>JAWWNH010000072.1:5000000-10000000 GCA_034641385.1 Darevskia mixta | reverse complement strand
CCAGCTGAGACTCATGATGCAGTGCAGTAATCTGTGTGGTTGCAATGACTGTAAAAGGGAAGGGGTCTATCACCGTGAAAAAAACAACCTCTAGCAAGGAACCACAGCTCTACAGTAATGCACATGCTTTGCTTGGCTATCTGGTTACTCTCTTTGGCCCCTTCTGCACTATTAATCTGAAGCAGAGCATACCACTTTAAGCAGTCATGGTTTTCCCCAAACAATCCTGGAAAGTGTAATTTGTTAAGGATGTGGAGAGGTGTTAGGAGACCTCTCTTTCCCTCACAGTTACAATTCTCAGAGGTTAAATGACCAATTCCTTTTTCAAAGAAACTTTGGGAATTGTAGCTCTGTGAAGAGAAGAGGGGCCTCCTAACAACTCTTGGCATCCTTTACAAACTACACTTCCCAGGCTTAAAGTGGTATGATCGTGCTTTAAATTGGATTGTGCAGGTGGAGCCTCAGTCTCTTCCACTCCTAAACCAAAGAAAGGAGACAGCAGTGGTAGTGGCAACAGAACTACTGCAGCTCACTTTGAAGGCCACCTCACAACTCAACTCCCAACCCACTAGCTGAAGGAGAACAGCAACAAATCAGAGATAGACAATGCCACCTCCTCTCCCACTTATGTTTAAGGTGCTGCTGCCTCCATCAATTAATCCTGCATTTGTCCAACCACCACCCTCAGTGCTTCCTCTTTCACCATAGTTCACGACCTCTTGTCCAGTCCACACATAAAAACCAAAGGCTACCAACATCACTATGGCAGTCTTGACGCCAACTTAATCAGTTCTTCTTTCGTTTTCTTTCAAACTGAAGTTGTCATTGATTCAGTCACTGAGTGATCAGTTTCCCAATTACCCAGACAGGCAGCTGGAAGTCAATTCAACTTTCCATAACAAGAAATGAGAGGTGGACATCTCTCCTGTCCTGAGCCAAGGGTTTATTTCAAGTCAAAAAACAGAGGCCAGAGGTAGAGCTCTGTGTGTACATGCGCAAATGCATGTGTGAAGGGTGCAAAAGTGCAGACTTTGCCTAAAGTGAAATTTCAGGACAAAAATCATGGAAGAGCAGCCACTTGTGAGAAGCACTGGAGAAATTTCAAGGGAAGCAGCAGATATTGAATACGATGTGCAGGAGGAGGGGGAGAGGGGGAAAGCTTCAGAAACAAAGCTATTTAGGCTGAATAAGAAATATGTGGGGCCTGTGACAAAATATGGAAGGGAAGGTGGGATATAAATGGTAATAATAAATAAAATAAATAGCATGCAGTAGGGCTGCGCCATAAATTGATATATTGTCGATTTGAAGTCCATTTGTGATATCAGTTTCATAATTTTTGACCTGGCAATATATTGCGACTCATGATGTGTGTTACGACTGGGCCATACATTGTCCAAAACTGATTTGAAGACCATATTGTGATACCGGTTTCATAACTTTTGACCTGGCAATATATCGCAAATCATGGTGTGTGTGTGTGTGTGTGCGTGCAATGCAAAAATCACAATATGGAAAACACTGTGAAGCCATCCAATGCATCTCTCGATTCCTGCAGCCCCTGTTAACTCAGCCAGCTCAGCTCTCCCCTGCCTCCTGCAGGAGGCAGTGAATCACAAGAGCAGGTGCAGGCAAAACTCACCATGCAGGAAAAACTGTGAAGCCAGCCGATGCTTCTACACAGCTCCATTCTTATTTCAGACATCGTGATACATCGGTATATCATAATATTTAGCTGCAGATATATCACAATGTTGAAAACCAGACATTGCCCAGTCCTAGCAAGCAGTAACCCCCAGTTAGGCACAATAACATCTGTAAACAGTCAATTGCCTTAATGATTATCAGCAGTTTTTAAAAAATATTGTTTTAACAGTGCACACTGCTTTCATGTTTTATGATATGGCAATATATAAATATTTGTATAACTAAATAGTAATGGAAACCAATAATTATGCTTGAATTCAAGACTGACTGACCAGGACTGTAGAAACCCTAGCAGTTGAGGCTCACTGTGCCAGATTGTCTCCAAGTTGCAGAGCAGAGGAAGGCAGCCAACTCCTTTTGCTGCACATGAGGCGGCAAGATGCCAGTTTCACTCAGAGCAGAGCCAAGTCCTGCCCCCTTGCATTGAGCAGTCAGGAAATGCATCCCTAGGAACAGCCAAGTTCCTGGAGAGCATTGGAGTGACAGGGCTAATTCTTGCTTTTTCAGAAGGCAGTCCTCATGCTAGACACACAATTAAAACTAGCTCTGGACAGTCTGGTCCAACCATGGTTAAGAGAGAGATCAATCAGGGTTTCATCTGTAGCAGACCAGAGCAAGGCCCATCCTATATAATAATTTCCTAATGTCCCCACGTCCGTGGTGTGTGTCAGAGGAAATTTTCCACTGCGCATGTCGGAGAGGGACGCTGCGATTGGAGCGTAGAGACCACGCCTCTACCTCCCCACCCTCGCAGCTCCAAGTGCTTTCCAACGCTGCCTGCCACCATTACTGCTTACAAGGCCAAGCGCGGGGGCAGGGGCGCGAAGCGCCCCTGCCCCCGCCGCCGGCCACCTCCGCCGCCTTGGCCGCCGCTCCCCCCACCCCCGCTCCCCCCCACCCCCGTCTCTCTCCTTTTCCCCCTGAGGGACGCGTCCTGAGGAGATGGGTGGCGACGGCCGAGGCAGCCCCTTCTCTTCCGAGACTTTCGCCGCGCTCCGCCGCGCTGCCAGGGGAAGCCGGAGGCGGCCTGACGGAGGAGGAAGAGGAGGGGATGGGGAGGGACGCAGAACGGCGGCGCTTCAGCGGGCGCCGCGGTGCCGCAACCGCCTCATGCCGGGCTCGCGGGCGAACCGGGATCGGCTACTGCCTCCGCTGGTCGAGCAGCTCCAGGCTGCGTGCCGCTCTCCGCTTGCCCAGGCAGGCTTTGCCTCCCCGCCTCTCTCGCCATCTCCCGCTCCCGACCCGCCCCTTTCCCCGATGCGCCCACCCGCCTCTCTCGCCGGCTACACCCCCCTCCCCTTCGGCTCCCAGCTCCAGATTTAGCGCCCATTCCATCCCCCCACCTCCGAATACCTAACCCTTCCCATTCGTCCATCCATCCACTCGGCCTTATGAAAGGGAGAAGGAGGAGAGAAGCCGCCTCCCCCCCCCCCGGTGGCCACAGAGCCGTGTGTGTGTGTGTAAGTGTGTAAAGGGAGGAGGAGGAGAGAGGCCACCTCCCCCCCCCCCGTGGCCAGAGAGCCGTTTGTGTGTGTGTGTGTGTGTGTGTGTAAGTGTGTAAAGGGAGGAGGAGGAGAGAGGCCACCTCCCCCCCCCGTGGCCAGAGAGCCGTGTATGTGTGTGTGTAAGTGTGTGTGTAAGTGTGTAAAGGGAGGAGGAGGAGAGAAGCCGCCTCCCCCCCCCCTGGCCACAGAGCCGCGCGTGTGTGTGTGTAAGTGTAAGTGTGTGTGTAAGAGGAGAGAGGCCACCTCCCCCCCCCGCCAGAGAGCCGTGTGTGTGTGTGTGTGTGTGTGTGTGTAAAGGGAGAAGGAGGACAGAAGCCGCCTCCCCCCCGGGGCCAGAGAGCCATGTGTGTGTGTGTGTGTGTGTGTGTGTGTGTGTGTGTGTAAGTGTGTAAAGGGAGGAGGAGGAGAGAGGCCGCCTCCCCCCCCGCGCCAGAGAGCCGTGTGTGTGTGTGTGTGTGTGTGTGTGTGGAAAAGGAAGAAGGAGGAGAGAGGCCACCTCCCCCCCCCCCGGCCAGAGAGCCGTGTGTGTGTGTGTGTGTGTGTGTGTGTGTAAGTGTGTAAAGGGAGGAGGAGGAGAGAGGCCGCCTCCCCCCCCGCGCCAGAGAGCCGTGTGTGTGTGTGTGTGTGTGTGTGTGTGTGTGGAAAAGGAAGAAGGAGGAGAGAGGCCACCTCCCCCCCCCGGCCAGAGAGCCGTGTGTGTGTGTGTGTGTGTGTGTGTGTGTGTAAGTGTGTAAAGGGAGGAGGAGGAGAGAGGCCGCCTCCCCCCCCGCGCCAGAGAGCCGTGTGTGTGTGTGTGTGTGTGTGTGTGGAAAAGGAAGAAGGAGGAGAGAGGCCACCTCCCCCCCCCCCGGCCAGAGAGCCGTGTGTGTGTGTGTGTGTGTGTGTGTGTGTGTGTGTAAGTGTGTAAAGGGAGGAGGAGGAGAGAGGCCACCTCCCCCCGGGCCCAGAGAGCCTTCTCCGAGGCCGAGTGCCGCCGCCAATCCCCGCTACCGCCACCGCGGCCTCATGGCCATGGGAAGGGGCAGCTCCGGGTGAAGGGAGGGAGGTGGTGGCGACACCGCCGCGCCGTCCCTGAGGGGGAGAAGGAGGCGGCGGCGGTGACCAAGGGAGGCGCAACCAGTGCAGGGGGGCGCGGCGGCCTGGCCCACGCCACCCACCTCGGCGGGAGCCCGCCCACCCTCTCAGCCCTCACGTGGGTATCTAGAGCCCGTTATTAACGGGCTTAATTCACTAGTGCAAATATGATTTCAGAGGTTCCAAGATCTACTCTGCTATAAAGCTCTCCAAATAGTTTTGGGTATATCCCTCTCTGCCTAACCTCTTCCATACAGGTGAGAGAGTCACTCTGTTCTATGGAGGAAAGGCAGGATATAATGCAAATACATACAGGTTTGATACCAATATAACTAATCCCCCCACTATGCAAATTAAATGAGCTTTCATGGTTTGCACAAGAAAGCTGTATACATGTGGCTATACATCTCAGAATCTATATTGGGGATCAAATATGTGACTTAGATGCAAGGAAGTTTGTAGTCATGTTGGCAAATCCATGCATTCCCCCCACCCACCCACTCACACATGCTGCAAAGCAATACATCACCACCTCTAATCTGTCAATGGCTGCATTTGCACATAACAGTGAGCCAAGAAGACTGGTGTAATAAACCATACTGTGCACAGGTCTCTATGCTAATGTACTCAGTCCAATTGATCCTGCTTCACTCTTCTCTTGTAGGAAAGGAGTTAGTTTAGTGCTGCACCCAAACCCAGACCAGTGGTTACTTTCTCTCTAGTAGGTTACGACTGCTAGCAAGACTGAAAACTACGGTTTACCAATGGCTAATAGACAGGGGCTAGTTAAGGAGGAACAAACTACAAACCCAGGTTCGGACACAATGAAAGTCGCAGTGCATTTACTCACTTCTGACAAAAGCAGAGTCAGTCAGGAGTGAGTAAATGCACTGCATTTATTAAGCCAAGCTACATGGCTTACTACAACATGCAATAGTGGCTAATGCAGCTGACACATAACACTTCTTTCTCCCATGATGATGGCAAACCAATGCTCCTCACCCAAAGTTTCAAATGCAGCAGATTCAAAGCACAAAACAATCAAGGAAAGGAGTGCATGAATGCAAAAGTGATGGTGGTGTTTTTTGTTTTGTTTTTTTAAAAAGTATCCCACCTAAGGTTTTCAGGTCGCAATTCAAACTTGCTTTCTTGCACATTTAAACCAGCATGGGTTCGGCCTAATAAAAAGATTCTCTTGCAACCTATTCCATATCTTCTGTGCAAATCTATGATAACTGTTTTCTCTCATTTATGTTTTCATGGCTAAGTGCTTAGAGGCAGTGTTCCCTTGACTACCAGATGGTAGATATGAGCAGGGGAAAGCTATCATATCACCCTGCTCATGAGGTTTGTGAAGTCACCTGGATGGTCGATCCCAGACTGCAACATTGGCAAACCTTTAGTCTGATCCACTAGGACTGCTCTTATTTTTTTGTCACCATCCTGAAAGCACAACATGAGCAACATGGGACTTTTTGGGATTAACACCATCACAACCCATCACAAATTATAGACACATCCAATACCTGCTGTTCCACCAAGGTATTTGTTGCCCTGTCCTACTCTACATCTCAGGAAAGCAGGATACAGTCGTACCTCGGAAGTTGAACAGAATCCGTTCTGGAAGCCCGTTCAACTTCTGAAACATTTGACTTCCAAACTGTGGCTTCTGATTGGCTGCAGGAAGCTCCTGCAGTCAATCAGAAGCTGCGGAAGCCCCGCCAGACGTTTGGCTTCCAAAAGAACGTTTGAAATCTGAAACACCCACTTATTGTTTTTGATTATTTGGGAGCCAGAACGTTCGACTTCCAAGGCATTCGGAAGCCGAGGTACGACTGTAGTGTGGTCTGCTCTTACAGTAGAAGCCCAAATGGACTCCCTCACCGGGCATAAACTGCAAGGTAGCATTTATTTTGGCAGCAAGTTCACATACTTTAGATACAAAGACGTCCACTCGACCTTGTTTGCTTCTTTTTGCCCACGCATAGTCGCCTCTGACTGCACAAATGAACAGTGCTCAACACAAAGAGGGCAGAATGCAGGTTAAGGAGAAATGGAATGTTTTAAGGCAGAACGGGAAAGCCTATGACCTTGCAGGTGCTGCTGGACTCCAAATCCCACCAGACCAGTCTCCAGCTAACAGGTCAAGATCAGGGATTATGTATGCTGCAGTCCATCAACATTAGGAGGGCCACAGGTTCCTCATTCCTATCCTTAGAACAGGCACCCCCAAACTTGGCCCTCCAGATGCTTTGGGACAACAACTCCCATCATCCCTAGCTAACAGGACCAGTGGTCAGGGATGATGGGAATTGTAGTCCCAAAACAGCTGGAGGGCTGAGTTTGGGGGTGCCTTCCTTAGAACAAGGCAAGGCAGAGGGGTCTGGTCGTTTTCTGGTTTCCCAGACAAGCAGCAATAAATGACCCTAGTTCTAAGACAGGGAACCCTTTTCAACCCACATTCCCTTGAAGGCACCCCTCTGGGTGGTGGGCAAGGCTAGAAGCATAAAGTGGGTGGAACAATGAACACTGATTTCACCTTTGTACAGCAGGTTTATTTCTACACACACCCAGCAGGCGCCCAGTGTATGGCTCTGCTTCCTTGTGGACCACATCAGTGAGGCCAAGAGGTGGGTCTTGTCCTCTGGGCAGCCCAAAACCTCCATACACACTGCCCAAGCTTGAGCTCCGGAGAGGTCATGTTGGTGCTGCTAACACTGCAGAAACAATGCAGGAGGCAACTGCTACGAGTTACCAATTTCTGCAGTCACAGCTGGCATTGTGATTCTCCAGTGGTTTGACTTCACCCCCAGAGGCACACTCCATTGTCTCTCAAAACATATAGATGCCAACAATATCACACACCCCTCTACATTGTCCAGGCAAGGAAGCAGCATTATCAGAGTTCAGGGACACATTCTAGCCATGCAAAGTAGGTAACAAAGCAAGACTGGGGAGGGGTATGGACTGGGGAGAAGGGAGCAGGTGTTGCTTAGAAAGAGTCCAGAGGGCCAAACAGCAAGGTGGCCCAAGGCATTTCGGCACCTGAGGCAAAACTTCCCACTGCCAGATCCCACCCCACCCAGCAGTGGGGCTTTGCTATTGGCTCCTCCCTTCAGGAGAAGTTGCTGCAAAGTTGCACCACATCGCTAGGCATGAGAACAGCTCTCCTCCCACCTGTCAGCAAAGCTGGGTGGCAGAACACCTCCCCTCTTGTTAACTTGGTAGGAGGGGAAGCGCTCTGCAGAGCTTTGCCACCAGCCCCTCTCTGCCCTTAGAGGCCAGGGAGACCAGCAGCAGTCTTCTCTCTCTTCTCCCTCTGACCTCTCATCATTGTCCCACCACCAATCCCTGAGCTCTGAGCCTTCTTCCCTTGGGGTTCCCCAGCTGGTTCCTCCCACCATTCTTTTGCATCCAACCCGTCTGTGACACTAGTAGACAGAATGTGAAGAGGGGTAAGGAGAGTTTCACTACTCGAAGTTTCAAAAGGTTGATGCCAAGAGCTCTCTGCCAGAGACCAGAGTCCCCAAGACTTGCAAGATGAACTCCTCAATCTTTGAAAGAGCCATCAGTTGTCATTGTTTGAGATGGTTCTGCAAATGGACTTCCTTAAGACAGGCGCACGGGAGACACCCACCATTTCAGTGAGTGCTGGATCAAAGGCACCAAGATCTCTCGATTCAGACTGCTAATTATCTAAAGTCAAATCAAATATATTTATTGCGGTCCATAGACCCACAAAACAGTTTCAAAACAAGATACAGTTAAAACAACCAACCAGTAGCTGAAAGAGACCAAGTTAGTCATTTTGTTATGTCTAGAGCATGATGGTCTTTGATTATTGCGACCTCCGAAATAAACTTTGCCATGGTCTGTGTAATATCATTTGATCTATCCTCCAGAAGGTATTTAATATGGGAGGCTTCAGATTTTCCTGGCAGATTTGCTAGTAAGGGTTTGATCAGTTGATCTCTTGTTTACTCATCTAAAGTTGAAAACCTGGGGTGGGTAGAGCTCTGGAGTGAGACTTCACTCATTAGATAGTGTTGATGGTTGAAATCATAATTCCAAGGGGAGCTGCCAGAGATTAAAGGCAAGACTAGGAACAGCTAGAAGCCTGATGAAAGTTTGCATCTCTGGGAAGTGGAAAAGATATTGAAAGGTTCCAGGCAACTCTTTTTTAGGTTTAAGAAAACATTATGTTGCAGATCATCTAGGTAAGGATGTAGGTATGTTCATGCCCTGGTGCCACTAAACCATGGGAAGGCAAACTAAGGCCCGGGGGCCGGATGCGTCCCAATCGCCTTCCGAATCTGGCCCTCGGAAGGTCCGGGAATCAGTGTGTTTTTACATGAGTAGAATGTGTCCGTTTATTTAAAAGGCATCTCTGGGTTATTTGTGGGGCCTGCCTGGTGTTTTTACATGAGTTGAATGTGTGCTTTTATTTAAAATGCATCTCTGGGTTATTTGTGGGGCATATAACCCCCACAAGGTCTGAGGAATAGTGGACCGGCCCCCTGCTGAAAATGTTTGCTGACCCCTGCACTAAACCTTGGTAAATCTCCTTGGAGATGAAGAGAAGCCAAAGGTTAAGGCTTGGAAGTGGAACCGTTAGGTCTCATATGTGAAGCACCAATGTCTCCTGCTTATGGGAATATGAAGATATGTGGGGAAACCATTGGTATCTTTATATCTCACCAAAACTTAAGACATACAAGAATTGATTTTAAAGTCTCCATTCTGAATTTGTGTTTGGCCAAGGAATGGTTGGCAGGTTTGAGATAGAGAATTGTGCATGTTTCCCCATTATTAGTTAACACCACTGGGTGGGGGAATGGGACTCTGACCTCTCTGTTTTGAGGAAACTGGCTCTATGATGTGGGTCTCCAGAAGAGGCGCAATGCCAGTTGCATTCCTTTGATGTCTAACTGGATTGAGAGACAGGGGAATTGACACTCTCCCCCTTCTTTGAATTCCAAAGCACAGCGTGGTACTGATGTCAAGGGTTCCAGCAATTAGAAGGTGTTAAGAATCGGACATGGGGGCAAGGAGGAGGAATAAAATTGACCACCCAACACATTTTCCACAGAAGGCAGAGTTGAGTCAGGTGGAGATGGGCTGTTGGGGGTTCAAATAATGTCTACGCTTGGGTTTGGGCCCCCATTGCTGCTGCTGCCATATGGGATTGAAATCACATGCAAGAGCAAGTGGACTTGGAGGAATTAAAGGATTTAGCCTGCTTACAGCTTTTCTTGTCGAAGGCGTGATACTCCAGACCAAAGGGACCTAGCCCGAAGCTGGCTGTCCTCCTCCCCAGAAAGGAGATTCAAGTGGGCTGGCAAAGGAGGAATGGAGCAATTTGTCCCTCCACCAGCAGCTGATTTCACTTGCCTACATGGAATTCCTGGTCACTTTTGATCACCAGTGAATGGTTCAAAAAACAAGACTGCTCTAGTTCTGCAGAATGCTGCCTTACACTGAGTCAAGCCCTTGGTCCATCTAGCCCAGTACTGTCTGCACTGACTAGTAGTGGCTCTCAAGGATTTCAGAGAGGGTTCTTTCCCAGTTGTACTGGGAGTTGCTGGTAATTGAACCTGGGACCTTTTGGATGCAAAGCAGCTGCCCTACCACTATTACCCTGATAAGACAGTTCCAAAGCTGCACTCTTGCTGCTGAAAAAAGCCGCAGCAGGTTTTACTCCAGAAAGAGATGGAGGCAGCACATACCTTTTTAAAAATGGGAAATTCATATGGAAGAAAATGTGCTCACAGATAGGATTGGCCCACTAGCTCCTCGTCTGGATGCTTCCACCTCTTCTCCTTCCAGATTTTAGTTTATTGGAATAAGAACACACAAACACACATCACACTTTTTCAATTCCTCGTTGCCAAAACAAGGCTCCTTTTTGCTTGGCTGCTGCCAAGAGCAGATCCCACCCTTTGTAGTTCTGGCAGAGCTGACAGAAGGAGCTGGAACCAAATGCCAGAATAACTTGATATTTCAGTTCAAATGTCAGTTACTTTGCAACAACTTACCCAAGGCAAGCAGAGGGACAGTGGGGGATAAAGGAGGAAGAGTTATCTCACTTCCAAAAAAAGTTTTCTCTTGCCACTACTCTGCCCTGTAGGCAGGTGCAACATAGAGCATTTACAGTCATTCATGCCACAGTCAGAGATGTGAAGATCCAAGCATTACACAATCAGGTTTATCTTGGGTCACAAAATGCACTCTAGGTCTCCAGCAGTGGCAGTTTCTGCCTGCACGATGGCTAAGAGCTAAGAGCATCTCTCATGGATTTGGCCTGCTAAAATCAGCAGTAAGAAGGCACTGGAAGTCAGCAACTGGAAGCCCCAGGGTCAAATGCAGCCCCCTTCAATATCTTAAGCTGTCTCATCCCAAATGCAGCTTAAGGATAGTCTGGTGCCTTATGCTCCACCTCAACCATTGAGATCAGCTTATGCAGCACTTAGGGTGGTTCCCTGTGCCACTGAAATTTGGTTGACCTTCAGTAGGGACCAAGCCCAGCTGTCAGGCACCTGGGAACTGGGCAGCAGAAGCATGCTTTCTTTTGCCAATGCACAATCTGCACTTTGCACTTTAAGGCTCCCAGTTGCACATAGGAATCTGTTGCTCCACCTGCCTCATACCTGATGTCACATAAAGTATGGGGCAAGCGGGCGTGGTTTGGGGAAGGAAATTACAGGCAAGATTTGAACCCCTGGTGGGCACAGGGTTCCCCACCCCTCTTCCAAAGGGAAATAGAAAATAGAGCACTCAATAGTAATATGCTGGGGAAACAAGATGAGAAGTCCTAAAGGTACAAAAAGAAGACAGTGAAGAAGAAAAATCAAAAGATGCACAGGTTTCAATCTTGCACATTCTTTAGAGAAACTCTAAATACCCTTGCTATAATGTCCTTGTTTGCCTACTAAGAAATGAGAATATGAGTTTGTTCTCTCTCTCTCTCTCGGCATTGCATGTTAACTTTCCCAGTCTAGAGACTGGAAAGCTACGAGTATGCCAATGAAGAACAAATGCTGTTCCTTCCAGGAGTCAAAACATACAATTTTCGTGAGAATGTGGAAGCTCAAAGTGTATATGTATTCGAGTCCCCTCATACCAACCATATTCTTTTCCTTGCAAAGATGGTGGGCTGTTCTATTATTGGATGCAACTTTATTTTTCAGGACAATAGTACAGTATATTTTACTCGCCGAATGTTTGCCCAGAGTGAGTACTTCGGTTCTGTTAAAAAAAAGGGGGGGGGTGCCAAATAGCAAGGAAGGTTTCACTGTTCCAGAATACACAAACTCAGGCCTGGTCAAGGCATTACATACAACACACCCCAAAAGCGATGTATCACTGAAGTGTGGAATTTCTCAAAGTTTTGTAAAAATACACCACTACTAACCCTCTCTCTCTGTGAAAGCACGGGGAATGATTGTTTTGTTGTTGTTTTAAACCACAGATTGATTTACATGCTGTAGGGCTGCCAGTTTAAAGAAGAGTTTGCAGCTTAGTGGTAGATCATCTGCTTGGCATGCAAAAGGAAATAGGTTCAATCCTGACGTATCCAGTTAGAGCTTGGAGAGATCCCAGTTTTAAATCTTTTGAGAGCCATTGCCAGTCAGTGTAGACTGCTGAGCAAGATAGACCAAAGATCTGACTCTGTGTAAGGCAGCTTCCAGTGTTCCTGTTTAATTCAGCCTCTGTATTCAGAACCATGAGAAGTAGAATCTTGATTTATTTTTAAATGCATTGCAGCAGCAGAGCACATGCTTTGCACACAGAAGATCATAGATTCAATCCCTGGTATCTCAGGGTATGGCTAGGAGAGAACTCCGTCTGAAACCCTGGAGAGCTAATGACAGTCAAGTGTAGACAATACTGAGCTAGATGGACTTATGGTTTGACACATTATAAAGGCAACTTCCTACGTTGTCATGTGTCAGATAAGTTGGTTCTACAGGGCCAGATCTACCAGCTGGCTACCCTTCTCACAATGGATGAAGACTATCATGGGTGAAAACTATCTGGGACAGTTCCAGGGTAGAAAGAGCCTAGGCAAAGTACCCAGTGGTGGACCCCTCCTGCCTGAGCCACAGGTCAGCAACATCTGGAGGGCCAAAGGTTCCCCACACCTGGTATACACCTTAGACTGAATTCTAATCTACATTCAGCAGAACAAGGAAAAACTGAGAATAGTCAGACACGCACTCTGGACTTTGGAAGGTCAATTTCTAAAGGCTTAAGGAGCTACTGAGTGAAATCCCATGGTCAGAAATACTCAATGAGAAGGGAATCCAAGATGGATGGTATTTTCTTATGGGTGAAATACTGAAGGCCCAAATGCGGACAATTCCAACAAGAAAGAAAAGTGGGAGGCATCTAAAGAAACCAGTGGGGCTGCATAAGGAGCTTAAAGATCAGCTGAGATTTAACAAGGGCATGCATAAGAAATGGAAGAAAGAAGAAATCACAAAGGAAGAATATACAGAAGTAGTCAACAGCTGCAGGGAGGTCAGGCAGGCCCAAACTCAGAATGAACTCAGGCTTGCAAGACAGATTAAAAACAACAAAGTTTATTTGGCTATGTTCAAAGCAAGAGGAAGAGCAAGCAAGTAGTAGGTCTTCTGTGTGGGAAGGTGGAGAAATGCTATTGGGTGACAGAGAGAAGGTGGACTGCTCAACACCTACTTTGCCTCTGTCTTCACCCAAAGGGAAAGCAGTGGCCAACCTGGTGACAACAGAATAAATGATGTAAAAAGGGAGCTTGCAGCCCAAGAAAGGAAAAGAGGTGGTAAGGCAACACTCAGCTACTTTAAAAGAATTCAAATCTCCAGGACCTGATGAGCTGCACCCAAGGGTACTAAAGGAGCTTGCAGATGTAATACAGTGGTACCTCGGGTTAAGTATGCTTCAGGTTAAGTACGCTTCAGGTTAAGAACTCCGCTAAGAACAGAAATGCTCTGGCGGCGCAGCGGCAGCAGGAGGTCCCATTAGCTAAAGTGGTGCTTCAGGTTAAGAACGGACCTCCGGAACGAATTAAGTACTTAACCCGAGGTACCACTGTATCAGAGCCTCTGTTTAAAATCTGAGAATTTTTGGAGAACAGGGAAGGTTCCTGTAGACTGGAGGCAGGTAAATATTGTCCCCATCTTCAAAAAGGAGAAAAAAGAATACTCAGGTAACTACCAACCATGAGATTGACATTGATACCAGGAAAGGTCCAAGAACAGTTAATTCAAGAATTGGTCTGTGAGCTCTTAGAAAAGGATGCTGTGATTACGAAAACCCAGCATGGGTTTCTCAAAAACAAGTCATACCACACAAATCTCATTTCTTTTTCTGATGGAGTTACAAGCTTGGTAGATCAGGGGACAGTATCTTGACTTTATTAACAGTTACAGGTAGGTAGCAGTGTTGGTCTGCCGTAGTCGAAACGAAACAAAAAAATTCCTTCCAGTAGCACCTTAAGAGACCAACTAAGTTTGTTCTGTGTATCTGAAGTACACTGTGTATCTGAAGAAGTGTGCATGCACACGAAAGCTCATACCAAGAACAAACTTAGTTGGTCTCTAAGGTGCTACTGGAAGGAATTTTTTTATTTTGTTTTGACTTTATTAAGGCTTTTGAGAAAGAGTCCCATATATTCTTGCAATGAAGCTGGTAAAATGAGGGTTAAACGAGGTAACTGTTAGGTAGCTGGTTGTCTGACCAAACCCAATGAGTGCTCCCTAATGGTTCCTCGTCATCCTGGAAAAAAGTCTCAAGTGGGGTGTTGCAGCCTACCTAGTGGCAGTGAAGGCAGCAAAGAAGGCATATATTGCTGCCTCCACTGCATCCTCATTATGTCATCCAGCAGAGTTTTTCCAGGTTGTACAGGGCCTTTTGTCCAGAGCACAGTCTAGTCCTGTTGTGTTGGATGAGTTTTAGTTGGTAAGGCTCGAGGAGGTAGACAAGGTGCCTTCTCTGCAGTGGCTCCCTGTCTGTGGAATGCTCTCCCAAGCGAAGTTCGCCTGGCACCTTCATTATACACCTTTAGGTGCCATTGTTGTTCAACATCTTTATCCTCTTGAGAGGACATGGGCACCCATCAAGGGAGAGGGGGAGGATGGTGCTTACATTAATCTTTTAATGTTTTAAGAGATTCTCAGATTCTGGATATTAAAAGGAAGGCCTGCAAAATGCACTAACGTTTACACAGTTAGTTTGCCACAGTAAATGTGGCATCCCAGGTACCCAGAACCTTTCATGTAACAGAATTTTGAAGGCTCAGGTGTACAGGCAGTCCTGCAAAAAAAAAAAGTTATCTTGTGAATGGAGATTACTGCTCAAAAATAATGAATTAGGTTGCAATCCCAATCCCATTTGCTTGGATCTATTTCAGGAAGATCTATTTCTGTGTAGAAATGGTTAGGATTGTGCTGCTAGGCTTGCTCTTCTAAGAAGTTTGGTATAATAGGCATATTTAACTGTGACTGCAGTACTTGCTGAAGCTGTGACATAACATATTGAGCGCTCTCTCTCTCTCACACACACACACACACACAAGTATTTAATACTTATGGTTAGCCACTATTGCAGAGGCTGAGCCCCATTTATGTTTGTGGTGTCCAATTAAGAACTGCTATTAAAAATGTGTTATTAACAACGTGTCACTGATGTGGATTGTGGATTGGTTCATGTGTTTCAAAAAAAGTAATAGAAAGTGCTGCTGCATGGGCCGGGGGGGAGGGGGTGACTAGCCATTCTGCTTTTATGCCTGTAACCCAGGTTCCCGGAGCCATTTGACTCCTAGCTTTTCTACCTCAGTTTCTAACACTGCTGGCTTACTAGTGCTACATGTGAATCAGATATGGGGTCTTAATGGACCACAAGCTTAACATGAGTCAACAGTGTAATGCAGCAGCAAAAAATGCTAATGCTATTCTAGGCTGCATCAACAGAAGTATAGTGTCCAGATCAAGTCATAGTACCACTCTATTCTGCATTGATCAGCCCAACCAGATGATCAAGGTTCTCGAAACAAAGCCTTATGAGGAATGGTTGAAAGAATTGGTAAGTTTAGCCTGAGTAAAAGGAGACTGAGGGGAGATATGATAACCATCTTCAAATATCTTAAAGGTTGTCACATGGAAGAGGGAACAAGCTTGTTTTATCCAGCTCCAGAGGGTAGGACATGAATCAATGGCTTCAAGTTACAAGAAAAAGGATTCCGATTAAACATCAGGAAAAACTTTCTGACAGTAAGAGCTGTCTGACAATGGAATGGACTCCCTCGGGAGATGGTGGACTCTCCTTCCTTAGAGGTTTTTAAGCAGAGGTTGGATGGCCATCTGCCAGGGATGCTTTAGTTGAGATTCCTGCATTGCAGGGGGTTGGACTAGATGACCCTTGGGGATCCCTTCCAACTCTACCATTGAGATTTTCCCCACCACCAACATCCTATAATGCACTGCAGGTGAGCTACATGCCCAGAGGTTTGGGATTATGATCTTAGGCTGTACAAAAGCTCAATTAGTTGCACATCAGGCAATATACAAATTTCAGAATGGGAAACCTGACCAGGTACAGAAAAACAGAGCCCAGTGTCTTAGGAAAACTCCAGAACTCAGACCTGCCTGCATTCCCATGTAATTCACTGGGCAATCTGGTGTTTTTTTTTTGCAACAGAATTCACAAGATAGCCTCTTGGAGTTCTGTTTGGGCCACATGTAAAAGGGCCCAAATCTCAATAAATTGCACCTGCAAAACTACAGGAGGTTCAGCTCAGTTCTTGGAGCACCAGCACAGCACAGCTCCCAATGGTCATAATCTTAACAATTTTGCCCAAAGAGAATTTTCAACCTGCCAGTGCTGGAAAACTGCTAGTAACATTACACAGCAAACACTTGAAAGAAAATAAGATGCAGAAACCCGAGCCACTTGTAGAATCAACAATGCCAACAAGCAGAGGTGGGCGAAGGAGCAAGAGGAGGAGAGTGGCAGCTAGGAATCCATGCAAAACATCTGCTTAATAATAAAACCTTCAAAAAGCATCTACTGCATTTCCCTCCACCCCATTGCCTCCTCCTCCTCCAGAGGAGTCACAGTGCTCTCTCTCTCTCACACACACACACACTTACCTGCAAACCCTTCAGGATTCCCTTTGCTTTCTACACCTTTGTGGATACACACAGAAAGCATCCTGCTCAAATGGTGGTGGGGTGGGAGGGAATACAAACCTGCTACCTAAAGCTCTTCAGCTATGGCAGAGCACTCCAGGAATGCAAGGCAAGGTTTCCAGACAAATAGCAGAGACTAGGAGGGAGGGGGGGTTGCAAACTTCTCAAGCCTTGCCACAGCATACACTGCCCAACAGACTTTCCTACCCCAGTTCACAACAGCATGCATCACACACAATTTTTTTCAGGTAATATTTTTCAGCCGTTACCCACAGCTGCCTCTCTTTTTCTTCTTTTGCAAAGCAATCCAGACACCAACAAAAAGGGCAAGTCTGTGAGTGCAGCCAGCCAGCAGACTAGCGTTCAGTAGAGAGCTCACATAGGAAGTGTTGATTCACATGCATGCATGCAAGGAGCTGATGTCATTTCAGTAACTGGGGTGGAAGGTATGTTTTTCCAGCAGTAGGTAAGGGGAGAGGGGGAAGGGAGACTCCAGAACACTCAAGAGTCTTACATGCCAGAGGCTGTTTACAACACATATTTTAAGGGGGGGGGCAGATAAAACCTGAGGAATAAGCCCATTGCTACACACCAGGGAGTAATGCTTTGGTACAGAAATTAAAACCCTAGACTGAAGAATGGGAAGGCAACAGGAAGTGCAGCCAATATGACTGCAGTGTACATTTCCAGACAAGGCTCTTCCAAGTCAAAGAGAGATGCAGAAATGAGTGTACATAAACACTGAGAAACACACTCCTTTGAGTGTTTTTTTTGGGGGGGGAAGCATACATCCAAGAAGATGGATTGTTCCCTCTTAGAGATTCCTCCTCAAGATTTGTGGGGTGAGGCAATTAATTACCTTCCTGTAACTAGCACTAAGTAAAATCTCTCTCTGCAGTTACAACCCCGTTTAGATTTAAGAGCCAGTCAAGGGGTGCAGTTCCATCTTTATCTTCTCCAGGGCAACGGCAACAGGAAAACAAACAGAACCTGTTCACCTATCAGCTCAATTTTTCAAACCAATCCCAAACATCTTTTCTGTGCCCCCCCCCGAACCACCACACACACACACACACACACACACACACAAACAAACACACAGAGAGACACACACAAAGGCACTGCTACAGTAACAGGGGAAGCAAGATCAATAGAGGCTACTGAACCTGTCAGCACTAAATTGGGGAAGGGTCTGGAGGAAAAAGATGCCCATCCTCTTACCTGCTTTTGCGTCTGCGATGGGGCTTCTCTGCTAGGCCTGTGGTTCTGGAGGGGGGGCAGGGAGAGAGAGAAGGCAGTGACAGAGGGCTGAGGGGACAAGCAAGGACAGGACGACAACCCCACTCCATCCAAGACGACCACACATCAACAGCCACCTCCACAATCACAGCTTACATACTTGCCTGTGTATGACAGAACATTACATTCAAAGACATCTTAAGCACTGGAGAGCAATGGGGATCAATAGGTGCAAAGCAAAAGGCTTCTCTCCTTAGGAGATCTTACAGCTCCCACATGAGACAGGTGTCACCCTTATTTGGAGTCTTTTCTTCCCTATACACACAGAAGCAAAGAACGGATCACTTACACCTTTCCTAGCCCACAAGAACATTGCCCCTATTTTGGAGTGACTTTGCTCCAGATGGCACTGGGTAGCAGTCATGCCACCCCCTCTTGAGGACTCCAAGCTCTTTACCCATCAGTGCCCATATCTATTCATAGGCCACTTCACCTTGCACCTAATGCAACAATCTCCCTCCACTCTATATATGTCACCCACCTTTGACCCAAAGATGGACTGTTCCTTGGCCAATGAGACTGACACCTAAAGCAGTATCCTCCACAGCTTGGCACCCATCCTACACCTATTCAAGGTCAACGACCGCCCACCAACCATGCCTATGACCCAAATCTTTCTCTTGACCATCACCTTACCAACACCACCAGCATCCACATGAAGCCTGTATCTTCAATGGTCCCATCCCAAGCCTTCTGTTCTCACAACATCCTACAAAACAAACTGTCTATATCCTCTCCACCCCAAATTCAGGATAATTCATTGCATAAATTCCACCTGTCACATACAGTGCACCTACAAACAACACCCCAAACATTAAACTCTCAATCCAAATCCCTCACAGTACAGTTATTCCAACACCTCAAACACCTCTGCCCCCAACTTCCAACCCCACTCCCCCATATCCAGAGTTCTCATACCACAAATCTCTGAACTAACCACATTGCCCCACTCCCCCATACCTTTCTACCCCAACCCCCTAACTCTTCCCAGCACCCTCATGCTTCTCTAATCCCCAATATTACACAACCCAAACAATCCTCCAAGGCAGCCTCAACCCCTTAAAAATGTCCTTCCCTTTCAACTCAGCCTCTGCTCACCCTTTATACCCCAAACCCATGAAACAACTCTAACCCTTCTGCTGCCTTCTCCCACTTCCTACCCCTGGCTTCTCAACCCCCAATTCTCCCTAGGCTCCAACACTTCACTTCTCTACCAACATCCCTTCATACTCCAAACCCTTCCTAATTCTGCAGACAGACCCCAAATGTGAGGGCCATATTCTCTCATAAGCCACCTTTTTGGGGCCACGTTCCTGTTACGCCTGGGGCCATAGGAAAAAGTGGAATGCAATCATCAACCTACCACACTCTTCTACTTCTAACTCGCACACAACCCCCTCAAAGGAAACTCACCACCCCAAGTCATGCACCTCAACCCACATTTTTCCAGACACCCCACAACTCAGCCCCTCAAGGTGAGGGCACCTCTCATTGCCCCTATCCTTCACTCCTCAACCCCCGTTGATGCCTAAGCCAAGCCCCTTCATACTTCAGCATATAAACCCTCAGCACAGCCCGCAAACCAACTCAACCCCTAATTCACACATCCCAAGAAAACCCTCAATCCATCCAATAGCCCTTCGCCCCTCAGGCATCTCATATCCCAAAACTCCTCATTATACCCCTTTTGCCCCAACCCCCTCACATCTCAGCCTTCAATTGCCATTCACTCTGTGGACCCCCAAGCTTCCTTTCAGTAACCCTGGACCCCTCCCCATGCCCCCCCCCATGTTAGCATACAATCCCCTAACATAGTCCACAGCCCATGATAATGTTCCACTCCTTACTCTCACGTATCTAACCCCCTCCCACTAGGCAACACCCCTCAAATCAGATGACCCTCCCATACCCCCAAAACCCTCCCCATACCCACAAGACCCCTCCCCATGCCCGCTCTCTCCTCCAGCCTCCTCATGCCCAACTCCGGAACCCCAGACGACTCCCGGTGCACCAGGCAGCCCTGCCATGCTCACCCTTCTCATGCCCCGGACCCCTCGCCATCTCCCTTTCTCAGCCCCCCAACTTCCACACGCCCTGCGCCCCAGAAGCTCCCAGAAGACCCTCAAGGCATCGGGAATCCCTTTTCCCTCCCCAAACCCCCGCACTACCCTTTCCCCTCCTCAGCCCCACCACGTCCACACGCCCTGCGCCCTAGACGCCCCCAATGCACCAGAAATCCCACTGCCCCTCACCATCGCCCCCATCTTACACCCCCCCCAAAAAAAACCTCGCTGAAAGGGACGCTTCCCACAACGAACCCCACACCCGCTCCACCTTCGGCCCCTCCCACGCCTCGCTTACCTGGAGGCCGGGCCGGTGCGGGGCTGGCGAGCCGCCCCTCTCACCATCCGCGCTCCCGAGCGAGGATGGAGCTGCTGCGGCAGCGGCGGCGGCGGCGGCGGCTCGCTCCCTCCCTCGCTCGCTCGCTTTCGGCTGGAAGGGAGCGATGCCTCCACCTCAGCCTAACCTGGGCACGGCCTCGCTCGGCCCGCCCCCGCCGCGCCACTCCGGCGCCCTCATTGGCCTCGCGGCCCAGGAGGAAGCGTCCGATTGGCTGGGCTCGCCGCCGCTCTCGCCTCTGAGTCTCCAGGCGCTCGCCCTCAGAAGGCAGAAGCGGGAGGGGGACGGGGGGGTGAGGGGTGTCACAGAGCGCCACCTTGAGGGCAAAGCGAGGCGTTGCTCTGAAAGGAGGAAGATTTAACGTACCCTGCTAATCTGTTTTAACGGTGGTTCCCCCCCCCCCCAATTTTGATATCTAACTTTTTATATTTAAAAAAAAATTTGTTGTAACCCGCCCTGGGACAAGCTGGTGAAGGGCAGGTAATAAATGTATATGATGATGATGGTGGTGGTGGTGATGATCATTCCTGCGAATAGCAGGGAGGAATGTCTGGTTGGGATGGGTGTGGGACTTTCCATATACAGTATAATCTGATATCTTTATAATCATGATATGCTAATATAGTGAACTCAGTTATCGCAAGTGTGAGTCCATTTGCAGCCAAAACGTAACCACCATGCACAAGAACAGGCCTGGGGGGACGACCTTCAAATTTTGTAGAAGTATAAAAAATTATCTGGGGTTTGGGGGAGTAGAGAAACCCCAAAACAGCAAGAAGAGGTGTGAGCATGCTCGGTGGCAGAGAATGTTTAGGCTTGCACACGTTGGTGGGGGTAAGAAAACTAGGGGGAAGTTGAATGGAGTATCCTGGACCCCTTAGCCAACCCAGACAGAAACCACTGGAAGAAGTAAGAAGCCAAGTTACTGACTGGCTACAGTATCACCAATTACATGATAAATTTAAATTAGATAAGAAAAATGGCTTTTTGGACCAAAGCTCCTCAATTTGAAAAAGAGCTATTGACGAACATGGAAAAATTATTGACCAAAATGTATAAACTATTATTGGAATGGGAAACAAAAAATGAGCTGGTTAAAGTGTCGAAGACCCACTGGGCAATGGATATAGGATATAATATAGACTTAAACCTCTGGGAAAAACTTTGGAATAATGAACTGAAGTTTACTGCATGCCAAACACTGAAAAAGAATTATATGAAAATTATCCATAGATGGTATTTAACTCTGAGTAGATTGGCTAAGGTGTATAATGTGGAATCGGACTTCTGTTGATAATGCAAATAAGTAGAAGGAACTTTTTCCCATGTGTGGTGGACATGCAAAAAAGTTAAAGTATATTGGGAAATGATTTATAATGAGATGAAAAAAATGTTTAAAACAACTCCCCCCCCCCCAAAACCAGAGGCATTTCTGTTAGGAATTGTTCAGACAGCTGTTCCCAGGAGTCAGAAGAACTTAATTCATGTATGCTACAACAGTGGCTCGGAATTTGTTAGCCCAAAATTGGAAAGTGAGAGAGGTCCTTAGTAAGGAACATTGGCAGTTTAAGATAATAGAATATGCAGAATTAGCAGATCTAACAAGTAGAACAAGAGAACAAGAAGAACAGGTATTTAAAGAGGAGTGTAAAAATTTTGTCGAGTATATTGAAAATAATTGTGCAGTTAAAAACGCTGGCAGTATTAAAGTAATTCAACAGTATAACTATTCTGAACTGATGTAAGATATGAAAATTAAATTAGAAGTATATATTTTAATGTGCAGGAATGGTGGATAAGTTAAATGAACCTTGGAAGGTGTGGGAAGTCAATGAATGCATGGTATAATAAAAGATGTTTAATATGAAATGTAAAATTTGAAAATTTAATAAACATTATTATAAATAAATAAATTCATAATGCATCTCCATGTCCAGAAGACTGTCCCCTTCCAAACATTAAGAAAGAGGGAAACAGAAAAAAAAAAAACTAGGAACAGAGGAACGTAGGAAAAAATCCTTATATTGAGTCAAGCCATTGGCTCATTTAGCTTACCGGTAGTTTAGTGGTTAGACACAGCCATTCTCAACCTTGGATTCCTATGTTGTTGAACTACAGCTCCCATCATTCCCAGCCAGTATGGCCAGGGATGATGGGAGTTGTCATTCAAGAACATACAGGGACCCAAGGTTGAGAAAGGCTGGGTTAAAGGATTGGACTAGGACCTTGGAGACCAAATCCCCACCTGGCCAGTATGAAGTTCACTGGGTAACCACTGGCCAGTCATAAACTCTTAGCCAAACCTACATCACAAGGTTGTTGTGAGCATATTTTAGAGAGTGGGAAAGCCATGTATACACTTGGAGCTTCTTGAAGGAAAGGTGAGCTATAAATGAATAAGTAAACAATACATGCCACTTACCCTGACTGGCCGGGCTTAGAGCAGCTAACATCATAAAAACAACACAAAACATAACTTTAAAATAAGCAACCTACATCACAAAAGTAACATTCAACAATCATTAGGATAGTGTAAAATAATAATATCAACATAAAAAAGTTAAACAGAAATCCACTCAACAGTTACAATAAATAATTTCTAAACTATAATCAATAAAACAATAGCAAGCCACAGTACATAAAACCCTAACCCTAACTGCAGATGCCAGGCATGATGATGATTCATTAAATTTCTTACCCTTCCTTCACCAAAAGTTCCCAGAGCAAGTTACAGCAATTGAAAAATACAATAATTAAAACTGTTGAAAACAAATCAGTCACCAGAATTTAACCTGGAATCTTCCCCATGCAAAGCTGATGCTGCTGTATAGTCAAGCTGCAGCCCTTCCTCTAAAGTAGCCATTTGTCCTGCTGTACAGAGGGTACAGTCTTTCTGTTTGAAAGACTGACAAGGAACAGTTCTCTATTTTTCCTGCAAGTCCAGTTTAAAGGATCATAAGAAGGGAGAGCAGGGTTGGCCTTTGTTTTAAAATTTTTGGATGCACACACACACACCACAGAAAACCAATCCTTCACCCTTCATATTTAGGAAATATTCATTGAGGAAAATTACACATTATTTTAGTACACAGAACAATCCCAAAATCCATCTTTGCTTTTCAAATTACTCTAAATATTTCCTATGAAGAAGGAGAAATCTTGGAGAAACCTTTCCCAGTAGTTATTTTCACTTAAGAATCCTTCAAATCCTGTCTTAAAGGCATATCTGTATATGAACAGGGTGGGCTTGTGACCTGGATTCAAGAACTAAAGTATTTACAGTCACAAAAGAATGGTCAGGCTGTCCAGGTAATGTAATCAGCAAAACTATCAGGTATCCTGGCAGCCAGGAGAGAAGCCACACTCAAATTTCTGTTGCAGACTGCCTCCTGTGATGTATGTCCCTTGGGGAGTTGGGCAGCAAAAGCCAACCCCCCTCCCCCATTTTCCTACAACACCTTGAAGTTACCCATTGACAGTGAGCACTAGCAGTGCTGCATTAGCACAGTCTAGAGATGCAGCCTCAGTGCAACATCTTGTGTGCATCCATGCCCACAAGTGTTGTCCGCATCATCATGATCTTGCGTTTCTATCTTGTAAACAGCCCTGAGATCCTTTGATGAAGTGTGGAATATAAATCTAACGAATAAAATAATAAATAAATTACTTCTGATGTTATCCACAAGGACTGGGCTGTGAGAAAACTCATGTATTCCTGTTAGAATCCTCAACGCTAAGCAAATTCGCTCAAGCAGAGGTGGGATTTATTTATTATTAAATTTCTAGACTGCGCGCCATCCAAGGATCACAGGGCAGTTTACAAGATAAAAACACAAAAATGTTACAGATTTGGGGGTAGCAGGCTGTCCCCCCCCCTTTTTTAAGCAGGCTGTTCTTATGTTCTTAAGGTCACATTCCAGCCAGGCTAAATAACTCAATGAGGCTGGTGAGAGGTTACAGCCTGGTGAGAGCTGTGCTTTGAATAGGGTGTGTGGTCTGAGAGGCCTGAGGAGCAGAGAGAGAGTTTCCCACTCCATGCCTGAAGTCCGCCCCCCCCCCCAATATCCATGTAAAGAGTAATACTCAGTAGAACTCAATTCCAATGAAACAACTCACACAGCATCAGACTGCACATTGCCATTTTAGATGTTCCTGCTAAGTATATCATAACAGATTCATGACAAATTCCCAAGGATAGAATGATCCCGAGATGCATGTCAACAGTTGCTAGCTGAAAAATGCTAAATCTTGATTTCTGAAAATAATGCTTTACATTGTGTGTGTTTTATTTTTGAAACCATCTCCAGAAGAGTAGCAGTATCAGTGTGCAAAAATAACAGGCCTTTTGGTACCTTGGAGCTCGGGATGAAGAACCTGCCCACTGATGAGGTAAGGTGAAGCACCTGCCTCAGATAGCAGAAGCGCAAGAGGTGGAGTCCTGCCCGCCCCACCACTTGTGCCACTGCCAGAATGCGCCCCTATTGTGGGTGCGCAGCATTGCCACTTGTCACCCCCCCTGCTGCCCCGGGGCAGAGAAGATGAACATCAACACCTTGAGGAGCACCCTGGTTCTCCCTGAGCTGAGCGAGAGGGAGAGGTGGCATTCCAGTGGCATTGGAAGGGGTGGAGGCAGCAGTAGGGGGCAGGGAGCGGCACATTCCCATTTCACTGCAGGTGGCGAAATGGGATGGGCCGCCCCTGTCAGGATGGAAATGCCTGTGAAGACGTGGAGTGCAAGACACAGAAGCTTACAACAGCTTTCCCCAAACAGGTGCCCTCCAGAGGTGTTGGACTACAACTCCCATCAGCGTGATTGGAGTTGTAGTCCAAAACATCCAGAGGGCACCAGGTTGAGGAAAACTGGCTTATGCCAGTAATAAATGCCTTACAATGCAGCCCTACACATATCTTTTCAGAAGTAAGCCCCATTGAGTTCAATGGGCCTTACTCCCTGGAAAGTATGATATCAAAGCCCAGTTTTTTAAGGTGCCACAACACTATTTGGTAGCAGTCCAAATACCTGCTATCTGGGAGTAAACTCTATTCATCTCACTGGGACTTACTTCTGAGTAAATACACTCAGGATTGCACTAGTTTCTCTTTCTCTTTTTGTGAGTAGTCTTGAGCATTTTTGTGGAATTGCTGGTATATACCGGTAAATAATGTAAAGAAAACAATAAATCATTGGTTGCATCCATTAATTGTGGAGATTACTCTTATGTGGTAGAAGATAGCAGTATACTCTCTTTTAAAATAATAATTCATAATAATAAAAATGTAAAAAAAAGCCCACATCACCAGATAGCAAATGTAACAAAACCAACCACAATCTGAAGAAGTGTGCATGCACACAAAGCTCATATCAAGAACAAACTTAGTTGGTCTCTAAGGTGCTACTGGAAGGATTTTTTTTATTTTTTATTTTGTTAAAACCAACCACCACCAACAATTTTTATTAATATGCCTCCGCTGTCAGGTTTTTTATTTCATTTCATTTGTAATTAGTTGATTGAATTGCGCTGCTTTCTAATTGCTAAATAATTCGATTACTATATTGATCATCCCTTTAATGCTCTTAATATAAATGCTTAACATAAGCTAAGCCCCAGGAGAGGCAGGCAGGCGGACGGGCGAGGTGGGGGCATAGAATTCACAAACTGCAGCTGAGCCACTCATCTGGTTACATGGGCTAAACCATTACGAGAGGGGGAAGCGAGAATAAGACCTTTTACTCTCCTCCCAGTCCCCACCCCGCGCTTTATGCGTTCATTGGTTGAGTCCGCCTTACTGGCTTCCTGTCCCTTGCAGGCCTCCGTTCTTTCTTTTCGCGTTGGTAGCCTGGGATCGTAGAGGACGCCATGGTGAGTGCGGGGCTGGGGGCGGCGGTTTTAATCCGCTTCCATCAGACCCTATAATGAGGTTTTGGGCAACGGGGCTGGATGGGACGGGATGAGGGAAAGCTGGAAGAAAGCTGGCGGCACGAAGAGCTCGTTTTTTGGTGGCTTTTAAGCGGAAGTTGAATGGCCGTTTGTCTTGGATGCTTTCGTTGGGATTACTGCATTGCAGGGGGTTGGACTAGATGACCCTTGGGATCCCTTTCCCATTTATAATTCTACGAAATGGGGAGCGACGTCGGGGGCGATATTGCGATACGGAGGGCTGGTTTGAGTACGCCGCTCCGAGTCAGGATTAAGGGAAGAAAGAGCCCCGATGTGGGGAGGAAGATAATAGTTTACAAGGCTATCGGACTGCGCAGCTTTTTTCCTTGACTGTCTGGGTGAAATGCCCGTGGACTATTATTATTTTTTTGGAAGCTGGAGGGCTCCTAGTTGGATACGTGAAGGCCTTTTCTCACGTTACAGCGTGGCACATCTGGGTTTGCTGTGGCAAGCATCCTTGTTGGGGGCTCCCCAAGAAACTTAACCCGCCCTGGCACGCGATCCTTCTGATGTCTGCAGCATCCATTCAAAGCGTGTGTGGCCCAAAACTGAGTGGTGGAACAGAGGTGCTTGCAGGTGGTCTCTTGTTCAGTTACCCAACATTTCCTGCTTTTCCAGGTCTCTGGTGTCTGTATAGATCCTTAACAAAAGAGATTCCATCACTTTCCAAGGTTGTCTGTTACACAGTTCTGCCACACCTGTGGGCTGTGTTATAAGAATATTAATTGATTATCTGTCTGGCTGAAATATAAGAGCAGGATGTATTGTGTCATAGGTAGCCTAGAGCAGGGGTCTGCAACCTTTAAGACAAAAAGAGCCACTTGGACCCGTTTCCGAAGGAAAAAAAAAACCTGGGAGCCGCAAAACCATTGCGACATTTAAAACAAATATAACACTGCATATATTGTTTCTTACATTAATGCTATATATACAGGATCGTGCAGTCAGCTGTCAATCTGAAGAAAAAAAGTGTACAGTGGTACCCCGCAAGACGAATGCCTCTCAAGACGAAAAACTCGCTAGACGACAGAGTTTTTCATTTTTGAAGTCGCTCCGCATGACGAATTTCCCTATGGGCTTGCTTCGCAAGACGAAAACGTCTTGTGAGTTCCCAATGCATTCCTATGGGAAACCGCACTTCAATGCATTTCTATGGGAAACAGCGCCATCTAGTGGTTCGCAGCACCGTGCTTCGCAAGACGAAAAAACTCGCAAGACGACAAGACTCGCAGAACGAATTAATTTCGTCTTGCGGGGCACCACTGTACCATAAATCATGGTAGGAGGAAGGACGGGATATACGTTTAATGCTTCTCTAAGCATCCAGAGTGGGGAACCTTTTTCAGAATGAGGGCTACATTTCTAGGCCACAAGATAGTGATGGGCAGAGCCAAAAGCAAAAATGAAGAAACAAATGCGAATTTTATCTTTAAGCTGTACTCCTCCACCCCCCCCCCAAACCAACTAAGAGGCACTCAGAGTTCAAGAAAACACTTCAGAGAGGCAATAACACTCAAGGGGGGAGTATGAAGAAAGGCTAGGGAAGGGAGTGTGGCTGAGGAGGTACAGTCTGGGGAGAGGACCACATGCCAGACAGAGAGGCCTGGAGGACCCTGGACCTGAGGCTCTTCACCCCTGCTTTGCATGGTCGTACCTCCATTACTAATTTTTAACATAATAAACTATTAAACTTTAAAGCTCTGCTTTCAGTTTTATTATTCCACACTGAATATCACCAAGTGTCATCCACAGAGATAAATATCCCCACTTTATTGTAACTAGGCTATCTGGCTTTTTAGACCAAATACCACAAAGTTAAGCCCTTATATTAAATATTATTAAACCGTGTCCTTTGATGAGGCACAAGAAAAGTGGTCATTCTAGAAATGCACATGATGAGGTAACATAAGTGTTTACAACTCCTCTCTGGTGCAGCTGCACAAGGCCTGCTATAAATGAAGACTTTAATCTCAGATCTGAAACTTGAGGACAATTTGCATAACAATGCCAAACAAAGTTAATCAACCTGCATCAAACACTTCAGTTACCATGACAAAAGGTTTGTTTTAACTCAAATAACCCGCAAGAAAAATGGACTGAGGATAGCCTGTTATCCTCAGACTTAGTTGTAAGCATGGTAGATCCTTCCTGGATCCATTTAACTGGACCCAGTTACTTTGTTCTCAGGAGTTCAGTTCCCAGCCAACTCCGTTCCAGTTGTGTGTCACAGCATACAGGTGATCTACAAGGACAGTAGCCCATGTGTTGCATACAGAGGTTCCCATTCGAAGCCCTGGCAGCTCCAGGTAGGGCTGGGAAAATCTCCTGTCTGACAGGTATCTGAAGAAGTGTGCATGCACACGAAAGCTCATACCAAGAACAAACTTAGTTGGTCTCTAAGGTGCTACTGGAAGGAATTTTTTTATTTTGTTTCCTTTAAAAGCAGGCCAGTTAAATTCCCACTCGTTCCTTGAAGAAACCGACTCTTCTGGTTTGCTGTGGTTTTGGCATCCATGATTACACCAGGGCCGCTCTACATGCCTTGGAGGACTCTACTCTATGACCACCAAAGCACGGGGGAAACTGAAGGTGGCTGCAGGACTGTCGAGGCTCTTCGCCACTCGGCCTCAGGCGGACTTTTAGACATGCTTGGCTATTCCCTTGCTCGGCAGGACGTCAGTGCCGTTAGCGGCTGGGTGGCAGGGCGAAATAAGAGGTGCGCGCAACCTTTCCCACTCCGGAGGTGCAACGGGGGGAGCTCTTCATCTGTGGTATTTCTGTCTGCCATGAGGCTGTTGGCGGTGTTTGAGGGGGGAAGGGGCAGGTGTGGCGGCTCCTCGGCCCCCTGCTGAGGGAGAGCCTGAGCTCCAGGCCCCCCGGAGACAGGGAGGGAAGCTTCGCCTTCCTTTGGGATTCTCCCCTCGCTCGGTCCTCCCTGCGCCCCCTCGGAAGCCTCGCTCGAGGGCCGCAGAGTTTTCCTTCTCTGGAAATAGAGATGCGCAGCAGGGCTGCAATCTCTTTATTTTAAAACAAAAGGGGCCTCAGGAGCAAACTTAGCCCGGCTGTGTCTTTTTTCTAGGCTGCCTGTCTGCCCCACAAATGCCCTCCCGAGGGACACGCGCGCTCGCCTCCCTCTTTCATTCATCTCCCGCCCTGCGCGCTCGCGGCCGCCCCGCGCCCCGAGCTTCTCCCGCAGCCCCGGCTGCTCCCCGGCTAAGCCCGCCCGGCTCCCCCGGGGGAGAACTCACTGAAGAACAGCCTGTAGCCGAGGCTGTTGGGGCAGCCGCGCTCCTCCACGCTATAGCTGGCCATGCTGCGCTCGCCCGGCAGACGGCAGAAGGAGAGCGACTTCCCCTGCACTGCGCTCCTCCGATTTTCATCATCCTCCCCACGCCGCGCCGGCTCGGCCCTGCACTGCGCATGCCGGTTGCCTCCAAAAGCTCGCGCCTGCGCCCTTCCCGAGTTCCCGACGGCGCTCGCTCACTCCGCCTCCGCTCCTTCTGTAGAGAGCTGCAGGGCGCGCGCGGCCTGAATGGAGCTTTGCGAGACCGGCGTGGGGCTGTTTTGCGCCCCCTCCATTCCGGCGCTCTAGGCAGCTGCCTAAATGGAGGCACCGGCCCTGGGGGGGAGGGAGAGCGGAGCCGCGGCAACGGTGTTAAAGAGCCACTTGCGGCTCCGGAGCCGCGGGTTGCCGACCCCTGGCCTAGAGTATATCCATGTTCTGCAGTTGTTTTTTTAAAATGTTAATGCCTTTCTGTTTTTTTGCACATCTCTTATCCAAACTTTGTTCCTCACTGAGCGTTACTAATGCATGTTGTTATAAGAAAAAAAAACCTGCTCTTTTTTCTTTATGGGGTACCCAAGAGCCCATATAGCAGTTTTTTTTCTTATAACAATGTTAAGAGAATATTGTTCCAAATCTTATCTGGTGTATCTAAGAGTGTGCTGTGCCAGTTATCCTAAGCTAGGCCTTCTATTGCAGATGTAGCCACTATGATGCCCTGAAGATATTCTGGGGCAACTCCTGTAATGCCAGGCCATTGGGCATGTTTGCTAGGGTTGGTGGTAGTGGAACATCTGGAGGGCACCACAATGTGTAACTGGGAGCACAGGATGCTTCCTTTGGAAACACATGTATTTCCCCACCCCATATACAGGGGTGACCACAGAATTCATGTCCTGTATGCCTGAGACAGCAGAATGAGCCAACTTGAAAGCCCCTCACTTATTTGGATGGCAAGGATCAGTAATACTAAAGTAGTGTGTAGTTTGGCCCCATATGCAGTATACTTTTAAAGCCACTTTAAACATTCATGGCTTCCCCCAAAGAACCCTGGAAGCTGTAGTATGTTAAGTGTTATGAGAGATGTTAGGCCTGTTTCCTCTTGGAGCTACAATTCCCAGAGTGGTTTAACAGTCAGTCCCTCTTGCCCTGGGGAGCAGTGAGAGTTTTAGCTCTGTGATGGGAATAGGCATTTTCTTACAACTCCATGGAAATAACACCACTGATCTCAGATAATTCCCAACTTGAGGGGTTTTTTAAACTTGAAAGGGCTTTTATATATATATATATATATATATATATATATATATATATATATATATATATATATATATATTGTGGTACGCAGTTCAACTTTGGTCCTCAAGAAGATTGTATACATACAGTGGTATTTCAAGGACAGAGCAGTGCGGCCTTAATTGACTGGGTGTTATCCAGCTGCATTCTACTTACAGTTGACCATTGAAATGAATGGTCCTTAGTTAATCACATCCTGCTCTGAGTAGAACTGGGTACAACCCAGTGAACTCCTTTGTCTTGCTCTGATTCCATGTTTAATTTTGTTCCTAGGCCAAAATCAAAGCCCGTGACCTACGAGGGAAGAAGAAGGAAGAGCTGCTGAAGCAGTTAGATGACCTCAAGGTGGAACTCTCTCAGCTTCGGGTCGCCAAGGTGACCGGTGGAGCAGCCTCCAAACTTTCAAAGATGTGAGTTCACCACCACAGCTGTGCTACAAGCCCTGACATTTTGGGACCCGGGTGCCTGATATTTGTAGGCAGAGCCTTTCAGTGTTGGAAACTTGCAGCCCTTCCTTTGTCGTTTTCACGCAGAGAATAAATTTGCTGCCTCCCCCCAACCCTAACTATCAAGCTTTTAATGTTTCTATGCATAACTGGCAGCCTCTCAGAGCAGCAGGGAGAGTGTCTGTTTCAGACTGGTACAAATTGATGGGTCACATCCACACAATACAGGTACGTATAATGCACTCTTACACCACTCCAAAGAATCCTAGGAACTGTAGTTTATAGGCTCTTCCAACAACTCTCAGAATCCACAACAGACTACTGTTCCCAGGATTATTTGGGGAAAGGGAAGCGATGGCCATTAAAGTGGCATTATATGTATGATGTATCTGCACCCATGGAGGCAGACCTCTGCTCAGTGAGTAGCTCTGACTGCTAAATTTACCGTAGCTTTTGTATTCAGGAGCAGTACACCTGTGATTACCAGACGTTGAGGGCAAACACTCATCTTGCTTTTGATTTCTCCCTGTGGAGTTGGGTTGGTCACTGCTGGATATAGGAGATTGCTGAATGGACCATTAGATTCACCCATTTCTTAAGCTGAATAGGTTGGGTTGGCCCACCCAAGTAACTGACACCACAGCTCATTAGTGCAGCACTACTTTGTTCACTTGAAGCCATTTTGAATAACTTGAAACCATTTTACCTACTTACCTTTTTAGCTGACAAGGGTAACACAGGGGCTTATAGAAGTTCCTGCCCCAGGCTTACAGTCTAAAAGACACAACACAAAAGAAAAATGGATGAGGTTGCAAAGAGGAAAAATAAGCAGACACACTTGTCCGACTTTGTTATCCTTCAGCAGTAATGAATTTTAAGTGTCCAGTGTGTTGGAAAAACTTCTGAATTAGAGTGCCAGCTTTTGGCTGCACTTTGCACTGAACCACAAGTCTCTCTTTCTGCCCCTTGCAGCCGGGTGGTTCGCAAATCCATCGCCAGAGTGCTGACAGTCATTAACCAGACACAGAAGGAAAACCTCAGGAAGTTCTACAAAGTGAGTCTGAAGTTTCATTTTAAAGTTTATTTTTCTGTGGCCCACACTTTTTCTTGCAGTTGCTTTTGGTGGCTCAAGAGGGGGAGACTCCCAGTGAAAGTGTTGGCAGCATGTTCATAATGGGTTGCATCAAATGTTGGTCATACTCAAAAGAGCACACCGATTGAAATGAGTGCACATGTCTTAGGTTAGGCCCATTAATTCCAGTGGTTCTGTTATGAGTAGACCTTGGTTGGGTGCAACCTATTAACTCTGAGAAGAGCCTTAAATGGATTAAATATTAAGGCAAGTTGGATAATCTCAATATGGGGGGGGGGGGCGTCTTTCCAAAGTGCCAGAGATTGCAAGGCTAACACCCAGCACTGCTCAAAACTCCATGGATGCAGTGTGAATCTGTACTTGCTAAAGCAGCCTCCTGCTGGATAACTTTTGCTGGGCCATATGGTCTAAGCAGTTGTCTAGTAGGTACACAATGTTCTGAGGGTGTCGTACTTCTGAGCAATGGTCTGGGCCTCTGGGTAACCTTTCTATGGGCCGATGGCTGGTGATGTAGCTCTTCTGGAAATCTTTCATCACAACACATTTTGGGTAGTGCGGAGATACGATTTTTGTAGCAAAATTTTAAAAAATAGACAAGCATAATTAATTTTACTGTGTATGAGTATCTGAAGATTTTCAGGCCATAGCTTTTCAGATTATGCATTCAGAGTATCTACTCTGCCTGCATAAGGTCCCAGGTTCAATCACCTGCATCTCCAGGTATGACTGGCAATGTTCCCATTTGAAACCCTGGACATCCACTCAGTGTAAACAATGCTGAGCTAGAGGTGTCATTGGACTGACTGAGTATAAGGCAACTCTCTATGTGCCAGTTTGAGTTGACCAGGCCTGAAGAACTTTTGGCCCTCCAGGTGCTGCTGAACTACAACTCCCATCATTCCCAGTGAGCACAGCCAGTGGTCAGGTACGATGAGGGTTGTAGTTAAGCAACATCTGGAGGACCCAAGGTTCCCTATCCCTGGATTAGACATGCACTGTTCTCCAGCAACTGGTATTGAGAGGCTTAGTGCATGGGTAGGCAAACTAAAGCCCGGGGGCTGGATCCGGCCCAATCGCCTTCTCAATCTGGCCCGCAGACGGTCCAGGAATCAGCGTTTTGTGTGTGTGTGTGTGTGTGTGTGTTTCATGAGTAGAATGTGTGCTTTTATTTAAAATGCATCTTTGGGTTATTTGTGGGGCATAGGAATTCATTCATTTCCCCCCTTCCCAAAATATAGTCAGCCCACAAGGTCTGAGGGACAGTGGACCGGCCCCCTGCTGGAAAAGTTTGCTGACCCCTGGCTTAGTGCCTCTGATCCTGGAGGGAGCATATAGCCATTACAGTGGCTAGTCCTTTTGTAGTGTTTGTATTTGCCACAGGTAGCCAGGCAAGTAGCCTTCACCAAGCCTTACTGACACAAAAGTCACATTTTTGTGTACCTAGAATTTCAAACTGCAGCTGCCTCTGTTTTTGTTCATGAGGTATCCCGTATCTCTTCTAAAAGTCCATTCTGAGCCTAGCTTCTCTGTTCTGCAAACAGGGCAAGAAATACAAGCCTCTAGACTTGCGGCCTAAGAAGACACGTGCCATGCGGCGCAGGCTAAACAAGCATGAAGAAGGTTTGAAGACCAAAAAGCAGCAACGAAAAGAACGTCTGTACCCGCCTCGGAAATATGCTGTGAAGGCATGAGACCTAACTGTGCAGCATTCTGATCCTCTGGCCAGCATTTTCCTATTAAAGGTGTTTTGGCTGTAGTTGCATCTCGTTGACGTGGTTTCTTGCAGCTCTGGGAGGGTAACGGTTTTTTGAAAGATGGTCAGATTTCAAAGATATGCTTTTGAGGATAATACCATTCATGTAGAAAATCTTGACAGTGGGGGGGGGGCGGCGAGACTTGGCAGTGCTTCCTGTACTATATGAAGTTACATCGGAAAATCAGAAAATGATCAGAGTGCTATTTCTTCCCTTTCTCATGAGCCAAGGCATGTCCTGTTATAAGATCTAATTTGTGCGGAATTTCCACGCAAGCAGCAGAGGACCTGCTTTGCATTCAGAAGGCCCCAAGTTCAAACCCAGCTTTTCCTGGTGAGGCTGGGAAACACTGTCTGCCTGAAACCTTGCAGAGACCCTGCCAGTCAAAAATAGCCACATCCACTCCATACATTTAAAGCACGTGGCTTTCCCTAAAAACCCTCAGAACTGTAGTTTGCCCTTTCATGGAGCTACAATTCCCAGCACCCTTAACAGACTACAGTTCCCAATATTAAGGCAAGCCACTACAGTGTGGATGTCTCTACAGCCACAGCAGGCACTGCAACCTTCCAACAGTTCGACACCACCCCCAAAGGCACAACAAGAAGGATGTGATCTAAGTCTAGGTAGACCAGTAACAGTGCTTAAGGATATGTTTAATGAATACCTAACAAGTCATGAATGAGACAAAGGGAGGAAAGAATATTCAAATTGACAGTGTAAAGAGCCTGATTTTTGATGGGGGTGGTGGGGGACTACAACTCCCATCATCCGTAGCTAACAGGACCAGTGGTCAAGGATGATGGGAGTTGTAGTCCCAAAACATCTGGAGTGTCAAGGTTAGCCATCACTGCCATAGGCCCATCTACCCTGGGGATGGGCCAGGTATCTAGACAACAGCTCTCATCAGCTGTGACCATGGGCCATGCTGTCCTGGGCTGAAAATTTTGTCTTAAATTTCCAGAGGATCTGGTAAGGAACTCTGCTTTTAAGTCAGGAAACTTGTGGTCCTCCAGCTGTTGGGATAGCCACCTGATGTGCATGGTCTGTAACATCTGGAGGCCAGAAGTTCCTTGTCACAGCCTTTACCCTATTTACTATTCACCACACCAACTCACAACTGCACAGATATTTCTCATTTATAACCTCTATATACCACCATTCCTTTCAGGAACTTAAGGTGACATACACAAGTTTGTCCTCCATTTTACTTTCAGAACAACCCTGTGAGGTGAACTTATATTAATTTATTTGCTGCAATTATATCCCACTTTTTTCTCCAAGGAGCTCGAAAGTAGCATACATGGTTCTCCCCTTCCTCATTTTATCTCCACAACAACCCTGTGAGGTAGGTCAGACCAAGAGCCCAAGTGACTGGCCTAAGGTCAATGAGTGAGTTTTATAGCCGAGTGGGGATTTGAACCCTGGTCTCCCAGATCGTAGTCCAGTACTCTTATCCACTACAACAAACTTACTCTGAAACCCAAGAGTCCTTGCATCCTAAGTATATGTGTGTGGATGCTTTAAAAAAGGATTGCCATTGAGTAATAGGTAAAGGTAAAGGGACCCCTGACCATTAGGTCCAGTCGTGGACGACTCTGGGGTTGTGGCGCTCATCTCGCTTTACTGGCTGAGGGAGCCGGCGTACAGCTTCCGAGTCATGTGCCAGCAGGACTAAGCTGCTTTTGGCAAACCAGAGCAGCGCACGGAAACACCATGTTAAAAGAGTTAAGAGCAAAAAGGGTGCCTGCTAGAGAGAATACACAACCGTATTCAGCTCCATTTCCTGAACAGTCACCTAGATCAATTCCCTGAAAACCTTGGGGCAGTCAGTGATAAATAGGGAAAGCGCTTCTATCAAGACCTGAAGACAATGGAAGAGCGTTATCAAGGGCGATGGGATAAAACTATGATGTCAGACTACTGTTGGACCATCAAATGAGAATCCCCTGTGCAAGTCCACAAACGCAAGAGCAAATTCTTACCTGAATTAACAACAGCTTGCAGATACTGTGTATCCCAAGAGAGTACTGGTACATTTTTTTGCATACCTCCAACTGTACATAGATATACATGTTATTTTCAATGCTATGTATGTCATGTGCAATGCTATATAAGTCACTTACATTTATACTCATATTGTACTACTTTGGCTATGTGTTTAATAAAATATTGAATTCTTGCATTGTGAAAAACGAAGATTATGGTGAAAAGTGAAAAACATGAATTGCAAAAAAAACCTAGAGCTTACAGAACAAAACCGACTTCAGATTTGAAATCAGCATTGAAAGAACATAAGAACAGTTGAAAAATCTCATGCAACAGAAAATGAGAAAAAAATTGTTCCCCAGTTTTCACAAAAGTTATGCTGACAAATAATTTTATTTCAAGGCTTGAACCGTATCTGCATATAAAGACAAAATGGAAAATATAGATATACAATAGTGCTTTCTAAAAAATACATAGGGAAAAGGATTGTTTTAAGTATTTACATTTAAAAGTGCTTTCCTAGCTTTCTTTTCTGCGAATTCTTGAATTACGCAGGAAAAATCAAGCAACTTCGCCATATCGTGGTTTATGTTTATCATTGCTAAACCATTTAGGCGTTGTTGAGCCATTGTTGATCGAAAGAAAGACTTAATTCGTTATACAGTGGTGCCTCGCAAGATGAAATTAATTCGTTCTGCGAGTTTTGTCGTCTTGCGAATTTTTCGTCTTGCGAAGCACAGTCTTGCGAAGCACGGTTTCCCATAGGAATGCATTGAAAAGAAAAAGGAAACTCGCAAGACGTTTTCGTCTTGCGAAGCAAGCCCATAGGGAAATTCGTCTTGTGAAGCAACTCCAAAAATGAAAAACTCTTTCGTCTTGCGAGTTTTTCGTCTTGAGAGGCATTCGTCTTGTGGGGTACCACTGTAATATATTGAAACATCTCTCATTGGAGGCCACTGTAGCTGGTAATGATAAGAAAATGCGTAATCCTCGGGTGTAAGTAAGATTCCTGGCCTAATCAACAAAATTTTAAACAAATGGCGACACCATCATTTTTTCATCATTTTCAAAAAAAAAATTAGCGATAAGAAAGCCAACACACTTATCATTAAGTTACGCGTGGTTTAAATTTTTGGCAAATAAGATTTCAAACAAAAACTCACCAACTTTTAACAGCATGAAAAACATGGCCCACCATCACAAACACTTGACTAAGACCTTACTTGCTTACCGAGGGCGTATTCACAATCCCTCACCTCTCCAACACAACCAGAGGGCGCTGTTAGCAGGTTGAAACGCACCACCCTCCCGCCCTTCGCGTTTTCTGTTTCTCCACACCCCCCCCCCCTGATTTTTTACATTCACCTCAGGTGAGCGATTGTGAATATGCTGACCGAGGCCCCCTTTTGAATCGGAGGCCCGGGCCAAGTGGCCCATATGGCCCACCCTCTGTCTGGGCCTGTGCGGGGCGCGCGCCGAGTGTCACCCCCCAGGGTGGCACCCGGGGCGACCCGCCCCCACCGCACCCCCTTGCTCCGCCCCTGGGTATCAGATCCTTTTAAGAGTGGGCAGGCCCGTTTTACTTATTTACACTTTTGCCCACCTCTTTCTCCAAGGAGCTCAAGTTGGCAAACATGGTTCCTTTTCCTCCCCAGCAATCCTGTGAGGGAGGTTAGTCTGAGTGTGAGTGCCTGGACCAGGGCCACTCAGTGAGTTTCACGGCCAAGCGGGGACATTAAATGAAATCCAGGGACAGATTTTGTCCGGGGACAGATTTGTAAATCTGGTGACTTTCCCCGGGAAACGGGGACACCTGGTAACCATATTTTAAACTGAATTTATACTAATAGCCACTCAATTTCGCTTAATATACACATTGGTTTTGCACAGCATTCCCCCTTAGCACAATGCATGTTATTTTAGCCATTCAGGGCATCCTCATGCGTGGTTTGCCATAGCAGATGCATTTTCTTACATACGAGTTGGCTAAGAGAACTGCTTTGCAAAATCCAGGGAAGTGAGAGTTTTGAAAGATGGTGCATATTTTCCTTCTGGCCTTGTTTCAGAAATTGCGAGTTAGGTATAGGTTTTCCTAACGGAATCTGATTCCTTCCTCCCATCTCTAGTATGAACACAAGAGGGATGTGCTTCTTGTCAGGAGAAGACACGTCTCTCCTGCTAAGAAACCAAAGCTTACAAAACAAATCTGTTACACAAACCAAATGAACCACACCTAATCCTTACTCCAACTGCTGAAATCCTTGCCTAAACTCTGTGAGATAGACTTGTGTGACTCAGCTTGCATTTCTGCACGGAGTTGAGGTAGTTTACTTTAGGATTATTGTTATTGTGCAAGTTAGGGGTGCCAAGTTAAACAAAAATATGGGGGGGGGGTAGATAGCCCCAGCCCCTATCCTATCCACCTTAGGCTTGGTTCTCTATAGTTCTCCTCAGGTGAGGATGTGATACCCAGGCATCTTTCCATAAAGGATGTCAATCATTGACAGTAGAATTTCCCCCCTTTTTTGTAAATAATTTTTTATTGGTTTTATAATTTCAACTTCAACAATTATTTTCCATTAAAAAAAGAATGAGAAATACAAAATATCCAACATGAAGTATAAGAACTAAAAACAAACAAACATATTTTCAGAGGTTCTCTTTAACCTCCATTTCCTTTCCTGGTTCATTGAATATATATATTTTCTGCATAATTATACTTAAACCTCTTTTTTCTTATCCTTATTACTTTATCCTAATTAGATGCCATCAGTTTTTATTGTTTCAGTTCAAATTTCCTTCCATAAACTTTATCTTATTTTAACTACTTGCAAGTGTTTAGTCAAAGCCTGCCAATGTTTCTACTTGTTTACAATATTTCTGTACATATACAATAAATGCCTCCCATTCTTTTTAAAATTTCTCAATGTCATTGTCTCTGAGGTTTTCTGTAAGTTTTGCCATTTCTGCCATTTCTGCATAGTCCATCATTTTCAATTGCCATTCTTCTATTGTTGATATCTTATCTTCCTTCCACATTTGGGCTAGTAAGATCCGGGCTGCTGTTGTTGCATACATAAACAGTTTTTTATTTTCCTTTGGGATTTGATTTTCTGTTATTCCTAGTAAAAACACTTCTGGTTTTTTGGTAAAAGTAATTTTAAACATTTTCCAGTAATTTTTAACCATTTTACACTCCCACCACATATGGTAAAAAGTACCCTCTTTTTCTTTACATTCCCAACACTTATTAGAACTTGTTCTATACATTTAGGGGGCTGTAGGTGGTTCCCTTGTACAGGGCACCAAGCTGAGGAGACACAAAGTAACAACAACAACAACAACAACACCTATATTTATACAGTTTCTTACTCTAGTTCAGTGATGGCTAACCTTGACACTCCAGATGTTTTGGAACCACAACTCCCATCATCCCTAGCTAACAGGACCAGTGGTCAGGGATGATGGGAGTTGTAGTCCCAAAACATCTGGAGTGTCAAGGTTAGCCATCACTGCGTCTAGTTTGTCCTCGCTCTGGGCGCCATTATATAAGGTTACCAGACGTCCCTGTTTCCCGGGGACAGTTCCCATATTTACAAATCAGTCCCCATACAAAATCCATTGAAGTTGAAAAGTGTCCCCAGATTAATTGGGGGGGGGGGGGAAATCTGGTAACCTTACCATATTACTAACGTCCGTCTCTGCTGTCATATTTCAGCAGGAATGCTGTTCCAGGGGCAGCCACACTAAAAGCCCTGCTCCAAGTTACTGCAGATCGGGTTTCTGGTATCTTTGAAACTTGCAGGAGAATCTCCAGCAGACCACAGTCATCTACAGGGTCTCTCAAGTATCACAAAGGAATGTTGCAGCCTTTTGAGTAAAGCAGAACTCTTATTCAGAGTGGATGTTAAACAAACAAACAAACAAACAAACGAATAAACAAACAAAAAGTGGGGGGAGGGGAATGGAGCAACTCCCATTTGAAGAAACATTGCAGGATTTGGGGCTTTTTTTAGTTTGGACAAAGGACAACTAAGAGTTGGCATAATAAAAGTTTTTTAAAAATTACACATGGCATGGAGACGGGGGGTAGGGAAAAGCTTTTCTCCTCTCAAAACACTAAAACTTGTGGGCATCCATTGAAGCGTAATTTTGAGAGATTTGGGACAGATAAAAAGAAAGTGACTTCTTCGTACAGCACATAGTTAAACTATGGAACTCACTCTCACAGGAGGCACCAGCCTAGATGGCTTTAAAAGAGGATTAGACATATTAATGGAGAAGAGGGCTAACCATGATGCTACACTCTGCCTGTACAGCTGGAGGCAGCAATTTCCGCCCTCCCTTCCATAGGTGGGCGGGGTTTGCAGCACCGAGCTGGGGTCACCTGGGCGGGTGCCAGCCCTCCTGCATAGGCTGCCCCCTTTGACCCGCCCTCGGCCAGGTGGACAATGGACAGTCGGCAGGGGGTGGGGTCAAGGGCATGTAAAAGGGGCTGAGGCCTTCAGCCAGGCCTCTTTGGTTCTTTTACTCTGGTCTCGTGTCTCATTCTTGGGGAAAGGGCTAGGCACCACAGACAGGGTTTTGCGAGTGTGCGCGCAATGCTTCTGAATACCGTACTAGCTGCTGGTAAGGCAGCACGACCAGTTCCGCCGCGCTGGGGGCCAAGCCTAGCAGGTGCTGCAGGGCATCACAACTATGATGTCGTAGTGAACTGAGCAGAATGAAAGGCGAGGGGTGGGGGGTGGGACCCAATTTTAGCCTTGCACAGGGCACCGCTGAAATTTGAAATACAGAAAGTCCGCCCCTGAGGGGATTGCGCTCTTATTCTTGGGTCCTGCCTGCAGGTTTCCCTCAAGCACCTGGTTGTCCACTTTAAGAACAGGATAATAATAAAAGTTAGTGTAGCTCCAGTCTGCAGTCTTTTAAAATGGACTAGATGGAGTGTTTTAGGGTTTAATCTGGATGGATTTATGCCTGGTTTAACCCTTCCACACTGATTCCACAATAAAGTTCACACTGTAGCTCATAGCAGTTTGGAGTACAATGGAGGTCACACTGGGATGCCTACATGGGAGACAGCGCTAAACTTATGGCCCAGATCCAAATTTTGTATTGGTGGCTGCTGCAGGGTCACTCAGCCCTTGTAGACACAGCGCTCTGTTCTGTTCTGGGAGCTGGCTGTGAATTTGCCAGAGAGTTTTGACTCTCAGGAAGAGGGAGAGCAGAACAGTGATTTGGACCAGAATTTGCAGGGTATGGAGATATCTAGGTTCTGGAGTTAGGGAGTGGTAACTTTTCTGGGCAGGCTTCAGCTTAGATTTCCTTGTCTCCCTGGTTTCTGAAATGCTAGGAATGCAGACTCAGATAATCTTTACATCCCGTGGGAAGGAAGTACCAATCTCCAGCTTCCATCAAGATAAACCATCCATAGAAACAGCCCAGAATTCAGCTGAAATGAATTTGCTCTTCAAAATCTTTTGCAAGCTCTATGTTTCATTCCAGTCATTTGATATTTGGCTGTTGATATTTGATAATACAGTATTCAGTATCTGACATGCAATGGCATTGAGTAAAGGTAAAGGGACCCCTGACCATTAGGTCCAGTCGTGACCAACTCTGGGGTTGCGCGCTCATCTCGCATTATTGGCCGAGGGAGCCGGCGTACAGCTTCCGGGTCATGTGGCCAGCATGACTAAGCCGCTTCTGGCGAACCAGAGCAGCACACGGAAACGCCGTTTACCTTCCCGCCAGAGCGGTACCTATTTATCTACTTGCACTTTGACGTGCTTTCGAACTGCTAGGTGGGCAGGAGCAGGGACCAAGCAACAGGAGCTCACCCTGTCACGGGGATTCAAACCGCCAACCTTCTGATTGGCAAGCCCTAGGCTCTGTGGTTTAGACAATCAATTGTATTAAGCTGCAGACCTGATTGTATTTATGAGAGGTTACATGCAGTAGTATTTAGAAGCTGATACCTGATATGACAGATGGCATGCAATGATATGTAGTATTTTATATTTGACATGTAATGGTATTTGAAAATAGTGAATGAGAACTTATTACTGTTAATGGCTGATGTCTGTTGAAATTAAAACAACCGAGAGATACCAATGTTATAAGAAAAACTGCTCCTTCTGGAAGAAGACAGAAAGAGGTATGTGTTAGAAACCTACTGTACAAAAGTCACACTGATTGTCCGTTTTTGCCTATAGCTCTGCCCACCACTGCCTTGCAGACCCCAAGAAGCTCCCCACAAGGGAGTGTGGCCCCCAGCCTGAATAAAGGTTCCCCCAACTCTGTTATAAAACAAGAATCCACAGCAGGTTAATATGAAACCGAAGAAACTGTGGAAAGCCCTCCCATCAAATGTCAAGGAAATAACCATATTGACTATAAAAGAAGACATTGGAAGGCAGCCCTGTATCGGGAAATTTTTAATTTATGCTGTAAGTTGCCCACGGCCACTGCAGACCATCCAAACAATTCTGGCTTGAAAGCAGCTACCGGTAGTTAAAATTTTAAGCAGTACAGGTGGAAAGGCAAAAATTCAGTTGCTTCCTTCTGTTTGTATTCATTTTGTAGGGTCTGTCTTTGTTCAGTTCCTCAGCTCCACATCCTCTCACTTTACCCCCTTCTGCACCCTGGCTAGCTGCCTTGGTAGCATAAATGAGTCCAGCACATAAGGGGCTACCACCCAAAGGCCCTGTCGCTGCTACCCATCCACCTCACCTCTGAAGGTGGAGGGATTCAGACTGGGGACTCCAATGATTATCTCAATGATCAGACAGATGTGAATAGGACTTAGAGGTTCTTCAGATGCTGCCTCATTCCTAGGCTGACTAGGGCAGGCGGGGGGCACCTTTCAGCCTTGAGGGCTATATTCCATTCTGGGCAACCTCGGAGGGTAGCAGGGGCACATAGTAGGTGGCTGAAAGAGTCAGAGGTGAAAGTGGGCAGAGCAATGAATGCAAATTTTACACTTTGTAAAATAAGCTAGTTTCTGCACATTCATCCACACACACCCTCCATCCTTCATCCAGGCACGCAAGATACATTATCAGAGTTCAAGGACACACTATAGTCAGGTAAAAGCACCCAAGAAGTCTGCAAGCGCCAGTGGGTGGCATGAAGGTGTGGTGTGGGGAAAACCCTGCAGAAGAGCCTTGGAGGGCTGCATTTAACCTTCAGGCCCAAGGTTCTCCACCCCCTATTTAGGGGCTTTAACAATATTATCTTTAGCTAGCCAAAATGCAACTTCCAGCTTTTATTTAGAAATGTGAACCACCTTGCAAAGAAGCATTACTGTTTGATCTGCTAGCCTGTAGTAGGAACCCTGTCAAAGGAAAAAAGTATGCAGCCTCTGCTTGGATCTTTGACATTCTCTATGCTAATCAGACACCAACAAACTTAAAAGCTACCTAATCACCTAATTCAGTTGCTGGAACAAGGAAAATCTATAATTCCCCTGTGTTGTCCCATGCCATTCCCCTCCCCTTCCATTTACACCACTGAACTCCATGTCGGATCCAGCTGGACAGGTTGGGCAAAGCTCAAGCATCTTTTTGCTCTTGGGTGCAATTTTATCTCGTTCAACATCTGACGGTTGGCCCCACCCAGCAGGCAACAGGGAAAACATGCAAAGCTTATGTTAGCATGTAACTTGGGGAAAGCACCTCTTTCCTTGTACTTTGTGCCAGAGATTTCTCCCCCAGGTTTGTTTAGCTGAAGATGCTGCAATATGCAATATGGCATGCTCCAGACTGGAGAGCAGGGGTGGGGGACATGCCCTCCAGATATTGTTTTGGAGATTACTGTACTGTATGTTGCCTTTTTTCTACAGCCGGAGTTTAAGGCAGTTTCCAAATGGATGGATGGATGGATGGATGGACAGATAGATAGATATAGCAAGTGCCTCAGTGTGTGAAACTCCTCAGTGTGTGAAACCCCCATACCACCCCCTCTTTAAAAAGGGCCTGCATATACCTTACCTTTCACTGGGTTTTCAGGGATATTTAATTTTTAAAACTGCAATTTAAATTTAATATTTTAAATGAGATTTTTAAAGGTGACAAAGTTACAGCATGGCGTGCTCTCCTTCAAGGTGACAGCCAGCTGGCTGAGCTATGCACTTTTCCAGGGTACACCCATTACATCTCCTTCCCCTGTTTTTATTCTCTGCCTTCTAACAGTCAGTCCACATTCTGGGCCAATTAGTAGGGTCAGTCCTCACTGGTCAGTTTAGAGGGTTTCTCCCCTTAGCACCCCATCCGCTAATGTTATTTGTACTTCTGCAAACTTGGGAGTTCCCCAAAGCCTGCCAGTTCCTCCCTCGTGCATGGCTGGCACTAGGCCTTGTCCACACTTTCCACTGAACACTGGTACAAGCTTAGCCTACACACATCCAAGCCATTCCACACCGGTACACAGACTGCATTCTCATGGAATGTTACAGGTGAGTAATTGTACAAGCTTACAGTTCAACTATTTGTCTACGCAGGCACACAAATTGTACACTAATTGAAAGTAACGTGTGAACACGCTCACACTTTTGATCACATCAGGACCCATGCTTACAGAGCTTGCTATTAGCATCAAAGTTAGTATCTTCGTAATATGCATTAAAAAAAAATCAAGTAAATAAATAGAAAAACTTAACTAACTGACCAATCGTGTCACAGATAGCTCAGCACTAACATAAATCCTGTCTAAGCCCATGGCTATCCCCATTTTGCGGCTGGTGGTTAGGCTGAGCTGTAAGGGGGTGGACTGAGGTATAAAGAGATGGTGTGTTTTTTTAGTCAGGTGTAAAGGAATTAGAAGTCGGCCAGGTGTGGGGGAAATGTGATTGGCAAAGGACCCGGCAGATAGGCAGGGTTGGCAAGTGGAGTGACCCCTAGCAGGATGCATGCACACATATAGTGCATCTTTGGCCATTTTGTATTGATTTGCACATATTTTATTTAGCATTGTTTTACAACTGTATTCTCCCCACAGCGCGCGCGCACACACACACACACGTCTGTATGACAGTTATGCAAATGACAGAATACACCTGCCCGTTGTTGGGTTTTTCAAAGGGATTTGCATACTCCTAACTCTAGGGCTCATTTCCCTGCGTAAGGTCAGAAGAGAAAAACAAAACCGTTCATTGAACATTGGGAAGTTTCGTCGAGGAAGCCAGAGCCTGAAAGGGGCAATGACATGGGACTGTTTTCAGCTGATGCAGCAAGAGACCCTTCCAGTGGTGAGTGACTGTGGCCTTAGGAACTGTAAATGAGGGGAGAAGAGCTGTTCAAGGCATACCTACAGCGGCCTTTAAAAAAACCCAACAACAAACTGGCAATCCTGTAATTATTTGCCTGGTTTGATTTTGTTGTTGTACTGGGTGGCTGCTTCAGCAGACAAAAAGCTGGGATGGGGAAGGTCTGTGGCTTATTTTTTATTTTATTATATTCATATCCTCTTCCTATCTGCCAGGCCTTTTGCCAACCCCAAGGTCACCCAGTGAGCTTCATGACAGTAAGAGCTGTTCGACAGTGGAATTTGCTGCCAAGGAGTGTGGTGGAGTCTCCTTCTTTGGAGGTCTTTAATCAGAGGCTTGACAGCCACCTGTCAGGAATGCTTTGATGGTGTTTCCTGCTTGGCAGGGGGTTGGACTGGATGGCCCTTGTGGTCTCTTCCAACTCTATGATTCTATGATTCTATGTCCAACAGACATTCTAACAACTTTACCACCAGTTGCCATGAAGCTCACTTGGGTGACCTTGGTCCAGTTGCTGTCTCTCAGCCTATCCTACCTCACAGGGTTGCTGTGAGGATAAAATTGGGCAAAGAGAGAGAACACTGTACAATCACCTTTTGGAGGAAAGGTGGGAGGCCACAGCAGGTGCTGTAACTCTCCAACCGCTTCCATTGTCTCTCAAGACAGACAAGTGCCAGCAACAACCTATGTTCTGGGGCTTGGATGTTTCTTGCATGAGAGCTGGTGTGGTGGTTAGACCAGGGGTAGGCCACATTCATACCACACATTTAAAGCACTCTGATAACAGGTTATGGCTTTGCCCAAAGAATCCTGGGAACTGTCATTTGCTCTGGGTGCTGAGAGTTGTTGGGAGACCCTTGTTCCCCTCCCAGAGCTACAATTCCCAGAGTTCCCTGAGAAAAGGGATCAACTGTTATACCACTCTTGAGAGCTGTAGATTCACGAGAGGTCTCCTAACAACTCTTAAGTTCCTGTAAATTAAAACCATTGGCTGTCCACAGTGGTATCATGGTGCTTTTTATGGTGTGAATGTGGCCTTAGACGGGGATGGTCCAAATCCCTTCAAATAGAGGATTGTCCTCTGTAAAAGTTGGGTCATGTGGCTCATGTAATGAAGGCCTCAGGTGTTGCAGCTGGAGCACGTGGCCCAAGTGGAGCACAGCAGCCTGTCTGAACTCATCCACCTTAATTGGGGGCCAAGTGAGAAGCTTCAGACTATCCTGTGGTGCAGGCCGGCTGGCCTACCGCCCCTTCACCTCTCTTTGACTCAAGAGGCCTGTAGCGGAATGGGTGGCGACAGTGGCCTGATCTGCCTCACATAACCAGTCAGGTTTCCTGTCGCAATCCAGACGCAGCCAATGAATGGGCTTTTTGCCTGTGTGTGTGTGGTTTTGTGTGTGTGTGTGTGTGGTGTTTATGTTTCTCTCTCTCTCTGTGTGTGTGTGTGTCTGAACTCTTGCAACACAGACAGGCCAGCAGCCAAACACAGCTGCACAGTGCTTTAGCGATAAGGCCTCATGAGGGTGTGAGGAGGAAGCTCAGGAGGGAGGAGGGCCCTGCTCCCATCTCTTGCTCTTTTCTCTCTCTCTCTCTCTCTGACACACACACACACACACACACACACACAGAGAGAGAGAGAGAGAGAGAGAGAGAGAGAGAGAGAGGCAAGGCCACATCAGCTTTGCACAAGTGGTTGCATTCTCAACCCTGCTGACGAGGCTTCCAAAAAAATGCCACATGGCTAACACGGCTCCTTGGGACTGGCCCGGCTCCTTCAGAGGAGGGAAGCAAGTTCCCTGCTGGCGCAGCTCCGAAAAAGGCCCAATGCTTGGTAATGCTCTCTGTCTGTCTGTGGTGGGGCTGGGTTGGATGGGTGGAGCGGAGAGGCCATTATTTTTTATTTTTTTTGATGTGGTCAGTACAGGGTTGTAAAGTTGCCGGCTGCTCCAGAAGGAAGGAAACAACCTTGTGTGTCACACTGTGTCTTTTAAGAGTATCTCAATCTGCAGAAGCAGCAACAACTTGTCTTTGCAGTGTTGGGAGGGGGGATTATAATCACCTGGTAGTGGTCTTCAGATCAAGTTGCAGAGGAACAAAAGTCTAGTGTATGAAGTTTACAACCATGCAGAGAAATCAATGCCCCGAGCAAACTTCTATGCTGTGAGTAACTGGCTGGCATGCAGTTGGTTTAAACTTTAAGAGAATTAAGTTTTTACTGGTACAGAGCTGAAAAGGATGGCAGTGAAATGACCCTTGCTGAATTTCTGCAACCGAAAAATGCTTTCAACTGTTAGGGGTTGTATGAGGCTGCTTTGGGTTGGCATCATCTTTTTCTTCTGTAACGGCCAGGGAAAGAGTGAGGGATGTGGTACTGGGTTTGCCAGCTGACCAGAAAAAAACCCAGACCTGGCCTGCATTTCACAAGTCACTTGATCTGTCTGCTGGCAAAACAGCTTTGCCATCTGCTAATGTATGCCAGTTGAGGTGCAGCTAAAGGCAGATGAGCAGGGTTAGCTTAAAAGCTGGCAACTCTAAGGTTGCCATTAGGTTTTTTTTCTAGTTGGGCTCCTGCACTTTAGCCATATAAAAAGCAGGGAAGCTATAAGTGAAACTTTTTCCTGGTGTGGAAAGTGCATGTGGGCAGATTTTCCCTTGCATGTGCTGTGCCTGGGAGTGATATTGTGGCTTATCAGGACATGTTTCTTTGGAAGTAGTTTGCAACTTCAATGGCAAGTCATGAATCTCTGGAAATGAGTTCTCTAACTAGGAATGAGACGCACGTCACACAGCGCTCAAACGTAAAAAGATGCACTTCCTGCTTTGGAACTTCAAGGGAAATGCACATGTCAAAACAGATCGTTGAAAATTCTCTGGCAGTGTACATAGCATGACCACGTTGGCGATCAACTGGTCACCCATCTGATGAACCGTTTCTCCACTTAGAGGGATTCCAGCTAGTGTTGCCACCTTTCTGCCTATTCCTATGCTTTTAACAGCTGCCTGCAATGGGATAAATTGAGCAGCTGAGGTTTTCCCCATTGCTTCAGCTCCATTCTAGGAAAAGCTTCAGTTGCTCAATTTGTGCCTACAAAGCAGGAGTGGGGCCTCCAGGCCTCTCTATGTGGCCCTCAAAACTCTTCCAAGACCACACCCCCTCTCCCTAGGTCAGTGGTGGCTAACCTTGGCACTCCAGATGTTTTGGAACTACAACTCCCATCATCCCTAGCTAACAGGACCAGTGGTCAGGGATGATGGGAGTTGTAGTCCCAAAACATCTGGAGTGCCAAGGTTAGCCACCACTGCCCTAGGTAATGCTTTGCATTGACCATGCTTCACACCTTTAGTGTTTTTGTCTGGGTGGAAGATAGAGTGTGTGTGTGTGTGTGTGTGTGTGTGTGTGTGTGTGAGAGAGAGAGAGAGAGAGAGAGAGAGAGAGAGAGAATTAGCTGACAGTACAAAAGTAAAATCCATTGCTTCACCCACCTTTGCTCCTGGCCCCACCTACCAACTGGTATGTGGCCCTCAGAAGGTTGTTTAGAGGGAATATGGCCCTTGGGTTGAAAAGGTTCCCCTGTGGTTGCTGCAGTTAAAAGCACATCAGTAAAACAAGCTGGTAGCCTTACTTCCAGAGTTTGTGTGTGTCAGATGAGGTGACTCAGCACATCCGACATCCACAAACCATATGAAGACTGCTGGTCGCTGTTTGCCCAGATATCAGTGGAGAAAATGGTGGTGAGATAATGTTCTGCAAAGCATTCCCTGACTAGTGTGGTTGCAAGTTGATTGCAAAGACCAGATGTTTCCACATCCTGAAAAATGCTTGTGATCCTTACATGTGGAAACTCTGAAGCATTCGGCCCTACCAATCCCAGGAAACACTAACCAGGAGCCTGCAAATACTTTTGCTCCCTTCCTGTTGCCAGCATTGCTGGAGATTTACAGCAGCAAGCAAGGGGGTGAGCACCTTCCATCAGTAGGGGCGTGAAGTGTTTCTGCTCAAGAATGAGGCCCAACAAGTTTTGCCTGCTCTTCCCAGGTCCTTGGAATGCCAGTGTTCATAAGCAGCTACTTGAGAGCTGCTAAACCCATTTCCTGAGCTATTTGTTTCATCCCCTCCAATCCCCACACTGAGGGCTTAGGGTGTTGGTGGATATCAATAAAGTTAAAACTGTAAAGCTTCAGTTACAGAGATTAAGCCCCCTCCTCATCTCACACCATTCAGATCATTGGTCTATCTAGCTCAGTACTGTCAATGCTGACTGGCAGCAGCTCTCCAGGTTTTCAGACCCAGGATCCTTCCCCGCTTTGCCTGGAGATGCCAGGGGTTGAACCTGGGACCTTCTGTGTGCAAAGCAGATGCTCTACCACTGAGCATCTTTCCCTTTAAACTTAGGAAGATGCCTTTTATGGACTATTTATGACTTTTATGAACTACTAGCAGACCCGGCCACGCGTTGCTGTGGTTTTTGAAATGTTTTTGTAATGCTTAGGTGTAATGTTGAGTTTAGGTTAGGTTAGGTTTTGCTGTTTGTATCATGAGACTTGACGGTAGACTACATTTTTTGTTTTGCCATTGTTTGTGTAGATATGTACGGTAAGTTTTGTGAATTTCCAACTCTAGAGCATGCAACATACAATTGTCCATGAGAGAAGCAATCAGTTTCTAGATGTATACCGCAGCAGTTCAAAGTTTGTCCTTGGGATTTGTTGATAGTCATTGCATATGCTAATCTTATTGGAAATTGTAGTCTTCTAAATTGGAATGGTATATCTGATGGTATTATTGGTATTCGAGGAATGAGTGCGTATGATGTGGGCGTTGTTTTGTTTTTTGTTTTAATTTTTTTTGGTGATTTGTATGTTGGTTGGTTTGTTTTTTGTTGGAGCATATAAATGTTGATGTTGATTGTATAATTATGTAGTTTTTTTTATGTATTAGCGTCTGTAGGGTATGTTTGTAGGGTTGGGTCTCATTTTTTGGTGTGGTTATTTTTATTTTGTTAACTGATGGTCTAATTGAGGATCATTAGGTACTGAGGAAGGTGTGTGTGTGTTTTTTTTGTTTACAGATTTCCTTTTTTTATTCATAGCATTTGTAGGCCCCCTTTTTCTCCAAGGAGTTCAAGTGGGCATAAATGGTTCCCTCCTCCTCATTTAATAATAATAATAATAATAATAATAATAATAATAATAATTTTATTTGTACCCCGGCCTTACGTCTGGTTTGCCCCAGCCACACCAACCCTGTGTTGTAGCTCAGGCTGGCCCAGGGTCACTCAGCAAGCTTCGTAGCGATATTCGAACCCTGGTCTCTCTCTTAAATGCGTGCCTGCCCCTTTAATAGAATTAAACCCTTGCCCTAGATTTACCATCTCCTCTCCTCTCCCTCTGGAAACCTGATACATGGTACAGTCCGCTCTGGCATTGAGCCTGGGGTCAGAAGGGGCCATAACGATGCAAGGAGGGGTGATGGGGAACTGCTAGGCTCCTTATACATTTGTGTGCGGCGCTTTTTCCTCTTCTGATAACTGGAGCTTCGTGTGTAAAGCGATACAGCAGTGCAGAAAGGATTGTGTGTGGAGACAGGATAGGGAGCGAAGTGTAGTTGCCAAGCTTTCTCATCCTACATCCCCCCCGCCATAAGGAATGGTATGGCCCGGGCTTAAAAACCTTTTCCTGCCTGGAGCCGAAACTACTAAGAACGTTTCTGGCTGGGGAAGGAGAGTTTAGGCCTTCCTCTTAACTGTTTTTTTTTCCTTTCCTACACTGATTGCCTGCTTAGGGTTATTTGTTTGTGCATACACAGTAAAGAATTGGCCTGCTCCCACTGAAGCCGCCTTCGCTCCCCTAGGCCGGCGTGCGGTAAGGCCCTTGCCCAGGTTATGGGGTGGGGGCCTTGGCAGAGGCTGGAGCTAGGGAGCTTAATAGGCTGGTGACGTCTAATATGGGCGCCATTTGGAGTCTTCAGTGCTGCTGTTGGTGACGTCTAATGTAAGCGCCATTTTTTTTGGCCTTTATTCTATATTTTTAGTATGTCAGGTGTGGTTTTTTAAAAAAAATTATTATGCCAGATCACTCTCTGATGGACATGGAAAGTTGTGTCCAAATTTGATGCTATTTGGTCCAGCGGTTACGGAGCAAGGCTGTGACCGCCGTGCACGCAATGGGAACATTTATATATATATAGATTGGTCCATCTAGCTCAGTGCTGCATGCCCTGACTGGAAGTGACTTTCAAGGATTCTGGCACATGGAGTATACCTCTGAGCTAAGTCCCTTGAAGGGCATAAAAAGGTGACCTGTTGGATCAGACCAATAGCCCATCTAGTCCAGAATTCTGTTCTCACAGTGGCCAACTAGATGCGCCATTGAAAGCCTGCAAGCAGGTCCCGAGCACAAGAGCCCTCTTTCCTCCTGCAGTTTTCAGCCACTGGCATTCAGAAACACACTGCCTTCGACAATGGAGGCAGAACATAGCCACCATGGCTAGTAGCCATAGATAGCCTTCTCCTCCATGAATCCTTTTTTAAAGCAATGCAAGCTGAAGGTCATCCCCAGGGGCAGAGGAAGGGTGTGTGTGGTGGGGGGGCTGCCCGGGTGTCACCACTGAGGGGGGGTGACAAAATGCTGGGCGGCACTCACAGCGGGGCCCCAAACGGTCTGCCCGTTGCCTCCGCCCCCCAGCTGTAGGGTGGCTGAGTAGGAGGAGGCAGGCAGACTCTTTGGAGGCCCCGCAGAGCGTCCTGCACCAGCTCACCCTGCCCCGCGGGCGGCTGGCCCCGCCCCTGGGCGCAGGGCACACACCCTGCCCCAGACGCCCAATTGGCTTGCTCTGCCTCTGGTCATCACTGCCTCCTGTGGGAGGTAGATCTATAGTTTAACTGTGCTGTGTAAAGAAGTTCTTCCTTTTGCACGTCTTAAATCCTCCAACGTTCAACCTCATCAGGTGTCCATGACTTCTAGGGTTATGAGAAAGGGAGGAGCACTTCTAGCTATGCACTTTCTCCGTGCCATGCATAAATTTAAACATTTCTATAATAACATCGCCTCTGAGTGTCCTTTCCCCCCCCTAAACGAAGAAAGCCCCAATTGCTGAAACCTTTCCTCACTGGGCTTGTCTGTCCCAGAGAGCTTGGGTAAGTTTCAGATAAATGCTTTCAAAACCCTTGAATAGCTGAGCTCTACTTATCAGAAGGAGGTGAGCTTGGGATACTGAGAAAAATTGCTGTGCATCTGTTGCTAAACCACATGAAATGGTGGGCCAGCCAGATGCTTCTGGGACGCTGACCTCTTGGGAAGCCAGAAAAGGTCCAGATCTAGCCAGTAATCCACTGTATGCTACCTTGAACATAAAAGATCCACTGTTAGCTCTTATTGCTAGCAGCCAGTGATACAGATCTGACTTTGGTGAATCGCATAGCAGCTGCTGTTCAAGGCAACACAGATAAAATAGGGGCTTATCCACCCTTACCTTTTTGCCTGCTCTTTCCAGGCACAGATCTGTGCTTTAAAGCTCTGCATCTGAGTTCGCTCTCTATTGACCCAGAGGTTTGCCCGCAAAGCTGAAGCGCAACAAATGACGATTTGGGTTTTCCACAGATTCAGCTTTAAAGAGTGGGTTTTCATGGGGAAAGCTCCAGAGCAGAGATAGAGCCCTCAGAAATGGAGCTTTAAAGTGTGGACTGTTCCTAGAAAGAGTAATCCCTAAGAACAGCTAAAAACATATGGGAAAAATAATTTTAAAACTATTAAACATTAATAAAATTAAAAGTGTATATCTACCTACCTACCTGATCTGTTAAAAACATACAAGCAATCATACCAAAAACAGTACAGCACCAGTCCTTTCATTAAAAGCACTCTGTTCCCAAAAGCTTGTTGGAAAAAGAAGGTCTTCTTCACCTGCGGGCGGAAGGACAATAAGGAGGGAGCCAGCCTAACTTCTTTCAGGTCAGGAGGGAGTGCCAATGTCTGGGAACAAGATCTTGAGTTCCTCCTGTTAAGTATAGGTTGCAAGGAGGAATAACTCCCTTTTGCTTTCTCTGGAACATTCCACCAGTCATGGGAGGCTCACTGGAGGCTGTTCCATTAGAGTGCATGAGATATTCCCCCTACCTGCCTGCCATCTTATTGGCATCCCGTCCAGGGTGTGGTGGTAATGGCTGTCAGCTTCCTTCCCCTGAGTGTCAGTGTTTTCACTGAATAAGGAGAAGTTCCATTCAGTTCATATCTATTGGCAACCTTAACCTAATTCACGCTCTCATGGAACAATATGCAAAATGAAACGCAGCCCTCCTTCGAAATTTGCACTTCTCTGAATTTTGCAGTGCAATTTTCTGGCCAAGTAATGTGTATAAGAATGCAAATGCTAGTGTAAAGTATGCATAGAAATGCATATATTAGTGAAAATAACATACGAAAGGCATTGTATTATGGGAAGTTGATTTGCAAAAATGTGTTTTCTTTTCTTTTCAAGGGCTGCAAACTGATGTAGCAAATGAGAGTCACATCAACACCATACATTTAAAGCACTCTTATTCCACTTTAAGACACATGGCTTCCCACAAAGTGTCCTAGGAATTGAAGTTTGTTGAAGGTCTCCTAACAACTTTCAGCACCCTTAACAGACTACAATTCTGTTGACGGGGTGAATGGGGGTTGTACTGGGTCATGGGGGATTGTAGACCCTTTCCTTTTTTGGGAGCAGCGTTCCTATGTCAACAACACCAAGCTCTCACAAACTGATTTGCATTGACTTATGCCTTGATGCTGCAAAGTTCTGGTGTTAATTGGCTCTAAGCAGCTAATGAATGAGTCCACTATTTGCAGCACTAAATATTTTTTGCTCAGGCAGTTTTGTGCAGAACGTCCATTGCAAGGGGCATTGCCAAGGATGTTCTGGGATACCTGAGGCCTCTGCTTTCTTCTTCTTCCTCCTCCCACCCACCCGCCCTGCTCGATTCTTCAGAGAAGTGCTTGAAACGGGTTTCATTTGAAGGCAAATTGCTGTTACTTTGGTAAGGGACCAGGCACTTTGAAACTGGGGGCTTTTCATTTCATTTCTGTGCATTTATGTCTCTGTAATTTTTTATTTTAAAAATATATATCCTGTGGGCTGCATTATTGAAACTGTTTTACTTCGCTCTGAAAAAAACACAAACCGATTTTCTAAGTGTGTGCCTGATTTGCTCTCTGTGAGCTGTAATTTACTCTGTGAAAAAAACCAACCATTTGCTCTCTCTATCATCGTCTTCTTCTTGCTGGATCTCAAAAGGACATAGGCCACATTCACACCATACATTTAAAGCAGCATCGTACCACATTAAGCAGTGATGGCTTCCCACAAAGAATTGTGGAAGCTGTGGGTTGTTTTTTTAAAAAAAGGTGCTAAGAGTTGTTAGAAGACCCAATTCCCCTCAGAGTTCCCTGTGAAAAGGGATTGACCGTAGAACCACTCTGTGAACTGTAGCTCCATGAGGGGATTAGGGGGTCTTCTAACATCAGTCTTAACATACTTCATTTCCCATAATTCTTCAGGGAAGTCATAGCTGTTTAAAGTGGTATCATAGTTTATTAAATGTATGGTAAGAATATGACCACACTGTCATCCTCAGCAGAACAAAGAGACCTGAAAGCTCATTTTTATCTTAGGAGGAATGGGGGTGTGATGTGACTATCATGAAGGGACCCTTTGCTTCTGAATTTGCCACCAGGCAACTGCTGTTAAAGTGGTATAAGAGTGCTTTAAATGCATGGTGTGGATCCTACCTGAGAGAAATCAGAACCCACACCTGTGCTCATGTACCGTAAAACTCAGCCAGATGGGAACAAAACTAGATTTAGATGGCTGTGCCTGTCATTGGCTCCCTGACTTCTGCCAATGGGCAACAGCCTGGGCTTTCTAGTAATCTGAGAGAGAACTGGTTTATTTCCTCTGTTTGCCGCTGGCTGGAACTCCTCCTCCTGGCTGCCATGACGGACCAAACGTACAGAAAATGCAGAAAATGCATCGTTGATTCTGTAGCGTCTGACTCATGGTTTGGGTTTATGTGGTAAGAACAGAGCCCTTGCATGGATTCACTGGCTTCCTCAAAATATAACTACCAAAAACACTAGAAGCCCCTTTTGTTCCTTCCTGTGCAGTGTGTAGCAGGAAGAAAAAGATTAAAGGGGGTTAAACTTTAAGAACAGAGGAAGAACTCTGTAGCCTTGAACCGAAAGGTCCACTGAGTAAAAGTATCCTGTTTCCACAAGCCTGGCATGGTAAGAGAAGTGGTCCCCTCCCAGCATCCTTTGTATTGTACATTTATAATGATTTGTGCTCATGTTGTTATCAGCCACTCTGCTTTTGATCCTGTTTAAGCCTGCAAAAGTTTTGGGGCAGACATCCTGCTTCGTTTCCTGCATGTTCCATAGCTTTCTGCTGAAATTCTGTAAATTTTTCTTACCACAATTGTTCTGGTTTAATTTTATGAATGTCCTGCTTCTGTTCCCCCTGTAGAACAAGAGTGCCCCCACCCCCTGGCAGCTGTAATGTGGTGCCATTTAGGGGGCATATCACAGAACAAGAAATAAAATAGAATGATGACCCGCCCAGTATAAACCCTCTGTTGTTTCACATTGCAGTGCATTGCTAAACTATGGAACTCCCTCCCAAAGGAGGCACTGGTAGCCACTAACTTGGAAGGCATTAAAAGAGGATTAGGCAAAATCATGGAGCATAGGACTATCAGTTGCTATTAGTCATGATGGCTATGTTCTGTCTCCATAATCAGAAGTAGTAATGCTTCTAAATACCAGTTGTTTGAAGCCGCAGGAGGGGAGAGTGTTGCACTTAGGTCCTGCTTGCAGGATTCCCATTGTGTCATGAACTGGCTGTATGCAAATATGTGGTGGGAGGCATCAGCAAGGGGTACCCCCTCGGGAACCCCCAGGGGAAGAAGGCTCAGAGCCAGGGGATTGGTGGTGAGACGGTGATGTGTGGTCAGAAGGAGAAGAGGGAGCAGATTGGGAGGAGGAGGTGCTGGAAGCTGAAGAGGCAAAAGGGTTTAGTGAGCAGGAAGAGCCAGTGACAGAGGGCAGTCCAGGCTCAGAAGCAGAAAAGGAGGTGGGACAAGGGGCAGCGATGAGGAAGGCCACTGAAGAATCCAGGGAGTCTCCCCCTCCTGCTGCAACCAGCTCCCCCGAACCGACCCTGTCTCGCAGAACACATTGGTTGTGCTCAGAGGCAGTCTCTGATTGCTTGGGGAAAAAACCCTGGAGAGGACGGAACTTAGGCAGCTGTGGGAAGGCGGGACCTTCAGTCCTGCAGCTGCCTCAATGGGGCAACACATACTGGGAAGAGTTGGTAGGATTACTGGCCTGCACTGTTTTGGTTGCTTTGAATAAAGAGTTAACTTTACTGACACCATCTGACCTACGCTTGACTCTGGTTCCTGATACACTGGGACATCTGGTTGGCCAACATGAGAATTGAATTATTATTATTATTATTATTATTATTATTATTATTATTATCATCTTAATGTTTTTATACAGCTCTGCTTATGTTCTTATGCTTCAAGCCAGGTGGGGGGAACCCTTGGCCCTCCAAATATTGCTGAACTACAACTCCCACCATCATTTGCTACTGGCCATGTTTGATGGGACTTATGAGAGTTGTAGTTCAACAACTTCTTGTGGGCCAAAAATTCCCCACTCCTGGACTGAATTATATTCGGAGTAAACCCTTTGTCCATTAGCTTCAATGAGGTCTGTAATGAGTTTGTACAAAAGATCCCAGGTTCAGTTCCTGAAATTTTCAGGTAACAGGAAAAGACCCCTTGTCTTAAAATTCTGGAGAGCCATTGCCATTCACCGTAGACAATGCTGAGCTAGGTAGAGTGATGGTCTGACTTGGCAAAGGCAGCTTTCTATGTTACCTATATATATAAGGTCGGCCCACCTGCTTGCCTTCTTTCTTATAACCAATCAGGTGGTGGTTCTGCCTGTCATTGGCTCTTTCTCCACCTAATGTTCATCTCCCTGCCTCCTGTCCTACAGCGGAGGCTGGTCTATTAGGGTGAATGGGTAACTGCCCCATCAACCTCAGTCAGCATTCAGCCTTCTTACAACCAGTCCAGAGGGTTGTCCTGCCTGTCACCTTCCTCTTCCTTACTGTCAGCATTGCCCTTGTAGAACTCAGCAGGGAGGAGGAGGATGGGGCCTAAGATAAAATGGCTTGGCTCTGCCTGTCATTGGCTCTGCCTCCACCTATCATGGGCTCTGGCTCCACCTACTGTTGCCCCCTCCCCTGCCTCCTGCCCTACCAGCCCCAATGTGTACCAGCCACCGCTACTCTTTCCTCGGGAGATTGCAAGTGACTGGAAATGGCAGGGAAGCAGAGCTCAGGTGAACGTTAAGAGAACTGTCCTGACGGTAAGAGCTGTTTGACGATAGAATAGCCTCCTTCAGGAGGTGGTGGTTTCCCCTTTGCTATAGGTGTTTGTACAGCTGCTTGGACGGCTCACCTGTCAGGGATCCTGCAGTCACCTCCTGCATTTCAGATCTTGTACTGAGTAGCTGGTTGGATTGGATGATTTCTAAGGTCCCTTCCACCAACTCGGTGACTTGCTGATCTCTAGAAGTTAATTACTGAGATTGAAAATGCATGCCTTTTTTTGCTGCATGCTTGATCTAGGCAGCGCCCATCCTGCTGTTTTGCATCCTGCTGTCACTGGGTCAAACATATTTTTCTAGTAGAAGTTTAACCCAAAGAACAATTGGCCTCTTGGCACTGAAACCGGTGCTGATGAGTGAATGAATGCAGCCTGGTGGTGGGATGGGCCTGCCTGCTACCCTCCTGATAGCTTCTCCCTGGGTCTGGCAGAGCTTCTCCCTATTGTCTATAGAGGCTTGTTTTCATATTCCCATCCTGCTTCTCAAGTTCAAAAGTGCCAATGGAATTTATAACATTCCACAATCCAAACTGTCCATTATATATATGCACACAGTTCTAAAACTAGGCATGAAGACTGGACATTTATCATTAGTACTATTCCCCCCCCCCCCCCGCTCCACAAAGTCTTCTCTGCATTTAACATGCAGGATTTCTTTACTCCCCCACCCCATATAAAATTGCAGTATTTCGACCAGCCAGACTCAAAGCATATATAGTTGAAATTGCACAAGTTAAATGTGCACAAGACGCAATTCTTACTGCTTATGTCCATAAAGGTAAAGGTACCCCTGACTGTTAGGTCCAGTCACGGACGACTCTGAGGTTGCGCACTCATCTCGCTCTATAGGCCAAGGGAGCTGGCGTTTGTCCGCAGACAGTTTCCGGGTCATGTGGCCAGCATGACTAAGCCACTTCTGGCGAACCAGAGCAGCGCACGGAAACGCTGTTTACCTTCCTGGGCGTTTATCTACTTGCACTGCATGCGTTCGAACTGCTAGGTGGGCAGGAGCTGGGACCGAACAGCGGGAGCTCACCCCATCGTGGGGATTTGAACTGCCGACCTTCCGATCAGCAAGCCCTAGGCTCTGTGGCTTATACCACAGCACCAGCCATGTCCTGCTTATGTCCATAGATGTCTTTATTTACTCTACTGGATCTAATAAAGAGAAAGAAGTGGGGGGAGATAAATAAATAACACTTAGGGGACAAACCAAACCTAATAACTTTGGGGATGAGTGGCATTTTGAATAGGTGGTGGGTTTCTGACTGAGCCAGCTGATCCTGGCCTAGCTGAATGAAGTCGCCCATCCCAGGTCAGCCAACTGAGCTGAGGCCAGGATAAATCTTGAAACAGGGGTGTTCTACGGGTGGGATGGAGTGTGTTGTAGATTGGTGCAGGAGGAGACATAGCCCTGTTCCAAACTCTGTTCAGATTGGTCATGTGACCTGGTAACCCAGTGGGAGTTCCCTGGTACAAAGGTGGTATAAGTCAAAGTATTTTAAAGACTTTTCCTCCACCCCTGGAGGGTTCAGGTGTCACCAGCCCTGCTTCTTAATGGAGTTTTGAATCAGGGTTAGTTACACTGGCATGATTTACCCCAGCATAGATTAAGTTGGCTTCCTTTAGTTTGGATTGCTCTAAGGTAAAGGTAAAGGGACCCCTGACCATTAGGTCCAGTCGCGGACGACTCTGGGGTTGCGGCGCTCATCTTGCTTTACTGGCCGAGGGAGCCGACGTACAGCTTCCGTGTCATGTGGCCAGCATGACTAAGCCGCTTCTGGCGAACCAGAGCAGCGCAAGGAAACGCCGTTTACCTTCCCACCAGAGCGGTACCTAGTTATCTACTTGCACTTTGACGTGCTTTTGAACTGCTGGGTTGGCAGGAGCAGGGACCGAGCAACAGGAGCTCACCCCATTGCAGGGATTCAAACCGCCGACCTTCTGATCGGCAAGCCCTAGGCTCTGTTGTTTAACCCACAGCGCCACCCGCATCTACCCATCAACAAACCAATAGTTATTGAAGTGATTCATCACTGAACTTCATGAAGTTCTTAAAATTAATGGCATTGTTATTTGCTATCTGAAGAAGTGTGCATGCACATGAAAGCTTATACCAAGAACAAACTTAGTTGCTCTCTAAGGTGCTTCTGGGCAATTTTTTTAATTGTTTAAAATATATTTCGACATTGTTATTTGTTAGTCATTTAAAAACAGTGAGTTGGGCCATCTACTGAATGCCCTTTATCTTCCTGTCTGCTATGCTAATGCTTCAGAGTCAGGCTGAATACGAAAGGTTTTGTGGTTCAGCGGATCCATGCTTTTACATTGCAATATTATTATTATTATTATTATTATTATTATTAAAAATTAAACGAATCCTATTTTACAGTCGGCTGTTAAAAGCCGACAGGAGTATATGTTTTAAAAGGCAGTAGCCTCTAGATGGCACTGCTCTCCAAGAAAAGGGGGTTGCTTTTGACTTAAAAAAAAAAAAAACCAAACCCCAAAAACTTACATCCTGGCTTATCTGGTCTGGTTTTGTGAAACAGATACTTATGTGGAGAGTGCGTACTTTTAAAAGGGAGTTAGGAGACACACAAAGTGTGGTGTTGATGGTAAGCAACTCTTCTGTTGGTTACCTCTTCCATGCATTTCCCCAGATTCCTCTGGTAAACCAACAAGCAGTGCCCCTCCCCCACCTGACATTTGGAAGTAGACTGTCCCTGGACCCGGAGGTTCCAATTACTGCCATGCAGGGTCAGTGCCAGACTCTCTTGGGGAAAGGGGCATGGCACAGTGCCACCTGCACCCACCCACAGACAGGACACAGTTCTGCTTAAGAGGCCCGCCACATGGCTTCTTCTTTGCCCACTAATGAAAATAATTCGGGGCCCAGTGAATGGCGGTGCAGCTAGATTGGGCTGGATAGGAGCTCTTCCAAGCCCCTGGAGCCCTTGACTAGTGCCCAACTAGACGGACGGCTGGCACCAGGCCTGCCAGCATAGTTAACTTAAATTTATATATGTAGAATTGTTTTTAAGTGTTTGCGGGAACATAAGTTGTTTTTAAATATGGAATTGTTTTTACTGGATTTATTTGTGGTGCTGTTTTCTTGTCTTATGGCTGCATTTGTTTTATACTTGCATATTCTAATGTTACAATGTGCCCTGGGACCTTATGATACAGGTCGAGTAAGAAATCTAATAAAATAAATGAGATTTCTGCTGATAGGAGATCTCTCTTCCACAAATGTTTCCCACTCAGCTCCCTCTCCTCTCACAACAACCCTGTGGCATTTTAATACGGGAAGCAAACCACTGTACCATGCTGCCTTTCTTGCTGTGTTCTTATGCTTCTTTTTCTTCTCCTGTAGAGAAGACAGGAAAGCGAGACCCACGGCAAGAGCTCACAATGGAGGGCCGGAAGCAGGCCTTGAAAAGCCCCCAGAAGCTCTCTCTGCTCTCGTCCCCAGTGCGGGCTGCCATTCGCCTGCGGAGGACAGCTCATGCCTTTAAGAAGAACTTCCTGCCTGGGGACTCCAAAGCGAAGCTTCTCCAGAGGCAGATCTCCTTGGGGAAGGCCAGGCTGGGCAGTGCCTCCACCTCTCTCTTGAGCCAAGCGAGCTTTGAGAGTTCTCAGTACTTCACTTTTGATACCTCGGTGCAGGAGCCCTCAACAAGATCTAGCAAGCGGAGGAAGAAGTCCAAGAACCCCAGGGTGTTGTACCCAGGAAACTCCAAGAAATACCTCCCTGCCGAGCACAAGAGCAAAGCCAAGAGGTGCCTCCTGTTGCTCGTCGGAATTGTCTGCTTCCAGATCCTGAACGCCATCGAGAATCTGGACGATAATCTCCTAAAATATGATCTGGATGGCCTGGAGAAGACAATGCACCGGGAGGTTTTTGGGCAGGCCTTAGCGGTCGAGAGCATTGTGGCGTTGCTCAAGGACTACCTGGCTACCCACATACACAACAAACCACTGGTCATCTCCTTCAACGGCCCAAGCGGGGTTGGGAAGAGCCACGTCGGTTGGCTGCTAGCCAAACATTTCAGGTCAGTCATGGGGCACAGCTCTGTGCTCCATTACTTTGCCATGCACAACTGCCCGGACAGCGCTTCCACATCAGCCTGCCAGCAAGATTTATCTAAGACGATCAGTGAGATGGTCACCCAAGCCGAAATTGAAGAGAAGATCCCCATGTTTATCCTGGACGAAGTGGAGTTCATGTCTATGGCCTTGCTGGAAACACTGGGTGGGTTCTTCCAGACGAACCAAACCAACGAGTTCCTCAATGCCGTGTACATCCTGATAAGCAACCTGGGGGGCAACGAGGTCGCCAATGTTCTCCTTCAGAATGCCTCTGGCGACCTACTCCTGCAGCCCCAGAGGAAGGTGGAGTTGCTGCAGGCTGCTCTCCGTCCTGTCCTTGACCAAGTCCACCCTCTTTGGATGTTGGCGGAGATTGTTCCCTTTGTCTTGCTGGAGAAGAGCCACATCCTGAGCTGCTTCTATGAGGAGATGATGAGCGAAGGCCTTTATCCCGATCCAAGCCATGTGGAGAGCTTAGCCAGCCAGCTCAACTATTACACTCAAGGGGGCCAACAGTATGCCATCACCGGTTGTAAGCAAGTTATAGCCGAGGTGAATCTACTGTAAAGGACAAGTGGGAACCTCTGACAAAAGGGCTGCCTTTCCCCTCTTTTCATTATGGAAGGGTGAACTGCAGAGGTCGAGAACTTTCAGCCCATGGGCCAAATGCAGCCTTCCAGGCTTCATTATCCCTCACATGTACTGGGTTGACCAATGTCTAGACTTGTTTGCAAATGAATAGGGATGAGAGTAACACGGCTTTTGGTCGCCAGAATGTACAGCTAGGAATATAGGAAGCGAAGGACTTACACTTGAGCTTGCTTTTTCCCTCTTCCCATTTCTTTTTTTACCTCACATGTCATGTCTTTTTAGATTGTGAGCCTGGCGGCAAAGGACTGCCTTAGTACTGATTATTGTGAGTTGCTCTGAGACCTTTTTTTGTTCTTTCTTTCTTTGGCTAAAAGGTGGGGTGTGAATGCCATGAATAAATAAATATGTATTTGGGGAGAGGGATGATTTTTCAACCACTCTGTAAACTGTAGCTCTGGAAGGAGAATAGAGGGTTGTCTAGCAACTCTCAGCAGTCTTATCAAACGGCACTCCCAGGACTCTTTGGGGGAAGCCATGACTGTTTAAAGTGATATGATACTGCTTGAAGTGTATACAGTAGTGTGGATGGAGCCTGAGGCATTACTGGAGTTGAAGGAAAGGCATAACTCTCAGGGTGTTAATGTGAAGCAAGGCCAGTGAGAGGTGTGGCCAGGGGAGAGTTCTGAGGGCCAGATAGAGAGGACCTGAGGGCCACATTTGGTCCTCGGGCCCTGAGGTTCACCATCCCAGCTATAAATCATGCTTTTGAATCATGCTTTTTCCCTTGAAAGGGGCACCAGCAACTTTCCGATCTTGAACTGGTGGCTCCCAAGGGTTGAAACAGAAGAAAGCCTCTTTGAGTGATGGGTAAAAGAGAAAATCTTACACAATTACAAGGAGAAACAAAGATTAGAATATAACTGCATTTAATCCCGATGGTTTTAAGTAAAAGTTGCCTCCAGATGGAGGCTTAATATTGTAAACAGGTCATTCAGATATATATATATATATATATATATATATATATATATATATATATATATTGCCAACAACTCATTTGCAATATCTGAATGACCTGTTTACAATATATATATATATATATTTAAAGACTTACTGGATTTGCAGCCTCTAAATCTGGATTAAATGGGATGGCAGGATACAAGCTGGCATTTTGATGCGGATGTTGTCATGTGGATGCTAGATAAAGCCTGAATGGATGAGGAGCACCGATCCTGTCTGGAAGACCCCAAGTTCTTTGCTGTTCCGTAACATTGTCAATTTAAAAGGCAGCAACGTTTTCTCAAAAACACAGTCAAAAATTAAATTAAAAAGTTGGAAAAAAATGTCAATCTAATCATATTATCAGTACTGTATTGATTTTGGTTTATTAGTATTCTTTGATAAAGAAGCAGCAAAAATGGGTTGTAGCTAATGCTATTCGGAGCAGACACATTGAAATGCATGAATGTGACTCGTTAACACTTCTGCTTGTCCCAGCACTTTCCCTGGAAAACTACTTGGACCCGTGCTTTCTAGGTATGGGACAAGTGGGACAAGCCCTAAGGCAGTGTACACATTACCGCTTACAGTGATGACAAAACTGAGCTAGATAGACCAGTGGTCTGACTTAATATAAGGCAGCTTCCTGTGTAAGTTGGCTGTTCATTCAGAACCACGAGGACTAGAATCTTATTTTATTTCTAGGGGAAGTGCCATAGCTCAGTAATAAAGCTTCTGCTTTGCATGCAGATGGTCCTAGGTTCAATCCCCGTTATCTTCAAGCAGGGCAGGGAGAGAACCCTGTCTGAAACCCAGGGTCCATGAAAGCCACGGTTAAGCTGAGGTGTGCTCATTTCAGACAGCTGCTGCACATGTGCAGATAACAGCACACCACTTCACTGGATGGGAAATCAGTCCTGGGAACAAAACAGGTAATGGGCATCAGGTAAAGACCACCAGCTCTCCAGGTGTTCCCAAGATCTCACATTGTCAGCTCTTTCTATTTCTGCCCCTGTGCCCTGAATTAGGAAGCAGCTTCAGGCTTTGCCCCATAGCATTGCAATTCTAAAGAAATGTTTCCCGCCACCCCAATCTCTGGGCAGTCCAATATTCCAGGGGTTCCAGGTGCTTACCCAAGGTCCGTGTTTCCTTTTGGAATGAGGCACAGCGGAGACTGTGGTGTCTTTATGATATTTACACATATATACAACCTGAGCCTACGATGGAGGGGTACACAGCATCAACACCCCAAAAGGGTCTTGTTTCTCTCATAGCTTTCGCCTTGGATTCAAACAGAAATCAAACATTGCTCTCAAACATTGTTCTGACTCTTTCCAGCTTGCTGCTTTACCTCTAAGTCACATCACTCTTACTCAACTCTGCCTTTTCCTTCTAACCACGAGCTGGGGGAGCCTCACCCATTAGCCATCTCTCAGAGAGCCCCTTTCCTTTGTTCTCTTAATGGCCCATCACACAGGCAATCACCTTCACACAGGAAGCTAGCCTGCCTTATATTTTAACAGTTGCTGGATCCAGGGGTTAGAAGGATCTCACATAGAGCCTATCCCCCCCCCCAATACCTTATTTCCAACCTACACCTACTTACAAAAATAATCTTGGGCACTGGGACAGTCGGCATGATAGAGCAGGTGTGTTGTTGACTCATATATTTTTTATTTTTTTGATGTGCGGAGTTTTCTGCTCCACCAGCAGTGGTCTATTAATAACTTCTCCCTAAAAATAGCAATGCATGCGTTTTAAGAACATGCACAAGGTATTTGTCTGGTCAAGCACAACAGTTTATATCCTACGGGAGGGCATCCATCTTTTGCAATTAACGACAGTAATTATCAAACAAATGAGTCAGAAGAGGCAAAGGGATTTTGCCAAGCAGATTGTGTGTGTGTGTGTGTGTTGATTTTTCTTACTGTTAACTTGCCTTGCAAATGATTTCCAGCTTCACGGCAAGGAAAAAATGTTTGGGACCTCATGCAATCTAGAAGCCTTGGCGGATCGCTTGGAGGTAAGGTGACAGGGTTGGATCAGCTCAGGTTTGTCACTTAGAGGAAAAAGCCAGGCCATCAATAAGGCAGAACCTGATTTGGCCCACAGTGTCACCTGATAGCTGCCAGGTTGGTCACTGCACACTCTCCCCATCAGCAATGGGAGGCCTATGATTGGCTGGACCTGGAGTAAATACTCCTCCCACCTTTCTTTTAAAACAGGAAACTGTGGTACAGTTAAGTAATCTTATATTCTGGTCTTATGCAGGGTGTTGGGATAGGGCTGTAGCTCACTGGTAGAGCATCTGTCTTGCCAAGAGGTCGGCAACCTAAGACCCATGGGCTGGCCCCTGAACTAAGCTGCCCACTTGGCGAGTCCCTGCGTGCTGCGCTAAACCAGCACAGCACGGCACGGAAACTCTCTTCTGTGGCTCCAGAAATCACTTCTGCGCATGCCCAGATGCCAGAAATCGCATCTGCACATGTCCATGGTGCCGGAAATCGCTTCTGCGCATGCCTAGACACCAGAAATCGCTTCTGCGCAGGCGTGATTTTCGGCATCTGAGCATGCGCAGACGCGCTTTCCGGTGTCATGCTGCGCTGGCCCAGCCCACGGAGAATTTCCGTGGGAGTGATCTGGCCCATGCCTGGTAAACCTTGCTGACCCCTGCTCTTGCCTGTAGAATGTCCCAAGTTTAATCCCTGGCAACATCTCCAGGTAGGACTGGAAGAGACCCTTGTCTAAAACACTGCAGAGCCAGTATTGGAGTCACTGAGTTAGATGGACCAATGGTCTGGCTATAAATCAACTTCCTGTGTCTTAAGGTGCATGCCATATCTCAGTGGTACAGCATCTGCCTTGCCTGCAGGTCACAGGTTCAATCTCCAGCAGCTTCTCCAGGTAGGACTGGGAAACCTGCATGTCTGAAACTCTGAAGAGCCACTGCCAGTCAGTGTAGATAATACTGAGCTTGATGGAACAATGGTCTGACTCCCTGTATTACTAGATAACAATGTAATTTTACTCTCTTTAAATGGGTTTTGGACCCACTCCCCCACTGATCTTGAATTCAGTCCCAAATCACTTTGCTTTTGATAGATAGATAGATAGATAGATAGATAGATAGATAGATAGATAGATAGATAGATACCCGGTAGATAGATTCCTCCTAAAATTCATGAACATTTTTGGGCACATTTCTCCTAATATACACATTATTGCATGCAGTTTTGTCTAACGTGCACATTTTTGCAAAGCAATTTCTCCTAATATAGAGCATTTATGTCTGTTATTTTCACAAATGCATGCAAGTATCTTTTATCTGTCCTGAGCCTTCCAACATTGGATGCCCCAAAGTTCTAGTGTTAATGGGAGAGGGGGAGAAACCTTTTTCTACCCACTTTCATAATTTTATAAACTTTTATTGTATCACCTCTTTGCCTTTTCTCTAAACTGAAAATGTTGCAAACTTTCTCCATAAGGGAGTTGCTCTGTCCCCTCAATCAGATTTCTCCCCCATTCTCGTTTGGGATTGGGCTGAGAGGAAGGGGAACCCAAGTGAGCGGCTGCAATGAAGGGTTGTCAACAAAAGCCAGGCACCTGTTGGTATCATCAGTCACAGTTGGGGAATCACCCGGTCTGCCCCTGTTTGATAATAGCTGGCATCAGACAAAAGAGAAGAAAGAGATCAGTTTAATGGTTTAATGGCTCAGAGGTGTTCTGCTAAATTAAATTTCACCACTGAGACCTTGCTGGAGCTTGGAATGGGACGGGTGGAGTGCCTCAAAACGCCCTAGGGCCTCAGCAGGTCATAGCAGGCCGAACATGCTCTCCCTCCTCCCGCGACCCACACTAGCGTTGTTAACACACAAGCGTTGTTAGCAACAACATCTGAGTCCTTCACATCTGCTCTACCGCGCCCCCACCTTGGCCGCAGGCCTGAGAGATAGCTGTTACTCTTATTTATTCCAAAACTGAAAATCCACCCCCGCCCCTGAGGCTCGGCAAAAATGATAACAAGACAAAACAGGAAAAAACATAGATACCCAACAAAATCAAGTCCCTGTTAGAATATACATATATAGGCATAACTAGCACCTCGGAGAATAATTGGATAATAAAGAGGAGCCTGTGGGAATGCTGGAGCACTGTTGTACGATTAAGGTTGCCAAATCCTTTTCTCCAGCAGGGCTCCTGCGCCTTTTGACAGCGTGGGGTGGTTGGTTTTTTTTAAAAAACCAAATGGCTGGTTGTTTATTTATTGACTTGCTGGCTTGTGCAATCCAGCAACTTTTCTGCAAATCCTCGCAAGGAGACAACAATACGCATCTTTAAAAATTCAATAATTCACATTATGTTAAGAAAACACAGAATTTTATTTAGAGAAATGAAAAGCAGCATATATAAAAGCACAGGCACTGGAGGCTGGCAAATGGGGCACTGCACCACCAACCTCAGTCTGCCCCCAGACAGCTCCCACCTGCCGGTCTTCTTAATTACAACAGTCCTGTGAGTGGCACCAACTGTCAACTTCCTCCTTCTCTTAAGCCTCAGTGTTGCCTTTGTAGAACACAGCAGCGGAGAGGAGGATGGGGACAAAACTAGAATAAATTGACTCTGCATGTCATTGGCTGTGGACCCACCTGTTGTTGTCTCTCTGGCGCCATCTACTGTTGGTCTCCCTGCCTTCTATCCTACCAGTCCAAGTGGACACCAGTCACCACTGCATCACAGCAGTTCTCTAGGATCTTAGACAGGAAATAATGTTTCCCATCAACTATCAGCTAAGGTTTTAACTGGAGATGTTGAAGACTGGCCCTGGGACATTTTTGCATGCAAAACATGTGCTCTTTCATTGAGCAATGGATGCTCCTGACGAACACATGAAGCTGCTTCTGTGTTCTGTGAGGAATGCATGAAAGGGTTGCATGTGCCTAGCTTTGGGCTCAAATGATGTGATGGTAAAGGTAAAGGACCCCTGACCGTTAAGTCCAGTCGTGGACGATTCTGGGGTTGTGGAGCTCATCTCGCTTTACTGGCCGAGGGAGCCGGCGTACAGCTTCCAGGTCATGTGGCCAGCATGACAAAGGCGAACCAGAGCAGCACACGGAAATGCCGTTTACCTTCCCGCCGGAGCGGTACCTATTTATCTACTTGCACTTTGACGTGCTTTCGAACTGCTAGGTTGGCAGCAGCAGGGACCGAGCAACAGGAGATTTGAACCGCCGACCTTCTGATCGGCAAGCCCTAGGCTCTGTGGTTTAACCCACAGCGCCACCCGCGTCCCGACGTGATAGTAGTGGCCTTCAAATACTTGAATGCTGGTATGTTTAAATTATTCAGATTTTGCCACTACTGAATGATAGTATCATGGTTTGGTGGTGCCACACACTGACGGAAACAGGCAGTCTCCTAGTAGAAGATATATAGATGTTAAAGAGAACTGGGGCCACAAAAGAACCTTGTAACACCCCAGGTATCAGTTTCCAAGGGGGAACAGCAGCAGTGCTGCCGCTGCCCTCGCAATAAGATGATCCAGGATATATGTGGGTAGGATTGCTGATGGGGGTGCAATTTAATTTGCATTTAAAGATGAATCTACAAATTTTCACTTTCTGAAACAACATGCAAAGTGAAACACGGCTATCCATCAGAAATTCATGCTTCTCTAGATTCATTTACAGGTCTTCAGCCTAGTAAATGTATTAAAAATACATATACTAGGGTAAGGTGTGCATTGAAATGCATATATATTAGTGGAAATTATGTACAGCTATGCATTATATTAGGGGAAATTATGTACAGCTATGCATTATATTAGGGGAAATTGCTTTGCAAAATTATTGCAAAATTATTAAGAGAAACTTGGTATATTTTCACAAGGATTGGTTTTTTGTTTTGTTTTTTTTAAATGCAAGTTGACATATAGAACTGAATTTAAGACTGGCAAAATGAGAAAGTGAGAGAAACTAAAACTGGCTGATTTGGCTGTCCCTAGGTAAGAGTTTCTGTTTCCCCCCCAGCTTGGTACCAAGTCCTCCCATAATCTCAAACAGATCTCATACCAAGAACAAACTTAGTTGGTCTCTAAGGTGCTACTGGAATGAATTTTTTTATTTTATTTTGTTTTGACTATGACAGACCAACACGGCTATCTACCTTTAACCAGATCTCTCTGAGGTTGAGGTTCAGCATTTTGCACAAAGCTGGAGGTAGGAACCCCTTAGCCTCACTAGCTATCCCCACCTATGGGTGTGGTTTGGGGCAGAGTCACCTATGAGTCAGGGTGGCTCCTCCCTGGCAAATAAAGTATTTATAGCCTAAGAAGGGTAGGCAAACAAGGGCAAATAAAAAGCAGATAAGGAGGCCTTGGAGAGGCTAAAAATCACAGCAAGAGCCTCAATCCACCCATCTCTGCAGTTTGTGCCTGAACAAGCCGGGAACGGAGACTTTGGGTAGGGATTTACTACCCTAAACATCACCCTTTTGAACTGAGAGCAGGTGCGGCCGTATCTGTGCTGTTCCTGGGACTTTTTTTTTACACGAACCATGTTGGCCAGTCAGACAATGCCCATTGCTGCAGGCGCACCTGTTGCTGGAGAGCTTTCGGCAGTTGGTACTTTGGTGAGCTCTCCAGCATTATCATCAGAGAGGTCTCCTGGCCACCCAGCCCGGAGGGGAAGAAAGCCGAGCCGAATACTGTACCCACCTTTTGTGAGAAGACGCAGCCTGCGGGAGAAGACGGACCCTGCCAAAAGGTGGCTTCTGTTTTTTGTTGCAGTTGTTCTCCTGCAAGTTCTGATGGAGGAGCCTGCTCACGAGAGGGAGGGCCTCACTGAGGACTTGCTGCTTGGTGCGTCATCAGGCACCCATCACTTCAAGATTCTGTCAAATTCCTCAGGAGATGAAGGTGTGCAAAGAGGAACAGCCCCAGTGACCTTTGCACCAGACCTCAAGAGAGAGCCCAGCTTGAAAGACAGGACAGTGCCATGCCAGCAAATATGCTAGATGGCCCCCGGACTCTGGAGGGGAAGAGGGTCCTAGATCATTCATGCTCACAGAGCTGACCTGGCAGCAATCCAGGGAACAGGAAGAGATGTTGACAATGGTGTAGTGAACGGGGGACACATTGCGAGCTCAGCTTCAGGACTCCCCCCCCCCCACAGAGCAAGAGTGATGAAACCATCTGTTGGTGCACCAGGGGAACTGATGAACTCTTCTTGCTCTGGCAGGTCAATGAAGGTGATAACGAGTCTTTCAAGTTTGTGACAAATCTGAGGAAATCAGCAAATGAAGCCCACATTCAGGCAGAGGCTTGGACACTTTTTTCTTTTCTTTTCTCATATAGAGTTCTCCTCACTAGCAGTTTAAATAGGAACCCACTGCACTTCTAATTAAAAGGCTGAAGATCTTTGGTTAGAAGTGCTTTGCAAGCTGAACTTACGCAGTCAGCACTGCTTTTAATGGAGCTTACTCCTAGAAAATATGTGTAGGATTGCAGACTGGCTGATACTTGTAAGTTGGGCAGTATGCTGTATGGTTTGCTCTTTGTATATGTGTGTCTGTAATGATCTACAACATAGAATCAATAGCTCTTGTTGCATTTTTTGGATTCTCCTGAGGGGCAGGGTTATAGGGGTTGCCATGAGCAGCTCCTGCACTTCAAAATCCACCACCACACAACTAGATGCCAATGCTCATGGTTCTGTACCTGGTGTTATGTGGAGAAAGCCTAACAAATGCCCAAGGGGAGCGCTGTGTGTCTTTGGATGTATCCACAATCCCTCTTGTCCCAGTGCCTTCCCCCAGGGAAAGCTGCTCTTTAGTGCTCAATCAGAGCAAATGGCAAATTGGGTCTTCTAGGATTGCCATTTGTTCTGCTCTATTGCTAATGAGCCAGTTTTCCCTTGGGAAGAAATGAGGCAAGGGGAAAAACACTCAGTCCCATGCTTTTTTATTGGATCATTAACTCATAATGGGTTTCTCCAGAGCTGAAACAAAAGAGATCCGGTGGAATTTTGTTGTTGTTGTTGTTGTTGTTGTTGTTGTTGTTTAGTCGTTTAGTCGTGTCCGACTCTTCGTGACCCCATGGACCAGAGCACGCCCTACCTACCTATTCCACCTACCGTAGCTCAGTGGTAGAGCACCGCTTTGCACTCAGGAGGGATAGTTCAGTTGGTAGAGCACAAGAATCTTAGACTCAGGCTTGTGGGTTTGAACCCCATGTTGGGCAAAAAATTACAGGGGTTTGGCTAGATGATCTTTGTGGTTCCTTCTAACTCTACAGTTCTATGATTCTTAAAATCCCAGGTTCAATCCCTAAAATCTTCAGGTAGGGCTGGGAAAGACCCTGTCTAATTTCCTAGGGAGCTGCTCCCAGTCAGTGCAGGCAGTAGTGAGCTGGATAGACCATCAGGGTGGAATCTATACTTGTTTTGGGGCTGCAGTGGTGCAGTTTTCGGATGGGAGAAAAATTCAGTTTGTTTCACAGTTTAAAGAGAAACTCTCTAATTCACAGTTACCAGAATAATGTGCAAACAAAAATGTGTCTATCCTTTGACGTGCACATTTCTCCGGATTTTGCAATGCAGCTTACAGACCACATCACATCTGCAAAATGTGTATATTGGGGGCGGGGAAGTGTGCATTAAGATGTCTCACGAAATTTATTTACTCACGAAAATAACATACAAAAATGCATTCTACTAGGGAAAAAATGCTTTGCAAAAATGTGTATATCAGGGGAAACTGCATACCAAAATGTGTATACTGGAAGAAATTTGCTTTAGAATAATATGATGAATTTTCACAATTACAGGTACTTTTAAAAAAAAGCAAACTGTGCAGAAATGTTGCAAACTGAACTAAGCTATGATTGGAAATGTGAGAAAGTGAAATTGACAGTCGTCCATCCTCTAGCCATTCCAAACACTTAATGATCTTATATCCTCTTCTTTAGATGGTAATACACATGGTTTCACTTCAAAATGTGATAAGCCAGCTCTGCTGTTTTTTGGAGACCCTCCTGCTCATTCTGCTGAATGGACCCTGGGGATCTGCCTCAAAGTCCTGCAGTGATGGTGCCAAGCTGAGTGAACTGTGGCATCTTCTACTACCATCTGTGTTGCCTGTATTTCAAGAGACAGCCTCTCTTCTACACACACACACACACACACACACACACACAGAGAGAGAGAGAGAGAGAGAGAGAGAGAGAGAGAGAGAGAGAGAGACCTATCCATAGTTGGAATATACCGGTACTTTCACAAAATTCTGCACTGGTTTTTTTAAAAAGCTTTTTATTTGCTTCTGTGAAGAGTCTTGGATGTCTTTTATGAACAGAATGTTAAGTTTTTTTAAAATAAATAAATACTTTGGTATTACCTGAGCAACTTCGGAAGTCTCTTGTCTTTTCCTGGCTTCTCCTTCCAATTGTAATGCAGTAGCCAAGGTTATGCATTATTGTATTTCAGCTTTTCCCAACCTGGTGCCCTCCAGATGTTTTGGACAATGTTGGCTGGGACTCCTGAGAGTTGTGACCCAAAACTTATTGAGGGCACCAGGCTGGGGAAGTCTGAAGTTGTTGATTGGCAGGACAGTACTGAGTAGTTTAGGTGCTTAATAAATCCTAACAAATATTACTGGATGCTCCTGACATTTTTTTAAAAAACTATAGTTTGCAGTCCTGGTTAGCAATCCTGGTTAGCAGGGTTCACTCAAATCACACAGTTTGCCAGTTTGGACATAACAGCAAATTATGGTCTGATAAAACCAGAACAATCCCATCCAGCTGAGTGCAGAATTAAGCTGTACAACACCCTGATATTTGACAATAAAGCGGTATAGAAATACTTTTATAAATATAAATAAATAAGAAGTGGGGGACAAGGGAGTAGTAGGAGGATTTGGAGGACAACATATAAATACAGCCAGTGCTTTTTTTCTGGGGGTACGCAGGAGTACGCATACCCCTAAACATTTTGTGAATCTTTGTACTTTTGTCCATTTACTGTTTTTATTTCCCCCCCGATTTGAACTATAAAATGGTGATTTTCTTGAGTGAAAATGAGAGTAGCCCTAAACATTTTTTAAGGAAAAAAGCACTGAATACAGCCATAGGATTCCTAGGCAGTTTCTGACATTGCAGTTCAGTAGAGGTATGTTTGCACCAGTGCACCACACATCATTGTTCTCCCGCCACTGCTAATGACCTGTGCCAGGAGTAGGCAACATGCAGCCCTGTTGCTGTATGTGGGTCTGGATGGGTGGTAAGGATGATAAAGGTATAAAGGTAAATGACCCCTGGATGGTTAAGTTCTGTCAAAGGTGACTATGGGGTGTGGTGCTCATCTCACTTTCAGGCCGAGGAGCCGGCGTTCGTCCACAGACAGCTTTCTGGGTCATGTGACTTAACCGCTTTTGGTGCAATGGAACACTGACGGAAGCCAGAACGCATGGAAACGCCGTTTACTTTCCTGCCACAGCAGTACCTGTTTATCTACTTGCACTGATATGCTTTTGAACTGCTAGGTTGGCAAAAGCTGGGACAGAGCAACGGGAGCTCACCCCGTGGTGAGGATTTTGAACCACCGGACTTCCGATCGGCAAGCGCCACAGTGCCACCTGTGTCCCTTAAGGATGTAAAAAATGGGGACAAAAGTGGTTGGCACTGCAGAGGGAGAGAGAAAGTACAGGAGTGTCAAAAGAGAAAAATATAAAATGGGGTGGAGAGAGAGATAAAGGGGGCAGCGGGGGGGGGGAATGGGGCACCAAAAGAGAAAGAAGCGGGTGGCAGGGAGAAAAGGGCACCCCAACCCTTTTAGACTTTGCCCCATCCACTGCTGGCATGTAGCTCCATATACATTGGCTTTGAGGGAATGTAGTCTTTGACAACCTCCCAGTCCTATGGAACTCACAGAATATGTCTGAAATGTGACCCAGATCCTTTGTGGTGCATGCAGGTTCCACACCCAGTGGGCACCATCAGCAGCAGCCTGTCAACGGAGAGTAGGGATGGGGGATGAATTTGTTCTGAATTCTGGCACCTCTTTGGTGATCATGCGGCAAGCATATAGGTGCGATGATTAGTGCCAAAAGTGGTGTTGGTGCAAATAAGAGAAGGTGGGTGTTCCCTTAAAAAAAGCTCAATAGCTCAACAACCTCTGACACCACCTTTTCTATATATATAAAAAGCCCTGATCCTACCTAATTTGCACATCTCAAAACAGCTCTCAAAATGAAATGCAGCTATCCTTTGAAATCCATGCTTCTCTGGGTTTTGCTATACAGCTCTCCAACCAAGTGAACATATGCCACAATGAAGTGTGCATAAAAATGCATGCATTTGTTAAAACAATACAGAAAAAAATAATTACATTTAAAAAAAACTGTTTGGGAAAATATGCATGTTAGGCAAAAATGCCTACCAAAAAGCATGTAATGTGCACTTAAAATGCTGGTTAATTTCTTTAGTAAAGCAAAAAAATTGTGAACTACTGTGGAAATGTGACGGCTGAGAAAATGTCAGATTTGCCCATCCCTAATGAACAGAGAGGGACGCGGGTGGCGCTCTGGTCTAAACCACAGAGCCTAGGGCTTGCCGATCAGAAGGTCGGCGGTTTGAATCCCCACGGTGGGGTGAGCTCCCGTTGCTCGGTCCCAGCTCCTGTCAACCTAGCAGTTTGAAAGCACGTCAAAGTTCAAGTAGATAAATAGGTACTGCTCCGGTGGGAAGGTGAACGGCGTTTCCGTGCCCTGCTCTGGTTCGCCAGAAGCGGCTTAGTCATGCTGGTCACATGACCTGGAAGCTGTCTGCGGACAAACGACGGCTCCCTCGGCCAGTAAAGCAAGATGAGCGCCATAACCTTAGAGTTGTCCGCGACTGGACCTAACGGTCAGGGGTCCCTTTACCTTTAATGAACAGAGGACATTGTGTTCCATTGGTGAGTGTCCCGAGAGCCTTAAATTGGTTAAATATTAAGACCAGTTGGATAATCTCTATTTTGGGAGGTGGGTCTTTCAAAAGTGAGATTACACCCAGCACTGCTTGAAACTCCATGGATGCAGTGTGAATCTGTACTTGCTAAAGGAACCTCATGCTGGATGGCTTTTGCTGGGCCATCATGCCTAAGCAGTTGTTCTCTGTGCTCTGAGGGCGTCGTACTTCTGAGCAATGGTCTGTGCCTCTGGGTAACCTTTCTAGGGGCCAATGGCCAGTGATGTAGCTCTTCTGGAAATCTTTCATCACAACAAATTTTGGATAGTGTGGAGATCTGATGCTCTAAATCAGTTGGTATCTGGTTTAGGCATGTTTGTCTTAGATTTTGTAAGCAAAACTTTAAAAAGAACACACACCTTCCAAATATTTTTTGTGTGAATATATGACGTACCCCCACCACCACCGGTGCAGCTCAAAGTAGCTGAAATATTCTGAAGGGCTATAGCTCAGTCCTAGATTGAATCTCCAGCACCTACAGGTAGGGCTGAGAAAGTCTCGGAAAGATGCTGCCAGTCAGAGTAGGTAATACTGAGCCAGATGGACCAATGGTCTGTTTCAGTATAAATCACCTCCCTCTGCCTCTGTCTCCCAGTAAATCCAGATCTACTTTCTGCTCAGTCCCTGGAGTAGACAACAATGAACCTGATGGACCCAGTAGTCTGACTTGGAAGAAGAGAGCAGCTCCCTATGTTCCCTGTAATTGGGGATGTTATGAGCAGCCCCCCCCCTTCATCTGTGGCTGTGTGCCAAGTGCTGGCCAATCAGAGCTTGAGCAACCTCTCATAAAGTCCCTGTCCCGCCAGGGTGGAAGGCTTTGCCCGTGCCTGCGTGGGAGAGGAACTTTCTTTGCACGCACGGACTCTGTCTCCAGGTGTTTCCTCCAAAGAGCTCTTTAGCAAGAGCTATTTCTGCCTCCCCAAATTAGCCACCTAATGAGCCTAATTTGAGGCCTAGAGACAGGAGTTACCCAGCTAATGATGCACCAAAGGCTGCCAGCTTCCTGGTTAGAGAATGCCCCTTCTTTTCTTTGTCTAGTCATTGATGTGTAGCTATGGAGGGACTGCGCAGAAGGAAGGAAGGAGAACTTTGGGGGGCTGCCCTGCACCGGTACAGTTCCACCTCTGTTCAGCTTCTTTTTACCTGTTTTCCAACATTTTCAGCTAGCCCAGGAAGCTATGCTTATACTGAGACAGGTCATTGGTCCACCCAGCTCAGTGGACCCTAGCTACACCTGGGTTTGTCTATGCAGCATCCTCTAAACAATTCCATCATCCCTGAACACTGGCCTTGCTGGTTGCAATCTGATGGGAGGGGTTAATTGAACTTGGCACCTTCTACATGCAAAGCAGATGCTCTTAACACTGAGCTACAGCTCTTCCCTTAGGCAAAGGAATAGAGAAAGCCACCTTATACGGAGCTGGCCTATCTAGCTCAGTATTGTCTGCAGTGGCTGGGACAGCTCTCTGGGATTTTGGAGAGGGAGTCTTAGCGCTACCCAGAAACGAACCTGGAACTTATGCATGCAAAGCAGATGCTCTACCACTTAGCTATGGCCCTTCCCTTAACCCTCTTATGAACGTAAGAAGGGCCTTGCTGGGTCAGGAAAAAGGCCCGTCCAGTCCAGCATACAGCACAGTGGCCAACAAGAGGCCCCTGGGAATCCTGCAAGCAGGACCTGACACCTGACTGCAGCTGCTCTCTCCCCACTTGTGATTCCCAGCAACTGGTATTCAGAGGCACACTGCCCCTGACCACGGAGGTTTCATTGTCTCCTGATCTGTGTGGAGAGTGCCTGGCCTGCCCCACCCCGGTGCTCCTCCTCTCTGCATTTGCTTTGCAGCTCGGAGGCCTCAAGCCCTGAGGGGTGTGAGGTTTCACACAGTTGTACATGCTGTTCCCAGCAAGGCTGAAGGCTGCTTGGCTGTCCCTCCTGGTTAATCCTATTTGCTTGGGGATGACACACCACCAGGCAAGGCTGCCTTTCCAGAAGCTAACTTGAGAAAGCAGGAGAAGCTGGGGTGGGGGAAAGACATGAGATGGGGGGGAGGGCAGAGCTTTTGCTTTGCATGCAGAAGGTCCCAGGTTCAGAAGGCCCTAGGTTCAATGTCCATCATATATCCAGGGACAACTGGGAGACACCCCTGCCTGAAATCCTGGAGAGCCACTGCCTGTCAGTGATGGCAATGCTGACTCCAAAAGACCAAAGGTCCGACCTGGCACAAGTTCCTGTTCACAGTTACAGGAGTCTCACTTTGTTTTTATATGAGACAGTAGTTCAGTGGCTGAGCATCTGCTTCAGATGCAGAAGGTCCCAAGTTCAACGCATGGGGTGGCTACCCTTGCAAAATTCAGAGAACTGCAAATTTTGAAGGGTCGCTGGGCTTCACTTCTCATATTGTTTTGGAAATTGGGGTGGTGGTTCGGCTTTAACTGCAAACTGAATTGAATTTCTCCCCCCGCCCCGCCGTCCCTAACTCTCCACCCCACCCATCTTCCTTATGTAAGAACTGTTGCTGCTGGCCAGTTTGTGTATTATACACACACACACACACACACACACACACACACACACACACAGTCAGTTGATGTAATCAGATTGCTGCCTCCAAGGCCTTTGGGGATTTGTCTCCTGCAGCTACATTCCCAAAGTGAAACATCTATATTGTGCCATGGTTGCACTAGTTTCTACCCCTCTCTATCCTTCATCCAGTCGAGAAAGAGGCATGATCAGAACTCAGTGATGCATCCCAGCCGGGGAAAAGTATGTATGCAGGATGCAAAGCAGAGCCAGTGAGGGGAATGTCCTGAGGAGAGAGGGTTTGTATTGGTGTGTGTGGACTAAGGAGACTTTGTAGGTTTTGTAGAGTGGGCATGTGGCCTGGGGAGAGGGAGTACATCCTGAGGGCAGGTCCTTTGGGGAAGAGGTGTGTCTTGGAGAGAGGGTGTGTGGTCTGGATGAAGGAGGTGTGACCTGGGGAGAGGGGTATGGACTGGGAAGTGTGTGCGCATCTTGGGGAGAGTTCTGTGGGCCAGATAGAGAGGTCTGGAGGCCTGTATTCTGTCCATCAGGCCTGAAGTTTCCCAACCCTGCTCTAACATATCAAGAATGTAGAAGCAGCTATCAAGTGTGGTATGTCGGTCAGCGGTATTGGAGCAGGACAGGGGGTTGTAGGGAGAAAAGAAATGCTAACTGTCCACTTCATTGCTGAAGTAGTACCATGACTGTAAAGGCCTCCCCCACCCTGGATAGAATAGTAAACGTTCAGGGTCTAAAATTACTTAGTTGCCGCACAGAGTGTACATAACTGGCAAATTATTGTCCGTAACCGCCCCCCCAGCCCCCCTGTTTGGGGATTGCCTTGTTAAAATGCTGTTAGTGTGATGACTTGCAAGCAGTTTTGGTGCCTCGGGTTCTGACTTCTTCCTAGAAGTTAAATCTTGGGCAGTGGTGGCAGTGGTAGAGGAATGGATGCTTCTTGTTCCCATTGCACAGACATGTAAAACCAGATGCATGATGGGCGTTAAGACATTATATCATAGGCTCACGACTTTACACTGCCACTTCGCCAAAATGATATTGTACAGCTGTGAATGGTGCAGAGAAGAGTGATCGGGATGGTGGGACATCTGGTGGGCAACTGTGAGACCAGGATGCTGGACTAGGTGGGCTCCCTTTGGCCTGATCCCGCATCAGGACTCTTCCTATGTTCTAGTTACAGGTAGGTAGCCGTGTTGGTCTGCCATGGTTGAAACAAAATAAAAAAATTCCTTCCAGTAGCACCTTAGAGACCAACTAAGTTTGTTCTTGGTATGAGCTTTCGTGTGCATGCACACTTCTTCAGGTATCTTCAGGTATCTGAAGAAGCGTACATGCACACAAAAGCTCATATCAACAACAAACTTAAAGGTAAAGGGTAAAGGGACCCCTGACCATTAGGTCCAGTCGTGGACGACTCTGGGGTTGTGGAGCTCATCTCACTTTATTGGCCGAGGGAGCCGGCGTACAGCTTCCGGGTCATGTTGGCAGCATGACAAAGCCGCTTCTGGTGAACCAGAGCAGCGCACGGAAATGCTGTTTACCTTCCCGCCGGAGTGGTACCTATTTATCTACTTGTACTTTGATGTGCTTTCAAACTGCTAGGTTGGCAGGAGCAAGGACCGAACAACGGGAGCTCACCCCATCACAGGGATTCGAACCACCGACCTTCCAATCAGCAAGCCCTAGGCCAGTGATGGCTAACCTTGACACTCCAGATGTTTTGGAACTACAACTCCCATCATCCCTAGCTAACAGGATCAGTGGTCAGGGATGATGGGAGTTGTAGTCCCAAAACATCTGGAGTGTCAAGGTTAGCCATCACTGCCCTAGGCGCTGTGGTTTAACCCACAGCGCCATCCGCATCTTAGTTGGTCTCTAAGGTGCTACTGGGAGGATTTTTTTTATTTTGTTTCTTCCTATGTTGTTATATTTTGGAGTGGTGGTTGCTTGTTCTCTGAAGAATTTGTAAATGAAAAAAGAAGCCCTTCATGCTGCTAGTCCACAAAAAGACAGCAGGATCCTGTGCAAAAAGACTCCATTGTCACAGAGGGAGACAATTAGGAAGGAAACAGGCAACCCAGAGTGGGGGATAGCTACCAAGTTAAAGATGAAGAGGATGATGACTCCTTGGTTTTTATTTTTGGTTGGGAGGGCGGAGCCAGCATTGCCTGACAATGTTGTTATCTACAATTCAAAACACACCTCGGCAGCTGCAGGGTATGTGAAATGGCAGACTGTGATTCATGTTCATGCACACACATTGTTTACCTTTGTGTGCCTTTAATGTGAAATACACATTCACTTTCCCACTTTGAGATTTATGCCCCATCCAGTATCATAGCACGTAAAACAGTCATGACTTCCCCATAAAACCTTGAGAATTGTAGTTTGTTAAGGGTACTGAGCAGTGGAGAGAGAGAGAGAGAGAGGTGTCAGTACGCACCATGAAGTTGTTACAGTAAGTACCACACTTAACATTTGGGTGAAAAAGGTACTGGTGCTGCATACCCTTTAGTACCCCCCCAAAAAAGCACTGAATTGCTAGGCAACCCCCTATTCCTATCACAGAGCTATAATTCCCATAGTTCCCTGTGAAGAAGGTTTGGTTGTTAAAGCACTGAGTTGTAGCTCTAGGAAGAGGAATAAGGGTCTCGGAACAACTCTCAGCACCCATAACAAACTACACTTCACAGGATTCTTTGGTGGCAAGAGGGGGAGCCATGATTATTAAAGTAGCACGATACTGGTTTATATGTACTGTATAGGGCAATGGGGTCAAAATCAGGATGAAGACTCATTGTCCTATAACAATGAGCCATTGCGTAAAATGGTTAGTGTTGGACTACCGTAGGACCCAGGAGACCAGGATTCAAACCCCCACTTGGACAACCTTGGGCCAGTCACTACCTCTCAGTCTGACCTAACTCACAGGGTTGTTGTGGGGATTAAATGCGGTTGGGGGGGGAACCCTGCACACTAGTTTGAGCTCCTTGGAGAAAAAGGTGGGAGATCAATAATGTAACTTAACGTAACAACAACATCCTTGCAAACAAATCAGAATAGATGCTCAGTAAAGAGTGGGCATCATATGAGACCCAGTGTGGTATAGTGGTTAGAGTGTCAGACTAGGACATGGGAGACCAGGGTTTTAACCACCATTCAGCCATTAAGTTCACTGGATGACAGTCACCGCCTCTCAGCCTAATTTACCACACGGTTGTTGCGGGGATTAATTGAGGAAGGGAACAACCACATATTGCCATTAATCCTGACATTGCACAGACCAATGTCCTTCCCTCTGACAGTGGCCGTTTCCCCAAGATGCCACATGATATACTCATTTTGTTGTGCATGCCTTGGACACCCTCAGGCCAAAACCCTCTTGACGAACCACAACATTTGCAAAGGGCAAAAGTTCGGCTTTGTCGAGCTGAGATTTGATCCTGGAGGAGGAGCGGCGGCAGCTCTGGGCCGGTTCCAGCCTTGATGTGGGACTTCCCAGTTTTTTGTAGGGGTAGCATGGAAATAAACTGAGGGTGAGGGGAGTCGAAGGGGGGTGGGGAGAGAGAAGAAAGCCTTGAAGCACACCAACATGTGCGCACCACACAGCCCCTGTTTTACTGTGGAGGGGAAAAGAAAAGAAAAGCCTTCCTTAATGTTGTGGGTTTTTCATGTGCATGCAATGCTTGGCCTGTCTCCAGGCTGAAGCCTGGCCCCGCCACCAATGGAGGCTGCTCCCAGCCAAGGGGGCTGGAGGAAAAGAGAAAGGGGGTGGGAGGTGGGGAGAGGGAGAAGGAAGGAGGGACAGAGGATAAAGGAGACAGCAGCTTTTTCTTTCCCGCCTCTCTCCCTCTTTTAACACACACATATTCAGAAATCTCTTTTCCATGGCCTCCGTCAGGGTGTTGCCATAGGAACTGTAGTGACAAAGGCAAGGAAGTCTCCTGGGCCTGTGTGTGGAAGGACTGGAGGGAGAGAGAAGGAGGAGTCTGAGCCACAAGTTTGAGCGGATCTCCAAACTGCTGGAAAAGTTGCTTGCGAAGCGGGGTGCTGGTGGGAGAGATGCTGGGAAGCCCAGCGCAGCTGAATCCATGGCAGTAGGAAGGCTGGGATTGCCATGGCGGCGGAGGCGGCTGCGGCAGCTGCACAGAGGCTAGGTCTGGCAGGTAGGGCCCTTCTGTGCAACTCTGGTCAACCCCCCCTTTGCAAATTCTCCTGCATGCTTTCCCTTTTGTTCGGGCTTGAGACAATGTTGGCTGCTTGCCCTCTTTTCCTGGAGCCACTGAGGCCCAGCTGTGCCCTCTTGTGTTTCCTGGCTGTGGAGGGAGGGGACTCAGCTGGGTGCCCTGGCCACAGCAAGCAGGAGTGGGCAACACAGAGGCCAGGAGGGGCGCAAGGATGCCTCGCCTTTCCCCTGGGAGGAGGGAAAGGGGTGTCAGCCTCCTCGCTTTGTGTGTGGGGAAGATGGATCAGGCTCTTTTATTTTCGGAAGGGCAGGAACTGGTGCGCTTCGAGTGTGCAGGAGATCTGCAGCGTTCTCTCGGTCAAACAAGAGAGGAAATGCATGACGTTCTCTTCTCACGTGAGGAGATCCGATGTGCAATGTGTTACTCGGTGAAAGTGCACCATGTTTTCTTGCAACAAAAACAGGCCCTGGCCTTTGAACATAAGACACGCAGAAGCATTGGTGACATTTGGGGAATCAATATGCAGCATGTGCATGCCATGATGACGGTGATGAGCATGATCCACTTTCTTGCTTTTTGAAACGGACTGGATGACACATGGGTGGCCCATGCTGTCATAAATCCATCATTTCTGCTTGCCCAATTTCTAATCCACATTTATGCCCCTCCTCCCACATGTCTACATTGGTGGGGAATCTGAGGGCTGGGGCCCTCTTGTGACCTTCCAGGTCTCTCTGTCTGGCCCTGGGAACTATCTCCAGGCCAAGTGTTCTTGACTAGCTGGAATATGTGCTTGAGCTCTGATCATGCTTCTTGCTTGCCTGGATTGAGGCTTTGGAGAGGCGTGTGAGAGTGTGTAGAACCTTGCCTACTGTACAAAGGGATTTTTATTTTTTTACAATAATTGCCCCTGCTTTTTGCCTCTGGCCCTGCCCACCAGTGGCATGAAGCCCCTGAAAAGTTGTGCAGAAGGGAATGCCATGCCCCATTTGGCTTGAAGAAGTTTCTTCACCCCTGGCTTACAAGTTGAAAAGCTACCTTTGATCCATTTCTTAACTGGCAAACATGGAACTTCTGCCATGATAGAGTCCCTTTAGCCCTGCTGAAAATACTTGCTTCCACTTTGACCTCCCTTAATCCCGGAAATGGTCTGTCTGGTGTATTGCATCTTTGCTTGACTTGCCACATGGTGGTGCCACTACTTGGAGCTGCCCAACTCGTGTTGTACATTACATTTATTGCTCCAACCACTTTTGTTTCTGGCCCTGCCCACCACTGGCCTACAGCAATGTGGCCCTCTGGCTGAAAAGCCAGCACTCTCTTGGCAGGTGAAATGTGTGGGCCCAACTCAGCCGATTCCAAACCGGGGAGAAATCTAGAGATGTGGGCAAAGGGGTGGAATGAGGCAGAACAAATAACAAGCATCCTTTCTTCTATGGAGGGCGCACCAAGTTGTGGGAAGTGGGCAGGAGCTTGTGTGGATCTAGTCACTCCACAAAGGTTTTGAGAGAGGAGCAGGAGGTGGGCAGATGCTGAGAGGCCCACTTCCTCCTTGAAATAGCTCTCTGCAGAGGACTTGGAGGAGGGGTGTGTTGTGTGCTATCAAGAGTGGGGCGCATGTAGCAATGTTTTGAATGTGCAAGAGCATGAGCACCAGGAGCCTTGCAAGGGCACGCAAGAGGCAGTGCACACGTATGCAACAGAATGAGAGATGAGACAAGAATAAGTAAGTGGCTTCTCTCCAGCATGGAATGGGTGCCTTTGCCCCCACCCACCGCCAACTCAAGGTTCAAGCAGCTGTTCTGTCTCCTCTTCTCCTAGCCCGCCTCTTTCTTTCTGCGATGGGCTCCCAATGTTTCTGTTCATCCAATGGCTGTGGTGGATTTTTTTTTAATGTACCATTTTGCCAGCTGTTAGCAATTAGCAACTAGATCCACCCCGGGCCCCGGCGAGGAGATCTTAACACTTTCATGAGCTCTCCGTCTGGACAATTAGGACTGCTTCTGGTTTCACCTTCCTATCTGTGCTTGGGCATAAGTGAGGAGGTTTGGGACAAATGTGTATTACCGACAGGAGGGATGCAAAGGAATCCTATTACATTGAAAAGGGTGGAAAGGAGTTAGGGCTGCTAAATCCAGCCCCCACCCACTAGCACAACTTTTGCAATCTGCACGGACTGGGGTAGGAATCTTCTGGAGCCTTGTTGTCTAAGGGGATCAATGGCCTGCCTCAATATAAGGCAGCTTCCTGTATTCCTCCCAAAGAGAGAGTCTGTACATGTTTATGAGGACTTAAGAACAGCCTTGTTCAAAGATTTAAATCTTTCAGAGAAGTGTTTGTGGAAATGATGTTAAATTCTTCAGTGCAGCAAATTTTTATTTGGCGTAATGCACAGTTTTAATAATTATATTGCCTGTCATGTATTTTGTTTTGTTTTATGTATCTTGGCTTTGGCTACATAAGTAAATAAGTATACCCTACCCTGGAGGGCTGCTACATGTCAGTGTAGACAATATAGAGCTAAACAGATGAATGGTCTGACATGGTACAGTATAAGGCTGCTTCCTATCCTATACAGTGGTGCCCCGCAAGACGAAATTAATTCGTTCTGCGAGTCTTGTCGTCTTGCGAGTTTTTTCGTCTTGCGAAGCACGGTCCTGCGAACCACTAGATGGCGCTGTTTCCCATAGAAATGCATTGAAGCGCGGTTTCCCATAGGAATGCATTGGGAACTCGCAAGACGTTTTCGTCTTGCGAAGCAAGCCCATAGGGAAATTCGTCATGCGGAGCGACTTCAAAAATGAAAAACTCTGTCGTCTAGCGAGTTTTTTGTCTTGAGAGGCATTCGTCTTGCGGGGTACCACTGTATAATAATTCTCTAATGTCCCCACGTCCGTGGTGTGTGTCAGTGGAACTGCGCTACTGAGCATGTGCCCCACGGACACAGGGATTGGAGCGCAGAGACTCTATGCAGATGAGACAGTCGGAGGCTGCCAATCGGAAGTGCGGGAGGGGAGGGGCTGCCTCGCCCTGCACTCAAAGAAAGTTGCTGGTGGCCATTTTGTGTGTGTGAGTGATGGGAGTTACTCAAGGATTCCTCTCACACGCCCGCCCTAGGCCGACGGCCCTGCCCTGGAGGCGGCCTCCCTCCCTCAGGGGCTCAAAGCAGCCCCCGTCCCGTCCTCGCCATGTCCCTGTACAGGAACTCGGTGTGGTTCGTGAAGGGGCTGGGAGCCAAAAGGGCAAAGGGAGGCGGGGGCTGCCATGGCCGTTTCCACACAGAGTTTCCTTACGGAGGGAAACCGGACCCCCCCCCCCAGTACGTGGGATTTGAGCCCATTCCCCCTCCTCCGCCGCACGCTTTAGGGACTTTTATGTAACGGGAGGGGCCAGTTTCCCTCACAGCTTCTCTTGGACGCGCCGCAGGATGAGGCCCGGCTGCCTTACCTGAAGGCTGCTGTCCTAATCCCACTTGCCTGAGGGAAATAAGTCCTGTTTTTAAAAATGTTTCACCACATATGTTCTAGCGCCCGTTAATTTAACGGGCTGAACGTCCACTAGTGTTCTTATAACCTGGAAATATTTTTAAATAAAAATTCACCCTGGAGGTATTCTATGAATCCGTGCTTCCTGACAACTATTTTATTGATCAACCGGATCTATTTCCGGGCAGATTAGATTAAGTTGGCTATTTAATGAGCATTCATCCTGCTTTGCTTGTAGGAAGGTGAGCTGATGGCATGTGAAAGCAAAGTGTCACCCTACGATTCCAGTACATTTCCCTGTCACCTTCCTTATCGCAAAAAGTCAAGTCTTTTTTTGTGGGGGGAAAGGGACATCCTAATCAATTATAATTGGGGAAGCTGAATTTCCCAGTGTGTGATTGAATCCTACCCCCAAATAGCAAGTCTGAACATGCTCAATGAAACACTCAAGGGTCAGCACCTATGATAGCCAGCTAGGTCACCCCTATGATGTTTTCTTGCCTTTGCAGCCCTTGGATAAGTTGCATACAATTTACATGCATGATTATCCCTGTCATATAAGATAATAAACTTGCATGCCCAGGGTCCATAACAGGGACGTCTTAGCCATAGAGGCCAGTGGCGCAGTGAACCATGGCGCTCAGCGATCAGCCTCCATGCCTCCCTCCCTTCGTCCGTCCCTCTCCGGCTAGTGTGCGCACCCTGCCCGGGAGGCGGGCGCAATCCCCGGCAGCCGGCCCTCCTCATGGTCGCTGCTGCCCGCCTGGAGGGAAAGGTGGGTGTGGGGGGCGCCGGAGGGATCCTTGCACCAAGGCGCCAGATAGGCTTAAGACAGCCCTGGTCCATAAATCTCTATTTACTTAAAGGGTTGGCCAGGGGTGAATGAAGATCTTGGACCAAAAAAACAAAAAACGGTTAGACACCGCTTTTATAACACCATAGATACACATCGCCTGAAAATCTAGCTGCAAGCCAATCATGTCTTTCTTCCTTTTCTCAGAGATCTGAATGGCAGTGACTGGCGGCCAGGGAGGACCGCCCGACTGACCCCGCGGGCTGTGGGCATTGTCTCCCACATCTCCAAGGATGCTCTGCTTGCCACTACTCCTGCTCGCCAGCCTCTCTCGTTGCTCCAGCTCTGAAGTCAACCCTGGTAGGAAGCTCTTGATGTGTTGTTAAATTGTTGGGTGAGCCATCCCAATCTCTGTACCCCAACAGCCAGGGGCTTCTGGGTTCCTGCCACTTGCGGTGCTCGAGAGACCCTCAGGGAAAAACAGTCTGTCAATTTCAGTATCCATTGTAACTTTCAGCTCTCCACATCAGTCTGTGGTTGCTGTTTTTTTAAAAGCCCTCATTAAAATTCATTAGCATCTTATTGCAAATTCCTCCATTTTTTTATTGCAATTTGGCCTAGAAAACATTTGCAAGGAAGTTTCCCTCAATTTTGTATTGTTTTCAGGATTGGATGCATTTCTATGCACACTTACACCCTGGTGTCTGAATTTTTGCACTTGAGAACACCACTTGCAAAATTCAGAAGAGTGCAAATTTTGAAGGACGGCTGTGTTTTAGTTCCCATCTTCTTTTGGAAAATACAGATTATATCGCTATGCCTCGGTGCAAACTCAGTTTCTTTTCCCATCCTACCCTCAGTGCTAGCTGCTGTGTTTTATAACAAAATGTGAGGCCGTAGCACAGCTTGTATGAGACAGAAATTGGGGTGATACTGCGGCATTTGGGACTTTAATTTAGAGGGGGGAAACGAGTAAGAGTTGACGTGATAGAAGTTTATAAAATGACTAGTAAATTAAGCCCGTTACAAAAACGGGCGCTAGAAAGTATATGGGGGGAGCGGCGGCCACCCTCCTTTTGTTTTTTAACCCCGCCGTCCTCCTTCCCCTGGAGCCTGGCGGCCGCCTCTCTCTATCCGGTGGCTGGCGGCGGCAGCGGTGCCTGGCGCCGCTTCCCCCGCGCTTTCCAGGCCACACTCCGCGTCCTGACAGGACGGAGGCCTGGGATCCAAGGTGCGGAGGCGGCTGGCGGCGGGAGCGCTTGCCGCTCCTCCGCAGGAGGAGCAGCGCCATTGCGGACCCAGTTCATCCGCAAAGCAGCGGGAAGTTGGGCAGCTTGTAGGCGAGAGCTGTCACACTTACAGACATTAATCCCTCACAATCTCTCTCTCTCTGTCTCTCTGTCTCTCTCTCTCACACACACACACACACTCCTCTCTCCCCCTCTGAGACATACTCTGACACTCTGACACACACACACACACACACACACACACACACACACTCTCTCTCTCTCTTTCTGTCACACTTACAGACATTAATCCCTCACAATCTCTCTCTCTCTCTCTGTGTGTGTCTCTCTCTCTCTCACACACACACACACTCCTCTCTCTCCCTCTGAGACATACTCTGACACACACACACACCACACACACACACACTCTCTTTCTGTCACACTTACAGAGTGGTGGCATCCAGTTCACCTCCTCTCCAGCCACCACTATTCCTTTCTCCCCTCACAAAGGGATGTGTGGGTCTCTCTCCCATAGGAGACACCCCATCCCATCTCTTCCACCCCCTCACCCCATTCTTCACTCCACTCCCCCAACTCCCCCCTCACCCGCCAAGGCTTTCTCCTCACAGGCCGCCATGACGCGTAGAGGGGGGTGAAAGGGGGCGGGGCACAGGGGGACACCGGAAGCGGTCCGAACGGCGCGTGGTGGCAGCGCCGGGAGACCGCGGAAGGCAGGGTTTTTGTTTAAGGGAAGCGGGGAACATGCGCGCGCGCGCGGTGAGAGGCGGGCGCGTGAGCGCGCGAGAGAGAGAGGGAGGGGGAGGAGGAGCCATTATGGAAGCCCCCGGCGCCTGCGCAGTGGCGTCCAGCGGACGGCGGCGGCGGCGCAGCCCCTGTCCCGGGCGGGAGATGTCGACGCCAGGGTTGGGAGCGCGCGCGTGTCTGCGCGCAGCAGCAGCTGCCGCCTCAGCCTGAGAGGCGGCTGCAGCTGGGTCGGAAGGCGGGGTTTTTGTTTAAGGGAAGCGGGCAACATGCGCGCGCAGCGCGCGGTGAGAGGCGGGCGCGTGAGAGAGGGAGGGGGAGGAGGAGCCGTTGTGGAAGCCCCTGGCGCCTGGGCAGTGGCGTCCAGCGGCGGCGGCGCAGCCCCTGTCCCGGGCGGGAGATGGCGACGCCGGGCTTGGGAGTGCGCGTGTGTCTGTGCGCAGCAGCAGCTGCCACCTCAGGCTCCGCTGTGCTCGCTGAGGCAGCCGCTGTCTGAATGAGAGCTTGCGGGCAGGAGCGGCGAGACCCCAGCCAAAGGGGGCGGGTCCTGAGGAGCCGCCTCAGCCTATGAGGAGCCAGCCACGCGGGGAGCCACCAATCATGGGACGCCAGGCGGGGCGCAGCTGAAGCAGGCAACCAATGGCGTGAAAACGGGCTGTCTCTGCGCTCCAATCCCTGTGTGACTGGAACGCACGCGCACTGACGATTTCCTCTGACTGACGGAAAGTGGTACGGACGGACACAGGCTCTTTATTATATAGGATGCATGGCATGGAGAAAGTGGTTGAGGAAAGTTTTTCTCCCTCTCTCATAACACTACAACTTGTGGACATTCAGTGAAGCTGAATGCTGGAAAATTCAGGATAGATAAAAGAAATGAATTCATACAGTGCATAGTTAACTTCATGGAACTCACTCCCACAGGAGGCAGTGATGGCCACCAACTCTGATGGCTTTCAAATAGGATTGAATAAATTCATGCAGGATGTAGCTATCAATGAATATCAGTGACTAGAAACCACAAGAAGGGAGAGCCCTTTTGTGCTCAGGTCCTGCTTGCAGGCTTCCCTTTGGGGAATCTGGTTGGCCACTGTGAGTGCAGGGTGCTGGACTAGATGGGCCGTTCTGTTCACCTGATCCAGCAGACTCTTCTTACCTTCTTAGACAGCAGCTGGGATCAGAAGTGCCGGACTCATGCCAGGTTATGGGGCAATTGGAGGTTCAGGCACTGGAACAGGCAGGCTGCAGCTCCCATCATCCCTGACCATCGGCTATGCTAGCTAGGGCTAATGGGAGTTTGAGTCCAAAACCTTTGTAGGATACAAGGCTGGGGAAGATTGGCCTAAGTAAGAGATGACAAAGTGTAGACAAGCTTGTTTTGGTTTCTGCCAAGGGGACACGAGAGGAAGGGATGTATTTTTGCAATGTTGTAAAAGGGTGGTAGCCAGCATGATTCTCTCCAGATGATTTTGGACTCCAGCTCCCAGAAGCCAGCAAGGGCGATGGCCAAGGCTGTTGAGAGTTGTAGTCCACAGCCTCTGAAAGGCACTGTGTTTGGCTATGTTTCTTGAAAAAGGTGACGTGACCTGACTTGACAGTGGACAGAATATGGGTAACAAAAGGAGAAGAGGAGTTAAGATAAAGGCAAGGCTAGTGTGCCTGTTCTATGCCTTTCATTTTGAAATTTGCAACTACATATGGAAGTTTTAAAAATTGCATCAATATATTGCATTAATTAATTGTTTTTAGTTGCATTTATATTCAGAATAGTTTTTAATTGCACGCACACACACACACACATTACTTTTAATGTTTGCACATATATAATTATTTTTCCGTATGGAATTATTTCAAATTGTTTTTAGTGATGTTTTTATGGTGATATTGCCTTGGGATATTTTATGGGAAGCAGTTCATAAATGGAATCAAATCAATTAAATAAAGTAAACACAGGAGAATGAACAAGGAAGGCAGGGTTTGGCAGGAAAGATGAGAGGGTTGGTTGACAACAAGGGTGGGGAAACATTTTTGGCTCCATGGGGCAGATGCTTATCAGGATCTAGCCTCACAGGCCAGATTTGACTGTGGGGTGAAGCTCTGAACCCCGTTCCAGTTTTTCCTGCATCCTTCTTAAAATGTGGTGCCAGAAATGGACAGGCTTGGCAATGCAGGACAGGAGAGGGAGAGGAAGTTCTGGAGTGGCAATGTAGGGCTGGGTGGGAGTTACCAGCCTATTAGTGGCGCTGGAAGCCATAAGGATATATTGATGTTACCCAGGGACTATCTATAGGTGAAGAATATCAGGCCAAGTATTGAGTTTTCACTAGCTCCTCAGCTCTGTCAGGATCTGGCATGGTTTGGCAGCCCAGATGGAAGACAAAGGAGGAGGAGCAGATGGAGGGCTGGAAGGCTGGCCCCCAGGGATTGAGGCGGGAAGGAGGACCTTGCCTTGTGCCTCTAGATGTCAAAGAGGGAGGAGCAGAACTGGTGGCTCTCTTCTCCGCCTGTCTGGAGCTTCATTGGACAGGAGGGGGACGTTGGCTAGCCAGAGGGAGCGGGTGAACAGGAGGAGGGGGCAGTGGAGCTGGCGGGGGTGGGGCAAGACACAGTCTTGTGCCTTCCTAGGTGGGATCAGACACATCTGTCCAGGTGGAATGTATGGGCGCATGCTCAACAGGCTTAAGATGGCAAGAGAGTTCTATAAGCAACCTCACCCGCCTCATATTTAAAAGCTCGGTGGGAGAGGTGTGCCATTTGTCGGGACACTTTTGTAGATTTTGCTTGGCTATGATGAACCCCTTGCCTTGCTCATAGACCTTGGAATCTTGACTTTGGAGCCTTGCGCTTGTCACAGAGCCTGTACCACTACCAGCCTGAATAAAGATCTGCTCCTTGCTCTCAAGCAAAAGCTGCTATGGCCATGATTTGGGATGGGAGCCTGACAAATGCGGCCTCCATAGGATTGGCACCCTTTCCATCTTGTTTGCTGGAGAGAGCTCTGGTGACTGGCTTTCAAATGCTTGGTTTGAAGGAATTATAAGAGTTAGAAGGGAACTCAGAGGCCTTCTAGCCTGACCCCTGATCAAGGCAGGAATCTTGCAGCCACAAGGGGAGTGGGGAACCTCAAACTTGGGCCCCAAAAGTGGCCCTCTTTGGGACTCTTCCCAAGCTCCCGCCCCCACCCCTCGAAGGCCCTGCTCTGCTCTCTACTCAAAGAGCTTTTGCCTGCTTTTGAACTGCAGTTATGCCTCTTGCTTGCATGGATAGCAGACTGTGAGGTGTGTGCAGGTTGGCTGCATGTAGAAACCTCTGGCTTTTACTGTGCAGAGCTAGGAGCCACACCTGTTGCTCCATCCACTGGCACATAGCCCTCAGACGGTGTCACATGAGGGAATGTGACCCTTGGGCTAAAAAAAGTTCCCCAACTGCAGCCCCTCTGACAAGGCAATTTAGCAGGGCAGTTTGTGCGCTCTCGTGACTTTACAGTACTCAAGGAGGCATTTACTGGCGACTGTGCAACTTCAGTAGGTGTTACGTGGAGAGTGGGCCCAGGGCAGTGGCAAGCGGTCAATTAAAGCAATGCTACTCCCAGTGTTGTTAACATGAGCCCATTCCCACCCACCCACCCACCCACAATGAATCAACCCTGAGCAGTGATAAAATGAAAGTGGATCCTGTAGAATGATAACCGGGCATATCTCTGCTTTCTTAAAAATTATTTGTCTTTATGCTAATGTGACTGTTTTGCCTCCTGTCCTCTCCCTCAGCGATATGCCGATACCCTCTGGGGATGCACGAAGGGACCATCCGAGATGAGGACATCACTGCTTCCAGCCAGTGGTATGACTCCACGGGGCCTCAGTATGCACGGTGAGCAGGATGGCCTGTGGGGCTTAGCTTCAGGGCAAGCTATAAAACAAAGCAGAACTAAAAGAAAAAATCCAGTACAGTCTGGGAAATACCTCTTGTTGTTGAAAGAGGGAGGTATTCGGCAGCTGCCAGAAAGACAACAGAGATTATACCTGTCATAATATTTAATAGGAGGGAATTCCAAAAGGTTGGTGTTATACCAGAGGTTCCTATATTGTGCATAACAACCTCCTGGAAAGGTGGTATCCATAGGCATCTCTCTCCTGCAGAGCACAGTGATCAATCATGAATATAATGGATAAACCAATCTTTCAGATATTCTGATCCCAAGCTGTATGGGGCTTTATACACCAGAACCAACATCTTGAACATAACTTGGTAGCTACACAGTAATTGGCAGCCAGTGCATTTTTTTTCAGCAGCAGTAGAGTATGGTGGTGATATCTTGCCCCAGTGAGCACTCAAGCCACGGCATGTTACATTGGCTGCAGCTTCCAGACCTGTCTCAAGAGCAGCCCCACATAGAACACATGGATTCTGTGCTCAGGCTGGCCTTGCGTGGTCTTCCCACTTTCATACCTGATCTTTGAGCTGTGACGTTATTTTTCTCTCTCTATCTCTCAGGTTGCTGAGAGAAGAGGGTGATGGGGCATGGTGTCCAGCGGGTCTCCTGCAACCTGAAGATGTGCAGTTTCTCCAGATAGACCTACATAAACTCTTCTTCATCTCACTGGTGGGGACGCAAGGTCGGCATGCCCGGGCAACTGGGAAAGAGTTTGCCCGTGCCTACCGGATCGACTATAGCCGCAACGGGGAGCGATGGCTCTCTTGGAAAGATCGTCAGAACAAGCAGGTGGGTGAGATGCGGTCAGGACATCTCTGAAGAAAGTGACCAGCCCTTGAAAATCTGCAAAAGTTACTAAACCTCATTAAAAATAATTATTAGGTCACCTATCCAGGTGACCTCCAAGCTCTCTTTAACTTCAGCCCTTGAACTCTTTGTCGTTCTTGGTTCAGACCATTCTCTGGATCTGTTTCTGGTTGAAAATTTGTCAGCGGGTGCCAAGGTATTTACTTTGAAGCATAGGAAACTGGTTTATATTGAGAGCACTGGCCTGTTTTGCTCAGTGTTGTCCACACTGACTGTCAGTGGCTCTCCAGGCATAACCCTTGTTTTGATGCAACCATCGTCTAACCTCCCCGCATACAAATCAGGTGGAATGTTCGTTAAATAGCCAACGTCATCTAATCCCCTTGCAAACCAATCAGGGGGAATGCTTGATAAACAGGCTGTGTGGTAGCAAAATAGGGCTGGTGAGGGTTGTGGGATGGTTAGAGTCCTTAGGGCCAGATAGAGGGGCCCAGAGGGCCACATTTGACCCCTTGGCCTGCGGTTCTTCATCAGTGCTCTAGTGTTTGCTGCTTAACAGATGCTGACTGCACAATAGCCTTATCACGACCTCTTTCCAATCCAGGTGATTCAAGGCAACACTGATACATATGACGTTGTCCTGAAAGACCTTCGCCCGCCTGTCATTGCCCGTTACATCCGAGTGATCCCAGTGACTGAGCAGCCCATGACTGTCTGCATGCGGGTGGAACTCTATGGTTGTGTTTGGTCTGGTAAGGACTTGAACTTCAGCAAGTCCCCGATAAGGCTCCAGGGAATTCTGGTTGTGGGACGTCCTCTTCCCAGTGTCCTCCAGATATTTTGGACTATAACTCCTATCAGCCCTGGCCAGAATAGCCCCAACAGTCAGGGATGATGGGGGTTATTGTCCAAAACATCTGGAGGGCACCATCTTGAAGAAGGCTGCTCCATATGGTATGTTGAGGTGGAGATGCTTGCTGGGTTCTTATCTGCTTTTCTTCAGCAGCAGTACTGGTCAGAGTCCCAACTTGCACTATATAGCTGCTGACTCTGGTCTAGATCCACAACACTGAGCAAATCATTGCTCAGGTATCGATTGCGCTGCCACCAGAAGGCTCGTTCTTGCTGCCTGGCTTGAAAGCATATTCAAATAATACAAGCAATATACAAAAATAATACAAAGTATACAAAAATACAATAATATAAACAAAACATATACAAAGCAAATACACTTCCTCAGAGTATTGCGAAAGAACAATGTCAACCAACAATAGAAAGTATCCTTTCATACTACATCACGGTGTGGTACGCCGGTTTGACAACCACGGATAGGAAGTGCCTACAAAAGGTGATGGATCCAGCACAAGATATTATGGGCTGTTCCGTGAACCTGCTGGATGACATCGCGGAAGACCGTTGCCTCAGGAGAGTGAGGAAAATCCTCAGGGATTATTCACACCCTGGCCGGCACTTTCTTGATCTCCTGCTCTCGGGCAGAAGATACAGAAGCATGATTAGCCGCACCAACAGGGTAAAGAACAGCTTCTATCCGTGGGCTGTTAGACTACTGAATGAAAAGATAACAACAGGGCAACTGACTTTTGGGTTAGGTGTGTGTGTGCCAGTAAACGAGGGGAATTAAGACTAAGAGAGCTGAGTAGGGGGTGCTCGTGTAATCTCATTGTATACAAGCTGTACAAGTGACAATAAAGTATTTCAATTTCTGTTTTCTGCCTTGGCCACCTGTGGCCAAGAAGAGATGGGAAGAAGACCCTTGCTCCTCTTGCTCAGGTAGGTTGTGCAGGCAGAAGGCTCAAAAGCCTCCAACTGACCCCTGGTTGTCTCCTTTCCTAGATGGTTTGGAATCCTATAGCATGCCTGAGGGGGAGATGATTGCAGCTCCTGGCCACCCCATCGTTTACCTGAACGACTCAACCTATGATGGTTACCAGGAGCGCAGGTAAGAAGTACCCTGTGTGGGTGGGTGGAACATCCCTTTCTCCCTCGGTACTCTAAAACAGGGATGGGGAACCTTTTTCAGCCTGAAGGCCACCTTCCAAACTGGGCAATGGAAGGAGATCAGTGCCTGGGATTTTTTGGGTGCTCAGAACAGGCGTTAAATAGCTGGACAGTGGGTGGACTGCACTCAAACTATGACAACAAAAATTGTGTGACCCATTGAAGCTGCATTTCGCAATCTGCATAACATCGAGAAAATGTGCATATATGTTTTGCATAACTTATTTGACCTCTATTAGTCACAGGGAGAGGAAATGAGTCAGGCTGCAGCCAAACTGTCCAGCCACTGGAAATCTTAGGGCTAATGGGAGTGAGTGGGGAGATGGGGGGCGGGGAGAGATTAGGTCTTTCTCTCACTGCTTCAGGTAGTCTCAACAGAAATCTCTTCTCTCTGAAGCTGCTTTTCCCCTTGGTTTGCACCAGCAGAGCTTCTGATAGGGGATATTTTGGTCAGGGGCATGACAGGGAGAGAAAGGGCAGCTCCAGAGTGGGTGTATTCTGCAGTGTGCCATTGATGGTTTAATAGAGTATTTGTGCTGGATTTATACTGGACTGTCCACATATCATTCTGCTGTATGAGTTGTTCCATGATGCTTCCCCAGCATTGCTGCATTATTGCCATCCGGTGGGGCACTCTTGTGCTATGACACAACAAAAGCTGGGCATCCCACCCTGAACATTTGTGGTATGAAAAGTGGCAGGATTTCAGCAAGAAGTAGCAGGACATGCACCAGTTGGAAATGAAGAAACATTCACAGGCCCATCAAGAGCATCAGTCATCATGAATGTACACTAAATAATGAGTTCTTGGCAGGCCCAACGAGTTAAATTCCTCTTTTCCCACCAGCTGCTATTTGCATAGCAAAAAAGATAATGCACATTCATTGTCTATGCATGCAATTTAACAACCCATTTAGCTTTGCCCTTATCTAGCCACTTCCCTCTAAGCAGTGCTTTCCCCCTAGAAAAATAGTTACCGGTACTCACCATGAAGTTGTTAAAGTAAGTGCTCCACTTTTTAACAACAACAAAAAGAGGTGCGGGTACTGCATACCCTTCAGTACTCCCTGAAAAAAGCACTGCCTCTAAGTGTATTTTGTCCGCCTTCTTAATCCTTTCGTCTCCCCTCCCCTCCCTTTAACGAAAGCTGAACATTCGGTGGAAAGGCCTGGCATGTCTTTGAAGACGGCACCTCTCGGTCTAGGGATGCTCTTCGCTGGCGTGTAACCGCAAATGCTCTCTCGCCAGGCTCCTGCATGGTGGGTTGGGCCAGCTGACAGATGGCATCCTGGGCTTGGACGATTTCACCAAGAGCCACCAGTACCGCGTGTGGCCAGGCTACGACTACGTTGGCTGGAAGAACGACAGCTTCAGCAGCGGTGCTGTCGAGATGGAGTTCCAGTTCGATCGGCAAAGGAACTTTACATCCATGAAGGTATGTCAGGAGATCACTGAGATTACTGGTCAATGGATACATCCATCTTTGATGTTGGTGTTGTTAAATACGTTTCTAGACAGAAGTTTAGATCGCAACCATAAAGTGCTGCTGAATCGTTTACTCTTGGCTGCCTGGGCTCAGAACTGATGGACACTACGGAAAGTTCGTCTCAGCCAGTGGTACCGAAAGGCTTGGCAATGTGCTATTTTAGAGAAATTAACACAAAAACTAAAGGCAACCAGGGGACAAAAGATAAAGAACTCATTTGAGAAGACATAGAAATAAGAAAAATGCCTGCTCTCTGCCTCCAATGTACCCTAACACTAGTGGACCTTTTGATTATATCTTCACCTCAGAACCCTGTAACCCATATACTGTATATATATATATATGAAAAAAGAAAGAGTTAAGATAAATAATAAATAAACAAGGTTACCAGTATGTATTGTTATTGAACTGTCTTAAGCCTGTTATGTTAATAACTCACTTTGTGTCAGAAAAAGTAATAACTATGTTTTAAAAAACCAACCTCCATGAAGGTAGGACCCTTGGCAGCCATGTTGCATGCCTCCTGCATTGGTAGCCATTTTATAACCCTCCCAGTCCTCTGAGGGAGAAAAGAGTGCTTGAACGTGGCCACTGCTGTTTCCAACTCCAGGTCCATTGCAACAACATGTTTTCCAAGGGAGTGAAGATCTTTGAGAGGGTGGAGTGCTTCTTCAAGCCACGGCTGATCGCTGAGTGGGAGCCGGACCCCGTGGGTGTGGACACCGTCTTGGACGACAAGAACCCCAGTGCACGATTTGTGACTGTCCCCCTCAGTCAGCGTGTGGGGAAAGCCATACTCTGCCACTTCTACTTTGCTGACACCTGGATGATGATCAGCGAAATTTCCTTCCAATCAGGTGAGCGGCCTTGGGAATAGCTTCATTTGCAAGTGCAGGATAATATTTTGCCTAGTATATACTGTGTTTCTTCCAGATATACCTCAACAGCATCAAATTATTAATGATTATATTATTTATTGGGTTAAAAAAAAAGGTAAAGGACCCCTTGACGGTTAAGTCCAGTCAAAGGCAACTATGGGGTTGCGGCGCTCATCTCACTTCAGGCTGAGAGAGCCGGCGTTTGTCCACAGACAGCTTTCCAGGTCATGTGGCCAGCATGACTAAACTGCTTCTGGCTCAATGGAACACCATGACGGAAACACCGTTTACCTTCCCACCGCAGCGGTACCTATTTATCTACTTGCACTGGCATGATTTCGAACTGCTGGGTTGGCAGGAGCTGGGACAGAGCAATGGGAGCTCACTCCATTGCAGGGATTTGAACCACCAACCCTCTGATCCCAAGAGGCTCAGTGGTTTAGACACCTGTGTCCCTATTTTATTATTTATTGGGTTTTTGTACTACCCCCACTCCCACTTTTATCTTTGCAACAACCCTGTGAGGTTGGTTAGGCTGAAGGATATAAGAGTGACAGGCTCAAGAGAACAAAGTTTTAAATAGGTGTAATTGAAATAACCCCCTGTTCTTCCTCTGTCAATCCCTGCCTTCCCACCCCTCACCTCCCTCATCTTTGCTTCTCTTTGTGTCAAACTATGCATTGGAAACTTCTCAGGCTAGAGACCTGCTGTCTTATATGTCATAAAGCTTCATTGATAAGTGGAGGTTATGAACTTTTGTCTCCCTGGACCTGTTCTAACACGCTGTCCTCTATACTACACTGGTATAGGTGGTGTGTGAAGAATTCAGTTCTTATAATGTAAGCTTTCATTTAAATAAGTATCTAGCCCTTATGGTTGAAAATATGCATGACCCCAAAAAGGGAGAGGGCTACAGAAGATGGCCTGATCTGGAGTGCCATTAGCCAGTATGACCAGTCTGAGGCACTAGGGATAGGAAACCCGTAGTTGTTCAGATTTTGTTGCACTACAGCTCCATTCATCCCTGACTGTGGACTATGCAAGCTGCTGGGGCTGCTGGGAATTGGAGTCCAATAACAGCTGGATGGCCCCCCTGTGGATAAACCCCACAGAAAATGAGATCTTGCTGTTCTCCAGCTGAGTGTCTGGATGGCCAAGTTCTCTCTACCTGGCTCTGCAATGTGAAATGGCCAGGCTCTGAGCGACAGACTAAAGTGTTTCTTGCCCACACCCTGTTGTCATTGCTTCTCCAGCAGATATGGATGCCAGTGACCCCATTACGGTCACTCTGGCCTCAAGCACAACCTCAGAGATACTCCCGTCGGAAGAACTCAACGCAACAGAAGGAACCTGGCGTAAGTATGAGGCCGATTACAAATGTCCAAGGATCAGAGGTGCCAGCTTGCAAAGGTGATGGGGTGGGCCCAACATCGCATGCATGATGTCAGGACGTTTGTTGGAGCTGAACACTTTGTCTGCACAGTTTCCTCCTTTGCCTCCTCCTGACGCTGCCACTGGCAGGAGGCTGCGTCAACCCTCCTTCCCCTCTGTGGCAAGAGGAGGAGGAGGAGGAGGAGGAGGAGGAGGAGGAGCCAGCTACTTGAGCTGCACTGCACCATGCTGTGCTCCGCGCATGTGGGATATTGGGGAGGGGGTGGCCTCTACCTCCATAATATTGAGGGTGCTGAAAAGGGCTCGGACCCCAAGGAGCTGGTGTCCCTGCCAAGGATTTAGGTATGTCAGCAACTAGGTTGGCAAAGGGCATTTCCCCAGTTGAAAGCGTCTGGGACTTTTTCAATTTAAAGGAATAAAAGCTATGTAGGTGAGATTGTTGCTTTTTCTACAACTACTGCTTTCCCTGGCTCTTACTTTTCTGATCACACTGCTCAGCATTTTTGTTGCAATATTTTGCTTAACATTCTATTGATCTTTTTTAACCATTTGCATTTGCATTCTGGCATGTGATGCACTTAGAGGTTTTTTTAATATTCAGGCATCCTTTTTTCTGCATTCATGATCATTTGTGCATTCTTTATATTGGAACACTTAAACACCGTACTGATTTCATTACCATTCCCTGGGGCAGACATCCAGCTTCATTTTCAATCAGCACATGTCCTGTAACTTCCTGACGAAATCCTGTAATTTTCCCCACTTCTATTGTGCTATAGCTCAAGAGAGCCCCTCCAGACACCAATAATGTAATAACATTGGGGAAGCATTTGGGAACAACTAATAAAGAGGAATGATGTGTTGATGGCCCAGTATGACTGAAGCATGAATGCAGTTTTTTTAATTTATTGCATCAATGACATATTGTAGAATATACCTGCAAAAAGTGAAACAAAAACCCCAAACACCAGACTTGAGGCATCCTAAGCATCAAAATGCAAGTCACATAAATAAATAACTATTCAAAGTTAGCCCTAGTCCAGAATATACCGATTGAAAATAATGGTTGTGACTAATTTATTGCATTTATACCCTCTTCCTCCTAAACAGCCCTTGGTTAAAAAACAAAAAGCAAAGTCTTTCTAAAACTGATTAAAATATTCTGGAAAAACTTGCAAACAAAAATAACAGAAAGCAGTTACAGCTGAAAATATTCTAAAAGCAATTCCAATTAAAACATAAAAACCTAGATCCCTTAATTTTGTTGGGTCTGCTCTGAGTAAGACTAGCATTCAACCTATTATTCTTATATGTACTGCTACTGCCTGCCCTTTCAAGGACCACTGTGGAATCTGCCATAAGTACAGTTATTTGATTAATAGACTGACTGATTGATTGACCACGTCCTTGCCATTGCAGGGACCACCTCACCCCCTGCTGCAACGAGTCCCTGGGTGGCTCCGAAGGCAGAGGACTCCAACACCTCCAGTCTGGTCAGCTGCCTTGTGGCCATCATCCTGCTGCTGCTTGTCGTCATTGTTGCTATCCTGTGGAGGCAGCATGTCCAGATGCGGCTGGAGACGGTATCTTGTGTCCTATGGTAGATTGACTGGCTGCAGGAAAACTTCCTAGCACAGCCTTGTAAATAAGCCCACAAATGTTACCAGCCAGCAAATAAGTTTCCTCAACTATCAGAATGGGGGACAGAGGGCTCTGTTTCTCCTTCCCCATCCAGCACACTCACCAGTGTAGAATTCCTTCTCAGCAGTGGTAACCAGGCTAGTGCTTAAATGCAAGGCTGCCCTAGCAACCCAAGCCTCATCCTCCAGGAAGGAGAGGAGCCAACCCCATTGATTGAGTGCATAGGTATTCATAGGAACGTAGGAAGATGCCTTATACTGAGTCTAGACTATTGGTCAATCTAGCTCAATAATGCCTACACTCAATGCTATTTTTCTAGAAAAAGAAGTGTTGGAACTCATCATGAACGCCTCCCTTGTTCTCTTATAATGACAATGGTGCCCACTTGAAAGGTGCCTGCCTAGACTGTCAGCAGTTCTCCAGGATTTCAGACAAGGACCCTATTTCATTCAAATAGCTGTGACTCTTCCTACTTGGGGAACTGAGGAATCACATGAGCATCTCCCACACTGAGTGTTCTATAACTTGGATCGAGGTGGGGAACTGGATCACCCTGTGTGGGCAGTTCAGGACAGATGAAAGGAATGACTTTGGTTTCCTTCTTTGGAGGCTTTTAAGCAGAGCTTGGATGACCATCTGTCATGTATGATCTAGTTGAGAATCCTGCATTGCAGGGGGTTGGGCTAGATGACCCTTGGGGTCCCTTCCAATTCTGATTCTATGCAGGATTCACTGTCATAGAGATGCAGTGAGAGTATCAAAGGGTGTTAGACACATTTATGGAGGAGGCGGGTAGGTCTCTAGTTTTGAGGGTGAGGAAGTCTACCAGTGAACATCATCCACTAGTGAGCAACAATGGGAGTGGGCTGTTGCCTTCAAGCTGTGCTTTTGTGGGCTTACCAGCGGTGTCTGATTTGCCACAATGGGAAACAAGACACCAGGATGGGTCTTAGTCTGATTCTTTAGGGCTCTTCTTATGTTCTCTTCACAACCAAGAGAGTACCAGTCAGTCCTGAGCCATCAAAGAGCATTTTTGTGATGTTAGCCGCTCTGAGCCCGGCCTTGGCCTGGGAGGGTGGGGTACAAATAAAAAATTATTATTATTGTTATTATTAACCAATTGACCAAATAGACTATTCAGAAAGGAAGACTTTTGGCTGATAGGCTCACACACTCCTTAAGTACAAGGATAAGGTAGCAAACAAAAGAGTACAAGGATTCATGCCCCTTTGCTTCTGAAATATCATCAGGTATTGACCGCACACTTTCAAGGATGATCATGCAGTCATGAGGGTTCCTCTCCCAAAAAAGCTCAACAACTCTGATCAATCCTCCTCCCAAAAAACTCTTTGGTCAATCCAATGGGTAGATCACCGCCAGTTTTTTATAGTGGGAGTAGATCGCAGTCTCCTGGGAGTTGGACATGCCTGATGTAGAGGGTTCACCAGCTTTCTCCTCTCTGCCCTTAGGCTCCTCGGCGGATCCTGGAAGAAGACGCCACCGTTCGGCTGTCCTTTTACAGCTCCAGAATTGTCAATGGCCAGACACAGATCCACCAGACTAACCCCACCTATGAGAGGGTCTTCCCACTGGACCTGGAATATCACCAGCCCATCACCCTCCTTCAGAAACTGCCTGAGCTCTCCCAAAGCGCTGAGGACTCAGGTAGGACCATCTGCAGTGGCAGCAATGCATTTCAGAGCACACAGATTGGGCTGTGTGGACTCTGAACTATGGCTGGCTCTACCAATAGGCAGGGTGAAGCATATACTTATGTGCTCTGCCTCTGACCTACAAAAATACCTCCTTCTGTATGAGGGGGGGGGTTGTCTCTGTCCATCTCATGATGTGGTGGATTTTGTTGTTGTTGTTGTTGTTTTGGTCAAGGGAACTCCCCCCCCGCCCTTTTGTTGTTCTAGCATGTAGCGGTGACTATGCCGAGCCAGACATCACCAAGTGCACCCCTCACCAGGGATTCCAGAACAATGTCCCCCACTATGCAGAGACGGACATTGTTAGCCTGCAGGGCGTCACGGGAAACAACACATACGCCGTGCCAGCCATCACAGTGGACTCGTTGACCAAGAAGGACATCACCGTGGCTGAGTTCCCAAGGCAGCAGCTGCGACTCAAGGAAAAGCTGGGAGAAGGGCAGTTTGGAGAGGTGTGTGTTTATTCCTTTTCCCAGATATACTCAAACCAGTTATGAGAAGAGCTGGCACAATTTGGCTTGAGGGCTGCCAATTGACAAGGCTGTGCAAGCTGCATTTCCCCCAAAGAGCAGAAAAAGAACCCTGAGAATTATAACCGGCTCAGAGATTCTTCTTGCAAATGCCAGCTCTCCTTGAAAGAGAGCAGCTTTCTAGTCCTTATGAGGGTGAGAGAGAAATCCTCTCAGCCAGACAGAAGGGTAGCTGAATCTCATGCCCAATGGTTGGGGTGAAGCTATGATCCTTGTCCCTAACTCCTTATCACTAGCAGAATAACAACGGGTTGGGGGGGGGAGCAAATCTGCTCCATTCACATAATTTATTCATGTCTCAGAGCCCAGCTTTTCTTGGTGCAGAATTTGGGTTGCATGTGTGCCAAATTAGTGCAGAGTACATGAGGGTTGTCAGAGAATTCCCCTGGAAACAATAATGGGGAATAGAATTTGCCACATTGCACATATTTGTCTGAGGTCAGGAACAGAAATCACTCAAGGGGATACAAGCAATATCCACTATCATCGTTGTTTTTTAATCCACAAACATTACAGAAATAATTGCATTACTTTCTGCAATGTTTTTGATTCCCCCCTTTCACTGAAATGCATTGAAATTAATTACGTTCATTTTGACCTTTGCGAATTGCATGACAGGTAACATAGGATTTAGCAGAAGCTGAAACAGTGCTGACAGCGACAAACTCTGGAAATCTCTGCCTCCTTATATCCATAGAGCACACACATTGGAGCAGTGATGATTAAGGAACAGGGTCTGAAATAGTATCTCAGAACAACTGTGAACAACTACTGGACTCTTGTGCACCCTGGGCCCTCCTAGCTAGATCTAGCCTTTACCATTATCTCCAGATAGTCTAAGAATTATTCTTCAGATTGCAAGAGAGTTAATTAGCTGCCTGCTCTAATATGCACAAGGGACGCGGGTGGCGCTGTGGGTTAAACCACAAAGCCTAGGGCTTGCCGATCAGGTCAGCGGTTCGAATCCCTATGACGGAGTGAGCTCCCTTTGCTTGGTCCTAGCTCCTGCCAACCTAGCAGTTCAAAAGCATGTCAAAGTGCAAGTAGATAAATAGGTACCGCTGCAGCGGGAAGGTAAACAGCGTTTCCGTGTGCTGCTCTAGTTCCCCATGCTGGCCACATGACCTGGAAACTGTATACCGGCTCCCTCGGCCAATAACGCAAGATGAGCGCCGCAACCCCAGAGTCTGTCACGACTGGACCTAATGGTCAGGAGTCCCTTTACCTTTACCTAATATGCACATAACATGCTTGTGGGTAAAATGCACGGTATGGATAGGGCATTGAGAGGAGTCTACTTCTCCCCAGCTCTGCTTGACAATTACTCTAAAATTGGTTTTGTCCTTTCCCACAAAGGTCCACCTGTGCGAAGCTGATGGTCTCCTGGAATTCTTGGGTCGTGCTTCCTCAGAAGCCTCCAGCCAGGCAGTTCTGGTAGCTGTAAAGATGCTGAGAACCAATGTCACCAAGACAGCCAGGTGAGCACAAGCTGTGGTGCCAATTCCGGAGAGACTCTGTTCTCATGAGGGATGGGGGTTTGGGAGAAATCCATTCACTTGTTATTACTGCTGCAAGTTCCAAAGATCTCAGGTGCCTGTTCTGCAGTAACTCAGAGCAGTGGTTTTAGTGTGGCTGCCCCTATTCTGTGGGAACATAATTCCTGTCGAGAAACAACAGGGACCCACCAACTGCACTTTCCAGAAACAATTGAATATATATGTATTCAAAATTATTCAAACAAAGAAAAAACGCTAACCCTAACCCTAAAAGCAATAATAAAAACAGTCATAAAAGCAGGAAGAATAAATTACAGGGTAATAAAATAAAAATCATGGAAAGCATTAAAAAGAATGAGTGGTGTAAAAGAGACCCCATAGTGGAATACAAAGTTCTTATTTGTACCAAACATATAAAATAATAATGAATGTTGCCAAATAAGCTCATTTTATTCATTCATTCATTCATTTTTATTTAATTTATTGGACTTATATGCAGCCCTTCTTAAGATTTCAGAGTGGTCCACAGGATAAGAATGCAAGGTAAAAGCACAAATAAATAGTTAAAATGAAAACAACAAAAACAACAACTCCCACAAACACATTAAAAAGGCTGTAGAATATTAATCAGCCAAAGACCTAAAGAGGAATGTTTTCCCCTGGTGCCTAAAGAGGCACCAGATGAATCTCCCTGCAGAGAGCATTCCACAAATGCCGAAAAGGCCCATTCTTGTGTTGCCTCCCTCTGGACTGCTCTTGGAGGAGGCACAAGAAGAAGTGCCTCAGATGATGAACACAAGAGTCTGGGTTGGTTTTTATGGGGAGAGGTGGTCCTTTCAGCTGAGCGACCTGCTTCCAGAACTTGTGTACATAGTTACATCCCACCCACCACCCACCTCCGAAAATAAGATATATTTGTTCTGACAGACTTTCTCAGATTGACAAACAGGTCTTTGTTATTAGTATCTATCTTTTGTTTCATAAAATTTATACACCTCTTGATTGTAAAAAAGCTCAAAGCAAAGTGGTTTCCAAAAAATTCCAAAGCTGTTTACATTTTGTGTGGTTTTAGTTTTGCTTCAAATGTACTTACTTGTGTTTGTATTCTTAGCTGTTGTTTGTAGTTTTTGTTGCACATTGCCTTGAGACAATTCTACAGGTGACAATTAGTATGTTGCTGTTGTTAATAATTTTAGTGCAAACCCTCCTATGGAGAGTTCCGAGGGCTCAGAGTAAAGGGGTGTGGCCTCTGTGAATTCTGAGGGCCAGGCAGGCCTGCAGGGCTGCATTTAGCCCCTGGGCCTGAGGTTCCCCACCCTTGCACATCGTGTCGTTAAGCAGTCTCTTGATTGGCTAAAACACATTGATAAATTGACTTAAGATGTCTTTCATCAGGTGACCGGCCTACTCTCTTTACGTGTCCTTTCCTTGTTCCAAGGAACGATTTCCTGAAGGAGATCAAGATCATGTCCCGGCTGAAGGACCCGAACATCATCCGCCTGCTGGGTGTGTGCGTGAGGGATGATCCGCTGTGCATGATCACTGAGTACATGGAGAACGGGGATCTCCACCAGTTCCTGCTGCAACGCCAGAGCAGAAGCACCTTCACACTCTCCAACAACATTCCCTGTGTTAGGTAATGGAAGGGAAGGGGCAGCGGGCCGGGTGGAGAGAACAGCAGGTAGCTCCCCCCCTTGTGCTGCTCCTGCTGGGCCAGACCAATGACCTGACTAGGCCACCATGCTGCTGCCCACAGTAGCCAAATTGGCCTTTGGGAGGCCCACAAGCAAGCTATAAGGGAAATAGCTACGGGTGTTTTGTGGCATACTGATTCCAGATGTGGAGGCTGCATATAGCAATCATGGCCAATAGAGTCAACCCTGCCATTAGACAGAATGAAGCCCACAGTAGCCAACAAAATGCCTGTGGGAAGCCCAGCTACTGGTATTTAGTGGCAAGTGCACATCCCTCCCCACCACATAGTTCTAACTATGGAGGTGGAGGCTGGATGTAGCCCTCGTGGCTACAGATAGGAGAGCAATTCAATTCCGTTCACATTTCAAGGTGAGCCTGCAAAATGCTCACTCTCTAAAACAATGCGGGAACTGAAACACAGCCAACCTTTTGGAGATTTGAGTTCCTCCAGATTTTGCAGTGCAACCCCCCAGCCAACTGATGGGTACAAAAATGCATTTTACCCAAGTGTGCAGATAAATGCATATATTACTTAAAAGATCATACATGGAATTTCTTAATAATAGTAGTAGTAGTAATAAATATATTTCTTATACCTTGCCTAGCCACTCTGGGCAGCTTCCAACACAAATACAGAGTCTGCATGGGGCAAAATTACATACCCAAAAACATGCATATTGGGAGAAATTGGCACTAAAATGCCAAATAATTTTCACGAGGAATATATATATTCCACACCTATATTTGTAGGTGTGGAGAACTGAACTTATGATGAGAAAAGAGAGAAACTGAAACCGACAGATTTGCCCATCTTGACCTGCAGATATAGCAGAGGTTTGGTGGGATTGTAAAAGATCCTCCCTTGATTATCTCGCCTTTCTCTTCATTTATCAGTTGCCTTCACCTCCTGCTCATGGCTACCCAAATTGCCTCTGGCATGAAGTACTTGGCCTCCCTGAACTTTGTGCACCGGGACTTGGCCACACGCAACTGCTTGGTTGGGAACAATTACACCATTAAGATTGCCGATTTCGGCATGAGCAGGAACCTGTACAGTGGCGACTACTACCGGATCCAGGGCCGGGCTGTGCTGCCAATCCGCTGGATGGCCTGGGAAAGCATCCTGCTGGTAAGAGGCACAATATATTTCTGCTGTTGTTGCAAATGTATTTAGACAAGAGTGGGGAGGAACTTCAGGCATAGGGGGTGAACATGGCCCTCCAAGCCTCTCTGTCTGGCCCTCGGAATTCTCCCCTGGCCACACCCTTTACTAGCCCTGCTTTGAATGTTTTCGCCTCATGTCTGCTGCCCTATGAACTTAACTTCGTTATATACCACTGCAACTGTGTTGCTCCCTCAGAGGATCCTGGGATTTGTAGTGTAGTTGAGAATTATCTATTGGAGATCACTAGCGGGGGCCCCCACCTGAACAACAATTCCCTGGCAATCCTAGGGAGAGGTAATGGCTGCTAAACTGCTTCTAAATCTCTAGATTAGATGCATCAAATCTGCAGCAGGGAGGTCTTGAGGAAAGCTAGTGTGCTGGTCCCGTGGGGTATCCAGGAAGCGAGGTCGAAGTCCGGTCCGAGGTCAGAGGTACGTGAAGGCAGTCCGAATAAACAGGAGCAGGGTCAGGGCAAGGAGTCCGGCAAGGTCAGGGACGGAAGGATAAACAGGAAACCAAGGCAGGTCAAGAGTTCAGGCAGAACAACCGGGCAGGGAGCAAGCAGAACTCTCCAGCAACGATGTTGCTCCTGCGACTTGGGACTGGGACTGGCCGGCTTTATCTGTCCCGAGGCGAAGGGCGGCTACGATCCCCAGGTGACTCGCCTCTCCTGGCTTGGAGGCGAGCACTCCTCCTGCGAGAACTTAGTTCCCTTCGCCTCTCTGCCCTGAGCCTTTGCAGCTCAGGAGAAGCTGGAGGGTTACCGGACCCAGAGGCAACCTCAGCTTCCCCTGACTGGGTGGGGAGTGGAGCACCTGTAGGCAGTAAGTCCTCCATCCCATTAGGAGCCAGATCAACCTCAGCCGAAGCCTGCACCTGAGGATCCAGCACAGGTGAGTCCCCTTGAGACCCAGGCCCCAGCCCTGGCTCTGCTGTTTCTGAGGGCAGTGAATCCTGTGCAGGCTGGGATCCCTCAGGTTCAGCGTCTGAGTCTGACTCCCAGGCCATCACAGCTAGTGACTGGTGGGGGATCTGCACACTAATGCTATTTATGGTGTGATTTTGTTGCCTAGGTTCAGGGTTTGTGGCAATGACAACTCCCAACCAAGGGCCAAAAGTAGCTCAGTCTTGATATAGGCTGTGCACACACCATAGATGTAAAGCACATTTTCCCTCCAAAAGAATCCTATATTTTGTTAAGGGTGCTGAGAACAGTAGCTCTGTGACGGGTAAACTACAGTTCCCAGAATTCTTTGTGGTGGGGAGGGATGTGCACACTGCCATGGTCTTCTGACACTGTGGCCTTCTTCTCTTTCCTCATAGGGCAAGTTCACCACGGCCAGCGACGTCTGGGCTTTTGGTGTGACGTTATGGGAGATGTTCACACTGTGCAAGGAGCAGCCTTACAGCTGGCTCTCTGATGAGCAGGTCATTGAGAACACGGGGGAGTTCTTCCGAGACCAAGGCCGGCAGGTACCCAAAACAGATGTTCTGCACTGTGGGGACCTGGGCATCCTTTTGAAGCTGGTGCTTTACATGTTGGGCTGAAGAGGGTGGGAAGTTGGTTTCTTCTCCTCTTGTATGTGCTGCTGGTGGTGTGTGGGCCCTGCTTGCTACCTTCTTCTCTCACTTCCTCAGTTTTTAATCACATCCAAGAGCTATCCAAGGAATGGCTCTGAGATCAGAGGTGGGAAATCAGTGTATCCTCTTCTCCTGTGTGCTGCTATATGTGGTTCCTAGCTGCCACCTCTTTCTCTTCTTTTATTGGCTTCTGATCCACTCCCTGGAGGATGGGCTCCAAAGCCAGAGGTTGGGTTGCTTAAGAGGGCAGGAAATCATTATTTCCTCTTCCTGTGTGTGATGCTGTGAGTGGTTCTGGCTACTATTACCTCTTCCTGTTACTTCAGAATCACAGCCAGCTGCCGCTCACTGGAGGAAGAGCTCCAAGCCAAAGCCTATGAGTTCTACGTTTATTTATGTAGGATGGAGATATATATACAAATTTAAACCAGTAAAACAGCAACAGTCCATTAAAGAGCATCTTCAGCTCAGCCCAGAAATCTGTGGTTCCAAAATCCCTTGCCACTCTCACTCTTCTTTTCCTGCTCACACAGGTCTATCTGACTCAGCCACCCCTGTGCCCCAATCCTCTGTTCTCCTTGATGATGAAATGCTGGAGCCGTGACATCAAAGATCGCCCAGCATTCGAGGCCATCCACCTGTTCCTGGTGGAGCAAATGGACGGTAGCATTTGACCTGCAAAAACACCTGAGGGACACAGTCGAGATACCCACCTGCCTCTTCTTGGCCTAAAACTTCCTAGCATTTTGGTTGTGCCCCCTTGCCACATTGTGTGAAACCAGGTGGATTCAACAGTCAACTGAGGCGACAGCTGGGGTTATCTCTTGGGATTCCTTTGGAACTGGGTGTGACGTGCCCTTTCTGCTGCGTATCATACCACATAGTTTGCATGGGCGTTTGCCATGACCAAAGAAATATGGCCGCACTTGAGGGGGCTTCACTGCCTTAGTCAAAATCCGCTTCCTGGGACCTCTGCTCCAAGGCGGCAGCCATGGCAGCTGCTGCCTCCCTCAGCCATGGCCAAGAGACTCTCTGGGCTGAGGAAACGCCTTTTCATGGGCCTTCCTTCCTGGAGAGGGTATTTGTATCAGCCCATTCTCCTCTTCCCCTCACAAAAGTGGCAAAAAACACTCTTTGAAGAATATAAGAAGAGTCCTGTTGGTTGGCCAGGCCAGTGGCCCATTAATCCAGTATCCTCACAACGGCTAACCAGATGCCCCAGTGGGAAGCGTGGTGGAAGCAGGACCTGAGCTCAACAGCGCTTTCCACACTCGTGATTCCCAGCAACTGCTATATTCAAAACACAGTTGGGGTTTATTCCACCTGTCAGGAAAACTCAGTTCTTCAGGGGTGTGTTCACTCTTCCTGGAAGCCATCTTGGTGTGTTGTTCTCACTGAAGGAATCCTACAATGAACGGGAGGGCAGCCATTTGTGACCAGAACAATAGCAAAGAGTTGCACAGCTTCATTTTCAGGGGTTTGAGGGAGGTTGTTGTGACTGCAGGGAGGGTGTACGTGTGTGAATTCTTACACACTGGATTTTTTTTATTCTTTTAAAAAGGGGCGAAAGAATGTTAATGGTCATAGGAAGGTCACTGAGGGCTGTCTGGTAAATAGAGGTCTTTTTTGTGGTGGAGGATCTTTTAGGGGGAAATAGTGGACACTGTTACTACTGTCTTGATGATGATGATGATGATGCCTTGTGTGCTAATGAACTTGTTGCCAAAACGGACTGACATAGATATCTGGTCACATCCACACCATACAACTGAAGCACATTTAAATCATTTGACTTCCTTTGAACGAATCCTGGGAGTTGTAGTTTAGCCCTTACAGGGCTGCCATTCCTTGACCAGCTGCAGTTCCCAGGATTATTTGGAGGAAGTCATGTGCTTTAAATGTGTTTTAAATGTTTGCTGTAAATGAGACCTCCCTCTGTCCCCAGATACCACTTTAATAAGACACCAAAAGGGAATTAAAAGTGAAACCTGGGGCTTAATCATGGGTGTGTGTGTGTGGGGGGGGAGACAACTAATCTCCAACGGAAGGGGGTTGTGTAACCTCTCACTTTTTGGGGTGGGTGAGAGTGTCAGGGGCACCAAATGGTTTGCAATCCAAAAAGAAAGGGGTGGGTGGGGGTTGGAGAAGCAGCTTTCGAAAAACCCTTACCCCTTAGGAAAAGAAGATTATTATGAACCTGCAGCAGTATATTCAGGGAGCCAGAAATTTGGGGATAACTGGAATTCAGATAACCTGAGCATCTGATATATAATTGACTGTAGAATTGTTAAGTAGTAAAGAGGTTTTTGGAAATGACTGCAGTCTGGGTTGTTGATGGCATATTATAAGCACAGGCAACCTCCCACTTACGCGAGGGTTACGTTCCAAGGCACTGTGTGAGTCAGTGAAATCGCTTATAATTGAAACACCATTGAAAAAGCCTGCAAATGCCCCATTCCACCCCTTTTTGTGACTTTTTAGGTTACTTCCGGGTTCGGGCCGATGCGCATATGTGCGGTCATGCACATATCGAATGCAAGTAAATTGGGTTTGCCTGTAGTGATCCTTTCTGGAACTCACACAATGGCCAACCAGATTTGTCTATGGGAACCTGTCCTTCCTAAGCAGCAGTGGCTTATCTTCATTGCTCTTGGTGGCCCCTCCTGTCCTATAACACCACCCTCCAGCTCCACCCTGTCCTAAATCTTAGAACAGGGGTCAGCAACCTTTTTCAGCCGTAGGCCGGTCCACCATCCCTCAGACCATGTGGTGGGCCGGACTATATATTTTTTGGGGGTGGCAATGAACGAATTCCTATGCCCCACAAATAACCCAGAGATGCATTTAAAATAAACGGACACATTCTACTCATGTAAAAACATGCTGATTCCCGGACAGTCCGTGGGCCAGATTTAGAAGGCGATTGGGCCGCATCCGGCCCCCGGGCCTTAGGTTGCCTACCCCTGTCTTAGAACAACAAAGAGTCTTTATATGGCATAAGCTTTTGTGGACTATAGCTCGTGTCATCCAGTGCTTGAAATATTGAACAAAAGGATCTTTAGCACATTATATGTGCTTGCCAATGCCAGGATTTCTGTCTTGTCAAGAACTGTTTAGTGAATTGCTACTGTTTAGAACATGATTATCACTGTCTGTACTTTTTCATTTCCCTCCGACCTCACTTTTTACAATCCCCACGCCTCCCAAACTGTGTGTGAAATATGCTTAAAACTCAGGATGACACCTTCATGCAACTGATGAACTTGTGGTCTGTAGTCTACAAAGGCTTATGCTTATGTTAGTCTTTAAAGTGCCACAAGATTCTTTGCTGTTTTTGCATCTGCTCCTCTGGACATGGCTCTTACAGCCTCTGAAGCAATTTCAGTGCTTCTCAGGCTTGACTTTTTATCTTGGTGTGTTAAACTGGAGACCAAATATTTTTGTTTGTCTCATCATTCTGAATGTGAAATTTCAGCCAAATTTCTCTCATTTCACTCCAGCTATAACCTTGCAGCCCCTCCTAGAGCCTATGTGTGATGTTTTTCCTCCCCATCTTTTAGCTCCCCCTACTTCTAAAACTCTTTGGCTTTCAGCCGTTCTCAAGCCTCTCACCTCCCTAGATTCCTCCCCAGCACTACACAGCTGCTCTTCTCCCTAACTCTGGTGCGAAGTTCTCCTCTGCACCAGAAAACCCCCAAACCACTTTCCTAGCAGCAAGTGTATTGATTTTCAACATTCCATGACTGAGCCTTACCCTCTGAAGTTAGAAATGTTAGCAAACATTCCATGGCATGCTATGGGTGCCCCTGTCATCACCCGCTTGATGTTAAGTGAGACGTTCACATGGAAAATTCACTAGTTGTGCCACTCCCCTTCCCAATGTGGTATTATTATTGTCCTCTGTGCTTCCCACTCCCTACAGCGGTTGTCACAACAGCCATATGAAGTAGGCCATAATTTCCATTTTATAGGGAGGATTTTGAATGGCCTTTGTACAGTCAGAATGACAGCCATCTGGTTTCTAGTCATTGGATCCCGCTGGACTTGTTTTACCATGTAAAATACTAGTTTGGGTCAGAAGTCCTGTTTTTTACCCCAGCTGTCATGGAAATGACAAAACTAACAGCTATAAAAGAACTGCCTTATACTAGGCCTGACCACAAGGCTGTCTCTAGCCTGGGGGCAGGGGAGGGATGCCCTCCAGAAGCTGCTGGGCTATAACACCCATCATCCCTGCTCTAGCCTAGTATGTCTACAGTGGCTGGGCAGTGGTGTTAAGGAAATCTTTCCCAGCACTGAGAACCGGAGATGTGACAGATTGAACATGAATCTTTAGAGACTCCAACCAGGTGCTCTTCCACCAAAAATGTATGGCAAAGGAGCTTTGGCACTGGAGAGAACTTTGCCATACATTTTGGGGTTATCACCACTGGCTATCTTAAATCCCTGGCCATGTGAGAAACAGGTAGGGTCCCCTTTCTCCTGTGCGTTGAACAACAGCTTGTTCTGCTGTGACATGCACAGGAGATGCTGAGGGAAGCCTCACTGGCTGATTTCTCCAGGGATGGGGAACCTTTGGCCCTCCAGGTGTTGTTGGGCTACAACATCCATTGTTCCTGACCACTGGTTGTGCTGTCTAGGGGCTGATGGGTGTTGCAGTGCAACATCTGGAAGGCCATCTGTTCTACAGCCCTGCAACTGTAGGCTGTAGGAACAGACCAGGATGTTCTTGCTTTTGATTCCATGGTCCTCTGGCCATTTAAGGAGTCAATTGCTAGGTTATATGCTGCAAATGACCCAGCCATTCACCAAGGCAGGGTGCAGCCAGGCCTTTCTAGAGTTTAACTCAGCAACAGAAGATAGGAATGAAGGATTTTGTTGAGAGAGCACCTTTTGCCTCATCTTTTGAGGGCAGCCTGAATTGGGACACCTTCTTCCCATGTTACTTGAAGTTCGAAACTGTGGATATATCAGCCATTTTGTCCCAGAGCACATATAGTTCCCTCAAACAAGGCCTCTCCCTCCCTCCCCACTGCTGCCTTATTTTTTGCTAACCAAGGTCAGATTTATGTTGTTTGTTTCGGCTGTTGTATGGCTGTGTACATATTGTATTTAGAAATGGCATTCAGATGTGTACATAATATAATATATATGAATTTAACCAGCATCTCCTTTGCAATCACACACCTTTGCCATGGAGGCTTGTTTTTGTCTGTTTGTTTCATTTTGTTTTTTACATTGACAAATGACCAATAAATTCTGTTGGTTTCTTTTCTCTCCCTGTTTCTGCAATTTGTGAGATTAAATTCCCTTGATTCCCAATGGGATTGCAAAACCAAATGCATCCAGCTGGTTTTTGAGAGAGCCCACAAACATTTAATTGATTAATCAGTTAGATTAATGAATTTAAAACATTTTATCGACAAAATTTGTGTCCAGACTAATTAGAAAGTTGCTAAGAAAGAAAGAAAAGAAAGAAAACAGTATTATTAATGCAACTGTGTATAAAACCTGTAAAGGTCTTTCTTCTGTTTGAAGGCATCCAAGAATCATAAAATTGTTGGAAGGGATCTCAGGCAAATCTAGTCGAACCTCTGCAATGCAAGAATCACAGCTAGTAGTTGATGGGCAGTCTAGTCTAAGTCTGAGATACACGGGATTTCTATTTCATTATAGTTCTAAACTGACATCTACCGTATATAAATTGGCATATGCCAATTTTTATGCTAACTTTGCCCTTGTTTTTTTTTTGGCTACCCTCAGCAGATGCCATCTTGGAAGAGGCATCACCCAGTTTCTCAACACAGGAGGGATTGCCTCTTCTCTCACGTGGGCTCACGTGATGCGTAGACACATCATCATCCAAGCCAACAGGTGGCCTAGTGCTATCTTAGAGAAGGCATTCCTTGTTCTCTCTCACACAGGAGGCAACACTTTTCCTGTGATGTCTGCTTGTGATATGTACCCATATCAGAGTGCAGTACCAATGCGTGACTGAGGCTATCATAGAAGAGTCATTCTTTCTCTCACCCAGGATGGAAAGCTTTTAATGATGTCTGCTGTGACACAGATAAGCATCATGCCGTTCCAGTGGGTGGTTAGGGCCATTTTAGGGCACATTCATACCCCACATTTAAAGCACTACAATTCCACTCTAAATGGTCATGGCTTCCCCCAGAGAATTCAGGGAGTTTGTTAATATGATGATGATGATGATGATGATGATGTTACGGAAGCTGAGAGTTGTTAGGAGAGCTGTATTCTCTTATTTGAACTACTGCATACAAATCAATCAACCAAAAACCCATAGAACAATTTCTTTAACACATTGCATTCCAGTGACTTTACAGTGCAATCCTACACGTTTACTCAGAAGCAAGTCCCGCTTGAGTTCAGCGGGGCTTACTGTCAAGTGTGCATCACATTTCAGCCTTCTTTGATCACACTTTAGTGTGTTTCTGCATTCCAAAAAATTCTGCTGAAGTGCCTTTTTGAGGCTCTGGAGAAAAGTGAGACTTAACAATGTACATTTTTAGACATGAAGGTAATTGGAACAGAATCCCTTTGTCAGATGATCTCAGCATACAGGGAGGCTCATCTGGGACAAGGCATTCCCTTTCATTAACTTTTCCCAGCATTCCTCAAATTTCTGCTGCATCCCAGTACAGTGGTACCTCAGGTTAAGTACTTAATTCATTCTGGAGGTCCGTTCTTAACCTGAAGCACCACTTTAGCTAATGGTACCTCCTGCTGCCGCTGCGCCGCCAGAGCACGATTTCTGTTCTTAGCGGAGTTCTTAACCTGAAGTGTACTTAACCTGAAGCGTACTTAACCCGAGGTACCACTGTATTGACAGTGACTGAATGCTCCATTCACACCCAACTTGATGCAGAGATGAGGCAGAATGACTGTCTCTGATAGATGTTGAGCAGGAGGCGGCAGAAGAGCAGATAATCTTGCAAAGATGCAGCAGGAAGCCCCTCTGAGACTGGTGCATTGGGGTCTCACCAGGGTTTTCTTCATAGATGTGGAACCCTTTCAGAGGAAGGGCAGTATATAAATTAATTAATTAAATAAACAGTTGTTATTTATAGTTCCCAACATTTCAAAGATGAATATAGGTTCATTCTTTATCAAAGTGCCTGATTCTCACAAAAAAAAATTAAGAAGGCCATAAGGCCAAAAACAGGGACAAGTGACACCCCAGGGACCAGAAAGAAGGGACTAGAGGTTGGCATCATTTGACACCTGACAAGGTCTATACTCCATTAAGGACCCCATTAAGAATGCAGCCATTGGGCTGAAAAATGTCCCCCACCCATGTCCTAGATCCAGTTTTGTCACCAGAGGCTCAAAGGCCTTTGCTGGTGCAGAGTGTCTTTGACCAACTATGGGCTGGTTTGCCACATATGGCCATTCCTACATTGGCCATAGTAATTCATGCTCTGGACTACTGTAAAGTGCTCTACCTGGGGCTGCCCTTGAAGATGACATGGAAGCTCCAGTTAGTGCAAAATGTAGTTGATTAGTTATAGAGTGGAGCAGCTAGCAAGAGCCACATTTCACTTGTCATTGATATAGGCGGAACAGCTCATAGCAGTCTGTAATTAACTCCTGATCTTAATCCCATTTATTCAACAGGATTTGGGAATGGAAATGGGGACAGGGTGGATGGAGAAGGGACACAGAAAATCTGCATTTCTTCTAAATGGCTCAAGGGCAGGAAGGTTGTAGTCCGTGGAGATGAAGGCACTTTACACCTGGTCAAAGGCTCTCCTTTAATATTACTTCATAAATTCCAGTTCTTACTACAAACCTGGACATTGTGATAAGGAAAAAGAGACAGTACACCTAATGATAAAAAAGTTGGGACAGAGGGTTTGTTGTTTGCCCAGGCTCTGCACAGAAAAGACTTTGTCTGTAAACTGACCTGCTGCCAGGTTGGCTCCTCCTCTGCCTGCATTTCCCTGTTTGAGCAATAAAGGTTATTTGGGACCAAAAAAAAAAAAGAGAGAGAGAGAGAGAGAGATACTCAACTTCCTGGTCTGCTTGTCTCTGGAAGCAAAGCTCAGCAGCACATAGTCTGAGCAAGCTCTAACCAGGCCTTCCAAATCAGATTGCTTCCTCTCATACTGTAAGGACAATGGCTTACAGTAACCTGGTCAGGTGTTGGAACGAAGGAGTTTTAGCTCTAGAGAAGGGCAGCTGGGAATCTGCCTTACGCATCTTCTGCAGCATTGAAAACCCTCCTTCAAAGATCAACTTCAACATTGGCTGCCTGCATCTTGCAAGGGGAGATCTGGAGCAAGCTCTGGAGGTAAGTGTTAAGACCATTTCACACATGACAAGTTCAAACTCAGGTTTTCCATGGAGTGTACGCACAACACAGAACTGTCTGCGCTGATTGGAGCTGTAGTCCAAAGCATCCTGAAGTCACCAAGCTGAAAAAGGCTGGTTTACCTCCGTTTTAATTTCCCACAACGTCATAGGGTGGCAGTACATTGGGCGCTCCAGAGCATTGTGGGAAATGCAGATGGCAGTCCCTTTGCCACCGATACTGACACCACCAAGAAAGTCATCCGTGTATAGCCCACCAGAGCACACTTTGCTCCTGGGCCTCTCAAACCCAGAGCCAGACCTGCCTGTATGGCATATTCATATGTAATGATATTTATATTTTATCTGCTTATTTATTACATTCATATCCCAACTTTTCTCCAATGAGTTCAAGGTGACAGCCCCCCTTGCCATTTTATCCTTACAACAACCCTGTGAGGTAGATTAGGCAGAGGCACTGACAAGGGCCTTCACTATATTGTTTTCAACAATTGCTAAATACAGTGGTACCTCAGTTTAAGAACAGTCCGGTTTAAGAACGATTCGGTTTACGAACTCCGCAAAACCAGAAATAGTGTCTTGGTTTGAGAACTTTACCTCGGTCTAAGAACGGAATCCGAACGGTGGAAGGGCACCGGCAGCGGGAGGACTCATTAGGGAAAGCGTGCCTTGGTTTAAGAACCGTTTCAGTTTAAGAACAGACTTCCAGAACAGATTAAGTTTGTAAACCAAGGTACCATTGTACTTTTTGTTTGTTTGTTTGTTTGTTTACTTCTGCAAACCTACCCAGGCATGTCATTTTAACAACCAATTTTGACATGTGTTTTTATTATGCATAACCCTAACCCTAACCCTAACCCTTACGGCTGCTGATTTTATTCTATTTTTAAAATGTATGTTAACTAGTTTTTCATGCTTCTCTTTAACTGGTATTTTTAAATGACTATTTTAGATTGCCCATTGTACGGTAAATCGCTTAGAGCAGGGTTCGGCAAATTTTTTTAGTCGCGGGCCGGTCCACTGTCCCTCGGACATTGTGGCGGCCAGAGAACCATCAAAGGGGAGGGGGAGCTGGAAGAAGAGGCGAGGGGGGCCAGCCTCTGCGCTTACCTTTCCAGGGGCGCGATCCGTAGCGCATTTCATCTCAGTGGTCTTGAGCAGTTCTTCAGGTGCTGAACAAGCGGCCTTCAAACGATTGCAGCTTACTTGCGAGTAAACGTGTCTTTAGGGCTCTGCTCTTAGTGTCTGTGCATCCAACGGCAGAGCAGGGTGCGGCAATGCGCCGAGACACAGTGTCTCCTGGTGGCGCAGGTGGAAGCTGGCGGGGAAGGGAAAGCGGACTTCCGGAGGTGGCGAGGCGGGAGGAGCCAGAGCCGGTGGTGGGCGCTGCCTTGCCTCCTTGCGATGGGAGGAAGAGGCTGAGCGGCGGCAGCTCTGCCAATCAGATGCCGCACCTGGTTTACCTCAGTGCGGCGCGGGGATGTCTCTGCCAATCAAACGCCACTGAGGTAAACCAGGCACAGCGATTGAGTGGCAGAGCCGGGAGTCTCGGCTTTGCGGCGGGTTCTGGCTTTGCGGTGTGGGGCACGGGCCAGATTTACTACCCAGGTGGGCCTGATCCGGCCCACGGGCCTTAGTTTGCCAACCCCTGGCTTATAGGTATGTGGTTTTTTAAAAAAAATCAAATAAGTGGTCTGCTGCAAATGTTGTTAAATAAATAAATAAAAGGGTTGCACTATGACACTAAAAAAATATAAATAAATAGGTATACACTTGTGGGAGGAAAGAAGTTTTTAAACTGTGCACGTTAGAAATTTAACGTGTGAAGAGGTTCACATAAAGTAAATCAATGAAGGTATAAAAAGTGTTGTGGGGAGGACAAAGGATATTCATATTCAGCACTTCCTGGAGAACCAGGTTACCACAGCAGGAAGAAGCAACTGTTGAACAAACTTAATAATTCCCAGAACGAATGAGTCAGCAGAATGCCTCAGATTCCGGAACTAGCTGGTGCCCATTGGGGCTGGTGAGGCAGAATACAGGAAGCCCAACACAGGAAAAGTGTTCTGGTATGGCTAAGCCCAGGGACGGAGATAAATCTGGTTCAGTTTTCATTTTAATGCAAAGATACCGTGGGTGGCGCTGTGGGTTAAACCACAGAGCTTGCTGATCAGAAGGTCGGTGGTTGTAATCCCCGCCGCCGGCTCCCTCGGCCAATAAAGTAAGATGAGCGCCACAACCCCAGAGTCATTCGCAACTGGTCCTAACGGTCAGGGGTCCCTTTACCTACCTAATTCACACACACAAATATTTGCACTTCTCCAAATTTTGTGATGTAATTCTCCAGCCATAAGAACACATAATGAAAATATTAGTGAAAATAACATACAAAAATACATTATGTTAGGGGACATCTTTTGCAAAAAAAAGTGGTGTATGTTGGCAGAAATGTGTACAAAGCTGCCCAATTTTCATGAGAACATTTTTTTTAAAAAAAATCTGCAAACTGATCCCGAAATTTGGCAAACTGAACTAAAGGTTGGAAAGATTAACCTTAGTTAAGCCTCAGTGGAGTACCTTTTTACAGAAGAAACAATGACATCGCAAGTTTCTTCCTTGATGCTTTACCCCTGGAAGAATTCCTGACCTACTTTGCAAGCAAAAGCAGAATTAGCCTCTCAGTGCAGCAATAGCTTAAGGCAACAAATTCTGGAAGAGACATTGCATTTCTGTCTCGGAATCACCAAGACTTGGGAAGGTAGGCTGAGCTAGTTCATACCTGGTTCCTGAATAGGAAGCTGTGTTATGCCAGCAGGTCAGAATATTTGCCCATCTAGACCAGTGTCACCTACTCTGACTGGCAGCAGTATTCTGGGGTCTTGGGCAAAAATATGACTTTTCCTTCACTATTGCTACTTGGGATCTCCCCACCCCCCGTTTTTTTCACTGGAGATGTCATGGATCAATTCTGTACCCAGTCCCATCCATGTGCAAAGCAAGTGCTCAGTCATTGAGTTGCAGTCCCTTTCTCTGTGGGATATAGCTCATCTAATATAACCAACATGCTTAACTATAATTAATGCATGAAGGAGTTAAAAACATAGAGTAAGCTGTCCTACCTGACTTAGCTAGGTCACACCCCCTCAGGTTGGGAGGTAGGGCTATCAAACCCTTTGTTTTCCTACATTCCACCATTTCCCCCCACCATGTTAACTCTTCCAGTAAGGGTGCCTAAGCTGGATGCTCTAAGCTTCTACAGTATGGCTTTAGCAAGCCAACTCTGTGTTTCTGTACAAATGATTTAGAAACATTTGCCTTTTTAGAACTAACCTAAGTTTTGCTGCCTGGCTTTTCTTGCTGCTGTATGGAAAATCACATGAATCTGATCTTTGAATAGTTTTGTAAGTAAATCATATTTATCTTACCAAACATGTCGTATATGCTAAGGAAAGTGGGGAGCTTTTGTAGCAACTTAGAAGGGGATATTTTAAACTTCTAACACCCTGTATTTCCACGCTTTTCTTTGCTGCATGTTTTGAGATTTTAAATCACTGCATGAGCTCTCTCACCAAAGAGTACTTGCCCCAAATCTGGATCTAGACATCCAGGGAATTCTCCTTATATCAAACCAAATCAAACAACATGCTCAAAATGCATTTTGCCCTGCTGAGAAAAAGCTGTCAACTTATTATGGCTGGCTCTGTTTCTCTGCCTGTAAACAGCCTGACACCCAGCAAAAGCAAACAAGTGATGTCTTTTCTCATTGTTTCATCTCTGTGCCAGGAAAAAAGCATTTCTTGCTAAATTTCTTCTGCTGTTAAAAAGCACAGGAGTAAAAAAAGAAATCTGGAAACCTTAATGTTATTTTTCTGCCTCCAGGCATTTGACCGATCCATTTCCAAAGACAATTGCTTAGCTGTGGGTTTCTTCCAGAGGGGACATGCTTACCTGTTGCTGGAGAGGTGAGTGTCTGCTGTTTCACTGTCAAAGGGTACAATAATTCAGCTCACACAAATATTATAGGAGCCAGAATGAATCCAGCACACAAGCAGGGAAAGGGAAGGCAAACAACCAGCCAAGCTATGCAGCATATGTGGGGCAGAAACTGATATCAAGTTGCCACCTTTTTCTTAGTGGAGCCCCTCCACCTTTTAACAGCCGTGGAATGGCGGAGAGAATTCAGCTAACTCCAGCTTCGCTCCATGCCAGAAAAATGTTCATCTGTTGAATTTCTGATAAATTATGGGGTCTGTTAAATGTGGAGAGGGGAAACAGAGATCCTGTGTATTCTGTAAACTGGAAAGTGGAGTTCAATCCCATGCTGTCCAGCGTTTGTCCAATGAAAATAGGGATGCCCTATTCCATACTACTACTACTACTACTAACTTTATGATTTATACCCCACCCATTGGACTGGGTTGCTCCATCCAGCCACTCTGGGCGGCTTCCAACATATATAAAAAACATAATAAAACATTAAAATAACTTCCCTATACAGAGCTGCCTTCAGATGTCTTCTAAAGGATGTATAGTTACTTATCTCCTTGGCTTGGGGGTTGCACACCATATGCTCCAACATTTCTCTGATGAAATGTTGGGACGTCCTAGTGGGACATTCCAGAATCAAATCAGAAACCAGGATGGCTTCTGTAAATCCGGCTCTGTCTCTGCAATCCTGTTTTGTGCACATATGTCATCAGGGGTGGAGTAGGTGGGCATGGTTATCAGGATGTTGGCAAAAGGAGGAGGTCTAGAGGGTCCTCAGACCCCACGGGGGCTCCTCACACCTAGGATAACAGTGCAATTCTTTTCCTGATCTCAGTATTTTTACTTTCCTAAACATAGACATTGTTGTTTTCTTCTCCTGCCAGATATGAAGAAGCCCTGAATGATTTCAGGCTTGCCCTGCTGCACCTCAGGAAGAACCCCTGCATTGATTATAAGCAGCTGGGGCTGAAATTTGTGTTGTGTGCCTGGGAGGTAAGGTGATGTTAAGAGCATCATACGATGATGACTCAGCAAAACAATCTATAATAGACATAACTAGGGACTGCTGCCCCTGCTTGCTCTGCTCACAACCCCTTTGCCAACCCCCCTTCCTCTACACCTGGCCAACCCCCCCCTTACACTTCCTCCACCTCACACCTCCCCTTTCATAGCATATCCTCTCATACTTCCTCTACCCCTCCCTTCACAGCTTGCCCAAACAGTCTGTGTACCTGTGTACACAGAACACAGAAGCTGAACGGTACAAATAAACAAGTGCACATGTACTCCCAGAATCCCCTGGGACATGGACTTCCCATTCTGGAAAACAGTAGCATACCACTTTGAACAGTCAGGGATTAGCCAAAAGGATCCTGGGAAGTGTAGTTTGTTCAGGATGCCGAGACTTGTTAGGAGAATCTCCCCCCCCCCCCACATTCCCCACACAGAGCTACAATTCTCAGAGATCCCCAAGAAGAGTGATTGATTGCTAAACCACTCTGGAAATTGTAACTGTGAGGGGGAACTCCCACAGGAAGTAGTGAAGCCTTGGATAGCTTTAAAAGAGGATTAGACAAATTCAAAGAAGAGGATAAGGCTATCAGTGGCAACTAGCCACAATGGCTATTTTCCACTTTCACTGTAAGAGACAGGGTGCCACTGAACTCATGTATCGGGATCATGTATAGGGAAAGTGTGGTTGCACTTAGGTCTTTCTTGTGGTCTCCCAACAAGAGGTATCTGACTGGTTTTCTCTGAGTAAGATTAGCACTGGATGCAACCCTATGATTCTATGCCATGAAACCTGTGTAATGATAGAGTTTACTATTTAGAGGTCTCACAAAGTTGGTAATTAAGGACTTTCCCTCCTGCTGAAGAACCCAGTGTAATGTCTGAGGCTTGCATCTAACAGAAATGTTATTTCTTGTGCGGTCTGCAGGTGGCGTACAACACTGCTGCAGCTCACTGCCATCTTGGACAGTGGCAGGATGCTCAGCAAGCACTGAAGGAGGCTGCTAGAGAGACCCCAAAGGGTCAAATCCACCACCTTGATAGTGCTCTGAAGCAAGTGCAGGTACTAGTATGATTTGCTGCATTAACCTGAGGAAGTCGGTTTTTCCTGGAAGTGTAGATCCACCTTCCAAGGAAGAGGCTGTTTAGCAGAGCCCCCCCCCCCAGGGTGTTTCCAGATACCCTTTTTATTGCCCACTCACACCTCTCCATCCAGACAAGAAAGAGGCACTGCTGGAGTTCAAGGACACATTCCAGCCAAGGAAAAACACTCAAGGGAGGTGCAAAGAAAGGCCAGCGAGGGGTGTGGCATTTGGGGAGTTGCAAGGGCCAGGTGGAGATACTTGAAGGACCACATATGGCCCCTGGGCCTGAGGTTCCGCACCCCTGAGAGAGAGAACTGCCCTCTGGCAACTCTTCACACAGAGAATTTCCCTTTGCAAGGCAGGAGCCTAAACAAAATGGATTTCCTTTCTGCAGCTTCAGGTAAATATGTATATCCAAGACAAGATAACTCTGTTGTGAATAGTTTACCCTAAACCTGCCCTGTTCTAGGAACATCTCTTCTTGGAACCCCGAAGTGTCCCTCAGGGGGAGATCTTCAAGCCCTCAAAGAAGGACGTGGAAGAGCTAGAAGAAAAAGACTTCCTGGGCCAGGCCAAGGTAGAACCTCTGACTCCACAGATAAAAGGGGAGATGTTCTTCTGCTGTGATGGGGCTAGTCTTCCCCAAGGGAGTCAGCATGCTCCTGGGCTGAACTACTTTGGCAAAGGAGAGGGGTGGGGCTCACATGCTGGAATGCTCTCCTGTACAACTCCCCTCCCCCAACAAAACCTTGCATGTAGAAATAAAGCTTGTCAGGGAGGTTCCCTGTTTACAAAATTGTCCCATCTGGCACCAATTTTGCCATTGTTTTGCAACAGGCAAAAGCACCCTTTCTTTTCTTCTTTTCTTTTTCTTTTTGGACTTTGGGCCATCATCAATGATTGGATGTTTGTATTCTGAGTATTTTTTAAACATGCTTGTATATGTTTTTGATTGTATTTTTACTCTGGTTGTAAATCATTTTGGCACTTTTTGTAGAGGGATTTGCTAGGGGCTCCCACCCTTGCTCATGCTGCTTGCCAACCCCACACAACCCCCACACAACCCCCTCCCAAAACCCTCCTCTCTTGCTCTATGCCATTTTAAAGAAGGGAGGGGGTAGTCACTTCATACAGTGGCTTGCTCTCCCCTCTGTTAAATGGCTTGCCTGTGCCTGCCTGCCATTCCTCATGCTAGAATTGGCACGGCTACCTATTGGCTGCTGCACAAACTGCAGAGTATTTATGTTTGTATGTATGTATGTATGTATGTATGTATGTATGTATTTTTAAAATTTCTATACCGCTTTATATTTTTAATAAAAATCTCAAAGCGGTTTACAGCATATTAAATCAATAAATCAATAAAACAATAGCTGGGCGATGTTCCTCCGGCCTCATGAGGAGCCTCTTCAGTGGGGCTGGTGAGTGTGGGCCCCGCCCCCTAGGCCAGGTAGAAAGGGCCTTGCAGGAAGCGGCCTTCACTACCCACAGCCAGGTCTGTCTTACTCCAAACCAATCTTGCATTCAGCTGCCACCCCTTATGCTGCTGATAGATAGATAGATAGATAGATAGATAGATAGATAGATAGATAGATAGATAGATAGATAGACAGACAGTCAGACAGAGATAGATAGATAGATAGATAGATAGATAGATAGATAGATAGATGAGCCAAACCAGGAGAGAGAAAAGGGCAGGCTGGTTTAGGAACCTGGCAACAAATGTTGTTGTTGTTGTTGTTGTTGTTGTTGTTGTTGTTGTTGTTGTTGTTGTTGTTAAGGTTTGTTAAATGAGTACTTTGCTACCACCCTCCCTCCATTCACAGGTAATCTCTTCTGCTTTTGAGGAAGATTGTGGCATCGGCTTTCATGGTCCTGAGCCCCAGGTGAAGAGGGGAAAGCAAGGGAAATCTGTGGGATGCTCACGGGCTCTTGGCACAGAGACAGCAGTTGCCAACTTCTTTCCCCTGACTTCTCTCTAGAAGCATTGCCTGCCCTAAATCACCTATACTTCTGAAATATACTCGGAGTCGAGTGTGGATTTCATGCTCTTTATTCAGCTCATAGTAGCGAGGAATGCAAGTTCCCCCAGAACGTCTGCTTTATATACATTATTTACACAATGGGCCCCAAGTGATTGGCTAATTCCAGGATATTCCTGTAGGCCAATCAGGTTGCGGATTCACTTCCCCCTGGAGCTGGATTGGGTGGCTCCTGCGGACCAATCAGACTGCTGCATTCTGAATCCTATTGTTCTAGGACCATTCAGACTGCTGCATTCTGAATCCTATTGTTCTAGGACCATTCAGACTGCTGCATTCTGAATCCTATTGTTCTAGGACCAATCAGACTGCTGCATTTAGGATCCTATTCAACTCAGTACATAACAACTTCCCTGATTGCCACATCAGCCTGTCTCTCTCTCTCTCACAGCCATAAAGGTGGCCAGCTGATCTGAAAGTGGCCAGTGCCTGTGCTGTCCAATACAATATTTGCTGATGTGCAGAAATCGGCCACTGAAACTTATTGCACTGTGTAGATCAACATATTCACCACTTCAGAGATGCAAAGGAAGCTGCTCTTAAAAGGCACAGCTACAGAGGCTGGCTAGAAAAGTTGGCAACCCCAAATTAGGTATTCCTGAACTTTAGCACCCCTTGCTTTGCTCCTCTTGTTATCATCTACTTTTGTTCCCACCCCAAGCCAAAGAGAGTAGCAACCTTTTGTGTGTGTGTGTGTGTGTGTGTACAAGGGATTTGGCATATCTCGAAGCTTCTCACTTCTTGCAGAAAGGCAGCAGTGGGATTCCCCCACCACCTGGAAAAGCACCCCCCACCCTGCCCTGCGAGAGGCAAAATATTCAGAAATCAGGTCAGCCACAAGAAGGGGATTTGTCAGATTTCTGGAGGGACCCTTTATATCCTCCCATTTCTCCCAGTGGGTGTGCAGAGCTACAGAGCCTACAGCAAAGGAGACAGAGGGAGAAGGAACCAGTTGGCATATTGGTTAGAGTGTCTGATTAGGACTTGGGAGCTCAGGGTTCAAGTCCCCACTCAGCCACAAAGTTCACCGGGTGACCTTGGGCCAGTAACTCCTCTCCCCATCTCTCAGCCCAATCTATCCAGCAGGGTTGTGAGGGCAAAATGGGGAGGGGGAAGGACCATGGATGAAAGGTGGGGTTTAAAAGTAATATGATAAAGGCAGGGTCTAACTAATAGAATTAGGCTGTGTACACACCCAGCATTTGAAGCACATCTCCTCCTCCAGGATTCCTTCCAGAGCTAGAGCTCCCAGACCCTTAACAAACTACAATTCCTAGAATTTTTTCTTGAGGGGAGATTCTTTAAATTGCATGTTGTGCATTTTGTTATCGAAAGCCACTTTAAGAGAGCCATGTGGTGAAGAGCGGGGTATAAATTTTAAAATCTAAACATTAAATAAATATTAACTAAAATAAAAATAAAATATAAAGCATTTGCAGCTTTATTAGTAAGTGGGTGAAGCTTATTTTGCAGCACCAGTCAGGGAAGATGACGGCAGGGCAGACATGAACATCACTGGTCAAAATAAATCCCTGGAGGTGAGACTCTGTATTTGCCATGGCAATAATGTGACGTAACGTAATATAATGTAGTTGGAAAAGGGCTTTAGCTATTGCATCATGAACAGCCCTAAAATCTGCTTCAGAAGAACTGTACGTTTTATGAATCTATAATATTAGCATTGTAAAGTTTGCTAGCTAGCTTTCCTGGAAAGATTGTCTCACAAAATCCAAGCAATGAGAGGTCAAAGAAAGGCGGACATGTTTTTGGCAGACTGGTGTTTGTTTATTGGTTTTATAAATAGTCAGGAATCTGGCAGAATGGTTCCAATTAACTGGGCTGGCCCATCCATGAGGAGGGGTGAAACGCCCACCTCAGGGCAAGAGGCGGTCCTCTTCCCACCACTTCCATCATCAAGAGGGAGGTTTTTGGATGCACAGTGTTGCTACTCATCCTCACTGCCCCAAGGCGGAGAAGCTGAATTGCAATGCTTTGAGGAGTTTGGCAAAAACTGGGGTGCAGCAGTGGTGGAAGTGGGGTGCATGGTGGTGGTGGGGCAGCAATTCCTGTTTCACTTCAGGTGGCAAAAACGGTATGGCCACCCCTGCCAACTACATTTCAAATGGTATGGTCTTTGCAAGGGAAAATAGGATTAACTGGAGAAGAGTTAGATAAATTAAGAAAAACGAGATGTGGATCTAAATAACAGGGTCATTTATTTTGATTGTAGGTGATAAATAAACAATGAGCACTGTGAAGGGAAAAATACTGTTACAGGAGATTGAATACCAAGTTAAAATAGAAGATTCTTAATCCTATTTGTAGACTATACAGTGGTATCTCAGGTTAAGTACGCTTCAGGTTAAGAACTCCGCTAAGAACAGAAATCGTGCTCTGGTGGCGCAGCGGCAGCAGGAGGTCCCATTAGCTAAAGTGGTGCTTCAGGTTAAGAACAGTTTCAGGTTAAGAACGGACCTCCGGAACGAATTAAGTACTTAACCCGAGGTACCACTGTAGTGTGCTTCCACGAAATGCAATCTGTATCCCAAAATACTGTTTGTGGGTGTCAGGAAGGGGAGTTAAGCTACATTTTTATTTATACTATACATAAATATATATATATATACACACACTGTTTCAGATGTTCCCTTTGCTCAGCCATACCTTTCCATCTCTTGAGCAGGACTTATCCTTTTCTGGGGAGGCTGGTGACATCACCAATGGGTTCATCCTGCTGAAGATTCACACCTCCTACTCTGTCAAGGTGAAAATGAGTCCTGCCCCATCCCTGGCTGACTTCAGGAACCTGCTACAGGAAGAGTGCTGCCAGCAGGCTACACGGATGTCAGTGAGGTAGGCTCTGAGATACACATGAACTGACACCAGGTAGGGATGAAAGCTGAATCTATCTGATCTGTGGCTTTCGAACACAATCTGCAAACCTATGCACAACTATCCTTTGAAATTTGCACTTCTCCTAATTTTGTGGTGCAGTTCTCCAACCCAACAATGTTTACAAAAATGCATATGTATCAGGGTTCTTTGGGAAAAGCCATGAGCTTTAAATGTATGGTGTGTCCATGCCACTCTTGCCTTGACAGCTTCCTATGTACCTGTGCATGATTGCATCACTGACCCTTTGCAGGTACAAGATTTCAGGTAGTGATGAGCTGATCCCTGTTAGCAATGATGAAGAACTGAGGAACATCTGGCAAAGCATGGAAGGTGGTCAGCTGACCCTCTGGTGCCAGGTATGTGTTGATTGGTGTTGGGTTATCTGGCTTAAAGACTGGATGACAACAACAACTTTCCCTGCAAGCAGGAGGTTAGCACACCAGTCCTGCCTTGCTGTTTTCAATTTTTAGTGAGATATTATTTTTATTAATAATGTTAATATTCAGAAATGGTATCCTCCAACCTGAAGCGGTAGAGTTAATTGTTTTACTCAAGCTCCTTCTACGACCTCATTCCTGACAGTAAAAGCTGTTGGATGGTGGAAGCAAAATTCCTTGGAAGTGGGTAGGCTGTCCTTTGTTAGAAGCTAACTGGCCACCTATTACGGATGCTGCAGTATTGGATTGCCTGCATTGGTAGGGGGTTTGACTAGATGACCCTTGAGATTCCTTACCAACCCTCTGATTCCAGTGCATGTGTTGATCTAGTCCCATTTGTGTGTGTTCTGAAGGCCCAAAGGGATACCACGAGCAGGCCAGTACTCTACCACATGATTGCGTGTCACCCCTATACTGCTCAGGGCCAGGAGGACCTGTCTTTCAAAGAAGGTGACAAGCTGGAGATCCTCTCTGAAGGTAGGCAGGGCAGAGATGGATGTTTGATGGTCCCTGAAGGGAAAAATGTTCCCCCCTCCCAGATTAAAAGGCACCAGAGGCACTTTCCTCATCCCCTTCCCTTGATCTGTGCCTTTGGCCATAAAGCCACCTGCCTTCACCTTGGTTGTGTTTTCACAGTGAACGAGGAGTGGCTGGAAGGACGCTGCAATGGAACCACTGGCATTTTCCCAAAATGCTTTGCTGTGCAAGAGTGCTGTTGACACCTGCTCCTAGAGCAGAAAAAGGAGACTTGTCCCCTACCTCACCCACCCATTCAATCACAGATGCTACAATCGACCCTTCCCTTGCCATTAGGTGCTGTGTTGCCCTTCAGACATGCCGAAAATGCATCTAAGTGTTGGTGAAGTGTTGGCTTCTTAGTAATGGAAACGTTTCAGTGACTCATAAAGTCACTCTTTTTGCTTTGGTGGCTGAAAAGTTCAGAAAGAAGACCCTGAACAATATAGCAGTGAAATGTAAGGGAAACTCAGAGATCTAAATAGAGACTATTATTTGTGGCGCAGCATCCCTTTTGCTTGTATTTATTTTTGATTCAGATTTGTCATGGCCAATGGCTAGTACAATAAAGTTAATTGGATTGGGGTGTTGGTGAAAACAGGACCGGTGCTAGGGATTTTGGCGCCCTAGGCGAGGGGGCGGGCCACGTGACGTCATTGCGCATGACGTACGGTGCCCCGCCCCCTGCCCGGCCGGGCGCCCCGCGCCGCCGTGGTTTTCGTCGCTGGTTGGGGCGGTACCGGACGGCGGCGGGGGGCGAGGGGCAGGCTGGCCAGCGCCCCCTCCATTTTGGCGCCCCCGCCACCGCAGTTTTCGCCCCAAGCTGCTTGCTCGGCCGCTGGTTGGGGTGGCACTGGGCGGCGGGGGGGGGGCAGGCTAGCCAGCGCCCCCTCCATTTTGGTGCCCTAGGCAACTGCCTAGTTTGCCTTAATGGACACGCCGGCCCTGGGTGAAAATCAAATATATTTCCTTCTCTTGAGTTTGTAGTTGATGCATGAGTTACTTTAAACCACCAGAGGGCACTGTTGGTCTAGCAATCTTGCCAGCACTTGCTTATTGTCTTTGCTTTGTCAACTTTAATGCCACCCCTAAAAGCTGAGCTATTTTGTTTGTTGCTCTGTCCCAACTTTTTGAGACAAGATATGTGCTATTTCTCTCCTTCTATCTCCACTCATTCTGTAAACAGTTTCTGCATGAATAAAGCCTTTGAATTCCAGAAATTGGAAGCAATTGTTCCACTCTGATTCCAAGCTGCAAGGTCTGCCAGTAGTAAAAACATAAGAAGAGTCCTGCAGGATCAGACTAAAGCTATATGAGCAGGGCTGGAAGGCAACAATCATTTCCCAAGGACAGCTTTCCTCAACAACTGTGATTCAGTGATCTGCTGAATGTGAATTTAGACCTCATGACTAAAAGGTAAAAGGTAAAGGTAAGGTAAAGGACCCCTGGACGGTTAAGTCCAGTCAAAGGTGACTATGGGGTTGCAGTGCTCATCTCGCTTTCAGGCTAAGGGAGCCGGCGTTTGTCCACAGACAGTTTTCCAGATCATGTGGCCAGCATGACTAAACCGCTACTAGCGTACGGAGGACCATGACGAGTGCCAGATCGCACAGAAACGCTGTTTACCTTCCCACCGCAGTGGTGCCTATTTATCTACTTGCACTGGCATGCTTTCGAACTGCTAGGTTGGCAGGAGCTGGGGCAGAGCAACGGGAGCTCACCCCGTTGCGGGGATTCGAACCCGTCAACCTTCCAATCGGCAATCCCAAGAGGCTCAGTGGTTTAGACCACAGCGCCACCCGTGCCCCTACCTCATGACTAAGGCCAGGTTCACAACATACATTTAAAGCAAATCCAATGCACATTTGAAGTACATGACTCCCCCCCCCCACAAGAATCCTGGAAGCTATGGTTTCCCCCTTAAAGGTAAAGGTACCCCTGACCTTTAGGTCCAGTCACGGACAACTCTGGGGTTGCGGCGCTCATTTCGCTCTATAGGCCGAGGGAGCTGGCATTTGTCTGCAGACAGCTTCCGGTAGGTCATGTGGCCAGCATGACTAAGCCACTTCTGGTGAACCAGAGCAGCGCACGGAAACGCCGTTTACCTTCCCATTGGAGCAGTACCTATTTATCTACTTGCAGTTGACGTGCTTTCGAACTGCTGGGTGGGCAGGAGCTGGGACCGAACAACGGGAGCTCACCCTGTCACGGGGATTGAAACCGCCAACCTTCTGATTGGAAAGCCCTAGGCTCTGTGGTTTAGACCACAGCGCCACCTGCGTCCCTTACAAAGCTACAATTCACAGCATCTTTAACTAACTATAGTTCCCAGGATTCCTTGTGAGAAGTTACAACCTTTAAATATGCATTAGGCGTGCTTCAAATGTATGCTGTGGATCTAGCTCCCTGAACTTGTCTCCTCCCCTTTTTTACAGCCATATAAGCCTGTAAGGCAGGCTTTCCCCAACCTGGCACCCTCAGCTCTTTTGGACTGCAACTCCCACCATCCCCAGCCAGTCACGGAAGCCAAACCCTGCCTCCAATACCAAATCCTGCACTAAAAGAAAAAGTGCTGCTAGGTAATCCTTGCTTTCATAAATCCATGAGGACTAGTGTGAAGCTTCCTTCATGAAAGATAAGTTTCTCTGAAAGCCAAATTTGGTCTTCATTATCAAATCCTTCAATAAAAGCAGAGCACTGCAGATAATTCCTGGTTTCATAAGTCCACAGTAAACACTTAGCAAAGTTTTTATTTGAGAAATGTGCAATAAAAAGAATTTTAAAGTTTTCTAGTGAGCACTGTGAGGTCAGTTCCTGATGACCTGTTTATTGAACATTTGTCCTGATTTGTTTGTGCAAAGTTTGCAGGGAGGTCATACAGTGTCCAATTATTTATTGCACACTCATTCCAATTTGTTTGCAGGGAATTTCTATGGTGCCGTGTCATGTAAGTGCTATCCCACGCATTTTCCCATCGCATTTCTTGCCACAAAAAGTCCAGGTCTCTTTTTGTTGCCCAAGTACTCCACATTCAATTTCATTTCAAATTTGAATTTTGCTGGTATGTGCTGGAATCCCAACTGGAAAATGAAGACAGCCTGCACATTCCTTAAGTCTTGTGGAACATTTGAGAGAGATCCTTTCACCCACAGAAATATTTTGGTGCAAAAAAGAAAAGGGAAAAAAAAGAATGTAACTAGCTGTCCAAAACAGGGAGATGAGAACCAGCCCCATAGAATCAACTCCCCCAAGTATTTACAGTATTTGCATGGTGCTTCTAGTCTGCTTTTTTCATCCGTAGCTGCATCTTTGGGGATCCCATCCGAGGCAGTTCCTCTTCCAGGCCTGAATCAGACCACTGTAGCTCCTGTCCAACTGACTCCTGGCACCCTGCAATTCCTTTGCCCGGAGTTTGCCTGAGAATCTATGTTCTGCTTTAAACTGGTCTCTCACCTTGGTGCCAAGATCAATCTTAAGACCTGATAAGCAGCCTTGAAGTCCAGCTCTCTTGCCCACCAAGGCAGGCATCTGCACTTGCCAGCTGCTTGCATGGGCCCCACAGGTTGGCACTGGTGAACTACTGGTCCAGTAAACAACGGATGAGAAACAATATTAATAGTACTTGTAAATTCATTCCTATTACAATTAATTTTCATTAATAATAATATTGCTAGAGTGCTTTCAGGGGGGGGGGCAAAGCCCTACCTCCATTATTCCCAGTGAGTCTTAGGAGATTCCTGCAACATAGGACAGTTTTATCATCACCCTGTTTTTTTGGGGGGGGCATTGATGAGAAAGAAAGCAGCTTGCCTCTGGCCATTGCAACAGCTCACGGAAGAGATAAGTTTCGAACCAGGGACTTTATGGTTTACATAGCTAATACACTGCTGGGGAGGGGGGATTGCGGTACAATAAATTATATATTGCATGTACTTCTGAAAAGAAAAGGTATAATCATTGTTAGTTGGGCAAGTAGCCTATGTTTGTCCCATTGGGTCTTAGAGAGTTGAAGCTGGTCTGGCTTGGTGGCCTCCGCCAATCCGTTTAGTGTTTGCTTGCCGGTGGGTCTGCTGAGGGGCTAGTGAGCTGACTGCCCCACCCTAACCCACACAGAGGCTGCAGGGAGGTGAACAGTCCAAAATGCAGCCCCTTTCTCTCAGCGCAGTAAATACATGACCAGCAGGGCAATACAGATTGCCAGCACAGCGGCAATGAAGAAAATGCTGGCTTCCCACACCTCTTCCTCGTGCCCTTTCAGCTGTCGGGGGGCCTCTGAGGGGATCATGTTGGTGAGGTTGAGCATGTAGCCCAGAGTCCAGCCAATTTCTGAGTTGGCAGCCTGCAAGAGAAGGAGAGAGAGAGAGTAGAGTCACAAAGGAGGGCAAACACAGTGCCCACCACTTAATGCTAATAGCCTTGCCATGAACTAACACTAAGCTGGCATTTCAGGCATAGGTGAGCTTCCTTGCCATAGGAAGAGCGTTTGCTTGGCATGTAGAAGGTCCCAGGTTCAATCCCCAGCATCTCCTGGGCTGGGAGAGAACCTGGGGCTCCAGGGTCAGATTGTGTACTTAGGGCTATTTCACTATATTTTGTATCCCAAGATTTCTACGCATGTCTACTTGCTGCTATATAGATAAATGCATGAACCTGACTTTTGGAACTTTGTAAGTAAAGCATTTCAAAACTCACTAAGGTGTGTGGTCTGTGGCTAAGAGCAGTAGAAACAGGGAAGTTCTGAAAGTGGACTAAACGGGATATTAAAATGTTTTCAACAGCCTATATTGCTGCTTGCTTTTGTGACTTTTAAACTCTGTTGCTGGGTGCTCTCTCTTGCTGGAGAAAGTGTTTAGTCCTGTGCTTTGGATCTAGAGTTCCAGCTAAGTATTTTGTTAATTATCTCACACAGGTGATCTATATCTATTTTCGCCTACAGAAGCCCTTGTGAAAGTGATTTTTTTTCCAGACCATTAGCAAGGAGGAGAAAGGAATGGCTTATGTGGGGGTGGGGAACTGAAATGGGCAGAGATAGAAGGGGTAAGGACAAACTCTCTGCAAACAATCAGTCCCTTCAAAACCTGGGCTGGTTCAGATACCTTGGACCTAAACCATATACACTGACATGACCTCCAGCTCTGCCCTCACCCGCATCCGGAAGGCAATGTTGTTCCAGGTGTCCGTTCCAAAGCCGTAACCGTCCAGCAGGATAGTAAGGATGTAGTTGGCACTAGCACAGTAGTTTTTCAGATAGTCTTCCTTCTGGCTGGAGTAACTGGATTTCAACTGAGGAAAGGCAGGGAGGGAGAGAGACAGCATTTCAAGAGCAGCTGAGGTAGGAGAGTGTTCATTTCCTGACCATTGGCTATACTGGCTGGTTTGATGCAAGTTGGAAGTTCGACCATTTCTGGAGGGCACCACATTGGCTACTCTGGCCAGCAGCAACTCAGCACAACTACCTGAAATCCTTTGAGGGCAGGGATGGGGAACCTGTGGCCCTCCAGGTGTCATTGGACTATAACTTCCACCACCCTTGACCATGAGCTGTGCTGTTTGGGGGGCTGGTGAGAATTCTAGTTCGGCAACATCTGGAGGGTGACAGGGTTCCCCATGCCTGGATTAAGGTGACTGAAGGGTCCTGTTGTGTGAACCTTCAAGACTTTCCAGAAAGGCAGCTGTGTTTCAGCAAAGACAGCTTTGGGTCTTGTGGCACCTTTAAGGATGAGCATAGGTCAATGCCAACTGGGCGGCCCCCAGTGGCAGCCCCTCAAACAAGGCCTCATCTGGGATAAGGGACCATGGGCTACAGTTTGTTCTTCATGGTTGCATAGTACAAAAGATTTTGGCAGGTGTAGTTCATATCACAGTGTCGAACTGTATTCCTGCTAAAACACCTTTCTGTGTAGGTAAAAAGCCTAGGCTGAGAACAGACTCGGGGAACTGAGTCTGGGGCTTTGGTAGCATCTGAAGGCTGTTGGCTGTCTTCCTAGAGAAAAGGTGTAGAACCTCAGGTATAGGGGCTATATCCAGCCCTTCAAATCTCTGTATTTGGCCCTCAGGCCTCTTGCCAGGTGACACCTCCTCTCCAGCCACACTTGCTTCCCCCAGGCTACACATCTCAGCAACTCTGCTCTGCGCCCTCCTTGAGTGTCTTGGCTGGGCTGGGATGTGTCATTTGAACTCTGATCATGCCTCTTGCTTGATGGAGGATAGATAGGGATGTGTACAGAAAGAGGCTACTGTACGAAAGGGAAAATTCTCATGGGTTGCTCTGCCCATCTTTGCCTCTGACCACGCCCACTTGTACTTCTGGCCCCGCCCATAAATGATATGTGGCCCCCTGTATGGTTGCCCAGAAGAGAATGTGGCCCTCAGGCAGAAAAAGGTCCTTCATCAACTCTGCCCAAGAGATCTGGTGTGTGAGCAGCAGAATTTGGGCTACCAAATTGGAGTGCCTCAACCAATATATTTGGAAATATATGTTCATTTTACAGATCGTTCAACAAGTCTCCTGTGACCTCCTTCCAAGGGTAGCCAAACCACACCAGGATGATAGGATACCTACTTCGTCCCATTTCCTAGCACAGAATGTCTTGATAGTATCTTCAACAGTGGCCAGTGGCTGAGTTTCAGTCAAGTTCAGGAAATTGAAGGTATAGAAATAGGCAGAAAAAGCCTGAAATTTAAAATAAAACAAAATAAAACATTAAGAGGTGAATGAGAGACACAAAACCAACAACGGCTATAGAAGCCTGGGGAAGGGTGTAGACCAGTGATAGAGCTTTGCATGCAAAAGGTCCCAGATTCAGTCCTCAGCATCTCCCTGTAGGGCTGTGAGAGAACTAGATAGACCTATGTTCTTATTTAATTCAGCCCATTATTCAGAACCATGAGGACTAGGATCTTAGTTTATTTTTAGCAGAAAGGCCATCACCCAATGGTAGAGCATCTGCTTTGCATGCAGAAGGTCCCCGGTTCAATCCCTGATGGCATCTCCAGGTAGAGCTGGAGAGAACCCTGCTTGAAACCCTGGAGAGCCTCTCGCGGTCAGTGTAGACTACAGCAAGATAGATGGACCAGTAATCTGACTCAATATAAAGCAGTTTTCTACTTTCCTTTTTATTTTAGCTAATAAACTGAAAGATGAGGTCCTTTAATAAAGCTTGCAACAAAATAAAACCAGATGATAAATCAGTAATGAAATTCATTTATAAGACACAAAAACATTTCAAAACTATGTTTCAGTGGAATAAGCAAACAATAAACCAAAGTAATAAACATTCCAGTATTATTCAATTGATACATTGCATTTGCATGGGTGTAGCCAGGATTTATGTTATGGGGGGCCAGACACCCACGTGTCATCATCCTCTATATGGCTCTGTATAGCAGATATGAAATGAAATGCCTCAACAACAGCTGTTTTAAATTACTTTCTTTTGACCCCAAGCACTCAGAAAAATCTGTCACAATTTCTACTTTAACTTAAGTATTTTTATTTATTTACTTTATTGGGGGGGCAGCTGCCCCGCCCCAACCCTCCTGGTTATGCCCATGTGCATTTGGACTATTCATTACTTCTGTGTGAACCCAAGGGCATGACAAACAGACACACAGAGGAACATCCCTATTCCCAACTTTTTAGCATTAATTGCATGCTCTCGTACCAGAAATTTCCCGTTGACCTTAGGCTGGTAGATCCCGTTGAAACCACAGGATTTATTATATTTGCAGTTTGAGAAGTTGAAAATACTCCTGAGGGCTTCCCGGCAAAGGGTGGCATTGCCTGTGCCCACCAGAGTAAAGTTCTTCGAGGCTGGAGGTGGCTTTGATTGCTTGGCACACGGACTGCTATAGACAGACTCAGTTGTGAAGGATGAAATGTAGCCTTCTGGGTAGCAAGGGTTCTTGATCTGATCTGATGAGCTTGAATTCTGGAGGCAAGAATCACAGAATGAAACCATAGTCTGCATGTATCTTCATAAGAACATAAGGAGAGCCCTGCAGGATTGGGCCAATGGCACAACGAGTCCAGCATCCTGTTCTCACAATGAACAACCAGATGCACCAATGGGAAGCCCAAAGACCTGAGCTCAATCAGAATCAGAATATCTTTATTACGGCCATAGGCCCATATTTAAATAACAACTTGAGCTCAATAGTGCTGTCCTCGTTTGCGATTCCTAGCAACTGACATTAAGAGGCATACAGTGGAAGTGGAACGTATAGCCTTATCCTCCTCTATGGATTGGTCTAATCCTCTTCGGAAGTCATTGAAGTTGGTTGCATTCATTACTTCCTGGAGGAGTGGAATGATCCCTATTTCCCATTCATAGAGTTACATTTCCCAGAGTGGTTTAGCAATTGTAGAGGGAACTATGGGAATGGTATATCTAAGAGGGGAATAGGGGATCTCCTAACATCTCTCAGACCCTTAGTAAAGTACACATCCCAGGATCTTCTGGGGGAACCATGAGTGTTTAAAGTGGTATGATACTGTTTTAAGTGTGTAGCACAGATGAGGCTAATGCAGTTGAAAACAAATCAATTCTAGTCCTGCAAACAGGACTATTAGAAAACAAAGAGTTGGGATAAACCTTAAGTTTACCTACGGCCTGTTAATTATGCCTTTTTATTTGCATTTGTTATCCAAAATTATTTTTAATAGCTTCATAAAACCTTACAAATCAAATCAAAGAATAAAATTATCGAGGGGGATGACAATTTAAAAATGATTTATCATCTTTTGATTTAAAATAATAATAATAATAATAATAATAATAATAATAATAATATCTTTACTATTACCCGCCCCCCCACTTAAAACATAAACAGAATAAAATCAATGAATCAATGATAAATTAAAAACCAGATTAAACATAAGCCAACATTCTAAAAGTCTGGATAGGCTTGCCTAAACAAGCATGGTTTTAGAAGGTACTGAAAAGAACACAGTACATTGAAGGTGCCTGCATGATGTCAATAGGCAGAGAGTTTCAAAGTGTTTGATGCCTACTTTTTAAGTTTCTTTAAGAACATCGAAAAACAACACTGTGCATGAAATTCTTTAAGGTCTAATCCCTATTTTTGTTTTATTGTAGCCCAGATCAGGGATTTGCACGTCTGTCGCATGTTCATGTTAAATATTCATACTGATTTTAAGTGTATTTTTATTGCTTATTTTAGTTCAATTTTAATCCAATGCAGCAAACTGTAATACAATAAAATAAAATATGTAAGAAATAAAAGTAGCAATAAAAATACCATTAAAAGTCATACAGCAACTAGCAAAGCACATTTCAATGGGTACAACAGGTAGAAAAATCATTAAGTGGTCTGCCAAGACTCTCAGGAGATTTCAAGAGGTCTGTAGATGATATTTCTAGATGATATTCCTGTCCCTTTCAGTTAACACCTCCCACCACCAGTCAAGTCTCTCTGCCCAGGGGTAGCTTCTGACTGGCAACGGGTGACTTACGATTAAAAACCGGGTCAGGTGCTGGAGGGCTTGGTTCTGACCATAGCACAGGTAGCTGTGGGTATAGATGGTGTAATCAAACCCATAGAGTCGGAAGTGAGCGGCTTCGTTTGGATCAGTGATCTTGCCAGCTGGAACAAAGCTAATCTGGGTCGATGCCCCTCCGAGATCCAATGCACCCAATATATTGGCTGAAGTGGGGTGAATCCATTCTCTGTCTTTAGCAGAATACTGCAGAGATACAACAACAGGTTAGCACTTGTGGGGCCTGCCAAGGGGCAGGAGGAACATCATTTAGAGGTCTACCTGATTTTAGGACTGAGCTCCTTCCCACTTTTGAAAAAACAATCTTCCCACCTCTGCATTTATTCTGGTCAGCATTTCCTAATGATCTATGGCCTTGTTCAGACACAATGTTAAACCATGATTTAATTACCATAGTTTCACAAACCATGGTTTAGCATTACGTGAGAACCCAGTCCAATGGTTTAACTGGAGTTTATTAACTATGGTTTTTTGACTGGTAGTAAGGGTAAGCTCTTAAAGACCTTGCAAAACAAAAGTACCTGATTAGTTTACTATACCCCAGAAACCCTCAGCACAAGTCTGGGGTTGATGGGATTGGAAGTCCAGCAACATCTGGAGGGCCTAAGGCAGGCATCCCCAAACTGCGGCCCTCCAGATGTTTTGGCCTACAACTCCCATGATCCCTAGCTAACAGGACCAGTGGTCAGGGATGATGGGAATTGTAGTCCAAAACATCTGGAGGGCCGAAGTTTGGGGATGCCTGGCCTAAGGAGTCCCCATACCAGAGGCAGGCCTTTGATCTGATCCACTGGGGTTTGTATTCTTAAATTGGCCCACATCAAATGGCTGGATGTTCCCCTTTAATCAGCTGCTGGATATCTGCCATCTTGAAAATGTCCCACCACTCAACTGTCATTGGCTCCTTAGAGCAGAGGTTTTCAACCTTTTTGAGTCCACGGCTCCCTTAACCAACTATATTCTTTCTGCGACACCCCTGTGGGGCTCAAGAATCCAGTTATGTCACCCCTTGCCTGTAGAGCTGGCAACTTCTCACCCCTTTTCAAACACCCTCCCTTGTGGAGTGTTCCCTTAGCCTCCTCTCCTCTCCTATCTCTTTGGGAGTCCTCTGGGCAACAGCTGCTGCCATCCCTGGTCTCTGAGCTGCCCTGCACCCTTGCCTGTGGAGTTTATAGCCAGGGCTGCTGCAATAAACAGCTGTGCAAGCCTCTGGGAGGCAGAGACGCAAGAGGGCATCAGAGGTGGGAGGGAAAGAAAGAGGGACAGAGGCTAGGGTTGCCCGCAGCACGCCTGATCATCATTCAAGGCACCCAGGGTGCCACGGCATACTGGTTGGAAACCACTGACATAGAGAAATGGTCAGGGCCAGAAACAATATTTAAGCAACAGTAGCTGTTGGTAGGCACAGAGAATGGAAGCGAAGTAACTCATGGTGGAATAGGATCTGTCAAGCCTCAACCAGCAGAACATCATGATGATAAAGAATTACTATATTTGTGTCCCATCCTAGCTAAAGGGAGCTTGAGCTAGTGCAAATCTTTTTATCCTTAATATAACCCTGTAGGCTTACAGGGCCAAGATCAGCTTCATGGGCTGAGGAAAGCTTCAAATCTGGCTCTTCCTAGTTCTAATAAGATGTTCTAGCCCACAAGTAGCCAAAGTAGTGACCTCCAGATGTTGTTGGATTCCCACCAGCCCCAGCCAACATAGCCAATGGTCAGGAATGATTGGAGAGCACAACAGTATTTGGAGTTCACAACATAGCTTATCTTTATTGGGTTCCCATCAGAACCAACCAGCATGGCCAGGGAAGATGGCAGCTGTACTCCAGAAATATCTAGCTTATTCTTATTCTAGCCCTGGAACAATATACCTGACTAGTAAATTAAGCCCGCAACGATTACGGGCTCTAGGAAGGCGGCGGCGGGAGGGCGGGAAAGCCTGGCTTCCCGCAGAGGAGCGGCTGCTTCTGTCGGGCGGGGAGGCCTCCCCTCCCCCCGTCCTCTGGCTCTCCCCGTTTCTCTTTCTCTTCCCCCCTCCCACCCCTCCTCACTCCGCTCGCGGATCGCTGGCCGCTTTGCTTAATCCCCGCCATGTTTGCAATGGCGCAGGGAGCGGATCGAGCGAGCCCGCCGCGGACCTAGGGCTAAGGGCGACGGAGCTGGCGAGCGGGTCTCTCCCTGCTTGCCTGCCGGGCGGTCCTGGCTGCGCCAGAGGCCGCCGCTGCCACTCGGTGGGGTCTGGACGGGGGAGGGCGGCCGGCACCCCGGCCGCTCCTCCTTCTGCGGAGCCTCCGGCGCCGGCAGCCTTCTGTGCTCGGCGCGGCCGGGGGAGAGGAGGAGCGTGACGGGGAGGGGAGGGAAGGAGGGAGGGAGGGGGAAAAGGCGGCGGCGGCCCCCCGAAGTCTCTGCGAGGCAGCGGCGTTGGCAGGGGGAGAGGCCGGGGCTTGGGGCCTAGCGGAGCCTCCCTCCTCAGCGGGGCAGGCGGAGGGAGCCCGGAGGCGAGCGGCACGGAGGGTCTCCCCCTCGGCCAGTTGAGGAGGGAGGCTCCGCTAGGCCTGCAGCGCCCCTGGCGAAGCCGGCAGGTCCGCGGAGGTGCCTGGGCAGGGCGAGCCCGGCGGCGGTCGGTTGCCCCCTGGGAGGTGCTGGGAGGGCAGCCGTGCGAGGCGGCGGCACTGACCCAACTGACGACGCGCCTGCGCACGGCCGTCCTCTCGGACACGCCCCCCTCTCCCGTCGTCCAATCCCTGCATCCGTCTGCGACATGCGCAGTGGAAAATTTCCACTGACACACACCACGGACGTCGGGACATTAGGGAATTATTATATAGGATATATGCATCCTAAACCTGTTCATAGTGTTGTAGCATCAGCCCCACCTTGGTGAAGGAGTCCAACAGATAGTTGATGGTGATCCAGCCGTAAGCACCTTCGTCGTCTCCACTGATGATTTGAGCCCCTCGGAAACTCACAGGATACTGCTTGATAGTCTTGCCAATTTCTTCCAGAACTTGTTTTGATGCAGACTCATTCTCCATTCTGTAGGGTAATTTGCCAAGAAGAGTTGTGAACTTGGAAGCATGAAGCTAATTTGGAGTTTGGGGTTCTTTTGTTTTATTTATTTACTGGCAGCTTCGTACCCAGCATTGCTCAGGTATTCTAAGAAACCGAAATATTGGCGTGGTTTCGAAAGGTTCAGTCTGCCATCTTGAAGCAAAATGGTGTCCAATTGTAATCAAATGCAGAAGTGCTCATTCATTGATCTCAGGAACCATTGTGCAAAATTTGGTTACACTATCTTAAGAGGTGTCCAAATGCACAGAGTACTGACAGGCAAACAACTTTCCAAAAGAAGTAGTGTGTGTGTGTGTGTGTGTGTGTGTGTGTGTGTGTGTGTGTACTTTTTAAAAATATACTGCTTAATATAGTAATCAATCAATCAATCTCAATGTGTTTTATAAAAAAAATGCAAACAACATTCAACAGAATTTACTTAAAGCTAGATTTTTTTTAAAAGCACAACTATATCAAAATAAAACTGAGTAGTGTACAAAGCAGAAGACTGAAAATGAAAGGTTGCAGCCAGTGTAATGTAGGACCATTGAAATTAGTCATGTCCCAGAGTTCCCTGGGAAGAGGGGTTGATTGTGAAACCACTTGGCGAATTGTAGCTCTGAGGGGGGAAAGTGGGGTCTCCTAGCAACTCTCAGCACTCTGAACAAGCTACATTTCTTTTGGAGACACATGACTGTTTAGAGTGGTATACTTTAAATGTGCAGTGAAGCTGGCGCCTGAGTTGCTCTACTAACTTTAGATGGATTGAGGACAACATTGGAAGAAATTGATGGAGGACAGAAGAGCTATCCACAATGGCTGAAAGGAACATCCAGAGCCAGGGACACTCTACCTTTGAATAGACTGCTCAGCACCCTGAACAAACTACAGTCCCTATGAATGTTTAACATGGTATGATATAGCTTTGAATGAATAGTGTAGATGAGGCCTAACATAGGCCCTTTAATGTGAATGGGTCTGCGTAGGGCTTACATTGGATACTACTACTATAGTGTTATGGATTTGTGGATGCTAGACCACTATGTTCTCTGGATTGAGCATGTGGCAGAATTTAATCAATGCTTGGAGTGTCAAAATAGTCAGACCCATGTGTATTAGGTTGTGTACTAGAAATTTATAGTCCCCCTGACTTTGTGTATTATTAAGCTGTGTACAAGATATTTCTATAGACTCTGGAATCAGCATGTGCTAAAAGAGCTCATTAAGCCAAGCTGGTGCTTCCCATGAGATGATAGCCTGACGTAATGGACCATTAGGACAGCAGAGGATCAAAGGAAAGGTGTGAGGTGGCAAATGAGTGGGGCCTCTCCCTACAAATAAAGCACAGAGCTTAGAGTTAGGAGTTATGTGACATAGAACGCCAGAGGCAGAGCACAATGGCTGATGTCACGGCTGTACCTGTGGGAGAAGCAAGTTCCTCTGGCAGTGCTGATGTGATGAATCCCTCCATTGTAGGCCCAGTTTGTATTTGTGTGTAAATAAACCATATAGCATCAAGACACCACAGCCTCTGCTGTGCCTTATTTTCCAGAAATGAAACATTAAGTAAGTTGAGTAAGCCAACTGGAAACCCTGGAATCTCACACTGCTCAGGTATTGGGGTGATGCACAACAATATATTTATTTATACCCCACCTTTTCCCTCTGATAGTACTGAAGGGAGCTTACATATAAAAATAAGAATTACTATAAACATAGAAGAAACAATAATTAAAAACAATTAAACAATGATAGGATTAAAATTTAGAGAGGTGGGGAGAGAGAGAGATTAAAAACATGCGGATAGTTACAATATAAACAGCACAACATAAGTCCTTTCCTTAAAAGCAATCAGTTCTTCCAAGCCTGTTGTAACAAGAAGGTCGTCACCTGCAGGCAGAATGACACCAGAGAGGGGGCCAGTCTAGGTTTTTTTTGGGGGGGGGGAATTCCAGAGTCCAGGAGCAACCACCGAGTAGGCCCTCTCCCACATCCCTAACAAGCATGCCTGTGAGGGTGGTGAGACTGTGGGAGAGGCCTCCCCTAAATATCTGAGCTCTCAGCCAAATTCGTATGACGGAATGCAGCTTTTCAGATAGCTTGGACCTAAGCCATGCCTTGTACCCTTAGAACTGCTGCTCTTTCAAGCCTATACTGTATTTGCATCTGTAAAAACTAGACACTTGCTCCTTTAAAATAAAGCAACTCAAAATTGAGACTCCTAGTCTGAGATCCTTTATTATTATTATTATTATTATTATTATTATTATTATTATTATCATCATCATCATCATCATCAATTGACAGCTGTTTTGCTAACACAACTGGTTTCACCTCACTCTGTAAACCCTGGCTCTTTGTCTTTGTACCTCAACAGTCTCATGCCGGCTGTGGCTCCCAGATAAACTGGCGTCTCCTGCTGCCTTTCTGGGGGGATCACGGTCATGGCAGCATTCAGGCACTCCTTGAGGGAGGCACCTGCCTGCGGAGGGTTTTTGGCATAACTTGATATCCCGCTCCCTGAAACATAAAAAAGCATGTTGTTGTTGTTTAGTCGTTTAGTCGTGTCCGACTCTTTGTGACCCCATGGACCAGAGCACGCCAGGCACTCCTGTCTTCCACTGCCTCCCACAGTTTGGTCAGACACAGAGATGGGCAAATCTGTCCACATCTTACTTTTTCCAGCCTTAATTTCAGTTCCCCACATTTCCAGATCATCTTCAGCTTATTTTTTAAAGTCACCATCAAGGCTTTTAGTGCAAATTTATCCTAATATTCCTGTGTTTGTAGGTAATTTTGCTTAACCTAGACCACATTCACACCACACATTAAAAGCACTGTGACAGCGCTTTACAGTTGTTTTGGAAAATGCAAATTAGGTTGTTTCCTTTTAATTGCAAACTGAACAGAATCCCCATTATCCCTACTCTCCCTCTTTCACCCACCCACCCATGACACCCCCCTCTATTTTCTGTGACACCCCAGCACTCTCTGACACCCATCTCTCTTTCTCATACCCCCCTCTTTCTGATGCCCCCTCTCTGAGTGACATCGCTTTTCCCCCTCTCTCTGACATGCCGTCTTTCTCTCCCTCTCTGTGACCTATACACAGTTGACTCGCAACTTACCGGTAGGCACATTTAATTTGTGCAAATTCAGCTTTATGCGCTTTGCCGAATTTTTTTTACAAATAAATAAAAAGGGGGCAGGTGCCTGTATGGGAGGAGGAAGGTCAGCAATCCCAGCCACCATTGCACTCACCTTGGGAGAGTATTCGGAGGTGCAGGGATAGTATTTTGTCTATATGCAATTTTGGCCTTATGCAGTACAGAACATAACCCCCACGTAAGCCGAGAGTCAACTGTATTCAATATTCCATAATCAATGTTGTTTTGGTCACTGGGAGTTGAATACAGCTGATATTTTAGACCTTCTGGATCCCTCTCCCACCTCCCTCAGATGCCCCTGCCATGTTTTTATGTAACTAGGAGAAGCTGACCATTGACATGACAGGAGAAGGTTTGGCTGACCACGCCTGTGTTGTTCTCTTTGTCCATTGGCCACTGGTAGACGAACAGCGAGGTGTGGGATGAGCCCGCATCAAACACCAGCCCGTACTGGAGGGGGAGACATTTAGAATGAAAGAGTCAGGTGGTGCAAAACCTGAGCTGCTAAGTTAGAATGAAAAAAAAAATAAACCACTGAACTCTCATCAGGGTTTAAGATAGAGCTGGGGGAACTTCCTTGGCCAGAGGGCCAAATTTCTTTCTGGGTAACTCCCTGGGCACCACATGCCAGTGGTGAGCAGCAACAAGTAGTGGAGCAATGAGTGTTTTTCTTCGCTTTGTACAGTGGGCTAGCTTACACACACACACACACACACACACACACACACACACACACACACACTTTTCATCCAGACAAAGAAGAGGTATAACCAGAGTTCAAGGGGACATGTTCCAGCCAGGCAAAAAAGCTCAAATAGGCCAACGAGGGGTGTGACTGGAGAGGGGTGTATGGCCTGGGGAGATTCCTGGAGGCCAAATGGAGAAGCCTGAGGTTCCCCACACCTATATAATAGGAAGACATTTATTTCTTAAATAACTGACTCAGTGGATTTGCCTCAAAGAAAGGTCCATGGTATCAGGTACAGCTGCACACTCACCTTATTCTCTGGAGGCAGTGTGACATTGTGGACTCCCACCACAATGAGGAGCAGGGCCGCGAGGGAGAACAAGCCCAGAATCACCAGGGCTGCTGGGAGGTACCAGTTGTTCCATCTGTTGCCCATAGCTAAATATATAAAAACATGAAGAATTTCCTTTCCATCCATCAAGATACCGGTCATAGAATCATAGAATCGTGAGTTGGGAGGGATCCGGGAAGTCCTCTAATCCAGCTCCCTTCTTGGTACAGGAATCTTGACATTTTATCATCCCTGACAGACCAACCAACCAAGCTCCAACAAGGGAGAGTCCATCATCTAGGGCTGCCATATGTATGGCTTTTCCTGGACATGTCTGGGAATCGGGCTGTCAAAATGGCATCTGGGCAGATTTTCATCCAATTAGCAAGATGTCTGGGAAAACCCGAACATATGGCAACTAGAGCAATTTCTTAAGAAAAATGCTGTAAAAATCCCCCAAAAGCCCAAAGACTTAACAACAACTTTGTCTGGATTTTCACTTTTGGGAATATGGCAACCCTACCATAATCACGTTCTGCCACAGGGATATCTGGGCAAGTGAACTGGCCCCTGAGCTTGCTACCCCTCCCCTCTATGACCATGCAAGCTTATTACTTGTCCTGAATAGCCACTTTTAAGTCTTTTAAGTCAAGATTAAATGAGTGAATGGGCATATGGGGGAATAGTCTGGGTTTTTATTTTTGCAGGTGGGTGGGGATAGGAATTTTTGTGGATTTTTTTCCCTTTTCCATGTACATATTTTGAAAGCTTCATACAGTAAATGCATTATAACAAGGCAATGCATTTCTGTATGTCTGGAGGCAAACATGAGCGTTGGAAGGGGCCTTAAAGGGTTGTCTAATGCAACCCTCTGCAGATCACTCCCAAGTGAGTTACTTGCCCAACGGCAGGCACAGTTGGGACATGGGTAACAGATGCAAATTCTGGGGAAATTCTTATGTTGTAACTGAGCCCAGGATCCTGGGGGATGCAGACGATGACTTCCACAACTGGACAGCTTTTGCACTTTGCTTCTAAATGAAGATTCCCCCAATTCTTTCACTATTGAAAATTTTGAAACCGCAAAATAATAATTTCAAAAAGCCCTGGTATGTGTGGGTATGGGTGTGTGAGTCTCTGGCCGACACGTCTGATTGCCGCTTGACTTTGTGCCAGAATCAATTACATGGATCACTAAAGATATCCGAATGGAAAGGAAAGCTCCCAAGGCCACACAGTAGATAAACAGGTGCAATTGGTTTTTCTTTTTCTTTTAACTCTGTAAGTGCTGCCTGCTGATGCTGCAGCAGCAGCAGGAACCTAGAAAGCTCTTAGTTCTCACTGGCAGGTAGCTGTGACTGAGAATGGAGTGAGTTGTCTGAGGCCATATACAGTAAGTGCTTTCTAAAGGTAATTTAATGCATCTATGGTGGGAGTGACATTTGAACAAGTGATTACTCAGCTCATACCACACCAGCTCTTTGTTTACCAAGTAGCATGTGAATCAGCACTTTTTCTCAGAAGCAAATAATAAGAGCCCTGCAAGATTAGGACAAAGGCCCATCCAGTCTTGTTCCCACAGTGGTCAAACAGATGCCCATGGGGAGGCCGCAAGCAAGAAGTGAGCACTAGAGCAACTCTTCCCCACTGGTGATTCCCAGCAAGTGGCATCCAGAGTTGCAGTGCCTCCGCCAGTAGATATAAGGTTGCCATACGCACATAATTTCCCGGTCATTCCTGGGATTCGGCAGTCATGTCCAGGCAGAAATCCCTCAAATGTCCAGGAAAATTTAGACACATAGCAACCCATGTCGGAAATGTAGATTTTGGTGAATTTTCTTAAAAGTAGGTCAAAAACAATTTTTTTTTTGGTGTCCAGATTTTCACTTTTTGAAAGATGGCAACCCTAAGATAGAACATAGGCAGACATGGTGGGTGCCTTTTTGGCTTTGAAAAGGAGGGTTAATGTGTTAGTCTTGGTGGCTACACCAGAGTTTGCTGCATGGCTCAGCTGAGAATGAGTCTCAAGTCTGCTGTATGTTGTGGCAAGATAAATATTGAGGCGGGGAGGTGGGGCTTGGCAGGTTACGCCAATCCTCACTTCAAGGAAATAACTGCCGTGCCTTTCTCAGGTTTCCTCCAAATTCCGTTAAAAAGCAGGGGAAGGAACAGAAGTTGATAATAATAAAATCAAACAATACTTTTTGAGTACCGTTTGGTTTCAAGCCCTCTTTGTGGGATTCCCTTGGGCATTTGGCTGGCCACTGGGAGATACATGATGCTGCACTAGATAAGCTACCGATCTGATCCAACATTAGATCGCCTAATGCAGGGGTCAGCAAACTTTTTCAGCAGGGGGCTGGTCCACTGCACTGGCGGAGGAAGAGGAGTGCGGGGGGTGTGCACCGCCCCCAGAAGCAGGATCCCGGCAGGGTGCCATCGTGGCTGCCCCCCCCCACGCTTGGCACCACGCCCCCACAGATGGTGTACCACGCCCCCAGAACGCGTGCCAGCCCTGCCCCCGCCTGCTCTTCACCCCCCGGAGCCAGAGCATTAAGCTCTGCCACTGGTCCACTGTACCTCAGACCTTGTGGGGGGCTGGACTATATGTTGCCATGATTATGACCCGCATTTTTAGCAAAAACTCTTATTGGGACCAACCCCAATGTTCCCCAAATGTGATATTATTTTTTTGGGGGGGGGTTCCCTCATACACCCACGCTGCTTCCTTTGCATGTTACACGTTGACAGTTATTATTTCTTTCGTAAGGCGGGGTGGGGGGCTGAGGTAAGCACGCCATTCCTATCAGCCCTGGAGAGCGTGTGCACATGCGTGGGTGAAGGGGAAAGCCGTTGGTCATGCTAAGTCAGACCGGCACCATTCAAGCAAAAACGTTCTTTTCCCCGCGCGAAGGAAGATGAGGCGGCAGCAGCTATTTACCTTTCCATGGCCCGCACCATGTAGCTAACGAGTGGCCTCCCCAGCAGACCGCAGAACTGTTTTGGAGTGCAGCTGCCCAGGCGCTCCCCGCTTCCTCTGGCGGGGAGCACCGCCACCACATATACCGGCGGGTGTCGCTCCCAAGGCACCTCCGAGCCCCTGCTGCTGCAACTGCCCTTCCTGAGGTCAGTTGCCAGCAGCTCCATAGTGGAAATCCGAACTCCTTTTCCCTCTTCCCCACCTCGGAAGTAAAGATTGCTGGCGCGTGTGACAGACGGAGAAAGGGCTTGTCTCGAGCAGCCGCCAGCCTCACTTTTGACCCCCAAGCCTGGCTGAGTCGCAAAAACCATTGCGCGCGTGCTATGCCGGCTGCCTGGATTCCTGGACCGTCCACGGGCCAGATCTAGAAGGCAATTGGGCCTGATCCAGCCCGCGGACCTTAGTTTGCCGACCCATGGCCTAATGGGTCTGATTCAGCAGCTTCCTTGCCTGTCACCCATTTGGCAGCTGGCATAGCTTGTCTAACATTCCCTTTTAAAGAAACTATATATAACAGGCCTTAGATAAATCCACTGCCAATAAATAAGCTCACAAAAACAGGATCAACAAAGGGATCCACCCACATGTTCAACAAGGCCTTGGGCTTCTGCCCAGAAATAAAACATTGGCAAAGAGCACCAGCACATTCCAAAGAGCCAGTCGTGGGCAGGAGGGGCAGGATGTGGATGGAGGAGCATCTGAAGGATTTGATACCAGCCACACCTGTCCATCATGAAATATGACAAGGTGATAGAAAGCTGCCTTTCCATTGGTCTGTGTAAACCAAGTGTGGTGAGGTAGATCTGAATAGCCAGCGGGTTGTTACCTCCCCCACCCTTGGCGGGTGAAGTCTGACAGGGGGTGGTGCTAGCCACTTGTCAATCACCTGGTATCACAACGACATCATCTCCTCTTGCAGGGTTTGAAATCAGCTGATTGCTGGGTCTTTTGGAGTTGTGTATCTGGCTATACAGGGCTTTTGTATATGCCACTGGTCAGCTGATTGATACTTCCTGAAAAACCGCTTTTGGGTTGACTACATCCTTACATGCCCAACACTTGATGTGGCTTGGTTGAAATGGCCGGGGTGGAGGCACACTAATTAAGCCACCAGACCTGGGGTCCTGTACTCTAACATGCCCTGAGAAGATTGATGAGGGAGTCTGATGACTGAGTCCTGTGAGGAAGGGCTGCGGCTCAGGGGCAGAAAACCTGCTTTGTATGCAGAAGGTCCCAGGTTCAATCCCCAATGGCATCTCCAGGCAGGGCCAGAAATGTTCTCTTGCCTGAATCCCTGGAGAGCCACTGCCAGCCAGTGCAGACAATACTGAGCTAGAAGAACCAATGGGTCTGACTCAGTATAAAGCAGCTTCCTATGTTTTCAATTTTTTAAAATGGCTTTTTAGGTTTTAGAAAGTGACAGAAAAACACATTGGAAAGTGTGGGATGAACAAATGACTAATGGGAAGACAAGTAAATACTCTGTAAGCACATCAGGATAAACTCAGAATGAATGCTCATTGTCATATAACTTCCCCACAAACAAAGCAGGACAAATACTCAATAAAAGCCAGTCCTAGTCTAACCATCACATAAATTTTGTGTAAGGAAATTGGGATTAATGCTGAATGAATGGGCCATTTGGAGAAGCCCCACATCACATATTTATTTTCTTTTCTTTTCTACAGTGGTACCTCTGGTTGGGAACACGATCTGTTCCGGGGTGCCGTTCACACCCCGAAAAGTCCGCAACCAGAGCGGCGCTTTTGCACATGTGCGAAGCGTGCAGAATGCTTCTGCGAGTGCGAGTGGCGAAACCCGAAAGTAAACACTTCCGGGTTTGCCGTGTTCTTAACCTAAAAAAACACAACCTGAAGCGTTCGCAAGAAGAGGTATGACTGTATTTTATATTAAGGTAAAAGGTAAAGGACCCCTGGACAGTTAAGTCCAGTCAAAGGCGACTATGCGGTTGCGGCGCTCATCTCACTTTCAGGCCGAGGGAGCCGGTGTTTGTCCACAGACAGCTTTCCGGGTCATGTGGCCAGCAGGACTAAACTGCTTTTGGCACAACTGAACACGTGACAGAAACCAGAGCACCTGGAAACGCCGTTTACTTTCCCGCTGCACCGGTACCTATTTATCTACTTACACTGGTGTGCTTTCGAACTGCTAGGTTGGCAGGAGCTGGGACCGAGCAATGGGAGCTCACCCCGTTGTGGGGATTTGAACCGCCAACCTTCTGATCAGCAAGCCCAAGAGGCTCAGTGGTTTAGACCACAGCGCCACCTGCACCCAATATTCTATTAATTATATTATATCTAACAATGGGGTGTATGGGGTATTAGGGGAGAGGTAATACCTCTGGTAGAGGACACATCATGCTCCTTCTGGGGTAGTTTGCCCTCCTTTGGCCCCGACTCTGACCTTAGCTCTCATGTGTGGCTCCTAGAAGTTGTCAGCATGTGACAGCGGCCACAACCCGGGAATGGCTTCAACTGGCCAGCTAAACCTGGTGAAGACAGCTGATGGGTCTCAAACCCTTGGTGAGTTAGGGACTTCCCTGAATGCAAAGACAGGCTGCGGCGGATTGAGCGGATGAGACCAATAGTGGGTCCAATGGTCAAGAAGGCGGTTTCTGCATGTGCTGTAGAGGGAAGTGAGGGGCAGATGGAACTTGTCAACCTAGGAAGGCAGCCCATATAGGAGAAGGAAAACTCTGATCCTAAACCTCCAGCTTGTCAATATCTTTCTTAAACTGTGGTGTCCAGAAAAACAAGAACCCCTATGCAGTTTACAATTATATAAAAGAAAACAATGAAATTATTGATTAAAACCAGGTATTCAAAATATTCAAAAGATGATTAAAATCAATGCTTGCTAAAAACAAAACAAAACATAAGTCACGTCTACATGTCTGGATAGGCTTGACTAAACAAAAATGTTTTAAACAGATGTGGAAAAGGGTGCCAGGAAGGAGCCTGCCTGGTGTCAATAGGCAGGGAGTTCCAAAGTGTAGGTGCCCCCAAGCTAAAATTTCAATTTCTTTCAAGTGTGGAACAAGTATTGCATGGCACTTGTAACAGTGCTGATTCCTCAGAGTGAAGTTGTCAGGTTGGCATGTAGGAGGTAAGTTAATCCCACAAGTAAACATAAATAATACCACATATAATAATGTAAATAAATTTATGATAAATGAATTGGTCGTCCTTTGGTATCCTGGCCTTCCGGTTAAGGGTATGGCCTGCATGGCATCCCCTCTAATTGGGGCTCAGGGTTCAGTCAGGGGAGTTTGCAAGATAACATCTGGGCTGCAACAGCCTCCTATGCCCTTTAAAATAGTGGCATTGACATCTCTGAGAGCAAAAGAACATTGCTGTTTGAACAAGTTTACAGCGGCCTGGCACGCTGTTCTCCTGCGAGAGCAGGATATTTTAAAAAACACTTTAAATGTCTAATGCACACAGTCACGTTGTCAGCTGAGGCCTGTCACTAGTTTTATTATTATTATTTAATGAAGATGGATCGTGCGATAAGTCTCAAGTCTCGCCTTCGAAAGGTTAGGTACAGCGCGTTTTTGCGTCATTTCACTTGAAACAAAGGTATGTGGAAAAATCCAGGAAGTTTGGTTGGTTCACTGGCAGACATGGAGAGCAAGAAAATATAGGACTCTCTCTCCCTCTCTCCCTCCCTCTCTCTCTCTCTCTCTCTCTCTCTCTCTGTGTGTGTGTGTGTGTGTGTGTGTGTGTTTGTGTGTGTGTGTAGGGAGGAAGGCTGAAGGTACATGGGGCGGTAGGGATAAAAAAAATTTGCTCTGAAACCACACTCACATATACTTAAATGACCTCTGATACGAGTAATAGCCTAATGCTCAGGAAGGGACAGCTCAGCAGTAGAGCATCTGCTTGGCATGCAGAAGGTCCCAGGCTCCATCCCCAGCAGCATCTCCAGGTAGGACTGGGAAAAGACTCTGTCTGAAACCCTGGAGAGCCACTGCCAGTCAGTGTAGACAATACTGCACTAGACGGATCAATGGTCTTGCTTGGTAAAAGGCAGCTTCCTATTCAAACCAGTCCTTTATTCAGAACCAGGACTGGAACCTTATTTCGCAAGCACTGCCATCCATCCAGATCTTTGGCATGAGGGGTGGAATCTTCAGTGGTAGAGTATCTCCTTTGCAGGCAAAAGGTTGCAGGTTCAATTCCCAGCACCTCCAATAACAGGTGGGACAAGCACCTGCCTGAAACCCTGGAGAGCTGCTGCCAGACACTGTCCACTATATGGAGCTAGAAAGACCAATGGGTCTGACTGATACTGATAAGGCAGCTTTCCATGTTCCTATTTTAAAGAAGCAGCTCTTTGTTCAGGACTCTGAGGATGAGAATCTTGCTTTATAAAAATTATATTTAGGGGAAGGGCCATAGCTGAGTGGCAGAAATTCCCAATTCTCACAATTTCCAGGTGGGGCTGGGAGATATCCCCTACCCAAAATCCCTCTGCAAGGGATCTCTGGGTTCAGATCTCTGGGTAGGGAGGAAGTAGGAAAGGTGTGGGGGGGGAGCAGGACCTTAGTTACCTATGCATTTTTATTTATTTTTATTGATTGGGGGTGGCAGCTTTCCCCTCCCGCTTGACTATGCCCATGGGAAGGAGGGCAGAATTACAGTCATCCAGCCCCACACTGGAGTGTGTGTTGTTCGGAAGGGGCCTGTTGCTCCTTTACGATGCCAACCCCTAAACTTAGTGCCCTTGAATTACTAATCTTCCAAATGAATGAAATAAAAATGCACCCTGCAGTCCCTACTGAGTAAAAACTCAATCTTAGGCACTTGTCTGACATTCAACATCAACAAGCAGGCAGCCTGGACAATAAAGGGATGTGTGAGTGTATTTATGGTCGCATTAAACCATCATATCACATTTGCCTGGTAGGGCTGGACTTTGGTACTATGGTCCCCTGAGCTAGGCCACTGCACTGGGCTTTGGGAAGGAGGCGTGAGGACTCCAACAGGGTCCTAGAACCCTTCCATCTCATTCCCAAAGCTAGGCAAGTGCTAACTAGGCTTTGGGAAGGAGGTGAGTGGTTATTGGGCGCACTCTCCACTCAGTGCCCAGTGTGGGGGAACCAGTGGAGCTGCCCTAAAACAGCTTCTGTACCAGGGAGGAAGTCCCTTTGCACTCAGTGGAGAAGACCCATGGAGTACAAAGGGACTTCCTCCCAGGTAAATGTGTCTAGGGTGACTGTATGAGGGTGCTGAGGGAATGGGCCTGCTCCTGGGGCTGCACTGCTGCTTCTACCCTTAAAAATAATCTCTTAAGGAAAGTTCCCCCAAAATCAAACCCAGTCTTGCTCTTACAAGCTCTTCTGCTTCAACTTTCTTCAACGACCATCATCGGAATCTGAAGGCAGAATCAATACATTATTGGGCCACATCCACACCATACATTTAAAGTGCTATGATACCACTTGAAACAGTCATGGCTTCCTGCCAAGAATTCTGTGAAGACATCCCATTACCCTCCCAGAGCTACAATTCTCAAAGTGGTTTAACTGTTTAACAATCAATTTCTCTTCACAGGAACTTTGGAAATTGTAGCTCTGGGAAGAGAACAAACCAGAGCTCCCAAATTCTTTGAGGGAACTTATGACTATATCAGGTGGTGCTTTAAATGTATGGACGTGGCCTTAGTCAGAAGCCAGCGTTATTTTAGTAACAGACTGGCAAGAGGAAACATCTGAAACTCATCAAGCTGCTGACTCCTGTGCATAACATGTGATATTATCTGTCCTCCTATAAAGGTGATATTCTGCATTTTGAAAGGAGGCTGGCTTTGGAGACAATATTGTTTCTGGAACCATATGCAAAGCAGCACCCATTTATACTATGTATAATCATTCACTTTTAAAAGCACTCCCCCCCCCCCCCAGTTTTCTTTTACTTGCACTGATCTTCAACCTTGTAAAGGACTTATTAGAAAGAATGCTTATCTCCTCTCTGATCAGCCTATCACTGTTTTTGATTGACACTGCTGGCTCGTGTTCTGCAAGAGCTGGATTAAACATCCGGTTCTAATATAAGCAGAGTAAAATTTTAAGCTTGTTCCTGGTAATAATGAAGGCTTGCATGATTACCACGAAGGAACCCTGCACTTCTGAATCTGCCATTGCACTGCTGGAGAGGCAGAGAGAGAGAAAGAGACCTTGACAAGCAACTATGAGAGTCCTATGACTCTCTCTCTCTCTCTCTCTCTCTCTCTCTCTCTCTCTCTCTCTCTCTCTCTGTGTGTGTGTGTGTGTGTGTGTGTGTGTGTGTGTGTGTGTGTTTTAAATGTATGGTGTATGGTAGCCTTAGTGATTACAAATGCAATCTGAAGAAGCCACAAGTTTAACAGTGCAGCCCCACTGAATTCAATGCAAGTTATTTACAGCCTGTGTTGGCTGGTGCCCATTGGGACTGGTAGGGCAGAAGGCAGGGAGCTAAACAGTAGGTGACACCATAGCTGCTGACAGGCAGAGCCAGGTAAGTTTTATTCCCCCTGCTCTTCCCTGCAGAGCTAAGGCAACACTGAGACTAAGGGGGGGGGGGAGTAAGCTGGCAGCTTGGGCCATCTCCTGGACTGGTTGTAAGAAGGAAGGCAGGAAGGAAGGGAGGAATTGGCTGAGAGGAGACTGAAGTTAGTGAGGCTGCGCCATATTTGCACTAATGAACCAGTCTCCATTGCTCCTAGGTAAGTGTGTACAGGATTGCAGCCTAAATCTTATATCAACCACAGAGTCACCCAGTCATAGAAAGTCATAGAATCTTAGAGTTGGAAGGGACCATGAGGGTCATCTACTTCAACTCCCTGCAATGCAGGAATCTTTTCCTCCAACATGGGGCTCAAACCCACGATTCTGAAACTCTGAGGTTAAGAATCTCATGCTCAACTGAGCAATGGGCCTGGTCTGTAATTGGTAGTCAACTGGTAGGTGTCTCACACAAGTAGGGAAGTGTCGTTGCTCAGTGGTAGAGCATTTGTCTTGCATGCAGGAAGTCCCAAGTTAAATTCCTACCCATGTACTACTGGGGAAAACTCCCTGCCTGAAACCCTGGAGAGCCGCTGCCAATCAGTGTAGACAGTACTGAGCTAGGTAAATCAATCGTCCGTCTCATCATGACAGCTTCCTAAGTAGACTCTGGACCTAAGCTGGTTCATTCCATGGCATCACTCACCATTTTTATTTTATGTAGAGAAAATGATTGGCAGGAATACACCTGAAGGAGGACAGAGCTCCTATAATGATGATAATAATTATGTCATGGCAATGTGAGTCATACTTTCCCTTTGATTTCCATGGGTCTGCTCTATGTATGATTTATTTGTATAGCAACATAATCACATCCAAGTAATGATTTATTTGTACTGTATCAACATAATCATATCCAGATGTTAGTCACACAAGCCCATCTATTTCTTTTGACTTCCTCTGTACATGACTTATTTGGATATCACTTTTAAAATCATTATTATAATAAACACGTATCTTGCTTTCTCTTTATAGCTACAAACAATTGATGAAATAAAATCAGAATAAAACATTATATAAACAAAAAAGATCATGGAAAATAGTAGCAAGGAGAGGAAACATAAGTAGAATAGTTGCCTGGAATATGAGATGCGGAACCATTCATCGTTACAGGTTACAGATAGGGTTTATCACCTCTCAGTGCGGCAGAAGCTAGAGAATCTGCCCTGGCCAGAATTCTCTTTTCTATGAGACTGTTAAAATATTGGAGCTTTAAGAGATGGGTAAAGCATTGCTATACTCTCATTACGTTGGGGAGGTAAATGTGTTGCTGCTATGTGTGTGGGATGTTTGCTGTATCCCTCAGACCTGAGAACCAAATACGGCCCTCCATACCTCTTTGTCTGGCCCTCAGGAAATCTCCCCAGACTTTATTTATTTATTTATGTATTTACTAGTAGACTTTAAGCCCGTTAAATTAACGGGCGCTAGAACATAATGGAAAGCGGGGACGGCGAGAACTTGCTGAAGTGCTCGATGTACTTGGGCGCCCCGGCCAGCGCCGAATGGCCCTTCAGCAGGCAGCGCAGGAGGCGCATCGCGGCGGCGGCGGCACTGGCACCAGCCAGGCCCCGGCAGGCCAACTCAGCCGCCACTTGTAACGGCCGCTATCGCTTAGAAGTAAGTCCACGCGAGCGCGCACCTGCCGCTTCAACAGCCCGGCCGCCCGAAGTCTCTGCGCTCCAATCCCTGTGCCCGTGGGGCACATGCGCAGTTTCGCCCGGCCGCCCAAAGTCTCTGCGCTCCAATCCCTGTGTCTGTGGGGCACATGCGCAGTAGGACACAGGGACGGACACAGAGACTGGACGCAGAGACACTTGCACTTTATTACTGTAGATTTGTTACATTTCTATCCCACCGGGCGGGACGCGGGTGGTGCTGTGGTCTAATCCACAGAGCCTAGGGCTTGCCGATCAGAAGGTTGGCGGTTCGAATCCCCGCGACGGGGTGAGCTCCCATTGCTTGGTCCCAGCTCCTGCCAACCTAGCAGTTCGAAAGCACGTCAAAGTCCAAGTAGATAAATAGGTACCCCTCCGGTGGGAAGGTAAACGGTGTTTCCGTGCGCTGCTCTGGTTTGCCAGAAGTGGCTTAGTCATGCTGGCCACATGACCCGGAAGCTGTACGCTGGCTCCCTCAACCTATAGAATGAGATGAGCGCTGCAACCCTAGAGTCGTCCGCGACTGGACCTAATGGTCAGGGTCCCTTTACCTTTACCTTTATCCCACCTTACTCCCAAATTGGGATTCACGGTGGCTCACAGCATTTAAAAACTTCAGTTATAAATTATAGAATCATAAAAACAGACTAGTTAAAAACAATAATTGAAATACATTTGGAACACATTTGGAACCAGTAACTAAAATCCTGCTTGTCTGGACCACAGCCCAGTCAGTGATAGTGTCGCCTTTCCAAAGGTCTGTCTGGACAGGAAGGCCTTAGCCTACCGGTGGAAGGATAACAAAGAGGAAGCCGGTCTAATGTTCCCTCCAACATTCCTCAGGTGAAAATAGGGACATTTTCAGCTAACCCTCCTCAAACCCCCGTTCCCCTTGCTGAGCATTTCCTATCAGAAGAAGGGTGGGTACCACCACCACTTCACCAACGGGACACAGCACACACGCCTTCCACCGTTCTGAGAAAACATCTTAATGGCAATTTTATTTTATACTTTGGTAGATTTACAAAAAGAAAAATGCACACTAATAAAACAAATTGTAGAAAAGGGCGAGATTATCACCCTCTTTTATTGTCCATTCCAGGTTGCCCAACCACTGCCACAGTGTCCTTTCTCTTGGCAGATCAAGATGATGCAAAGGTTGCAAGGTTTTTAGCTGGGGCAATCAGAGTAAGATCCACTATTTCAGTATTTAATTCAAAACCCTAAAATGCATTTTATATAATTGACTTTTTATTTCTATTCTTTGTATATCATATAGTTGTTTTATTGCTATGGCCGATGGCTGATGCAAACAAAGATTCATTCATTCAGGGCGAGATTAGGCACGGATGCACAAAACATTTTGTGTAATTTATAGTTGTGAAACTACAACTAATCCAGAATGCGGCAGCTAGACTGGTGACTGGGAGCGGCCTCTGAGTCCATATAGCACCGGTCCTGAAAGACCTACATTGGCTCCCAGTACATTTCCGAGCACAATTCATAATGTGTTTGTGCTGACCTTTAGAGCCCTAAACAGCCTTGGTCCTGTATACCTGAAGGAGCGTCTCCACCCCCATCGTTCAGCCCGGACACTGAGGTCCAGCGCCGAGGGCCTTCTGGCCGTTCCCTCGTTTGCGAGAGGCCAAGTTACAGGGAACCAGGCAGAGGGCCTTCTCGGTGGTGGCACCCACCCTGTGGAATGCCCTCCCTTCAGATGTCAAGGAAATAAACAACTATCTGACTTTTAGAAGACATCTGAAGGCAGCCCTGTTTAGGAAAGTTTTTAATGTTTGAAGTTTTATTCTGTTTTTAATGTTCTGTTGGGAACCGCCCAGAGTGGCTGGAGAAACCCAGCCTCCTCTTCCCTTCTTGTCCCTTCTTGTTTTGTTTTTCATATTACAAGCTTTGGACAAGTCTGGGAACCCTTTTTGACCAAAAAGCAGGTTACAAATGCTCTAAATAAATGCTTTGCCTGGGGATGCATGGCAGGTGTACCATCATTTTGACAAGGAATGCTGCCGTTATCTCAGCCTACAGTGGAGCCAAGACACAATTCGTTCTCTGCAAATCAGAGCGGGAAGAAAACTACACTGATTGCCATTTTGCTACCATACTAGGTTCAAGGTATTTGTGTTAATCCACGAAGTCCTAAACAGCCTGAGCCCAGGGTACCTTCAGGATTATCTGATCCCTTATGCGCCATCTCAGTTGCTGAGAACCTTTTAATGGGGCACTTCCAGTGGTTCCCCACATCTCTGAGGTTGGCCTTCACTAGGAGCAAGCCTTTAGTGTGGCAGGCTCTACCCTGGGGAACTCCCTGCCAGTAGAGGTTTGGCAGACATCTTCTGAAAACTATACCACTTAGACAGGCCTCCGCAGGATGAAATTTTCTTTTAACCTACTGGTATTTACTGTTGTTTTACTGGTTTTTTTTATTATGTTTTATTTTGCTTTTTACTGATTTTATTATGATTTTGTTGACTTGATATACTTTTATGAAAAATTCAGATTACGTATAAACATTTAATCAATAAAATAAATAAACAGAGCAGCACTTTTTATGAATGAAAATAAAAGAGCCATGCTGGATGAGACCCAGATCCCATGAAATATCTGCTTCCCATTTCCCATAATGACCTGCAAGAACCCCACAGGCAGGGCATGAAAGCAACTATATATATATATTCATTCTTATATAAAAATTGCTTCCCAACACAGCAGCCAACCAACTGCTGGCTGCTGAGGCCAATAAACAGGGCATGAAAGCAACAGCCACATCTTAATTTTGCTGTCCAGCAACTGGCACTCTTGAATGCACAGAGATACACTGCCCCTAAACGTGGAAGTTCCATTTCCCCATCATGACTAGCAGTCATGGACAGAACAAACTTCTTTTCAGATCACTAAAACCTAGGGGCTACCATCGCCACAGCCCACACCTTAGAGGTGTTCCAACAACATCCGACATGTGTACAATCTGTGTACGGAAATAGCTGAGCTGTACAAATCAAGGGGCACACACTGTTCCACACAAACACTTGCAAATGTCTAGAGACAAGTTTGTAGCTGAGCTCAGTATGATGTGTGAACAAGCCTCTTGTGGCAGCATGTTCCGCAAGATAATTGGGAGCGGCAGTCCTTTCTTACAGCTGTTCTGAACCTCCTGGATGGGGCTCCTGATTTTAGTAATGATTAAGAGAGAGAAAGAGAAAACTTATTTTGCTACCCACTTTCTCCATACCTGCCTTTGGTGCTTGCGTGGTCAGAGGGGCCCCCTCTCCACTTACCTCCAGGGGGCAGAAGAGGGCAAGCTGGATACCCCGAGCAGGAATGCAGCTAGCGAACCGTCAGATCCCGTCGCCACCAAACAAAGCTTACTCAGGTGGATGTGCCACTGTACAAAGGTTGCCTTTTTGTAGATATTGATGCAGCCAATCATGCCCCCCTCCGCCTCCGCCTCCCTCCCTCCCCTGTCATTGGAACTGGGACTCTGCTTTGCCTGCCCATTTCTGTGTCGTGGACGCCCAGTTGAGCAACACCTCTTTGGCACATCCTGCCCACAGGTTTTGTTTACAAGCCGGGGCCTTGGCAAGGCGATTTCCCTAGCGGAGCATGTCAAGCAAGAATTTCCTTGATGCATGCACAATTGAGGGTCAAGGAGATGGTGTTTTCTTTTCCTGTTTCTAAGTATGGCAGGTGAGCAGTCACCTGTGCCAAACCAGGAGGGAGGGAGGGAGGGCCCCAGTGACAAACAGTCAGCCTCTTTTCCTAGGTAAGGAGGCCCATAGCTCAGATCACATGCCTTATCGTGCCAGAAGATTTGGATTCAAATACCAGGCATCACCAGGTAGAGTGGGGAGGAGCCCTTTCTGTAATAATAATAATAATAATAATAATAATAATAATAATAATAATTCATGTGTGGGTGGGGGTGTGTGTTTTGGATCAGGTTAGCCATATTGATTTGTATGCTGTTGGTGGATTTTTGTCATTGTCTTGCTGGGCTGTGTGTGTGATAAAGGGGAGCCATACCGGGGTGACCACCACAGCCAACCACAAATGAACAACTACACCTTAGGCCAACCCCAACCTCTCACCACCAAAGGAACACAAGCGAACAACAGAGAACCTGCACAAGCAACGCTGACACCAATCCCTACATATATTAAGTAAAATAGAAACTGATTTGTAAAAATGTTATATGGAAAAAATACGAGAGAGAGAGATTGCACATACTTTTGTAAATCAAGAAAATATTTAATAAAATAATAATAATAATAATAATAATAATAATAATAATAATAATAATACAGTGGTACCTCAGGTTACATACACTTCAGGTTACATACGCTTCAGGTTAAGAACTCCGCTAACCCAGAAATAATGCTCCAGGTTAAGAATTTTGCTTCAGGATGAGAACAGAAATCGCACGGCAGCAACACGGTGGCAGCGGGAGGCCCCATTAGCTAAAGTGGTGCTTCAGGTTAAGAACAGTTTCAGGTTAAGAACAGACCTCCAGAACGAATTAAGTACTTAACCAGAGGTACCACTTTAATTCCACCGGTGGCAGAAAACTCATTTTGAATTGGACCGGACATGGGTTAGAGCTCAACGTTGAGCCTACCAAGTGGCGATAGCGACGGCAAAAAGGACTTTCTTCACTGCCTCTATTGCATTTGCAGAAAATAGCAGCAGGAGACTCTTTCAGGGGGCTCGCAATTTAATGGAACCACCTTTGGCATCGGGGCCTGGTAAAGACCCCAAGAGCTCTTGCAATGATTTTGCAAAGTTTTTTGCAGATAAAGTCACTCAGATTTGGAAAGAGGTAGACTCTACTGTGGGAGCAGGGCCAGGGCAGGAGAGTGCTGGAGTCCTGTCTAGTTGAGTTGCATGGAATCAATTCCAATCCGTTACCTTGGAGGATGTGGACAGGCTGCTTGGACAAGTGAAACCAACCACCTGTCTCCTTGATCCTTGCCCATCCTGGCTAATAAAAGCGAGCTGGGAAGGGCTGGGCGATGGGTCAGGTGCACAGCCTGGGAGTCATTTTGGACTCACAGTTGTCCATGGAGACGCAGGTCAATTCTGTGTACAGGGCAGCTGTCTACCAGCTCCATCTGATATGCAGGCTGAGACCCTCCCTGCCCATGGACTGTCTCGCCAGAGTGGTGCATGCTCTAGTTACCTCTCGCTTGGACTACTGCAATGCACTGTATGTGGGGCTACCTTTGAAGGTGACCCATAAACTACAACTAATCCAGAATGCGGTAGCTAGACTGGTGACTGGGAGCGGCTGCCAAGACCATATAACACTGGTCCTGAAAGACCTACATTGGCTCCCAGTACGTTTCTGAGCACAATTCGTTCAGCCTGGACACTGAGGTCCAGCGTCGAGGGCCTTCTGGCGGCTCCCTCACTGCGAGAAATGAAGTTACAGGGAACCAGGAAGAGGGCCTTCTTGGTAGTGGTGCCTGCCCTGTGGAACGCCCTCCCATCAGATGTCAAAGAAATTAACAAGTATCTGACGTTTAGAAGACATCTGAAGGTAGCCCTGTTTAGGGAACTTTTTAATGACTGATGTTTTAATGTATTTTTAATCTTTTGTTGGAAGTCGCCCAGTGTGGCTGGGGAAACCCAGCCAGATGGGCGCGGTATAAATAATATATAATTATAATTATAATTATAATTAATTATAATCATAATCATAATAATTTAACCCAGGGGAGCTGCTGCCAGTCAGTGTCAGGAAGAGAGACTTACAGATGAATCTTAGGCTGCACTCACACGGCAGTTTATTCCATTTCCCCAATGTTTCTGTAACTCTTAATTTCCACATTGGATGAATGAATGAAACTTTATTTGCGTCAACCATCGGCCATAGCAACAAAAGAACATTGCGATATACACAGATCAAAATAAAAAGTCGGTTATATAAAACACAGTTTCGAGTCCTGAATGAGCAGTCAAATAGTGGTCCTTATTCTGATTGCCCCAGTTAGAAACCTTGCAACCTTTGCAGTGATCTGCTCCTCTTGATCTGCCAGGAGAAAAGACACTGTGGCAGTGGTTGGCCAACCCGGAATGGACAATAAAAGAGGGGTGATAATCTCGTTCCTCAGGTCTTTGTAAAGAGTGCACATGAGGAGGGCATGCGCCGCTGACTTGGTGCTGCCATCTCCACAGGGAATAAGTGTTTTTCATATGGAATCTGTTGAAATCGTCCCTTAGGTACAGCTAGCCAAGACATTCAGTCTTGCGAGGGTAAAGGCACATCTATATTTTGAAATTGCTAGATTATACAGATAGGGTGCCAGAGAATCAAAGTGGGAGGCTGGAAAATGGTCATACCATGGGCAAAATTTCCTTATTGTGGCCAAGTTGTTCTGACGCTCGATGGCATTTAGGCATTGGCAAATTAAACTGTTTGCTTTACTCTATTATTTTTTTTAAATTATATTTATTAGGTTTTCAACACATCATAAAAACATAAACAAAACATAGTACTACATAACATAATACACTTACACAAATACACAAACACAAACACATATCTTGGTTAACCTTCATCTTTTCTAAACATCTTATGGGGACTTCCTCACGCCCCCCCCCCACTGTGCTTCATTGTCTATCATCTTTAGTAATTTCCTCTCATCATTATTTCATTTTACTTATTATACATATCTTATTCTCTTATAATTGTCATACCATAACTTCATTGTTCATTCACATAATCTTAATTTCTAAACTGTAAGCTATCCTTTCTTCCAACTTTTTTCTAAGTTTGAATCTTACAATGGTTTTTTAAATAAACTTTGAATTTCTTCCAATCCTGTTCCGCCGTCTCCTCCCTCTGGTCGTGTATTCTCCGGGTCATTTCTGCGAGTTCCATATAGCCCATCATTTTCATCTGCCAATCTTCTATCGTCGGCACTTCCTGTGTTTTCCAGATCCTTGCAATCAACACCCTAGCTGCTGTTGTGGCATACATAAAAAATGTTTTATCTTCCTTGGGGACCTCCTGGTTGACAATTCCAAGTAAGAAAGCCTCTGGTTTCTTCAGAAAGGTGTTTTTCAACACTTTTTTCATTTCATTATATATCATTTCCCAGAAGGCTTTAATTCTTGGGCAGGTCCACCACATATTAAACTGTTTGCTTTACTCTAACCCACGGTGAGTAGCTGTTGTGGGGATAAACCACAAGAGAGAAGTTTTTGATTGACAATATCAGACCAAGACACTCCCTTGTTGCACTAGGGATATTAGACCAGAGGGATTTGAGTTTAGGCGAAGCCAGAAGTTGAATGTCCATATTTCTACTGAGGGGAGATTGGCCTCTATGCGCAATGATGCGTTTGGGACACAGGGTGGGACAGACTTTTTTTTTTGCCTTAAGAACTTCGATTCGACAGCTTCCATGGATCCATGGCAAGTGCCAGTCCAAATCTGACCCCCATATAATAGCTGTGCTAGAGGTTTAGCTTGGAACACTTCCAGAACTGAGGGTATATGTTTGCCATCTTTTGTGTGGAAAAAGCGTGTCAGAATTTTGGTGCTTTGGGGTACTTTTTCTTTTGCACATTTCTGGTGTGCTTCCCATGACCCTGTGGACTGGAAAATAGGGCCAAGATATTTGAAAACTTTGACCTGTTTGATTGGCTGGTTGTCCATATGCTATCCATGGGCTCTATAGTTTCTTGAGGAGACCATGACTTTGGTTTTCTTGTAATTCACGGCCAGCTGTTCTCTCTGGCAATATCCTGAAAATGCTCTGATCAGTCTTTTTAGGCCTACTTTTGTTTGAGATAGGAGAACTGCGTCATTTGCATATAGTAGAATTGAGATGGGTTTGTGGCCAGTTTAGGAGCATGATACTCTGGAGATGTTAGGCACTGGACAATGTCATTTATATATAAGTTGAACAGTGCCAGGGATAGGATACACCCTTGCTTAACTCCCTTTGTAGCTGGTACAGATCCTGTAAGTTGACCATTTGTGGAGCAGCTCACTTTCAGCACAGTATCTTTGTATAAGCATTTATTCAGGTACAGTAATCTTTTGTCTATAGTTGAGGAGTTCAGCTTCACCCATAGTCTTACTTGTGAGATTGAGTCAAATGCGGCTTTCAAGTCAATGAAAGCTGTGTAGAGCACACCATGTGGTTTCTTAGCATACTTATCTATGAGATGAGCTTGTTGTTGTTGTTGTTGTTGTTGTAAGTTGTTTAGTCGTGTCCGACTCTTCATGACCCCATCAACCAGAGCATGCCAGGCACTCCTGTCTTCCACTGCCTCCTGCAGTTTGGTCAAACTCATATTGGTAGCTTCGAGAACACTGTCCAACCATCTCGTCCTCTGTCATCCCCTTTTCCTTGTGCCCTCAATCTTTCCCAACATCAGGGTCTTTTCAAGGGAGTCTTCTCTTCTCATGAGGTGGCCAAAGTACTGGAGCTTCAGCTTCAGGATCTGTCCTTCCAGTGAGCACTCCGGGCTGATTTCCTTAAGAATGGATAGGTTTGATCTTCTTGCAGTCCATGGGACTCTCAAGAGTCTCCTCCATCACCATAATTCAAAGCATCAATTCTTCAGAGATCAGCCTTCTTTATCAGCTCTCACTTCCATACATCACTACTGGGAAAACCATAGCTTTAACTACAGTATATGGACCTTTGTTGGCAAGGTGATGTCTCTGCTTTCTAAGATGCTGTCTAGGTTTGTCATTGCTTTTCTCCCAAGAAGCAGGAGTCTTTTAATTTCGTGACTGCTGTCACCATCTGCAGTGATCATGGAGCCCAAGAAAGTAAAATCTCTCACTGCCTCCATTCCTTCCCTTTCTATTTGCCAGGAGGTGATGGGACCAGTGGCCATGATCTTAGTTTTTTTAATGTTGAGCTTCAGACCATATTTTGTGCTCCCCTCTTTCACCCTCATTAAGAGGAAAATTGGGAAAGCGGTAAGACAAGACTGTACTGTATATTGTCTCCCTGCTTATTTACCGGTAATTTATACACAGAATTCATCTTGCGAAAGGCTGAACTGGATGAATCCCAAAACGGAATTAAGATTGCCGGAAGAAATATCAACAACCTCGGATATGCAGATGACACAACTTTGATGGCAGAAAGTGAGGAGGAATTAAAGAACCTCTTAATGAGATGAGCTAGGACAAAGCAATGATCTAGAGTAGATCTGCCTTGCCTAAATCCTGCTTGCTCTTTGGCGAGAATAGCCTCAGCATCTATCGATTCTAGTGGGATAGATTGTATATGAGCTTTCCCATGATGTAAAAGTCACTTCTGGAAACATTATTCTTCAACCAGTCCTTTGGCTGACTAACATTGTATGTCCTTTTAAATGGGGTGTTTTGGGGGGGCATGTTGTTTTGTTTTTGTTCTTGTTTTTATGATGTATTCTGTGTTTATATTTTTTATTTTTGTGCTGTGAACCACCCTGAGATCTTTATACAAATTTAATAAATAAATAATAAGATAAATAAAATGTTAACATAATACAGTGCGTACTTAACACTCCTTTCTGTGTCATTTGATTCCTGTGGGGGGAAATCCAGTTGCAGCTGCCTCAACCCAGAAAATTGCAGGAATAAAATAACAAAGTTTCGGGTGGCATAAAGGTAAAGGGTAAAGGGACCCCATGACCATTAGGTCCAGTCGTGACCGACTCTGGGGTTGCGGCGCTCATCTCGCTTTATTGGCTGAGAGCCGGCATACAGCTTCCAGGTCATGTGGCCAGCATGACTAAGCCGCTTCTGGCAAACCAGACCAGCGCACGGAAACGCCGTTTACCTTCCCGCCAGAGCGGTTCCTATTTATCTACTTGCACTTTGACGTGCTTTCGAACTGCTAGGTGGGCAGGAGCAGGAACCGAGCAACGGGAGCTCACCCCGTTGCAGGGATTCGAACCACTGACCTTCTGATCAGCAAGTCCTAGGCTCTGTGGTTTAACCCACAGTACCACCTGGGTCCCTCTCGGGTGGCATACCAGCATGTACGGTCATTCTTTTCTCCCACTTCAGTGGGAAAATCCTGGGGGAATGGAAGCACCTCTGTGCAGAAAATGTGTGGGGAGTTGCAGCATTCTCCAGTGATGTTCATTGATGTGTCACAAAGGTGTGGATGAAATTTAGCATAACATGTCAGCATATCAGTCAACAAGCCACGGTTCTGTAAGACAAAATGTGCTACAGCGTGAAAGGATTGTTAGAAAATAGGACAGAAGCACCAGCATTATATTCAGGGAAACTAGCCCAATATTCCCCAGATCTGAATGTATCCTCACTTCAGCATCCTCCACCACACTTGAAATCAACAGGCGAGGTTAGACAGCTCAGGGGGCATTTGTCGGAGGGGCTGCCACCCCCACCATATGCCACTCCACCAGCCTGCTTGAGCCAGCTCATCCCTCTATGGCCACTTCTGTATCAGACATTTAAAGCACTCTTACTCTGCTTTGACAGTCATGGCTAGGCATGGATGAGAAATTTGATCCAGGGCTCACTTAAAGCCAAATCTATCACATTCATACTTTCTGAAACAATTCGTGAACCAAAGCACAGCGATCCTTCAAACTTCATAGTTACCTGAGCTTTGCAGTGAAATTCTCCAACCAGTGTTCACAGAAATGCATACATTAGCGGTAAGTGTGCATAAAAATGAAGGTGTTAGAGAAATAACATAATAATAGAAATAATTTATTATTTATACCCCACTAATCTGGCTGGGCCCCCCAGCCACTCTGGGCAGCTCTCAACAGAATATTAAAAACACGATAGAACCTCAAACATTAAAAACTTCTGTAAACCAGTGATTTCCCCCAGGGGGTACTCAGGGGTACGCAGTACTGGCACATCTTTTGTTGTTGTTGTTAAAAGTGTGGCACTTACTGTAACAACTTCATGGTGTTGTTTTAGTGCTATTTTACTAGAAAAAAGCACAGAAAATAACATACAAAAATGTACTGTTAGTGAACATTGTGTAGCAAAAAAATGTGTATATTCATCAAATCTGCATATAAAAATGTGTTTATTGCAAGAAAATCACACTAAAATGCTGTTGAATTCAGAGAACTGAAGATTGGAAAAACGAAAAACAGAGAATTGAAATTGGCAGATATTTCCATGCCGAGTGATGATTTCTTCCAAAGAATTCTGGGAGCTGTAATTTGTTATGTGTGCTGAGAGTTGTTAAGAGACTTCTTCTATTCCCCTCCCATAGCTACAATTCTCAAGAGTTCCTTAATAAAAGGGATTGTTTACTAAGCCACTTCAGACTCTCCTTGTTCCTTGAGTGGATTCTTTATTTTGTGTTTGTGTTTAGAACTTGTTTGGGTATACTCTGGTCCTTGTTTATTGGATCCTCCTGGCCAAGTTGAGCATCTAAGCCCCAGATGCATGACTTCCTTACTTCTGTTCTAATCTTCTTGGCATTACGTACACAGAATGAAAAGGAGCACCCCAGGGTTGCTTAGGCAACATGCTGACTTTCCTTGCACCTTCACTACAATTCCCAAATAAGTGTGTGAAAATGTCCCTGCACAAAAATAGAGAGATGGATGAGGGGGAGAAGGTTTGTGGGTGTTGTGAAGGTATAGGCCATTTTCTGTTAGGTTTTTGTTTGTAAAAAATGGCTTATAAAATGGTTCCTTTTTGCTTAAAATATTCTCGTGCATTTGATGGTCAAAAATTCACAGGAAGGTTAAAGTTTAAGAGGATACCTTGCTCAGGAAGTTTTGCACAGGAGGGTCAAAAGTCCATCTTAGAAACCTGACAATCAAGGAGAAACAGAAATTTAACCAGAAGTCTATGTTTGTCCTGTTTGGCTAAAAGGTTAGAGGGGATGAAAATATTTTGTATCTGAAGGTAAAAGGTAGAATACAGGGTAGTTACTCTGGGGAAACCCAGCCGGATGGGTGGGGTATAAATAATAAATTATTATTATGCAAGTCATGAAGTCAGAGAGATGAAAACTTGCATAGCTGGAAATGAAGAGCTGCAATAAATAAAAAATAGTTCAAACTGTATGAGAGCTGGAACACTGGAAATAATATAGAACTGATGTAACTGGATGAATTTATCTCTGTTGGTTTTTGTTTTTTTTAATTTGCTGTTCTGGATAAAATTATATTATTTCTAATATACATTTCTCAAAAATTGCTAAACATTGCCTTACTAGATGATTAAGAAAAACACAACTTGTTTTAAAGAAATTTTGTCTGGGGCTTTGTTATTCTCCCCATTCCCAAGTGCCATCTCACTCTACCCAGTATTGGAAGTAGGTTGGGTCAGTTAAGGTCCAGAAACCGGCAGGCTATCACCGCTGTATACAAAGATTGTATAATGCAAGCGATAGAATTGCCCATCTGTTATATAGACCAACACAGTAGAAAAAGCCAGCACCCACAAAGAATGTTTTCTTAAATTCCCTATTTAAGAAAACATTCTTTGTTTTCCATTCATCCACGCTAGCATGTATTTTATGGCCCTGATCTGTCCTTTGGAACAACTTAGTTCTATTGACGGTTCAAGCCTTTGCACTACAGGAATCAGATGAAAGGGAAAATGTAAGCAGTTAGCACAGGTGAAATAACATGTACCCAATCTCTGATGAAGGAAAAGGCTCACACTTTGGAGGACCTCAAGACCGTGTTTTAAATACCAGTAGGTGAGTTAAAATTCTAAAAGATGATGCTGTTAAGGTGCTACACTCAATATGCCAGCAAGTTTGGAAAACTCAGCAGTGGCCAGAGGATTGGAGAAGATCAGTCTACATCCCAATCCCAAAGAAGGGCAGTGCCAAAGAATGCTCCAACTACCGCATAATTGCGCTCATTTCACACGCTAGCAAGGTTTTGCTAAAAATTCTACAAGGGAGGCTTAAGCAGTATGTGGACCGAGAACTCCCAGAAGTGCAAGCTGGATTTCGAAGGGGCAGAGGAACCAGAGACCAAATTGCAAACATGCACTGGATTATGGAGAAAGCTAGAGAGTTCTAGAAAAACATTTACTTCTGCTTCATTGACTACGCAAAAGCTTTTGACTGTGTCGACCACAGCAAACTATGGCAAGTTCTTAAAGAAATGGGAGTGCCTGATCACCTCATCCGTCTCCTCAGAAATCTCTATGTGGGACAAGAAGCTACAGTTAGAACTGGATATGGAATAACTGATTGGTTCAAAATTGGGAAAGGAGTACGACAAGGCTGTATATTGTCTCCCTGCTTATTTAACTTATATGCAGAATTCATCATGCGAAAGGCTGGACTGGATGAATCCCAAACCGGAATTAAGATTGCCGGAAGAAATATCAACAACCTCAGATATGCTGATGATACAACCTTAATGGCAGAAAGTGAGGAGGAATTAAAGAACCTTTTAATGAGGGTGAAAGAGGAGAGCGCAAAATATGGTCTGAAGCTCAACATCAAAAAAACTAAGATCATGGCCACTGGTCCCATCACCTCCTGGCAAATAGAAGGGGAAGAAATGGAGGCAGTGAGAGATTTCACTTTCTTGGGTTCCATGATCACTGCAGATGGTGACAGCAGTCACGAAATTAGAAGACGTCTGCTTCTTGGGAGAAAAGCAATGACAAACCTAGACAGCATCTTAAAAAACAAAGACATCACCTTGCCAACAAAGGTCCGTATACTGTAGTTAAAGCTATGGTTTTCCCAGTAGTAATGTACGGAAGTGAGAGCTGGACCATAAAGAAGGCTGATCGCCGAAGAATTGATGCTTTTGAATTCTGGTGCTGGAGGATACTCTTGAGAGTCCCATGGACTGCAAGAAGATCAAACCTATCCATTCTTAAAGAAATCAGCCCTGAGTGCTCACTAGAAGGACAGATCCTGAGGTTAAGGCTCCAGTACTTTGGCCACCTCATGAGAAGAGAAGACTCCCTAGAAAAGACCCTGATGTTGGGAAAGATTGAGGGCACAAGGAGAAGTGGACAGCAGAGGATGAGATGGTTGGACAGTGTTCTCGAAGCTACTAACATGAGTTTGGCCAAACTGCGAGAGGCAGTGAAGGATAGGCGTACCTGGCGTGCTCTGGTCCATGGGGTCACGAAGAGTCGGACACGACTGAACGACTGAACAACAACAACAGGTGAGTTACTAGCAGGAATGCCCATTCTTGGTCAGACTTGGAGGGTAACCACCAAGGACACCAGGGGTTCTGTTACTCTTGTTCAGACTTAAAGTGCAAAGTAGAAGGCACGCTCCACAGAGCTTCAATAATATGATGGTCTCACGGGAAGGACATCTCTTAGATAATTAAGGTCCAGACTAGTTCAAGGTGTCCTCATTTATCACTCGTTAGCTGACGGAGGCAGAGTTCCTGCCTTTACAGTCACCGAGGCAACATTAATTAACCTCTTAATTAACCATAAAGCACAGGGGTGTGAGCAAACTATTGCTTGGCACATTTCCTTTTTAGTTAGGGACTGTAGCAACCCTTCTTAGTCTGGCGGATGAAGAAAATAAAATATTTTTAAAATATATTTTGTCTTAAAACAAAAAAGGCACCCATGTACTTCAAGGATATATCAGCAAGCTGGTTTTATCATCCACCAGCCCCAAGTATGTACTTTCATGTCGAGTATGTACTTTCATGTCAATTCAACTGATGTTCTGCAAGCTTTGATATTTTCCACTGTCAAGTGGCTACCCTGTGTTATATAACAACAACAACAATTATGTAGTTAACAACATTTATATGCTACTTGGTTGTGACAAAAACTCTAAGCAGTTTACACAAAATATTTAAATTTTATTATTATTTTTATTATTTAGCTGGAGACAACCCTAATAATATAACCCTAATAACCCTAATATGCTGATGATACAACCTTGATGGCAGAAAGTGAGGAGGAATTAAAGAACCTTTTAATAAGGGTGAAAGAGGAGAGTGCAAAATAAGGTCTGAAGCTCAACATCAAAAAAAACTAAGATCATGGCCACTGGTCCCATCACCTCCTGGCAAATAGAAGGGGAAGAAATGGAGGCAGTGAGAGATTTTACTTTCTTGGGTTCCATGATCACTGCAGATGGTGACAGCAGTCACGAAATTAGAAGACGCCTGCTTCTTGGGAGAAAAGCAATGACAAACCTAGACAGCATCTTAAAAAGCAAAGACATCACCTTGCTGACAAAGGTCCATATAGTTAAAGCTATGGTTTTCCCAGTAGTAATGTACGGAAGTGAGAGCTGGACCATAAAGTAGGCTGATCGTCGAAGAATTGATGCTTTTGAATTATGGTGCTGGAGTCCCATGGACTGCAAGAAGATCATAGAATCATAGAATCATAGAGTTGGAAGAGACCACAAGGGTCATCCAGTCCAACCCCCTGCCAAGCAGGAAACACCATCAAAGCATTCCTGACAAGGTGGCTGTCAAGCCTCTGTTTAAAGACCTCCAAAGAAGGAGACTCCACCACACTCCTTGGCAACAAATTCCACTGTCGAACAGCTCTTACTGTCAGGAAGTTCTTTCTAGTGTTTAGGTGGAATCTTCTTTCTTGTAGTTTGAATCCATTGCTCCATGTCCGCATCTCTGGAGCAGCAGAAAACAACCTTTCTCCCTCCTCTATATGACATCCTTTTATATATTTGAACATGGCTATCATATCACCCCTTAACCTTCTCTTCTCCAGGCTAAACATACCCAGCTCCCTAAGCCGTTCCTCATAAGGCATCGTTTCCAGGCCTTTGACCATTTGGTTGCCCTCCTCGGGACACGTTCCAGCTTGTCAGTATCCTTCTTGAACTGTGGTGCCCAGAACTGGACACAGTATTCCAGGTGAGGTCTGACCAGAGCAGAATACAGTGGTACTATTACTTCCCTTGATCTAGATGCTATACTCCTATTGATGCAGCCCAGAATTGCATTGGCTTTTTTAGCTGCTGCATCACACTGTTGACTCATGTCAAGTTTGTGGTCTACCAAGACTCCTAGATCCTTTTCACTTGTACTGCTCTCAAGCCAGGTGTCACCCATCCTGTATTTGTGCCTTTCATTTTTTTTGCCCAAGTGTAGTACTTTACATTTCTCCCTGTTAAAATTCATCTTGTTTGCTTTGGCCCAATTCTCTAATCTGTTAAGGTCATTTTGAAGTGTGATCCTGTCCTCTGGGGTATTAGACACCCCTCCCAATTTGGTGTCATCTGCAAACTTGATCAGGATGCCCTCAAGCCCATCATCCAAGTCATTGATAAAGATGTTGAATAAGACTGGGCCCAAGACAGAACCCTGTGGCACCCCACTAGTCACTTCTCTCCGGGATGAAGAGGAGCCATTGATGAGCACCCTTTGGGTTCGGTCAGTCAGCCAGTTACAAATCCACTGAATGGTAGCATTGTCTAGCCCGCATTTTACCAGCTTCTTTACAAGAATATCATGGGGCACCTTGTCAAAGGCCTTGCTGAAATCAAGATAGGCTACATCCACAGTGTTCCCTTCGTCTACCAGGCTTGTAATTCTGTCAAAAAATGAGATCAGATTAGTCTGACATGACTTATTTTTCAGAAACCCATGCTGACTTTTAGTGATCACAGCGTTCCTTTCTAGGTGCTCACAGACCGTTTGCTTAATGATCTGCTCTAGAATCTTTCCTGGTATTGATGTCAGGCTGACTGGGCGGTAATTGTTTGGGTCCTCTCTTTTCCCCTTTTTGAAAATAGGGACAACATTTGCCCTCCTCCAGTCTGCTGGGACTTCGCCTGTTCTCCAGGAATTCTCAAAGATTACTGCCAGTGGTTCTGAAATCACCTCTGCCAGTTCTTTTAATACTCTGGGATGTAGTTCATCTGGCCCTGGAGACTTGAATACATCTAAACTAGCCAAGTGTTCTTGTACTACCTCCTTACTTATTCTGGGCTGTGTTTCCCCTGCTGAATCATCTGCTCCATATTCTGCAGGTCGGGCATTGTTTTCTTTTTTGGAGAAGACTGAGGCAAAGAAGATATTGAGGAGTTCTGCCCTTTCTGTGTCCCCTGTTCGCATTTCACCTTCTTCTCCTCTTAAGTGACCCTACTGTTTCCTTGTTCTTCCTTTTGCTACGGACATACCCATAAAAACCCTTTTTATTGCTTTTAACCTCTCTAGCAAGCCTGAGTTCATTCTGTGCTTTAGCTTTTCTGACTTTGTCTCTACACGTGCTGGCTATTTGTTTGAATTCCTCTCTGGTGGTTTCCCCCTTTTTCCATTTTTTGTACATATCCCTTTTAAATCTTAACTCAGTTAAAAGTTCTTTAGATAGCCACCCTGGCTTCTTTAGGCACCTTCATTGTTTTTGTCTCATTGGTACTGCTTGAAGTTGTGCTTTTAATATCTCCCTTTTAACAAACTCCCATCCATAATGAACTCCCTTCCCTTTTAGTATTACTGACCATGGGATCACACCCAGCGTTTCCCTAAGTTTTCTGAAGTCAGCTTTCTTAAAGTCTAGAATTTGAGTCTTAGTATGCTTGGTTGCTCTTTTCTGCTGTATAATAAACTCCAGAAGAGCATGATCACTCCCACCTAATGATCCTGCCACTTCTACCCCACTAACCAGGTCATCACTATTGGTTAGGACCAGATCTAAAATGGCTGATCCTCTTGTTGCTTCTCCCACTTTCTGGACAATGAAATTGTCTGCAAGGCCAGTGAGGAATCTGTTCGACCTTATGCTCTTGACTGAGTTTGACATCCAACAAATATCAGGATAGTTGAAATCCCCCATTACTACTATCTCACTTCCTTTTGAATGCTTGGTCATCTGTTAAAGGAAGGCATCATCTGTGTCCTCAGTTTGGCTTGGGGTTCTATAGTAAACTCCCACAATGAGATCACTGTTATTTTTCTCTCCCTTAATTTTGACCCAGATACTCTCAATTCGGCTTTGAAGTTTTAAATCATGGATCTCTTCACAGGCATACACATCCCTGACATATAACACCACTCCTCCTCCTTTCCTGTTTGGTCTATTTCTCTGAAATAGATTGTATCCCTCTATTACAAATCATTCTTAAGGAAATCAGCCCTGAGTGCTCACTGGAAGGACAGATCCTGAAGCTGAGGCTCCAATACTTTGGCCACCTCATGAGAAGAGAAGACTCCCTGGAAAAGACCCTGATGTTGGGAAAGATGGAGGGCACAAGGAGAAGGGGATGACAGAGGACAAGATGGTTGGACAGTGTTCTCAAAGTTACCAACATGAGTCTGACCAAACTGTGGGAGGCAGTGGAAGACAGGAGTGCCTGGCATGCTCTGGTCCATGGGGTCACGAAGAGTCGGACACGACTAAACGACTAAACAACAACAACCCTAATAATTGTAATAATAGGACTAAGTCCATTAAATTAAACAAGTCTGTGGTTCACTCTGAGTAGAATTTAGCTGGAGACAACTTGGAGGGCTGTATCCAGTGTTAGTCCTACTTAGAGTAAACCCACTGGAATTGATGTGACTAACTTGGATGCAGGGCTTTTTTGTGACACTACTCACTGCCACCTCTTTCTATGCTGCCCATGGCAGCCATTTTGTGCTGGCACCCACAGCACTTTTATCAGTAGATGAGCACCAGCGCTTCATTTTGTTTTTACTAAAAGAACAAAAACTGCTGCAATGGGTCAAATTTCAATGGGTCTGCTTTCAGCAAAAATTAGTGTGTGTGTGTGTGTGTGTGTGTGTGTGTGTGTTCCACTTACCTGTAACCTGATAAAATATGGCAGCTCTAAGAAGACTCATCCCATGGCCTAGGTCCAAGACTCATCATCTGAGCCACAAGACAACCCTTTTCAAAAGACCAAGATTTGTAGGTACAGAGAGGTGGCATGATAATAAATTCTTGGTTGGGAGTGTCTGGAGTGTGGCCGGAAAACAATGCCTCATAGCAGGCACAAAAGCCTTCTCTGTAAGGCGAGCTTAGCTTGAGACGGTAGCAATGACACGTAGGCCCAGCCAACAGCATTCTGGGATGCCTCTTTTTCAACTTGGCCACCTGGCAATTCAAATCGCTCCACTGGATTTACATAAAGACGCTGAAAGATGTATGATAAGAGGGTAGGGAGCAGAAACCAATGCACTCCCCCTCCCTGATACTTCCTATTCATTCTGCACATTTTTTTTACCAGTTTCCTCTTCCTGCTTTTGCCTTCAGAAGGTGTCTGTGTTACGCATTTGTTTCTAAGAGTGCATGTAACACTGGCTTGTAGAGGGTGATCAACACATGTCCTGCGATTATGAACTGACAATTTAATAACGGCTTTATACTGAATAAGACCATCTAGCACAGTGTTGTCTTCACTGACCGGCAGCAGCTCCCCAGAGTTTCAGGCAAGGAGTCTCTCCCACCCCTAGCAGGAGATGCTGGGGATTCAACACAGGACTTTCTTCAGGCAAGGTGCATGCTCCACCGCTGGGCTACGACCCTTTCTTTGTTGATGTTAGCCGCCCTGAGCCCGGTTCTGGCTGGGGAGGGCGGGGTATAAATAAAAATTTATTATTATTATTATTATTATTATGTAGCTATTGGCAAAATTCTTAATCCTCACATATGTACATTTAAAATTATATCTCAGTACTATGGGGATTAAATGGCAGGACAAAAAAAGAGGACTTTGTTAGCCCTTATGCTAAGAAACTCATACACGTGAGCCTGGAAAAATAAATAACCAGCATCCACTACAGAATTGTCTGAGAATTGCCACAGCCCTGGCCACATTTGAACTTATCTCTTATCAACTTCAGTTTCATGTGGACACCTATTTGGACATCTGGGCCATATTTACACTGCACATACAGAGTACTATGATACCACTTTAAACAGTCATGGCTTCCCACAAGGCATCCTGGGAGTTGCAGTCTGATCAGGGTGCTGAGAGTTGTGAGAAGACTCCAGTTTCCCTTCCAGAGCTACAATTCTCAGAGTGGTTTAACAATCAATCCCCCCTCACAGGGAATTCTGGGAACTGCAGCTCTGTGAGGTAAGCAGGGTGTGTGTGTGTGTGTGTGTGTGTCCTCCTAACACTCAGCACCCCTAGCAAACTGCAGCTCCCTGAATTGGTTGGGACTATTTAAAGCGGCATCACAGTATGAATGTGGTATGAATGTGGGCTTATATTAACTTGCTTGTTTCTCTTTAAATGAATGTACTAATGTTTACTGCATCCATAGTGTGAATTGATGGTGTGTGTTTTGATACTATTAGTATTATTCACATATTTTTTTATTTCTCTATTTTATAATGTTCGATTTTATTTCTTTAATAACCCCCGCTTTCACTTTCTTTGATAAATCTGCAAATTAAAATAGTGTTGTTGTTTTCCAATGGTTCTTTATGCTTCATCAGGGGACACCACTGGAAGACAACATCTGGCAGCTAAGCCTACTGTAGGGTGAAGAGCAGGAGGTCCACTTCAACTCGAAGCCACTTAAAATTCCAGATTCAGGTCAGCAAAAGGGATTCCCTTCATCCTCTTCTGCTTGGCCCCCTGAAACCAAGGTCCCAGATGGAAGCAACACACTGGGTCAGTGAAGCCACACCTTTGCTAAGGCCAACCCAGTTTCAGTAAGCCACATGTAAGCTTTTCTGCATTGTCAACAGGCTGGAATCTAGTCTGTATCTAGATCACTAAGGCAAAGCCAACTTTGGATTCTATTTTAGGCACCAAGTATAACAATAAATGAAGTATCAGATTCAGGCATGTTGGCTTAAAGACGTCCAGATGTGTCACTTTACAGGAAACAAGAAGTTCTGCCAATTTACAGTCCCTTCCTGATAAGAGAAGCTTGATAAAATAAAGGGGGGTGGAAGTAAACACAAGCGGTCATGTTTGGAACCTTGCTAGCTCTAGAGCTCCAGGGTCACTGACTCGAACGTTGGAATACAATGGAATATCCGCTAACATTGCAGCTGCACCTGTGTTGCTGTTTTTAGAGATGCTCTACAAGTCCTAAGGCAGTGGGGTCTTCCTAGGGTGAGGAGAGAGAAAACCACAGAAAAAAGGGGCACATGAATGGTGTGTTTAAGACTGATATATGAATGGGTGCCATGTAAATGGGTGCATGTCTACGAGGGCTAAGCTGTAGGCAACTGAGGGGTGCTAGAAGGCAGGAACAATGAAGTCAGAGGCAAACAAATATACTAGAGAAGGGGTAGCTAATGTGATGCCCTCCTGCTGTTGCTGGATGACTCATCATTCCTCACCATTGGTCAGCTGCGACTGATGGCAGCTGAAGTCCAACAATTTCGGAGGGACCATGTTGGTTACCCTTGCCAGGAAGGCTATTGCTGTGTGTGCAAAGTCCCAGGCCAAACAGGAAGCCTTCCTGCCTAGAAACACCCAATAACATGCTCAGGTAGGCAGAGCCAGTTTGGATCCTGGAAACACATAATGCCCAGAAAGATGCTTCAACGTGGACTTGAAGATGCTTTGCTCTCAACAAAACCAAAACATAGGTCCCCACTTGCAAATTATATCATCATACTATCATCCTGTAAGTTGCTTTGACAGATTGAAAAGTTGACCTACATAGCTTTTTCATTAAAATCTTATTATGCTTATAGCCCACTTTTTCTCCAAAGGGCTCAAGGTGTTACCCAGGGTTCTCCTCCTTCCCATTTTATCCTCACAACAACCCTGTGGGGTATGTTAGGCTGAGAGACAGGGATTGGCTCATGGTCACCCAGTGGGGAATCTGAACCCTTCCAGGTCCCAGTCTTACATTCTTACCACTACACTGGCTCTGTATGTTCCAAATAAGTAAATTGTGTTCCGTATAATGAAAACATGAGTCTCCTAAATTCCTGTATAATGGGAACAATGCAGAGGGTGATTGATAAACAAGGTGCATAGGAAACAAGGTATGTGTAGTGAAAAGAACAAAGGACACCAAATGTCAGTCATCCCCAAGGGTTCTTTTTATTAAATCACATCTGAAAACCTAGAAACTTTCATTTATTTCGGAAACGATAATTGAATACAGATGAGTGAGACAGGAGATGAGAAGCCCAGCTTGAAGAGGAGGGAGGCAAAAGACCACCTGCACGGTGATGAACCAACAAGGCCAGCCTTAAAACTACTTAAGGACAATGAAGGAGGTTTAGGAACTAAGAACCGTGTTGCTGGATCACACCAGGGTCCCAGCCTCTTCTTCCCAACAGTGGTAAATCAGATGGAGCCAAGGCCTGAAAGCAAAGCTCCAGTTATATCCAACATTCGCTGCCTGCTAGCGCCAAGGCTGTAGTGGAGAGGTGAGCAACCTACTTATGCCTCTTGCACAACTATGTTACACTGGTGCAAAGCATTTCACTAGCAGAGACAAGTATACTGCTAAGTGATTTTAATTCAGCGCTACATTGGATACAACCTATTGGCCTTGGTGGGAACCAACAAGATAATTCTTATGCTCACATACCTCACCCTATACTCCTGAGGTCGGCGGCTGCTACAGAGAAAACTGCACATAATGCTATGGGAGGGGTAGCCAAAGTGGTGCCCTCCAGAAGATGTTGGATGACAGCCTCACCATCCTGACCACAGGCCATGATTGGAGGCACTGATGGGTGTTGTGGTCAAACAAGAAAATGAGGGCACCCTGCTGTCTATTCTTGCACTGCTGTTTTAGCATCTCCCACTGCAGAGGAGGCAAGTTTCTTCTGCATTGGAAGCAGCTGTGTTGAAAGTAGCAGTTCCTAAATGCAGAGTTCATTCTCTGTCCTTTAAATGTATCACAGTCTGTGTCTTTTACCAAAAGCATAACAGAAAACTATAAAGCAGTCCAGTTCCAACACTCAAAAGCTTTCCAGTTTCAGGAGCTTCATCTGTGATGTTCCAAATATCTCTCTCACTAGGGGAAGAGGAGAGGAGGAGCTTGCTTTCCTCTTCTGTATTTATGTTACATTTTTATATGGCCCTTTCTAAAAACAAAACAAAACTCAGAGCAGCACCCAAGGTTCTTCTGCCCTTAAGCACACAATTTTATCCTCACAACAACCCTGTGAGGTAGGTTAGGCTGAGATATAGTGACTGGCCCAAGGTCATTCAATAAGTTCATAGCCAAGTGAGAATTTGAATGAGGGCCTCCCTGGTTATTACCTGCAGTGGTGAGCACTACACCACACTGTCTTCTGTATGCCTCCCCCAGTCAACAAATATCTCCTTCAGATTATGTAGGACAGGTAATACTATCCACTTGTTTGTGAAAAACAAAAACAAAAACTGAATCTATTCACCAACACAGCGTCCTTCATGATAAGACCACGTCTATCAATGCCACTAGTTTGCATCAATCCAACTTTCTAGTTACCCTCCAAATTGGGACATTGTGAAGACATTTAGCTAACTGTCATATTGGTGAAATGCCTTTGACATATAGCATCTTTTTTCTATCCCAGGCCTCAGTGTCACTCTACAGCCCACTATGGAGACCACTATAGATGCTCAGACCAACCCAGTCATCCCTTTTTGCAACAAAAAAACGGCAAGGCCGCAGAACAAGCTGACAGTAACCACAGAATTTGGCACATGCTCATCCAAAAGTCTAGGAATCTGGCCAAATGTAATATTTCCTCTGTCCAAAGCTTGAGGCTCATAGTTGCATCTGAGCCAGGATGCTATTTATGCTCAACAGAGAGAATGATCCTGGAGATCAAGATGGTAAGACATGGGATGGGGCTCACAAAATGAATTTCCTTGGAGAAGACCAAGGGCCAGAAAGAATGGGGTTATTGTCACAGGAGGCCCCCCTGATGTGTTATTGCTGTATACTGGAATAGGTAAGTTCCAATGCAACCCCAGTACAGTCCTGGTCTTCAGTGAACAGTACAAACTGCCAATTGTAATGAGCAATGAAGTGAGGATAAAATGTCACCTTGTCAGCAAATCAGTTATTTCATTAAAAAAAATTTTTTTTTTTTAAAGGATTAGGTTTGGGACAAAATTCAGAGGTTCATGGCTTTAGAATGCAGTGCACTCCCTGCCATACACAATTTTTCCATGCCAGAAGCTCAAAAACTGAGTCCAAACAGAATTGTGTCCACATTGAGGCCACCTTCTGCTTGGGGACTCCAGAACTGAAGCACAGAACCACAATGGGGCAGTGGGAAGAATGCAGTTGACTGTATTGAATGGTAATTTGTTATAGCTTAGTGAGGAAAACACCTTCCCATGCCGAAGATCCCAAATTCAGTTCCTGGCATTTTCAGAAGTAGAACTAGGAAAGATTTCTATGCTTGAGAACCTTGGGGAACTGATGGCATTCAGAATTAGGCAGACCAGTGGTCTGACTTAGGCTGGGGTGTTACTTATGTCACAAAGGCATGTATATATTTTGCAGGAGCAAAGAAGTGGGAAGCAATGGTTGGACACCAATCTCTTTCCCAGAACATTCTGATGTTGCTTGATTTGCATTAAGAGGCAGTTGTACCAGATAAAATTTTGTTCTGCCTTGCTAAGAGGGGATTTAAGAGAAAGCCCAGGAGCACTGCAGCGAATGGGGCTACTGTGGATTTACCAAAGTCCTCCCAGAAGATGACAGGGGGTATCCCCATCAGCCCTATGTCCACATAGTGCTCCAAATTGACCACTGCTGGTACCGTACTAAAAACCCACAAGAATTATGGTGGTTGTACCAGATTCATGTCATGTGGGGTGGTGGTGCTGAAACTGCATCACAAGAGAAAGCATGGCTTTTAAAATAGGAAAGTACCCTACCTATTAACAACTTCTCATTATATGAGCTCCCATATTTCCATCGCATTCCCTGCACAAGGAAGTCCACCAATGCCACTTTATTGTGCAGAGTGGAAGGAGGCAGATAAAGACTTGACTTCTCAGAGACCTTCTGATTTGCCTTGCTTCTCTTTTCACTAAAGGGAATGTCTTTTATGAAATATTCAAATGCATAGTGTGGGGCGCTAAGTATTTATTCTGAAGCATAGTAGTAAAAAGAATTAGTTCTTTGCATCAATGATTGAAGATTTGCAGGCATTTTACGTTCTGTAAAGATTATATTTAAATGAGTAACAAGTATTGAAAGGGATCATAGATCAGGCAGTGGTGCATCTGAAAAAGATGCAGGGGCAGGAGCATGCTTTTGGGAAAGGGTGGTAGCTCAGTCCTGGAACATCTGCCTTGCATGCAAAAGGTTCCAATTCAATCCCCAGCATCTCCAAGATAGGGCTGGGAAAGACTCTGTCTGAAACCCTAGAGAGCCACTGCCAGTCAGTATAGCTTATCTCAACCTTAGGTCCCCAGAAGTTGTTGGACTACAACTCCCATCATCCCTAGTTAACAGGGCCAGCCAGTGATGGTGGAAGTTGTAGTCCAACAGCACCTGGGGACCCAAGGTTGAGAAAGACTAGCATAGACAATACTGAGCTGGATGGATCTATGGTCTGACACAGTATAAGGCCACTTACTATTTTCAATTCAGGGTTCATGGCAAATTGTCCTGTAAACATGGGAGTGTTTAAATGGTGCTGTTGTGGCTTCTCACACCATCAGTCAATAGACTTGTTTTTGAACTTTACATTCATTAAATAAAAATCAATTCTGCAAAGAGTTGACATTGTATTCTGCTCAAGGAAAGCTGAATTTTGCAAACCACGTGGATGTACTGTACTGTTTCTCAGTGTTTGTATTTTACAGCATCCTGTTTTCACTGCATCACACAAAGGGGGACAAAAGCTATGCAAGGAGGCCACACTGCCTGAAAAACCACCTCTACCTCCAGTTCTAGTTATCACTGAGCATGGCCAGAGAAGTTGCAGCCTTGTCGTCCCATCCTTGAGGGCTAGAACCCTGCTCCCATCCTTTTTAACAAAACACATCAAATGACTTAACACAGTGCTTCCAGTGTGCAGTGGCCAAAAGGAGGGCTAAAAAAAGAGTGCCAGTAGGAATAATTTTTGGGGTGAGGAATACTGAATTTGGCCCCAAATTCATAGACTTCAGGAAGGATATGCTGACCGATAGATTGCAAAGGGATCTTTTGTAGAAGGCAAACTGGATCGAGGAAAGCCTGAAGTGGGTGAGCACGTTTGAAGGGACAAAGTGTTAAAAGTAGGGATATGTAAGAGACTGGCAGAAATGAGGAGGAGTGTCTGTTCACCACATCCTCCGAGAAAATGACGAGAGCCGATGGCTTTGAACTACAGGGAGGTAGATCTGGTTACAACATAAGGAAACACTTTCTTACCGCAAATAGTAGTAGAGGTTCATGGATAGAACAAGGTACTCAGGGAGGGATATCAATGCATCCCTCTCCTAGGTGGTTGTCAAAGAAAAGCATTGGCTCTGACGAGACCCTTCCAATGGCATAACTCTACAACACACACACACACACACACACACACACAGAGAGAGAGAGAGAGAGAGAGAGAGAGAGAGAGAGAGAGAGAGAGAGAGAGCAGGCATCTCTAAGGACTGTTACACGCTTACAACTCTCCCCTACATTAAGATCTGGGAAATCAGAACATACAACTGTCACATGAAGCTGGAAACAGCTAGAAGACAGGGCTTAATTTTTTTTAAAGGAACTAGACCAGGGCAGGGGTGGAGGAATGGGGCTGTGGTGGGGGCGGGCTGCCCCGGGTGTCACCAGAGGGGGCGACAAAATGCTGGGCGGCACTCACCGTGGGGACTGCAGCACGCCCGAGCCACGCATTTCTCCTAGGAGTGACACGGTGGCTTGGGCGCCTGCAGGCTCCACTCTGCCCCAAACAGTCCGTCCGCTGCCTCCCCCCTCCCAGCTGTAGGGCAGCTGAGTTGGAGGAGGCAGGCAGACTCCTCTGAGGCCCTATGGAGCGTCCTGCCCCGGTTCACCCCGCCCCTGGGGCGCTGCCCCAGGCACCCAATCCGCTTGCTCCGCTGCTGGACCAGGATAGTCCAATGTGCCTTTCTGGGCGGCCCATGGCAACATTTGATGCTCCCCTGCCAGTCCTCTGCTGCCTTCCCAAAGCCCACCCGGCTTTGGGTAGGAAGCATGACTACTCTGACAGGGTACTAGAGTTCTCCCGCCTCCTTCCCAAAGCCTAGTGCTTTCCCAGCTCTAGGATCCCCAGTTAGCAATCTTTGGGAAGGCAATGTGAATGCTAAGGGATGTGTGTGTGTGTCAAATTTTGGCCTCCTCGCCGCTCTGTATGACAAGGGCAGTGTGTGGCCTGTGAGTTCTGTGTCAAAGTGCCCTTGCAGCCCACTTGGACCACCCTGACCTAGACAGATTTATGGAGGCCAAGTCTATCAGTGGTTATCAGCCACGAGGACTAAAAACAGAGCCTCCATGTTTGCAAGCAGTCTACCATAGATATTTGGATACTAGAGGTGAAGTTGCAGTGGCTGCCACCTCCATTGTACACCCTGCTTACGAGCTTCTCTGCGGGGTCATTAAAGGGGTGGTTGCTGGGAGACTGACTGCTGGATCTGACAGACCTTTATCCTGTCCCCCTGTGATGCAGTTCTTTAAGTGTGATTTCCTGGTGCCAAAAAAAGTTTATGGACCAGGCAGATGCCATGCTGGCTGCCTGATCTGCGACATACAGCACAACGCAGGTTCTGCACTCAGCTTCCTCTCACGCTGAGATTTCCTGTGTGTGAAAAGCATCATGTATGAAGTGCTCCCCATCCCGCCAAACTGCTGCCACTACCCTCACCTCTATGCAGAGGCTTTGTGCTAGGGAAGAAGTGTTTGGTTGCCCCCTAGTGGCACAGCTGAGTTAAGATGGTAAAACTTTCCCACTCCCCACCCCCTCACCCCTTTTAAGGAAAAAATAGTCCTTTGCTTAATTAAGTATTTGCTCGACAGTGTCTGTGAAAAGCAAAAAATAGAATCAAAGCCTTGTCCCATGCTTTGCATAACAAACAGCAATGAGCCAACTGTGTGGGTTAAACAGTCTTGAGTTAAAGTTTTTCCTAAACTAACATGTTCTTGAATAGTTATTTCCAACTACTTTTCCGCTTCAGATCTTTTGATGATTAGGTTTTTAGGGGGCATACGCACACACACACACACACAGAGAGAGAGAGAGAGAGAGAGAGAGAGAGAGAGAGAGAGAGAGAGAGAGAGAGAGATCCACAAATTCCCCTACTTGGATCTTTCCCCCCCAGCACAATATTGAAATTTATGTTCTCCTGTGTACGGTTCTCAACGAAGGATTGCCATTGACAGATAAAATGACAGCTTGTAGAATACAGTTGCTGTACAGATTTACAAAAACAAAAACGAAAAAACCCTTCAGTTTTTGTTTTTTTTAAGAAACATATTAAAAAATTTCTTTATGATTGAAACAGGAAAATTCCAAAATCTAAAACACCCATTGCCATTTGAACAGTGTGGATTTTACAGCAGCACTCTCTTGCTACCTGGGATGCTCTCGTTAACGCCGCTTCTCAGAACAGCTTTTGTAGCATAAATATGGGCAGACAATGAGGGTTGCGGTTCCGTCATCTGCCCTGGCAATGGTACAGATAGCAAGGGTGCATGGAGACCATCTCACAACAATGGAGAACGTGGAGTGGTGGACTTGTTTAAAGTGGGGTTTTCATTTTACCACAATAAAGATTTATAGTGCATATATACTTGTTTTCACTTCACAATCTTCTTAGAAACTAAGAAAAATAGGGGAGGCCAACTGAGTGCTTCCAAAGCACTTCACTTCATGGAAAGAAGAAAGACCAGGAAATCCATCCAAAATAACCAGGGAGACTACACCTTTGTCACAAAGTGCAGGTTCCTCAGGTATTCATATCACCTGAACAGGTAGGAGGACCACAAAAAACCTAAAACATGGCTATGTCACAGCACTTCTTCCAAAAGGTAAATAAGCACAGGTCTGGATCATCCAAACTACGATCAATCACAGATAATAGACAAGTCCAGTATGTGGTAAGAGCCAGTTTGCTACCAGCAAATTCCCTTCTCTGTGCAAAAGAAGGGGGGGAGAGAAAGGGACATTGTATCCCTATGTTGAATTTCTGAACCAGACACAAGCAGATGACATTCCCTCTGTAACTAAGCTGTTCTAGCAGACATTTCCCCGATCCTTATATAGCAGCCATCTTTCAGAGAGAGAAAAAACCCAAACAACTAGGTTAAGTGCAGCAAGAGAGAGTCTTTCAAAAGATGGCTATCCTTTTCTAGTTTACAATATATCTACTTGCGGAAACGGACCAAGATCCTTCTTGGCCATGTTGTTGTATATCTAAAGGGAAAAAACGGCTGGCAAAAGAACATTTCGCCAAGCTGCAAAACAGAAATTTGCTTGAAAGGACACCTTGACCCTCTTAAGAGAGCCTGTAGTTGAAAAGTGTCCATCCACAGCTAACCTGGAAACCAAGTAACGGCAGACATGCAGGTCTGCAGGAAAAAAGCGTGTGAGAAAACCATCCTGCTGGTGATTACATATTATATATATGTCTACAGAAGATATATTCCTATTCAAATATATTTTCAAGCAGACCAAAAATATCTCATCTATTAGTTACTGATGCGTGTTTACAGCATTAGCTAATTAAATATTCCCTCTATTCATATAAAAAAGTGTGTGTGTGTGTGTGTGTGTGTGTGTGTGTGTGTACACTCACACACAAACACATATACAGATATATGTATATATATCCTATTAAAATGGACAATATTTTCAAGTCTGAACTTCCTTTAATCCATTTCGGACCATTTCGGACCTCGCATCTCAAAAGCACGCAGGGTTGAGCATGGTGTTCCTTTGCCTGCGAAAGAAGAGGCAACATCCGCACATGAAACCACAAGGCATTGCACACAGGCGATGCTTCCCCCATTCTGGTAGCACGAGAAGAAGGGGGGGGGGATAAAAGATGATCAGTTGAGTTTTTGTAGTTAAGAAAACCTGAGCTTGGAATGTCTGTTTAAAAAGGACCTGCAATGGAGTTTGGCCCTTCGTGATCAAAAAATCAGCTCAGTTCCATGAGGATATTCCTATCCTGTCCTGTTCCAACAGCGCTCCCTCCATCAGACACTGCACTCCAGGTAAGCAGGCTGCACACTCCAAGTCTCCCGGCGTCCTGACAACACTCCTGTTTTGCTTTGCAGCACAAACTACCACCCCTGGCGGGGCTCCTAAGGCCTCCCCTGTGCCTGCGAAAAGGTCTCTCTCTTTCCCTCTGCACGACACTTGGGACTCCAATAAAACCAACCCACTCTCAGCCACAGCTCGCTTGGCTCACAAGATGTCATCGTAATCCAAAAGCTTGGAGTGCTGGCGGGTCTTCCAGAGGCGGTAAAGGCGGAAATCGAAGTAAGTCTCAATCATTTGCTTCCCTGGAAACACAACACAAAGAAGGCAGAGTCAACACCACGTAGCAAGGTTAGGTCAACGTCTATGGAAACTATGTTGGTGTAACCACTTGGAGTCCACATTTCATGGCCCCATCTGCAAACTACTGGTAAACATTTGTAGCTCTGCTATGCCACTTTAAACAGTTATGATTCTCCCCCTCCCCCAAAGAATCCTGGGAACTGTAGTTTGTTAAAGGTGCTAAGAACTGTTAGGGAGATTCCCTATTTGTCTTCAATGAGCATCAATTCCAAGAACGGTTCAACAATAAGCCCCCCTTCCCAGAGGACTCTGGAATCAGCCCCCACACCAAGCAACAGAACAACCTACCTTGAGCAGAGAGTTCGAGAGGAGATTCAAAAGTAACCCGACAGGGGTTCATCAGATTCTTCAGATTTTGGAACAGCTGAAAGGCAAAGGAGCTTCACAATCACTGATTTCTGGCCAGGGTCACTGTTTGCAGTTGGCAGCCTTGGGCAGCTGCCAATTGCACAGCATCTTGCCAGGGCCCACGGCTGGTAGAGCACAGGAATCTGCCTTATACTAAGCCAGGCCATCAGCCCATTTAGCCCAGTATTGTCTACACTGACTGTCAGCAGCTCTCCAGGGTTTAAGGTGTTTCCTAGCGCTACCAAGAGATGCCATTGGAGATTGAACCTAGGACCTTCAGCATGCAAAGCAGATGCTCTGCCATTGAACTATGGCTCTTCCCTACTACACAGTATGTTTCACTACTGTGATATCAGAGACAGGAAGACTTTGAGAAGTTATCTCCAGAAAAGAACAGCACAGAGGACAGAGCTGGACCAGAACTGCTAGAGCGACCCTCTGGAGCTCTCTATCTATCTGGCCCTTGGAACTCTCTCTGGACATGCCCACGACCCACCAGGCCTGGCCTGCATGCTCCATGGAAGCTTTTGCCTATCTGGGATGTAAACTGTTGTAAACTTATCGCCATGCTTCTTGCTTGCTTTGAAGGGAGGGTGGAATAGGATGTGTGCTTGTGTGTGCACATGTAGTAACTGATTTGCATAGCTGGGATGTGGCTTATTGTTCAGAGGTACAAACCACATCTATTGCTCCACCCACTTTTTCCTTTGGTCCTGCCCACCACTGGCCTGTGGGTTCCTCACAGTGAAACGTGGCCCTCAGAGGTTGAAACAGGTTCCCCAACGCTGTGCTGGAGACACCTGGAGCCTCTCTGGGGAAAAAGGCGGCAGGCCTCACCTTCTCTCCATTGTGGTTCCCAAGCACATAGCACCCCATTATGTGAATGACGTTTGGCTCCGGGTTCAGCTTGCTCATCAGGTGGCCCAGCCGCTTCCAGAAACTTGGGGAGGGGGGGGAGAGAAGATGGAAGAACCCATTAGTCAGTCACGGGAGGGTCTGTCAAATGCCACATGACCTTTCCTAGCTGGCTGGTTGCCTAGTGCGTGAACTGCAGGCGAATGGAACTTGCCCCCACCATGCCTGGGCTCAGAGACACCCACCACCAACACAAAACACACTGAAACCTTCCTTGGGAGGTTGTGAACTTCCCTTCCTTGGACGTTTTTAAGCTTTAGCTGAGATTCCTGAATTGCAGGGGGTTGGACTAGATGACCTTTGGATTCCCTTCCAACTCTACAATTCTATGACCAAAAACATGTGTGGGCAGCCCATTTTGGGGGCCCTCCTTTTTTATGGTGTGCTCACGATGATTTGTACTTATGTTGGTATTGGAACAGTTACACGTAGTCCCACTTTCAATAATGTTCATGCAAAGCAGGATTGGTGCGGAGTTCAGTCCCACTTTGTGTGGTATTTCCCCTGCCTCCCCCAGTGGGTCAACTCTATTGACAGGTGCAAAGGACCACCCACCTGGCACCAGAGTGATGTCAGATGATCAACAGTTGAGTGGTCATTAGCTGGTCTGCTGGGGTGGCAGGATATCAATATCTGGCTCACTGGTTCAAAAAGGTTTCCCCACCCATGCCTTAACCCAGTGATTCCCAAAAGAATTTGGGCCACCTCCCCCTACCCTATTAAAAAAAAAAATATTATCAGAATAGCTGTTTGCACAACCCACTCAGGAAGATAATAACACAATAAACATTTTAAACAGCAGCAATTAATTGCACATTTATTCAAAATCTAATTAAAACTATCTAGTTTAATTAATTCAATAAAATTGATGAACTTGATCCAGTGACACCAGCTTTTCAAAGTCTGATAGTCATTTACACCATCAGCATTCCCCTTCCAACCCTTTGCCTCTTAGTAATTCCACTGCCCCCCAGTGGAATTTGGGAACCCCTGTTTTAACCCACTGTTTCACCTCTGAATGCAAACAGCTTGAGTTGTTTCCCTCCCATGTCCACTTTTGCAGATCATTCACTGGTGCCTGGTCTGCTGAAGTCTTTACCCACTAGTTGCGCCAGCCTTTGGCCAGCTGGCATCCTCCAGGCACTTTGGACCACAACTCCCAGCAGCCCCAAGCAGCACAGATTGATGCTAACCTTCCCCTACCCCAACCCCCAGGTAACGTCAAGCTTTGGCATATAACAGAGAGGTAGTGTGGTGCAGTGATTAGATTGTCAGGCTAAGCCCATTGGCGGAGGAAGAGAGGGGCGGGGAGAGCGCACCACCCCGGCACCACGATCCCGGTGGGGTGCCATCGCGGCTGCTCCCCCCACGCGCTGAGCGCCACGCCCCCAGGACATGCACCTCACACACCCCCGGGACGTGCGCCAGTCACGCCCCTGCCTGCTCTCCGCTCCTGGTGCAGGAGCATGAAGCTCCACCACTGGCTAAGCCACCTGGGTTCAAACCTCTACAAAGCTCACTGAGCTACTGTTGTCTCCCAAGTGCTCCCCTCCCAGAACGGATTGGTGCCTGCTCTTTACTTTCAGCACCAATAAATAAAGGCTTAATTATTCACTTGGGCCTGTGAGTGATTCACTGGCCTCTCTGCTTGCTGCTTTGAGGTTTGCTCAGTCGTGCTGTTATGATTTTAGTATTGATGTGTTACTTGGTGTTTTATTGTTGGCTATGTATTTTTATTGTCAATGAGTTTTATTTTATGGGCCATCAATCTGTAGCTCGCTCTGGGATCATCTTCTATGGAGAAGAGTGGGATAGAAAGATTTTAAATAAATAAATGTGTTTGAAGGGTAGGACAAAAACCATGTAAGACAGTCAGCCAAGGTTGATTGATTCTGGGCCAACACATCCCAGATTCTGCACCAGAGAGATCTGAATGCAGCGATCCATACATAAATCCCGCAAACATGAATGTATTTGCTTATTTATTTTATGCTGTTTAATGCACTTCAGGAGGTTGGACTAGGTGATCCTGGGATTCCCTTCCAGCTCTATGATTCTATTTTGCTACTCAGGAGGGGAGAGTTCTATAGGAGCAGGGCCGGCGCTTCCATTTAGGCCAACTAGGCAACTGCCTAGGGCGCCAAAATGGAGGGGGCGCTGGCCAGCCTGCCCCTCGCCCCCTGCCGCCGCCCGCTGCCTCCCCAACCAGCGGCGAAAACCGCGGCGGCGCAGGGCGCCCGGGGGAAGGGGGCGCCCCCTCGCCCCGCCCCCTCGCCTAGGGCGCGAAAAGCCCTAGCACCGGTCTTGTATAGGAGGTCATGAAAGCTTGCTTTCTCCCAATCAACAACAATCTATGGAAAATCCTGCACAATTGCTGTGCACATGTAGAGATTTCGGACAGCCAAAATGGACGTGCAATTTTCTGCAGTCCTAAGAACTGGAAACTATATTGTTGTTATTATTAGAATCTATATACTACCTGTTGTAAGAATATCAAGGTGTATATATATATATATATATATATATATATATATATATGAATATATGATCTTGATATTCTTACAACAGGTAGTACACACACACACACACACACACACACACACAACAGGATATATATATATATATATATATATATATATATATATATATATAATGAACAAATATATAATAATTGTTCATAAGTGTGCCAAGCAAAACAAGGCCACATGTCTGAGGCCTGTCTCCATTTTGACTCCCAAACTGACAAACTGTTTCTCTGCAAGGAAGGAGGGGGGATTGTCTCAGGAAAATAAATTGATAATCCTAGCTTCCGATAATCCTGGCTTCCTGATACCTGAGTGCCAGACAAAACGGTGTGATTAACTTGGCTGGGAAACAGGGAAATGTAAATATCTCTTTTGTTTTACTTGATGGGTTTTTGGGTGGAGGGCAAAAGGAGGCATGGGGAGGGTCAAGGATGCTCAGATTACTGCTACCAGACCTCCCCTTTCATGATGTAACTGTGATGTATCTGGGAGGTGGTCCTGGGTTACACCCCTTTTGTGATGTATGTATGATGTATAGGGGGTGGTCTTGAGCGGGGGGGAGGTTCAAAAGTCTATATAGGAGCTGGCACACCATTGTTCTGGGTTCCTCCTCCCTCCTCCATTTTGGGAGTGAGGGCCTCTGTTGCAACAGATATAATAAAATTTTGCTTCTCAATTTTTCTCTGGTTGGCCTCTGTAATTTACTCCTTCCGATGGAGAACCTCAAAAGGCTCTTGTGTACCCCATCCTATATTATAATCTTCAAGTGTCCCTGCGTCCACTTTCTGTGTGTCACGGAAGTGCGCTACTGCGCATGACCGGGACCCACAGGGACGCAGGGATTGGAGCGGGCAGAGAGGGGGGCGTGTCCGCGAGGCAGCGGCGCACGCGCGTTGTCATTTGCGCCAGCGCCGCGGCCTCGCACGGACCTGGCTGAGGGAGCGTCGGCTCCTTAGGCTGCCCCTCCCTGCTGCTTTAGCAGCAGGGACAAGCAGCTCCAGGAGCCGACACTCCCTCGCCGGGAGCTGCAGCGCCGAGCGGGATGCATCCCGCCCGGCGCTGCTGCTCCCGCGGTGACTTAGCGATCCACCGAGGGAGCGCCGGCTCCTGAGGCTGCCCGTCCGTGCTGCTTTAAAGCAGCACGGACAGGCAGCACATATTTTCTAGCACCCGTAATTTTACGGGCTTAATATACTAGTAAGGGAATAAGAGCAGATTTCTGATTATTTCACTGCCCTATACCAGCTGGTCTCAGTATAGTTCACAGTGAATGCTGAGATGTTGAAACTTTAGTCCAAAGTTCCATACATACAGGATACACATAGCTGTGGCTCCCAAATGAGAAACAAGCAAAAAGTCCAGGATCCTCTCACTCACTAGATCATGTCTTCCTCCTTCTCCACTTTTGCAAAGGTGGCAACTTTATTCTTCAGAAGGTACAAGTGGCCTGGACCGCCCTGCAGGAGGAAAAGAGGCAGTGTCTGGAGAAACAGCCTGTGGGTACTGCAGTAGAGCTATTGCAGTTACTGCTTTTCCTTTATTATTTGGCCAGCTTCACTTAATGGGAGGCAATTATTATTCATTACATTTATTTGCTGCTTACAACAAAAACATCTCAGAGCGACTTAGCATTATAAAAACCTATGTAATGCAAAACTTAACATGCATCAAATAAATAAAAGAACCATTAATTATTAAAAGTATTCATCTTTCAGTGGGTAACAAAGGACAAATCCTAACCCCCCCCCCACTAAAAGCTGAATAGGAGACCCCCCCCCCCATTCTCTTCACAGAGCTGCAATTCCCAGAGTTCTCTGGAAAGCACTGGTTGTTAAACCACTCTGAGAGTTGTAGCTCAGCAGCCTGGAGAAACTAGAGCTCCCAAAATTCTTTCGGGGGGTGGGGGTGGTTATGACAGTTGAAAGTGGTATCATAGAGCTTTAACGGTATGGTGCAAATGCGGTCTTAGAAGAGGCTTCCCCCTCCTCTCTCACATAAGAAAGCACCTCTACTAAACTGCTGCTTGCATCCTCAAAAGGCAAAGGAAGTGTGTCTGTTGCTTTTGAACTTTTGTTTGAACATGCAAATTAATCAATTAAAAAAAACCATACAATCAGTCAACTATCATTTTTAACAGCCGCTTTCTAGTGATTTAACACTGCAATCATGCTAATGTTTACTCAGAGGCAAGCCCCACTTGAGTTCAGTAGGGCTTACTCTCAAGTAAGTGCACCCCATGTTACAGCCTTCACTGATTACATTTTAACAGATCTCTATGTTGCAAAAAATGTCAATGGAAAAGTTGACATTCCGTGGGAAGAGGGGCTGATTGTAAAACCACTTCAGGAACAGTAGCTCTGTGAGGGAAGCAAGGGGTCTCCTAACAACACTCAGCACACTTAATTAACTCTAGCTCTCAGAATCCTTTGTGGAAAGCCATGACTGTTCAAGTGGTATCATCGTGCTTTAAATGTACAGTGTGAATGCAGACCAATAAAACTCCAAATATCCCTAGAGTAGAAGGTATTGCTGAACAAGAGAACACCCACAGGTATTGGACATGTGTCTGATGGGGTGGAAATGTGAAAACTCCAGGCCTTTTGTGTACTCAGCTTTGTTTTGGAAATTTCAACAATGTACAATTGAAAAAGGATAAGGAGGTGGACCAGGCAACACACAAACAAGGGCTTTGACATTTAGAAGATAATAATGAGAATAGCCAGTCCTGATTAAGCCAGAGTGCTTAAGAAACATGACACATTTTCTAGGCCTTTGGAGGTGGCAGCCCGGTGGGGGTTAAGTATTCACTTTCCAACCTCCTTCACGAATCAGCACCACCAAAAATGAGGCGCCAGGAAAAAATCTGCTGTTGGTGGTTGCCAAGGGGAGGGAATAGACCTGAAAGATGGTGCTGTGCAGTCTAGTATCTCTAAAAATAGGGAGGGTGAAGCAGAGAAAGGAGTTTATGATGGGATGGGGGACCTCAAGCCTGGGGGATGAATGCAGCCTTCCCATATGGCCCTCAGAACTCTCTCCAGGCCACACCCCTCACTGCCCCCTCCCCTGAGTGTGTTTGCCTGGCCGCAATGTGTCCTTGAACTTTGTTCACGCCTTTTGCCCTGATGGAGGACAGAAAGGAGCGTGTGTATGTTAATCTCTGTAGAAAACTAGCCTACTGTACAAAGGCAAAATTGCCATTCATTGCTCCGCCCACATTTGGCACTGACTCAGCCTACCACTGTCATGTGGCCCTCAGAAAGCTGCCCAGAAGGAAATCTGGCCCTCAGGCTGAAAGGACTTCTTCAGTCCAGCTTCTTGAGAACACGCCATTAGGGGGAAGGGCTGGGGAGAAGATGTGAACGAGGCAGTGGTAAGTGAATCCAAGATTTGGGAAAGAAAGGAACGACCAGGGGGCATTTATATACCTGACAAAAAATCAGCATCTTCCAGATTTTGCAGCCCTTCCGGTAGATGTTCAGCTTCTTCTCAATTTCCTCTATGGGAGAAAAGGAAGGGGCAGGTGGGGTGGCAGGGAGGGGAGAGAAGAGTATATGAGACATATACAGCATACTGGGAAAGGCTTTGACCAAGGTGCAGATATCACCATCATGGTGAAATCAAAGGGCTGGTCCATAAGAACTTAAGGGCAGTCCTACTGGATCAGGCCAATGGCCCATCTAGTCCAGCATCCTGTTCCCACAGCGGCCAACCAGATGCCCCATTGGGAAGCCCAAAAGCAGGACCTGAGCACAAGAGCAGCACTCTACCCTCCTGTGAGTTCCAGCAACAGGTATTCTAGCAGTGGAGGCAGAGCAACGCCATCATGGCTAATGGCCACTGATAGCCTTCCTCTCCATGAATCTGTCCAGTTCTCTTTTAAATACATCTAGGTTGGTGGCCACCACTGCTTCCTGTGGGAGTGAGTTCCGTAGTTTAACTATGTGCTGCGTGAAGTAAAGCATTTACTGTGGTGCATTTAAATGTTTTTCCGTCAGCAGGTCTGGAGGGGAGGTTCAAAAAAACCTCTGCTATTGTCAGCATAAATACCCCTGCAAATCTGTAGAGATTTGATAACTTGAGTTCTTATGCAGAGTTCTTTTTATCATGATATACCTAAGATTTTTTACCGAACTTTTTTTTACAGAAATTGCCAGGATGATCAGATGCATCTTATGCTACCAGATCAGAACGGTGGCTAATGTTCTCCTGCATGTAAAACTTGCCAGGAATTAATTTTAACAAACTTATAATTTCATATATATATATATATATATATATATATATATATATATATATATATATATATATATTGTGCCCAGCATTTTATAACACAATGCATTTACTAGTAATTTGACTGCTACGGTTTTCTATTTTGCTTTGCATTACTTTATATATGTATGTAAAAGGTTTCTTTCCAAGTACAGTGGTACCTCTGATTACGAACTTAATTCGTTCCGGAGGTCCGTTCTTAAGCTGAAACTGTTCTTATCCTGAGGCACGCTTTCGCTAATGGGGCCTCCTGCTGCACATGCGCCTCTGGCGGGCAATTTTCGTTCACATCCTGGGGCAAAGTTCGCAACCAGGAGCAGCTACTTCCGGGTTAGCGGAGGTCATATCCAGAAGCGTTCGTAACCAGAGGTACCACTGTATTGGTCATTGGCCACAACAGAGAAGTTGATTGTCTACTCCTCTTTTAAAACCCTCTGTGCTGACTGAGGCTGGTGGGGATTGTAGTCCAAAGGGTGGACGGGTGGATCTCACCATTCCATCAGGCCTAAGGAGATTAGAAGGAGGCCAGCAAAAGGCACCCCAGCCCTTCCCCTTTTCTCTAGAGATGAGCTTCCTTTGGAGCCAGTGGGGTGTGAAGAAACCTTTGTCTTGCATTCAGAACTGACAGTGAAGCAAAGGTTCCAGCCAATTGTCTCAGGGCACGATGCCACCCAGTCCCGTTCAATTCAGCTTAATTACCAAACACTCACGTACCCAAAATATCATCAAAGGTGGCATGCTCGTGATCCTGGAAGCAAACAAACAGAGAGGCATTACTTTTTTATTTAAAAAACGCACCACATTTAAATCCATTAGAAAGGCAGAGAGCGCATTGTGCTAGGCAGGAAAAAGTGATACTAACTTTTTAAACGAATTGGAACATAAGAAGGGGCCTGCTGGATCAGGCTAATGGCCCATCTGGTGCAGCATTCTGATCCCACAGTGGCTAACCAGAAACCCACAAGTAGGACCTGAGCACAGCAGCGCTCTCCCTTCCTCTGATTTCCAGCAACTAGTATTCAGAAGCTCTTGTAGCTAGCAGCCATTGATGGCATTTTCTTCCATGAATTTATCCAATCCTCTTTTAAAGCCATCCAAGTGGCTAGTCAGATGAGTGGGATACAAATAATAAAATTATTATTACTACTAATATTACTACTACTACTATTATTATGTTAGCTACCTCTGGTATAGAGCTAAAAAAGTTGAATTTTGAGCATGCCCTGCTATTATTATTATTATTATTATTATTACTATTACTATTACTATTACTATTACTATTATTATTATTATTTGCTCGTGCTATGCTGTAACATGCCACTGATGGAATATTATTTATTTATTAACAATAGCACAGACTCTTCTTTACAGCTAACATTTCCAACCTCTGTCACACAAGAATAACCCAGGAGAAGAAGAAACACAACCACTGTACTGGCTAAGTTCTCCCATAAACTATCAGTCAATGCCCACGTTTAATGTGATCTTCCACTAATCTTCTGCCTACAATTTATTTATGGATTTGAGATACTTCTATCCCACTCTCCACCCAAAATAGAACTCAGAAACAGCCAACAGCATGGAGATTCAAATAACATAGAACAGTGTGATAAAATGTTATAATAATAGAATCAGCATAGAGTGCAGATGATTGGTTTAGCTTTCCCGGGAATCTCCCTAAAAGAGATATAATATTGTTGTTGTTATTATTTGATGGATTTATATCCCGCCTTTCTCCCAAGCTGGAATTCAATGCAGCTTACAACATTTAAATGCAACATTATAAAATGCAAAGCAATACAGTACAACCAAACTAATTGAAAACAATGGTTAAAATACATCAGAACACATTTGGAACCAGCAATTTGTCATGGATCAGCATTGCCTGCTGCTTAGTTTCCAAAGACCTTTCTGACCAGACTAACCTCCCTTGGGAGGGAATTCCTCAACATACGCTTTCTGGCATGTGGAGAAGTGATGCAACTTCAGAAAATTACTAAGTTCGAATGGACCATTGAGGTCTTGTGCTATGACTTACATAGAGGATGGGGATAATGGACTGGTCATCCCGGCGGATGATCGTCGGAACATACTCAGCTTTGGGCACCTTGGAGGAAATGAGCTGGAAAAATTGAAGGAGAAAGAAAGAAGGAGATACAATTAAAATGGGCACAGCAGGGAGGTGGGGAGTGGCAGGGGCAAGTGGACGGGGGGCCACATCCCATATATGGAGGGCTGAACTGTTTTGTTTTGTTTTTGCCAAAGTGGGCTGTGCTAGAAATGTACTTGCTGCTTTCCTACCCAGTAGTTTGGCTAGAGATCACATGATCCTACACAGGAGGGGTGGACTCTACCTGACCCTAGGGATTCTCCATAGGCCACACTCTTTCCATAGACACACCCTGGGTTATATGGAATGTCAGTCCCACTCAGTGCAGAGCCACTGAAACTGATGGGCATGGCTAACTTAATTCTAGTGACTCCAGTGGGCCTACTCTGAGTAGAATTTGGCTGGATACAACTAGGGTTGCCACCTTTGTTCTGGCAAAATGCAGGACAGAGTGGGGCAAGGCAATTGGGGGGCGGGTTCCCCCCCCTTCTATTGCAGCCTAACAGGATGCCCTCTCTGGAATTTGTTGCATGCACGTGCGCACACATACATATGCATATGAATTTGTAAATCTGTCTGTGCTTGGCTACCCAGAGCTTAAATACATGACCTTTCACACGCCCTTTCAAACACATGCATTTGGAGGATTCCTAACCTGGCAGAGAGAGAGCGAAGACTTGAAATGCAGGACAAACTGTATCAATATAGGATGCAGCATTTTATATTGAAATAGGGGATAATTCTTTATTCTACAGGACAACCCCACAACCACTTGTCTCCCCAGCTCATACCCCTCATTGGCCCTGCTTCGCTGTATCCTTGAATGAGGCTTTTGCCTAGTTGAGATCATGCCTCCTGCCTGCCTGGAGGACAGAGAGGGGTGAGCATGTCTGAGTGTGTCTAGCAACCAACCTACTGTACAAAAATGAATTTTTTCCTCCATTGCTCTGCCCACTTTTGCCTCTTGGTCTGCTGGCATGTGGAACCCAGAAGTTTTCCTGTGATGGGATGTGGCCCTTGTACTGATGGGCCCTTGTACTGTACTTGTACTGAGGCCCCCACTTCTGCCTTTGGCAGCTGCCCGTACTGCTTTTTGGATATTGCTCACCATGATCTTGGGTGGGATGAAGTCTTCCCCACTGCAGGCTGCAGCCTCAAGCTCTTTCTCTGCCTCCCAGTTCAAGTCAACGCCCTTGTCAAGTGCGCAGCAGGAATCCTGGAGCTCATGGCCTGTGAGATACAGAGGGAGAAGCATTGCAGAGGGGTCCTTATGCACATTAACACACACATACAATGTTCTAAAGTGTCCTGTTTAAGAAGGGGCCCACATGCACATTAGTCTCCTTCCTCACATGATCAGGCCAGCAATTAAGATACCCCAACAGATGATCAAAGATGAAGTCCGGAGGATGCCTGCCGTCAAAACTGAAAAAAGGGGAGACCAAAACATCAGAGGCTGGTTGCTGCCTTTGTTACATCACTGATCCTGATCAGATTTCAATGCTGGCTACAAAGAACCCCTTTGAGGTCCAGCCAGATGGCATCATAGGATGCAGATTCTGAAAGTTATGTTGGCTGAGCATTCCCCTTTGAACCCAATTCAAGGATGCTTATCTTCCTGTCTTACTTAGTTTGCTTCTTTGCCACATCGCCTAATACCAAGGACTTCCTAGGGGGCTTACAGCAGGGTTAATCTTTAGAGGGGGCTCCTCAGAAGCATGTGGAATGACGGCATGGGTGAGAGCTTTCTCTGTGGATGCTCCCCTGTGGTGGAACTCCCTCCCCATACAGAGGTGCCCATCATCTTGGACGTGCCCGGTTGACACCGACACATGACTGGACCTTTTCAGTGGTGGTTTCCCCTTTGTGGAATGTCCTCCCTTAGAGAAGGGCATCTGTCTCCATCATTATTAATTTTCAGGAGTGATTTGAAACATTCCTGTCTACACAGGTGTTTGGTGGCTGAAGAATACTGTTCCTGGTATCTTCAAGATCACTGGATGAAAGTATGTTTTTAATTCTATTTGCTTCTAGAATGTTTTAGGTGTAATTGTCTTTAGAATGCTTTAATCTGTTTCAGAATGTGTTTTGTTTTGCTTTGTTTTCGTCTTTAAATCTGTTTGCTGCCCTAGACTTCTTCGGCAGGACAGGGAAGATATAAATTTATTAAGTAATAAAATTATTATAACGTTTGTCACAGAGCTTTCGCCATTTGCTGAAGATGAACCTCTTTGCTCTGGTCTTTGACAACTAAGGTTCCTTTGTTTTAAGGAACCCATAATCTTGGGTTGGATTTATACTGTTCTGTTCCAGTTGGAATGTTTCAAACTTCTTTAAAATCACTATTAACTCTTTCGATCTGTTTTTATGTATTAAAATTGCAAGCCTCTCTAGGACCATAGGATGAAAGGCACGTAAGAAATCTTATAAATGAATAAAGTGGTGATACCACAGGTGTTCATTGGTGGAATGCTCTCCCCTTGTCACTCTGACTGGCACTGCTATCATCACAATGAGAGCTAGTGTGATGTAGTGGTTAAAGTGTCAGACTAAGACCTGGAGACCATGGTCTCTGAGCCTAACCTACCTTGCAGGGTACTTGTGGGAATTAATTGAGGAATGGAAGAACCACTTGAGCATCTAGAAAGGTTTTACTCTGCTGCCGTTGATACTGTACTTAGCTGTCTCTAATTACTCTGATGCAAAGTTTTGCTGTTTTATAATTTTCTTGTGTGGTTTGCTTATATTATATGTGATACCTCTTGCTATCTCTATATACCAGGGTTGGGGAGCCTTTGGTCCTCCAGAGGTTGTTGGGCTTTGCCTGCCATCAGCTCCAGTCATCATGGCCAACACTGAATGGGAGGATGATGGGAGTTGTTGATGAACTACAGCCAATTCCTGGCTTAGGCGCATCTGAATGATGTGTGATTGCACATCATGGCACCAAACCTGGAAGTAGCCCCAAAGCACCATAAAGATGTCATGAAAAGGGGTGGAGTGGGGTCAGAATGGTTTGATGTGTGCTCTGCCGATGCATACGGGGGTCCGTAGCCCCAGCGCAAAATGAGGATTGTCTGTACAACTGTAAAACCAAAGGTTCCCCGGATGGAGGATGGGTTAATAAATAAAGAACAAAGAACAAGAGGCAAGGCTGCGTGTTTTTGGTGTCCTATCTAGCTCCAGCCTCTTTTCAGCTCTCAGGAGGGAAGAAAATGCAAGCAGGCTGTGCAGGTAACCTTGGCCTCTGTCTGTTCCATTGGGCCATCTAGCTCATTACTGTCTACACTGACTGGCAGCTACTTTCCAGGGTTTTCTATCAGGGGACATTACAAGCAATAATAATAATAATAATAATAATAATAATAATAATAATAATAATTTTATTTATACTCTGCCCATCTGGCTGCGTTTCCCCAGCCACTCTGGGCGGCTCCCAACAGAATATTAAAAACACAACAAAACATCAGATATTTAAAAACTTCCCTAAACAGGGCTGCCTTCAGATGTCTTCTAAAAGTCAGATAGGTGTTTATTTCCTTGACATCTAATGGGAGGGCGTTCCACAGGGCGGGCGCCACTACCGAGAAGGCCCTCTGCCGGGTTCCCTACCTGGAGATGCCAGAGATTGAACCAGGTACCTGTGCCCCTGAGCTACATCCCTTGCCAAATAAGAGCATAGTTGCCTGCCTTACAACACATCAGACTATTGGTCTGCCTACGTAGCTCAATATTCTCTACACTGATTGGCAGTGGCTATCCAGGATTAGAGGAAGAGTGTGTGTATCAACCCAACCTAGAGTTGCTGGGGGCCTTGGGACCTTCTGAATGCAAAGTAGACACTCTGTCACTGAATCATTCTTCTTCAGTTCTCATGATTCTGAATAGGAGGAGTTGGGGCCTAAACCTGGGACCCTCTACCTGTCCCCAAGCAGAACCCACTTTCAAGGAAGCTCAGAGAGACAGACACTCTCTCACCTCCATTCTAGCTGTTGTGAGAGGCTGCCCTCTGCAACTCACATACAGACCAACAAATTTAAACACCCTAAGACAGCAGCATCACAGCTTAATCCCCACAACAAATCAGACAGAACAGGACTCTGGGGAAACCTAAGGGTTAGTTGGAATTGTTCACACTGACAGCCCAGTGACTAAGCCCATGCCAAACCAGTTTGACTTTGGGTTTTGGAAGGTAGGGAACGGGAGGGGAGGTTCATCGAGGACACAACAAAGGAACGTACTTTCTCGGGAATCATTGAGGTTTTCGGGCTTAATGGGAGTGGGGTCGCTCCAGGACCGGCTGAAGCTCCTCTCTCGGCGCTCGGCAAAGGCTAAAAAAATTAAATAATGGCAATAAGGGACTAAATTATCACAGCTTTCTATACGACCAGCCAAAAGAAAAACCACCACACCGCCCTGGCTCACAATCTCATGCTCTTTAGGTACACTTTGTAACAGCTAGAGCAGGTGAACGAGAAAAAAAGGAAGGCTACATTCATGGATTGGTCTGGATGAGAAAGCAAGGCACAGGGAGGGAAAGTGAAGCAAGGCAAGAGCAGCTCTCTGGGGCAGGGGCAGGGAACTTCTATGGCCCTCCAGATTTTGCTAGGCTAGCAAATCCCAACACCCTTGACAGTTGGGCCCTGCTGGCTTGCAGGGAGTTGTGAGTCCAACAGCATTTGGAAGGCCACAGATTCCCCTCTGCTTCCCCAGTCTAGGAGATCTAGGGCTCCAGGACGTGATTCAACACAGCACACCCTGCACCACCTCCATCCCCTCACTCACTCTGCGCCTTCATGCGGCGGCTCCCCACCATCCGCAGGTGCTTCCTGAAGTTTCTGGAAGAAGCAGAACAAAGAGAAGGTGGTCAATACTGAGGAGCCAAGAAGACCGTGATGTGGGCCATTTCCCAGAAGGTACGATGGTGGTAAATACATCAAGCTGTACGTATATAGAAAGAGATTTGGAGGTGTGTGTTTTTTGTGGAGGGGAGATCAGCCACAGAAAAAAAGAAGCAAGGAATCTTTGCACCAAACACCTCCCTGAATATCTTATTAACTTCCTATTGATGTAGCTAGATCAACCATAGCTGGAGGCTGGAATAGATCTTCTGTTGTTTTAATTGCATATTGGCAGAAGTGTGTTTGGCATTATGCGCTCATGGAAAGATTGATGCATGATAAACGGAATGCAAGAGGGCAAACTACCGGTACATCTAGGCCATGTTCACACCACACATCTAAAGTACTATGATTTAAATACTTTAAACAGTCATGGTTTCCCTCGAAACAATTCTAGGAGCTTCCTCCCAAAGGAACACCCTCTTTTTTGCCCTCTTAGGGGTTTTTTTTAAGTTTCTTATAATTGGGGAGGTGTAAATGCATTCCCTTGAGAATGCTGATACATAACTCCTTGTTTCTCAGTGGGCCCCGTTTCAAATTTCTGCCGGCCCCACAAAGTTCACTATTACAGGGAGTAATTATTAGGTTGTTACCACCTTGGGAAGAAAGAGAAGAGGATTTGGGTTTTCTCTCTCAGGGACTAAAATGCCCATAATGGATATGACCTACAAAAAGAAATCTGAAGCCCATCATGGGAGTACATCTCCTGTGGCATTTACCACAGCTTCAAAAATGCAGGGTCTTCTTCAAAGTCCAGGGAGAGAAGGAAGAATTTTCATAGCCTGCACCGTAATTGAGACTGAAATGAACACACTATGGATTGTGGGTAGGGGGAGAGAGAATATATTTTTGGCACCCAAATCAGAGTTAGCCCTATTTGTCACACACTTCCAGGCGCTTGCCCCCAACAGCATTTTTAAAAACACTAAGGGTAAAGCACCATTTTGAATTTTCTGCTTCGGGCATCAAAGTAGTTTGCATGAGCATAGCCAGGATTTATGTTGAGGTGGGGGTGTGCAGAACCTCAGTTAAGTATTTTCATTGATTTACTTGATTTGGTGGGGGCAGCTTTCCCCTACTCCCCTTTGGCTGCACCCATGGTGCCTTGGGCTGTACCCAATAGCACATTGCTACTGTGGGCATGGCATCCCAGAATCCTCTGCAACAAGACACATAAATTGTTCATGAAATAAATAAAAGCAAAGTATATCAGGCAGGGAGTCCAACAGCAGATGGCACTAGACCAATGGCAGGCAGAGCCATTACTTCTAATGTCCCCCCATCCTCCCACATTTTACTCCCTGCTGACTTCTACAAGGTCAACACTGGGACTACAGAGGAGGACACTGAGAGGCAGAGCTTACAACCAGGATTGGTTGGAAGTAAGAAGGCAGGCAGGAGGGAGTTGGCTGGGGATAGACTGACGTTGGTGGTGCAGTGTCCCATTTGCTCAAATAAACCAGCCTCCACTGCTACCAAGTAAATCTGTATAAATGCAGGGCATAAATCTATGCATGGCCAGTTTATTTTCAAAGAGCCTCTGAAAATCCAAAATAGGAAACATGTATGAAGTCATTTTCTACGGAAGGATGAACAGAATTAACAGGCATTTCTCCAAAGGTAGTAGAGGCACATCCATATCTTTGAGCCCCAGATCCAGGGTGGGGAGGACAAACAGGGGGCCGACTGGTGCTTTCACACCCCACCATTGCAAACAGGTGGACCTTCTGTTTGATCCAGCAAGGCATGTATAATTAAGAGCTGGTTTTCCTTCTGGAAGGAGAAACAATGATTTTGCCTTTGCCTGTTAGCAAACAACCATAGATCTGCAAACTCAGAAGGGGCCCAACAGCTTAGAGCTAAAATTAAAGTGGGCAAATATTCTTGGACAAACCATGTTTCAAATTTCCTTAATTTTCATAGAACTCGGAAGGACATCTTGAAGGTCACGTAATCCAAATACAAATCCATTGCTCAATGCAGAATCTAAAATGCAGGGAGCCAACAATACGGTGCCCACCCTGGATGTCTTCTCTTGGCACCCACTAAGTCTCTGAGTGTCATACACACATATTAATTGGACTCTTGGTGATGTGGTAGTGGGGGTGGTTAGCATTTTCTTCCTTCAAACATAGAGCTGAATAAGGAAGATGGAAGAGCAACATCTAATGTAAATTGCAGCCATGAAAGGCTACATTCACAGCATTCATTTTATACCAGTATGATACCAATTTAAATAGTCATGACTTCCCCCCCAAAGAATTCTGGGGACTGTAGTTTGTTAATGCAGCTGAATGTCCCCCATTCCCCTCACAGGGCTAAAATTATCAGAGTGGCTTAACAACCAATCCTTCTTCCCAGGGAATTCTGGGAATTGTAGCTGTCAGAGGGGAACAGGGATCTCCTAACAACTCTCACCCCCCTTAACAAACTACAGGTTCCAGGATTCTTCTGGGAAAGCCATGGCAGTTTAAATTGGTATCACAGTGCTTTAGATGTATGCTGTGAATGTGACCAAAGTATTGCTGGGTCTGACATTTAGGGACCATTACAAGACTGGTTTCTTATTAAAGGTAAAGGGATCCCTGACCATTAGGTCCAGTCGCGGATGACTCTGGGGTTGTGATGCTCATCTCGTTTTACTGGCTGAGGGAGCCGGCGTACAGCTTCTGGGTCATGTGGCCAGCATGACTAAGCCGCTTCTGGCGAACCAGAGCAGCGCACGGAAACGGCGTTTACCTTCCCGCTGGAGCGGTACCTATTGATCTACTTGCACTGTGTGCTTTCGAACTGCTAGGTTGGCAGGAGCAGGGACCGAGCAATGGGAGATTCGAACCGTCGACCTTCTGATTGGCAAGCCCTAGGCTCTGTGGTTTAACCCACAGCACCACCCGCATCTTATTAGTTGCTAATTAACTACTGACCCCAATTCAACATTTCAGCCTTGAAGCATGAAGCCCTAATTAGTTTGTGGGATGGCCATCCAGTCTTTCCCCATGTCAACCAGTCCATAACTTGAGATCTACTCAGGGGGCACATCTGGTAGTTCCAGCCTTAAGAGAAATTGGGGGGGGGGGGTCAGTGTCTGTGACCTACATGGCCTTCTCAGTAACAGCCGCCCCACTACGTAACATCTGGTTTATACCAGCGTTGTTTTTAGGCACCAGCTGAAAACCTGCCTTTTCCATAAGGTTTTTCAAAATGGATTGCGGTAGACTTACAGATGGCCCTATTTTGCTGTATTGTTGATTTTAAATAGTTCTATTTCTTTTTCCATTCCCCCGCAAATTTTATTTTAAAACCAAGAGCGTAAGAAGAAATCTAGTCTAGAACTTCTATGGCCTTGGCAAATTCTGCTCTCATTTCTTTGATAATCTTTATTATTATTATTTTTTAAATGTATTTATTGCTGTTAACCCACACCCTGAGCCTTTAAGGCAGGTGGGTGAGACAAGAGTTTTTAAAATAAATTTAGATTTCAAAAGAGACTCTATTTACAATGGCAAATGGCAAAGCAAATAGTTGAATGGTGCAATTATGTGAAAAAGCTGCATTTTGGCTCTAAAACAAACTGAACAGAGGAGTGGGGGGGGTAGGGGTGGCATTGAATTCACCCCAGCTAGCCAGTCAACCAGCCAGCCTGCCACAAACACAGCCCAGGCTCCATTCTGCCCTCCCATGAAGTTGGATAAAAGTTCCTCTAGTCAATTAATCACTCTATAATAGTGCAGAAATTCTTTCACTATATGCAAGGGGTGAGTGGGTGGGAGTATTTAGCAACCCAAGCACAAAGAACGGATTTCAGTCACCAAAAGGATTCTGTGTGAGTTTGTAAGAAAGAGAACAGAACCTCATCTTCCAAGATCACACAAAGCCCAACCACTGACTCCATCCACACTAGGCCTGGTTGCCGTGGAGACACTCACAGGCCCCTTGCTGGACCCAGCAGGAGGCACAGAACACACACATTAGGCCAGGGGTGGGGCCTCAGACCAATGGGGAGCTATGAACTGCCGCCAAAGCCCTCAAGGCAAGGCAATGTCCCGCCATGGACAAAAACAGGGCACAACACAAGGACCAAGAGAACACGGGGGGGGGGTCTATGTCTCTTTTCCTCTCCACTCATCCACCCTCCATAGAGAGGAGGATGTTGCACCTTCCCCCTAAAAATCTCCCCTCCATTATTGACAGAGCCACACACATTTAATCTCTCTCCCCACCCCCAGTGTTCTTTAACAATGTAGTATAAGGCAGCCATACTAGAAGCCATTTCTGCCCCAGAGACTACAGAAACTGGGCAAGGGGACATCACTGCAAGCAAAGCTCTACCCTTGGCCTCTCAAAATGCCCCAAAGAATGAAAAAATAAAAGCTACACCCCCACACCCTTCACTAGTAGCTTGTTTCCCTTCCTAACTGTCTCCCACTGTGACAATGGTGTCTTTTGGCACAGGATCCTGTCCTCTTGTGGACTAGTAGCATGAAGAGCTTTCCTCCCCTGCCCCACAAGTTCTCAAGAGAATAAGCCACCACCACACCCAGTTCCTCAGCCAGCCTCAAGCAACGGCTTTCCCATCTTGCTGCAGCAAAAAGCCACTGTTTGATTTCCAAAGAAAGCAGCTTGAAATGAGTCCCTTGCCCTGCCAGACTGGGCACCACATCAAGAGACCAAAATTTGCTGGCACCAAGCTTCTCCTTCTGAGCCAAGGAGAGTGAGCAGGCCAGCCTAGCACCAAAGGGGCAGGAGAAAAGCATTTATTCCTCATGAACGTGCAACAGTTTCTAAGCAAAAGGGTCAGGGATGGAGGGGAGAGGGGGGTTGCTTAGGACTGCAGTGCAGGATCTTGCCAAGACGAGGCAGCAGGAAAGACCAGGCCAGCCTGGGAAACTGGCGGCATCAATCCAAGATGGGAACCACATTCAACCGCTTGCAAGGTCTGCCCTCGCGAAGCTCCAGTAGAGGGTGCCAGACGGCAGACAAACCTGCTGGAAAAAAGCCCCACGCAGCAACATGCACTCAGCCACCTTCTCCCGCAACCAGGAAAACAAAGCAGGGAGATCCGCATCTCAGGTTTGCTCAAGTCCAGAGTACAACCACTTCGCTGGGAAGCGTCCCAACTTTTCCAAGATGGAACTGTACACCACAACAGCCTTCTTAACGGGACACCTCTTGCAAAGGTTGACTCCCTCCAACTTTTCCTTCTTCTTCACCATTTCCCCACTTTACCCAGCAAAAGCAAACTTGGCAAAGCCTAGGAGTATATGTGGTTCCCCTCCTTTTAGAGAAGGGCTGGAGATCACAAGTGTGAGCTGGAACATCCCCTTCTCCAAATCTTACCTCAGCCACAGTTAAGTCTCATGCTCACTCAGCCTCAGTCTTCCAGTCTGCAGGACTGTGGGGTAAAATAAGAACTATCTGCCTTAGTAGGTTGTTGTAGGAATTGTGGCGTTAATGTATGCAAAGGACTTTGAACACTACTCTAACACAAAACATTTAGCCCTCTTCGTGTGGGCCTATTTGGGAGGGGTTGCCTTCCCTCTTTCAGTGCAAAGTTCTGATTCTAACCTCAGAAGTGAGAGCCAAACGTGGCCTTCCAAGCCTTGGGACTCTCCCTATACAACACCCCTCATTGACCCTGCTCTGTGCCCTCCTTGCACTTTTATGTGTGGTTGGAATGTGTCCTTGAATCAGGGCCGGCACAAGACACTTTGGCACCTGAAGCGAACTACAAGATGGTGCCTCCCCACAGCCAGTGAAGAAGAGGTGAGTGAAGATCTACATCAGGAACAAGAGCGGTGGAAAGATCTACATCAGGAACAAGGATGGAAGGAGACTAGCAAAGCCTCCAATTTGCCAAGAGGCTGCTATTGGGGGGGGGGGGTGAGGGAGACTGCCAAGGAGGAGGCTGATCTGGCCTCAGAGGAGTGCACTACAGCTATTGTTGCCACCATTGTAGCAACAGGCAATGATTCCCTGGAGGCCAAATCTGCTGCCCCTGTGGATCCTGCCACATGAGGCAGTCATCTCATCTTGCCTCGTGGGTGAGCTGGTCCTGCCTTGAATTCTGATCTTGCTTCTTGCTTGCCTGGATGGAGGATAGAGAGGTGGTGTGAGTAGAAACTAGGCTCTTGTACAAAGAAAAATTTGCATTTGTTGTCTTGCCCACTTTTGCCTTGGACCTGCTCACCAGTCGAATGTGATCCTCAGGAGGTTTTCCCCAAAGGTAAAGTGGCCCTTGGGCTGAAAACGGTCACCACCCCGTGTTTAGTTATCTCTATTTGCCAGGAGGACAGAAAATCAGTGATGAGTCTGCACGATGGAACCGAACCACATTAGTAAATATTTGGCCTTCAAGCTCTTGCCAAGTTTGCTTTCAGAGGGACTGTGCCCTGTTAAGAACAAAGAACCTGCCCAATTTACTGCCATCAGCTTCTTCGGTTCTCTGTACCAGTATCTGAAACATCTCGCGGCCAGCATTTATTTATTTTTTACAAAAGCAATGCCGATGCCCCTTGCAGGTGGCCCATGCAACAAGGCAAGGATTGAACTCGTGCGAGGAGGAGTCGCCCTCGTACCTCTGGATCAGAGCCGCAGAATCATTCTCCCGCTTCCGCCTCTTCCTCTCCGCGTAGCCCCTGAATGCCCTGGGAAACCAGTTTTAAGGCATTAAAACCAAACTAGAACAGCTTCGAAACTGGGAGACGACATTGAGGGGGGGACAGCAACACAGGACAAGGGAGGGCGCAGACTCCCAATCAAGAGGCAAACCTCTTGAGGAAGAGGAAGGAGACGCAAGCCACAAAATGAACTACAAACAAGTTGGGAGAGAGGCTGAAGGAGCAAATAGGGATGTTGAGTGTATATCATACACTGTTTTGCGCTGGGAGATAGATTAGGAAGAGATGTTGAGTGTATACCACGCACTGGTGTTTTTTTGGGAGGGGCAAAATAGGTCAGGAGGAATGTTGAGTGTATGTCACACACTGAGGGTTTTTTTGGGGGGGGGGGAGGAGAATAGATCGGGAGGTGGCATATCGTAAGAGCCTGGAGAAAAAGGACTATGTCCAGAACGGATAAATTGGCAGCAGGCTAACATTCTGCACTCCCCTATCATGGGCTAACTCCCTCTAGTTATGCTCCCCCTACCATGGAACCCACAATATCAGTAAAGGAAGGTTTTGCACTGCCTACTGTGAGAACAGCATTCAGAGAAGGAATGAGCAATAATTAAATGGTTACCTCCTAACCCCTAGAGGATAAAAGAGAAGAAAGCTTCAGAAATGACACTGAAAAATTGGACCTTAACAATGAAATGTCCGAGGCAGAGGCCTTTCTTGGAGAGGGTGGGCCACAAGAATTCAGTTTGCTAAGTATTTTAAGTAAGGCGACTTCTCTCTTGTCATTTGCCATGCCTCAACACTCTGCGCCCCCGCTGCCCATTCTTCCCATCTGCATTACAAATAACCTAGAACAGGGAAGAGGAACCTGTGACCCTCCAGGTGGGGCTTGATGGGAGCTGGGCCAAAGGTTCCCCATCTCCCTAATCAAGAGGTTACAAGGATGCACCCCCAGTCTCCTAGAACAGATCACAGGTATAAAAACAAAATCATAAAAAGAACAAAGGAAAAAACAGAGAGGAAGGTTGGATGAATAATACGCAAGCTGCTGGATGCTTGCTGGCTGGGTTTAATCTTTGGTGATTGAGTCTTCCACTGCCGAAACCCTGGGAACGACATAATATTCAGAGAAAACTAGGTGGAAGGCTGGAAGGCCCTTGTCACCTTTTTGTGCATCCAAATATGGACAAGATACCAGGAAAATGTGGGGGGGGGGTTACCCAAAGATGCCAACAAGCATGGGTCAAAATGGGGCTACAAATTTGTGGGGTGGTAGCAGCTGTACTTACGAGATGCTGATGGTCCCACGAAAAGCAGAAAGGAGGCAGAGAGAAAGAGTGAGAGAAAATATATATTAGTGAAGAAATACAAGCTGAACTTTTCTGCAGTAGCAAGGGGTGTGTGTGTGTGTGTGTGTGTGTGTGTGTGTGTGTGTGTTTGTAACCTGACACCAAATGATTATAAATAAAAAAACCAATACATTTTCGAAGTGTGACATTCCAAAGCTGGGGCTCCACCATCAATGAGGCGAAGGCTCAGGTCCCTACCCTGCCTCCAGGCTCAGGTCCCTACCCTGCCTCCATAATGAGGCAGTTTAAATGTGAGAATTTAGCACAAAGCCAGAAAAACATGCTCATGGGACTCTACTGTGTGAAAAAGCTGTAGTTGTGGCCATTTCCAAAGAGCGCAAAAATGTACACATATAAACATGTATGTGGAGATGAAGCCACTGAGAGAAAGATGGGCAATATATTTCATGCAAAAGAAGCTGTGTTGAGCAAGCATGAAGGGAAGGCTTCCAGTGTTCCTGCTTAATTCAGCCCTGCATTCAGAACCATGAGGACTAGAACCTTGCTCTCTCTTTTAAATGAATTGCAACAGCAGAGCATATACTTTGCATGCAGAAGATTCCCAGGTTCAATCCCCTGGTAAGGCTAGGAGAGAGGCTCTGCTTCCGAAAGTCTAGGGAGCCACTGCAGGTCATTGTAGACAATAGTGAATGTGATTGATCAAATGGCTTGGCTCAGATAAGGCAGCTTGGTGTCTCTGTTATAACAATGCTATGTGAACCCAGAAGAATGGCTGGTTAAGTGAATGAGCGTGCAGACATTTTACATGCTCTCCTCCATGCCCAGCCAACCAGTTTTCTAACTTACGCTTGCATAGTTGTTGTAGCTGTTTGGAAAGTGAAGAGGTTCTCTTTGGGAAACCAAGTTCTGATGGGGACATCATCTGCAAGAGAGGTAAACAGTCACAGCAATGAGCATTCAGTCCTGGGAAGAGAGGGAACACGACTGAAGTTCGCTAAAATTATGCATGGTATGGACAAAGCATAAAGAGATATGTTTTTCCCTCACCAGAGTTATCATGGGATGAAAGGAAGAGCAGATCATCTGATGAAATTAAGTAGGACAGACAAAAGAAAACACTTCAGACAGCAGGGAAACGGAAAGATGGTGATGGACTCCAGCCTCAATAAGCTTTCAAAGTGGATTAGACAGCTCCATGGAGAAAGACGGGTCTATCAATGGTTATTAGCAATGCTGGCTTGAGCCCAGGATACCTGAAAGATCTCCCCATATGAACCTGATACTAGCCACAACGGCTATGTTCTCCTTCCACTAAGGGAGCCAGTATGCCTCTGAACACCAGTTCCTTGGGTTCGCAAGTGGGAGAGTGCTATTAGACTCAGTTCCTGTTTGGGGGCTTTCCATAATGGGCATCTGGCTACTGTGAGAACAGGATGCTAGATGCCCCACTAACCTATTCACGAACCTCCACTTGCAGAAACTGTCTCACCCTCCAATTGCTAGCTGCAAGGAATAAGCTACAGGAGCCGAATATCACCCCACCCACAATTTTTCCAGGGAAATCAGACTACCCACTGTTGGAAACAAAAGCACAAGCCTTTCATTCGAGCTATAATGGTTTCTTTTATTCCATTACTTACCTGACACACGGTCAATGCTATACATTCTCTCCAGCTTTTTCCGGCGCCAGCCAGTCTCGCCGGCCTGGTGGTGGTGGTGGTGGTGATGGGGGTGGTGGGGGTGAGGATGCTCTATGTCGAAGGCATGCTGGGAAGGAGCAGCCAGGTGGGTGCAGCCGGGGCACTCCTTGGAGACCTGGCGGCTGCTTGCCCAGCTCCCTTTGCAGTGCCTCCCAATGTTGTGGGAGCTGACCGCATTCTGGAGAGGCTGGCCCTGGGAGCAGTCTTCCTCTTCTTCCTCCTCAGCCTCAGCCCCTTTGATGACCACCAGCTCCATGCTCTCACTCTGGTGCTGGGAGAGCATAGGCCTCTCCCCGGAGATAGTGTAGACCCGTGGTTTGGGCCCCTCGCCTGCCAGCTTCTCGCCACGCTCCTCTGAGAAGCTGTGTTCAAATTTGCCGTCAGAAATGAGGGATAGGCGGCGCTTGTTCTGGGCTCCCTGGTGCATATCTGGGGAGTCCTCCTGCCCAACGTAGGATTCAGCAAGCAGGTGATCTGGAAGGAAAGGAACATATGGGAACCTGAGTTAAAGATGCCGGCTTTCTTTTTCTCCAGTGTGAAAAGAAATATGGAGTCCAGGATCAACGGTTCTGACTTTGAGTTCAGACACTTCCAGCAGGGCACTTCTCATGTTCATAAGATAGTAAAGCCCCATGTCCTGACAATGGAAACATATTCAGCCTTCTGAATCTTCCTTCTGAAATTTCAGAACACATTACCTGCCCACTTTCAAACATATGATAATTATCATCATTATTAATCTAGTTTGGGAATTTTCATTTTCATAAATGCAGTGCAGAAACTCACGAGGACTAAAACCTTTAATAAAAGAAATTAAAGCCAATATTTTAAGGCAGCTGAATTCTTAATCCAACACCACACCAACCCTTTCTAAACTCCTGCATAATTGCAGCACACACACCCCAGCCCTGTATATCACATTGCATAAATTTTTAAAATGCAGGTTTCCTTTTGCATATCCTTGCATAACTGGACACCACAAAGTTTTGCAGCAAGTCATGCAAAAAAAATAAAACACACACACACACAATTTATTTACTGATCATTTTATTGTTTTATCCTTTTTGTAAGTTGCTTTGAGGTTTTGTTTTTGTTTACAATCAAGCAGCTTATAAATTGCATGAAATAAATAAAATAAAATATTTTAAACAATACCACACCCACACAAACAACCTCAACAGGGTTATTTTGGAAAATGTGTTTTTATGCCACGTAAGCTGCCTCAAGTAGCCTATAAATAATTTTAAACAGGAGTATAACATAAAAATCAACACATCCCCCTACCTGAACCATTCTGGCCTTCCGGATGGTTCTGAGAGAGATAATCTCCAAAAGCCCTCGCCGCTCTTCAAATTGTCAGGTGTGCAGAAGCACAAAATGGTGGAGAGAAAGAGGGAAAAACAGGAGGGAGAGAGAGAGAGAGAGAGAGAGAGAGAGAGAGAGAGAGAGAGAGAGAAAGTTAGCAAAGCAAACTAGCAAAATTCAGCTCCAAAGTGTTTTGTCACCCACTCATAAAAATGGGGGAAATCCCCACCCACAACCCACAATGAGAAGCCACTCACTCTTTTCCTCACACACCTTTCTCCTAACAGTGGAGGAATATACCTGTATGTTTTCTGCTGGAGGTGAGAGGGTGGCAAAAAAGCAACTTAGATGTGGTGGAGAGGCAGACTGTGGAAACTGTGTGGAAACCACACAGGCAGAAAGGTTAAGTTATTCTCCTCCCAGTACCTCTGTTCCAGTTAGAGGCTGCTCTCTCTGTCACAACCCACAGCTGCTTTTAGATTAAAACAAACAAACAGACTCTCCTGCTTTCATTTGGACCCAAGCACGCCTTTCTCAACCTTGGGTCTCTAGATGATGTTAGTCCAACATCTGGGGACTTAACTCTTGCATTCTGCATTAATGGGGGGGGGGGAGGTAAGTGCAAGATGAGGTTTGTTGATATGGTGGGCAAAGCACCTCTGTCAATTGGCTGCAGATCACCGAAGTGTAAGGGGGGGTGGGAAATGACAGAGAAATTGAGAGAGAGACTAGTCCCTAGCTATTCCAAAACTGCAGCCTCTTAGAAAAATGAGTCATCCACTCTGCCGCACAATCACAATTGTGTCATCCAGGACAGTACTACCCAATGAGTTATACGGATAGATCTAAACAACAAACACCGTTTATTTTTTACAATTTACAGTGGTGTAAAATAAAGGGCGTAGGGAATGAAATGATTATTGCCTTTTCATTGTTTAAGGACGCTTTATTCAGACTTTGGATTAAAAACGCTTAACCTAGATGCAGAGAGGTTGCATATACCTGTGATTTGTGGTTAACACTTGACTTTATCCAATAAGAAACTAGCTTGAGCTTGAAAAATGGTCAGAGCATGAAAAGCAGGGCAGCTTGCGGTCATCATGTATTCAATATTAAGACAATCTTGGGGGGGAAATGTTCTGTGTGTGTCAATAAATTTGTCTAATGGGGCTTATGACCATATTTGTATAGTGATTAACTTGGGAAGTGGACAAATTGTGAGGCTTTGTTTCCCCAGCCCTGTCTATATATGGTGTGCCTGTAATGTCACAAACAGACATGGCAGCTGAGGGGGAAAAGGTAGTTTCTTATTCTAGGATTTCAAACCCAGGGGGGCAGGAGGAGGACATTTTTCAGCCCAGGGATGCATTCCAGGGGCTCCCATGCCTGCAGTGCATCAATTTACTGTACACTAGTTTACATTGAATTGCATTTGCCATTTGCTCGCCTCTTCACACAGTTTGGAACAGTCCTTTTGGAGCTCTTCATAATCGCTTTTCTTTTTAACTAACCTGGACAATTTTGTGTTATCAGCAAACCTGAAAAAGTAAAAATGCTTTGGTTCTTGGGGTATTCTACTTTCCACACCTCTCCATTTAGAGAACTATTTATTCCTGCTCTTTGCTTCCTGCAACTTAATCCATTTCGGCTCCACAAGAGAACCTCTCCTCTTATTTCTGCCAAGCTTCCTGCAGCCAATCAGAAGCAACATTTTGGAAGTCAAACGGACTTCTGGAACGGATTCCATTCGGCTTCCAAGGTACGGCAGCCATACCTGGTGTTGTGTTCGCTGCGGGTTGCGAACGGCGCGGGTTACAAACACGCCAAACCCGGAAGTACCGGAACGGATTACCGGCACTTCAGGGTTTGGCGGGTCGCACATGCACAGACTCGTCAAATGACATCACGCGCATGCGCAGACGCGCCGAATCACGACCTGCACAGAAGCGGTGCTGCGGGTTGCGGACTGCTCAGGATGCGAACGGTGCTCCGGAACGGATCCTGTTTGCATCTAGAGGTACCACTGTATAGGGAAACCAAACCAATGCAAACAGGAACTGAACCACAGGGTCACGCCTTTTCTCCTGGATTTTTGAAAGGATATAAACTTTTTGCTGCTATTTGAAGGCCAGGCGTACTGGGGATTGAGGACACCACACTGATGACCCCTGAATAAGAGGATGACACCCCACCCCTAAACTTTGTGACATTGCTGAAGGGCAGAACTCAATAATGTGGTCCGGGAGGAGTGGGAATGGAGCCAGGGCCGTCAATCAGAAGAACCTCAGACTGCCAGAATAATTTTTGCTTAGGCTTCATTACACCTTCTTTCTCAAGGAGAGTGTTAGGTGGGGTAGTTATATACGTACCACCATACCAAAAAAAGGCCACCCAAAGTTTGATCTGTGTTTCCTACCTCTCGTTTGCCTACTTGTGATGTTTGCTGAGAACATGCAATTAAAATGTTTTTCTGTATGGTTTGTGTGGCACTGTGTGTTGACCTAAGATGGCTTCACACTGCTCAGATTAGTGGGTTCTTTCCATGTAGAAATCCTCCTCCTGTCACGGAGTATTTTTTCAGACTCCATACAGGGACACGGGTGGCGCTGTGGGTTAAACCACAGAGCCTAGGGCTTGCCGATCAGAAGGTAGGCGGTTCGAATCCCCGCGACGGGGTGAGCTCCCGTTGCTCGGTCCCTGCTCCTGCCAACCTAGCAGTTCGAAAGGACGTCAAAGTGCAAGTAGATAAATAGGTACCGCTTCGGCGGGAAGGTAAACGGTGTTTCCGTGCTTAGTCATGCTGGCCACATGACCTGGAAGCTGTACGCCGGCTCCCTTGGCCAATAATGCGAAATAATAATAATAATAATAATAATAATAATAATAATAATAATAATAATAATAATTTATTGTTTATACCCCGCCCATCTGGCTGGGTTTCCCCAGCCACTCTGGGCGGCTTCCAACAGAACATTAAAATACAATAATGAGTGCCGCAACCCCAGAGTCGGTCACGACTGGACCTAATGGTCAGGGGTCCCATTAGCTTTTTACTATTTCAGACACATGGTTTATATACTTTCGTATGTGTTTGCCTTGGAAATTTATGAACATATGATTTATATATATGAGACGTTAGAATTCCTATAATACATTTAAAACACATTCAAAGCTTTTAATAAAAAATTATACTTATAGTGTTGTGTGGAGGGAAATGCAACCAGTGGGCTGAAAAATGTCCCCCTCCTGCCCCCTTGGGTCTCCAGTGTGGCCTTCAGTGATATTGGCACAACTTAGGGGTGTGTGTTTTGGCTGCTGAGCTGAGCCCACCATTGTGAGGACTAAGGGGGTGATGGTGATGCCTCCCCAGCTGCTACCATTGTCTGTGGGTTGACTGTGATGCCACAAAAGCTTTTTGCAGCTGAGCGGGTATAAATGTGGGCCAAGGCGCAAGCCTCGGCAGTTGCCCTCCCCAGAGAGAAATGGGCAGCTCGGTGGCACTCAGCCCTGGTGGCCTCCTGCCCCCCCCCCCCCGTGGTGGCAAGCTGGCAAGCGGAAGGAGGCAATCGCCCGGTGCTGGGATGCTGTGGAGCAAGGAGAAGGCAAGTACAAAGTGTACTTGCTGGTGGGATCGCTACTTGAGGGCGGCTGATATTCAGCTCTGAAGCTGGCTGATGTCTGGCAATGGAGCTGGCGAGGCTGCAGGTGGTGGATGGTTGTCGGAGGAGTTTGCATTCAGGCTAGTGGATGCCAGGAGGCTACGCTGGCCGAGATGGATGGAAACTGGTTTGGAAGCCTTGTTTGTTAACAGGCAGCCAAAGAGAGGAGGAGCCTGGGGGGATGCTGTTGGATGGGGGCCATCCCACTCATCTGTTTGCCTTTGCCTTACAGGGGTGTCTGCATCCGGTGAGGTTTTCCCTGAATCCAGCCGTCAAAGTCATGAAGAGAACCGCAGGACGTCCCTATTTTCATCAGAGAAATGAACGCAAAATACTGGCAGCGAGCAACGGACAAGGCCGTGGCCAGACTGCAGGCGGACATCTGCTGCATTGCAAGAGATGGGGCAGTGGGGAGAGAGAAGAAGAAAAAGAGGGAGCGAACATGAGGCCACATTGGGCGCACCGTCTATTGGAAGTACTATGAAGACGCTTTAAACAGGAATGGCTTCCCCTCGGGGTTTCTGGGAACTGTAGGTTGTTCAGGGGACGGAGACTTGTTACGAGGGTTAGGGCTAGGGCTAGCGTTAGGGGTAGGGGTAGGGGGTAGGGGTAGGGTTCCCTTCTTTCCAGGGAACTCTGGGAGTTGTAGTTTTGGATAAGGGGTAGGGAGGTCGGGGTAGGGATAGGGTTCCCTTCTTGCCAGGGAACTCTGGGAGTTGTAGTTCTGTTTAAGGGGTAGGGGTAGGGGTAGGGGTAGGGATAGAGTTCCCTTTTTGCCAGGGAACTCTGGGAATTGTAGTTTTCGTTAAGGGGGTAGGGGGGTAGTGTTCCCTTCTTGTCAGGGAACTCTGGGAATTGTAGTTCTGGTTAAGGAGGTAGGAGTAGAGGTAGGGGTAGGGTTCCCTCTTGCCAGGGAATTCTGGGAGTTGTAGTTCTGGTTATGGGGTAGGAGTAGAGGTAGGGGTAGGGTTCTCTTCTTGCCAGGGAACTCTGGGAATTGTAGTTTTCGTTAAGGGGGTAGGGGTAGGGTTCCCTTCTTGCCAGGGAACTCTGGGAATTGTAGTTCTGGTTAAGGAGGTAGGAGTAGAGGTAGGGTTAGAGTTCCCTTTTTGTCAGGGAACTCTGGGAATTGTAGTTTTCGTTAAGGGGGTAGGGGTAGGGTTCCCTTCTTGCCAGGGAACTCTGGGAATTGTAGTTCTGGTTAAAAGTTAAAGGTTAGCATTAGGACAGTGGTGGCTAAACTTGGCACTCCAGATGTTTTGGGACTACAACTCCCATCATCCCTGACCACTGGTCCTGTTAGCTAGGGATAATGGGAGTTGTAGTTCCAAAACATCTGGCGTGCCAAGTTTAGCCACCACTGCATTAGGGTTAGGGTTAGGAACTCTGGGAATTGTAGCTCTGGGAGGGGATCAAGGGGGTCTCCTAACAACTCTCAGCCCCTTTTTCAAACTATAGCTCTCAGTTTCTTTGGGGTAAGAAACCATTCCTGTTTAAAGCGTCTTCATAGCGGTTTAAACGGTGTGGATGTGGCACCCCGGCCTCCCTCACCCCACTGCCCCTTATTATTCAGGAATGGAAAGGATTTCCCCATTCAAATCTCTCAGGGACAGGAAGAAGGACTTTGTATCCCATGCCATTTTGGGTGGTTTCTAACGCTTGATTGTTGAGATCATATGACCATTTCAGTTGGAAAACTATTTAATAAAGATTACTTTTTATTAAAACCTTTGAATGTGTTTGAAATTTTTTTATTTTTATTATTATTATTATTATTATTATTATTATTATTATTATTATTATTATTATTTTATCCAATTTCATTGTACTTGTACAATGACAATAAAGAAATCTTGAATCTTGAAATGTGTATGAGTGTGCCGAGAATGATTTCACTTCCAAGCAATGAACTTAGGAAGCCTCACAATTTGTCCACTTCCCAAGTTAATCACTATACAAATATGATCATAAGCCCCATTAGACAAATTTATTGACACATACACAGAACATTTCCCCCCCCCCAGATTGTCTTAATATTGAATACATGCTGACCGCAAGCTGCCCTGCTGTTCATGCTCTGACCATTTTTCAAGCTCAAGCTAGTTTCTTATCGGATAAAGTCAAGTGTTAACCACCAATCACAGGTATATGCAACCTCTCTGCATCTAGGTTAAGCGTTTTTAATCCAAAGTCTGAATAAAGCGTCCTTAAACAATGAAAAGGCAACAATCATTTCATTCCCTACACCCTTTATTTTACACCACTGTAAATTGTAAAAAATAAACGGTGTTTGTTGTTTAGATCCATCCGTATAGCTCATTGGGTAGAGCACAAGTCTCTTAATCTCAGGGCCGTCCTTCGAGCCCCGTGTTGGGCAAAGGATTCCTGCAGGGGGTTGGACTCATAGACCCTCCTGGTCCCTTTAACTCTTGCAATTCCATGATTCTGCATCTCGCTTTATTGGCTGAGGGAGCCGGCGTACAGCTTCCAGGTCATGTGGCCAGCATGACAAAGCCGCTTCTGGCAAACCAGAGCAGCGCACGGAAACGCCGTTTACCTTCCTGCTGCAGCGGTACCTATTTATCTACTTGCACTGTGACGTGCTTTCGAACTGCTAGGTTGGCAGGAGCAGGGACCGAGCAACGGGAGCTCACCCCGTCATGGGGATTCGAACTGCCGACCTTCTGATCGGCAAGCCCTAGGCTCTGTGGTTTAACCCACAGCGCCACCCGCGTCCCCATCTTTAAGTTACGTGTGGTTTAAATTTTTGGCAAACAAAATTTCTAACAAAAACTCACCAACTTTTAACTGCATGAAAAACATGGCCCACCACAAACACTTGACTTGACTAAGACCTTACTTGCTTACCGAGGGCGTATTCACAATCCCTCACCTCTCCAACACAACCAGGTGAGCGATTGTGAATATGCTGACTGAGGCCCCCTTTGGAATCGGAGGCCCGGGCCAAGTGGCCCATATGGCCCACCCTCTGTCTGGGGCTGACAGTACCCCAAAACCTGTACCGAGGAAATCTAAAGCAGGGGAAGCCAACAGAGTGCCCTCTGGAAATTGCTGGGCTATGAATACTATAGGCCCCAGTCAGAATGGTCCATGGTCAGGGATGATGGGAGTTGTAGTCCAGAGGTAAAGCATTCGTATATCACTTTAACATACAGAGAGTCCTGGGAACTGTAGTTTGTTAAGTTGCGCTTGCAACTGTAGAGGTCACCAGTACAGTTTTAAGGATTCTCCATGACTATAGCGTGGTGCAAAAATGCTATTTATTATATTTACATCCCACTTCAAGGAGCTGAAGTTGGCTACATAGTTCTCCTCCTACTTTGATCCTCACAACAACCCTGTGAGGTAGGTTAGGTGCAGGGTGTGGATGTGGATGTGGCCTCAGAGGGATGTCACTTCCAGGCTTCAACTCGATCCTTCCCTGCCACCATCACCGAACGCATCAAGGAGAAGATGCTGGAGCTGCCTCTTTGCCACAGCACTGCACTGAACCATCTATGCTCAAGGGCACCTTTTGTTCTGTCCTTTTAAGCATATGCTTGACTGCAGGAGTGTGCTGCACCATCTCTGGAAGGACTATGTAGAGGCTCTTTCACAGCCCGGGGGAAGAAAAAGAGAGTCGTTTCCCACTGGAAAATTCCACCAGCTAAAAGCTTGCACCTTTTCCAGTCATGACCCAAAGGACGGTGACAGAGATGGAAATCCAGCTGAGGCAGTTGGAGGGCACATCCAGGGTGTCACTATTTTGCAGGTGGGATTCAATCACATACTGGCAAACCCAAGTGCTGCAAATAAAGCGGATTTAGGGCTCTTGCTGAACTAAGATTTAAAGGAGAAATCTGATTCAGTTTGCATTTGAAGGAGAACCTACTTAAAGTACACTTTCCAAAACCATAAGCATACTGAAGCAAAACCATCCTTCAGAATTTTGTCCTTCTCTTAATTTTTTAGTGTGCAAAACAATGTGAATGTCAGCACTTAGGATTTCAAAATGCTTCCACAGTCTCTATGGACAACATGTAGATGAATCAGATGGACTGGTCAACTGAGAAACTGTGTACTCAGTGCTCCGAACTGGTGATAAAGTATAAGAAACCTGCCTTGCACCAGGTCAGGTCATTCATTCAGGTAGCCCTATAGTCTCTCCTCTGACTAGCTGCTGCTTTTTCACACTACCTCCTGCCCATTTTAAACAGCTAGTGATGCATTTTTATCTGGGACCTTCTGCAGTTGCATTACGAAGCAGCATACAGACCATTCGTCCACCCAGCTCAATACTGCCTACACTGGCTGGCAGCAGCTCTCCAGGAGTCTTTCCCAGTCACGCTGAGGACTTTTTGTATGTAAAGCATGTGCTCTACCAGGAAGCTATGAAAATTAAGAACGAGTCATTCTCCAGGGATGCAAAATTCACCTATCAGGCATTGGCACCCCCCCCAACACCTGGAGTGCCCCCCCCAGCTCAGGACTCCAGCACCTGCTTTGCCCTTGGAAGGACTCTGCTGAGATCTGCTGCAAGGGTGGGAACAAAGTGGTCCTTGGAGCAGCTTCCAGGCAGAGACCAGTGCAGACATCCTGTCCAGCCACGAGGAGGCAATCTTGACTGTGCCTCAGATTTTTGGGGGGTGGTGAGGAGGGGAGGATGGCAATACAGCTCTTGGCCAAGGGGATTTTTAAATCAGTAATTTTTTTTAATCAATCATTCTTAAATCATCGTGATTTTGAAATCAACAATTTTAATCATTGTGATTTTGAAATCAGTGGTTTCAAAGCATGGATATTCTAGAATTGGTGATTTGTATCGTGGTGATTTTGAAGTCGGAGATTTGATTCATTGTGGTTTTAAAATCAGTGATTTAATTCATGATGGTTTCTGATATCAATGATTTGAAGCATGGTGGTTTTTAAAAAAACCTCAATGATTTGACCAATCGGGCTTTTTTAAAAAATAAAAAAATCAGCGATTCGGATCATCACTTTCCAGAAATCATCATGATCTAAATCAACGATTTTCAGAAGTGTCGTGATCAGAACCACCAATTTTCAGAATCACCATGATTTAAATCACTGATTTCAAAATCATCATGAACCGAATCACTTGTTTCGAAACACCGTGAATCAAATCACTGATTTCGCAAGCATCATGAATGAAATCACTGTTTTTAGAATCATCATGATTTAAATCACTGGATAGATATAGATATAGATATAGATATAGATATAGATATAGATATAGATTTATTTATTTATTTATTTATTTTTGGAAATTATCATGGTTTGGGCCACCAACTTCAAAAGCGTCATGATTCGAATCACTGATTTCGAATTGCCGTGAATCAAATCACTGGTTTTAAAATCATCATGATTTAAATCGCTGACTTCAAAATCATCGTTATACACATCACTGGTTTCGAAAGCATCATGATTTAAATCACCTGTTTTAGAAACGCAATTATTCGAATCTCCGATTTCAAAATCATCATGAATTAAATCACTTTTTAATCATCAATGGAAATCATTGATTTTAAATCAAGATTTTAAAATCAATGGTTGGAATCATAAAATACATAAAAATACATAACATAATAAGGTTTGTCCCCCTAAACAAAAGGCCTACCCCCCCCCTAACAAAAATCCTGGCTACACCCATTTCCTCAGCCATATCTGGAGATTCCAGGAACTGAACCTGGGACATTTTGCAGCCAAGCGGTTAAGGAGTTGACATTAACTAGAGACTGGTCAGTGAAAATGGAAAGTGAAATTGATGATTCGTCCACCTTAACTGATGAGATGACTTTCTAGTCCTCTCTTGAGCTCTCGCTCAGATTTGTTTTGACTCCCTTGCTAAATGTGCTTGGTCCCTGCAGGTAGGCACACTGGCCAGCAGCTCCATTAACAGACAAAGTAAAGCAATAGAGGGAGAAAAACAGAGACAGCCTGAGAACTTGGCGTCCAGCCCAACAAAGTCCTTCACCATCACCAACCAGGCTGTGCTCAGAGAGGAGGCTTTTGTCTGGGTGACGTTCTTTGCAAATACAATTATTTCAAAACATTAACTGGCATTTTGCAAACCCAGAGCTTTGCAAAAAAAAATATTCAAATGGTCCTCCTTCGTCCATGTCACAGGGTTGCATCCTGACCTTTCATACATAAGCGATAATGCCTCTCTCTAGCAACATTAAACAACAACTGGCTCAGCCAGGGCTAAGGGTTGGAACCTAGCACACACAAACACACATACTGCAAGTGAGAATAGGATGCTGGACTAGATGGGGCACTGGCCTGATCCAGCAGGCTCATCCTTCTTCTTACTTATTAGACTTGTTAGTGGTGAGCTCCCTGAAGGTCTACAAGTGACTGACAACACAATTGAAAACCAAGACTGTGTACATTTAAATCACATTTAAAGCATATTATCCCTTCCTCAAAAGAAGAATCTTGGGGACTGTAGTTTATGGGCTCTGGGAATTGTAGCCCTGTAACTGTAGAATACAGTTCCCGGTATTCTTTTATTTGGGGGGGGGGTTCTATGTACTGTCAATGTGTGCTTGTACAGCCACACACAAACCCCCTATAACAACCACAGAAACCTTTGGCAGCACACTAATGACAAAAGCAACATCTTTTCAGTCTAATCGAAAGCCAGGGGTGGGGAGGTCAACTGGTGCTGAAAAGATGTCAGGGAAGACCCCTGGCAGACCTCACTGGGAAGAGAATTGCACATACTTAAATGTGTGAAGCTGCTTATGCAGACTCAGTTCACTAGAACCCATCTAGACCAATGCTGACTGCTCTGATTGGCAAAACAATGTAGTAATAAAGAAATTGTTAGTTGCAAGCCAACAATGTCCATGGTCCGGAACACATTAGAAATTTTGCCATAAGAATCAATGAGAATTGTTGACTTGCTATGCGAATGCTCCCCTAACAAACGTTTTCCTGATCATGCATTGTGTTCGGATAGTGAGATCTGTGTCTACTGATTACATTTGTTTAACTGATTTCTGTTCCTAACCATAGATGAACAAGTAGGCCTGCAGTGATTCCCACTTCCTTTTCTGTTTTCTCTGGCAACCGTGATAGCAATCGTGACCACCACTGAATTGTCACCACGCATGTGACAACACTCCCTTCCAGCTTGCAAAAATGCACTAATGTGCTTCCACACCCGCAGCAGCTGTGGTCATGATAATCGGTTATTTTTGCATATTGGATTTTCTGTAGCAAGGAGAAATCTGGATGAAAACATTTTTAGAGGTGCAGGATGGCAACATCACGTACATGTTGCAAAACAAAAACAAAAACTTGTGACGTAGCCAGCAGTGATTCAACACTCAACTTCTACCTGAAAGTGCATGCTCTCTGCACAAACCCTTTTTATACATTGATAGCACACAAGGACTAGAACCCAGGAAACCAGGGACTCTGCTAGACTGGTAAAGAAAAAGCAATTTATGTGTGTTGTATATGCGATATAACACTATGCCACCAGGTGGCGCTGTGGAGTCCAGTTTTTCCCTGTTTAAATTTACAATGCATGTAACTGAAACGCTTCTACGATGTGTCTAGATCCAGCCCAGGGTTTCAATTCAATGGATGAACTTGGGACTGTTACTGTCTCTCTCAGTCTAACCGACCTCACAGTATTGTTGTGAAGATAAAAAGGGTGCGGAGAACCACATACACTGCCTTGCTCTCTGTGGGGGGGGGGGAAGTGTAATATAAATGCATTTTTAAAAAACAAAACAAAACAGATAAATAAAATAAAATAAAAAGTGCCATCCAGATCATTTTTGATATGTCATCAAAGTTTCTAGGGTGTGTAGAGAGAGTCTGTTGCCTGTGTGACATTTTAACACAAGAATACACAAATCCAATGCTGGAACCAATTCTGAGAGCAAGATAAATCAAATAAAAACATGAATAAGCTGAAAGTCACATGGCAGAGAGGATGGGAATTTCCTAACCTACCTCACAGGGTTGTTGTGGGGATTCGGAGGGGGAGAATTATGTACACCTCCACCTTGAACATCTTGGAGGAAAAGGTGGGATATAGATGCAATGAAAATAAGAAATAAATAAATAAATAGCCAGAAACATTAAGAATAGACAGAAACCTATTAGAGCTTGGTAGATAGATTGAAGTATTCTAAAGCAGAACTTTGATGACATCTAATTTTAATTGATCTCTTGAAGAGCTTATAAAGTTGTGTATCAACTCCAAACTCAGAAATTCTTAGGAATGCAAATGAAATAAAGTCCAGAAATATCAATACATAAATAAATGCATTTCTTAATTGTCAATCACCGTTACTAGGATGCATTAAATTATATATATAAAAAAATAAGGAAGCAAAACAACTCTGCAGCTACACACTTTTTTTAAAAGCAAGAAAGCTGCAGGATATGAGATCCCTGCATCCCTTGTCACTGTTGTATTTGACAAGGGATGTACACTCTGTACATGCTCATGCACTTAACTTCCTTTCAGCTTTTTATTTATTTCCCATATGCTGTGTACAGGTAAGCCACTAATCTCCAATGCAGGTAAGTAATGCAATGGAAACGATGCAACAGTGGTAATCCAACTTCTGTTCACAGAAATTAACAATAGTGACAAATGTGACTAATTCAATTAAATTAATTAGCCTGATTAAATTTTGTGCACTTTACCTCGCAAACTTCTCTTTCCCCCCCCCCCCGGCTCTTTTTGACACCCTTTCGACCTCTATGTCCTTTATTCGCCCTCTGCAATTTGTCCCATTGACCCCGGGGCTGCTGGTGGTGGTGTCAGTACCGACCGCGGTTGCATCTCTAAAGCAATGTGGGTGGAAATCATGCAGAAGACGGCGCTTCCATCCCAGCTCTTTACTACGCCAGAGCCGTGACTTGGGCAAAAGCGGCTTCTGCTTTGCGGAGCAGCTCTCTATCCAGCAGACTTCCAGAAAGACTACACAGCAGCCCCGTCTCTGCAGCAGAAGGGGAAACACTCAAGCGACGCCCGCCCCTCAGCCCCGAGAGGAGCAGTAGGTTCCTCACTGCCGCACTTGAAGGAAGCAGCTAAGGCAGTGAAGTTAAGGAAAGAACCATTTGGATGGAGCAGGTGTGCAAAAGGCGATCAAAGAGGCACTAAAAGCGCCGAGATTCCGATGCAACCGATGCAGTTATAACGCAGTAAGCGGGAGGCAGGTTCGTTACTGAGCGCCAGCGCTGCACGCCTGAAAGCACAGCAGCTCAAAGCAAAGACCAGAAGCCACAGAGGGCATGTAATGACGGGGGTGGATTTCAGGCATGCGGTTAATAATAATAATAATAATAATAATAATAATAATAATTTATTTGTACCCCACCCATCTGGCTGGGTTTCCCCAGCCACTCTGGGCGGCTTCCAACAAAGATTAAAAATACATTAAAATGTCACACATTAAAAACTTCCCTAAACCTTCTGGCATCCAGAGTTTGCCTGCATGTGGCATTCCCTGTTACAAGCAAGTAAAAACCCCAAACACATAGGAGCCTAAAAATGGGTGGGAGAGTCTGATGCTGCCCGTACCGGTAGACCAGCGAATAAGCCATGAGAAGGAATTGTTTGCTACTACCGTGGCAAACAAATAGGAAAATATAAGCTTCTGCATCTGAGAAATCCTCACACAAGACACTCACTGCCCAGGGAGAGAGTCAGAGTGGAGTTGTTGGGCTAGGACTTGGAGGACCAGGATGCAAATCCCCACTTGGTCAAGAAAGATGACCTTTGGGCCAGTCGTGGTCTCTCTGACCCTAAGCTACTTCACAGTTTTGTTGTGGGGATGGGAGAAGGAGAGGGAGGGCCACAGAAGCCACTCTGGAAGCACCACAAGCAATTTGGAAGTAAGGTGGGATGTAAAACACACCACAGGCTCATCTCAGAAGCAAGTTCATGGAGAGGAAATCCTTCTCAATGGCTCAAACAAGTGAGCCATGCCACATGCTAGAAGAGCAAGGGAAGCAAATGCACAGGGCGGGCATTGCGGGGAGTGGGTTACCAGCCAATTCAACCTAACTGGAGGGAGGGGGGAATTCTCCACCATGATCTCTTCCAACACCTTGGTTGGTGACCTTTGCTCCTCCAACTCTGCCACCCTCAAAGCTCTCCTGGGAATATAGGAAGAGCCCTGTTGAATCAGACCGAAGGCCCAGCATCATCCAGCAGCCTGCTCTCACTGTGGCCAACTGGGTTTCTCCAGAAAGTTCTTGAGCAGGTGATGAGTACAAGTTTCCAGCAGCTGGTATTCAGAAGCATTACTGCCTCCAAGGGAGAGCACAGCCATCAGGGTTGCTAACAACTGATAGCCTTTACTCTTCATGAATTTATCAAATCCTCTTTTAAAGTTAGTGCTCATTCCTGCATCTGGAGGGATAGTTGAAGGACAGAGGAATCAGAATATAAGAAGAATATAAGAAAGGCCTGCTGGATCAGGCAAAAGGCCTGTTCTCACAATGACCAACCTGATGCCCCAAAGGGAAGTCCACAAGCAACAGCTGAGCACAACTGCAACTCTCCCCACACATAATTCCCAGCAACTGGCAGTCAGCGGCATACTGCCTCTGACAGTAAAGGTGGAACATAGCTTCATCCTCCATCTCTTCTCCTGCTTAAACACATCTGTCCTTTCTCCTGCTGCACCATGAATACCAAGAACATAGGAGCCTATTTTTCTATAACAGCAGCCTTGCATTTAAGCACTAGTCTGGTAGCCATCCGCTGCCAGAAACGTACATGCAAGTGAGTGAAGACACTGGCAGAGGAAGGATGAGTCACATCACCCCTTCCTTGGTACCCAATATTCAAATGTATCTTTCCATCCATTCCTGCTCCAGCTCACAGCAGGCGAGTGGTAAATAAATACATTGCAGGCAAGTTATTTTTGTGGGTGTATTTACCATTTGTTTAAACACATTTCAGGGAAGGGAAATAGTTTCTTGCAATGTTGCAATAATTATAAATTAAACACATTTGTAACAACATACAAATACCACAGTTAAAAACTAAATACAAACTATCACAATTTAAAATAATAAAAATAATTAAGCAGCAGCAATAATATTAGAACAGACTTTGTCAACCTCTGCCCCTTCCAGATTTGTACTATAATTCCCATCAATCTCCAGCCTGGGAACTGTAGTTCATAACATCTGGAGAGTGCCAGGTGTGCTGGCTGGGGCTGATGGGAATTGTAGCCCAAAGCATCAGGAGGGTGTCAGGTTGGCAAGTACTGCATTTTGACATTAAAACCAGTACGCTGCCCAATAACAGCATCTTATATATACATTCCTTTTCTATTCTTTTGACATGGAAGTCGCCCAAACCTATGCAGGAGCAATTTGAAACCCCAAAGGTATCTGTGGACATACACACACAAAATCCTATTTGACACCGCCAGAATATATAAGAGCTTTGGACCATCTCTTCTCACCCATCCCCCAAATTGGGTGAAATCAAATTACTTTGTTAATTAATATGGAATGAAATATGCACTGCACTCAATATGAGGATGACCAAGATGATTTGAGAGTTCCACCCACACCATCTTTGGAAGAGAGCCAGCAAATACCTCCAGAGGGACCCTGGTTCTCAAGGAAAACTTCTAGATGATTCATAAGCCCCGCTGGAAATAGGATCCTAGGAACAGTTGTTTACCCCTACCATCCCAGCTCCCAGGATTATTTGGGGGAACTGGTGTGCTTTAGGTGTATAGTATCTATGCACCCTTAGTACTCTTTTTTTCATGCCACACCGATGACATCACTTCTGTGTATGCACGTTTAGAAAGAGAGAGTCGGAAGGAAACCCTAAAAGTCATCTACCGGTAGTTCAACCCCACAAACAAAGTAGAGTCCATTACCTTCAAAGTCTGCTCCACTGTCAACTGGTTCATATTTATTTATTTATTTAACATACATACATACATACATACATACATACATACATACATACCCTGTCCATCTGGCTTGGTTTCCCCAGTCACTCTGGGTGGCTCCCAACAGAATGTTAAAAATGCGATAAAACATCAAACATTAAAAACTTCCCTAAACAGGGCTGCCTTCAGATGTCTTCTAAAAGTCAGATAGTTGCTTATTTCCTTGACATCTGATGGGAGAGCGTTCCACAGGGCAGGCACCACTACCGAGAAGGCCCTCTGCAGGGTTCCTATCAGAGAGTCCTTCCTAATGTTTAGTCGTTTTTTTCTTGTAATTTTAATCCACTGCTCTGGGTCCTACCCTCTGGATTAACAGTAAATAAATCTGCTCCATCAACTGTGTCATTTACCCCTCTGGAGTAAATGTTTGAAGATTGCCTCCTAATCTTCTCTAGACTAAACATGTCAAGCGTTACCAACTTTTCCTCCAAGGACCAGGGTCCCCAAGCCTTTCACTATTTTTGTTGCCCTCCTCTGGACTCATTCCAGTGTGTTGACAGCCTTCTGAAACTTTAGGACAAGGTACTAAGCTGAAGACCAACCAAAGCTGATTAGAGTGGTACCCATTACTTCGCACAATCTGAACAACCTAGTTCTGCTGCTGCAGCCTACGATCACATTAGGCTTTTTAGCCGCTGCATCACGCTGCTGGCTAGCATTTTAGCTTGCATTCTACTAAAAAACCCAAACCCTTTTTTACATCCACAACTGTCAAGACAGCTGGCACCCAAACCTGTATTTTTTGCTTAGTTCAATGGGCCTTACTCTGAAGTAAGTACAAATGGGATTAATCTCCTCCTCCAATATAAACAAAGGTCTGAATTGGGAAGGCTGCATCTGTGTATATTTCTCTGTTGTTATCCCTTGTCTCCTTCCATTTTCTGATCACCACTGAGAATATTTTAAAACGAAATTTCCAGATCTGGGACTTTGGGAGTCATGTGCTTACACCAATCACCACAAACACTTAACTAGTTGCCACAGTCTTTTGTGGCTCATAGAAAGGAAATTGAACTTTTAGAAGACACTTTCAAAATTCCAGTAGCTCCAGTTTTGAGTGGGAGGTGGGGAGAGAAGAGATAAATCTGTATTGGGGCATAAAGTTGCAAGACACCAATTTTCTTTGTTGTCCTTAATAAAATCTGAGAACTTTGGAAAGCTGACTGAAGCTGCAAATCCAAATATTTCCATCCTCTGCTCTCTCTGCCACCTTACATATCTATTCCTTCAGTATGGGGCAGGAGACATGTCTGAAAATGATCCAAATGCTTTCCCCTCCCTGATTTGATCCATTTAAATCAGTGCCAAGGTTTACTTACACCTGTTCACATGCTTCAGATATGCAGTTTGTAAATCTAGGAAAAGACAGACATCGGAAGCTGCCTCACGCTGAGTCAGACCCTTGGTCCATCCAGCTCTGTATTGTCTACACTGACTGGCAGCTCCAGGGTTTCTTTCATTCAGGGTGTATTTTTCCAGCCCTACCTGGAGATGCTAGGGATTGAACCTGGGACCTTCTGCATGCAAAGCAGGTGCTCTACCAATGAGCTATGGCCTTGCCCCACTGGCCTCTCCTCATTTTAGGTCTGCTGGAAATAAATCTGAGAAGTGTCTCCACCACTACTATGCTCAGCACAGCACAGTGTACCAATGGGAGATTTATTTCATTTGTTGTATTTGTAAGATTTCCTCCCACCATCCTTCACCCGTTAAGGTTCCAGGACAGGTCACACAGTTATATTGCAGTTCTAAAGACAGATAGAACAGATGCGAATGTAAAGAAAAAGTTATACCATTCCAGCCAGAACAGAACAGAACAGCAGGAAAGCTATACTAACGGATGGCGTTCAGAGACATTCCCTGTTGAAACGGGTGTTTCAACTTGTTTACGAGGATCCAGGCCAATAATGAAAGTTGCAGAGAGCTTAATTAACCATCTTGGGAAGAGCCGGGTCAGGTGCTCTGGGACTGAAATAAGAGCTTCTCGGAAGAAACCCAGAGACTTTGAGCTGCGGTTTTGAGCATCTCAGATACCAGCAGCCTACAGAGATGTATTTATCTCTGGTAGGGATGGGGGAGATATTAATAAGAGCCTCAGAAGATCCTGCTGGATCAGGCAGTGGCCCATCTGGTCCAGAACCCTGCGTATCAGATAAGAAAGATTTGATTCAGTTTGCATTCAAAGACAAACCTACCTAATTAACACTTTCTGAAACAGCTTGCAAACTGAAACAGATGCCACCCTTCAGAATTCACCCCTTATCCCAATTTTGCAATGCAATTCTCTGGCCAAGTCATATGTACAAAAACACAGGTGCTAGCATAATATGTACATGAAAATGCATATATTAGTGAAAATAACATGTACAATACCACATTATATTAGAGGAAATTGCTTTGCAAAAATGCACATAAGGCAAAATGGGACGCAAACAGGTCTATCAGGAGAAATCAGCTGCTATGTCTTCACAATGTCTGTCTGTCTGTCTGTCTGTGTGTGTGTGTGTGTGTGTGTGTGTGTTTAATTGCAAACTGATGAGGAAATGGTGGAGAAGTGAAGCTATGGCCATTCCTGGACAAGGATAACCTGACCATTGCAGTCCATGAGTTGGTAACCTTGAGGCTGGATTACTGCAATGGGCTCTATGTGGGGCTGCCCTTGGGCCTGGTTTGGAAGCTCCAGCTGGTGAAGAGGGTGGCAGCCAGACTGCTGGAGGGGGCATCTGGCTGAGAACATGGGACACCATCGTGAAAACAGCTGCACTGGCTGCCCATCGACTCCTGAGCCAGGTTCAAGGGCCTTCCATTAATTTACAAAGCCCTGAACCCCAGGGACCACCCAAACCCTTATGTCCCAGCTCAATCACTGAAGACTGTTGTTGTCCACTGAGTTGGTGGGGCTTATTTGACATCAACACAAAACAGAGTCTTTAGTAAACCCACAACCCTGAGATTAAGAGTCTTGTGCTATTCCAGCAGCAGCCCAAAAGCTTCACACACGCACACCTCTCACAATTTCAGCATCGCCAGCCTCCAAGTGAGAAAATTATTGTCCATTTGTCAGCAGGAAAGCTCTGCTGAGATCTATAGATCAGGCAGTGTTTCATAAAGCCAGCAAATCTCCACAGAGCTCTGGGACATAGAGCTGGCTGAAAGACTTACGGAATCTAATAAGAGCATGCAGGGGAGCCAACTACAAAGATCCACTTATTAATACATGCATCCCCTGATCACCTATGGTTCTAGACCACATGGACTTGTGACACCTCCCAAGGCACAGGGAAAAAATTCATTTTGGTATGTTTGCTTACGAAATAGTATTGTCTTAACTTTATTCCTAATGAACGCTTAATACTGGTAATAACAGCAACTGTACATTCTTTCCCTATGTCACACTAAGCCTCCTACGGTTGTTTTTTTTAAAATTACCTTATTTTAGTGATTCAGTAAAATGCCTTGCAGTTGTGTCTGCTGCAGCTATGCAATCTGAGTGCTTTTTGGAAACACAGTGTAAAGTGTCAATGCTTAAGCAAATAAGCATTCTAGTCCTTTTTGTTCTGAGGGCAGGTTTGCAGCACTTAATCTCAGGAGCAGGGTCGGGTCAAATCCGCACTGAGAAAAAGGAGTCATTCAGAAATGAGAGAATCTGTAATATCTAGCACATTTGCTAATTTGGAACCAATTTGCTTGTTAAAAGAGAAGAGGGGAAACCTCTGAGATCCATCCCACCCACCCCCCCACCCCCCCGGCCCCTTTGCTCAACTCCTGAGATTTCAAGTAAACACTCTTAAGATCTTTGCAAGACTGTTGCCAAAATAACAAAGGCTGGGAACTGGGTCTGGATGCAAACAAAGGTTCTATGTAGCTTGAAAATTTTACACCCCTGTACCAAATCCTGTGCTCAAAAGTAAAATGGTCCCCTCAGAGCATGCTGATGAATAAAGTATCCCTGCTCTTGGTGAGTTGGATTCAAGTTATTCCTGTTCATGACCAGCATCATATCTCACAGCTTAATGTAGAAAGCATAGCCTAGAATTTTGAAGATGGGCAGAAACTCAAGGGTCACCTTGCTCAGCACCCTGGAGTCTGTCAGAAAAAGGCTCCCACAGGATCCAACCCACCCTCTAGACCAGTGGTTCCCAATCTTCTTTCCCCCATGGAAAACTTGAAATCTGAAGACCACTTAATGACTTGCTACAATTTCTGTAGTACTTGCTAGATGCATGGTTTCTTTCTTAAATTATTGCTCCTTTTCTTTTGTATATTTTGTGATCTTCAGTTGAAGGGCAGTATATAAATTCATTATTATTATTATTGGCAAAATACAATTCGCATTCTACAGAATTCAAATTGTATTCTCTTGTCCTGCAATCTAAGAAATAAATGAAGCAATACAAATACATTAAGAAATCAATGTGAATATTTAACAGGGACACAGTGATTGTAGATCACCAGTGGTCCATGCACCCCAGTTTGCCAACCCTGCTCATGAACAAGAGTTCTGGCCAGTCTTCTGGAAAGTCTGTCTCACAGGTTCTTCCTTCCGTTCCCAAAGAGGTTTCCCCCCACACACATTCAGAACCTGCTGCTTATCCTTTCCTCCAGGTCACCTCATTCTGTAAAATGATGCCAATCAAAATTAACCACACTAAATGTCTCTTGCACAAGTGTGTGGTTTGGGTTTTTTGTTTAAAGGGGAAATAATTTCATTTTTTCAGTAAGATTAAATTAACAGTAGGGAGTTAGGGCATCTCCAGGAAACCTGTTTATTGAGCATTTGTCCCACTTTGCACATGGGATGTCTTCCCACCAATCATTTGTTCACTTGACACTTTTCAATGCACTTCCCATTCACTTTCCAAACAACCAAAAGTCTGTGATTTATTTTAAGTGGATTTGTTGCACGAGGGTAGAAGACCGCTTAATTTCATTTTAAATGCACAAACCTAAACTTCCGGAATACGTGCTGGGATCCCTCCCACAAATACCGACAGTCTGAAGGCGTCACTACATTTTAAACATCCTCTGTGATGCTTGCAATTCTCCTTGGTTTTGTGTCGCCAGTAGAAAATAAAAGCCGCATATACTCCTCCATCTGGCGCTAAGGAACAGGAACACGTTAGGTGCAAAACACAACACAGTGGCGAGGCCCCTCCCCAAAGGCTCACTTTTCTTGGTCAGCACGCTGCAACCAGAGAGAGATCGTCCAAGACAAGCAGAGAGCATCTTCCAAGGCTAAGAAGTTAAACAGCTGCGGAGGCAAAGTCACCACTGCGCAGGCAGGCAGCTTGCCGGTCCCCCCGCCTCCCCGCCCCCCATCATTGCTGCATTCCCAGAGCTTGGAAGTTCACCAGGGCAGCCGTGGGCTCTTTGAGCCTTTGCCAAAAGAAAAAGAAAAAGTGGTCCAGGGCTGGGCAGCATGCCAAAACACTTCGCACCTCACGTCATCTGCTATTTCAACCCAGCGCCAGCCGGACTAAAAATACAGTACAGAGTTAACACTTCTGGCTCACTAGCATGGTGGGAGACTAAAGGCGGGGGTTCAGCAGCAGCAGCAGCAGCGCTGTCCTCCTACCCTCCACGCTCAACAGCAGACACTTTTGGCAGGCTGAGAAGATGCAGCACACCAGGGATAGGCTCTCTGCACTGCCGGAAGGAAAAGTGCTAGAACCAAGAGGTGTGTGTGTTTCTCTCTGTGTGAAAACTTGGCACATGGTGATGTTTTTACTTCATCTCAGACCACACAATTTGGTGGTGGTGGGGAGTTTTGTTGGAGAGAACAGCTGAAATGTTCCAGAGCCCCTCTCCCCTAGGTGTAGCAGGGGACAGAACACCAGGCCTGCAGCTTTCTGACAAAATCCGTACAGCGATGGGTAGGACCATCGAAAGAGCGCATCGTTCCGGTCCAGCATACTCCAGCAGACCCCTCCCCACTGTGCACCCTCCCCCTCCCCAGCCTCTGACGTCAATCAGAGGCGGGCGAGCTCCTCCGAGCGCGGAACAAGACACCGCCGTTCTCCTCTGGAAACACGCACGTCTCCCTTGCACGCTCGCTCTTCTTTCCCAGCCCTTGCACGATCCCATGCGCGCGCCCCTTCCAACCTGATCTCTTGGTACTTGCACAGACTGACACGCGCCCGGTGTGTTTCTTTTTGCCCCCTCACCCCAAACCTCCCTTTCCATAAATGTTCATCCATGCACGACGCGGAGGCTATATCAAATTCCCCCACGCTCACTCCTTTGCATACTCCTTGCTTTTTGCACCCACGACCCCAACTCCACCCTGTGCAGGATTCAATCTCTCGCTGGAGTAACGGGGGTCGGAGAGAAATAGATGACCCTCTAGTCCCCCCCCTCCTCCCTCGACCATCACCATCATTGCGCCCGCAGCTCTCCTTTTACGCACCGCCTTTTTACGCACGGCCTCAGAGCGCCCCGCTAGGTTTCTTTCTTTAGTGCTAGCTTGCTCCTTCGCTTTGCATCCCGATCTCGCCCCCTCCTTTCCCCCAAAAAAGAACCCGAGCTCGGATTCACCTGACTTTGGCCGCCACCGACGCCACGGCCTCGTTGCGGAGCGAGCGGCGTTTGGAGACGGCCGTGCCCATCGTCCTCCTCGAAGCTCATCGCCGCCACCCGCCGCGCGGAGCCGCCACTGCCGCTGCCACCACCGCCCATGCCGACCCCTACCCCCAACTCTGGGGACAGGCTGCGATCTCGGCTGCTGCTACCTCGGCGGGCCGAGCGGAGTCCCGCCTCCTCTTACCCCTCCCAGGTAGACCCCTGCGAATGTCGCTGGAGGAGGAGGAGCCGGAGGAGGAGCCGCCGCCACGACTAGCCGCCCCTTGGCGCGCATCGCGGCTGCTCATTGACTGCGGCTCGGGCGCCACAGGAGAGACCTGGCGGGGCGGGGTGCAGGAAGCCCAGGCTGTGCCATGCCTATATTTGGGGAGGCTCTGGGGCGGGGAGGGAAAGCGCCGGCAGTGGGATCGGTGGAGTGCTTCTGGGGATGTGCAGAGTGCCCTGGCACCAGCTTGATAGGAGGCGGCCGAGTGATCTTGGAATCCGAGGATCCTGGCTCAACGCGGAAGCTCCGAGCCGGCTGGGTGCGTTGGCGGCAAAGCAGTCGCGGTGCCCCTGAGGAGATGCATGCTTCAATTAAATAAAGCTAGACCGACTCTGGTCCTGTGCAAAGGACAATGCCGTCTCTTAGATATGCGCCCTCACTGACTACATCCAAGCACTGAACTAGCATGCTTTGCATGCAGAAGGTCCCAGGCTCATCGCCCTAGACTGCACGAAAAGTATTTATACAGGAAAGAGTACCCCTGTGAACATGCAAAGGGTCATTCTTTCAGTTCTTTCTTTAGCACTGCCAGCAACAGGAACTGGCTTTGACACTATCTGATCCACTTCAATAAACTGTGGGCTACCACAAATCATACATATCCTCTTGCCACCATGAGACTGTTCCCTTATCAGATGATGCAGCAAGGGGCGGCGGGGGTGGGATAAAGCCTTGGTTCTTCACCGCTGCGGGAGAAAAAAGTCACAGGACAGGGGACTACTTCTTCAGCTTGAAAAATCTCAGCTTTTTTAAAAACCAGGGACAAAGTTCCAGTCCTCAAGGCTGCAAATATATATCTGAAAGCAATATGGCTGAATAAGACTCCTGGCTCCTTCTCCCTTCCCAATTATGCTAGCAAAACCAGTCTAAGTTATGCAATTAAGAGAAAGCATTGACATTCTGCAAAGTCATCCAATTTGTACGATTTATGAGGGACAAAGAATTCTCTTACTACAGTAACATAGACACCCCCCCCCCAAAATGGATTGCACATACAAAGACTTGCTTATAATCTTATTGGTTGCATCACCAAGTATGTGGTTTGAATACTCTTAAAACATTATAGGAAAATGTGAAGTATGGCTATTAGTGCAGATTAGCAAGTCTCTTTAACTGTACTGCATTCTGCTGCTTTTCTATGTGCAGGGAGCGTTTGTATTTGGAGAAGAGGGTGTATCCCCTCATATGAGCCCCTATTCACAGCCTGAAGTGTAGCAGCCCCAATACAGTTTCATGACCTCCGTAAAAGGATTAAACCACTGGATAGAAATAGAAGGGTGTGAAGGTCAGGTCTCTCCACTTTATTCTCACGCAAAAATAAATTATTCACCCTCTGATCAGCTTCTTACGTGCTGCGTTTCCTCACAGAACGAAACAGCCTGCTGTCTTATTCAAACACACGCACACTCCTCCTCCTCCAGGGAGTCTTATTTGTCTCAAAGCCATATGCTCACCAATATCCACCACCCCACCCCAGCTGCAGGTAATTTGGTGGGCCCTCCAGACAACCTCTCTGTGGAGCGCTTGTCCTGATTTGCTCAAAGCTGATGAGGTTAGACACGGTGGAGGATGGTCCATTTGGGCAAGTGGGGCACTGCCCCACCAACCTCAGAATGCTCTCAGCCAGCTCCCACCCACCTGCCTTCTTACTTAAAACCGGTCCAGGTAGATGGCCCTGGTTGTCTCCTTCTTCTTCCTTCTTAGCCTGTGTCACCACTTTATCTGCCTTCCACCCAACCAGTCTGGAGGGTTAAGGGCTCCCTGTTTCACTCATTGTGGGCTGCTTACCTGTAATTTCCCTGGAAAAGGAGAAACATGCCCACCGTGACAGTCTCTTCCTCCACGGTACGCTTCACCCCTTGAACTTTTGGCTCCTGTCCACTCCTTCCCCAAACTTGCAACTAGATAAGCTGGAACACGTGCAGAGGAGAGCAGCCATGCCCAATGGTCTGGAAACCACGCCTTAAGAAGAAAGGCTGAGGGAGTTCAGTATGTTTAGCCTGGAAAAGAGATGTGATAGCCATCTTCGAATATATCTCAAGGGCTGTCCCATGGAAGATGGAGCAAGCTTGTTTTCTCCGGCTCTGGAGAGTAGGACTCAAACCAATGGCTTTAAGTTACAACAAATGAGATTCTGACTAAATATCAGGAAGAACTTTCTGGCAGTAAGAGCTGTTCGGCGGGGGAATGGAACTTGGAGGTTTTAATAGAATAGAATAGAATAGATTTTATTGTCATTGTCCCCTTCGGGGACAACGAAATTACTTGGCTGCTCCATCCACCCAGATAGGGCACTCCACGCAAAAACAAAACAACTACAAAAACACTGATTAAAACCATACACACTGATTAAAACCATACAATGATAAACATAACAGGTAAGATTAGATGACTTCAAAGTCCAGGCTTCCCATTTAAGGCCGCGTTCGCTCTGGAAAAGAAGCTGTTTCTAAGATGGCTTGTTCTTGTTGTCATTGTCCTGTATGTCTGTCCTGATGGCAAAAGTTCAAAGAGACGGTGACCAGGATGCGATGGATCTTTCACTATGTCCAGTGCCTTTCTGTGGCACCTCGTGGCATAAATCTGCTCTAAGGTGGAGAGCGAGCAGCCAACAATGCTCTCTGCTGCCTTAACAACTCTGTCCAACCCCATCCTGTCGTAGATGCTTTACTTGAGATCCCTGTATTGCAGGGGGTTGGACTAGATGACCCTTGATATCCCTTCCAATTCTACAATTCTTTAATCACTATCATAAATAAAAATCGACATATCTCTAAGCAGGCCAATAGACTGATGAATCAAGGGAGCAGCAGCACATCACCCAATCAATTGTGTGCGGTACACACAGTTGTCCCTTTTGCTTGCCACATTTTCACAGTCTTCACATTTTCCCAGCTAAAACATCTTGGGTGCACATCAGAGCTAAATAAAAGATCGCATGGGAAGTGTCCAAGACAGCCAGAGGAGATGTGATTTGGAGCCTCCCCTTTGTGCAAAGAAGGGGAGCCCCAAAGAAAACCAAACACACATACCTTTGCTTTCATACAGAATGATCAGTGCAGGATATTTTAGTTTCCAACAAACAAACACAAAACAATTGGTTTCTGGGTTGTTGCACAGAAAAACTAAGAGCTCCATTAATGGCTCCAAAAATTATTTTATTTTTAGGTTCTAACAGGAAGGGCACTTGCTAATATATAGATAGATGCAGAAATAGATAAAAGATTTTTAAAGTTAATTTCATCATACATGTTATTTACTAATCATATTATTTATTTCATACTGCTTGATTGTAAATAACAAACAAACCCTTAAAGCAGTTTATGAAAAGAGAGGCTATCTGTAAAAAACATTTTTAAGCAGTTTAAAACAGTCAAATAATAATTAAAATCAGTAATAAGCTAAACAAAAATTAGAACATTCTACATATCTGGGTAGGCTTGTCTAAACAATAATGTTTTATGCAGGCTCCAAAACGAGTAACAGTGAGGCACCTGCCTGATTGCCAATAGGTGCTGCCACCTATCGATTTCTTACAAATGTGGAACAGGTATTATGTGGTGGCACCTGTAAATAGGGCCAATTCTACAGGTCAAAGCAGTTGAGTGGGCACATGTGGGGAAAGGCAATCTCTCCAGTTAACTGGTCCCAAGTGGTTACGGGCTTTGTATTCTAATAGTAACACCTTGAACTTGGCCCAGTAGCAAATCAGCAACCAGTGCAGGCCTCTGAGCTGAGGTGTTACATGCTGAGGGGCTCACTCCTGTCAGCAACCTTGATGCAGTATTGTCATCATATTATCATTTATATCTGGTTCGGCAATTGCACATAATAATAAAAAAATGAAGATCTTTCTATACAAATTTCCCAGTCTGATACCACATTTATAAATAATCTTTTGACGTACATTCAGACCACACACACACACACACACACACACACGTGTGTGTGTGTGTGTGTATGTATTGGGGGGGACCTCACCGAAAGCTAGCTTTTTAAAAATAATAATAATAATTTTTATTAAGTTTTACATTTTGAATTCAACACAATAATCATTATCATGGGGGGGAAACAAAACATATGCAAGTCCCAATCTCTCCCCCCCCCCCACTCTTCCCCTGACTTCCCTCAACTTCCTCTTCTGGTTCTTTAAATGTCAGTTTCTCCTGCTTGTTATGTTCTACCTTAATTTTGTATTCTTTTAGCTAAATCTAATTGCATTCTTATCATTTTTATACCATATTTCCCAAAATTACATCTTAGTTTTTGCCTCTTAGTTTTTATGCTTGTTTTCTTATTTGTAAGTGTTTAGTCAAACCCTGCTAGTGAGTCCACTTCTTTACAGTTTCTGTAAGTACCGTACATTATAAACAGTTCCCAGTCTTTTTTAAAGTCTCTATTGTCCTTGTCTCTTAAGCTTTCCAGTGAGCTTCGCCATTTCAGCATATTCCATCAGTTTTACTTGCCATTCTTCTTTCGTTGGTATCTTGTCATCTTTCCATTTTTGGGCTAGTAATATCCTAGCCGCTGTTGGAGCATACATAAATAGTTTATTCCACTTTTTTTTACCTGTAATGCCTAGCAATAAAGCTTCTGGTCTTGTAACAAGCGCCAAAGCTAGCTTTTTGAGCTGTTTCCGTATGACAAGCCTAGTCTTGGAGACAGACTGCCAGTCAGAATAGAACATAATAACATAAGGAGAGCCTCCTGAGTGAGGCCAATGGCCCATCTAGTCCAGCATCCTGTTCTCACAGTGGCCAGCCAGATGCCAGCACAAGAGCAGTCTCCCCTCCTGCAGTTTCCAGCAGCTGGCATTCAGAAGCATTGCTGCCCAGGACTGTGGAGGGAGAGCTTCACCATGGCTAGCAGCCATCAACAGCCCTCTCCTCCAAAAACTGGTCTACAGTAATCCTCTTTTAAAGCCATCCACGGTGGTGGACGCGGGTGGCGCTGTGGTCTAAACCACAGAGCCTAGGGCTTGCCGATCAGAAGGTCAGCAGTTTGAATCCCTGCGACAGGGTGAGCTCCCATTGCTTGGTCCCAGCTCCTGCCAACCTAGCAGTTCGAAAGCACGTCAAAGTGCAAGTAGATAAATAGGTACTGCTGCAGCGGGAAGGTAAATGGCGTTTCCGTGCACTGCTCTGGTTCGCCAGAAGTGGCTTAGTCATGCTGGCCACATGACCTGGAAGCTGTACGCCAGCTCCCTCGGCCAGTAACGCGAGATGAGCGCCACAACCTGAGTCGTCCGCGACTGGACCTAATGGTCAGGGGTCCCTTTACCTTGACCTTTTACGTTGGTGGTCATTACCGCCACCAATGCGGTTTCACCTGAATCTTCCAACAATAAATAAATTAGACTGTGCTAATATGACCACTGGTCTCATCTATGGTGGCACAGAGGTCAGTGAATGGTGGTGTGGCTAGCCTGGGCGGGTGGGGGGGCTTCCAAGCCCTTGGACTCTCAGCCAGTGCCTGACCTAGCTGACCGCTGGCACCTGGTCTAGCCAGGATCCCACCAACAGAAGAAGGGAGCCGCCTGAGGAAACCTGTGCCAACCTGATAATCCAATATGGCATTGCAAGGGCCTTTCCAGGCTGCCTTCAGCACTGACCAGAACAGGGGTGCCTTGAATAAAGGGGGAGGTGAGGTGAGGTAATTTGAACGGCAATGCTAATCAACTTTGGGGGGTCCCGGCGAGGGCCCTTCGGCCCCTAGGCCTATGGACCAGATTCGGCCCACTTAAACTTCAGCAAAGTGGACGCAAGGGGGACTTTTGTTTCTTTGAATCGTTTATCCGGGACGACAACTGCCAGGGCATCGGCATTGCTATCTGCCAGTCACAGCCGAAGTTTTCAGACAAATAGACCCCCGCCCGCTGATCAGGCTTCACGCCCCCTGAGCAGATGTTCCCGCAAGACGACCCCCCCCCCTCGTTCCCAGCGAGGCGGCACGATCGATCAATCAGGGGCTGAGACGCGGCTGTGCTCCAAACCCGCTCATTAGCAAACACCCAAATAGCATAATTGGGAGGGAATTATGCCAATCAGGGAAATGTGCGTCTGTTTACTCTACATGTTGTGATTTTCTGGGTTGGTTCGGCGTCGGGGGAAGAGAACAGCGATGATACAGGGAGATGGGCCAAGGGCAGCGAGTGGACTCACAAGGTCTGGTTGCTGATTTCAAAAATCGGGTGGGTGGGGCCAGAGGGCGGGGCCAAGGCAGAACAGGTTCAATGTGACAGCCTCGTGGACAGAACCTTGTGGATTCTGCCACCTGGACATCCCGCTCTCAACTCAAAGCCATTTTGATCTTCTATGCTAGGATAATGAAGGGTAGGCTCTAATTACTGCCACCATTTTCACAAAAGGACCCTGTGCCTTTAACCTTACCATGGCATGATCGGCAGAAATTCAAAGGGCAAAGGTTTCTTCTGTCTGCAAAAGCTTCCCTTAATGAATTTCTGCCCCCTCCACAAGCTTTGATGTCTTTGTTTTTAAAAGCCAAAGGAACCTTGCTCACCCAATTTATCGCGCGCGGGAGTCTCTGTTGTTCTCAGCCCACACAAAACAGGACTCCATTATATACCCATTTTGCAGATTGGGGACCAAGGTCTGGCAGACAGTGATGTGCCCACACAAGTCCTACGTGATAGAGCTTGAACTTCAAACCAGATGTTGGAGCTCCAGGCTCCGGCACTGACTTTTTTGCCCATGGAGCTGGTGTCGAAGGCAGAGCACCTCGAGCCACATTGTTTTTCTGGCCAATTGGCAACCCTACTGTCTTATGCCTCTTCTGGACAAGAACGTAAACATCTCTCGCCCTCTAAAATTGGCAGGATGGCCTGGAAGAGTACCAGCCCCTCCTCCTGTCTGGCGTTCCTTATATTTCTTTTCACTTACCCTCTTTCACGGTTTCCAAGCTCCGCTTCTGCTTTCCAGGGGGAGAACGGCCAACGGAGCAATTAACTTGATCTCAGTCCTTCAGAGGATTACAGGGAGGCGAGGAGGAGGAGGAGGGAGAGAAAACCTATGCAAACGGGGGTTGCGATAGATAAGCAAAGTTATGTTTTCGTCAGAATTGTCGCCATATTACAGTGGTTATAAGCCCTGCCATGCACTCTCTTTCAGTGGTTTCGCATACCTGGAATGTGTCCCTGAGCTTTGATAATGCTTCTCGCTTGCCTGGATAGAGGACAGAGATATGTGTGCGTGTCTGTAGAAACTAGCCTACTGTACAAAAGGGAAACTTCGTATTCTTTGTTCCACCTGCTTCTGCCTCTGCTCGCCCCCACCCCACCCCACCCCCACCCCTAGCATGTGCCCCCCCCGGAAGGTTGGATGCATTGTCCTGCGGCTCAGGCTTAGCAAAGTGCACTTTAAATAAAGGTAAAGGGACCCCTGACCATTAGGTCCAGTCGTGACCGACTCTGGGGTTGCGGCGCTCATCTCACATTATTTGGCCGAGGGAGCCAGCGTACAGCTTCCAGGTCATGTGGCCAGCATGACTAAGCCACTTCTGGCGAACCAGAGCAGCGCACGGAAACAGCTTTTACCTTCCCGCTGGACGGAGCGGTACCTATTTATCTACTTGCACTTTGACGTGCTTTCGAACTGCTAGGTTGGCAGGAGCAGGGACCGAGCAACGGGAGCTCACCCCGTCACGGGGATTCGAACTGCCGACCTTCTGATCGGCAAGCCCTAGGCTCTGTGCTTTAACCCACAGCGCCACCCGCGTCCCGCACTTTAAATAAAACTGAACTAAAATGATCAACTATAACAATGGCGATGTTGAGCCTGCCCGCCCCCCAACATAAATCCTGGCCGTATCCGTGATGGTCAGTCAGTTTGCTGAACTGTAAATGATTTGCAGTTAGATGGTATTGCCCCTTTCTTCCCTAATAGAAGCCCCTGCAGAGAAAGTGAACAGCTCAGGTTTAGCAAATTCCATTTTATTTTCTTAAAATTTTAAAGAGGCTTTCTGCTGTGATCTACCACAGGGATGGGGAGCACTTCAGGCCTGGAGGCCAAATGCAGGCCTTCTCGGGCACCTCCCCAGACCACACCTCTCACCAGTCTTGCTTTGCACTTTCCTTTAGTGTTTAGGGCCTGGCTGGGACTTGTCCTTCACTTGCCAGGACAGAGGTGGTGTGTGTGTGTGTGTTGTTAAAGCAGCCTATAGTACAAAGGTAAAATCTGCATTTGTTGCTCTGCCCACTTTTGCCTCTAGTCCCACCCACCCCTGGCATGCGCCCCCCCAGAAGGGAATGCGGCCCCTCGGGATGGGTAAGGTTCCCCACCCCTGCTTTGGCTGCTCCTATTTGGGTTCAATCAGCTTGAAAGACAAGGAAAGAGGAGGTCACTGAGCCCTGACATAGCTGGCTTTTTATTGCCAGCAACATTAATAAACCTCCCAATGAAATTAAAAGGATAATGGGCACTGGATGCCAGCATTGTTTTGATGAATCTCCTGGAGGATATATTAAGACAAGAGGACGTGGGAATCATTTTAAAATGTAATGACTGCAGCAAAATTATTAATTGTACAGTGCTGGAGGCAACAAAAAGATACCAACAAACCTGAATGGTTTAAAAAAATAAAAAAGCAACCACCAGGAATCTCTCATGTTGACATCTTTATTAGAAATGGTAGAAAAGGAAAGCAAAATAAGTTAAAATGAAGTGGTGCCTCCAGATGTTGCTGAACCACGACTCCCATCAGCCCTAGCAAGCATGGCCAATGGCACACGATGATGGGCGTTGTAGTTTAGCAACATCTGGAAGGCCACAGGCTTCTCACACCTGCAGTGAATTTATTAGTTTAGGGGAGGGGTGCCCCCCCAGGTGTTTCTGGACTACAGATCTCAACAGCCCCAGCTGGCATGAGGGATGATGAGAACTACAGTCCAGCAACATATAGAGGGCACCACCTTGGTCTATCCCTGGCTTTAGACTATATAAGGCAATGGTGGATGGAGGAAGAGATCCGTTTTCTGAAATGTGTTTATGTGCATGTGTATTAAAATTTAAACAGGTTTCTGGTCCTCATGAAGACATGCTTACAGGTGCATCATGTTACATGCTCATAGGCAGCATAGCAAGGTTGTGTGGTGTCTTGCGTGGGATGAAACACTTCTATGGTGCAGCTTGACGAAACCGGAAGTCTTCAAATGCTGAACAGCAGGGGAACATTGTGTATGTGAATATGTGTGTGTTTTCATAAGGAATATGGTACTTCAGAGATTATCAGTGTGTAGGCAATGGGGAGATGGAATTCAAATGTGACATTTCTTCCCACCCTAAAGAAACAGATGGGTGAGTTGGGACACTGGCACAGTCTCTGAATATGGATAGATTTCGCTCACATCCCGATTAAACGCATCAGAGGGCAGAACAGAACCTTCCCCTAAGTCAAGCTGGCTGGTGCCACGTAGGGATGGCTGCAGTGGTGGCCGGTGCCCCTTGAGTCTGGTAGCACAGAAGGCAGGGAGCCTGAAGAGCAGGAGTCAAAGCCAATGACAAGAACATAAGAAGAGCTCTGCTGGATCAGGCCAATGGTTCATCTAGTGCAGCAGGGGCCAGCCAGATGCAACAATGGGAAGCCCACAATGGACATAGGCAGAAGAGCAACTCTCTCCTCCTGTGGCTTCCAGCAACTGATCTTCCAAAGTATTACTGCTTCCAAAGAGTCAGAGCATAACTATTATGGCTAGTAGCAACTGATAATCTTATTACCCTTCATGGAGGTGTCCCAATCTGTTTTAAAGCCCTCCAAGGTGGTGGGCATCACGGCCTCCTGCTGGAACAAGTTCCATAGTTTTAACTATACATTGCATTTAGAAGTACGGTAGGTGCTTTCTTTTATCTGTTCTGAATCTTCCAACATCCAGCTTCACTTGGTGTCCACAAGTTCCAGTGTTATGGGAGAGGAACAAAAACCTTTCTCTCTCCACTCTTTCTACACCACATATCATTTTATAAACTTATATCGTGTTGCCTCAAAACACTGCAACATTTTCTCATGGGGGGCGGGGAGTCGCTCCATCGCCTTGATCATTTCAGTTGCCCTTTTCTGTGTTGAGGGCAGGGTGTTGCAGTCTTGAAAAGGTGACAGACAGATGACTTTGCAGCCTGACACAGCTTCTCATGCTGAAGGCCCACAACAAAGCAGTGTATAGAAATAGCATTTTACTAATGTGTTGAGGTCAGCGCAACTAAAGGTGGAGGCAGATTGTGCCATCCATGTAGCAAACTGGAGAGGGGAAAAGAAAAGAAAGGTAGAAGCTGGGATATTATTTCCACCACTGCATAATTTTGTTCTCTCCCCGCCCTCTGGAGCTTCTGTCTGAGTGAGGTGAGGCAGGTTGTCAGCTACAAAGAGAGCACCCTTTCCCACTGGGCAGCATGACAACTGCATGCTTTGGGAAAAGAGGAATTTTTATTCTCCAGGGTTCATTTGCCTTTAGTTGCTTTTGCAGTTCCACCTTACATGCCATGGGCATAGCCAGGATTTATTTGGGGGTGGCAGGCTTTATGTTGGGGGGACGGGGACGGAACTGAGTTATCTACGATGCAATTGGTCAGTTAGTCAAGTATTTTTATTTACTTGATAAAGGTGGTGGCAACTGCACCCCCTGGCTATGCCCATGTTACATGCTTCTATTTGTATCTTTACCTTCCTGACTCTTATAACCAGCAAGTAGAGCAGCATTCAGTGTCTCTTGGAAGAGCAGGTGACCACAGTTTCTCCCTGTGATGCTCCAGGAACTCCCCACCCCCACCCCTGCTCCACAGTCTCCAAAAGTAATGAGGGACAGTGTGGTGTGGAAGCATGAATGCAGGAATTAAATTGAGGAAATGAGAGTTCAAATTTCTGCTTGGCTACAATGCTTGCTGTTTAAGTTTGGGACTGGTCACCCTTGCTCAGAACTGGCCGACCTCACAGAATAGTGATAGGGGTGCGGAGGGAACCGGGGCAGGGAGGGGGAGTGTGAATAAATGAGGCAAGCTATAGGTAAAGGTAAATGTAAAGGGATCCCTGACCATTAGGTCCAGTCGCGGAAGACTCTGGGGTTGTGATGCTCATCTCATTTTATTGGCCAAGGGAGCCGGCGTCCAGCCTCCGGGTCACGTGGCCAGCATGACTAAGCAGCTTCTGGCGAACCAGAGCAGCGCACGGAAACGCCATTTACCTTCCCACCAGAGCTGTATCTATTTATCTACTTGCACTTCGTGCTTTCGAACTGCTAGGTTGGCAGGAGCAGGGACCGAGCAACGTGAGCTCACCCCGTCGCAGGGATTTGAACCACCGACCTTCTGATTGGCAAGCCATAGGCTCTGTGGTTTAACCCACAGTGCTATATCTACCCACAAAGGGGCTGGCTCAGTATGTTGGTGCCTGAGGCAAGAGGGAAGAAGTCCTTCTCCTCTTCATTTCCTTTAAGATGGGACACAGCCCTTTGGGAAGTTCTCCTGCGGAAGCCCAATGAACAGGAGCTGTGCCAGAGCACTGTGGCTGAAGAAAGACTGCAACTCAGTAGCTCTAGGTTCAACCCCCGGCATTTTCAGGAAGGGCCGAGAATGACCCCCTGGCCGAATCCGAGAGAGCCACTGCCAGTCAGTGTGGACAGTACTGGCCTAGCAGGACTGAAAGGTAAAAGACTTGGTATAAAGCAGCTTCCTAATTTCTAAAGCAGCTCTTACACCTTTCAATGAAGTTTGCCCTAGAGAATGCCCCTGTGGGTCTGATAAATCCCTTAACAGCAGCCCCCATAATATATTATACCACCTTAACCCACAGAGACACCCACCACTCCACCAACATGCCTTGCCACCCGAGGCTCGTGGCAGAGAGTGAATTTGGTCAACAGCACAAACAAGGTTCAAGTTGCTGGATTTTTATTTTTTTAAAAAAACATCTGAACACACAGAGCGACAAGACAGCCCAACATTGCTAAGATGGAACAAGGTCCAGATGGCCAGAGGCAGGAGTGCCCTCTGTGTGGAAATGCCACAAGTGTCAGGTGAGCCAAGGATTCCCAGACGGAGCTTCAGAGAAAGGCAGAAGGGCAAGAAAAGTCATTCCCCCTGCTCTGCTGTGGAGAGCAGGACCAGCTAAGGCATCTCAATCAGTGGTGTCTTCTTAGTGAGACTGGTTGCCACAACCACTGCTGGGCAACACAGCTCCCAACAGATGGTTTCGTTTTCACACCATGTCGGAGTCGAGCAAGGAACATCCAGACTCATTCTGCATGCTAACATTCAGGCTTCTTACTAATTGCTGGCAGAACCTTTCACACACGCCCTCCCTCCCATTGCAGATGCTGGTTCAAGAACTAAATAAGGGGGGTGAACAGTAATTTAAGAGTGCTGAAACCCACTTCTCCACCCACCCTTTAAAAATACAGACATGCACACTCGCTTTCTCTCTGCTGTTGCCATCTTGTTCATAGGACAAACAGGCATACAAAATGCACCGTTCACTCCACACACCCAGCCTGCAGGAATTCAGTGCTGCCCTGGGATCTGTTTGGGCCAAGCTTCTGGTGAAAGGTTTCTGCAGAGCTGCATTTGAGAAATGGTGGAAGGGGAGAGTTTAGCCATGGTCAGGAGTGCTTTCACTCTTGCTACCCATGCTGGGATTAGGCAAGAAAGAAAGAAAGAAAAGGCACCACTTTCATTTCAGAACAAGGAAGCTTTGTAATGGCAAAGAGAGGAGGCTTTGTAGTGAATGGGAAAGGATTTCCTGAGCCACTTGGAAGCCCCCCAAAGCAGCTCAGCTCAGCTCCGTACCGCTGCTTCCTTGGCTGTCCTGGCTGATGATGCTGATACGCTTTCTGCGACGGACTTCTTGGTCCTGCTAGGAGCAAGAAAAGAAGACAAAAGGTTTTCATTCAGACTGTCAGGCCCCAGAGGTCACTGACAAAGGGCTTCCCTCTGGGCGCTGCTATCCAGGGTCAAAAGCTCACATGCAAGGGGGAGGAGCAAGCATGAGCTGTATGCCTCTTGAGCTTCCTGGGAGTGTGCTGTGTGCAATTTGGCATTGTTAAGACTCTAAAAAGCAGGACCCTGCTGGATCACATCTCCCCACCAAGAGTGAGGAGCTGCTGAACCTGACTCATTTGACATTCTCACCTGTGAAGTGGTCTCCCTGCCAAAGCCCTATTGCTTGGTCTTACCCTGCCAGAGACAAGCAACTTGCCAGAGGAGGAGAAGGGGCAGAGTTTCTTTGCTGAGTGGGGAGGAAGAGAAGCCTCTTTCTCCTATCACAGCATAGGGAAGAGCGGCAGAGGGAGAGAGAGCACAGGGTGGTGGTACAAAGGTGGCCTACTTTTGCCTCTGCCCATGAGCATCCCAGGTATGCTGCTCCTGACAGAATAAATTTCTCAACATAAGGCAGCTCCCTGGCCCCAATCTAGGTCAGCATCCTGATTTTTCTAGCTGTTATATCAACCTGTGTTCAGTGGGTGATGCAGGATAGAATTATTTGGAGAGGGAGACTACACATAACACCTACCATCTCTATCATGTTTCCCTGTCAGATATCTTTTACCAAGTTCAAAAAACTTGTTTTAGCTTCTAGTCACTGGGAAAGTACTGCAACCAGCCCACAATTGCAGATTTCATTTTTGTAAAAGAAAAGAAAAGAACACCTCTCTTAGGTACACATGACTTTCTAGTCTTCATAATTGCAAAGGTAAATGCAGCCACATCTGAGCTACCCTACTGTCGCCTCTACTCCTTATAGGTTTAGAGTGGTGTGCGTGTGTGCAGTTTTTCACTAGATATAGCTCACACAGTACGGTAGCAAGTGTTTCTTCACAGCTCTAAGGGTCATAAAGAAGCATAACAGGAACAGAATTCTACCCTTTCCATCTCTGAATCCCACTCCTGGAACATGTTATAAGATATAAGATATAAAGATTACCCCTGAATGTTTACAGAGTACCTTTTCCTTGCAACTGAGGAGCCAGTGGATGCCTTCTAGTCACGTAATGATGTCTAAGACCCTTTTTGGCAAGATAAGGTCCACCTCCCTCTTGTATTGGCTCCACTGCATTATGGGAAGACAGTGGCCAAACCTGTAGGGCCCAGGGGAGCTCTTACGGAGTCAGAGTCGTCTTCAGTGTGGTTGCTCAGGAAATTGACATAGTCGTCCTTGTGGCTGCCGAGAACTTCCTCCTCATACTCCGTCTGATAGTCGGACTCATCTGAACAGAAGGCAGGTAAGGGGGAGAGACTCATTCAGCCCAGAGGTGGGGGAAGGCACAGCTGGTTTCCCCATGATGTGGGGTGAAGCACCTGCCTCAGGTGATGGAAGTGCAAGAGGTAGTCCTCTGCCTGCCCAACTGCTTCCACTGCCACCAAGAGGAAGGTGTTCCAGTGTGTAGCACTGCCACTTGTCTTCCCCGCCAAATGAGTGGCAACATTTTGAGGAGCACCCTGGCTCCCACTGAGCTTGGAAAGGGCTGGCGGGGGGTGTAGGGTGCACTTTAGTGGGCCGGGAGGTGGCAATTCCTGTTTCATTTCAGGCGGCAAGATGGATGGGGGAGGGGACAGCAGGAAAAGCAGGAGCCCAAGGGCTACATGGAAGGGCATTGCTCACCTGCCTAAAAAACAACAACCCCAAAACCTGAACAGATTTCCTAGGGATCCTTGAGCAACAAACACAACAAAGAAAGAAATTGGAGTTTTGGTTTTTGGTGCAGCTGTAATCCCCACCGCGAACTCACCATCCACTATGACAGCCTTGACTGGTTCAATTCGGGAGACAATTTCTGCCAGGTCCGTGAAAGAAGTTGTGGGACAGGTCACCACCTGGAAGAGAAGAGATGGATGCCTAAGAAGAGCCTGGCTTCTGGGTCAGGCCAGTGGCCTCGCTCATCAAGCAAGCATCCTGTTCTCTCAGTGGCCAACCGGATGCCCCAAAGAGGAAGCTCCCAAGGGGCACCTGAGTGCAGCAGCCCTCTTCCCACTGCCACTTGTTCACGCTGTCACCGCCAAGGGTGTCTTCATCCATTATGTTCTTTATTGTTATTAATTCAGTTTATTAGTTGCTTGACACACATGAAGAGCCTCCAAGCAGCTTTCAGAATTTTGAAAGCATGACATAAGATTGCAGGGAAAGAGTACTGCATTAAAATAAAATGACAAAATAATAACCCAAAGAAAGCCTGAAGCTGATAAAGCAGCAGCAAAAACAACAGCATCAACAGGCAGCAAAATATTATGATGTGTCAAGTGCCTGTGAGACGAGAGGTTTCACCTGGAGCCAAAAAGGTGTTTGTGATAGCGCCATACTGACCTCCCTGGGGAGAGTGTTCTACAGGCGGGGAGCCACAACTGAAAAGGCCCTTCCCCTTGTTGCAACTCAGTGTGAGAGCCAGTGACGGTGCAGCTGGACTAGGACTTGGGAGACCAGGGTCCCCACTCTGCCATGAAGCTCACTGAGTATGACCTTGAGGCAGTCACCGCCTCTCAGCTGCACCCACCTCACAGGGTTGTTGTGGGGATTAAATGAGAGCGGAGAACGCTGGATGACACCTTGAGCGCCTTGGAGAAAAAGGTTTGATATAAAGGCAATAAATTAAAATAAAATGATAAACCCTCCAAACCTCCCTCAGAGGAGGCCTCATATGAATATATCCCCCCCCCCCAGCAATTATAATAGCATGCTCAACCTCATGCTGGAAAATGAAGCCTAACAGGGAGGGCTGGGGCAGTGCAGGGGCTAAGAGACTGAAAGTGATACATGAAGAATGTCATCTGCTATGAGCTCACTAGGATGCTTCGGGTGCAAGGCACAAGGGATAGGAGTTGCAAGCTGAAACATCTGGAGGGCACCAGGTTGGATGACAGCTGTACTCCTGACCAAGCTGCTCCTCTGCCCTTATCCAGGAGACTGGAAGAGGGAGCGCTTGAGCCAAGCCATACAGAGCCATAGCAATGCCAGAGGGCCAGGATCAGATGCCCTGCAGCAGAGGAAGGGAACATCTGGTTGTAGGAGGCATTAATTAAAGGCTGCCAGCCCAAGAGTCACTAAATCTTAAAAATAGTTACAGAGGCCACTCCGCTGGCTGGCTAAGAGTTATTGAACTGAGCCACGAGGCAGTAAGATCAATCCCCTGCTACAAAGGGCAGGTCCTTTAATGAGATATGTTATCTCCGTATTACAGCGGACGTCCAAAATGTGGTGACTCAACGTTCCAATCCAGGGCACATTGTTCACTGTCAAGAACTCAGAGGGATGCCGGAGAATGCTGACAGTCAACGGCATTTGCTTGCACATATAAAAAAATTGAAAACAAGCATGAAGGGTGTGGGGGAGGAGGATATATTTTACATATCTAGGTTTGAGTTGTCACTAAATTTATTTTGGATTGTCAACATTCATGCACTGCATCCAGGGCTGTGTTATTCAGCAATTCTGAAGAAGTCACTGCATTTTTACTTCTTTGATGTAGAAGGCATGGGAGATTGAAAGCAGATTCTCATCTTCCTGAGAACCCAACTCAGCAGCTTCTAACATCTCCTTTTTAAAAAAAGGAGCAACTTTCTAGATCTCATGGCTGTGAAGATAAGCTTGGAAACACGTGAGGCATTTCAGAAGCCAAAGGGTAGCTCAAAGAAATTCCTAGTGACTAGGGCTCCAGGGGGCTGCCTTGCCCCTCCCTCCATCAACTATTCAGGATAAATTATGCAAGGTAAGATAAATTTTACAAAGTTGCTCAATTTGCATAATGTGTTATAAAATTAAGCATTTCTTGGGGTAAAAATCTGATTGGGCATGGAACTTATTTTTTAAAATTATTTTTAGCATTAATTATGCCATGCCCTACAACACACAGCCAATGGAACCAGCTGCCACTGGATCAGCTCCAGTGCAAGGCAGCCCCCATTCCCAGCTGTGTGTGTAGCTAGTTGTATATTGGATGACTTTCCAGGTCTCCATTTCGTTTCCATAGCACTCTGTCTGGGACCTGCCCTTAACAGTCAAAGGGGTGGCAAGGAGGCTGAGTGGGGAGTAAACTACAGCTCATGATTCTTCGGGGGGAAGCCATGTGCTTTCAATGTGACCATAGGCTACTCTAACCCACAGAGAAAATCAGAACACTTGGGGCACCAGCCTCTTTCCCTGTCCACTTTATCCTACCATGACTGAAAGAGATTGAATGAAAGCTCTCTCTTCACAGCACCTCCTGTGCACCATGTTCAATTAACGGAGGTGCGTAAAGCCAGATGCTCTCAACAGCAGCCTCTCAAGCGTGCAGCTCCCTATGGAGATTCAGAGCCCTGAGTTCTGCAGGGAAGACCTGCAGCTAAATCAAGAGAAGGGTGAGGTGTTTATCTTTTGTATTTTAAAACTCAGTTTTAAAATGAGATCTCCACCCCCACCCCACCCATCATTCTAAACACAATCTATTGCTACTTGCTGTAAGCCTCTGGAGATATTGCAGAAAACACAAAGAAGAATTTGTTTGTTTACTCTGAATCTCTGTCTGCTTTTCAAAACAAGACCATGTCAGAAGGTAGCTTCCAATTAGATGACTGTGATAACATTTACTTACTTACTTACTTACTCACTTACTTACTTACTTACTTCTTTTATGTCCCACCTTTTTTCTCCAAGGAGTTCTCCCCTTCTTTATTTAATTCCCACAACAACCCTGGGAGGTGGCTTAGGCTGGGAGGCAATGACAGTCCCAAGGTCACACAGTGACCTTTATGGACGAGTGGGGATTTGAACCCGGGTCTCCCAGGTCTTAGCCTCACACTCTAACATCACTGCACCACACTGGCTCTGTAAGTCAGGGATGTGTTAGTACGTTGGTTCAACACAGGCTCTTATGGCAATTAGTGACACGGTCCAGCACTTGAAGCTGGTCTATTAAAGCAATTGGGCATTGCCCCACCAACCCAATCAGCCCTCAGCAGCCCTCACCTGCCTGCCTTGTTACTTACAGCCAATCAGTGGCTGGCTCCACCTGCTGTTGGTCTCCCCGCCTTCCACACTACCACTCCCAAGGGGTGCCAGTCACCATTATAATCCAGGATCTTCTCTCCAGAGGACCCAAGAGGCATATTTAAAAGCAAACAAACCCTCTGCCATAAAACCACTATGAGCTTTGTGAAGCAATCATGTTAGGAGAGCAATAATTTGAAAAAGGACATTAGGAAGAGCCACTGGGATACTCACTCCTGGAAGCTTGGATTTGCAGAGTTCCTGTCTGTCCTTCAGCATCTTGTCCAGGACACCACTCCTACACCAGACATGAAATACTGTTCTCCCATGCTGATAGCCCACCTCCTGGAAGGGAGGAAGGAAGGAAGGAAGGAAACCATCAGCCGCTATAGCTGAGCTGGTTTCCTGTGGCAGCCCCAGAGGACGGAAATGGAGCCCATTCGCCTCATGGCTCTTATGAAATGTGTTGCTGAACTATGTTAAGAAGAAAAGGTCTCTGCTGCAAAGACTCTTGCTCACAAGCCTGTTGCTATAAGCCCCTTTTGCCTGTGTCTTTTGCATGGGGCTGGGACATGTGGGATGGCTCCAATGCTTGCTGATGGCTCTTTGCTGAATCCAAAATAGCTCCATTTTTTATTTTAAAAACTAGTTGCTGACCAGTATCTCACTGGAATGTTTTTCAGCTATTAAGACTGGTTTTATTGGATTAATCTATTTAAAGAATGTTAATCCTGATCCTTGGGGTTACTTTAAAGATCACTTTAAAATAAAAAGTGGGGGCATTCCCTCTCATCAGGCTAATAATCTAAAACAGGCATGGCATACAAGGGGGGGGGGAATCCCACCATCATGTGACAAGCAAGTAATTTGAGGCCTCCAAGCCAAGAAGGCACCCCTCTCCCCCACTGCCTTAGCTTTCTCTGACTCCAACGCACACAGATTTCATCAAACTTCCCGAAGTCCAAGGTGCCATAGCGATCAATGGGTGGCCGGATGTATTCGCAGTATTCGCTGCTCTTGACCATCTCCAGCTGCCGGACACAGCACACGTAGGCAAGCCGGGTCTGGATCTCGGCCATGTTCAGCACCTGCCAAAAATGTCAAGTATCATTAAGCTCCCACAAGAGAATGGGCAGCAGCGCCCATCTTGGCTGACCGAAATTCTAACTTCTATAACCGCCCATCCCCCAAACCCTGGGAATTTGTTTAGTGTGTGTGCTATAAATCAGGCATAGGGAACATCAGCCCTCCAGATGTTGCCGAAGGACAACCAGTCATTCCTGGCTATGCCTGCTGTGGATGATGGGTATTGCAGTTTATCTACACAGGATTTGTCATGGTAGAGCCTTAATCCCTTTAATGAAAGTAATTCTCAGAGGACTGCAACTCTAGGCATGGAGCCTTGACATTTAAAGCAGGTTTGAAACTGGCTTGTGTGGGTGGGTGGTGAAGACATGGCTACTCTGTCAAATATTTAGTGCCATGACACAACATACACAGGCTACAACCATGTCTGTCTGGCCTCATCATGGCATGGTGTGGAGGAAAACAGTATATATGGCCTTATTTTCCATCTGTGCAATCAAAGCTTTGAAGAGTCATTGTGAACTCTAATGCAGCCTTGCAAATATGTTATCACAAATGGTCACTAGCTCAGAAAGAAATAATAACCAGCCCAAATCTGTGTTAGGAAAATTAAAAGGCAAAGTTCTTTTTCAGGCTGTTAAAAACCTTTCCAGGTACAACACTAAAAAAAAAACAACCCCACCAAACCTTTGCCTGATCCCCTGGAATCAACCACAAATTGCCACAGATGATAGGGCTAGCAGCTATTTAGGGGCAATTTTATCCCAGGCATACCTTCACTTTCTCCACCAAGGGGTTCCACCGCTTCCACAGCAGCCACCAGCCAGAGAGTGCGTCGCCGTAATTGGTGAGGTTTGTCTCATCCCTGCTCCCCACATCAATGGCAATGACCACCTTTGCCCCCATAGACCTAGCAACATCCGCTGTCAAGGTGACAAAAGCAAAGAATCATGCCCTGCCCCCTTCCTCGAACACCTTCCACTCTACTTGCTGGGCAGCCTACTGCTTGGCATGAGTTCATTATTTCTGGCAGGGTCTTTGCCACACATCATCCATGCTGGACATTTGTGGGCGCTGCTCCAAAGAGGGTAATTTTACCTTCCAAAATGCTCTCAGAAGATTCTTTCCCTCTCAGCAGAATTAGGGTAATTTATAGGCCTTCTTTGTTCCAGTAATTCACTTCTAAACCCAAACATGAAAAAGCATTTTTCCTCCTGACGGGAGAAAGAAAAGGCCCTTTGCAGAGAACAGTGACTCAGTATCCCTCAGGGAGGCGAGGGTGAGAAGACAAAGAGGAACAGCGAAGTGAAAGAGGCCCACAAAATCGTGACAGGTATGTCATTTTCGATTCCACTTGGTGGAGAAGATGCTCAGCAGGGTTTAAAGGCTACCAGGGTACGTTGTACCTGGAACATCACTGTGAGAAGTCAGGAGATTGTACCATTTGGATAAGCAGACTTGTACCCTCACTTCCTTCACCTCCCTTTCCCTGCTCCCTTTTTCGGAGGGGGGTGGGAATCGAGTTTTATATAAAAAGGAGGAAACACTAAAAAAAAGTATTAATTTTAGATGCTTCCATACTGGCATGTTTCAAGAGCACTCAGCATTGCTATTTATTCCTCTTAACCACAACAAAGTTGAGGGCTGGTGTCAGACCGGTAATGCAGAGACCTGGGTTCAAATCTTTATTTGGACACATGAATCTCATAGCATGCACCCTTGGGACAATAAAAACAGACGATAAAACATGGAAAGAGAGGGAGCCCATAGGGAGAGATTGGGAACTTCAGTAGCCCTCCATATGTTATTGGACTACAACTCCCATCAACCCCTGACCATTGGCTGTACTATCTGGCATTGATGGGAGTTGTAGATCAACAATGACTGGTGTGTTGGTGATGGCTGGGTTAGAGTATTGGAATAGGAACAAGGGGACCCTGCATTTGAATCCCCACTCAATCATAAAGTTCACTAAATGATCTAGAGCCGGTCTCTCCCATAAACACATAGTTTTTCCTTTGGCTAACCTTCTTTCATAGGGTTTTGAATACATCAGCAATAGCCAACCTTAGGCTGAGCCTTATAAAGGAGCAGCAATTCAGTCCCAGCTGCAAATCCTGCCTTCTGTGGGTAAAGGTGCCTTTTGAGGGTAAAGGGGGCCTAACCTGTTCCAGTCAGATGGCATGTGGAAGACTCTCAACACAAAAAGAGCCCTCCTGGATCAAGCCAATGGCCCATTCAGTCCAGCATCGTGTTCTCACAGTGGCCAAGCTGGTGCCCTTGGGAAACTCTGGTTGTACTGAGGCTTCTGTGATGGGAGTCCTCTGAGTCGGAGAACTGGGCAAGGTTGCATCCTTGGTCTGGAGGCAGTGGCGTAGCGTGGGTTGTCAGCACCCGGGGCAAGGCAAGTAATTTGCGCCCCCTAACCCATGGATTTTAGCACTCGAGTCTCTTTCACTAGATTAGTTAAAGAAACCCTTACCCCCTTACCCCCTAAGCACATGTATTGTTTGTTATGAGTGCGAACATGCATTACACATTCTCCACATTTTCAGCAGGTCTATGAATACAAATCTACAAATGTAGTAACCTAGCATGGGCCATGCTATTATATGTCGTCTCACAACCATCGTAAACCATCGTCTCACAATCCATCTGGTCAGCTCAACATGCCAGTCTTGACCTGCAGACTGGGAACATCCTGCACTACATCTTGAAGGCAAAAAAGCAAAAAAAAACATTGCCTGAATATCACGTTGGCAATGTCTATCAAGTGCCTACAGCTATGGTTAATAGCTTTCCTCATGAGCAGCTTTTTAAAAGAACTCTTCAAGTTTAACTAGAATTCTGAAATTATATACATCTCAGAGAATACATATAGCTCCCATCACTTACAGTTCAATCCTAAATAATCATATAATGCGTTTTGTTCCATGTAGGTTCAAGAAACTCATAGAATCATAGAATCATAGCGTTGGAAGAGACCACAAGGGCCATCCAGTCCAACCCCCTGCCAAGCAGGAAACACCATCAAAGCATTCCTGACAGGTGGCTGTCAAGCCTCTGCTTAAAGACCTCCAAAGAAGGAGACTCCACCACACTCCTTGGCAGCAAATTCCACTGTCGAACAGCTCTTACTGTCAAGAAATTCTTCCTAATGTTTAAGTGGAATCTTCTTTCTTGTAGTTTGAATCCATTGCTCCGTGTCCGCATTGGCTTTTTTAGCTGCTGCATCACACTGTTGACTCATGTCAAGTTTGTGGTCTACCAAGACTCCTAGATCCTTTTCACTTGTACTGCTCTCAAGCCAGGTATCACCCATCCTGTATTTGTGCCTTTCATTTTTTTTGCCCAAGTGTAGTATTTTACATTTCTCCCTGTTAAAATTCATCCTGTTTGCCTTGGCCCATTGATTTCTACATCATTCATAGGATAATGAAATCATTATCATAAAACCCAATGGAAAAATAATTGAACTGCAAACATATAATTCAGCAGATGACAGATCACTCCTTTGTAATGCAAACATGTCAGCTAAAATGAAGTTTAATGCAGAAATTTTGTTTTTTGCTGTAGGAAGGACATCACAAAGCCACCTCACCTCATCAAATTCACAAAAAAATAGATACTAAATTTCTAATATGGGAGAGGAATACATGCTATTAAAAGATACTGAAAGCTAGCATGCCAAATAAGGGAGATGTGCCTGCCTTTGTGTAGCAAAAGGCCCCTATTACTTGCAGTACTGGGTCACAGCTAAGAGTACATTTTTATGACAAAGGCCAGAGCTGGGCCCAGAAACAGGCAGGAAGGGTTCGCAGGGGACCCTGAGCCCTTTGGTCTTAGGTTGCCGTGATCAGCGTCTGAGCAAAACTGACCTCGTTGGGCGGTGGTAGGCAGCCACACGCAGGGTGACGAGTCCCACACTGGGCACAGCCGTGTCAGCTTGGAGGAGAACCGGAGGCCGCTTTCCCGCTTCCAGGAAAGCCACCCCCCATAACGCGACTTCCCTTGGGCTCCCCACACTTTGCTCCTCAGCAACCTCACCCCACCCCCAACCCAGCGAGGGCCACAAAAGGGCATCCCAGAGGTTTCTCCGGCAGCCCCACCTTCCTCGTCCTCTCCCCATTGGGGTGACCCTCCCGGCTACCCCATCCCGCCTCAGCGCACGATCCGGGTGCCCAACGGGCCACGTCCACTCGCTGCCCCAGCGCTCGCCCAGCCCTAGCCCGCGCGCGGCCTTCTGACTGGCCACTCGGCCCCGCCAATCCCGGCTCTTGGGCCGGCGCTCGGGGGCTCCATAAATATTGGCTGCTCGCACTCACCATGCCTTGCTCCCCCAGTTCGGGTCCTGCTGCTCTGATTGGCTCCACCACCGGTCCCCGAAACCCAAACAGCGCCTCCACTCAGCCGCCGCGAAAAATGGCGCCCAACCCTCGACGCCCAACAAAACGAGGGTGGCCTCCGCGCAGGCGCCGCAAGAAGAGCTCCTCCCGCCGAAGCTTACGCTGCGCGCTTTTGAAACAGGCGACGGAGACGGAAACAGGTGGACGGAAGGGCAGGTAGTGGAAACGGGTCAGGGGGAAACGGGTCAGCGGCGCGCCCCCCCAGATGTTGCGCCCGGTGCGACTGGCACCGTCTGCACCCCCCACGCTACGCCTCTGTCTGGAGGGGCACAGGTACCACACTCAACTTCTGTGTGTGTGTGTTTTGTGTGCAGTTGCGCTCCTTACTCAGAGTCTTCAATCTAATTCAGGAACCTGCTCTCATGTCCCTGGCTGCAAACTTGTTTCTGAAAAGTCTGGGAGTGGGTGAAGGTTAATGGGGACACCTATTGCAAATATTTGGGGTTTTGGGGATCAGCAGGGACACATAGCCCACACATTGAAACGGGCAGCTTTAAAAAAGGATGCAATTAGAGCCTCTGTACAGTTTCTCTTCCCACCATATGTAAGTCTCAAAATTTGAATTTATGCCTCCGCGAGTTGCAACCCCCCAATAAATTCAGGAGTTGGGGCTAGAAGTAGGATCCGGCTGCAAATAAGCAGAAAATAGGTTGCACCAGTACCTGGGAGGTTGTTGATGTAGCCTCCGTCCATCAGGAGATGCCCGTCTTTTGGATCACAGAGGGGGGGCAAGTAGCCGGAAAGTGACATGCTGGCCCGGATGTACCGCCACAGGCAGCCTGGCAGGGGGGGAAGTGAGAGAAAGGATCCATCTTCTCTGAAGGAAAAGCAGCAGCAGCCAAACTGCTCTTCTCTAACCCAACCAGCCCCGCTTCTTGAGTGCAACAGCAGCTTTCCCCACTTGTGATTCCTGGCAACTGGAATCCAGAGGCGCACTGCCTCTGATAGTGGTGAGAGAACATAGCCATTGTTAGTGTGCTGAAAGCCTGAGACCCAGCCCTCGAATACATCTGTGGGAACTTCAAGCCTATGCTGTAAGTACAGTGGGAAAATGGTCCAAGGGCTTCAGCTGCTTTAAATGAGACAAGCACTGTGGGCCCATCACAGATATACTTACCATCTGTGTGGACTCTCATTGCTGAGGCAGTGATATCTGTTGTGATGATGAAGTAAGGAATCCAAAGATCCTACAGTACAGAAAGCAACTTGTTAAAAAACGCCAATTCCGAAACTGTGTGTGTGAGCACGCCATGAGAAATAAATTAGTATAAAAAAATATATAAAACCCAACACAGACCCAGCCACACAGGAATCTGTTGGTTGTACCTCTGCATGAGTCGCAGGAAGCAGGGCAGGCCAATCAGCTTTTGCCAAAGTCAAACTGTTCTTCCATATTTTTGGGACTGGGTGCAACTGACTAAACACTTCCAGTGGGGAAATCCAGCAAATAAACTCATTTCCCCACCCCGCCCCAAGCATCAACATCATTAAATGAAAGTGTCGAGCATGACACCGTCTCTTCAGAATGTCTGTGTATGCCTTCCAATCTGGAGGCACACCTAGGTTAGAGGGTCATGCAGAAAAATAGCATGCCCTTTGAGTGTTGGTAGGTGCTTCTTTTATACTTGTAAACTATTTCCAAGTATAAAAAGCACACCTCCAGTTTTAATTCTATAGGGGAAATGTGTGTCTATCAAAAACAGCGTGGAGCATTCCTGCCGAGGGCTCCAGCAGGCAACTATGATCTCCTCTAAGATACTCTATTCCATCCCCCATGTTTTCCACCACCCTTCTGTCAGTCAGCATTCTGTAGCCGCTGAGCACACTTAGGCCTCATTGGGTTGTTGTTGTTTTTTGTCCCCAACCCCCCACCAGATTTTGTTGTATCTGTCTGTGAATCTTGGGCCCTTGCTGAGCCTACCCCTCTTGCACATGGGTAGAGCAGTTCCGGCTATGTTCAATTTTGGTACTCGCACATAAACATCAGAAATAGAGGGAGGATGATTAAAACAATCCTCTTGACATTTGCTGGCATTTCTGAATGGGACTCTGAGAAGCAACATTTATCTTTGCAAGAGATAAACAACTGAGCACTGGAAGCCACAGGAAAGCATCCTTGACAAGAGGAGATGGACTTAAAATGTGATCCTGAAATAAACTTGGATGGAGAAGCATTGGGAATGCGCATGCTGACTGCTCAAAATCTCCTTAAGCAAGAGCCAATTGGGGCAGGGGGAGGGGGAGGACATATATAAAGGAACATCAGAACAGAGCTGGATTAGTGCGCACACAGAGGCACAATCTGGGTTGGAACAACTTAAATCCATCCCTGCATGATGAACTTTAGTCCCCTTCCAAGTCCACACACCAATATATTATAAGGATTCTTCCTTACAGCTATAGAGAGGATCAAGAAATTCAAAGCTGGGCTGATTAAGCACTGGCAGTGGCTACATAATCTGTAGCAGGAGGCGGGGGGAGCCGGAAACGGAGGATACTATCTGTGGGCATGTTTCAAACACCACAGATGCTCCTGCAGGGCACATCTGTAACAGCAACCGTAAGGCAGGAGTGGTGTGTCTCCTCCCCATCTAAGTTGCATGTGCTTACATTGATAACCACACACAGTGTAGTTTACTTACTACCTGACTTGCTGCAAAGGCAACAACTCCAGCATAAAGTGGGTTAAACCCATAAGTTTAACAAGGGCTCAAGTTCCATCTCTTTCCCCGACCCCCCACACCCATGGAAACAATGATTGGTCTGCAACACACTGATAAGTGTTGCTTGTTTGGTAGGGAAAGCTTCTAAAGGCAGGGGTGAAACAGGGCTTTTTTGGGTATAAAGTCAAAGAGGGAATGGATGATGATGATGATGACAAGTGTGGTATATTGGCTAGAGTGCTGGACCAGGGCCTGGGAGACCAGGGTCCAAATTCCCACTTAGCCATGAAGCTCCCTGGGTGACCTTGGCCCAGTCACTCCCTCTCAGTCTAACCTACTCCTCAGGGTTGTTCTGGGGATTAAATGAGGGGAGGAAACATGTGTGCCAAATTGAGCTCCTTGGAGATGATGGGATATAAATGCAATAACAAATAAATAAATGATAAAATATTGGGGGGGGGGGAGCTCAGAGAGGGGATCAGCTGCAGTGCCTGAAAGATGTGTTGCTATCATATTGTGTTGAGAGAAGCTAAAGCAGCCACTTGGTTCTGTGGTTCTAAAACAAACTTGTCCAATATCAGGTCCATAAATGCTGTTGGGTCTACAACTTCCATCACAGGTGGGATGGTTATTGCCACAGTGGTGGGCTTTTTCACTAGTGGCATCTGTGTAGAATCAAAGGTGAAAATGTTCCAGAAGTCCTGCAAACACCATATTGGTAGTCAGGATAATCCTGAAAATAATTGGTTGTTGTTGCAAGGATGAGCTCACATTACTTGCTTTGATAAACGCTAATTGGCTTACTTTGATGCCGTGCTTATCTGTGGGCTTCGGAAGCTTGGTTCTTGGCATAAGGAGGAGAGCTAGCTGTGAGACTTGGATGCTTGCCACCTTTGCCTTCATCAGCAGGTGAACTGATGGAAGATTCTGGCTAAACTGACATATTCTGTCTTTTGTATAAGTAATGCTTAACGTATTAGCACTTTGCAAACAAGTCAAGATGACATTTCACTGCTGCGCCGACCGACCCGCGTATGAAACAGCAGTGGGGCTTTATAGGCTGTTTTGTAAGTTCACACCTTTCTTTAATAAAGCACTAGAACTGGCCATTTTGGCATCCTTCTTTGGTATCCCTGCATCAAACCACCCGCACAGGCCTGTGGTTCAGAACAGCACCCAACTCCCAAGACTGGTTGGAAAGTGAGTTGGATTAATCAGAGGCTGGTTGTCTTATGCGAAGTCAGTCTATTAGTTCATCCAGCTCAGTATCGTTTACCCTAACTGGCAGCAGCTCTCCAAGGTTTCAGAGAGGGAGTCTCTTTCAGTCTTACCTGGAGATGCCATTGGGGATTAAACCTGGAATGCAAAGCTGATGCACTACCACCGAGCTATGGCTCCTTCCCTTGTACAATAGCTTACTGGGAGACGCCAACCCAACCTTGTAAGCCTGTTGCAGTCTTCTGTTCACACTCTGGTTGGCAGCACACATCACTTACTTCGATCTGCTTGTCTTTAAAGATGTTACAGACGCCATTATTGAAGGAGGCTCCGGAGAACATGGAAGTGATTGGGTATGTCAAGTCCAGGATCGTCCGGAACACCGAATTCATATTCTAAAGAGAAGTCAAGGCTACCTTTTATATTGAGAAAGAACACCAAAAACCCAGCTGAGATAAAATCCCCTCCACCTAAACTAATCAAGTGCAAAGAGTTTCAAACATTCTACCCTAACAGAATCATGAGGCACTGATGAGTCTACAGAGGATTCCAGGACATATTTCAGAGCATCCATGCTGTTAGAGGGGCAGCCTATGACATCTGAATACCCCCGTGTGTGAACTTAGTGCACCCAGAATACACTCGACCACCATCACCCCTTGCATGCCTAGCAAGCTGATACAATCTGGAGAAATTTGCTCTCCATTACAGATATTTTCCATCGGAGACACTGTGAAAGTTTCCCCAAAGAACCCAAGCTTCTCTGGCAGACTGTTTTAGAACACCAGGTCTTAAACAATACTAAAAGCAATCTATGAAACAAAACATTACAAATGTAATATTCAAGGGAGAGAAAGGAACACGGGAAGCTCTATTATACTGAGTTACACCAATGGTCCATCTAGCTCAGTACTGTCTGCACTGACTGGCAGCGGTTTTCCAGGATTTCAAGCAGGCATCTCTGTTAACCCTATATCTGAGGATGCCAGCAGGGATTGAACCTGGGACTTTCTGCATGCAAGACAAATGCTCTACCACTGAGCTATGGCCCTTCCCCCTGATATATGAGAAAGAGGAAAGGGGCTTGCTAAGTGGTTTGTCTCAGGTTACACCAAGGATAGTTTGAGCAGTTGGGAGGTGGAATTGCAGCATCTACAGCCACACACCCCTTTGGGGAACACTATTTATCTCCCCACATCAGATATATTAAGGGAAGGGTTATAGTTTGTTTACTTTTTATTATTTGTATTCCGCTATTCATCTATAGATCTTAAGGTGGTTCCCAGCATAAAAATACAATATAGAAACACAAAATACATAATAAAAACAAGAACAAACAAATAACCCCTCTCCCCACTCCCATACACATTTAACATAGAGTTCATAGGTAGAGAACATATGTATTGCATGCAGTTAAGAGGATGGGACAGACCCCATTCTGGAGAGCCACTGGACATAAGAACGTAAGAGCCCTGGTGGATCAGGCCAATGGCGCGATGGCGTGGGCGCCCACAGGCTCTATGCTGCCCCAAACGGTCCGCCCACCGCCTCCCCCTCAGCTGTAGGGTGGCTGAGTGGGAGGAGGCAGCAAGACTCCTCGGAGGCCCTGCGGAGCGTCCTGCCCGGGCTTGCCCCGCCCTGTGGGCAGCTGGCCGCACCCCTGGGCGCAGGGCGCATGTGCCGCCCCAGGCGCCCGATCGGCTTGCTCCGCTGCTGCATAGGAAGCTGCCTTATAGCAAGTCAGACCATTCGGTCCATCTAGATCAGTATTTTCTGACCACCACCAGCAGTTCTCCAGGGTTTCAGGGCAGGGTTTCATTTGTAGCCCTACCTGGAAAACCTGAGGCATTCCTGCATGCAAAGCAGATGCTCAGTCTCTGAATTACAAAACCCTTCCCCATGCAGTCAGTTTCATTTGTAAGGGGGGAAAACAGCAAGGAGACCCTCTGTGCATGTCGTGTGTGTGTGTGTGTGTGTGTGTGTGTGTGTGTGTGTTTGCATTGCTGCTTCATGTGAAATTTAGAAAGGAAAGAATCTTATTACTGATGCTACTCTTGAGGGGCATCTTTTGGGAAGAATGCTCCTCCTTCTAAGCACTTATGTTCCATACCATGCTGACAGGGGATGCCAGCTTTACTATATAATGCTAGACCATTCACAAGGAGGTGGACTGCATCTTTTCAGGCCCTCTAACTAGTAGCTGGGAAAACACAGCACCCCCTCAAGAAAACTGGAGTTGTCACTCTCTGGAGTGAACCTTAATGGAGGCAGAAAAGGAGGGTCCTCTTTCCTCTGGACCAGCTGAGTTTTAAGTCCAGTTCTGCAACTGGAACAAATCTGCATGTACAGAGCTTCTGTCCCCTGGGGGCTTAGTGAGTGCTTCAGCTCAGCTTATCCAACCACTGTGTTTTTGTTCCTGAGCCCTGAGCACTCAAGGCTTGACAAATGAAACCCAGATGACAGGCGTTGCCTGGAAAAGCATCAGAAAAGGCCCTTCCATTTGTTATCCAGTAATCCCGTCAACCTGGTTTGTGCTGCTCCCTCACAAGTGGGATGGGGGGGGGGGCAGGAAGGAAGCATTTCTAAAAATATCTAAAAGCCTTTTCGACCTGCAGTCATTTCTCATGGCAGTTTTAGCAATGGGGCAACAGGTGGGAGCTATTTAGCAAGGCAGGCAAAGACAAAAGAGTGTGGAGACCTGAGGGCCAGGCTGTTCTCTGGCTGGCAGCCCCTGTTCTGCAGCCAAACCTCCACAGCAGTGTTAGGAGTGCTAAGTGCCAAAAAAAGAGAATCCAGCACCCAAAATAAAGTCAGGAACTGGCTCCCTTTGGGCCCTGCTCCTGTCACGTAGTTTGCATCCCCTGCTCAGGTAGGTACAGAAAAGCTTTTGCAATGCATGACATGCTGGTCTGTTTCCAGTTTTGCGAAGAGGGAGAGTTGCTGTTGTTCATTCAGCTACCGGGCCAAATTGTGCCTAGCGAGCAAGTCAATAAGCAGGAGCAGAGAACAATGCCCCTCTATAGGTCTCTTGGGACTGATTCTCTTAAAATAATCAGGTTATTTCTTTTAAAATTTAAATTAAGTTAAATTAAATTAAAGGCAGAAACAAAGAAACCTGCTGGGGTGCCTCAGTCCTCTCTCTAAGGCAGAGACAAAATGAATGGACACATTTCATCAAGATTTTTCACTCCCCTCATTGTGTGATCACCTGTTTTGGTGCGATGGAAAGGTTTACCCATTCAGCGTAAGGGTTAGAAAGCACTGTCATCACTGCAATTTGGCTTTGCAATGGTGCTGCAAACCTGTTGGCTGATGTCACTGTGCCAACTGTAATTCTTGATATGCTGAATAAAGTAGCCAGCAAGAACCATCTTTTATAAAACAAAACAAAACCACAGCTACTGGGAAGGGCGAAACAGTGCCAAAAAAGATAAGGTTTTTTTTGGGGGGGGTGTCTTTTGGAGAACTTACCACTTACTGAAAAACCTCCTTTTTTGCACTGGAAAAAGTTTTCCTAATGAAAACTAAATCTAGCGACAACTATACCAGGGATGGCCAACCTGGGACCATCCCAGCCACTCCCGCTTTGGACACCTGAAAGTTCTTGCTGGTGGAGGGGGAAGAGTTGCTCATTGGAGCTCATTTATATCAGATGCAGAAAAGTTCTAAAGCAAAGCAGAAGTAGGAAGGGCTTGAGTGCCCCCCTTCCTTGCCACACCAATATTAGAAGATGGGAAAGGGTGAGAAGCGAAGGAGGAAGATCCTGTCACTGGCAATTCCCCAGAAACGTTCAAGGTCTGTTCCCCTGCCACTCTCCATCTCTTTGGACAAAAAATAATAATTAAAAGGAAACCAGGAGGTTGTTCTCTGGCTTCCCTTTGGTCCCCAAATCATTTAACTGTTGGGCTAGAGATGCTCCAGTTTAATTAATCAAGATACAGAGGCGATGAATGGAGTAGAATAGAACTGAATAAAATAGAATAAAACAATACTCTGGAGGAGAGAGTGCTTGTTTCATCTGCCGATCTCTCTCTCTCTTTTCCCTCTCATTTAATGCAGGCCTGACAGTCTCTCTTGGAAATCCCTGAGAAACTAATCCTCTCTCACTAGATAAATCAAAGGGGAAATGCTTCTAAGTGACAGGAAGACATAGCGCAACTGGATGCTCAATGGAGCCAGACACAAAGCATACGCTTGGTGGAAAAGCAACACTCCCAATTCGGAGCTATCAGACGTAGGTTCCTTGTATGAAACCTCTTAATTTCGGCAGCAGAGACTGGTGGTGCTGAGAGACCAAAAAATCCAACACAGAGAGCATGTTCTCAGCAACCCCCCCCCCGCCCTTTTTCTTGGAACTCCTGTTCACCAAGAGTTTTCTTTTAAGAAAAATAAAAACTACTAGATACAAAGAATTACCTCTGTCAATCACTCCTACCCACAAAATGACAGCATGTGGAATGAGAAAGAGAAGAGAAAGTTATAAGAAACGTCACAAAAAGAAGAAAACAAACAGATGTGGACAGACGTAAGCCCAGCCTTCCTTCCCTAACATGGTGGCCTCCAAATGCAGCTAGACTAAAACTAGAATGGCTCTGCCAGTCCTTGGCTCTCTGGCACCACCTACTGTTGGGCTCCCTGCCTTCTGCCCTACCAATCCCAAATGGACACCAACCCTCACCACTTGGATATAACAACTTTTTGGTGCCCCATTTAGTTTATTTTCCTTTTGTAATATTTTATTATGTTCCATTTTATAATATTTAAATATATCCTTATTTATTATTCTTACTATTTGCTCATATGAGCTAATCGACTTCCCTCCCTCCCACCTCATGGTTTTCATAATTCATTTCTAAGACATAGCATTTGTACCTCTTCCCATTTACATTTCACTTATTCCAATTATCAGAAATTTTAAATAAATATAAAAAGGTAATAATCATTGTCATTACAAGTCTTTTTATATCAACCCTACTGTTTACAATTGTCCTTCAAATATTGTATAAATTTACTCCAGTCTTTTTGGAAAGCTTGATCACACTGGTTTCGGATTTTCCCGGTCAGCTTTGCCAATTCTGCATATTCGATCATCTTCATCTGTCACTCTTCTAATGTTGGTATTTCTTCTTGTTTCCATTTTTGGGCTAAAAGAGTCCTTGCTCCTGCTGTTGCATACACAAACAATTTTTGATCTTTTTTTGGAATTTCCTCGCCTACTGTACCCAATAAGAATGCTTCTGGTTTTTTAACAAATGTATTTTTATACAAAATAAAAAATAAAAAAATTCCTTCCAGTAGCACCTTAGAGACCAACTAAGTTTGTTCTTGGTATGAGCTTTCGTGTGCATGCACACTTCTTCAGACACGAAAGCTCATACCAAGAACAAACTTAGTTGGTCTCTAAGGTGCTACTGGAAGGAATTTTTTTATTTTTTGTTTTGTTTTGACTATGACAGACCAACACGGCTACCTACCTGTAACTGTATTTTTATACGTTTTCTTTAACTCATTATATATCATTTCCCAGAAATCTTTCACCTTACTACATGTCCACCACATATGATAGAAATTCCCCTCCTTTTCTTTACATTTCCAACATTCCTTATTTTTTGTTTTATACAGGCAGTAAATTTAATTCCTTCATTCCATAACCTTTCCCATGATTCTAATTGAATATTATAACCAAAATCTTTAGCCCATTGTATCTTAACCACTTTAACTTCTCCATCTTTAGTATGCCATTCTAATAATAATTTATATATTTTCAATAATCACCCAGCAACTCTGTTTCCAACCTGGATCTTATCGTTTCAAAGTCCATATTCTTTTTATCCTCATTAAAAACATCATTTACCTGGTGATATTGCAACCAATCTGTCATTAAATCATTTATTTCATCAAATGTTTTAAATTTTAGCTTGTTGTCTACTTCTATCAATAAATCTCTATATCTGGCCCACTTTCCTTTCATATTTAATCTCTTTACCGATATTGCTTCTACTGGTGAGAGCCACCAAGGAGTTTTCCGTTCCAACAAGCTTTTATATCTATTCCACACCTCATAAATTGATTTTCTTATTGTGTGGTTCAGGAATCCTCTATGTACTTTAACTTTATCATACCATAAATGAGCATGCCAACCATATCTGTTATCATATCCTTCTAAATCTAACAAATCTGTATTCTCTAATAAAATCCAATCTCTCAACCAGCATAGGCAGGACACTTCATAATATATCTTCAGGTCTGGCAAAGAGAATCCACCTCTTTCCTTTATATCTGTAAGTAATTTATATTTAATTCTTGGTTTCTTCCCTTGCCAGATAAGCTTTGATAATATTTTTTGCCACTCCCTGAATTGTCCTACCCCGCTGATCACTGGGATTGTTTGAAATAAAAACAACATTTTAGGTAACACATTCATCTTTACAGCCGATATTCTTCCCCAAAGGGGTAGTTTCATCCTTCCCCACACTTCTAAATCTTTCTTCACTCCATTCCAAACAGGTATGGAATTATTCTCATACAAATTAGTATTTTTTGCAGTTAACCATATTCCCAAATATTTCACATTTTAAACAATCGTTATTTCAGTCTTGTGTTGCAACTCTTTTATCTTATCTCTATCTAAATTTTTAACTAACATTTTCGTTTTGGCTTTGTTAAGTCTAAAACCAGCTAATTGCCCAAATTCTTCCATCCTCTCCAGTCCTTCTGGTACACTGGATAAGGGTTCTTCTAATGTTAATACAAGGTCATCAGCAAAGGCTTTTAATTTATATTCTTTGGAACCAACTCTAATTCCTTTTACACTTTCAATCACTTTTAAATTCTTTGTCAGGACCTCTAGGACCGTTATAAATAATAAGGGTGACAACGGGCATCCCTGTCTTGTTCCTTTTGTTATGTCAAAATTTTCTGTTCTGAATATATAGCTTCTATTGCTCTAAGGAAAGATTGCCCCATGTCCATTAATTCCAATTTTTTCTTCATAAAATACCAAGAGATATTATCAAACGCTTTTTCGGCATCAATAAACATTAAAGCAGCTTGCTTATCATTCCTGGTCTCCAGATATTCTACTATATCAATTATATTTCTTATGTTATCTTTCATCTGTCGACCAGGAAGAAAGCCTGCTTGATCCTCATGTATCACCTCCTTCAAAATTTCTTTTAACCTATTTGCTAAGATACTAACAAATAGCTTATAATCATTATTTAACAGCGATATTGGTCTATAATTTTTAACTTGAAGTAAATCCGTATCTTGCTTTCGAACATAATATTATATATGCATCCTTCCATGTCATCGGAATCTTTCCTTTCATCAAGATATTATTCATTACTTCTCGTAAGGGTAATGTCAGTTGTTCACTCAATTTTTTGTAATATGTTGCCGTAAGTCTATCCGGGCCTGGTGCTTTCCCACTCTTCACTTGTTTTATAGCTGTTTGTACTTCCATATTCATTATTAAAGAATTCAGTTGGTCCTTTTTGTCATTCAGAATCTTCTATAATTTGTTCTGTTCCAGGTAATCTACTATCTTTCTTTGTTCTCCTTTTAAAAGTCTTTATAAAATTTCTGGAAATTCTTCCTGATCTCTCTTGGATTTTCGATTATTTTATCTTCATTTAGTTTAGTTTATTCTACCATTTTCTTCCTTTCTCCATATCTAAGCCAATCCTTTGCTTTTGCAGTACTAAAGGCTTGATCGAAACATCCCACCACCCTTCCAATAAAAGGATAGTAGAGACCTCCAGGTATAGGGCGGTATATAAATTCAATATATTATTATTATTATTATTATTATTATTATTATTATTATCCTGAATGAGGCTCGGCAAAGAGACGCTGCCATAAAAGTTTTCGATTGATGTGCAGCATGAACAGCAAGCAAGGAAGAACAGCTCCCCTGGGGAACTGCCCTGCCAACCCCATCCCCATCAGGTCTGACCAGCCTCTCGTTCTGTGCCAGCTTATTTATGGCCTCAGTAGCTTTCCACCTTGAAGGGGTGTGAAAACAGACAAATATATTTTAACTGTGTCACCTTCTTCCAGCTAAGAATCTAAGTCAGGGGTGGGGGAACTCAGGCCACACCCTCTTTCCCCAAGGCCATACCTCTCCCCAGCCCTGCATTGCACCGTCCCTGGGTGCTTTCGCCTAGTTGAAATGTGTCCCTCAGGTTTGATTGTGCCTCTGGCATGCCAGAATGATGACACTGATACGCGAGTGTGGGCATGAGTGCTGACCCCCACTTCATTTAATCCACAGATGCATGCCCATAAATGTATCTATATGTCTTCCAAAGCATAATGGCACATAGCACATACCGTTAGAACTCGTCAATAAAGGCTCACGTCCGGCAGAGCTTTAAATTTAAAGGGGCAAGCTGTCGAAACCTCTGCTGTCAAAACTGTTGTGCCATAGTGCCCCTAGAGGTCACTTCAGCATAATAGCAGGCAATACCTCTGGTTTCTAAGATTAAGATAACTCACTGCACCAGTGAGGAAGTGTGCATGCACACGAAAGCTCATACCAAGAACAAACTTAGTTGGTCTCTAAGGTGCTACTGGAAGGAATTTTTTTATTTTTTATTTTGTTCTGACTATGACAGACCAACACGGCTACCTATCTGTCACTGCACCAATGTAACAAGCAGCTCAGCAGGATGGGGATGCTTTCTATCTTAACCAGAAACAATCAAGCTAGTTTAACTGAGGAAATTGTATATATATATATGAATGAAATACTGTTTAAAACGGTTTGTAAATGCTTTACTCTGTATAACTAACTTCCAAAATCTCATGCACACTCCTGCATTCTGGGAAACGGCTGCCATCACAATAATCCCCTGAGCACGGGAGCAGGTAGGCTGCAACCTGTCAGGGGAAGCGTTTGGGCAGGGTTTCTCCAACACAAAGGATATTGATGGAGGTGACTGATAAGATATGTAGCAACGTTTGCCTAGACCAGTGATGGCGAACCTTTTAGAGACCGAATGCCGAAACTGCAAACCAAAACCCACTTATTTATCACAAAGTGCCAACACGGCAATTTAACCTATATATCTCATTTTTTCCCGTGTGTTTCATGTTTCTTCTTTATGACTGCTGTTGTAATTAATAATCCTTCATAAAAGTTCTTCCATTACATTCTTCATTAAATTATCTTTTCATTGATATATAATTTTATGGTATAACTCAGTGCTTTTTTTTTTTATAAAAAAAATATTTAGGGGTACTCTCATATTGACTCAAGAAAATCACCAGGGGAAAAACAAATACACTTCAAATCGGGGAAAAATAAATACAGTTCAAATTGGGGGAAATAAATACAGTGGTACCTCAGTTTTCGAACAGCTTAGTTCTCAAACTACCTGGAACCTGAACACTTCAAACCCGGAAATGAGTGTTCTGGTTTTGGAACTTTTTTCTGAAGCCGAACGTGCTCTGTTCTGAGTATAATTTCCATTGTGAGTGCCACACTTCTAGTGAGGGAAGGTGGGCCGGGTGGCAAGTGAGCAGGCACCTGCCGTCCTCCAGCGCTGGGTCCTTCTGCCACCGCCACAACAGCAACCACCCCCTCCTCCAGCTCTGGCGGCCCCGGAGCTGAGTGAGGGAAGGCTGGGCTGGAGGGGCAAGGAAGCAGGCAAGGGATGTTGCCGCCGCCACACCCCCAGCCCGCTCCTGCTTGCAGGCAGGTAGGAGTGGGATCGGGCTGCTCCGCTAGGCAGTGTTGCTGCTTGCAAGGGAACAAGAGCTGGATAGGGGCTGCTCAGCTGGGGAGGTACAGGCTCCCTCAATACTTTCCATTGAGTGCGGTTGCACTCCCCTCATGGGAGAAGTTTAAAGGAGCCCCCACCTCTGCATCAGATCCCCTGCAACCCCGTGAAGGCAGCCAGGCTGAATAGTTGCTGGGGTTGGGGAAGGTGGAGAAGCCCGAAAGCTGCATCTGAGAGCCCCTGCACCACCTGAAGGCAGCCAAGCGCTCCTTAGCTGAGCTGCCCGCTCCTGCTCCTATTTGCGTGCAAGCAGGAGTGGAGGCGGGGATCTTTCAGCACAAAGCCTGCACTCTACTTCTAAGAGATCCCCGCCTCCACTCCTGCTTGCACATGAGCCCTCCTCTCCCCCCCCCCAGCACAGAAGCAACAGCTCTGCAGGGGCGACGCCGTGCATACCCACAGAGAGGGCTCTGAGTGCCCTCTCTGGCATGAGTGCCATAGGTTTGCCACCACTGGCCTAGACGGTCCGATGAATAGGATGTACCAATCCTGTTGATTGTTCACAATATCTTCTGAATGCAACTTGCAGAAATTGTTCTGAATGTCAATGCCTCATGTAAATTCTTTCTGGAAAAGTGTAAGACCTGCAGTCCATAACTGTCCTCATTGACACATTATAATTTTGACCTGACTGACCTACTGTACACCCCCAATTGGTGATGTATCCTTGATGTTTTCGCACGTGTCACTGATGTCTGTGAAGTGGGATTTCTTGCCGTTTTGTAGGAAATGTAAATCTTTAAAAGGCAGAGCACACTTTGTCTGGAGTTCTCATTTCTTTACCTTTAGAGAGGTTGTGTCTTTGTTGTGACAAATTAACGACAAAAGGCTTAAGACCCACTTTGCTTTGGATATTTTCCTGGTTGTCTTCCCTTTTATTTCTACACTGATCGAGGAACCTGGCTTCTAGCAAAGTACCTCAGGTAACAGGCCAGTTCTAAAGTGAGCACTGATTTCATGTATCAACACAGAGGGGTGTGTACAGTAGACACTGCCTGCTGTACAAAGGGATCATGCCAAATTCTTGGTCTGCTTACTTTTGCTTCTGGCCCTGCTCCCTACAAGCATGTGGCCCCCAGAAGGCTATGGAAATGAAATGCAACCCTTGGGCTGAAAAAAGTTCCCTCACTGCTCTCCTGGGGGTTCAGCAAAACCAAGCATACACACCTCAGGACACACACTCTCTCTAGGGTCTTATGCAGCCAATGAGAAACACTTACCATTGCCCACTGCCTGGCTTTGATCCTCATTTGGGTGTAGCTGCGCTCTTCAGCATACAGGGCACCCATGAATGAGCCAATGGAGGTGCCACCAATCATGTCAACCGGGATGCCAGCTTCATTCAGCGCTCGGATGACACCCACTTGGGAACATCCTCTGGAACAATGCAAGATGGGAGTAGCAGGGGGAGAGATAAAATGTACATTAATAGAGGAACCAGTCAACTGTAAAGAAAACCTAAAATGGCAGCTGTCAAAAGAAATGTGAGGCTCCTCTGGCTGGAGAGGACTTCAAAAGTTAGGCCTGTGGTCAATCCACTTTAAAAAAGAAATTTGACACCCAATACATGTTATTTCAGCACAACAAAAAGAATTACTCCAGGACCTGAAGAAGATTATGCAAAACACTCACACGTATAAATTGTGTGAGATGGTGAAGATTTGCACAAATCTATTCTCTGTTCAGGAACCCCACCTGCTAAGCTCATACTGACTGGGTTCAATCTAGGGGAGGCTGGATTAGACAGCTGGATCAGTTTGCTATTTAGTGATTTGTTATAAATTGTTGTGTTCTTAAAGATTGTGAGATTCTTTTCCTCCTATAGCTTTTTTGGGGGTATTTCTTCTCTTCTTTTGTTTGAAAACCACATTGTGAGTTGTGCATAGGGTAGTATATAAATAAGTTTCAATCTATAAAAATTAAAAATAATATTGCATTGACTTATTCTGCTAACAAAACAAAAAAAGAGGGCGAGAAAGCAACAGCCCTGCTTTCGTGGTCACTAGAACCCTTATTCAGCAACTTCTCTGGCTTGTGAGATTTCAGCAGGTGCACCAGCCCTCTGAGCAGAACTTTGAAATTTTGATAAAATCAAATTTGCTGAGATCAACACTCAGAAGATGAAATCCACACCCAGCACAAGATTCCTAGGCTTTGCTTCTCTGCCCCAGTGGCATACAAAAAACCCAGCCCAGGATACAATTAACTCAGTGGTGCGGAGTGGGACACTCTGTATATGCTCAGTTTATCCTCCCTAAGTCTTGACATTGAAGATGAACAACAAGACTGAGCTGTGGTGAGCTTTGAGCCATCCTGGGTCCAAGATAAGAAAAGAGAAACCACACCAGGTTTAGCCCAGCTGTTGTGCAATAAGGCCCAAGATGGCTACACAACAGGTGCTGGGGTTAAACCTGGGACCTTCTGCATGCAAGGCAGATGCTCTGCCACTACAGCAGTACCTCTTAAGATTCTAATCCTCATAGCTCTGAATCAAACAGGGAGTAAGATACTGTCTTGCACCAAGTCAGTTCTGTGGTCCATCTAGATTGGTATTATCTACACTGAATGGCAGCAGCTGTGAATCAGGTAGGTAGTCTATCCTAGCCCTACCTAGAGAAGCCTAGGATTGAGCCTGGGGCCTTCTCCATGCAATGCCACAACTCTACTACTAGCTATGGCCCGTCTACCTAAGGCAGCTGCCTCATAGAAGGACCAGCCCTGAACATGCCCCTATTCCTCCTCATCCTGTTTTAGAGTAGCCCCAACAGGCCTATTGGCAAGATTGGCCTGACCCAAGCTGACCTCTGGCCTGGCCATGTCAGCGTGCTCCCCTCTGCACCACACACCCCTCACAGCTTCACAAACAGTAGAGTTGGATAGACACCGAAATCCAGCCCGCTCCCCCCTTGGATAGTTGTTTTCGCTTAGCAGACATGAAACGTTGCAATTTGAGCACACTTATGTGTTGGGAACTGTGACAGGGAAAGCAAGGGAGAGAGAGAGAGAGAGAGAGAGAGAGAGAGAGAGAGAGAGAGAGAGAGCTGTTTCTGTTCTCTATCATGACAAATTGCAAAAGGGGGAAAAGAGGTAATTGCCATGAAGTGGCTGGCTGGAAGGAAGAAGAAAGGAAGAACAGAAGAAAGCATCTCAACGGTAATTGTTACCTGAGACGCCTGGCAAAGTTGCCTGTTTCGGGAACATAAAGCAGCCCCCCACCATCACCACGGACAGGCTGTCTTTTGCCTGTCTTATGTGCCGCTGGCTATGGTTCAGCAAGAAAGGAAACCAAACAAAAGGAAAACGCCACAGTTCACCATGAATGCCAAGTGCCTGTCAGAAACAGGCAGCCTCTCTTTCAGGGCCCAGGAACAGCTTTTAAAACATTTGCCCCCTCTCACCCCAAATGCAAAAAAATAATAATGGGGGGTGGACAGGTTAGTGCTGACATTTGAGGCCGTGTGTGGAACATGATTCTCTGAGCATTGCAGAATGTGGTACTGGGTGTACAGTTCCGCTTCACAAGAGTCTGTGCTTTAAATTTTAAAGCGCAAGTTCCTAGCCCTCACAATGGCAGAGATTATTTATATGCCATATTTCTAAACAAAACTTTTTCAGTCTGGGGACTGGGGAACTTTCAGGGGGCAGCATGCCAGGGGTGGGCAGAGCCAGCAAGAAAATGGGTGGGGCAATGAATGCAGAATTTACCTTTGTACAGTGGGCTGCCTAAACCCACTTCCCCCCACCTCACTCAACCATCAATTCAGATAAGAGGCATTATCCGAGTCTCAAGGATACATACCAGCCAGGCAAAAAACACATGGAATAGGAAGCAGGGCCAGAAGGATGTGGGACCTGGGAAGAGTCCCAAGGGTCGGGCAGAGAGGCCTGGAGGTTTAATTTGCCTTCTGGGGACTGAGGTTCACCCTAGTGTCACTAAGCCCAAGAATGTGGAACTGAATTAGCTGCCTCCTGAATTATTCTTCCTCCTGCTTACATGGACTCCATTTTTCTAACCTTCCTCTGTGCTGAATTCCAAATCAGAAACCTCTTCAGGGCAAGGGCTGCAGACCCACCACATATTTAAAGTACATGGTTTCCCTCAAAGAGTCCTGGGAAATGTAGTTTAACCCTCATGGAGCTTAGAATTTCCAACCCCCTTAACAAACTAGTGCCTACGATTCTTCCTGGGGAGTAGGGCTCTAAATGTATGCTTTAAATGTATGGTGCATACACAACCTAGCACTTTGCAAACCTCTACTGTATATCGTAGCAATTATAAAGTCTCAATAAGTTCCTCAAAATTTATTGTTATGAGAGGGGGGGCATATACATCCATTGGCAGACATGAGGCTTTAACAAGCAGTAACCTAAGCATAAAAAGGGAAATATAAAGGACCCCTGACAGCTAAGTCCAGTTGCAGACGACTCTAGGATTGCGGCGCTCATCTCACTTTACAGGCCGAGGGAGCCAGCGTTTGCTTCCGCAGACACCAGAGCAGCGCACAGAAATGCCATTTACCTTCCCGCCAGAGCAGTACCTATTTATCTACTTGCACTTTTTTTTGGCGTGCTTTCAAACTGCTAGGTTGGCAGGAGCTGGGACCGAGCAACAGGAGCTCACCCTGTTGTGGGGATTCGAACTGCTGACCTTCTGATCAGCAAGCCCAAGAGGCTCAGTGGTTTAGACCACAGCGCCACCCGCATCCCTTAACCTAAGCATAGAAAGAAATAAAGCTTCCTTCCCTAAGAAGTGCATAATGTGAAAGGGTGGGGGAGAGAGGCCAGGGCTACAAGGTGGTGATGGTGGGAATGGGAAGAAACACAGTTACATGTCTTTATTTCAGTTGAAGATGCAGAAGCAGCACTTGGCTGCTTTCTAAATTAGTTATTTATTTAAATATTTCTATTAACCATTTCCAGTGCAGTAAATCTATTAAAACACTGCTAGCACACCAGCAGTAAATCCTGTTCTACTATGGCATAGAGGAGGGTAAAACAGAAAACAGAGGAGAAACAAAGGGATATATATGTATTTTTAAAGAGAGTGAAGTTGTACAGTAAGCCTGCAAGTTACATGCCTTTAACTTGTGTGCATTCAGCTTTATGCAAACAAACAAACAAATAGCAGGTGGGTGTCCAGCAGAAAAGACCTGCTGTTGAACAATATATGTTTCTATTTGCGATTTTGGCTTTAGGTACTATCCCTGGAACATAACCGCCACATGTTGCAGGCTTGCTGTATATTAAACACCATTTGAGAAGGGCTGCAGATCAGTGGTGGAGCATATGCTCAGAAAATGACTGCATCCTTACATGCCCAACACTTGATGTGGCTTGGTTGAAATGGCCGGGGTGGAGGCACACTAATCAAGCCACCAGACCTGGGGTCCTGTACTCTAACATGCCCTGAGAAGATTGATGAGGGAGTCTGATGACTGAGTCCTGTGAGGAAGGGCTGCGGCTCAGGGGCAGAAAACCTGCTTTGTATGCAGAAGGTCCCAGGTTCAATCCCCAATGGCATCTCCAGGGAAGGCTGGAAGAGACCTGCGTCTCAAACCCTGGAGAGCTGCTGCCAGTCCGTGTAAACCACTGAACTAGATGGACCAGGGACCCTAATTCAGCTTAACACAGCTTCCTGTGTACCTCAGAGAACATCAGAGGGAAGGAAACAGCAGAAGGATAGAAGTAACCCTGAGAGCAGGTGACCTACTACACAGGGGTACTCCAAAGACAAATAAGGAGAGGGAGGGAGGGAGGGAGGGAGGGAGGGAGGGAGGGAGGGAGAGAGAGAGAGAGAGAGAGAGAGAGACTTAAAATAGTTTGTGGAGAGTGCTAGGAAATATGGTCAACAAGATGCGGGAGGAAGGCCTTCCATGTTTTTTTGAGATTCTGATGTTCTCCCGGGTTGATTTCAGGGCCACCCTCACCCCCAATTCCACAAAGCTACACACACTGTCTCCCTCTCTCTCCCGCTCCCATCAGCTTGAAGCCAGAAGGGAAGGAAAAGTGGGATATTTAGAACATTTAACAAAAGGAGGGGAGGTATAAATACACATCTGGGCTGGAACAAATGTGTGGGCGATTTTTTACTTATGGCATTTCTCCCAAACCCTGGAACAATCAGTGAGGGGCTGGCAGCTAGGCGTCAGGGGACTAATTACCCATGCGAAAGGAGAGGAGACAAGAAAATTCCAAGGTTCATTTCAATTTAAGGCGGGATGCATCAGCAAACACCCCCCCACACCACTTCTGCAAGTGCCGCAACCTCCTCCCCCAAGGACAAAAGGGGGTGACATTTACAACCCAGAACCAGCAGCCTTAAATGATCCTGAATGGTCCACCAAGAATATAACAGGGGCAAACATCACCTCCGCACACGGAATAGTTGCTGAAAGACATGGGGAGGGGAATGGGGTGTGCAGAGAACAAAAGGAAGGCATGCAGTTCCTGGAGTTCCAGGAGCCCAGAATTTGCCCTTGCATGTCTCAATGCCAGAAGAGACTTCTCCAAAAATAACCTGCACACCAGTACAGAACTCTCCGCTTGCACACAGAGGCATTGTTTAGGATCAGGTCTCATAAAGATGTGTTGGGAGGGATTTGCTAGGTTCAAGGTTGAAGTGCTAATCTTCAAAGGGCTATTTTATTTAACTGTAACACTGATATCCCACCTTTTCCTCCAAGGAGCTCACGGTGGCAGACATGGTTCCCTTCCTCCCCATTTTATCCTCACAACAAGCTTGTGAGGTAGCTTAGGCTGAGAGACTGTGACTGACCTGAGGTTACCCAGTGAGTTTCATGGCTGAGTGGCAATTTGAACCCTGGTCTTCCAAGCCCTAGTCCAAGACTAACCACAACACCACACTGGCCTGAAAAACCTGGCCCCAAGGCACTTAAAAAGGGCTATCTGATTCCTTATTCGGCACCTCAATCACAGAGAACTTCTGATGGGTACTTTTTGTGGTTCCCACAGCAGAACTCATTGGCCTAAGAAGTATGATGGAAGACACCTCTGCTTTCCATTCAACGTCTTTTAAAGAACTGTACTGTTCCAACAGACCTTGGGAACTTTCCTTTTTTTTAAATTGGCAGGCTTTAATGATATGATAGTGATGCTTTTACAAGCTTTATTATTCCAGCACTGTGTATTCAATGTTGTAGAATCATAGAATTGTAGAGTTGAAAGGACCCTCAACAGCCATCTCGTCCAACCTCCTGGAATGTACGCTGCCTTGTTATATTTTCTATGGAAGCATTGTTTGTAAATAGTAAACTAAATTAATATGTATGAATTAATAAATTCAAGCCAGGATATCTGGTAGTTATAAAGGTAGAACCAAAGACAGGGGGGCACAAAATCCAGCAAGTTGCTGCAGTCAGTGAGTTATCTGTAGGGCCCAGAGAGGCACCCTCTACTAAGCAAAATGGCCCAATGGATCTGGCAGCCTCCCAGTAGCCCAGCCCCAGAAGGATCTCAAACCGCTTTGTCCAATCTTACCGAGCTCCGCCTCCTCCAAGCACTAAAGCGACCGCATTCCCTGTCAGGACACGGGCCAGCCGGGAGAAGTCAGAGTGTCTGTCCGGAAGCTTCTGAAACACCCTCTCATACAGTTCTTTCTGAAGGTGAGAAAGAGAGAGGTGGTCAAGGCCATCTCAGATCAAGCATATGGAAGAGGGAACTGTGTATATTTGAGGAAAGGGAGAAGATAGCTCCCCACTGTTTCAGAAAGAAAATCTCAGGTTGCAATGTACTGTTGTCTTAAAAAACCAAACCCACAACTAACTGAGATAATCAATTTACATCAAAAGAAAGAAAAATGAACCCCCAAATACATGGAGTTGTATTCAGTGTTAAGTCACAATTCCCAAAGTAATTTAACAATCAATCCCTCTTCCCAGGGGACCCTGGGAATTGTAGCTCTGTGAGGGGGATAGGGGCTCTCCTACCAAATCTCAGCACCCTTTGCAAACTACAGCTCCCAGGATTCCTTGGGGGAAGCCATGATTATTTAAAGTGGCACCACAGTGCTTTAAATGTATGGTGCTTTTTGGTCCTCTGACACCACCTTATACCTATGCCAGCCTAAGCAATGAACTGCCCAACTACTTAAACACACATACCACAAAGTGTGTTGTTTTATGTTAATTTGGGCGGCAATCTATATGTTTGCTGAATCATTCACAAGGCCAATTTTAACATGAACCCATCCCAGGGAAACCAGCTGTGAGATCAGTCCCCCACCCATCTTGTCATCATTACACAACTGCATTTGAACATATAAAGCAGCCTTAGTCAGAATGGATCCCTCTAGGCCAGAACTGTCTTCTCAGACACTGCAGAGCCACTGCCAGTCACACACACACCACAGGGGAAAGTGGAGGATCTTTCTCAACCTAACTGGGCAATAGCACTGGCAATTGAACCTGAGACTCTGCCATGCAAAGCACTTAGCTGTGGTCTCCTGCCTAAAGATAAAGTAAGATTCTAGTCCTCATGGTTCTGAATAAAGAGCTGGTTTTAAATAGGGACATAGGAAGCTGCCTTATCTCAAGTCAGAACATTGGTCCATCTAGCTCAGTATTTTCTACATTGACTGGCAGCTGCCCAGGGTCTCATCCAGGGGGTTCTTTCCGTGGTCCCACCTGGAGACGCTGGGGATTGAACCTGGAACCTCTGGCCTGCAAAGCATTTGCTGCAACACTCAGCGATGGCCACTCCCGTTTTTGACAGCATACAAAGTGCTCCATGTATGTCACTGCAAGTCATCTTTGCAACAGCTACTGTGATGCAGGCTGGTTATTAGCGACATATCCCAAAAATGTATTGAGCGATTCAACTAATGTATCTACTGGGCTTACAGACAAAATGAGATTTTGCACCTACAGTATGCTTCACAGCTCAGTCTTTGCTGCTGTGCACCTTGTCTTGCATCACTCCTAAGCTTTCAATCTCTCCTTCCTCTTGTCTCCAAACCCAGCAGTAACAATACCACACATGGACTGTCCTGGCTCGACCCCAATGAAGAACTTGAACTCAGAGTGTGGTTTCTACTCAAATCCTTAACGCTCAGGTTGGTGTGATACATGGGTGAAATGCTGTTCAAAGGCACAAGGAAAGACCTTGAGCCAACAATGGCATGCTCCCTGAAACCCTGTTATGAGGGAAAGGGGAGGGGCACAACTTAGCGGAGCCAGCGGTTCTGAGCCTTAGACTGGGCAAGCAACCAAGCACTTTTCCAAGAAGAAGGAACCAGACCCATCCGTTCCATGCCTGTGCTGGCAGTTCCATGACCTAGGTGACAGAGGGGAGGCATTACTGCCTCCTCAGAGCTGGACGGGACAGGAAGAGTAAAACACATGCACACACATGAAGGGTGGGACTAGACATGGTTTCTGCTAACTCCAGAGGTAGAGCTGGTGGGGCAACAGGCAAAGATGAGCCCAAACCAGCCTCTGGCAACTCCAGAGACGAAGCCCGTGCCTCACACTGTAGAGGACTGGTGGGGAGATGGGATGAAGCAAGGGAAATTCCCCTCACATACTAAGACCTGACCTAGGATCCTCTTTCTTGGGCTATCCCAGCCTGGGCAGAGGCTTTCTAAGCCTACTAGATCCTTCCCAGAGTCATCCGTCGGCCAGTGCTCTTCTCTGTCCTGCCCTTGCCAGCCCCCCACCCTGCCCTCTTACACACACTCAGGGCCTATGGCACACACATACCCAACATACACACACTTTTCAGTTACATGAGTAATATTGTCCAAATAAGCAATACAATAATGCTGATTTACTGAAAATGAATTACTGTACTCTTTTATTGAATCCAAATATAGCTTGTTAAACTTGGCAGATTCAGCACTTTTCACCTGGCGTATTTGCCATTCTCTTACACTGGATATATAACCCTAATCACTAAAATCTGTCATATAAAATCCATGCTAAGCACATCATATATCACTTCTCTGTGTTCTTCTCAGTGCTCTCTTTGCACCTGTTAATAAAGGACAGAACCTACATCAGCTTGAAAGCATGGGTTTGGACCTAGTGATCATCCTACTCAACAGCAGATCCACTGAAATTAATAGGCATGGCTAACTTGGATCAATTCATTTCAGTGGATCTGCTCTGAACAGTAACCCCTGATATTTTGCAATTTCTTTATTGGTTTTAAACTCAACAGCATAGGAACATAACACTGTCAACATTTTTTGCCATGAAGACTGATCCCTACACTTCTTCTTTGGCAATCACTCATAGCCGAGTAAGGTTGTCTTCCAAGAACACGGTCTTAACAGTGAGTCTGTAAGTGACTGTGGAGGCCAATTCTGGATCCACACGTGGGGACAAAGGTTTCAGGGTGGCAGTTGATCATGGTGAGGGTTTGCCAAACGTGCCTTCTTCTTAGCACGTTTCTCCCTTTGGTCCTGAGTTCGAGCATCTTCAAAGTCCATAACACCTTTGGTAAAGGCTCCAATTGGAGCACTCGCAGGCTAGTGTTTCTCAGTTGTTGGTGTTTATACAACATTTTTTTAAAGATTTGCCTTGAGAGAGTCTTTAAACCTCTCTTGTTGATCACCAGCATTATGCTTTCCATTTTCAAGTTTGGAATAGAGAAGTTGCTTTGGAAGACTATAATCAGACATCTGAACAACAAAACAAAGTTGATGTTGAAGAATCATTGCTTTGGCACTGGTGATCTTTGCTTCTTCCAGTACACTGGCAAGTGATATGTAAAATTTTTCAGAGATACCATTGATGGAATCTTTTGAGTTGGAGATGGTGTTTATAGTGGTACACACACACACACACACACACACACACACACACACTTGATGGCTGCTATAATCAGGCCAGCTAACAAGCATACAAAGGGGACCATACGTTATTCAGGAGAAGAGGGTCAATTGCTTCTGAGTAATTAAGCAGGAAATAAAACAGCTCATCAAGGATGCCAGGGGGAAGCGGGGTGGGGAGAGTGCAAGGCTTGATCTGATCATCTCACACTGTGCAATTGCCTGACACAACAGAAGGCCACCCTAGGGTGGGTGTGGAAGGAAGGAAGAGTGAAGAAAACAACACACACCCCACAAGGATACATTTTCTCAAATGTCTGGGGAGAAAGAGGCAAGCACCTAGGTGCACAAACATCATCTCTCACACACATAATATGGGGAAGCTTCCCCAGGGAGCACTCAGAGCTTGGTGACAGAGCACATGCTTAGCATACAGAAGGTCCCAGATTCAGTCCCTCCCTTCTCCAGCAAAAGGAAGAGGAAAGAGCTTTTACCTGCTTAAGACCCTGAAGAGCAGCCAGTCAGAGCAGGCAATACTGGCCAAAGTGAAGATGGTCTCCACTGTTATAAGACAGCTTCTTCTGCTCTTATGATGCCCACCTTAAGTAAGTAGCTGATGGATCAGGCCAAAGATGGCCCATCTAGTTCAGCATCCTGTTCTCACAGTGGCCAACCAGATGCCCCAATGGGAATCCTGCAAGCAGGAAACATGAATGCAACAGCAACTCCCTCAGCTTGTTCTTTCCAGCAACTGGTATTCAGAGGCATACTGCCTCAGACAGTGGGCAAGCCACGATGACTACTAGCCATGATAGCAATGTTCTCCCTCTACTGGTGGAGGCAGTTGTTGTTGGCATACGTCTGTCTCGAGAGACAATGGAGTGTGCCCCTGGGGGTGAAACCAAACTACTGGAGAATCACAGCACCTGCTGCCTCTTGCGTTGTTTTTGCTTCGTTAGCAGCATCGAAGTGACCTCTCTGGAGCACAAGCCTGGGCAATGTGTAGAGAGAGAGGTCCTGGGCTGCCCAGATGAACAAGAATGCCCCCTCGGCCTTGCTTGTATAGTCCAAAGGAAAGCAGAGCAATATGCTTGGCACCAGCTTGGCTGCATGAGTTGCTGGAAGGAGGCGTACAAGACACTATCCAATCACTTTAGAATCTCCACTTAGCCTTTTTTTCTTCTGAAGATATCCCATAAGGCAATGGAGGTTTAGGATCAGTCTTCCTTCTCCTAGATGGGCTACCTTTCCAGGTTGATGAGTCCCATCCACCCTTCACTTTCCTCTACAGCAGTGTTTCCCAACTTTTTTCCAACTGTGCCCCCCTTCTGTCTTTGTTTCCTTCCTGTGGCTCCCCCATGGGCATAGCCAAGGGTGGGCAAAGGGCAGCTACCCCCCAAGTAAGTAAAAAATCAACACAAATCAAAACGAATCTGAGGTTCTGCCCCCCCCCAACAAAAATCCCGGCTATGCCCATCCCCCCCATCCTACCAGTAGAAAGGGAGCTATTTAAATGTTTTGTTTGTAAACAGAACATGTTTCATTTATCATTTATACAAAATACAATTACATAAAATGATAGGAACATGATGCAATATTGCTGAAGCAGAAAAACATAGGATCATGGAGCTAGGAGGGACCCCAAGGATCATCTTTCTAGTGCAACCGGCTGCAATGTAGGAAACTCAGCTAAAGCATCCATGACTGATGGCCATCCAACCTCTGCTTAAAAACCTCCAAGGAAGGAGAGTCCACAACCTCCTGAAGGAGAACCATCTTCCATGTATTATAAAAAGTAAACACTTATTTGACCCCAGTTATTTGACACAGATGGGGAAACCTACAGATACAGTCCAAAAGGTGCACAAGGATTTCTGTATATATGGGAGGATTTTAAAAAGCAAGTGGTCCTCACTGACCTGATCAAAAAGATCTTGTCATCCGGAGGAGCCCTGGCTGCCTAGATAAAACACTATAGCCCCACATATCCATACCTGGGAGTAAGGCCCACTGAACTCAGTGTGGCTTTCTTCTGAGTAGACAGTTATTTACTAGATGCAAGTGAGCAGCACCAAACGACCCTGCTTGGCTAGGCGCGGCTAGGCGCTGGGGTGGATTTCACCCCGTGCCTTGCAGAGCTGAGTCAATGCTGCCAACAGGCCCTGCGGCCCTCAGCAACATCCAAAGGCCCTGCTTTGCTAGGTGCTGGGGTGGATTGTACGCTGCGCCTTGCAGAGTCAGGCCCAGGCTGCCACCGGGCCCAGCACTGGCGGCAGCAACAAGCAGCTCCAGCTCGCCCAGCCCTACCCATTGCCAGCCCACTACTGCAGTTACCTGACCTTGAGGTTCTGCATCGCGGGCTCTACTGGTCAAAACGGGAGCCTCAGCAATCACCTTCTCCCACTGGAAACAAACCAGGACTGCTCCAAGAAAACGCATGTGGCAAAAAGGAGCATTAGGCCCCTCGTAGGCTGCCCCCTTACCTGCTTGTGATTGGTCCAGCGGATAGCCAGCCAATCAGGATTTTTAAAAAAATGTTTCTTCATTTCTCACTTCCCTCTGTGGCCCCCTAGCCTTGTATTATGGCTCCCTCATTTACGTGATTTTCACCTGTGGCCCCCTTGGAATATTTGGGGGGGGGCAGGGGCATATGGCCTCTGGTTGGGAAACAGTGCTCTACAGCACATGCAGAAACTCCTTCTTGACCGTTGGACCCACTCTTGGTCTTGTCCACTCAATCCACCGGATGCTGTCTTTGCATGCAGGAAAAGTCCCTAACTCACTGAGGGTTTGAGACCCATCGATTACCCTCAACTGATTTGGCTGGCCAGTCAAAGCCATTTCCTGGGGCATGGCCACTGTCGCATGCTGACAGCTTCGAGGAGCTGCAGGTGAGAATTGAGTGCGGGGGGGGGGGGAGGTGGACAAGCTACCCCAGAAGGAGCACAACATGTCCCCCACAAGAGGTACTACATGTCCCCTAACACCCCAGGCAGTATGCTTTTTAATACCAGTTGCTAGAAACTTCTGGAGGAGAGAGTGCTGCTGTGCTCAGGTTCTGTTTGCAGGCTTTCCACTAAGGCACCTGATTAGTCATTGCGAGAAGAGGATGTTGAACAAGATGAGCCATTGGGCTGATTTATTTTCTTAGTGGAAGTAGCCATTGTGGCTTGTAGCTTGTGGCTGCACTTTCCCACACTGCTTGCCTATATGACAGTCGATCTACTTAGGAGTTGTTGGAAAACAGGATGGAGGCTTTCAGAATTTCCCTCTTGGGCAAAAGTTGTTGTGTATCGGAACAGCTAACCAGAAGTCTTAAAGCATGTTAGATGATGTTTTGGGTTGAACAATTGAGCCAGAATTCTGTATCAGCTAAGAGTGTTGGACTAAGACCTAGTGTTCCATTCCCCATTTAACCACTGGGTTGACCTTGGGTCATTTAGCGTCTGGCTGCCTAACTGATCTCACAGGGTTGTCGTGAGGATAAAGTGAGAGGTGGATAACCCAAATACACCACCTTAAGCTTCTCGGTAGGAAAAGGTGGGATATAAATATAATAAAAATAAAAATCCAGGTCACATGGGTTAAGCACACACCAACTGCTAGAGTTCTGAGAAATACTGTTGGCAGATGGTGAAATGAAATGGGTGTAGTAGCCACCAATAGTGACTTGGCAATGGAACAGGGCCGTGCTGACTGGTGACCACTGTGAACAGTAGGGCTGAAGGTAAGGAGATCAACAATAAGTGATGCCAGAGCCAATGACAGGAAGAGCTACACCCTGACTGGTTGTAAGAAGGGAGACAGACGGGAGCTAAACCAGCCTCCAGTTGAACAGGGGATTTCCCCCCTCCCCCCAATGAAGCTACCTACCAGCTTGGGGAGGCTCCGCCGGGAGAAAACCCGGCGGGGGCAGCGAAGATGGAGGTGGGCTGAACACCAGCTACGCATGTTGAGCCATTCCACAGTCCGGGAGGGAAGGGGGCCATCCTCCCTGTGAAGTAGGATCAGCTGTTTCTGGGCTCGGACAGCCGTGTTCTCCAGCATTCGCTCCAGCTAGAACAACAATAGAAAAGGATTGTCCAGGTGAGCACAGCTGCCAGTGGCCCAGTCCTGCAGCAATCATCCCACATCACTCACAGACACACTTCATGTGCTAGCACACTGATTTAGTTGCCTGCTCCTGCCCCCTACCTGCAACAAGCACAATGGGGATAGTTAGTGATGCATGACCTTCGGAAATGCTGTGCTGCTACACAGCAAAGGTACATTTCTCCTAGTGACTATGGTGTGAATTCGGCACTACCATAGAATCGGCTTCTAAATAATACCAGTTTCTGTTTTAAAAAAAGAAAAGAAAGCATGTGCTTGAAAATGGATGGGCAGCAATTGGTTAATATCATGGGCCAAAGGGTGGTTTGACACAGAAAGCAGCCCACAACCAGAAAGCTGCTCTCTTAAATCCTCCCTCTCAGACGTCTGTATACTGTACGTGATTTCATTTACTAAGTAGTATAGAATGCAGGACGGATGACATTTCAGTATGTTGTGCAGCTAGTTTGCAGGCAGACTTAGAGCATATCCACAGATTTGCAAGATACAATGGTGGTTTGCAAGGCGGGCTAGAGGTTCCAGATACGCAATATACCATATTGGGTAAGGGCGCAGCACAGCTCTGCGGCAGACCAGGGCTCAATCTCTGACATGTGCAGTTAGGGCGGGGGCGGGGGGGGGCGGTCTGAAAACTTGGTGAGTCACTGCCAAGGATCAACGGTCTGGCTCAATATTAAGGGCAGTTACAAAATTGCTCTATTATTCAAAATAATGATGAATAGAATGTTTAGAGGAAGGGTAGTAGTACTGCATCTGCTTTACATGGAAGAGGTCCTAGGTACAATTCCTGGCATCTCCAGGAAGGGCTGGTAAGAGCCTCTGCCTGAAGCCTAGACAGTTCCTGCAAGTCAGAGTACAAAATACTGAGCCAAGTGGGATGACATGGTAGAAGCCTCACCTCTCCAACCGTCGGCTCCTGTTCCCCCAGGCCCACAATCAAGATGCAGTCGGCCTGCCGGATGCAGCGCTGAGTCCAGGGCGTGAGAGTGCTGTCAGACTGGTAGAGCACGATGCGGTGCATGTCCTCCTGCTGGCCCAGCCAACTAGACAAGCGGTACTCGTGGATGCTGAAGAAGGGAGAGACACAAAGAGGAAGAACTGGTATGAGGGGGATCTTTGTATCCAAAGGCCTTGGTCTTGAAGCATCAGTCAGAACCCATGACTGGCATCAGGGGAGAAGAGCAATGGCAATGGCTACTATAGCCAGGATGGCTGTGCTCTACCTCCACAGTTAGAGGTAGTGGTACTTCAGAATACCGGCTGCTGGAAACAATGGGGATGGGGTGAGTGCTCTTCTGCTCCTCCATCACTTTTAATTTGTATACCATCTTTCTAGCTTACAATAGCCAAGGCGGTTTACAAGCTAAAGAAACAAAGAATGTACACTTTATAACAATCTAATGCAATACAAAAATGTGATAATAAAACATAACTTTAAAATGAACAACCTACACTAAATAAAGTAACATTCAACAATCATTAGAATAATATAGAATAATATTAAATATCAGCATATAAAAATTAAACAGAAATCTACTCTTAACAATTACAATAAATAATTTCTAAACTACAATCAATAAAACAACAGCTAGCCACAGTGCATAAAATAATACAATACAAATTGAGAAGCAGAGACTGGAGGGTGGCGCTAGGCAGATGGAAGAGGGCCTTGCCTGATGAAGTCTCTCCCCTCACAGTTCTTCCCCCAGGCATAGCTTCCTTATGAGGACTCTCAGGGCCGGGGGGGGGGGGGCAAGGCCTTCTGGGAGTCCTCCTAAGGTTTTCCCACAGGCATCTAGCTGACCACTTTGAGAACAGGATGTTGGGCTGGACAGGTCCCTGAATTGACCCACCAGGCTCTTTGCATGTAGCAGGGGTGGGGAAAGGCAGGATGCTGGGATTCTGGGACAAAAGAATGGGACTAAATGTCCATCTGGTCCAGCATCCTCCTTCCCGCAGCAGCCTGCTAGATTGCTGTCCAGGAAGCCCACAAGCAGGGCATGAAGTCAACAGGTTCTTATCTGTCCTCAGCTTCATGCCTTGAGCACCTGGAGCACACACACTGGCTAAGTTCCCTGCACCTGTCTCACTTCAAAGGGTTTCCCTATAAGCACTGATCAGCTGATTGGTGCTGAAAGCACAAATTCAAAAGAAGATTTCTGCAAGGGTCGATCAGTGGTTACAGGGAACCCTTTGAACTTTTATAGGTTCCCCTGATGTCATTATCCCATTAGGTAACTGACTGGGGGATGGGGATGTTCTTGTCCACCTGTCAGAGCTGGTCAATGGGCAGGTGGAGGAATTGGAGATTTGGCTCGCCAGTTTTCCCCACCCTGCAAGTGATAAAGCCTGCTGCATTTGCCCCCCTCCCTTGTCTATTCTGCTGAGAGGGACCCAGGACATCTGCCTCAAAGTCCCACCCTGGGGGCACCTCTATCAGTATCTTCTCCTGCACGATCCCTGCTGAAATAAATGGGAGTGCAGGAAGAGCAGTAATGTCAATGCAGCTCCCCTGTTTCATAGCCTATCCCTTGGGATATGTGAGTTGCCATCTCTCCCATTAAAAACAGCTCTTTCAGAATAGAGAGGGGTAGTGGTGGGGGGAAATTCTGCATCAGAATAAGCAGGAATCACGGCACTGCACTGTATCATTTGGACATCTGCTCTCTCTGTGTGACTGTATTCTTTATTCCCAACTAAGCCCTCTTAAGAGCAGATCTACTTAAGTGAATGGGCCAAAGTAAGTCATGTCCATTGATTTCAATGAGTCTGCTCTAAATAGGACTAGCAGCATAATTTGGCTTTATCAGAAAGCTTCCTTCCTACACTCTATATGGCCCAATGCTATTCATCCTCTTAACCTCAGGATCCAAATCTTCCACCTTAGCACAACCCATCCCCTTCAGCAGAGGGTTTCCCCAGCTCACTTCCTATTTGTGTGGGTTCTGCCTTCTTTCCATTCCACCCAGGAACTTTGTGTCAATAGACACAGGATATGCACATGCCAGCCATTAATCAGACATTTCATGACAACTTTTCAGAAAAGGAGGCGAAAACATCCAACGCCTTCAAAAGCAGGGCTAATTAACCTGACAGCTGCCTGATATTTCAGGGGCTTGACGAGCGAAAAATGAACCCACAGGAAATTAAGGGTGTTTCCCCCTCCCCCTTTCTTTTCTCAGTTTAATGGCAGTTAAAAATATTCAAGCTCCCTGCCAATCCCAGACTGGAGAATCCTAAACTTGTGCAGTTAGGGTTTATTTTCATTTTTAAAAATCCTGTTTGCACTTCAGCTGATGTATACTGTGTTGGTGGGGTCCACCTTATTTTATTCACACAACATTCTTGTGAGGCAGGATAACAGAATTCAAATCAATTTTATGTATCATTTTACATTGTTGGGACAACAGCATACTAAATATAATGAGGGGAGAAAAACCACATTAAAACAAAATTAATATTTTTTTAGATCACCCAAAAATCATGTACGTACAAAAATTACCCAGAACTATAAAATGCCCATCCCACCCACATAAGAATGCCAAAAATAAACCACCAAGAGGCAGACTCCTAGGGCTATCCAAATGCCCAGGTGTCTGGTGCTAGAAGGATGAAAAGCTCAAAACATCCTCCACAACACTAAGGAGACAACACAGGAGCTACCTGTCCAAAGCTGCTGAACCAAGTTGCTGTTTGATGTTGTCACTGGTGAGGAGCAGAGCAGGACCTAGAAATAGAGAATATATTTATTTATAAAAATGTTTATATATCACTTTTCATCAAACAACTGTACATAAACTCATGCAATAAGAACCATATAAAAAGTTGAAATCAGAAAACAGCTAACTTGTGGAAAAATGTATTCTTGATTGCTTGCATAAGCCTGACAGAACAGAAAAGTTTTCAGCAGGCATTTAAAAGTTGAAACGGAAAGTGCCTTCTGCATCTCTGTTGGCAAGGTGTTCTGCAGGAATGGGTCAATGATAGAAAAGGCACTATTTCTTGTTATCAGATGAGCCTTGCCAACTTGAAGAATTAGTGACATTCCTGCAGATGATCTCAGTGACTGGCATAGCATTGAAACATCTTGAGTGATCCTTCTTTTAAGTTTGAAAATAAAATGGGCTGTGGTCCAAGAAGCAGGGCAACATGTTTTGCCTGGAGAAGGCTGCAGGTTCTGTCACCCGATTACAGATACTGGGACCTTGAAGGATTTCTGTCTAAGCACATGAAATACTACTACCGGTATCCTCTTTTGGAGAGCCACACAATAGAGACTGTCACACTGTCTCAGATTTGCTCTGGCTGCTACTCAATATTGCTCATTAGTTGCCCCCTAAATCAAGAGACTGGTGCACCACTTTGGACTGAAGCGGGTGGTTTTTCAGAAAGTAGTGCTTCCACACAGAGACTCTCAGGACCGTCCTGGAGGGCCTCAGTGGAGGAGATTTTCTAGCTTCTTCGGACCACGCATTCTGATTCACCCCCTTTACTGACAGGTTCTGGGTTCTGCCTACCAGGGCAAATACTATCAGTACAGTACTGAGCCCTCATCCCACTTTTGGTGGGTGGTGTTACTGCTCATCTTCCATGCCCCAGCAGCAGAAAAGGTGAGCAACAAGGCCTTGAGGAATTTGGGGGAGCAAGGGACATTCTGGCAGCAGCAGAAGTGGTGGGGCAGACAGCAGCGGGGTGGGGGGGCAAGGGGCGACACATTCCTGGCTTGCCTCAGGTGGTAAAACAGGATGGGCCACCTCTGGGACAAGCACACAGTTCTCTTCCAGTTAATATATGCTCCTCTGACTGGTTGCATGGAGAAGGGTTCCTAACTCGCCATGGGTGCATCCATTTACAAGCATTTACCCTCATAGCTAGTAAACCTGAAAATCAGTCACAAAGAAGCAAAGCTACACACGCAGCTCTTTATCTTGTATCCTTTGTTAAGCTCACTGACTCTGTAGACACAGGCCTCTGGGTATATATTTTTACTCTTCTGAACACTCCACAGAGGCCATGAACCCTGCTTCTGAAAAAACAACTTCACCTCGTGCCCAAAGCCGCTTTGCTCGCTGCAGCTGCCTTTCGGCCCTATTTTTATTTGCTGCTATAAATGTCAACAAAGAACCAAAGCTCTCCCCCCAGAGTAACTGCAGCTGTAAGGCACATCAGATGGGAGGAGGGTGAGAAGCAAGGGAGGGAAGGAGAGAGAGAGACAAAGCAAGGGATTAATGTCATGCCAGAAAGAGAAAGGTCACGGGTGGTATTGACAGAAGTGCTCGCGCTGAGCAAAGTATGAAATATAAACCCTCCCAGAATCACAGCACAGAGCAAAATAACTCATTTTCCTATTAACGAAAGGCCGGCCCAGCTGTGAATTAGAGGAACAAGTTGCTCAGCGCCTGAATGAGCGCTATGTGGGATGTGGATGGCAGGGGGAAGAGGAGGGCACATGAGGCCATAAGAGTGATGGTCTCCTGGCCATAGTGCAGCAGTGTTCTTTTGAAAACTTGTTTCCGATGCTCATGTGTCACCACATCAAAGCAGGAAAGACCTACCAGTACCACTATTTCCCTGAATACCAGTTGCCGAGGATCACAAGCGGGAAAGGGTGACTTTAATTATTGCACTGATATCTCCCCCCTTTTCTCTAAGGAGCAGGCTTCATAGCTGAGTAGGATTTCCCAGGTCCTAGTCTGACACCCTAGCCACAAAACAGTAGGTAAATATTTGCATTGGGGTGTATGTGTGATGCAAAATAGATCTGTGGGAGAATTTCTCCTGCAAGTTCCAAAGATCTTAGAAGCCAGCAGGGCTTTCATTGTAGCTGCTCCTATTTTCTGGAACAGCATTCCTCTCAAGAAACAACAGGTGGCCACTATCCGCACTTTCCGGAAACAACAGAATATGTTTTTTGTTCCAAAAGGGCATTCCCAGCTGTATAAATAGGTTATTAGTCTCATCTCAAATGTATTGCTGAATTTGTATTTGTGTTTTTAACTGTCTTTAATTATCTTACGTGTAAATAGTTTTAAGAAAGTGATTTATAAATCAACAACAATCAAACCACCACACTTTTTCTGCCTTCACACTACCAGATGCCTGGTCCCCTCCTCTTCACCACCCTTCTTCTCATTCTTCCTCTTTTTCTATGCAATTGCTACTGATTTTAGATTTGGTGGCATTGCAACTTTTCAGCTTATTTTCACCAATCTGGTGCACTTTCCACAAGATCCATCACAGACAGGAATCTCCTGGGGCAGATTTGCTGCAGGGCAGGTATGGGCGAGCAACAGGATCAACTTTGTTACAGTACTGAGTCCCACACATTAACAGAATGGCATGAAATGATGTCACTTTCCTCTTACACATTCTGTGAACCCAGAATGTCTCTCAGCTGCAGATTAGGAAAGCAATAGCACTCCCAAAAAGATACTAAGCATCAGCCTTTTTTTGCAGCGAAGTTATATTCTTTTGGGATGCGGGTGGCGCTGTGGTCTAAACCACAGAGCCTAGAGTTTGCCGATCAGAAGGTCAGCGGTTCGAATCCACGCGACGGGGTGAGCTCCCGTTGCTCGGTCCCTGCTTCTGCCAACCTAGCAGTTCAAAAGCACGTCAAGTGCAAGTAGATAAATAGGTACCGCTCCGGCGGGAAGGTAAACGGCGTTTTTGTGTGCTGCTCTGGTTCTCCAGAAGCGGCTTAGTCATGCTGGCCACATGACCCGGAAGCTGTCTGCGGACAAACGCCAGCTCCCTCAGCCTATAGAGCAAGATGAGCGCTGCAACCTCAGAGTCGTCTGCGACTAGACTTAATGGTCAGGGGTCCTTTTACCTTTACCTATAGTCTTTTTTTTTAAAAAACAACCATACACACACAACAGGACAGGCACCTCCTCTACCCATCTCACAGCATCCATGTGGCTGTTTTAGTCACTAAGCTCTTAATCAGCAAAAAGAGAAAGATGGGGATCTGTCTTGGCCATTGACACCAAGCAGCTTCAACAACACACAGCAGACAACTCTTCACCTAACAGCATCTAGAGGACACAGAAAATCATCCTTTCCTGGTAAACAACCTTCCCTGCCTCTCTCTATCACACACAAACACACTTCTTGAGCCTGCACTGGGATGAGTCACAGATCCTGATGCTTGAAGCAAAGTGGTGCATGTGTCTCTCACACACTCAACTGCATCCTCATTGCAGTGCAGAGGTGGCTTTGGCTGCTGTTCTGGGGCTTCATTAGAAGGAAACCCAGGTCTGCAATCTGACCCAGAAACACCGGTTTCTGAAAAAGGAGATACAGAGTATGTGAAGTTAACTGCTCCAGGGAAGATTATTTCTTAGGTGTTTTGACTATTACCCTCTTTTAAGAACATAAGAATAGCATAGTCACTGTGGCTAGCAGCCATTGACAGCCTTATCCTCCACGTATTTGTCTAATCTTATTTTAAAGTTGGTAAGCCATCACTGCCCCCTGTGGATGCAAGTCCTGTAATTTAACTATGTGCTGCATTTCAAATTTATATTCCCCTCCACATTCTCATAAGATTTGTTAAAGCAGGTAAACTCTCTCATCACAAACACGTGACACGCCCCAAACTCTCCATTTTGTGGTTTGTGAGAGTCTCCCATAATAATAATAGGTCTTCCAGGGGAAATGGGCTGACAGCACATCCAGAAGAGAAAAGGAAGCTATTTCAACCAGCTGGATGGCTACGTGGGAGCCAGTTGAAGTTAAATCCTTCGAAGATAGAGGTCCTTTGGCTGGGTTGAGACGATATGGGGTTGGGGAGGCCAACTCCCATCCCTTGTGGGGGCGCAATTACTGCCAGTGCCTTCCGTCAGGAGTTTGGGTGTAATCTTTGACATCTCCCTTTCTATGTAGGCGCAAGTTAAAGCTATAAAAAAGGCGACATTTTTTCATCTCCGCCAAGCTAAGCAGTTGGTCCCTTACCTCTCTCGCCCCGACCTTGCCACTGTGATCCATGCGACAATCACCTCTAGGCTTGATTATTGTAACTCACTCTACGTGGGGCTGCCCTTGAAACTGACCCAGAAACTCCAGCGGGTGCAGAATGCTGCAGCGAGGCTCCTTACGGGGTCCTCGCCGCAGGATGACATTCACCCAGTGTCATACCAGCCGCACTGGCTCCCGGTGGAGTACAGGATCAGGTGCTGGTTTTAACCTTTAAAGCCCTATACGGCCTAGGACCCTCGTACCTACAGGACCGCCTCTCTTGGTATGCCCCACGGAGGACCTTATGGTCTGCAAATAACAACATCCTAAAGATTCCAGGCCCCAGAGAGATCAGACTGGCCTCGACCAGAGCCAGGACTTTTTCAGCCGTGGCCCCGGCCTGGTGGAATGCTCTCTCACAAGAGACTAGGGCCCTGCGGGATGTGACATCTTTCCGCAGGGCCTGTAAGACAGAGCTGTTCCGCCAGGCCTTTGGTCAGGGTTCAGTCTGACCCATTTTCTCCTTGTATAAAAACAAGAATGAAGGAGGTTCCCAGCCCGCTCACAGGTGTTTCTAATATCAGTGGAAACAGCTGGTAAGCGCCTTTAATTTTAACCTGAAGATTGCCACTTGTCCAGTTTTAATTTTAATTTGTTTGAATTAATTGTGGGATGAATCTTAATTTATTGATCGCTTATTTTTATGCATTGTTTTATTTGTATGTTAGCCGCTCTGAGCCCGACTTTAGCCGGGGAGGGCGGGATATAAATAAAATTTATTATTATATTATTATTATTCTTTGCACAATTACCGTGTGGAATGCGTTGCCACAAGATGTAGGTGCGGCCACCTCAGGGAATGGTAGCAGCTCAGTGGCAGGGCATCTGCTTAATCTCCAAGTAGGGAGTGTCTCCTGTCTGAAACCCTGGAGAAGTGCTGGGAGTCAGTGTGGAGGATACAGAGCTAAATGAACTAAGGTTCTGACTTGGTATAAGGCATGTTCCTAAGTTTTTAAAGAGGGATTTGGCAAATGGTGAAAAGGCAGGCCAAGAGGTGAAATAACAAACTCAACATATTTTGGTCAACAGCTATTAGCACTGATGGTTGAATGGAATCTCCACATTCAAAGGCAGGATGTGACCTGGTATGAGGGGTGTCTGGCTTAGGGAGAGTCTCAAGGGCCAGACAGAGAGGTGTGGAGGGCCACATGCAACCCCAGGGTCTGAGGTTCCCCATCCTTGAGCCTGACCATTAGAATCATGGAAACATAGACTCATAGCATTGAAAGGGATTCCAATTGTCATCTAGTCCAACCTTCTGCAATGCAGGAATCTCAGCTAAAGGATCCATGACAGATGGCCATCCAACCTCTGCTTAAAAAACTCCAATGAAGGAGAGTCCACAACCTCCCGAGGGAGACTGTTCCACTGCGTCTTTTGATGCTTCTGATCTAGCTTAAGGATCCATGTAGACCAGCACTGTTTCTAACAGTGCATAAAGTGAAGAGGCACAGGAATATTAAGGACTGGAGAGCAAAGAAACCTGCATTGCTGAGGCTCACTGAGGGCTGTCTCCGCAAACACTGATTTGTGCCCCCCAACCCCCTCACAACGTCATCCATCCACGCAAACAGCGCTGATGACAAGGCCCTCTCTGCACGAGAATGGCACTGTGCTGCTTGCCAGACAACACTCAAAAGGGGTGGGTGGGTGGGTGGAAACCCTGCATGGCTTCACTAAACAAAGCAGCCTTTCAGCCTTTTGAAAAAACGACGAGTAGAAGGTTTGCAGGACAGGAGCTATGGCTCTTTTGTGGGAAAAGCAGAAACGAGTCAGTGCCGTCAGAAACCCAGAAATTGGACAAAACAGAGTGGGGCTGCTGTGCTAAGAGGTGGATGAATAAGATAAAGCAGAAAGGCTGGAGTCTTTGAGTTGGGATTTGAATGCGGCTAAATATATCAGCCGAGCCTTTGCCCATCTAACGTCTCCCTCCTTCAATAATTTATTACCTGCCCTTCACCCTCAGTTCACAGGGTGGGTTACAACAATTAAAATGCAGAATTAAAAATAGTTCACAGCAACTTACAATCACAGAAATAAGGTGGGTCCTTTAAAAAGTGTTAAAGGCCAAGCAAGGTAAAGAAGCACAACTTCAGCATTTGCCGGAAGATGTATAATGAAGGTGCCAGATGCAACTCTGTGGGAAGGGTTGCAACTTGGGGACTGCGAAATTGGGGGCTGCCACAAAGGAGGCCCTCTTCCAGGCCGCACCACCCCCAGTCTCTGAGGATGGAGGGACTAAAATAAATATTAGATTTTGTGGGATGTATAACACTGGTGCAGTCAATCACAACATTCCTAGAGTGTACACAAAGGGGCCTTGGTCCTCCAGGTAGAGTTTCCTGTGCCAAGACTGAAATCACTTCCTTTGTGTGACCAGAAGTGGGAGTGGCCTTACCTGTAGCTATTCAAAGATACAGGTGAGCTGCTACTCTCCCTCTCTTCCCACCAGGACTCCGAGGATGCAACATCTCAGGAGATGCTCTCTTGGCTTCCAGCCAAGAGAGGCCCACATGGAGCCTTTCTCCCTTAAGGAGAATCTCCACATGTACATACATTTAATCTAAGCTAGCCTGCCTTCTGAGACTTATATATTCTTGGATGTTTGTGAGTAAAACCTTTATACTTTTATAAGCTTATGTGTTGTGTATTTTCTGTTAAGAGGGAACCAGGGGATATATGCCAGGAATCTGCCTTGTTCTAGAAGTTCATAGGAACTTAAACGCCACGCTTTGCTGCGCTTTATTGGGGATGAGAAACTCTGCTAGTTTGGAGCTTGTTAGCACAAGCTGGGATAGGAAATATTAAACAATATTCCCTCATCCACATTCCTCTCATCTCCCACAAAAGGGTTTTGAGGCCCAGAACTGCGTATTTTGTGTATTTTTAAAGGATTGCTTTGGATTGTGATTTTTGGCAGAGTAGAATTTTTCTGTTTGTACTTCCTGGTAAGCACATGGTCCTTTGTTCTCCATTGTGCTGTGAAAAGGGGGATTAGCGACCCCTCCCCTCCCTCAGAGCTCACAGACCTCAGAGGCAGTGAAGATTAGTTTGCATTTTTGAGATTTTTGAGTTTTTGATTTTTGAATTTTAGCCATTTTTGGGAATTTTGAAATTTTGAAAATTTTTCAAATTTTTGAGGATTAAGATGGCAAGCTCAGGATTTGAACGTGAAGCAAGATCAAACTTTATGCTGCTGAATGATCGTAATTTTGTGCAATGGAAGCAGCGCCTTTTAGTGCATCTTGGTGCAAAGCGAGTTCTTAAAGCTGTAATAGATCCCAAACCTGATTTGGCTGATTTAAGCTCAGATGATTTAACCAAGATAGCAGATTGGGAAAGGCAAGATGCAGAAGCTAAACACATAATTTTGAGCAGTTTGAAAGATGAGCATTTATCTCTGATTGACTATGAAAGTGATGCATCTCAGATTCTAAAGGATATTGAGAGGGTTTATGCACAATCATCAGAGAACTCTTATAGACATTTATTGGATAAACTGCTGAAGTTAAAGATGAATTCTAGAGAACAATTTACAGGGCATTTTAAGGACTTTAATGAAATTGTTCAAAGGATTGCCCTAACTCCCAGAGCTTTTGATGATGCAACCAAAGTGACTTTTATGCTCGCATCATTAGGAAAAGAATTTACTTCATTTAAGAGTATAATGGATCACACCAGAGATTTGACTTTTAATGAACTAGCAAATCACTTAAGAGAGGAATGCAGAGATTACCTTGATTCTCCACAAAGGAATCCAAGGAGGGACACAAGCTATGTTTCTAAGCAATTTCCCAAGTCTAAGGAAGTGTCCAAAGATATAATATGCCATAACTGCAATTTAAAAGGGCACATTGCAAGGAGTTGCCAGAAGCCCAAGAATAAGTCCCGCCCCTTTCAACCAAAAGGTGAAAAGAAGGGGGGTCGCGAGCGTACATTTCTACTGCAAGAAAAGAGTTTAAATGTGCAAAGAAATGAAAGGAAAAGTGACCAATTTATTTTAGATTCGGGAGCCACAAGCCATTTTGCGCATAAATTAGAATATTTCAGAGAAATAAATGATAGTGAATGGACTGAAATCCAGATTGCTGATGGAAATGTTCTAAAATCACAAGGTACAGGTTCAATGCGTTTGAAATTCAAGGTGAACAATGAATCTCTTGAAACAACTGTGCCTAATGTTCAATATGTCCCAGAATTGAACTGTAACTTACTTAGTGTGTCTGCTTTAGACAAGAAAGGTTTCAAGGTTACATTTGAAAATGGAGAATGCAATGTAACGAAAAATGGTGAGGTTTATGCTCAAGGGAAATTAATCAATGGTGTATATGAGATTAATGTTTCAGAAAACCAATCAGCACAAGTGGCTCAATCCAAGCAGAAGGATGAACCAGATCTGGAGCTGTGGCATCGAAGACTGGGTCACAGGGATATCAGAGTCATCCAAGAACTGCAGAATGGAGATATTGTGAGAGGTCTACAGGTAAACAAAAGTAACACACCCACACCAAAATGTATAACTTGTGTAAGTGAAAAAGGAGTCAAACCTTCTTTCCCACGTTGTGCAGAAAAGAGAAGCACAAAAGTTCTGGACATTGTGTACACTGATTTAGCTGGACCTATGAATATACCTTCCTTAGGAGGAAATAAGTATATTCTGATCTTTTTGGATGATTATTCAAGGTTTTGTGTGGGATACCTTCTCAAAGAGAAGAGTGAAACAGTGGAATTGTTCAAGCAATACGTAAGCATGGTCAAGAACAAATTCCGGCGAGCACCCACCACCCTAATGTCTGATAATGGTGGGGAGTTTTGCTCACGTGAAATGGAAGCCTTCATGGCTCAGGAAGGCATAGCACATGTGACCACAGTTAGCTACACACCTCAACAGAACTCTATTGCTGAGAGGAAATTTAGGTCTATCCTAGAGATGACAAGGTGTATGCTAAAAGGATCCAACTTGTCGAAGAAACTTTGGGGCGAGGCAGCAAATACTGCGATTTATATACAGAATAGGTTGCCAACAAAAGGCACAGAGCGCACGCCATTTGAACTTTGGCATGGAAGAGCCCCAAATTTGTCACACATACGTGTATTTGGAAGTTTGTGCTATTACCACGTGCCCAAGGAGCACAGACACAAACTTGACTCCAGAGCAAAGCCTGGTATCCTAGTTGGATATGCTTCTGGAGGAAAAGGCTACAGAGTTGTGGACTTACAAACAGGGAAAACAAGTTCACATCACGTGATTCATTTTGAGGAGTATGAAAAGGCTGACACAAGGAACACAGCAATTGACTGTTCCAATGAGCCAGCAACAGAGGAGTTTGTAAGTTTTCCTTTTGAAGCCATACCAGAAACTAATCCACCTCCTAGTATTGTACCTCCTAGTGTTGTAGCACCCCCTACAGATGACACCCCAGAAGACGCGGAGGACCAGATGTCAGAAGGCTCCAGAGACGAAGAGGACCCGTATGCAGGGATGCCGCCATTGGAAGGAGATGAGGAAGCTGATGCGGTTCAACAAGAGCCAGAGGTCAGACGTTCCTCCAGGTCCAACAAAGGCGTTCCACCACTACGACTGTCCTACTTTGCAGGGCCGGCGCCACCACAGGAACCTTCCACGTGGGAACAGGTTCAACGGTTGCCATCTGCTGAGGCCAGTCTCTGGAAGCAAGCCGCGCAGGAAGAGATGGATGCACTGCATCGCAACAAGACCTGGACCCTGACAGAGCTACCTCCTGGTAAGAAGGCAATTGGGTCCAAGTGGGTGTTCAAGCTTAAGAAGGGGTCAGAAGGGGAGGTGCAACGCTACAAAGCTAGACTTGTAGCACAAGGATTTTCACAACAGTATGGCGAAGATTATGATCAAGTATTTGCGCCTACAGTGCGATATAGCAGTGTTAGATTACTTCTAAGTATTGCAGCATCTAAAGGCCTAACAGTCCGTCATGTCGACATAGCAACAGCTTTTCTTCATGGGACAATTTCTGAACAGATTTATATGAAGCAGCCCAAAGGCTTTATCAAGCAAAATGAGGCACATCTTGTATGTAAACTTCAGAAAGGAATTTATGGTTTGAAACAAGCTGCAAGAGCATGGAACCAGAAATTACATGAAATGCTGGTTCAGCTTGGGTACAAGCAGTCAACAGCTGACAAGTGCCTGTACACTAAGAACAGAAATGGACAATTCTCTTACATTCTGGCTTTTGTCGATGATTTATTAATATCAACGTCCAATGACAGAGACTATAAAGACATAGTCAGACATCTCAGCAAAGAGGTGGAAGTAAAGGAATTGGGACTTGTCCAGTATTACTTGGGAATTCAAATTGAGAGAGAAGAGGACGGCTCATTTCTTCTCAACCAGAAGCAGAAGATAATAGAACTGATAGAAAGCATGCAGATGCAAGGTGCACACCCTGTCGCGACACCCATGGCCACAGATTTTCTAAAGAATCAACAAGATTCGAAGCTGCTGCCAGACAACAGCGAATACAGGTCAGCGATTGGTAAACTTTTGTATTTGGTTACCACCAGTAGACCTGACATAGCAAGTGCAGTGGGGATCCTAAGCAGAAAAGTGAGTTCTCCCACTGAACATGACTTGGGTGGGGTCAAGAGGGTGGTGCGTTACCTCAAGGGTACAATGAATTGTAAATTAAAATTGCCAGCTGTAAGGGACCCTAAGTTGGTTGGGTACAGTGATGCAGACTGGGCTGGGGATAAGGCGGATTACAAATCCACAAGTGGTTATGTTTTTATGTTTGGAAATGCACCTATCATATGGGGCAGTTATAAACAGAAATGTGTAGCCTTATCGTCCACAGAGAGTGAATATATTTCAGCTTCGGAAGCATGCAGAGAAATCATCTGGCTGGATCAACTCCTGACAGACTTTGGTTTGCCGAGAAAAGGACCTGTCAGCTTGATGGAGGACAATCAAGGCTGCCTGCAGCTAGCGCAAACCGAAAAGTTCCTTGCACGTTCAAAACACATTGGGGTCAGGTATCACTTCATTCGCCAGATGATCCAAGATGGACTAGTAGAAATGTCCTACTGTAATACTCAGGAGATGACTGCGGACATTCTCACGAAACCCTTGCCACGAGAGAGTTTCCAGAACCTGCGTGTCAAGCTGGGACTCTGGGTGGTTGAATAAAGTTGTTTTATGTTTGTTAAATGTTGTTCAGACTGAGAAGGGGTTTGTGGGATGTATAACACTGGTGCAGTCAATCACAACATTCCTAGAGTGTACACAAAGGGGCCTTGGTCCTCCAGGTAGAGTTTCCTGTGCCAAGACTGAAATCACTTCCTTTGTGTGACCAGAAGTGGGAGTGGCCTTACCTGTAGCTATTCAAAGATACAGGTGAGCTGCTACTCTCCCTCTCTTCCCACCAGGACTCCGAGGATGCAACATCTCAGGAGATGCTCTCTTGGCTTCCAGCCAAGAGAGGCCCACATGGAGCCTTTCTCCCTTAAGGAGAATCTCCACATGTACATACATTTAATCTAAGCTAGCCTGCCTTCTGAGACTTATATATTCTTGGATGTTTGTGAGTAAAACCTTTATACTTTTATAAGCTTATGTGTTGTGTATTTTCTGTTAAGAGGGAACCAGGGGATATATGCCAGGAATCTGCCTTGTTCTAGAAGTTCATAGGAACTTAAACGCCACGCTTTGCTGCGCTTTATTGGGGATGAGAAACTCTGCTAGTTTGGAGCTTGTTAGCACAAGCTGGGATAGGAAATATTAAACAATATTCCCTCATCCACATTCCTCTCATCTCCCACAGATTTGCATGTTTGGGTAGGCTTGGTTAAACAAAAACTGTTTTAAGCAGGCAATGAAAGTAGAACAGTCCAAGAAGGTCTGTCGGGAAGGAGGTGGTCTTCCAGTCTGAGTCGCTTAAGGCTTTTAAATACAAACATGAGCAACTTGAATTGGGTCCAGAAATGAATTGGATGATTCCCATAAGCCCCAGCCAGTGCTTCCCTGTTTCTTGGTGCTTCCCCATTGTTGCTCAACCAGCAGTCTGCCTTCCTTTACGGACCTATCCTCTTCTGCTTCTTCTACCTGCTGACCTGACTTCCTGGCAGAGAGGATGCTTTCCTGGCTTTCAGGCACTGCTTGGACATTGCCCTTATGAGCTGATCATCACTTTGGTCAGTGTTGTCTTCGGCTGTGGCCCAGGCAAGTCTTATTCCTGGTCAATGTCCCAACAGAGGCTTTGCATTGGGGCTTAGCTGGGGGCCAGCCAGGATTTGCCACTCTGACCTGCAGTGCTTCAGCTGCCCAACACAGATCAGAAGGATTGAATATGGAGAGGAAAATGTTGGGAAGAGAGAAAAGTTCAAGTTACACACACACAATATCTTTCTAATTCACCCTTGGGTCTTGGAAGTCAGAATATGAGGCCTCCTGTTAAATATTTTGGGATGTATCCAACTAAGCTCTAATCAAGGTAGACCCAATGAAATTAATGTTAGTCACACCCATCAGTTTCAAATGGGCCTCCTCCAAGTAGGATGTACATTGGATGCAACATAATGTAACACTGGTTAACACAAAATATTTATTCTGTGCTGGTAAGAAAGAGAACTTTCAGCATGGCAGCACCTACACTCCGGAACTCCCTGCCTATTGATATAACAGGCAAGTACTTTCACTGTACTACTTTCATCACCTGCTTAAAACAGTCCTTGTTTAGCCAATTCTACCCGGACATGCAAAGGCCAACATTTCTTTTAATCTGATAATTTAACTTTGGCTTTCATTGATAGTTTTAATGTATATTTTGTGTGTGTGTGTGTGTGTTTTGCAAACTGCTTAAGAGGTTTTATTTGGAGTTAAGTCATATACAAAGTTTTTTAAATCAAATAAACAAATACAGTACAGCCTTTTGATGCCCCCCCTGCCCCTTCCTCCCATCCAGTTACTGCAGAAAAGAGATCCAAACCATGGGGCCAACAACATCACCTGCTGAGAGCTCTTACCGATAGCACAGAGGGCGTGTTTGAGCTCCAGGGTGAAGGTGGAGAGAGGCACATCTTCTGACACAGGCATGATGGCGACTGTGGAGAGGTTGCTAGCAGGGTTGCTGGCATCCCATTTGCTCCCAGAGGCATGCAGTCCAAGTGGGTGACCTGCTGTGAAGAACAGCCATTCAGAAAACTGCACATTATCCACACCACCCCCAAACACATGCAGTTGCCAGGGCTGGGCCTACTGTTTGGGCAGGGAGAAGCCTTGGGTGGCTGCTTTGCTTTGCTTTATTTTATTTTATTTATTGGTTTTCACAAGTGTATAAGAAAATACAAACATCAGGCAATTAATTCCTAGTGTCATGAAAGGGACAAGCTATTAGTTGCTGAATTTACCATTATTTATTTATAGGAATACTTCAGAACTGCTACAACATAATTTTATTTGTAAAAATACATACAATCATTCAGGCCTGTTGGCAGAAATCAAGTCCTCAAGAGATGTCAAAGTGTCAAAAGCAAGGGGGCCTGTCACATCTCTGGTATGGTAGAAGTGTGTTCTACAGTATTGGACTGGCAACACTAAATGCTTGATTTCTGCTTGCGGGCCAGTCCAGCCTCTGTAACAATTATTGTGCGATGTCAATGCCTGGAAATAAATTCCTGAATGGAAATATTCTTAGCCACATGTTTAGGGTCTGTTGTTCAGAAGGTTAGCTCATTTTGCTCCAAGTTTCCAGTCACAGAAGAAGGAAGAATAGAAACAGCAGAAAAATGGGTAAGATTGGAGGGAAATGTAATAAGCATGGATCAGTCAATGCTGGACTGTACAAAGCTCAAACACACACACACACACACACACACACACACACACACACAAGAGAGAGAGAGAGAGAGAGAGAGAGAGAGAGAGAGAGAGAGAGAGGCAGAACTACAGTGTAAGGAGAGTTCCAGCAGTGCAATCATCTCTCCAGCCAATAGCAGCGCTCCACTTAATCACCTTAAAGAAAGCGCCAATTGGCTGGTTCTTCCACCCCAATGAGAGTGTGGAAGTGGAAACAGCCAATCCCTCTCTACCTTGCCAAACCCCAAGGCATGGGAAAGGGGGAAAGGGGAGCCAAGGATGCATTGTCCTACCCCCTTGCTGAAGGCTGCCAAGGATCTTCTCGCCAAGCAAATGGATAAGCCGAGTCACAACCTGGCAAGAGACACACAAACATCAGACCAAACAGTGCTGAGGGATGGCAGAAGTGTCTTTAACAGGCAGCCGTATTGAGATTTATTGGGAGGGAATGGACGGATTGTAAATGGAGCATAGCCAAGATGCTCGGAGGCTGGAGGCTCCTTGATACAAAAGAAAAGCTTCAAGGGAAACAATGGTTTCATTGCTACGGTAGTTTTGCAATAAGTTGGTTTTCCTCAGAAATGCACTCTTCCTGCTTTGAAGGCTCTGTTTTAAACCTTTCAACTTTATTCAAAGGGCATTTTTATCCGTGTGTGTGTGTGTGTGTGTGTGTGTGTGTGTGTGTGTGTGTAAAGACAAGAAAGCATTTCTTCACACAGTGCAAACTATGGAACTCTCTCCCACAGGAGGCAGTGATGGCCACCACCTTGAATGGTTTTAAAAGGGGGTTAGAAAAAATTGTGTAGGTTAAGGCTACTAGCCATGATAACTATGCTCTACCTTCACAGTCGGAGACAGTAATGCTTGAAAGCGAGTTGCTGAAAACTGCAGGAGGGGAGGGAGATCTGATGCTGTGAGAACAGGAAACTGAATGAGATGGGCCACAGGCTGATCCAACAGGGCTCTTCTTATGTTCTTATGGAGCACACATGGGATGCATTGCTCATTTTAACCTAACAATTCCATGGCATAAGTTAGGCAGAGAAACTGTGATGAAATATCTGGCCTAGAGTCAGCTTTGTGGCTGTAATTTAAACCTGGCTTTGAACCTGGATCTTAGGCTTGATAGTTCTTCCATTGTACCATAGAGGGAGGAAGGAAGAGAAGGTCAAGGTAAACTTGTGGTGGCCAAAGGAAGCTCCCTTGTACCAAATCAGACCACTAGTTCACCTAGCTCAGTATATAGTCTCTACACAGACTGGCAGCAGCTCCGTGGGATTTCTCCCAGGTAGGGATGTCTCTTCCTGCTCTGCCTAGAGATGCTGGAGATTGCAACTGGGACCTTCTGCCTGCAAAGTAGATGCTCCACCACTGTACAGTTGTACCTTGGTTTTCTAACAGCTTAGTTCTCAAACATTTTGGCTCCTGAACGCTGCAAACCCAGAAATGAGTGTTCCGGTTTGCAAACTATTTTTGGAAGCCAAATGTCCAACGGGGCTTCCGTGGCTTCCAATTGGCTGCAGGAACTCCCTGCAGCCAATCAGAAGCCGTGCTTTGGTTTCCAAAAGTTTTGGAAGTCGAACAGACTTCTGGAATGGATTCCATTCGACTTCCAAGGTACTACTGTACTATGGTCCTTCCCAGGAACACAGGAAGTGTTGATCAGGCAACTGCCCCATCTAGCATAGCAATTTCTGCACTGACTGGCAACAGCTCTCCAGGGCTTCAGGCAGTTTCACCTGGAGATGCTGGAGACTGAACCTTTTGCATGTCATGGAGATGCTTTCCCACTGAGCCACAGCCCATTCTGTACACCCTCATAGTTGCCCTTGTTCTTTCACCAGAGGTAGCAGCTTAAATTATGCAGGACAAAACTGGAAATATTATAGGTGCATAGACGTCTATAGGTGTGTGCATATGCATGTGTGTACACACACACACAAATACATGTGTGTATGTGTAAACACACACACACACACTTTGTGCCTCTGCTCACTCTACTCACCAACCCACCCACTCCCGCCATTCCCCCATATTAACCCTTCCCCCAATTAACCCCCTAGGACTTCTTTCCACCCCGTGCAACTTCTTAGCTCACTTTTCACCTTGATTTAAGATTTTTATGTTGGTAGGTATGAAAATAATTAAAAGTGCAGCATATTCACAGCCCTGCCCATTAACCTCCCAAGCATGACCTTGGGGTCATGGAGGAAGGAATTTGCAGCCCTCTGCCAGAAGCTGCGCTCCTTCATGTAACTTACTATAAAACAGGTGCGTGCACAAATACACACACAAATCCCAAATGCAGCTCTGAGTGAGCACACAGCAGGTTGCTTACTGCCACTGGTTGAGTCACACCGGCGCTGCCATGGCGACGCACCAGGAACATCAATTTCGGATTTGAACAAGGCGAGCAGCATAAGATTTCCTTGGAGTTTAAAAAGCACGCTGAGCACATCGCTCGTACACACACACATATAAATATATGGGTACACAGGGGTATTTTTTCTATATAAAGAGAGAGAATGCAGTTCTACCATACTTCTGTGATGCCAGTAACCAAAACAAAACAAATTGCTTGAGCTCTTCTGATATTGGCAAGAAACGCCAAAATAGTGGCATGAGAGATTCCCACTGAAGCAAATAATGTCTTCAGACAAAGCTGCAGGGGAACAATCTAAAGCCAATTAGAAAAGAGAGAGTCCCAACCTGATGTCACTTAAATTTCCTATGGCTGTTTTGAACATCATTATTGCAGCTTAGGCTTTTTAGTATTTCATTATTTAGGCCTTATGAATGGAACTAGGAATGGAGGCTGAGGTATATATATTTAATATTACGTGATGTCTGGATTTGCTAGCAGCCTTGAGCTTCCTTTGAAAACTGGGAGTTGGCAATATCAGAAGTTATTAAAACAAAAAATCTTTCCAACTAAGTTGCTCACTTGAATTCTGGCACATTCACATTTTGTGAATTGTGTTCCAATCCAAACAGTGGCCAACCAGATACTCTGGGAAGGTCATAAGCAGGGGACAAAGGAGATTATCTGCCTCTGCTGCTAAACCCCCCACCCGCCAACAATTCAGTAGTACACTGCTGCAATACATGTAGGTTGCATTTCACTGCCATGATTAAACAGCTGTGGTAAGCCAGCCCTCTGTGCATTTATCACCTACGCTTTTTTAAAAGCCAATGCATCTCATGGTACTGGATTCTCTAAGTCAGGAGTGGAGATGCCCTGGTCCTCCATATGTTGCTGAACTACAACTCCTATCAGCCTTAGCAAGTATGGCCAATGGAACAAGGGGAGTTGCAGTTCAGCAACATCTGGAGGCCCAAAGATTCCCCACACCTACTGGTACTCTAAGGCAAAATACTTCACCCTTTTCAGACTAATGATCTAGTATTAATACATGCATACATTTGAAGACCTACTTTTGAATGCTATTAGCTCAGGTCACAACTCAACAGTGGGCCTTGACCCACCAGCTGAAGACAAACAGCTTTAAGGGATTGATGCTTCGACAGAAATGGTAGTTCCTTCTGTCTGGCCCTGAACCAAGTGCTGATCAGCTTCAATCTGGGCAATTCCAAATTCTAGCATTTATGAAGTAGAAGGGGGAAATACATAATTCCTAGCATCCATAACTTCATAAACATCTGCCTACTATTAAGCCACTTACAAGAATAGATCCACATTCATTCTTTTCATCCACACACATTCCAGAACTCCTGGGATGGCACCCACATTCTGGTTATCTTTATTCCCACTTAAAAATCAAAATGAAGTTTCTAGTCCCTTACAATTGTACAGGCTGAGGATGGGAAAGAAGTGTCAATTCCATTTGCTTCCTTTGCAGTAACAGTGCTCTGACTCCTTCATAGTTTCTGCTGTCCTTTTCATTAAGGGTGGCTTGGAAGCAACGTATCACTCTGAAGCCAAGCTTCACTTTTCCCACACATCTGCAGTGCCAAAACTGATATTGCAATTGCAACCACAGTGCCTATGTTGTGAGACCCAAGCAACCGTGCAGCACTTCAAGGACACAGCCCCTCATCTGGGGGCTGGGCACAGCAGAGGTAATTTATCACAATCCCCAGAGACGCCTCTGAACTTATGCACAGCAGCCACAAAGTGCTCAAAGTGTAATTTTTTAAAAGATTAATTGTTAAGCAGACCCCTTTACAGATCCAGAGGTGGGTCAAGTCCCCAGCTTCAGAAAAATGCAAATACTGCAGATGAGAAGCCATTCATCACTCCAACTGACAGCCAAAGCACATCGCCCTGTGAAGCAGAAAGTACGTGACCTGTCAAGCCCCTAGACCCAATGTCTCTCCTTGCTTTCTTGAGGGTGGACTTGCTCCGCACCAAAAACCCCTCTTGTACTGACCATGAATGAAACGACCATGAGACAAAAGCAAGACTTGTTTGAAAAGAAAAAGATATTGCTTTGGAGTAATTGGAAGAAAATCAAGACACCACCCATAAAGGTCTGGGCAATTAAAATCTGGGATGCTGTCTACGTGATAAAGCTTACCAAGGTTGTGAGAACCAGAGAAGGCAGGCAATTTGATAACCTCTTCATAGAAAAATGGAATCCCATAATAAGCAATTTGGTGTAACAAGGTTCAAGACAATGTAAATCCGTTCATATTGCTCGGGACTTCATGATTTCAGTACATCTGATTTCTAAATCCTATTTTTGCTTCCATTCTCTGTTCTGGGTAGTGCTGTCATATTACTGTTTCTTTGTCTTTGTAAGCTTTCAAATGATAAATTAAGCCCTTAAGAAAAATATTGCTTTGGAAAGACCCATTAACATACAGGGTGCAAGGTAGAACACACTCACTCTGTGAGGAAGGGGATATCAATTGGTAGTACAGTGGTACCTCAGGTTACATACGCTTCAGGTTACATACACTTCAGGTTACAGACTCCGCTAACCCAGAAATATTACCTCGGGTTAAGAACTTTGCTTCAGGATGAGAACAGAAATCGGAGGCCCCATTAGCTAAAGTGGTGCTTCAGGTTAAGAACGTTTTCAGGTTAAGAACGGACCTCCGGAACGAATTAAGTACGTAACCAAAGGTACCACTGTAGAAGGGTTTTGTGTTTTTGTTTCCTTTGATTCCTTCTAGTTTTCCTAGCCCATGATGGGAATTTTATTGAAACTATTTATCCCATGTGCACTCCTGCAACCTCTTCCTCCATGGAATGGCAGCAAGCGCAACAGCTGTCTCTTATTACTATCCTGAAAACCCTGGGAAGATAGGAGTAGGGTGCAACAGATTCAAGGTCACCCAAAGGCGTTCCATGTCTGGATTTGAACCCAAATCCAAAGGCAACTCTCTAAACCACCACCATTTAGGTACATTAAGAGATGTATATAAATTTGACTCTGAGTAGACCCATTGAAATTAATTGACTTCAGGGTGTTGAACTAGATTGCCCCCAGGGTCTCTTCCAAATCTACAATTCTATGATTCTACGTACATCAATTTCAATGGGTCCACTGTTGGATATTGTCCAATGTTTTGGGTCCTGGTTATGTCTGATGTAGTTTTATCTTAACCAGTTAACTGCGTTTTATTTCAAAAATTACACATCCCTTACATGGGAGTAAAGAAAGCTGCCTATTACCAAGCAACAGCACTGGTCCATCTAGCTCAGTATTGTCCACCTATGGGCATCAGCTCTCCAAGGTTTCAGGCAGGAGAAATACCCAGCCCTACATGAAGCATTGAACCTGGGACCTTCTGCATGGAAGTCAGATGCCCGACGCCCCTTTCAGTAACCCTAGGGCTGCCTGTGGCCCTCACATTCCTTTAGGTGCTAAGGGGGTAAAAGAGAGATAAAGAAAAGGAGTTAAAAGAGATGGGGGTTGTCTAACCTATTTTTGGATTTGGTCCCCTCCCTCACCTTTGATTCTAGCCCTGTGCAGCACTGGTAGTCAGTCCCCCTGCCCTGACAAAAAAAAGGCTGCTCACCCCTGCCCCTAAGCTCATCTCAGATGCTTGTCAGTACACAAACATCCTGATTGACAGCCTGCTTTTCATAGCACCTGTATTTCACCTACTTTTTAAAAACTCAAAACAGACCTGCTTTGGATTGGGGCGAAGAATTCCCCCAACCTCCACTGCCTATTAAGCTAAAAAACAACCCAAAAACTTCCATGGCCCCATTTCCATATGAAGACAATAACAGCCTTGCTGGCAAATAATACACAGATGGAGCTATATTCTAAATATAGAGCAAAAGAGCCTTTAAACACAAACAAAGGCAGGGGGGAGACAGTGAGGGAGAGAGAGAAGAGAAGGGAAGTCTGCAAGTTAATAGTCAGGACAGTAGCAGGCAGAAACTCTGAAAGCAGAGGGAAAATGCCATCAAGTAGGGTCAGGAAGAAGACAGGACATCAGACAAGAGTCAAAAGGTTACTGCCTTCCAGATCCAATATAATCAATTCTGGTCCTGCATACTGTGATCAATAAGCCTTTCATCAATGAGGGGACCAACAGAGAGCAGCTCTTTAAATCCAACACATAATTACGTACAAGCGACTCCCCACTTATGCAGGGATTACGTAAATGCTCGTAAATAGGGAGCCTCATCAGAGTGGGGAACTAGGGCGATTTCTTCTTCTTTCACAACAAAAATGGTTCACAGCTTTTCGGAACCCTGCCTAACAAAAAGCAACCCATACTGTGCCATTGCCTCAAGATCACCAGAAAGGGCAGGGAACAGCTCGCTTGAGCCCACTGTAATATAGCTTCTCGCCCAACAGCTGTTGAATAGGGTAGTGCAGGAAGCAGCAAGAGCTTCTGTGCGCCATTTTTTAAAGCCTTTAAAGCCTCTGTGCTCTGGGGAGGGTCTCCTTTCAAGCCACAAGGACTTTCCAGCTCTCTCCAGCCATTTCCAGATTTGAATTGATTTGAACTGATTGATTGATTTTCCAGCACCGCACAATCGCGTGTGAGTCGATTGTGTGTATCTGGGAAGATGCCTGTATCGTTAGACAAACTGAGCTAATTCCATGGGGGCATTGGGAGAAAAAGTCGAAAGTTTTTTGGCATCAAAGCAGATGATCTCAACAACTCCTCCTGCCCACGACTCAAGTGATGGGCCTGGAGATGTCCACAAAGCCCATCACTGATTGGTTCCTGCACCAGCTGTGCATGCAAAAGGTTTCCAGATTCAATCCCAAGGATCTCCAGAAAGGACTGAGAAAGAGTCATGCCCAAAATCTTGGAGAGCTCTTGCCAATCAGCACAGACTAAGGGTGGAGAAATCTGTGGCCCTACAGTGGATGTTGGATTCCAGCTCTCATCAGTCCAAGTCAGTGTGTTCAATATTCATGGATGTTGGGAGTAGGGCCACATTTACGCCATATATTTAAAGTAATTAAATAGTAATTGTTTCCCTCAAGGAATTATGGGAGCTGCGGTTTGTTCAGAGCTACCATTCTCAGAGTGGCTTCACAATGAATCCCGCTTCACAGGAAAAGTTGGGAACTGTAGCTCTGGGATGGGAATAAGATGTCTCCTAACAACTCTTGACACCCTTAATAAGTTATATGTCTCAGAATTCCTTGGGAGAAGCCATGACTCTTCAAAGTGATACCATAGTGCTTGAAATGTATCATGTGAATGTGGCCCTGGAATCAGACATCATCTGGAGGACCAACTCTGGCACAGACGATACTGAACTAGATACATGTGCACATGTGTTTTTATTCTGTCTGACAATTGTGTAACACACTGTGCCGGGATGCAGAGGAGGAGGAGGAGGAATCTAGAGCCTGACCACCCACCTTGAGCTGGAATGTTTTTTGCATTCCTGGCAAGGTTGGCTGGGCCCACATCATCACATCAAGCAGGTGGTTTTTGATAGCCCAGCTGTTGAATTTCACAGTAAGTTGCACTTCAATTTAAAAGCACAAGGCGCATACTAGACCCAAGGGGGAAATCTTGGATTCCTTTTTTTGAAAAGCACACGTGTGCCTCCACCGAGTCACCTTTTAGAAATAAAATTAAAAGAAACAGGCAAGCCAAAGGAATAGACCCTTGATATAAACCGAACAAAAAGGTGCATTGCCAGAAGGATGTAGACATTTGACTCCAATATCAAGCGTCAAACCAGGCCCAGGGAGACAATGGTTCAAATCCCTGCTTCTGCAATTTGTTTTGGAAAGTTCTCTATTTGTTACACATTTGGATGCTTCTTAGGGTATCATAATCAAATGATGGTCCCTGAGAGCAAGGATGAGGTTTTCATCTACATTGGATACAACTGGGTGCCATTTTGAATCAACATAGAATCATAGAATCATAGAGTTGGAAGAGACCACAAGGGCCATCCAGTCCAACCCCCTGCCAAGCAGGAAACACCATCAAAGCATTCCTGACAGGTGGCTGTCAAGCCTCTGCTTAAAGACCTCCAAAGAAGGAGACTCCACCACACTCCTTGGCAGCAAATTCCACTGTCGAACAGCTCTTACTGTCAGGAAGTTCTTTCTAATGTTTAGGTGGAATCTTCTTTCTTGTAGTTTGAATCCATTGCTCCGTGTCCGCTTCTCTGGAGCAGCAGAAAACAACCTTTCTCCCTCCTCTATATGACATCCTTTTATATATTTGAACATGGCTATCATATCACCCCTTAACCTTCTCTACTCCAGGCTAAACATACCCAGCTCCCTAAGCCGTTCCTCATAAGGCATCGTTTCCAGGCCTTTGACCATTTTGGTTGCCCTCCTCTGGACACGTTCCAGCTTGTCAGTATCCTTCTTGAACTGTGGTGCCCAGAACTGGACACAGTATTCCAGGTGAGGTCTGACCAGAGCAGAATGCAGTGGTACTATTACTTCCCTTGATCTAGATGCTATACTCCTATTGATGCAGCCCAGAATTGCATTGGCTTTTTTAGCTGCTGCATCACACTGTTGACTCATGTCAAGTTTGTGGTCTACCAAGACTCCTAGATCCTTTTCACTTGTACTGCTCTCAAGCCAGGTGTCACCCATCCTGTATTTGTGCCTTTCATTTTTTTTGCCCAAGTGCAGTACTTTACATTTCTCCCTGTTAAAATTCATCTTGTTTGCTTTGGCCCAATTCTCTAACATGGCAGGCTAGACCTCTCAAAAACTGCACTGATTTCAAAACTGAATGTTTTTTGGTCTTCTTAGAATTCCCAAGTGACACCAGGTACTGGCCTCCTAATAAACCTCAATGAATGATTATCTTGGGCCAGTCACTATTTCCCAATGTAACCTACCTCACAAGGTTGTCATGAGGGTTAAGGGGAGAGTGAGGGTGAAGAATTACCGTCTTTCCCCCTTTTTAAGACACTGTCTTACAATTTTGTTTCCTCAAAAAAACATAGGGTGGCTTATTTTGGGGGGATGTCTTATTTTTATTACATCAGTATGGTACGGTACAGCCTCCCCCTGTGCGCTGAGCAGGCGGGGCAGAACTCTGCAAGAGGCGCGTCCCGTCCCCCCCCCCCCCGCGCCTCTCACTGGTTCGCTGGCTCCCTGCGCACGCAGGAGGGGCTGAGGAGGCGATGGGAACAATGGCGGCACCACGGCTTACTTTTGGGGTACGTCTTACTTCTCACAAAGGTAAAAAAACCCTGCCATGGCTTACTTTATGACTACGTATTAAAAAAGGGAAAACGGTATTAGATGGCATGCTGAGTTCCTTGGGAAACAGGTGGGATAGGAGGACTAATAAACTGTGGGTAACGCAAAGGTAAAAATAAATAAATTATACAGTCCAGAAGATACTTCAGATTCTACTTTAGAAAAGCTGGATTCCACAAACTGCATGCATTTAAATACATTAATTAGTAGCCCTGGCCCATCACAGTCCAGCATCCTGTTCTTACAGAGGCCAATCAGATTCCCTTAGGAAGCCCACAAGCAGGACACAAGAGCAGTCTCATTCTCCCAGTATGTTCCCCAACAACTGATATCCAGAGTACCAGTGTGGTGTAGTGGTTGCAGCACTGGACTTAGGACCTGGTGGGAGACCCTGGTTCAAATCCCCACTCGGCCATGAAGCTCACTGGAAGACCTTGGGCCAGTCACTGCCTCTCACCCTAACCTACCTCACAGGGTTGTTGTGAGGATAAAATGGTGAGGAAAGGTGGGATATAAATGTGCAAAAAAAAAAAAAAAGGTTGGAAGCCATTAGAGGCAAGAAGGGCAATCTAGGCTACTCTAAGCCATGCCCACAAGACAAAATGGTGGTTACCTTGCTGAACAGGAGTGTTTTGTGCTATGATAGAGCCCCCTCTTGCCCACTAGCTTACCTGGGGGAATTTGCGTTTGATTGAAGTCAGCGCTCCCTCTGGAAGTTTGGCCAGCTCAGAATCACGAACTGCATGTACTGTTGTTGCCCTGGGCTGGTGAGTTAAGGCTTCAACCTAAGATAGAGAGAAGAGAAAGTTGCTGCTGAGATGGCACTAGTAATCGCCATAACGCTGCTGTGGTACCAGCAATTGCCATAACACTGCCAAACCAAAACATAGCACAAAGCAGGGGTAACCTCTGTTTTTAGCTGAACTTGTTCAGTTCTGTTTTCATTTGCCCCATCTTTGATTGATTCCATAAAAGAGCAGGAAGTGAAGTTTTGTTTTATTTCAGTAAGCACAGCCCTATCCTACCTCCCAAGCCCAAAGTATTCAAATAGTGTATTGGGGGGGGGGGGACTTACTTAAGTAATTCTTTCTTAATAAACCAATGCTCCTCTTTCCTAAAAGAGTACCGGTAGTCTGCCTGCTGTCTTCTGACATAGTTCATTGCTCTGTGCTTGCCTCTTTCCCATCGGCCTCTGCAGGGAGATGGGTAATTGAGCCCTGTCATGACATCAAGTATAAGAATTGCTCCCCATCCTGAGATGCAGCAGAATTGCCTAGAGCAGGGTTTCCCAAACTTGGGTCTCTAGCTGTTTTTGAACTACAACTCCCATCATCCCTAGCTAGCAGGACCAATGGTCAGAGATGAATGGAACTGTAGTCCAAAAACAGCTGGAGACCCAAGTTTGGAAAACCCTGACCTAGAGGAAACTTCCTATTGAGTCCCTCTGAGTCACTGCTCCTTCAAAAATTGGGAGGCAATTTACAAAAATAAAATTAAGTAAAGAACTTTTAGATTCACACAAAAATACAAGGATGGCTCCTCTGAGTGCAGAGTTCTTCCTGTTTCATACAAGAAGAAACCTGCTGGATCACACCAAAAAGGTCCATCCAGTAAGCATCCTGATTCCTATAATAGCCACCCAACTCAGAAGCACCCTGGCAATGCACTCCTGTTGTCGCCCCCTCCTCCAACACATCTGGTGTTTAGGCTGCATGCCTCCGGACATGAATACTGCCTACAGCCATTGTGATTAATAGTCACTGATGGACTGTTCCTCCTTTGTCTAATCTCTGCTTCAAAGCCACGGGTCACGGGTCTGAGGGCAGCAAACTCCATACGTTTATTTTGCATTGTAAGAAGATGTCACTTCTTTTGGCTGTCTGGTAACTCTTTCATTGGATAGGGGCTATAGCTAAGGGGTAAAGCACCTGTTTGGGAAGCAAAATGTCTCAGGTTCAATCCCTAGCAGCATCTCCAGGTAGGCCTGAAAGAGATTATCTGCCCTAAACTCCAGAGAGCTGCTGTCAGTCAGTGCAGACAATATTGAGCTAGATGGACCAATGGTTCTGACTCAGTATAGAAGTGGTTTCCTGTGCATTTTATCATTATGGGAGAAATTTCTCTGTACACTTCCTACATACCATGCACAATTTCTACAGGTAAACCATCTCGAATGTAAGAGCAAAATGTGACTTGGAAGCTGAACTGAGATGGGAGAACCCCCCACATGCATGTGAGTATCCTTCAACTATCAGAAGTTTGGAAAGCAATGCCCTAAACCACAGGTCTTCAACTGATCAGGATGCACTAGGGGCTGTGGCCTGATCCAAGCTGGGTCAAAACAGGAGTACTGCCACCATGCAAATATATGGTCAAAGATTAAGAAATGGGTCCCCAAATGCATTACTGGGTTAACATTGGGTCCTGGGTCTGAGAAGGCTGAAGATACCTGTCTGAAACCACAGGATATGTTCTGAAGTTAGGAGAAACAAGATGGAGCAGGAATACTAGCCCCTGGGGGGCTTTGATTAGTCGATAGGGGAAGTGGGCTGGACAGGAGGTGGTTATGACTGAACTGAAGTGTGAAGCATTGCCACTTAGAACCTGGCATCACCTTTGCAGATGGGAGCAGACTCATCCACCCTGAGAGAGAACACACTTGCAAGAACAACATTCCTGAAAGGTGAGTCTCACTACTGAGAACCTCTTCATCTTTAAAAACTTGGTGGAAAGAGGGATGGAACTTGATGGGACATTTTGTGTCACTTTTGTCCAGTTCTGAACTTCTTGCCCTGCTTCTGAATCGTGACTGTGTCTGCCGCTGAACCTACACCATTACATTCCTGAATAAAGATCTATTTCTTACTCACAGGTAAGAGCCTCTGCTTGACAGGAGCCAGAAGAACTGCCTAATTCACCTCACATTTGGGGAGGCCTCTTTTCTCCAAGAGGTTTTCAAGAACCCAACATTTAGATCAAATGGATCAATGCTGTTTTTTTAAGGAAATGAAAAGGTATGGCCATGCCTTGTTTTGACAAAAAAGGGGCGCTCCCACTGCCTGTTTGTTACTTTCAAACCTAGGAACAGAGTGAGTCATCATCTAATGAGACCTCATGCTGAGTGAAGTGACATTGCTCCCTGCCCTGAGGCAAGTGCTGACATTTTCCAGTGCGGGAACCTGACCTGGGTTCTGGTGGCAGGCTGCCCCATGAGAAGCGGCAGCAGCCCAGAAAGAACGGAGAGAAAGAACTCTTGAGCCAGTCCAGCGCTTAGCAACTAATGGATTCTGTTAAGTGAATGGACGTCACTTGCCATTTGGGTCTGTTTCCCCTGTTGCAAGAGGAGCTGAAGACTAATTTGATTTATTATACACATACACTATTTCAAAATCCTAATCCAGCCTTCGCCCACCTGGTGCCCTCCAGTTGTATAGACATTTCCCCCTCAAAAATGACCCCCCACAACTTTCCTGCATTACAAACCCCCGGCACAGAACCATATTCTGAGCAGCCACAGCCCACTAACACTCTAGTAGTATCTGAAGAAGTGTGCATGCACACGAAAGCTCATACCAAGAACAAACTTAGTTGGTCTCTAAGGTGCTACTGGAAGGAATTTTTTTATTTTTTATTTTGTTTTGACTCTAGTAGTAGTATTTTGCATACCTGTGGAATTGTGACAGGGGCAACAAGACCAGATGTTGTTGCCCAGCCAGCACAGCTGATGGTCAGGGATGATGGGAGCTGGCAGTCCAACAACATCTGAAGGAACACAGAAATTCCCCACCTGTCCTTCTCCTTCCTTGGAGGTTTTTTAAGCAGAGGTTTGATGGTCATCTGCTATGGATGCTTTAGTTGAGATTCCTGCATTGCAAGGGGTTGGACTAGATGACCTGCAGGATCCCTTCCAACTTGACAATTCTATGATTCTCCATTGAAATCAGGACGGCAATGGACAAAGAGGATGAATTTGGAAGCAATTTTTTAAAGATTTTTTAAAGATAATTTGATTGTTTAAGCTACTGGTCCTGCTTGGATTTCATCAGAAATTAGAAAAAATGAATTAATACCACAATTTGTTTATCATGGATTGAATTGGAATCATAGATTATCTCCAAGGCTGTACACCTTAAAAACTTTTTTAAAAAAAGGTAAGATCAGCAACCTAGTCCGCTAAAGGATCGGTTGATTAACAAGCAAGGGCAACTCTTCATTAGCAAAGTCCTATTGTATAATGATGGCTACATTAGTTCTTGGCCATTACTGGAAAAAATTGATTAAAAAAAAATCTCTCTAAAATTAGTAGCTTGTGCTTATCTTAATGTTCTCCCACATTTCTCAAAAGTACAATCTCTAGTGAAGTTCTGGCTTTATGCTAGTTTATTTAGGCTACAGAAATAAAACCAAACAGTTACAAATTCTTTAAATCAGCTAATAGTCCTCCCTGCTTCTTGAATAGTGAAAAAGATTGTCAAATTTTTGAGATAATTAGCTAACAGATGTAGAAAAGCATATCCACGCCTTCTGCTTTTAGCTTTATCTAGATTTTGTGATGCTTTGACTATTACAGCTACTGTGATTGCTGTAATAACCAAAGTATGGTTGATCCAACTTTTGTATCAGTTTATGAGATACAAGCTCATCAAATGTTTTATACATTGTACATTTGCGCTTCTGTTAGGATGTCATAGTTCTAAGCTGAAGCTAATTTTATCATCTTGTACATTATCTGCTATACCAGAAGCCAGCGAGAGGACAATTCCCAAAGTTGTTTTAACTGTCAATCCCTCTTTCCTGGGAACTCTTGGAATTATAACTCTGTGAGGGGTATAGGAATCTCCTAACACTCTCAGCACCCTGAACAAACAACAGCGCTTTAAATGTATGGTGTGAATATGTTCCTAAGAGAACATTCAGAAATGATATAAAAATAGTAATCGGATGAGAGGTGCATGCTTTAATGTAACCATTTAAAAAAAAATACATTCCACAGCCTGGCTCCAATGAACTATTTTAGACCCAAACTGTGCTGACTCAAACTTAATTCTCAAATCCGACTTCAGTGGCAGCAGGGGGTAGAAAGCTCCACTGGATGAGCTAAGGAACCTCATCTTCAGGGCGTAAACTTAGCAGTGTGGCTCTTTGCATCCTGGCCAAAACAAGTTTGAATGGCCTGATCCGCCAGTTCTTCCTCTCTCTGCGCTGTCCCATCATGCTAATATTTATGAGTTGAATTAACCAGAATGTTTAGAGCAGGCTATAATACTCCTTTATCTCTTGAAGCGTAAAATGAAATTCACTGCCTCACAAGCTGGCTCAATGCAGTATTTGCTAATTTAATTTAATCTTTGTAGCAGTTTATCATCAGCTACTGGGCTGAATACTGCTCTGGAAGTGCCTTTCAAACCTTTTGTTTTCCTTCAGAGTTTGCTGTCAGGGACAGGAGTACTTTGTGCTTTGAAATTATATGCATTTTATATACATACACACCAAAATCCCACAGCAGTATACGATAAATTCCGCAGCCCACTAAAGCAAAAGAAAAATCGCCATCCCTGCTTCCAGTGCATAATTAATTCTGCTGCCAGCAGAGTTGAGGCATTTAAAAGATCATGACACATTATAAAGATTGCACACCTCTTGTTGGAACATATATTATAGCCAGAGTGTCAGGCTTGAGCTTGTTATTTTTGAAAAGGGGTTATTAAGATGTAAGAAGCATGCCTTTTTAAAAAAAACAACCAAAGTTTAATCGTAGATTCCAGCAGCCAAGCAACATTAATTGGATATATCTCTAGAAGTCTAATGCACATCTGAGAACACAGGCAATAAGAGGTATGATTTTAAAATATAAAATAAGAATGTTTTAAAACCATGCAGAAAGCCACATATTCAATCTCCAGCATCTCTAGGTAGTGATGGGAGAGATCCTGTCTGAAACCCTGGAGAGCAATTGCCAAGTCAGCACTACGGGGCAAGATGGGCCAATGGTCTGACTCAAGATAAGGCAACTTCTATTGTTCCTACAAACAAAATGGAGACTTCACTCTTACAACCCAAAGAGGTTCACCTCTAGAACGCAAAAGAGGAAGGCTATTACTTGGTCCAAGCCCTGGGTTTTTTTATGTCACTGTTCTGGGAATGCCTGATTGGAGAAGAAAAGCCCAGAACAGCAAGCCAAGCAGTGATACAACGAGCAGCCTCATCTCAAGGCAGGTTACTCAGCTGCCCATTTGTTCTGGAAATGACTGAATGTTCCAATCGTACATGATGCAAAACTACCAATTCGTGCTCAGCCAAGGTCAGTGGTCAGGGATGATGAGCACTGTAGCCCAGCAACATCTGGAGGGCCACATGTTCCCCTTCATTGTTGGGGGCTGGTCAGGTGACCCAAAGGGAACCAATAGGGTTCCATTTGGCTCTTTAAAGCTGGATAGGCTGCTCAGCCTGAACAACTCGTTCCTTAGGGAAAGGCCAAGCTGCTTAGGCTCCTACTGCAACCTGCTGCCTCCAGCGCCATCAACATCTCAGAAAATGGGTTTGGTTCAAACAGGTCTCAGTCCCAATCTAATTCACAAGCCAGGAGGAACTTACCACACCAATCAGGTCACCGCGGCCATATTCCCCCGTCAGCTGCTTCTTCCCATCATCCATCCTGATGACAGAGCGGAGCCGCCCGTTCAGCACAATGTAGGTGCAATCTGAGTTGTCCCCTTGCCTGTGGAAGGACATACCAGTTACAGGAGGGAAAGACCCTAAAAGCACAATCTCCATTTCTGGTCTGATTTCTGGCAGGCCCAGAGCAGTCTAGGTCTTTGGAATGTTCAACAGACTGGGTCAGAAAAGTCATAGGAAGCTAACCTGCAGGGACTGTACTGCTTTTGACCACTGTGTGTCTGTGTCACTTTTCTCCCTCCTCCTATTTTTGTTTAAAAACATACATGGGAGCATTTGAACTCCCTGCACATGGAAAACCTGGATGTCAGAGATAAGACCCAGGGAGAATCCTGCAAACAGACTAGCTTTCCACCCACAAGTTTATTTTAATTTACAATTTTTATTACCGGTACAAAATGGAAAAGGCTTGAAAACAAGAAGAGCAGAAAAAATAAGCCAAAACTAATGCACCTTTTGGCATTCAGCATATCCCTAGGCAAATTTGCTCAAGAGGTTTTAAAGCAAGGAAGTATTTCAATACATGCTTGTGTTCATAGCAGTCCCCTCTCTATACTTTCATGTGGAAGTGCTCCTATTCTGCACAGCTTTTCCCAGCATCTACCCTATCGCCTCCTTCAAGGGACAGAAAAGCTTGACCGCTGGGTAGGTTCCCCCATCATCAATTTTGCAGGGGGAGGGGGCAAAGGGGTACACAATCTTTCCATTTTGCATGCACCCTACCTATAAACAGCCCGTCCCGCTTCTACTTCCATCCAATCCAGAGCAAAGTCGATTTGCCTCACAAAAGATGACATCCGCTTCACAACTGTATGAGCCACGCCCAGCACGACGGTGGGTTGCTCCCGCATTATCCTGAAAGGCAAGGTCTGACAGTTAGGAAGAGTGTTGGGACTCAGAGGGCACAGAGATGGCTAACTGCACCATTTGCCTAGGAAGGGAGGGGTGGAGGGAAGAGAAGGAAGAATAATAATAGTAATAATAATTTATTATTTATACCCCGCCCATCTGGCTGGGTTTCCCCAGCCACTCTGGGCAGCTTCCAACAGAACATTAAAATATAATAATCTATTAAACATTAAAAGCCTCCCTAAACAAGGCTGCCTTCAGATGTCTTCTAAAGGTCTGGTAATTGTTGTTCTCTTTGACATCTGAAGGGAGGGCGTTCCACAGGGCAGGTGCCACTACCGAGAAGGCCCTCTGCCTGGTTCCTTCTAACTTGGCTTCTTGTAGTGAGGGAACCGCCAGAAGGCCCTCGGCACTGGACCTCAGTGTCCGGGCAGAATGATGGGGGTGAAGACGCTCCTTCAGGTATACTGGACCGAAGCCATTCCGAAGGAAGGAAGGAAGGTCCAAAAACCCAGTCCAAAACTCTTCTGCTAGCTTTGTTGGGTAATTGAATTCCACTATTCACCCACCCCTCAAAAAAATTAAGTCTGGCAGAGTCACCCTGACTTCTGTTTGCTGGATTGCTTGGGAGGCAAAGTGCATTCTGAACCGTTTTGGAAAGGGCTGCATTTATTTTCCTTTCCTTTCCCTGTTATTACTCTGCTTTTCAAACTGAATGGGGCCCTTAAGGCAGATGCAGTAATAAAATACTTTTAAAAACAAGAATAGTTTTGTTTTTGTTTTTTTAAGGACAAGCATACAGAGTGGAATGAGAAACCAGCCAACAAACATTTCAAATACTCAGGGGTTTGTTTTATCCTTTTAAGTATGCTTGTCTCGAATTTCACTCTGTTACAGCCCATTTATATTAATTGAAAAAGCAAAAAGGGTTGTGGCCTGTAAGATTGTAAACATACACATACTAGAAAACAAGGCTGCAGCATCCTTCACCACAGGAGATATTGGAAGAGCCACAGCTCAGTGACAGAGGGTCCACTTTGAATTCAGAAGTTCCCAGGTTTGATTCAGGTATAAATCAAACCCAGGTATAAAAATGCAACTTATAGTGAAAGAAACAGGAAAAAAGAAAACAAAAATGGCATCAAAAGCTCTTTGTGTTTAATTTATTATTATGCTGTTAATATTTTGTTTGTTTTTCCTGTTCTGCATATTGTCTGTTTTCATTGTTTAATAAAAAGAATTTTAAAAATAAAAAGGCAAAGCTCCCGCCACTCGGTTTCTGGGGGAGGCATGATCCAAGGCTTCCTGGTCCTTTTGCTTACAACTCACCACACATCTCACAACTTCCCGCCTTCCCTGGTGGCTCCCACACCCCCTGGTGATGGCTTAATTAGATGCTGGGAGGGGGGATTCAAAAGCCCCCTGCCCTATGCTACCCAGCATTTATTGCATCACAGCTGTGAATTCAGGGAAACGGTGTAATTAGCTGGCATCTGCCCGGTACTTAAATCCCACGGCAGGGGCACACCCAGTAGCAGAGCTTCCTGACAAGAGGGTGGGATGGGCCGTGGTGCTGCTGACAGGCTGCTGCCTTAGTTGGTCCCAAAGCTGGGCTGGAGACAAGGGCTGGCTTTGACCTGTTTCCTCCCACTACCCCTCACAGCACTTAGCCTTCGTGGCATTGCCTCAACTGGGGGGAAGAAGAAAGGGGGAAGGGGGAAGCTTTCTGGGAGAGGAATGGGTCATCATTCAAGCTCTGGAGGCAGAGCACTGGCAAAAGGGGAGCCAAGCAAAGCTCCAATCAGGTCCATATGAAATATGTTGTCCTTCAGTACACGTATGGAAAACAGCACTGCATACAGAATCTGGCATCCTGCCATTTAAATAAATAAAAGCAAGGTGCTAGTCCTTAAGGTTGGAAAGATAGGTTGGAAAGTGCATAAGCAGTACCTGGCAAAAACCTCAGAAGTGCTATATGCATAGGAGCAACCAGGATTCCTCCAAAGTGCACCTTGCACCGTCACTGAATGGTTTTTGATAACTGGTCAAGACACAACTCTTTACCTGTGCCTTTGGTCACGTAGGTGACTTTCTTCACTCCTGCCCTGCTGTTCTGTGCTGCTGTTAACCTTGACACTGATTCTTCTGTGCCTTTAAGATTTTAATGTAGCCATTGTGCTATCCTCAAGATGCTGCAGGAATGTCAGCTCCCATCATCCCCAACCCTGTTCATGCTGGCTGGGACTGATGGGAGTTGCAGTCTTAAGCATCAGGAGGGCACTGGCCTAGAGGTATGATTCATTCAACCAAGGCTTAGAATTCCTAGCTTCCTCCACCAATACTTGCAAACACATCAAAGGAGATGGGGGGGAGGGCTCACTCGTAGAAGTGCGACTTGGAGATGGCCAGGAAGCTGCAGTCGCGATTGGCCTTGAGGGTGAAGATGAGGGGCTCCCCCGTAAGGGCAGCCAGCTGCCCCACCAGCTCCCCAGGGTGGGTGATGAACAGGCAGGTCTCCTCCTCTGAGTCAATCTTCCGCTGATAGACATGAAGCATTCCTGAGATCACAAATCGGATGTTGACGTCCTGCAAGGGCAGAAAAAGAGTCTGTTCCTCTGTATCAGGTACCACCTGTTTCTTTGTTTGCAAAGTCAAAGCCAGAGGTGGATTATATGGGGGGAGTGATGTTACTATGCTTATAGTGGGAGTTGCAGTCCAGCAACACCTAAAGAGCTAAAGGTTACCCCATATCTATTCTAAGAGTTGAAGAGCCATAGCTCCATGAAGAAGTGCAAGGTTTGCATGCTGAAGGACTCAGGTTCAACCCCCAACATTTCCACACAGAGCTGGGAAAAGACAGTGCCTCAAACTGTAGAGAGCTGCTGCCAGTCAGTATAAACAAAACTGAGCTAGATGGACCAATGCTCTTGGCTCGAGATGAGCCAGCTTGAGAGGTTCCTACATAAAATACAGGACTGTGAGGACTAAATTATTACTTCAACTTTAGGCCAAGGCCCACAGCTGAGTGCTATAGCATCTGCCTTACACACAGATATTCCAAGGTTCAACTCCCAGCATCTCCTGGTCGGCCTGGGAAAAGACTCCCTGCCTCAAACCATGGAGAGCTGCTGCTGGTCAGTGTAGACAACACTGAGCTAGATGGACTGATGGTCTGACCTTATACAAGACAGCTTCTTATGTACTCTGGAAAAGGGTCAGAGTGGTGGAGCATCTGCTTTCCATGCAGAAGGTCCAGTTCCCACCGTCTCTCCATTAAAAGGACCAGGAGGCAGCAGGTGGAAATCCCTTTCTCTTCCCAAGACTCTGGAGAGTGGCCACGAGCCAGAGTAGCAAATACCAAGCAAGATGGGGCAGCAATGTGATCTGGTTGAATGGAGCTTCATGTGGCTGCACAGTGGCAGCTCAAAATGAACCCAAGAGATCAGAGAAGGTGAAGCTCCCCACAAGCCCCATTTTGACTCACATAGGAAAGTAGCATGCAGGGACTCACCTGGTCACCTTGCCTCGACACCACTGTCCCAGCGGTAACCTGATGCAGGGTCACTTTCCCATGCAAAAGGCAGGGGTTCTAGGTGGGTGAGAAAAGAGACACACACAGTCAAATTGAAAGCTGGCAAATCAGACATGATGTGGAGAGGTAACAACATCCTGGCTAGTAAAGTTCCCAAGATGTCCTGGTTGCTCGCTGTGGTATGTGGACTTGGATTAAAATAATCTATTTGTCTTATAGAAGAGGTGGGGGGGGGACACCCACATTCAACATTCCTAGGCACTAGGTTTTAATCTGGGGTTGTTGCAGACAGTGGCATTAAAAGCCATAGGAAATTGAGTAAGTTCTGGGTGCTGGCTCAGATAGTGACAGGGAATGATGCAACACTGGGCACAAAGGCCCCGCTCCATTCTCCTCACTGATGGCACACACAGCCATGCTGAGATTCCACCATACATTGCCCTCCTGTTGTGACCCACACGTGGGACCCAATCCACCAGCTGAAGACAAGTGCAAACTGCCTCTCTGGATGACTATTCTTACGTAGGCAAAAAAAACCCCGCATTGTGCAGAGACTGAGGTATCAGCAGGCCTGGAGGGAAACCCCAGTTTGCAGGTGATATTTTAAAAAGTCATTGGGTAGGGGAAGAAGAAACAACTCAAAGCATGCCAGTGAGGACTGAGCATGCTCAGTGGCATAAAATGCTGTCTGTGTGTTGCTGGAGGAAGGGAAGGAATGGAGTATACTGGAAAAGGGCATGAAAAAGCTGAAACCCTGAACATTTTGTTGCAGGTCCCGTTTCTTAAAAGTTTCAAAAAGAGATTGAAGGATGAAGCATGGCAAATCCTACATTTCTTGGAGGTTGAAAATATATCCACCCCCACTTTTAAATCATTAATAAAGCCACTTTTTGACAAAGCTCATTTCCCCATGCAGCAGAGGTGGGATAAACATTTTCTCCATGGCTGCGCTCGGGACTGCCTTTCATTACAGTGCGGAATTATGCAAATCCAGTTTGGCCCTCCCCATGACTCACATCCAACTTCATCAAGGTTAAAAGGTCCATCTTGGCAGCTTCTAAGATGGCCTCAGACTGCTTCCTGGCACTGGGCTCCTGGGCTGAGAGGTGGTCCTGTGTATAGTGGAAGATGGCTGAGGGCATTTCTGTCACCGTCACCGTCTTCTTCAAGATGGACTTAAAAAGGCAGGAACACCAGAGGTTTAATTTTCCATGCTGTGCTGAGTACCACCTGACACATTGTGACCACATAAGCCAAAAACCCTGCATGGGACTTCTTAGCAACTGCTTCATTCCTTAACCTCCACTTCCCCCATTACCTCCACTTCCCCCACAAAAAAGCTTAATGTAGGGTTGCCATATGTCCGGATTTCCCCAAACATTACCGGGAATTGACATCCGGGGGGAATTTCTGAAGGGTGGCACTTTGTCCTGGGTCTTAGGCAAGTCAACTTTCATGATGACCTGGTTTTTACTTTTTGAAATACAGTGGTACCTTGGTTCTCAAATGCCTTGGTTCTCAAACACTGAAAACTGAAAAAAGTTTGGTTCTCAAACACTGAAAAAAGTAAGTGTTCCAGTTTTCAAACATTTTTCAGAAGCCGAACATCCAATGCAGCTGTCAGCTATTGTTTCCGGGGGCCCCTGCACCAATCAGAAGACACGCCTTGGTTTTCAAACATTTCAGAAATCGAACTGACTTCCGGAATGGATTACGTTCGAGAATCAAGGTACTACTGTACCCTACTTAATGGCAAATGGATTCAATCTTTCTTTCACTCAACTCAATCCAATTCAAGAGGCAATGGCAGCAATTTCTCACCAAACATTGTGAAGGCCATATAGGGACTGGCTCTTTCCAGTTGGTGCAAATACAGAGGGCAGCTTAATGGGTATGTTATTGTTACGGCTGCGTGATTTATTGATATATCATCCAAAACCGGTTTGAAGTCCATACCATGATATCAGTTTCATAATTTTTGACCTGGCAATATATCGTGAATCATGATATGTGTGTGTGCCATGCAAAAATCATGATGCAGGAAAAACTGTGAAGCTAGCCAATGCCTCTACATAGCTCTATCCTTATTTCAGGCATCATGATATTATCAGTGTATTATATTTAGCTGGCCCAGTCCTAAGGCAGGGTTACTTACCTGGAGTGCTCAGGATGAGGTAAATTTTAAAATTCACAGAAGAAATCCCACAGCTCTGGGAGGATGGGAAGAAGGCACTGCTGGCAGCAGCTTCTTTGTACAAACCCTCTGAGCAAGCGTTGGAGAACCTCGGGCCCAGAGGCCAAATGCAGCCCCTAGGGCCTCCCTACTTGGTCCTCGGAACTCTTAAGGTGGCATACATGGTTCTCCGTCTCCTCATTTAATCACTGCAACGAGCCTGTGAGGTAGGGAAGGCTGAAAGGCAGTGGCTGCCCCAAGATCACACCTAATGAGCTTCATGACTGAGTGGGGATTTGAACCGTAATCTCCCATGTCCTAATGAAACATGCTAACCACTACACTATGTGGCTCTGCCCATCACTGGCATGAGGCCCCCAAGGAGGCCGCCCAGAAGGGAATGCAGCCCTTGGACTAAAAAAGGTTCCCCATACACTTGCCTTTGAGTAAGCAAAAGCAAGAAGCCCTTGCCCTGCAGATGAGACAGACATCAGTACTAGGCTGGCTGAAGCTGATGGAACTTGTAGTCCAAAACACCTGGAGAGCACCAGATTGCCCTTGAGAGATTTGGCTAACTCCCTCTCTAAGCTTCAGGTGAAACACTAAAACCTTTTCATATTGCAAAGCTTTCTGTAAAGGTTTAAGCTTAGTCCCCCTTGTTTCATGCTGAACTGTTTTAACCTGCTCTTGGCTTTATTGTTGATTTAAAAACATGGGCTGTTTTTGCAGTGTTTTGTGCATTTTCTAAGACCCTTTGAGGTGTATTTCGTAAAGAGAAGCGGGGTGTGCATTTCTGAAGTGAATAAATAAAAATTTAATAGCTGCCAGAACAAGAACAGGAAACTGCTGTGTAGACATGACCCAGGTTCACAGCCAGGAACAAACGCCGCTTGCTCAGATCCATTACTTCAGCCGCTGCCAGTTAAGCAGGAGTTAGGAAGGCTCAGAAAATCTACCTTGCATGTGACATTGCTGGAAAGCACTTCTGAAGAGGAGGAGGAAGAGGCAACTCTGGCTCTCTCGTAGGCCATGTCCAAGTCCAGCTTGCTGCTAGTCAAGCTTCCTGCAGAGGGAAGATGGAAGGAAGACATCACCTTCTACAGCAGTGGTTCCCAAACTTTTTATGGCCACCACCACCTAGGTTCCATAGACCCATCCCCAGTGCCCCATACCCTGTTCAGTGCCCCCCTGCCTCTTAGTCCCCCCCCTAGGTAAACCCACCACCACCCAGGGGGCAGTACTGCCCACTTTGGGAACTATGGTTCTACAGCATCTTGGCCCACCCTGCTAAAGGCTGTGGCAGTGATTTTAGGATCAAATTGGTATCAGAAAAGAGGCCCACATTGGCCCTGCCTACCATGACATTAGATTCACTTCAGCACATGTGGCAGATCAGTGATAAGGTTGCCATGTTCTGGGAGGAAGTATTCAAAGAAATTGGAGAGATAACTGGGCAGAACGTGGTAAAAGGTCCAGACTTGGCAGCACTTAATCTTAACCAAGGAGACAATATTAAACTTTATTGTAAGCATTGTACTGACCATCTATTATGAACAGCCAGGCTACTGATAGCCATTTATTGTAAATCCTTAGAGGGTGAAGCATTGACAGCAGGGTATATATATTTAAAAATCTGGCAATTAGCGTTGATAGAAAAATTAACCACTAAACTAAAAATAGCAAAGGATGAAACTAAAAGGAATTGGTAGATTTTTATTATGCTCATTGCAAAAAAGGAGAAGGTGGGGCTCCTCCGCACTGCAAAGGTCTTTGGTTGCTGTGATTCTATGTGGGAACTGGAACTGCCAGGAAGCTGGAAATGTGATAAATTAAGCCATTTGAACTCCTATGTAAGCCAACCTCAAATCTACAGAAAATGTGTATATTTTGTTCTATATTGTATCTTGTTGCTTAGTAATATGAAAAAATAGTAAAATCTTAATTCTTTAAAAAGAAGAAAAAAAGAAGTGAACTTAGGGTGCATTCAGTGCAATGGTGCAGCTCACCACACCTACTGCTTCCCCCTCAGTGGTTCACACTCACCCTCAGAATATCCAGAGGATGATGTCAAGGACAAGCTCCTTTTGAGAGGGTTCTCAGATATGAGAGACTTCCCTGCATCTGCAATACAGAACACAACAATAGACGATATATTAACAAACTGCTTTTTGCCCGGCTTCCATGGTCAGCTGTGTGGGCTTGATGCGCAGCTGCATTGAGGAAGGGGAGGGGAACTAAAAGTCACAGAAGAGTCACATGCGGAGCCCCTGCCAAAGCACAGTTTTCGGAAGGTGCCTGATGATGCCTACCCTTGGCTCCGCCCTTCCCAAGTCTATGGTGGAAGCACACTCCCAGGGCCTGCTCCTAACAGAATGGTTTTAATTGCTACCACTGAGGAATTGGAACATTTTTCAGCCTGAGGGTCATATTCCCTTCTGGGAAAAACTTCCCGAGGGCCATATGCCAGCAGTGGGTAGGGCCAGAGACAAAATGGGCAGAGCAACAACTGTCAATTTTACCTTTTTATAGTAGGCTAGTTTCTACACACACAATCTGTTCTCTATCCAGGCAAACAAGAGGCATTATCAGAGCGCCAGCTTAGCCCTGCGACCGTGGGTGCCTGAGGCTGTGGGTGCTACACAGCGTGCATGGCCCTGGCACTGAAATTTGTGGGCGTTCAGCCCCTTCATGGGGAAATTTGTGGGTTCTCTGGAAGCCAAGGCCCCAGGAAGTTAGCACATTATCATCAGAGCTCAAGGACACATTGCAACTTAAGGAGGGCATGAAGGAAGGCTGGTGAAGAGGGGTGGCATGAGCGGAGAAGCATGACCTGAAAACAGTCCTGAGGGGCAGATAAAAAGGCTTGAATGGCCCCAGGCCCCAGGCCTAAGGTTCCACACTCCCAATTAAGAAAGGAGTATTTGCTGACACAGAGCTGAAAAACCATGTCCGTCAAGGTTGTTCCCAAGAGCAATTCCCACTTAGGTAATCCTTACCCGTCTCTGCAGAACCCGTTTTCTCCAGCTTCTCCACCCGGTCTTCCTCTGACAGATTGGACACCTGCCTCTTCACTGCTCTGCCGGCATTTGCACCAGAGGTCACGCTCGCAACTGACACCAGTGGGATGGCCTGGCTCTCCTATCAGGGGCAGAATGCAGAGACCTAAGAAGGTACCATTCAGATCAGGAAGCACCACTGTCCAAGAGCTTAGGGAAGAGCACCTGCTTTGCATGCAGAAGGTTCCAGGCTCAATCCCTGGAGAGAGACTCCTGGTCTGAAACGCCACAGAGCTGCTGCTCCTGGTGGTCAGTATGCATTATTGCACCTAATGGACTCAATGCCATTACTGAAAACTGTCATGGAAAATGTATCTCCTCATCTCACACCAGTAGGATGTCCCACAGGCGTTGATGGCCTGTGCACAGAGGAATGGGTGTCTACATCACTCTCTGGGCTAAGCAGCAGATTCAGCCAAAGCTACTGTAACACAAATTGGGGGGTGGGAGTCTTTTTTCTCTCATGGGCCAGGGTCCCTTGGAGGTAATCTGCTTGCTGGTGATGGAGGGGGAACCACGGCCTTTTCTTTCTCTCTCTCCCTCACCTGCCCTGCCCAATTTGCTGCCAGGGGAAGACGCAGATCATTCTTGCCAGGGGTCTGAAATGATTGCTTGAAGTGGAGCTTTTCTCACTTGCATGAAACTAGGTCAAGGAGGGGAGCACATGCAGCAGGTGTGCCACCCCTGGATTAAGGAAATATAGGAGTCATTATGGGCTCTGTAGCTCACTAATGGAAGAAAATTGCTCATTAACACTTCCTCTGACACCTTTTTCCTAGCACAAGTCTCTACATGGGTTTGTTGCTTGCATTTGAGTCTTACCCCCAGTGAGTTGGAAGAGGTAAGGGGGGACATGACTGGCATTTCCTAAAAGCACATGTCATGTGAAGTGCAAAGTTGCGTTCTTCCTTAGGATGCCAGAACCTGGCATCATCAGACAATGAAATTGTTTGGTAGCAGGTTCTGGGTGGACAAGACAAAAGACTTATTCACACAAGGAAGAATTAATCTATGGAACTCACAGCCACAAGAATTCAAGATGATCATGGGCTTGAGGACCAAGAAAAGTTCATGTAGTATTCAGTTGCCAGGGAGTAAAAGTGAGAAAGGCTGTTGCTTTCCTGCCCTGCTTGTGGACTTCTCACAGGCTTCCTGCTGACCACTGCAGGAAGTAGAATGCTGGATGAGCTGGAACATTGCTCTGATCCAGCAAGGCTCTCCTTATTTCCTTAACATCCTCTGGGTTGTGGTGATGGTACTACTTTATTCCCACAACAGCTTTGTGTAGTAGACTAGGTAGACTCGAAATAAGGTCTCCAGGGTCACACAGTGATTAGAACCCAAGTCTCTTCCACCTGAGTCCAACACTAATTCTAAGAACAGGTTCCAAGTTTGCATCTTATCCTCCCCACCCACCCCCAGCCCCAATTTTCTTTTTGCATTGTGTATTTTAAAATGCAAGTTTGTGGGCAGGCACAGTCTTGACTGCACTTATTTTAGGCAAGCTCTTTCAGGAGATGGTTTGACATAAAAATGCTTTAAACAAACAAATAACAACCACTGAATCATGCTGGGTCTCAGTACAAAAAGTGAGACCAAGCTGATGTTTGCCTAGCTGGAAGTATATCATTCTCCTTGCTTCTAATTGAGCAGTCTTCACTTACAGAGCTGAAGAGTTCGGTGGTCAGACCAAGGTAGTTGTGCAACGCCAGGAAGGTCACTCTTTGGAGCCTCACCATGATGATCTAAGAGCAGGAGGATCAAGTGCAGACAAATGGTTAGCCACACCTGGATCAAGGAGAACCCTGACTTTAGTTAGGTTCAAATTTTGTTTCTGGAGGAATTGAGATGGATGCTCAGAAGAGCACATGGGCATTTTCATATCTCACCTCCCTGCCCCCAAGAGGAAAAGGGAATAGAATTTCCCAAGGAACTTACCATACTTTTCCGTGTATAAGATGATGGTTTTTACTTTAAAATAATCTTCAGAATCGGGGCTCATCTTATACACAGATAGTGCAGGGGGGGATGAATGGTTGCAGCCACGAGCAGGAGGTTGTCAGTGGCGATTGGGTGGATGTGTGGCAAGGGCTGCTTTGGATAGGCTGCTGCTTTGGCAATTGGGTTGGTGATTGGTGGCTGCAGCAAGGGCTGCTGTGGATTGGCTTCTGCTGTGGCAATTGTGAGTGCGTTTGCCAGCTGTTGGTGGTGATCGGGCAGACCCTTAGCATGCAACTCTGTGCAACCCTGTCCCAAAAAAGCTCAACAACTCTGGGAAACCCTCCCCCTCAAAAGTTGAACAACTCTGGGCCATCTCCCCCCATTTTCTTAGATTGGAGTCCCCAAAAATAGGGGGCATCTTATACATGGGGGCGTCTTATACACGGAAAAATATGGTACATCTTTTTGTCATCGCCTCCAGTCCAGACACCTATGGAAGACACCTTGCCTCACCCTCACGCCATTTCCACACACATTGTTTTAAAGCAGGTGTGGAAAACCTGTGGCCCTTCAAATGTTAGTAAAGTACGATTCCCATCATCCCTGGCTATTGGCTATGTTTGCTGGGGTTGATGGGAGTGGCAATTAAGCAACAATGATGGGAGAGCCAAAGATTCCCCATACCTGCCTTAAAGCTAAGAGGACTCCCCCCGTAACAGCACCAGCCTCACCTGCACAACTCTAACAAGGGTCTCAGGATATTTCTGGAAGACGTCCTGGAATGCATTGGCTGGGAGGCGCAAGATCGTTGAAGGCATCGCCGCCCGAGCAGAAACTGTTTTATACGGGGCAGGATGACCCTAACAAAGAAGACATTTCATGTCAAAGTTTATGCTTTGCCCTTCCAGGACTTTGAGAGAACTCTAATTAAAATGCAGTATTCCCTTAACAAGTATTCCACTTAACACTTTGGTAAATCTGGGAAACAGGTTCAGTACCATTTAAATCGAATGTAACAATAAATATTTATGCAATTGTGCGCAGGCGGCGATTGCCCACTCCTGCGCATGTGCGAAAGGCGATCGCCGCTCCTGCGCATACGGCGGCAAACCTGCCGGTTACTTCCAGGTTTGCCACGGTCACGACTTGGAAAGACCGTAAGAAGAGGCGATGGTAAGCAGAGGTTTAAATGTAAGTTTAAATACATCAGAGCATTAACATTAAAACCATTCCTTGAAATCATAAGTAGAAAAAAAACTCTTCAGGCAGTCCTTGTAGGCTGAAATTAAATGCCCACACCTCAAAAGACTATTGTTTTATTTACTTTTATTATTGCATTTACATCTCACCTTTGCCTTCAAGAAGCTCAAGCTAGCCTATGTGGCTTTCCTCGTCCCCATTTTTTCCTCACAACCATGTGAGGTAGGTAGCTTAGGCTCAGAGACAGTGACCAACCCAAGGTCACCTAGTGAGCTTCATGACTGAGTGGCATGTGTACACCTTTGCCTCCCAGGTCCTAGTGGCAAACACTAACTGCTATACCACACTGCCTCTCTCACATCAGCATGAGGGGAAGTAGGCTTTTTCCACTGGTGTCCTCCCTGCTGAAATAGAAGAGCTCCCATCAATGGTGTCATTCTGCTGGCTCCTGAAGACACACCTGTTTAAGGCAACTTTTCTCCTGACCTGAACATCTTGATTTTATTGTTTTAACTATGTGTTTTTCAACTGGTGTAATTGTTGTTATGGGATGTGGGTGACACTGTGGTCTAAACCACAGAGCCTAGGGCTTGCTGATCAGAAGGTCGGCGGTTCGAATCCCCGCGATGGGGTGAGCTCCCGTTGCTCGGTCCCTGCTCCTGCCAACGTAGCAGTTTGAAAGCATACTAGTGCAAGTAGATAAATAGGTACTGCTGCAGCAGGAAGGTAAACGGTGTTTCAGTGCGCTGCTCTGGTTCGCCAGAAGCGGCTTAGTCATGCTAGCCACATGACCCGGAAAAACTGTATGCGAACAAACACCGGCTCCCTCAGCCAGTAAAGCGAGATGAGAGCCGCAACCCCAGAGTCGTCCGCGACTGGACTTAACTTTACCTTTAATTGTTGTTATCATAATGATCATTATTGAAATAACTGGGGAGGGGTCGTAGCTCAGTGGTACAGGATCTGCTTTGCATGCAGAAGGTCCCAGGTTCAATCCCCAATGGGATCTCCAGGCAGAGCTGGAAAATGCCCTTGCCTGAAACTCTAGAGGGCTGCCACCAGTCCATGTGGAGTCTATGTATCGAGGAACGGATTTTGAGAGCTGGTGTTGTGCAGTGGTCAGAGCGTCAGAATAGGACCTGGGAGATGCAGGGCTGTTGTGGGGATTAAATGAGGAGGGAGAAAACCAAGTGTACCACCTTGAGATTCTTGGAGGGAAAAGGTGGGATATAAATGTCATAAACAAACAAACTTTTTAAATAGTTTGTTTTCTTGTGTATGTTAAATTAAGGAAGTTTTAGTGCCCCCAATGGAATTGTTATAATGTATTTTAATTGATAGTATAGTTGCAAAAAAAAAAAACCACCAAAAAAAACCACCCCTAACTGCTTAGAAGCCATTTTGGTATATAAACAGTATATAAATTAATAAGGAACAGAATAACAATACAAATAATAGCAACATCCCTTTCCCCGACCCAAAAACTGTAATCCAGCTGGCACTACTTGAAAGCAACTTCCTTTGTACTTATTTGTAAGCCCTCTCTCCTTTCTGCCCCCACTATCATCTCACCTTCCTAGCATCTAACCCCTGAATCCCCTAGCATCACACCCCACAACAAGAAAAAAACTCTCTTCAGAGCACATTCTTCCCACAGCTAGTGGAGGGAAACAAAAAGTAATCCAGCTGAGTAATCCTGCTCAGCTCCCAACTGGCGGATTGATTCTTAATTACGGAAGTGTTTTGTTCTGTTTTGTTTTAAAAAAAGCACAACCCAAGGCAGGAACTTGGGAGGCTTAGTTTTTAAGCCCTGCTGCTTTGTGGCAAATTTATGAGGGGAAAATGCACACAATTAAAGAAACTGGGTATATGTTCTCCCTTTCAAGTCGAAAAGGAGCCACAAATGACCCGATGACTACATCTAGGCAAGAAAAACATTCAGCGGTCTAACATTTTTTGCAAATTAACACACAAAGTCAAAATAAACCTCCTAAGTGATCCAGGAGGAGGAGGAAGAAAAAGGAGGGGGAAAATTCTACAAGCCTAAAGTTCACTCACAAACACACCCCTCTCTAGTCTCCATCCAAGCAAATGAAAAGCATGATCAGGCAAAGACGCTCAAGGAGAGGGTAACACAGGGCTGGTGCGGGGTGAGGGATGTGGCCTGAAACAGTCCCCAGAACCAGAGAGATTTAGAAGGCCATATTCAGCTCCTGGGCCTATAGTTCCCCACCTTTGTATCAAAGGATAAAGACATCCAGGAGCCAGAGTCATGGGCTTTGGCTTACCGTGATGACATCCAATATGCTGAGGAGGCTGTGGACACTGTCGCCTGCCAAGACTTCTTTGACCACCACCTCTGTGCCATCCTATTGCCGGGGGGGGGGGGAGAATAATGAGCCCACATTTCAGCTACACAATTACAAGCTAAGTTCAAAGACCTCTGTGTGTGTCTCTGGGAGTAACTGGCCTTGAAAAGCAAGTAATAAATAAGCAGAAGAAATAAGGCAGACACAAACTCTGTGGCTGAGGCAACTTTCAACACAAAGCTCAGCTTGACATACACTTATGGGACTGGCTCCCACCACCCACTCTGCAGGACCTAGGAGGAATAACCACCACCCCAAGGATGGGAAGACGCCTCATTCTTATTAGTCTTTGCCAAAAGCTATATAATGAAGGTGCCAGGCACATCTCTGAGGGGAGGCTGCTACAGAGAATACCCTCTTGCAGGCCAAAACTAAAGAGCAACTAGGAGAGTCATCTCTGTTGATCTTATCACCTGAGAGGGTCTGTAGGGAAGAAGGCGGCCTTTCAGGTATTTGGGGCCTGAGTCATTTAGGGCTTTAAACACTAACCTAAATACCTTGAATTGGGCCTGGAAATAAACTAGCAACCAGTGCAGCTGTTTTAAAACGGGGGTTATATGAGATCTAAACCAAGACAGGCAGAACTTAGGTAGCTACCGAGCATACAGCCAGTGGGGCCTCTCAACAGAAAAATTAGAAGTTTCTTTACACTAGGTCAGAGCATGCCTCCACCTGCCACAGCCCAGTAGTGTCTACTCTGACTTTGACAAGCAGAGAGGGAACTTTGTTATTTGCACCTTATCCTATATGCTTTACTGCTCAATACTGTGTTAACTGACAGTGTTTGGCCATGGACGTTGATGACCTGTAAGCTATCCTTACACTTTCTTGGATGCAGACTTCCAGCTTTCCATCCTGCACCACGTAGATGCTGTTGTCCAGCTGCCCCGGGCGGAAGATGTACTCCCCTTCGTGCAGCTGGACAAAAACCATATGCTTGCAGAGCTCCAGGAAGAGAGGCTTCTCAAAGTGGCCAAGGACCCTGCAGGGAAAGAGATGAGAAGGAGCTTGTGCACCAGGCATCCTGCTCCTGGCCTAGAACAGAAATGAGTCCAGATAGGGGGAAACTCACTGCTACAGGAGGTTGCCGCAGCTGCTACTTTGAAAGTACAGGTGGTGACCATTTTGCACGTGTTTTGATTGACGAGCAACTGCCAACGCGTGCACCATTTTTAACCCCAGAAGGGGGCAGGGGAAGGGCTTACACATGCTTTGCCAACATGTGTGATGACCCAAATTGCAACCCCTGTGCAAACAGAGAGTTGCCTGTAACAGGGGCAAAACCAGAAGGATTCACCCGCGGCCTCTATTAGTCTAAGTTAGAGAGCAGCCCAAAGCCCATTTTTAGAAGGAGAAAACCAGATGCAAGGGGTTAAGATGCAAACATTGCTGCCACTGTGCCTCACTAATGAACTTAGAGGGGCTGGCCTGCTCGTTACTGGTAAACATGGCAAGCTGGTTAAATGGTCCCGGTGTGTCAATCCTTATTTTCCTCAAACTGAGGACATGTCAAATCCAATCTTTATGCAAACTCTTTAATGGTAGGGAAGTTGCTACTCTTCAGCCCCCACCAGCCAGCTCTCTCATCATGTTTGCCCTTACCTGACATTTTTAAGCATGTAAAGGACTTCGGAGGGCAAGTGGGAATTCTTCACGTCAAACTCCGTTAAATCTGCCTCGAGCAGAGAGGGTGGAGGCTCCTTCGGCTGCAGGGTGGGGGATTCCTTCTTGAAGCGCAGGATCCTATAGGGAATAAAGCAGAACTGGTTCACCTCACAACATGGCAATCGGGGAAAAGAGGTCCCTTCATCTTCTTCCTCCCCATTTAAACTCACACAACCCACAGGTCCATGCATCCTCCAATACCTCTTTGCCAAGGACAATACTTTGGCCCTCTTCCGCATCCGCTGCCGAGGGACCGTGTTTCCAACCAGAGAGTTTGGTAGAGTTGTAACCTGGAAAGGAAGAAAGGTTTCCTGAAGGAAAGAGATCTCAACCCACAGAGGAAAATACAGGAAAAAGGCAACCAAGCTGGGATTTTACTACGGGTTCTATTCAGTGTTAGTTTCAATAAATCTACCCTAAGTAGGCCAAACTGAGATCCATTCATTTTAATGTGTTTACCACAAGCAGAACTTAATTGGAGTCAACCCTAAGGCATTAGAGACTCAGCTTGTCCATGGTACAAATAAAGAAAGGACTGAAACAATGGTGGTAAGCAAAAAACGAAAACAGGACACTTCCTTGATCTAAAGTTCCAGACAGAGAAATGCATCCAACTCAATTCTACTCAGAGTAGACTCACTAAAAAGAATGGAACTAACAGATATGCACAACCTGGCCCAAGTTATAACAGAAAGAGGAAAAAGGAGATGGCAGAAAACTGCAGAAAGAAGAGATGGTGGAGCAAACTGGAAGAATGAACATAAAAAGATGCTAGTCAGACTACCAGTAGATCTTGTTCAGTATTGTCTGCACTGACATGGCAACAACTCCCCAGGGTTTTGGGTGGGAAGTCTAATCCAAATCCTAGCTGGAGATGCCACTAAGGATTGAACTGGGGCCTCATGCATGCAAGGTAGATGCTCTACCACTGAGGTACAGCCCTTCCCCAAAGAATGAGAAGCTCAGCTACGGAATGTTAAAAGTTTTACAGCTGTGATAATTCAAGAAATAACTCCCTGGTGAATGCTGTGGCTGCTGGGAGTTGTAATCCAAAACCTCTGGAGAGTACCAGGTTGACCAAGGCTGATTTGCAGTGTGTTTGATTTTGACATGTTCCTCCCAAACATTGCTGTCTATCCATGGCTTTGGAGGCATAACTGAGTTTCCAGCATTAGAGGACATTTCTCCTTCATGTGCATTATTGATAGATGATATTTCAGCAGCATGTTGGCAAACTGTTACCTGCGAAGGGGGTCCTTTCGCAATCAAGGGCATCTGCTTGGAACTGCTACAATGGCAATATATTGAGCACCATCTATTGGAGTGCCATGTGTACTGCAAATGAAAGCAGGCTGCCATGACAGATCTACTAACCTATTTTCCCAGGCTCATTCTGCCCTAATAAAAAAGATCTACCAATAGAAACACTGGTGTGGATTTCAGAAGCGCTTCATGGTTGACTGCTGAGCTCCCAGATTTAACAACTTGGGGGATTTAGTAGTTGAAGCAGCCGTCATTCCCTCTAGCTGCCAATTTAAGTTCCATCAGATTCTGCATTCAGAGGGCCTGGGAACTCATGGGAATCCCAGGGATACACGTCTGTGCACGATCCTCCTATATTATCCCCTGTGCCACTGTATGTGTGCAATCAGATTAATAATGTTGCTGGTTACTTAGCAACTACAAACTCCCTCCCCTTCATAATTCTAAGAGTTCTCTTTGATGCTTTCCCTACTTAAGTTACAAGGGCTGAACATAAACTCCCCCCACCCTCCTTTCAGAGGTGTCCTACAGAAAAGCACTTTACAGGGCTGGGTGCTGGACTGTTTGCAGAAGTATTATGGCAGAGTCAATGGAGAGCAAAGTGCAATTCACCAGGACAGCACACAGACACAAAGCCAATCTTTCAGCATTTTTTTTACCTCTAGAAGAGATATGGGGCAGGGACAGAAACATGCATGATGAACCCAGCCAAGGCCAGCCCCATGTCAAGACAAGAGCACCATCAGTCTGAGCTTGCTGCTAGCCTCCAGCAGGTTACCAGCAACCTTACCTTGCGCATGATCTTGCGACCGTAGAACATGACTTTGTCTCTCTTGCGGAACCTGTACTGAGGCACATGTGGCTGAGGTTGCTCTGAAAGAGAGAAGGCTCATCATCCTGTAGCCCCTTTGTGAAGAGTGAGAGCCTAAAACACACATGCACAGCTTGCCCGCTTGCCCCTTTACAGCTAAGCCACTGCACTGGATGGAGAAAAATGTCAGGCCAATACACGCTAACCTCTCCTCCGGGGCAGAATGTTGGGAGGCCCATTTATGTTTTGAGATGTTTGTAGGCTCCAACATTTGGGTGGGGGGCTTCTGACAAGATGCCCTCAGTAGACATCCTCCTCACCACTGTCATTACTGCCCATTTGCTTGCTTGTTTCCTCTGGACCCAATCCATAAAACTGTCCAGATGGAAAGACCAAGGCAAAGGGAGGGTGCCGTTTCCTCACTCTTGTCACCATCTACATGCTCAGAGAAGGGCAGGTGAACAGGTGCCATCAGCAAGGCAAAGAGGCAGGAGGACCAGCATGGAGGAGTCATGAGCCAAGCTCCAGGTGCCCAATGAGGCCAGACCCTACCACCACGTTTCCAGAGTTTATAATGAAAGCACACTTCCAGGGCATGCTCCTAAAGGATGGTTTTTTAAGCTACCTCCAGAGGTATGAACTCCAAATCCCAGCAGCCCCAGCCAGGATGGCTAATGGTCAGGGATGATGGGAGTTGTAGTTCAACAACATCTGGAGGGCTACAAGTTCCCCACCTCTATTTTTTATCTTAAAGGGAGAGTAGATAAAAAGACAAGAAAGTAAGAAGTAATATGCTGTTTGCTTTTTTATGTTACCCCTATAGTAAGAATTCACAGGTTTTTGTTAGCTGCACATCTTGAATAGATAAAAAGCACTGGAGGGGAGCACTGAAACCTCCTCTGGCCTGAAGAGAAGCTGGGCTCAATCCCACACTAACTCAACAAGTGGGTGGTGGAGCTCCATGCTTTATTGACATGCTCTTTTGAGCATTAATATGGGATCGCACTGCACACGAACACCCCAAATTCTATGACAGCATGTCAGCTCTCAACCAAAGTGATCAGACTTACTTGATTGCTTCACCTTCCTGTAAACAAAATACACAACGATCCCAATGAGCAGCAGGGCAACTGTTGCACCAATGATTATTCCAGTTAACTGTGGGAAGAAGAGACAAGAGGAGTCTTAGGCATTGACATTCTTCTCCACCTAAGCCCTTTCCTCAAGCCGTACTAGGAGCACAATGTTTCTGGGGAGGAAAACATGTTGCAGCTGGCAAGGTCAACCAAACAACTAATTATTATTTGTTCCATTTATTTAAAGTGTGGTTTCTAAACCATCCTTCATCAAGAGAGATGCCAGGGTCATTTACGCACCTGTCTTTCTGAAACATGGTGGATAACATTTTTCATCCAGAGGGTTGCATTCCCTTTTGGGCAACCTTCTGGGGGGTCAAATGCCAGTGACATGCTACACTTAGACCATTATTGGATACAACCCTATATTTATTGTTTTGTCATCTTGAGTTTTGTGGTTCCCCTCTAAATACCATCTCATAACTGACTGTCAGAATTGACTGTGCTGTTGTGCTTTGGTGAGTGTGACAAGTTTCAGCCATCCTCCTCAGCCTTGGAACTGGAGGGCAGGGCAGGGATGTTGGTTTACTCAGGACAGAAAATAAGAAGCACTTCTTCACACAGTGTTAAATTATGGCCTTCATAACTACAAGATGTCAATTTGAGATAGCTTTAAGAGGGGACAGAGAATTTTTTTCTCCTCTCGTAACACTATAACTCGTGGACATCCAATAAAGATGAATGTTAGGACATTCAGGGCAGATACAAGAAAGTACTTCTTCGTGCAATGTATAATTAAACTATGAAATGCGCTCCTGCTGGAGACGGCAAAGGTCACAAACTTGGATAGCTTTAAAAGAGGATTGGACAAATTCATGGAGGATAATTCTATCAATGGCTAGTAGCCATGATGGGTATGTTCTGTCTCCACGGTAAGAGGCAGGATGTTGGACCAGACAGACCACTGGCCTGATCCAGCTGAAGACTCATCTAATGTTCTTATGATTAGACATATTTATGAAGAATAAGGCTAGCAATGGCTACTAGCCATGATGGTTGTGTGTCACCACCATGATCAGAAGAAGAAGAGGAGTTTGGATTTGATATCCCGCTTTATCACTATCCGAAGGAGTCTCAAAGCAGCTAACATTCTCCTTTCCCTTCCTCCCCCACAACAAACACTCTGTGAGGTAAGTGAGGCTGAGAGACTTCAAAGAAGTGTGACTAGCCCAAGGTCACCCAGCAGCTACATGTGGAGGAGCGGAGACGTGAACCCGGTTCACCAGAATATGAGTCTACCGCTCTTAACCACTACACCACGCTGGCTCTCTAAATAGAGGCATAAGCAGTATGCCTCTAAATATGTATGATTGGGGTACACTGCAGCAGGAGGGCACTGCTATCCATATGCTGCTTGCGGGCTTCCCACAGGCATCTGAACACCATGAGAACAGAATCCTGACCTAGATAGGCCTTTGGTCTGATCCAGCAATTTTCTTAGGTTAGTTCTGAATGTGATTCAGGGGACTGTCCCTGACCCTGTGCTACATTTTGAAAGCCCCAGCTTGAAAGCCGCACACAAGCCTGCTCTTGGTAGAATGTCATGACTTAAACATTTTGAGTTGGCCACCAATCCCAGTTACAATGTGGGTCACAAAAAAAGAGTAAGTTATAACACTCCTCAGCTTTCCCACAAAAGAACTTCTGATTAGGTTACCATAGTAAAGGCTGGTCCATTAGAGCAAATGAGGCAAATGAACCTCAGTCTGCCCAGACAGCCCTCACGTGTCCTGCCTTCTTTCTTACAACCAGTCCAGGGGATGGCACTGCCTGTCAGCTATCTCATCCTCCTAAGTCTCAGTGTTGCGCTTTTAGAACCGATTCAGGAGGAGGAGGACAAAACTAGAATTGGTTGGCTCAGTGTCTCATTGGCTCCACCTACTATTGGGCTCCTTGCCTTCTGCTCTACCGTTCCAATGGGCACCAGCCACCACTACACCACTGAGGAGACACAAAAGCAACATAGCTACCTTAATACATAAGATGGCACAAAAATGGGGAGTGCAAGACACTGCATAAAAGAAACCTGAAGCCAGATCAAGACCCAGTTAAGCTCTTTGGTGCCTTTCAGAAGCATTCAAATTAAACAAACACACAGGCTCAAACGTTACCATAGTAGTCTGCATTCGATCTTGTACGAACTGAAGAACTTGCGTTCTTAGGTCTAAACTTGAGGAGTTGACCTAGAGGACAAGAACACCAAGGGTATAACACAGATTGAAGGCAACAGCTCCCCATCCCCCAGAGATATGTCTAAATGAGAGTTTACAAAGCACATGTTGGCTGAGCTCTCTAGTTAAAGAGAACTAGAGCCATTCCCTGAGAGTAAAAGAATCCAAGTAGTTGGAAAATCAAACCCTGTGCTAATGCTTTCAATAGTTGTCTTAATGTTGTGTTAGGGAGGGAGAGAAGGGAGCCATCTGCTTTAACTGATGTTGGCCCCTCTCATGCTGGAGCCAGGATGAAAAAAATTAAAGATGGTTGGTACTCAGCTGGCTTGGAGTTTAGAACAGTCACTGTGGTATTATTATTATGCTATGATCTATACCAAGGATGCCTCATAAAAAATGAGGAAGTGATTGGATTCTTGAACAAGGAGGTTGGCGAGTTTAAGATGTTCTCTCCTTCCCTTCCAGCATGGAGACCTGGGACAAGATCCAAATAGCTATTTTAGACCCACCCAAAGACTTGGTAGAAATTAGCGTGGTAAATACACACACTAACCCTCAATGTGTATAGTACTAAACACAGAGTGAACAGCTTCAAGTTCATCTAAAAGATGGCAAACAGCAAGTAGCAGGGGAGGGGGAGAAAAGCCTCAAGATTTTATTTATCAGGAATGTTTATTTAGAAACCAAATACAGTGGTACCTCTGGTTAAGTACTTAATTCATTCCGGAGGTCCATTCTTAACCTGAAACTGTTCTTAACCTGAAGCACCACTTTAGCTAATGGGGCCTCCCGCTGCCGCTGTGCCGCCAGAGCACAATTTCTGTTCTTATCCTGAAGCAAAGTTCTTAACCTGAAGCATTATTTCTGGGTTAGCGGAGTTCTTAACCTGAAGCGTATGTAACCTGAGGTACCACTGTATTCCTCAAGCAGTAAGTTGGCTCTAAAAGATAACACTCAGAAAACACACTTACACCATTAGGTTCATTCATTTGTATGTTTTATTATCATACAATATCACCTCTGTGCATGGCACTTTATTAAACGTGAGATATCAGGTCCCTGCCCTAAAGGGCTTACAAATCTGTAAAGTCACACAAAGGAGACAATAACGGCAGGGGGGAGGGGGAAATGGAAGCAGCGTTGAACCAGGGAAGAATAGGCAATTATTCCAGCTACATGTATACAAAGGATGAATAAGCAAATATTGAAGTTGCATGCACTTAGGTTTAGCAGGCATAAGGCATAGTATGAGAACTAGCAGGTAAATACCAAATTCTTCACAGAAGAAGTGGGTTTTGAGGAGGAATATGAAAAAGGTAAGAGATTGGCCAGTCAGAGGCATTCTCAAAGACAGTTCCAAAGAGCACCAAAGGGGCAAGTACAGTTGTTTGAGTAACATGAGTAAGCAAACCATCAGTAAGCAAAGTTATGAGTTCCACTTTCTTGGATGGCAAGACATTGTGGCCATCACACCAGGACAGTTAGAAAGCAAACTTCAGTTTTAGGTTCATATGTGATACACATCAGAAGCAGGTTCATACAGCATAGGGGAAACATTTTCAGTGTAAACAAAAGTAGTCCCTAACAGATGAAACATGGGACATTTGACATTAAAATACAAGAGCAAAAAGATTAGGACCAACTGAAAGGTGGGTGGAAGCAATAGGGGAACAAGAACCAAAACAGGGATATCAACAGTGGAACCAATAAGCAAGGGATGGGGAAGCTGTGGCCCTCCAATGATGTTGGGCCTATTGCCCACATCATCCCTGACCACTGGCCATACTGATAGGGGCTAGTGGGAATTAAGAGTTTAACAACATCTGCTCTAAGCACACCTGGACAGCAGAAATGCCTCTGAACAGTATTCAAATGTGAGAACGGAAGACAGGGGTTACTCTCTATGCTCTCACAATGGTGAATGGGCAGCCAGGTGTGAGTGCCTCAGGATAAGTGATATACCCTATATACTCGAGTATAAGCCTAGTTTTTCAGCACATTTTTTGTGCTGAAAAAGCTGCCCTCGGCTTATACTTGAGTGAGGCAGGCAGTGGCTCCTATGAAGCTTTCCCAGGTTTATTGTGGTAAAATTGGGTGCCTCGGCTTATATTCGGGTCGGCTTATACTCGAGTATATACGGTAATTGCAAAGGAATTGGTATATTAAGCAGTGTTATAGAAATAAACAACTTCCTGGGAAGTGACAACTTTCTGGCTGTATGAGATCCAAATTTCAACTAGAGCACCGACTTTCTTCTAACAGAGACCATACAAATGCCTTCAATGACGTTCACAAGCAAGGATTGAATGCAATATTCTCCCCAGTTTTATGCCCCCAGGATCAAGTACTCTGAGTTGAACTACTCCACATTAGACCATCATGAAACATGGAGGTTTATTTAGCAATCATGGCTAATTGCAGTTGATAGATCCACCCTTTAAGGACCTAAGAGAATCATGAATCAGATCTAAAGTCCACAGAGACATGAAAAGCTTCCTTACACCAGGTCAGGCCATCTGTCCACCCAGCTCAGTAGTGGCAACAGATCTCTGGGGTTTCAGACCTTCTCAGCCTAACTGGAAATTCCAAGGATTGAACCTAAGACCTAATACCTTCTGCATACAAACAACTCAGAGTGAACCCACTGAAATCAATATGCTTACATTAGTCATGCCCATCAATTTCAACGAACCTATTCTGAACAGACACAATATTGGATATAACTCACGTTCTATAGCACTAAGTTAGGGTGCTTGCCTCCAGGAAGATCTTAAAGGCAACTTCCTTTCCTGCTTCTCTTCAATAACTTGCATTAAGTAGCATACAGCCTCTGAATTTGAAAACTGTATACAATAGTATAATAAGCCTGTAACTTACATAGGAGTTAGTTCCAGCGATCTTGCCTAAAGCCAAAATTGTATACTGGGTTCAATGGCAGGCAGGATTGCCAAAGTCATTTTTGGCACATGCCCTTTTCAAAAAAACATTTTTGCCACACATGTAAAGCTGAATGTGCACAAGTTAAATGTGTAGATATACTATACTGGGGACTGCCTGGTTGGCATTGATCCATAGCAGGGCCTTTTCTGTGGCAGTTCCCCATTTGTGGAATGCCCTCTCTTGTGAGGTGCTTCTGTCTCCCTTGAAACTAACTTTCAGGAGGAGTTTAAAACATGTGCAAAAATGCCAATGGCTGAGTGATACTATGAATGATGTTATTCATAGCAACCCAAACATCACTAGTTCAAAGAATGTTTTAACTGTTTTTATAACGTTTAATTGTTTACATAATATGCTGGTGTGTCTGTCACCATGGACTCATTGAAAGGAAGGGAATGATATCTGCCTTTTAACTTATCATGGTTTTCAATTCTCTTTTCAATGCTTTTAAACAGTCATTTTAAATATTTTTACTGCTAATAATACTGTATTGCCTTATTCATTTTACTACAAACAAATCTTGTGAAACAAGCAGGATATAAATGGAGCAACAACAACGTAACTTCCATGACTAGTGATCTCCCCTCACCTTTCAGCCAACAAACACATGCACACTTTATCCCCACAACAACCCTGTGAGGTAGGCTAAAAGAGAACGACTGGCCAAAGGACGCCCAATTGAGCGGCTACGGCTGAGTGAGGATTTGAACGCAGGTTTTCCCCGGTCCAACGCTCCTAAATAACAATCACCACAAACTCGACGACGGCTGCCCTTCTCCGCTCTCTCAAGGGAGCCCTTTAAAGCCGCGCTGGTGCAGAGGGGAGGAGGAAGCCCGGGAAGGGAAACGAAGCCCGTACAAGGGCGCCGTGCTGAGGGAGGAGGCCACGTACCTGCGGAGGGGAGGAGCAGATGTCATCGCTCTCCATGGCCGGGTCTCCACAGGCAGCCACGGCAGCCTCCGGGGAGGGGAGAATGGAAAGGTGGGGGGGTAAGGGGAGGAGGCGCTAACGGTTCTTTTCCCTGAGGAGAGAGCCCTGCGGGCGGGGGCGGTGTCAAGGGGCAAAGTTCACAGGGGAGGTCAGGAGGGGTTACTTCCGTTTGGGGGGGTTTTAACGTCATTTCCGTCTAGAAGGTTTCGTACTACAGTTACCGGTAACTTTCCCAAGCTTGTGCGCGCTCTGACTTTTTTTGGACTACATTTCCCATCAGCCCAAGTAGAGCAGTCACGTTGGCCAATCAAAATGGCGATCATCCTTAAGGTTATAATCCTTGTGCGTCCCCTACTTCCTAGAAACCTCAAGGCCGAGACCCTTTTAAGTAAATTTTGACTCTGATTGGTCCCGAGCCTCCCCTCCAATAATCTGTCAGAGAATTGGACCTCCCCTCCAATCCCCTAATTGGTGAAATGAAAATATGGAAGACAGCGATTGGCTATGCGCTTATTAGCCAATGAGAACGAGCGGCATTGATGTGTGCCTGAGAGAAGGGGGAGTAGTGCTGTGAGGTATAGCAGGCCAGAGATCAACGAGGCTCAGGTCCTTTCGTTCCCCTTAGCAAGCACTCGCCTATCTATCCATGGGGCTGTTGAGCGAAGTGACGCGGGGCTTGGTGCGCGGGGCAGACCGCACGGCCGCCTGGACGAGCAAGCGGGGCCCGCGGAGTTTCTACAAGAGCCGCGGCGCGCATCGCTTGGGCTACCTAACGTGCAGCCGGAAGTTTAGGCTGGTGCCGGAGAAGGTGCCGCGCCTAGTGGTGCCGGACCTGAATGGCTTCAAGCTGAGGCCTTACGTCTCCTATCGGGCCCCCGCCGGCAGCGAGCAGCCCCTCACGGCCCGCGCCCTCTTCCAACAGACGGTCGCCTCCAAGATCGAGAAGGACGTCAAGGCCGGTACCTTCAGCCTGCAGCAGCTGGAGAAGTACGGCTTCGAGCCGACCCAGGAAGGCAAACTCTTTCAGCTCTTCCCCAAGAACTTCGTGCGCTAGGACGGCTTTGCAAGTGGAAGGAAAGCTGGTGTGGAGAGAGAAGGGGGGGTGGACTTCCACACATTTATTAAGCAACAAAAAAATTAAGAAAAGTTTAAAAAAAACACTTGAAGTATTCACTCTTCGCAAAACATTTCAGCTCTTAAAAGCAGCAAGACACCAAAGGATTGGAACTAAGTGGAAACGGGGGTTCAAGAAGTTCCTGCTTTCTTTTCATTGATGCTTGAGTCATCTCAGAGATCTGGGCGAGCAAGCAAGGAATGTAGAAGGCCAGAGGAGCACAGCAATTTTGCCAGCTGCTGTGTTGGAAAACATCACACACATACCAAATCTTGTGGATGCAGTCATGCAAGCAGAGCAGGAAGAATTTATGCAAGTCCCAAGTGTTGGTGGTTTTCGTTTGCGTTATGTTTTTGGAAATGCTACTCAGTGGAACAATTTTACTGGGTTGTTTGGAAGTTGGCATGTATAGCTTGTGAATCTAGGCCTATTATGGATAGATATTAAAGATGCTGAGAAAGCAGGCAGCAAACACTGATCATCTTTTTGTTTAAATAAAGAGTTTATAAAATGTGGAGGCTCATTCTCTTTCTCTGCACAAAATGGCTGTATAGGCTCTAAACCTTTGTTTTGCTACAATTTGTTTAGCAGGCAATAAACTTTCAACTAGGTAAGCTGCTTATTCAGGAAAGCCCTTCAAGGTATGTCTTCCTGACCACTGAATTGATTGAAGTGATACCGGTACAATCTACTTAACAATGGGATAATCCTGCTCTAGAAGCAGTGTTCCTGAAAATAATTCTTGGGAGTCCATTACAGTATTACTGTTACGGGAGGACTTATTTTTAATGTGGAAGCATTGGCCTCACCAAATATTGTTGATTATCATTTACAGTTAAAATACCAGATCTATCTTATAGTAAGTAGACTGTTGAATGTAAATTAGAATTAAGTGGAGAACTGCGAAAAAGCTATTCATTTTTTAAATATGTGGTATCAAAACTGATGTCCACTACAGTTGCAGTAATGCCAGCTACACCATTGGTTCATTGAGCAACATAGAAAGCCTCACACTAATAGCAGAATTAAGCCTGGCTTGCTGTGTATTGCTCCATTAGTTAGGGAGGAAAGGGCCAGTCTGCTTCTGCAGCAGCAAGGAACTTGTTTGCAGGCTAATGCCTTACATGAGACATTGTCTGAAAGCACACAAGACTTTGGTGAGGGCCTGAAGGAGTGGAAATAAGTATGCCACCTTGGGTTTTATAATGGAATAAAGGCAAGCTGTAAATGTATAAAATAAAAATTATAGCATTAATTTGACTCCTACTAAGGCATGTGGTGGCAAGCAACAATACAAACATATCCCCAACACCCACAGTAACTTAGGTCCTACACCCAAAATGAACAACTGGAAGGTTGTAACCAACAAAAGGAACAACTTTAAGGTTGTAACCAACAAAAGACATCACTCTTTATTTTAAAAAGATCAAAAATATTTTTAATTGAAGTTTTTGTTTACAATACTGATGTGCGTATTTGTACACAAATACCCTACATTGTAGTGTCTCAAATTACAAGTCTGTCCTTCAGCATGAATTTATGCAGCACTGAGGAACTTGCAAGGGCCATATCAGGGTTTCAGGCAAGTACCCCACTCTTAGCACTGATTGTTGCTGGTGTTGTTCACTTCTGTGATATGGAAATGCATGAGTAACTTGCATCCCTTTTCCCCTTAGCTTATGTGTTCCCAGTAGCATATTCAACAAAACCTGAAGCATAAAGCCAGAGTGATACTTTGCCTTTCCTGTGAGGGGGAGGTAGACAATAGAAGCATGAAACAAGTGCTGCTCTGTATTTTAGCATTTTCCCTCCCTCCCTCAAGTTCTTAACTGAGAAGAGTTCTCCATTTAGATGGCTACTGAACAATGAGGCAAAATAAGAGACCCACACAGGCTGCCACTTATTTTCAGCTGGTGTCAAGAGAAAAGTAGCCTGGATGTGTTTACCCCGAGAGGGGCAATGTAGTATGGGATAGCTTTCCTTGCTGCATAATAGATAGCAAGTCAAGTTTACTTCGCTGGAAAAATAGGAGAGAATAGCTGGTGGCATAACTTTTTGCTCACCCTCAGATCTCCTTGATCACATAGGGAGAGAGACCTTAACTAGGATTGCCATACATCCAGAATTTCCCAGACATAGATGGTAATTGGCCATCGGAAACGGTGTCCAGACGGAAATCGCTTAAACACACGGGAAAATCAGACGCATGGCAACCCAGGTTGGCAGTGTTGTTTTTGTCAATTTCCCTTAAAAGTAGCTCAACAACTTTGGCCTGAATAAAGCTCAACAACTTTTCTGTATGGATTCTCACTTTTTGAAATATGGAAACCCTACTTTAACCCCAAACTAAGAGGAACTGCTGTCTGTAGAATATAAAGTGGAATAAGAGAACTTCATCAGTGTAATAATTTTATTTCTGCAGCAAGGAATAAAATGGATGGAGAAGGGAGAGAACACATCCCTGAAGTGTCTGAGGAGTCTTCAAAGCTCTCAAAGCGATGAAAGACTCCCAGGAATAAAGCTGTAAATCTGATATAGAAGAGGTGATACCGGGTAGGAACTCCCATCAGGGCCTTCCTACAAAAAATCTATATCTGTCTTTCAAACCCTAGTACTAAAAAGGCTGCTACTGAAAAAGGCAGGCATACCACAACTTTAATTAGCACTAGCACAATGTTCAGGACAAAGTGGCAGTCTGGCTAGCCTCCCATTTCCAAACATGTAGGACACTGTCATAAAAAGAACATGTTGCTAAGAGGCTGGTCTCTTTTTTGACTTTTACCAAGTCAGTTTCACTGTGTGCTTTGGTTTCTGAACCTTTTTCATCAGTACGTGGTCCCAGCAGGTCAAAGCTACTTTCTGCTTGGATTGGCAAGCCAGGGGTTTGATCCTCTTCCTCCAACACCACATCAAAGGTGGCTGTAGGGGATTCATAAACTATCTTCAGGTTCTGGATTTTTAGATCCACTCGCCTTGCTTCTTGCTCCACAGGAACTACAGGCATCACTGCAGATAGCTCCAAGGGGTCGCTCAGAGAAAGCCTTGACCAATCAGCTCCATAAGCCAAGGAATTATGCAAGATATAAGATGAAAGAACAGTGCATTCCTCTTTGTTCTCCACTGATGGACAAGAAAGGAAAGGACAGACGCATGTTAGATGACAATTAAGTTGCATAAATAATCACCATTTCCAACAATGGTAGCCATATTCTGTTTAAAATTTTATTAAATAAGTTTCACTCCAGTTTACCACAATGCTCTAAGAGCTTACATTACGAGTCAAGCATTAAGTAAAACAGGAAATAATTTATCTCTCAACTACTTTTTTAGCAGGAATTAAACTTTTCATCTCTTCTTGCTGCTGGGCAGGAGGAACAACTTAATGGCTACTCCATATTACCTTCCACTGATTAAGGATAAATAAATCATGTTTTTATGAAACGGTATTCTGCCCAGCTATCTATTCTCAGGTAGAATGTATAAATGACATCCTCTTTTCAACCTACCAGTATTTGCATTTTCCTTTTCAAGCATCTCCAAGCAAACAGCACAGATCAACACCAAACAAGCTCCTTGATCTCATCAGCAAGATGAAGTTAGGAGTGTTGGTAGGCAAACAGAATAAGAATGTTTCATATACTCTGGAAATTGTCTTTTGTCTTTCACTCCAGAAGAAGGCACTAAAAACAGGTATATGGCACCAGCCAGCCCAAGCCTTTCTCACACATCCCAGGTTCCAGCTACCAAGATCAAAGCACTCACCCATACAGCCTTGGCAATTGAGGATTTTGAAGCCATTGTGCATGCACGCTGCCAGCAGTAAGTGCTCCTGTGTTGGATGCCACTTTAACCTCCAAACTCCACCCTGCACTTGGGTGTCCGCCAGTGGCTGCTTCATATTCCGGGTATCCCACAGGATGACATGTTCATCGTAGCTGGAGAAACAAAAACAGGCCTCAGAAAACCATAAGAGGTAGTTTTTCAAGGGTACAATAGAGGATTTCAGATTCCTAACTAACCCTTACTTAACTGTTGCAGGGCTATCAATAAAGACAAAGGCCAAGCTAGAACTAAACCATGCTCTTTATCAGGCACCCAGGGCCCCATCCATAAGCTGCCACAGACTCTAGCACAGACATGTACAAACAACCATCAGCTCACTCGTCTATCGCTAACCCAGACAAATGTACATAACAAGATATATCTCAGGGAAACTCACCTTCCTGTGGCCAGCAGATCCTCCCGGAGTGGATGGCTCTGAATACTGCACACTCCCATTGAATGCCTGTCACAGAATGCAAGTCAAAGGTTAGGCAGGAAGAACCTTCATCAGATGCACCACTTTGAATCTGCTTGAGACAACTGCCCAAACAGTGAGGAGAGATGAGCAATGCACCCTCATCTGACAGGCTACTGTTTACCTCTCACTAGTGAAGATGGGAGCCCTCGGGCTGCTCCGGATGTCCCATCCCCGTAGCTTGCAATCATCTCCACCTGAAACAAAGAGAAAACTGATCAAGCTGCGTGATGGTATAGATAGCTGGAGATGAGACACCTTTTTCCTGTGACACAGAGCCACTCCACAAGGCTAGTAGACCTCCAAAGGCAGGAAATGTTTTGTTTCCCAGCTTAAGCCTTGCTGCTAATGCACATGAAGCATAAAAATCACCCCACATTATTGCCAGCAATAGTGGTTTGGTGAGCATTAGAGAAAAAACTAAGCACTTCCCATGTGTCATTTACCGCCATGGGATGCAGACCTGAATATACAATAGATGTGTTCCAGTAGTCAAATGCAGCAATCCAGGCCTCAAAGTCATGTGCCTTCCACTGTTCCAATATGTGCAGGGAGGCAGATTCATCAATGGACAGCAAGTTCAGTCTCCCTTTTGAATCACTGCTGATCAACTGCAGTGGGCAGCCACTACAAGGGAAATAGTGCAAAATAGAAAGGACAGGTTAGTCTTTAGCAGGAGGGGGAATTTCCTATGCACAAGGCCAATCTTTTTTAAATCTTCCACAGAAACTGTAACAACCATCACTAAAAGAAGACAACTGGATTTTAAAGCATTTCCCAGCTCCACTATAAGTGGTCATTAGCAGTCAGATACTCAATTTAAAACCCTGATAATGTTTGCACTGTGAGGCACTGTGGGGGGAAAACAGAGTATTCTAACATCTGCAAGCTGGATAAGACGAGAGAGAGAGAGAGAGAGAGAGAGAGAGAGAGAGAGAGAGAGAGTGAGAGAGAGAGAAACGAGGCAAACAGCTGTGCCTTTCCCAAGGTACCCACAGCCCAATCAGCAATGCAAGCAGCTATAAAGGCTCCTGATTCATAAGATAAAGGCAATGGGGCAATGCACTCTGAGAAGTGCAAGGCCTTGGTCTGCTCAGCGTAGGCAGAAAATAGGCTGAATGGAGTAGGGGACTAGAAATACATATGCCCTCAGTGACTGGGTATGGATCCCTTACAAAGCCCCAAAACCGAGCATGGAAAGGCAAACTCAAGGCACAAATTTATGCAGACTCCCATTAGACACAGCTGTCAGGCAATCCTCCTGCAGCAGGGATTTTGTTCAACTTTTAAAACACAGCAATGTTTTAAAACACTGGGCCAATGTCTAGCTAACTGGCCTCTGCTCACCGCTGCTCTCGTCCTGTGGACCAATCAAGAGATAAGGCAAGGCATTTGGCTCCCAGGTCAGCGCTGCACAATGGTTCCAGCTTGCAGCTCTTCTACTGAAGGGAAAAGAAAACTGATCAAGGCCAGACAGGCCCAAGGAGGAGCATCAGATCCAACACTCAATTAAGAAAATACAGCTGGACCCCACTGCAGATTAAGTTTCTTCAGGCAATTCAGAGCATGCGTACAATTTCAGTCACTGTGACCAAGAGAGACTGTTCTCTCAAGCCCTATTCACATGCCAGCCTTCACGTCCAAGGTTTTTGCAGCAGTTTCAACTACCCTTGTATTTTGTTTAAATAAATAATAACAATACATTTCTATTTGTCCCTTGCTTCTCCTTCCTTACTGTCCCTTTGTCCTCAAGGACCTTGTGCTTAGACAATGCCCAGTTATTCAATGCCTGCAACGTAAATTCAGCACTCTCAATTGTATTACCTTTCCTAACATGAAAATGCACTCAAGCTGAAGTGGAATGACCACACAGAGCTACATCCTACACCCATCTATAAAAGGAGCCGCTTTGCATAGCTATGGCTCACACCCTAACCATGAATCTCAATTCCGGTTCACTTACCTCACTTCCTGTTAAGCGGGAGAGCTCCACTGCTCCCTTAGCATTTGCAGTGCCCAGAACAGGATGTTCTGCAATGGGAACGTGGCACCTTGAAGAGGAATGAATAATAAATACCTCAAAAAAAAACCTAAGAGTAAGTCCCTGGGCCCTCTCTTTAGAAATGAAATATTAACATGTGTTTAAGCACGTCATCTCCATTTCAAATGCAGTACAATAAAAGATCTACAGTATTGGCCCAAATATAAACTGCACACAAATATAACCCACACCTTTAAAATTCAAGGGGGGGGAGAAAAAAAGACAATACCCAAATATAAGCCACTCCCTTAAAATTCTTCAGGCATTCACACACGTAAATGGCAAATGTAGAAGAAAATCCTATGGGTACTAGAGAGGACTCACAAGTGGGTTAAACACCTGTTTGTAGCACCGTAAATGCAAATAAAAATCAATACCGCACTGTAAAATACGGGGAAAGCGATGAATGACATTAGAATTAATTGCACAACAGTCTCAAGCTCACAAATCAGCAATAAAACATTTTTGCTCCATTTTACCATATGTCTGTTTCAGCAGTGATACAGTAAAAGCCAATTTTTGTAACGTCGAAATTTAAGCCGCACTTTTAACTTTTCATGTTCAAAATTTGGGGGGAGGGGAGAAGTGTGGCTTATATTCAGGTCAATACGGTATATACCGTGTATAACACCACACCACACCACTCCACCCCATGTATAAGACAACTCCTATTTTGGGGGGCTCAAAATTGAGGAAATGGGGGGAGATTGCCTAGAGTTGTTAAGCTTTTGTGGGGGAGGATTCCCTCATCTTATACATGGAAAAATACGGTAATACATTTATTTTTTTTATTTTTGTCTAGCTTCTTGTTCCTCCTGTTTTATTCCGAATCATACTTGTTTTAATTTTTGTAACCTACCTATATAATATTCATATTGTAATGTAATATTTATGATCAGTTGTATTGGATTGTGGTAATTTTTCATGTCCTGAGCTCAGTAGATATGATACTGAGCAAATAGGCTGAAAAAGACCACCGATCTGCATCACTGTTAAGGTGTAGCAGCAGTGCTTTTTTCTGAGGGTACTCAAGGGTATGCAGTACTGGCACCCTTTCCCCCAAATGTTAAAAGTGTGGCACTTACTGTAACAGCTTCATGGTGAATACTGGCACATTTTTTCTTTTTCTTTTTTAAAAAGCACTGTGTAGTGGGGACATGGGTTCAATAGAAAGGGGTACTTTGATTTAGCCACAGGCTTGCCCTCACAACGATACTGCAAGGTTGGACACTGCTCTTCCCATTTTATAGATGGGGAACCAAAACAGGATGACATGACCAAGGCCATAAACCAGAGTCTATGGGAGAAGCAAGCCTTCAGCCCACATCCAACACTTTCTCCAATGGTGGCTCAGGGAGCCACAAATCCAGTGTTGGTGAAAGGGTATAGTGCCCTCAGTGAAAAGTTGTCATTTCCCCTCCAAGGGAAAAAACTCATTGCATATGCTACCAAACAACATGCGGAAGAACTGCTTAGGTGCCGGTCTGGATCTCCAGCACTACCATTTAATGTCCAGCAGGGCAGCCATTTCCAGCCTTTGGATCTCAGTCAGTGGTGTGAAAATTTGTTCTCTGAAGTAATACAGGTAGAGGCGGCCCAGACGCACATGGGGCTCATTGTTCCCTTCAGGGCTCTCACCAGGCTGCAATGGGAAGCAAAATCAAAAGATATCACTTTGAGACATTGCCTCACCCCATCTCTTCCTCTCTCCCACATTCAACTACCTACTGTCCCTGAACTGCCCATCAATTGCACAGCTAGAGAACATAAGAGATTCCTGTGCATCCATCCCCTCAGGAATTTGGGTTTGCCCCATTGCTCTTGTCACCTCTGCTAAAGAAGACATAGGCCACTGTCACACCCAGATGGGAAGGAGAGGTGAACAAGAGATGGAAAACCAATTGAGATGGAAAACCTATTCTATTCTAGCCTGAATAAAAACTACTACTGCTATACACTTCCTGTCAAAATGATTAAAACTTAGCATATCTACAGTGTTCAAATATTTTCTTGTACATTATCTCAATATTATCTCATTAATCCCTGCAACAGAAACTTCAATATCACACATACTCTTATTCAAGAGGGGATGAAAGAAGAATGGTTTGCTTAAGAGCACCTTAAGCTACAATCTTAATGTGTTTTGAGTGGTTGGTTATCTTCGACATTACAGCATTTTATCTAGTTGGATCCTGTTTAAAACAATACAACAAGTAAGTTAGTTTAATACTGTAGTATCTGATGTTCTTGTTGGACTATTTAGTAGTGTTGGATTATAAATGAAGAAATATAAATAGGGTTTTGACCCAAGCAAGTTTTGAATCGGAAGGACAGTATCCCAGGCATAGGAAATATCTGGCCCACCAAATGTTGCTGAACTGCAGCTCCCATCATCCCTGGCCACACTTGCTAGGGCTGCTGGAATCTGTAGTTCAGCAACATATCGGAGAGCCAAAGGTTCCTGCTGTATGCAAGCAAAATCAGCTTTTCATCCTGAGGTGGATGAGCCAAAAGTGGAAAGAATTAGAAAACAAGTTATAGACAATCCATCCTAAGCCTTAACATCAAAACACCTTAAAGGTAAAGGGACCCCTGACCATTAGGTCCAGTCGTGACCGACTCTGGGGTTGCGGCGCTCATCTCGCGTTATTGGCTGAGGGAGCCGGCATACAGCTTCCAGGTCATATGGCCAGCATGACTAAGCCGCTTCTCGTGAACCAGAGCAGCGCACGGAAACGCCGTTTACCTTCCTGCTGGAGCAGTACCTATTTATCTACTTGCACTTTGACGTGCTTTCGAACTGCTAGGTTGGCAGGAGCTGGGAGCAAGCAACGGGAGCTCACCCCGTCGCGGGGATTCGAACCGCTGACCTTCTGATCGGCAAGCCCTAGGCTCTGTGGTTTAACCCACACCCCCAAAATATGCTTCAAGGAACTGTTAACTTGAAACTGCTGGAGTTCTTTTCATAAGCAACACCAGAAAGAAGTGCCACTCACATTGTCAGGTTTCTTGAGTTGGTAGGTGCCACATGCCAGGATGCTGTGCCAGCCCTCCACAGGGCACCACTCTACGGCATCAGCACTGTATTCTGTGTCAACCACCTGCAAGGTCTGAATCTTACACTGCAGAGCCATGTTAGTGGACACTCATCCTGGTCTGGAAGGAAGGGAAGCACAAGAAAGCAGAGTCAGCAACCCTGACATTCTGAATTAAGACACACACATCATGCATCAACTTCACACTTAATTCCATATAATCTATCTCCAGGTGGTTGGGAGAAGTCCCTCTTTTTAACTCATTCTATCCCCAACAGCAACAGGTTAAAAGAGGGAGCCCCTCCCCACCTATGTCTCCTCCACACCCTGCAGAAAATAAATTGAGGGCAACTGTGAAGTTATATGTTTGGGAGAAGAGGCGCTCAGAAGGAGGCTCTGTCCCCTTCTGAACACTCCTACCCCCCAAAAAAAATTAACACTCCCCCACCCCACAAACTACCTCACAGTCACCCTCAAAGCCATCTCCTGGAGGACATGAGGATTTACAATCTCCCTAGTTTAACCTACCTCAACACAGCAGACCCCCATCCGTTGGGCATAAAGAAGCTTGAAATATTGTGGGTGGGGAAAGTTGTGTTTGGAAGGGGGGGGTCCCCTAATTAATCCCACACACACTCACACAAACTACTTGACAGTCGCCCTCAAATCCACGAGGACTTGCAAAGTCCCTCTCCTAATCCACCCTAGCACAGCAGAACCCTATGCTATGAATAAATAAAGCCCCATGGATAATGGGTGTGAAGGGGGGGGGGAACACACACTCCTTAATCCTTTACACACAGAGACACACAACTACTTCAGTCACCCTGAAATCCACGAGAAAGAGATTTTAAAGCTCCCCTTCTTTCAACGCACTCCTCACGCGGCAGAGCCCCGCACAATTTTATTTTTACTTATGACATTTCTAGACCGCCCTTCATCCGAGGAACACAGGGCGCTTTTGCAATATTAAAACACAAAAATACATAACGTGGTAACAAACAAAAACTATAACACACACACCGCACACACTAGACATCAAGAAAGCCCCACGTAAGGTGTGCAAGGGGGGGGGTTGGCCCGTCTCTTAATCCTCCGCCCCCACCTCGTTTCCCCACAAAAAAAACCACGCAGGCTATCCATGGGTCGAGGGTGAAGAAGCCCCTCTCAGCCTCCCCATCAGCACCACAGCACGCCCCACCTCAGGCCCCCCACGGCCGTCCCGATTCCCGACGGAGACGAAGCGGAAACGCGGCAGCCACCCCACAATCTTCTCCCCGCCTCTGAGTGGAGTGAATGAGGCGAGGCGGCGGCGGGGAAGGGAAGGCGAGGCCGGGCCAGGACGATCGCTCGCTCGCTGCCGCCGCCCCTCGGCCTTTCCCTCCTCCTCTCCAGGCCTGAGATGACCTGAAGCGTCTCCTCCTCTTCCTCTCCCTCGGTCTAGGAAGGTGGCCATTGTGGGGAGGGCTCACTCGCCTCGTCTTTCTCTCCACCATCGTCACCACCACCGTTGTTGTTGTTTTCCGTCCTTAACCCTAAGGTCGCTAGGGCGGGTTTCAACATTAAAAACAATTCTTTTGTCTTGTTTTGTTTTATTGTTTGTTTGTTTAATAAAATTGAATGCACCACCTGATTGTGTTGTCGTTTTTTTACACAAAAATAATCCCTCAAAGCGGTTTGCAAAAAGGTGAAACGGCAGAGAATCGAAAAAAATTCACAATCCTAGTTGACGCAGTAAAAAAAAAAATCCTTCCAGTAGCACCTTAGAGACCAACTAAGTTTGTTCTTGGTACGGTATGAGCTTTCGTGTGCATGCACACTTCTTCAGATACCAGTGTGCATGCACACGAAAGCTCATACCAAGAACAAACTTAGTTGGTCTCTTAAGGTGCTACTGGAAGGAGAGAGAGATTTTTTTTTTTACTATGGCAAACCAACACGGCTACCTACCTGTAACTGCAGTTATAAAAGTTACAACAGTGCAACACGTTAAAAACTCGCGCCAACATTTTAAGACTCAACAGGGAGAGGCGCCGAAGAAAAGGGAAGAGCGAAGATTGCCTGATCTCAAAAGGCAGGGAGTTCCTCAAGTGATGGCGCTGCCCGCCCGAAGCGATCAAGTACTAAGCAACTGTGGGAAGTGGGTATGATGTGGCACCTGGAGCACTGCCAGCCAGTTTGGTCAGAGAGCGGCCCTTTTATTGAGACAACCCTCAAACATGGCACACTGAAGTGTGGGGAACAACCCTGTTGGGGAAACCTGCCTGTTTAAAGAGTAGCAGGAGGACAAAAGGACACAATTTTTTTTGTCATATGGCAGGATTTCAAATTAAGTGTACAGAATGTATAGCACATGACTCACACAATTTAGAATCCACATCTAGCATTCAGAAGTCTACTGCTGACTGAATGGAAATACAGATGAAAATCCCACATCTCCCCAGATATCCCTCTCTATACACCAATGTCTGAACGCAAAACATGGCATCTACTTCTTGCTAATAAATATATAAATATGCTTCTAATTGGACCCTTCCCACCACCACCCAACCCTGAACGTTCTTTTGTTTTACTGCGTATTTCATACCCTCCAACATTTCTCTGATGAAACTAGGGACATCCTATATTCCATAATAATAATTTTACTATATATACTACACACATCTGACTGGGTTGCCCCAGCCACTCTGGGAGGCTTCCAATATACAGTGGTACAACTTAATTCATTCCGGAGGTCCATTCTTAACCTGAAACTGTTCTTAACCTGAAGCACCACTTTAGCTAATGGGGCCTCCCGCTGCCGCTGCGCCGCCAGAGCACAATTTCTGTTCTTATCCTGAAGCAAAGTTCTTAACCTGAAGCATTATTTTTGGGTTAGAGGAGTTCTTAACCTGAAGCGTATGTAACCTGAAGTGTATGTAACCTGAGGTACCGGTACCACTGTATATATAAACATAATAAAAAGCATTAAACATTAAAAAAAATTCCCTATACAGGACTGCCTTTAGATGGCTTGAGGGTCAGCTAACTCAATATCCTGCAACATTTCTCTGATGAAAATAGGGACATCCTACCATACCCTCCAACATTTCTCCAATGAAAATAGGGACGTCCTAAGGAAAAGCGGGACATTCCGAGGTCAAATCAGAAACTGGGACATTTTCGGTAAATTAGGGACATTTGGAGGGTCTGATATTTTTCTACTACAGATTCTTGAACTTTATGAGTGAGCTGCATATTGAATTGTTAGATTTTTATTTTATTTTTTTTTAAAAAATTTTTTAATAAATACTTCACTTGCTCCACATTGGGAGGCTCAAATGGGGTCCGGGAGCCACCCCACTAGAACTTCCCCCCTCCACAGACTTTTTCTGCATGGTGTAGACCTGTTGGAAATCAATGTTCTGTGTTTATATATTGTGTGTGTTTATTTTTATAAATATATTATTGTACTTTGTAGCCAAGACTGTTATACATGTTTCATCAAGAAAAAAGAAAGCAAGTTATGTGGAAAAGGAGGAAAATAAATGACATTATGTAGGAGAAAAGGGCAGCAAAGCAAAAAAAATAAAATAAACAAACATAACCCAAACTCTAAAGTATGGTGAATAGAGGATTGGCATTCAAAAAATGTAAAAAATAAAGGCAACCTACCAATAAATTTGTTTTATTATTATCTATTGTGTTTCTCTCATATTGTAAGTTTTATCATTAAGATGGTTTTCCTTAAGTTATAGTGGGGGGGGGTCTTCATTTTTCCTTTTTTGTGGAAATCAATGTGCTGATGTTTTAGAGCCACATGTCCCACCTGTTTCAATGGGTCTTGTTTATTTTGGACAATTTCGGCGTCTCTGCTTCTTCAGCCCATCTGCGAAATGTTTCAGGAGTCCACTCTCCATTAATTTCAAATAATGTTGCAGACAATTTAATTTGATTGATTACATTTATACTACCCCCCTTCTCCAAGGATCTCAAGGTGGTGTACATGGCTCTCCCCTTTCTCATTTAATCCCCATGCAGCAACCCTATGAGATAAATTAGGCTGAGAGGCAGTGACTGTGACTGAGTGGGGATTCGAATCCTGGTCCGGGTTTAGTCTGACACTGGCAGTGTAAATATGGTGAATAGGTAAATATTCACATTGTTGTGTGTGATGCAAATCAGATTAAAAGTGGATCAGGACAATGCCTGCTTTGCATGAGCAAATGCACGTATTTCCATATTGTACTTACTGTGTTCACCTGAATTGCTCACAGTGGCTTACTTGTGGCTTCTGTAATTGTATTGCATTTATAGCCCACCTTTTCTCCAAGGAGCAAAGGGTGGCATTACATGGCTTTCCTTTTCTTCCTTTAATCCCCACACAACCACCCTGTGAGGTAGATTAGCTGAGAGGCAGTGACTGTGACACCCACTGTGGGAATTTCAACCCTGGTTTCCTGGGTCCTAGCCCAACACTCTAACCACTACACCACACTGGCCACAAATCCTAAAAATTTAGAGGAGTTGTGGGGGCATGGGGAGAGCAACCCTATGAACCAAAGCCATTAAAAAAAACATGTTACAGGGTGGAGCTGCTTTCACACTTAACTAGAACATGCATGCAAAATATTAATTCCTTGTCTTCCCCTGCCCCAAACCTCCTAAATCTATTGTGTGAGGAAGCAGTCTCATGGGAACATTTTTTGGATGGGAAGAATTCAGGCGGCAGAACTGTCCAAACTAAACAAGGCAAGTGTGAGTGCTTAGTAGATTTGTAGCAGTGGTGGTTGTAGGTGCTTTAAAATACACATGCAAAAGGAGAAACCCATTCCCTATCCACCCACAACAGGCATGGGGAAGAAAGACGGTGATGCACATGTTCTGCAAGGAGCACAGATAAAGACCAATCAGCCTTTGCAAACCTGGTGCAAACCTACAACTCCCAGGTTGGCAAAGGTTGCATTAAATACACCAGTTCACAAATGCCACACCCTTAATACAAGCCTCCGTTCAGTCTCTTTAACACAAAATTCAACAAACAACTTAAAGTTGGTCAATCAATAAAGATTGACTTATGTACATATGAGGTGGAGCAAACTACTGCTGCTTGGAAATGTAGATATGAAGGCACCTGCGGGGAAGGCACAAAACCTATGTGGAACAATTTTAAAACGAGATGGAAGAGACAATGATGTTTACATACTAAATACAGTTGTATGGGTGGATGCACTGAAAACAAAAAGGTATTGACTTCAGAATTCTCTTGTACGTATTTTGAGTGTTGATAGCTGCAGCTATTCTTTTCTCTGCTTATCCTGCTCTTCCTGTTAGCCACTCAAGTATCCCTTTGGTAAAGGGTGGGAGAGAAAAGCGACGCATTTCCCTTGTTCAGTATAGCTACAGGCAAAACACAGAAATAACTGGCCAGATTCAAGTATACCCAAGAAGCAATGATTTCCTTTGACTGATAAGTCTTGAAAAACAGGCTCAAATTGGGGACGCTTCAGGGCAGAGAAATATTGGCCACTGTCAGGAGTGCCTAAACTAGCATTCCACAACATTGCTTTTGCAGAAGGCAGTGATGGCCACCAATGTGTTAAAAAAAAAAAGGATTAGAGACAAATTCACGGAGGTGGCTATTGATGGCTACTAGCCATCAATGCTCTGCCTGCTGTCAAAGGCGGGAAGCCTTCTGAATACGTACTAGCTGGTGGAAACCAAAGGTGGGTAGAGTGCTTTTGTATTTGAGTCCTGCTTGCATCAGGTTGGCCACTGTGAGAACAGGATGCTGGAGTAGATGGGTCACTGACCTGAGCCAGCAGTCTCTTCCTATGCTCTTAATCTCGTGCCCTCCAGCTGCTTTGGACTACAACACCCATCAGCCTCAGCTGGCAGGGCTCAGTTGATTTAAGCTCTAGTCCAAAACAGCTAGAAGATGCATCATCATGGAAAGCTGCCTATGAACCACTCTGCTAAGGTTTGCAGTACAGGTCTGCCCAGCAACTACAGGTGGATCACATGTCTATGCCACCACCACTCCAGCCCAGTGAACTGCCAAAAGCCCTCCTAGTTGTCACTGCATCCACATGTCTAACATCCAGGTTGGTGACAGGCTTTTCAGTTACTGATCCCTACACTATAGATGAAAAGGATAGGTTCCTACTCTGGACTTAGAAACTGGCCTACCTGGACTTACCTGCCTTGGATCCAGATAGCAAACAGCAACAAATGGGCTCACTGTGGCTGGGTGGAGGTAGTCTCAACAGGAACCATGCTCTCCCCATGATTTGCATGGACGGGGTCTTCTATGTTTGCACACAATAAATCAAGTCCACCTTGCACTAAGGGTCAAATATCAGGTCTGTTTCCACTTACTGCTGATGGTGCAAACAATTACATTCTTCCACCCATCTCGAATTCTGAGCCATATATTGGTATGGGCATAAATAGAACCTGTCACACAGACACCTGGTTTTGTCAAGTGTCTCATGGAGTTCCACAAATAGATACATGCAGAGTCACTTAGTTTTTGCAACTTTAAAATACTTTGCTTTGGGAAATGTAGTGGCATCCCTTCATTGGACCACTGGCCTGTCTCAGAGAATACACAGCTTATTATTCTACCTACTTAAACTACTCAAAGCAAGTTTGCCTTTAAAAAAAAGTCTTAACACTACTTTTAAAAGGTTTAGGTCTCGAGGCAGGAATGAGGAATCTGTTGCCTTCCAAACGTTGTTGGGCTACAACTCCCATCATCCCCAACTATGCTGATTGAAGCTGATGAGTCCAACTACATCTGGAAGGGCAGATTCCCTATCCCTAAACTCGGGGTGGAGGTGACAGAGGAGAGATGTGGAGGGGCAGCCACCAAGGTCTGCAAGTGTACGGCAGAGAGTCATGGTTTGGCACATAAATGCTGCAATAAGAAACTATTCCCTATTCATCTTAAAAGATTACAGCAGGACAAAAGGGCAGGGGAGGACTAATAATAATGCTGTACCGGCCTAAATTCAACAGTGACATGCCAATATAGACTTTCCCATGACTGTACACCTTTCAATGAGAAACAGGGTCATCAGTCACCAATCCCAAACCTCTGCTCATGGAAGCCTGCTTGCACCTTCACCTTACTGCCCATGGTTCCTTGTGGAGTGGTGGAAATATCATTAGGGACTATGACAACCAGGATGGGGAGGGGCATGATTGCCTCTACAAACAGATGGGGAAGAACAGTGATGGGAAGCAGCTCAGCGGCTTTTGCAATCTTCAGAGGAAAGTGTCACTCATGAGGGGGCGGGGAACAGACCATCAGCATGCTGTTGATGGTGGTGGACAACCATCCACAGCTGCTCAAGTTTTTAAAAGAGCAAAAAAGGCAGCCAATCCATTCCAATCCTTTACTTGAAAACACAACTTTCCATGCAGAGTTGTTCAGATTTAACTGCTGATGTTCTGAGCTAGCTCCCCAGGCCTTCTCCTAGCCACAGGGGGAGGAAAAGCATATTTTGTTTCTCTTTTTGCTACTGGACAGTTATTTCAACCAACAATGTGTTCTCACTTGAACATTACAGTAAATGAGTCCTATGCAAGAGAACTTCTAACAAAAAAACAAAAAAAACCCTCTGTACACAACTTTACAAACATATTAACATATAAATAACAGAAAGCTTCCAAGCAGGAGAGCTTCCCCAGTAGTCTTTTCTTTTTTTCTTTTTTTGCTTCAGACGTTTTCTTTTTTTAACACTGGAAGGGAAGAGTCAGTCCCTTTCCTCAAGCATCACAGGGATTGGTTTGTCTTTTTATATATATAAAAAAATCTCTCTCCTCTCTCTCTCTCCTTTTTGTCAGTGCCTCTGGCTTCAAGTGAGCAGTCCGTGCAAAGTGGGCACCTCCTCCTTAACCTTCTGGGAAGGTGCCCTGTGGGGCTAAGGCCTCAGCCAGCTGGTCATCGTTCTGGTCCAAGCTCTTGCTGGAAGACTCGCTTCTTCTCCCGACAGTGCTTCTTGTGGGCCGGCCAGTCTTTCTGCTGGCACTGCGAGCCACAGTACCGTGCGACCTGGCACCGCCCACAGATGTTAAATTCACGTAACTGGAGAGAGGAGTACGGGACAAAAATCAGTATCCCTTTTCAGGGCCCCTAGAGAAAGAAAACCATCCCCCCCAAAAGCAAGCCAACCAAAAGGGTCCTAAGGTGGCCAGTCCCAGGGCAATCTTTGTAGGAACTAAAGCAGGCCTAGTCAGGATCTGGGTAGAACAGCCTGAGAACCCTACAAAACGCTGCCTTGGTTTTCATTGTGGATAAAATATTCCAGCCCCCACTGGTGCATTTCTCGTTTATGAACCTGAAGGTCTCATTATGAGTATCTTCTTGTTTTTCTCCACCCCCACCCAAGATTCACTGGGCAATCTTACACATTCTGAATTCAATGGGACTGAGTAAACATGTACAGGACAGCACTCTCAATTTCTTTCCCTCATGGTCTACAACAAGGATAGGGAGCTGTGCCACCCGCCACCCCCACCTCCTGCACTGGCCAGGCTGGCTGGGGCTGAGGGAGTTTCGAGCTGCAGTTCCCCACCCCTGGGTTTATAACTATGGCTTTGGAACATAGAACACTACCTTACACCAAATCAGACCAGTATGGCCCAGTTCAGCGTACTGCCTATGTTGCACAGAAGCAGTGCTCCAGAGTTTCGAGCAGGGGTCTTTCGCAGCTCTAGCAAGAGACTCAACCTGGGAATCAAAACCGATGCTCTCCTGCTGAGTTGGAGACCCTTCTATATCCACAGACCTATTTACATATTTTCCTCCACAAAAGCATCCAAAGTGTCATCAGAGGAACAGATTCCCTTTGTACAGGTTACCTATTCAGGTGACTTCTATCCATCCTTCTACACAACAATGTTACTTCAGTGAGGTTTAAAACTAGAGCTGTTCATTCTGATCTTGTTTCCCCATGACCCTGTCTAAGAAAAAGTGGGCTAGGAAAAGGGGGGTTGGGCCTATGGGCAACACTGACTTTTCCACACCGAGAGGTAGGATGAAGGGTTATCCAAATAGAATGGTAGCACAAAGTCAGTTGTACTTCACAGAACACCACTGAGAGAGAGACGTGTCTGAAGCTTGGAAGCCGCTGGCCAGGATAACTATTTAGGCTAAAAACGGTGCAGAGAAATTCCTTGCAGGGGGAACAAAAAAACACACTAGCTGTGCCTAAGGACTTTTTGGTTTTTTAAAAAGAAGCAACCACACTGAAGAGGGTGAACTTGCAGCAGCCAGCCTAGAACAGGGACGGTCTTATCCATGACTTGCTTCTGGTTTTGAACGCACCTGTTTCTCAATCACTGTGCAGGGAGGGTAGTGACATTCATAGTATGTGCACGAACTCTCCTCTTCTTCCACAACATCCCCATTAGCGTTATAATAGCGCGTCACATTCAGCACCGGAAACTGTTCCTCTATGGGGTCTGTGGGAAGCTGCTGGATCGCCAGCCAGTATAAGCTTTGTTCCCTTCAAGAAAAAACAGCAAATTAAATATTTCCGCAGCAAGCTTGTGCTGCACCGTTGCAACATGTTAAAACTCCATTCCTCTCAAAGCAGAGAGTTGACAGTAGCCACAGTCACAACATACCTTTAAAGTACTCTGATACAGCCTTAAACAGTTGTATCTTCCCCTAAAGAATTATGGAAACTATAGCTTGTTAAGGGTGCTGTTCTCACTAGCAGACATACAACTACCAGAGTAGTTTAACAACTGATTCCTCATTCAAGGGAACTCTTGAGAATTGTTGTTGTGTGAGTGGAATAAATAACCTAGGGTGGGAGACATATCATCCCCTCTAGGGCCAGGCCAGAGAGAACTTAAAACCACAGTTTCCTCAGATGCAAAGAAACACACATAAAAAATCATCAAGGGGCTATGCAAAGAAATAAGTTCTGGGGTTGTTTGACTTCCAGTCCCTTTTGTCCCTCTTGCCTGTGACACTGTTATTGCGAGTTTACCTTTGTTTACTAGAGATTTCTTCGGCTTTGGGCCTCCATCCCCATGGAACCAATCGCAGGTTGTCTAGACGATTGTCCACTGTCACTGCATTCAAATGCACGACTTGAAAGCCAGGGGCGATGCCTCCCCGATGCCTCTCCCTGAAAGAGAAGACGAGCTACCTGCAATTCCTGAAAGGAAGCATTCAGATGCTTCTAGTTGCTTTGACTCCTATAAATACATCATGGGCTGCCCTTGAAGGCAGTATGGAAACTCCAACACGCTCAAAGAGCTGCTAACAGGGTTCTAACCAGGGCAGGCCATTGGAGACAACACATCTCAATAGATGCAAAAGAGCTTAACAAGCTTACTTTGACTTCAAGGTGCTGGGTCTGAAAATTTAAAAACCTACACGGCTTAGGACACCCACCCCCCGTCCAGTTCTTAAGATCTTCTGCTGATGATTTTCTGCAGGCATCCCTGCAAGTAGAGATAAATTGGGTGGTGATCAGGGGAATGCCTTAGAAATATACCTGGCATCTTCTAGGTAGCAAGCAAATTCTTTTTTCTTTTAAATCACCCAAGTTGTTAAAGGGAAAGGATCATAGCTCAGCAGTAGAGTCTCCGGATGTAGGAACCCTGGCTTCAAGTTGTGGGTAGCCATGTGGCACTTGGATGGGTTGGTGCATTTTGCATGCAGAAGGTCCCACATTCAATCTCCAGGATTTCCAAGTAGGACCAGGAATGTCCCCCGCCTGAAATCCAGGAAAGCTGCTGCTGCTGCTGCTGCCAGTCAGCATAGACGGCACAGAGCTAGATGGATCAACCTCCTTCTAAATATATGGCAGTTTTGTATGTTCAAATTATAGTGAGAAAAAGGGAAGGGGAGGAGATACTTTAACACACAACACAGCCCACTGTCATTTTACACAGTGGCTCAGTTTGTAAAGGTACCCCTGACCGTTAGGTCCAGTCGCAGAAGACTCTGGGGTTGTGGCGCTCATCTCGCTCTATAGGCCGAGGGAGCCGGCGTTTGTCCGCAGACAGCTTCCAGGTCATGTAGCCAGCATGACTAAGCCACTTCTGGCGAACCAGAGCAGCGCACGGAAATGCCATTTACCTTCCCGCTAGAGCGGTTCCTATTTATCTACTTGCACTTTGATGTGCTTTTGAACTGCTAGGTTGGCAGGAGCTGGGACCAAACAACAGGAGCTCACCCCGTTGCGGGGATTCGAACAAGCCCTAGGCTCTGTGGTTTTGACCACAGCGCCACCCGCTCAGTTTGTACATCACAGTAAACCTTAGCTAATGGTTTACTGTGAATGTATTTGTCTCCCTTCTGCTCATACAAGAAGAAAACAAACCATGATCCCTTGGGCTTAAAAGATGTGTCCAAAGTAGGAACTAAGGTTTGTTTCACCTGCAACAAATCACAATCAGAAAGCTAAAAACAAACATTGGCTACACACTGTGGGTTGTCAGGAGAAAATCAAACCACAACCCCTGGTTTGGACACAATGCCAAGCCAGGGATTGTGGTTTGCTTCTTCCCACCATGAATGGGGAGAGGTAAGACAGACACTATCTGCTCATGCAAACCACGGCTTATGGCTTACCCTGACATGTGAGAGTTGCCATTATAGTGCCCATCTCCAATGACTATACATACACATGCCTCAGCAGTCTGGAAACCTGCAGCTATGTTATCCCCTGCACAATGACACCTACCACAGTAACTCATGCAGCAGGCGTCCGAACCCTCTTCCTCGGTTTTTGTCAAACGCAAAGGCAAATATTCTAGCACCATTTCCATCTGCGTCGACCTCCATTCGAGCCTGGCCAAAGACAGAGGAACACATCTATTCATGCATTTTGTTTAAAATATTTGTATGCTCATCTAATCATCAAAGCAGCTTCAAATACAAAACACAGTAAAATGTAAGTAAAACTGTTAATGGACAGAAACGTAATGGTCATTAAAATAGAAAACTGCAACCCAAGTACAGTAACAGAAATGTTAATAAACAAAGAAATGGCAAAATATGAAACACTTGGGTTAATAAAAGTTTTCTCTTGTCACATAAAAGATATTAAATGATGGTGCTATATGCAAATTATGACTAGGGAAACTGTTTCAGAAAAAGGGTGCCACCAGAGGAGGGACTCTGTTCCCAGTCAACACTCAGGAGAGTGTTGACTGGGAACAGAGTCCCTCCTCTGGTGGCACCCTTTTTCTGAAGGCAGAGGTACTCTGAGTAGAGCCTCTAAAGTTCAAAATCAGTCAGGTCTATATCAGATGAGAGAAAGTGGGTCAATAATGGACATGGGAAATGTCAGATGAGATGCATACTCTGCCTCAGAAACCCAGTTTCTGTGCTTGAGTCAATCTGTGGTGAGTTAACAGACACTCTATATAAGATCGGAGCCTTCTTGTTCACGAGCCTGAGGATATATATAAACCATGATGAGTCTCTAATTTTCCCCCAGATACCTCAAAAGCCTGTGCAGAACCTGTTGATATCAGGTAAATGAAGGGGGGGGAAAAGTGTGATGTCAGTGTATTTCCAATCTGCCCCTTTTCCAAGAGCAATACATTTTCTATTAAGCTCCCCAAACTCCAATCTAAAAATACATGAAGCCTATCTAAAAGAAAATTCATTCTAAAGTAAAGCAACTCCTGATTCTGCAAGTGAAGGACAACTTGCCTAGTTATCCTACTTCAGAGAACAGTTTGAGTCTTTGGAGAACTTGGTACTTTTCATACAAGTCCTAGCCCAAACCCAGATGTCTGGATCGGGTTGAGTCCTTTTATGACCCACATGCTGTTTCAAGGGGAAATGCCTCCTCTTCTCTCTCTGCCAACTTATTCAGATAGTCATTATATGAGACCACCGGCTTTCATGAGTTTGATTAAAGCAGGTTCCTTAGACCAGTGTTTCTCAACCTTTTCGGGGCAACGGCACACCTGTCTCATGAAAAAAATATCGCGGCACACCACCACCAGAAAATGTCAAAAAATCACAAGGGGACGCTGTGCACCCACAAAATGGCGGCGGCAACATCGCCATGGCAACGGAAATCACGGAGCTATGCGCCCAAAGTAAAACGGCCCAGGGAAGCCTAAATGGCTCGCCACAACAGCAGCCCCACAGCCCCAACCGGCAGCGCCAGGAAGACACAACCGCCCGGGGATCCCCGCCGCCCTCGCGCTCCCGAGCGCAGCAACCTCCAACCTCCCGACCCGTGCCCCCCAGCCCCCCTGCGCCACCTCTCTCCGGCTCCCACCAGAGTGGATGCCGAGCTCTCCGAGGCGCTGCTCCCCGTCGCCGAGGTCGAGGCCGAGCGGGGGGAAACCGAGCAGCAGGCGCTGGGCCTGGACAGGGACCCCGGTGAGGGCAGCGATCGCGGCCCAGAGCTCGCGCAGGCAGGAGTGCGCCGTGAGTCCGGGCAGCGGACAAGAGCCGCTCCGGGCTCCACAGCGCCGCCGCAACATCTCCCCGCCTGAAGTTCCTGAGCTGTTCCGGCGGCGGCCGCCGGGCTTCAGCGCCCCCCAACAGCAAAATGGCGGCGGCTACCGGCAGCCCCCGCGTCTCCCTCCTCCGACTTCCCATTGGTCCCTGGCAACCAATCAGATTCGGCGGCGAGCTCCCAGCCTGCGCATGCGCAGCAGAGCCCGGCAGCCTCTCCGCGGTGCCTCCTCTCGGCGATGGCCCTCTGCGCTCCCTTTCCCCCACTGGAGCCGCCGCCACGCGCCTGCGGCGTGGGTCCCCAACGGTTTTCCCCGCGGCACACCAGCCGCCATCTCGCGGCACAGTAGTGTGCCGCGGAACACCGGTTGAGAAATGCTGCCTTAGACAGTCAACCTGCCTGTTTTTGATCTACCCTAATTACTGGCCATGTCAGGTCAGGGTTCATATGGAAAGCCACAGTCTCCCCATCCCTGATCAAGAGGAATAATAGCAGAGGTGACCTCAACCTAAATATGAGAGGCATATCCCTGAAAAACACCCACCCTACAACCCCATGGGCAACCTTCCTCCGCAGAAAACCCTCAACAATTAGGGACTCTTACAAGTTACTAAAACTCCTAAAAAACAGGGGTCTCTACGACATTTGGGGTGAGCAAAACCCAGGAGACACCAGCCACACATTCCAATCCGGACACCACGGTACAGTGTCCAGACTGGACAGTATTCTGCTCACACAGGGTCTGATCCCCTTAGTGGAATCAACAAACATAGGCAACATTAAAATCACAGATCACACCCCAGTAGAAGTCACCATTAAAATAGGAGAGGGAACACAAGCCACCCCATCATGGTCCTTTAGCCCCATCCTAATCCCAAACAAACAAATTAGAGAGGGTATCACAAAAACTCTCCAAAACTACTTCAAAGAAAATGATGTAGACAATGAACGCAATGAAAGCGGTCACCAGAGGAGCTTGCATAAAAGAGAAAGCATTCCTTAAAAAACAAACCTCCTCAAAAATTAGCAAAATAGAACAAGACATTACTGCCCTCTCATCACACTACAAACAAACAGGATTCAAAAAACTCATTCAACTTATAGAACAAAAGAAAAGAGAAATAGACTCCCTAGAAATCAACAAAACAATGATCAGCATTCTATATTCTAAACAATGCTTCTATGAATATGGGGGGGGGGGCACTCCAGACTATTAGCAAATAGATGTAGGAAAAAAGCACTCAAAACAAGAATACATTGCATCACCAAAAAGATGGCAACATAACATCATCCCCTAAATAAATAACTTCAGAATTTGCAGAATTCTGCTCCAACCTATACACCTCCCATAACCCACCTGAGAAGGAAATCAGAAAATTCCTAGCAGGACTGACCATGCCTACCTTAACCGACGAGGAACAGGAATTCATGGACAATCCTATCACCCCAGAGGAAATAGACAGGGTTCTCAAAAACTTGAAACCACACAAAGCCCCAGGCCCAGACAGCTTCACAGCACAATTCTATAAGAAATTCAAAGAACCCCTGATGCCCTACATGACTCGCCTATTTAACGACATAATGAAAGGGGGGCCCATCCCCAAAACTTGGACCCACTCCAAAATAGTCTCCATCCCAAAACCATTGAAGGACAACCTCAGAGTAGAATCATACCGCCCGATCTCATTAATAAACCAAGACTACAAGATATTCACATGGTACTTAACACCATGGAAACTAACGCTGATACACCCAGGAGCCTCACCAAGATGCTGGAGAGGGTGCGCCTCCACAGGCACATACCTCCACGTGCTGGGAGTGCCCCAAAATCCAACTATTCTGGACAACAACCATACGAGAAATATGTAAAATAACCAAGCAAGTATTAGAAAGCACCCCAGAACTGGCCCTACTAAACAACTTCCAAGACAACAATGCCCACTTACACCACAGAGAACTCATAACCCACCTACTCTCAGCAGCCAGAAACATCATAACCAGACACTGGAGAGACCTGGCAGGAGTAAGCATGGACCAATGGTACCAAATAGTATGGGAAACAGTCTTACTAGAAAAATCAACCAATAAGCTGAAAATGACACGGGGACAAATAGAAGAAGACGCCTTCACCCCGGTATGGCTCCCCTTTATCACACACACAGCCCAACAAGACAATGACAAAAATCCACCAACACCATACAAATCAATATGGCTAACCTGATCCAAAACACCCACCTACCGCAGTCACACATGAAAACAAAGACCACCACAGCCAATCACAAATGAACAACCACACCCTAGGCCAACCCCAAACTCTCTCACCACCAAAGGAATACAAACGAACAGCAGAGAACCTGCACAAGCAACGCTGACACCAAACCCTACATATATTAAGTAAAATAGAAATATCGTCTCCCGACCCTCCCCCACCCATCCTCCCCCGTCCACCTCTTTCCCCCTTTTCTTCCCAAAGTCTCAACAAATGAAACTGATTTGTAAAAATGATACATGTAAAAAATATGGGAGAGACATTGTACATACTTTTGTAAATCAAGAAATCTTTAATAAAAAATTTCCTAGGGAAAAAAAATGAAAAAAAGAGGAATAGCTGACATGTGGTCCTCCCAATGCTCTTCAACCATTGGATATGCTGACTGGACCTGATGGGAGCTGGAGTTCAACACTTGGAATGTGGAAATAAGATAGAGAACATGGTTCTTACCTCAAAAGAGTAACTCTCCACAAGTGGAATGTCTTGCTCGTCAATCAGTGTGTACTTTGTCTAGAATCAAAAAGGAAGGGTAATTAAATACTTTATATTGCAGATACTTTTCCAATACCTAGCAAGGCACTCTTCATTAATTTCAGCACAACACTTTAAGCTATTACAGGGCACATCTTACACTGGAAAGAGAAGTTTTACACCTTAAATAAGTCTGACCGGGCATACTTCACACACTTGTCTAAACCAGGGGAAAGCTGCTCCAGGGATAGCTTTGAGCATTCTGGGATCTCTACCTACCATTGTGTCCACAAGCCTTCTGGGAAGTCCAAATGCCAGAAAGGGGTGTATTGCCTTTCTCTTGCCTTTGGAAGTACCGGTAGGATAGCAGAGGAAGAAAGAACTGTAAAATGTACGTTCTTGGTCAGAGACCAAAATCTGCAACTAAGAGGGGCAGCTCTGGCCCAATATAGATTATACCACACAAATCAGTTAGCCTTTAAAAGACAGTTTTGTGTTTCAGTTTTTGCTATAACAGATTAACATACAAAACTTAACCCAAACAACCTGTAAAGCATTGCATTGCACCAAGTATTGGTACACATCCTTTGTGGTCCATGTTGATTATTAAAAACAGAAAATCACAACAACAAAAGAAAGTTACAGCAAATATGTATCAAGAAATATGTATCAAATCTGCACAAGAAAATAGGAAGCTAATTTAGGATCAGGTCAGACTATAAATCCGTCAGTATCACCTAGTCTAACCAGTAGGCACACTCCAAAGCAGAAAGGAGCCTCTCAGACCACTTGCTATGTAACCCTTTGAAACTGCAGGTGCCACTCCGTGTGCTCTGCCAGTGAGCTATGGGCCCCTTTAAAGCCTGAATACGAAGGATATATATAAAAAAAGAAACCTCCCCATTTGAGGTCCACCAGTGGGAAGTGCTCCACAGAACAGCTCATGCAAAGAGAGTAAAAAAGAGAAAAGGGACCTCTAAACTAAAACCAGCCTCCCGCATCCTTCTATCTTTAATAATAATAATAATAATAGGGATCATGGAACCCCAATAAACCCAGTGACGTCACAGAGGGGTCCTGCGTAACGGAGCAGGTCAGACGCGCGAGGGGGCGGTGATGTGATAGAGGAAGGGGCGCGGATCTCCCAACACAGAACACGCGCGGGCACGGAAACACACGCACACCGCCGACAGACGCGCAAATCCTATTTCTCCCACTCCGCGCCGCCCCACGGGTCCCCACGCGTACCTTGCCGGCCACCCGGCCGAGCCGCACGATGCCCAGCTTGAAGTCGGTCATGGCCTTGGCCTGGCAGGGAGCGGAGAGGAGGGGGGAAAGGGGAAAGGAGGAGGAGGAGGAGGAGGAGGGGAGGAAGAGGCGCAGGCGGGAGGGAGACCCCGATGCCACGCGCCGCCGCCTCGCGCACGCCTTGGGCAAGAGGATGGGGAGCGGGGGGCGGGGCAGCGCGCACCGCCGCCGCCACCGCTGATGCTGCCGCTCTCTTCTGGCGCCGCCACCAACTCCTCCCCCCTCCCCCTCCAACTTGAAGCCGCGGCCCGCCAATCAGCGCGCGAGCCGCGGCGACGCGTCATTGATAGCCGCCCGGGGGCTGCCCGGCGCGACCGAGCGCAGCCGCGACGCCGCGTCACGTGTCCGGCGGCGGCGGCCGATGACGCACATCGCACTCGCGGGAATTCTCTCTCTCTCTCTCTCTCCCGTCCGACGAATGGACTCGACTGAGCACGCGATGAGAACCTCCCTCCCGCCTTTTAAAGGGCACGTCCCAGCCGATAAAATATATTGTGGCATTGTTATAATAATTTTATACACACATTACGTGCCACACTCGACAGAAAACCAATCCCTGCCCTTCAAATTTAGGAAATCCCCCCCAATCCCTCTCACTACTGTTGTAAGAATATATGAACCCACATATGGACAGAGAGGGGACCTTGGTTATTGGATCATCACAACGCACTATGCATACTCTCCAATTTCGCAACTTCTGCTGTACCATGCCCATACTGCTAAAGGGTACCGTTCTCTTAGGAAAATATACCCATATCACTTGCTTCCCAACCTTGTAATTGATGTAACCTAGGTAAAGATCTCTAGGTAAAAATCTGCCAACCTAGCAGTTCGAAAGCATGTCAAAGTGCAAGTAGATAAATAGGTACCGCTGCAGCGGGAAGGTAAACGGTGTTTCCATGCGCTGCTCTAGTTCGTTAAGCAGCTTTGTCATGCTGGCCACATGTCCTGGAAGCTGTATGCCGGCTCCCTCGGCCAATAATGTGAGATGAGCGCCGCAACCCCAGAGTCAGTCACGACCATTGGGTAAAGAAATAGCCATTTATTTGCAACCTTTGTTATGGTCAGAGAGGGGAATCGGAAAGCACCTTGAAAAACCCCACCTTTAGGAAACATGACCGGGGGGGGGGGATTGCAAAAACACACAAAAAACAACCTTTGAACAAACCCATTTATTTTATAAAGATATGCAACATAAAACTTCGCACCCAAAACTGATAGCTATGCAGAGCAGGATTTCACACTGATGCTGAAGTCATTTCCCTAAATCTCCAGCCGCATAATCTGCATAACGGCCAGAATTAACACTGCCCAAAGTTTTGCAATGCCTTATGTGAATCCTCTCATCACGTTTCGCGCCTTTTTTGTACCATTGACCTGTATGGAAATAAAACTGTATATAAGGAAGGGCAGTGCCATTGTTCGGGGTTCTTCACTCCGTCTCTGCCACGTGAGGGGGGAACCCTGTTGCAACAGTTTTATTTTTCTTGAAAATAAATTGTCTGGAAAACCACCTTACTTTCGGAAGCCTTGGTCTGGTCTCTGTCATTTACGCTGCCGGTAAGAGCCTCCAAATTACGCTCTCTCTCCGGGGGGTTTCCGACTCCCTCCTGGGAACAGAACCCATTTCGATAGTGGGTCCTGGGGGGGGGGACCCATTTATCTCACTACCAATGAAATGTAATAAGCGAATAGAAAGAGAACCTACCCAGTTGCTGATGACAAAAAACCCCACATGCACACTGTATAAAAGAATATGTTTCACCACCCCTTCCCTCATTTTCTTTCCCATTTAACTCTAATCAATTTTAAATCTACCACTATGCTGAAGTTACCTTTCAGCCTTGCCTTGTCATCCTCTGGAATACAAATCTCTACACTTCCTGTGTTAAAGAGAATCCTGAAGGAATGCTTTGAGAATAAGGCTGATTTCATTCACTCTTCTCTGCTGTGCTAGCACCCAATGATATGTAAATGTAATGCACTAAGGTACCCGTTTAATCTTACTTGTTAGAATAGTTCTTGCATCTAAAGTGGGTCTTCTTCGTTTTCTTACAAGGGTAGCCTAGCCAGCACTTCATAGTTTCAGAAACAAAGTTTGTTCTGGAATCTCTGTGGTTTCTCATTTAGAATCATGTAGAATTTTGTATTTAGCCTAGCAGTTTGAAAGCACGTCAAAGTGCAAGTAGATAAATAGGTACCGCTCCGGCAGGAAGGTAAACAACATTTCCATTTGCTGCTCCGGTTTCGCAAGAAGTGGCTTACTCATGCTGGCCACATAACCCGGAAAAACTCTGCGGACAAACATCGGCTCCCTCAACCAGTAAAGCAAGATTACTGCCGCAACCCCAGAGTCGTTAGCGACTGGACTTAACTGTCAGGGGTCTTTTACCTTTACCTTTTTTAAGTTGCAGTCTGTGTTTCCTTGGAAGCAAATTCCAATGAAACAGAGCATATGCAAGAAGTAAATGTGAGATATACACTAAGTAGCCCTTTTATCATTGTTGTTCAATGCAAGAAGTCCAAGGAAGATTCTCTAGATAAAATTATAATAGTTTACAATAGCTCTCCTCCAGTTCAGCATCACAATGTTACTTTCAATATTAGATTCAATCTGACTTCTTTATTTTCTCCAAGATTTCTTCACTGTGTTTATGTATTAGAGCGTCAATCCATAGTTATTTGATTAGTATACAGTCCTTAATCCACATCCACATCCAAGTCCATGGCTCGCAGTCTCTTTTCATGTCAACCATACTTATCCGTCCTTTTTTTATGAAAAATTCAAATTTCCATCTTCTGTTTTTCCATTATTTTCCAGAGTTGTTGCAAGGAGCTTGACATATTTTTCTTCCAAATTCAATCCAACTTGCACACAGATTCCTTTCTTTCTCAACACTCTATGTTCTAAGAACTCTGGGAGCTTTGGTTTGTTAGAGTGCTAAGAGTTGTTGGGAGACCCCCTATTACCCTTACAGAGCTACAACTCTCAGTTCATAACATGAAGTGCCGCATCTGCGCAGCGCGATTTGGCACTTCTGCGCATGCGCATGACGTCATTTTGCGCATCTGTGCATGCGCGAATTGCCGAACCCGGAAGTAACCGGTTCCGGTACTTCTGGGTTTGGCACATTCGTATCCCGTGACGAACGCAACATGAAGCATTTGTAACACAAGGTACGACTGTATTGTTAATGTCCCTCAATTGCTCTCTATATTTCTTTGATGGCAGTAGCTCAGCCATAGGAATTCCTCTGCAGCTTGCATTCTCTCTTCATGTCCCAAATAATCAAAATCCTAGCATTTATTAATTTCTAGGGATTAGGTGCTTCCCCTCCCCCCCCCCCCCCCCGCTCCTTAAATCATTAACACCATGCAACAAAATGTTTTGTGACTTTGTATATTTTGAATTAATAGAAAACCAATAAAGAGTGAATTAAAAAGCAATTTCTCAGAATGGTTCTCAGAGGGGGTCTTCAATAAACTCTCAGCATCCTTATGAAACTACAGTCCCCTGAATTCCTTGAGGGAAACATTTAATATGGTATCACAGTGTATGATGTGAATGTGGCCTAAATTATAGTTTTGCCCCGTCCTCCTCCCTACAATGGCAACACGGAACCTGAGGAGGAAGCAGGCAGCCAGTGTTACCTCCTGGGCAGGTTTTAAGCAAGAAGGCAGGCAGGTGGCTGGGGGAAGACTGGGGTTAGTAGAGCAGTCACCCCCACCCCCCATTAGCCCAAAGGAACCAACCTCTGTTGATCATAGGTCTGCACCTAGCTGAACCGCCCTGCCTCATCTATTCCCCACCCTTGGGGAAAACAGACGCCACCATCAAACAGCACAGAACACATGGAGCCATGGAATGAGAGAACCCACTGATGTCACACAACGTGCAGCAACCATTCCGCCAGAGGGGGAGCATGGGGCGAGTCAACATTGCCCAGCTGTAGAAAATGGAGTTCCAGCAGAAACACATCAAGTTCATGGCCCAGATGTACCTGGACACCAGCCAGAAAGGGAACCCCAAATCTCAGTTGCTTTTAAAGAGGCACCACCACTTGTACCGGTAATGCAGGCAGAGAAGGCCTCAGGCACTTGCCACTATCCCCCACTGCATGCCCCGCAAGGCCAGATTCTCACCTAACCCCATTAAGTTAAAATGGGATAGATGAGTCTGGCTGGACCAGAAACAACAGTCCATCTAGTCCTGGAATGGGGGAGCCTCAGGGGTAAGGGGCCACACACAGCCCCTGAGGCCTCTTTCTCTGGCCCCCAGGACTCCCCACATGCCACAAATACTCTCCCCATACCCTCCCTCAATAGCCCTGCATCACACCCACCTGCAGTGATTTTTCCTGGGTGGAATGTGTCCTTGAACTCTGATCATGCCTCTTGCCTGCCTGGATGGAGGATAGAGAGGGGTGTTTGTGCAGAAACTAGCCTCTTTTGCCTCTGCCCCATCCTGCAGCACAATGGCCAACTGGATGCCTATGGGAATCCCACAAGCAGAACCTGAGTGCAAATAATATTGATGCATTCTTTCTATTTCAATTTATTTTTACTGTGCTGCAATTCTTTTTTTAAAATGTTGTCAATAGCCCGGAATGCTTCCCACAAGCATCTGGTTGGCCTCTGTGAGAACAAAGTGATGGATTAGATGGGCCTTTGGTCTGATCCATCTGGGCTTGTCTTATGTGCTTACATAAGGAGTGTCAGGAGTATAGGGAATAAATTTCAGTATAACAAAATAAAATGGTGGGATCCAGCAAATGCCTGATTTCACCCACTACTGGCACCAGTAGTGGCATTTACTTTTTCCTTCCATTTCCAGCTGCTGGGACAGCCTCTCCTCATTTGTTGCTTGTGTTTTGTTCTCAGGGAAACTAGCTCAGCATCATTCTTCCCAGAAATTCAGTTCGGAAAGCACAGCAGTAAGTAGGAAGGTCTGAGAGAGAGAGAAAAGAGCAATCCAAGGCTTTCTCCCCATTGGTTTGTGGGGAAACCAATAGTCCAGTCTCAATGTAATTCTGTAAGGTAGAATTGGCAACTAGAAGCCTTCATCTGCCCCAGTAGCAAGAAAACCCGTCTTTCCCGTATTGGTCTCTACAGCCACAGCAGGCACTGTAACCTTCCAACAGTTTCACTTCATCCCTAAAGGCACACCTCTCCAGTCTCCTGAGACAGATAAATGCCAACAATCTGAACAAACAAAATACACATTTTAACTCACAACAACCTTGCAAGGTAGATTAGACTGAGAGACAGTAACTGACCAAAGATCAACCATTGCATTTCATGTCTGAGAAGATTTCTGAATGCAAGTCTACTCATTGCAAGTCTAGCCATTGTGCCCAGAGGCGGAACTAGCTGCTCCGACACCTGGAGCAGCGTGCACCCAGGGGGTGGGGCTAGCATCCCAGGGGATGTGCTGGCTGCCGCAAGGCTCCGAGGGGGGGGGGCGCCAGCTGTGAGTGTCCTGGGAGGATGCCACCCATGGCAAGCGTTGGGCAGCCGGTGTGGTGATGTCATCCCCCCCCCGGGATGGCACCCAGGATGGGCCACACCCACCTTGCTCCGCCTCTGATTGTGCCACACTGTCTCTCAATTTCAGGGCCTCTCTGTTTTCCTTATTTAGACATTTACAATACAATACCTATTGCCTTGAGGGGTAGACAAATCTGCAGAGCCCTGCAGCAGGACTGACAGAAGCAAGTACTATATTTATTGCATGGCATGATCAGCTTTAAAAGTAACCAGTAAAACCAGCAACAGATAACATGGTAGGGCAAACATCACATATTTGTCTTAGGATCAATAATACAGGGTCACCACTAAAAAGGCCCTGTTTATAGAGCTGAGAGACCTTGATGGTAGGCAAAGCCAGCAGAGCCTCAGAAGCTGGCCTTATGGAGTACAAATATGTAACACATGCATCGTAGTCCAGGGCTGAGGAAACTGTGGCCCTTCAGATGTGATTGTTCTCCCGCTCCCAACAGTCCCAGTAAACATGGCCAAGGCTCATGGATTACGGAAGTTGTAGTCCAATAATATATGCAGGACCACAGATTTTGCATTCTTGTGTTAAAAGCATAGGGGCAGGAGGACAGGCTCTTGGGGCAGGGGCAGCCAGGAAGCATTCAGATCCTAACCTGCATCAGCTGAATGATCTTCTCTTTGCTCAGGTGGTCATACGACCCCAGAAGGCCGCTTGTCGATGGCAGTGAACACGGACAGCCCTGGGCCAGCAGCTTACTCAGCCTGCAGTGTGAACTTCCGGCAAACCAGTGCTCCATCCTACACCTTTGGGTGGAAGTCACCTCCTAAAGGTGTGAGTGAAGGGAAGGGATTAAGAGAGCATGCTTTCAGTTTCCAGCTAGGCATGAATCAATATGGTTTGTGTTTAGGCTGCTAGACCAGAGGTTTTCAACATTTTTGAGAGGCCATCTTGGATCTATCTTCTGAGAAGAAAAGCACAAGCCTTTGTTTCCTCTTTGCTAGTTAGTTAGTTAGTTAGTTAGTTTAGGATTAGAAACTCTTCTGTCTGAGTTACGTACTTCCTACCACAAACTTCATTGCTTTTAATCTACCAATATCACTTGGTGTGTTGTTATAGATGAGGAGGTTATTCATTTATAGTGTTGCATGAATTTGCAGAGCTTCCTATGAAAAAAGGCTTATTGGATGCAATTTCTCCAATGCAGAGGGTAGGGAAAATCCTAGGGCTAGCATGCTTGCAGGCTGAGACTTTGAGAAGGGAGGTATTTTCTTGCTCTGGGCAGAGCCAATAGAAACTATAATATTGTTGCATTTCCCAACCTGCCTTGAGGTCTAAAAAGGGGGGAAAGCACTATCTTTTCATAAAGGAGCAGCATTGTGTTATTCCTTCTACCTAATACAAGTGCTTTTTTTCCTAAAAATAATGTTTAGGGGGTACTTTTCCTACTCGTTGAAATACTGCCCCTCAATGAGGCAAAACGTAGATTCACAAAATGCTTAGGGGTATGTGTACCCCTGCATCCCCCCAGAAAAGAAATCAGTGCCTAAATAACTGACCCTTGTGGGGGCAGAACATGTGTGATTACAACAGGTAAGGTCTACTTTCTGGATATATTCACAAGTCACACTTTCTCCGAAGAAGTGGGGAACCTGAGGGCCAAATTTTCTAGTAGGCAACCTTCTGAGGGCCACAATGGCAAAGAATGTGACATAGACTTACTGTAACAAAAAATAAACGAATAGCTTATTCTACCAGCATATGGAAATGGAACAGCCTGTTCAACCCTGCTTTCTGTCACCTCACCCTGTTACATGAATAGATTCAGGGTCAGCCCACCCATGAGGCAAGATGAGGCAATTGCTTCAGGCGGCAGGATCCACAGGGGCAGCAGATGTGGCCACCAAGGAATGCATCGTCCAACCCCACTTCTGCTGCCACTGACTGTGGCATGCTTCTTAGAGGCCCGATCTGCTGTCTCCTCAGCAGTCCCACCCTCAAAGCTGCCTCTACAGCAGCCTCTTGGCGAACAGATGGCACTGCTCTCTCGCTTCCCCCCTTCTTCCTGCTGTAGATCTTTAGAATTGTAGGGTCCAACCCCTTGCAACGCAGGAATCTCAACTAGATCATACATGTTCCTGATGTAAGTCTTCACGCACCCCTTCATCTCAGGTTGGGGAGGGGATGCCATTTTGTGGTTTGCCTCAACTGCCAAAGTGTCTTGGGCTGGCTCTATGTAGGCTGGGCCCCATGTCTCTTGGGATGACAGTTTGGGGCCTGGTTCAAAGTTCAAGGCTCTGTAACAACACTGATGCTGCCTCAACCTTGTCTGTTCTGTTTCTCCAGAGGGCGGAGGGGCGGCGTTCTTGGCAGAAGTCTTGGTTTTTGAGCAATAACCCGTTCATTAAGAAAGTGGATTTTAGCAACGAGACCAATGTAAGTGTCACTCATGGGGGTGTCCATTTGTGCTATGCCCCATCCAATGCATATAGTTCAGTGACAGAGCACATGCTTCATTCATTAATTCAATGGAATATTTACAATCCTCCCTTTCAGAAAGTGCATCAAAGCAGTTTACAACATGCAAAACATAAATAACGGTATAAATAAATAACTCCATAAAATGTAATATAAAGAATCGAAGAGATGCAGGTCCCGGGGTCAGTCTCCATGTTGCAAAGATCAGGTAGCAAGCTGTATACAGTGGTCCCTCGACTTACGAAGATAATCCGTTCCGACGGGATCTTCGTAGGTCGAAAACATCGTAAGTCGAGTCCCCATAGGAATGCATTGGGAGAACACATTCGTAGGTCGGAAAAAACTTCGTAAGTCGAGGAAACCGCATCTAAAACGGCCGCGATTTCCTTTCGGAAGTCGAAAATATTTGGAAGCGGCGGCCGCTTTGATCCCTCGTAACTCGAAAAATACGGAAGTCAAGTACTTCGGAAGTCGAGGGACCACTGTACTGTATAAATGCTAGTGGTGGCCTTGTTGTAGTTGGAAGCAGCCAGAAATTAAAGGCCCCATCTGCACTATGCATTTGAAGCACCTCATACAAAGTAGGGTCTGAGCACAAGAGTGCACTCTCTTACTGCAATTTCCACCAGCTGCTTTTCATACCCTCCAACATTTCTCCAAGGAAAATAGGGACATCCTAATTAATAATATAATAGTAATACCCCACACATCTGACTGCCCCAGCCATTCTGGGCAGTTTCCAACATATATAAAAACATGATGTAACATTAAACATTAAATAACTTCCCTATACAGGGCTGATTTCAGATGTCAGGGTGGAAGGCAGGGCAGAGCAATCATGGTTAGTTTTTTGTTTGCTCAGTCGTGTCAGACTCTTCGTGACCCCATGGACCAGAGCACACCAGGCAAGCATCTGTGGACCAAAGGTTGGGCAAGGCTGCTTTAGAACCACAGATTTGGAGTCCTATTAACACCATACGTTTAAAGCACTAGAATATCATGGCTTCCCCAAATGAATCCTGGGAACTGTAGTTCATTAAGGATGCTGAAAGTTGTTAGGAGGCCCCCTACAGTCCAGTGATGGCTAACCTTGACACCCCAGATGTTTTGGAACTACAACTCCCATCATCCCTAGCTAACAGGATCAGTGGTCAGGGATGATGGGAGTTGTAGTCCCAAAACATCTGGGGTGTCAAGGTTAGCCATCACTGCCTACACCCTGTCACAGAGTTACCACTCCCACAGTTCCCTGGGAAGGAGGATTGATGGTTAAATCATTCTGGGAAATGTAGCTCTGTTGGGTCTCACTGGTCATATAGCCTTTATGCTCCTCCACGTGGGTCCCCCTCCCCAGGAAGGATCATGCAGCTCAGCTGTCCCTCTGTTATTTGCAGTGGCCCTCTCCTTTCCACTATGCCCAGCCCATGGATGTCAAGCCAGCCAACCTGCCAAACAGCCCCCATTTCACCATGGGACAGAAGGGAGAGTTCACTCTTTACAGCAAAAGTAAGAATATAACTGGTGCCTTAGGTTAACAAGAGGTATTTATTTAATAAAATTGAAGTGTTGTAAGAGATCCAGGGGGTCATCTAGCCCAAACCCTTGCAATGCAATATATATATTTTTTTACAAATATGGGTCACAAACCCATGACCCTGAGATTATGAGTCTCATGCTCTACCAACGGAGCTATTATCCTTATCTGGGTCAAGGCCCCAGGACTCTATTCTCGCCCTTTATTGCCAGTCAGGAAGTTGAGCCCTTGCTGAGTGCAAACTCCAGATTTTTACCAGAAATTTGCCTTCGGTAGGGTTCCTCCCTTTTTAGTGAGACATTGCTAGTAGCTAACACCTCTGCTCAAAGATTTGTTATGAGGCCAAGTTATTTGGGACCAGTTACTTGCAGATCTGACACTGTTAGTTGCCACCTATTTGTTCTACACTTGCAAGAAAATAATTATTTGTCATGGGACCCACTTTGGAACTCCTTGCCTATTGACACCAGGCAAGCACCTATGCCATACTCTTTTCACCACCTCCTCAAAACATTGTTTAGGCCAGCCAGTCCAGACAGAGATACCAACAAGATCTAATCTCTTACTGTTAATTTTAACTACAGTATTTTAAATTACATGGTTTTAACTGTTTATTCCTCGATATTTTAAAAATGTTTTTGAAAGCTATTTAGCGGTTTTCCTACGTTCAAACAATACCGTTTTGTGGGGGGGCTGCTTTCCTGACCATGCATGTAGGCAGAGCACATGTAAACCTGCTCCACCCATTATGGCCCTACCCCATTCTGCCCCCTTTTCCAGCCACTTCCAGGCTTCAGGGATGCGCACATGGTGAAGCTTTCTTTGAATGTGTGCAACAGGGGAGTTGCCTGTATATAATTTTTGTTTCATAAATGCATATGGTATCTACACTGCCCATTTAACTTGACCTCTTTGCTTGGGTCCACTCAACATTACAAGGGGGTGGGCAAGAGGAGCTATGCTAAGTATATCCAGGAGGGCCTGTCAGGGTTGCAGCTCTTCAAGTCAGTGCCTAGCAATGCCAAGTTCTCCCCTCCCTGCCCATTAGTACGGTATCTGGCAACAGACTGGACCGGCTTCTCTCACCCTTTTTCTCTTCCCTAGATAATATGATGGATCCAGCACCCAATAAGTACGACACAGAAAGTGCCTACAAACATGTGATGTTTAGATCACCCTCTATCATCATCAACCCTGCACGAAAAACTATGTACAAGTGGGCCAGGAAAGGTGAGGAATTGTAACAGGTTCCCTCCCACAACTCTTAACTATCTACACTCGTACCTTGGAAGTCAAACAGCCTAGTCCTTGAACATTTTGGTTCCCAAACGATTGAAACCCGTAAGTGACTGTTCCGGTTTTAAACATCCAACGGGGCTTCCGCAACTTCCAATTGGCTACAGAAGCTTCCTGCTGCCAACCAGAAGTCACGCTTTGGTTTTTGAACATTTTGGAAGTTGAACAGACTTCCGCAGAGGATTCAGTTTGACTTCCAAGGTATGACTGTATATAAAGGAGCAGAGATGGAATATTAATAAGAATTAGCAGTACCCCTGGCCATTGCTGCCATTGTAAGTGAAGCATCCCCCAGCAGTTGGTTCACAGCCAATCTTTTTGTCCAGGCTTTCCCTCACCCAACCAGGATGGTATAAAAAAAAAATTAGACAAATTCATGGAGGATAAGGCTATGTTCTCCCTCCACTGTATGTCTCTGAATGCCAGTTGCTGAGAATCAGTGCTGCTGCTCTCAGATCCTGCTTGCAGGTTCCCAGAGGCATCTGATCAGCCACCAAGAGAACAGGATGCTGGATCAGACAGGGCTTTTTGGCCTGATCCAGTAGTGCTGCTCTTATGACTTCTGCAAACTTTGTGATGTGAACTTTGTTGCAATGTTCTTTTGTATTTTTGCTGTTGTATTGTGTTTTACTGTTCAGGTGCAGCGGTAATTCTCACTGACCAGCTAATACAAAGTGTGGTCTAAAGCAGGCTGGGGAAAACCCAAGGGCCTCCAGATACTTTTCTTCCGACTCCCAACTCCCACCAGCCCCAGGCAGCATGACCAATGAGCAGGGGTGATGCACCAGCAGAAGTTTCCCCACTTGTTCTAAAACGTTTAGTAAATAGACAGGCTAGGTGAAATAAGTGAAATCAGACTAACCTTTGCAAGGCAGTTATGATTTTTATACTGACTGCTGGTTAAAAGCTTCAGTTGGAGCTGTTGCCATGACTGCTTCTTGAGTCTGAGCCCCAAAACATTTACATGTGCAGTTCTGGCCACTACCATCCAGTTAGTTACCTTTTGCCACTTTCTTCCTTTGTTGCAGACACCACCCCTGGTCCCGGCACTTACAATGTGGAGAGAGGGCACACGGCTCGCCTACCATGCTCACCCAGCTTCTTCATCCAAGGCGTGAGGCGACCCAAGAAGCACGAGACAGGGCCATTTTCAACGCTGTGACACCCCCTTTACCAGGAGTGTGATTAAAAGCCTGATCGCCCTGATGCTGCATGCCCCATTTCTGCCCAGTGTTTAACATTCCAGGCAGCTCTTGCAACTTTCAATACAGGCTCAGACTTGTTAAAAGCACAAATCCTGTTATCTTAGCCACCTGGGTATCCACCTAACCCAAATTAATGGGAGGGGGAATAATGTACATAAATAAAAAAAGAAGCCACATGGGTATAACAACTTAATTGCAAAGCAGAGGAATCTTATTTGTGCAGTTGAAGGACCAACACAATTTCATTCTTTTTTATGGTGCAGATTTGTAGCCTTTACAAAATCAGCTTCCTCAATCTCTGCTCCTGCAGTGTCCCATCCTAGCAACTCCTTAAAAATAGTGGGGTGATGGGACTCTGTAAAGTCTGATCAGAATAAATATATACCATTTAACTTAAGCGGCAGAGTTTTATAACTTGGAAGGCTCCACAACTTAAGTTGAAGTTCAACAGTGAGACTATTGGTGCCACCAGTGATGTTATGGGGGTGTCTCTTTTCCCCACTCCTGTCTTAAGACCTTCTAACAACGGTGCTTCACCGTGGAGAAATGGCACTGTCCAAAAAGTAAAAACAAATGAATTTAATGGCTGAGTGGGGACTTCAGTCCTGATTTCCAGGGTCCAGATCCAAAACTCAATAATCACCCATGGTGTTAAAGCAACCTGTGGTCCTATAAGTGGCAATATTTATACAGAAGGAAATCATGTGGATGTAACTATTTTTTACAGGCTTACACATCTGGTGTGCATTTTTATTTTTAAAGTGCAGAGTATAAACACAAACCTGCTCACACTCTAGGTAACTGGGAAGAAACCCAGCAAGAACAGCAGCAGAACCTCTAACACGAGAAATACTCTTGATAGTACACATCAGAAAGAGAGCCATTATCACCACAAGTGTGAAACTGCATTTATTACCAATATTCACCATACAGAACTTGCTTAAGTTGCATCATGTCCATTCAGGTAGCAGTCTTAGCTCTGTTGGGAAGGAAATAAGTTTGTAATTAGAAAAAGATAATTCAATTTGGTACCAAGGTAAGGTGAAAAATACATATGCAGCCTGTTTCATGGGAAGGCAGGCACTTACTGGAGGACATTCAACTGCACCGCTATTGATGTCATCAATGACGTCGTGAGGGTGTCGCCCATCGATATTGCAGCCAACAGATTGGGCTGTTCCCAGGATCTCCTTGATGGTTCCTGCAGATGGGGCAGGAAAGTACATTATGTCATGATGGCTGCTGCGCTCATGACCTTTCTGCCAGATGGGTCAGCAATGCATAGCTTCATCCAGATTAGAGCCCCCTGAATTGAATCACTCCAGATACAACTTTACGGAAGGCATGGGTAGCCAATATGGGTAGACATTGCTGTTGGACTACAACTCCCAGAATCCCTGATGAAGGGCCATGCTGGCTGGGGATGATGGCAATAACTTTAGTCTCACAGGACATTCAAAGAAATCAAGCAAAACTTGGGGGGGGGGCTGTAATAGTGAGGTACAAGGGGGCATGGGAGCCAACTAAATAAAAGGCAGCTTCATTTGCTTCAGCATTTGTCACATGGAACTCATGAGCTAGTCATAAATCCAGACCCTCTGCCCTCACCTTCCCTGCTTTTACCTGAGAGTTCCCGGGCCAAGGATCGGTGCCGCATCTGCCGGGCGATGTTCACGATCTCCTCAAAGCTGATATTGCCACTGTGCTTAACTGTAAACAAAGAGAGAACTCACATTAGTCAGGCTTTGGGAGCAGACCACCAAAGGCCACACACAGAGCCTCATCAGCCAGTCCTCTTAAAAAATAAAAAGGGACTGTGGCAGTGTTGTTCTTGCTCTGTTCCCATTCTTCGGCACAGAGTTACCCATGAAGAGAAATAACCCTGTTTCCTTGAATGGGGGTTTCCTCTTAGCTCACCACTGGAATGTACAAGCCACAGATGAATTTAGGCAGGCACAGTGGCGGGTGGCTGTTGCGGACAGAACTACAGCATCACACTGATCCAAATTATATATATTTAAGCCGTTTTGGCGTTGTAGCTTTCCAAATTTCCCATCTACCCTCATATAAACCAGATTTTTAATGAGCATGATTGAGGACACTAGTACAGTTCCACAAAAGGGCCTCCTGATTCTTAGAGCTAGCTGGGAATTAAGTTTTTAATCACTCTATCCTAAATCTTTGCAAAACAAACCATGGTTCTACTTCCATTTTCGTAACTGCCCAGCTGCAATTCACCACCTAAGCACACCACCACCACCAAACACTCACTGTTTTTCTGCTTTTTGCGGTCACGGGGAGGCTCCTTCAGAGCTTTGATGATTAAGGCAGAGGCTGATGGGACCACCTCGATCTAGAGAGCAAAACAGTCCAGATTTGAGACTCGTGTGAGGAAGGGGTGGGAAGAAGGAGCAATACACTGACTACAGAAAACCTGGCATGGAAAGCAAAATCCCACCCTCCACCACAGCTCCTCCCAACTCCCAGGGCTGTATCTAACAAAGTTGTCTCATTCACATAGGGACTTCTGCAACAGAACACCCTCCTCCTTTCTGCCTCCTGAGCACCTATTCAATCTGTTCAGGGGCCCATGAGGAGCAGACATTCTGCTGTAAAGGCAGAAGTCCTTGTGCTAGTAGAACGCCGGATGACAAAGCATTATTTCACATATAAACTCCTAAAACTTTTAAAGATTAATTTAACTTATCATGAAACAAAAGCATCCTCTCCTCTGTGAGGTTTGTATCCCCAGTTTTTCGGCACAGGACTCTCCACGGGTCAGATAGAAGAGTTCTGCTTCCTAAGCTGGGGTTTGTTATTAGCTCACCACTGGAACATGCCAGTCACTGTTGCACGAAAGGCATGGTGGCGGGTGGCTGTCAGGAAAGCCCAGGGGCCCCCAGGATCTTAGCTCTGATCCAGGGTTTATCACGTTTCAGAACTGATTCAAGGTACACATCTGCATAGCAAGGGACGAAAACAACTGGTCTACCTCACAAGGCTACTGTTACAGAAAGTGATGCCAATGCTAAAAAAAAAGGAAGCATGCATAAATGCCAAATATTGCTAGGAGTTCAGGGGAAATGTTATTTGGGGACTAAAAGTCAAGTTCAAAAGTTTCTCTAGCCAAAGCCCATAACAAACTTATAGCAATAGCATTAATAAAATAATATTGACCATAGATCTATAAAGTAAGCCAACATCCATGATGAGAAAAGATACCAGACACCAACAAGCTTAAATCTAGCTTGATTTCAGATTAAATGTCAAAAAACCAGAAAACAAAACAACCTTATAGCAATTTTATCTAAAAATCCTTTAATTGATACCAATTCAAGTCAATGCAGAGCTCAGTTGAGGAAAACAATAATAGTCTAAATCAGGGACGTTCAACTCCCAAAAGACTGCGATCTACTCCCAGAAAATAAACTAACGGTGATCCACCAATTTTTTTTGGGGGGGGATGCCAAAGTTATTGAGCTTTTTTTAGGGAGGGAAGGCAAAGTCGTTTACCCTTTTTTAGGGTGAAAAACAAATCGTTCTACTGCTTTTGGGGGGCCAGCGCAACAAAAAGTGAAACAAGTAGTAAAAGTCTTCCTTTATGAAAATTTTGCATGAATAAGGGACAGAGCAAGGGGGTGGGGCCAGATGCTTCTTTCCCCCTCAGAAGAAAATGAGCCCGAGATCGACTGCTATCAACCGGGGATCGACGTGTTGATCGCGGTCGACCGGTTGGACATCCCTTGTCTAAATCACCTGACAAACTGTTTTCCAGAGCTTGATATCACCCAATTCCATATAGCACAAAAAAATGATCAATTGGCATGGTATCAATTATTTTAATATACTTTAACATAGAAGAACTGCTGACATTCCTGATATCATGAACTACAACTCCCATCAATCCTGATCACTGGTCCTGCTAGCTAGGAATGATGGGAACTGTAGTTCAACATCTGGATACATTGCAACCTCCTAATGACCAGGACCGTGTTTTAAAGGTCTGGATCCAGAGACCTCCCACACAGCAAGCTGCATGGCACTCATTTTATCGACCTCGGAAGGATGAAAGGCTGAGTCAACCTTGCCAGGATCATGGCTCTGTTGTACCAGCACAGCTGGGCATTTTCAAATGCCAGTGCTTTTGGCCACAGACCTGTCCTTTGTGGCGTTGTCTGTACCTGAGCTTGCCTGTTCTGGATGGTCAGCTTAACTGTGATCCTCAGGCCCTTCCAGTCGCCGGTAGCCTTGGCAATGTCATCACCCACCTTTTTGGGAGACTAAAAAGAAAAAGAAAAAACAACAGCAGGTATAACCAATGGGATACTTCAGACCTGTCCTCCCAAACCTCCCCTCTAAACCAGCAACTGACCACAGATTTAGGTGCTTCACTAACTACATTCTGCCTCCTGAAGTCTCAAGACATGTGGGAAACCTGCAATCCAGACATACAATGCTTGCCTTGCAAACAAGCTTAAAAGTTTCTATTTGTTATTATTTATTAACTAATTAAATTTCTATGCTATCCCAACGATCATAGGGTGGTTTACAATATAAACAAAATATCTATCTAGTCCACAAGATATTTTCTGAGCCTCAGCTGCATAGGCAGGTGGTGATATGTCGTATTGAGAAACTGCAGGTGAAACAAATTCTGAAGAGCTTCCTTGCCTACTCTCCTAGAGGGGTGACAAAAACCAGCAAATAGGTAATTTTAAAGCCTGCAGGTATGTATAGTTATACTTCAAGTAGTTCCACTCCCCAAATAAAGTTGCATAAAAACAGAAATTAAGAAACTGCTAAGCAAGGAGAATGCTTTACTTACCAGTGTACCACAATTTCATTTAAACAATCCAAACAATATATAGAAGCATTGCAGAAAATGTGCAGCTGGCTTAGTTGCCTGCCTAAGCCATCTGGCACCGAAAAGTTTTCTGCACGTGTTTAAACTTTAAAAAAGGTACCCTCTATGGGAAGAGCCTTCCACAGGAAATGGGTCAATAGTGCTACTTTGCCTTCAGAATTTGAACTGTCACCACTTGCATTCAGCAGCAGAACTGGACAAAGTTTTCATCACAAGGCTTTGGGTTCTGTGTGGTACCGGAACAGAGGTCTGGATTGCTGCATCTGGCTCTCTACTCCCACTCTACCCCTTAGCATTTCTGTGGTTGAATAAGAACTGACTTACCAAACCCAGAGGCCCAATTTTTGGAGCCAGAGCTGAAGTGGCACCAACTTCACCCCCAGTGCATCTTAAGAATACTGTAAGAAGGGAGGGGGAGAGAAACAGCACTTTAAATACAATTATAAGCCACTGTGGTATCATGTCAAAACACCAATGCTGAGATTCCTGCACTGCAGAGGGTTGGACTAGATGACCCTCAATGTGCTTCCAACTCGCTAATTCTATGATTCTAAGAACCATGTTCAAATTTCAGCTAAGTCACAAAGCTGGGTGACTTTCAGTCTGACACTCTCTTGTCTTCCAGCACAGCCTATTTACACAGGGTTGTTCTGAAGATAAAAATAATGCATGCACGTAAAAAGAACCATATCAATATGCTGCTTCAGGGCCTTTGTAGAAAGGTTAAAAATGAAGCAAATACATGAGCAGAAAGAAATCCTGTTGGCTGGACTAGATAGGCCTGATCCAGCAGGGCTAGTATTATGTCCTTAATATATCACCAGAGCTGAATAACTTAAAGAGTGTTTCAATCAAGACTATAAATCCTACCACTCCCGAACAATTTAACACTCTTTGATTTTCATATAAGTGTTGTTAATGCACTTAATGCAGAAAGTGAGAATATTCAGTCGTTGGTTTTCAAGTTAAAATAATCAGGTCACAGTGCAGTTTGCCAGTCTTGGCTGTGGTGCAAGGTATCTTATTTTCAAAGATAGGAAACTAAAAACATAGTACAGAAAATAAACACAGGGCTTGTACACTGTTGGTACGGTCATGTACAGGTACCAATACAAATGCATGCAAAAATAGATAAAATAAAACAAAAATACAACGGGGAGGAAAACCTAAAAACCGAGAATTCAATACACTTATCACTTATAATGTATTTTGTATGTGTTATATCTATTTATTTATTTAAAGGTGCCATTTGAATGAGATGGAGGAACACTGGTCTAGGTAATTTTAAAAATATACCATTAACTTGAAAAGGGCCATGGAAGGTTCTGAGGAGAAGCATAGCAAATAATGGCTAAAAAGCAAGCTGAACACGCGGCAATCATTCACACGTGCCAGCCAGCCCCCCGCCCCCACCGAGATGTAGACGTTACGACTCCATAGGCCAGCCCAGGCGAGTTGATCGGGCCCCAACCCAAAATAAGCGGTTCTCCAAAACGCTTCGAGCCGAAAGACTTACCGACTTTGATCTCGTTTGGGTCGAACTTGGGCGGCATGGCTGTGAATTGGTTGCCAAGCTAAGCTCCAAGGAGGATGGCGTCGGATTCAGGAGAGCACCAAACCCTACCTCGCCTGTAAGATCGATGTGGCAAAAGGACCGCTTGCGTGCGATCCCGCGGGATATAATATCTAAGATCTCGCGAGATTGCACTCATCCGTCCTCTGCGATGAGTCAAAGGAAGTCATCTTAGGTTTGGCCAGGAGGGACGGACCAAACTTCCGGTCCTTTACTGAAAAACCACCGTGTTCTCTTTCAATTCATAGTACGTAGTGCTTCTCTACACCTTAGTATCTCTACTTTGGGTTGCCTACATCCTTCCCCACCAACCCTTCCGCTGTCCAACAAGCATCGTTGCTCTTCCAGCCACAACCTCGCGAGACTCTAAACGCCCTGCCGCCATGTCCACTATGGGCATTCACTGTGGAGGAGCGAGGCTGCGGTCTCCATTTTAGGTGTGGGCGAGAGACCGAAGTCCGTAGGCACAAGAGATCGTTCTAGGCTGGGGAACAGGCCGCGAATATTTCCTGAGGCGGTTCAATGTTTGTTTCTTCGTTTACTGAAGAGAAGTGGGCGGGGAGAAAGACAAAGTGTTTGGCGGTGGTGAGGGAACGGTATGAGCCGGTGAGTACAGGGCGCGAGAGGGGACATTGCCGAGGTGGGCGTGGCCTAAGGCGTAGCTGAAGGCGGGGCTGCTCCTCGGCATTCCCCCTCCCTCCCGCACTTCTGGGTGTGGCCAAGGGAGCTGCTACTGTATTTCCCCTACCCCACCCCCGCCGTGTTGCAATGATTGCCTGAGAGCAGCCAAGGCTGCCATTGGGGCTCCTTCTCCACACCCCCTAGCATGACAGGCTTGGCAAAGCCGCACCTGTTGAGCTTCTGCCTACCCATCGAGCCCTCCAGCGCCTCTTGAGTGACAAGCGCAGCCCTGGGTAGTGGGCATGTTTACTTAGAAGTAAACCCCACAGTACGTCACCCCCTCCCATGGAGATTTCTCCCAGGTAAGTTGCTAGTCCTCATGTCCCTGTTTTTCACCCGCTGCCTCTGGTTGCCCGTTGCTGGGGAAACCGCAAGCGCTGGGAGGGTTGCTGCGATCGGGTCTTGCTTTCGGGCTTCCTACTGGGGCTTCTGGCCAGCCTTGGACTAGATCCTGCAGGGCTCGCCTTATGTTCTTCAATGAACAGCCCAAGCTCTGCATGCAGCCCAAGGCAGGGGCTCCCTAGGAAACAGAAGTGCGAGTCCTTGTAGGGCATGGGGTGGTGGCAGTGGATCTGACGAAATTTGGTTTGAACCCACAGGATAGAAACCCAGCTTTTATCCCATTTGAATCCATAACTTAACAACTGTGCATCATTTAGACACCTGTTTGGATGTATGGACTGTGTACATTAATCTTTGATGGTTAAGTAAGAATTGAGGGGATATTCTTCATGTAAATACAAGCTAGGAAGGTTTTATCTTCCTCTTCTGATATATTTGCAATCTTGTATTAAAAGCAAAAGCTACATAAACAAAGTGCTCAAGGGCACAGTTCTCATGGAGATTTTGGGGAGTCAGGAAAGATTGTTGTTCCAGTAGTTTAGACTGTATTTGGGAACTCTTATGATGTGATGCTCTTCCACTGAAAAAACCAAAAGCTGAATTCTTTTAAAAATAGTCTGGTAGAAATGTTCTGGCAGGTTCCCTACATTCAGGGATCTGAATGGAGAAAGTCAGGACATTCCTGCAGTTTGAAGTAGTGTAGCGCTGCCTGCTTCATGATGGTCAGATCCAGCATTGCCTATCACTGCTGGGAATCATTTGGTTAAATAGCCTGTCTGCTGGTAGCACTCAGGATTGTGGCTCATATTTGCTCTGGGGAGCAGGGGGATGTGTTTTGCCTGTGAGTCCTGGAAGACTTGCTCCCTGCCTTGCAGGGCTTTTTCCACTTGGACTGAGAGGATGGGGCCATGACTGACTCCAGCTACAGAGGAACTGACTCTTGGGCTGGAGTATTGTTTAGGGTTTTTTGTTGCTGTTATTGATATTAATTTTTAATATATCTATTTTAGGTCTTATGATGATTTTTGTGGAAATGGTTCAGTTTGGTTGTGTACTATCTGACACCCTGGAGTCAGTCAGTGTAGACAACAATGAGATTGAGGAACCAAAGTGACTCAGCATAAGGCAGCTCCCTATGTTATTATGGGAGCTTTTCCTATCAGTACACACCCATGCTATGAAAAGCTGCCCCTGTTAAGTTTCTGACTTTCAGACAGGTGTTAAAGACACTAGTTTAACTCCCACGCTTTGGACTCTCCACCTCAACCCCATGCTAGTCCGTGCCCCAGGCAATGAGCTACCTGATGAATTTTCTAGATCCTGACCCACTACCTTGCCAGGCTGTTGATAAAACAATGGCATTCTTCAGCATTGTCACTGTCTCCTTTCCTGCATGTGAGAATGTGTGTGGAAGCTCACACACACAGCAGGGGTTAGTTCCCTTTATTGTACCAGGAGTGGGAGGATTACAGGCACATTTTGGTCCAGTGGGTATGGTGGCTGACCCCTTTCTTATACAAATGTCCCAGCTTGTGTAACTGAGGTGCCATGACAGGGCAGGGAATGTGGAACCTCAGGCCCAGGGGCCAAATACTGCCGTCTAGGTGTCTGTATGGCCCTCTGCACTCATCCCAGGCCACATACCCCTTAAGCCAGGCCTCTCTGCGCACAACCCCCACCGCACCCGGCCGATTTTATGTGATGGAGGTTCACAAGTGGTATCTGTTTGGCCACACCCACCACTGCAGCCCCTGGAAGGTTCCTCACAAGGGAATCTAGCCCTTGAGCAAAAAAAGGCTTCTCCAGCCCTGAACTACAGAAGGGTTATGAAAAAGAAAATTTATAAATGTGTTTTGATTTATTCTCTCCCCCCACCCACCCCCAACTTCTCCAGAGGGCGGCACCTTGAGCAGAACTCGTCTGACATGAGCAGTTTCTTCTCAGACTGACAGAGATGTAATTCCTGTTGCTCAGGTTGTGGTTGCCTTCCTGCCTTTCGTTTCCTTTTTCCATCTCTGAATTGGGATAAAGGGAAGACAAGAGGAAGATGCCGCTCTTCTTCCGTAAAAGGAAACCCAGCGATGAAGCCCGCAAGCGCCTTGAGTACCAAATGTGCCTGGTAAGTCGGCCAGAGCTAGATGGGCCAGCTGCTGGGACTCTTCAGGCTAGCAGGGGCTTCACTGAGGTTTGAGGAATCTTCTGGAACCTTGAAAGAATGTCACCATCTGGTCTTTTCTGTCCCTTGTTACAGATGAATCCTAAGCAGGCTGGATGTGTGTAGCAGATCCACAGTATCCAAGGCCCTGCCGCCATGTGATAATTTGTTTCATAAAACTATGCCAACTGTGTGATGATGCAGCTGGGGGGGAGTTTAGGGGGTCAGGCCCTAGACCCTCAGGGGATCAGCTGGTGCCTACTTCACACAGGCACCCAGAAAAACATGTCCCTTATTGGTGGAAAACTCTGCAAAAGAGACTTTCCACCAGGAGTGGGGAACCAAACCAGCAGAGTTCCCAACAAGGATCAGGTGAAAGGCAATTTCAGAGCACTCCAAGATCAGGTTTGGCCTGGGCAGAAGCTTGGCTAGCAAGCAGGGCACCGAGCTGGTATATAGACATTCTTAGTAGCTCTTCCAGCCCTGCACTGGTTTTTGAGCTGGAGTTGGTGTAAGCACATCCCAACCTCAGCCGAATCCTATTATCTCCCTTCTGTCCAGGGGTCTGCTTGAGAAGATGGTCTTACATCCCAAGGAGACCTTGCCTGTAGTTGGGCACTTATCCAGATGGACTGGGATGGACCTGGTGTTTAAGGCTTTCCCTTGGGCTTGGGACATGTCCAGCCTCAATGCCAGAGGCCAAACTCAGCCCTGGTGCTGGTCATCTGTCCTAGGCCTCATTGCTCCTCATCCCCAGATGGAGTGTGACCCAGGGCTTGATGGTGTAAGGCTGGAGCCTCCTGGTCCTTCTCTGATGAGGAGTCGCACTGTCGAGGCATGACACCCACCTCTGATTGGGACTCACCCTGTTGACACACCACATCTGTATTGCCTGCACCAACTGACAGTGGCTCTCTAGGGTTTTCAGAGAAGGGATGCTCCCAACCCAACCTGGGGATGCCAGGGATTGAACCTGGGACCTTCTGCATACAAAGGAAATGCTGTGCCACCAAGCTACAGCCCTTCCCCAAAGTTTTTGGCAGGGCTTGGAGCACACCACTGACAACTGGAGACTTGTAAGCAACATGGGCGCAGTGGGGCTTACTCACGCCCACCTCTCTCTATAACTTTGATTACGCTCAGTGAGCAATTGAGATAAGGCAGGCAACCATCTCATTTCTGATGTTTGCAAATGCAGCTCACCTGTCTGTCTCTCAACAGGCAAAGGAAGCCGGAGCTGATGATATACTTGACATATCCAAATGTGAACTCTTAGAGGTACGTTTACGGTGATGCTGACTACCAAATGTTGGCCAAGTGGTTGGGTGGGAGAAATGCTGTTGACATCAGAACCTAAGAAGAGCCCTGCTGGATCAGACCAGTGCCCCATTTTGCTCAGCATCCTGTTCTCACAGTGGCTAGCCAGATGCCCCAATGGGACAGCCGCATAAGAGCACTCACTCCTCCTGCGGCATCAAAAAGCATTACTGCCTCAAACTGTGGAGGCAGAGCATAGCCACCATGGCTATTTGCCATGCATAGCCTTCTCTTCCATGAATTTGTCTAATAATCTTCTAAATCTATCCAAGTTACTGGCCATCACTGCCTCCTGTGGGAGGGAGTTCCACAGTTACTATGCACTGCCACTGCATGCCTTCTAAAGCAGATATCTTTCCCCATCTCGGGCGGCATTTCAATTGCTTTTATATGTTTTAATGGTTATAGTGCTTCTGTGTTTGCCACCCTGGGCTCCTTTGGGCAGAAAGTGGGGGGCCTATAAATCTGATAAATAATAGTAATATGCCCCAAGTCAAAATGGCCCTTGCATAAAGTATCTCGTTTGTGGTTTTTTTCTGATACCCCCTCTCCCTCGTAATAACATTTTATCTGACCAGCATTTGGTTTCGTCCTATGCCTGCTTTTAGCTTCCGTATGGAGCCTTGGCAACCTGTAAAGTCTTGCAGAAGAAGGTAAGGGACATGTTTTCAATGCATTAGTACAGGCTTTGTCCATTGGGCAAAAGCCCCCCAGACATTGTTGCCCTGCAGTTCTCATCAGCCCCAGCCAGCATGGCAGTGCTGGCCATGACTGCTGGGAGTTCTGGTCCAAAATGGCTCTGCTGACTGGGGCTGATGGGAGTTGTAGTCCAAAATACCCAGAGAGCATTAGGTTGACAAAGTCCATGTTGACACACAGGCCAGTATCATAAAATTAGGTGGTGGCATCTCTATGCATCAGACTCTTCCTGTGTCCTCCCCTGCTAAACAATTTATGAGGCTGGAGAACCCTCTAGTCCAGTGATGGCTAACCTTGACACCCCAGATGTTTTGGAACTACAACTCCCATCATCCCTAGCTAACAGGATCAGTGGTCAGGGATGATGGGAGTTGTAGTCCCAAAACATCTGGAGTGTCAAGGTTAGCCATCACTGCTCTAGTCCGTGTAGAGCAAGAAATGGCTGGTGGCTTCAAACAGGCAAAGCCTCATAGGCAGAAATGAGGCCCTTTGAGTCCTGGCCAAGGTGCTTTTGAATGTGTAGCGATTCCTTCTCCCTGTTGTGTTTTAACTTTCTGCAAACACCCTGGAGGGTTTTTCTGGGAGCAAAAGCAGTCCAAGTCTATACAGTGTCTTGCTGGCAAGGACCATTTCTTCATTGCCTCCCCCTGCAGATCACTTATTGCACTGGTTTCCCAAATCATAGTGGCAGTAAACCATGATTTAAATGGGTGCACTGAAATTGCAGGCACTTCACTCCCTCTGCCCCTCTGTCTTCACTCCCAGGAAACAAGTCTGGGTTAGCGCTACCTCTGAACCCAGGCTCACCATTTATTTCTCTCCAAGCAAACCACAAGTGAGTTAGCCAAGAACAAACCTTGATTATGGCTCCCAGCTTCACTCTGATAATATCCTCTCTGCTTCTTTCATTTCTTAGGTGCTGATTGCTCACACCAATTGCTTGACATCTCTGACCCCTAAATCCTGTAGCATCCTAAATCTCATAACTGTGAAGGTAACTTGAAACTCTTTTCTTTTTTCTTTTTGCAAATGACTCAAGAGGTGGGAATGAATCATTGAGTGGATGCTTCTGGACCTGATAGTGAAGAAGGCACAGAACCACTGTGTGTGTGTTAACAGAAGGGGGACTCTTGAAACCAGGTCCCATTCCAATGTGATTTTGTTCCATGTCTTGTTTAAATATACGAGAGACCTCGAAGAGAGAAGGGGAAGGTGTCAAGAGATGCACAGAGAATAATAGGAGGAAGAGAGAAGCAGAGTGTCACAGACCAAGAAAGATGAATAAGGGGATGTCAGAGACAGAGAAGTGTGTGAGAGAGATGGGAGGGAGGGGGTGCCAAAGACAGAGGAAGAGGAAGAAGCAGTTTGTCAGAGACAGAGAGGGAAGTGAGTGGTCCACTATCCACTGGCTTTGGCCTCTAACAGGTTAGTGCTTAGTGAGTGTTGCCCTCAATGGGGGGGGGGGGAATGTTCTCCCGCCCTGCTATGAAGGTTTACCAGATAAATGAATGGCAATTTTCCTTGTCTGTCCTTCCAGGTTTTAGATCTACATGACAACCAGCTGACCTCACTTCCTCCTGATATTGGCCAACTGACGTCTCTCCAGGTAAAAGAGACAAAACACATCCTGGGGGAGAATCCTGTTCTGAATTGTTTCTCATGGGCAGTGTCAGTGTGGTAACTCAGAAAGTATGGCAACTTTTCCATCTCTTTTGGGACCGTGAAGGCTCAGACTAGCCCCTCAAAATGGGATAGTGAAACCAGGGGCTGAATGGAGAGCCTCCTTATTGCTTAAGGCTAGGACCTTGCTGGGTGAGTTATCACAGAGAGAAACCTGTGTGGAACATCAGCCCGTGTGACTGGCTGCCAGTATGAAACCTGCTGATTGGCCAGGTCTCTATGAAGACCAAGAGCCTGGCATTCCTGTTTGTTTGTTTAATGTTTTTATATCCTGACATTCTCTCAAGTTGGGATTCAAAGTGGCTTCCAACATTCAAAAGAATCATTGTAAAATACAAATAAAATCAGACCAGTTTAAAAAATAGCTTAGATACATCAAAACACAATTAGAACCAGCAGTTAAAATCCAATTTGCCCTGACAGCAGCTGAATTATCAGTATCATCTGCACCTTAGTTTCCAAAGGTCCATCTGAACATGAAGGTATTAGTCTATTGGCGGAAGGATAGCAAAGAGGGAGCCAGTCTAACCTCTCTTGGGAGGGAATGCTATAATCGGGGTGCAGGTTCTTTCTTGTGTCACCACAAACAGTGCTTCCAATGTTGATTGGACCATGAGAAGGTGCTGCCATGGACTGGCTGGACATAGAGGAATGGTTGGAGGCACCTGCTGGGGAACCCCCAAGGGACAAATAGTCCAGGGATTGGTGGTGGGACGACAATGCGTGGTCAGAGAGAGAAGCCTGGAGGAGGAGGTGTTGAAAGCTGAAGCACTAACAGGGTCTAGTGAGCAGGGAGATTCTGTGACAGAGAGAAGTCCAGAATCAGAAGCAGAGGCAGAAGCAGGACAGGAAGGAGACCAAGAGGCAGAGAGGAGTCAGGCTGGTGAAGATACCAGGATGTCTCCCCCTCCTGCTGCCACAAGCTCTGCTCCCCTCCCCCTGGTCTCCCAGGACCAGGAGAGGCATGAAGAGGGAGGAGCAGAGACATGTGCATTGGCGGAATCTCAGATTGCTTGGGAAGGATCTTGGGAGGAATCTAGGGCAGGAGGAGATTTAGGCAGCTGTGGGAAGGTGGGGACCTTCAGCCTCCACAACTGCCTCATAGGGGCAGAGTTGCTGTGCTCATGAGGCCTGACACCCCTGAGCTGACCTTGTTTCTTCTAAGGAGGAGTTAACTTCATTTACTCTTGTGTGATTTATTGCTGGCTGTCTCCCTTACAAGTGCTCACCTGAGGATCACTTGAGGTTTTAGCAGGGTCATCAAATCAAGACATTTTGTCTCCTGCCCTCCAGACCAGGCTGCTGAACTCAAGAGACTCAGCACTCTGTAAAGTGCACCCTCTGACTTGGATTTCACAGGAACCTCCTACTGCCTCTCCCTAATGGAACAGGAAGGAGACCAACCCCTCTTGTTTATGCTCTCTGTCCTTGATAGGTCCTGAACTTTGAAAAGAATCTTTTAAAGGCCCTTCCAGATTCGATAGGGGACCTTGTCCAGCTGCAGACGCTTAATCTGAAAGGTAGGAGGAAACGCCTCAGGCTGCAATCTGCAGGGATACGGGAACATATTTCACAGTAATAAAAACACATAAAAATAGTTTTATAAATAGTTGTAGTAAAAACATCCAATTCCTGCATCTGCCCAAACGCCTGGGGTAACCAAGGGGAGCATTTTCCATTCTAGGGGTCAATAGGAAAAGAATTGAAAATAAAACTTCTGATATCATCAAGCCATTATACAAATGCACACATATCCAAGAAGTGTGTTAATATCTCCATCTTGCACATTTTGCCTTCTCTGGCAGGTAATAAGCTGAAGGAACTGCCAGCCTCCCTGGGCGGCCTGCGTAGCCTACGGACCTTAGACATCAGCGAAAACCTAGTGCAGGAGTTGCCACAGGCACTGGCTCACATCCGAACACTGGAGGTACTTGCCCAAAGAAGTTTTTGCTTTGTGTGTGTGTGTGTGTGATGCAAAATTCATATTGAGCGGAAGGAAGAGGTCAATATGGAGCTGGAAAGGAAAGATTTGATTCTTTCAGTTCATACTTGGATGGGTATAAGCAACTCTTTTCTTCCTGGGAAGCTTGTGTGCCAATCTAGGCTTGTACAAAGGGCATGAATCGCAAGACTTCTCCTGCATTGCTCATCAACTAAGACCCTCCTCCAAGTGCCGACTGTTGCTGAAGTGTGTTGTGATTACATAAGTAGTTTAGTGACCAGTTCAGGGTCCCTTCTTGATGGTCAAAGCCACACCCCTTCACAGCTAGATCCCTTTCTAAAATGCAACAGTTTTATAATTATACAGTAATAATGATTAGTGATGCATTGCAGCAATCAATGCAGATCTTCATTTGTTGCCTTTCAGCTAGATCTTCCATTTACTGTGCAGGAACTGTGCAAATGATTTGGAGTCCTCCAACATCCAGAGGCATAGGAAGGTCAGGTGGTACCCGGTGCGGAAAATTTCTTGTCAACCCGCCCCCCCCCCCCACATTGATTTTTATTTTATTTTTTGCCTGCAAAAATGGTTTTACGTTATTTCATATTTTCTTACAAAGGAATGTGGATTCTGGGCCTCTGATAACAAGTAGGCGACTATGGACAGATACAGTGGACCCTCGACTTACAAAGGTAATCCGTTCCGACGGATTCCTCGTAAGTCGAAAAAATCGTAACTCGAGTCCCCATAGGAATGCGTTGGAGAACGCATTCGTATGTCGAAAAAACCTTCGGGACTCGAAAAAACCGCATCTAAAGCGGCTGCGGCTTCCGATCGGAAGTCGTAAAAATTCAGAAGCGGCGGCTGCTTTGATCCCTCGTAACTCGAAAAACTCATAAGTTGGGTCTTTCGTAAGTCGAGGGATCACTGTACTTAAATCTACAGAATGGATTGTGTTTTGGCTTGTGTTATTTTATTTATATTTATTATTTATTTAATAAAAATTATTTTAAAAAACCTGCGAAGTGGTTTATCAAAACAAACAAAAAACACAGCAGTAAAATCAAGAAAAATTAACAATCCTATCCTACCTTAAAACATACAAAAGCTAAAATATTAAAATTAAAATTACTTCAACTTCCTAAGCATCTAGGTAAGCTTGCCTAATGAAGAATGCTTTTAGCAGGTGCCCGAAAAGAGGCACATGCTTTGTTGCATCAGGCGGTGAGTTCCAAAGTGCAGATGCTGCCACAGTAAACAATGCAGTACAGATATTATGTGGAACCTGTAGTAGTGCTTGAAACTACTGAAGGGGAGGTTTTATTTATTGTGATTTCACCATGCTCTGTATTATCTGAAAAGGAAAATGTTTTTTTAAAAAACAGGACTGCACAGCTGCAATCTGGTCTCATCATGATCAGTGGGACTTATTCCCGAGCCGCAATCCTATGCACCCCTTGTATCCAATTTGTATCCAATCCTATGCACCCCTTGTATCCACTGAATTGAAATTTTAGCCTTCACGACATAGGAAAACGGCCAAGTAAACAGCTATTTTCATGGAGGAGGGTCAAGATATTAACTGATATGCATGAAATTTCATATATAGCTATACAATCCCTAGTGTAGTACGATAAGACCTTTGGAGCAGGCATTTTCAAAAAAGAAAAAGTTTTTTATGAATCGCCCTAGTAGGGCAGTAATTGTTCCTTGATAATTTGTCACCCCTCTCCATTATGGCACCTAGGGCGGACCGCCCCCGCCTCCTTTCCTACGCCCCTGCCAACATCTTCTCTCAGAGTGACTTAAGTTGTGATTCTCTTGGAAGTTCCATTGTACCCAACAGAACTTGCACACTATTCTCTTGAAACCAAAGCAGCTTTTGTTTTCAGGGTTCCTAAATGCTTAACTGTGAAGATCACATAACACTTTCTCCTCAGAATTTTCCCCACTTGCTTTCTCCAGAGTGATCCTTGGAGCCAGTCCTCAGAGGATGACTCCCCTTCCTTTCATTCTGATTGGCTCAAATCAACACCAAGGCTAAGACTTCTTCCCAGTGGCTAAAACACCCCCTTTTATGTGGATTGGGTGACACTGGAGACTGGGGCCATGTTGGGGGGGGGGAATAGTAATGGGTCTTCAACCTTCCATGACCCTGGACCACTACACCTCTGGGTTGCACAAAAGAGAGGAGGTTGTAGACCCATCAAAATCAATGGCTCGGAGTAGACCCATCAAAATCAATGGGCCAAAGTCATTTGTTACCTTTCAAAGCATCTACTCTGAGTAGGACTAGTACAGGAGACAACCCATGGCCTTTTTGGCAGTGACTCCTTGATTTTAAAATGCCCTTCCTAGAGGAGCTCGATAGGCACTGACCTTGCAATTTTCCCAGCAATTAGTTAAGACTTTGACCAGGGCAATTTGAAAGGGGTTCTAGGTGACTGCCTTTCAGTCAGTTTTCTTGTTTTCTGAGGGATTATATTTTTCCTTTTATTGCATTTCATCATCATTATTGTGCGCCATCCTGGGATCCGTTTCGAGGAAGACATTTTGGATGATGTTAAAATGCATTTCAAAATACCTTTTTTTTGTCCACCTCAAAAGGAATTTTGCAGGGCCAGAAAAGGTTCAGAAATTAGCAGCTAGGAGGATAAAAGGGATTGAACAACTCCCCTGTGAGGGAAGGTTACAATGTTTGGGCTTTTTTAGTTTAGAGGAAAGACAGGTAAGTGTCAGGAGGGGGACATGATAGGGGTATATAAGATTATGCATGATGCAGAGAAAGTGGTTTCCTCCCTCTCTCATACTGCTAGAATTTGGGAGTGTTTCTTTTGCACTTGGGTGCTGCTTATGGGCTTCCCATAGGGGCATCTGGTTGGCCACTGTGAGAACAGGATGCTGAACTAGATGGGCCTTGATCCAGTAGCCAGGCTCCTCTTACGTTCTAAAATAATTATATTTCTGTCTGTTCTGCAGACACTGACCCTGGATGCCTCGTCCATGTCCTACCCATCCAATGACATCTGCAGCGCTGGCACAGAAGCCATCCAGCAGTTTCTGTGTGGAGGTGAGCAGAGCAGAGGGCCTGCCTAGTGCAAGCATGATGGAGAGAACCAGCCCAACAGTGCCTGGTGCCTCTGAGGCTCTTTCTTCTCCTGGGACAAAGGGCCTAGGGAGGGGCTGTAGCTCAATCGGAGTGCATCTGCCTTGCATGCAGAAGGTCTCAGGTTCAATGCCCGGCATCTCCAAGTAGGGCTGGAAGAGAACCTTGTCTGGAATTGGGAAGAGGGGCTGCTAGCCAGTGTAGATGGCCCTGAGGTACATGGACCAACCGTCTGGCTTAGTTCCTATGAAAGCATGCTTGCTGAATTCTAGAGCCACCTTGATGTGTTTGGTGGCTAAGCAGGGCTCAGGTCTCCCTGACTCATTTTTAGCACTCTGCCCAGTGTATCACACTTAGGGTGTGCGATGCCTGAGGCCTGCCAATAACTGACCTGCCCGTGCTGTCTTCCGGTTTCTCCCAGAATTAGGAATCGAGTACAATCCTCCCTCCCAGTATTTACTCCCAGTGTTGGAAAGTGATGGAGGTGAGACTTCGGTGGATGGAGTCAGCAGGATGGTCACGAAATATGCAGAGAATGAGGCTGAGTGGCAGGTAATTGCTGAGAAGCAGGCAGTGGTCTTCAAGTCAGGGATGGGGAGCCTGTTACCCTCTGGATGTCGCTGGATTCCCATCGCCCTTGACCAATTGGCCATGCCTGCTGCAGGGGCTGATAGGAGTTGGGCATCCTTACAGCATCTGGAGGGCCACAGATTCCCCAGCCCTGCCTTACATGCAACCTAACAATGGTCACCGGCTCCCCTGAACTGTGAGAGGTGGTATGTGTGTCTGTGTTTGTGTGTATGAATGAGTGGGTGGGTTGTGTTAAACCCAGTTAAATCCAGGCTCCTTTTGTGAGAGCCAGTGTGGTGTAGTGGTTAAGAACAGTGGACTCGTAATCTGGTGAACTGGGTTTGATTCCCCGCTCCTCCACATGCAGCTGCAGGGTGACCTTGGTCTAGTCACACTTCTCTGAAGTCTCTCAGCCTCACTCACCTCACAGAGTGTTTGTTGTCGGGGAGGAAGGGAAAGGAGATTGTTAGTTGCTTTGAGACTCCTTAGGGTAGTGATAAAGGGACGCAGTGGCGCTGTGGGTTAAACCACAGAGCCTAGGGCTTGCCAATCAGAAGGTCGGCGGTTCGAATCCCCGTGACGGGGTGAGCTCCCATTGCTTGGTCCCTGCTCCTGCCAACCTAGCAGTTCGAAAGCACGTCAAAGTGCAAGTAGATAAATAGGTACTGCTCTGGCGGGAAGGTAAATGGCGTTTCCGTGCGCTGCTCTGGTTCGCCAGAAGCAGCTTAGTCATGCTGGCCACATGACCTGGAAGCTGTACTCCGGCTCTCAGCCAATAAAGCGAGATGAGCGCCGCAACCCCAGAGTCGGTCACGACGACCTAATGGTCAGGGGTCCCTTTACCTTTACCTTTAGGGTAGTGATAAAGCGGGATATTAAATCCAAACTCTTCTCCTCCTCCTCCGTTTTCAGAACAAATTTATGGACTACGAGAAGCGGAAGGTAAGAAACATTTTCCATTGCCCTTCTCCCTTTTGGAAAACTGTTATGCCCTCCAGATGGCTCCCTCAGCTTGTTCCATTTCTTCACTGGATCTGTGGGACAGCATTATTTACGTACAGAGTGGCCCACATATAATGATGATGATTGATGATAGTGCCATCTGAAGAAAAATAGATCTGGCTCAGTTCCCACAGTCAGCAGATTCATTTGTTTTAAAGCCAGGATGGGAAAGCTTTTGGCCCTTCAAGGTTGCTGGACTACAGCTGCCATCATCCCTGAGCATTGGCCACGCTGGCTCAGACTGATGGGAGTTAAGAGTCCAGCAAGATCTGAGAGCCACAAGTGTCCCCCCCCCCCTCTAGTGTAAAGTATTGAAATAATAAAAATGCTTCAGCCAGAATGGTTGCCAGAGCACCTTACACAAGATGAGTAGCAAACAGTCCTTAAACTGCAGGTGTATAATCTAAGACATGGCACAAAAGGAATGAAAAGAGAAGAGGCCAACAAGTAAGCTCATGCATTAGTTCTTACAAAGTTCTCATAACAAGCAGCTTGGAAAGGAAAAGGGTTTAAGGAGAGAGGAGGAGCCCAAAGTGAGCTGGTTTGCCAGCTGAATTGATGGAGTGGGCACCCGCTGTCCCATCTTACTCTATGCTTTAGCTTGATGGATTAATTGCCCACTGGGTGGCAGCTGAAGGAGAGAGGAAAATTCAATGGAAGATGAGGTGGCAGAGTTGTGTCTGGACTATACCACTTCAAACTGCAGGTGTTAATTCATACAATTGATTGCTCCTCTGCTCACACACGCACCCCTCCCCCAAAGAAAAGTAGCATATCTAGCCTAGCTTTTCCATGGCATACTAGATTTCTACATGCATGGGGATTATCTATTGGGAGGGATTTTTTCCAAAAAGCTTTATTTGTAAGACTGGATGACAACAAGCAAAAAACATGCAGGGGGAATAACCCTTACTATATTTTGTGTGGGTGAGCTTTCAGTTAGGCAAGCTCCCCCGCCCCCACCCCCACCTGCAGTCTGCAGTCCAAACACAGGTTTGTTCACTTCCATCTGCTGTTTATGAACACAACAGCCCTGTCTCTTGTGTGCACCAGGAGGAACACTACAAGCCACGGTATGTTCACATGCTTGCATGTGTGTGCTGATAAGGCTCTTTGTTGGTCCTTCCCAGGAGCAGAAGATGCAGGAGAAGCTGGAGTTTGAGCGCTGGTTGGATCTGGAGCAGCGAGGTCAAGCCCAGCTCATGCACCAGAGCCACGCCCAGAAAGGGGAGATTCTCCAGAGCATGAAGGAGGTATCTTGCCTGTCTCCCTTTTCCACCACCACCCCGGACCCTCCTGTTGCTCTGTGGTTAAGCTGCTCAAAAATATTTCTAAGTAAAAGAAAATGAAATAGGTCATCCTAGGATGGATTGATAATTGCCCTGTAGGCAGTGATGACTGACTCCCATTGGGGTTGGTAGGGCGGAAGGCAGGGAGCCCAGCAGTAGATGGCGCCAGAGCCAATGACAGGTAGACTGCTAAGTACTTTTGTTCTCATCCTCACCTCTGAGTTCTGCAAGGGGCCACTCAGAAACTAAGAAGGAAGAAGCTGGCAGGTGGTGCTGCCACCCGCTGAACTGGTTGCAAGTAGGAGGGTAGGCTGGGGAGGCAGTGCCCCATTCACCCCGATGGACCAGCCTCCACTGCCTATGAGAGAGGTTCATACGTTGGCTTATTGTGGTTGGGAAAATGTGCCATTCTGAGGAATCCGGATGTAGGCTTACCCTCGGGTCGCAAGGTCCAGAGAGGCCTCTGTGGGTGATAAGGCTGTCCTGCAGATCAAGTGAAACGGTCCTTTGATGCTGTTGTCCTCTCTGCTTGCAGGAGCAGGTGAGGCTGGAGCAGGGCCTGACCCGGCACCAGGAGCGCCTGGGAGAAGAACGCATGAAGCTGTTGGAGCAGCTGAAGCAGATGGAGCAAGGGGTCTCCGGCCGGATCAAGAAGCTGCTGGAAGAGAACCAGAGGTCAGAGGTGGTGTTGAGCAACAGTCACAGGAGCTAGGGAGCTACGCTTGCAACTCTTGACTGTTTTCACTCCCAGGCTGGGTTAATTGCACCAAGGCTCAAAGACACCTGGGCTGGATTTTCAAATCTGATGGTGTGACTCCAGACAAGGAGTTCAGTTAGGGTTGGGGAACATTTTTAGCTGGAGGATCATGTTTCCTTCTGGGAAGGTTTCCAGGGGCCACTTGCCAGTGGTTTGTGGGGCCAGAGGCTAAAATAGGTGGAGCATCACATTCAAATTATATATTGGAACTCACACACACAGCTCTCTATCCTCCGATCTAGTCAACCAAGAGGCATTATCACATCCCAGCCAGACAAAAACACTCAAGAATTTAAGTAGGGCTGGCAAGGGGGTTTGCTGGGGAGAGTCCCAAGGACCAGGCAGAGAGGCTTGGAGGGCCTGGGTTTGAGGTTCCCAGCTCTCAAGTTAAGAGGTCAAACAGGAATAGCCCTGTCAGGACACCCCTGATGTTACCAAAATTGGTCCAGGATTTTTCCTTTGAAAGTAAATCCCAAGATTCGTGGTCTGGAAACGAATGAGTTTTTCTCTCGCTATCTTTTACCAATATCCTTCATCCTGTTGCTTCAGCCATGATTTGGTTCAGGTGGAGAGTTTATATAGGGGCTGAAGGTTCCACTCCATGCTGGTTCTCAGCCAGGCGCTGGTCCACACAGGTGGTTGCATGAGCTTCCCCCCTCCTCTTAGAACTGAACCAAGACTAATAATGCCTTCTGGTGTTTCCCCCCCTCCTTGCTTTCTTTCTAGGCAAAAGCAGAGCTCTGAGATTCTCAAATCTCTGGAGAATGACCGGTGAGTGTCCCAGATGCTCTTGGCTGGGTAAGGAGTGGGGAGGATGAAGCCTTTGCATGGGAACATAAAAAGTGTTGCCTGGGTCAGGACAATGGGCGGTCTAGTTCAGCATCTTGTTCTCACAGTGACTGACCAGATGCATTTTCTGACCACCACCAGCAACTCTCTGCACTTGGTTCCCAGCACCTGGCATTCAGAGGCATGCTGCCTCCATTGTACCTTGTAGCCATTGATCACCACCAGGGAAAGGCCATAGCTCAGTGTTAGAACACCTGTTTTGCATGCAGAAGGTCCCAGGTACCATCCTTGGTATCTCTAGGTGGGGTTGGAAAAAGCTCCCTCTCTGAAACCCTGGAGAGTTGTTGTCAGTCAGTGTAGGCTGTAGTGACGTAGATGCACCAAAGGTTTGACTTTGCATAAGGTGGCTTCCTGAGTTCCTATCATCTTTTCATCCAAGAGTTTGTCTTATCCGCTTGAAAAATTTCACATGCTGTGCATAAAAATGGGAGATGACCGTTACTTTCATGCCCAGGCTTCCCAGAGGCTTCCAGCTGCCCCCTGCTGGAAACTGGAACACTAGGTTTGATGAGCCTTCAGTCTAATCTAAACAATGAAAGAGGCAGGCCAGGCCTTGCCATTGGCTGACAGTTGAGGAAAGGGCATGCAGTGGCTGAATCTCTCCCTTTTTCCCTGCGAGGATCCGGATGGAGCAGCTGATGGCCATTACTCAGGAGGAGGCTGAGCAGCTGCGCAGGAAGGAAGTGGCCTGTGAGTGCGGCTGTGGGAGTTCTGGGTGGGACCCTTTACACCCCAGGCATAGAACTGCTTCTCCTGGCTATGTTGATTTCTACAGAAAGAACATGGAATATTTTCCCACTCAAGGGCTGCATTCTCTTCTGGGCAGCCATCTGGGGGACACATGCCAGGGTGGGTGGGGACAGAAGCTAAAGTGGGTGGGACAACAAATGTAAATTTTTCCTTTTGTACCATAGCCTATTTTTTTACATACACATGCACACACCCACACCCTCTCTGTCCTCCATCATGACAAACAAGGTATTTTTAGAATTAAAGGACACACTTCAGCCAGGCAAAAGCCCCTGAAGAGGGCCAGAGTAAGGCGTTGTGTCTTGGGGAGGATTCTGAGGACCAGACAGAGAAACCTGGGATGCTACATTTAGCCCCCTGGGGCCTGAGGTTCCCCACCCCCCGCCTTAGTGCATGGAAGAGATTGTTAGGATGCTTTCGATCCAATCTTAAGCGAGAGTGCTGCCCGCAAAATTCTGCACGAATCCCCAAAAACTCTCTAGGGTTTTGCACCATTGAGGTCTATGCACTCTGTATTTCTTCCCCCATCAACAACAAAGGCACTGCCGTTTTGGTTCCTCCTTCCCAAGAAGCAGACACAACACTTCCCTACCTACCCCTCTTTGATCTCTCCTGTACACCCCCTCCCCCAGGTTTTCCTACCTCTGCTAAATTGTGGAATGTTGGAGGCAGGGAATGGATTTGGAAGCCTCCTGAGCTGCTTCCTGATCTCTGGAAAATTTTGGTGCTATTCTAATGTGCGGGAGGAGACAGTTTTTGAAGAGGCTCTTATAAGCTCAGGAGAAGACTCCAGGGCACTGACTTCCTGCATTTTCTTTCCTCCACAGCGGCCATGCAGCAGATGCTGGCTGAGACCTATAAGAACAAGCTCCTGCAGGTGGCTTACGAGTCACGCCGGCAAGATCTCGTCAACCAGACTTGTTCCAGGTACTCCCAGAGAGAATTGGACATTTCTCTGCTTTGTGGGGAGGGGGCCATATTATTATTATTTAAATCTAACCTTTCATCCAAGAAGCATAATGTGCTTTCCTTCCACTTTTTATCCTCACGACAATCCTGCGAGGTGGGTTTGTCTGAGAGTGAGTGGCTCAGGCTAACCCAGCAAGCCTTGTGGCTGAGGGGTGATTTGATCCTGATTCTTCTCCCACAGGCTGACTTTCTGTCCACAACACTGTACTTGTAGAAAGGGAGCTGATGCTGTTATTTTTATTTTTGTGTGTGTATTGCTGTGATTAACGAGAGAAAGGTTTTATAGATGAGGTGAAATGTTTCTGCTTTCACCTCACTAGCTGCTCTGGCTGGAAAGGTGGAGCAACCAGTTGATTAGACATTTCGATTCTGAGGGCCGCAGTCTGTCGGACTTGTCAGTGGCAGCAGTAGAAATTATGCCACAGGATTAGCAAAGAGCGCACTGGCCGCCACATGCCCTCAGCCTGGAGAACAACACCAGCACCACTTAGCTTCTGCAAACGAAGCCCTTCTGAACATTCAGTCTCAAAGCTCTGTCAGTGCCACTTTGGAAACGGCGGGCTTTCATTTTTAGTGGAATAGCTGGCAAAGGTAGAAGCCGAAATGTTTTGCCACATAAATAGAACCTCTGTTTTGTTCATCACAGCAACATATAGATATGTGAGTACAGGGGTGGGAAACCTCTGGCACATGTGTCAGTCTTGCTCCCCACATCCAGGGAGTCTAATTTGGCCCATGATGCCATTCCGCTACCTGTTGATCAGCTGACATCACTTGTCATTTAGAGTGATTGGAAGTCTGACAATAGATGGTGACATGGTGGTGTGCATGGGAGTGGGGGGTCCCTCCATCCCCATGTGCCAGAACCCAAGAACACCATGCTCACACTGGCCCTGCTAGAGTAAGCCAGAAAGGTGGAGGGAGGGGGAGGGGAGAGAGAGAGAGAGAGTGAGTGTTCTTGGGGTATTGGCTCTGTTCCCTGAACCCACTGGAATTAGTTTGGTTCCGTCCTCTGATGGGCTTTGATTTTTTCCAAACGTACTGATACTAGTGGCTCCTGTCCTAACAGCCTCTAAAGGTCTTCCAAAGTGCTTCTCACCCTCAGTTTGCCTCTGTCTCCCGAGAGGCAATGGTGGTAACTCTTGGAATGTTTTCTCTTGTAGCCTAGCCAAGATGGATCAGAAGTTCCAGCAAATCCTAGCTTGGCAGGAGCTGGACCAGAACAAAGCCATCAGCCAGATCCTACAGGAGGTATTTTGCTGGATATGCGTGCAAAAAGGGCACCTCTGTATGCAGGATGGGAGAGGGTGAACCAAAGCAAAGTATGGGGGGTGGGAATCAGAATTGTAGAAGGGGCACAAAAGGACATCTCGTCCAACCCTCTGCAATACATACCAAGTCCATCTAGCTAAGTTGTTAGTTCTTTCTGTGCTTTGGCCCCAGGTTACTCTTGGAGCACTCCTGGGTGAGAAGCGTTCTCAAAAGAGTTCCCTTGCCCCTTTTCATCACAGCCCACCACTCTGTTTTGGCTTATATACACAGTGTTTTCTCTCCTTTTCTGTACATAATAATGATTTCAATTTATGAATTGCCTCCTATGAAGCCATGGTGGTTGGGACTGATAGGAGTTGTGGTTGAAAACGTCTACAAGTAGGCAAGGTTTGTGGCAACTGGAGTAAATATTTAGGCTATTTCTCAAGGCCCACAACAATGGGGCCTGATGTTATTCCAGTTGGAACATGGTCCCCAACTGGCCGGGTGTGCTCTCCTGAACTTGCATGCTCTATTTTTTCAGAGTGATATGCAGAAGGCTGCATTTGAAGCCCTCCAGGTGAAGAGGGATCTCATGCACTGCCAGATCAGAAATCAGGTGAGCGGAAATCATGGGTCTGCAGGGACTGGAATTGGGTGGGAGGAACAGTTCACAGTTTCTCACTTGGTCCAGCTTCCTTCTCAAAGCTATTGGAACAAGGGGAGCTCTCTGGGGCTCTGGACAGCTGAATCCTCTCCCTACCTCCCTCAGGCCCAGGAAGGTCTGCCTCATCTTTGGGAGTGTGGGGGGGAAGGGGCTCCATTTGCATTTCCATCCCACGGCAGCCCATGAACAGCATGATCTCCATTATTACAGTGGTTGTCGTGTATAAGTTTCTTCATTCATTTTAATTTGTTTCTGACCTGCTTGTCAAATCCATTCCGGTCAACATGTAACACATTGCTTCTTAAGGTCAGGCTGTCCCCCACCAGGGGCAGTGAGCTGTTGCCAGTGGTTTGAGGTGGTTGAGTTTGCAAGGTTGTCAGTGCTATCCCCCGTCCGACCCTTAGCACTTGGCTAGCTGGGGTCCCATGGCTTTTTCTTCTGCCCAGGGAGAGGGTTTCCTGAGAGGTGCTGGTGTTTGTGGTCTTCCCTGTTCTCTGGTGGCTTTGCTAAACTGTAAAAGCTCTGGAACCTGCATTCAGTTTCTCCCAGAAGCCTCCTGGATGCTCAGTGGCTCACGAGTGATCCTAGGCTGGCCAGCTAACTAGTGGGAAGAGCCATAGCAGAGTGGCAGAGCACCTGCTTTGCATGCAGAAGGACCCAAGTTCAGTCCCCAGCAGCATTTCCAGATAGGGCTGGGAAAAGACTCTTTGCCTACAGCCCTGCAGAACAGCTGCCAGTCAGTGTAGACGATCCTGAGCTACATGGACCCAATGGTTTGGCTTGGATAAGGACGCTTCCTATGTTCCTAAGCTACCTCCACTTCTAGAGTGAAGTGGGGGGATGTCTTTATCTCAGGGCTGGGGCAACCTATGACCCTTCAGCTGTTGCTGGACTCCAGTTCCCATCAGCCAGCATGACCAGTGGTAAGGGACGATGGGAGTTGTACTCTGCCATCAGCTGGAGAGCTGTTGCTGCACTACAACTCCTATCACTCCTCTGCCAATGACTGTGCTTGCTGGGGCTGCTGGGAGTTGTAGTTCAGTGGCATCTTGCAGGCCAAAAGTTCCCTGGCCCTGCTGTAGCTGAAGGCTTGCACTTGGCCTTGAGGAAAGGGCACCTCAGTTCCCAGGATAAGGTTTCCCCTTGGTTTTAGGAGAGCAGGGTATTTAATCGTGATTTGTCAGGGGAGGGGATTAAGCTGCATTTCCAAAGGCTCTTTGCAGCGGGCTTTGTTTATCCCCACATCTTTGGCCAGGGTTGATGAGAGTTGTGGTCCAGAGCATCTGGAGGATTCCGGGTGGGTGAAGGCTGTTCTTGAGGATCCCACTTGCAGTTTGCACACCACAGCATCCAGCTGGTCACCGTGAGGACCCCCTTCCCCAGAATGAAACCCCTTTTGGTCCCACACCAGTGACAGGCAAGGAGGGTGCTATGGGAGAGACCTCCAGGTGCTCAGCTTAACTCTCCTTGGGCCAAATGAGTGCTAGAAACCACAGCAATGCAGTTATAGGACCAGGGTGCGAACAGCAGAGAGTGGAGTCCTTCCCAATGCAAGTAAAAACCAAACAAACCTCCCCCTCCCCTCCTTGTTTCATCTTCTGCCTAGATTAAGTTAATAGAGAAAGAGTTACTGCAGCTGACCCAGCTGGAGTTAAAGAGGCAGCAGTTGGACACAGAGGCCCTGCAGGTACGTCAGCCTCTTTTGGACCTCTCCCTCTGCTCACGTTCTTCCCGCCCTGCTCTTCCTTCTGCTTTCTGAGATGTCTTGGTGCTCGAGGCAGGAATTTGGGGGATGGGATGGGGGGATTCCCTGGTTCCTGCCTCCTGGGGCTTCATTTAGCATGTGCTGCAAATGCTACTGCTCTTGGAGACCTGGTGATCCGTAGGAATAGCCTTCTGCAGGGTTCAGAGGGGGAAGTGGGGGTGGGCTGGCAGGAAAAAGGGGTTGAGATCTCTGCTGAGCATTCCACATTTTCTGCATTTTTAAATTTGAATTTTTATTTTTTATTTTTTTTGCTGGTTTTGCTTCGGTGTTTTTTCTTTTTCTTTTTGGTTGTTCTCAAATCTCCACTCCAAAAGCAACATCCCCAAAGAGCACGCCATCCTCTCCATTTGCTCTCCTCAGCCAGCGGAGGACAAGGGTGCATTAATCACAATTAGTATCCCTGCTTTTATTTTGCAAGGTGGGGGAAAGTGGTGGGTTGGGGGAGATCCAAGCAAGGTTCTGGTTTTCAGGGTTGCAGAAAGATGCTCAAAAGGAGGGGGCGGGGGGGGGGGGGTAAAAGCCTGCTGAAATCTCTGAAGCCAGGGCAGAAGCTGAGCAAACAGAGCAACTCTTTGCCCTATGGCTAGCAGAACAAATGGAGTGATGCAGAATTTCAGCTTCCATCCACCCAAGTGAGGGCAGAGAATTTGGAAGTAGCCAAAAACCATTTGGGGGACTCCGCATTAACCATCCTTGTTGTAAACCAGGCAAGGGAGAAACCTTTGCCCCCCCCCCCTCGAAGTTGGTGAACTGCAGCTCCCATCTCCTCCTGGCTGGAAACCATGCTGGCTGCTGGGGCTGCTGGAAGTTGCAGTTCAGCAACATCTGTAGGGCCACCACAAATTGCCTCCCCACTTGCTTTAAACAAACCTCAAACAGAAGGTTCTGTATGAGGGTGAAGGAACCCCTGGCGCTTTTGTGACCCAGATTAGCTCCTTTGAATCTGTGCTGCATCTGGAGGTTGGGGAGCAGGCAGTGGAATATGGAGACAGGGGGAGGGTGCATCCAGGATGGTCCAGGTCGAACTTCAAACCCTAGAGCTAGGACGATGTTTGCAAGCCGCCTTCTAGCCTTCAGGGGTGGGGGACATTTTACAGCAGCACTGCTTCATGGGCAGCCTTCCAGGGGCCCCATGCCAGTGGTGGGTGGGTCCAGAGGCAAAAGTGGGTGGAGCAACTGGTGCTACATTCGAGTAGCGGAAAATGTCAGAGGTTCACACGCAGACACCTCCCTCCCTCTATCTCCATCAAGGCAAGCAAGAAGCATTATATCACAGTCCATGGGCACATCCTGGGGTGGGGGATGCAACCTGGGGAAATAGGGCATGGTTTGGGGAGAGTCTTAAGGGCCAGGTAAAGACACCTGGGGGGCTGCCTTCAGACCCCAGGAGGCCTATGGTTCCCCATTGTGGATGCAGGTTTGAGCAGCCCCCAAAAGGTGGCTGGAGCAACCTCTGCTTTGGAAGGCTTGCACTAAGAGGAAGAGCCAGCTGCTTCCTCTGGGGGCAGCCACTTCCACTGCTGCACAGCCTTCATGGTACATGCTTCCTAATGCCTGTGTGCTGCGTTTCAGGAGGCAATCACAGAGCAGCGGCAAGCCCTCACCTACCTGCTGCAGCAGCTGCTGAAGGAGAAGAGGCAGCGGGAAGAAGAGCTGCAGGCCATCTTGGTAAGGAGACAACTCACTTGTGAGCGGGGCTGATTCTCTCACTCACACACAGGCTCAGCCTTCTGCCCGTTTCCACACCTGGTGGCTTTGCCCCTCTCTCAGAGGTGCTTTGGAGCAGGCCAAGTGTCAGGCTACACTCCTGGAATCAGCAAAAGCTGCACATGACGATCATTTGTTTGCTTGTATACCCCACCTTTCCCCCCCAAGAAGCTCAAGGCAGGCATGCATTTGAACAGGGTCTCTCCCAGATCCTAGTCTGACACTCCTAACCAATACACCACCCTGGCTCTCTGTTTCTCTTCCCTGCAGAGGGAGCTGGAAGCTAAGAGTGAGACAAAGCAAGAGAACTACTGGCTGATTCAGTACCAGCGGCTTTTGGACCAGAAGCCCCTTTCACTCCGGCTACAGGTGACTGGCTGGCAGAAGTGCTGGGGTGGAGAAGGTCGCCTCTTCTGTGGGCTTCACTGAGTCTGCCAGCCCCTTATGGTTCTGGCCTCCTCTTTGACCTGTGGCAGGTTCCAGGCTTCCTGGGTCTGGGTTTCCCAGTCAGTCAAGAGGCCACCTGGTAACACTGCTCTCCTTTTTCTTTGAAGGAGGAAGGACTGGAACGGCAGCTTGTGAAGCTGCTGGCAGACCTGTCAGCCGACCAGTACACACCCGTCTTTGCACATCACCGGATCTCGCTCAAAATGCTAAGCGCCATGGTCCCAAGTGACTTGGCCAAGGTACGTGGGGAAGGTTAGAGCGGGGGGGGGGACCTCAGGTCCAGGGGCCGGATGCTTCCTTTATGGCCTCTGTTCAGCCCTCAGAACTTCCCTGTAGGCCGCACCACTGGAGGCTGGGCATGTGGGGTGCTGCCCCCCCCAGCTTCAATCTGCCCTCACTCAGCCAGCCCCCACTACATACCTTCTCACAACCAGTCATGGGGGTAGAGGTGGCACAACCTCTCAACTTCACCCTGCTCTTATGTCTCAGGGTTGCCCCTTGCAGGGAGGAGGATGGGGACAACCTTAGAATGAGTTGACTCTGCCTGCGACTGGCTCTGGCTCCGCCTACCGTTTGGGCTCCCTGCCTTCCACCCTGCCAGTCTCGATGGGCACCTGCCACCTTTTGCCGGACTGGAATATGTTGCCCGAACCGCAATTTGTACTGATATAGAAGTTCCACACACAGTGAAATGGATAAAAGTAAACCTGGGAGAGAACCATGCTGTTCAGAAGGCTCCTTTCTGCGCTTGGTCATTTGCTTATGTCCTCTTCCAGATGGGGATCACAGAGACAGGCCTGCAGCACTCCATCATCCGGAAGGCCCGAGAGATCCACGCCGTGGCTGAAACCATCCCAGGTAACTTGCTGGATCCTCTCTCCTAAGGACATAAGCTGCCTTGCACAGAGTTGGAGCAGGTATTGAGGTTTGGCAGAAGCCCCATTCCCCTCGCCATCTCTCATGAGCTTGTTTTGGGAGGGGGTGGCATTCTTCCACTCCCTTTCAGCCCAGCCCATCAGCAAAGCATCCATTCTGCATAAAATTGCTTGTTCTCAGTGACCAGCTCTTTCCAATTGCTTGCAGAGTTGCTGAAGCCTGCAGAAGAGGCAGAGCTTGCTGCTCCGGGGACCAGCAGAGAGCCCCCCACAGCCATGGCTCCTTCTGCCCCACCACCAGAAGAGCACCGCTGTGAGTGTGTGGTCTGCATGGAGCGAGAGGTAGGTTGACCTCCACCCAGAAGCTTTGAAAGCTTAACTTGCGTGTCAGGCAGAGTCGTGATCCTCAGAGGCATCAGGGAATTAGCGTGACACAACAGAATGCTACTCCATCTCTATGCCATGACTATAGAAGGCCTTCCTAAGACCCATCAATCCTAATCTGTGATGTTTCTCAAGGCCTGATCCAACAGGGATCCTCTGATGATGTTCTTGTGCCTGAACTTGCTTTTTTCCTCCTCCTCCCCATCCCTTTTTCCTTGTGTGTCATGTCTTAGATGTCAAACCTGAGAGAAGAAACTGTTTTGTTTGTCAGGTGCTCTGGCAGGCTTTTTTGTGCAGGTAGGGGGGTGGGGATGAAGTGCAGGATCAAAATGCTTTGGAATAAAACCCTGATCTCTGATGACATGTGTGCAAGGGGCAGGTGGCGAGGAGGCCCTCCTGTTGGTAAGAGCTGTGGTCCTAGCATTTGCCTCTTCCTCTTCTTCTTCTTCTCTTTCCCCCAGGCCCAGGTGGTATTCCTGACTTGCGGCCATGTCTGCTGCTGCCAGACCTGCTCTGAGGCCCTGAGCACCTGCCCGCTGTGCCGCAAGGACATTGTCCAGCGCATCCGTCTTTTCCACAGCGGATAGCCCCACGTGGGGACAGCGTCATTCTCATCATGTGCTCGCTTCTTCCCCCTCAACCTTGCGCACTGGGTTGCCAGGGGTGGGGTCAACGGTTCATTTGGCGTGCTGCGTTGGCCAGTCCGGGATTTGCACTACCTCCTTGCTCTTTGTCTGCATAACCATCACCATCCTCTGCTCACAGGGCATGGCTGCAATTCTCCCCACCCCCAACTCTCAGCTGTTGGCTGTGGCTGCTCTAAGGCCAAGATGGAGGCACATCTCTGGGTTGAGGGCAGAATGGCGCTTGCAGTTCCTGAAAAGCTACCCTCACATTTTGGGGAACAGGCAAGCACCACATCTTCTCTGGCAGCCTGGCAGGGGTTATTTAAAGATGCCAGTCCCAACCTATGGGCAGAGTGGGTTCTAGGGGCTTCAGTACAGGAGAAGAGATTCTGTGCTTTCTGCCCACCTAACGAATCAGGGCTGGCGTGTGTGTGTGTGTGTGTGTGTGTGTGTGTGTGTGTGTGTGTGTATTTCTGTGGCTGGGTTTTAGGCCACTACTGGCTGAGCTGTAGCAGCACCCAGTGGAGCAAAAGTGCCTGGGAGCTGTCCCATCTGTCACCCTAGGAGAGAGTGGTTGGTGATTCCCAGCCATCCAGCATCCAGCTCCCAATCTAGACCACTTTGAACTCTTTCCAGGCCAGCATTTTAAAGCTGCCACCCCCAACCTGGTGCCCTCTAGCTGGGATGACTACATTAAGGACCCCACAAAGGGTGGGTGGGTAAGTCAAGCAAGAGCCCTGGTTGGGTGGAGGTCTCGTCCCACCCTCTACATGTTTTTCACTAGTGGAGTGTGTGTGTGTTTGGTTCATCATCCCTCTCGGTTCATTGGTCAGTAATTGACCTTGATAGTCTGCCAAGGCAACATCTCCTCCAGAAGAAACCAGCTTCCACCCGGTTTTGCTTGGCAGGTTTCCTGGCAGGAGAAAGTGGACACTCGTATTTGCAACTTCCAAGAAACAGGCCCCTGAGTTTTTTTCACTGCCTGACCGCTCACTCACACTCATCGTCCTGTGTTCCCTTGTAGCCAGGTGAGTGAGGAAACCTTTTGGCTTCTTCCGGCATTGCTGAACCACGACTCCCATCTTCTTCAGCAAGTTTGGCCAACACCCAGGGATTATGGGAGTTGTAGTTCAGACACAACAAGAGGGCCAAAGGCTCCCTACATCTGAACTACAGGAAAGCCAAGAGGTGAGGTCTGCCCTTTTTAGCAAAGTCAGCTATCATGAACGACAGTACAGTGTTTTATTCTATCACAGTTTTCTCCAAAAGGATCTGCAAATATTTTATAAGTAAAAGGTAAAATGCATCAGAAGAATGAAGTGTTCTTTTCCCTGCCAGGAAGCCTTAGTCCCAGTGCAGGTGTGGGAGTTCTTTGCCACTCCAAATGAGACTGAATTACAACTCCTGTCATCATCCCTGGCCTTTGGCCATGCTTGCTGGGCCTAAGGGGAGCTGTAGTTCAGCAATGGCTGGAGAGCCTAAAGTTCCCCCACGCTTACAAGGAAAACTTACAAGGAAAACCAAGAGGGGAGAGATTGGCAGAGACCCTATGGAAGGGAGGCCTTGCCTATGCCTGGTCATGGAGGCTGTTCCTCAGTAATCCCTCTCCACCCACCTACCCCCAATTCCTTGCTCAGGGCGATTTGTGCCCCTTCCAGATAAGGGATAAGGTGCCTTGAGTCCCTGTCAGGAGAAACAGCAGGGTACAAATATAGAACAGAACCACAGAATTGTAAAGTTAGAAGGGACCCAGAGGGTCACCTAATCCAAACCCCTGCAATGCAAAGATATCGACTAGATCATACACGACAGATGGCCATCTGACCTCTGCTTTAAAACCTCCAGTGAAGGGTGAGTCCACAGCATACTGAGGGAGACCATTCCATTGTTGAACAGCTCTTAAATGTCAGAAAGTTCCTCCTGATGTTTAGTCAGAGTCTCCTTTCTTGAAGCCACTGATATTTGTGTGGGCTGGGTTTTAATAGGTAGCAGAGGATATATTAATTGCAATTTATCCCTCCAGGCACCCATGTTTGTGGGGTGAAACAAAATAAAGCATAGGAATTAGTCTATAAAACTTTGTTTTGAGCAAGTCCAGCTAACAAAGTAAGCTGGCTTCCCTCTTCTTACCCCACTTAAACAAAAAGACAGGCAGCAACTTGTAAAGTAAGATTTACTTACTTTATAATCATGCATAGGTTCACAGCAACAGTAGCAGTAAAAACCATGCAGGCAAAATACGGTATATTTACAGTATAACCAGCTTCATGCATGTGCCTAAAACTCGAGCTAGCAGAAGCATGTCTGCATCCATGGCTAGTCAAAGGGAGAGCTACATGAAGTACTGCAGGTATATGCTTCTTCCTATCCAGGAGAGGAGCGGAAATAACACCACACATCCAATTATATTTCTATGGTCTGAGTATCTGCCTTTCAGCAATACACCTCTGGGGTATTAACCGCTTCTCATGCTAACTAGCAAGAATGTTCATTTGTTAGGTTTGTCTGCTAATCTCAGATGGTTTTTGCAGTTTGCAGATGGCTGTAGTATCTCCTCTCAGTCTCTTCCAGGCTAAATGTACCCAGCTCCCTCAACCATACCTCATTCAGCAGTATATAGAGGGCCAAAAGTTCCCCACCACCAGATTTCCCAACCCTAGTTTGATGTTTCAGGGCTGCAGCATGGGATTGTGCTGGCTTCACCCGTCTCTCACTTGCTACTGTGCTCCCATTTGCCACCACATCCTCCGAAGAACCCTGCTGGGAAATCAGGGGCAAGGCCAGGCAGACCTGTGTGGCAGTTGGTGTGCAGTGTGGGCAGCACAGATTAGTTTGGGGGGGGGGTCTGGGCCCTCCCAAAGCAATGGAGGGGAGATGGGTCACTGCCTGGGCATTTGCTGTGGGGTGAGGAACACAGCAAGGCCTCCAGGGAGGGTTTCTCAGTCTTGTGCCTTGGGGTGTAGTTTTGTGGGATTGCAAGTGGCAGGCAAGTGTGAGGAGCCTGTGGTCCTTTAAGCTCCCATGAGCCCTAGCCAGCATGGTCAACAGCAAGGGATGATGGGAATTGTAGTGCAATGGACTCTAGAGGGCCAAAGGTTCCCCAGCTCCATGTCAGGTGAGCTAGACCTCTCCTTCCTATACTCCCACCTCAAGACAAAACCAATTAGCTTTGCTTTTGAAGACAGACCTATATAGGGATTTTTTTTTTATGTTTGGTGGGATGCAAATAAATAAAAAAATATTATAATATTATTTGCCAGTCAGTGGGTTGGTGCTTCAAAATCGCCTTCCCTTCCCAGCAGGAACCGACCCTGAGGCCTGAGTTCAAATCCCTCTACTCACAAGTTCAGGGTGCCTATGGTGGGACCTTCACTTTCTCCCAAAGAGCCTTGCACACTGTTGCCCCTTTCGGTGGGTGCGGAGAGTCTCTCCCTCACGCTCCATCCACTCACAGAGCCAAAATTTGCAGAGGTGCCCTGGGGGAAGAAAACACTATTACAGTGGTACCTCGGTTTACGAACTTAATCTGTTCCGGAAGTCCATTCTTAACCAAAACCGTTCTTAAACCAAGGCGTGCTTTCCCTAATGAGGCCTCCTGCCGCAGTGCCCTTCCACCGTTCGGATTCCATTATTAGGACGAGGTAAAGTTCTCAAACCAAGACACTATTTCCGGTTTTGTGGAGTTTGTAAACCAAGTCGTTCTTAAACCAGACTGTTCTTAAACTAAGGTACCACTGTACACGTAAATCAGATATAGGCCTATGGCCCACTTTTGCTTTGCCCTTGGTAGAAAGGATCATTGGCCTCTGCCAGGGACTCAGGCAGCAGCTTAGCTGGAGCAACGACCCCTTTGCCATCGCACATCCTGCACGAATCTCTGTTTCCCCCAGTGTTGGTCTGTTTTTATGTGATTGTCTCACATGTATCCAGCAGAGAAATAAAAACTGGGTATGAAACTCAAACTGCATTGTCTCTTCCTGCTCCCTTAGGGTAGACAGATGGGCAGGTATCCAGTGGTTGGCAGAACCCCTGGAACAAATTTAGGGGACACACTGGGCAAGGGGAGGGGGAGAAGTTACTGCACAAGCATGAAACCTTGTGCTAGCTGAATTAGTTACCTAGTGCTACATTGGATGCAACTGCGGAAAGAGGTGTGTTTGAAGTGGTTCCCAAACTTTCCCCCTGTGGACCACTTGAAAAATGCTGGACAGTCTCAGTGGACCACTTAATGGTCTTTCTGCCTGCTGTAGCAGCTGTAATGCACAGTGCTGTACATTTTTTGTTGTATTTATATTGCTCCTTTTGTTTCTTGCATTGTATTTTTTTGCATTTCAATTTGAATTCAGCCTGTGTTTTACGGGCCAACTGAATGAATTTCATGGACCCCAGTTTGGGAACCCTTGGCTCAGAGCTGCAGCATTTTATGGGATAATCCATGATATTGATAGTGAGGCTGAACCTTAAATGAATAAATAGTTTCATCTTGTAAAAAAGAAAAAATAATTATTTATTTCAGGGCTGAGGAACTAGCGCCCCTTCCCACCTCCCTGGTCTACCAGAACCAGAAGAGGTATGAAGAGGGAGGAGCAGACACAGGCATGTCAGCAGAGTCTCAGATTGCTTTAAAAGAATCCAGGGAAGGAGGAAATTTAGTCAGCTGTGGGAAGGCGGGGGACCTTCAGGCTCCACAACTGCCTCATAGGGGCATGATCTATTGAGAAGAGTTGCTGTGCTCTTTAGGCCTGGCACCCTGAGCAGGCCCTTTTTCTTCTAATAAAGAGTTAACTTCACTTACTCTGTATGATTTCTTGCTGGCTGGCTCCCTGAGAACAAACTACTCCAGAAGGAGCATGGTGTGTCTTCCACCAAAGGTACTGCCTCTCCCATAACACCTCATACACTAATAACACACACACACACACACACACACACACACACAGGCACTGTCCAGGATTCAAAATGGCACCAGACATCCAAACATCAATGAAGACCCCCCCACACACACACCTTGAGTACTCTTGGGCTGAATCTAGCGATCATATCTCTACTTGTGGCTAAACATATGCCACAAAACGGGCAAAGTCATGTCAAACTGAGATTTCAGTCATCTTGATTCAAAATGGCACCCAACATACAAACAGCAATAGGGTCTGCTGCCCCACCCTGGGAACCCTCATGCCAAGTTAGGGATTATAGATGGAAAGGTGTCCAATTGTATAGAGGGCAAATAGGCAAACCATTTCCCAAAATATCAGGTCAACATATTCCTCCAGCATGACATTGAAAAAGTGGGGGGTGGGAGAGAGGGAAAGTTGGACTCCCCAGAGTTGGAATTAATAGCAGAAAAATCCAGTGTCTTGTCAAATCATAATTCCATTTAAAAGCTGTTAAATCATGAGTCCCAGCTCTTGGGAGCAGGAAAGAAGGGGCTGGGAAGCTGCCACAAAGTTGCTTGACCACATTCTCCCAGTTTTTCACGCTTGGTTGGGAAGCTGGACTGTCCTTTTTTTTCAGGTGCCATGCACCACCAACTGCCCTTTGCCTCAGGTCCCCACTGCTGTTTACACAAAGATGCTAAAGTTGTCCTCCAGCCAAGCCACTGAGTTTTAGGAGGAACAGCAGTTGCAGCTGGGAAAGGTCATCCCCTCCATGCCGTCAGCCACAAAAGAATAATGCTGACTTAAGGGGTGTGTCTTATTTTGCTTGTGCCCAATCGATGTGATTTAACTTTCCAGCAGCTGACACTGTTTCATGAGGCCGAATGGCACACTGCACCACCAACCTAAGCCTGCTCTCAGCCTGTCCTCACCTGCCTTCCTCTCCTCTCCTCTCTCAATTGACCTCCATCTCCAGGGCACACCTCGTGACATCACCTTTGCATCTCAGGTTTGGGCCCTGTGTTAGTGGGAAATTGAAAGGGGGTGAGATACCTCCCATCCCTCACAAGCCTTGCCTCTCCACACCATGAGACAAAGAGAGTCTCCACTGCACACCAGCAAACAATTCACTCACACACATACCATACCACACAAGAGGTACCATATTTCTCTGCCTTTTCACCTGTCAAACCAAATCCTCTAGTGTCAAGAGAAAACAAGAGCAACATATCTCCAAAGCATTGCATCCGCAAGGGAAGCTCAGCTCAGGAGTCTGTGACTCCCCGCTGAACCCCAGAAAACAGGGGAAAGAGGGAAAGTGTCAATACTGTTATAAGAGTTAAAAGGGGTCCTTCTCCAGGAGGGATGCCGGACCTCTGGCAGAGCACAGTTGGAAGTCCTTACCAGCTAGTAAAATGACAGAGACCAGACCAGAATTCTAGTGAAAAGCAAGGCAGCTAGTTAAGCCTGATCTTTATTAAAAGCTGTTGCAACAGGGTGCTCCCCCCCCCCACAGGAGTTTGGAGGAGGACCCAGAGCCATGCGTGCAAGTCCCTATATAGACATTTTAAATTGCCCGCCCTGGAGTCCAAGACTACCCCCCCAGATAGATCATATCTACATCACAGAAAAGGCGGTCTCCAACAGAAATCCGAGTGCGTTGTTTATCTCCTGTCTGGCAAGTTACCTGTTTGCATTATCTGGGTTTGGCCACTCTTTAGTTATTATAACTACTTAATTAAAAAAAAAATATCCTTCCAGTAGCACTTAATAATCCTTAAGTACAGGTACCAGTAGGTAGCTAGCCGTGTTGGTCTGCCATAGTCAAAACAAAATAAAAAATAAAAAAATTCCTTCCAGTAGCACCTTAGAGACCAACTAAGTTTGTTCTTGGTATGAGCTTTCGTGTGCATGCACACTTCTTCAGATACATGCACACGAAAGCTCAAACCAAAAACAAACTTAGTTGGTCTCTAAGGTGCTACTGGAAGGATTTTTTTTATTTTTTATTTTGTTTTGACTATGGCAGACCAACACGGCTAGCTACCTACTGGTACCTGTACTTAATTCAACTTAATTCCTGAATCTAGGTCACAGGTCACAGGCTCACACCCTTATCATATCTTGAATGTGCCCTTAAGACAGGACTTGTGAGCACAGGATTTGTGAGGAAAGAGACAATGGGGAGATTTCCCACTTTGACCTTTCAGATAAATATTGAGGTCAATTCATTCAGGACCTAATCTGTGGGGTTTCAGACATGTGGTTTATATATACAGTTATGAACATTTAATTCTTTTATATATGACCTTAAAATTCTTATAACAATACCAAATGTAGCAATTCACTTATAAATGTATTTATGCACTGGCTCAATGGGAAAACTTTAGAAATTCATAGGAAATCACTCATTGTATCATTCTTCTCAGTTCCAACGGCATTTAGGACCCAGGGAAGTGAGGTATAAGGGGAGGGGTGAGTGAGTCCACCATAATCCCAGAGATGTACAGTCACATCTGCAGGGCCTTCCCAACAAGTCATGACCAGTGATATCCTGCCCCAAGAGTGTCAGACAGATAACCATCTCATTCACAATGCCTATCCACCCCATTGTGGGATGAAGCCGGACAAGACAAAGGGGTGTATTTGATTTGACTCAGGGAGTTAAGTGTGAAAGACTATATTTGCATGACAGGGTTATGCCTGGATCTCAGGTTCTACCTGAGACCACACTTTTTCTGTGACATATCTATGATGTCTTGATGCATTCTGAGATGTATTATGGGAAACTTTAAAATACGGATGTAACCATTGATTGGGGCTTCTGGCTGCATTGTCTTTGTGGCAGTGGGAAGTCTTGTTGCAACAAGAAAGATCAGGTCTACTGGCTGCTGTTTTGTTTCTGTCTCCTGACTAAAGTCTCTTGCTTGTGACGCTGGAGCTGAACCTATGGGAGTCAAGGTTAGGTGATTGTGGGGTGCTCCAAGGACTCCCTGTTACACCTGAAATGGAAGGGTCTGGAATGCTCCTGAACTGGCAACCCTGGTGAATAGCCTTTGCTAATATGTAAGTTTGGAGTGTGCGACAGGTGTGGTGTATGGAAGAGAGAGAGAGAAGCTGTGAAGTTATTTGGTACAATAATTATAATGTTGGAAGCCCGGCTTTTTTTCAGCTAGAACTTGCTGAACTCAGTTCTGGCACTTCTCAGGTGGGTGCCATCACTGGTGGCGGAAGGGGTGTGTGGTGGGTGTGGGCTGCCCCAGGTGTCATCCCTGAGGGGGGTGAAATTGCTGTGCTGCCTCCCTGGGACGCTCACCACACCCCCTGGGACAATCACCCCGTCCCTGAGGGCGGCTAGCCCTGCCCCAGGGTGCACAGCATGTGTGCTGCTCCGGGTGCCAGAGCAGCTAGCTCTGCCTCTGGGCACCATTGCCATTCTAAGAGAATGAGAGAGGTGTTAATGGTGAGTTCTGGCACATCTTTTTCTAGAAAAATAGCACTGGTTGCAGAACCTCCAAGTGTCTGTATTTACCAGGAATGTGTGGGAATGTTCAGGTAGGAGAGGATATATTGTTTAATGATATCTTTCCTAACTTGTGTTAGCAAGTTCTATGTTTTAGCAGAGTTTAAAAATTCCCCTTTAAATGCACAATGGTTTGCTTATTGCAGGATCGTCTGAGTCTCTCTATACAGTGGTACCTCGGGTTACAATCGCTTCAGGTTACAAACACTTCAGGTTACAGACTCCGCTAACCCGGAAGTAGTACCTCGGGTTAAAAACTTTACTTCAGGATGAGAACAGAAATCGCACGGCGGCAGCGGGAGGCCTCATTAGCTAAAGTGGTACCTCAGGTTAAGAACAGACCTCCAGAACGAATTAAGTTCGTAACCCGAGGTACCACTGTATAAATTTCCTGGTAAGTTCCCTTCTTGTCCCTCTTAAAAAGAATAGACACAACAATATTATTAAAGTCAATATAAAAGTAGTTTACTCACATTCATTCAGTTCACAGTTGGATCCCTGAAGGCAGACTTAGGTTACAAAAGTATATGTACCGGTATGTGTGTGTGTGTGTGTGTGTGTGTGTGTGTGTGTGGAACTATCCCATAAGGGAGTTAGTCCCAAGTGACTGCGGACATGCAGTCACTTTCTGCTTGCACGAAGGAAAACAAAAATGGAGAAGCAGCAACAGAAGGAGGTGTGCTCCCTTGTCCAGGTTAGGCCACACTCACCTCTAGTCACATGCAGAGGAAGTTTGTCCCAGCTCAGGAGGAAACAGGAAGTTTTCTCCTGGCTGGTACAAAGCATCCCCTACCACACGGGTGTCAAACACAAGGCCCGGGGGCCAAATCCGGCCCGCCAGACCTCGTCATGTGGCCCGTGTAGCCTCCGCCGGCCGCCAGCCTTGTGTTTGACACCCGTGCCCTAAAGCTCTGCCAGGTGCTGGTCCATCCTTCCAGGGAGTGAAGGAGACCATCCGCTAACCTCTCCGCGAGAAGCTGCAGCGGAGGCCGCCCTTGCAAGACGCCCACCCCCCGTCTGGCGGAGGAGGCGGAGCCGACCGGCGAGCGCCCCCTCCCCGACCTCTGGCTCTCGGTTGGGGCTGCCGGGCTGCCAGCCAGCCAGCCAGCCAGCGAGCCAGGCAGTCGCGCTCCTCGCCGGCGCTCCGTGTCGGGCCGAGATGCTGCTGCCGAGCAAGAGCCCCGCTCGCCGGCGGAGGAAGGAGCGGCTGGCGGGCCAGCTGGGGCTCGTGGCCTCGCTGCTGCTGCTGCTGCTGCTGCTGCTGCTGCTGTTGGCGGGCGCCCTGGCAGGCCAGCGGGCGCCAAGAGCGGGAGCTTCGCCGCCAGGGACCGGCGCGCGCGGGGATGGCGAGTCCTCCCTGCGAGAGGCTCCCCCTGGAGAAACCCCCCCGATCTCGCCTTGCCCTTCGGGGAGCCCTTGGCTTGCCTTCCCTGGGCTCGGGGCTTCTGCCCGGATTTGTCCTTCCGCCGGAGAGAGAGCGGCGGTCCCCTTCCGGCTGCGCCTTAAGTTTCCCTGTGCCTCCATTCCCAGAGTGCTCGGAGCGGAGTCCTTGCCCCACGGCTCGGCACAAGGGGGGCTTCTTCCTTTGCCAGCCAAGAAGGGGGGCTGTGGAGGGACAGCCTTCTCTGTGGGGCTGGGCAGGCTAGAGGGAGACACGACCCCCGCACCCCGCTGTCCAAGAGGCAACCTTAGGGGGACAGATTTGGGGCAGATCGGACCCATGCAGGGCAAAAGCCTCCCCTCCCCAGAAGTTTTTCCTGCGGAAGCCCCATTGCAGTGGGTGGCAGTAGTGCAACAACCCCCATTCCTTGCCACATGTGGATGATACTCTTTGAAAGGAGAGTGTCCATTGGGGTTTCCACCTCCTGAACTGAAACCTCTCGAGCTGGTCCTGCCAAGTCTACCTTTCTTCTCACTAGCAGAGAACGAGCTCTAGCAGGGGTGCCAAATTGAGTAAAATAGGAGGGGGGGGGGCGGCTCAGGTAAACCCCACCCTGCATAATCACAAGATGCGGCTCGCACACACCAACCATTGATTTTAATGGCAATGCCCATCCATTTTGCAGGGGCCCAGCCCCCTCAATATTTTGTTATTACTTACATTATTACAAAAAACAGTAATAATTGAATGCAGTGACAATAATTTATGATAATAAAGAGTGGACACATAGTCCTACAGATACAACCGGCCCTTTGAGGGTGACCAAACTGCTGATGCGGCCCCCGATTAATTTGAGTTTGACACCCCTGCCCTACCATGTCCATTCTAGGAATGTTGTACTTGACTGCTATGTGTTTCACATCCCACAGAATGGTCCTGATTTAGAGAAGCCGTCCTTGTTTCTGATTTGATCTTGGAGTATTCTACTTTTCCTTAAGACACCCCTATTTTCATTGGAGAAATGTTGAAGGGGATGGAGTTATCCAACCCCTGAGCCATCTGAAGGCAATCCTGTATAGGGAAGTTTGTTTAATGTTTTATGATGTTTTTATATATGTTGGAAGCTGACCAGAGTAGCTGGGGCATCCCAGTAAGATGTGTGGGGTATAAATAGTAAAACTATCATTATGGAATGGGAAGTTCAACATTTCATTGGAGAAATGTTGGAGGGCATGTTGGAGGGCATGAGGTTGTAAGCATGAGCAGGCTCTTGTTGTTTTTTAATCTGTGAAGCAATGAATGATATTCCAAGGCTGGCATGCCTCACAGCCAGTTCCCAGCACTGACCCCACCCCAGCCCCATGGAGAGAGATCCCTTCACAAACAAAACAAGCCGGCTTCTGTTAACAAGTCATCAATTAAGGATTAAAGTTCAGCCTTGGTGTGGCTTTGGAATACAAAGATCCCGCCCTTATCTGCCAGCCAGCAGCCCTCAATTAGCACACTGGGGCGCTGCCCTTGCTATTTAGCTGGGTCAGAAGGCTTTGAAAGCCATCCTGGAAAGGAGTCTGTCCCTGGGTTCCGAACTATTTGAGCTGATAGACAGGCAGAGGGCTCCTCAGTCTTAGGGGTCTCTGGCTTTGTGGCCTGGGGGTTCTCAAGTCAGAATCCCGAAGAGGAGAGCTGGCAAAGAAACCATCTCAAAGGCAGTAGAAAAGAGAGGAGATGGCACTTTTGCTTCCTGCCATTGATTTGCGGCCAGAAGCACGCATGGTAGAATGTGGGATTTGCTATGAGGCCTACAAGGAGGCTTCGAGTGGGCAAGTGCCGAAGTTGCTGTGGTGCTGCCACTCGCTCTGCCTGGCCTGCCTGAGGAAACTGGTTTGCCAGAACACGGCCTTCTCCTTCGTGGTCTGCCCATTTTGCCGCATGGTGACCCTTGTGCCGGAAGCGGGGCTCCAGGCCTTGAGGAACGACGAAGCCCTTCTGCGTGAAATGGCTCCCCAGAGAGAGCCGAAGCTGGAGGACAGAGAGGAACCGAGAGACAGCAAAGACTCCCCGGGTGCCTTGGACCTGCCTCTCAGTGACTCAGTCCTGACTCTGGACGTAGAGTTCAACGTCCGGACCGGCTCTCCCATCTTCACTGTCAGTGGCATTGTGCCGGCGTATCCAGCAACGGGCTTCCATTCAGGGCCGGGCTTCCAGAGCTGGTTCCATGTGCAGGAAGTGCAGAACCGTGTCTTGGTGGAGCTTCCCCACAGAGCCTCCTCCCGAGACTCTGAGGCTCCTGCGTCTGTGGAGAACTTGAGGCTTTGCTTCGCCGTGACCATCATTCTCCTCATTGTCTCAGTCTTCTTTGCGCTGGTCTTCTTCAAGTAGGGAGGCTGGGAAGGCAGCCTGGGGAAGACAACTTCTCTGCCAAGAGGAAGAGGCACTTTGTGGGTCTTAGTACACACAGACAATTCTCCTCAGAGATGCCTGCATGGCACCATATTTACATCTCTTCAGGTGCCAGACAAAAACGTTCCTTTTTAACCAGGCCTTTGTCTTTTAACTATCAATGGCTCGATGGTTTAATGTACTGTATTTTTCTTTTCCCCGTGGTTTTAACATACGTATAGCGTTTTTATGTAAGTCATTTTCTAAGCTGCTCTGAGTTGCCAAAAGGAGAGGGATACATTTAATTAATAAAAATAAAAATAGTAATTTAGGCATCTGTATGCAACTTCTAGCAACATTTCTTTTTTAAATCCAATGCTTTCTCAGGATTGTGGTTTGGACTTACTTGGAGGTTTAGAGAAGTTTTATCCAGCAGCCCCATCCCTAATGGCTTAACTCAAAACGAGCCCTGCTGGTTTACCATACATTAGGTGCTGTCAGTACACTTAGGATTGCAGACTTTCTTTGCAATGGCACTAAGGTGCTGCCAGCAAACCCAGCTTCAATCTAGCTGCATGGGTCACACAAGGCATATTGTAACGAGCCCAGCTGGCTTCCAAAGTGCTTTGCTTTCATCTACCCAAGAAGCAAAGGCAGACAGCTATTGAGAGAAAATATCGAGTGAATCGGCAGCATCATAATCCCAGACATTCCAAGCAGTGCTGGTTTGCCATGAGGCAAAGTGATGCAACCGCTTAGGGCATCCACAGAGGCAGCAGATTCAACCTTCAAGGAATGCATCTCCCACTTCTGCTGCTGCTGTGGTGAGAGCAACAGCTGTGACTCACTCCTTCCTGCTCTCTGGGGTCTCCTGCACTCTGCACCCAGCCAACGCGATTCAGAAAGTGTCCCTTTCCCGCCCGTGATGGCCTTTGATCCCACTTCAACAGTTGGGTAAGGTTGCTTTGACTCCCCCTCCCTTGTTCCAAAGGTACCGGTAGATATTTATTCCACTTCTTATTCCTGATGCAGAACTTCACTCACCTCTTCTTCCCTGGCCAGGGGGTGGCACTATTTGTAGATGCCAAAATGTCTTGGGCTGGCCCCAATTCCAAGATACAGCATAGCCAACAAGAAAAGGTGATCTGGGTCCAGATTCTAAGCAGTAGGAGAGGGAACTGGCTTTATGATCAAGCAACTCCTGCCCAGGCTGCAAGAGCGGCAGAGATGAGCTTGGTCACAGAGGTGGCCTGGTGTTTTGGTGATGTGACAAGCCCAGGTTGAGTGTAGCCTATGATAGCATTTGTATGGCACCAGGGTTTGCAAGCCCTAATGAACAGTTGAAGGCAAGAACTGGAAAGTGTCATTAAAAGTTGCAGCATTTGCAAGTTTTTCATGTAGGGAAAAGGCAAGAGGTGACAAAACTTTTCTCCCTGTCTCATAATACTAGAAGTCGTAGGCACACAATAAAGCCAAATGTCAAGGGATTCAAGACATACAAAAGAAAGTTCTCTTTACACAGCACATCCTTAAACTATGGTACCCATTCCCACAGGAAGCAGTTAGGAGATCCTTGAAAGAGCTGCAATTGCCTGGCTGTTTTGCAACAAACCCCTTTTTCACAGGGAACTCTGCCCACTGTAGCTCTGTGAACAGAACATGGGGTCTATTACAGTTCCCAGAAATAACTATTGCTGCATCAGAGTGCTTTAAATGTAGGTTGTGACTACAAGGGTGTGTCAGGCCAGTTCTTACGGATTCCTTAATTTCAGGAAAGGGGCTCTCCAAAATTGCTCTATCCCCAGTGTGAGGTTTGCCTGCCTCCCTGATCATCAGCATTCCAGGAGGTACTGAAACACTCCAGTTGAAATCTTGAGGAGAGGTGGCTAATAAAATGTTTTTAGGTGCTCTAAATTTTTGTGTGCCAGTTTATTGCCTTGTTGTTTGCTGTACTTGGCTAGTTAGGAAAGTGGGATTGAAATGTAATTAATAAATAAAAAGTTTGCATTTAATGTAATCTTTCACATGATGGAAATGCTGCTTTGTGGAATCTATCTAAACTTCAGGGCTCATTCCAGGCAGGCAAACAAAATCCCAGCTCAGTGAAGGTGTGAAGCAGAGCTAGTGAGGGGTGTGTACTGAGGAGATTCATGGGGGTCAGAAGGAGGGCTGCAGGTGGCCCCTGGGGGCCAGAGCTTCCCCATCAATCACAGAAGCTGCAGCAGATTGGTTCTGGTTGTTCCAGAAAGAAAGACTAGAGCCAGCGATCAGAGGTAGCAGACAACTTACAGCCAAACATTGGGAGAATCTTAATGTTGTATTAGCTGTTCAGTGGTGGGACTACCTGCCTCAGGATGGGGTGGGCTCTCCTTCACGGGAAATCTTTATGCAGAGGCTGGGTTGTGGGGGAGATTGCAGTGGTCATGGCTTCCTGCATTGCAGGTGCTACATTGATGGCCTCCAAGTCGAGATGAGGACCAAGGCACCGCCTTTTGCCTATCATGAGTTCACCATTCAACCTTTAGGCAAGCCACTCTCTGTTTCAGCCTCCCCATCTGCAGTACGAAGAGATTATTAATTCTGGCCTCCCTCACAGGACTGGTGTTAATTCTTACCATATCAGGAGTATGTACGTGAAGCACCTAAGGTGCCCTATAAGTGGTGAGTGGGTTCCAAATACTCCTCCCCTTCTTGCCTTGCTAAAGTGAAAGAACTGAGGGAACAGGGTTAATTTATTTTAATTGCACTTTATTATCATTATTATTATTTTCAAGATCCGGTTTTGCCAAGGTTCAAAACTGGAGGTGAGCTATGGCAATAGGTTAAGTTTGGTTTCCACAGAGATGGAGCTGTTCAAGGTGATACCCACCGCTACTCCCAACAGCAGCTGGGTCAAAAGGGTGTAGGGAACAGGTGTGTTCAGCAGTGGTGAATTAAACAGTCAGGACTTTGAAGCTAGACAAAGTCCCCAATTGACATTTGCAATGAGAGAGAGTCACCTCTCTTCCCGCCAGCAGCCTCAAAAACCACACGTTAAGGCCACCTCAGCCCAAATGAGTAATCTGGGGAGGCCCACAGGAAAACCCCCAGCTCCAACCATCTCAGCCCCAGATCAGCAATCACTGAAGCTCTTCAGAGAAGAAAGTATTGCCATGGCATTTGCCAGGCCGCTCATCCCAGCAGGTACAGGTCATCGTCGTCATCATCATCATCATCAAAGAGTGGGGTGGGGGGAGGCCGACCCTTAAGGCTCTGAAACCGAGAGAAAGAAAAGCAGGATTAGATCACCACTGCTTGGCAGAACAGGCTCTGACTCTGGTGGCCAGCTTAGCAGGAGCATCAGCAAGCCAAGTGGGAGAAGGAAGCCAAGGATGTGGGCTCTAGCTTTCTCCTAGTAAGTCTCAGGGTTGCCCCTTGTGGGACTCAGCAGGGAGGAAGAGGATAAAACTGGAAGTCTGTGGCTCCGGCTATTGTTAGTATTGAATAGTGGCCATTGACCCTAATAAAGTGATTGGACTGATTGGACTTGTTAGTCACTTGTTACTCAAAGGCCATAGCAGCTGAAAGTGCTTGAAACATAAATATGAACATGCCATAAAACCGTAACAATATAGCGCCCATAACAGCCACAGGAAAAGTTGGTGGTGCCCTGGTAACAAAACACCACCACTTTAGTTTATCAAACACCTATTGACGGCATCTATGCCTTCCACCTTAAGCTGTCCCAAATGGCACCATACACCACTGCAGCCCCTCAAAGCTCTTACCACCTCTTCCTCTTCCTCGTCTTCTGCCAATAGAGTTCCCAATGCAGATGGCTTGGGAGTGGCAACTTTGAAGAAACTACCCTTGTCCTCAAGAAGACTGCAAGAGAAAAAGACAGAAGCAAAAGGAGAGTCGGCGTGATGCAGTGGTTAACGAACCAAAACCCTGGGAGACCAGGGTTCAAATCTCTACTCAGTCCCATAGCTCAATGGGTAGTGCCTACCTCACAGGAGACCAGAGGAATGAATCCTGGGCGACGCTGCAGTTGGGGGGAGGCACCAGGCCTTGGCGTTATCACCCAACAAGAGGGAGCCAGGCAGGGGCGAATGAAGGCATTGTGACACCTGGGGCGGCAAACTGCTATGTACGGTGCATGCACTGTACATAGCGCCATCGCACATGTGCTGTACATAGCGGTTTGCTACCGGCGGTGCTCCAGCGCCGTACGGACGGTGCTGGGATCCTCTGCTTGCAGCTGCAGCCGTGAATGGAAAATCCTCCATTCGGGGCTGTAGCAGTGATGGAGGGATCCCACCGCCGTCTGTCCGGCACTCTAGCGCTGCCGCTGGCAAACTGCTATGTACAGCGCATGTGCAGCGGTGCCATGTACAGCGCATGCATGCGCTGCCGCAAATGTGCTGTAAATAGCGGTTTGCAGCTGGCGCCGGGATCCTCTGCTCACGGCTGCAACTGTTAACAGAGGATTCTCCACATGCGGTGGCAGCGGCGCGCTGGCTGCTCGCGCTGGCATGAGCCCCCGCTGGGTGCCTTCTTGTCACCCCCCAGATGTGGCACCCGGGGTGCACTGCCCCCACCCCCCGTTGCAACGCCACTGGAGCCATGCTCTTCCTTTGTGCCTTAAACCCCATGCTATTAGGGGGTGGGGGGAAGGCACAGAAAGGCAAGAGACTCATTATGGGTACAGTTCTTGTTCCCCTCCTGCCCTGGCACTGACCTGGAATCCGCTTGCATAGGGCTGGACGCTGGTCTTGGCTGTGAGGCTCCAGTCAAGTCCTGCTGCTTGTCGGCTAGAGCAGCTTGAGAGGTGGGGCCAGTGGTGTGCTGACTTGCCCCACTGTCCTCCTCGCCCTCTGGACCCGTTGTGGGCTCTTCCACTGCATGTGCCGTCTCATCCGCCGCTAGTTTTGGAGGTGCTAGAATGGCAGTGTCAGTTGTGTCCATTTCACCCTGAGTGCTTGGCTTCTCCTCAATACTGGCAGAGTGCCTGAGAGGCGGCTTTGCAGTTTGAGCAGAGGCTGCAGGAGTTTGTTCACCCGGTGCTTCCGAAGAATGAGCCTTGGGAGCTGCAGAAAACAGTCTTTCTTGGGCTCCTTCGAGAGCAGTGAGTGGAGGACTGCTTGAGCTTTCCTTCGGAGTAGCCAAAGGAGCGGGGGATGCCACTGGGGCTGGTTCTCGGAGAGAGTTGCTCTGGGGATCTCCATAGAGGGGTGTGGCACTTGTCTGCTTCCTTTCCACAGGTCCTTCCTCCTTGGTGCTGCTGCTCCCCCTTTGCTCCTCCTGACTCTCCAGCAGCTGCAAAGTTATTGTCTAGGAACAAGTAGAGGGGAGGGGAGATTATTTGCCACAAAAAAGACTGCAGCCTCTGATGAAAGTACCGTGTAATGGTTGGTCTCTAACCAGGACTCAGGAGACAAGGGTTTGTATCCCTAATCAGCCACAGTCACAGCTAAGTGACTTTCACTTTGTAGTAGGGCTTCACCCTATTTGCTACTCCCATGATTAGTAATATTGTGCTACATGCCACCTCAATCTCTGACCGGTGCAAGATTCCAGGGGTCTAGGCACTTACCCATAGTCTGTCTTTCCTTTGGAAATGAGGCACATTATGACTGTGGTGTCATAATAATATATAGTTCATTTACACCTGAGCCTACAATGGAGGGGGCCCCCAGCATTACACTCCAAGAGGGACCTGTTTTTCTCATTGCTGCAACCTCTAATTGAAACTGTCAATCCGCATTGTGCTCTGATCCTGCCTCTCCAGCTTTCTGCATTTAACAGACTGAAAGCCTTTTTTCTTTTGATCACACCATAGCCAACTGAAATCCTAAAACTTCCTCCTAACCAAAACTTTGGCACTATCTTCAAACTCACTATCTCCAAACTCTGGGTGGGGCTTCACCCACCTGCTGGTTGGTGGTCTGTCTTGCTGATGGCCCTTCTCTCTGTCTGCAGCACATACTATATACTAAAATTGGATTGATAAAGAGGTTAGTATGGCCTCTGCAAATTCATGAAGTGTTCAATTTTTTAAAGATGTTTAATGTTTAACTATGTTTTATATATGTGTTGGAAGCCACCCAGAGTGGCTGGGTAAAAATACAATTATTATTAATTATCATCATCATCATCATCATTATTATCAATATCATCATCATTATTATTAGTTCTCTAATGTCCCACCTCTCAAGCTATCTCCTCAACACAGGAAGCTGAGTCCAGGTATTAAGCGCCTGACTTTCAGTTTCACTCTCCAAGCACTGATTAAATTCTAACACTTACTAAACCCAGTAGTTATGGGCATATTCCACCCCAAACTCTGGCACCCAAACTCATGACATTTGGAACCATACAAAAAGGAAGAGAAATGATAGACCAGTTGACTCAATTTGCATCTTATTCAGGTGTCAGGATCCTTCTGCCCTGAGCTGTACCTTGATGGTGTTCAGGACGATACCCAGGACCTCCTGGCCAGTATAGGACTCCTCCAAGTTGAACTGGCTCCGCAGGGACTGGAAGACCTCGTTCATGATCTTCTTCACCTGGGGCAGGATAAAGCCAAAGAGTCAGAAGGCAGGGAAGCTACACTAGCAAGGGCAGTGGGCTTTGAAGAGCTTCTGGACAGCCAAATGTGGTTGTCGTTGATGGTGATTTCATTTATTCATTTATTTTACAACCAGCATACATTATCTGGATATCATCCACATGCCAAGAGATGGATGACATTGTATTGTGCTGTTCAGACTAACAGGTAACAACTCCCGATTGAAGTTACAGAAGTCTGGTTTGCCATTGCTTTTGCTGAATGTAACTAAGTTTTCTCTCCGCTGCTTCTCTCTCCCCCCCCCCCCCCCCCGGGGCTTTCCTTAACACTTCTTATTTCAGGAGCACTTCAGGGTTTATTACAGAGAGAGGAACACCTGTGTATATTTTTAGGATATGCCTTATTTGTGAGACTGTAAACTGTTTGAAAAAGGGGTTAACTGCTGTTGCCTCTGCCAACCTGGTGCCCTTCCAAATGTTTGGGACCAATTAGGCAAGCCACATTTCACACTGTACTGTGGACAGGGAGTCCTGTTTGTCTCTCTACAAATTGTATACAAGGTAATATCCCACCCAACTGCCTGCATAGAATTTTTCAGGTCCTCCAGCCTTTGACAACATGCAATTCATGAGCTGCTTTTTCAGTTAACGCTAAGCTCCATATACATTTGCACCAAGCAGTTCAGTCTCTGCATCACTACACAACATCGCACTGGCTCACAGCACAGATGTGTAACAAGCCCGTGGGGCACATTAGAACCGCAGACCCTCCATCAAGACGTTTTAAGGGAGCCTCACTGACCTTGCCTTTCACAGGCTCTGGCTGTTCCTGCCGAGGTGACAGCTTCTCGTTCTCTGAGCTTCTTGTGGTTTTAAGCAGGGAAAGCTAGAAGGAAACCAGTATTAACTAAGTGGTGATCTGCAGACCACAGTTCAGGAGCCCCTGTAATAAGCAGTAAGCAGAGAGGCCTATGGCAGACATGAGAACCCAGCAGAGTGAGCAGAGGTGTTCCAAGGACTGGTGGCTCCTGCCCATTGAGGTGGGTGTGGCAGAAGGCAAGGAGCCCAATGACAGGCAGAGCCACATCCTGATTGGCTGTAAGGAAGAAAGCAAGCAAGTGGTGGCTGGGTGAGGGCAGTGCCCCGTTTGCCTAATAGACTAGCCTCCACTGACTATCACCTCTTGGGGGCTGCCTGCCAGTAGTAAAGGTAGGCGGAGCAACACACGTTAATTTCCCCACTTGTCCCTTTCAATCCTTTATTTAAGAATGAAAGAAGCAGCATGATCAGAGTTCAAGGGCATCTTCCAGGGAGGCAAAGAACAGTCAAGGGTGCAAATGGGGGGGGGAAGGGGTGTGGCACTGGGAGAATCCTAAGGGTCAGATAGACTTTCCAGGGAGCCACTTCTGGCCTCGGTGAAGACTTTTGCCACCCCTGGGCACTACCTTCTCCAGATTCTCCTTCTTAATGCGAAGATCAGCCAGCTGCTCTTCCAGGGCTGCCACCTTCTCATCCAACTGCTTCCCGCTCAGCTTCTCCTTCTGGTATCTGCTTTTTATGTCGTCAGATGACTTCTGAAGTTCTGTGGAGGTGGGACACAGAGCCGGTGACAGATGAAGCCTCTGCCACAGTGCATGTCCTTGTTTCCATCCACTGCTGTAGCTAAGCCAGGCATAGGGAAACGTGGCCCTCCAGATATCTTGGGACCACAATTCCCATCATCCCTGACCACTGGTCCTGTTAGCTAGGGATCATGGGAGTTGTATTCCCAAAAACATCTGGAGGGCCGAGTTTGCCTATGCCTGAGCTAAGCCTTACAGCCCCATCTGCACTATATGCTTTAAACACTCACAGCTTCCCACAAAAATTATGGGAACTGGGAACATTCTGTTAAGGGTGCTGAGAGGTGGTGGGACACCCTGGTCTGCCACCACCTCCACTACAATTCCCAGGCTGTTAGACTATGCTGAAAATGGCCGCTTCAGCAGGGCTCTCCACTTCAGCACAACTATTGGCAGCTGGAACAAACCACACTTCCCAGTATTCCTTGGGAGAAAGCTATGACTGACTGCAGTGGTATGAAAACGCTGTATAGTGTGGACGGAGCCTCCGTGTAACTTTATAGACATATCACATGTTTTTTCTTACTCTTACACTGCTTTGCTCTTGCATGCAGGGCAAGGAAGGTCCAGAATCTGAACAAACCCATTTTCTATTATGTTACATTATGTTATTGTTATTTATTGTTTGTAAGCTGGGGATTCATTTCAACAAAAAGCAGCATAGAAATACAATCAATCAAGTTTGTAGACTTTTTTAAACGGATGGAATTAAAGCCAAGAGTCTTTGAAGGAGATTTTGTGTCTGAGTTTTTAACAGCTACACTGCAGGAGGCCCTAAGGAGCAGGAGCTCCAGAGGTTGCTGGATTCCAACTCCCATCATCCCTGGCTACGCTTGCTGGGGCTCATGGGAGTGAAGGCCAGTAATACTTGGGAGGGCCACAGGCTCCCTACCCGCAACCTAAAGAATTTCCTAGGATGACAAAACGTGCTTGGATAGTGCTCTTCTGCCATTTCAGCGCCTCCCCTCAGCTTCCCTTACCTGCCAGCTGTGCATGCAGTTGGGTGACCTGGGCTCTTTGCCTCTCCGACTCTGTCAGGGCTTCATTCAGTTGGGAGTGGAGATCCATCCCCTGCTTCTGATGACGGGTCAGCTCCAGCTGGAGCTGGGAGATCTGCGCCGTGGCTTCCGCTAGCTCCTTGCCGACCCTGACCTGCAACACAAAGGAGCAGAAGAGACAGGAGAACATATGGGGAAGGAGAGCACACAAGACCTTTCCTGGGAGGATGCAAGAGCTGTGCTTTTGGAGGCTCCCAAATGCCAAGAATGAGTCTCCAAGGAAACACCATGCAGGACTGGTCTACTGGCAAGGCTATGAGGAGTGGGGGGTGGCACAAGCCTTGGGCTTTTTAGTTAGTTCAGGAAATAGCATGCATGACAAAGGTGCATAAAATGGATAGCAGAAAATATTTTCTCAGAAAATTCAGGACAGACAAAAGAAAGGACATCTTCACACAGCAGAGCTCTCTCCCACAAGGTGGAATGAAGGCAACCAAGTTGGATGGCTTTAGCAGCGGATTAGACAAAACAATGGAGCAGGAAAAGCTATTCACAGCCACCAGCCACAAGGGCCAGGGTCTCCCTCCACTGTTGGAGGCTGCATGCTGTTCCTGGGAATTGCAAGTGGGGTGAGTGCAGATCCTGCTTGTAGGATTCTCTTTTGGGACATCTGGCTGTGAGAATAAGATGGGCTTTTGGCCTGATCCAGCCAGGCAAAAGCACTCAAGGAGGATGCAAAGTAGGACTGGTGAGGATGCATGGCTTGGAAGGAGTTTTGAGGGCCAGACACAGAGGCCTGGAAGGTGGCCTTTGATCCAGGGGCCTGGAGTCCCCCCACCCCTGATTTAGCGAAACCCATTGTCACTGAAGCTGGGATGCCAAGGCACAGAGAGGCTTCGCAACAAGAGACACCTGCAGGAGGCGTGGGGTTTTAACCTGCTAAAAGTATGAAATGGTGACCTGGAAAAGTATGAGGGGAGGAAGGAAGTGCTCATGTAATCAGGACACCCAAGGACAACGCCTCACCTGGTCCCACCCCCGATCCAGTGGCGGCATGTGCTAGAGAGAAAAGCGGCGACAAGGAGAGGAGAGTTAACACCACCAGAAGCAAAAGCAGCAAGAGGGGAGAAAGAGTTATCAAGAGAGGCAATGGCATTCTGGGGTTAAGCGCACTCTGTGGTCTTAACCACAGCCCTTCTGTGGTCCAAGGGCTGATTATATCACTGAAAATCCCAGCGGCCTCAGGGTAAGATGCATGTAAGATCCCTTAATGGCAGGGTTTGCACACTGATGCCCAAGCAAGAACAGGCCACAGCAAACCTTGACTTGCATGCTCTCCCCTGACATCTCCTCCTCTCATGCGGCCAGGAACCCTGAAACTTATGCCTAGCCGTGGTTTGCTGTGTTGCCTGGTACAAGGAGCTGCAGTTAACATCAACTATGGTTAATATCAAACACACCAACTTCAAATGTTTGTTTCAATAAGCTAACTTCAGAAATTAATTGTAGTTAACATTAATGGCTGTTCTCAGTCCGGACAACAGAGGAAGCAACGGTTACCTAGAAGTGGAAACTCTCACACCCTTCTTCTTGGCTGCATAGGAGGAGGTGAGGGTGGCGTTGATTGTGCTTGCTCATGTCATGCCAACCCACAGTTTAGCATGGCATGTGAATGCAGTCGACGAGATCTTACTGTAGCCCAATGTAGTGCATTTTTTTTAGTCACTGTGTTAGATTTTAAAGGGACATTCTGTTGTTCTCTCATATTCAACCTGAGGTGCTTTTCAAAGGATTACCTGAAGCTTATGAATCTTTTACCTGTATGTGCATGTATACCTAGACAGTCATTTTTTCTATTTTGTTGCTGCTGCTCAGAAATGTAACTTATTTCCGGCCTGCAGGCAAAGGGGAATTGTGACCTGCATTAGCGATGGTGAACTCAAGGACGGGATCCTGGGATAGCACTTGCCCTCCCCACAGCCTCAGTCACTTGCCCTTCGTGTTGTGGCTGTCACACTGCCAGGGCTTACCTTCTCCTGTTCAGCATGTAGGACCCTTGCCTGGGTGTGCTCCATGGTCCTCTGTAGTGAGGTGTTGCTCTGCTCAGATAACAGGTTGCTCTGCTCCACATAGCTGGTGGGAGAATTGTTTTTTACACACGTGAATGTTTGCATGATTTGATACTTTCCATCCTCTCATGTAAAAAAAAAATATCAAGGCAGTATCATATGTAGATCTAACTTTTCAAAAGCCACCCTAAGAGAGTTTCCATCCTTTATATCAGAACTGTAATAGTTGTTCTTATTATTTTCTTTATGTTCCATCTTTCCTCCAAGGAGCTCAAAGCAGGGGTACATAGTTCTCCCTTTTTTATCTTCACAACAACCCTGTGAGGTAGGTTAGGCTGAGAGTGACTGGCCCAAGGTCACCTTCATGGCAGAGTGGGGATTGGAACCCTGGTCTCCCATATCTTACTCTGACAGACACTCTTAACTGCTACCCAACACTGGCTATATTCCTGTATTCCTCCATTTGTCCATCTAGCCCAGTACTGTCCACTTTGACTGGCAGCAGCCTTGGGGTACCTGGGGATTGAGCCAGGCCACCTGAGCTTTAGGCTTCAGCCACAAATACCAGCTGTTTCTCATAGAGCATTAAAAGTGAGCAAGAGTCTCCCTCACCGTTGGTTGCGGTCAATCAGTTGACCAATCTTCTTGTTCTGCTCCTCAATGCGGCTGCTCTTCTCAATGATCTCCTGTTTCATCCTCTCATTTTCCTGAGGCACAAAGAGCAAAACGGAATGTGTCAGAGCCAATCCTGGTCTCTACAACTCTCATAATCTCCAGCAAGCCTTGGCCAATGGATAGATGGGGACTATCTTCCCCAACCTCTCCTGGGGACCCAGATTTGAGGAGAGAAATCGTTGTGGTCTTCCGCCATGGTCATGGACAGAACACTGGGCAGTTTGGAGCTGCTCCCCTTTTGCAAACCTCTTAGTTCATCATTTCATCATCATTTTTTAATTTGTATACCGTCTTTCTATTTTACAATACTCAAGGCGGTTTACAAGCTGAAGAAACAAATGTACATCTTATAACAATCTAATGCAATACAAAAAGTGATAATAAAACATAACTTTAAAATAGGCAACCTACAACAAAAAAGTAACATTCAACAATCATTAGAGTAGTATTAAACAACAACAACATATAAAAGTTAAACAAAAATCCACTCAACAGTTACAATAAATAATAAATAATTTCTAAACTATAATTAATAAAACAATGGCAAGTCACAGTACATAAAATAATACAATACAAATTGAGAAGCATTCAGTCTCTCTCCCTGTCCCCTGCTTATTTAACTTTATTTAGTAAGCAAATTGTGAGACAGCTGTACTGCATGAAGCCATGGAAGCAACATACATGGTAAAAGCAGAATACAACACAGAAATCCAAGCTCTGAGAACGAATAAAATCAGTTCCACAAACTCTGATACAATAAGCCCATCTGTTCTACTCAACTTTAAAAAACAACACCATTTCAGCAGGTATAAAACTTGATCTTCATAAGTGACACCTCAGGAAGGAAAGCCCTCCAAAGCAAGCATGCTTTCAAGAGGCATCTAAACACCATACACTAAGCCCTGGTCTGATTGGGCTGGAAACTGATTCTTGATGTCTGGAGCTGCGATACTAAAAGCCCAATTGCTAGTGCAGCCTTAGAGGAACTGGAACAGAAGAAGCTCCCTTAGTTCAAGCCAGATAGTTGCGTGTATCTAGCTGAGTGCACCCTACAACAGGGGCGAAGAACTTCTGCCAGTCCAAAGGCTGCCTTGCCTCAGGATCAACTGTCCAGGAGTGGGCGGGGCTAGGGACAAAAGTGGGTGGAGCAACAGATGTGGCTATAATACAGGAGACAAGAAATCTCTGCACCCATTGCTCCACATCCAGGCTAGCAAGGGGCAACAGTTCACAAAGACACTTCCAGCTGGCCGAAAGAACTCAAGGAGGGCGCAGAGCAGGAACAGGGAAGGATAGGGCAGCATTTGTGCCCAAGGCTCCCCACTGACTGGCAGTGTCTCCTCCAGGGTTTCAGGCACGGGGTCTCTCTCAGCCCTGCCAGGAGATGCCACTGGGGATTGTACCCAGGACCTGTTGCCTGCGAATCATATGCTCTGCCACTTAGCTGTGACCCTTCACCTGAAGGTAAAGCAAGGTTCTAGTCCTCATGCTCTCAAGTACACAGCTCGTTACCTGCAGGATACGCTGGATGTTACTCATGATCATAGAGGTTTCCATGGTAACAGAAGAGACGCCTGGCAGCAAACCGGGGCCAGAGTTTTGCTTCCGCAGTTCCTCCAGCTGCAAGGGGTGTGGGGAGAGAAAGGAAAAACAAAAAGGAGGTGCCGCTTGAAGCATCAGCACACGGGAGAGAAGAAGCCAGATCAGGCCTGGGCCTTTTGTGCTGCTCACTTGTTTGCCAAGGAGAGAAACTGCTGGGAGCACAGGAACCTGGCTCAGTATCACACCACTGGGTCCATCTAGCTCAGTGCTGTCAACACTGCTGGGCAGCATCTCCCTGGGTTTTCAGACTGGGGAGTAGCCCAGTCCTACCTGGAGATGTTAGGGAGCTAACATGGAACCTTCTGCATGCAAAAAGGTGCTCCACCACCTAGCTGAAGCAACTTCCCTAGTCCCAAACCTTCCCCCCATCAGAGATTAAAAAGACAATTTACAAGCCTACTATAAAAGCAGCTAGATACAGTTCTCCAAACAGTATGAAACAGAAGCAAAACCTGAATGTAGATTGATTTATTATTTCAGAAAATGTATATACTGCTTGATTTTTTATTTTTTTTATGAACACAAAACCCCAAAGCTGTTTAAAAGCCTTAAAACAGTTGAACAACAATCAATATCAGGCAGGCACCTTCACTGTATAGGCAACTCCCCATCTGTGAGCGATGGGTGGGCACACCATTTTGGCCCTGCAGGGGTGCGGGGCAGGCTGATATGCACAGTGCCTCAGAACGTAGCCCCCATGTAAATGGGGAACTGCCTGTATCCTTTTCGGCGCATGCTTCTTTAGATCTCTAGAATGCTGATATGTCTCTAGTTTATCGCTGGTTTTAATTTTTTGAATATTTAAATCATTTTTACGAATAATTCTATTGTTTTATTCTTTTTGTAAAGTGCTTTGAGTTTTTTTAATGAAATGAAATAAAATAATCAACAATACAAAAGCAACACCTCAGGGGAGGGAGCTTTTCAGCCCACTGGAAAAGCCTGTTGCAAGAAAAACACCTTCCTATTGTATCCAGAAAGTGCTAGCAAGGCAGTTCTTAAGCAGCTTCCTATCACGAAAGTTCTGTATTACCTTGACTGACAGCTGGTCCATCTTGTCAGCCACCTTCGCAACGGCCAGGCGGATCTCTGTGTTCTGCTGCCGGGTCTCTGTCAGCAGGAATGAACCGATGTCTCCAGCTGCTGTGACAGGAAAGAAAACTTTGCAAGGTTGTCTTTGTTACTGTTGTTGTTTCAAAATGAGACTGCCAGCAGAAGCAAAAGAAGTGGACGGGGCGGGAAGAGAGGGGTCACACCAATCAGAAAGGGCAGGGAGAAAGGAACACAGTTGTCCTTGAGCATCTTAACTAGCAGCTGTGAATCTTCTAGGGTGGGGGACTTTTAAGGCAAGTTAGCTGCCTATTCCCAGCTTTTAAACAGCTGGAATAAGGCAAAAGGAAATGCTTCTTCACACAGTGCAGACTTAAACCGTGCAACTCTCTTCTGCAGGAGGCAGTGATGGCCACCAACTTGGACGGCTTTAAAAGAGTATTGGACAAATTCACGGAGGAGGAAAAGGCTATCAATGGCAACTAGCCATGATGTCCATGTTCTGACTTCACAATTGGGGGCGATAAATGCTTCTGAATACCAGCTGCTGAAAAGCACAGGAAGGGAAAGGTGCTCAGATCCTGCTTGTGGGTTTGGGAAATATGGATGTCTTGATTAATACTGGTGTGTCACCATTTCTTTCTCTTATTATTTATTGTTTGCTTTCTTCATATATGGCAAGCCTGCTACCAGACTTTTGGGTTGTCAATAATGTTAATAAAGGGTTTTGCTTTTTGAAAAAAGTTAATGTTTGAAAGCAGCTCCCAGCGCTACATAGTGCACAGTTTGAACATACCTTGGAAAGGAGCTGGGCACAACCCAACAGGCTGGAGCTGGGAAACTGCGGCACTCACTTGTGGGTAAACATATGGCATCCCTGCATAAGGCTGAGAACACAGGTGGGGAGGGAAAGGAGAGTCAGGTGACTTGTCACACTGACCAAACAGACGGCAAACTGGTCCCCCATTAAAACAGCAGGATTGCTTAACCCTGCTCTCAAGGGCTTGATGACCCAAAGGCCGAGGACTGCATGGGATTCTTTCCTGCAAAAGGCAATGACGGACAACCATTTGGACAGCTTTAAAAGAGGACTGGGCAGGGCAAATCCACGGGGGAGGCGGCTATTGATGGCTACTGGCCTCAATGGTTGAAAGAAGGAATGCTTCTGAATGCCAGTTGCTGGAAACCGCAGAAGGGGAAAGAGCTCTTGCACGCAGGCACTGTTTGTGCACTTTGCACTGGGGCATCCAGGTAGCCACTGAGAACAGGTGCCCCCATGTGAACAGGACGCTGGACTAGATAGGCCATTGGCCAGATCCAGCAGAGGTTCTTCTTACATTCTTTTAAAGATCATCCAATATAGAAGATCCCTGCTGGATTTGGTGGAAGCTACCTCAGCACTGCCTCAGCACTGGTAACAAACTGCTTCCCTCCAACCCAAAGCTATAAATGCTGCTAGGTCTTAATCTAGCGCTTTTGGGGTTTGCACCGAAGGGCTATTACCTTCATGGTTATGCTGCACCCTCCCTATTTTGCAAATGAAGACCTGACACTGACAGAAAAGAAGAAGAAGAGTTTGGATTTGATACCCCCCTTTTTCACTACCTGAAGGAGTCTCAAAGCGGCTAACATTCTCCTTTCCCTTCCTCCCCCACAACAAACACTCTGTGAGGTGAGTGGGACTGAGAGACTTCAGAGAAGTATGGCTAGCCCAAGGTCACCCAGCAGCTGCATGTGGAGGAATGGAGACGCGAACCCGGTTCACCAGATTACGAGTCCACTGCTCTTAACCACTACACCACACTGGCTCCCACAGGATGAGAAAACTTAGTCAAGCCTGCTAGTCACATGCCCCTGTCTTGAGCAAACCAGGGAACAGAGCATGGTGTTGTGGCTCACCTGGCAACCTATGAAATAACCTTTCCCTGCCTACCAATAACGCCTTACCTGACAGTTTTGAGGTGTTCTTGGAAGGGGTGTGTGTGGCTGGGGGGCAGTAGGCATCTGGAGCCCCGAGACAGCTGGATGAGGAGCTAGGAAGAAAGCAGAAGCATCAGCATTGCCCATCTCAATACAAGCAGTCCATCATCATAATCATCATTAAAATGTTTGTCTCTATTTCCACCCAAAGGAGCCCAGAGGAGTAAGCATACAAACAACAGATCAATTCAAGCATCTAAACACAATGCCAGTGACAGATGCAGATTGGGAAAGATCTCTGCTCAAACTGATCTACAGCAAATGAAGGACACTGTGCCCCCATCCCCACACATCCAGATTTCCTCCGCTTTCCATGCACAATCATCATGCTGGCCTCTGGGTTGTGTCCAACTAAATTCTACTGAGTAGAGCCACTGCACTCAAGAAGAGCCCTTCCAGATCAGGCCAGTGGCCCATCTAGTCTGGCATCCTCTTCTCACAGTTGCCAACCAGGTGCCCCCATGGGAAGCCTGCAAGCAGCACCTGAGTGCAAGAGCCCTCCCCCCTCCTGCCGTTTCCAGCCACTGGCATTCAGAAGCATTCTTTCCTCCAACCGTGGAGGGGGGGGGTGCAGCCACAGTGCCAGTAGCCATTGACAGCCCTCTCCTCCATGAACTTGCCTAACCCTCTTTTGAAGCCACCCAAGTTGGTGACCATCACCAAGGCACAACAAGGGAACACACTTTTTACCTTGCGTTGCCCACTGAGGAGGGGCCATTGGACGGTAGTCGTTCGGACAGAAGGCTGAAAATTCTTGCACGGCATTCGGCTCCTGAAGAAGACAATAAACAATTAACCCTCCTGGGAAGTGGCAAGGGACCCTGGAGGCTTCAAATCCCACATTAACGAGAAAGAGGCATGCCAGGACATTTGTAGCTATGTTTTTTTTTAATACGTTGTAAGCCACTTTGAGCATGCAGTAGTTTTAACTTTGGAAAGGCGACATACAAATAAAATGATTGATGATCCTTACAAGGTAAGGTAAAGGGCCCCCTGACCATTAGGTCCAGTCGTGACCGACTCTGGGGTTGCGGCGCTCATCTCGCTTTATTGGCTGAGGGAGCCGGCGTACAGCTTCCAGGTTAGGTGGCCAGCATGACAAAGTCGCTTCTGGTGAACCAGAGCAGCGCACGGAAACACCGTTTACCTTCCCGCCGGAGCGGTACCTATTGATCTACTTGCACTTGATCGACATGCTTTTGAACTGCTAGGTTGGCAGGAGCAGGGACCGAGCAACGGGAGCTCACCCCATCGCAGTGATTCGAACTGCCGACCTTCTGATCAGCAAGCCATAGTCTCTGTGGTTTAACCCACAGCTCCACCCACGTCCCTATCATTACAAGGCTTCCCTCAAATTAAGATTCAGACCCAAAAACTGTTTGGGGTGACTACAAGATCTAGGGCGGGCAAGACCCTCAGTTTCATGCAAAAGGCCCCAGGTTTGATACCCGGTAGGCAGGGAATGCCGCCTGTCTGAAACCCTGGAGAACTAGGTAGGTTTGTAATTAACTAAAAAAAGGGCCCTCCCTTCCTTCACTGCCAGTCAATGTAGACAGTAGGGAGCTAGGTGGACCAGCAGTCTCACTCAGTATAAGGCAGCTTGCTATCTTCGTCAACAGTCATCCTGAATTTCAGCAACAGCCACCACCCCCCACTGGGGAAAAAACCTGAGAATTGAAGCTAACACACCTCTACCTCCTTGTCAACTGAGTCTTGCTGGGATGCAAATGTGCTGGAGAGGACAGGTAGCATAGGCTGACCCATCTTCGCCATACGGGAAATCAATTTCACTTTTGCTACATCAGGATTCTGGCCAGGGAAAGAAAGAGAGAGAAGGGAGAGAAGAGAAGGGAAGAGAAATTTGTGTTATAATTAATTGGCCATCCAGGCTTTTCAGAAACGAAGTTATTGTTTGTCAGAATATGACATCAGGCTATAAAACAGGGAGGGTGATTGAGGGGGCCTTCCAGCTAGATGTTGTCGGCTACAACTCCCCAAGCCAAAGTGACCTCATTGGCCAGCTAAGGAAAATAAAAGTGGTTTACAAGCTCATACAACAGCTTATATTGCATTTAGATTTCCAATCTTGCTGCATCTATATATATAAAAATGTAAAGTGTCCATGTCTGTTTGGTTTCCACCATTCACCGAAACCGCTTGACCGATTTCGCTGAAATTTGGACACAACGCCACATTCCACTATGGGAGTGTTCCTAGCTACATGGGGTATACAAATGTCACACCTACACAAGGTAAAAACCCCTTTTTTGGACCTCAAAACTCAGCCAGCAGACCCTGCCGGGCATGCTGGGAAAAGAACCAACAGGAGAGGTTACAAAACATCGCCCTCCAGCGACGGCTATACTGGTACTGCAGGTACAAAAGCTTCCCCCTGCCAAACTCCGCCGTCCCCCCCACCAACTCCTCCTCCTCCTATAGGCCTAACCTCAACACTCCTGCCAGACCCCACCGCACATGCCGCAACCACCACTGCCACAACAAAAGGCAGCCTGGGCCCACGCTCCCTTCCCCTCCATGCTGTTGTACGAGGCAGGCCAGACCTCGCCGCCGCCATCGTGAAAGGTAGGCTGTCACCACAGCCCGGGTCGCCGCCGTTAACAGCATCAAATGCAGGCCCGGCCCAACCGCCGCCCAGGCCTCTTAGCCACCCCGCCACCGTGAAAGGCAGGCCCTGGCCCTTCCCCACAGCTGCTGATGACAACACCGTCAGAGCCAGCCTGGGCTGCCTGCCGCCGCCACCCACTTCCCCACCGCAGCCACCGTGAAAGGCAGGTCAGACACCATCCCCACAGCCGCTGCCGGCGCCGACGTCAGGCCAGGCCCCTTCCCCACCGCCGCCTCCGTCAAAGGCCAAGGCCGTGAGAGGCAGCCTTTGCCCCGGCTCTATTCCCCTCCACGGATAGACAGAGAGGGAGGGCGAAAGCCAACGCGACAGCCAGGTCGCCCATCGCCTCTCCTCTCCTACCACCACCCACAGACGCAGCCATCAACACCACAACATCCACTCCATGGAGGAGTGTTAATCTATATATAAATAAATGTAAATTTCACACACATAGCCACAGCAACGTGTGGCCGGGCCAGCTACTTAGATATAAATGCATCATGGGATGCATCCAGTAAAACAACCTCTCATACACTTTCGAAGGCTAACAGTGGGATTTCAAAATGGTGGTGAGGGCTGCCACATCCCCTGGGCAGAATTAAGGCAAGGGGACCAGAGCCCAAGCAAGATCCCCTAAGTCTAAGAGAAAGCAGCTGGTTTGTCCTTCTCTCTCCCCTCCCCCACTGTGGATTCCTTTGTGTGCCTGACAATGCATGTCAGATGCTCAGTACTTAGGCCTTAGTTAAGGGCACATCAACCAGCAGAAAATGGCGGCAGAACTGAGGTAAATTCAACAGAGTAAATAATTTTTGATGGGTGTAAAAGTGGAAAACTGATTTGAATGGTTTAGTAAAATATGCAGGAATGTATCTATATATATAAAAATGTTCCCTTTGCGTGCGCGGTGGACCCCACCATGCTCTGTAACCGCTGGACCGAATCGCATCAAATTTAGGACACATCGTAGCATGACCATCAAGGAAGGATCTGCTGTAATAAAAATTCAGAAAAACCACACCTGTCATACCTAAAATAAAGAAAAACCGCAAAAAATTCTGTCCCACACATATGACACCACCAGCAAAACAGCGCCCTCTAGCGACGGCTATGCTGGTACTACAGCTAAAAAAGCAAGAAATTTGCGCTTACGTATGACATCACAGCAAAACCTCACCCTCTCTGTCCACCATTTCACACAGTGCCTACAACGCCTCACAGCCATTTGCGCCCTCACACCACCCAAACCGCAGCCTCCGAGCCGCCACTGACACCCTCCTGCCGCCATTACAGGCGCCTCAGGACCGCAATCTGAGGCCTTCACCCGACGAAGACACTTTCCCGCCGCTGACAGCCTCCCGCCACCATTAGAGGCGCCTCAACGCTGCAATCTGCGGCCTTCAGCAGCCATTTACAGCCACCGCTGACAGCCTCCCGCCACCATTAGAGGCACCGCAGCGCTGCAATCTACCGCCGCTGACACTGATGCTGATGGTAATAAGCATAAAATCAGCCACAGCAACGCGTGGCCCGGGTCAGCTAGTAATATATAAAATGAACCATGGAAGGAGAAGAAGGGAAGTGACTGGATATTTTATTTTAAGTTTGTAAAATGTTTATTTTGAAATGTAAAATAGAAAACTTAATAAAAATTATTATAGAAAAGGGCACAGCAACCTTCACCAACCTGGGGCCCTACAGGTGTAATGGACTACAACTCTCATCAGCCCCCAGCCAGCATGCCCTCTGATAGGAAACGGGAATGAAATACACAGATAATCAACTAAGATGTAAACATGCACACCCATGGGGGGGGGGGATTACATTTATAGAACCTTCCAATGCGGGGTTTCCCCCCTGATGAAGGCACCATTTCCTTGCTACATTTTCACTCTAAAATGATTAATGAAAGAACCTTAAAACTGCATTAAAAAAAAACCAAACCCGCTTAGAAACCCATCTCAGAAGTCTATGCAAACATATTATCAAATGTTAGTTACTCATAGTTACTGATGATATGCTTTTCCTGTGACATACCATATTTTTCCGTGTATAAGACTAGGTTTCCCCCCTAAAAAATAATGTCAATAATTAGGGGGTGTCTTATACACGGATACATCTCCCCCCATTTTCTTAAATCTGAGTCCCCAAAAATAGGGGGCGTCTTATAGATGGAAAAATATGGTACCTTTATTACATGGGAGCTTTTATTAAAAAAATACATCACAGGATCAACAGGGAAACGTAACCTGAGTTTCTCAAAAAATGCTCACCAATAAGGATCCCCCTCTCTATGAGAGGACCAAGTTACTTCTCATTGCTTTGGTCACAATCAACAGGAACTATACAGTCAATAGGCAGAGTTTGCTCCAATGGGGACTTACCGCTAGCTGTTCGCTAATAGAGCTTGATTTGGCACGCACAGCTGGCTCCCTGCAGTATGGAAGGAAGGGAGTTAACAAACCTGACTACTGTAGGAAGAGTCTATTAAGGGATAGAATACTCAAACTGGCCTTTGGGACTCTGCCTCAGCCATGCCCCTCACCATCCCCACCTCATTACCTCCCCAAGGGAGCTTTGGCCTGGCTGGAATGTGTCCTTAACTGTGACAGTGCATCTTGCTTCCCTGGACAGGGAGAGGCGTGTGTAGAAAGAAGACCCATATGGTGTATTCTCTGGCTGCACAGAAGGCAGGAGCAGCATCTGTTGCTCTGTCCACTGGTGCCCCAGCTTAGACCTGGAATGTGGCCCCTGCCAGGTTGTCTATGAGACAAGGTGGACCTCAGGATTCTTTGGAGGAAGCCATGGCTGTTGAAAATGTCATGGCGCTATTTGGAACGTATGATTTATTATGATTTATTGAATTTGTATACCGGACTTTATCCGTAGATCTCAAGGTGGTACAGTGCAGATGGGGCCTGAGTTATGCAGCTGAGGTGAAGGCCGAAAGCCTCAAACAAAGAGGGGGCCACATATTTACTGCAGTTAGGAAGCGACAACTGGGAGAATGGAGGGCTTAAAAGCTAAGAGCACCCTCAATTTATTTCTCACCCTGGCTTTGGAGCGGGAGCAGGAGTCGTCAGCCATGCTGGGTCTGTAGCGGGGCTTTCTGATTGTGACGACGGTGAAGATGTGAGGGAGTCCCTGGGGCCCAGGCTCTGTCCAGCGGAGCCAGCGTCCTTTGCAAATCTCACCTAAGGGAGCAAAAGAGGGGCATCATGGAGTCTGGTCAAGGCAACCACTGCCTCCTTTTGTAGAACTTTATCCAGGCGGTAGACTGACCACCCAACAACCTTCCGAGGTTCTCTTGGTCGCTAACATGTTGGGAGGAAGACACACTCACCCGTTTGACTTCCACCTCAAAGGCCAGGGTCGAGTCTGGAGGAATGCGTTCAGCTTCTCCCGAAGGCCCGTAAGCCAATGCTGGCGGGACAAGGAGGAACCGCCTGCCTCCTTTCTTCATGCCAATCATCCCATCTTCCCAGCCCTTCAAGTTCCAGTAATGGAGAACCAAGCAGAAAACAAGTTTGGGTGACCGCCTTCGCCAAGTGCCGGAACCACACAGCCTTCGCCAACCTGATGTCGTCCAGATACCTTGGACTCCAACTCCAATCAGCAGGCGCTGGCTGGGGCTGATGGGAGTTGGATGTGTGTGTTTGTCAGGTTGGTAAAGGCTGGTCAAGAGCAGGGCACAGGAATACTGACAGTTCTCTTGCAGTCTTGAGGGAAGTAGCTTTAAAGCAGGGATGAAAACCATTCCCTCCAGGGCAACCTTCTTGGTGGGGAGGAGCATGCCAGGAGTGGGCGGGGCAAGAGGGGAAGTGGGAGGGCAATGAATGTAATTTTTACCTTTGTACAATAGGCTACTTTAGACACCCACTCACACTCCCCCCTCTGTCTCTCATCCAGGACAGCAAGAGGCAACATTGGAGGTCCAGGACTGTTTTGGTCCAGGCCACAGAGCAGGCTTGGCGAGGGGCATGGCGTGGGGTGAATCCTGAGGGCCAGTTTCAGTCCCTGCTGGGCCGGACATTCTCCACCCCTCCTGTAAAGAAAGGGCAAACCCGATTGGCCAGTAGGGCAGGATGAGGAATTTTGCAGGGATCGAGGTACCCTGTTGGGGCCTCCCGCTCCAGCAGATCCTGGGAAGCGTAGACAAGCTGGGACAGCTACCTGCCTGCGGTTCTTGAGGAAGCCATTTGATCAGGGTTTGAGCTCAAAAAACATTACTGCTATTCAGCCTTCCACACAGCCCTGGCTGCTGTACTCTGCATAGATGTGGAACTGGAGGCAAGAATCCCTAACCGGGACCTTGCACTGCGGTGGGAAGACAGCGCCACCTTACCTTGATGACTTTGCCAGAGCCTAGCTTCAGACGCAGCAACTTCTCTTTGTCTACATTCGAGTCGAAAACCTGTTCCAAAAGTGGAAGGTTGATGGGGTGAAATTACTTTTAACGTGGAAGGTAATAGGTTCACGTTCTGCTACTCCAGTTGCTGGGCCAACAGCAATGCGTATCGAAGGACAGGGCGCAGCTCAGGGACACAGCACCTGCTTTGCAGGCACAAGGTTCCAGGTTCAACCCTGGCATCTCCAAGTAAGGTCAGGGAAAGGCTTTTGCTTGAAAGCCTGGAGAGCTACTGCCAGTCAATGTGGGTGATGCCAACCTAGACCAGTGGCCTGATGCAGTGCAAGGCAGCTTTCTATGTTGAATCCCCTACCTAGCGGTGCCTCCCATGTTGCAGATTAGGTAAAATGAGGTTGAGAAATAGGATCTAGTCCTTGGAGACAGGTGTAGCTCAGGGCCTAACAGCATGTGCTTCCCAGGTTTCCTCCCCAGCATCCCCAGTTGAGAAAGGGCTGCAAGGCTGGGAAAGGCCCCACCTCTGGAGAGCAACCAATGCAAACCCCATGAAAAAGCCTTTTTTCTATGGAAACAGTCTGGTGCACTGGCTAGAGCTCATTAAGGCCTCAGTGAGCAAAAGTCAGGTTCAAATGCACATTGAGCTGTGAAGCAAGCTGGGTGAGCCTCATCAAGTCCCTCTCCTGTTTCAGGGGGAATTTCCTTGCAATGTTATTGAAAGGCAAAAAGACGGGTTTGTGGGAGAAAAGGGCTGTATGCAAACTATAAACCAGGAGTGGGAAAGCTTCAACTCCCATCATCCCCAGCCCTTGGAGGATGCCACAGAAGTGCCCCATACTCAGTATAAAAACAGCATCAGCCAACCCCTCTGCCAGGTCTCACCTGCCCAAGACTACCGTTCTGGAACAGCCAGCCTGTAAAAGTGATCTCCAGGGCATCTCCAGTCTCCACACCTTGGCCGTCTCCGAGAACAAGATCCTGGTACAACACTGAGTCAGGAGAAGGGCTGCTGTTATACCTAGCAATGCACAGCTGCGAAGAGGAAAAACCAAGCCCTGCATTGTCATCTGCACCTATGCAATCTGGCCCAACGCAGCACTGGCTGAAGCCCCCGGGGGCCTGAAAAGGCCCCAATTGGCTACACCACCATTCCTTGCCCTCCCTGGATACTTCTCAGTGGTTGGCAGAGAAAGCATCTGGCGACAGATGCAAGAGAGCTGAGCTCCCGTGAACACTAGTTCAGTGTCTGGACAGCTACCACCCACTCCAAAATGCAATGCATGCCTCTGGTACCTGCTTGCTGAAGTCCACAGCCACCATTTCTGATTCAAACATGATGGACCAATTCTGCCTCTGATCATCATAAAATGTGCAGTAGTTGTTGGGCTGCACCTGCGGAAAGAGAAAGTGGAATTCTGAGCAGCAGACAGCCTCCGCTCAAAACAACTTTATTCCTGATGGGTATTGCTAAAGACTTTGGGTTGTGTTCCAATGTTAGCACTACTCAGAGCAGACACATGAAAACTGATGGACATGATGAACTTTGGTGCATTAATTTCAGTGAGTCTACCCTGAGCAAACACACACACACAAAATCAACAGTGTGTCATGTTTAGAAATGGAAAAATGCTATAGGATTTCGGGGTGGAGGGCTATCCCAAGAAGCGTTAGTTACAGTAGGACAGAGGGCAGAATGTCATCTGCTTTACTTAGTTACCTCCATGTAACCGTTTTAACCATAGAGGCATCCCTTGCTGCTAACACTACTCAAATCTAACGGTTTCCACAAGCATTAGCCCTACTCAAAGCAGACCCACTGAAATTAATTGACCACAGCTGAGACCTCATATGCAATGTGCATTTCAAACAATATCATACCAGCAAAGAATCCTGGGAATTGCAGTTTGCAAACAGTGCTGAAATGTTGTTGGGAGACGCCCCTACTCCCCTCGCCACAGAGTTGCAATCCCCCCAGTTCTGTAGGAAGAGGGACATGAAGATCGCTGGGTGTGACCTTGGGCCAGTCACTGCTTCTCAGCCTCACCTACCCCCACAGGGTGTTTGTGGGGATTAAATGAGGGAAAACGAGAACCACACACACCACCTTGAGAAAAAGGAGCCATAGAAATGCAATAAATAAGCAAAAAGGCAGGCCATTAAGTTTCCAGGATTTTTTTGCAACAATTATTCTTCCTGACCTTCTGGATGCACAATACCTGGCTTATGCCGAGTGATTTCTATTACTACATGAGAGACCTCAAGGCAGCCCCATGGGGTTCCTAGAAGGTCTGCTGTCCAGGAGCCAACCAGCTCCACACCTGCTTAGCTTCAGCAAGATGGGTTGCATTGTGTATCCTCAGCCTATGCCATGGTCATAGAATCATAGAGTTGGAAGAGACCACAAGGGACATCCAGTCCAACCCCCTGCCAAGCAGGAAACACCATCAAAGCATTCCTGACAGGTGGCTGTCAAGCCTCTGCTTAAAGACCTCCAAAGAAGGAGACTCCACCACACTCCTTGGCAGCAAATTCCACTGTCGAACAGCTCTTAATGTCAGGAAGTTCTTCCTAATGTTTAGTTGGAATCCTCTTTCTTGTAGTTTGAATCCATTGCTCCATGTCCGCTTCTCTGGAGCAGCAGAAAACAACCTCTCTCCCTCCTCTATATGACATCCTTTTATATATTTGAACATGGCTATCATATCACCCCTTAAACTTCTCTTCTCCAGGCTAAACATACCCAGCTCCCTAAGCCGTTCCTCATAAGGCATCGTTTCCATTCCTTTGACCATTTTGGTTGCCCTCCTCTGGACACGTTCCAGCTTGTCAGTAACCTTCTTGAACTGTGGTGCCCAGAACTGGACACAGTATTCCAGGTGAGGTCTGACCAGAGCGGAATACAGTGGTACTATTACTTCCCTTGATCTAGATGCTATACTCCTATTGATGCAGCCCAGAACTGCATTGGCTTTTTTAGCTGCTGCATCACACTGTTGACTCATGTCAAGTTTGTGGTCTACCAAGACTTCTAGATCCTTTTCACATGTACTGCTCTCAAGCCAGGTGTCACCCATCCTGTATTTGTGCCTTTCATTTTTTTTGCCCAAGTGTAGTACTTTACTCTCCCTGTTAAAATTCATCTTGTTTGCTTTGGCCCAATTCTCTAATCTGTTAAGGTCATTTTGAAGTGTGATCCTGTCCTCTGGAGTATTAGCCACCCCTCCCAATTTGGTGTCATCTGCAAACTTGATCAGGATGCCCTCAAGTCCATCATCCAAGTCATTGATAAAGATGTTGAATAAGACTGGGCCCAAGACAGAACCCTGTGGCACCCCACTAGTCACTTCTCTCCAGGATGAAGAGGAGCCATTGATGAGCACCCTTTGGGTTCGGTCAGTCAGCCAGTTACAAATCCACTGAATGGTAGCATTGTCTAGCCTGCATTTTACCAGTTTCTTTACAAGAATATCATGGGGCACCTTGTCAAAGGCCTTGCTGAAATCAAGATAGGCTACATCCACAGCGTTCCCTTCGTCTACCAGGCTTGTAATTCTTGCAGGTCTTAACATCAAAGCTTACCAGGAGAAGAAACCGGGCATCGATCCTGGCGGTCGCAATCTGCTGCAGCTTGCTGATATAAAGAAGCATTCTGTACTGGATTCCACAAGAGACGGAACGACAGAAGAAAACAGGAGCAAAAGTGAGGAACCAAAAACTATGGGGCTGGCTGTTTTCAAAAGCACCTGGAGCTGTTCTTATACCAGGTTGCATTTCCACAGCACCCCAGCAGCCAAATGACACATTAACACACAAATACTGTACAACAGAGGTGTTCATTGTAGAAATTGCTTCCGTTGCAGGTGCTTGGCTTAGTTACATGTGGAGTGACTTCATTACAATGGAGCAGGCGTGGGGAGCCTTTGGTTCTCCAGGTGTTGCGGAGCTACAACACCCATTGGCTCTCGCCAGCATGGCCAGTGGAGAAGAATGATGGGAGCTGTAGTTCAGCGATATCTGGAGGACCAAAGGTTCCCTACACCTGGACTGTGGAGAAACCAAGGGGTGAGGTCTGTCCTTTTCTGCCCAATCAGCTAAATGGGAATGACATCCCAGTGTTTTATTCTGTCTCCACCACCCTCACCTGCAACAGGGTAGTGGGACAAGGCAATTATACCAAAGTTTTCCTGGAATAAACACATATGTTTCCTGATGTATTTTATCCGTTGATTGTAAAACACCTGTGAATCCTTTCATAGCAAAGTGGGGCAGAACAAACCACTTAAGAGCTAGCTGACTGGGCTGAAAAGGACAGAGGCTGGAAAAAATGAATCCCCATTCCAACATACGCTGCTGTAACCCCCTTCCTTTTTTGAGTGAGGCAGAGAACGTTTATTGATTTTTCAAGCCAAAAAGTTTGTCGTCTCTCCTCCCTCTCCACTCTGCACACAATACCCCCTAGGCCTTTCTTTTGTCAAGATTCTAGTCCACATGATTCTAGTTAAATAAGAGCACAGGGAGCTGCCTTGGACTGAATCAAACCACTGGTCTCTCTAGCTCAAGACTGCCTACTCTGACCAGCAGCAGTGTCCCCAGCCCTACCCAGAGAAGCTAGCGATTGGATTTAGGAGCTTCTGTCTGCAAAGTGGATGCTGTGTTACTGAGCAACAGCCCCTTCCCTGTTGCGAATACTTTTTGTAGAGAAGTGAGGTAAGAATAAGAAAAATGGGAGCTATAACCCCTGTGAGCTGATTGGGCAGAAAGAGACAGGAGCCAAAACAGCACCTTTGGTTTCCCCAGAGTAAGACACCATCAGGAAACCAGGATTCAGACAGAGGGAAGCATTTGCTTAGCTCAACCTACATCAATCTGGTATCCTCCAGATGTTTAGGACCAACAGCAGCTGTAGTCCAAAACATCTGGAGGACAGCAGCTTGGCAGAAAGCCAGGCTACTTCAACACACCACACCTCCTCCTCTTACCTCTTTGGTTGCATTGCTGCCCACTATGGCTGCTCCATACTTGCCATGTTTCACATATTTCCCATTGGTACTGGAATGAGAAGAGAACACCTCTTAGCTTCCCATAATCGTTGCTGTAGGAACGTTTATAATATACTTCAGTTGCAGGTCTGCACAGCAGCAAAACGGCTTACTGACTCGTTAGTCTTTCTTAGTTGTGAATCCCTTTTATCCCTCTTAAAAACAATACACATGAATCTGTGTGATAATAAAACAAACTAGTTTACTGTCAGATTCATACTTAGGTTACAAAATAAACTATATGTTACATATTAGTGAGTCTTAACAACTCCATCATAGCATCTATCAGCAGCAGCAGCTTAACTGTTCAACGGTCCAAACAAACTGACAAACAAACTGACACAGAGATGACAGTTGGTCCTTCTTGGAATGTTGGACTTGACAGACACATCCCACAGTTGCCACCATCCCAACCCCATGGGTTATATTAAGCAGCTCTTTACAAAGACTTTCCAGGGGATGTTTGACTCCCATCAGCCCAGGCCATCTGGCCAACGGGGAGAGGCGATGCGGGGGCGGGCGGGCGGTAGCAGCCCAGCAACATTTTATCAGCCCACAAGCTCCCCATCCCAGGAGGTCTCTGCCCTCATTCCAGTTCGGTGTTGGCTGGTGCCTCACTGGGGTGGAATGCAGGGAGCCCAACTATAGGTGGCACCAGAGCCAACGACAAGTAGGGCCAGCCAAGTCTAGGGCTGTCCCATCCTCCTCCCTGCTGTGTTCTACCATGGAAACATGGAGACTGAGGGGAAACAGGAAGCCAACAGGCAGTCCTGCCCTCTGGATCGGTTGCATGTAAGAAGGCAGGCAGGTGGGAGCCAGCTGAGGGCAGAATGAGGGGGTGGCGTCTGTGACGGATTGGCCCTAGTAGGATGGAGTTGTTACCTCCTGGGTCATCGGAAGTTAATCCACACTCAATTGGAATGGTCGGTTAGCCTAAAGGGGTGGAACCGTCCTCAGTTTTAAAAGGAGGGAAGGCCGGTGTGACAGTTGAGAAGAGGGCGGGTGTGTGTGGTGACAGGGTGAAGAAGGGTGTGGGACCAGGATAGTGGTGGGTAGGCTAGGTTAGGCTAGGTTAGGAAAAAGAGCAATGTGCTATACTGAAGGAGTTCATGTGTTGTTTAGAAAATAAACTGAAGAACTAAGAAAATTATGAAACGTTATGTTTTGTTAACAAAATAAAGGCTTGCTTTTGTGGAGCCAAGAGAAACTTGTTGTTTATTCGGTCCAGTGATGTATGAATGCTTGTGAGAGGATAAACTCAAGGAAGGGGCAAAACTTACCTGCTAAAAGGGATAGTTTGTGTCACGGAGTTTCCCTCGGGAGGGGCTAGAGGGGTGAAGCCTGGATAAAGCTACAGAGTTGCTGTGGCAGTTAGCTAACTGACAGTAAGGGATCTGTAGGAAACAGAGGCCCAGGACTGTAAGCTAAGAGGCAAGATAACCCCAGGAGCCCAGAGCATTGTGTACATATATATATCGGCCGTAGTCAAGGCAGCTGGACCAAAAGGAACCCCGGTTACTAAGTCGTCCCCAGTCCATCTTAAAAGGGGGCAAACGAAACAGACGGACCTCAAAGGTTGGAGGTGGGGAGAAAAAGGACTCGAACCCAGAACACCTCAGAAACAAATAAACTTAGTAACGATTAAAGGGGGCAAGCGGGAAGCTTGAGGGGGAGGTTCGTCATACTGGACCTGCTTCCACTGGTATGGCATAAGGCAGGGAAATCAACAGCACATCAAGCCAGAGTCAATGATATCCACAGCCTGATTGGCTGGAAGTAAAAAACAAAAAAACGAAAACAAAAACCAGGTAGGTGGGGGCAGGCTGAGGTTGGGGAGGCGGTGCCCCATTCACCGTAATCGACCACCCCCCACTGTTGCTTAGTTCCACTTCTTTCTGAACAAGATCCTAGTGGGCACAACAAGCCAGGCAAGATGGAGAGATGATTGCAAAAGATGTGAGCACAGGATTTGGGTAGCAATAACACACTGCAGCTCATCCCCTCTGCTGTAGTACTCACAGCAAATATGCATGAACAGCTGTAGCGAAGAAGACTGTCTGCGCTGCTGCAGTGGGCACAGGAGCAGCAGCGGGCACAGCAGCGGGCACAGCAGCAGCTGCAGGAGGATGCTTCTGGGTGGACAGACCTGCAGCTGGAGCAGCACATAAGAAGAGTAAGTGCTCTGTCGCAAAGAGAGCCTTTGCTTGCAAACATCAGGCCACGGTAACTCCCTTGTTTTGGGACCAAGCCAGTTGCTCATATTAATGGAAAACAGGAAGTTGCCTTGTATGGCGTCAAATCACTGGGTCCATTTACCTCAGTGTGGTGAATACAGACCACCAGCACCTTTCTGGGGCCCCAGGTCAGGGGTCTCTCCCCCGCGCTACTTGGGAGTTGCCACAGACCAACCCAGTTGATTCTGTGGGGCTTCAGAACCAAAGGCTGGACCAGATGGGCAACTGGCCTGGTCCACAAGGGCTCGTCTTATGTTCCTAGACATTGTGAACAGCTTACTTACCGGTAGCTGGTTGACCTTTTTTAGGCTGCTTGGGTGGCATGTATTGGAATAACACATTTTCAGATTCTGTAGCTGTCTGATCCTGTCCAAAGAGAGAGGCCAGCCTGGTCCTGTGCAGAGAGAAAAGTAACAATTCACTTCACGGAGAGAGGCAAGCGGGTGGGAACAGCAACGAGACATGTATGTGCAAGCACAAAGATGCTCGTGTTTCACTGCAGGTTGGCGATTTTGTTGCAGCCTTCACCAAAGACCAGAGGGTAATGGATTCAAAAACTAGAATCCTGTCAGTGATTGGCCACCCCACTAGGTCATAATGCTTGCCAAAGGGAGCTTTGCCCAGTCTCTCTTGGGCTAACCAGCCTCGCAGAGCTGTTGTGAGAAATTAATGTACACAACTAAAAGAGTAGACACATTGTGGGTCTTCTCTAAGCAGAGAACTTAGTTGGAGACAATCCCTTCTTTTTCCTATTAATTTCTACAACCTCTCTTAAGAACAAAAGATAAGCCTGCAGGATCTGGCCAAAGGCCCAGCGAGTCCAGCATTCTGTTCTTACAGTAGCCAACAGAACCTGAGCACAAGAGCCCTCTCCCCTCCTGTGGTTTCCAGCAACAGTTATTCAGAAGCATTGCTGCCGCCAACTTGGTGAGCATAGCCAAAGTGACTAACCATCACTAGCCTTCTCCTCCCTGCATTTTTCTAATCCTCTTTTAAAGTCACCCAAGTTGGTGGCCATTCCTGCCTCCTGTGGCAGAGTTCTGTAGTTTAACTGTGCATGGTGTGAGAAGGTACTTTCTTTTGCCTTTCCTGAAGGTCTTCCAACGTTCAGCTTCATCGGATGTTCACAAGAGGGAGAGAAACTGTTCCCTATCCACTTTCTCCATGCCATGCCTAATTTTATAAACTTCTATCATATTATCTCATACAGTACTTGCTTTTTGTCTAAACTACAAAGTCCCAAAAACTGAAAAGACCATTGCCAAATTAGTGCACCAAGGCTTTTATAGAACCTAGTAAACAAAACAAAATTTAAAAGGTATCAATTATTGCAAAGATACAAGCCCTGCCCTTGCGGTTTACCCTTCCCCACACAGGGAGATTCACTGCCAGGAAGGTGGGGAGAGGGAATAAACCTTGCTGAACACAAGTGGTTTTCCCTACAGACATTCAGAAGTATCTCATCTCAGGGTTGTTCTGGGATCATAAACTTACCAGTTACCACATACTAGCCCACTTCCCTGCACTCCTGAGAGCTAGAAACTTGTAGATTAAAATGAACAAACACTAAGATCAAGTATCTTCAGACATTGAATTTCCAGCCTGAGCCCCAAACTCCATGCTATACTGAACACCAAGCAAAAATAAATGCCTGACAGCACCCCAAACAGCTGGTCCAGATGAAACAAACCCATGGACTGCCTGCCATAGGTACTCTGTCCGCCGTGGGTCTGACATCGCTGTTCAAGTGCCCCAGTTGGTTCTCCAGCTCCCACCCATTCAATGTTGGCTGCTGTTTTCTCGTGTCATTACACCTCCCCTCTCTTTTCCATCCTGAAGCATCAGCAAAATAAGGCGTGTGCAGTGGGGGGTGAATTAAACAGCTAAGGTTTCCAAAGACAATTCTGCGTTTGCACAACAGCAATCCTCTGGAATGGCTGCATGACCTTGTGAGAGATACGAAAATCTATCCCATATAATCCCTAAGCAGTTCTTATAGGATTCCAGCTAGAGAAAAACCACAAGCGGCAACATGCATGTTTGAGGCGAGTGGAAGAAGCGAGTGGAACAGAGATTGTGAGTTTGGCTTCTCCTGGGGAGAGTGACATTTTGTGATGACATAGATCCAGCTCACTCCACTCATGTGCCCACTCAGTTCCACTTGGAGGCAGGGAGAACAAACTAAAAAAGAGGAAGTAAAACAGGAATTGGAGTTTGCAGTACCCTCAAAGCATTTGTTTATTTATACACCACACCCCCTTGCCATAGCAGCAAACAAGTGTGTGATATATATAAAAAAATACAATTAAAACTTAAATAAAAACAGAGAAACTGTTAAAAACATCTAAAAGCATAAGAGAACATCTAAAACCAATTTAAGAACAGGAATCCAATCATGTGCCTGGAAAGGCTTGTTAAAACAAGAGTTTTCAGCAGGCGTCTAGAAGAGCAGTGATAGTGCCTGCCTAATATCAACAGGCAGGGAGTTCCAAAGTTTGGGTGCTGCCACACTAAAAGAAATGACTCCCTAGTGACAGATGGTACACGCATGGCACTTGCCAAAGTGCAAGTTCCACAGGTCGAAAGGGATTAAACTGACAAGTACTGCATGGAGTACAGAAATGCCTTAAGTAATCTGGGACTTCAGCAGTGCCAAGATAGGATTTTCCTGGAACCTAGAAGGATCTCACAGGCTCCCTTCCCATGGCCTAAGTAGGCCTCCCCATGGCCTCCCTTCCCATAAACTAAAGTAGAGGATGGGAAACTTTTTCAGACAAAGGACCTCATTCCCCTGTGGGCAACCTTTCAGGGGCCACATACTACTGTAGTTGTGGGTGGGATCAGGGGCCAAAGTGCGACTCTTACCTTCTGCACAGGTCAACTTTTTATTTTTATGTACTGTACAATCTTTATGCATAATTTATGCTGCAACCTATATATGGTTGCCTTATTAATACATCTGAAATTTGACTCTCCACATGAGGCTACATCCCATCCATGCAAAAGTCAGAGGTTTCCACACACACCTCTATTTTCTCCATCTAGGGAAGCAAGAGGCACCATCACAGTTCAAGGAAACATTCCATACAAGCAAAAGCATCTGAGGAGGGCGCAGGGCAGGGCCAGTCAGAAGAGTGAACCAGGGAGTGGGCATCATCTTGGTAAAGGCCTGAAGAACTGAATTCCAAAGGATCTCTCTGCTACCACATTTGTACATTAACTGAACTGGTGATGACTGGTTTCCATTGGGACTGGTGGGGTGGAAGGCTGGGAGCCCAGCAGGAGGAGAAGGCAGAACCAAGCAAGTCTGGTGTTGTTTCCATCCTCTTCCTTCCTACTGAGTTCTACGAGGGGAGCCACTGAGACTGAGGATAAACTGAAAACTAGGGCCACCCCTCGGACTGGTGGGCATAGACAAGAAGGGACGCAGGTGGGAGCTGGCTAAGGGCAGACTGAAGTTGATGGGGCAGTGTCCCAAATGCCTTTAAACAGCAGCCTCTGATGGCTTCCCAAGGGCTTAAAAGTTTGACACTGGTACTCAGAATCATGACATTTTTCCTACTTGCATACTGAAAGCACTCAAGAGAGCAGTTCTTTCCCCCTTAATTTGATATCAATATTCTAGCAGGCATTAATCACATTTTCAAGCTTCTCTTCATATCCTTCAAGGCTAGTTAGATGATGATGATGATTTTGATTTTGTAAAGACACAACCTTAGGTGAAAACTCCCATAAGTGAAAGCTAAGATTCCCAGTACAAATATATAAAAAATTAAAAAAAATAGTCCAGCAGCACCTGAGAGAGCAACTAAGTTTGTTCTTGGTATGAGCTTTCATGTGCATGCACTCTTCTTCAGATACACATTTAGGTGGTCTCTAAGGTGTTACTGGAGGTTTTTTGTTTTGTTTTTTTATATATTCCAACTGCGTCAGACAAACACGGCTACCTACCTGAATCTATTCCCAGTACAGTATTTCTCAGTTCTATGCCAAGAACTAGGCTCTGAGCACAGTGGTGGAATTGAGGAATTCACGAAGCTCCTATACCAGCATTTCCTCAGTGTTTGCCCTTCTGAATTCTTTGAGATTCCTGTTTTTTCTGAAAATCCTTCCCAAACTGGAAACTACCACCAATGAGCTTTCCTATTCCTCAATGTATTGCCAATGATGATGCAATGTTCCTTGCTGGATCAGGGTTCATTTTTAAATGCTTCCTCATCCAGGAATCCACTACCACAGGGAAAGCCAACAAGTCAATGAATGTCACCCCAACCTTGCTAAACCCAACTGCACTTGTCCCTTTTGTGCAATCAGTGTTCGCAGCTTGCTTATCTCACTGAATTCTTGCAACACTCGCTTGGGGTCCAGACAGTTAACCTCCCCCATTGCCACCCTTAAGAGTTCCAAGGCAACGCAAACACTCTCCAACACCATCATGTCCGCTCATGATATTGGGGTGGGGGATGGGGATCTGCAGTTCTCCATAAATTACTGTACTACAACTCCCACTGTCCCTGGCCTTCAGCCATCTCTGCCTTATGCCCACCTTGTGGCCCTCTGACATGGCAATGCCCATAATTCCTTGATAAGAGCTCTAGCCACCTTGCTCTGGAAGAAAATTCTACTGTGAGGCAATCTCTCCTTTGGAGGCACAGATTTGGGAGGAGGTAGTTATGGAAACAAGACAGAGCCTTCTCCCCACCAACCACCATAAGACATGAGAGGTGAATACCCAAGGAAAATGTCATACCTAAAAGGATAAAGATCAGGAACTTCTACCAAACGAGACCCTTTGCCTATCTAGCTCAGTACTGTCTACTGACTGGCAGTGGCTTTCCTGGGTTTCAAACAGGGGCCATTCACATCCCTACTTGGAGATACCAGGGATTGAACTTAGGACCTTCTGCATGCAAAGCAGACACTTAATTTTGTTCCCAAAGCATTCCAAAAGAATCAGCTCACCTAATCAATGGACTTTACCTTCAGCCTTGGGGCGGGGGGGGGGGGGAGGGGAGCTCCAGCTTGGGGAAATATCTTTTGCAGCAGGAAAAACAAGCTGAGTTGAGTTGCAAGAGGCGCTGCCCTGATTTAGTTTCCCAAGGAGACCCCCCCTCAACTCAAGCTGAATGCCCTTGCAGAGGATTCTCATTGCTTTACCAGAGAAATGTGGGGTGGAGGACAATTTAGTATGTTTAGGTTTTGTATATCCTGCCTTTAGTTGGATAAAGCATTGATTTTTTCTTAGTTTACTTGTCTCTGTGGTTCCATAATAATTTGGATTAAAAAAAAAAAAACCTCCTGCCCAAGCATCCCAGTCCAGCTTGAAGGCCTTTCCTGAGTGTGTGGTTGGATGTCTTCTTCCTAGGAACATAAGAAGTGGCCTTACATTGAGTCACATCCTTGTTCCATCTAGTTCAATTTCATCTATAGCAACAGCTCTCCAGGATTCCTGACAGGCACTATTATACCTCTTTTTTATGTTTAAAAAAATCTTTATTAAATGCATTTAAAAGAAATACAGATCCATACAAAAAAAAACAAAAAACAAATTAAATCATATACAACATATAAATCAAAAATCAAAAAGAGAAAGAAAAACATCTTCTAACTATACATAACTGAAATATAATCCAATCCAATCATATACACCTTTTTTTTCACTATTTCACCATTTTAACATACACTTATTTCTCTCCTCTATCTTATACAATTCTAATAAATTGCTTCCTTCTTCTCTACTCCTACCCCCCCCACTGACTTCCCCTTGTCATCCTCTCAGGTTATTAACCAATCCATTATTGCTACTTAATATTCCTTATACTTATATTCTAACTTATTTTCACCTGTCCCATTCTATTATTTAATAATTTCCAATATGGAATGTTTAGAAGTGGATCCACATCCACGGCACTATTATACCTCTTTATGCCCTCATGGCTTCTCCTACAAAGAATCCTGGGAACTGTAGTATGTTAAGGGTGCTGAGAGTTGTTAGGAGACCCCCTATTCCCCTCACAGACTTACCATTCCCAGAGTTCCCTGGGAAGAGGGACTGTAGTCATTCTGAGAATTGTGTGTGGAAGCAAAAACTATTGAAAGCTGTATGATACTGCTTTAAATGTAAATGAATATGAGATCAGGAAGTATTTCCCACCCTTACCTGCAGATGCTGGCCATTGAACCCAGGACCTTCTACATGCAAATAAGATACTTCACCACACTGTAATGCCTGTGTTGGAAAGTGTGGGTTACAGAGGTTTGGCCCTGCAGGAACAGAGCACTTAGCTACATGGGCTCTGAGCCTGATTCAGCAGGGTTCTCCTTATGACCTTAGCCCTTACAAGTCTGTGATGTAGACCAGTGTTCCTAATCTTATAGGAAGTAACCAAAGCCTGAGAGACAGCAGATTCACTTAAATCGTGTATGTACTGAATTGATGCCTTTTTCTCTTGCCTACTAAGTATCACACCAGTTCCTGAAGCAAATTAATCAGCTACAAGTGTTAGGAAGAGTGAATCCTAGCTGACCAAGCTGCAGACCTACGTTACCCTCCAGATGAGTCGTCCCCTCATGGGGCAGTTAGGGTTCAGTGGCCACTTTATTCAGGTGGCTATATGTCACTCTGACCTTTGCTCACTGCCAGCGTTGCCAAAAGCAACAGTGCAGTTCCCTTATTCTGAACACCTAAAGTGTCACAGTGTAAAGGGCACTAGAAATCTTTCTTAGGGTCCCTTTTGTAGAAGAATCTAAGACCACAAAACACCTTCATTCAGTCCTGTTACTGGCAGCCACTTTAGTGCAGGAGTTAGAATGCCAAACTGTGACCTGGGAGATCAGGGTTCAGATCCTCACTTGGAGATGAAGCTCACTTCATGACTTGGGGCCAGTCACTCTCTCTCAGTGTAACATCAGCAAAGAAGAAGTGGAAACAGAGAGCTAGAATCAGGAAATGGGAAAATATTTCACCACAGCACAGTCAACAGGCATTGCATGCAAATCAACCTTATGTATGTTCATGGGGAAGTTCAGTTGAATTCAGTGGAGTCTACTCCCAAATAAGTCTTGCTTTTTAAGAATAATCCTCCTTTCCCCATTAACCCGTGGGCCAATCTTCCTAGTCCCCAACCACTACTAAAACAATGTATTCCCTCACTCTACAAAAGGTGTGGGGTGATCGCTGAAGAATTGATGCTTTTGAATTATGGTGCTGGAGGAGACTCTTGAGAGTCCCATGGACTGCAAGAAGATCAAACCTATCCATTTCTTAAGGAAATCAGCGCTGAGTGCTCACTGGAAGGACAGGTCCTGAAGCTGAGGCTCCAATACTTTGGCCACCTCATGAGAAGAGAAGACTCCCTGGAAAAGACCCTGATGTTGGGAAAGATGGAGGGCACAAGGAGAAGGGGACGAGATGGTTGGACAGTGTTCTCAAAGGTACCAACATGAGTCTGACCAAACTGCAGGAGACAGTAGAAGACAGGAGTGCCTGGCGTGCTCTGGTCCATGGGGTCATGAAGAGTCGGACACGACTAAACAACAACAACCACCTTTGGCCCTCTGGATTGTTGCACAAGTGTACTCCCATCACCAGTGGTGTAGCGGTCTGGGGTTGCGGAGGATGCTATTTCTGCAGCAGGGTCCCTGCCTCCTGCACCCAATCATCATGAGAGGCGAACTTTTTAGCCACTGCATGCTCTAAAGCTAAGCATGTAAGAAACAGTGAAAACACAAGGCACTTCGGTTTCAACTCAATGCTGGTCCTGCTCAGAGTAGGTTCACTGAAATGGGCGCGCATAATCAAAGCATAGCTTTGTCGGATGCAACCCACCGTCTCCCATTTCATCCTTAGCTGGACGAAACCCCGCCCATTTCATCCTCACCAACAACCCTGTGATGCAGAGAGAGAGAGAAAGAGAGAGAGAGAGAGACGGAGAGAAAAAAGAAAGAAAGAAAGAAAGGGAAGGAACCTTGCTGGCTCAAAGACGCCTAGCTCAGCTGAACTTCGCCTCTCCCTTAGCGCCTAACAGCACGTATTTGCAGACAAAGCCCTCTGCATATGCTCGGAAACAGCCTTAGCAAGCCTGCACACACACACACACACACACACACACACACACACACACACACACACACACACACCCCCCCCTCTAGTTCCCTCACACAGCTCCCCCACGGTCCCGCCCCCCTCACACAAACCCCCACGCCCACAGCCCAGACACACGGACAGAAAGACACAGGCAGAAAGGCGCCGCATTCTCACCCTCCCGTCGGAAGCTGGAAGGCCTCCTCTTCTTCATCCATGTCCCCTAACATCCTAACGGCCCCTCGGCTAAGCCCAAACCGGGAGGCGGGTGCCGCAAAGTGCGGTGCTGCAACTTCTCGGCCGGTTCGCAAGCGCTAGGCTGTGGAAGCGAAACTAGGAAGCGAAAGCGGCCGGCTGCACGTGATCACAGCCAAGCATTACCGGTCACCAAACGGCCCAAACTTCCACGCGGAAGGAAAAAACGCGTCCACGGGGGCGCTAGCGATCCGCTGCTGCTGCTGCCGAGATTTTAGCGGCGGGGCTCTTAAGTTTGACTGAAAGGGAGGGGGCACGGCTGGACCAATGGGAAGCTGGTTTCTGGGAGAGGGAGGCGGGAGGGCGTGTGACGCTCGCTCGAGGCTGGCCAGTGAGGTGGCGCCTCTGCTCGCCGGGCGAAGAAGGGACACGTCTGAGGAGGTCGAGGGAAGGAGGAGAAGGCGAAGAAGGAGCAGGTAGGGGGGCGAGCGCAGGGAGCGAGTGTGAGGGTGCCGGTGCCGGCGCCTCACCCCGGGGGGAAGGCTGAGGGAGGTGGACGAGGAGGCAGGGAACGAAGATAACTGGAAACAATTCCGTTTTTATAGGTGTTCATATAGCTATATGGTAACCGTGCAAAATAATAAAACAAATATGATCGTTACCTCAAGAGTAATGAATAAATCCTAAATGACAGAGGAGCAAGGGGAACGGAGGGAGCCTGGGGGCCTGAGGGTGAAAAGGAGGAATGAAACGGGGATGAAGAAGGGCAGGATTCCGAGGGGGGGGGCAGGGGGAAAGGCCGGGGGCTGGAGCTCGGGAGGTGGGAAGGGCCGTTGTATTCCGATGCGGCATTTTAGTTCTTGTTTATTATTGGTTTCGTCTGATTTCAATACCTTTGGGTGCATGTGCCACACAGTACACTTAAGTCACATTCAAAGCACATGCTTCCCTCCCCCAAAGGATCTCGGGAATTGTAGTTTGTTCCTCGTGGAGCTACATTTCCCAGCACCCTTAAACTTAAGTTCTCGGGCTGGCTGCACACACATCATACCTTTAAAGCGTGCGTCTTTCCCCCAAAGAACCCTGGAAATGGTAGTGTACCCCTCACTGGGCTACAGTTCCAAGCACCTTTGAACTAAAGTGCCCAGGGTTCTTTGTGGGGAATGTGGTTTAAATGTGTGGCATTTGTGCAACCTGGTTGCATATGCAACATACATTTAAATTACATCCCCCCCTTCAAGTTCCCCAAACCCTCAACAGACCACAGTTCCGAACATTCTTGTGTGCTTTAACAATGTAGTGTGTTCACAGCCTCAGTTGTTTTACTGTGTAAGTCACTTTGAGGTACCTGAATGCAAAAATGTCACTAATAACTGTAAAATAATAAATAAAAATAAAATGAATTGAGGGAAGAAGAGCAAAGATGGGTGAAAGCAGAAGATGGGCAAAATAACTCTGTTGCTGAATCAAGCCAAAGACCTACCGGTATCTACCGGTAATCCATCTTTCGGTGGTGACAGAGGCCAGCCAGATGGATGTCCTCATGGAAAGCCCGCAGGCAGGAGATGATTTCAACAACAGTGCTCCCCACTTGTGAATCCTAGCAGCTCATATTCATAGGCAGACTGCCTACAACAGAGGAGGGAAGACATAGGCATCATGGCTAGTAGCTGTTGCTGGCCTCTTAAAGCCATTGTGTGTGAAGGTGTGTGTGGAAAGGCGAGAAGGATGGGACCTGAGTGTTGAATTGAAATGGGATTTGTAAAGTGTAGGGGACTGAACGGAATGGGTGACAGGATGAAGAGGTCGGTTAAGGGAAAGAACATGAGAGTGAATGATAGGCGAGAGACAGAGACCGAATGAGAACGGAGAGTGGTGGTAGAGAATGATCAGCTGGCTGGACTAGTAGAAGTTAATGTTATAGGGAAATGGGGAGGTGTGTATTTATGACCAGCAGGCCTTCCAAAGTGCCATTCTAGGAAGCGATGTAACCTGCCTTCCTAACTCTCTAGTTCTTTTATGTCCAAACAGTTTCTTTGAGGGATTTTTCTTTTTAGGTTTTTCAAGACTGGGCTAGAAAGAATCTCAGTTTCCAAGCTGGTGAAGAAGCGTTTGCTGATTTGGAAGACAAACAGGCTCAAAATACAAATAAATCTGTATTGTATAGGAGTGGCTTGTGTGAAATGTTTTTTTCCACCCTTGCTTTGGAGGTGGCAATGTTGTAGGGCACCTCCTAGACAGGAGTAGGTGGATAAGCATTCCAGGCATCTGGTTTCCCAGGCTCCAAGAAGTATAAAGGTGGCACCTAGAGCTTCTCAGGCTTGAACTATCATGAATGGTGCTGACTACTAAGGAGTAGGAAACCATATTTTGCAGGTGTAGTCTAATTCATTCTGCCCAGAAATGCACCCTTCTTCTGTTATCTTCTTCTGTGCCTCAAGTTCCATTTCTGGGCTGTTGTCCAGGATCTCCTGGTTTAGAATGCCTGTGTGGAGAGTTGGCTAGGCACGTCTCCCAGAAGAATTAAGAACTGATTTTAAAAAGGCTTTTACACTCTTGGAGATTAACTTTGTAAAACAAAAATACCTTTCTATAATAAGAGTCTCTCTCAAAATGTTATTTGAAACTTGGGAATTTAGAAGCCAGCTGTATTTTCCCTGTCAATTGTGTCTTTGAAAACTGCATCACCAGAAACAGCAGATTCAAATTCTTTGTACTCATTCAAATCCTAACAGATGTTGGTTAGATTGGACAAATAGCTGAAGAGGAAACTGAGCTGGTGTAGCCAATAATGTGAGATTTAAGAGGTTTGGTGATGCATCTTACTCTAAACACCCATGGCATGTCATAGAAAATAATCCAACTCTGGGATCATCTCTTGAGGTTAATTCTTGCATTGAACAAGTGATGTGCCTTTCATTCCCACACACTGCTTCAGTAATGTTTGCAGCTGAAGCCTACATTTCAAGAAAGTTCCAGGTTTTCTACAATGTTTTATAACGAGCTTGTAAAGTTTGTGTGGCCTGGGTAGCCAATTCAAAATTTGTGGTCACCAGAACATGCCCTTGCTACAAAGGGCCTGCTGCACCACTGGAACACAGAGCAAGATGAAGGACAAAGATGCAAGGGTGTGCTATCTTTCCCTGTCTCTGCACCTGCATCATCTTCCTCCAGCTGAGAGCCAGAAAGGTAAGACAGAGGTTTGTTTTGGCTCTCTGTTCACACCCAGCAAGTACAGAACTAAAGAAAGCTGTAGGCTTCTGACCATGTTTGGGACTGCGGAGGGAGTAATTATTTCTACCCCTCTGTAGCTCTAATGTTGGAAGAAGGCCTCAGACTTGACTCATTTGCAAGAGCACATCTGACTCCTCACCCTGATGAAGGAGCAAGCACACCCCAGATGCAGGGGTGGGGGAACCTTTGGTCCTCCAGATGTTGCTGCACTCCCATCAGCCCTAGCAAGCATGCACAATGGACAATAATAATGGGAGTTGTACTTCAGCAACCGGGGGGGGGGGGCAAAGGTTCTTCACACCTTTGTTAGAGCATGTACACAGTTAAAAAAAATCCCCAGAAACCACATTGTGTTCTAGCTGTTTGATTCCAGTCACTGTGCTATCCATCTGACCTTGGACTGTGTATTTGCCAGATCGAGAGTGTTTTCGTGAGAAGAGGGCACAAAATAAAAATCAACACAAGGGCAATTTTCCGCCTTTTACTATGTACCTGCCCATGTCCCTGGGGTTCTTAAAGGTGGTATTCCTATTGACTAAACAGTCCATTTTTTCTTTCTCGGCAGTGTACAGAAATCATCAATCTGCTGCCAGGAGTTGGAGCTTATGCTTAGCTGTTCGGGAGCAGGGCTGAGCACACAAACAACGGAGATTTACAGATGGTATAGATTGTAAATTTTACACAGGAGAAGAGCTATCTCATCAGTTGTAAACTTTTGAAGTCATCCGTAGTTAAGGTAAACTTTTTGGACTATTTTTAGCTTGTTAATTAATGCTTGTTTATCTTCCAGCAGTTCATTTATTTTCTGAACACTAATTAGCAGATAGAGAATCCAATTAGTTCTTCTAGTTCCGTGAATAGTTAAAAGAAGGAGGTATTGCCGACCTAGTGCCCTAATTTGAGAACTATTATGCAGTACTAGTGGACGTTCAGCCCGTTAAATTAACGGGCGCTAGAACATCCGTTCTTCCTTCCCTGTTTCTCCCTCCCCCCTCCCTCCCTCTGTTCTTCCTTCCTTCCTCTCTCCCTACATTTTTCCATTCTTCCTTCCATGTTTCCTTCCTTCCTTCCTTTCTCCCTCCCTCCCTTTCTCTATTCTCCCTCCCTCCCTCCCTCCATTTTTCCGTTCTTCTTTCCCTGTTCCTTCCCTGTTCCTTCCTTCGCAATGATGGCGCCCCCGCCAGCCTCTTCCTCCTCGGTGTCCGCGACCACGGCTCCGTCATCGTCGTCCGCGGCGGCGCCTCAGCCTCCGTCGGGCGGGCCTGAGGAGGAGGTGGAGGCGGACACGGCAATGGCGGCGGCGCAGTTTCGGCCAGCCGCTCGAAGTGTCTCTGCGTCATCCAATCCCTGTGTCCGTGGGGGACATGCGCAGTAGCGCAAACCCACGGACGGGCGGACGGCACGCAGAGACACTTGCACTTTATTATATAGGATGTGGACTTCATTAATGTTCCTTACTCAAGACAGTTCTCCAACTCCCAAAACCTCTGTTCCCAGTGTGATGAATTTCTTATGAGAGGTTTATCTCTGACCGCCTTATCTCAAAAGGGAGTTTTGTCAATATGCCTTGGTTGCCTTTAATCACGGCATAATGATCTCTGCTGACAGGAGTGTCAGCAGCTGATAACTAGTCCGCCATCATTCCTCCTAAGAAGTTGAGTTCATTAAGGCTTTTGACAGTTCCCCATGATATTCTTGCAAAGAAGGTGGTAAAATGTAGGCTGGATGAGGTAACTTGACTGGTTCACTGACCAAACCCAAAGAGTGCTAACCATTCATCATCCTGGGAAAAAGTGACAAGTGGGGTACCACAGGGTTCTTTCCTGGGTCCACTGTTATTCAATGTCTTTAAAAATTACTTGGGTGAAGGAATTGATGGGGATGCTCATTAAATTGGCAGATAACACCAAATGGGACAGGTAGCTAATGGATTCAAGATGACCTTAACAGATTGGAGAACTGGACCCAAACTAACAAAATGAATTTCAGTAGGGACAAATGCAGGGTTCTGCACTTAGGCAGGAAGAACCAGATTCACAAATATAAGATCGGAGACACTTGTGAAAAGGCCCTAGGGGTCTTAGTGGACCACAAGCTTAACATAAGTCAACAGTGTGATGCAGCAGCAAAAAAGCTAATGCAATTCTAGACTGCATCAACAGAAGTATAGTGTCCAGATCAAGGGAAGTAACAGCCCCACTCTATTCTGCCTTAGTCAGACCACACCCAGTATATTGACAAGCTGGAACATGTGCAGAGGAAGGCAACCAAGATGATCAAGGGTCTGGAAACAAAGACTTCGGGGAAAAGTTGGAAGGAGCTGGATATATTTAGCTTGGAAAAGAGGAAACTGAGAGGAGATGTGATAGCCATATTCAAATATCCCAAGGGCTGTCACATGGAAGATGGAGCAAGCTTGTTTTATGGTCTGGAGCAGGGGTCAGCAACCTTTTTCAGCCGTGGGCCGGTGCACTGTCCCTCAGACCTTGTGGGGGGCCGGACTATATTTTGAAGAAAAAAATGAATGAATTCCTATGCCCCACAAATAACCCAGAGATGCATTTTAAATAAAAGCACACCTTCTACTCATGTCAAAACACCAGGCAGGCCCCACAAATACTCCCAGAGATGCATTTTAAATAAAAGGACACATTCTACTCATGTAAAAACACGCTGATTTCCGGACCGTCCACGGGCCGGATTTAGAAGGTGATTGGGCCCGATCCGGCCCCTGGGCCTTAGGTTGCCTACCCCTGGTCTAGAGGGTAGGACTCGAACCAATGTCTTCCAGTTACAAGAAAGGAGATTCCAACTAAATATCAGGAATAACTTTCTGACTGTAAGCCATCTGTCATGGATGCTAGATGCTTTAGTTAGGGTTGAGTTGTTGTTTTTTCTTTGGATCAAAGTGGCTGAGCTTTTTTTGGGAACATTTCTTTTTGGGGGGGCTTTTCTTAGATTTTTTAGAAAAAAAAATTAATAGCCCAACTTGCCATACGTCCAGGTTTTCCCAGACATGTTGCCGATTCAGCAAAGAATCGCCCAGACACCATTTTCAGAACAATTCCTGGACATATGGCAGCTCTACTTTAGTTGAGATTCTTGCATTGCAAGGGGTTGGACTAGATGACCCTTGAGGTACATTCCAACTCTACAATTCTATGATTCTATGAAATACTCTTGTCCCAGACCATGTACAGCTTCATAGAGGATAAACCATGGTAACTAGCCTAGGTGCTTCTGCTTTTTGCTTCTTAAACATTTTAATTTTCTTGCAGTGGCATCCAAAGCAGGCCTGTTTCTGATAAGAAGGGACAGTCTAATTTGTGCTGACTTGTCTGCTTACTCCAGAATATACTTCATGTTTGTTGGATTGGGTGTTGTTAATTAAAGTTAAACTTAATTAAACTCAGAGTAGAGCTATTGAAATTAATGGACCTAATTTCATTAATTTCAATGGGTCTATTCTGAGTAAAACTTAGGTGAATGTCCTCCCCCCTTGGTTTTTTCTTTCTTTTCTTTTTTTCTAGAATCTCAGGATCTATCAACCAGAGTTGGATGCAAAAGATACACAATATTTAAAGGGCATGTGTCTAAGTGCATTTTGAGCCTAGAGATTTGTTCTCAGTACAAGAACTGAACTGAACTTAGCCTTCAGCTTTTTTCATTTCAGCAGATTATTCATATGGAAGGAATAGTTGTTTGTTAAACAACAACAACAACAACAACAACAACAACAGCAAAACACCTTGTCGATCGGGGCTTCCGGTCGGCGATGCCGGAGAAGAAGGTCGGGGGGACATGTCGCTCCTGACATTCCCCCGTCCGACTGGGAAAAGGGGAGCTTGTGCCAGCGCCACAAACCCCAAAACCCCCGGGAAGGGCGTCCCGGGGTCCTAGGACCTGCATGGGCTCGGACGCCGAACCTGCTCCCCGGGAGACCGCAGTAAGGGCTCCCGAGTGCGAGCGGGCGGCGGAGCCCCAGGGTCCGCTAATTCCCCGTCGGGCGAAGCTGCGAGACCGTCTTCTTCGAGCGCGCTGATTTCTCCAAGACCTGTAATTTGGAATCGTGAGTAAAATTTAGAAGAAGTGGAATTTGGACAGAATTCGGGCTGGATTGGAACGAAAACACGGAGGTCCGTTCCTTTCCATTGTTGTAGTGAAGCAGGAAATAGATACAGTTACATTGAGAAAGACTGAATTGACTTTTATTGCTGTATGGCTTTAAATTAACCCTTGAGCCTCCCCTGGTCCTAGGGGAAGCAGAAGGAAATGTGATAGCCTTGTGGATTATTTTTCAAGCTGAAAATTTGAGAACTGTTATAAGAAGAAAAGTTGGAAAAAGTTTTTAAAGTTTTAAAAGTATAAAAACTGTGATCAAGAAAATGGCGATGAAACCGGATATTACTTGGCAAACTGTGCTGGAGAAGATGCAGGAATACATTGTGGAACTAAGAGAGAGGAATGCGATGGGAAAAACTTTGGAGGAGATAAGGCAAACCCCAAACACTGCGCCGGCTGAACCAGCTGTACAAGTAACCATAGAAACGACAAGACCCGTCAAGGCTAGACAACGAAAGACGATTTGGCGAAACATCTGCTGCAGGAAAAGATTTTATAACCGGAGAAGAAAATGTGCTTTTACCACAAGAAGCAAGATTGGGAACATAAGAAAGAAGAGCACATTGAAACTCATTGACAAGCAGCTGAAGGGAAGCCGAGACGAACTGAATATGAACTGGGAAGGCTGGACACAGTTTTGGGAAAAGGCCTTTTTGGAAGATGCAATGCAGGACTCATGCTGGTTCTGGGTCTCTCCGCCAGCAGGAATAGGATAAGAACTCTTAAAGTACGGCCTGATTTGTGGATTTATGGTTTCTGACTTATGGACATGCCAAGGACTGTTTAAACAATATGAAATATAAATGAAAGATAAGTATTTTGATGTCTAGAATGATAAGTATGATATGTAGTGAATAATGCAAATAATAGCTGTGTACCCGGGGACCGGGGGAGGCAAGAGGGACGTAGATGAAGATATATAAGTGATTTAAGATTTGTGATTTTTAAAGATTTGAATATTGATATTGATATTAGGAAAATAATTATTGGAATATGAAATTAGGAACCTGTTAAAAATTGGGAAATGCTATCAGATGGAAAATAATGGAGTGGACGAGAGGAAGCATGACAATGATTGTAACATAAGTGAGCTGGCCTGAATCGGGGCCAGACAATATTGTAAAACCAATAAAAATTAATTTAAAAAAAAAAAAAAAAAACACCTTGTCGATCGACTGCAAGTCACTCAGAGATCTACCAGTAGATTCCAATCCACTTTCTGACCACCCCTAGTCTGTTCTGTAGTTTATGTGGCAGTAGGGTGGGAGAAAGCCTTGAGAGTACACAGTGATAATGCGAAAAGGCTTGCCTTGACTCCATAGGAATGATTCTCTTCTCATTGTAAAATCTTGGCAGCTCTCCTCAGAGTGGGTGTTACTTGAACATAGGGTCCACAGCTAGAAAACAGTTGCAAAACCCACAAGCAACCCATACAGAGAGTCACTCACAAATGTGCATCACATGCTTATATTCATGTGCCTTAAAGTTGATCTCTTCTTGTCCCTTGTCAGTGTCTGTATGGAGGCTTCCAAACAGAAAACTATTTTTTTCTTAATTTAGAGTAGTCTGTGGAGTTATTTGGCGGGGTATTTAGGTTTGGGTCATGTGACTTTCTAGGCTAGCAGTGCTTAATCACAGGTCATACAGATTCTTTAATCGCTAGAAATAGTGGTACATTGAGGAAGCAGGCTGGCTTGGTTTTGGTTAGTTGCACCCCTCTTTTTGCTTCTATTGCCCTCTCCCCAAATATCTCTATCAGAATGAGCTCAAGTCTCAAACCTCCCTGGGGGTGATGGCTTGGAAGAAGAGAGACTGTGAAACTGAAGCAGCTTTTGGGAGTTAATTATTACCCTCCAGGTATACACAGTGGGTCTGGATGCTGCACGTCAGTGCCATTGAAAGCTGCTGTGTGGAAACTTTGATCTGCTGAGGGATTGTTGGCAAGGGCGGAAAGCTGGTCTCCTGCCAGCTGTGAAATGGGGAAGCAGATGGGGAGAAAGGAAGCCCCCAACCCTTGCTGGCCTATTCAGGATTTCTTGAAAAGCATTACATGTTTAAGAAAGCCAGGAAGCTAGATTATTGGAACTTGCAAACCTTTATTGTTCTGACGCCAAACAGGAGTTCACTCTTTCCCTCTGCTGATTGGCAGCAGGCTCTCCCAAGACCTCAGGTAGTGGTCTCTCCCAGCTACCTGACATCCCTCTTAACCTGGGAATTCCTGCATGCGAAAAATCAGCTCTTACATTGAACTATGAGTCCTCTGGGGACCCCGTAGCTTGGATTGCTAGTGGGAAAGGCGAGCTGCATTTCCTACTGGCCGTGCCATATATGCAAATCTTTATCTTTGACCACTGCAATATCTTTCTTATGACCAAATGCATGGCATGTTGTCACAACATGGCGTAGCTACCACTATATCTTCCCTCCCCGCACAGCCCTCCTCCAATCAGCTGCTCACCTGACAATTAGATAGAGGGTAATGTTCAAAGGCAATGGAATTGCAAGCAATGGAAGGCTTCTGAAGAAGGAGCAGTCCTGAGAGGCTTCTTTAGCAAGGCAGCAAAAATACACCACCAGCTTGACACCATCCACTGCAGAAACAATTTTTTCTTGGTTTGGTTAGATTCCCCCCCAACATCCCAGAGCTCCTTACCCACAACTTTAATGTGTATTTTGGCATATTGAATAATCTCCCAAAATACAGAGTCTGCCTGTCTGCTGTTCTCTCTAGGGGGTGAGAAGGACCTTGCTAACAGAAACTGAGCTGCTCATTGTTCCATTTGGCTGAGGTCCTTCCTGGTTTTGAAACCCGATGATGCCTACAATTGCTAGGTGCAATACTAAAATAAAGAATGGGTTTACATACATTTGACTGTGTTTAATGCTGAGTCTTTACAACACAGGAAAGGGCCATAGCTGAGTGGGAGAGCATTGGCATTGCATGCAGAAAATCCCAGGTTCAATCTCCAGCAGCACCTCCAAGTTAAGGTTAGGAGAGAGCTCTGCCTAAACCCCTGGAGAGCCACTGCCAGTCAGGGTAGACAGTATTGAGCTAGATGGACCAATGGTCTGGCTCAATCCTATGTTCTTGCTGTGCAAAGTTTATAAGATGCTGTGGGGGTACTTTGCCATTCCACTCTGAATGGAACTTCATGCCTCATTTCTCCCACCTTGCCCCATTTGTCCTCCTTATGTTTCTGACTTTTCTGTAAACTGTCAGAACACACTATCTTCCATTATGTGGTCTACCATCCAGATTTCACTGGCAGTAGTGATGGTTCATAGGAGGTACCTGTTATTCACTGCTCCTGGCTGTTGGCCCCCACAGACACCTGCCCCAGCAAGCAATGGACTTGCGTCAAAGGCTCTAATCTGCCAGCCCACTGGCCTTATCATGCCAAGACAAAGTTGGGTGCTGTTCCAGAGTTCAAAGTTGCACAACAGTTGCCTGTAGCCAAAGGGTCGCAGCGCTTCTTTGGGGGACGGGGGGACGGGACCAAAACCATTGCTCCTGTTTTCTTCTGATGCTGCAGTGACTTTTGGCAGAACCCCACTGTAAGCAGGTTTACCATCTTTTTGGGGGGTCAGGCTTGAGGGTGGAGCTTGCCAACTGGATCCTTACAGCCTGTTGCAATAGCTGTAAATAATAGTGGCAGCAATTCCTTTACAATGACATTCTAAAGGCTTAGTCAGAGGAGAGGTGCAGAGGTATTGTTTCCCCTAGTAAGTCTTATGTTGTGCAAGGGCACAATGTCCATTCTCTGTCACCTCATGAACAACAGTATTGAGTTTGCAAAATATCTGTGGGGTTTCAGGAAATAAAATTGCTCTTGCAGGAGGAGCCAGTTTCCCTGGTGCTTTTCTTTCTGTAACCTAGATTCTTGCCTTGATATGGTCATTCGTTTACCACCCTGTGCCTCTTTAAGTTCTCCCAGGAAATAATAGTGATGATCTGCTGAGGGAAGAGGGGTTTGAATCTCTTACAATATTGTTCTGTGCCCTGTAGTGTGCTTGGCATGGCTTTATTGCTTACCTGGGTCCACCTTGCACATTACACAGGCTCCTCTTTGGGAGGAGACTGTCTGAGGAAGGGCTGTAGCTCAGTAGCAGGCATCTTCGGGTAAGGCTCAGAGAGACCTCAGTCCAAAATTCTGGGGACCCTCTGCATGTTAATAATAATTTATTATTTATACCCCGCCCATCTGGCTGGGTTTCCCCAGCCACTCTTTCTGACTTTGTATAAGTACCATATTTTTCGCTCCATAAGACGCACTTTTTTCCTCCTGAAAAGTAAGGGGAAATGTCTGTGCGTCTTATGGAGAGAATGCATGGTCCCTGGAGCTGAACTGCCCAGGGGCAAAAGCAGATCGTGCTTTTTTAAAAAAAAGAAAAAGAGAAGGGGGTGTTGAAAGGAAGCCCGCTGAGCAGCTGCTCAGCAAACGATCGGGGAGAGAGATAAGGGAGAGAGATTCCAGCCCCACCCCCTTGCAGAGGGAGGCTGTTTCCCCAGCGACATGTGACTGGCTGATTAGATTATCTGTCTGGAAACTGTAGAAATGGCTTCCTGAAGCTGCAGAACTGTGAGTTAAACCCCATAAAACAGGGTTTTTCCCTTTGCAAAGTAAGCTCAACAACTTTGAGCTGATCCTCAAAAAATGGGGCTTTTCTCCTTTGCAAAAGAAGCTGCAGAAATTTGAGCTGATCCTAAAAAAAAATGGGGCTTTCCCCCTCTAAAAACTAGGTGAGTCCTATGGTCAGGTGCACCTTATAGAGCGAAAAATACGGTAAGTATCCTATGTTTCTCTCAAATGTTAAGCACACTCTTTGGTGCAGAACCTCTTGGTGTGTGGCCTGAAAAGCCTGGTCTCTTTTGGTTTCAAGAAGTCAGATACTGTTCTTTTCTGTCCTCTTTCTTCCTGCCTGGTCTGTGCTGCTTCTTTCCAAATGGGAAGAGTGAATGCAGCAGCCTACCCTTGATGATCCCCTGGGCTAGGTCAGGAAAGATTGCTGCAGTGCTCGCTCATTGTTTGGAGAGTAGAGTATGTGGTGCTGCACTATAATGTCTGAATCCTCTACCTCTTCCAATGTGAGTAGATGAGGAGGAGGAGCTTCTGCTGTGTCTTAGATTGGTTGTGTCTTAGATCGAAAGAAAACACAACAGTATTTTTTGCTGTCTGGGGAACACTTTGCTGTAGGATGTATTAATTCTCATCCACCTGGGAGAGGAGGAGGAATTATTTGCTGACAATGAGCTAATTGCAGCTATGAAGCAAAATATACAGACCAGTTGCCTTTGAGGTTTGGAAGAAATTAGGGGTTAATATTGGGATTGAGGCCATTTCAGTCTTTGTTGTATTTTTAAGGCTGTGAGCCACATTTCCAGGATAGCATTATATGGAGAATAAAAAGGGGATTTGGGGATAGGTTGTTGTCTCCAGTCACTACTTGTGAGCTTCTTTGGAATACCTGTTTGGATACTGTTAGATGAGGAGGTCTGAACTAGGTGGACCTTGATCTGATCTCAAGGGGAAACTCCAATTTTCCAGAGCAGAGGTGCGAGAACCTCTGGTTCTCCACATATTGGACCATAACTCCCATGATCATCCCATATTGTTGGACCACATGTCCCTCATCTCAGTTCTAGAAGGATTAAGTGAGAAAAACACTTGTGTGGGAGACTGTATCTCCAGAATTGAATCTGAGCTGCATAACACATTAGAGAAGCTATAAGCCACCTCTGAACACTCATGAGCTTCTGTGTTTTGACCCCTGACCTCAGGTTCCAGTAGTAGAGGCAGTGCTCTCCAATTACTTGAATCTGCGTTAAAAATAGCAAAATTGTCAAGTGTGGGATTGGAGTGTGAGAGAGACATTAAAACAAACACGACTGAGCAAAATCCTTATCAACTTCATGATTATAAACATGCAGAAACATGATCCTAATAGTATTAACTTCTTTTTAAAGCTTAAAGATAACCTCACGGGCAGGATAAGTTGTAAAACCTGTACCTCCAGTGAACGTAGACCTCTAGATTGTTTCAATGCAGCTGGGTGTGACTTGCTTGTCAAGTATGTTGTTGCTGTGATAATTGGCCCATCATAAATGCTTCCTGGACTGGCAGCTGATTTCAAGCTTTTGGAGTAGCCAATAGCAGGGTGGCAAGCTTCAACTTCCTGCCCATTGAACTTGGTCTCTAGCTGCATAAATGTGCATGCACACATACAAAAGGCCTAATAGAAGTAGTGTGCCGCTATAAGAAATGACTCACAAGGTCATGCCTTTGTACTGTCCAATTAGTTCACATCTAATACACAGGACTAGGGCTGAGCTGAAATGGAAAAACATATTTTATGGGAAACAATCACCCCTTGTGAATGCTACCATATTTTTCAGTCTATAGGACGCCCCTATTTTAGGGGACTCAATTTTAGGAAAATGAGGGGAGATGGCCCAAAGCTGTTGAGCCTCTCCCCCCACGCAGCTGGGGGCAGGAAACACTTCCTAGATTGTTTCCCGCGCACAGCAGCATCGGGGGAATTTGCGCTCCCGCCAGCCATTGCGCTCCGATGCCGCCGCATGCGGGAAACAATCCAGGGAGCGCCCACCGCACGCAGCAGCATCGGGGGAAGTTGCGCTCCCACCAATGAGCTGACTGGCGGCACGCAGCTTCTCCCCCCACGTAGCTGCGGGCAGAAAACACCCCCCAGATCGCTCCCCGCTCATGACATCGGGGGAAGCCGCACTCCCGCCAATGAGCTGGCTGGCGGTGCGCCAATTCTCTCCCCCCATGCCACTATCCATGTATTGAACAACCCCAGTTTTTTGACATGATTTTTTTAGTCAAAAAACCTCGTCCAGTGCACGGAAAAATATGGTACTGTATATACTCACATTCACAAATGCAGCAATAAGTATTTGAGGTGGGAGCACTGGAATATAGGGCAAAATTTTCCTCCATTTGGTTTTGAGGGTGGGAAGCATTGTCCTCACTTTGATTTGGTTTAATGATACTATTGCAGAACCAAATCTGTTGCCATAATGTTGTTGTCATATTGGTTATATGATCATTGATTGTGAAAAGAGGAAGTGAAATAATGTGAAAAAGGGGTTTAGAGAGGTCTCTTGGAGAATATCTTGGTGAGATGTCTCCCCTCTCCCCATATTCCATGAAACTTTAGCATCCTGAAATTCTGCACCAAATATATCCCCCAAGAAAAATTTGGCTCAAGCCCAGACCTGCATCTCCCTCCCAAACCTCTCCCTATTCTGACCTTTCATGTACCCTGGCACTTACAGTATCTCCCCAGCCTAGCTTGATTATAGTTTTCAGTCAGGATAGGATGGAAGGATTCAGCTTCCCCTTAGCCATGAACTCCTTTAAGGGAGCAAAGCAGACCCTCCCATTCTCCCACTTTACCCATGAAGACTGCAGTCCTATGAATAAATAAATATGGCTGCTCCATCATCTCTCAATATGTGTTCTCTTAGTAATACAGCCTGCCACCACCCTGGGCAATGGACAGGGTGTTGTACATAGTTTGTCATAAGCCACCAATACATATTTTATTATTCACTCACAGACCCAGTAAATCATAAGCCATAAATCCGCCTGTGTGCCAAATGAGCCTGGTTTGCAACCCAAATTTGAAAAATAAGGCAACTCAGGGAGGGGACAGGGAAGAGCAGTGTAAGCACAGAGAGCAAAGGTTTACAACCAAACAGAGGCAGTGATAAGGGGAAGAAGCGAGATAATGAGGTTGTTTGTTTGTTTGTTTGTTTTTAAAAGGAGAAGAGGAGACTGAATGTATGAGTTGTGTGTGTCTGGATATAAAATTGCAACAGCTCTTTGCTTGCCATTTCTCTGAATATTTGTGGCAGTGTGGGCAAACACTTGGATCAAATCCTGTTGTGGCTCTTTCCATAAATATTCTTCCCCTCAACAACTCCTTTTTGCAAACTGATGAGGTTCAGGGCATGAAATGTGGTAGTATTTACTTTGGAGAGGAAGTGGTTAATACTTGCTAAAGGATGTCAGGAAATTGAATAAACTGGGAGCAGCATTCTGGTCTCATGATGTTGAGATTAAGAGTATCCATTGCAATTGGCAAGAAAGAGTGTGAATGAACAGCTCTGGGGTCCCTCATCTCCCTTTAGCAGGCAAAAGGTTAGTCTGAAAAGAGCTTGGCTCAGAGGTAAGAATCCCTAACACTGTGTTTACCTGCCAGCTTCTGCCTCACCTGTATGTATTGGCTGTTACCGGTATTTCTAACTCTGCATGTCTAGCAGGGAATCTGTTCCGGTTAACAATGAGAGAGGGCTAATTAGATGCTCCCCAGCATTTGTTTGAAGTTTATATCATTTGTCCTGGGAGATAGAAGGGGAATAATTTACATACGGTATGTGTGAACTATCTGCTGTCTGCTTATAGGATGGATCAGAGCACCAGAAATAGCTGTATCTCACTACAATCTGGAGAGCATTCCTAACTGGCATTGTCTTCTCATGTGGAATTGCTGCAAGATGGGAACATCCCAGTGTGGCAAACCATTTGTTAACTGCCTCATTGCATGGCTGCTATTTTTCCAAACTTGGGATCTGGTGAGGAGGGAAAGGTTATGTGTGTGTTGAACAACCTGGTCACAATGGAAACCCAAGAAGTGTGATGTTTAACTCTTGTTCTTCTGGGAAGACCTGAGGGCAGTGATTAAAAGGCAGAGGGATATGTGAGTGTTGAATTTAAAAAAACAAACCTGTATTCTGCATTTGTAAGTGCTCTGCATCTGTAGGTGTTGGGTGAGAAGGAAAGTCATTTTGATTTGTGCTTCCTTGAACAGGTACATGTTGGAGGAGGGAAACTTCCTGGTGCTATAATCTCCTTAGCAGTGTAGTGTTTTGATTGAAGAGATTTTGCTGTTAACCATTGGATGTGTGCTGCAGTAAAGCTTGTTAGCTGCTCGATTATTATTATTATTTTATCTTAAGGGTTTTTGTTCAAATCTATTTTTACAGCTGCACATTGTCGGCTGAAATCCAAAGCCCTACTTAGACTCGCCCAAGTGTTTCCTTAGACCCAGTAGGACTTTTCCCTTTTGAACAGCTGATGGGTTGTGTCGCAAAACTGGTTTTGTAACTCCCCTGCAGTTTTGCTATTGAAGTGGGGGGGTGCTTTAGGTGGTTTACACGTCCCATATAAGATAAGCAAAATTTATTATGTTTATATGTATGTGGGGCTTTTTTAAATTTAAAAAACAAAACAAAAACTTGTTCTGATTCTGCTGGTCCTGAGGAAGGAGTGAGATCTGGGCAGGACACTTTGTCCACTGGATATTTGATTTGGTTTTGGTCTGGTGCCAACATTGTCAGCTTGTGCCTCCTAGGGCTTACTTGCATGGGATTTGTGTTGTAAAAGCATAAATAATATTAATAAAATAGGAATACTTTTAAGAATCAGGCAGGTAAAACTGAATCTTAAAAAAGAAGTTAAAAGTCATGTAGCGACAGCCAAAGCACCACTGAAACAAAGTTTTCAATAAATGGGGGAAAAAGAAGTTGCATGACAAATCTCCAAGTGGGGAGGTGCCACTGTTGAAAAGGCCCTGTCATGGGTACCTTTGTAGCTGATTTTCCCAAATGGAACAAGGAGCTGAACCTCCAATTTGGTTCGTTTAAAAAAAAAAAAAAAAGTTCAGTGGGACATGTTAAACATAACTACATTGGCTGCAAAATACCACTTGTACTGTATGTTGACAAAATTCAGAGAGAATAAACCTGAACCAGTGGGTTCAAATTGGAAGAAAAATTATTTAGGCTGGGGATGGGAAACCTCTGGCACTCTGGATAGTGTTGGTCTCCAGTTCCCACCAGCCCCTGCTAGCCCAGACAGTAACCAGGGATTATGAGCGTTGTAGTCCAATAATAATAATACAGTAATATAATAATAATTTATTATTTATACCCCGCCCATCTGGCTGAGTTTCCCCAGCCACTCCGGGCGGCTCCCAAACGAATGTTAAAACAATACAGCATTAAATATTAAAAACGTCCCTAAACAGGGCTGCCTTCAGATGTCTCTTTAAAATAGGATAGCTGCTTATTTCCTTGACCTCTGATGGAAGGGTGTTCCACAGGGCGGGTGCCACTACCGAGAAGGCCCTCTGTCTGGTTCCCTGTAACCTCACCTCTCGCAATGAGGGAACCGCCAGAAGGCCCTTGGCGCTGGATCTCAGTGTCCGGGCTGAACGATGGGGGTTGAGACGCTCCTTCAGGTATACATCTACAGCTGTAGACTAGTTTCCCATCTCTGACATAAACATTAGGAAGAACCCTGATGTTACAATCTGTTGGGCAGTGAGACAGACTGTAAGTGGAGGTTTGATGGATATCTATCAGACTCCCTGTATGTAGTACTACATTTACGAAGTGTTAGACTAGAGATTCCTTCAAGCTCAATGGTTCTATGAGACCCTCTGCATGTAAAGCGTGTGCTATGCACCAGGCTACAGCCCTTCAAGGACCTGTTTCTATATTTAAAGTTGCAACCTTGGAGCTATACACAGCCCTTTAATATGCATGTGAGTACATGGTGTGCGCTTGTAGCGGGGGAGGTTGCCTAGCATTGGAACACATTCAGCTCTTGATCTTCATGCTTTTTCATCATTTATGCTAATGTGCAGAGCAGACACAGTGTCGAGAGGTGGAGCCCCTCCCTGCCCTGAGATTCAGCTGCCAGGATTCACTTGGGTTGCCCAGGCTGCTTGGAAGTCCTGCCTGCAGCAGACAATAAGGTGCTTTCAGGCTGAGCCACTGTCTTCCTGTCAAGAACCACACACTTTGCTTTGGGGGCTGCACTTGACTGGCTGTGTTGTGCAGGGATCTCCTTTTGCAGTGGCTGGAAAATCTCTGAGCATCTGGTATTGCTATGTAAGGTGTGGGCCTTGGCATGTTTGTGGGGCAGGAAAGAGGCTCTCACCACACATCAACGTAAGTTACTTACTATTATTATTGTATATTCTTACTTGATACCCACCTTTTTGCAAGGCAACTTACAGATAAAAAAGAAGAAGGGTCAAAAACATAGATAAGAGAGTAATTAAAAACAACTAAACATTCATAACATTAAAAATGTGTGTGTGTGTGTGTGTGTGTATTGTAATATAATATAATATAATATAATATAATATAATATAATAATATAATATAATATAATATAATATAATATAATATAATATAATATAAAATCTATTAAAGCCGTATCAATAATTGCAATAAAAACAGCACAGCAGCAGACCTTTCATTAAAGCTGTCAGTTCCCCCAAGAAGGTCATCACCTGCTGGCAGAAGGACAACAAGGAGACAGCCAGTCCAGCTTCTCTAGGGAGGGAGTTCCAAAGTCTGGGAGCAGACACAAAGGATGCCGTCTCCCACGTTTGTACCAAGCATGCTTGTGAGGGTGGTGGGACCGAGGGCCTCACTACTACTATTGCTGCCGTCACCATATCGAAAGTCATTCAGAGCTGGGTTGGATTCTGTAACATTCCAACCTTTTACCATAGCTTCCGCCCTTGTTTTTGCCCTACTTGGGAGACTACTTGGTTTGCCCCATGCATAGGGATTCTGTGGCCCTCCTGATGCTATTGGACTCCCCATCACCTTAATGGACAGGGATGGTAAGCGTTGTAGTCCAACAATATCTAGAGGGCCACGGGTTGTAAATATTTATTTATTAATCTGTGGATTAATGTTGCAAGGTGATTTGTGGACACATTCTTAAAACCAGTTTAAATAATTTTAAAAGCAGTAGAACAGTGTATAGGTTTAAAAGCAACACAGGATGAACACCTAGGCAGAGACCTTTTCCTTTGAAACAAAGATGAAAACAAAAAAGTCTTTAATTGCTTCTGGAAAGTACAGTGGTACCTCAGGTTATATACGCCTCAGGTTACATACACTTCAGGTTAAGAACTCCGCTAACCCAGAAATAATGCTTCAGGATAAGAACAGAAATTGTGCTCTGGCGGCGCAGCAGCAGCGGGAGGCCCCATTAGCTAAAGTATTACCTCAGGTTAAGAACAGTTTCAGGTTAAGAACGGACCTCCGGAACGAATTATGTACTTAACCAGAGGTACTACTGTACAGATGGCAGGTGCCTGACATATTATTTTCATTTTTTATTCAATTTATACACCACCCTATACCCAAAGGTCTCAGAGCAGTTCACAACATATCTCAAGAGGAAAACTCAGGAAGATAGTGGGATGCCCACTATCTGGTTCCCCATTTCTGGTTTACACATATAAAATCGTTGGCACCACCAATCCATTTCTTCCTTCATAACTTTCCTTGGAGTCAGTCTTCTGCTTTATTCCCTGAAAGTCCTCATCCCCAATTTAAACAAAGCCTACATGTGGTAGAGTAATAATATTCATTCCTTGTTATTCTTCACTCTTCCTTCTTCCCTCTCTGTTGAAATTTAGGCTGTGAGCTCCTTTGAGCAAGGACATGGCTCTCTTCCTGCCCCCACTCCTCAAATATGTTACTCCTTGGAAGTGCCATGGCATTATAAGCCATAAATCCCCCTTATCTAGCTGAGTTTTCCTGACTCTGAGAAAAGAAGGGAGGCAGGAGTTTGTGTCCAGTGTCCATCATTACTAGCTTCCTTACAGTACCTGTAAAGTACCTTCTTTCCAGTACCAAACTACTATATAGTTTGGACCACTATATGGTAAACGTTTAAACATCTCCTTGCTTGGATTTCTTACCACTTTTCCTCCTGTGGAAACAGCTACACCTTGAATATTGGACAGCCACATTTTCTCTCTCTTTCCCTGGAGACTATTTGATTATCTGTGGCAATGAGATTAAAAAGATTTCAGTCCAACCTGTGCACTTAACCATCTCCCACTCATTAAATTATGAAGACACGGGGGAGGCTGTTGCTCTGGCAATGGGGACTAGATGGCTGGGGGCAACCGATGTCCTTTTCTGCTGCTGGACAACGCCGTCACCTAATGTGACTGTAGAGATCTGTTCCCCATAAAAAATGTCCAGTTGCCAATTACAGGGGAAAGTTTCCATGCATTTGACTTTTGAGTTGATGTAATTTAAAATAGGGCTGTAGCACAATTAAACCCTGTGGCAACAAAGTTATCTTTGTAGATGTTTGTGGATAACTCCTGCAGTTCAAGCAGATATTTGATAAAAAGCATGTCCATTTTTGCTTATTCCTGCTCCCTGTTGTGTCATAGAATTGTGGGTGGCCAGGTTCCCTTTTGTCCTCTGTGTGTCAGTGTAGGAGGGTGCTCATTGGGCCTGGTGGGCCAATGTTATGAAGAACATCAGTAGGTGGAGCCTGAATCAATGACAGACAGAGTGAATTTTAGTCCAGCCTTCTGCCACCTGCTGAGTTCTATAAGGGCAACACTGAATACTAAGAGGAGGAGTCTGGGCTGGATGTAAGTAACGAGGCAGGCTGGGCTGGCAGAGGGCAGACTGAGTTTGGTGGGGCAGTCCCCTGTTTGCTCTACTATATCTGTGGCAGCCTTGGAAATTATTACAGAATAGTTCCTGGCCTGCTACATGCTTTTAACTACCCTCCAGCACCCCTTCCTTCTCCACTTCTTAAATGCCAATTCCTTCTGCCGAGCTACTAAGGGACTCTTCCATGGGCTCGTTGCCCTTCACAGCTGGGAGAGGTGAATGGGATATCCTTGTACTGCTCTGTCCATTATAGTATTGGTCAGGGGTTGGCAACCTAAGGCCCATGGTCCACAAGCGGCTCACGGGGGTTGTTTAACTGGCCCACGAGCCGCCCCCGAACTACTGCTTCATGGCCTGATCTAAAGTAGGCTGTATCAGCATCACCATATAAATATATGGGGGGGGGGGGAGAACTGGATCCCCAAATGCATGCTTGAGTTAAAGTTGGGTCCCAGGTCTGTAACGGTTTAAGACTACTGCTGCAGGTGACTTTGGGCCACTCACTGGCTTTCAGCCTAACCTCAGAGTGGTTGTGAGATACAATGGAGCACAAGGGGGTAATGATGGAATATAAATAAAAAGCACTTTTAATGAATGCACTTCTCCATATACATGTTAGCTGTTCTCGCATTGCGCAATCTTCCAGAACTGATTTCCATCTCCTTATAAGGTCTCGAAACTTGGTTTTTTGAAAAAAAAAATTGAAAGAGTAATGAACATTCCAGTGTTTGTGTAGAATATCCATAGTCTTGGTCTAAGGGCCAAGTTTCTTAAGATTAGCTGCAGGCATGCCTCTTCCTCTAGAGGGACTCTCTTCTTAATTTCTTCTATTGTGTGTGTGTGTCTTCCAGGCTTCTACAGTATCCTCTGCCCTCTAATTACTTGGGGGTCAAAATGTCCAACCATCACATGGCGCACATGGGCCATGATATGAATAGCTCAACAACGCCCACCCCAGATCCTCATGCACACCATCATGCCATGACATCACCAGGGCATATACATGACGGAGGGATGATGATGATGATGGTGAGTAGAGCTCAAGCAATACCTCTGGTGCAGAAGCTGTGTGACAATTTTGGCCTGCCAGGCCTCCACACTGGATGTCAGGTGTAGGGCAGGCAGAGATGTGCTGCTTGTGCACTTGAACCTTGCAGAAAGTATGATTTGACTCCTGCTTTCTGAACAGTAGGGTATAACAGCAACACCACCAGATCTACTAAAAATCTGTCCAGGTCCAGAAGGACAGAGGGAAGCAACAGCGCACACATCCCACTTGGACTCTTCAACTCTGTGGGTGCCAACTGCCAGTCACATGGCCTGTTTGTGGCCCCACCAAATTTTAAGCAAGGTGCTGATCAACACTAACAGCAAGCCCTGCGGCATCCTGATCGGTGACTTTTTGGTGAAGGTGATCCCTGCCTGAAGCAGGGCTTGCTGATTGGCGCTTGCAGCAAGCCACACAAAGATCAGCTTTGAAGTTGGGTCATCTGACAACAGGGTGATGTTGAATGATTGACAGGTAATTTCAGAGGGTCTTCAAACCTTAGTGGAACTGCAAGTGTCTCTGAGATGAGCCTCCTTCCATCTCATGAATTGGGAGTTCAGCTGGTGACTGCAAATGGTGACTGGAGAATGCAAATGTTGACCACCCTCTTCTCTCACATGCACACATTCACCACCCTTGGATCATGTTGGTAAAGAGGGAGGCAATGGGGTGGGGCTGGGTGAGTAGGGTGCCACTCCAATGAATTTGCAGTCTCTGTGGTTCTAATCCCATGCAACCTGTTTGAAACTGTGATGCCCAAAGACCCTGCCACTCACAAAGCTGCATTGTGGCATTAAATGGACTCCTTGTTTCTTGTGCAGGATATGACCTTCCACTTTAGTTATAACAACGTGCCTTTGCTGTTTTCCGGGCTTGTCATCAACACTGCTGGAGGTGAGTGAGTGATTTACTAGGTGCCACTGAGATGGGTCAAAGTATCTGTTGCCCAAACCACAGTCTGGTGGAGGAGTGGGGGATGTTGGGCCAAATACAGCAGCAGGCAGGAAAAAACATCATATATCTGCCAAGACCCTCAGCAATTTTCAAGTGGTTTTTAGGTGGGGGAGAGAGTTTGGGAACTGTTAGATTTACTGATTTATGTGTGGTTGATCAACTTCAAAACTTGTTCCATTATCCAGACCTCCTTGGAAATGTTAACAATGGAGATGGGCCATAGCTCAGTGGTATATCACATGTGGTCCTTCTGAATAACTTAATGCTGGAATCAATGTTGCTAAGTAACAGCCAATCAGATTGTAGTATCACTTGAGTGCTTTACCTGCCTTAACTGGAGTGCTGATATCTCAGCACGGAATAGATCGAGGAACTTTCCTCCTTCCCACTCTGCTAGAAATGGCTGGTGCATTTGTGGCCATCTTCCTCCTGGCCATGTTCTATGAAGGCCTGAAGATTGCCCGAGAGAGCCTCCTCCGGAAGTCGCAAGTCAGCATCCGCTACAACTCCATGCCTGTTCCTGGACCAAATGGCACAGTCTTGATGGAGACACACAAAACAGTTGGGTACGCACACTCTTTCCATCTACAGGGGACTTTAACATGGGAAACCCAACTGGGGTATAGCCAGTTCATGGTCCTTTCTGACCTAACTCACAGTACTTGTGGTATCTCACAGAACAGCTTTTTTCAGCCTGGTGCCCTCCACATGCTTTGGACTACATCTCCCATCAGCCCTGACCACTGGGGTCATGCTGGCTGGGTCTGATGGGAGTCAGGAGTCCAAAATTATCTGTGGAGGATACCAGGTTGGGGAAGGCTGCTGTAGAATCAGAGATGAAAGAAAGCAGGATCCACGGTGCAGGTTGCAGCTTCAGTATCCCTGGCAGATGGTTTTAAATACCATCCACAAAGAAAAGTCCACTTCTTGAGGCAGACTATTCCACCAGGTTATATCCAATGTTAGCTGTCCTACTCAGAGCACCCATTGAAACTGATGGACACATCTAACTTAGGCTCATTAATTTCAATTGGTCTCCTGGTATAACCTAATTGGATACAACCCCTCTCAAATGTTTACCCCAAAACCTGCTTCCTGCCCTCTAATTCATCTTGTTTGCTATTTCTTGCCTTTTTTTCCAAAGAGCTCAAGGTTTAGCATACATGGTCTTCTCCCTCCCCACAACAACTCTGAGAGACAGCGACTGACCCATGGTCACCTAGTTAGCTTTGTGACTAAGTGAGGATTTGAACCCTGGTCTCCCAAACTCAAGTCTTACACTCTGTTTCCCACTCCACTCTTGTCCTCATCCTGTCCTCTGGCGCAATAGGAATGAAGCCCACTCCATCTTTTACGTGACAGCACTTCAGACATTTGAAGTGGGCTATGATGCCTCTCCTTAATCGTCTCACATTCAGGCTGAACATTCCCAGTTCTTTCAACCATTCCTCATAAGGCTTGGTTTATAGACACCTTATCCTGGCTGCCCTCCTCTGGGCTTGTTCCAGTTTGTTAATGTGTGTCTTAAAATGTGGCACCCAGAACATGGCTTGACAAATGCAGAATAGAATGAGCTGCTATTTTTCATGTTCTGGATGCTTTGCAGCCTAAGATTACGTTACTCTAGTGTTGGTGTTGTTGTTTCTATACCACCCTTCAAGTTTAGCTTGTGATCCACTAAGTCATCTAGATCCTTTTCATGTACGCTGCAGCCACGCCAGTCTCCCACATGCTATGCTTGCAACCAGATTGTGTGTGTGTGTGTTCCTAAATGCAGGACTTCACATTTATTCCTGCTGAACTTCCACCCTGTTGGTTTCAGCCTTGTTGTGTCAGGAACCAAAGTGGGCTGCTCCTTCTCTAGCAGGGGGGTCAGGAGCCATTCTATGTTAGATGTGTGAGAGAAGTGTCAGTTTAATTCTTTCTTATTACACCTTGTTGCTTCAGTTCATAGGTCATTTATAGATTTTATCCCTTTCTGGCACCAAAGTCTGCCATTCGTAGTTAGTCCTTGCCCACCCACGCAGCATGTACTGAATGTTTCCTTTCTCTCTTTCTAATTGGTCAGGCAACAGATGCTGAGCTTCCCTCACCTCTTCCAGACCGCGTTGCACATCGTCCAGGTGGTGGTCAGCTACTTCCTTATGCTTATCTTCATGACCTACAATGGCTACCTCTGCATTGCCGTGGCAGCAGGCGCTGGGACAGGCTACTTCCTCTTCAGCTGGAAGAAGGCTGTGGTGGTGGATATCACGGAGCATTGCCATTAACACCAGGCAACGGGTCCAGGCCTTTCCCTACAGCCCCTGGCAGGGACCAGGTGCAGCCCCAGTCTTACTGGAAACCAGGCCAAGAACATCCCATGTGATGCCCCCCCCCAACTTTCTGGGGATGAAACCTGTGCCTCTCACTCCCTGCCCCCCATTTCCCCCTCCTTCCCAATAAACATGGGCTCCTGACTGGTGGAAAGAGTGCTGATCGCCAGCTAAGATAGCCTGCTTAGGATGGTTGGCTTTATATGCTAGATACAATTAGTGTGCTTGATTGTACTTTTTTGTCTTTAGACTGTACCATGATTGAAAATAGCTGGCAAGCTGGCAGGAAAATTATTCCACGTTCTTTTCATAATACTTTTAAGTAGCATATGCTCTCTCTTTTTTTTTTTTTGCGGGGGTGGGGTGGACAGGGTGCAAGAGGCTCTTGATCACTTGTTTCCTCAATGTTTCGAGTCTAGTATTGTGCTCTTCTCCCAAACCCCCAAGCCAAACAGTTTATGCTGCCCTGATTTTGGGCAGACTGTTGCCTGTGGTCCAGGAACTGTTGCATCACCTGCTTTCCAGAACAGCAGTGGGCCTCTACACATCAGCCAGGGGTAATAGGCCAACTGCTAGGAACAACACATAGCTCATTTGCAACTGGGACCTGCTGATTTAACGATGGGGTGTGCAAAAATGAATGCAAATGAAACCAGTTTTCAAAGTAGTAAGTTCTATTTTAAATAAACTGATGGAACAAAACAGTGGCTTCGTTTCGACTTTTGGGTAGGAAGAGTGTCTGTCTTACACAAACGGTTTACATATTGACCCACAAGATTGGAACTCCCTCAGACAGGCTGGAGTTGGGAAATCTTTAGGCAGTTTCTGCTCCAGCGATCCATCTGTCGTTCTTTTTTGAGGAAGGAGTAGTGGGTGGGTTTCGCTCCTCCTGGTACATTTCTGCAATGGCTTTTGTCTATTTCCCAGCCCCTTTAAGATAAAGACCAGCACAGGAGTTGCCTGGGAGCACACACACCTATTACCCTCCAGAAGTTGCTGAACTACAACTCCCATCATCCTCCCTAGCCATTGGCTGATGGGAGTTAGAGTTTAGCAGCATCTGAAGGGCCAAAGGTTCCCCACACCTGTGTTAATCCATTTAGGTAGGCATCTCAGTTTGCAGTTTCAAGCAGCAAGCTAGCTAGGGATCAATGTCCTTGAAATGTCTAATCATCACAAGAAAGTTAGTTTCCCTCCTAAGAACACTACTGGTTTTCCCTGAAGTAACAAGTATCCCAGAAGAAAGTGCAGGTTGTGCCGGTGGTTCCTGGTATGTTCTAGATCTAGCCCTCAAATAATAGTGCACATCTCAGGATGCTGAAAAATTTTTTTTTTTTTTTCAAAGCAACCCTGTGACTTTTGCCTTTCTTGCACTTCTTTTCTAATGTAGGTTTAGGGAATAACCTAACTTATTTAAGAAAGATGGTGAAGACCACCTGAGTGTTGTTTTCTGGAAAAGTGGTACCTTACACTATTAGCACAGGGCTATCCAAAATGAGATTTTATAATGGTGAACTGCTTTGTATACCCAAAAATCCCAGTAGAAATACCATAACCCCATCCCAAAAAGTCCACTATGTCATAGAATCGTAGAGTTATCCCCCTTGTGTTTTGATCAGTCCTGGAGCAAACAAAGAATTCAGCAACCAATAGAGCTATGTGTCTGCCCCAAAGTCAGGTGTGGAGAACCTTTGGCCTGCCAGATGTTGCTGAACTACATCTCTCATCTCTGGCTGTTAGCCATGCTCGTTGCCTGGGCTGATGGGAGTTGTATTTCAAGACATCTGGAGGGCCAAAGGTTCCCCCACACCTGCCCTAAGCCTGTCAGCAGTACAATGTAAGAAATCTTTCCCAGAAGGGTAACAGGGCTCTGTTAATGTCATCCAGGGCATACCTACCTTCCCCAAAAGGAAAAAAATGTGAAGAATAGCAAACCAATTATCTGTTTTAATGTCATGCAGAGTTGGCCAGAGTTCTTGGTAACATTTATTTCAGTGTATTTTGCAACAAGAACTCCCAACTTTTTTACGAACTACAATTCCCATCATTCCCGGCTGTTGACCATGCTTGCTGAGGCTGATGGGATTTGTAGTTCAGGAACTTCTGGAGGGCCAAAGGTGTAGCTGGAAGTGCCAAACAACATCAAACTGAAATAACTGACACAGAAGCAGAATAGGACTTTAATCAGAATTAATTTGTCCTGCATTAAAAGATATGTAGCAAACAGGCTCCTCCCACTACCTCATTCCCCTACAGGTATTCACACAGGCATTACTACCTCTGTATCAAGAGGTTGGGGGCGTGGGTGGCGCTGTGGTCTAAACCACTGAGCCTAGGGCTTGCCGATCAGAAGGTCAGCGGTTTGAATCCTCGTGACGGGGTGAGCTCCTGTTGCTCGGTCCCAGCTCCTGCCAACCTAGCAGTTTGAAAGCACGTCAAAGTGCAAGTAGATAAAGTGCAAGTAGATAAATAGGTACTGCTCTGACGGGAAGGTAAATGGCGTTTCCACACGCTGCTCTGGTTCACCAGAAGTGGCTTAGTCATGCTGGTCACATGACCCGGAAGCTGTCTGCAGACAAATGCTGGCTCCCTCGGTCTATAGAGCGAGATGAGCGCCGCAACCCCAGAGTCGTCTGCGACTGGACTTAACGGTCAGGGGTCCCTTTACTTTTATGTAGAGGTTATCTAGCTAATAACCACCAATTACTTTACTGTATTTGCTATGAATTTGACCAATCTCCCTTTAAAAGCATCAAACCAGTGGTCATTGCCAAATCCTGTGTCAGTGAATTCCATAAACTAATTTGGATGTTCGTTGTTTTGGGTATGTCTTGACTCTGTTGCCATTGATGTAGTAGAGCATTGTGTAGCAGATGACGGTTCCCTGTACATACTTGTTGGAACTACAGCTGCCAGCATCCCTGGCCATTGGCCATGTTGGCTAGGGCTGATGGGAGTTGGGAGTTCACAACATCTGGAGAGGGCCGCCAATTGGCTACCCTGTCTACAGAAGCCCTTTGGGCAAGTTTATTGGAAGCTAAAAATGAAAGCAGTGTATCATTTAACTCTTGGTCATTCAATATGTTGTTAGGTTGCTTAGCATATAATAAGAGATGCTTTCTTTTAATAATTTCCCTAAGCTCTTCCCTGCAACCACATTCATTGAGTCCTAATTGAAATAAAACAGCTCCTCTGTAGGGGAACACTTAAGACTGAAGGTCTATACCTCTATTACCTGTAAGGGAAATATTTTGGACTGATTTCTTTGGCATAATTTCTTTAGAAGGCATGTGCAACCCTTCTTGAGCAGGCTTCGCTTTCAGTCCCTGCATATAAAAATCATACCCACTTTTCTGCTTTAGACTTCTGCAAAAATTGACCTTGGAGGCAACAAAAGAGTAGAATTTAGATAGCCATTTGCTTCAAGTGGTCTTTTTTTGGTAAATTGCTTTGATTGTGGGTGGTTCTTTTCATCCAAGATCACTGCGTGCCCTAAATGAATAATACTGTGTAAGTTAGTAACTTTATAAAGTGAGATGTCCTGCCCACCTAGCAGTTCGAAAGCACATCAAAGTGCAAGTAGATAAATAGGTACCGCTCCGGTGGGAATGTAAACAGCGTTTCCGTGCGCTGCTCTGGTTCGCCAGAAGCTGTACACCGGTTCCCTCGGCCAGTAAAGTGAGATGAGTGCCGCAACCCCCGAGTCATCTGTGACTCGACCTAATGGTCAGGGTTACCTTTACCTTTACCTAAGGTTATTACAGTATTTCTGCATGCAGTCTGACTTTAGCACGAAGCAAAAAAACTGTGTCCTAGTTTAAATGTCACAGTCAAATGGCTTCCCCAGGTCTATGTTGTTGTGTTTTAAGTGTTTTTAAAATTTCACTATACACTAAGTCACTTGAAAAGGTGAAAGTCTATAGTAGATGGCAAGTAACTGAGCTTGGTGCAAGCAGCTTCCAACCTGCTCTGAATCATCCCTTTACAGGCAAGATGCTCATGCTAGAGTACAGGGATGGGGAACCTTTGGACCCACCAGGTACTCCTGCAGAAAAGTTCCCAGCATTTCTGACCAGAGGCTGTGCTGGTTAGGCTGATGGGAGCTGGAGTCCAAACATCTGCAAGGCCACAGATTTTCCCACCTCTGCCCTAATGCTAGTATCAGTGTGCTCCCAGCTTTAGGAGACTTAAACTTTCATTTTATATAGATGGGAGGAAACCAGTCTCTTCTAGTGTGCCTAATCTTGGCTTATATGTTATGTATAACTGGAAGCAAAACTAAATAGGCAATTTGCATCTTATGTGCATTTAACTTGTGATTTCAGCAATACATGCTTGGCGGCAGCTACATTCCAGCCTTTTTCTCCTGCCTGCTTCTTTTTCTCTGCTTGCTTCCCTCCCATCGGTCCACAAACCCATGTCTGCCCAGGCAAGTACTGCTTGGCATGTTCTGCGAGTGGGGTGCCTTTGGTGGAAGTGTGGTAGCTCCGAGACTGAAGATACGCAATGTTCTCATGAGAAGTTGCAAGAAAGGTTTTTCGGTCTGGGTGTACTTGAGGCCTCCAGCTTCCTCCCACCTCTGAGCCTTCAACTTGCCAGTTGCCCCCTTTGAACAGTCATGGCTTCTCAAAGAATCCTGTGAACCTCAGTTAGGGGTACTGAAAGTTGTTAGGAGATCCCCTTTTCCCCTCAGTTACAATTCCCAAAGTTCCCATGGTAAAAGGGTTGACTGTTAAACCACTCAGGGAATTGTAGCTATCAGAGGACTAGGGGTTTCCTAACAACTGCAGCACCCATAACAAATTGAAGTTCCCAAGATTCTTTGGGGAAATGACTGCTTAAAGCAATGCGATATTGCTTTAAACATATGGTGCAGTTGGGGCCTCATTTTACTTGCTAAAGAATTGTGTTGCTGGTGCTGTATACCCCACTGTGCCCAATAAACAATGGTGCCTTTCAATATATTTTCAGACTTGTCTCTTCTAGCAAAATATTCTATGGCAGATGTACACTAAATCCAGTTTGAGATTGCCCATCTGATAACATTATATAAGTACAGATGAACAGTCTGTGTATGTAACTAATAAAGCAGAATGTATCTTATAGAAATTGTGGATGTGTGTGGAATGTTTCAAAGCACCTTGCATGGCACCTAGCAGTACCATGAAGCTAATGTCTTCTTCTTTTTTACGCCAGAATCTTTCATGCATTTCGGTGTCAAAACATTTTTAGAACCACACGCAGGAGATAGATTTTGATGCTGCCTCCTTATATATACTGGCCACATTCACAAAACACATTTAAAACATGATTGTTTTAAATAGTCATGGCTTTCCTCAAAGAATCCTGGGAACTGATTTGCTAAGAGGGCTGAGAATGGTTAGAACCCCTTTTTCTGCTCCCAGAGCAGTTTATCAATCCCTCTTCACAGGGAACTCTGGGAATTGTAGCTCTGTGAGGAGACTAGTGGGTCTTCTAACAACTCTCAGCACCCTTTGGCGAGAGCGATGGTTGAGGCGAGAGAGCAGGCAGAGCTGCAGGCAACATGACTACCAGTCAGAAGCATCAGGACTTCGTGGCTGAGCCCATGGGGGACAAGTCTCTTGGTACTTTAGCTGGCATTGGAGATGTGCTTGGCAGGAAGCTGGAAGACAAAGGCTTTGACAAGGCATACGTGGTTCTGGGACAGTTCTAAGTGCTGAAGAAGGATAAGGACCACTTACGCGAGTGGCTGAAGGACACGTGCGGCACCAACGCCAAGCAATCCAGAGACTGTTATGGCTGCCTGAAGGAATGGTGTGATGCTTCCTTGTGAATGTTGGCCAAAGCCTGGTGGATTCTGTGAGGGCTTTTGTAGTTGAATAGAGATTGTTCCTCCCAATCTCTCTCAGCACCTACTTCTTATAAACTTTCCAGCATCTACACAGGCTGTTGTGGGCTATTGGTCCCAAGACTGAGGTGGGGTGGGGGGAAGCCATGGCTGCCTTTTAATGTAACTGAAACTTTTTTTCTCCAGGGAGAGGGCTGAGAAACATCAAATGTTCTAATTTGATGCTCCATGTAGGTCTTAACAAACTGCAGCTCCCAGAATTCTTTGCGGAAAACCATTACCAGCTAACACTTGTTCTAATCAGTAAACCCAATTAAACTAGTGGACCCAAGTTAGTCACACTCATTAATTTCAGTGGATCTACTCTGAGTAGGACTAGCATTGGCTGCACCCCATTGCTTATGAATGGATCACACAGAATTCAAGCACAAAAGGCAGGAGCAGATGTTTTACTGCAACCCATGGACATAAGGCAGCCTCTTGTGGCATACTGTTTTGCAGGAAGATTAATTTGTCAGTATGCAGCAGCTTTAGAGAGAATGCCTTCTTCCCAAGACAAAGGGGGGTGGGGAGATCCTCAAACAGTAAGTAACATCTGCACCTTTGGAGCATCTCTGTAACAAGTAGATCTTGGTACCTTGTTTCACCCCACAAATAAAAGCATATTGATCATAACCATGGTCAACTCCATCTTTGTGTGAGAAAGATGAGGAATATAGTGTGGTTGCCCCCCAAATCCATTTTGCTTCGAAGTCAGACTTTTTGTCCACCTAACTCAGTACAGTCCACTCTAAAGCAGGCAAAATTCAGCCACTGTCCACCAGACAATGGTGAACTCCTAATTCCTATCAACCTCAGCCAACCTATTTCAGTGGTCAGGGAGGATGAGAGCTATGATTCAGCACCGTCTGGTGGGCCACAGCTTCCGCACCCCTTGTCTACTCCAGGGATACAGGCAGAAAATGGTCATTTCCTAGGCTGGCAACTCGGAAGCATTTTTAACTGGCGATGTCAGCAGTTCAGCCTGGGACCTTCTGCATATCCAATCTGTGCTCTTCCACTAATAATCTAGGGCCTCTCATTTGTAAATAAACCCACTCTACAACCACCTCAAAGTAAAAAATGCTCAATTTCACTTCTGTTGCTGCATCCGTCAGCAAGGCTCAAGGTCTCTTTCACAAGAAAAGATGTCCATCCATGTTTATACAATGAAGCATGCAAAGTTAAAAACAAATATTTTAATAAGCACGGCAGCCTAGCAAGGCTGCACAAAAGAAACCATCAAGTAAGGCAGAGATCCCATCTTTGTAGGGAAAGCAAGACGTGCTCTGCTTGGAGCAGGAATTCCATTTAAAACCTAGAGGAGAAAAGCTCAGTCTCTTCTGCTATTTCTAAACAGAGATTGTTGGGCTCTTGAAACAAATTCCTGCTTTCTTGAGAAGCTCACAGGTATCAGGCACTGCCACTGTCCACACTTTGGGCTCTAGAATTCAAAGTTCCCAAACTGAGATGAACGGTTGTTTGGTTTGGGCTGGGGTTTGTAGCCAATCCGGTCATGTATCATCTGCTCCCGGCTCTTATGATCAGTGTTGAGTCCCAGTGCACCCTCACCATCGCTGGCTCCCACCACGTCCACCTCCTCACGCTTCCTTCGACTCTGTGGAAACAAATGGGAAGCATGATTCAAATATAGCTGTAATGAATCAAATTCTTTGCTTTCAGATTTAAGACATTGCAAGCTGTCAAAAGGTTCTGCCACAGAAAGGGGCCAAAGACCTTTACTAGTGAGTGCAGGGGGCTAACAAGAAGGCAACCACAAGCATAATTTGGCATTTAGATCTGCTACTGCGTATGCACAAACACACCTCCTTGCACAGGAACACAGGTAGCTGTTTTATACCAAATTGGACCATTGTTTCGTCTTGCTCATCTTGCCCAGCTCTACCTGGGAGACTGAACTTGGGAGCTTCTGCATGCAAAGGAAATGCTTTACAGCTGAGCTTATGGTCATCTAACAAAACACAGGAAGCTGCCTTTTACCGAGTCAGACCATTGTATCCACTTAGCTCAGTATTGTCCACCCTGTTTGGCAGCACTTCTCCACGGTTTCAGGCAGGAAGCCTCTTCCAGACTTACTTGGGGATACTCACAATTGAACCTGGAACCTTCTCAATGCAAAGAAAACCCTTTGCCACTGAGCTGCGACCTTTCCCCAGCCAACAACCTTATATTAAAAAAAAGCAAACAGCAGCCCTGAGGAGCCAGTGTTCTTTCTCCATACTGTGTTTACTATACTCAGTACCCTCCAGAGTGGGAGAGAGCAGCCAGGGCCGGGCTGGCTCAACAAGAAACAGGATGGCTACTCCCCCTGTGAGGAGAAACTGCTTTTAAAAAAAGAAAAGAGAAAGCAAGGACAAGAGAATCTCTAAGCATGTGCAGAGTGCGCAAACAACAACACCACCACCGAAGAAAGGTGGGCAAGGAGCGCCTCGCCGTCCCGCAGCCAGCCAACCACTCACCCACCTCGAGTTCCTTGCGGGCGCCGTCGAACTCCTCGATGTCGTCCAGCTTCAGTTCAAGTCGCGTCGGTTTCCGCCGCAGCATCTTACAAGCAGACCTTTTCCCCGCGGCTCTCTCGCGCATGCGCAGCAGCTCCCCGCTCTTTTCTTCACCGGCACCTCTCGTTCAGACGCCGACGCCAGAGGCTCGATCCCACCATGCCCCACGTCGCCGGCCAGCAACCCGGAAGGTCTCTCTCGTCATCACCATTGAGCTCTCAGGGAGGCTAGAGCGGCCCGCTCTCAGGGAGTGAATGGAAAGGCACCATTGGCTGTGGCGCTCCGCGAGGGCGGGAGGGGAGCTGCTGTGCCGGAAGTGTTTGTGGGGAGCCCGTTGTGTGTGATTCCCCCACTACAGAGCCCCAGTCTGAGAGGAAGGGTCGGGAAAGCGCCATGGCTGCGTCGCGGATCGCTGCGGTGAATAAGGCAGGGGGCTTGAAACTGGGATATAATGCGGTTTCTTAGTTTAAAAAACGTGTATCTTTTCATAGTAATGATAAAATGAAAAATCTGTTTGAAATAGACACCAGTGTCTACTTATTTACTGCAGTGACTAACGTAACCTCACGTCGGTAGTAAGTTTTTAAAGCGTAACGGATTGTATCCCACTAAAGCTCAATTCAAGGTTGGACTCATTTGAATTAATGAATATGACTCGCTTGCGGCTGTTAATTTCAGTGGTTCTACTCTTTCAGCGGAGCTGAGTTGGGTGCAACTCAGCGCTTCGGCTTCTGCCGTAAAAGGCAAAATGTTATGCTTTAAGATTTCTAATATTTCTGCTGCATTAAGACAACAAGGCATTCTTTGCCACCTTAAAGACTAACAAACGTTGTTGTTGCAAAACCACCTATTAGAATGGACTTGTAGTCCATGAAAGTTTATGCCAGAATAAAAAAATATGTATGTTAGGATTGTATCCAGTGCTATGTCTACACAGAGCAGACCCACTGAAATGAATAAATATAACCAATTCAAGCCCATTAGTTTTATTGGGCCCACTAAGAGCAAGACAGTGTGGTGTAGTGGTTAAGAGCAATACAGAGCCAGCGTGGTGTAGTGGTTAAGAGCGGTAGACTAATCTGGGGGACCAGGTTCGCGTCTCCACTCCTCCACATGCAGCTGCTGGGTGACCTTGGGCTAGTCACACTTCTTTGAAGTCTCTCAGCCCCACTCACCTCACAGAGTGTTTGTTGTGGGGGAGGAAGGGAAAAGGAGATTGTTAGCCACTTTGAGACTCCTTAAGGGGAGTGAAAGGTGGGGTATCAAGTCCAAACTCTTCTTCTTCCTTTGCTTTTAAAGTACCATGATACTCATGGACTAGCATGGCTGTTCCTGTGGAATATTTTATGTTAGTCACTGTAATAAATATATTACCAAACAGTATAATCCTTAACCATGTCAACTCAGAAGAAAGTCCTATTGAGCTCAGTAGGGCTGACTCCCATAGAGGTGGGATTAGGGTTTTAGCCTTAATGATGTAACAGTATGCTGGGATCAAAAAAAATTTTTTTCTCTTGTTCTGTTTGATGGGGTGGGGGCTGTCAGATGTGGGCAGATGTCATGAGTCAGGAGTATAGGGGGAGCAAAGCTGGTTGCTGCCTTTTGACCCCATTCCTCTCCACCCTCCTTTTCTGCCTCAGTCTGGAATGCTCTCTGTCCCAAGTCTCTTCCTGCTCACTAAAGCCTGTTGCCTCTTCTCCCTCTGACCATGCATTGCTGTCCCCCTGGCTCTGGGCCTTCTTCCCCAGTTCTCTGCATCAAGCCAGCCCATGACAGCAGGTGGGGGGGGGGGAATCCACATTTGCTCTCTTACTTCTCCATGTAGGCTACTGCTGAGTTTCCTTCTTGCAGGGTTCAAAAACAAAGGCTTCAGATGAAGGGGATGCTCCTCCAGCCAAGAAAGCCCCGATTTTCTATGGGAGCTTGGAGGAGAAAGAGCGAGAGCGTCTCCTCAAAGGGGAGTCTGGGATGATGGGCAAGGATGCGGTCAAAGCAGCTATTGAGGCTGGCAACATCAATATCACCAGTGGTAAGAGATGGTAGTGAGCTGACTGGGAGATGGAAGGAAAAGGATGGAGGGAAGAACTGCTAAGTGGGGCTGATAAGTTGTTTAGAATGCTTATAAGCAGGCCATTTTCAGCAAATGCTCTCAGAGAAGCTCACAGTTTACTAAAATTACAATTAAAACAGGAAGTCCTTTAAAACAAATCATACTAAAGCATTACACAGCATAATGGAGATTAAACGAGATGCTGACATAAAACCATGTGCTGCAGTAGAACATTTTAAAAGTCTGTGCAAGCAAAGAAGGCATTCACCTGGTGCTGACAGAATGCCACAACTAAGAAGCCTGTGTCATTGTCCACTATACCTCCAAGGGTGGTAGGACCTAGAATAGATCTTAATGTTTAGGTGGGTTCATGCGGGAACAGGTAATCTTTCAACTAGCCTGTCCCCAACCCATTTGGGGCTTTGTAGGTCAAAATCTGCACTTTGGCTTGAGCTTGGCAGTGAACTTTAATCCAGTGTATCTCTTTAGGACAGGCAAAATAGGTTCCACATAACCAGTCTCATTTATTTGCTTTAACTGTAGTTTCCAAGCCATCTTCAAATGCAGCCCCAAGTACAGTGCATTATAGTAATCAGTCCATGGATAAATGCGACCAGGCTATCTTTATCCCAGGGATGCTATCAGTTATACATACAGTGGTACCTCCGGTTATGAACTTAATCCGTTCTGGAGGTCCGTTCGTAACCGGAAACTGCTCATTCCACTAATGGCGCCTCCCACTGCTGCCGCGCCGCCAGAGCATGATTTCTGCTCGCATCCCGGGGCAAAATTCACAACAAGGGGCATCTACGTCTGGGTTAGTGAAGCACGTAACCTGAAGAATTTGTAAGGGGGACAGTTCACAACATGAGGTACCACTGTAGTTCTTTACAGGAGAAAGCAAGCAAGAGACAAATCCCGGCCCTGAGGTCTTTATAATCTAAATCTAGATAGGGATGGCAAGGAGCAAAACACTAAATGAGAAGGAGTGTCACAGGTGGCAGCAGATCAATGTGGGTACAGTACACTGTGGTTAGGTTTCATTTCAGGGGAGGAAATGGTTGTTGGCTAGCTCCTGCCTATCTGCTGGTCCTTTTTGTTCCCTCTGGATATAAAAATGTGTACTGCCAGTGGCCATAAGAGATTGTGCTCTCTTACACACACACACACCCAGCAACACCTTAATTACATTGTGCCTTTGTATGAATTTTGATTTTAAGACATTTGGGGAGCCAGTTTTGGCTGAAAAGAGGGGTGTGGATCAAAGTCTTAAGCCACATGCCTCACTAGATAACATAAGCTTTGACCTGGACACTGAAAGGAGCAGAGAGATGTGACACAACATATACCACATATTGTTGCTCTTTGCTTGTGGCTTCATTGGAATGAAGCAAACTTATGAAGTGAGGGTCAAGAGTTGAGGCTTTGTAGGGTCCTGTTGGGGTTGTATTTCCTATAACTTTTGGCTTTCTACTGTGATCAGGTGAAGTTTTTGACTTGGAAGAGCACATCAGCGAGCGCCAGGCAGAGGTCCTGGCAGAGTTTGAGCGCCGGAAGCGTGCCAGGCAAATCAATGTTTCCACAGATGACTCTGAAGTCAAGGCCTGCTTACGAGCCCTCGGGGAGCCCATCACACTTTTTGGAGAGGGCCCTGCAGAAAGGAGGGAGAGGTGAGAGAGGATGAAATTGACTTGCTCTCACTTCCTTTTCCAGTTCGTTGATGTGACTCATATAAACAAAGGCAATTTAATCTTCACTTTATTTCTCAACAGGCTACGTAATATTCTGTCTGTGGTTGGCACAGACGCATTGAAGAAGACCAAAAAAGATGATGAGAAGTCCAAGAAATCAAAAGAGGAGGTAATAAATTTTAAAGTGTGTTATGAGTGCAGCAGCTCTGGGGTTTCAAATGGGAGTCTTCACAAAACCTAGGACCTTTTGTATGCACAGTTCACACTTTCCCTCTGAGCTTTCCCCTTAGCTATAAATGTGTGCCCACTGTACTAGCCAAGTCTCACAAGAGATTCCCACCCCTTTAATGTTTCATTTCTCTTAGTATCAGCAAACCTGGTACCATGAAGGACCAAATACCTTGAAGACGGCCAGACTGTGGATCGCCAACTACTCCCTCCCTCGGTAAGGGGCTAGGATTGAGAAATGCTAACGCAAACATTGATGAGGCCCTAACTAGTTGTCCCTAACTAGAGTGGTGGTGATGGTTGAGAAATGGGGGGGGGGTTTCAAACCCACCTCAAAAGACGGATGGCACATGGCAGAAGAATTGTCACCATTACAACTTGCAGGCCTCTGCAAGGGTTGAATATGGGCAAGACCTGGTTACATTAATTTTTGTTCCCTTCACAGGGCAATGAAGCGATTGGAGGAAGCCCGGCTGCTCAAGGAGGTCCCTGAGGCCACACGGACATCCCAGAAACAGGAGCTGCACAAATCTCTAAGGGTAAGTGGGACCCATCTCTGCTATGACTTAAAAGTTCTGGGCACTGGGCCCAGAAGGCCCCTGAGATGCAGAGGTTCAAATGAGCTTGCAGAATACTTCTGTGCCTCTGCTCCTCCTCACCATAGTTCAATGGTAGATCAAATGCTTTGAATGTGGATGATCCCAGGTTGACTCCCTGGCATCTCCATCTCCAAGGACTCCTGGACAAGGAAAGATCTCTGCTGGTTGCTTGGAATTCAGCTGCCAGTTCAGAACATGTAACATTGCACTAAATGGGCCCAACAATTCAGCTCAGTAGAAAACACTACTGGGGGTGAGGTGGAGGAGCAGCCTGGGCAGGAAACTTCACCTCTTTTCTTTACCATCTCAGGGCCATCTCATTTTAGTGAGCCCTTCAGTTCCTCTGGTGGCAAAATACTATGTTTTGTTTTTTGTTTTTCTTTCAGTCTTTGAATAATTTCTGCAGCCAAATTGGGGACGACCGCCCTATCTCCTATTGCAACTTCAGCCCCAACTCCAAGCTCCTGGCTACAGCTTGCTGGTAAACTTTATTCTGCTTTTCATTATCTCCCTCCCTTTCCTGCTAAGTTCTCCTATAGTGCACAGGAGAGGCTGCCTGAGCTATTGAGGGCAGTCATAGAATCATAAAATTGTAGAGCTGGAAGGGATCCCGAAAGTAATCTTATCCAACGCCCTGCAATTAGCAAGCTCTGGAAGGCTATTGTGGGAGTAGTTTTTAGAATGCGATAATGCTGTCGGTGCATTTTATCATTTTGTTGAAGGTTGTTTTTAGACTTGCTATCTTCTGTTTTGTTTTTAGACTTGATATCTTGCAGCTGGCGCGTGTGTTGCTATTGAATTTTGCTTGGTTTTTATATGTGTTTGATTTTTTTTACTCTCTTAGCTTCCTTGATTGGTTTTGTTTGTAAAACAGAAAGACAAGGGATAGAAAACATTTTAAGTCAGTTTTCCTTCTGCCTTTCCTCTCTCAGGAGTGGCCTCTGTAAGCTGTGGTCAGTGCCGGAATGTAATCTCATCCACACTTTGCGAGGTATAGTATCTGACTCCCACAGCACCCATTGCCAAAGCAGCCTGCTTTTATCTTCCCTCAAATGACTGGAGCAATTATATGGCTGATTAGGAGCATAAGGCTACATGGGTGGGAGGCTATGAATTTTAAGAGTGGTGCTGTGCAAACTTCTTCCGGTTTTTTTTTGTCCACCTTGGGCTTGAGTGAGATGGCATTCTTTTCTGGAAGATAGCCTGAACTCTAATAATCAGTGTTGGGAGTCATATCCTATAGGCCCACTGCTTAGCTGCTGACTAATTTAGGGCTTGGGAACCTCAGGCCCATGGGCCACATGTGGCCCTCACAGCCTCTCTGACCCTTGGGACTCTCTTCAAACTGCACCAACCCTGCTTGGCACCCTCCTTTTGTGTTTTTACTTGGGTGGAATGTGTCCTTGAATTCTGATCATGCCTGGAAGGAGACTAGAAATGGGAGTGTGAAGGCAGGTAGCCTACTGTACAAAGGGAAAAGCTGCATTTGTTGCTCCACCTTCTTTTGCTTTTGGCCCCTCCCACTATTGGCATGCAGCCATCCTCCATTCAGGCCGGCCAGAGTCATTTTCAGAATTCAAGGATGCAATCCAGCCTGGCAGAAGACACTCCAGAAGGGTGTGAAGCAGGGACAGTGAAGTGTGTGGCCTGAGGGGAAAGAGTGAATTAGTGTGGGGACCAAAGTGGAAGGCCTTGAGAGCCACATTTGGCTTACAGGGCCAAGGTTCCCCACCCCTGCTTTAGCACAAAAACTAAATTTGGAGTGATTCCCAGTCGAAGAGTCTCTTCGGAGCAATAGGAAGAGGCCCAGACTCAGACAAAGGAAGCAAGCTTAAAATTGGCTGGCTCTCAAACTGTCTGTCTGTCTCATCTGTTCCCAAGGGCACAACACCAATGTTGGAGCCATTGTCTTTCACCCCAAGGCAACCATCTCCCTGGACAAGAAGGACGTCAACCTGGCTTCATGCGCAGCGGATGGCTCTGTCAAACTCTGGAGTCTTGAAAGGTATGCCTGGGCCCAGGAAAATCAGTTGCCTTCCCTTCCTTATTTTATTGGCTGCTGCGGGTGGTAGAGAAAAATATTAAAGTGGCCCGGAGAATGGCTTCCTGTTTAAACTCCTTCTGCAACAAACAAAAAGCTAACACAAGTGATTGAGGCAGGGGCATGACCACACCATACTTTTAAAGCATGTGGCTCCCCCCAAAGAATCCTGGGAGCTGTAGTTTGTTAAAAGTGCTGGGAATTATAGTCCTGTGAGGGTGAACTATAGTTCCCAGAGTTATTTTGGCGTGGCTGCTTTTGGGGGCCTGATCCAGCAGTGCTCCTCTCTCCTTATAATGAGGCTTCTTTTCTGTGTTACTGTTTCTAAAGCTTTATAGAGACACGAGTTTGCTTGGCTTATTGGTTGTGCCCCCCAGCCCAAACGGAGTTGGGGGTTTCCCACTTCTCCCCCATGTCATACTTGTCTTACTTTTTACACCTCTTGTCTTGCTATGTCCCCTGTTAGTAGCACCCAGACAGGCTGGGTTTGTTCCAACAGTCAGGGCACTGTGACTCTTGAGGGAGGCAGTTGATTCTGTCAGTGCCTTATCCAAGGAAACAGAGAGAGAGCAGATTTTTTAATTGGGCCTCAGGGAAGAGGTTTATTTCTGTCAGATACTGTTGCTGTGGGCAGAAGCATCTGTGGCGGTAAATTTGCACTCCTCTCAGTCTTAGGTGCCCATGAGGTCATAGAATCATATAATTGTCAAGTTGGAAGGGACCACAAGGGTCATTGAATCCAACCCCCTGCAATGCAGGAACCTTTTGCTCAAACTCATATTTAGTGTTAGATTTTCTCCCACCTGTTGAACTTGAAACTCTCTTTTGCAACAGTGAGGGACCTGTGGCCCATGGGCCTGACTGGGCCTGGCAGGGAACCTGATATGGCCCATGGGGCCATTTTTGCGAAGCCGCACCCGCCCCACCCCTGACATCTTGTATAATATGGGGCAGGTAAAGACACGGCTGCAAAAGGAACAAGTAGAAGAGCTTTAAAATGTGTTGTTCTGGGGCCACTCTGGGGCTTGTTATGTTGATGTCAGATTCAAACCCCGCTGGGCTAGGCTTCCTTCTGGAGTTCCCTGGGTTCCTTCACCTTTTATTTAAGAAAGTCAGGGTTGCGTGTATAGGACTGGATCATTCCAGCAGCAAGGGGGCTCAATCAAACTGAAGAGAGCAGCTACAGTAAGTGGAGCTGGTCTAGTAACTGATACTTGAGGAAGTATTAGGACTCCCTCCTGCCAGTGAGGTTACTGGTTCACTATCCAGTCACTTTCTTTTGGAAAACAGGGTTGTAGACCCATTGAAATGCATGGACATGGTTAACCTAGGTTCATTAATTTCTCTGGGTCTGCTCTGAAAGGAACTTAATTGAATACAACCCCATAGGAAGCTGCTTTATAGCAAGCCAGACTAATTGCCTCTCAAGGCCACTGTTGTCTGCTCTGACAGGCAGTAACTGTCCACAGTTTCAGGTGGGAGGATTTCCCAGCCGTACTTGGAGACACCAGGGATTGAATCTGGGATTCTTTTGCCTGCAGAGTGTGTCTACCACTGAGCCACAACTGCTCTGTTTGGGCAGTCAGGGTTTTCCCTTCTGTTTCGAACGCCCTTGGATTACTTTAATATTTGTACTTTGTAACCCTGGGAACAATGGGGAGTAATCTACATGAAGCCTCCCAAGCTGCCTGTGTATTTTTGCAGCCAGTCAGAGAAAGCATTGTTTGTTTCCTTGTGAACTAGTTTTGCAAAGAGCAATCACAACATATTTTAGGCTTGAAAGGCAGCAAGCAGTGTACAAGTCTTATAGTGTACTGTAACTAAGCTGTTAATAAAGTCATTGGATAAAGCCAAGCTAGTCTGTGACTCTTTCAATGACAACTGAACCCCCTTTCTCTTCTGGGCACCCTTCTGGGGTGTCACTTACCAGTGGTGGGTGGAGTAACTACTGTAAATTTTACCTTCACACAGCAGACTAGTTTCTGTACACACATACCCCTCTGTCCTCCAGCCAGCCAGCTGGATCCACCCATAGCACCTTCCTTTCTCCTCTTCTGTATTGCTGCCTCTTTATTTTAGTCTCTCTTATGGGACAGCGAGTACCATCAAGAATTCGCCATGAGATGTTGTGTTTCTTTCAGTGATGAACCAGTGGCTGACATCGAGGGACACACAGTGAGAGTAGCCCGGGTGGCATGGCATCCCTCTGGCAGGTTTCTGGGCACCACCTGGTAAGTCAGAGGAGGAGGTGCAGCCCAAAGGGCCCCACATGGCACCTGGTTTAATTTCTTGCAGGTAGCAAGGAGGAGAATAAATAGGGAAATGATGTGCTGGAGAGAGAGGAAGAGCAGAGAGCGGCAGAAATGAAGAAAAGAGAGTGCCTTCCATTGTTAGTAGTCTCGCCACCACTGGCCATGGGTTACCTTCGAAAGAATTCTGCCCTCGATAGAAAAACAGTTGTTGTCATCCCTTTGTGATACGTTGCTTCTTTCCACTCAGCCCAGCACTCATTACACAAGACTGGAAAGTGAGAGGTCGGAATGGGAGGAAGCTGCAGTTGAAGATCCCAATGCTTCCTCATAGAGATTGGCAACTGAGCAGGGAATTGAATTACAGTATTTTCCTGCGTATAAGACTACTTTTTAACCCAGGAAAATCTTCTCAAAAGTCAGGGGTCGTCTTATACGCCAGGTCGTATTTCATATATGGAGAGTATATCCCAAACTCTATATTTTAACTGGGAAAGTTGGGGGTCGTCTTATACGCCCAGTCGTCTTATATGCCGGAAAATACGGTATGTGTCCTAAATGCTGCACATATCCCTGTATCAGTTGGCTGATCGTCTAAGTTTGTGGGGGCCGGGGGGCAGATTAGATTAATTCCATGGTCTCAGCTTGGAGTGGAAATCAGGATAGACAATCCAGCCACCTGCTTGAACTTCGGGGGGGGGGACGACTTGTTGGGGCCTTGTGAGATATTCACGTGGGCCTTTATCTCTTCTCCACCTCTCCCCCTGCAGCTATGACCACTCTTGGCGCCTGTGGGACCTGGAGGCTCAGGAGGAGATCTTGCACCAGGAGGGGCACAGCAAAGGAGTCTATGACATCACCTTCCATGTTGACGGCTCGCTTTCTGCCACTGGGTAAATCTACCTAACCCTTCCTGGGGGTGTCACTGAGCAAGTATCAGCCAGCCAGTAATGATGCTCATTTTTGCTAGTTCTAAAATGCCAGAAAAGAGAGAGAATTGGTTGGGATTCTACCTTCAGAAGATCCCACTCAAGTCTTCACTCCTGGAGCTAAAAAGTCACAGGGTGGAAATTCTAATGAGGGAGGGGACATAGCTTTGATAAGAGTGTCTGCTCTGTGTGGAGAAAGTCACAGCTTCAATCCCCAATGGTTATCCCCTTCCTATAATCCTGGAGAGCAGCTGCCAGTCAGTGTAGACACTACTGAATTAGATGGACCAATGCTCTGACTTATTTCAAGGAAACTTCATTTGTTCCTAATATCTTGACTGTATTCCTGAGTTTATACTACTTATTAAAATAAAAGTTTCAACTATTTAGGGTAATATTAAGATTTGCCCCATCATTGTTCTTAATCTGCAAATTCTGATCTGGGCAGCTCTTGCTTTAGCTTGTTTGTAATTGAGTCGATGCTTCATTGTCGTATAACTATGCTTTGGAACTCCCTGCCTATTGACATTAAGCAAGCTATATAGTTCTAGGCACCTGCTGAATCCTTTTGTTTGGTTTGACAAGCCTACCCAGGTGCATAATTTAGTTACTTTGTTTTTAAAGTTCTATACTTATTTTTATGCGTGTTTATAATGCCAATGGCTTTTATGTATATTTGCTTTGTAATTGTTCTGTAGATTTTAGCTATGTTTTACCTACAGTTTTTGTACTCCTCTTTGATAACTTTCTGATTTAAGTGCATTATAAATATTCTAAATCTATACAAACAAAGTGTGCTAATTAGATTTTGCTACATGTGATTTGCCAGGTAGATCAGATCTGGGTCCTGCTTGCAAAACCTTGGATCTGCAGACAGGAGGTGGTAGTAACATGGGAGGCAATCCAAGCTACATTGCAGAAAGGCTTTGCTCCAATTTAACAACTGTGGTTCACAGAAGCTCCTTTGGCTCTTGTTTAGTGATGTTAAGAGGCATCCAGCCTAGGTGACAACTAAAGAGGAAAGAAGATCCAAAGATGGCTTTAAGTGAAGCCTCTTATTCAAAGTGGAAGCATGGGAAGGGGTTTGTGTGAGAAAGAGATTGTTTGACATTTTTCTCTTCCTTTCAGTGGCCTTGATGCATTTGGCCGCGTGTGGGATCTGCGCACGGGGCGTTGTATCATGTTTTTGGAGGGTCATCTCAAGGAGATCTATGGGATCAACTTTTCCCCTAACGGGTAAGAACCAATTTGCCATCCCCTCTTGGGGTGCAGGTCTTAATATTGACACACAGACAACTAACTTCTGCTCGGAGTAGAGTAATTGAAATTAATGGAACTAATTTAGTCTGCATGCACACTATACATTCAAAGCACATTTCCCATCCCCAAATCATCCTGGGAACTTTAGTTTTCCCCTCACAGAACTTATAATTCCCTATGCCCTTAGTAAACTACAGTTCCCAGGATTCTTTGACAGAAGCCGTGTGCTTTAAATGTATGATGGGTACATAATCATGTAGGATTATGAATAGGGCTGAAACTGAGAACAACCCCCTTGCACGCAAACCCAAATTCCTCCTCTTCCGTACTTCTCATAGGTACCACATTGCCACTGGCAGCGGCGACAACACCTGTAAAGTGTGGGATCTCCGCCAGAGAAAGTGCATCTACACCATCCCTGCCCATCAGAACCTGGTGACAGGAGTGAAGTTTGAACGTAAGTCTCTGCAGTTGCTAAGGCCTTTCCTCAGAAACTGAGGATATATAATGGGTTGAAAAGTACCTTGTCTATGGTTTCCATGTGCAACATAGATTCCCAAGACACGGATATATACCACTCCCCATCCTCCCCAAATACACTGGCTCTTGAGAATAGCCTGTATGCTCTGTCACTCGCCCTCCCTCTTCCTGCATCCCACCTGTTCCCTGCTTATGGTTGGCTTTTGGGTAAGGTTTTGGGGGAACTGGTAGCACTCTGGAAGTTGTTGGACTCCCAACTCCCATCAGCCCCAGCCAGCATAGCTAATGGTCATGGACGATGGGAGTTGTAGTTCCTCACCCCTGCTCTAAGTGGTGAATCTCTATATTGCCTCCTTAGTCCTCCTCCTCACTTCCTGTTATTCTTCTCTTTCCCGCCACCCAGCAAATCATGGCAACTTCTTGCTTACCGGAGCTTACGACAACACGGCCAAGGTCTGGACACACCCAGGCTCATCCCCACTGAAAACCTTGGCAGGACATGAGGGCAAAGTCATGGGCTTGGACATCTCCCTGGACGGGCAGCTGATCGCCACATGCTCTTATGACAGAACTTTCAAGCTTTGGATGGCAGAGTAGGGGGAAGGAGCATTTCTGCCGGATTGGCCCTGCCCAGCTCCCGCAGCCAAGGAAGGCAGCCTGCTGTGACACCCTGGGCCTCCGCCACAGATCAGGGCATGGCTTGATGTGCTTCTGGGATACTGCCTCCTCCTCACACATGCACACCCTCTGGTCAGGCCAAGCTGAGTTTGAGAACGCCTTCCCTATTGCATTTTGCTTTAGTTTTGTACTCTCCCCTCCCTTCCCTGTGGACTGGGCTTACATTGATCCAATACCACCAACCTTTAGGAATACCCAGGGTGCTAACAGAGCTGGTAGGGTGGGTTGTTCTGGTTGTTATTTGGGAGTGGGGTCACAGCTTCTTCTCACTCAGAGACTTTTCTTGAAAAACGACACCCTAACATTAAAGCAGAGTGGCTGCTTGAAAATAGTGAAGCCTGTGTGGGTTGCGTTTTTGACACATTGTTCATTGAGCCAAACAGCCTCTGGTGATGGGGTGCCTCCCCTGCCCCACCCCTCAGTGCTCAGCTTTCCTGTTATCACTCCTGCATTCATAGAATCATCAAGTTGGTAGGGATCTTAAAGATTATTAGCCCAGGAATGGTGAAACCATAGGCTCCCTAAGCCAGATGTGGCCCCCCAGGCTTCCCTGCCTGGCCCTCAGGACTCTCCCCAGGCCACAACTCTCCGCAAATCATGTTTCACATCCTCCCTGAGAGTTTTTGCCTGGCAGGAATGTGTCCTTTCACTCTGATATTACTTCTTGCTTGCCTAGATGGAGGTATATGGAAGGGTGTGTGTGAATATGGAAACTGGCCTGCTGCACACAGTTAACATTTACATTAGCTGCCCTACTCACTTTTGCCTCACCCCACCTACCACCCGCATGTGGCTCGCAGAATGTTGCCCAGAACGGAATGAGGTAATTGGGTTGGGAAAAAGGATTTTCCACCTCTGAATTGGCATTTCCTTGTAGGGAAAGGCACTGCAGCCACCCCACTAATGTTCATTTTGTTTGTTCCTTTCCCAATCCACCCTGTCCACCTTGCAAGACCCAAAATATTGCTTTGATCCTATTATCAGCCCCCACTCTTACAAGCTGATGCAATTTGAAACAACACACTGCAGCGTAGATACAAAAGTTTTAATGTCACTGCTGTTTGGCCCTCTAACCAGTAGTGCACACACCAGGATAAAAAAAAAACCTTGAGCATCTGCCTTCATTTACGTGCCTGCATGACGTGAGTACACAGAGGACCATCTCAAAGCCTGGACAGAGGACAGTTAAGATCTGCAGCCTTGGTGGTTCCACATTCAGCAGTGTAGTCAGTGTTCTCTGGATGTTGGGAACTCTTCATTGGCTGCAGCAGAGGCATTTGGCACAGGAGAAGAGGCTGGTTTGGAGGGTCAGCATAGCTCAGTGGTAGAGTATTACATGCAGAAGCTTCCAGGTTCAATCCCCAGAATCTCCAGGTAGGAATAAGAGAGACAGACAACTGTCTGAAACCCTGGAGAGCTGCCACTCAGTGTAGACAATATGGAGCTAGATGGACCAATGGCCTGACTAAGGCAGATTCCTATGTCCCTTTACTCCAAGTATGAAGTAAAGGGACATAGGATTACAGCTCCCATCATGACCAGAGATGATGGGAGTTGTAGTTCAGCAACACCTGGAATGCGAAAAGCTCACCTCTCCACACCTGCTATATTCCCATTATCCATTTTCACCATCTTGCCCACTTTAGCCAACTTAAGAAGCAGTGAGTTTGTTTGTTGAAATGCTCCCACTGCCCTGTCATGTCATCATCCGCCCTATTTTAAAGCTCACAAGTAACCCTCAAGATCAAATCCTGGGACCCAGTGGCAGTCCAAACCATTTTGCTATCTGGGGCGAAGGACAATTGGCAGCCTCTCTCTTGTTTGATAGACAGAATCTGACAGAGCTTTGAGTCTTAAATCATAACTCTGGGCAATGTCTTCCAGCACACTTGAGCTGACTTAGAGAACTCAAGGCAGGCTGTGTGGCACACACAAGCTAGTCTTCCCAACACTTTGCTGCTGCTTGCCAATCACCTCTACCCTGCTCCCAGCATCTTTCGCCTGAGGAGGCTGCTGGTCCCTGTCACCCCCACCCCCAAAAGAACTGCCTGGTCCAAAAGATGGAGAAGATGAGTAGTAAAGTCACGCTTAAGATGACAGCCATCAGGTAGGTGAAAATCCGGAGCTGGGGGTTGCAGGCACACGCCCACATTGGGGAGCGGTGGCGGTTGGGCAGGGTTGTGGCGGCAGTGGTAGTGCTGGCCGGGCGGCTTTGCTCACGGTAGCTCTCAATGCTGGGATCTGTCACTGGGCCCAGATCCAAGGTGTAGACCCTGGGCTGGCGGAGGAAGTACCTGCTCTTACGCTGCTCCTTCAAGCACAGCTGCCGGCCCTCCAGGATGATGTGGTTGGGCTCCAGGCGCAGGATAGCCTCGTTGGTGGGCAACTCAGTGACGGGCTGGTCGGAGGGGATGACGGTAGGGTGGCGGCAGAGTGGGCACTGCAAGCGGTTCTGGGCCGGGGACACCAAGCTGAGATGAGCCAGGCACTCAATGCAGAAGGAATGTTGGCACTGAAGGACCTTGGGGGTGCGGAAAGTGTTGTCGTAAGGGTTCCAGCAGATGGGGCATTCAGCCTCCAGCCCCTGGACCTGCTTCTCAGCCATGGGGAGACCCAGTCAGCAACACAGCCTTCTTTGCTACCTAGGAGACTAAAAAACAAGGGCAGGTGGAATCTCAGTGACAGTAATCATACAGCAGCATCAATGCAGTGGAATCTTTGGCCCACGAGATGGAACAATTGCTGAGGCTGATGGGAGTTGTAGTTCTTCAGCATTGGTGGGGGTGGGGGACAAAGGTTCCCAACATCTGGTTTTTACAGCATCAGCAAATGCAAAGAGAGAGGTCCTCTGCCCAAGGGAGTTTGCAGTATGAAGTTTAAGAGTGGAAGCGAGCCCTTCTCTTGCAAAGCAATTGATAAGGCAAGGGTGGGAAGATAAACATCCACATCAGAACAGCCTGCTGGATCAGGCCAATTGCAATCTAGCCCAGCATCATCTTCTCACAGCAGCCAACCAGAAATACATGGGAAACCTTGAGCGTAGAGCATAGACGTTATGGCTTGTAGCCATTGATACCTTTATCAGAGGAAGCACACAGAGGCTTGTGCTGTAATGGTAGAGCCACTGCCAGTTGGTCTAGACAAGCTAGTCGAAGGATCAGTGCTCTGACTCTAGCATAAAGGCAGCTGCCTGTGTCCTACGCACACCCACCCCTGCAAAAAACAACACCCAAAACAAACCTACCTTGCCTTGAAAAGCAGGAGATGTGGGCAGTGTGGCCTCATTCTAACTCTATTCCATCCAGGAACAATGTTGCTTTTCACACCTGCCAGAAGTCTGGTGCATTCTCCTTCTGCTCCCTTATTCTTTCTTAAGATTGGCGAGCAAGTGTGGGTTTGCAGCTGGATCTGAACTGGTCCAAAATGAAGAGAGAGAGAGCCTAGGCAGGAAGATGCTTCCTTTGCTGGTGCTGCTAAACCAAAGGTGTTCGCTCTCCTCCTCCCATTCTCAGGGGACTTTGTCCCTTAGGCAGAGCTTGGCGTTCTATTCTGTCAGGTTGGTAAGCAGCTGTTGTTTACTACCAGGGCCTGGCAGCCAAGGCGAGAGAACCGGTGGAAGGCCGGCAGGGAAAGCATCGGGCTGCCTTGGAAGTCAGGAAGCCCCAAGCTGACCTATTTTTCAGCACTGCTGCCATTGATTTTGGGTACCTTGGTTTAGGAGCATGGGAGAACAATAAGGCATGCTCCAAGAGGCAGAGCAGCATTTGCCCTAAAATCCCAGCACAAATCTCAAAAGCAGCAAGACATTTTTTTCTCCTTTACACCTTCCACCGTCTAGCACTGTACTGAATTGTAGCTTCTAAACCCTGGTGGGAGGGCAAAAACATTTCCCCTTATACATTGCAATGGACCATGTCCATTGATGGTGGAAACAGGTATAAATGTATTATTTAACATCATTAATATACTGCTTTAAACAATACATTTTTTCAATTTTTTAAAAGTTAAAAACAAAAGCATTTAAAGATAATTGAAATTAACAGTCAACAGATAAAAATAGGTTAACATCTACATGCCCATATCAGCTTTCTGACACAAAAATGTTTTTAGCAGGAACCTAAAAGAGTACCACAAAGGTTTCCCACCTGATTTCAATTGGCAAGGAGTTCCAAAGGGTATGTGCTGCCACAGTAAAAGTTTGACTTTTTGCAAGTGTGGAACAAGTATTCTGTGGAACCAGTAACAGTGCTCAAGTGGGCACATATGAGATAAGGTGATCCCACAATAATAATAATAAAAATCTCCTGCATTTGTAAGTGATATTATGGTTTGTTTACTTTTGTGTGTGCAGAGCCCGCCTGCCCCCAAACAGTGAAGAAAATATTAATATGAAAGAAAACGCACAGTGAAATACAATGAATCATTCAAATCAAATATAAAATTGTGAAGGGGCATGGCTTGCCAAGAAACCTAATGGCGGCCTGATCCAGCATCTCCTATATGTAAGGGGCTAATTTATAGTTGAATGACTGCTAAGTAAAAGCATACTCCTCTCAAATTTATCTTCAGAAAGGTCATGTTGTGGGGGTCATAAAAGTTAGCTGGCAATATTTACAAGAAGTGTTGGAAGCGCATTGCCCAGTGCTGCTTGAAGAGACTGGCAAAATACTAAATATCCTCTGATTACTCTGGATATGTGTTTGTGAACTGCCTTCATGCTCTCATCACACACAAAACTCCCATCATTTTGCTTCTCATTTGGAAGCCAGGTTAACTCACATCCTTCCCCCCTCCCTCTTCCCCTCCGCTCTCGTGTCTCAACAAGGAGCAAGCCCACCCCACAACCAATCACCCTCATTGGGATGGGCAAAGCCAATCTGCAAACCACTAAAATCCTTCCCTCCCTTCCCAAATTCCAGAGGTACCATCCATTTAAGCATTGGCCATAATATACTGTAATGGAACTTCCATTTTCAGAGGCAGTATACCTCAGACTATCAGTTTAGTGGTGCAGCTGGGTAATTGTAGTCCTTGGTCTTATTACTGCTGTGCATTGTTTCAGTTGCCAAAAAAAAAAAAAAGAACCTATTTTCCCTTCCAACCCAATATGCTTTATAACAGTTCTACCTGCACTGTCAGAGGCAGTATGGCTATGAATAATAGTTGTTGAGAATTAGAAATTGAAGAGTGCTGTTGCACTCAGGTCCTGCTTCTGGGCTTTCCATAGGCATCTGCTCAGCAACGGTGAGTGGCCAGCCAGTGATTTGGACAAACAGGATGCATATAATCCTCCAGGCTTGCTGGCTGCAGCTCAATGGCAGAGTATCTGTTTTGTATGCAGAAGATGCCAGGATCTGTCTCCTGCAACATCTCCACATAGGACTGGGAGCCTAAAATCTGGACTGCTGCTGCCAGTCAGTGTAGACAATACTGGGTGTGTTTATTTCCAGGAATACAGCTGACTGGAACCAGGGTAGTACTCCTGATGCTCCAATTCAGGTTGAAAGTTTCTTAACCTATAGAATCTCCAAAACCCAAGAAACTGTAGCTTCTGTTTTTTAATGCATGCCATCCAGACTCTCCTGTTACTCTGCAGCCACACTAGACATCGAGAGGAAGGTGTCCTCTTCTGAGAGTGTTGGCACTCCAGACACCTGCTCCTCAGCAAACAAAACCACTTTCCAAATACTGTTCAGACCTTACCAGGAGGACAAGGAAGCTTCCATTGGAAGCCACCAATTTATCCACTGCCCTATCAGCAAAGAGAACAGTATTCAAAATATCAGACACCAGTCTGGGAGTGAAGACTTGGAGGAGGAACTCTTCCCGTCCTCGTTTCATACCATTCAGCAGCACAGCAAGGTTGATCTTGGTGGCCAACCGTTTTCCATCCACAGAGCTCCGTGTGGACACCATTATGCCGTAAGGTACAAGACTTTGCCCCACATAAATCTCTGCAGCAGAGATATCACAGGTCCCATTTTCCAGGATGCCCCTCCAGGGAAGCCAGACACTACTTTGCTCGAGATATCGAAGTTTCACGGCACTCTCCTCCGTCAGAAGGGAAAGAGTTGCTTTGGTGAGGCACAGAAGTGTGCTGCTTGCATCACCCAGCCCAGCTGTGACCAGGACCCAAGGTTTGTCAGGATTTGTCCCTCCCAGCTGGCCACGTACGTATTGCTGCAGAATCTGCCACGTAGTTTCTGGCTGGTTTGGGAAGAGAAGGCGAAGGAGTCCAAGCCGGCTTTGGGGCAATTGATTCTTGGTGGGGCTCGCAGCCCTGTAGTCATCCAAGGATAAGTGACTGTTACCATGATGGAGCAGGATCATAGAAACAAAGACAAACACGAGGGCCAAAAAGGCAGCAAGGGAAACAGAAGGGAGGAAATCAGAGTCTTGCAGGTCTGGTGCAGGAGTTTCGGTAGAGGCAGAAGGAGCTGATCTTTCTCTGGCCTCCCCCTCTGCACGCTTCCAGGGTTCACAACAAGGTTCTTCAGGGAAGTTTCTACAGTCAAACAAATAGGTCTCCTCATCATCAACATCTTTCCACATGTCTTGGTCTTCTAGCACAGAGAAGGAAAGGAAAGGAAAACTCAGAAGCAGGGTCTTTAAAACAACACACACACACACACACACACACACACACACACACACACAAGCATAGCACTGATTGAGATAGTAGAGACCTGAAATAGTATGGCTGTACCATTTCAGGGTGTCTAAACCACAGAGCCTAGGGCTTGCTAATCAGAAGTTCGGCAGTTCGAATTCCCGCGACGGGGTGAGCTCCCGTTGCTCGGTCCCTGCTCCAACCTAGCAGTTTGAAAGCACGTAAAAGTGCAAGTAGATAAATAGATACTGCTCCGGTGGGAAGGTAAACGGCGTTTCCGTGCACTGCTCTGGTTCGCCAGAGCAGCTTAGTCATGTTGGCCACATGACTCGGAAGCTATATGCCGGCTCCCTTGGCCTATAGAGCGAGATGAGCGCCGCAACCCCAGAGTCGTCCGCAACTGGACCTAACGGTCAGGGGTCCCTTTACCTTACCATTTCAGTCTGAAGGGAGAGGGTCACATTTTGGATTGTTCCCTGCAGGTCCAAATCCAACATAGTTGGAGCGTCTCTGCCTGCTGTGCTAGCTTTTTATTTGTGGGGTCTGGAATTATTTATTTATTTATTTATTTATTTATTTATTTATTTATTTATATACATACAGAGAAGCATTAATAATTACCCCAGTGGCTGCCCTTGTCTCCAGTTTTTGTCCCCTTAAAACTCTACCCCTTCTTTGAGAGCCAGTGTGATGTACAGTGATACCTCGGGTTAAGTACTTAATTCGTTCTGGAGGTCCGTTCTTAACCTGAAGCGTACTTAACCTGAAGCACCACTTTAGCTAATGGGACCTCCTGCTGCCGCTGCGCTGCCAGAGCACGATTTTTGTTCTTAGCGGAGTTCTTAATCTGAAGCGTACTTAATCTGAAGTGTACTTAACCTGAAGCGTACTTAACCTGAAGCGTACTTAACCCGAGGAACCACTGTAGTGGTTAGAATGCTAAACTAGGACCAGGGAGACCAGAGTTCATTTCTCCACTCAGTCATGAAGCTCGCTGGGTCACCTTGGGCCCAGTCACACACTCTTAGCCTTACCTACCACACATGTAAGGATAAAAGCAGCAGCAGGATGGCATGCAATTGACCTCCCTGGAGGAAAGGTGGGATACAAATGTAATAAGCAAATAAATAAAATAAATTACGTTGCAAGTGTAATAAGCAAATAAATAAAATAAATTATGTTGGTGTCCTACTACCAAGGCTCCATAGAGAGCATTCTTATATACTGTATTTGTGCTTGGTTCTCCAGCTGCACAGCCAGGGAGAAGAAGGTACTTCAGAAGGTCATAACCACAGCCCAAAATATTATTGGTCATCCTCTCCCATCTCTGGAAGAACTATACAGTTCCCGTTGCCTTAAAAAGGTAAACAACATTTTAAAGAATCCATCTCATCCAGGATATAGTCTCTTTGCACCACTGCCTTCGGGTAGAAGATATAGAGCAATTAGATCAAGAACAAATAGATTGAAGAACAGTTTCTACCCAAGAGCTATAACCATCTTAAATGCTGTAACCAGATAATATGACCTTGGAGAGCTGTGATGGGTGTATGTGTGTGTGTGTGTGTGCGCGCGCGCGCATGTGTGGCTTTTTTTGGTGTGTGTGTGTTTTGTGCTGGTTTCCCCCCCCCCTTTTTTTCTGGTTTTTACAGGATGGCATGCAATTTCGTTGCACTTGTATAGCGTTGTGCTTGTTACTTGTGCAATGACAATAAATAAATTATCTTATTATCTTACCTTATGTTGCAAATGCAAGTGCAGGTTTATCATTAGACAGAGCTAACAATGGCTATTTGCCTCTGCCTAAAAGCCATATTTGGTAGCGGCCATTGCAACACCTTGTAGTTGTGAGTTCCAAAGGTTTATTGCACATCACATGCAAAAGATAATGCCAAGAAGTTGCCACACCTACACCAGCGACTTACTTTCAGCTTGAAGGGCAGACATGTCTTGAGCCATTCTCTGGATAGAGGGTCGTTTCCCACAAATCTTCATTTATAGGTACATCTCTCTTACATCTGGCACCTACTGAGCATGGAGAGAAGGAAAATAGGAGAGAGAGTGGCCCAGTTAAATTAGCCTTGGTGTAAGAATATTCAAGGTCTTATATATATATATATAATAATTGTTCATAAGTGTGCCAAGCAAGGCAGGGCCACATGTCTGAAGCAGCGCAGGAGGACAGGCCTGTCTCCATTTTGACTCCCAAACTGACAAACTGTTTCTCTGCAAGGAAGGAGGGGGGATTCTCTCAGGAAAATAAAGATAATTCTGGCTGCCTGATACCTGAGTGACAGACAAAAGGGTGTGATTAACTTGGCTGGGAAACAGGGAAATGTAAATATCTCTTTTGTTTTACTTGATGGGTTTTTGGGTGGAGGGCAAGAGGAGGCATGGGGAGGGTCAAGGATGCTCAGATTACTGCTACCAGACCTCCCCTTTCATGATGTAACTGTGATGTATCTGGGGGGTGGTCCTGGGTTACACCCCTTTTTGTGATGTATGTATGATGTATAGGGGTGGTCTTGAGCCGGGTGGGGGATTTCAAAAGTCTATATAGGAGCTGGCACACCATTGTTCTGGGTTCCTCCTCCCTCCCCCAATTTGGGAGTGAGGGCCTCTGTTGCAACAGATACCGGTATAATAAAACTTTGCTTCTCAATTTTTCTCTGGTTGGCCTCTGTAAATTTACTCCTACCGATGGAGAACCTAGGAAGGCTCTTGTGTACCCCATAAGGGAATAAGAGCAGATTTCTGTTTATTTTAGCCTCTTGTAGCAAAAACAGCCAAGACCCCTGAGACCCCTTAGACATTCTCTGTGGCAAACATTTGCATAGGCAAGAGCCTAGTTTGTCAGATACACAAAGTAGGCTGCAGAGACTGAAAGAAAGGTAACTGCCTAATCCCAAGTCACAGTAGGCTGGTGCATATAGTTCAGTCTTGTCTTCTCTGACTGGCAGTGGCTCTCCGGGGTTTCAGGCAAGGGTTTCTCCCAATCTTTACCTGGAGATGCTGGTAATGAGAGAGAGTCATGGGAAAGTGAGGGAGTACCGGTAATTTGGCTCCACCTTTCTCCTTCCGCCGGAGCAAAAATAAATTGTACTCTTTGGTGACAGAACCCCAGCAAAGATTTAAAAATCACAACACATACAGCAAAGTAAAGCATGAAAATATAGGCTGTTAGACATTTAAGATATACCATTGTGAGTTTAAAAACGTTCCTCTTCCCCTGGCATAAACTGACAGCAAGTAAGAAGGCAGGTAGGCTGGGGGCTGGCTGAGAGCATGGTGGGGGCAGTGCTCTACATGCCCAATGGACCAGCCTCTCCAAGGAGGCTGATCAATGAGCACACTCAGAAGTATTGGGGGGCATGGAGCTCCCTCAATTTAGGATTTCTGCCCCCCCCCAAAAAATATTTTTGTATTTCTGCAAACAATGGGGTTACTCCGAGCTTGCTTGGGGATAAAACTTCTGCTTTCTTGTGTCTGGGTGTTGTCATGTGGCTATATAAGGATCGGCACTTGACTCTGAACTTTGGAAATAAAGGGAATGTGAGCAATGAAACGCTTATAAACTCTTATGATCTGTTATGAGCCATTAAAAAAAAGGCCTGGCAGTTTTTATAGGATAATCTCAGAGAAAGGTGTCATTTTGTCTACAAAGTGATCAATAAACATTGGCCACTCCAGTGAGGTGGGACAAAGTAGGCTAAAGGCAAAGTTTTAAAGAGGGAGAAAAATGAAGAGCTCTCTGCTGAGTTCCCACTTTTGCTAGTGTATATCGATCACTTTAAAGGCAATAGTTCTTCAGCTGCATGCACACTACCAGTCACTTTTGCTCTCGGGCAAACACAGACTCCACATCTAACACCAGTGCTACATGCCACTCCAAAATCTCCATGAGCTGTAAGAGATTCCTGTTTACCCAAGGTTGTGTCTCCATTGGGAAGATCGAGGCACAGCAGAGGCTAGTATCTTTAAGAAATATGGCTGATTAACACATATTTACACCTGGATATCTACCATGGAGGGGCAGTGTCTCTCATTCAGGGGCGTAGCAATGGGAGGGGCGGGGCGGGTCGCCCCGGGTTCCACCCCAGAGGGGGGTGACACTTTTTTAAAAAAAAAAAAAATTTTAAATTTTTTTAAAATTTTTTTTAACTTCATTGAAAAAAGGAGATAATAGACACATACACACAACCCCCCCACCTCACAAAGTGGCACCATCAGAGGGGGGTGGCACTTTTTTTTTTTAATTTTTATTTTATTTTAACTTTATTGGGGGGGAAAGAGATAATAGACACACACACACAACCCCCCACACCTCACAAAGTGGCGCCATCAGAGGGGAATGACACTTTTTAATTTTTTTAAATTATTTTTTAATTTTTTTAATTTTTTTAATTTTAACTTTATTGAAAAAAAAGAGATAATAGACACACACACACAAAACCCCCACACCTCACAAAGTGGCACCATCAGAGGGGGGGTGACACTTTTTATTTTTTATTTTATATTTTTTTTTACATTATTATTATTATTATTTATTTTTTTATTTATTTTAACTTTATTGAAAAAAAAAGAGATAATAGACACACACACACAAAACCCCCACACCTCGCAAAGTGGCACCATCAGAGGGGGGTGACACTTTTTAATTTTTTTAATTTTTTTTTTAAATTATAGTGGTGGGGGGTGACAAAAAAAATTCCGTCCCGGGTACCACCTGGGCTTGCTACGCCTCTGCTCTCATTGCCCCTCTCATATCTTCAGCAAACTTGGGTCCAAAACAGCAGCCAGTCATGGCTCCTCGTCTCCTGATGCAGCCTCCTCCAGCCAGTGCCAAAGTGGTTCTGACCTCTACACCCCCCCCCCAAAAAAAATGTCCTGTCCTTCCCAGCAGCTCATGGAGAACTAGCCTTTGCTCTCCATCCCAGCACACCTCTTGACAAAACCCCCAGCTTCCTGTGAAATTACACTTTTCCCTGTCACCTCAGAGCCCCCTCCCTGTCACTCCTGTTTTGCACAGATCTGAGAACCTTCTTTGATGTATGGCTACTATTTCATAATGGTTTGCATTCAACCAGCCAGCCCAGGCCAGACTGGTTTGCATAAGCTGGCCCATGGATTCCTTTCTGACACAGTTCTGTAGCTTGCATTTCCCATTCCTATCCCAGACATTAGCTAGATTAATTAATTTCTTGGGGTTTTGGGGGGGGTCTCCCCCTGACCAAACTCTTAACAATATTCATCTAGCCATCTTATTGGGAAGGGCTTAGCAGAAGAGCAACACCATTTTGCATGTAGTCCCAGGTTCAGTCTCTAGGACCTCAGGTAGGGCTGGGAGATGCCTCTGCCTAAAACTCTGGATTGCTGCTGCCGGTCAGTACTTGGGCTAAAGCAGGTATCCTGTGTTCCTGGAAAGCACCATAGCTCAGTGGTAGAGCATCTGCTTTGCATATGGAAGGTGCCAGGTTCAATCTCCAATGGCATCTCCAGGTAGAGCTGAGAGACCCCCCATAAGCGAGGCTCTGGAGAGCTTCTGCTGGTCAGAGTAGACAAGGCAACCTAGATAAATTGTCTGGCTTGGACTGAGGCAGCTTCTGATGTTCCTCTGGCTGCAGCTCAGACAATGCCCATTAAAAGCATAGCTACAGGCGCTTGTGCAAAACCTGACAACCTTATCTGCCCACCACCCCAAAAAATGATGTCTGGTTTTATTTATTGAAAATATTTGGAATCACCTCTTGTCTTCGTTCTTGAGATGTTTAGACTCACCTTTACTTCATGCTTTGCTGTATGCGCAAAAGTTGGCAAAAGTTCTCAGATTCGGCACTTTCTAGATTTGCAAGAAACATAAAATGGTTCGTTCCCCACCACCTCTCCCCAAAAAAGTTATTATAGAACCAAGGAGAACAAGTATTGAAAATGAGCAAATACTTACCACCCTTTCCACATACAAATGGGGTACACTCCACTCCCCCACGAAAAGGTTCCCTTGTTGCATTTCAAGTTACCCACTGCTCTATCAACTTGGCACTGCCAACTTACCTGCAGACACCTCTCATCTGCACACACTAACAGAAGATCTCCTCCCTCCAAGGCACAGTTTTCACCAGGTCCTAAAGCTAGTACGTCTTAGTTTTGGGCGTAACACATGAGTGCATACAAACCAGGGCTTAGTTCATTTCTATAGGTTCTGCAGAGAAGTCACACCTGGCTTGATCTCATCCCAGCAACATCAGAGGCTGCCTTACAGTAATTCAGACCTTTTGGTCCATCTAGGTCCACACTGATTAGCAGAGATTCTCCTGGGTTTTGAGCAGGAATCTCTCTTATCCCGACCTGGAGATGCTGAGGATTTAACCTAGGACCTTTTCAAATGTGAGACGTGTACTCTGTTACTAAGATACATGCAACCGAATGCAATACAGCTAAGTCCTAAATGCAACCTATTACACTACACTCTGTGTGTGTGTGTGTGTGTGTGTGTGTGTCCCCTACTGTGCTCCTGTGCAAAAAAATTGAATGTGTTATAAACAAAAAATAAGGGCATGTAACATTTCCCAGCATGACAACAAAGCCTCCTGCATATACAATATATAATGCCATTTAGAAAACAGGAACCAGAAATCCTAATGGCAAATTCTTGCTGCTCTGTGGATTGAGAGATGCACTCTGGACATGCTCAAAAACCTCCCTCCACCAATTGTTACTAGCAGGTATGGATGGGCAAACCTATCAATTTTTGTTTCTCATTCCCCCCCCCCATTTTAAGTCTCCCTTTCCACATTGGTCTGTGATTTATTTCTTTTTAAGTCCTCCTGAAAATTCAGCAGCTGTTTGATGTAAATTATTCCTAATATAAACAGTTTGCTATGCAATTTTGCCTGATAAACACATTTTTGCAAAGCAATTTCCCCAACACCTTGCATCTTGTTTCCATTAATATAGACATATTTATGCACACTTCAAGCCAATATATAGAATTCTGTACACGGAGATCTGGCTTGCAAAATTCAGAGAAGTGCAAATTTCAAAGGGAGGCTGCGTTTTGATCTGCACATTGTTTTGGAAAAGTTCAAATCAGGTAGATTAATCTTTAAATGTGAGCAGAAACTAATTTATCCCTCAGCCATAGCCACAGGTTATGCTGGCTGAGGGAGATGGAAACTGTAGTCCATCAACATCTCTAAGGCCACAGGTTTCCCATGCCTTTGTGTTAAAGCCCCCACCACCCAAAAAAAAAAAAATTGTTTCCTCCTGCCTACTGTGCATGTAAAAAGTTAGTGCAGTGGATAAGATTCAAAGAAAGCACAGTAGCTGAACTATTATAATTATTGATATTTATTAAATTTGCATGCCACCCTTCATCCGAAGATCACAGGGTGGTTCACATAATAAAAGCAAGAACAAAAAACAAACAAACAAGCCAATAACCCCCCTTCAACCAAACACATTTAAAAGAACATGGAATGTTAATCAGCCTGGCTAAAGAGAAAGCTATTTGCCTGGTGCCTAAAAATATGTAGTGAAGCCGCCAGGCAAGCCACGCAAATTAGCAAAGGTTTGGCAAGTCCTAACCAGTAACTATGCAATAATGTTTGCACTGCTTCTTTTGGAAAGCAAAAGCAAGCTGGCTGTTTCCACTGAAAGTGGCGATTCCCAGAATGAACCTCCCTTAAGGTGCCCTATGCCCTGTTTTAAGTCAACCGCCTGCAACACCTGCACACCAAGCAATAATTCAACAGCTATTTCCATGGAGAGGTGGGGGAAACGCAGCCTGTGGTTTCTCCCACTTCCAGCATACAGTGGTTCAGGAAGACCCAGTGCTTTTGGCCAGTTAAAAAAGATAGCACAAGAGTAAAGCTGCTAAGACATCCTGGAGAGTGAAGTCAAATGGGCCTTAGAAAGCACTGCTAATAAAAAGACTAGTGGAAGTGATGATATTCCAGTTGAACTATTTAAAAATTTAAAAGATGATGTTGTTAAGGTGCTACACTCAATATGCCAGCAAGTTTGGAAAACTCAGCAGTGGCAAGTTCTTAAAGAAATGGGAGTGCCTGATCACCTCATCTGTCTCCTGAGAAATCTCTATGTGGAACAAGAAGCTACAGTTAGAACTGGACATGGAATAACTGATTGGTTCAAAATTGGGAAAGGAGTACAACAAGGCTGTATATTGTCTCCCTGCTTAATTAACTTATATGCAGAATTCATCATGCGGAAGGCTGGACTGGACGAATCCCAAGCCGGAATTAAGATTGCCGGAAGAAATATCAACAACCTCAGATATGCTGATGATACAACCTTGATGGCAGAAAGTGAGGAGGAATTAAAGAACCTTTTAATGAGGGTAAAAGAGGAGACCGCAAAATATGGTCTGAAGCTCAACATCAAAAAAATTAAGATCATGGCCACTGGTCCCATCACCTCCTGGCAAATAGAAGGGGAAGAAATTGAGGCAGTGAGAGATTTCACTTTCTTGGGTTCCATGATCACTGCAGATGGTGACAGCAGTCACGAAATTAAAAGACGCCTGCTTCTTGGGAGAAAAGCAATGACAAACCTAGACAGCATCTTAAAAAGCAGAGACATCACCTCGTCGACAAAGGTCCGTATAGTTAAAGCTATGGTTTTCCCAGTAGTGATGTATGGAAGTGAGAACTGGACCATAAAGAAGGCTGATTGCCGAAGAATTGATGCTTTTGAATTATGGTGCTGGAGGAGACTCTTGGGAGTCCCATGGACTGCAAGAAGATCAAACCTATCCATTCTTAAGGAAAGCAGCCCTGAGTGCTCACTGGAAGGACAGATCCTGAAGCTGAGACTCCAATACTTTGGCCACCTCATGAGAAGAGAAGACTCCCTGGAAAAGACCCTGATGTTGGGAAAGATGGAGGGCACAAGGAGAAGGGGATGACAGAGGACAAGATGGTTGGACAGTGTTCTCGAAGCTACCAACATGAGTCTGACCAAACTGCGGGAGGCAGTGGAAGAAAGGAGTGCCTGGGGTGCTCTGGTCCATGGGGTCACGAAGAGTTGGACACGACTAAATGACTAAACAACAACAACAACAACAAAGCTGGTAAGAAAAAGTTGGCTGTTCTAATGCCCCTGGGACTTCTTAGTCTCACCTTTAAAGCCCTAAATGGCCTCGGTCCAGTATACCTGAAGGAGCGTCTCCACCCCCATCGTTCTACCCAGACACTGAGGTCCAGTGCCGAGGGCCTTCTGGCGGTTCCCTCGCTGAGAGAAGTGAAGTTACAGGGAACCAGGCAGAGGGCCGTCTTGGTAGTGGCACTCGCCTTGTGGAACGCCCTCCTACCAGATGTAAAAGAGAACAATAACTACCGGTACCAGACTTTTAGAAGACACCTGAAGGCAGTCCTGTTTAGGGAAGCTTTTAATGTTTGACACACTATTGTGTTTTAATATTTTGTTGGAAGCTGTCCAGAGTGGCTGGGGAAACCCAGCCAGATGGGCGGGGTATGTATGTATGTATGTATGTATGTATGTATAAATAAATAAATAAATAAATAAATAAAATAATTATTATTGTCTCTCACATACACATGGCTTGCTGTTTTCATGTGGTGTGAGCCCATGTGGCTGCAGTGTTATCTGTGAGGAATGGAGAACCTCAGTGGCCCTGTGTATAGCTGTTGGACTCCAGTTTCTATTAGCCCCAGCCAGCATCACTGAAGATCAGGAATGATGGGAGCTGGAGCCCACCAACAACTGGAGGGCCACAGGTCTCCCAATCCCCGGAAGATATAGATGCTGCAGTCAAATGGCTGGGCTGATTCTGTGGACAGCTTTCACCCTCCTTCAAGGCCTTGTGGCAATTGAGTGGGTGAGACCACCAGTGGGTTAGTAAAAAACAGATGCATTACCTACTGATTGATAGCCTGTTGTGCCACTATTAAAAAAGCATTACTGGTAGGTTGTATTCAATACTAGTCCTACACAGAGTGGACCCACTTAAAATTATGGGCACAAGTTAGTTGCAGAACAAACTGGGTTCAGACCTATGTCAAGCTTTGCTCATTCACACTGAACCTTAGGAGAGACTTCCTAACAGAAGGAGCTGCTTGATAGTAGAATAGACTTGCCTTGGGAAGGGTCATGGACTCTTCTTTGGATAAATTGTTTAGGCAGCATCTGGGTGGGAATCTTTAAGGGGTCTTGGACTTGGGAAAATTCCTGCCAGGGATCCAGCATGTGATAAGATTTTTGCCACAGATACTGGAATGCCCATAGGTTAGGGTAGAACAGGGTGGGTGGGTGGAACTGAGGGAAGATGGTGGGAGGGGCTTAGCTGCAGGGTGCAGCCTCCCCCAGTTGACCTTGGGGGAGAGACCTATTGGGGATAGGAAGGACAAACACTGCATACACAGCATGCATCACATCCCCCCACCATTGTTATGGCTGCTGGGAATTACTGGTAGTAGCTCTGTGAGGAGTCAACTGGAATTACCAGGATCCTTTGGAGATGTGTTTTAAATGTATGGCATGTACAACACAGCCCAAGAGAGCTAGATTCTCTTCTACCATAATAAGGATAATGACAATAATAATTGTATCCCACCCATCTGAGTTGCCTATCTTTGTCACCCACTCAAGCATGATACCTCCTCTGTTATCTTATTTCTACACCCTGTTTGCTCATCCTCCCTGACTTCCTCTTTTTGGTCTGCTGCTAGAACAGAGATTTCCCCCCACAATAGCACACTTCGTTTGGTATTTCTTCCACGGTTGCTATTCCTTTTGCTTTTCCTGCTTTTTCCTAGCCCTTTTGGACAAATCCCAGACCAGAAGGTTTGCTGGAAGGCAAACAGCATCTCTGGGTGCAGAGGGAGTGGGAACAACTGGGCAAACAGCTCTGTGCCCTCCAGCTACATCTACATCTCTCTCTGGGAGGGAAAGGCACACCTTGAGCCACCCTGGATCGCCACATCAAAAAGCCGCTCCTCTGCAGGGAGCCTGCGGAAGATTATCAAAGCTTGAAGGAGAAAGATGCTCAGCAGGCGAAGAAAGAATATTACAGGTAAAATTTTTGCCTCTCTTAAGACAGCTCTGCTAATTTCATCTCCCTTTCCCCCCTTCTTATGCCTAGAGGAACACCTTTCTTGCTTACAACTCTTCCCCCTTAAATCCCACTTTCCTGGAATACTTTTGGCTTAAGCTGCCGGTAGTCCCCTTCCCGCACCAGATCCACACCATACTTTTAAAGCATATCTAACACATGTTTAAAGAAAATTAAAAAATTCCTTCCAGTAGCACCTTAGAGACCAACTAAGATTGTTCTTGGTATGAGATTTCATGTGCATGCACACGAAAGCTCATACCAAGAACAAACTTAGTTGGTCTCTAAGGTGCTACTGGAAGGAATTTTTTAATTTTGTTTTGACTATGACAGACAAACATGGCTATCTACCTGTAACTGGAACTATGGAAGGCACCACATTGAGCCGCATGAAATGGAAGTCCATCAGGTATCTGAAGAAGTGTGCATGCACACAAAAGCTCATACCAAGAACAAACTTAGTTGGTCTCTAAGGTGCTACTGGAAGGAGTTTTTTAATTTTGTTTTGACTATGACAGACCAACACGGCTATCTACCTGTAACATGTTTAAAGGACATGGCTCACCTTCCCCCAAAGAATCCTGGGTACTGTAGTTTGTAAGGGTGTTGAGAATTGTGGCTCTGTGGAGGGAAAACTACAGGTCCCAGGATTCTTGGTGGTGGTGGCCAGGGAGCTGACCGTTTAGCTTACGGTTCCTGTACAAAACATCATGTACTTTGATAATGTGTTGTTTGTGTTGCTGTGATCCAGGAGTGGGAGAAAACATTTTCAGCCCGAGGCAAGGCATTCACTTCTGGCAAGGGTTACCTTACGTGCCAGCGATGGCCAGATTTGCCAGAGGGAAAAGTGGGTGAAGTAACACATGTAAAGCAAGAAGCATGATAATATTGCAGATATTAATATTGTGCAGCTTGAAGCAATTGGATGCATTAAAACTAACTCCTCTTGGAATAAAACACTGTCCAGACCCATAAGTATTGCTCAAAGCTTTACTAACCAGATCTTCTTTCAAAACAGGTACAAAAACATTAATGATACATCCAAAACAATTCCTTACAGTTATGTGCATGTCCCAGCACAGGTTTGGCTTCTTATAAAATATGAAACCAAGGGTCTGTCTCTCCCACAACCTCCATTACAGTCTGGAGCTGTTTTCCCTTTAGGAGAGACCTCATTATCACATCCTTTGTTATTGGCTGCTTGAGAACAAAGACTCAACTCACACAAAACAGAGACCCACAGATTAACATATGCATAAAAGGTCATTTTATCTCTTTCATGTGATTAAATCAGTCACATGACAAACCAAAAGACATCAACAGTTAATCATCAACCTGCCAGCTAGACAGCAGAGAGCTCCTGTTGCTCTTCTTTAGTTTCAGTGGAAATTTCCAGTTCAACTCTTAGTAATATACATACAGGCGTTCACCATTTCAGTGTCAATTTAAAAAGTATACTTAACACATAAGAGTTCAAAGACACATTTCAGCAAAAAAAAAAAAAAGCACTAAAAGAGGGTGTGGCTTAGGAGGGGTGCGTGACCTGGAGAAAGTTCAGGGGGCCATACAGAGAGACTTGGAGGGTCAGATTCAGCCTGCATGCAGGGCAGGTGCATGGAGTTTAGGAGGATAAGATGGGGCTGCAAAAGAGGAAAGCTCCACTCAACGATAGAACTGGGCAACCCTGGGCAAGTTGCCAGAAGCCTGACAGCCTGGCAGGGGCATGTTGCCAATGGTTGCCTTGGCCACCCAATTTTGACCTGATCCAGCCGGGCTGTTCCTACGGTATGTTCCACCAAACTCATAAAAATACAGGAACCCTCTTGCCATCAACATCCGTGATGGACCACATTGGTCATTCCATAATTGTACTCTTCTCTCTCCCTTTCCTTTCCAGGACTCTTAAAAACCATCGGGTCTTCCTTGCCACCTTTGCTGCTGTGCTTGGGAACTTTAGTTTTGGTTTCGCTTTAGTCTACACCTCCCCGGTCATCCCCGCTTTGGAAACATCTCTGGTCCTCAATTTAAGACTAACAGAGGCAACGGCATCCTGGTTTGGGGTAAGAGTGGCCAGCCAGCAGGAAAGGTGGGAGAAATAGACCTGAGAGGTGCATGCCATCGGTTGGATTGCAGTGTTCCCAAGGGGTGCCAGGTCTCAAAATATGACCCAAAGCTGCAGGGTTTTAGCCTCTTTCTCTGGGTCTCCATGGGAAATATTAAAATTTAAGACTGATGGGGTGGAATAGTTTCTGCTTGGGAACCTTTGCTGCTAGCCAGGGCTGGTCCACCTATGAAGCAGGATCCACAAGGGTGGAAGGACCCAGAGGGGAAACAGGTCCATCATCCAATAAATTTATCGCTTCTACCCAGTGGCAGCAGCTACAGCTGCAACATGCTTCTTGGAGGCCAGATCTGCCACCTCCTTGGCAGCACCCCCATGCCACCTCTACAGCGGCCTTTTGCTAAACAGGAAGTGCTGCTAGTCTCCTCCCACCCTTGTTCCCAAAGAATGTCCTTATTCCCTCCCATCCCCCATGTTCCTGATGTAGATCTTTACTCACTCCTTTCCTGGTGGTGGTGATGGTGTGTTTGTGCCTTTTTGTGGCTTGGCTCAAGTGCCAAAATGTATTGGGCCAGCCCTGCTGCTAGCACCCATTCCATGTTGACCAAGCCCCACCCCATCCTGGTAGGCTCCACCCCCTGGCCTATATGCCATCACTTGAGGCTCAGGAGACCCAGAAGCCCTGGGCTCAACCAAAAGATTGTTGGCCCCCATAATTTGCTTTAACCTTTGCAATGGAAGAATACAAGCTGAGTGAAGGGGTGAGGCTGAAGCAAGGATATGCCTTCTTTGTCTGGGCAAGTTGCTGTATCTTGGATTAGTCGACTCTACCTTGCTTGCAGGGCTGTTGAGAGGACATGATTGCATTTTTCAAATCCCTACGGGGACAAAAACGGTTCTCTGCTGCTCCCGAGGGCAGAAGTGGATCTCATAGGCTTCAGTTACAGGAGAGTAGATTTAGATGGAACGTTAGGAAAATTATATTGCCAGTAAGAGAGGTTTAATAACGAACCAATTACTAAGAGGAGGAGTAGACTCCTCTGCTTTGGAAGTCTTCAACCGGAACCTGGAGAGCCCTGGGGATGTTCTTGCTCTTAAGTTTTCTTCTATGACCTTGTGGTTGGATTAGCATAGGGGTGGGGAACCTTTTTTCAGATTAAGGGCAGTGGCGTAGCAAGGGTGGGGCGTTGGGTGCGGGGGGGGGCGGGTTCCACCCTGGAGAGGGGGGACACTTGGCAGACCCCCCCACGAGCCCCGGGCCCCCCGCCACCCGGTAAAGGAGCCTTACTTGGCTGCTTGTAAGGTCGCCACATGAGCAGCAGCACGGACTGCACATGTGCGGGATTCCACACATGCGCAATCCATCTGTGCGTCATGACATCATGACGCACGGACAGAGCGATGCCCCGCCCCTGGGGGTGCCCCCGCGTGTGCCGCTCCCAGCCGCCAAGGGGCTCCGTTTGCCACTGGTCAAGGGCCACATTCCCTCCTGGATAACTTTCCAAGGGCTGCATAACAATTGTGGGAGGGGCTAGAGGCAAAAGTGGGTGGGAATACAATGCAAATGCTATTATTAATAACTACCGTATATACTCGAGTATAAGCCGACCCGAATATAAGCCGAGGCACCCAATTTTACCACAAAAAACCTGGGAAAGCTTCATAGGAGCCACTGCCTGCCTCACTCGAGTATAAGCCGAGGGCGGCTTTTTCAGCACAAAAAATGTGCTGAAAAACTAGGCTTATACTCGAGTCTATAGGGTACATGACTTTTAGAAGACATCTGAAGACAACCCTGTATAGGGAAGTTTTTAATGGTTGATGTTTTTCTGTGGTTTTATATGTGTTGCAAGCTGCCCAGAGTGGGCGAGGTGAATGAATGAATGAATGAATGAATGAATATACCTGCAGGTCTCAGGGCAGTTACAACATAAAATCACAATGTAAAAACAGAGAACAAATAATAAAAACAATCCAATACTCCCCTCCTCCCCAACACATTTTAAAAGGGCAGTGGATGTCATTCAGCCAAAGGCTTGGTTAAAGAAGAATGTTTTTGCCTGGTGCCTAAAGGTGTATAATGAAGGCACCAGATGAAGCTCCCTGGGGAGAGCATTCCACAAACAGGGAGCCACTGTCAAAAAAGGCCCGTTCTCGTGTTGCCATCCTCCTGATCTCTCGTGGAGAAGGCACACAAAGAAGGGCCTCAGAAGATGATCTCAGGGTCCTAGTTGCTTCATATGGAAAGAGGCAATTCCTTTAGGTATTTTGCCTTCATCCAGCTCATTTCAACCACTCAAGGAGGATGCAAAGCAGGGCTGGTGAGGGTTGTGGCTTGGGAAGATTTTCCAGGGACCTGAATTAGAAGATGGCCTACAAGATTCTGCCCAACTCATTCTGCAAAATTAAGCAAGTGGATTTTGCAGAGATGATTAGGCCTAAGAACTTTAATCTGGGGAGCGATCTGCAAATCCATCAGATTAGTCAACGGATGCTAATTTTAACCAGTAGGGCAGAGAGATAAATACACCCACTGGGTGCTGCTGCTTTGGCTCCAGTGTGTTGCTCTAGCAGAGGAGACTGTGTTAAAAGTGGCCTTCCTGTCTGACAATCTGGGAGTTTTTTGTTGATTAAACAATAATGTCACATGTTTCCTTTTCTCTTGCTTAACATCGCCTACACTGAGGCTTTAACAATATGCAAATATACTTAAATATGGTTGATGGGTGGATTTAAGAGGCATGTCAGCTCTGCCTATTTTCCACAACCTATCCCAGCCCCCCTAGCTTGTAATCTTCATTCTAGTGAGAGTAATTGTTCAGGTGTCCTTACTGACTCCAAAGACAAACATAACTTTAATGAACAGACCATACAACCTGCTAGACTTGCTTGTGATACTTCCTCCTCCCTTCCTGGGCAAAATACTCATAGTTCTGTATAGGACACTCTAATCACCCTGAGAGCTGGAAGGGACCACTGGCGGAGGAAGAGGGGGGCAGGGGGAGCATACCGCCCCCGGCAGCACGATCCCGGTGGGGTGCCATTGCGACTGTCCCCCCGCCCGTACTGGGTGCCATGCCCCTGCAGGCGGCGCGCCATGCCCCCGGGATGCACACCATGCCCCAGGAGGCGCGCCAGCCACGCCCACGCCTGCTCTCTGCCCCCCCAGTGCCATAGCATGAAGCTCCACCACTCGAAGGGACCCCAAGGGTCATCTAGTCCAACCCCCTGCAATCAAGGAATTGTAGCTTTTGTTCAGAAATCTCCAATGAAGGAGAGTCCATCACCTTCTGAGAGAGTTCCACTGTTCTCAAACAGCTCTTACTTTCAAAATGTCTACCTTACGTTTAGTCGGAATCTTCTTTATCATTTGAATTTATTGGTTCAGATCCTGCCCTCTGGAGCAACAGAAAACAAGAGGCTCCATCTTCCATGTGACAGCACTTCGGCCATTATATTAAGGTTGCCATATTTCAGACACAATTTGAATACAAAAGTTGTTGAGGGTTTGTTTGTTTTTTTGCAAAATCTCAAAAAACCAATACCGCCATATTCTGTTTGCCGGACGTATGGCAGCCCTACCTTATATTAGCTCTCAGAATGCTCTTCTCCATGCTATGCATACCCAGCTCCCTCAAGTCTTTCCTTCATCATAGACAATTTATTTTTCCCCCAGGCCAGATTTCTCAGGGTGCTGAATTCAAAGCCTACTAGCTGCACTCCTATTTCTATGGTCGCAGGCCGTCATCATAATCAGATTTGCTTTCCTAACATATTGTCCCTGTTTCTTTGTGTGTCTGACAGTCTGTGTTCACCCTTGGAGTCGCAGCAGGTGGTTTGGTCACCATGTATTTCAATGACTACCTGGGCCGCAAGCTGAGCATCATGTTCTCTGCTGCCCCTTCTATCATCGGATATCTCTGCATGGCCAGCGCCCAAGGGACCTGGATGCTGCTGGTGGGCAGGCTGTTAACAGGATTTGCTGGGGGAGTGACTTCTGCTTCCATCCCAGTAAGTCAACAGTGTACTTTTCCTTGAGGTTCAATCTCATTACAGCAAACTCAAATTGTGTACCATACTTTGAAAGCACTTTGAGGCCACTTTAAACAGTCATGGCTTCCTCCCAAAGAATCCTGGGAAGTGTAGTTTGTTCAGGGTGCTAAGACCCATTAGGAGACTCCTGTTCCCCTCCCAAAACCGCCATTCTGAGAGTGGTGTAATAACCAGACCCTCTTCCCAGAAAACATCCTGGAATTGCCAAGCCCACACTGGAACTTGGATGGATCATAGAGATTTTCTTGCCTCTGCAGCTCCTTTTGGACATGTGCCACCTGGGTGGTAAAGTGATAATTGTCTTTGCCACACACTTCCTTCCTCTTCCATTTACTGGCTGAGCCAATATAATTTGGTTAAGCCATATTTAACACAGGGAAGTTGGAGGTATTGTCCTGAGTTGTAGTTCCCCCTTTCTGTCTCCTGAAAGGACCACAGGAATATTAGGGGAAGGACCATAGTACAGTGGGAGAGCATCTGCCCTGCATATAGAAGGCCCCAGATTCAACCCCTGGCATCTTCAGGTAGGGCTGGGAATATCCCCAGTCTGAAACCTTGTAGAACCACTGACACAGTCAACAATATTGAACTAGCGGAGCAGTGCGTCTGACTCAGTAGAAGGCAGCTTCCCAAGTTTTTCCATTTAAACCAGACCATTATTCGGAACCATAAGGACTGGAAAGCTTAATTAAATTTTAGGGGAACAGCCGTAGCTCAGTGGTAGAGCACCTGCCTTTTATGTGGAAGGTCCCTGTCATCTCCATATAGGGCTGGGAAAATTTCCCTGCCTAAAATCTTGGAAAGTCACTGCCAATCAGTGTTGACAATAGTGAGTTGTTTGATTTTAATCCTAACCTACCTTTGTAGGGCCCTGAGTGCAACAGAGTTCTCTACACCTATGATTCCCAGCAACTGGAATTTTTCAGGGGCATATTGCATCCGACAGTATGTGGCAAGGAACAGGGGAGAAATTAAGTTCTCATTCAAATCTAAACTTTTAAAAAATGCAATTCCCAACACAATATTTGAACCAAAACACAGCCATTCTACAAAATTCCCACACATCTGGATTTTGCACTACAGTTTTACAGCCACACAATGTCTCCAAAAATGTATGTGCTAAGGTAAAGTGCATCAATGCATATATCAGTGAAAATAACCCACAGAAGTGCAAAACTGCTTGGAAATAATACATAGAGTAGGAGACATTCGCACAAAAAATGTTGATGAATTTTTCCAGAGGACATGTTATTTAAAAAATAAATAAATCGCAGGCTGATGTACAAACGTGGATGACTGACGTTATGCTTGTTAAAACGAGAAACTGAGAGAAGCTGAAACTGATAGATTCATCCATCCCTAATTGCGGCTACATCCATTAACAGGTCCATTAATTTCACTAGGTCTACTCTGTGCAAAGCCTACTTGGACACACACACCCCTGTTCTGCTGATTAAAATTCTGGCAACTTACCTTCCTTTTCTGTCCCTCCAGGTGTACATCTCTGAGATCTCTCACCCTGGAGTCCGGGGAGCTTTGGGTTCCTGCCCTCAGATCATGGCCGTCTTGGGTGCCCTTTTCCTCTATGCTTTAGGCAAGTAATTGGATGTGAATTCTGGAGGAATGGATCAGCGTCAGACTGTTGGCTTAAACGTAGGGCGGCTGGTGGTCCTTAGATCAGTGGTGTCTTCAGACAGGAGAACTGGGCTTCAGAGATGGTTGGAATGCTTTGTTTGTTCTGGGAGGATTAAGGTATCCTTCTCCTCCCCCTCCCCTGCCAGAGTCTTGCATCCCCTCTTCCAATCCAGGGGCCTAGTCTTCTGGTTGGACAAGTAGGACTAGCTCAGGACCTCCCCAAATTGCAGGGTTTCCAACCCAGTGACTCTTTGTTTATTTGTTTGGAGAAACACTGGAAATTTCACAAGCAATTTATCTGATCTTTTAAAGTCATTCTGCATTTAACCCTTTCTCAGACCTTTGGCAGAAACACACATTGGTTATCAGGGCTTAGCCAATGTCTGGGGCGTGGGCTTCAGATCCGTGGCAGAGCATCTGCTTTGCATGCAGAAAGGTCCTAGGTTTAATCCTAGGTTTAAGCATGCAGCTCCAGGTAGGGCTGTGGAAGACTCCAGAGGAGAGGACAGTGCCCTTGAACTTGGGTGCTGCTTGTGGGCTATGCATTGCAGCATCAGGTTGGCAACTGTGAGAACAGTATGCTGGACTAGAAGGGCCATTGGCCTGATCCAACAGGCTCTTATTCCTTGTCTGAAACTCTTGGAGAACTGCTGCCAGTCAGTACAGACAGTAGTGAGCTAGATGGACCAATGGGCTGACTCAACATAAGGTGGTTTCTTATATTCCTGGAAAGGGCCATAGGACCATAACAGAGCATCTGCTTTGCGTGCAATGTTCACTCCCCAGCTTCTCCAGTTAAGGCTGGGAGAGACCTGGATCTGAAACTTTTCGAAGTCTGTTGCCATCCAGTGCAGGCATTACTGAGCTAGATGAACCAGTGATTGGAGTCACGAAAGCCACTTCCTGTTGGAATCAGATAGGGCGGAGATTTGAACCCTGGCCTCCCAACCATTGCACAACACTGGCTCTTCAGGTTACTCTTTCAGGGGCTAGGCAACCTTTTCTATAAATGTTCAGGTTGACATTCAAGAGGCAAGGACTGTGTAACGCAAGAGCCAGGAAGTGCCCATGGAAGACCAAACACACTGGACAGGATTGGGGAGCCGATAATGTCGCAGTCAGGCTTTTGGTTGCAAAACCAGAGATCAAAACAACAGATTGGGTAGAGATAATGCAGTTGCTCAGGGCGCCTGCCAATTAACTCAGAACATATTGGAAGGTTTTTGAAACAGCCTGGCTGGCAAAGGAATGGAGAGAGAAAGGGGACCCAGCAGTAATGTTGTAGGCCTTCCCAAGATGACAAAAGGGACTGGAATTACATTTAAGCTGTTGTGCCCAAAGCTGGGGCAGTCACCATGGTGTCTTCCAGCTGTTATTGGACTACAACAGGTATGGGTAATCTTTGGCCCTCCAGATACTCTTGAACTATATCAGCCCCAGTCAGCATGGCCAACAGCCAGGGATGATGGGAGCAGTAATTCAGCAACATCTGGAGGTCCAAAGGTTCCCCAATTGTGGACTACAACCCCCATCATCTCTAAACATGGGAAATAGAGGGGTATGCTTGTTTATTACTGTTGGTGCTTCTTGGAGACAGTCCTTCACTCACCTCTTCCTGTGTCCTCTTCCCACTGCAGGCCTCGTTGTTCCCTGGCGCTGGTTGGCGGTGGCTGGACAGGTGCCAGTCCTTCTCATGATCGTATTGCTGTCTTTCATGCCTGACTCACCTCGTTTTCTGGTCTCCAAGGGGAAGGAGGAGAAAGCCCTCGATGCCCTGAGATGGCTGAGAGGAGCAAATGCAGAGTTCTGGTGGGAGTACGAGGAAATCAAGGACAGCTTCAGTGAACAGGTGTGCTATGGAAGGATGGGCGAACATGTAAATTTCAGTTCCTTTTTTCCAGCTGTAAATTCAGTTCTCCACATTTTCACATCCTTTTGCAACTTACGAAAAAGAAGCTCCTGTGAAAATTTGTCAGCATTTTCGTTTGAATTTCTCTTACTGTACACATTTTTTTGTATGAAATGTTGCCTAATGTCCCCCCCTTTTTTATTTTGGCAAGGCCAATTTTCTCTAATTCAATGCATTTTTGAACCAATTTTCACCCATATATGTGCATTTTTATGGATGCTTTGCCTAGCACTTTCATTTTTGCACATCTTACTTGGCTGAAGTGCAGCACTGCAAAATTTGGCAAAGTGTGAATTTTGAAGGAGGGCTGTGTTTTAGTTTGTACAGTGGTACCTCGGTTTAAGAACAGCCCTGTTCACGAACTATTCAGTTTACGGAAACAGTGAACTTGGTAACCAAACCAAATTTCTCCCCCTATCCCTCCCTACTGCTATGGCTGCTACGAAATGATGGGAAATGATACTCCAACCCACCCTGTAATATAAAAACTGCCTCGCAGTTTGCAGTTAACTAGGAGAAGTCTATAGTGGCATCACCCCAATTTTCTGATCTCCTTCCGTGCCCCCTGCTCCCAAATTACACTCTTGTGTCTCAAAAGTAGGGCTGGAGGAGGAATCTGCCTTTACTCAGATTCTAAATCTCACTTACCATACTTTTCCGTGTATAACACGCCCCCCATGTATAAGATGCCCCCTATTTGGGGGGACTAAAAATTAAGAAAATCCCAGCCCCCCCCAGGCACTACCCATGTATAAGACAACCCCCTATTTTAAACATAATTTTTCAGTAAAAAACATAGTCCTATACATGGAAAAGTACAGTACTTAATCCAACCCAAGAGGATTATGACCAGGGTCAGGTCAGTGGCCCATTTCAGAATCTGCAGTCTGGCAGATTCCTTTGCAAAGTGGTCTGGAGTTTTAAAGGTACAGTTGCTTAACAGGGTAGTCTCCCCCCCCCCACTGTCTTCCCCACCTTTGAAGCTTTTGAAATAGCCTGCCTAGCTGCCTATGCTTGCTGGGGCTGGTGGGAGTTGTAGTTCAAAACATCTGGAGGGCACCAGGTTGGCCAAGGCTAGAATATACCCCTGGATGGAAATAGTTTCCCACAGGAATCCCTCCTCCGTTTATCTGGAAGGCAACAAATCCTCAAGTGCAATGTGAATCTGTCTTCTTCTTGATGTGGAACAGGTGTGAGGAGCCATTGACCCTTCAGGTGCTGCTGAACTACAACTCCCAGGGGAGAATGGTACTTCAGCACTTTCTGGAAGGCCAAAGGCTCCCTACACATTCAGCAATTGTCTACTGAAAGGGAGAGCCAAGCAAAAGGGGAGGCATCATTCCATTCCTTGGAGGCCATTCCACAAAATCCTGATCTTGTGCCTGGGTGTGTGTGTGAAATGGATCTGTCTGAGCCGTTTGTATCCATATTTCCTTAGAGCAGACCAATTTCTTGGAGAGAGATCAAGCAGCCCTACATCTGGAAACCGCTGGCTATCACCTTGTTGATGAGGTTCCTGCAGCAGCTCTCAGGGGTTACCCCCATTCTTGTATACTTGCAGGTGATATTTAACAGCACAGAGGTCATATTGGTAAGCTAGCCACTTATCTGAAATTCTCCTCAGGACCTGTCCCCCCCCCCCATTCCAACCGTTGCCTTCCTTTTTTGGCTTCCACTAAAGTATCCTGCGAACTCTTGTTTGTGAAGGGGCCTCCTAACAACAGTTCCCAGGATGCTTTGGGGGAAGCCATGACTGCTTAAAGTGGTAAGAGAGTGATTTAAATGTATGGAGCAGATGTAATTTAGTATTTAAAGCATGCCCTCCAACGTTCCTCAGATGAAAGGAGAGACACTCTGTTCTACATTAGTATCACTGCCCAAGGGGAGGGCTTCTTCCATGTTTTTATTAAAGTTTCTCATTATACAGACAGCCCCCGCCCCGCAACTCCCCTGACCATTGCCTATGCTGATGGGCTGATGGGAGTTCTAGTATAACAGCATCTAGAGGGAATCAAATACCAAATCAGCCTACAGAAGTGAGGACGCTGCTTGTTCACTGTGTGTTTCGTTTCTACCATTGTGGCACAAGGGTTAGAGTGTTGGACCAGGACCTGGGAGACCAGGGTTCGAATCCTGACTCAGCCATGAAGCTGCTTGAGTGACCTTGCACCAGTCACCATCTCTCTGCCTAATCTACCTCATAGGATTTTTGTGAGGATGAACTGGGGAGGAGGAAAACGATGTACACCACCTTGAGAAAAGGTGGCATATAGAGGTGATAAATAAAATAAAATACCTTTACAACCTGTACATTCCCCACACCCCAGCACCAAACTAGACATGAAGCAAAATGTGGCATTTGGAATCACCATTAAAAAAATTGCTCCTCATTCACATCCGCTATTGATTAAGAAAAAATATAATATCATTCTTAGTTTATTAAATTCGTTCTCGTAACAGAAACAATAAAACTCTCATTGTCCTCAGGCTTACAACCTAAAGAGACACGAGAAAAAGGGGGAAAGGGTTGGGGATAGAGGAGGATTTATTATCATGTCCAGTTTGGCCAGTTATCTCCTGTTCACTGTGTGTGTGTGTGTGTGTGTGTGTGTGTGTTTTTGTAAGAAAATGCTGACTCAGGGAAGAAGGAGCCTCAGACACTCTAAATGGTTTCTTCTTTTACCTTTGCAGGAGCCACAATACGATGCTGTTATCGTGGGGGCCGTACGCTTAGCATCGGTGGTAGTTGCCACCTTCTCAATGGATAAAGTTGGAAGGAAGATTCTTCTATATATCTCAGGTGCAGGTTTTGTCCACTCCTATCACACCCCACCTGGTGCATCTATAGATCTATTTTGCAGAGTCAAAACCAGCTTTGGGGAATTGTTTGGCTCAATCATTGGGGTGTGGGAGAGAGAGGGGGGAGAGAGATAGTATTGAATTGAAAGCACTGAACATGTGGGGTGTGGGTGGGCATTCTCTCCCCATCACCCCCCAAACCAGATACCCAATAAAGTAAAATGGGCCACTGGTACTTTGCAACATTTGCCTTTGCCAGCCTAGGCCACATTCACACCACACATTTAAACCACTATGATACCACTTTAAACAGTCATGGTTTCCACACAATAATTCTGGGAGCTGTAGTTAAGGGTACTGAAGCTGCTAGGGAACCCCTTATGGCCTTCACAGAGCTACAGTTCCTGAGTTCCTTCTGAAGAAAGACTGATCATTAAACTACACTGGGGATGGTAGGTGTAGTTCAGCAACATCTGAAAGGCCAAAGCTCTCCTACCCCAAGCACTTTACAGGGAAAAAACCCAGTAAGTTCTTAGCCACAGGGCCATCTCCCTAGAATGTCAGGATCCAGAGACTGGGTGTGAAATAATGAGCAGGTTGAGGAAATTCCCAGACATAAATAACTGTCACATCTCACACTGTTGTTCTTCTCTACACACTTTTGACAGCCAGCATTATGCTTGCCTCAAACTTGACTTTGGGCTTCTACATCCACTTCATACCTCAATATTCCCATAATTTCTCAGCAATTATGGTTAACAGTAGTAGCCACGAGGGCCTGGCTACCAGCTGGACAAGTGGCTTCACGATCATCCCTCTGATCGCCACCATGGTCTTCATCGTAGGTATGTTATTGTCAAGAACAGGAAGCCACTCAGATATCCTCTGAATGTTTTAACCAATATCTTGATGTGGCTTATTATTGTTGCAAATTAAATTTATATACCATCCTTCAACTGAGGATCACAGGGTATTTATAGTATAAAATTATGCAAGGTGTGGAAAATGTGGAAAGAGAGGAACTTTTCTCTTGCCTGTCATAATGCTGGAATTCATGGACATCCAGTGAAGCCGAAGGTTGGAAGATGCAGGACAGATCAGAGAAAGTCCTTCTTCACACAGCACATAATTTAATTATGGAATTCAGTCTCTCGTTGCACTTGTACAACGTTGTACTTGTACAATGACAATAAAGAAATCTTATAAGAGGCAGTGATGACCACTGGCTTGGATGACTTTAAGAGAGTACTGTACAAATTCATGGAGGAAGAGGAGCCTGTCAATGACTACCAGTCATGATGGAAGTGTATTACCTCCAGTACCAGTCACTGGAGAACATGAGTTGGGAGAATGCTGTTGTGCTCAGAACCTGCTTGTTGGCTTCCCTTTGGGGTATGTGATTGAGCACTATAACAACAGGATACTGGATTAGATGGGCCTTTGCTCTGAGCCAGCAGGGCTCTCCTTATGCCAAAGCTTCCCTACACCTGCTGTTATAGAACAGATCTAAATCAAAATTGACACTTATAGCTGCTTTGGTTTGCCACACTAACATGTTTGAGGAAGGACTAGTCATTCAGCTTTGCCTGAGGCCTCACCTCTTCCAGGTTTTTCAGAGGGGCTCCTCTTTCTTGTCTCTAGGTTATGCCATCGGTTGGGGTCCCATCAGCTGGCTGCTGATGGCTGAGATTCTCCCACTGAAGGCCCGAGGGACAGTGTCTGGGCTGTGTGTGCTTGTGAGCTGGTTGACCGCCTTTGTCTTGACAAAAGTCTTTCTGTTGGTTAAGGTAAGTAGAGGAAGAGCAGGGCTGTCTTACCCATAGGTGCAAGGGGTGCGGGGCACTCGGGCGCCAGGCTCTCAGGGGCGCCAGGACAAGAGTCTGGGGCCAAGATTTGGAGTCTGGGAATTGGGAAGAGCTGACAGCTGCTGCTGAGCGGAGCAGAGCCCGTCAGAGCGCCACAGCTCTTCTGCTGCAGGCAAGCAAGGCGCTGAGGCAGCTGGCCAGCTCCACCCTCCTGCGCACCTGGGATTGGCGGGCTGTCAAGAGGCCCGCCCAGCACACGCTGCTCACACGAGGCACCTGGCTTCACTCAGTCGCCACCGCCTCAGGCTCGACTGTTATTGCGCTGGGCTCTGCTTGCCCACCCCTCCCCCCCAGGCCCCCGGCTCCGGCCTTGCTCTGCTGCCGCTGCCACCTCAAGCTCCCCTGTTGTTGCTGAGGCGGCCAGCCAGGCCAGCTCTGCTGTACGTGCCTTGCCGGCCCACCCTAAAAAAGGTCAACAACTTTAGGGTCCCCCTCCAAAAAAGGTCGACTCTGGGCAACCGGGGGGAGCAGATCTTTGCACCCCGGTGCCCTGAAGAAGAGACTTCATACATGTTGTGAGTTATGCACAGAAAGAGGCTGTGTACACCCCCCATTCACCTTCAGTGCAGCCCCTCCAATCTGTATCTATCGTGTCATTTCTTATGAAATATTATGTTTTGATGTGTTTTCCCCACAAACCCAGCTTCAGTTGAAACTGAGAAAAAGGACCTTGTGGTGTTTTAACCTGGTAACGTTTACACAGCCCTAACCTGCTTTAACAGTCTGACCCCTGATCCTGGGAACCTTCAGCACCCTTAACAAACTACAACCCACAGAATCCTTTGGAGGAAACCATGACTGTTTAAAGTGACACCATAGCGCTTTAAATGTGTGGTGTGAATGAAGCCAAAGTCTCAGTACCCTCACCAGGGTCTAGAGCAGGGTTGGGGAATGTTTTTTTAATCACTTGTGGGCAAGGCCACAGTCAAACATGGGTGGAGCATCTAGGATATAGATTTAATGCATAAATAAGTACTGCCCCATATCCTCTTTCCCTGTTTGTCCAAAGGATAATTTCTTTTCCTTTTCCAGGCACAGTATGGCCTGGAGGTTCCTTTCTTCTTCTTCGGGGCCATCTGCATAGTGAACCTTATCTTCACGTTTTTCATTCCCGAAACCAAAGGGAGGTCCTTGGAGCAGATTGAATCATACTTCCGGACTGGGCAGAAATCATTTATGGAATCTTTCCACCGCCTTAAATGAACTTTCAGCATTACCGTAATTCAAGTCCTTACAATATGAGAAAATGAGAGACTTTTGAGGCCATGACAGGTTGACCACTGTGATAACTTACTATCCATGTTTCCCCAGTCCTTAAACTGGGATGGAAGTTGGGGCGGATATAGTGAGCTATTATTGCTCATATGCATTTATTAATTTCCTTAACACTGACAGGTGCCATGGCAGCTAAGAGGTTGCAATACACACCAGAAAGTTCTCAGCTGGAACCTTGCCTCAGTCACAAACTCATTAAATGGTTGAAGGCAAGCCAATCTCTCTTTATTAGCTCCCTCCATCTGCAGTATGAAAACAATGATACTGACCTACCTTGCAAGGTTATTGTAAGGGCTGCTATTAGGATGTGTGTGAAGCATTTTGAACATTGTAAACCAAGGGCCACCAACATCTGTGAGCCAGTGAGCATATCTGCAATTTTGAGAAAGTGCCATGGGTGCAATTAATAATTTGTTCATCCCAGGCTTTTCAATGTACTCCTCCATTACTATCCAAACCACACCGTCCATTTCCCCCCTTTTAAAATGGATTTATTTGAACTAGAGCAACTGAGTGCTTTATTTAAGCAAATCTGACATTTCCGTATGTGTTTGAAATCCCTCCTACAAAATATTGGCTAGAGGCACCATCTGTCATTTCCCCATGTGTTCAGCCCTGATGTACAGGCTGGCCTTCCCATGGCTTGGGTCTAGCAGGTTACCTAGCAACCACCACACCTATTTTCCTGGTCCATGAGAGACAACGGAAATGGAAAAGAACACTAGATTGCTATGGGCCCCAGTCCATAAGACGTTTAGCCAAAGTCATCTGCTCAGAAAACTCCAGTGAGAGGCACAGGCTGCAGGAACCAGTTGAAAAACTTGGCAGCCCCAATGGCCACACCATGGAATCCAATGCCAAGCATCAGAATGCATTATGTGTATTAACCATAGGCAGCTTTAGCTTTGTAAACTGCATATTGGTTGCATACTACTTCTAAGGAGAAGAGGAAGCCCCAACTATTAATTCAACTAGATGGATAATGTTTATGTATTAAAAATGTCAGCAAATGGCATTGCATTCTGTTCTTGTATTTGCAGCCCAAGCACACATATACATATATTTGCTTTAATAGTGCCATTTTTCAAATAATGAATAATTGTTTGGCAAAGAAAAAAGCGCAAGAGGGGAATGGAGAAAAGGGGGAGGGCTTTATGGACTAGGTCAGTGGTGTCCAAACGTTTTTCAAAGAGGGCCAGATTTGATGAAGTGAAGGGCCGTGAGGGCTGACCAAAGGGCCAACCAAAGTTGTTAACCTTTTTTTAGGGCTGAAGTTGTTGAGGGGTTTTGTTTTTGTTTTTAGGATTTTACCCCAGGAAATAAACTGCCACATGGGGCCGGATTAAACCGACCGGCAGGCAGGATTAGGCACCTGAAATGGGCTTTGGACATGCCTGAACCAGGTTAAGCTCAACAACTACAGAAGAAGTAGGAGCTTTTCAGTAGTACTGAGACTCCCCACAACCCTCAATCACTGGATATCTCCCCCTCACTTTTGGTCTTTTGAACATTCATCACCCACATCAGCATACTTTCAAGCTATCTTCTGAAATTGTCATGGTTAGAACTTTGGGTGATTAAAAAGAAAAGCTATGCAAAGCACCCAATTCTGTACTGGGGAACGTTCAGAAAAAGTGAAACAAGTGCAATTTTCATAAGATAGGAAGTAGCTCCTCTAAGTCTGAAATTGTAAAGATCAAAAAGGTTAGAAGCTCTTTAATCCACATGAATCAGCTCTATAGAATGTATTCTGCCTTTTCTGTTTCCAGAGTACATTCTTTAGCAGCAGGAAGCACATACATACACAAACACACACATTCCACTGTAGTAAGTAGCTTTTGAAACTGAAGAACTTATTACCAGAGGTAGAATGGTCTTTTTATTCACTGCATACACAAAAAGAGGATCAGTGACAGGCAGGGTCAGTAAATTGGTGGTTGTCAAGGGATTCTACACAGAATAAAAACTGGTTTACTCAGATCAACCCTTTCCCCGTAGACCAGTGATGCAAACCAGCAGTCTCAGATTCACAGAAGTGCCCCCATCCCATTTTGCCAACTAAGGAGAAACAGGAAGGTGCGCCCTTGCAGCAGCGCCCCCTCAAAGCCTCACTTACTGGAGTTGTATGGTGACTTCTAGCGAAATCTCCCTGGAAGCCGTTGCTGCCATGGCTGCACAACCCCAGCACTAACCCATGGGATTCCACTGCCTAAGGTGGGCTGCTTCATCTGCCTCATGGCAGCTTCACATTCTTGAAAAGGAGGAGGCCACCTGCTCATGGTTGCTTATCCTGTAGGCCAGAGATGACCAGCCAGTTGCCTTGCAGAATCTAACTTCCATAATCCCTGGCCATTGGCTGAGGCTGATGAAAATTGCAGTCCAAGAACATCTAGGGGACATACTCTACACAATATCCCTCCACTAGTGCATTGTATAATTCACTAGACTTCTTCACAAAGCAAGTACAGTGGTACCTCTGGTTACGTACTTAATTCGTTCCGGAGGTCCGTTCTTAACCTGAAAACGTTCTTAACCTGAAGCACCACTTTAGCTAATGGGGCCTTGCGCCGTCGCTGCCCAATTTCTGTTCTCATCCTGAAGCAAAGTTCTTAACCCGAGGTAATATTTTTGGGTTAGCGGAGTCTGTAACCTGAAGCGTATGTAACCTGAAGCGTTTGTAACCCGAGGTACCACTGTAGTTGAGCTATGGATTTTACTCCAGAGAGTTGTTCCACGAGGGGCACCAACCAAAGATGGCTTTAAAATGGGTTAAGACAAATTTGTGAAGGGTAATAAGGCTACTGGCCATAGCCGCTATGTTGTTGTTGTTGTTGTTAATTGAATTTATATACCACCCTATACCTGCAGGTCTCAAGGCAGTTTACATCCTGCCTCTAAGTGTCAGTTGCTGGGAATCACAAGTGAGGAGAGTGGGTCTGTCTTGTGAGCTTCCCACAGGCATCTGGTTGTCCACTATAAGACCAGAATGCTGAAGTAGATGGGCCTTTGGTCTGATCCAGCACAGCTCTTGCTGAGGCCCCTTAACAGCAGGGGTGGGGAACCTCAGGGTCAGGGGCTAGCTGTGGCCCTCCAGGCCTCTCTAGCCGGCCTTCAGAAAGCTCTCCAAGCCACACCGTTCAGCAGCCCTGCATCACATCCTCAAGTGGTTTTGCCAGGCTGAAATGTGTCCTAGAGCCCTGAAGGTGCCTCTTGCTTGCTTGCCAGGATGGAGGAAAGTAGGGAGTGTGTGACTGTGTGCTGAAACTCGTCTACTGTACAAATGTATAGTTTACACCTGTCATTTCTCCCACTTTTGCCTCTGGTATGTGGCCCCCTGAAGGTTGTCAAAAAGGGAATGTGGACCTCAGGCTCACAAGCGTTCTGTGCCCCTGCACTAGGATGCATGCACGGTCTTTCAAACAATAGCTTTTCATTCTGCCATTAATTACAAGATAAATAAATTTCAGAAGGGACCCTAGAATTAAATTATTGCATTTCCATCTGCTTGAAAGGTGGTGTTGGTGAATACAAGTGGTATGTTTGTTGCATGATTAAAAAAAAAACACCACACCTGAAGGGAAAAATCAGACAATACTGTGCAATACGCATCCTAGAAACAAGAAAATATTATCTGTTATACAACACAGTAAAAGAAAAAGAAATTATTACAATGTAGAATCCAGAGTCTCCAATAATTATTCACAAAAATTAACTACGCCTGAGAACAGACTGCCTTATTCTTTTTATGCTCTTTCAAAATGGCAGCGATCCAGCTTTGTTCAATCTTCAGAGACAGGGGTGAGCTTTTTGACAAAGGTCCCTTCCTCTGAAACCTTATCTTTCAACAAGAAATAGGAATCTCTAGCAAAGCATTTCCTCCCAAAGGAAGCCTATAATACCATCACTTCTTGTTGATAATGCATTTGAAAATACTGACCCTTAGCGGTGGGACACAACATTGCATCTGGCAGGTAAGATTCTCACACAACCCTGTATCAACTACATCTATAGACATAATTAGTACCGGTACTTCACACTATTTCTGTGCCCTACTCAGTTCGCAACTAGCCCCATCTTCCTCTTCCTAAAAAGACAGTGACCTAACACTACAAGACAGAAATTGTTTCCCAGCAAATGAAAGCACCTGTATCATGTTCTATACCCCAAGAGAACAGATCCCCACCGGAACAGTTCGAGGAACTCCAAATAAATAATAATAATAATACATTTTTATGCTTTCCAAAGCAAATTACAAGGAAAAGGAATAATAAATTAAATTTATAGCCACAGGGTATAAATACGGAAAGTGGAATTATCAAGTAGTAAAACAGGTTAAGCAGGAGCAAAGAAGATTGCAACTGCGTAGCATTTCAGGGCAAGGAAGTTTTTTCCAGTTATAAAAAGCAGTGACCAGAAACAAAACTGGCCAACTGCTTGAACCATTTTACAGTATTGCATTATGGAACCTAAGATCTGTGCTTTTTACATGTACAAAAAATGCCTATAATTGCAGCTCAAGTGTTTTTTGTGGGGGACTTAACTTGAAATGCTTTGAGGTATTGTAAACCAATAATTTTCTCATGCCACCTCTGGCCATCTTTGCCGCAAATTAAGAGTGACAGTTCTCTCAAGGAAGCAGGGGGGTCCTTTGCTAGACTATGGGATGCAACAATGTCTGCCCTTTCCACCCTTGGAAGCCAGGATCACTCCAAAAAGTTATCCTCCCCCCCCCCACCAAAAGCTATCCCCCCACTGCTGAAGAATCCTAAAAGGAAAAATACCAAATGCAAACAAACTAAGGGTTTTCAAGTAATTTCTCTCCTTAAGAAAATGCATCTCACAAATCAACACACAGTTTGCTCATTTCTTAAATTTCTAAAGAAACGTCAGTTCTAAAACTACTAAAGAAATGGATCTAAAAATTCATCAAGGGAATAATTCTCTGCAATGCAGGGGGGAGTGTGGACAAGACTCTAAAGTAGGAAGACAGCAAGGTCCATCAAGCCCCCAAAGTTTGTAACTCTAAGAGAGAACACCAAATTAGAGACTGGGTTGGTGGCTCAAATATTCAACGCTGAGGTCCTAGAATTCATTTGGTACCACATTTTCCAGCTTCCAAAATAGCTTCCCCATCAACCCAAATGTCAAAATAAAATCAAGGCCCAGAATGTAGCTTCTGATTATCTCAGAAGTATTGAGCTGCAAAAACTGTATCAAAAGGCTGTTGCGACACTGGCTTTTAACAGGCGACTAAGAGTCGAAAGAGTCGAAAAGTCGAAAGCACGTCAAAGTGCAAGTAGATAAATAGGCACCGCTGCAGCGGGAAGGTAAACGGCGTTTCCGTGCGCTGCTCTGGTTCGCCAGAAGCGGCTTAGTCATGCTGGCCACATGACCTGGAAGCTGTACGCTGGCTCCCTTGGCCAATAAAGCGAGATGAGCGCACAACCCCAGAGTCGGTCACGACTGGACCTAATGGTCAGGGGTCCCTTTACCTTTACCTAAGAGTCCACCACAGTGATGTGACAAATGGGGCTTATTCACCCTATTTGGTTCCACACCAACCTGAGAAAGGAGCAGGGTGGGATAAGGGTGGATCCCCACATTAAATCCTGCCCCCTTAAAGTTGCAGCATATAAGATTCACAGTGTTGCATAAATGTGTGTGTTTTTCTTTAAAATGTTCTGGGGACAAAGGGGAAGGTATGTTTTCATTCTGCACTCTCCGGCTTGAAATTAGAAGTTTTGAAAGAGTTTCACAGCACAGGGTTCCAAGGCCAGTTTCTAAGGCTGGAGTGAATTCCCAAGCTTTGGTTTTCAATGAGATGGGAATGACTGGCCTCAAAAGAATGGTGATGTCACACGGCCTGCGGCTCGACACTTCCTGTCACCCCTTCTTCGTTTGTTTGCTTCCGTTGCAACTGCTGCATCCTTGCATACGTGATGGCGTCTCCCCTACAAAAGGCAAAAGACAGCACAGGAGCTTGGTGTGAGTGGTGGTTTTGACAGGCACAACAACCAAGAAAGACCAGCAATCTACTGGCTGAACTAGGGAGGAAGGGAAGACTCTTCTCTCTTACTTTTTGCCTAATGCTGAAAGTCCATAGAGCACTCCCGTCGCAAAGGCAATGGCATTGCCTAATAAAGTTGTCAGAGTCAGGCTCAGTACAACTGGGAATATGGCCATCCTGGGGGAAGAGAGAGGAAACTCTTTTAATTCTTTTAATGCAGTGTCGTGCTGCAATCCACTTCAACACAGGATGCCTAGCAAAGAAAGGACCCAAATATGGACCAAGCGTTTGCTGGTACAGGATTTTGTGACCTCAGATTTTTCGCTTCCATATGGTCACTGAAATGACCCACTGAAATGAATGAACCCAAGTTAGGCATGCCCATGAATTACAATGCGTTTTAATCACACAACCAGATTTAGGGTACATACAAACCAGATATTGGAAAGGGTCTGCAGAGAAGGAAAACATACCCAGCTTCAAGAACCAAAGTCATTCAAGGGGGAGAAGTTTGGAACAATTTGTATTTTAAACATACTGGGTGATATCCAACAGGTCAGTGTCAGAGTAGATTCACGGAAAGTTACTGGACAAATGACTGAACAGGTCAAATATGAGATACTGCCCATTAACAACTTTTCTAGGAAGCATACGCCAGGCAACACTCATGAACTTTTTTTTTTAAGATTTAAAAGATTTTGGCCACATCTGCACCATGCATTTAAAGCTTTATTAGATTGTTTTAAACAGTCATGGCTTCCCCTCAAAAAAAGAATCCTGAGAATTATAGTTAGCTGAGAATTTTTAGGAAATCCCCATTCCCCTCACAGAACTAAAATTCCCGGAGTTGCTTAATTATCAACCCCTCTTCCCAGGGAGTAGGGCAGCCTCCAGGCCTCTTCTTCCTTAACTGTTACTTAAGGGCAGCCATTCCAGCCCACTGCCTCTCTGAGAGAGAAAGGAAGCCAGGCTCATTTCATCAGATTTACTTGAGGCCCAGCTCCATCAGGCACCTCCTGACCCTATACAGTGCCAGATGGCCAGTACAGGAACAACTGTCTAGAAATCTGTGCCTGTGTTTTTTGTTTTCCTCTACCCTCCCTGTCCTTTCCCCCTTGTGTGTCATGTGGGTTCTTGATAGACTGTAAGCTTGTGGGTAGGGACTGTCTTGTTTTGTTTGTATTGCAAGCTGCTCTAGGAACCTTTTTGGCTGAAGAGTAGGGTACAAATGCTTTTTAAAAAAACAACAACATAAAAATGAACTCAGTGATAGCTCAGCTGGTAGAGCATGAGACTTTTAATTTCAGGGTTGTGGGTTTGAGCCCCATGTTGGGTAAAAGATCCCTGCATTGCAGGGGTTTGGACTAGCACTAGATGGTCCTCATGGCCCCTTCCAACTCTATGATTCTGTGATTCTTCTCACTAGTCATCGTCACCTTCTAAACCACAGAGAGCATGCTTTGTTGTGTTTACCATGGATTTGTTATGCCAGAGCACATTACTTGTGCAAATTTAGAGCTCTGGTATGCCCTTGAATCCCTCTGGCACAATACTGGCAATCCAGAGACACTCCCAACCCCAAGACACACTTACCCGCAGTAGAAGGCACCTTTCTGCCATGGGCGCAGTTTGTCTGCCCTTGCTGACACAGCGTTTGCAAACTCGATGAACTGGCAGCAGAAGGGGGCCTCGCACAGGAAAAGGACGAAGGCATTCAACCTTTGGGGCAAGAAGTCACACTCAAAACCAGAGAGGACCCACCCCATCCATAATGAAAGGGCCCATCCGGTGAACGCATACATTTTTTGCTGGATCAGGCCAATGGCCCATCTAGTCCAGCATCCTGTTCTCACAGTGGCCAACCAGTTGCCCCAATAGGAAACCCACAAGCAGAAGCCAAGGACAAGAGCTCTCTCTTCTCCTGTGGTTTCCAGCATTCAGAAGGCATTGCTGCTTTGAACTGTGGAGGCAGGGTAGCGCCATCATAGCTTAGAAATCATGGATAGCCTTCTCCTCCATGAATTAACCTAATCTTCTCTTACAGCCATCTTAAAGTTGGTGTCCATCACTGCCTCCTGCGGGAGCAAGTTCCATAGTTCAACTCTACACTGAGAGAAGAAGTCCACCCTTTCGTCTGTCCTAAATTATTTAACTTTCAGCCATGTTGGATGCCCATGAGTTCTAGGATTATGAGAGAGGGATTTAAACTTTTTTCTACCCACTTTCTTCATGCCATGCATAATTTTATAAACTTCTACCATGCCAACTCTTGCTTGCCTTTTCTTGAAAGTCCTAGACACCACAGCCAGTGAAACACTCAGGTTGCTTTAGGTTCTAAGCTTTTATAACCTTACTGGGGCCAGAGGGTTATTTAGCTAGTACAGTCGTACCTTGGTTCTCAAACAGAATGTTCGACTCCCAGAACCGTTCGAAAACCAAGGCGCAGCTTCCGATTGGCTGTAGGAGCATCTTGCTGCCAATCAGAAGCTGTGGAAGCTGCGCCGGACGTTCGGCTTCCGAAAATCGTTCAAAAACCAGAACACTCACTTTTGGATTTCAGTCATTCGGGAATCAATTTGTTCAGGAGCCAAGGCATTTGAGATCCACTGTAACTGGAATGGGCAAATCTACCAGTTTTGGTTTCTCTCAATTTCTCATTTTTCTGATTTTAAGTTCAGTTCTCTTTGTTTCTATACATGTGCAATATTTTCTTTTGTAAAAAAAAAAAAGTCCACATGAAAAATCACCCCCAAACTTTTTCCAATGTGCACATTTTGTTATGAATATTTGCCTATTATTATTCATTTCTCTACTGCTTTATATTTTTAATTTAAAAATCTCAAAGCAGCTTACAACTGACATTGAAACATCAAATAAAACAATCCAGAATAAAACATTGCTAAATAAATTTAAGTATACATTCAAACAAAGATATTTCACAGGAAACTAAAATATTATCTTAAAGATTTCAAAATAGAACATTGCAAAAGAGGCCAACTAGAGAATGCCCATTTAATGTCAACAATGTCAACAAACAAATCATCTTAAACATTTCAAAAGAAAACATTAATAATGTCAAATATAAAATGCACATTTAAAACAGCACAACTAGCAAGAGAATAAAACATTGCCATAAGCGTAGAACATATCTGCTGCTGTTGCTGCCAGTTCTGCCATTGGTGGTTCATGGCAGGCAGCGGCCGTGGAAGTTCAGGCTCAGTGACCTGGGTCTGCACTAAGAGACAGCCAAGACGGCAATTTCCCCATATATAAAGCATTTTTATATGTTGCTTTCACTGATCTATGTACTGATAGGCACACTTTACCTTCGTATATGCAAATTTGGACACATGAGCTGGCTGGAGAACTGCACTGCAAAATCCAGAGAAGCACAAATTTCAATATTTGGCTGTGTTTCAGTTCTCGTTTCAGAAAGTGTGGGTGTTATTGGTGTGCCTTTAAATGCAGGTATGATGATTGCTAGCTTGGTCTGACTCAATTATGTTTCCTTGGGTTCTGTGTTTTATTTTACTTCTAATTTTAAGTGTTTTAAATTTTGTAGTGTTTTAAATGTTTTCCGGTTTGTATTGTGTTGTTGTTGTTTTAAATCTTCCACCTTGCTTGTCGTGGGGCATTTACTCAGAAAAGTGGCTTTAAAATATTTTCAATTAAAATTGCATAAAATAAATTGGCAGCAGCTCTCTGGGATTTAAGAGCAAGAGACTTCCCAGCCATACCTAGAGATGTTGGGAATTGAACCTGGGACCTTCTGAATGCAAGGCAGATGCTGTGGCCCTTTCCCTAGAAATAAGGTAAGATTCTAGTCCTCGTAGTTCTGAACAAACAGCCAGTTGATACACGGAGCTGCCTAGTACTCAGTAACACCCCATGTCCATCTAGCTCAGTACTGTCTACATTGATTGACAGTGGCTCTCCAGAGTATCAGACATTCCCAGCCCTACCTGGAGATGCTCTACCAGTGAGCTGTGGCCCTCTCCCAAAGCCACTCTGAACTGTTTTCTATTTTCAGAGCCACAGGGACTCAGCTGCAAATATAATGTTTTAAGTGCATTTTAAGTGCATTAAACAAATGTGACACTAGGTGATGCTGGTGAGCTAATGGCAAATTTCATATACAGTCATACGTGTTATGGCCGCTGTAGGTTACGTTCGGCGCAGGTTATGAACGTGCCGAACCCAGAAGCACCGGAACGGGCAGTTCGCGCATGCACAGATGTGCAAAATGATGTCACGCGCATGTGCAGAAGCGCCAAATCGCGCAGCGAGCATGCACAAACGCAACACTTCATGTTGCGTTCTGCTCATGTTGCGAACGGGGCTCCGGAACGGATCCCGTTCGCAACATGAGGTACCACTGTATACTTTACTACTTTTTTATTTTTTTAAAAAGCACTTTCATGGTGTTTTTTTATATCTGTGTAGATTCAGCCTGGGGGGTTAGAACTGGCAGGAAGGCCAGAGACTGTGCTGAGTGGGCAGTGCAAAGGCCACACATCCCACCAGGACAAATCATTCATTGTCTGCCTCTGCATTTGCAACAGACTTTCATCTCAGCTGCAGTTGATTTGCAGCACCCCGGTACTCGAAACAAACAGTCACCGCAAAGGAAGTCAAGTTTACTTACATCATCCAAACGCCAGCTGCGATGTTGAGAGGGTGGATGGTCACACAGTTAAAGAGGCCAGCAAAGGCACACGCTGAAAGGACAAAGCAGGTAGAAAATGTTAAGAACAGCCCTGGTGGATCAAGGCCATCTAGTCTTGCATCCTGTTCTCACAGTGACCGACCCGATTCCTCTGGGAGGCTCCCAAGAAGTTCTTGAGTGCAACAGCCCACTCTATCCACTTACATTTCCCAGCAACTGGTCTGTCTACACTGGTATATACTGGGGTGTATGAGGTGTTAGGGGAGGGGTAGTACCTCTGGCAGGGGACATAACATGCTCCTTCTGGGGTAGCTCAGGGGTCAGCAACCGTTTTCAGCCGTGGGCCGGTCCACCGTCTCTCAGACCATGTGGTGGGCCGGACTATATTTTTGGGGGGGGGGGGTGAACGAATTCCTATGCCCCACAAATAACCCAGAGATGCATTTTAAATAAAAGGACACATTCTATTCATGTAAAAACATGCAGATTCCCGTACCGTCCGCGGGCCGGATTGAGAAGGTGATTGGGCCGCATCTGACACATGGGCCTTAGGTTGCCTACCCCTGGGGTAGCTTGTCCACCTCCTTCCTCACCCCCACTCCCACCCCAGCTCTCACCTGTGGCTCCTAGAAGTTGCCAGCATGTGACAGTGGCCACAACCCAGGAGCAGCTTCAACTGGCCAGCTAACCAGGTGAGGATAGCTGATGGGTCTCAAACCCTTGCATGTGAAGACAGGCTCTGGTGGATTGAGTGGATGAGACCAATACTGGGTCCAATAGTCAAGAAGGCGTTTTGCATTAATGTTGTAGAGGGAAGTGAGGGGCACATGGGGCTCATCAAATTAGGAAGGTAGCCCATCTAGCTGAAGGAAAACTCTGATCCTAAACCTCCAGTGCCTTGTGGGATATCTTCAGGGGAGCAGGGAAGGCTAAGGAGTAAATCCTACACAAATTTGGAGTGGAGTCCCTAAGATGGATGGATGGCGCCTTGCAATCCTCCTTCCAGCAAATCCTGCAGCCAAGCTGGTGCCAAACATATTGCTCTGCTTTTTTCTGGACCACATCAGCGAGGCTGAGAGGGGGATCTTGTAGTCTGGGCAACCCAGGACCCCCAAATACTGCCCAGGCTTGCACACCATAGAAGGTTACAGCAGTTTGACTTCACTCCAAGAGGCACACTAACAATGGTATTCACTGTTTCCAACAGTGGAGGTAGAACATTGGGATCCATACCCTTGTCCTCCATGATTTTGTCTACGGATCTTCTTTTAAAGCCATCCAGGTTGGCAGTCATCACTAAATCTTGTGGGAGTGAGTTCCATAGTTCAACCATGGACTGTGAGAAGTGAAGCTGCACATGACATCACATGATGAAGATGACAAAATTTTGTGGCTTTCATAGCAGAGTAAAAACTTTGATGTGATTCTCCTGGACGTAACCAGACTGGGTTCCGAAAGCTTTGAGAACTGGACGTTTGTTCTCTACAAACTCTGAAAATGTTTCCAAAACTAATTTTTGTAGGGGGTTTTTTTTTTTTTGGAGGGGGGGTAGGACTGAGTGCATCTGGGTGCATCTGTTTTCTTTGTGGCATTATTTCTTGTCAACTCAGCTCTGCTGGCCCTTGTTTTTTCATGAGCAGTGTCGCATAATACTAGGATTAAGTTACCTGCTGACGATCGCGAAAGGGGTCTGATGCTGTATCGGATGCAGAGAACCTTACTGCAAGTTTAATGAGGACCAAATCCCAGGTGGTTCCAAGGCTTATTTTCGGACTGTTCAGGGCATAGTTGCTTTTTTGTGGGCGTGGGGAGGGGCAGGGGGGAAGTGCTGTCTTTAAAAGCAGCCAAAGGTCTGAGAATTTTAGCAGGTGAAACTTTCCCTAACAAGTGCGTAGGAGAAGCAGAGAGTGGAACCCAGCCAAATTCGACTTTAGCCAGAGCCAGCTCGCCCAGGAAGCAAGGAGAATAGTGGCTGGGACAATGAATGTGAATTTTTGTACAGTAGGCCAGATTCTACAGTCTCACACACCCCTCTCTAACCTCCATGTAGACATGCAGGAAGCATTATCAGAGTTCAAGGGCAAAAACTCTCCTCGATATTTGTTTGAAGGGGACCCAGTGTGTGCCGCAGTTTCAGCACCCAGTCTCCGCCAGAGTGCTCGGCCTCCTTCTGAGGACATGAAGTTGGACATACATCGTGCCTGTGATGTCACACACACACACACGCCACGTCTGCCGGGGCCCCTCAATCGTGGGGGCAACCTGGCGCCTCTGCTCAAGGAGGGGTCAACACTTGGCTGGTGAGGGGTGTGGCATGAAGAGGGATCCAAGGAACAGAAAGAGTGGCCTGGGGCTGAGGAATACCAGCTTGACAAAAGGTTACCCAACAAGTTTAAACATAGGGAGCAAAGTACAGCAGGAGCAAAGTTCAACCGCGTTATCAGGTGTGCCCTAAACCATGAGTAAGAAATCACATTACGGAGAAGGAACTGGGAACAGGTATCCAGGGCTGGGTGTAGCAAGGGAGAAGTTATTTCAAGTCGTAAGCAAGTGTCTCAGGCACCGTCCCCAACTTAATCAGCCTTTGCAAAACACTTTTTAAAAATACAGACTTCTACAAGAGTAAACTCTGCTTAGAAATGCAAACATACCAGAGAACAAGCAAATCAACTATACAAATGGGCTCTGCAACAAAATGGTACAGCACGGAGTGCTCCTGTACCCAGTCGGCTGGGCAGCCATGCCCTCCATTCCATTCCTGAATGAAGAGAGGATGCACTTTTTGCAAAGAGCTTCATTATATCTATCTGCTTTTATTTATTTGAATGCTTCCAGGCCACCTTTTAGAGCAACACCCTTGCAAGGCAGCTTATGGCAAACACAGAATGCAATATTACATTTCAATTAAAAACAAAAACAAACCAAGAACCAGTCAAACCAGGTCCCTTAACTAACCCACAGGCTAGCAAACTGCCATTGTAGTGAATGAAAAGAAACTTAATACTGTATTAGAAAAAAGCCAACAACAACAACACAAAACTAAAACAAAAGTTTCAGGCCAGCTGCCCTATTAAATCATTCAAGGGAAAAGACCCTGGAAACGTGTGGTTTTTATATAAAAAGTCCAGCTGCGCTGATGGTAGACATATGCAAATAACTTGAAAGGGTGTGTCACAAGCATGGAGTCACCACCAATAAGGTCCCAGTTCTCATGCCCCTGCCTCACAGAGCTGCAATTCCAGTGTGATTTATTAGTTGATCCCTCTTCACAGGGAACTCGGGGAACTGTAGCTCTGTGAAGGGAATAGGAGGTCTTCTAACAACTCTCAGCACCCTTAGCAAACTACAGTTCCCAGGATTCTTTGTGGGAAGCCATGGTTGTTTAAAGTATGTTATTGCTTTAAATGTGTAGTGCAGATGGGGCCTGAGTCAACATCGGCTGGCCCTGATAAGATAGTGGAGCCTCCATGTTTGGAAGCAGAGTACCCACTGAATATCAGATCCTGGAGGTGAAGAATATGGAATGGCTAATATCATTGTACCCTTCTTACTGGTTTGTAGCATCCAAGGTTTTGGACTGGTTGGACCTTTGATCTGATTCAGTCAGGGAGTTCTTATGAATCAGGATGGTGGGGGGCATTTAGGCACAAGCAGAGACTGGGTGGGTGTTCCCCACATGACACCCCTGTAGACTAAGACATGAGAGAGACCACTGGCTGAGCTTGGACTAGTCATTGCCTCCCAGTCTCACCTGCCTCACAGGGCTGTTGCGAGGATAAAATGGGGAGGGGGAGAGCCTTGAGCTACTTTGAGGAAAGGTGGGATATAATTTTTTTTAAAAAATAATGAAGTGACTCCGAGTAACTCAATCAAACACCAAAATGTAATGTGGAAATACAAACATTTGCTAATGCAAAATAGGCACTACCCTGTTGCACTTTTGATCTGTTTTGCCTATCACACACCCTGATGTGGATATTTATTTACCTACTAACTATATTTAAATTAAGGCAGTCAATAGCCTAGTCCTCTTGACAGCTCACAACAGAAGAGTGACAAAACATGTTTTGTTTTGTTTTTTAAAAAAACCCACCCCAAGAACATGTGTACAAAAAGTTTGCAGTGCTATTCCCCCGCCCCCTACAGGAGAGAAAATTAAAGCAAATAATCCCCAAAGACACAAAACCAGCCAGTCGGTGCAAAGCAATCCCCCACCATAGGAGGCAAATTGGGTATTGGGACTTTGCTCTGGAGGTGCGGGGGTAGGGGAATCACTGGGGGGGGACTGGGGGGGGGAAGAGTAAAGGAAATACTCACAGATGCCCCCAATGATGCCAGCCAGTCTGCATAACCACTTGTACCACCAGGTCATCCCATCATCATCATCGGTGGAAGACGGGGTAGCAGCAGCAGTAGCTGCATCTGACTGAGGCTGCTCTTCATGGGAATTCATCCTGCCCCTTGGTATGTGTGTTAAACGACAGGTAAATCCACCTTTCTCCTCTGCTGCTTGACACTGTAATTTCTCCCCCGCCCCCAGCACTGGGCAGGATCCTAGTCCTCAGTGCATCTCTGTACACCCACTGCCCACCCACTGTCCCTTTAAAAGCAGCTCCAGCTGACAATAGAGTCAGCCCCGCCCACTCCAACCAGCTGCCCCCCCCAGCGCGTCTCCCTTTGTATTGCATTCTGGGTCCCCTCCCCCTTTGCAAGAGGAGGCTGTCTGCATCTCTCATCTATAGACTTAAGGAGGGAAAAGTAGACTGACCTTTGTTTAAGGGCTGCAACTCCCTTGTTAACTTTGAAGCCACGTAATAAAACTGCCTCCAAGTGTTCCTATTTTCCAGGGGTGTCCCTGATTTAAAGAAGCTGCCCCGGTTTCTGACTTTATCCCAGAATGTCCCACTTTTCCTTAGGTGGCTTTCCGTGTTTTCATTGGAGAAATGTTGGAGGGTATGGAGTTATCTGACCCCTAGCCATCTGAAGGCAATCCTGTATAGAGTGGTGGGTTGTTGTTGTTGTTGTTTTTGGTTAATGTTTAATGTTTTATTATGTTTATATATGTATACTGGAAGCTGCCTAGAGTGGCTGGGGTAACCCAGTCAGATGTGTGGAGTATATAGTAAAATTATCATTATAGAATGGGATGTCCCCATTTTCATCGCAGAAATGTTGGAGGGTATGCTATAGGAAACAATGGGTAGATCAAGGACTTTAGTGTAGCTGAGAGATCTCACACCGCCTTTAAAGAAAAGGAAAAAGAAAGGGAATAGCAGCAAATGCATAACAGACGTTTATGCTCTTTCTAACTAAGATGCGATGCTGAATTTTCATGTGAAGTTGAATTTTGAAACATGTTAAAATCTTGCTTGCCAGTGCAAATGGAAGGAAATGCTAGTGTGGTGCGATGGTTAGTGCAGAGCTTTCCAAACTGTGTCGCGGCTGCAGTGTGTAGGTGTGTCACGCGAATGCTCCCCCCATGGCTGGAAAAGGGTTAGTTTAACCTCCGGTTTCCTAGTAAAACTGAATTATTGTGTCACTAAAATGATGCATTTCTAAAAAAATGTGTCACCAACATGAAAAGCTTGGAAAGCTTTGGGTTTGAGTGCTGGATATGGAAAAGTTTTCAAATACCCATTCAGCCATGAAGCTCACTGGGTAAACTTTGGGGCAGTTAATTCTCTTAACCTAACCTACCTAACAGGGTGGTTGTGAGCAATGCTTTTTTCCAGGAGGTACTCAAGGGTACGCTGTACCTGCACCTCTTTTTCTAGATAAGGACTGGTTGTGAGGATAACGTGGGGGGGGGGGTGGAAGAGAACTATGTACACCACCTCACATGGCTTTATGTTGGTGTTGTGGGTGGAGCAGAACCAAGTCATCTGCAATGCAATTGGTCGGTTAGTTAAACATTTTTATTTGTTTACTTGGTTTAGGGGGGTAGCTGCCCCCGCTACACCCATGCCACCTCAGTCTTAAGTATATTTTGCAGACAGTCTCACTAAGCCACTTCGCAGGGACCACCTGACTTGTGGACTTGAACACACTTTGTTGAGAAGCGGTGTTGGGAGTAAAGCAACAACACTTGCAATAAGTTGCATTATCAGACTATTTATTCCTGCACTCTGCTGTGTACACACACACACACACTCAAGGCTGTTGCCACTGCTAGTGTTGCTCTCTAATCCCTCCTACCCCCTGCCTGCCCCTCCACCCTCTCACAGCTCCTGTATCTCTCCATCCCTGCTTCATTCAATTCTTACTGTTTAAAGCCACTATTTTAAAACTCCCTTTCTCTTCTGCTCCCTTCCCCCACCCTGACCAGGCAAATCCAGAATTGTGATGCAGCACTACAAATGCTCCAGTGGGAGCTGTACGGAGGGGCATAGGAAGGGGGAGATGGGGGCGGTTCACTCTCGGTGCCCTCACTGAGGGGGGTGACATTCAGCGTGCTGCCCGCCCAGTACTCCCAAGCCTACCCTGAGTCATCGGGGTAAGGGGGGCAGCTGCACCGCTTTGCTGGTGCCATTCCCCCCTTCCCCCTTCATTTTGACAGCTCAGGGGAGGCTTGGGAGTCACGGGCGTGTGGCGTGCCAAATGTCCGCCATGGGTGGCTCACTCTGCCCCTGTGGGTCGCCATCTCCTCCCCACTGGCAGCAGGGCACCCAAGCGGCTATCCCACGCCTGGGAGGGCACCCTCCGCTCTGTGCCCCCCCTCGGGAGCGTGCACACCCTGGGCAGCGTGGGCATATGCTCCGCCGCTGGCTGTACGATCACAGCTTTAGATTTTTAGGTGTATAGGAAGATATATGCCAAACTCCAACACTATTTGCCTCACATTCAAGAGTTGGAAAACCTGCATTTGCAACTGAGTCTACTCATCCTCCAGCGTGCCGTGGCCAAACCTGTATCTGTAGTGAGTGTAGATGCATAACACACACAACTGCAAACATATTTGAACACACTGTATTTTTCGATATACTGAATCAGAGGCATTTGGAATAATAATTTCTAGGTAGAGGACAGCAGAGATTGGCTGACTCAGGCTTACAGGATACAGTACACAGGTGCAGGGATTTTTAATTTCAGGCTAATAACTTTTCAGGTTCACACCCATATAAAGACTTTATTGGCAGATCTCCAAGAGGTATGTGTATGTTGACTTTAGCACATGAGAGGAGCAGGACTAACCCTGCTAGAAAACAGCAGCAGCAGCATTTGAAGGAAAAATAATTGAATCGGTGGAGATCCCCACCTGAGACAGTGGCAGAGCCAGGGTGAGTTCAGGCATGAGAAGCCCCTCCCTTCCACAGCAATGGGAACAGGTGCAAAAAAAGAGAAGGGCTCCTGCAACCTCTAAGAGTTTTTCAGTGGGTATCACTTTTCATCCCTCTTACAAGACAAACTGTGTTTACAGGTACTAACTCCCCCTGGCTATATAACCCTTGAATGAACAGTTGCCCTTGAAACAACTTGAGGCTGTGTTTATTTGGGCAAAGTGACCCAGTATTCTGCTTGGAAACCGGTGCTTGCAAAGTCTTTGCTGAATTCAATTTCGGCCCTGCTCCCAACTGACTCCCAGTAGAACGGCTGGTTTCCATGGAAAACTGCGGTCTTCATGGCATTGACATCTCGGATCTGAAGAATGGAAGGTCAGGTCAGCCAAAGACCCAGAAACATCACATCCACCACAGCTAAACTATATTTTGCAGTGCATAGTTAAACCATGGAACTCACTCCCACAGAAGGCAGTGATGGCCATCAACTTGAGCAGCAGAAGAGAAGTAGACAAATTCATGGAAGAGAGGGCTATCAATGGCTACTAGCCATGTTGCCTATGCTCTGCCTCCACAGTTGGAGGCAGCAATGCTTCTGAACCACAGGAGGGGAGAGTGCTCTTGTGCTAGGGTTCTGTTTTCGGGTTTCCCACAGACACCTGGTTGGTCACTGTGAGAACAGGATGCTGGACTACGTGGGCCATTGGCCTGATACAGCAGGCTTTCTTTATGTTCTTATGTTCACAATGCCTAAGGGTTCCTTCATTTCTCCAGTTTTATTTTACGTTCATTTTTATTTGTGCTTATGATGGTATCGGGAGGGTTCTACACGACCACACTTTTGCACCTGCAGATGTTTCGAGGTGGACTTACTGCTCCATTTCCAGTCAGCACACGTCTGCTGAAATCATGTAACTTTTCACACCACAAACGTTCTGGTTTATTTTTTTGTCCTACATTTGTTGCATTGGTGGAGGGTTTATACTGGACTGTTCACACATTCTTCTGCTTTATTGGTTGTTCTGCAATGTTTCCCCAAAATGGAACCACACTATTACTACCTGGAAGGGTAACTCTTCTGCTACAGAGCAACAAATGTGGGATAAAAAAATAAACCAGAACATTTGTGGTGTGAAAAGTTACATGATTTCAGAAAAGAAAAAAGCCCCCAAACCTAGTATGGACTCTGGAGGGGTCCCAAGTGTGGCTATTCCACCATAAATGTCCAGGGTAGAAGCAGCATTTTGATAGAAAAGGAGCAGAGAGAGGGGGACAGAGAATAAGCAGAAGACAACAACAAAATCAGAGTGCATGTTAGAAATCGGCCTCCTGTACAAAGGTAACATTTGCACTCATTGCTCCACACACTTTTGCCTCTGGCTCCTCTCACCACAGGTATCGTAAATGGCTCCCAGAAAGTTGTCCAGGAAGGAATGCAGCCAATAGGTCAGTGGCGGACTTTGGTAATATGTCACCCTGAGTGAGAACAAAATCTGGCTTGCTCTCCCCACCTCCCATATTTTTTATTTTCACAATAATTCCTTTTGGTACAGTTACAGGTAGGTAGCCATGTTGGTCTGCTGTAGTCAAAACAAAATAAAAAAATAAAAAATTCCTTCCAGTAGCACGTTAGAGACTAACTAAGTTTGTTTTTGGTATGAGCTTTCGTGTGCACGCACACGAAAGCTCATCCCAAAAACAAACTTAGTTGGTCTCTAACGTGCTACTGGAAGGAATTTTTTAAATTTTTAATTTCCTTTTGGTACAGTTGCTTTTTATGGCTCTTCTTAGTAGGTACTCCTATGAATATAGGTGGTGGTGGTTGTTTTGCACCCCCTTGGCTCAGCGCCCTGTGCGGAAGGAACCACCCACACCACTGTAAATTGAGTGCTGATCAGGTTCCCCACCTTTGCATCTGATTAATGTTTTGCTTTTATTCTCCTAGCGTGTGACACCTGGACCCTTACTCTGTGCAGTTTACTCACCGAGATGTAACTGGAGTGTGTTTGGTTGGAGTCAGCTGTTGGGTCCACATATGCAGCGTGAATGGCAATGCGATGCCTTGGAGCCACGTCAACAAATGTCCTGCAAGCTCCTTGTTGTCCCCGGCCTGCCAAAGGCATAGGGGTCACTATTCTCCCACTGGGACCGAACAACTGTACGTCGCAATCTGTGGTTAAGGAAATGGATGCAGAAGAGAGCAATGAGTCCAGGGGTTTGTGGTAGAGTTTTACTTGTGCTTTAAAACTTTAAAAATGTTTTTGAAAGAGAATGCCTAGCTGCCCTGGAGAAAAGACAGCAATCCAGGAACTCTCCTAGACTATCCCTCCCCAAATGCCTCACTCTGTGAAAGGACTCGCTTTCCCTTCCTCTGAGCAAGGCAGAGACAAAGTAGCAATGAAAACAGACTGTAGTTGCATTACAAGAACAAAACATTAAAAGCAAGGGAAGTGGTGGGCTCCCTTGGGTGAGTGCACCACCCAGCAGTGTGCCCGACCCCTAACACATGTGCCTGGCCTAGGTGGCCCATGCACCAACCTATTTTTACACTCTGAAAAAGACACCAGAGTATCCAGCCACAGACCTCATGTCTCTCATGGAACCCTAAGCCCTTCTTAGAGCTCCCTTTTTCCCTTCCAGTGGAGCCAGCTCAGTATGGCAGCAACCAAACCTACCTTGATGGTATTTCTTAGCTTCCACTTTGCTGCTGTACCAAAGGAAAACTCCATTCCCAGGACCCAGGCGGCGCTGTCTCACCACCAGTGTGTTGGTCCTAGTGTTTATGGTGGAATGCATCAGCTTCTTACAGCCTGTCCGCCACATCATCCGTGTAGAAAACAACATCACGTCACCTGGAGCAAAAGACAAGGGATGTTGGGGAACATGTCATCCACAACCATTTTATAGCAAATGAGATTGTTTGCTGATAGTAAAAAGGTAAAGGGACTCCTGACCATTAGGTCCAGTCGCGGACGACTCTGGGGTTGCGGCGCTCATCACACTTTACTGGCCGAGGGAGCCGGCGTACAGCCTCCAGGTCATGTGGCCAGCATGACAAAGCCGCTTCTGGTGAACCAGAGCAGTGCGCGGAAATGCCGTTTACCTTCCCGCCGGAGCGGTACCTATTTATCTACTTGCACTTCGTGCTTTCGAACTGCTAGGTTGGCAGGAGCAGGGACCGAACAACGGGAGTTCACCCCGTCACGGGGATTCAAACCGCTGACCTTCTGATCGGAAAGCCCTAGGCTCTGTGCTTTAACTCACAGTGCCACCCGCATCCCTCCTGCTGATAGTAGGGAAGGGCAATTAATTCTGTCCATTTTGGTTCCTCTCAGTTCCTAATTTTTCAAATTTTGTGTTCACTGTGTTTCTGCACCAGTGTGTAATTTTTAAAAAGGTCCTCATGAACATTTAGCTGCTATTTCTCATAATCTGCTATTTTATCTTTATATGCACATGCTTGTTTGTAATCTTCAATTTAAAAAATCAACTATTAAACATGAAACAATACAATAGAAACCTTGTATAAAGTTAACATCAGAATCAGCTAACTATTCTGGAAAAATATTTTCTTAATTGTCTGCATAAGCCTGAAGGAATAGAAATTTTTCCAGCAGGTACTGAAGCACAATGCACCTGCTGAATCTCTATTGGCAGAGTATTCCACAATTTTGCTTAATACACATATGTTTTGGCACAGCACTTTTCCCTAATGAAATGCATTTTTGTATGCTATTTTCACCAATATATATATTTATTTATATGTGCACTTTACCCAAAAGCATGCTTTCCTGCACACATTACTTGAGGCTGGAGAACAGCATTGCAAAAATTTTGAAGGAGGGCTGTTCATGCATTGTTTCAGAAAATGTGGATTATGATAGGTTCATCTTTCAATGCAAATTCAGTTGGATTTCTCTCCCATCCTGAACTGTCAGGGACATACATAACTATGCAGGCACCTGTGATCTCAATTCAGGCCACAGAATAGGCTGGGGAAGCTATTTCAGCCTAGCATCTCCTGGTTGAGTTAAGATTTGAACTGGTGGCTTCCCAGCTCTCATGTCCTCCAATGCTATGAACCAAACACTCACCTGCACTGCAGTTCAGGGAGCTCTCCAGCACTTGGACCCTTAGGACCTCTCCTAAGGGGCGGCCAATGGCAACAATGCAGTCACTGGCTTGCACACCAGTCATGTTGATGAACCCAGTGGAATTTAGGAACAGCTGCCCACAGGGACCTGCAAAGGAAGAGAGGCAGCAATGCTTCTGAATGCCATTTCCATTAAGGTATCTGATCAGCAGTTGTGAGAAGAGGACTAGCTGGGCCCTTGGACTGATCCGGTAGGGTCTTCTTATGTTCTTAAAGAGGGCATAGCTCAGTACCAGAGCACCAGCTTCTCTTACGTTGAAGTCATTATGCCATGCCCTGCAACAGCCATTTTATGAATTTATTATTATTAAATTATTACCCACCTTTCTCCTGCAGGTCCCAAGGTGGGTTACAACAATTTGGAATTTACTACTAAGAACACTGGGAGACGTGGGTGGCGCTATGGGTTAAACCACAGAGCCTAGGGCTTGCCGATCAGAAGGTTGGCAGTTCGAATCCCCGTGACGGGGTGAGCTCCCGTTGCTTGGTCCCTGCTCCTGCCAACCTAGCAGTTTGAAAGCACGTCAAAGTGCAAGTAGATAAATAGGTACCGCTGCAGCGGGAAGGTAAACGGCATTTCCGTGTGCTGCTCTGGTTCTCCAGAAGTGGCTTAGTCATGCTGGCCACATGACCTGGAAGCTGTACGCCGGCTCCCTCGGCCAATAATGCAAGATGAGCGCCGCAACCCCAGAGTCGGTCACAACTGGACCTAATGGTCAGGGGTCCCTTTACCTTTACCTTTACTAAGAACACTTAAAACAAATAGCAATCATAGGTACAGTACAGGGTGGGTCCAAAACCACACACAACTCAGGTGTCAACGGCCAGAGTAAAAAAGTACACCTGTACAGCTTTCTCTGGAAGCTGTATAGTTAAGAAGCCAGATGGACCTCTGTGGAGAGGGAATTCCAAAACTTAGGGGCTGCCACAGAGAATGCTCTCTTCCAGGCAACCACCCCCCCTGAACTTTTGAAGGCTCTTCTGATATTAACACCCAAGAGAGTCTGTAGGGAAAGAGGTGGTCTCTCAAATATGCCCCCCCAACTGCACTTCCTCACAAATGTACTTCCTGGCCTAAAAGGGGTTGGCAGCCCCTGTTAAAAGGCGAAGTCTAGTGATAATCACACGTAAGTAAATACAAGCTGCGCAACTGTACTCATCAGCATCCCACAGTATATCCTCAAATCGTTTCATGGAAGGAGCTAGTCCATCAGGCTGTGGAAGGTCCAAAGCTCTATGGTGTGGCTTTTCAGGGCCAATGGTCACCGCAGTCATCAGTTGCTCTGTAGGAGGCGGCAAAGTCTTGAGATCGGACCTGGAGACCGGACCTGCTGTGGCCTGTTCAAGGCAGGGAGTGACGGAGCAACTTTGCAGCATCACAGGCTTAGGGGAGTGCATGCAAAAGGTGGGGTTCACCCATGCCCCAGTTTCGGGATTGATGCAGAAATCCTGTCGTGTCTGAATACCATTCCCACAAGAGGCAGAACACTGGAGGGAGAAACCCAGAAGCTATTTTTAAATGCACAGTAAGTATTCTTGGATGAGAGGAGCCCTGGAATAATATGGGCAGGAAACACTTATATACATCACCCCCAACTGTCCCATCATTGGCTTATGACACTTCTATGCTGCCTTTTCCTCAGAGACCATAAGGCAGTAGAGATGGCTTTCCCTGTTTTGTGTGAGAAGGCTGGGCGGAGAAAGAATGACTCCCACAAGGGTGGCATTTGGGATTTGAAGCTAGGCTGATCTAGCTCTAGTCAAAGAGTCTAACCCAGGGCTCTCCACAACCAGTTTGGGCTGGAGGTCACATTTGGAAATCTAAGAAAACTCTGGTGGGCACCACAAAATGCCCATTTCATAGAAGAAAAGCTGGTGATACTGAATCCCCCTCTCTAAACAGGCAAAACATTTAACCACTTTCCCAAAAAAACAAAAACTGACAAAAAAGCAGGCAATGCCCCCAGAACAAGTCCTCAAAGTAAAAAATAAAAGCGAGAGGGGCAGGGGGCCTTGGCAAATACCAAGGGGGTTTCTTGAGAGCAACCCAGCTCTGTCCTAATTCCAACACATCTCTGAATGGCATTGAAGCCTGAACCAGGGGTGGGAAACCATTTTTAGCCTGAGAGCCACATTCCCTTCTAGGCAGCCTTCTGAAGGCCACATTCCAGTTGTTGTTGTTGTTGTTGTTGTGGCCAGAGGCATAAGTGGGAGGAGCAATGGATGGAAATTTTGCTTTTGTACAGACTCACCCCACCCCATCTCCATCTTCCATCCAAGCAAGAGGCATTATCAGACTTCAGGGACACATTCTAGCCAGGCAAAAGCACTTGAGATATGAAGCAAGGCAAATGGGGTGTGTAAGCCTGGGAAGAGTTTTGCTGGCCAGATAGAGAGGCCAGGTGACCTCAAGGCTTTAGTTCCCCACCCCTGACTGAAAGGTTTACCTGTGTCCATTTGGTGACCCTCCATTCATAAGGGCAGACCCGGATCACACAAGGCACGCTGAAGGGGGGCTTCTCGGCTTCTCGGCACTGGCTCTTAGCCAGCTCAATCTCTTGGCCCCCAGAAAGCTGCATGCAAGTCACCAACTGGGTGGCTACCCCAAGTCCACAGGACGAGGAACACAGACCCATTCTAGTCACTTTCCACCTTCTCAGAGACAGAGACAGAGACAGAGAGAGGGAAGAGAGTTGATCAGTGAGTCAAGCAAACACACACAACTGCCCTCTGCACTATCCCCAGATTTTAACAGGGCCCTCCTATCATTCCACTTTGCACAGAACATTTGGGAATATCAGATTATCTATATCTATCTATACTGCTCTTCATAAATACAGCCCAGAGCAATTTACACACCACATTCAAATTCAATCTAAAACATCAAGGTAATAAGAAAAATTGTATGTAGCAATTTTTAAAGTTATCTGTTTATGTGTAAAGAGCTGTTGCATGTTTTAGAGCCCTTGACATTTTGTTGTTGTTGTTGTTCTAGTGTCTTCGTCTCAGTCTGAACCATTTGAAGATATTTTATGCATAACTAGCAGCCTCGTAGCTGGCATGCCTTGGGAATTCTAAGAAACAAAAGAAAATCATTGAAGATTTGAAAGGTTCAATCCACCGTCTTAATTCAAAATTGCTTTCAACTGTATTCCAATATAGACAAAAACCTGCTCCTTCACCTCAGGAACCATCATGCTAAATTTGGTTGCAAAATTCAAATGCACACTGAACAAACAACTTTCCTAGATATATAGTAGTAGATACCGGTAGTTGGCTAAATAATAACAAAATAATATTTGTGGTGATGAGGAAAAGACTCCAGTTAAATGAATGCACAACTAATGAATGACCTTGGGGGACATGGTTCCAGGTTGCACAGTTCCTGCTCTTCGGGGCGAGGCAAACTCTCACAGACCGTGTCTGGTAGAATCTCTTCCTCCGCCTTCTCCCCCGTCGCCCGTGCACAGTACAGGACCTTGCGCATCACGCCTCTACCACAACTGGTGCTACACGTGCCCATTTTGTAGGACCACCTGGCAGGTGGAAACAACAGAACCCAGTAGTTGAATCAAAAGCACCCGGGGGGGAAATGTGTGACTCCCACCCTCAGTTCCACCCACTGTTAACAGGCCAATCCCAGACCTGGCTCTAAAGATTGTGAATTCATCATAAAAGACAAATAAGTCTCTCCTTGGCCACTGCCCTCAAATGATTGGCACTTACCTTGCTGGGCATGGCTCCATAGCACATTCTCTGCTGCCAGCTGGCCTGTGCATCCGGCTACATTTTGAGTGAGGAAGAGTCCGGGTTGTGTTCTTGTCTCGCCGGACGCAGCGGACCGAGAGGGGTATCTTTCCTCCACCACAGGTCACAGGGCATGGAGCAAGTTCCTTCACTTCCCAGCTGGAGAGAGAGCAGGAAAGGAGGAGACAGACACAAATCAATTTATTCCATCAACTTCCTTGGGCTTGTGACAAAACCATGGATCTGGTCACTGGTGGCAAGCAGGAATAATCTCCAGGTGACCGTCAGGCAAGGAATCATTTGTAAACTCAAGAGTGAGTGGATTCTTTTTTTCTTGCTTCTGGGCTGCGAATGTGCCTCAAGGGTCTGTGAAAGGAATACAAGGCTAGATCTGCAAGATTTATTCATACTTATGCTCATGCTATGCACTTTTACCTTGCTGGACATGGAGTGGGGTTACACAGTTCCAGCTGACTTGCTGGCTTTGGTGCCTGGTTACAACGTTCCTCCTCTGCTTCCTCTCTGGTGTCAAAGACCAGGCAGACATACCTCAGCCACATCAAGCCTGGAAAGAGAAGTGGCCAGAGTGGATTTTTGTCAGTTATGTAAAACTCCTTTGTTTTCCCCCCAGGAGCCCACTTGATGAGCTCCAATTTCTTTTAATTCCTTCTCGCAGGGACACTGGATCTTCCCTCTTTCCAGCTCTCAGCCTGGCAGCAGCCATTCCATCTGGTTGTGAAGCCAGAAGGACAGAAGGGAAGCAGGGCTATTCCACTGGCTCTGCTGAAAGACCAATTGATTTTGGTTCTCCCTCAACTGTCACCTAGTGGCTGCCATCCAATCAGGCTGCAGAGGAGTGGGAAAGAAACAAGAAGCAGGGCTATTCTACCAGTCATCTTTGGCTCCCATGCAACTAGTAGTAGTGATCATTCCATTGGACTGCAGCAGAAAAAGAGAAACCGCGAGTAAAATATAAATTATTAACGGAGAGGAAAGAAAAAGGAGGATTGGCATTACCAAATTTAAAATTATACTATGAAGTGGAATGCTTGATTTGGATAAGCGATTGGGCCAGATTGGAAAAAAACCAAAATATTAGATCTTGAAAGCTTTAATAACAGATTTCGATGGCATGCGTATCTTAATTATGAAAAGGTTAAAGTGAATAAAGAATTTACAAATCATATCCCAAGAGGAGCATTATATAAAGTTTGGATTAAATATAGACGATACGCAGAACCGCAAACACCATGGTGGATTTAACCGGTGGAAGCCCATGCTATAAAGAAATTAAATACTAGAACAAATTGGCCAACATATAGACAATTAGTAGAAGAAGAACAAGGAAAGTTTAGGTTAAAAACATTTGAAGAAATAAGGGTATATGAAATAGATTGATGGCAGTATACACAACTTAAAAGTATATTTAATGCAGATCAAAAAAATGGCTTTCCCAAAGAGAATTCTAAATCTGATAGCATAGTGATACAAAATAATAAGAAATTATTGTCTAAAGCATACAATTTGTTATTGGCTTGGGATCTAATGGAAGAAGAAGTAAAGGAATCGATGATAAAATGGTCTAAAGATTTCAGCCAGACAATCTATCTAGAGCAGTGGGGAAAATTCTGGAAAGACATAAGATTTACCGCCTCATACACAATTAAGGAAAACTTTATTAAAATGTTCCATAGGTGGTACTTAACACCTGTGAAGCTGGCCAGGATGTACAAACTAAAACCCAACCTTTGCTGGAGATGTAATAAAGAAGCAGGAACGACAATACGGTACACATGTGGTGGCAGTGCGAGGAAATCAAGAAGTTTTGGTTAATAGTGAACGAAGAAATGAAGAAAATGTTGAAAAGATCAATAACAAAAAGACCAAAGGCATATCTACTTGGACTAATAGATGAAGAAATACCGAGGGCGAGGAAAAGAATCTTTCTCTATGCAAGCACTGCCGCTAGAGTAGTAATAGCCATGCATTGGAAAACACAGAGGGTTCCATCAAAGGAAGAATGGATTGTAAATTAAATGACTATCTAACCTTGGCAAAACTACCGTAACCGCTTCAATAAGAAATCAGTCAAACCAAAAGCTCAAAAACGAATGGAAATGCTATGAGGAGTATATGCCAAAGCATTGCTCAAAAAAAGATATGCTATCATGCCTAGATTAAAAATATGAAGTATACAATATAAAATAGAAGTACAAGAGCTAGTGAGAATTAGAGAATCAACAATTAAATAGAGGGGGAACTTGGAATGCAAGAATGTTGCAATATTGATTTTGGAGGAAGTCGAGTTGGAGGCGGAGGGAAGTATATGGGATCAAAAATAACTAAAAGAGTTAGAAGGTATAATAAACGAAAGGGAAATGGGAATTGGTGGCGGGATAAGGAGATAAGATTGTGAGATAGGTAATATAATGTACTGTATGGAAATAAGTTGTAACATGAAATGTAATGAAGTGTATTACTAAATAATAAAAAAGAAGAAGAAGAGAATGGAAACAGAGCTATTCTACTGGCTCTACTAAGAGATCAATTGCATTTGGCTTCATTTCAACTCTCAGCTGGGCAGCAGCCATCCTACCAGGCTGCAGCAGAGTGAGGGTTGGGACTACATCAGCTCTGCTGAGAGACCAATTCCATTGGGCTTCTCCAGCCTTCAACTGCCATCTAGCCACGGCCTTTGCATTCCATCAGGCTACTATTTAACGTTAAGAACCAGTCCCTGAGCTTGCTTTTTCCTCTTCCCTCCTCATCCCTATTTTCTTTCATGTCACGTCACTCAGGATAGACAGTTAGCCTATGGACAGGGATTGTCTTGCTTTATTGATCATATGTAAGCCACTCTAGGAGCTGTTTTGGTTGAAGAGCAGAATGAAAATGCTTTGAAGTCAAACAAACAATTAGTGTAGGATAAGAGTGTTGTCAAGACAAAGCTCCCTTCTGAAAAATGGTAATACACAAAATAGTCTTTGATGATCTCATTAATGCACAAGAAGCACCTAGGAAACCACCTTACCTCCCCCGCAGGTGACAGGGCATGCTCCAGCCAAAGGGCTCCAGACATACACTGAGCGATTTCCAGTCTTATGAGGCCAAAACGGGACCAAGAGCTCTGAGTGGGGCATCTCTTCCTGCTAAAGAAGAACACAATATCTCATGGCAGAGAAACAAGTTAGAATGTGGAATGTAACATATCTGTCAAGGCTCCCCTTTTAGGGAACCCTGGGGATTCCAGTTTTGCACAGGGATCTTCTCAGCAGCTTCATCATACTACAGCTCCCAGGGTGACGTATGTAGCGTTGATGAGTCCAGTTTGTGGATGCATACTTGACCAACTTATTTTAATAGGCTACATTGTCAACACGGTCTCTTCCAGAAAACCATTTCATGTTACAAATATGCTGGGGTTTCTGTTAGTCGCAGAGCCTTCTCACAGAGCTATATTACTCAGGAGTCGATGAAGAGAAAAGCTGAATAAGTGTATCAGACATGGCTTGAGCTGTTAGCATACAGCAGCTACATTCAACTGCAATTGTATTTCCCTCAATATTTCTATTTTCCCTTATATAATGCACTTTGTATGTTCTTTCCACTATTATATGCATTTTTATGCACACTTTAGTACATGCATATTTTGGTATACATGGAGAACTGCATTGTAAAACTCAGAGAGGTGCAAATTTTGAACCATGGCTGCGTTTTAGTTTGTATATTGTTTTGAAATGGTGAATTAGGTAGATTTCTCTTCAGACACGAACTAAACTGGACTTTCCCTGCAACCCTAGCTAGACTGGCCTTTAGTCTAGTCTAACAGAGCTCCTCCTATGCTCTACATACCGTGTTCCATCCCAAAGGGCAGATGTTCACCATGCAAGACACAAAGGCCAGGGGCTTCTCATCAGCTGGGCACAGGCTGGCATCTACGGCACTTTCCACCCCATCCCAGAGCTGAACGCAAGTCAAATTCACTGGGGCAACCCCCAAGCCACAAATCGCAGAGCACTGGCCTGGCTCTGATTCCTTCCACCTGGATAGGAAGTAACAGCCATTACAGAATGGCCTTGGCCACTTTTGGATTTCTCTGCAAAAGATTCTGTATTCACTGTGTGTTCGTGGATGGAGAGATGGATAAGCTTTCCAAATCTTTCATGGAATATAATGCTATCAATGGCTTCTAACCGCAATGGTTCTGTTTTCCCTTTATTGTCTGAGGCAGTCTGCCTCTGCAAGAGGGGAGAGTTGCTGTTACACTCAGGTCCTGCTTGCAGACTTGCCATTGGTGGAATCAGAATGGCCACTATGAAAACAGGATGCTGGACTAAATTTTTGGGTCTGACCCAGCAGCCAGGCTCTTCCTATGTTCTCCTTGGATTAACTTAGAAATGATCAAAGTTTTCCTGGTGTAGTTGGGTGAGATCAGAAAAAACCCTCAATGTAATTTTGTGAGCCAATGAAAAGACTCAGGGTGCCAGGTGTATGTGTGTGCCACCACCCATCTTCACCAATCACTGCACATTTCTGCAGTTCTTCCTTTCTCTTCCGCAGAATCACAGGAGGCCAAAACACTGGACAAGCCATTGGCCCTTATGGGTGACTTATATGTTTACTTACCTTGGAAGACACATCTCAGTGTTGCAGGACTCGACAGCTGATGGTTTGGGAGCATCCACACATTCTGAATCAGGCATGGTCACATTCAATCCTCTTTCTTCCTTTGCACAGTAAACCAGCCGCTCCATCACACCACCGCCACAGGGGGCGCTGCAGGGCCCAAAGTACTCTGCTACCCATCTTGGAAAAAACAGGAAGGGCCTGTCACACCCACCCAGTCATGTAGGAAGTGGCATCAGGAACACAGGAAGCTGCCTTATAACAGAGTCAGAGCTAGGGGTGGGCAATATACCCAGAACCTGTTTGAAGTCCGTATCATATCAGTTACATAATTCTTGACCTGGCAATATATCACGAATCATGATGTGTGCGTGTTTATGTGCTATGCAAAAACCACAATGTGGGGAAAGCCATGAAGCCAACCAATGCCTCTACAAAGCTTCATCCTTATTTCAGTCATTGGGATGTATTGGTATATCACGATGTTTAACTGGTGATATATCACAAGGTTGAAAACCAGATATCACCCAGCCCTATTCAGAACATTGATTCGAATAGCACGGTAATGTCTTCAGTGACTGGCAGTGGCTCTCCAGGGTTTCAGACGGGTCTCTTCCAGCCCCACCTGGAGATGCCATTGGGGACTGAACCTGGAACCTTCTGCAAGCAAAGCAGATGCTGAGCTGCTGCAGTTTACTTGAAAAGAAAGCAATATTCTAGTCCTTGTGGTTCTGAGTACAGGGGATGAATGTAGGAATGCAGGAATGTTGGAAGCTGCCTTGTATGAGTCAGACCACTGGTCTATCTAGCTCAGTAGTGACTCTCCAAGCTGGAGATGCTGGGGATTGAACCTGGGACCTTCTGCATGCAAGGCAGATGCTCTTCCTGGGACTCTGTGCCACCCAGTAAGACCATTGCACCACCCTTGCCTACCCAATTCTAGCAACCAAACTGGAATATTAGGACTGGTGGATTCATGAAGAGTTGGTCTTCTGGGATAGCTTCATTATGTACACATCTCCTAACTTAACCTATACTGTTAGGACGTAAGCTAACATAGGAAGCTGCCTTATATTGACCCAGACTGTTGGTTACCCAGCTCACTGTCTACACTGACAGTTCTTTGGAGTTTCAGAGGATTCTTTTCAGCCCTACCTGATGATGCTGGAAACTAAATCTGGGACCATCTGCATGGAAACCATGAGCTACAACCCTTTCATAGAAAGTTGCTTTGTACCCAGTCGATCCATTGGTCCATCTAGCTCAATATTCTCTGTACACGCTGGCTGTGGTTCTCTTGGGATTTCAGGCAGGGAACATCCCCAGCCCCAACAGGATTGAACTTGGAACCTTCTGTATGCAAAGCAGATGCTCTACCACTGAGACCCTACTTTAGCCTTTTCAGTGATGGCAGCGATGGGCTATGCTAAGGCTTTTGAAGATGAACATGGGTGCCCTGGGCTCTTCCTTCCCCACAAAGAGAACTAGCAGAACCTTTACTCACTGGGGCTGGCAGGGGGCCACAGCACAAGGCTCTTGTCTGGCAGGGGGCCTTGGCGTCTTCAGACAATGGAGGTCATCCGTCATTTCATTCCTTGCCTTGTCAAAGCAGGAGTAACTGACCTTCAGAGCACCTGCAAAATATGAAGTGTAAAGGAGATCAAGATTTGCCGGAAGGAAAGAGGGGAGTCAGTGCTGATTGGACAGAATAGCTATGGGTGACAAGACAGACAATATTAAAACAGATGGCCACAACTAACAGGTTACCGGTAGTTATTTTCTATGGGTCTACTCTAAGTAGAACTTAGCTGGATACAACTAATTGCTTTTCAGTACATACTTTGCATGAAGTATGCATCTTTGTACACATTTATTCCAAAGAAGCTTAATTTTGTGCACATCTCAACCCCAAGCACACATATTGCCACTTTTTTTTTTACTCAAGGAATTTGAGAGTGGCAAAACTGGAAAGTTAATGCCTTTTAGCCCTGAGCAGGGTGGATCAGGTTAGTCCACTTAGAAATGTGGACCAAATGAAATCCTCAATCATCCTTATCCCTTGCAGGAAACCTGGGGCTATAACATCCAGTGGTGTCAATTGGGAGTGGTGGGGTGTGCAAGAAGACCAAGAGGAGGTGGAGCCATAGCCAATGACAATATCCTGTTCTCCTCCCTGCTGAGTTCTACAAGGGCAACCCTTGCAACTAAGGAGGAGGCTGACAGGCTGGGCTTGTGGACTAGATTTAAGTAAGAAGGTAGATAGAGGTTGCTGAGACAGTGTTCCACTTGCCCCAGTGCACCTTTATTAAGTCAACATCCTGAAGAGCAATCCCACCTCTGCTCAAATAACTTCATCACAGAAATGTCCCATTGAACTGAGCGTGGAGCCAGAAAACAATGTGCCTCACCTTCCCCACAGCTCACGGAGCAGGGGCCAAGCTGGGGTACCCATGCATGTACCTCTTTCTCACTTGGTCTGAAGTAGCTGAAGGCAATGTCTGGGCTAGTGGCAGCCCCATACTCCTTCCCATATTTCCTATAAACCTAGAAGGGGAAAGGAACCAGGGTTTGAATGGCATCCAGAGATCAACCAATGGCTTGGCTGATTTCAATGGGTTTAAGCAGGGAGTGGGAAAACTCAGGCCCGCAGGCCAAATGGCCTGCCAGCCCTCTCTATCAGGCTGTACCGTGTTACCTGTATGTCTATATCCTCCAGCGTTGGCCCATTCACATGAATCTCCTCCAAGCTCGGCAGGTTCTCCACTGTGAGAAAGACCTTGTATTCTATCCGGTTGTCTTCCAGGGCCGAGGGGTACGTGGTGTTGAAAGAGATTCTGCCTTTCCCTGCCACTACATACTGCCCTTGGACCTTCACACCTAGAAGAAGGCAACAGCAATGTGTCACCACAAGGGGTGGGAGATGCCCGCTTTTCAACACTGCGGTGTATCACCAGCAGAACATCGCAGTAGAGTAATATATCATGATGTCTGAAAATGAGGAGGAAGGAGGACTTCAAAGCAGATTGAACAGGCTCAGTACAGTAGCCAGCCAGCCCTCCGTAGTCATTCCTCCTTTGCTGCGCCGATGGGAAAGGATATACCGACAGCATCGCTTTGCCTCAGCGCCTCTCACCGCCCCTAAGGAGGTGCACCTACCCTATAATTAATAATAATAATAATAATAATAATAATATATTATTTGTACCCTGCCCATCTGACCGGGTCTCCCCAGCCACTCTGGGCGGCTTCCAACAAATATCAAAATACATTAAAATATCACAGATTAAAAACTTCCATAAACAGGGCTGCCTTCAGGTATTTTCTAAATGTCAGGTAGTTGTTTATCGCTTTGACCTCTGATGGGAGGGCATTCCACAGGGCGGGCGCCACTACTGAGAAGGCCCTCTGCCTGGTTCCCTGTAGCTTTGCTTCTCACAGTGAGGGAACGGCCAGAAGGCCCTCGGTGCTGGACCTCAGTGTCCGGGCTGAACGATGGGGGTGGAGACGCTCCTTCAGGTATACAGACCGAGGCCGTTTAGGGCTTTCAAGGTCAGCACCAACACTTTGAATTGTGCTCAGAAACGTACTGGGAGCCAATGTAGATCTCTCAGGACCGGTGTTATGTGGTCCCGGCAGCCACTCCCAGTCACCACTTGGGTGAGGCCTTGCCACACCTCACAGAGCACCTGACATTGCCAATGCCCCAGCAAGCCCTGCTACCTCCATCTTGCGGGCAGCAGCTTGAGGGGAAACAGTGCCACCGCCAAACCACCATGAAGGCCCAGAGGTGAGGAAGAGGAGCCAGCGCTGCTCTCCATGTGCTCCCACCACAGGGACTCAAAGGACATGGATGTGCCTCTGCTTCCCAGCACCCAGTGTGAGGCAGAAGGGAGGAGGCAGCTTGCTTGCTTGGCTGGAGAAGTGATGGCATTAGCAGGCGAGCGAGTGATCACAGTTCATAAGATATAGCCACAGGCACAGCTACCACCCCCAGCCCCACTTCTGTATCTTAGCGGGCGGCTGAGCTGTGTTGGGAGGGAGGGTGTGGGCCTCCCTCCCTCCCCAGTCTGAGGAGAGCTGAGGACTGAGGAGGCCATGCGTGAAACGCTGGCGACACCTGCTGGCCTTCATGGTATATTGCCTACCCTAAAACTGAAATTGTCACCGCTATGACCCGTTTAAAAACCAGTTTCGGGCAATGTTTGCCCAGGCCTATTCACCACATCTAATTGGTACAGCTTTGCTGTGAATATAAGCATATTAAAAATGGAGCTTTGCGAAAGCATGGCTTAGTAGGCACACTCCCAAGACATTTGTTTTTGGATTGGCTTTTGGTTAAAGGAAACTGGGGTGGTTGCTACATTGGAATATTGGGGTTCCTACAAAATGATGTGTTTGTTGAGCATTCATCCTGATTTGCTTGGGCAAAGTTTATGCAGAGGCCAGACAACGTACCCTATTAACTGAGCTGTTGTTCAGAATTCTGCGGGGAGGTTATACATCAAATGAGAGCATTCATCCTGATTTTCTTGTGTGGTGTTTATTCATTTATTCCACTTTTTAATGCATTTCCCCGTCACTTTCATTACCACAAAAAGTCATATTTTTCTTTTAAAAAGTGAATTTGTTGTTCTAGAGCGACAGAGCACTTTAATCCACTTTAATTATGCAAATGTATATTTCTGGTTTGTGACTGATTTCCCCCTGCAAAATGTTTGCATTCTCAAGGCAATCTCATATGGCTTTGCATTAGAAATTATTGAGATTGGTTGTGGCAATCTTAAAGCAGCTTTACTATCTGCAGCTTTGTCTTATATGTTTAAAGGATTTCAGTTTGTTTGTTTTTTTAAAAAAGCTGCATTACTAAACTCACCCAAATGCGTGAAGAGTGGGTTCCGGTTGACCACATGGACCATGGTGGTGTTAGGAGGGAGCCTCAAAAATGTAACATACTCTGGAAGGGGGACAAAAGAGAAAGGAGGAATGGGGCACATTTATACCAAAGAAGATCCAAGAAAGGAAAAACAAGAGGCAGGAGAGGATGTCTGCAGCTAAAAATGTTTGGGATTGAGGCACAACCAGGCAAAGTGGAAAATCCATTGAAAAATAGAAGCAGAAATTGCTGGTGCTTATTTGCTTGCCTGTGTTTGGAATGTAAATCAATCCAGCAAATACCGATTGGTAATTGGTGGTGTTTTCAGTCTGCAAAGGATGTGTAATTGATTACTTCCTCTCATGTGCCCTCAGTTTAAATTGTGCTTCCTTTGTATTTAAATGAATGATGAGGAAATTATTATGTCATTCATTGCGTTAAATTTGTAACTTACATGTGATATGATAATAATATAATAATTTATTATTTATACCCCACTCATCTGGCTGAGTTTCCCCAGCTACTCTGGGTGGCTATATGGAAATTATTATCTAACTTACATGAAATAGCAGAAAGCAAGGCAAATAATATATTATCTGGTGGAAACTGAACTGCAGGGGCAAGGAAACAGTGCTGGTTGGGATAAGAACAGCTCAGAATGGAAGTTGCTGCCTTTTTACAGCCCCAGCCATGTCAAAAGATTTCAGTGTCCCAGTGCAAAAATTGTTTTACATTTTTTTACTTTTAATCACTGAACTAAACTTGGATCCAAGCAAAATTTCAGTTTGCAAATTGTTTTGAGAGAACCCGATTTCTTCCCCATCCCTACCACGAGCCACTCACTATATTTTGGCTTAACTTACCTTCCAGGCTTGTTCGGAAAGTAATGAAGAAAAAGGTGTGCTCCATTCTTGGAGGAAAAGAATAATAAAAATGTAACAAATAGAAAAGAAAAAGAGAAGGAGCAGCGCTATACCTCTGGATTTTCCTTCCGCGTAAGAGTCCTTCACACCAAAACAGGTAGTGTTGTCTCCACCACATACTCGGCACATATCCATCCTCTTCACAGAATCCATCCTACCGTCACAACCAAACATCTGGGCAAAAAAGAAAGCTGCTTCAATTGCGCCCAGGGAATGATGGAGCCACAACTGGCCTAATGCAGTGATAGGATATGATTAAGGTCTCCAGTTTGGTGCCCATGGACACCATAGGGCCCTCAGTGCACCACCCCTTAGTTTCTGCCCCCCCCCAAATGAGTTGTTTGGACTTTGGGGAGTGTTGTCTATTGTGGGGGAGTTGCCTGCCTGTTTTTTAATATAGTTTTACTTATTAGGGGAGTTGCAGGTTTTGGGGGGGGTCTTTTTGGGGGGTGTTCTAAGCATTGCCATTCCCCCCCAAGAAATGGATATTCTGTGAAGCCCATTGCAGTTTACTAGATAAGAAGAGTCCTACTGGATCAGGTGAAAGGCCTATCTAGTCCAATGTGTTCTCACAGTGGCCAATGGAAGAACCACTACAGTGGCAGAGCTTCTGCTTTGCACACCGAAGGTCTTAAGTTCAATCTCTGGCATTTCCAGGTAAAGCTGGGGAAGGACTTGGTCTGAAATCCTGGAGAGTGCTACCAGTCAGTGTAGACAATACTAAGCTAGATGGACAAAGGGAGTGACATGGAATAAGGCAGCTTCCTGTGATCCTAAGAGATCCTTTCTCTTCTGTGCAACTGGATGATGGGGGAAACAGGGAGGCATAATTAAGGGTTGCCACCTTTTCCTTTCAGCCTTGCTCCTGTGCGTTTAACATCAGCCAAGGAAACTAAACTGAGTGCGTTTAACAGGTTATTTCTTTTAACGGGTTATTGCTCAATTCCTCCTTGTGGGATTCCCACTGGGGCATCTGAAAGAACAGGATGCTGAACCGGATGAGCCACTACCACAATCCAGCAGGGCTATTCTTAAATTCTTATGTTTAATAACAACACATTGTTTTCTGATTTTATGTTATGCCTTCATCTCTGAATCTTTTGAAAGCATATTTTTATGCAGGGAGCAACTAATGTCAAATGAATCATAATCCTATATAATAATCTTCAAGTGTCCCTGCGTCCACTTTCTGTGTGTCACGGAAGTGCGCTACTGCGCATGTCAGAAAGGAGACGCAGGGATTGGACAGCAGAAGCCACTTCCGCCGCCGCCTTTACTGGAGGCTCCCGCTGCAGCCATTACTGCCTGGAAAGCGCGGGGGAAGGGGCGCGTAGCGCCGCTTCCTCCGCTGCCGGCCACCTCCTCCGCCTCCGCCTCCGGACGGCCGCACTCACCTGTCTCGGCAGCGGGCGGCCCGGCCCTCTGGCCCTCTCCACCCAGGCGCTCCAGCTCTGCCCCGCGAAGTAATGGAGATTTGGCAGCCGCCGATCCATAGCAGCCATTGCTGCTGCTGCTACCACCGCCGAGCCTCCAGGGCCTCCGAGGGCTCCGCGCCCACCGCCCACCTCACCTCCCCGCGCCGTTCGCCCCTGTGAGCCTTAACATCGGGCGCCCTGCGCGCCCTGGGGCTTTTCCCGCCTTCGTTCTCCCGCCGCCGTCGCCTTCCTCGCTGGCCGCCCTGTGAGGCTTTAACGGCAATTTGCCTCACGCACACCTCACCTCCTCACCCGCGTTTTCCCCCGGGCGCCTTGCGCGCCCTGGGGCTTTAACATCGGATCGGGCGCCCTGCGCGCCACCCCTGTGAGCCTTAACATCGCCCCTGTGAGCCTTAACACTGCGCGCCCTGGGGCTTTAACATCGGATCGGGCGCCCTACGCGCCGCCCCTGTGAGCCTTAACATCGCCCCTGTGAGCCTTAACATCGCCCCTGTGAGCCTTAACACTGCGCGCCCTGGGGCTTTAACATCGGATCGGGCACCCTGCGCGCCGCCCCTGTGAGCCTTAACATCGCCCCTGTGAGCCTTAACACTGCGCGCCCTGGGGCTTTAACATCGGATCGGGCGCCCTATGAGCCTTAACATCGCCCCTGTGAGCCTTAACACTGCGCGCCCTGGGGCTTTAACATCGGATCGGGCGCCCTGCGCGCCGCCCCTGTGAGCCTTAACATCGCCCCTGTGAACCTTAACACTGCGCGCCCTGGGGCTTTAACATCGGATCGGGCGCCCTATGAGCCTTAACATCGCCCCTGTGAGCCTTAACACTGCGCGCCCTGGGGCTTTAACATCGGATCGGGCGCCCTATGAGCCTTAACATCGCCCCTGTGAGCCTTAACACTGCGCGCCCTGGGGCTTTTCCCGCCGCCGCTTGCGAGGAGGACGGAGCTGGGCTTCGAGGCTGCGGAGGGGAAGGGTTAATGGGGAGAGAGAGCTCCCGCACGGGCTGCCCATCTCCGTCACTTGCACACTTACACACACACTTGAACACACACACACACACACACACACACACACACACACACAAAACCCCCACAAACAAGCCCCCCCCCCGCGAAGGAAGCTGCTTGCGAGGAGGACGGAGCTGCCCTTGGAGGCTGGGGAGGGGAAGGGTTAATGGGGAGGGAGAAGAGGCTGGGGAGGGAAGGGTTAATGTGTTTGGGGAGGGAGATGCAGCGTTTTTTGCATATGTTCTACATATGTTCTGGTGGGGGGGGAGCTCTGTGAGGAAGGTGCAACAGGAGGGGAAGGGGGCATGGAAGTGAGGCAAGAAAGGCAGGAGGAGAAGGGGAGGGGCCGGCGCAAGCAGAAATGGGGCTGTGGGGCAGGAGGGGCTGGAGAGTGAGAAACGAAAGCGCCATGGGGCAGGAGGGGCTGGTGAGTGTGCGGGATATGGGACTGGAGTGCATGGGATGTTGAGGGGCCATGGGGCAGGAGAGGCTGGTTAGTCTGGGAGGATATGGGGCAGGAGGGGTGGGGTGGGATAGGGGTATGGGGTAGGAGCACGTGGTGAGTGACAGTATGGGGCAGGAGAGGCTGGTTAGTCTGGGAGGATATAGGGCTAGAGGGGTGGGATTGGGGTATGGGGCAGGAGGGGCTGGTGAGTGAGAAAGTAAACTACAGGAGGCACTGGTGAGCGTGCGAGGATATGGGGCAGGAGGGGTGGGGCCATTATGAGGCAGCAGGGGCTGGTGAGTGTGGGAGTATGGGGCAGGATGAGTGGGGTGTTGGGGGTATGGGGCAGGAGGGGGTCGGATGTCGGGAGTATGGGGCAGGAGGGGCTGCTGAATGTAGTGGCATATGGGGCAGGAGGAGTTGCTGAGTGTAGCAGGGGTATAGGGCTAGAGGAGTGAGGGACTATTGAGCGAGAGAAAGGAAAATGGAAGTATGGGGCAGGAGAGAGTGTGGGGGTGTGAATTAGGAGGGGATGAGAGGAAAGGTGGCAGGGTGTGAGAGAGAAGTGGGTGTAGAGAGAGAGAAAGGCCAACTATCTGTGGAAATGTGGGAAGTAGGGGGGGAGATAGGGGGATGCAGCGTTTTTGCACGTGGGGATGCGAGGTGTGTAGGGGGGGAGAAGAAGTCTGCCATATGAGATATAATCTAGAGCCTGTTATCTTAACGGGCTTATTTTACTAGTAATTACATAAATGCACAAGCAAGGCTTTTCCTGTCCTGGAGATACATTATAGGGAAAGCTTCACTGGGCTGAGTCACTGAGGAGACGAACTAAGAATGGGTGCAAGACAGAAAAAGGTACAGGATTAAAAAACAAAACAAAACAGGACCTGCCTGCCTTAATGAAGTGCCAGTTTTTCTCTGGCACACCTCTGCATGGCTATTGTCCTTACCCTGCAGCTGCCCATCACACACAGGCCAGCCGCTGTCTCTTCTGCAGGGCTGCTCAGCTCACACCTTGTTCCATCTGTGAATCGGTCCCCTCGGCTGACCATGAAATTCTTCCCAGATGCCCTACACATGTGCTTGCACATGGCGTCTCCTGTGATGGGTAGAAAGTACCTAAGAGTTTTAGTACGACAATGAATTTAAATAGTTTTTGAGAAAATGTTAGAACTCCCCTCCCCACTCCATCTCCATAAAAGTCCCAAATTTGGATTACCTTTGGTGTAGCCAACAGCCGACACCCACTTATAGAAGGATGGGAATTCAAGGCTGAGGTAAAGTGGTTTCAAATCCGTCAAAGCACACTGTTCATCCATGAAACCCACCTGGGTTGTCGTTGGGCAGGGCTGTGGAAGAGGAGACAGACCAAACAGCTGAGATCAAACATGCCATTTCCTACCACTGTAACAGCTGGGCTGCCCTTTGGTTTGGAGAAACAAGTAAATGGCCCACTCTTCTAACCACATTGGTGAGTTGGAGGCAAGTCCTACTGATTTAAATGGAGCTTAATTCCAAGCAGGGGCCTTTAAGGGATGAATATCATGTCCCATACCTGAATTTGTGGAGATAGCATCAAAGGAGAGGCATTGCTTTTAGAGATGGATTGGCAGGTGGGAAGGTGGGGTACTTAACCCTTCCTGTGTCCACCAACTCTTCCCTCAGTTTAAGCACATGCACACATATTCTAATTATAGTTGCTAATTCTCTTCTGCAAGGGTCCACATCCATGCAATTCCCATATGTAGCCTTGTTCCACCCTAAGACCATCCATAACTAGCTGGAGCTTGTTCTTTCTCATTGCAACCTCTATACATGCTCCATTGGGAAGAGCTGTATAGCTCAGGGGTGGACAGTCATGTAGAGCTGGGAAAGGCTTTTGCCTGAAACCCTGGAGAGTTGCTACCGAACAGTATATGGACAATAATGAGTTAGCTGGACCAATGGTCTGACTTGGTATCGGGCAGCTTTCTATTCACCTGAGATTTTCTCTACAGCTTGAGGACTAGAAACTTGACACAAAGCTAGGAATTAGAGGTCCACGTCTGTGGATGCTGAACTAGACTCCTCACCAATGTAAGAAGAACCCGCTGGATCAGGCCAGTTGCTTATTTAGTCCAGCATCCTGTTCTCCACAGCGGCCAACCAGATGCCTATGGGAAGCACATAAGTGGGATCTAAGTGCAACAGCACTCTCCCCTCCTGGAATCATGGAAGACAACACAGAGCCTATGCATATGAAGAGTGTCTTGCTATTTACAAAAGGAAAAGCTGCCAGGGCTTTCTAAACAGAGGACAGAAGCAAAAATGGCTGGCTGCCTACCTGTTCATTACACATCTCTGCTTGCAAGTCTTCTCCCTCACACTGATGTCCACCGAAAGCAGGTCTGGAAGGAAAGGACACCTTTGTATGTGTGGCAGGAGGAGAGAGGATATTAATCACACCCACACTGTACATTTAAAGCAAGTCCTGACCCCAATCCTGGGAACTGTAGTTTCTTAAGGGTGCTGGAAATTGTAGCTCCATGGGGGGGGGGGGACTACAGTCCCCAGGATTCTTTGCATTGGGTGAGTGAAATATGCTTTAAATGCATGGTGTGTGACCCATCAAATCTCAGTTTCTGAAGTGAAGCTGCTCTCTGAGCATAGACAAGATGCTGGTCAGCACAGACCCGGGGCACACTTGGCCATCAAGCAGCTTTGCCCAGGAGTCATGGAAGGGCCTATGAATATGCACTGCACTACTAAGCAGACATTTACACATCTTGTTTCAATCAAGTACCGCAGAGGCTGGCCCATTGGGGCGAATGGAGCTTTGCCCCACCATCCTCAGTCCACCTGCATCCAACTCTCTCCCAGGTTCTATGGCTTCCTTTGAACACAGTCCCCAAAAAACACTGCTCTAACAAGTACTTACTCACCTGGGGTTGTTGCACTGTCGCCGCCTGGCCACGACTCCCCCACCACAGCTCCGGGAGCAGGCAGTAAAGGCGCTCCAGGTAGACCACTTCCCATGGACCGCTGCAATAGGAATCAGTTCTTCCAAAGATCTACAGCGGCCCTTGGAGCACCACTGGAATTGAGAACAGCACAGCCATCAAGCACCAGAACAGCAGCACAACTTAGGCCATGGAGGTGTGAACCCAGAAGGGCCACAGAGAAGCTAAGCAAAATGCATGTAGCTGAACTCTCAACTCCCATCACCCATGACCACAACATCTGGAGGACTACAGGTTCCATAGACAGGTTCCCATCAGTTCAAGGCAGCCTGGCCGATGTTCAGGGGGCTAGACATCTAGAGGGCCACAATGTCCTCATCCCCGTTCTACTGCTGTTTCATATCAGAAGACCCATTTACCTTGTTGCTTCCACATTCAGTACCATCCAGGAGAGGAATGAGGATCCGAGTGCAGCTGGATTGGTCGGCTGGATTAGTGTGGCAAGAAAGAACTTTGCACATGTCCTAGAAATAGGAAAAGGGGGGCAGGGAGATAGTTGCCCTGCTGCTTTATTGGTTATTATTTGACTTAGGGAAAACATGGGAGTGGGGAGTGTAAGGGAAACCACTCCCACAGCCTCAGCACCCTGCCATAACACTGGCCTACCTTACTAGGATGTTGTCCAATATGACAAAGATAACATACATGACACGCTTTGAACATGCTAAAACGCTATGTGAATTTGAGAGCCAGTGTGGTGGTGTGTCAGATTAGGATCTGGAAGACCAGGGTTCAAATCTCCTTCTCAGCCACAAAGCTCACTGGCTGATCTTGGGCCACTTACCATCTCTCAGCCTGTCCTACACCACAGAACTGTTGTAAGGATAAAATATGGGGGGGGGCACAAAGGGAGGAGTGGAATGTATGACACCTTGAGCTTTTTGAAGAAAAGATGAGATAAAAATGTAATATGTAACTGAATTGGAAATGCTATGGTTATTACTATTTGCATGCAATATCAGCATGACCCAGCAGATAAATGTAATACATACAATGTCGTGCCTGGAGAAAGTGCAAGCTGTAGCTCCGCCCCCAAAGGCCGTTTTGCACTGCTCATCCACCCCATAATAAAGGCCTGGCTTCCCTCCTGGGATATTGTCCTTGAAGTCTGGCAAGTCATTTGTGCAGCTTGCTTGGCCTGTACTGGGGAAAAACCAAGACAGAAAAACTGCTTGTGGATTAGCTTCAAGGAGTGCCAACTGTTATTAAATGCGTAGCCCACCAGTGATCTCTTAAAAAAACCAATGGGTTCCATCATAGTCCAGATGCTAGGGCAGAGGTGGAGTCAGGAGTGGTGTGGCTCATTTTCTCTCTCTTGAAGCAGAATGGAAAGTGTTTCCTTGTTGCTGCTGTACCTGCTTCTCTGCCCACCCTGCTACCTCCACCACTGGCGGAAAAGCTGTGCCAGCATCTGCACCAATTTGCATGAATCTTGCTGAAATCAAACTGGGATATTGCCTTTGGGGGTTTCAACCACCTCAGTCCGCCACTCTGGGAGGGGTCATGTATCTAGGGGATGACTCAGCTCTCAGATGGAGGAGATGGGGCTATGCAGATACGTCTTGCCTCAGCTCTCACTGGCTGTCATTGAGTTCCGTGGGGCTGAGCAAAGTCACCCTGGTGAGGCAGTTTATAATATGCAGAGGAAGTGGGATGGGCTATTCAGATAGGAGCTGGCTGAGCTCTCAGGGACTGCAGTTTAGCATTTGCAGATAAAGGAAGTGGGGCTATGAAGTTGAAGGCTGACTCAGTTCTCAGTGGTTTCCACTGACTTCTATATGAATCATTAACTTGCCCTGGGGCTTTGCTATTGATGAATTCATAAGATTATATTAATTTTATATTAATAATAATAAAAAGAGGATGGAAAAGGAAGATTCCCTTATAGCAGGAGATATTTACCCAGTTTTATTTCCCAACACCCTGTGGAGAACAGATCCTGAAATAACTTATCCATGTCTATAGGTAAAGGACCCCTGGTCAGTTAAGTCCAGTCAAAGACGACTGTGGGGTTGCGGCGCTCATCTTGCTTCAGGCCGAGGGAACTAGTGTTTGTCCACAGACAGCTTTCTGGGTCATGTGGCTAGCATGACTAAACCGCTTCTGGCGTAACAGGACACCATGGCACGCACCAGAGCACACAGAAACACCATTTACCTTCCTGCCACAGTGGTCCCTATTTATCTACTTGCGCTGATATGCTTTCGAACTGCTAGATTGGCAGAAGCTGGGACAAAGCAACAGGAGCTCACCCCGTCATGCTGATTCAAACCGCCAACCTTCTAATCGGCAAGCCCAAGAGGTTCAGTGGTTTAGACCACAGCGCTACCAGTGGTCTCCCTGTATATAGACTGATGTGATCCCAGAATCCCATTGTTAAAATGATCTATAAAAAGTGTATGTGGCCCCTTAGCCCTTTTACCTGACAAAGGCTAAGAACTGCTCTCTGCTGCAGGCGGACCAGGTCAAATCCACACTGTTATGGCCACCTTCAGAGCCCATGATGTGCCCATCGCCTGCACATCGGTTCCCTTCTCCGTCATGCTGGATCCCAAAGCTGCAATGAAAATAAAAAGGGAAGGAATGAAAGGAAGGAAGTGTGACTAGGGGTAGGGGTGTGTGAGAGAGTGAGAGTGAGAGTGAGAGTGAGAGTGAGAGTGAGAGAGAGAGAGAGAGAGAGAGAATCTGAACTTAAATTCTGTGGTTTATTTCTGCAAATCATGGCATGAACCTTGCTTGACCCTGGTACCAGCCTTATTACAAACATTCTGAAAGCCAGTCAGGAAGACATCCTGAGCTCCTCACACCTCATAAAGGTCAGCACGTGTGAATCAAGTTGCCACTAAAGCAGGGGTAGGCAACCTAAGGCCCGCGGGCCGGATGCGGCCCAATCGCCTTCTCAATCCAGCCTACGGACGGCCCGGGAATCAGCGTGTTTTTACATGAGTAGAATGTGTCCTTTTATTTAACATGCATCTCTGGGTTATTTGTGGGGCATAGGAATTCGTTTTTACCTGGTGTTTTTACATGAGTAGAATGTGTGCTTTTATTTAAAATGCATCTCTGGGTTATTTGTGGGGCATAGGAATTCATTCATTTTCCCCCAAAAAATATTGTCCGGCCCACCACATGGTCTGAGGGACGGTGGACCAGCCCACAGCTGAAAAAGGTTGCTGACCCCTGCACTAAAGTCTGTTCAACACCTGAATGAATGGCATCAAGTTAATGGTGAGATAATTTTAAGGCAGCAGGTAGAAAAAAAAGGATGGCCAGGTTTAGTCAATTGCTCACTTGGAACATATTCTTTCAACCTTTTGTTTTAAGCAAAACACAGAGAGTGGGAAGCAGGCAGGAAGCTGAGATAAAATCAATAGCACAATAACTTTGGAAATTTAGGAATTGTTCCATCTCAAGCTCCCCCCCCCCCTTCTCCACTGGAGGGCATTGGGTGAATTTAAAATTCCCTAGATTTTCAAGTTACGTACCGCTCATAGCTCCAACAGCAAGGAACTTACTCAGTGCTCCCATACCTGCTTTGCTTTAAGGCTGGGTGTACTCTCTCCCTTGTTTTCTTTTTTTCTTTCAGTGTGAGTTCTATAACAAAATTGTCATTCTCACTTTTCTAGGTTTTTTAAAACAGTTGGGGAATCTTTCACTCTTCAGATCAAGGTGTGGACGTATGATAGAATTTGCTGCTAGCTTGAATAGTAATTTTGCTGTCTGAAGTAGCATTTATATATTCTGTCACTTTCGTTTCATATAATAAACCAAGCTTTATTCCTTTGTGCAAGAACTTCTATGGGCATAGGTTTAAGGGTAAAACACATATTTGTAAATGGACACACATTATAACTCCAGCAAAAGATCCCAAACCTCTCTGTGATGTGTGTATGAACACATGTGAGTGCTGGATATGTATGTGGGTACAGACAGATACTTGTAACTCCCCCCCCCCACAACCCCCCCCCCCGTTTTTCCAGGTTGTCGCAGATCATGCACTCTGGCTGTACAGTATTTACACCATATATTAAAATAAACTGTTCATTCTTTGTTGTTTGAATTGTATTACATGGTTTTAAATTAGAAAAGTGCAATAAAAGCACCCAGAAGTCACATAGAAAAAATATTAGAGGCTGTATACAAACCACAAAGCAGTTTATTCCTTGCAGAGCTACATTTCCCAGCACCCTCAGCAAACTACAGCTCTAGGATTCTTTGAGCAAAGTCATGTGTTTTAGATCCACTTTAAATGTATGCTGTGGATTTCCCCTTAGCTTTGTATGTTCCCTCAAAACACGAGAGGCCTTCCAGCCTTCATTACATATCTTTAGGTGGCAGGCAAAGCCCAACATTTCTCTAAAGCCAGGCCTTTGGCTGATTAAGTATTCTATGGCATTTTAAATGCATTTGTGAGAGGGGGGTTATTGATTTGTTTTTGATCATGCATTTTGTGTTTTCATTTGGTATTTTTAATGTTGTGAACTGCCCTGTGATCTTCAGATGAAGGGTTGTATACAAATTCAATAAATAATAATGATAAGATTAATTCCTTGCCCACTGACCTGTGACCGATCTCGTGGGCAATGGTAACTCCCAGTCCAAATCCAGTGTCCTCGGTGATGACACAGCTCCAGGAACTGGAACAGGCCCCGCCCAGCTGAGTGACGCCACGCACTTGCTTGTTTCCATCAGGTAATTCCAGGTCAAATCTAAAGCAAAACAGGTAAAGAGGAAGAACACTAGAACAATGGGGTGGGGAGCTCATCCAGAATGTATTTTGTGGGAGTGCAAGTGCATACTGGAAAATTTAGGTGTGCACAATTAAAGTGGGATTAAAGAACTCTGTTGCCCTAGCGCAACAAATCTACTTTTAAACAAAGTTTGACTTTTTTGAAGTTAGGAAAGTGGTGGGGAAATGCATTGAAAAGTGCAGCGTTAAGAAATGACTAATGGAAAGACATATAAACTTCCTGCAAGCAAATCAAGATGGATGTTCAATAAAGACAGGCATTGTCTAACCTCCGTGTAAGTTTTGTGCAAGCAGATCAGGGCAATTGCTCAGTAAATATGTTGTCTAGAGGAGCCCAGGCAGATGGAGAGGTAGGAAACCAGTGGCTCTCCCCCATGCTGTTGGACTACGATTCCCATTATCCCCTTTCCACTAGCTGGGGCTGGTGGGACTTAGTGTTCAGCAATATCTGGAGGGCCACAGTTTTTCCTGTCCCTGGACAAGGCTATCAAGAGCTGCTTTGCAGTTCCATGGGCACTGCAAGACCTACTGAACTGCTAAGTTCCAGCACTGGGTGCTCCCACACCATCCATGTAGGGACCATGTGCTCACGGGAGAGGTTCAGGCAAGCAAAACTTGGAACACACTGGCCCTATGATCCACCTTCCATTACACATCACTCAAAGAAAGGAGAGAGAGCTTAATTTACCTGGTCACGTACAGAACTAGATCTGCATGGTGAGGATCCGAATCATTCTCAGGGTTGACTTTCCCAGCCCATTTGCAAATGCTGATGATTGAGGAAGTGATGTTGGTAGAGATGTCAATGCCTTCCTAGAGAGAGGGTGTTCACCGAGGCCACTTTAGTCTCAGGGGTGCCCTTGCAAAACTCAGCAGGGAGAAGGATGGGCACAAACGAGAATTAGTTGTCTCTGGTTCTCAATGGCTATGGCTCTGCTTGCCATGGACTGGGGCTCCACCTACTGTTTGGGCTCCTGGCCTCCCCCTACCCATCCCAATGGCCAACAGCCACCCAATTAGGGACATCATTCATGAGTTGGATTCATTTCATTTACCATTCATGAGTTATTGATCCTAGCTTGGCCCACGGCTCGCTTTAATATTTTAATCTAAGTGCTAGTTTGTCCCTGCCTGAGGAGGGTTCTGGATCTGAGTGCACACAGATCCATATGAGCTTACTAGGCCAGGCCCTGGACTCAGACCAAAAGGTTCCCAGTAGGGCGCTCTACTGACAAAAGCCCCTAGAATCTGATGCATTGAGGCGATGGACTCACTGTGCGAGAGGTCCCTATGGAGGGTGTCATGCACCAGGGCCAACTAAAACCTAGAGCTTACTAGGGCTGGGTGATATCTGCTTTCCAACACTGTGATGTATCACCAGCCAAACATCGTAATATAGTGATGTATAATGGTGTCTGAAAATGAAAAGGAAGGAGGACTTCAAAGCGGTTTGAACTATCTCAGTACAGTAGCCAGCCAGCCCTCCACAGCCATTCCTCCTTTGTACCACATTGTAGCTCCCATCTGCACTGATGGGAGAGCATATAACCAGGCACGTCCAACAGGTAGATCATGATCTACCGGTAGATCACTGGACATTTGTTGTCGATCACTGGCTCCCCTCAAAGAAGCTCAACAACTTTGACCTGAACCCCTAAAAAATGGGCTTTCCTCCCTAAAAAAAGCCCAACAACCTAAACCCCCCAAAATGGGGTAGATCACTGCCTGTTTTTAACTGTGAGTACATTGCATTCTCTTGGGAGTTGGCCACCCCTGCTTTAGACCACTGATTTTAAAATCATGATTATTTAAAAATGATTGATTTAAAAAAATACTGATTTAAAAATCCCCTTCGCTATGCTCATGCCTAGGAGAGATTCCCTCCCTGAAACCCTAGGGAACTGCTACCAAGGCATATGGGTCAGTTGTCTTACTCAGTAAAAGGCATCCACCTAGGGACCCTTGATTTGGCCCATTGTTCTGAATAATGGGATGGATTAGATGGCACTACAGGAAGCTTCCCTGTACAGAGTCAGACCACTCGTCCAATGCACCTGGGCCTTTCACATGTGAGGCAGATGTTCTAACCACTGAGCTATAGATGCTTTTCATGAACACAGGTGGCTGCCTAGGGGTTCGCCAGGGATGCAAATTCACCTATCAGGCATTGGCACCCTCCCACAACACCTGGAGCATTGTCGTCCCCCTCCCCCCCAGCTCAGGACTCCAGCACCTGCTTTGCCCTTGGAAGGACTCTGCTGAGATCTGCTGCAAGAGTGGGAACCAAGTGGTCCTTGGAGCAGCTTCCAGGCAGAGACTAGTGCAGGCATCCCGTCCAGCCACAAGGAGGCATTCCTCCTGTACAAACAACCTTGACTGTGTCTCAGATTTGGGGGGGGGGTGAGGAGGGGATGATGGCAATACATCTCTTTGCTGAAGACCCATATGCCTTGGTAGCAGTTCCCTAGGGTTTCAGGGAGGGAATCTCTCCCTCCATAACGAAGGGGATTTTTAAATCAGTATTTTTTAAAATCAATCATTTTTAAATAATCGTGATTTTAAAATCAGTGGTCTAAGCAGGGATGGCCAACTCCCAAGTGATCTACCCCATTTTGGGGGGGTTCAGGTTGTTGAGCTTTTTTAGGGAGGAAAGCCCGTTTTTTTAGGGGTTCAGGTCAAAGTTGTTGAGCTTCTTTGAGGGGAGCCAGTGATCTACCTGTGACCTACCACAGACGTCCAGTAATCTACCGGTAGATCACGATCTACCTGTTGGACGTGCCTGGTCTAAATCATCGATTTCGGAGGCATTGTGTTCAGGGGCACTGATTTTCAAAAAATCATAATGATTTAAATCACTGACTTTAAAATCATGGTCAAAACAAAATAAAATAAAAAAAATTCCTTCCAGTAGCACCTTAGAGACCAACTAAGTTTGTTCTTGGTATGAGCTTTCGTGTGCATGCACACTTCTTCAGATACTTCTTCAGGTACTTCAGATACTTCTTCAGGTATCTGAAGAAGTGTGCATGCACACGAAAGCTCATACCAAGAACAAACTTAGTTGGTCTCTAAGGTGCTACTGGAAGGAATTTTTTTTATTTTATTTTGTTTTGACTATGACAGACCAACACGGCTATCTACCTTTAAAATCATGGTGATTCAAGCCATTGATTTTGAAATCACAATGATTTTCAAAAAGAAAATCTGTGATTCAAATCATGATACCTTGAAATCAAATCATCATGATTTAAATCACAGGTGTTTTTTTTTTAAATCATCATGATTCGGATCATTGATTTTGAAATCATCATGAAATAGATTGCTAATCTGTGATTCAAATCATGATATTTTGAAATCAAATCATCATGATTTAAATCACAGGATTTTTTTTAAATCATCATGATTCGGCTCATTGATTTTGAAATCATCATGAAATAGATTGCTGATTTTTAAAATCACCATGATTCAAATCAATGGTTTCAGAGCCATCACGATTGAAACCATTGATTCTAAAAAATCATCATATTTAAATAGCTGACAATTTTAACAATCTGATTTAAATCAGTGATTCAAAAATTAAAATCAGTGATTCAAGCCATTGATTTTGAAATCATGATTATTCTTTTTAAAAAATCTGACTCAAATCATGATATTTCAAAATCAAATCATCATGATTTAAATCACAGATTATTAAAAGCGTCACGATTCGGCTCATTGATTTCAAAATCATCATGAATTTTAAAATCACTGATTTTTAAAATCACCATGATTTGAATCAATGATTTCTGAACCACCGTGATTGAAACCAGATTTTAAAAATCATCATGATTTAAATAGCTGATTTTAAAATCGCAACGATGCGAATCTCCAATTTCAAAATCATCATGGTCTGAATCACAGTTTTTTTAAAATCACCATGCTTTAGACCAGGCACATCCAACAGATAGATCGTGATCTACCAGTAGATCACTGGATGTCTGTGGTAGATCACTGGCTCCCCCAAATAAGCTCAACAACTTTGACCTGAACGCCTAAAAAACAGGCTTTCCTCCCTAAAAAAAGCTCAACAACCTGAACCCCCAAAATGGGGTAGATCACTGCCTGTTTTTAACTCTGTGAGTAGATCGCAGTCTCTTGGCCACCCCTGGCATATATCGACAGTATCACCTCGCCTCAGCGCCTCTCACTGCCCCCAAGCAGACGCACCGGCTCCCTTCTAATCTACCCCATGGGCCTCGCTGCTTCACACTGCACCTCATTGTGCCAGCGCTACAACCAGTCCCACAACCTCCATCTTGCAGGCAACCACTTGAGGGGAAATGGGCACCGCCACTACCACCAAACCACCATGAAGCCCTGGGCCTGGAGGTGTGGAAGAGGAGCTAGCACTGCTCTTGCTGCTGCTCCCTGCGTGCTCCCTCCTCAGGGGCTCAAAGGACGGGGCTCAAAGGACCCAGCGCCAAGTGTGAGGCAGAAGGGAGGAGGCAGCCCACTTGTTTGGCTGGAGGAGGGATGGCGCTGGCAGGCAAGCGGGCAGGTGGGCAAGCAAGTGAGCCAGTGCAGTACTCAAGAGGTAGGTGCAGGCACGGCTGCTGCCCCCAGGACCACTCCAGTATCTTAGGGGATGGCTGGGAAGTGAAGGGAGGGAGTGGGCCTCTGGTGGCCTTGCATGACTCTCTGAAGAAGTGCGCATGCACACGAAAGCTCATACCAAGAACAAACTTAGTTGGTTTTTAAGGTGCCACTGGAAGGATTCTTTTTATTTCTTATTTTGTTTCTCTGAAGAGAGCTGAGGACTGAGGAGGCCATGCATGAAACACTGGTGACACCTGCTGGCTTTCACAGTATATTGACTTGCCTAAAATCGTGAATTTGTCACTGTGATGCAGGTTTCAAAACCGTTTTCGGGTGATGAATCAATATATCGCCCATGCCTAGAGCTGACACGGTCTTTATTTATTTATACCTCAGGTTCAGTGAGGACAATCATTTGGACTAGGTGAACCCTGAACTGCGCTCCCAGTGACGCATCTCGAAGAAGCTCTGCTCCCTGTGGAGAAAAAGAAAGAAAGAAAGCTTAAGGCAAGGGTGGGGAACATGTGGATATCTTAGATGTTGTAGGACTACAGCTCCCATCAGCCCCAGCCAGCATAGCCAATGGTCATAGATGGAAGGAGTTTTAATCTAACTTTACACGGAGGGCTACAAGTCCCTGGTTTAAGACAAAGCTATGAGCTTTATATCAACAGCTGTATATGAATTACAGTGCAGAACACAATCCATTTCAACTTGTTCTGTGAAGCTTTGGAAGGAAAGGGTCACCTTTTAAACACTGATTTTTTGCATTCGCTGTTGCAATAAATGTGAGAGCTGAAACAGTCTCAGAAACGCTTAACTGAATGGAACCTCCAGATCCAGGGGCAGACTATCTCTGGATTCCAGTTGCTGGGGGGAAAGGAAGAAGAGCAAAGGAGGAATGCTTGGCTTTTTGGAAGCCCATGAGCAGGGCATAAAGGTGTCTGGCTGGCCACCATCAAAGTGAAACAGGGTGCTAAAATAAAACAAATGTTTGATCTGATGAAGCAGGGTTTTTTACTGGGGGTGGAGGGGAGGAAGCAAACCTCCAGCGCCATCAGGATGTTGGCAGAGTTTGCTAGATGTTACTGATGTACAGTCATACCTCGGATTACAGCTGCTTCAGGTTGTGCGTTTTCGGGTTGCGCACCGCGCCGAACCTAGAAGTACTGGAACAGGTTACTTCCAGGTTTCGGCACTCGCGCATGCGCAGAAGTACCAAATCATGACCCCGCCTGTGCGCAGATGCAGCACTGCAGGTTGCGAACGCTGTGGGTTGTGAACGTGCCTCCCGCACAGATCACATTTGCAGCCTGAGCGTCTACTGTATATTGTTGCTTCACACCTACTTTTTTGTGCTCTAGCTACTAGTGCGCTCATGCCCTGCTTGCAAACTTCTTGTTAGGGCATCAGGCTGAGAGAATCCTGCTTTTAGATAGGCTTTTTGCCTGATCCAGCAGGACCTTTAAAAAATTTTAGTGTAACATCACATAAAAGATGCAAACTGCCATAGGATTAGGAAAAGAAGGGAGAGAGAGAGACCTGCATACAGCCAGAGAGCAACTCACAATGTTCATGTTGGTGAGGATGTACCTCTCGGTATCTTCTTTGTGGAAGTGAAAGACATCTGGGCCCACCACAACCAAAAGCTCCAAGTGTTTCACGTCCCCTTCAGCCCCTCTGCGGTATCGGGATGGGAACTTTCCCCCTGCAATAGCACACAGACTGAATCCCAGCCAGTACCGGTAAATAGTACTGAGGTATTTGGACCAGTGCTCAGAGTCGATATGAGGCTCCTTCCTTTGTTCTCCTACCGGTAATATACACATTGTTTACACAGTTTTCTCTGATATAATCCATTTAATGTGCTCACTAGAAGGACAGATCCTGAAGTTGAGGCTCCAGTACTTTGGCCACCTCATGAGAAGAGAAGACTCCCTAGAAAAGACCCTGATGCTGGGAAAGATTGAGGGCACAAGGAGAAGGGGACGACAGAAGATGAGATGGTTGGACAGTGTTCTCGAAGCTACTAACATGAGTTTGGCCAAACTGCGAGAGGCAGTGAAGGATAGGCGTGCCTGGCGTGCTCTGGTCCATGGGGTCACGAAGAGTCGGACACGACTGAACGACTGAACAACAACAACAACAATCCATTTAATAATAATAATATTTTATTATTTATACCCCGCCCATCTAGCTGGGTTTCCCCAGCCACTCTGGGCGGCTCCCAGCAAAATATTAAGATACAATAATTCATCAGATATTAAAAGCTTCCCTAAACAGGGCTGCCTTCAGATTTATGGATGTCATTATCACTAATCGAAACAAAATAAAAAAATTCCTTCCAGTAGCACCTTAGAGACCAACTAAGTCTTAGTTGGTATCTAAGGTGCTACTGGAAGGATTTTTTTTATTTATTTTGTTTCGACTACGGCAGACCAACACAGCTACCTACCTGTAATTATCACTAATGTAAGTATTTCATGCATACTATATGTGTTTTTAAAAGTATAACTTGGCTGGAGACCTGCATTGCAAATTTCAGGGGGTGTCTGCATTTCGATTTGCATATTGTTTCAGGGGACAGGTAGGTTCACCTTTACTGTACTGAATTTCTTCCCCATTCCTCCTCTGAACAACATGACACGCAGACCAGACCCCCTGGTTCTTGACAAGATTCTGAGAGAAAAATGCCTACCTGTCTGTGTTGTTTTGTCGTTCTGTTGAGTCTTGAAGATGACGTGAGGTTTGGGAAGGAGTGGGCCCATCAGCAGCCCTTGGTCTTGTCTTCTAACTGGCCTAATGTGAATCTTAGCCCCATGGACAATGACAAATCCTTGCTAGGAGGAGGTAAAAACATAAGAAAGTAAGAAGAATCTCCTGGATAATGCCAAAGGCCCATCTAGTCCAGCATCCGCCTCTCACAGTGGCCTGCAGGAAACCCACAAGCAGGCCTGAGCACAAAAATACTCTCGCCTGGGGCAGTCTCTAGCAACTGGTATTCAGAAGCATTGTTGCCTCAACTCCTCCGTGAGTTTCTCGAGTCCTCTTTTAAACCATCCAAATTGGTAGCCATCACTGCCTACTCTGGGAATAAGTTCCATAGTTTAACTACGTGATATGATTATGATTATTAAATTAAATTTATATTCTTCCCTTGCTGGCAAAGCCCAGCCTGGCAAACCAAAAAAAACCCCACCTCCCACCCCAAAAAGTAATACCTCTCAATTAACAACGTTAAAAAACATTGTAAAATATATAGAAACAATCACATAGCCTCACAGCTAATAATTTCAAAGTTGCCAGAAACAGTATCTATCAGCCAGATGCATTTCACAAATGGAGAACCACCACTGAGAAGGCCCTGTCCCAGGTCGGCACCAACTTGGTAATCCCCAAAGGCAACATCACCAACAGGGCTTCCCCTGCCAATCTTGGAGCCCAAGCTGATGTATTTAGATACTTGCAGAAATGTGATGTTTGCCAGCCTCATGGGGGATCTTTGCTTCCTAAAACATGCTGAGACTAAACTCACCAGCTGCCCTTCACAATATGTCATACGGCCTTCTGCACCTGGAGGACTGAGGATCTGTCCCCCAGCAAAACAGTTGCCCCAGAAATGGCGCAGCAAACTGTTGGATGAGCTCAGCCTTCGGTTGCTCATGAAGGAAGTGGAAAAGAGGGCTTGGTCCTCTGGGAATTTGAAGGCAAAAACTTCCCCTGAGGCTCTGAATGAGCAAAGTTGGGCTTTGCAAGATCCAGCATGGCCCTCTTCACAGGAGCAAGTCAGGTACACCACTTTGAACTCTGGCACTGTGGAAATTGGGAGTGGAAACACCTGGCATTAATAAAAACAATAGATCAATAGATATTGATGAAGAATTCAAACAGGTGCAGTGACTCTTTAACCAGGTCTTTGGCTGATTGACATCCAAATGCTCTTTTAAAATGTGTGTGTGAGAGAGGGGGTGCTATTTGGTTGTTTTTGTTTCATTTTGATTGTGTATTTTGTTGTGATTTTATCCTGTGAACTGCCCTGAGACCCATGTGTATAGGGTGGTACTGTATACAAATTTTACACACACACACAGCATCCCCTTCTCCCTCCAATCCCAGGTTACAAAGTTGGTAGCCAATAGAAGGCTTCCCCCCTGCAATTGCAGAGCAGACTACCTATTTGAACCCAGACTGGGCTTGCTAATGCAAAGGCTATGGAAATACTAGTTAACTTCTTACCTTCAAATACTGAATTGGTGCCAAAATATGAGGAAATGTCATGAGTTTCCAAAGAATCCAGAAACGTCTGCAAGGGGCGAGAGGGCGGGGGGAGAGTCAGAAACTATCAATGTGTGGGCCTGACTCTTGGCTTGATGGGATGTCCTCTGAAGAAGAGGGGTGGGGATGATAGAGAAGCCGCTCCAATGCAGACAGGGAACCCGGGGACTATGAGGGGTAAACCAGAAGGGACTTCCTCAGATGACAGCTGAATGCTGTCAGATGCCTGATGAAACTGCAATACCGAGGGTCCCAGTCGCCACCCACCCTCCCAAGTTGGGTGTATTTGAGGGCCATTTCTAAAAGCAATAAAGTGTAGTCATATATTTGGAGTGTGTGTGTGTGTGTGTGTGTGTGTGTGTGTGTGTGTGTGTGTGTGTTGCTTAAGAGGTGGCTAGTTTGTGTGTGATTGATCATGATTTTAAAGCAGGACTGGGGAACCCATAGTTGTCAAGTGGAGAGGGACTGTTCTGTCATGTCCCTATATTATCTGACAGTTGTCTCCTTAGTTGGCTACCTTTGTGAACAGGCCTTTGTGTAACTAAAGAGGTCAAATACAAGTACCGTGTTGACATAGAAACTAAATAACCAGGGCCCTTAACAAAAAAAATAGCCCAGCTCTAAAAGGAGCCAAGTGTCAGGAGGCCTTACCCCAAAAGGCACCCCTAGCATTCTAAATGTCTTGTTCAAAGACAACACTACTGCAAAACATTCCCCCCCCCCTCGCCCACTGCAATGGTGTGGGCTTATACTGTATATTTTTTCAACCTGGTATCTGACTGAGTGCTTCTTTCCATGCGTGAAACTAGCCACACAAAAACTGCTGACTAGATGGTGCCATTCATAGAGATGCAGAAGCAGGGGTCGGGCTCAAAGCTGAGGAGGGCAAATTAATGGAGGTTTACCACTGAACTACCCCCCACAGTCTCATTTAAAGAGCTGGATCAACTCCATCAAGTATTTCTTTTGCAGGAGGAAACGAACTCCTTCTCTTGCAGCCCTGTTTTTCTAGAGGTCAAACTTACCCGTTGGGTTCTTGACAGCCAGCAAACTCCCAAGGGGAACACTGCAAAAAATAGCACCCAGGTATTTAGGGCCATGATGATACCAGCAGGATCTACAATGTACACCTCGGAGCAAGTGAGAAACTCTGGGCTTCCTTTTGGCCTTTTTCGTGTTATGGAGCAGAATCAACAAACGGCAGAGAGTTTAAACAAGTGAGGTGGGGGGGCATTTCAGGGGAAAGGGTATTTTTCTGCTGCAGCTGGGGGCTCTGCCAAAGGAGCTGAAGGGCGGAGGAAGGCTTGTGCAATGTTTGCAGAGACTGGCTTCAGCCAAACAATCAGTGATGGAAATAGGAGCTTTGGGATGGGTTATTTTGAAAATGCACACACAGCAAAACAAGACAGAAAAGAGAAACCCAGGAGTGCAGGGGGCAGGGGGATGGAAGAGGCATTTGTTCTACTTTCAAGCACATTCTCAGTTTGTGTCAAACAGGAATGGAAGGCTCTTGTCAATTTTGGTCATTTCAGTTTCTAATTTTTCCAATCTTTAATCAAGTTCTCCATATTTATGAAGCAGTTTGCAAACTTTCCTTTTAAAAACCCTCACGAAAATTATACAGCATTGTAGTGCAAATTTATTGTAATAAAACACATATTTCTCTGCAGTTTTGACTAGTGTAAACATTTTGCAAGCATTTTTCTCTATTATTTCTGTATGTAATTTTCACTAATATATTGATCTTTATGCACATTTCCCACCCACCCTTCCCCAGTGAGAGATAGTGTGGCTGGGGCCCCTCACCTTTGTAGTACATCTGCATAGGACTGAAAACTAATTTGAGGTAGCCTCAGTGAAAATAGAAACAGGGCAGTTTTTTATCTGGATTAGATAACCCAGGACAATTTTGTCTCTCTGGTTTCATATATCATAGACTCCAGTTCTCCACACTGCTGGTAGAAGCCTACCAATTTGTTCTCAGACTTTGGGGGGACATTACACCTTACTTCCCTCCCCACCCCCCGCATGCTGTACAAGCAAGAAATAAACACACACACCCCTAGAAATTTATTTTTATCAAATAAAATGCTGCCCCTTCCAATCATTCTGAAACTATATATTAAGATGGGGAGACATTTAACAAAGCTGGGGTGAATAATTAAAAGAAAAGCTCTGTTGGGATGCAAGAAAAGGGATTAAATTCAGGAGACATGTGGGACAAATAAAATGAGACTCTATGTGGGTCCTAGGGCCAATGGTTGTCCACATTTCATTTACAGCTTTCAAGAGAACAGCCTGTACTTTGAGTTGGGCTCAGCAATTGAGGCATCAAAAATGTTCCTCTGAGTTGGCATTTTGAAGGCTTCTGGGCCTAGTTCCTACAACAACTGATGAAGTGGTAAACTCTAGGCTTTACCATTTTGGATAGTAGTTGGGGGCTCATGGGGCAGAATACACTTCAATATTAAAAACAAAACCCCAATGTAGAAAACTGGATGTTGAATGAAGAGTTTTAGCCTAGTTTAAATAGGCTGGGAGGAGAGGGAACCCCCCCCCCCAATTTATCATTTTCAAAAATATAGGTTTGGCCCCTCCAGTTGTAGGGAATATGACCAACTGCTGTGTAAAGGGGGCCAGTGAGAACGGGTTGGGTACCGCCAGGAAGAGTGAATTACCGGTAAATAAATTCTACCCCCCTTCCCTGAGTAGTTCTTCTATGGTGACATCATAGTATTCTCCTTCCTTACAAGTTCCATGGTTGTCATAGATATGGCAATAAATTATTTTGCATCATCATCATCACCATCCTGTTGAGTCTTCCTGTTTGCCTATTCTGCACTGGGATACTAGGATATTAGGTTGTGGGATGTTAAGTTTCCATGCATGGAGCAGTCTGCACGATATTGCTCAAGGGTAAGGGGAATTCTGATGAACAAAACTCCCTCTTCTAAGTGGGATGAGGAATGAATGAATATCCAACACTCCTGTACCTGTGTCTCCTTGGCTACCTGGGACACCAAGTGCACATATGAACTGGACTCTAAATAAGAAATGATGTGACTATGCAAGGAAATGATGATGACCATATGTTTGGAACAGGAGTGGGAAACCTGATTTTAAGAAATTGTAGTAAATTAAATTAATTTTGTTTGATTTATAATAATTTGGAAAATTATTTTTTTAATGGTAAAAAAGTAGGACTTATTTTTATTGCAGACTCCTGAGGTACTTAACGCTTCTTCCAGTCCATTATTCCTGTTCTCCTTTTTACATAGTACTATGCTATTTCAGTAATCCAAAAATCTGAGGTGCTGCAAAATTCAGAAGATCCACTTGGGGGCACCAAATACTAGCCTCACACTGGATGCAATTTTATGAAAGATTACAAAGTCTGTCTATTTTGTCTGGCTTCGGGAGGGTTGCCCAGAGCCCTGGCCCCATGGCCTTCCCAAAGCCAGAAGTCCAGTAAGTGCTTGTCCAGCTTTGGGAAAAAGAGAAGGGCTCTAGGACCCTGCCAGAGCGCCCTGGAGCTTACTTCCCAGAGCCAGAGCACTGCAGGCAGTTTTCCTGCACAGGTTGCCAAGCCGAGGTGGTACAAAATTGGGGGGGGGGGGGACATAATTGAGAAGATCTGTTTGGGGGCTTCAAATATTGGCTTCAAAAGATTACCAAAGTCTGCCCATTTTATCCTTCTTGGGGAGGATAAACCTTATGCATCAAGGCTTTGTGCAGGTGTCTTTGTGTGGCGGCAATAAATAAAGGGAGAGTAGGTTTGAATCCCTGCGACGTCCCGTTGCTCGGTCCCAGCTCCTGCCCACCTAGCAGTTCGAAAGCACATCAAAGTGCAAGTAGATAAATAGGAACCGCTCTGGCGGAAAGGTAAACGGCGTTTCCGTGCACTGCTCTGGTTCGCCAGAAGCGGCTTAGTCATGCTGGCCACATGACCTGGAAGCTGTACGCCGGCTCTCGGCCAATAAAGCGAGATGAGCGCCGCAACTCCAGAGTCGGTCACGACTGGACCTAATGGAAAGAAAAAAAAAACCTTAGGTTTCTTCTGCTCTCTATTTATTTACTTCCCCCACACCTCCTGACACCGGAGTTCTGCTTAATCCCATGCAACAGAAGGAAGTCCTTTCTGCCTCGCCTCCCCAACCCCCCCCCCATCCATGTTGCTGAGACTTGCTTGGCTGCCACAGCTATTCCAATGAAAAAGTAAACTGGCGTTGTTTACTTCTGAGTTAAAAATAATTGAAATAAACTTGTATTGTTTTCTAAACCTCTTTCCTCTCTTCTCCCCTCCTGCGTGTGTATTTCTGTGTCTCCCTCCTCTCTTTTAGGGAACGTTCCATCACCTTACCTTTGATATCTATGCTACTCATTACTTCTACAGCTTTTATTTTAGAGAAAAGCTGCTAATTTAAGAATTATGTGTCCATTCGCCTCTACATAGCTCCATCCCTATTTCAGACATGCTGTTATAGTGGTATATTGCGATGTTTAGCTGGTGACATTTAACAATGTTGAAAAGCAGACATTGCCACACCCTAGATGCAGCACTTTCCCTTTATCACCTATGTTTATGTAGGATGCTCATTTCAGTCTGTGTCAATCTTCCTGCCTTTTCAAGTATCAGAACCTCATTTATGACATAATATATTGCATGTAGGACTTGCTTTTATTGTAGGTATACTCCTCCAGGGTTTCTTAACTGTTTCCAGGCCATCATTCCAGTTCTGCTTTATACATAAAGGTAAAGGTAAAGGGACCCCTGGTCATTAGGTCCAGTCGTGACCGACTCTGGGGTTGCAGCGCTCATCTCGCATTATTGGCCAAGGGAGCCGGCGTACAGCTTCCGGGTCATGTGGCCAACATGACTAAGCTGCTTCTGGCAAACCAGAGCAGCGCATGGAAACGCCATTTACCTTCCCGCTGGAGCGGTACCTATTTACCTACTTGCACTTTGACGTGCTTTCGAACTGCTAGGTTGGCAGGAGCAGGGAACAAGCAACGGGAGCTCACCCCTTCGTGGGGATTCGAACCGCCAACCTTCTGATCGGCAAGCCTAGGCTCTGTGGTTTAACCCAAAGAACCAAAAATCTATTTCACTCAGCCCAAAATCTAAGGTGTTGCAAAATTCAGAAGATCCACTTGGGGGTGCCAAATATTGGCCTCCCAGAGGCCACAATTTTAGGAAAGATTACAAAGTGCGTTCATTTCGTGTGGCTGTTGCATCCATTTCGTGTGGCTTACCTTTTTTTATTAAATATATTTTTTGTCTGGGAGGACTAGAATGGATATACACCCAATGCTTGAGGCACCTATATGTGTAATCAGTGTAATAAGTTGTGGCCATTTCCAATCCAGATCATTGCCTGCTTGAATTTATTAACCACATCTTACTTTTAGGTACTGGGCAGGGAAGGTGACAATCCCACTGGGTCTGCAATAAATGAACAAAAAGGTTTCATGGTGAGTTCCCCCACATTCTTCTAGAAAAAAATGTTTTGGTTCTATCATTATTTCAGACATGCTGTTGTATTGGTATATCGCGATGTTTAGGTAGTGACATATCACGATGTTGAAAAGCAGACATCGCCCAGCCTCGTTCCATCGCCATTTTAGGAATGATTACAAAGTGCATCCATTTTGTGTAGCTTTTGGAAGGGCGGCACTAGGGCTCTGGGATGGTGCCAGAGTCCTGGCACCACCTTCCAAAAGCCGGAAATCTATTACTTGCTTGTGCAGCATTGCAGAGGAGGGAGTTGCTCATGGACACTGCCAGAGCCCTGCAGTTTCCACCCCAGAGCCAGAGTTGTGGCAGTATCCCTGGCAGTTTTTCTGCCCAGGGCACCCAGACTCTACCTTTGGAGAGCCCCTGACACCAAATAAACCTTGTGAGATTGCAGCTTTGCACTTGTGGGGTGGGGAGAGAATAGATAAATGGAATAGAATAGATAAATGGAGGGTGGGATGCCTCTGCTGTTTGTTTGTTTGCTTCCCAAAACTAGGATTATTTAAAAAAATTAAACCTACCTCAGTTGTTTGAGGTTCTTTCCTCCCTTCTCCCCTTCTTTGTGTGCATGTGTCTCTGTGTCTCCTTCCTGCCTATTAGGGAACCTTCTTGTATCTTAGCTTTGATACCTATGGTACTAATAACTTTTACAGGTTACATTTTAGAGAAAATATGATAATGTTAGGATTATATGCAGTATAAGTTAACAGTTATAATAATATCTTAAAGGTAAGATTTTTTATATATATAAAGGTTAGACCCCTATGCAGTAGCAGTTGCCAAACAGATCACCCTATTTGCCTCTACATAGTTCCATCCTTATTTAAGACACGGTGTTATACTGGTGGTATATAGTGGTGTTTAACTGGTGACATATCATGATGTTGAAAAGCAGACATTGCACTGCCCTTTTCCTTTCTGACCTATGCTTATGTAAGATGCTCACTTCAGTCTGTCAATCATCCTGCTTTTCAATTGGTAGAACTTCATATATGATATAATACATTGTGTATAGAACCTGCTTTTGTTGTAGGATATATTCCTCTGGAGGTACTTTACACTATTTTCAGTCAGTTTTTACATAGTGCCAGGCTATTGCAGTCATTCCAAACTCTGAGGTGATGCAAAATTCAGAAGATCCACTTGGGGGCGCCAAAAATATTGGACATGCACAGGCCGCCATTTTTGGAATGATTACAAAGTGCATCTATTTTGTGTGGCTGTGGGAGGCTGGCACTAGGGCTTTGGGAGGCTGCTGAGGCCTGGCACTGCCTTCCTGAAGCCGGAAGTTAGTAAGGACTTGCCCACACAAAATTGAGAATACGCATACTTGAGAAGATCCACTTGGGGGCACCAAATATTAGCCTCCCAGAGGTCGCCATTTTAGGAAAGATTACAAAGTGTATCCATTTTGTGTAGCTTTTGGGAGGGTGGCACTAGGGTGGCCCCGCCTTCCCAAAGCCGGAAGTCTAGTACTTGTTTGTGCAGCATTGCGGAGAAGAGAGGTGCTCAAGGACACTGCCAGAGCCCTGCAGTTTCCTTCCCAGAGCCACATCAGTGCCTGCAGTTTTCATGCACAGCAAGTCCAGACCAGCTGGCACAAAATTTGGGGCTCTTGCAAGAGTAGGAAGCCCTTTCTGCCTCCCCTCCCAAAAACCCAGCATGTTGCTATGGCTCACATGGCAGCCTCCACTACTCTGGTAGAAAAATAAACTGCGTTTTTTTAATGCTGAGTTTAAAACAATAAAAATAAATCTTGCTCTGTTTAGGCCTTTTTCCTCCCATTGCCCCACACAAAATCTGTGTCTCCCTCATCTCTGTTAGGAAACTTTCTATCACCGTACCTTTGACATCTATGCTGCTGATTTCTTCTACAGCTTTTTTTGAAAGGTATTATTTTAAAAAATATTGGTAATATGAAATCACAGTTGTAATAATTTCTTAAGTGTAAGTAAAAATAAATATGTTTTAGACCCCTAAGTAGTATGAGTTGCCGGCACGTAACCCTGTTCGTTCTACCATACATATCTCCGTTCATATTTCAGACACGCACATGGTGCTGTATCGGTATATATCGCGATGACATATCACAATGTTGAAAAGCAGACATCGCTCAGCCCTCCTTGCAAAATTGAGATGATCCTCTTGGGGGCGCCAAATATTGGCCTCCTACTGGCCGCCATTTTAGGAAAGATTAAGAAGTGCGTCCATTTTGTGTGGCTGTTGGAGGAGGGCGGCGCTAGGGCTCTGGGATGCTTCCAAAGGCCTGGCACCGCCATACTGAAGCCAGAAGCCTAGTAAGGGCTTGCCCACACAAAGGTGAGAAGATGCATACTTGAGAAGATCCACTTGGGGTGCCAAATCCTAGCTTCCCACAGGCCGCAGCCATTTTAGGAAAGATTACAAAGTGCATCCATTTTGTGTGGCTGTTGGAGGGCGGCGCTAGGGCTCTAGGAGGCTGGTGCAGCCCTGGCACTGCCTTCCTGAAGCCGGAAGTCTAGTAACTGCTTGCCCAGTTTTGGGAAGCAGGAAAGGGCTCTAGGTCGCTGCCAGAGCCCTGCAGTTTCCTTCCCAGAGCCAAATCGGAGCCTGCAGTTTTAATGCAACAGCCACCCTGCCTAAGTGGCACAAAATGTGGAGCTCTTACAAGAGCAGGCAGCCCTTTCTGCCTCTCCTCCCCAAAGCCCGGCATGTTGTTGTGGCTCGCTTGGCAGCCTCCACTACTCTAGTAGAAAAATAAACTGGGGCTATATAATGATGAGTTTAAAACAATAAAAATAATCCTTGCCCTATTTAAGCCTCTTTCCTCCCGTTGCCCCACACACAATCTGTGTCTCCCTCATCTCTGTTAGGGAACTTTCTCTCACCTTACCTTTGACATCTACCCTGCTAATTTATTCTACAGCTTTTATTTTAGTGAGAATAAATTATTTTAAGAATTATTGCTAATATAAAATCACAGTTGTAATAATTTCTTAAGTGTAAGTAAAAATAAATATGTTTTAGACCCCTAAGTAGTATGAGTTGCCGGCACACAACCCTGTTCGTTCTACATATCTCCGTTCATATTTCAGACACGGACATGGTGCTGTATCGGTATATATCGCGATGACACATCACAATGTTGAAAAGTAGACATCGCTCAGCTCTCCTTGCAAAATTAAGAAGATCCTCTTGGGGGCGCCAAATACTGGTCTCCCACTGGCAGCCATTTTAGGAAAGATTAAGAAGTGCGTCCATTTTGTGTGGCTGTTGGAAGAGGGCGGCGCTAGGGTTCTGGGATGCTTCCAAAGGCCTGGCACCGCCATACTGAAGCCAGAAGCCTAGTAAGGGCTTGCCCACACAAAGGTGAGAAGATGCATACTTGAGAAGATCCACTTGGTGCACCAAATCCTAGCTTCCCACAGGCCGCAGCCATTTTAGGAAAGATTACAAAGTGCATCCATTTTGTGTGGCTGTTGGAGGCCGGCGCTAGGGCTCTGGGAGGCTGCTGCAGTCCTGGCACTGCCTTCCTGAAGCCGGAAGTCTAGTAACTGCTTGCCCAGTTTTGGGAAGCAGGGAAGGGCTCTAGGTCGCTGCCAGAGCCCTGCAGTTTCCTTCCCAGAGCCATATCGGAGCCTGCAGTTTATATGCAACAGCCACCCTGCCTAAGTGGCACAAAATTTGGAGCTCTTACAGGAGCAGGAAGCCCTTTCTGCCTCTCCTCCCCAAAGCCCGGCATGTTGTTGTGGCTCGCTTGGCAGCCTCCACTACTCTAGTAGAAAAATAAACTGGGGCTATTTAATGATGAGTTTAAAACAATAAAAATAAATCTTGCCCTATTTAAGCCTCTTTCCTCCCGTTGCCCCCCCCCAATCTGTGACTCCCTTATCTCTGTTAGGGAACTTTCTCTCACCTTACCTTTGACATATACACTGCTAATTTATTCTACAGGATGCTGCCAGAGCCTGGTTTTCCTGTGCAGGGTCCCATGTGAAGGTGGCACAAAATTGTACCTGCAGTTTTTATGCACAGGGCACCCAGCCTAGGTGGCACAAAATATGGGGCTCTTGCAAGAGCAGGAAGCCCTTTCTGCCTCCTCTCCCAAAACCTAGCAGGTTGCTTTGGCTCGCATGGCAGTCTCCACTACTCTAATAGAAAAATATATGGGGGTTATTTAATTCTGAGTTTAAACCTCTTTCCACCTTTTGCTCCCCGCCCCCAAATCTGTGTCTCCCTTATCTCTGTTAGGGAACTTTCTCTCACCTTACCTTTGACATCTACCCTGCTAATTTATTCTACAGCTTTTATTTTAGTGAGAATGTATTAATTTAAAAATTATTGGTAATATAAAATCACAGTTGTAACAATTTCTTAAGTGTACGTTAAAATGAATAAGTTTTAGACCCCTAAGTAGTATGAGTTGCCGGCACATAACCCTGTTCGTTCTACATATCTCCGTTCATATTTCAGGCACACACATGGTGCTGTATCGGTATATATCGCGATGACACATCACAATGTTGAAAAGCAGACATCGCTCAGCCCTCCTTGCAAAATTGAGAAGATCCTCTTGGGGGCGCCAAATACTGGCCTCCTACTGGCCGCCATTTTAGGAAAGATTAAGAAGTGCGTCCATTTTGTGTGGCTGTTGGAGGAGGGCGGCGCTAGGGCTCTGGGATGCTTCCAAAGGCCTGGCACCGCCATACTGAAGCCAGAAGCCTAGTAAGGGCTTGCCCACACAAAGGTGAGAAGATGCATACTTGAAAAGATCCACTTGGGGCGCCAAATCCTAGATTCCCACAGACCGCAGCCATTTTAGGAAAGATTACAAAGTGCATCCATTTTGTGTGGCTGTTGGAGGCCGGCGCTAGGGCTTTGGGAGGCTGCTGCAGCCCTGGCACTGCCTTCCTGAAGCCGGAAGTCTAGTAACTGCTTGCCCAGTTTTGGGAAGCAGGGAAGGGCTCTAGGTCGCCGCCAGAGCCCTGCAGTTTCCTTCCCAGAGCCAAATCAGAGCCTGCAATTTTTATGCAACAGCCACCCTGCCTAGGTGGCACAAAATTTAGAGATCTTACAGGAGCAGGAAGCCCTTTCTGCCTCTCCTCCCCAAAGCCCGGCATGTTGTTGTGGCTCGCTTGGCAGCCTCCACTACTCTAGTAGAAAAATTAACTGGGGCTATTTAATGATGAGTTTAAAACAATAAAAATAATCCTTGCCCTATGTAAGCCTCTTTCCTTCCGTTGCCCCACACACAATCTGTGTCTCCCTTATCTCTGTTAGGGAACTTTCTCTCACCTTACCTTTGACATCTACCCTGCTAATTTATTCTACAGCTTTTATTTTAGTGAGAATGTATTAATTTAAAAATTATTGGTAATATAAAATCACAGTTGTAACAATTTCTTAAGTGTACGTTAAAATGAATAAGTTTTAGACCCCTAAGTAGTATGAGTTGCCGGCACGTAACCCTGTTCGTTCTACATATCTCCGTTCATATTTCAGGCACACACATGGTGCTGTATCGGTATATATCGCGATGACATACCACAATGTTGAAAAGCAGACATCGCTCAGCCCTCCTTGCAAAATTGAGAAGATCCTCTTGGGGGCGCCAAATACTGGCCTCCTACTGGCCGCCATTTTAGGAAAGATTAAGAAGTGCGTCCATTTTGTGTGGCTGTTGGAGGAGGGCGGCGCTAGGGCTCTGGGATGCTTCCAAAGGCCTGGCACCGCCATACTGAAGCCAGAAGCCTAGTAAGGGCTTGCCCACACAAAGGTGAGAAGATGCAAACTTGAGAAAATCCACTTGGTGCGCCAAATCCTAGATTCCCACAGGCTGCAGCCATTTTAGGAAAGTTTACAAAGTGCGTCCATTTTGTGTGGCTGTTGGAGGAGGGCGGAGCTAGGGCTCTGGGGTGCTTCCAAAGGCCTGGCACCGCCATATTGAAGCCGGAAGCCTAGTAAGGTCTTGCCCACACAAAGGTGAGAAGATGCATACCTGAGAAGATCCACTTGGGGCACCAAATCCTAGATTCCCACAGGCTGTAACCATTTTATGAAACATTTCAAAGTGCATCCATTTTGTGTGGCTGTTGGAGGGCGGCACAGAGCCCTGACACCTCCTTCCCAAAGCGGAAAGTCCAGTAAGTGCTTGTCTAGCTTTGGGAAGGGCAACACAAGGGCTCTGGGATGCTGCCCAAACAACACCTTGCCACAGCTGAGTAAAACAGATGCGATTGTGGCTTTGCTCTAGTGCAGAGCTTTCCAAACTGTCGCAATGCGTAAGTGTGTCCTGTCACCGGAACACTCGCCTGCCCCCCCTTTTTCCTGGGGCTGGAAAGGGTTTCATTTAACCTGCAGTTTGCTAATAGAACTGAATTACTGTGTCTCGAAATTATGTATGCCTAAAAAGTGTGATCCAAACATGAAAACTTTGGGAAGCTCTGCTTGTGTGTGTATGTGTGTGTGCGCGCGCGCTCTCTATTTATTTACTTCCCTAAATGGGTTATTTCAAAAAATAAACCTTGCCCTGTTTTTTAAGCCTCATTTCTCCTTTGTCCCCTTCATTCTGTGTGTATCCCTTGTGTCTGTTAGGAAATATTATCCCACTTTAACTTTGATATCCAGGCTACTAATTACTTACACAGGTTTGATTTTAGAGAAAGGGTCTGAATTTTAAAATTATCTGTACTATAAAATAAAGGCTGTAACAATATGTTAAAGGTATGATTTTATAAATTTTAGACCCCTAAGTAATAGCAGTTCCCAGCACATCATTCCTATCATTCACCTCCGCATAGTCCCATCCTTATTTTAGACAGTGTGTTGTTGTTTAGTCGTTTAGTTGTGTCTGACTCTTCGTGACCCCATGGACCAGAGCACGCCAGGCACTCCTTTCTTCCACTGCCTCCCGCAGTTTGGTCAGACTCATGTTGGTAGCTTCGAGAACACTGTCCAACCATCTCGTCCTCTGTCATCCCCTTCTCCTTGTGCCCTCAATCTTTCCCATCAGGGTCTTTTCCAGGAAGTCTTCTCCTCATGAGGTGGCCAAAGTATTGGAGCCTTAGCTTCAGGATCTGTCCTTCCAGTGAGCACTCAGGGCTGATTTCCTTAAGAATGGATAGGTTGGATCTTCTTGCAGTCCATGGGACAGTGTGTTACATCGGTATATTGCCATGTTTAACTAGTGACATATCACGATGTTGAAATCGCCCAGCCCTACTTGCAAAATTAAGAAGTTCCACTTGGGGGCAGCAATTTCAGGAAAGATTACAAAGTGCATCCATTTTGTGTAACTTAGGGAGGGTGGCGCTAGGGCTCTGGGATGCTGCCAAAGTCCTGGCACTGCCTTCCTGAAGCTGGAAGCCTTGTAAGGGCTTGCCCTCACAAAGGTGAGATGGTGCATACTTGAGAAGATCCTCTTGAGGGCGCCAAATATTGGCTTCCCAGAGGCCGCCATTTTAGGAAAGATTACAAAGTTCTTCCATTTTGTGTGGCTGTTGGAGGGCGGAGCTAGGCTTCTGGCGTGCTGCCAGAGCCCTGGCACCGCCTTCCCCAAACCGGAAATCTAGTACTTGCTTGCACAGGTTTGGGCAGGAGAGAAGGGCTCTAGGACACTGCCAGAGCCTTGGATTTCCAGTCCATTATCCCTGTTCTCCTTTTTTACATAGTGCTATGCTATTGCAGTCATTCAAATATCTGAAGTGCTGCAGAACTGATAAGATCCACTCGGGGGCGCCAAAAATATTGGCCTCACACAGGACACCACCATTTTTTGAAAGATTACAAAGTGCGTCATTTTGTCTGGCTGTAGCAGGGCGGTGCTAAGGTTCTGGCATGCTTCCAAAGCCCTGGCACCACCATACTGAAGCCGGAAGCCTAGTAAGGGCTTGCCCACACAAAAGTGAGAAGATGCATATGGGAAGATCCACTTGGGGCGCCAAAAATTGGCCTCCCAGAGGTCGCCATTTTAGGAAACATTACAGAGTGCATCCATTTTGTGTGGCTTTTGGGAGGGTGGCGCTAGGGCTCTGGGATGCTGCCAAAACCCTGGCACCGCCTTCCCAAAGCGGAAGTCTAGTACTTGCTTGTGCAGCATTGAGGGAACTGCTCAAGGACACTGCCAGAACCCTGCAGTTTCCTTCCCAGAGCCAGATCGGTGACAAAGGGGGGTGTTTGATTGTATTTCTGTGTCTCCCTCCTGTCTTTTATGGAACATTCTCTCACCTTACCTTTGGTATCTATGCCAGTAATTACTTCCACAGCTTTTTTCCCCTTAGGGAAAAAGTACTAATTTAAAAATTATCTGTACTATAAAATAACAGTTGTAACAATATCTTAAGGGTAAATAATTTGTAAGTTTTACACCCCTAAGTAGTAGGTAAAAGGTAAAGGTAAAGGACCCCTGGATGGTTATGTCCAGTCGTTATCGATTATGGGGTTCGCTACCATATATTTATCTACTTCCCCTGGCATGCTTTCGAACCACGGACCTTGTCAAACTGCACCTGCTTCCCTAAGTCAGAGCATTTGTCAGGGCATTACCCTGTTTGCCTCTACATAGCTCCATCCAGGGAGGTTTTGAGCAGAAACTTGGGGGAATTCAGTTTTGTTGCCTTTAAAAAAAAATTTTTTTTTGTCGGGCAGGGTGGGGTTGGAATGGATATGCACCCAATGCCTGATCCAAAAATCCACCTATATCTGTAATCAAAAATGTTGTGGCCATTTCCAATCCAGATCATTGTCCACTTGAGTTTATTAATCACATCTTACATTTAGCCACTGAGGGTGGTGCATAGTGACACTGCAATAAACAAACTTGGTGATGAGTTCCCCCACCTATTTTTCCAGAAAGAACGCACTGTTTCCATCCTTATTTCAGATATGCTGTTATATCCATATATCACGATATTTAGCTGGTGACATATCGCGATGTTGAAAAGCAGACATTGCCCAGCCCTCATTGCAGCCCTTTTCCTTTCTGACCTCTGTTTATGTAGGATGCTCATTTCAGTCTCTCAATCTTCCTGCCTTTCCAAGTAGCAGAACCTCATATATGATATAATGCATAGCAAACAGCACCTGTTACACGTAGGACCGGCATTCGTTGTAGGGTATATTCCTCTGGAGGTACTTTTACATAGTGCTATGCTATAACAGTTATTCAAGATCTGAGGTGCTGCAGAATTTAGAAGATCCACTTGGGGGCACCAAAAATATTGGCCTAACACAGGCAGCCATTTTAGGAAAGATTACAAAGTGCATCCATTTTGTGTGGCTGTTGGAGGGTGGCACAGAGCCATGCACCGCCTTTCCAAAGCCGGAAGTCTAGTAAGTTATTGCCCATCTTTGGGGAGGAGTGAACGGCTCTAGGACCCTGCCAGAGCCCTGGAGTTTAATTCCCGAGGTTGCACCAAAATGAAAAGATCCATTTTGTCAGCTTTTGGAGGGGTGGCACAAGGGTTCTGGGATGCTGTTGGAGTCCCTAACACAATGTAAAGGATATGTGATTTCAATTTTGCACTAGTGTGTGGGTGGGAATAAATAAATGGAGAGTGGGTTTCCTCTGCTCTCTATTTACTTTGGTCCTTTCGTTTAAGCCTCTTTCCTCCCTTCTCCCCTTCTGTGTGTGCTGGTGTGTCTGTGTCTTCCTCCTGTCTGTTAGAGAAAATTATCTCACTATACCTTTGATACCTATGTTACTAATGACTTCTACAGCTTTTATTTTAGAGAAAATTTGCTAATTAAAAAATTATCTGTACTGTAAATTAAGAGATGTAACAATATGTTAAAGATAAGTAAAATTGTATAAGTTTTAGACCTCTAAGTAGTAGCATTCCATGTAGCACCTGCTTTTGTTTAGGGTATGTTCCTCTGGAAGTACTTAACACTGTTTTCAGTTCATTATTCTTGTTCTCCTTTTTAGATAGGGCTATGTTATTTCAGTCATCCAAAAACAGACACAATTGAGAAGATCCACTTGAGGGCGCCAAATATTGGTCTCGCACTGGGTGTGATTCATGCCTGTCCATTTTGTCTGGCTGTGGGAGGGCAGCAGAGAGCCCTGGCACTGCCTTCCCAAAGCCGGAAGTCTAGTAAGTGCTTGCCCAGTTTTGGGAAGGAGGGAAGGGTTCTAGGATCCTGTCAGAGCCCTGGAAGTTCCTTCCCAGAGCCAGAGCAGTGCCAGCAGTCACCAAGCCAAGGTCTCACAAAATTGAGAAGATTCATAACTGAGAAGATCCATTTGGGGTCCTCAAATACCGGTATTGGCCTTGAAAAGTTGGGTAACTTTTCAAGTCCAATATTTGAGGACCCCTCCCTTTTATCCTCTATGTGGCGGAATGATGCCTGCTGATGGTTCAGGCTCAGTAGGAGTTAATTTATCACTCCCCAGTTGGGCAGGTGTGCTCTGGGAGGCGGAGTTTGTGGGCATTCTAAAGGGAGGAATAGATCAGTTGAAAGGCAGTTGGGGGGTTGGCAGTTGGGTTGGAGGTTTAGAGAGGGAAACTAGGAGGCTAGGCTTTGGAAAGTGACTAAAGAAACATAGGATATGTTATAACAAAGCGGAAGCCTATGAAATGAAGACCTGTAACCGTAATAGCTCGTGACATCCATGTGTTTGTGTTACCATAATAAAGTTAAATGTGCTTAAACGTTTGGTGACTCTGGCAGAGTGTCAGTGCCTTAGAGGTGTGACAAAGAGGAGAGAGCAAAGTTTCCTGAGAGAAGAGGAAACTGGTTGCTTAGTCTTACGTCATACAGAGGGCTGGACAGTGAAGCCAAGTGAGCCACTACTGTGCCTAAAGGGAAGGCAAATTGCAGTAGGTGGGAACCCAGGAAGGGAGGTCCCACAGGTGGCAAGAGGGTTTCAAACGCAGAGTCCTGAGGTACCCCGTGGAGGGGAAGGAATAAAGAAAAAGGGGGGGTAGTGTAACCCTCACAGACCCCTCCCTTTTATCCTCTTTGAAATGGCAACGGAAAAGCTCTTGAATGCTTCCAGAGCCCTGGTACGGCTCTCCCAAAGCCAAGTAAACCTTATGTGATTGCAGCTTTGTCCTGGTTTGTGCTTGTGTTTATGTGTGTGGAGTAAAAAAAAACAAACAAATGGATTGCCTGACACCTGAGCCTCTCAAAAGCAGAAAGCCCTTTCTGTCTTCCCTCCCCAAACCCCCCATGTTGTTGCTCAACCTTGTCTCTTGAAGGGCTGAGGGCTGGGCTCACTTGGAAGCCACTTCAAGTTCCGTGGAAAAATAAACTGGGGTTATTTACTTCTGAGTTAAAATGAACATAAAAAGAACAAAAAAGCCTCTTTCCTCTTTCTGTTTTCAGATCATAAAGTTATTTTTATAATTTATATTCAACTAGTAAATTAAGCCCGTTGAAAAACGGGCGGGGGCTAGAAGATAATGCCGGCGCTCCCTGGGCGGATAGGTCAGTCACCGTGGGAGTAGTCACAGCTGCTGCTCTCGCGGTGACTGAGCGATCCGCTGAGGGAGCGCGGGCTCCCGCCGAGGGAGTGTCGGCTCCTGGAGCTGCCTGTCAGTACGGACGGGCAGCCTCAGGAGCCGCCGCTCCCTCGGCGGATCGCTCAGTCACCGCGGGAGCACTCTGCTCCCGCGGTGACTGAGCGACCCGCCGAGGGAGCGCGGGCTCCCGTCGAGAGCTTCCCATATTTCCACACATAGTTGGCCTCTCTTTCTCTACACCCACTTCTCTCTCACACCCTGCCACCTTTCATCTCATCCCCTCCTAATTCACACCCCACACTCTCTCCTGCCCCATACTTCCATTTTCCTTTCTCTCGCTCAATAGCCCCTCACTCCTCTAGCCCTATACCCCTGCTACACTCACCAACCCCTCCTGCCCCATATGGCACTACATTCACCAGCCCCTCCTGCCCCATACTCCCGACATCCGACCCCCTCCTGCCCCATACCCCCAACACCCCACTCATCCTGCCCCATACTCCCACACTCACCAGCCCGCTGCCTCATAACGCCCCCACCCCTCCTGCCCTCCTGCCCCATATCCTCACACGCTCACCAGTGCCTCCTGTAGTTTACTTTCTCACTCAGCAGCCCCTCCTGCCCCATACCCCAATCCCACCCCTCCAGCCCTATATCCTCCCAGACTAACCAGCCACTCCTGCCCCATACTCTCACTCACCACGCGCTCCTACCCCATACCCCTATCCCACCCCACCCCTCCTGCCCCTCAACATCCCATGTACTCCAGCCCCATATCCTGCACACTCACCAGCCCCTCCTGTCCCATGCCGCTTTCGTTTTTCACTCTCCAGCCCCTCCTGCCCCACAGCCCCATTTCTGCTTGCGCCGGCCCCTCCCCTTCTCCTCCTGCCTTTCTTGCCTCACTTCCATGCCCCCTTCCCCTCCTGTTGCACCTTCCTCACAGAGCTCCCCCCCCGGCCGTCAGAACATATGTGGAACATATGTAGAACATATGAACATATGCAAAAAGCGCTGCATCTCCCTCCCCAAACACATTAACCCTTCCCTCCCCAGCCTCCTCTCCCTCCCATTAACCCTTTCCCCTCCCCAGCCTCCTCTCTCTCCCCATTAACCCTTCCCCTCCCCAGCCTCCAAGCCCAGCTCAGTCCTCCTCCTCGAAAGCGGCTTCCCTCGGCCCCGGCTGTGAAGGGAGGGAGAGGGGGGAAGCGCGCGGGGGGGGGTCTTGGTTGTGGTTTTTGTGTGTGTGTGTGTGTGTAAGTGTGCAAGTGAAGGAGCACGGCAGCCCGTGCGCGCTCTCTCTCTCTCCCCATTAACCCTTCCCCTCTCCAGCCTCCAAGCCCAGCTCAGTCCTCCTCCTCGAAAGCGGCTTCCCTCGGCCCCGGCTGTGAAGGGAGGGAGAGGGGGGAAGCGCGGGGGGGGGGCTTGGTTGTGGTATGTGTGTGTGTAAGTGTGCAAGTGTGCTGAGAGGGCGCGTAGGGCGCCCGATGTGAGGCAAATTGCCGTTAAAGCCTCACAGGGCGGCCAGCGAGGAAGGCGACGGCGGCGGGAGAACTACGGTGGGAAAAGCCCCAGGGCGCGCAGTGTTAAGGTTCACAGGGGCGGCGCGCAGGGCGCCCGATCCGATGTTAAAGCCACAGGGCGCACAGGGCGCCCGGGGGAAAACGCGGGTGAGGAGGTGAGGTGTGCGCGGCAGTGGGGGCGGGAGCCTCCAAAACAGCAACGCAGAGGGAGGGAGCGCGGGGTGCTCCATCGGCGCCGGCCTCCGCCTTTTGCAAAAGTAGCCTCCTATCTCCCCTCAGCTTCCCGCCCTCGGCCGCTTCCCTCGGGGAGGAAGGCCGACAGGGGACGCTCCGCTCTCGCTCGATCCGCTCTCCGTGGAGGAGGCGGCGGGAGGCGGCGGCGAAGCAGCAGCGCGCGGGGAGCGGCCGCCATTGCGGCTTCTGGCCCCGGAGCAGGAGGAGGCAGGAAGAGCGGACTGGCGGCGGCGAAGCAGCAGCGCGCGGGGAGCAGCGGCCATTGCGGCTTCTGGTTCGGAGGCTCGCGAAGCGCAAGCGCTTCGCTCGCGCTGCACTCCAACCAATCAGGCTCCTCCTCCTCTCTGCGTCCTCCAATCCGTGTGTGACTGGAACGCACGCGCACTGGCGATTTCCTCTGACTGACGGAAAGTGGTACGGACGGACACAGGCTCTTTATTATATAGGATGTGGGACTTTGATGCTGTATAGATGCTGACACAGAAAACCTCACACATACACTATGTAAATGAATGAAAGTTTACTACCCCCTTCTTTCCCCCTCCCAATCTCTCTCCACCCCTCCTCCCCACCTTATAATTGTATTTATTCTGAATAAATGTTGTATGCACCTCAACTAACAAAACAAAACAAAACAAAACACGAGGGAGGGGACACTACTGTACTAGGCTCCAAAATTATTTATGGAAGTGTTCAAAATGGTGAGTTTGAAATCTCACACCTCCAAACTTATTACAATCCCTTTCAACTAATCCATTTGATTCACAGACAAAAGGGCAGATATAGAAATTTCAGATCCGGTATAAAAAGCATATATTTGTGGGATGACTTTGTGGTCCAAGAGACCATTGAAATCAGTTTCTGCATAAATCAGGGAATCCTCATTAAAACTTCTGCTCAGGTGGCGCTATACACTGGTCATGCTATCCGGAATATTTAAGGAAGTGGATCCTAATTTTTGGAGGGGTTGCACAGTCAAAGCTACATATTTCCATATGTGGTGGTTTTGTGACATCACCAAACCTTTTCGGAGTTGTGTCTTCAAACAAATAACTTTATATATACGGTAACAAAACAATTAAATCAACCAATCTCCTTTATTGGCATAGAAAAAGTGCATCATATACCTGTACATGGATCAGAACACAACACAGTTAACGAAACATAGTAGGAGATAGTTTAGGATAAACCTGTCCAGACATCGTGAGGTTCATAGTGTCACTGAAAAATCTTGCCACATTATCCACAATCTACAATTGTTCAGCAGATAAGATACCCTGGAAGAACCAGTGCAGCAAATCCCCTCCTTCAATAAGGAGGCCAAATACTTACTGGTATCATATATTTTTGCATAGAATGGGAAATAAAATAAAACAAAACGTGTGTGATGGATTCAACCTGTTTTGTGCCGAAAGGGCAGTACTGTATATTTCAGAGATGGGGATTTTCTAAAATCTACCTTGCAAAACTGCAGATGTTAAGACGTTGAATCTTGTGAGGGAAATTATACAGCTGGTGTAAATATGGAATGTCCTGGCCAAAACGAGGGTGAAATTATATATAACAAAACAATTGAAATGTCTCCTGCACTAGCACTACTTGGGCTTATGATCTCACCTGCTCAAGACTACCCTAATAATTAGCCTTTCTGTTGACAGCTGGCTATATGGCGATAGCCAGATGTTGGAAAACTGGTGTTGGGATGAACACTGATTCTTGGTATACCAGAGTATGGTTAATAATAATAATAATAATAATAATAATAATAGTAGGACCATGCCCATTTGACTGGGTTTCCCCAGCCACTCTGGGAAGCTTCCTTCCAGCAGAATATAAAAACACTAGTAAATTAAGCCCGTTGAAATAACGGGCGCTAGATGATATGTGTTGAAACATGTTAACACACGGTCAAACCCCCACCCACCCACCCCACCCCACTTCCCACACCTCCACAAACTGTTCGCCTCCCTCTCCCTCCCCCTCCCACACACACACCCATCCCCCCCACACCCATCTCCCCCACCTCCACACACAGTTCGCCTCTCCCTCCCCCTCCCCCACCTCCCCCTCCACACACAGCTCGCCTCTCTCTCCCTCCCCCACCTCTCTCTCTCTCTCTCTCACACACACCCACCTCCCCCCACCTCCACAAATAGGTCGCCTCTCTCTCTCCCTCCCACACACACACACACCTCCCCCCACTTCCACAAACAGTTCGCCTCCCTCCCCCTCCCCCACACACAGCCATCCCCCCACCTCCACACACAGTTCGCCTCTCCCTCCCTCCCCCCCACACCCATATCCCCCCACACCCACCTCCTCCCCACCTCCCCACACAGCTCGCCTCTCTCTCACACACACACACGTGCACGAGGTGAGTGGTTTGGCGCGCGGAGGCACGCGCGCTGAGCGGCGCCCCGGGATGGGATTGGCAGCTGCTACGGCGGCGACTCGTTTGCCTCGTGGGAGGGCTGAAGGGGTGGGGGCGGGCTCGGGAGAAGGTGAGGGGGCAGCCCGGCAGTCCATCTCCCCGGGCGGAGACAGCAGAGCACCCCTCCCCCTGCCTCCTTGGCCTTCGCCAGCCCCGCTGCATCAGGCGCCGGTACAGCCGCGGATCCCGCTCCTCCTCCCTTCTCCTGCATCTTGGGGGCCGCAGAAGTGACCCGAGCTGAGCAGGAAGGGAGGCTGGATCGCAGCGGCGCCCGGGCGGGGGAGCAGCGGCCTGCTTGGGCCGGGATCCACCCGGCCGCTCCTCCGCCATCCCTCTGGCCAGGCGAGAGAGATTCGGCTCCGGGGGGCTGGCAGCGGCGGCGCTTGCTCGCCTGGCTCGGGGAAGCGGGCGGAGGAGAGTAGCGGAGGCGGGGAGGTCCGGGCGGCGTGTCGTCGTCCTGCTCTGGCTGCTGGAGAAACCGTTGGGGCTGGCGAGGCCTCAGGCTGGGCGAAGGAGGAGGCGGCCTGAACGGGAAAGGCGCCGAGGGAGCGCCTCAGCCCCAGGGGAGTCCTTTCCTCGGGGCGAAGTTTTATTTTCAGGAGGCTTTGGGGGGGGAAGGGAGGGAGGGCCAGCATTTGGGTGCTCCTCTTGCGCTCCAGAGAGCGACTGGCAACAGCGCTGGAGGAGCCGCCAACCCCGGAAAGGCACAGCCCCGCCCTCGTCCGCTCCCGGCCAATCCGAGGCCCGAAGTCTCTGCGTCGGCCAATCCCTGCGTCCCTGTCGTGCATGCACAGTGGCAAAAAACCACTGACACACGGACAGTGGACGCAGGGACACAGGGATATTATTATATAGGATAATAATCAAACATAAAAAACTTCCCAATACAGAGGTCTTCTAAAAATTGTGTAGTTCTTTATCTCCTTTACATCTGAAGGGAGGGCATTCCACAGGGAGGGTGCTACCGCTGAGAAGGCCCTTTGCCAGGTTCCCTGTAACTTCACTTTTCACAGTGAGGGAACAGCCAGAAGACCTTAGGAGGTAGATTAAGCTAATTATGTTATCAAATAGGTAATGAAAGTGTGACTTTGTAATAACATGATATACCGTAAAATAACAAAGAGAAATAGAAAAGGAGGAATATGAGGATGAACTTTAGGAAGTAAATTTTAAATGTTGTGTTTGTAGGAAAGGGAGGAGGGGAAGGGGGCGTAACAAAAGGGGACTGATTTGATGGTATGAATGTAAGATGTAAGATGTACGTTAGTGAATGTAGATCGTTTGGAATGTATATGTAGATTGCTTGACATGTGATGTATGATGTATGTTGTAATTTTGTGAATTAAATAAAGATTATTTTAAATATTTTAATAATAAAAAAAGGAGGTAGACCTCAGTGTCTGGGATGAATGATGGGGGTGGAAACACTCCTTCAATCACATTGGCAGAGAAACAACATGTCAGGGCCAAGTGGCAAGTGGCAAACACAATCCCTATTCCTTTCATAACATATGGCATATGTTTATTGAACACATAAATTGTTCTGACTGTGGCAGGAATCCACCCAACACTCATGGGAAAATGTGGCGTGATTTTTTGGAGCAATCAAATGCAGCTTTATTACATAGCATGATGAAAGTCTGTAATTTTATCAGGACAAGTTATTTGTTGTTTACTGTTGGAAATTGTTTTCTCAAAACGTATCTTCTGTACCATGAAAAATAAATGAAAACATTATTTAAAAGAAAGAAATCTAACTGTGAAATGGAAAAAAGGGCTTAGAGAAAACTCATTAAAGTTAATTCACAGATGACAGATGGCATCTAAACACCCTTAAGACAGTTACGGTACATAGACAAAATATATTTGCCAGCATACTGGAGAGGATGCAGGGCAACTGGTACAACATTCCCTATAACGTGGCCATTATGGGGAGGAATATTCACTGAAGCAATATTAGAAATCAGGAAGTGCTGTGTAATCCAAGTTTGGGTTATTAACAATTTTTAAGGAAGACCAACTTGCTTTATTATAGAAGGATCATTATTTTCCTTCTATAACACAGAACTGGAAGAAACTTAAACATCTGCATATCACACAATGGAGAATGTAAGAACAATTACCCTAACTGAAAAACTAATGAAGAGGGTACATGCATTGAACAATATACGTAGCAGATGCAGACATTTTATTTGGTATTTCATAATAAAATATTCAAATGAACATCCTGAAGACTGGCACCCACCAACCACACACGTGGATTGATGGCAAAATCTTATATATACAAGTCTTCTGTTCAGGGGTGGGAGGATGGAGAATGGGGAAAACTTACTGTTTTGTTTATACATTTCGGAAACTCATTTAAAAAATATTATTTTTAATAAAATAATAGTTCGCAACTGTTTGTTGCAGATTGTCAAATTACATTTGAATAAACAGAACCAGCTCCCTCAGCCTGTAAAGTGAGATGAGTGCCACAACCCCAGAGTCGTCTGCGACTGGACTTAACTGTCAGGGGTCCTTTACCCCTCCTTTTTTTTTTAACCAAAGCCCTGTCTCTTGAGTCTTCATTCCAGATGTCTGGGCAGTGAAATGACTTCCTTTATTGTAGAACCATCAATCTATCTTGATTCATTTATTTCAGGAGTACCGGTATGAACTCTACCAATACAGTACATCAGTAGATGCTGGCCAATCCACAGATATCCCTCTACTCTGAAAGGAATTAACATAAGCCCCACTATGTATAAGTCTCCAGATCTCCCAACAAAGAATTAACACGGATCTAGATCTGTACTCTGTTGAATCCATTTTGACACCAATATGTTGGGCCTCCTTGGTTTGTGGCTCTTGGGCAGAGTTGCTATATTCCAAAAGGTAAAAACCAGGACACCACAAAAGTCGTTGAACATTTTTTAGCGCCAATGCCAAAATAAAACCATGATAGTAGTCCTGGAATAGGGCTCATTCTCTCTCTTTCTTTCATGAGTTAGCATACTTATGTAAGAGATACTTATGTATTTTTTGCACAATGCCCAGAAACACCTTAAGCCACCCAAGCATTGCCCCTTCTGTGTAAACACCTTTGCCCATGGACTAGGTCGGAGCACCTTCCCTGCCACCTTCCCAAAGCCTGCCTGATTTTGACAAGGCTGCCTAAGGGCTCCTGCGATGCTGATGCAGCCCTGGCACTGCATTCCCAAAGAGCCAGGCTTCCTGGCACAGCCAAGATCTGGCCTGGAGGGAGGAGTCTCGGGAGGAAAGGAAGCGATGAGGGCACAGCATTTCTTGCGTTTATTTTTGCGTTTCTTAAAACATCCCCCTGGTTGCTATTTTCATTTTTCGAATCCCATGTGTCTGGGGAAATCCGGACATATGGCAGCTGCACTCTTGGGCTTCTTTACTCTTGGGGCATATCTATACTTCCTCTTTCCCCACTACTCCCCATCCCGCCCCGCCCCCCCCGAAAACCGCTCTCTAACTCTCAGTTGGAGCAAACAGCAAAGACCTGAGCAAGGAGAACGCCATCCCATTCTTACCTAATGTTGAGATATCATAATATGTAATTATGGAATTGGTTCATGCTCTGTCCAAGCAAACTAGAAATGGTGAGCAGGGTTAGGGGTTGGGGTTGTCCTCATATAGTCCTTCTATATTTTTCTTTCTTTCAATGGCCAATGTATGAATTCAATCTGCTGGAGCAACTCTTTGCCAACAAATATCCAACAGGAAGGCTTGGAGGTGCCAAGAGTCCAGTAACAGGAGTCCTCTGTCAAATGTCCAAACCCCAAGGGACCTGAAAAACTTTTATGTCTTGAACCATCATGTGATATTTGGATGAAAGCCTGCATTTAAAAAATTAATTAATTAATGTAGTAATAAACTGCAATCAAATCTGAAACAATCTGGAGTCGGGGGGGGGGAATATGGATCAAAAGGAAATCTGGAGTGGAGTCCCTCAGGTGGTTTGGATAGCACCTTTTACAACCCTTTCTGATAACTCCTGCAGCCAAACCACATCTGCAAGGCTAAGAGAGAGTGTCTTGTCCTCTGTCTGCCCTGGACCTCCATACACACTGCCCAGGCTTGCTCCCTGGAGAGGTCACGTTGGTACTGCTAACACAATTGTTTGACTTTTGACCTCACCCAATGGACCTGCACTCCATTGTTTCTGGAGGCAGACAAATGCCAACATTAAAACAATTTAGTGGGTGGGTGCCATTAATATGGATCAATTTACACAGCTGGAATCTTGTGCATGTAGCATTAAAGATTAGGGGTGATGGATATTATGCTGAGAGGCTGACCTTGTTTTTCTGACAGCCAGAGGGACAGAGTGCAGAGGCACCCAGAGCTGCACACGTGCTGTACACCCGGGGGTGGGACGATCTTCCCACGGGGGCGACGAGCCACCCGCTGCGAGCGTCCCAGGAGGGCGGAGCGGCGATGTCACCCCACCTCAGGGATGACATCGGGGGTGCGCAGCAGCACCCCCTTCCTCCGCCAGTGCCCTCGTACTCCATCCCCTTGATTTCCCTGGGCAAGCAGCGCCACGGCGTGGGGCGAGCTGTCCATCGCATTCCCTTCCACCCTCTGCACTTTGTAGGCCTCCAGGCAGAGGAGCGAGCAAACAGAGCCCCGCTAGGACCGGGGCGGCGCTGAGACTACAGGGTCCCGGGCTCTGAGCCAGCGCTGCTCTCCCGGTCCCCTCCACGCTCTCCTGCCCCGCCCACCGACTACGTCAGGTGAAGGAACCGTTGAACGGCGTAGCTTTCGCCACGCCCCCTTCCCGGCTTGTTGGCGCACGAGGGCGGGAAGGTGCAGACGGTGGCTGTGGAGCGTCTCTTGCAAAGTCGCTCGAAGGAGCCGCGGGGGCTCGCGAAAAGGCCCAAGAGGGGGTGGTGACCGGTGGGCTTCTACACCCACCGGGCCCTTCAGGCTTTCCGGGCCGGCCGCAGCCAGGACTTTCGCCAGCTGCGGGACGTAATATATGGTGGGGAGACCAGTTAGATTTAAGAAAGGGGCATTTGGGGAACATTGGCGCTGGGTTAAATAATTCTAAAGGTACTTCCTGCTGAAGAATATGAATGTTAATAATAATTAAAAAACAACAACAACAACAACAACAATAATAATTTTATCATTTATACCCCGCCCAACAAGCTGGGTTTCCTCAGCCACTCTGGAAGGCTCACAGCATACAGTATATCAGAACATACTAAAACATCAAACATTAAAATATGCCGTGTAATAGCCCTGGTTCCACTTGCATCACTATTGCTTAATTACATTTATATATTACATTTAATAGTCATTAGGTGTTTTCATTTAAGAAAAAGTGAACCTAAAGGGGACTGGGTAAAACGCGGATCTATGTCCCTGGAACGTTCGTCATTTGCCTTTAGAAATTAAGGGAACCGGTTTTAAAAGAAAAGACACAAAGTACACCAAACAACAGCACAACCCAGAAGGAAGGTCTGAAAACAGCTACCGGTAGCTGTGATTCTCAGGAAGATGGTTAGGATACATGCCCCCTTAAATGATTGCCTCCTAAAGCCCATCACAGATGGTCACGAGAAGGGTTAGGATCCCCCACCCCACCCGTAGCTTCCTAAGTACAGTGGTACCTCAATTTACGAACTTAATCCGTTCTGGAAGTCTGTTCTTAAACCGAAACGGTTCTTAAACCAAGGCACGCGTTCCCTAATGAGTCCTCCTGCCGCCGGTGCCCTTCCACCGTTCGGATTCCGTTCTTAGTCCGAGGTAAAGTTCTCAAATTGGGACACTATTTCCGGTTTTGTGGAGTTCGTAAACTGAATTGTTCTTAAACAGGACTGTTCTTAAACTGAGGTACCACTGTACCTGAAAACTTCAGAGCCCTCTTGAAATCTATTTCAAATTTGAGAATGTTGATGTGTGTATTAAGAGAATGAGTTTAATGAGTTTTGGGTTTGGGCTGTAGTTGAGTGATGGTTTCCAGAAGCCAAACGCTAGGAATGGCTTAGCACCTTTGGAGTGCAGTTTTAAGAAACTCAACTACTTTACCATTCATTTTCTTACAGTAATTACTTCTGTATGTCTATAAATAAAATCTGTACATACTGCATTTCTGCCCTACAAAACTGGAGCCCCAACAAAATATCTTGCCACAAAGATTAAGACACTAAAAAGCGATGTGGGTTTGTGTATATATAGATACAAAAGGATATTGTAGATTACACACAAAAAGCAAGCAAATGCAAAGCGACTCCTGGGCCCAAAAGGTATGTTGGGATGAAATTGGCTGTCTCTATATGGCCAGGGGTATAAGTTATGGGCCAGGGCTTTGGTGCCCTGGCCCAAGCCTCACTACACCTGATTTGCTGAACTATCTGATTTTGCTCAGTGACTGTTTTGACTGTCTTGTTCTTCTCCAGCTCTGCTTGCACGGCCCCTAGTGCTAGAGAAGCACATTGGCATTCAGCTGCGGATTATCCAGCTTCTGTCTAGGATTGAAGAAGATTGGACCATTGACACCGAGACCAAGTTAACGCCTCTTGAATATGCCCTTGGTTCTTTTGGATGAGATGAAGAATGAATTGGACGTAGACATTGATGTACCGGTAATAGAAGAAATAAGAAAAAAATAAATAAAGGAAGCGGTAAGTGTTAGCATTTCCTCTTCTGTAGGTTTTGATTGCTGTTTCTCAGCCTAGTTAGAAAGTAAGAGGACAGCTGTCTTAAGTTTCAAAATGCAGTATATTTCGGAAAGGGTTTAATTAAGGTGCTAATTCAATGCCAGGATTAACTTTTGTCTATTTTTCTCCATGCTTAAATTAAGCTTTTAAATAAGTTCACAAAAGTTAGTAGAAGCAAGGAGGCAAGATTCCTATATGGTGGGATGAAATGAGAGAGAAATGTATGCTCAAAGGTGCCTGAGTTTATTGGAACTCAGCATGTTTTCTTTCTTCGGGAAATCCAGGGCAATCCAGGAAAGATTGGCTTCTTGACTCTCCTAAAGCATACATTATTCCAATGTTGTTACCGGTAGCCTACAGACATTTAAGTAGCTTGCCTTACTTGAATTTAAAAATAATTTTCTTTAATAAGTGATCTAATATTACACAATGAAAACCCACTGAGTTGAAAATGTGAAGCAGATCTAGAAAACTGCCAGGGGGTAGCTCTCAAACGGTATCTTCTTAGATTAGGAACATTCCCCCAAAGTCTTCCTTGCAAACCATTATTTTGTCTTTCTTCTTCAGGCTGTTATAACCTGTCTAAAAAACGAAGAATATGAACAAGCCAGTGAGATCTTGAATAAACACATGACAAAGGACCCAAGTTCCCAGGTGAGCTTTCAGCAGGTATGAGTTCATGTGGCAATTGTTGTTGTTGTTGTTGTTGTTGTTGAAATGCACCTCTTGTAGGGTCATTTCACTACAAAGCAGAGTCATGGGTTGTCCTTCCCACGTTCTTCAATTCAGTGAGTGTCTTACTTAGTTTATTGACCTTACGCAATGAGAAAAATTACATCCGCAAGCAGCACATGTTGCTACAGATTGTGCTCATCTCTAGTCATCATTACTTTCATGCATTTGTGACATTACCTAGACTGCTCTTGTGGTTTGGCTTGTTTTGTTTAAACTTCTAATGACTGCAAAAATTGCTTTTATCTCTGCCCTGCCCTACAATTTGCTTGCAAGTACTGTACTGAAAAACATTTCCCCTTGCTTAGAAAATGAGGTCAATGTTGCGGAGCATCATCCGAGAAAAAAACTTCACTCATCCAGCCATCTGGAACTTCTCCTTTAAAGTTTTCCAGCAGAGAATACTTCTGTGTTTAGAAAGCTGCTTGAGTGACTCTGAGCCCTTGCTCTTACAGGTAAGCAAGGGTATGGAGTGCTGCTTGATTGTTGTAGTGGGAGGACTATAGCTCAGTAGTCGAGCATCTGCTTTGCATGCAGAGGGTCCCAAGTTCAATCCCTGACATCTCTAGGTAGGACTGGGAATGTCCCCTGCTTGAAACCTTGGAGAGCCACTGTCACTCAATGTGTGGTGATAGAAAACTATATGAACCATTGGTCTGACTTGGCATAAGGCAGCTTTCTTCATATGTTCCTGTGTGTTGCTGGAGCACTTGAATATCACCCACATTGCCACAACAGAGCTCTTGCTGTCTAACCACTGTGATCAAAAAAGTACATTCAACACCTGAGGCTTAAGACAGAAGCCTTCTCCCTGGACTATTATGTGTTTGGGAAATATTTTTGTGAAGAGCAAAGTGCCCCACTGCAGAACAGCACAGGGCTCCAATGTCACATTTGACACATATCAAGCTTGTAACCTGACAATGTTTTGGACTAGCAATTCCCAACAGCTCCAGCATCATGAGGCTGCGCTGACTGAGACTTAGGGGAGTTGTAGGTAAAGCATCTTCAGGGCACTAGCTTGGGCATGGGTGCTGTATATAATTAGAAAAAAGAAAATAAAGTAGAGAAGTGTTCTCTAGTAACTGTGTTCACGTTCTCTGTTTAAGATGGCAAAAATGGATTTGGAGGATCAGATAGAGACCAACCTCAATCCTTTGGAAATGGCCAGCAAGGAGGAAATGGTGAAAGAAACCTCAGTTAGCAACAGCAGATAAACCTGAATCTGTGGGAAGATCTGATGAGACTTTGGAAGAGCCCAGGCCTGAGGGAGGGCCTAGCAATACAGTGAAAGAGCAGCCAAAGTCTCTGGAGGGAGGTCATGAGACAGTTGCAAGGCCTTTGATAGAGGCAAAGGGAGCTGTTTTGGAACTTGCTAAAGTGGTTGATGAGTGCCAGACATCTTCAAAGCCAGAAGAAGAAACCAGTGGTGCTGCAGAGCCTGCTGTGGTTGCTGTTGCCACTGTCTCAGCAGCTTCCAGTGACTCTTGACAGGTTAGCAGCCTATGGCGTCTTACAGTTTTGACTCCTTTGCCATGCTGGGCAGCTGTTTTGCCATACAACTTCTGGCTCTCAGCACTCAAACTCAAATTGCACCTGCTGCCAGGGGAGCAAGGTCTTGGGGGTGAGGTCAACAACATAAATTGGCAAAACTTGTGGAGCAACCTGCGAGAGAATCAGGTTCACATACCTTGTCTTAATCTTTATTACTCAGATTGCAAAGATAGCAGAATTGACAATACGGTCTCTGATCGCATTAAAGATTGCTAAACAAATTTATTGTGGCAGAAACACCTGTGCCAGACTCTGCTTTGTCAGATGCCTGGAATGTTAGCTTCAGTTGCCAGACAAAAGGTAGAAAATGTTATTTCTCTCCCCCCCCCCCTTCCGTCTGTATCAAGGATAAGGGTTTGGGTTTCTGCCACCAGCTATTTGCTCATATTTAAGCTGTCATAGGTCTCTGCAGTAGTGTGCTTGCTGTGACAAATTAACCTCACTCCTTGTCTGATACTTAAACTCAGCATCTCCATAATTTTGGTTGTGTGTGACATTAACTGATGCAGCTCAGTCCTGTCCCATCTCCTTGTGGGGTAAGTCTTTCCTCACTTGTGTTTCTCTGTTCCATTCAGATTAGCTAGGAGGAGACTAATTTGTTCAGAGCAGAATGAAGAAAAGGATGCCTGGATTGATGAGGATGAACTCTTTGGCTTGGGTAAGCAGCAACTGTTTGAATCTGCCTGCCTGGTTTTGGGTGCTCGGCATGATCAAGGTTTCTTTGCCCCAAGGCTGCTATTGCAGAAATATAGCAAAGCTACTCTCAAAATAGCAAAGCTGCCAAGCAGCTGAGGCTCTCCTCTTTGAGTGTCTGAATGTCAGGCCAGGAGCTTTGAGATCCCATTGTCTGCTCCATAGAATTGAGAAGTTAATTGGAGCCTGGTGAAGCAGCTAGTATCCTGTACACAGTAAACAGAGGGATTTTGGGGCACAGCTCTTGGATCAAAAAAGTAAAATATTTGGACTGCCTGCTCCAAGTGCACAGCAGCAACACTGACAAAATCTTTGCCTTTTGCCTCAGACTGCCTTCTTGTTCTGCAGGATGCTCAACTGTGGCTCCATGCGCTCTTCTAATTAAAGCACCTGTGCAGTTTTGATGGCTTCCCACATTGCATTACCCAGTGACATCACAATAACATGAGGGAAACCATCGCCAGCATGGCAGGCAAAGAGAACTGTTAACTGCAGTCCTTCAGGCTGTGCACAGACTGGCTAAAGGCAAAACTCTCAAAACCTGGTAAACATCTTACAAAACAAAGTGATCAATTTTTGTGAACCATGCTACAATGAGGTGGCAACTGTGAGTGAACATGGATGGCTGTTTGCCACATAGTTTAGAGTTGCCATATCTTGAAGAGCAAAAAAGAGGACAGCCTGAGCCAGGGAAAGAAGTGCACCCAAATGCCTCTTTTCCCAGCTTAGGCTGGCACCAGCAGCGGTGTGTAGAGTTCATCAAGCTTTAAATAAATAAAAGAGGACATGTCTGGGATGCCCCAGACGTATGGCAATCATAACATAGTTCCATCAGTAGTTGGCTGCCTACGCGTCGTAATGCCAAGGGCTAGATAGAAATTGACCACTACCCTGGATTTCTGATGAGGTACAATAGTGGTAAAACCTCCCAATTGCTGAGCCAGTAGCAATAAACAGCTTACCGAGTGGTTCCATGCATCCTGTAAAGTTTGCAAATGAATTTGTGTTTCAGAATTGAAGGAAGGCGGCGGCAGCAGCAGCAGCAGCAGCACTTCCCTCTTTGGTTCTAAAAAGAAGGTAACCAAGCCTACACCCAGTCTGGAGCTGAGCACTCCATTGAGGACAGATAGGCCTGCCTTGATAAGACCCCTCTAAATGGAGGCCAGTTGATGAGGACCCCCTCTCCCAAATGAAAAAACTGATGACATTCCCATTAATGGGAACATAGGAAGCTGCCATATGCTGAATCCTGGTCCGTCTAGCTCAATATTGTCTGTGCTACAGGGTTTCTGGCAAGGTGTCTCTTTCGCAGCTCTACCTGGATATGTCACAGGTTTGAAGCTGGGATCTTCTGCGTGTTCAACCACTGGACTAAGGGGCCTCTCCTAGTTAATTAATGAAGGGCAGTGATTGCCAAACTTGGCCCTCCAGCTGTTTTGAGAGTACAATTCCCATCATCCCTGACCACTGGTCCTGTTATCTAGGGATGATGGGAGTTGTAGTCCCAAAACAGCTGGAGGGCCAAGTTTGGCCATCACTGATCAAGGGTCTTGGATACCCAGATGTTTCCAAGAGGGATGCCGCTGCAGGAGCCATGGCTCCAGGTGGGGCGGGGGAGGAACGGACACCCCAGAGTGTCCGTTCATCCCCCACCTCACCCGCCGCTGACATGGATGCCTCTGCTGCCGGAGCCATGGCTCCCAGCGGCGGGGGAGGGGGGCAACCCGAAGGGGCAACCTCTCACCCCTTCCTTCATTCCTCCCTCCCTCCCTTCTCCCTCTCTCTCTCACCCCTTCCTTCCTTTTCTCTCTCTCTCTCCTTCCTTCCTTCCTTCCTTCCTTCTCTCTCTCTCTTTCTTTCCTCTCTCTCTCTCTCTCTCTCTCTCTCTCTCTCTCTCTCTCTCTCTCTCTCTCTCCCCTTCCTTCCTTGTCTCTCCTTTTCTCTCTCTCTCACCCCTTCCTTCTCTCTCTCTCACCCCTTCCTTCTCTCTCTTCCCTCCCTCCCTCCCTCCCTCCCTCCTTCTTTCCCTCTCTCTTCCCCCCTCTCTCACCCCTTCTCTCTTTCTTTCTCTCTCTCACCCCTTCCTTCTCTCTCTCTCTCTCTCTCTCTCTCTCTCTCTCTCTCTGTCTCTCTCTCCTTCCTTCTCTCTTCCCTCCCTCCTTTCCCTCTCTCTCTCTCCCTCCCTCCCCTTCCTTCCTTGTCTGTCTCTCTCTCACCCCTTCCTTCTCTTTCTTTCTTTCTTTCTTTCCTTCCTACCGGGCTCCCCCTTCCCCCTCCCAACCTTTTAGAGGAGGAAAACCAGAAAAATATTTTTTTCTGGTTTCCCCCCTTTAAAATATAGGTGCGCCTCATGGTCCAGTGCGTCCCATGGAGCGAAAAATACGGTATTTATCTTTGCCTGGCATTAGTAGAACAGCTATTCTGGATCAACTCCTATGTATCAGCGACTGATTCCTCTTGCCAGATTGATAAAGTTGACAAATATAAAGTGTGAGGAACCCTCAAAATTTGAAAGAGAATTATTGAATAGTAAAACCAAGACAATATCAAAAATGTATAAACTTCTATTAGATTACGAAGTAATGGATGAGGCTGTAAAAGTGCTAATGATTAAATCGGCACAAGACGTGGGACATCCGATCATGTTAAAAGATTAGGAAAATTTATGGAACGTGAATTTGAAATTCACGGCCAGCTATAAGAGAAAACATGTTGAAGATGGTATCTTAGGTGGTATCTTACGCCTTCCAGACTATCAAAAATGTACAAGAATGTTGCGAATGTCTGTTGGAGATGTGGAGTGAATAATGGAGACATGTTCCATATGTGGTGTATGTGTGGAAAGATTAAGGCATTTTGGGGGGAAATTTATGACAAACTAAAAAAGATGATGGGTAAAACTTTTATCAAAAGACCAGAGGCTTTTATGTTAAGCATTGTGGACACAGATATGCCAAAACAATCAAGAGAAGTATTTCTGTACTCAACGGAGGTGGCCCGAATTCTGGTGGCAAAAGCTTGGAAAGAAAAGGAGGCTCCAAATATTGAAGATTGGCGATATAAATTACAGGAGTTTGCTGAATTGGCCCAATTAACAAACAATCTCAGAGGTAATTCAAAACAAAAATTTGTTGAAAAATGGGATAGTTATAGGAGATATGTCCAAAAATACAGTAAAAAATCTATATCTATGCCAGCATTTGAGTGACAAAGGATGGATAAGAAGTTTGAAAACATTTCAAGGAAGCAAAATGTTCTGAGAATGTATTAGGGTGTTACTGTTTTTTTTTTTATACAAATAGTTATTGTGTTGAGTACATTCAATTTTATGAAAAAACATGCAGGGGTTATTGTGACTAAGTTATGGTATTTATATATTGTTGGTTTTTTCCTTGTTCCCCCCCCCCCCATATTTGTGTGTGTTTGTGTGTGTATCCCTTTTTTTCTCTTTTTCCCTTAAAAGGGACGATATAAGAAAGTAATAATGGATAACGAACAAAAACAATTGTTGCATGTAAACTTGAGGAAATAATTGTTCTGTAATATGAAATATGTAATATGAAAATCTTCAATAAAAATTTATTCAAAAAAAATATAAAGTGTGAGTAGGTCTCTGTATTTCTTAAAAAATGAGTTGCCATCGAGTCAAGGGCTCTTATTATACAATACTTCAGTTTGTTAATAGCTTGATCAATTTATTCTGCAGAATGTTATCTTTTGTTGTGCTTTCTTTGTTAAAGGTTTGATACCACATCTTTTCACTTTTTTTTTTTAAGGTAAAGGGTTATTTGAGTTATATAAAACTCCATAAACATATTTATAAAACTCCATAAACATATTGCTAATCTGATTTTAGTCATGAGTGAAAGTGCCATATTTAAGGTGCATATTTAAGGTAATTATTTATGTAAATTGCTTACTTTTGGCTAGCATTTTGGAATGTTTATTACCTGTTCATAGAATTTTTGACTCACAAAGAGCATGGATTTGCCTATTCTGTCCATATCTAACACTTCTAATTCTGATCTTGTTTTCCAATTTTCTAAGGGTTTCATTAGAACCTGTTTCAAAGTGCTCCCCCCCCCCCACCAATTTCTGTATTTCTGGTAATAATGTTCCTTTAACAGGTGCTGCTTCCCATGGTAGTTAAGAGGAATCTCCACCATGCTATTTGGTTTGGCACTAGCATTCAAGGTGTTCTGGGGTATTGCTAGTAGTTCTCCCATTAGGGCAGACTGTTCCTGTCACCACTGTTTTTCCTGTTCTTTTTTGTGTGTGGTGGTACTGGCCAGAAGCAGAGCTAGCTGCTCCAGCACCCGGAGCGGTGCACATCCTGTGCACCTGGAGGTGGGGCCAGCGTCCCACGGGGGGCGAGCATGGGGGCACTGCTGCCTGTGGCGAGCGTCCCATGGGGGCGGGTGGCAATGTCACCCCCCTCAGGGATGACACCCAGGACGGGCCACACACCCCCTTCCTCCGCCAGTGACAGAGGGAAATGATGGCCTTGGTACTAACCCATCACAAAAACCATCTACAAGTCAAAAGGGTAACCGAGTGGCAAGTTGCCAGGGCAATGTGTGTGTGATGTCATACTGGGGAAAAAGTTATCATTTTACACAGAGGTTTTTGGACAAGGTGTTTTGGGAACAAGGAGGAGCAAATTATAAGATCTCTGTAGGGGGGCTGAAGGTGAGGGCCACCTTGGCAGGCTGGCCGAAGGAAGGGTGGGACAGAGGCATGGAGATGTCTTGGAGTCCAGTGCTGCTTTGTTGTAGGGAACAAGCCCCTTGTGAGATGTAATGCTGCACACCCCTCCATCCAAGAGCCAAGCTGTATATATATGTGAAAAAAAATACATTAAAAAGACACTGCAGTCTCTTCTTGTGCCCCATTTCAAGGAAGCACAAAGCCTGGCTAAGTGCAATGAGCCCCTATACCTCATGTGGGAACGTTGAGGGTGGCAGGAGAGGATATATTGTTTATTGATATCCTTCTTAACTTGCTCTAGCAAGTTTGTTCACTAAGCAGAGTGCATTCCCCCTTTACACAGCAGAAAACTGGTTGCAAACTCGTGTGAGTTTCTTAAGACAATACATAAGCAATTCAATCTGGCTTGCTCTAGGCTTAAAGTTACAAACATGTACAAACAGGTTTACCCCATAAGGGAGATGACCTGGGGGACTGCTTGGCTGGTAGCCAGCAGTTCAGTCCAGGAGGTTCGCAGGATGAAAGGAAGGTGGAAAAAGGAGAGAGTGGCAGGATGCCTTGTCCTTTTACCAGGTCTGGAAAGGTCACGCTCACCCACTAGTCACATGCAAGGAAGGATGCTCCAGCCAGGTGTAACAGGAAGTTCGACTGGCTGGACCAACATAGCCTTGCCCACTCTAGGAAAACAAGGAATGTTGTATTTGACTGCTCCCAGTGGATTACATTCCACACCTCACACCCCTCAACAGACATTGCAGTGGCCTAATCACAATTTTGTTCTCAAATGTGCCTATAGAATGCACAAACTGAATAGAATCCCCCCGCCACCGCCCTCCCCAGTCTCTGCCTTGGGTGGGGAGAGCTGTGCTGGAGCTGCTGGCCTAACTGATGTCACTGCCTGGAAGAAAAGATTCTTATTCCCCCCCCCCATTTATTATTACACCAATAACCCATCTTTCCTGCAAGGATCTCAAGGTGGTTTACGTTATTCTCCCTTCCTCATCCCATCCCTGAACTCTTATTGAATCAAGGAGCTGCCTCCTTCTCTTCCCCACCCCCACCCCCGCCTGCAAGCAAGCCATATTCTCTCTGGCCTCACTGTTCCTCATGAACAAAGATCAACACTCACCATCCGTATCAGCATTGGTGGCATCCATCCCCTGGTCACTTGGTCGAACATAAATTGATTTCATCTTCACTAACATTTCCTTCTCATCTTTCATTACCATCACTTCATCTTCCCATTTCTCCAATTCCTCTTCCAAGTTCTCTTCCTCTCCTCCTCCTCCTCCTAGGCCAGGGGATGGATTTTACGGGCATGACAGCAGGAGGCCAGCAGCTCATACAGCCTTCACAGACCATGAAACATAGGGAAGAAGAGGGGAAATAGTCAGGAAACGGATTCTAGTTACTTCCTTGATACTCTCGATCTCTGGACTGAATTTGGGGCACCTGGCAGCTGAACTTGCTTTTAGAAACCTCTAATGGAGAGTGCGGGACCCAGGTGGCGCTGTGGGTTAAACCACAGAGCCTAGGGCTTGCCGATCAGAAGGTCGCGGTTCGAATCCCCGCGACGGGGTGAGCTCCCGTTGCTCGGTCCCAGCTCCTGCCAACCTAGCAGTTCAAAAGCACGTCAAAGTGCAAGTAGATAAATAGATACCGCTGCAGCGGGAAGGTAAACGGCGTTTCTGTGTGCTGCTCTGGTTCGTCACATGACCTGGAAGCTGTACATCGACTCCCTCAGACAATAATGTGAAATGAGCGCCGCAACCCCAGAGTCGGTCACGACTGGACCTAATGGTCAGGGGTCCCTTTAACTTTATCTTTAATGGAGAGTGCAGCATGCAGTTGAACCCACTGAGGAAGGCATTGTCCAAAGACCAGCCAAAACTGGGAGATGCCCTTCTTGTGATGATGCCCACAAGGGAGAAGGCAAGCCATTTCCCTCAAACCATCTAAGGTGGCCCTGAGGACAATCTTTAAAAATTAATCTAACCATGACATGGTTCCCTATGTTTCTAAATCTTGAGGGATAGCAAAAGAAGCAGAATGCAGAAAGAATTAGGAATCCTACTTACACTTTAGATGAAGAAAGTCTCCTCTTTGCGTTAGAAAACATTTTTGCTTTCTCACAAACTACCTCTTCTCGCCTGAACTATCCTCAAATAGTTGCTCTTCCGATTAAAAAAACTGAGGGAGGAGCCAAGATGGCTGCCATGTAAAGATTCTCCTTCCAGCTCTCTCCGACCCCTTCTCCTGAATTGGATTTTATAACCGTTGGAGTACGTTATTTAGTTTTGCATTTTGCTAAACAAGTACTGTGACAAGTACAATGAAGCTTGTGCCCAGTAAGAGCGGGCAGCAGCAGTGGGCGGCGGGGGTCGCCGCGGCCGGATAATTGAGTCCCTTGGGCCATATCCGGCCCGCAGACCTTAGTTTGGAGACCTCTGATCTAAGCCTTGTTTAAATGTACCAGTGCTTTTTTTTTTCTGGGGGGATGCAGGGGTACACATGAATCTAACGGGAGAAGAAACTTAAAATTTTAAAACTGAGCAATATGAGTAGGAAAATTACTATTTTTCATCATCACAGCCAGCAAAGAAGTGTAAAGTTAATGATGACTCTGTAAAAACAAAAGATGTTGTGTAATATGAGGTAATGCATGTTCTTTGTACTTTTGTGCATTTACTGTATTTATTTCCCCCGGTTTGAACTATAAAATGGAGATTTTTCTTAGTCAAAATGAGAGTACCCCAAACCATTTATTTAGAAAAAAAGGACAGAACTAAAGTATTTACCATCTCAAAGGGATGGCCAGGCTACCTAGAAAATGCAATCAAGTAAGGCATTATCAAGTATCCTGGCAGTCAGGAGAGATGCAACACTCAAATTTCTGCTGGAGACCGCCTCCTTCTGTGATGCATGTATGATGTTTTGGGGGGTAGTCTTGGGCTACAGGGTGGGCAATTTCGAAAGTCTTTATAGAGGCTTGCGCACCATTGTTCTGCGTCTTTCCTACCTTCTTGGAAGGAGGGTAGGAAACTGTTGAAACAGAAAATAAAGATCTGCCTTGCTTTCTATGGATCTTGCCTCCTCCATCCATTCATCTTTAACCAATCATGGACTTGGGGGACTCAGTTCCTTGGGGAGTTGGGCAGCAAAACCCAACTCTATTTTTTTCTATAACAGGCCCACACACCAATGGGTGTTCTACAGGGATGTTCACTTTGAGGAAGGGTAGAGAAACTCCCCAATTTAACATTCTTCAGCAAAACCTGGCTCTTTTATCTTCCTGACAAAATAGGCACTCACCAATCAATCAATCAATCAATCATCCACCTGCCTGCTGCCCAGCAGTCTCCTGTCTGAGCTGACAGAGATGGTCTCAGGGGCTGTATTGATGACTCCCAGAATGCTGGTTTTGAGGGACTTCAACATCCATGCAGAGGCAACCGGCTCCCTGCTCTACAGCATGGGTAGGCAAACTAAGGCCTGGGGGCCGGATGCGGCCCAATCGCCTTCTAAATCCGGCCCACGGACGGTCTGGGAATCAGCGTGTTTTTACATGAGTAGAATGTGTGCTTTTATTTAAAATGCATCTCTGGGTTATTTGTGGTGCATAGGAATTCGTTCTCCCCCCCCCCTTCAGAATATACCGCGTTTCTCCTAAAATAAGACACCGTCTTATATATATTTTTTCCTTAAAAAAACACAATATGGCTTATTTTCGGGGGATGTCTTATTTTAACCGCTCCGCGTCGGTACGCTGCATAGGCATGCCTATCCAGGCCATCTTAAGGGAGAGGCACCGCATCACTATGTCTTATTTTCGGGGTATGGCTTATTTTCGGGGTGTGGCTTATATTTCACAAATGCGTAGAAATCCTGCTACGGCTTATTTTATGGCTACGTCTTATTTTAGGAGAAACAGGGTAGTCCGGCCCCCCACAAGGTCTGAGGGACAGTGGACCGGCCCCCTGCAGAAAAAGTTTGCTGACCCCTGCAGCTTAGAATAAGAAAACAGGCTGGAAGACAGCTTGAACGCAAGTGGGGGGAAACTCTGGTTGTATGCAATTGAATACTGGTGAGGGCTCATCATTGAGCCTACCTAGTGGCAGTGAAGACAGCAAAGAAGCTTTACTCTGCTGCCTGCTTTGCACCCTCATTGTGCTGTCCAGCAGAGCTTTTCCAGGTAGTATGGAGCCTGCTACAGTCTGGCCCAAAGGAGGTGGCAGAACCAATGGCAGCTTGCTGTGACTTGTTTGCAAGGCATTTTGAGCCATGACTGTTTAAATTGCTATCATACACTTTAAATTTATGGTGTGAATGTGGTCTTGGAAAGTTGCTAGTTAAGATGTGCTGCCTCAATGAAGGGATTTATCTGAGCACAATAAAAGTATTTGGTTCTTTATGGGCCTGTTCTCTAAGTGTCCTCCCTTCAAAACAAACAAACATCCAGTCCCAGGGGCGTACCCAGGATCAAAACTAGGGGGGGCAAGCCATGGTCGTTCAGGTTTGCTTTGAACGGACGCTGATCATTTTTGCTTCTGGGGGGGCAGCTGCCTTCTAGGGGGGGCAAATGCCCCCCTGCCCCCCCTGGGTACGCCCATGTCCAGTCCCCTTCTCTCTTTCTTTGATCCTGAGAATTTTGGGAGGCCATTTTCACCCAGCCCTACAAAATAACCTTTGGATGTGGAGTGTGACGTTTCCATCTCTGTCCACAAGATGGAACTGGGAGAGAGAAGATCTGTGGGATTCTCTCTGCTCAGTCAGAGGAAAAGGAGGGAATTGTGAGCACCTCTTTAGAGCCTGGGATTGTGTAAAGACATTTCAGTGGCTTCTTTGAGACTGATCATGGCTGGGGTTATCTGGTGTCTGGCTTTGGTTTGGCTGGACCTGCATCTGACCATGGGGGCCATGGATTCATGCTATGATGCCCATGGAAGGGCACAGCGCTGTATGCCCATCTTTGAGAATGCTGCATTTGGGAGGCGTGCGCAGGTGTCCAACACATGTGGCTCCCCACCAGAGGATTACTGTCTCCAGATGGGAACACGAGACTCTACCACACTCTGCCACCACTGTGATGCCGGCAGCGATGAGCTCCACCACAATGCCACCTACCTGACAGACTTCCATAGCCAGGAAGAGCCCACATGGTGGCAGAGCCAGTCCATGGCCTTCGAGGTTCAACACCCCATCTCAGTCAATATCACCCTTCACCTGGGTAAGTTACGAGTGACCTTGTTTTTCTCCCTTCTCCCCTCTCCCCTGCAAACTGCAGAAAATATTTTTTAAGATGCAGCAGCCAAATGGTACATTCAAAGCACATTTTCACCCCCAAAAAACACTGGGAACTGTTGTTTATCCTTCACAGAGCTAGAACTCCCAGCACCCTTAACAAACTACTGTTCCCAGGATTCTTGGGTGTGTGTGTACTTTAAATGAATGATGTGCACACAGCCTTAATTTAGCATCACATGCAGGCACGCTGGCAGGATGCAATTCAGGGATGAGTGGGGTGATCTCTCCTACCTAGTTATCTGAAAGGGTGAAACCCTCCTCAACCACTTTACCTTGTTGTTTTTATCTTGGGGTCTCAGCATTTAACCTTTTATTTCTGTTAGGTTAGGTCAATGGAATTATTTAGAAAATCAACTTGCAACAAGCTTCTAAAGTTTCCATTTTAATTCAAATAAACTACCCCATATGTGCCCACTTGATAGCTGCAATCAGTGGAACTGGCACTTTTAGAATTGCCACATAATGTTCATTCTGTGGCCGAAAGGAATGGGATCTTTTTAGGTCTTGTTTGCACTATACATTTCATTGAGTTTCACACCACTTCAAACAGAATCCTGGAAAATGTAAATTGTTAACAGAGCTGAGTTTTGTTAGGAAGCCCCCTTTTCCCTCCCAGAGCTACAATTTCCAGAGTGGTTTAACAGTCAAGCCCTCTTCCCACGGAACTCTGGGAATTGTAGCTCTGGGAGGGGAATAGGGAGGTCTCCTAACAACACTCAGTAACCTTAAGAAACTACAGCTCCTGTGATTATTTGGCTATTTAAAGCACTATGATACTCCTTGAAATCTGTAGTGCAAATGGGGCTCTAGTTTCTGGAACTCCCTGCCTATGGATGTCAGATAGGTATCCTTGAATATTTTTAGCACCTGCTAAAATCTTTTTCTTTAGGCAAGCCTACCCGGCCATGTGTAGGGACGCGGGTGGTGCTGTGGGTTAAACCACAGAGCCTAGGGCTTGCTGATCAGAAGGTCAGTGGTTCGAATCCCTGCGATGGGGTGAGCTCCCATTGCTCGGTCCCAGCTCCTGCCCACCTAGCAGTTCAAAAGCACGTCAAAGTGTAAGTAGATAAATAGGAACCGCTCCGGCGGGAAGGTAAACGGCGTTTTCGTGCGCTGCTCTGGTTCGCCAGAAGCGGCTTTGTCATGCTGACCACATGACCCGGAAGCTGTACGCCAGCTCCCTCGGCCAGTAACGCGAGATGAGTGCCGCAACCCCAGATTCGGACACGACTGGACCTAATAGTCAGGGGTCCCTTTACCTTTACCCGGCCATGTAGTTTTATAACAAACGTTTGTTTTTAAATCTGGTGACTGTGCCTATATTTTTATCATGTCAATTTGAATAAATATTTTATACCATCTTATGTAAACCGCATAGAAATAATGGGTGATAGTCAACTATTTTTTCCTCAGGGTAGACCTGTTAAAATGTTCATTTCTATAGGTTTGCTCTGAGTAAAACGTCATTGAATACCATCCATTTGTTTGTTATCAACGGGTTTATAAAACACATATCTATGTACTGTATAGTACTGTGATTAACAAAACAGGTATTTTATATTTCGGCTTCCACCTTCATCAGATACTCTGCTAAAAAGTGAAATTATGTTGTGTCCAAAGTGGCAGTTATGGAGCTTTGAGGATGAAACATTCAGATTGGCTTTGTTTGCTGAAGCTAAACAATGTTGGCACTATTCTCTACACTGAGGCCTGCTAACATGTCCTGCAGTGTGTACATGCAGATAGACAGCTATAGATATAGGAAGTGCTTTTATGGGTGTGGAAAAATGAGGCACTGGTACTCATATGTTGATAAAAGTGCCATGGATGCCAATGCAAGATTGCTGCCATGAGCAAGAGGCGAGGGCCCTCTGTGGTGAATATAATCACCACCCAAAAAGCATTGGATATAAACACATATGTATCCAATTTTAGTCTTATTCAGAGCAAACCCAGAGGAATTAATGAACATGACTAACTTAGGTTCGTTCATTTCGGCACATTTACTAAAGTAAAGCTGAGTTAGATACAATCCCTTGCATTTAACATTTTGAATAGCACAGCTGGAAACACTGGTAGATTTTAGATACTGGCAAATATTCATATAGGCTCTATTTCTGTTTTGGAATGCATGTGCTCATGTTGCAACATGTGAACATAGGAAGAGTTTGCAGCATGGGGGTAGTGATCCATCTAGTGCACTATCCTGCTCTCACAGTGGCCAACCAGACGCCTCTGGGAAGCCTGCAGCCAGAACCTCAGTGCCAGAACACTATTTTCACTTGTGATTCCCAGCACTTGTGATTCAGAGGCATATTGTATAAAGACTAAGATCTTAGAAGTAAACTATAGATAATATTGTAGAGATTAAGACCTAAACCATATTTTAACTGCTGCCATAACTGTTTTGTTTATTGTTATATTGATTGTTAACTTAAACTTAATTTTATTGTGTTTCTGATTTGTTTAGTACGGTATATGAGTCTGGTCTGGGACCGTAATAAATTCAATTCAAATTCAGAGGCATATTGCTTCCACCTGTGACAGTGGACAATAGTCAGCCTGAAAAATTAGCAAGTAATTGAAGTGCTCCTTAAAATTGTTGTTGTTGTTGTTAATTTATATACCAGCTTATTCCCTAACAGGGACTCAAGGCAGCCTACAAATAAAAAACAGCTAAAAATGTGTGTGGTCCAAAAGAATTCCAGTGAAAAAGCTTGAAAAATAGCAATAATCAATCAAATAGAAACCCACAATTGGCTTATCTCTGGCAAAATAATAATAATATTCCTCTCTGCTCAGATGGAGATGGAGAACCTGTGCTGCCCTCCCTCCACATGTTGCTAGACTCCAGCTCCCATCAGCCTCTGACAGCATGGCCAACAGTCAGGGATGATGGACACTAAAGTCCAGTAACATTTGGAAGTCCACAGGTTCCCTATTACTATGCTAAGATCTTACCACCTTTCCCAGTATTAACTGACTTGTATATATTGCTATTTCTGGGATACTAGAATCTGTTAGTGAATGTTAGCAATAAATAAATAAATAAATAAATATTGGGCATATTGAAGGGAAGATAACCGCTGCAGCAATTCCCTTGAAAAGTGTCGAACATGGAAATTCCTGGGTTTAGCCTAAGCAAACTAGTCTGGCTGTGCTGGTTGAATGTAAACCATTATGAAACCAGGGCAAGGCATCCACCAGCTAATGGGGGGGGGGAATAGCTGTAGGCATCCATCTGTCTCGAGAGACAATGGAGTGTACCTCCAGGGGTGAAGTTAAACCGTTGTGTTAGCAGCACTGAAGTGAACTTCCTGAGGTGCAAGCCTGGGCAGTGTGTATGGAGGTCCTGAACTGCCTAGATGAGAAGACCACCCTCTTAGCCTTGCCCTAATGCAGGGGTAGGCAACCTAAGGCCCGTGGGCCGGATGCAGCCCAATCACCTTCTAAATCCGGCCCGCGGACCGTCTGGGAATCAATGTGTTTTTACATGAGTAGAATGTGTCCTTTTATTTAAAATGCATCTGGGTTATTTGTGGGGCATAGGAATTCGTTCATTCCCCCCCCCCCAAAAAAAAATAGTCCGGCCCACCACATGGTCTGAGGGACGGTGGATTGGCCCATGGCTGAAAAAGGTTGCTGACCCCTGCCTTAATGCCATACAAAAATATAGAAGGGGGGGAGCTGACAGGAGGTGAGATGTTGCAATTGGCTATATGTTCTGGGAAGGAGAAGGAGAAAAAAGGGAGAACACCATGCAGGGGCAGGAGGGCATCAGCTATTAGGACTGGCTGGGGAGCAAGAACAAAGGGATGGTGCTTAGGATGGCTCTGTCTGCAGTGCTGGGCTGCTATGAAGAACAAATGGCTCTTGAGATGACAATGCTGTAAGATCTCCACCCCCTTAATCTAAACCAGTGATGGCTAACCTTGACACCCCAGATGTTTTGGAACTACAACTCCCATCATCCCTAGCTAACAGGATCAGTGGTCAGGGATGATGGGAGTTGTAGTCCCAAAACATCTGGAGTGTCAAGGTTAGCCATCACTGAAAACTCAGGTGTAAATGTGTGTAATTAAACTGCCTCCGCTGCATCTTGCTTCTCAACAGGAACATAATGCCTGGAACTCCCTGGAATCTCGTGCACTGCTCAGATGAGATGGGTGTGTGTGTGCAATCTTTGTAACTATGCAGGCATCTCACCACCCCACCCCCCGCGCGCGCAATCAACTTGCACGTGATCCTGTAAATGTCTAGCACCAGGAAATAAATAAAAAGATTCAAACCAGGAAATAGTGGGAAAGAGCTGGTGAGTTCTCGTGGCTTGTGAGGAGACCCTCCTCAGAGCCTGAAGAGGCATTAGTGAGGGGGGGGAGGAAACCCCCATGAGACCAGAGGTATAGCTGGCTTTGTTTACACTGCTCAGACTCCCCGCCTAACAGCTGATGTGTGGGGTAGCGCAGTAAAAGCAGCCACTTTCCCATGTGTCTACCACCCAGCCCCAGAGCTTCATCTCTAGATGTTTTCGTCTGGATTGGAGGGAGAACGGGAGAGAGAGCTGGAGAACAGGGGGAAATAGACATCTAGAAGCATTTTAGAGGGTGCCCCTCACTTTATGCTATTTCTTTTATGTGCACTGGGGCCTAGAATATATTATAACTCACACATAAGTGGGGGATGCCTGTATAGTTACTATATATTTAGTAACTAGAGTGATAGCAACACACATACCATCTTGGTGCCTTGCCAGCTTTGAGCAATTTCATTATATCCTTATATCCTGTTGCCCTCCCAAATCGTGGCTCAATTGCAATTATGGAATGATCTCTGATGACTGTTAAACAAATAAGCAGTAACGGCTCTAGCCTGAATCTCTGAGGACAAAATTTTATGTGTGTCTGTTTAGCATGGTCTATGCTTTGTGGGGCTGTACTGTTGCCCTTCCCAGATGGCAAAACTGGAGGGGTGGGTGGAGGGTTGGAGGTTCAAGCGATGGCCATCAAGTCCCAAGAGAAGAGGCCAAGAGAGTTTGGAACAGTCTGCTTCTGAGAGAGGTCACTTCTTTCCCAACCCCCTGTGAACGCGCCCACATCTGTTACAAATTGACAGGATGTTTGGACTGGCCATTCTACTTAGGATGAAAGGAGCTGGCCTAGCTACAGTATCTGACACCTCTGTTAAACCAGACTTTCCCCCGCTTGACCCAGTACTGTGTGTCAAGGAAAAGACAATATGTGTTTTAGAGACAGCTTCTCTAAAAGCCCTTGGCATAGCTGTCAACCTTTCCCTTTTCTTGCGAGGAATCCTATTCGGAATAAGGGAATTTCCCACAAAAAAAGGGAAAAGTTGACAGCTATGGCCCTTGGACATGACATGGCATAGGACGACGGGGACAGGAATGTGACTACTAGGGACAAGCTGGTGTCCACTGAAACAACTTGGTTGTCATTTGTTTCTGTTACTCCTCCCTCACAGAAAATCTGTTCCCAGTGGCCACATTTACACCATACATTTAAAGCGCTATGATACCACTCTAAACAGAAACGGCTTCCCCAAAAAGATTATGTGAGCTATAGATTGTTAAAGGTGCTGAGAATCATAAGGTGACCCCTGTTCCCCTCACAGAGTTAGACTTTCCAGAGTTCCCTGTGAAAAGGGATTGACTGTTCAGAACTGTAGCAGCAAATTGTTTGGGCTTGCCTTGAAGCCCAGGATGAGGAACCTGTGGCCCTCTGGGTGTTGCTGGCTTCCAACTCCCATGAGCTCCCACCAACATGGTCAATGGTGAGGGATGATAGGAGTTATGGTCTGGCAACATCTGGAGGGCCCCAGGTTCCCCATCCTTAGTGTAGGACTGTCGGCAATCTATGAGAGAGTGCAATTCCCGCAGGAATTTGGAGAAGTGTTGGAGATGGGAGAAGTACACATTGTCCTAGCTAAAGAACAACATATTTTCCAGCAACCGGAGCAAATTACAGTTGAGTCTAACAGTGGCAAAGTAAACACCATTGCTATTTTTAAACAGGATGTTGAAAACTCACCCAAACACACTACCGTCTCCACAAAGGAAAGCCAGCACCTCTATCCCCTTCTCACAGGCTTCTCAGAGTCATCTGTGTGCCACTTATACAACAAGGACGCTGAATTAGATGGCATGATCCAGACCAGCAAAAAATCTTTACGTTCTTTACATATATTAAGATATTGTCATTAATAAACAGTAGTATTTAGATAATATTTGGAGTATTGAAGGGAAGATTCCAGGCTAGTGGAAAAATACAGGCTAAGCTCTTTTTCCAGGTCAGGGCCTTACCCGGGATAGAGGCTGTTGATGGCCCATCCCTGAGAACACCCTGGGTCTGTGCAAAACAGAGTTGCAATGGTTACTGGGGCGGAGAAAGGTTTAGGATTGAAAATGGGAGAGGAGGCAGACTGTGCTGTCAGAGGACAATGCTGCAAGATCTGCACCTCCTTCATCTAAACTCAGCTGTAAATACCGGTATGTGTATTTATGTGGGGGTTACGTTCCGAACTTCCGTGTACATACGTGAAATCGCATAAAATGGGGAGCACCTGAAGAGTCCTCCGGGCTCCCGAGACGACCCATCCCAGAGCCTGCAGAGGACAAGCCAGTGGCTTGCAGTTGCTACTGCTCTTCCCCCCACATCAGCTGTGAGGTAGGAGGCCTCAGCAAAGCCCTGCTGTGGCACTGGCTCCTGAAGAGCCCCCCCCCCCAGCACCCTAAGAGGACATCCTCTTTGGGCTCTGGGGAGAGTCTCTTCATGAGCCAAGAGGACTCTCCGGGGTGCAATTACAGGATTCACTTCTAGAATTCTGGCACAGCATATGTGCACAGTCACGTTCAAACAGTGCATGTGTAAATGGGGACTTGCCTGTAATTAAGCCATGTTTCATAAAGGCACTACAGCCTCCACCACATCTTGATTCTCAACAGAAACACAACCCTAGATGAATGCCTGAAACCCGCTGTAATTGTGTGTACCTCTCAGCAAAGATTGGGGTCTTCCCTTCAATTTTCCAAATATTATCTAAATACTACCGTTAATTAATTTCCACCATTCACTAACATACTGTGGTACCCTAGATGTATTACAAAATTCAGCTGTTTAACCATGAGAGCTAAGGATCAAACTTTGGAAGCAGTATGCGTCTAAAATACTAGAGGCTGAGGGGTGGGGACACAATATTAACAGCAGTCTTGTTGCTCAGAAATCCCAACAAACTCCTCCCAATCAGTTCTGTTTTGAAATCTGTGGTTAAAATCAGTGCAGTTTTGAGGACCACCTGCTTCTTTTTCTGCATGAGTCACTGTTCTTGTTGGGCTCAGAAAATTGACTCATGCAGACACAATTCCACTCCATGAGTGGATCAGGAATCCACCAAGCAGGTCTGATTGTGCATCTTGAAGGAAGAGGTCACTAGTCCCAAGCATGGGCCAGCTGAAAGAACAGTGAAAAATCATGTAGTAGGGCAGTGGGATCACCTTCTCAGTGACTTAATGCTTAGCACCAGTGCTTTTCTTCTAGAAAAAGAGGTACTGGAACTGCATACTCTTGAGTATCCTCAGAAAAAACTCACTCCTTAGCACTCACAAGAGCCTTCAGTTACTCATTTTTTTATTATGACACAGAAACGCCTGCAACAGACATCTCCCCCTCATCTGTTCCAGGGTTACTTGCCAATCCCCTACCCTGCCCAAGTGAGGGGCACAGAAAGTCTGTTGGTGGATTCAAAATCTCATCTTTTACTTGCTAATCAATGGCAGATGCTGACGTCTACCCTTGCAGTAGCCGTTGGATAACTCAACACATGCCTGCAAGGTTCTTGCGTCGTCCCAGCTCCTTCACAGACATTTTTCATATGGGTGCAATTAAGTGTTTGTTTTCCCCACCCCTTAGTCCCAGAATAATTGCCTTTTCTCAACATTTTGGATTCATTAGGGTCTCAAATGAGGCTAGCTGATTGTGCTGTCTCTTTTCATCACAAATAATTTTGCAGTGGGGAAGTGGCTCTTCACTGGTTGGATTCTTTCCCTTGTGGCTGACAAAGGAATCTTTTTGTTTTTTTTAATTAATGCTGGATGAGGGAACTGAGAAATTCTATTTCTGCTCACCACAAGGGGAAACAAGACACTGTGTTACCTCCTTTCCAACCCAAAAAATGGCTAGCAGTGCACATGTTGATCTAATTCTTGAGGACTATTTTCAGCAGGCTGGCGTCACCGTGCAGCACCCTCAGGCTCTGACGCAGTCCCTTGAAAGGTCACCGAAACTTAGAGGTGAAAATATCTGTCCCTGCAAGGAGAAGTGAAGTGGATAGGTAGCAGGGCAATATAGAGGTCCCCGCCGCTATAGATGATGGTTGAACCAACAGTGGGAATGAAAGGAATGAGTGGTTGAGCTGCGACCTGGTGCAGGTGGCTTTGGCCCTTCACCTGCCACTACATACGTCCCACCAAATATTTTCCCACTGAAAGAATAAGGCCCCAATCTGCACTATACATTTAGAGCACTGTAATATCACTTTAAACAGTCATGGCTTCCTCCCACCCACCAAATATTCCTGGGAACTGTAGCTTGTTCTGTATGGTGAGAGTTGTTAGAAGAACGCTATTCCTCTAAAAAAGCTACAATTCCTAGAGTTTGCTGTAAAGAGGGATTGGGTTTTGATACCCAGAACATAAAGTCAATTCACATGAGGTGACAGTAAGTCCTCTGAAGCCCAGCCAACAGTACCCCACATTAACTGGAACAAGCACCCTACAACATGCCAAAGAATCCTCTGGGAAGTTCTGAGTTTCCTCAGCAGTTGAACTGATGCGGGCAAGGGTGTAACTATTTTTTGTTTTCGTTTTTTTAAACCCACTCATTGCTATAACTGCATTATGGCCCTTAGTGATTTAATCCGTTCCAGCTGCTTTTTCCATCTTTTGCTGGCACAGAACAGCCCTGATGCCACTGCGCCACGATGTTTTCTGTGGATGAAAGACCTTTGCTTGTTGATTTAGGGCAGAAGAAGGAGAAGAAGAAATAAACATTCACATTTAGATCCAAGAGATAGAGGGGAAAGTAGAGCTCTCTGTTTTTTATTCCAAGAACACTAGATGGTCCTGCCAAGACAGGGATGCAGGAGAAAATTGATTCAGTTCACAGTTAAAGGTGAATCGGCCATAATTTGTACTTTCCCAAACAATACACAAACCATAACTTAGCCAGCCTTCAAAATGCTCAAAATCTTGCATTGCAGTTCTCAAACCAAGTTATGGATACAAAAAACCATAAATGAGGGTCATGTGTGCAGGAAAATGCATAGATTAGTAAAAATATATTTAAAAAATGCATTATCTTAAGAGAAATTTATTGCAAAAGTGTGTACATTAGGCAAAATTGTATAAAGACAAGTGTATATTAGGAAATTTTCTCACTAAGATCCTGCTGAATTTTCATGGGGACTTGTTAAAAAAAAAAGATATTCACAAAGTGATGTGGAAATGTGGAGAAATGAGTTTAAGACTGGAAAAACAAGAAACTGAAATTGACAGATTCTCCTATCCCCAGCTGATAGGTTTTCCAGAAAAGGAATGAACAGAATGTTTATAAGCAAGGTAATGTTTTTTTAGAAGAGACAATAGGGCACATCAACAAAAAGGTTGTAGAATGGAGTGTTCCCTGTTCAGGGACAGGGTGACTGGCCAAATGACAACTCTCCCCTAGGGATGAGGATAATTTATCACTTTAACAAAAACTGCACATCTGAAGATAACAGTGATCAAAAGTGGAGCACTTCTCAATACTTGACCATTCTTTATTTTCTCCCCTTTTAGGGAAATCTTATGAAATCACCTACGTGAGGTTGAAATTTCACACCAGCCGCCCAGAAAGCTTTGCCATCTATAAGCGGAGCCATTCTAACAGCCCCTGGATCCCTTATCAGTACTACAGCGCTTCGTGTGAGAAAACATATAGGAAGCCAGAAGGGCAGTTCTTGCGACCTGGCCAAGATGAGCGGGTGGCGCTCTGTACAGACGAGTTCAGCGACATTTCCCCACTGAGTGGGGGAAATGTGGCTTTCTCCACCCTTGAAGGCCGGCCTAGTGCCTACAGCTTTGACCAGAGTCCCATTCTCCAGGTACAAATCTCTGGGTGGGTGGTCCCTTAACACAGGGACAACGGCCTGGTAGTATAATCAGGAAAGCACTGCAGAACAAACTAAAGTAGAATAAATCCATCAGAAAGCCACTATGATTTTGTGAAGAACGTGTTGCAGAATTTGCCTGCGATAAAAGACCAGCCTGGAGGGGCCTGGCATCTGGAAGGCCACAGGTTCCCCAATCTTGGAACTGTGTTTCAGTTTAACCTCATCCACCCATGCAGGCAGGGTGAGGCAAAACAGGAAGGTGCCGGCCTACCAGTGCAGCTCCCCACAAGCCTCCCTTACCTTGGTCAAGCAACAGTGTCTGCAATGTGATGGTGGTTTCCAGCAAGATTTTGCGGAACGCAGGAGATATTGCGAGATTTTGGTGAGATCTTGAGAGACTTTGCCAGAACCTGCCACTGCCACTTTTCTGCCACTGCCACTGTGTGGGCTGTCTCTTTAGGTTCTGCTGCCTGAAGTGGCTGCCTCAGTCTGCCCCATAGGTGGACTGGCCCTGCACCTAGGAAGTTCATTGGTTTCAGTTGGCTACAGCAGTTGTTTTCAGTGTGTCATGGCAACCTGGGTGCCTTGAACAATGCTTGGTTGCCGTGAGCAACACTGGCCTCTGTCCCCCCCCCATGCCCTCTCGCATCTCTGTCTCCCAAAGACTTCCACAGCTGTTTGTTTCAGCATCCCCAGTTACACACTCCCCTGGCAAATAATAACAATAATAATAATAATAATAATAATAATAATAATAATAATAATTTATTATTTGTACCCCGCCCATCTGGCCGGGTCTCCCCAGCCACTCTGGGCGGCTTCCAACAAATATAAAGATACATTAAAATATCACAGATTAAAAACCTCCCTGAACAGGGCTGCCTTCAGGTGTTTTCTAAAGGTCATGTGGTTGTTTATTGCTTTAACCTCTGATGGGAGGGCGTTCCACAGGGCGGGTGCCACCACCGAGAAGGCCCTCTGCCTGGTTCCCTGTAGCTTCGCTTCTCGCAGTGAGGGAACCGCCAGAAGGCCCTCGGCGCTGGATCTCAGTGTCCGGGCTGAATGGTGGGGGGTGGAGACGCTCCTTCAGGTATACAGGACCGAGGCCGTTTAGGGCTTTAAAGGTCAGTACCAACACTTTGAATTGTGCTCGGAAACGTACTGGGAGCCAATGTAGATCTCTCAGGACCGGTGTTGGTGGTACCTCTGGGGCTGGCCAGGGGATACTGGTTGCCAGGAGCTAAGATGACCTTGGAGTAAGCAAGCAAGCGGGCGACGGAGCCTAGCTAGCCAATCCGCCAGCGCTTGCTGTTGGGAATGGACAGACTAGGGCAGGCAGGCAGGCAGGCACCGTGCTTGCCTTTATTGTGCTTGCTGTGTGCAAGGCCTGCCTGGGAGCTGAGTGCCCAGTGCTGAAGGGTAGCCTTTCTGCCATGCAGGCCTGGCAGTGCCTGCTGCTGCCATTGCTGTCTCCCAAGGTGCTGGCCTCACATTCACCTTTGGCCAGTTTCTGTTGGGCCACTAAGGCTGAGGGCATCCTTGTCCCAGGCCGCTGTGGGGCAATGTGAGGAGGCACCTCTTTTGGGTACAGGAGGGGCAGCTCAGAGACCAGGGGCAGCGGCTGTCCAGAGGACTCCCAAGGAGAGGGGAGAGGAGAGGAGGCTGAGGGAACACTCCACAAGGGAAAGTGTTTGAAAATGGGTGAGGGGTTGCTGGCTCTGCAGGCAAGGGGTGACATAACTGGGCTCATGAGCCCCACAGGGGTGTCGCAGAAAGAATGTAATTGGTCAAGGGTGCTGTGGACTCAAAAAGGTTGAAACCCTCTGGGGTACAGTCCATTGGGACTGGTAGGGTGGAAGGCCGGGAAACCAACAGTAGGTGGAGCCAGAGAGCCAATTGCAAGCAAACCCAACCCATTCTAGTTTTGTCCCTGTCCTGTCCTCCTCCCTGGTGAGTGCTGAGACTAAGCAGAATGGAACTGAAATAAATTAAAAAATTAAAAAATTGTCCAGTAGTTGGTCTCTAAGGTGCTACTGGACAATTTTTTTATTTTTTTATTTGTTTTGACTGCGTCAGACCAACACGACCACCTACCTGAATCCAGAATGGAACTGACAGCCACTGACACCTTCTAAATGGTTTGTTCAAGAACATAGCCCATGCAAGAATGTGGCCTTTGAACTCTAAAAAGCTTCTGCCCCTCTGCTCTTGATCAATCAGATGTCCTGTACCCCTGCTATTTTAACTTACTATAATTAATTAATTTCTTCATCCAAGGATCACAGGGAAGTTTACAATATAAAAACACAAAAATATATAAAATAGTAACAAACAAAATCAATACCCCCATCTGCTGTTCTTGTCTCCACCCTTCAAAGTCCCATGCTCCTCCCCTTCTCTTAGAATCTGAGCCTTGCAAACATTCGTTTCGGTCAGTGCTCCCCCCGGGGGTACTCAAGGGTACGCAGTACCGGCACATTTTATTTTATTTATTTTGTTAAAAAGTGTGGCACTTACTGTAACAACTTCATGGTGAGTACCGACACCTATTTTTTATAGGGAAAAAAGTATACATTTCAGTACTAGTGGATTGTCAATACTGATCCTGTGTAACTCTGTAGGAGTGGGTGACCGGGACGGATTTGAAGATTTCTTTGGACCGGCTAAATACCTTTGGGGATGACATCTTCAAGGATCCCAAGGTGCTGCAGTCTTACTACTATGCCATCTCAGACTTCTCCGTAGGGGGCAGGTAAGATGGGATGGGTGGGCGGAAAGAAGAAAAGGACAATCATAAAGGGTAGTTTTTTATTGGGAAGGGGTGATTGCTCTCACCTGGGAAAAAGGAAAGTGTTGCCAACCTTAAATCATGACTTCCTGTTGTCTTACGAATCCCTGCTTCTTAAGGCTCAAGTGTAAAATCCTAACCCAAGGACCGCTACCCTTTTTTGGGCATGAGGGGGTACCACATCTGGAAATCTAATAAATTGTCCTGGGTCCCGCCAAATGGCTAGTTCACAATTTCCTGGAGATAACAGGAATTGAACCTGGGATCTTCTGCATGCAAATCATGCTTTACTGCAGCTCATACAGTGTTTCAAATGAGGCCGGATAGGAATTGCTGATTAAAGAAGCAAAATATGTGTCCTTTGGGTGGAGGGAGGGATAAACAGGGGTGGGGAAATCATGGTTCCAAATGTTTCCCCATTCTACCTCCCCCGTTCCTGGTTTTCTTTCTGCCCATTTCCGCTGCAGTGTTAAGAAAACACACCAGAGAAAAAGGAGGATGGGAGGGTGAGGGTGGTCTTCTGAAAGCACAGCAAGGACCACACTGGTTTTAACTGTCTTGAGTCCTGCTCCCAAGCAGCTGGGATTTGTTTTCTTCTGAACAGGCCACCCTCAGAGACTGACCCCCTCTCCAAGCACAGCGAGTCCTGGGATTAGGGGTCAGGGGTAAGCCCTGGATAAAAGAGGTGAAGGGTGCTATGGACTTGATTTGTGTTCTATCTCTCAAACTTTGCTTAGCACATGTGTTCCCTTGAGGAGAACAATGTATTTCCTCATTTTCAACAAAGGCGCATTCAGGACAGACGAGGGGTCTGGAGCACTGAGAATGTTGTTGGGTTTGTTTTTGTTTTTGTTTTAAATAGTGTACCCTGCTTTGGAGAAGTTCCTAACTGAAGAGGTGAATAATACTGAAGGGGTCAGTTGTCCATGTTTGGGTCTCTCCTAGGTGCAAGTGTAATGGCCATGCTAGTGAATGCATCCCAAATGAAGAGGATCAGTTGGTTTGCCTCTGCCAGCACAACACCACTGGGGTAGACTGCGAGTTGTGCCAGCCGTTTTATCAGGACCGCCCATGGGCACGGGGCACCGCTGAGGCTGCCAACGAGTGTCTCCGTAAGTGGCATGTTGGAGTCTGGCAACTGTGGTCATTTCCAGCATAAAGAATAGCCTCAGAGCAGAAGGACCACCTATAGTTCAGGGGTGCCTTTCCCTCTCCCCGGGAAATTTATTTCAGTGGCTCAACTCTTGAGTATGACTCATGTTGGAGAGCACCCATTATTATTGTTATTATTTTAAATCTACAGTGCAATCAGGATACTGTAAGCAAAAATAAAACAGAGAAGTCTCTGCCCCCAAAGCAATAAAAGTTAAGACAATAAGTTTTGGCAATCTTGTATGATTTTTGTGTGTGTGCCCAGCATGCAACTGTAGCGGCCGATCAGACGAGTGCTTTTATGACTGGGAGTTATACCGACGCACTGGGCGTGGTGGCCACTGCCGAAATTGCCAGGACAACACGGACGGCCCGCACTGTGAGCGCTGCCGCCAGAATTTCTACCGCTGGGATACCCAGGCGGCATGCCAGCCCTGCAGCTGCAACCCAGCAGGTAGGCAGATTGGGGAGGCAGTATGAAGGGTAGGGGGGCAGGAAGGGGGAAGTGACATAAAACTCCTAGCTATCTTCTTTGACTGGTAGCACATGAATATATATACCGGTATATATATATATAGAGAGAGAGAGAGAGAGAGAGAGAGAGAGAGAGAGAGAGCGAGAGAGAGAGAGTGAGTTTTTAATATAAGATTGTTCACAACGGAGACTCCACCCGCACATTATTATGCCACTTTAAACAGCCATGGCTTTCCCCCCAAAGCATCCTTTGTTCAGGGAGGTGAGAGTTGTTAGGAAACCCACCATTCCCCTCACAGAGCTAATATTCTCAGAGTGGTTTAGCAATCAACTGCTCTCCCCAGCTTCAGAAGGTCCCAGCTTCATCCCTAGCATCTCCAGGTGGGGCTGGGAATTCCCTTGCCTGAAACCCTGGAGAGCTACTGCCAGTCAATGTAGATAATCCTGAGCTAGATGGAGCCAATGGTCTGACTCAGTATAAATCAGATTCCTTGGTTCCTTTGTTGACACTTTATATCTTCCCAGGTTCCTTGAATCCCCAGTGTGACAGCTCAGGGGCCTGTGAATGCAAAGCAACGGTGACAGGCTGGAAATGTGAGCGTTGCCGAGATGGATTCCACTCCCTCAGTGAAGGCGGGTGCAGGTGAGAGGAGGAGGAATAGTATCTCTCTGGAACTTTGGCAGGGGCAGGACTAGCTCTACCGTTAGGCAAAGTGAGGTGGCCACTTCAGGTGGTAGAAACTGGGATTCCTCCTGGGCCCTAAGCCATTGTCACTCTTCAGCATACTCCTCTCCACCTGTTCCCATCCTCCTGAGCTGATGCTAGGAATGGTGAAGAAATTCAATTTCGTTTGCATTTCAGTGGTAAGGTGCACTTCTCAAATCAATACACAAAGCGAAACATGGCTACCTTTCAAAATTAACACTTCTCAGAGTGTTTTGATTTGATTCTCCAACTAAAGTGCATGTATTAGGAACATATGCACATAAAAACGCATTTACTGGGGCAAAATTCCATACAAAGTGCGCTACATTAGAGGAAATTGCTTGCAAAAAAAATGCATATGTTAATCTCTACACTGCATACAAAAGTGTGTTTATTAGGAGAAATTCACACAAGATGCTGACAAAATTTCTTGACTGTTTTTACATATACTATGGGCTGCGCCCTTGTTCTGTCCTGTCGCCAGCCCTCCTGACCCCCTAGAACTGCCCCTTCCCTCTCCAGTTATGTTTTAATCAGTGTGTATGGTTTTAATCAGTGTGTATGGTTTTAATCAGTGTTTTTGTAGTTGTTTTGTTTTTGAGTGGAGTGCCCTATCTGGGTGGATGGAGCAGCCAAGTAATTTTGTTGTCCCCGAAGGGGACAATGACAATAAAATATTCTATTCTATTCTATTCCATGCGATTATGAATCCTCTGATGGAGGTTGTGTAATGACAGCCTTACATTTATAGGAAGATAATATAAAACCTATAATTGCTGCAGAATTGTGGATAACTGAATTTAAGATTGGGGGAGGGGAGGGAGAAACCAAAATTGACACATTTGTCCATCCCTAGCGGGCAGCAATGCTTGCTTGTTGCAGGGTTGGCTGCCTCGCCTAGTTCCCTTCTTTCAACACTTCTCAGATGCTGTCTGGGAAAGTCCCCTTACTGAGAGAGCAGGCAAAGAGGCAGCCAGGCCAGGCCACACACCCCAACAGCCATGATGCATGTGGGTACCTTTCTCTGGTCACATCACACATGCTGGAACTGGCGCTGCTGTACTGCAGCCTTCATTTGAGCGACACAACTTACCGGTATGTGTTATTGGCCTCCTTTTTCAGACCTTGCGCTTGTGACGCAGCTGGCAGTGTAGGAACATGTGACCCTAACACAGGACACTGCAGGTGCAAAGAGAAGGTAGAAGGGTACCTGTGCAACAGGTGAGTAAACTTGATCTCCCGCCTCTCTTCCTTTCCCTCTGCTGTTCCTACCCCTGTGCAAACATAAGACTGTAACCTCCTCAGAGCAGGGATCTATCTTTTTTATTGATGAGAATAAAAGCACCTCCAGATATTGCTGAACTACAGCTGCCATCAGCCCCAGCAATCATGGCCAATGGCTAGGGATGAGAGGAGATTTAGTTCTGTAACATCTGGTGGGCCAAATTTTCCCTGCACCTGATTTTTTTAAACAAACAAACAAACAAACAAACATGCACTGTGTCATGAGCCTGAATCTGGGGAGCAGCCAAGACTCTCAAAGAACACAAGAAGAGTCTGTCTGGATCAGGCCAGTGCCCCATCTGGCTAGTATCCTGTTCTCACGATGGCTAACCAGATGTCCCACTGGGAAGCCCACAAGTACAACCTGAGCATCCTCCCCACCTGTGATTCCCAGCAACTGAGGTTCAAAGGCATACTGCCTCCAACAGTGGAGGGAGAATTTAGCCACTGTGGCTGGTAGCCTTATCTTCCATGGATAAAGATACATTGTCAATAAAAATTGGTCTGTTCCATGAAGCTGACTGACATATGCTCTTTCTTGTCCAGGTGCCAACCTGGTAGCTTCAATCTACAGCTCCACAGCCCTACTGGCTGCACCAGCTGCTTCTGCTATGGCCATTCAACAGTGTGCACAGTAGCCCAGGGGTATGAGGTTCACAATATCATCTCTGACTTCAGCCAAGGTAGTTGGGGAACTTTTTTATATGGGTCTATCTGCACACTACAAAGTTATATTGGGCTTATAGCACTGCAGTTTCCTTGACATCGTTCTGGGAGTTGTAGTTTAGTGAAAGTGGTAGGATTTCTGTTGAAGTTCCCTAGGCTCCATTCAACCCAACTATATCCCAGGGCTCCCAGGAGAGACAGAAAAACAGTTAACAATATCAAAAGCAACATGATGACCAGAAACAAATACAATATGAAAAACTTTATGGAATGGTTCAAAACATCAAAACTAACAAACTGAAGTCTCTAAAAGTCTCTGAAAGTCCTTAAATGAACCATGGTGCCAGACTTTACTCAGCGGAGAACAAGCTGTGAAGCTTTGTATAATCACCAAATGTCCAATACTGGTGTCCAACTCTGAACAGTGTTTCCAGATAACAACTACTGTTTCGTTGAATTCTTCATCAGTGAATTAGTTCAACACTGAGCAGTGACTACATAATTGCATGAGCACTGTTCCAGAGTATTTTTCATTTTCATGCATATTATATCTATTCGAAAAAAGATTGGTTAATGAAGAAATATCTTTCTACTGTACTAACGAATGTTGAACTACTGGTAATTTGGCTGGACTGTTGAGCTGCAGTACCCAACTCTGGCCATTATTTGGGTGGCACTGTAGAGCATCAGAGATCAGGCAGAAATTGGTAGCTAACCTCACTGTACAGTGGTACCTTGGTTTACAACCATAATCCGTTCCGGAGGTCCGGTTGTAAACCAAAACAGGTTGTAACCCAAGGTGCACTTTCGCCAATGGGGCCTCCGCCCCCCAAAAAATGGGTTGTAATCCCCCAAAAATGGGTTGTAATCCAAAAAAAGGGACACACACTTCTGGGTTTGACGTGGTTGTAATCCAAAACGGTTGTAATCCAAAGCGTTTGCAAAACAAGGTACCACTGTATGTGAAAGCCTCCCCAATGGCACAGTATCAATGGCTCAGCAACTTCAAGAAAAGGAAAAGGCAGCTGTGTAAACCCAGCACTCATAATTTATTTAACTCTGAGCTGTGTATGGCTGAGTTATAGCTTTCGGTTTGGCCAGTGGAGAGACCTGTGGGAGAGTACACAGCCGGTGACCCAAAGTAAACCCAATGGAGCTTATGAGGCCTTCTATCTCCTGTTCTTCCTTTGCACAGCAGGGATTTATTCCTCACTGGCTGAAGGCCTCTGTGTGAACCTAGCTTGGACTCTGTGTGAACTTATCAAGTAGCTTGCTCCGTCGCCATCCAGCATCCAAGATGGCACTGGAGCAAGTTCATAGCCCTATCTCTTGTGTGTGAAAGATCACCCTCTGGTGAGCAGCCCAAGGAACACCCATTATAGAACCTGTTAAAACCCACAGGGCCCAGTGGTCAAGGGGCTCCTGCTCCAATGGAAAACCTGTGTGAATTATTCTATGCGTAGCTGTTAGTATAATAATCTGAACATGCTATTACTGTCTGCCGGGCTGGACTACCCATGAGGTGAGGTGAGGCAGTTGCCTAAGGTAGCAGATCCAGCCTCCAGGGAGTACACCGCAAACCACTGCCTGCTGCCACACATTCCTTTCTGGTCTCATTTTACTTTCCCACTGCCTTCCAGTGGGGGGAAGCTATGAAGGCTGAGTCAGGAGCATTTTCTGTTGTGCCTCAAGTGGCAGAATGTCCTGGGCCGGCCCTGAAAGTCTTTGTGTGTATGTGTTTTATTTAATTGTACATGTTTATTTCTTTACTATTTGGTGGAATTTTTATTGATAGGGTTGCCAAATGTCCTCTTTTTCCAGGAAACATTCTCTTTTTCATGGGTAGAGTCATCATAGTGATCCATAGTTAAAAATTGTTGACAAATGTGTCCTCTTCAAAATATGGCAACCTTTATCCTTGTAATCTGCTTAGAATCCATATTAGTACTTCTTATTCTTATTCTTCTACTACTACTAATACCAGTATTACAATTTATTACCCACTCTTCACCCTACGGTCCCAGGGCAGGTTACAACAATTACAACAATATTAAAAACAGTTTAAAACAACTTACAGTCACAGAAATAAGGTGGGTCCTACAGATATACCGTATATCTCAAGTGTCAAAATCTAGGGTAAAGAGGCGTGTCTTATCATTTATCACAAGTTGCATAAGCTGTCAGATGCATCTCTTTGGGAAGAGAGTTCCACAGCTCAGGGGCTGCCACAGAGAAATTGACAATTAAGTGGTGTATACATCAATCAAATAATTAATTGATTAACAATATGTTTTTAAAACACCCAAACAGGTGTGGCATGAAATACCCATTGTATTGAAATCTGTCCCGATTATTTTTAAAATGGAAGGTGAAGTGACACATTTCATTGTAATGCCTTTCATTGGTTCATATAGCTTGCCTTTATACCATAACATTTCTTCGTGTCTGGAATCCAGATGCTTTCTCCCCTTGGCTATCGTGATGCAAAGTGTTAAGAGAACTCTGATAATTGATTCCCCCCCCATTCTTCCAGAGCTCCAGTTCCTGTTTCAACATGGATAGCTCATGAGACTCTCAGTCGCAGGGTTGTGGGTTCGAGCCCCACGTTGGGTGAAAGATGCATTGGAGGAGGTTGGACTAGATGACCCTTGTGGTCCCTTCCAGCTCTACAATTCTATGATTCTATGTAGTTATAGGTGAAATTTCATCAGGCCTCCATGAGCAAGAATGGTGAAAGAAGGGAAGGCTATTAGTTGAGTGCCTGCTTTACACACAGAAGGTCCCAGGTTCAGCTCCCAGTGGCATCTCTAGGTAGGGCTGGGAATGAAATCCTGGAGAGCCGCTTCCCGTCAGTGCAGACAATACTGAGCTAGATAGAGTAAAGGGTCTTGCTCTGTATAAGGCAGCTTCCTATGTTCCTGTTGGAAGGGCTGTAGCTCATCTGTCTTGCATGTAGAAGATCCTAGGTTCAACCTTGTAGGCAAAAGCGAGCTAAATTGCAAGGACAGCCATACTTGCTTTGTCACTCTTTCTCTCTCTTTGCTTGTGTATTTTTTTTTACCAGGACTCGATGGCTGGAAATCAGTAAATCCAAGTGGGCAGGAGGTCCCCCTCCACTGGGCTAGAGGAGAGATCTCCTTGGAACAAGAGGAGGAAGAGGCTGATTTTATAGCACCAGGTATAGCATCTGCAAAGCAGAAAGTGATGAAAATTCCTTCTCCCAAGGCTGCTACCGGTAGCTCCTTCCACAGAATCACAGAATCACAGAATCATAGAGTTGGAAGAGACCACAAGGGCCATCCAGTCCAACCCCCTGCCAAGCAGGAAACACCATCAAAGCATTCCTGACAGGTGGCTGTCAAGCCTCTGCTTAAAGACCTCCAAAGAAGGAGACTCCACCACACTCCTTGGCAGCAAATTCCACTGTCGAACAGCTCTTACTGTCAGGAAGTTCTTCCTAATGTTTAGGTGGAATCTTCTTTCTTGTAGTTTGAATCCATTGCTCCGTGTCCGCTTCTCTGGAGCAGCAGAAAACAACCTTTCTCCCTCCTCTATATGACATCCTTTTATATATTTGAACATGGCTATCATATCACCCCTTAACCTTCTCTTCTCCAGGCTAAACATACCCAGCTCCCTAAGCCGTTCCTCATAAGGCATCGTTTCCAGGCCTTTGACCATTTTGGTTGCCCTCCTCTGGACACGTTCCAGCTTGTCAATATCCTTCTTGAACTGTGGTGCCCAGAACTGGACACAGTATTCCAGGTGGGGTCTGACCAGAGCGGAATACAGTGGTACTATTACTTCCCTTGATCTAGATGCTATACTCCTATTGATGCAGCCCAGAATTGCATTGGCTTTTTTAGCTGCTGCATCACACTGTTGACTCATGTCAAGTTTGTGGTCTACCAAGACTCCTAGATCCTTTTCACTTGTACTGCTCTCAAGCCAGGTATCACCCATCCTGTATTTGTGCCTTTCATTTTTTTTGCCCAAGTGTAGTACTTTACATTTCTCCCTGTTAAAATTCATCCTGTTTGCCTTGGCCCAGTTCTCTAATCTGTTAAGGTCATTTTGAAGTTTGATCCTGTCCTCTGGGGTATTAGCCACCCCTCCCAATTTGGTGTCATCTGCAAACTTGATCAGGATGCCCTCAAGCCCATCATCCAAGTCATTGATAAAGATGTTGAATAAGACTGGACCCAAGACAGAACCCTGTGGCACCCCACTAGTCACTTCTCTCCAGGATGAAGAGGAGCCATTGATGAGCACCCTTTGGGTTCGGTCAGTCAGCCAGTTACAAATCCACTGAATGGTAGCATTGTCTAGCCCGCATTTTACCAGCTTCTTTACAAGAATATCATGGGGCACCTTGTCAAAGGCCTTGCTGAAATCAAGATAGGCTACATCCACAGTGTTCCCTTCGTCTACCAGGCTTGTAATTCTGTCAAAAAATGAGATCAGATTAGTCTGACATGACTTATTTTTCAGAAACCCATGCTGACTTTTAGTGATCACAGCGTTCCTTTCTAGGTGCTCACAGCCATTGCAGTTTATCATAATGACCCTAGTTCCAAATGACCCTTTGGAAGGGATTTCCCTTTGGGGCCAGTCCCAAAAGCACCTAACAAGCTGGTCACTCAATGCTCACTGTTCTGCAAGAGTAGCTTGTGGTACCAGTGTATCCTTCCAGCTTGAGGTCATCACTTTGACTATGTCAGGGACCAGGAGTCAGATTCCTCATCAGTGGGTGATGGAGGCAAGGGTGCGGAACCCAAAGTGTTCAATCCACGCTTTAATGGAAGCCTATCTAATTTACACTTCACAGAACAATACTATCAAGACTATCCTTGAAATTCACACTTTGCCAAATTTTCTGATGCAGATTCTGCAGCCAAAAGACGTGTGTGTTATGGGGGAAAGTGTACCTAAGAATGCATATTTTTCTGAAAAACAACATCGAAAAATGCATTCCCTTATGGAAAATTGCTTTCAAATCATGTATTTATTGGGCAAAAGTGTGTACAGGGTTGACAGATGCCGACAATTTTTTGCAACGTTTTTAAATAATAATAATAAATCACACACAGCTGGTGGAAAAGTGGCAAACTGAACTTAAAATTGGAAAACTGAAAAACTGATAGAAACCGAAAGAGAGAGATTTGTTCATCCAGCCCCAGTATGGTGTATTGGTTAGAGCATCAGCCTAGGATCTATTGAGTCGAGGTTTCAAATCCCCTCTTGGCCATTAAGCTGTCAGGGAGATAGTTGCCAGTTTCTATCTCTCAGCCTAATCTACCTCACGGGGTTATTGTGGAGGATGAAATGGGAAGAGAGAAGAACCATGATGGGATATAAATGCAATCCTATATAATAAAGTGCCTGTGTCCGTGCATACTTTCCGTGTGTCAGTGGAATTCGCAACTGGGCATGCGCCCCACTGACACAGGGATTGGATAGTACAGACCAATAGGCGATGGCGGTTAGCGGCCGGGCGAAACTGCACCGCCGCCATTGCCGTGTCCGCCTCCTCCTCCTCAGGCCGCCCTGAGGGTGCCCAGCGCTGCCGGAGCTGCCTGACCAGGGCGGCACGAACTCGGCGGCGTGGACATTGGGCACGAAGGGCTTGGCGTTCACGTTGAGGTGCCGGCTGAAGGCCGCGCCCAGCAGCTCCTCCTGCTGCTCCGCCGAGGCGTCGTCGAGCTGGGCCGGGCTGGGCACGTCAGCAGAGGCAGCGCCGGGGGCGGAGGAGCCGGCCGGGCCAGTGCCGGGCTCGATATCCGCCTGCTCCCAGCAGTTGGGCGCCGAGTCGCTGCTGCTGCCGCTGCTGCCGTTCGCCTCCATTTGGTCTCTGCCCGCCCCCCCCCCCACAAGCCTCTGCGCTTCCCGAAGCGGCTCCCGACGTCCTGCGAGGAAAGCGGGCTGAGGTGGGGGGCGGCAGCGGCAGGAGGGGAAGGGGGAGGGAAAGCACGGCAGCTGGGAGGTGTTTGGCCCGTGGAGCGCCGGCCGCCGCCACCGCTAGCGCCCGTTTTTAACGGGCTAAATTCACTAGTGTGATAAATAAACTATCTAACTTTTGCCTTTCCTCTGAATTTCCCTCTCAACCCTTAGAGAGGTTCCTGGGTGACCAGCACCTTAGTTACGGGCAGACCCTCTCCGTGCTCTTCCGCATAGCAAGCACCACATCTGACTTCCGTCCTTTCCCCATCGGGCTGGTTTTGGAGGGGGACGGCATCTCGGTGTCAGCCAGTTATGCTGATACAGAAGATAGCAGAAATGGCACACACTGTGAAGAGCACATGATAGTGTTCAGGTATCTTTTTCTCTACCATTCTTCCTCACCTGTTCCTATCACAAGCCAAGGTGTTTTGATCTAACAGCCTTTTAAAAACTCACAAGGATGCAAACAGTAAACAATGGCATTGTGGTGATCAAATGAAAAGTAAAGAGAGGGTCAAGAGAGAATCAAGGTCACTAAAGACACCCAATTTAAAAAGTTTTACTTTATTCATGTGAATATATATGTGTGATATTTGTAGTGATATGTACAGTAACTAGGATAGCTAAGCTGGTTTCCTCCAAATTTTTATGAACTGCAGCTCCCATCACTCCTAGCCAGCATGGCCCATGGTCAGGAACCATGGGAGTTGTCCTAAATATCTGGGAGGCACCACATTGCTCATGGTGGTGCTTTCTAGATTTAAAAATGTTATATTTTTATATACATAAATTGTTCCATGCCACCCCAATCTCCGAGTGGTGCAAGGGGTTCCAGGTGCTTACCCAAAGCGTATTTCCTTTGTAAATTAGGCATAGCAGAGACTGCAGTGTCTTTATGATATATGGTTTATTTACACATATATACAACCTAAGCCTACAGTGGAGAGAAGAGGGTTCAGAGCATTCACATCACAAGGTGATTCTTTGCTCCTCTCTTAGGAGCAGCAGGCTTAGGTCTACAAAAAGAGGAACCAGCCACGGTGCCTCTCCCTTTGTTACAGCCTGCTCCAGCCAGCCCACCAAGAGTTTTGGCAGGCCACCCTCTCCTCCACTTTTTAAACCTCTTGCAAAGTGCTTACATCATCTATTCTAAGCTGAAATCCTAAACCTGAAATCCTGAAATCCTGAACCTGTTCTGAGCTGCTAGCAACAGCTATATTTGCTATATAGCTATATTTGCAACAGCTACTGTATATTCCTGCATATAAGACTACTTTTTAACCCAGGAAAATCTTCTCAAAAGTCGGGAGTCGTCTTATACGCCAGGTCGTATTTTTTATACGGCAAGTATATCCCAAACTCTATATTTTAACTGGAAAAGTTGGGGGTCGTCTTATACGCCCAGTCATCTTATACGCCGGAATATACGGTATATATGTTCTTCCCCTCCACATTTTTATCATCACAACAACCCTGGCTGTGACTGGCAACAAGTCACCCTGCAGCTGAGGAGAGTGTTAGAGCCTGTTCTCTCAGGTCCTAATGTAGCACTCTTAACTAAATAGTAATATTAATAAGTTATTGTTAGGTGCTCCTATAACCAGCTCATTTTTTGTTTGAGCTTTCAGGAGCATTTAAAGAAATAAATGCAACCAACACAGGGCAGTTCAGTGCACTTTATTGCTTTTCATTTAACTCTAGCCAATTTTTAGTTGGCATCAGAGAGATTTGATTTGCAATCCATTAAAACTTTGGCCACTAAATGGTCAAGTGCTCAGGTCTGACAAGGGAGCAAACAGAAGTCGGATAAGTGTCATTTCACTGGGGGTGATCAGGCCACTGTTAAAAGTCTCAGCCTGCTTCCCCGTGAGCCCTTTTGTGTGCTTCCAATCCTGTTTTGCTCAAAGGCTTCACGAGGCTGAGGAAGAAATGCAACCAGCTCTGTCAGCTTTCCAGTTCCAGCGCCTGCTCTCCAACCTGACAGTGCTTCAGATCCAGACCAAAAGCAGTTATGGACCAGGTAAGTCATTTGAAAACCTGCTATGAGTTTGAAAACCTGCTATGAGTAGGCTGTCATGTAAAGTGTTCAATTCCTCAAGACCTCTGGTTTTAAGTGAGCTTGAATTTGAATAAGAGCATAAGAAGAGCCTGGCTTGTTCCAGACCAGAGACCCATTTAGTCCAGTGTCCTTACAATTGCCAACCAGGCATCCATTATGGGAAGTCTGTGAAAGCAGAACCTTTATCTCCCCTCTTGTGATTCCCAGAAACTGGTATTCAGAGGCATACTGCCTCCCAAAATGGAGGTAGAACATAGCCATTGTGGCTAGTAGCCACTGATAGCCTTATCCTTCATGAGTTTGTCTAATCCTGTTTTAAAGCCATCCAACATATAGGTTGGTGGCTACCACTGCATCTCGGATGCATGGCGAGGGGAAGGAAGAATAAGAGTATTGGAAGGCTAAGAACCTAAAAAAAGCCCTGCTAGATCAGACAAAAGGTCCATTTAGTCCAGCATCCTTTTCTCACATTTAGCCAACCAGATGCCCTATGGGAAGCCCAAAAGCATGACCTGAACGTAGCAGTAACTCACCCCATTCATGGTTACCAGCAACTAGCATTCAGAGACAGACTACCTTCAACACTGGAAGTAGAACACAGGGAAGGGGCTGTAGCTCACTGATAAATATCTGCTTTGCATGCAGAAGGTTGCAGGTTCAATCCCTGGCATCTCCATGTTGGGCTAGGAGCAAGAATGGGCTAGATGGACCGAAGGATCTGACGGTGTAAAGGAGCTGCCTGTGTTGCTAGCACAGCCACCATGCCTAGGTGTGCTACTGAGTCTTTTCCTCCCTCTGGGTCTTCCTTCTTTCCCTACAGGTAGGATTTTCCTGAAGGAAGTCCAGCTTACGTCAGCTCACCCAGGCCTCTCTCAGCCTGCCCTGTGGGTCGAAGAATGTATATGCCCGCAAGGGTATGTTGGCCAGTTCTGTGAGTCCTGCGCTCCTGGCTTCAAGAGGGAGGTGCCATTTGGTGGCCCCTTGGTCAGTTGCGTTCTCTGCTCTTGCAACCAACATGGCAGCTGTGATCCTGACACAGGTCAGTCCTCTCTCTCTTTCTCTCTCTCTCTCTTTCTGTCTGCCATCCTGTCTGGTTTAGTGGTTAGAGTGTCAGACAAGGACCTGGGAGACCAGGGTTCAAATCCCTACTCAGCCATGAAGCTCGCTAGATGTGATCTTGGGTTGGTCACAGTCTCTCAGCCTAAACTACATCACAAGGTTGTGGTGGGGATTAAATGAGAAGTAGGGAGAACCGTGTGCACCAACTCAAGCTCCTTGGAGAAAAAGGATTGATAGAAATGCAATAAATAAATAAGAATCAATAATTTCTCACATGTGTACTACTTACGTAGTTCAGTTTATGAATCGTTTCCTATAAAATATCTCAAAAGCAATTGAAGAGTAAATTAATTTTCATGATGACTTCTGCAAACTGATGTGGAAATGTGGTGAGCTGAACTTAAGAATGGAAAAATTAGAAATATTTGCAGATTCACCTACCCCTAGTCCCCATACTGCAGGAATATCATTTAAAAGTACATGGACTTCCAGGATTTCTCCAGTACAAAGTTAACATGGACAGTAACATTCAGACTGAAAGGAAAATATCACTGAACATGTCCACACAGTGACCAAGTTAACCCAATCCAGGTATGGCTGTTGTGTGTGATTCTACGAACCCCACACACATGTGCTCAGAGGCTGCCAGCATCTGGCTCGTGCTCTGTTACTGCAACATATGGGCTGCTTCATGGGACATGTCTGAGATGCACAAAGGCTTGTATTGCTCTTTTAAATATATATATATATATAGGAAAATTATTAACAAGTTCCTTTGTTTTACCAAATGGAAACAGCACAACGCTTTGCTTTCTTCTTCTCCCGCCCCCGCCTTTTTTTTATTGAGGAATTCCACTGCGTCTGGTCTCCTCCTTTCTGGTTCCACGCAATCCTTGGATGCAATTCCAGGGCTTTGATCTTGCAGCTCTAATTTCCTTCAATCAAACTGTGCGTCCATCAGATAGGCTCTTGCCAGTCATTTGATTTCTTCCAGCCCTGCCACATCCACCCTCTTCTTCCTTACCCCTATTTGCCCGGCTCTGTTTGCAACTCCGTTTCCCAGAGCAAACTCCAAGCCAGCCAGCACAGCCTTGTTCCCATCTTGTGTTGCTTGCTATACTGGATAGATGGACCTTTGCAGGAAATTGTGAACTGAGCATGTTCAGTGGGTGTAGAACACGAGTGAATGGTGGGTGGTGGTGTAAATCAGTGTTTCTCAACCGCTGTTCCGCCCTAGCCCCCCAAAAAAGGTTTGGAGGGCTGCATTTGGGCCCCAGGTACTAGATTTCCCTCCCCTGTTTTATCTGCACATAAACCATCAGGTATTTCTGTTGCATATGCTCCATTGACATGAATGGGCATTACACAAGAAAACAGCTTCCTGGCACTGGAGAAAGGATGCCTGTTTCTAGTAAGCCTGCTTACATACGGTAGTTACAACCACCAATAAATCACACCGGCTCAACATTTCCGTGCTGCTTGGTTTTCTGTTAACCATCAGCAGTTTTAGCCCATAAAAAGTGGAGACAGTATAAAGAAACGAATGCAAGCTTCAAAATGGGATGCAGGTGACTTGCAAAGGTCTTAAACATCAAACAGAGCAAAGCCAGAGAACTTCTGATTATGAAGGGCCATGTCTGTAGATTCAAAATGCCCTTTCTTAGAGATTGCTCCAGGTAGACAGAGAAGCTGTTTCCAATACGAAATCAAAACAGAATTGGAAGAAGAAAAGAGCAACACACTTTTGCATGCAGTTTGGAGTGATATGTCACAACTATAAACACAATTGCCATTATTAATTTTTGAAATTTGATAAGCCATAAGAAAAGGTTCCAAGTGACGGTTAAATAAACCTTGCCCTGTTGTTTAAGCCCCTTCCTCCTCTTTCCCCTTCTGTGTAGAGTTGCCTTATTTCAAGAAGTGAAAATCCGGACACAAAAGCCGACGTAGCTTGCTGTACATCCAGATTTTCCCTGACATTTCAGCGATTTCCTGTATGTTCAGGAAAATCTGGAGGCACGACAACCCTATGCTGGTGTGTTTGTGTCTCAATCCGTGTCTGTTTGGGAACATTCTCTTATCTTATTTTTTATATCTATGCTGCTAATTACTTCTACAGCTTTTATTTTAGAGAAAAGGTGATAATCTAAAAAATCACCTGTAATGTAAAATAGCAGTTGTAACAATATGCTGAAGGTAAGTACGATTTTGTAAGTTTTAGACCCCTAAGTAGTAGTGGTTGCCAGCACATTATGCTGTTCACCTCTACACAGTTCCATCCTTATTTCAGACATTTTGTAATATTGGTATATTGTGATGTTAACTGGAAACATATCACAATATTGAAAACTAGACATCGCCCTGCCCTAGTCTGGACCTTGGAGCTCTCCTGCAGAGGGTGGTGCAGACCCCTGGCACCACCTTCCCAAACCTGGAAGTTGAGTAAGCACTTGCCCAGCTTTGGGGGAAATAGAAGGGCTCTAAGACCCTGCCAGAGCCCAGGAGCTTCCTTCCCAGAGCCAGAGCAGTGCTGGCAGTTTTGAAGTGGCACAAAAATTGAAAGGTCCATAACTGTAGAAGAGATATATTTGGGGGCGCCAAATACTGGCTTCAGAAGATTACCAAAGTCCATCCATTTTATCTGTCTTTGGGAGAGTGTTGCAGGGGCTCTGGAATAGGAGTAAACCTTATGTGATCACAGCTTTGTTCAGGTGTTTTTGGGTGGGTGGGGAATATATATTTATTTCCCCACATACCTCCTGACACCAAAGTTCTACTGGGATGCTTGCAAGAGCAGGAAGCCCTCTGCCTCACCCCCCCGAAAGCCCCCCCATGTTACTGAGGCTTGCTTGGCACAATAATACAATAAAAAGAATAAACTGGGATTATTTATTTCTGAGTTTAAAATAATTGAAATAGACATAGCCTTGTTGTTTAAGCCTCTTTCCTCCCTTCTCCTCTTCTGTGTGCGCTGGTGTGTCTGAATCTCCCTCCTGTCTGTTAGGGAACATTCTGCCACCTTAGATTTGGTGACATGCTACTAGTTACTTCTACAACTTTGATTTTAGAAAAGGGTGCTAATTTTGAAATTATCTGTACTGTAAAATAACCAGCATAACAATAACTTATAGGTAGGCTTTTGACCCCTAAGAAGTAGGATTTGCAAAACACATCACCCCGTTTGTCTCTACATAGTTCCATCCTTATTTCAGACATGGTCTTATATCGGTATATCGTGATGACATATCACGATGTTGAAAACCAGACATCGCCCAGTCCTAATCGCAACCGTTTTTCTTTTTGACCTATGTTTATGTGTGATGCTAATTTTAGTCTGTCAATTTCCTTGTAAGACCTGCTTTTGTTGTAAGGTATGTTCTTTCTGAGGTACTTAACGCTGTTTCGAGTCCATTATTCCTGTTCTCATTGGTTTTTTTTACATAGTACTATGCTATTTCATCCAAAAATACTTGAGAAGATCCACTTGAGGGCGCCAAATGTTGGCCTCGTAGAGGGCGCCATTTTAAGAGCAATTACAAAGTGCATCCATTTTGTGTGGCTTTTGGAAGGGTGGAACTAGGGCTCTGGTATGATGCCAGAGCCCTGGCACCGCCTTCCCAAAGCCGGAAATCTAGTACTTGATTGCCCATCTTTGGGAAAGAGATAAGGACTCTAGGATCTTGCCAGAGCTTGAAGATTCCTTTCCAGAGCCAGACATCACCCAGCCCTAGTTGCAGTACTTTTTCTTTCTGACCTATGTTTATGTGAGAGGCTTATTTTAGTCTGTTAATTTCTATGCCTTTTCAAGTAGCAGAACGTCATATATGACGTGCATGCAGGACCTGCTTTGATTGTAGGGTATATTCCTCCTGAGGTACTTAAAAGTGTTTCCAGTCCATTATTCCTGTTCTCCTTTTTACATAGTGCTATGCTATTTTAGTCGTTCAAAATCTGAGGTGCTGCAAAATAGACAAGATCCACTTGGGGGCGCCAACAGGCTGCTGACATTTTAGGAAAGATTACAAAGCGTATCAATGTTGTGTGGCCTTGGGAGGGTGGCACTAGGACTCTGGGAGGCTGCTGCAGGCCTGGCACTGCCTTCCTGAAGCCGGAAGTCTAGTAAGTGCTTGCCCACACAAAAGTGAGAAGATGCATATATGAGAAGATCCATTTGGGGGCGCCAATACTAGCCTCCTAGAGGCCGCCATTTTAGGGAAGATTACAAAGTGCATCCATTTTGTGTGGCTGTTGGAGGGCGGCACAAAGTCCTGGCACCGCCTTCCTAAAGCCAGAATTTTAGTAAGTCCTTGCCTAGTTTTGGGAACCAGGGAAGGGCTCTAGTATGCTGTCAGAGCCTGGTTTTCCTGCGCAGGGTGCCATGTCAAGGTGGCATAAAATTGTACCTGCAGTTTTTATGCACAGGGCACCCAGCCTAGGTGGCACAAAATCTGGGGCTCTTGCAAGAGCAGGAAGCCCTTTCTGCCTCCCCCCCAAAGCCTGGCAGGTTGCTGTGGCTCGCATGGCAGCCTCCGCTACTCTGGTAGAAAAATAAATGGGTTATTTAATTCTGAGTATAAACCTCTTTTCTCTCTTTGCCCCCCAAATCTGTGTCTCCCTCATCTCTGTTAGGCAACAGATCTTTGACATCTGTGCTGCTTTCTTCTACAGATTTTATTTTAGAGAAAAGGTGCTGATTTAGAAATTATTGGTAATATGAAATCACAGTTGTAATAATTTCTTAAGTGTAAGTAAAAATAAATATGTTTTAGACCCCTAAGTAGTATGAGTTGCCGGCACATAACCCTGTTCGTTCTACTGTACATATCTCCGTTCATATTTCAGACACGCACATGGTGCTGTATCGGTATATATCGCGATGACATATCACAATGTTGAAAAGCAGACATCGCTCAGCCCTCCTTGCAAAATTGAGAAGATCCTCTTGGGGGCGCCAAATATTGGCCTCCTACTGGCCGCCATTTTAGGAAAGATTAAGAAGTGTGTCCATTTTGTGTGGCTGTTGGAGGAGGGCGGCGCTAGGGCTCTGGGATGCTTCCAAAGGCCTGGCACCACCATACTGAAGCCAGAAGCCGACTAAGGGCTTGCCCACACAAAGGTGGGAAGATGCATACTTGAGAAGATCCACTTGGGGTGCCAAATCCTAGCTTCCCACAGGCCGCAGCCATTTTAGGAAAGATTACAAAGTGCATCCATTTTGTGTGACTGTTGGAGGGTGGCGCTAGGGCTCTGGGAGGCTGGTGCAGCCCTGGCACTGCCTTCCTGAAGCCGGAAGTCTAGTAACTGCTTGCCCAGTTTTGGGAAGCAGGGAAGGGCTCTAGGTCGCTGCCAGAGCCCTGCAGTTTCCTTCCCAGAGCCAAATCGGAGCCTGCAGTTTTTATGCAACAGCCACCCTGCCTAGGTGGCAAAAAAAATTGGAGATCTTACAGGAGCAGGAAGCCCATTCTGCCTCTCCTCCCCGAAGCCCGGCATGTTGTTGTGGCTCGCTTGGCAGCCTCCACTACTCTAGTTGAAAAATAAACTGGGTCTATTTAATGATGAGTTTAAAACAATAAAAATAATCCTTGCCCTATTTAAGCCTCTTTCCTCCCGTTGCCCCACACACAATCTGTGTCTCCCTCATCTCTGTTAGGGAACTTTCTCTCACCTTACCTTTGACATCTACCCTGCTAATTTCTTCTAGAGCTTTTATTTTAGAGAGAATGTATTATTTTAAAAATTGTTGGTAATATAAAATCACAGTTGTAATAGTTTCTTAGGTGTAAGTTAAAATGAATACGTTTTAGACCCCTAATTAGTATGAGTTGCTGGCACATAACCCTGGTCGTCTCTACATATCTCCGTTCATATTTCAGACACGCACATGGTGCTGTATCGGTATATATCGTGATGACATATCACAATGTTGAAAAGCAGACATCGCTCAGCCCTCCTTGCAAAATTGAGAAGATCCTCTTGGGGGCGCCAAATACTAGGCTCCCACTGGCAGCCATTTTAGGAAAGATTAAGAAGTGCGTCCATTTTGTGTGGCTGTTGGAGGAGGGCGGCGCTAGGGCTCTGGGATGCTTCCAAAGGCCTGGCACCGCCATACTGAAGCCAGAAGCCTAGTAAGGGCTTGCCCACACAAAGGTGAGAAGATGCATACTTGAGAAGATCCACTTGGGGTGCCAAATCCTAGCTTCCCACAGGCCGCAGCCATTTTAGGAAAGATTACAAAGTGCATCCATTTTGTGTGACTGTTGGAGGATGGCACAGAGCCCTGGCACCGCCTCCCCAAAGCGGAAAGTCCAGAAAGTGCTTGCCTAGCTTTGGGAAGGAGGGAAGGGCTCTGGGATGCTGCCAGAGCCCAAACAGCACTTTCCCACCGCTGAGTAAAACAAATGCAATTGCAGCCTTGCTCTAGTGCAGAGCTTTCCAAGCTGTATGTCGCAATGCGTAAGTGTGTCCTGTCACCCGAACACTCGCCTGCCCCCCCCCTTTTTCCTGGGGGTGGAAAGGGATTCATTTAACCTGCAGTTTGCTAGTAAAACTGAATTACTGTGTCTTGAAATGATGTATGTCTAAAAGGTGTGTCCCAGACATGAAAACTTTGGAAAGCTCTGCTTGTGGGTGTGTGGGTGTGCATGCGCGTTCTATTTATTTACTTCCCTAAACGGGGGTTATTTAAAAAAAACAAAAAACCTTGCTCTGTTTTTTTAAGCCTCATTCCTCCCTTGTCCCCTTCCTTCTGTGTGTCTCCCTTGTGTCTGTTGGGAAATATTATCCCACTTTAACTTTGATATCTAGGCTACTAATTGCCTGCACAGGTTTGTTTTTAAAGAAAAGAACCGAATTTTAAAATTATCTGTACTATAAAATAACGGTTGCAACAATATGTTAAAGGTCAGTACGATTTTATAAATTTTAGACCCCCTAGGTAATAGCAGTTCCCAGAACATCATTCCGTTTGTTTGCTTCTACATAGTTTCATCCTTATTTTAGACATTGTGTTACATATTGCGATGTTTAGCTGGTGACATATCACGATTTTGAAATCGCCAAGCCCTCGTTGCAAAATTAAGAAGTTCCACTTGGGGCGCCAAATATTGGTCCCCCACTGGCCGCCATTTTAGGAAAGATTACAAAGTGCGTCCATTTTGTGTGGCTGTTGGAGTAGGGCGACTCTAGGGCTCTTGGATGCTTCCAAAGGCCTGGCACCGCCATACTGAAGCCGGAAGCGTAGTAAAGGCTTGCCCACACAAAGGTGAGAAGATGCATACTTGAGAAGATCCACTTGGGGGTGCCAAATACTATCCTCCCACAGGCCGCCATTTCAGGAAAGATTACAAAGTGCATCCATTTTGTATGGCTTTTGGGAGGGTGGCGCTAGAGCTCTGGCACCACCTTCCAAAAGCCCGAAGTCTGGTAAGTGCTTGCTCAGGTTTGGGAAAGAGAGAAAGGCTCTGGGACCCTGCCTGTGCAGGGTGTCATGCCAAGGTAGAACAAAATTGGAAAAATCCATTATTGAGACAATCCATTTGGAGAGGGCGGCACATTTTGGCTTTGCAAGTATTTAGTCATCCCCCTCCATGTTCCTGACGCTTGCTTTTCTACCGGTAGTAGAAGAATAAACTTGGATTATTTACTGCTGATTTAAAATTAATATTAAAAAACCTTCCTTTGTTGTTTAAGCCTCTTTCCTCTCCTCTCCCCTTCTGTGTATGCTGGTGTGTCTGTGTCTCACTTTTACATCTTTTATTTTAGACCAAAGATGATAATTTAAAATATATTGGTGTATCACGATGTTTAGTTGGTGGCATATCACGATGTTGACATCGCCCAGCCTTCATTTCAGCCCTTTTCCTTTCTGACCTATTGGATGCTCATTTCAGTCTGTCAATATATGTGCCTTTTCAAGTAGCAGAACGTCATATAGGATATAATACATTGCATGTAGGACCTGCTTTGGTTGTAGGGTATATTCCTCCTGAGGTACTTAACACTGTTTCCAGTCCATTACTATTCCTGTTCTGCTTTTTAGATAGTGCTATGCTATTTCAGTTCTCCTAAAATTGGAGGTGGCGCAAAATTAAGAAGATCCACTTGGAGGCGCCAGATATTGCCTTGCATAGGCTGCTATGATTGTGTGGCTGTGGGGAGAGCGGGGCTAGGGTTCTGGGATGCTGCCAGAGCCCTGAAACTGTCTTCCTGAAGCCGGAAATGTAGTAAGGGCTTTCCCATCTTTGGGATGGAGGGAAGGGCTCTAGGGTACTGCCAGTGTTGACAGTTTTCCTTCACAGGGCACTGAGGAAAGGCGGCACAAATTGGGAAGATCCATAATTGAGAATACCGATTTGGGAGCACCAAATATTGGCTTCAAAAGATTACCAAAGTCCGGTCTATTTTATCCATCTTGGGGAGAGCGGCACAAGAGCTCTGGGATGCAAGCTTTGTTCAGGTGTCTTTTAAATAAATGGAGAGAGTGTTTCCTTCCCCTCTGTATTTATTTACTTCCCATATACCTCCTGACACCTGAGTTCTGCTGGAGCCCATGCAACAGCAGGAAACCCTTTCTGCCTTGCCTCCAGAAAGCCCCCAATGTTGCTGAGGGCCGCATGGAAAAATGGAAACGGGGCATTTACTGCTGAGTTAAAAATAATTGAAATAAACATACTCCTGTTTAAGTCTCTTTCTTCCCCACTCCCCTTCTGTGTGTCCTGGTGTGTCTGTGTCTCCCTCCTGTCTCTTAGGAAACATTATCTCACCTTACCTTTGATACCCATGCCAATAGTATCTTCTACAACTTTTATTTTAAGTGAAAGGTGCTAATTTCAAAATTATAGGTAAAATAAAATCAGTTGTAGCCCTTGCTGCAAGTCTTTTCCTTTCTGACCTATGTTTATGTGGGATACTCATTTTAGTCTGTCAGTCTCAGAACCTCTTATACCTGTATCATATAACACATTGCATGTAGGACCTGCTTTGGTTGTAGGGTATATTCCTCCATTATTCCTGTTCTCCTTTTTACATACCGTAGTTTTACATTTCAGTCATCCTAAAATCTGAGGTGTTGCAAAATTGAGAAGATCCACTTGGGGGCACCATATATCGGCCTTGTGCAGGCTGTAAGGATTACAGTGGTACCTCGGGTTACACACGCTTCAGGTTACAGACTCCTCACCCAGAAATAGTACCTCGGGTTAAGAACTTTGCTTCAGGATGAGAACAGAAATCGCACGGCAGTGGCGCAGTGGCAGCGGGAGGCCCCATTAGCTAAAGTGGTACCTCAGGTTAAGAACAGTTTCAGGTTAAGAACAGACCTCCCGAATGAGAGTAGCATGAGGACTCTGGGATGCTGTGGGAGCTGAAGCCTAGTACATGCTTGTCCAGCGTTAGGAAGGAGACTGCCAGAGCCCTACCCAGACCCAGAGTTCTGCTGGTAGTCTTCCTGCACAGTGTACTGAGCAGAGGTGGCAAAAATTGGGAAGATTCATAATTGAGAATATCTATTTGGGGGCGCCAAATACTGGCTTTCTAAAGATTACCAAAGTCTGTCTGGTTTATCCATCTTTGGGAGGGTGGCGCAAGACTCTGGCATCCACAGCTAGTCCAATGGAAAAATAAATTGGGAGTATTTACTTCTGAGTTAAAAATAATTGAAATAAAACTTGCCCTGTTTTTTAAGCCTCTTTCCTCCTTTATCCTCTTCTCTCTGTGTGTGTCTCCATCCAGTCTATTAGGGAACATTCTGCCAACTTACTTTTGATATCTATGCCTCTAATTACTTCTACAGCTTTTATTTTAGAGAAAAGGTGATAATCTAAAAATCACCTGTTCTGCAAAATAACAGTTGTAACAATATGTTAAAGGTAAGTACGATTTTATAAGTTTTAGGCACCTCAATAGTAGTGGTTGCCAACACATTATGCTGTTCACCTGTACACAGTTCCATCCTTATTTCTGACGTTTTATAATATTGGTATATTGTGATGTTAACTGGCAACATATCACAATGTTGAAAACTAGACATTGCCCTGCCCTACTCTGGACCTTGGAGCTCTCCGCAGGCCACACAACCCTCACTGGCCCTGCTTCACACCCTCCTTGAGCTTTTTTGCCTGGTTGGAATGTATCATTTTCTTGCCTGGATGGAGGTGTGTGTGTGTTTGTATGTCTCTATGCGCAGAAACTATCCTACCGGTACTAAAGTTAGAAAATTAAATGCATTGCTGTGTCCACCTTTGACTCTGACCCTGCCCACCACTGGCATGTGTTCCCAGAAGGTTGCCCAGAAGGACTGTCTCCACCCCCACCGTTTAGCCTATTTAGCCTGGACACTGAGGTCCACCTCCTAGGGTCTTCTGGCGGTTCCCTCACTGCCAGAATTGAAGCTATGGGGAACCAGGCAGAGGGCCTTCTTGGTAGTGGCACCTGCTCTGCGGAACTCCCTCTCTTCAGATGTCAAGGAGATATGTAACCTCTAGAAGGCATCTGAAGGCAGCCCTGTATAAGGAAGCTTTTTAAAGTTCAATGTTTTATATATGCTGGAAGCCACCCAGAGTGGCTGGGGCAACCCAGTCAGATGGGCAGGTACAAACAACAACAACAACAACAACAATTTATTATTATTATTATTATTATTATTATTATTATTATTAGCCTCATGCTAGCCCAGCTTCTATTTGAACATTAAATGGTTTTTCTGATTTTCGTGTGTGTGATTTATTTATTATTTTATCTGTTTTATTGATAATTTTATTATGTCCACCAGTTAGAATCAGAAAGCTCTCTGTTTCTACCTTGTTTTTATAGTTTGTTTTAAGGACCCTCCCTTTTTGTACACCACTTTGAAATGTCTAACATAAAGTGATTTATACATTTTGGAAATAAAACAAGAAGAATGTTTGGGACAAGCCCTGGACATCAAGCTGTGCATTCAATATTTCTAGGACTTCCAAAAATAAATAATTTCCATCTGAGACAACACACCGATCAATATTTGTCAATTTCAAATGAGAGCTGCGCCATTGAGCAGACCAAGGATATTAGTTTTTTGTTTAGATATATTTAATCTGGATATATGAACTTGACTCCTGGTCAATAAGAGAACACCAGCCTAGATGGACTACCTGCCCAGCCCAAAATGGCAGCTCTATTGTTCTTACAAAACAAAACAAAACCGTGATTCCATTTGAGGACAGCAAGCAGCTGTTTTTCCTTTTCTCCTATCTTAACTCCTGAGTGGCTTGTCCTGTTCCTTTCTCCACCAGGCCTCTGTCAATGTCTGCACAACACGGAGGGGCCTTCCTGTGAACGTTGTGCTGCTGGTTTCCATGGCAACCCCTTCACTGGCCGCTTTGATGACTGTAAGCCTTGCCCTTGCCCTGGCCAGACGCCTTGCCTGGCTCTCCCACAGAGCGGAGAGTTGGTCTGTACCCACTGCCCACTGGGACAAAGAGGTGGGTATAACTATTGGGGCTCTGCTCATACGTTAAACCAGTGGCTGCCAATCTGTGTGGGGTTTTTTCTGGTGACCATGAAGCCTCTGAACTCTGCTCCAGAAACTGCTCCCTTGGTCATGGGGTGGGTGCCTTATTCTCCCTTGAAAATAAGGAATAAGGAATAATAATAAGGAATAAGGAATAATTTATTGGCCAAGTACATTTTCCAACATACTTGAAAAGTACATAGATGCTCTTTCCCACTTCTTCCTTTAGCTCTCTCTGCTTTTCAAGGCACCTCTGAGAATCTCAGTTCTTTTTGGGTTTCTTTTAAGTGCAAGTTGCTGGTCCTTATGGCTATGGAACTAAATTTGGGGATATATTTCTGCCTTTGCTCTCTCCCATTCTCCTCTGTCACTCTGTCTTTGCTTGAATGAACCTCTATGTTTATTTTAAACATTGACTCATGGAATCAGCAACAAACATTTTATACCTCTGTGTCATTTGCAATTAGTGACGGAAAATCAATTTCAGAAGGAAAGGAATGTACAATTTTGTCTTTATGGCTTATAGGGAAGTTTGGATTCATGTTAATGATGGCAAACACCAGAGCAGAGTGAAATAATTCTCCCGTCTGAGTTAATAATGGCAGATGGGCTGCTAATCATAGTGAATGCAGTCATCCCACTCTGACAGAACAGGATGAACAAGTTATATTCCTATTGTTCCAAAAACCTACCAACTCTACTCAACCAGAAAGCACCTGCGTTACATGTGTACGCTTTGGAAAGTGATACCTTTTGCAAACGGCTTTCAGCTCTCTTAGGAACTGCAGTACCATCTGCAGTCTCTGTTGGCAGGACTTGTTGACAAAACCTGGTTCTCTCCTCCTACCTCTGCTGTTCTCTAGGGAGACTCTGTGAGCTGTGCGATGATGGCTTTTTCGGGGACCCCCTGGGAAGGAATGGTCCAGTCCGACCTTGCAGCCCCTGTGAATGCAACAGCAACGTGGACCCCAATGCCGTGGGCAACTGTGATGCTGTCTCAGGCCAGTGTCTCCGCTGCTTATACAACACAGCAGGGGAACGCTGTGAGAGATGTCAGGAAGGCTTCTATGGAGATCCACTAGCCACCAACCATGCTGTGAAGTGTACACGTGAGTACAGGCCTTCCGCTCATCCTGAGAGCTGCTTGGAAACCTTGTGGTCCAGCAGCATGCAAAAGTTTAAAAAAATTATTCCAGGGGTTCCAGCCTCTTACCCAAAGTCCATTTTTCCTTTTGGAATGGAAAGGCAGAGACTGTGGTGTCTTTATGGTATTTACACATATATACAACCTGAGCCTACGATGGAGGGGTTCACAGCATCAACACCCCAAAAGGGTCTTGTTTCTCCTACAGTTGCAGTCCATCACCTCACAAGGATGCTAGCTTGGCTTGATTAGCTTTTAACACTTGCTGGATCCAGGGATTAGAGGAACTCATAAACAATATTGAGTGGTTGGCATAACACAGTCTTGATTTTGGTCAAGAGCAGTGGGCCCTGTTGCTTAACTTTGGTGCCCTGGTGAATGTCCAGCCTTTCTGCCTTCTGGAGCTAATCCTGTTTAGACCAATTGATGTTTCTGGATACTTCAAAGGCAACTAAAAAGGAAAAATAATCATAAAATTATGGTTTCCACAAAATCATAAATTACAACACAGATAGGAAACCTCAGACAACACTATCTTAATCATTTTTAAAGAGTGTGTGGAAACAACCCTAAAATTTACATTCATTACCCCACCTTTTTTTGCTTCTGACCCTGGCCACTTCTATGAAGCTGCTCTAGAACAATTGCATGTAAGGACATATCCTGTTTTGGGGGGCCAACATGCCCATCCAGGTAGATTTTTACATTTTAATGGAAATGTCCAGGTTTGGGGTTTATTTTATTTTATTTTTTGGTTTTGGGGTGGGGGGCAAGCACATGCTTGGGAGGGCACTGTGCCCCGGAAGCACCACAGTGGAGCGAGGCCATCACAGCAAAGAGCAAAGATCAGGTAGGAGCTGGGGTCCTGCCTCCGCTTGGCCTGGCAGTGGCTCGGCCTCGGCCTGCTCTTCATGCCGTGGCCACTGCCAGGATGGAGTATCCATTTGTATGTGGCCCTTGGAATGTTGAATGCAATAGATTGTGGCCCTAAGGCCAAAAGAAGCTCCCCACCCAGGTTTAAAACAATAAAAACTATTTTTGAAAAAACAAACAAGCCAACAGAATTGAAATTTTAGTTTTTAAATGCACACAACAAATATGGGTTGCTTGTTGAATGGGGGGCCTGGGCTGTGCCAAGACCAGTAGGCTTAGTCCGCCAAGTATTTAAGTGTGAGAATGTATTTCCCCTCCCCTCATCCTTCCTAGCCTGCAAGTGTAACCCTGGAGGCTCTACCAACGGAGCAGCGACTTGTGATGATGTCACCGGTCAGTGCATCTGCCTCCCTCATGTGACTGGGCGGGACTGCAGCCAATGTCAAGCAGGTTATTATGACCTCCAGCCAGGAAAGGGTTGCAAAAGGTAATCAAGTGGAGTGGGTGAGAAGGAAGTGTGGGGGAGAAAATGATTTTTAGAGAAAAATCAGGTGGGGAATATGTAATATAGGAGGAACCTGCCTTATACTGAGTCAAACCATTGGGTTCATCTAGCTCAATATTGTCTACACTGACTGGCAGCAGCTCTCCAGTATTGCAAGCAGGTTTCTCTCCTTGCCCTACCTGGAGAAGCCAGAGGCTGAATCTGTGACCTTCTGCATGCAAAGCAGATGCTCTTACTCTGAGCTACAGCCTCTTCCAGTAGCCTAGTCTGTGGTTAAAGATACTCTGATTACTTTTGTGCTGCTGATTGGAGTTCAATATTGTGACAAATATACCCTAGTTATGGAGCTGAACAACCTCGTCATACATACTTGCTAAGATTTTTTGCTGTGGTAGTGAACTTTGACTTTTATTGATAATTATAGTATTTGTTTTACCTTCCTTAAAGGTTTTTCCCATTTTGGGGTTGTTGTTTTTAAAATTACTGTACTAATCAATTGTAATGAAACCTCACAGCTGTTTACAAAAAACAAAACATTAAAATTATCAATAAAACTGAGGTTCTATTTACAGTCAAGTGGTGTATAAATTTAATTAATTAGGGCAGGCAGGCAGTCCCATAGTTTTTCCACCACATAGCATGTCCGGTATATTTCTGAGCCAACTTAACCAATCTTAACAGTGTGTGGTTGAGAAGGACCTGGAAGCAAATCTTAGTGCAGAACAATGGTTCTCAAAAGTTTTCCTCTGGGTCACATTTTCAGAATAAGAATTTGCTTGTGCCACTGCTATTTTTATTGATAAGAAATACATTGGAAAACAAAAAGAAACAACTCCTAGTATTGTTGGTATTAAGTAGTGGGTGAACATAGCAGATGACACAGAGAGTTCTCCAAAGCAGCTATTTATTCGGAAGCTGGAACTGAACTGAACACAAACAGCTCAGCCGGCCTGCTTTTATAGGCAGCCGGCTTGACAACATTGTAACAACAACAACCTAGGGTTTCCCGCCTAAAATAACTGCCGTGGACCTGAGTGAAAACTATATACACAACACCCCTGTTGGCCAGGGTGAGAAATTTCAATACATAACAGTTGGATTTTGAAAAGCTATCTATCCATATTCTGCAAATAAATAAAAATAATATTGTGATAGTATAATCTACTCTACTACCCTGAGATGTTTGTTATTTTCCTTTGATTGTCCTTGAAACTTCCCGCCACACTTGCCATCCTTTGAGAACCACTGGCATAGAGACAGGATTATATGAGCAGGCCATTGAATAACCTGGTTCTAAGCTGTTTCTTCTTCTCTCTATCTCTCCCTCTCTCCCCCTCCTCAGTTGCCAATGTCACCCAGTAGGTTCTCAACACAGCCACTGCCACCCGCTCACAGGGCAATGCTCTTGTCAACCTGGCGTGGAAGGGGTGTCGTGTGATCAGTGCCAGGCTGGTTTCTTTGGCTTCTCATTCCAAGGATGTCGAGGTAACTCCAGTGCCTGATTGAGTGTCTTCACAGTTTGCTATAATGTCTTGTCATGGATGCAGGGCTCTCTTTCTCCTTGGCTTCCTCCCTGCACTCCAATGGAAAGCAACTGATTAAGAGGATCTGTCATAAAAGGATGGGGTCACAATGTGGAACATCCTGCAGAAGAGCCTGGATCAGGCTAAAGGCTAGCCCAGCATCTCATTCTCACAGTGGCCACCAGATGCCTGTGCGAAACGGCAAGCAGGACCCAACAGCACTCTCCCCGTTTGTGATATCCTGCAGGGGCGCCAATTTGAATAAAATATGGGGGGGCAGGTCCTAGCAACAGAGGTACCTAGAGCTGGTGAGATGGTTTATTCCCTACTCAATCCACTTTTTTATCCCTAAAACAGTTCTGTGAAGTTGGTTGTTTTCAAAAACCAGCTGGTCCAAGGCTATTCTGAACCCAACTCTCTCCAAGCCCAAGTTTCTAGGCATCTGGTTGTCTCTCCCCCCCCCCCCCCCCCAAATCAACAAGTGCTTGCTGCAGAATTATGCATTTGCCTGCTTGGGCATATTTTTAGGACACTTTATTTCTGTGACAGTAGGCTTTCATTTAAATTGCTTTTAAATATTGTGATTTAATTGTTGTAATGAGCCCTGGGTCCTTGGGGTAAAGGGCAGAAAGAAGAAGAGGAAGAGGAGGAGGATAGCTTTACCCTGCCAACTTATGGGGAGGGTAAATGGTGAAATGATAAATAAGAAATTATGTTGATAGTTTTTGCTCTCTTGCCATCCAGCAATCCTTTTACAAGTTCATTTACAGGGCTTGTTGGGGGGGGAAAGTCCAAAAGTGGAATAGAAAGAAAGCCAGCAATGCCCATCAACTTTGGGTCCCTCCAGCCCCCTCAAACATTTTAAGGGGGGCAAAGGGACCTGAGTTCCCAGCAGCAGGTATTCAAAGACTTGCTGCTTCTGATGGTGGAGACAGAACATAATCATCATGGCAGGTAGCCACTGATAGCCTGATCCTCTATGAATTTGTGAGCCAGTGTGGTGTAGTGGTTAAGAGCGGTAGACTCATAATCTGGTGAACCGGGTTCGTGTCTCCGCTCCTCCACATGCAGCTGCTGGGTGACCTTGGGCTAGTCACACTTCTCTGAAGTCTCTCAGCCCCACTGACCTCACAGGTGCTCTGTCACCCCAGACTATGTCCTTTTCCATTCTACTCCTCCTTCCCATGCATGCTGTCCCCAAATTAAGAGTCACACATATTGTTTTCTTACTTCCAGCCTGCAACTGCTCCCAGCTCGGTTCTGTCTCACTCCAGTGCCATGACAACAGCACATGTGTGTGCAAGCGCGGCTTTGTGGGGTACAAGTGTGATCAATGCAAAGTGAACTACTTCTATGACCCTGGGAGCAATCAGTGCCTGGAGTGCCCTATTTGCTACCATCTTGTGAAGGAAGAGGTAAAACCCACCGCTTGCTTGCTTGCATCAGCCAGTCGGTCAGCCAATCAGCTAATGAGACGTTTTAGTCAGATTTGCTAAATGTATAGTCAGCCAATTAACCCCATTAAAAACAAAAATACTTCCTTACTATATTTCTAGACTACTGTCCATTCCTTAAGATCCCTGGTATCAAAACAACAACACAACAACAACAATCATAAACCAGTTAATGCAACCAAACATGTAAATCAACAATTATGATAACTGTATTTCTGTGGGCAAACAGAGCATTTCATTTTGAGCTGGTCTCACCAGCCACTCAACTCAGAACACCCACCAAAGCCTGGCTGAACAGCTAAGTCTTAAGGCAAAGGAAGGTGCCATATAAACCTCCACATGGAGGGAGTTCCAGAAGTGAGGTGCCACTAGTGAGAAGGTTCTATCCCATGTCACTATACAGTAGACCCAACACTCTTTAGCATATCTTAGGGCCTGTTCAGGTTGGCATAAGGAAAGGTGCTTCTTCAATTATTTGGGTCTCAGGTTTTTTAAGTACTTCATAAGTTAGCATCATTGGACCCAGTAGCATATACACAACCAGTACAGATCCTTTAAAATTGGTGTTGTATGAGTGTGATTGGCTACACCACTCAGCGCTCTAACAGTTGCAGCATCTGGACTGTCTTCAAGGGTAGCCCCATGTAGAATGCATTGTGGCAAACAAATTAGGAAGTTACTACATCATGAATTACTGTGACTAGGCAGTAATACTTAAATTTAGATAATTGAGCCAAATTTATGGCTAGTCAACCAATGTTTTTGTTTATTTAGTTGCATTTATATACAAATATGAAGCAGAATCTGGTTACCGGTATGTGTGATGCTAATTGGCCCCTGTGATATCGCCAAGAACCAGGAACATTTTTAAAATTTAATTGATAATTTTTTGGATTGAATACATGTACTCATTTCTAAGGCTGTTGTTGAGTGGTAGTTTCAAGTTTTACATTTTTGTATTGCCCTTTTTATCTTTCGTCATTTCTGAGCTTAAGACATATTACACAAACATTTGCCTGGGAAAGTTGCCTAAACTTAATCAAATAAACTATTTTCTACCCTTTGCACTGTGCAACTGTCTTTTACTATCATGTCTGCATTTCTTCCCAAAAGCCATCTTGTTTCAGCCTCATTTCCTCTGCAAGAAGCAAGTTGTGGAACCCAAGCTCAGAGTTGCACCGTGAGGCTGTATTTTTATATTACGTCTGTCTTCCCTGGAAAGCCATCCCATATTGCTCTCTTTCTCCCTGCAGGCAGACAATTTGAAGGCCAAGTTGACAAAGATGGAGTCATGGTTGGAGAAACCAAATTGTGGCATGATGAGGGCACGTTATTATTCTGCCATGCTGTGGGACGCACCACGGGGTGACACTCTCCACAGCCGCTACCTGTTGAAAGGTAAAGAGATTGGGTGGGTGGGAAAGGGGTCTTCCCTTTCTGTTGGAGCACAGGAAATATCTAGAAGGGACTTTCAGACCCACCAACAGAGAATCCTCCCAATTTTCATCAAACTAGCAACTCAAGAATGTCCTAGGATTTGCCTCGAAAAAGGTCAAGTATATGGATGAATGGATCATTCTGTGTCTTCTTCATGTGCATTTCACGTGTGTCCATCTTGTTCCACACCTTGCTCAAAAATGGGAGAGAAAAGGCAGGCCTACAGTCTAAAAGGCACAACAAAAAGGAAATGGAATTGAGATTGAGGAAGACAACAACTAGCACTGATTTTTTGTTAAAAACAGTGCTTTTCTTCTAGAAAAAGGGTTCTGGTATTCACCATGAAGTTGTTACAGTAAGTGCCACACTTTTAACCAGTGCTTTCTTCTAGGAAAAAAAAAGGTGCCGGTACTGTCTACCCTTGAGAGCCCCCTGAAATAAGCATTGGTTATAAAGTTCCCAGAAGTGTTCCTTCTGTTCTGCCAGGAAGGAAGCAAAGAAACTCTAAGGAATGTAAGAAGCTACCTGAAACCATTGAGCTGCCAAGCTCACGGTTGTCTACACTGAACAGCAGCAGCTGTCTCAGGTTTCAGGCAGCCCTATCTGGAGAAGCTGAGGATTGAACCTGGGGCCTTCTGCATGCAAGGCAGATTCTCACCCACTGAGCTCACCCCCAGCCCTTACAATAGCCTGTAGCTGGTCATTCTTTCGCCAGTGGATACAGCCAGGGTAGTCTCTCCCTAGCCATGATGTTCTTCCTGTGAGGCAGAGGGAGCAGCTTCCCTTGGTTCTCTGGTCAATTGCAGAGGCTAAAATGTTGTGCCCTCCTGCCCTGCACTCTATGCACAATACGCTATGTACCTCTCCACTACAAAGAAGAGGGAGTTGGTCAGATAACACCCCCCAAAAAACATATCCCATAATGCTCCATATCCAGCTTTTCTCTGACACAGCCCCAAGCATGTGAAGTAGCCATTGCAAAGAGCTATTTTTGTCCCCTGCAGGTGCCAAAGTGGCTTTCCTAGAAGAGCTTGCTGAGCTGGAGAACCTAGTGCATGATGCAGAGAGCCGGCTGAGGAACACCAGTGAGATTATGGGCTGTGACAACCAGAGTGGCACCAAGGGCTGCCTCCTCCTCACTGACATCCTGCCCATCCTGCAGTCCACACAACAACAGATCCAGATGGCCACCGACACACTGGATGCCATGGTACCACATTGAGAGTGGAGCTGGCATGGTGCAGAATTCAAAAGTGTCCATGGGCAAAGGCACAGCTCACCAAGTGCCAGAGATCAGCTGATCACTGTGTGCTGAGGGTTGGGCCATTAGGGAGAAAAGGGCACTGCCCCACCAACCTCAGTCTACCCTTATCCATCCCCGCCCTTCCTGCCTTCTTACTTACAACCAATCCAGAGGGAGGCCCTGCCTGTCAGCTTTCTCCTTCTTAGTCTCAGTGTTGCCCTTAGAGAAAATAGCAGGGTGAAGGACGATAGGGACAAAACTAGAATGAGTTGGCTCCGCCTCTCATTGTCTCTGACTCTGCTTCCTCACCAGCCCTACTGACCACCAGATACCACTGTATCTGGAACTTGTAGAGCACTGTCCGCTGGGCTTTACAGATCCTGACAATTGGCTGATAGAGCTTATGAAGCCCAATATACAGCTACGTCTTTACCTGCTGCACGCTTGGCATCATATCAGAAGGCAGGTGTAGAGAAGGTGAGCGTAGCTTGGCCAGAATGGCCTGGCAGGCCAAATGGGGAATCTGGCAGGCTTAATTAGGCCCCTGAGCCAGAGGTTCCCCATTGGTGTTCTAGCCCCACACCTTTTGTTTATGGGAAGCTTGCAAGGAGTATATGATTTTCAGAAGTGTGTTGCCAGAGAAGAGAGTTTTCTCCAGAAAACCAGAGGATTTCCCCTCCTTCCCTTAAAGGAGTTTCCTGCTGAGATGTCGCACCATCCCACCAACTGGACCCACCAGGCACAGGAGTCTAGAGTGCTGGCCCAGAGGTATGTTTCACATATTCACAGTTGAATATATAAGTTTCAACTTAGAATGGACTAATGTGTTCACTGATTTCAGTGGGGTGGCCCTGAGTATGATGAAGGCTGCATACACACCATATGTTTAAAGCACATTCCTCTGCCCCCCAAAATCCTGAGTACTGTAGTTCACCCAATTAATCAACTAGTAGCGATTGGACTGGTGAGATTGCCAGCAATGCCAAAGTCACTGTGTTTTCTTTCTTCTCTCCACAGCCATATGGAGGCTGCAGCCTTGGTAGAGGACACTGCCCAAAAGGCCATGCTCCTGTCCAACAAGACCTATCACCTTCTGCAGAGTATCATAGAGGACAATGCAATAGTGGCGTTTAGGGGACAGATGGAAGAGAGGTGAGCTCTTGGGGGGGGATGTAGTCCAGCATCCTTTTCCCACAGTGGCCAAGTGGGTGCCCAAATGGGAAGCCTGTAAGCATCTGCAGTTACCATATTGTTGACCTTGAGTTACACTGTTCTCACTTCTAGAAGGCAGGAGATACAGATATACAGTATTAGAAACATCTTAATTATTAGCCAATAAGTGCTATCCACAGCCATTTTTTCCTGTAAGCATGCAGACAAGTGTTCTCTGCCCCTCAGCAAACCTTAACCTCAGAGAGGAACAGATATGTTTAGATTGAAGGCAATGAGGATGCTTTCAGTCCAGCTCATCTGCTCCACAAATGTTATCTCCATCTTCATAATCATATGATTAACATCATATGAGGGACCATCATTTGCTTCAAGTTTTGATCTAGGCAAAATGAGGTGCAAAAAGAAAGAAAAAACCCAGCTCCTTAATTGTTTTACTACTATTTTCCTCTTTGATGTCAGCTTTAAATTTTGATTTCAGGGACTCTGAAATAATGACTGGGAGTTTTGAGTCAGCAAAAATGTCCCTTGGTCTTTCTCAGGAACTTCCATTCCCAGACCACATGATTATGTATCCTGAATCAATTTTCTATTTCTTTTGTTGCCCTATTGGCTCACAGTTTCCTTTGGCATCTTCTCACAGCTACCAGAGAATCCAAAAGGCACAGGGGGAGCTTGGCTTGCGGATGGAAGAGGCTACAGCCAAAGCTGAGGAGACTTTTGCTTTAGTCCATCAGGGCAACATGGCAAAGAACCTCACACAGATCAGTGTCATAGAGCTGGTGAGCAGTGGGGAATAAATGTGCACTAAATACACCCCCTGCCCCCTTTCACAGGACCATGCCACATAAAAAGGGGGAGGGAGGTATGCCATGGGTTAGGTTATAGCCAATGGCAGTCCTACACAAAGTAGACCCATTGAAACCAATGGACGACTTATTTCTATTAGTTTCAATAGATTTACTATGAATAGGAGGTAGCTGAATGCAACCCAGTGACTTTGAGGTGTGGGGATGAACTTTAAGAATCTGGGGAACAACTCTTGCCTTTAAAAATGAGGTGGCAAAGGTTTTTCTCTCCCCCACATCCCTCATTCTTGTGAGGAGTCTATTTGGCTATTATTGGCTGACACAGTTTCCAATTTAATTATAGTTTCCCCTGAAAACTTTACTAATACCCAGGTACAAAACTGTTGTTCGCTGATTGCTTTTTATAATCTCCCATTGCTGTTTTACTAAGGGTATCATACCATTTTTACTAATTTGCTCTTATTCTATGGGGTTTTTCGTTTCATTTTTGTATTGCCAGTTTGAAAGCCACTGAGTGGTGGCAATGCTGTAATGACAACAAACCATCTTGCTTGGGTCAGACCGCTTAACAGAAATTAAATTTCTTCTGGCGTTTTCTCCTACAGCATCCCCTGGTTCAGCAGGCTGAAAATCTTACTCATTGTGCCAATGAACTGGAGCACCTGGCAGAACAGAATAAACACCTGGTGGCCAATGGATCTCTTATTGTAGAGGCCAAACTGGAGAGTGTGGCTCAGAGGATGAAGGAGTTGGAACAAGTGAGTTACTCTCTGCTTGGGGCTGCATCTCATTTCTAACCAGGACAATTTGCACTGGCAGGAATGACACAATTCCCTCTCTTCTGGTGTTCTGGCTGAGTGTTGTTGTTTGCATTGACCAAATGGCAACACTTGTCCACAAGAGGGTGCTGCTATTCACTCCTGAAAAGTACAAAATCCCTCTCTTCTCAGTGTTCTGGCTGAGCGCTGCTGTTTACATTGGGAAAATGGCAACATGTGTCCACAAGAGGGAGCCATTCACTCCTGAGATTACAAAAACAAATCTTATAACGAAGCATCAAAATAAATTGAGAGATTAAAATGCAATCAAACTGGCTTTACAAGAGGATTAGACAAATTCATGGTGGATAAAGGCTATCAATATCAACTAGCCATGATGACAATACTCTGCCTACAGCAGTACTGCTTTTGAAAACCAGTTACTGGAAATCACAGGAGTGGAGAGGGCTTTTGTAGTCAGGTGCTGCTTGTGGGTGGGTTTCCCACAGGCGTCCAGTTTGCCACTGTGAGACCAGGATGCTGGGCTAGATGGGCCACTGGCTTAATCCAGCAGGGCTCTTCTTGCATGCTTATGTTAGCATAACTACAATATATCATAAAATTGTATGTACTACCAGGGCTGCTGTACCAAACAGCTGTGCAAGCCTTTGGGAGGCAGAGATGCAAGAGGGCATCAAAGGAGAGATGGAAGGAAAGAGGGACAGAGGCCAGTGCTGCCCACAACACCCCTAACCATCATTCAAGGCACCCCAGGGTGCCACGGCACACTAGCTGAAAACCACTAAACTAATGAATGAATAATAATTGTGCACAGAAGCTTTTTTTCTTACTTACTTTATATACTACCTTTCCCTCCAAGGAGCTCAAGTGGTGTACATGGTTCTCCCCATTTTATCCTCACAGCAACCCTGTGAGGTAAGAGAGGTAATGGTAAAGGACCTGTGGATGGTTAGGTCCAGTCAAAGGTGATTATGGGGTGCGGCGCTCATCTTGCTTTTCAGGCCAAGGGAGCCGGTGTATGTCCACAGAAAGCTTTCCAGGTCATGTGGCCAGCATGACTGAACTCCTACTGGTGCATGGAGGACCGTGACGAGTACCAGAGCGCCTGGAAACACCGTTTACCTTCCCGCCACAGCGGGTACCTATTTATCTATTTGCACTGGTATGCTTTCAAACTGCTAGGTTGGCAGAAAGTTAGGCTGAGAGGCAGTTACTGGCCCAAAGTCACCCAGTGATATTCATGGCTGTGTGGGAATTCAAACCCTGGTCTCCCTGGTCCCAGGCCAAAATACTGACCTCATAAGATTCTCCAGGACTCTCAGTACATAGCTAAAACAAACCTTGAGGAATATTTATACAAATGAATGAGTTGGAGGAGGAGTTGTTTTCTGGTTGCACACATGGCTTCAACACTAATCAATTTTGCAGGCTGGTGGCGCTGTGGTCTAAACCACTGAGCCTCTTGGGTTTGCCGATCAAAAGGTCGGCGGTCCGAATCCACGCGACGGGGTGAGCTCCCATTGCTCAGTCCCAGCTCCTGCCAACCTAGCAGTTTCAAAGCATGTCAAAGTTCAAGTAGATAAATAGGTACCGCTCCGGCGGGAAGGTAAACTGTGTTTCCGTGCGCTGCTCTGGTTCGCCAGAAGTGGCTTAGTCATGCTGACCACATGACCCGGAAAAACTGTCTGCGGACAAACGTCTGCTCCCTCGGCCAGTAAAGCGAGATGAGCGCCGCAACCCCAGAGTCGTTCGACTGGACTTAACTGTCAGGGGTCCCTTTACCTTTACCTATGCCTACAGGAACACGTGTGAAGACCTCCCTCAATTGAGGCTTCCACAGTGGATGGAAGAGCTCCCAGTACACATGGTCCAAATCACCTGCATTTATAAAAAAAATAATAATTGCTGGATCACTGTGAATGTATTTTGGAGCTACTATGTAGCCCAGCCTCTTTCTTAACAACCTCCCCCCCTCCCCCCCCTCTTTTAAGAGAATTCCTTCACGAGCAGACTTTCAGATGTTTTCTATCTCCCCCTTCTTGCTTTGATAACAAGATTGGTTAGTGCTTTTCTTGGGTACAGGGCATTTTCTTTTTAAAAAATAATGGTGCATTTAAACAAAATCTAGGTTGCCTCCAACACTGTGCATGGAGATGGTTGGTCTTTTAGTGTGACAGCGCCCACACTTTGGAACTCCCTGCTGATTGACAGAAGGCTGGTACCTTCGCTGTACAGTACTTAATTTGGTGCTTGCTTAAAACATTTTTGTTTAATCAAGGCTGTCCAGGTCAAGCCAACCTGTGTTTTAATCTTTTAATCCTTACTGTTGTTTTTAATTATCTTGTGAATACCTGTTTTTAAGTGTAATTTATTGATAGCTTTAAAGTTTTAATTTTTGTGTGTGGCTTTTTAGAGGTTTTATTATAATTAAACAGTATATAAGCATTGTGAAATAAACAAATAGGCAAAACAGGTGTGGGGGGGAAACCATGATCCTTTTTGTTTTTTGTAGCTATGGCAAAGGACAAATGACGCCCACACACAGGCATCCTCATCGCTCTCGAAGGGGGAGGCTGTGCTCTCCGAAGCAAAGACCTTGTTGGCTACCTTGGATGGTAAGAAAAGAGTGCCTGATGGTCCACCTCCATGATGAGTAGGCTACCTCGACTTATATCTAGATCAGCCTTAGCCAACCTAGAACCCTCCATATGTTTTTGGACTGCAGCTCCCATCGGCCCCTGCCAGGACAGCCATATCATAGAATCACAGAATTGGAAGGGACCTTGAGGGTCATTTAGTCCAACCCCCTGCAATGCAGAAATCTCAGCTAAAGCATCCATGGCAGATGACCATCCAACCTCCATGTAAAAACCTCCAGGGAAGGAAAGTCCAACACCTCTCATGGGAGTCTGTTCCATTATTGAACAAGTTCTTTCAGATGTTTAGTTGGAATCTCCTTTCTTGTAAATTGAAGCCATTGGTTCAAGTCCTACTCTCCAGAGCAGGAGAAAACAAGCTTGCTCCATCTTCCATGTGATACTTTTGTTATCCACCGGTATTTCGCTTTCCATTCTTGAGTTGGGAATAGAGTAGTTGCTTTAGAAGACGATAATCAGACATCCTGACAACATGACCAGTCCAACAAAGTTGATGTTGAGGAACATTAAACTTTCTGTGTAGCAGTTACACAAATGCATGCTTACTGTTCCGTAAAGGTAGATCTTAATTCTTGTCACCCACAGAAAGGGGTTGACCCTCCTATCTTCCCACCTGGGAGCTTCACTTTCTTCTCCCAGCCTCCCACCCCTGGAGAACTTCCCATCCCTGCCTCTCACACAGGGTCCTTCACCAGCTAACCATCACCTTCATTTGCATACAGTGCCTTCATTGACCCATTAAAAAAACAGATGCAAAAACAAAGAAAAGAAAGAAAAGGAAACAAGAAGATAAAAATAATACAAGTGATAAAAGAAAAGAAAAGAAAGGGGGGGAGAGAGAGAAAGCGCTTCTTATTCTCAGTCTATCAGGATAGATAGATAGATAGATAGATAGATAGATAGATAGATAGATTCAAAGTATTCAGTCCAGAATGATATCCAGCTACTCCTCCTTCTACTAGGTGATATTTCCCCAGTCATCAGACCCAGACGCCGCAAGTTAATTCCTGTTCCCTTCCACACAAAAAGTTTAAAAGGGGTTCTCCTGTTGTTGTTGTTGTTGTTGTTGTTGTTGTTGTTGTTGTTGTTGTTTGTTGTTAAGTGCCAACAATAGTCTTCCTCCAGTCCAACATAACAACTTTACCTCCAAAAACTTTAACAACCCTTCCTCCATGTTGAGAAACAATAAATCCTTCATCTTTATTCACACAGGAGTCTCTCCGCTATGGTCATATACCGGTATTAAAACAGTAATCCATAGTTATTTGCTTATTGTATATTCATTAATTCAATATACTCCACTCCCATTTCCTATTGGCTGTGATTTCCATCCTAAGTTTAGCAAAAAAAAAAAAAAAAGATCCTTCCATTTTAGCTTCTTCAAACCATAGTCTCCCAGGTCCTAGTCCGATGCTCTAAGTCTAAACATCACACCACACTGGATCTCAATATCATAATCAGAATAACCAATCTCTACTGCCTCGCCATCAGGGATGAAGAGGTTGGGTGCACGTCACAAACGCCAGTCTGCCACAAACAGGAAAATGACAGTTGTGCGGGATCGGTCAATAGCAGAGGCCCAGAAGAAGACCAGACAAGCTCAGAAGATTCTGGGAGATTCTTTTTCAGTCTCTGCTGAGGCTCAGAAAACTGCCAACAATGCAGAGTTAGTCGCGAAGGAAGGCGCTAAGGTATGAACAGCTCACACCTGTGAAGTTTAAGGCCTACTGTTAAGTTCAGCCCACTTCTCCTGAGAGGTGAGGTCCTCTAGAGGGGAACAGGACTTGCCTGGGTTTAGTTTCCTTTGGAAGGAGTTCCCTGGGGGTTTCTCAGTGCCTCATATTATTTGTGTTCATTTACAAACACACAGGTTGAGCATAGAGGCTGCAGCAGCCCACAGCACCCAGTAGGCTTCAGGGCTGAATGGGGATTTGAACCCTCAGGTCCTAGCATGATGCTCTTAACCACAACACCACCCTAGATTGACCCTGCCTGGTAAACGGCATTTTTGTGCGCTGCTCTGGTTCGCCAGAAGTAGCTTAGTCATGCTGGCCTGGCCACATGACTCGGAAGCTGTCTGCGGACAAATGGCAGCTCCCTCAGCCAGTAAAGCGAGATGAGCGCCGCAACCCCAGAGTCATCTGTGACTAATGGTCAGGGGTCCTTTTACCTATACCTTTAATGGCCCTCCACAGCCACCCATCCTCCTCACCTGTTTTTATCATCCTCTTCAACAGAAGGCCCAGGACACACTCAGAGACGCAAAGTGGGAGAAAAGGCGCATGGATAAACTTAAGGCACATGTTGCTTTGACTGTGGCAGAAGCCTCCAGGCAGAAGCGCGAGTCTGAAGAACGTGGCAATGACCTCGCTGGACCTGGACAAGTCAGTGATGCTTTGGATTCGTTAGCTGGAGGGGGTGCACTGCTAGGGTTGTTCAAGGACCATAGCTCAGGGGCAGAGGATCTCCTTTACATGCAGAATCCCCAGCATGTCCAAGCAGAGCTGGGAATGTCCCCTGTCTGAAAACCTGGAAAGCCACTGCCAGTCAGTGTTGGCAATACTGAGCTAAATGGACCCCAGTAGTCTGACTGAGTATAGGGCAGCTTCCTGAGTTTTCTGTGGTATCCCTTTTTAAAGAACATGACCCCACTTTCCATAAATCTTTGGTTTACTCTGAATATTGTTTGTTTATGCCAGGGATGGGGAACCTTTTTCAGCCCAAGGGCTGCCTTCCTTCATATGCAACCTTTCAGGGGCCAAATGTGGTGGCTGCGGGAAAGCAAGAGGCATCATCCCAGTTCAAGGACATGTGAAATCATTAGAGGAAGGTGCAGAGTAGGGCCCGTGAGAGGCGTGGCCTGGGCACAGTCCCAATGTCCAGATAGGGAATCCTGGGGGATCCACTTTTGCCCCCTGGCTCTGAGGTTCCCCATTTTACAACATGGGCTCCACGTCTTACGTATCTCTAGAGCCATATCCATGAACTGATCGCCTATTTCAGGGTGGGGGCACCTTTTTCAACCCAAGGGCTGCCTTCCTTTGTGGGGAACCTTCGGGGGTGGGGGCCTACATGCCAGTGGCGGACGTGGCCAAAGGCAAAACTGGGCAAAGCCATGGATGTGACCTGTGCCTTCGTCAGGAGATTACATACTAGCCATGCAAAAACCAGAGGTTTGGACACACACATACATACACACCATACATCTTTCCATCCAGGCAAGCAAGAGGCATGGTCACAATTTAAGGATGCATTCCAGGGAGGCAAAAGCACTTGGAGAGGTTGCAGAGAATGCCTGGAGATGGGTGTGTGGCAAGGAGAGCAGGGCAGGGCCTCAGGAGATCCCCAAGAGCTGTATAGGGACAGGCCTAGAGGGTTCCTTTTGTCCTCTGGGCCCGAGATTCCCCAGCCCTGACCAGGACACTGTCGCACGTGTCAAGGGGTTAAAAGATACCTTTGTGGTCCCTGCCAACCCTACAATTCTAACGCACAGACAATCTCATCGGAAGGTTGCAGCAGAGATGAACAATCTTGAGAAGAGCCTCCGAAATGTCCAGGGCTCCTTGGAGATGGACATTGCGACGCTGAACAGCCTGCTCACCAGTCTCGGTGAGTAACCAACACCACTTGGCTGTTTTCATTTCCATTGGGTGTGGTGTGAGAATAGTTGGTTGCAAGCAATTCAAGGAAGCGCAATGAACCTCCTAAGTCCAGATAACAAGGCCAGCCCTGTTGTTAGGCAGAATGAAATGAATGCATCAAGCGGCTGATGGGGATGGCAAAGAGCAGCAGTGAATGGCAGAGCTGTGTGTGGCCTGTGGCCTGCCCTGGCTTTGTCCATTTGCAGGTGCAGTTTGGATTCAAACTGCTTCTGCAAAGGTGCTCATTGTCTATGCTGAGCTTTATAACGTCAGGTGATTGACAGGTCAGCAGCCCCACCCACCTGTCATAGTTGGTTTTACAGGGTGTGTGTTGGAGAATTAAAGATCTGGCATGCCTGTCAGATCCAGTTCCTTGCTCCTGCAGTAGCATCCTGGGCACACTTGTGCTGCAGCTGAAAGCTCAGCACTTCCTGTGCCAACCACTAGAGGGCAGCCTTTCCTTTAAAACTGGTCACCGTTTTTTCATAAAAGTTTCTAAGAACTACTGTACAGTGAACTTTAATCCTAATGTTGCAATCAATAGCCTTTAGGGATTAATGAGTGTTTGCCAAATGTTGTGCCTGGAACAAAATCCTGGCAGGTAGAAATTAAGCAGGCAGACTTCTGCCTTGCCACCAGGTCCATGATGGGCAAAGCTTTCTGCTCGCAAGGCTGTGGTTAAGGGCTCTGAGGGATAGCTCAGTCAATAGAGCATGCAATAGAGCATGAGACTCTTAATTTCAGGCAAAAGATTCCTGCATCATAGGGGGTTGGACTAGATGACCCTTGGGGGTCCCTTCCAACTCTACAATTTTATGAGCCTATGAGACAGAAGATATCAGGGACTCTGAGATAGATACCTGAGCCTTACTTAAAGCTGCAGTATATTTTACAGATTTATTATTAGGAACACCCTCCAATGCTAAAAGACGCGTGTCAGTTGAGCAAAGTGTATGGAAGGGTGGCCAGCTTTTATGTATGGGAGGTGTTTTTTTTAATTCTTTAGAAAACACATAAACTGCTTGATCAAAAAGGTTCTCCAAATAAAATTGGTGCAAAACACAGCTAAACTCAGCAGTCCAATTAAAGACAAACATACCTAAAACCATCATCATTGAAACAAATATATTTTAAAAACCCAAATATATAGAGCCATCATAATTAAAATCAAAGATAAAAACCAATAAAGCTTTTAAAACACCTATAGGTATTTAGATTGCATATCTAGGTACAAAAAAAGTTTTCCGCAAGTGTCTACAACAATATAGTTAGTGGGTATCTGTCAAACTGGGAATTTTAGGATCAAGACAGAGGTTGCAGGATTGAGTCCAACTAGGTCTAAGGGCTTATCCACACTTACCTTTTGACTCACTCTTTCCAGGCACAGTTCTGTGCTTAAAACTTCAGTTTCTTGTGGGTCTGTCCCCCCCGCCCCCGCAGATTGCCATTTGTTCCACTTGACCTTTAAAGAGTGGATTTTTGCAGTGAAGGCTCTGGACTGGGAGCACTCAGTGCAAAGCACACTCTGTGCCTGGAAAGAACAGAGGAAAGTTAAGTGTGGATAAGCCTTTACTCAGAGTAAGCCCATTGAAAACTAATGGACCAAAGTCAGTCATGTCCATGAACTACAGTGGGTCTACTCTGTGTAAGACTAACTTTAGATATGACCCTGCTTTGAGGAACTTCAAGGGAAAGAGAGTTCAAGAATAGAGGTTTCATTTATACCTCTCGCTAGGATTGCTACCTAAGAGGGGAAGCTTTGTGCCTTTTAAGTACTGGTAGCTGTAATCGCTGGCAGAGGTTCACCAGGTCCCATCACCACATTCTCAGGAGCTCTTTAATTTATGCCTGTCAGAAAAAGACACAGAGAGCCACACTCTTGCAGGGTAAGGGGTGGTGAAGGTGAACCAAACAAATGGGCTTTTATTTGTAAAGAGTGTGGTTTGGGGGGGGGTGTATCCATAGTGGTGCTCAGTCACAGTTCCGCCAGTACAAGGATTTCTGTTTGTACAACAGGACTTTCCCTTCTGTTCCCCCTCCCCACGCATCCTCTACTAAACTTGTTCCAGGGGTTTCCCCAACCCTCTGGAGATAGGGAGGAGAGGGTGCAGGATGTGTGTGGAGAGTGGGGGGAACCCCCATGGTGTAAGTGGGAAATCTTCGCACTAGCAGGACACATTAGTGGATACCACACTTTATGCTCAGGGAATATGTTTCTTTCCTGTCTATTATGATGGTTTAAATATGGATCTTCCTTGCATTTTTCTATTTGATCTTCAGCAGCAATGTTTCATTTTTATATTTGGCCACGTTTTATTTTAGCATATTATAAGGTTTTAGTTTGTCCATGGAGTTTTCTTGGCAGGGATACTGGAGTGGCTTGCCAGTTCCTTCTCCAGGTGGATCACGTTTGGTCCAAACTCTCCACTACGACCTGTCCATCTTGACCTGTCCATAGCTTCCCTGAGTAATTCAAGCCCCTTCGCCACGACAAGGCAGTGATCCATGATGCTGTTAAGGTGCTACACTCAATATGCCAGCAAGTTTGGAAAACTCAGCAGTGGCCAGAGGATTGGAGAAGATCAGTCTACATCCCAATCCCAAAGAAGGGCAGTGCCAAAGAATGCTCCAACTACCGCACAATTGCGCTCATTTCACACGCTAGCAAGGTTTTGCTAAAAATTCTACAAGGCAGGCTTAAGCAGTATGTGGACCGAGAACTCCCAGAAGTGCAAGCTGGATTTCGAAGGGGCAGAGGAACCAGAGACCAAATTGCAAACATGCGCTGGATTATGGAGAAAGCTAGAGAGTTCCAGAAAAACATTTACTTCTGCTTCATTGACTACGCAAAAGCTTTTGACTGTGTCGACCACAGCAAACTATGGCAAGTTCTTAAAGAAATGGGAGTGCCTGATCACCTCATCCGTCTCCTCAGAAATCTCTATGTGGGACAAGAAGCTACAGTTAGAACTGGATATGGAATAACTGATTGGTTCAAAATTGGGAAAGGAGTACGACAAGGCTGTATATTGTCTCCCTGCTTATTTAACTTATATGCAGAATTCATCATGCGAAAGGCGGGACTGGATGAATCCCAAACCGGAATTAAGATTGCCGGAAGAAATATCAACAACCTCAGATATGCTGATGATACAACCTTGATGGCAGAAAGTGAGGAGGAATTAAAGAACCTTTTAATGAGGGTGAAAGAGGAGAGCGCAAAATATGGTCTGAAGCTCAACATCAAAAAAACTAAGATCATGGCCACTGGTCCCATCACCTCCTGGGAAATAGAAGGGGAAGAAATGGAGGCAGTGAGAGATTTCACTTTCTTGGGTTCCATGATCACTGCAGATGGTGACAGCACTCACGAAATTAGAAGACGCCTGCTTCTTGGGAGAAAAGCAATGACAAACCTAGACAGCATCTTAAAAAGCAAAGACATCACCTTGCCAACAAAGGTCCGTATAGTTAAAGCTATGGTTTTCCCAGTAGTAATGTACGGAAGTGAGAGCTGGACCATAAAGAAGGCTGATCGCCGAAGAATTGATGCTTTTGAATTATGGTGCTGGAGGAGACTCTTGAGAGTCCCATGGACTGCAAGAAGATCAAACCTATCCATTCTTAAAGAAATCAGCCCTGAGTGCTCCCTAGAAGGACAGATCCTGAGGTTAAGGCTCCAGTACTTTGGCCACCTCATGAGAAGAGAAGACTCCCTAGAAAAGACCCTGATGTTGGGAAAGGTTGAGGGCACAAGGAGAAGGGGACGACAGAGGACGAGATGGTTGGACAGTGTTCTCGAAGCTACTAACATGAGTTTGGCCAAACTGCGAGAGGCAGTGAAGGATAGGCGTGCCTGGCGTGCTCTGGTCCATGGGGTCACGAAGAGTCGGACACGACTGAACGACTGAACAACAACAACAAAGGTTTTAGTTGATGTTTTAAAGTAGTAAACTGCTTGGGGTGGGGGCAGAGAATGTGAAGTGGTGTAGAAATGATTGAAATAAATGATAATAAATAAATGCTTTTCTCTTTCCTATCCCCCCACCCCCACCCTCCCTACCCCATTCCCTGGCCAGGCAACATAGATCACAGTGCTCTGTCAGAAGCTGCACTGAACTTGAGCCAAACCCAGCTGGAGCACTTGCAGTCAAACCTGGCGGGATCTGGTGCCCTGAGCCAGCAGCTGAGCACCTTGCAGCATGAGGCTGAAACCCAGCGGGAGAGGATCGAGGCCTTCGAGAGGGACTTGGCAGAGATCCAGAGCGACAAGCAGAACCTGGAATCCATCCTCCGGAGCCTGCCCAGCAGCTGCTCCAGCAGGAAGTGAGACGGCCTCCTTAAAAGTGCTCCAGAGCACCATCCCTGGCAGCGCAAGGAACTGAAGGCTTAAGGAACATGGCGCAGAGGGAGGGAAAGATGGAAGGTCAATCCAATGGGGGAAATGTCAGGATGTAGGAGGGATTTGATTCAGTTCGCAGTTAAAGGCAAATCTATCCCACTGTGCTTTCTGAAACAATATGCAAACTGAAACACAACCACCCTTCCAAAATTCACACTTCTCCAAACTTTTCAGTGCAGTTCTCCAGCCAGGTTAATGTGTACAAAAATCAGTTCCTTGGATCAGAGCTAACGACACAGAAGTGGCAAAAAAGAAGATTCTCCCATTGCTTGGCAGAAATAACTGTCTGTAAACAGCCTCTGCCAATCCTTTTCCACCCAACAGTTCACTGGTAACAGAATTTCTGCCTGCAGTGGAGGCTGGCCTATTTGGGTGAATGGAACTCTGCCCAACCAACCTCAGTCTGCTCCCCACCATACCTCACTTGGCTGCATTTTTCCTTGCCTCCAATCCAGCAGGTGGCTCTTCCTGTTTTGGCTTTCTCTTCAGTTTCAGTTTTGCCCTTGTAGAATTCTGAAGGGAGAAAGATGAGGGAAATACTAGAATTAGCTGGCTTTGTCTGTCATTGACTCTGGCTCCACCTTGTGTTGGGCTCCCTGCCACCATTTCCTCTCTCTGACCTTTGACCTGAGGACTCATTAGTCTGGCTATAATGCCAGCCTTTGCAGTCCACAGATGACAATGGGCCATCAAATGGGTTTCTAACAGGTGCTTTTATTCCAACTGATTTCTTTCAAATGGAAAGCCTTTGTAAATACATCATTTGGAAAATTCTTGCCTTGGTTTTAAAAATAGAGGACTTGATGTTTATACGGCTGTGTGCGGTGTGAATGTTTTTAACAGGTCTCTTTAAATTCCAGTTCACTTATGAAGTGGGAAGATAGCAGGTCATCAATGTTTACAAATATCTCAGCTTTCATAATTTGTTGTTGTTGTTTAGTCGTTTAGTCATGTCCGACTCTTCGTGACACCATGGACCAGAGCACGCCAGGCACTCCTGTCTTCCACTGCCTCCTGCGGTTTGGTCAGACTCATGTTGGTGGCTTCGAGAACACTGTCCAATATATATATTTCATAATATGCTATTATTAATCATCATGGCAAGGTAGGGATGCAGGCAAAATTTGGTTCCCATTTGAATACAAATCTATTAAAATGGCACTTTAAAACAATCCATGAACTGAAATGTAGTTATTCTTTGAAATTTGCACTTCTCTGAATTTTGCACCTCAGTTATGCAACAGTGGATGTGTATATTAAGGGGTCATGTGAATAATAATGCACATGTTAATGAAAAGCATGTGAGGCACTGATATATCTTCAGTCCCTGGCAACTTCTATTCAGAATCATGAGGACTGAAGCCTTACTTTATATTTAGATGAAGGACAATTATTTAACCACAGAGCATCTGCTTTGCACAAAATAAAGGCCCTGTCCTGGCTACTACTTATGAATGCAATGCATGGACTCTCAGCACAGTTATTGCCAAAGTCTTTATTCCAAAATTCAATAAGAATTTTGCCCAAACATAGATACAAGGCGCAAGGATCAGCAGTTATATCAGAGCTCTGAGGTCCATGGCTAGGAGGAAACTAATATGTTGTCCCCACACTTGACATGCCCCCTGAGGTCTCCTTTTGAAGAACGGGGTGGGCACAGTCATTTGTATGGGTTCCATCTGAAGCCTCAGGACTGGGCACACAAACGTGCATTCCTGGGTCTGCTCATGCCAGCACCCTGTCCTTGACAATGGAGGTGGAGTCAATGCATCCAGCTCACAGTCCAATCTGGTTGCAGGTGTCTTTGGAGGGGCATCTGATGGCACTGAGGCAAGACTCTTCCCAGCATCCAGATCAATGTTGCCATGACCACTGGGCTCCGCCCCAAGACCCGGCTCCTCCCACTCTGAGCAGCCCTGCCAAGAAGTCTCCACAGGGCTCACTCACAGCAGCCTCAGGTTCACTTTCCAAGTAGGGATGAGAATATCCCCTGCCTGAATCTGTGAAGAGCTGCTGCCTGTCCATTCAATGACTAATGGTGCAACTCAGTATAAGGCAGCTTCCTTTGTTTCCATTTAATTCGGTCCTTGCATGCACAAGTTCCCAAATTCAATCTTGAGAGAAGGCTGGAAGAGAACCCTCTCTGGAATCCTACAATGGGGCTGCCAGTCAGTGTAAACAGACCAATGGTCTCACTCTGTTTAAGGCAGCTTCTTGCCTTCCCACATGCAGCAATGCACATGCATACCTTGTATAGCTGGTCTTCTTGAGTACATTAATCCACTTTGAAATATTAGGAGTTAGGGGAAAGGGCATTCAGGGCCCCGAGATCATTGAACCCCAAGCATGCAGGATTCTTGAATCACACATTATTCACAAAACCTTTCCTGGAATGTGTTGTCTTATTTTGGGAGGGGGGAGGAACTAAGTCCATTGTGATTCCTTCTTCCTTTCCCTGCCTCAAGGACAGTTTTCCAAAAGCAAACAGTGTTACAAACCACAACAAACAGAACACTGGATTATCGCACAAGCAGATTCTGGTTTGAAGGGAAGCGGTCTCCTTGCTGCTTATGGGTTGGCCTCCAGAGGGAAATTACTAACACTTTGAAATCCTTACACAAGCAGTGTTAGATCACAGCTGGTTTGTTTGTCCTGCTCTGGAGGAGCCAAGGTCAGAGTCCACCTCCAAACCTGATGTGTTACAATAGCCTACCTGGGATTTTGGCAAGCGCTAGCAGGTCTTTGCTGTTTGACATTCTGCCCAGTGAAAATACAAGGTAAGACTCTAGTCCTCATGATTCTGAATAGGGACATGGGCAGCTGCCTTGTACAGAGTCAGACAATTTGTCCATCAAGCTCAGTATAATCTACACCAGTGTTTCCCAAACTCAGGTCTCCAGCTGTTTTTGGACTACAATTTCCATCATCCCTGACCATTGGTCCTGCTTAGCTAGGGATGATGGGAGTTGTAGTCCAAAACACCTAGAGACCCAAGTTTGGGAAACCCTGGTCTACACTGACTGGCAGTGGCTCTCAGGGGTTTTGGGCAGGGGTCTTTCTCAGCCCTACCTGGAGATGCCAGGGATTAAACCTGTGACCTGCATGATTACTGTTTGTCATTGTTTATATTAATTACATAAAACACTTCTACCCTGCTATAAGGTGAACACACATATCAAGCCACACTCCACAGAAAACCAATCTTTCACCTTCAAAATTAGGAAATATTCCCTGAAAAAAATAAGACTATTTTAGTACACAGAACAATCCAGAAGCCATCTTGGCTCTCTTAATGTCCCCAGATATTTTCCCTGCTGTAAAAGTATATTGGAAAAACCTTTCCCATATAAATTCTTCAAATCTTGTCAAAGGAGCATATTTTATGTATGAATAGGGGAGGTCTGTGTGACAATGGTTTCAGAAACTAGGATATCTACAATTTCAAAAGAGTGCCCCAGACTGGCCAGGATAAGGCAATCAGCAAGCATTATCAGGTCTCTTGAGAGAAAGGCAAGTCATACACTCCTTGTATAATGGTTTTGGGTGGCCTTTGGCTTAAGGGGTTGGGCAACTTCTAAAGCCTTTAAAAGATGTTTGGGGCCCACCTTTGTTCTGGGTCCTCACCTCCTTGCAAGGGGTGACGGGAACTGTTGCTACAGAAAATAAATATATTCATTGCTTTCCTTCTGCTGGTTCCTGCCTCCATCCATTCTCTGATAATGGACAGAGGGGATGCAAAGTCCTTAGGATGTTTGGCTGTAAAAGCCAACCCCAAATTTTCATATAACAACACTATTACAGTAATTCTACATGAATACAGTTTGCATACAGTTCAGATCCTATTTGGTTCATAATCTCTGTTGGTCTGCTGGCACTTGGTTCCTACCTGTTTAGAATGCACTATTGTCCATCCAGAAATAAAGATCCTGGTCCTCATGATTCTGAATGGCGACATTGGGAACTGCCTTATGCCAAGTCAGACCCCTTGCTGCATCTAGCTCAGTACCGTCAGTGCTGACAGGCAGCACAGCTCTTCGGGCCTCAGGCAGGCCCTATTCAGAGATGCTGGAGACTGAACTGCAGACTTCCAGGTGCTCTAACCTCTGAGCTACAGCCATTGCCTTCTCTGGTTCTCTAAGGCAAGCTGCTGAACCCTTAGCACCACTCACTCCAGAGATGAAACAACAGCCAGGTATGTGGTGCTCTCCCAAAGAAGACGACACCCAGACCTGAGAAACAGGAGTCTTGGGGAAGCATTGGGTTGTGTGCGGTCTGACTCAGCCACTAGGGTTCCATTAACATGAGGGGTCGGGCCAGGTGGGGAGAGGCTGCCAGCCCCACTCCCTTTGTTTCTGGCGAAGACACCAGGCCCAAAGAGGAAGGTCACTACATAATGGGCGTTTGGGAGCCTCTCCAATGGTGATTCAGAACCTTGGCTGGGCCAACATGGGTGGGAGCCTTTTGGAAGAGCCTCACCTAAAATGAGTATTTGAAGCAAAATCCATTCCCAGAGACTTGAGGGGAGAATTAAAAAAAACAAGACTGAGCTGGTTTAGGCAGATTCTTTATTATTTTCGTTATGTATACAGGCATCCTTATTATTATCCTTTATTTATAGCACATAGGGAGGGTGCTCTCTTTAAATTCCCCCCCCCACAAAAAAAACCCTGGAGTAGGGTAAGGAGATGGGAGCCACCACTTAAATTTGTCCCAAATTTGCCTCATAGCAAGGGGTACTGCACTCTGCACGTGCGTAGAGTTATCTATTCATCCATCTATGTTTGTATTCATTCATATAACAGGTTCTGGCACCAGCGTCCTTTGTATCCTTGGGCAATTGAGGTAAGAACATAACCAAATAATATACAAGCCCCGAAGCTGTATCAGGTCGGAGGCCCAACCAGTCCAGCGTCTTCTTTTCACAATGGCTAACCAGATGCCCCAATGGGAATCCCGAAAGCAGGACCCAAGTACAGCAGTACTACTTTTCACAATGGCAGTTCCTAGCAGTAATTGCTGTTCAGAACCATATTGCCTCCTTTGACAGTGGAGGTTATCTCGATTAAAGTACCACCTGCCCCTTTTCTCCTTCAATCAGCACTCTGATCTGATAAGAGCTGTGCCTTTGGATCACGGAGACACCATTTAAGTTTCCCATAATAACGGCCTCGGTCCTGTATACCTGAAGGAGCGTCTCCACCCCCATCGTTCTACCCGGACACTGAGATCCAGCGCCGAGGGCCTTCTGGCGGTTCCCTCATTGCGAGAAGTGAGGTTACAGGGAACCAGACAGAGGGCCTTCTCGGTAGTGGCACCCGCCCTGTGGAACGCCCTCCCATCAGATGTCAAGGAAGTAAGCATCTATCCTATTTTTAAAAGACACATGAAGGCAGCCCTGTTTAGGGAAGTTTTTAATGTTTAATGCTGTATTGCTTTTAACACTTGATTGGGAGCCACCCAGAGTGGCTGGGGAAACTCAGCCAGATGGGCGGGGTATAAATAATAAATTATGATGATGATGATGATGATGATGCTCCTGACAGTTCTCAAATGAACTGATCCTGAGCAAGTTACTCAGTTCAGGGAGACTTCAGTGTTAAGCCCCTAGGCCTCCAAGGAAGCCCCATTAAAATCAGAATCCGGATCCTGCATAGGTGCCTGGAACCCTTGGAATCTCCCACAGCTTGCAGATTGGAGTAGTACACAACAGTTTGGGTGGGGGTTTCTTGGAGAGGGAGAGACAGCCAGTGTGGTGCAGTGGTTAGAGTGCCAAACTAAGACCTGGGTTCAAATCCTCTACCTGGCCCTAAAACTCACTGCCTGACCTTGGAAGCTGGTCACTGCGTCTCAGCCTAACCTACCTCACGGGGTTGTTGCGTGGGGAATTAAACTAGGAAGGCGGGAGCCATGAGCGCAGCCCCCTCGAGCTCCTCGGGAAGTGGGACACCAACGCAACGAACAAACCAGCGAACAAACCGAATGGTGTGGCGTTGCATTTTCTGTTCTCTGTGCAAGGAAAGGGTTAACCCTGCCAGCAGCCCATTTGCAACGGGTCTGAGGCCCCACTCCGGGGAGGGCGGCATTCCTCCGCCTCCTCCGCCAGAGGGATGCGTGAGCCTCCTCAGCCGGCCTCTGCGGAGTCCCACTTCATGAATGACTCTGTTGGAAGTACCTGGGCTGGCTCGGTAGCCGTCCTGAGCAGAAGAGAGATCTTCGCTCGCCACCCTGGCTGGAAACCCGCAGCGTGCCGGCGGCGGCACTCAGCGGAGAAACTTTCTGCAAACTCCTCAGCCGGGGTCTCGCTCGTGAAATCTCCAGCATGTCTCTCATGCTCAACAGCGCATATCAAGGTATGCATGGCGGTGCAGATGTGACTCTTGCGGGGATGGGGGTGGAGGCCCGGGGGTGGGGGTAATGTGGGACTTTGCCTGCTTCAAAGCGCGGCAAGCGAGCTCTACAGCAACCGGAGATCCTCCTCTCGCTGCGCGGTGTCCCGGAGGGCTGCTTCAAAATCCTCACGACGCCGGCGCCGCTGCCCGGGAGGATGTCACCTGCTCGCTGGTCCCAGAAGTTGAAGAACATCCAGAGGGTCACATACACACGGGGTTTACTACATGCTCCTTCTCTCTCTTTTATCCAGGAGGAAAAGCCTTTGGATTACTCAGAGCCAAGCAGCAAGGAAGGCTGGAAGAGATCAACAAGGTGGGAGCAATTCAGTCGCAAGTTACTGACTTACATTACTGCCTGCTCTAGGATGGGTGGCTCTTATCCATTTCAGTTTCTTATAATTGCATTCTTAAGTTTGAGTTTTCCACATTTCCACACAGTTTTCTGTTTCCTTTTTAAAGTCCTCATGAAAATTCACCAGCATTTCAGGGCAAAGTGCATTTAAATGCAAAATGCGAATTTCTCACAAATCCCTAATCCGGCTCCCCCCCCCCCCATCAGACTGATAGAGAGGCTTCCAAATGTCAGTGGCAAGAAGCTCCCTACCATCAGGCTTGCAGTCTAAAAGAACTAAGAGCACATGTGGCTGCCTTATGCTGAATCAGACCACTGATTCATCATTGCCTACACTAACTGGCAGCAGCTCTCCAGGGTTTCAGAGATGGAGCCTGAAATTGACAGGGGCGGATCTACTATGAAACCAACGAAGCTGAAGCTTTAGGCCCCCTAATCCCAGAGGGGCCCCAGAAACAACTAAGTATATAATTGTGACTTTGAGTCACCTTGATTTGATTCAAATTGATTATTTTTTTTGTACATATTTCAACAATCCCAAAGTTTGAGAGTCAGAAGTGTTGTAAAAAGGTGTGGTGATCTGTCATGGAACAACCCCATTGAAGTGGTTAACAGTGGTTACCTAAACCTCGTTTCTGGTTGCGAAGGGGCCCTCATGACAGTTCAAACTCTAGGGCCCCCAAATTGTAGGTTTGCCTGTTGACAGATCCATCCATCCCTTTACACACGTGCAAGCTATCTGTATACAGATAGGTATGTATGCAAGGGTAGGGTCTTAGCTCAGTGGTAGAGCATCTGCTCTGCATGCAGAAGGCCCAGGTTCAGTCCTCAGTGGCATCTCCAAGTAGGGTTGACAAAAATAGTCCTTTGCCTGAAAGCCCTGAGAGCCGCTGCTAGTCAGTGCTGACAGTTCTGAGTTAGATGAACCAATGGTTTGACTCTGTACAAGCCAAGGCAGCATCCTAAGATGCCATTTATTCCTACCATTGCATGCGGAAGGTCCCAGGTTCAATCCCAATGGTTCCCCATCTTTGTGTTAAAAAGCTTTCACCTGTGGATCCTGGCTCACAAAAATCTCTCACCTCTTTGCTGATGCAATAAAACAGATTTCAAAACAACCTCTGTTTAAGTGACAAAGTGATGTAACCATCAGCTTTGATTTTGGTGTTTCAGCCTGCAGGAGGTGGAAAAACCTGCTTTAGAATCTCTGGCTTATTCCCCACCTGTTTATATGGGAGGGGGTCCTTAATGGAAGAGATTCTAATGTCATTGGGACTTCAGGAATGTCTGTCTCTGTTGATATGTGGATGTGCTGCTGTTTACCTCTTGCAAGATCACAGAAGTGCTAATTTACAGCTCTCTTTGACAACTGGTTTAGGTTGGGAGGATACTGTTGGGTTCATTTTGTGTGTGTGTGTGTGTGTGCGCGCGCGCGCGTGCATGCGCGTGCGCAAAGGAAGTTCCCAGTGGAAACTGTGTGTGGCTGATTCATCAGCAAAGGAGCATTCCCCAAGCTGGTGCCCTCCAGCTGCTTTGAAGTACAACTCCCATCAGCCCCTGCCAGCAATGCCACCCAATGATATTAAGATACAGTACATATTAAGAATTCCATCAAAGAATCCTGGGGACTGTAGTTTCCCTCTCACGAGTTCCAGTTCCCAACAGACTACATTTCCCAGGATTATTTGGGGGAAGTCATATACTTTAAACAATTGATGTGGGTCTGCCTTGATACTCTTACCTTTCCAGAGTTTCCTGGGAAGAGGGACTGATTGTTAAACCATTCTGGGAATTTTAGTTCTGTGAGGGGAACAGGGGTCTCCTATCAATTCTCAGCACCCTTTATAAACTACAGTTCCTAGGATGCTTGCACCCTTAACAAACTACAGTTTGTTAAGAAGCCATGGCTGTTTAAAAGTGGTATGATTATGCTTTAAATGTACATTGCAGAAGGGGCCTTTTCATTGAGTGGGATTCTGTGTTCAGGGCAGCTTCCCTGCCTGGCAGAAATGCAAGCTGAGCCTGTATCTTTTGGAATGTCCTCTCACATATGATGCTTCAAGGTTTCTTGTGCTCACACACCTCTTCCTGCCTTCATCCTCCTCCATCTCCTGTCACCCCACCAGCTAGGCTTTAAGCATCCTCCGGTCTTAAGACTGGAGAGACCTGTCAGGAGTGAACATGGACCACTGCTACCAAATCGTATGGGAAACAGCCTTACTAGAAAAGCTAACCAACAGACTCAAACTGACAAGGGGGCAAATAGAAGAGGACGCCTTCACCCCAGTATGGCTCCACTTTATCATATACACAGCCCAACAAGACAACGACAAGAACCAACCAACAGCATACAAATCAATCCGGCTAACTTGAGCCAACATTCCCCCCCCCTCACACACGCAAACAAATCTCATTGCAGCCAACTAAACACAACCAACTATGCCCTGGGCCCCCCACCCAACCTCTCTCACTACCAAGGAAATATAATAAATAAACAGAAAGAGAACCTACCCAAATGACGCTGACATAAAAAACTCACATACACACTAAGTATAACAATATGACTTTACCACTTCTTCCCCTTCTTTTCTTCTTCTGCAATCTTATTCTGTGTACAGTTCCTTGGCTCCCGAACGCCTTGGGAGTCGAATGTTTTGGCTCCTGAACAATCGAAAACCGGAAGTGAGTGTTCCAGTTTTTGAACGTTCTTTTGGAAACTGAATGGCTGACGGGCCTTCCGCGGCTTTCGATTGGCTGCAGGAGCTTCCTGCAGCCAATCAGAAGCCGTGCTTTGGAAGTCGAACGTTTTGGAAGTCGAACAGAATCTGTTACCTCTGAGGATGTGGACAGGCTGCTTGGACGAGTGAAATCAACCTCCTGTCTCCTTGATCCTTGCCCATCCTGGCTTATAAAAGCTAGCCAGGAAGGGCTGGGCGATGGGCTTCGCGGGGTGGTAAATGCTTCTCTCTGTGAGGGAGCCTTCCCAGACCCGCTAAAAGAGGCGGTTATCAAACCGCTTCTTAAAAAACCATCTTTAGATGCGGTCAATATGGCCAACTATCGCCCAGTCTCAAATCTTCCATTCTTGGGCAAGGTGGTTGAGTGAGTGGTTGCTGAACAACTCCAGGCACGCCTGGAAGAAGCGGACCATTTGGATCCCTTCCAGTCAGGATTCAGGCCTCATCATGGGACTGAAACTGCCTTGGTTGCACTGGTTGATGATCTCCAGCGGGCTAGGGACAAAGGTGAGAGCTGTTTCCTAGTTCTGCTGGATCTCTCAGCGGCTTTTGACACCATCGGCCATAACATCCTTCTGGACTGTCTAGAGGGGCTGGGAGCTGGAGGCATTGTTATACAGTGGTTCCGCTCCTTCCTTCTGGGCCGTGTTCAGAAAGTGGTGGGGGGGGATGAGTGTTCAGACCCCTGGGCTCTCACTTGTGGGGTGCCTCAGGGTTCTGTCCTCTCCCCCATGCTATATGAAGCCACTGGGAGAGATCATCAGGGGGTTTGGGCTGGGTGTTCATCAGTATGTGGATGATACCCAGCTCTACCTCTCTTTCAAATCAGAACCAGTGAAGGCGGTGAAGGTCCTGTGTGAGTGTCTGGAGGCAGTTGGAGGATGGATGGTGGCTAACAGATTGAGGTTGGATCCTGACAAGACAGTACTGTTTTTGGGGGACAGGAGGTGGGCAGGTGTGGAGGAATCCCTGGTCCTGAATGGGGTAACTGTGCCCCTGAAGGACCAGGTGCGCAGCCTAGGAGTCATTTTGGAATCACAGTTGTCCATGGAAGCACAGATTAATGTCTCGCCAGAGTGGTGCATGCTCTAGTTACCTCTCGCTTGGACTACTGCAATGCGCTCTATGTAGGCTACCTTTGAAGGTGACCCGGAAACTACAACTAATCCAGAATGCAGCAGCTAGACTGGTGACTGGGAGCGGTCACCAAGACCACGTAACACCGGTCTTGAAAGTCCTACATTGGCTCCCACTACATTTCCGAGCACAATTCAAAGTGTTGGTGCTTACCTTTAAAGCCCTAAACGGCCTCAGTCCAGTATACCTGAAGGAGCGTCTCCACCCCCATCATTCTGCCTGGACACTGAGGTCCAGTGCTGAGGGCCTTCTGGTGGTTCGCTCACTGCGAGAAGCCAAGTTACAGGGAACCAGGCAGAGGGCCTTCTCGGTAGTGGCACCCGCCTTGTGGAGTGCCCTCCCACCAGATGTCAAAGAGAAAAACAACTACCAGACTTTTAGAAGACATCTGAAGGCAGCCCTGTTTAGGGAAGCTTTTAATGTTTAATAGACTATTGTATTTTAATATTTTGTTGGAAGCCACCCAGAGTGGCTGGGGAACCCCGGCCAGATGGGCGGGGTATAAACAAACAAACAAACAAATATTATTATTATTATTATTAATTTTGGGCAGGGTATAAATAAATTATTATTAATTATTATTAGTCCGAGGTACGACTGTAAAACACCAATGTCTCACATCATATGTAACTGATATAAAGAAAAGACTTTACAACCTGAGAAAAGAGACAATGCATGTACTTTTGTAAGCAAATAAAATATTTGATAACAAACAAACAAACAAATAAACAAACAAACAAACAAGCAAATAAAATTCTTTCTACCTCTAGCCAATGAATGGAGATAATTGTTCTGGTTAAGGTCATTGGAGGAGTGGGGTGGTGAGAATTGTGGGAGAAAACACAAGGGTTGTCAAGGCTTCAGGATCTGCAAATACATTTCCAATCTCGAATTAGCAGAGCTACTAACACAGGAGTAGACAAGGGCGTTCCCAGTGACCAGAGATTAATATCTGTCTTTCTCTGAGAAAATATTGGAGGGTCTGGAATGGCTGTCAAATCTCTTGAGTCCATGTTTCCTCCATGTACAGTCCCTCTTGGGATGGAGCAGGGATGAGAAAGTTTTTTTTCCTCCCGGGGGCCGCATTGCATTCTGGGCAACCCTCCAAGGGCCACATGCCAGGGGTGGGTGGGGCCGGACACACAAGCAGGAGGAACAATATTTGTGAATTTTTCCCCTTTGTACAGTTGGGCTAATTTGTGGACACAAAAACCCATCTCTGTCCTCCACCCAGTGAGAGACATGATTGGAGTCTGAGGACGCATCCCAGCCAACCAGAAATACAAAAGGGGGTTAGAAAGCAGAGCCAGTGCAGGATGTGGCCTGGGAAGAGGGTGTTTGGCTGAGAGGGTATGGCTGAGATGGTATGGTAGAGAGATCCGGAGGCCCACATGTGGCCCCCTGGCCCCAAGTTTCCCCATGCCTGGGCTAGAAAGCATGAGTCAGAGTCATGTTTGTTATTACCTCTCCAGCTGTGCAGAGGCTCACAGTTGATCCTGCTCATAAAGCCTCCCAGATCACTGTGGAATATTTGACATTCCAGCCTTGTTGGGGATAGCATGGCAAGGTCGCCCCTGGGAGACAGCCAAGGCCTTCTATGCAAAAGGCAGGAAGCTTCTCTCAGGCTCCCTCCAAGGCCCGACTGGCCACAGCACAAGGCAGCCCTGCTAATCCCCAGCTCCTAACCTGGTCTCGGGTTCACAGCAGCAGGAGGGGCTTCCAAAGTGGGGCACACAACCTCTGACTCCATGCCTGAAACCAGAGCCCTAAACTTGGGACTCTGGCTGAGCATTAACTATGGAGACAGGAAGGGTGATTTTAAGGTACGGATCTCTCCAGCACCCATAGCTTTGTGGCAGAGTACCTACTGGTACTTTGCAATGGAGAAGGTCCCAAGCTGAGATGCTGGAGAGCTGCTGCCCGCCAAATGCACCATTGGTGTGACTTCCTATCTTCCTGGGAAGGGCCTCAGTGGTAGAGCACCTGTGTTGCATGTCCCCAGTTCAATCCCCAGAATCTCTGGGTATTGGTGGGAGAGACCTTCCATCTGAGATACTGGGAGTGTAGCTGCCAGTCAGTGTAGGCAACATGAGCTGGAAGGACCAGTGGTCTGACTCAGTAGAAAGCAGCTTCCTGTTGTTTTAGGAGAAGGGCCGTAGCTCAGTGGTACAGCATCTGTTTTGCTTGCAGGTTCAAACCCTGGCATATCCGAGGAAAACTGAGAAAGACACCCCCCCCAATGTAATTTCATATTGTCTGGCACTGGCACTGGCTGGCAGCAGCTCTCCATGTTTTCAGACAGGGAATCTCTCCCAGCCCTACCCAGAGATGTCAGCAAACAAATGCTCTGCCTCTAAACTAAAATACTACCCCTGTCCTCATGGCACTAAATAAAGGGATGATAAAAGGAATAAGCTGTCTCACATTGAGTCAGATCACTGGTTCATGTAGTTAAATATTGTCTGCACTGACTGGCAGCAGCTCTCCATGGTTTCAGACAAGGGTCTCTCCCAGCCCTACCTGGAGAGGCCAATGGGGACTGAATCTGGAACCTTTTGCATGCAAAGTAGATGCTCTGCCACTGAGCCACAGCTGTCCCCATCTCCAAAATCTTCCCCGAAGCCAAAATGGGAATTTACCAGTAACTCGTGGTCATCAGTTTGGGACAGTTGGAAAACAGGGACCATTTAATTCAGAAGGCCAGCCCCATTTCTTCCTTATAATAATAATAATAATTAATAAATTTTTATGTATTTATATGGTACTCATCTGAATGGCTTACCCTAGCCACTCTGGGCTGCTCCCAACAAAAATATTAAAAACACAATAAAACAACAAACATTGAAAACTTCCCTATACAGCAGGGCTGCCTTCAGATGTCTTCTAAATACATCTTGCCCGCCTGCCTCTCAAACACAAGCTGTGCAGCTTGTGTTTGAGGACATGCTCTTGGGAGATGCAGTATCCTGTGAGCTGGGTGTCATCCCATCAGAAGGTCCTGGTTCTGTGAGCAGAGAGGACAAACCCAGAGCCAAATGGTGAGCAGATGTCAGTGATTTCTGCCATGTGGAATGTGTTGCTGGTGCCTGGGGGTGGGTGGGGGGGACAAACAGACTGGAGCCATTACATTCCATCAGGTTCCTAAGGGCTGGGAGGAAATTTGGAACAAGAGCCTCTGGCACGCAGCTGCAAAGGGAGCTGGCTGAGTGAGGGTCACCCCACGGCACTCTTGCTCCTCTCTGCCCAGCATGATGCAAACAGAAATGGGAGCGAAAATTCTCGGTGTCCGCATATTCATGCCATGTCCAGAACAGATCTAGCAAATATGACTGGAGTTTGCTGCTTCCAGTCTGCAAGTGAGAAGAAGTGGCTATGTTTGTAAACACAATACAACACCACCAACACAACTTGCCTCACATTGAAATGAGGGGGGCGGGGAGCAATGACAACATCATTTACGTAATGTAAGCAGTTAATTGTGTAAGTTACATCACTTCACCACAACAGACAGCAAGAAAAATAATGGAGTTTGGGGGTGAAAATGAACTTGGAGATGCCCTTGGGGGTTGAACCTGGGACCTTCCACATGCAAACCAGATGCTCTGTCATTGAACTGTGGCCTTTCCCTCAGAAGTAAAATAGGATTCTAGTCCTCAAGGTCCTGGATAAAGAGCCAATTTTAAATGGGAGCCTAGAGAGCTGTCTTACACTGAGTCATACCATTGGTTCCTCTAGCTGAGCGCTGTCTGCACTGATTGGCCACGGCGCTCCAGGGTTTCAGGCAGGAAACATTCTCTGGCTTACCTGGAAAGGCCAGGGACTGAACCTGGGAGCTTTTGCATGCATGGCAATGGCTCTGTCAGTGAACTACACCCTGCTGCTTCTCCAGTTCAAATTTATCTTCTCCCCACCTGAAGAAGTATCAGTGTTATATGGTATTAACCCATCTGAAGACTTTGTTATTACTTTCTTAAATGTATTGAATTCATTTCTCTCCCACCACCCTTTCTTCCTCAGGAGTTTCTCTGTGACCCAAAGTTCAGCGATGAAGAGCATTTGGAGGAAAAACTTGCAGTTTTCAAAGGTACATTGTTTAAACTGAGAATGGGTGACAAAAAGCAGCTGATGCTACTACATATTGAGTGAACCAGAGTTAGGTGAACCAACTCTGACTCAGCCTATTTAATCCTTCTATCCCAATATGGCAGCAGCTCCACAATAACTGATACCGAGACCCTTTCAACTAAAGATGCAGGGGACCAAACCAGGGAATTTCTACAGGCAAAGCAGGTGCTTTACTACTGAGCCATGGCTACTCCACATATCCCCTGCACCTTCTAAGCATGGGCAGCCGTAGATGGCACTGCAGCTGCCATCATTCCTGGCCATTGGCCATGCTAGTTGGGGCTGATGGGAGTTGGAGTCCAACCACAATCAGAGATCCCCAGGTTAGAGATGGATGGTGTATAGTAACTAGGGATGGAACCCACTGTCAATTTTGGTTTCTCTAAGTTTCTAATTTTTGTCCAGTCGTAAATTCAGTTCTCTACATTTCTGTAGTAGCTGGCTTAAAAAAAACAAAAACCAACAACTCACCAGCATTTTAGCGTAAATTTATCTTAATTTTTCTGCACACTTTTGACTACTATACACATTTTTTTGCCATAAATTCCCCCTCCTACAATATATTTCTATCCATTATTTTCACGAATAAATGCATTTTTTTATTTTTGCAAATCTCTTCCAATATATGCATTTTGCACATACCCTCTGGTTCTGTCTTGCAACATACAGAGAAGTGCTAATTTCAAAGGATAGTGATGTTCCCGCATTTCTCAGAAATGTGAATTTGGGCTAACAAAACCCAGTTTCTCCTCTGTCCCGAAACTTGTGCCCAGCCCTTCAGAGAGCAACTCAAGCTGAAAGCCTCTGTTAGGTTTACATGCCCTTGCCCACTCACCCCACTGATTGATGACCTTTAAATGTAAAACAGTCCGGTGAAAGCTTCTGCTTGAGGGCCTCCAAAATCTTAAGAGGTGGCCTTTGTCCATATGGAAAAGCTGGCTTTGGAAGCAGGTTCTTCAGCCACAAGCCACCATAGTCTCACAATAACTCTTTGGCACTAGTGTCAGGGTGTGGGAGAGGATCGCAAATCTTTGGGTCAGGGCTTTGGGACAGCTGCTTCCTTGCCTCTTTTTGACACGGAGGTTTCTGAGAAACAGATGTGATTTAGGAATCTGTGTGTTTTGGGTTGTTGTTTTTTTGGCCTCACTTTATTTCCTTTGCCTGGGGACTCTGGAGTGTACACAGATATGTTTCTGTTTAGGATTTAGTCTGAGGTGGATGGACAGTGGCCCAAACTGACCTAGTTCTTTCACCCCACGCTGGGTCCGGGGGATTCTGCAAGAACCACACAAGGTTATTGTGGTTCCATATGGATCCCTATGGAATTACTGGTTTCCCTTTTGGCAAAACAATCACCGCGTAGTGAGCCATTGCACTCAATATGCTTCTTGCAAACTGGATTGTTGAAGTTTGCCAAAATCTAGTCTGAAAATTTAGGGACAAAGGACTACTGATGGCTCTAAGTTCACTGAGTCCATCATTTTCAACGGGTCGTCTCTGTGAGTAGGACTAGCATTGGTCACAACCCGCAATGTATATCTGTTTGTCATTTCTTCACTATACAACTTTCAATGCACTTCTTTGCCCTGGCTTTCGACACTTGAGATATGTGCGTTCAGGGCCCACCCTGTTCCTGTCACTGTAATCTGTTTTTAACTGTTTTTAATTTTTAATTGTTTTAATTTGACCTTGTACCTGCTAGTGAAGGGCGGGTAACAGATTTAACAATGCTGCTTCTAATTTCTCAACCCACCCTACATCTGTGTCCTTGTGGTGTGGTGGGTGGGTTTTTTATTTCTTGCATAATCGTTTGTTTGTTTTTAAGCAAGGCCTGAAGCATACACAGATAGATTTCCCCCTCTGAATAAGCCTTTCTTCAAACATTGTGGCTGGTGGGTCGCCAGTTTGTGGGTTCCTCTAACCCGAACCCACAACTTGCCTTCATTCTGCTGCTCCCCGGCCTTGCATGTTTTCGTCATGTCGATTCCAGCTCCTGTTCAGCCTAGAGTCGCTCAGGCTGCTGCCAAACGCCTTCTCCGGGTCTCCCAACAATCACCCTGTTGTTCTGGCCTCCTTCTCCCCCGCTGGGCATGAGAAGTTGCAAGAGCCCCTCTGCAGAATTGGCATTTGTGTCAAAGCTATTTGTGTCTGTCCGTGTGCGTACTAAGGCAAGATTTTGCCCCATTGAACGGGGGATGAAAGACGGAACCTTTGGACCCTACACAGGAAAGCTTAGACTGCTGAGAAGGGGCTTGAGGAAGGGGAGGGTTTTTTTGTTTTTCTTTAAAAAGCATGTCTTGTTCACTGCTATGCTTCCCAAACTAGATTCTCAATGGACAGAAATAGATTTGGGGGTGGGGGACAACAACACACAGAGAGCAACTTAGAACCGGGTTACACAAATAACAGGCTGTGCGGTTAGTTGATCAAGAGTGGCGTTGTGGGGAATCACACAACTGAATGCTTCTCTATACTGTACTACCAAAAGAAAACCCTTTCACATAGAAAGCTAGAGTATCCCAGTAAGAGACGTTCTAACCTAGCAATCTAAAGGGCATGCTATAAGAACAGCCCTCCGGCATCCAGCCCATGGACAACTCCCTATTAAAGCCAGCTGTTAATCCAGAACTGGAATCTTCATTTCTAAGGGAAATAGCTTAGTGATAGAGAATATTCTTTGCATGCAGAAAGTCCCAGGTTCGATTCCCCGCATTTCCAGGGAGGCCTGGGAATTTCCTGTGCCTGAAACCCTGGGGAGCCACTGCCAGTCAGAGCAGACAATACTAAGCTACATGGACTATTGGTCCAACTCGGCATAAGGCAGCATCAGGAGCATCTATAGCCCAGTGGCAGAACATCTGCGCTGCATGCAGAAGGTCCCAGGTTCAATGCCTGGCATCTCCAAGGAGGGTTAAGAGTGACGCCCTGCCTTAAACCCCAGAGAGCTGCTGTCAGTCAGTGTGTAGACAATACTGAGCTAGATGGACCAATGGCATCTTTCCATGTTCCTGTCTGTACCTAGAGTTGCTGAGAATTGAACCTGGGACCTTCTGCATGCATATCATGTGCTCTATTGGTGGTGCCCCATAGTGTTAGAGAGTGGGGTATATTTAACGTGAAGGAAGCCATGCAATTGAATCAGGCAAGCCAAGAAGCTCTGGAAGTGATTCTCTAGGATTCCCAGATAGACCTAGAGAAAAAATGCTGCTGGTTTAGATAAGGCTGGATTGTGCTTTTGCCCATCAGTGTGGCCGCCAGCTTCAGAAAAGGACCCAATCCTCCCAGAGTATGCCACAGGTAATAAACTGTGTAGAGATGAAGGAAGGCATCATTTCGAATTCTGTCCTGTGTTTATCACATTCGGTAGCACTTCTGTTCTGCTGCAGTTCATCTCCTGCCAAAAAACTATGCTATTCCTCTCGCGCTCTGTTGCGGCGAAATTACAAAACTTCACTGCACAATTGCCCTTGTAATATCCTAGCCCATTCATTTCAATACAAGGGGGAATGCAGTGCAAAGGGGGGGGGCATATGTAGTTCTTTTTTTTTTTTTTAACATAATCAATTACATATCATTAGCGGACTAAAAGCAACAAACAACAGTGAATACCACTTGCATTCACTGGATTTATTTCCGTTCCAGACATGGTACAAATAAGCAAACATTGGCAATTTCTGCTCCTGCTTTGTCAGAATTCTCTGACATCCCTAGAGCAGTTCCGCCCCCCCTCCAAGAAAAGGCTCTGAATGGTGTCCCTAATTAGAGCCTCTAAACTGCCATATGGGCTAATTGGGTCGTCGTGGTACGTTTGGGCCTGTCTTAAAGGGCCTTTGTGATTCTACATGGCACCCATTTCACACACGCAAGCACACACACACAACCCCATCGAGGGAGGGGGTACTTTCTGACTGGTCCACAGAATATGCCTGCCTGCCTCCTTTTTTGTGACATGGGCTAAGTGCCCAGCGAGTGCCCAGCAAGGACGATAGCTATGAAACCAAGGTCCCAAAAGGGAAAAGAAAGAAAAGGAAGAATTATTACAGGGTTCGAAGTTGGGGAAGGTTACTTTAAAAGAAAAGAAGAGAAGAGAAAGCAGCAGCAGGAAATCTGTCAGGGGAATTTTCCAACAGGGTGGGAAGTGGTGCTGTTGATTATTCTACTGGACCTCTAACCAGAAAACAAAAATGTGGATTTTGCAAATGCAGAGAGATAGATCGGCTTGCAAGGTTTTGTATGCTTTGGAAAACTTATTGGCACCAACCTCCAAGTAAACGGGCAGCAAGGGTCTAGTCTCTACAGATGCCAACCTGGGCACAAGTTCTGTGGATCTCACAGAGTCCCTCTTCAATCGGCCAAAATAGACATGACGTGAAAGGTCCATGAAGGGTAACGGGGTTTCGGTTTGCAAATTGCAGATTCAGAAAGGTTTGCGTTCAAGATAGAGCCAGACTGAATTTATTTCCCCTTCCTACTGTGATGCTGTTTTGAAGACAAGCGGAGCTGGCAGGGTGCCAGGTGGAAGTTTTGATTGTGCTAACATGTTCCTTGTATTTTATAGAAAAGTACATGGAGTTTGACCTGAACAACCAAGGTGAAATTGGTGAGCGCCTTCTGTTAAAATTTGCAAAGCTTCCGCTTCTGGGTTATGCTGAACCTTGTTAATGGGGATGCAGAGGTGGGGAACCTTTTTGATTTAGTGTACCAGGTTGTCATTTCCCCCATCTTGGTGGGACAATCCACCAGCTAACCATCTGATGGCAGTTGATTGGCAGGTGGGTTGTTCCTAACACCTGTCAGAGGTAGCTTGTTGGGGATGGGGGTAGATACTGTACAAGTATGATGCATGGGGTGTTCACTCTTGCTTTCTGCAGGGTTCGAGTGCATGAGCCAATTCCAGCTAGGAATTGGCTGGCATGCCTGAACCAAGAAGGGCTGAACACAGGAACACAGGAAAATGGCTTGGTGAGCCAAACAGCGAGTCCTGGCAGGCCAATTCTGACCTATGGGTCAGAGGTTCTCCACAATCCCTGAATCCCATCCATTTGTATACATTTAATTATTATTGACCTACCTGTGTGTATTGACCTACCTGGTTTCTAAGATCAGTGGACAAGGCCCTCCTGGTAGTCCCTCCTCAACGTGACGTGCATGGTGTGGGGCCCCAGGAAAGGGCCTTTTCAGTGGCAGCTCCTTGTGTATGAAACTCCCTCCTTACTGAGGTGTGTCTGGCCCCATCTCTTCATTATTTAAGGTGACTGGTTAATATGCAGATTTTTTAAAGGATTGTGTTATTTTATGGATTTTTAAAATCTGTCTGCCTGTTGTAAGCCGCCCTGTGGCTTGCGCAGAGGTGTTTGAATTCTCTAAAATATATAAATTAATGCTATTATCAGTGCTCCTTTTTTAGAAAAAGAGGTTCCAGAACTCACCATGAATGTGAGTTCTGGCTGGAAAAAAAAGCTCTGGCTATGATTATGGTAACCATCATTGCCATTCAGAATCGACTAGAGGTACAGTTTCCTGCCCACCTAGCAGTTCGAAAGCACATCAAAGTGCAAGTAGATAAATAGGTACTGCTCTGGCAGGTAGGTAAACGGCGTTTCCGTGCGCTGCTCTGCTTCACCAGAAGTGGCTTAGTCATGCTGGCCACATGACCCGGAAGCTGTATGCCAGCTCCCTCGGCCAATAAAGCGAGATGAGCACCCCAACCCCAGAGTCATCCGTGACTGGACCTAATGGTCAGGGGTCCCTTTACCTTTACCTAGAGGTACAGTTGGTTCTAAGGAATCTCTACAGTGGAGGGGGAACGGTCTCCCATGCCTAATCCATCTCTATCAGGCACTATAAAGTCATGTCCCTCATTGTCTGTGCCACTCATCACCCCTTGTTCTCATTCCTTGTAGATCTGATGTCAGTGAAAAGGATGATGGAGAAGCTGGGAGCCCCCAAAACCCACCTGGAGCTGAAGAAAATGATCTCGGAAATCACCGGAGGTGTCAGCGACACCATCTCTTACCAAGATTTTGTCAACCTGATGCTTGGGAAACGGTCTGCAGTCCTCAAGTTGTGAGTATCCATAATAAGAGGGAAGGAAGAGCGGTTTGTTTTGGGGTGACTGAGCTCCAGTGGAGGCTGGCCCATCAGGGCAAATGGGTCACTGCCCCACTTAGCATAATGATTGGCACGACGCCATCTGACCCCGAAGTGGAAGGAACCCTGAGAGCAAGACTCATAGTATCATAGAATTCTAGAATTGGAAGGTGTCCCAAGGGTCATCTAGTCCAACCCCTCTGCAATGCAGGAATCTCAGCTGAAGCATCCATGGCAGCACTTCAAATAGCTCCACTTGCACAGCTTGCCCCAAGGAAAAGCTGGAGGTTGATTGAGGCCTTATCACTCCCTCTGACCAGATTGCCTCTCCCATCCTAGGCTCTGCCCCTCACACCTGAGAGGCACGACTTCTCAAAGGGATAAGCTCCTAAAGGCAAGTGCGTCTCCCTCTCTCTGTGTGGCTTCTGGCTTGCTGCATTCCTTGCACTGTTAGACAGGTGGTATTGATCGGGAAGTACGTGACCCCTCACCCATGTAAATTGGGCTCAGGGGAAGGCATCTGTGAGTGCCCTGGCTTAGGGTTTTGAATTTGGTGACTGAAACCAGGCTCTGTTCTTCAGCCAGCAGAACATCAGTCCCACTCTTAGCCAGCTCATCTTCTGCCATTACTGAGTTTTGCTTGCTGCTCAGGGCTGAGGCCTTGACTGCTGCAATCTTCTGCTATCTGGCCTTAGGACCGGAGGAAGCTGCCTTACCCAGAATCAGACCTTTGGTTCATCTAGCTCAATACTGTCTACACTAACTGGCAGCGGCTGAACAGGGTATTTTTTTTCCTTCCCCCGGCCTCCACAGCTGGAGGTAGCAATGCTTCTGAATGCCAGTTGCTGGAAAACCTAGGAGGGGGGAGGGTTCTTGTGCTCAGATTCTGCTTGCAGGTTTCCCAAAGGCATTTGGGTGGCCACTATGAGAACAGGATGCTGGATCAGATGGGACATTGGCCTGATCCTGAAGGGCTGTTCTTATATCCTCAAGTCTTTGCAACCAGGCTGTGAGATTCCCAGAGGGCATATGATTGGCCACTGTGGGAAACTGAATCCTGGACTCTGCAAAACCTTTCGGCCTGGTGCATCAGGGCTCTTTCTTATCTCCTCATGTTACCCTCCTTCTCAAGTTGGCTTCTGTCTCCGTTTGCAGAGGAATAGAGGCCAGTTTTCTCTCCCCCACTGCTGTCCCTATACCGACATGAATAGCCCTCAGAAGACACAGGTCCCTTTTTCAGAAATGAGCACACAAACAAGCCACTCATTGTCTCTGGCCTCCTGTCTCGGTTTCCGCTCCCGTTCCAGAAGCCGACTCCCCATCTGCAAACAATAGACAGTGAGGGCCGAGGTAGCTGTTGTGAGTGTGTGAAGTGGCGCCTGTTGCAAAGCCTTCTGGGATATTTCCGTCCATTTACTGAGTTTCCCCTTCAGACTGTTAATGCAAAGGGTGGGGCAAATGCGATAGCTACGGCCATAAGACTTTCAAGCAGCATATTGCTGTTTTAGGAAGGGATGGCGGCTGACCCACCACTGTGCATTTCCTTGGGGAGGGGGCAGCTCTAGGTCTGAGGGAGGGTCCGGCAAAAGAGTCTGGCAGGCCACATCTTGTATCCATGAGCCTGTATCTGGCAGTGGTGGAGGGCAGCAGCAGCAAAAGGAGAACGAGGTGGCTTGGCATCGCCATGGTGATTTCTTACAATGCCTTTGCTGCAATGTGACTCCAGAGTAAGGGTGGGGAACTGCAGGCCCAGGGGCCAAGTTATTGTGGCCCTCGGGCTGAAGAAGATTCTCCACCTGTGTCCCAGCTGGGCCTACCTTGAAGGGTTGTTTGGAGGGATTCCAATGTAACCCATGTGAACAGATCCAAACACTCTTTTGAATATCTATACTGCATACTAAGACCCTAAAATGCAATGCATTGTTTTCATAAGAAACAGCATTTTTATACTGTTATTAAAAATAGCAGTTTCTGACCATGAGTGTGCCTAGCAAAAGTACACCATAAACTTCTAACGGGACACAGAGGATAAAGAGTTGTTTATCTTGCTTCGTTTGCATCAAGTGGTTCAGTGATAAGATTGTTTCCTCTTCTTGTTGCTCCCCTTGGGAGAAGGATGGATCACTTTGCATTCACACCCCAAACAGACTTTGAGCCAAAGTTTTGGAGTGGAGGGTTCTGTGGTGACTCCTAGTGATCAATATTGCCCTCTGCTGGCTAATGCGAGATAAACACAAGTTTCATTTAAGGACATAATACTATTATTATCACCTTTATATTTTGGAAAGTTGGCTATGCAGCTGAGTGCTTCTTCAGATATCGTAATTAATGCATGATGGTTCCTGAGATCAAGGAGTGCTGACTTCAGAACTGGAGAATTCCCAAGCAACACCTGACTGGCAGGTTGCTAGTCATTACATTTGTACCCCAGCTCTTCCTAACAGGTTTTCTTCTGTTGTTTCTTTGTTTTTCTTTCAGGGTCATGATGTTTGAAGGAAAAGCCAACGAAAGCAATCCAAAGCTTTCAGGCCCACCTCCTGAGAGAGATATCTCCAGCCTTCCTTGAAAGGAAAACAAGCCCCTCAGAGCCTACCTTGTACGCTTTCATATTGCTCAACGGAGCGGTTTTACCTGGGCTTGCTGCTGCATTGCTTTGATACTGGACAGTCTTAGAAAACAAGAAACTAACCAGCCTTTAGCAAAAAGGAATGACAAGGGAAGTTCCAGGGATTTCTGCTGGAGGAGTCCCTAAGTAGCCATGCATTCTATTTTAATTTTTTAACCGAAACCCCTTCCTTGCCTTTCCCACTTTGTTTCTGGGCCCTGAGGCATCCTTTTTTATTGTAATTTCATGAATATTTGTGTTCACGGTGATATCAGGTCATAAGCCATCCCAGTGGCGTTGTGTGGGCAGGGTCACAGGGGTGGTTGCCTTGGGCTCAAAATTCTTAGGGGGTGAAAACTGTCAAAGAGATAGAGATAGAGAGAGAGAGAGGAAGTAGTAATAATACATATTAAACAATACACCCACCCCCTCACAAAGAAAATCTCCCAGTTATTTTGGGCTGAGGAGCAGATTTGGGTAGCGGCCAAGGCACCCTCTGCACGTCTTTAGAAAGATATTCACTTCCAAACAATTCCCTGTTCTGCTCTCTGCCATGCTTGTCTCAAGGGATTTGATATGTGCACATTGAAGATACAGAAGTCAGTGTGATAGAGTATTTCATTTACCTTATTAAATACTGGAATGGTGGAAGGAACTCAGGGAATGTTAACGGCCCATGGGTTAGGGGGCGCTACACTTGTCTTGCCCCGGGTGCTGGCAACCCACGCTACGCCATGGCACCATCCCATTCTGAATACAGTTTGCACCTGCAAAAATTTCTGGGGGAAATCCTTCTTTGTTTCCAACTGGCAAATGTCCTGTAATTTCCTGCTGAAAACCTGTTAACTTTCCATGCCACAAATGTTCTGGTTTATTTTATTTTATTTTGTCCCACTTTTGTTGTGGTATAGCACAAGAGTTACCCCTCCAGATGGCTGAGGGAAGACTTGCAGAAGAACTAACAGAGCAGAATGATGTATGGACAGTCCAGGATAAATCCCCTACTGATGCACTATCATTACATTAATAGCAAGTTGCAGAATACCTAGGGCTGCCCTATCTTAAAGAGCAAAAGAGAGGACAGCCTGAGCCGTTGCCAGCCCAGAGAAAGAGGCACGTGGGCACACGGGGCCACCAGCGTGTCTGCACGCCTCTTTCTCTGGCTCAGGCTGGCAGCAGCTGCAGCCAGCAGAGCCGGCCAAGCCCAAAAACCTCGTACATTTCCTTTAAAATGTAACAATCTGCCTGGATGGGCATGTTGGCCCTCCAAAAGACCACATGCCTGGGTTTTCCCAGACATAGGGCTACTCAAGAATACACCTGCCAAAACGCACCAGTCTGGAGGGGATCCCCCTCCCCCTCCTCTCAGAAGGATAGGTCAGTTGTGAAAAATAAAAGAGTGAAAGTGAAAGCAGAATCCCATGTTGTAGAGCTGTGCCCCATTTGCTTCAATGGACAAGACTCCACTGCTGACCAAGATATTGAGGCCATGTGTGTGTTTTGTGAAGGTGACAGAGAATTGAGGAGAAGCAACGGCTTGCTGTTGCCGCCACTTCTCACTTCTCCTCTAGTGGGAGGGGGTGTCCTTTCCCCTGTTGCCACTGCCACTGGAGAAACATCTGCAGCCAGGTTTGGGCGAGACCTCGTAATCCTCTCAAGAAATTTTGCCGGAACCTGGAAACTGCAGCCGTGCCATGTGATTCTGCTAAGCAAGGCTTTGGTTGTGGGGCAGCATCTTCCCATTTTGCCTCAGGAGGCAAAACAAGACAGGCTGCCCTTGCCTAGCTGTGCCTTTGTCTTCCTTATTCTGCAGCTAGGCTTCACCAGGACCTGTTTGCTGTCTCAGAAGCAAGACACCTTTGTGCCAAGACAAGCCTTCCTTTAGCTTCAAAACAAAAGAACCACCGAAAGAGTGAATGAGTTATCTTACTTCATACTCCTAAATTCAAAGCCCTGATCTGGCAAGCAACATCCACAAGCAGGCTAACATTTCTTTTCTTTTTTCTTTTTTTGCACGTTGATTTCTGTGGAAATGCATTACATTTGCAAAACCCAAACTTCTTTGCCATATCTTATTTAATGCTTCTCCAGCCTAACAGCCAATTTTCAGCAAGAGGATCCTCCCAACATTTCTGAAAGTCAAGTATTCCTCGCTGTCATTTTCTACATTTGCGGCATCTTGAACTCTGGTTGATTTCGTCTCCCTGGTTGTCACAACTTCACTGGTTCCTTGTCCTGTTTTTCTTAAGTGGTTTTCTCTGCAGTTTTTGGCAGCAGTTGTTTTAAAATCTCATGCTTATAAAATAATAATAATAATTATAATAATAACAACCTGGTCATTCTCTTAAAACTCTGGTTTGTATAAAGCAGAAATGAGCAAACTGGGACCGACTGCTAGATCTCTGGGTGATTTTTGAGGCTTTGTACACATCATAGAGCACACACACTCAAGGATCCTGGGAACTGTAGTTTTTTTCCTGCAAAATGTGGGATTTGCTCAAGCAGCTCATACCTCCCTATTGTTTCCCAGTGGCCCTGCTTGGTTCTCTGCTTAGCATCATTTGCCACCTGAGTTTGCCATTTGAATGATTAGGGCTCACCTTTTCACATAGTTAGTCAAAAAATAAAATAAAATTAAGCATATCTGGGGGGAAAGAGAAGCATGCTCTGGGAATAAGTTACATGCAGAAGAGCCATAGCTTAGTGATCATAGAACACCTGCTTGGCACATAAAAGGTCCCAGGTTCAATCCCTGGTAGCTCCAGGTAGAGTTGGAGTGACTTCATATTGCTTAACTGTCCTGGGAGATCCCAGAATTACAGAAGCCACCTCGGCTCCTGATTCCATCCTGGGATGTCCTGTTTTGGCTCTGGAAGAGTGTGAGACCAAATATGCATTTTTTAATGGTGTCACACTCTTGCCTTGGGCCCATGCACTGCCCCCTTCTCTTTCTCCACATGGGCCAAGTGGTGCCGGCTTCCAGAAACCCCTGCCTCACAACTTTGGCTGGAAGGAAATAGGAGTCACTGTGGCTAAGTTGTGGGTGGGGTGGGGAAAGAGGCCGGCAAGTGACTGTTGTTATAAGAAAAATACCTCTAATTCCCTTATAGGGTATCCAGAGCCCGTATAGAGTCCCTCAGGAGATCTCTATCAGTCGGAGAGAAAGCAGAGGTCAACCATAGTATATTGGAAGCAACGCGGCTAGTAAGCCTGATCTTTATTCAAGGAAATAAACTGTTGCAACAGGGTCCCTACTCACCACAAGCAGGAGGGAGGAGAATCCTGAACAATGGTGGGCAAGCTCCTATAAAGACTTTTGAAATTGCCCACCCTGTAGCCCCCAAGACCACCCCCCAAAATATCATACATACATGATGAAAGGAGGCGGTCACTAGCAGAAATCTGAGAGTGTTGCTTCTCTCCTGTTTGCCAGGATACCTGAAAATGCCTTACTGATTGCATTTTCTGGATAGCCTGTTTCAGACACATGGTTTATATACTTATGTGTGTGTTTGCCTTGTACATTTATGAACATTTATTCCATATTTGAGACCTTAGAATTCTTATAACACTGTTGAGGCAAACAACAACAATGAAGTGGTGATAGGGGTGGGGGATGTTAAAGGAGAAAATCTGAGGGCTCCCTGGGACAAAAAATCAAGGACACCAGCCAGGAATGCCAGAGCAAAACAGCAGCCAGTAGGCTTGGTCTTTATTGAGACTGTCGCGACAGGGCTCCCACCCGCCACCAGGTGGAACAAAATGGAAGCCCCGAACAGCAAGGGACCCCAACTTTTATTAACTTCCCACCACCAAGATACACCCCCAAGACTACATCACAAATACATCACAGATACATCAGAACTACGTCACAAATTGGGAGGGTCAGGGGAGGTAACTCGAGTATTTTGACACCCCTTGAACCAGGGGCGTAGCAAGGGGGCGGGGGGGCGGGCCGCCCCGGGCACCACCCTGCTAGGGGTGACACTTTGGGGGGCTTTAAAAAAAAAATTTAAATATTTTTTTTTAAAAAAATTTAGGCTATTTTCGGTGCTGCCGGGGCGTAGCCGCAGGGGCGGCCAGCGAGGAGGGGTGTCGCGCTTGTCGCTGATGTGACACCCCCCTCGCTGGCTGCTCCTATGGCAGCGCCGAAAATAGCCTCCTCCCCGCCGCTGCGCTCCCTGGGCGACGCCGCGGCATGGAGGAGAGGTGCGGGCCAGCAGCCAGGAGGGGTGTCATCTCCTCTGGCTGGTCTGCCCCACTCCTCCATGCCGCGGCTCCACCCAGGGAGCGCAGCGGCGCAAAGCCGAAGCAAGCAGCCTGCTTGCCTCGGCTTTTCTCTTTTTTAAAGCGCCTTTCCCCCCGCTCGCGGGGGGAGCCGCCCGCAGGGGCGAGGGGAGAGGCGGGCAGCGGAGGGGTGTCACCCCACCGCTGCCCGCCTCGCCCCTGCGGGTGGCTCCCCCCGCGAGCGGGGGGAAAGCGCTTTGAAAAAGAGAAAAGCCGAGGCAAGCAGCCTGCTTGCCTCGGCTTTTCGCCGCTGCGCTCCCTGCCGGGGCGGAGCCGCAGTGACGGTGCGTCGTGACGTCACGACGTGACATCATGACGCCCCACCCCCAGGGGTGCCTCCTCCGGTCGCCGCCCTGGGTACCGTGGAGGCTTCCTCCGCCCCTGCCTTGAACCCCTCCCAGGTGCACATATCTACAAGACAAAAGAGTGTTCCAAAGTTCCTGCCCTGGCCGGGTAGGGCTGATGACTGTCCTTTGTTCTAGCCCGGGCTCAATCCATTTTCAGGTGCTCAGCTAATGACTTTCCTTTGTGAGAGAAATGGCCCATCGTCTGGCAATTCTGAGTGGGCATATCCTCTGGCAGGGCTCCGTTGTGGACATGCTTGAACGCCTAGGCAGGGGCGTAGCATGCCGCTTGGCTGCCGGGGGCAGCAAGCCAAGCGGCACCCCTGGGGGCGGGGTGTCGCTCCGTGCGCATGCCGTCACGACGCACATGCACACGGAGCGACGCCTCTGCCCCTTGCCTCCATGCCGCGGCGAAAAAAGCCGCTGAAAGGCTTTTTTCGCCGTTGGGCTCCCTGGGCAGAGCCACGGCATGGAGGAGAGGGGCAGGAGGAGGGGTGTCATGCTTGTTGCTGATGTGACACCCCCCCTCGCTGGCCGCTCCTGCGGCTCCGCCCCGGCAGCGCCGAAAATAGCCTCCCCCCCTCTTTCAGTGGCTTTTTTTGCCGCTGGCTGGCCTGCAGCGCCGCAGCATGGAGGCAAGGGGCGGGCCAACGAGGAGGGGTGTCACCCCCTCCTCGCTGGCCCGCCCCTCTCCTTCCTGCCGCGGCTCCGCCCAGGGAGCCCAGCGGCGAAAAAAGCCGCTGAAAGGGGGGGGAGGCTATTTTCGGCGCTGCCGGGGCGGAGCTGCAGGGGCGCCCAGCGAGGGGGGGGGTGTCATGTCAGCGACAAGCGTGACACCCCTCCTCGCTGGCCGCCCTGGCAGCTCCGCCCCGGAAGCGCCAAAAATAGCCTTTAAAAGAAAAAGAAAAAGCCCAGGGCGGCTTGGGAGGCACGGGGGGGTGGGGCCCCCGCCCCGAGTGTCACCCCCACCAGGATGCTGCCCGGGGCGGCCCGCCCCCCGCCTCCTCGCTACACCCCTGCGCCTAGGAGATTATGGCGCCCCTGTGAGCATACCAGGCCCGTCCCCCATGATAGATCTCCTAATATGCTGAAGAACAAAGGTGGAATGGTCCCAATCCGATATATGGTTGATTTTATATGAATTTATAACAGAAACACTATAGAGAAAGAAATATTTTCACTCAAGTGTGTGTATGTGTGTGTGTGTGAATGTCTTGCTTGTGGAACTGGGTGGTACAGGGAAATTCCTGTAACAGGGAGAAAGGTGTACAAGGGTCAGTCAGTGCAGTGGGGGGAGTAAGGTAAAGGTAAAGGGACCCCTGACCATTAGGTCCAGTCGTGTCCCAAAAGAGGGAGGGAACTGAGGGAGAGGGGGCCTGAAGGAGAGGGGCCTCCATTGACGTGTCTGGTGGGAAATGGGGGACACTGAATGTATCTGTGGATGCGGCATTGGTGGGGCGGGTCATGTCCCAATTTGCATCACCCGGATGTTGGAGGGTATGCAATTCTCTTTCTGAAACCTCAGAGAGCTGCTGCCAGTCAATGTAGACAATACTAAACTAGATCTGAATCTAGGCAAGGCAGTTTCTTCTGTTCCAGAAGTCTCCTGCTCCTTTGGTGTATCCTTATAAATGTCTACAGCACAACCTCATTCCATCTTTATTCAGACGTCCCACTCCATTCAATGCTTCATTTCCACATAAGTGCACAAGAGAGTGCAGCCTCAACTTCTATTTTTGAAAAAAAACCGTTTGTTAAGGGTGCTGGGAACTGTAGCTCTGGGGGGTATGTGTGAAAACAACAGCTCTCAGGACTCTTTAGGGGAGCAGCCATGTGCTTTAAATATATAGTGTGAATGTGATATTGGAAGGAGTAGGAATTGTTATATTTTCTACGATTTGCGGGTGTGGAGAGGTGAACGCAATCTTCACAGAAAATGTTGTAAGTGCCTCAAGGCAGGGACTTTGGAATACGCATTCAATGGCGCTATAACAACGACGACCAAATCGTGGTTTCATAGTTTTCTATGGGCAGCTCTTCATTCCGCCTTAGATATGAAGCTGACTTTTAAGAGCCTCAGAAGTCCTGTCTGTCCTGTGTGAGTCTATAGTTTATGGTCGGATACCTACTGTAATTTCTATCTCTATGGTTACTGTAATAAGAGGAGGTTTGAAGCCTGGCCTAATATGTTATCGGAAATGAGGTAACAGAACTGCATCACTTCCGACCAGACTATCAGCGCCTTAGCCCCAGCTCCCACAGGCCGGGCGCCTTCCCAAAACATAAAGACTCGTATTCGCCCTGCACCTAAGTTCCCACCCGCTCTCGTTCTTGACAGAGGCTTCGAGCAAAGGAACCAAGACGGCGGGTGCACGCCTAGAGTGTCGCCGGAAGTGCCCGTTGTGGGCTTCATCTGTTCCCCGGAAGCGGATGATTCCTCTCCCCTTCCCATCCTGGTTTAGAAGAGGCAGGGAATGTGATTTGAGGTTGCGCGCGCGAAGTCCTCCTGTCGCACCGGTTGGCTTCGTTGTAAGTCTTCCCCCCAGGCTCCGTCATGGGGGACGACATGGACGTAATCCCCGAGAGGGAGATGAAGGTGAGTCGGAAGGGGGGGGCAACATTTCCTCCAATTGCACCTGCTATGTTAATGTTGTATTTTACCTTGTTGTGTTTTTGCCGGCAGTACCTACGTTAAAATAAGTGGCCTACCTTGCAGGGATGTTGTGAAAGTTCACAATACTTAGAAAGTGTAGGTAATTTTAGTCTGTTTAAGTTTTTTAATTTTTGAAATTGTGTGTCTGTTTCAGGAAATTCAGAGCACGTTATGTAAACCAGCCATGCATTTAAGCGCTATCCAAGAATGGATAACATTTTTTAAATATATGTTTTTATTTATTTTCAATAATAATAGCTAGGTGCAGAATAATAAAAGAAAATGCCTTCAGCGGTGCAGATACTAATGGAGAACTTATGTGACTTGAACTAACCACATTTTCCCAAACTTTAGATGTAAAAAGAGCTCCAGTTAGATTCATAGTGGAAGTACTGTACTGTAGATGCTTCCTTTTAGTAGCTGGGTCACTGAGGAGTGGCGAGCAAACAAGTCGGAGAATCATGTGTGTAATTAAATAATCAAGGTTTTAGTTGAGTTCTGTGGTGTATTTGAATAAACTGATGCATTTAGATTTAGCCTGCACAGATTTTTTAATCTATGAATGTGTCACAGGATTTTAAGTTCAGAGCATTGAAGAAAGTGCGGATCTTTGATGCTCCTGATGAACTCCCCAAAGAGCGTTCGAGTCTTCTTGCTGTATCCAACAAATATGGATTACTGTTTGCTGGCTGTGCAGCTGGACTGCAGATCTTCCAGACAAAAAACCTTCTAATGCAGATTCCAGTGGGGGATTCTCCTAATAAAATAGGTAAGTTTTTTTTCTCTTTCCCCACCCTCATCCCCAGCCTTCCTTAATTTTTATCTATAGAGCTGTGTTTTTTAGCATTAAGGATAAACTCACTTGTTCTGCTTTGAGTACCCATCATAAGCTTTGGGGTGGCAAGTCTCCTTTGCAAATTATAGGGCTGGGATTTTTTTACCTATTTTGGCTCATGTTTATGTTTTATTCTTGGTTTTTCCCTATCCAGATGAATTTTGTAATATCCCTTTGTCATTTCTTGAAGCATGCTGCATTACAGTACTTATAACTGGAATAAAAAGAACATTTTTGGCAATACGTTCATCTTGATCACCGCAATTCTTCCTAACAGTGATAAATTCATTCCTCCCCATACTTCTAGATTCCTTTTTATTTCATTCCATTTTTTCCATAATTATCTTTAATGATGTTAATATTTTTGGTTGTCAACCAAATTCCTAAATATGTAACTTTTTTATGAATCTGTTTCTATATTTTGCTGCAATTCTCCCCTTCCCCCTTTTCAGGTACATTTTTCACTATCAGCTTTGTCTTATTTTTATTCAACTTAAAAGCTGCCACCTGCCCAAAGTTCTGTATTTTTTCTAGGACTTTTGGCAGAGAGTTCTTAGGGTCCTCCACTGTTATTACAAGATCATCTGCATATGCTTTTAATTTATATGTCCCACCCCCATGATTCCTCTGGTTTTTTTTTTTACCTATTTGGGCTCATGTAGTATAGTGGGTAAGGGACAGCTAAACAGCTGGAAGTCTGCATTCAACTGTTGCCTCATTCATTAACTTGGTTGCCCTAAGTAAGCCTGCATTTTCTAACCTGCCAAACTGGTGCAGGGGAAATAACATTGGCCAACCATCCACAGTTGTTGTAATGCTTACTGAGAGAATGTGTGTGAATCACTGTGAATACCTGTTGCTGGGAATCACGAAAGGGGAGAGTGTGTAGTTCCTAGTTTAGCGTTGTCTTAGAGTACTGGAATCAGGGATTTATTATGTATCTCTGTATTTATTTCCCTTTACTTATATCCTGACCTTCCCAACAAGAGCATGGCTGGGCAATGCAGTTTACAAATACAGCGCAACAATAAATAACATTAACAACACATAAAATAGTGCCATTGGCAAGAAGGTATATTACATTCTAAAGGCTTGAGTAAACCATAAAGGTTTTCACATTGTGACACATTCCATTTGCAAGGGAGTTCTATATTCTATGAGGGTGCCATTCCGAATGTCTTGCATAAACAGTGCCTGCCTGGTAGGGCTGGGCGATATATCAAAGCATTGCCCCCAAACTGGTTTGAAGTCCAGATCATGATAACAGTTTCAGAATTTTTCACCTGGCAATATATCATGAATCCTTGTTCACTCCTTGGCTGCCACCAGCACTGCACATTTCACTCTTGGGTGACACTTGCAAGTCCGTCTGATGTTCACCCACAGTGAGAGGCCCAATTCCTCCCTCTGCAGCCCAGCTGGCAGCCTTGGCAGAGGGAACTTGAGAAGGTGTTTGCCTGCCTGCCTGCCTGCACCTTCACCCAAGCAAGTGGGCTGCCTCATCCCTCCCTCCAGATTAGAGCACTAGGGCTGGGCAATGTATCATCCAAAACCAGTTTGAAGTCCATATCCAGGAGTCAACACGTGGCGGCTTCTTACCTCCCACCTTATTCGTTCCTTTCTTCTTATTTCAGACATCGTGATATATCAATATATTGCGATGTTGAAAACCAGATATCGCCCAGCTCTACTGCCCAGCAGGTTGAAATAACAAGCAGGGCATCCCCAGCTGATCTTAATAGATGAATAGGGCAATATTGCGTTAGTTCAGGCCTCCAAATACCTTTTAAATAATTTATTGTTTTTTTCCTGGTGCTCCTCTTCATTTTTTTTTAAAGTTGAGAATGTCCAGAGTCTTTTCGTTCCCACCAAGTTCTGTGTCCATCACTTGGCACTCAGCTGTGATAACCTCACACTCTCTGTCTGCATGGCCTCCAGTGAAGTTGGGTCCTTCATTGGCTTTTTTGATGTTCGCACCTTTGTGAATCAGGTAAGTTGCATGGTTTAAAAGCAAACTTGGAACCCACCCCCCAACCCTCACTCCAGGGTGTGCTTTGATATGAGTTTTGAAATTGGAGAGCTTCAGCAAGCCCTAATGAAGCATAACCACACTTTAGGATTCAGATGTAATGCTAAACCATGGTTAATTAAAAATTGGGAGGAATACTACCACAGTGTAGTATTCATGTGCGATAGTAAACTGCAGTTAATCAAAAAGGGAGCAGAAGATTCCAGTCTCTTCCTTGTGGCTGTGCTGGCAGGGGGGATGAAGTGTGTGAGGCTGAGGTTCACTATGACTCGTATCCTCTCTATCTGACCCTCAAAACTCTCCCCAGGCCACACTCCTCACCAGCCTTGCTCTGCATTCTCCTTGAGTGCTTTTACCTGGCTGGAAGTTGTCCATGAACTGTGATAATGACTCTTGCATGGCTGAAGATACGGGGGGTCAGCACATATAAAAGGCTCTGACTTTTGCATGGCTGGAATGTAGCCCACTGTATATATCCATTACTCTGTGCGCTTTTGGCTCAAGCCATGCCCACTACTGATATCTGCCCCCTGGAAGGTTGTCCATAACGGAATGTGGCCCTCTGTATAAAAAGGTCATCCAGTCCTGCAGTAATCTTCAGCTCATCATTACTTCTGAACTCTACCACTGATAGGAGTTGAGGCTAGTGAAAACATCTCTTTCCTTCAGGTCTTGGAGAGTATGGTATACTGAGCTTGGTGGGCCAGTGGTTTGACTCTACTGAAGGTGGGTGGCTTTGCTCATATGGATACAGTCTAACAAACGTCCATTTCCTTCTAATAGGCTAAGCAGCAAAAACGACCCTTTGCCTATCAGAAGATGGCTGGGGCAATGGTCAATGACCTGAAATGGAACCCGGTGAATGCCTCCATGCTGGCCGTCTGTCTGTCTGATGGAAGCGTCTCTGTCCTGCAGGTGGCAGATTCCGTGAAGATCTATGCAACTCTCCCCGCTTCAGTGGCTGTTACATCAGGTTGGTAACATGACTTTTAGACTGATGCAGAAATCCCTATTATAAATCAGCTGAATTGGAGTTCTGGTTTACATATATTTTAGGTGTACAGCTCAAACTAAGCCAGAGTGTACTAAATGGACAATTGCAAACAAGGGTATCTCATAAGAAACCTTTGGCTCTCCCAGTGTTGCTGAACTCCAACTACCACCCACCCCTGGCCATTGGCTGTGCTTGCTGGGCTGATGGGAGCTCCTGCTCAGCAGCATCTAGAGGGCCAACATTTCCCCTCTCCTGCTCTAGGGTATGCTCTCCCGAGACCATCATTGGCTGCACCTTCATGTTGAATGGACATTCTATTGCATTCCAAATTTGAGTTTGTCATGTTTGAATAACACTTGTGAGGGCAATTTAAGCCATTTGCCAAATTGCACTGACTGGTTTTGTTGTTGCCATTTCCTTTGCTACTGCTTAATGATGCCTGCTTGCTTCTCTCTCCCCCCCCCCCCCTTTAGTGTGTTGGAGCCCTAAAGGAAAGCAGCTGGCTGTAGGCAAGCAGAATGGCACAGTGGTCCAGTATCTGCCTGTAAGTCTGCTTTGTTGTATTTGGCCTGTAATGATCAGCCTCCTCCTGCTTCTCTCTCTTGGTTCTTTCCTGTTTTGTTCTTCCAATTCATGGTTCAGAAGATGAAGTCCTAAGCATAAGGGTAGCAGAAGTACGTGCCTGGGAAGCTTGAGCATCCATTTTGCATGCAGTAGGCCCCAGGTTCAGTCACCAGCACCACTAGGTAGAATGAGAATTTTGCTTTTGTATAGTAAGCTAGTTTTTTCATGCCTGCACAGTCCTCTCTATTCACCATCCAGGCAATCAAGAAGTTTAGGAGCACAAGGCTGCATATGCACCATGCATTTAAAACACATGATTTCCCCCCCTTCCCCAAGGAATCATGGGAACTGTGGCTCTGTTGGGGTAAAGTATGGTTCTAAGGATTCTTAGCGATGAGCCATGTGCTATGAATGCATGGCTGTGCACCTGTCATATTATAGCCAGGCAAAAACACAAAGGGGGAAAGAGGGCTAGTAAGGGGTGTGGCTTGGGGTGAACCCTGAGGACAAAATAGAGACTTGGAGGACTGCATTTGGTCCCTGGGCCTAAGATTAATTGATTTTCTTTCATTTTATTTGTTTGCCGCTCTTCTACAAAAAAAAATCATGCTCAAAGCAGCTTACAACAAAGAAACAGGCATGCATTTCGAACGGACACTACAAAATCTTCATAATAACACAGCACAACAAAAATATATCGTACCAAAAACCCACATTTCAGTACTATAAATATAACAAGATTACTTAAGCACCATGCAGCATGCAATAGCAAAAAAGCAACTCCTATGATGTTGCTTACAGTCCCTCTCCTGTAGCAGCAGCTTATAAGGCTTCCAAGGGCAAAGGATGGGGTTGCTGGAAACACCTCTCCCATGATGATGTTCATCTCTGATATAGGTGAATTGGGGCCATGCCCATAATTATCGGGAGGTCCCATTGCTTTGATGTAAAAGAGTGCCCACGTTTGACTGCCAACAATCTCTCCTTAGATCTTCAGCTACAAAATGCCTGTGCCTGAAATCTTGGAGCATTGCTCCCATTGAGAGCAGATTAGGGATAGGGAACTCATAGCCCTCCAGCTGTTGTTGTAGTCCATGGGTAGGCAAATGAAGGCCCGGGGGCTAATCGCCTTCTAAATCCAGCCCGCGAATCAGCATGTTTTTACATGAGTAGAATGTGTCCTTTTATTTAAAATGCATCTCTGGGTTATTTGTGGGGCATAGGAATTTGTTCATCCCCCCCAAAAAAAATATAGTCCTGCCCCCCACAAGGTCTGAGGGACAGTGGACAGGCCTCTTGCTGAAGAAGTTTGCTGACCCCTGTTGTATTCCATCTCCCATCAGCTCCATCTAGCATGGCCAATGGTCAGGGGATACTGGGAGTTGTAGTCCAAGAACATCTGGAAGGCTTCAGGTTCATCATCCACAGAGCAGACAGTACTGAGTGAAATGTACCATGTCATCAGATCTCTGAACCATGGCAGCTTCAGATGGAACGCTTTGGACATATTTTTGAAAGTGCTTGTACACTGTATAAATTCAGAGTGTTTGTGTTTTATTATTGCATGTGTGATATGAAGTGTTGCACTGTAGATAGAATACTTTAAAAAAACAAACTCCCCATATCATTAAACTCAGGGTGTTCTAATCACTCTTGTTCTACTTTTTCAGAACCTGCAGGAGAAGAAAACAATTCCCTGTCCTCCATTCTATGATTCAGATAATCCTGTCAAAGGTACTGTGTTTCCTAAAATTTGGCGTTTTGACCGGTTGGTATTACAGTAGTACAGATGGATCGTATAATCACAGTGTTTCACTTATGTGCCTAGAATTTGCCCATCCATGAAATCCAGGCATATTGTGGAATGTGAGATGCTTGTTTTTGACTAGTTGAATCTCCCGTGTTTAAAAATAAATCTGGCAGGTGTTTTGCTCAAAATACTTGTGAGACGGATGGGTGTCTCCTCGGAAGTAAGCATCCACAAAACGCAGTCTGCTAAACTAATCACTTTATTTCATAACATTGATAATCCAGACCTTGCGATTATGCATCCGACCCCTCGGAGTCAGATCCTTCTAGTACGGATTTGCGGCTCCGCCCCCAGCATAGGAGCTTCGGAAAGCCTAGTCTCCGCCTCTCCTTTTTCCGCTTCCGCGCCCTTGACCTGGGCAGCCCTACGGCTCCCCCTTCCCTTTCGCTTTCACCTTCCCCGCTTGTGGTGTCTGATGCTCCGGTAGGCTCTCTAAGCCTCAACTCCTCCTCGGTCTCCATATTCTGATCCCTTCCCATTGGCTGTGCTAGCGCTCTGGTGGAGCTTTCCTCCCATTGCTGCACTACCTGCTCTGGTGTCAGCAGGGGCTGTGCCTGTTCCTGATCCCAGACCCTCAATAACTCTTCGGGCGTCAGCGGAGCCCTATCTAGGTCAGCTGTCTCCTCTGGCACCGCTTCGGAAACCGGCCAGCCCCTGACAATACTGAGTAGTATTTTATACCAATCCCATTTAATCTCCTGTAATTGAGTTGTCAGGGTTGTTAATGCAGCACAGTTACATAATTATAGTGCAAAGATTTGATAATGCCTTCCTTTCTTTTGAAAAAAAAGTGCAGTCCTTGGGCATATTATCACATCTGTTACATTAAATTTTTAATTCATATATTTGTAATTGAAACTTGAAGTTCTTTATATGTCTTGTTCCCTAAGATTAATACAGCAACAAAACTGTTGTACTCACAGCAGCCCCTTTGAAATTGATGGAGATGACTAAGTTAGGCAGATTAACTTCAGTGTGTCTACTCTGAGTAGAACTTTGTTGGATGCAGCCCTCTGTAGGGAAGGTTTCCAGTGTCCTAGATCCTTCTGTCTTCACGCAGTATACAGTGTTAAGGAACACATAAAGGAACTAACCAGCTGCATTATACCAAGTCAGACTGTTAATCCATAAAGTTTAGTATTGCTTCCTGTAACTGGCAGCAACCGTCTGGGATTTCAGGCTGGGGTGCCTCCCAGCCATACGTGGAAATGCTGGGGATTCAACCTGGGACTTTATGCATGCAAAGCAGGTGCTGTGCCACCAAGGTATCCCTCTTCGCATATAGCTCATTGGATGGACATATGCTTTTGACTCCAGAAATCCCATGTTCATCTCCAGGTGGGGTTGGGAGAGACTGATACCCTGGAGTGCTGCTGCCAATTATTGTAGGCAGCACTCAGCTGGATCAGTGATCTGACATGATGTTGGGAAGCTTCCTAACGTGAGGGGAAAGCAGCATAACTCGGTGGAAGGGCATCTGCTTTGCATGCAGAAGGTCCCAAGCTCAGTCCCCCAGTATCTCCAGGTGGGGCTGTGAATGTACCGGTATCCTGCCTGAAATCCTGGAAAGTCACTGCCAGACAATACTGAGCTATACGGACCAGTGATCTGACTTGACATAAGGCAGCTTCCAGTGGGATGTATCCAACTAATTTCTACACAGGTTCATTTATTTTGATGGGCCTACTCTTGAGTAGGACCAAGCTTGCATACAACCCTATGTTCCTGTGTAAGTAATAATAATAATGAGTGGCTCTTGAGAAAAACAAAAGCAAAAAAACCAACAACCCAAGTTTACCCACATTTCTGTTTTCCAGTCTTGGACGTGTTGTGGGTCAGCACTTATGTCTTCACTATCGTATATGCGGCTGCGGATGGGATCTTGGAAACTGCACCGGAAGTGGTGATGGCTGTGCTTCCTGTACGTGAAGAGAGGGAGCGTTGGGGAAGCAACTTCTGTTTCTCTTGTGTTTGCTTTCTAAGTCTGTGCTTCTCATGATTTTGCTAGGTCTTTGTCCCTGGTTTGTGCTGCTGTGTCTTCCTGCATTTCAGGCTCTTGCTTCGGAATGATAAAAAAGTAGTGACCCGAGATGTAGAATCCCACTTCATAGAAACCATTTAGTCAAACCTTGCATGGAAATTGAAGCATTCACTGACCACAGCAGCCTCCACACTTCTGCTGCGAGTGTCAGTTTTGCTTGCCAAGTCCCCCTACAAACATGTGCTAGATGCCTACCTCTTAGGTGCACAGTTTTAACTTGGGTGTTTGGAACTTTCTTTCTGCCTGAGGGCCACATTCCGTCCCAAGCAGCCTTCCAGGGACCACATGCCAGTGGTGAGCAGCAGGGTTGCAGGCAAAAGCGAGCAGAGCAATAGATGTACAATTTGCCTCCTGATAGTAGACTAGTTCCTAAGGACACTCATAATAGTCCTTGCTGTCCTTCATTCAGACAATCGAGGCATTTTCAGAATTCCAGGATGCATCCCAGCCAGGCAAAACGGTTTAGGAGTGCATATCTTTGTGGTTATTGAAACATTTCATCATACTTTTGGCCAGAGGTGTGGGACCCTTGACCTTCCACACACTGTAGGGACTCCAACTTCCATCAGCGCCAGCCAGCATGGCCTGTGTTCAGGAATGATGGCAGTTTGTTTTATATAATAATGCATTCTATATATCCTGCTTTTCCCCTACACTGTGACTCAAGGAAGATTTCAGAAATTAAAGCAACACAGATAAAATACAGAAAGCTAAAAACATACAGAAGATAATAGTTTGAAAAGAATTAAACTGTAATAGAATTTAAACTATATAAACACAAATTATGGAAATACTGATAGCAAAAAATAGCAAAGCACTATTCAAATCACTTTCCTTAAAAGCAGTCAGTTCCCAAAAGCGCATGGGAACAAGGTAGCCTTCACGTGCCGGGGAGAACAGCAACAAAGGAGCCAATCTAGCTTCTCTAGGAAGGAAGCCACAAAATCTGGGAGCAGGCTATCATGAAGGCCCCCTCCTTGTAATTATGAAACAGTTGCAACCATAAAACAGTTATGTACATTGTAAATGATGCAAACTTTTTTAAAACAGTCCAGCATCTGCAGGGTCATTTGTGAGCTGCCCCTCCCCTAAGGCGCTTTTTCTCATATGTTGCATCTCCCATTTTCCACACAATTTCCCATTCTGTTTCCCCATTCAGAAAAAGGAAGACAAGCGGCCTGAGCTGTTTGTGAATTTCATGGAGCCCTGTTATGGCAGCTGTTCTGAGAGGCTACATCACTACTTCCTTAACTACGTTGAAGAATGGTGAGTAATGGAGATCACACAACATCGAATAGTTCCCTTTTAATATTAATTAGGTGAGCAAAGGGCTGGGTGTATTTAAAGATTGTTATTTGAAACTAACAGTGCAGGGTGTTTATGTTGCTTGAAGTGGATAATGGATTTGTGGTTGTTGTTTCCTTCCTCAAGGGATCTGGTCCTTGCAGCATCTGCTGCTTCCACAGAGGTCAGCATCCTCGCAAGGCAAGGAGACAAGGTAATCCCACTTCCTATTTCCCCAGCAAGTGCCTCTTATAAGAAGACCAGAGGTCCCAGTGAGAGTTCCAGAGGGGTAGTTATTATTAGTCAGCTGCAGCAAGAAATAGCAAAGTCTCATGTCACCTTGAAACCCATGCAACAGAATATTTTATTTATTATCGTTTATTATTATTGATTTATTGCACTTATACCCCACCTTTTTTCCTCCAAGGAACTCAAGGTGGTGTACATGGTTCTCCCCCTCATTTAATCCCCACAACAACCCTGTGAGGTAGGTTAGGCTGAGAGGCAGGGACTGGCCCAGTGAATTTGATCGATTTGAACCCTGGGCTCCCAAGTCCAAGTCCGACGTGCTAACAGTTCCATTACTCAGGCTCTTGCTTTTGTGGACCGTGGACTTTTCCCCACCCCTGCCAATGATGGTGGACCAGATATACCCTTTTGACTTTAAGGCATCTCTTGAAGACCTTTTTATGCCAACAGGCCCATGCAACTGCCTAAACATTTTTGATTATCCAGTCATTTAAATGCTTATTTCATAATGTTTCAGTTGTACTTGTACATATTGCTGTATAATGCCTTGATACTTTATATGAGTTGGTTGTGCATAAAAATCTTTATAAATGAACCAAGGAATAATAGTAATTTTCCTCTCCACTGCACGTACCACAGTGATTTTTTTAAAGTGGAAAAAAGCCCTTATTACTACAAGTTGACCTCCCTGGCAGGAACGATTCCAGAGGTTGCCAAAGCACAGAGCCCATTGGGAGCGGCCATAGCTCAGTAGCAGAGCATCTCTTTAGCAAGCATAAGGCCCCAGGTTCAGTTCCCAGCATCTCCAGGTAGCGTTGGGAGAGGCTCCCTGCTTGAAACCGTAGGGAGTTGCTGTTTGTCAGTGTTGACAATACTGTGCTAGATAGACCAAGATCCTGATTCCTAGTACTAATTAAACTAACCCTTCATACAGAACAACTGGGAGCTGTGGGTCCTGGAGGACTCCAGCCGAGCAGAACTTCCGGTCACAGATAAGAGCGATGACACTTTGCCCGTAGGCGTTGCCATTGATTACACCAGCAACATGCCCATAACCATTAGTAAGTATATGATTGTTGCTCTTGGGTTAAGCATAAAGCAAACAGCAGTGCTCTCTATAGCAGGTGTCCCCCCACAGACACAGGATGATTCCATCTTTATTATGGGTAGAGCATTTCAAGGCAGTTTTCCTTGATGACTGCATCCCACCTGATAGTCAGAACCATGCCACTTTTACTCTCGCGGATGAGTGGCCTCCTGTCTCCATTACCGAAGTTATAAGTTTAATCGATCAGATGAAAGTAGCAAAGGCTGCCGGCCCTGATGCCATTTCCTCTGAATTGATCAAAGCCAAGTCAGAGTGGTGGGCTCCGATACTAGCAGAACTGTTCACTATGGTAGATAGATCTGGAATTATGCCTAACTCATGGCAGCAATCTATAATTATTCCAGTCTTTAAAAAGGGTGACAAAAAGCTGCCATCCAACTATCAGCTGGTTAAACATCTGCCTTACATCAGATAAAGATCCTCTCCTCAGCGAAGTTTTGTTAGACCCCTTTCTTTCCCCAGGGCTACAACAGTTTAACAAGAAGGTACAGCAACTTGGGTTGTCAGTGGAACTTTTGCGATCGATGTCCCTACCATCTGCCAAGGCTATAATAAAAACTAGGTTGTGGGATATTGAACGCCAAGAACTAACAGTAGCAGCAGAGAAAACATGTTCCCCTCTTTATTTTCAACTTCCTTGGGCACATGAAACTAATCACAATTACCTTGAATTTCTGCTTAACCCTCAAGAAAGAAGGGCATTTTCGCTGGCCAGGTTTAATTCAAATCCATCAAACCTCCTTTGGGGAAGGTTCTCAGGCAGGGGGGAAGGAGAAAGAACTTGCCCATGTGAAGACCACCTGGTGGAAACCCTTACACATATGGTTCTTAATTGTAAACTATATGATGATCTCTGTCAGCAATTTCTAGAACAGGGGTCCCCAAACTTACCCAACCTTCAGGCCGGTTCCTCCGGCGCCGATCACGCGGCGGGCTGGAGGGCGGGGGAGCGCGCGCACGCTATTTCCGTCGCAGCTGCCCATCTCCGGGTCGGCGGAGCGTCGAAAATAGCTTTGCACATGTGCAAGTGTCATTTCCAGTGCTCGCTGACCCAGAAGTACGCCGCAAATGACGCATGCGCAAGGGCCTCCGACCCGTAAGTGCGCCGGAAATGATGCGTGCGCACAAACTATTTCCGGCACTCCGCCAACCCGGAGATGGGCAGCCATGCTGCGCTGGTAAGAGCAGGCGGCGGGGGTCATCGCAGGCCGGATAATTGGCTCACTCGGGCCATATCCGGCCCGCGGGCCTTAGTCTGGGGACCCCTGTTCCAGATCAACTCTGCATCCCCAAATGGAAACCAGAGTTGGAGGTCATACATTTCCTATTACTGGGGAAAGATCAGGAGCTCACCGAGTTAGTGGCTAAATATCTCTATTTGGTTTTTTGTCATTGAAATACACTGCAGACTTCTGATCTCCCTGGAGACCTAGAGATGTGACGATAGACTGCCTTCTTTTTTTTAGCAAATGTTTTGTACCACTGGGGGAGTGGTAATCCTGTATTGATTTGTTTTCGATGTTTGTATGTGATACCAATAAAAGGTTTGATGAATGAATGAATGATGAATATAGCAGGTGTTGGGAACCTTTTGCCCTCCAGATGTTGCTGAACCATGTCTCCCATCAGCCCTAGCAAGCATGGCCAGGGATGCTGAGAGTTGTAGTTCAGCAACATCTGGAGGGCTAAAGCTTCTTCACGCCTTCTGTAGGGGGAGCTTTAGTGCTGGTCATTAGTACTGAGAAGATGCTATTAATACATATTCCATTATTCAAGAGAAGTCATCTTGGGCACTTACTGGTAGTTCCCTTTGTGAAGTTTTAAACTCTTGCCATTCTAACGTAGCTTCCTGGTCCCTTCCCGGACTTGTTTTGAGGGCTGCTTACTACGTGAAGGTACTGCTGAACATGTCTGGTCATGGTGTGTGTGTGTTTGTGGCATTTTTGCAGGTGAGGATAAAACCATGGACCCAGCACCGGTCCTGCTGCTGCTGTCAACTGATGGAGTCCTCTGTCCCTTTTACATGGTCAATCAAAACCCTGGTGTGAGGTCTCTGATTGTGATGCCGGAGCCTCTCTCTCCAGAAGGAGACAGAGGAGCAAAATCAGCCGGTAGGTGCTTGCTTGCTTTTCGAGGGAGTTTTGGTCCAGCAACACCCGGGGATCCAAGGTTGTAGAACACTTATCCTAAAACAATTTGAATGCCAATGGAGCAGCCTGGTGCCCTCTAGGTGTTACTGAATTCCCAGCAGTCAGTGGCCAGGAATAATGAGAGTCAGAATTGAAGAAGAAGAAGAGTTTGGATTTGATATCCTGCTTTATCACTACCCGAAGGAGTCTCAAAGCGGCTAACATTCTCTTTTCCCTTCCTCCCCCACAACAAACACTCTGTGAGGTGAGTGGGGCTGAGAGACTTCAAAGAAGTGTGACTAGCCCAAGATCACCCAGCAGCTGCATGTGCAGCTGCATGTGGAGGAGCGGAGACACGAACCCGGTTCACCAGATTACGAGTCTACCACTCTTAACTACTACACCACGCTGGCTCTCAACAACGTATGAGTGGCACCGTGCCAGAGAAGGCTGGTGTAGAGTGATAAGGAGGGCGTGGCAAGCAACATGCACAACTTGAGATCAGAAAGACGTACCTGTGCCCCTTATTACCCCTTTTCAATCTTTCGATTTTGCTCATCAGCATTTCCACCTTAATAGATCTTTGTGTATGTGGTTAGAATTGCTCTGTAAGGCTGCAGTCTTGGGAACGCTTCACAGTGTTCCAGTGGAGAGTAGGAAACAGACCGCATGCCAGGTTGGACCATCAGTGTTATCTACACTGACTGGCAGCGTCTCTCGAGGTTTCAGGCAAGGGCCTCTCTCCGTCCCACCTAGAGAAGCTGGGTGTTGAAGCTGGGTCTTTCTGCGTGCAATGCAGACCTACGCTTTGGATGCAAGGAGTCCTGTGTTCAGTCCTTGGCATCCCCAGATTGGGCTGGAAGAGACCCTGGTCTGGAAACCTGGGGAGCTGCTGCCTGTCAGTGTAGACAGCACTCAGTTAGCTGGACCAACAATCTGACATGAAATAAGGAATCTTCCTAATAGGTGGGGGGGGGGAGCAGTGTAGTTCAGTGGTAGAGAAACCTGCTTTGCATGCAGAAGGTCTCAGGTGTGATCCCTGGCATCTCCGGGTAGGGCTGGGAATGTCTCCTGCCTGAACCCTGGAGAGCTACTGGAGATGTCAGGGATTGAACCTGGGACTTTCTGCATGCAACACATGTTCTTTCCCACTGAGCTGCCAATATATTGTTAGTATATTGGTAGTAAATATTGAACTCAAAGGGCGAAGAGAACTGTGTATTAACCGTTTTGGCCAGAGATGAAGGTTCACTGCAAAGCCCTGTTCACTTTTCATCTGTGTAATTGCATTTCCTGTTCAATACAGAACACCTTAGTTTTGGCAAAGGCTTTTCTTTCCAGCTCCACTTGGCTTGCTTGTGAGCAGGATGTTTGATTCAGACTGACATGATCCTTGCCAAAAATCGATGAGGGATTGTAGAAGGCCTTGTGCTGTCAATTCCCAGCTCAATTAAAATCCATCCGACCTGGGAAATTGTAGTATTGATTTAAGGGCTGGCCCTTTGGGCAGGGATCTTGGAGGTCCGATCTGTGAGTCTGAAAAGATCTTGTGCATTTTTATTAAATTACTTTGTATGTCAGCATGCCATATCCTTAAACGGCAGAGCTAATACCAGTATTCTAAGCATGTATCTGTGCATGTACACAAATCTTGTCTGGTCTTGATAGAGAATTAAAATGTGTGCTGGCTCTGGCCCTCCCCTGTGGGGCTAAATGGGGGAAGGAGAATCTCGTATGATGGCATGCTGAGCTGTGGAGGTAAGTCCAAGAGGGTCTTCTCCATTTTGCAGTGAACCTCTCTTGGCCTCAGTGTGTTATCAGGATCACCCCACACATTTCTTCCAAGCCCAGAGACCATAGACAGCAGCTGCCAGTCCAAGCAAGCAAGATTAAGTCAAATGGACAAATAATGTGCTAGTGTGAACCAGCTAGCCTTTTAACTGCAGCATATACCCAGTCACAGTTAAAAGCTTTCCACCAGCCTGCATAACTGTAACTCCACCGGAGCCTGGTTTTATAGCCCGACTGAGTTAGATGCACAGCCCATTTCCTTATTCCTCTTCTCCTGTTGCACCTCCTGGCTAGCTCACCATGTTCTGGAATCATTCTGCTCTGGTTTAGTGGTCTCAAATGTCTTGGCACACAACACCATTCTAGCTGTGGCCCCTGAGTGATGTCTGGCTTCTTCCTAATAGGTCATTCCATGTCAGTTCAGCGCTGTCATGCCACCCACCGTCTTGGATCTTGATGAAACTTGGTGTACACCCTTCACTTATGGTTGAAAGAAAGAAACCCCTTTAAATTTTTTCCCTTCTATCAAAAACGGTTTTGATTTTATAGCACTTCAAAGTTTTGTGAAATCTGCGTTTCTGTCCCTCTTGAGATCCTTGGCATTGTGTACCTTTTATTTTTTTTCTCCATAACCAATGATCAGATCTCTTTGAAATTTTACACAGAGCTCAATAAGAGGATGAGGATTTCAGGAAAAAATGCACAGGCACTCAAAAGATTTTATAAATGCCTTTAAAAAATGTATAAATTAGGGGTTTTTGGGGGAAAAAAACTAGGTTTAGAAAACCTAAATTTTCAGCGTGTGGGCACGATGGAATGAAAAGTTTTTGATGGTGAAAATTATTGCAAAGACATGCTCTTTCTCAACAAAGAATAAAATTTAATGGTCTTTTATGTCTTGTAACAAAATTTTACGGTTTTTGGACATCATGGGGGGAAATGGCTACTGGGTACAACTTTCCTACAATGCATAGCTGTAATAAAAAAAAATTAATGAAACAAAGTTGTTCATCTTGAAATCTAAAATAATATTGGTTATTACAGGGGTTTTTTCAAAAGTGCAGACTTCTTTTTCAGTTTTGGGGTATTTAAAATTATGAAAATTGGCTATATCGTGAAATCAATCTAAAAAAAAAATAGGTCAGAAACTTTAAATGCTGATGTAAGGAAATAAAGACCTAGCAAGAAAAAGATTAATAGAATTAAAAATTCTGCATTATTTTCAATTTTGCAACTATAAGGGAAGGGTGTACACCAAGTTTCATCAAAATCCAAGGTGGTGGGTGGCGGAACCCTTGTTTTTTGTGTTGATTTGATGTGGAACGGCCCTAATGACACATAGTAACTTTTAACAAAACCTTTCCCATCTCTTCCAGGAAGCACTCCCCCATCATCCGCTTCCGCTTCTGTTACTCCTCCAAAAGTAGAAGCTTCCTTGGCTGTTGTCCCAGCCACATCTTCAGTTTCCAGCAAAGGGGCATCCACTTTGTCTTTCGCATCCTTCACTCTGAAATCCACCAGATCTGCTGCTGATGCCCCGCCGCAGTATCCTGGCATGTCAGAGACCCCCAAGCCTCCCCTTGGTTCCAACCTGAGCAGAGCAGTCGGGTTCCCCTTCTCTCCGGCCACCAGCACCTCCAAAGTGCCTCCAACTCCATCTCTGCTGTCCAGCCCCATTACAGCTTCTCCTCCCTCCTTCTCTTTTGGTTCCGTGAGTTATAAAGCGGGCATGGACAGCTCAGCCGGGGCCCCTCCCTTCGCGACTCCTGTTGGGCTAAAGCAAGGTTTCGCCTCGCCACCTTCCTCCGTCAAAACTAACCTCACTGAAAAGTAAGTATCCCTTTGAGTCTTTTTAGCCAATGTGGTGGTTTTGAAGCAGTTCTTGAATGTGTTAAACATATTGTTTTAAAGTTGGTAGGGCTCTCCATGTGTCGCTGGATTCAGGGTTCCCATTGTCCGGTGGAACATGCTGGCTGGGGCTGATGGGAGTCCAATACCCAGAGGGGCACCACAGTTTCTGCACCAAGGGCCCCATCTGTATTGTACATTTAAAGTAGTACCGTTTTAAGCAGGTCCTCCCTCCAAGGAATCTTAGGAACTGTTTGTTCAGGGTGATGAGAGTTGTTAGGAGACCCAGAGTTCCTGGGAAGAAGGATTGACTGTTAAGCCACTCTGGAAATTATATCTCTGTGAGAGGGAATAGGGGTTTCCTAACCTATCTCAGCGGGCTTAACAAGCAACAGCTCCCTGGGTTCTTTTGGAGAAGCCCTGACTATTGGTACTGCTTTAAATATATAGTGCAGCTATTTTTCAATACATTTTTGGGACAGAGGTTTTCCACTGCTCTTGCAGAGTGCTGATGGCACAGGGTGTGACCAAGGGCACTCTGCATGCAGCTACGGGTAACAGTCACCTGCAAAGGCCCGTACCATGAAGCTTCCTAGTCCCAAGAGCATGAATTCTTCTATTCTTCCTCCCTCCCCAGGTTCACTGCTGCAGAATCTTCTACACCAGCTGCCAACAACGGCCAAAGCTCCAGTATGTTCTCCTTCTCACCTGCTGCAAAGCCTGTACCTGCTGGGACTCCGGGCCAGTCCACTGTGCTGGGCACCCCTCCAGCAGTGCCGATCAAGACTTCCACCCCAGTCTCTTCAGCAGGTACATCCCCTCTCCCTTTCCCCCTTTTCCTGCTGATAAAACCTTGTATGTACCGGTAGTTGTGACTGCATTACATGTGGATTAGTATGAAAAACAGGGATTGAGGACTATAAACTTTGTTCAAAAATGGAAGTTTGGCGTTTCAACATCCCACAGTGGTTATTTCTTTTTGCTGAAGATGTTTATTGCTGCCACACAGATTTTATTTTATTTTATTTTTAACTGCCTGGCTGTGATCCCTCCTTTCTGGGAGCTCTCTTTGCCACAGTGGTCTGCTCTTTCTTGCTAATTTCTGCCCGCTGTTGCATCAGGCATTGGAGATTGGCACTTACAGAATCTCTTGCTTCTGAGGGAGGGACTTTCTTTATTCAGTTTAATTTAAAGTGTTTATCTACTGCAGAGCTTTCCAAACTTTTCATGTTGGTGACACACTTTTTAGACATGCATCATTTCACAACACCGTAATTCATTTTTTTTACTAGCAAACTGGAGGTTAAACTAACCCTTTTCCAGCCCTGGGAGAAGCATGGGGAGCATTCGCACAACACACCTACACACTGCAGCTGACACACTAACGTGCCACGACACAGTTTGGAGAGCTCTGATCTACTGCTTAATATTTCAAAAATCTCCTAGCAGCGTTCAATCTAAAAAAACAAACAACATGTCATTAAAACTAAAACACAACCTTAAAAACAGCAATATGGAAACTACATAAAAACATATAAACTCAATTTTCCTGATAGCAGATAGCCACACTTACCAAATCCTGTAATCTTTGAAATTCATGAGTCTGTGACTCATTTTGTTTCTTTTTGGACTCTTAGTGGTGCGTCCTTCTCAGAGTGCTCCTCCAGCTTCCATGCTCCAGAAAACGGCCAAGATTTCCTCAGCTGTTTCAAAAGTGAGCCCTTCCCAGGTAATTAGAAGCTGGCCTGTCTGTCAGGACCATATTGTTCCATCTCAAAAACAAGGATCAAATCCGACAAAGCTTACTGCATGAATATAGCTGCTTCTATCTCACACAGCTTCTCTCTGGAGGATTGAAGGAGTCTCTGAGCAGATTTGGGAAAGGGAGACATTCAGTTATGTGAGTGAACCCCAAGAGTGTGCTCCTGTGCATATTAGGTGGTTATTTAGGAAGGAAGACATTTTACCTGTGACTCCTGGTGGATATGTGGCTCAGGGTGCCTAAACGCTGTTGTGGGTGGGGGGGGGGTTGCTAGGAGTTTTTAGGGGGGCAGGTTTTAATTTTGGGGAGGCTTAATTTTTCTTGTCCTTGGTATTATTTTTTGTACCGTTATTGTCAGACCCAACCTTATAGACAAGCAAATTACAATTGCTTTCAACACATACGCTCCCCCCTTCCTCCCTCTCTTCCTTTAACATGTTCAGAAGTTTTCTTGTTTTATCTCTCATAGCAGAACATTTTAGTTCTAAAATTCCCCATCAAGCAATAATAAAGCATTTGTGCCTTGCAGGGCCGGCAGCAACCACCCAATGCTGGGGTAGAGAAACAGGCTCACCAGTGGAAGGATTCAGATCCTGTCATCATAGGAATCAGGGAGGAGGTGAGGCTTTCTGGAGCTATGATGTCCCAGGGGTCACCTTTCTTTGAACCTGGACTCCATATGAAGTTGGACTTCAACTCTCATCAGTGGTCAGAGGATGATGGGAGTTGTAGTCCAACAACATCTGTGGGCAACATGTTTGCTGTCCGTACTGTTCTTCCCCAAGCTGAGCTCTCAACGGTTGGGTGTGTCGTCATTTAACATGCATGAACGACTAAACTTGTTCCTGTAGATTGCACATTTCCAGAAGGAGATGGAAGAGCTGAAAGGCAGGACAGCTAAAGCTGCCATCGAAGTGGGCACCGAGGAAGAGGAGGAGATGTTGAGGATGGAGTCAAATGACCTTCACACTTTCCTTTTGGAGATCAAAGAGACAACAGAGGTAAGAGGATTTGGGGGAGGATGTAGCCTCCAGTTGAGAACCAAGTTTTCCTTCATGCTCAATTATCTCGGGGTTGAGAGTGGGTTACTTGTTAGGTCCAGGTTTTTACAAATTGAAGAACTTCTCATTCTGTTGATTGCATGGGACGATTATGGTGGTATTACTATTACTGAGACTGTGACATTTTCTGTGCAATCCTAACTATGTCTGCTCTGTTTGGTAGCTCTGGTAATTCAAGGTGGGTGTTGTATTCTTCATTGTGTGGTGTATATATTTTATTTTCAGCTTTGCCTGAAACAGTTGCCAAATCAGTATCATAAAGCACAGTGGTTTGAAATGGCCTTCTGATTCCTGCCCCCCTCAAGTCCCACTTATTAAATACAGTAGTTAGTTCACTCCATTGTTTTGTAATTGATTGTATGTTTTCATTTGCTGAAAACAATATGCTGTGCCTTAATAGACCACTTTGCCCTTGGCTGCACGCCACATGTATTTTCCTTATTTTTCATACTTATCCTATTCCTATCAGATTGCACTCTTGAGGAGGAAGTTTGAAAGGGGGTTTGGTGCTCCTGAAGGAGACATACTCTCTCCATTGTGTTGCCTCCGGTAAATAGGTTTGCCGGGTTTTGGGAACCGTCCCACAAACCTGTTTGAGCTAGAGACAAAAGGGAGATGACAGAAATGTCTATACAGCATAGTTTCATCTTCTGGTTAAAGAAGCTTAGCACCATGTCTGAACTGATAACCATAATTTATGACTGGCTTGGAAACCATGGTCTGAAGTCTGTTTGGGTTTTATTCTTTTGGCAAATCATATATGTTTATTGAATGATTTTTAGCCACTTCTCAGAATAACTTTAGAGCAAAAACCCACAGCAAGCCACTTAAAAATTCCAGTGGGAATAAAATGTCTGGTTTTGAGCTAGGACTGAAAATAAAATAAAGACAGAATCAAGCAAACCCCTGCAGGAAGGGAATCTCTTTAGACAGTTTGCCACAGTTGAAGCCTCTAGACCAGTGGAGGGCAGGCTTCCAAGATCTGCTGTTGCTTTTGCTAGAATCCTGATATTCAAACAGAACAGTTGCAGTAGGCACACACTTAAGGACAAATCCCTGGGCTTAGTTTTCTTTAATGTTGAGTACCAGAACTGAACAGCACCATCAGTCCTTCTCACCCAAATCCACCCTGGTTACCTTCTACCCCAGGCTTTCTTCATTTCAGTAATATATAATGGGGCAGGTTGCTAATGTTATTGTTGCCACTGTTTTTGTTCTATTTATGTTGGGGTTGTTGTTGTTTTTTAAGTGCTTTGCTTTGTCTAATTAGTTTAGCTATGGTTATGGGGTGGCGTACAGATGCCAAAAAATTAAAAAAGAAATGAACAGGGAACTGGGATGCAGACTGGTTTGTAGAAGCCTTGTGATTTGTTAGGTCCCACCACCCCTGCTCCTGAGATGTAGAATCCTGTTTGTGGCAGCAGTTTGTGCTGCTGAACTGTGTTGTTGCCCCAGTATAGCTTTCTTCCAGACCTGATGAATTAAGATTTCTGTGGAAAAGCCACATATGTGGTTTGTGACAAAGAGTTCCACCTACTTCCTGGTGAGTCTTCCTCTCCCTTTGTTCCTTTCTTGTAGTCCCTTCATGCGGACTTTAGCCTCCTGAAGACAAGCCTGCTGGAGGGGTTTGCAGGGCTGGAAGAAGCAAGACATAAGGACATGCGAGCTCACAACTCTGAGTATCTGCACCTGCTCTATAAGAGGCCTTTGGACCCAAAAAGTGAAGCTCAACTTCAGGTAGGATCCTTGATAGGGCAAGGGGGTCAGAGCTTTGGGAGCCAAGGGGGAATTATAAATGCCTGCTAGGGAGGCAGAGGAAGTTCCAAACCCCATGGTCCCCAGCAGGTAATCGTACCTGTTCCAGTTAGAGATGTCACATAGGCTGCTCCAATCTCTAGCAAGCATTACCTGCTGCTACCTAGTTGCTCCCTTCTCAGAAGTTAAGTGTGTTTGCTTGGAAATGTTTTGGTAAGAGCTTTGGACAATGTATATGAATCTCTTATCACTTCCCCTCCTCTTTTTACTTCCCCAAGAGCCCTGTCAAGTAGATTAGGCTAAGATATGGTGAGTGACCCAAGGCAACCCTATGAGTTTCATGTCTTTGGATATTAGATCCTGGGTTTCCATAGTCTTAGTCTCTTTTCCCACTACCCCAGGGCCAGCTATGTTTTGGTCCTTACAGCTGTTGGTGAACCACAACTCCCAGCACCCCTGACTGTTGGCCAGGCTGGCTGGGACTCATGGGAGTTTGAGTCCAACCACATCTGGAGAACCACAGGTTCTCCATTACACTGTACTGCTTCTCTGTGAATACATGTGCAGTTCCCCAGATTGGATGGAAACTATTTGTAGACTGGATTGGGTTTTGTGACTACCAGTTGACAGTCCCTATTATTTTTGCTAAAGTGGCCATGGCCCAGATGTAGAACATTTCCTTTGCATGCAGAAGGTCCCAGCTTCAATCCCTGGCATCTCCAGGTAGAGTTGGGAGAGAACCCTGTCTGAAACTCTGGTGAAGTGTTCCAATCAGTGTAGCCAATACTGAGCTAGTTGGACCAGTAGTTTGACTCAGTACAAGGCAGCTTCCTGTGTAAATTGGCTGTTGATTCAGAACCATGAGGACTAGAATCTTCCTTATGTTTAGGGGAAAATCAATAGCCCAGTGGTAGAGCACCTGCTTTGCATGTAGAAAGTCCCAGATTCACTCCCCAGCATATCCAAGTAGGGCTGGGAATGTTCCCTGCCTGAAACCCCTGAGAGCCACTGCCAGTCAGTGTAGACAGTACCGAGCTAGATGGGCCAATGGCCTGACTCAATTTAAGGCAGCTTCCCACGTTCCTGGGGTGAGCAATGCCTCTATTGTACAATTCTCTAAAGGGCAAATTGTTGGCCTGCTGGCCTAGAGGCTGTTCTTTAAGCCAATGTCATCTTCTCAACATTTTTCTTTGCTCCATCTTCAAACATGGAGGGCAGAGTTTTCGTAATGAAGTGCCAGTTTAATAATTCTAACCCAATTTTTATAAAGAAAAAGTGGGTTCATCACCGGGGATTGTTTTATCACCACCAAGTGCCGTGCTGCTCAATGTGATGATTTACAAGGACTTGAGCTGCTGCAGTTAATTTCACGGATGGGGAGTCTGGAAGCCAAATCGGCTTGTAAATGCTGGGTTGCTGCAGGAAGTTCCTGCCAATGTGCAAAAAGGTTTTTTTCGAACGAGAGACTTCACCTCACTCAGCTTGCGCTTCTCCTCCCCTGGGGTGTCAGAAGTTAAACAAGCTATTTCTCCCCTGTCGTGCTGAACTGTAAAATATTGAACTGAGCCTTGGCTGGTGCTGTGTAATTGACACAGCTTGGATGCATGAGGATAATGTGGGGTGCGACCTCTGAGCAGGAACCATAATTAAAACAGTACCTTAGAAGGCTGAATGTAAGGTCAGGGTGTTAGTTAATCTCTTATTGCCCTTGGGTGATAACTCCCTTGCCATAAGAAGAGCCCTGCTGGATCAGGCCAAAGGCCTACCTTCTCCAGCCTCCTGTTCTTACAGTGCCCAACCAGGTGCCCCAGTGGGAAGCCCACAAGCAAGACTGGAGTGCAGCTGCGCTCTCCCTACCTGCGATTCCCAGCAACGGATAATCAGAGGCATACTGCCTCTTTTTTCGCTATAAGAAATTAAAATCGAGGAAAGGTGGATAGCATCTCTCTTTTTCTTTTCTTTTTTGACAATGCTCTTCAAAATAGCAACACATCCTTGCCAAAAGCAGCTGCCATCTCTCCCTACAAGTGTAGCAGCCAGCAAATCAATATCTTCCGCAGCCCTGCTGAGCTCTGAAGCCAGTGGAACAGGCACATTCATTAAACTAAAGAAGCCTTTTTGGGGACAATTTTCAATCATTCATGCACACCAGAGGCTCCAACTGGCACCCTGCAGGCAATAACCATCTTTCCCAAATGCCACATCTAAATTAAATTGGGGCATTGAGTTGACGTTGCTTGAATAAACATGTGAATCTAGATCTGTAACGTGATATAGATACTGTAAGCAGAATCTGCTGGATTCGACTGAAGGCCTGTCTGGCCCAGCATCCTTTTCTCATAGTGACCCTTTTCAGTATACAAAATGCTTGAAGGTTCACTTTGCCCTCCCAGCACCACTATTAGTTAGGCTTGAGACAGGTCTAGGCATGCAGCAGAGTGAGGTGAAGGCTAAGGGAGGGCAGATATGGTTTACATAAATCTGGTTTACATAAATCAAGAAAGACATCCTGGTTCTCTCAAATTCATCCTTTATTTCTGCAAACTGCTTTGTACTCTACTATGGTACATCAAGCCCTCTAACAATGCTTTTCCCCAAATCCCAGCCAACCAGCCTTTCTCCAAAAGCTCCAGTGTCTTCCAGTGATTGGCTAGTTCCAGATGTGAAGCTGCAAGTTTCCGATTGGACTATTTTAGTATCCTCAGACTGCCCAATCACCAATAAGGCTAAAGCCGGGTCAGAGAAGATAGAAATGTTTTTAAATAAATGCCTTCTCCAAGGTTGTTTGCACTAATTCTTTGGTTATTTATGCATCCTACCCCACCTTTCCTCAACTGGGTGCCGGAAGCCTCATTGAAATCTAGATAGATCACAGTCTGTCATTAACCACAGAAGGAAACCAAATCAGTATAGTTGTAAACTCTTGATAATCTTAATAATTTCTGGAAACCCCCCCCCCCACGTATAGTGTCCTTAGTGGATTAAAAATTATTCTAAATTCCCCGCCCTCTTTTTTTCTGGACAGGAAATCCGGCGCTTACACCAGTACGTGAAATTTGCTGTTCAGGATGTGAATGATGTCCTGGATTTGGAGTGGGATCGGCACCTGGAACAGCAAAAAAAGCAGAAGTGAGTTTTAAAGCTTACTTCTTAGCTAAGTGATACTCAAAAAGCCAAGTGTCTTCTCAAGGCTGAGCTCCCTGTTTCCCATCAAAAATACCAGGTTATTAGTTTCACTCAAGGAATAGTTCAGGCTCCAGGTTCACCTCATTCACTATCCTTTAACCACAGGGTTGGTTGGAGGAGAACCCTGAAGGCCACTTTCTAGTCCAGCTTCCTGATCAGAAGTCTGGTGCCAGAGCATTCCCAGCATATGGTTGGTCTGGCCTCCTGTGGATAATTATCTAACCCAGGAGATCCGTATGAGGTAGGAATTGGGTCTTTAGTGTAGGGGGACTGCTCTATGGAATCCTCTGCTGCAATGTAAGGGCAGTCACCCTCTCTGTTTCCTTCTCTGCTCCTGTTGAAGACCTTCCGATTCCAACTAGCCTTTTGAGAGGATATTTTGTTTGTTTGTTAATTACACCCTTCATTCAAATATCATAGTGCAGTTTGCAACATAAACATACAAATATCTAGCATAATAACAAGTCCCAGTCGGTGCAGCAATAAAACTGCTGGCACATTTTCAAAGCTAAGCAGAGTCCAGTTTCAGGTTTCAAATTGGATGAGGGGACTGACTGGGTTGAGATTCTTGCATTGCAGGGAGTTGGACCAGATGACCCTCTGGGTCCCTTCCAGTTCCTCAGTTCTACAATTCGATGGTGTTATAAAACAAAACAAAATCACAGTTCTTATAAGAAAAGCCCTGCTGGTTTATGCCAATGGTCCATTAACCTAGCATCCTGTTCTGACAGCGGCCAACCAGATGCCTGTAGGAAACCGATAAGCAGCATTCAAGGACACGAGCACTCCCTTCCTGTGGTCTCCATCTGCAGATATTTGTAGCTTTATTCTCTGACCTACCATTTACAATCTGCACTTGTGTTGGTACTCCTTTTAACTGTTTTAATATATGACATTGTTCTTTGAATGTTTGCATTGGTTTTGTTGTATTGTTCTCTGTTCTTTTGCCTCTCTCTTTCCCTGTTGAAATTTGGTTTCTGGTTTTTCCTTTTCCAAATAGGCGCTTACTGGTACCTGAGCGCGAGACTCTCTTCAACGCCCTCACCAATAACCGGGAGATTATTGACCAGCAGCTGAAACGGCTGAAGAATTTGGTGGGCAGCCTGCAGGAGCTCCGCTTGTACAATCAGGCGCCACGGTGGAGCCTATCCACTACCACCTCTTCCAGCAGTAGCATACAAAGGTGGGCATTGCTCAAGGAAACCCCCCCCCAAGCAGCTTTGCTTTCCCACTCTGCAGTGCATTGGTTCGTCTGAGTGCTGGGTCCAAAGCTTTGCCAAAGAAGGAGCATTGTGTCCAACCTAAGTTTTGCTCAGCATAGACACTGAAAATAATGAAGATGACTAAGTTCGGTCCATTAATTTCAAGAGGTCTACTATTTGAGTTGAATACCATCCATTGAAATTAATGGATCTATGTTGGTCATGTCTGTTAATTTCAGTGGGTCTAATGTTAGATGTAAGCCACATTTTCCTTCCTTGTGTTTGGGTCTAGATGGAATGGAAAGCTTGTGTGTATGAGTGTGTATACATACTTCTTTTAAAGAGCATGTATCTAGTGTTTAAGGCCCCAAAGGGTGCTGTGAATAATAGAGAACTTGGCAGTGGGACAAACTAAGTAGGCTTTTGAGCTTTCAGGGATTGTGGACTGAAACAGATACCTGTGTTGAGGAGCCATGTTCCACCCCCACCACCCCCACACTCCTCCAACCCATCACCAGCCCCATCCAGCTCTGTCTGTGTGTTTAATATCATTGAGTAAACATTTTCCTGAAAATCTTTTCCTCTGTTCAGTTTGAATGTAGGTGAGTTTTAGTCCGTGGATTCTGTTAGAAACTGTATCCCACCATCCTTTATACTGAGCACAGTCATACATGTTTACATGTCTAGAAGGTGCTTCCATTTGCCCAGGGGGCTTTGAGGTGCTCAGATTTCACCACCACCTTCCCCGTCCCCAAGTACCACATTCTATACTATGGGAGTCCCCTCCCCACAAAGAAGGAACATATCAGGGCGTCTTTTATGGTGGGTAAGGGTCTCAAGATAGAGGGAAGGAGGTGGAAAAGTCTATTCCCTGAGCAGATTCCACTCACGGAACTTGGAATCCAGCCTCTTGTAACTGATAATGCAGGTGGATCTTCTTGTCCTGCTGGCCAGTTTAGTTTTCCTCAAAGGAATATGCCTGTAAACACTAGTTTCCTGTGAGTTGTTTGCTTTTCTCTCTCCATATGTACTTAAATGTCTAAATAGAATAGCGTAGTGGTTAAGAGCTGTGAGCTAAAAAAGGCCCCTCTCTACTCAATATTTACAGTAGCTGAGTTCACTAGAAGCCAGCCTACACAAAGAGTTATTATAAAACAGGTGGTGGGGGACCTTTGGCCCTCCAAATGTGTTTGAACTACAGCTACCATCCACCCCTGGCCAATAGCCCAGGAATGGTGGGAGTCATTGTTCAGAACATCTTGAGGGTCAAAGATTCCCTACTGGTGTTTTTTTTTTAATACAAAACAGTAAATGCCTGCAGATCCAGCTCTATTTATGGGAAAACTGAAGTGGTTGTTTCAGGCTTTGGATGCTTGGATGTGGGGGCAGCCATGGTAGCAGCCCCCATTTCCCTCTGTTGAAGGACAGAGCTCAGTGTGTGCACACCATGTGGTCTGTCCTGGATCCCCTAACCTAGAGGTTTTCAACCTTTATGAGTCCACAGCTCCCTTGACCAACTACATTATTTCTGCAGCACCCTTGTGGGGCTCAGGAGCCCAGTTATGTCACCCCTTGCCTGAAGGGCTAGCATCCTCTCACCCTTTCCCAAACACGCTCCCTTGTGGAGTGTTCCCTCAGCCTCCTCTCCTCTCCCCTCTCCTTGGGAGTCATCTGGGCAGCAGCTTCCACCACCACTGAGCAGCCGCCGCCACCCCAAAGAGAGGTGTCTCCTTACGCTGCCCTGCAGGGACCTGGGAAGAGGATTCCCCCAGTCTTAGCAGCCCAACTGAGACTGGCCAGAGGTGAATGTGAGGCCAGCCCCTTATTCACCTTGGGAGGCAGCAGTGGGCACTGCCGGGTGTGCATGGTGGAAAAGCTCCCCTTCGGTGCTGAACACTCAGCTTCCAGGCAAGTCTTGCACACAGCAAGCCCAAGAAAGGCCAGTGCAATGCCTGCCTGCTCAGCCTCCCACTTGTCTCTCCATTCCCAACAGCAAGGTCTGGTGGACTGGCTGGCTGGGCTCTCTCACCTGCTTGTTTGCTTACTCTGAGGCCACTTCAGCTCCTGGCAACCAGCGCCACCCCCCACCCCCTGGCCAGCCCCAGAGGCACCACTCACCTGGGAGCTTGTAGCCAGGACTGCTGCAACAAACAGCTGTGCAAGCCTCTGGGAGGCAGAGATGCGAGAGGGCATCAGAGGAGGGAGAGAGGGACAGAGGCCAATGTTTCTCCTGTCTGTCATTCAAGGCACCCCAGGGTGCCACGGTACACTGGTTGAAAACCACTGGCCTTACCTGCTTCCCACAAGTGCAGTGGAGCCTTCTTTTCCTACTAACCATCACAGGAGGATGCTGTCCTATCACTTCTTGTTTAATGACAGCAGACAGGTGCCTTCACTATTCCCTTTTCAGTGCCTATTTTTTGTTTACGTAAGCTTGTCCAGACACATAGAAACAGGAATTAAAAAAATATTTAAAATCCATAAGGGGGGAAAAACATTAAAATTAATGTTGACATTCTATCTATCTTGTCTTTCATAAGGCAAGCATCTCCAAATGTACAGATGTTGACATGCTTTAATCTCTCTTTAATTGCTAATGTTACTTCTTTTAAAAGGTTTTAAAATTTATTTCGGGTTTTGTATTGCTAATTTTATTATTTCTTATAAACTGCTTCGAGGTTTTATTTATTACTATCTATCTTTCATCTATCTATCTATATACATATATAAAATCAAACCAGGTAATTTTATTGTTTTTGCTTTACTTTTTGTAAGCCACTTAGAGGTTCCATTTACAATTAATTGGTATATTGTTGTTAAATAAAATATGGACATATTTTTCCTCTTCTAAGTGTCAGTAAGCATATAGGTAAGATGCATTGGCAACTTAGTGTCTTCCTCTGCACCTCATCATAGTATTACAATTTGGGCTTCAGTTTCTTTTCCATCATCTGAGGAAGAGCTTTGATACACGTTGCTGCAGATACCCCTGGTTTGTATATGAACTAAAATCATATTGCAGTGTATAAAAATTGAGCTAAAATTGGTATTCAGCCAAGCTGCAATCCAAGTAGAGCCATTGAAATTTATCTAAATCAGCCATGTCCATTAATTTAGATGGGTATACTCTAAGTAGGACTAATGTTGGGTTCATCCCCATAAATATTTTAGCTTTGCCTTTAGCTAATTTTAAGTTGCTGAGACCACGTTTCTGCCATGGCTCATTGCTGTGCCCAGAATCCAACGTTAGTTATGCTTTTTGAGTTCTTCAGAAACAGTAAATAGGGTCTGATTGATGCCTGGCTTCTTGTTTTTTCCTTTCCCTCCCTGCTGCTTTTCTAACTCTCATCAACTCAGCCTTGACAGTGAACTGGAGAGCCTAAGTAACGCCTTGACAAAAGCTACTCTTCAACCTTGCACCAAGACTTCAAAATCACCAGGTAGTGACTACATTGGTCTGTTGTCCTGTCCTTGTGTAGTGCTAATGTGTGGGGGTTTGTTTTCTGTGTAACAAGCACACTTTAGGGGACTCATTGCACAGAGATAATAACCCGTCTTGATTACTGTATAATAATTTATCAAGGTTTTGTACATCACAGTAAATCACACCAAGACTTACGACAGGTGTGGGGAACCTTATGGCCCTCCAGATGTTGCTGAACTACAACTCCTATCAGTCCCAACCAGCATGCTGGATCCCAGAAAGGAGCTCACACCTGTTCCACTCCTCCCCTTTTAGCTCAGCATAGTGTGGCACCTTGGCTACTGATTGTGGTAAAGGAAGAGCATCCCAAATCGCATTCCTGGGCTCAGAAGGCAAGCTGGCTTAGCTGCTCTACCAAACTGACCTAAAAAGACTGGCAAAGCAACTGCGATCTGCTCTGCAGGAGCCAGCAAGTTCATGCTAAACCATGGTTTGTCTTAGTGTTAACATGTGAACCCAACCACTGTATGAAATAATTTTTTTTTTGTCTAGCTTGAGTCTCTTCTTCGAGCCTCAATCCTGCTTTTTTCCTGCATAGTGAAGCTATAAAACACGTTAGAATATAGTCACAGCAATAAAAATGTAGATGGAGCAGCAACAGTATTGTCCATAAAACAACTGCTTTTGTGTGCTAAGTGCGAAGTAAAGAAACAAAAACAAAACCCTAACTTCACAAGGTTTCAGAAATCCACCATGAAAATTCCACCAGCATCTTTAAAACTGGGCCGGGTGACTGATGAGGACTGGTTTTTCTTCTGGTTTGATGGTGATGTAATAAAGCAAAGGAGGAAATGAACAAAACATTGTATGCAGTTAAATTCTACTTGGAGTGGACCCAAGTTAGTCACGTTCATTAATTTCCATGGATCTACTCTGAGTAGGTCTAACATCACATACAACCCCCCCCCCCCCGAATAATTTTTCATTCATATGGATCTGCTCTAGAACTCAGTTGGCTAGAAACTTCCTTGACTTTTTTTTTTTTTTTTAATGGATGTAAGGATATGCAGTTGAAACTGAATGCCTGCAGGATTATAAGGCTCCATACTGGTAATGCTTGATAAATAATCATCCTTCTTGCTTCTCTTCTAGCCAAACTGTCCCCTGTGAAGCAGGCCCAGCTGAGGAATTTGCTGTCTAAGAGGAAGGTGCCGCCCGTAAGGACAACTGCACCAGGTATCCTCTGGACTTGAAAATAACTTCATCACTTGGCAAAGTTGTTTTTCCAACTGGCTCCTCCCCCTGACACACAGACACACACACAATAGCCTGCCTTTGCCATTAGGTGGAGCCAGCTGCAAAGCATTGCAATATCTTCCTCTCCTCTTCAAGGGGTCCTTCTGTTCAGGGTAGCCATGCCTTCCTGCTCTATTAGCTGTAAGGGGCTCTATCAGACCAATTCACTATCCCCTCCCCCGCCAACACATTTTGTATATTTCTTTTTTAATTGACTACTTGACATTCTGTAGCTCCACTGACCATGCTTGGTCCTCATTGGCCTGCTTTTTGGAGGGGCTCCCCTTTGGGAGTTGTTGTTTTTGTCCTTCTACAATCCTTGGGATTTGCTCGAGTATGCTGTTGCCTCTCTCTTGTTCCCAAGAGCTTGGTTCTGTTTTAAATTAATCTAAAGCTGCTTGCACACTATACATTTTAAACATGTACCCTCCCTCAAAGCAGCATGAGAACTATGGTTTTCCCCTTGGAGCTATAATTCTCAGCTACAGGTCCCATGTGCTTTAAATGTATTGGGCAGTGTATGCCGTCTAAGCCAATTTTAATCTTGGGGTTGCTGGGTCAGAGCAAAGGCAACATATCAGAGTGCCAATATCCCGTCACATCTTGTTCCATGAATCTTCCTTCTGAAATACTACCCACCCCCTCAAAGCTACTGTATAAGCTTCCAAATCAGGAAGGCTTCCTGTTGCTCTCATCCCCTCTTTGCCTTACAATTTCAGCCAACCTCTCCCAGTCCGCCTTCCTGTCCTTGAGATACGATGAAGATTTGGATGATGTTAGCTCCACGTCTTCCGTTGCCCAGTCCCTGGAGAATGAGGATGTTCAAGCCCCAGATCAAGAGGAAGAGGAGGTTGCCCCAATCCAAGTTCACCGGCATGCCCCCGTTGTCCGAACCCCCTCAATTCAGCCTGGTCTAATGATACAGCCCCTCCCTCACGGCAAACCCCACATCCCAATGGGCACTTTAAGTGAGTAGACTATAGAATGCACACCTTTCTCATTTTGCGTTTCATTTTGCAGGATTTTTGTTTGTCAGTTTTGTTGGAGACCAGGTGCTGAGTTGAGGTGACTAGAGGCTGAGCTGAGTTGAGATGAGATGACTAGATGCTGAATTGAGTTGACTCGATGCTGAGCTGAGTTAAGGTGGACCATTAGTCAGATCAAGTATATTAGTTTTCCTATGTTTTCATGATTGGAATCTCTTTTGTTGAGTGACAGTTTTGTGTGCAGCTGAAAACATGGACACTTTATGCCAAGAAACCTAAATTCTCCACTAACATCCTCAACCTAATTCTTCACACATTCTTTTGCTCATTTTGCTGAAAATTGCTCAACCTCTTTGCTTCTGGGCCTCGGTATTCTGACTTATTGAGTTTCTGAGCTGCAGGGTCTGGGAGGGAGCAAACTGTTGTTGTTTCACTATTATGCTGCTCTTCTTCTAACAAGCTTAGGGCAGCAAACATGGTTTCCTTCTCCCTACTACAGTGGTACCTCGGAAGTGGTACCTCGGAAGAAACGGAATCCGTTCTGGAAGTCCATTCGACTTCCAAAATGTTCGTAAACAAAGGCGTAGCTTCCGATTGGCTGCAAGAAGTTCCTGCAGCCAGTTGGAAGCTGGGGAAGCCCCATCGAACGTTCGGCTTCCAAAGAACATTCACAAACCGGAACACTTACTTCCTGGTTTGCGGTGTTCGGGAGCCAAAACAGACGAGTACCAAGGCGCTCGACAACCAAGGTACAACTGTACATATATCTTCACAAAATCCTAGTGTGGCAGGTTAGGTTGATAGCAATTGACTGGCCCTGGGGTATTGACCTCAGAGAGTCCCCACTTCCTTGCATGGCAGTTCCAGGCCTTTCTGGCTAGGGTTAATGGGAGATGCCATCTTAAACATCTGATTGGTAAAGGCTGGTTTTATTTATTTATCTATTTATATTTTTTTATTTATTCAGATTTTGAAATTTACCAACAATTGTCAAACAACCAAAATGGAAAGAGAATTCCACCGATTCCCCTGGACTTCCTTCCTCCCCTTTGTGGGTCCTTATGTTAACTGCCCCCCCCCGCATCTTCTCTATTAATCCAAATCTATTATATCTCCATTACAATCATAATTCATCGTTAAACTACAAGTATTATTCCAATCCTACTAATATTTTTAATTGCTTACAATGGTTTTTAAGGTAAATTATATATTTTCCCCATTCCTTATTAAAATTTTGGTCTGATACTTTTGGTCTGATACCGGTACTAAGATTTCTGATACTTCTGGTCATTTTTGTCATTTCAGCACAGTCCCATCAGCTTAATCTGCCATTCTTCTCTGGTAGGGACTCTGTCTTCTTTCCATCTCGGGCATCAGTGGTCACGTACATAAATAGTCTTTTCTGGTCCATTGGTATTTCGGCACCTAGAATTCTCAGAAGGAAAGCTTTGGTTTTTTTTAGAAAAAGTTATTTTAAACATTTCCCCCCAGTTCATTTTATATATCATCTCCCAGAATTCTTTTACTGCTTTACAAGTCTACCACATATGGTAAAAGGTGCCTTCTTTTTCCTTGCATTTCCAGCATGTATTTGACCTTGTTTTATACATTTTAGATAATTTACTAGGAATTAAGTACCAACAATACATCATTTTCATATAATTTTCTTTCAAAGTATGACACCCTGTAAATTTCAAATCCCAATTCCATAACTTCTCCCATGCTGTAAATTGGGAGTTTTTGGTAAATTTTCCGCTTAAGATCATCTTCAATATTATTTATGTTCTCTTTGCCAGCTCGGTATAGTTCTGAATAATCTTACAAAATGTTTTCTTATATCTTTCGGATTATCTATAACTTTACCTTCTATATTGAGTTTGAAATCAGAAATAAGGTCTTGCCAGTTAAGTGCATGTAAATGTTCCCTCTCACAGAGAAATAAAAAAATATTTTTTAAAAATAAAAAAAAATAAAGTCTTATTCCAACCAGGAGAAGCATGTGTCAGGAAAATCCATTAATAATCTGAATAATCCAATACTGGGGTAAACATGCCAATAACAGTAAGATCAAAAAAAGAAAAAGGGAGATAATAAAAAAATTAATAATAAAACCAAAGTTAATAATAATAATAATAATAATAATGCCAACAAAGTCCATATACTTTATCCAAATAGTTTTATATTTCTGGTGAAAGTTAATTATTAATAGGAAAAATAAAATAAAATATATCCCTTGTAGATTGTTCCCATGCAGATTTTTTGAAAAAACACGTCCGGGGTGGACCTCCTTTTTACACCCCCTGACATTTGCCAAATTGATTCCCATTTCAATATGCAGTTTGTTATTTTAAAATTTCAGAGCTCTAAACTTTTGGAAAAGTTACTGCTTTGATACTTTTTGCTGTGGAGCTGTGTTGGGGCCTGGTGCTTTCGGCTCAATCTCCTCCCCGCCCAACTCTTTTCAGAGCAGTGAGTGGGGAAAAGAGCTCGACAATCGCACTGCTGGACTGAACCCAAAAGGACATTTGGGCTTTTTGGGGGGTGCACGGTGCCCTCATGCTTTCCCCAATTCACTCGCTGTCCGACGCCATTCCGCAGTAACCCGGAAATTGGTAAAGGCTGTTTTAACCACTACACTTCAATGGCTTGGTAGATAGGTGTACACGGAAGAAGTGAGGGTGGTTGGACAGGATAGCCATATTCAAGTGAGAGAGGTGGCTCTACAGCCCCTAGAAAGTCAATAGGCTGAAATGAAATGGACATTTTGTGCACCCTATACTAATTCTGTGCATAAGCAGCAGGATTAAAGATACTAGTATTTTTGTAATGGTTGGGATTAATCTGAGACTGGATCTTCCTGTGCAGTTTGTTCAATATAATAATAATAATAATAATAATAATAATAATAATAATAATAATAATAATGCAGTAATAATAATTTATTTATACCCCGCCCATCTGGCTGGGTTTCCCCAGCCACTCTGGGTGGCTTCCAACAAAATATTAAAATACAGTAGTCCATCAAACATTAAAAGCTTCCCTAAACAGGGCTGCCTTCAGATGTCTTCGAAAAGTCTGGTAGTTGTTATTCTCTATCACATCTGGTGGGAGGGCGTTCCACAGGGCGGGTGCCACTACCAAGAAGGCCCTCTGCCTGGTTCCCTGTAACTTGGCTTCCCGCAGTGAGGGAACCGCCAGAAGGCCCTCGGCGCTGGACCTCAGTGTCCGGGTAGAACGATGGGGTGGAGACGCTCCTTCAGGTATACTTAGCCAACTTTGACATACGCAGCCATTAAGCCTTTATTGAAAATCTGTTTATGGCAGGAAACGTTGTTGCAAAGTGCTGGAAATTCATAATGGGCCGCTACACACGATAGTATGGTTGAGGAAAGCCTCTTGGGAGGCAGAACTAATAACGTTAACAGATTAACACATGCTTTGGGAATGGAAGTGGAAATTGCGATGAGCTGTTGCGAATATAGGACCCTTTTGTGTAAATTTTGATTATTACTGTACGGGTTCTTAAAGGACCCTTTGCTTTCTGTTTTGGTCTCATATCGATGCAATATTTTTTTAAAAAAATGCACACAGGGCCTCAAAGCCCTTGGCCCAGAACCAGATAACCACAGAACTGATTTCATATGGGTGCTGTGGACTTAAGGCTCTGAAATAGCAGCTTCTCCAGCTGTCTAGCAAACTGTTTTTGAAAGGGTCCTTCAAGAGCAGTTTGTGGTATGGAACAGCAGAGCCTGATACTTCAAAGGGAGGAAAGGAGAAGGAAACTAAAACCCATCTTTCTTTCCCCTTCCATGGTTCTTTTAATTTTCCCATAATTTCTGCATAGTCTGATAAAACCATTTAGTTTAACCCCCCCCATTGTATTTCTTTATTATACATTATACTGTTGAATTTACCTTAATCCTGCTAGCGTTTTCACTTGTTTACAGTTATTTTAAGATATTTGAAGATGGCTATCATATCTCCCATCAGTCTCTCTTATCCAGGCTGAAAATACCCAATTCCCTCAACCGTTCATCCTAAAGCTTGGTTTCCAAACCCTTGATCATCTTGGTTGCACATTCCAGCTTTTCAATATTCATCTTAAACTGTGTGGCCAAGAACTGGACACAGTCCTGTAGTCAGGTCTGACCAAGGCAGAGTGGAACTGGTTATTTCCCTTGATCAGGACACTAGACTTCTGTTGATGCAGCCTAGAATTGCATTAGCTTTTTTTGCTGCTGCATTGCACTGTTGGCTCATGTTAAGCTTGTGATCTACTAAGACCCCTAGATCCTTTTCACATGTACTACTGGAAAGCTAGGTACCCCCCCCCCCATCTTATATTTGGGCAGCTAGTTATTCCTGCTTAAGTGTAGAACCTTACATGATGTTTACAAGATGCTTGATTCTCTGCTGTTCGTGGTAAGTTAACAAAATCTTCTCCCACCCCATTGCAGTAGCCATGCCCAGAATCATCCCCCAAGGGGCAGACAGCACAATGCTGGCAACAAAGACAGTGAAGCACGGAGCCCCCACTCCCTCCACTGGCCTCCCAGCACCCCAGGCAGCAGCGGAAGCAGCATTGCGGAGACAGATGGCTACCCAGAACCCAGGTAAACCTCACACTTTGACCAGGTATCGATTTGGGGTTGCTGATGATTGGGTAGACTCTGCACATCCCCTCGCTTTTTAACTCGGTTTTCCTTGAGAAGCTTTTCATGCCATTGATGAAAGCAAACGAAAAAGAGGAGGTTTAATCATGACCGAAAGAGAGGGGTTGGTTCAGAAAATACTTCAATGGAGTCTCATTGGTCACTTGGTCATCTTCCAAACCAGCTCAGCATGTGAAGGGAATGAGAGCACACAGCCTTCTTCCACTCCTAAACAATGCTCTGCCCCACTTGTGTGGATTAGACAAATTCATGAAGGGCAAGGCTATCAATGGCTGCTAGATAAAAAAACATATGCAAAGAGCACAGCACCGTATAACAACCACACACAAAAATGCTGAAGGGCACACAACTGTAGCAATCAAGAAGATGTTGCAGTAGGGTTGATAAAATACCATTAACATTGCAGTCTGGCAGATATCATTACCCTTGTGCAGAGTACATTTCGGCAAGGATTACAGGGAAATCACATCGTCCCAAATCATCATTTTACTGAAGAATGTTCTAAGAAGCCGGGAAGACTTCAGGGACGTGTGTCTCTCAAAGAGGTTACTGGGTTTCAAGAGGTGATGCCACTGCAAGGGCCCAAACGTATGGGCAAGTTATTACAGTTGTGCACCCTTCAGCATTTTTTTGCCGTGGCCTTTGATGGCTACTAGCCATCCCTCTGTTGGAGGCAGTGCTCCTCTGAATCCAAGTTATATTTATTTATTTTTATTTAGAACATTTGTACTCTGCTCTTTGGCCAGAAAGCCTCCTAGAGCAGCTTAAGGTAAAGGTAAAGGGACCCCTGACCATTAGGTCCAGTCGTGACCGACTCTGGGGTTGCGGCGCTCATCTCGCATTATTGGTCGAGGGAGCCGGCGTACAGCTTCCAGGTCATGTGGCCAGCATGACTAAGCCACTTCTGGCGAACCAGAGCAGCGCACGGAAACACCTTTTACCTTCCCGCCGCAGCGGTACCTATTGATCTACTTGCACTTTGACATGCTTTCGAACTGCTAGGTTGGCAGGAGCAGGGACTGAGCAACGGCAGCTCACCCCGTCGCGGGGATTCGAACCGCCGACCTTCTGATCGGCAAGCCCTAGGCTCTGTGGTTTAACCCACAGCGCCACCCGCATCCCTCTTACAGCTTACATACACTCAAAACAAGACAGTCTTAGTCTAAAAATGAACACAACACACCTGGATATGCCAAGGGTTGAACCTGGGGCCTTCTACATGCAAAGCAGGTGCTCTTTCTCTGAATATGCAGCCTCTTAACCTTGTCTGGTTAATCATAGTCAGGTTATTTTAACCATTAGCATGTCTCTTTATTATTGTTATGTTTAAAGCTGCGAGTGCTTCCTTAACTGAATCAACTTTGAAGAATGTCCCTCAGGTGGTGAATGTGCGAGAACTCAAGAATAACACTTCTCCTCCAGCTGTTTCTGCAGTAATAGGGTAGGTAAACCCTTTTAATTTTCTGCTCACCTTTCAAATGCCCTGTTTTTGTTTAAGCCATGCTTACAGGAAGGTTCAGCTGTCAGTAGGGCAGTGTAATTGTTTCAGAAAGGTAGTGGTGAGCCTCTGCTTGGGCTCCTGAAGCTGGTTGGCTTGTTTTTAAAGGAGCAAAGGGGCCATTGAAAAAGAAGAGGCTCTCTTGTATTCCATGGTCTTGGCTTTTGTCTTTAAAATAAAGTTTCTAGTCCCCTGGCCTTCCAAAATTAAATTGAGTGTGGATTTAGTGACCTGGGATGCAAATACAGGCACCCCCCCAACTTGCATGTGATTGACTTGCGCATGACCCATATACATTGTGCATGACCCGCCTAACAGCTGATGTGTGCTAGCACAGCCGCCACCACTTTTCCGCTCGTCCTCTAGCTTCCGTCCTGCTCTAGTGCTTCAATTCCAGTAGAAGTTGTATATTTGGTACAGTATTTTTGCTCTGGATTGGAGAGAGAGCGGCAGAGAGAGCATTTAACGGGAGTTTAGAGGTTGCTCCCTACTTAAAGTGATTTTCACTTACGCACATGAGGCTCCGGGACGTACCGGTAACCGGGACGTACAGGTAAATTGGGAGTTGCCTGTACATTCAACCTTTCCTGAAGTCACATGGAGGATACAAGTTTCTGATTTTTATGTCCACCTTCTTCACCCCACCACCCCACCTTGCCAGTCCCAATTAAGCATGATAGCACCTGGTGCGTGTTTATCGCTTCAAAGCATCTCCAAACAAATCCCGAGCCAGATGGTCAAATATGCGTAGTTGTCTATACACTTGCTAACCTGGGAACAGAGTAAAGTGCCTTATACCAGGTTAAATGGGTCCATGTAGCTCAATATTGTCTCCATTTACTGGCAGCAGTTCTCCAAGATTTCAGACAGGGGTTTCTCACAGGCCTGCATAGAGTTGTCTGGGACATTCTGCATGAAAAGCAGATTCTCTGCCACTGAGCCATAGCTTTCCCCCCTCTCAGCTGCCGCTTCTTCCTTGCAAATCGCCCCCTTTTTGCGGTGGAAAAGACATCACCTGTCATTTCTTTATGTAAGTTGGTGATTGATTGGTGTTCCATCCTGAAAGGTGAATTGGCCACATTTTGGTTTATGTTCCTTTCTTTTTGTTTGTCATTCATGAACTCCTTCCGTTGTCTGCCTCTCACCCCCCCTTTCTTCCTTTCCCTTTCCTTTCCTTTCCTTTCCCTTTTTTATTTTTTTTATTTTTACAATGTGAAAAATTAACCTCCTTGCAAACTAGCATCAGATCTGCCTGCTTTTTTGGCCATCCGTCTGCTCTGTTTATTCCCTCTGCTACTGTGAAAAACATCTGCTCTGTCATATTGTGCTTGCCAGCCTGTCTTTTATATATATCCTGCTGGGATTTTGCACATGCTTTATCTGACGCCACTGATGGTGATGGTTACGTCTCATAATCCCAGCACATGGCTGGTTCAGGGGTTAAATATTAATTAGGAACGATTACCCTAGGAACAGAGAGGGAGAGAGGGAGAAAGAGAACGAGAGAAAGAGAATGAGAACTGGTTAGGACATAGAAATATGCTTTATACTAAGTCGGACCATTGATTCCATTCAGCTCAGTACTGTCTACACTGACCAGCAGCAGCTCTGCAGGATTTAAGGCACGGAATCTTTTCCCAGTCCTACCTGGATATATTAGGGATTGGACCTGGCACCGTCTGCATTCAAAGCATATCCGCTACCACCAAGAAGAAGAATCTTTATTTGCATTGGCCATGAGGCGTAGCAATAAAATAAAATAATGTACTCAAGATAGAGGTGAAAACTTAACTATACAAAATAAATTCTGGAGATTTACATCAACAATCAAATAACAGATGTGACCATTGACACATCTATTTCAGTACTCTCTTCACTGACTGGCAGTGGCTCTCCAGGGTTTCAAACCAGGGTGGAGATGCCAGGCATTGATTCATGGTATTGTCAGTGTGACAAAAAATAAAAGAACCCAGTCTATGTAAATGGAGGAGTGTGTTTGTGTGTATACACACACTCACACCAAAGGGGAATGCAGCACTTTCTCTGCATCCTCTACCCACTCCTGGCTGTTGCTGCAAGCAAGCCTTCTGCAAACACCCTCACAAAAAGAATTATATTGGATCAGACCACAGGTCTTCTGCTATTAACAGGAAGCAAGAAGAAGCCCGCAAGCAGTGTTGGGGAGGGGGGGACTCATCTTGAGTGTGTTTGCCTTGCTGGGCTGTGCCCGTGAACTCTGATAAAGCCTCTAGCTTGCTTGCTTGAATGGAGGATAGACAGGGGTGGATCAGTGTGTTTGTAGAATCTAGCCTACTATACGAAGGTAAAAATTTACAATGATTGCTTCTCATACTTTTGCCTCTGGCCCCACCCCCTTTTGGCATGTTGCCCCTAGAAGGGAATGCAGCTCTTGGAGAAAGGATGGGATAAAAATTGAGTAAATATGAAAGCAGTAAAAAGGCTAGAGAATTCCCATCTCTTGTACGTTTGATTGAGTCTCTGCACTAGGCTTAACCCATCTGAACTGATGGAGCGGAGACTCATGCAAACATACCCCAAGCTGCCACTGACTTGAAGGGTGACTCTACTGCATCTTGAATGATGTTATGGACCCAATCTTGTCCTATGCAAAGATGGAGGAGAATTATGCAATCTTGGGAGAATGTAATCGGCATAACAGTAACTCATGCAGGGGTGCAGCAGGCAACCCGCCCTTTGAGAATCTTGCATTTTCTTTTGGCAGCTTAGCATTTATGCTGTCACACAGAGTTAATCCTCAGCATCTCCAGGAAGGGCTGGGAGAGAGCCTCTGCCATTCAGTGTAGGAAATACTAAGCTATATGCACCCCAATAATCTGGCTCATTCAATGGCAGCCTCCTTTGTTCCTGTGTTTTGTTTGTTGAATTCTTTGGTGGTTGGTTTGGCCTCTTAAATCTTTTCCTTTTCCTTTTCTAGATCATCGGTTCCTCAGTCTGCTGCACAAGCTGTCCACCAAGTTCTAGCAACTGTAGCTACCAATCAAGTGAGCCAGGTATCACCCGTCCCTTGAAACTTCTTTCTTTATAGACCTTTCCTATCGTAGAGGCCAGAGTTTTTGCTAAGGGGTGTAGCTCAGTACTTGAGCACTTACTTTGCATGCAGTAAACCTCAAATTCAATCCCTGGCATCTCCAATTAAGGCTGGGAGAGACTCCCTAGCCTGAAACCCCTGGAGAGCCACCGCAAGTCAGTGTAGGCAATACTGAGCCAAATGGAGCCAAACATCTGACTTGGTACATAAGTTTAGCTTCTTATGTCCTGTCCTCTATGACACTGCTGTTGTAGCATTAGCACTAGCTGTCCCTCTACTACCAAGCCAGGTTCAAGGTCCATGTATTCATTTACAAAACCCTGAACTGCATAGATCCAAGATACTGCCTAATAATCCTTTATATCCCAGCTTGATCACTGAGATCATCTGCAGGAGTGTGTCTGGTCATACCCCAAGCTAGTGAGGCTTGTTTGATGACAACAAGAGACCAAGCCTTTAGTGTCATCAACCCAGTCCTGTGGAACACTCTGCCACTGGAGATTCAGTGGACATCTTCTGTGCCAACTTTTAAATGCCTGCTGAAAACTATTCTATTCCACCAGGCCTATGCAGGTGACTAATAGTATATTGTTAGAGAAATATTGGGGCTCAAGTCCAATACTCTGGGCTCAGCCCTTCTCACACACATTTCCTTTTCCATTCTATACAGCCATACCTCATGTTGCATCCGCTTCTGGTTAAGTATTTCCGTGTTGCGTCCCGCGGCAACCCGGAAGTACCGGAACAGGTTACTTCTGGGTTTCGCCACTCGCGCATGCGCAAAAGAGCTAAATTGTGCCTCGCGCATGCTCAGATGCGGCGCTTCGGCTTGCGTCAGTTGCATGTTCCGGAACGGATCCCGTCCATAACACGAGGTTCCACTGTGATTTCAGTAATTATCCAACAATCCCTCTCTTTTTTCAGAAAAAAACCCCTTACCTTTGCTTTGGAATTCATAATTCTCCTTTAAACTTCCAACCATTTGTTTCGCTTTCTTTTTTGGCTTTCTGCTTCATTTTTCTTTCAACTTATGTGCACACTGCATTCATGCCGCATGCTTAATGCAGCCTGAGTGTAATTCTTTAATACCTTCTCTACAATACCGTATTTACTTGCCAACATCCTGCTGATGCCCTTTGTAGCTCTAGAAATCACACACAGAACAAGCAATAACAGTATGACAAGTAAGCCTAGGATGTTGTACTCAAAATGTTACAGTAGAACTATAAGCAATTCAAAGCGGGGGCTATGGAATAGAGTCCATGAATCAGATATTTTCTGATTCCCAAAGGTTTTCTGAAGGCATGTAGCCCTGTGAGGAAGAATCATAAAATCATAGAATTGCAGAGTTGGAAGGGACATTGAGGATCATCTAGTCCAACCCCCTGCAGTGCAGGAATACGCAGCTATCCCATATGGGGATTGATTCTGCAACCTTGGCATTATCAGCACCATGCTCCAACCAATTGAGAAGAAACACACAAAACAGATGAGAACCAAGGATTGCTCTTTTCAGGCCCAAAAAATTGTCTGAAGGATGACAGTCTTTGTTCTCTGGATCAATCCATGTGGTTGGGCATCCAAGGGAGAAAACAAGGCATGCAGGGAATGGGCTTGCCCCTTCTGCTCAGGTGGTAGGAATGGTATGACCCACACAAGTTGGTGCTAAGCTCACAACCTCATCTATGGTGTTCAGATAGGTGTTGTTAAGCTCCTGCTCCTCTTCTTTTCCACCGGGGAATTGAGTTTGAAGGATCTCTGTCCCTGGCCTCTGGGATCAAGTCGCAGTTGTCTCAAGGCCATCAGGAAGACGCACCTTTTTACACCAGGCTGGCGCTTGTGTCGCTTGGCAGCAGCATGGGAAGTGAGGAGCACTTGCAACAGTCCAGTTTCAGGTTGCGAGGGAACATAGATCCAGTCTCCAGGTTCCAATGACAAAGATCCATCAGTGGTTGCAGGAGGGTTCCCCCCCTTTGGATAGAGAAATCTCTGTGCCCTCATTATTATCCCACTTTTCAGACACCTGTAGGTTGAAGAAATAGCAGGAGACTAAAAGCAGAGTTCATTAGGGGCTTTCAAGAGAGTCCTATTCATTCCACAAGCCTCACTAGGTAGCATTAGGCCTATGAGACTTTTGAAGGGCAAGAATAGGCCCATTAGCAGCAAGCTAGTCTTCACTCTTGGTAGTGGCAAAGCCTTTTCCACCACAGGCAGTTTTCTAGCCTTTGTACCCTGTCCCTTTTTGACAAAGTTATTGGCCTAATGTTTCTTACAAATATGTTAGTGATTATCTCTGTATTAGCTTTAAAACAAGGAGAACCTAATCCAGTTTTTAGCAGCAGCAGGTGCTGCTCCTGCTGCTCATTCCTCCCTCCTTTTTGTGTATGTAAAACCCATTCATTCACAAAGCAAAACAAATTCTGGCTGTTCTGTCCTGATGGCTGTGCAGTTGCTAAGGCTGAACTATTCTTATAATCAAGACTGGCATATCTGCAGAGCTTTGAAGGGCAGAATGTAAGTTTTTCAATTTAAAAGACTTAAAACACAGGTTGCCAAATGCACAACTTATCCTTAATGCTGCTGCTTAGAATTGCCATCTTATAATTGTCATAGTGAATGGGGAAACCCAGCCAGATGGCTGAGAAAATAATAATAATAATAATAATAATAATAATAATAATAATAATAATAATAATAATAATACAATTTTTAAAGGCATTGGTGAGAGCAGCAGGTCATAACAGTTAAAAAGTAATAAAATAATAAAGAAAATACAAAGCAAAATGAAAGCAAGCTACTTGTTGCCAAAGTTGTTTAAAACTATGACGAAGGAAGAGGACATCTCCCTGCCAACCACTTGCTTCCTAGCACAGGGCTAGTCAAAATAACATTTTCTACTTCTGCAAGATACCATAAAGCAGTCAGGGAGGAGTTTGGTATAGAAGGAGGGAGGCAAATTGCTAACCCTCCTTTTTTCTTCAAACTGAAAGGCACGGGAAAACTTCAGGAAAACGTAAGTAAGAAAACTCAAGCCTCAGAGTTCGTTAAATTTATTGTGTATTATAACCATGATCAGATTAATTCTATTTTTGAACCCTTAAAAGCAATCCATATGTCACAATCCAGTTTGGGAAATGGGATTGAATAGTGGCATAATTTTGGGGAGATATGCCAATTTTCTCCCATTGTTTAAACTGCTTTTCATAAGCCCCATGAGGAAGGGTTTTTAATGCTCAGTCTCCTACAGACTGCACAAACTCAAGCTTTCTTTCTTTAATTTTAATTTTTAATTTTCACCTTTTTCATATATTTTTAACAAGAAAAACAGTCTTTATAAATCTAATTTACCTTCCCATTGACTTCCCTCCCCTCCTTTCTGCGTTTACTTATTCTATATCTTTTTATTACTGCATATCCAATTTAAATACGGTATATTCTTTTCCCCTTATCTTCCACTTAATCATCTCTTACTGCATGTGTTTATATCAGTCCCACTGATATCTTCAAATATATATCTTCAAATAATCAATAAAATTTCCCCACTCTTATTTTAAAAAGTCTTCTTGATTTCTTATTCTTCTGGTGAGTTTCACCATTTCTGCATACTCCATTAATTTTAATTGCCAATCTTATTTTATTGGAACTGTTTCTTCTTCCATCTGTGGGCATAAATCATTCGAGCAGTTGTGGTAGCATACATAAACTCTCCCCCCCTGTTCACTGGGTACTTCTCCATCAGTTATACCTAAAATTAAAGCTTCTGTTTTTTCCACAAAAGTTATCTTCATCATTTTTAAAAACTCATTATAAATCATTTCCCAGAAAGCTTCTTTCTTTCTTTTTAAAGTTATTTATTGACATTCATAGTTAAACAAAAATACATACCAATTGCAAAGAGTAAAATAACTTCCAGTTCTTTGTCCTACAGCTTCATATGATATTCATTTGTTAAAATCCAACCATTCTGTGTTCTGTAAAACAGTACTTTTTCAATCTTCAAATCCTGATATTACAAGTTCATTTTCTTTAAAGTTGCCGTATTTCAAAAAGTTAAAATCAGGACACCCCAAAAGTTGTGTTGCTTTTTTTTAAAAAAAGGAAACCCTCAAAATTGTTGAGCCCCCCCCCAAAAAAACTACAAAGCACCACATTTCAGAAATCCCCCCCCCCCGACATCAATTCCACCTTTGAAATTTTGGTAATGTCCAGGAAAATCCAGATGTATGGCAGCCCTAATTTTCTAATCATGCAAATTTCTGACAAATGTCAGAAATATTTTTTCTCTCTAATTAAGCATGTTAACTTTGCTATCTCAGCCAGATCCAATAATTTTATCAGCCATTGTCCTATAGTGGGTAGTGCTGTATCTTCCCATCTTTATTCATAAAGCACACTTGCTGCTGTAATCATATATTTGAGTAATCTCCCATAATCCTGTTCTAATTGTGTATCCATTAGCTCTAAGAGAGAAAGTTATGGCTTAAATTGAATATTAGCCTTTAAAATCTGCTGTATGTATTTATGTATGTATGCATTTGCAGCCAATATTTTTTAGCTTTTTTACATGTCCACTGGCATGATAAAAATGTCCCTTCATATTCTTGGCATTTCCAGCAAACGTTTGAAACATATTTATGCATTCTGAATAGTTTCTCAGGAGTTAATACCAAATATCATTTTATGTAAATTCTCTTTAAGATTGTAACACAATGTAATTTTTAAACCCCTTAGTTCACATATGTTCCCACTTTTCTTTTCAAAGTGTTTTTATTTTTTAAAAAAATATTTGGCTACGAAAGTACATACATTTTCTCAATTTTCAGATCTTAAAGTCCTTTCTACAGATCCATCATATCTGATATGAGGTGGGGAGAGAGTAGGGGGTGGTAGACTTTCATTCTTTTACACAGTGTATGTGCAAGATTTCTGTGTCTGTGTCACTTGGGTAGGTTCTCTTTTTATTCACTTACTAGTTTTCATTGGAATTGAGAGAGGTTGTGGGGCCTAGGGCATGGTTGGTTGCCTTCAGTTGCCTGCAGTGAGTTTTGCTGGCATGTGTATGAGAGGGTGGGGTTGTTGGGTCAAGTTAGCCATATTGATTCTTATGCTATCGGTGCGTTCTTGTTGTTGTCTTCTTGGGCTGTGTGTGCCACACAGCACACACAGGGGAGCCACACCAGGGTGAAGGCATCGTCTTTTATTTGTCTCCGTGTTGTAAAGGGTGTTTCCCCATACAGTTTGGTGCTGGTGGTCCATGTTCACTTGAGGCAGGTCCCTCCAGTGTCTAGCTATGATGCTCTTAGCTGCTGAGAGTAGGTGGGTTATAAGCTCTTTATAGTGTGAGTGTGTGTTGTTATCCTGGAAAATGTTCAATAGGGCTCGTTTTGGGGTGGCCTCTAATACCTGTTTAGTTATTTTGCTTATTTCTTGTAAGACTGACATCCAAAAGGGTTTGAATTTTTCTGTATATTATAACCAATTTTTTTTGCCCATTTAATCATACATTCTTTAACCTGTTCTTCAGTTTCAAAGTTCAGCAAGAGTTTATACATTTTTGCAGTACTGTAACATGTCCATCATCTGTACACAATTGGATTTCAAAATGTGTCCTTTCTTGCTCTGTACCAAAGTTCTTTTTGTCCAACTTAAACCTCTCTACTAACTGTGTCGGAGAACCATTGAAGATTGTAACATTCCATTATTAATGGCTCCCTTATTTTAATTTTGTAATCTCCTTGATGTTGTTCTATTAATTCTTTGTATGCTACCCATTTTCCTTTGCTTGTCATCTCTTTTCTGTGAAAAGCTTGTGGTGAAATATATACGGGTGTCTTTTGGCACAACCTAGGTTTGCATGTATCCCAAATTCTAGCAAACACAAGCTCTCAAATTCCTTGACTCAGGCTGCAAAAAATAAATAAAAAACATTTACTCATTCAGAGAAGTCCCACACATGACAGAAAACACAAATACCACACACACCCCACTATGTCTCAAGAGTTTTGCCTCAAAAGGTAACAGACAGCCGCTTAGGGAGGTGGGGTGTGCTTCCTCAACCAACACCATTTTTTTCCAGGATTGGGGAGGGGGACCAAGACACCTGGACTTTGCAATCTGCTGAAGACTAGTCATTCGGGTTTCATGATTTCAAGACCTACAACCACAAACAATATGCCTATGGACTTCCTAATGTTGGTGAACTGTGGCTCCCATCAGCCCCTGCAGCTCGTATGGCCAATGGCCAGGAATGATAGGAGTTGTCACTCAGTATTGTCTGGAGGGGATTCTTAAACTTTGGTTTACCCATTACAAAGGTGATATCGGCACAGCTTTAGGGCATGATAGCTGCTTGCTGAGGCCTAATAAATGGTAACATGATACCATTTCAGGTCCACTTCAGAGGACATTGCACCAATTCAGGCAACAATGCAGGTAGTGTTTTAGGAGATTGAACTATAGGAGCCCACTACCTCTTTCAGGCTTCTTCTTCTTTTCTATCCCACCTTGTCCCCAAAACTGGGACTCAAGCTGGCTCACATAGGTTAAAACAAACATGGATTAAACACAGATTGCTAAAAACATGTAAGATAATAGTTAAAAAGTAATGAAGAATTAAATTTTAATTAATAGAATTAAAATTAATTTAAATAAATTTAATTATTTTAAATTAATTAATTAATTTAATTTTAATTTAATTAATAGAATTTTAATTTAATTAATAGAATTAAAATGATGTAAAAACAAGTCTGTTATGATGACTGGCTGCTAACTCCTTCTAGCTGAAGGGGTCAGCCAAGACCACACCTTCTGGTCTGGATGGTCCAGGAGTGGTTGGAGGGCGCACTGCCTCTTATTCATTGGTCCACCTCTGAGCTGGATGGCTGATGGTGCCTCAAGAACATGGCACATTAAGCCTTCCAACCTTTGCATTCTGAAAGGGCTGTTACTTACTTCCTTCTCCCTGACACACAAGTTTTCTATGTGCAATAAGGTTTAGTTGTTGGTGGTTGTTTTGCATTCAGGCATATTTACCACTTGCAGTCTGAAGTGGGTAAGGCCAAGCAGCAGATGTGCCAAGCCGAACATGCGTAGGATTTCCTAACTTTGCCTTGGGGCAGATTCTCTGTGTGCCTCCTTCTGCCCTTGCATGGTGCCCCCTCTTTTTCACGGGGACTGCAAACAGGCAACTCCTCATTTGTGTGGGGTATGTGTCAGCCCATTCTGCCCCCACCCTATTCCACCCTGTCCCAGGGGGTGTCAGTGGTCGCGCATCAATCAGATATGCACAAAATGGTCACTGCCTGTAGTTATTTCTTGCCTAGAGTGCACCATCTCTCAAGCCCTTGTCCTTCCTTGCATGCTTCTTGGCCTAACTACTATTGTGTTGTTGTTGTTTTGGTTTTTTTTAAGGGACCTTCACCAAGCTCACTTAAGGTGCAGTCTCCACCCAGCTCTGCTTCCGTGGCAAGTGTCACCATGGCATCTACTGGCCAGCCATCAGCTGGCAAAAAGAACACAGGTCAGTTTATGCTGTTGTTTTTCAAATTGATATCCTTACCCTTCTCCTAAAGGCAACCAGAGCAGCAAAAACACAAGATAAACTGTCTAAACACAATTCTTAAGCAGATGCAAACTGGGAAAGATCTGTACGCAGAAGGCTTGTAGGAAGAAGACGATCTTCGGTAGGCTCCAAAAGACACTGGAGATGGCACCTGCCTTAATTAAAGGGAGGGGGATCCAAAGAGTGCAAGTCCTACTCATAGTAGACCCATTGTAGTTAATGGATGTGAATAATTCGGATCCATTAATTTCAGTGGGTCTACTCTGACAGGTAAAGCTTGGATACAACCCAGAGCGAGAAGCAGAAAGCACCAGAGGATCCACCATCTCTCTTTCTAATAGTAAACTTGATTGTTGAGAGATTATAGGACTGTAGCCAAAGTAGAGCCACCAACAAACAAGAACCTGAGGGGGTGGCCCTCTATAGCTTACAGAAGTACAAAAAACTCAACCATCAGTGGAGCCAAAAATAGCCCAATATGGACTGAGCATGCACAGTGGCCAATGCTGAGTGCTTTAGGAGAAAACCAGACAAATGGGGGGGGGGTTGTTAGAATGGAATGGAGTAACCTGGGGAAGGGCACGAGCTGGCTGGCTGGCAGAAGGAATGGAAGTGTTCCACCCACCAGTGGTTCATTGCAGGTCCTGTTCTAATAGTGTTAACATAGAGTGCTTATCTGTTCAGAAATTGCATTTCCCCAAAATCGTAATTTCAACACGATTAACACAACAGTTAAGCAGAAATGTAGAAGCTTGATTTCAGAATGTCTACCCTGAGTATTGTTGCGGGGGCAGAAAATTGCAGACAGAAGGGGAAAGAAGAGGGACTTGGCCTGCTCAAGGCATAATGATGTACCATGAGGTAAAAGTATCCCAATTTCAACAAATAGTGAAATTGAGCCAGGTAGATACAGTATCCAGCTAAGTTCTACTCAGGGTAGACATTCTGAAATCAATGCACCCAAGTCAGTCATGTCCCATCATTTTCAGTGGGTCTGCTCTGAGTAGACGTCAGCTACCAGGGTGTAGTAGCCATTAAAAGGGCTGGTTCCAGGATCTTTAGGAACAGGATTAGGGGTGAAACTGACAGTGTCGTAATGTCATTGTACAAATCAGTGGTGCAATCACCAACAGGAATCCTGTGTACAGTTCTGGGCATTCAAGTCTGCTGTGCAGGGATTGTGACTTTTTGGCTATGTAAATAGGTAATGACGCTTAAAACCTGAAATGCTGGCAACAATGGGGTGAAGTGTTTTTTTAAAGTCTTTCTGGATCCAATTTCATCCGGCCTTCTTTCTCCAGTGGAACTCAGCCAGGTGCTTCTGTGAGGCTCACAAGTGGAACGTGAAAGCAACAGACCTCATCCCCCATCAGAAATGACATTTTTATTTTAACAAATAGGACAGATTTAAATCATGAGCAAGCTGGAAATGTTGGGCATTGAATCCTACAGCACTTTCCTTGCCTTCTTAAATAATTGTGATTATTTTTGTTTTTAAAAAATATATTTTCATTGTTTCCAACATTAGTCCTACTCAAGAGTAGGCCTACTAAAACTACTGGACCCAAGTTAATTATGCCCATTAATTTCATTGGGTCTGCTCTCAGCAGCATTAGCACTGGACACAACCCTTTCTTTGGAATTTTAACAGAAAAATCTTGTTGTATAAATGTACACATCAATATAAGCAGTCCCAAAACAGGTATCTAAACGAAATTGAGTAAGTGTAAGCATATGTTCATGGAAGTGAGATCCTTGAGCCGCTGAGTGATAAACTGTTCATCTTTCCAGCCTTGCGGTGTAAGTCTCTTAGCTAATGCAAGAGTTTGCAGAACCCAGTCTTGCCACATTTTGAACATTTGTTGTTATGGTGACAATTTCGAGAGATGTTTGCCCAAGGTCTCTTGATAGCTTTTGTATGCAGTTAAATAAAAAAATAAAAATACACACAGTGCTATTACCTCTTGGGAGGTAGTGGCTGTCAGCCTCCCTGTTCATCACCCCTCCTTTCAATGCATACACAATCCAGACTGATTCTTGCTTTGGTTAGGTAACCACTCAAACTGAAATCATTTTTATTACTGGCATTGGCAATACTTTTTTGTCGTGCAAGGAAGGAACCTGCAAACAGCCCTGAAAAGGAGGGTTGGAGCAATTCTAGTGTGTGTGGGCATTCAGGCATTTTCTCTGAAGGGGCCAAACTGCTAGCAACCCAGAATTGGAAACCATGGTCAGACCATGTTTTTCAGTTCTGAAGGCCGGTTACGGTTTATGTGAACTTTGGAGTTGGGAACACAAGAGTTCCCAAGTTGCTGGATCAAGCCAAAGGATGGGGGTGGGGCATCTAGTCCAGCATCCTTTCCCTACAGTGGCCAACCTGGTATTCACAAGCATGCCGACTCTGACAATAGAGGGTAGAGCATAGGTTTTGTGACTGGTGTCACTGATAGCCTTATCCTCTATGAACCTTCCTCCCTGCAAGGGAAATATTTGTTTGTGGGGTAATCCATCAAGGGCTGCATGCTGGGAGGGGGGCAGGAGAGAAGGTGTTGGGCAGGACCATAGCCAAATTTGGGGCAGAGCCACACCATCCTTTCTCTCACCACGCCAAAATTCGTTCATTCTGTTTCTCATATACTATTTATTGATTCATTCATTCATTCATTCATTCTCCTTCTCCCTCCCCCCTTCTCACACACTTACACACCATTCATGCATTCACCCCCTTTATAACTTCTCTAAAGTATTGTCTCTCACACACGAATACGTGTTCATATTTCCAGTGGGGATGGAGTCGGAGTGGTGCAAAGGCTTGCTAAGCTGATACATTTATGGAAAGCTGCTTGATCTGCTTATTGGAGCTCAGTCATATAATCTCTCTCTCTGCCCCCACCCACTCAGTGCCAGTTTTCAGAGCTCTCTGCCCAGAATTTGTTGTCTTAGGCTAGAGTGTTACTAGCTCCTCTATCATTACTTGTCTTCAGGAAAGGGAGAGGGCTTCTTATGGCCCATTCTGGCTTGGGAGGTGACACAGCAAGTCCCAGGAAGAGCTGATAACTCAGGGGCAGAGCATCTGCTTTGCATGCAGAATGTCCCTGCTTCAACTTTAAATAATTGGATGAAAGGTGGGGTATAAAACATAGTAAGTCAAAAAGACTTGTCCTGGGAAAGCTGACAGTGGAATGTCTCTCCCCCTCCCGTCTATCTTTGGTGTGTGTATAACTCTGTGCTGTATTTACAATCCCAGGGCAAGGCCCTCTGAAGACATCAGCATCCGTGACTTCTGCTGCTGCTACACCCACTCCATCAACAGCTGCCCAGTTCAACAAAGCGTTCACATTTACCACCTCTGTGTATGTATGGACGTCTTTCTGTTTTCGTTTCTTTGATGTCCCTTGGTAGCACTGGTGTTTTATATAGCACCAGCAAGACGCATGATCACTTTTCAGAGAGTCAGTGTAATGCGGTGGTAATATTCCTGAGAGGTGTGTTAGGCTGAGCGATGAAGGCCACCCTGGCCTCTTAGGTCGAGGCTTGGTTATCTCATTACCAGCCACCACCAGAATTCTTGGCAATACTTGTAAGCCGATTTCTCCATAATGGCACTAGCCCTAACGATAGTCCTTTTGCTAGGACAGAAATTGCATGTCTCACAGTGTATTGGTCAACCTGCCAGTAGCCACTGGTGTGTGTCTGGTCCACCTGAGAGCATGGAAGCTGGAAAAGTTGCATAAACGTAGCTTTTATGGCTTGGGAGGGAAAGCCTGTAATCTATACTCATGGAGGTGACTTAATCGTCCTTTTGCCATCTGGAGGCTTCAGTTGCATAAGCAGTCACATGGAGAAGGTCGCCATGGGGTAGGCAGTTCTCATTCCATCACATTATAATCAGACCTGGGGAACAACCATTTAGATCAGGGTTGCGGTTGCTGAACTACAATTCCCACCAGCCTTTGCAGCCAGGGATGATTGGAATTATAGTTAGCAAAAATCCTCTCCCATGCCTGATAGAGATGGGAAGGGGTCACGGGGGATTAGGAACCCAGACTCCCTGATGTGTGAATTAGGAGAAGCTGAAATTCCGCACTGTGCATGTGTTGTGCAAATTAAGTAACCATGCACATGTTTAATTTATATATGGAGGGGTCGTTCAGCGAACACTTTCATCTTGTCATGCAGTTCAGGTAGAATAGCTCATTATCTCATTGCTTTTAGGGATAAGCCTGTATAATGAAAAGCTGAAAATAAATGGAGAGAAAGGTGGCACAGTTGTTAAACAGGACTCTCTTTTTTAAAAATTATTATGATGACTAAATCTGTTTGGCCACTCAAAGACGCATACTTGGGTGGCATATAGAGCCACAAAAAAAACAAACAAAAAGCATCACAGTGTTAATAGACAATGCATAGTGCAGGTAGGTAGTGAACTCTTGGCATCCTACCAAACTATACTTCCCATTAGTGAGAGCCATGATGTTTAACTGGAACAAATATGTAGTGTATACATGTGTACCTTTTTCCCTCCCCGCCCCCTGCAAATCTTCTGCTTCCCTTTTTGAAAAGGCCAAATATTGTACACTAATGTTTTTGTTTTGTCCTCTAGACCTGAAGTTAACCTTGATGCAATCCTCTCCTCTCTTGCAACATCTGTCCCTCCAGTAGAAGGTGAGTTTTTGTTTTAAAATGGGGTGTGCATTTTGAAGAGAACGTGGCCCTCAGACTGCTGGTACAGCCACATCTCTTTCCCTCTCTAATCCAGGGATAAGGAACCTTTAGCCCTCCAGATGTTGCTGAACCACAAGTCCCATCATGCCCAGCAAGCATGTCCATAGCAGTCAGGGATGATGAAGCTCAACAGCATCTGGAGGGCCAAAGCTTCCATCATTCCTCATACAATCCAGTGTTGTTAATTCTTGAGAAGAAGAAGCTCTTCAGGGCCCTTTCCTGTAGTCTGCTGCCTGATGGCCTTTTTCTTAACTGGGTATGCTTGATGTTGAACCTAGGCTTTTCTGCATGCAAAGAATATGCTCTGCCACTAAACATAAACCTCCCTGGATATATGTAATAGGAAAGGAGTAGTCGTTTAGTCGTGTCCGACTCTTCGTGACCCCAGGAAAGGAGTAAACAGAAGCAAAGGTTTCAATAGACTGGGAATACCTGGTTGACTTGATCTATAACTGCAGTTTGCCAGACGTTGGTGGGTGGTTTATGTAACAGACTGTGGAACTGATGGTCTGGAAGAGGAAGGGGAAATGGTTTTGGAGGTTAAACCAAACAACATACAACTCAACAAACTAAGCAGAGGGGCATAGGAAGCTGCCTTTGATTGAACTGAGCTGTTGGGGTCCACCTAGCATGGTATTGTCTGCACTGACTGGCAGTTACTCTCCAGTGATTGAGGCAGAGTTTCTCCCAGCCCTGCCTGGTGATGCTGATTGGGATTGAACCTGGGACCTTCTGCAGGCAAAACAAATGATCTACCACTGAAATATGAATTCCAGGGTTTATGCTGCTTTGGAGCTGGGTGGTAGTGATCAGTGAACCTTACCTTTGAAATTTATTTGTTTTGTGTCTTTCTCTTGTGCCTTGGCAGCAATACCTTCTCCTCCAAAACAGCTGAGCCAGCCTGATGCCCTTCCCCTTGGCGGGAATGTGAAATTTGGAACCCCTCTGGAGAGCTCCTTCACTTTTGGGTCCACAAAACCGTCCAGTCTTCCGGGAGTCCCCATGACAAGCAGTGGCTCAGGAGATCCATGCCCGGCAAACAGCCAGGTGACCTCAGCCCCTGTGGCCTCCGTCCCTTTCTCAACCTCTGGGAAACTGGAAGGGCTTCCATTGAAACAAGGAGATCACCTCTTCCAGGGCACCGCTGCTGGGGAGACCCTTGGGAGTTTCTCTGGGTTAAGAGTCGGTCAAGCCGATGAGAATTCCAAGGCTACCACTACCAAACCTCCACCTGTTAATGCTGCAGGTGGACAGCCAGCAAAAGCAAGCACAATACCTGCTGGGTTTACTCTTGGAAGCTCTTTGCAGGTCAGCAAACCAACAGAGGCTGCTGCCTCTGTGATGACAACCAGCTTAACATCAACATCTGCCAGCACCATCTTCGGCAATGTCCAGTTGGTCAACACAGGGTCTCCTGCTCTCTTTGGCCTTGGAGCGCCTGCAGGGGGTGCCAAGTCAACTTTCGCACTTGGGATTCAGCCAGCAAATGCTGCAACGGCAGCACCCTCTTCAGCACCGGCAGCAACCACTACTCTGTCATTCGGAAGTCTGTTGAGTTCAGCTCCAACTGCTGTGGCCACCACACCAACAGGTAAAGGAGAGGAAGATGCCAGAACCTCCCCAGGCCCCGAGAAGCTGCCTCAGAGTGATGCCAGCAAGCTTGGAGCAATGCAGCTACTGCCCCAGCCCCAGGTCCATACTCCAGAACCTCCTCGAGATCCTCCTGCTCTGGGCACTCCTTCGTTGGAAGAGGTGGATGCAATCAGTCTTGCTGTGGCAGCAGCGGGCACAGTAGCACCTGCCAAAGAAGCTGTTCCCACCACTTCTCCTACTGATTCAAAGGCTGAGGTGGTTTCTGTGGCAAGTTCTCTGGACCAGCACACTCCAGCAACCTTGCCTTCAGCAAAAATGGCCTCTCAGCCTGCCGAAGTGACCAGAGCGCTTCCAGCTTCCTGTAGCCCAAGTGTGTCCATCCAGGCCCCGGCCACTGGCACCTCTGCGTTCACAGTCAATGTCTCGGCCCCTTCTGTGTTTGCACAGCCCCCCGCCACCTGCTCTTCTGGCTCAGCCTTCAGCCAACCCGCAGTTGAGGCTTTAGTGACTCCTTCCATGCCCCCCATCTTCGGCCAGCTCTCTGCAGCGCCGCCTTCTCCATTTAACCAACCCCCTGCCACCCCGCCACCATCCACCTCCACCATCACCACACAGGCAGCAACTCCTGGGTTCAGTACATCAGCTTTTGGTGGTGCCACCACCTCCACAGGCTTTGTTCAGCCAGCCTTTGGACAAGCCCCTGCTTTCGGCCAGCCAGCCAGCACATCGAGTGGGTTCACCTTCAACCAGGCAGCCTTCGGGGCTGCTCCCGCATTTGGGCAGATGGCTTCTTCCACCACCCCTGCATCCAGCAGTGGGAGCGTCTTTGGGGCACCATCCAGCACAAGCACCACCAGCTCCTTCACTTTTGGACAGCCTGCGGCCACTGCAGGCACCAGCGTCTTTGGCCAAAGCAGCACCCTGGCTTTTGGGCAGAGCTCCACCTTCGGGCAGGGGGCATCCATCTTTGGGGGTGCGGCCGCCGCCACCACCCCAACATCCTCGGCTGGATTCAGTTTCTGTCAAGCTTCAGGTAAGAAGGGGTAATGGGTTAAGTGGGAGAGGAAAGAGCCGTAGCTCAGTGGCAGAGGGACTGCCTTGCATGCAGAAGGTCTCAGCTTCAATACCTACAATCTCCATGTTGGGTCAGGAGAGATGATGAGACTCAGTGTGGACAGTACTGAGCTGGTTGAACCCAGTGCCCTGGCTCAGTTATTAGACAGCATCCTATGGTTCTGTTCAATTCAGCCCTTCATTCAGATCCATGAGGACTAGAATCTTGCTTTATTTTTTAAGGAAAAGGTCCATGACTCATTGGTGAAAACATCTGCTTTGCATGCAGAAGGTCCCAGGTTCATTCCCCAGCAGCATCTCCAGGGCTGGTTGAGAAAGACTTCCTGCCTGAAACCCCGGAGAGCCACTGCCAGTCAGTGTAGACAGTACTGAGCTTGAAAGACCAGTGATCTGACTCCAGATAAGACAGTGTCTGGTGTTCTTCCTGTGTTCCCATGAGGTATCCTGTGGCACCTTAAATGGTATCCCAAAATTTTTTAAAGGCGGCTTTAAAAACCTCAAGTTTTCAGAAGAAATATCACTGATCTGGGACATTTTTAGTTTTCTCACTGAAAAAATTGGAAATGCAGTTCCTGCCTGGAGGCCCCAGTAATATACAGGAAAGGTGATGGGGGAAGCCCAGGGCATGATCCATCAAGACATTCCACTCCCCAGAAGCACAGCAGGGGGGGGGGGGAGCTCTCCCCATGGATCACAGTGCCCAAAGATGGAAAACTAATTAGGTTTCAATATACAAGATGCAATTTAAGAAAGAATACCCCCCCTCCCCGCCCTGCTAATTACCAGGACAAAATATTTTTAAAAGGCATAAGTGAGCCCTGCCTACAGGAAAGGGGCCTTAATTACAGGAAAGTGCCTTAGTTTTGATGGCAGGGTGTGCATTTTGAAGTGAGCAGGGGAATTCTTTTTAATACAAACATTTCATTATCTTTTCACGGGAACAGGTGATTAACACAGCTCCAGATCCTTCTCGCACAAAGGAAATCTGAGTCCTCGGCTGGGACTCATTTAGCAGTTGCTGCCATTTTGAGATGTATTTAATGGAAATCCAGGCCTTTTTAATTCCTTCAAGATTTTAGAACCTCAGCATTGCTCAGTATTTTTGCTTTTTTGGAGAAAAGGCGAGGTGATGGGAGTTGAAGCTCACCCATGTACAGAGGGCACCACGTTGCCTATCCTGGCTTAATGCAACATGTTGAGGCCATGCTGTGCTTATCACTAAGCCCACAATTAAAACCATTTTGCATAGCAATCAAGGCCAGCAAGAGCACCGCAGTAGGGGGCATCCAGATGGCATCACTAAATGTAGGAAGCTACCATATACTGATCAGGTGATCAGTGGTGTCCACATGGGCTGGCAACAGCTCTCTCGCATCTCAGGCAAGGGAGTCTTTCCCAGCCCTTCCCAGAGATACAGCTGGGGATTGAACCTGGGGCCTTCTGCTTGCAAAGCAGATGCTCAACCCCACTGAGCAATGGCACAGTCCTCCTCTCTCCTCCCCATTTCCTTTCAAAAGACCTGGGCAAAGAGATGCATTTTTGTGAAAAATTATACAAGGAGGGGCCACACTCAACTCGTAAGGGGGGATGTTCCATAGCCTGCCACACATCAGTGCACCTCCTACAAACTTGATGTGGCAGTGGCATTTCTAGCAAGGCCTCCTCATTCCACACACGCAAGTCTATATTCTATGGTCTCCTTCACTGACTTGTTCTCCTCTAGACACTTTGGATTGTATCTCCCAGCTAACCTGGCTGTTTGGACTACAGCTCCCATCAGCCTCAGCTAGCACAGTCCAGTGGTTCCCCAAGTCTTTCGGGCCACTTCCCCCTTGGTTCCATAAACTCATCCCCAGTGCTCCCTACCCTGTAAAAAGCATTATTCAGAATTTGCATGATTCACCAAGGGCAATGACAACACAGCGCAATTCAAAACATTGTGTTAATCAATGGCAGAGTTATTCAAAAGACAATTAAATATATTTAGGTTAATTAATTCAACAAAATTGATGAACTTGATCCAGTGATAACAGCTTCCCACTTTGGCAATGCCTATCCTGGACAAAGGGACTGGCTTGGCAAGCTTGCTCTAATGCATTCAACCCCAGACACAGGATCCCAATACTTGGAAGGGACTCAGGGCATCATCCAAACTGACCCCTCCCCTCAAACTCATATCTTTGGTTCCAGTCCAGCAGTCCTCATTTGTCTTGTGTCTAAATGCTGACTCTTTCTCCCTGCCCTCTTTTCTTTCTTTTCCTCCCATGTCCAGCATTTGGCTCCAGCAGCCCAGCCCCTGTGTTTGGGCAAGCGACCAACACCAGCGGGAACCTCTTTGGCCAGGTAATCTTTCCTAAACTTACCGTCACGCTTCTTCATGGGCAAAAAAAACCTGTGCTTGGGTCTGGTGGGAAGAGCAGGGGAATCCCCCTTGGGGTTTATATATTCCAAAACCGTAAATCAGGAATAGCCAATGTGTTGCCCTCTGGATGCTGCTCGTCTCCTGCCTCCCATCATCCCTGACCACTGGCCATCTTGCCCGGGGCTTCTGGAAGCTGGAATCCAACAACATTCTGGAGGGCACTGCCTTGGTTCATCCTGCTGTAGATTTGCATTGTAGTTGATTCGGGGACATGCAAGGAAGTGCTTCATACAGTGCAGAGCAATATGAGTTGAGGATACCTTAAAGACCATATGAACTTTTATATCCTGACCATGAAAAAATGCCTGTGCTCTGCCTTCACTGTTTGAAGCAGTGATGTTGCTGAACACCAGTTTTTGGGAACCCTAGGAAGAAGAGAGTTGCTCCTTTTGCTTAGGTCCTGCTTGTGAGTTTCCCATTGGGGCAAATGGGTGGCCACTGTGAAAACAGGATGCTGCACCAGATGGGCCGCTGGCTTGATCCAGCAGGCTTTTCTTATCATCTTAAATCTGTTCCCCAAAATCCAATCTCCCATCTTGCATGAACTGATTGGCTGGCTCCTTTCCCGCCTCCCCCCACCCACCCACTTTGCTAATCACACAGGATTCAGATTCTTTCCCCTAGAAAAGATGACTCCTGTGTGCTTAGCAGAGTAGGGGGAGGAAGAGCCTAGAAGACGGAAGGAAATATGTTGTCCTTTGCAGCTTGTGAGTATTCAGATGTCTATAGCCCACCGCAATTCCCCAGAGGTACAGATGAAGTCGAACACATTGTCTACTTAATACTGCTTTTCTAAACTCATGGCTGTCCCATCCCATTCATCTGTCAGGTTAGCAGATAATACCAAGCAGTAACTCTTGGGTGGTGGTACCTAAACCCTGGAATCAGTATCCAGCTTCAGGACAGTCAGTCCTAGAGACTGACCCTTTTAAATAAGCTGTCAAAACTTTTCAGTAAAGTTTTTGTGTGTGTGTGTGTGTGTGTTTTATCTTCTGTTGCTGTTGTGATTTTTTTTAAAAAAATGTGACTTTCTTTTCCTTAAATTGTAGTCCACTTTAATGAAAAACTTTTGAAAATCATGCTATATGCATTTTGCCATTTTTTTTGTATGTAAAAGCAGTATATAAGTATCTAAAATAAATACAGGGTCGGAGAATTTCCAAGCCCACTAACACTTTTCGGATCCTAGCCCAAGTCTGCAGGGTTGTTTGAGCAATGCTTCTAGTCTTCATGGAAGCTGGTCTCTGTGTACCTGCGAGCCAGTGAAAACAGATCTCCCCCACTTTTTGTTCCTCCTTACAGCAGACTTCTTCTGGCGGGGGTCTCTTCGGGTCTGGAAGCAGCGGTGGAAGAAGTGGTGGTTTCTTCAGTGGCCTAGGAGGAAAGCCAAGCCATGAGGCAGCAAATAAGAACCCTTTCAGCGCCACCACTGGGGGATTTGGTTCCCAGGCCACCCAGAGTAAGTACTGCCAAGTCTTGTGTGTTCGGTGTCATAGCCATTCCATCTTCGTTCCTCAGAACTCGCCTATTCACACAGGGTGTTCTCCCCCCCCCCCAAAAAAAAAAATGGTGGAAGACCTGCATCACCCATGTGTCATCACCTTATGTGAATGACCTATCCCATGTAGAACTTCCCCCTCAGTGGAGCACTTTATGAATTGAATCTGTTTGCATTGACAGTGGAAGCAAGGAAGCAAGTGATCAACTGGTGTGGACCAGGGACCTAATTTCTAGGTCATGGGTCGGCAAACTAAGGACCGTGGGCCGGATCAGGCCCAATTGCCTTCTGGATCTGGCCCGCGGACGGTCCAGGAATCGCCGCGTGGATTGCCAGCGCGCGCGTTCTTTCCCTCTCCCTCCCTCCCTCCTTCACACGGCGGTGTCAGCACCTCCTCCTCCTGGCTTCTCCCCGCCCTGCCTAGAGGAGGAAGGGGGCTGGGCTTTGTTGGTGCCGGCGGCAGCAGTGCTTGAGCGGCTGCCATTTTAAGCAGCCCTTCTCCGGAGCCCTTTCGCGCGCCGCTCATCGTCCCTCCGCCACTGCCAGCCCCTGCCGCTTGCAAGACACAGGTAAGCAGCCACCAGGGCTCGTGGTGCTTTTGCATCATTCCCCCCCCCCCCAAAAAAAATATAGTCTGGCCCCACACAAGGTCTGAGGGACAGTGGACCAGCCCCCTGCTGAAAAAGTTTGCTGACCCCTGTTCTAGGACAACCAGAATCTTTTGGCTTTCACAGCAGCAACAAAGCCCATGGTGGGGATGGGAATTGATTTTGGAAGTGACAATGGTGGGGAGACCAAGTCTGCTTGGCGGCCAACCATTAGTTACAGAGCTCCTGGGTTTGTGATTTCGAATCTTGGTTCACATCGGTTCAGTTTAGTGTCCCTATAAGCAGCTTAGGACCCATGTACCACTTGGGTGTCTCTTCACACATAAACCTGCCTTTGTATTAAATTTCTGCACCAGAGGGCCTTTTACAGGTGTTTTAACTTTTGTGTTACCATTTCTGTTTTGCCAAACATTCTCACCATACATTTAAAGCATTATGGTCCCACTTTGAACAGTCATGGCTTCCCCCCCCCCCAAAGAATTCTGGGAACTGTAGTTTGTTCAGGGTGCTGAGAGTTGTTAGGAGACTGCTGTCCCACCTCACAGAGCTACAGTTCCCAGAGTTCCCTGGGAAGAAAGATTGATTGTAAAAACCACTCCAGGAGGGGAAGAAGGGTCACTTAACAACCCTCAGCACTCTTAACTCTCCCAAGGCCCCACCCCACACCAACCCTACTTCACACCCTCCTTGAGTGTGTTTGCCTGGCTGCAATGTGTCCTTGAACTCTGATCACGCCTCTTGCTTGCCCTGACGGAGGATAGAGAGGGGTCTGTGTATGTGAAGGTGTGTAGAAACTAGCCTACTGTACAAAGGCAGAATTGCCATTTGTTGCTCCGCCCACATTTGCCACTGGCCCTGCCCACCCTGGCATGCGGCCCCAGGAAGGTTGCCCAGAAGGGAAAGTAGCCCTTGGTCTGGAAAAGGTTCCCCTCCCTGATTTAGCTCCAATGCATACTAAGGCTTTTTAATGTAGTGGCGCCAGTATTTTGGAACCTTGTTCCTATTGAAATGAGATGAGTACCTACAGTTTTGACATTTTGTCAGCTGCTGAAAATGCTTTTATGCCACTAAGCACTTTTAGAGCATTAATTTGATTCAGCAGCGGTCATTCTTTTCTGTATTATGATCAGCCAACTATAGGGGGTGGAAAGGGCTTCAGTCCCCTCAGTATTTGTGGGCAGGGGGCTGAGCCCCCCAATATTGAGCAGGCCGCCATTCCCTGCCACCCGTTGCCACCGGGAGAGCCCTCATGTGCTGGGTGGTGCCAGGACGTGTGGAGAGGGGAAATCGCTCGCTGCGCACCCCATCCCCTGCTGCTGCCGGGCGGGCAGGGGCAGGTCATGCAGAGGGGCGTATGACGTCACGCACCGCCACGCCCCCTCAATGCAGGGGGCAAGTTGGTGCCCTTGGTTGTATAATGTATAGTGTATACATTGTATAGTGTCCGACTCTGGGGTTGCAGCGCTCATCTCGCTTTACTGGCCGAGGGAGCTGGCGTACAGCTTCCAAGTCATGTGGCCAGCATGACTAGGCCGCTTCTGGCAAACCAGAGCAGCGCACGGAAACGCTGTTTACCTTCCCGCTGGAGGGGTACCTATTTACCGTATTTTTCGCTCCATAACGCGCACCGGACCATAACGCACACCTCGTTTTTAGCTCCTCTAAAAGGCTGGGAGGGAGGGAGGGAAGCGAGAGAGAAGGAAGGAAGAGAGAGAGAGGAAGAGAGAGGGAATGAAGGAGGGAGAGAGGGAGGGAAGAGAGAGAGAAGGAAGGAAGGAAGGAAAGAAAAAGAAAGAAAGAAAGAAAGAAAGAAAGAAAGAAAGGGTGAGAGAGAGAGAAGAAAGGAAGGAAGGGGTGAGAGAGAAGGAAGGAAGGAAGGAGAGGGGGGGAAGCATCTCCCTCCCTGCCTCCTTGTGCTCTCCAGGGGCGGGGGAGGAACGGACATCCTGAAAGGGCTCCTTTTGGGCTGTCCGTTCCTCTCCCGCCCCCTTTGCCGCTGTGTGGGCGTCGGCGGAGGGGGAGGAGATCCCTGCTCTGGCGAGCGTCAGAGACAGGCTGCTGCAGAAGCGGCAGCCGCCCGCCTCTAATGCTCGCCAGAGATCCGTGCCGGGACTGAGAGAGGCGCAGCGCAGCACCTCTCTCAGCCCCGGCTCCGATCCCTGCTCAGGGGAGCATCAGAGGCGGGCAGCAGCAGAAGCAGCGCCCAGTGCCTTTGCTCCATAACGCGCACAGACTTTTCCCCTTCCTGTTTAGGAGGAAAAAAGTGTGCGTTATGGAGCGAAAAATACGGTATCTACTTGCACTTTGACGTGCTTTCGAACTGCTAGGTTGGCAGGAGCTGGGACCGAGCAACGGGAGATTCGAACCGCCGACCTTCTGATCAGCAAGCACTAGGCTCTGTGGTTTAACCCACAGCGCCACCTGGGTCTCTGTGGTTTAACCCACAGCGCCACCTGGGTGTATATATATATACTCTCTCTCTCTCTCTCTCTCTCTCTCTCTCTCTCTCTCTCTCTCTCTCACACACACACACACACACACACACACACACACACACACACTTGAGCCCAGTCCCCTAAATATAAGGGCAAAGAGGTCTAGGAACATGCACATGTGCCTAATCCTTGAGTGGTAAAGATAAGTTTCCACACACTCAACACTAGTACTCCTTTGAACTTTCCTGGGCCCTGGGGTATGAAAGAGGATTCTGATTCTGAAGATCAGTGAGGCTTTCACTTCTGTGAGCCATAACTGGACGTGGATGTAGAGGCACTTTGAGAAGACAGGCTTTATACTCTCTCCTTGTGTACATTATAGTGCATCTGTCTCACTGCTTTGCTAAAAATGCAGGAACAACTAGCACTGGTGTCCTGAATCCAGAATGATGAGGCTGCATCTGTAGCCCTTTTCCTCAACCCATCAGGGGGACAGGCCCAATTGCGCCTTCAAGTGATAGCAGTGGGGCCGCTCCCAGATCCCTCTGCTTCAGGGCTTCCTGTGGACTGCTGCTGGCAGGGATTCCAGTATCCAGCCTACTTCCTGCCTGCCCACACTTTTGGCAGACGGAATGAGAAGAGACCAGCAGAAACCCCAACCTGGTGGAAAAGTGGTTTGGGTTACGGCCTTAACCCAACAGGCTGGAAGCCTTTGGGGCTCCAACTCCCATCAGGCCTTAGCTTTAGGGAAGATCCCCAGAACGTAACCCCCATGTAAGTTGCAGGCTTACTGTATTTCTCTGTTATAATATTTTGCTACTTATTACATGTAACTTTGATTCCTGGCATCCATGATTAGGTGGTAAAATTTTCATTGGTGGCTATCAATAAATGGTTGTCATTTAAAATCTTTTCTCCTGCTCTTCATAGAGGGGCCACCCCACCGCTTTTATGTGGCGTCATCACGCTCAGTATTCACATTTTAAGATGGGCAGTTTGATATAAAGCCCCCCCCTCCCTCTGCAGGCATCACTGCTTTGATTCCAGACTGGTTGTTGCTGGTTCAGATGGCCAACCTCTTCTGAAAAGCAGATGGCTTGAGGGAGCCCAGAAAGCCAAATAGTGCAGAGGGGAGGAAAAACAACCCAGTGTGTCTAGCCTATTTGACCAGGAAGAGAATTCCATCCAATCTTCTCAGGGAGGAGTGTATATGTGTGTGCATGTGGTATAGCAGCAGTAGCAGTTCAGATAATAAGTCTAATGGTCCTGAAGTTCAATGAAAAAGGAAAAAAAAGTCTTTCCATTTCCAGAAAATATGCTGTTCATCTGGTGCCGATTCTTTCTCACCATAGGCAAGCGGCGACATGTGCCATCTTAAACCCCTGATCCTCATTGTGTCTCCCCCACCCCATTGGGCTTTGGGCACTTTTGGGGGGAGGCGGGCCTTTTTCTGGTATGTAAGAAAAGACTCTCGTTTCTCCCCGCCCCAGATACATCAAGCCTTTTTGGAAACAGCGGTGCCAAGACCTTTGGATTTGGCACCACCGCCTCCTTTGGCGAGCAGAAGCCGATGGGCACATTCAGCTCTGGTGGAGGGAGCGTGGCATCTCAAGGCTTTGGGTTCTCCAGCCCGACTAAAGCAGGTATTAGTTTGTCTATTGTTTCTTCTTGTGAACATAGGAAGTCAGACCCTTTGGTCCATCTGCCCCAGTAGTGTCAGTGTCAGAAATGGCCCTTCTCCCAGGGTTTCAGGCAGGGGACATTCCCAGCTCTACCTGGAGATGCTAGGGATTGAACCTGGGACCTTTCTGCATGTGGAGTGGATGCTCTACAACCAAGCTTTCCCCACTATGGGGAGAAATGGGGAGAACTTGTTCTTCTAGCATGGGGAAGGTCCTCCTGCCTTTTGAACAATAGTTACATCACACCTTGTGTTCCAGGCCAACTTACACGTCACCACGTAGTGGACATTGGCTTTGAGTTTTTTTGTGGGTTTTCCCTTGCGGCTTCCAGTTGGGCCTTGTGGGAACCTGATACAGGGCAGGATGAGCCACTTGCCTGATACAGCAGCCAGACACTTCCGATGCTCTCGTGTTCTCCTTTCCACTTTTCACTTCTTTCTTCTTTTCAAGGCTCAGATTGGTAGCCGAACAGAAAACTGTGCAGCCAGGAGGTGCAAAGGGTGTGATTCCGGAGCCTGTTGGGAGAAAAAGAGAACAACTGAGAGGCAGTGAGGGGAGAGAAAGCAGGGTGCTGCAGGAGTCAGGGGAGAAAGTGGAGTCAGACACATGCACAGAGGGAGGGAGGAGGCAACCATGTACACAAGTGTTGATTCTGGTAAAACAGGTCATCTTCTTTTTCATGGGTCTTTCCCCACCACCGTTGTCATCAAATTGTAGATCACATCTTTCTCTAGATATGTAGTGAATTGACCCAAGCTGAGGGTGGGGAGAAGCAACTATAGAGGATGGTGCCCTCAATACTTTATCAGTGTTCCCACAGGCTTCAAAAGGATGGGTGATCCTTGTATGTTGTGGCTTTTAACGGTTGTGGTTATGTCCTGCTTTCAGGCTTCCTTTTGGGGCATCTGGTTTACCACTGTGAGAACGGGGTGGTGGATTTAGATGGGCCTTTGGCCTGATCCAGCAGCCAGGCTCTTCTTAAATTCATATCAGGGTGCTCTACAGCTCAGACCAGGAGCTCTGTAGGTCAGGTGCTGGTTCCCTGTGCCACTGGTACTGGTGGATGGCAGAAAGGAAGTGACCACAGCTCAGTGGCTGAGCATCTGCTTTGCATGCCGCAGGTTCCCTTATGGTAGAACATGATATATAGAGCTATCGGAGTCAGCTTGACTCTGAATACTAGTTGCTGAGAATTGCAAGAGGGGAGAGCAGTGCTGCACTCAAGTCTTGCCTGCAAACGTCTCACTGGGGCATCTGGCTGGCCACAATGAGAACAGGATATTGGGCCAGCTAGACTTATGGCCTGGTGCAGCAACCAGGCTCTTCTTACGTTCTTAACTTGCAATACATGCGTTGGTTCCCACAAAACTTGGAGGACATGGTAAAACCCAATGGCTCATGGACAAAAGTGTCACTGGATCTCTAATCTGTGCTAAATAATTCAGCTGCAGCTCTCTCTTTTCCCCCCAGACAGTTGTGTTTACAACCGGGTAGTATCTGTTACATTGGTCGGGACTGGAATTTCACCCAGGGTATTAAAATGCACCTCTAGTCAAAAACAGCAAGGAGCTATATTGGTAGTCATTTCTTGTAGCAGACAGTCACCCTGTTAATAAGATGGAAGTGTGCATTGAAAAGTGTCCACATAAAGCAGTAAAAACTGTGAGTTGCATGGAAGGCTGGGGGAGGGGAGTTAATTCCATGCCAGGGATTATTGGCAAATGGACAGAAAATAGTAGCCAGTATCATGATTCCTCTATGTACATCTGCAGGGCAGCCTCAGTTGAAATGCAGGTGATGCTTGTGTGTTCCAGTAAACCGTGGTTTAGCAGGAAGTGAACCCTGCCCAGCCTGGTTGCTCTCACTTGGCTGCTCCCTCTGGTGCAAGCAGGAGAAGCATACCGAGAAGGCACAGTTAAGCTTGGCTTCCTATGACAAACCCAAGTGTGGTTTGTTTTCCCCTGGCAAGTCAGAATCACAAGCCACAGCCTTCAACCATGGTTCTTCGTTTGCATTCAAATCCTACCTTGTTTGGGAAAAGCAAACCCCAGCCTCAGCTTTGGATGTTACAGGAAGCCAGACTTAGTTGCGGCTTCCTGACTGGTTTCTCCTGTCTCATGCCAGGGTAAGAGCAAAGTGAGGAGTGATCAGACAACTCTGCAGAGCATGCCTCTTGTTCCCAATAAGGCAACAACTTGTCCTGACTTGTCATGCATGACCTGTGAACAGAGCCAGTGTGCAGATGTGGATTTTTTTAGGTCAAAGAAGGAAGAGAAGGTCAGCCAGAATAAGTGGCACCTTTCCTAAGAGGGAACTTAGGGGTTGGGTGTTGCTTTTTTTTTTTTAAATCGACACCCTCCCCCCAGCTTCTATCCCAAGGATGGGGAACCTATGGCCCTCCAGATGTCATTGGACTCCAGCTTCCATCAGCCCCGGCCAGCAGGGCACAGTGGTCAGGAATGATGGGAGTTGTTGTCCAGCCATGTCCAGCCAGTTCCTCACCACTGTTCCATCATACCCACACTTGATGCATAGGTACAATAGAGGCTTATCAAATTATTCATGGTGTGGAGGAGGATATAGGATTCCCCACTTCCTTTTTTATAATACTCAAACTCACATTGTTAGACAGTAGATTCAGGACATTAAAGAAATTACTTCTTTGGACAATGCAGAATTTAATGTGTGGAATTTTCTGCCACGAGCTGTCTTGGTGGTCTTTAACGGGCAGTGGAGAAATTCATAAAGGAGGGCAAAGTTTGTCCACAGTTGTTAGCATGCTAGGGGGCAGACAATGGAGGAGTGGGCTTTGGTTTTCACATCCTACTTATGGGCCTCCAGGATGCATTTGGCAGCCCACTATGCGGGAAAACGGGGTTTTGGACTGTATTGGCATGGGGTATGGACACTTTCAAAGCCCAAGGGCCGCATGCCAGTGCTGGAAAGGTCCAGAGGCAATAGTGGGCGGAGCAATGATTATAAATTGTCACTTTATAGGGACATTTGTCCCTGTAGGCTGGTTTCTTCTCACACTCACTTGCTGTTCTCCGTCCAGGCAAGCAAAAGGCATTGTCAGAGTTCAAGGGCACATTTCGGCCAAGGAAGGTGCAAAGTGGGGTCGTGTGTGTTGTCTGGGGAGAGTCCCAAGGACTAGGCAGGGGAGCCCTTGGAGGGGCTACATTTGTCCCCCAGACCTGATGTTATCCACCCCTATGATGATGGGCCTTTGGTCTGACCCAACAGGGCTGCTTTCTTTGGCTTTCCTTCTTTACTTTAGAATATTATTATTTTATGCTGCTTTTCAGGACCAAGGCCGTTTCAAAGGGGGTTGCAGATATAAATAAGTAAAAATTGTAACACAAAACACAATTAAATAACAGCATTGCAGCTCTGGTCTTCAAAACCACATACAGTTGGAAATTTCCAAAAGCTAAAAAAAGACAGCATAAAGACACAAAAACGGCACACGTCCCCACTGACTGTCAAGTCAGCCCGTGTCATCAGATGCCATCATGCTGACAATAGGAAGGGTGTTCTAAATCCCCACCAGCTTCCTAACCTAAGGGGAATTGGAAAAGGAGTATCTAAAAGAAAATGGGGGTGGAAACAAATGTCTCTTCCAGAGAAGGAAGTTACATAGGCGAAGAGGCCACCACCAGAAAGGCTCCATCACACATTCCTTCCCACTAGCCAGATTTGTACCTGCTGTCATGTTGGTGAGCTGGAGGCAAACAAATTGGTTCAGTTCTTGGCTCAGTGTCACACACTTCCTGTGTGAGCCGTGAGTTTGTTTTTACAGGAGAAACTCAAAAGATGGTGTGCGCGATGATGTCACTCCCAGTGTCCAAGGGCTTTCTTGCACTCCTAGGAAAGGGCCAAGATGTTACTGGCTGTATGAGAGAAGCTGCAAGCAGACTTTCAAGCTGACGTTGAATACTATTTATTTCCCATACACCTAGTTTCTCTTTGCATCCTTCCTTTTTTATGTACGTTTCTTTGTGAGAGCATGGCCCTGAAAAGCAACTCAGAAAATAACCTTTTTTTGGTGGGGGGGATAAAGACCCCCTCCCTCAGCTGCTACCATTAGGCTGCCTCATTCCCATTAGGCTGCCTCAGTAGGAGAGATGGGAAGCAGGGCTCATCCCATCAGCTCCACCAAGCTAGCTGGTCCTTATAAGAATGGCTGTTTTAATAACTGGTGCCCAGATTTGCTTTTTTCCTTTTCCCTTCTTGTCCCGTTTTCCTCGTGTGTCATGTGTTTCTTTTTTCTTTTTTAAGCTTGCAAGCCAGCCTTGTTTTCAGTTGATTTCACAGATACAGGCTGCTCTAGGAGCCTTTTTCAAGGGCTGGAACGGAAGAGTAATGTGCAAACACTGATAAATAAATAAAGCTTGGCATCACTTAAAATGAAAGTGGGGACGACAGGAAATGGCATCATAGACTTGGGAATGACCTGCTTTCCTCCTGGTCTGCTTGTGACAGGTCAGGGGTGTGTGGATAGCTTGCCTCTAGGGTGCAACACACCGCTGTGCTGAAATGGTTGCAGTTTTGCTGGCGACATCAGAAAACAGCTACCTTAGCAACTGCTAGCTTCCCCCCTCCTTTTCCCCATCTTTTGCTGAGAGCTGCTGCTGCTTTTTCATGCAGGCGCTCTAGAGCGGGCGTTCTTGTCCTGTTTTTCTTTTAATTCATGTCCAAGGCTTTCCTTCTTAAGGACATGCCTGCAGAATCTAGCCACCCCTTTTGCAGTAAGTGCTGTACGGAGGGTGAAGAAGGCAGCTCTTAATGAGAAAATCCCCCATCCCCAACCCCCCCTCTCTCTTTCTCTCTCTGTCTCTCTCTTTGGTGCATTCTTGGGGGGGGAGTGGAGAGTTGGGGGGTGATGGTTGCCGTTTTGCAGTTCTCGGGGACATCCCACCTCTCTCGAATGAAGGCCAGCAGGAGGTTGAGGTTCCCCTCAGATGGGAAGCTGGGGGGGGATGCAGTGCTGTAAATCCTATAGACCACTTCTCCTTTCCAGACAAAGATTGCAACCCTAAACAAAAAAGAGGAAAAAGCTAGCTAAGGCCTGCCTCTGCCTAAAGCTGTTCCTTTCTGCTTCCCCACCCCCACCCCATTCCCGCTTTTGCCTCTTGAATTAAGCAATGCTTCTCTCTCTCTCTCTCTCTCTCTCTCTCTCTCTCTCTCTCTCTCTCTCTCACACACACACACACACACACACACACACACACACACAGAGAGAGAGAGAGAGAGAGAGAGAGAGAGTCTCTTACACAGAGAGAGAGTTCAGAATCCTGAGTTCTGACATCCAAAAAGGTGTTGAGCCTGACCTACGTTCTTCGCTTTGCCCAAGAGGCCAAAACCAGAGGACAACTGCCCCCCCCCATTTCCTTTTTTAGTTGTGCCTTAAAAAAGGAGGGCAGAGGGTATTTTGTAATATTTACTGACTTCGGGTTTTCTAGGATGAAATGGGGGCCTTTGAAAGTGTGTCAGGGTCCCATTGCTTCTGCAGCACAAACAAAGCCCCCCTTCCCCGCAAGCTCAGGTCTGTGGGGCTTCTGCACCGGGAAATGTCCTAACTCTGATTTCTTTCTTTGCTCTTCTTGCCTTGCCTTTCTCTCTCTCTCTCTCTCTCTCTCTCTCTCTCTCTCTCATATTTTGACTTTTTATTTATTCTTTTGCTTGTGTATGTCCCTTTCCCTTTTCTTTGTTTGCCTCTGTGTTTGCTCAGGTGGCTTTGGAGCTGCTCCTGTGTTCGGCAGCCCTCCCACTTTTGGGGGCTCCCCCGGGTTCGGAGGGGTGCCAGCATTCGGTTCAGCCCCAGCCTTTGCAAGCCCTCTGGGCTCGACGGGAGGCAAAGTCTTCGGAGAGGGGACGGCGGCCGCCAACGCTGGAGGATTCGGGTAAGCCACAACAACAACAACAACAACAACAGGGTCTTGGGAGGGGGGTTTGCAGTGATATCCAGGTGCCCCATTTTTATTTCTTAGTTTGAATAAATATTCTGCAAGCCACCCTTCATTTCACTACATTTCATTATATTGATTTCTTTAATCAGATTTCTTACTTACCCTTTGCCAGAAGGTCCTGGGGCAGGTAACAGCAATGAATTATACAATTTCCCCCAAACCCCACCCACCTGTGCAAGGGACAGCTGCCATTGTGCAGTCAGGAACCTTAAAGCCAGGGAAGCTTGCTTTCATTGCAAATCACCAAGCTGGTTAGGATTGGCTGCACTACAGAGTTCCCCATGGAGAACTGTGATAGCAAAGTGAGCTGGGATTGGAAGTCAAGCAGTGCCTACCAGTTTACTTTCAGCTCCATGGGGCTGCTGCTGCCAGCTGATCTTTAGGGCTTGCAAAGAGCCAAACCCCGGGAGCCCCTGCTTAGTGCATTGAAACCTTGACCATCAGCTGATCAGTGGTACTACAACACACTGTGCTGTTCTATTTACCAGCCTTGTACAGTGCTTTGAAGTCCTCATTGTGGGGACTTCAAAGCGCCCCATTGCCTGATGTCATTGTGATGTCAGTTGATTGGCAGGTGGGTGGCTCTGTTAATAAAAGGAAGGCAGATGCACCTCACCAAGGAGGGCATTCCACCAACGGGGAGGCACCATTGAGAAGACCCTGTCCGATAAGAACACCAATCCAGGCAGCAGTATCAACATGGCCTCCCTTGCCATTCACAGCGCCCAAGTTGGCTGATTGTGGATTTCTGCCTCCATCTAGCTCTTTTTGCTTCACTTATCTTTTTTAAAAGCCACACCCTCTTTAACCCACCTCTTGCTCCTACTCTCTGTTCCACAGGTTTGGCGGCACAGCCAACACAGTGTCATTCGGAACGCTGGCAAGCCAGAATACCCCTACCTTTGGATCCCTCTCTCAGCAGCCTACGGGTTTTGGCACACAAGGCACTGGCTTCTCCGGTTTCGGGTCGAGTGGAGGAGGAGGTACGAGCTGTTCTTGACCCTAAATAGGAGAGAGTGGGAGCGTGGGGAGCTTCAGCACTTGGGTCAGTCATAAACTGTTAGGAGCTGGATTTCAGATGCAAACCAAGCTTAATCATATCTTAAAGGGGAGCAGCGGTTGCTTTTTAATTTTTTATTCCATTTATGTCCCAGCTTTCTCTCCAAGTTGCTCAGGGTGATGTACATGATTTCTCTCCCTAATTCAACCACTCACAACAACCCTGTGAGGTAGGTTAGGCTGAGAGGCAATGACTGGCTCAAGGTCACACCCAGTGAACTTTGTGGCCGAGCGGGGATTTAAACCCTGACTTTCTATTGGAGAAACTGAGAGACATAACTGTATCCAGCATACATCCTTTCATTCCCCTTCGGGGCTGGGAAAATAGAAAGAAATATATATTTTTAACCATACTTTTAAAACCTCTATGTAAGGGTTAAAGCCTTTTTAACCACCTAGAGACGATTGCAGTTAAGCAGTACATAAATTGTTTAAATATTTTTAACAATTCACAAAACACACCAAAACTGATGTTAAGCCCCCAAACCCAGAAACCTTTCGCTGCCATTCATTTCTCGGGCTTATTGCTCTCTGCACCTTCTGAGTAGGAGTTTGCAAAGTCTGCTCATGAGCATGTGCAGAGTTTCCATCCCCTTGTCCTTGCCCTCCACCTGGTTATTAGATGTTTTGAGGAATTTTTTCTCAGAACAGGGAAAATGGAAGTCCTCCTTCACACAGCCCATAATTAAAATTTGCTCTCACAAGAAGTAGTTACGGCCACTAACTTGGGTGGCTTTAAAAGGGGATTAGACAAATTCAATGAGGAATTAGGCTGTGTTCTACCTCTGCTGTCAGAGGGAAGATGCCCCTAGTTGCTGGGAATCACCGCAGAGAAGCTACTAACGGTTCTGAGCTAGATGGACCCAATGGTCTGACTCTTTAGAAGGCAGCTTCCTCTGTGTATGAATTAAAAGAAGAGCTTTGGTTGCGGGTTAGAGTTAAACACTAGACTCCAAACTGGAGTGATTGGATACTGGTTAGGGGGCAGAGAGAAACTGTGGCTTTGAGGCTGGCTTGGAATCCTGACACCTTTCCTTAATGTGTGTTTTGTAATATAACCTATCCAATAATCACTTTAACACTGCATTTCCCCCCACCCCTTACAGGCTTTGGCTTTGGATCGTCTAATGCGTAAGTCTCTCTCGTGCTGCCTTCCACGTTGTCGGTAGGTTTTTTCGGTTTATTTTGTGCCAGAAAGAGAGCTTCTTTTGAGGTGAAATATATTATTAAATATGGTAATCCCTGCTTGAATTTTGAATCAGCAAGAGATGATTGTGGGCTTTGTTCCCTCTCTCATTTCCCCTTGTAATAACATTAATGAGAAGCTTAAGATCCTAGAAGGCAGTGTTTCTCCCGGAGAGCTGATCCTCCCTTAGAAATAGGCTGCTCTTTTCTTCTGTTCTTCACCCCGCGCTTTTTTCCTTTGTAAATGTAGGACTTTAACCAATTATTTTTGGAATGCTCCACGGAGTGGGAACTCAGTAAATGCTCTGTGGAATGCAGAGCTCTCCTGAGTAAACTGAGGCAGCAGTGTGTCCACCATTGGAAAAGTTCCTGAAAGCCACAAGCACTGTGTACCAAAGCAGGCTTTGCCATCCTGGTAGAGCAACCATCAGTCTTGGTCTGCAGAGGCATTGTGAGACTCCCATCTTCCCATCAGCCCCAGGCAGTAGTCTAAAATATATGGAGCATCACAGGTGGTCAAAAACTGTGCCTTTTGTTATTCTTGTTATTAGTATTAATTATTTATTAATGCAGTTTTCGTAATACAAAACAATCTCCCCATCATCTCTCAGCGGAGACGAGGGGTGTCTATAAAGTACAATAAAACTGACAGACAAACCGAAAACACTAATCTATCAGCGCTATCAAAAATCAAGTCCAGAATGTTCAAAGAAAGTTTTTTTATGCTGCTGGGAGATGTCAGTGCTTATGGGACTGGCCAGTGGTGCAGCCTAGCAGTGATTGGCCGAGCTGCCTTTTAATTTCAGAGGTAGGAGGAGCTGGAAGAAGAATCTTGCCTGCCGTTGGCTCTCAGCTGCTCAGGTCAATGAGCTTCTAAGGCCAGGCTGGTTAGGGCTGATGGGAGATGGAGTCTTACAAGAGATCTGGCGAGCTACAGGTTTCCCCATGGAACAAGCAGGAGGAAGTCTCAAATGTGAGGGAGGTGATCTTTTGAAAAGACTGTTGGAAAAGGGGAAGGGTCAAAAGGAGAAGGCCTGGAGAGGCAGCCTGAGAGGGTAATAAAAAAAAAACTGGTGCAAGAAAGACAAAGTAAGGCCACATATCCAGACACCAGGAGCTACAGAGGGGAATCATTCATTCATTCATTCATTCATTTAAAGCATTTGTACCTGCTCTTCTGTCAGAAAGTCTCCTAGAGTAACTTACATACAAGCAGTTAAAACAAGGCAGTCCCTGAGACAGAAATATTATTTATTGGTTGGGTGGGGTAGGGGGAAGGCCTCTGGACTTTGCCTCACTTGCAAGGCTTGTAGAAGTACCCAAAACAGGGCAAGGTGCCACGAAGCAAGCTAAAAATAAGCTGGGCCTTTCACCCAGGCAGATTGGCAATCTCAACACTTTGGGGGGGGGGAGAGGGGAAATCTTGGGGAGATGTCCTCCTCCTTGGCTCATGGGGAGCAGTGAGGGGAATGTGGAGCAGTGGGCACACTTGTTCTCTAGTCCTCACTGTTTGGCTATTTTTAAACCTAATAAATGCTTGTACTTTGAAGACTCACTTGGGATGGAATATGGGAATTGGTAGCACTGGGCTGTGACAAAGAGATATTTGGGTTTTTCTTCCCTTTTAAAAAAATAAGCAGCTTAAGAAGTTTGTTCCCTTTTTGGGAAAAGGGGGTCCAAGACCACTCAACTAGCCTGGACTAGTCGGAGGTCTCATTAGAGCCCCAAACTCTTCAGGACTCTTGGATTCAGGCAAGGGGGGGGACCTCTGACCCAGGAGCCAAATCTGATCCTCCAGGCCCCTCTCGCTCGCCCTTGGAAGTTCACAACCCTTGCCAGTCCTTTCATGTTTGCATGGATGAAGGATAGACATGCATGTGTTTGTGTAGAAACTAGCATATTGTGCAAGGGAAAAATTAACATGGATATTCCCACCCATGTTTTACTGTGGCCACGACCACCAGTGCCATGTGGCCCTCAAGGTTGCCCAGGTGGGGATGCAGCCCTGAGGCTTAAAAGGGTTCTCATTCTTGACCTAAAGCTTCCGTCCTTGAAAGGGTCTAGCAATGGCTGCTATGCAATGGGATATTCAGAGTTAAGCCTCTTTGGCATTGGTCTCTTGTTCTCACCTTTGTTTTCTCTTTTTCCTCTTTCAGATCCACCTCTGGGTTTAGCAGCTGGAGAAGCTGAAAGGATGCCTGCCCATGTTGTGCTTCTATTGGATTTGTTGCAATGAAATGTCAGGATTTTTATTTTTAAATTAGTTTTTATTAATGATTTATGCGTTACAAAGCAAACAAATAAACAAGGAAAATAATCTTGCGTATCCACTTTCAATTCATAGAGGTTTTTTCACAGTTTGATTACATTCAGTATGAGACACTATTGTCATAGACATCATGATTGGGGGGAAAGAAAGGGGTGGGAGATGGGTAATATTCTTTCATTCTATTGCATCATGTTAGTGTAGAGTTTGTGTCAGCATCATGTGGGTAGGTCCTTTATTTGTATATTTTTTTGTTTGTATTGGCATTGCAAGAGATTAGGGTGTCCAGAGCTTGATTGGTTGTGTTCAGTTGGTTGCAGTTTGTTTGTTTGTTTGTTTGCTTGTATGTGTTGGGGGAGGGGAGTGTTGTTGGATCAGATTAGCCATATTGATTCATATGCTGTTGGGGGGATCATTCATTTTCTTATTGTGCTGTGTATGTGATAAAGAGGAGCCATACCGGGGTGAAGGTGTCCTCCGTTGCTTGTCCCTGTGCTAGTTTAAGTTTGTTGGTTAGCTTTTCTAATAGGGTGCCTTCCCATACATTTTGGTACCAGTGGTCTATGTTCACTCCTAATATGTCCTTCCAGTGTCTAGTTACGATGTTTCTGACTGCTGAGAATAAGTGACTTAGAGTTTCTTGTCATATCCATGTGTGTTTTTGTCCTGGAAGATATTTAATAGGGCTAGTTCTGGAGTTGCTTCTATTACCTGTTTTGTTATTGTGGTTATTTCCTGCAGCACTGATATCCAAAAGGAATGAACTTTGGGGCATTCCCACCACATGTGGAGGTACTTGCCTATGGAGGTGTAGCCTCTCCAGCATTTAGATGAGGTCCCTGGGTGTATCAGTGCCAACTTCTGTAGTGTTAAGTAACATCTATAGATAAGTTTCAGGGGAAGTTCTCTTCTTTTGGCTGAGATGGATTTAAATGGTGGTTTAGACCACATTTTTTACCATTGGGCAGGGTTTAATTTGTATCCTATGTCATGCTCCCATTGGTTTTTAATCGTGAAGTGGTCTGTAGTGTAGTATTTTATATATTGTAGATACCACCCCTTTCCTGTGTCCCTCCAGTGTTAGGAGGAGATTTTCAAAATTAGTCAATGGCCTAATGGCTGCTGCTTTTGCTGCTGGATTGTTTAAGAAGGCTTGTGGTTGGTGATGGGTCAGTCGGGCTACTGGAATGTCCCCTAACTTGTCCTGTATTCCCTGTATTGATATGGTATTGTCATTTTTATAAAAGTCAGTTTGGCAATATAGGCCTTTAGCTTACCAGGTCTTTATTTGGATGTTTTGGGATGCATGGTGGAATTGTGGGTGATGGGCCAGCGGTATTAGTGGGAGTGGGGTCAGGGCCAATTTTCCTACTTTTTCCTTCCATGATTTGAACATGGACTGTGTGCATCCATTTAGTGTTGTGGGAATTTCCTCAGTAAAAAGTAAAAGTGAAATTAAAATTGTGTGAATAAGAACAAGACCAGGAGTTCAATTAAAAAAATAATATATCAAAAATAAGAAGTCAAGTCAAGCTGAAAACGTGGGGACAAACCTTCAAAGTTAGAGAGAACTAACAATAATAAAAAAGAATAAAAATAATAAATAATTGGGAACAATAAAAAAACTGAAGATAAAAACTAAACTAAAAATATGGTGGAGGTATAAAAATAAGATAAAATGTAATGAGAAGGGGAAATGGCGCTTAAGGATCAAAATCCTTAATCACCAAAAAGGTGAGGTTGATGAGAATGATAAATCTTGGCCCTCCAGGCGGCTTGCAGTGAAAGAGGATAGGGTGGGGCTAAATGTATGTGATTTTGTTTTATTTTAGTGTGTGTTTTTATGGGGGGTGGGGTGGAATAGCTGGCTGGTGAGCGGCTTTCCCTGGCCTACAGTTCCAGCCCTCTCAGAGTGTCTCTTTCAACTTCCCTGGCTCTGCCGGTGGTGTGCAGGGAGCAGGAAACAAAAACAAAAATACAATTTTTCAAGAAGAGAAAAATTGTTTATATATTTTGATATGTGTGTGTATCTGTAGCCCACCCCGCGGCTGAGGGGAGCCAGATTTTTTTTGGGGGGGGGGTTCTTTCTAGTGCACCCTCCATGTGGCCAGCAGAGGCTCCCCTTTAGTGGCAAAAATAGACAAATTTGTGGGTGGCCTAAACTGCACTGGGAGTCCTGCCGGACTTGGGGGCTGAGGTGTGGGCAGCATCTTCTGGGAGAAGCCCTCCATGAGATGAGGTTGGGTCAACCTTCACTCCAGGGCACTTCCATCTTTCCTCCCTTCGTGCTCCCCCACATCTGCAACTCACTGATTCCGCACTCACAATCAGGACGAGAAGATAAGGGGGGGGGAGGTCTATGCGGTGTTTGCCCCACTGCAGGACAGGGGCTAGCCCTATCGCACGGCTCTCTGGGGTTTCTGAGCAGCAGCAGTGGCAATGATTTCGGCAGCAGGGGGACCGGCCAAATTATTTAGCCAGTGCTGTTACTCCCCTAGCAGCTTGCCGAGCCTGTGACGGTCACCGTCTTGCCTCACCAGCTTGTGATTCCCAAGGCATATTGCTTCCCAACAGTAGAGGCAGAATATAGCAGAAATGGCCCCTGTTCCTGGGTTTTTCCAAAATCATGGGGACCAGGACCCATTTTCTCTTTAAAAATAATTGTGCATAATTCATTGGGAGCAATAGTTTCCACAAAATCTGTGCATGTGCTCACAGGCTTCCTTTTGTGGCATTGTAGAAGCTCTTCTCTGCAATCTTTCCTCTTCTAGAAATAGCATTAATTACAGAAATTGCAACTTGTGAATTAACATAAATAGTTCTTGAGCGGTGTCTGGTTTTATTGCCTCGTTCTCACCATGCTATATTTAAGGAGGCTGCTATTCTCTATTGGTGTCCCCCCCACCCCACCCTTTTAGCTTTATTGTGGTAGTAGCTGATCTTTCTATGCATGTTATGCGCACCTGTCGCCCAGCATCAGAGCCTTATCTTGGTATCTACTAGTGAAGTCATGGCCAGTTGTTGGATAATCAGCTCAGAAAATCTGTGGTCACAGAAAGAAAAGGGAAGTACTGAATGAAACTTGTTGGCTTTGCAATAAAAATAGCAGTTTTTGCGCTCGCGCACACACACATTCACACTCCATTAGGGGAAACAAAAACAAAATGGAGATGGGACTTAAGTAAATACAACCTGCAAGTTTTAATCTTCAGTAGCTGTTGACTTGAGACAGCCCTGGCTTCATTTGAATAGAATTAGCCCTTCTTAGCCTCTGGTTCTGCTGCCACTGAAGGATTGCAGAATGTTTATGAACATTTGAACTGCTCCAAAGGTTGTGTTTTTTTTTAAAAATTATCGGCCAGGAAAGCCAAGAGATGGATGACTTTGTGTACTGTTAATAGGATAGCCTTGAGAGATGGGAGCAACAGGCACTCTGAGCAGCAATAGACCTCTAAGACGATAGAGAGAGAGAGAAGAAGGAGCCAGGGATGCAGAACAGTTACACCAGTATTACATAGAAAGCTCCATTCTGCAACTTGTGCAACAGGTGGTGAACCTGTGGCTCTCCTGCATATAAAAACACACACCAAAACTTCACAAGTCCCAAAGAGTCCTTTCACCCATTGTTCTTTCCCCACATGAAAACCATATACATGAGGATCCACTGGCAATCAAAACTGCTTCTGTTTGTATTTTCAAAGGAGGAATGTTTTTCCTCCCTGATTGGCGTGAGCTGGATTTCCTTCAGCAGAGACTTTTAGTAGTTACTGTAGTAGCAATGCTACAGCAATGGATTTCCTGCATGAAGAAGGTGCGGAATGAGGTCCTCCTCCCAAATGTTTCTGTTTTCAAGTGGGATTCAATCACGTACCAGCAAATCTGTGTTGTGCAATGGAAGTTGATGTGATGCTCTTGTGCAACAAACCAGCTCCCTGCTTTAAAAATGTCAACTGACTTTGCAATAAAGAAAGCAAAGAGAAAATGCACTGGAAAGTATGGCATAACAATTGCTTTACATAATGTCATATAACCCTGCAAACAAATTGGAATGAGTACTTAATAAACAGCCAACACTGTCAAACCTGCCTGCAAGCTATATGCAACCAGAGCCGATGTTCAATAAACGCATCCTCTGGAAGTATCCTACATGATATGTTGAAAGTTCTCTTTCAGCTATAAATTTTAACCCAAACACCCTTGGTTTAATCTTAAATCTGTTTCTATCTAGCTCCATCTAACCTGATAATGAGCCCAGTATGTGTAGTTGTTTAGCTGACTTAAGCCTTTTATGTTAATGTCTCACCCCTAGACATTGGTATTGGTTGTTTCACTTTTCATATGCATCTTCAAAAGAGTTTAATAGAGAATTAACACTTAAAAAATGAACAATTAGAAAAAGTAAGTTTGCATATGATTCCACTGCTGCTGAATGACATTTCCTGTAACTCATCTTAACAATGATACAAATAGGGGTTTTTCCATCATGCCCTGATCAAAGGAAATAACTTCCCACTTCCAACTTTTTCCTTTCCCCTGCTTTTCCTTGCCTTTTGTTTTTTTAAACCGAACTTAAGGAATAGTTTAAGGAAATTCACAAATATGGAACTGGTGCCTTTTTCAGCTTTGGACAAAAGCCACTGGAAACCTGAAGACGAGCTAAAGCAGGTGGTGGTTATATGCACACACACATTGTTACATTTATAAAATCACTAGGCCTTATTATACTTCACCCCCACCCCCTTGGTTATAAATAGAAGTTGGCTCAACGCAAGTTGTTGACCTCAAAATTCCTTGCATTGATCGTCCAACGCATTGGCCTGTGCTGCAACCTAGAAAAAGGTCTCTTGTCAGCTGTACTCTTTCAGATGCCAAGCATGCCACTCACACTGGCTGGTGGGTTAAAGCTGTTTGAGTTAATTGTAAACGAATGTGAGAAATGATGGGAAGTTGATGCTTCACACCCAACAATGCCAGAAAGCATACCCTAAGGGAGGAGGGAATCATTTCACATATTTGTTTAAAACATAAAAACCACAGGCGCTGTACAATAGTTAAATTGTAGAAGGATGTGCCAAAGATAACTGGCTGGCAATGAGCTACTGAGCTAAGTTCAAGGTGCTGGTTTGGGTGTATAAAGTTATATACAGCTTGTGATCAAGATGCCTGAAGTATCATTTTGCCTCTTATATACCTAGTTGATCATTGCACTCTGCAGGTGAGGGTCTCCCACAGATACCATCTGTTCTGCTCAATGAAGGAATCAGGACTTTACTGGCACCTGCCCTTTGGAATACTCTCCCTGTAAATATTAGGCATCTTCAGTCTGGCTTGGCAGTCTATAGCAGACACCTACAGTAAGGTCCCTGTTGTGTTTATCTCCTACAATTTTTACCCACATACTCTCAATCTGCCTTCCATGCTCCAAGTCATGGATCTCTTCACAAGTGTAACCAACATTTACATATAATGCTACTCCTCCCTTCCTGTTTGACCTATTCATTTTAAGCAGGTTGTACCCCTCAAATTCTACATTCCCGTCATGAGCCTCACCCCACCAAGATTCAGTAATGCCTATTAGGGCCATATTTACCATTTTGAAATAAGTTCTTCTTGCTTGTTTCCCATGCTCTGTGCATTAATGTAGAGACAGCTGAAACCACAAGGCATTCCTCCACACACTGCTGCCTCTGTCCCCTCTCTGTAGAGAGTCATCTGCCGCCACATGTCTCTTCCTTCTCTGGTTGATCTCTGATTGAGTTGCAACTAATCAAACCACTCCCAACAATTAAACAATGGCACGTTGAAAGGTAATGGCCATATTCAGCGTTAGAGGATCTGCTTTGCACCCTGCTGAGAGCCTGAGGTGGCAGCCTATGCCCTTTTAAAATTGGGGGGGGTTGGGAGGGAGTTATACTGTATATTTTGTGGTTTTATATTTTGATTTTGTTCTGTAAACCACCCTGAGACCTCCAGGTATAGGGCGGTATATAAATTGAAATAATAATAATAATATAAATAAATAAATAATGGGTTCCAGGTTCAATCCCTGGCAACTGCAAGTAGTGCTGGGAATGCCCCTCTGTCTGAAACCCTGCCAAGCATGCACAATACTGTGCCAGATGCATCTGATTTGTCTGAAAGTAGCTTCCTGCTTAAATCGGCTTTTTTCTGAACCACAAGAACTAAAATCTTTACTGTTTTTAGGAGACAGGACCGTAGCTCAGTGGTAACGTATCTGCTTTGCACACAGAATGTCCCAGGTTCAATCCCTGGAGTCTCCAGGTGGGGCTAGGAACTTACCCTGACTGAAACCCTGGAGAGCCGCTGCTAGTCGGTGAAGACAGTCTGGAGCTAGAGGGACCTAATGGTCTGACTCAGTATAAGGCAGCTAATTTTAATTCTTTGTGTTTCCCAGTTGTGCTGCAATATGCCTCGAGCTATAGGTCCGGAACTGCATTTTTTTAAAAATACGCAGCAATGTTGGTGGCAGCCTGGCAATTGAGGATAGAGTTTCTGGCTTTTATAGCTTCAAACGTTGCAGAGGCTGGACGTCTCCAAAAGGCATTCCTATTTGACAGCTGCTCTGTAGTCAGTCTGGCTGGCTAGTGTCCAGTTTTTGGCAAACAGGTGCTCTGGGTTGAGGGCGTGGGGAGGTGGGGGATAAAGCAAGCATCCAGTTAGCATATTTGGTACGCAACACGAAATGGGCACAATATTCTAACCAATGTTCAGGGTTTGCATGCATTTGGTCCTGGGCTTGTCAACCCCCAGAATTTCTAGATGAAACACTGTGTGCCAGAAGATTTCCATGTAAGCTGCTGTGACCCTAGATGCTGGTCAGCAGAGGCACCTACTCTCTGCATCTCCTTGGAGGATTAGCCAAAGGTGAAAGCAGCCCTCAGGACAGTTATAAAGTTTCCAAAGTTTCCAAATATTGCAGGGTTTGGCTTCTTTTTAATGGTTCCACTTTCTCCCTGTTTAAAGCACTGTTTCTGCAAAAGCTTTGGTATTTATTTTGTTCAACCCATCCCTGCTAAAAGAGCCACTTTATAGCACATTCTCTGGATTTCCCCCGTGTGGGTGGGTGTTTGTGTTTCTTTTCCCTCCTTTTATCTGTGCTGGTCACCATTTTTCCTACATGCTTTTTGTGGTGTCTTTTGTTCTGGCTGCCATTTTCTTTTTCTTTTGGTGGTGTCCTTTTTGGTGACTTCCATTTCCCCTCTTTCTTTTTTGTGGTGACCATCATTTCCCTTCTGTTGCAGTAGCTGCCATTTTCCTTTTTTTGGTGGTGGTGGTATCGTTTCTGGTGGCTGTCATTTCCCTTCCATTTTTCTGTGATAGCCATCAAGTCCCCTCTATTTTCATTTCACATTACCTCCAGAATGATACACACCAAAAAAATATGGAGGGCACCAAGCTGACTTGGTTTTTAAAAATAAAAAATATTTTACACTCTAGGTCTGTTCTGTATTTCCTTTTAAGCTACCATTAAGACCAGGGCATTGTTGAGACGGCAAAATTGTGGCCATTTCAGAAATGAATAGGGTGGGGTCAGTGCTATTTTCCTATAGTAGCATGAACTCTCTTAGAGTGACAATGGCATTCACCTGAGAGGTGTCGGAACTGAGTTCTGGTGACTTCTGGCTGGGGGGGGGGGACTCAGGTGATATGAACCCATTAGAAAAACAGAGACAGAAGCATCACTCCCCAGAAATTGGGTTGAATTTTCTCCACCCTATGCATAAATTTGATGAAATGTCCTCCTTAATTTTTCTGCCCACAAATAAGGCAGAACATTTTTCAATGGGTCTGCTCTGAGTTGGAATAACATTGGATACAACCCTACCGGTATACATTTAAAGCTACAGGCAACTCTGTGTTTGTGCGGGGGTTGTGTTCCAGGTCATTGCACACTTGTGTGAAATCGAGAACCCGTTGAAAAAGCCTGCAAACACTGTTCCACCCCCGCCCTGCCCTTTTAGTGACGTTTCCAGGATACTTCTGGGTTTGGCGCTGGGTAGGTGTGTGCAATTGCGCACATATGGGTCACATCTAAAACAAGAGTTGCCTGTATATCATACCACTTTAACCAGGCGTGGTTTCTTCCAAAGAATAATGGGAACTGTAGTCTATTAAGGGTGCAGAGACTTTGTTAGCAGACCCCCTCTCCCTCTACCATTGCTATAATTCCCAATGTGGTTTAACAATAAATACCTCTTCACAGGGAATTCTGGAAATTGTAGCTCTGTAAGGGGCCTCCTAACAACCTTGTGAAGTGAATAAGGGGTATCCTAACAACCTTCAGCACCCTTAACAAACTACAGTTACCATAATTCTTTGGGGGAAGCCGCAGCTTTGTGCACAACTCTCATTTTGCTAATGCATGACTTGCAAATCTCAGAGGCTCATTTTTCTCCCACCCTGCCTTCATTTTTTATTTTATTTTTTTTATTTTTTTGCTTACAGAAGTGAAAAGGTTTTTTAGAAGATGAACAAGAAGGGAGGTGGAAGCATTTTCTAGGGGAGAGGGAGAGAGAGGCAGTAATGATTCATGTTTAGCTTTTATTCTCCTTCCCAGGAAGCTCTGGAGTCAACGTTTATCAGGAGCCATTGCTATCAAGCAGCTGTCAACAGTTGCTAAGAGGGGAAGGCGTGATGTAACTCCAGTCACCCATTTCTTGTGTGCCACCCACCCTCATCGTGGAGTTATAAATAGATGCTCCCTCAGACAAGGACCTTCGGCCCAGAGATTCCACACACTGTGCTGTCATGCCAGCAGCAAGCCTGTGCAGAACTGTCAGCCATTTCTTTGGCGATTATGGAATCAGATTCCCATGCTGAAATCCCACAGGTGAAGCTCACATGTCCATACATACATCTATCTATATGACACCACAATGGCCAGCTGCACGTTGCATTGCCAAAAAAAAAGGGGGACATGAATTTCATAGAATGATAGGATTGTAGTTAGAAGGGACCCCAAGGGGCATCTAGTCCAACCCCCTGCAATGCTGGAATCACAGCTATAGAATCCCTGACAGATGGCCACCCAACCTCTGCTTAAAAACCTCCAACGAAGCAGGGTCCACCACCTCTCATGGGAGTCTGTTCCACTTTCAAACAGATCTTGCTGTCAGAAAGTTCTTCCCCATAAGTCTTTGTTTTGAACTCCCCCCCCCCGCTCCCCTCCCTGTTTCCATCACAACCAAAACAGCTGTGAAGGGAAGGTTACACCCTTGGTTGCAATTGCTGTGTAGAAAAGGAGAGCTAACCACACTAGCAGCTTGGTGCTACACAAGCACATAACACTTCCTGCGAGCCTCGAAAGGCACACAAAGAGGAAGTGGGTAGGGCAATGGTGGCCCAACTGAGGGAAACAAATACCGGTAGCCCTTTTGTGTACTGGAAGCTTTTCAAGCATGAGCTTCCTCCTTCCAAGAGGTTGGAGAAGGGGGAGCCCTGACAAGGTGTCCCCACTCATTTGTGGGCTTGACTAGGCCTCACCCACATCAAACATTTAGAGCAGTATTTTTCTACAGCCAGCCATTTTGTCTGGGAGTTCCTTTCCCAGACCCTGGCCCTTTACATCTTGCCCCAGTTCAACCCTTGTTTTGCCTTCCTTGGGCGGCAACCACACGTCAATTGCAGGTGCCTAAAATGGCCACCGCCTGTACTTTAATCAAAGAATCCTGGGAGCTGTAGTTTGTTGTGCTGAGAGTTGCTAGTAAACCCCCATTTCTCTTACAGAGCTGCCATTCTCAGAGGGATTTCCCCATCAATCCCCAGGGGACTCTGCAGCTTTGAATGGAATAGGAAGTGCCTTCTATCCCTGCGTTATTTTCATTCCTGCAGGTCATTTTAAGTACAATTTAAGAATTGGCACCCAAGTCTCCACCCCCTCGTCCCTTTCCCCCCATGTGTTCATGTCCTTTAGATTGTAAACTTGCAAGCAGGACCTGTCTCATTTTTTACTGATGGCACGTATCGTAAGCCACCCTGGGGAGTTTTTTTAGGGGGTACAAATGCTCTGGACAAATAAACTCCAGGTGGCTTGTTCCTAGGTCTCACACTGCAGCCCAATCTGACATGTCATATCGCCTAACTGTACAGTTGTTTTCTCCTGTAATAAAAAAGCAAACACACCATAAAACCAGACGTCAAAAGGTTCTTTTTGAAAATTCTTTATTATTTTGTTGTTTTTTTGTAAAGCAAATGTGTTGCTTTTATATCTTCTTAAATACCTCTTCTTCTTTTTTAGTGTCCAGACTTGGTACATTTCCCCACCCCCACAAGACATTTTCACAGTATTTTTGCAAAGACCAAGGGACAGTTCTTATTGCTGCAACACAAATCCAGGCACAACTTTGAATGGGGTTATGGTAACCTGCCCCCTCCCCTTACAGGCAAGATGGACCTTCTACCTTCTTATTCATAGCCAAGACCTGCTCCCAAAGTTATTCCCTTGGTCTTTTTTGCGTGTGGACAGGTACCGTACTAACTGGTGCATTTAACAGCTGTCAGCCACAAATCAAAGGCTTCGATCACAGTGTAGTAGTGCAAGAGAGAGAGAGGTGCGTGTTATTATGCTTACAAGTATGGATGAGGCCTGTCTCCTACCATGTTACCCTGCCCAGGGGTTGAAGACGGTTGGAGTGAATGCAATTTCAGCCACTGCTTCACCTCAGTGTTCCTACTCTGGTCCTTATTAATGCATTAGAGCAGACTATTGCCATCTCATCTTCACAAGGTAAAAGGGACTATTGCAGAGAAGTGATGTTTGCTTCATTGAATTCAATCTGTGCTCCTCCAGATGTTGCTGGAGGATGGGAGTTGTAGCCTGAAAACATCAGGAGGACTACAGTCCCGCCCCTGCCCCTACCGTTTCCTGATCTAAGGAGCAACCTTCACAGCATGCAAGAGATGGGCAAATGCCTGTTTAGAAGAGGCATTCACTTGTGAAAAAGGAGTGTGTTTCACGTTCTTAGATCAAGGGTAGGGAATTTCTGTGGCCCTCCATGTTGTTCGACTCCAATTCCCATCAACCTCAACCACCATGGCCAATAGGAATTATGGGAGTTGTGTGTCTTAGGAACATCCAGAGGTTCACAGTTCACCACCACCACCCTTGCCTTTAAGCAGAAGCTGTATTCACATGAATGCTATACATTGGGCAACAGTGACCCACCCAAGCCCAACAGAGTTAAGTGTGTTCTCATTTTATGTTGAAAATGGCTCAAAGCAGGGAAGCGTGAGAAAGGACGAAGGCAGGCCAGCCACAGTGCTAAAGGTTTAGGCATTCTGGAGAGGGGCGTGTGGAAAGATGAGTAGCAACCCTGAGCCAAGGCAGTGAAAAAAAGGGAAATCTCCAATCTCCCTTTCTCTTTTTCTCTCTGTATGAGTAATTTAGTCACCTGCTAACCATGCAATGAATGGTGGAGATCCCTGTGATCAGCTGCAAAGGGGAGTGCACAGCCCAAGACCCTCAGGGTTTGCCGTGCTTGATTCGTCTAAGATCCAGCCAGTCTCTTTTTAATGAAATAACACCTGACCTGCCTGCTTTTAATGTGAATCTAGAGAAGCTTCTTTCAGCATTAGCATGGCTTCCCCCCCCAGCCAGAACTCACTGGAACTCAGTTCCAGCACCTCAGGTGACCATTTCCATTATAAGAGAACAAGGGAGATGTTCATGGTGAGTTCTGACACCTCTTTTTCTAGAAAGATAGCACTGAACATTAGTATCAGCTCCCATATCTCACACAACCCTCTTACCCCCCCCCACACCCTTCTGAAGCCCTTCACTAGAGGTTCTATTCATCTTGAGGGCAGCAACTCAGCCTAGCCAGTCATTTTCAGACACAACCCATTTTGTGTTGGATCAAGCCTGTCCATGACAGCTCCTCCCCCTCCCCACTTAAAGCAGCAGGGTTGAGGAAAACAGCTGAATAAGAAGGCTTTAACAGGGAGGGAGTCTGCTTTCTTGACATCCCCCATAAAAATAGGACTGGGAAGCCACTTCAGCAAGACAAAAGCAGCAGCCGCCTCTGACATTTTTTTAAAGGGCTGTAGCTCAGTGGCAGAGCATGTGCTTTGCATGCAGAAGGTCCCAGGTTCAAACCCCAATGGCATCTCCAGGTGACAGCTGGGGAAAGTTCCCTGCCTGGGGCTCTGAAGAGCTGCTGCCAGTCAGTGTAGACAGTACTGACCTAGATGGATCAATGGTCCAACTCAGTAGAAGGCAGCTTCCAAAGATGCAGCTGTTATTTCCAAGTATTCTCAAGAGAATGAGAGGAGGTATTATCAGGAGATATCAGAGAACCACCTTCAAATATCTAAAGGGCTTTCCCATGAAAGTTGGAGCAAGCTTGATTTCTCCAGCTCTGGAGGGTAGGACCCGAACCAATGGATTCAAGTTACAATGAAGGAGATTCCGACTAAACATCAGGAGGAACTTTCTGACAATAAGAGCCATTCTGCAGTGGAACAGACTCCCATGAGAGGTGCTGGACTCTCCTTCCTTGGAGGTTTTTAAGTGGAGGTTAGCTGGCCATCTGCCATGGATGCTTTGGTTGAAATTCCTGCATTGCAGGGGGGTGGACCTCAGGGTCCTTTCCAGCTGTTCTATGATTCTGTGACCCTGGCATCAGATTCCTTGTCCTCGGGGATATGAGGGTGAGGACTCCAAAGCAGAAGGGAAAGGACAGAGAAGACCAACCACAGAAGCATGTCTGCCAGACAACCTACTAATTCCTGTGCCCCAGCCTGACGATACAATGGTGCCATCCTTGGTCTTAAAAGACCTCATCACAGAGGCTCCAGTGAGACCAGAGTCTCACCTGCTCTGCTGGCAGCACCAGGACTGATGGGGTGTGCTGTGGCCCTTTTAACTCAAAAGGCACCGCTCACTGTGGGAAGAACTAGCAGGAGTGAGGGAGATGATGCTGTTCAATCTGTTTGGTGCTTGCTGAAGCAACATCTTCTCATAGCCTGAGCTGGTGGGGCAGAAGGCTGTGAGCCCATACAGTAGGTGGAGCCACAGTCCAGAAACAATGAGAGGTAGAGCCAATTAATTCTGATGCCCCCCCCAATCCTTCTCCTTGCTGAGTTCTACAAGGGCAACACTGAGGAGGAGCAGCCAACAGCCAGGTCTACCCCTTGGGCTGGTTGTAAGCAAGAAGGCAGGGCAGTGACAGCGGGCATTGACTGGTGTGGCAGTGCCCCATTTGCCTAACAGACCAGCCTCCACTGCTTGGGCTTATCCACACTGTGCAAATGAAGCACTCTTATACCACTTTTAACAGTCGTGACTCCCCTTCCCCCAAAGGATCCTAGGAACTGTAGTGCTTTGTTATTTTAATAACTGTGAGCATATGACCCTTGCCTGAGAATCAGTCCATGCCTTGAGATGTTCAGAACTCTTGTTCTGGGCATTTTGTAAGTAATTGTAAGCATTTTCATGCAGGCACAGTGACTGGTGCATTCTGAATAGCATATCACACACTCGTTTGGTGCTATATAGCTGTGACCTTCAAAAGTAGCAGCTGTCTAATTTCCATGGCTTGATTACGGATCATACAGGAGCCAGGGATTTGGCTGATCAAGAGCAAGCTTTAGGGCCAACTGCCGCCAAATATGAATTGTTTGGATGGATTAGGTTAATACACCCGCACCCTAGGTTCTGAATGTGTGGTTTCTCAAGACAAGGATCCATATATATATAGCTGGTTGTTGAACGTGGCAAATTTTAAGCAGAAATGGTAAACTCCCACTTCTAACTGCAACAATAAAAGTGTGTCACTTCTGTCCTGTTTTGGAAAAGAAATGGCTTCCATCAGGAGTAAACAACTCCTGTTTTACCCCTGTTCTGAAAAGGGAGGGCAGTAACTATGGCAGTGATGGCTAACCTTGACACCCCAGATATTTTGGGACTACAACTCCCATCATCCCTGACCACGGATCCTGTTAGCTAGGGATGATGGGAGTTGTAGTTCCAAAACATCTGGGGTGTCAAGGTTAGCCATCACTGAACTATGGCTATACCCCCATATGTTGGGTGATGGAGGGAACATGTATATTTTCAAAAGGAATCACTAGCCAAATATTTCTGCAGGTAAACTCTTAATCATGCATTTTGGGGTGGTTGGATGGTTTGTTTTTATTTTGTTTTGCACCATCTCTTTCATGCCCTGCAGGGGGGAAACAGCAGATGAGTGACTTGCAGGCTTTTCCAGCAGTAATTTAACACCAAACTACCCCCTTGCCAAGTGCGAACCCTACAGCAGTAGCAGCAGCAGCAGGGGTCAAATCCAGCAACAGCGGTAAGCGCAACTGATGGTAATCTGCTAGTGCAAACACACCATTACTCAGAGAACTATTATTTTCAGAAAAAAAACAGACAAGTGTGCATTTTAGAATCCTGCATGTTGAGTTGAAAATGTGGTCTCCCCATCCCACTTTCTTTTCTTTTTAAATTTTAAACCAAACCGCACACTGGGCTCCCCCTTTGGTGAAGAAGGGACCCCTATATTGCCCCGATCCCAAGTGATCCGTGCTGAACGCTGGCTGCCCCGTATCATTAGAGGGGAAAACAGTCCTGTTCCTGTGAATACCAGAAAGAAACGGTGTGTCATGGAAGTTTTGTCCTGGGGGCTGCGCATTTTCAAAACTGAGTCTCTTCCCCTCCACCCCCCCACCGCTTAAAATATTTCATATGGACTGTATCTGACTAAGCTTTGCTCAGAGTAGACTCATTGCAATTAATGGACATTGTGACCAATTTCATATATGTTAATAAAAACAATTGGCCCATCAGGCCCAGAGCTTACTCTGATCAACAGCAGCTCCTAAAAGTTACATTCAGAGGTCTTTGCCATCACAATAAGCACCCTGACCACAGAGTGCACGCAAAAGGTTCTGTGTTCAAAACATGTGTTTCCCTAGTAAGTTACAGCTCCGCCCCAAAATTAAGTTATTTTCAATATGGGCATGGCTAGTTTAGGTACATTAATTCCATTGAGTTTACTCCGAGTTAGTTGGATACAACTGTTTCTCACTGCCCTGAAGACCCTCCCAAAGGGAAGAGGGTCGGATATGGAGAAGGAAGTAAAGAATCCAGAGTAAAACATCACCCAGATCACTTCCTGCTATCCTTGCTTGGTACTCTTGTTTTCTTTCTAAAAAGGTGTGGGGAACCTTTGGCCCTCCAGATGTTGCTGAACTACAACTCCCATCAACCCTGGCTATTGGCCATGCTTGTTGGGGCTGATGGAAGCTGTAGTTCAGCAACATCTGGAGGGTCAAAGGTTCCCCACGCCTGATCCTAGAAGCTGTGAGCCACGGCTTCCCATTCTGGAGCTAAAATTCTTGCTTCTGGAAGGGAAGGCAGGCAATTCGCAGCAACCGCACAGGTCACAGCATCCATATCTAAGCTAGGGAGGATTACTTGGGGAGGCACAAACCAGATTTTTTCCTCCATGACATAGAAAAAAACAATTCCCCCCAAGCAAATGTTGCTTCCACACTAGTTACTTTCAGTGCTGCTGGTGCATTTATTTCCCACACTGCAGGAAGTAAAATTAAACTGGTGGTTCTGCACAGCACTTAATATTACACTAAATAGATCAGGAATGCCACTCCCCATGGCTAAGATCCTTCTGTAATGCTTGTTCAGAAGAAAGACTCATTAAGCAAAGATCCCTAGAACTGTTAATTAAAAGCTTACTGCTGGCAGGTTCGGCCCATTATATTACTTTTTCTTGAAAGCAGTTCTTCTGCGTTGCCAGTTTCTGTTCCTGTGAGCAGGGAGGCTTTAAAGACTGATTGCCTCTCATTATTTTCTTATCATTTTTATGTAGAAAAATAGTACTGTCTATTTTGCTCTATACAAATAAAAAGGGGCTAAAATGGGAGGCAATGCATACTTAAAGCATCTCTGTTCACAGGATCAGAAACTGACAATATTCTGCAATGAAGGGACTGCTAATATCCCTCCATTGAACTAAACAGGAAGCAATAAAGTGAGTTGAATCTGTACGCAGGAAGTTTGTAATTAAAGGAGGAGGAGCCCTGAAAAGTCTTTTTAAAGGTAAAAGGACCCCTGACCGTTAGGTCCAGTCGCGGACAACTCTGGGGTTGCTGCGCTCATCTCACTTTACTGGCCGAGGGAGCTGGCGTTTGTCCGCAGACAGTTTTTCTGGGTCATGTGGCCAGCATGACTAAGCCGCTTCTGGTGAACCAGAGCAGCACACGGAAACGCCGTCTACCTTCCCGCCAGAGTGGTACCTATTTATCTACTTGCACTTCATGCTTTCGAACTGCTAGGTTGACAGGAGTTGGGACCGAGCAACAGGAGTTCACCCCGTCACGGGGATTCGAACCGCTGACCTTCTGATTGGCAAGCCCTAGGCTCGGTGGTTTAACCCACAGCGCCACCCACGTCCCTGAAAAGTCTTTTTTAAAAGCCCTAAAATTACCAAAAAAAGAGAGACCCCTACACCCCACTACAGATCAGATTTGAAAAAAGATGCACAGAGGGTTGTATCTGACTGTGTTCTACTAAGAGTAGACCCACTGAAATGTTAGTAGCACTGACATCGGAGACAACCCAGAAAACACAGGAATGCAATTTGTAAAAACTGAGTAATCTTAGGGTGATAATTTTAGGGGGAAAGAAGGGCTAGTGTGGAAGCAACTAGAGTCCCTGCACTACTAACAGCAGCAGTCAGGTGGAAATTAACCAGGTGCAGTTTCCTTCATCGCCTCTCTGTCCCAAGAGAATCTCTGCTGGTGTAGTTTCAGTTTGTTTCAAAAGCAAGGGGGGGAAAGATGGCAACCTCCTTTAGCAACTGGTTGGGATACAAGCTCAATGATTCATTTTCATTCCAGAACAAAACATCTCTTTCCCCCCCCCCCACTCTAATATCCAGTAAGAAAAAATGAGCCTTCTTTGCTTGCTTGCTTTCTTATTCCCCCCCCCCCACTCTTTAAAAAAATGCTGCTTAAGGCAAAGGTTTGGCAATGCAAAGTAAAATCTACATAAGGCCGCGTGACTTGTGTTTGCAATTTGGGACATCATCTCTGTAAGAACAAAAAATTCACCCACCCATCATCATCATCGTCATCATCCAGGGAGAGGAGAAATAAACAAATTGTTGTTTTCTTTTCTACTCTGTTGCATCTGCATCCATTCCCCTTCCCAACTAAATAAAATTAATTTTCTCCCTTCCTCCTCCCAACCCGAAAATAAAACCTGCCTCATTTAATATATATATATATATATTAAAAAAAACATTTTTGTTTTTTTCTCTCTCTCAGGTGATCCAAGCTAAATTAATGAGATTGAACTTGAAAACAACGACTGAAGGAAGGAAAAAAGCAACTTTTACAAAGCTGGAAATCAAGTGTGTGGACATTGATTTGTTTGCTCCCTTAGAATCTTGATGTCTGGTGACAAACGTACACACACCCCGTCATACTCTTGAGGGGAGCATCCTTCCTGTTGAGCGTCTCTAGCACAGTGAGACCCGTTCCGACGGGAAAAGGTAGAATGGTTGCATTATTATTATTTCTCTTTTCTGTCATTAAAAGTGCATCTGGTTGGTTTTTTTGCTTAAATATGTTTCCTTAAATATGAAGCGGTTTTTTTCCTCCTCCTCCTCCTCTCTCTGCCCCCACCCCTCCCAATCCACCCCGTGCGGCTGGACACACTAGAGGGAGAGGGGGTCTCATTACCGATGCTTTGGAGGTATCACCACTAGAGGGCGCCCGTCCTTAGGCCTCCACATGAGTACCTGGGCGTCGTTGGCATTGGGTTTCACGAGGGCACTAGGTGGTATTGGCTCGTTCTTGCTTAGGATCTGTGGCTGCTCCTGGGCATGGGGCTCCTTCAGCTTGGCACGGTGCCCCAAAGGTTTGCTGGGGGTCACATCGATGCCCAGCTTCATCCGCCACCGGATTGTCTGAAGGATGACCATCTCGTTGGTGGCCGTGTTGGTGGCAACCAGCCAAGTAGTAAAGCTCTGATCCCTGTGGATGCTGGTGAGCTTGGCCACATTGCTGTCACTCACTGGGACAGCCCAGGTGACACTTGGGTAGAAGTTATCGTTCATGCTGACGCTGAACTTCCCTTCCTTCTTGGTGGGCCCCACGATGGTACAGGTCTCTGTGGTGTTCCCATACCAGGGGTAATTGACCCCATCCGAGTCGCTGATCGCTTGGATCTTGCCCTCGAGGAGGTCTGGGAGTTCCCAGCTTGACCTGCATTTGAGAGGGAAAGGAAACAAGAAGGTGAGCGTTGTTTCTCCTGCAGGGAAGACTTGTGAATCTTGTATTCCAGTCTGTAGCACTTCAGCATTTTATCAATTAATGGGCTGCATTAATTGATTTCTAAAAAATTATTCATTAAATTTATTTAATCCCACCCTGCACATAGAGCGGCACACCCTCTGTGTCCTCCATCCAGGCAAGCAAGAAGCATTTATCCAGAATTCAAGGGCACATTCCTGCCAGGAAAAAGCATGCAAAGCAGAGCCAGTGAGCGAAGTGGCCTGGGGAGAGTCTTCAGGGGCCATATAGAGGGCCCTGCAGGGCCACCTTTGGCCCCTAGGACTGAGGTACCTGGAAGAATGGGGTTCAAATCCTCCCTCAGCTATGAAGCTCACTGGGTGACCTTTGGCCAGCCACTCTCTCTCAGCCTAACCTACCTCACAGGGTTGTTGTGAGGATAAAATGGGGGGTGAGGGGAGAACCATGCACAGTATCTTGAGTTCCTTGAAAGAATAGGTGGCATCTAAGTGCCATAAATAAGTAAGTAACCAGCCAGCCAGCCAACATTACTGCAGTAAAGTTTGCAGTGATTCCTCGGCCACTTTTGCCTTAGGATATGCCTACCAATGAGATGTGGTCTTCAAAATGTAGTCCAGAAAGTTCCCACACCCTCAGAGCCATAGCTAAGTGATCCTGTGCCCCTGGCAGAACCGTCCAGATTGGGCCTCCTACCCACGGACAAATTAGCTCTTCTTTCCGCCTCTTCCAATTCAATTCACCCTCTATTAAAAACCATTTCTTATGAGGCAATAATCAATATTTGTATTTATAGACAAATTTATGGACATATTTTTAGCCGGTTTTGTGCCCCCCCCTCACCTGCACCCCTGGCAGGGGTCCACCTCACCACCCCCTAGCTATGGTCCTGCCCCACCCCTGCCATAGCCCCTGCCGCAAAATCCTGAGTGTTGCTATTTCTCTGCTCCCACAGAAGGCCATGTGTTGTTAAACAGCAAATAATGTCCTGTAACGAGGACCCTGACCATCTCATTCTCAGGACGCATTAAAGATTAACTGAGCACAGGCCCTCTTGACAGAGGAAAAGGGGCTATGGGGCAATTCCTAGCATATGGGAGGCTGACGTCTGGGGTTACCACAGGACTGAGAAAAGCCTGGAGGGTTTTTTGGTGGGGTGGGGGGAAGTACTCATCCAACTCCCTCCAGTGGGGGGGGGGGCAAATCAGAGATCACAATAAGAAAGCAGACGTCTGCTCTCTGTCGCATCGTGTGTGCCCATCTGTCTGTCTCAAAATCCCCAGTGAGAGACCCCTTTGGGGACAGTAGAGGATAATGATGGTGGTGGTGATTATTATTATTATTATTATTGTCAGGGTTTGGTTTTATTTATTTTCAGGCAGCAATTAAGGCCTGGGAAGGGCAGGGGGTTATCTTCCCAATCCATCACAGGCCAAGTTCAACAGGTAGGCAGAGCCACCTGACTGGCCCATTACCTGGCATTGCAATGATATCAGGTGACCTTTGGAAGCCCTTTCTAAAGTGCTACCTTGGGCACGGGGCTTTGCAGATAAGCTAGTGGGATGTGCATTGCCACCCTTTCAACTTTTTACTTGCGACTGCAGTTGGCAAAGGCAGATCTAGGGTTGCGTGACCAGTGTAGTTGCACTGGGTGTAGAGCTTCTGGGGCGCTGCAACTGCAATATCCAACAGGGTGCCGGATATTGGCGTTGCACGGGGCATCACTGAAATTTGAGAAGTCAAGGTCCGCCACTGCACCTGGCGTTTTACATAGGACAGAAGGGCATGGCTTGGGTGGAATAGGCTACTGGGCCAAATGGGTGGACCTGGAGGTTTCCGAAGCCCTGCAATAAATATTACAGAAGCACTGCAAGGAGGACAGCGGAGATGGGGAACCTCAGTTATGACCATCCAGATGTTTCTGGACTCCAGCTCCTGGCAGCCAGCATGGTAGCAAATGGTCAGGGTTGATTGGAGTTGGAGTCCAGCAATAACAAGGACCCCACAGATTCCCCATCGCTGGCACTGAGGGCTGTTTCAGGGCCTTGGCCCTTCTGTATTGGGGAAAGGATTAGGGTGCTCAACTTAACGAAAAATAAAAACAACAGTGGGGATTCCTGGAGGAATGCAGGAAGGAGGAAAAAGAAGTCTACTAAATCTTATTTTAATTACTTGGTTTATTAGAAACATTTATACTCCACCTCTCTGCCTGGTGGTTATAAGAGGCCTGCGGAACAGGTTGAGGCTTATCACTCTGAGCCAGTATGGCAAATCACCCACCTCCCACCCCCATTGTGTGTGATTTTCGCAATGAAAGAGGGGAAACGAGTGCACAGCAGAGAGCTGTTTAGGAAACCGAAGGGAAGGGGAGGCGTAAAGCAGATGGTACGAGGCTGACAGGAAACGTTCTGGCACATACATCTATGGGGAGGAAACTTGCACAACCCCCCGGGGCTCTCGCTCGCCTTGCACGTGGCTAATACTGGCATTCGCAAGCAATTAAATCCGCCTACAAATTTCAGCAGGAGGAAGGGAATGGGGCTTCATTGCCCTTTTTATGGCTGACAAGAAAGCCCACTGCATACCGGTACACACACAGAGTCCGTCCCACACCCCTTGCCAGCTGTTGTCCTTGACTCAATCTCACCTGAGGGTGGCTGCAGCTCAGTCGCGGAGCATTTGCTTTGCATGCACAAGGTCCCCGGTTCGAATCATGGGAACTGGAGCCTTACTGACACTTAGATGAAGGACAACAATTCAGTAGCAGAATATCTGCTTTGCATGCAGGTTTAATCCCAATTGGCGTATCTTGGTAGGGTTTGGAAAGACTCCCATCTGAGATTCTGGAGAGTCACAGCTGGTCAGGGTAGACAATCCTGAACTAGATGGACCAGTGGCCTCGGTATAAGGCAATTTCCTGTGTTTCCTATGACCTTATCTCTTTCAAACCAGCTATTATATTCACCAGTGGCAGATTTGCAAGAGAGCATGGCCATAGTTCGGTGGGAAAAACCCACCCTTTGCAAGCAAAAGGTACCAGGTTCACTCCACCCCCACCATCTTGTTAAAAGGAGCAGGTAAGATCCCTTCTGTCTGACACCTTAGACAACCACTACAAGTCAATGTAAGGCCACATCCACACCATATATTTAAAACAGTATCATACCACTTTAAACTGTTATGGCTTCCCACAAGAATTCTGAAAGCTGTAGTTTTTTAAGGGGACTCAGAGTTGTCTTAACAACCAATCCCTCTTCACAGGGAACTCTGGGAGTGGTGGAAACTGGGGTCCTCTGCATGTTGCTGGCTGACAACTCCCATCATCCCTGGCTGGGGGGTCTGATGGGAGCCCAACAAAATCAGAGGGCACCAGGTTAGGGAAGGCTGTAAGACTACAACTCCCATTATCCCCGACCTGCTGCCTGGAGTTGATAGGAGTTTTGAGTTCAACAATGTCTTAGAGGGGACCAGGTTTGGGGAGGCTAATATGGGCAATATTAGGGTCAGAGGGACAAATCAGCTAAGACAGAATGGAGCAGGGTTTAATTAATACCCACATTAAATGTGGTGCTTTGAGTCCCTTTTTAAACTGGGGCACCTTGGTTGCCTGGCATACAAATAGGTATGAGAAGAGTGTGGCGATTGATGGGGTGGCAGCTCAGATGTTGTAACAGCACAGAAAGCTCTGCATAAAGTAGTGGGTGGTGATTATATTTTCCTATGAAGATTTTAAGGGGAAGGTGCCTCCGCAGAGCTTTCTCCCACATAAAAAGTTCCACGTTTCCCAACTGTCTGTTACCTTCCTTCCCCGCCTCCCTGCTTTCTGCTTTCCAATGCATTTTGCATGCTTAAAAAATAAAGATGGCTGCAAAAGTGATTTAATAATAATAATAATAATAATAATAATAATAATAATAATAATGAATAATCCTGTTTTCCAGCCTTCTAAATCCTAGGCTAATCATAATCCTAATTTTCTTTCTAGACACCGAGTGGTTTTTCCCCTCCAGGGTTTGTATAACTTGAATAGAGGCAACAGAGTTTTGTCCTGTTGAGGATTGGCAATCAACACAATTCTGTATACCGGTAGAAGATCCAGGCAAGGTTGTAAAACTCGTGGTTTTGAGTTCAGGGGTGCTAGACCTCTCTAAATTCCTGGATCTAGAAAGGGTTAAAATTTAATGAAGGCTTGAGGTGTTAAACTGGTTGCAAGGCCTCTCAAATCCCTGGATGCAGTAAATGTTAAAAGCTAATGAAGACAGGCTAGCTTCCTATGTTGAGGTGAGTGACTGAGTTCTGGGCCATTAAGAGAACAAAGGATAATGGGCTTTTGTAAGGCAGATAAAGCCAGAGTTTACAGCAGAGAGGTTTGAGTTAGCTGTTATGTGAGCTAGAAGCTGGAGGCGGTAATGTGACCTAGAAGTAAAGCAGCAAGCTGGAAAGCCACAGAGCACAATGTTGGATGCCTGTCTAAATGCATGGCTGGGACTATGGGAGAAACAAAACCCTTTTGGGGTGTTGATACTGTGAACCCCTCCATCAAAGGCTCAGTCTGCATATACTGTATGTGTAAATAAACCGTGTATCATAAAAACACCACAGTCTCTGCTGTGCCCCGTTCCCAAAAGGGGACACAGACCCTGGGTAAGTACCTGGAACCCCTGGAATCTTGCATCGCTCAGAGTTTGGGGTGGTGGCCAATAATACCTCATCTGTGGATGGAGCCGGGGGTGGGTGGGAGGTTTTATTAAACCCATACGCTTATCTGCTAAGCTCCATCCTTGATGCATCAGAATCCACCAGCCCCTACCATTGCCTCCCCAAAGAAACCAATAGGCCTCATGTCTACCAAGGACCTGTGCTCCAGTGTCTACCATGGTTCTCTATGGGGAGAAATTAAAGATGTTGGGGTGGTGGTGGTGTCATTCATTAATTCATCAATTTATAGACTGTTCAGTTAAAATCAACTATAAGCTGTGAACAAAGGGCAAAGGCAGACGGAAAGGGCTGACTCAATGGGCTGGCTTAGCATTGTGGCAATCCATAGACTATCAGCTAAGGAAGAAAAAAAGAGGGTTATGTAAGTCCAGCCCCAAAGATTGTGGGGGCGAGGGGGAAAATACCTATGGCAGGCATCTCTCGTGTAGAACTATGCAAGCTTTCTGAGTTACACAGAACCCTTCAGCAAAGCTATTAATGGAGGAAACCTAGACGAAATCCGCAATCTTACTCTTTTCCAATCACATCTCTCTCACACAAGGGACAACAGGGAGTCTGCTGTTTTTAAGAGGATTGCAGATTTAGTGTGCGGCATTGAGCACATACAAGCACCAAATCCATCCCTGGCATTTCTGCCATTCTGCCCGAGAAATGTAATCTCTCAGATGGGGAAGGTCTTGTGCTTAAGGAAACACAACAGAGAACAGGGGGGGGGGGGGAATCCCCATGCAATTTTGTTTTTCACAATCCCTTTTGCCCTATTATTCTACAAATGTACTTGCCATTTTGCTTAAAATGCTCTCCTGTCGCTTTTCAAATAGCAACCTTTAAAACTAGAGACTTGTCTAATCTGGCCAGAGTTCACCTCTGCTTCATACTACAAAGAGACCAGGTGGGTAGTACAGAGCGCAGATTTTTCTGTGCCAGACAGCAATCCCACAGTTTGCCTTACTGCACTTATAGTGGGTGGGGCAGGGAGGCTGTCAACCAAATAGACACAAGCTCTTGGGCAGACAGAATGCAACACCCCCCCCTTAAAAAGCCATTCAAGAGATTTAATAGAAATGGGATTAAGATACAGACAGGGTTCTGTTTAAGCCATGATTCTATTTTAGATTTGCCCTGAAATGAGTAGAATACTTGCAAGTCTCCTGAGCATGAGTGGGGGGTATTTGGCCTTGCTACTGCACAACCATCACCAGCCCCTGCATGCCTGGGATTTAGAAGAAAAGAGTAGGATTGGTCCTAAGTGCCTTGGGCTAAAACTCATCAGGGCGGGAGCCCTAGAAATCTGTTTGTAAAGAGCTTCAGCATCCATATAGGGTCACAAGCTATGTGACAGGCTGGCTGGAACTCCCAATTGCTTCTCTTTAGAGTGGGGCGGGGGCAACTTCCTTCTTTGAAGTGCTGTTGACCCCATGAGGGGGAAAAACCAGTTGGAACTAACATCGGAGGGCCCAGAATGTCTGGAGGGCCACATTAAATTAAGCTTAGGGCCACATGTGGCCCCAGGGTTTCAGGTTTCCTAGTGCTGCTTTAGAAAATAACCCCTCCCTTTCAGCCCTCTGCTAAGGTGGGAAAGGTGAGCAGGGTAATTGTAGGCACTTAGACACACACACACACACACACACACACACACACACACACCCGCAGAAGCTGGCAGAATTTTTGCCAACACACTGAAGAATGGGGGTTATAAGTAGGAAATTTCTTCTCCTGTTTTACTTCCTGCTTCAACCTGCTGTTTCCGTTTGGGTTCAGAATGCTGCAGACACCGTTTGAATATTTATTTTTTAAATCTTTGGAAGGAGAATAAGTGTGTGGTGGGGAGAGAAATTACTTGATAGGAAGCAATAAGATCTGCCATTTGGTCACATGGTGACCAACAAACGACCCATCGCCCATCTGTCTAGTGCCAAGGGTGAAATGCAATTGCTAGTAGTTCATTCAATCCCCAGCATCTTAATGTATTTTAAAGTACACTTTACCCTAGTATATGCACGTTCATATAAATTACTTGGCTGAAGAACTGCACTGGGGGTGGGGGTGGGGGAATCAAGAGCATATAGAACTTTGATGCATGGCTATGTTTCAGTACATGCGTTCTTTCGGAAGTATGATTTAGGTAGGTTCTCCTTTAAATGCAGACTGAATCAAATTTACGCCCCAATCTAACCTCTGGATGAACACAGAAAGCTGCACGGTAACTGGACCATCTAGACAGTGTACTGTCCACACCACAGCCTTCCACAACTGGGGGGGGGGGGCTCCAAATGTTTTGTACTACAATTCCCATCCACCCCAGGCAACATTGCCTATAGCTGGCATAGGCAACCTTGGCTCTCCAGGTGTTTTGGGACTGCAATTCCCATCATCCCTGACCGCTGGTCCTGTTAGCTAGGAATCATGGAAGTTGTAGTCCCAAAACATCTGGAGAGCAAAGGTTGCCTATGCCTGGGGTATGGATGTGCATGATGTTTGTATTTTTTGAATTGCTTACAAAATATATAATTCGCTAGGCTATTTCATGCCCTCATCAAAGCAAGCACACATCAAGCAAGATTCTGTGAGTGTTGATAGGATAATGATGCCCTGAACTATATTATTTTTTGGGAATAGTTTCTTTTTTGGAGTAGGGGATGTTTTTCGTAAGTATCCTGCTAAGTTAGCTCCACTTTTCGCAAGTAATCTCATTAACACATATATTGCACTCCTGTAGTACAATTATGTAAACCAAAGATTGCTATCGATTGCGTGGCCAGAATCCACGTGATGAAACATACACCAAAGTTTCCGAAAACAATTACAAAACACGGGCAAAGAGCGCAGGGATGAAGGAGCAACAAAATTACGGCTCTTCCCCTCACCACATTGAGGTCTTGGTGCCAGGCTCAAGCAATTTGAAGTACTTGTGTTAAAGTCCAAGATCAGAGATGGGGAGGGCCACATTTGCTCATGGACAGCCTTCTTGGGGCCACGTGTCAGTGGTAAGTGACGCCAGAGGTTCCAGACAGACAGGAGCACCTGTCTGTCTGGATTGGGTGAGGGTGTGAACTGGGGAAAGTCCTAAGGGCCAGATAGGCTTTCAGGGCCTCATTTGGTCTCTGCACTCTTGCCGTTTATAGTTTTTGTAGATTAAAGGGAGATTCCCTGAAGGACTACCCGCACACATACAAGCTTGCCCCAGTTCTTATCAATTTCTATTAGATTTGGGACAGGGCCTTTTTGTGGCGGCCCCTGTTCCTGTGGATCTCCCTCTCAAAGAAGGAATGTGTACATCTGGTCCCTTCTTTTTTAGCTTTCAAACTGACCTTAAAAGCGCTTATATTTCAACACGGCGCCATGGGTCAGTGTGTCTGGCTATTAACCATAAGGTTGATGGTTCAAGTCCACCCGGGGATGGCTGTGGGCAGGATTCCTGGCTTGAGAGGGTTGGAGTAGATGACCCTCAAGGTCCCTTCCAACTCTACAAACCTATGATTCTATTATCATGCTTTTATGATGTGAACAGGGCAAATATGCTGCTTTAGCTAATCCTCTCCTTTTAGTTTTGGGTATGGATTGATTCTACAAAATTTTTGTTCTAAAACTTTTATACTGTATTCGCCATTTTTGGGAGGGCTTTCCCCTGAGAAATGGCACATGCATAGTGAATGGATAAGCAGCATTCATCCAAAGTGCATTTAAATATTTTGCTCTGTTGTACTACAAAGCATTATCAAACACAAATAATTGGGGCAGCGAGCTGTAAAAGGGGAAGGGGGAAAGACGTAAAGAGATTAAATTATCATATGCAGATGGTATCCAAACCCAATTTCACACACCTGTCTCACAATTTTACACAATTATATTTTTATATTATCTTTGGCTCTTATTAAAACCTCCCAAGCCTTACGCAACCATCCATCTAGCAAGGAATATCTCCTGCATTTAAAGTGCTAAGTAGCAGCCAATATTGCAGCTGTTTCTAGATCATGAACCTACCCTCCCTTCAGAAGGAACTTTGAACCAACTCTGAACCTTTCAGAAGAAACAGCTCAGGTGAGCCTACAAGTGGGAAAATCTGACCATTGCAGTTTCTCATTATTTAAAATTGTATGTTCAGTTTGCTGTGTTACTGTATCACCTTGTCATTTATTTTATTTTATTAAAAAACAGTTTTCACAAAAAAGTCAGCATTCTCGTGTCCATTTTGCCTTACACTTTAGCCACCCTAAACAGTATTGTTTTTCAAGCTTGAAGTACCAGAACTCACAATGAACACCTTCCCTTTTCTCTTAGAATAGCAATGGCACCCACCTGAGATGTGCCGGAACGGAGTTCCAGTGAGTTCCTGCTGAAAAAAAGCCCTGAGCCTATCCAGACACATAGATGTTCACCTGTTTTACTCTCTTTTACTGCTAATTTTATTTTTAAATGTTTTAAATTTCTTCTTTTTACAAGCAGTCTTGTAAACTGCTTAAAGGTTTGACCACAATCCAGTGGTGTATAAATTTTGTTAACTAACTAACTAACATTACTGTATTATTATGTACGTATTTTGCTTATTAAATTTACTTTCTGCCCTTTCTCCCAAAGGAACCCAGGGTGGCAAACATACAACACTGATAAAACAAAATGTCTTAAAAATAACTCCAATACATGTGCAGACTTGGGAAAAAGCTCAATTTTAAAAGACTTGTTGAAAAGAGGGAGGTCTTAAGTAGGCGCTGAAAAGGCAACAGACAGCAACCTGTCTAATATTTAAAGGGAGGGAATTCAAAAGGGTAGTTGCCACCACACTATAAGGCCCTATTCCTACATTGTGAGGAATGGATCTCCTAATAAGATGGTAACTGCCAGGGCTTTTTTTTTTTTCAAAAACAACAACAAGGTGCTGGAACCAAAGTTGTTGATTGTTGAGCTTTTTTTAGGGGGAGAAACCAGCCCCCAGCACCACAGAACACTTCAGAGGTGCCCGAGGTCTGGTGAGTTCCACCTGAGGGGAAAAAATCCAGTGGAGGATTCAATTGTTTAACTCAGGGGTCAGCAACCTTTTCCAGCTGTGGGCTGGTCCACCATCCCTCAGACCTTGTGAGGGGCCAGACTATATTTTTTGGGGGGAAATGAACATATTCCTATGCCCCACAAATAACCCAGAGATGCATTTTAAATAAAAGGACACATTCTACTCATGTAAAAACACGCTGATTCCCGGACCGTCCATGGGCCGGATTGAGAAGGCGATTGGGCTGCATCCGGCCCACGGGCCTTAGGTTGCCTACCCCTGGTTTAACTGGTCAGACAAGTTTCTTGGTGAGTTAATATCCTCCAGGACTGTCATTGGTCCCCTTTCCACAACTGGCAGGCAGTGGGAAAGATAACAGCAAAGAAGAGCGTGTGTTAATTGGGTAAGAAGCAGGCAGAAGCCAGAGAGGGAGAGCCAAGCTTGATTCCAAGGCTGTGATTAATTGGAGAAGCAAGACCCTTCTGGTCCACTGTGAGAAACTTAAGGGCCAGCTCACGAAATGGCAGCACTCCAGGATGTGGGCTGCAGTGCACTCTGAATCACTGGGGATACTTCCCCAGCGATGGCATATACACACCCAAAACAGAAAGCATCTGAATGATCTGGGCTGGCACAGCAGCTGAGAGACTGAGGACCTCATGAGCCCTTCAGATTAGCTGGGCACAAACTCCCCAACTGAGCCCAGCCAATATGGCCCAATGGTCAAGGGTGAGGGGTGTTCTGCCTCCACTGCAGGGGCAACATGCCTCTCTGTATACCAGTTTCTGGAGATCCCAAGCAGGCAGAGTGCTGTTGCACTCAAGTCCTACTTGCTGGCTGGCTTCCCATTAAGGCATTCTGGTTGGTGCTGGATTAGAGGGGCCTTTTGGCCTGATCCAGCAGCCAGCCTCCTCTTAAGTTAATTCAACGAAATGAAATAAACTAAAAACTCAACCAGGCAGGGCTGCTCTTACATTCTTATGATGAAAGAAAGACAGGATACAAACAAGATCAATGCATCAAAATGAATAGCAGAAGGGGAATGAGTATAAGCAGGCCCTTTTCGCTGTTTGAGGACTAGAAACCTTGTCTGTGGATTTGCAAGGATGTTAGCTTTCTTACAACTTGATTCCTTCTCTCCTCTTTCTGGTAATCTAGCTTACTCACTTCTACAGCAGTTTCCCTTCTTTCAGTCCTCTTTTTTGGGGAAAGCAAGTGAGTGGCTCTCTCTTATTAATGTGACATTTCCATCTATCCTCTCACCCACACACAAAGCTCAGCCCCCAAGATTTGGCCAGTGTCAGAGCGGTCAGCCCTGCAGCCATCTGCTCCCTCTATAGTTTACGCTTGCCAAGTCCCTGTCATCCCTTTTCTGCCTGTGGGGTGCACATTCTTTTACTGCAATAGTACTTTTAAAAAGCACATCCCCAGAGCTGCCCACCTCAACATGCTGCTGAAGGAATTCCTTGCTGTGTCCTGCATAAGAGTCTCTCCCCCACCCCGGGTCCTTTTTATTGTGCAAATCATTACTATTTGACCTTTCAATACCGTTTTGTTTTCTCATGCAAGAGATGGAGGGGGTCTAACCATTTCAGTTCTCCATGTTTCTCACTTTTCCAATCTTCAGTTTTACACATTTGTGCAGCAATTTGCAATTAAAAAAAATCCTAATGGAAATTGGATGGCATTTCCATGCAAATTTTTCCTAATAAACACACTTTGGTATGCAATTCTGACTAATGCACATGTTTGCAAGAAATTTCCACCTAATATAATACATGCTATGTATGTATATAGTTTTATATTATATCAATGTTTAATTTTTTTAATCCCCCCCCCCTGTTTTTATCGGTTCCTATTTTTATCTGTAAGCCACTTTGAGTCCCATCGGGAAAATGCAGTGTATAATAATAATAATAATAATAATAATAATAATAATAATAAATGCTATGTTATTCACTATTTGGGGAACTGCATCACAAAACCTGGGTAAGTGTGAAATTGGAAGGATGGCTGTGTTTCAGTTCTGATATTATTTTGGCATGTGTGGGTTTGAGAGATTGGCTTTCACTGCCGACTGAGTGGAATCTCTCCCCCGCCCATAGTGCCTGAACATGAGCACAGGAAGTTGCCTTATACTGATGTTTTCTTTATGACACTTTGCACACAGGGGTGGAAAGTGCCCGAAGGGAGAGGGCTCGTGTGCTCTGGTCTCGCTTGAGGGTTTCCCACCAGCATCTGGGAGACCACTGTGAGAAGAGGATGGTGGACTACATGGGCCATTGGCTTGGGTTAGCCTTGCCTAGAGCAGTGTAGGGCCTTTTGTCATGTGGCTACTCTCCCCTTAAACTTCCTCAGGGCTATTTCAGGCAGCCCTCCCCACCACTGGCTTCCTGTTTTAAGGGAGAAGCAGAGTTGGGGGAGTGGCGGAGAGGGGAAACCACATGCCTCTCAAGTCCTTATGATCTGAACCTACTTTTTAAAGCCGCCTTTCTCCTTCCGGCTTAGTGGTGGCGAGCCTCAGGCCCGGGGGGGGGGGGTGTCAGGTGTAGCCCTCCAAACCTCTCCATAGTCACTTTTATTCCGTACATGTAAGAACATTAAAAAGAGCCTGGTGGATCAGGCCCACACTGCCTCCTGAGGAGGCAGATTTCATAAATGCACCGGTACTTCTTTACACAATGCACAATTACTTTTCTGTCTGAATCTTCCAACATTCAGCCTCCCTGGGTGTCCCTGAGTTTTAGTGTAATGAGAATAGGGAGAAGAACTTTACTCTATCCACTATTTATACATCTCTATCATGCCATCTCTTAACCCGCCTTTTCTCTAAACTAAAAAGCCCCAAATGTTGTGACCTTTCCCACAGGGGAGCTGCTCCACTGCCTGCATCATTTTGGTTGCCACCTTAACTTTCATGGCTCCTTAACTTTCATGGTTTCACTTCACAGTCCTCCATCCTCTCCCGAGACAGATGGGTGCCAACAATAGTTTGCTGTGGGTTATTAGGAGCTCCCCTCACAGAGCTAGAACTCCCAGCACATGACTGCTAAAAAGGGTAAGAGTACTGTAAATGCATGATGGGGACATGACCCAACAGGACTCTCCTCAAGCCACGCCCCCTTCACTTGCCACGCCCCCTTTCTCCAGACTAGGGGAAGTAAAGGCACAGGTGCCTCTGTTTTAACCACACTCACATGGAAGTGCTGAGCGGGGCCAGAACAAAAATGGGAGCAGCCCAAGAGGATGTGAATTTGACAATTGCACAGTGGGCTGGCTTCTACACAAACTCACCCACCCTTCTGTCCTCCATCCAGGCAAGCAAGAGTCATGATAATTTTCAAGGACACATCCCAGCAGGGCCAAAAAAACACTCAAGGAGGATGTGAAGGAAGGACAGTGAGGGCCAACAGGTTACATTTGGTTTCCCAACCCTTGGCTGGAGGTAAAAAAAATAAACAAACATAGGAGGGTAAATGAGATCCTGCTGTACAGTATTTGATGTTTGGGGAAATTATAATTTGTGGCAGACCCATGGTTGTAGAATGCCCTCACCTAGGAGATATGTGGGGGTTATCATTTCAGGGGGCTCTAAAATATTTTGTGCATGACTGCTTTTAGTGAGGGTGTGTAAGAGGCAAAGGCCACCATTTTTACTGGGATGTGAAATGTTCTGCTGTTGCTGCTATTATTATTGATAATAGTGTGTTGTTTGATCCTTTATACAGCTTTAACTTGTTTTTTTTTATGTTGTCAAGCTGCCCTGTGGGAGAGGGGGCTATTCCGAAAGATTAGGCAGCGTATTAATAATTTAATTTAAATATAAATATAAATTTAATTTCAATATAAAAAGCACCTCAAGAGCATGATGCATTTGTAGCTAGACTGGGGAAAGCTTTCCGTCTGAGGGCCACACTCTCCTTCTAAGGGCCCTATCCCATAAGCTACTCTCCAGCCACTCAGAAGTCAGAGATCTGCATAGACCTCTATCCAGGGAAGCAAAAGGCATTGCGGCTTAAGGGCACAGTCCAGTCAGGCCAAAAGTGCCCAAGGAGCACCCCAAATCACTCAGGACCTGGGGAGGGAGTGTTGCCTGGGAAATAATCCCGGGGACCAAACAGGGACATCTGGAGGTGTCCCAATAGTGACTTAATTTAAAACAAGCAAACCTGCTTTACTTGCAATTTGTACCATGACCCTTACTGGACTGAAGCAACTATTTCAGATTTTAAAGACTAATAGGAAGGAGGTCAGATTTCTAAGGAATATAACTGTTTAAATTTCTGAAGGGCCTTAATTTCATATTTAGATATCTGGGCAAGGAGGTACCTAAGCTCCGTCTCAGGACTGCTGTGAGGATGAATGGGGTTGCCTGCCCTAAATCTTAACAAACACGGAATATCCCCGTAAGAGTTGCTTGTGCCCTGGGCATAATGAGATTCCTGTGCTACAGAGACTCCCCACTTCTTTGGGGGTGGGAGAGGGGGTGGAATACAGATATATACATGGAAAGTTAAAAAGAGACCCTCTCAGGGAGCAGAGCAGGCTATGAGTCAGTGTAGGAAGAGGCCCCTGGCGACTTCCTCTGCTGATCCCCTGTGTGAGAACAGATAAGGAAACTTGCTTCAAGCAGAAGGCCGCCGTTTCCTGCGCTGAAAGACCCAAAGGTTTCCTTGGACAGCCGTGCCAGTGAACAGGCAATTAGGGATGAGTGAATCCGTCCATTTCGGTTTCTCTCACTTTTCCCAATTCTTAAATTAAGTTATCTACATTTCCACATCCCTTTGCGATTAAAAAGGCCCTCATGAAAATCAATAAGCGTTTCACATTCACATTTTTGCTATGCAATCTTGCCTAAGGGACAGTTTTTGCAAACCAATTTTCCCTTAACACAATGCATTTTTTATGTTGTTTTCACTAATAAAGGTGTTTTTATGCACACTTTACCCTGTTGTATGCCTTTTTTTGTACCCATTACAGTTCATTGCAAAATCTGGAGAAGTGTAAAGTTCAAAGGATGGCTACATTTTGGTTCTCGTATTGTTTCAGGAAGTGCTAATTAGTGTAAGTTCCCCCCCCCCCTTCAAACGTGAACAGAATCTGATTTCTGTCCCATCCCTACTGGTGATGCAGGAAGCCAACTTTCCCCTAAACTCACTGCCAGGTTGTTGCAGTGGCCATGAAAGGAAGGGATCAAAACACAGGCCATTTAAATGATAGCCACTCAGCTAATATACACCCACAAATGTGGCCTGCAGCAAAAGGTGGCAGTGGGGAGCGGTCCTGTTCAGGCTTCCAGCCAGCCATGCCCTTTCTTAGGGTACTCCATTCCATTCCCACTTCCTCTCCCAGAGCAGATATTCTTCTGTGTCACCACTAAGAATTATTGGTTATAATTGGGCTATTTGAGGAGGGCATTAGGATTTCACAATAAAGATTTGCTATACATTTGCAAAACTTTAGTTCCTCTTCTTGAGCATGCTGATATTATCCCTCATGTTTCTCAGCATGCCCAATTTTGGCTACAGTCCCACCAGTACTCACCAGCTGAGTTTGCTATTAGAAGAAGCTGATTTAAAGAATTCCATTCCTCCCCCCAACATTCCATCACACCCCAGCATGACCAAAAAGCAGGACCTATACAGATTGGGACTGACTTGACCCTTAACAGAAAGGGGAAGACACTTTTAGCCCCATTCACTGACACCTTCCCCCACCCACCCCCCAAAATTTGCTTTTTCTTACATAAGTGAATGAGACGGGACAGCTGGGAGGTGGAATGTGTTGGAAGGAGCCATAGATCAATGGTGATAGGGCAAGTGCTTTGCAAGCAGACAGTCCCAGATTTGATCCTTGGCATCTCCCGCTAAAGAAATCCCAGAGCAGGTGAGGAGAAAGACCTGGGAGCCTGGAGAGTCAGGGGCAGCCAGAGCAGGCATGCAGTCATTCTGTGACCTGGTATCAAGGCAGGTTCCAGTGAGCTTATGAAGAGAAACGAAGCACTGGATTTGGAGGGAGGGTGATAACGAGGGACAAACCTGCCCTACAAAACTGGATGCCACCAGTGACAGGAGGATAGGTAACGTAGGAAGCTACTTTATACCAAGTCAGAACCTTCATTCCTCTAGCTCAATATTGTCTACACTGACTAGCAGCAGCTCGTTAGGGGTCAGCTAACTTTTTCAGCAGGGGGCTGGTCCACTGTCTCTCAGACCTTGTGGGGGGCAGGACTATATTTGGGGGGGGGGTAATGAAAGAATTCCTATGCCCCACAAATAACCCAGAGATGCATTTTAAATAAAAGGACACATTCTACTCATGTAGAAACATGCTGATTCCCGGGCTGCCTGCGGGTCGGATTTAGAAGGCGACTAGGCCGGATCTGGCCCCCGGGCCTTAGTTTGCCTACCCATTCTCTAGAATGTCAGGCAAGGGATAGCACAAGCCCTCCCTGGAAATGCCAGGGATCAAACCAGGGACACCTGCATGCAAAGCAGGTGCTCTACCACTGAGCTATGACCATCATCCTAAAACGCAGGCGGAAGCTGTGTACTGAGTCACACCACAGGTCCATCTAGCTCAGTACTGTTTACAAGGACTGGCGGCAGCTCTCTGGGGTTTTAAATAGAGGCTTATCCCAGTCCTGCTTGCAGATGCTGGGGAATGAACCTGGGACCTTCTACCTGAAAAGCCGGTGCTCTGCCACTGAGCCATGGTCCCTTATCCAATTGTACAGCAGGTTGCACCCCTTGGCAAAAATTCTTGCAGGGTAAAAGTCCCTCCCCCCCCCCATCCCCAGGCACCATAACACCTTGTCCCAAGTTAAATCTAATACTGTACCACTCACATTCCGTGTTCCCCGTAGTGATTGTAGAACTCCATGTGACTACAGGCCTGGATCCAGCCCACGATCCAGGTCTCTTTCCTGGGGAGAGGAGGCACCAACACCTGAGCAGAAGCCCGGAAGTGCGGGGTCCGGTATCTCAGAACCACACTGGACGACTCATCAATGTTGGTAGGGACAGGGTCGATGGAGGCCTTAACTTCAATTACAGTAATACTCTCCCGAAAACCTTTTGATTTGCAGCTAATGCTCTGAATACAGCCCATGGCCCACAACACCAGCACGATTTCCAAAAGGCGCCAACAATCCTCATCTGTTATCTCAAAACCGATATCCATAGGATAGAAGAGTCATCGTGGGAAAAGGTTCGCTATATATATACAGATATATATATATAAATTTGAATCCCACTATTCGTTGGAGTAACAGATTTTGCAGCGCTTTCTTCGTGAGTGGGGCCTTTTGGGTATGTAAACTTCTGTGCAATGGCAGGCAAAAGTCTGATAAATACTATTTTGGATAAGGAAGGAAAACTGTATATAAAAGAGATGCAGGCTCAGCAAATAAATATATCTTGGTTTTGTTTGGTTTCCCTTCAGCCTTCCTTTCTTCGAATGCAATCGGTTATTTACTCTTGCAATGCACTCTTGGCCTTTTATTCCCTTTTTATAGATTTCTTTGGATTAAAAAAAAATCCTTTTAAAGCAGAATGCTGATGGTCTATATGAATAATAAATCCATCCCTTTTGGTCTGTCTCCTCAGCTTCTCATAGACAACGTGGACTTTTCACTTCCTGACATCCAGTCGTTCCCAACTTCCCCTTGGTAAAAACAAAAAGGAATAAAAGACTTTAAACACACACATACACACAAAACACCACAATAAGGAAAAGACCAATAGTAAGTTTTAACAAATAACAAACTTTTCTACCCCTCCTCCCCCATACTGGCTTCTGGAAAAAAAACATGTTTCGCTGATTTTTTATAAGAAAAGCAACCCACAATAAATAGCTCAAGAAATAATAAAACAGAAGAGTTTTACTAACATATCAAATTTGCCCTGTTTTGCATTTAAAAAGAAAAATCTATGAAGGAGGAGAAGAAAAGGGAAATGGGTGCACTCAATGAGTTTCTCTTCCCAGTTAAAGAGAAAACATCAAACTAAAAAAGAAGTCTGTGAATTAAAGTATCCAATTTATCGTGGCAGCCTTTTGAAGGCTGGAACCTCGTTCTGTCACATTTATGACTTCATGCACCTGATGAAACAGCACCTCTGGAAGAAATAGGGTATGGCACGCTGTAACAATGCAGTCCTAACCATGGCAACTTGAAAGCAAGTCTCACTGACTTCCTTATAGGACAGCAGCCTAAGGCTGCAATCCTCCACTTACCTGGGAGTAAGTCCCACTGAATTCAATAGGGCTCACTTCTGAGAAGACATGGTTAGGACTTAGGACTGCAGGGCAAAATATGGTAGGTCTCCTGGATAACACAGTGTTCTTTTTCACTGCAGCAAGCAAGTTCCTCGTTTCTAAACAAGAAATCTTAGCTACAACTCAACCAAGAACAAGCCAGTTAAGAGTCCTTAGAGTAGCTGAAAGGAACAGGCTTAATGGGTGCTCAGCACCAGGCACTCTTCTCTTCTAGTTCATCCCTAGTTCATCCCTTACACACATACACACGCCATCCTTCTTTCGCTTCCTTTCAGAATGCTCAAAGTCTCCTCCGCTGGGCAGTAAAAGCAAAAATAATTAAGAAATAAAATGAAACACCAAGGCAGCTAATTCAGAAACCTCTCTGTCACAATCGCAGACACTATAGTACCTTGTTAAGTCACTTCTAAATATAAAATATATGGGCCCTAGCCAGCAGCCAAACACTTTTAAAAAGTTTTACTATATTTCAACAGAAGCACGTGCTTCAATTGTCTCCCTTTTTGAAATCGAGGAGGAATTGTTATAAATGCTCAAAAGTGGCTGGATTGTGTCGAAAACACAATCGGTAAGTTGAGTCCTGGTTCTCCTGGGAAGAAAAACTTACTTATTTTTTAAGCCTCTAAAAACTTCCGCGATGCCTTACTTTTCGAAACGCCCCAAGAGGGGAAGGAAGATGAATTTGAGTCTCTTAATGTATATATATATCTATATACATATATTTAAAAAGACCGAATAGAGGGGGGAAACTTTTGCGTAAAGTTTTGTCTCCTGATGCTGAGAGGGTCTGCTCTGGCACTAGCGGCGGAGGCTCCTCCTGTGATTGCTGCTGCTGCTGCTCCCGCTCCCCACAGCTGGATGGAGGAGCCCAACACGGCAGCCCCCCGGTACCGTCCAAGCCCCGTTGCGCATGAATCGCGCCTTTAGTGACCCAACCGCACCTCATAATCGCTTTCCGTGACATCTCCAATGACACCCACCTGAGCGATACAGAGGGGTGAGAGGAGAGGAGGAGGGGGAGGAGGAGGGAGGGGGAACCACCTGCAAAGCCAGCCATGCATGGGTTGCCCCCCTCCTCCTTCCCCCCTCCTCCAATGCCGACCCCCCCTTCCTCTCCTCTGTGCAATCTTGCAGCCGACGATCACACTGCTGCTGCTGTGGCCGCCGCCGTTCTCGTCTCCTCCCTCTCCTCGCCCGCAGCCGTGTCCTCAGATCTTCTCTGCAGCCTTGCGCCTTCCTCTTCCTCCTCCACCTTTTCCTCCCTCTCTTTCCTTGCGGGCTACCGCCGGTCACCCGAAGAGAGTCGTTTTGCATGCCATGCCCAGGGAAGGGAGACCCTCGCCCGCAGTCGCGTCGTGTGCGCTGGTACAGGCAGGCACAGAAAGGGTAGATCAGCCAAGGTGGCGCAAAAGGAGACTCTCAAGGCAAGGCTTCTGAGGCAGGGAATGTTTCAGATGCTCCTCGCCCGGGTCTGTCATCTATTCCCGCCCCCAGCGAACGTTGGAACGCTCTGCAAAGCGCTGGAGATTTATTGCAATGAGGATATAGAGTTAATTTATTTTACGTATTTATTTCACACACACACACACACCCAATTCAGCTCTATTGAGCCCACCACAAAGCTAGTTTAATGCATAAGTGTGCATATGAGATATTATTATATTACCCCGTTTCACCTTTAAAAATTAATCGTCCAAATGTCATTCACAAATCCCTCCAGAACTGCAGCTGCAGAAGCACCCCCCCCTCCGCCGCACAAATAAAATGTGTATACGAGGGTGCCTTTCTGCAGTCAGAGAGCAATATAAGCAAACAGACTTGTGTGTGCAAATGACTTATCAGTGCATGACACGGTTTGGGTGGTTTATGTGCGTATCTATGTGTGCATGTGTGTCTGTTGGTTTGCTTGATATTTTTGTGCAAAGGGTATCTTGTTTTTCCCTCCCCGCGCAGCGCGCTAGGCTGGCGCTTGCGGGAATCCCGGACCGCGGGCTCCGCTCCTTTCTGCAGCAGGAGAGTCCGCACCGGCGGCCGCGCGACTCTGCTCCATCTTTCGCCCACCACAACCCGCTGCTTGCCCGGTTCCTTATTATTATTATTATTTCTACGCGCGTGGTTGATCCGTTGCTTCCGACGCTTCTCCTCGGCTGGGGACAGAACTAAACAGCCAGACGCCCGACCCGCTCTTCGATTGCTGCTGCAACAACATCGGGTGACTGCAGGCGCGGGTCAAACTTTGCAGAAAGTCCCACTGGCCAGCGGCGACATCCTCCACCTCCCCGCGTGCCCGAGGCGTTTTCTGTCCCCTCTGCAGTCCCGCTCCCCTTTTGCAAACGGGCTCTGCAAAAGCACACGCGCGGGCGCACTACCCTGCCCGCCTTTCTGCTTCACTCTGACGAGGAAGACGGGAATCCTAGTGAAGTGGAGAGCAAAGCAGCCTGACCGCCAGCCTCCCACTCGTCTCCTCTATATGCAGCTGTTTCAGACCTTAAAGGCACTTCCTTCTTCCAACCCGCGCAGGAATGCTGGGTATTGTAGTTTTGGTTCTTTATTATTCCCCCACCCCACCCCCTCTTTCCAAAGTAAAGATTGGGTTTTTTAAATTTAAATTTCGGGATTGCTGTTCTTGTTGCAAACGAATTGTATTTGTGTTCTTGCTCACTCCAACAAACACAGCAGCAACGCTTCTGAATAGCAGTTGTTGGAAACCTCAGGAGGGGAGAGCGTTCTGCACCTGACATCTGGTTGGCTCCTGTGAGAACAGGATGCTGGATCAGATGGGCATTTGGCCTCATCCTGAGGGTGGTTCTTTTATGTTTGTGGTCTGACACTTTAACCACTACACCACACTGGCTATAAAATGATGTGAGGTGTGGTGAAAGTGAATCAGGGGATGTCCTGGGAGTGTGAATTAGGTAAGGTAAAGGTAAAGGGACCCCTGACCGTTAGGTCCAGTCGTGACCAACTCTGGGGTTGCGGCACTCATCTCGCTTTATTGACCAAGGGAGCCGGCGTACAGCTTCCAGGTCATGTGGCCAGAGCAGCGCACGGAAACGCCGTTTACCTTCCCGCCAGAGTGGTACCTATTTATCTACTTGCACTTTGACGTGCTTTCGAACTGCTAGGTTGGCAGGAGCAGGGACCGAGCAACGGGAGCTCACCCCGTCGCAGGGATTTGAACTGCCGACCTTCTGATCGGCAAGCCCTAGGCTCTGTGGTTTAACCCACAGCGCCATCCGAGTCCCTGTGAATTAGGTAGGTTGGTGTTAAAACAGGGACTGAATTAACAGCCCCTGCTCCAATTTCTATTCGGAATCCAGCTTCTCAGAGCAATGAGGGAGGGGAAGGGGGCTGCACAGGAATCTCTGAGATAAGGAGGTGTAGGGGACAGAGACCAGCACTGGACAGAGCTGTTCAAGATACAACCCACTCAATAGGAGAAGCTTGTGGCTCAGTAGTAAGACCATCTGCTTTGCATGTAGAAAGTCCCAGTTTCAATCCATAACGGTATATCCAGTAACGGCTGCAAAAGATTCCCTGCCTGAAACCCTGGAGAGGTGCTGGCAGTCAGTGCCTACAATACTGAACTTGATGAACCCGTGGCCTCACTTGGTATAAGGCTGCTTCCCAAGTCCCTGGAAAGGACCCTAGCTCAGTGGCAGAGCCCCTTCTTCGCGTGCAGAAGGCACCATGTTGAATTCCAGGCAGCATCTCCAGGGGAATCCAGGATAGTACCCAGTCTCAAACGCTGGAGGATCACTGCCAGTCAGAGTTGACAAAACTGAGCTTGATGGAGCAAAGGTCCATGTGGCAGAGCATCTACACTGCATGCATAAGGTCCCAGGTTCAGTCCCCAGAAGCATTTGCAGACAGGTCTGGGTGAGTCCCCAATCTCAAAACATGGAGAGCATAGGAGCCAACTCCTAGGGGCCGAGATCTCTTCAGCCCTCCCCCACATTGCCATTCAGATAGTGTGGATGTGCTGCATCTTGTGATCATTGGCGGGACTTACCTGCCCCCCCCTGCAAATATTTTATTCCAGTGGACTCCCCTGCTGGAGAGCCTCTGTCAGGCAGCGTTAAAGATTCTGAGCTTGGTGAACCCAACGGTCTGACTCACTGTAAGGCACATTCCTGTGTTCCAGTGCAGTGCTGCATGCGCTCTTGCTGATGATAAGCCACAAATCTGCTGTGAAACACAGAATGTCCTCCCCAAACCTCCCACCTTCATTTGTGTGTGTATTTGTGTGCACATGTGTTCATGTCAGTAGGTTTCATTTTCCAGTGGTTTGCTTTCTGCACAGAATCGAGCAGATTGTGATGCTTTGGGCTATGCTTTCTGAATGCAAGGTCACATGAGCAGCAAAGCTTCCTGCCTCCTCACCCCTCCTCTCCCCACTCACGCCTTGCGGGGATTTTGCTGGCCTGGTCAATTTCTAATTTGGGTGAGCCCATGCTGCCTAGAGGCAGCTCATCTCTCCCGTTTTTCATCTGGGAGTTAGGGACACAGGAAGCTGCCTTACAATGAGCCAGACGGCTGGTCCCATATAGCTCAGTACTGCCAACACTGGCTGGCAGCAGTTCTGCAGGGTTTCAGGCTTCTACAAAGCAGGAACGCATGTCTAATATCTCTTTACATTTAAGGCTCTTCCCTGCCCTCTGACTCTCTCTGTTAGCCACCCCTTTCTCTCTCATTGAACCACACACACTTCCCCCTCTTTGACATCCACATGAAATTAGGCTGAGCTGTTAGGCCAGGGGTAGCCAATGTGCCCTCCTGTTGTTGTTGCACTACAACTCCCATCATCCCTGACCATTGAATATGGTAGCTGAGGCTGATGGGAATTTGAGTCCAAAAAAACACTTGGAGGTAGACTAGGTTGAGAGAGACAGTGGGGATTTGAACCTTGGTCTCCCAGGTCCTAACTCCAACACTAACCACTTGGCCTAGCTGTAAGGGAGCTAGTGGGCAGAGGGGTAGCCTTTGGGTTGAGGGACTTGGGTTCAAATTCTCCATCACGATGTTCAATGGATGACCTCAGTCCAGTCGCTGGCTCTCAGCTTAACCTCCCTCCCAGGGTTGCGAGAAAAAGGGGATTTGGTTGTTCTATGCCATTTTGAGCTCCTTGGAGGATTAGGGGATTAAAACACTTAACTATAAATAAATAATAATAATAATGCAATGTGTTAAAGCTACACACACTCCAGGTTACAATGGCTCTCTTCACCAAGAGAAGATCCTCCTTCTTTGGAGGTCTTTAAGCAGAGGCTTGACAGCCACCTGTCAGGAATGCTTTGATGGTGTTTCCTGCTTGGCGGGGGATTGGACTGGATGGCCCTTGTGGTCTCTTCCAACTCTATGATTCTATGATCTCCCGAGTTTCCTCACTACTGCTCAGTCTGTGTGGCTCTCTGATTGACAGACTCGCCACAGCAACAGCTATGCAAGAGATTCTAGTGCCAGAAATGTGCAGCCAAGGGTGCTTCCTCAGAGTTTGGTGACTGTAAGGGTGAAGAGGCACGTTATCTTGCAAAATGCAGATTTATTTGGCAAATGCAGATGTATCTGTGCCCCCGGGTGGTATCCATATCAGATTTTCGATCAATTTCATCTCTGTGATATTCCTTATTAACCTGTTTTTCAATATATAGAATTGCTAAAAAAAAAAGTTTTTATATATGCAGCTGTTTTTATATTTGCACCTGTAATATATGCTTTCATCGTATTGCATATAACTTTGGGATTTCTCATGGAAATAATGCCTAAATTTAATATATGCCCACTCAACCACTTAAATCGTCAGACCTGACACCATCACAGACGTCACACAATACTTGTTGTGCATTTGTAAGAAATAGTTATTTTAGTGTTGTGGCCCCCATGCTTTGGAACTCCCTGCCTATTGACACCAAGCAAACACCTTCACTGTACTCTCTCCGGACCCCTACTAAAAACAATTTTTTGTTTAGAGAAACCTACCCAGCTAGGTAGAATGATGACATGTCCTTTAATCTACTTTTTAGTTTATTGCTGTTTTGTTTTTTAGGTTTTTTTTTTTTAAAAGAATGTTTTAAATAGTTGCTTTTGTCTGTTCTTAACAGATAATGTCATTGTCCTATTCTTTTAATAAAGTGCTTTGAGGCAGTTGTTGTTTTACAATCAAGTGGTATATAAATTTCATGAAATAAACTATCTATGTATGTATGTATGCTTTTGAATTATGGTTCTGGAGGAGACTCTTGAGAGTCCCATGGACTGCAAGAAGATCAAACCTATCCATTCTGAAGGAAATCAGCCCTGAGTGCTCACTGGAAGGACAGATCCTGAAGCTGAGGCTCCAATACTTTGGCCACCTCATGAGAAGAGAAGACTCCCTGGAAAAGACCCTGATGTTGGGAAAGATGGAGGGCACAAGGAGAAGGGGACGACAGAGGATGAGATGGTTGGACAGTGTTCTCGAAGCTACCAACATGAGTCTGACCAAACTGCGGGAGGCAGTGGAAGAAAGGAGTGCCCGGCGTGCTCTGGTCCATGGGATCACGAAGAGTCGGACACAACTAAACGACTAAACAACAACAACATGCATTAAAATACTTACCTGGCACAGTTTCATAAAAATGGTTCCCACACCTATGTATTTAGAGGTTATCATCAAGGTGACTGGCCCACAGTACGTTTCCGAGCACAATTCAAAGTGTTGGTGCTGACCTTTAAAGCCCTAAACGGCCTCGGTCCTGTATACCTGAAGGTGCATCTCCACCGCCATCGTTCAGCCCGGACACTGAGATCTAGCGCCGAGGGCCTTCTGGTGGTTCCCTTACTGCGAGAAGCAAAGCTACAGGGAACCAGGCAGAGGGCCTTCTCGGTAGTGGCGCCCGCCCTGTGGAACACCCTCCCATCCCATGTCAAAGAGATAAATAACTACCTGACATTTAGAAAACACCTGAAAGCAGCCCTGTTTAGGGAAGTTTTTAATGTGTGATATTTTAATGTATTTTAGTGTTTATTGGAAGCCGCCCAGAGTGGCTGGGGGGACCCAGCCAGATGGGCGGGGTACAAATAATAAATTGTTGTTGTTGTTGTTGTTGTGGCTGGGAGCATCTGAACCCCATTTTTAGCCCAACATTTTAACTGCAGCCACCCACTTCCTGACCTCTGATCCTTTCCTTGCAATTATATCAACAGTGTTTCTGAGATGAAAAAATGCTTGGGAAACCCCTGGGTATGTAACCTAATGTGACATTCAGCTTTAAGGCGAGAGGATCTGCTAACGATTATGGATAAATCAGTTCCACTTGCATTTTTCTAAAAAAAAATATGTATCTGCCTAATTCGTCCTTCCCCACCCAATACATGAACTGAAATTGCAGTAATCTTTCAAAATCCACACTTCTCTGAGTTTTGCGGTGCATCTCTCCAACCAAAAATACGCATTCAAATATGCAAGTATTATGGAGAAACTATACAAACGTGTGTGTGTGTGTGTGTGTGTGTGTGTGTGTGATGAAAATGGCATGCATTATATTAGGGGAAATGACTTGCTAAAACAAACATATATATATTAGTGAAAATAACACACAACAATGTTATTTATTGAATTTATATCCCAACCGTCCCATTGAACCCAAGGCAGCAAAAGATGCTATATTGGGGGAAATGGCTTGCAAAAATGCATGTGCCAGGCAAAAATCCCTGTATTGTGGGAGCGGGGCAGGGAAGCCGGTAGGGAAAAAGGACAAAGTGAGCTGATGCTTGGGGAAATGAGACTGAGGGATGTGTTCATCCTGAGGAACATCCAGAGAAAGGCAAAAGCAACCCCTGGCCTTTGGGAGAAGCACTCTTCTTCTGCAAAGAGGTGGAATTCTGTGCGCTGGGGACTTCTCCAAGGTGCTAAAATAGACTAGGGATCAGATTGCAGCACCAAAATAGCCAGGAGGCAGCAGCAACAGCCATTGCCGCCTTGGAAATCTGAACTGGAGGGTGCAACAGCTAGGGGAAGCCAAGGCCTGGAGCAAGAGGGAGATGGGTGTGGTGGGGAATGAAACAGAATAATAGTTTAAACCTCCCTTGCTTCAGCCAGTATCCAAGCTGCGCCAAGCCTGCCTGTTCTGGGACTGCGCCTACCACGATGGCTGTGGTGGAGAGTCCCTGAAAGAGCTCGGAAACCGTTGCTAAATCCTAGCCATGGAAATTCAGGCACAGATATGCAAGGTAGCATATTTGAGATGCCCTTTGAATATGGTTCTGAAGCTTCAAAGTGGAGGGGGCTGTAGCCCATTGGTAAGCCAGTGGAGTCTGGTCTATTAGGGCAAAAGGGGCATTTCTCCATCCTGCCTCAGCCTGCCCTCATCCAGCTCCCACCTGCCTGCCTTACTTAAAACCAGGCCCTGACTGTTAGCTTCCTCCTCCTCATTCTCAGTTTCATTCTTATAGGAAGATGGGGACAATATGAGAATGAGCTGGATTTGCCTGTGATTGGCTCTGGCTCCCCCTGCTGTTGGGTGCTCCCTGTCTTCTGCCCTACCAGTCCCAATGAGCATGAGCGTCAGCCACCACTTTTCCATGCAAAAGGTGTAGCAGCAAGGAAAGTAAACCCATTTAGGGAGGGAGGTCTCCCAAGGGCATCTTTTGAGTCCACACCTGCTCCTCTCAAATGGGAGTCATCTACCCTCCATGACTCACCAATGGCCTTAGTTGGTTGCTGTTGACAACAGCCTTTTACAGACCCTTCTGCTGCCTTTAGTTATGTTTTTTCTTTCAACTGAATTCTGGCTGGTTGTGTGGTTTTCAATGATATTTTAAATTGGGCATGTGGCTGTTATGGGGCAAAGCTAATAAGAAAAGCAGGTTACAAAGACTGTAAATAAAATGCCCTGACTGAGAAATGTTATGTTCTACAGAATGAGTTGTGCACTTGTCCAAAAGCTTTCTGGGAGGTGGGACGCTGATGTTTCTGGACATGTTTCCCCCTTTCTCACCTTTGAACATCATACATCTCCCATTTTTAAAAGAGGCAGCTGTTTCTCCACTAACAGAGCAACCTAACCCCCTGATCTGCCATGCACTTACCAAAATGGTGGCAGCAGTAAGTACCGCCAGTGGTATCCTCCACTGGCGATAGCCAGCGGAAACCCCCCCCCCCATAGGGCATTTCTGGAACAGAGAGGGGTTGTTGCTGTTGTAATATACAGTTACTGGCACACACTTGCATGCATAAAAGATTTAACCTGAGCCCAGAGCTCTTCTTGCTTCCTGGAATGAGCAAAGAAGGAGCCATGTCACCATTGGCTCCCAGCTGCAAGAAAAACCAAGTGAACTGAATCTCCAAAAGGGAGATTTTTTAGCCTGCATCTTTGTTGACTTAAAGATTGCGTGATCTGTTTTAGTAAGGAAACAAAGTTTTGGGGGTGGTTTTTTTTTAGTTATTTGGAACCTTTTTTCTTCTTTGTTTTACTGTTGGTGGATGGAGACTTGTTTGCTGGAAATTCTGAGAGTGAAATATTCACTTATTTAGAAAGCCTATTCTTGCCTAAGTATTTTCATGTGGAATGTTTGTTTATAGGTGGGTGAGGGCAGATACAAATCTAACTAGGTTTTAATGTGCTATGACAGAGTAATACTCTCTCTTCCAGACCTCTCTTAAACAGTTGCTAAGTTGGCAGTGGACCTACTGGATCTTGATGAGGCTCTGGTGCTGTCATGTGATGGCTACTGGCCTGATCCAAGCCTATTTGCTGCTACAGTCTGGGAACTGGCGTAGCAAAATGACTCCCCTGCCCTGACCAACAGCTTTTGATTTTGGGAGTAGTGGGGCCTGTGGATGCACTGGTAGTTGGCATTAGATACTGCTGGTGCTAGGGGTTTGGACTGCTTGCCTGAGTCCCTCTGCAGGATCAATGCTTTATTTGGGTGAAAGGAATAAGAAAAGATGATAGAGTGGCATTGCCTAGAAACTAAGGAACGTTCCCTCCCTCAGGTATTCCTGAGCCATGTGGTTACCAGGGAACTACTGGTATATTTTCCAGCATCTAGGGGTGCTGTTATATATTTTTGATACCCCTACTCTCACAACAAAGGGTCATTGGCTATTTATTTATTTATTTATTACATAAATATGCCAGTATATGCACCATTAAATAAAAGCCATACAAGGGAAATGTGTGTGTGTGTGTGCACATACATATACACACAATTTTATATGACCAAGATGTGTTCCAACACGTGACAAAATATATCAATTTATCTTACTTTCCCCCATAATAAAAACCTTTGTTTTAAAAATATTTCTATGCTACTTTTCTGGGCACATATAGTGGTACCTCAAGTTACAAACGCCTCAGGTTACAAACGCTTCAGGTTACAAACTCCGCTAACCTGGAAGAGTTACCTCGAGTTGAGAACTTTGCCCCAGGATGAGAACGGAAATCATGTGCCAGCGGCGCAGCGGCAGCAGCAAGAGGCTCCATTAGCGAAAGCACGCCTCTAGTTAAGAACAGTTTCAGGTTAAGAACGGACCTCGAGAACGAATTCAGTTCGTAACCAGAGGTACCACTGTATTCATCCAAAGTGGCATACAAAAATAAATATAATTATATCTGCCTTTTCAGATCTGCCTTTACAGATGGAGAGAGAGAGAGAGAGAGAGAGAGAGAGAGAGAGAGAGAGAAGGAGAGGGATGGAGGGAGGGAGGGAGAATGTGTTCTGATTTTGTATCACTTTGGGGCACTTTTCATGAAAAAAGTGACTAATAATAAATAAATAAATCTAACAGGACTGCAACTCCATTATCCTTGACCATTGACCACACTCGCTAACATTGATGGGAGTTACCAATTTGATATACAGGTACATGTATTGAGGGGCGAGTAGAATAAAGAATTAGAGATCTCAATTTCGACCATACAGTAGGAAACTAAAGTGCTGTAGCAAGGGTGTCTCTGGACCTTAAATTGAGGCTCATACAACAACAAAATAATATTTAGAATATACTGGACCCCATTACGTTTGTTTAAAAGAGGGCTACCTAGTCCTAAGGTATCTAACTGTTGGAGATGCAATAGGGACAATGCTTCTCTAAAACACATGCTTTTTCATTGTCCTATATTGAAAGATTTTTGGCAGAAGGTAACCTAAACCTATCAACAGAATTGTCCGGAATGATCTTACATTTACAGTGGAAAAATATCCTTTTGAATTATATACCCAGCACATGGATCCTTACAAAAAGACAATACGAGTGGACTCTCTGTGCCCTTATCATGGCAAAAAGACTGATACTGGTGAATTGGAAAAATAAAAATGTGGCTCCCTTCTACAGTTGGATTGAGGAGTTGTACAAACTCGCAACATATTAACATCTTGCGTATAAACGCAGACTTGCCATGGACAAATTCAATATTTGGAATCCATTCTTACAAATACTATAATAGGTTAAGATCTGGTGAGTTACAACAACTCTATAAAGTATACAGTTTTGGTTACTTTGCCTTCTACACAGGTGCTGTTTCTCTTTTCCCTTTTCTGTCTTTTATTTACGTCTCACTGTGTTTAGTGCACATATAATTATGTATTTCTTTTTTAACTTTCAATAAAGATGCCTGTTTAAAAAAATAAGAAGATTGATGGGAATTGTAATCTAGCAACATCTGGATGGGCAAACATTTTGCAGCCCTTTCTTTAAATGCCAATTCTTAGGGAAAACACCACCATAAGGTCACATGTGGGAGGAATCAATGGCCTTGGGGGCTGGGTACAGGGGAAGAAATTCAGCTTGGTTTGCATAGGAAAGTTAGATTTAATGCAGAGGCTCAAAGAGCTTCAGTTCACCTAGAGCAGGGGTAGTTGACCTTTTTACAGTATACCTACCACCCACTAATGCATCTTTCTTGACAGTAAAATTTCCTTACCGCCCACCAGTGCTCAATGGAAGGAGGATTCAACTTGTACCACCCACCTAGAATCCTGAAACACCCACTAGTGGGCGGTAGGGACCAGGTTGACAACCCCTGACCCACAGCCATTGTTGTGACAAGTTGCTCGCATGGAGTTCTCCATGGTGCTGAAACATCCAACCTGCCTTGCTGTGCTCTTATTCGTGACCAGGACAGAACATTCCAGGTTCATTCTAGCTCTGCACTTGTGGGTGTTGGTCCTTACTAGGGACACTCTCACCCATGCCTGACTGGTTTTTCACATGGTGCTCCCAGATAATAAACCAGAGACCCCATAAGCCGAGGACCCCGAGGAGCAGGCAGGGTCCCCCAGAACCAACATTGAGGATCCACTTGAGATGCCCTCTGAGTTGAGACCAGCTGAAGAAGAACTGGTCAGACGAGAAGATGGGGGAACCACACACAAATACACCAGCCTCAAAGGTTTGGGGTCAGGCTGAAAAGCAACATAGCCTACACATGATGTAGCTACAATTGTTTTATGTTTAGTTTTTAGGTTGTAGCAAGTGTTAAGTCTTGCTCAGAGTAGGCCCATTGAAATCGATGGATATGACAAACAGGTACCTTAATTTCAGTAGGCCTACTCTGAGTAAAAATCCAGCCCCATCTGCACTATACATTTAAAGCAATATTATACTACTACAAACAGTCATGGTTTCCCCTAATTAATGTGTATGGAAAGGCTTGCAGAAGCAGAATGGTTTTAAGCAGGCATCTAAAACAGGATAGTGAAGGCGCCTGCCTGGTATCAGTAGCCAGGGAGTTCCAGAGCACATATGGAACAAACATTGTGTGATCATCTTACACCTAAGATTACCACCTTTTTTTGCTGACCCTGTGCTTTTGCCTTTACCAGCAACTTGACAAAGCAGAAATCCAACAGGTGCAGCTTTTTCCACTGCTCTAGGAAGAAAACTTCACATACAGCTTATATGGCATGAGAGAAAGACCAGATTGTTTAAGTGGCAGCTTACTCCTTTATCAGGGATAGGGGAGAAATTGTGCATTTTTTGTGAGTTTTTTGGATTTTAATTATAAACTACCTGGTTTGTACTTCTTGAACCAATATGCAAGCTGAATCACAGTTAGCCTTTGAAATTCACACTTCTTCAAATTTTGTGATGCAGTTCCCCAGCTAACCAATGTTTTAAAAAAATGCACATTAGGAGAAAGTGAGTAAAAATTAATCTATTCGTTAAAATAATTAACGAATTATTCTATTCGTTAAAATAATACACAAAAGTGCATTATGTTAGGATTTTTTTTTAAGGGTACATTAATCAAAACTGCATACTAAAATGTGTTTATTAGGATATATTTCCACTAAAATGCTGGTGAATTTTCATAAGGGTTTGTTTTCCCAAAGAGATTCACAGAAATATGGAGAACTGGATGTAAGATTATTATTAAGATTGGAAGAAAGAGAAACTGAGAGAACCTAAATTGACAGAGCCGTCCATCCCTCTCTCCACCCGCTAATTCCCCCAAAGTTTTACAGCATTGACACTAATTGCAAGATAACTGTAGCAAACAGGCAGAGGGAAGCAAGGGAACTACATTTCCCATCCTCCTTTGAGGCCCTCAGAAACAAGCAATTGGAAGATTTAAATAGACCAAGCCAGAAGCAACCAAACCTTTTGACTGGTCTAATTGCCCTCCTTTGATGCCTGCCTATTGGCTGCTTGGGCATCGATCTGGTGCCAGACTGGCTGCTGTTACTGTCATTGATCTCTTTCTTCTCTGCCCCTCCTCCTCCAAGCTTGGTGGGCCTGCAAAGTAAACAGCCATGTGCATTGAGCATTCCTATCTCTATATTTAACAGCTGCCCGTCTTACCAGGCTCATGACTTTTGAGGGAGGTGGGGTAGGGGCTGCTCAGGTCTTGGGGAGGGGTAAAAAAAGAAGAAGAAGGTCTGAGGATTATCTCTCTTTTTCTTTTCCCCCTCCTCTTTAAATTTCTTTTTTAGAGAGACCTGCACCATGCCGGCATCTCAAAGTCGGGCCAGGGCGAGAGACAGGAACAATGTCTTGAACAGGGCTGAGTTCATATCGCTGAACCAGCCCATGAAAGGTGCCCAAGAACCCAGGAGCGCTGGCCGGAGGCAGAACAGCCAGCCCGGCCCCACTCCTGCCCCAAACGAGGGTGCCAAGGAGCGGAGGCAATCTCAGCAGCTGCCCGAGGAAGACTGCATGCAGCTGAACCCTTCCTTCAAAGGAATCGCCTACAATTCCCTCCTGGCCATCGACATCTCTCTCTCAAAGAGGCTTGGGGTGTGCGCCAGAAACACCTCGTCCTGGGGCAATGCCCGCTCCATGATCAACCTCATCGGGATCACCGGGCATGGGGTCCCTTGGATCGGCGGCACGCTGATCTGCTTGGTGAAGAGCAGCACCCTGGCAGGCCAGGAGGTCCTCATGAACCTACTTTTGGGTGAGTCGCTTTGCACCTTCCCACTTCTTCCTTTCCTTTAGAGGCCTATCTCCAGTGGTGCCCGGTGCCCAGTGTGAATGGTGGGGCGGAAGGCAGGGAGCCCGAACAGTAGGTCGAGTCACAGCCCATGATGGGCAGAGCCAACTAATTCTGGTTTGGTCCCCATCCTTCTCCCCACTGCTGAGTTCCACAAAGGCAACCCTGAGACGACAGAGGGGCAAGGTGACAGTCAGCGCTGCCGCCACCCTTGGACTGGTTGTGTGTAAGAAGGCGGGCAGGAGGGGGCCTGCTGAGGGCAGGCTGAGGTTGGTGGGGCAGTGCCCCATTTGCCCTGATGGACTAGCCTGCGCTGCCCATCGCCTCGCCACATGGCTTAGCTGGCTTTCTTCCTACTCTCACCTACATTCCTTACCATTCTTTGCCTTTGCTTCCTTGAGCATCTCTTGAAGTCATGGAATAGGGAAGATGGCTTTGGATGAAGACCAACATATTGTCTTAAGTGTGGTGTAGTGGTTATTTGTAAGTCTGCACCTTTGACAGGAGGTCAAAGACAGGAGAACAAGAGGAAAACGGCGTTCTGACATATACTGTATTCTTATTTGTTTGTTTTTTGTGTTGTTGTTGTTGTTTGTTTGGCATTGCATTTACCGGTATATCTCACCATTTTCCTCAAGGAGCCCAAGGTGGCGTACATTGTCCCCCCCCCCCATCATTTAACAACCCTGCACAACAACTCTGTGAGGTGGACTAGGCTGAGAGGCAGTGACTGGTCCAAGGTGAACTTCATGGCTACGTGGGGATTTGAACCCTGGTCTCCTAGGTCCGGTACTCTAACCAGCACACCACACTGGCCGTCTGAAAAGCCTAGAAAGCCAGATTCTGTCAGGCTGAACCCACAACCCAACAGGTTATGCCAAGTTCCCACTCATAATCTTGCCAAGTTCTTCTCAGAATCGTCCCCTGGCCACCATGTTCTTCCTCTTCTACCTCACCTCCTTAAACCTCCCATCCACATTCTCAGAACTCAATTCTGCAATATGGGTATGAATGATTATACTCAATGCTAGTATAAGCACATACTTGTGTTCCTAACTTTGGGGAAGGGGTCTCGCTCCAGAGGATTTGCAGTCCCAGGTTCAATCCTGACATCTCCAGGTAGATACGCTGATCTGAAAACCTCAAAAGATACTGCCAGTCAGGGTGTACAATATTGAGTTAGACTGAACAGTGGTCTGACTTGGTATAAGGCAGATTCCTATGGTCCTATGCAGCCAAAATGTTACCATCTATGGACAAGGGACCTGGAAGCTGTACGCCAGCTCCCTCGGCCAATAAAGCAAGATGAGTGCCGCAACCCCAGAGTCGGACACAACTGTACCTAATGGTCAGGGGTCCCTTTACCTTTATGCACAAGAGAGAGGTATCAACAGGCTTAGAGGGAACCCAAAGGTCTGCAGAATATTTATGGGGTGACACTAAGGGGAGGAAAAAAATACCCCTCTCAAAAAAACTGAACAAGGACTGAGTATACTCAGTAGCCACAGAATGCTGACCGACTGTTGAAGAGTGAAATGAAAAAGGGTGAGAGTGAGAATGGAATGGAGAGCCACAGAAATGAGTATGGCTGGCTGGTACCTTGAATTGGAACCCTCTGCTCTGCAACATTTTGTTGTACCCGACAAGTTTCCATTCTTCAGTGGCTGCAAGGGGTGCTAAAACTCCATGGGTAGTGTACGTGATATGCATGTTGAAGGTCCCACGCTCAATTCTGAGGGCCTCCAGCTAAAACAAGGAAGTGATAGATAATAAAGACCAACTTTACTGTTGACCACATATGGGTTTTTACTCTAGCTCCACCCTTCCTGGTTTCCATGGCTTCAGAGGTCATATAAAACACCATCTGTGAGTGTTTCATGAGGATAATTGAGACATCTTAGACCAGCCTTTCCCCAAGCTGATTATCTTCCAGCCATTTCAGACTACAGCTCCCATCAGTCCCAGGCTCCACCTCTGAGCCATAGGCTCCCCCCCTTTAGTCTCAAGAGTCTGAGCCACAGTTATCCTTTAAATAGGGTAAACCATACAGAGGTTAAAGGGAGTTCAGGGATTATTAAGGAATAAATATTAGAATATCATAAGGAAGGTTTGACGGACGTCACGGCCATAAAAAGCCAAAACAGTATAAGATGTGAAGATAAATGTGTGAATTTTATTATTGTATTCTTATAAAACCAATAAAAATTATTTAAAAATAAATAAATAAATAAAGGGAGTTCAGGGATTATCATCCCATTAGGCATCTGGCTTCCCATTTGGGCATCTGGTTGGCCACTGTGAGAACAGGATGCTGGTCCCAATGGGCCTTTGACCTGTTCTAGCAGCCAGGCTCTTAATATGTTAGTATAATAGTGTGTGAAAATATGTTGTTGTTGGGTTGTATACAACTAAGTTCTGCTCAGAGTAGACCCATTCAAATTAATGGAACTAAGTCATGCCCATTATTTTCAATGGGTTAAAAATGAGTAGGACTAGCACTGGCTATAACCTATTATTATTATTATTATTATTATTATTATGTGTGTGTATGTGTGTGAAGGTGCTCACCAATACACCATCACCTTTTCTTTTGCTACTCATTTATCTACTTGCACTGGCATGCTTTCAAACTGCTAGGTTGGCAGAAACTAGGACCAGCGGTGTAGCTAGCCGCTTGGGTGCCCGGTGCGGTACGCACATCCTGTAGCTGAGGGTGGAGTGAGCCACCTATGGGGGTGGGGCAAGCCAAGGCAGGGCACGCTGCATGGAGCCTCTCCGCAGCCTCCCCGTCAGCTGTAGGGCAGCTGAGGCGATGGGCAGACGCAAACCCTGCACTGCTCAAAAAAGCAGCTCAGAGCTTGCAGGCAGTCTGCCTGCCGCCCCCCCCCCCCCGGAGAGATGCGTGGCTCAGGCACGCTGCAGGCCTCACGGTGTGGCACCCAGTGCCCCCCACCTCACCTGGCTACCAGTGGCATAGGAAGGGGTGCGGTGGGTGCCGGAGTTTGTTTGTTTTTTAAAAAAAGGGGTCGTGAGCCCCAATTTTTAAATTTTATTTTAAAAACACATATTTTTGCCATTTTGTCACCCCCTCAGTGATGACACCCAGGGCAGATCACACACCCCACACACCCCTTCCTTCGCCACTGGCTGGGACAGAGCAATGGAAGCTCACCCCATCACACAGATTTGAACCACCAACCTTCCGATCAGCAAGCCCAAAAGGCTCAGTGGTTTACCTCACAGCGCCAGCCGCGTCCCTGAATGTGTAGACCCAGCATCAAGCTTTGACATGGCTGGGCATCTGCTGAGGGACCACACCCCAGGAAGAGGTGTGGCAAGAGCCACATAGACCTGCTGCACTGAGAGCCCTGCAAAACCTAGAGACAACACAGCACATTTGCCAAGTCTCAGAATTTTGGAAGCCCTGTAGAAACTATTCTAGCTGTGGTTAGTGTGCAGTAGCGTAGCTAAGGGGGTGTGGGAAGGGTGATCCACATTGGGCAGCAGGCTTACCCAGACGGCCCAAAGCTCAACATGGGACGCGGGTGGCACGCAGCCTGCACACACCCCTGCCACCGCCTCCCGCTTCGCCGTGGCTGCCTTCCAGTGGGTCCAGCACTGCCGGAAAAAGCAACACGGGGTGTGGCACTGGGAGGGCACCCAGGAGGCATGCGGTTGGTGTGCCGGCGCCGGCCTGCAGGTTTCCCTCCCAAGTCCCAGTTGCCTGGGCAAAGGTGGCAGCAGTGCCCTGATACCTGCTGGGCTGTGCCAGGTGGGCGGGCATTGCAAGATGGAGCGAGACGAGGCGCTGCCAGGCCCCATGAGTGCAGTTACAAAATCAGGATGGTCCAGGGCTTGGCTCGCTCACCCCTCCCCCGTGGGCAGATAATCCCACCCCCTTGGGCGGTGCGCGCGCACCCCCACGAGCACCCAAATGGCTTGCTACACTGCTATTAGTGTGGTGGACCAGAGGGAAGGGCTGCAGCTCAGTGGCAGAGCATCTGCTTTGCATGCAGAAGGTCCCATGTTCAATCCCTAGCATCTCATGTTCAGAATATTGAGGACTGGACTCTTGGTTTATTTTTAAATGAAGGACAATAGCTCAGTGTTGGGGCATCTGCTTTTCATGCAGAAGGGCCCCAGGTTCAATCCCTGCCATCACCAAGTGGGCATGGGAAAGTCCATTGCCATTGCACGTTGGCTGCTGTCCAGTGTGGACAGCCTTGCACTAGATGGGTCAATTATCTGACTCAGAATCAGTTCCTACATTCTTAAAGCTCACTGGATAACTCTGGGCCGATCACCATCTCTCAGCCTAACCTACCTCACATAAGGTGGCCTGTTTTGCATTGTCAAAAAATGAGAATTAGCACCACCAAAAAACAGAGGGCAAAGGAGGCTGCCAATTTGCTTCAAATCTGCACATGGTAATTTATATGTGTAGGTGCAAAACTAACAGCCCTCCAAAATAGAGGAGGGCAATGGCTGTCTCTAACCTCACAGGATTGCTGTGAGAATGAGCTTTGCCACGCAGCCCTCACCTGGGCCGCTGCCACCACCCTCAACTTCTTAGGGCAGCATAACTACCCTCTGCTGATCTTAACCCCTGGGAGGGTCTGTAGGGTTGGTCTCCCAGATATTTGAGGCCTCAGTTGTTTAGAGCTTCAATCACTAACTAAACACCTTCACTTGAGCCTGAAAATACCGTAATCTGGCAACCTGTGCAGCTGTTTTATGAGAAATAAACAGAAGACCAGCCAGTAACCTAGCCGCTGCATTTTGGTCCAATTGACATTTCCAAGTTGTCTTCAGATAAAGAAATGATAAATATCCTCTTGGGCTGGATCTCAGGGTTAAGTTGGCAAAGGAAAGAATGAGGGGGTGAGTGCATTCTGGTTGCTGTTGTGGGCTTGTCTCAAAAAACAGCACACCCACCAGCTTTGAGCATGGCATTTTCATAATTATTGTTGTTGTTGTTACTATTTAATTAGTATGTGACGTAGTGCCAAAGTGGGCTTCTAAATGATTTACAAAGTATAAAAGCCAGTTACACAAAGATTAAAATATAAATACTGTACTCTTAATTGAAATACACAATGAAACAATCCTGTTAAAATAAACAAGCATAATTATAGACATAATGAAACTATCCCATTAAAACAACACAGCATGTCAAATGGGAGACTCAAGTTCTGATATCCAGAGAATGCCCCTGTAAATAGGTGCATCTTCAAAGCCAGCAGAATGCCAATAGTGATAGGGCTTCTCGTATTTCAGTGGGGAGTGTGTTCTGTAGCACAATGGAAAAGCCAACAGCAGAAAAACCTGCTGTTGTGTTTCCATAAGCTAATACAGTGGACGCTCGGGTTGTGAACGTGATCTGTGCGAGAGGCACGTTCGCAACCTGTAGCGCCGCGTCTGCGCACACGCAGGCTGCAATTTGTCGGTTGTGCGCATGCACGAGCGCCGAAACCCAGAAGTAACCTGTTCTGGTACTTCCGGGTTCGGCGCAGTGCGCAACCCAAAAACGCACAACCTGAAGCAGCCGTAACCCGAGGTATGACTGTAACTACCAGGCCCTGGCAAAACTAACCAATTGCTTCCAATTGTAGTATCGCTACGCTTAAGGCTGCAGAGGCTAAAAGGTGTAGCATGGCTTGGGATGCTAGGCCTGACCCTGGACACCAAAAGGCTGCCATTGCACTAGGTTTTACCTTGCCCTTTGGGGCCTCTCTGCTTTTTCTGATGGTAAAATGTTTTAGCTCATTTCAATATTGTGTTTTTATATTGCTACTAGTGAATTTAGCCCGTTAAAAACGGGCGCTAGATACCCACACGAGGGCTGAGAGGGTGCCCGGCCGCCATGGTAGCTTCCGCCGGGCGCACCCTCCGCGCCCCGCTCTCCGGCCCCGACGCCGCCCCCCGCCCAGCAGAAACCTCAGGGCGGCCAGGCTGCGCTCCTCTTGGCCGCCCGGTTCAGGAGGCCCCGCGGCCCCGGCGGCGGCTTCGGGCGGGTAGGCCTCGGGTGAAGCCGGGGGCTCGCGTGATCGGCGCGGCCAGGGGAGAGAAGGAGCGTGGCGGCGGCGGCCGGAGGAGGAGGAGGAGGTGGAGGAGGCTCCGTGCAAGGCGGCGGTGCTGCCCCAACTGACACCGCGCGTGCGCCGCCGCTGCCTTCCGGACACGCCCCCCTCTCCGGCCGCTCCAATGCCTGCGTCCCTGTTGGGGGGGGCAGTAGAGCTGTCTAATCCCTGCGTCCCTGTGGGACATGCGCAGTAGCGCACTTCCGTGACACACGGAAAGTTGGACGCAGGGACACAGCCACTTTATTATATAGGATGAAAGGCAGGTAAGGAATTCAATAATAAAAACATAACAAGCATGATGTAGTTCATGATGTTGCAGATTCCTCCCTGCATTGCGGGAATTTGAACATGCGCTGATTAGCCTAGCCACCCATCTGCCTGTCATCAGATGCCAGGATGGGTCATAGGATCCATTGCACAACCCACTCTTCTTCTTCTTCTTTTAATGTATTTTTATTAAAGATTTCTTAGTTTACAAAAGTATGTGCAATGTCTCTTTTTTCAAGTTGCATTTTCTACAGATCAGTTTCATTTGTTGAGACATTAGTGTTACATTAGGAAGAAAAGGGGGGAAGAGGTGGAGGGGGGAATGGTGAGTGGGGTTGGGGTTGGGGGGGCAATGTTTCTATTTTACTTAATGTATGTGTGGGGGTTTGTGTCAGTGTCGCTTGTGCGGGTTCCCTTTGCTATTCGCTTGTGTTCCTTTGGTTGTGAGAGAGGTTGAGGTTGGCCTAAGGTGTGGTTGTTTGTTTGTGGTTGGCTGTGGTGAACTTTGTTTTCATGTGTGAATGGGGTGGGTGGGTGTTTTTTAATCAGGTAAGCCATGTTGATTTGTATGCTGTTGGTGGATTCTTGTTGTCGTTTTGTTGGGCTGTGTATGTGATAAAGGGGAGCCATACTTAGGGTGAAGGCGTCTTCTTCTATGGTGAAGGCATCTTCTTCTATTTGTCCCTGTGTCAGTTTCAGCTTATTGGTTAATTTTTCTAGTAAGACTGTTTCCCATACTATTTGGTACCATTGGTCCATGCTTACTCCTGACAGGTCTATGATGTTTCTGGCTTCTGAGAGTAGGGTGCACAACCCACTCTGAAGCTTTGACAGAGCAAAATGGATCCATTCGCTGGCTCCAAAATACCCTAGAGCTGTTTCTGTGATTATGGCTTCAGAGTTAGGTCCTGACATCATCCCACGAGTGTAAAACATTGCATCAAAACTAACCCTGTATAAGTTTCAAAATCCAGGCCTTTCAACCTTTTTGGCGGGCCTGTTGTTCCGTTGCTTTGCTGCTTGCTTGTTGTCGTGGCAATATGGGCCAATATGACCTGCAATGCAACCTGATACGGAAGGTTTTGTGTAGCCACCTCCTTGCACCAGGCAAGTGACTCTGACCTGGTTTGAACTCGCTTTGCAGGGAGAAATTTATTGCTTTGTGTCCATTGCATTGCAGGCAAATTGGATGCTGAATTTCCAGGATTCAGGTGTGCCTGTATTCAGGGGGGCTAGGTTGCATGGCGTGTGACGGGATCTGGTGGGACACTGTTGCTTTGGGAAATGAAAAGACAGATTGTTTTAGCTTGTCCACTTTTGGATTTTGACACACCAGGCAAAATTTCTGATGCAGTCACTGGGCTGAGAGCCAACCTCTGGCTCAGCCTTTGCAGCCAGGCTGTTGAAAAAATGATGGGATTAGAGAATGGCTGGAGATAGTGTGTTCTCTCCCCCCCCCCTTTATCTCTCCTCTGTTCTAGGGGGGGGGACGTCAATCAACCCAATCTGAGTTGGAAGCCCCATTAGCAGAAGATCCGAGCATGTTCTCTTTCTTTCTCAGCTCCCCTCTGTTGGGGGAGGGGGAGTCAGTCTGCCTAATCTAAGGAGGCTAACTTACTGACCATTAGCTTAGTAGGTTTCTTTGGCTGCGTTAAAACATAACAAGCCAGACTTGCTTATTGCTGCTCCAAGCCACAGTCACTAGCTAACCGTAACCCGTGATTTGTTGCCAGCTTGCCGACTGCAAGAAACAACTAACCACACTCCCTAGGTCAGATGTTACAGCAAGCCATTGTTTCTTGGTTTATTAATTCCAGCAGCAGCAAAATCTCAGGTAAAAAACCACAGGGCTTTAACCAACTAAATTCTACTCAGAGTAAGCCCACTGAAATTAATAGGCCTAAGTTAATCATGATTTCAATGGGACTACGGGATAAGATGTTGGACAACACCCATTAAGTTAAAAAAATAGGCACAGTGCAGTGTGATCCAGTGTGCTGTAGTGGTTAGAGACTAGAGCCTGGGAACGAACAGGGTTTGAATCCCCACTTGGCCATGAAGCTCACTGGGTGACCTTGGGCCAGTCCCTGCCGCTGACGCTAACCTACCTCACAGGGTTGTTGTGGGAATCAAATGAGGAGGGGGAGAACCATGTATGAAAGGTGGATATAAAAGCAGTGAATGAATGATAAATAAATAAATTTGCCTGCTAGGGTGGTTGTTGTTATGAGGATAACATTCTGCTCAGAGTTAGACTCACCAAAGTCAATGAATCTGTCAGTAATTGCCAATATTTTCAACTTGGCTACTGTCAATAGAATGAGGATTGAATATAGCCCATAGTTTCTAGGTTACTTTTTACACACTGTAAAGTAGAAGAGATTTATGCCACCTGTGTCTTCATGACATTACCAGCCATTGCAGCATTTGCCACCCTCATTTCAGAACAGTAACAACCAACACATTTTAGGAAAGGGCCAATGAGAGGGAAGGGTAATGAATGGTCTAGAATAAATGTGAGTGATACACATCTAGCATTAAACTGTTCCACGCATCTTTATGACTGCATTTCAATAGCAATTTCCATAACACTTTTACTTTATGTGTGCCTAAGCATGTGTGCTCTCTGTTGGCAGTTGGAAAACTGTACATAAAAACTCAATAATTCTCAAGTATCAGAAATCAATTTCAGAATAATTATTTCACACAGCTCTCTTCCTCTATGGTAAAAACATAAACTCTTCCGCAGTAAGATGTTGGTGAATATACTGTGTGATATTACACATATTACACATGCAAGGGAGCTTCTGAGATAGTCAGTGATGCACATTCATGTTTCATCCTTGGCCCCTTCATTGTTAGATTTATAAATGTAAGCAGGAAGATGGGCTTAATACTAGGCAACACTACACACACACGCACACACACTCTTTCTGGGCTTCGCTTGACCTGCTGTGATCTCAGTAGGTGTGCAGTGATGTGGGATAAATTCCAAATGTTGTGCAGGCTAAAGAGGCAGGCAGGGGCTGAGAGAGGGAATGCTTCCTCTTCTTCTCCTGGAATATAACGTCCAACTCCTCACAGCCTCGGGATGTGAATGAGAGTATCTATTGCCATCAAAGATCACACCATGAATCTCACTCTTTTCTGTTCTCCTTGGAAGCTGCGGTAAACACCTTGCCCCAAGTCCAGGAGATGATGCAGGCTGCTCTCTCTCTCTCTCTCTCTCTCTCTCTCTCTCTCTCTCTCTCTCTCTCCCTCTCCCCTGTCTCATCTGATGCATTAAATGCACTGACAAAGAGCAAACTGTGTCTGACTAGGGCTGTCTTTGTATAAATAGGGGGAGCTCGTATTTTACTGCCACTGTAACTTGCACCTAGGGAGGGATGAATCTGTCCATTTCAGTGTGTCATTTTTTCCGGTCTTAAATACAGTTAATAGAGTTCTTTAGGCTGCATTTTGTGATTTTTAAACATATTTTTTAAGAAATCCCCATGAAAATTCATCACCATTCTTGTGCAAGTTTTATCAATTACTAGTCACATGTTTGCAGGTGAATATATGCATTTTTGCAAGCAATTTCCTCAGTGTAATGCACTTCTTAAAAAGCTACTTGTGCTAATATATGCATTTTGATGCACATTTCCCATTAATGTGTGCATTTTTGTACACACTGCTTGGGTGGAGAACTGCATCACAAAATTCAGATAAGTGCAAATTTCAAAGGGCAGCCATGTTTCAGTTCACAGATTGGTTGGAAAAGTGTGAATTAAGTAATTTCTCATTAAAATGCAAACAAAATAAAATATCTCCACTATCCCTACATGTAGCATAATAATGTTTAATCACTAACACTGCCATCATTCAAGACTCACAATTCACAACTTGGCTTTTGTCTTCTATTTGCAATTCTTTCTCTTGCTCACATCCAACCATTTGCACTGTTTTGCACATCCACTGTTTCACATAGACACTGTTCACTCAACACAGCTTAAGAGCTGACTTGTCGTCCTGCTGTTTCCTTTCCTTCTCTGCACACATTCCCATCTACTGCTCTTTCTGTCTCCTAGGCATTTTGTGTGTCCCTATGTTGAAAATAACTTTTGAGCAGGTGGGGTGTTTGCAGACATCCCACAACAGGCTCAGGCACTGGCCAGAGGGTTTGGTTCAGTCAGCTGAAGCCAGAGATCTTGTAAGGCACAGCTGGTACGGCATCTGCTTTGCATGCACAAGATCCCAGATTCAGTCCTAGCATCTCTGGATAGATCTGGGAGTGTCACCTGCCTGAAACCCTGGAGAGCAGCCAGTGTAGCAATACTGAGCTAGATAAAACAAGTGGTCTCAGTATAAGACTACTTCCTAGATTTGTATCGTTGTTGTTATTACTACAGGCAGAAACGATTTTGCATGGGGGTTCCATTCCTGGACTCTGCATACATCAGCAGAGCGCAAATAAGCCCCACCCCATTCCACCCTCTTCCGGGTCCAAAAGGAACCTGACTGTCAGCTGTCGTATGTCAATTGGACATGCGCAAAATGGTCGCTGTCTGTAATTTTGTTTCTCTTGTCAAGGCTAACTTGATTATTGTTTTGTTTTGGCTTTTAGGAAATCTGCAAACCAATTTTGGGGGTGGGGAAGGGAAATCTGTGTGTTCTGTTCTTTACTTTGATAACTGATAGGTAGTTATCTCTGTTAAACCACAGAACCTAGGGCTTGCCGATCAGAAGGTCGGTGGTTCGAATCCCCACAACGGGGTGAGCTCCCGTTGCTCGGTCCCTGCTCCTGCCAACCTAGCAGTTTGAAAGCACGTCAAAGTGCAAGTAGATAAATAGGTACCGCTGCAGCGGGAAAGTAAACGGCGTTTCCATGCGCTGATCTGGTTCGCCAGAAGCGGCTTAGTCATGCTGGCAACATGACCCAGAAGCTGTACGCCGGCTCCCTCGGCCAGTAAAGCGAGATGAGCGCTGCAACCCCAGAGTCAGTCACGACTGGACCTAATGGTCAGGGGTCCCTTTACCTTTACCTTTAGGTATCTCTGCAAACATAGTCTTGCCCTGAACTGCTTGGGACCAGGTTGTGTGAAGAACCACCTGCACCACTCTAAGCCTGCCTGGCCTTTAAGACTGGCCACTGGTAAGATCCATTAGGCACACCTGGCAGGGATGTCTCAGTGGTTGCTCTGTTGTTGTGGAACTCCTTCCATGGGAAACATACTTTGCTTCCTCACTGACTGATTTTACATGGGCTGCGCTTCTGATTTTATGTTGAGAACCTCTCAAGAACCTAAAAGGTGGTTTTAACATTTCTGAAATAGATTATTATGCCTGAGCCACCTTGCTGCTTTATCACAAGAGGTTGCCTAGTGACCACTATAGGCCTACTAGCCTGTCCCCCCAAATGACTGGAATATTGAGGCCTAGCAACCATTGTAGGTCCATCAACTGCTCTATCAAATGGCTGAAATATTGAGGTCATACCAGTTGCCTAGTGACTACTATAGACCCACCAGCCTGTCCCTCCAACCCAAAGTATCAAGGTGGTCATAGCATCATAGCAGTATAGAATTGTAGAGTTGGAAGGGACCCCAAGAGTCATCTGGGCCAACCCCTCGCAATGCAGGAATCTTTAATGCAATAGATGGTGCAAATATGTGTCAAAAACTAGATTCTGGACCAATGACCATTTAGTGCAGTGGCTCATAGAGTCTGGTAGTGAGAGCTGTGAGGCAGGCCAGGAAGTGACTGGTTAAGATTTAACTTCAGCTGTGAATTCAGGAAAACTTTAGGCCAGGGCTGGAAAATCTTTAGCCCTCCACATGTTGCTGGACCACAGTTCTCATAATCCCTAACCATTGGTTGTGCTGGCTGGTGCTGATGGGTATTGGATTCCAACTACATCTGGAGAGCCACAGATTCCCTAGGTCTGCTTTATGCCTCATTTGCAAAATTGGTTAATAACACAGATCTTCCATGCAGGGTTGTCGTAAAAGTGACTGAGATCATTGTATGCAAATGCAAAGCACTTTGAATGCTCAGAAAGCAGCATAGAAATGCCTTCACATGGGAGGTATGTGTCATGTTTGCCAAAATCGGGGCATCAAATGTCAGTAGTTATTTTCAGTACTGAATTACCAGAGCCAGCCTCAGCAACTGGTACCTTTGTGCAGCTACTAGCACCTAAGTGCCTTGATAGGACTCGGGTGTGACACTCGGCACTCCCATGGTGCTTTGGGCCTCCAGATGTTGCTCAACAAAAACTCTCTCATTAGCCCAGCAAGCATGGCCCGTGGTTAGGGATGAGGGAGTTGTCGTTCAGCAACATCTGGAGAACTAAATGTTCCCCATGATAGCAAAGTCACTTAAAAAAGGTTGAAGGAGTCCAGAGAGAAAAGTCTTGACAATGCCTTACTGAGGAAATTGAGCAGTGTACAGTATATAATTTGATTGGGGGGTGGGGAACCAGGGGTGTTTTGTCCTTCTTACTTCCGGTTTTGAAATAACAGGGCAGTGTACAAGCATACAGAGGTAAAACTCCCTCAGAACTACACAGCCAGTCAAAGCACAATGCTACCGCAATGAAGATCATGCCACTGCAGGGTTACTAAGCAATACCCCCACCTGTCTTCCTCTTCACTAGTTGTCTTTAATATCAGCAGAGTTAACCCCTTGGTGAATGGTCTCTGCTGTGGGGCTTCCAACACCCCACAGGTGCTCTCAAGGGATTCTATGTTGGTGCATTGTGGGTCATTAAAATGCTGGGTGGTTCACCTGCCACCTAGTGGGATGCTGCTGCCTGCCACTACAGTTAAGCCCACCTTGGGGTGCAGTGGCATGAGGGGCACACCAGATGGCACACTGCCTGTGCAGGAAGCTCCAACCCAGAGCCAGTGCTGTGAAAAATTACAGGGAATGGCTGCACCTCCACTTCCTTCTGCAGCCCCCTTTTCCATTTATATTTCCACCCTGGTGTGAAATGTGATTTGCCTTAATAGCAACCCTTCCAGGCAGAACTTAGCAGGTATGAACGACGGCACGCCAGCTGAACCCAGAACAGAGTGTGGAGAAATGCTTCTGTGATTCAGCAGAGCTATTGATGCTGTCAGCACTTAAAAGCATCTCCGGGGGGTGGGGTGGGGGGCGACTATACTTGAAGTCTCACTTCCAGTTTGTGACCTTGGCAAGGTACCCCTGCAGGGAATGGGGAGGGGGCAGACAGAAAGGTTCCTCCCCCCCGCCAAGAGTGGTTTTGCAGCTGCGAGGAAGAGACTTCACCCGAGGGGGAACCCGTATGCATCTATAGCCTGCCTGGCCCTAATGCGACTTGACAGAAACATGAGCTGAGAGAAGAAAGGGAGAATGGAGAGAGGAGAATTCGGGGTATTTCTTGAAAGCTGCTGAAGAACTAGGTTTTTGGGTGCGGGGCAGGGGAGTCAAGGAGAACAAGTCTTAAAAAGCTTTCTTTTTCTTCTTCTTTTTGCTGAGAGAGAGAACTGGATCCCAGGGTTAAATGCCAAAAATAAAGGTGCCCCTAGAGCTTGGGGGACCTACACAGTGCTCCTGAAGATATTGTGGTCTCACACTCTTAAGGCTTGAAACATGCCTTGGTGTTCATGGCAGACACACAATGTACCTTCTAAGAGCACATAATCAGCACTACATAGGAGTTAATTGATGGAGGTCAGCTAAAAGGCGAATATATTGATGGAGAATAGTTAAATGGAGCTTCCATGTTCAGGCACGGTATACCTGAAGGACCAGAGGCTTTGAGTAACCATCAGAGCAGCTTAGTTCTTCCTTGCTCTACTTCTGGGGTGGGGAATTTTTTTGGCTTTGAAGGCCAGGTCCTTATCAGCATTGGCCTTGCAGTTCAAATTTAACAGGTGGATGGGATGGCCCACTTGTCAGTCACACAGTGTCATTAAGACATCATGTGATTAACAGGTGGGCTGTCCCATTTGCTTCTCAAAATCCTTTTCACAGGGTCCCGAACTTGTGTACTTCCTAGAGGCACTGAAATGGTTACGTATGGTTTGCCACAGTGAGAACAGGATGTTGGATCAGATGGGCGTCTGGCCTCATCCAGCAGGGCTTGTCTTACATTCTTGTGCTGCTGGGGAGAAAATTCTGTGCTTGGTCTGATCCAGCAAGGCAGCACCTGCATAGTTACGAAAAAGTCCCTTTTCTAGTGAGCTGTGCTGAATTGCTTATTCTACAACGTCAGAGCGGTTATCTATTACAGCAGGCTTGCTTTGTTCATCAATCATTGTGCATTTCTAGGCAACTCTGCAACTACTCTCTGTCTTCCTCTGCATTCTAAAGACCTTGCTGCTGATTGCCAACTTCTTCTTTTTTTATTGGACTATGCTCCTCTGCCTTTAATAGCAGCCTGGCATGCCAGAAAATTAAGGAGATGAAGCTTTTCCTGTATAGAGAATGAAGTTGGGAAAAGATTCAGTTGCTCAATTTGTATTTGCTGGGCAACTTTTAAAGGCAGAGGAGCAGCGCCCAGGGGGAAAGTTGACCACCAACCTTCTATCTATTAATGTGTAGGGCTGAAAGCAGAGCTGGGGAAAATTCAGCCCTTGGGTCCAAATGCAGCTCTCCAGGCCTCTCCATCTGCACTTCGGGACTCAACCCACAACCCATCTCCTCAGCTACAAACCCTCTCCCGAAACCAACACCCCCCCCCACCAGATCTGCTCTGCAACCTCCTTGTTACAACTAATTATATTTTCACTCCTGTTACTTTACAATTTATTCCTTGAATATGTAAGGAAAGATGTTGGAAGAGAGTCAACGGGAGGCTACTCTCTCAGGATGTTCCCAAACTGGCACTAATATAATAAAATGCTAAGCAGGAGATCAGCATCCCTGTGTAAGATCTCTTTCCACCTCTCACCCTCCTGATGAGCTTTGTCTCTCCAGAACAGCTGCAAAGTTGCTGCGTTTCGCAGCAATCTGGGAAGAAGCCACACTAAAGTAATTGGTTCAGAGATACAAATTGCCTTTGCTCACAAGGGCACAGTGTGCAAAAAGAATGGAGGGTCTTGGGTCAGCCAGCCATTTTACTCGTTAGTCCTAATCATCTTGGACAGGGGAGTCTAACATATCTTATACTCATCTCTTCCTTGACTCCATACCTCATAAACTTTTTTGATGATTTAGCTTATGAGGCAGTTTATACCCACTCACACACTTTAGCCCTCAAATCTGCTAAATATTGTGGAAAGTTGTCTGCATGCTGTGCTATCTAGGCACCTCTTAAGATATCATAACCACCTTTTCTGTGACTTTTCCTGAGATCAAAAAGCAGGTTTTTGTCTATGTTTGGATATGATTGGATGCCATCATGAATCAAGATGGTAGACTGAAACTTTCAAAACAGCACTGACCTTAACCAAATATTGCATTACAGTCCTTGAAATCAAGGAGCAGGTTTTCATTTATATTTGGATACAAATGCACACCATTTTGAATCAAGGCGGGTGGCCAACTGGTTTTCAAAACTGTTTGGTTTCCTACAACTCCCAAGCAACGCCATAGACCAGGCTACTACGTAATACCTATATATTTCCATGGGCATGACCTCTTGTTTAAATAATAGACCTTTTTTCCCCTACTGTGAAATGTGTGTCTGTGGTCACCTCCAGGTGATCTCTTTATTGGGTATTCATCTTGATTTGTTTCCACAATGTATGTGGGGAGGTTAGATGACGCTGGCTGTTTACTGAGCATTTATTTATTTAGAGCACTTATACCCTGCTCTTCAGCCAAAAGGGCCCCCTAGAGTAGCTCACATACAATTAATTAAAGCAGGACAGTGCCTGATGGAGCTGGGCTTTCGGCAAAGAATGAACCCTGCTTCCTATCTCTCCCAGTCAGGAAGAGAGCATTCATTCTAATTTGTCTGCGGGGAGTTTATACTGTGTTGTGTTGTTATCCCACATATTCCAATACATTTCCCCTTCACTTTCCTTATCACAAAAAGTCCAATCTGGGGATGGAATGCAGTCAACTTTAATTGCACAACTTGGACTTGCCGAAATGTGACGGACTCCCATCTGAAAATAGCAGCCGCCTGGAAGTGTGCACTCTCTCTCAATCTCAACCTCTCCCTCTTTCATGCATCCAGACTGCTGATTTCTATTTTTATGAAATCATTGTTCCACTGTATGCTGCTTGGGAAATTACAGTTAACCTTTTGAATTTTAAGGGTGTGGGGGGTATAGGAAAGAGGAAGAAATCTGAATTAGTTAAAGGCAAGCTTAACTAATTCTCACTTTCCAAAAGAATGCACAAACCAAAATGCAGCCACTGTTTGAAATTTGCACTTCCCCAAGTTTTGCAATGCAGTCCTCCAGCCAAGTAACACATACAAACATGGATTTACTGGGGCAAAGTGTGCATATAAATGCATATGTTAGTAAAACTAGCCTACAAAGGTTATAATACTGGAAATTTCTTTGCAAAAATGTATGTGGCTGGTTAAAATGCATACAGAAATGTGTTTATTAGGATAAATTCACAAAAATGTGGATGAATTTTCATAAGGACTTTATTTCCCCCCTCTCCTGCAAATTAACGTAGAAATATGGAGAACTGAACTGGGGGGGGGGGATGAGAAGCTGCGAGAAACCGAAACAGGCATGTTTGAAATTGACATATAGCTCCTTTTGTGTGTGTTCATTTTTTAGTGTTTCAGTCACACTAGTGGGCACAACACAGCTGTGTGGGTGGGAAAGAGATGATGCATCTGAGCATGCCATTTAAAAATAGCAACACTATCATCTATCATTGTAGTCAATTTTTTTAAAAATGCACAAAAGCCCTTTTTAAACTTAGGCACTGCTGTCTGATGGTATCAGTAGAGGTGTGCTCAAGTGCTTTTGTGTCTATACAGCCACCCACCTAGCGTGTCATTGCACACATCAAACCCATGCCTCTTAAAAAGACAAAGAGGAGTGCCAGGGAAGCCTTCAGCCAGCCTGGTCCCCTCTAGATGTTTCAGACTACAATTCCCATCAGCTCCAGCTGCATTAAGATGATCTACACCTGCAGAGATGGTTCTGCTGTTCTGTTCTACCACCAAGCAGCCAATTAACATTCGTATTTTACAAATGAGGAGCACTGAGACTGAGAGATTTTGCGCGCGTGCGCATGCACACGCACACACACGCACACAATTGCTAGAAATTTTACTTGCCATTGTTAAAACTACTGGAAATCAGGAACACTTACTGATCTCCTGCAGCAAATCACATAGGGAGATCTTCTGGTAGAACTCAAATCTAGCTCCTGCATACCCCCACCCATTTTTATTAGGAAAGCAGAAAGGTGCCTTCCTGTCAGCAAGTTAACCCATTGCCCCATCTAGCTCATTATTGTCTCCAATGAGTAGCATAGTTCTCCAGGGGCTTAGACAGGAGGTTTTGCCTTCCCTATCTGGAGATAGCAGAGAATTCATCCTGGGACTTTCTGCGTGCAGAATATGTGCTCTGACACCGAGTTGCGTTCTGTCACCTTCAACAACTGGGGCAGGGAGAAGGAAGATTATTACCCCATGGGATTCAAAAGCAACGCAGACAGTGTCTGGCCCTGGAATATCCCAGTGGCTCACAGTGACCCTGCCCTATAGCTGAAGTGATTTGGGCAGGCAGTCAAGGCAGCCGAAGCCTTCCTTGGTTGTTGGTATGTAGGCCAGATAAGGAAACTTGAGCCTTGACTCACAGAGTGACGGCACCAATTGTATCTATTTCTGAAGGCCTTGTGCCCCTGACAGGCCTGGTTTGCTGTTGCCACCGAACCTTCCCAGCGATTTGGTGAAACAGGCACTCCAGCTGATTAGAAACACCACAACGGTTATGCCCCTGAACTATGTGCCATGACACAGGCTAATTGGAGTTGGAGGCTGAAAGAACAGTGCCTTGCCCAAGGTTACTCTAGTGAGTCTGTGGCAGATGTGAGACTTTAACCTCTCTTTGTGTGGGCATAGGTCTCCGAAGGCCTTAAGTATAGAGAACCTGTGTGGAATACCTAGCAGAGCAAGTATTTCCAGCCTTTTTGGGCCTAGGACTACGTTTGGAAGCTCAGGGAACTCCCCCAGGCACCACAAAATACCCATTTCACAGAAAGAGAAGCAAAGATGTTCAGAACCCCAACTTCCTCCGACAAAACAGGAAAAACATCTACACAAGTACACTCACACACATACAAGTCAAATCCTCTCTGTTTTTTAAAAATGTGATGGGCATGGGGCTTTTGTGGGCACCAAGGACATGTCTGAGGGCACAATAGGGTCCCCAGGTGCTACACTGGGGGTCCCAAGAGCTAGAATGTCAAACTAAGACAGTGGATGCCAGGGTTTAAATCCCCACTCAGCCATGTCACTCACTGGGGGACCTGGAGCCAGCTGCTATATTCCTCAGCCTACCTTACTTCAGCACAAAGTTTAGGAATTACTGGTCTACATTGTCTAAACAGACCTTTGGTAATCATCTTCCAAAGCCAAGCTACCTTTTGATTGACTGTCATTATCTTGTAATCGCTCCACAACAATATTTGAAAGGTACATGTGTTTTCTCTTTTATATAATTCTGTTCATATCCCACTTTTCCTTCAAAGTGGGCTTTTGCCAACATGGCATGCATGATCTCCTCACCTGTTATACTCTCAACAACATTGTGATGTAAATCCAGCTGAAAAATAGTGGCTGGCCCAAAGTCACCCAGTGAGCTGCATGGCTGAATGGAGATTTGAACCTGGGTCCCAGTGCTATCATGACACTCTGTAAAAACTAAGCCCTATTTACACACTCAAAAAGTAAACATTTTCATGGTGTAAGTGTGCCCTTTGATTTTAATTCAGAAACACACACACACACACAGAGAGAGAGAGAGAAGTCTGAGAGCATTGCTTTAAACGTTTCAAGTGAACAAAATACTAATCAGAGGAGGCTGCTTGTTATTTGATGGTTACTAGTGGTGGGTGAATCTCATTTTCCCAGTTTTACATTCAGTTTGCCACATTTCTGAAGCAGTTTGTGGATTATTAAGTCACAAAAATTCACCAGCATTTTAGTAGTCATTGCTCCTAATAGACACATTTTTGTATGCAATTTTGCAAGCAATTCCCCCTAATGCAATGCATTTTCATATGTTATTTTCACTAATATATGCATTTTTATGTACAATTTTGTTTGCATTATTTATTTATTTTTGGTCAAAGAACCACATTGCAAAAATTTGGAGAACTTCAAATTTGAAAGGATATTTGCGTTTTGGTTTGCATATTATTTGAGGAAAGGCAAATTACGCAGGTTTGCATTAAAACGTGAACATTTAGCCTTTATTTTTCAGTTTAGGGAAATGCTTGTAGCAAAGAATCACCATCTACCCCTCACCCACCAATAAACACTTCATGAGTATGCAGTGTGAATTATTGTAAAATATTAAGCAGGTTTGGATAATACTTTAGGTTTCATTGTACCAGTTATGCGTCTTAACTGCCTTAACAGGTTCTCAGAGTGAACCGTGGGTAGCCAGTGGTTAAAGGGTTACACTGTGTCTTCTCAAATATATTTAATAAACATGTACCATACAGTTTCAAAATTGCCTTCTGTCTTCCGTGTCTCTTAGTGCATTGAAATGAAATGAATTTCTACCCTAATGGTTACCACTTGAGATGATTATTTTAACCTTTTGCCTCAGACAGCTCGTCTCTCTAATTCTCTGCCTTGTTTTCTCTCTCTTCTGCTCCAGCCTTATTTCTGGACATCATCATTGTGGCTGGCTTACAGAAGATGGCCAAGCGAAAGGGCCCGTATGACGTAAGCCCAGGCCTGTTGGACTACTTGACCATGGATGTCTATGCTTTTCCAGCAGGACACGCCAGCCGAGCTGCCATGGTATCCAAGTTCTTCCTCAACCACCTGGTCTTAGCTGTGCCACTCCGGATCTTAATTGTGATCTGGGCCTTCTTGGTGGGACTTTCCCGGATCATGGTTGGGCGTCACCACGTCACCGACGTCCTTTCTGGATTCGTGTTTGGCTATTTGCAGTTTAGGCTGGTGGAGGTGATGTGGATGTCTTCTAATACTTGCCAGATGTTGATCTCCATGTGGTGAAACAGCAGCAACGCACTGTCCTTTCCCCCTTATTTTTACACAATGAAGACTTGAATAAACTTTTTAAAAAGTGAAGGATTTCAAAAATGAAACACGGCACACAAACCTCCACATGTTGGGAATGAGTATCAACCTCCTCCATGGTGGTGAAGACCTGGTTGCATCTATTATAGCACAATGTCTTGGCTGTAGGGAGAGAACACAATTACATTCTGTTGCTGTTTGTTTGTTTAGATGGCACGCCCTTGTTGTTGAATGTGGTTGTGCATTGATTTTCTTTCGTGGAGGCCAGGAAATTTGACGTGAAGTGAATTATAAGGTTGCAATCTGGAGCTCTAGGATTCAGTCCCTAAGTCATACTCAGGGTAGGCCCACTAAAATCAATTGACTTAATCCTCATCTACACTAAACATTTTTAAAAAGGACCGTGCCAGCCATGGCTTACCCCTATAAATCCTGGAAAAGTGGTTTGTTATAGTGCTGAGAGTTGTTAGGAAACCCTTGTTGCCTTCATAGAACTTCCCTGCGAAGAGGGATGGACTGTTCAGCCACCCTGGGAAATGTGGCTCCGTGAGGGGAATAGGGGTCTCCTGACAACTTGCAGCAGCTTTAACAAACCACAGTTCCCATAATTTTTTAGGGAAAGCCATGACTATTTAAAATGACACCGTTTGTAACTTCATCACATCCAGCAATTTCACCGTTTGTAACTTCATCACATCCAGCAATTTCAATGGGTCTATTCTGAGTAGGGCTAACATCAGCTATCTCTTAAAATTCCTCAAAGCAGCAAGATCTGAGGGCATTTATTTGCTCCTGTTGCTGTAATTAGCATGATTCTAATTTTTTCTGCTCAGCAGACTACAGATGGGTGACAGTAGGGTGGCTGCTTAACATATCGCCAAAGAAAAGAGGACACAGATTCACATAAAATTTGCATGTACCACTTCATATGTATGCATGCAAATATAGTGAATCCTATATAATAATGTTGAAGTGTCTCTGCGTCCTACTTTCCGTGTGTCAGTGGAATTGGCCAACTGCGCGTGCGCTCCACTGACACAGAGATTGGAGCGCAGAGACGGCCCGTTTTCACGCCATTGGTTGCCTGCTTCGGCTGCGCCCTGCCTGATGTGCCGCGATTCGTGGCTCCCCGCGTGGCTGGCTCCTCATAGGCTGAGGCGGCTCCTCAGGACCCGCCCCCTTTGGCTGGGGTCTCGCCGCTCCTGCCCGCAAGCTCTCATTCGGACAGTGGCTGCCTCAGCGAGCACAGCGGAGCCTGCGGGATGGCGGTGGGCGAGGGCGGGGCCGACGCACTGCCCCTGCCCTCCCCCTCCTTGCCCGGCCCATGTGTGGACGCCGCTTCAGAAGGGCTCCCTTCTCCGGCGCGAGGGAGTGTGGCTACCACCGCCGCTACAGCCGCCCCCGGGGGAAAATAAGAAGGGGGAGGGAGCCCCTCTCCACCCCCCAGCGGTCGCTGTTCTGCCTCCTCCTCCTCTAGTGCCCATTATTCAACGGGCTAACTTCAACTAGTATGGTTATAATTTAAATAGAAATACACTGCAAGTCACCATAGTAGGAAAGACAAAGACTAGGTGACCTGCTTGTCTCAGGGCTAGCCGTTGATGGATGGCTTCAAGGTGCTGGCCAGGGTGATGGGAGTTGTAGTCCAAAACATGTGGATGGCACCAGCTTGGTGAAGAGTGCAGTCCCATAAGTTAGTGCTGAGTGAAACCATGTCTGCCTTACTTCTTGCTGCATTGAGCAATTTAAACATATGGTCCAGAATCCCAGATTGCAACTGTCACTCTCCTACCCGCTGCTGCAGTGAATTGCAATTCTATTTGGGTTACTTGCATCCATTGTCCCTCATGCAAGCCAGGCACAGAGCCAGACATTAACAAATAATAAAGGATATGTCAAGTTTGGCAATGGGTTTCCCCCCTTAATTCAATTAAGTATTTAAAGTCTTCCAAGAAGGAACCATTAGGATGGTGGGTGTATCTGTGGCTCAGTGGCAGAGCATCTGCTTTGCATGCAGAAGGTCCCAGGTTCAATCCCCAGGGGCATCTCCAGGTGGGGGTGGGGGAGACTTCTGCCTGAAACCCTGGAGAGCCTCTGCTAGTCAGTACAGGAAATACTGAATAAGATGGGCCAATGGTGTGACTCAGGAGAAGGCAGCATCCTTTGTTTCCAAGCTTGTGTTGCAGGATTGAGACCTGGTGCAACCCAGAACGGGGTGAGAATGCATATCAAAGACAAGGCGGATGTCACATCCCAGAATCTACAGGCCGAAAGAGAGAGGGAGTTAGCAGACCCTCCTAGTGTCCCTACTTTCCAGGGATGTCCCTGATTGAGAGAAGCCGTCCCGGAATGTCCCGCTTTTCCTTAGGACAGTGATGGCTAACCTTGACACTCCAGATGTTTTGGGACTACAACTCCCATCATCCCTGACCACTGATCCTGTTAGCTAGGGATGATGGGAGTTGTAGTTCCAAAACATATGGGATGTCAAGGTTAGCCATCACTGCCTTAGGACATCCCTATTTTCATTGGAGAAATGTTGGAGGGTATGGAGTTATCCAGTCCCCCAAGCCACCTGAAGGCAATCCTGTATAGGGAAGGTTGTTTTTTAAAAAAAATATTTCATGTTTTATTATGTTTTTAAATACATTGGAAGCTGCCCAGGGTGACTGGGGCAACCCAGTAAGATGTGTGGGGTATAAATAGTAAAATTATCATTATGGAATGGGATGTCCTGATTTTCTTCAGAGAAATGTTGGAGGGTATGAGTTAGTTGAGAATAAAAGGTAACCCATTGGGGATAAAATACTGTGAAACTGTCCAGAAATTACACACAGTGCAAGAGTGGCTTCAAATCTCTACCAACTTCCAAGAGTTACTTCACACATTTAACTGCAGAGGTGTGGCACTTTAGGCCGGGGGCCAAATGTGGCCCACTGGCTCTTTCTATCTGGCCTGCAGGCCTTTCCCGAGGCCACATCCCTCACCACCCCCACTTCACCCCCCCCCTTTACCTGGCTAGGGTATATCCTGAAACACGGTTGATTTTTCCTTGCATGCTTGGATCGAGGATCGAGAGTGTGTGTGCCCGCATATGCACATACACATGCATAGAAACTAGCCTACTGAACAAAGGCAAAAGTTACTGTATATTCATTGCTCTACCCACTTTTGGCTTTGGTCTTGCCCACCACTGGCATGTGGTCACCGGAAGGTTACCCAAATGGGAATGTGGTGCTTGGCCTGAAAATGTCCCCTACCCCAGTGATATACACTGGCTTGGCTAACAACCTTTACAGGCAATGCCTGTTGAGGTGGGTGCAGGTAGATTTTTAGCTGTGGCTGTTTCGTGATTGTTGTTGGGTAATCAATGCAAGAAGCAAATAAATAGAAAATCTATCCCTGGCATACAAATTGCCTTCTCCCCAGGAAGTCACCAGAGAAGCACTAGCTTGCAAAGCAGGCAGAAGGAATCCTATTGCAACTGAGACGCAGGAGGGGATCCTATGCAGCTTCTCCTCCTGCCATAAAACAGCCACCACTGCTGGGACTCTTAAGCTGGCCAGTTTACACCATCAGCAGTTTCAAGCCCCAACACTTTCCCTGGGCTCAAGAGCAGCCCAAAATGAAATAAAGGAATCTCCATCCTCTCTGAGATTCCTCCCTCCCTCAACAAATTATTCCCCTTTCAAATAATTATCCCGTCCTGCTACAAGCTTGATCTTCCTTGAAGATTCCCCTGAATAATTTCTATTTTGATTAACTCCCCACACACACCCTAGACAGGTTTGTGGGGCAAAAGGCTACTGATGACTGCTAGCCACAATGGCTATGCTCAGCCCCCATGGTCAGAGGAAGTAATGCTTCTGAATACCAGTTGTTGGAACCCACAGGAGGGGAGAGGGCTCTTGTGGTCAGACCCTGCTTGTGGGCTTCCCTTAAGCATCTGGTTGGCCTCCGTGAAAACAGGATGGTGGGCTGAATGAGCCATTGGCCTGATCCAGGAAAGCTCTTAACAAGTTATTATGGAGGGTCAAGGGTTCCCCATCCTTGGAGAACAAAATGGAACCCTGCATGTGAGAGTCCCTGCTTGTGGCCTATACCTTAGCAAAATTATTATTTCTCCCACTAGACCTGAATTTTTAAAATATTTTATTACAGGGCATGCATTTTTAAGCTGCCCCAAAAGCAGCAACTTCCTTTGCTAACTAATTCTGGTTCGGTGTCATCCCAAGTTCTTGAGTCACTTGGTTTTTTCCACTCTCACCCACTCACCCTGGTTTCCCCCCCACATCTACACACATGGGTACCAACTTGAATAAAATATTGAGGGGGGGGGAGATAAGCCCCGCCTCGCATAATCAATCACATGACACAGTGCATGCACACCATTTGAATGGCAATGCCCATCAACCTGGGGGGTTGACCCCCTCAAATATTTTATTGGGAAGCCAAAGCCCACTTGGGCCCCAGGAGTTGGCTCCTATGTCTCCACCTTATTGATTGTTTCTCCCACAACAGCTGGTCTCCTTTTTCTTCACTGCTGGCCAAATGCATCTTTCTCTGAAGGATGTGGTTCTGTTAGCATAGCCAATAAGCTCTCACTCTCTGAATCCGGGTTGAGCTGCTCTGTTCTGTGATTTGTGGCTCGCTTGCTCTCTCTCTATCAGCAGCGAAAGAAACTGCATAGTCATCTGTCATTTGCAAGCCTTATTTCCTTTTTCTTTGCATCTTTGCTTCCTGTGTGATGACATCTTTCACTTGAAGTGGCAGGCACCGTCCTGGCACCCAGGCTGTCTCAGAGGTCCAGAGAGGGCAGGGCACTGCTACTTTGGCCCATAATACCGTAAAAAGATGATACCTTAAAACAAAATAAAACACAAGAGAGAGAGAGAGAGAGAGAGAGAGAGAGAGAGAGAGAGAGAGAGAGAGAGAGAGAAGAAAGAAAGAAAGAAAGAAAGAAAGAAAGAAAGAAAGAAAGAAAGAAAGAGGTCCCCCCCCCCTGTAATCAACTGATCTGGACACATTCATCATGGCCTAATCTTGTTGTTGGACTCCAATTCCCATCAGCCCCAGCCAGCATGTCCCAGTGGTCAGGGTTGATCAGAGTTGCTGTCCAACAGCATTTGGAAGGCACTGCAGTGGCTACTTCAGGGTTGCTGGGTCTGAGCTGCCATTTAAATGTCCCACAATGCCGTCAAGCAATGCAAGGAGAATTGTAGGAAATAAAAATGGCAGGGCAGGTTCAGCTACCTGGTATGGCAAGTGTGGGCCCTGGATTCTGGGGTCCTGCTAACTTTCCAGTAGAGTTGCATGTAGACCCCAGAGCCTGTCTGTATGCTCTTCCCTTGTAGAGCAGAAAACTGTAACCCTGAAATCTCAAGATTCCCTGGTACTTTTTGTAAATAAAGTGCCAGGGAGCAAATGATAATGTTGGATTGGCACGTACCCACTAATGATAGTGACAAGGGGGGCGGGATCAGTTCAGCTGGGAATTTTAATGCAAAACTTACCAATTCACTCTAACTCGATCTTAATACACGAATGGGAACACAGCCACCCTTCAAAATTCACACTTTTCTGAATTTTGGGGTGCAGTTCTCCAACCAAACAATGGGTAGAAAAATGTGTATACTATATGAAAAGGTGCATTAAAATGCCTATACTGCAAAAAAATACTAAAATCTATTACATATTTTAGAAAGTCTGTCTGTCCATTTCACAGAATTGTAAAGCTGGAAGAGACTTCCAGGTTCATCTTGTCCGACCACTGCATGCAGGAATCTCAATACATGGTCCCCCATCCAATTTGAAGCCATACTGGACTCTGCTTAGCTTTGCACATGTGCTAGCACTAGCAGTTTTATTGCTGTACCAGTAGGACTTCATTCTCTTTGGGTTTGGCCGCCTCTTGAGATAACATTGCCAAACTCAACATTAGGGCTCCCGAGGTGTGGGATGCACTTTTCATCAATGTTGGGATTTCAACCACCATTTTGAATTAATATGGCAAACCGAAACATCACTTTGGCATGACACTGCCATTTTGGGGCATAGATTCAGCCACTTCTAGACATACAGTATCACCATTAAACTCAACACAAGGGTTCCTGAGGTGGGGGGGGTCTTTGTTGTCATTTGGATGATAGGCACCATTTTGAAATAAGATGGTTGACCAAATTGTAAGTTTGGTGTGAGTTTATCCAGTTTTTGGTGTGATGGGTCTAAACTCACAAACTACACTGTCCATTTAAAATAACAGAATCCCTCCCCCATTTTTTATCAGGAAGCACCAGGTACTCCCCTCCAGTACATTATATGAGGCGACATAGTTTGCAAAAATGTCTTTATTAGGGGACCTTACTTGCAAAAAATGTGTGTAGTAGGAGAAATTTGGCACTAAAATGGAAGAAAGCAAAATGAGAAGCACATGAGACACATTTTCCAAATGGGTACACAGTGGTACCTCAGTTTAAGAACAGTCCGGTTTATTTTTATTTTTTATTTTTTAAAATTTTATTGAATGAAAAAAATACACAAAAAAAGATACAACGTATAATACAACATTAGCATACATCGCAATTCATACATACATACATACAACCTCTCTAACATACTTCATCCTTACATCACCCTATCATCCTTACCCTCCTCATTCATCCTACCTTGCATACCCTTACATACCTTGACATATATTCCTTCATACATTCCCTACATACATCTTCAAACAGTCTTCCCACTCTTCCTCCCCTCATTCCCCCTTCACATTACATCCATCTTAATCACCTCCTATACATTTACACACTCCCCTAGCCCCCTCCCCCCTCCCTTTAGATGCTTCTCTCCCCTTCTTGTTCCCTCCCTTCCCTCTCCTTCCCCTTCTTTCCCTCCTACCTTTAAAAATCACCTCCTACAGATCGTCTTCATGTGAAGAACAGTCCGGTTTAAGAATGATTTGGTTTACAAACTCCGCTAAACCGAAAATAGTGTCTTGGTTTGAGAACTTTACCTCGGTCTAAGAACGGAATCCGAACGGTGGAAGGGCACCGGCGGCAGGAGGCCCCATTAGGGAAAGCACGCCTCAGTTTAAGAATGGTTTTGGTTTAAGAACGGACTTCCGGAATGGATTAAGTTCGTATACCAAGGTACCACTGTAAAAAAGTGTAATATGATATGGTTGATTTAAAAAATAACGATGGGCACCAATAACTTAAACGATGCAATCTTGTCACAAACTCAAAAGAGGAAAATTTCAGAGTTTAAATTATGCTGAAATCTCATGAGGACTTAAAAAAAAAAAATCGAAATGCAAACCACTGTGGAAATGTGGAGAAATGAATGTAAGACTGGATATACCAGAAAACTGAGAGAAACTGAAATGGACAAGTAAAGCCTTCCATATTTGGGACTGCTGAAGTTTTTGAACTAGAGGGGTCAAGCAGGTGGGTTGCCATATAGTAAAGGTAAAGGTACCCCTGACTGTTAAGTCCAGTCGCGGACGACTCTGGCGTTGCGGCGCTCATCTCGCTCTATAGGCCGAGGGAGCCAGGCGTTTGTCCACAGACAACTTCCGCGTCATGTGGCCAGCATGACTAAGCCGCTTCTGGCAAACCAGAGCTGCGCACGGAAACGCCGTTTACCTTCCCGCTGGAGCGGTATCTATTTATCTACTTGCACTGTGTGCTTTCGAACTGCTAGGTTGGCAGGAGCAGGGACCGAACAACGGGAGCTCACCCAGTCGCGGGGATTCAAACTGCTGACCTTCTGATCAGCAAGCCCTAGGCTCAGTAGTTTAGACCACAGCGCCACCTGCGTCCCAATTGGGACGGCATATAGTAGAGATAGAATAAAATGCCTCTTTGGTGCTGACACCGTCTGCTTTCTTCCAGAAGTGCAGTTCATCAGTGTGCCCGTGTGGGAGGGGGGTGGGGAGAGATCTGTTTTTGAAGCCCACTTCAGGCTTTGCAAAGAGTCTGCAGCGCATCTCGGGGTGCAGGAAGCAGCCCTCAGAGGGATTGTGCTGCTTGCATCTGAGAACTCAAAATTTGCTTCTGTCTCTATAGCAACAGTCAAAGATTGCAGAATGCCTGCTTCTCCCCCTTCCTCTTCCCGCTCCCGTATATCAACTTTGCATGAGCAAAGCACAGCGTCATGGCTGATGAACGTGGTGGCACCCGTGCAAAAAATGTAACGGCGTGTTCACATCGGGGTCACCTTTCCTTTCCAACCATGCACCGAGTTATTGGTAGAAGGACTCCCCCCTCCCTTGAACGGGAGAGATTCCTCTCCCTGTCATGCTGATTTAGGGTAAATCATTCGAAATGCGGCTCTTAACCTCCGTTGTGCAAGAAGACGTGGGGGACGCCTTGATTGCTTCCGGCATTTGGGAAAGAAGAAGCATTAAGAATTGGAATAACTACTGCAATTACTCAACGCCATTCTTTCTGGATGGTCCCCCCCCCTTTACCCCTTTTCTTTCCGATTAGATGTGTTGAGGACTGAGGAACTGCGTTCTGAGCTGCTAAAAGTAGACAGCAGCATCTGGAGATCCTTGGGCCAAATCTAGCCATTATCGTTGGGCATCGTTCTGGTTGCCAGCCTAGCTATAACAGAATTGGGGGGGGGGGTGACTAGGTGCAATGCCCCATTGATTGACTCACCTAGGAATTAATATTTTTACATTTCCATTTTTTTTTTTTAAATGCATTTTTAAAAGGAGGGGAAGGAGATGGCTATTTCTGTGTAAGAGCGTTTCCCTCTTTCTCATCATAAGTTCAGATCTCCACGTTTGCAATTAAAACAAAAACAACATTCATAGGAAAATTCATCAGCATTTCAATACAGATTTCTCCTCACATATGTGTTCGTATGTAATTTTGCCTAAGCAGTGTTTCCTAATACAATGCATTTTTGTATGATCGTTTCCTATATCTATCTATCTATCTATCTATCTATCTATCTATCTATCTATCTATCTATCTATCTATCTACCGGTATCTATCTATCTATCTATCTATCTATCTATCTATCTATCTGCATTTTATGGGCGCTTTCTTCTAGCATGTCCATTTTTGCACATACCGGTACTACTTGGATTGAGGTTCTCAATACATAGAGTGTTTCACCTCGCACATGGCTTCGGAAAGTTCGATTTAGGGTAGGTACGCCTTTTTAAGTGGGCACTGAATCGCATTTCTCCCCGTACCTGGGAGGTGCACCTGACCTTACCCTGCAAAATAAGCAGCTGAGTGAGGTCTGAGCTTGCTCAGTGGTCACTGAATACTCAGGTGTCTCTTGGTGGGCGAGGTGGAATGGAAAACCAGGGAGAAGCGGGAAACACAATGGAGTATCTTCTAAGAGGGCATGGCTGGCAGGCATCCTTAACAGCAGCAGCAATGCATCCCATCCCATTCCCACTTATTGTGCTTCTTACTGACTTGGCAAAGAGATAAAGAGAAATTGGGGCGGTGGCGGGACAGGAACCCTGCTGGAAAGCTGCTCAAAGTGCACAGCGCCAGCATAGGGTGTTCTCTGCCCTTCTAGCATTGCTGCTGAACAACGCGGTAAGTGTGCCTCTCCAATTTTAATTCAGAGGGTGAAAAGTGTTCCACGGTTGTTCAGCTATTTGAGCGACACCAGCCTATGAGAGCTCAAAATGCAAACCCGAAAGCCACCCATTGGGTAGCAGTGACGCTCCGGTACAGAAGATGCCATCGGGTCCTCCTCTCCCACGCAGAGAAGCAATCAGTGATTCTCTTTACATTTCGCATGACCGCCGTAAGATGCCTCCAGCTCAGGACTTTTAAGACTGATTAAATTCAGGAGTGAAAGAGGTTTTAATTTTATAGAAAATATGAAGCGTGCCAAGCATCTCGCAAATCTGGATTGTAACCTCCAGGCATGCAGAGAGAATATGAGGTGGAAGAGAGTGAATGTGTTTTATCCTGCTTTCTCCTTTGTACATTTCCCTGTAAGCCTCACAAGCTGTTTGTGCGGTACTTCCAAACAACCTGCTTATTGAGCATCCCTGCTGATTTGTTTGGCAGGGAGATCAGACAACCTTGGCTGAGCATTCATTCTGATTTGCGTGTTTGGAGGTTAGATGACTGTTACATCAAAGCAAGGGTTCTCCGTACCTTTCTGGTGTATAAAAGGTGGCACCCACAGCACACATACATTTATAGCTCATTTCCCCCTGCCCCATAATCCTGGGAACTGTAGTTTGAAATTGTAGCTCCATGAGGAGGGGTAAACTATAGTTCCCAGGATTTGCATGCAGAAGGTCCCAAGCTCAATACCCAGCATCTCCAGGTAGAGCTGGGTGTGTACCCTGTCTCAAACCCTGGAGAGTTGCTGCCAGCCAGTGTTCACAATACTGAGCTAGGTGGACAATTGACCTGACTTGGTATAAGGCAGTTTCCTCTGTTTACACCATTGGACCATCTGACTCAGTACAAGGAATGATGCATTTATGCAGATTTAATTGATCAATGAATATAATGAATCATTTTAGTTTTCTTTAATCAGGTGACACCACTCATTGGTGTAATACGAGCATAAAAGCTACGGGCTGTGTCAAACATTAGTCACACTCAGAGCAGACTCATTGAAACTAACGGGTGTTACTTACTTAGGTCCATTAATTTCAGTGGTTCTCCTCAGAGTATGAATAACATTGGCTACATCCTTTAATTGTCCATAATGCTCATTGGCATCACAAATGCCACAAGTGTCTCTCTAAAGTGAGCAGGGACCAGATGATGTTAACATCTATTAAGCACAAAAAAGGCTGAAAGACTATTTGATCCCTGCATGGGAGAAAGCCCCTCCAGTAAAATAGTATCCTCCTTGTTTCAGCCTTCACAGATGCAATTTTGGAAGAGTTAACAGTGGCCTTCAGAGGAGGGTGAGGAACTGTATATGGAGCAGTGGTACATGCTCTATAAATTTAATGCATTAAAAAAAAAAGTATGAATGAAAATCAGCCTTGTGCAGTTGAGAGACATGTTTGTTCCTGGATTCATGGGCAACTAGACAGTGTTCCTGTTTGCATTTGCCAGCACTGTGTCTTCCTGTGGCAAAGGACTGCAGCATCTGCATAGTGTGTGTAGTGTTGCATGCCATCAAACAGCAGGAACACCCCCCACCTCAAGTCCTGTAATACGGGTGGCAGCATAATTCTGTTTCTCCGCAGGAAGAATAATCCTGCAAAGAGAGCACAGTGTGTGTGTGTGTGTGTGTGTGTGTGTGTGTGTGTGTGATTAATGCTGTTACGCAATAATTCATTTCGCAAGAGCTTAGAGGAAAGGCACCTTTTTTGGTGTGGCTATTTCAGCCGCTGCCTGCAGCTAAGTCCCCTTGTCGGTCAAGAGTCCAGTGAGCAAGGAAGCTCAGCAATACTGGTGTCACTCCACAGAGACCCGTGAGGTTTTTGCTTAATGCACACAGACTCAGCTACCCATAATATAACTGGTGCATGCCGGCTGAGGAAGTGAAGCTGTTCTTGGAAGAGAGAGAGGGAGGGATGAGTATGCCAAAGCACCTCCCCTCAGTTTCAATACCATTTGTGATGACCTTATAGTAATGTGACACCTCTTCTGTTGTCTGGGCTGCACCTGTCCTGCCTCAGATGTTGATCTCAGTCAGATGGCCAGTAGTGGGAGGCGGTGTCAGCACAAGCCAGGGAACCTAGGCAAGAGTTTGAGTTCTACCAAGGCAAGCAAAGTGAGGCAAAGTTTAGGGCATATCCACCCTTACCTTTTGCCCTGCTCTTTCCGTGCTTAAAAACTGTGCGACCATTTTTTGTTTTTTGCCCCAGAACATTTTCTGCAAAAACCCACTCTTTGAAGCTCGGTTGGAGCAAACATCAATTTAGATTTTCCATGGATTGCTTTGCTCCAATAGAACTTCAGAGAGGGGGGGGGAGAAGGGTGCTTGGACACAGAGCTTTAAAGCGTGGGTCGTGCCTGGAAAGAATGGAGGAAAAGCAAGTTCTAGTAAGGCAGAACAGAGCAATGCAAAGGTCCAGGTCAGCACCACTGACAGCTCAATGCATAAGTCAGACTGGACATTTATAGGAGCAGGACTCAAACGATGCTTCAGCAGCAGCAGGGGTGCCAACTTGAATAAAATATTGGGGGCAGCAGGTAAGCACCTGCATAATCGATCACAAGGTATGACACACACACACACACCATTGAATGGCAATGCCCATCAACTTAGTGGGGTGGCCCCCTCAAATATTTTACTGGGGGGTCCAAAAGGACCTCAGCCCCTAGGGGTTGGCTCATATGAGCCACAGGCAACCCCAGCCTGAGAACAGAGCTTCAGTGCATTCTGGGTGGCTAGAAAGCCACCTCTTCCATTTAAACAGGTCTTGCCTGCTTCAGCAGATGTTGCCTCTGATGGTATGTGGGAGATTCTGGGTCTGCTGGGACTTCTGGACCAAGGTCTTAGACTCCAAGGTGCAAGGTCAGCCTCCTGTGTCTGAGGAGGTGGCGGCAAGATGGGCTCCTTATACAAAAGGGACTCCATAACTGAAGGTGCTTGCTGAATCTCTAAGGGAAGACTGTTCCAAGATGTCATAGATGCTCCCGGTACTGCAGAGAACACACTTTTCCTAGCTGACGCCACAGGGATCAGTTGTAAGTGTGCTGTTCTCTATTGCAAGTGTTTTTCAGCATGGCTTTGATGGCAAATCCATCCCTGACATATCGCCTGTTTTGAAGCCTGTGACATCACATATACTGGGCACCTGCTGGGGTTGATGAGGAAGTGTTTCAACATCTGCTTTGAGAAGGTTGTCCAAGTAAATTACTAGGGTTTTTTGTGGGGGGGGGTGGAGTGGGAGGGAATGGGGGAGAGTGAGAGATTTAAATCGCCTGGGCAGACTGTCTGAGGAAGCTCGGCTAAGCAAAGGGCCCTTCGCTTCCTCTTTGTGTGGGCAAACCGTCTGCTGAGCTCCAAAGCTCTTAACTGTGGCATTTGGACAAATTGGCGATTACCGCCAAAGGCCATTTTGTTCGAGCAGAGCAAATGGCCCACAGCATTCTGGAGGTCCATCTGTCTTTATTAATTAACACTGGGGAAGGAATGAAAAGGAGACACTGAAGGTAACGGTTTATGTAGTGTTGTAAATATCACCACCCTTCAGGGTATTTCTCCCCCAAAATGGTATTGGGTAAATAAGCCTTGTAATGGAAACAACACCCTAGAATTTGGTCAGATTCTTTAAGGTCCTGGCAAATGAAGAAGGAGAAGCAGAGCAGCACGTAGATAATACAGCTTTGAGATGTCACCCTCTGACCACAGCCTGTTTGGGTGCAACACATGCCACCAAATAATTGTTTGCTTATCTACAGTCAGGGAGACGTGGAAAATATTCTTTCTTATGCCCTGAATTGGTCCCTATATAATTCTGCTAGGGATAGATTTCTCAAAGGAATTCTCCAGAAGCTTTATTGAAGAACTTTTTGTTGTTGGATGGGGATAAATACACTACATACTGTATAAGGTTTGTGTGGATTGCATCCCATGTTAGTCCTGCTCAGAACAGGCCCAATTAAATTTCATTGTACAATGGGGGTCCCACCTGCTGGGAACCGCCTGTGCTGTTTCTATAGTTTCTAACAAGCACATTTGATCATTGGCTGGCTGGCTGAACTAGCCTGCTGTACAAGGGTAACAATTATGTTTTGCCTCTGGCTCCACCAACTACTGGCATGTGGCCCTCAAAAGGTTGCTCAGAAGGGAATGTGACCCTCAGCCTGAGAAAGTTCCCCTGACTCTGCTTTAGGTCTCCCTAGTTGTTGACTGTGGCGACACTGTCTACTTCCACTTGAGAATCTTAGATAAGGTAGTACTGGTAGGCTTTCAAGTTTCTTCAGCCTGCTCTGCTTGCAGATTAGCAGGCAGGGTTTGAACAGGAAGAGAGCTTCCTCTACTGGAAGCAAAGTAGCGGCAGGCTGAAATCTTGAACCATTTGCCCACACCCTCCTCTCAAAATATATAATTCAGGGAAAACCTTTGAAAGCAAGAACGACTCTCACTGCCTCCGCCAATCACCACCCTGACTTCCCTCCCAAGTGACAACTGTGTCTACCCACTGTAGGGATGTTTAAGAGCAGGCATAAGACCTTTTTATTTGGCATGGCTTTTGGACCATGAGGTGGGGCTTTGTAGATAATTGTCACTGATTTGGTGCTCCATGTAGCTGGATTAAGATTTTGTGATGTTATTTACTTCGTGTAAATAAATAAAGTATTTATTTGTAATAAATAAATTTGGTAAATAAATAAAATAGAGCACCTAGGGGTGGGTGCTCTGGCATCGTAGCTTACAGAGAACATATCTCATTCACATTACAATTCTTTGCATGGTTTTTGCTAATACAGGAATTGCTCATCTAGGAGACCTGGGTTTGCAAACCTAGAGAAAACTGAACCAGAAAAGTCAAAGCCCAGATACCTAATTCATTACAGCTGAAAAGAAATTAAGCAAAGCCTGTAGACCTCATTTGCGGGCATGTTAGGAGTCATGCCTTTTCCATGAGTCCACAAAGCCAAATCCATTTCAAGCGAGACTTTCCCCCCACAGAGATTGTCCCTGACAGTAGTCTTGACATCTGCCACATTTGTGAAAATGGGAAGCAAATTGTGCTAATTATGCACTTTGAGGGATGACAGTGGCTCTGGGGCAGAGCACGTGCTTTGCATGCAGAAGGTCCAACATTTAATCCCCGGAAATCTCCAGGTGGAGCTGGGAATGCTTCCTGTCTGAAACCCTGGAGAACTGCTGCCAGTCAGTGTCAGCAACACTGAGCTTGATGGGCCAATGCCATGGCTCAATGTAAAGCAGTTCCCTATATTCCATGAGGACTAGAATCTTATTTTATTTTTAGGAGGACAATAGCACAGTAGCAGAGCAGATGCTTTGCATGTGAGAGGTCCAAAATGTAATCCCCAACAGAATTTCAGGCAGGACTGAGAAACACACCTGTCAGAAGCCTTGGAGAGTCGCTGCCAATCCATGTTGACAGTACTGAGCTTGATGAACCCGACAGCCTGATAGAACTATGACAAAACACTTGCAACAGGCGAGCTTAGGATGGTTTACCTGCCACGGTAAATATAAGAGTGGGGAGTTAAATCCTGAGCTTCGGCTGTGCTTGAATAATGCCTGCGACTGGGGGAAAACTAGGGAGCTGTATCCTTTAAAAGTCCTCCAGCATGTCTGCTTCCACACTGCAGAATTACTCCACACCAAGCAATAAGTATCTCTACAGTAACTCATCTGAGCCCACCAATAGGATTTGCAGATTCACAGCCTGGTTGAAATGAATGGATTCTGCAGCTCTGGCCTCCAAATAAAGGGATGGATGAGGATCTATAGCCACTGTGATTGGAGGAGATGTTTTCTGCACCTGCTATTGCCATACCGCCACCCTGTTTAACCACTCTCCCTTCAGACGGGACGGCAACCGAGGGAGGCAGGGAAGAGGATGAAATTTGGCCCAGCAGCTGGGGTATATCGGTTGTGGGAAATAGGTGGGAGTCACTTTGCAAAATGGGGAGAGACATCCTGCCCCAGCTGAGCAGTGGGTAAATGCTGCAAGATTAGGCATGTGGAGGAGGTGGTCAGGGTAAAGTTTATCTCCCAAGTTAGGGATGGGCAAATCGGTCCATTTCTGTTTCTTGGGGTTTTTTGTTTTGTTTTGCAAATTTAGGTTGTTCACACTTCCACACTGGTTTGAGGGTGTTTAAAAAAAAAAGTATTCCCCACTTTATATACACAGACGTTTAAAAAATAATTTTCTCTAATATGATACATTCTGGTATGTGTCCCCCACCCCACCCCCCATGCATGGCTGCATTTTCTGCACTCTGGGTTGTATGCAAAGTTAGCCCTACTCAGATTAGACTCATTGAAATGAATGGTTTCATCAGTTCATTAGCTTCAGTGAATTTAGACTGAGTAGAATTTAAGAATTTAGACGTTAGAATTTAGACTGGGGTCACGAAGAGTCGGACACGACTGAACGACTGAACAACAACAAGAATTTAACGTGGCCTTCTGTTCCTCTGTTTTCTTATGGGATGGGAATATAGCTCATTATATTCCACTGAAAACGGGATTGCTCATGATAAATGCAAAAAGGAAGCAGGTGAGAATACCATCCAACAGTAGAGTGATACTCCAGCTTTTCACAAAAGTGACTCCAGCATTGCTACCGTACATCTATTTGTGAAGAGAGAGACAAAGAGAACACAGGAAGTAGCCTTGTATTGAATCAGACTATTAGTCTGTTTAGCTCAGCATCATCTACACTGACTGGCAGAAGCTCTGCAGGATTTCTGGATGGGACTAAACCAGAGACCTTCTGCATGTGAAGCAGATACTCTACAACTGAGCTGTGACCTTTCCCCTAAAAATAAAGTAAGATTCTAGTCCTCATGGTTCTAATTAAACAGCTAATTTACACAGGAAGATGTTTTGCACCGGGTGAGACCCTGGTCCATCTAGCTCAGTATGGCCTACACTGATTGGCAGCAGCTCTGCAGAGTCTTTTCTCAGCCCAGCTTCATGCAAAGAAATCAATTACATAAGCAAGACTAGGTATGCAAAAAAAGATGGGGTGGAGTATAATTGGCAGCTGTAACAAAAGAATGTTCTTGTGCTATACCTGCCTGGAGAACAATATGTGATTAACATTAACTTAGGTTAATGTTATACATTTGCATCATCCACGTATTCTGAAATACCGTACTTCTGATAGAGATTTGCCATTTTCAGATTGTAAGTGGAAGTTCTGAAGCTCCACTAGCCTGCCCAAAAGTAGCCCTTTTCCCTTTCCATATGCAGATGATGTGTTAGCTTGTTGGGGAGAGCCATTTCCCATACTTCATTATAGCATTTTAACAGTAAGAGTCCTTGTAAGCCCTTGCAAAATCTAGTGGTCAGGGTTTTTGCTGCAATTAGCAAAACACACACACACACACACACACACAAAACACCCAACCAGTTTCTCCTCACAAAATATGTCTTCATTATTTCCAGTAAACAAATTCAGTAATGTGAGTTCCGGTATAAAACAAAATTGCTTTTACTGAATTTTGTTCCAACATAAAAGGAGGGAAAAGGCTTCACCTTTCAATAAATGTGTCGTCTCCCCGCTCTCACCCTTACTATATTCATTAGCTTAACCATCTATGCTGTGTTCCAAATTCTAATTAATGACTCATCTGCTGTAAGTGATCTGGATTTTTTCCAGTTGTAACCTGTCACTGTAAGAGCTGCTGTTGGCAAGCGGACCATAATTTATGTACCTTCCATAAAGAGGATTTCCTTAGCAATGGGAGGGGAAACCCTGAAGCAGCCATCTCCAACCTGCCCCCCACCAGATTCTGTGCTGTAGCCCAAAACATCTGGAGGGCACCAGGTTTGGGGGTGGCTACCCTAAGGAGAACGACACTCGGGGGAATCAAATGTGCATCCTCAGCCAACCAGCAAGAGTGGGGGACATTTGGCCCTCCAGATGTTGTTGAACCACAACTCCCATCAGCCTTAGCAAGTGTGGGAAATGGGAGCTGTAGTTCAGAAACATCTGGAAGGCCAAAGTTTCCCAGTGCCAGAACTCAGCCAGCGACTTTTTCTGCCTGCCTCTTTAAAGAGAGAGGCCACACAGGATCCTGTCAGAGCGAGGGCCTGGTGGTCAGAAGCCCAGAGGTGGCTGAGCACAGTCAGTCATCAGGCCAGTTTCCAACAACCAGCATCCAAAGAGAGCCAGTCAGGGCTTGAACTGTTGCTCCAAGACTAGCTGCTACTGGCTGTGTGGGCAAAGCATGTCTTCCCCCTCTGCAGGGCTGTCAATCCAGCACAACATTTCCCAGTGTGGGATGTGCTCAAAAGGCACCGTGGAAAGCAATGTGTGACTCCGATCGATCTCGCCTGTCAGTCACCCTGGCCACGCTCCCTGCCTAGAGTGACAGCTTGCGCAGCATCAGTATTCCCTCGATTCATAGTCGTTGCCTCTAGAGGCTTTTCCAACTCTCAAAGGTTTGCACTGGTGAGAAATCCTTAAATCCCCCCCCCCCACTGACACTACTTTGGCTAGGGATGGGGCTTTGATAGTGAGGTGGACACTTACCTCAGCAGGTTGCCCTGCCCGCCACCTTTGCTGGAGAAGCAGTGCCGTTATCAGCACTGATTTCCATCAAAATCTCACAAGGTCTTGGCAGCACTTCCTGTTTTGCCTCAAGTGGTGAAACAGGACGTGCCGCCCCTGTTGGTAGCCATCACTGCCTTTTGGGGGAGCGAGTTCTGTAGTTTAAATATGTGCTGTGTGAAGTAGTACTTTTTTTCAATCCACCCTGAATCTTCTGACGTTTGTCTTCTTTTGATGTCCGTTGGTTCGAGTGTTATGAGAGAGGGAGAAAAACTTCCCCATGGCTCTGCTTTCACTATGCCATGCACCATTTTATGAACTTCCGTCATGTCCCCTCTTGTTCGCCTTTCCTCTAAACTAAAAAGTCCCGAAGGTAGCAAACTTTCTCCCTGGAAAAATCCTCCACCCCCTTGATCATTTAGGATGGAGAGGTATTATAGTTAATGCATTGTAGAGATGGTTGAAGATGGTTGGATGGAGTCAGAGAGAGTCAGAAAGTTCTCCCCTGGAATCCCTGCCCTAACCTCAGCCCCTGGTGCCGTTTTGAAAAGACACTCTGCACATGTTCAGAGGCACTCTAATCCGGCGCGAACCCTTTGCTTGTTGCAGAGCTGAGCTTTTGGTTTAGTGACGAAGGCCTGTGCCAGTGTCCCTGCTGGAAAGGTCAGCCAAGTGCTTAGCTGTTACAGCACTTCTCCCTCCCTCCCATTTGTCTCTATCAATAAGAAGGGTATGAGGGTTTAAAGGAGCGGAGGGCGGGTGGGAAGACACCATCCAGCCTGCCCAGCATCTGCATCTTGTGATCCTGGAACTCAAGAGCCCCTCTGACTCAGCAGGTTATTAATAACGCACAGGCCTCCAGGCCTCCAGGCTTTTCCACTGCTGCAATCTCCATGCCAGCGTCTCCTCTATCTCTCCTCTAGAGACTGCAGAATGCACCGTTTGGTGGTTTTTTTTGTTTTTTTTAATCACCAGCAAGGTTAAAATCTTTTCTTCCTCTTCCCCACCCCCCACTCTCTGCGCCATCATGCATTCCCCCATCCTCAGGGACAGGCCTGACAGTCATGTTTTGTTTTTGTTTTTTGCTGCAAGCTTGAAAAAGCCGATCTGTGCCTGAGACTCTCCTGCCATCCCAAGGGACAGAGGTGTGCTTACGACAGTGCTGTGCCAGAACACATTTTTCTCTCCTGTGGTGCCATGAAAGTTATGTATTCTATTTGCACTACTGGGACATGCTGCAAAAAGCAGAGCAATCTTAGACCAATCTACATAGGATACTCCCTTCTGATGCTCTGCCACAGTCCCAGGCAGCAAGGTCAGTTTTGAAAAATCCTGTTTCGGTGCCAGAATAGGGCTGTTAAGTCTGATCTGGGGCTGATCTTCTTACATTCTAAGGTCCTGTCTCTGCTTCTTAGAAGCCACATTCACACCATACATTTAAAACCCCGTGATACCTATTTAAACAGTGACAGCTTACCCCAAATAATTCTGGGAGCTGTAGTTTGTTGTGAGTGCCCCTTACAGAGGTGCAATTCTAGAGTGGTTTAGCCATGGGTAGGCAAACTAATGGGACCCAGGTGGCGCTGTGGGTTAAACCACAGAGCCTAGGGCTTGCTGATCAGAAGGTCAGCGGTTCGAATCCCTGCGACGGGGTGAGCTCCCGTTGCTTGGTCCCAGCTCCTGCCCACCTAGCAGTTCGAAAGCATGTCAAAGTGCAAGTAGATAAATAGGAACCGCTCTGGCGGGAAGGTAAACGGTGTTTCCGTGTGCTGCTCTGGTTCGCCAGAAGCGGCTTAGTCATGCTGGCCACATGACCCGGAAGCTGTACGCCGGCTCTCGGCCAATAAAGCGAGATGAGCGCCGCAACCCCAGAGTCGGACACAACTGGACCTAATGGTCAGGGGTCCCTTTACCTTTACCTAGGCAAACTAAGGGGACCGGCTGCGGCACAATCGCCTTCTGAATCCGGCCCACGGACAGTCCGGGAATCAATGTGTTTTTACATGAGTAGAATTTTATTTAAAATGCACCTCTGGCTTATTTGTGGGGCCTGCCTGGTGTTTTTACATACCGTAAGTAGAATGTGTGCTTTTATTTAAAATGCATCTCTGGATTATTTGTGGGGCATAGGAATTCATTCATTATTATTTTTTCAAAATATAGTCCGGCCCCCCACAAGGTCTGAGGGACAGTGGACCAGCCCACGGCTGAAAAAGTTTGCTGACCCCTGGAACCGTTTAACAATCAATCCCTCTTTCCAGAAGACCCTAATCATTGTAGATCTGGGAGAGGATTAAGGGTTTCTTCACAACTCTCAGTGCTGTTGTACCTGCAAATAATCTATACCTGTAGTTAAACAGGAGGTGCAGAGTGGTAGGTGAGAAAGGGGAGCCAGTGTGTTTTAGTGGTTAAGAGTGGTAGACTCGTAATCTGGGGAACCGGGTTCGCGTCTCTGCTCCTCCACATGCAGCTGCTGGGTGACCTTGGGCTAGTCACACTTCTCTGAAGTCTCTCAGCCCCACTCACCTCACAGAGTGTTTGTTGTGGGGGAGGAAGGGAAAGGAGAATGTTAGCCGCTTTGAGACTCCTTCGGGTAGTGATAAAGCGGGATATCAAATCCAAAACTCCTCCTCCTCCTCCTCTGGACTTGATTCTGGACTCAGATAATCTAAGGCAGCTTCCTGTGCTCCTAGCCCAGCCCATGTCTTTTTTTTTTTCTTCACACCTGGCTTGTGATGCCAGGTGCCAGCGAAGGACACACACACATTATCGGCTTAAAACACAGCACAGTTGTTCCTCGCCCCATGTGTTTAAAGTTGTATGTTTAAGTTGCAGTACACACCATTAACTGATTTGTTTCCCTGTGCCTGCAACCCACCCAGAACTGCTATTCAACACAACTATCTTCTGAGCATATTGCAATGGATATGAAACGTACACATCTTGGTTTCACCATGCAGTGCTCCTTGAGAAGCTTCATGTTAAGTATGGATTGTGGCTAACATCGTGGGTAACTGGCCTCAAACAGCAGCTGTGGTGCATTTGCACTGGAGCCAGAATAAATTGTAATATATACACAGTGGTCAAATTAGAAGGAAAGTTGTCAATAGTGGTCCTGTTTTTGTTTGTTTGTTTGTTTGTTTTTTGACTCGTCTGGCTTCTGGTAGGATAATTGGATGGCACTCAAGGCTTTCTGTATGCTCTTTATCACATACTGCCATCCAGTGGTCAAAAATATATACAGTATTTTCCTGCGTATAAGACTACTTTTTAACCCAGGAAAATCTTCTCAAAAGTCGGGGGTCGTCTTATATGCCGGGTCGTATTTCTTATACGGCGAGTATATCCCAAACTCTTTATTTTAACTGGAAAAGTTGGGGGTCGTCTTATACGCCCAGTCATCTTATATGCCGGAAAATACGGTATGTATGCCATAAAAAATAATAATTCTTAAGCGGTCAAACTCACAGGATGTATAAAGTTAAAGGATAAAAGAAATAGGGTTTTTTTAAGGCTCCCCTTTACTCTATTTATGAAATCTAGGTATAATCCTAGATGTTGACAAATGTAAGTGTTTCTCCTTGTAGTACTGGGTGTAGTGGTTAGAGTTTTCCTCTAGGGCCCAGGATACCTGGGTTCAATGAGTGTGTGACCTTGCGCTGGTCATTCTCTTTTAGCTTAACCTACCTCACAGGGTTGGTGTGAGAACACAACTGGGAGGGGAGAGAACTGTATCTGTTGTCTTGAGCTCCTGGGTGGAAAAGTTGTATATGATTGGATATAAATGTTAATCTAAATAATGATGATGATGATGATGATGATGATGATGATAATAATTAAATAAAGGAATTTATTTATTTTACTTACCTTTATATTTGTATCTGCTCATTTACCTTTGTACTATTTCTTAAACTTTGATATGGGCGCAATTGTTTTTGTCTTATAAATGGACATTTTGTGCCATTTGAATGAAATAGGATGATTAAGGGTTTGGGGGTAACTTATGTTGGTTGGCCAGTAAACTATTTTAGTTTCATATTAATACAATCTAGGTTGTTTCCATCCAGAAGCACACTACATTTATAGCCTGCCTTTCCTCTCAGGAACTAAAGTTGCAGTACATGGTTTTCTCCCCACCTCCATTTCATCTTCACATCAATACTAACTACATGCCAACAAATATAGGGTTCCCAGCCTCGGGCTTGCAGGATGCAGAGTGTGTGCGGTGCCATTTGCAGGGGAGAAGGAGAGGTAGGTGGAAAGGGGGGGGGGGAAGCTGAACTTTCCCCAGTGACTCTGCCTACAGGACATACAGGTATGCCACATTCTGAATTTTGAAAAATGGGTCCTGCTGTAATTAAATGTTGCATGTAAAGGGCTGCTCTTCGTTGTCCCAGCCAGCCACACTCTCCTTTTTATATAAAAATTAAGCGCACCAAGCCCCTCACAAATCTGGGTTGTAACCTCCAGGGCAGAAGATTCACGATGGATTCATGTGGAGAGAAAGTGTGTTTTGTCCTCCTTATTTTGTTCAAAGAAGAGAATATTCATAAAACTAAGTTTTATGAATGTGTTGCTTTAGCAGATGGATTGAATATAAGCATTGAAGGGCAATGACTTGGGTAAAAGTGTTGAAAACGCTTTGTACATAACTAATCTTGAATGTAATCTGTTATCTACAGCTAGGTAAACAGAGGATGGGCATGAAGTGAATTTTAGAAAGAATAAATGTGAAATTCTGAAAGATGGGAAACTGTGTTCAGAAGGGAGAAATTCTGATTTGTGTATGTACTGAATGTGAAGGGTACTAATGTTGCTGCTAATGGTAAGAATTAAGCTAATGCTGTTCACACTGTAGCAAATGTTAAACCACATGACAACGGTGTTCATTGTTTTCATAGAAATTTTGGGCATGTAAATTTTAAAACAGTTGCCAACATGCAGGAAGGAGGGAGCTGCGGCCCAAGATAGGAAAAGGGGTGATAAGGGAGCACCTAGCTACTTTAAATTACTTCAAATCTCCAGGGCCTGATGAGCTGCACCCTAGGGTTCTAAAGGAGCTTCTGGATGTAATCTTAGAAACTCTGTCTATAATCTTTGAGGATTATTGGAGAACAGGTGACATCCCTGCAGAATGAAAGTGGGCAAATGTCCCCATCTTCAAAAAGAGGAAAACAGAAAACACAACTTATTCAGCTTAACATCAATACCTGGAAAGGTCCTAGAACAGATAATTCAATAGTTGGTCTGTGAACACTTAGAAAATAATGTGATTACTAAGATCCAACATGGGTTTCTCAAAAACAAGTCATGCCAGACGAATCTCATTACTGGGTGGATGTGAAAAGGGTGGTTCACTGCCTTAAAGGTACCACAAACGGTCATTTAAAGTTGTCAGCTCGCAGCAATCCTGAACTGGTGGGTTACACTGATGTTGACTGAACTAGGGATCCCAAAGATTACAAATCCACAGGTGGGTGCGTGTTTATGCTTGGCAATGGTCCCATTTCATGGGGCAGTTATAAACAGAACTGTACTGTATAGCTTTGCCTTCTACAGAGTCTGAAAACATGGCAGCCACAGAAGCCTTCAGACAGATGGCCTGGCTTGATCAACTGATCAAAGATTTGGGTTAGCGAGAAAGGGGCCTGTTCGCCTGATGGAAGACAACCAGAGTTGCTGCAAGCTGTCCCAGAGTGAGATGTTCCACACAAGGACAAAGCACATTGGGGGTGAAGTTCCATTATGTATGTGAGGCCATCCAAAACAGACTTGTGAACTTGTCTAATTGCCATACCAAATATAATAATAATAATAATAATAATAATAATAATTGCTGCTAATTATATTTATATAATTATATTTAATATATATTTAATATTTAATATATTTATATTTAATAATAATAATAATAATAATAATAATAATAATTTATTTGTACCCCGCCCATCTGGCTGCAGATGACTGCAGATATTCAGACTAAGCCTTTACCAAGAGACAAGTTTCCAGAATCTTAAAGTCAAGTTGGGACTCTGTGCGGTTTAATATGAATATGAATTTATGTTGTTTTTCCTGAGAAGGGGTGTGTGGGATATTTAAAATGTTGGTTAGACTGCATTTTAAATATCCCACAAATAAAAATTATGTTTTGCCATATAGGCATATGAAAGGAGCTAAAGGCCACAGAGTTTACCTGTAAACTTGCTAGAGAGAACTCTGTGAGAGAAACTCCCCCTGTGCCCTGACCGGGGCGAGGGGGCAGGGCGGGGGGCGGACGACATGGCTATACCTTCAAACCTTGGTTCTTGAAAAGCTTAGTTGATTAAAAAATCAGCTCCTGAACGCCAAAAACCTGGAAGTGTTCCGGTTTTCGAATGTTTTTCCAACACAGCTTCCACTAGAGTGCAGGAAGCTCCTGCAGCCAATTGGAAGCCGTGCTTTGGTTCTGGGAGTCGAATGGACTTCTGGAATGGATTAAGCTCGAGAACCAAGGTTCCACTGTATATTATCCTACCTGCCTGGGCAACACACTCGCTCTTTCTTTCTCTTCCTCTCTCCACCATGCCAGCAATGTGAGGACATCTGCAGTCTGAACTCTAAGCTCAGACTCCATTTTAAAGGTAGACTTAAGTATGTCTTTATAACTGAATTATAATTTTAAGCCTGCTTGAACAAAGCTGCTGTATCTGTTACCCTTCAACAAGTATTTTGGGTGAGTAAATGCTATTTTTACATTTTACAAGACTGTTTGTGTGATTGTTAATTTAAGGGGGAGAAAAGGAGGAAATACCAGGAAAATCCGGTCTGCCTTAAAACATCCTGGATTACTTAAACTAAAAGGCTAAAACTAGCTTATCTAAGCTTCCTTTTTAAGTTGCAAAAGGATGGCACTCTGCTGAACTCACAAATGTGAGGAAGGAAGGATAATATCTAATAAAAAATATCATTTCCTAGCATCTATTTACCACATTCCAACAGGCTCTGGGTGCTGGTGGGAGTTGTAGTCCAAAAAATCTGGAGTGTACCAGATTGCAGTAGGCAGATCTAGATCAGGGCTAGGCAGAAAGTAGCTTGTGATCTACCCAATGTGAATGATTTATCAGTTCATTTCAGGTATGGGAGAACACACCATGCTCATTAATTTGAATGGATTACCTTCTTGTTTATTTTGAGATCTTTCTGCCCTATATGTTTGCAGAGAATAATTCTTCTTGGTGCTTCCATTCCCTGTCTTTGATATGTCTCCTTGGAGATACACAGGAGATCTCTAGAGAATGTCTTATTGATAGGAATGGGTGTGTAGGAGATGGTGTTAGAATAAGCCAGCTCCTGTCCCAAGGGAAGGAATAAGGTGCTGTTTGTGTAAACCATCTCTCTGTAATACAATAAAAATTAGAGAACATGGTGTAGTGGATAGTGTTTCCGGGTAGACTCGGGGTTAGTTCCCTGCTTTGCTGTGAAGATTTCTGGGCATCCTTAATAAAGTCATTTTACCTAGGCCTGCTCAACCTTGCAAGGCTGTAGAGGGGATATGTAAAATAAGAGCTGTATAGTAGTAAGTGCAGTAAAAGGGCACTGCATTACAAATGGGCTGTGACTCAATTAAAAGCACATTCTGCAATGAGGAAACTAAAATCTGACATTTGCTCATTGCAAACTGGATAAATATTGCAAATATTTGATCCTGTCATTCAGTCATTCTTGGAGAGAGGTCCTTGCCCTGTGGCCAAGTGCAGGCTTTAGATGGAAACGTTTGCAACTTCAGCCCAAAATGCTGTATTACACTGGCCTTCTGACTCAGCAGGGCTCTTTAAAAAGCAGAGCTGGGAACCAATGTGGTGTAGTGGATACAGTGTCAGACTAGGATCTGGGAGACCAGGGTTCAAATCCCCACTTGGCCATGAAGCTTACTGGGTGACCTTGGGCCAGTCCCTGTCACTGAAGGTAACCTACCTCACAGGGTAGTTTGGGGATTAAATGAAAAAGGGGAGAACCATGTATACCATTTTGAGCTACTTGGAAAAAAGGTGGGGTTTAAATACAATATATAAAACTAGTAGATATGATGCCCGTTAAAATAACGGGCGCTAGAAGGTTAGTCTGCCCTGCGCCGCCATAGCCTCGGCCCCGGCCGCCTTTGCCCTTGGAGCGTCTCGGAGCAGCAGCCGCTGCCGCCGCGCCAGCCACCCCCGCCCGCCCGCCGAACCGCCCCTTCCCGCGCGTCGCCTCACGGCCGCCGCTCCTCTGTCCCCTCAGCCATGTTCGCAGCCGCTCAGCTCATCCTCCCCAGCTCCGTGCGAGGCGGCGGCACTGACCCAACTGACGACGCGCGTGCACCGCCGCTGCCTCTCGGATATGCCCCCCTCTCCGCCCGCTCCAATCCCTGTGTCCGTGAGGCACATGCGCAGTAGCGCAATTCCACTGACACACGGACTGGACGCAGAGACACAGGGACTTTATTATATAGGATAATGATAATGATAATAACTCTATTGTATCATACAACTGCCTTTGGTATGAGGATGGGCATTAGCTCAGTGAAACTGCATCTGATTTGCAGGCAGAAGGTGCCAGGTTTCTCAGTATCTCCCGGTAGGACTGGGAATGCCCCCTGCCTAAAGCCCTGGACAGCAGCTGCTTGTCTGTGTAGATCAGTGGTTTTCAACCAGTGTGCCGTGGCACCCTGGGGTGACTTGAGGAACATTCGAGGGCCCCCAGTGGGTTGTCCTTTCATTAACGTGAAGCCTGTATCTTCCTGCATTATCTCTCTCTCTCCAAGAAACATCCTGGGGAGCCAGCAGCTGTAACTTGTGGCCCATTAACTTCCTGCATATATACGTATCTCCCCATGTTTATCTCCCCAGGGGCAGAATGGTGGAATTCCCACTTACACATGTCCTGTAACAGAACCCCAGTGTAAATGCCTCCCATAGGGGTGCTGTAGAAAGAACGTGGTTGGTCAAGGGAGAAGTGGACTCAAAAAGGTTGAAAACAACAGGTGTAGACAATACTGAGCTACTTGGACCAATGGTCTGAGCTAGTATATAGCACTTTATTGCGTTCCTATGGTTGGGACTGTTCTGTTGCCTTACAGCTCTCTACTAATCATGTATATTTGGAAGAAAGTCCTGTTGAATGCAATGGGTCTTGCTCTCAGGTAGGTAGGCTAAGGATTCAGCAGCCTTAGTTTTTAATGTAAATTAAGGGCTGCATCCAATGCTAGCTTTACTCAGGAACAGACCCAATGCAAAAAAATGGACATGACTCACTTTCATCCATTAATTTCAGTGGGTTTATTCTGAGTAGAGCTTAGCTGGACACAATCTACTTTTTGTGACTGCATTTTTGTAAGTTTTTAGAAATGTTTTTAATTGATGAATTTTGCTTATATGTTACGTTTCTCCTAGTCAAAGGCCAGAGGAGGTTCACAGCATAAATTAAAACAGATACAACTAAAACACATTATAAACATAAACATTAAAAACAATTTTACTGTTGTATTTTAAATTATCGCAACCCACCCTGGGACTTTAGGGCAAAGGGCAAATAACAAAACAACCAACCACTCTTAAGTGCTTTTGTTGGGATCAGGTCCATTCTTTCTGTTTTTCTCTTTCCCCTTTTTTGATCTGCTCTCCCACCTATTTTCTTTTTCTTTTTCATTTCTTTCTGTTCTTTTCCCTTCATCTCTCCTCAGCCAAAGCGCCCTGCTTTCCCCGGCGGGCCCGGCAGGCGCCGCTGTCCCGTTTCGCGGGCCTGGCCGCTGCGGGTTGAGCTGCTCACTCCAGCCCGGGGATTGACAGGCCTTTTCGCAGGAGGCGGAGGAGGCGGAGGCAACCATAGCAGACACTGAGAGGCAGTCGTGAGAAGCTTGGCAGGTCGCCGCCGCCTCTGCCTTGCAATCCGCAGCCATCCTGACCCCCGAGCCCCCAAGCTCCCCCGCCAGCCGGCTCCCCAGGCACATTTGGCTCCCTACAACCACAACAGGTGGGTATTGGGGGGGCTCAGGATGCAGTTCGGGGGCTTTTCTGTGAGGCGAGGTGGGAGGCCGGGCAGCTATAAAATGGAGACTGAGGAAGGAAAGCGAGCGAGTTGAAGGAGTGAAGTAGGCCAGGTTTCCCCCCACCTCAGGGGTGGAGGGGAATTTTTTTTTACCAGCCCCCCAACAAGCCCCTTAGCTCTCCCCACCTACCCCCCTTTTGGCCCTTAAAGGGGTCGCAGGGCCCCCTTCCATATTTGACTTGTATCAGACTCTGCTGACCCCATTTTGTTTGTTTTTGTTTTGCAAATGCAAAGCAGACCTCCATCCAGTTTGGATGCCTCCATGCAAAAGAAAAGAAAAAAAAATCCAGAGCAACACCAAAATATGCATTTGGTTTAAGTCATTTTAGGGGTTATGAAATTATTGTTAGGTGCTCCTTGCTATTGCTGTTATTATTAATTTGTGGTGGAGAGAGGGAATTGGAAGGTTTTGCAAGGGAGAATTGATGAAAGGGCGTTGGTTCCCCACCCCCCTCTGAAGTTTCAATAACAAACCGTGCAATTGTAATTATCTTTATTATTGCAAAATTGTGCGATGCTGATTTCAGGGATGGAGAATGGAGGTTTGTCCTTGGTTTTGGAGAAGATGTGGGCCAGTTAACACCCACCTCTTTATATTCTCTGCCCCCCCCCCCCGCCGCTCCAAAACTAAAACATAATTGAGAATGACTGAATATATTTCGGTTGCGCTGGATTGGGAGAGTCTTGACTTTTAATTAGTGTGTTGCCTTTCAGCGTTGCCATTTTGCCCAGGCTTCTGTTTTGCTTTTAAATCCATCTTTCCCTTCCATTGTTTTGGCCGTGCGTTGTGGTTGTGGAAGGCCTAGATATTTATATGTATATCTATATGTGTGTGTGTGTGTGTGCACGCGTTTCCACTGTGATTGAAAGCTGCAAAACTGTTTCTTACCTTAGATATTTCTGACATGCCATAATGTAAAATGTGTGTGTGTGTGTATGGGCATCTTTTAAAATAGCAACCGACATCACTCTTCCATTACGACACACCTGATTGTATACAGAAATTGGCATTTTTGGCGGGGGAGGGCACACTTTAAATAGGGTAATAATGTGGAATGGACTTCCCATTTTTATTATTATTTCAAATGCAGAAAGATGGGGATTCTTTACTTTTTTTTTTTTTAAAGAATTTTGAATCTCAATGGGATTTCAGAAGTTTGGGTCTGATCTTTTTCATTGGTTGTGTTGTGATCCTGTTGCGGCTTCCTATGGGGGGCGGGCAGGATCCTAGCCCAGAGACTAAAAGTGGAAGAGAGGAAATTAAGGAAAGTCTTGCTTTGAGAAATGAGTGACATTAAGTGTGTGTGTGGTGTAATGAATGTTGGAAGTACTGTATATTGTTGGGCGATGTTATCCTCTACTATGAGACTGGTGCGTGTGTATGGCTGTTAGTTTTTCTGATGTGGTCAGTCTCCCCGCGCCCTTTTGTAGATCAAATTAGAATTTAAAATCTATTCTTTAATAACTGTACATTTAATGGGTTTGTAGGGAGAACACGCCCCTCTTTACTGTGTCTTTTTTGGGCTACAAAACCTGGTTTTCATTCCCAAAGTTGTGCAGCTTCCCAGCTGTGAAAAGGTGATGATGAAACAAGAGAACATTTGGGAAGTTGGATCTGTCTATGCCTTCAAGATGGTCACTGTGTGTCGCATCCAGAATTCTACTGTCAATGGCTGTCGCTGTAATACAAAATGAGGATTGTGACAATCCAATATTTTTTTATTGTCATCTTTGATTAATACCTCTTTAAGCTTTTTTGGGGGGGACATGATGAAAGGCACAAATGGTGGTGCTTCCTTTTTTTTCAGGATGATGGCCTGCGTTTATGACTGCTTCTTATTTTCTTGAGGTGGCTTCTAGCAGGTAGAATTGCTGGGGTGTTTTTTTGGTTGAATGTTACATTAGATCGCTTCTCCAGTGCTGAGCAGTCACAGGCAGTCATTGATTTCTGTTAGCACCTAGCTTTCACACATTTTTCCAAAGTCAAGCATTTAAAGATCCAGAGCCACAGGTAAAATTGAGAAGGGTAGGCTATGAAACTGTATATAAATATCAATAAACTGTGCTTGCCTTTTGCAGATATAGATACATGTTCTTTTACTGGATAAAGCTTGAAAGTTCCTCTCCCCCCTGCTCCCACCCTAGCCTAGTATTTCGGGTATATTCCCCATGTAGAGAGAGATGAAAGTCTCTCTTCTGGACTTTTTCTTGTAATCACGATGCCTTGGACCACAAGCGTGCTAAATGTTTGATTTTTGGGATGGGGTGGAAGGAGCTTACCCAATGTGGGGTACACTTCATTTCTCCGCCCTCTGCTTTTTGCGATAGAAGGTTATCAATATCCCAGTTTTGAAATTGGTTGGTAATTGGGAAGGTGTCCTTGAAAAGTGCACATCTGCCTTGTGACCATTCCTGGTCCATGTTATGGTCTGTCTGGAAATGGCTCCTCCTATGTGTGTTGGGGTTAAAGATAGTGGACTAGTTTGGGCATCACTCTAAATCTGTGCCTCTCTCTATGTCATTATGCTCCAACTCCCATTAATCCACATGGCTAATGGTCAAAGATGATGGGATGAGAGCTGTAGTCCAACGATAGCTGGAGGGCCCCCGGTTGTTCTTCACACTGGTGCTACGCCATACTTTTCTCTGGGTAAGGTGGGTGAGGCTGCTTACCTGTCAATCACCTCATTACACATTGACTTCAGGTGACTTCAGGGCTTGCCAAGAGCGCTTAGTGCTTTGAAGTGCTGCCAATCAAAAGATTGTTGATACTTCAAAGTGCTAAGGAGGACTCTTTGTAAGCCCCTTCAAGGATTGACCAGTTATGGAATTTTCCATGGGAAACACAGCAGCACAGCCAGACCCAGGAAGCTTTAAGTCAGTGCCTATCAGTTGCTAGCACTAACTTCAAGCCCTGCTTTCTGTTGGGTCCAGCTGTGCTGAGGAGCTCCCCATGGGAAACTCAGGAATATATCTGATCCCAGGTGACCTGCTCTTGCCACTGATCAGCTGATTGACAGCGAGTGCAAGCCTCCCTTGTCAGTGCACTTTAAGGCTCCTGATCATACAATGGCAGCTGCATCTTCACCTGCCCCATACCTTATGTTACAGATGATGTGAGGGGTGGGGCAGGTGGGTGTGATTTGGGAAACAGCCTCATGGGCGAAATGGGGAGCCATGCTGAGCCTTATTAGCTTATCTGAGTTTCTAACACTGGATCTTTGCTCCAAAACAGAGGGAAATATTAAAGTGATGGAATGGTATGGGGGAAATTTTCTTTGTTTTTTCCCTCCCTAGACCTAGGGTTATATCCAGTGTAGTGCTACATGAGGAATTTGTTTGCACAGCAAAATATTCTCACTCCCCAAAACCAGCCCTAGGGGTTCCCCCAACCTTCTGGAGCAGAATTGGTGAGAGTGCAAAAGGAAAAGAGGATGGAAAGTCCCATTGCACAAGCAGAAATTATAAGAATGTAAGATGAGCCCTGCAGGGTTAGGCCAATGGCCCATCTAGTCCAGCATCCTGTTATCACAGTGGCCAACCAGAGGCCTGTGGGAAACCTTCAAGCAGGACCCAAGCACAAGCCCTCTCCCGTCCTGCGTTTTCCAGCAACTGGTATTACAGCCTCCAGCTGTGGAGGCAGAGCACACCTACGGGTATAATGGCTAGTAGCCAAATCCTTGTACTGATGGGATGTTTGAGTTGAATACTGCCCTTAAAATTTATAGATGAGCATTGTTTTTTGGGGGAGGATGAGTCTGTTGAGGGGTATTATTCATGATAGCCAAATGGAACTTCCATGCTCAGCACAGTATACCTCTCAATATTACCGTAGGTGTTGTTGACAAACTGCATAAAGGCTGTTGCCTTTAGGCTCAGGTTTTGGGCTTCTCAGGTCTATCTAGATGGCTGCTGTTGAATGCTGCATCAGTGCAGCAAATTCAGCAGGAAAACATTTTATAAGCAGGACCAGGGGACCTGTGACCCTCTGGCCTTTCCAAGTACCCAGGAGACTGCCTTATACAGAGTCAGACCATTGACCCATCTAAGCAGACAGGCGGGAACTCTCTAGGATTTCAGGAAAAGGAACTTCCCCTGCCCTTCCTGGAATAGTTGCCATTGGTGATTGAACATGGGACTTTCTGCATGCAAATCAGATGCTCCCCCACTGAGCTACAACCCTTTCATAGGGTTTTCTGATAACTCTTGGGAGGTTTCCCTGCTGCTCCTACCTAACTGTCCAGGCACTAGCTAGGATTAAGAATGGGAAAACTGTGGAATTCTCTGCCGCAAGATTTGGTAGCCACCAGCTTCAGGAACATAAGGAGAGCCCTTCTGAATCAGACCAAAGGCCTATTTAGTCCAGCATCCTCTTTTCCACAGCAGCCGACTGAAAGCCCCAGTGGGAAGCCCACAAGCTGGACATAAGAGCAATGCCATTTTCTTGCAGCTGTTGCCCAGTGACTGCTATTCAGGGACACATTGCTTCTCATTTTGAAGGCCCTGTAACAGCAAGCATGACTAGCAGCCATTGGAAAGCAGAATAGGCAAATTCACAGAAAATCAGGCTATCGGTGTTTGCTAGCCATGGTGGCCATATGCCACCCCCAGAAACAGAAACACTATGAAGTGCTGAGGAGGAGGAGCAGAAGAGAGGGCTATTGGCCGTATGTCCTGCTTGTGGGCTTCACTGTTGGTGAGAAAATGCTGGAGTTGATGGGCATTTGACATGATTTGCTCCTAAATGTAGTGGCCACAGACTTGGATGGCTTTAGAAGAGGATTGACAGATGAATCAAGAATAAGGCTATCAGTGGCTACTAGCCGTGGTGGCGATGCTCTGCTTCCACAGTCAGAGATGCTTCCAAATACCAGTTGCTGGAATCTTGTGTCCCTTTCTGACAACATCAGGCTAACAATCAAGATGGACAAGACTGTTGATACCAAGGAGCTTAATTAGACAGATCTGTCTTATTTAGACAAACTAGTGGAGGTAAAAGGCTATCAGTAGCTTCCTAGAGTCCTGCTATGGGGCAGCTAGGTAGGTACCGGTAGGTAAATAAGTATGGGGAAAGCGAAATGTCACTTAGAGAAAGATCTGCAATATTTTCCTTGAAGCTTGCATTTGTTTTCTTCTGGATTGTTTCATTTGATGTTTTAATGTGTTGTAAACTCCTTTGAGATTTTTTCTTTTAAAATGCGGATGATACCCAGCTCTATCTCTCCTTTAAATCAGAACCAGTGAAGGCAGTGAATGTCCTGTGTGAGTGTCTGAAGGCGGTTGGAGGATGGATGGTGGTTAATGAATTGAGGTTGAATCCCGACAAGACAGAAGTACTGTTTTTGGAAGACAGGTGTGGGCGGGTGTGTGGGACTCCTTGCTCCTGAATGGGGTAACTGTGCCTCTGAATGACCAGGTGCGCAGCCTGGGAGTCATTTTGGACTCACAGGTGTCCATGGGGGCACAGGTCAGTTCTGTGTCCAGGACAGCTGTCTTCCAGCTCCATCTGGTACCATGGGCGTAGCCAGGATTTTTGCTGTGGGGGGCAGGCCTTTGTTAGGGGGGCAGAACCTCAATTTGCTATGTATTTTTATTTATTTTTATTGATTTAGGGGGGCAGCTGCTCTGCATGTCTGGTATGCCAGCTGAGACCCTACTTGCCCACAGACTGTTTCGCCATAGTGGTATGTGCTCTGATTATCTCCATGTTGGACTACTGCAATGTCATCTACATGAGGCTACCTTTGAAGGAGACTTGGAAACTACAACTAATCCTGAATGTACCAGCTAGACTGGTGACTGAGAGTGGCCTCTGGACCATATAACGCTGGTCCTAAAGGATCTTCACTGGCTCCTAGTACGTTTCTGAGCACAACTCAAAGTGTTGGTGCTCACCTTTAAATCCCTAAGTGGCCTTGGCCCAGTACACCTGAAGGAGTATCTCTACCCCCATTGTTCAGCCCATTGTTCACTGAGGTCCTCCACCTGGGGTCTTCTGGCAGTTCCCTCACTGCGAGAAGTGAAGTCAGGCCTTCTTGGCAGTGGTGCCCTCCCTATGGAATGCTCTCCATGTCAAGGAGATGAAGAACTTTTAGAAGACATCTGAAGGCAGCCCTGTGTCAGGAAGCTTTTAGTATTTGACGTTTTATTATGTTTTTATATGTGCTGGAAGCCACTCAGAATGGCTGGGGAAACCTAGTTGGATGGATGGGCGGGTTATTATTATTATTATTATTAATATTATTATTATTAGGTATAGAAATTAAATCTGCTATAAAAAAGGCACCTAGATATATTGTGACTGTCACCCAGGTTTAATGAGTGGATGGGCGGGTTATTATTATTATTAATATTATTATTATTAGGTATAGAAATTAAATCTGCTATTAAAAAGGCACCTAGATATATTGTGACTGTCACCCAGGTTTAAGGTGCCATTTGGCGATTAGCTGAAATATCTGTTTCTAACACTGCTCCTAGTTTGTGGAATGCTCTCCCAAGGGAGTCCCTACTGGAGTCACCGCTGTCTGTCTATAGGCACCAGGCACAAATACTTTTATTTACCCAGGCCTTTGCGCCTTAGTTTGCAAAGTAATTGGTTATATCCGTGGCCTTTCCCCCCTGTTCATCCTTTTAGTGGGGTTGAGGTGGATTTGTCTTTTAAAATATTTTGGTTTTTATATTCATGGATTACCATTTAAGGTCTAGTATTTATATTTTGTTTTAATGTTTCTTCTGATTCCTTATATCTACCTTCCATAGGATCATAGAATTGTAGAGTTAGAAGGGACCCCAAGGATCATCTATTCCAAACCCCTGCAATGCAGGAATCTCAACTAAAGCATACATGACAGATGGCCATCCAACCTCTATTTAAAAACCTCCAGTGAAGGAAAGTCCATTGCTTTTCTCCTCTTATGCCCTCTTAACAAACTGTTTTTTGCATTGGAATACCAGGCGCGAAACATCCTCCTCCTGGGTATAAAGGATTACCTAAAGCCTTGGCAATAGGAACTTTGGGTTGTATCCAGAGTAGACCCATTAAAATCTATGGATCTAACTTAGTTAAGATAGGCATAAATGTTGACTCTTCTGAGAAGGACTAGCACTGGATATAACCCTTTCTCTCTCCCTGCCCCCATCTTGAACCTTGTGTTTGTTTTCCTTTGCCACTAATCTCAACAGTTGTGAAGATAAGCTTCCACTTCTGACCTGGATACATGCCAGGGCAATGTAGATGTGTTTCAGGTGCTCCAGTTCATTTGCAACAGAAGGGGTAGAGAATGGGATTTGGCCAGGAGGCCAGATTGTTATCTCCTCCACACATAGCTGATGGCCAAATCTGGAAGATAGGCAGTGTCCCCCACCTGGCAATCACCTGACATCACAATGAGACATGAGGGGCATGGAAGCAGTGGGATCGTTTCACAGGCAATGTCAATGTCACAGGACTGAGTGTCAGGCTCAGGCTCTTTGTTTGCTCCGCTTCAGTGAAATACTTTCCAGTTTCTTGTTGCATCTGAACTAGCAAACTATGGTTTGAGCTTGCCTTCCAAACCAGGATTCCAAACCACCATGGTTTGGCATTCCATCTGAACTGAGGCTCTGTGAGCGTTGGCAATTTTATCATTTCCATTCCCTGGTTGGAAGTTGAATTTTGTGTAAGGAAGATGCCTTATTCATATGTGGTTGAGCAGAGATTTGAACCTGGGCATTCCATTCTATTCTCTCTGGTGAGAGGATCATAGCTCAGTGGCAGAGCACATGCTTTGCATGTAGATTAGAAGGTCCCAGGTTCCACACCTGGCTTCTCCAGTTAATAAGATCAGGGTATCAGGTGAGAGCCTTCTCTGCCCAAGCACCTAGAGCAGGAGTGTGGAATACCTGAAGTAAGTATTCTGGTTAGTAAACTCGTTTGGAAGCCGAACTTCCAATATGGCTTCTGTGGCTTCTGATTGATTGCAGGAAGCTTCTGCAGCCAATCAGAAGCCATGTCTTGGTTTTCGAACGTTTTCAGAAGTAGAACGGACTTCTGGAACAGATTCTGTTCGAGAACCAAGGTATGACTGTACTGTGTTAGCATTGGGCATAGGGCAGGTCTGTGGGGCTTGGGAAAACAGCCTTGCAGGCCTAGTTTGTTCCATGGGCTGGAGGTTTCCCACCACTGAATGGGCAATACCAGGGTAGATGGGCAAATACCAAGCTAATATAAGGCAGTTTCCAGTGTTTCCTCTGCATCTGCTTGCTGTTGCTTTTGGCAAGCGTTTCGGGTGAGATTGGCAAGTGGCCCTTAGTTCTGAACTGCTGGGTTAGGATTTTTCTAAAGACTGTCGATAATGTGTGGGTGGGTGTTCTCTAATTGCCACCTTGCAAAATCAGCCCATAGGTGTTTTCTTACCCACCTGTCCACATGCACCCGTGCCAAATCATTTGTTGCCCATCAACAGCCTTCAGGGGGAGAGAAGTAATAACTGTCTCTCCTTTGATTTCCAAATGTTGTCCTACCTGGTAAACTCTTCCTCATCATCTTGAAGCTGGATACCTCAGGGACATTGTGTGCTCCTTTCCTGAATTTCCAGCTTACATTTTAAAAAGTCAAGTTGCTAGCCCTCGTGGATATGAATTTTAAAAAGTGTGCAGACAGTTTCGTGCTCAATTGCTTGTGTAGACTTTAACCTTTTTCCTTTTCTGGGCTACTAATGCTTTGGCCCCCAGTGGCAAAGAACTAAAACCTTATTTTTAAATTTTAAGCAATGTTTAGTACAATTAAATAACCTTGTTAAAGGTAAAGGGACCCCTGACCGTTAAGTCCAGTTGTGGACGACTCTGGGGTTGCGGCGCTCATCTTGCTTTACTGGCCGAGGGAGTTGGCGTTTTTCCGCAGACAGCTTCTGGGTCATGTGGCCAGCATGACTAAGCCACTTCTGGCGAACCAGAGCAGCATAAGGAAACGCCGTTTACCTTCCCGCCGGAGCGGTACCTATTTATCTACTTGCACTTTGATGTGCTTTTGAACTGCTAGGTTGGCAGGAGCTGGGACGGAGCAACGGGAGCTCACCCCGTCGCGGGGATTCGAACCGCCGACCTGATCGGCAAGCCCTAGGCTCTGTGGTTTAGCCCACACTGCCACCCACATCCCTAAAGAACCTTGTTAGGTTACCTCTATTTGTTTTCTGGTCGCTCCCAGTTGATTCCACATCCCTTGCACCCTACACCAAGATCAGTGATAGAGGATATGCTTTGCTTCCATGGTGAAAGGGAAAAGGTGGGAAGACACTTTTTGTTCTGGTCCCTGACAGATTTATCCCAAAGGCAATGTGGACCTTAACAACTCCAACCCTTGATCTGCACAATTTTTTTTGTGAGCTGCAAGGAGGAAATTGGAAGGCCTTGCTTCCATTTTTACTAATGGAAATGTCTCATTCTGTCCAAACTGTTGTGTTTAGAACTGTATGGTTTCTTGAAGCCAGGGTCATTAACCATGGTTTGAAAGTGGGGGGAAATCCAATGTAAATTGGGCTAATTTGTATTGCAAGATAACCTGATGCCCCAGGGAGCAATCCAGTTCAGCACATTTATTTTACTTGTATGTTAGTACCTCGGTTTAGGGACCCAGGTGGCGCTGTGGGTTAAACCACAGAGCCTAGGGCTTGCTGATCAGAAGGTCGGCGGTTCGAATCCCTGCGACGGGGTGAGCTCTCGTTGCTCGGTCCCTGCTCCTGCCAACCTAGCAGTTCGAAAGCACATCAAAGTGCAAGTAGATAAATAGGTACCGCTCTGGCGGGAAGGTAAAGGGCGTTTCCGTGCGCTGCTCTGGTTCACCAGAAGCGGCTTTGTCATGCTGGCCACATGACCTGGAAGCTGTACTCCGGCTCTCGGCCAATAAAGCGAGATGAGCGCCGCAACCCCAGAGTCGGACACGACTGGACCTAATGGTCAGGGGTCCCTTTACCTTTACCTTTACCTCGGTTTACAAACTTAATCCGTTCCGGAAGTCTGTTCTTAAACCAAAACCATTCTTAAACCAAGGTACCACTGTACTTAGTAAACAAACCAAAACAATAAATAAATTGAAATGACCAAACTTGTCTAAATCTTCTTGTTGCACTTCTCATCTGTTCATGATACTCATTAGCTTACAAAATGGAAAATCTGCAGAAAAACTGGGGGAATACTTTCTTCACTTTCCACTCAAATCCAGCACCTCAAAGCTAGGTTAGCCATTCTCTGGTCTAGATACAGTATTTTCCTGCGTATAAGACTACTTTTTAACCCAGGAAAATCTTCTCAAAAGTCGGGGGTCGTCTTATACGCCGGGTCGTATTTCTTATACGGCGAGTATATCCCAAACTCTATATTTTAACTGGAAAAGTTGGGGGTCGTCTTATACGCCCAGTCGTCTTATATGCCAGAAAATACGGTAGTTACTAGTATCAGACCTCATTGGCTTCTGCAAGGTGACAGCAACTACCGTATGTCTTTCATGGTGGCTGTCATGTCTTCTCTCGTGTGGGTATCTCATATGGTGTCCTTTGGGCATTAGACCTGACCATTGGCTGTGTTGGCTTCAAAAGGTAGTGATGGCTGCCACCTTCAATGGCGTTAAAAGAGGGTTAGACGAATTCATGCAGGAAAAGACTATTGTTGGCTACTAGTCATGAAGACTATGTTCATCACCACCCACTGTTGGAAGCCTCTGGATGCCAATTGCTAGGAATTGCAAGTGGGGAGATTGCTGTTGCCCTCATGTTCTGCCTCCCAAAGGCACTTGCAAGAAGAGGCTGCTGGACCAGGTGGGCCATTGGCCTTTTCGAACATGGCTTTTTTAATGATCTTTTCGCTGTGATTGACGGGTTCTAGTGGCACCATACCCTATTGTATACCACAAGAGTGGCAGTTTTAGAAACTCAGATATGTAAGCTAATTGCCAAATGACTCATTAAACCTTGCCTAGGCGCCTCCCCCCCCGTGAAATTTATTGTCATTTACTGTATTTATTTCATTTCTATGTCACTTTATAGTTTAAATAAAAAAATCTTAAAGCAGTTTACAACACATTAAAACATCAAATAAAACAACCCAGAATAAAACAAATGCAAGCTTCAAGGAAAATATTGCAGATCCTTCTCTAAGTGACATTTTGCTTTCTCCCCATACTTATTTAACTACTTAATTTATATAGCTGCCCCATAGCAGAAGGACTCTAGGAAGTCAGTGTGGTGTAGTGCTTAGAGTGACGGACTAGGACCTGGGAGATAGCGTTCAAATCCCCACTCCATCATGAACCTCACTGGGCCAGTCACAGCCTTCATACCTACCTCACAGGGTTGTTGTAGGGATTAATTGAGTGGGGGAATAAACTATGTGCTCTTTGGAGAAAAAGGTGGGATATAAATGCAATAAATAAGCTCTTCTGCTTACCTGTTTTAAGAAAGCTGGAGGGATCAGCCAGATGGAGATGTCAGTCGCCAACCTGGCATCCAGAGACCTCCATGTGGTCACATTTGGACCTGTGCCAGTTGCAAAACATGCCTGGTGCCTAGAGAATTTTGGACACTGCAGAGTGGTGACCCAATATGAGCATTTTCTGCCACTTTCCCTGCACTGTCAGGTGCCCTTTTTGCTCTGTGATCATCAACTGCTTTACACATCTTGCAAAGGCACATCTTTTTTGCTCAGGGTTTCCTGATGGTCCATAAGACTGGACCATGTTGTCTCTGAATTCCTGTTTTTATAATGTTGTTGCTGTTCTTTGTGAAATATGCTATTTTATTGCTGTTTATTCTGTATATTGCGTAGGCCTTTTAAATTATGATGTGCTTTATAAATACTGATAAATAAACCTTTGGTGGGCTCTGTGTTGGCTATACCTTATGATGTAGAGCTCTCAAGGTAATCACCAGCACTTTGACTGTTTCTGGAAGCATCTGGGTAACCAGAGCTGATGTGAAAGTTGTGGCTACAGAGAATAAGAATAGGAACTGTACGTGTTTCAGTCAGTCTGGCTGGTTCCAGCAGGTGCCTTTCATTCATGCCCAGCAGGGTGGGGCTGAGGAGCAAGCAGCCCCTTCCTCTGCAGCTTGCCTGGGTATTCCACTGGCATAATAACTATTTCTAGGTTTGCACTGTTTAGAGCAGGGGTTTGCAGAACTCCCAACTCCCATCCCTGAACGTTGGCCATGCTGGATGGGGCTGATGGCAGGTGGAGCCAAAGCAATGTCTTGAGGGTGACATATCTCCCACCCCTTGTCACAGGGTAGTGGCAGACCCAAGTATTTAAACACCGGTTTATCCCCCAGCCATATGTAAAAGGGTGGGAGTGTGAGACTGGGGGGTGGGAGGCAAGCACCCACTTGGTAGTTTTCCTTCTGCTGCCCTGCTCTACACACCCTTTCCCTAACCAGTTTCCTACAAACAGCTTTCTAGTACTATTTTATTTATTTACTTATTTTATTGCATTTTTCTCACTTTCCTCCAAAGAGCTTAATGTGGTACACAAGGTTTTCCCCCACCCCCCATTTAATCCCTACAAAAACCCTGTGAGGTACGTTATAGGCTTAGAGGTAGTGATTGACCCAGTGAGCTTCATGGCCTTGAGGGGGGCAGGCAGTCATGGGGCAGCCCTCTTTCTTGCATGTGCACCTTTTGTGCTTTAAATTTCACTGCCTTCCTTCTTTACATGTGATTGGGGCTGGGCCACTTTTGGAAAGGCATGAGGGGATCCAGCCCAAGCAGCTCTCGAGAAACCTTTTTGATGGTAACACTCTCTGAACATCCTTCCTTGAGATGTGGCAGTTGTTTATTCCTTCCTCTGTCATTGTTCCGATGCGAACTCTCGATTGCGAGAAAGGGTGGTTGCTAGGGTTTCTCATTGGCATCTCCAGACTGTGATCTGTTTTGCTGGCTTTTCTTGAAGGATTACCACCTGCCCGCTCCTTTCTCCTCCTCCTCCTCCTCCTCCTCCTCCTCCTCCTCCTCCATCATCTCCATCCTCTATTAACCATCTGACATCTGCTACCACAAATGTTCCCCTTCCTGCAAGGATCTGGGGAATTGTGTTGTCAATGGGAGTGCGCAGAGTGTGCAGGTTGATGAGTCACTGTTTTCCTGTTGTGTATACGTGCAATCGCTTTGATTCAGTTAAATTGCCAAGCGCAGGCCGGTCGCTATTGGGCCTTCCTCACATCCTTGTTGCTACCAAGGCCACAGTGATCCAGACCTAACGAGTAGCACTAACTTACTATGCAGAAAAGACTGAACTGATATTGCCACAACAGGAAAAACAACTGAAAATACCGGTATATAGATTATTCGGGTCTTAATTTGCATTAATGCTATTTTGCTGATTAAAATCCGGGAGCATGCCAAGTCTTCTTGTGCTTGGGGACTTATGATGGGTTCATCATCATCACCCTTTGCCTTGCTCTGGTCAGTGGAGGAACCCCAGGCCTAGCGGCTGGAAGTGGCCCTCCAGACCTCTCTGTCCTGCCCTCATAATTTCCCCAAGCCACACCTCTCACCAGCCCTGCTTTGCACCTCCCTTGAGTGTTTTTGCTTGGCTGCAAAGTGTCCTTAAACTCTGAAATTGCCACTTGCTTGCCTGGATGGGGCATAGAGAAGGGTTTGTGAGTGTGTGCAGAAACTAGTGTACTGTAGAAGGGTGAATTTTAAATTTGTTGCTCTACGGTACCTACTTTTGCCTCTGGCCCACCCACCAGTGCCATTTGGCCACCGCTTCTCCCTCCCTCTCTCTCCCTCCCTCCCTCCCCTCCCTCCCCTCCCACCCCTCCCTCCCCTCCCTCCCCTCCCACCCCCACAACACACACACACACAGCAGTACTTATGAAGTCCCAGTGGCCTAGAGCCATAGCAAAGCAACTTAATAAACCTGGGAAATAAACACAAATAACCTCAGTGGAATCATTTTCTAACACGGAAGCGTTGTTTAAAGAGAACCCACAGGACAAGTTATCCTCCTGAAATCCTGGTTGTTTTAAATAAAGTAGTAGACTTTCTTTATGGTGGAATTAACATAAAGTGCCCAGTTTTTGTGGGTGTATAATGTTGCTCCAAAATGTTCTACATCCTGGGACCAAAGAAAAGTCTGATCCCCCCCCAGACTCTGGAGAGCAGCAGTTGTTGTTAACAGCTGACTACCCTGTTTCCCCTTTTTTAAAGATGTAGTCATAAAGTAAGCCATGGCAGGTTTTTATCACATTTGCAAAAAATAAGCCATACCCTGAAAATAAGCCATAGTGCTGCCATTGTCCCCGTCGCCTCCTAAGCCCCTCCTTCCTCTTCCTGGCGCTCAGGGAGCCAAGACACCCCCTGAAAATAAGCCACCCTGTGATTTTTTGAGGGGAAAAAATATAAGACAGTGTCTTAAAATAGGGGAAACACGGTACATACAATGCTGCTACTCCTCCCTTCCTGTTTGGTCTATTCCTTTTGAACAGGTTATACCCCTCAATTCCTATATCCCAGTCATGAGTCTCATCCCACCAGGTTTCAGTGATGCCTGCCATTCAGTAATGCCTGCCATCCTGTGTTAAAAACTCCAGTTCATCTTGTTTGTTTCCCATACTCTGTGCATTTTGTAGAGACAACTGAAACCATGAGTTGTTCCCTGCAGCTGCTTCTTTCCTGTAGTTTCTTGCCCTTTAGCAGGAGCACCACCTCAGTTTCCTGTGCATCAATTAAGCTATTATCCCCAGTGCCAGGTGCTCTTTTGTCATTTGTATTGTTTTCTCCCTCCCTCTCAATCTTTAAAGCTCTCCTGATTAGATTCTCAAGACTCTTGGCAAACACATTCTTGCCAACTGCTGTGAGGTGCAGGCCATCTCTCGACTGAAGTCCTACCTCAAGGAAATGGAGACCATGATCCAAGAAGCCAAATCCCCCTTCCCTTCCCTTCCCTTCCCATCCCATCCCATCCCATCCCACCCCATCCCAAAAAGCTTACAGAGAAGATGAAACAGTGTTGAACCCTTTAAGAATTTCCAATATCTGGCTTTATTAGCCTGGATGCTAACAAATAGGGAAGTCAAGAGGGTGGTAACACAAGAATAGGCCGTTTCAGTGGTGGCTCCCTGCTTGTTGAATGCTCTCCCTGGGGAGGCTTACCTGGCATCATTGTATTTAGGCACCAAGCAGAAACATTCATTTTAATCACGCCTTTGGCTTTTAACTATCTCCTATTTGCATGTATGTGATGTTTTAATGTAGCTGTTGTTGTTCTTAATAGAATTCATATAATTGTAGAGTTAGGAGGGGCCCTACAATTCCATGACTCTATGAATTCTGTTAGAAACAATAACAGCTACATTAAAACATCCCCCACACATGCAAAAAGGCCATAGATAGTTAAAAGCCAAACACCTGAATAAAAAGGAATGTCTTTTTGGATATTTTTTTTTTAATGCTAGTATTAGTCATTTCCAGTGTGTGTGTGTGTGTGTGTGCGTGCGCGCGCTTTTCCTGTGGAGCCTTCAATGTGGGGCTCCTCAGGGTTCAGTTTTATCCCCTATGTATTTAACAGCTTCATGAAACCGCTATGTGGGTTCATCAGTTTTGGAGTACCGGTATGTTGTCAGCAGTTTGCTGAAGACACACAGCTCTATTTCTCTTTTACATCTGCAGCTGTGGCAGTGGGTATGCTGGACCGTTGTCTTGCCTTGGTAATGGACTGGATGAGAGCCAAAAAACTGAAGCTCAATCCAGATAAGACTGAGGCTCCGTTAGTGGGTGGTTCCTTAGAATGCATGGATGGGAGGTTGCCTGCTCCCTCTGAAGGAGCGGGTGGGTGGGTGGCGGGTTATGTACCTAGGGGGTACTTCTGGATCTTTTGCTTTTGATTGAGGCTTAGGTGGCCTCAGTGGTGTGGAGTGCCTTCCATCAGCTTCAGCTAGTGGTCCAGCTGAGCCCCTATCTTGATAGGGATAGCCTAGCTTCTGTTGTCTGCTCTGGTAACCTCTAGGTTAGATTACAGTGGTACCTCTGGTTACGAACTTAATTCATTCTGGAGGTCCATTCTTAACCTGAGGTACCACTTTAGCTAATGGGGCCCCACGCTGCCGCCGTGTGATTTCTGTCCTTATCCTGAAGTAAAGTTCTTAACCCGAGGTACTACTTCCAGGTTAGCGGAGTCTGTAACCTGAAGCGTTTGTAACCTAAAGCACCACTGTACTGCAATGTGTAATGTGTAGGGCTGCCTCTGAAGGTTTGGAATCTTGAGTGGTCAGGTTGCTCCCTGGGGTTAGGCGGTTTGAGCACATTACACTAATCCTGGCACAAGTGCACTGGCTGCCAATTAGTTTCCAGGCTCAATTCAAATGCTGGTTTTGACCTATAAAGCCTTAAATGGCTCAGGACCACAATACCTCAAGGACCACCGCTCTCCACATGAACCGGGCCTGACCCTGCACTCATCACCTGATGCCTGGAAGGTGGCAGAATGAGAACAGGCATGCTTGTGGAATGCTCTCCCCAGAGAGGCTCACTTTGTGCCTTCATTGCACATCTTTAGGTGCAAGGCAAAAACATTTCTTTATAACTGAGCCTCTGGGTGATTAACATTCTATGGCCTTTTAAATCTGTTTGTGGGACAGGAATATTGGTTTGTTTTTGTTTTATTATTTATTTTCATTCTTTTATGTTGTGAACTTCCCTGCGATCTTTGAATGAAGGGTGCTGTACAAATTTAATATAAAGAATAATAGTAATATATGAATATGCGTATTTTTCTTAAAATATTGTAAATTGCTTTGAGGTGCTATGACAAAAAGCAATTAACACATTTAATAAATAATAATAATAACAAAAGCAGGTCAATAAGATGCTTAGAATGCAGATTCATATTGTCATTTATGTAAAAACATGGTGTTTTTTTTAATGTACTGCTTTTCTCCTCCCCCGCACCTCAGGCAGATCGGGAGCGGCGCAGAGAAATTTCTTTACTAGATGACATTTCATCGCAATGTCCGATCGTTTGGGGCAACTTACCAAGGGAAAGGATGGGAAAAGCAAGTACTCCACTCTCAGCCTGTTTGATAAGTATAAAGGAAAGTCAGTAGAAGCTATCAGGACCACAGGTAAGGGGGAGTGAACTTGGAGGGAAGTGGAGAGAGAACTATGGGCTAGAGTAGGGGTCGGCAAGGTTTACCTCGCCTGGGCTGGTTTACTCCAGTGGAGATCCCTCCATGGGCTGGATCGCACGTGCACCCGCGTTTCCCAACATCTGCGTCTGCACAGGCATGATACGGATTTTCGGCGCCGCGGAAGCAAGTCTCCCCACACCTTGCTGTGCCGTGGGGACTCGCCGAGTGGGAGGCTCGGTTCAGGGGCAGCTTGTGTGCCAGTTAAATGACCTCTGTGGGCTGCTTGTGGCCCATGGACCTTAGGTTGCCGACCCCTGAGCTAGAGGCTTTGGATTCATGGACAGTCTTCTGTGCAATAACGGCTGCCTTGCAAATAAGCTCACATAAGTTACTAGCCTGGTAGGAGGAAGGTTCATAGCTCAGTAGCAAAGCATCAGCTTTGCATGCCAAAGGTCTTAGATTCATTCTCTGGCATCTCAAGACAGGAACTGCAGAAGAACTCACTGTCTCAAATCCTGGAGGACGTCTGCTGATTAGTGCAGATAACAGTGAGCTGGGTGATAGGGCTTTGTGGTAGGGCATTTGTGCTTCTGTTTGTGCATCCAAGGCCAGTACTCGTAGCTATGAAAGTAAGTGAGGGATGACTTGAAACAGTTTAATCCCTCCAAGGTCTGGGAGACTGCTCTTTTAGAAAGATCAGTGTATAAACTGAGCATCTCTAGAGGTCAAAGCAAGAATAATTTCCTTTCTATTTGATATGATTTTATTGAGTACGCTTATAATATGAAACATGGCCAGTCACCCCAGCTGCATTTAAATGGATCTGGCTGATTCAGTCGAATAATTGCACTAGTGGGCGAGTTTGCAGGAGTCATCATTCCTCCCACCCCTGCAAAAATAAGGGATAACTTAAGTTGATTCTCAAGTATTTTATGTGCCTTTTTTATACCTCCCCAACCTGTCTTTAAAAATAAAAAAACAATACTTTTCAAGTTTATACATTTTACTAATTTTATATATTTCACTAATTTTACAATCATTTTGACATTTCAAAACGACTTCCTTCCCCCTCTTTCTGCGGTTCCTTAAATTTATTTTTTAGTATCTTCTGCATATCCAAATTAACTTAATTTGCTCATTTATTCATTTTCTTTAAATATATACTCTTATGAAACTGCAGGTTATTACAATAATCCTGCCAATGTTTTTATCTGTTTACAATTTATCTGTAAAAAGTCAATAAACCATTTCCATTCTTTTATAAAAAGTTTGTTATCTTTATTTCTTATTTTTCCGGTAAGTTTTGCTATTTCTGCATATTGCATAATTTTTTCTATCCATTCTTCCTTTGCTGGGATGACTTCTTTCCATTTTGGGGCTATAATTCCCAAAAGAAAAGCTTCTGGGTTTTTTTTTTTGTTTTTACAAAGCTTATTTTAAATATCCTTTTCATTTCATTATATATCATTTCCCAGTGAGCTTTAACCTTGCTACAAGACCACCACATATGATAAAAGGAACCTTATTTCTCTTTACATTTCCAACACGTATTTGATTTAGATTTATACATTTTTGCCAGTTTACTTGGTGTTAGATACCATCGATCCCCAACCTCTGTCCTGGTGTGTTATTAGAAATATAACATTTAAGCTTTATATTTATATGTGCAGTTTCTTTTTGTTTTGTTAAAATCTTTATGGATGCTGTACATTTGGTTGGAAAGTGTCCTAATTCTTGTGGTTTTTCTTTATTAACACCCAATCTACCCCCATTTTTTCTTTTGAACAACTCCCTGCTCATTTATCTGAGTCCCAAACAACTTAGGACTCCAATACCTAAAAGACTGTGTTATTCCCTACCCACCTTATTAGGTGCTAAGATTGGCAGAGAGAGCCCTCTTGGTACTTCTGCCTCCCTCAGAAGTTCAGGGCTGGGGATGGCCTGGGAGAGGACCTTCTCTGAGGCTGCCCCTAGGCTCTGGAACTCCCTCCCCACAGAGGCACCTTCGCCATATAGTTTCCTTTTAATGCTGAAGTCTCATCTTTTGACGGGTGTATATTTTTAGGCTGCACCTTGTTTCTGTGATTGCAAGTTGTCTTTAAACTGTTTTTAATGTTGCGTTTTAATTGCTGCAACCTATGCTGGGACCTTAGTGTGAAGGGCTGATGGTTTTATTTGGTAATGATAGTGATAATAATAAAAATTAAAATAGCTCTCCCTCTCCAGTTATTCCTAGACATGGCTTACAGAGTCTTGGGAAAGTTGCTGCTGCCCGGCGCATGCCACCTCCTGCCAATTTGCCAAGTTTGAAGTCTGAGAACAAAGGAAACGACCCTAATATCATCATCGTACCCAAGGACGGCACAGGATGGGCAAACAAGCAGGACCCGCCAGACCAAAAGAGGTAGGAGGAGCACCACCCTCAACCCCTGGTCCTTTGCTTGCGGGAGGCAGTGCCTTCTGCATCCAACTTGAGTTCTGCTCCGAGTATTTTTATTATTATATTTATTTAATTTCTACACCACCCTTCATTCGAGAATTGCAAGGTGTAATAACAAAGCAACAACCCCCCCCTCCCCCGTTTAAAAGCCCATGATTGTGTAATCAGCTAAAGGCTTGGGAGAAGAGGAAACTTTGTCTGGTGCCTAGAGATAATGTAACGAATACTCCATAGGGCGAGCATCCCACAAATGGGGAGTCACTGCAAAAAGACCTGTTCTTGTGTTGCCACTCTCCAGACCTCTCATGGAGGGGGCACCTGATCACAGGATCCAGGTCGGTTCATATGGGTAAAAGTGGTCCTTGAGGTATTGTGGTCTTGAGCTTTTTAAGGCTTTATAGCTCAAAACCAGCACTTTAGATTGGCTCAGAAACTAATTGGCAGTATAGACGGGCCAGGATTGGCGTTATATGCACAAACCATCTTGCCCCAGTGAACAGCCTGGCTGCTGAATTCTGCACCAGCTGAAGTTTCTAAACCGTCTTTAGAGCAACCCTACATATAACTTGTTGCAGTAATCTAACCTAGAGGTCACCAGAGCACAGGTAACTGACGTTAAAGTACACCTGCTGAAATAAATAGAGCTAAGTTGCGTCCATTATTGGGTCTGCTCTGAGTATAACCAGCATTAAGTTGTATCCAATGTTACGCCCGATTCACACCATACATTTAAAGCACAACAATACCACTTTAAAAAGTCATGACTTCCCTCCCAGAGGATTTTTTGAACGGAGCAGATTAACCATCTATCCCTAATCGCAAGGAACCCATGGGATATTGGCTCCATAGGCTTTGTTTCAAGCAAACCACAGCTAATGCTGAGTCCATTGCTTGCCAACAGTGTGGTCAGCTGCTGTTAATAAAAACAGAAGCAATATTTTTCCAAACCCCCTTTTTTTGCGGCTGCACTAGAAGCGGATGGGTGTGAGGCATGCAAGCCCAAGACTGGCCTAGACTTTTTCTTTCACACTGGACAGTGGCTCCAGCTTCTGGGGCTGGGGAAGGGTGGTGGGAGCTTGCTGTGATGCTCTGGCTGCTGCATGGTGCAGGTGTCCAAGCAGCTCCCAGACTTTGAGCTGGGAATGGAGGACCACCACAGAACTGCCAGGTCAGTTCCAACTCTGCTGAAACTTCCAAGCTGTGGAAAAGGCTGGAGTTTCATCATGCCTGGTAAACTGCTGCAGCGCAGAATGGATCAGAAGAATGTTTATTTGCATCAGCCACTAGCCATAGCAATAAAATAAAATAAGATGTACTGAAGATAGAGGTAAAAACTTAGCTACACAACATACATTTTGGAGGCTTACATCAATAATCAAATAATAGACTGCAGCGCACAAATTTATTTTGTTTGTTGAAAATATTTATATACTGCAGCATCATAAAAATACATCACAGCAGTTTACAGCAATATAAAACAGTACAGTAAAACCAATTAAAAAAGTAAAAACCAAAAATCTTTTTAAGAAAACCATACTTCAGTAGACCATTGTGACGGATATACTCTTAATTGCCTCTATAGGCCTGACGGAATACAAATGTTTTCAGCAGGCATTTAAAAGTTGGCACAGCAGGTGCCAGCTGAATCTCAGTTGGCAGCCTGTTCCACAGGACTGGGGCAATGACACTAAAAGCTCAATTTCTCATGGTCATCAAATGAGCCTCACCAACTCAGGGAATGGCCAGAGATGCTCTTGCAGGCTATCCTGGTGATTGATCTGGGATATAAGGGTTCAGGCGGTCTCTGTGGGTATCCTGGACCAAGTTGTTCAGGGCTTGGTTGCAGTGTAGAGGGCTTAGGCTGCAGTTGTGGCTTAATGGCAGATGTCTTTTGAGCTGTTCTTGATTTTGGGACTTGGCCCACATAGCATGTGCAGTGTTTTAACTCTCCCCTGTTCTTTACTTCCCCCAGTTCCAGTGCCACGGCCGCACAGCCGCAGGAGTTGCTGCCGCAGCAGGATTTGCAGAAGTCTGTCTCCAGTTTACAGAAGCTGACGCAGTCAATCAGTCAGGAGGTGAGAGAATCATATTGGTTTTTCATGCCCCATGCACATTCCATCTTTGATTGAAAAGTGCTGCTTTTCTTGTCTGCTCAACTCTCTTGGACATGGGTTGCCAGTCTGCCCATTCATATTAAGTCCCAAAGCTGTCAGGTCCTGATACAGCTGGACTCTTCTTAATTCTCTTTTTGTCTTCTTCCACAGAGTACAAATTCAGTGCCAGGTGGACCAAAGTCATGGGCACAGCTGAATGGAAAGCCAGCCGGACCAGAAGGTGGTAAGTATAGGTAACTCCCCTTTTGCGCTGAGGTTGTGTTCTGGGTCATTGCACATGTTGGCAAGGTGCACATAAGCCCACCCCCTTCTGGGGCCGAAAGAAGTACGCTTGTCAGTGGTCACACGTGCCTCGAAAGCACGTGAAACGGAAGTTGCCGTAACATATAGGCCGTTGTGTGTATTTTGTTCTTCTAGTTTTGTCTCCAACAAAGAAGGAGGGGTAGTTTTTGGAGCATGGAGCCCCAGCCTCTCTGCCTGATCACCATGTCCCTCTATCTTCCTCCTCATCAGGTTCAAGGGCCTCAAGCCGACAGTTATCCTTCTCTCCCGAGGAGTTTCCAACGCTGAAAGCAGCTGGCAAGCAGGACAAGGCTGGCAAAGAAAAGGGCGTCTTAGATCCGTCGTATGGGCCCGGACCAAGCCTCCGCCCCCAGAGTACGTAAACAGTAGGAGCCAGAGTCCTCCTCTCACTGTAGCAGACTCATTTCCTGGCCTCAGATGTGCACACAGATGTTCAAACACCTCAGTGGCACAATATAATGCCCCATCTGCACTATTTATTAAGCAGTAGCCTACCACTTTAAACAACCATGGCTTTCCCCCCAAGGATACTGGGAGCTGTAGTTTGTTAAGTTTTGAGAGCTGTTAGGAGGCCCTTACTTTCATAACAAAATTGCAGTTCTTAGAGTTCCCTGGGAAGAGGGATTGATTACTAAGCCTCTGGTATTTTTAGCTTTGTGTGGGAATAGGGGTCTCCTAACAACGCACAGCAACCTTAACAATCCACACTTCCCAAGATGCTTTGGGGGAAGCCACGACTGTTTAAAGTGCTATGATGCTCCTTTAAATGTATAGCGCAGATAGGGCCTAAATTGCTCCTGAAGGTGGTACTTAGCACTTGCAAGATTGAATTGAATATTCACAGTAAATTGATTTAAATGCTGGAAATGCACATTTTTCTCCATACATGGTGGGAATGCCCATTCATATCTAATCATTGGAGGCAGATAGTATAGGCTGTAACTCTAATGTAATAGGAACCACTCTTGAGACTCAGCCCAGTATTGATTCTGTTTTAATGTAATTGGGGATGAAATGGTTACAAGCCTGAAATCACAGTAATACATCTTGTTGGTAGCTGCCAACCCAGCGTGAACCAAGAAACAGAAGTGTCAGCAAGCTCCAAAGAGGAAAGGAATTTGTTCATAAGATACATGGAATCGGACAGAAATGGATAAGTTAATCAAACTTGTTCAAAAAAGAGAAGGAAGGTTTCAGATTGTTGATTTTGCAAAGAGGTGGAAATGTTTTGTTGAATACTGGAGCACAAGATATGGAAATGTAAGATGGAAAAGACAACACTAGGAACATGGACCTGGTGGGTGGCCTAGGGGACAACTGGTTTGTTTTGGTGTTTTCTCCCTGTCCTCATTTCTTACAAGGGTACTGTGGGCACTTGGCACCTCCAGCTCCCCCTTCTCCATTTGGAGACGAGTGAAAGGTGGAACCTGTTGGCCGTAGTGATGTTTGTGATTTACTGTATTGTGCACAGCTATGATTGGCCATACTCAGGGAGTCTCTGAATTATAGGAAGTTTATGAATAGGGCTGGGGCTGGGGTGGGGAGGGGGGAGACCCAGGACTGTTGGACTAATGCTGTGGATTATGCAAAAATGCTTCTGGTAGGGCTCTGCCCCACCTTGCCCTGCTGACCAGCTTCCCTTGATAGGAACCTTTGAAAAACTCAGCTGTGTGTTCAGACAGTAGTGTATTTTGCTAGTTCTAAAGCAGAGTTCTAGTTTTTTTGCCATTTTCACAATGTGGAACTCCCAAGAGGTGACATCTCCCATTAATATAGCAGCCAACATTCTGAATTCATTATGTCTTATCTCCACCGTACTCCCTGCAAGATTCAAGGCTTTCATATACATTCATATAAGGCAGAGGTGGGGACCCTGCAGCCCTCCTGCTACTGTTGGACTCCAGTTCCCATCAGCCCTCAGTGGCCAGGGATGATGAGAATTATAGTCCAATAATATCTGGAGTTCCATTGGCTCCCCATCTCTGATATAAGGGTCCATGGCTGCTGTTTGCCAGTATAAAGCAGCCTTTCTCAAACTGATTTCCTCCAGATGTTTTAGACTATATGTCCGCATCAACCCTGACTCTTGGCCATGTTGGCTGGGTCTTGGCAGTTGCAGTCTAAAATGTCTAGAGGGCACCAGGCTGGCAAACACTGCCTTAATGTTTCAAATGGTACCTGTGGATTGAGTTAAGAGCATGGGAGTGTTTAAATAGTAACAATGCAGCCATTTCATTTTCAAAACAAACTGTCCTTTATATTTCCTAGTAGGAGCAGCAGCAGCAGCAGCCAGATAAAAACATTCCTCTTTAACATTCACATCCAATGCCCTTTTAAAATGTGTTAGGGAGGGTGGTTATCAGGTTCTCTTTGTTTTATTTTGATTATGTATTTTGTGTTTTTATATTGTGATTTTATCCTGTGAACTGCCCTGAGACCTGTGGGTATAGGGCAGTATACAAAATTTAATAATGATAATAATATTAATAATAGTATAGTAAAAATGTTCATCTTAGAACTGTGGTTTCCCCTCCACACAGATGTCACGAGTTGGAGGGAGGGCGGCGGCAGAAATATAACCCCTGCTGCATCTTTGACCGCCTCCCTGGCTGAGCTGGGCTGCAAGACCTCCAGCGCAGGAGACGGAGCCCCCTCCTCAGCAAACTCCAGTGACCTTAAGGAGCCCTCTCTCCGCTCAACTCAGCCGATCCGTAAGGGGGCTTCGCAGTTCCTGGCCAATGCCTACCAACCCCCAACTTACCATGACATGCTACCAGCTTTCGTGAGTCTTCTCCTTCTTGCTGTCTCTTTTGACACTTGTGTTTTGAACCTTTGAGTTTTGAACTCTTTTAACTCTTGTTCATTTCTTTCCAGATGTGCTCAAACCAGCCATCCGAGACTCCTGGGCCGGTGGACCGCGGGTCCTTCCCCCTCCCACAGTTTCGCCTGGAGCCCCGTGTCCCTTTCAGACAATATCAGACCAACGACCAAGATGGGTAAGGCTGTTGCTAGTTAGACAGATTCATGTCAGTTGCTACCGGCTATGATGGCTGTGTTCTGTTTCCAAGACCAGTAGTGCTGGAGACCACAGGAAGGGAGAGTGCTCTTTTACTCGAGTCCTGCTTGCCTGTTTCCCACAGGCCGGCCACTGTGAGAAGAGGATGCTGGACTGGATGGCCCATGGCCCTAATCCAGCAAGGCTTTCCTTAAGTTCTTTAAAGGCAAGGAGCATTATCAGAACAACTGGCTCATCTGTCACAGCAGCTGAGCCTTTGCAGCGCTGGTTGCGACTGGTGAGAGGTATAGTCCAAGATAGCTCTGTTGGTCAAGACTGATGGGAGTATTAGTCCAAAAATGACTGGGCTAGTCAGGGCTGAGGGGTGTTGTAGTCCAAGATAGCCATGCTGGCCAGGACTGATAGGTGTTGGAGTATTCCAGGTTGGCCAAGAAAAGAGACACTACATACTTCTGTCTGGTTAAAAGCAGTGGGGGGGGGGGAAGGTGATTGAATGACAGCCATGGCAATGGGAAGGGGGTTTAACCCTGCTGCTCACATCCCATTTGTGTATTTTGTTTCATTTGTACATCACTCTGCAATCCCATGTGATGAAGGGGGGTTATAATGATGATTGATGATGATGGCAATGATACCTTCCAAGGCTAATAGCACAGGGGTGGGTGCTACTTACGTTTCGGAAATGCCATAGGCTGAAGCGTACCTATGACTGGGAGATACTACTGGTGAATTGCTTGTGTCTCAGCTTGTTTGGCCTTGAGACCTGTCCAGGAAGTAGCAGGTGCAGCTGACTGCTGAGTTGCGCAAGCACAGCGTGACCGCCTTGTTTGCTGCACCAGCCCTCGCTGCTTACTTCGTCCCTTTGTCGGCTGTGCATGCTTCCTTCTCAGGCACACAATGTCTTTCTGCCTTGCCCTCCACAGAAAAGAAAACCGGCATGGGGTCTTGCGCCCTGCCCGACCGCAAGGAGAGCGGGTTCCCCGGCCCACTATCATTAACGCAGAGAACCTGAAGGGGCTGGATGAACTTGATAATGACGCAGACGATGGATGGGCAGGTAAAAGGCCCGCTTGTGTGAGTTTTGGCTCTGTAGCCAGGCTGCAGTGTTCAATTTCTGGGTCCCATATCCCACCACCCCTTCCCTTGGTGGCTCACATGGGTCCCTTCTCCCTCTGCCCACTTGTGATTATACTAAAACAAAAATAAAAAACCCCAAAGCATTGTATTGATGGAAGGTGGTGACATCTTTCTTTAGTGCAAAACCAGTAGGGTAGTTCACTATTTTTGTTTGTTTATTTAAAAGCATTTCTGAACAGCTTAATATTTTAACAGCCCCTAAGCAGTGTACGCTGTGTGCAGTGGAAGGGAATCCAGGGGGCATGCTGATATTTTTTGTTATTATTACCATTAACCGCCTTATAAATTGCCAGCTCAAGGCAATTTACACATATGGTAATTAAAGAAGTTAAAAATATAGAAATGAAAAATACATTTAAAACAAGACTAAAACCCCTAATCAGCGAACATTTGTAGTAAAGACCCTTTTATCCAGCTGGGGAAAAATGTCAGTACAAAAATGCCTTCAGCTCTTTCTGAGAAGTGGAGATGGTGGGCGCCTGTTGTATATTGAGAGGAATGCTATTCCACAGAACATGGGCACCACACTAAAAGCCCTGCTCCTCTGAGTTACTGCAGAGCTGGTTTCTGAGATCTTTGGCCTTTTGTGTCCTGTTGGTTTTCAGTGACAGGCCCAGCCAGACGTAGGATGTCAGGGAAGTGAGCTAACCACCCTCCATCTCTTTTGTTGCTGTTGCAGGGATCCATGACGAAGTGGATTACTCTGAGAAACTGAAGTTCAGCGAAGATGAAGAGGAGGAGGAGACTCATAAGGACGGGAGGCCAAAATGGTAAGAGCAGAGGTGGGACAGGGAATCCGCAGCTTAGCGGGCCTCCTTCAAGCAACACAGAGAGAGGTTGATGTGCCATGAATGTGGATGAGAGAGGCAGTAGGTAGTGCTTTGCACATAGAGCAGGAGGGAATATTTTTCAGCCGGAGGGCCATGCTCTCATTTGTCTTATCTAGTCTGACATCCTTTTCTCACAGTTGCTAACCAGATGCTTGTGAGGAAAACTGCAAGCAGGACCTGAGCACAAGAGCCCTCTCCCCTTCTGTGGTTTCCCAACTGATTTTCAAAAGCATTAGTGCCTCTGACTATGGAGACAGAGCCGAGCCATCACAGCTGTTGATAGCCTTCTCATCCATAAATTTGTCCAATCCTGTTTTAAAGCCATCCTAATTGGTGGCCACCACTGCCTCCTGCAGGAGCAAGTTCTATAGTTCAACTGTGTGCTCTGTGAAGGTCTTTCTTTTATCTGTCCTGATTCTTCCAACATTCAGCTTCATTGGAGTTCCATTGTTACGAGAGAGGGAGAAAAGTTTTTCTCTCCCCGCTTTCTTCATGCCATGCAAAATTTAATGAACTTCAATCATGTCATCTCTTCTTTGATTTTTCTCTAAACTCTGAAGTCCCAAACGCTGCAGCCTTTCCTTATGTGCAGTTCTCTGGGGGCTGCATGTGACCATATGAAAAAGTGGACAGAGCAATGGACGTGACTCTCACCTTTCTAGGCTAGGTTGCCTTGCAGAGGTGTCTGTACACATATACACTGCCCCCCCCCCCATTTTTCCAACCAGGCAAGCAAGCCACATTATCACAGTTGCAGGACATTCTATCCAGGCAGAAGCAGTCAAAGGCTGAGGGATATGATTAGATGGGGAACAGAAGTGTGTGGCATTGGGAGAGTCCCAAGGGCTTGAGGTACCCCCACCCTGATGCAGAAGGCCTCCACTCCTGTCCTCAATAACTGCAATTGATAGGGACATAGGAAGCTGCCTTATACCTGTTCAGAGAAATGGTCAGTCCAGCTCCATATTATCTGCACTGACTGGCAGCAACTAGGGTTTGAGGCTGGAGCCTCTCTCAGCCTTATTTGGAGAAGCCAGGGATTAAACCTGGGGCCTCCTGCAGGCAAAGCACATGCCCTGCTACTGAGCTACAGCCTTGCTTAGCTAAAAACAGGAAGGCCAGAGAAAGGGTCCATCTAGCTTTATATTGTCTATGCTCACTGGCAGCAGCTCTCCAGGGTTTTTAGACAAGGGACACCCCCCCAGCCCTGCCTAAAGAAGATGGGGGTTGAACCTAGCACCTTCTGCAATAAAAGCAGATGCCCATTGTACTTTGCCTTTCTCTGCAGTGGCAGGTTTGAAGAAGATTTTCCACTTCTCTTTAGGTCCTGATGAGCCTCTGTATGGTTGATGGGGTGTGTATATGTGTGGCATAGATAGATATAATGTGTGTGTGTGTGTGTGTGTGTGTGTGTGTGTGTGAGAGAGAGAGAGAGAGAGAGAGAGAGAGAGAGAGAGAGAGAGAGCTTGAAGTCCAGTTGGTGCTGTTTTAACATCCAATGTGCCTTAATTGGCAGGAACACCTGGGACCCCAGAAGGCAGCGGCAGCTCTCCATGAGCTCGGCAGACAGCACAGAGGCCAGGCACCCCCCAGAAGAAGCAAAGAACTGGGGCGACTTGGTTGGCCTGTCTCGGCCAATCCGTAAAGGACCAGATAACCTGCCTCCCTCAGGGAAAGTGAATGGCTGGGCTCCCCTTTCAGACTATCAGGTATGGTGGGCTTGCTCAGCAAGGTGGCTTGCTATTAACTGCTATGTTAGTGTGCCTTGTTAGTGACTGCTATGAAGGAGATGGGAAAGGGCATTAAAAAACTTTTCCTGTACTGTGCTACTGTGAGGTGTGCATCTCCAGGCTGCTTGTGTGCTTCCCCATATTAAAAGCCACCAGAATACATTCCTGCATTCATTCATTCATTTTTGACCAAACATTTTTATTGACACTATTGCAATGTTGTTTTTGTTCTTTTTATTTTTTTCCCTTGTTCTCCCCCCCCCCCATTTTTGCTACACAAATTCAATATAGAAAGTAGAAATGCAAAAATGATTAAATATGAGCAGGAAAAAAGAATATTCAGTATATATAAATCAGCTACACAACCTACTTATTTATCTATTGCTCATTTCACTGCACATTCAGATGTGTGCATGTATGAACATGCTGTCACATACATACATGGGTTGCTATTGCTTCTTTATGCTCTATGCCACAGTATTATGCTTGTATGTTACACTAGGGGCTGGGCGCCTGCTTGCTCTGCTCACCAACCCCCTTGCCACTCCCTCCACATTAACTCCCTAGAGCTTCCTGTTCCTGCTCCATGTAAGTACTGAACCTACTTTTCACCTTCCCAGCCCTATTTTTGAAGCCACTTCTCTCTTCTGCTTTGCAATCCTACTTCGCACCCCTGTTTTCACTTTCACCCCATGTCCGTGCCTCCTACCAATCCCTTTTTTGCAACTCTCCCCGCACACAAACCACCTTCATTGTGACCTACGTCTTCCTCCTCCCACACTTTGCAACTACTGAGCACCTTTTTCGTCTTCTGCCTTGTTATGAAGCCACCGGCTTTCTGTTCCACAGCCCCTTTTGCATTTCCGCATTCCCTCACTGCCATGCTGTGCAACTTGCCTTCTCTTTTGCTCCCCTACCTCATCCTGACTTCATGCAAATTCAGGCACTACAGATTATCCAGTGGGGATTGTGAGACGCAGCCTTTCATTTTTATGTATATAGGAAGGTACAAAAATGTGGTGTATAGATATCTGAACAAAAAAACATAAGAGAAGGGAGCATATTTCCCAGCTTTGCAGATTTCTCCTGCTTGGCGCGGAGATGTTGGTACATATTTTCCCTCTCCTTGGTGCGAGTGCCTTTGAACTGCGGTTCACCACTGTAAGGACCTTTTTATTCTTCACCCCCCTCCCCCGCCTTCTGTGCTAGAAACCTTCTCTGGGGGGCCTCCGGCAGCAGTCTTCTGAGGACAAGGAGGAGAAGCTCCCGCTGAGGCAGAAGTTTGTCCACTCTGAGATGTCGGAGGCCGTCGAGCGGGCCCGGAGGCGGCGGGAGGAGGAGGAGCGGCGAGCGCGGGAGGAGCGCCTGGCTGCTTGCGCTGCCAAGCTGAAGGAGCTGGATCAGAAGTGCAAGCTGGCACAGAAAGCTGGAGATGGCCACAAGCATGTGGAGAACGAAGAGCCCAGGCCCGCCATCTTGGAGATGGCCAGCCCGCCGGAGAACAGTCATGCCACCCGGAGAGGTAGGGCTGCACTGGCTTTATTCATGGGAGGCCATAGGAGCTATCATACACTGAAGCAGACCATTGGTCCCTCTGGCTCAGTATTACCTACACTGGTTGGCAACAGCTCTCCAGGGTTTGAGAAAGAGAATGTTTCTCTAGCCCTACCTAGAGATGCTGGGAATTGAACCAAGGGCCCTCTGCGTGCAAAACAGATGCCCTGCTTTTGGGGGCGAGGGGAGGGCATCTGGGCCAACCGAGCATCGCCTGGAGCATCTTTATTAAGAAGACACTTTTCTCTCTCTCCTCCTCAGCAAACACTGAGTTTCATACCCAGGAAACTTCTTCCCCTCCTGCTTACCTGGAGGAGGAAACTCTGGCCACGTCAGCAGCACACCGGAGCAGCAGTGAGGAGGAGCTCCGAGAAGCTGTGTCCCCTGCACAGGAATTCAACAAGTACCCGAAACTGCTTCCCCCACGGTTCCAACGGCAGCAGCAACAGCATGTAAGAATCTCCACTGCACCAAACACGCCATTCATCTTGGAGGGGTGTGTCTGTGCGCCACGGGGGAGAACTCTCATGTTATGTTGGCCACAGCCACACTGTATATTTTAAGCATTATGGTACCTCTTCACCAGTCATGGCCTCCCCCAAAGAATCCTGTGGCTGGCTAAGGGGTGCTGACAGTTGTAAGTAGACTATCTCCCTTTTCCTCTACCAGAGTTGCCTGGGATAGAGGGCTTGACCACTCTGGAAATTGTATCCCTCTGTGGGAAGTAGGGGTATCCTAACAACGCTCACAACCCTTAAGTGTCTTGGCTTCACTCAGAGAATCCCGGGAACTGTAGTTTAATGGTGTTGAGAGTTGTTAGGAGCACCCCTGTTCCCTTCACAGAACTACCACTCCCAGAGTTCCCTGGGAAGAGGGACTAATTGTTAAACCACTCTGGGAATTGTAGCTCTGGTATGAATTCTAACAACAAACTATAGTTCCTTGAGGGAAGCCGTGAATGTTCAAAGTGCTTGGGAGTATGGGTGGATTGTTAAACTACTCTGGCACCTTCTGCATGCCATTGTCTAAAAATAGAGTAAGATTTCAGTCCTCATAGAGCCAGACCATTGGTCCATCCAGGTCAGTATTGTCAACACTGACTGGCAGTGCCTCTCCAGGATTTCAGGCAAGGAGACTTTCCGCCAACTGGAGATGCCAATGGGGGTTGAACCTGATTTAACCCAGAGGGGTAGAATTATGGGATTAGGGAGTCCAACAACATGGTTTCTATTCAGGGGCTATGCAGGCACCTGCACTCCATGCCCATTTAGTTCTTTTTCTCCCTCTTAAGGACCAGCTGTACAAAATGCAGAGCTGGCCGCAGTCCCAGGTCTATCCTCCCTCCTCCCACCCTCAGCGGACCTTCTATCCACCACATCCACAGATGCTGGGCTTCGACCCCCGTTGGATGATGATGCCTTCCTACATGGACCCTCGCATGGTCCAGGGGCACCCCCCGGTGGATTTCTACCCCTCAGCTCTTCATCCCTCAGGTAATGTTTTCTTAAAAGGAAGAAAACACCAGTGCTTAGTTCAATTGTATCAAATCACAGTTTGTGCTAACCCGGAGTTAGAATACAACCATGGTTTAGCTTTCATACAGGCAAACCATGGTTTAGAGCTGATTGCCTGCTTTCATTTTCCTCTTGCTCTCAGTACACCCCATTTTCTATAGCTCTTTGTAAGCCATGGTGATGAGCTGATAATCCATGTGAGCAAAGGCTGAACCACTGATGTCATTGTAAGGGTCAGGTGATTGACAGGTAGGCAGCCCCACCCACTTGTCAAACCCACTTGCAGGATATTGTGTGTGTGTGGGGGGGGGAGGAGATAAGGTTTAAGCCTTCCAGCCGAATCCAGTTCCCCACAAAAGCCTTAGAAGTAAGGGTCGTTGAGAAATGTTTAATATTTTGTAAAACACAGGGTCCAATAGAACAGAACCCAGGAAGTTTCTAGATCTCTAATGTATGTTCCACGAAGTATATGGAAACAAATAAAAACATTTCCAGAGATCATCCCAAAGACACATCTAGTCCGGCATCCTTTTCTCACAGTGGCCAACCAGCGGCCCCAAAGGGAAGCCCACAAGCCGGAATGGGAGCACAACCTGTAATTCCCAGCAGTTCCCAGTATTCAGGGGCACACTGCTTCTGACACTGGATGTAGCAGGTAGCCATCATGGCTAGTAGCCATCAGTAGCCTTATCTTTCAGCTATTTGTCTAATCTTCTTTTAAAGCCATCCAAACTAGTGGCTGTCACTGCTCTAATAGTTTTTGGTTTGGTTTGTTCGTTTGTTTTCCAAATTGCAGTTAATTATTCAAAGGTTGCTAGCCTTCATGCCTTCCCCAGGGAAAGAGGTAGAGGGCACCTCAGGACTGGGGATTACATCAGGGGTGAGATGAGCACAGGATGCTACCTTAGACTGAGTCAGACCATTCATGCATGTAGCTCACTGACCAACAGTCACTCTCAGACATTGGGGGGGGGGGTTGTGTATGTGCATCTGTCTCTCCAAGCCCTACACACAGAAGCTGGAGGTTGATCCTGGGGCCTCCTGGGTGCCCCTACCTCAGAACCCAGTTTGGGCTCCCAAGCTTCCCATTGCCTCCTCTCCTTATCCTTCTGTCCCAAAACAGGGGCCATGAAGCCGGCAGTCCAGCAGGATTCCCTGACCAATAGCAGCTGCCTGTCGAAGGAGCAGAACAGCCAGCCCTCCATGCAGCAGGAGAGGAAAGCAGTGTCCGGGGAGACCGCTCCACCAGTGTGGGGTCCGGAGAGTTACACTCCCTCTCAGAGCAAAGGCTGCCCCATTTCCCGCCCGAAACAGACCGAGGGCATGGCCAGCGAAGGACTGCACGCCAGGTGAGGGGGAAACCTGCCCAGGTGCTTTCATCATGAAGACACTCAGGCCCCTGGCTGGCTATTCTTTGAATTGACACTGCAGCTGTTCTTCTGGGTTGCAGACGAAGATCTCTCCTAGCCCTGCTTGGAGATGCCATTGAACCTGGGACCTTTTGCACATAAAGTTCCGCCACTGAGTTACAGCCCTTCCCCTAAAACCTAGGATACTCCCTTATCCCGAGTCAGATCCATTGGTCCACCTAACTCAGTATTGTCTGCACTGATTAGCAGCTGCTCTCTGGGGATTCAGGCCTGCCATGCTGGGGACTGAACCTGGGATTGTTTGTAAGTCCTTGGCACGGTGGCAGTGCTCCTGTTGTGAACCACCTTGCTTGGATCAGGCCGCAACCTACTGGAAAGGGAAACATTTTTATCCAGCACTGAGAAATTATGAGAAGGAGTCTGTAGGGACATTTTTATTTTTGAATTCTGAATGATCTGGATTTCCCCAATAATAAACATTTTTTTAATTAAAACAATAAGCTGTTTCGCTAAATTGCCTCTGGATTCGAGTCCTCCACCGCCTGCCTATGCCGCAACCCTCCCTTGCGCTATGTGCTCTGCCAGTAACTGGGCACTCCACTTTTGAGAAGTGCCCAGTGCCTAGAGGGCAAGAAGAAAAGCAATAATTACAGCATATTAATGATAGAATAGTAAAGTTGGAAGGGGGACTCCAAGGGTCATCTGGCCCAACCCCCTGAAATCATAAGCATTCATTGCAGTGAGTGAGAGTGGCAGGTGATGGTCTTGGGAGCGTTCCAATATTAAATCTGGACCAACTGCGGATGCAAGTCCACAGCACTTTGCTTTTGCTGAAAAAGCCAACCTAGTTCAGCATCCTGTTCTTACAGCGGCTAACCAGATGCTCCGCTTGGAAGCCCGGGATGCAGCAGCAACTGATACCTGGAGGCAGAACATAGCCCTCATGGCTAGTAGCCATTGATTGCCTTCTCTTTTATGAGCTTGTCTGATCCTCTTTTAAAACCATCCAAGTTGGTGGCCACCACTGCATCTTGGATGCAGAGAGAGAGAGATGAATATTAGAAGGCTAAGAATCTAAGGAAAGCCCTGCTGCATCAGATAAAAGGCCCACCTAGTCCAACATCCTTCTCACAGCTGGCCAACCAGGTGCTCTCATGGGAAGCCCTCAAGCAGGACCTGAGCCCAGCCACACTCTCTCCACTAGTGATTTCAAGGAAAATGGTGTATCCTCTCCAGCAGGGGAGGTGGTACATGGCCGTCGTGGCTAGTAGCCACTGATAGCCATATCCTCCATGAACCTGTCTAATTGTCTTTTAAAGCCATCGCAAGTTGTTGACTGATTTATTTTTTATATATTTTTGTGGGGGACGTTTTCCTTTTTCAGGAACAACAGCTCCTACTCATCGCAGAGCACCAGCATCAACCCTGCACGTGACCTGTTTGAGGAGTCCAGAGAAGATTACTTAAACATCTTCGACAAGAAGCCCCAGGCCAATTTTGACAGCTGCATCAGCTCCTCCCAAAGGCTGAGCCAAGACCGTCTCTTCCCACATCAAGAGTGTGCCCCTTCTGTTAGCACTGCGGACCCTCACCACACCAACCTGAGGAGCTCCTCCTTGGAAGCCGGCTTGGCCCACAGCGATAAGAAGCCAGAGTACAATGGCTGGAATACCGGCCACTATCAGAAATCCTCAGACGGGACGGTTTCTGCAAATGAAGAGGCCTGCCGAGATGAGCAATCCTTTGGTGCTGAGGCATGGAAGAAAGATGGGCTTGGCAGCAAGCAGGCAACTGCCAAGCCAGGGTGGGCTTCTGAGAGCCGAAATGCCAGCAGCCAGCAGCAACAGCAGCACCAGGAGCAGACGGGGAGGGCTCGAAGATCTGGCCCGATTAAGAAGCCGGTCCTGAAGGCTCTCAAAGTCGAAGAGAAGGAGAAAGAGCTGGAAAAGGTGAAAGCGGATGGGGAAGAGGCCGCCCCTCCCCCACCAAAGGAGAAGGCCCCGGTTCACAAGGCGCAGGAGGAGGATGAGGAGGATGACCATGATTCTGCTGCCTTGCTCCATTCTGCCCGCTTCCACTTGCTGGACGAGAAGTACCCCTCTCGGACAGTGGTCCAAGAAGCCGAGAAACCATGCGAGGAGGAGAAGGAGGAGGAGGGGGAAGAGCAGGAAGAGGAGGAGGAGGAGGAGGAGGAGGAGAAAAACAACGGGAAAGTCTGGGAGACCAAGCCTCAGTCGAGGGAGTCCAGCGACTTGCCTCCCACCAAAAGAAACAACTGGATATTTATTGATGAGGAACAAGCCTTTGGCGGAAGGGGCCAGGGACGTGGTCGTGGCTTCCGTGAGTTCACCTTCCGAGGCCGTGGCAATGCTGTGGGCTGTGGCAGTGGCAACATCAGTAGCCGGGGTGCCTACAGCAGCAACAGCACTGGCGTCTGCAGTGTTCAGCGAAGTAGCAGAGGGCGGCCCCTGAGGGAATTCAACCAGCCAGAAGAGTTCCCACGAGGGAAGCTCAGGCGCAGGATTGCCAGTGAGACCCACAGCGAAGGTTCAGAGTACGAGGAGCTGCCCAAGCGCCGCCGCCAGCGGGGCTCTGAAAACAGCAACGAGGGCTCGCTTGCGGAAAGGGAGGAGAGCGACCTCAAGAAGGGAGACTTCCGCGACTCCTGGCGGTCCAACAAGATCTATTCAGATGACCAAGGCACCCTGGATGCCAGAGCGAGGGCCCCACGAGCTTTTGGGCGCTCTCTACCCCCAAGACTTAGCAATTCTGGGTATGGGCGAAGAGGCTTTGCTTCCAAGGAGCCTTCCCAGTGGCAGGGCCGGAACGGGGGGAACACGTGGCAGGAGTACGGCCACGGTACACCTCTGGACACCTTTGGGGCCAGGCGCCTGTCTGAGAGGGACTATGGCCAAGACTCATATAAGCAGCCAGACTCCTTCACCCGGCGGGCCATTGAGGAGGATCCATTAGACAAGAGGCACTACTTCCAGGAGGATTACGGGGGTGATCCCGAGAATGCTGAGAACCGTCCTTTCCGCCGCCGGCGCCCACCTCGTCAGGACAAGCCTCCCCGGTTCAGGCGCTTGAGGCAGGAGCGCGAGTCCATGGGGCAGTGGAACCCGGAAGACAGCGGAACCAACCTCCTAGCTTGCCAGTGGCCAGGGAGAGCCAAGCTGACCATGATGGATCGGGGTGGTGCCACTACCAGGAGGTCTCCTGAGCTGCCCTACCAGAACTCCTCTGACCATGCCAATGAGGAGTGGGAGACGGCATCTGAGAGCAGCGACTTCAGCGAGAGGCGGGAGAGGCGTGGTGGCAGTACCATCTCGGAGGGTGAGGCCCCGCTGGATGGCAATCTCTCCAGCAGCGGCATGGGGGAGAAGAGGGAGCTGGCCAAGAGAAGCTTCTCCAGCCAGAGACCTTTAGTGGATCGGCAGAGCCGGAAAGCCGATTCGACTGGGTTTGGGGAGAAAGCTGTGAGAGCTGGTGGGAATGGAGCAGCCTCCTGCTATGAAAGCCAGCAGATGAATGGGGCACAGATAAAAACAAAAAGGTAAGCCTCACAGCTTTAATGTCCTCCCACCTCCCAAAGTAATGACTGTAGTTGTGCAATCAGATCTTCTGCTTAATAAACAAAGATTTTGCTTTATTCATTCTGTAACATTGATACGGTGGGCCTTCCACTTAGTGAGGGTTCAGTTCTGGGAGTCCCATGTGCAAAGCCAAAATCGCGCCCCCGGAACTGCCCCCTTCCCCACCCCCACAAGGCAGGACTGTTTATCAGGGACTGAGAAAGTCGCATAAGGGCTCTGGGAGCTCCTGTGACCTTAGACACCCTGGGAAGCGACATGCCGGGTTTTCGGAAGGAGGCACAAGGGCTCTGGGATTCTGCCAGAACCCTTGCACTGCCTTTCCAAAGTTTGAGAAGTGAGGAAAACACACTGGGTGGGGGAATAAATAAATGGATAGCGGGAACGGTGGGTTTCCCCCCACCCGTTCAATTATTATTCCACCACCTGCACAAAGCTGCTATTGTATAAGTTTACTGTACACCACCCAGTTGTAGAAAAAACACACTCAAAGTGGTTTACGAAAAAGATAAAACTATAAAATTATCAATAATAGAATTAATAATACTGGTAGTTTGAGACTTTCAAAATGTTAAAATAAAGTAACAATAGGCTCAAAACAGATTAAAGCTCACATCAGCTTTCTAAACATCTGGATAGGATTGTCTAAATAAAAATGTTTTTAGCAGGTGCCCAAAAGAGTACGCAGTGAAGGCGCCTGCCTGCTATCTATAAGCAGGGAGTTCCAGTGTGTAGGTGCTGCCACAGTAGAATATTGATTTATTACAAATGGAGGTATTACATGGTACCTATAATGGTGGCAGTAGTGGGCTTATGTAGCATAAGGCGACCTTGCAGGTAAGGATATGCCCGGGTTGCTGCACTGCACTTAAATTCAACTGCTTTGCTTGTCACATTGTGGGCAAAACCCATGGCTCAGTGATAGAGCACCTGCTTTGCATGTAGAAGATCCCAGGTTCAGTCTCCGGCATAATGTCCAGGTAGGACTGGGAATGCCCCCTGTCTTAAACCAAAGAGTCACTGCCAGTCATCTTTTGCAGCCCAAGAGCAACATTCCCTGTTGAATAATCTTCCAAGGGCCACATGCCAGTGATGGGTGGAGCCTGAGGCACAAACAGAGCCACCAAGAAAAAAGCTTTTACCTTTCTGTTTTCTGCACATACTTGTGCACACACTTCTCTTATCTATCCTCCGTCCAGACAAGGACACAATCCAGCCAGGCAAAAAAAACACAGGCTGTGAAGCAGGACCAGTGAGGCTTGGCATGAGGGGGTGTGGCTTGGCAAGTTCCAAGAGCCAGAAAGAGAGGCCCTCAGGCAAGAGGTTTTCCCATCCTTGCATGAAATGATCTTCCCTGAAGCTGGTGCTCTTTCGCTTTCTCCTCTAGATCTCCCGAAGACAGTGGGGGGCTTGACCCCAGCAGTCCTGAGAGCAGCCATTCTGTTTATGGCTCCCATGCTAACCTGAACAGCACCGAAGGGCTGGGAAAGAATCCAGAGAGGGAGCCCAAGTCTGGAACCCAGCAGATGGGAGAGAAGGGAGAGGCCATTTCTCAGTTTGAGCTGAGCTACGGAAGTAAGTCCTATTCACTTAATCCAATAGAGGATGAGCTTCTGATACACAGTTTGGGGAATCGTGTCTCCGCTTTCTGTGCATTTGGACACATCTTCAGGTGATTGTTCCAAACCACCTGAAGGTGTCTATGGAGAGAAGATGCAGTGATTTCTGATTTGTCAAAGATTCAGAGAAGTGCATAATCTGATAGACAGCTCTGTTCCAGTCTATCGATGTTCCAATCTGGATATAAATCCAGGACCAGTGGATTAGATCAGTTCACTTCAAGATGTGGACCAAATGAATTCCCTCTCCATGCCTAGAAAAGGGCCTTTTCTGTAGTGATGCTCTTCCTCAGGATGTTTGTTTGGCTTGCGGTCATGTAGCCCTTAAGTGAATGGTCAATATGTTGTTTTGCAAGGGTTTGGGATTGTTTTAACATTAACCTTGCTGCTGCAATTGGTTTGATGCTGCTCTGGTTCCCCCCCAAACGTGTGGTATTGTTGTGGGTTTTGTGGCAAATGTGTTTTCATTTTATATTGTAAGCCATCTTGGCTCCTGCAGCTTAAAGGCAGGATGTGAAGCTTCTTCGAAAGAGAGACATCCTGGAATGGCTGTCCAGACCAGGATGAGTGGTGGGAGGAGTTCAAAGAATTGGCATCCAATGATCCTGGGATGGGACCGAGTGGGCTGGGCTGGGCTGGGCCACATCTGGGCCCTTGAGAAGTCTCTAGAGTTGTCTGGAGAGGATGCCATGGGCATCAAAGAAGGATATCAGAATGAGGACCCACCCAGATGCTTCCTGGTGCTTCTATCGTCCCCTTTGTCATGGCGGCCTCCCAGTCGCTCTTGCCAGCAAGTCTCTGGCTGCAAAGGAAGCGTCTGAAGATGCTTTGGGCTTCAAGCCAGCGCTGCCTCATGTCCGGACACAAAGACATGAGCACCAGCAAAAACAGCTCAGACCCAGCCCTCTTGGAGGAGTGTCCGTTTGCTTGCCCAGTCTAAAGATACTTCTTGCTCGCCACGTTAGAACAGGAGCCCTTTGTGGGGTGGATGTTGATTGTTAGAACAACAGCAGAGCTTGGTCCGCCATGCTTCACACCTTCTGCGCTTTGAACCTTAAAGGTTTTGAGCATTGAAGGTTTTGGATGAAACCGCAGCCCCAATGTCAAGTTCTTAGTCTAGTGAGAACCAGGGCAAAGTTGGAAATAAGCCGAAGTTGTCTTTAAACTGACTTTCAGATGGTATCATGGACGGACGGCTTTCAGGCCCCACTGAAGAGGCGGAAGTCGGACCGATTGGGAGCGAAGGCTTCATCGAGGTCCTGACAAAGAAGCAGCGGAGGTTGCTGGAGGAGGAGCGACGGAAAAAAGAGCAAGCAGCCCAGGTGAGCACCTGGGGGCAGGAGTGCCCCCTGAACCTAGGTATCCATTTTTAACACACACACGCCACATGTAAAGGCAGCTGTCTTAACAAACCAGGGTTTGGGGTTCATATCCTGGCGTTATACATTCTAAACCAGGGGTGTGTGGGAACAACTTTTTCCTTCCAGGCGTTTTGCAGAACTACAGCTCCCATCAGCTCCAGCAAGTGTGGCCAGTGGCCAAGGGTGATGGGAAGTGCAGCTCAGCAACATCTGGAGGGCCAATGGCTCCCTTCATCCAAACTCTTTTGGGGGCCAGTAGGCACATTTGGAATTGTGAGAGAGTGCCACGGGCACCAGGAACAAAGCGGCTGGAACAAAGTGTCTAATCCTGCCGTACAATGAAATGAGGGTGTATTAAAGAGAGGAGGGGGTTTCCCAGTGCATGAGAGGCTGCACTGGTGCATACAGGAACTGAGGAGGAAGAGCAAACATCTCTGGTTGTACACTGTGGACATTTGAGGGAGTAGTTACTGAGACCTTTCTCAGGTGCCATAGGAGATACTTACTGGTAGGCACTCTGGGTCCTTTGGGCACTTCATTGGCAACACCTTTTCTAAACCATCAGAAATGATAGGCAAGGACAACTTTGCCGCCACCACCAATCTTGGAGCAAAAGCTGACCACCCCCTTGAGTTGGAAGAAAGAGGTTCACACCTTTGCCAGACAAAAACCAATGTTTCCTTGAGATTCTGTCACTGGGTCAAACCCTTCCAGTGTTCCCCAGGAGTCCTGATGCCCTTGGGGTTCCCTCGTTTCTCCCACAGGCTCCAGCCAAGGGCCGCGTCCTTCAGTCTCGTATCCCACCTCGCTTTGCCAAGAAACAGAGCAGCATGTGCCTTGAGCAAGGAGATGTTTCGGTTTCTGGAAACAGCCTGGGCACGGAGATCTGGGAGACCAACAGTCCAGGTGAGTCAGGTGTGTCTGGGTCAGGGTGGGGTGGGGGCCACATTCTCTTCCTGGACATGCCAGTAGTTGGCATGGTCAGATGCAAAGGTGTGGGTGGAGCAGTGAATGCAAATTTGGCTTTTGTACAGTAGGCCAGTTTGTACACATGCTCTCTCTCTCTCTCTCTCTCTCTCTCACACACACACACACACACACACACACACACCTCCCTCCCTCCCTCTGTCCTCCATCCTGACAAGCAAGAGGCATTGCCAGAGTTCAAGGACACAGTCCAGGCAGGGAGAAACACACAAGGATATGAAGTAGGACTGCTCAGGCACGTGGCCTGGGAAGAGTCCCAAGGGCCAGATAGAGAAGGCTGCATTTGACCCCAGACCTGAGATTCAGCATCCCGGTCTGGAGTCAATTGTGAGTTACTCCATTTCCAGCAAACCCAGAGGGTAGTGTTGGAAACTGTAGACAACACTACCTTCTCTAGGTTTGCTGGAAATGCATTAGATCCCAGGAAATCTCAGAAATGTAGCAGGGTAGGGAGAGCGAAACGGGGATGGTAGAAAGAGACAGAAAGGGTTGGTCCTGCTCACTTTCGGCTGTGAGCCTGCCAAACACTAGTATACCCAGCGTCTGGCAGATTACTGCTAAGGGAATGGAGTCACCCTTTCATCTATGAACTAAACTCAAAAGAAAATTCCTCAAAACATAAGATGGAGGTAGGGCCATAGCTCAGTGGTAGAGCATCTGCTTTGCATGCAGAAGGTCCCAGGTTCTGTCCCCCATGGCATCTCCAGGTAGGGATGAAAGAAAGCCCTGCTTGAAATCCTGGAGAGACGCTCCTAGTCAGTGTAGGCAGCACTGAACCAGATGGACCAACAGTCTGAATCGATATAAGCCAGCTTCTTATGTTCCCATGCACAAAAGGTATCAGGTAAAACCAAATCCAAACTGCTGAAGCCCATCCGTTCCATACGCTTAAAAGCCAGAGGATAGGATTTCCCCTTACTGTTTTGAGTTTTTATTCTGCTTCCCCAACATGCATGTTTGAGAAAAGGCGATATATGTAACAGGAGAACTCTCTGAAGCATCTTAACCCCCATTTATCTGCTCTTGCTACAGCACTCTCCGTTCAGTCACCTGGCACGGATTCCTGGAGCAAACCTGTCAATGCCTTTACCAGTAACGAATCCAGCTCCACCGAGGTAAGTGGCACCCGAGCCTCTCCTCTGTAAAAAGCAGAAGGGAGGGCAGGTGTCCAGTCCTGCCATCCAATGAAATGTAGGTGTGTAAAGAGGTGGGGATGTTTAGTGTAATAGAGGCTGAGCTGGTGCGGACAGGAATTGAACATGAAGAGCAACCGCTGTTGTACACTGTGGATATGGTGATGACTTTCACAAAGAGACGTCAATTTTGGCGGCGGCCTCATGTTTCTTATGACTTGTAGCGGTATTGCTGGGAGGGGTTTTAACACTTTCCACGCTTTGTGCAGCAGGGATTTAAAGGCAGCCAGGGGGATAGTGGCATTGACCTGAGCGCCGAGTCGCGGGAATCCTCTGCCACTTCTTCCCAGCGCAGTTCTCCATATGGCACTCTCAAGCCTGAAGAGATGAGTGGAGGTGGCCTGGTGGACCCCAAAACTGACTGCCAGAAAGAGCAAGCGTCAAAGCAGTCAGATAAAAAGGTAACCCAGCTTAACTGCCACTGGCACCAGATGTGTTGTCCAGCATCTGGATCCAGCTGCTGGAAGTCAAGGGTGATCTGGTTTTGTCAGACACATTCTGGAAACCGGGCTTGATAGGGCTGGAAGTCTTCTAGCTCAGTGTTGTCAACACTGGCTGGCAGCGGGTCTCTTGGGTTTAAGGCAGGGAACATTCTGAGCCTGACCTGGAGATGCTGGGAGCTGAACTTCCTTCCTCCCTTTAAATCGGAGCCTCTCTTGTTTCCCTGCTAAGGATTCAGAGCAAAGCCTGGGTCAGAGCAAGGACCACAAGCCCGGCCCAATTGGCAATGAGCGTTCCCTGAAAAACCGGAAAGGCTCTGAAGGAGCGGAACGCCTTGAAGGCAGCGTCCCCCCGGTCAATGGGGTGGAGATCCACGTGGATTCGGTCCTTCCTGTGCCTCCCATTGAATTCGGGGTAAACCCTAAAGTAAGGATTGCTTTTGCTGCTTCTTTTTCCGCCTGTTATGGTTTTGTGGGCTTAGGCCCCAAATATCTGAAGGACTGCCTTCATCCCTACCAACCTTCTTGGGTGTTAGCATCTGTTTGGGCAGGTTGTGTTTGCTCTCTTAGGCCACAGTCATGACATGCATTTAAAGCAGTATGATGCCACTTTGAACAGTTATGGCTTCCCCCAGAGGCGTAGCTTGTTTAGGGTGACGAGAATTGTTAGGATGCCCCTATTCCCACCACAGAGCTGCCATTCCCAGGGTGGTTTAACAGTCAAACCCTCTTCCCAGGGAACTCTGTGAGTAGGGGTAGTCTGTGCATGAGATGAGTTGAAACCATTTGCCTCAAGCAGTGGATCCAACCCCCATTGTTGCGCCGCTGCCAGCTCCTCTGGGGCTTCCTGTGCCACTAACACAACAACGATGCCCTAACCACTGCCCCCTCTATATCCTCACCGCTGCTGCTGCATTGTGGCAGCAGTGTGGGTGTTGCCAGAGGTAAAGATACAATTCCGGTGATGGGGCTAGTGGTGGTAGTAGCAGGGGGGGGGGGCAGAGTGGGGACCCAGACCTGCAGGGGAGGCATTACGGCATTTTGCCTACAGTGGTAACAGGTCTCAGGCAGACCGTATCTGTAAGGTACAACACTCAACAGACTACACTTCCCAGGATTCTCTAGGGGAAGCCATGACAGCTAAAGTGGTATCTCAGTGCTTTAACTGTATATTGCAGGTGGGGCCTAAGTTTCAATACGGGCCCAAATCTCTTTCTCACTCCCCCACCCCTTTCCCAATGATAGGAGCTAATTTCCCTACTTCTTTCAACCCTTCATTTCTATGGGGAAAAGTTAAAGGAGGCACTGGAGGCTCTGCTAGGTTAGGGGGCTAACCTTAATCCCCTATAAATCCTGACCATTAACGTATCAAGCCAGCTGCCCCCTGTGTCGTTCCTTCCCTGTCCTTCACAAAGCCTCACCTTGGGGGGGGGGGTTGCATCTAGATTGGGCTGGGGAACCACAGCATTCCAGATGTCGCTGGACGACTACATTTCTAATTATCCCCTGATCCTTGGCCATGCTGGCTGGGAACATGATGGGAGTTGGGAGTCCAGCAACCATAAAAGGACTGTAGGTTCTGCACTAAAACGTTGAGTACGGGGTTATGTAGAAACTGCCTCTTTGCAGGATTCGGACTTCAGCCTGCCCCCTGGACCGGCCTCCAGTACCGCAGCTAACTCGGTCACAAAGCTTCAGGACGCCCTGGCCAGCAATGTAAGTAGACCTGCCTTTTGCATTCCTTCCTATTGGCTTCCAGTCTGCCTATCGACCTGCCCAGCTGGTAAGATCATCTGCTGGTGCCCTTCTTCAGATCCTCCTGCTGCTGCCATTGGAGGCGGATGATGACGAAGGAGGGGTCTTTTTGAACTACAGTACCCTCCTTTTGGAACTTCATCTCCAAAGAGGCCCTCCCGGCATCTATTTTGCAACCTTTTGGCACTAAATAGACCTCTTAATTATTCACTCCAGTCCTTTAGTGATTGTAGAGCTCGTCTTATTTTTTAAATTAGTGTGTCATGGGATTTTATTTTATTTTTTGTTTCTTTATGCTGATTGTATTTTATATCTCTAATGAAGCTTTTGTCAGCCCTGACATCTTTTTTAAATAAGAAGAGTGATATGCAGTTTCTCCAGAATAAAAACAAAACCTGTTGTCTCTGTGTTTGTGTCTCTGCAGGCTGGGCTCACACAAACCCTCCCTGTGCTCCGAAGAGACCACCACCTTCCGCGGTGCATCGGCCTGAATCCCATGTCTTACCCCACGACTGACCTCACTCTTAAAGTAAACATCGAGTTTAACGGGAGTGGGGCAGATAAGGGTACTTGCTGCAGGGGCAGCTTAGAAAGAAACAACAGCCATTCACATCCAGCAAGGGCGGAGGATTTTTTTCTAAGCCCACGGACCTCGGGAGCATGTAGTTAAACTATGGAATTCACATCCCATGAGATATCTAGTGATGGTTCCCCACTTTAGATGGGTTTAAAACGGGTGGGGGAGAGAAGTTTATGGAGGAGAATTAGGCTGTCAGTAGTCAAGGTGGCAGTGTAGTTCATCCGGTATTGGAGGTGAGGTCAGCTTCTGAATACCAGTTGCAGGGGAAAGACCAGTGGGGCAAGTGCTGTTGTGCTTGTGAGCTCCTCCGAGGCACCTGATTGGTCGTTGTGTGATCTGGATGCTAGACATAATGCGTCTTGGCTCTGATCCATCAGGGCTCTTACCTACTTTTCCTTTGATCTATAAGGAAAGGTGTATGTATTTTAATGAAAGTTGGAATTCAGTAATGGGACTCAGTAATGGGACTCTGGGGGAGGTGGTGTGGGCTTCAGCACAGGAAGCTGCCTTATGTTGAGTTAGACCATTGGTCCGTCTACCTCAGCATTGTCTACACCAGTGATGGCCAAACTTGGCCCTCCAGCTGTTTTGGGACTACAATTCCCATCATCCCTGACCACTGGTCCTGTTAGCTAGGGATGATGGGAGTTGTAGTCCTAAAACAGCTGGAGGGCCAAGTTTGACCATCACTGGTCTACACTGACTGGCAGCAGCTATTGGGTCTTAAGCATGGTCTTCCTAAGCCATACCCTGGATCAATCATAGTAATAGCCAGTGTTAATCTTGCTCCTGAGTAGACCTGTTTGGAACTGAGAGAAATAACTATCTTAGGCCCATTCATTTCAGTGGATCTATTCTGAGTAGAACTTAGTCAGAAACAACTCAGGATCTTCTGAATGCAGAGCATCTGCTGTTTCACAAAGCTTTCACATCTCATGAACAAGACCCCCATTCTTTTCCTAGTTGCAAACTCTGGCTATGGCTCCCTGGGGAACATTTTCTTTCTTGCTTTTAGAAGGGCTGTGGGGTTCAGTGGCTATGCACCCGCTTTGCACCTGAAATGTCTTGGGTTGTTTTCAGTCTTGTCCTCTCTGCCCTTGCAGATGGAATCAGCCCGCAAAGCTTGGGAAAATTCCCCCAGTCTCCCGGAACAGAGCTCTCCTGGGGGCGCCGGCTCCGGCATCCAACCTCCTGCCAGTGTTGGGGCTTCCAACGGCGTGAGCTACAGCTCCTTTGGTGGCGTTTCTGTACCGCCAATGCCTGTGGCATCCGTGGCACCATCTGCTTCGATCCCAGGTACACCGTTTGCTCTCCTTCCTCTCTGTTTGCCTGCTGGTCCCCTGCTTTTCCTTCCCTTCTAGAGGTGACAGTTGTTGACAGTTGTACCAGGTGTGCTTACTAGTGACCGTACCTTCTCACACAATGGTGCCCACATATCCACAGAGGGACCCCTCCTCTTGGTCATGAAATGGTGAGGTTGGTTAACTTTTCAAAGAAGAAAAGTACATAGAGCTGGGGAAAGAGTGACACTGTTTCCCACTTCATCTTTCAGCTCCATGTGCTTCTCAAGGCTCAGATTAATTCTGTTGGATATGACTTGTACCCATTTATATAGCAAAGTGTGGTGGAGAGCTAGCATTGTGTGTGCTTTCCCAGAAAAAGCAAGCCATTCTGGGAGAACCCTCCTTGCGTGCCCTCAGTCTCTGTGATGTTTTGCAATGGATCCTACTGAACCCTATGCTGTTTGAGCAATGGGCATTTGAAGAGATGCTGTGGCTGAGAGACTCGAATCTTGCCTGTCACTGGACCAGCTTGTTTCTGCTACTATGCTGGGGACTATGTTAGGCAGAATTGCAGAATTTCAGTTTCTTGGATGAAAGATTTTAATTCTAATAAGATTTTCCCACAATACAGCAAAATTACAGCTACGAAAAATTAAAAGGAAGAAAACCAGGAGAAAAGAAAGGAACAATAGAAATAAAGAGTCGAAAGAGAAAAAGAGAAATAAAATAAGAAAGGAAAAGAAAAGAAACATTAGCAAAAAAAATACAGAAGAACTTCCGATTTTCCACTTGCCGTTTACATAATAGAATAAAATATGACTATTTAAAACTTTCAATCCATGCCAACATCCATCTTCTCCACTTTGCACTAAATAGTATTTCTTTTAAGTTAAGGTGTCTCAGAGTCATTCGTTTCCTTTTCCCATGAAAAGTCCAAGATATTTCCTAATTATTATTAATAAATGCTAACCATATTTTTTTCTTTTAATTTTACCTCTATTAATTCCCACCACAATTACTTCATATTGAATAACAATAAATTTGTTCATCCATTTCCATATTAAAGACTCCACTGTGATCACACATTGGGCCAATATTCCACTTTTGTTCCTCGTTATATTTCCTCTCATTCATGTCCAGATCCATATGTTCAGTTGCATTTCCTGTTGTATTCCATTTCTTGTTGTATTTATGATGGTATCCCGATCTTCTCCTCCAGGGCCTTCCACTTAATTTGTTTCAAATCTTTTTCCAGAGGTAGTAGCATAGCTGTAATCACAACATTCTCTGAATTTGCTCCAAATTGTATGCAGAGTACTTTCTGTCTGCTAGAACTAAAAAAATACCAGGACTGAAGTCCCAAAGCGTTTTCCCCTCTCCACTCCATCAACACCATAGCCAAATAATTCTCCAAATCCTTTGTGACTTTTATCTTTTACTTGTCCCTGAAATCCTTGTATGGAGTTCATTTCCTTTTCCACACTCTACTTTCCACTCTACTCTACTTTCATTTTCTTGAGTTCTTCAGTGGCAGGGAACAAAACAAAACAAAACAAAAAAAGATACCAGAATTTCTATAGTCTCGTTTTAATCTTTCTTGTTCACTGCAGATCACTTAAACAGTTAATTTCCTTTGCTTAACAGTTAATTTGCTTTAGACACTTAAACAGTTAATTTCCTTTCAGTTTTTCCAGAAACAGAAGGTGGTATTCAAATATTTTCAGATCGTAGATTTTCCCCAGCAGATGGAGGAGGGATCTCTCATTACAGTTTCCTTGTCCCAAACATGTTTTTAAAGGGTTTTATAAAGAGGGTGCAATTCTGTTACCTGTTTTCAGTTGAATGTGTGGAGTTTGGGGATGATGGTGTTCTCTGCCTGCCAGCTCCCATCTGAGCTGCGAGGCATAGAAAAACTGCTTTGATCCAGATGTCTTGAGGTTAACTTTCTTTGAACACTGTATCTCCAGAGTGATTAATAGAGCCAGACTATTTGTCTGGCTATTATCTATCACCAAGTAATTATCTTCTGTCAGCCAGAGCTAGCAGAACGATCTCTGAATCACTATGCCTCTCGCCCAGAAACCAGGATTTTAATTTTGTTAATACTTCAGAGCACACCTATCTATAGACATACTATACCTTGAGCCATATCTTCCTAAGGAAGAGAGTGTCACCTAACTCAGTGTTTTTCTCTATCAGCCACACCCACTCTCCCCCAGAATTATTCTTTAAGAATTTGCTGTGATTCAGTTGCCCTGAATCAGTAGTCATTTACTAGGGATGCTTATTCAGAGCTTGAAATGACTGTTTACTTGCATTCACATGCTTCATTTGCATTTTAAAAAACAAAACAAAAAGACCTGAGTTAATGAAATGGGAAGTTGGGTTCTTGGTGTCAGTATATATGGTTTGCAGTGTTGAGTTGATTGATCAGTCTATACTTTTTCCAAATATTTTTATTGAGGTTTTTTTTAAAAAAGAGATTAGTTGTCACAATTGTCAATAAAGAAATAAAGAATGCAGCTATGTGATTTATCAAGTTGAAAATAAAACATATGTGCGGTCTATAATTACTAAGAGTTCCATGTTCAGATAGTTAGAGAGATAGAGATATAAAAAGTAACCTTGAACTCAATCCAGACGCTCACAGAGATTTGCAAAACCTGTTCCAGTGTTGTCATTTGAGGCCCAGGTGGCCTTGGTAGCATGAGGCACTGGTTTAATAGCTTGAGCTGGTTTGCTACCTGCAGCATTTCCTAGACAGGGATGACCTGTTCACAGTGATCTATGCTCCAATAACCTTCTGGTTGGATTACTGTAATGTAATCTATGTGCGTCTGCTGTTGAAGACAAGATGGAAGGTGCAAGGAGTGCAGGATTTGACTGCCGGACTCTTAACTGATTCAACCACATGAATTCATATCACATCACTTTTGAAAAAGCAGCACTGGCTGCCTGTTCGCTTTTGATCCCAGTGCATGATGCTGGCATTTACCTATTAACATTGTATGTGTATTGGAAGCCAAATACAGTGGACCCTCGACTTACGAATGTAATCCGTTCCGACGGGAGCTCCGGAACTAAAAAAAATCGTTAAGTCGAGTCCCCATAGGAATGCGTTGGAGAACACATTCGTAGCTCAAAATAATCTTCGTAGGTCGAAAAAACTCTTATCTAAAGTGGCTGTGGCTTCCGATCGGAAGTTGAAAAAATTCAGAAGCGGTAGCCGCTTTGATCCCTCGTAAGTCGAAAAATATGGAAGTCGGGGCATTCGTAAGTCGAGGGATCACTGTACCTGAAATAGCGTCTCTTCCCAAATAAACCTGCCCTGTCTTAAGATGGTCAGTTGAGTAGCCTTAAGGCAGTGATGGCTAACCTTGACACTCCAGATGTTTTGGAACTACAACTCCCATCATCCCTAGCTAACAGGACCAGTGGTCAGGGATGATGGGAGTTGTAGTCCCAAAACATCTGGAGTGTCAAGGTTAGCCATCACTGCCTTAAGGTGTCTTAATGTTGTCTGTTTTCTGAGTACCTTCCCTTGGGGAAGTGTGTTATGTCGCTGCAAAGGAAACAGCCATTTTTGTGGTGGCGCCCTCAAGTTTAGCGTGTCCTCTCCAATGAGGTACGACTTGGTACCACATTGCCATCAGTTCAGTCCCAGGTTACAATATTTATTTTAAATTGGCATTTTAAATTAATGTTACTTACTCTGCTTTATAGTTTTAAAAGTTTTTAGCCGCCTCTTATTTTGTTACCGTATTTTGTTTTATTTTGTTTATTACATTTATATCCCACATTTCCTCCAGCGGGCTCCTCTTCATTTTATCCCTGCAACTACCCTGTGAGGTAGGTTAAGCTGAGAGGCAATGGCTGGTCAAAGGTCACCATGTGAGCTTCATGGCTGAGTAGGGGATTTGAACTCTGGTTTCCCATGTCCAAGTATGAAACTAACCACTACACCACACTAGCTGTTTGGGTATTAACAAATGTCCATGTTTTGCCTCATGTTATCACCTTCCCCTACTATTTCCAACCCATCTGGTCTATACTTGTGTCTATTTCAATAAGATGTAAACAGATTTTGTAATGGTCATGTATATGTATTTGTCATATCTAAATCTATATCCTTTTGTTATATATATGTTCAAATAGAATACTTTGGGTTGTATTCAATACTAGTCCTCCTCAGACCAGACCCATTGAAATTAACAGACCTAAAATAGCCTCCTTCTGCACTCGACATTTACACCACTATTTATACCACTTTGAACAGTCAATGGCTTTCCCTAAGGAATGCTGGGAATTGTAGTTTGTTATTAGGAGGCCCCTCTTCCTTTCTCAGAGTTGTAATTCCCAGAGTGGTTTAACAGTCAGTCCCTCTTCTCAGGGAACTCTGGGAATTGTAGCTCTATGAGGGGAATAGGGGTGTTCTAACAACTCTCAGCACCCTTAACAAACCACAGTTTGAGGGTTTGGGGACACCATAACTTATCAGAGTTGTATCATAATGCTTTAAATGTACTGAGCAGATGGGGCCTCTGTTAGTCATGTCCATTAATTTCAGTGAGTCTGCTTTGAGCAAGACCACTAGTAGGATACAGCCCATTCCAATTACGTCATGATTTCTAGTAATACTTTGCTATGAGTTGTGTGCTACTTGGAACAGATCCATTGAAATCAATAAGACTAAATGGGTTATGTCCATTCATTTCAGTGGGTCTGCCCTGAGTAGGACCGGCATCAGATTTGCAACCCTTTGAGATCCGTAATGTGGGAGTGTGTTTGGTGAAAGGAAATGCTCTTTGCTTGTATTCCCTGAAAGCTTTTTATGCAGTCACATGAAGGGCAGTCTTGGAATACTCAAAACAGGTGGGAAAGAGAGGACAGACGTGTGTGCCCTTTTCGTAGGTCACTTTCCCCCTTCTTTTCCTGCCCCATTAACCTGCCTCCCTTTGCATTTAGGACCGTTATGGCAAAGGAGTGCAGAAGTAGGATTCTGGAGTTCAGTATGGGGTGGGACCCCTGTATCTTTGATGGCCGGGTGGAAGGGAGATGGTGAGCAGAAACGCCTTCTTCTACCCACTTCCCCGCCTCTCCGGAGTGAATGGGATTAACTGTTTGCCATTTCCCCCCCTCTCTCTGAAAAAATATGATTCTAGGTAACCACATCCCACCCCTGTATCTCGATGGACATGTCTTTGCCAGCCAGCCACGTCTCGTCCCCCAGACAATACCCCAACAACAGAGCTATCAGCAGGCAAGTCAACGGGGTCTGTGCAGATATGTTATCCAGGAACGTTGTTATTATTTTATTTATTATGGCTGGGCCTGTGCATATATATTATTAAGGGAAGTTGTTGTTATTGCTGAGTTTGTGCAAATGTGTTATCAAGGAGTGTTATTATCTTCATAATCGTTACCATCTAAGGCATTGGTCTTTGACTGGTAGGTTGAGATCCACTACTGCGCTGTGGTCCTTTCTGTAGTAGGTCATGGCAGCAGCACCACTGCTGAACAAATATATAGGGGCACGAGATTAAGAAACAGGTCCTCAGATATGTTTTTGGGTTAGAGGTGGATCCTGGGCCTGGAAAAGATGATGGCGGATTTTAAGGAGTTTTATCCAATGTAGCACTGAGTTAAATCCTCTTAGCGGCATGTGTGTTTCTACTGGCAAAAATGTTTTGCACCAGTGGTGGAACATTGCTGTGCAAGAGAATGCATCCAAGCAGGCTGCTGGTGACTTAGTTGCACAAAACTTTGCACAGCCTGTTCCCTGGCGAGTTTCTGCTGTTGCAGCTCTTGCGTTGGATTCCTCCTCTGCTTAACATTAAATAAAGCTCGCCCATCCACTGGCAGACAGAGAGTGTTGCATACAGCCCTGAATTTTTACCCTGCCCTTCCTCCAAAATGAGTCCAGAACAGCAAACAGCAAGACAAGTGCAAAATAAAAAAGGAATAAAAACCTTTGACAATCTTGCATGATGACAGAGCTGCCAGGCAGATTTGGGGGCTTGTCTCAAAACACTGAGATGGTGCTGGTGAACGTTGATAGCTACAGCGGCAGCCTCCTCTGCCATCTGCCTAGAAGTGAAGAAATAGATATACCTCTTTTTAGACTTTTGCTGAATTCTATGTGGGATTGGCAGTGCTCGCATGTGAAAGCTGGCATTTATCAGATTTAGAGTGTTAGCTCTGCTGCATGCACCTAGCTGTATCTCAAAATCAGAGGGTTTTGAGTGCTTTTGAATAATGCCAACTGCCTGCCAATAGGCTTGAAGCCATGAATGCCATCACCTGATGGGTATTTGCCAGCCAATAATAGAGGGGAGGGAACCCAAAGAGGGAGAGGGATATGGAGTCAAGAGCAGCAGGTTTTCATGGAGGCAGAAATGGTAGTCTGCACTACAAGATGCTTTTGGTCCAGGAAGCTTGCTGCCTTGATCTCACCTTGTTGTGTTTTCATATTCTTTGTAGGCTGCAGCTGCTCAGCAGATCCCCCTCTCTCTTCACACGTCCTTGCAAGCCCAGGCTCAACTCAGTCTGAGAGGCGGCCTTCCTGTTTCACAGTCCCAGGAGATCTATAGCTCAATCCAGCCCTTCAGGTAATGGGATCCCAAGCAAGTGCCTGCTTCCTCCCTCCCCCCTCCACCCCAGTCGGCTAGGACTCAATCGACTTCTTCAGAGAATGAAATGCTGCTTCTGGGGGGACCCTCCCACCCACCGTTTCACATAAGCAAGGGAAATTAGCAGTAGGCTTTCTTAGTACAGTGGTACCTCGGGTTAAGAACTTAATTCGTTTTGGAGGTCCGTTCTTAACATGAAACTGTTCTTAATCTGAAGCACCACTTTAGCTAACGGGACCTCCCACTGCTGCTGCGCCGCCCGAGCACCATTTCTGTTCTCATCCTGAAGCAAAGTTCTTAACCCGAGGTACTATTTCTGGGTTAGCAGAGTCTGTAACCTGAAGCGTATGTAACCTGAAGCGTCTGTAACCCGAGGTACCACTGTAGTGGAAGCAGAATGGAAATTATATGTTTGATGATTGATTGTTTGGACCTACTGAAATGAGTGGGCTTAAGTCACGACTATTAATTTCAGTAGGTCTACTCTGGGTGGGACTAGCATTGACTACAACCCTACATCTGAGGTCCCCAGACTGGTACCCTTAAACTACTACCCCCTTGGCCCCTCTGCTCTGATCCACCCATTTTTTTAAAAAAAACATTTGTTGGGGTTTTTTATGGGGGGGGGGGCAGGCATTCCCTGCTTTTTTGGTCTCTGTTATTTTGAGTGTGTAGATAGGATGCTTGTTTATGGTGGTGGTGGTGGTGGTGGTGGTGGTGGTGGTGGTGTGTGTGTGTGTGTGTGTGTGTGAGAGAGAGAGAGAGAGAGAGAGAGAGAGAGAGAGAGAGAGAGAGAGAGAGAGGTTCTTAGAATTACCTGTTTTTCCTTCTGTAAAATGTTGTGGTCCCCACAACAGTTTCTCAGATACACAAAAGGGCCCTGAGGCCCAAGAAGGCTGGGCAAAACACAATTAAAAGAATTTGCACAGGATACAGAATTCTCCTCTTGGCACAGGACTTTATAGAGTTGTAAAATAATACTGTGTACATAACCTGGAGCATAGAAATTGGATATGAATAGCAGAGACCCAGAGCTGGCAGCCAACATTCCCAAATCCTACCCCAATGTCTCACTCAGACGTGGCCAAAACAGTACCACCTATGCACGAAAGGAAGGTATCAGCAAACTCAAGGCAAACACTGAGGTTTGTGCACATCTGCCTTGCATCCTTTTAGGTCTCAGGTCTACATGCATCCCAGCCTCTCCCAACCCAACACCGTGGTCCTGACTGGGGGCACTGCCCTGAAGCCTCCATATTCCGCCTTCCCAGGCATGCAGCCTTTGGAAATGGTGAAAACTCAATCCGGATCCCCTTATCAGCCAGTTAACGGGAGCCAGACCCTGGTGTATGAAGGCCAGATCAACCAGGCTCCCGGTATGGGAGCCTCACAGATGATGGAATCGCAGCTTACACAGGTCAGGGCTCTGCTGCTGTCATGAGGCTGGTGCTCAGTGTGCGTATCATTCTGTCTCTTCCCAACCCCACACTCCTGTGCTTGCATTAATAAGGCAGTTGCTAGCTTCCTGCCTGGAAAAAATCTTTGCCGAAATGTGGCTTGAGACATGTAGCTTGCCTTTGCGCATGTCTAAAAAGATAGTAGAGTAGACAGGTGCTGATATTCTTCTGTTTGCACCAGAGGGATTTCATGGACACAGATGGTTTTCAAAAGTTACTTAGTTTGCTGTTTTAGAACTGGCACAGAAGTATAGAGGTGGGGTTGGGGAGCATCTCCAGTTTTGTGTGCATGTGGTTCTTTGTACATGCAGGTCCCGCTACCAGAACACTTGCTCTCTGAAATCTTAGTTATCCAGACACAAAGAATTAACACCCAAAGCTCACAACACAAATGACTGATTTAGATAGCCAAATGGCTGGTTGGCAGCAGCCGTTTCGGGCAGAAACCATTGAGGCAGGGAGATCAGACAAATCCAATTTTAATTTGTTTGGCTTTTGCAGCAGCTTCAGGCAAAAAGTATGGAGGGAGAAAGCATGTACTAGAAACGTTCCCATAGGAAATAATGGAAATCATCAGCTCGCTTAATGAACAATTTCCTGGGAACACATTATGTTTGGAAAGCAGGACCTGTGTGTATAATAGTCTACATTCCAGTCATGTGGAAGTGTATGTGTGTGGGGGGTCTTCTGCCACCCCCACTGCCATCCAGCGTAACCATGACTCGAGGACACATTCCAGCCAAACAAAAGAACTGCAGCAACAGGACTGGTCACCTGGGGAGGGAGCCAAGAGCCAGATGGGGAGGCTGAGGCTTCACCACCCTTGTATAGACCTGGTTGCTTTTATCTGAACACCCAGTTTTACCTGTGTGAGTTGTTCAGACATCAGATTAGTACCAGTGTCTCTGAGCTATGCTTCTCTTACCTTTTAAAATTGGAATATGTGAGGCGTAAATTGATGCAGCTGCAACACCAAGCATGTTTTTAATGTGGCTCTTCAAGATGCTCAATGCTTTCAGGAAACAAACCGTAACAGGTTTGGGAAGGCCCCTTTGAAAGGCCATCTGGCATTGAAGCACTTAAGATAATTTGGCGGAAAGCTGGTGCACGGCTTAATCCTTTTATAGCAAACAGAAGACTTCAGGATGAGATACTCTTGTAGACACAGTTGGAGGAAACTGAGAGGCAGATGGGGAGGGGAGGTTTTATCCCTGCGGAATCCTTTCACCACTACAAAGCATGTATTTTGTGAAAAGTATTAAATAACAGCAAACATTACCGTTGGCTGGAGGAAGGAATTAGTGGTTGGGCATTCCGTATATGCTCTCCCCTCATTTCTTCCTCATGTGCGGCTGGGAAGGCGGATAAACCATGGTTTAATTTCACTTTCCTGGCTCGTCATTGCATATGATCCAGGAAACATGGTTTAAACCAGGGGTCACCAGTGGTGCTCCCATGCTCCCAGTGGCACCCTTGAGAGCTTCCTTTGGTCCCTACAAAGCCTCTTAGCCCCCTCCCCTCTTGCTGCTCCTTTGGTCATGATATGGTAAGAATTTACTTGTAAGCCACCTCTTAATGGTTCATGCCCAGGCAAGGGAATAACACCTTTAAAAAAAACGCAACCAAGAGAGATATACAAACTCAGCATCCGGTAGGGACCCAATTTGTTAGAGGAGCTGTTACAATAGGGCAGCCTCCAAAACCAGTTGTTCAGTGAACCACCAGTTTAGGGAACTGCCCTGTAGGCACATTTTAACAATGCTTCTACAGCGTTTTTTCAAACACAATATTTCATTAGCTCATAGCATGCATACAGAAAGAGAGGCCACAGGTCAAGGGGTTAAAACTGTTTTGCTCTGCTACATTACCTTTCCTTCATGCAGACAATCCTTCAGAGACAGATAATCTAGAAATTTAGTAGTTCGTAGGTTCACTCAGTACATAGCTCATTTAAGACAGAAATACAATAATCAAACAATTCATTGATAGTAATCTTCTATACAGAGAATAAATGCAATTGCTATAGGAGATAGAAGGCTACTAAGTTACTACAGCAAAAAAATTATATCAGTGAGGTGGTGCTGGTGGTTGTCTTTTGCCCCGTGAAAAATGCATAGAACAGAAGGCGGAAGTTGGAAGAAAAATGTTCTTTCTCATTTCCTCTTCCATCTCTATGTGCTTTTCAAGGCTCAGGTGAATTATTTTTGCCAGATTCCTTGGGAAAGTGGTGTGTGTGTGTGTGCTTTCTTTGTCTGGGTGGGATGATCCAGGGGAGGGGCTGGTGATAAGAGACCAGAGGGGGTGGTCCCCAAGGCACTTCTCAAAAGATAATAAGGTTTTATCTTGGGAATTAGCTATTCCCAACGCCTAAACTGTTTTGGTCCCTGGGAAGTAGCATTGTGGCTACTTCTCATCATTGCCTCTCAATTAACTGTCTGCTCATTAACACGCAGCTAACAATGTCAATGGCGGGCTCCCAGCTCCCGATGGCCCGTTACGGTTCTGGCCAACAGCCCCTGATATTGCCACAGTCCATCCAGCTCCCCCAAGGCCAGAACCTGTCTGTTGGAGCTCCTCGCAGAATTCTTTCGCCTGGCTCTCAGCCGCCTGTCCTTGCTTCGAGCAGGGAGGTAAGGACCCACAGGGTGTGTATATATGTTAATTGACTTTTTAAAATAACCTATTTCTATTATTAACATACTTTTTTCAAATTCACAACCTCGAGGCTACACTACTGTAATGCACCCTGCATGGAGTTGCCCTTGAACTCATTCCAGAAACTTCAAGCAATTCATATGGCATCTCATCTCCTGACAGATTTAGGAGTGTGGCGAGCATGTTAACAAGATCTGCATTTGCTTCCCATTACCTCGCAGTTGTCATTTGCCAAGCAACTTGGGTTTTCTTACTTATCTCAAAGGTTGGGGGGGTGTCCATAGTTTATAGAGAAAGATGACTAAGAGAGAGAGATGTGAAACAGGTTTATAAAGTCATGAATGATCTGGAGAGACTCAAATCCCACCTCTGCCACTGCAGAAGAACTCGAGGTCATCCAGAGTGAATTTGTTTGACAGTAGATTCTGGACAGACAGAAGGAAGCACTTTGCCACACAGTGTATCCCTAACATGTAAAGCTCATTCCTCCACAATGTGGTAAGGAGATTAGACAAAGTCATGGAGGATAATTGGTCTGTAATTGTGACTGTCGGTTCCCCTCTGCACTGTACATTTAAGGCATGTCTTGTCTTGGCCCAGAGAATCTTGGGAAGTGTAGTTTGTTAAGTGAGCTGAGAGTTCTTAGAAGATCCCCAATTCCCCTCCACAAAGCTACAGTTCCTGGAGTTCCCTGCAAAGAGGAATTGACTGTTAAACCACTCTGGGAATTGTAGCTCTGAGAAGAGAACAGGAGTCTCCTAACAGCACCCTTAACAAAGTACAGCTCCCAGGATTCTTTGGTCTGTGGGGAGCCATGACTGTTGGACATGGCATGATAACTGCTTTAAATGTATAGTGCAGCTGGGGCCTATGGTTTGGGATAATGTCTGAAACGGAGCCAGAATCTGAGCCAGAATCTCTTTCCCATCCTCAAGATGGTGAAGTATTTATGTGAAAAGGAAATAACCCTGCAACCTGTTCCTTTCTCCTTCCAGTCCTCGCATGTAGAAATGAAAGGATTCCACTTTGCAGACGCAAAACAGAATGCTCCCACAGCAGGGTCTATTCCATCGCCTCATACATACAGGTGAAATACAGTTTTGATTGCTGCAGGTTTATTTCTGTTGAGTGGGATGGAGAGAGAGTAGGGCAAGGGAAAAGCCCCCCCCCCCATTTTTTTTTTACATGTATAAATAAACGCCTATGAAATTTGTTAATTTAATTCTAATCTTAAGAAACTTATATGTTAAACAAGATTTATTTAGGGGTTCTATCCAGTGTTAGTCCTACTCAGAGTCAATCCACTGAAATTGATTGGCATGCCTAACCTTAATTTCATTGGGTCTACTCTGAGTTGCATTTAGTGAGATACAGTTAGCTTAATAGGTTTTATTTTAATGATCTCCTAAAAAGGTGCCCCTGATTTTCTCATTTGCAGATTTTTAACATTTTATTAATTCTAATACAGTCGTAAAATCTGCAGAGGGGAAGTGTAACCTTAAAAAGACATCCCCGCTGTTTTTGGTTACAGAAGGGAAAGACTGTGGGTAAATAATATTCCACCTGCTTTGCATGCAGAAGTTCCCAGATTCAATCCCCAGCATCTCCAGTGTGAAAGATTCCCTTTCTGAAAACATTTTCCCTGTCCCGCTGTCAACAGTTATGAATGCTTGCGTTTTAATTGGCTGTATAAATAGCTGTGGATACTGCTGGGATTATTTGTCTAAGGATCCTAGCTCAAGGGCAGAGCATCTGCTTTGCATGCAGAAGGTTCCTGGTTGAATTCCTAAAGGCATCTCCAGGTAAGGATGGCAGGTAGACTCGCTGTCTGAAGACCACTGCCTTTCAGTGTAGATAGTATTGAGCTATGTAGATTAGTGTTCTGACTCTGTACAAGGCAGCTTGCCTTTCCTCTTACCTGGATGGGAATGCTTCTCGCACATTTACTTTGGTAGCACAGGGAAGGAGAAGCTGTGTGGTTGGACTGCAACTCCCATCAGCCCCAGCCAAGCACAGAGAGCGGTCTAGGATGATGGAAGTTGTAGTCCAGCAACATCTGGATGGTCACAGGTTCCCCACACCTGATCTAAAAAGCTTGCTTCAAATCCATTGGGTTGGATCCAGACCAAGACCCCATTAACACTATATATGTAAAACAGTATGATACCACTTTGAAAAGGCATGGCTTCCCTCCCAAAGAATCCTGGGAGCTGTAGTTTTTTTAAGGTTCCTGAGAGTTGTGAGGAGACCCCTACTTCCTTCTCAGAGTTACAGTTCCTAGAGTGGTAGTACAGTCCTTCCCAGGGGATTCTTGGAATTGTAGCTCTGTGAGTGGAATAACCACTCTCAGCACCCTTAGGAAGTTCCCAGGATTCTTTGTGAGGAAGCCATGGCTCTTTGAAGTGATATAATACTGCTTTAAATGTATAGCACAAATGGGGCCTAAGTTAGTTAAATGGGAGAAGTTAGTCATGACTCAAATTCCATTGATTTCAGTGAGGAACTAAGTGCTCAGATTCAGCCAGTCCCCCCTCCCCCAATTCATATTTATGAAGATGTAATTGATCATGCAGTTGACTAAAATGCCTATAATTAATTGATTTAATTAATTAATTAATTAATTAATTAAATAAGCCTTCATTTAAGACCATCTTGCACTCTCTAGCGATCTGGGTTGATTAAGTGCTGGGATAACTAAAAAATAAGACAATGGTTTCTACATACTTGGTTGACTCTCTAGAAGTGTAGAAATTTGCAAATTAAGAGTTAGAGCAAGCAAACCAACAAATGCCAGCCAGCTTCCAAGACTTCAAGTGTGTTAGTGTAAGAGATGGAGAGAGAGAAAATTGTGAGTAATGCTGCAGTGTGGAGCCTGAGGCCCTCCAGATGTTGTTGGACTTCATAATCATTTGCCTGCTTGAACTTGGTTGGTTGGGGTTGATGGAGAGCTACAGGTCCCCCTACACTTGATGTAAAAGAGCCAGTCGGGCTGAGCTGGTTCTCATTTCACCATGGTTTAGTACTACATGCATGAGCGGGAATGAGCCTAAGTGAACTCAGGCTCAGTTGCTCTCTGCTCCTCCCATGTGTCCGGGAGAAAGCTTTCTGCTCTGTGTAGTTTCAGTTTCCATGAATCTTGGGTTGTCCTTGCATAAAGACCACAGACTGTGATTTAAAATAACCCTAGTCAGGTTCTTAACAAGCCAGCTTCAATCCATGGTTTATGAAGCTGGTCTGCTCAGTAAACCGGAATTTGGGTGGTATCCGGTGCTGGTTCTACTTAGAGTAGACCTACTGAAGTTAATAAGCATGACTAACTTAGGTTCATTAATTATAATGGGTCTACTGTGAGTAGGGCTTAGTTGAAAGCAACCCTTGGTTTTTAAGCCACAAGGTATACTTCATACCCAACACAGACACATGCACAGCAGAGTGCTAAATCAGAGGTGGGGGGCACATTTCCTCATGGGCAGCCTTCTAGGAGCCAGATGCAGAAGTGGGCTGGGTAAAGGAAATTACTCCATCATGGCCCATATTTTATTCTCAAAGAGATTTCAATGGCTACTGGTAATAGGCTGAACAAAGGCACTCCTCTTGGGTTCTGGGAATTCCCGCTTGCATCCAGTGTTAGTCCTACTCAGAATAGACCCATAGTAATTGATGGACATGACTAATGTTACATTGATTTCAGTAGACCTATTCTGAGTACTTACGGATCACCTTCAGGGAGCCACATACTGGTGGTAGTCAGGGCCTGAGACAAAAGGGAGCAGAGCAATGAATATAAATACTACTTTTGTACAGTTGACTAATTTCTGCATGTACAAACACCTCTCTGTCCTCCATCCAAACAAGCAAAGGCACAATCTCAGTTCAAGGGACACATTCCAGCCAGGCAAAAAGACTCAAGGAGGGTGCAGGGCAAGGCCACTGAGAAGGTTTGGCCTGGAGAAAGTCCTGAGAGCCAGAAAGCGAGGCCTTGGAGACCGCATTTGGCCTCTGGGTCTGAGATTCATTATCCAACCCCAAATGTCAAATTTTATAGGGTTTTTACTCAGTAATGTTATGCCAACCTCTTGAGTTGCTTAAGGCTTTTCTGTAACTGAAACCACATTCACAGCTTACATATAAAGCATTATGATACCACTTTAAACATCATGGCTTCCCCCCAAATAATTATGAGAGTTGTAGTTTGTTAAGGGTGCTGAAAGTTGTTAAGAGACCCTTAATTCTGCTCACAAAGCTACTATTCCCAAAGTGGTTTAGCACTCAATTCCAAGGGAACTCTGAGAATTGTAGCTCTGTGAGGGGAATGAAGGGGAAGGTATCATAAAGACTATAAGCACCTTTAATAAATAGCTCTCCTGAATCATTGGGGGAAAGCCATGACTTGGTATCATTGCACTTTAAATGTATGGTGTGGATGTGAGACACAGAGCCTCCTTCCTTGCCTCTTTTGGGCTGTTTAGTTTATTTGTGTTTCATTCCTGCACTTTGTTTGTCTGTGGGATGCGTTACATAAAATTAAGGGTCTTGACTCTGAGGCACTGGATTTGCGCAGTTCCGGCAGCCGGCATTTGATTTGATTTTTGTTTTGTTTTGTGGTGGAATTTTGACATTTCAGCAGAGAAAGGATCGGTGGTGAGCATTGTGCTGGACATGTCGGGGCTCCAGAAGTGTGGGGAGGTAGGTAAAATGAAACAGGACTCGTGGTGGGGGGAACGTGCCCCTGTCTCCTGGCAAACACTTGAACATCTGTGAGGTGGATAAAAAAATTGTGGAGTCCACAGGCAACCCTATTTTAATTGTGATTGCCCCCTCCGGGGCCTGCCTGCTGAGCTCGTTCTTGATTTTTGAGGTGGTGATTCCCTCTGTCTTTGCTTGCTCTGTCTTAACCTTTGTGTGTGTGTATGTGTCTGTCTGTGTGCGTGTGTGTGTTTTCTTTTCGCCCCCTGCAGGCCTAATTCTGCCAGCCCCAGTGGGAAGTCCTCTGGATCGGCCGTCAATATGAACTCTGTGCAGGGGCATTACATTCAGCAGGTAAGGATAAAGGCAAAAGCTCCCTTGTATGTATACAGTCCTCACAAAAATGGCTGCCACAATGGCTGCCACATTCCTCTTCACAATGGCTGTCAGGCCAAGGGGTGAGCAGGGACCAATGAGGCAAGGGCAGGTGAGACGTGAGGCAAGCAGCAGAAACCAGTGGCTTGAGATTGGCTCTCTGCTGTCACCTGGTTTTCTGGGCCAGGAGGATTCTGGGAAAGGCCTACTCTTGCCTCTTTTCACCTGGAACTTGGATGAAGCTTGGGTCACATCCAAAGCATATACATTTAAAGCAAATGACTTCCCCAGATGAATCCTGGGAACTATTGTTTGTTAAGGGTGCTGGGAATTGTAGCTTTATAGGGTGTAAACTGCCGTTACCAGGATTGTGGGGAGGAAGCTATGTTATTTCAATGTGTGTTATATGTATGTTGTGGATATGACTTTCACAGGGTTCCTGATCGAAGGCCTGCGACACCTGAAAAACCTTCTGCTGCAGACGTTATTCTGGGTCCCGTGGCATCCCAGAACTTCAATCCACCCCTGAAGCTGCCCGTTTAGGGGGTACCAGCAGCCATAGTTTCCACTTGCTATTCTTGCAGGTGCTGTTGGGGCACTTTCTGTCAGTGGGATCCCCCACTTGGCAGCAGGGCTCCCCACTCCTGGCAGAAACACCTGCACTCCCGTCTGTCCACTGAGGGCCAATGTGATGTGATGGTTAGAGTCATTCAAGCATGAAGCTCACTGGGTAGCCTTGGGTCATTCACTGCCTGTCAACCTAATCTACCCTCCCAGGCTGTGTGTGTGAGGGGGATTAAATGAGGAAGGGGAGAACCATGTAACTACCTTGAACCGAAGTTGTTATTACCGGTAGTAGTAATAATATCCTTCAGCTCAGTGGATTGCAGGTTAGGAGCACTCTGCCCCAAATAATCTGAATGTACATATAAACGAATAATTCTGTGAGTGGGCATTTCCATGCTAGCCACAGAGAAGGGGGTTTCTCCCCCTTTGCGGCTCTCAGGCTACTAGCCTCTTAGTAGGTGAGTACAGTGGACCCTCGACTTACGAAGATAATCCGTTCCGACGGAATCTTCGTAGGTCGAAAACATCGTAACTCGAGTCCCCATAGGAATGCATTGGGAGAACGCATTTATAGGTCGAAAAAACCTTCGTAGATCAAGGAAACCGCATCTAAAACGGCCGCGACTTCCTTTCGGAAGTCGAACAAATTCGGAAGCAACGGCCGCTTTGATCCCTCGTAACTCGAAAAATGCGGAAGTTGGGTCACTCGTAAGTCGAGGGACCATTTAAAAATGCCAGACTTACTTGCAAGGCTGATTTAATCCGCATCACTATATTCTAAGCAAATATTTTCATTGCAGGGGCTTGGAGGGTCTCAGTGCACTGAGTGCGCTTGCAGGTCAAGCATGATCTCTCAGGTGCCCAATTCCTTCCTTTGTTTTCATATTCTCCCTCTCTCTCCCCCTCATATATCCCAGCAGGCAAAACAGCGACTGGACGAGAGCAAAGGCAGCCTTGGAGTGGTGAAACTTCCAGAGCCCCCTTCTGCCAGTCTGATTAAACCGGTGCGCACGGGAGCCATCAAGCCTCAGGCGGTCAAAGTGGAGGAGAGCAAGGCCTAAGCAACTATGCCACCAACCCATCCTCTTCCCCAGCCCCTGGATGCCAGTCAGCTTTGTTATACTCCACACACACACCATAGAAAGAGAGAGTGAGAAGGCTCTGCAAATCACTCCACATTTTCCACCCTGGCCACCGGCTGTGCTGAGACTCCTTGCCACCCTCCCCAGCTTTACTGCAACTTATCTGTCAGCTGCCTGAAGGCGTTGGTCTCATCAGAGTCCTCCTCCCAACAAAGCAGTTCTTTGAGCCGTGGATTTTGATGTGGACCTGCTTGCTTTCAAATGACAACAACAAAAGGCAACCATTCCTGCTGTACTGCTGCTGCTGCTGCTGCCCCTCCCTACCCGAAAATGACTTGAGTGGCTCTGGTGGCTTTTGTTCTTTCCTTTTCCTTGTTCCCACTTGCAAATAGCAGTGACTGCTTTTGGGGGGATGGAGCCCACCCTTCTCCTCTTGTGTCAGCTGAGCGGTAACGAGATGAGGAGTGTGCTGGATTTTATTTTATTTTTTAATAACAAAAAAAAAACAGGCCTCCAAGGTTTTTAAAGCAAAACAGGATGCTGTGTCTTTGTTTTTATAGCAGGACGTTTCTAAGTTCACTTGCATTTCCTTCTCTTCTTGTCTTCTACTCTTTGCCTTCTGAAAAAAGGACCCCCCCCCCCAAAAAAACTAAATCATGTACCTGGGTGCTCCCACTTTGGGCAGAGGGGATGTATGGAAAACAGTTCCTGTGTGATATGTTGAGCTTTCTATGCTCCTTTTAAATTGAGGCTGTGTCAATGCTTAGCCCTTATTTGTTTATTTCATAAAATTTATATACCGCTTGATTGTAGAAAATCCTCAAAGCGGTTTACAAAAGGTAAAAAAATAAAATAAAATCGAGGCAAAATTACAACCCATTTTAACCCTAAGTTAAAATGCTCAAAACATATTAAAATTACCTCAACTTTCTAAGGATCAGGGTAGGCTTGTCTAAACACGAATGTTTTTAGCAGGTGCCGAAAAGAGTACAGTGAAGGCACCTGCTTGATCTCAATAGGCAGGGATTAGCCCTTGGCTCTTTAAAATCCTTTCAAGTAAAATATAGCATAGATCATGTGTGGGGAACCCTTTTGGCCCTCCAGATGTTGTTGAATGACGGTTTCCATAATCATCCCTAGCCATTGGCCATGCTTTCTGGGGTTGATGGGAGTTGTTGTTCAGCAACATTTGGAAGGCCAAAGGTTCCCCACACCTGGGATAGGTAAAGGCATTTGATGGTTTAGGACATGCTTCATTCCCTCCCTCCACCCTTGAGTTTCCTTTGTTACACTAGAAGCAGAGCTTGCTTTAAAAGTAAAAACCATTACAAAAGGCATTTATAGTAGGTCCAGTAGCTGCTCCAGTTGGTGTCTCTTCTCCTGCCTGCCTCCTGCAGTGTAAAAAGAACAAGAAAACGAGCATTGCTCTCATTTCAGAAATGCCAGCATGTTTATTCCATGAGATCTACCCCGATCTGGTCATCATCTGTGTGCAGTTGGGGTGTTTTTGTTTATATTTAAAAACAAAAATTCTGGAAGCAATTAGATTTGCAGTAAGGGGGTCTCCTCAAGATTCTACACAAGAAAGTTCTTGCCTTGCTGGGATCTGAGTTAGTTGAGAGCCATTGGGTTGATTCCAGTGTCAGCAGTTTTCAGTTAGACCTCGTGAAATTGATGGACTTCACTAACTTAGGCACGCTAATTTCAGTAGGTCTGTTCTGATTAGAACTTTGTTCAATACCACCCAGTGGACTTCTTTTGGTAGCTGAGATGCATGCCCACTACTGAAGCAAAATGATAGAAGCCTCCTGCACAACACACAACAGCAGATCAAAGGCTTGATTCCTTATGAATGAAAGAAATCGCTGTGTGCGGGAGAGTTTTATTTCCTTCCCCCTTCCTTCTCCCCTCTCATATCCACACAAACACACACCCCTTTGCAAATAATTACTTTTAGAGCACTCAGGTGACTCTAGTCTCTACCAAACATAACCTCTTCATAACTTGCAGAGCGGCCATGCTCTGAAAAGGTAGGATTATACTGGATTCCATTTTCATGTCTGGTTTTGTTTTTAAAAGATGCTAGAGGTCTCAAGTGGACTAATTGCTTCCACTTGTTTCCTGTTTAGATTTGTCTTGTTAAAAACATGAGAGTGTAGAATGAAAATTCTCCTCTTTCTTTTGTAGACAGCAACTTGAAAATTTGTCCTAACGGCCTTTTTCTGCTGGTGGTGGTTCTGCTGGTGGTTCCAAAGACAAATGTTTTGAACAAAGAATGTATTTTAAGAAGGATTTGTGAGAGGTGATGGGGAGAGGATTTGCAGGATTTGGAACACCCTCCTGGATTTCTTTTTTAAAAAGAGTTTTTAATTTCTTAAGCTTGGTAAAAAGCGTGACATTTATAGGACAGCTTTAGTCCTGACTTCTAAGCTTCTTTTAACTCAGCCATAGCAATGTTTCCTCTTCACCGTTTTGTGTGTGTCTGCGTGTTTGTTTTGCTTCATAGAAAACTGTGGAAGGGGCTTGAGATAGATGGTGCTTTTAAATAAATTTATAAAATTGCCATTCCTGGGGAGCAAGAGGGTTATTTCTTGGGTTTCTAGCTTTGATGGCAGAGCTGCCCCCAATGCTTTTAGCATCTTAGAGTGATTTGAAGTTTAGTAATATTGGAGTTGCAGGAGTTCTTTCCTCACTCCCTGAATCTCACCCTGTCCCCACTCCACCTTTTCAAAGACAGTGACATTAATATTTCCAAAATAATCTTGCTCTTTTTCTTCTTCTGCATGATGCCTCTGCTACTTTGAAATATCATGAGCAATTACAAAAATGCTTCCTTGGATTTTTTAGGGGTGGGTGGATGGGTGGGTGGGCTGTGACTGATTTTAAATTTCAACAAACTCAAATCCTGCTCTCACCAGCCTATTGCTTTGCACCTTTAGCACTCTTGTGGTGCCCTTTTAATTTTATTTTAAAGAAGACACAAACCTTGTTTTTTCTTTTGTATATGACTTTCAGATGGTCCTTCTGCAAATCGCAAGGCCAGGGGGAAGGTGGTATTGGTGGAGCTTGAGTTTATTGCTAGATGCAAAATATTACAGAAACTCCTGGTGTAAATTTAATCAGAAATACAGTACTTACTATTGAGGGGGGCGGTGGGGGAAGTCACCCTCTTTTAACAAGACAAAACACTAGAATTTATTTATACGTATTTGATGTTGTAGGTTTAGGTGAAAAAAGAAGAAGTAAATGTTTCACTGCTCTATTTATATATTATGTCTGAATTTACTCTGTGAAGGAGAGGCCAAGAATCAACCTCTTACTTTTCATTGCCTCTTTTGGGGGATAGGCAGGTTTAATTTGCATTATTACTGTTACCTGCAGCTCACAGGACTTGTTTTTCACATGGAAAGCTGTCCCCTTACACCCTTGTTTTTCAAAAATGCAAATGATGTCCCTTCTTTGCCACGTCTTCTTGTTTTTCTTCCACTTTAGAAAAAGAGATACTTTGTGTGTTTTTTTTTACAGTACCTGTTGGGGATCAATAATAAGAAGTTGAAATTTGTCTCTTGATTCTTCAGCTGAGGGTGGGGATAATAACCAATTTGGAAAGAGGTAGCAGATTCATAAAACCTCTGTGGCCTTCTGCTTCCATCCTTATATTTTTATGCAGCTACTTCGTCAGTTCTGGTGATAGTGCTGGCAGCTGACCCATGGAAATAAACCAGTTGTAGATGAGATGTCCTCTGTGAGCGGGCTCCTCTTCCACAAACTGTGTAATTTTTGTGGCCATTCAATGGAAGAGAAGACTGGGCCTTGCCTCAGTCTCCCCTATCACCCGAACCGACTGCATGCATCCTCTACTTCCGGAAGATGTTTCACTCAGAGACAGGATTGTCTTGCTCCTGAGGCTGATGCAGAAGGGGCAGCCATTCTCTAAGCCCAATGACAGCTGATGCAGCACTGTGTTTTCCAACCAGCTGGCATAGCTGCAGGCTTTATTAAGGCTACGGTCACGTGTAAATAGTGTTCGATTCTGCACCTCCATTGCGTTGTGCAGTGGTTCCCTTCTCCTGAAAACCCTCTTGTGAGTTCTTAGCTACTTTTCATGCCATGGTTTGTGGCCAGTTGTGGAGCAGAGAAAAGGCTGCCGCATATCCCTCTAAAATTAAAGGTGAAGTTGCACAGGTGCAAGTGAAGCAGTCCTTAAGTTGAATAATCCGTGGCTAGCTCCTGCACAGCATGAGAACAGCAGCCACACAATTCTCTGCCTGCTGAATTTCATTCATGTTTGTGGCCCTGCCCACTCATTGTGTTAAAGCAGACTTCCCTCTGCCCTTCTTGAAAGACTGCTCCAAACTGATGTAATTCCCCCCTTTTGCTATACTTTTAAAAGAATAGATTTGCAGTTCAGCTGTTGCCTCCTTTTTCTTTGTTTTAAACTGGCAGCTGCACCCCCACTTTCAGCAAGGACCCCTTACATCTTGTTTGAGTTGCATGCAGGGTGGTGGTGATGGTTAGCCTCTGATTTTATGCAAAGATGCAACTCCTTTTCCATTGGGGGTGTGGATGGATAAACAAGCTCATGAGATGAAGCAAAATCATCTTAATGTCATGGTTCATTAAATGAGATGAACAAATCATTTTGAAGCAGCGGAACTGCTAGGTGTGGAAAGAATGAAACTGGTCTGGGTCCTATTTTAGGATATAGTATGCTTGTAACCTAAGAACTACTTGTGTCTAGTGGCTTTGTCAACAAGATGTAACCATCTGAGTAGTTATGTGGGAATTGCAATAGCAGTGTGGTACTCGCTTTGGCATGTTGAGACATTTCTTAAGCAGCAAGTTCCCACTCACCCCATGCCCCTCGTCCTGTATAAATTGCATTTGTCGTTTCTGAAAGAGGGTATTGTACTCCTTTTAACCTCACAAACTGTACAGTAAAACTTTTCTTTTTTGGGCCTTTCCTTCTATTTGTCTTTTCATGTAGACCATATATTTGAAATGACAACTGACAGCTTAAAATATCTTTTAATGTTCGACGTGGTTTTTTTCCCCTTAAAAAAAAACCCCAAACCTTTCTGGGACAACTTTTTAACATGGACTGGATGTCTCTGATGACAGAAATCGCCAGGCTGGTGGCAGCAACGAGCTCTCTCTTTCCTCTTCTTGATTTCAGTTCCTATGGTTTCTCCTTTCAAATATGTGATTGTATTAGCTCTTTCCATATGAAAGAATTCTCCTTATTTAAATAAAAAAAACCAAAAAAAAAAAATGGTGCGCTTGTCAGCATTGGCACATGTTCATGGTTAACAGGTGGGTCAGACCATATGAGCCCTGCTGTATCAGACCAAAGGTAAATTTTACAAGAACACAAGAGCCTGCTTGATTAGGCCAGTGGCCCATCTAATCCAGCACTTTGTTCTCATAGTGGTCAACCAGATGTCTGTGGGGAAACTCACAAGCAGCACCCAAGCACAAGAGCACTCCTCGGTATCGTGGCTAGTAGGTATTGATAGCCTTCTGCATGAATTTCTCCATTCCTCTTTCAAAGCCATCCTGGTTGGTGGTCATTACTGCTTCCTGTTCCAGTTAACTGTAGAATCTTAGAATTGTGGAGTTGGAAGGGACCCTGATGGTCTTCTAGTCCAACCGCCTGCAATGTAGGTTTTTGTTCCCAGGTAGGATTTTAAAAAAGATGCAACCACAAGATACAAGAAGCAAGGCACCCAGCTAGGCACCCTGTTTATTCTCTACTGCAGTAAGGGACAGCCCCATAGAATGAGTCTAATAGGAACTGCCCTGAACAGAGAACCCCAGTCCTTTTCTATAAACAGAAAAAATTGAATTACATTCTTTTGCTGTTTACATTTCTTTGTTCTCTGCTCATGCTTGCATAGACCTGATTTCGTCATTTGTAGTCTGCACATGCTCAGTTACCTCAGTGCTGACTCAAGCCCTACTTTCTTGATTCAAACTATGTTGCAATATGAGGCTGCACATCATACACATCACTAATCTCTAACATTCCCTATTCATCTTGTAATAGTCAAGCTCTCACAAACAAGCAGGCATTTTGCACTTATTTTGCTTCAAAATGGTTGCATAGTAGAACTGTAGAGTTGAAAGGGACCCCAAGGGCCATTGAGTTCAACCCCCCAGCAATGCACGAATCTCAGCATCCTCCACAGGCTCTTCCCTACATCTGGTGGGATGAAGATCATAAGAGCCTTCAGGTCCAGACCATAAAGCCCTGTATCCAGTTCTCACAGGCCAACCAGATCAAGATCTGAGTACAAGAGCACTCCCGTTCTACAGTTTCAGGCAACTGGTATTCAGAACATTACTGCCTCAGAGTAGAAACGGCTGCCCTGTGCAACACCAAATTTAGGGGCCAAACCGGTCGCACTCCCTAAATCCGCGTCTTACGAAGAGTAAACCCACCGAAATCGATGGACATGATGACTAACTCAACGTTTGCTAAATGTCAGTGGTTCTGCCAGGGGCGTAGCCAGGATCAAAACTAGGGGGGGGCAAGCCATGGTCGTTCAGGTTGTGACATTTCAGCACGGCAAAGGTGAATGAAACCAAAATTTTAAGAAAATTATATATAATTATAGCAGTGCTTTATTACGGTAGTTATTACAATTATTTGCTTGTATTTACACTTTATTTATTTCAATGAAACTGCAGTATATTCCAAAGGCAGGGACAATCAACCCACCAAAACTTAAAACGTTGCACTTGCAGGCATCCCCAAACTGCGGCCCTCCAGATGTTTTGGCCTGCAACTCCCATGATCCCTAGCTAACAGGACCAGTGGTCAGGGATGATTTGAATTGTAGTCCAAAACATCTGGAGGGCCAAAGTTTGGGGAAGCCTGTGTTAAAAGTCTTAAGCCAAAAATTAATTAAATTAAAGAAATGAAAACCTAAAAAGCCTGGATTAATGAAATGTAAGCAGAAATAGTACCCCCCTTCTCCAAATCCACCCCACGATATCAAATAGCACAACTCAAATGGACCATTGTTGACAAGAACCAGAAATAAATTTTATTAAATGCAGTATACAGAGGAAAGGCTGATCTTTATTGAACTGTTGCAATGGGATGCTCCCCCCCTCAAGTGTACTAAACAAAAATCTGCCCTTATTCCCTTATGGGGTACACAAGAGCCCTTTTAAAGTCCTTTATAGGTTCTCCATAGGTAGGAGGAAATAACAGAGGCAAACCGGAAAATATTGAGAAGCAAAGCAGCTTTATCCTATATAGACTTTTGAAATTTTCCCCCTTGGAGTCCAGCCCACCCCCAGATACATCATCCTACATCATAGATACATCAGAACTACATCACAACTTAGGAGGGTCAGTGGAGGTAACTTGAGAATTTTCCACACCTGGTCATAACCATGGCAAAAAACCTCCTGTGTAATAGGAATTTTCTGGCGCGCGCGCGCGCGCGCGCGCACACACACACACACACACAAACAAGAAACCCCAAACACTCGTCCAATTTCAAAAGCCTATACTGCTTTCAAATGAAGCCCTAGGTTTTATTTTTTTATTTATCTTTCTAAAGCCGGTGGTTTTTTCTTTGGACGGGGCTAGGATCTAAGGAACCAAGGCAAACGACAGCCCATGAAAGCCTCCCTTGAGCAGTTAGCTAGCCAGTGCCCCCCCCCCAGCACATCCGCTTTCTCAGCGGCAGAATAATAAATAACAAACCCCCCAACACACACACACACACACACACACACACACACACACACACACACACACACACGGAAAGGGCAGGGGGGGCAGGAAAATTGAACCACAAGGACAGGATGCAGAGGGAAGGCGGAGGGGGGAAATCCAGCAAACACACAAAAACCTTAGGTTTCAGGAGATCCAGGGGGCAGGATCCTGCTTCCACGTGCTGAGCTAGCAGGAGAGAAGCCAGCTCAGCCCAGCCCTCTTCCTGCTCTCAGCCATGAGCTGCTCGCCCATTGGCCTGTCCCTCAGCGATATTAGCCTATGGCTGCACCGGGAGGAGGGAGGGAGGCGGGAGGATGCAGTGAGGGAGGGGAAATGGTGCTTCTGGGAAAAAAATTAGGGGGAAAATTCTTTGAACGGACACTGATCATTTTTGCTTCTGGGTGGGGCAGCTGCCTTCTAGGGGGGGGCAATTGCCCCCGTCTGCCCCCCCCTGGCTACGCCCATGGGTTCTGCTCTTGAGAAGAATTTCATTGGGGATACAGCTCTTAAATTGGGTTTATTTTGAGCCCCACTGAAATCAATGGGATGGTGCCATGACTAATTTGTCCTATTGATTTCCACGGGATCTAAATACAAGCAGCAGCCGTTTAAGCAAGCTTGGAGAATCTGACCCTAATATTTACATGTGAGATCCATGCAATACATTTAAAGAGCATGAATCCCCGCCCTCTGGAGGATCATGGGAACGGTAGTTCCTCTCTAATGGAGCAACGAGTCCCACCTACTCTAATAAACTACAGTCCGCATGAATCTTTGGGAAGTGCGCAACTTCTGCGCAGAAGGTATATTAGGCCGTATCTCTGTGTTGCTATGGAAACAGCCGCCCTTTGCATCCCATCCCGCCCACCTCGGGGTAGTGCTGGTGACGTCACATCCGCCTCGCGTCCTCCTTGGTAGCTCTGATGGACGTGAGCCGTCTCTCGTGCCCCCTCCCTTATATTAAAAGTGGTACGGCCCATCTCCGCCCTTCATCAGTAAAGGCAGGAGGACGGCCGCATTTCTTGCGCGGGGGTGGGTGGGTGAGTGAGGGGCGGGAAAGAGCGGAGAGAGGAAGGAAGAAAAGGTAGCAGCTTGCTGGCTTTGTGCGGGTGAAATTAAATTTCCATACTTCGTCTTGATTGGGGAGGGGAGGGGAGGGGTTAAAAGATGCTTAGATATAAACGAGCCTTTTCTTAGGCGCACAGTCGTGTTCTGCTTTACTGAGGGGCTGATCGGGGACGAGAAATGCGGTTTTTAAAAAATAAAATGCGCGCGGGTGGGGGTAACAAGGGGGAAACGACGCACGTAGAGGGGAAAGGGAGGTTAATCTGGGAGGGGGACATAGGGAGGAGGCCAATTCAGGGAAGAGGAAAGATCTAAGTGGAGCCTCCTTGTCCAGCTGCAGAATATATCTGATGCTGAGGGAACAAAGAAGTAAGGGAAGGGTTTTCCAAAGTTGGGTCTCCAGCTGTTTTGAGACTACAACTCCCATCATCCCAAGCTAGTAGGACCAATGGTCAGGGATGATGTGAATTGCAGTCCAAAAAGAGCTGGAGACCCAAGTTTGGGAAACCCTGAAGTAGGAGGAGCCTTTTGCTTAGGGCCATAAATTTGCATAAAATATGCACCTGTTGGGGTGTTTGCGTGTGTGGACTGTATAATATATCCAGTGTTAGTCATAGTAGACCCATGGAAATGAATGGGCATGACTAATTTAATTTCGGGGGGGGGGGGCTACTCAGAATAAAAAGAATGACCTGGCCTGAAAAAATATGGGAAAAGATGAGGATGTCAGAGATACAAAGCTGCCTTCAGAGTCGAACCAGTAGTCCATCTAGCTCACTGTTATCTAATTTTCCAAACTCTGTGCACCATAAAATATTATGTTATCACTCAAAGGGTTTGGGTGCATTCCTGTGCATATTTACTAAAGAGTGAGCCCACTGAATTAAGTGATGCTTATGGATTGCAGATTTAATTAATTAAAAGGTGAGCCCAAAGCATCCATACACAGATGCCTGCATCATCTCTGCCTTTTTCTAGTAAGCTGCTTTTATGTTTACACCCACACCCACCCACACACCTGGGCAAGAAAGAGGCATCACTTTTCAAGGATGTATTCTAGTAAGGCCAAAACACCAAAGGAGGTTACAGAGCAGGGATGGTGAAATGAAATGTGACCTGGAGAGGAGGTGTGACTTGGAGGAATCCTGAGACCAGGAAGACAAGCTTCAAGGGCTGCATTTGGTCCCTAGACTTGAGGTTCCCCACTCCCCCTTCTGGAACGATATTCTTTTAAATAATGACAACAGCTCTCTTTACTTTTAGACTTGACAAAACTGCCAGGCAAGATGCTAGAATTCCTGAAGCACCCAATTGTATTTTCCGTGCAGATCAACATGAATCTGGTGGTTTTGGCTGTGGTGGGATTATTAAGCCGGTTGTGGGCCCTGTCCTACCCTCGTGCTGTGGTGTAAGCAAATTCTTTGGTTGTTTATATATATATATTTAATGACAGTGGTTCTTCTGCACCCCAAGATCCAACTCAGTTGTTTTGTTTGACCCTTTGTGTAAGAACACCGTGTCACATTCTGTGGAGGCCACCACTGAAGTTGAAAGGCAGACTAAACATTTTACTGAGTGAATAAAGAAAATAAATTTCAGTTGAATAACAGGCAGTTTGCTATCCTTTAATAATGACATCCTAAATCTGCAGCCTGTTATACTGCCCCACCTCCCATCTTCTCCAGGGTTTTCTTCCTCTTTACAATTTGCAGCCCACCCAGTCAAATAGAACATTACATAGGAGGTTGCCTTATTATATATCAGGCCACTGATCCATCTAGCTCAGCAGTGTGTCTGCTGCATTTCAGATGGGAGTCTCTCCCATCACTACCTGGAGATGCTGGTGAATGAACCTAGGGCTTTGTGCATGCAAAGCAAACAATTACTGAGCTACTGCCCTTCCTAAAACATAGTAAGCTGCCCTATACCAAGTCAGACCATTGATCCATCTAGCTTCAGTTACTGTGCATACTGACTGGCAGCAACTGCCCAGGGTTTAAACATGAGTCTCTCTCATCCCTACCCGGAGATGCCAGGGATTGAACCTGGGGCCTCCTGCCAGCAAATTTGTTGTCCTTTGCTGAGATTGCTGCAAAACCCACAGTCATTCACACTGACAACCCAGTTCCTTGCCCAGCTGCTGAAAAGTTCATGTGCTTTCTGCTTGCTTGTGGCCTTTCAGTTTTGACGAAGTTTACTATGGCCAGTTCCTCTCTCTCTATATGAAGCGGATCTTCTTTGTGGATGACAGTGGCCCACCATTTGGTCACCTGCTTCTGGCCTTCGGAGGTAAGGATGAATCTCATTTCTCCTTTGCCATGAGAAAAATAGTTGTGAAGGTTCAGCACAAGGAAACAGTGTTACAGGCTTAGAAGCTAGCTGATGGAAGATTCAGAATGGATGAAAGGGGAGGGACCTCTATAACACCATGCATAGCTAAACTATGAAATTTGCTGCTATGAAATGTAGTGATGTCCATCAGTTTGGATGTTTTTGAAGAGGGATTACCCGGTAAACAAACCATGGAGGATAAGGCTATCGAGGGTTACTAGCCATTGTGATGTACTGTAGGAGGCAGCATGCCTCTGAGTATCGCAGGTGGGAGGAGTGCTGTTGTACCCTGGTCCTGCTTAGCAGGTTTCCTGTGAGGGCAACTGGTTAGCCACTGTGAGGACAGTCTGCTGGACTAGTTGGGCTACTGGCCCGATCCAGCAGGGCCTGTCTTATGTTCTTAATATTCTTATGATTATCCATACCTCTCCACTTACTGCTTCTACTGCTCTTCATAAAACAAAAAAGCAGAACACCAAACAGTGAATCCAAACCGTCTATATCTATATACCCAGTTTCTAGAAAAGTGTTCCCTGTTGAATTGCCACTTTACACAATTTTACACTACGCCCAATGACTTGTACATGCTCTTTAATAGTGCCCTCTTATGCATCAAAAGCAAGTACCATTGTTTCCCTAGCATAAGTATTTTCAGGATTGTAACCTTTGTATGTGTGTGTGTGGCTGAAATCCTCTTTCCTCTCTTCCATTTTAGGTTACTTGGGTGGGTTTGATGGCAATTTCTTGTGGAACAGAATTGGCGCAGGTAAGAGGTGTATCTGGTTCATCATAGTATGTCTGAGCTAGGTAAACGTAAAGGGACCCCTGACCATTAGGTCCAGTCATGACCGACTCTGGGGTTGCGGCGCTCATCTCGCATTATTGGCTGAGGGAGCTGGCGTACAGCTTCCAGGTCATGTGGCCAGCATGACTAAGCCGCTTCTGGTGAACCAGAGCAGCGCACGGAAACGCCGTTTACCTTCCCGCCGGAGCGGTACCTATTTATCTACTTGCACTTTGACGGGCTTTCGAACTGCTAGGTGGGCAGGAGCTGGGACTGAGCAACGGGAGCTCACCCCGTCGCGGAGATTCGAACCGCCGACCTTCTGATCAGCAAGCCCTAGGCTCTGTGGTTTAACCCACAGCGCCATAGTCGGAGGCAATATGCTCTTGAATACCAGTTTCTATAAACCGCAGGAGGGGAGGGTTGCTGTTGTGCTCAGATCCTGCCTGTGAGCTTCCCTTTGCAGCATCTGGTTGGCCACCATGAGAACAGGATGCTGGACTAGCTCAGCCACTGGCCTGATCCAGCAGCCTTCCCACCGGAGTGGTACCTATTGATCTACTTGCACTTTGACGTGCTTTCAAACTGCTAGGTTGGCAGGAGCAGGGACCAAGCAACGGGAGCTCACCCCGTTGTGGGGATTTGAACCGCCGACCTTCTGATCGGCAAGCCCTAGGCTCTGTGGTTTAACCCACAGCGCCACCCATGTCTGAGCTAGCTGGATGTTAATTCCTTTTGTGGAAGGGTACATCTGGCAATAGCTTTTTAGTTTGAGTTACCAACAGACAGACCTGAAAGAGGAACAGGTATAAGGTTGTTTCTTCCAGTTGTCGAAAAGCTTTGTTCTTCCACCCCTCGGCCTCTGGGTTGAAAGTACATCTTTGCCTTCTCCCCCACCCCTTGCAGCCTCCGACAACTGTTCTTTTAAACTTTGAAATATACTCTGATAAGAGGCCAGCGTTATCTCCTGATTGACATAAGGGCCTCACCAGGATTGTGCACAGCCTAATTTTGAAAGCATGAGGAGGAAGTTGCTTCATGATTGACATGTGCCAGTTAATCAACACTCTGTGCAGCCTGGCTCTGAGAAGGGGGTGGAACTGCTTCTGGAGTAGCTAGTTGGTTTTTTAAAAGTGTTTCTGCATTGAACCAAAAGAACAGCTACTGTCTCATCCCTCAGATTTTGTGGAGGAAGATGCACATCTGTCAGGTGTGCCTCCAAAGCAGTTTATCTGCAGGCACTCTTGAATGGTAGCTGGAAGTAGATATACTGTAGCATAGTAGGGTTGGAAGATTGCTCAAGGATCATCTTGTCCAACCCCCTGCAATGCAGGAATCACAATTTATGAATCCCTTTAAAACAGCCATCTAACTTCTGTTTAAAAACCTCAAATGAAGGAGAGCTCAGTGACGGATATCTCAGGAAGGGAAGCTTTCCTGTTCAATCCTAATTGTGAGCAAAAGGCAGTGAGTTGTATGCAGTATCAGTAAAACCATTGAAATTGATGGGTGTGACTAACTCAGGAGCAGCAACTTCAATGGCTGTGCTCTGAGTAGGATCAGCAGTTTGTTCCAGATGTTGCCACCTGCAAGTTCCATTAACTAGATATGTTGAATGCTAGTGTAAATTTAAATCTGTTTTAGCTAATCATTTTAATTATTCTTTGAATGTTTCAAATAACTATTTTATCAATAGTGTTATTGTTTTATTCATTTTGTAAACCTCAAGCAGTTGTTGTTGTTTGTAATTATGTGGCATATGGATTTTATGAAATAAATAAATGACCCCAACCAGCACAGTTGCATTCCCATCAGCCCTTGCATCACTGGCTGGGGATGGTGGGAGTTGTGGTCCAAAAGCAGCTGCATTAGCTGGGGATGGTGGTGGTTACAGTCCAATCCATCTGGAAGGTGTCAGGTCAGGGGGGAGGCAGATGGCCATGTGGTGCTCAGTAATTCCTGACTCTTGCTTGTGTCCTGCTCTGTTTCAGAATACAATCCCACTGTGCCAGTTTGGGCCCTGCGGCTGCTACCAGCCTTGGCTGGTGCCTTGTGTGTTCCTCTGGCATACCAGATCCTTGTGGAACTGCATTACTCACACTTTGTTGCTTTTGGAGCTGCCCTGCTATTTCTGATGGGTAAGGAATTTCCCCCTTCAGCTATTCTCCTTATTGGGTGCTGGTCACCATCCCTAGAAAGTATGCACACTTTGTAAGCTGCCTTATACAGAGTCAGACTGTTTGGTCCATGTAGCTCAGTGCTGTCTACATTGACTGGCAGCAGCTCTCCATAATTTCAAGCTGCCCTACCTGGAGATGCCTGAGATTGAACCTGGAACCTTCTGCGTGCAAAGCAGGTGCTCTGCCACTCTTTGTTTATGCTCAGAGCTCTTTACTCATGCTCAAACTAGTAGGTTTTCACAGAGCTTTTGATTTCTTTATGCAAGCTACAGTCGTAAACAAGGGCAGCCCACATGGTATGTATGTATGTATGTATGTATGTATGTATGTATGTATGTATTCCACCTTTATCTCCAAGGAGCTCAAAGTGGTGTACATAGTTCTCCCCCTCCTCATTTAATCCTTACAAAAACCCTGTCAGGTAGGGTTAGGCTGAGAGGCAGTGACTGGCTCAGAGTCACCCAGTGAGCTTCATGGCTGAGTGGAGGATATAAACCTTGGTCTTCCAGGTCCTAATCTGACACTGCAGCCTCTGTACTAGACTGGTTCTGGAGCATAGGAAGCTGCCTATGCTGAGCCAGACCTTTGATTCATGTAGCTCAGTACTGCCTACATGGCCTGGCTGCAGCTGTCCATGGTTTCAGGCACAGGATGATTCCCAGCTCTACCTGGAGATGCCGGGAATTGAACCTAGGATCATCTGCATGTAAGGCAGATTACTACATGTCCCATCGGCCCCAGCATGGCCAGTAGTTTAGGATGACAGGAATTGTACATCACGTTGGCTGCTCTTGAAATAATGTAAGGGAAGTGCATACTACTGAGTAGTCCTCTATGAGGAAGGTATGCATGAGTGTCCAAGTGCAAATAGTTCCAAGTAAAGCTTTTTATTTCTTTGAATATGACAGTCAAATCCCATTGAATGAGATTAGCAAATGGCCAGTGTTTTCCTGGTGCCTGATCATCAGGCAAACATGTCTGAAGAGGGTGTTCTATGCTTGGGATACCCTAACAATTTGTGCACTGTGTGTTTAGAGCAGGGGTAGCCAATGGCATGCCTTCTAGATGTTGTTGGTCTCCAACTACCATCAGCTCCAGGTAGCATGGCCAGTAGTGGAGGATCATGGGAACTGGAGTCCAACATCATCTGGAGGGCATCATGTTGTCCAGTTTAGAGCATCAGGTTCTTGGAATGCTTGTTTCCCCAGATTTAAAGACTCATTTTGACTTGTTTTCACCACTTTTGAGTGAGGGTCAATCACTTTTATTCCAGCTAAGGTGTTCTCTCTTCTTCCTCATTTCCTAACAGAGAACTCCCTGATCACTCAGTCCAGGCTGATGCTACTGGAGTCCATTTTAATCTTTTTCACCCTGCTGGCAGTTTTATCTTATCTGAAGTTCTACAACTCGCAGAAGCAAAGGTAAAAAGTAGCACAGAATTCTTTTCAGTAAATAAAGTAAAATAATTTGACAGTAAGACATATAGTGACCATTGTTGGCTGATCCAACCAGAAAAAGTGGAGACTTTGGTTGAAGGTTTTTGAGTTAGATGGGATTTTTGAAGCCAATTGTAAAAGCAAGGAGTAGCTGTGGATTCCTAGTTCCTTTCCCTGGCAAAGAGAAGAGCAAAGTGAAGCTGGTGCATATCTTGCCTTAATAAGCTGGGACATACTGACGCAAACTGGGCCGGTGTGCACATCTTGAGGTTTTTAATTTGTGCTAATTGCTGTTGCATATAAATAAATATATAGCAATGGATATCTTGCCTTGCTTAGAAGAGTTCTGTGTGGTGCCTGAGCATTGCTTGGAGGGCTGTGGAGGGACTGAATTGACACTCAAATTCATTTTATTCACCCAGTCAGATTTCTAGCCTGAGGATGTATTTAATTCTGTCTCTAACATTTCTTTAAAAAGTATATCCTGGCCTGGCCTTCATTGCCCACTTGGCCACTGTGCCTGTGTTTGTCTGATGGACATGACTTACACCTATTTAGACCATGCTGGGTGTGCAAGCTAGACTAGGAGCATAAGGAGCTGCTTTACACTGAGACAGACCTTAGGTCCATCTACTGCCTACAATGACTGGCAGCAACTCTCCAGGATTCCAGGCAGGGGTCCCTCCCTGCCCTACCTAGCTACAAAAGCTGAGTCTACTGAAGAGGCCAGAGACCATCTTGGCTGTCTCTTCGTGGAGACCCAGGTCATTGAGCCTAAGCTTCCACAGCCACTGCCTGCCATGAGCCACCAATGGCAGGATAGCAGAAGCAACAGCAGATATGTTCTGTGCTTATTATAATTATTTTGTTCACTTGCTAATTACGCTGTTTTAAATGTGTATTTTATATCTGACTTCCTTTACTAATGTTTTCTTTTGAAATGTCTAAGATAAAAAAAATGTTGGGGTTGACTTTGCTGCGTTAAAGGAGCAACCTGGCATGTATGATCTGGCTGAGATTCTTGCATTGCAGGGAGTTGGACTTGATGACCCTTGGGGTCCCTTCCCACTTTATGATTCTATTCTGTGTGGTTGACATCTTTTGTAATGTTTTGTTTTGAAATCTTTTAAGGTAATATTTTGGTTTCCTGTTAATTATATTGCTTTGAGTGTATACTTGACTTGCTTTGAGATCCCCCCTTAAAAATATAAAGTGGTATAGAATAATAATAATAATAATAATAATAATAATAATAATAATAATAATACCAGGAGATGCCAGCCAGGATTGAACCTGGGACCTCCTGCATGCAAAGCAGATGCTCTTCCACTGAACTATGACCCTTTCCAGGAAAATAGGAAGCAGCCTCATACAAAGTCACACCTTCAACCTTTTTAGCTCAGTATTGTCTGTGCTGACTGGCAGCAGTGGCTCTCCAGGAATTCTTCACTGGGGAAATTCCTAGCCTTACCTGGAAATGCTGGGCATTGAACTCAGGACCTTCTGCACCCAATGCAAATGCTTTGCCATTCAGTGGTGGTGCTGGAGAGCTGATATTAGCCAGAGTGCCCAAAATTGCACAGCAGCCACAGACTTTTGCATTTCATCAAGCACTTATTCAGAAGCAGTTAATTGTGATGGGTTTAACTGTTTGCTTATTATACAAATTTTGTGTGTGTGTGTGTGTGTTTTTTAATGTTGTCTTTCTATTCGAGCCCCTTTTCCGCAAGATGGTGGTTCTGGCTCTTGCTAACAGGACTTTGTTGCTCCTGTGCAGTTGGGTAAGCATTCATTTTTTCCTCTTTCTCCTTTTTCTATTGTACAGTAATTTTCTCCCAAGTTGCTTTGAGTAGGGTTTATCTTAAATTTTCTGCCTCGTGATGATTCCTGAATTCTTTATTTATGGTTGTGTGTTTTGCTTTGCTTTGTGTTTGTTTGTTTGCTAAATATTTATGTGCCAATTTTACAGCATTTCTTTATAAAGCAGCTTACAAGAGCAGGATGAGGAATTAAAATAATGTAAAGGCAATAAAAACAGAAAACAATAACTAGAAAATATATCGGCCATCCAAAGTTGGCTAGCGGGGGATGGGGTAGATTCCTTTATGGAGAAATGTCAATGGCCTGATAAAAAAGAAAGGTTTTCTAGCCCATTTGGAAAGCAAACAGTGGCCTCATTTAATGTTAGGAGAACAATCTATTATTAATCTTGTGCTCACATGCTGTTCCCTCTCTTCTGGGACCGCAACAAGTTTCCAACTATATTTTAGATCAACCACAGTTTAACATTACATCTGCTCTCTAAACTGTGCCTAATCTTAACCACCATTAGTGAAAACAAGCCAGCTTTATAAATGATTGCTTATGGAGAGGCCACCTCACAGATAGTTGAAGCTTTGACAATGTATTCAATGATTCCATTGACAGAGTCCCCACTTAACTTTTCTTTTTGTATGCAAGTGATAGGTAACATGCTACAGGATTTCTTGGAATGGATCAACATTATTTTACTACAATTTAATAACATACTCTATTGACCTCTATGCCTGGGGTCAGTTTAGGTTTTAGGTTAGTCTAAAGCAGAAGCTTTATAAAGCTTTGGCCAAACTGCGGGAGGCAGTGGAAGACAGGAGTGCCTGGCGTGCTCTGGTCCATGGAGTCACGAAGAGTCAGACACGGCTAAACGACTAAACAACAACAACAAAGCAGAAGCAGAAGCTTTTAAACATCCCTTGTGGCAGAGTTGGAGGTTGGGATGGTTGCACACAAGCCTAAGTCTCCTCTTTGTAATGCTAAACCATAGCTTAGTGCTATGTGCAAACACAACCATTTCGCTTTTTCATAGAGCTGTTCCCCAGCCTGAGGCACAGTTGCAAGTACCTTAATTTCTAGCTGTTCATAATGAAGAGACAGGTAATTTGGCACAAATTCAAGGGCTCTTCCTGAACAGGCATGAGCATGACAAATGTCAAGAAAAGTTCTTGCATACATCTTCCATTCATTTTCCAGGGAGTTATGCAGGAGACCATTCTCTTAGACTTTAAATTAGATTGTCAGTGACCTTTAAAAGGTCTGAATTCAGCTCTGCTCTGTTTGGGAACATTTCACACATTTTAAATAATTTACATTTTGGTAGGTCTGAGTGGTTTCAGTGCTATTTATTTATTGATTGCTGCATCCACAGGGTGAAATATATGGGTCTCTTCACATACATCCTGCTCTTGGCCATTGCAGGAGTCCACTCCTGGCAACTGATTGGTGACCAGAACTTGCCCAATGTAAGTAGCAAAGTGCCTTGTGTATGTGTTGCCTGCCTTTAGAACAGGAATAGCCAACATGGGGCCCTCCAGATGTAGTTGAACTATAACTCCCATCAGCCTCAGTCAGCATAGCTAATGGCCACGGAAGTTTGGAGCTATTTGTACCGGTATTTATTTATTAAATCAAATCAAATGAATAAATTTAATTTTTATTTATTAAATTTGTATCCTGACCTTTCTTCCAAAGGAACTCAATGAGAGCAGGCATCAAAGTGTTAAAACAACACAATTTAAAACAACAGTTATATAAAATAATGACAGAAACCGTGAACAGCATTGTGATTTTAAACACACACACACACACACACACACACACACACACAGACACAGACACGTTAAAGTTTCCAGGGCCACTTTGGAAATAAATTCAGTCTGGGAACCAAATCCACCCTGTGTCACAATGACCACCAGCTTTCACAGCCTCAAAATGAGATTTTACTTATTTATTTATTTAAATTTATATGCTGCTCACAAGATCTCAGGGCGGTTCACAGAATAAAATGGAAAATAAAAACACAAGTAAATAATTAAAACAAAAGCAACAAATTCATGTAGGATAAGGCTATCCATGGCTGCTGGTATTACCCCCAGACTCCAGTTACTGCAGAACAGAAATGGGAGAGGGGCTATTGCCTTCCTGCCCGGCCTGTGCATGTACTGGAGGCATATGATTGACTGTGGGAAACAGGAAGCTGGAATGCGATAGGCCTTCAGTCACATCCCATAGGGCTCTTCTGAGTTGTCCATTCTTGTTTCTAGGTGTGAAAAGCAACCTTTTTTGGGGGGGGGGTGTTTCCTCTTTCCTCCTAGATGTCTCTGCTGTGCCACTTGCTAGCCAGAGGTCTGGCCCTCGTGATCCTCCCAGTAGCCACATACCTGTCTTTCTTCTACATCCACTTGGCTTTGCTGTATCGCTCAGGGCCACATGACCAGATCATGAGCAGTGCTTTCCAAGCAAGTTTGGAGGTAAGGAATGGGTGATGGGGCAGGGGAGGGGTCTGTTTCAGAAAGAATGCACTAATATTTAAATTTGTAAAGAAAATAATTGTTGTTCACGTGCTTTTATTGGCATTGTCCTTTTTGCTGGAAAATCAGTTTGTTGGAGTGTTTGAGACCCTTGTTAACTATGCAACCATTTCTGGATCCTGAGCTTTGTTTTAAGTGAGTTCAGTCTCATCTACAAATGATTCAACCCTTGAGCATATTCATGAAATGCATAGGAACATAGGAATGTGCCTTACACCGAGTGAGACTGTTGTTCCTTCTAGCTCAGTATTGATCCAACTAGTTCAGCATTGTCTCTACTGTATTTCAGACAACAGTTTCTCCCAGCCTTTCTGGGTGATAAAAATGGAAGACAGGTTCTCTACTGACACTGAGCTACAGCCCTTCCCCTAGCAGTGATGGCTAACCTTGACACCCCAGATGTTTTGGAACTACAACTCCCATCATCCCTAGCTAACAGGATCAGTGGTCAGGGATGATGGGAGTTGTAGTCCCAAAACATCTGGAGTGTCAAGGTTAGCCATCACTGCCCTAGAGCATGGGAAGCTTCCCTATACCAAGTCATACCATTGGTCTATCTAGCTCAGTTGTTTTCTACACTGACTGGCGGCAGTTCTCCAGCATTTGAAGCAGGGGACATTCCCACCCCTACCTGGAGATGCCATTGAAGATTGAACCAGGTATCTTCTGAATGCAAAGCAGATGCTCTGTCACTGAGCTGCGGCCCTTCTCAAATAGAGGCTAATTAGATTCTGGTGTGTACTTGGGAATAGCAAAGGACAACATTAAAATCAGGTGTTTCCATTTGTTCTCCATGTTTTGCGGCTCTTTCTAGGGTGGTCTCGCTCGGATCACTCAAGGCCAGCCTCTGGAGGTGGCATATGGCTCCCAGATTACCTTGCGCAACATCTTGGGGAAACCCATGCCCTGCTGGCTGCATTCTCACAAGAATACTTACCCTATCAGGTGAGAGAGAGATCCTTTGCCTTAAGTCAGGGTGACACAGAGGAAATTGTGTCTGAATTTGGTGTCTCTTAACTACTTTAATATCTGGAGCAATACCTTAGTGAGATTTTTTGCTTCATTGAATTTCCAGAATGGCCTTTGGGTTGAACAAGCTGCCTCTGGACTTGTGAGTTTTGCAATCATGGAATAGGTTTCTTTTGCACTGTGTGTAGTAGGGATGGGGACTTTGGGTGGTTCCTTCCTGCTTTTAGTGGACTACAACTCCCATCACTCCTGACAGTTGCCCATGCTGGCTGCAGGGGCTTTTGGGAGTTGGAGTCTAACAATAGTTTGAGGTCATCAGGTTGTGTTGCTGAACTACAACTCCCATAATCCCCTTACCATTGGCCATGCTGACTGCAGGGGCTGATGGGAGCTGGAGCCCACTAACATCTGGAGATCTCCCAGATTCCCCAGCCTTACCTAAGGAGAGATATCTCCCTCTTTCCATGGAGGAGTGTCTCTTCTAAATAGAAGCATTCTTCTGTCTCTTGCAGATAATGCTAATTGTTAGATCAGGGGATGGAGTATCCTTGGTTTCCAGGTGTTGCTGGACTACAGCTCCTGTCATCCCTGACTATTAGCCATGCTGGCTGGAGGCTGATGGGTGTTGGAGTCCAGCACCTTCTGGAGGGCACCAGATCACTTGCTCCTATTCTGTATAATCCACAGGATCACAGGAATTTCAGAAATTGTGATGACTACCCTCACCACCAGAGCAAGCCAGCTTTTTTAATGCAGTGAGGGGTTTCCCCGCTGCTGGGCTGTGGATTGAGATATACTCGTAGTATCCAAATCAGAGGCAATCATGCCTCAGAATACTAGTTGCAGGAAATCACAGGAAGGGAGGGGGCTCATGTGCCCAGTTCCTGCTTGTGGGTTTTTCACAGGTGTCTGGTTGGCCAATGTGATAACAGGAGGGTGGCCTGATCTGGCAGAACTGTTCTTATGTTCTTAACTCCTGAATTATTGCCTGATTCATGTGATGTTTTGGGAGTGAATCTTTCCCACAAGTTCCATTCTTTATCCCTAGGTATGAAAACGGCCGTGGAAGCTCCCACCAGCAACAAGTCACCTGCTACCCTTTCAAGGACGTCAACAACTGGTGGATTGTGAAGGACCCTGGGATGTAAGTAGACAGACACTTCTCTAAAAAAGGGGTGGGAAGCCCCCTTTTCAGGCCCAGGGCTGCATTCTCTTTCTGAGCAACCTTTCCAAACTAAGCAACAACAGATATTGATCTGCAACCTTTATGCATTTTTACAAAACTGAGCTGGGATGGGCATGGGGGTGCAAGATTTATTTTGATTTGGGTGTGGGTTTTTTTGTTTTGGTTTTTTAAGCACAAGGATCACACCAGGTGTGTTTATAAATTGACATTGTAGATATTATCTAATGGGTTGAGAGTGGCCAGCATCTCATGTTGCGATCAACAAAGGGGCCCTCATGATAGCTTTGCCTCACTCAGAAGCTTGGTGTGGTGACCCAGGAAAGGGCCTTCTCTGTGGCAGCCCCTCAGTTGTGGAATCCCCACTCCTTCCGCAGAGGTGTGCCTGGCACTTTCACTATACAGTTTTTGGCAAATGCTGAAGGCGCGCCTCTTTTACCCTGGCCTTTGACACCGGGGATACATATTTTTAGGACCCACCCTATTTTTGTGATTGTCAAATTGGTTTTAAACTGTTTTAATTGTTGTATTTAAAATTGTTGCAACCTGCCCTGGAACCTTAGGGTGAAAGGTGGGTAATGAATCAGTAGTGATGATCATAATGATGATGATTCTTCTACTGCTCTCTGATATTTGTAAAACCAGCGGTTATTTTGAGCTTCCTCTAGATTACCAGTTCTCTTAGATGTCTTTATTATTTTCTTGTATTTATCCCATGTACATCCTACCCTTCCTCCCAAAGAGTAAAATAAAAACATAGCTAAAACATTTTGAAATGTTTTTGAAAATTACCTACTCTCACAGCTACTAATTTCAAAGCTGCCTGGAAACAATATCCTTTCAGCCATCAAATGGTGTGAGTTTTTTAATTCCTCCTGAATGTTAATAGGGAGGCAGGTGTACCTCATTCCAAAAATGAAAAGACGCTGTCACTGGTCAATGCCAACCAGGCAGCATCCAGCACCAGCACCAACAGGGCCCTTCCCCTGCCAGTCAAAGGGCTCAAGATGGTTGATGTTAAAGGAGACACTCCTTTAGGTACTTGAGTCCCAAGCCGACTGCAGCACTGCTTGACTCCAGTGGTGGCTGGTGCCCCTGGGACTCATAGGGAGGAATTCAGGGAGCGGAACAGTAGATGGCAGCAGAGCAAATGACAGGCAGAGCCCACCAATTCTGTCCCCCTACCCCATCCTCTACAAGGGGCAATACGGAGACTTAAGGAGGAGGAAGCTGATAGGCAGAACCACTCCCTGAGCTGGTTGTAAGTAAAAACACAGGCAGGAAGGGGCTGGCTGGCTGAGGGCAGACTGAAGTTGGTTGGGCAGTTCCCTTATTTGTCCTAATGGACCATCCTCCACTGCTTGACACCCTCAGACATATTTCTCCTGTTTTTTTAGCCTAGGTCTGGTTTTCTCTTTCTTTTCTTGAACATTTCACTTACCTCTTTCCTGGCTAATTACTGGGACCTGCTCCATTTTGGTATTTCCAGGATGCTAACTCCCTCTGTATCATCTTTGCACATCTCTCCAAACAGGCAGCAGCTGGTGGTGAGCAACCCCCCTCGCCCTGTGCGCCACGGCAGCATTGTGCAGCTTGTTCACGGGATCACAACTCGCTACCTCAACACGTAAGTAGCCCTTGGCTCTCAGCAAGGTTGCTTCTTCCCCCAGCTGCAATGATTCAGCTTTGTTCAGATGGTAATTTACAGTAGACATCCAGCATTTTAAAAAGAGGAGAGATCTGGCAGGCATGTGCAGGTAAACAAGCACATAGCTCAGTTGGTTAGAGTGTTGTGCTGACAATGCCACGATTGTAGGTTCAGACCCCATGATTCTACTTGATAAGAAGAGCTTAGCTATTGAATCAGGCCCAAAGCATCCTGATTCCTGGCAACTGGTATCCAGAACCATACTTAGTGCAACAACAGAGTTAGAACGTAGCCGTGGTGGCTACTTGCCACTAGTATCCTTGTCCTCTGTGAATTTGTCAACTCCCCTTTTAAAGCCATCCAAGTTGGGAGCCACCACTAAATCTTGATGAAAGCAAGTTCTATACATAAAGAGACAGATGGCCTTCAGGTAACCAGCCCCTAAGCCATGAAGGGGGTTTAAAGGTCAAAACCAGCATTGGAAAGCTGGTTTGGGGATGGGGGTGGGGTCAGTACAAGTTGCCAAAGCACAGAGTGTAACGATCACATGGCCCTACTGCCATTAAAGTAATTGAGCAGCTACAGTTTCCCCTTTAATGGCTGTTTCTCAGAAGCAGCTTCAAGGAACAGCACAGGTAGCCCCGTGGAGAGGCTTTAAGGAATCTGCAGCAGCTCTTTTATCCCTCTGCCTTTACAGACATGACGTTGCTGCGCCCCTGAGCCCTCATTCCCAAGAGATTTCCTGCTACATTGATTACAACATTTCCATGGTGGCTCAGAATCTCTGGAGAGTGGTGAGTTGTCGATCGGAGGGAAGGGAATCACACGCCCCATATTCTCCAATCTGAGATGAGCAAGGCTTCTTAAAGACTCTCCTCACAATAGGGATGGAAAAACTTGTCAATTTTGGTTTCTTATTTTGCATCACAGTGATGGCTCACACATTCAGTTCAGCAACCTTTGTGCACAGGTGGGAGGAGCAGGCTCTCTTTTGAAATACCCAGGTGTTGCAGTGGGAGGAAGACCCAGACACATGTACTCCTTCACTCACACCCAATCCTGCCTGTTTTGCACTGTCAAGCCATTCTTGGTGATGTTAAACTACCATCCTTCCAATGATTATATAATGCAAACATAGAATTAACATGTTGTGCATTTAAAACTGAATGTTTAGAGCAGGGTTGTGGGGAACCTCAGGCCTGGGGGATGAATGTTGACCTCCAGACCTCTCTGGCTGGTCATCAGGATTCTTGTCAGGATTCTTGCTAAGCCACACTCCTCTTTAGTCCTGCTCCATGCCCCTCTTCAGCGCTTTGCCTGGTTGAAACGTGTTCTTGAATTGTGATCATGTTTCTTTCTTGCCAAAATGAAGAATAGGCATTTGTGTGTGTAACATTGGAATAAATATATCCTCCTGTACAAAGGTGAAATTTACATTCATGGCTCCGCCCACTACTGGCATGTGTCCCTTAGAAGCTTGCTCAAAAGGAATGTGGCTCCCAGGCTGAAAAGTCTTTCCCAGCCCAGTTTTAGGGAGAGAGGTGAAAGGGAAGGAGTCTCAAACAAACCCACATTAAATACCCGCAGGCTGTGTTTCTTGGCTGGAAAAGTCAACTCAGCTGCAAACACACTCAACTGTAAATATGATCAAAATTCAAGTGCTAACTTGCTATTATTGCAGGAAATTGTGAACCGAGACTCGGATACAGATGTCTGGAAAACAATCCTGTCTGAAGTAAGGCTTGTCCATGTGAACACCTCGGCAGTGCTAAAGGTATGTGGGTTTTGGAGTTTCCCCACCCCCGGAGTTTCCCACCAGGAATTGTGCAGAGGCACAGCAGGCAACCCCCTTCATGACTGGTTATTTTGGGCTCCTAGAAGCCTTTATTCATTTGATTTACATGCTAACTCAGCCTTGCCCAACCTGGGACTCTTGTTCTGGACTAGGAAGAGCTTGGCTGCTGGATCAGGCCAGTGACCGAGCTAGTCCAGCATCCTGTTCTCATGGTGGCCAACCAGATGCCGCAAAGGGAAGCCCACAGGCAGGATCTGAGCACAACAGCAACCCTCCCCTCCTGCGGTTTATAGAAACTGGTATTCAAGAGCATATTGCCTCCGACTATGGCGCTGTAGTTTAAACCACAGAGCCTAGGGCTTGCTGATCAGAAGGTCGTTGGTTCAAATCCCCGCGACGGGGTGAGCTCCCATTGCTCAGTCCCAGCTCCTGCCCACCTAGCAGTTTGAAAGCACGTCAAAGTGCAAGTAGATAAATAGGTACCGTTCCGGCAGGAAGGTAAATGGCGTTTCCGTGCGCTGCTCTGGTTCGCCAGAAGTGGCTTAGTCATGCTAGCCACATGACCCGGAAGCTGTACGCTGGCTCCCTTGGCCAATAATGCGAAATGAGCCCGCAACCCCAGAGGCAGACACTACTGGACCTAATGGTCAGGGGTCCCTTTACCTTTTATGTAGATAGAACACAAGCACCATGGCGTTTAGCCATTGCTAGCCTTCTCCTCCATAAATTTGTCCAGTCTTCTCTTAAGGCTACGTGGCCATCATCACTGCCTCTTACGAGAGTGAATTCCAAAACTATAACTCAGTGCTGTGTGAAAAAGGACTACAACTCCCATCAGCCCCTGCCAGTGTAGCCAGTGGTGAGGGATGATGGAGGTTGTAGTCCAGGAGCATCTGGAAGGCACCAGGTAGGTGGGGTGAAGCAGCACAGTTTGTGAACTGCTGTGCTGTGGTCTTCTTTGCATCGCTATTGGCTGCCATAATTTTGGCTTGGGAATGAAAGACAGCCAGTATATTAACCAGCCTTCTCCCGCACAATCAGTTTTCTTTTCTTTCCCTATCCTGCAGCTCAGTGGCGCATCTCTACCCGAGTGGGGCTATCGGCAGCTGGAGATAATTGGGGAGAAGATTTCTAAAGGCTACCACCAGAGCATGCTGTGGAATGTGGAAGAACACAGATATGGGAAAAGTCAGTTCAAAAGCTAAACACTCTTTAAGACCATTATGCTGGCCTAGGAAAGTCTCCTGTCTGAAACCCTGGAGAGCTGCTGCCAGTCAGTGCCAACAGCACTGAGCTGATGTAGCATTGGTCTGACTCAGGTTCCTATTTAAAACCAGCTTTTATAATGCTTGCTCAAGAATTACCCATCAGGAGCAATCACTAAGCAGCAATCAGGTCCTTTGGGTTCTCAGTAAATGGAAGGCAACAAACTCTTAAGGAGCAGAAACAAGCTTTTTTAACTGCTATAATAATAAGCATAGAAACAGCAACAGGTGTTAGTATACAAAGTGAAGATAATTAAAAGATATAAACTTAAAGATAAAGTTGCTAAGCTAGTCCAACACCTGTCATTTCTGCTAGTGAGATTCCAGGAACCGGTGACAGCTCCACTCTTATTTAGGCCAAAATATGTTTGGCACTTTACCTGAGCAGTCTAAGCTGAAATCTCATCGCTGTGGCTGGGGCCTTATATATTATTATTATTATTATTATTATTATTATTATTATTATTATTATTATTATTTACTGAATTTATATACCGCCCTATACCTGCATCTGTAGAGGCCCTGTGCCAAGATTACGTAGTCTTTGATATACAGGTGCTCATGATGCCATCGTTTTCTCATCCACTTCTAAGGGTATGTCCTTGGAGTTCACACTTTGAAGTTGGCACATGAGGGAAGTTGTCCTCTTCCTGACCTTCCTGTTATATTCTCTGGCTGGCATCCTTGAACTTCTGCCATTACTTACGTTATAGCAAATATATAAACAATAGGAACTACAGCTACATCAGAGGACAGGAGAAGCACCACCTAGTGCCTATTTCTCTGACACTACAGATCTTTATTCAGGACCATGAGGGCTAGAACCTTGTGTTTACTTTTAGGGAAAGGCCCATAGTTCAGTGGCAGAGCATCTGCCCTTTATGCAGAAGATCTCAGGTTCAATCCCTGGTATCTCAGTTTAGGGCTGGGAGAGATTGCTGCCAGTCAGAGTACAGAGTATTGAGCTACATGGACCCCAATGGTCTGTATAAGGCAGCTTCCTATGTTCCTTTGGAATGAGTTGCATCCAAGGACCTGCATGCTGTTAGAACTTTAAAAAAAAGTGTTGTAGGGAAGCTTACAATTTCTCTTTCTCCCTCCCCTGACAAATCAGGTTATGTCTCAGACCAGTTTGTTTCGGCTTCTCTTCCAGGCCAGGAACAGAAGGAGAGGGAGGTGGAACTGCATTCCCCAACGCAGATCAGCATCAGCCAGAACCTCAGTTTCATGGCCAAGTTCACGGAACTGCAGGTGAGAAGCAGGGAGAGGTTGGAGGCAGCAAAGAGTGGAGTGGAGGAATCTCCCCACTGAAGCCCAGTGCAGGAGCCACCCAGTTGGCTTCCGGATTGAAGCCTTGCACCTTAAAGAAGACAGAAAGACCAGCCTGTTCCCGTAGGAGAGCTTGGCATTGAGCTCACCTGTGGAAAACCTCCAGACAGTGTTGATGGATGTTGTACTCTAACCCGGTGCCCTCCAGAGGTTTTTGGGCTCCAGTTCCCATCAGCCCCAAACACGGGATGATGGGAGTTGTAGTCCAACAAGATGCCTGACAGCCGCAGGATCCTCACCCTCCAGCTTCATAGGCTGACACAAATAGATTTTTAAAATGTTTTATTATTGCTGTTTCATTTGCAGGTAGAAAAGCCATTGTAAGGTGAATAGATTGGGCATTGTGTGTGACTCACAGAAGGGGCTGGGTGGGCCAGACGAGCTGCTTTGGAGGCAGAAGACCCCAGGCCCAGTACCTGGTGTCTCCATTTAAAGGATGTGAGATACCTGGGCTGGGAAATCCTCTCGCTTGAAAGCCAAGCACCTCATGGTGAATCAGCAGAGACACAGCACTGGGCTGGGTGGACCCACTGGTCTTGCTCAGTATAAGACGTAGGCCAGTGAAGAGGCCCCTCTAGCCCTCCAGATGCCTCTGGACTGCAACTCCTTCTCTTCCCTTAAGGTTGATGGGACCTGGGGGGTCCAGCATCATCAGGAGGGTTGCAAACACTCCGTCTGTGATAGCAGACAGTGGGAATGGGTTGTGGCTCATTTGTATCCATACGTCCTCAGCTTCATGCCTGGCATCCTCAGCCAAAAGGATCTCAGGTACCCGGCCTGGGAAGGACTTGAGATACCTTGATAGCTGCTGACTCTGATTGTTTATTATTCTACTTTATATTTACTTTGTTATTACATTTACCAAATCATGGAGATCAGGTGCCCAGCTCATGCTTGACTGTCTCCAGTAAGGTGGGCCAATCTGCGAGAGGCTCCTGACTCGTTGAACTTCTGGCACCCACTGAAGACTATTTCCCCCCTCGCCTTTAAATTCTATCAAGCATTTTAACTGAATCTTGATTTTGTCATTTTAACTGATTTTTATTTTTGTTGTATTGCATTTCTTGTACATTACTTCAGAGATGATTGTAAGTAAGGCAGTATAGAAGTTGTCCAGATAAATACATTATAAATATTTGTAGTTCCAGAGACTTCAAGATGGCATACATGGTTATCCCGTTTTTTTGTTTGCTTGTTTGTTTGTTTATGCATTGCATTTATATTCCTCCTGTTTCTCCAAGGAGATCAAGGTGGCATACACAGTTGTTCCACACAATCCTCGTTTAATCCCCACATCAACCCTGTGAGGTAGGTTAGGCTGTGAAACAGTGACTGGCCCTAGATCTCCCCTGAGCTTCCTGTGCCAAGTGGGGATTTGAACCCTGGTCTCTGAGGTCTTAGTCTGATACTCTGGAGATGCTGCTGAACTTTGTAACCTGCCTGTCCCCCAAATTGTCAAATGGTTATCAAAAGTGATTTGCTGGTGAGTAAGTAAGTTCTCATTCATAGAAATATATTGCCCTGCTCATTAATTTGCAGTGCTAATCAGGATTAGGCCAGGGAACTGGTTGTAGCTGTATTGTTCTGAGAAGTTCTTAGTTGTCCTGTTCTGTTCTCAGTGGAAGATACTTACTCTGAAAAATGAAGACACAGAGCACAAATATAGCTCTTCTCCCCTGGAATGGATTACCCTGGACACAAACATCGCCTACTGGTTCCACTCCACCTCGGGGGTAGGTTAATCCATTAACTGGCATTATTTATATATTGTCTTCCAAGAAAAAAAATGTTGTCCGGTTGGCTTTCAGTGTTAGGAAACTGCCTTACACTGAATCCAGCCGTTGGTGCTCCTAGCTCAGTATTGTCTTCATAGACTGGCAAGTGAACCTGGGTCCTCCATGCAAAGCAGGATGCTCTGTTGCTGAGCTTTGGTCCTCCTGATACATTAAAAAATACAATCAAGCCCCAAGTTTTAAAACCAGAAAGATTAAAACAGAGACTTTAAAAGCCCTATTGGAGAGCAGCTGGACAGAGAGCCCCAGAACTGGACAATAGACATGGCTTAAAAGGCCCGGTAGAATGAATTTGAAAAACGCTATTTACTGGATGCTGAAAAGACAGCAGGCACGTCTTTCTGCCGGGGGGGGGGGGGATCTGTAGAAAGACATGCCCGTACTTTTTTACTACATCCAGGGAACCACTGCTGAAAGTTTCTGTTTGACAGTTTGGACCCCTCTTCAGGACAGCTCCATATTGTGTGAGAAGTTTATCCAGACAAGCCTTATGGGAGTCATTTTTGGCCTAAAGGGCAAAGCCCACATTTTCAAAGGCCTGGTCACCTGGGAGCAGTTTTCTGCTTGCCACAGGCAATTGGCAAGTTGCAACCTTGTATAGGCAGATTCCTCCTTAGTTTTAAAAGCCAGCCCACCCCCCCCCCCAATGAATGATGCGCTCCAGTTTTCAAATGTGAAGAAACAGATGCAAAAATAAAATAAAGACGTAGCTGCGATAAGACACTTCTAAGGTCCTCTTCACCTATTTATACTTTCTGCCAAGAGAAGCAAAAATTAATGTATTGTATGCACCCTATGATTCTGTGGGAGTACAGAAAAAGGTAATGTAGTAAGGAATGCAGAACCCAGCTTCCTGGGACTTAAAAAAGAACCCAGGCTTTTATTCCTAATGGATGTGAAGTTTGCTTGGAAGTGTGTGGACTATATATTTTGAAATTTCAGAATTCAAGAGCTGTTTTCTCTCTCTCTCTCCATTGGATGAAAATGGCTTTAATGCACCTTTCCTGGATTGGGGGGGGGGAATGAAGGTAAATTGATGTCAAGGATAATGGGAATTGTAGTTTAAAGCATCAGTGGTGGGGGAGTCACCAGGATGGGGAAGGCAAATTCCACAGCAGTGCTTTTAACATTGCTGGTTATTGGTCCTCTAGGCCCAGATCCACCTTCTGGGGAACATCGTCACCTGGATGTCTGCCAATGCAGCCACTGCTGCATACGTGGCTCTGTTCCTGTGGTACCTGCTCCGGCGGAGACGGAATATCTGTGACATCCCTGAAGGTTAGATATTTCGACTATTATCCCACCTCGTTTGTTTATTTCCTGACCTGTTTTACAACTCACAGCTTCAAACATAAATTTATCCTATATAATAAAGAGCCTGTGTCGGGACGTACTACTTTCCGTGTGTCACAGGAATTCGCAAGTGCGCGTGCGTTCCAGTGACACACGGATTGGAGCGGGCGGAGAGGGGGCGTGTCCGAGAGGGCGGCCGTGCGCAGGCGCTTCGTCAGTTGGCTCACTGCCGCCACCTCGCACGGTCGCCCTCCCGGGCCGCAGAGGGGGCAACCGACCACCGCCGGGCTCGCCCTGCCCAGGCACCTCCGCGGACCTGCCGGCTTCGCCAGGGGCGCTTCGGGCCTAGCAGAGCTAGGCCCGAAGCCCCGGCCTCTCCCCCCGCCAACGCCGCTGCCTCGGCCGCCCGCGCTCTCACCGTGACGGTCACCGTCAGGGCCAAGCCGCCGCCGGCCACCGCCATACCCTGCTTCCCCCTTGGCCTGCCTAAGTCACGGAGCCCACGCCGAGTGCCGCCCTCCGGCGCCGGAAACTGCCGGCCAGGGAGGCCCGAGGAGGCGGGGAAGGAGCAGGAGGAGGAGGAGGCGGCGCTGCGGCTCCGAGGGAGGAGCGGGGCATGGCCGTCGCCGACGTCGCTTCCTCGGGCGCCGCTTGCGTGGCGGGCTCGGCCGACACAGGCACCGCAGGCCCTGCGGCCGGGCAGGGGGCCTTCAGCCCCGCGTCTGCCGCCACCGCCGAGCGCTCCGCTTCGCCCATGGCTGCCGCCGCCTCCTCCTCCTCCACGGAGAACGGGCCGGCCGAGAGCGGAGCGTCCCCTGTCGGCCTCCCTCCCCAAGGGAAACGGCCGAGGGCGCCCGCACACCTCCAGCGGAGCCTCCCGTTCCTGGAGGCTCCCGCCGCCGCCTTTCCTCTAGAGCCCGTAATCTTTACGGGCTTAAGTTACTAGTATTCCCATAAACAGCTACAACAGTACAGTGGTACCCCGCAAGACGAATGCCTCTCAAGACGAAAAACTCGCTAGACGATAGAGTTTTTCATTTTTGAAGTCGCTCCGCATGACGAATTTCCCTATGGGCTTGCTTCGCGGGATGAAAACGTCTTGCGAGTTCCCAATGCATTCCTATGGGAAACCGCGCTTCAATGCATTTCTATGAAACAGCGCCATCTAGCGCTTCGCAGGACCGTGCTTCGCAAGACGACAAAACTCGCAAGACGACAAGACTCGCAGAACGAATTAATTTCGTCTTGCGAGGCACCACTGTAGCAAGAAAAAATTAAACTGCAATTTAAAAAATACCACCACAGCAACCCTGCAAGGTTGGTTAGGCTGAGAGACAGAAGCTGACCCATGATCACCCAGTCAGCTTCATGTGCCCGACGGTGGATTTGAACCTGCATAAAACTGATTGGGGAGAACTTGAGCTCCTTGGAGGAAAGTCAGAATATAAATGGAATAGAATTAACACTCCCTTATTAGTAAGGGCTGCAAGCTCAGTGGCAGAGCACCTGCTTTGCTTTCAGAAGGTTCAATCCCTGGCATCTCCAGGTGGGGCTGAGAGAGTCCCTTGCCTTAAACCCTGGAGAGCTGCAGCCAGTTAGTGCAAACAGTATTGCACCAGATGGACCTACATTCTTACTTCAGCACTTTGCAGTGGTACCTCGGGTTAAGTACGCTTCAGGTTAAGTACGCTTCAGGTTAAGAACTCCGCTAAGAACAGAAATCGTGCTCTGGCGGCGCAGCGGCAGTGGGAGGCCCCATTAGCTAAAGTGGTGCTTCAGGTTAAGAACAGTTTCAGGTTAAGAACGGACCTCCGGAACGAATTAAGTACTTAACCCAAGGTACCACTGTGCTGGGAACATGTGAACAAAGACTCCTACTTTATTTTTAGGGGGAAAGGCTATAGCTCAGTAACGGAGCACCTGCTTTGCATGTAGAAGGTCCCATATTCAATCCCCAGCATCTCTAAATAGGCCTGGGAATGGCCCTGCCTGAAATCCTGGAGGTTTCCAGTCTGTGTAGATAGCAATGAGCTAGATCAAGCCATGGTCTGTTTAATGCAGCTCTCTGTGTTGCCCCTTTATCCTGACAGAGGCATGGTGGCAGTGGGTGTCAGCAGGAGGTCTCTGCGTGGGAGGCTGGGCCATGAATTACCTCCCATTCTTCCTGATGGAGAAGACTCTCTTCCTCTACCACTACCTGCCTGCTCTCACTTTCCAGATCCTCCTGATCCCTGTTGTCCTGCAGCACACCAGCGAATACCTCTGCAGGTATGACTTCTCTTGCCAGGATTGCTCTCTGCCAGGAGGCTTTGTGTTACAGGGGCGTTGACAAAGCTTAGCATGTCCAGAGGCGGGTGACGCCAGGGTCTGGAAACCCAAGTCCTACTAGCAGCAAATGAAAGGCTCAGTGTATGTTTAGCCTGGAGAAGAGCAGATTAAGGGGAGACATTATGGTTGACTTCAAATATCAGAAGGGCCTGTTCCACAGAAGATGGAACTGCCTTGTTCTTGTTACTCCAGAGATCAGGATTCGATCCAGTGGCTGAAAACAGCAGGCAAGAAGGCTGTAGTTAAGACTTACCGGTATTTGTTGGCTTGTTGGTTGGTTTATTATTTATAGCATTTGTACCCTGCTCTTTAGCCATAAAGGCTCCCAGAGCAGCTTACATAATATTAAAACAAGACACCTGCAGGTTTACAATATTTAAAAAACCAAAATACCACAACACACAATGGAAAGGGGACAAGGAGGGAAGAGGAAAATCAAAACTCAAACACCAATTTCTAGACAGCTGTTCCGATATTGACCAGTTGCCACAATTCAGAGAAGGAAGTGCCTGGTAGACTTGGACCTCCAGCACAGCTGATGGTGTAAGCTCTTCTTCCTATCTCTCCCATTGAGACAGCCTGATGGAATGACTTTCCCCAGATGACAGTTGAGGGACAGGAGGGCTGGCCTGTCTGTCGCAGCCGAGCTGATGGAGTGAACTCTGTTTCTCAGCTCTCCCTTGTGAGATAAGGGCTGTTTAGCAGTGGAACTGACTGCCTTAAGGGGTCATCTTGCACTGTGGATCCTGCACCGAACAGGGGCTTGGATCAGATAAAAGCTTTTTCTTCCACATTCCGTGAAGGAGCCTTATGACTTACCAAGGGAGCAACTGTGTTGGGAGCCATTAGAAGGCTCAGTGTTGGAAAAGACTCCTCTGCCTTGCTTGCAGGTGGTCTCCGCTTCTGTCCCCAGCATCTCCAGATGAGGCTGCGAGTTAGCCCTGCCTGAAACCTTGCCAAACAATGTAGACAATACTGAGCTAGATGAGCCATTGGCCTGACTTGATAATACGGCAACTTATTTAAATTAGCCCTTTATTCAGAACCATACAGAGTAGAATCTTACTTCCAGGGGGAGAACTGTAGCTCAGCGGTAGAGCACCTGCTTTGCATGCAGAAGGTCCCAGGTTCGATCCCCAGCCTCTCCAGGTAGAGCTGGGAAATACACCTTTCCAAAAGCCTGAAGAGCTGCTGCCAATCAGTGCAGACAACACTGAGTTGGATGGGTCAAGCGTCCGACTCTGTATAAAGCAGGTTGCTATGCTTAGAATAACTGTCACTACTTATAGAAATTCAAGTGATGTTATTGCAACATTAGGAGGGGCAGAAGTTCATTGGTTGAGACAATCTTCCTTTAAACTGCTGGTTCATGTTTGCTTCAGCCTGTGTGTCTATTCTTTATAGATCCAGACTCTCAAAGAGTATGCACAGTGCTCTTGTGGTTGCCTGGTTCTCTTCCGTTTACCTGACCTACCACACATTCCGACCACTCACCTATGGGAAGCCTCCACTCACCAAAAGTCAGCTCCAGGACCTACGCTGGAAGGACAGCTGGGACATCTTGATCAGCAAACACTAGTCTTGCAAGACGGGCAACGAACAGCTCCCTGGGCAACTTAGCTCACTGATCGCGTCTGCAAACAAATGTACTCTGATTGCTTGATGTGAGGACTTAGAACAGGGGAGGCCTGTCCTGTTCACCCACCTGAAACAAAACGGAAAGGTGTTGGCCCTGCTGCAAAAACCTTGCTTACTGAGGTTGTGGAGCAAGAGGCAAGAATGGTCAGGCTGTCATAATTCCACTGTTCATTCAACCTTGCCCATCCTGCCAACTGATGACTAGTTTTGACACCACCTTTTAAACTGAAATGGAATCATAGAATTGTAGAGTTGGAAGGGGACCCAAGGGCCGTGTAGCTCAACCCCTTGCAATGCAGGAATCTCAACTAAAGCACCCATGACAAATGGATCAATTAAAACCATTGATTCAGAGTCCAAAAATCGGGATTTGTAGCATTTTGCTACTCCCTTATGCATTAAGCAACAGGAGAAAAGGTGGCATCAGAATTGGCCCACTGTAAAGCAATATTCCCACTCTGTTTTCGGTAAACTAGAGTCCAGGAGGTTGAATATGGTTGGCAGCCGAGTCCATCTCTTGCTGAACCCGGATCAAGTTCTGTGATTCTGCGGCACAGGCAAAGTCTTGTTCCTCAAGAGGTAAGGGTGATGGTCTCCAGAGAATGCGGAGAGTGCAGAGACACTGCTGGGCAATGTCTCACCTTGACATTCTTTGATTAGTCACGTAAATTATTTTATTTGCTTGTTGGAACTGTTATGTATCGTTTTAGAATGAGGGTGGAGCACAATCAGTGAATAAAATGTAGACAAGGGAGGAGAAATAATTGGAAGCTGGGCAGCTTTAAAAAATAATAATAATAACAGAAACTTGGCCTAGAGTGCTAATAAAGCAGATGTCAGAGTGATCTTCAACATGCTCTTGTTTTAAACCCTGCCTTTTACATAGAACCTTCCTTCTTAAGGAGGGAGTTTAATGAACTTTCCCCCCCCTTCACCCTGAAGTGGACTGTTCTCCTATTGAGTGTATTTTGGGAGGACCTTCTCTTACAGATATTACAGAAGTGGCACCTATACCTGCCAAACATGGGTCTGCTCTGATTCTGCAAGCACTCCAACTCGTCTCAAGCAGTGATAGGGAACCTGTTGCCCTCCAGGTGTTTGTTGCCGAACCACAGATCCCATCAGCCCTGGCTCTCCTTGCTAGGGCTGATGGGACTGTAGTTCAGAAAACTCTGGAGGGCCAAAACTTACTCATGCCCACATTAGGAGCAGGATAGCTTAGTATTGCAACAGAGAGTGGGAACAAAAAAGGGACGAGTTGAGAAGTAGGAATGTTGCCGTCTAGAGAAAGGCAGTATCATTACAGTGGTACCTCGGGTTACATACGCTTCAGGTTACAGACTCCGCAAACCCAGAAATATTACCTCGGGTTAATAACTTTGCTTCAGGATGAGAACAGAAACTGGGCAGCGGCGGCGCAGCGGCAGCGGGAGGCCCCATTAGCTAAAGTGGTGCTTCAGGTTAAGAACAGTTTCAGGTTAAGAACGGACCTCCGGAACGAATTAAGTATGTAACCAGAGGTACCACTGTAATTGCATTAAAACAATTGCTCCTCTAAGAGCATTGCTGATGCCTTTCCTCCTTGGCACTGTGTTAAAACACACTTCCCCGTTTTGGTTTCATTTTTGTTAAATAAATCATGACACAATGTAATACTGGTATGTCGTGTTGTTGTTCATCTGAGGTATTTGGTAAGGAACAGTTGATGATGATGATGTCCTGATATGTAAAACCACCAAATTCAAAGAGGATGTACTTTCTTTTCCCCATGACTCTGCATCCCACCTTTTCCTCCAAGGAGCTCAAGGTGGCGAACATGGTTCTTCCCTCCTTGCAGTGACTGGCCCAAGGTCACCCAGTGAGCTTCGTGGCCAAGCAGGAATTCGAACCCTGGTCTCCTAGGTCTTTAACCACCACACCATGCTGGACAGTTCACTGTCTCCTCTCTCAGCTGAACAGAGCCTCCAGAAACCTGGATGGTTCCTGTTGAACAAATTCTGGCAACTACTGTATCATTAGTGTACTTGAAGCCAAGGTAGGATTTGCACTGACCATATTCCTTTTGATCATATTATGGATTACACACACACACACACACACAATGGAGGAAGGGGAAAAACAACTCACCCATGTTTCATTTTTCCATGTTTTATTTATTTATTAACAAAGCCAAAACAAACCAACTAACCAAGTCAAGCCTTGCTTTTAGAAAATGTAGAGCTGGTAAGGCCTCACTTTTACCACTTGCCTGGGGGTTAAAATGACTCTATAAAAACCACTATCCAGGTAATTTCCAACATCAAAACAAGATCTCCGAACTTTGAAAAATGCCACCTGGTAGTGGTAGCGATAGCAGCACAAATGCATTTTAATAGAAAAACATTTTAGATGAGGCAAACACTGTTTGCTTGGTGGTGATTACTGATCAAAGAAGAATCTACCACTCGTTAAAACTACAAGTCAACTGGAAGCCATGAAGGGATGGATTTTTTGCCCACAGCTGATCTCAGCGGTTGCCCCTTGTCTTGCTATATAGGGAGTGCAGAACTGCTCAGTCAGTTCTCTCTATGTTAGCTACATGCAGTCTGTGAAAAGGCAGCTGCTTTATATTTAAAAACACACATCCTCTTAAGTCTATCCCCTTGTTACCTAGTGGAGTGCATAAAAACACCAAAGTTATACCCCCCCCCTCCTTGAGAAAGCATCATATAATTGAGAGATAGAAGGGGGCAGGCTACTTCCATGGATGGCAGAAGATAATGGTGATGCTGGATGTTTTTGTACTAAAATGATTCTGGCTTTTTAAGCCAATGGCCACCCTTTTCTTCTTTCCCTTAGCAGAGAGACAATACGCGGCAGAAGAGAAATTGCACACAATTCCACATGGCCCTCTCCTATCTCAAAATATTATGCAAAAGCCTTGCTGTAATGAAATGAATTTGCGGGGAGATAAATTTGACTCTGAAAAGCAGCCTTCTGGCCATCACTCCTGTGTCATATTATATTAGGTGTGTGGGGGGGGAAGAAATAGGGAACAATTTAAGCACAAAGACAATTTGCTTGCCTGTGGCAGACCCATTTTCTTTCCTAGAAAATTAAAAACCATGGCAGTCAAAGACTAGAGAGAACACCAAAAAAGGGAGCACTTTTCTTCTCTTTTTAACTTCTGGGGCAGATTTAGATACTATCTGAAAGGAGAGAAACTAAAAACAGAAGGCAGTTTAAAACCACAGATTCGTCACCTCTTGGAAGAGAATATGGAGCACTGAAGAGCATCCAAAGGGAACCTTGGAACCGGTCAAAAGTCCAGCTGGTGTGGGAGGGGCTTCTGGCCCCCTTAGTGGGGGCGGCTGCTGGACTCCAAGTGGGACCGTTTGCCGGGAGCCAGCAGGGGGCTGCTGTCTACTTGCTCAGGGAAGGGCCTCTTGGAGGAGCGTCCATGCCCGTTCATCGTCCCACGCTGCCACTTGCAGAGGTCACCATTAAGAATGTCCTGGATATGCTGCACAATGAGGTTTATAGCAACTGCCGGAGGAAAGGCAAGAGGTGGGTGGAGGAATTAATTACGGGAAGGGAGCAGAGGTCAGCATCTACATTATTGCTAATTATTACAAAGGAATCGTGGGGCAGGTGGTGGAAAATTCCAGCTAATAACTATCATTTCAGAAGTCTGTGCATCTTCTTTGCCTGAAATGAATATACAAAATGAGCCTTCAGGAGCCTAGAACGGCAAAAATGCCTCTTACCCATGTTGTCCACTCCTCGAGGGATAATCACATCGGCGTATTTCTTGGTCTGGAGATAAGAAATATAACAACTGTGAGTCTATGAACAAACCTCCAGAGCTGCCTCTAGTGCTCTCTAGACATTGGTGGACTTCAACTCCCAGCATCCCTGAACGTTGCCCATTCTGGCTCAGTCTGATGAGACCTAGAGTCCCAACCACATCTAGAGAGTTCCAGGCGAGGGAAGGCTGCTCTGGAGACACCTGACCTCTGTGAAGATGTTTCCTCTTGTTACAGGTGTCATTTATGACAGAGGAACCTTCCTCAGATCAGGTTACTGTTCCCTTCCGGGCAACTCTCCAAGAGCCACATGCCAGTGATGAGTGGGACCAGAGGCAAAAGCAGATGGGGCAACCTATAAATTTTACCTTTGTAGAAACTAGCCTACTATACAAACACTGATGCACTCATCTCCAGCACCCAGACAAGTGAGAGGCATCAGTTGAGTTCAGGGAAGCATTCCAGCCAGGGAAAGACACGCTTTGCAGCAGGGTCATTGAGAGATGTAGCTTGGGGGAGTGTTCTGAAGGCCTGATACATCTGCAAGGCTTACAGTTTCCCAGGGCTGACTTTTCACAAGCTACTTTGGAGAACACACCCCACCAGCCCCAGCCACAACAGCCAACAACCAGGGAGGGATGGGAGCTGTAGTTCAGAACATCTGGATAGCACCAGGGTTTGGGGAAGGCTGTCAAAGAGGCACAATTCTCTCTGGGATGCAAGAGGCCCCTCTGGGTTCCATTCCCAGGTGAGGCTTTGTCCCAGAAGAAAGCGGGAAACCACACAATTAAGCTCAGTGGAATAACACAATTTAGCATACAGAAAGGCCCAGTTCAGCATCTCCAGCTAAAATAAATAACAAGTGAGCAGGTGATGGGGAAAATACCTCCTCTCTGCTTGAGACACAGGAAAGCTGCTGTCAGAATAGACACTACTGAGTTAGATGAACTAACAGTTTGACCTGGTTTAAGGCCACTTCCTATGTTCCTAACATGAAGGGAAGAAACCATAGGTTTGATTCCAAGCCAATGCCAATGAAGCCTCTCTTGAGACAGCCAGAGAGATACTGCGAGAAGGAAATGCTCCTCCACCAGCCTTCCATGCTTCCAAAATGGGTTTGGGGGGGGGGATAAAAGATTCTGGTACCGGCAAACAGAACTCTTCAAAGGCAGGCTTGACAAACGTTGTGTACTGGGTCAGGATCTGCTCCAGGTCCCTTCCCCGCTTCATATCCCGGAGAACTACAGCCAGAGGAACCAAACAGGGCAGTTTAAAGAGACAAAAGAAAGTTTTTCTTCAAGCAGCACAGAATTACAACCACAGTTCAAGTCCACAAGATGTAGTGATGGCCAGCAACGTAGAATGCTTCAAAAGAGGACTGGACCAATTCATGGGGAATAATAAGGCTATTGATGGCTACAAGCCACAATGTCTATGTTCTGTGTTCCAATGTTGTTGACAATATGCCTTGGCATACCAGTTGCTGGGAATCACAAGTGCTGCTGTTCTCAGGTCCTTCTTGTGGGCTTCCCATTACGGCTTCTGGTTGACCATTATGAGTACAGGATGCTGGACTAGATGAACGAATGACCTGACCCAGAAGGGTTCTCCTTATGTTCTTCGTCCAGAACATCTGGAGGTTGGGGAAGATGTAGTAATGTCCTCCACCTTAGATGGCTTCAAATTTGTGGAGGAGAGGCTATCAATGGTTATGAGTCACAATGTCTAGGTTCTACTTCCATGGTCTCCATTCTACTTCTCCCTAACATATTTAGAACATTGCTTCCTGTATACCCAAGGGATGAGGAACCTGCAGCCCCCGGATGTTGTTGGACTCCAGCTACCATCAGTCTCAGCCAGTATGGCTAAGGATCAGGGACGCCAGGAGTTGGGAGTCCAGCAACATCCAAAAGGCCTTAGGTTTCCCCATTGAAGTAGCAGCATTCCTCTTCAATGCCTCTGTTTAGAAGAAGCATAGGGATGCGGGTGGCGCTGTGGTCTAAATCACTAAGCCTCTTGGGCTTGCCGATCAGACGGTTGGTGGTTCGAATCTGCACAATGGGGTGAGCTCCCGTTGCTCTGTCCCAGCTCCTGCCTACCTAGCAGTTTGAAAGCACGCCAGTGCAAGTAGATAAATAGGTACCGCTGCGGCGAGAAGGTAAACAGTGTTTCCGTGCGCTCTGGTTTCTGTCATGGTGTTCCATTGCCCCAGAAGCAGCTTAGTCATGCTGGTCACATGACCTGGAAAACTGTCTGTGGACAAACGCCGGCTCCCTTGGCCTGAAAGCGAGATGAGTGCCGCAACCCCATTGTTGCCTTTGACTGGACTTAACGGTCCAGGTGTCCCTTACCTTTTACTTTTACCTTAGAAGAAGCATTTCCTAATGGGAAAAGAGATCTTTTTTTAATCAGGGCTGGGGAATCTGTGACCCTCCAGATGTTGTTGGACTCCAGCTCCCACCAGCCCCAGACAGCATGGCCAATGGTTTATGGGATGGTGGAGGCAACATCTAGGGAAGTTTCCGACCCCTGTGGAAAAAGTGTTTAAATAAATTCAAGGAACCAGGGGTTACCTCTCCGGGAGAGCCTGACATCTGAGTCCGTGTCAACAAAAAGACGGAGATGAAACATGTCCCGGATGTCTTGAGTATAGAATACCAGAATCCCCTCAAAAAGCACCACGTCTGCAGGGTAGACCATAGTCGTCTCAGGCAGCCTGCAGTGGACATGACACGGAATGGTAAGATGTGGTTAAGAAAGGTCCCAGTGTGACTGTTCCAAATGCCCAGGGAGAACATCTGGAATGTCATGCTTCCTGTTTCAGCACTTTAGAATGCTTGAGGGGGCTGGGGATGTTTAGCCTGGAGAACAGGAGACTGAGAGGTGATAGGATAGCCATCTTCAAATAACTGAAGGGCTGTCACATGGAAGAGGGAGCAAGCTTGTTTTCTGCTGCTCCAGAGGGTAGGATCCAAACCAATGAATTCAAATGAACTTAGGAAGATCTTTCTGATGGTAAGAGCTGTTCACCAGTGGAACGAGCTACCTCAGGATGTGGTCATCTTTCAGGGATTCTTTAGCTGTGATCCCTACAATTGCAGAGGGTTGGACGAGATGACCCTTGGGTCCTTTCCAACTCTACAATTCTAAGACCACATTTTGCACAAAAGACAGGAAATGCATACTGACCTGGAATGAGTCACAAAATCGTACGTTGGAACCTCAACCGTTTGGCCATCCACAATATTCTTCAATGTCATTTGCATTAATTCATTGTCAAAAGCATCTGTGCAATGCAAAAAAAAAAAGGGGGGGTGGCCAAATGGAACTGGATCAGCAACAGAGGCAGTTTCAGATTTAAGATGCACTGCAAGTCAGGCACTATGACGGTGACACAAAAGCTGCTTCCATGCAGTCTGATCTCGTACTGAGGACCCATGCAGGCAATGTGAATTACTGGTCCTGTATCACAGCAGCAACTAACAAATAGGGCTTTATTACCTGTTTGACAGGTGGAATGTGGAGGCAATTTCACCTACGCAAGGGGTAAAAGCAGATGGTTCTGTGCAGTGCTAGCCCTGCTCAGAGTAGAACCACCGAAATGGATGGCCTTGACTTAGGTGCTTAAATTTCAGTGGGTCTACTCGGAACAGGGCTTAGTTGGCCGCAACATAAAGCTATCTATGGACAGCATCTTCAAAGGCAAGGTTTTTTAAAAAAATAAATGAATGAATGCTGGGTTTAATTTTTAAAAATATAGACAATATTTGTTCCCAAGATTCTCCAGATCACAGGCTGTAAAACACAGAGTGAGACTGCTGCTGGATGCCATAAGCATAAAATTTGGGGGGCAGATGTCCACTCTGAGGGAGACCCTCTTTCCCATCCATAGGACCGCTAAGTCCACTGTCTAAGAATTACCCAGCTGCCCCACTGGGTATACCTGGGTGATCAAAGTTGTACTGTCCCTTCAGGGCTTTTGCCTTCTGCTCTGTCGTAAGCACTTTATAGAACCGATCCTGGCTGAGGATGACGACTTTCCGCTGACGGTGATCCACTTCATTTTGCCCCACCAACTCCATGATTTTCTCACACACTGTCGACTGCCCGGGGGGAGAATTTTGGAACATATCAGAAAAACAAACAAACCAACGCACGTGGTCGAAATTTCTCAGCCTAACATACCTAAAACAACATAGCACTGAAAGCCATAAACCTTACAGTGCCTGCTTTACCATGCAAAGTAATGAGGGACCTGGGGTGATTTTTTTGGGGGGAGAGCAGTGGTGGACCTACATTTTTGGGGCCCTGAAGCTTGAACTGTTATGGTGGCCCCTTCCCAACCAGCAACGACGTCTGGGTAACCCAGGTCAGTGGGTGGTTCTACAACAGATCACAACAATTTTCAAAGAAATTGTAACTACTGCATCTCACATTTTTATTAAAATTGCTGTACTGGATTATCTTGCATGTCAAAGTCACTGGTGTGAATAAAAAAAAAAATCCTATGCCTTCTTGTTTTCTAGTTATGGGGGGAGGGAATGAAAAATAGGGGGAATTTGGGGTGTCCTTTTTTAAAGAAAAAAATGTAAGCTATGTGGACTAAACTCACTTCTGTGCCCCCTCTGGGATTAGGGGCTCTGAAGATTAAGTTACAATAGTTTCATAATAGATCATCATCTGCCCCTGGGTGGTGGAGCGAGGATTACAGGCAAAAAACAGTGTGGAGTAGGGGCTAAAAAGTGTCAGACTAGGCCCTGAGAGAGATCAAGGCTCAAAACTTCCCTACTCCAGCCCTGAAGCCCACCGAGTGACCTTGAGCCAGTTCCATAAGTGTCTCAGCCTAACCTACCTCACGGGGTTGTTGTAAGGATAAAATGGGGCGGCGCGGGGGGGGGGGGAGAACAATGCACGTGACCTCCTTGGAGGAAAGATGAGATATAATTGTAAGAATAAATACAATATAAGCATCACCACCATCATCCGGGACGTTTAAAGGTGTCAGGAGAGATATAGGGGAAATTCTCAGGGATTTGAAGCTTTTGCAATAATCGCGCACAGGTTTTAACTGGTCCGCAGTGCAATGCGATCAGGAGAATTAACTCACATTCTGTTGCTTTGCTTGCAATATCGTTATTTTGTTTTTTTTGCATTTTTATTTTGCACTTCGGCTGCGCTAAGCCGACCCTCTAGCAGGGGCGCGGCGGCCCACGTAGCCAGGGAGCCCCCGCTTACCTACCTTGCCGCTGGCGGTGCCTCCGCTCACCCCGATCAGGAAAGGACGCGGGTGCGGCCGCTCCGCCTCCCCGGCGCCCGGCAGGCTGCTGCTGCTGCTACCGCTGCACCCGATGCCATTGCTGCCCGTAGTGGCCATGGCTTGGGCATTGCAGAAAGGGCCGGCCCCGTCTCAGATGCCGCAGCTGCCCCTGCCCCAGGACGCAGACTCCATCTCCCAGCAAGCACAGCGCGGCGGGAAGCGCTCGGTCGGCTCACGGGAGGGCCGCGGGGCACGCTGGGAAACGAAGTTATTTATCCTCCTCCGGCCGGAGAGCTTGCGCAAAGTCGGTTGCGCACGAAGGCGGTAATGACAAGGGGGCGGGGCGGGGCTTTCGGGGGCGGGGCTTTCGGGGTTAGGAGGCGGGGCTGAAGCTGGGAAGGAAGCGCAATAAAGTGCTGCAGCATAGGATTTTTTTTTAAAAAAAAGTTAAAGACTTGGAAATCCGAGCAACTATAATCAACCAAATTTCGTTCATTGCACTGCACCACACTTAAGATAGATAGATAACTTTATTGCAGCTATAAGCTCATACATAAATACATAAATAGTCACACAAATCAAGCCTCTCTTACAATCCGTGGGGGGAAAACAAACACATCTAAATAAATTAGATTTACATAGGACTGATGGACTAAAATATTTACAATCAGTCAAGGGAATTAAAAAAGACATCACCACACTTAAGGCTGAGTACACAGCATACATTTAAAGTGTACACAGCATACATTATTCACTACCACCACCAAGAATTCTGGGAACTGCAGTTTGTTATGGGTTTTGGGAATAGTAGTACTGTCAAGGGATTATCTACAATTTCCAGGATTATTTGGGGGAAATTGTGTACTTTAAATGTATGCCATGTAGGCAGCCTAAGAGACTTGTGACATCTAAAAGACTAACAATTCATTTTAGCTTATGCAAATTGTTTATTAAATTTCTATCCCACAGTTCCTTTAACAGTGATGGCTAACCTTGACACTCCAGATGTTTTGGGACTACAACTCCCATCATCCCTGACCACTGGTCCTGTTAGCTAGGGATGATGGGAGTTGTAGTTCCAAAACATCTGGAGTGTCAAGGTTAGCCATCACTGCTTTAGAAGGAGCCCAGGAATGGCAGAAATACTATTAAAAATAAAATAAAATATATTTAAAACCATTTGTAACATCTAAAATCATCCCTCATCCTCCAGCAGCTTCAGGGTTAACTGAATATCTGAATAGGACTTGGCAGCAGAAAGTAAAACCCCAAATCACATTCTGAAGCTGGGGCAGCAGCGGCAGAGCAAGCAGAATTGGAATAGAGTAACCGTCCGCTGAGCGCTGGACAAACGCCCTTGCACCATTATGATAGGACTGGAAGCGCCTACACCTGTGAAACAACTTAAGGTGTGGAAGGCTAAGCCAAATGGCAAGCTGCGCCTCCAGGCAACACCCAATAGTGCAGGATCTTATAGCGCCAGAGGAGGAAGCGGTGCTGGCCAGAGGGCGCGTAACAGTGCCCTAGAGCCTATCAGTGGTGGCTAACCTTGGCACTCCAGATGTTTTGGAACTACAACTCCCATCATCCCTAGCTAACAGGACCAGTGGTCAGGGATGATGGGAGTTGTAGTCCCAAAACATCTGGAGTGCCAAGGTTAGCCACCACTGGCCTAGGTGAAGGGAACATAGTTCCTCGTGGCACCTATGGGCGGATTGCAAGGTGAAGTAAAGGTGCTGCTACTTAATATCAGTGCAGAGGATATGGTGCTTCTGGGTGGCCAGCGCATAGCCCAGCTGATTTGTGAAAAACTGGGCATACCTGCCATCCAACAGGTAGCAGAGCCAGGGCAGCCCACCAAACCCTGACGCCAACTCCAGGGGCTCCGTGGGCTTGTGCTGTGGGTGCCCAGCCTCCACCCCTGCTGCTGCTGCTTACCTCTGGTGCTCTGGCACTGTGGCGGTGACTGGGCTGAAGCCTGTGTCTCCATTGTGGGGCCTCTGTTGAGGCCTGCTGCAGCCACGGATGTGGTTCTGGGTTGGTTCCGCAGTGGGCCTCAATAGAGGCTCCACAGCAGAGGCCCAGGCCCTGGCCCAGTTGCTATTGCAGTGCTGGAGCACGTTGGTGCGCTGCACGTCATGATGTGGCAATGTGACATCACACTGACATGACGGTGTGGTGCGTGCAGAGTACCCATAGTGTGGGGCCTAAGTCAGTGTGCCAACAGAAGGGGGAAAGGTTTCGGACCCACAGACTGTGAGCTAACACCAGGACAGAAGGTATGGGTTGTTTATCCCAATCAACCCAACCAACTTGACGAGATGATCAGCCGGAGCTACTTACTGGGTGGGATTAGCTAACGCCACTTGCCCAATTCATCTGCATACAGTTTACGTAAGGTGCAGGAATAACAGGATTCTCAGCCTGCTTAGACGGAGGAAGCATAACTGGGCACACTACCTGTGTCATACAGTCCTTTATCTTGTGTGTATTGCGTTCCCAATATTGTATATAAACAATTTTGTTTTGGTTTTTTTTATGCATGAAGAGAAACAAGCATTTGATGGAAGCAACCCGATAACCTCTTCTGTGCATGAGCAGCAAGTTCATTTCTAGAACCGAAGACTGATGTGACAGAGAACTGGAAATGGTCATATTCCAAAGTGCAAGCTGTTATTGGGGGGCTGAGAGAGCGGAGCAATTAGCAAGATATGAAGGGAAGATTGCATAAAGCCAAGGGGTGGAATGTGGTGGAAATGCAGAAGAATTGCAATTGAGGTGGTATAGGTGGCCTTGCGCAATTCACCCTTTGTCTAATGCTGACTCCTGCTGACTTCATTGCTTGCAGGAGCGCTTCTGTTCTCAAAGATGACCCAGCTGTGGGTTGATTGCTTTGCTGGCCTAGATCATAGAACTCCCCATGTCAGATGAAGGTAACCTAGAGAAAGGGAAGCTTTGCAGCAGTTCTAAACTGCTGATATGTGCTGCATAGCCTGGCCAGACTGAGATATACCGTAATTTTCTGTCAATAAGACACCCCCATGTATAAGATGCCCCCTATTTTTGGGGACTCAAATTTAAGAAAATGGGCGGCGATGGCACAGAGTTGTTGAGCTTTTTTGGGGGGGGGTTACCCAGGGTTGCTGAGCTTTTTTTTAGGGGGGATTGCTGAAAATTGCTCACCCGCATGCGTCCCAAACTCCACCTCTTGTCTGTCCCCTCGCCAGCAGAAGCAGCCCAATTGCAACAGCACCAGCCAATCAACACCAGCCATTGCCGCAGCAACCAATAACATGCCCAATAGTTGCTGACAGCCGTGGCAGCGACCAATCAAATGTCTACCCTATGCACTATCCATGTATAAGAAAAAAGCCTAGTCTTATACAAGGAAAAGTGCAGTACTTTACTGCTACATCCCTGGGGCTTTCTGCAGCTGAAAGGAGGGCTTTGCCATTTGTCTTGTATTGTATCCTTGTGTAAAGCAGAGTCTGGTATTCTTGTGTCAAGATCCTTTGGCCTTTGGCAAAACAGAAAGGCAGCTCTGTTTTTGATACAAATGTCTGGGCACATTTTTGCCTCCACAAAGGGAATGACTTCCACATGAATGAAGTGTGTGTGTGGTCCCAACATGGGATGGCCTTCTTTGAAGAACCATAGCTCCCTGGTAGAGCATCTGCCTTGCAACCAGAAGGTCCCAGCATCTACCCCCAGCATCTCCAGGTAGGGCTGCAAAACTCTTTAAGACCCCAGGAGGGCCCACCAGCCTCTGACCCGTTTGTTCTGTGAGTCACCATTTAAATGCTGCAGAATGCCACAGAGTAGCACTATACTGGGTGCCCTTGGGCACTGTGGGAAATTAAAAAACCAGCTCCTGGACATCATTGGAGGGCAGTGTTGCTGTCACTGCCATGCAGTTGTCTAAAGATGGCTCAGACCGGAAGGAACTTTAGGAACCCAAATCAGACTCATTGAGCCATCCAGCTCAGTACTGTCTACAGTATCTGGTAGAGGCTTTCAGGCAGGGCATCTCTTCCATTCCTTCCTGGAGATGCCAGGGGTTGGACCTGGGACCTTCTGCAAGAAAAACATGCACAATACCACTTAGTTGTAGTCTACTTCCAAAGATAAAGTAATATTCTAGTCTCTGTGGTCTTGAAGAGCTGGTTTTAAGTAGGGACCTGGAAAGCTGGCCTTATCCTGAGCCAGACTATTGGTCCATCCAGTGCAATATAGTCTACACTGACTGGCAGTGACTCTCAGGGGTTTTAGGCAGGAAGACTTTATCCCAGTCCTGTTTGAAGCTGCTGGGGATTGAACCTAGGACCTTCTGCTTGCAAAGCAGATACTTACACCAGTGAGCTACAGCCCTCAAACTTTACTCAGGGACATATTGATTCTGAAGCTGGCCATTCGCCTACCACCTGGTTCTCTGGTGTGGGATTTCCCACTGTGGATCACCCCACCTTCCCCCCATCTCCCATCAGGCTAATGGCCCAAACAGGCCAACCACCAGAACCAGGAAGAGAGACATGGTAGACAAGCAGGAAACCAGACCAATGGGAGAAACTGGATTTGATTGTCACTTTAATCTTGGCTGACCAAGGCATGCACTGTAAAATATGATGATATTCAAGGCTGGGTTCTTTAACCACATTTATTGTCATTTGTTTGAGTGTCTCCCCCACCCCTTTCTCTTTAATATATAAAAAAAGTAACAGGTTTGGACATTTTTACAATCAGGATTCAGGGTGGGTGGGGTTAACCATAAATATACACCATCAGACCGAGGGAGGCTGGTTGGCAAAACAGCAAAGTCAAGGAAATTTTTCAGCAAGCTTGAAAATGCAAGGAATGCCCCATGTTTTTTGAAGCAGACAGTCACAACTTGAACTGGAAAAAAGCCCCCCCTACCTCTTCCTCCCTTTGCCCCCAATGCCTTCACCCCCCCCCCAATTTAACTAAAACCCCATCCCTGCCAAGGGAATGACTGTGAGAGCACCACAGTAAATAGTGCTGAAATTAACACAAACCAACAGTCGGATTCTGAAGCTGGGTATTTTTTGCAGTAGATGCAATTTTTATGGGTTCAATTTCCACCATTTGTTTTTAAAGCTCCAATGCCTAGGGTTAACAATCATTTAAAACTCTCACCTACATACCCGCCCACCTAATTCTGAACGGAGCAAGGGTTAGAGGGAAGTCTAGATGCCATTGGACTACAACTCCCATTACCCACCACGACCATGTAACCCCAAGCTGGCTATAGGGGCGGATGGGAATTGTGGACTGACAACCTCTAGCGGGCTAGACTACAACTGGTGGGGCGTCCCTGGCTCTATCCACTTACTCATGAACCAAGACACAGGGGCAAAGGCTCACCTAACCCTTCGCTCCCCAATGTGAAGTGCAATTAGGTGACTAACAGTATCATTCTGAAGCTGCCAGGGTATGAAAGCTGCAGATTCTGGTGAGGGCCAGAACCCCTCCAAAGGCGGTAGAAATGCAAGGACCTTTTTAGGCCCACCTTAGCTGCAAGACTGTTGGCAATTACAAAACATCCAATATTTTCTTATTGGGGGGGGGGGGAGTCCTTCACCAAACTCTTCTCACCCCAACCCCAGGCCCCCTGATGTCCCTGGCAACTTGCACAGGAGGTTCACCCATGCATGCCCATCTGTGGCAGGTTGAAATGAAAGACACACACAAGGGTATAAACGGCAACATATTGCCTGCTGCAAAACACCCTTTAAATTAATAAAACAAAATAAAATAAGATGAGCTGCACAGTATTAGGCTGGAGGATTCTGCAGAGAAGGTTGGGGCCAGGTGGGTAGTCTGCTTCTGCCCAGTGGATTTCCTCCTCCCAATTTTATTCACAGGACAAGGAAAGAGAAAGAAGCCTCTGCCTCAATAGATAACAAAGCCATTGGCTACAGGTAACAAACTGAAAAGCAAAAGTCATTCGCAAATCCTGGGCAGCCATGTCAGGAGTCCATGTCTTGAGCCCAACTTTCAACAAATTGCTTTCAAGATTATTTGGCATCAAGAAAAAAAAACTGCTCTGTTTAGGCCCCCTTATATTATATTAAAAAAGAGAGAATGTGGGCTGGTTTGGATTTAACAATCCTAATTTGCTAAACCAGCAGTGCATCATGGTTCCTTTAGACTAGGCTTGGGGAACTCTTGGCCCTGCAGATGTTGCTGAACTACAGTTCCCCTCATCCCTGGCCCACGCTTGCTGGAGCTGATGAGAATTGTCTTCAGCAGCATCAGGAGACCCCCAAAGTTTCCAATGGCTGCTTCAAAACCCAATGCTTCCTGTTGACTCCAAAATGTTGTGGTTTCATCCTCGGGCTCCAAATTTGATGTAAAAAAACCAGGATTAAATCCCGGCCACAGTAATATTTCAGCTGCAACAAGAAAATCTGGTCTAAAATAACCATGATGGAAGGGTCAAAGGCACAGGAGTGAGCAAGAGGGCACAACACTCATTGCCAGGCCAGTAAAGTTTTATTAAACCAGGATCATTATCTCTGAGCTGGCCCCCAAATCAGCCACAGCTCCTGTGAAAGTGACCTGTAGCCAAGGAGATGCTTTCTTGTTGCTCAGACCAAGAACCCAGTTTGACCTGGGAGCTGTTTTATATAAGGTGAAGCCACTGGCCTGAGGTGGTTGATTTCAGGTTCCACGGTGGGTTATCAGAAGGAGATGGATAGATATGACTCATTTGGGGAGGAGAAAATCCATTGGGAAGTTCTTCTGCAGAAGCACCAATGAAATAAATGTTTTGCCCCAACTGGATGGCGCCACAGCTCCTCACAGATGTGCCCTCCCACCCCAAGTTCTCACTTTGGTTTTTGACACCACCTCCATCTCAGCCTGATGCCTCCAGACAGCCAAGTATTTTGTTTGTTTTCCTTTACGCGTTGCTTAGCACTTTGAAGTTTCTTCTTAAAAACCCCATGGGCCACTCAGTCATGCATCCAAAGAAAAAGGAAAGGAAACTGATGATGTTGCCTAGAGGTTCGTATTTACAGACGGTCTTGTTTTCTACATGTTTACTGCATTAACAGCTAGTACCATCGCTACAATATAGGGGTCCCCATAGCAAGTACAAGGGGGTGGATGTCACAGAACCTCAACAATTCCAGATTTCCTGAGTCAAATAAGAGTAAAGAGATTCCTGGTTGATTTAATACGAGGAGATCCAGGTGAATTTGGGGAAGGGGTGACGGTGGTAGACATACTGTCCAGAGGGCAGCTGCCCATCTTGTTCCTTTTCCACATTGGTGATGGGGGCCGTTTGATTAAATATCCCTGTAAACATGTAAGACTCTGCAAGGGTAGAATGTTACTTTACTCTTTTTTCCTTTCCTCCCAGTGTCTGTGGGTGGGGAAGTACTGTGAAAAATGGTTCTCCTCTGGTATGACCTTGATGGCAACCCATTTTTCATCCCTCACACATGCTAAGTGCCCCTTGGGCGAGGCCATGGGCACGTCAATATGTGGCTCAACGCAAGATGCAGCAACTTCGCTTCCCTCTCTTCCTGTTGCAGTGCGAGGAGCGCAAGAAAAAAACGTTCAGATTTGGCAAAAGTGGGAACACTCTGGCACTAAAAAAACAAAACCCTGACCCCTTTTCCTGTGTGCTCCCTTTTCAGGCAGAAAAGCTCATCTATGGCACTGAGGAAGGAGAGCAGGACGCTGCTTTGGTGACTCTCCCCTGCGGCCTGATGGGAAGGGAGCCCACGCCTGCCGCTGAGACAACTCAATCCCAGGAGGGGAGGAGGTGGGGGGGATGTGGCCCGGTCACAGGTCCAAGTCTCATAGCTGCCGTCCGTGCAGGCACCCAGCGATCCTTTCGCCCATGGCCTTCATTTGCTTCCCCCCTAGGTTTTCTCCTCCCTGTCTGTCTTCCGCCTTGTTATGTTCCGAGGCTTGATTTTGAGCGAAAGTTCCCACAAGGCCTCCTCCGCCAGGTGGTCACTGAAGTCATTGAAAAATGAGATGATGTCATCATTCCGTTTTATGTCGTAATGCCTGCAGCAATAAGAGAGAGAGGTGTTTTATAACAGAAAGAGCCACTTTATTCAGGACTGCCCCCTAGCTGGAAGCCAAAGGAACGCAATGTTCAATTCACTGCCTCCCCACCCCAAAAGGCAAGGCTCACTGATATAACTAGAACATAAAAATTCTGCAAGCCAAGCATCCAAAATCCTGTGCTACGAGAAGCCAGATACTGTGGTCTGTATAAATTGAACAGATTCACCTAATTCCCCCTCCTTCACTATCTTCCTTGGCTGCTTCTGAGGGTGCAATAAATGTCTCCAAATGGTTAGGCTAAAATAAAAAGCTGGTTGGTTCTCTGTCTGCCCAACGGTATCTATAGACTACTATAGACGTAATCCTGTAAATGTCTACAACACGACAAGCAGCCCGATGCATGGGGAAGGTGGTGCCCCTCACACATCAAGAGGTATTTCCTGTCTTCCAATATACATGCAGGTCCTGCATACCAGGCACAATGCATTTCCTGGAAATTGTTTGTTAGGCAAGACCATGATTTCCATTGATTCTTATGGGAACATTTCTAATCCATTATCTCTCTCCCCCCCTCCCACCATGGCTTCTTCCTTAAATGGCTGCAGTCAACCAGCAAAGAAACAGAAGAAAAACTCTCCTGCTGTCTGATTTGTCTAACCTCTCTCCCTGTCTCCATGGCTTTTGCCTGAAAATGGCTGTTGGTGACCAGCAGCAAAGTTGTGGCTAATAGTTTCAGGCTTCAATCGAGTGTACAGTGAAATGAAGTGTAACTCTCCACCCCCCACCGTTTCATAAAATGCCAGTCTAGACAAGTTTCTTGCTCTTTGCTATAGTCACACATAGCATGCTCCTAGTCCTCAAGTGTTCATAGGTGTGCACGATGCAAGAAAGCAGTGGGTACCACTTACACTTGCTGGAAGCACCTCATGCTGTCCAGGATGTTGAACTGCTGCCAGCGCTTGGAGAAGTTGACTTTGCCATCAATGTAGTCCGGATTCCCCAAGTGGACAAAGGTCAAGTCTTGCAGTATGAGACCTCTGGAGAGAGAAAGTGGAAGAGAAAGGCCTTCTGTTATGGTTTGAAATGACAAATGTGTTCACTTAGGTCTATTAATATCTCTGGGTACAACCCAGAGGGCAGGACTTCAGTTACAGGAGGGTAGATTCTTGGTGAACATCAGGAGAAATGTCTTGATGGGAAGAACAGTTTTAAAGGGGAACTGTTGACCTAAAGCAGGCGTGGGGAGCCTTTGGCCCTCCAGATGTTGCTGAACTACAACACCTATGATCCCTGGCAACTGGTCATGCTTACTCGGTCTGATGGGATCTCTGCTCCTGACCTGGAGGGGTAGTGGTCTCTCATTTGCTGTGAGAGACTCAGCTAGCCATCTGTTGGTGATGACCCTCTTCTGGACTTCCCCAAACTGAGCAGCAGGTGAGGTGGACCAGATGGATTGCAAGACTCCCCTGCAGCCAGCAGTGAAACACCAGAGAATGTTTGTCTGTGTGAGCTACTCACAAGTATGGTATGCAAGGCGGCTCCACCTCTGAGAGGGCAGCTCGGTATGCCCGGAAGGAGGAAGAACTGTCAATCAGAGTGCAATACTCAGCCAGACCCTGGCAGGAGACACAAAACATGGAGACATAGCATGAATTGTCTGAGAGACTGAACACATTTGGATGCTCCACAAATCCAGGTGGGTCGGAGGCAAAAGATGCACCTCTCTGTATTCTGCTATGGGGCACAGAAGAATCTAGCACCTCAAGAACCTCATTCCTGCCAAACAGCAACAAAAACGAAAAAGCAAGTGGCTACTAGCTCTCATGTTTGTGGTGAAAAACTTAAGGACACGCACTTTACTACAGTGTTTCCCATCAACAGCTGATGACTGGCGGCAGCCCATCTTGTTACTGCAATCCACTGGAAAGAAACTCAAGAACTTGAGGGATACCACCTTTTATGGAATATTGAGATTATACAGGAGAAGTCACGCACATTCCAAAATATTGACAAGGAGGATTATCAGCACCAGACTCTTTTCAAATGGTTTGCACTCTTTTATTTCTTACACAGCGAGTGAAACTTTCTCTTCACAACTGTTTGCTCAAGCTTGGGATATTTAGAATTACACCTGACTGTAATATGCTGTGTTCTTCTCTTTCATGTATACTGAAATTGTGGTGATCCAAATGTTTAATGTTTGGTTTGTTGTTTTATAATGTGGGTGGCAGGAACAGGGAAGTTGCTTAATTTGGTTTCTTTTTTATTATGGTTTTTCCTCCCTTCTTCCCCCACCTCACTCCTCCTTTCTCCCTTCTTTCTTTTTCCGTTTTGCTCTTCTCTTTTGCTATGCTCCTGTTGTCATTTTTTATGTACTGTCACTGTTGAAAATACTATAAGAAGCTATTTACCAAAAAACAAACAAACCCAAAACAAGTTGACAACTGGCAGCAGAAGGCATTGAGTGGTTCCTTTGAAAAGCACTGCCTTTAAGGCAAGGTGTAGGTGTTAGCCAATGCCAGTACCCTCCAGATGTGGTTGGGCTACAGCTTCTGTCATCCCTGGCTGGCTAGGCCTGATGGGGTGGTGGAGGAGTCTAACAACATCTGGAAGGCTTTGTTCATAGAAAACATCTTCATCTGTTTCAAGGAGCAAAGACTGAGCTAAAAGTACCAGGGAAGAGCAAAGCGGGAGTGAGCTCCTCTGTGGTATGCAGAGTGTGGCTTGTGAATTTGGTTAGACAGCTGACTTTACTTTTTGCAATCCCCCACAGAGAAATATTAGTAGAGTAAAAATAGCAAAGTTGCTTATTTTAGGAAGTGCATTAACTTGGATAGAAGATTGTAGTTTTATGCTAACTAACTAGTCAAGAGGAAACAAAGGCAGCCATGCTTGCTCTTTGTTTTTTCTAGTGCTGGACTTTTAACTTTTGGAAACACAGGACGAAAACATTTTTGAAAAGATATATATTAAAAAACCGACCTCTGAGGTTTGTTTCTGCCACTCGAGCCTCCGGATGGGTGCTGAATCCAGGGCAGAGAGTATAGCCAAGTAGGAGTTGAAGTTGTTGAGCTTTCGTAAGTGCTGGAGCAAAACGGAAAAAAGAGGACGAAGGGTTGGAGGTGTTCCAAGGTGTTCTGGGGTGGGGGGAGAAGGTGGCAGTGTGGCATAGTAGTTAGAATGCTGGGCTTGCGTCTTGGAGAGACTAGGATTCAAATCCCCACTTGGGCAGGAAGCTGTGACCTTGGGGCAGTCACTGTGCTGCTTAGCCAACTACAAGGTTATCCTCACAAGGTTGTTGTGGGGATAAAATGGGGAGGGGGCAAACCATGCATGCTCCTTGGAGGAAAGGTGGGATATAAAAACATGAAACAAAATGAAATGAAAGGCCACTTGTCAGGGCAGAGGGTTGGGCTGTGGGCAGATGTAGAACCTCCTGGAATTTGGTAACAGTACAGATTTCGTAAGGGGCCACTTTCCTCTTCACACCTTAGTCCTGGAACTGTGGATCAGGTGAGTCTGCTTTGGAATTTGGACCTGCCAAAATTCACAAAGCATCTCCAGTCTGACCCACACAGGTGTATCCCTAGATCGGGAGGTCCAAGCCTCCAAGTCCCTGGGCACTCACAATGATGGTGGTGGTAATAGCAACCCTTCGCAGGACTTACCTTCATGATCTTTATAAACTTCAGGAGCAACCTCTCTCGGTCCTGGGCTTTCTCCTGCTGCATAATTATTGAGCGGACCCTGTGAGTTTGCAGATTGGGAGAGATGCAACAACGCAGCCATCAGGATTAAACAGTTCAAGCAGGTTTCTGATCCAGGAATCCCTGCTGAGCTGCTAAGCGCTGGCTGAAGCACCAGTAATGTTGGCTTCCTGATTCATCTTGGCTGGTAGTCCTGGAAGACCTGCCCTCTGCCTTGCAGGCCTTTTCCCACCTGGCCTGGGAGGGCAAGCGTCCTGACTGTCTCCAGCTACAAAAGCTGAGGCTGCAGAACAGAATCCTGGGCTGGGGTGCTGTTTAGGGTGTTTGTTGCTGGGAGGATAGTTGCTGGCGTTGCTGTTAATTTTTTGGCCCTTATGATTCTATGTGGAAATTGTTACATTTGGTTGTTTTGTTTACTGTTTGTTTTTGGTGTTTTGTTTATTGTTTAAAATGATTGCTCTCTTGCGCAAAAAGCTTTCCTCCCTCTCTCTCAATTACCAAGAAACATGTGCACCTCCTACAAACAGGAACTAATCTTCAGCACTCACTTTCAGAACAGCAGACAGTGGAACACATTTCTTGATGTTTGTGAGTCAGTGTGTTATATTTTTCCTAGCAGGGATCCCAGTGTCAGCCTTGTCCTGTCTCCCACCAGCACCCCAAAACCTGGCAGGTTGAAGAAGGCTGTGTCGTCCCTAGCAAGCTTTCCTGAGGACTAGTAGATTGTGCTAACTCAAAAGGTGGGTTGGTTGGTGAGAGTGGAAAAGGTAATTTCTAAGGGAAGGGCTCAATATTAGATGAAGAATCAGAAATTCTTTTTCCTGTTCCCTTCTTTCTTTTTTCCTTTTCCCTGTAAGCTTTCTCTACCTTCCTGTCTCTTTCTTTTCCTTCTTTCCTGGCCTGTGCTTTTATTTAGATTAGCTTTGATAAAAAGATATTTGATATTAATTTTTGTATTATTTTTTTCCAAATTTTAATAAAATTTATTCAAAAAGAAAAGAAGTATTGTCTACACTGGCTGGCAGCCGCTCTCTTGGGTTTCAGAAGAGGGACTTTCCCATACCTGCAGATGCCGTTGACTGAACCTGGATTTTTTTGCATGTAAAGCAGACACGCTATTGCTGAGCTATCGACATTAGCCTGGGGCCCTCCAGCTGTTTTGGACTACAACTCCCATCAGCCCCAGGCAGCAGGGGCTGATGGGAGATGTAGTCCAAGGCATCTATAGGGCACCTAATTGGTGATGGCTAGTCTACACTAATTGGCAGTGACCCTCCAGGACAGGATTTCAGACAGAACTCTTTCCCTACCTGAAGATGCTGGGATCAAACATAAGATCATCTATGTGCAAAGTGCAGGCTCCACCACCAGAGCTACTTTCTTTCCCTCAAATTAATGCAAGTGTGGGAAGATGCAAAGTGTCATGGTGGAAGGGCATGAACAAGCCGGATTAGATTTCATGGGGAGGAGGATGTTTCGCCTGGAGATCACATCTAGCATTGCCTGGTGTAGTGGTTAGAATGCTGGAATGTTGGCCAGCCACTAGCCTACCTCACAGGACTGTTGTGAAGATAAAACGTAGGAAAGGAGAGGAAGAACCGTTTAGGCCACCTTGCATTCAGAAAGGTGAAATGCAGTAAACAAATAAACAACACTTCATGGTGCTACGCTGAAGAAAAATGAACCTCTTAGACCTCCAAAACCTGCCTCTTGTCAAAAAATGTGAGCCACAAACCAGGGACTTCCTTTGTGCATTGCTCAGAACCGCAGCCCTTCCTGTGATCCCTTCAAAATACACACACCCTCTTGTCATCAATGCAGCTTCCCCTCCCAACAAAATATGCAACTCCGAAACCAGACAGGAAGTGAGATTTGTTGCTCTTTTGTGTTTCTTACCAGTAGGACATGTTATTAAAGTGCTCGGTGAATTGTGTCAAGTTGGGGCTTTTCTCTTCATTCTGCTCTTTTGCCCAAAGCAGAACTTCAGGAATCTGCAAAGGAAAAAAAAAGGTGACAAAAGGGACAAAGGTTGATTGTCCCTTTTGCCGCTGAAAACACAGCTACGTCCAGGGAAGGGAGTGTTTCCCCTTGACACTGAGAGCTGCCCAAGCTGCACTGTCAAAATGTGTATGCGTGTAACTGCTTACTTATTTTATAAATATTCAGGAATCTAGTAAGACAGTTCCAACTATACATAAAATGGTTTGGTCTTTTAAAGGTAAAAACAGGATCAGCTGAAGAATGGATAGATGAATGAAGAAAAATGAAATGCAAATCCAATTCATGGAGTCAATTGTTTTGATGATAGGTTATAGAAACAACAACAACGAATGTTGTAAAGGGAACATTAATACTGTATTTTACAGTAGATTGCATGTTATGTTAAGTGGAAGATTCTTAATTCTATATGTAGAATAGGACGTGTGCTTTAAAGAAATGGAATCTGAAATCCAGCTCAAGGCGAGAGGAAGGCTAATTTATATTAATACTTTAATCAATATTACTTTTGCAATAGTTTGGTATGGGTAATAATAATAATAATAATAATAAAATATACCGGTAGTTAAAAAAGAAAACTCTCTCTCTCTCTCTCTCTCTCTCTGTGTGTGTGTGTATTAAAAAAACTGCATCCCGCCCTGGAAAAGTTGTTTGGGAGGGAGGCCAGCATACATAACTTCCGCACCATATATTTAAAGCACATCAATCCCATGTTAACAGTCTTATGATTCCCCAAAGCATCCTTGGAAACTGTAGCTTAGCCCTTTCAGAGCTATAATTCCCATCACCCTTAACAAACAACAGTGCCCAGGATTCTTTGGGGGAAGCCATGTGTTTTAAATGTTTTAAGTGCGAATGTGACCCCAGGAACCAGAAAACCGTGGAGTCAGCAGGCAGCCACCTATGAGTGGCGCTTTGGGCTAACAGGAGCCTTTCACCTTTTCATAAAATGTATTTCTTGTGGCACAGTGGCTGTTCTCCCACTAAGTACAGTTTAGGTGCTTCTTCTACAAGAATACAGGCCAGCTCTGGCACATTGTTTGTAATACCTCAATTTTATAAAAGAGCTCTGCATCCAGGAGGGTCAGTTGTTCTGCTATCTCATGGCTGTGGAAATCGTGGAGGGTCCCTGGTCTGGACAAGGAAAGAATGAAAAAAGTGATGAACAAACTCTGGGGTGTCTTAGTTTGCTCTTCCTTTTTAAGCCTCCCCAAGTTTCTAGTCCTTTTAGTTGCAGAGGGAGGTTTGCACACATTTGGTGACGGAAACTAGTAAGGTAGGATAAATATATAGGTGCTGCCCCCAGCTTCCTGAACTTTTTTAGCAGGTTCCCACTCAATGGGAATGCTTTCCTGTTGACCTAAAAGTACTCCAGAGTAGTGAGGAAAAGAAATCATACACAATAATGTGGGCACCAAGAAGCACTTCAAGTGTGGTACAATTCACTCCAACGAACTGCAAGTATTGCGTTCTACTCTGGCATTGAATACTTCCAAGAAATTATATATAAATTAAAGCAATTTGAACCTTGCAAGTGCCAGACGTTTTGCAAAAGATATTTGAGCAAATATACTTCACAAAGACTTTGGGATCCTTGGCTTGGGCTTGGGTTCCCCCCTACTTTTGAGGGCAGAGACCAAAAACAGCATCAACTCACCTGGCTGCCACCCATCGGGCTGCAAGAGGTTTGATCGAGTTGGTGTATCGCAGCATTTTCTTCTGATCCACTTTGTCAAGGATGTTTTTGCGCAGGACTCTGGCAAGGCTGAGCTCCCCATTGCAGACCAAGCGGAACACAAGGTCCATGAGCAGCTTGAGGATCTCCTCCGTCAGCTCTACCAAACTGAGAAAGAAAATGTGTGAGAAACCCAGGGCAAGTCCCCTTCAGCCAGTATATATGCACATGTGCTGCACTCACCCACACCATTTAGTGCTTTACCCAAAAAAGCTGTCTAAAAAGACATGGCACATGAGGAAAAGAGAGGAGGGAAAAATACAAGCACAAGGTCCTGAATTTACAGCCAATATCAGAGGCTGACTTGCTTTCAATAAAGAGCAAAAATATTTCCCCTCACCCCCAACATCAGATCCAGGAAAGGCCAACTCCTGCCATGGTCATATTTAATGAAAACTCTTCATTCTGATGTGAGTTTTCGTTTATTTTTTAAAAGGCATGAAAACCAGCTGCTAGTCCTCATGATCACAGCAGAAAAAGTTCAATTGCCTGTTTTCTGCATCTGCTATGAAGCATGGTGCCACTTCTGAAGCAGCTGCTCTTATCATCTGCCCCAAAATCTGTGCTGTGAAGCAGCTAAATGGTGCAGATCTAATAACATCTCAATTGTCTTAATGCATATTTAATGCTTTGAAAAATACATAAAGACCAGCAGTAGTGGTGATTGGGTTGTAGTAGTTTCTCATCAGGGACTTCTGTAGGGACTTCTGTCCATTGCCCTGGGTAACCTCGCAAAGGGGGTGGGGATACATCTCCTCCATGTGGTGCAATGCCTGGCATTTCAGATCCATGCAACTGTGCTTAGAAAGTGAGAAAAAACTCGCTCACCACAGCTCATCCACAACTCGGACCAGGACGAAGAAGGTGTTCTTGCTTACTCGCTTCTTGAAGGTGTCTGGACAGTGGCAGAATTTCTCATATGTTGAGGGGCAAGTTAAAGGACTAACATGACGTAGTTGAGTTGCAGGGACCAAACCAATGCAGAACACCTTAAGGCACCTCTCCTTCACAGTGAACCCTCCAGTTCTGAACCTGGATGGGCAGCCTCAGAGAGAAGCATTAAATTCAAGCATCACCAAACTGTTGCCAGTCCAGATGACACAAGATTACAGCTCCCATCACCTCTGGACATGCTGGCAGGGGATAATGGGAGTTGGAGTCCAGCAACATCTGGAGGACCAAGGGATCCCAATTCCTGGGCTGCAGCAGGCTAAGAAGAAACAGTTGCATGTTATCTTCCTGGTTCCAGGATAACTCTGCCCACCTAGGAAGCCTGTTTGGTTCTCCCTGGCCCGGCTTGGCTGTAAATGCTCCCAGGTAAGGTCAGATCCAGTTTCTCCCAAAGAGCTCAAAGACCCCATTCCACTAAGACTCGTACCCGGAGCTTCTGGCTGACATGCCGGGATTCAGATGCACCCAAGGACACTGCCAAAATAAAAGCCAGTTGCTAGTCGTCAAAATTACAGAGGAAAAGTTCAGCAGTCTGTTGGCCATACCTATTCCCAAGGCACAGTGCCGCTTCCAGCTGCCCAGAGTGCCCGGGGAAACTCAGTCAGATGGATGGGGTATAATTATTATTATTATTATTATTATTATTATTATTATTATTATTATTACTACTACTACTACTATTCCAAAGCTTCTGCTTCTCATCCAGCTTGAAACCTATAAGGCAAAGCAATATAACAGTACAGATCTAATAACCCACATCCCTGAGAGGTAACACAGAAAGAAAGGAGATGCAGAAATAAAAGCGAACAGGGGCGTTATACACACACACACACACACACACACACACACACACACACACACACACAGATTCATTCCTGCCTTCTGCCTGAGAGGAGAATGCTGCTGCTCTCATTCCTGCCTGGGCAGATGGGAGCATAGATTTACAGCTTCTGGCCACGAGCAAAGGATTTCCACCAACAGCTGGGAGGAGGGCAGTGCAGAGGCTGCTGCGTCACATTAATCAGCAGCAGCAGGGGCCATTTCTTGGCAGCAGGTGGCAGTGATGAGCCAGATGTGGCACCATGCCTCTGGAACATGCTGGCACACGACCTGCAAAGCCACAAGGCCTGTGCGCTCAAGTGGAGAACGTGGGTGGTTTAGAAAAATATATCGCCCTAGGACAAAGGCAGCAAGGATGGCATTCTGCAACACTAAGGGAAGGGATCACTCCTTTTGCGTGCAGGAGTGGAAGGGAAGGTGGGGAGAGGCGAATGAGTCTTCACAAATTCCTCTTCTGATATACAACCTGGTTCCTGGGGGGGTGGAAGAAGAGAAAAACCTCAAGCTTCTTCACATCACCTTGTTTTGAATCTTTGGGTGCAAATGACAACCCAAAGGAATATAGAAAGCTGCCTTCTACCGAGCTTAGTACTGCCCAGACTGACTGACAGTGGCTCTCCAGGGTTTCAGGCAAGAGGACATTCTGGAGCCCTACCTGGAGAGGATGGAGAATGGACCTGGGACCTTCTGCATGCAAAGCGGGGGCCCTGAGCTATGGCCCTTCCCCTAAAATGAAAGCAAGGATCTGGTCCTCATGTTCCTGAAAAAAAGTTGATTTTAAATAGGAACCTAAGGAACTGCCTTATGCCAAGTCAGACAAATGGTCCATCTAACTAGACAATAGAGTATCCAGCATCAGCTCTTTAGGATTTCAAGCAGGAGTCTTTTACCTGGAGATGTTGGTGATTGAGACCTTCTGCATGTAAAGCAGATACTCTGCCAATGCGCTACGGAAGGGCCACATTGACACTGTTCTGAACTGTCTAGGGGTTCTGCCTCTTGGAAGGTAGACACACTACACAATTTGGGCAGGGGAGAGAGGGGTGGGGAGATTTGCTGAGTGTTTGAAAGGATATCTGTATTGCAGTTTTTTGATGAGGTCTTCAGGTGTGATGAACGTGCGGTAAGTGGTCAAAAAGGCCTCACAGTACAGCACCAAATCTGTTGAGGACAAAAGAAGGAAGAGAAGAAAAGATAAGACACTTGTCAATCAACAGAACAGCTTTCACCCAATATGGTGCCCTCTCAATGGTTTGGGCTACAATGCTCATCCGTACCAGCAAGCATGCCTAAGGGGAAGAATCAAATAAACACATGGTCTCTGTTCACTCAGATCATGGTTAGGGGGTCAGGAAGCCAGAGAGAGAATTGGAGCACATGACTCTAAGGCACAACCCTAACACTCAAACCACAGTGTGGTGTTGTTCTTGTTGTTGCTACTGCTGCTAATAACTGTATCTATTAAATTTCTTACCCACTCTTCATTTATCATGATGCTCCAATACAACTCTCAAAATCAATTAAGACAAGAGATGTTGTAGCAAACAATATCACAGTAAAGAAGGGCAACTTCAGCGTGTTCAGTTGCATGGGAATCTAGTCACCATTCAGTGGGTTGTGTATTACTCAGAGTAGTCCCACAGAAATTGATAAGATGCTTAGGTACATTAACTTCAATGAGCCAATTCTTGAGTGGAACCTAGCTGGATAGAATGCAGTCAAATTTAATATGTGAGCAGTGCAGAGTCAACTTCAAAGCTCTTACTAAGCAAAAACAAAAATCAGAACCGTAAATGGAAATGACTGATGATATGCAAACAACAAGCCCGCATACCCCAATGAAAGTGGCTCCACTTGCAGACAGGGAGCTAACACGCTCCCCTCCACAGATGCACACATCTATCTTATCTCTTGTCTGATTGCAGCTAAGCAGAATCCTCCTTTGTGTGTTGCCCCTGATTCAAGGATCCTGCCTGCCCTGATCTGCAAAATGTGACAGTGATGTGGGGAGTTTTCAGCAAGCCACTCTCACTTCTGTGATACCTTTCCTGTCGGTCTCTGTGGCGTGGACTAAGAGGATGTCGCCGGAACCGCCACGAACATCTGGTCCGTCGTCACCCTGTATGTGAAGCAAAACAAATGGAGATTGTGCTTCAGGTGGCTCCGCAGGAACTAAGGAAACCTGCTTTACACCAAGTCAGACCATTGGTCCATTTTCAACATTGTCATCTGTGAAAAGAAGCTGCGTTATACTGCCTCAGACCATCATCCAAGAGCTCAAGACCAACTTCGATCAGATCTCTGGGGTTTCAGGTAGGGGGTTTCTCTCAGCTAGGGTTGCCATACTTCGAAGAGCAAAAAAGAGGATGCTACGACGGCCATTCAAAGCAAATAAATGCAATTTGTCTGAAATTTCACCCTGAAAAAGAGGACGTGTCCGGGAAAAAGAGGACACATGGCAACCCTAGCCCTGCCTGAAGACACCAGGATTTGAACCTGGGGCCTTCTACTTGCGAAGTGAGTTGGAACCCCTGCCTTTGCCTTCTGGGAGACCCTGGTGCCTGAACAGACTAGTAAGCCACACATAAATTCCTCACGCTGCATGCTGAGTCTTGAGCTGGGGGGTGGGAAGACATCTGGGCTTGCTATCGCCCTGGAGGTGACCTCCAGCCCAAACTTTGATTTTGTTTTGTCAGACTAAAGGGAGTGGGCAGACACCTGTGAACTCTTGAGGCTTGCGAGGAGAAGGAAAATCTATGTGTGTGTCACTGGAGGTTATGTGGGGGCCAGTATGAGTGGGCTTTGGTGTATCGTGAGCCAGATCTACCACTACAAGGAACAATTTGATCAGATCTTCGAGGTGTACATCAAAAGGCTGAGCGAAAAGGATTAACTATAAAGGTGTTACTTGGAAAGCCCATGCAGACCCCACTGGGATGCAGCGATTATATTCAGACATTCTGAAGTTACCCATAGGTTGCCTATCTTTGCATTAGAGCAGGTGTTGGGAGGGCCTATGACCCTACAGATGCCCCCAAACTACAATCCACATCATCCCTGGCCATTGGTCACGCTTGCTGGGGCTGTTGGGAATTGTAGTTCAGCAACAGCTGGAGGATCATAGCTTCCCCACACCTGCATTTGAGGAATGGTTTTTTGAGGGGCGGTGGAAGATACCACACGGACCTGATTTTAAAGCGTTACATGTGCAAAAGATGTCAAAATGGCGCCTGGCTCTTCATAGAACACCAGGAGGGCTGGGGGATGGCTACCAGCATCTACCAGAGAAATTATGTTCATGACACAATCCTTGAGCTATTTCTCTGGCAAGGCTCCTGGAATTCCACTTAAGATATGAGTAATGGCTTCTCCCTGCCTGCTGGCGGATCATGGCTGGCCAGAGCGCTTCTCCCGCCTCCTGCTCCAAAAACACATGCAGCATGTGCCCACAAATGATCAATTGCTGCTCTCTTCCAGACAGGACCTCTTGACAGTCTGAGAGCTTCAAAGGCCCAGCCTCATTCCCTTGAGCCCCAGGAAAGCAAGTGAGCCAGGCTGCCTGGCAGAAGACCCACTGGGGCCCTCCCTCCCTCCCTCCTTCCTTTCTTTCTTTCTTTCTTTCTTTCTTTCTTTCTTTCTTTCTTTCTTTCTTTCTTTCTTTCTTTCTTTCTTTCCTCTCTCTCTCTCTCTCTCTCTCTCTCTCTCTCTCTCTCTCTTTTTCCCCCCAAAGCAGCCGTTTAGGGGAATAACTGGGAATCAAGGCTACTTGTCAAGCATTGTTTGTGTGCTAGCATGCAATTTGTGGCACCCCAAGAACTTCAGCTTTCATTTTAAAAGAAAGGAAAGTTTCTAGTTCAATTGGGAGGGGGAGATAAGTTTCAAAGTGTGTGTTCATAGTACCCAATGCAGAACACTTTTCTGCTTGACAATCGGCTGCCAAGGACCACTTACAATAAAACAAAGTTCACACCAGTAGTGATGGCAGAAGCATGCTTTTTGGGGTTGGGCCTATGATGATATTAACTCTTCACTCCCCAGGCCATGAACAAAAATTTTCCAGGCCAATACAAGTTTCTTCACAGTTTCAAAACTTGCAGCAGCCCTAAGGTCTAGTAACTTGTTTTACTCTTTTAAGACTACAAGTCCCATCCAGCAGTAAGATTCTATGTGAAACAAAAGGACACTCAGCTGTGCTGCTTGCTAACACGAAAATATTAGCTCAAGGGTTCAGCTGACATTTGGTTTAGCATTCAATCCAATTTGATTCGGGCCTGAAAATGACAGCATAAAAGCCATGCTGCTGCTGGACTAACCTCTTGCTTCAATGTCAATCTGGCCATGATTTCATTGTGGTCAGTCAAGGACAGTTCATCTACTTCCTCCTCCAGTTGGGAAGACTCTGAAGATTCTGCTGACTTCTGCTGCCTGGGTGCGGAACAAGAGATTGTTATTGCCAAGGTTCTAGCCCACAGTGTAGCTGGTGTTTCAAAGAAATGCAACGTAAGCAAGAGGTAGGTCTAAGACCAAAGGAGGTCCCAATCAACATATTGATTATGGATGGAGATAAGGCAAAGCTAACAAGGGATGGAGATGAACACACATGAGAAAAGTGTGTGTGGGGGGGGGGGGAAGGTTCTAGTCTTCATGGTGTTATGAGGGGGAAGCCTGACTTATGATGACAAGCTGACTGATACAGACTCAAAGGAGCCAAGGTGGAAATGTCAAGCTTCTATACTCAAGAATATGGGACTTAAACCCAGCCCCCCTCCATTTCCCAGCCCTTGATTTTGAAGTTTGGCCAAGCTGCTCCGCTGAGCCTGCCAGCCCTAGGATAAAAGTTTTTTGACACCCCTACATCCCCTCTAGCAAATCTTCTGGCGGTTCCCTCTTTGTGAGAAGTGAGGTTACAGGGAACCAGGCAGAGGGCCTTCTTGGTAGTGGCACCCACCTTGTGCAACGCCCTCCTGTCAGATGTCAAGGAAATAAACAACTATCTGACTTTTAGAAGACATCTGAAGGCAGCCCTGTCAGGTGTGCAACCCAGTCAAATGGGAATAATAATAATAATAATAATAATAATAATAATAATAATAATAGTAATAATAATAATAATAATTCCAACCAAGATTCCATCTCCGGTTGTGGATGGCAGTTTTCAAATATATGAAGGCATGAGTTGCATCTTGAGAAAACATAGCCAGCTGGTAATTATACTTATTCATTTGCAAAACTGCATTGTAAATTTATTGTGGACTTTTTCCTGTGGAAGAAGATGCATAAATCCAGCAAACTGATTACCCTAAACATATAAACAGAGGCAACAGGAGTCCCACCTTTCACTCTCATCTTGGTTCTCCTTCCCTTGGGTGCTGCTCAGAGAAGCAGAGTCCTTGGCATGACAGTCTTTTATTGCTGGGGATTCCTGCCAAAGAGAAACAAGCTTTGCGTTATTAACACAGGACCTCTCACCAGGGTGCCAACTCAATGTGCAGTGTCTAATTAACCCACCTGTACAAATTAAATACACCAACAGAATACGCACAACTCAGTTAGAATGGGGGTTGTATCCAACTAAGGCCCCATCTGCACTATACATTTTAAAGTATTACCAAACCACTTTAAACAGTCACAGCTTCCCTCAAAGAATCCTGGGAAGTATAGTTTGTAAAGTGTGTTGAGAGTTGTTAGGCAACCATATTGCCCTTACAGAGTTACCAATCCCAGAGTGGTTTATCTGTCAATCCCTCTTTCCAGGGAACTCTGAGAATTGAAGCTGTGTGAGGGAAATAGTGGTAGTTGTTAGAACTAAATAAATGACACTTTATCCTAAACAAATGACACTTTCCATGATTCTTGGGCTGGGGAGGAGCCATGACTGGTCAAGTGGTATGATACTGCTTTAAATGTATGATGTGGATGTAGCTTGAGTCTTACTCAGAGCAGGCCCACTAAAATCATTAGCTAGGGTGAAGTTTGCCCACTGGTGTCAATGGGTCTACCCTCAAGTATAACATAACTGAATCCAACCCGGGGAAATCAGAATGCTCCCCAGTCACCTAACAGGGGTTGGGAGTCTGTGTCCCTCCAGAGATTCTCATGAGCATCTGTCAGCATCGCCAATGTTCAGGGATGATGGGAACTGCCATTCATATTTCAGCAAGATTTGGATGGCCAGAGGTTCTCTGTTCTTGACTCACATGCTGTTATTGTTTCCTTTGAGTCATTGTGACATGAAATCTAACGCCAATCACCATTGGCAAGTTTTAAAATCATTGTCAACTGGGCAATGGCTGTGGGTGAATATTCAACAAATTCCGTAACAGCCACGTGTAAGCAACATCAATGTACCTTTTAAAATTGCATCATGGAGTGGGTGGGTGGGTGACAGCAATGAGCGGTGTGAAGAGCTGCTGTTTCCCAGCCCAACAGAAACCAGTGTCATACATAAACAAATCCCTCATTTGGAGGAAGTTGAAAACCCCTCATCACTCTCCCCCCTCCCCCCGCCACTTAGGAGTGCCAAGTTGCAGGCTTAATAAGCTTCCATCTCAGGGCGATGGGCCAGAACTAAGTAGTAGGAATGGGGAGATTACTTCCTACTTGGCTTGATGAGATCCTTGGCTATTATCTCTGTACTGAAAAGTCCATTAGGACATGGCTGAGCCACCAGGCACAGCCTCATTCTCTCTCCTCATTTGCATCCATGAGGCTCTGCCACTGACCAGAGGGCCCCTCCCAATTAGTGGACATGGACTACAGCTGCAGGCCACCTCTAAGCAGGAAAGCACAGGAGGAAGTAGAAAGTACAAGTCTCTGCTGCCATCAAAGGGTTACACTTTATTTCAAGTGCTGGATTAGACCCCCACAACTAGAAACACAGAGGTGTGCAGTGGGAAAAGTGCAGTCCTGATATCTCCTCTTCCATGCATAATGTCTGAAAGCATAGCCCTCCCTGCAGTTCCTCCTTTGCAACTGGTTAGCCAAACATGGCGAGGAGTGGTCTTTAGGGTGACTGAGGCTCTGCCCGCCCCCCAGCCAGGCTGCACCTGCCATCCTTAGGCCATCTTCTATGACCGTATCACGAACCACAAGTGTGAATCACTTTGGTGCACGGAAAGGAAGAGGAAGTTCGGACAGGAAATGGAGAAAGGCATTGGCCAATCACAGTGGGAAGGGGGCGGAGGAAGGGCTCCAAACAGCCAACCATGCCCTTGCTGGGGTACTTCATTCCACCACCACCCTTTTTATTATTTAATAGCATTTGCCTGCTGAGAATGCTTAGGTCTTCTCTCTTTCTGCACTCCTGAATAGAATCCGTTCCCCCCGCCACCAAAATTTTCTATACTTCTGTAAATCTTCAGAGTCCCCCTCCCCACCCTGCCTCCCATTTGGGCATGGATAGTGACACCTTGTTTATGCAGACGCACGCGACCACACCCACACACACTGAGAGTTCACTTTTAGTATCCAGATAACGATATAACAACTAAGCGACTGGACTCTTTTCTGATCACATTATTTCAAGGCCCCAGAATGTCATCACAATGCTTAAACCGGGATGGGGGTGGAAGGGTAGTTTGGGATCTACTGGTATATCTCTGGTTGATTTCAAGCAGATCAGAAAGGATTGTTTAGCAAAGGCAACAACAAAATGTAGTGTCCCCCCCTCCCCAACCCATCTTTATATTATATTGCTGAAATGTAGAAAGCTTACAGGTGGAACAGGGGAAGATAACCATAAGCTGGTTTGGGGGGTGGGTGCGTGCAGAAGGGGCTGTGGCCTATGTTCAGTACAGTAATGGCATTCAAAACCAATTCCTAGACTCAGGATCTTTCAACTGTAAAAGTCTGTTGCCTATGTTTGGATCTTGGGAGTTACTAGTAAAACAGAAAAACACCTGGGTTTAAAATGAGTGAGCTGTCCCTCCTCTATGGCTCTGAAGGCTTGAGACCTTTTTCATTTGCCTCCATTGCAGATGATGTCACTTAGTTGAACTGTGTTAAAATACAGTTTTGGATTGATTATTTGGTTTTCCAAAGAGGTGGCCCCATTTAGCTGATTCATTCAACACTCAACTTGGGCATATCACAGAACAGCAGGTACAAAGCATCCTTCTTTCATATCCATGTATTAATGCAATGTTACATCAAATAAAAATAGAAGCCAATTATCATAGTGTTTTACAGGGGGGGGAAGGCACCGCAAAAGCACATGGTAAGTGGCAAGGGGGGGGGGAGAGAACACAAGACCTGTTTGAAAAAACGCTCCCCAAATCCCTAAGAGCCATGCGCGACACCAGCAAATAGCACTGAGCAGCCCACACACCAACAGACTTGGGAGTAACCCAGGGCACCGCATGGCTGGAGAAAGGCTTTGTGAGAAGTGCCACTCACCTCTCTGACAGCAGCCCAGCCAGCATGCAGGCCCCAGCACACATATTGGCAAAAAGGTCTCCCCCAACTGCAGTTTTACTTACTCCTTCAGAGTGAGGGAGTTCCCCGTTGCTCTGACTGGAGGAATACAGATTGACGTATTCACCCTCCCCTGCCTCCTCACTGGCGTTTTCACTCTACAGGAGACAGGATGGAAGAAAGTGGGTGACTGGCTTGGTGGGTGGGTGAGCTTTGCGGGTTGAGTACAGTCCATTCAGCAAAGCCAGCAGTCTGGGCTCACAGGGCTGAGACCCTCCCCCCAAAAAACTTAAAGGTGGCAGACGGAGAGAATTTACGGCATTCATTCAGTTTCAGGGTCCTTCCAACGGAGCAATTTCCCACCTCGTATAAGCTGCCCCCCCCAAAAAATTATATATTTCAGGATGCATTAATGAGTGTGCAATCAAGGGTGGTGAGCATCACAGTTGGGAAATGGGTCTCTTGAAAACCAAGTGACTAATCTGTGTGGAGGGCTGACACAAGTAGATACCAGCTTCAGATGGCAGAGATGAACGTTCCTTCCGAATTATATTCGGAGGGAGACTTCACATTGTCACCTGAAAAGGTTCGCTTTTAGAATGTGTAAGGGCAAGACTCTCCCCGCATTCAGGGAAGTGTCCCCTCACTGCCATCGCTGTGTTCCTGCATGCATTACTGGTCTCGGTCGTTATGGCTTTGGGGAACATGCCCAGGGTTCCAATCAGCAGACTGAGCAGGACGTCCCCCCTCAAAAAAAGCACCGGTGTTAGATTACTCTAGCCTGAAGCAAGTGACCTAATGCACAATATTGCCATCTAAAGAGGTGAGCATCCCTAAGACCACTCTAAAATTAACTGCGGCACTGACTGGGATGTACTGCTTCACTGGAAGGAGGCAAACAGAAGAACAACTCATACAGAAGTGTGATGAGTGGGTATTTTATGGGTAGGCGCTCTGGACCCACAGGGCCTCTCATGATATGCAGATTGGGAATAAATCTCTTTGTGCCTTAGGATATTCTAAGCATCCTACCCCCCACATCAAGGTAAACGGTTTTAGCGATTAGTCTCTTGGTTTCCAAATTTGGCATGCAGCTGAATATTCATAGAGAGGGGAGCAGGAAAGACAACCTGCATGAGAAACAATAGCCACCAGACTCTCAAAATTAAAATAACCAGGATCACTTTGGGCTGTGGCCTCTCCTGCAGGTTGTGCTCCCTGCCTTCCACCCCACCAGTCTCAATGGGCACCAACCATTGCTGCTACTAGACGGGTGTGGCCAAAGTGCTGGTGAGCTGGCTGGCAGCTTTTGCAGATTAAGCTTGCAAGACTGATTTCAGGGATGCCCAATTTGCTCTCTTTCCAGCCATCCAACACGCAACCCCACCCCCCATCATGATCAACACAGTGCACAAGACAACCTAAGCAGCCTACAACAGAGAGGGTGCCTCGAACGGCCAAGGAGTTCTCACCGAAGATGTCTGGAGAGAATCAGTGAAAGAGGTTTCAGAAGGAAGGCAGACAGAAGCAGTCCCACTAAAGCTGCTCTCCTGAGAGGAAGAGGTAACCCCGCCATCTGCAAGGCTGAGAGGCTGGCCGGCTGCGGCAGACCCTGCTGCCAGGTCAGAGTTCGGAGACTGGTGTGCAGGTGGGAAGCACAGAGGCAGGGAGGAGGCAGTAGAGGCAGTAGAGGCAGATGAGAGAAAAGGAGGGATGGAAACTTGGCTGCGAGGCACAAAGTCTTGGGAGAAAGACCTGAACACCGATTTGTACTGCAGTGGGTGGGGAGAAGACAGCAACAGTGGTGGAGAAGTAAAAGGGCCAAGCCAACGGGGAGGGAATTGGGGAGCAGGGGAAAAGGAGAGGGAGAGAGACAGAGAAAAGAGAAAAGAAATTAGATCAACAGCAGCTCTAGGCAAAGTCACAACGTCAGCTCTAGGCAAAGCGGTCCACAGCCAAGGCGACACCATCACATCAGCCTCCTTCCTCCCTTCTATTCTTTTAACGTTCCTGCCGTGCCAAAAAAAAAAAAAAATGAACTGGAGGGCATAGCTGGGACTGTGTGCACTAACAAATAAACAAAACATTCCGTACCACAGGAAGTGGCATTCTGCAGTCCACATACCATGATGCAAATCGAGAATATCTACGTATTCATCTCCTATTCTGCACAATCTATTCTGCTTTTTAAAAACAAAACAAAAACACTCTAGATTTCACAAGTCAATGAGCCAGGCTTTTAAATAAACTCAAAAAAGTAACTAATTTGCTCACTCCTTCTTGTTCCTTTTTTACTAGCTTGTGTTCTCATGATGGCTGCAGAAGAGGGGGAAGTCCTCTTCTTTTGTAGCCTGCATGGAAATTTATGATATCAACCTCTTAGCAGACTACTAATTGCTTCTTTAAATGCCTTCTATCTAGCAGACTGGTGGAGGAGACAGAGCTGAGAGGAAAACTCCCTTCATCTGTAGCCAGCACAAAACCAAGTGCACTAGTTGATGAGGAATGGAAAGATCTGTCCTTCTTCCACCAGCCTGCTCTCTTGCCTGCATGAAATTCCCAGTCATCTACGGTGAACAAGAGGAGTTGTTACTGAACAGTACTTAGCTACACAGGAAGCATTTACTATTGACCATTGATATTGTTGTCCAGTAAACCACCTGGATTCTGATGTGTCAACAGGCACTCCCCATACACTTACAAGCTTGCCATTAATTTTGCTACCACAAGGGTTAATAACTTTAAGTATAATAAGAATTTTTAAAAGAGATTCTCATGAAGCTGAACTCCCTGTATCTAAGGCCACTTTGTCTGCTTTTTCTGGACTGCCATGGAATCACAGAATGCACAGATCTCTGGTAGTGTGCAGTATGTTTTCTTTTTTTAAAAGGTGCTAGTCCATATGACTTAAAAAATAAGCTTGAACATACAAGGGACAATGCACAAAGGAAATTCAGCACCTACAGCTAGGGTTTGCAGTTGTTAGGCAGCAGGGCTCCAGAGTCCCGCCAAGCAAATTTAGCCCTAAATAGCAGAGTCAGAATTTGAAAAATTGCTTTGAATGATTTACAGAATTCATAGAAACCTGCTTTCCTTGGTACAGAAGTAACTATTTCCTTTGCACATGGCACACACAACACTTGACTGTACCCACATGAAATCCCGGGCATCGTCTTCTTTTTGACATGTGTCCATAGTGGGTGCTAGGATCTGCTTCTTGATAAGAGCCTGATGCTGGCTGGGGGCAATTCCCATATTACATAAAAACAGGATAAGCTTGGAACGGCATCTATGAAAATGTATTGATAGGCTTGCCTAAACAACAATGTTTTCAGCAGCCATCAAAAAGAGTACAGCAATTCATGCCTCTGCTGTTGCCCTAAGAGGACAAACTTCCACCAGAATGGTACATTCAAAATTTTAAGGATTTGTTAAAAACAAAAGGCGGCTCTAATCCTTATTGATGCAAAGATACCAGAAGCAGAAGGGGGACTTCTGGGTAAGATCGGGGGGGGGGGGAGAGGGGGCTTCAGTGCCAAGCTTAGCCTCTAGCCTCTCCAGCTGACTTGTCAAACAAGCAGAAACTATGCAAACTTACTAAAAACAATGGAGTGCAGATGATATGGCATTTACTCTATTTGTATAATTTATGAAAGTTGTGGAATTAAAAGAGCCGAGACATGTCTCTGTCAACCAGGCACTCTCCAGATGTTTTGAACTAAAACTCCCATCAGCCTCAGTCAGCTCGCAGGATCATCTCTCTTTCTCCCTCCCTCCCCAGCTCAAAATTTCAGTACACACACACACACACACACACACACACACAGAGAGAGAGAGAGAGAGAGAGAGAGAGAGAGAGAGAGAGAGAGAGATCTTGGTTAAGGAGTAATTGGTTTTACAATGCACACCTCAGAACAAGACCTCAAGAAAGTGTCAGGGTTTTGAAAGAGGCAAATGAGCCATGCCAGATCAGTCCCAGAGACCACTGGGCCTTCCCAACTGTGCTTGCCACTGGCAAAAAAAGGAGAGAGGTGCTGACAGTGTTGTATGGTGGGCTAGAGTGTCATACTATGGCCTGAAAGACCACTGTTCAGATCTCTACTTGGCCATGAAGCTCATTGGGTGACCTTGGGTCCTGTCACTACCCCTCTCAGCCTAACCTACCTCATAGTGTTATTATGGGGATTCAATGAGTGGGCGGGAGAACCACACTTTGATCTCCTTGGAGAAAGGAAGGTGACACGTGAATGAAATAAATGAATTGTTGTTGGGCTGGGCTCTTAGCACACTTGGCACAGGAGTTTCTTGAGCTGTGAAATGTCAGGGCAAAATAAAACAATATTTGCACAAAGAGCTAATCTGCATTCTGGTGGACACACAAACAGTGATCCAATTTCACACTTTAAAAAAGGTATTCAAGTTGCCCCGAGTGTAAAACCAGCATTTGCAAGACTTCATGGGGCTATGGGTTAAAGCAGGTTGCTAACAGACAACCTGTCCATTGAGCACTCATCCTGATTTGCTAAGGAAATTAGGCTTCATTGCTATTTAGTGAGCGTTCATTCTAATTCGTTTACAAGGAGGCTAGATGACACTGGGTGCATTCCCCCCTCACTTTCCTTATCACAAAAGTCTGATCTTTTGTGGAAGGGGGTCAGCTTCCGCAAATCTAAGTACAAATCTAAGTACAACCAGAACTTGCTGGCACCCGACTCACACCCCAAATCAGGAACAGTTGTGATTTATTACCTTAAACCCCACCCTCTGCCATTGCCCCTTATGCCTGCAACTCCACCCCAAAACTTTCTACATGATGATAACGTGCTCCCTCCACTTCAAATCCCTCCCTCAAAACCCCTTTTATTTCTTTCATTCATTCAGTTAGCAAAATGTATGTACCACATAATAATGATGATGATGATGATGATGATAATAATAATAATAATAATAATAATAATAATAATAATAATATAAAAACCTCTAAGAAGCTTTACATAACTATGGTATAATATATTCATTAAAAACTAGCAATAAGAAGAAACTATTTAAAAACCAGTAGATATAAAAGGATTACCAGAATATAGGTAAAACCAACAGTTACACACAGACACAGACACGTACATAATAAAATTGTGTGTCTAAATAGGTTGGCCTAAGCAAAAGAAGTTTTTAGCAGGAACAGGAAACAGGGAAGGCTCCTGTCTGACACCAACAGGTAGGGAGTTCCATAGAGTAGTTGTTGCAACACTCAAGATACTGATTACTTGCAAATGAAAAGCAAACACTGTACAGGTCTTGTAAAATAGCTAGTTCTGCACTTTAAAAAAAACCACCCACATTTGGCTTTATCCCCAAGTCCTCACTCCCAAATGTCTAAGTACATCTAATTGGAACTGGGCAGTCAGTGCAGAATAATGCTTAGAGTGTTGGACTAGGACCTGGGAGCCTAGAGTTCAAATCCTCACTCGGCTATGAAACTCCCTGGGTGCAACCTTGGGCTAGTCACTGTCACTCAGCCTAATTTACCTCACAGGGTAGTTGTGAGGATAAAACAGGGAGGGGGCAGAACCATGGGACCATCTCTGAATGCTTTAAATAGCTGCTTTTACAGATAATCTACATAAATGTTACAAAATAAAGAAAGAAATCTTGAGCTCCTTGGAGGAAAAAGTGCTATATGAAATGCAATCAATAAATAAATTGCTGGCAGCCACCCCTTGCTATCTTCCTTGATCTATTGTTCTTTTCCTGCCCACTGTCTGGATAGAAACCCACATGCAGCCCGCTACTAGAAGGCTAAAAAAAGGTCCCACCCAAGACAGAGAAGCCGGCGGCTCACACTTTACCTCCCGACCGTCTACTGATGGAGCAGTTTTCCCCTTTCCCGAATCGAGCGCAGCCTGCCCAAGACCGTCTCCCATCTCCTGTCTTTGGGACTTGACTGGATTTTCCATGCATAAAGAATTGAGAAGAGGGTAAGCGGGGCAGGGGGGTAATCTTGGTGGCTGAAACTAAAGGTGTATGGAGGGGGGAAGGAGAGGCATCCTGTGCCCATAAGAGGAAGATATTGGTTTCCAGATGAGGCTCTTCTTGCCCCTCCCTGCCTGCTTTGTTCCAGATGAGCAGAGCCAGTGGGAATGTGTGTGCAGGGGGGGGGGTGGAGGGGTCCTGCACCATCAGCCTTTGGTGCTGCCTCAGTAACCCCGACAGCCCTAATCTCCATATTGATTCTGGGTCACGGACAGCAGTTTGGAGAGTCTCTCGTGCCTGCCCGGCCCGAAAACATTAAATCCCCAGTTAAGACTCCTGGCTCATGACATCACCCTAGCTCAGCAAATCCCATTCTGCTGGCCCAGGCTGCCTGATACCTTTGGCGTGATCAGCCTACTGGGGAGAGATTCGTGGAAGTTGCAGGTTGGAGGGTGTCCTGTTCAGGATCTAGTTATTTCACTGCACACGCATGCTCTCTTACTGTTTTAGTGGAAAGCTCTGTAGTTAAGACCACTGGCTTTGCATGCCAAAGGACCCAGCCTCAATCCCCAGCATCTTCTATTCAGAATCATGAAGACATTACATTTAGATGAAGGACAGTAATTCAGTGACGGACCACCTATTCTGCATGCAGAAGGTCTCAGGTTCAATGCCCAGTGGCATCTCCATGTATAGCTGGGAAGGTTCCATGCCTGAAACCCTGAAAAGCTGCTGCCAGTCAGGGTAGGTAATACTGAGCTAGATGGACCAATGGTTTGACTTGGTACAAAGCAACTTATTGGGTTTCTGCTTAATCCACCACTTGCATGAGGGAGACCTTAGGTTCAACCCTTGATGGCAACTCAAGCTGGGTCTGGGGACACCCCCTGCCTTAGACCCTGGAGAGCTACTGCTGTCCATCAATGTCCATTCTCTTTTAGCTGGTCCCAAGCAACCAGGAATGGAAGATGGAACTGATAATAGAACCAGCGTCATCACAAAGAATAAAAGGAAACAAGTTAGAAATATCAATTCAGGACTGAAGAGCCACAAAGGGTACAATCTGGCCAGACTTAACTGTCTTCCCCTTTCCTCTCCTTTCTCCTTTCCTTTCCTTTCCCTTCCTATCCAAACAAGTTTCTAGTTCTTATGCCTGTCAACAGATACTGGAAAATATACGGGCAATGTCTGCTGAAATCTCAGTGATGGCCATCCATCCATCTACCCACCCACCCATATATCTAATAAAATGTATACAATGCTGGATTGTAAAAAAACACACCAACAACCCTCAAAGTAATTTTCCAAAAAAAAAGACGAAACAATTATCAATAAGAAAAATAACAATAATTTAAGACTTTTGAAAAGTTAAACTAAGAATAGACTAAAAACAGATTAAAACTTGCATCAGTTTTCTTACATCTGGGTTTAAACAAAAATGTTTTTAGTGGGTGTGTGCAAATACAATTCCTAGTGGTAGGTGGGAGCTTTGCTCCTCTGCCTAACGGGGTGCCCCTCCTCCACACCTGGCAAACTCAGAACAATGCTGCAGAACAGAGCTACATGCAGACTTGTTGCAGAATTTATACAAATGTGGTTGCAAAATTTACTGAGCTTGCAGAAGAACACACACACTCTCTGCATTGCCTGGGTACAATTTTTTATTTTATTTCTTGAAGGAGGCTACTGTTATGATTTCTCAAGGGACTGTCCCTGCCCCTCCTTGGTGCAGATCAGCGTGTCTGGAATCAGGCAGTGGAATCTTAACTATGCAGTCATGCTGGGACCAGTGCCAATTATGAAGCAAGTATTTGACAATATGCGTGTGTCTATATGTGCTGGAGGGCGTGGCGTGGCTGAGAAGACTTTATGTCTTTTGTCTACCTGGATCTCCTCCTCACTGATCACCAGCTGATAAACCAAAGCAAAGCAAACATCTCCAGAAAACACTGGTGCTTCCACCCCTAGCCCACATTTCTTTCTTTCTTTGAAGGATCTGATAGCCAGGAAGAGGGACTGTCCAGTCCACAAAATTTCTACAAGCTTAACAAATCGCAGCTGAGGATTTAAACTTGGAAGCTGTCCGGCGCCTGTGGGTTCTCCCCCTCCTCTGCCTCCTGCAGGGTCAGATGGGTTAAAGCCAACAGCTGACTGTGGCCTGGAAACCCCCCAGCAAGGGCTCCTCTGTCAAGTGAGCAATTCTCCAGTGGGAAAGCAGAACTGAGGCAATGCAGAACAGAAGCTTTGGAAGACAAGGGCTTTTAAATAATAAAGATGAAATGGTCAGCCAAAATCAGTCTAGGGTCAGAGGAAGAGATTGTGTGTTTGTTTTTGTTTTAAAAAGAAAGCTAGCTGAATGAAGACCAACAGTTGTTACTTTGGGGCATGATTCATACTGCCAAATTCAGGTTGCATAATTATAGCTGATTGGGAGGGTCTTGGGCAATAAGCCCAGTTTGCCAAAAGATTAAAAAACATAAATGGCACTATAAGTGACAGGAAAACACACAGGAAAGTGCAGGGTGACATTTGGCTCTGTCACAATGTCATCTAACTTCCCTGCAATCAAATCAGAATGAACGCTCACTAAATAGCCAATGTCCTCTAAGATCCCTGCAAACAAACCAGAACAGATCCTTAATAACCTGCTTGTCTTAATAACCAGTAGAGGACAATGCCAGAACTTAGAATGCGAGGGGGTAACTTAAGTGACGATGGGGTAACTTAAGTGATGTCTAAATGTATGTCTCCAAGGAGAGCAAGGTAAACTGTCTCCCAACTCAAGAGGACTGGCTTTAAACTGGCTAGAAGTCCGGCTCCTTTATCTTGATTTACCTTCATTTACTCACACAAAACTTACGCAGAGGCCAGACACTGCATGGTGCTCAGTAGCATTCATTCTGAGATTGTGTAGGGCAGTTTTACAGCAATGAGCATCCACCCTGATTTGCTAGGGTGTTCAAATGTGTTTCCATGTCTTCCTGTTAAACATTTGTTCATCCCACACTTTTCAGCACATTTCTCCATTACTTTCCTAAGTTTTTTTAAAAGTGGATTTGTTGCACTAGGCTAGGGCAACACAGTGCTTTAATTCACAATCATCACACAAACCTAAAGTTCTGGTATGGGCCTGAATCCCTCACACAAAATTACTGACCATCTGGAGGCACCTTGGACCTGGATAAGGGTTCAAAACACGGGTCTGGCCACTAGCTCCCAAGAAAACCACTCTCTTTCTCAGCTTCAATCCCTTTTTTGCTAAGGGGGAAACGGTGATCTTAAGGCACTGTTCACCCACCTCCAGGGAAATAGTTCCATTTCACTACCAACCTAAGGAACTGAGGCTGGTATTTTGTTTTGTTTTTTGTTCTCACAAGCAGAATGGGTCAGGAGACTGCCCTCTCTACTAAATAAACCAAATCTATCATATTGGTTTTCTACATTCTTCATTTTTCAAGTCTTAAGATCAGCTCTCCTCAAGAAAATTCATCAATATTTTCACACAAATTTCTAATGACTATATTTTTTGTATGCAGTTTTTGTCTAATAAACATATTTTTGCAAGCAATTTCTCCTAATATACAGCATTTTTAATGTTTTTGTGTGTATTGTTTTACTAGATAACTGCATTGCAAAATCTGGAGAAGTGGGAATTAGGTAAAAAAGGTAAAGGTACCCCTGACCATTAGGTCCAGTCATGACCGACTCTGGGGTTGTGGCGCTCATCTCGCTTTATTGGCCGAGGGAGCCGGTGTACAGCTTCCAGGTCATGTGGCCAGCATGACAAAGCCGCTATTTTCTTATTAAAACAAACAAAGTATTTCTCTTCCATCCCTACGTAGAACCAGTTCCTGGAACTTTTCTCTACCCTGCCTTCTTCACAAGAACACTACTGCTTTGAATGCATAGTGAAGATGAGGCCTTATTTCAGAGAGCCAGCAAAAGTGACACTCATTTTCAGTGGCTGAATTCCACTGCTGCCACAGAGCAGCCTCCCTCATCATGGTACCTCCAGAAGTTATCGGGACTCCAACTCCCATCACCGCTGACCATTGGTTACGTTAGCTGGGCTGATGGGAGCTGTAGTTGAACCATGTCTGGAGGATACCAGGTTAAGGGAAAGCAGCTGAACTACAATTCTCATCATCCCTGACCACTGTTTGTGCAGGTTGGGGCTTATGCAAACACCTGCAGAGAGCTAGGTTGGGGGAGGCTGAAAGATTCTAGTCCTGATAGAGAAGGAAGAAAGTATATTCCAAAAATCAACTGAACATCACCAGGGAAGGAAATAAAATGGTGCAGAAGGAGCTACTGGGATGGAACTAGGAAAGATCCTCTATGCACCCTCATTTATTACACAGCTGATTTTCAAAGGCAATGGATGGATGGCCAATACAGCACGTGGTTCTGGATGCAGAAAGCCTAAGAGTCAAATCTAATTTCAAGGCTTGCAAGCAGCAGAGCTAGAATAGGCCCCTGCAGTGGACCCTGGAGAGATGTCTTTGTTCAGAATAGGCTAGGTAAGTACCATTCAACCTTGGATCCCTAGATGTTGTTGGACTACAACTCCCAGCATGTCTCCCCATTGGCTAAGGGTGTTTCTCATCATGGGACTCCCTGGCCAATGTCCCTACTCCTGTCAGCTACTAGCCACCTCTTCCCCTCCCTCCCATATATTCCTGCTGGATGCAAGGTGTGGAGTTTACCTGAAGGACTGCCTGTGTGAGCCAGCCCAGACATTGTGGTCTTCATCAGAGGCTTTTCTCTGTGTGCTTTGAGGTCGGTATGGAGTGATCCCATGAGAAGCCCTTTTCAGTGGCGCCTGCCCTTACCCTCCCAGTTTGTGGAATGCTCTTGCTAGGAAGCTTTCAGGCCTCAGGTTAGACAGTTTTTATTACTCAGACCCTTGGTAGTGAAGCAAGCCTCTACTGTGATGCTCATTGAGAGGGATGAAGTAGGACTTGTCCCACTAGTTGGATGAGTGTTTTAGGAATGTTGTATGGTACAGTGGTTTAACAATCAATGCCTTGTCCCAGGGAACTCTGGGAATTGTAGCTTCATGAGGAAAGTAAAGGGTCTCCTAATAACCCAACACCTTTAACAAGTTACAGTTCCTAGGATTCTGTGGATGAAGCCATGACTGTTTAAAGTGGTACAAAGTAGGGCAGTGGCAAATTCAGAAGTGCAGGGTCCCTTCACGATAGTCACAGCCATGCCCCCTCACAGCTGAAGCCCTTTGTGATGTCAGTGTTCCTAAATGCTTTGGTGCATGCATAACAACAACTCCTCAGTGTTCTTCTCCAGAGTTTCCCTAGGAGTCAATCCTCAGTGGCTGGCTCATCTCCTTTCACTCTGATTGGCTCCAATAAGCACAAAGGGTGAGAAGACTTCTCAGTAGCCGAAAAGCTCCTCTTTCACGCCAGTTAGCTTTAGGATGCTGGAGACAGGGATTCTTGCTGTGGAAATAGCAATGGGTCTCTGACCCCTCCCGATCCCCTGCAACACTATGCCTCTCGTGGCTTGTTACTGCTTTAAATGTATTGTGCAGTTATGGCCGGTATATTTGGCACCCAAAGAGTCACAAACACCCCCCCAACACACACCCCACTGCCATCCGGGGCAGTAAATCACAGCCGCTGCCCCCCCCAAAGAGATAGCAGGAGTCAGCAAGACAAGAAAAGAAGTCCAAAGTTAGTAACTCACCGAGTGCACAGGAAGGGTGCTATGCTGGTGGAGGAAGGAATTAGAGATGGACATAGTGAGGCCCTGAGCCGTGCCAATGTCCTCGGTGGCGATGGGCACTTTAGGTGGCTGGACACAGTAGGAGACAGAGGAGAAGGAGGAGGAGGCAGCAAAAGAGGCCTGCTGGAGGAAGAGAGAATGAGAGAGGAAGAGGAAGAAAGAGGAAGAAAGGAGGAGGAGGGAAGAAAGGGGGGAAAGAATGGCCTCAAGCCAGGCCCTGCAAGCTCTCAGATCAAACAACTGACAGGGGCAGGATCTTTTGAGACCTGCATAACTTCTTATTCTTCTACATTGCTAAAGGAAATAGATGAAATTATAGAAAAGAAGGGAATATCTGCAACAGGAGCTTTGTTTCATTTCATTGTCTTGCAGTGCAAGTTTATGAGGAAACATCTAAAATGCAGAACTGGCTGCGTTTCTCTGATGGCCTCCCACCTGAAACATTTGTGGGCCAGGAAATGAACAGATGATCCTGTGTTAGATTTGCCACGTTAACTGTAAAGCTGGGCTATCTCTGCAGACAAAAAGTCTGCTACGACTTTAAATTAGAAAACACCAAAAAAGGGAGATTGTACCACAAGAACTACCCCTCTCCCAACACCAAAAAAAGTGTTTTGCCATTTTTGAGAGCTTCTGCTATTTAACTCTCATGGAATTCCCATAATGGGTATCTGGTTGGCCACTGTGAGGATAGGATGCTGAACTAGCTGGGTCCTGGGTCCTTGGCCTGATCCAGCAGGGCTCTTCTTGTGTTCTGCATCCACTGTCAGAGACAATATGCCTCTGAATGCTAGATTTGGAAGCAGGAAGAGAGCTATTGCGCTCAAGTCCTGCTCACAGGCTTTCCACTGGGGCACCTGGTTTGCCAATGTGAGAGCAGAATGCTTAACTAGATTGACCCCTGGCCTGGAGGTCTACGGTGATAGCACAACCTCCATGTCCTGTTGATGAGGAACAGCTGGAGAGCACTGTTGCACACAGGTCCCACTTGTGAGCATCTAGTTGACCATGGTGAGAACCAGATGCCAGACTAGACAGGCCTCCTTTGGCCTGATCCAGCAGCCAGGCTCTTCCGATGTGCGAATCCAATGCCTTAACCCTGGTGGCTTTTGGGTCGTATTGTCAAGGCCCTATAAATTACCCAAGTAAGTAAAATAAAAACAAAATCATATATAAACATTCGGCAGGGGAGAAGAAATACAAGTAATGGGGCCTGTCTTCTCGGCAAGGTGGATAAACAGATCTGAAATGCATCACATTTGGTGTGTCAGGTAGAGGAGGAAAGGAGCACTCACCAACTGCCGCTGTTTTGGTGGGAGGGCAGGGGGTGGAGCAAGATCCTGCCCAGAGTCGGCACTGCTGAAGGAGTCGTTGAACCCATAAACCTCCATCAGGTGCTTGTTCTTCTGTTGGTAGATGTGTTCATTCTGCGGTGTCTGGTAGAACATAGAAGGCTGCGGTTCCGAATAGTCCTCTACAAACTGCATATAGGCCATCACTGGAACAGAAAAGACACAGGACGGTGTGTGTGGGTTACCCACCTGGGAGGCTTCTGGGGACCCCTTCCCCAGTACCACTGGCTGCATCGATGGATCAAGGTATAGAACCAATCCAAGCTATCTTTGCCATTTCAACTGTGTGGTAGCCATCACCACCAATGAGATTTTGCTCATCCTATAGTGGGGGAAAAGGATCCTTACATCCGCCAACCCCCATCCTCCGAAGGCCATTATGGCAGCTGTGCACCTGTCAATTGTCTGACATCACCATGAGGTCAGGGGAAGCATTTCCATCTGCTTGTGTGGTTTGGAAATGAAGCTATGTAGGCAAAGGCACAGGGACTTGATCAGTGGCATCAGCAAGCCCAACACCTGATGCCGGGTCTCGACCAGGTTGGCATGGTTTGCAGGGGCAGACAGCCTCACAGGCAAAGTTATAGCCTAAGTAGGCAACTTAGAACAAGATATTGGTGGATGATGGGCTGGAGGTTCCCGACTGCTGTTCTATATGAGGGGGGAAAGCACGGCTTCCCTTGAGGAATATGGGGATTTGCCATTTGGAGGAGATGTGGGAAATTGGCCTGGTTACATCACAGCAAAGAATGAGTTCATTCACATTTCCTGAAATAGTAAGTGCACCCAAATGTAGCCATTTTGCCAGATTAACACCTCCAGATTTTGTACATTTCCCATCCCCCAAAAATGTGTACCAAAAAAAGTGAATCAAAGGGGGAAAGGTGCATAAAACTGCATATTAGTGAAAATAATGAACAAAAATGCATTCTATATGGGGAAATGGCTTAAACAAATATGTGCATTAGAGAAAATTGAATACAACGTGTGAATTGAGAGGAAAAAAATGCACACCTGAATGCTGAGAAGTCATCCCAATGACTTCTTTTAAAATGCAAAGTGATGTTGAAATGTGGATAACTGAAAATTGAAAAAATGAACTGAGAGAAAACTTCCAGACTCCAGCTCCACCTGCAGCCAACATGGCAAATAGTCAGGGATGATGGGATATGCAGTCCAGCAATATCCAGAGGGCCATAATCACCTTACCTGTGATCTGGGTCATTACTGTCTGCACTGACTGGCAGAGCCTCTCTAGGGTTTCAGGCAGAAGTCTTTCCCAGCCGTTCCTGGAGATGGCAGGGATTTACCTAGAGTTTCTACATGCAATCATGTGCTCTACCACTGTGGAATGTTGGAAGCACAACAGCAGGGATCATTCAGTTGGTATGATTGGCTATGTGGTTCCAAGGGAGTTTTCCTCTGTATATTTGGATGTATGTCTTCCTGCTATGTACATGGAGTGAACTAAAAAAGACAAAACCCCTCTGTTCCTTTCTCCTCAAGCTATACACAGTTTTGTCTGGTTTGCACAGGGAAGTATTATCAGGTCTTTTTGCTCTAGACTTAATCTGCATTATTTTAAGTGACTCTGCTAACATGGAGCCCCTTCCTGAGCTACAATGGGCACATGAGCCACGAGAAACTGAGTCAATTTCATACTTACTGTGTTTGTTTTTCTTCTCTGGCAGAGGTGGCGGTTTCTCAGAGTCACTTATGGAGTCCGGAATGAGAAAGTCAGTGAGGAATTCAACGGGGGCTGGGGAGTTCCCTGGCTGGAAGGGCAGCACGGTGGCAAAAGGCGTGAAGGTCATAGAGGGGAGCAGGGTGGGGTTGTGCAGATCGTCCTCTGAAATGTTGTCATACTGCGAGGGGTGCCTCTCGAACAAGACACGGCAGCCGGAGGTATCAAAAGTAGGGTTGACTGTCCCCCTCCTCTTCTTCTCTGGCAGAGCCGGAGGGACCTCAGCAGCCAAAGCGGCTGCCACTGGCAGCTGGAAAGTGCGTCCATAAAACGGGGAGCCGGCCTCCCCCAGAGACTCTGGCAAAGGGCTGAGGGCGGTGGGCCCCTGCTGAGGTAACTGGTCGGCATTCGAGAGGTCCTGCTGCAGGAACTCGTAGTCTGGATCATAATGATCTGTGGAGAATAGAAGAGAGGCAACCATCAGGAGACTGAGCCGATGGGCAACAGTGAGCCCCAACTGCTAGGTCAGAAGGGTGTTGATACACATCAGTACAGACTAGCAGTGGGGGGGTGCCCCTTGGGACTGGTGGGGCAGAAGCAGAGGTGGATTTAAGGGAGCATGGCAAGTTCAGTCATACTGAGTGTGGAGCATCAAGGGCACCACAACTATTATGTAGCATGGAAGGCAAGAGGTGGGGAGGAGGTACCAAATTTTGGCATCGCAAAGGGCACTGCTGATCACTGAGACCCCAGGGTCTGCCACTTGGAGGAAGTCAGAGACAGGCAGTCAACTAAGGCCACATCAACGCCATATATTTAAATTACTATGAAACCACTTTAAGCGGCCATGGCTTCCCCCAAATAATTCTGGAAGCGGTGGCTTGGTAAGGGTGCCCAGAGTTGTTAAGGGAACCCTATTTCCTTCACACAACTACTATTTCCCAGAGATCCCTGTGAAGAGGGAGTGACTGTTAAACCACTCTGTCCTGAGCATTCAGCTTCAATGGATAATCCTCTCTCAATCCAGTTTCTCCACACCATGCATCATTTTTACTATACACCTCTATTAAATCTCCCTCTTATTTGCCTTTTCTTTAAACTGCACACAAAAAGCAACACCAGAAAAGGGCCTTCTCAGTGGTGGCTTCCTGTTTGCAGAACAGTCCCTTCCCAGCAAGGCTCCACTAGCAGCTGTCACTATCTGGTCTTACTTGCCAGGCAAAAACATTTTTATTTACCCAGGCTTCTGGCGCTTAGTTTTCTGCTTTCTTTCTTTTTTTAGCAGGGTAGGTTGAGTAGAATAAAACATAACATATACTTTATCATTCTAGGTTGTCTCCAAACGTTTGTTTCTGTAAGTTGCTTCCAGTTCACATTTGTGAAAAGGAGCTACTAAACAATCACCATCAGCTTAGATGCTACACAGGCATTTCTAAACACCAGGCCCTCAAAACCAAAGCTGCAGGGTGCACGTACCCTGTCCCCTTTCCCCTCTCCAGGTCCTCTGGCAAGAACACCCACTCCCTACCTAGCGTTTCACAGCTTGTGTTGCGGGAGCACTGCCCGCTGTCACAGTCCAGCGAGGAGAGCTGCTCATCGGATTTGCTGAGCTTGCCCATGCTGTTGTATGGCGAGAGGCGGGGGGATTCCCCGCCATAGGACTGGCTGCCTCCTGACAGCCTCCGCTGAGCGTAACAGTCCGCATCAAAATCCTGGAGGCACAGAAGAAGAGGAGGGGAGTTATGTTTGTTTCATTTATTCAAGGTATTTATTTTAACATTCATTAAAAATAAATAACAAAGCGGTGCACAACAAAGGCATGATATAATGTGAAAACATCAATAAAATGCTTTCAGGTTTTAATATGTTTTGAAAAGTTAAGGTTTCGTTGTCTTGAAATGTTTGGAAGTTGCATTGTTGCAACTGAGTTTTATTTATTTATTTTGTTTATATTCCGCCTTTCCTCCAAGGAGCTCAATGTGCTGTACACAGTTCTCCCAGTTGTGGGGGTGGCGGCAGGAGGGTGATTTGGCAGGGGTGGAGCCAAAAGGCCTCCCACACACATGGGGAGAGCGTCTGCTGTTTCCAGCTTTATGTAAAGTATATAACCCCCTCCATGTTTATCTACTTAAGAAACTAGGCTTCTCAACTTTTGCAATAAAACTACAGTATCTCACCTCCCTCCCCACCCCCCTAAAAAGCTGCACACACACACACACACACACACACACACACACACACACACACACACAGAGGGGGGGGGCAAAGGTAGTCTATATCACACACAGACCAAGACATACCGATCCAACATGGCACCCTTCCTTTTAATGATGAGTGGGGAGAGCACATCACTGTGCTGGGCCAGGCCAAGCCTTTCAACTTCCTTGCCCTGTACAGTGGCAAAATAGGGACCAACATCATTCAGTCCCCACTGGTACTCTGCACTTTCATGTCCCACCACCAGCAATTAAACTGGGTTTGGGGAGGCTGCCAGTGCAGCCTTGGCAAGCCAGTGGTCTGCTACCCAGAGCAGAAAACTAGATGGGCCAACAGTCTGAACCGGCATGAGGCAACTTCCAACTTACCTGCCTGTTTATTCCAATTGGCAAACTGGACCCACTGGTGGTCCGGCTCATGGGTGCCACAACAGCCACTCTAGTAGGAGATGGTGCCGACTGGCGTTTCTTCGGTGGCAGTGCAGGAGGAGGGCTGTGAAAGGTGGGTCAAAGAAAAACATGAACACAACTACATCAATCAAGTACTTCTGGATCAAAAGCCACAATAACCATCTCTAAGAAGGTTGGGGAAGGGCCATAGCTCAGTGGCAGAGCATTTCCTTTGCATGCAGAAGGTCCCAGGTTTGATCCCTGCTGGCATTTCTAGGTAGGGCTGGGAGAGACCACCACCCTCCACCCAAAACTCTGGAGAGCTGCTGCTGCTGATCCGTGCACACAAGATGGAACTAGACTGACCAGTTGTTTCTCAGATGTAGAGTCTCTCCCAGACCTACCTGAAGATGCTGGGGAGAGAACCTAGGCGCTTCCCCTGAAAACAAAGTAAGATTCCCGTCTTCCTGGTTCTGAATAAAGTACTGATTTAAACAGGAAAACCTAAGAGGCTTCCTTCTAATGAGATAGACTGCTGGGTCCATCTAGCTCAGTACTGTCTACACTGACTGGCAGAGGTCCTCCAGGGTTTCAGGCAAGCAATCTTTTCCAGCCCTACCTGGAGATGCTGGAGATTGAACCTGGGACCTTTTGCAAGTAAAGCAGATGCTCTACCGCTGAGCTATAGCCTTTCCCTCATTAGTTGCTATTTCCTTCAAAGGATGGAATTTCTCATGAAGTTTGAAAATGGTAGTAAAACCCAAACCAACCATTCCTCTGCATTCAATTGGGGGGCGGGGAGAGTTAATTGTTCCTAATGGGGCTGACCAAAAAAAGAACACCCCAAGCAACCAAATAACGGCAAGATTTTCTAAATGCCAATATGTTTGCAAATTGTTCTGTTTTTGGGGCACGCCCATTGCCCCAAAGCCCTTCAACACTGAGAAAGCTGCACAGCCAACTCATACCAGTGACCACAGAGCCTGCAAAAGAAAAATAATCTCACACTATTCTAGCAAGCCACACAGTATTTGTTTGCATCCCACATCACACACTTCAACAAGCAAGGTGTTGCCGTTCTTCTTAAACAACCCTGAACAGCTGGGTAGAGGGTCATAAGAAATATCACACCCACCCACCCAACTTCTCAAAAATATGTAAGAAGACTCTTGCTGGATCAGGCCAATTGCCCATCCAGTCTAGCACCCTGTTTTTACAGTTGCCAACCCAATGCTTAAGGGAAGCTCATAAGCAGGATCCAAGCACAAGATACTTCTCTCCTCATGCAATTTCTAGCACTTGGTATTCAGAAGCATTACTGGATCCGGCCATGGAGGCAGAATGAAGCCACCATGTCTAGTAGCCATTCATAGCTCTCTCTCCTCCATGAATTTGTCCAGTCCTAATTTAAAGCCATCTAAGTTCGTGACCATCTCTGCCACAATTTAGGAGATTTTGTGTGTTTGCTGTTTAAGGAAGATAACCAGAGTTTCGCTTTGTCTTCTTCCACTCTTTTTTGCTTTCCCCCCCACACGCCCTCCACCCCCATTTCCATGAAACAAAAAATGAATACACCTGCACCTTCACCCACTCAATTTATGCATCTAATCCAGGGGTCGGCAAGGTTTACCGGCCATGGGCCGGATCACTTCCACAGAGATCGTCCGTGGGCCGAACTGGCGCAGCGTGAGGCTGGAAATCGCGTCTGCGTATGCCTGCGCCGCCGGAAATTGCTTCTGCACATGCCCAGATGCCGAAAATTGCGCCTGCGCAGAAGCGATTTTCGGTGTCTGGACATGCACAGACGTGATTTTCAGTACCTGCGCGTGCGCAGAAGCAATTTCCGGCGCTGCTGGGCAAGTTCCCGTGCTGTGCTGATTTAGCGCAGCATGCAGGGGACTCGCCGAGCGGGCGGCTCGGTTCAGGGGCAGCTCGTGGGCCAGTAACACGGTCTTCGTGGGCCGCTTCCGGCACATGGGCCGCATGCTGCCAACCCCTGATCTAATCTTACCTTGCTTAGGAAATCAGAATGTTTTCCAGTACCAGTGGTGAGTGTGGCCAATGTATGCCTGTTCAGATGTGTATACACTGTACAGATACAGATCACACACAGAGACAGACAGATCATTTCCAGCCTCTTGTCACCAGCACAGGAAATGCTGCCTTTTACTTCTGCCCTACCAGCCTGAAGAAGTACCGCACCAGTCACCACTGGGGTTCTACAGTCCATTCACACAACACAAAACAGCAGCATGAACCCAAAACAGTGCTGGTTCTCTGCCTGACAAGCTGACATGGAAAGGGTTCTCTAAAGTCTGAAAACCTCTGAATGACAACTCTCAACCCTGACTGTAGCTACCGAGGCAACTCTCGAACTCATTTCTTCCAGCTCTACCTGTTTTCAGCGACCCGGATGCAGGGAAGGGGAGGCTTGGGAGGGGCAACTTCTTCGTCCATAGGATCCGTCAAAATCTCTGCCGTCTGAGCAATCCCTGTTGTCTTGTTGAGAATCTCCATCTCACGATCTGTCAGGGGAAGCTCCGAAGGGCTGGGAAGGAAGGGAAAAGAAAGCATGGCTTGCTTTGTATACAGCATTTGTAGCATTATGGTTCATTTGGCATTGTGCACCGGGGGTCCAGAGAGGGCGCCAGGCCCTGTGTAGAACGTACAAGTATTTGGAAGACCCAGTCACTCTCTCTGGCCCTTTAAGAAAGCACCTTTTCCCACATGCATGTTTAACAATTAATTGATATGATTAAATTCAATTCCTATCCCTATATTCCTTTTGCTCATACAACTATTTATCTAATATATAAATGTACACAAATATAATCAATTCATTAATTAACTACTAACCCCATAGGCAGGGTACTATTTTTTAAATACTACAGTCTTTTAATTTACTGGATAAGAGGATATCACAATACATGAGCATTTGATCACACCCACACCATACATTCAAAGCCTGTGGCTTCCACTTAGGAATCCTGGGAACTGTAGTTTGCTAAGGGTGCTGGGAATTGTAGCTCTGAGAGCGCTAAACTTTTAAGCTTGTAGCCAACTGAGTTTTACTTGAAGCAGACATGTTGAAATTAATGTGCCTGCATTAGTCATGCCTAGTTATTTCCATAGGTCTACTCTGAGTAGGATTCACATCAGATAAAAGCCTACCATTCCCAGGATTTTTTTGGGTGGGGGAAGTCACAACAGTTAAAGGGTTCCTTAAATGTATGGTGAAAATGTGACCTTATGATCCACGGATTCAGCAGCAAACCAGAGCAAGAAACCCCACTGAACTTGCTGCTGTTTCCTCCCTTCATCTTCCACTATTTCTCTTTTGGGTGTGTTCCCTGCAAGCAACTGATACAGGCGTGGCCTGTCCCACGAGTGGCTTTGGTTTCTGACTGCTTCATCAGACACTCTTTGTGACTCACCTGTCCGTTGAAGAAGCAGGTATGCTGGGTTTAACGGGGCTTGTGGGGGACGGGTGCTCTTGCTTCTCAATGGTGAGCTTCACCAGCTCCTAATCATAAAATGGAATACAGGACAAAAAGGAAGGCTCAGTCAAAGACCACTGCAACTTTATTCTCCACCAGAGAAAACTTGTTTCTATTCTGCTTCAAGGTTTTGGATTTTTCAAAGCCCCCAACCCCTTCTAAAACCTTCACCCAATGCCCTGGACAGAAAGAAATAGAACAGAAGAATGTGAGAATTGGAAGGATGCCTTAGTGGTCTAATCTATGAAGAGCTTACATTGCAAGGTGCAAACACAGCAACCCTGAAAGAAAGACTCGCCCAACCTCTGCTTAAAAGACCGCCTCCTGCAACAGAAAGTCTGCCAACCTCAGGAGACAGTCCTGTCCACTTTAGAAAAGCTCCGGCCTCTTTGACATTTCACCTAATAGTGAGCTGAGATCTGCTCCCTTGCAATTTCCACTCTCTGACCACAAAGAGAACTGAGAACTAGAGAAGTGTAATAACATAGGACAGTCGGCTACTGTCTTTTCAGATTGGGGCCCCTCTTCTAAATCCCAACTTTCTGTAGAGGGGCCACTTCTCAGTTTCATTGGCTTTGCAGCTCATAAGAAGCGGGGGTGGGGGGGGGAATCATTAAGCCACACCCTTTAATGCTGGTAAGCCTGCTTCACCACCACCCAACCTCTCTAGCTTCTAATTCCCCCCCACCCCACACATATCCACATGCTGATGAGTCCATGATGGCTAGCACCTTGCTGGCTTTTAAAACTTTTATTTTCAGGATAACGTATGTTTCCAAGATGTTGAAACCTGTGTGTAACCATGTCAGCGCTTGTGTGGGGCAACAAAGCAAGAAGTGACACATGCATTGCAAGGTAATATACACATGGAAAACAGCTCTCTCCATGCAGACTGGTGGCTGCCTGGGTTTGTGTTCCAAGCAGGCTTCGAGGGTTGGTTCATTGTAGATCATAGCATTGACAGTCTCTTTTCTGAATTCTTATCTACCATGATGCAAAAAATAAGAAGGGTTCAAACAAGACTTCCAAACAAAGGTGTATTGCATTGAAATGTACGTGTGTATTGAAATGTATGCATGGAAATTTCATGTGAACGCAAGATATATCAAAGAGAGAAGTAGCTACTGGAAAACGGAAGCGGAACGGAAGAGGTTTGCTGGACTTTCAGAAAGGGCACCAGCACCGAAGTGCTGGGCAGGGTCAGGGGGGGAAGTGGGTTTGGCTCTTTCCTTTGTATAGTACAGTGGTACCTTGGTTTACAGACGCTTCAGGTTATAGACGCTTCAGGTTACAGACTCCGCTAACCCAGAAATAGTTCCTCGGATTAAGAATTCAGGATGAGAACAGAAATCGTGCGGCGGTGGGAGGCCCCATTAGCTAAAGTGGTACCTCAGGTTAAGAACAGTTTCAGGTTAAGAACGGACCACCGGAATGAATTAAGTTCTTAGCCCAAGGTACCACTGTAGTAGACAACATTCCAGCTAGGCAAAAGTTACATTGTTTCTGCACACGACCCTCTTCTATCCAGGGAGCCAATCAGCATTTATCACAGCCCAGGGCCAAGTTACATCTGGTCTAAAATGTGTGAAGCAGGCTTGACCAGTAAGGACTGTTTAACATTAATCGGAAGGGCCATAGGTCAGTGGGACACCAATTTTGCAAGCAGAAGGTCCCAAATTCAACCCAAAACATCTCCAGGTAGGGCTGGAATAGACTCCAATGAGAAACCCCGGAGGTATGCTTTATTGGGGTGGGGGAAGCTCCCTTGGAATTTTACTGTTTCTGACCAAGATGTGAGTGCAGATGCATTTGAGGTGTGCGCTATAACTAAGCATCTATAGAAGTGTGTCAAAAGAGCCCAACCTCAGTATTGCTACCATCAGTTTTGAGACAGCCCGTTCTCATGGTGGGAGCAAGGGGTCAGAGGTATGGTCAGAGGCAGAGAAGGCAGCACTGTACCTTGACTCCATCCAGAACAGCCTTGATGACCCCTTTCACTGTGTTCACCACCTCTTTATCTTCAGAGTTCAAGCCCTCCAGCATCACCTGATCAGACCAACGTATCAGATTGCCCAGGCTCTGGTACACACGGCTATAGCAGGAAGAGATGGCCGAACTGCAGAAGCAAATAAATAAATAATGCATTGGCAAGGAGAATACATGGAGAGGGCTGTTTCAATAAAGGAAAACTGCTGAAAAAATCCTTTGTCACAATACATTTTTTTCTGATGTATGACTCACCCGGTCCCCAATTTGAAGACTATTAATTTTATATTTAATAAGCAAATCAAGATAAGCTCATCCCAAGTCTGACGAGGAATAGTTAAAAACAAACAAACAAACAAACAAACAAACAAAAAACAAACAAACAAACAAACAAACAGGGCTCTTTCTACTGAGTCACTGCCTCACAACAGCCCCTGAAGCTTCAGAATAGTCTTCAAGGGGCAGCCCAACAACTCATGCTGTACCTGTGCCTACCCTAAAAAATCAAGCAACAATTTGCACAATTTTCCAGGGAGACTATTGAGGGTCGGATTCAACAGAATAGTTTTGCCAGCAGCATTCTGCACAATGGGTCCCTCTAATAATAATAATAATAATAATAATAATAATAATAATAATAATAATGGTTTTATTTGTAAGTTGCCCATCTGACTGAGTTGCCCCTGCCCCAGTCACTCTGGAAGGCTATCAACAGAGTATTAAAAACACGATGAAACACCAAACATTAAAAACTTTCCTAAACAGGGCTGCAATAGGGCTTCCCCCTACTTTCCCTGGCACAATGTTGCAATAAGGCTTCCTCCTGCTCCCCCTGGCCTCCTCAAATTGGCTTGTGGTGGGGGTCAGGACAGCATGCAGAGGGAGGACAAGGGAGACTGTTCCATCTGGCAAACGGGAATGCTTGCACTGACAGAACAATAATAGCAGCCTGGCATTGAATTCCTCCTTACAGACTTTAATTATGCCATGTGCGACCTGAATTTGTTGGATTTGTGTTTCATCCATGCCACCCCATCCCCCTCTGCTGCACAGTCTGATGAATGGCAGATAAGGAAACAACATTCAGCCACATCTCCCCAATTCTGAAAACAGCACACTATGGTCACCGTTCATGAGAAAATGTAGAACTAAGCAGTTTCTTGTTATAGTTCTGCTTCCCCTGTTGATGATGCAAAATGCATTGGCTTCAAACGGGAGGGAGAGGATCATATATTCCCTAGTGAATGCAAGAAGTGTCCGGCTGGATTATACTAATGATCCAGTCTTGACCTGGGGGTGTTGGCGGTGTTGTGCAGCTCCAGAACTTATCTCAGCAAGCACGGGGAAGTGTCCCAAGCAAAGACATTTCTCATAGGCTCTGATAACTCTTGCCCTGCCAATGCTTTCTTGACCTTGTTAGGTCCACATCCTTAAAATGAGTTAAGATCCAAGGCCTTGTAGTGGGAGCATTGAGTTTGCAGGCATTTGACGTCAACTGCTATGGTGCCTTTTCAGCTGGTGAATTTCTTGGTGATCATGTGGCTGGAGGGAGGCAGGATTTGAGCCTTTCAAAACTGAATATATTCCGTATCACAATGGCATACCCAACTGAGTGCAGGCCCACTGGATCTTAATGACATTAACTGATCACCTGGCAACTCTGTGGTCACTGGATGGAAGGTTGTTCTTGGCTGTAATTGCTTATAATATGTTTTTAACAGCAGCAGCAACCTCCTTGTTCCTGGTTAATCCCCTGGCAGCAACTCACCTCTGCTGAATCCGCGTCTCTGCTTGGACCAGCGGCAAGATGGCTTCCAGTACTTTGCTGGCAGATCCCGGCAGCATCTCCAGCACCTTGCTGTCGATTGCCATTTTGTCAACAATGGTCTTGAAATAGCGTAGTGCACTCACTACGTCCTTCTCTCTCTCCTCCAGCCAAGTGAGATTCTGAGGAGGAATGGAAGGAAGGAGAAAGGGAAACATTTACTGTTTTGGTCAGTGACCATACAAGAAGGAAGGGGCTATAAAAATAAATAAATACTGGGTCAACTAACTGCTACATGTGTCTGCTTGCATGTTGTTATTATTCATAGCATCACAGAATTATAGAGTTGGAAGGGGCCCCTAAGAGTCATCCATTCCAATATCCTGCAATGCAGAAATCACAACTAAAAGAATCCCTGGCAGAATTCAATTATGAATTACTTCCGATGAAGCACCTTGAAGCTATTTCGCAATGCGAGAAAAACAACTATTGAATCTATTTTAAAAATGGTTTCGAATTCAATATGAATACCAACTGTGATAAAAATAACCCCCACTTTATTGAAAGAGGAGCATCTTCAACACAGCCAAGCAGGCCCTTGGAAATGGTGCCTGGCTGATATGTAACAGGATGGAGTTCCAAAGGGATGTGCCTCCCTCCAGCTACATGCAAGAGGACTGTACCACACAAAAGCTAGAAGAGTCGAACCACCACAACTCTCTCAAAAAACTAAATGAGCGACTCACACCTTCACAATCCAAGAAACTGGAGCCCTAGCATCTGATGGGCTGTATCAGAAAGGCACACTTTATTTCTCCCTGATACAGAAATAACATGGAATAATGTTTTGGGGACACTTTCCTGCAGGAAGTCTTGGGAATCAAATTTAGCACAAGACAAACAGGGCTCTATTAAAAGTAAGCAGGTGTGGCTTTTTAAAACTCTGTTTCGGGTTGGGAGTTCCCCCCCCCCCCAGGGCGGGGTGGTGGTGGTGTTGTTGTTGCACCATACCCAGGAATTTCAATAATACTTTTGGCGACTACATTTCCACCTTAGCTAGACTCTCCCTAGTCAATGGTTAACTAGGCTTGGCCCCCAAAATAAATATATACAGATACAGGACAAATAATACAGAGCTTGCTCTGAAACACCCATGTTGGCTCTGCATAAAATCTTGGGGAAGCCTTCCACGGGACACCCTCATCCTCCCAGAGTGACAGCATCCTTGCCTGCACTGTGAACCTGATCAGTTGCATCCCTTCAGGCTAATCATTTGGCTGAAGACAATAGTTAACATTGCTTAGGAGCTAATCCCCACAAAGACTGACTGTTGCGCAAGTCTCTCTGCTTAAACACTTGGCCTCATAAATAAATTCACCCAACGCTGCAGGCTGCCTCTCTGCCAGGACCCCAACCTAGAGCAGCAGACTAAGCAGGATGGAGACTGGCCAGGTGCATCAGACCAGTGGCACCAACAAGGAGGCTTGCTGGTGACTGAGACATACAGCATGATGTTCACACCTGAGATGGATCTAGTGTTCAAGCCTGGCAGAGTGGGGGTGGTGGTCTTGGTCCAGGGACCCCTGGAGTGGGGCCTCCACACTGGGGACCTATGCCCCCTGCCTTGTTGGCCCATCAACACCAGAAATGCACCGGGGGGGGGGGGGCAGGAATCCACAAAGACTCAACTCAGACCAAGGAGCAAGGCTGGCTTGCAGGCCTGTGATGCAAGGAAGCTGCACCTGTGATGCAAGGAAGTCGTCAAGGCTGTTCTGGATGGAGTCAAGGTACAGTGGTGGACCTCCCTACTTCCACTGCTTCCTGCTCAACATATCTACTTAAGAGCAATGCCTCTATTGTACCACCCACCTCTCATGGTCTCTGCCTTTGGTGGGGGGTGTGACACCCACCCACTTACCTTGTTCACCACCTTCTCGGGAGTCTTCACCATGAGGTCAGGCTGCTTCCCTTTCCTGGATGGTGTCCGCTTTATTTTGGGAGAGTGGAACTTGTCCTTCAACTTCATGGTGAATGAGGCGAGATGGGAGCGCTGAGAATCTGCAAAAAAAGAAGAGGGGCATGAGTATATTTATCTGAATGGGCTGGAATCCAACTTGCACCAAGCAATATGCCCATATCAATAAATCAAATCTTTATTATGGTTGGCTGATGCTGAAACAAAGCACATGATATACAGCAATACAAAATTGCAGCCTCAGAAGAACTAGCTATTAATGATTCAAGATGACAAATGAGAAACTGACCATTACAGCAGCTGTTGCATATTACAATCTTCAAATAGGTACATTGAAAACTGCCATCTGCAGGTCAGACTGGTGGTCCCTTCTAGTCCAGAACTGTCAACACTGACTGGTAGCAGCTCACCAGGGTGTCAGACTAGGAGTCTTTCCCTGCTCTACCTGGAGATGCTCTGTCACTGGTCAGTAACAGATTTATTTGAACCCTCAAAACAGTGCTTCCCCCCCCCCCAGGGTACTCAAGGGTCCGCAATACCAGCACCTCCCCCCGCCCCAGAAGCACTGGTTAAGAGTGTGGCACTTACTATAACAACTTCATGGCGAGTACCAACACCTTTTTTTTCTAGAAGGAAAACACTGCCAGATTAAATAATATGCCTCAACGGTGCTGAGTGGAGACTGTGGGTGGAAGCAGATAGGCTTATGACAGATGTTGCCCTCACCAGAAGGATTTAAAGCAAACTCCACCTGATTTGCAGAGGGTCAAGACTGTTATTTATTTGCAAGAAGAATAGCTGTTGCAGTTACCAATAAGATTTTTGCGTTCCTTCCCTGCCTTCAATATAATTTGTCAATAATAGTGCAGGATCAATATGGGCTTTCATGAACTAATATTTTCGATATTAAAGCTTTAATCTTCTCCCAGTTTTTCCAATATAAGGGTGCCGAGAGCTGTTACAAGACACCCCTATGCCCCTCCCAGAGCTACAATTCCCAGAGTTCCCTGTGAAGGATTGTTAAAACACTCCAAGAAATGTAGCTGCGAGGGAAACAGGGGGTCCCCTAACAACTCTCAGCACCCCTAACAAACTATAGATCTCAGAATCTATTGTCAGAAACTGTAACTGTTTAAAGTAGCATCATAATGCTTTAAGAGTACAATGTGAAGGTGGCCTCTGTTGAACACAACCCAACATGCCAGCAGATATATGGGGGGAGGCCATGGTAGTTGGAATAAATGCGGAAAAGGATATACAGTGGTACCTTGGTTTGCAACCGCTTTGGATTACAACCGTTTTGGATTACAGTCACGTCAAACCTGGAAGTGTGTGTCCCTTTTTTTGGATTACAATCCCCCCTTTTTTGGATTACAACCCCCCTTTTTGGATTACAACCAATTTTGGGGGGAAGGCCCCATTAGCAAAAGTGCGCCTTGGGTTACAACCTGTTTTGGTTTACAACTGGACCTCCGGAACGGATTATGGTTGTAAACCAAGGTACCACTGTAAAGATATATTATCGTAAAGATATATTGTTAAACTGGCTGCTTAAATGAGAGGAAGCATCATCATGTAAGGGGTTTCCCCCTCTCTACCCTCATTTTCATTTGAGCTATTTTAGTTTCAATGCATTTTTCACGGTCTGTAGCCCTTGCAAAGAAGAAGCGGTACCTTTTTAACATCAGCAGGCATATTTGTAACCACTTAAACTGCGAAGTGAATCAAGTCCGGGTGACTTCACAGTAAGCCACTGCTGGCAGTCTCCTGCCTGAGCTGACACAGCTGGTCTCAGAAGAGGTGTTGGGACTCCCAGACAACTGGTTTTGGGGGAACTTCAACATCCATACTGAGGCGACTGGCTCTGGGGTGGCTCAGGACTTCATGTGTATATGTGTGTGTGTGTGTGTGTGTGTGTGCGCACGTGCATGTTCATATGTATGGATATCTATATCTATACTCTTCAACATCATGGCTTCAGTGATGACTATGCGGCTGTCACCGGCCCAACGCATGTGGCAGGCCACACTCTGGACCTTGTTTTCTCAACTGGATAGGAAGAGGGTGATCTAAAAGTAGGGGATATTGACCTCAGTCCCTTGTCAGATCACTTCCTGTTGAGATGTAGGCTTTTAGCACCTTTTCCCCTCTGAGGCGGGGGACCTGTTAGGATGGTCTGCCCTTAGAAGCCGATGGATCCAGTGGGCTTCCAGGGTGCACTGGGAGATTTCCTGTCGGAGCCCTGGCTGACCTCTGGAACAACTGAATGGCTCATGCTGTTGACAGGATCACCCCTGAGCGCCCTCTCCTGCTTGGTGGAGTTTGTTTGGCTCCCTGGTATACTTCAGAGCTTAGAGTGAGAAACAGAGTCATAGCTACAGGGGAGCTAGCCAGGTGTTTTGCCCTGGTGAAGGCTCCAGAGGGGCACCATTGAGGCTCCCAGTCTCTCTCTGTGTGTCGAAACAAAATAAAAAATAAAAAAATTCCTTCCAGTAGCGAGACCAACTAAGTTTGTTATTGGTATGAGCTTTCGTGTGCATGCACACTTCTTCAGATACCAATAACAAACTTAGTTGGTCTCCAAGGTGCTACTGGAAGGAATTTTTTATTTTTTATTTTGTTTCGACTATGGCAGACCAACATGGCTACCTACCTGTAACTCTCTCTGTGTGTGTATGCAAATATGCACAGGGAGGTGCCAAACTTGGTCTTTGACTCAGGTGAAATACAGCCTAGTTTTCCCCTTGGCAAGGAAAGAGGCTAGGAGATGGTTCGAACACGAGTGGAAGAAAAATCTGGTTGAATGCAATCAAACTCTGATGGGGGCTCATCATTGAGCCTACCTAGTGGCAGTGAAGACAGCAAAGAAGCTTTACTCTGCTGCCTGCTTTGCACCCTCATTGTGCTGTCCAGCAGAGCTTTTCCAGGTAGTATGGAGCCTGCTACAGTCTGGCCCAAGGGAGGTGGCGGAACCTATGGCAACTCACTGTGACTTGTTTGCAAAGCTTTTGAGGATAAAATTGCTTGCATCCACTGGAATCTTGACACCGCTGTTACAACAGATGAAAGGCAGTATATAAATTTAAACAACAACAACAGGGGGAGCTGAGCGGCCGGGCAGGCAAGCCAGATGGGAAACAACCACCCGGCCTTCAAGTATATTATCAGACAAAAATAAACAGTGGCTCTCTCAATCTGTTCCTTCGGCTTGTTCAAGGATGCGATTGCCTCAGTTTATAAATCACACCGGCTGTTATGTCTATCTGCCTGCAGTTAGGCTAGGCAAACAGAATACATGAGAATGCAAGAAGAGCCTGGCCAACATCCCATCTAGGCCAGCATCCTGTTCTCACAGTGGCCAACCAGAGGCCCAATGGGAAGCCTGCAAGTAGGACCTGAGGACAAGGGCAATTCTCCACTTTTGTGGTTTCCAGCAACTGGTATTCGGAAGCATTACTGCCTCCGACCATGAAGGCAGAGCATAGCCATCATCATGGCTAGTTGCCATCAATAGCTTTTTCCTCTGTGAGTCTGTCAAATCCTCTGTTAAAGCCATCCAAGTTGGTAGTTATCATTGCTTTCTGTGGAAGGAGGCTCCAGAGTTTAACTATGTGCTGCATGAAGAAGTCTTTCCTTTTATCTGTCTTACATTTCCAACATTTGACTTGGAAGTCCACCAGTTCTGGTGTTTTGAGAGAGGGAGAAAAACTTTTCTTTATATACACTATATATATTTCCCCTATGCCACGCAAAATTTTATAAACTTCTCTCACATCACATCTACTTTGGCAGAGGACTGGACATACCAAGAATGTTGGATCTCATTTTTGTAGCAAGTTATAGCTGTAAGGGGTTGGGAAGTAGGACTGCTTTTCAAATAAAGAAGCAATATATTCCATTTTGAAATAATCCTTACACAAAGGAACCTAGGGAGTCCCCTAATCATAAAGTAAGATTCTAGTCCTTAGAGTTCTGAATAAAAAGGTACCGGTACATAAATTAATAGGTACATAAGTTACCCTATACTGAAATAGACCATGAGTTTATCAAGCTCAGTACTGTCTACACTGTCTGGCAGTGGCTCTCTGGAGTTTCAGACAAGGGACATTCCCAGACCTACCTAGAAATGCCAGGAATTGAACCCAGGACCTTCTGGGTAAAAGGCAGATGCTCTAACACTTTATGCTGTGAACCGCACAGGGATCTTTGGATGAAGGGCAGTATACAAATTTAATAAATAAATAAAAATAAATAACATTGAGCTTCAGCTCTTCTCTGAAGGATTCCAGACTGTCTGGTTGTCTAGGGGCATTTCTCAATCACCATAGGGAACCCAGTGAGTAGCTATGTACATGTGTGGCTGATTTAACTAGCTACAATGGCCGAATAGCCAAGAGGGAACCAAGCATCCAATTTCACTGTGCAGCTTCAAATGAGAGATTTATTTATTTATTTGCTTGATTTTAAATATCAGAGCCAACATTCTTAGGATGCTGAATTTTGTACAAGGGAACAGATTCTGCGGCCATGTGGTAAACCCACAAATGGACAGGTCGAAATCCAGAGCTGCTCATGTCAAAGGAGACGGAGATGGGTCATCATTGGCATGCAGACAACTGGCCCATGGAGCTGCTGAGTCACACAGAAGTCTTTGTAGACTCAAGACTTACCTCAAAGTACTCAGAAAAAAGAAACTACTAGCAGGGAATTATTTGCACTCTTCCTATCCCTAGTCTTGCAATATAACACAACTGCAATCTGCAGCTGACTTCCATACTGTGGTAATACATAGTTTTGGGGTACAGTGGTACCTCTGGTTACGAACGCTTCTGGTTATGAGCTCTGCTAACTCGGAAGTAGCTGCTCCTGGTTTCGAACTTTGCCCCAGGATGCAAACGGAAAGTGTGCACTAGAGGCGTACGCGCGCAGCGGGACGCCCCATTAGCTAAAGTGGTACCTCAGGTTAAGAATGGTTTGAGCTTAAGAACGGAGCTCCGGAACGAATTAAGTTTGTAACCAGAGGTACCACTGTACTTGCAGACTGCTACTGAGGTCATTGTTATGCAAAACTCCCTCCGTGCTAGCAGAAAAATTACTGCACTATGACTGTCAGCTGTTTCAACACTAACCTTCTCTCTCTAACAATGATAAATGCTAAGTTTAGCCTTTTATATTCCAGCATGTGATTGTCCAACATCAAAACAAATTGCCATGACATAAATGGTGCTCTGTGTGTTCCTAATCCAAATAACAGTGTGCCAAAGATGCATAGGACATTGGGGGGGGGGCTCTTCAATCTGGTCCAATATCCCTGGAAGGTGGCCTCTGCTTGAAAATCTCTTAGCAAAGGTAAGTCTGCTGCCTTCCAAATTTTTAAATGTTCTGTCAAAATTCTGCTTCTTGTCATTTGGACCTGTCAGATTGCGTCCTCCCCTCTGGAGGAGGAGTAGGATAATTTGCTGCATGATCCACGAGATAGGCTTTTTCTTCCTTAAAAAGTACGTAGAGCTGAAAGGGGAACTTGGAAGGACGACATTTTTAAGGCTCAGTTTAATTCTAGTAGATCCAACTTCTACCCAAAACTCTTAGTAAAGTGATGAGTGAGTGTCTTTTTGGGCATGCGTATATTGAAGTGACCAGAGGGGATGCTGTCTACAGTGTTCACTCCAAAATCCAAATGTGCCCACAGGCTTGAAAAGGTTTTAGACCTCTGGTCTAAAACAAAGGACGGAAAGAACTCTTTTGTATTTCTATGCAAATTTACACAGATTCCTTCCATGGATTATAACTCACACAATTAGATTAGCCATGGCTTTTTAAAATGGGTGACAGGCCTAATTCTAGTATTTCCACAGTGAGATGGGTTTACCCCGCCTTCACCATGTTCGGCTTTCGAATGAGATTAAATTTGATTGGGTGGCAATCACGGAAAGAATAACATTTCGTCCAATGCTCAGCTTTCCTTATTCCTCTTGTCTAGTAAGTAACTGAGAGGGAAATTATGTATATGTTTACTAAGAATTAAGGCTTCATCTACACCAAACATTTAAAGCACTACTACACCACTTTGTAGTCATGGCTTTCCCCAAAAATAATTATAGGAGCTGTAGTTTGTTAAGGGTCCTGGAAGTTGTTAGATGACCCCTTTTCTTTGCACTGAGCTACAATTGCCAGCTAAACCCTCTTCCCCAGGGAACTCTGGGAATTGTAGCTCTGGGAAGAGAATACGGTATCTCCTAAAAACTCTCACCATCCTGTACAAGCTACACTTCCCCAGATGCTTTGGGGGGAACAATGACTGTTTAAAGTGGTATGATAGTGTTTTTAACATACAGTGCAGATGGGTCCTGATTCCTACCAAGTTTAATGGGACTTACTCCTAGCTATGACTGTGTACGTTTAGTTTTTTTCTAACCCCCCCCCAAAAAAAACCCCCAAAGCCTTTCTTTTAGAAATTCTAGGTGCTGAAATCCCAAGGGAGCAGAAAAGACTGTTTATGTATGCAACCACAGCTGTGCGGATATTACTGGACCAGAGATGGAAAGAAGATAAAGTCCCTACCAGAGAAGAATGGCAGATCAAGTTGATGGGATTATGCCTCAATGGCAAAAATGAACAAAAGAATAAGAAATCAGGAAGATCAAAATTTTAATAAGGAATGGGAATTTTTTTATATAATTTACCTTAAAAACCATTGTAAACAGTTAAAACCGTTAGTAGGATTTGAATAACACTTGTAGTTTAATGGTGAATTTTGGATATAATGGAGATGTAAAAGATTTGGATTATTATAAAAGATGCAGGAGGAAATGATTAATAATAGGGCCAACAAAGGGGAGGAGAGAAGTCCAGGAGATTCTCTGGAATCTTGTCTTTATGTTGTATGTTTGTGATTGTAAAATTTTAATTTGAAAACCAAATAAATTTACGTGTACGGTTAGGAATGCCCTTGTTACATTTTCTTTCCTCCTACCCCATGTCAGAGTGTGTGGTGTGATCGATATGACGTGAAAATAGTTCTTCACATTTACTGCTTTTATGTCAGCCTGTAAATGATATGAAAATGTTCAAATTTTACAATTCCAAAATCCATAACTAGGCAACACATTTGCTATCCAACATATCAAAATGTCACAAAATAGCAAGCATGTTTTTGAGATGTCCACAGCAAGGGAGAGTGGGAAAGAGCAAAAATGAACCGGAAAGGGAACTGCCACAGTCATTAAGGTATGGTGATGAATTATGGAGAACCTCTGAAAGCTTGCTCATTATTTTTAGGGGTTAAGTCTGTCAGAGATCAGGGTTCCAATCAGAAGAGCCTGGTGCACTGGATCAGGTCCAAGGCCCATCTAGTCACACATCGTGTTCTCACAGTGCCCAACCAGAGGCCTAAGAAAACCCCAAGCGGGACCCTGAGTGCAACAGCCATCTCTCCACAGGTGATTCCCAGCAACTGGCATTCAGAGGCATAAAGAAGCATATCATGGCTACCAGCCACTGATAGCCTTTGCTCCATGTGTTTGTCTACTTCCTCTTTAAAGCCATTCAAACTGGTGGTTGTCGCATCATCGGGCTGCAGCAAATCCTACTGTTTTAACTATGTGTTGTGTGGAGCATTACTTCTTTGTGCCTGTCTTGAAATCTTTAAATATTCACCTTCAAGGGATGATCCTGGGGTTCTAGTGTTATGAGAAGGGGAGGGAAAATGTCACTCTAATCGCTTTCTCCATGCCATGCATAATTTTATACCCCTTTACTCAAACAATTTCGTTCCCTCTCAAAACAGCCTCCCATGGGCACCTGCATTTCATCTGCATGGATGCTTCCTTGCCTTCGAAAATAGTTAACAACAGAGCGCCCGCCCCTAACCAAGATCTCTGGGCCACAGCCTTTGCCTCCTCTCCACTTCCTCGAGAGAAAGTCTAACACATAAGCCTGCATACAAACCTTCCTCATTTCATCTGTTTGGCAAAGACGAATGTGCCTTACCAGGCTGGGTTTGAACGTGGTCCAGCTGCTGAGTCATGGCCTTATGCTGGCTTTAAAGCTTGCCTTGCCACAAGTCGGCGCGTGCCTAACTCCTGACAACACACACAGCGTGCGCGCGCGCACACACACACACACACACACACACATACACACAAACATTTAAAAACCAGCCTGTGACTTCCAGGCAAGAGTGCCCTGGCTGGGAAACCGCCTTCAGGCCAGTCCTGAGCACCAGCAATTCTGAGTCACCTTCGAATGCTGCTGGAGCAGCTTAGAGCAGCTGGGCGACATTTCGACACACTGCAATTTGCTTGAGCAAAGCTTTTGTCAGTTGGCCAAGGCAGAACATTAAAACCTGGTGAAGGAGGTCCATTTTTTATTTTTATTTTTTGGAAACCATAGGGGCAGATTGAGGCAGGGGGAAAAGGAGCCAGTGGAGGATTTATTGGCCCCAGGCTTGCAGCAGGATGCAAGCAGCAGGAAAAAAAAAAAGCTTACTTTTTTGTAAAATAAAAACAAGTGACTCTTTTGTTTGGGGGAAGTGTAGTGTGCTGCTCGTGGGTTGTAGCCAGCAAAGTTCTACTCAGAGTAGACCATGCAAAATTCATGAACCTAAGTTATTCATGTCTATCAGTTTCAATGAGTCTCCTCTGAGTAGGACGAATCTTGGATTATTACCCACAATCTAACTCCTGTGTAAGCTTTGTGCAAGCGATTCAGGAGGAAGCATATGGCCATAGTGGGACACGCACAGAAAAAGCTGCAATATGTATCTCACCTACTAATACAAGTGCTTCTGTTCAGGAATCTAGTCAGCCAGGCATGCTCTCCTCAAGGATACTCCATTCCACTCTCTCTTTCCAGTTTCCTTTCTAACCAACCTATTATGTGGCTAGTAAGCAGGCTGAGTTTTCTTTGGGATTATTTGGGGCTGCTGTGTTTTAACTCCCTTAAGAGTTTGTGTGGTTTGTAATAAAGAGAGTCTGTACTGTGCAAACCTCAAGGTACCCCTGCCCCCTGCATACCAATTTACCCCTCTCTTGTTTCTTAGTGGTCCCAGTTTGACTCCACTATTTCTGTTGGCACCCACCACATGAGTTCACTATTAGAGGGACTGAGACCAATCCAGCCTAGATATAAATAATCAGAAAACCCAAAGCCCTTGATTTCCTCAAAGGACACTTTTCAAAAACTGCTTTTTAAAAAATGATTCATTTAAAAGACCAGGCGGACAATTTCACACACATAAAAAAGCCCCAGGTCAGTCAAAACATTTATTTCCCCCACTGTGACAATGATGCTTGGAAGCAGACACAGCTTTTGAAAGAACACTCAAAATTTAAGAATCATGCAATCAACTGGAGGGCTAACAAGCTGTGTCACTCTTTTTCAAAAAAGGCCTAAGGGGACAGGAAGGAAGGAAGCATCCCAAAAGCTACCAAAGGGAGAGCAACAAAGGTCCTCTCTTCCCACCTGATAATGAAGCCACAAAGCGCCTCTGAGTGAACAGAACTCTTCCAAAGCGCTTCTGAGCACAGAGGTGACTTATGTAACGAGTTACACAACGCTGCCCATTAAAATGGCATTTCCCTCTTCACTGAGCGCCTCTCTGTCATCTGAAGAGTGAGTGGCAAAGACAGAGAAGCTTCAATTAAAGCCCTGGCCAATGGGGATGGGGAGGGGGGTGCATGAGGATTTTGGCGGAAGTAGAGCAGAAGGATGAACTCCAGATGAAAGAAAAAGCTTGGGCTTTAGAGGCCAAAGCATACTGTGAACATTATACCAGTGTGTGACTCCACTTCCTAAGCTCTGCAAAAGTGCAACGAGGGTGGGTGGGTGGGTAGGTGTCCCCTGAAACAAGAGGGTTTAAAACGTAAGCTTTGACAGGTGTGGGCCAGAAAGGGATGGAAAGAATGGAAAAGGAAGAGTAATAAAGGAAGAAGAATATGGAGCTCTCTTTTCAACTCACTGGCTTCAATTTTGGTTTAAGTGTTTAAATCTGCTTCAGTTGTTTTATTGCTTATTCAGGAATGGAGAGCATCTTTCTGCCCGTATAGGTAACTGCTGGGGCAGGGCTGTCCCACCCCTGAGGCAAGGTGAGGGAGCCGCCTCAGGCAGCAGGATCCACAGGGGCAGCAGATCTGTCCTCAGAGGAATGCATCAGTCGCTGCTGCAGTGAAGGCTAGATCTGCTCTCCCATGCCACCTCTACAGTGGCCTCTTGGCAATTAAGAGGCACTGCTGGTCCTCCAAATTTAGGGAGGAAATAGCAGGGCTGCCAATAATAATAATAATAATAATAATAATAATAATAATAATAATACGCTGCCCATCTGGCTGGGTTTCCCCAGACACTCTGGGCGGCTTCCAGCAAAATATTAAAATACAATAATTCATCAAATTATTCCCTAAACAGGGCTGCCTTCAGATGTCTTCTAAACATCAGATACTTGTTCATTTCTTTGACATCTGATGGGAGGGCGTTCCACAGGGCAGGCACCACTACCAAGAAGGCCCTCTTCCTGGTTCCCTGTAACTTCATTTCTCACAGTGAGGGAACCGCCAGAAGGCCCTCGGCGCTGGACCTCAGTGTCCGGGCAGAACGATGGGGGTGGAGACGCTCCTTCAGGTATACGGGGCTGAGGTCGTTTAGGGTTTTAAAGGTCAGCACCAACACTTTGAATTGTGCCCGGAAACATACTGGGAGCCAACGTACTATAGGGTCTCCTGGACTGTGCACCTGTGTGGCAGGATTCAGAGTGAGCCCCTTCCCTCCAACTGTGACGGCTTTTGAGTCCCACTTCAGCCATGGGGTAACATTGATTTGCAGGGGGGGGGGGGCGGCATTTTTTGGTTCACGTCAATTGCCAAAATGTCTTGGGCCGGTGCTATGCTGGGAGCCAGAGATAGAAAGTGGGTGGAGCAATGGATGTTTCTCAATTAAGGCAAGTAATAATACTGCTCTATTCCACCTTGGCTAGAGCACACCTAGAGTACTGTGTCCAGTTCTGGGCACCACAGTTTAATAAGGATATTGACAGACTGGAATGTATGCAGAGGAGGGTAACACAGAAGATAAAATGGTCTGTAAACCAAGCCTTATGAGGAATGGTTGAGAGAGTTGGGTATGTTTCATCTGGATAAGAGGAGATGTGATTTGCCAATATCTAAAGCCATTTTCAACTATCTAAAGAGCTGTCTAATGGAAGACAGTGAAAGCTTGTTTTCTAGTAGGCATTACTGAAATCTGGTGGGATGAGACTCAAGAATGGAATGTAGAAATTGAAGGGTAAAACCTGTTCAAAAGGAATAGACCAAATAGGAAGGGAGTAGCAGCAGCATTATATGTAGAGGATATGTACACTTGTGAAGATATCCATGACCTGGAGCATGAAAAGCAAATTGAGAGTATATGGGTAAAAATTGTAGGAGAGAGAAACAACAGTGACCTTACTGTGGGTGTCTGCCAAGCCAGACTAAAGAGTTGGATGCGCTTCCTAGAGCAGATTACCAAACATTCAAGAAGGAGAGATATAATACTCATAGGAGACTTCAACTTCCCTGATATCTGTTGGAACTCAACCTCTGCCGAGAATGTAAGGTTCAACTAACACCTCCATTGCCTCGCTTACCATTTTCTTTCTCAAAAGGTGAAAGAAGCAACAAGGGGACCATCTATTTTGGACAGGATCCTCAACGAGAGAGAGGAACTGATTGACGAAGTGGAACTACTCGAAAACTTGGGAAGTGATCATGTCCTCCTGGGTTTCATAATACAGAGGCAAGGGGAAACTAGTGTAGTCAGACATGCACTCTGGACTTTAAGAAGGCTGATTTCAAAAAACCTAAGGAACTACTGGGTGAAGTCCCATGCTCAGAAATGAATGGGAGTCAGCAGTGTAGCTAGCCGCTCAGGCACCCAAGGCAGCGCATGCATCCTGAGCCCAGGGCAGGCCGCCCATGGGGGCGGGGCAAGCCGGGGCAGGGTCAGCTGCGCAGAGCCAAGCCTCCCCCTCCCCCTCTGCTGTAGGGTGGCTGAGGGGGAGGCGGTGGGCAGAAGCAAGCCCCATGCTGCCGTCTGCCCACCACCTCACCCTCAGTTGCACTACAGCTGAGGGGGAAGTGATGGTCAGATGCCAGCCCTGCGCTGCTCAAAAAAGTAGCACGAAGCTTGCAGACAGTCCGCTCACTGCCTCCCCCTCAGCTGTATGTTGGCTGAGCCTGCAGGAGGTGGCAGGCAGACGCAAGCCCTACGCTGCTGTTTTGGGCAACGCGGAGCCTGCAGGCACCCGATTCACCGTGTCACTCCCAGAAGAGACACATGGTTCAGGCATGCTGCAGGCCCCGTGGTAAGTGCCACACCCCGCAGTGTGGCGTCCAGTGCCCCCCGCCCTCTAACTACGCCTTAAAGGTGAAATATTGAAGGCACAAAGACAGACAATTCCAACAAGAGAGATGGGAGGCATTTAAAGAAACCAGTGTGGCTGCATAAGATTACAGATGAGCTGAGATTTAAGGGCATATATAACAAATGGAAGAAAGGGGAAATCACAAAGGAAGAGTATACATGAGTAGCCAACAGTTGCAGGGTGAATGTCAGGTAGGCTAAAGCTAAGAATGAAGTCAGGCTTGCAAGAAAGGCTATGCTCTGGTGGGTAGGACCTGGACCAATGGCTTCAAATTACAAGTAAGGAGATTACGAATGAACATTGGGAAGTACGTTCTGATGATAAGAGCTGCTCAATAGCAGAATGGGCTTGGGCTTCCTCGGGAGATGGTGAACTCTCCCTCCTTGGAGGAATTTAAGCAGAGGCTGGGTGGCCATCTGTCATGGATGCTTTAGTTGAGATTCCTCATTGCAGGGGGTTGGACAAGATGATACTTGGAGTCCTTTCCAACTCTACAATTCTATGATTCCGTATTACTTTTTTGTATAGCTTGTTTACATTCCACACATGCAAAAGTAAGAGATTTCTATACACACACACCCTTCATCTAAGGCAAACAAGAGAGATTATCACAGCTCAAGGACACATTCCAGCCAGGCAAAAGCAGTCAAGGAAGGTGTGGCGGAGGGTCAGGGAAGGTGCAGCTTGCAGAAGAGACAAAAGCTGGATAAAGAATCTGGAGCACCACATGTGGCTCTTGGACCTCAGAGGTTCCATATCCCTCAGATGTAAGTTTCTGTATACTGCTTTGAGGGCCCTTGTTAGCACCAAATGGTGGTTCAGAAATGTAAACCCATACTTTCTTATTTATATAAGGTTAAATTTCAGTTGGGAATGAGGATTCTAGGGTCTTTAAGCCAGATGTATAAATGAAATTACTAGCCTGCAAAATAATGTTTACTAGCCTGCTGGCAAAGGAGGGAAAGAGAGTGCCACCCCTTTTTCCATTAGCCAAGTGTGCATTTCTATGCTGAGTGCAGCAGAGGGAAAGAGCGCTCCATCTCTCTCCTGCCAGCCTGCTCACTTTACCTGCATGCCATTCCATGTTGCTACCACTCCACCAAGCCCATGGATACATGTGCAAAGCATGAACTAGACAGTCTCTCAGCTCTCTTCCAATTCTATGCTTTTATAAGCGTGCAATGGCCATCATTTCCCATTTATTGTCCCTAATGATGTTGTGGTGGACCATGTATAAGCTGTAAGTCACTTATTCTGGTGACTACCTCTAGGAATCACATATTTATGCCCAGAGCTATTCAGGCATGCTAAAATTAGTCTGTTAACAGTTTTAGTGTCTTAACCACCACCCACTTAAATTCTAAACAATAGAAGAGAAGTAAATGCTATTGCATTCTCCTGTCTTAAAATATTTACAAGTCCTACAATAAAAATAGTTTCCAAGTAAAGCACTCAGTTGGTTCAAACATTTAAGCCATGCTACTCTCATTTTATTAAATCCACCCCAGTCCCAAATTCGATTAGATTGATTTTTTATTTTTTTATTTTTTAAAAATTAAATAAATTTTATTTCATTTATAATTAACAAGACAAAACAAGTAAAAAACATCAATTGATTTTTTTATTATTTGGGAAAACTTGTCAAGATAGCATGAAAAAAACTAACATGGCATATTTTCTTTATTTTTTGCTTTTGTTTACTGAAGATATATATAAAAAATCAAAGCTACTAAATCAGATGTCTCATCAATTTAGGGCAGTAGTAAATCTTCAAAATCAACGTTCTAGAGAAACCATGCTCACTCCTTGCATTGCTTGCACCACCACTACCCCTGCAGAGGCCGCAGAAAGAACAGTAAGTGGATGGATGTCATATTGGCCATCCTTTGGACCTCCTAGGAAACTCACCCAACCAAACCTGCTGCTGCCTGGAACTGGGTTCATGCAGTACAGCTAAACTGAGAGCTGAATGGGATGCAGTGGTGGGTAGCCCAAGGAAGCACCATCAGACCTGGGTGCCTGTCCATAAACCCCAGCATGAAAGACTAGGGTGGTGCCAGCAGATTCCAGGAAACTTCTTTGGGAGTGGAGTGTCTGTGAGTTTATTTGGGCCCTGTGTGAGAGCCAGGTGTCTGAAGGAGTGGCAGAAAATGGTCGGAGGAAGGAATTTACATTAGTATTTATTTATTAGTTAATTTTTATTAATAGTTTTATTGTGTATTTTTGCAACATAAATACACTCCCCTTGAGGCCGATGGGAAATTTCCCAATCTGATGAGAAATTTTAGTCCTACTGTAGCCTTCCCAGCCTTGTGCTCTACAGATAGTGGACTACACCTCCCATCATCCCCAAACACTGGCCATGCTGGCTGGGGCTTATTTGAATTTGAGTCCAACAATGTCTGGAGGGCACCAGGTCAAGGCAGGCTGCCCTACAAACCCCCTTTTTTACATCCTTTGATTGTGTGTAAATGTAGCCTTGGCTCATTTCCTTTCTAAAGACAAGGGAAGAAGCTTCAACATACAGGAAACTGGCCCACCCTTAACCTCTGTTGCCTGGGTGGAGCTGTCCCAAGTCCCAAGACTCTGTAGGGAATGAGCAGATTAGGAAAGCAGCCAGGATTCAGTGGAAGAAGGCGGAGGTGGTGGGCAGGCATGGGCTGAATCCAGACAGTCCAGCCAGATTGATGGGAGAAACTTGTTCTTGATCTGCAGGTCACCCTCCCAAGCAGCTTGGCCCTCAGGAAGCAGAGGCAGCCAGCAGCCACTTTTGACTTCACTGACATTTCAATGGCTGGGCTGAACCAGGCAGCTCATAACGGAGGGAAATGGCAGCATCTGAAGGCTGGAGAAGGGAGGGCCCTCTCTCCTTCCTCTGCTGGCCAGGGGAATGCTCCATGACTCACAGATGTCATGTCTCCTATAGGGGCTGGTGGAGAAAGAAAAGAAAAAAAAGGAGGGGGAGAAGTTTCATTTGGAATCCTAGCCACCTACCCTAAGCAACAGCAGTCAAGGTGTTCCTAGCTGCAGGGCTATCACAAAGGGAGTTGTGTCTGTCACTCAAAGGGTTGGTCCATCTACCACAGTATTTTCAACACTGGCAGCAGCTCTCTCGGGTTTCAGGCAGGGGTCTCTCGCAGCTCTACCTAGAGATGCTGGAGTTTTATAAAACCTACTGATCTATGGTCAGGGATGATTGGAGGTATAGTCCAGCAATCTTGGGATAGCCACAGGTGAACCATCCTTGGGATTACACTAGATTTTTTTAAACATATGTTTAATGCACACCTCTTATTCAATCCATCAATCTCTTTGTTATGGTCCATCTAGCTCTGAATTATCAACACTGGCAGGCAGCAGCTCTCCAGTCTTTCAGGTGGTGAGCATTCTCAGCCCTACCTGGGGATGCTGGCAGGGATTAAACCTGGGACCTTCTGCATGCAAAACAAATCCTCTACTAGTGGCACTTCCTAAAAAGGGTGAATTAACTGGTGGCAGGCCAACAGCACAGCAGTCCTGAGCATGGGGCCAGAAGGGTCCCATGCTCCCAATAGAAAAAGTCAGAGCTGACAGAAGGCTAGCTGCACCAGCAAGCTAAAACCCCAAAGGAGTAGAGGAAGCTGCCTGTGCCTTATAACAGATCATGTGACTTAAGTTTGTCCAGGTTCAATTTACAAAGCAGTATTTTGGCTTGCCTGGAGACCCCCCTCCGCCAGCATGCAGAAACCCATCTCTTGCTTGCAGGCAAGCCCAGCAGATGTTGCGGGAGGGGTGCAAAGGACCACCAAGGCTGCTACTGGATTATACCAAAATCCTAGTGTGAAAAGGCTATAATAACAAATAGCTCCGGCACTTAAGGTCTGAAGCACCTTCAGTGGCTGGATTTCCAGGCTGGAAAGTCACATCCTCCCGAAAAGAACAAAAGGCTCTGACCCTTCCCATCCCCCACAAGGCACCAGCCTCAAGCTGGAGGAACAGTGAAAGGGCGTAAAACATTGATAATGTGCCCATTTTCTTGTTTGACCTGCCTGTCACTTCCCTTGGGAAGGTTCCGCCTCTGCCCCGCCCCCCCTTCTTGGGGGAAAGGAAAACGAACTTCGCAACTTAGGCTTGGATTTCAAGGCATGCGACTTGTCTGGCTGGAATACAGGTTTCTAAAAAGAACCCCATGTTGCCAGGGGTTGTTTACCCATTGCCAAGGCAACAGGGGTGATGTCATTGCCTCTCACCAGTAAGGCACACAATTATGGCAACGGCTGTGGAGGACACCGGTGCTAACAACAAGCTATCCTAGGGTTCAAGAGCTCAGATGTAAGGCACTCCACAGAGTTTTATAAATAAAAAAAATAAAATAAAATAAAATAAAATAAAATAAAAAAGCAAGCACCTTCCAATACTAAGTGCCAACATAAATGGAGTCAGAATAAAAGCACTGAGAACAAGAGAGCTGGTACTGCCATGCTCAGGGAAATGCTGAGATTTGAAGCAGTACAGAATATATATAAATGAATGCCTAAAGGGGGGGCTTATTATTTATTATTATTTTATTTATTATTTCTTGAATTTATATACCAACCAGAGGTCTTAGGATGGTTCACAGAACAAAATCAAACACAAAACCACAAAATACACAATCAAAATAAAATCAACAACCCAATACCCCCCCCCCCAAAAAAACCCCACCACATTTTAAAAGGGCATAGGTTCCAATGAGAATCGAGCCGGCTCAGTAGCCACAGAATGGAATGGGCTGGAAATGCAAAATTAGGGTGGGAATGGGCTGGAATAGCCCGGAGAAGGGCTTGACCAGGGTTTCCCAAAATTATGAGTTCACTGACCCCTTGATAAAGTTGCTATTGTCCCCAACTCAAATTATTAGAAGCATAAATTGAATAAAGTAAAAAATATATATCAATATATCACCTACACTTGTTTATTACCAACCACGATTACTAGGATTTGTAATCTGTAAGAAGAAAATAAATAAGCAAAACAAGTGGGGGGGAAATGATACCCTACTTTTAATATTCTCTGATGTGACGGGTGCACCTGGGTGGGCTTTACTAAGGTTACCAGACGTCCCCGTTTCCCGGGGACAGTCCCCGGATTTACAAATCAATCCCCTGACAAAATCCATCTATTCAGTAGGAAGTTGAAAAGTGTCCCCGGATTCATTGAAAAAAATCTGGTAACCTTACTTTAGCCACTAGCAAGTTGCGAATTCTGGACTATAGACTTGAAATTCTTTTAAAAGTGGAACTTTGAACCTGTCTACAATTCTTGTTTAAAGTAAGGGGAAGAACAAGCAAGTGGTAGGGCCTCTGTGTGGAGAAGATGGAGAAATGCTATTGGGTGACAGAGAGAAGGCGGAACTGTTCAACACCTACTTGGCCTCTTGTCTTCACCCAATAGGAATGCAATGCCCAACCTGGTGATAACGTAATAAATGGTGTGAGGCAGGAGCTGCAGCCCAAGATAGGAAAAGAGGTGATAAGGGAACACCTAGCAAATTTAAATGAATTCAAATCTCCAGGGCCTAGTGAGCTGCACCCAAGGGTACTAAAGGAGCCTGTGGATGTAATCTTAGAACATCTGTCTATAATCTTTGAGAATTCTTGGATAACAGGTGAGGTCCCTGCAGACTGAAGGTGGGCAAATGTTGCCCCCATCTTCAAAAAGGGGGAAATCAAATTATCTATGATTCTATGAGCTATGAAGAAAGAAATATGGCCTGAGAATACTGTTATATTGTGGAATCATCTGATTAAATACAGACGTTCATTAATGGCAAGGCAGATGCCTTCTGTACATGCTCATGCTCTTGATTTCTGAGGCTCATAGTTCCTAATTAAATTTCCCACATCTAATTAGATTGCCTGCATTATAACTCAGAAACTTATTTTCCACTGCTGGGAAGAGAAGAAACAGGATGGTGCACCTGCATCTGCAACAAAACATCATCATAATAACAAAACATTTCTCTCCCATATCAGCCTCTACAGCCACAGCAGGCACTGCGACCTGCCTATAGTATGACTTCACCGCAAAAGTGTACTCCTCCACTGTCTACCAAGCAAGATGGATGCCAAGCAACTAGTCTTGAAACTTGTCTTGAAAATGATGGTTCAGCTGTATAAAGGAATGCCAAATCATATACAAAGTGTCTGGAAGTTTTAGTCCTTGTCAAAATCTCAAAGTATGTGTGATTTACTTCATTTACAGTGGACACTCGGGTTGCGAATATGATCCGTGCGGGAGGTACGTTCGCAACCTGCAGCGTTCACAACCCGCAGTGCTGCGTCTGTACACGCGCGGGTTGCGATTCGTTGCTTCTGTGCATGCGCAAAGCACGATCTAGCACTTCTGCGCATGCGCCAAAACCTGGAAGTAACCTTTTCCGGTACTTTCGGGTTCGGCGCAGTGCGCAACCCGAAAATGCACAACCTGAAGGTATGACTGTAGCGCTATATTCCAGAGTGAGAGGTAGCAAGTATCCTGTGTAAGATTTGGGGCTGTTTTCCACTGAGTTGCAATTACTATTCATGCTGACAAAATCATATATAAGACCAATTCTTTTCATGATGTACAGTATTTACATTGGTATCATAAAAAAATATTTGGTAACATTAATTTTGGATTTTTTATTTATTTACTTTTTATTTGGAGTTTATTTAGTAATATTTATTATTTCTGTCACAATTAAATTCCAAAAATCCTGCACCAACTAATATTCCCACCACAAATGATAATATGTGCCAACTTTATTGCAACCCCTCCAACAATTAAGTGATATAGTAGAAAACATTTTTGATATTTTGCAAAGGAGTGCAATACCATCTGTGTAGTAATTTTAAGGAGTCCCCCTTAGCTATTCTGGAAATAGATTTTACGGGTCACAATTCCTAAATTTTATTCCAATCCCTGGGAAGAATCTGTGTGCCAATAGCTGGTTCGCATATCTTTGTTGTTGTTGTTGTTGTTGTTGCTGCTGTTGTTGTTGTTAATTTTTTTATTCATTTTCAATAACAATCTTTCAATTGACAAATTGAATAAAATCAGTCCAAATTACAATAATAACAATACCACCCATTATATATTCCAATTATAAAATTATTTTTTTTGGGGGGGGGGGACTTCACATGTTCCAGATGTCTAGAGATAATTGTCCTCATTCATGTCTCTGCCTTTTCGGCTATTTTTCAAATTCAAAACTAATATTATCCATCCTTATTCTCAGTCTGATCAGTCGTTGTTTCTGTGGCTCACATCTTCTGTAGCAAAATTTTTATATTGTTAACACACACGAGGCGTTTCCCCCCCCCCATCTTATTCTCTGTCCAATTATGTTGGTGTTCAGTCCTCTTATCTCTCCTTTGTTCGTTAAGTTCTCATTAAAGGCACCGGGCTTCATTCCAAAAATAGAATTTATAAATGGCAAGTCAACAAGTTCTCTCTGATGTCTCTTAATGAGCTGGTGTCCGTATATGTCTGTATATAATGCTGTATTGTGGGGCATGCTTCCTGGCTGTATATTATGTGAGAATTATTTAAATTCCTCCAAGAACAAAAGGACACCCCCCCAGCTCCTCTGGGCCCTAGAAGAGCTGGCAGGGATCCAGCGCTCTCCATCCTTCTGTCCACAATTTCTGTCCACAATATGTATAAAAACAATCCATACAAGCAGATGTATTTTAGAACAAAGTACACCCCAAGTCCAAAGGAGCTCTTTTCCATAAGAATTTCCTTTTTTTTTTTTGGTAACTGTGCAATAATGATTGACATTTTGTTTCCATCTTCAGCCCGAGCTGCCATATCTGATCTTGTTTTGCCAGCTCTAATTCTCATTAGAGTTCTCTAATTTTCGCCTCGTGTTTCGTTTAAGTAATTAAATTCTTTATTCTGGCTGAGCTTCGCCAAATCGTGATGTAATATAGCAAGTACAGAAAGATAGTGGTTGCTGACCTCCTTAATCCACGTTTCAAGATGAGAGTCTGTTTAAAGTCCGAAATTCAGCATCCAACGACTGTATAATTTGGCAGTTTTTTTCTTTTTTCTCTTCCATCTGGAACATGCCTATTTTTTATCCAAATCTTATTATTTTATAAAACAGGTGTCTCCTGCGTGTAAGAGTGGCTCTGGAGAGTGCCAGCCATGCCGTGCTCTTAGACCCAGCGTCTCTGCCGCTCGCACCTTGATGCGAGCCAACAGATCACAGCCGATCTGCTGGTCTGTGAGACAGTCCTCCCCCACCCTGGGGAGTCTGCCAGGACTAAAGGTAAAGGGACCCCTGACCATCAGGTCCAGTCGTGTCCGACTCTGGGGCTGCGTGCTCATCTCGCTCTATAGGCCGAGGGAGCCGGCGTTTGTCCGAAGACAGCCTCCGGGTCATGTGGCCAGCATGACAAAGCTGCTTCTGGCGAACCAGAGCAGCGCACGGAAACACCGTTTACCTTCCCGCTGGAGCGGTCCCTATTTATCTACTTGCACTTTAACATGCTTTCGAACTGCTAGGTGGGCAGGAGCTGGGACCGAGCAACAGGAGCTCACCCCGTCGCAGGGATTCGAACCGCTGACCTTCTGATCAGCAAGCCTGTGGTTTAACCCACAGCGCCACCTGCCAGGACTAATTACCCCCATATCAACCCTGAATTACTGGCAGGGCTGGGGTCCATTCGTGTGGGAGGCAGCCATTTCCCACAGCAGGAAACTGGAAGTGGTTCGCATATCTTTTAAAGGGGTTCCACATATCCATAAGTTACATTAAGCAGTATAGAATACAATTTAGAAACTACCCCAGGCCCTTTTTGACCCCCTTTCAACTCTTATGTCCTTATTCATCCCCTGCACAGTCCCATGGTGGGAAAGTCAAAACCAATCACTATGGGAAACTGGCTAGCTGGCTCCCTGAACAAGAACAATCCAGCTTGAAGGTAAAGCTGACACTGCAACATTTTGTTGCAGATATTACTAGTCAATTCCTCACCCAAAACGGGAACTGGAAGTAAACATTCTAGTTCATGTTAAAAACATGTGGATTGATCTGTGTCACCATTTCCTGTTTTGGAAAATCTCTTCAGGACTTGAACAGGAAGCGTTCTGTAGTTGTTTTCACACTCTTGAGCGGGGCAGGGATAAACCATCATCATTGACTATCACTCATGCTGTTTGGCATGATGAGAGTCAAGAGTCCAACAACATCTGGAGAGCACCAGGTTGGCAAAGGCTAATGCTCTAAACCAGTGGCTCCCAATCAGGCTGCCTGTGTAACCCACCCAGGGATCCGTAGCACTAACCCACCAACTGTCCAGGACATCCTGTTTTTGAGAGCCATGCTCTTCTCACATGAACATGGCACCCAAAACCACATGAGATCACAGCCAGATGCACATCTTACCCAAGATTCTGGTGACCCAAAACACATGTTTGTTGGTACTGTGCTCTTTCATGGGTCATGTGATTCACATGGGTGCATGGTCCTGAAAACGTGTGTCCCAGTTATGTGCTGGGACATATTGGAGGTTATGGTGGCACCATTCACATAACAAAAACTACCATAGAGATATCAACATTTTCAAAAGTAGTGAGTCAATGGTTTGGCTTTTGAAAAACAGGGAGTCCGTAATACTTATCTAATTGGGGACCACTGCTCTAAATCATAGATCTAAACTAATACAACACACATTTTGCAGCAGACAAGTCCCCTGTATCAGGATGAAGGACTACCTAGTCTTAGCATCCTGTTTTCTTACAGCGACTGACCAGATGCTTCCTAGAATCCCACAAGCAAGGACTGAAAATAGTAGCTTTCTCCTGCCCCTTCCAAATACTGCCTGCATCTTCAGTAGGTGGCATACAAGGTACACTGCTTCTGAACTTGGAGGCTCTATTCAGACATCACAGCTAAGAACTACTGACAGACTCTGCCTCCTCCAGGACTTTGCCTCATTCCTCTTTAGATATTTTCCATGGAAAACATTGACAACACAGCCATTTTTAGTCAAAATGTCTAACACCAACCCATCTGAGGGTGGTGTTCAATGCTATGTGAGAAGCAAGACTCACTGTAAAACTAAGTAAATGCTGGTTTGGGCAACCTAAAGTTATACAGTGGTACCTCGGATTACAGATGCTTCAGGTTACAGACGCTTCAGGTTACAGACTCCGCTAACCCAGAAATAGTACCTCGGGTTGAGAACTTTACTTCAGGATGAGAACAGAAATTGTGTGGCAGCAGCGAGAGGCCCCATTAGCTAAAGTGGTACCTCGGGTTAAGAACAGTTTCAGGTTAAGAACGGACCTCCAGAACGAATTAAGTTCTTAACCCGAGGTACCACTGTACTTGGGACACAAGGTGGGTACATCATCCCTCCTTGTGCCCCAAGGGGGCAAGGGACAAGACAGAAGCAAACAGAGATTGGGAAACTCCCAAAACAAAACCCCCAGGTTTGGTCCTCTTTGGTGACACCAGAAGCCATCTGCACTTCCAGATCCAATCCTACAGACTTGCCTGTCAAAAACCTTTATCTTCCCAGCCCTCACTCCCAGACTGCAACTGTTATAAACTAGTGTTGAGAGGGCCAGGGAGAGATAGGCTTTTCCACAAGGACCCTTTCATATCTGGGGGTCTAAGAATCACCCATCTCTCCATCTTGTCTGTTGAGCTTCCAGAACAAGCCAGCTCCAAGTGGGGCATTTAGACCCCAAGACAAAGGGGGGGGGGACTCCAGCTTTCCAGATGTTGTTGGACTCCAGCTCCCATCATCTCCAGTCACCATGGCCAATAGTGAGGGATGATGGGAACTGTAGTCCAACAACATCTGTAGCCCAACAGCCCCATCCCTGCTCTCTAAGTTGGGAAATAAAGCTGCTGTCAACTGGATTTCCACAGCAATTTTTTTATTTAAATGTGTGTAGCAAGGGAACCAAGGATGGGTCAAGTGGCCTCAGGGGCACTTGCATTCCAAGATAGGGCAAAGTTAAGAAGTGATTGCAGACAGATGACAGGGGACCATCAAATGACCACAGACAATAAAATTGTGCAATGACTGACTAGAATTTGGGGGCCATCCAACAACAACTGATTGGCAGTAGATTTGGTAGGGCCAAAGATAACAGGGGAAAGGTTGATAGGACTGGACATCTTTAGCTTGGAAGAAAAGAATTGGGTGGGGAAGGCAAGATAATTGTCTTTAAATCTCTGTAAGGTTGCCACATAGAAGACAGCAAAAGTGTGTTGTCTGCTGTGGTGAAGAGCCCACACTAGATCTAGTGAGCTTCAGTTCCAGGAGGGGAGATTTTCAATTGAACATTAGGTGGCATTTCCTGAAGATCACAGCTATTCAATAATGGAGCTAGCTATGGGTGGGGGAGCATCCTCTGGCTGAAGGTCTTCCAGCAGAAGCTGGACAATTGTCTGTTTGCTGGGCAGGGGTCCTAGCTGTGGATTTCCTGCTTCAAATAGGAGACTGCCCTAGATGGCGCACTAACTCCAGCTCAATGATTCTATGACTTATTGACAAAACACATAGCTAAATTGATAGAATCTGGTGCCCCTTAATGCTAACTGTTGGGGACAAGCAGCAAAAAGAAAGGGCTATTGCCTTTGCACCCTGTTTGTAAGCTCCCCAGGAGGTACCAGACTAGCCACTAAGGAAAGCAGAATGGACCTTTCAGTGTCACATAGCAAAGCTCTTCCAACATTAATGCATATATAGATGGATTTGATAGCTGTGCACAGAACGTAGGAAGCTGCCTTAAGCGGAGTCGGACTAATGGTCCATCTAGCTTAGTGTTACCTATGCTGACTGGCAGTGGCTCTCCAGGGTCTCAGACAGGGAATCTTTCCCAGCCTTGCCTGGAGATGCCAGGGATTAAATCTGGGACCTTCTGCATGCAAAGCAGATGCTCTCTCACTGAGCTACAGACCTTCACTATAATGAATCAGACCATTGGTCCATTTGGTCAGTACTGTCCACACAGCCTGGCAGCAGCTTTCCAACATTGCAGAAGAGGGTCTTTTGCAGCTCTACCTGGAGATGCCAGGGATGAAACACGGATTCTTCCACATGCAATGTTGATGCTCTGCCATCAAACTACAGTCATTGTACACAACTGTGCAACACAAAACTAAGTGAAGGGAACTAGGGTTCTCAAATAAGAGATTTTGGCAGGTTGACCCAAGTACCTTACTCTCTCTGTACCACTGGGGTAGCCTGGCTTGTCTTGTGCTTCGCTACCATGACCAACTCAATGGTGGCACTGTAGCTTGGCAGAGACCAGGGGGCACAAGACAGCCAACAGTACTTGCCTGTGAGTGCTCCAATTGGAGAACAGCCTTTACCAAAGGTGTCATGGGCTTTGAAGACACTTGAACTCAGGACGCAAGGGAGAAACGTGCTAAGAGGAAGGCACGCTTGGCAAATCCACACCGTGATCAACTCCACCTGGAAACCAATGTCCCCACTGTGGAAGGACATGTGGATCCAGAATTGGCCTCCACAGTCACTTATGGGCTCATTATTAAAACCGTGTTTATGGAAGACAATCTTACTCGGCTACAAGTGATCACCAAAGAAGAAGAAGACGACCTGATCCCACAAAGTTCTGACCTCGGTCTGGCTCCTCAATCTGAAGACAGCTGTGAGTGCCTGCTGGTATTGTTCCTGCCTGGTCCACTAGAACCAGTCACAAATCACCCAGACTCAGCCAGGAGATCCAGTGTTAGACAATTCCCAGGCACCTGGCTACTCAGGCACCTAAGGGTGCTCAGAATTTGATGCATTTCTAAAGCCTGGCAGTAGAAACATATGGAAGTTTCTTCAGTGTGTGTCATGTGTGAAGCATTCCTGCAAACTGAGTCCAGCAAAAGCCCACATAATGGCAGCAGGAATAGGGAGACACTTGTAAGTGAACTAAAAACAGGCCTTGCATCAACTGAAAGCCTTCTGGGCCAGAGGCCACAACTTCCTACACCTTCCTAAATGCATTTTAGAGGGTGGGAGAAGAACAGACTTTCCTGAAAGAGGACCTCCTTCTTCATATCACTAACCAAACCAGTTTTACCCTCAGACTCAAGAGCAGTTGAGGAACCAATGCTGTGCTGCTGTACACCCCCCCTTTTTTTTTTGCTGTTCTGAGCAGTTCTACTATTGCAAGAGGTTGGTAGTGGTATGTGTGTGAGTGTGTAAAGGGAAAGGTTGAAGGCACATTTCTCCACTGGGAAAAAGACTCAGAAGGCAAAACTCCCCGACAACCCCACATAGTGAGCTGCCTTATAGTGAGTCAGACCATTGGTCCATCTAACACAGTACTGTCCCCACTGACTGGTAGTGGCTCTCCAGGGTTTGGGGCAGGGACTTTCCCAGCCCTACCTGAAGATTACAGGGATTCAACCTAGGCTTGGGTCTTCTGCATGAAAGCAAATGCTCCACCACTGAGCTCTAATGGAGAAGGGAAAGGCTGAATGTTAAGTAAACCAATTATTACAATCAAGCACAATGCAAATATTGTGAAATAAAACAAATACATAACTAGCCAGGATCCTGTGATCTCAAAGTTTCAAATTAATGTATTCTTGCTGCATTTCTGCAAGATGTACTGTTCAGCAGTGGTGATTGGAGCACTTAATCACTCCTGACATAGAAAGAGTAGAATAACCTAAGCCTTGAGGAGGCTGTCTGGTGTAACTCTGTACTGTGCTAACTGCACCTCCTTCCAGTTAGTGACTTGTGCAGCAATCAGGGGTTGTTGTGTTTCTGTTTGTGCAGATGCAAGATTGAAGCAGTTCTCCAATTCATTCTCTCTCTCTCTCTCTCTCTCTCTCTCTCTCTCCCTGGATTGTGGCCCCAATCCTGTGATCCTAACCATCAAATCAGTAGCTCAGTACTCATTTTAGCTAGTGATAAAACTAAGAGATGCATTCTTTGGGAACTGAACTGTCTAGTTAAAGGCAGAAAAAGGAGATGGTGCCCCAAAATGAAGGGAAAGACAGCCAACATGGCATCTGGGGAGTGGTAATAATAACCCCACAGCCCTGCCTTAGCATCACAGCACATGAAATGTCAGAGGCCAAGGGAGGTCAGGCTTGGACACCATCATATCCAGAGTGTGTTCTCATTAACTTAAAGTTCAGCCTAGCAATCCATCAGAGTTTAGATGCAGTGAACTCACATTTTAAAAGCATTAAAAAATGCAACAAACAAACCCCAAACAGCTAGTTTACATCTTTATTTCTACAGTTTTCAAGCAAGTCTGATGTTCAGGGTTCAAGGTCAGAAACACAAGTGCAGAAAAATGTCCCTATGCTATTATAGACATTCCCTACAGCTTCATGCTTTGGTTTTACTTACAAGTAGCCAACATAAATAAAACTTTTCACAACTAGCTGACGCGGAGTTCCATTTGTATAGTATAGCTTTCCTTTAGTGAGTGAATGGCGAGCAAGACTCACAGACAAAGATATATTGTGGGAGGAAGGGGCCAGTCAGCCAATCGGTTACAAAAGCAGAGGAAAAGGACCGAGAACCTCTAGCCCACTGCCTCACAAACTGTGCTACATGGACCACCAATAGTCTGTGGCAGTGTTTTTTTTTCTGGGGAGACGCGGGGGGGGGGACTCATACCCCTAAACATTTTGTGAATCTAAGTTTAGCCTTATTGAGGGACAGTATTGCAATATGAGTAGGAAAATGAGAGAACTCCTAAACTTTTTTTTTTAAGCACTGGTCATCAGGCAGCACGGCCAATGGCCAGATGGGTCATGGGTGTTGTAATCCAGCAGCATCTGGAGAAACACAGCTTCCCCATCCCTGCCACAGGACAACGTCAACAACTCCAGGAAAAAATAAATAAAAAGGAGGTATCTATCACCAAAGCAGCAGCATTAAAGCTACAATGGTTTTTTAAAACAACCATATTTTTTAAAATAAATGCTTCACCAGCTTACATACTGGAATACCCTTTTTTTTCTTTTTAAAAGACACTGAGCCCATTCAACAGTTGCCCACAAAATCAGATCAACAATAGTTGCCTTAAATAGAACACAGGCACCCATCCCCTTGAAGAGCTTAGTGTCACCCACAGGCCAAAAGTTCTTCCCTGCCTCCCCTCCAAGCCTGGAGCTCCACTGTTTGCTTGCATTATCTGATCACTGCTTCTTAGGTTGTCCAAGTGTTAAATCATCAGACTGAGGGCACTTGAGTAGAGGTTTCCAAGGACTGCCCACCCCATCCCCTGGAAAGCAATTTTCATTAGGAACCCAATTACCCACAAGGCGCAATAAAAAACATTTAAGGTCCCTGATCTCATAACTCTTCGGAAAAGCAGTCAATGCTCACAGGCTTCCAATGGAGGGGTGGGGGTGGGGTGAGAGAAGGAACCACTTGAGCAAATGCTAGAAAAGGAGGAAAGCTGTAAAATTATTTGCTGCTAAAAGCCTTCCACCAGCACCCAGCACCAGCACCCTCCCAATAGAAGAATTCTAACTAGGAGAGTATATTGTTGCTGGTATTGGTTTGTAGCCAATGTTAGCTCTAATCAGACCCCTGTACATTTAAAGCTAATTTAAAGCCCTTGACTACCCCTAAATAATCCTAGGAGCTGTCACTTATTAAGGGGTGGTGTGAATAGTAGCTCTCAGAGGGGTCAAATACAGTTCCCAGGATCCTTTGGGGGAAGTCACATACTTCAAATGTATGATGTGTTCTCAGTCTGAGAAGCAAGAAACCACAAGTGGGATGGGTTGACACTCTGTGGAGAAGGACATGAGAAGAGCCTGTTGGATCAGGCAAATTGCCCATCTGTTCTCACAATGGCCAGTCAGATGCCTGAATGTGAAGCCCATAAGCAGGACCCGAGCACAAGCGTCCTCTCCCAGGCTGCAGTTTCCAACAGCTGGTATTTAGAAGCACTGCTGCCTCTGACTCTGGAGGCAGAATTTGCCACCGTGGCTAGTTGCCACTGATAGCCTTATCCTCCATAGATAGTCCCCATCAGGTTCATTCTTCTGAACTATGGAAATCTGTCCAAAAGCTAAGCATGGTTTTAAAAGTCCTGCATTCCCTTTGTTTGCAAATGTCCAACCCGGTGCAAGGAGAAAGATCTCCCTCCCCCATCTCTCTCTGATAAGGTCCTTTTAAATCAGATCAAAATATGTAGCCTGAGGGAGATGGTGCCTTGTCACTCCAGCCAGCTCTCTTTCTGCCTCCCTAATTAACAGGGAGTGGACAACAGCTGTCTGCAGCCTGGAGGCTTGGAAGCTCTCAGCACAACAAGAGGCCAAGCCTGCTATGTGCTATGCGCAGGACCAACCATGCATTGGCGGAGCTGCTGATGCATGTAACAGTTTTGGCTGCAGCAATGGAGTTGACACTCAAGAGGAAACTGGGCGGCTGAAATCATGGAACCAGTATACACCCCAATGACCAAACCTGGAAGCCTTGAGGCAAGAGGAAGATGTCACAGCAGACGTGGCTGGTTAACTACTGAAGGGAGACTAAAGTGTTAGGGAAGATTAAGGCTGGTCTTACCATACAAGAAACAGAATAATGATAGGCACAGAGAATGAGATCCCGCTAGACCAACCTGGTAACCTCCAGACGTTTTCATCTACAACTTCCCTAAGACCCAGCCAGCACAGCTGAAGGTCAAGGAATGATGGGAGTTGCAGTCTGACAACATTAAGAGGAAACTAGGTTAAGGGACACTAGAGATGTGGGAAGAAGTCATAGTTTGGTGATAAGAACACCTGCTTTGCATGCATAAGGTCCCAGGTTCAATCCCCACTAGCATCTCCAGGCAGGAATGAGAATGTGCCCTGCCTGAAGCCCTGGAGTACTGCTGCCACTCAGTGTAGACAATGCTAAGCTAGGTGGATCAAGGATCTGAGTCGGTATAAGGCAGCTTTCTAAGTGAGTGCTGACTGGGTGCTAAGATTTGAAGTTAGGCAGGCCTGGATTCGCCTGACTCTGTTCCCTGGTCGGCTGCAGAGGATTTGTTACTAAAAGGCAACCATGCAGGTGAGGATTTACCAGCCTGAATGAGCACTGCAGGAGCAGTCCAGGCATTTCTTACAGCTGTGATTCACCTAGAGCTCCAGGCAGTATCTTAGTGTCTTCTCTGGCTGGGCTTGCTCATTCAAAGAAGATAACCATCCTGCTGCGAGAGAGTGTTTGAGTGAGAGACAGAGACAGACAAAGAGAAAGGTATATCTTCTCAGGCAAAGATTAGTGGAATATTATGCAGCACAACATTCAGTTGTCAACTTACAAGAAAATTATGTATGCACTTGATCTCCATTCAAGGCAGGAGTTTTCTGCTGAGGTAGTCACCCAAATAGCAATGCTGTCTATCTGGTATGGGCCTTGAAAACAGAGAATGACAGGGATCTGTTGATCTTGGAACTGGTGCAGAGCAAGATAACAGGGAGCTGCTTTATACCAAGTCAGTCCATTGGGTCCATCTAGCTCCATAATGTCTACACTGTCTGGCAGCAGCTCTCCAGGGTTTCAGGAAGGGCACATTCCTAGCCCTACCTGCAGATGTTGTTGGGGATTGAACCTGGGACGTTCTGCATGAAAGGCAGATGATCTACCACCAAGTTGCAGACCTTCCCTTAGATGGAGTGGGTAATTCACAGAATGAGACCATTGGGCCACCTAGTTCAGTATTGTCTGCAGTGACTTGCAGCAGCTCTACAGGGTTTCAAAGAAGAGTCTGTCTTAATCCTACCCAAAAATGTTGGGTACTGAACCTTGAACCTTCTGCATCCAAAGCTGATGTTCTATGGTCCTTCCCATCACCAGAAACACCAACACCTAGCATGAGCTGGAAAGCTTTGAAATAAAATCTCAATTCAGCTACTATGGGTGGCTTCAGGCAAGTAATACTTTCTCCCTTTGCTAAAATGATTATTTAAAATCTGTCATATGTTTTACCTATTCAAAATAATTATGCTATTATTTTGTAATGCTGCAAGCCACCTTACTTAATAATTTATTTATTTATTTCACAAAAATTATATACCACTTGACTGTGAAAAAAACAAACCCATCATCAGTTACAAAAGAACAGCTAAAACATCTATTTAAAACAGTTGAAAATAATTAAAATCGGTGATAAACTGCTGTGTCATCTGGGTCTGTCAGGCCAAGGCACTGCTCAGAAGAGACCAAAACCAAATTGGAGAGTGTTCCACACCCCAATTCCATTTACAATTAAAAAAAAGGAAAATCAGGTGTAAATGGTTAGAACACAGAGAAGATAGAAGGGATAACTGATCAGGAAAGTGCTGGTACAAGATTACTTAGCATTGCTTATTCTAAAGAGATTCTCCACATTAATCTACACGATAATCCAGGAGAGGGGGAGAGAGGGGGGGGAGAGAGAGAGATGCAGCTGTTGTGTTTTACTGCCAGCCAGTGAAGGCGGTAACCACTTCCTATTGATGCTGAGGATTTCCCGAGATTTCTCCACACATCCATCCCTCCCGCTTCATGTGGCTTACTCATAAGGAACAGCTGCTCTGGCAAGGGTCAGAATCAACATGCAACTTCCTTGCTTAAATATAAATCAATGTATTAGAACGCAAAGGGGGAAGTCAAAACCTTCCCCCCTTAAAACAATCCAGATCCTAGATCGGGTTTGTGTGTGTGTATCTTGCAACCCTGGCTTCCTGCCATCAGCGCTCCCTTCGAGGAAACAGTTACACCCTCTATACAACTGGAGAAAAGGAAGAGAGCTGAAAGGGAAAATGTTTTAGACAGGTTTCCCAGGGTAAGAAGACATCCGAAAGTCCCTTGAGTGCGACCGATATTGTTTCCAGCATAAGAATAATATCTCAGAAACACACACACACTCCAGATGGCAAAAAACAAAACCGAAAACAAAACAGTTTCCTTCTCCACTGTTCAAAATTCACACAAGAAAATTCCTCCACTCTCTTAGCAAAGACATTAGTCTTAGCAAATTTTACAGAGCAGACAGAGCTCAAGTAGTACAGGACATACTTTGCATACACAGGATCCCAAGTTCCATACCCAGCATCTTCGGGCAGAGCTGAGAAAGAAACATATCCACATACATTAAATCCTGGAGAAATGATGCCAGCCAATGTTTACAATTCTGAGGTACATGGACCTATGGTCTGATGTAGTATAAGGTAGTATAAGTCCTCCACTGGCGCCAACTCCAGGGGTCCTTGGGGACAACCTACAATTTTTGTTGTTGTACGTGTCCCCCCTGCTGGCTGCCCAGCTTTCACCGCCCGCCCCCCAGCTTTCACCGCCTTACCTCTGGTACTCAGACACTCTAGTGGCAACTGAGCCTGAGTCTGCACCTCTGCCGCAAGGCCTCTAATAGGGCCATGACATCATGTCACTGCGATGTCTTCACAACGCAGCGTGGCACGTTCACAAGGGCACTCATGGTGTGGGGCCCAAGTCGGCACCACTGAAGCCCTCTGTTCCTAACTGGCAACAGATTCAATTTGAAACTGTTATTTACCACAGCTTGAGTAGGCTTGCATTTAGCCACTTGCCTGGTCACCTGTGACACTTTATGCATTTGCCTTCCATAATGTGGTACCCTCCAGGTGTTTTGTTTCCAGGCATGAGTCTACCTTCCTTGTCTGATGGGGTTCAGGAGGAAGGCACTCCTCTTTTACAATGAATACTTTGGTGGGAGTTTCCCATACAGTGGTACCTCTGGTTGCAAACGGGATCCGTTCCGGAGGCCCGTTTTGGTACTTCCGGGTTCGGCGCATTCGTATCCTGTGACGAACGCAACCCGCAGCGGCCGTAACCAGAGGTACGACTGTATAGGGAGGCTGCCTCTTCACCAGCAATAACCTTCACAGTACTCCTGTGCTTTCCCCAACTTACTACACTGATAATTAGATGGGAAAAGGACTTTGGGTGAACTCTATGAACAACAATGGACAAGCTGGAATGTGTGCAGAGGAGGGCAACCAAGATGATCAAGGGTCTGGAAAACAAGCTTTATGAGGAACGGTTGAAGGAGCTGGGTATGTTTAGCCTGGAAAAGAGGAGACTGAGAAGAGATGTGATCACCATCATCAAATATATCAAGGGCTGTCACATGGAAAATGGAACAAGCTTAATTTCTCCTGCTCTGGAGGGTAGGACCCAAACCAATGGATTCAAGCTATAAGAAAGGAGATTCTGACTAAACAACAGGAAGAGCTTTCTGACAGTAATAGGTGTTCAACAGTTGAATGGTCTTCCTTGGGGACTCTCCTTCCTTGGAGGTTTTTAAGCAGAGGTTGTATGGTCATCTGCCATGGATGCTTTAGTTGAGATTCCTGCAATGCAGGGGGTTGGACTCGTTGAGCCTCAGTGTCCTTTCTAACTCCACAATTCTATGATCCTATAACTACAGTTCCCATCAGGGTCCAGCCAGCAGAGTCTTCTCCCTGCTTGGAGTTGGACAGGACACACACACACACACACACACACACACACCCTGTTACGCTGAGTCCAGCACAACTGCAAGGATCCTGCCAGTTCCCTCCATCTTCAGCTTATAATACTAGAAATCAAGATCACCCAATGAAACTGAATAGGGGAAGATTCATGGCTACTGAAATAAATACTTTCACACAGCACATAGCTAAACTATGAAACTCACTCCCACAAGATGTTGTGACAGCCAGAAACTTGGATGGCTTCAAAAGTGGATTAGATCATGGAGAAAGAAGGCTATCAATGTCTACTAGCCATGATGACTATGTTCTAAATCAAATACAAGTTGCTGGAAATGGGGAGAAAGCTCTTGAAATCAGGTCCTGCTTGTGGGCTTCCCATTGAGGCACCTAGTTGGCCACTGTGAGATCAGGATGCTGGGCTAAATGGTCCATTGGCCTGACCCTGACAACTTCTCTTATGCTATGTTCTTATGGACTTTTGGCCTGATGCAGCAGGGCTCTTCTTATGTTCTTAACCTGTCTTGTACAGAAGCCTGTGCAATATCACGTAATGCCTCATTGGGCAACAACTCAAAAGCCTGACAGTGACTCCAAGGGACTCCTGCAAGGCTGCCTGAAACATAGTTTTGGTGACCATTGGTCGTATTTTTAACAGAAAACACATCCATCACCCATGACATGTGCATACAAAAATGTTTGCTAATCAAGCTGTGCCCTTTCAGCTCAGGATGGAAAATCCACAGCCTCTTGCTGAACCACTGACCGCCTCTGGCAACAAGCTCCCAGAATGTCCACAGATGCAGACGGCTACAAGGATTGAGCAAGGATGGCTTGGCCCCAAACTCAATCCCTTCCGCAGTCTGGGTATCCAAGTCGAGACACAGAACACAAAGGACTCCTTGTAAAACCCAGACCCACTCACAATGCAGCCACAGTCACACAGAGTTATCAGGACAAACATTATGACATTAAATGGCATCTGTTGAATCAACTGAAATGACAAGAGAGGCTTTATTATTATTATTATAAAAAGAACAGCCTCACAACTCGCCATGGAGAGAGTGCTCCAAGTGTTGTGACAAGAGAGTCAAGCTGTGGCACAAAAGCATCCTCAACGCCACTCAGAGACGACACTGAAAAGTTGCCTTCACAAACACTACCAGTCCTGAACCAGACAGCCATCAGCAGCCTGGTGTCCTCCAGATGTTTGGGACTACAACTCCCATCAGCCTCAGGTGACACAGCCATGCTGAAGAGCACCAGTTTGGCAGACCAACCAGTCCTCATGTCTTGCCCTGCACATCTGTGTGCCCTGCATATCTGTGTGCTGTGATGAGGAAGAGGACATTGATTCCCAAATGATGCACCAAGGGAAGCTAGTGCGTCATGAGAAATGCATTCCCATTATACAGGGATATGGAACTCATGGCCCTGCAGATGACAATGAACTCCCCTCTCATTAGCCCCAGTCAGCAAGGCTGATGGTAGGGGATAGTGAGAGGTGGAGTCTAACAATAGCTGGAAGGCCACAGTTTCCCCATTCCTGCCTTTTAAAAAAAGTAACAACTCTGACCTCATTCACTCCCCATACAAACCTTTTGATGCAAGCTTATCAAGGGTGGAACCCTGACCATCAGGCTCTTTTTCTCCAGGAGATTAGTCTAGGGATGTGGAGCAGAAGGAATTGCCCTCAGTGGTATATAAGCAAGCAGAAACACTTAAGTAAAAGAATTCCATTATGGCAGTATCATCCTTGACCCAGGGGTTGTGTTTCTAGCTCAGAAGCCCTAGAGAAACCTAAATTCCCATCAGAAACAACTGCTAAAGTGGGCTTGGCCCCTTTAAATGAAGATGCTCCTCCAACTGAAGGAGGAGCCAGCAGCTAAGACAGGGTTTCAGCTCTTATTTAAGGCTCAGTGGGGGGAAAGCTGCTGCTGAAGCAACATCCAAGCTCGGCTGTCATGGAGGCGCCAGCCTGGGTCTTTTATCTGTCCTGAATTTACAACATTCAGCTTCACTGAATGTCCATTAGTTCTGGTCGGGAGAGGGAGAGGCAGAGGGAGAAACTTTTCCATATCCACTGTCTCCAGGCACTGCATAATTTTTTTAACTTCTATCATGGCACCTCTTACTCTCCTTTTCTCTAAATCTGCAAACACTGCAACCTTTCTTCATAGCAGAGTCACTTGATTGTTTTGGATGCCCTCTTCTGAACTTCTTGTTCCAACTCTATAATACCGTTTTTTGAGGTGAGCCCAGTGTTAGAAAATCAGATATATAAGCTAGGCACCAAATGGCTCCTTAAATCAGGGTTACAGTCACCAAATGAAATGCCTAGTTATCATTTTGGGGCCAGACAAGCTTGAAAGTCGTATTTTTAGATATTACTTTTTGATTCCTGAAATTCATTCAAAGTGTGCAGATAAAATATAACCTATAGAGGCTTCTCCAGGGTTCCAGTCAGAGGACATTCCCAGCCCTGCCTGGAGATGCCAGGGATTGAACCTGGATGCTCTACCATTAAGTTACAGCCCTTTGCAAAGTCATACTCAAATTACTCATCAAGGCTTTTATGCACATGTACAGAACTTAAGACGTTTGTTGGCTTCAGATGGGAGTGGGGGCTGCAACAGCTGCCAGGGTTTGTGGGATTAAAATAAGGGTCCAATAAGGTTGCCTCAGCTTCCCGCTGAGGCTGCCAAAGGCATCCTAGGCTGCTGCTTTTCCCAAACATCTTAGCTAGAGGCACACCCTTCACTCACCAAAGGTGTCAGCTTTCCAAGAGATTCCTCAGCTGCTCAAGGGTTGCATTCAAGGGAACACTCTGGCTTTAATTGGTTCAACACATCTGTAAAGCTGAATGCTTTAGATTCCTGCTTATTTTTCCAGTTAAGCACAAGCACTGATGATTGAGCAGAGGTTTGTTTTATTTCATTGCCATCCATTGTCACTGTTCACTATTTCCTCAGTGGGGCAAAGCTGCAGGAGGGCTCCATGCAAGCAAAGTGTACTGTTCCTCTCAGACAAAAACATGAGTTTCTCGTAAAGGCAGGGGCTAACTAGCATTTCAACAACACACTTGTGGTCAGAGCTGCATGTACCCCCTGCTGTAAAGAACAAAGTAGTTTTTATTAATCTTTTTTATTTTTTGCTGCTGGTAGTATAAATTATACAAATTCATTTCGTCTACATACATGTAATCTCTTTTGCTTTTCTCAGTCATTAAAGGAAGACAAGGAATTAAAAGGGCACTGAAGGACCTTCAATTTAAAAAAAGCAATTTAAGTGCAGAATCTTATCCTTGTTTGTATCTGTAATGGATTAGAAGTTGTTTTCATACATGTTTTTCATTTTTGGTGTTTTTACTATTAAGGGCTTGGGGGTGTTGTACGGGAAGTGATTCATGAATGAATAAATAAAATATTTAGCTACCTTGGAAACTTTCAGGTGGAAAACATATCATATTACATACCTAGTGTTCTTCAACTGTGGGTCCCCAGATGTGAGTGGACCACACTCCCACCATCCTTGAACGCTGGCTGTGGATGATAGGAGTTGTAATTCACCCAGAACTGGAGACATCATATGCCATCACCCTGCTTGCCCCACACCAATCTAGTCTGAAGCACAAACACTGTGCCAAGAATGGCAGCCTAATGCAAGCCAAAGAAAGAGAGAACGAGAATGATGTCATGCCCTGCTCCAGTTTAGACAGATGAGTACATTGCTAAATCAACTTGTTTACAATGGTCTAATTGCCCCTGCACCGGCAAGGAAGCGTAGCCCTGAGGGACAATTACCACCCACGCCACCGCCCTTTTTGAGCTGTCTCCCAAACTTCTCTCCTGGGAGAAAAAAATACTGAGTAGAGAAAGCATGCAAATATGTGTCTATTATTGTGCCTTAGACGCTTCCCTGCCTCCACCCATTTCAATTAACAGCAGGAACAGTTAAACTGGTAGCCTGAGGGCCAGAGCCAGTCTTGGAAGCCTTTTATTTCTTTTATTTACACCACCCACGGTTGATGGCATTACCAAATCTTACTCAAGGTGCAGTTAAAAGGGGAGGAACCACGTGAACTAGTCAGAATAAACAAATAAAAATCAGATAATGGATCAGGGTAGGGAAGACCTATTTATTTAAAGCATGTTTAGTTCATTCCTCTAGCAAAAATAAAAAGGGGGGAGAGGTCCTAAAGCAGTTTACAAATGTCAGTGAGAAAACTGTCCTTGCCCTCAGGTTTAGAATCTAAATGATTTGACACAAAAGGAAAAGCGACTGGGAGGGGAAATCTCAGGCACAGAATTGACACTAGCATAGTTCTTCCTGTATGAAGTTCCTACATTACTACTGAAGCATGAGGAGAATCCTGGAATGCTACTGATAGCTGGGATAGAACAGTCAGCCAGTTGACTCATATTCAAGGAGCAGGGACCTGATCAAGACTCATCCATCCCTACCTCTCAGACCCATGAGATGGGTGTGCATCTTTCCAAAAGGTGATAGGAATGCCAGGTCAGAACTGATAGGTAAAATGCCTATAATGTCTTCCACCTATTCAGATCAAATGATCTGTCCTCCACACGGTTTATTTCCAAAGCACTCCTTGAAAACACCAAGTGCTGATTCTTCAGTCATCTGTTTCCTGGTTTCCATTCCTGACAGCTTTATTTTAAGATTGCAGAATGTTTCCAAACAATTCTTTTTCTAAGTCAAACTGATGAGTTTCCAAACAAAATCACTTAACACAATCCGGCTGCTCTAAGAATGTTTGTTTGTCTCACTGGAAGCTCAACAGTTGGGTGGTTTCTAAACATGTGTGGAATTTGGTTGCTGTGGAAGAATCTGAACTCTCCTCCTTTCCTGCAACCCCCCCACCAAATTCCAGGAATTCTTCAAGACTAAGATTTTTGGTGGTGTTTCCAAAATAAGAGGAGCAAGGGAGAAGAGGCTCCTTCTATGCAAATTGGGAGATCAGACTTCTGGGACAACAGTTAGAGGCAAAAGAGTGTGTGGGTCTCTAAAAACATAAGAATGTAAGAAGAGCCCTGCTGGATCAGGCCAACCGCCCTTCTAGTACAGTATCCTGTTCTCACAGCGGCCAACCAGATGCCTGCAGGAAAAAAACAAGCAGGACCCCAGCACAAGAGCCCTCTTACCTCCTGTGGTTTCTAGCAACTGGGATTAAGAAGAATTACAGTCTACAGACACACACAACCTTCACAGTTACCTGGACATTTTTTATTATGGGCCCGCACATTTGGAAACAAGGAACAAAATTCAGTTTCTCATCTGTAAAAAGAAATCTGATGAGCCCACCTTCTAGGAAGGCCAGGCTGTTAGTACTTTCTGCCCCACTTTCCCAATTATTTAGAGGGTGCTGCTAACTACTTGGCACCAAGCAATTCTGTGTGCCCAGGCACTAAGTCCCTGAACATTCAGGCCAAGTCATTTCAAGTCTCTCCACAGGTATCCCCCAGCTACTGGAAGTTACCAGCACAGATGAATAATTCACCTTACAGCTGCTTCTAATGTCAGACAACTGGCAATGCAGACTCTGAACCATGCATTTTTCAGAGAGGTGGAAAATAAGACCTGCTAAAACATGCAATAGCTAGTGGCACTTATGTAATCTCTCTCTAAAAAAAGAAAAAGAAAAGAATCCTGGTTTCTGAGGTCAATTAAACTTGCATACGTTTGGGGACATCTTGGGATCAAAGCTGTTAAACGACAACCGCTCAAGATGCAGTGTCAGGTGAGGTGATCTGGTGCTTAAGTGTTCTTGACATGTCTCCACTGCAGGCCCACAAAACCCATCCCTCACCCATTCACTCTTCTGAACCAAGGAAGAGAAACTCTGGGAAGACAAATTTTAATTTCTAAGTCCTTGTGGCTACAAAGCTTTGTTTCGAAATATAATGGCTATAAATAAATGAACAGTATAGTTTTGCAAATGTCCACAAAAATGACTGTTTCTCAGACGTTTCTATCTATAGAATGTATTTGTGGCAAATCAGCAGCTTGAAAGGGAAGGCAAAACCATTGCAGAATAACTTCCTGTTCTGGTCCCTTGAAGGCAATTCTTACTCACTATGGGTGACAAGCAGGAATTAGGGGTGCTCAATAAGAGGAAGCTGCCTGATAAAGAGCCAGCCCCTCAGCCCATCTAGCTCAGTATTGTCTACTATGACTGGTTGTAGCTCTCCATGGTTTCAGGCAAGGAATCTTTTCCAGCCAAACCTGGAAGGGCTGAACCTGGGACCTTTTGCATGCAAAACAGGTTCTCTACCACTGTGCAATGGCCTTTCCCTGAAAAGTAAAGTAAAAGTCTGGTTCTCAAGGTTCTGAATATAGGGCTGAACTAAATAAGAACATAGGTTAATCTAACACAATATTGTCTGCACCGGCTGGCAGCAGCTCCCCAGGGTTTCAGGCAAGGAGTCTTTCCCAGCCCTACCTGGAGATGCCAATGGGGACCGAACCTGAGACTGCCTGTAGGACATAATATTCAAACGCAAGACTGGGAAAAACTATGGAAAGTAAATTTAAAATTTACCAATTGTATATTATTAAGAGAGAATTACATGAAGATGATGTATCGGTGGTATATTACACCTGCTAAAATGGCAAAAATGTATAGAACAGGCTCCAATAAGTGTTGGAAGTGTAAAGAAAAAGAAGGCACATTCTTTCATATGTGGTGGAATGTTAAATTAATTTAAAAGTACTGGGAAAAGATTTATAATGAATTGAAAAGAATGTTTAAGATAACTTTTGTTAAAAGACCAGAAGCTTTTTTATTAGGCATTTCAGGTCAAGATATGCCAAAAGAGAAGAAAAAACGGTTCATGTATGCTACAACAGCAGCTAAGATGGAAAATTGATGAAATACCAACCAAAGAACAATGGCAAGAAAAACTGATGGGATATGCTGAAATGGCGAAGCTAACTGAAAGACTCTGAGACAAAGACAACAGAGATTTTAAAGAATATTGGGAACCATTTATGCTGTATTTACAGAATCAATGTAAAGAAATGGACTCACTAGCAGGGTTTGAGTAAACACTTACAATTAATAATATCAACATAGAAGCTATAAAGATGAGGTTAAAATGATAAGAATATAACAACATTCAATTTAAGGATATAATATTGAAGTATAGTATTGTAAGCAGGACAAGTTTATATGTAAAAAAAAACCAGAAGGGGAAGTTGAGGGAAGTCATGGGAGGATTCAATTTGTTATTATTTGTTTTGATGTAATTGTGATAAAAGAATAATGTAAAATTCAACAAAAAATGTTTTTTTTTAAAAAAGAACCTGAGGCTGCCTGCATACAAGGCATATGTTCACAGAGCTAAGGCCCTTCCCCTAACGAAACTGACTAGCAATGCATCCCAGATCAGTTTCTCCTTCCACAACTGGGAAGGGGAGGGTACCCCAACTCAAATGAGTTGTCAGTTCCAGTTCGGCTCATGCATTCACCCACCCCAAGCACACCAAGAACACCACAATCTTTATCTTAGGAAGGGGACCATGTGGGTAGCAGCTAAAAGCTCCTTCTTAGAAGAGGAAAGTTCTACCTAGACCGAATCCTCTATTCCCCATGACAGTACAGTACTCTGAAAACAAAAGCTCACGCTCACAATGTCTCCACCTGCTAGGATCATGAGCAACAATTCCAATCATCCCTGGTCCAGTGGCATTTTGCACCAGGAAAGACAGATGCTAGAGCTGTATCAACCCCTATGATCTAAGGCAGGAGGAGCAATAAGAATTGTAAGGCACAATAGACACTAGATGTGCTTTGGGAACGGGGTGGGGTGGGGGTCCCTTGTGGTCTTGAACACATCAACCTCGCCAAAGCTCCTTCACAGCTGAGCATAGCCAATCCAAGACATGTCTGGAAGTGCCTATGTTCCACTTCTTAATGACAACCTGCACGGCTTATCAAAGCAGTAGCACAAATTAAATGAAGATATGAATATGCAAATCAAGGGAAGATAAGAATATTCAAATGCAGCCACAGCTGGTCATATATTTTCAGCACAGTTGTCATCTGTAAGACAAACTGCTTGGGCCCTCGCCTGCCCAATCCCCAATAAAATAAAAATATCTCTTGGGAAATAAATTACGAAAGCTGGGGGAGAGTGGAGGGCAGGAGGCAAAACGGCTTCCTATTTATTTCAGCATTTCAAGGCATTTGATCCCCTGCGTATCAGTGTCAAGTTTCCAAGCAACTAACAAACTCCACAAGGAATGGCCATGACATCTGGGGCTTTTGAGTTTAGAAAGGCGTGTTATAAGGAATGAGAAAATGGATACAGAAGAGATTTCATCCCTCTCTTATAATAGTAGGACTTGAGGGCCATCCAATGAAGCTGAATGCAGGAAGATTCAGGAGAGATAAAAGGCATCTAGCTGGTGAGAACAGGAAGTTGGACTAGATGGGCCACTGCCCTGATCCAGCAAGCTGTTCTTATGTGGCCAAGCATTTATAAAAAGTTGAAAATGCACAAAAACAAAATTGCAGAGGTAGCAACCAGGACAGTGACTTCAGAAGATCAGAATGTAAGCCCGCTGGAAGAAATTAGCCTTGCCTAGCCCTTCAAACTGTGAGCAAAAAGAAAGAACTGGTTGGATCTATCCTGAAAGGGATTCTCATGTTTTAGGCACCATTACAGAAAAGGCCCTGTTTCCTATGCTCCACCTGCTGTGCATCTTATTGGCTACGGTTCCACTGAGCAAAACCTCCATCTTAAGACATAGTCAGGTTTATGGCTGTGTGGACTATCACCAATTTAAGGTGCCAACAGCTGGTGTAAAAAGCTCTGAATGGCTCAGGATCAACTCATGCCTTGACATCTGTAGGGGGTGGCCCTATTCTTGCCACTCCCAAGAGAAGCAGTTCACTATGTGGTGATGTAGGGGCAGGGCCTTCACTGTAGCAGCACCCCAACTGTGGAACTTCCACCACTTGAAATAAGACTGCTCCACTCCATATTAATCTTTCACTGCCATGTGAAGGCATATTTTTCCATTCAGTCTTTTGAGATGATAAGTAGGAAGAAAAGACTGTATGACTGCCAGTTTTTAAAGAAGTATGCAAGACACTGTCATTTGATTTTCTTTTCAGTTGTGGTTATGTGCTGCTGAATTTTATATGAGTGTTTGCACACCACCCTGATTTATATAGAATGGGTAGTCTAGAAATGAAAGGCCATAAATTAAGTAAATTGGGAGAAAACAATCCTTTCACAACACTATTAAAGGCACAACACATTGATATTTTACTGAGCTTGGACACGGTTCAGGCTCCCTACTCATCCACAGAAGCTCACTGGATGTCCTTGGGAAAGCCCTTGTCTCATGTTCACACATGCAGGCCTCACCATCTGATGCAAGGCATGTGTCAGTGTGCCATCACAGGTCAAACGCCACAGTGAGAACCTCCACATCGCCTCAATGCATTCCATGGCGTCCCCACTGGCACACTGAGTTGCAACTCATCAAGGAAGAGGAAACAGAAGGAGAAGAGGAGGTGGAGACAGAAAGTGAGCAAGTCTAAAGGGAAGATGAGAAGAGAAAGCTAGTGAAGAAGAAAGCAGTATTTCAAAATAAAAAAAAGTCTAGTTAGGGCAAGGAACCCTTTTCTGTTGAGATCTGCATGCCGTCAGACTGCATGCCACCCCTTTTTCAGCTACTCCTTTTCTCTCTCACTCCCCTCTTCCTGCTATTAGAGGAATAGGTTGCTCTTTGAGAGAGGTCCAAACTGAGCTTTTGCTGCTTCCATCATCCCATCTGATTCAGGTTCCCTCCCTCCAGACTTTTTCCTACCCAGGCTCCCCCCCCCCACCATCAATGTTTACAGGTGAAGGGGACAAGTCACCTGTCAATCAACTGACATCATTATGATGCCAGGTGATTTGACAGATGGCTTGCCCCACCCACACCCATCCTGGTCAAAAGTACCTTGTGCAGTGCTTCCCAAAGCACTTAACAGCTGGTTGGTTATCAGACACTTCAGAACCGCAGCATAAGGAGCTTTACTGGCCTCATGCTCAGCAAACCTCCAAGTTCAGGGCTGGCAAAGTTACCTTCTGCAGGGATCAGCTTCCCTATGTGCCCACTCCTGATCTAAATGAGCACCTGAACATATCCTGAATGGCTGACATTATTTAGGACACAGTGGAGTAGCATTTAATAATGCAGCAAGGAGTTCAACCAAGAAAACATTACCTGTTCTACCTGGGAATAAGAAAAGGCACAGACTAAGTAGTTCCTGTACTGGTAGAAGGCTTGCATGTGTTGTGTGACAGAGCCACTAGCTTCTACTGGTTCTTAGAGGAGGGGAGGCTGCAAAGCTTCCAAGCACACACACAATGCATGGGCTCTTTTGGAAGAAAGAGTGGGGTAAAAATTTAATAAATAACAGATCCAGCACTCTCCTATATGGACAGCAAATTCCAAATATGACTTCACATATCTCTCTGAGATTCTGGAAATAATGACGGACCCCAACTGCAGAATGAACAACAAAAGGCATCACCCCATACCACCTACACCTTGAGGTAAAAGGATAGAAAAGGATTATAACCTAAGAAGGCAATTCGTACACTACATCCCTCATGGCCCATCCCCAGAGGAGGTTGCCTGATTTATCTCTGCATGAGTCATAGTGCTCTAAGGCAGCTTTCTTTCAATCAGGAGCTGTGCACATAGCAGCAATGCATGCAGAAATGGGACAGGTGGGCTTCTCTAAAGACAGGTAAGGAGGACTTGTGGCCCTTCAGATATTGCCGGATTGCATCACTGAGGAAGCTCTATAAAGACTCATCAACTGTTTTGCCCAAGCCTGCAAGGGGTTTGGATTCACCATCAGCTTGATAAAGACCAACATCCTGGGTCAGGACATAGCCAGCACTCCATGCATCAGCTTAGTGACAACACGCTTGAGATGGTGGGAAATGTTGTCTACATGGGTTCCACCATAACCAGCAAGCTTTCCATCGATGCTGAGATGGACAAGGGTACGGGCAAGGCAATGGCTTGCCTCTCCAAAAGGGTATGGGAGAATGTGATGCTAACAACCAATACCAAGGTGAAGGTCTACCAGCCTTGCATGTTGAGCACACTGTTCTATGGAAGTGAGTCGTGGGAAACTTGTCAGGAGTGATGCCTCAATGCCTTCCATATGTGCTGTATCAGAAAGATTTTGGGCATCACATGGCACATCTCAAACAAAGATGTGCTCTCCCAAGCCCACATTCCTAGCATGTTCACACTTCTGTCTCAGTGAGGTCTAGGCTGACTTGGTCATGTACACAGAATGAAAGATCACAGGATCCCCAAGGATGTGCTCTCCAGGGAGCATGCTTTAGGCACTAGGCCTGTTGGCAGACCAATTCTGCATTACAAAGATGTCCACAAACGTTATGTGAAGGCTGGCAACATTAACCCTGCCGTATGGGAATCCCTTGCAGATGATTACAGTGCTGGGAGACAGACAGTCAGGTCATGTATCCACGGCAGTGACCAAAGGAGAAATGACTGGGAGGAGCACAGAAAGAAAAAACACTATGGTGCACCTGTAGCAGCAAAACCAGATGCCTTCATCTGCCAAACCTGCAACAAAACATGCCTCTCCTGTATCAATCTCTACAGCCACAGGAGGAGCTGTAACTCTCCAACAGTTTGACTTTACTCCCAAAGGCACACTCTTCCATTGTCTCCCAAGACTGGACGGAGCAAAACAATAAGAAGACAAACAACACCCATTATTCCAGACCACTGGCCAACATGAGCAAGGCTGATGGTAGCTGGAGTCCAGCAATACCTGAAGGGCCACAGTTTCCTCACACCTTGCTCTAAAAGTAAGGTTTTTTTAGCCTAAGAATGAAAATTGTCTCCAAATATTATTTTTAAATCAAGCTTCACTTTTCAGAAGCTTGGAAAGCAGTGAGCTAGGCAGAAGGTTATGAGCCTGAACCTAGTGGGTACATCCTATCTAAACTATTGATTTCCCCTTGAGCTTTTCTCTGCATGACAGTTGGCAAAAAAATTTGGGGGGGAAACAGAACTGGTTTCTAAATACAGAGTACATTCCTCAGGCTATTTTAATGTCATTCAGACCACACACATGTACAGAGGTTTACTGGATTAGAAAACACACTTCAGAAAACTATAAGAGATTTGTAAGGACGAAACAACCCATGGAAGGCACTAAAGAAACTCCTGAGACCTTTCAATGCAATCAATTGTTCATGACCATTGTACACAATGGATTGTTTGGGTTTCAATTGTCATCAGCTTTGAATGGTTTTCTGGAAACACAGAATATGAATGTATAAATAAAGGAACCAGGGCTGAAGATACTAAAATAAGACACAGTCTTATTTTTTTCCCCTCAAAAAAACACAGTATGGCTTATTTTGGGGGGATGTCTTATTTTAACCGCTCTGCGTCGGTACGCTGCATAGCCACGCCTATCCAGGCCATCTTAAGGGAGAGGCGCCACGTCACTATGTCTTATTTTCGCGGTATGACTTATTTTCGGGGTATGGCTTATATTTCACAAATGCGTAGAAATCCTGCTACGGCTTATTTTATGGCTACGTCTTGTTTTAGGAGAAACAGGGTAGTTGCAGAGCAATTAATGAATGAAATTAGTTCACAATTATGCTGCCCACACAGTTGCAATTCTTTAATGACCTGCATATTTCTGAAAAAGTCATACCCTGCAGGCAATACCCTGCTACAACCCTTTGTAAGTGAAGATCATTCAGATTCAGGGCAGTCCAACTTTTCATACCAAGTGGGCTGCAAGAGTACTACAACACGGAACCTGTGGGCCACACACTGCCCAGTTGTGTGCACAGGGGCTGGGGAGTGAGTCCAAAATCTGATGCCCCACCCTGTTCTCATGTTGCCTTCCCAAAGTCAGCTATACAAGGTGTCAGGCTTTGGGAAGGAGGCACAAGGCTATGGCAGGGACCGAGAGTCCTCCTACTTCCTTCACAAAGCACAGTGCCTCGCTCACCCAGCTTTAGGAATGCAGCATGAGGTTGGGAGGTGTCAAATGTGGCCAAGGGCCACCAAAAAAAAGGTCTTGAGGGCTGCATGCGGTCCTCAGATTGCGCGTTCTGGTTCAGAGTGAACAGAACTGCCTTGCTTGATCAGAACAAAGAGGTGTCTACTCCAGAGAAGCTAAAGGTGGAGGCGGCAGTCCACTGGTAGCTCACAAGCTCTACTCAGATGGCCCACAGAATGATTGTGGGATGGCCAAGAACAGTCAAGCCAATGTTGTGCATGCCAAATGCAAGGAGAGCTGGGAATGGTAGTTTTCCTAGAGCTACTGACCCACATTGGTGGCACTGGAAAACTCTGAAAATCTCAGAAATTGGTTCAAAAGAACTGAGGTACCGGTAGTTTCCAAACTTTGGGGTGGTGTCAAGCTTTTGTCTGAGCACTGCTAGGGAGTTTGTTCTCTGCCAGACTGAATGCAGCTTAAGTACCTAGATGAGTCGTTTGGTTGGCAGTGAGCTACCTGTCCCCAGAAAGAGTGTAAATTTGTCTATTGCCAAATGTTGTTCAAATTGGTGACTTATGACCAAAACAAAACTATGTGACTGTTGTTGGCCAATCTGTGCATCCAGATTTTGCTGGGACATAACACTCATCATCTCTGGCTACTGCCCATGCTGGCAGGAGTTGGGTGTCCACAACATCTGGTGCATTGTGTGTTCCCCATTCCCACTCTAGGGTTCAAAGCACTGCAAAGCAGAGTAGATGTCTTAAGGAAATCAACAGCACACTCACATAATAATGCAAGAAAAGTCCTGATGGCCCATCTAGTCCAGCGTTCTGTTCTAGAAGTGGTCAACCAAATGTCCTAGAGCAGGTGTGAAGAACCTCTGGCCTTCCGGATGTTGCTGAAACTCCCTTCATCTCTAGCCACTGGCCGCGCTTGTTAGGTGTGATGGGAATTGTGGTTCAGCAACATTTGGAAGTTTATAGGTTCCCCACTCCTGCTTCCAAGGGAAAGCCACAAGCAGGACCTGAGTACATTAGCACTCTTACCACATGTGATTCTCAGCAACTGGTGCTCTGAGGTACACTGCCTCCAACAGTGGAGGCAATAGCCTTTTTCTCCGTGAATATGCCTATTCCTCTGTTAAAGCCCTCCAAGTTGGTGACCATCACCACCTCGTGTAGGACCAAATCCCACATGAAGAACTAACCGTTGCCTTTCTGCCATCGGAAGAGTCTGGCAGCAACAACTACATTGGAAAAAGCAAATTATGGGTTCAGGATACATGGGGGAGAAAAATCTCTTGCCAAAAAGGGCAGCCGAACCCAACAGATATTTTTAGCCAGATTTTGAGCCCCTCTTCTCTTTGATGGTGAGCCCAAAGGAACTGGCTGCACCCAGAAAATAAATTTAGAAATTCTTTCCAAATTCAGCTTTTTGGTTAAGTCACAAGCCAGCTGCCTTGCATTCCAGCAGACTCCAGCTGTCTCCCTCCCCATCCCAATAACACAAAACACACATTCCTTTCTTACACCCGAACAGGCATCCGCGTGTTACCTTAATGAGTCCATCGGCTACTTTGTTTATTTTAGCAATACTGTTTTTTAGATTATAACCACAGTATTTTCAAAGCTATTTTCAACTGCCTCCACTATCAGAGGCAATCTGCCCCTGAACACCAGTTGCTGGGAATCACAAGTGGGGAAAGTGCTGTTCCACTCAGGTCCTGCTTTTAGGCTTCCCATCATGGGCCTCTTGTTGGCCACTGTGAGAACAGGATGCTGGACTAGACAAGCCTTTGGCCTAATCCAGGAGCCAGACTCTTCTGATGTCAGACTCCATCTTTTGCTAATATTTTGTTTTCGTTTTTCATTTTCTTCTTTCTTCCTTATTTCTATTGTCATTTTCTTTCTTTTTTCTGTTTCTCCTCTTTTTCTTCTTTCTTTGGAGTCCTATGTCTGGGGCCTTTATTAGGGTCCGGAGATTGTATGGTGGTAGATGGTTGATGGAGAGAGACCCCTGGAAATTTTGGTCTCCCAGGGTGAGAGACTGGGAGGAGAAAGGAAAAATCCCAAGTGAGAGCTGGGAGGAACTACTATCCTCTGTGGGTGGTAAGGACCTATAATTATTTTACTTATTTGATTTGTTTCTTCTGCAGTTGTAATTTACTAGATTATGGGAAAATCTTAATTAAAAAAAATCTGTTGTAAAAAATATCATCCCTGGGGCCAGAAGAGAACTATATTGAAAGTTTCCTGCAGAACCCACCCACAGATGAGGCCACTTTCTGCATCTCTAAATGATTTACTGCTTTGTGCCACCACCATCAACCTCATAAAAGGTAACTTCCTACCGGTATATATGAGTCGGATTCCTTGGGTCAATATCCTCCATATTGTAGGGTTGCTATATGTCCAGTTTTTGCCAGACGTGCTCTTTTTCAGGGGTGAAATTACTGTCCGGGCAGATTTTTAAATTTTTGGGAAATGTCTGCCTCTGTGTTTTCTCCTCCTACAATTAGTTACAGTGGTGGGTATGAGGAAGGTCCCAAGATGGACCTAGTGTGCTGGGTGTGGAACTTGTTGCCTCCTCACCTGGCCCACCGAGGGCTGTGAGGATGCACCCTTCTGGAACTTGAGTAGATGGCTATGTGTGGGAGAGTTGGGAGCGCGGACGGGTGGGAGATGAAACATCATTTTTCTTTAGGGTGGGGGAAGAGGGTTATTTACTATTATAGGGGTGGGGAGAGAAACAGCTCTTTTCTTTCTGTTTGGGGCCATCAGGATTCGCTCCCAAATTACCACTTCCCTTGATTTCTGTAGAAGTGGGAGGGGGGGAGAGAAGGGATGTTCTTGGCGAATCAAGAAAGCTTTGTTTATCTTTAGGAAGGCGCATTATGCTTAAGTCTATCCCCCTCCCCCCCAAATCTTTTAATGGTAGGAGATTTCATTCATGTTTCTTTGGAAAGGGAAAGAAAGTATCATTTTGCTCTGAAAATCATTCCCTTGTTAAAGGAAGAGGCAGTATGCACTTGGGCTAGTATTGTTCTGACACATTATGTTGTAAAAATCTAAATTGGGCTGTCTGAATAGCTCAAAGTGATGTTAGCCTAAGCTCCCTCACTACAACACTGTGTGGTTAAGAGATGAGATTTTGCCCAGAGCCTCTGAATGCAATATCCCATGGGACTCCCACAAACAATAAAAAAATTCTGGGGAGTGTGTTTGCTTCAAACAGTAGTATATGGTGCTGAAATATGAGCATCCTTTGGAAATTGGCAAATGTGTCCTCTTTTTAGCTCTTCAAAATATGACAACCCTACCATATTGCCCTCCTGCCCACCTAGCAGTTCAAAAGCACATCAAAGTGCAAGTAGATAAATAGGAACCGCTCTGGCGGGAAGGTAAACGGCGTTTCCGTGCGCTGCTCTGGTTCGCCAGAAGCGGCTTTGTCATGCTGGCCACATGACCCAGAAGCTGTACGCCGGCTCTCGGCCAATAAAGCGAGATGAGCGCCGCAACCCCAGAGTCGGACACGACTGGACCTAATGGTCAGGGGTCCCTTTACCTTTTTTCCATATTGCCTGCATTAACTGGCAGTTGGGTCTCCAGGATAAGTGTCTTTCCCAGCCCTACCTGACGATGACAGGGATGGAATATGGGATGCTCTACCACTGAGCTACTGCCCTTCTGAAGTCTCTACATTAGAAGCAGCTGAGACATTTAATCACTCCCAGTGCGCACACTCATCAGAATTACCCACCCTTGAAGGTGGTTGCCTATTGACAAAAACACAGGAGGGAAAGCTGCTTCAATGCTTTAAAAAGTAAGCCTGTTGGAAAAAGAAACAGAGGGAACCTCCCATTTTAATTTAGAAGAAGCATGCCTCAACTATCAAAAGTTTGCGAAATACTCCTGTAGACAAAGCAAGCTTGCGTAAGATCAATCACTGTGGAGAAATTAACCTTAAGATGATGTAAATGCTGCAACCCTATATATGCCTGCTTGGGAGTACACATCTTATCAAATTCAACAAGGCTTTCTTTCAAATAAGCATGCATAGAATCAGTCTCATAACCACCTGTTATTTTCAACAGAGCAATGTTAGAAATTCAAATATTATAAGCTAGGCACCAAATGGCTCCTTAAATCAGGGTTACAGTCACCAAAATGAAATGTCTAGTTGCCATTTTGGGGCCAGACAGCTCGAAAGTCATATTTTTCAATATGACTTTTGGGTTACTGAAATTCATTTGGATTGTGCAGATAAAATATAACCCATAGAATTCTACAGGATGTGTTACTAGTGTATGAACACAGTCAAGATCCAAGGATCCCGAGTCATGCACCTCCAGATGGTGATGTCAGACGCCATCCTGCTGCCCTTCACTTGGTCATCTTCACTTGGTTGCAAGTGGCTAATAGCCAGGTGCGAAATGAGCCTTGCAAATTCCAAATGCCACAGCAGAGGTGGGGGACCTCAGGTACAGGAGCCAAATGCAGCCCTTAGCCTCTCTTTCTGGCCCTTGGAATACTCCCCAGGCCACACCCTTCACTGGCCCTCCTTCACACCTGAGTGTTATTTCTTGGCTGGAATGTGCCCTTAAACTTTGATAATACTTCTTGATTGTATGGTCAGCAGCTCGAATCTGTGCGATTGGGTGAGCTCCTGTTGCTCTGTCCCAGCTCCTGCCAACCTAGCATTTGAAAGCATACCAGCATGAGTAGATAAATAGGTACCGCTGTGGCGTGAAGGTAAACAGCGTTTCCTTGTGCTCTGACTTCCATCATGGTGTTCCGTTTCACCAGAAGCGGTTTAGTCATGCTGGCCACATGACCCGGAAAGCTGTTCGTGGACAAACGCTGGCTCCCTCGGTCTGAAAGCAGAGATGAGTGCCACACCCCATAGTCGAATTTGACTCGACTTAACCGTCCAGGAGTCCTTTACCTTTACCATACCTACTTCTTAAAAAAGATTCCAAAGCCCCTGGTTTGCAGGCAGTTTTGCAAATAAGCTTGCAAAAGTTGCTAGCTGTCTTTCAAGATATAGTACCTGGGCTTATTATTTGCAGCCAGGAAGAGAAAGAACAGCCAGGTCTAGCTGTCCTGTAACAGCAGGCTGACATGACATATTGTTCCTCCAATTAACCTGCTGGGACAGCCAGTTAATCTTTCACCAGAGGTTCACAGTGCTCCACAGTGCTGCTGGGATCCTTGCCTCCCAACAGCATCAGGCAAACCCCTGTGTCCTTCCTTTACCCCTGGGTTGGGGAATCCTTTTCAGTGCACATTCCTTGATAGGCAACTTTTTGGGAGCAAGATGCCACTAGTAGGAGGGCAACTGATGTAATTCTAACAATGACACAGTGGGCTTCATCAAAGCTGTACAAAGGCCAGAGCCTTCTATACTCCCTTTCCATGCCCGTCTCCATCCTCTACCCAGACAAACAGGTAGCTATGGCACAGTTTAAGGATACATCCTACCGGTAGCCAGGCAAAAGTACTCAAGGAGGGCATGGAGGAAGCCTGAGAAGGGAATGGCAGCCCAGGAAGAGAGCTAAGGATTGGACAGAAGCCCAAAGGGCTGTATTTGATCCTGGCTACTGCTTTGCCTCCTAACTGAAAGAGTGGGAGATCCCCTGAAAAGTATTGCCCTAGGTTGCTTTATCTACAGTTGCTTTATCCATCACACCAAAAAAAAGAGTAAAGGTAAAAGACCCCTTAAAGGATGGTTAAGTCCAGTCAAATTTGATTATGGGGTATGGCACTCATCTCCACTTTCAGGCCAAGTGAGCCAGTGTTTGTCTGCAGACAGCTTTCCAGGTCAACTGCCCAGCATGACTAAACAGCTCTGGCACACAGAACAGCATGACGAGTGCCAGAACACATGGAGAGGCCATTTACTTTCCCACCACAGTGGTACCTATTTATCTATTCGCACTGGTATGCTTTCGAACTGCTAGGCTGGCAGGAGCTGGGACAAAGCAATGGGAGCTCACCACCGTTGGGTGGATTTGAACTGCTGACCTTATGATCTGCAAGCTCAAGAGGCTCAGTGGTTTAGACCACAGCGCCACCCATGTCCCTCTGTCACAGTATTCTGCTCCAAGCATTCAGGAGATATTACTCAGCAATTAATCAGTATCTGGGGAACAATCTGACCTCTGACACAATGGGATGCTCACTTGTTTTAGACAGTCACTTGGTACAGGAGACACGATTTGCACAGTGCATAGTACTTGAAAATCAGCTGCTAGGAAACCCAAGTCACTTTTTATTCCCAAGGGGTCCCTCCAAAACCTTATCACAGGAAGACAGATTCAGATGCTGCACAGAGCTCAGAAGTCAGGACATTTAAAAATCATTAAAGCATTTAAAATCATCCGACCCAGAAATCTCTCTATGCCTTTCAAGCAAGTAGGGACAGACAGGTCTGAAAAGTGCCTGTTTGGTGGGGAAAGGGTGGTGGCACGACACCACAACTGTTACTGTACATTCCCCCAAGGAAGATATCCAGAGAGTCCTTACACCACAGAACACAATACAACATTGATTTCTCTCTGCTAATTAAATGCTACATAATGAAACCAAATAAATTCACTGCTTGATTTGCAAAACACTAATTGAATGTTTAAATATAACACCTCTGGTACACCAAAAAGCAGCTGTAAACAGCTACAGCTTAAAATCAGAGGAGACCCTTTAGGAGTCTGAAGTGCCACTAGGCATCCCAGTTAAATGCTTCCCAGTTCACTGCTTCAAGCAGAGGAATGTCTTCCTAACCTTTCTCTTTTCAAGACTGGGGAGGGGGAGATCCCAGCCAGATCCAGCATTCTGGAGAACAAAGAAGAGGAGGGAAGGAATATTAAGAGAATATATTTCACTCTTTCTACTAAACAGGGCATTTAGAATTTAAAAATCAGTCATTATGCACAAAACTATGCCACTCATTAACAGCCTTGTTTTCAGTTAATAAACGTGCAAAAATACAACTTTCAGAACAGTGGATATTAGTTTTCAGAAATAATATGAAAGACTTGAGAAACTCATTTCTAGTGCACCCCTCTCAACACATGTAAAAAAGCAAGACAAATATATAAACGAGTAGAAAATTTCTTTCAAGTGTCATTTGGAGTTTCCCTCACAAGAGGCCTCAACTCATACCTCTCTGTTCAAACTTCAATCGCAATGCAATTCAGCAGGAAAACCCCATCCCCCCTTCAATGGGTGCTGGGACAGGCATTTCCCCACCTACACCCCAATATCAGTCACATCTGGAAACACCCACCAGTTCCCCCAATCACCACCAGTTTCATACCGCAAATCAGGAGCAGAAACTCTGGAAATTCTAAGTCTGTGGTGCTTCTGCAAATATCAAGAAAATGCCAAGGAACACTTTCATGAGGCTAATCAGTAGAGGATAAGCATATACATGAATGCAAGAAGCCTCCTTCCCTTGTTCCATGCTACCTGCAAAGGACCCTGTTTGGAGGGATGAGAGAGAAAGCCCAAGGTCTTCTACAGGTTATTCGTGTAAACCACACATCCTCAATCTGATATCCTCCAGATATTTTGAATGGCAACTCTCATGAGGCCCACCCAGCGCCTTGGGAAGTAGCATCTACAGATACAACTTTTCATAGCTGTGTGTGGATATGAACCCAGACCTCCACAGTCCCAGCCCAACAACACCAAATACCACCAAATTCTATTAGTGAAATACAGTCAGTGGAAATTAATACCACTCCCTTGAACACTACTTGAGAAAGCTCCCCCACAAAGTCTGCTTTATATGGCTCAAAGAAGCTGGGGCTGATGGGAGTCCAAAATATTTGGAGGGCACTGGGTTGCCAATGTGCTGTAGTGGTTAAAGGGTCAGACTAAGACCTGGGAGACCCAGGTTCAAATCCCTACTCAGCATGAAGCTCACAGGATGGCTTTGGGCCAGTCACTGCCTCTCAGCCTGTTCTACCTTCTATGGTTATTGTGGGGATTAAATGATGAGGGGGAGAATCATGCACACCACCTTGAGCTCCATGGAGAAAAGCTGCAATATAAATGCAATAAATAAATAATAAATAAATAATAAGGAGCTGGAAGAACCAACTCTTTATCCAGTACTGTACTAGGATGAATTTACACTATAGATTGTATTTAAAAGGCCCGGGCCAGGGAGGAAAAAAAGTGTTAATCTACAAGTGAAATGAAGTTTGTTTTACAGAGCTTTATGAAGCATGAGAGCTGGGTTTTTTATAGTGTTGGAAGAAAAACAAGATACTCTGTGGCATTGGGGAAACTACAGTAATAAGAAGAATCTGATTTATGAAGCTGGAGATGATTGTTCAGGTCAGGAAACGGATTATCTACTGTATTGCACTATGAGAGTGGTTATATCATGGTGCTGATAATGCCAAGGCTGCAGGTTCGATTGCCATATGGGAGAGCAGCATATTCCTGCACTGCAGAGGGTTGGACTAGATGATCCCTCTGTGTCTCTTCCAGCTCTACAATTCTATGGTTATATGAAAGAGTCTGTTCTGAATGAGGTTTCAGGGAAAGAAGGTGCTGCTGCTGCTGCTGCTGCTGTCATAGGAGAAAGGAGGAACTCTGCTCTGCATGGTTCTGAGCTGAAAGAAGTTGTGAAGCTTATATAGTTCTGAGGGAGGGAGCATACCTGGCACACAGGCCTGAAAAATAAAGTGTGTCCTTTGGGGGGGTGGAATTCAGTTCATTCTTTTAAGATTGGCTTTGAGAAACCCTCCCAGTAGTATGTGGGGCTTGGTGCAAGTCCCCACTATAGGTCAAGAAGCCTTCAATGTCTTTTTCAACAGGGGTGCACGAATGTAGAGCTGCTATTCCATGGGGCAGGAGTAAACCTGTTTTATAGCACCCTCCTACAGGACTGAAAGAGTAAACAAATAGCTGTACAGGGTGCAATAGGGATTATTCCACAGGAGAAAAAAAGGCTGTATGCAAATACAGTGGTACCTTGGGTTAAGTACGCTTCAGGTTAAGAACTCCGCTAAGAACAGAAATTGTGCTCTGGCGGCGCAGCGGCAGCTAGAGGTCCCATTAGCTAAAGTGGTGCTTCAGGTTAAGTATGCTTCAGGTTAAGAACGGACCTCCGGAACAAATTAAGTACTTAACCCGAGGTACCACTGTATCAGGGGGATACTGAACTTAGGGAAGATGGCTCTGATTCTATGCATAAAATAAAGAGCATGATAGGTATGTGAGGAAATTAGGAGCATCCCAGGACCTATGGTTTGAGTTAGTCCCCAAACGTATGTGTCCTATTGGACTGACAGCAGCGCCAAGAGGCAGGAACCCTTATTACTCCACAGTATTAGAAACAGCATTTTTTAAAGGGGGGAAGGGGGTGTGTTCCTCCAAAGGGGGTAGGGAAGACGCCTTTTCTATGGGGCTCCTGGGGGGTTATGTTTGTGTGCATCTCTCACATTTGCTATTTATGATTTGCAGCCTTACCCTTTACATATATTTTTTTAAAGCTGCTCTTCTACAGGACAGGAAAGGGCCTACTACTATCTGGCATTTAGAAGACTTTTTTTAATGAAAAGAGATGGGGCTGCTGTTCTATGGGGAAAGAGGAAAACGTTTTTAATAAAAACAAAAGGAAAAGGGGGCAAGAGGAAAGTCTAACTTCAATGGGTCTCTGTCGTGGGGGCGGGAGGATTACTATATTCTATAGGGCGGCCAGACCCTTCCGGGTGGGGGCAGCCTCCATTGAGCATGGGTGAGGGGGGGGGGCGCGTGTGTGTCTGTACGATTCTATCTCTCTCAGACCCATATAATCCATCTGATGAAAGAAATCAGGAACCAAAACGGTGTGTGAATGAAAAGCCCTAGTCTCAAGTGCGCCCCCACCCCACACGATTTCCCTTCCCCACCCCCCACCCCGTCCCCAAAGTACCGCCCCACCGACTGAGGAAAGGCGGCCGGCCTCCCCCTGCCCCACTTTCTCCCAGCGGCCTTCCCGCCGTCCACCCACCTGCTTTCTCGATCTTGCCGGACATGTCGCGGCCGCGCCGGGGCTGGGCTCCGATCCCGCCCGCCTGCAGAGGGGGGCTTGGGACGGGAGCTCGGGGCTCAGAGGCCCAGCCCGGCTGGAGGAAGCGGGGGAGGTAGAAGACGACGACGACGACGAGGCTGCCGCCGCGGGGGAAGACCCGAGCCGGGCGGGAAGGAAGCCAGTCTGCTCCGCCTCAAGACGCCGCAGCGGGGCCTAAGACGAGCGGCTCAGCCCGGCCTCCTCGCCCTCCTCCTCCTCCTCGATCGCCGCCGCCTCGTCTCGCTTCCCCTCCCTCGGCCGGGCCCCGGTGTGTGTGTGAGAGAGGGAGGCTGGAGAGGAGGCCGCACAGCGCGCCCTGCTGCCCGCCCTGGAGAAGGCAGTGGAGCCGGTGGCGGTGGCTAAGGGGGAGGAAAAGGCCTCTCGCCTACTCTTCCCCTGCTGGATGGCAGCCTGCCTTGGGAGGGAGGGAGGGAGCGAGCCCCCCCCCCTGGACTCAATGGGGCAGGAGAAGGCCTCGCCCCGCCTGGTCATGAACCAGCCCCTCTGCTTAGGGAGGGAGCCCCACAGAATTCAGCAAGTCTTACTCCGGGGAAGCGGGCGCTGTATAGCAGGGCTGTGACCCTGCTTGGGAGGAAGCCCCGTTGAATTCAGTGGGGCAAAAAGGCAAGCCTAGTCCTGTCCAGTCAGAGGCGAGACCCTCAGGGCAAAACACTGCCTACACAGGAGTAAACCCCTCCAAGGAAATCCTGTGTTAAGCCCCAATGAGTCCAGCAGAAGCTTACTCCCCGGGAAGTGCGTATATAGGATTGTCAATAATAGGTTTTAATTTACTCCCAAGTTGCTCAAGGTGACATAAATAAGTCACCCTCTCCCCATTTTACCCTAATGACAACCCTGTGAGGTAGGTTAGGCTGAGAGGCAGTGACTGGCCCAAGGTCACCCAGTGAGCTTCATGGCTGAGTGAGGTTTAAATGTGGGAGCAGCAGGGAGAACCACATACACCACCTTGAACTGCTTGGAGGAAAAATGGTATATAAATGCAAATAACGCTAATAAAGTAAGCATGGATAGGACTGCAGTCTATGTGTCTACTAAGGAACAGTTATAAACAGTTTCAAGGTGACTTCTCACCATAACCAACTCAATGCAGGGGCAATTGGGTTGCCTGTGGACCAGGTGTAGGGAAGCTTTGTTACCCCTCCAGGTGTTGCTGATCTACAATTGCCCATCCCTGGCCACTGGCTGTGCTTGCTAGGGCTAATGGGAGCCATCGTTCGATAACATCTAGAGAGCCAAGGTTTCTGATGCCCCCCTCCCAGCTGTAGTAAATGGTTAAGATGAGTCTGAAAATCACATCAGAACTAAAGGCAAAGTAATCTGTACCCATTTTGAGCAGGACTGGGGAACCCATGGCCGTCTCCAGATGTTGGACTCCAAGCTCCCATCAACATAGCCAAGAGTTCAAATGCCTCATGTGAAATACGCCTGCTGCTTAGAATTCTTAGTCACTTTTCAGCTTCAGGTGAAAATATTGCAAGATCTTGAGGACATAAACAAAACAATTTATCAACAAAACATTTTTTCACTGCCCCCCTCCATATCAGCAAAGCAAAGTCATAGAGTTGTAAGGGACCACAAGGATCGTTTAGTTCACCACCCCTGCAATGCAGGGATCTTTAGCCCAGTGTGGGACTCAAAGTCACAACCCTGAGATTAAGAGTCTCATGCCCTACTGACTGAGCTATCCCAGGGATTGTGTGTGTTTAATTTTAATTTTCATGCAACTGTATTGTTTTTTCTTTTATTTCTTTACCATAATATGTTAATTGAATTATATGTTTTTGATTAAATAAATAAAAATAAATATTTAAGAAGAAGAAAAACCTGGCAAATGGTCAGGGATGATGGTCATTGTACTCCAGCAACATCCGGAGGGCCATAGGTGCCCTATCCCTGATTTAGAGACTAAACTGGGGGTAGGTTTCCTGCTCTTCTAAATATCTCTGTTCAAGTGAAGCTTTTTTTTCCTGGTATGGAGAGATTAAGAGATGGGTAGTAGCCTTCCTTCACTGGTTTTAGTTCATTTACCTCAATGCAAAGCCTTGCCATTTCCCTCAGCCTTGCATTCACTTGTGTATTTAATCTTCAGAATGCATTGGCAATTATGAGCTCCCTTTTGCATGCAAGCATATTTCTATCACACAGTGCATAGACTGTGGAACTCACTCCCACAGGAAGTGACAGGATGGCTTTCAAAGAGGATTCCACAAATTACAGAGGATAAGGCTATCAGTGTCTACTAGTCATAATGGCTATGGTCTGCCTCCACAGTCTGAGGGGCAGAAATGCAGAAATACCAGTTGGTGGAAGTAGGGAGAAAACCTTTGTGCTCAGATCCTGCATGTGGGGCTTCCCATTGAGGCATCTGGTTAGCTAGTGTGAGAAAAGGATGCTGAACTAGATGGGTCTTATAGAATCATAGAACTGTAGAGTTGGAAGGGACCCTGAGGATCATCTAGTCCAGTGATGGCTAACCTTGGCACTCCAGATGTTTTGGGACTACAACTCCCATCATCCCTGACCACTGATCCTGTTAGCTAGGGATGATGGGAGTTGTAGTTCCAAAACATCTGGAGTGTCAAGGTTAGCCATCACTGATCTAGTCCAACCCCCTGCAATGTAGGAATCTCAACTAGATTATTCATGACAGATGGCCATCCAACTTCTGCTTGAAACCTCCAAAGAAGGAGAGTCCACCACCTCTTGTCGAAGTTTGTTCCACTGTTGAACAGCTCTTACAGTCTTGTGTTTTTATCCAGACTGGGTCTTATTTTGACTTCAGAATAACAAAAAACAGGTTTTCCTCCCTCCCTCAGCCCCTAAAAAAGTGAGACTGTGCATCCATGTATGATGGGAAACAGGGTATCATGCCAGTGTAACTGGGAGGAAAAGGTTTAATAAATAAATAAATAAATGACACATTCTCCCCTCAAATTGGGCACTGTGCCCTTCTCTATAACCAACTGCCTGAAAGGCACGGCTTCATGTTTGTTCAATTGTAATCCTGACCCTGGTTGGTACACTCTTTGACAGTTCCAGTGGAAAGCCCTGAAATTATTTTGGCCAGACAGAGAGAGTGGGTGGCCTCTAGTGGTGGTGGTGGGGAGAGAAATTATGCTGCATAAATTTGGCATAATATATTTTTAAAAATATTACTTTCCAAAACTTTCTAACCCTTTTAGGGTACCCGTACCACACCAGCTTGCCTGCTGGACACCCCCTGTGTGATTGCTACAGAAACCCATTGCTTGTGGGAAAGGTTCTGGCTTGCCCCCTCTGTTCCTAAGGTGACAGTTCTGGTGAGTAATCTGCCTTTCAGGTAAGTTTTTTCCATATTATAGAGCTCCATGTTAAGGAAGTCCCTGTTTTTGCGGAACAGCATATGTAGTTTTTGGAAAGCAATGAAGAATTTTTATGTTTCAACAAACGATTCCAGTTAACAGATTTTTTCAATTTTATTTATTTATTTATTTATTTATTTATTTATTTATTTATTTATAAGGTCTCTGCCTAGGGCAGTGGTTCCCAAACTTTTTCAAGCCACCACCCCCTTAGTTCCATAAGTTCATCCTACCCTGCTCTATAGAAAACATGATTCATAACCGCTGTTTGCACAACTAATGTTGGCATCCATCTGTCTCCAGAGACAATGGAGTGCACTTCTGGGGCTGAAGTCAAACTGCTGGAGAGTCCCAGCGCCTGCTGTGGCTGCAGAGACCAGTAATTCATAACTGCTGCCTCCTGTGTTGTTTTTGTTGCATTAGCAGCACCAAAAGTGCCATCCCCAGGATGCAAGCCTGGGCAGTGTGCATGGAGGTCATGGGCTGCCCATACAACCACTGATGGTTGTATGGGAAAGCAGAGCAATATGTTTGGCACCAGTTTGGCTGCCAGGAGTTTCCAGGAGTAGGCATACAAGGTTCCAGCCAACTGCGGGGACTTCACTCCAGATTTTTGTAATGTTTACTCTTTATCTTTTTCTTCTCCGGAAGATAATAACACAATAAAATTCAAACCAGTAACAATTAATTGTACATTTATTCAAAATCCAACTAAAACTATATAATTTAATTAATTCAACAAAACTGATGAAGTTGATCCAGTGATCCCATCTTTTCAAAGTCATTTACACCTCCAGTGCCCCCCCAGTTAATCCCTTCCCCAGAGAGCAGGACAACCAAGGTTCTAGGGTGTTTGTGTTGTTTTTAATACACACCTTTGTGTTTGTATTTCTCTTAAACCTATTATTGTTGCTTTTGCTGTATGCTTGTAAATCACCTTGAAACTTATGTGAAAGGCAAATCTTTTATTAAATTAACTCCAGTGTTTTTCATAATACTAAACAACATTGTTTTAAAGGAATACAAGTCAAACTTAAAACAAAATCTTGCTGTGTATGGAGTGTTCTTGTTCAGGCATCCATGACTTCATCAATGATATGCTACTCTTCTTCCCTTCTGGTTTTCTGTCCTCCCCCCCCCTCCCCCCAGGCCTCATCTTCACTATACAGTGATACCTCGGGTTAAGAACTTAATTCATTCTGGAGGTCTGTTCTTAACCTGAAACTGTTCTTAACTTGATGTACCACTTTAGCTAATTGGGCCTCCTGCTGCCGCCGCGCGATTTCTGTTCTCATCCTGAAGCAAAGTTCTTAACCCGAGGTACTATTTCTGGGTTAGCAGAGTCTGTAACCTGAAGCTTCTGTAACCTGAAGCATCTATAACCCGAGGTACCACTGTACATGAAAGGCACTATGATACCACTTCAGACAGTTATGGGTTCCCTCAAGGAATCCTGGGAGCTGCAGTTGGTTAATGGTGCTGAGAATTGTTAGGAGATCCCTATTCCTCTCATGGAGCTACAATTCCCACAGTGGTTTATCAATCCCTCTTCCCAGGGAATATCTGGTAGGACCCATCACTGCTCTCCTCCAAAAGCCTGCAATTACCGGTAAGCCTAAACAGTAAATGAACACAACTGAAATGGCTGCTTAGCTGTCATTCAATCACATGCGGCCTCAGTTTCCCCTCCACTGTCACTCTGGCTGCTGTCTCAGAGTTGAATAGGCTTTATGAAGCAGAATAGGGTCAGATGTTCCAGTAAGCTCCCAGCTCCAGAGGGTGACCAAGGCATTGACAGAACCACAAGCCATGTCAGCAGGAACACACACATCCCTAAGCTAACTAAGAAACAGTTGGATCTATCAGACTCTGGGGGTGAGCCATTCTAATTGGCCTCCACCCCTGCAGAGTTTTGAGGGTGCCAAATAGGCACATTTCTCCCATTAATGCTGTGAAAAGCGTTGCCTCCTAATTACTGCATTTCACGCTGCAGGAGCTGGCCAAGCCTCTCCCACCCACTGCCAGTTGGCAACCATAACGTTATATTCTTAGTTGTCATTAGCCCTGGTGTTATTATCCACAGCCAAGATATGTTTCCCATAACTGATATTCAGCAATTGTTTTGGGGGTTTTTAAGAGAATAATTTTCTTACCATCAGCTCAATGCACACAGAGTTCCAGGGAGTTAGCACTGAGTTGTGGGGAGGGGTCTGCAGTGAGACAGGAGCTGTGGATAAGGACCATAGAGCCAACCAGGAGGCAGCGAATGTTGGAATTAAAGCAACAACAGTAGCAATACGTTACCTGAACCATTGGGGGACAACAGACAGAAAGGCATCCTATTCTTCCCTCACTGATTCCTTCTTGAGTAACCATTTGTTCCTTCAGGCTTTACTTCCTTCCTGCTGCTTCTTCAGTGTTGCATCTTCCTTTTCACATCCTCATGACTCCATGATGGCCAAATGTAAGCTTGTGCTCAGATTGGTTTTGTTTGCCAGGCTTGATGAACCTTAACATTTCTTTATCCTTCCAACTAGCAGTCTTACCAGATTATTTATTTATGCACTTCACTGCGCTATTTACACACACACACACACACACACACAGGAACAAGGGGCAAGTCAGGAGGCAGGGTAGAGGGGCAAACCAGAATGCCAGCTGGTTAGAATGCCAAGACCAAAGGACAACTGTATGAAGCAGATAAGCTCAAGCAGGGTTTATCTGGAGCAGGAACCCCTTATGGTTGTTCTTGTCCAGAAGGGTCAATTATGGAGTGGGTGCAGAGACCCAGTGGCATAGGGTGGTGGTGGTGGTGGTGGTGTGACAGGGGTGGTTTCCCCAGGTGCAAAATTGTTAGAGGAGCAAAATTTCAACAACCAGCAATTCCTCAATACTGCGTGTTTCTGTCGCTGGGCTCCATTGGAAATGGCTTCTCCGTGCAAACCAGGAAGTGACCTCTCCAGCCAGACAACGGAACAACTCTTCTTATCTCTGCAGCTGTGGTCTGGGTGAAGCGTTAGGCAGTTGAATGTGCATACATACTCTTCCTGTTTCCCACCCACTGGCACTGGGCACTGGCAACCCACGCTACACTACTGCAAAGACCAAGGATGCTAAATTGCCCAGGCTGTTGCTGCCACATGCAGTTCTGTGCCTCACCACACAGGGCAGCTGCACACAGACGCAAAAGTTTTTCATTTGAGCCCCTGACAGCTCCCAACAGCAGGTGAAACAGAGGGCTTTAATGTACATCAATCACAACACACATGAAACTAGGCCAGAGGGGTATAATGTTGTGTCTCTTTCTGTTCTGTGGGTCCAAGGATGAGGTGGTCTGCTTCATTCCATTACTTGCTCATCAGTACTCTTGCTAATTCTGGTGTTCAGAGCTGAGTGCCAATCATTATTTAACCAGGATCAATGCACAAGCAACAGGGAGCAATCAGGAAGTTTCTGGGAACCCCAAGGTCTGCAGAAGTACAAAAAATAAAAATCCAGGGAGATGATAGATAGATAGATAGATAGATAGATAGATAGATAGATAGGTGGGTGATAGATATAATGTCTTCCTGTTAACTCAATCCATGCATCAAATAAAGACTCCAGAATAAATGTAGCAGTCAGCTTAGTGTTTCTTTTGTTGCCCTGTGGTACGAGGCCCCACCTGAGCACCCAAATGAGAGGATAGTTCATTTGGTTACAGCGTGGTGCTCATAATGGCAAGGTTACAGGTCTGATCCCAGAAAGTGACAGCTGTATATTCCTGCATTGCAGGGGGTTGGACTAAATGAAAGACCAAAGTCCACTCCTGGCAACTGGCTGAAGAACAGGAAACAGAGGAGGTTTACGTTGACAGTTGTCACGTAAAGGAGGAATATAAGGGGGGGGGGCGTCACCAGGGAACTGTGTCGTGATTGGTGATTTTCAGCTTGTTAAAAACATAAGAATAGCCCTGCTGGATCAGGCTAAAAGACCCACCTCATCCAACATCCTGTTCTTACAGAGAACCAACCACATGCCACAATGGGAAGTCTGCAACTCCCCCCCCCCAGGTTTCCTGCAATATATGTGAAGATATTGTAATTCACTTCCAGATGTCTCACAGGACGCTGTTCATAAATGAAATAAATAATAAATAATAGTGGCCAACCAGATGCCTAAAATATTTCAAAGTAATAAATCTAACACAATTTCTGATACATTTTGATAATTTTTAAAACCTCATTTAAATTGTTTTTGTCTGGCAGGAATCTTTACTGAAGTACCGGTATATGGATATACTTTCAAATATATGTGGTTATGCTGTTAAACACCAGTGTTTAAAGGGCAGTGTTTAAAGTTTAGTTCATTTATGTCCTTAGATGTATTTTTCTTAAAGAACAAAAGAGACTCAAGGCATCTAACAGATTCAGACAGGGAAAAACAAGAACAAAAAATAAATTCCATAAAAATAGTCACTCCTAGGTTGTTTTCAACTAAGTTCTACTCAGAGTAGACCCACTGAAAATAATGGATCCATGTTAGTTATGTCCATTGTTTTATTTATTAATTAATGCACAACTTAAATGCCATAATGGCCTCTAAAACAGTTTTACAGCTATAAATAAAATAAATATGTAATGAAAATGTGTAGTAACAAATCCATCAGGGCATTAAAACATTCCTAATTAAAATATACATTAAAACAAATGGGTCTACTCTGATTAGGACTAACATTGACTCCAACCTCATTTTTTCCATTTCAAAAACTTTTAAGCCTTCATTTTTCCATCCATCCATCAATTCATGATTAAATCTATTTTATTCAATAATAGGCCTACTACCATAAACACAAGTTATAATTTGATACCATCAATTTTCTCTAGAGGGCAGCATTGCATGGGACATAATAAACATGCCATTATAATTGAAGTTTTAATTATTAAAGGATTCCAAACAGAGACATCTGCATTCAGTGTAACCGGCTGATGCATGGAAGCATAGCAAAGATCTACCTACTTGCTACCAAAGTATTACATTACAGTACGAGAACAATCCTTCTCTTTGATTAACCTTGATTCCTGGTTGTGGTCAATGGGGAGAGCCAGGTTTAGGCATCCTGACCTCTTTAGACACCCCCTTGCTGCTCGCCAAGGGCCCCCCTGCCCATTTCAATATTTTCCTTTTAAAGTTTTTTTCTTAACTAATTTTTAAAGTTGTCAATCAAATATTTGTTATGGTCTACCAAACACTAAAGAAAGTGCCAAATACCTGTATCTTCCTATACGGTGGTACCTCGGGTTACATACGCTTCAGGTTATATACGCTTCAGGTTACAGACTCTGCTAACCCAGAAATATTACCTCGGGTTAAGAACTTTGCTTCAGGATGAGAACAGAAATCAGGCAACGGCGGCGCAGTGGCCGCGGGAGGCCCCATTAGCTAAAGTGGTGCTTCAGGTTAAGATTATTTTCAGTTTAAGAACAGTCCTCCGGAACCAGAGGTACCACTGTATACATAAAAACAAATGGTTGTCATCATGTTGCAGTTCATGTGGCTGCTGATAGGCTGTAGCGAAGTTTAGTGGAGGGAGGGAAAACTATTGAGAAAACTGCTCTCTGTAGCTTCTTAAAGGTAAAGGGACCCCTGACCATTAGGCCCAGTCATGTCCAACTCTGGGGTTGCGGCGCTCATCTCGCTTTATTGGCCGAGAGCCGGCGTACAGCTTCCGGGTCATGTGGCCAGCATGACAAAGCCGCTTCTGGCGAACCAGAGCAGCGCATGGAAACGCCGTTTACCTTCCCGCCAGAGCGGTTCCTATTTATCTACTTACACTTTGACGTGCTTTCGAACTGCTAGGTGGGCAGGAGCTGGGACCGAGCAACGGGAGCTCACCCCGTCGCAGGGATTCGAACCGCCGACCTTCTGATCAGCAAGCCCTAGGCTCTGTGGTTTAACCCACAGCGCCACCTGGGTCCTTCTTACCCTTCTTTAAAAGGGGCTGGGGTGAGCTGTAAGCATTGAGTGAGGTGTAAAAAGAGGGGGTTTGGTCAGGTGTAAAGGGAGGTGGGGTTGGTGTGGGGGAATAGGGGTTGGCAAACTCTGGGTTGGTGAGCAGAGCCCCTAATATATTTAGGGGGGGAAACCCCATAATCATAGCCTCAGAAGAAGAATCAACAGTCATAGAAGGTCTAATATCTCAACATTCAAATATGTTGCCACCCCTCCCCCCTTTCAAGAAAGTTATCAAAAGGATCTCCAGAGATCAACCAGGAAAGTGCCCCATAAAGGGACAAATTATGCATTATCTGACCCGTTGATAGACTCTACAGTAGAAAAACACTAGAGCCTTTCAAGCTCTATAACATTGCTTGGACTATCCCTAGGGCCGTGTGTTATTTAGGGGCAGTGGACGTTGTTGCCTGTTTTTTATGTCTGTGTTTTATTTGTTTGGGGTGTGCATATGTTTTGCCTAGTTTTTAGGGGGTTCTCAACATCATCACCTTTTCAGCTAGCACCAAGTTTGTAATCCAAAAGACAGAACGAGGCCCAGCAAGGCCAAGCTAAATACAGCAGAAGACAAGCCCAGGTAGAGAAGGCAAAGATGGGTCAGCACCCTGGATAGCTCCCAGTGACACCTTGGCTGGAAGCCAGACAAAGCTGGCTCAAAGGTGGCTCCAAGAAGCCGGCAGAATGAGACTATGCCTGAAGTAGGTCCACAGCTACCTTTGAGTGCTGGACCTGGGAGACCAGGGTTCAAATCCCTGCTCAGCCATGAAGGGTGACTTTGGGTGACTGAGCAACTGTCTCTCCGCCTGACCTACCCCACAGTCTTGTTTTTAGGATAAAATGTAGCAGGGGGAGAGAAGTGTATACATCACATTAAGTTCCTTGGAGAAAAGGTTAGGAGTGTGGCAAAAGGCCATAGAGTAAGCCAGTACAATGCATCTTTGAGACTGAGCTGGCTTCCTTGATCATCTACAAGAAAGACTATCCATATAAAATCTCAGCATGCAACCCATGGTGTTTTTCTAGTCAAATAATCGCCAACAGAGCCATCGTTCCTTTGAAAACTCTTTCTATGACCAGCAAATTCAAAGGCAGAGTTGTTCTCTCCTCCCTGCCTCCTCCACATCCAAAATCAGAGAGGAGCTGAAGGTGACTCTGGGCTTGCTTTGCAGAAATAAGAAGAAGAAGAAACAAGTGGAAATTAACAGGACACAAAAACAAGGAAATTCAAAATCAATATCCCAAAGTCAAATCCTAAAAAATCATGCTCTGGAAGGAAAGGTGACCCTCACGAGAAATGTTACAAGACATGACAGCTCTGATCTCCAATTTCGTTTCTCCTTGCTCTAGTTCCGGGCATGCAGAGTTTATTCTGGAGCCAAGAAAACAGCATCCCTCCGTATTGCCAAGTTCCCACAAAGTTCCTGAATGCTAACAGTGGACCAGTAACACCAGAAATGGGGAGGGGAGGGGAAGGTGTGTGTGAAGAAGTGTGGGGGGGGTGCTCCTGAAGACTGAAATTTAAATGGGACCAGAACTTTTTTTATCATGGAGTAGGATGCCAGACAGCCCTGCCCTCCTCTGCAGTACTGCATTCCATACCCTGGCCCTCTGCTTTCCATTTCCTACAACAATCAGCATTCTGTGGCCATTGGGTTCCCCCCCCTCTCCCTTTAGGACTCTCCCCCCCTACAAAAAACTGGCACTGTTTTTTAACATAGGCCTTAGGTTTCTCTGATTCCTTCCTCTTATGGATGGAAGGTGATGTTTTGGATAACTAAGGAGGCACACCTGAATAATGAGTTCATTGTTAGTATTTACACAATGTGCTGTGGGTGGGTGCAGGAGCCTTTCATCCAAGGGGCATGTTCCCTTCTGGGCAACCTTCCAAGGTGGTGAGCAGGGCCAGAAGCAAAAGTGGGGGGAGCAATGTATTCTCGCTTTACTTTTGTGCACTAGGCTTGTTTCTACATACACCCAGAGATACCCCTCCCCTCACTCTCTGTCCTCTATCCAGGCAAGCAAGAGACATGATTACAGCTGAAGGGCACATCCCAGGCAAGAAAAAGCTCTTGGAGAAGGTACAGATTGAGGTGTGTCACCTGAGGACAGGGGGTGTGACCTAGGAAGCTGCGTACCCTAGAAAGTCCCACAGGCCTGGCAGAGAGGCATTTGGCCCCTGGGTTTAAGGTTCCTGACTGCAGAAGAGGAGATCTCTCTTAGAATCATAGAATTGTAGAGTTGGAAGGGACCACGCGGGCCATCCAGTCTGACCCCCTGCAGCGTAGGAACATTTTGTCCAATGTGGGGCTCAAACCCATGACCTTGTGATTAAGCCAACTCAGCTGCCTGGTCCATTAGACAACACACCTGCCTTTGCAATTGCTTCCAGACCACATATTGTTTAAAAATTCAGGGCACATTGTCCAGATAATGAGAGAAATGCCATGGCATTATTTCATTTCTTGAGCACTCCACTTCATGATTCCTGCACTTCAGGGGGTTGGGCTAGATGACCCTTTGGGTCCCATCCAAACCTACAGTTGTATGATTCTATAATTCATGTCTGCCTCAACTCAGTCTCCTTTTTTCCTTTTCAGAGCCTGGCCTCCAGATTTCCGTCTTTGGAGGTTATTTATTTATTTGTTTATTTCGTTTGGTAATTCAGAGGAAGCAGCAGGGAAAGAAGCCCTCCATAATGCCTATTTGTTGACACACAGAGCCTTTTCCTCGTCAGACAAAGGGAACAAAGGCCAGAATAGGCAAGGGGGTCCATAGCATGGCAGGGAGGGCAGTTGTGCCTTCATTTCCCGATGGCCACGGGAGGTCCCCAACCCTTGAAAAGTTAATCGAGTTCAACTGTGCCATCAAAGAACTCCTACCGAGCCCAGTTGGAAGGAGCCACTAGGCTCATTTATTCTGGCCCCACTCAAGATTTCGCCTCTTGGCATCTTCATTCCTTTCACGTTATCCACCGGAAACTAAACCCTACACCGCCCGGCAGATTAACAATACAGTCTCTGAATGTGTCTCACATCCATCGAAGTTCACAAAAGCTGATGCCTAATAAATTTTGCCAGTCTTGAAAATGCCACAAGTCTCTTTGTTGTCAAAGAGCTAATTGTCACTCAGTGGTTGATCTAGAATGGGCCTTTTGTGTGAGGCAGAATTCAAAGCAGGCTAGCATAGAATGCTGCTTCATGATCACTGACAGGACCAAGGCCCTGTCAGTGTATAACACCTGTGCTCAGAGACCTGAACTGGTTGCTGATTTGCTAACTGGCCAAGTTCAAAGTATTACCAGTGGTATACAAACCCTTTAACAGCTTGAAGCCAGTTTACCTGAGAGATGGCCTGATGTCATATATGCCCACTTCGATATGCGAAACCGGCATAGTTACAGATGCCACAATAATATAAATGAAATTAAAAGGGCCAGAGCAGTGTAGGGATTTGCATATTGGACCCAATACATTTTGCCGGCTGAGACAGACAAGATTAGACTTCCCCTCCCCATCCCAACACAAAAAAATCACATAGAGATACATACCAGACAGACAGTTAAATCTTACTTCAGGAGTGGGGAACCTCAGGCCTCCTGGACCACGCACTGACCACAGCCACTAGTACTAAATTACTTTCAGGGATTGCTTACAAGCTGGCCCCTTACTCAAGAGTAGCACAACAAGCCTGGGCGCATAGATGTATGCTATGATGCTGTTGTTCAGCCTGGACCTTTGGTGCTGATGTTCTCGAGGACTGGAGCACCACCACCTTTTCCTCCAACAGCTACAGGGGTTCTCCAGCAAGTCCCAACCCAGATGGCCCCCCAAGGGGATCGCAGACACCAGTACCAGAAGACCCCGTCTGCTGGTTAAGATGCTCAACAAGTGGTGTTATCCTTGGAGTACTCCGTGGCTGGTGTATGATTAGGTATGAGAGACTTGGGCTTTTAGACTAGGGAAATCAGGGTTCAAATCCACACACAAAGATTACTCGATAACTTTGGGCCAGGCAGCATCTCTCAGGGACAAGCATATTCTGTCCTGAGAATGTCAGGCAAGGGACAGGACATGAAGGCGATCAATAATAAACAGCTGATGTAATAAAATAACAATGTTTAAAACAACAGTTTGTTAACAATGCACGCAACGTTATAGTCAAAAGAAGATTCTGACCTCTTTATTCCTCTGATGATGGAAGCTGTCTGTTTTTTTTAGGGACTGTTATCTAAATGGATGATCCATTTTCACCTTCAATTGCAAATTCATTTTCATTCATTGCACAAATGATGTTGCAGAAGTGGGAAAAGGTCCAAGCAAAAGCAACACAGGCGATCAGTGGCCTAAGAAATAGTAACCAACAGGCAAAGGTCAGGACTTTCCAAAACTGTCTATAACATCAGCACTGAGCAAGGCTGGTGAGGAAGGGGAATGACCTGGGGAAGGGTTCTGAGGGCCACATAGAGAAGGCTGGAGGGCCACAACCATCTCCTGGGCCTGAGGTTCCCCACACTGTGTCTAAAGGATTTGGCAGATCCAGAGACACAGCAATGATTTCATAAGGCCATTCAAAGAGCCAAGATTTTCATTTTGTTAGGATTGATGGGATTTTAAATCTTAATGCCTGAACATACAAAAATAATAATAATCTGCTTTTAAATATTGTTGGAACCCACCCTGATCTTTCATGATAAGGGCAAGAAGAGGACCTCTAATGAATAATGCATTTCAGCACAGTGGCCGTGATTACTCGCTGATCTTTCAGACTCAATAGCAGCAATTGGGCGACCAGCCCAGGATTGAACCTGGCCCAGAAGGCTGGCCCGGCCAGAGTGTGACAGGAATCTCCAAAGGTTATAATGCTGAGTATTAACATGCTCGTCTTGTGCCTGACCATTTCCCCTGACCTCTGCAAAAGATCAAGGTGAAACAGCGTTTTTCAGGGAATAAAAATTGAGGTGTGAAATACTGCAGAAAGGAACTGGAACAGGCAGAATTAAAGAAATAAAAGTCTGCTCCTCTTGTCAATCCATTATTTCAGATCTGGGATGGGAACACACAAATCTTAGAACTTTGCTATTTTAGAGAAAGAAGAATAAGAGGTGATATGACAGAGGTTTATAAGATTATGCAAGGCATGGAGAATGTGGATAAAGGTTTTTTTGTTGACTCCCTCATAACACCAGAACTTCTGGAGATCCAATCTAGCTGAATGTTGGAAGATTTGGTACAGACAAAAGAAAGTACCGGTACTTCTTCACACAGCTCATGGTTAAACTGTGGAACTCACTCCCACAGGAAGCAATGGTAGCCACAGAGGATTGGACAAATTCATAGAGGAAAAGGCTACTAGCTATGGAGGCAGTGATGCCTCTGAATACCTGTTGCTGGAAATCACAGGAGAGAAAGCTCTTATACCCAGGTCTTGCTTGAGGGTTTCCCACAGGCATTTAGTTGGCCACTGTGAGAACATGATGCTAGACTAGATGGGCATTGGCCTGATTCAGCAGGCTCTCCTTATGTTCTTATCTTCTTCCTTCTAAGTTAAGTGCATGTGGACCATTTTAAATTTTAGACGGGAGAGGAGAGGTGTTAATTGTCAACAAGTTTTAAAGCAGGGTAGGGAAATTTGCCACCCCAAATGCCATTGGGCCTCAGCTCCCAGCAGCCCCAGCAGGAGGTCAAATGGTCAGGAATGATGGGAGTTCTAGGACAGGAGTTCTAGGACAGTCTGAAGCTGGTGACTATAATGATACAGAGGAAGGAGTCCTTCTCAAACCCTTTAGGAAGTGACTTTCCAGTAATGAATGACTCTACAGAAAAGTTTCTGAGATTGCACTCAAGCATATATAAAAGCATAAGAAGAGCTCTGCTGGATCAAACCAAATGCCCATCTAGTCCAGCACTCTGTTCCTCTCTGGAAGGCTCCTGGGGAGGTGGTTTCCACCACTGCTCTTCATCTGCCCAGTCCCTGACAAGCAGGTTGAAATTCACATAAAATTCTGAAGGTGCCAAAAAAAGAAAGAAAGAAGTATGCAAGGTGGGCAGGTACTCCCTTACATATACAGTATTCTGCAGTGGGATGAGGAATCTAATTCTCTCCAAATGTTGGACTCCATTTCCCATGAGCCCCAGTCAGCATTAGCCAGGAATTATGAGAGTTGTAGTCCAGCGATATCTAGAAGGCCACAGGCTTCCCATCACTGTTTTAGCAGGGAAATAAGCATCCTCTACTTTTGCTACTGCAGGCAAATCAACATGCCAGGTAGGCTACCCTAAAAGTAAAGCTAGATTATCACAAGTGATATTTCTATAGGGTCAGGAGGATAATGGAGCTGGAAAGTAGCTCACATAACAGCAATATTTTTCACAGGCAAGATGGATGAGCATTGTTGTGGGTGTGGCAGGTCAGTCCAGATGATGACCTGAGTCCCTTCCAATTCTTGAGGTTTTGTACCCAGTGAGGCTGGAATATAAGAGAGGAAGTTGCTGAACTAGTCTTTGTAAGACACATGACCTTACCTGGCCAGTTAAGGGTCCTCATCAGCATCCCCAAAGGATGAACTAGGTTGCAAGAGCTACAACTAAGTGATGGTGCCCTCCAGGCTAATAGGTGGGCTTTCCCTCCATCTAGCTGCTAGGTAGGAGAACATGAGCTGAGCTGGTATCAGGGTGGAAGCTAGAGACACAGATACAGACACAGAGACACAGATACATCTGTGATGTATGCAAAACTGTGACTAACGGAGATGCAAGATCGGTTGGGATGTTAATGCTGAAAGCTCTTCCACCTTTTGCTCAGGTTGTTTATATCTGTTTATTTGACCATATATCGTAAGGACACCACAGGCTCTGCTGACCTTCATTCCAAGTGCTATAACAGCATTACCCCTGTGTAACAGTATTTTGCAAATCACTCTGATAATCCTTGCAAACCGAAAACCACCAACTTTCATAGGAATCTCTTGACGGGGATGGGGTGTGCATGCGGCAGGAGGGGGTGGGGTGGGGAGGCTTAGATTGTGCAATTAAGGACAACTTAATTCCCTTCCAGAGTCTCCACCTGCAGCCTGATCGGGTTAAAGAGGAGACCTCTGGCAGAGCAAAAAGTTAAAAACAAGTCCAAAGAGTTTAAGTTAATAAAACCATTAACTGGTGCTGTATTCCTGGCTAATGAGGATCCTGCATGTGAGAGGGCGAGGGGGGAAAGTCAGTCTGTTGTGAGATAATGAATCGCGGCGACTTTAACTGACTTGAGGCACTGGAGCTAATGAAGTCACTCGAGAGTTGAGATCCCTCCTCTGGCAAATCTGACATTGTTCTGAACAATGCCTCACGTATTTCAGATGAAGAGCTGAAGCGGGAACAATGGACCCAAGGCGCAAACCACGGTTGCGTGGTTGCGTGATGAGGGAGACGGCTAGGGCCCATTCTCCTCCTGCGGGTCTGGAGAAAGTCAACTGCTTCTAAGCAAAAGGACGAGCACCACTTGGCAAGGGAACCATCCTGATCCGGCAGCCATTCACCGGAGTTTTCCAGAATGGGTAAAAGTTACATAACTCAGTGGTAGAGCACCTGCTTTGCACACAGAAGGTCCTGTGTTCAATCCCTGATGGGTCCTAGGAGCAATGACAGCCAGTGCGGTGTAATAGTTAGAGTGGAAGAGATCTGGGGGAGACCAGGGTTCAGACCCCTCCACTTGGCCATGAAGCTCACTGGGTGTGACCTTGGGCCAGTCACTGCCTCTCAGCTTAACCTAACTGGCTTTTTGTAGGGATTAATTGAGATGGGGTAGAGCCATGTGCACCATCTTCAGCTCTTTGGAGAAAAAAAAGGTGGGATATAAATGCAATAAATAAATGTGTGTCTTGCTACAAGGTAGCCTTCTCTGCTCCCATTAAAATCTCTATATGGTGATGGCACTGGGGGATTATTAATTAATAATAGTATTTATATGCTGCTTTTCAAGTGGACCTCACAAAGCCATTTATCTAAGATTACAGCAATAAGCATCATTAAAAATTTTTTTTATAAAAGAATGGAAGAGGCAGCTTGTTTGTTTATAAAAAGTTGTTGCTGCTGCTTTCCCCCTCCCCTCAAGGCAAGATGTCCAATACAGGGCTGGCTCACCCATGAGGCAAAGTGAGGTAACCACCTCAGGCAGCAGGAGCTACAGGGGTAGGGCTGCCATATTTCAAGAGGTAAAAATCTGGATACAAAAGCTGTTGAGCTTTGGGAATTCGACCCAATGAGGCATTCCAGACATATGGCAACCCTATACATGTCAATCTTTATACCTCCCTTGTTCCTGATGCTGATCTTCACTCTCCCTGGCAGGGAGGGGAGCGTCATTTTGTGGTTTGCCTTAGGTGCTAAAATGTATTGAGCTGCCCCAGGCCCTAAACTTGAACCTGAGGCTTTCTGCACACAAAGCAGTTGTTCTGCGCCTGAGCTACGGCCCTTCCCCTCAATGTCCTTACTGAACAAGCAAAGTGCTTTTAAATTGGGAGGTCCAAGCTTGTTTCCTTTCTTCCATAAAAATGCAGACCTTCCAGTGATTCCCATGGTTTAAGTATTCCTTTATGTGAAATGGCCTGAGCAGACTTAAGAGAAACATAAGAAGCTGTCTTCTGCTATCTAGACTGGCAGAGGCTCTCCAGGGTTTCAGGCAGGAAACCATCCCAGCCCCACCTGGAGTTGATGGGGACGGACCCAGTGCCTTCAAAAGCAGGGACTCTGCCATTGAGCTGTGACCCTTCCCCTAAAAATGAATTAAGAGTCTAGTTATTATTAATAAAGTGCTGATTGATATAGGAGCACAGGAAGCCCAAGGATGACCATTGGTCCATGTAGCTCAGTGCTGTCTACACTGACTGGCAGTGACTCTCTGGGATTTTGGGCAGGGGTCTTTCCCAGCCTTACCTGGAGATGCCAATTGGGAATGAACCCAGGACCTTCTGCTCTTCCACTCTCTGACTCAGCTTGGCTGCCTCGCCACTTAAGAACATTTTGTCTGGCCTAACCAAACTTTTCACGTCTGTCTCTTCCCCCCACCCCACCCCGACGCCTTGTGGTCTCCTTTTGCCTCTTGCATCTCCTTAGATTCTGGGTGCTTCCACTGGAAAACACTGCCTGCCAAAACCTACCCCACCAGGATTTGCAACCCAGCTGCGCCAGCTGCTGCTGATTTGAAGATCTCTCCACTGTCTCCTTCCTCCCCCTGCCTCTCTGCTCTCCCCACCACCCTACACCTCCAGGCTACAGCTCAACAGATTCATCCTGAAGGCTTATGAGTAATTCCTGCCCATAAACCTTCTGGGGAGCCTGTGTGCTTGTAATATGCATGCCCTCCCTGGCTTCGGAAAATGCTTACTGTGCAGAAGTGAAACAAGGAAAGAACAAATGAGAGTTATTCATTTGACTCATGTGGAGTGGGTGCTTATAGCTCATCTGTTAAGGCAGGGTGGGACCCTCAGACACCAGGGAGCAAATGTGGCCCTACGTTGTAGTGTCAGTTTAAAAAAAGGAGGCCAAACAAAAAGATGTACCTGTAATAAGCTGCAATACACTAAGACAGATGCAATCCATATTCGAAAATTAATCTTGTATTAATGAAAGAGATAATATGTCGAGAATTAAGACATCAAACCTGTCCAAAAAGTGTTGGTATTTTTTAAAAAAAATTCGTAATAATTATATACTGCTCAATTGTCAAAACAAAACCTGAAAGCAGTTTACAAAAAATATAAAATGAAATTGTCAATGAAAAGCGTTAACAACAATAATTGTAAATGTTCAAAAAAGTAAAAAAACCAGATTAAATCATGTGTCAATGTTCCGAATATCTGGGTAGGCTTGTTAGTAGGTATCTAACAAAGAATACAGTGCAGGGTCCCTGCCTGATCTCGACCGGCAGGGAGTTCTGAGTAGTACGTGGTCAGGGGTCCTCTGGGTAAGAATTAATGAACGAAATAAAAGGAAGCCAGTCCTTAAGGACGTATCTATGTCAGTTTCACCCCTCATGACTCTACAGTGTTGTGTTAAAGGGTTAGTATCATTTCCCACACTGTCATACCAATTTTGGAAAGTGCTCTTGAACTACAGGTAGACAATACTGCGCTAGATGGAACAAGGTAGCTTCCCATTTTTTTCTATCACCTCACAGCGACAAACTAAGCTGAGAACCCCACGCCCCCTGATATTCTAGTCTCCTGAGAATGCGGCAGCACAATTGAAGCCTTAAAACAACAACAACAACAGGAAGCAAACCTTTGAGAAACCAGAGGACTGGTTTTTACAGAGCCCCACATGTAGTAGCTACATGTCAGGGAGAAACAGGCTTCTGTTCATTTGACTGGGGGTCAGTGAAGGAAAACTCCCACTCTGCCACCTTTAATGGTGCCCTAAACCCATTGATTGGGGTGGCTGCCTCAGATTGCCTCATGGTAGGGCCTGACTTTTAATTAAACTCCCACCAGGGACATGCATCCTCAGCCATTTCTGCCAAGGCCAAGAACTCCCTTATCCACAGCCTGATTAACACTTGGCCTTCAGTGCAATTAAATCAGCTAACGAGGGGAAGTCACAAGGCCTCTCATATCGAATTGCCTCGGATAGGCAATGCAGTTTTCAAAGACCAGTGGTACCAGCAATCCTATATAAAAAAAGGTGGTGGGTTTTGTTTTGCTTTTTGCACAAATTAAATGGGATTTATCAGGAAACATTTGCAGCCTGTGGGTGGGGAAGATGCGCTTATATTATCAGGAGTCCAGTCTTCAGGGAACTGGGAGAAAATGTGATTCATTTTGTGGACATACCTAAGCCACACTCTCCAGAACTGTATGTGGAGAGAAAGGCTGCTATCCTTCAAAATTTGCCCTTTGGTTTTTGCCCTACAGCTGTCCAAGTAAAGAAAAAAATGAGTACAGAAATATGTCTATTCAGGGAGGAAGCATTCGTAAAAATGCATATATACTGAATGCAACTCACATGCCCATTTTAATAGCTCTGCTGTTTTAATGGGGCTGCTTTATTGTGCATTTTAACTATGGGTGCTTACACTGTAATGGGGATGTTTCATTACGTATTTTAATTTTCAGTGTTTATATTTTACTGTCTTTGCAGTGAGTTTTTACATTAGGAGCCTATTTTGGCATTGTGGTATATAAATAATTTGTTTTTGTTTTTCTTATTATTATTGTAGTAGTAGGAGTAGTGGTAGTAATAATACTAATAATACTTAATGATAATGCAAAATTGCTTGCAAAAAATGTGTAGATAAGGCAACAGTGCCTACAAAAATATGTGTTAATTGGAGAAATGCACATGAAAAAGCTGACAAACTTTAAATTATTATTATTATTATTATTATTATTATTATTATTATTATTATTATTTTGTACCCAGCCACTCTGGGCAACTTCCAGCATGTATCAAGATACCTTCCACCCAAATAACAAACGGATGCAGAAATAAGACGAGCTGACCTTGAGACTGAACAGTTAAGAGAAATTGAATCAACATATTCATCCCTCTGTCCAGGTCCGTCAAGTATGGACATTAGTTAAGACTGGAAGGCCGGCCTGGATTAAAGTAACCGGAGGTGCAGGGATAGGAAACTTAATAGCCTCTGATCATGAGAAACAAAACCTCATTCTCTTCTTTATCTACTCCATGGAAGTAGAACATTGCTGAAATTTTAGCACTGATTAAAAGATGGTTTATAAATTTATAACCTTTCGTAAGTTTGGAATTAATGAAGACGATCACACAGAACACTCATAGGGGAATCATAGCTATATGTTATAACATTACACTATTTACAAAGTCAGGACAGTTTCTTTTGAGCTCTTTTTGGATTCAAACTTACCAATCTTATCAACAAAATCAGTAAGTTGTAGTTTATCATGTTCTATGCCGAGAATGCATAGAACTCTGGGAGTTGTAGCTCGGGGGGGGGGGGGCTAGATGAGTTTTTGGCCTGATCCAACAGGGCTCTGTTTATGTCAGTATGGCTAGCCTGGGTATAAATTGAGTATCTGAGTACTGAACCCCACTCCCTGGTACTGAGATCCAAAGGATATCCCTGCTCTGCTTCCTTCCACTCGGCAATTTCACCACTCCCACACTTTAAAACCTGTGCCATTGCTTTATTGTTTTATTGCAGCAGAACATTTCCCCAACTATTGGCAAGAGCTGTAGGAGTAGAGCTTTTCCTTTCCTGCAAAAGGTCCAGGTTCACTCTTTGGCATTTCCAGGGGGGACTGGGAGAGACTTCCTACTCAAAATGCCAGAGTGTTGCTGCCAGTCAGTGTCAACAGTACTGAGCTTGATGGACCAATAGGCCAACTATTGGTGAACCATGTACTCCTTGGACAAAAGGGTGGGATATAAATGCAATAAATAAGCTTAAGAAAGTTGGTGGGGCCAGCCAGGTAGAGATGTCAGGTGCCAACCTGGCATCCAGAGACCTCCATGTGGTCACAGTTTGACCCACACCAGTCACAAAGCACACCTGATGCCTGCCTAATTTCTAACACTGCTCCATAGGTGAGGGAGTCTCCCAAGTAAGCTCACACCACCTCATTTTTAAAAGCTTGGCAGGAGGTGCATGACAACTGTTGGGAAAAAGTTGGGACCAAGTTCCATACTACTATCTGCCCTAAATCTTCCAGCATTCTGGATAACTGAATATCCATGAGGTCTAATGTTGAGAGAAGAAGCAAAAGTATTCTCTATTCTCACTTTCTCCATGCCTTGCATAATTTTATAAACTCCCACAAGAAGCAGTGATGGCCACCAACTTGGGTGGGTTCAAAAGGTGATTAGACAAATTTGTGGATGGTAAGGCTAGCAATTGGCTACAAGGCACAATGGCTATACTGTCATACCTTGGTTGACAAACGTCTTAGCAGTCGAACGTTTTGGCTCCCAAACGCCACAAACCCAAAAGTGAGTGTTCCAGTTTTCGAATGTTCTTTTGGAAGCCGAACATCCGGCAGGGCTTCCGCGGCTTCCGATTGGCTGCAGGAAGCTCCTGCAGCCAATCGGAAGCCACGCCTTGGAAGTCAACATTTTGGAAGTCGAATGGACTTCTGGAACGGATTCTGTTTGGCTTCTGAGGTATGACTGTATTCTACTTCTCCACTGTTGGAGGCTGGTTGCCTCTGAGTACCAGTTTCCTGAAAACTTCAGGAAGAGAGAGCGCTATTAAGGCCATGTCCTGCTTGTGGGCTTCCTGTAATGGTCATCTGTCTGACCTCTGAGAGAACTGGATGCTGGATTAGATGGGCCTTTGGCCTGATCCACCAGCCGGGCTCTTCTTCTGAGTCATCATTTGAGAGATCTAAGGACTTGGCCGCAATGCTGTATTCATGACGAAGGCCTTTGATTTGTCAACAGGTGCTAGAATCAACACCAGTTCAAAAGCTCCTTCCCTCTCCCAGCTTCCCTCCCATTTCCCAGGCCGCCTCCCGGAGCCCGCAGCGCAACAACGTCAACCACAGTTCAAAAGCACAGCTTGCATTAAAACACACCACCATTCCCCCTCGTTGGCTGAGATCAGAAACACCTGCAGTGTTGATTGATTGCCTGATTAAGGGTGGGATTGATTGGCCTGTCCTCATTAGCATATTGTTAGCAATGACCCTGTGGCTGGCCTGAGATGAGGAAGTGGTGACCTGGATGGATTAAAAAGCGCAATGCGTCAGAGAAGGATGGGAGGATCTGTAAAGGGAAGGGGGTGGCAGTGGTGGGAAATGTCTCCCTGTAAAAAGCTAGATCGATTATATGCACATTATTAGCCTGCTGAGGTTTGAAGAACTGCTGACTGGCAGCAGAGGAGCCTTGCGCTAAGGCCTTCCTATCTTCCCTGGGTTCTTGTGGATTCTGCCACCCACCCACCCCAGCCACCCCGGCCACTATATTTCTTGCTGTCACAAGCTGGTATTGTCATGGAGGCACTGATCTTTGAAGGGCTCTTGTGCCAAACTCTATTAGGCTTACACTAGGTCAACAGCTCACAAGAATGTTCCAAAAGTCACAGGTTTTTAACCAGTGCCAGTCACTTTGCGCTGCTTTTATTTGTTTTCAAAATAATAAATAAATAAATAAGTAAGTAAGTCCTACTCAGAGTAGACTGGCTGAAAATAATGGACATGGCTTACTCAGGCCCATTAATTTCAGGATAGCAACTCTGAGCAGACCTTACTTTGATACAACCCATGGCTCCTCTGATAGAGGCTGAAATTATCTGGGATATGCCAACTGTGAGGATCATCAGGCCCCCAGGAGCCAAATGCGCCCTTCTATGTGGCCCTTGGGGACTCTCACTTCACCACACCCCCTCCAAAAGCCACACCTTCTCTGGGTGCCTTTGCCTGGTTGGAATGTTGCCTATTGTACAAAGGTAGGAATCACATTCATTGCCTCAGCCATGTTTTGCCTCTGTCCCCATCCACCCACAAAAGGACACCCACAAGGTGATTGCAGCCCTTGAGTGGAAAAAGGTTCCCCATGCCTGGACAAGAAGAAGAAGAAGAAGAAGAAGAAGAAGAAGAAGAAGAAGAAGAAGAGTTTGGATTTGATATCCTGCTTTATCACTACCCTAAGGAGTCTCAAAGCGGCTCACATTCTCCTTTCCCTTCCTCCCCCACAACAAACACTCTGTGAGGTGAGTGGGGCTGAGAGACTTCAGAGAAGTGTGACTAGCCCAAGGTCACCCAGCAGCTGCATGTGGAGGAGCGGAGACGCGAACCCGGTTCCCCAGATTACGAGTCTACCGTTCTTAACCACTACACCACACTGGCTCTCTGGACAACACCCATGAATCTTAAGCGTCTGGTGTCTGGGTTTGGTGGGTGCAGGGGTCAGCCCTAAATGGCCTTTTTGGCAGCATTAAGGCAGTGTGCAGTGGTAGCCTGGAGCTGATCAGCATCGCTGAGAAAGGACAACATGTCACCGCAGGAGAAGGAGGCAGAGCGGCAGGCAGGCAAGACAAGAGGAGGGTAAGAAAAGAGGGGTCTTCAGGATTACGGACAGCTGTCAGGCAGCAGCTGAGTTGCTTTGGCAAGGTGCAGAGCTCAACGCATTGGTTGTCTTCATATTTTGACACGAGGTTTGGAAAGACAGCTGTATTAATTCACCTTTAAATCAAGGTGGTGATGGAACTTCTTTTTTTCCAGGCAGATGCATTCTCCTGCAGCTAATCTTTGCAGGGGGCTGCATTGCAGTGGTGGGTGGTGCCACCCCACTCTCTCATGCATATACAGATATTCACATCCATACACATCCACGCACACACCTATATAGACAAAGTCATTGGAGCCAATCGGAGTCTGCTTACAAGAGGGGAGAGTGTGGGTTTGATGAGGATGACCTGAAGGCCACATCTGGCTCATCCAGGGGTTGTTGCCAGAGGCAATGTTTAATTCTGATGGGACCTAGGAAGCTGCCTTATATTGAGCGAGACCATTGTTTTATATAGTTCAGTATTGTCTACACTGACTGGCAGGGGCTTCCTTAGTGTTTCAGGGGACATTCCCAGTCCTATCTGGAGATGCCATTGGGGACTGAACCCGGGGCTTTCTGCTTGCAAAACGGATTCTCTACCACTGAGCCCCTGCTGTGCTCTCCTAAGGTGTACTGTTTTAGCTCCTATTTGCATTGATGTTTTTGTATTTCTACTGTTGTGCCTTAACGTGATTTGTGGATTGTCTAATCTTAGTGTGCCTTAATAGGAGACGCTCCTTTGGCCTTTTAATAGTTGCATTAATCTTTGCTTTTTGCTTTTTTGCAGTTGTTAGGGAATAATCTCGATATGTTGCTATGCTAACTTCCCCAGTGTCATTGTGAGCTGCTTTGAGCACAGTCTACCACGACAGAGTAGCATACAAGTAAACTGAAAAATGAAATTGAGCTGGAGCCTGCAATTGCAAGGTAGGAAGGGATCCAGCTGATGACACTTCTGGAGCTAGCTCTGTGCCCCTTTTCTCCTCAAGAAGAACACATGAATGTGGGCACATACACGCACACACACATGTACACACACAAAGTTGTCTGCTATCAACAAGGATACTCAAAGAAGTCTCTTGATGGAAGTGCATGGAAATGTGTGTGTGACATGCAGGAAATAGATAAAGAGAAGTTGTTCTGTCTCTTGGAACATCTGGTGAAGCTGAACATTGGAGAATTCAGAACAGACAGTGCCATAGCCCAGTGGCAGAACATCTGCTCTGCAGGCAGACATACTTAGGTTCGATTCCTAGCATCTCCAGGCAGCAGATCAGTGACAGAGCATCTGCTTTGCCATGCAGAAGGTCTTGGGTTCAATCCTCATTGGCAACTCCAAGTAAAGCTGGGAGAGGCCCTTGCCTGAAGCCTTGGAAGACTATTGCCAGCCACTGCAGACTTGACATGACCAAGCAAGATGTGCCAATAGCCTGATCCTACAAGGCTCTTCTAATGCACTACCTCCATGGTCGGAGCAGCCTGTTTCTGAGTACCAGTTGCTGGAAGTCAGAGCTGGGCAGAGCGCTCTTATGCTCAGATCCTGCTTGCGGGCTTCCCTTTGGGGCATCTAGTTGGATAAGGATGCCGGACTAGATGGGCCACTGGCCTGATCCGGCAGAGCCCTGTGTTTTCCTGCACTTTTAAGCATCTGTGCTGGGGCAGAATCTTAGCAAGTGAAGATTTTTCCTTGACAAGTAGCGTCTGCCAAAATTCCATCTTCCACACAGCTACGAAATCTGCAGGAGCTCTGCTATCCTCCTTGGCATCTGGTCATCACTCAAGATGCGAGCAGCACTACCTGCTTCGCTTGGAAACGTTCCCCCTCCCAACTTTGTCACTTTTTGCACATTGACTAACAGGCATGTTGCTGTTTCTCTCTCTCTCTCCCCCCCCCCCTTATCCTCTTTCTTCTCCTCTTCTTTCCCCGCTTTCTTTTTTAGTACAGTGAATCACCAGCCTCATATAGGATTTCCATCTGCTCAAAGGCAGACCTTGCCAGACTGTGTGGCATTCGGCTTCTGTCCAAATTCAGAACCCAAACACACACAAAAAAGAGTTTTAACTTGCTTCTGCTGTAGCTCTCTCCACACAAAATTATATACACGGTTTATGAAGATAGGGAGCTGTCTCAGTAGGACAGGCCATCAGGCCATCTAGCTCCTTATTAAAGCCTCTGAATGAAAACAGCTTCCCAGACAGCAGTCAGGGGACATTCCCAGACATAGCTATGCTCTCTCAGCTGGGCCTGGCAAAAGGGTGTAGTCCAGTGGCAGAGAATCTACTTTGCATGCAGGAGGTCCCAGGTTCAAGACCTGCCAGCATCTCCAGGTGAGGCTGGGAACTTCCCCTGCCCGAAACCAAGAAGAGCTTCCTCCAGTCGCTGCAGGCAACGCCAAGCAAGATGGGCCAGTGAGTCTTGCTCAGTGCAAGGCAGCTTCCTATGTTTGCAGAAACTCCTCCCCTTTAATAAGCGAAGCCCTGAACAACTTGGGCCCATAGTACCATAAGGACCGCCTGATCCATTATGCTCCACAGCAATCACTGAGAGCATTCCATAGGGAACCCCTGTGTTTCAGCCTGACCTTTGTTAGGGAGCGAGTCTCAGAGGCGGTTTGGGGGCAGTGCGACTGGCCCCTCATGCACCGGCCACTGAGTGGAGAGGGAGCCTGGTAAGCACTTGCCCTGATACAGGAAGGAGGCATAAGGGCTCTGACAGTCCTCTCACCCAGGGCCGGATTTCAGTTTGATGAGGCCCTAAGCTACTGAAGGTAATGGGGCCCTTTATATGTCCAGCTGTCCTTTGTCAACAACAAATTGCCGCTGTTTTTTGTGTTTAATATATGCTATATGGTAATTGATGGTCCTAATAGGTATCTAAAGCCATTTGCACATAACAAAATCTGTATTTTATCATAGTAATTGTTGAACTGAAATACAATTAAGAAGAGGTATATTAATAGTGAGATACAATTAAGAAGAAATTGCTGGTTTAGGGGTTGTTTTTAAAAGTCTGGAATGGATTGATCCATTTTGCATTACTTTCTATGGGAAAGCGTGCCTTGGTTTTGCAGTGCTTTGGTTTTGGAACAGACTTCTGGAATGGATTAAGTTTGAGAACTAAGGTACCACTGTATATAGAAATGAGCAACCCAGAGATATTTTAGGGAGCAGGCTAGCAGGCGCCATAGGAGCCTACACAACACAAAACACTGTTGCTGTATGTAGGTTTTATGTTGTTTGTTTTTTTATCTTATATTTCGGAAATGTACATCCATTGTTTTTCCCTTTAAATTTTTTTGGGGCCCCGAAGAGAGTGGGGCTATAGCCTAAGCTATAGCTTGTTTAGCTTATATGTAAATCCGGCAATATAATGATGATGATAATAAATTTAAAAACGCAGCAATGCTAGAGGAGAATGAAGGGGAAGAAATGGGCTCATTTCCTCTTTCTCCAACTTCTTGGTCATTCCAGCAAAGGGTATTGCTCTACGCGGTGGAGCTGTGGCTTCAGCTGTATTCTGGCAAACTGCTGTAGAAATCACGGTGGGCTCTCAGTTTTGCAACAAGTTCCCTGAAACAAACCACAGAAGTCAACAATGAAACTAAAGGCAATGCGTTTTGTTCTCCCTCAACAGCACATGCAGATATGGTCACGTCCGCTTAATCCACCTGAGTCTGTCTTTGCATGCAGGGGAAGTCTCTAACTTACTGAGGGTTAGAGACCCATCAGCTGCTCTCACCTGGCTTAGCCAGCCAGTCAAAGGTGTGGCTGCTGTTGCATGCTGACAGCTTCTAGGAGCCACAGGTGAGAGTGTAGTGCAGGGTGGGGAACAAAAGTGACAAACTACCCCAGAAGGAGCATAACGTGTCCCCCACCAGAGGTATTACCATACTGCCCCAAATATAAACCTCACTTTTTTTTCAAATTCCAGCTGTGAAAAGTTGAAGTGCAGCTTATATTTTGAACCTAGCGCTGCGGGCCCACCTCCCAACACTACCGCCCTGAATGGCGGGCGGGCGGCCGGCTGGCGCCAGCTTGGGGAGGTAGTGCCGGGAGGTGGGTGCACAGTATGCTTGGAACCAAGGGCCAGTGTCTGCCGCCCCCCTCGCCCCCCTCCAATTTTAAAGGTGCGGCTTATTTGTGGGTGCATCTTATATTCAGGACAATACGGTACCTCTCCCGTAACACGCCCCCGGTATATCATGATTGCATGATACCACCATTTTGTGATATGATATCATGAAATCGTGATATCACACAATCGTGATGTCATACAATCACGTCACAATGCCACAGAATCACAATTTCACAAATTACGACAACACACAATCATGAAATCATGAAATCATATCTTGTGCTTTGATATCATGAAATCATGATTTTGCGAATTCATGATTTCATGCAATCACTATGCCGTGATTTCATGAGATGATATCACAAAATCACGCAATCATGATTTCATGATTGTATGATTTCATTATGCCTATATCATGATCGCTTGTGGAATGATATGATTGCTTGATATCGTATTTGCCCAAATATAAGCCACACTTTTCCCCCCCAAATTCCGACTGTGAAAAGTTAAAGTGCAGCTTATATTTGGAGCCGAGCACTGTTTGCATGCCTCCCGACACTACCGCTCTGAATGGGGAAAGGGGGGGGCAGGCATCGCCAGCTTGGGAGGGAGTAGTACCGGGAGGCGGGCCATGTCCGCAAATAAGCCTTCAATTTTAAAGGTGTGGCTTATTTGCGGATGCGTCTTATATTTGGGCCAATACAGTATTACAATATTATGATTGTATGTTCTTTTTTTGCTCTTTGTGCCTCTTTAGAACAATACATGTTGCACTTTAATGTCGTCTTCTACAAAGATCCATTGACCTCACTAGGAATGCCACCCAGAATGCCTGCACTCTCGTTCTTTTGCAATGGCTTTGTGAAATGATGATGGTGATAATAATTAAATACTGCCAAAATTCACCCATAAATACCAACTTTTGCTTTGCTTTGTCCCTTAACATTAAGCTGAAGAGGAGGATTTAAAGGCTGCTTACGAACAAGCAGTTTTCAAACATATTTTGGCTTATTTGCTTCTCTTAAAATTGTAGCCTGCAAAAGAATGCAAGCTTCTCCCCAAGGACTGAGGAAACTGGACAGGGGACCAGAGGAGGCTGCCTTGTAGCAAGGCAGACCTCAGATTCATCTCGTTCAGTCCTGCCAGTCCTGACTGCAAGGTGCTCCTCTTGCTCCCCTCACCAGCCAAACGGATGCTCTCGCCCTGCCGAACAGCCCTTCCCTTCTCGGGAGGCCACAAAGGTCTTCCCCTTTGAGGACCCCTGATGTCGAGAGCTGACCAGACACCCCCAAAGCGCTGCCGCCCAAGCTGGGGCAAGGAGCCAGACAACTCTGGAATTGCCCACAGTCAGAAACTCAACTGCCCTGGGACTCTTGGGAGGAGGAGGAGGTGAGGCGGTGCGCAGGGCCGGATTTAGGTTTGATGTGGCCCTAAGCTACTGAAGGTAATGGGGCCCTTTATATGTCCAGCTGTTCTTTGTCAACAACAAATTGTCACTGGTTTTGTGTGTGTTGAATATATCCTCTATGGTAATTGATGGACCTCATAGGTTTCTCAAGCCATTTGCACATCACAAAAGATGGATTTTATCAAAGTCATTGTTGAACTAAAATAAAATTAAGAAGTATATTCATAGTGAAATAATTATTCAGCTCTAACTTGAAATGATTTTTCATTCATAAACTTAATACTGCAAAGACATTGGCATTGGGCAAGAACAAAAGTTCCTTTAGGAACACAATTTACAAAGACTCATCATCTAGTCTCTAGAAACTTGCTATAACATGAAATAATGATAGGTGTAAATACGTGATGCAAATGACTCATAATGATAAATAGCTTTATTCATATGGAATTAAGTGTTATGACCTATACAATGCAACTGTAGTTCATACAATGCATTTTTTAAATATAATATCAAGATCACCATTGTAGTCCACACTTTTCATTGGGACAGCAGACCTTTGTACCCTGTTACACTTAGTGAGTATAAAAGACGGTATTTCTAGTAATATGTCACATTCATAAATAATACCAATACTATACATGCCTGTACATCAAAAAAATTATTTAACAGGACTAATTTCATTAATGCATTTACCCAATACCCATTCAACTATAATTTTATCATGATTCATTGTTAAATTGCTGTTTTAGGGGTTGTTTTAAAATTTTAGGGAGCAGGCTAGCAGGCGGGGGCCAATTCCTTACATCATAGAAACCTACACAACACAAAACACTGTTGCTGTATGTAGGTTTTATTTTATTTGTTTCTTATATTTTGGAAATGTACGTCCAGTTTTTTTCCCTTTAAATGTTTTTGGGGCTCCCCAAGAGAGTGGGGCGGTAAGCTATAGCTTGTTTAGCTTATATGTAAATCTGGCACTGCTCCCACCTTCCCACCTCCTTCTCAAAGCCTAGTTTGCCCTCGCTCAGCTTTGGGAAGGAGATGGGAGGGCTCCGGGACCCTGCAGGAGCCCTTGCATCTCCTTCCCAAAGCCCAGCACAGTGCTACCGGTAGGTGCTAGGGCTGGGGCAGACCAGGGAGGCACCAAATTTTGGGCAGTCTGACCCTGGGGAGCCTTTATTGCTGCAGACCTTGCTCTGTATATGCTCTCTGCCTGTAGATGCTTCCTATGGGCCCTTCCCAGGGATCATAAAATTGCAGGCTAAGCTTTCTTTCACTGAGCAAGAACCTTAGCTTCTATTTGTCTTGCTATTTTTTATTTATTTATAAGAACGTTTACAAGCCAGCTCATTCATATGCAAAGATATGGTGCTGTACAATAAGTCGTTTTAAAGTTGTTTGAAAAACAGCAACTGCTGTATCCCTTATAGTTTGTTGCCCTGTGCTCCTTTTGGAGGAAGCGAGGTGGATATAAATGTAATTAATTAATACATTAATTAAATTCATTAAGATTGTAAGATAATAAAAGAACGAATGACTAGCTCTGAATCAAAGAAGTCCTTGAAAAACACTCACCACTTCTTTTGCCATTTTCAAGACATTGCATTCGGATAGCTCTCTTGTGGCCAGGATGGCTAGAAACCTAAAACAATGTTGTTGTTTTAAAAAATGATGTTTTAGAGGGCAAATCTTTCCAGATAACAGGGATAGAGCCAGATTACAGGGAAGAGATCTTCCCCAAGAATTTATGCGCTATTCCTTTCTATCTGAGAGCCCCCACCTCGTTTGACCTTCAAAGATGGACCACCCTCGGTTTCCAAAATGGGTCAGTGCTTCCCATACCTTTCAACTCTCCTCAAGGAAGGTTGCACCAGGCGTTGCATGAGATGCTGTTTTCCTGAAGGCTGGTTTTTCCTGTGCCTGGGCAGGCTGTTTGATGTGGAAGCCTTTGAGGCCCCAACAAGGAAATGTGCACAGCAAGTTAGCACAGGGTCTTCTGAACATTAAATAAAGCAGTTACAGCAGCAACAAGCAGCCCTGGGAGACAGCCAATTAGGCAATGTCTGGTTAGCAGAATACCATTTAGTCCACCCCCACCAGCTTCCTCCACCAGCCACAGGCAGATCCAGAGAAGGCTGGAGAATTTGTATGTCTTTGTAGAAAGAAAAAGAAAGGAAGGAAGGAAAAACCTTGTAGTTGTAAATGAGAACATACATACAGCCCTGTTGAATCAGACCTCAGGTCTATCTAGAGCAGGATCATGATCTGCACAGGGGGACCATTAGAAGATAAGAAGAGATGGGCTGCTGGATCAGGCCAAAGGGGGCGCATCTAGCCCAACCTCCTGTTCTCGCAAGGGAAGCCCACAAATAAGACCAGAGTGCAACAGCAACTCTCCCCACATGCAATTCCTGGCATCCAGAGACCTGGAGGTAGACTCATAGAATCACATAGCTGCAAGGGACCCCATAGGAATATGCAGCTCCCCCATACAGGGATCAAACCTGCAACCTTGGCATTATCAGCACCACGCTCTAACCAACTGAGCTAGAACGTAGTATTCATCGATAGCCTTTACCCTCCATGAATTCGTCCAATCCTTTTAAAAATCTGTCCGAGTTTGTAACCATCACCACATCTTCTTGCAGCAAACACCATTGTTTAACTACTTGCATAAGTGCATCGTTTGTCTGTCCTGAGCCTTTGGCCATTCAGTTCCAATTCTAGTATTCAGAGGGAGGATGCCTGAAAACTGAAGATGCTTTGGGGTGATGCCAAATTCATGTGAAATTTATTGGACAAAATGGGCTGAAGCCCATTCAAAGCAGCAAGAGCATGCCATATAATAACATCTTACCTCTGAGTTTGTGCAGAGGGCATTTTCTTCACTGTGCTGGGTAATTTTCAACCTAATATTCAGGGTATGATTTTCCAGGTCAGAAATTGTGCAATGGATGTCTTGTTTTATACCGGTGTGTTACCATTTCTTCCTCTTATTATTTATTGGTTGTTTGCTTGCTTGCTTTGTATATGGCATGCTATTGCACTTTGTCATCATGTTAGAACTAGAAACAGAAAGAACTTGTGTTTCCTGTAGCCAACATTTTCTTTCCTTTTCTTTCAACTAACCACCAAGAAATAAAGACAGATTTTCTTGCTGTTTCTTTGGGATTGTTCCACATGGGGTTTCCTTTGCCATAAACAGACAGACCATAAGGGGTGGGGTGGGGTGGGGGGAGAACCTGGCTTATTAAGCTATTTTTAAAAGGAGGAAATAATATTTCCCCCCCCAGACAATTAACTTACAGTTTTATTTATTTTAAGCACATTTTTCGTGGTATCCAATGTTAGTTCTCCTCAAAGCAGGCCCATTGAAATTGATGGGTGCAACTAACATAGGTCCATTCATTTCAATGGGTGCACTCTGTGTAGAACTTAGTTGTGGGCAAACCACAGTTTCCTGTGATGCCTAGATTGGTCAGTGCCTTCTCTCAAAGCCATGCTTTGAATATGGACATTTATCTATTCACCCCATCCCTTGCCACATGTCTCTCAGTCATACCATTATTACAGCCAGCTCCGAACCACCCCAGATGAGGATGAGGAATAATATTGTTTTCATATGTTTGTTTGCCTTGCATTGTAGCCTACTTGCTTCATGCTGAAGGATGGTCCATAAGGAGTCCTAATTTGACATAATGTGTTATCATAATCTGTGGGGTAGAGGACGGCATTCTTCTTGACTTAGAAGTGCACCTCTGAGACAGACAGAGACAGACAGATGTTATTTTTGGTAACTTCTCTGTGTGATCTTTGCAACTCTTGGGGAAAAGGCGCTAAACAAAAAAATAATAATCTCTTTGCAACAGGCAGCAAAAAGGGGTTTTTGAAGTTCTCGTTTTTCTGCACAGCTGTTCCTTCTTCCCTGCAGACTGTTGCAGATTGAGAGAGAGGAAACTCAACAGTAAAAAGAAAGAAAGAAAGAAAGAAAGAAAGAAAGAAAGAAAGAAAGGGAGAGAGGGAGAGAGAGGGAGAAAGGGAGAGAGAGAGAGAGGGAGAGAGAGGATTAAGATGCAGCAACTACATAAGGCTAATTTGTATACATGCACAATCATTGTTTGATAAATGAAACCTCAAGAGAGGACTCACTTGAACGAATGGAGCATCATATTAACACCACAGAGGCAGAAATGGATGGTATCTCCAACCCTAGAATTCATGGACATCCAATGAAACTGACTGTTGAGAGATTCAGGGCAGATAAAATAAAAGATTTGTTCATGCAGCATCTAAACTGTGGAACTTGTTCCTGAAGGAGGCAATGGTGTCCACCAACTAAGATGGCTTTAAGACAGGATTGGACAAATTCATGAAGGAGAAGGCTATCGATGGCTGCTCCACAGCTGAAAGCAGAAATGCTTCTGAATACCATTTGCTTGAAACCACAGCAGGGGAGAGTGCTTTTGTGCTCAAATCCTGCTTGTGAGTTTCCCACCAGTATCTGGTTGGCCAATGTGAGAACAGGATGCAGGACTAGAGGGCCTTTTAGCCTGATCCAATAGGCTTTTCTTACATTCTTATTCTTGCATACTTCAATTGGCTGCCATCAGCACTGTTACATGGACAATTCAATGAGACCCCCAGTTAATGAATGGATATATTTGTATGAAGCTGTAGAAGAAGAATCTGCTGAACATGTCCTCCTATACTGCAGCTTGTATAGTGAATGGAGAGAAGGGTTAATTCTCCCTCTACTGACAGCTTTTCCAAGAGAATTCTAATATAAGGGCCAGGTAGGGAGAATTGGAGGGACATATTTGCTGCCCACCACCCAAGGTTCCACAGCTCTGTTCTAATAGGTCTAAGAGAAACTTCCTAAGAAGTCTTATAAAACCCTCATAAAAGGTATGAGAGAAGCCGCGAATAGCAGTAGCAATTATCTATCTATACTTATAATAAGAATGTAAGAGTATCACCACACAGAAGTAGTTCACGTGGCCATTGACAGACAGTGGAGTGAGCAGGGGTACAGTCCCTAGTTAAACTATAAATTGCTATGCATTCCCACCAGTGTCTCAAAAGGACACTAATATACTGAGGTTTTGGTAATTTGCATATATGAAAATTGTGCTGGCTTGGAACCTAGATGGTGAAAAGCAGAATATTTTTTTCTTTTTTAATTAAATAAATTAAATAAATGTGGAGCCCACCATCAACAGGTAATTTCATTGACTGAAATTATTTCATTTGATAGTAGCCCAATCTTTTTTAAAAAACTCATCTTGTTCTTATTCAACCCATTTAAATTGTTGGAGATGAGTAATGTTACTTTCACACCATACAATCAAAAGCCCTTTGATACCACTTTAAACAGTCATGGCTTCCACTAAATAATCCTGGGAGCTGTAGTCTGCTAAGAGCACAGATTGCTATTAGGAGGATCCCTCCCCCCCCATTCCCCTCATAGAGCTACATTTCTCAGAGTTCCCTAGGAGTAGGGATTGGTGGTTCAAACCACTCTGAGAATGCCATGTGTTGGGTTTTTTTTTTGGGGGGGGGGTTAGGAACCTCAGCACCCATAACAAAGGACAGCTCCCAAGCCCCTTGGGAAAGCAGTAAGTACTTAAAGTATAGAATGGATGTGGTCTAAAACAGGCCTCCTAATTTTGGTAGATCTACTCTTAGTTTGATACAGTTCTACCCAGCTCTGCAACACATACTTGGGATTCAGGGTTTAATGAGTCAGTTCAGAAAGAGAAGGAGAGACAGACAGACAGACAGACAGAGAGAGAAACAACATCGTTCCCCCTTTCTCACTCCCCCACCAACTAAATACACATTTCTTCTCCATAGGGCTGTGTTTTCTCCAGCCCACCTCCTCCTTGTCTGTCAGTAATGAGCAGTTGTTTGCTTGGACAGGGCTCTTTACAGAGTCTGCTTCAGAGAGCAAGGACCAGAGCGGGGAAAGAAGAAAAACAAAATAAACAAAACTTCAGCTCATCCATGGAAGATGAGAAATTAAAAACAACAACAGTGGAAATCTGCCTGGCTTCTTGAAAGTGGGGAGCTGTAATCTCATTTTTTTAAAAGCCTCAGATCCACAGGCAGGCATCTGTTCACCACCACAGAAAACCCAGTTAACTAAGATGACGCCATCATGTAAAAAAACATAAAATAAAATTTAAAAGGACAGACTGAAACAATATTCTAGATTTTTAGATATGCTTGCAAAACGGCCTCTAAAATTCACCACTCAATTTATTGGCAGAGAACTTCTTCTTCTTTTGGGGGGGAGGATGAGGACGGGGGGGGGGATTCACTGAATTTTTCCAGGTGGGCAATGATCAAGGGGGTGGAATGACTGATGTGAGGGGAAAGTTGCAGTGTTTGGGGCTTTGGAGTTTAGAGAAAAGATGAGAGATGACATGGCAGAAGTTTATAAATTAGTGCAATGCATGGAGAAAGTGGCAGAGAAAAGTTTTTCTCCCTCTCATGTAACATAGATGTAGAAGACATACAATGAAGCTAAATGCTGGAAGATTCAGGGCAGATAAAAGAAAGTACTTATTCATGCAGCACAGAGTTAAACTTTGGAACTCACTCCTGCAGGAGTCAGTGGTAGCCATTAACTTGGAAGGCTTTGAAAAAGAACTAGACAAGTTGTCTAGTTCTTTTTCAAAGCCTTCCAAGTTAATGGGGGGGGGGCTACTAGCCATCAAAGCTATGCTCTGTCTGCACATTCGAAAGCAGTAATGCTTCCGAATACCGGTTGCTGGAAACCGCAGGAGAGAGGGCTCTTGTGCTCAGTTTCTGCTTGTGGGCTGCAGACACAATAGTGGGATAGAAAATGGAATGGACTGGCTGGCAGCCGGAGTATTCAACACTGTATCACTGTGCTATAGCAGGACAAGGTAAGGAAGGGCTGCCAGGACACCCCAAAAGTTGTTGAGCTTAGTAAACCACCAAAATTGTTGAGCTCCCCCTCCCCAGTCCCCCCAGATGTCAATTCCACCTGGTTATGTCCAGGAAAATCCAGAGGCTGAATGCAGTCTTCCAGGCCTCTCTATCTAGCTCTCAGGACTCTTCTGACAGCCCTGTTCCTTACCAGTCCATGCCCCCATTTGCAGGATCAAGTGATTTTGCCTGACCACCAACTTGGCTGGCTCTAAAAGAGGATTATGCAAATTCATAGAGGACAAGGCCATCAATAGCTACCAGACATTCCCTCCACTCCAAGAGGCAGTCTGCCTCTGAGTGACAGTTGCTGGAGAGCACTCAGGCCCTGCTCACATGCTTCACGTTGGGACATTTGGTTAGCCACTGTGAGAACCATCCACCAGGGCTCTTTGTATGTGGTTATGACTGTGCATTTGCATTGTGATCAAGTCTCTTGCGTGTCTGGGTGGGCTTTTATTGGATAAAGCAGAGGTGGATTTAGGGGAGTGTGACTGGGCATGGAGCCTGGGGGGGGGGCGCAGCTGGGGGTGCTGCAACTATGATTTAGATTGGAAGGCAAGAGGTGGAGGACAGCACCGGAATTTGGTGTTGCACAGGGTACCAGTTGAGACCCCAAGGTCTGCCACTGAATAAAAGTTAGAGCTACACCTGTTGATCTGCCAACATTAGTCTCTGGCCCTGCCTACCACCTGCATGCAGCCCCTGGAGGGGACATGACCCTTTCTGGAAGGACCATTGCATCCCAAAGTGAAAGACATTCAAATGGTCACTGCCACTACCTGCAAATGGTAAGATGAAGACATCAGGTCCAAGAGGGGTGGGAAGAGATTAGAGATTGCTAATGTCACTAGACAGGGCTATTGATCTATATCTTTCTCTCTATATATACAGTTTTCTGCTCCAACCTGTCTTTTACTCCCAGTCTCCCACCACCAATGGCCAAGCGCTGTAACGGGATGTAACATTCGCAGCTGCTCCAAAGGTGGAGGGGGGGCGGGGGGAGAAAAGAAAAGAAAGAAAACAGGCAAGTGGCGTGGTGAAAAAGAGGAAAGCAGCTCATGAATTATTTATCCTTGCTCAGATCAATCCTTCAGCACACTGTCAGTTAGGAATCAAAGCTCGAACAAGGTTGGCAGGGGAGGAAACAGCTTTTCAAATTCCTCCGCACACAACCTTAACGAGATGCCCGTACGGAGGCAAGCAGCACCCTGGCGCCCACAGACACACACACAAGCCTCTCCTCCCTTTCTCTCCCTCCCAACTTCCCACACGCACGCACCCTTCACTCTAAACATCCGTGCCTTTGCCGGAAGCCCTTAATTTAAAGAAGAAAAGAAAAAGAGTTGGGTACCTTTTTGTGTGTGTGTGTGTGTGTGTGTCCCCAACACATAACAACTGTTTTCAAGTTCATCCCAATATTCTCTCTCTCTCTCTGTGTGTTAATAATTGATGTCAAGAAAAAGCTTGCTCGCTCTTTTTCAAAAAAAGAAGCAGGGGGGGGGGAGGAAGTCACCTTGTTCGTGGTGGAGAAAGGGTTGGTGGAAATAAATAAGTAAGGAGGAAGCTCAAACCTGCCTTTGTTTGAAAGGAGGAGGCAGCGGCTCTAATAGGGAGGGCCGGAACGCTAAGGCAAAACGCCTGTCTCCATTTGCATCCCCTCCGCTTTTGATGGCCGTACAGTATTGTGAAAGATAAGTTTAAAGAAAGGTATTGCTTCATTGTATTACTTCAATGCACTGCTTACCTCGTTGGGGAAGAGGCGAGGAACGCAGGGAGTCATTAAGGCTGGCGATGTGAAACAACCTTGCCCTCTCCTTGCAAGGCCTTCCCGCTCCTCCAAGGAATGGAGTCCTTGGGCTCTCTTCTCCTCTACAACAATGCCTTGGCTGAATTTGAAACAGTGCTGTGCTGTAGCTAGGACCAGCCTGTCCATGAGGCAGACCAGGTAGAAGAAGTGTTCTCCCTGCTGCCAGAGAAGTGAGGAGAAGTGGGTAAATTTGCTTCTGGCAAGATCTTGCAAGAGCCCCACAAAATCTTGTGAGAGCCCAGTGAAATCACGCTGGGGCCTCCAGAGGCCTCTTACAAGATGTCACGGGACTCTTGTGCAATCTCACCAATAACTGCAGCTGTGCAACCCTGGTACGTGAAGCTTTGGCGGGGGTGGCAAGGGGGTGGCAGTGTATGGTACGCACACAGGGAGGCAGCTTCCTGCTTTGCCTTAGGCAGCAAAGCGGGATGGGCCGCTCCTGGCTGTAGCTCAGTGGTAGAGCATCTGCTTTGCATGCAGAAGGTCCCAGGTTCAATCCCTGGCATCTCTAGGCAGGACTAGGAATGTTCCGTTTTCTGGAGGGTTTTTGCCAGTCGATGCAGGATTTGAACCCTTGTCTCTCCCAGGTCCTAGTCCAACGCACTGGCTTTGGCTGTCTTCTCAACACTTGACTTCTCATTGATGCCCCCCAAAATGCGTAAGAAGAGCCCCTGCTGAAACAGACCAAAGGCATATCCAGTCTTGCTTCCCGTTTCCCACAGTGGCTAACCAGATGCCCGAGGGAAGTCCACAGGCAGGGCTGGAAGAAAACAGCAATCCCTTGCTTGCAATTACATAGGAAGAGCCCTGCTGGATCAGAACAAAGGCTCATCTAGTTCAGCATCCTGTTCTCAGATCCGGCCAACCAAATGCCTGTTTGAAAGCCAACAGCTGGGGCTGGAAGAATATATTCTCCCTTCCACTTGCCCCTAAGCAAAGTATACTTACTTTTAAGAGTATACTTCAACCAACATTTCACTTCAGCCACATGGAAATGAAGAGAGGATCCCATCGTAAGCTGCCAAGTTTAGGAGCAGCCAAGTGACTCAGCAGAGTTACAACTGTGGCAATGTGACAGTTTCAAACTAAAATATTGATGGGGAAATTGCTCCGCTAGAGATAGCTGAGGTCAGCTTTTACTATCCAAGAGTATGTAAGCTATGCACTCTCCACATCCACCAACACCATAAAAAAGAGGCAGGGTTTTGTGCTTGTGTTTGTGTGTGCACAAACCTTGGAATGACTGTGTTGTTTCCACAAATCGTTTATTAGATTAGAAAACAAAAGACCCAGGAAGCTGCTTCAAAAGATGAAAAGGGTTAGGCAAGCTTCAACTCACAGATGATGGAATTGGCAGTGTCTTTATTAGAATAAACAGGATTTGCACAGGAGTGTTAGGCCTACTCTTTTTCGGTAGGTCTTGCCCCTGTGAGGCAGTTGCGGAGACTGAAGCCTTCCCACAACTGCCTAAGCCCTGGGGTTTCCCCAAGCAATCTGAAACTGTGCCTGAGTGCCTGTCTCTGCTTCTCCTGCTTCATGCCTCTCTGCGTTCCAGGAGACCAGGGAGAGGGGGACCTTGTTGCAGCAGGAGGAAGAAACACCTGTGCTTCTTCACCTGCCTGACTCATTTCTGCCTCTTGGCCCCCTTCATCCCACTCTCCTGCTTCTGCTTCTCGACTTTTCTCTGCCACACTCTCCCTTCTCACCAAGCCCTGTTCCTCTTCAGCTTCCAACACTTCCTCCTCCCAGTCTTCCCCCTCTGACAACTCATTGCTGTCCCACCACCACTCCTCAGGCCTCCTTCCATTGGGGGTTCCCCAGCTGTTTCCTCCCACCAGTTTCAACCCAGGGTTCTGGAGCGGTGGAGCACATGGTGCTGTTGGACATGGACAGAAGCAAAAACCGGGAACAAGAGAAGGATCCTAACCTATGTACTGGACATAGTTCAGTCAGATGCTCTGACAACATGTTCCCCCACACTCATCCAGCAAGAGGCATTATCACACCTGAGAGGGAGGCTGGGCAAGATGAGTGTGGACTGGGGGGGGGGGAGAGGGATTTGACCCCCGAGGAAGAAGAGTTCACCACCTTCTGAAGGAGTTTGTTCCACTGTCGAACAGCTCTTACTGTCAGAAAGTTCTTTCTGATGTTTAATCGGAATCTTTCTAACTTGAATCCATTGGTTTGGGTCCTGCCCTCTGGAGCCAGAGAAAACAAGCTGTATATACTAAAAAAATATATTATTAAGGAAATAAGTAAGTGGGGCTTACTTCTGAGTAGACATGCCCAGGATTGCATTGTAAGCATTCCGCAGAGGAGTCCACTCAGCACAAAGGCTTTCACTTCTCTTGAGACAGGATCCAGCTGCAGTGTCCCCATCCCCTGGTCGCAAGCATATTCATCACCACTGTACAAAACACTTGCTGCCAAAAGGGCAGGCCACGCCACAAATGCCAATAAATGTATTAACATTTAATGTACCCTGTTAATCTGGTCATTGGGACCTGGGCTGCTGAGGCTCTGCTTTCCCTTCACTGAGCACCCTCCCCCAGCATTTTAAGCATTCAATCCATCATCGCTGATCATAGATTGATTCGATTGCCGATAGGCCAATACTGCATTCTGCAGCGCACACACCCTCCCCACCTTTTAATTTTCAGCATCAGGTTTTAATTACGAGCTGCGGTGTTGCCCGGCCATGTCAAAGTGCATCAAAGTCTGTCTGGGTTCTGTTGTGAGTGAAAACCCCAGCATAAATCATTGATCTATCTTTGTTGGAAATTAATCTATCAATGGCTCCCTTGGGACAGGACGAGGGCAGAGTACAGAAAAGTTGTCCGCAGAAGCTGCTTTCAGAGTCACAGTCGAGAGCGGCCATTGCCAGTCTGGTGCTCCCCAGGTGTTTCAAACTACAATTCCCATGCACCCCAGCAAGTAAGGTTGTGCTGGCTGGGTGCTGACAGGAGCCGTAGTCCAAAACATCTGGAAGGCACCAAGTTGGCAAAGTCTGGCTGAGAGAACAGTGGGGTTTGGTGTGATTATCATGGAGAATCTATGGGGAAGGGCCGCGGCTCAGAGGCAGCGCACCTGCCTTTCATGTAGAAGGTCCCAGGTTCAATCCCCGATGCATCTCCATGTAGGACTGGGAAGAACTCCTGCCTGAAACCCAGGAGAGCCACTGCCAGTCAGTGTAGACAACACTGAGCTAGATGGACCAATGGTCTGACTCAGTATAAGGCAGTTTCCTACGTTATATGCTAGATCAGGGGTGGGGGACCTGTTTCAGCCTGAGGGGCACATTACCTTTTACATGACCTTCCAAGGGGCACATGCCTGAGGTTTCTCACCCCTGATACTGATAACCTGTGTTCTAGGTGAATGTCAGCTTACTCCAAAACCATATTAAAAACCCACATATGTGGATTTTCTTCCACTTGCTGTCAATTTAGCAGGATACAAATATATTGTGACAGGATGAGGCTGAAGCTGGTTCCTGGTTTCTTGGTAAACTAAACTCCTGATTCCCAGTTTCTTGTTTATCCTGGGACCTTGCTTCAAGTTTGCTATTTAAACACAGAGCTGCTTGAGCAGCCTGAATAAGGAAGGGAATAGACACTTTTGCACCTGGGAAAAAGTCTTGGGTCACTCCAGATTGTATATCTAACCTAACCTTCAAGATGGCCTAGAATTGTCTCAGCTTAAAGCTTCATTTGCATGGAATGCTCTTCATTCATTCATTCATTCATTCATTCATTCCACCTTATTTTTACACTGCATTCTGTTTCAAGGATATACGAAGGTCATTTTCAGACTGTCAGCATTTTGCAGAAAGGATTCAAGAGCATACTGGACATTTACTGGTAGGTATTTGCTGCTAGGAAAGTGACAGGGAAATGCATTAAAATGAGTGAAGTTAACAGGAAGATGTGTAAACCCTGCACAAGCAAATCCATATAAATGTGGGACAAATATTTACTATTGTAGAGCTGCCCTGCAAACAAAGCAGAAAAATGCTCACTATTTGACTGGACATCATCTAACCTCTGTGTAAATTTTGTGCAAGCAAATAGCAGTTAAAGTGGAATAAACAGGGCGTGTGGAGAAGCCCCAATGTGAAGCAAGCACAGCATACCCTTCCTTAGATACTTCTGGAAAACTCAAATGGCTTATTGTACAAAGATCTAATCTGGTATTTGATAGATGCTGCTCAGCTAGATGCACCACTGGAAATACTCCATGTAGTTCTCATTTCAGCGATGGTCATGCAAAGACTGGTCTCTTGCGCTAGCTGAAAAACTTATGCAAAAACTTAAGGTAATGAAAGAAAGCAGGAGGGACAAATTTCCAGACACATATTTGCAAGCCTTTAATCAGATAATAACATAAGAACAGCCCTGCCGGATCAGGCTAATGGCCAATCCAGTCTAGCATCCTGTTCTGACAGTGGCTGGCTAAATGCCCCAAGTGGAAGACCACAAGCAGGACCCCAACACAAGAGCCCTCTCCCCTCCTGTGGTTTCCAGCAACTGCTACTCAGAAGACTTAACTGCCTCTGACCATGGAGGCAGAGCATAGCCATCATGGCTATTAACAGCTTTCTTTTCCACCAATTTGTCTACTCCTCATTTAAAGCCATCAAAGTTGGTGGCCATCGCCACCTCCTAGGGGGGAGAGTTCCATAGTTTTAACTCTGTGCTGCATGAAGAAACCCTTCCTTTTATCTGTCTTGAAGTTTTCAACATTAAACTTCATTGATTGCCCACAAGTTTGGGGGGGGGGGCTTTCTCTGACCACGTTCTCCATACCATGTATAATTTTATAAAATTCTATCATGTCACCTCTTACTAATCTTGGATTCCCCCCCCCCAAAAAAAAGGTGCTGTAAGCCTCCAGGGTTTCTCCTCTTCGGAAGAAAGGCTGGCTTTGGGGAGGTAAGTGATGGTGTTTTACTGCACTGTCTACTGAACAGAAGCTGCACACTTCACAAGTGGTCAGAACGGAACTTGCCGTATTAAGCCAGTTACTTGTGCTCTGTGCAACTTCTGCTGACACACAGTTATCCTGATTGAATACTAGCCTTTTGTTATTGAAAAGCAAGCTAATGGACAGGGCAGAGGCAGACAGGAGGAAGAAAGATGCAGGGTCATCAAATCAAGCAGGGAAAGAATGACTCAGCAGAAATGATTGCCCATACATACACAACACTGTTTGGAAAAGGCCCATATCACTCTCCCAACATTCTGCTGGGGTGCAGCAGAGACGGGGAACCTAAGGTCGGGGGGGGGGGCTAATTTGGCTCTCCATTCCTCTCTCTTATACTTCCCAAATGTTCCATTTTAAGCAAGACATACTGGATCACAGAAGCCAGTCCCAGCTTCTGTTTGGATCCTGGAATATCCCATTTTTTGATCCAGTGCTCTGGTGATCATCAGCAGGGTTGGGCCAGGATGCCTCCTGGTCCAGCACTCTGGGACGACCCTCCTGATGATCCCCAGAGTACTAGACAACAAGCTGTGTCCCTCTAGATATCCTGATTTGGTGGACGAAAATATTGGAGGTAAGTTCAAGCATATTGTTCCACCCACCACAGGCATGTGGTCCCCAGAAGGGAATGCAGCCCTTAGGTTGGAAAAGGTGAATTAAACATAGAGCTGCCTTTGAAGATAGTTTGAAAACTGCAGATCACAGCTGCAAGAATTTTAAAACTGAAGTAGATAATTTCAGGTCCCATCTTGCTGCTCTTAAGAGTAACTGGCTGCTTCTGAAGCCAACTTGAAGTGGGAGGTGACTGCTAATAGTCCTAAATGGTGAATGAACCCAGGTGCCTGAAGGAGCATATCATGTCCCAACTAGCACCAGGCACTGGGGGTTTCAGCCTGAGCTGCAGCAGAAGCTGAGCCAAGAGAGAACCGTGTAAGCTGAGCCAGGAAGAACTGCAGCTCAGCTGATCATTTCCAAAGCTGGCTGACAATACACTCAAAAGGGAGCTAATAACCCAGCAAATGTCCAGAGGAGACTGAGAGAATTATAGAGTCACTGCCATCTCCTGCTCTCCTCTGCTGGGTCATTGCTTGCAGCTTGGTCTTCTCCCTTCTCCCTTCTCCCATGTAGACACCTGGTGATAAAACACAATTTTATAAACTTTGATCATACTTCTGCAGTTTCTCAGAGTTTTCTGGGGCTGCTTTTTCCACACTGGTGGCTGGTGCCCATTGGTGAGGCTGAAGGCAGGAAAACCAACAGCAGGTGGAGCCAGAGCCCATGACAGGCAGAGCTAGAGCCAATGAGAGGCAGAGACAACTACTTCTAGTTTTGTTCCCCATCCTCTTCCCTGCTGAAACATAAGGAGGAGGAGGATGCTCCTAGGCAGCTTCACCCTCTGCATAGGTTGCAAGTAAGAAGGCAAGCAGGTGAGGGCTAGTTGAGGGCACACTGGTTGGTGTGGCAGTGCCCTGTTTGTCCTCATGTTTCAGCAGTGTAAGGAAGTGTGTGTGTGTGTGTGTGTGTGTGTGTGTGTGTGTGTGTGAGAGAGAGAGAGAGAGAGAGAGAGAGAGAGAAATAAGAGAGAAATAAGAGAGAAATTGGCCCCACAACAGTAACATGCATTTTCCAGAAACATTTCTGCTGCCCTAATTTGATGGAGATCTAACCTGGCATGTTCATCTGATTTACATTCGGTAAACAAAAATTTAAAAGTGTGTCACGGTAATTTAACATGCTACAGTATATATGAAAGTTACCTACCTTTCGCAATGGCTGAAAGTTGCTGAACTGATATTTGATTGGGATGCGGGGAATCAATAAAGTGCACTTAGTGTGGCTTAAAGTGTTATATTCAAATGACTTTAAAGCTGGGAAACCATTTTTTTAATGGCACACTTATAAATATTGTAGAAGATGACAACTGAATAGTGTGTGCGCACTTTGAACCTATGAACACAAACTATGGAACTCACTCCCACAGGAGACAGCGATGGCCACCAATCTAGAAGGCTTTCAAAGAGGATTAGACAAATTTGTGGAGGAGAGGGCTGCTATCATTAGCTACTAGACATGATGGGAAGCAGCAGTGCTTCTGAATCCCAGTTGCTGGAAACCTCATGGGGGGGGGTGCTCCTGTGCTCCCATCGGGGCACCTGGTCAGCCACTGTGATAACAGGAGGCTGGACTAGAGGGGCGATTGGGCTGATCCAGCAGAGCTCTTGTTATGTCCTTACAACCTTCGCTGCTGGACCACAATGAGTCCAACATCTCCTTTTAAACATCTATTTCTGTACTAGTTTGTCTCTTGGCTCCTATCCTTTTCTTTCTGAAGTCTTTCTGTACGGGAGAATTCTTTGATCATGTAAAGATTTCCAATGTGGTGGGATTAAATACTCTCACCTCATCAAGCACAAAAACGAAAAAGGAACGTCTCCATGAAATGAGATGAAAGGGGCTGTCTAGCTTCCTTTCCCCCTCTCCTCCACCAGATCGATTTGTATATAATCAAGTGAGATCTGCAACATAATGTTGCACTACATCACCCCCCACCAACCCAAGACAGGTGGGGCTAACCTGTGGTCACACCAGATGCTGTTTGGTTCTATAGCTGCACGCACAGCATACATTTAAAGAACATGCAAAGAACACGTCTTCCCTCAAAGAATCCCAGTCACTGTAGTTCTCCTAAGGGTACTGGCAATTGTAGTTCTTTGAGGGGTAAACTACAGTTACCAGGATTCTATAGGGGAAGCCATGTGCTTTAGATGTATGCTGTATATGCAGCCTGCTCCCACCAGCCTCAGTGCTTAGGAATGAGAGCAGTTGAAGCCAGCAACATCTGGGCTGGCTATCAGTTCTCCATCCTTGTCTGTACAAGATGATCTGGAGGCTGGAGAAAGGGACACAATTTTCCCAGCTACCTTAGCACTGGAACACAAGAGCATAAGAAGAGCCTGGTCAATATCATTAAACAGGCAGCTCTGTTTAGGGGAGCTTTTAATGTTTGATGGACTATTGTATTTTAATATTTTGTTGGAAGCTGCCCAGAGTGGCTGGGGAAACCCAGCCAGATGGGCAGGGTATAAATAATAAAATTATTATTGTTGTTGTTATTAATTGATATTGTTATAATTTGGCTATTATTGGGGGAATATTGGAAAACTAATAAAAAAATATTTACAAGAAAGGTAAAGGACCCCTGGACAGTTAAGTCCAGTCAACGGCAACTACAGGAAGAGCCTGCTGGATCAGGCAAATGGCCAATCTAGTCTGGCACCCTGTTCCTACAATGACCAGGTGCCTGTGGGAAACCTGCAAGCAGGACTTGAGCAATAGAGTACTACAGTGGAGGTGGAGCACAGCCATTGTGGCGAGAAGCCATCAATAGCCTTATCCCTCGTGAATTTATCCAGTTCTCTTTTAAAGCTGTCTAGGTAGGTGGCCATCACTACTTCCTGTGGAAGTGAGTTCCATAGTTTATGCACTGCATGAAGTAGTACTTCCTTTTATCCTTCCTAAATCTTTCAACATTCAGCTTCTTTGGATTTTCATGAATCCTGGTGTTATGAAACAGGGAGAGTAACTTTTCTATATCCCCTTTCTCCATACCATGCGTAATTTCATAAACTTCTACCATGTCACCTCTAAATCAAAATGTCCCAAATGCCGCAACCTCTCCTCATAGGGGAGTCACTCGATCCCCTTGAGAATTTTGTTTGCCCTTTCCTGAACCTTTTCCAACTCCACAATATCCTTTTTGAGGTGAGGTGACCAGGACTGTACACAGTTCCAAATGCTGTTGCACCAGAACTAAAACTGGGGATCTTCTGCATACAAAGCAGATGCTCTGCCACTGAACTTATGGCTCTTCCCCATTACATTCCCTTTGCAGGATGGGTCCCTTGCTCCTGCTCGCTAGCAGAATTTTGGGTTTCCTGGACTGAGAAGCAGTGGAGCTTGCCTTGTGTAAGCAGCAGCCTACGCTTGTTGCAAAAACTCGGGAGAATATTCCTTTAGAGAGCTTTATAAACCAAAACCTAGCAATTGTGGGGAGCTGAAAGGAAAGCACAGCTGAGAGAGAAGAATAGGGAGCCTTTTCTTTTAAATGTCTCTGAGTCGATAGGTGAGAACCAGAGGAATGCTTTGGAAGTCAGCGATTGTCCTTTCACACAGAGCCCAGAAAGTTCAATGTAAAAATAGAGGACGCCACCCACTGCAGTCTGATCTTTTCCTCTTGATCCTCCTTTTAGTTTAGCCAGTTCTCTGTTTGAGGCTTGCACAGAAACTATTTCCAGGCATGCTCAGCACCCACCTTTTCTCTTCCTTTAGATCTGGGGTGGGGGATCTTTTTCAGTCCAAGGACTCCATTTCCTTCTTGGCAAACTTCAGGGGGGTCATGTGCCAATGGTCGAGCCAGAGGCGGAAGTGGGTGGAGCAACAACTGTAGATTCTGCCTTTGTACAGTAGTCTAGCTTCATGAATTCACAAACACACACTTTCTATCCTCCATCCAGGCAAGGAAGAGACATTATGAGGCAAAACACACACTTCTACCTGAAGATGCTGGAGGTTGAACCTGTCTTCATGTAAAGTCAGGGGTAGGTAACCTAAGGCCCGTGGGCCAGATGCGGTCCAATCGCCTTCTCAATCTGGCCCGTGGACGGTGCAGGAATCAGCGTGTTTTTACATGAGTAGAATGTGTCCTTTTCTTTAAAATGCATCTCTGGGGTATTTGTGGGGCATAGGAATACGTTCATTTCCCCCCAAAAAATATAGTCCGGCCCCTCACAAGGTCTGAGGGATGGTGGACCAGCCCACAGCTAAAAAAGGTTGCTGACCCCTGTGTAAAGTAGATGTTCTGCTACCAAATTGCTATGGGAAGCATTTCTCAGCTAGAGTTGGATCCAGGCAGGATGGGGGAGAGGGGTGCCTGGCATTAGCCCTTCTGATGGCCTTCTCAATGACAGCTGTCTATCAAAGGAAGTGACTGGTATTTCACTGGTCAACCCTGCAATCCTACTATTTATTATTGCATTCCTATCCTACCTTTTTCTCCAAGGAGCTCGAGGTGGTGTACATGGTTCTCTCCCCATCCCCACCAGTGATTTAATCCACACAACAACCCTGTGAGGTTGGCTATAGTCTGAGAGGCAGTGGCTGGCCCCAAGGTAACACCCAGTGAGCTTTATGGCCAAGTGGGGATTTGAACCCTGCTCTCCAACACTCTAGCCACTATACCACACAGTCTGCCTTATGCATGTTTACTCAGACGCAAACTTTGTTGTGGCCTTCCTGATAGGTACATTCCCATATAGGATTGGAGCCTAAATTAATTGAAAACTAGCTAGATGACTACTGGTAATTGATTTGGTGGGGCAGGGGGAGAATCTTAAATTGGTTGACAGTCCTAATAATTACTAGTTACTTAAATTTTTCATTATGCTTGGTTGAATAGCTTTTATGTGCTCTTAGTGCCTGGATACAGAGTACAGGCCTTAATCATTTATTATGACACATGTCTTAAAAGGAATGTGGCAGGGAGAAGTAACAAATAAATCACGTGTGTGTGTGTGTGTGTGTGTGTGTGTGTGTGTGTGTGTGATTTGGCCCCTCACTCCCATTCCACATAGTAAGCATGTGTGGTTCTGTCTTCCATAACAAGCTGTGAGGGCTCAGACATTGAGATTAATAGGAAATCAGTTCAGGAACATTAAGATTATAACATTCTGAAAGGCAGGAATTAAGAATCTGCATAGAAATGTCTCATGTCAAAGAAGCAGAGAGAGGCAAGTTGGTAAGGAGAAAGTCGGTGTAGAATGAGCACAAGCTGTGAGCCAGAAATCTCCCACTTCACATATTGCCTCAGATGTGAATTTACACTGAATCAAATTCCCTCTTCCATCCCTTCCCCCACCCTCTACAATATGCACTCAAAGCACAATGTGAGGCTGTTTAGAAGCCCTTTTGCATGGCCTGCCATCCATCTTCCTGCCCAATGCCCTAGATACTAAGAGTACCAGATAGCTCCAAGTGGCTCCAGACAGTCTGATTTGGTTCAGGATTTGAATCCAGTGCACAGCCCTATTAGTTCCCTGACAAATTTGGTTAAAAGTACTGATGTTTTGAAAAGAAGTTCAGTCCACGATCTTAATTCAAAATGGCATCTGACAGTTTCCACACATAGACCAAAACCTACTCCTTTATGTTAGGAACCATCATGACAAATTGGGCAACAATATCGCAAGTGGAGTGTGAATATTTAAAGAAGAGACAGACAGAAAGAGATGGATGAACACATTTCAAATTACTTTTCCAGCAATGGCCACCAATTTGGATGGCTTTATAAGAGGATTGGACAAATTCTTGGAAGATAAGGCTTTATCAATGGCTACTAGCCAAAATAGCTATGCTCTGCCTCCACAGTCAGCAGCAGTAATGCTTCTGAACACCATTTCCTGGAAGATCAGAAGGGGATTTTCCTCTTGTTCTCAAGTCCTGTTTGTAGGCTTCTCTACAAATCCTGAAAGAACAGGATACTAGACTTGCTGGTCATTAGCCTGATCCAGCAGGGCTTTTCTTATTTTATTATTATATGGGAGATAAATAAATAAACACAATAAACAAGCTTCTCCGAGAGAGAGAGAGAGAGAGAGAGAGAGAGAGAGAGAGAGAGAGAGAGAAGTGTTTCTATCTCCTCACTCACCCTCCATCTTTTTTCCAAAATAACTAAATGGAAGCACTTACTAAAGAAAAAAATGGAGGGGGGGGAAGTGGTGCATTTCCCCCCCCCCAGCTGCAGGAGTTTTAAGCAACACACATGAGTTATAGTTCCGTCAGTCAGTTTTAAATTACTTTACTTGCCAAACAATTCCCTCTCCCTCTACCCGTAAACATGCTTCTCAATATTACAGCTCTATCAAATGACACTTTACATCAACATGCAACATTTCTTCCGTCCCCACGCTTGCTGATGCCGTCACTGTGTTTTTAAGGAAAGCAGAGCAGATGCCTTTTTAAGTGCCCAGTAACTGGAGGTGTGGCCTTTTGTTCATATGCCACTAATTTATCAAGAAGCATTTTCATGGCTTCAGATAACCTGGGGTAGGCATTATTGATTCCCACCCTCCAAGATGCTTCATATAAACGTATAACAATAGTCAAAGATGAAAAATAGCCCACACAGCTATTTTATTTCAACTCAGGAATGAGAATCGCAGCAACTGCTGTTTTAAAGAGCATGCAGGATGGGAAGCAGAGGTCTTGCTATTCTGGGAGACAAAGCTGGTTAGTAGACAGCAGCAGAAATGATGGCTTTTATAGAGTAAGAGGGAACGCCATTGGCCCCTTGTGTCACCTGACAATCTGCTTAGCCAGCTAATAGGATTTAGCCTGGCAGGTAGCAGCAAGCTGCAGCACCTCCCTTTTTGGCCAGAGGGCACCAAAGAGCAACCTTTAAACATCTGGAGGAACTCTCACCAGATTCTACTTTTAGATATTGCCTCAGTGGTAGAGGACAAAAGATTTTTGACTACGAGACTCCATAATTTGAGACCCTGTATTACTTAAATCCATTTTTGACCTTGTAGACTCAGCTTTACAGTTTTGTGAATGCTCTATTTACTTACGGCTCATTTATTAAACTTATTAGTCACTGTTTTGCCAGGGCAACCCAAAGCAACTTGCAACAGCAAATAATGGAGAAATCACACATAATTTGAGATTTCGACAAGGACTAGAAACTCCAGACCCTTTGTATATGATATGGCCTTTATGACATATATATATACAGTGGAACCATAATTCACAAGACAATCCTCGCCACAAGCCTGGCAAATCTGGAACTACAGTAGACTTGATGATCTGATAACATGGATAGTCTTAACTTGGACTTTGCTATTTTAAACTCATGTGCAACTAATTCTATGTGTGCATTTTACAGTTTTTGTTTTTCATCTTTAAACTTTTGCCCGTTGTTAAATTGTTCTCTCTGTTTTATATACATAACATGAAAAAAAACTTTACCAAAAAAGAAAGTTACATTAATTGCTCTCAGAGAAATTGGCATGACATATTTGAACAGCTAGGGATGACACTGATCCTTCCAATTTCACCTCTATTTATTAGCTAGGTATATGGTGTTGCATCCACATGTGTGCCAAATACCTTTGCAATTTGATCTTAAAATATTGTAAGTTGCTTTGAGTTGCTGTGATAAAAAAGCAACAAATTTAATAAATATTATTTATCTATCTATTGGGTGTCTATAAACAGACAATACCTTTTCCTGTTTTCCTGTTGCCTTCATTGTAAAATATGTTTTTAGATACCCCATTTATAATTTCATTATAATTTTATTCATTTCATACTCTTGATTTCTTCTTCTGACTTTAATATCAAAAACCCTTGTGTTACATTTATATTGTTTTGCTGTTAATATTTGTTTTTCTCTTTGCCTGAATTATCTGTTTTTTTCCTTCTTCAATAATATATTTGTTTTAAGAAAACATCCAGTTCTTGACAGGACCAAGTTGGCAAGTATTTCCATAAAAAGCATCTGTTAAACAGACTAACTACCTGGCTTGACGACAACAACATCATAGGCCCTGAGCAGGCTGGGTTCAGGTCAGGGAAATCGACCTTACGCAATTGTATGGTGCTGTCTCACCTAGTCGCTAAGTCCACACGACTCTACAAAGAACATCTTTATGTGGCCTTCCTGGATATCCAGGCTGCTTTTGATACCGTCGACAGGAGGTTACTATGGTCCAAACTGGAGACCATGGGCGTAGAACCCAGACTGCTTTATCCGATCAAAAAGCTTTATACAAATAATACCTGCCGCATAAGAATCCATCCTGGGAACGAACTGACAGCACCAGTCATTATAAACAGAGGAGTAAAACAGGGCTGTGTACTTGCTCCCACGCTTTTCAATCTTTTTCTGAATGACCTTGCCTCTTCACTAAACCAGGTGGATGCCCACAGTCCGAAACTCCAAGCCTTAAGTATTCCCATCCTTCTCTACGCGGATGATATGGTTTTGCTGTCACGGACCAGAATAGGGCTAAAGCGACTGGTAAATGCCTGTATTGAGTATATGTCCAAAATGAAATTATGTTTGAACTTTGAGAAAAGCAAAATCCTGGTGTTTGGTAACTCACGCAAGACCTATAGCTGGGTTTTTGGAGATAAATCCATTCAGCAGGTCTTCAAATTCAATTACCTAGGAATCATCTTCCACCATAGGCTCCTCTGGTCTCCACACCGAGATTCGGCGGTGAACGCCAGTAAGTTGTCTATGCAGGCTATAATGCGCTTTTTATAACAAGGGGCAATTCGTACATCCCTTCTGCGCTCAAGGTCTTTAACGCCAAAATTATTTCTCAACTGCTCTACGGCATTCCAGTCTGGATGCAAGGGTTCACCCAGATGGTAGAACGAGTGCAATCAGCCTTCCTCTATAAGATTTTTTCAGTCCCACGATGTGTCCCATATGCAGCTTTATGTCTAGAGGGAGCCCAACATAAGGTTGAGTCTGTCGCCTGGGCAAGATTTCTTATATTCTGGCTAAACATCTGCCTTGACTCTGATAGAGACCCTCTCCTCCAGGCAATGTTATCGGACACCTTCCTTCCCCCAGGGTTAAAATACTTCAACAGGAAGGTTCAGCAACTGGGCCTCTCAGTGGAATTTCTGCGTTCATTGTCCTTACTTTCTGCCAAGGCCACATTAAAAACTAGGTTGTGGGACATCGAGCGCCAAGAACTTATAGTGGCAGCAGGCAAAACATGTTCCCCTCTCTATTTCCATCTTCCGTGGGCACATGAAACAAAATGTAACTATCTCGATTTTCTGCTGAACCCCCCAGAAAGAAGGGCTTTCTCGTTGGCCAGGTTCAATGTAAATCCATCGAACCTCCTATGGGGTAGGTTCTCAGGCAGGGCGGAGGGTGAGAGGATTTGTCCATGTGATGACCACCAAGTGGAAAGCCTCGTGCATATGGTTTTCCATTGTAAACTTTACGATGACATCCGTCTGCAATTCCTGGATCGGCTCTGCATCCCTAGAGGGAGACCAGTGCAGGAGGTCTTACAGTTCCTATTATCAGGGAAAGACCAAGAGCTTACCAAATTGGTGGCTCAATACCTACATTTGCTTTTCTCTCGCCGTAATATTCTGCAGTCGGCTGAGCCATCAGAAGTCCCAGAGATGTGACGGCGGACAGCGGAGTCTTTTCTCTTTTCTTTTTAGCATGCTTTGTACCACTAGGAAAGTATCAATCCAGTTTTGTTTATATGTGTGTCTGTTTTATGCCAATAAAGGTTGATGAATGAATAAAACAGTTTCCTTAAAAAAATAAATTCAAGTATTTGGTAGGTAACTGGCTGCTGTTGATACCTTGGCTTCAGAGACCTGATCTTTTAGAAAAGCAACCTCAACGCTGAGTCTTTTGCCTTCCATATATTAAAGAACAGCAAATGAGGATTTCCCCCATTTGATTGCATACAATATCTTTTTATTTGTTTAATGCCAAGAGGCTTGAGAGGGGAGGATGGCAAACCACCTCTGATTCCAATATGACAAAGAAGAAAAAGAAAACCACAACAAAAAACTTCCGCAGACAATAATGATCTGCATCCCAAACTGGTCAAGAATTGCAGCATCGAAGGGAATAGGAAAACATCAAATAATTTCATCAGCTTGAAATGGGGAGGCAATGGGCATGGGACTTTAGAGGCAATGGGCAGGGCTCCAAATCTAAACCAGGCTTCTTGGATTGACTGAATGCGTTTTCTCAATGCAAGTGGGTAAAATAAAGCACACACACCCCTTTTCTCTTTTTCATTTCCTATCAAATAATCATTTGTTTCAAAGAATACCAGGTGAATGCGAGAGGGAGAAGGAGAGAGATTCTTCTCCGGCCAAGTTCACAAACGCAGAGGGAATTTAAAATACCTCCAAGAGGAAATTGCATTTAAGCTATGTGTGGTGTTTGTCAGGGATACTTCCACACCTGAATCAGAGGAAGGGCTCCAATGTGCTAAACTCAACAATGAAGCTGCGTCTAAGGCTTGGATTCATGATGGGTCCATCAGTCCTTGCACATATTTGAATTCCTTTGCAACTGTGCAATAAGGTTACTGTGTAATAAGGTTAAAATTTAAAGGGACAAGCTGTCAAAACCTCTGCTGTTAAAGTTGTTGCACCACAGCGCCCCTTGTGGCTGCCCCACTGAAGTAGCAGGCAATACTGGTGAATTCCATGAATGGGACTGCCTGCTGTGCAAATGTAGGAAGCAGCCCAGCTGGGTACTGATACTGTCTATCTTAACAATTAGTCAAGCTTGATTAACTGAGGAAATTGTGTATATATGAATGAAATGCTGTTTAAAACGGTTTGTAAATGCTTTACTCTGTATAACTAACTTCCAAAATCTCATGCACACTCCTGCATTCTGGGAAACGGCTGCCGTCACAATAATCCCCTGAGCACGGGAGCAGGTAGGCTGCAACCTGTCAGGGGAAGCGTTTGGACAGGGTTTCTCCAACACAAAGGATATTGATGGAGGTGACTGATAAGATATGTAGCAACGTTTTGCAGACAGTCCGATGAATAGGATGTACCCATCCTGTTGCTTGTTCACAATGTCTTCTGAATGCAACTTGCAGAAATTGTTCTGAATGTCAATGCCGCATGTAAATTCTATCTGGAAAAGTGTAAGACCTGCAGCCCATAACTGTCCTGATTGACACATTATAATTTAGACCTGACTGACCTACTGTACACCCCAGATTGGTGATGTATCCTTGATGTTTTCGCACGTGTCACTGATGTCTGTGAAGTGGGATTTCTTGCCGTTTTGCAGGAAATGTAAATCTTTAAAAGGCAGAGCACACTTTGTCTGGAGTTCTCCTTTCTGTACCTTTAGAGAGGTTGGATCTTTGTTGCGACAAATAAACGACAAAAGGCTTAAGAGTCAGCACCACTTTGGATATTATCCTGGTTGTCTTCCCTTTTATTTCCACTCTGATCAAGGAACCTGGCTTCTAGCAGAGTACCCCAGGTAAGGCGCTAGCTCTAAAGTGAGCCCCGATTTCATGTATCAGGTTAGATCTATAGTGGAACCTTGGTTTTCGAACGTAATCCGTTCCGGAAGACAGTTCGACTTCCAAAATGTTCGACAACCAAGGCCAGTTGGCAAATTCCTTTTAAAAAATGGAGAAACGTGCCTCGGAAGCCGTTCTGACTTTTGCGGTGCATTTGAAAATGGAAACAATTACTTCCAGGTTTCTGGCGTTTGGGTTCCGAATTGTTTGGATTCTGAGATGCTTGAAAACGGGGGTTCCACTGTATTTAGCTGCTTAGCAGGAAACAAGATGAGACGGTTGCTTAGCTTAAACAATTATTTGCAAAGCTTTATGCTCTTTTACGTTTCATTCCATTTGTGTATATTGTGGCACACTGCCTCTATATTCTATATGAGTGGGCAGTATACAGTGGTACCTTGGGTTACATACGCTTCAGGTTACAGACTCTGCTAACCCAGAAATATTATCTCGGGTTAAGAACTTTGCTTCAGGATGAGAACAGAAATCAGACAGCGGCGGCACAGTGGCAGGGGGAGGCCCCATTAGCTAAAGTGGTGCTTCAGGTTAAGAACGGACTTCCGAAACGAATTAAGTACTTAACCAGAGGTACCACTGTATAATCATTTTTATAAATAAAGAAGTAAACAACATAAGAGCCTGCCGGATTAGGTCAGTGGTTCATCAAGTCCAGCATTCTGTTCTTATGGTGGTCAAGACCATTATGGGAAGCCCACAAGCAGGACCTGAGTACACAGCACTCTCCCCAATGTGGTTCCCATCGAACGGCCATTTAGAGGCATACTGCCTCCAACAGAGGAGGGAGAAGATAATAACAACCTGGCTGCTGGATCTGGCCAATGGCCCATCTGGTCCAGCATCTTGTTCTCTCAGTGGCCAACCAGGTGCCCCAAAGGAAAGCTGGCAAGAAGGACCCAAGCACAACAGCAACTCTCCCCTTTGTGACTGGTGGCAACTGGTATTATTAGAGCAGGGTTCAGCAAACTTTCTCAGCAGGGGGCCGGTCCACTGTCCCTCAGACCTTGTGGGGGGGCCAGACTATATATATATATATATATATATATATATATATATATATATATATATATATATATATATAAAATGATGCCCGGTGGCTGCTTACCTGTGTCTTGTGAGCGGCAGGGGCTGGCGGTGGCGGAGGGACGATGAGTGGCATGCGAAAGGGCTCTGGAGAGGGGCTGCTTAAAATTGCGCTCAGCCAACCGAAGCTCAACAAAGCCCAGCCCCCTTCCTCCTCTAGGCAGGGCAGGGAGAAGCCAGGAGGAGGCGCTGCCGCCGCCGTGAGGAAGAGGGAAAGAACACTCGTGCTGGCAATCCACACGGCAATTCCCGGACCATCCGCAGGCCGGATCCAGAAGGCAATTGGGCCTGATCTGGCCCGTGGGCCTTAGTTTGCTGACCCATGATTTAGAGGCATACTGCCTCTGATCATGGAGGGAGCACATATCCATGTGCCATTGCTAGCCTTACCTTCCATGGATTTGTCTGATCCTTTTTTACAGTCTCACAAGTTGGTTAGCACTACTGTCCCTTGTGGGAACAAATGACATGGTTTAATTCTGAGCTGTGTTATGAAGTACTTTCATAGAATCACATCTTCCAACATTCAGTTTCATTGGCTGTCCCCCAGTTCAAATATTATGAGGGGCAAAAACCTCTCTCTATGCATGCATTTTATATACTTCTATCATGCACCCTATCACTTCCGCATTTTGTTGATCCTCAGACTTCTAGGTTTTGGGGGTAGGTTTTTTTGGGGGGGGGGGCTCAAATGGAAAACACCAAAAGGGCAGCAACTATACAAGTACAAACTTAAAGGCCTCCGGTTAGAAAATTAAAAGTTGTTTGCCGTGGCTTGATGGCTTAATCAGCCAATCGATATTGTTCACAGGGCAGGCAGGGAAGGAGCGGAAAGTCTGTATGAAAAATGCATGAGGGGTGAAGGGAGACCTGAGAGCAGAAAATTAAAAAGCCAGCCTGTTACATTTGTCCAATATCAGCAGAGAAATTAAAGTGGTTTGTGGTGTGTGTGAGCGAGCAAAGCAACTCTCAGACTTGCTGGGAGGAAAAGGTGGAAAAGGAGCAGAAATATGTATACCTGCTGAGGGTTCCTAGCTTGCAAAAACAAACAAACCACCTCTGCCTTAAATTAATTAAGTTGCTTCCTTAAAAAGGCATTTTGCAACTTGTGATATCTGCAAGGTCTACAAGACCAAAATATTCCTTCAACAGGAACCTACTGAAAATCAATTTTATGCCTGTGTTCTGACTAGTAGAGCCAACATTGAACAGATGGGGGAGCTTTACTGTGACAGTATCTGGGTAAACTTTAACAGGTTTTCCCCTTATCATATAATGGAATTAACACAGGACACACAGGAGTCATATAGGAGTACAGGAAGCTGCCTTGCATGGAGTCCATGGACCTTGTCTACCCAGCAGGTGATGATCTGTTGCTCTCCAGGTGTTACTGAGACTCCCAATTTGTACCACCCCAGATAGCATGACCAATGGTCAAGGGTGATGGGAGTTGGGAATCCCAATGTCTGGAGGGTCTCAGGTTAGTCACCTCTGAATTCTAGGGGCTTTTCAGGTGCCACTGACCAGCTGATAAGCAGTGCCTGCAAATTCCCTTTGACCCTACCTCATTTTTACCTGACCCACCTACAGAGCAGAGGGGTGTGATTTGGCCAAACAGGGAGGGGGCACACTGCTGGTCTACAATGACTAGCAGCGGCTTTCCATGGCCTCAAGCAGGGGACATTCAAAACTGTACCGGGAGATGCTGAGGATTGAACATGGGTCCTTCATCACACAATGCTTATGCTTTATCACTGGGCTATGATCCTTGTGAGTGCCCCCAGGTTAATGCTCCACACACCCTTTTGCCTGGAATCCCAAGGTGGGGGAGGGAAGCTGCAAGGAAAGCATTAAACACCCATTTCCCTGTCCCTGGACTGGTCCCTACAAAGTCACCCCCAATCAGGCGCCAGCATTTCAGAAGAGATGTGGCAGCAGAGCTCAACGCTCAAGAGCAAAGTGCAAGCCTTCTGCTTTGGGAGGTTTCATTCGTCTTTTGTCTCAACTGTCATGGAGGGGGTTCACTGTGGCACTTTGTGAACTCTTGGTTTGCCAAGCTATGGTTTACTAGATAGGCAATGGCAAGGTCCATGCTTCCCATGTTTAATGAAACTGGAATGTGAAAAATGGGCTGACCTCCTCTAAATAGCCAATGATGGCAGAAGGCCAATTGTTTCTCGGTGGATACATATTATTAGGATTTGTAGTTTCTCTTCGTTCGTTTCCTTAAAAAAGAAAAAGCAACACTTTTGGCAAGGGCTGCTTGGAATGATTTTTTTCCAATAACCTTTGCTTGCTGCCCCCACCTTGTACTTTTATTATGCCTCGAGCGTTGCATGCCTGGGCTTTTGATCTAGTTAAACAGAATGAATTGAAAAGGTTGGAAGCTAGAATCTCTCAGGATGAAATCTGAAAGGCAGGAAGATTCCTTGCTGGAGCAGCTCACTGCAACAGGAAGGGGTTCCAATTAAAATTTACCTATCTCTGCCAACAGGGCTTAGAGAGGGTTCCAACAGGTCTCAACATCTGGATTGTAAGTCAAGGAGAGCAGCTTTCCGTTTCAAAAATGACACCTGAATTCCTGTGAAATGTAGCACCAACCTCCCTCCAACCACCCTGACCATTCCCTTAGGACATTTCCTGTTTGCTAAGAGGCTGCTGTAGAAGTGGCATGGGTGGAACATGTCAGTGGCAGCTGGCAATGCATTATTTGGAGGATCTGCTGCCATGGTCAGCACATCCTCCTCCTGCCACCGCCACTGGTGGGGGGTTGCTTTGATCCTCCTTCTCTGTGGCAGGAAGAGGATGAGGAGCCAGCCACTGAAGCTGTCCCGTGATCGGCTCCATGTTCGACTTCATTTGCCCCCTGATTTTTTGGGACATTGGAGGGGCCGGGCCCCATCCCAAAAAACACTGCCCCCCAAAAGGGCTCAGCCTGCATGAGTTGGCACCCCTGCCACGACCCTCTTCAAAGAGGGCGACAGACAAAAAGGAAAACAGAAGCCAAGACAGAATTTGAAAGCCAACTTTAATTCATACAAAAATATGAGTAATTTATTGACAAAACCTACACAGTCCATCTGTGCAGGCATCTGGAAATCATGATGACAGTGATTGATCCCAAAGTTTTAGTCCTGAAAGCTCAAAGCTTTAGATGATGACCACAAACAGTATAATCATGGCGGGTCATACATGCACAGAGCCAAAAAGCAGCTTGAAGGAACAGCTCTGATCCTACAAAGTCTTTACAACTGATTTCAATGGATTAAACTAAACTTTAAATCTTTCTAAAGATATATTTCATATTGCAAACAGAAGCAGCAAACAACATCCCCCAGAACTGTGAGTCTTCATTTTCTGGCTTGTTACAATCTTAGAAATAAAAACAGCGTGGGAACAAAGTACACAAAATGGCTGCCAAGCGAAGGAAACTTGTACTAGGAGATGTTGCTTCTCCAACAGCGTGGAGTCACTAATGTCAAAGTACACAATCTGCATACCTCCTTACTTGCAGAGTGGCAAAAAGCCTTTGACACTATTAAAATCAACTAGAAAAACTAGAAGACACAAACAATAGAAATAATTGCAAACGAAACTATGGGACTGGGTGTGAAAAACTCAGGAAAAAATCCAAACTCTTCTATGATATCTGACTGTGTGGATGATCGGGAAACTAGGGGGAGATACCAGAATTAAAGATTTAGATCAGTTCCAGAGGAACTAGGAGGGAGAGTGGAGGGGTGGGGGAACCGGCCTTTTCTTTCCACGAGAACCAGCGAGAGGGGGGAGAGGGAGGAGGGGCATCGTTGTTTCTCTCTGTGCACTGCCCTTCCCACAGCTCCCTCCGCAGCGCTGAAGCCCGTGCGGAGTCTGCACGCCTCATTGCCGCCCCCCCCCAGCTCCCTGCCTGGGGCTGGGGCTGTGGCTTTCTGAGTGCAGAGGCAGGTGTCTTGTGCCTTTCTTGGGCCGGCCAGCTGGCTGGGTGTCAGGCAAAGCTGGCGGCCGGAGTGGGGCGTGGAGAGAGCAGCAGAGTGGAGAAAGCACCACCAAAGCACCTGCCCGCTGACATGGAAAATCAGTAGCACCTGGAGCAGGAAGGAGGTGCTTGAGGTGGCCGCGGGGAGGCGGAGGCGGCGCCAGCGCCAGCCAGAGCACCTGCTGTGGCGGTGAGCAAGCCCAGCTAAGCCAAGCCTTGACCGGCCATGCCGCCTGTGGAGTCGCTCCAGCCGCAGCCAAGCGAGCACTAGGGCATTCAGCAGCCATGGCAGAGGGCGGCAGGCAGAGGCGACGAGGGCAGCATGGGCCCCATAGCTTCCCTGCACACCACCCTCCCAGCTGGCACTGTCTCTTTCAATTCCTATGAGTCATGGTGCGATCGACCAAAATCCATCCCATGATCGACCGGTCAATTGCAATTGACGAGTGAGACATGTCTGCTCTAACACAAAAAGAGCTTATTGCACGCTCGTTCCTAAACCAAAAAAATTGCAGCATTTTCTCGTGACATTGTCTTGACTAAATTTTCATTACAAACAAATTTATGAAAACTGTCACAGAAAAGGGGGGCTTAACTTACAATAAGTAAATTATGGTTCTGCAAGATCTTAGTACACAGAAAAAAAGACAGGCCTTGAAACCTGCTACAGAGAAATTGTAGGCAGTTCAAATATCATTGGGGCTTACCATTTTGTCTCTGTGTAAAGCATGATGGCACTACTCACTCTGCCATCACCAAAAAAGAAGCAAATCATATTCTACTGCTACTCAATCTGGGAACATTTGGAATTTGGAAGAATTGGAGGAGGAAGAAGAACTTATGGATGCACTTAATGTTGGAGATTAGAAGTCAATTCCTTCTAAGAACATAGGCTTCACTTTGGAAAAACTGGAAGACAGTCCAGAGACATCAGACCACCAGGTTCAAACTCCTTTTCCACATGTAAGAAATGACATATTTCATTAGCAATATATGTTTTCCTATTTCTCTGTAATCAAAATACTGTATTTGTTAAATCCTAAAAAGTGTTTTCACTGCTTTTATTTCATTAGCAAATGGTTAAAAAGATTTTTTGTTGATTATAGATCAGTTATGTTTTTATATAATACTGTTAACTTATAATGCAACCCATTTACAAGACAGTGTGGGAGGGTAACTGATCATTTTCCCTGTCTTACCGGCTTTCTCCCCTTCATGCTAGTACTGGGCCTTTATAAAATAACAAAATTTAATTATTGTGTTACAGAATTCTATGATTATGATGGAATTCTGCTTTAATTTATGTATTGTTCATTGTTAATGTTCTCTGTTTTTAATTTCTAGAATGTTTGGAACCTTGATGGGACACAAGTATATTGGAAGTGATATTTATGAGCTCGTCATTTCGAGTTGGGTAATCTTTTTTACTATATGTTTAATTTTGATATTTACTTATGTAGTGATGCAGAATGTATCTCATTTTCAGTTATATATATTTATATGTCTGAACCTGTAAAAGTTTTTATCCTGAATTCTAAATGGTTGGGCAGCCAAATTAAGAGAAGATGGATTTCAGATTTTATTTCAAAATCTTTCCCCTTTTTCTGCAAACAAATTAAAAGAGAAACAGAGCACTGTTTTATTTTTCTTAAAGGGAATGCAGATCCTCTCACATTAGCTTCTATGTATGCCCCAAATAAAATTCAGTTAATTTTGACCTCCACACTTAAAACAGTTTCAAAATTTTGCAGAAGGTGGATTAATCAATCCTAGTTAGAGGATTGATCAGCTGAACTGGGCAACTGATCCTGATTGGGACAGATCTACACCATCATGAATAACTGTTAAGAAAACAAAATCAAAAACTAATTTTCTTAAGAAATTTCTTAAGAAATATTATTTGATTGATGTACGGTGATTTCTTCATAGTTCCTTCTCACAAAGGCATTGGGGGAGGGGGGATAGAACAGATTATATGCTTATCTCCACTTCACTTAAATTCAAGAAGCAACAATCGGCACCTTCCTGGTGACCTGATCCTTCTCCAGTCTAGTCTACTATTCCTATTTTAAACATGCATGGAACCACACAATCATGGCATTTTGATGCTACATTACTAACCAGCCAATTAGCTGTGGAAGCCATCTCCACAACCATCTCAGAACATTTTGAACCCATTGCAGATATAGATTTACCAGAAAAAATGATGTGTGGTACTATGAAAGCAGCACTATGGCAGGAAAAAATAAGATATGTAAACACATGAACAAATAGCAACACCCTTACATATTGCATTGAAAAGATTAGAACAGCACCATAAACCAACTGGTTCTATAAAAATTAGGAAACAAATCAAAGTTACATGTCATAAATCGGAAACTATAGAAATTCAACAAATAACAAAAAGTCTGCTGTATCTGAAACAAAAATAAATATGAGAAAGGAAATCATCTGCCATTAATTTAGGCCACTACAAAGGCCACTACTCTCTCTCCCTGCACCTCCAAATGCTCCTCTGAGATGAGTGCAATGATAGGTGAGACTGCCAATTCCTCCAGCCCCCAACACCTACCCTGTGTTTGTTTTTACATTTCCCCACCAGCCAAGTGCATAAAGCTGAATTTGTACAAATTAAGTTGCGAGTTGTCCATACAGATATTTGGAAAAACAGTAAAGAGGTGTTTCTTGGGACCCAACTTCTGAGTGTTTCCTCCACAGACTTCCGTCAGCCTCCAGGTTGTACTACTGCCTACAGGTGTCATGGAACGCCTCCAGTGTCCGAAAGTCCCGCCATGTGGGTGGTAGACCATCTTGCAGAAACCTTCCGCAGCGCTGGCATGGAGCCTGGAACAGCTTTATGTAACTTCTTAACCAGGTCTTAAAAAGTCGGAAAGAAAAAGAAAGGAGGAAACTTAATACGGACACTCCCAATGTCATCACTTCTGTCAAGACCAATGATGCAGAGGATGGGAAATGTATCTTGGCTTGAGCCCAGAGAGAGGCAGACTTTAGAAGGAGGTATACCAAAAACCCACAAGGTCACAGTATAGCTGATAGTATACTTTATTGGAATGCCTGTCCTCTCTCAATAAGCAACAACATAAACAGAAATTCCTGCAGTGACAAGCAGGTATTTGTAACTAAAGGGTCACCATGGACAGCCAGGACTTCCTTGCAGCTAGACCAAAATCAAATTCAGCTTGACCATTCAGCTCATAAAAAGTGACCTTTTCATTATGAGATGCTGGAGTCTGCCTCTTGCATCCAAACATCATCTAAACAAGAGCCACATGCTTCAGAAATGTGAAATAATGCAGAAACATTTCTAAAACCAGTTTCACAGCTGTCCTTTCAAACACGTGCCTTAAATCTCAGCAATAATATATGCAGATATATTTTGTTCATGGCCAACATGGATTTAAATCTTGTTCAGAAAGAAGGCCATGACTAGGCAGGAATCTGGGAAAGCAGGAAGAGTTGCCAATTTTAGGGCAGGTCTGTTTGGCAGCGCTGCCTATGTTGGGGAAATATATAATATGATATATGCCATCTCTGTTGTCTTTGGTGTCTAATGACTGGGAAATGCCTAAAATGGTTGTTGAAAGAGGATGGTTTCATCCTCTTTCAACAACTATTTTAAATAGAGGTATTTCCCAGTCTGTTTCTGTACTGGAGATGTTTTTAGATGATTAAACTGTTTATCACACATGTATCAGCCACCCTGGGCTCCTTGGGGGGGGGGGGAACCAGGATATAATAAATTTAATAAATAAATATGATCAGGTCCAGTTTGGCTGCAGTGATAAAAAGCACACCAGTTTCTGTGATTCCTGGGGCACAGAAGGGAACAGAAACACATGAAGCTGCCTAATGCTGAATCATATTATTGGTCTGTATGTTTCGCTATTGTCACAGGGAACCTGCAGCCCTCCAGATGTTGTTTGACTACAACTCCCATCATCCCTGAGCATTGGTGATACTGGCCAGGGCTGATGGGAATTGGAGTCCAACAGTACCAAGATAGGAAGATTGGCTGACAAAAACTGGCAGCTGTGCCCCCACCCCCATGTTTCAGGCAGGAGTATTTTATGCACTTTCAGCTGGTTATGCTGGATAACAAAGGCCCTTCTGTATGCAAAGCATCTGGTTCATAGCCTTATCTCTACAGAGATTACCTTGGGAACCCTGACTGTTAGGTCTAGTTGCAGACGACTCTGGTGTTGCGGCACTCATAGCTGGCGTATACCGTATTTTTCAGACCATAAGACGCAGGTCGTTTTTAAAGGAGGAAAACAAGAAAAAATATTCCCAACTCAAAACTGGCGGCGGTGGCTGCGGAGAAGGAGAAAGCAGCTTTTGGGCTGCACGTTCCTCCTCTGCCAGCGGCAAAGGTCTGGAGGGGGACGTTCCTCCTTCCTCCCCTAACCCTTTGCTGCTGGCTTTAAAGCAAGGGGGGGAGAACCGCTAGCATCGGCGGCAGGACCAGCAGCCGGAAGGGCTCCTTTCGAGCTGGTCTCTCCCCCCGCCGCCCCCACCTTTTGCCGCGTTCAGCGAGAGGCGGCATCAGCTGTGTGACCAGCAGCCTGGAAGGGCTCCTTTTGGGCCGCTGGTCCCGCCCCCGCCTTCGCTCCATAAGACGCACAGACATTTCCCCTTACTTTTTAGGAGGGAAAAAGTGTGTCTCATGGAGCGAAAATATGGTAGCTTCCGGGTCATGTGGCCAGCATGACTAAGCCGCTTCTGGCGAACCAAGGACAGACAAAAACAAAATCCAAGAGATTGTTAAATATGAACTTTTATTCATACAAATAATATATACTGCAGAGTATATAGGGCAAGGCCTTAGCTTGGTATTAGATCATCTGCTTTGCATGGAGAAGGTCCCAGATTCAATACTCAATGGCATCTCCAGGTAGGGCTTGGAGAGACCCCTGCCAGTCAGTATAGACAATACTGAACTAGACAGACCAATGGTGTGACTCAGCAGCTTCCTGTATTTCAGTCTGGGACACCATTATGGGAGACCTGACACTCTGCAGGAATACAGCCTCGTCCCGCAAATCCAGCATGGGGAGGCCTGGAGCCTTCCAGATGTGGAACCCAATTCCCATTGGCTTCAGGGTCAGGGAAAGTGGAAGTCCAGCAACGTCCAAAGTGTCACAGATTTTCCATCTATTCCCTAGACATCTGGCCAGCAGATCTCTAAATCAGCTCTCCATTAGACAAGGATGGAGCATTTGTTTAATGAGAACCGCCTGCCATGTGTGAAGAAAAAAATCCCAAACATTTCAGCAAATTAAATTATGCAATGTTTATTTTCCTTCTACTTCTTCAGGCAAGGAGTGCCACACTCATCATGCAAATGTTTGCTAACAAGAAAATGTTTATAACAGTAAATATTAAAAGCATGCAAAATATCTACTCTCCGAAAACAGCAACAACAGAGCCAGTCTCCACCCTCTCTTCTATGTGCACAGGATGTGCTCTTCCTCCACCCAGCTTGGCCTTAAGCTGGATGGTCAAGGTCAAGGAGGCAGTAACATTTTCTACTTCAGCTGCTTTTTTTTTAATGGTTAGACTGTATTTTTAAAACTACACTTTCTGCCCTCAGGCCTTAGGAGACAGCAAGCTAGGTGGGGAAGGAGGAGGGCAAAGGAAATCAAATGCTGAGCAAGGTGTTTCCAGGAGAAGGTTTTGCCCCCGAAGTAGGTCATCCCCTTAGCCCTAAGTAAGAAGCAACGTTATATAACTTAATTTGAAGCTCAAGGAGACATGCAGCTATAGAAGAAGAAAGAAAGCCTCCAAGACAGACAGATTTGTGCTATGAAGGATGCTCATGAATCTTGTCATCTGGAATCCTATTGAATTATGTCAATAAGAGAAAACTGTTCTCTGAAGAAGGGGCTGGCTCCATTTATTGAAACAAATCCTTCTCTCTTCATCCAATGCTCTCTCTCTCTCTCGGTTTGTATATAGTGGCTTATCAATAACTTTCCTTAAGGCCTTCTCTGACTGCAGAAGTCAAGACAGGGCCAGTAGTGAACACAAGGGCACAAGGCAATTGCTGATTACACCGGCTTCATTGGACTTGGTTATCATTATTTAACCATATTGAAATTCTTTTTTTTAAAAAAGGAAAATCAGGTCAAACTGTGTGCTTAAAACATTTGCTGGAAGGAAAAGGAGGTTAAAAAGGAAGTCCTTCATTCTTGTCTGGACAATTAAGACTTCACCACATCCTGTCAACTGGATTGCACACCTGATATGCGAAATGCCTACTGCTATTGGCACTTGGGGTGAACATCCTGACGTTGATTTGTTAAAAGTTATCAGAACTGCTTTAGTGAATCAATACAGCAAACCTTATGGCTCAGACAAATGTGTCCCACACAGTTTCTGCACATTAATTTTCAGGTGCATGCTGCAACGGGGGAACTGAGTTGCCATGATTGGCTGCTGCTCATCAAAAGTGCACTGGCAGTTAATGGACGCTTCAAAGGAAGGCACACTGAGGAAGGCACATCATTCACATGGAGCTTAGCTAGTCAGATGCTCAGTGAGTTTTGCCATTTATTTTATGTTGTTACTAATTTATTTCAACATTTTGTGTACGACTTAATCATAGTGGTCTCTTAAGAGGTGCACAGGAACCCAAGACAATAAGACTAAAAGTGAGTTAAAACTATAAACACTGCTGGAATAACTAAATCTTTGTCAAGCGTCTGAAGTTCAGCATGAAAGGGGCCTGCTGATCTCAAGTGGGAGGGAGTTCCACAGATTTGGGCTCACAATACTGAATGCCTCCTGGTGTATATGAAAGGTGCATCCGAGCCATGAGGGACCACTAACAGTGGCTCCTCCAAATACCTCAGTGATTACATGGGATATAAAGGTTCAGGTGGTCTCTGAGGTATCATGGACCCAAGTTGTTAAGGACCTTATCAATTAATACAATGAGGTGACAGCTGTTGTAAAACATAGGATCCAGGGTAGGATTCTTCAGCAGATACACTAGGACTTTTTGAAGGGCAAAAGGCATCATTCTGTAATTTCTCTAGCCAGGATTAGCTTGTGCTCCTTGTTTTCTCTTCCCATTATATTGTTGAACAGTTCCACCAATACACTTTCAGACATGCTCTGGTAAACAGCAATGGCTGTAGTTTCCAGTTTGCTCCCTGTCCAGATTTCCAACATCTTCTGACAGTTTCCTGGGGTGGGGATGAACAACAGACAATACTGCTTCCCTTTTGTGATACGGACTCTTGCCTTGACCAAAACAGCCTTTCAAGACATTCATAAAAACCCAACATGCCATTATTAACTACACAGCAAAGTTATGCCAGTTGAGAGAGTTTGTATCAAACTTACCATAAATGACCTGACCACCACATCTGGCATTTGAGGCAACTGGTAATGCAGTAAGGCAGTAGTAGCATGATCAGTTACCTGGAGGTGACAAGAAAGGGAAGAGAGGAAGACTTGTCAGTGATGTTTTGACAGCGTACAGCTCCTTCCATGTATATTCCACTTGGTCCTTCTCTTGACTTGTCTAACAGAAGCGGTCACAATGAAGTATCCAAAGTATTTTGGTGTCAAATGGCTAGGTAGTGGGACAGGAGATATTATTACAAAATATTAATGAATAATAAATGTTCACAGTATTGGGCTTTCCTGTGCCCCACCGTTCTGCTACAGCCAGTAGTCCCCCCCCCCCAAAGTTATTCTTGAGGTTCATTGGATTTCCTAGAAAGACTAAGGATGATGTAGCATGTGGGGTTGCAGCTGGAAGGGGGAATTGGGAAATCCTACCCCCTTGAACACAAGTATCTACGTGATCAAAGGTAACACAGACTAGAAAGCAACAACGAATGCAGAACCAAGGCACATCAAAAACACAGAAGGCAAAATACACAAGGAGACAGAAGAAGCAACCCCCCTCCACCACCAAAAAATAGTGATGTCAACTGGGCTCTTTTGGAGTACCAAGAGACCTAATCTACTCCAGTCATAGGTAGGGCTGGCCTGGAGGGAGGGGTGGCCCCTTCTTCTGTAGAGCATGAGACTGGTGTGGATCCTGACTAATCCAGATCAGAGGAAGGTGCCATCCCTGGGTGTAGAATGCTCTCTAGAAGCCATGGGAAAACAATAATTTTCAGAAACAAGCAAATTTCAAATACATGAGGCACTTCACGTAAAAGGTCAGCAATCATTCAGAACCACCCAACCCAACACAGTAAGCCAGTATTATCATTTCAATGGTACAGATGTGGAGCTGGGATTGGGATAAGGAAAGCCACATGGCAAATTCACAGCTTAAACTATTACCCACTAAGCTATAGCAGCTCAGATACAAAATGCACAGGGAGGCTTGGGCATTTCAGCATCAACCAATGTTACCTAGCAACCTGCCTTATAAAAAGCCTGATCATTGGTCCATCTATCTCAGTACCATCTACAAGAGGGAAGGGGAACCTCCCATCAGCCTCAGCCACCATGGCCAATGATCTGGGAAGATGTGAGTTGTAATCCAAGCAACACCTGGGAGGGCCACAGCTGCCCCACCCTGGTCTGCATGAACAGGCACCGGTTTTCTAGATGGGTCTTTTCCAGCCCAACTTAAGAAGCTGGAGATGGAACTTGGGACTTTTTGCATGCAAAGCAAATGCTCTTAAACTAAGCTATGGCCCTTCCTTTCATACACTGGGCTGTGATTTTAAAAACAAAAAGGAAAGGAAGCTAAAAAATATGCACTCCTAACCTAGCTCATGGCATAAAATCTATGTAACTATCTGTGTCCCCAGGACTAATGACTCAGTTTTTTTATTTAAAAAACCCCCAACAAAGTTCCTAAAATTAGGAGTACCAGAGAGATTCCAACATTGTTGTTAGCACAATTATGTAGTACTAAGGGGAAAGCAGCACACGATGGCATATTGAGAAAGCAGCTACATCAAGGGTTTTGTATTTTAGGCTATGACAGCAATGAAGAGGGGATTAATTCCCTCTTGGCTGTGGCTCCATGAATTAAACCCAGCGCAGCTTTATGGAATCACTAACAAGCAGCGGGGAAAAGCATCACAGAGGAAAATCCTCAGCTCTGCCACAATTACAGCTTTTGCCAAGTTCTCTTCTGTCACATTCCCTACACTCCACACCCCACTCAATTGCTGCTGTTTCTTTAAAAAAAAACAACCAGCAATTGCTGTTGCTTTAAAAAAAAATCACACAGAAGAGCCAAAGGTATGAAGTTGATATCCTTGTTGGCCCAAGTAATGCAACAAGAGAACAGGAGAAGGAAACCAGCCCCCTGGTGTTTCAGTTGGTTGACATGTAATTTCCTTCAAAAAATATTTTGCTTGCATGCTGACATGAGAGACACTGTTGCAGGTTGGCAGTTGCATGCCAGTTGTGAATGAGGCCAGCTGCAATAAAGTCCATAGCAATGGATTTACACACACACACACACACACACACACACACACACACACACACACACCTCAATCTGCCCTACAGACTAGGAAGAGGCACTATCATATATTGGTGTAGGTCAAATATGTTGCTGGACTACAACGCCCATCAAGCTCACCATGGCCAGTGGCCAGGGATAATGAGAGCTGTAGTTCAGCAACATCTGGAGGGCCAAAGGCTTGTCTTAGAAAAGCATCTTGTTTCTGCCCCTTGTCTTAGAAAACTAAGCCAAGATGAACACAATGGAAGGGAAGGGGTCTTTTCCCTGTTGAGGTGGGAAGGACAGCTCTTGAGTATCCCAGGAGTCCCAATAATCCCAGACTTTTGAGGAGGCTGGGTAGATCCTTGTTCCTTTATATCACAAGGCTGGGACTTTTGCTACATGCATCTTCTTTGTCCCATTGTTTCTCTGTCCTTTTTGTTTTCCTGTATCTAGATAAGCCCTGACTCACTGCACCAGGAGGGCTTTGTTTCTTACTGGTCTTTGGCCTCTTCCAGAAACAAAAGGAATATAGGAAGCTGCCTTAGAAGCAGTTTATTAAACAGTTAAGACAGACCTGCTTTGAGGAAGATATTGGGGAAGATAAGAATTAAGAACATGGTGGCATAAGTTCTTTTGTAAGAACGTATGGATTTATGTATGTTTTGTTTTTGTTGTTATTCTTTTATCATTTTTGTTAATTTCTTGGGTGTGTTTGTTAAGTAAGAAAACTAATAAAAAACACATTTATTTATTTATTTAAAAAAGAGAAGCTGCCTTGTACTGAACAGACTACTGGTCTACTTAGCTCAGTACTGCCTGCCCTATACTGACTGGGAGCAGCTCTTCAAGGTTCACAGCCGTACCTGGAGATGTCACTGGGGATTGAGCCTGGGACCTTCTGCATGCAAATCAGATATTCTACCACTAAGCTATGTCTCTCCTCCATGCTGTGATCATGCTGCGGCAAAGGCGATTTCTGTCTCTACTTTGTTGTGTCATCTACCCCTCTATATGCTAGCAAGGGAGGCAGGAGTATCTTGGATGACCGACTGCTACTGCACTACAGCACTTATGGCCTGGCCTTGATGCCATGCAGGGATAGGTGCAAGTCACCGCCAATCTTTCAAAGTAAATAGGAGAGGAGGGAGAGCAGGTTGGCAATGCCAGAATGCATTGTATTTATTCATTGCTGTGAGCTGCCTTGCCAGGGTTATACCCCAAAAGCCGGGGTATGGATATCTTAAAGAAACAGAGGTGGTGAGGTAGCCACCTGCTGTGGTTGGGACAATTCCCCCTCCTAATGGTTTTACTGGGACGAAACCTGCATAACAAATTTATAAAATTATGCATGACATGGAGAAAGTGCGTAGAGACGTTTTTCTCCCTCTCCCACATTACTAGAACCTGTGGACACCCAATAAAGCTGAACTATAGAAGATTCAGGACAGATAAAAGAAAGGACATATTCACACAGTGCATAGTTAAAACTATGGAACTTGCTCCTACAGGAAGCAATGATGGCCACCAACCTAGAGGACCTTAAAAAAGGATTAGACAAATCCATGGAGAAGGCCATTAGTGGCCACTAGAAATGATGCCTATGGTCTGCCTCCATGGATAGAAGCAGTAATCCTTCTGAATACCGGTTTCTGGAAACTGTGGGAGGGGAGAGGGCTCTTATGCTCAGTTCCTGCTTTAGCGTTTCCTACGTGAGTTTCCCCCCTTGCTATACTAGTTAGATGAGATCAACAAGACCCACCACATCCACAAAATGTATGCTACCTCTAACATGTGTGTTAGCCTTTCCACAACCTGGTGCCCTCCAGGTGCTTTGTATGGATCCAGACAATGGAGTTGTAGTTCAAAGTACCTGAAGGGCGCCAGGTTGAGAAAAGCTGATATATTCAGACACGCACAATAAAAAGCCACAGTATAATTGCACACTGTCTTTCTTCCAACTGCCAGTAATTAGCCTATTCCCATTCTAACTTGCAAGCTATCTATCATGCCCTAGTTTTCCCCTTCACACAGCATGCTTAGATTCCTAGTTACGTAACAGGCACACATAAAAGCAAACCGTTAGCAACAGCTCTCCTTCTGTTACATTTCAACCTCCAACGAATTGATTTTGTGGTGTTTTCTTTTTTCTTTCTAACGCTTCCACAACAAAGTTGCTTTTTGGGGGTATTATTAGCATTGAAGATGTGGGGAAAACTTTGCTGTGGGGAAAAATAAAGTGTTGCCATTAACAAATTCAAACTGACTGGCTACTTGGGCATAGCAGACATATGCTGTTCCTATTGTAATGCAGAGCTAATGAGATTCCGCTGGGAGATAAAAGCCATCCCAGCACTGCTGGAATACTAATAATGTTTTCTCAATGAAAAAGCAGGTGATTGGTACCAGAAGCAAATGGGTGTGTGTGGGGGGGAGAAGCATTTCGAACACAGATCAAAGTGGGATCCAAACAGAAAGAGGAGGAAGGGGTGGGAAGACCCTGAACCCCGCAGAAGTAGCACCAAACAGTGTGATGCTGAGTGCTCCAAAGTGATGAGAAAAAACCCCAACCTGACTTAGAGGAGTAGGAACTTCACACTAGTGCTCCTCAAATTAAAATTCTTTCAAATACACATTTTCTTTGACAAAAGGATAAAAAATAACCAGACTGCAAAGATTTCATTAATGTATATGTCCCATGGGGAGGTTTCATTCTCCTCTCCAACATTTATCTGCGATGTTATATGACTGACATCTTGTAATTCTTCTCGATTTCACTTATTAGCATAGTCCCACAATTGCTGTTCATTTTAAACATTATTTTGCCATCTAAGCCAAACTTCTTCTTCCTTGGATTTAAGTTTTACTGAGAAGGAGAGTTGCAAAGATTAACATTTTGGATTACTGCAGCTCTGGGAAGCAGAAAACTCCGTTAAGAGATCCATAATGGACAAGAATCCATTTGGAACTGAGTTTGGCACTTTGGAACCTGGCTCAATTCAGCTTGGAATATTTTGGAAGCTGCCTGCCTCATGTCCGAATCAGAACTGCAATTCAGGAGAATTGAAGTTTTGTGCTGCTCCATGGGCTATCATGGGGAAATGGCTATTACCTTTGCTCTTTTTGACACAATTGGCTGAAAACTGCAGGTAATCACAGTCCCTACTGACAAACTTTAGAAGGTCAGGTGCAAGGGTTTTTCCTGCAAGGCATTTACAGTGATAGGCTGATTAAAAAGGAATGACTTTATTTAATAGTGGAATATTGTTTTGTTGAGTCGGACATGACTAAATGACTAAACAACAACAACAATTGCTTCTAGTAAGCCAAGAGTCCTGGTTTACACAATACTAAGCTGGGATTCTTAAATGGTGTTTCCTCTGATCATGCTTGTCTCCATTTCTGTGCTGGAAATAGATTTCAGAAGCACACATTTCATAAAATTCCAAAATCATGATAGCGTAGGAAATACCTAACTGATTGCGGAGACTACTGCTACCACATGCGTGGATCAAGTCAATGCCTATTTAATAACCAGGCTCCCCTCAAAGAAGCTAAAAAACTTTGACTTCCCTAAAAAAACCTCAACATCTTTGCCCCGCACCCCTAAAATGACCTATACCACCAAAACAGGGCTTTCCTTCCTAAAAAAAGCTCAATGTCGCTTTCCTCCTCCCTAAAGAAGCTCAACAACTTTTATGTGAACCCCAAAATACAGGGCTTTCCTTCCTAAAAAAAAAAGCTCAACAACTTTGACCTGAACCCCCGCAAAGGGGGTAGATCACTGTGAGTAGATTGCAGTCTCTTGGAAGTTGGCCACCCCAGGTATAAATAAACCAAGTGCAAGTTGTGGGCTTACTGTATGTGTTTTATGTTTATATTGTAATGGTCATTGGCTGCAATCAATAAAAATTAGAAGCACAGAATTGTAGAGCTGGGTGGGGCCCCTGAGGGTCATCTAACTCCAACCCCCTGCAATGCATGAATTCTGCCCTCAGACATCCCTGGATGGGCTTGAACCACCAACTTTCTGGTTAACAACCTTTGATTATTTTTTTTAAAAAATCCAGTTGTTGCAATTTCACAATTCAGCCATGCAGGATTCAATAGGCTGACCCTGGAACTGCCCATCACCTGTCCTTGAGCAGATACTGTCAATATTCTGTACTTGACTCATACATGCATTCATTCCACACACCTATTCACAGAGATTAATGACAGGAATACATCTTCATATATTATAATACTTATGTGTCCTTGTACTGGAGGAAAACAATACTTTAGGACTGAAAACTTTGGAGAGAAACAACCTAGATGCAAAACCAGGCCAGGGTAATAAGGGGTCCAGGGTGGCTTGTGGTGGCAGCCCCTCTACTTTGAAATTCCTGTCACATTGAGACCTGGCCCAAGCTCAAGGCTAGGTGTATTCTGGAAGCAGTGTGAAAATACTTAATTTAAACTGGGTTTTGGTGGACAGGATTGGAGTCAGTAGGTTTTAATGAATATACACACTGTACACTGAAAACTGAAATAGAACAAACAAACAAACAAACAAACAAACAAACAAACAAACAATTGTTACCAATCCCAAGTTTTTGGGTTGGGAAACAATTATTGATGATGATGTTACCTGATTCTTTTTCTTTGTTTTTAAAACTATATTCACAGCCTGCTCCCAAGCTCTTGGGATGGGAAGGGAAACAATAATTAATAAATTATGTTATTACAAAAAAAATAATGAAAAATAAGGGAGTTTGCAAAGATTCTATGATGTACTATTGGGTCTCCTCCTCAATCAAAACACCCACCCCACAATAATGGTTATATTTAAATGCATGGTTTTTTTATATAATCCAATGTTTAGCCCTCTGTTGTTGAGAAAGATGTAAGAAGCTTATTCTCATTCGTGCAAAGCATGTCTGAACTTGTGTTGATCCCACCATGCAGAATGGGGGCTGCCTCCCATGTTGTGTTTCTAGGGGTGATTCATATAGCACCTAGCTGCTGCTGTGTGTAACCCTGAAGGGAGGTGGTCGCCTGCAGCCTCTGACTATGCACTGAAGCACCCTTAAAACTATTTCCCTTTTCCAAGAAGGCTTGCCTAGTGCCAACTATGCTGCATTTTAAGCAAAGATGCTGCTGCGGTTGATTTGCCTTCTAATGCAAAGTGGCTGGTTAGGTTTTACTTGTTCTGCTCAATTTCTATGCTCCTGGTCTGTTTTGTCTGTATTTTTGTATTTCATTGTAGAAAAGAAAAGAAAAGAAAAGAAAAGAAAAGAAAAGAAAAGAAAAGAAAAGAAAAGAAAAGAAAAGAAAAGAAAAGGTTCTACTATTTCTTTGTATACTGCCCTGGTAGCTTTGCTGAAGGGTGGCGTAAAAACAGATAAAAGCAAACAAATAAATGAAACATCAGCCTTATTTCCCAAGAAGCTCAGGGTGGCATCTCTCTCTCTCTCCAAATCCATAGCATCCCGACAACCAGCCTTGTGCAATAGGTAGGCTGGGAGATGGTGACTGGCCCAAGATCAAACATAAAGCTACATGTCTGAGTGGGGATTTGAACCCTGGTCTCCCAGGTCCTAGTCCAACACTCTAACCAGCACACCATTTACTTCCACTTCAGAGTTCCCATCTTATCTGCTAAGCTCTCACCCCCTCTCAGTCTTATGGCCTGACCAATTTCTTCTCAATTATTACTGTTGTGTTCATATACTATTTTTCTTCTGTAATTCAAAAGTGGTGAGTAAAAATAGAAAACAGAATAAAGATATAATTTACTGATGAAAATATTCCATGAAACAGGAAGCTTATACTTTCCTCCTGATTTTCACCAGATCAGGGTACTCTGTGGCCATCACTGAGGAGGGTCTTCTACAAATTGGTCCTTCTAGATTATGCTTTTATGGATGAATAGACTCTAAGCAGGGCCCTCCCCTCTCAAACTGAAGCAACTGGTAGGCTCCTATGGGGAGCAGCATTCCTTCAGGCAACCTCCAAACCATGGCCAGACACCAAAGTGCTAGCAGCTGGAGAAGGGGGGGGGGCGCAGAAACATATTTTTCAAAATATATACCTATTTTAAAATTTATTTTAACAAAATAGCTATAACAATGAGAATGTGATGTTCTTCTAGGATTTTGCTTTTATACTGCAAAATTCACAATCAGCCTTTGAAAAAAGGGTGGGAACAAAGACCCTCAATGATGATGATAAAAAGAAAATAAAAAAGCTCTTACTTTCCCTTACTAGCTGGAGATGCGCGAGGAGCTAATAAAAAGGTTAAAGATCGGCGCTGTCTCTGCACCTGCAGAGTTTAAAATGTCAGAAAAATGTGGAGATGTGCCAACCTTTCCTCGGCTCTTTGTGTTTCTGCCCTTTCAGAGATTCCTCCCTGTATTTTTAAGCTCTATTCTCTGAGACTCACCCTGCTGGTTCACTGGATGGTCATAAAAGCTCATTCACCCCAGAAAGGGAGTTCAAGAAAATCTCCAGGGGAATCTCTGTAAATACCTGTACATTTTAGTTGTAATGGGCCCTCTGGGAACACTCTTCCCCTATCAAATTAAACACACACGGGGATCCTACTAATCAGGGGAAGGCACAAGTCTTGCTGACACAGCCAGAGTTTGCAAACAAAGAAGTAAAGACGAATTAAGCTCCACATGACAGGGCTGGATTGGGAAGGACGGAGGCCTTTGGTCTTTAACCCAAAAGGGCCGTGCTGTGGCTGTCTAAGAAATTAACATGTTGGCAGCTACATTGAGCAGGTAGCTCTGCAAGCTCCAGATGCTGCTTTATTGCCATTGAAGAGAGAGTAAAAAACAGTCTGGCTTTGAAAAACCTTTGAAATTCAATGACTTTCACCCCACCATCAACCTAACTATGAACCAATCTATGCAAGAAATACATTTTTTGGACACTACTATAAAAATACAGGATGGGCGCATAGACACCACCTTATACCGTAAACCTACTGACCGACAGACATATCTACATGCTTCTAGCTACCATCCCAAACATACCAAACAATCCATTGTATATAGCCAGGCCCTACGTTACAGCCGCATCTGTTCCAACTCTACAGACAGAGACTCTCACCTAAGAGATCTACAGCAAACCTTTTTAGAACTAAAATACCCACCGGATGAAGTTAAACAACAGATCAACAGAGCCAGACTGATACCCAGAGAGAACTTGCTGCAAGACAGACCCAAAAAAGAAAACAGCAGAACACCACTAGTAATCACATACAGCTCCCAAGTTAAAACAGTACAACGGATCATCAGAGATTTACAACCTCTCCTAGACCATGACAGTTCTCTTTCTCAAGCTCTGGGAGGAAGACCTTTCATCGCCTACAGACAGCCACCCAATCTTAAACAACTCCTCACCCACAACAATACTTTGTTGTTGTTTAGTCGTTCAGTCGTGTCCGACTCTTCGTGACCCCATGGACCAGAGCACGCCAGGCACGCCTATCCTTCACTGCCTCTCGCAGTTTGGCCAAACTCATGTTAGTAGCTTCGAGAACACTGTCCAACCATCTCATCTTCTGTCGTCCCCTTCTCCTTGTGCCCTCAATCTTTCCCAGCATCAGGGTCTTTTCTAGGGAGTCTTCTCTTCTCATGAGGTGGCCAAAGTACTGGAGCCTCAACTTCAGGATCTGTCCTTCTAGTGAGCACTCAGGGCTGATTTCTTTAAGAATGGATAGGTTTGATCTTCTTGCAGTCCATGGGACTCTCAAGAGTCTCCTCCAGCACCATAATTCAAAAGCATCAATTCTTCGGCGATCAGCCTTCTTTATGGTCCAGCTCTCACTTCCGTACATTACTACTGGGAAAACCATAGCTTTAACTATACGGACCTTTGTTGGCAAGGTGATGTCTTTGCTTTTTAAGATGCTGTCTAGGTTTGTCATTGCTTTTCTCCCAAGAAGCAGGCGTCTTTTAATTTCGTGACTGCTGTCACCATCTGCAGTGATCATGGAACCCAAGAAAGTGAAATCTCTCACTGCCTCCATTTCTTCCCCTTCTATTTGCCAGGAGGTGATGGGACCAGTGGCCAAGATCTTAGTTTTTTTGATGTTGAGCTTCAGACCATATTTTGCGCTCTCCTCTTTCACCCTCATTAAAAGGTTCTTTAATTCCTCCTCACTTTCTGCCATCAAGGTTGTATCATCAGCATATCTGAGGTTGTTGATATTTCTTCCGGCAATCTTAATTCTGGTTTGGGCTTCATCCAGTCCAGCCTTTCGCATGATGAATTCTGCATATAAGTTAAATAAGCAGGGAGACAATATACAGCCTTGTCGTACTCCTTTCCCAATTTTGAACCAATCAGTTATTCCATTGAACAACAATACTACAACCAGACTAAACACAGACACTGGCACCAGAGCCTGCAATAAACCCAGATGCCAACTTTGCTGCCACGTACACCCGGACAACACCATTACTGGCCCCAACAACATCAAACATACCATCTCAGGACTATTTAATTGCTCATCATCTAACATTGTGTATGCCATCAAATGCCAACAGTGCCCTTCAGCTCTCTATATTGGACAAACAGGCCAAACCCTACGCCAAAGGATAAATGGACATAAATCTGACATCAGGAATCACAAGACAGAGAAACCAGTAGGAGAGCACTTCAATCTCCCAGGACACTCTATACAAGATCTCAAAGTAGCTGTCTTATTGCAAAGGAATTTCAGAAATAGACTGGAAAGAGAAGTTGCTGAATTGCAACTCATTACCAAGCTTAAAACCATGGAGAGACCTGGTCTGAACAAAGACATTGGATTCTTATCTCATTATACATGACAAAGCTTTTTTAACCTTCTCACCCCTTGCTTTTTCCTGTAAGACTAATTGCAGCCGTTAACAGTCGTCAACAGGTTTACCACACCTATCAACCTTTCACCCATTTCCACCACCCCTCTGAGTAATACCCCTCCCCACCCTCTCACTATATATCAGGGTCTGGTGACTTCTGTTTCTGTGTATCTGAAGAAGTGTGCATGCACACGAAAGCTCATACCAAGAACAAACTTAGTTGGTCTCTAAGGTGCTACTGGAAGGAATTTTTTTTATTTTATTTTGTTTTGACTATGACAGACCAACACGGCTATCTACCTTTATTTGAAAAACCTGCCATTCAAAGGAAATCAATGTTGTGATATTCCAAGGGGCTACCACAGAAAGGAGTCATTGGAAACATGGCATTGCTATTGGGAGGGGGAAAGCTTAAGAAGGATAGCACACAGATGGGTAGAAACCGTGCACACACACCTGCAGTCAAGGAAATATTTATGTGGCTTCCCTGCCCAGTCCAATCCGGACACCAACTCCTCAAAGGATGAACTAGACCTCTGGCTGACCATACACTTAGGGGAGCAGGGTCCTCCACATAGGAGCCAACTCCTAGGGGCCAAGGGGTCTTTGCCCCTACAATAAAATATCTGAGGGGGCCACCCCCTAAGTTGATGGGCATTGCCATTCATATGGTGTGCGCGTGCCACATCATGTGATTGATTATGTGGGGGGGACTTACCTGCCCCCCCAATATTTTATTCAAGTTGGCACCCCTGGTCTTCCATCACCAGCCCTGGAGATCCTGAGTCTGGGGAGGAACCCCTCATAAGCTGCCTCCAGTGGACCCTCTTGAGAGCCGTTGGGGTGAAGAGTTTGAGAGGGAGGTCATGCCAACCTTCAGCCAACATCTGAGAGTGCAGATGATCAGGCCCACATGAAAGTGTGTACCTGAAAGACTAAACTTGCATGTTACAGGAATAAAGAACCCCTTATAGGAAAGCATTCTCAGCTGGAATTAGGAATGGTCATGTTGAGTTTTTCATGTTGCTGGAACATCACAGGTCCTTAGCTTCCTGACCCTAAAAGTAGAATTCTCGACTCACACTGCTGGCTGGATCTTCTCTGTTGTTGACCTCAGGACTTTCTAATGTTGCCTCTAGACCACATTTTGGACTCAGAATGATTATTCATGCCTGATCCTGACTGGTCTTTGACTCTGCATGCTTGACTTATCCTAACATCGTTTGGCAATACTGAGTGTGAGAGGCTTGGAACCCACCTGCAGACTCCCAACTCCCATCAAGCCCAGCCAACATGGCCAATGGTCAGTGTTGATGGAAGTTGTAGTCCAACAACATAGAGGGCCACAGGTTTAAGTAGGCTTTTGCAGTAATATAATGGCGGTGACAGGAGGTGGGCCACCTAATTCAAGCACTAGGCTACAGAATAAAAAACAGAGCCAGAAAGACAAAAAGTTGTGTGTAAAGTGACTTTGGGGTATTGTTGTTGGAATAACAATCCGTATGGAACAACATATGGAACGTTGTTACACAAGGGGGAAAACAGTAAATTACCAATTATTGATGTGCAACGGAGAGCATAACAAGAATCAGTTGTTGTGCAACCAGGTTCCATTAGCACAACTGTTGCATTAGATTCCATTGTTGAACAACCTTTGAACACTGCCATCTGCTAGCACAAGGGCTCTTGCAGTAGCGGAATGAGAATGCTGAATGCAGCCAGATCTTTACAATTCATCAATGCCATTGACCACTGTGGGATTAGAAGGACTTCAGCTTAAGCACATTGGTTTACGTGGTCTGTGAATGGGGCTGTGTACAATGAACCTGAGGCAAGTTAAATCTTACTACTGGCTTTTTAATTCCTCTGCATCAAGCATTTGAAAAAGAAAGCATTTATAAATGTGTGTGTGTGTGTGTGTGTGTGAACACACACTCTCTCACACTCACTCTGTATCTAATGTTGGAATCCTAAAGCGTTAAGAGAGCCAAGCCTATAGCCCGGACCCATTTATAATGTAAAAACCCAGTTAATGGCAAGAATGAAAGCTACTCCATGGGCTATAATTAGTTTAAAGCATTATTGATGAAGGATTATCATGGATGATTTTGTCCTAAGTTGCTCTGCATTATACTCCTCTCTACCTGACACAAGGAATATATTTTTCAGAAGGGAGAGAAAGGTTTGTTTAATCCGTTAATTCTTACTTGTCTCTCGGGTAACAGACTAACTACTGTGTTATTCTGCCTCTTAATGCTAGTCAGGGAATGGACTGCTACCTCCCTCCCTGAAGCTGTTCTTTGATCTGGAGGAAGCTGGCATCACAGGTCAAAATTATTTACTTCTGGGTGAACAGAGAATCCTGGCACCAAAAGTTTCAAGAGATATCTATACAGGAATTGTAGTGGCATGCCTCCAGGCCAGGCCCAAGCTCAAGAGTCTCTTGCTGGTATTTGTCTGACAAACTTGAGCAATGGCTTTTCAAAACTTTCAACTTTTAGGAAACTATTTTCCACATCTGTTGAAGAACTTCTCCATATGTGGCATTCTAGGATGTCGCATAGGATGCTGGACAGGTCCTATTAGGCCCCTCAATGTCATTCCATGTGAACCAGGTTCCTTAGCCTGTGTATAACACTGTCAGGCATATATTGCAGGGAGAGATCAGTAATCTTCCTGTTCTTCCTACTGAGAAACCATCAATACACTCTGACATATCACAAGGTTCCTCAGAACAGTTTGTAAGCCACTGTACCAGATGGGGAAAATATGACAGGAAACTAAGCAAAGTATATTGGACTTTTTAAGTTCCTTCAACTTAAGGCTTGGATCCCATAGCTTAATCTTGGAATGTCAAATCATCTCCTTGGGATTGGGATTAAAGCAGTTGAGGCAAATCTGCTAGTGTCTACCATCTTTGACCTGGTCTCCTTATGGGGGTGATTTTTACTCAACACCACAGACACCATTAGGCAAGTGGTTACTTACACCACATCATCAATAGCTCTTTTAATGCACCAAAAGTCTTGTAATTCTTAGGTCATTCATCAACCCTTAGAACTTGAAATAGGCATAGAAACCAACATTTTATAGGTTAATAGGAGAATGATTTAAGCATTTCTCTCTCTGATGTGTCAAATCACATTTAAGATGGACACTTAAAATAATCATCTTTCTTATTTTGAAAGAAAAATAGTAAATTTAAACATATACATGTAGATGCATGTGTGTGCCTGCCCACACCTGAAACCAGGACCTTCGTCACCAGCACTCTGACTTGCCAGGTAAGCCTGTCAAACAAAGCTCAATGGAATGTAGAACCAGACAGAGTGAATATTATAAGCTGCACAGGTCTGATTGGTCGGCCCGTGAGCGATGCGGGCAGGAATCCCTGTATGCATGATCGGGTCATGCCGCCTGCAATTCCACCTCCTGTTCAGGAGCGGAAGTGGGCTTGTCAGGAGTCCAGGTATTTTGCTTTGCCCTGAGCATTGTCTTCTTTGCTGTTGTCCCAGTGCTGATGAGATCTCTGCCCTGCCTTGGGCTGACAACCTGTTTCTTGGACGTGGTAACCAACACCTGCTGTGGCCTAACATGTTGTACATACATGGTAATCTTTACTCACCAACTGTGACCCTGCCAAGCAAGTGGCCATTTACAGTACAATTACTACAGTTTCAATAGCTCTTATAATGGACCAAATGTATTGTAGTTTGTTTGTTTGTTTGTTTGTTTGTGTGTGTGTGTGTGTGTGTGTGTGTGTGTGTATTAGAGTGTGTGTATCAATATCTCAGCTTACATATGAAGTATAAGAACAGCAACAAGAATTCATGCCCCAAATTTACAGAAGCTTAAAATGAAAATTCACATGAAAACTGAACCATTGAACCAATCCCGGTTGTTACATATTACATTCCTGCATTGCACGGGTTGGACTAGATGACTCTTGGGATGCCTTCCAACTCTACAATTCTATGTGTCTATGTTTACAAAGAAAGTTCAAGGCAAAAATGATAATATAGCCAACAATTGAGACTACATTCCAATAGGCTACCTGCTAGGAGATTAACCAAAATTAATCTTGACATAAATGTAATATTTAAAAATACTGTAAATCCATGATTATTTTTTAAATCTACTTTAAATGTGTTAATTACCCATTGAGACAAGTTCCTATATTTTATCACACCCTTCCTTAATAAATGGTGCTTTTGACAATCCCTATTTTCCTGCATATTCTGGATCTATAGACTTAACATCCTAATACTTCAGACGTAATATAAAAGACAGAATGAAACTGAGTGTTTTCTTTTAAACCAAATTGTGAGCTCTCTGCATATGCAGAGAAATACTTCAACCTGTTCTTAAAATGGTCACCTTGCCTTCTAGCACATCTGCGAAGCTCCACGTGTGTTGAGGAAGGTGGAATCCAGAACAGTTGCCAGAACATTTAACTAAACAAGCATTCACTTACTTCAGCATGCATATGCAAGCTAAGAGACAATATGTGCACATTTTGAAAATGGTGTATATATAAGGTCATATTCAAATATGAAATAAAATAACATAACATAAAGCAGACACCATTTAGAAACAAAGAAACTTGCCTTTTGAAACACTTGATAGTTGGACTTGGACCATATGTCAAGCTGCAGGAAAAGAAACAAGTCCCATATCATCATCATCATCATCATCATCATCATCATCATCATCATCATTAAATGTGTATCTTCATCTTTATCTGAGGATTACAGGGGAGTTTACAATATAAAAACTCAAAAATATGTAACATAGTAAACAAACAAAAACAATACCCCCTGTAGGTTGTTTAATTAGGCCTGGAAGAGGAGGAATGTTTTTGTCTGGTGTTTAAAAAGATGCAACGATGGCGTCAGGCGAGCCTCTCTGGGGAGAGCCTTCCACAAGTGGGAAGCCACCGCAGAAAAGGCCCATTCTCGTTTTGCTGCCCTCCAGACTTCTCATTGTGGCAAGAGCATCAGGTGATGAACGCAGGGTCTGGGACGGCACATATAGGGAGAGGTGGTCCTTGAGATATTGCAATCCTGAGCTGGTCAAGGCTGTATATGTCAAAACCAGTGCTCTGAATTGGGCCCAGAAACTAACTTGCATGCAGTGCAGTTGGGCTAGGATTGGCATTATATGTTTAAACTGTATTGCCCTGGTGAGCAACCTGACCACCATATTTTGCAGCAGCCTTCTTCAGAGGCAGTCCTATGTATAACACATTGCAGAAATCTAACCTAGATGTTGCCAAAGCAGATGACAGACAGGTTAGCCCTGTCCAGATAGGGGTGCAGCTGGGCCATCAGCCAAAGCTGATGGAAGGCACTATGCCCCACCAAGGCCACCTGAGCCTCAAGTGACAGCAATGGATCTAGGATCTAGGAGTACTCCCAAGCTGTGTACCCATTCCTTCAGAGGGAGTGCAAACCCATCAAGAATGGGCAACCTCCAATCTATCCAGTCCAGAGAACCACCCACTAACAGTGCCTGAGCCTTATCTGGAGTAAGCTTCACTTTATTGGCTCTCATCCAGTCCATTACACATCTACTGCCACACCTGCAGATGCAAAAGAGGAATAATAATCAGCATAATGCTGACAACATACTCCAAAACTCCAGTTGACCTCACTCAGCGGTTTCATGTAGTTACATGTTCAACAACACAGGGGATAAAATCAAACCCTGAGGAACCCCAAATGGAAACGAAGAGCACTCACCAAGCATCACCCTCTGGACCATCCAAGTAGGAACGAAACCATCACAAAGTGGTGCCACCCACCCCCAACTTGGACAGTCGCTTCAGAAGGATACCATGGTTGATGGTATCAAAATACACTGAGAGGTTGGGGAGAATTAATAGGGACACATTTCCCTTGCCTGCCTCTTGACAGAGATCATCATACAGGGTGACCAAAGCGGTTTCTGTGCAAAAACTGGGACTAAATCCCAACTGATATGGATCTAGAAAAACAATTTCCTCCAATAGCGCCTGGATCTGACCCGTGACCACTCACTCAAGAACCTTGCCCAAGAAGGGGAAATTGGCAACTGGTAAATCTTTCTGAAAACAGGGAGAGTTTCTTAATGAGTGGTTTTGCTACTGCCTTCTTCAAGCAGGCAGGGCCCTCTCCCTCTCACAAGGAAGCATTAATACTGCATTAATCCCTGGTCCAGCCAGCTGTCCCTTCCCTGTTAGTTTTTCTCAGCCAAGAGGGCCATGGGTCCAGAACACAAACTGTTACCCTGACCAATCCAAGCACCTTGTTTGCATCCTTGAGACTTTCTAACTGAAACTCTTCCAACATAACAGTACTCTGGACATCTCTTGAAATTCATCTGCTGTAACAGTAGAGTCAAGGTCCTGGCAGATGCAAGCAAGATTAACATACATTAAATATTAAGAAACACAGATTCATTCCACCTTTTTTATTAGACCGATTCCTCTTGGAATTATTCCTGACAACCAAATTTAAACTGAAATCCTAAACCTTTCCACTAGATAAGGGGTCCAGTGCACATGCAACGCAAGACCTATTCAGGCATCCAGCCTCACATGAGGTAGGAGCAGGGCTGGCCCACTCATAAAGCAAGGTGAGGCAACTGCCTCTGTCAGCAGGATCCACAGAAGCGGCAAATCCAGCCTCTGAGGAATGCATTGCCCTCTGTTGCTGCTGCAGTGCCAGGGTTCCTTGGAGGCCCAATCTGCTGCCTTCTCAGCAGCTGCTCCCAATGCTGCCTCCACAATGGCCTCTTGGCAAATAGGAGGGACTGCTGGTCTTCCTCCTATGGAAGAAATCACAGGGGCTGCCCTCTGGGATCTCCTGGACTCTGCACCTGCCTTTGATTACCAGTTCTACCATCAGGTAAGGTTGCTTTAACCCTCACCCTTGTTCCTCATGTATATCTTCACTCCTCCCTTCTTCCCTGGTGTGGGGGACGCCATTTTATGGCTTACCTCATGTGCTAAAATGTCTTGGGCCAGTCCTGAGTGGGAGAGTGGGTCTGTGCATGTCAAGCCTTCATAGACACCCAAACCATTCCCTCACAAATGCAGTCTGCATGCTAGAGATATGCCTATTGTGGAACAACCTCCTGAACATGTATCAGCTGTCCCTGTGAGCTGTAACTCTTGAGTGCCAGCACTTTAAAATGGGGACTGGAAATACAGTGGCAAACAGCGTAATTAGTACAATACAGATGTAATGCGAACTGACTGCCTGGCACTGAACAGTACCTAGGTGGCCACAATTTTGCACCAGCTGAAATTTTCAAACCATCTTCAAACTCAACCTCATGTTGTCTGGGCAGCCTCAATGCATTACAATAGTCAGGATCCCACCAGTGAATGGATAACTGAGACAACTGGGATACCTTCCCTAGCTCCTATAAAGGATTCTTGGCTGCCATCATCTGGGCAAACTTGGTTGGTTCTTCAGGGGAGCGTGCAACCTCAATCTAAGACCAGCCAAAAACCTCTATCCAGAGCAGTCTGTTTCCCTACTTATAGTGCCTCCATTTTGTCTAGACTAAAGTCTCTGCTTGTTCTCCCTCATTTAGCCCAAAACAGCTTCCAGGCCACCAGTTCAGGAGTTCAACAGCCTCCCTGGGATGAAGAGGTGGAAAAAGGAGACACAGCAGTGCCATTTGTATATTGCTGATGCTTCAATTCACATCCCTGGGTGACTTTCCCGTTTGCTACTAGGCTAGAGCTTAAATGCAATGCTGTCCTCACATACCTGATTTAGTGCCAATCTTGCTCAAATGGTTGCACTGATGAAGATAAACCAAAAGCCTGGTTTATCTTCTGTTGTTTCTTCTGTAATAATTTAGGCTGCTACCCTAACCTCACATACTTAGGAGTAAGGTCTATTGAATTCAACAGGACTTTTTCTGAGTAGACCTAGTTAGGAATGAACTTTTGCATGGGCATCTATAGAAGTTTTCCTGCAATTATCTATTTCTGTACTGCCACAATATAAACTCATAGAAACAAGTCCTCCTGGGCTACTTCACCCTCCACCTAGACAGCACAATTGCTTCAATTCATTTGGAACAGGTTGTGCTGATCCATGTGAATATTTAACAGTGTCAGAACTGTGTCTGTAACAAGGGCATCTCTCATAAAGCCTTGATGCAGTCTTGTGTCCACAACATAAGCAATTCAGTGACAAGTGACACAGAAAACATTTAGCTGAATTAAGCCAGAAAACTGGCCTACAGGGACCAAATAAAATGCCCCCCCCTTGAATATTGTATTTAGATTCCTTGGAAGGAGAGACCTTTGTTAAGCAGAAGTTAAGGTCACAGGGTAATGTTATGCACACACCTGAGATTCAGATGCCTTTTACATTTTTCAAGAGCAGCGGGCTGAAAAAGCAATACATTTCAATATTAAAACACAGTAAAGTCTTGCAACTGGATTTTGGGGTTTAAAGGATTGTGGAGAGCATGGATTAATGAAATGTGCCACTAAGTAACTGAGTTCAATTTTATGTAGATGGTTGCTATGTTTTTGGTAAAGCTGGGGTAGATCAAGACGAACACCTTGCAGTGTTCTAGCAGCCCACCCCAACAATCACAAATTTATGGCTCACTCCTTTTCAATTCCAAATATCTTGCACTAGCTCTGTTTTTCCTCTCCTGTCTGGAACACACCCCGCCTCATTTAATATTCTTGTAAATATCATTATTATTTATTCATATGACACCATCAATATGCAGGTGCTTTAGAGAGTACAGGAGGGCAAGCCCTTGCCCAGAGGAGCTTGAAATCCATAAATCTGGCACAGGAGAGACAACAGAAGGTAAGGAAGTGGAGGGAGAGGTAAACATGGAAGAACTGGCATTTAAGATCAAGCCATGGTTGAACCATGGGAACTAGTGGGTTCTGCCAAAGGATGATTCATGCTCTTTCTCAGTTCCACTTTCAGCTCTTTGAGGTTTTCAAGGCTCAGATTAATTCTATTTGATCCAACTTTTACTCAGATCCCTTGCAAAAGTGGACACTCTCTCTTTAGGAGCGGCTATTCCATGGGGGGAGAGAAGAGAAATGTGACCATGGGCCTAAATAGGATGGCAACCTTAGTTTCAAGGCTCACTCTGGTTCCATGTTAAGTGGAATGATGTGGTTGCTTTTACACTATACTCTGAGTAGCAGCTGTACCTTCCACATACAGTGAGGGGGGAAAGTATTTGATCCCCTGCTAAATTTGCCCGTTTGCCCTCTGATGAAGAAATGACCAGTCCATAATTTTAATGGTAGGTTTATTGTAGCTGTGAGAGACAGAATAACAACAGGAAAAACCCCAGCAACCCAAAAGACAAAAGTCAGAGATTGATGTGCATTATAATGAGTGAAATAAGTATTTGATCCCTTTGCAAAAGATGACTTAGTACTTGGTGGCAAAACCCTTGTTGGCAATTACAGAGGTCAGACGTTTCTTGTAGGTGGCCACCAGGTTTGCACACATCTCAGGAGGTATTTTGTCCCACTCCTCTTTGCAGATCCTCTCTAAGTCAGTAAGATTTCAAGGCTGATGTGTAGCTATTCGAACCTTCAGCTCCCTCCACAGATTTCCGATGGGATTAAGGTCTGGAGACTGGCTAGGCCACTCCAGGACCTTAATGTGCTTCTTCTTGAGCCACTCCTTTGTTGCCTTGGTCATGTGTTTTGGGTCATTGTCATGCTGGAATACCCATCCTTGACCCATTTTCAATGCCCTGGCTGAGGGAAGGAGGTGCTAACCCAAGATTTGATGATACATGGTCCCATCCATTGCCCCTTCGATGTGGTGAAGGTGTCCTGTCCCCTTAGCAGAAAAACACCCCCCAAAGCATAATATGTCCCCCTCCATATTTGACGGTGGGAATGGTGTTCTTGGGGTTGTAGGCAGCATTCCTCCTGCTCCAAACACGGCGAGTTGAGTTGATTCCAAAGAGCTTGATTTTGGTCTCATCTGACCACAACACTTTCACCCACTTCTCTGGGTCATTCAGATGTGCATTGCCAAACTGCAGAAGGGCTGTACATGTGCTGTCTTGAGCAAGGGGACCTTGTGGGCTCTGCAAGATCTCAGTCCTTCACGGCGTAGTGTGTTAGCAACTGTTTTCATGGTGACTATGGTCCCAGCTGCCCTAAGATCATTGACAAGTCCCCCCCCCCGTGTAGTTCTGGGCTGCTTCATCACCGTTCTCATGATCGTTGCAACTCCACGAGATGAGATCTTGCATAGAGCCCCAGACCAAGGGAGGTTGACAGTTATTTTGTATTTCTTCCATTTGCGAATTATTGCACCAACTGTTGTCACCTTCTCACCAAGCTGCTTGGCAATAGTCTTGTAGCCCAGTCCAGCCTTGTGCAGGTCTACAATCTTGTCCCTGACATCCTTGGACAGCTCTTTGGTCTTGGTCATGGTGGCTACTTTGGAATCTGCAGGACTGATTGCTTCTGTCAACAGGTGTCTTTTGTACAGGTACTGTAATGAGCTGGAATTACAGGTAAGACCTCTCCCTTACGGCAGGTGCTTCTAATCTCAGCTTGTTACATACAGTGAATATACCAGGTAGCCTGACATCTGGCTGGTTGATAGGGAATCAAATACTTATTTCACTAATTATAATGCACATCAATCTCTGACTTTTGTCTTCTGGGTTTCTGGGGGTTTCCCCCGATGTTATTCTGTCTCTCACAGCTACAATGAACCTACTATTAAAATTATGGACTGGTCATTTCTTCGTCAGAGGGCAAACGGTCAAATTTAGCAGGGGATCAAATACTTTCCCCCCTCACTGTATGTGATGATGACGATGTTTATTTATGTTTCTGTTCTCCAGACTAGGACTCAATGCGGCTTACACAAATTAAAACAACACAGATATACAGAGGGCTAACAACATCTCTTCTCCCACCTATCTTCTCCCCCAACCTTATACTGTATACAATATTAACACCTCACATTGAATGTAACTCATCTGTAGAAAAGACTCTACGATCTGAAAATAGAGACAATGCATGCACTTTTGTAATCCAATAAAATCTTTAATAAAAACTAAATTTAAAAAGATAACAGTTGAAAAGTAATTAAACTGTAATAGTTAAAACAAATTTATTAAAATATGAACAGTAAAAATATCACAACGCTATTTAAAAGCCCCTTTCTTAAAAAACAAAACAGTCACACCCCAAAAGCCTGTTAGAATAAAACGGTCTTCACTTGCTGACAAAGGACGGAGTTAGTCTAGCTTCTCTAAGGAAGGAGTTCCAAATTCTGGGAGCAGCCACTGAGAAGGTGAGAGGGCCCCACCAAACATGTCTGTGAGGGTGGGCAGGACCCAGCCTTTCCCAAAGATTTCAGAGCCTAGGCAGATTCAGGAGAATATGGTCCAGCAGATAACTTAGGTCTAAGTTGTATAGGGATTTTTAAGTCATAACCAGCACTTTGAATTATGTCCAGAAACAGACAGGTAGCATTGTCAGCCTGTGATCCACACATAGGTGAAAAAAAAACCTAACAACATTACCTGGATCAGTGCAGAAGCGACTGCAGAGCCAGTGGAAACCAAACCATGCAGCTGGATCAAAGTTACCTGATCCAATGAGCAAGACAGGCTGTTTCAAAAGCAACACCCTTTCCTTTCCTTTCATGTCATGGTGGCCCTTGCCAATATGAGCACCATGGCTTCATAAAGGATCAAGTCTCTCAGTATTTATTTTCATTCTTTTGTTTAAAAAAACAAAGAAAAGATGAACCACACAGAAAAAACACAATGCCAGTCATAACAACTGAAATCAGTTCTGAATGGTAATTCCTTAGCATAGGAGCTGAAGAGCCCTAATGTAATACAATTCTTGCATTTTTTTAAATGTTCACCAAGGTTTTAAAAATAAAATGGAGCCATATGCAAGGCCTGTAAACCCACCACCATGAAACCAAACGAATGAGGTGGGTGTGCTAAACAATGCATTGTTGCAGGTCTATTATTCTTCAACTTTTCACTTTCAATCAAGACACACATTTGTAACTAAAAAGCTGCTGAGAGCACAATTTCAAGGCATCCTCTGCATGTGAATTAAATTGGGCCTCAATTCACTCTCTCTCTTTCTCCCAGTGCCCTACTCTCCCCACCCACCCCCAGCGCAAGTAACAAGAGGCCATTTTCTGAAGGTCGTCTGAACGATTTCAAAGGCGATAACAAATCAAAATGTTCCCTGCATCTAATATCAAACAGGGCTGATGCCAACTCTTATTAGAGAAATCGGATTCAACCCCCCTCCCCTTTACCCAAACACACACACATCCTGCTTTGAAGTGGAAAGAATGCCGGGATCAGAAATTACTCGAGAGACGGTTCTGGCTGTCTTTGAAGCTTTCCTTTGATACCACTATTTCTTCTCCTTACTTACGCTGGGAGGCAAAAAGCTGCCTTTTCTTATTGATATGGGGTAATTAACGAAGTCAGAACATTACCATAACCCAGGTGGCTTAACAGGGCAATTCAACAGAGACACCCCCTCCTCACATTCCTTAAGCCTTACCTGGTGCAAAAAACCTATTTGGCCAGGTAGCACTGCCCATTCCAAACTTGTCAAGTCATGGCTCTTTCCCCACTTCCAGTGCTTGTCACAACTGCCAAAGAAATACTAATGCAGTTTTTGTTTTGATTAGCAGAGCTGGGTGAGCAAATTAATGGCTCGGGTCAAAGTCTGTCCCAAAAGGATGAGCTGCAAGAAGTCTGTTAGTCAAGTATCTGAATGGTACCAGCTAATTGCCTGTCATGCTTGGACTGTGCCACTGGCAAAAGTGGGGAGAGTATGCCTGAAAATATGGGTGGCATGAAGCCACTTGTGCTGCTATGTGGCCAATTAAAATGCATCAGTCTGTGGTGGAGCGATGGGCCAGGAGAAACTGCAGGAGAATCAGAGCCAGAACTGGTTGTAAAGTGAAGACTGACAGGTCCCAGTTTGCATCCAAAAAGGGGGGGGGGGGAGCAGCAGCACAGAGTAACTGCCACAACACAGGTTGCTTAACAGGGTAATTCAAGTGAGACTGTGATGAAGCACTCACCTAGTGCAAAAGGCAAGAAGCAATTTAGACCACAGGATGTTAAATGCCTAATGCACAATACAAAGCAAAGCGTTAATAGTTCTCATCTCATGTATTCCACTCTGCATTATAAATGGTCCACCTTTTCACCATGTTAGGGAAGGGAGGGGGGAATACCCACAGGATAAAAGGTAAAGGGACCCCTGACCATTAGGTCCAGTCGTGTCCGACTCTGGGGTTGCGGCGCTCATCTCGCTTTACTGGCCAAGGGAGCCGGCGTACAGCTTCCGGGTCATGTGGCCAGTATGACTAAGCCACTTCTGGTGAACCAGAGCAGCGCACGGAAATGCCGTTTACCTTCCCGCCGAAGCGGTACCTATTTATCTACTTGCACTTTGACGTGCTTTCGAACTGCTAGGTTGGCAGGAGCAGGGAGCTCACCCCGTCACAGGGATTCGAACCGCCGACCTTCTGATCAGCAAGCCCTAGGCTCTGTGGTTTAACCCACAGCGCCACCTGGGTCCCTACCCACAGGATACCATCCAATAAAAACATGCTTAAGGCTACTGATTTCAGCTGGCCTGAGCAAACTGTCTCTGGGACTGTGGTCCCAGTGACTTACTTCCAAGCCAACCAAGAAGTATCAGTGCAATTGATTTTAGTGGGACTTCTAAGTAAAATGCCTGAAAGAACTGAAAGTAAATTGTCAGTCAAAAACTTAGAATTTTCAAACGGCAAATCTACTTATTCCAAGAGCCTAGAATATGAGCAGGGCCTTGCCAGCTGGTATGCCTGTCTTCACTTTGTTAGGAAACTCTTACTCCTTGCTTTGCTTCACCTCCTTAAGCCTGGAAACACTTTCCTGGGATGCATCTGTGTTGCCATCTTTCCCACCCACATCCCTTTTAATGAAGCCTTTGGCTTAACTCCTTCATCCTACATGCAACAGCATTTGTTAACAGGGGGTTCTCCCCCCCCCTTATTTTTTTATTTTATTTGTTTAACAAAATTTATACACTACTTGATCAGAGGAAAACATCCATTTCTGGGACGCGGGTGGCGCTGTGGGTTAAACCACAGAGCCTAGGGCTTGCTGATCAGAAGGTCGGCAGTTCGAATCCCCGCGACGGGGTGAGCTCCCGTAGCTTGGTCCCTGCTCCTGCTAACCTAGCAGTTCGAAAGCACGCCAAAGTGCAAGTAGATAAATAGGTATCGCTGCAGTGGGAAGGTAAACGGTGTTTCCATGCGCTGCTCTGGTTCGCCAGAAGCAGCTTAGTCATGCTGGCCACATGACCTGGAAGCTGTACGCCGGCTCCCTCGGCCAATAATGCGAGATGAGCGCCACAACCCCAGAGTCGGTCACGACTGGACCTAATGGTCAGGGGTCCCTTTACCTTTACCTTTATTCATGCAGTTTACAAAAACAACAACCCCTCTCCTTCCCTCTGTTGAAATTAATATTTTTGGTTACGCGGGGGGGGGGGGGGAAGAGTAACATAGAAGAAGGTTGAGCATTTTCTCTTTCTACTTTGGCGTGAAAACTTCCTGTCCATCTTTTCTTCATTTCTATTTGCATTTTGAATAGGAAGAACAACAGGCCCCTTTCACGGTTAAGACAAGAGTTTTTATTTTTATAATCTACTTTTCTTTTCTCTTAGGACATCTCTCTCAACCACTGGCAGCGAGAGTGGATAAACTAGAACAAGCTTGTTCAACATCACTTAAGCGGTTTCCCCAAAGCAGCTCTTCAAGAAAAAAACCCAGCTATGATGGCAATCACTCAGTCCCAAAAAGGTGCAGTTAAGAAAGCAATACTGCACTAGTTCAACCACACCTCTCCTCACTGTCACTACAGCTGAAAAATGATGTTTGGATCTTCAGCAAAAGTGCAACTCGGTGCTATAAAAACCACTGAAACAAAGCCATAAAATGAAGGCCCAGGGGCTAAGTGGGTCCCCCAGGAATACCTGGCTCTTATATCTGGCTTTTGCAGGTAACGGGGGTTGGGGACTAGCTGGGGTCTCAGCCCCGGGTGAAGCCCCTAGAGGGGCTCCATTGAGACTCCCAGCTTATGGGGTGGGTTCTTCCCCCTCCTTGCAGCTCCTTGCAGTCTAAAAGTGCCAAGTGTCCTTCAGCATCCTTCTGTGGACCTCAAGCTGCTGAGCACCAGAGGGATGCTGATTTGCAAGGGGAAGCAGGAAATCCTGGAAAATGATCCTCCTTCCCCTGTCTGTTTTTGGAACTGTGTGTGAAAGAGAAATCCTTGAGAAGGTTGCTCGCCAAGCAAAGTTGAAAAGGGGAAGTTTCATTGCTTTCTTCTTTGCTTCCCTCAATGTCTCAGAGATTAGTTAAAGAGATCAGAACACCACCTCCTGTCCTTTTTGTCAGATGCTTTTGTCATGCTTAAACAATTTACATGTCAAGTTCACAAGATAAGCACTTTGGCGTATTGCTTACTTAGGTGTTCTTTCTCTCTCTGTCTCTGTCTCTCAGTGTGTGTGAGTGTGTGTTGGATCTAGAGAACAACACACATGTTTACACCATGTGTAACTGCTGCATACAATCAGCTACAAAAAATGAGTCATCTTTACTGAAAATAAAATACCTGCAATGAAAGAAATGTGATGTACTTTGAATATGAAGCACTTTGTATTTATCCCTTCCTGTAATTTGGAAGGAAAATGTAGCCAATCCACTCTAAATTCTTTAATCGCAATGGTTCAGCACCCAGCAATTTTTAAAGAAAACTTGTGGAGTATTTTTCTTTTACTTTATTCTTTAAAGCAGGCATGGCCAAACTTGGCCCTCCAGCTGTTTTGGGACTACAACTCCCATCATCCCTAGCTAACAGGACCAGTGGTCAGAGATGATGGGAATTGTAGTCCCAAAACAGCTGGAGGGCCAAGTTTGGCCATGCCTGCTTTTAGAGCCTTAAACTGCAAGCCTTTACTACTAAGAAGAATGTTCCACTGAATTCAATGGAGCTTACTCTGAGGAAACTGTGTAAAGAAAGATTCTGCAGTCTTATACTGCAATCTTAAGCATTTTTATTCAGAAGTAAGTCCCACTGAGTTCAATAGGGCTTACTCTCTGGGTATGTGCCTGATCTTTATCATAGTTTCCTTTATCTATCTATCTATCTATCTATCTATCTATCTATCTATCTATCTATCTATCATACAGTCATAATACATAGAATTTGTCAAATGATCTATTACTCTCTGATGAGATCTGTTTAAGGTTGAATGAAAGCCAGATACACACAGAGACAATTTTACTATTTGGAGACTATCTCTTCTCCAGACTCTTTAAAGCTACTTTTTATGCCCTTTATGAACAAATGTGTTGAGAGATGTGTGTGTCTTGTGTACGCAAATGCACGTGGGCTGTGTGACAAACTGGGTCTTTGCCCCGGGTGACAGAAAGCCTAGTTTCGGCCCTGGCTCTTGGAATTCCCTCACCACATGCCACAGTCCCTTCTCAGCCACCCTCATCCTCCCAGGCCACTCTCCTCCCGAGCCTTGCTTTGTACCCTCCTTGAGTGTTTTTGCCTTGTTGGACTGTGCCCTTGAACTCTGATAATGACTCTTGCATGCCTGGAGGATACAGAAGTATGTGTGTGTGTAGAATCTAGCCTACTGCACAAGGTTAAGAATTTATTTTCATTGCTCTACCCACTTCTACCTCTGGCTCTGCCCACCACTGGCATATGGCCCATGGAAGGTTGATGAGAAGGGAATGTGGCCCTTGGGCTGAAGAAGGTTCCTCACCCTTGTCATATGCTTTACTGAATATGAGTCACCAGCTCTGTAAGGATCTGAGGCTCCCCATTCTAGCCTGACCCAGGGTAACTCTGCAATCCAAACTTATGCACACGTGAATTTGATTTCCATTGGGGCTTTTTTGAATTACCTGTATGTGCCCCTTTGCTATACTATGATAATAAAATTTATAGCTTCATCCATGTATCTGGCATTTTATGGAGTAAAAGAAGAAGACAGGTCTCTGCCCTCAGGCACTTACAAATCTAAATGAAGACTGAAGAAGAGTTTGGATTTGATATCCTGCTTTATCACTACCCTAAGGAGTCTCAAAGCAGCTAACCATCTTCTTTCCCTTCCTCCCCCACAACAAACACTCTGTGAGGTGAGTGAGGTTGAGAGACTTCAAAGAAGTGTGACTAGCCCAAGGTCACCCAGCAGCTGCATGTGGAGGAGCAGGGAATCGAACCCGGTTCACCAGATTACGAGTTCACTGCTCTTAACCACTACACCACACTGGCTCTCTCTCTGACTGGTGGATGTGTGTGTCTTTGGCAGCTGGAAAAGGTAGGCTTTTGTAATCTTACTAATTAAGTTATTAAATGTGTATTCTGCCCTTACTCCCAAAAGATCCCAGTATGGAAAAATGATAGCAGATGGCACTACTCAAATACTCTGCTACAAGCTCCTTCACAAGCTTTATTTTATTTTAGGACATTTCTACCTTGCCTTTCATGTATGCTCACGCATACCCTGCCCCCCACCCCAAAGCAGCTTCCAGATTGAAAACACAAAAATTCAATAAGTACAATGTTGTGAAGATTAAAAAAAATATATGACTGATTGCAAGTCACCTCAAGCACTTGCTGGTAAAAAGGGATCCAAGTGTATTAAATTTATAAGATACCCCAGCTCCACTTTGCGGTGCCAGATAGATTATTATATCTTTTGCACATTGAAAAGAAAAAGAGGATTTTTGGACAGTCAGTTTTTAGATTTTATTTTACTGGTATCTTAAATGTCTGCTTCACTTGTATGCTCCCTTGCAAAGGAAGTGAAGTGAAGAACCTTCTTTAGATGGGTGTGAACCAGAACTGTGTGTTCTTCTGTGTGCAAGCGAAATGCATCCCTTAAGGTTCCCACCTGACAAAGCTTCCAGGAGAAACATGCACTGATGCTGTCAGTCAGTTCCAGGAGAAGAGTGGCACAAGTTCCCCCTCCTTTCAGGACATTCCAAAAGCTTCTGCACATGTGCAGTGTCCCTACCTCAGCCTGTGCATGTTACTAGGCAACCCAGTTTAAAGCCAGGCCAAGGCAATCTTTGGACACCTTTTATTTTCTCTCTAGTGGGAGAATCTTTTACCTGAAAAATGGAATTATATGTTCTTTCCAGCAGAGCAGATCCACCCCCACCCCCACCTTTTAAATCCTAAGGAGGGCAAGCAGCTAAGGAACTCAGGGGTCAGTGTGTAACACAATGTTGTATGTTACAAGAGATTCACTTTTTTGAAAAATAATTCTGTCCTCATTATAACATGGCCTATGGGTGCCAAGTGCTTGTCTGGTTATAATGAACCTTGTATTTTTAATGGGTTTTGTAATAAGGAGAGAGAGAGATCTAGAGGGGAGGGGGAAGAATGTGAGAGACAGGAGTGCTTAGTACTTGTTACTGGAAAAAGGTGAGCCTAGGTGGGTGTCTCAGCAAGAGCCCATTCCACTCTGAAGAGAGAAAGAAACCAACTTGAAGGCTGTCAGGTCCCATTAACATCCTCTAAAGCTCCACAGAAAGCCATATGGAGTGCATGCAGTCAAGAGAAATTAGGGGTTCAAACCAGGTGATTTTTTCCCATAAAGCAGATCACTCATGGAAGCAGGTTGCACTTCCTTAATAGCTGCCATCCAGAATGCTGTGGTTACCATCAGATTAAACCAGCTTGGGACAAGTTCCTGATTTCTCATCAGAAAGAGGTTTTTCTTATTGAATGGAAAATTGGTGTACAATTTCCTGGTGGCTTGGCGGTGGGGGTAGGGGGCAGAAATCCAAAGCCTGGGCAACTGATGTGCACCAGCAATAGTAGATACTAATAATGATGCAACATGGGCCTAAGGCAAGTGTGGAGAACTTTTGGCCATTCAGAAGCAGCTTAGTGATAACTCCCATCAGTGTTAGCAAGCATGGGTAATGGCAAAGGATTGTGGTACTTGCTATCCAGCAACATCGGGGGGGGGGGCAAGGATCCTCACACCTGGTCTAAGGGCTGAGGACATAGTAAATCAGGAGATAAGTTATCCAAAATTAAAAGTGGGATGCTTTACATAAATAACATTAGGACAGCTTATTGGGCCAGGGATGCATCAATTGTAGAGATTTGCTCTTCTGTAATTGTTTGAGCACCAAGTTCCATATAAACATCCATAGCAAAGGGAAATATGGAAGAGACACCTACCTTGCCATCGTCTGTGTATACATTTTCATGATACCCCTTGACAATCGTTCGGTCAATGAAGAGGCTCCGCATTACCACTATGACTTTTAACACTTTTCCTAATGTAACCTGTCAGGGGGTGCGGGGAAGTAAACGTGACAAAAAAAAAGATAATGGTAAGAAACACATACCCCATAATTTAAAAGACTGAAAAGCAAATGGGGGATTTTCTATATGAACATCAGAGAAGAACCCTTTATTGATTCTGAACTACCGGTATATATTATGCATGTCAAAATGGCATCCCCATGTTGAGTTCTTCCCTCCTTCCCACCAATATTTAGGGTTATCCCCAGCTCCTGCCAATCTAGCAGTTCGAAAGCACGTCAAAGTGCAAGTAGATAAATAGGTACTGCTCTGGCGGGAAGGTAAATGGCGTTTCCGTGCACTGCTCTGGTTTTGCCAGAAGCGGCTTAGTCATGCTGGCCATATGACCCGGAAAAACTGTCTGCGGACAAACGTCGGCTCCCTTGGCTAGTAAAGCGAGATGAGTGCTGCAACCCCAGAGTCGTTCACGACTGGACGTACCGGTAACTGTCAGGGGTCCTTTACCTTTACCTTTTTAGCTCCTAAATACCACCATGTTGCAAGTTTTTCTGTTTCCAACAGTTCCTTTCCAACAGGGAGACTAATTACGACCAAGCCGGGGAGGGAAAAACTTATGTCACAATTACTTTCAACATATCAATCCTACCCCACTCTTGAACCTTCAGCTATGGGTTTGGATAGAGCAAATAGTATTCAGCATGGATTTATTAAAAGTATATGCTGATGTCATATTTGGGTCAGAACTGAAGCAACCTCATCCTTAGCGCCAAAGTTAAAGTTGAGCTTTAGGTTACCAGAACCAGAACAGCAACTAATCTGGAAATAAAGCACTAAATCATGTCTTTTGATTTTGTAAAACACTGGCAAGTAAAGGCTGTGAAATTTCTGCATTTCACAAAATGAAAACTAAAACAGAGCCCAAGAGAAATGCCAAAATAGCCAGAAGCCTCTAGGCCCACCTGCTCAAGAGAGGGGGATGAGCAAGATGGAAAATGATTAAGTTGAGTGGAGGGTTTGGTGAGGAACAAGAGATATACAAAAAGCCTCACTTGATAAACACAGTGATAACAGTGTGGTATTCTCTACCACAATATAATGTGTTGAAGTTTATACTGTTTTGGAGGGTAAAATAAGCGACAGCTGTAGCTGTGCAGAGAAAATAAAAGACAAGCAGATTAATTGAAACCTTCAACAGACTCTCTTTCAGGGGAATTTTGCTTGATAAAAGTAATAGCACAACCTGACCTAGATATAAGGAAATAACTTATATAATGTGCATTCATTTCTGCTGAACACTTAAGCACTATTTGTGCATGAAAACACAGGTTTTTCTAAAGTTTTCACAACAGGCTTGTTAATATTAAAAGCTTCCAGATCTGTGCCAATGTTGTATTGACACTGGAATTCCAGCAGCTGTTATGTTGACTGGAAAAGCAGAGGCACAGCGTTTCAGCAAATGATGGTGTTTTTGGAAATGAGGAGCAGTCCTGTGAGATTATAGATGCCACTTCCAAAAGGCAGGTAACAGAAGGGAGAAAACCTGAAGCTCTGACATGCAGAAATCTTGAAAGGGTTAGCATGTTGAGCAGCTGCAATTAGCTATTCAAAAATGACTCAGGTTAGATCTGTAGTCACAACTGGGTACCAAAATAGAATTGAGGGTTCACCAGAGTTTTAAAATGGTGTTAATGGTTCGCAAAAATATTGTTCCTAATGCAGAATATGGTGTGCCAAATGAGCTTTTAAACTTAGCTTTTGACCTTTTTAATGCATTTCCCAAATGATTCAGCAGTTGGTGGGAGGTGCTTTATCTGATGGGGAGCATCTGAGAGCAAAAGTCACCAATGAATCTCTTAAAAAACAGTCATGAGCAGGCATCCCCAAACTGCGGCCCTCCAGATGTTTTGGCCTACAACTCCCATGATCCCTAGCTAACAGGACCAGTGGTCATGGATGATGGGAATTGTAGTCCAAAACATCTGGAGGGCTGAAGTTTGGGGGTGCCTGGTCATGAGGGTCATTCCACGCCAAATCACCTGATGCCATGTGCTCTCACGACTCAGATTTTCTTCAAAAAATTTTTTATGTGTAGATACCTATGAGATAAGCTCAAAATAATATTTCAAGATTTTTTGGTGCAAAATTGGGTGCAGGAGATTTTTTTGAAAATTTCAATTTTCGTGCGATTTAGGCTAATGGAATTTCTGCGTCAGTGTAGAAAAAAACCTCCTGTTTCACTTATTTTTCAACTGATTGGCCTTACTTTGGTATCAAAATAAAGCTAATTGTGGTCTCTTTCAAAATAAGGTATAAAACTAGTCTTAAGTGCCACAGAAAAGGGTCGCCGACCATTCAAAGTGAATTTTTGTCATTTTATTCCCGGTAGGTTTGATAAGCCATAGCACACAAACCACAACTAAAACATTTCATACTTTTGTTGTAGAGTGGGCTAACCATGTACTTGTTATGTTTTAAAAATAAGGAAGGTATTTTTTGCGGGTTTTTTTTACAATTTTTATTTATTTATTTTTGTACAGGTTTAAGGTCTCTTTGAGCCTGAAACAACTCACACATTCATGAGAATAGTTAAAATTGTACCCTCTTATGTTACAATGTCATCTGATATATTTTAAAAAGTAAGTTTTATTGATTATTTAATAAAAACAAAATACATCTCAGAGCCCTTGTTCATTTTATTATGTAAAACACTCCTGCAATGATATGGTCAAAGCTATTTTGTTTCTTTTGTATCTTTTAAAATTTTAAAAGATGATGCTGTTAAGGTGCTACACTCAATATGCCAGCAAGTTTGGAAAACTCAGCAGTGGCCAGAGGATTGGAGAAGATCAGTCTACATCCCAATCCCAAATAAGGGCAGTGCCAAAGAATGCTCCAACTACCGCACAATTGCGCTCATTTCACACGCTAGCAAGGTTTTGCTAAAAATTCTACAAGGCAGGCTTATGCAGTATGTGGACCGAGAACTCCCAGAAGTGCAAGCTGGATTTCGAAGGGGCAGAGGAACCAGAGACCAAATTGCAAACATGCGCTGGATTATGGAGAAAGCTAGAGAGTTCCAAAAAAACATTTACTTCTGCTTCATTGACTACGCAAAAGCTTTTGACTGTGTCGACCACAGCAAACTTTGGCAAGTTCTTAAAGAAATGGGAGTGCCTGATGACCTCATCCGTCTCCTGAGAAATCTCTATGTGGGACAAGAAGCTACAGTTAGAACTGGATATGGAATAACTGATTGGTTCAAATTTGGGAAAGGAGTACGACAAGGCTGTATATTGTCTCCCTGCTTATTTAACTTACTAGTAAATTAAGCCCGTTACAAAAACGGGCCCTAGAAAGTATATGTGGGGAGCGGCGGCCACCCTCCTTTTGTTTTTTAACCCCGCCGCTCCCCCCCTTGGGCTGAATTCCTGCCCCATGGCACCCTGTAGCGGAGGCGTATGCGCGGGACGCCAACCTCTCGCCAAGCGCCACGGCACCCTTTGGCAGCCCCGACGGGTGGGGGCGGCGAGCACTTCCGGGGTGCCAAGCCCGAGCAGCGCGTGGTGGAAGGCCGGAGAACAGCAGGGACTACAGCTCCCAGAGTGCACCGGGGTCCGGGCGTCGCGGAGCCTGCCGGGAAAGGTAGTTCTGGGTGCGTCGGGGCTGCGGGAGCCGCGTGGAGTCCAGCAGGAAGGGTGAGCGAGGAGAGAGCAGCCCTGCTGCCCCCGACGGCGCTTTGCGGGAGGGGGACCCAGGTCCTGCCCGTCGGGGGCCGGGGGAGTCCCCGGGCGGCCCCCGATTTCCTGGCCGCCCGCTCCCAGCCACTCTTTCCCCTCTCCTGCCCCGTCGGGGCTGCAGGTGCGGCGGCGCGGAGGATGACCGCGGCCTCCTCCGCTTCCAGCGCCGCCTGCAGCTGGCGCTCCTCCGCAGGCCTCCTCCGGTTCCTACAACTCCCATGGTGGCGCGCGGCGTGCCTCCGCTTCGCCTCCTCTCTCTCCCTCTCCCTCTGCCTCTCCCCGCTTCGCGCTCCGAACAGTTGATCCCGAGGCGCAATGGCTGCAGCAACCGCCGCGGATGCGGGGCGCGGGACGGGAGACAGGGATCTCGGGGGCGACAGGTAAGAGGAGAGACCCCCCTTGGGTGGGTGGAGGGAGGGAGCCCCGGTGGTTCTTCCCGCACGGGGGTTCCCCGGGGAGAGGCGCGCTCCGTTGCGTCTGCTTGCAAAGGGAGAAGAGGCAGCTGGATGCGCGGAAAACGGAGTCCCAGCCGGGCTGAGCTCGCTGGCAGAGCGCCCGCCTTCTGGGCGGAAGGTCCCGGGTTCAATCCCCCGGCTTTGCAGGCTCCTCCATGGAGCGAGCGGCTTCCGTGTGAGGGAGGAGCGGCCAGCTTCGTGCGAGGCGGCGGCACTGAGCCAACTGACTCTGCACCTGCGCACGGCCGCCCTCTCGGACACGCCCCCCTCTCCGCCAGCTCCAATCCCTGGCCGGCCGAAGTCTCTGCGCCGTCCAATCCCTGTGTCACTGGAACGCACGCGCACTTGCGAATTCCTGTGACACACGGAAAGTGGTACGTACGGACACAGGCTCTTTATTATATAGGATATGCAGAATTCATCATGTGAAAGGCTGGACTGGATGAATCCCAAACCGGAATTAAGATTGCTGGAAGAAATATCAACAACCTCAGATATGCTGATGATACAACCTTGATGGCAGAAAGTGAGGAGGAATTAAAGAACCTTTTAATGAGGGTGAAAGAGGAGAGCGCAAAATATGGTCTGAAGCTCAACATAAAAAAAACTAAGATCATGGCCACTGGTCCCATCACCTCCTGGCAAATAGAAGGGGAAGAAATGGAGGCAGTGAGAGATTTCACCTTATTGGGTTCCATGATCACTGCAGATGGTGACAGCAGTCACGAAATTAGAAGACGCTTGCTTCTTGGGAGAAAAGCAATGACAAACCTAGACAGCATCTTAAAAAGCAAAGACATCACCTTGCCAACAAAGGTCCGTATAGTTAAAGCTATGGTTTTCCCAGTAGTAATGTACGGAAGTGAGAGCTGGACCATAAAGAAGGCTGATCGCCGAAGAATTGATGCTTTTGAATTATGGTGCTGGAGGAGACTCTTGAGAGTCCCATGGACTGCAAGAAGATCAAACCTATCCATTATTAAAGAAATCAGCCCTGAGTGTTCATTAGAAGGACAGATCCTGAAGTTGAGGCTCCAGTATTTGGCCACCTCATGAGAAGAGAAGACTCCCTAGAAAAGACCCTGATGTTGGGAAAGATTGAGGGCACAAGGAGAAGGGGACGACAGAAGATGAGATGGTTGGACAGTGTTCTCGAAGCTACTAACATGAGTTTGGCCAAACTGCGAGAGGCAGTGAAGGATAGGCGTGCCTGGCGTGCTTTGGTCCATGGGGTCACGAAGAGTCGGACACGACTGAACAACAACACATTTTGTTTCCCATTCATGTAATATGGTCAATGATGCTGTTTTGACCACTGTGTGCAATATGACCTTTCTGAATCACCAAGAAAAAAATGTATTTATTTATTACGTCTAAAAAGTTTCTTGTGAATGAAACCAAAGGATTTAGTGTCAGACTTGAGGGATTCTCTCTTCCCCCTTCAAGGATCAAAGAAAAGCAATAAATTCATATTTTGTGGTTTTAATTCAGCAAATGTATAGCCCGGCAAACAGCTCCATCTAAACGCCATTGTGACAATGCTCACTCTGAGCCCCTCCCCCTCCTCCCCAGCAACAGCCCATAGGATTTTAAATTGTATTATGAAGCTGCTTGCATTGCTTGGATCCGGAATTGGATCATATCGGAAAATACAGATTTGTTAGATCTTGAAGGAAATGACAAGATTTGGATGGCATGCGTACCTGTGGTATGATAAAGGGAAAGTGCATAAATGATTCTACAATCACATAATGAGGAGATCACTTTAAAAAGGATGGGAAAGATATAAAGATTTATTAGAACAAAAGACTCCGTAGTGGTTATCACCAACGGAAGCAACCTCAATTAAAAAAATAAACGGGAGAAAAATGACTTACATATAAAGATCTTTTAATAGAAATAGAAGGGAAATTAAAATTGAAAGATTTTGAAGAGATTCGAGATCATGTTAATGATTGGTTGCAATATTTTCAAGTAAACGAGGTTTTTAAAGAAGATAAAAAGAAAGGATTCAGCTATACTCTTTTCTAGATTTCAAAGAGAAATTGTAGAGGATAACACTAAAATATTGAAGAAAATGTATAATTTGTTAGAATGGGAAAGCAAAGATGAAGAGGTTAAATGCATAATGATTAAATGGGCACAAGATTTAGCACACAATATAGAAATGAAAGATTGGGAAAAATTATGGAAAGTTGATTTAAAATTTACTGCTTGCACAACTCTGAAAGAGAATTATATTAAAATGATGTACCAATGGTATTTAACTCCTGTTAAGCTTGCAAAAATGTATAGCACTACAGTGGTGCCCCGCAAGACGAAATTAATTCGTTCTGCGAGTCTTGTCGTCTTGCGAGTTTTTTCGTCTTGCGAAGCACGGTCCTGCGAACCACTAGATGGCGCTGTTTCCCATAGAAATGCATTGAAGCGCGGTTTCCCATAGGAATGCATTGGGAACTCGCAAGACGTTTTCGTCTTGCGAAGCAAGCCCATAGGGAAATTCGTCATGCGGAGCGACTTCAAAAATGAAAAACTCTGTCGTCTAGCGAGTTTTTCGTCTTGAGAGGCATTCGTCTTGCGGGGTACCACTGTAGTTCCAATAAATGCTGGAATGTAAAGAGAAAGAAGGTACATTTTATCATAAGTGCTGGAATTGTAAAATAATCAAAAATATCTGGGAAATGATATATAATGAATTGAAGATGTTTAAAATATTTTTTCTTAAAAAACCAGAAGCATTTCTGCTAGGTATAATAGGACAGGAATTACCAAAAGAGTGGAAAAAGCTGTTCATGTATGCTACAACGGCGGCTATGACTCTCCTAGCCCCAAAATGGAAAGTGGACAAGATACCAATGAAAGAATAATGGCAAGCTAAATTTATGGAATATGCAGATACTATACTTGATCTTAGCCAAAGGGCAGAGAAGCCCCTATTACAGGTCCCAAACTGTGTCCCAAATTCAATTCCATTTTTGGAAACAGGTGAATGCCCACTCTCTACTAAAGCAATGTGGGCTGCCCTGAAATACTGGCTCAAGATCTCAGTATTTAGCCTGGGGAAGGGATTATTTCTACCAAATTTAACCAATGAGGAATTTATCAGCCCATGGCGGAAAACTATGGCCAGAAAAGCCACTTTGATTGGACTGCCACCATCTCTCTTGTATCACCTGGGCTATGATGCTGCCCTTGAATTCCTGAGGCAAAGGCTTTGGGACATCTCACACAGCAACCTGCGATCTCGATCTCATGTAATTTGTGGCCCGGTAGCAGCAGGAATCCAATATGGGTACAACTTTCAGATAGCCTCATATTTTAGGAACCTGTCTGTACCAACCTATCGGCGTTTATTTACCAAAGCCAGACTAAATGTATTTCCATCGGAAGTGCTAAATGGTAGACTGAGAGGCATCCCCTATCAGAATAGGCTTTGTTTATGTTCCCAGGATGTCGATTGCATGAAGCATATCTTACTGCATTGTGGGCAATATGAGCAATCAAGGGATCAACTGATCAATCCCCTACTGGCAAATCTGCCAGGAAAATCTGAAGCCTCCCATATTAAATATCTTTTGGATGATAGGTCTAATGATATTACAGTCATACCTCGTGTTGCGTTCCGCTCTTGTTATGGACTTTCAGCTTATGAACGAAGCAAACCCGGAAGTGTTTACTTCCAGGTTCGCCGCCCGTGCATGTGCAGAAGCGCTCGATCGCATCGCACACATGCGCAGAAGAGGCACTCTAGCTGCGGACTTTTCGGGGTGCGAACAGCATCCTGAAATGGATTAAGTCCGCAACTGGAGGTACCACTGTACATTGGCCGTGGCAAAGTTTCTTTTGGAAGTTATAAGAATCAAAGATCATCATGTTTGAGACAAAACAAAATGACCACCTTGGTTTTTCTCTCTTGTGTGGTTGGCTGTCTCAATTGTATTTTGTTCTGAAATTGTTTTACAGGTCTTTGGACCGCAATAAAGATTTATATATAGAATATGCAGAAATGGCGAAACTCACAGGAAGACTCAGAGACAATGATGATGAAGACTTTTAAAAAGACTGGGAACCATTTAGGATGTATCTACAGAAATATTGTAAAGAAATGTACTCACTAGCAGGGTTTGATTAAACACTTACAAGTAAGAAAATAAGCTTAAAGGTCAAGAAATAATAATATGGAATGTAATTCAGTGCAAGATGTAATTACGAAAGAAAATTTGGTATAAAAATGATAAGAATTTAAGTATATTGAGGTATAAGATCATAAAAATAAGACATAAATTAAGCAGAAGTAATAAATATTTAAAAAAACCAGAAGGGGAAGTTGAGTGAAGTCCTGGGGAGTGTTTTTTTTTTTCTTTTTTCTTTGTATGACAAATGTTACATTGTGTTATTTGGTTGAACATGAATGGGAAACAAAATAGCTTTGACCATATCATTGCAGATCTTAAAATATTATTTTGAAAAATCTTAAAATATTATTTTGAGCTTATCTCATAAGTATCTACACATAATTTTTTTTTGAAGAAAATCTGAGTTGTGAGAGCACTGTCGACTATTAAAATCAGGTGATTTGGCGTGGAATGACCCATGAGTGAAAATTATGCAACAAGGCGAGTACCTGGATGACTTTAAAGTGTATTAGACAACCCTGTGGAGGATAGAAGTACGCTCTACCTTTACTCTTGGAGACAGTATTCCTCCAAAAAAATACCAGTTGCTGGAAATCATAATTGGAGAGAATGTTTTTGCTGTTAGGTCCTGGTTGTGTTCTTTTCACAGCATTCAGCTGGCTACTGTGAGAACAAGATGCTGGACTAGATGGGTCTCTGGTCTGATCCAGCAAGGCTCTTATGTTCTTATGATTTTTGTGCCAAGCAATGTAAACAAAGGCTCATGAGTACAGTGTGAGATCTTCTGGCATGCTGAGGACTGAGAATGTTGGGGACTGTAGCCCCAGATCAGTAGCATGGAAAATACTGTAGTGGTTCCATGGTGGAGCAGTCTTTAGTTCTGGGTAGCACCTCCTCTTTGTTGATAGTCAGAGCCCCTTTCAGCAAGTAAAGCACCCATGGCAGTAGCTTCACCTCAGCTCCTAAGACTGTTCCCAGTGGTGGACCTTGGCATCTCAAATTTCAGTGACGCCCTGTGTGACATCAAAATCTGGCGCCCCACACATCTTGCCTTCCATTGGATGTCGTAGTTGCTGTGCCTGCAGCAGCATCCTAGAAACTCTGTGTCTGGTGAAACCACACTGGTACCGCTCCCCTAGATCCGCCTTTGCTGTTCCCGCATGGATTGTAGCAACAGGGTTCTGGCACCACTTGAATTAAAGTGGATACAATTCCATTTTGAAGTTTACTTCATAAGGTTATTTCTTTTGTGGGTTAGAGGCCTCATTTCAACTGGGGATGAGAGGCACTTTGGGATTTGGGCCATGGTTCTGTTGTGCCCTGACCTTGAAAATAGAGGAGCTCTGAGTCAGCAATCTTTCCTCCCCTTGGTTGGAGTGGGAATAATATGATGGTGATGATGACAACGTATACCCCGCCCATCTGGCAGGGTTTCCCCTGGAAAGCAGCTGGTGCTGCTCTTACTTTGCTCCACATCTTCCCTCACCTTTGGGAGGGAAGCAAAGCAGCTGCTTGGCCACAAGAACCCACCCTTTGTGTCACTTGGTCTGACCCTGTTCTTCAAAGGAGAAACACATATCCAGCTGTAATTCTGCAATATGCTTTCCTCACTATCTAGTTGTTTTCTAGTGTCTAATAGCCAGCAACATCCAAAATTGATAGCAGCATATAGGCTCTCTCATCCACAGCTCCCCATTGCCAGAAACACAAGCTAAGCTCCATAAAAAGCCATAAAGTGCGTGCCTCAAATTGAAGAGATTCTGAAAACAGGCAGCTCCTTTCAGTGGACAGACTGTCTACTTCTTAAATTGCATTACAAAGACAACATTATTTTTTACCTTCTGAGGCAAACTTCTCCCTATTAAATTTCAACTTCTTCTGTCGATATTCTGATAGACATAGTACTTGGCTTTTTAATATTTTGCCTGTAGGATATGTGCCAGCTCGACCTTGATGTAGAAAATTTTAATTCAAATCAATACGTGAACAAGGTCACTCTAAAATTCAATTAATATGAATGGGGGAAAATGCCCCACAGTTCTTTGAGCTGAAAATGGAACAGCTGCAGGTTAAACATGCATGTAACCCTCTGTCTAATACTACTACAATCCCAGCCTGTTTTTAAATACTACAGCGCTGATTCTGACTATCAGGATGCAAAGCCTCTAGCTTTTTAAAAGGACAAAATGTGATAAAATTTGCATTATCCTTAAATCTTTATGGACAAAAAATAGTGAAAATCCCCCAAGATATCTTGGATTTTTAAAAGGGCCTCTTCCTCCAATAATTAGTAATTCTATTCAACTTAATGAGTTAACAATTGCAAAATAGCTGGCATACCAAAGAGTTGAATGAAATGAAGTCAGGAAATATATTTTAAACTCAAAGACACCAACATCAAATTTTTAAGAACCAGAATCAAATATGCGGAACTAAAAAAAGATTTTGATTCTTTGGACTATGCACTGCATTTCTATGCATCTGGCTGATCATGTACATTGAAGGATTTTAGCTCTGATGAAATATCCCCACCCCCATTTTAAAAAGACGTAAAACTTTAGCATTTGATAAGCCTTTCTGGTTTTGCCAAATACCGGTAGCTTGCTAATATATTCACATACACAGGTCTGAACCAGCAATAAGCAGAAATTCAAACTGGAATATTCCTAACAAAAAGCAAAAAACCTCCATCTTGTAAGCCTAATTTGGCTCATTTGCCCACCTGCCCTACATCTGACATTGTCTATGACATCAGATGTGGGGCAGGTAAAGACCCAGCTGTAGTGCTATGCAAGCCCTGTATATCAGCTGATCACCTACTTGCATGTCAAAACCAGGTGACCCGATGTCTTTGGGACATCAGGTGGGCAACCTATGGGAGAAGGATCCTGGTGACTGGCTGGATCCAGTCCCCCACCCTTGCCAAAAGGAAGAAGAAACCCTAATACAAATGCCTTGATGCAATCTAAACCTGAGCCTGTTTAGATGTGCCTGTTTAGGGCCTGTTTAGAGGTGTGAACGAGGAGTTGCATACCTGTTTCACTGGTTGGTTTTTGGCAGCTGCAACACTTGGTACAGCATCAATGGCTGCTTAAATGAAGTCATGTTGGATCAGACCAAACCTTATGTTTCCTATAGTGGTTGATCACTTTTCGGGAGCCCACAAGACCAACTTGAGGACAAAAGTATTTCCCTTTTGTATATTTATAGTATTCAAAAGTAATAGAGGAGCCCACTAACAATACATTTTTCATTGTTAAGTTTATGAAAAAATAAAAAATGGTGCCCCTTAACAGCTCTTTATTAATGGTAATTAAGTAATATACCACTTATGTGCCAAAATAGCTTTATCGTTAGGAAGAAAAGTTCATGCTACTGGTTTGGTTCAGCATCCATGATCTGCTCTTTTTCAAGCCATCTATGCCAGCAGCGATTGCCAAATTTTGTGGCAGTGAATCTCAAAAATAAGTTACAACATTTGTGAGGAAATATACAAATGTCTTGAACCCACCACCCAGCAATTTTATCAAGTTCCAGTATTATGAAAATGCTTTCTACATACTTTTCCCAATTCATGCACAATTTCATGTATGCATGAGAGAGAGCATAAAAGAGAAAGAGGTCCCTCTGTATGCATAGTGGTGATGTAGGTTTTCCAAAAACATTTATGCTGCCTTAACTTGATGGAGCTATCTTGGCATGCTTATTTGACTTATATTTACTAAACAAAATTCAAACAGTATGTCAAGTTAATTTTACATGCCATATGCTACTTATAAACCTTTTCCAATCGCTGAAATATTTGATAAGAGTTTGAATAAAATGCACTTGGGCAGCTTAAATGTTATATTCAAATATGTACTTGGAAACAAATTTTACTGGAATGCTTGTAAATATTGTAAAACATGGCAATTCAATAGTGTACGCATTACCATTATATTAAATTTTAAGGGGGAAATTGTGGCACTTTAACTAATACAACAATTCTAAAGACACCTGAATGCCTTTGCATACCGGTATAAATGTATGTGCTTCTTAAAGACATTCATCTGAAACTAAACTTTTATTTTAGATTTGACAGGCTTCATATCAATTCCAGCTGTCAAGTTTGACTATTATTTAATTATTTGTAGCCTAACAATTATTACTAATCAGTTTTATAAAACAATGTATTTCTAAAAGTGGAACGGTTCAGTAGAAAAGATAAAGGAATGGAAAACATTCCAAGCTATATCACTGATGTGCAGAGTAAATGCCACTGGAACAGCACACAATTTTTAAAATGTCGAACTTCTAAAGTAGTAGTTTTCAAACTGTGTTTGGGGAGATCCTGGGGAGCTTTAGAACTTATCAGAGGAAAACACAAGAACAGAAAAATAGCACTGCTGAATCAGGCCAGTAGTTCATCCCGTCCAGCATCATGTTCTCACAGCTGCCAACCAGATGCCCAATGGGAATCTTGCAAGCAGGAAATGAGCACAACATAAATACAGTGGTACCTCTAGTTATGAACTGAATTTGTTCCCGAGGTCCATTCTTAACCTGAAACTGTTCTTAACTAGAGGCGTGCTTTCACTGATGGGGCCTCTTGCTGCTGCTGCACCGCCGGCACACGATTTTCATTCTCATCCTGGGGCAAAGTTCTCAACTCGAGGTAACTCTTCCAGGTTAGCAAAGTTTGTAACCTGAAACATTTGTAACCTGAGGCATTTGTAACTAGAGGTACCACTGTAAATATGACAATATTTGGAATGAGTTTATACAAATTGTAGCAGGCTATTAATATTTACATATGTATTAGGGTAATAATATCAAATTTATAAAATAATGTAAGGGTTAGGGTATTTTTCGTATATATTCATATATGTTTTTCTACATATTTTTGTGCCTTTTTATTTTTCTTCTCTTTTTCTTTGTATCACTTTATCCCTTTATGGCTGAAACCTTTTCAATAAGATATTAATACCCAACACAACAACAACAACAACAGGCAGGATCTGAGCACAACAACACTCTTCCTTCCTTTCCAGCAATTGGTGTTCAGAAACATTACTGACTTCAACAGTGAGTGCAATGTTTAGCCATCATGGCTAGTAGCCATTGATAGCCTATGGAGCAACAATGGCAGCTAAACCTTCATGAAAGACGGCTTGCCTGTACATTACTGGTCCCCGTTGTGTCCTGAACCTCAGCCAGGACTCTGACACAGGGGAGAAGGAACCTGCTAGATCAGGAAGAACAGTGGCACAAGATGTAGAGGTATTGAATCCTTGACACATAGCCTGAGTTTGTCAGTCAGGAACCCCATGAAACAGATTTCCCCAAACTGGGACACCCCCCCAAAGGAGAACCCCGCCTCCCGAGGAACTCACCCCTTTTTCACCAGAGGCCTCATGCTCCCCGGTGCATGCTCTCCTGTGAAGGCAGCACACAAGGTAGGGAGCTGACTGAGAGGTGATGGAATATCATTGATTGGTTGGATGAAGAGGAATAGTGGGAGGAACAGCAAGGTCCCCCTGCCCGCCCTATATTTTCATGCCTCATTAATTAGCATAGCAACTGAAAATCATATTGTATGTGTTTGGAACAATAACAGAGAATGGTAAAAGAAAATAACTTCCTTGCTAGTTATTTTCCTCTACCGTTCCCCTCAATGGCTGACCCTCCACTTCCTTCCTCCTCTGCTGGTATGAATGCTACACTTTGCTTTTCATGCTCATTCTTCTCTAATGATGCCTATTTGTAAATAGCAAGATAGGATGCAATTAAGCCATTAGCGGCTAAACAAACAAACATGCTAATTAGGTTCTTTACAAGGCTTTTTTTTTTTTAAATAGAGAGGCTGGAATTTACCTTTCATTAATCTGACTTAATTGCAATACCATACGCTAAAAAGTCAACATAAATTAAGGGCTTTAAACGATTTCCCCAGTATTAAAGATGAGCTGGTGAATTCCTCTCCCCTGAAAATCCTTCCACCCCCAGACAACAAATGGCAGCCTCTTAATAAGGAAGTGTAAACAGCAAACAACTGTACTAAAATGAAAAGGGGACTGTTTTGCTACCGCTAGTTGCATTTATGATGTAATTACCTCACTGCGATAAAGAGGTATCTTAAAAACCTACAAATCAATTCAGTTAGCAGCAGGATATGAAGGATGCCCAACTTCTGTCACTACATCAGTTGGATCCATGATACTCCAGAATCCAATAAAGCCCAAAATTATCAATGCTCTGTGGTGTGCCAGAAATGCCTTCAGGGCATGGATGGGGAGTTTCCAGTGCTACACTCTTCAAGAAAAGCATATCCAGGACCAAATTTTAACTGCTCTGCTGCCACTCAATGTTACATTCCTGGTGAGGCCTCATGGAGAATTTGTTCCATGATTTTGTTCTGGGTGTATGTAAGGGAACTAAAGGACTTTGGTTAGAGTAGATTGTACATCATAGTTGTGTCATGTGGTAGAGCATAGACTTCACATGCAGAAGATCCCAGGTTCAATCCTTGGTATCTCTAGGAAGGGCTGGGAGAGTCCCTGCCTGAAATCTTGGAGACTCACAGCTAGTCAGTGTCAGCAAGACTGAGCTAGCTGAAACAAAAACAGCTTTCTATGTTCCAAATACCAGGCTCCTTCTCATTAGTGGAGACAGTAGTTGGAAATGACTCAAACTCCAAGATGTTTAAACATCTGGCAATTACCATTCCTATTAGAAGGCACACTATGATATTTCCCCATTTCCCCACAAGAACTTTCTGCAAACAGGTCCTGAATCAAGGCTGTAAAGCTATTTCCTGGTGGTTGAGGGACTAAATCCAATTTGATGCTCTTAATCTGTCTCTATACATGGGGGCTGTTTGCCAGTTTGTGGGCTGGACAGGGGAACTCAAGACACAGAGGATTTAAGGATGCAATTACCTATCCAGCAATGATAGTGCAGAGGTCTCTGGCTAGCCTCCTTCTGTCTTGAGAGACAATGAGGTGTGCCTCCAGAGGTGAGGTCAAGCTGCAGCATCAGCAACAATGAAGAGACCTTCCTGTGGTGCAAGCCTGGGCAGTGTGTATGGTGGTCCTGAGATGCCCAGCTCATAAGATCCCCCTCTCAGCCTCGCTGGTGTGGTTCAAAGGAAAGCAAAGTACCAGCTGGGCTTGTAGAAGTTGCTGGAAGGAGACAAACAAGGCACCATCCAATCACCTCAGGGACTCCACTCTTGATTTGAAAATGTGACCACCAGTTGAATTATTGTGAAGGAGTCATTGGATCAGGTTCTTCAAAACATGGTTTGAATGCTCTAGAATCAGGGCTGGCACAAGGTATTCTGAAGGGCAGGAAAGCCATTGTTCCCAGTAGTAAGGGGGCAAAAAAGCATAATAATTTTTATGCTATTTGTTATAAAATTGTTTATTACATAAATGATATACATGGAAGAAGGGTGTTTATGGTTTATAACACAGTCTGATGTCTACAGTCAGTTAGCTCCTCTTCTTTGTTCTTTCTTTTCCTCATGTACTTTTGCTTTTATTTTGCAAAATAAATGCAGGTAGTCTGTAACTAATGGTCATAATTAAAACAGTTAACAATAACTTAATTATCTTTGTGCAATCAAAATTCTACCTTATACCTTCCTGCACTGCTAAAACTTATTATTACCATATTCTCTTGAGATCGATAAATGTTATATTCTGTTTTATTTAATTTGCAACTAAATGTTTTGTAAATGACTTTGTATGTTTTGGATTACTAGAAAACCAATAACATTCAAAAGGAAGGAAGGAAGGAAGGAAGGAAGGAAGGAAGGAAGGAAGGTCCCTCCACCCCCAAACACATAAACAAATTCCACATACAGAAGTCAACCAGACTGCAGACAAGCTTTGGTGACACACACACAGCTTTGTCCTCCATGATCTTGCTGCCACCCTGTCAGCCAGCATCCGCTGTCTGAGGCAGCAGCTAAGGCTGCCACACCTCAAATATGCCATGTGCTCCTAAATCTCCTTCCTCTTCTCTTCACTTTTCCATAGTAGCATTTTCTTCCACCACTTTTGGCTAGTACTGCCTCCTAACCATATTGTATAAGCAGATTTCAAAATGTAGTATGGAGGGAAAGATGCTAACCATAGTTTGCCAATCAGAGCATCACAGCAAACTAGTGGTTGTATCAAACCAAGCCCTATTCAGAGTAGACCTATTAAAATTATTGGCAGAAAATAATGCCAGCTATAGGGAGTATTTTGCAGTATTCTCTTGAAAATGACTTTACTTTTTTTTTAAAAAAATGCTGGGATTGACAGCAAGGATTCTATATGCAAAACATTTGGGGGGGGGAATCACATATTAGATAATGAAATATTAAACTATGGGAAATGGCCACTTTAGGAATCCCCTTACCTGGATTCCATGGGTTAAAGATGGGCAAGAATTTTTTAAAAAATGTGAACAAGACTGGCAATAGTTTACAGAACTCTGGAATAATAAACAAGGAACAGTGAATGGGGTCATCTAGAGCTTTGAGGTACATTGCCAGCTATATGTTGATGACACACAGCTCTACTTCTCCTTTACACTTGTAACTATGGCAGAGGATGTGCTGGACCACTGCCTCCATAATGGACTGGATAAGAGCCAGTAAACTGAAGCTCAATCTGGATAAGGCTGAGGCACTGTTAGTGGGTGGTTCCCTAGACCAGATGGATGGGAGGTTGCCTGCTCTTGATGGGGTTACACCCCCTTCTGAAGGAGCAGGTGTGTAGCTTACAGATACTTCTGGATCCACTGCTGTTGCTTGAGGCTCTGATGGCCCAGCTGTGCCCCTATCTGGACAGGCATAGCCTAACTTCTGTTGTCTATGCTCTGGTAACCTCTAGGTTAGATTACTGCAATATGCTATATGTAGGGCTCCCTCTGAAGATGGTTTGGATACTTCAGCTGGTGCAGAATTCAGTGGCCAAGTTGCTAACTGGGGCAAGACAGTTTGAGCATATAATACAATCCTGACATTGGTGCTAGTTTTGACCTATAAAGCCTTAAACAGCTCATGATTGCAATACGTCAAGGACCACCTCTTCCCATATGACCTGACTTGGACCCTGCGATCATCATGTGAGCCCATTCTTTGTGTGCCTTCTCCACAAGAGTCCAGGAGGATGGAACACCAGAATGGGCCTTTTCTGCAGTGGCTCCCTGCTTGTGGGATGCTCTATCCAGGGAGGCTCACCCGATGCCATTGTTGCATATCTTTAGGTGCCAGGTGAAAATGTTTCTCTGTAACTAAGCCTTTGGTTGATCAATAAGTTCTATGGCCTTTCAAATGTTTTTGTAGGAGGTGGTGGTTATTGGTTTGTTTTTGTTTTATTCTGTGTTTTGTGTTCATTTTTTATTTTTAAGTTGTGAACCACCCTGTGATCTTCGGATGAAGTTGTATTATTATTATTATTATTATTATTATTATTATTATTATTATTATTACTAGTAGACTGTAAGCCCGTTAAATTAACGGGCGCTAGAACATCATGGAAAGCGGGGACGGCGAGAACTTGCTGAAGTGCTCGATGTACTTGGGCGCCCTTCAGCAGGCAGCGCAGGAGGCGCATCGCGGCGGCGGCGGTGGCACTGGCACCAGCCAGGCCCCGGCAGGCCAACTCAGCCGCCACTTGTAACGGCCGCTGCCGCTTAGAAGTCCACGCGAGCGCGCACCCGCCGCTTCAACAGCCCGGCCCAACAATCCCTATGTCTGTGGGGCACATGCGCAGTAGGACACAGGGACAGACACAGGGACTGGACGCAGGGACACTTGCACTTAATTATATGTGATTTTTATTATTATTATTATTATTATTATTATTATTATTATTATTATTATTGAAATGATTTATTGTTGTAAGTTTAACAAACAACAACAATGTTCTTAGTAGACCTACTATTAGATCGAATCATTATTATAAAAAAACCAGGAAATGAAGGGGACCCATTCACCAGAAAAGAGGAAGGAGTGAGAAAATCTGTGGCATGTTCCTGAGCCTTCACACCATTAAACATTTAAACCAAATCAATGTTTCTTAAAGGAAAGAGCTGTATAGACTGTTAAGAGTGATCCATTACAATGACTTAGGAAACAAATGGTGTGGGTATGTTTTCCCCTATCCAAACGGTACAGATGATCTATATACAGCTTGAAATTAGAATCATAGAATCATAGAATCATAGAATCATAGAGTTGGAAGAGACCACAAGGGCCATCCAGTCCAACCCCCTGCCAAGCAGGAAACACCATCAAAGCATTCCTGACAGGTGGCTGTCAAGCCTCTGCTTAAAGACCTCCAAAGAAGGAGACTTCACCACACTCCTTGGCAGCAAATTCCACTGTCGAACAGCTCTTACTGTCAAGAAATTCTTCCTAATGTTTAGGTGGAATCTTCTTTCTTGTAGTTTGAATCCATTGCTCCGTGTCCGCTTCTCTGGAGCAGCAGAAAACAACCTTTCTCCCTCCTCTATATGACATCCTTTTATATATTTGAACATGGCTATCATATCACCCCTTAACCTTCTCTTCTCCAGGCTAAACATACCCAGCTCCCTAAGCCGTTCCTCATAAGGCATCGTTTCCAGGCCTTTGACCATTTTGGTTGCCCTCCTCTGGACACGTTCCAGCTTGTCAATATCCTTCTTGAACTGTGGTGCCCAGAACTGGACACAGTATTCCAGGTGAGGTCTGACCAGAGCGGAATACAGTGGTACTATTACTTCCCTTGATCTAGATGCTATACTCCTATTGATGCAGCCCAGAATTGCATTGGCTTTTTTAGCTGCTGCATCACACTGTTGACTCATGTCAAGTTTGTGGTCTACCAAGACTCCTAGATGGTAGAGTCTCAATTAATTAAGATGGTAGAGTCTCAATTCTGTGATCAACACTGTTACCTCAACTCTTTAAGGAGAATATTTAAATAGTTACTCAAATTAAATTCTGGAGAGCAGGAATTAAATGCTCGAGGCTACGATCACATTAGGAAAAATAGGGAGATAACTCTCTTAACTAAATTGCTGCAACTGATACAGCAGACAAAACTGCAGCAAGTATACTATCAAGATGTCTAATTTGTCTGTATTTAGCATACAGCCTACTTCTATACTGCCAGACTACTTATAGTAGCTAAAGGGAGATTTAAGAAGCTAATAGATAAATTATGTAATTTAGTAAGAATGGAAGTCACAGGGAAGGGGGGGTGTTACTCCCCAATTTCACAGTAGAAGAGGGAAAAGATTAGGTGAAGAAGCCTAGAGATATAAAATATTACAATTATATACAGTAAAGGAAATAAAACAGTTGAGCTGTAAAAGTAATGTGAAAAACAGTTCCTTAAAATAAGCCATTTTCTGGGGTGGAATATATTTTCCAAAATTATACAAATTATTTTAAGACTCTGCTTTAAAATGATGAGTTGCAGTGCTTCTTTGTTAATCCATTCTGCAATATTTTTAGAAACCACGAGCTTTTTTTTAGAACATTACAAAAAATAACAGTGGCTTTTACTCCACATGCATCTTGCAAATGAGTGATGAAATGGGGCACAATACACAGGTGTTGGGTAGCATCTGTTCATTTCAATGGGGCTTACATGGGACAAGGGTATGCCCTCATCAAAATCCATGGAAGCAAAGATTTGGACTTGACATCTGAAGTAGAAGCCTTCTTACCATACAGTACTTTTACAAGCATTATTTTACAAGCAATAATGATTCGTCATTATTTATACTGTCCCTTCTCTCCAGCCCTTCCTAAGAGATTAGATCAGGTAATAGTTTAAAAAACAAAAACAAAAACCCTCAACCAATTAAAACACCACCAAACTACAACCAGTTAAAATACAAAAATTAAAAATTACTCACATAATTATGGTCATCTACACCACAGCCCAAAATAGAACAATTCATAGCTCTTCCAGATGGACCTCTAGAGTAGGCTTTCCCAACCTGTTTCCCTCCAGATGTTTTGGACTCCAACTCCCATCATCCCTAATCACTGGCCATGCTGGCTAAGGCTGAGAGCAGCTGCAGTCTGCAACATCTGAAGGGCACTAGTTTGGGATTAGGGAAAGTTTCACTGTAATGAAGATGACACAGAATCCCTCTCTGAGACCCTGCTGTTCAAGCCTGATAGAGATGTACAAAGCTGTTCCAATTGTAGTGTATGTCACAATCAAGATGGCCCTTTCAGTTATACTGGTAGGCATGATAGTACAAAGGATAGATTACATCCTACTAACTATTTAGGATACTATACTAATACGGTGACTCTTGAAGATTTCACAGAATGAAAGAATTGATTAAATATCATCTAGCATTGAATATTCTAATGCACCATGAATTCTGCATCAGCTTGTGAAAACTTGAGCTAATAGAGTGTCAGACTAGGATCTAGGAGATCATGGTCTGAATCCCCATTTGGCCATGAAGCTCACTGGGTGACCTTAGGCCAGCCACTGTCTCACAGTCTAACCTACCTCACAGGGTTGTTGTAGGGATTAAATGAGGAGAGGGAGCACTGTGAACAACACCCTGATCTCATTGGAGAAAAATGTGGTATATAAAGGCAACTAATAAATAAGTAATGTGAAAGTACCTTTGTAAGGTGCATAATCTCTCCACCTGAAGGCACACAAGATGATATACAGCATTCATTTTACACATCATGCTTGCTTCACCAGGCAGTGGAAATACAAATTTACACTGGTGACCATCAGGACCGGTGCCAGGGTTTCTGGCGCCCTAGGCGAGGGGGCGGGGCACCGTACGTCATGCGCAATGACGTACGGTACCCCGCCCCCTGCGCGCTGGGCGCCCCGCCGCGATTTTCGCCACTGGGCGGCGGCGGGGGCCGAGGGGCAGGCTGGCCAGCGCCCCCTCCATTTTGGCGCTGCCGCGGTTTTCGCCCCAACCTGCGCGCTCCGCCGCTGGTTGGGGCGGCGGCGGGCAGGCTGGCCAGCACCCCCTCCATTTTGGCGCCCTAGGCAGTTGCCTAGTTGGCCTAAATGGAAGCGCCGGCCCTGGTGACCATTTCAGTTTAGACAGTGGTCATCCTAACATAAGCTCCAACAGAATCACAACATGGTTTTGAAAGAAAATAGGCAATTCCAGAATATTCTCTAGAATAGAGAGAGAACACCACCTGCAGCCTTCAGAGCTGCCTACACTTACACATGAATCACATCAGTCAGCTGGACTAACAAGAACAGATGTAAAGAATTGCCACTAAAGTGCTAATTATACTGTGTAGCTGAACAATGACAACCTAAATTAATTGAGTTGCTGATAAATCTGAGGAGAATACAGCAGCAAGGGACAATGCAAGGGGTTGCTGAACCCTGAAGAATTTTGTGCCAACTAGCTAGTAGATTTCTCTCTTTTATAGCTGTTATAAGTTTATGTCCATTCCGACCTGCTCAGAGATTCAATTCAACAATAAAAGCTTTGCCTTGAAACAAACATTTTCAAACTTAATATAGTTTATGGACAGGTATAAACAACCCATGTAAAGCATGATTTATAGCCAGGATCTTTAAAGTACTATATCACAGCACTGAAGATGCACAGCAGCTAAAATGTAAAAACCTGTCTTTGTATGACAATAGATCTCCATTAATACATAAACTCATGTGAGGTTCAGGGTTTTTTTAGAACAAAAAGTTGCTCTATCAAGGGGATGGTTTGTTGCCCACAGCATACACTTCGTTGAGAAATGATCAAATAATTCAATCTGTGAAAGTCTACGACTGGCCAGGATATCAGGCTCAGTTCATTTTTAAAAAGAATTTATATGCCATCCTTCAGTAAAAAATCTTTTCAGATTGGCTTATAAATCAAACAATGCAATACAAATTAAAATACATGATTAAACAACAATTAAATCAAAATAAATTGGTGAAGATTTATAAAGGACAGAAATAATGACACACACGTATTGCACTCATACAAATTTTGGAGGGGAAATTTTTGCAGGAAGTTAGAACCTTAATGGTTTCACATGGATAAACATTTAAATGTGGAGATTTTTATTTTATTGATGAAGTTCACAAGATCAATATGTGCCCACATGGGTTAGGCCTTCAGCATTTCTCCTGTCATTTCTTCATAGAAAAACTTGATGCATCTATGGGGGTGAAATGAAACCCCTGAGTTAGCAGAACCAAAGTGCCTTCCTTGGAGTGCAAGCCTGAGCAGTGTGTAAGGTGGTCCTGGGCTGCCCAGATTACAAGATCCCTCTCAGCCTCGCTGGTGTGATCCAAAGGAAAGCAGAGCACCAGCTGGGCTTGTAGAAGTTGCCGGAAGGAGACAAACAAGGCGCCATCCAACCACCTCAGGGACTCCACTCTGGATTTGTGTAGGGTTTACTCCTTAGCCTTTTCCTCTCCCGAAAATGTCCCACCAGGCAGTGGGCACAAATTTTCCTCTGGGTTTACTCCCAAAGCCTTTCTCACGAATGAGTATAGCTGCAAGGCAGCAGAGGTTTAGGGGCAGACTTTTCCTTCTCCAAGACGGGCAACCTTCCCAGGTTGACAAACCCCATCTGCCCCTCACTTTTCTCTACAGCACATGCAGAAACTGCCTTCTTGATTGCTGGACCCACTATTGGTCTTGTCTGCTCAATCTGCCGGAGCCTGTCTTTGCATGCAGGAGAAGTCCTTAACTCATTGAGGGTTTGAAACCCATCAGCTACTCTCACGTGGTTTAGCCGACCAGTCAAAGCAGTTCCCTAGGGTGTGGCTGACAGCTTCTAGGAGCCACAGATGAGAGCTGAGTGCAGGGTGGGGACCAAAGGTGGACAAACTACTCCAGAAGGAGCATGACATGTCACCCACGAGAGGTACTACTCTTTCCCTAACATCCAATTTATAATTCCCATTTATAATGCCAAATTGGGAAAACGTGCAACAAAGTTTGTGAATTGAAGACAATGAATTTTGCATAGTCTTTTTATTAAGGCTGTTATCCTAGAATGTTTGTGATCTTTCATGTGTGGATGCAGTTAAAAGATTAACTGATAAATCAATAGAGTGGAATGGGATCAACTGCTATCCAAAATTACCATGATAGACTACTTTAAAATCAGCTGAGGATTCCACAGTGCTCTGGAAAAGGGTTTCAATTATTTATGTGCTTAGACTATGCACTGTAAATCCAGCTTAATGAAGTACTATCACTATGTATAAATCTGAGAAACACAGAAAGAGCGGATTGTCTAGAGGAAAACTTGGCCATGCAGGATCGCAATACAGCAGCTACTAAGAACCAACAAATACCCTTAGGAATGAGCTTCGTTATGCTTCTGTACTAGCTGGAGGTTGTAATGTGCATAAGGGCCTTCCCTTGGTAGGCATATGTTTATATGAATGCTGCCCAAAGCTGAAGGCTGAAATGTTTAACCTTTTGTGCCTCTTCTTTAGACTGCTTTGTTAGGAATTTTGAAGGGAAGAGTCTGGCCATGGTGGTAAACTCTTACCTCTACTATATTGTTGTTGTTGTTACCTTTATTTCCCACTTTTCCCCAAGGAGCTCAAGGCGGAACACGTGGTTTTACACTCTCAATATTATCTTCACAACAACCCTGTGAGATAAGTTAGGCTGAGAGCTGGTGACTGGCTCAAGGTAACTTAGTGAGTTTCATGGCCAATTAGGGGTTTGAACCCTGGTCTCCCAGGTCCTAGTCCAACAACATAACCACTACACCACAGTGCAGTTCTTCTCCATAGCCCCTCACTCTTCATTCAATTTGAAATACCTGTACTGAACTATTAAAATCTACCTTAAGGCTTAACAGAATGATCTAATACGGAAAGTCTCTGCAGGAAATTATGCACACTTGGTGTGCTCTATGGTCTGTACTAGAGATGACAGGATCTTGAAGCAAAAGTATTCAGATAGTTGCTCTGCAGGGGAGTTTGGGGTGGCACTAGTTAAGTGAAGCTTCCTTGGAGTGAACTTGTGGAACAGCTTGAAAGGAAAAGGTCCCTGTGATAAATTCCAGTCATGGCTGTTGGAAGGGTGTGCACTCATAAGAAAATAAAGTGCCAAATGAGCAATTAAAACGAAAAACTTGTTTTCTTTCAACTTCATGCCTTAAACATCTTTGTACACCAAAACGTTTGGTTCCCAAAGTGTCTGAAGAAAATTCTTCATCAAGGGAAATATTTAATAATAAAAAAGGCTTTGCATCTTAGGTGAGCTGGGGTGGAAAAGAAAAGCTCCAATGGATAATTTTAGTAGTATTAACAATTTGGCAAAAGATATGCACTGGGAATTATATTTATTTCTGCTGCTGGTTCTGTTATTTATTTATTTATTTATTTGATTCTTATTGTTTATTATATAATATATTTTTATCTCACCTTCTCCTAATCACAAATATTTTTTTATTATGATCATACATACAGATCAGCCACTAAATTTCAATCAAACAAATACAAATGTTCAGTTTACAGGCCAGCAAAATAATATTCGGAATTGAGAATCTCCCAAATTGTGATTCAAGGTGGCTTACAATGTTTACTAGAAAAAACTAATCCTGCCCATTCTTTCAATGAGTCTCTTTTAGGTAGAATTGGATTCATCCCTGAAACTAAGGTTTCAGACATTTGTGGTCTTACACTTGGATTTTCTAAAAAAGAAAAATGGAGATTATAAGCACCCATCACTAACTGAGAACAGAGCTATGGAGTCTTGCCAAAACTGGGACTAAATAAATATTAGATAGGCATAGCCAAAATCTGCTGTGAAAACTTGGATAGCACCCCTAATGTCAGTGCAAGATCCTTAGGATGCCTACCCAGGCTGCCCTTGGGGTTTATTTGCATGTGTCTTTGTGTGTATATACAAATGTGTACACATAAGCACAGGTGCAAAACGCTGTGCTATTACTCCTAACTCACCAGAGATACAAAATTTCAGACAGATTTTGGTCCTGCTAATAAATACAGAGGATGTCAAATTTGAGTTTACACCAAAATCATTATGAATACCAGCAGACTGACGGACAATTAAAAGAATATAATGCTAACTGAAAGTGAATGGTTTTGCAGGATGCTCCAGAACTCATTCACTACATGTAGTATATTGTTCGACTTGGTGAATCATGAAACCACAATTTAATATGCCAGGGGAAACAAGCTTTTTTAAAAAATAACCCTCCAGTTCAGTCAATCCTGGAATAATATTTAAAAAAATCAAATATTAGACAGCTGACCAGAAATAAATGAAATATGACAATTGATTTTTATTATGACTAAAGGAACTTGCTTCCTTCAAGAGCTGTACTAAGAATATGTTCATATAAAAATGCTAAAATCTCAACTGAAGTTGCTGAGAAGCTAAGCAGTTGGTAAGCTATAAATGTGTTTATAGTTTTTCATTTACACTACAATTTGACATTAAAACCAAGCTTCTCTTTCGGTTTGATTCATCTAGGCTGTATGCCTCCTGCGTTCAGATACTTGTGAAAATCATTTATTTATTTGGCCAGCAGCCATGATCTCTTATGAAAATATGTTTTTGGCTCTCCAAAATTAATATAGATTATGTACATTAGTTTGATGCCAGACACTTGATGACATAGGAACACAGGAAGCTGCCTTCAAACTCTATGGTTTTATTTCCTCTTCAGATTAAAATATTTGTGGTTTGGTGCAGTTATTTGTTCCCTAGAATTTTCCATCAAATTTCCATATGCAACCCACGAAAATCTTAGCCGTTTACATTGGTTAAGATCCAAACAACTTTGCAATGAACTCCAGGAGATCACACTGGGGGTGGAAGATCTGTTTTCTGTTTCAATGCTACACAGCAAACTGCTATTAAATCTGAAAGGGTGGAATCAGAAGCCATTTGTGATGCCGTGTAGAAGTCAGCTCTTTGCAGTCAAGAAGTCAATAGATTTGCTGCAAGTCCTGTGTATGAACTTAGCAGCTCTCCAGCTTAGGACCTTAAAAGACATTTGGTTCAGAAAAGGACAACCAAAATGATCATGGGGTTGGTACAACTCCCCAATGAAGAACAGTAACAATATTTGGGGCTTTCTACGGTAGTCATGTTGTGGAGAAAGTACCATATTTTTCCATGTATAAGATGACTTCTATTTATTTGAACCCAAAGCTGAGAAATTAAGAAATAAATAATAAATAATAATATAATAATATAATAATTTATTATTTGTACCCCGCCCATCTGGCCGGGTCTCCCCAGCCACTCTGGGCGGCTTCCAACAAATATAAAGATACATTAAAATATCACAGATTAAAAACCTCCCTGAACAGGGCTGCCTTCAGGTGTTTTCTAAAGGTCATGTGGTTGTTTATTGCTTTAACCTCTGATGGGAGGGCGTTCCACAGGGCGGGTGCCACCACCGAGAAGGCCCTCTGCCTGGTTCCCTGTAGCTTCGCTTCTCGCAGCGAGGGAACCGCCAGAAGGCCCTCGGCGCTGGATCTCAGTGTCCGGGCTGAACGGTGGGGGTGGAGACGCTCCTTCAGGTATACAGGACCGAGGCCGTTTAGGGCTTTAAAGGTCAGCACCAACACTTTGAATTGTGCTCGGAAACGTACTGGGAGCCAATGTAGATCTCTCAGGACCGGTGTTATGTGGTCCCGGCGGCCACTCCCAGTCACCAGTCTAGCTGCCGCATTCTGGATTAATTGCAGTTTCCGGGTCACCTTCAAAGGTAGCCCCACGTAGAGCGCATTGCAGTAGTCCAATTAAGAAGTTGCTCAGCTTGGGGGGGGGCAATCTCCCTCAAAGTTGTTCAGCTTTTGGGGGCGATCGCAGCCCCTGTGGCTCAGCACTGAGGGGACACTGCACTTTACTGCTGGAGAGCCTGAAGTCTCCCTATGCAGCCGTGTACACTTGCTTTACTTCTCCAGGGCACTGATGCTGCCCGCCAAGCAGAGGGGTGGAGAAGGCCCTGGATGCACTTTCCTTGCAGTGTTCCACTTGGTGCCCTTAACCTTACACGGTTTGTGGTGCAGCCTGGAGACCCGGCACCTATGCATGTGCAAGGAAGAGTGGCGCGTGTGACTGGAGGTCGGGGGGAGAAGGAGCAGGCGACGCTTGTCTCTGGTAGCAAAAGCTTTCATGGCAGCCATGGAAAGATCAAGGAAATCAATGGAAATAAAAAACAACCCTGAAATTTTTTTATGAACAAAATTTAGCAAAAAAATGTGTGTTATACATGGGAAAATACAGTAGTTAGGAAGGATAGTAGAACTCAGTGTCCTCCAAGGAACCCGGATATTGAAAGATTAAGTACAGACCAGAGAAAGTACTTATTCACAAAGCACATAGTTAAACTATGGAATTTCCACCTGTAAGAGGTAGTGTTGGCCACCACATCACATATCTTTAGAAGAGGATTAGACAAGTTCATGCGGGACAAGGCTATCAATGCCTACTAGCCACAATGGTGATGGTCTACCAGAATTGCAGATGAGGGGGGTCACTGTTGTGCTCTTGACCTGCTAGCACGATTCCCACTGGCCATTGTGAGAATAGGATGCTAGGCTAGATAGACCATTAACCTGAATCTAAACCTTTACCCTGACAGATGACTTTTAAGCTTTTGCCAGCATCTTCTGATCAATTAGTTAAGATTTTTTAAAGCACATGCTTTCCCCATCTCCCAACCAGGAACTTGCATTTGTGTGTGTGTGCACCACCAGTTTTGCTTGTATAAAACTTTAACATACCAGTAACATTGCAGAGGTCCCATTTGGCCTTGATAAGTGGATGGACATTTCAGGAAACATTCTATCAATGCGGCTGATCACATCATCAACGTACCTATAAAATGATCACAAGCATTAAAAAAAGAAAAAGACGAAAAGTCTAAACTGAGAATGTAGCTTTGTACATGGGTGCATAAATGAAAGCGATCTCTATTCTTTAACAGCTCTATCAAGATCCCCTCATCAACACCCTTGCATTTTTTGAATTGAGTCATACAAATTCCCAACACATTTTTCTATTTTGCCAGCTACTTTTTAGGTTTTACCTGCACCACATGAACTAAAAAAGCACAAATATTCTTTCCTCTCCTTCCCTGGAACATTCCTTTTCTTCTCATATTCCCTCTCTGTTCTTTAGCACTGCTCTTCTAAATTGTGATATGCTACTGCACACCTGTAGTTCCTATGTAGAAACCAACAAAAGTTAAGGCAGCGCTTCATGATGTGCATATCTGAAAGCCACCCCTACCATATGCTGTTCTGACCAATCAAGATTTTCTAAGCAATCTTGTGGTCAAACCTGCTTGCAAAACTGCTTTCAAAATAGGGGTTATATTCAACTTAGTTCTACTCACTGTAGACCCACTGAAACCAACAGGCCTAAGTTCCCTGTGTCTTTTTTTTTTTTTTTTTAATGGTCTACTCTGAATTGGTCCAACAGTGGATACAGCCCATGGACAACTGTATTGCCATGTGTAAGACATTTTTTAAATGTACAGTCAAGGACCACTTTGCGCAGGGGTTCTGTTCCCAGCCCCTGCACATTGGAGCCTTCCCCGTCCCCACCCCGTCTCCACTCCGCCCTGTTTAGTGACATTTTTAAGGTCACTTCCAGGTTTGGCACTGTGCTCGTGTGCATCATTCAGACACACATTATTTGGCTGTTGCCACATTTAAGTTATCTGGATTGGCCCTTGAATCAAAATTCTGAGTAAAACATTTGGCCCAGTAATGGATGGGAACAGTGTGTCTCATCTTTCCTTGACACACAAATTATCATTGTGCACATATAGCAAAGCTCCTCAACAGACTATTTTAGCACCTGCCCAATCAGCAATTATCTAACTCCTAGTTAAAAGGTGTAAAATAAAATGAAGAGATGAGAAGACTTGTGGGTATCTTGCCCAAAACAGTAATCCTCCAGGAATGCTGTGCCAGGAAACACACGCATTTTTGGCCCTAATTTAGTGTTCATTTTAAGGGCTAGAAAGTTTATCCCGGTATCATAACACTCCATTAATCATAAAATTCACAGGAAGGCAGCCGGCTAGCCAGCCAGGCAGCTAACTCCTTCAGAAGCCTAGAGGATCCCAAAATGACTTCTTAGTATTATAACCTGTGCTTTAATTTTTAAATTTTGCCATTAAAAATACTGTAATTTAAATCATACTTAGCAAGGTGAAGAATTTTTGCAGAAGTCACCAGTTTTTCAAGCAGTGTGTCAGTGTGTCTGTCTGTCTATATCTATCTATCTATCTATCTATCTATATCTGTATCATCTATCTATCTATCTATCATCTATCTTTTTATTTTATTTTTAATAATTATTTTTATTAGTTTTCAATTACAGTCCAATAATAGCCTCATAACAAGACCAATTTATAATACAATTATTAATACCAATTGTTCAAATACCGAATTATATAATTTATATAAAGTGGCCCCCGGTGTGCTAGATTTGATGATTTTCTTTATTTTTGCATTCCAAAATCTTATTAATTTCAATTACATTCCAGTCATAATAATAATCCCTCATACAACAACTGCAATATTAATAACTTCTATTCATGTTGACACATTAAAAGATTTATAAAACTATAAGTGATGAACTCAAACTATATCCTTGTTCTTCCTGTGTGTGGCAATTATTTTGTCCATGGTGTTTCTCCCTTTCCTTGTAAGATGTTATGTCTTTCTTTCCCCCGGTTGTTGCTGTTATCCATCATGCCTTGGGCGGAGCTGATATCCCATTGTTGTTCCAGAGATTTCTCCATTGCTCTGTCCTGTGCTTTGTTGTTTTGCAACTTTAACAACAGCTGCAAAAGTCACCCTGTCCCAGTAAATATTACCTGTTGTCACCATTTTTCCTGTGAAGAAGAGGGGTCTGCCAAAATGCAGATGACTCTATAAAGAACCTTATCAGTTTCTTGGCAGTTGACAGACTCCTTTCATCCTTCCTTCCAACTGAAGATATATGAGCAATTGTACTTCCAATTAAATTCAATTCCAAGTCCTCTTAGCGTTATTCAGTTCACTTCGTAAATAATAAAGGATGGGGAAGAGTCAGCTCTAAGTTTCCATTGTAAACCTTTTGCAAAATAGAGCTTCCCTCCCTTTTTTCTCTTTTTTTACCCACACAGTTCTGTTTGATGTTATATTCCATATTTATAATCCAATTTCTTCCATCCTTGCTTGTACAAATATAATGTGAACTAACATTCAGAGGAGGGTTGCCAAATCATAAATGTAGAGAATAAAACTTTAAACAAGGAAACTGTAGGCTCCTCTCCCCCTCGCCGTCTTTTGCTCTGAATGAAGTCTTCTCTCAAATTCAAACCTTAAAGTCCTTGCAGTTGGTTTGTTCCGCAGTTTGTGATCTCATCTCTTCTAACACATGCCTGTACTTTAGTCCAATTAAGCTCTAAATAACAGGAGAACCTCTGCTTCTTAATAGCGGCATTGGAGGGTTTTCAGCAGGTGAAGTGCTTCTGCACTCAGCGCCTCCCTGCTCCCCACATTCCATGCCAGAGTGAGAGCCAAGTACCGAGACAAACTGCGAGTGAAGTCCATTCCCCACGTCCCTGGGGGGAATTTGCAAGGATAATTACCCTTAATCATCCTTGCTTTTCCTTCGCCAATGATCTCTCACTGTCGTGGAGGCTGTCTCCATTAATGCAGAGCAGAACTGGATGCCCTATCTATCTATCTATCTTAAAAAATACTTGATAGCTTTTACAAGAATGGCACCACCTAGCAGGCAGAAGGTGCTTCAGAAGGCTTACATCAGGTCAAAGTGTGGAATCCACCAATTCATTTTGTGGAGGGCTGGGATTAGTACAGAGAAAGATCAAGAATCAAAAGTTAAGGACTATTTCAGAAGCTGCAGCTTTGTAAACAGGTAACATGGTATCGCTCCCCCTCTCTCTCACATATAAACTTGTCTCCAAAGAGAATGCAGAAAGGCAACACTTTAAATGCCTTTCAGTTCTATACTGGACAGATGGCTTAGTTCTTCAGTATGACCTTTTAAAATAAACTGGATTAGATCCAGTGATCCAATGTTAGTGTTATGTTTAGTAGCTCAGGCACCGTTTAAATAGCGTTTCTCCCACACAGTGTGTAAAATACATGCTGTTCATTTTTCCACTCCACATACAAAACCTAAAAATCGAATATATATATGAAAACCTAAGAATCGAATAGATATATGTATCAACTTTTATTTTGCTTTATAGGAGAGAGGCAAAGAGAAAGAGAAAGAGGGAGGGAGGGAGAAAAACAGCTGGGGTTGGGAGGACCAAACTAACTCACCTGGACCCACTGGGGAAAAAGATATATTTGCATTGTGGAGGGGGAAAGGTAAAGAAATGGAATCTGGAGCATCATTACTTGGACAACCAGGATATTTGGCAAAGCAAGACAATCATTTAAAAATGCATACCCCCCCCACAGCTTCCTTGTGTGTTTCTTTGAAATCCCCTTGTATATATTTATGGATAACATGATTTTTGAAATTATCTTTAACACATATTTTTACTCTTAAAAATTCAGCACAAATACTGGAGGCAGGGCTGAGCCCTTTCAGACTAACTGAACCTGAAAATCTCAACGTCAACCTTCCAGGTGCTCATGCTGCTCCTGAAATAGTAACTACAGTGGTCCCTCGACTTACGAATGACCCGACTTCCGCATTTTTCGAGTTACGAGTGAAAAAAGTGGCCGCACGCTTATGAATTTTTTCGACCTCCGAAAGGAAATCGCTGCCGTTTTAGATGCGGTTTCCTCGACTTACGAAGTTTAGATGCGGTTTTTTTTCGACGTACAAATTTTTTCGGATATTTTTCTCCCAATGCATTCCTATGGGGACTCGACTTACGATTTTTTCCGATCTGCGAATGCCCATTCGGAACGGATTACATTCGTAAGTCGAGGGTCCACTGTATTTACTATAACTTTAATAACTTCAGAAGACAGTGCTCTGATAGCATGTTTTGTTTTTCCTTTTCAGGGAGCCAATTATTGTCACGAAGCACAGGGCTGGTCATGTGAATGGTTGAACATCATATATTGCCAAGAATTAGTCAAGTATTTAAAGCATCTATTTATCAGAAAGGCAACACATAAAGAAAATGTCAGTGGATTTAAAATACAACAATCTTAGTATTCAATCCTCCAAACCATCTTAGGGCCTCACATACTCCCTTCTTCCCTCTACTCTCAATTGCATAGGTTCAATGAACTGCTTTCTCTTCAGCACTGAACTATCACTTCCCATTCCATCCAAGCTGCCAACAATGGTTTGTGTTTGCCCTTCAAACCAGAATTGCAAACTCTGTCCAAATTTTACTGTTACATTCAGGACAATTATTTTTACCAGTTAAGAAATGGGCATCTTAACCACAATTACATGTATCTTAATAGGAACCATCAATTTCTATCCCCTAATATGACTGTTCCCCCTCAAATGAACGGGAGAGTGGGGCACCCCCCCACTATCATGCTCTGATTGTCTATGCATGGGGGCATATAAGCTCCCCCCCTCCCCAAATGAATTACAGCACCTGGTTCCACATCACAGGGGAAACTTATACTTGTTGAGTAAGCATCACAGAGGAAGCTTATATTTGTAAACTCTCCTCTACTGATGTGCTCCCAGGTGTGGAGAAGCAGGAATGTGATTGTGAGGATGACCCAACTCTGATTTTCACATGATTGTAAACTTGCAGGAGGGAGAATTCTTCAATAGGGTTCTACTCCCAGTTCTGCCAAAGACTTCCATTGTGTATGAAGGTTCATGTTGCCCCGTCTTTGGACATGATACGTTATAAGTTCAACAGAAGATTGAACTTCAATTCAATAGGTAAGGAAATGACAACCTGATGTGTCTCCGGTGTTCTCTTGAAGATGTGCATTCCCAAATATATGTGCTAAGGAAAACAATTGTGCATACCTTGCTGCTGGGGGTACATGCTGTACTATTTGTTATAGTAACAAACAGGACTGCTCGGTTTCATTAACGTGCAGCTATTCTATATTACACCATGTAAACATAGAGCAGCCTCTCAAGCAAGTTTGTTTCCCCAAAATTCCATTTTCCCTGCTTCACTTTTGCCTCTAGGTTAGATATTAGAGGGTGAATGGCACCTCTCAGCAGGACAAGTTTGGTCATGAGCCTCCAGCTTCTGACATCTAGTGAAGGCATCTCTAGTTTGAGTAGGCACTTTCTTACAATATCTATATACATATGTTAAAAATACTGAAGACATCTGAATAGGGGAAGTGCTGTAACTCAGCATTAGAGGAACTGGTTTGCGTACAAAAAGATCCCCAGCATCTCCAGGTAGGGCTGGGAATCAGCCTTGTTTGAAGCCCTGGAGAGCCACTGCCAGTCAACACAGACCAGGGGTAGGAACCTAAGGCCTGTGGGCCGGATGCGGCCCAATCGCCTTCTGAATCCAGCCTGCGGACAGTCCGGGAATCAGCGTGTTTTTACATGAGTAGAATGTGTCCTTTTATTTAAAATGCATCTCTGGGTTATTTGTGGGGCATAGGAATTCGTTCATTCCCCCCCCCCCAAATATACTCCAGCCCCCCACATGGTCTGAGGGACAGTGGACCGGCCCATGGCTGAAAAAGGTTGCTGACCCCTGACATAGACTAACAGTGAGCAAGAGGGATGAATGGTCTAATTCAATATAAGGGAGCTTCCTATCCTCATAAATGCATGCAGCATGCGGGAGACCTATTGCCACTTACTACCATTCTCAGTGCCAAGGTGTTTTAATGGCAAACTTGTTTCTATTAGGAATATTATTTTATTTACAACATACTATGATTCCTGGTGGGCAAGGAGAAGCAATGCAATGCTCAGTGAAGAGGATGAACTGATGCCCCAAACAGCACCTACTGCATCTAGTACTAAAAATGGGCCATAAGCAAAACTGTCACAATTCTCGTAATGCTGATTTGAAAACTGTAGATATAGTTTATTATTCCTGGGGTGAAAATAAAGAATTTAATTCAAACAGTGCCTCTTAAGCAAGCACAAGCATGTTTGCAAGTGTGGCTCTGCAGCAGGTTTTCCAGTGACATGAATTAACAATAGTTATTAAAGCAGTGATCTCTACCACCTCTTGCAAAATGACACTTCATGATTGGAGAAGCAGTGAAAGGATATTCAACGAATTCTCATGCTGTGAAAGCCTCTCCCAGATATCAGCCAAGAATGTGAGTTTTGAAGACTGAAACCTCTCTGCACAGCTCTGTATCACAAAAAATATTTGGATCAGTGGCATTTTTAAAAAACACCAGTTTCTTCTGGGTGCTGGAATGCATGCTTTACAAACTGAAGGTTCCCCAGAGTCAACTCTGTCCCAACATCACCAGACGCAGCTGCCAGAGTACTGTCTTTTGGTTCCAATTAGATCTCACACAACACCAGCTTATTTAAACAATTTATATATACTAGCTGGCCCGGGCACACCTTGCTGTGCCTGACTCAGGGTCCTTAAAGGAGGAGGATGTGTCCCCCCCCCAGGCTATGGGTTTTGTCCTCCCCCCGTTGTTGTCTCATCCCTGTGATTCCTCCCATCCTGTAGTGACCCATGAGGTATCCCGTCCCCCCTCCCCCCGAGTCATCCCTGTGACTTCCCCCACCCTGGGTCAGTCCATGACCTATTCAGGCCCCTCCTCCCCCCACCCCCCACTCGGCTCCACTCGGGATAGTCTGTAAAGTAGAGCCGAGGCCCAGTCTGTAGGCTGTAAAGTGGAGCCGAGGCCTAGTCTGTAAAGTAGTGGCGAGGCCTAGGCTGTAGGATGTACAGTGGAGCCGAGGCCTAGTCTGTAAAGTAGAGCCGAGGCCTAGTCTGTAGGCTGTAAAGTGGAGCCGAGGCCTAGTCTGTAAAGTAGAGCCGAGGCCTAGTCTGTCGGCCTTGGCTGGGGCTAGTATGTAAATGCGAGCCAAGGCCTCCGCCCTGTATCTCAATTCCTTGGCCCTGGCCTGACTCTGTGGGTTTTTGCAGCTGAGGGTTTGGGCTAGTTGAGTTGATTGTTGTGGGAGCATTTGCGAGGGGGGGAGTGTTTTTGGGTTGCGGCCTGTGGCTGTGGCTCTGGGTTTGGCCGTTTGCCTTTGTCTGGTAATGGCTCTGTGGGTTGTCTGGTAATGGCCGCCTTGGTGGTTTCAGTTGCTCGGTTGATGACGTCATTATTTGGCGCCACCCTTCAGAGCTTTTGCTGGTGACAGCGCGCGATCTGCCTTTCTATTGGATGCTGCTGGTGTCTTCAGAGCTTCTGGTGGTGATGTATAATGCCTGCGACAGATTTTTTTGCGTTTAAACTTTATTTTAGGTATGACAGGTGTGGTTTTTCTGAATTTTTATTATGCCAGATTACTTTGAGATGGTAATGGAACGCTGTGTCCAAATTTGATGCGATTTGGTCCAGCGGTTACGCAGCAAGGGTGTTTCGGACAAACGCGCAATAGGAACATTTATATATATATAGACTAGTTAACTAGAATAGTCTGGAAGCGGAGTACAAGAAATACATTACATACAGATAAGGTAAAGGTAAAGGTACCCCTGACTGTTAGGTCCAGTCACGGACGACTCTGGGGTTGTGGCGCTCATCTTGCTCTATAGGCCAAGGGAGCTGGCGTTTGTCCGCAGACAGCTTCCGGGTCATGTGGCCAGCATGACTAAGCCACTTAGATTATTGTATTTTAATATTCTGTTGGAAGCCGTCCAGAATAGCTGGGGAAGCCCAGCCAGATGGGTGGGGTATAAATAATAAATTATTATTATTATTATTATTATTATTATTATTATTATTATTACAGTATTTTCCTGCGTATAAGACTACTTTTTAACCCAGGAAAATCTTCTCAAAAGTTGGGGGTCGTCTTATACGCCGGGTCGTATTTCTTATACGGCGAGTATATCCCAAACTCTATATTTTAACTGGAAAAGTTGGGGGTTGTCTTATACGCCCAGTCGTCTTATATGACGGAAAATACGGTATTATTATTATTATTATTATTATTATGGCGAACCAGAGCAGTGCACGGAAATGCCATTTACCTTCCCGCAGGAGCGGTACCTATTTATCTACTTGCACTTTGTGCTTTCGAACTGCTAGGTTGGCAGGAGCAGGGACCGAGCAATGGGAGCTCACCCCGTCATGGGGATTCGAACCGCCGACTTTCTGATCGGCAAGCCCTAGGCTCTGTGGTTTAACCTACAGCAGATAAGGTAGAAATTGGTTAAAATGATAGAATTAGACTTCAGTTAAAATGCCTGCGGTAATAAATGATGGCTATGCTCTGCCTCCATAACTGGAGGCAGGAATGCTTCTGCATACCAGTTTGCTGAAATCTACAAATGGAGAGTGCTCTTTTCCCCCCAACTCCTGCTTGCAGGTTACCTGTAGGCATCTGGTTGGCCACTGTGAGAACTGGATGCTGGACTAGTTGGACCGCTGGCTTTATCCAGCAGGCCCTTCTTACGTTCTTAAAAGAGTCTTTGGTAGGTGCCGGAAAATCAACACCAAGCAGGCCTGTTGGACCTCACTTGGAAGGAAGTTCCAAAAAATTGCTCCCACAATACTGAACAGAAGGTTCATGATGGGTATTAGCCATGAGGGACCACTAAGAGTGACTTTCCATGATCAGGCAGGACTATAAGGGATCAGGCAGGACTATAAGGGATCAGGCAGTCCTTGGGGTATCCCACTAAGGGCCTTTTAAAACAATACCTTGGTAAAAAAAATAAAACTAGCCCCACACTGAATTTTTAAAAGCTCACGTCAAAATTTTAAATATTCAAAGCTAACCTGATTTATATTCCTAAAAATGACACATTTTCTATCAGAGTGAGGTTTTTCTTTTTAAAATCAAGCTGTATTAACATCTGCTCGTACAGAGACATCGACATCTTGCCATTTCTAAACTTTATAGCAGCCAACAAAATTATCTTTATTCATTTAGTTAGAGTCATACTCCATGTTCCTGCTCTTCGGTCTTCAAGGCGGTTTTCAACCAACAGAACCAACAGATCCAAATATCACCAAAAAAATCAAAGAAATGTCATATAAAAAATGAAAAGCAGCAAGACTAGCAAAAACATTTATCCATCAAAGGCTTGGTAGATTAAAAGTTTTAACTTGGTACCATGAAAACAGAAGAATTGGCACCAAATATTTCTGGAGGAAGCCTCCCCTAAATGTGGTGCTGCTATAGGAAAGGCCCTTCCCAGGTCATCAAATCTAACATTGGAGAAAGGGACACCTACACCATCAGCACCCACTGCTGCCTGCCTGGCTGGATTCATCTAAAAACTAAAGCTATAATTAAATTTATGAATTTAGTTAATTACCAAATGATGGAAATATTTGGAAATCCAGAGCTCCACATTGGCAGGTGGGACCACTTTGCACCACCCAAACATGCAATTAGGGGAATCAGATTCTGGTATGACTATTGTGAACAGAGGAAAACAGGCTGGCAGGACCGTTGCCACATAATATGACAGCTGTTTCCAAAAAAGCCCCCGCTTGGCGCAAACTGCTGCCCGATCCCTCCATCCACCTTCTGTCTTGCAAGGAGCTCTTGTGGATTGTAAAATTTATTTATTTATTTATTGCTTCCCTACAATTGACTTTAAAAAAAGGCTGCAATCTATTGTATGGTAAGAGTGAACCTCATGCAACTCAGTTGAACAAGTCTGAGTAAATAGGTATGGGGCCACGCTGCAAACTTTATACAGGGGAGCTGCAGGGAGAATGTAGTTGGTCAAGGGAGCTGTGGACTCAAACAGGTTGAAAACCTTTGCGCTAGAGGATGGTGGAGTACTAATAACAATGCTTTCTATCTCAGTCAGTTTTCTATTTTCTTGAGGTGCAACTTCAGAGTTTGGTAAGAAGATCATCAACTGGCTAAAGTGAAATCAAGAACAATTAAGGGTAGGAAGTTTGGCCAAGATCTGCTCTCTCTGTGAGGAGATGCCTTTCTCAGAAAGATCTCACAATCTATATAAACCAGCTTGTACCCATCCACTCCAGTCCAGGCTATTTCCCGCTTCTCTAAATGCTGGATGAGAGCAGATAGGAACAAGAGGAGAGATGATAATCCTGTTGAAGAGATCTTGATGGCAATGCCTTTCAGGCATAGGAGTGCATCTAATTGTCTTTTGCAGTGCGTCTCTTGCAAGCATATAATCAGTGGTTTTCCCCTCTTGAGTGACATTTCTACCCTGCGTTTTTTAACAGGAGAATTTAACCTGTTGACATTTAATCTGAGTATCTTTATTTTTCCAGTATCATCCATTATTCATTATTGAATTGTTGTTGCATATGGCAGCATGGAGGCAAACAATGCAGTTTGCGGCAAGAACAATGGTAACAGTAAGCATCTGATGGAGTTTAGCGGCATATGCTGCCATGGTGAAAACTACTTTTGAGAATCGTTTAGGAGAACGAGATCCCCTTCAATATTTAACACCATTCCATGTTTCAAATACCATATAAGGGGCCACTGAGGTTTTAAATTTGTGTCTTTCACTCATCCTGTGCTTATAAGATCAATTAAGTGCTGTATTTTTCCGTGTATTAGACGCCCCCATGTATAAGACGATCCCTATTTTTTGAGCCCAAAATTAAGAAATAAATATTTTAAACACCAAACAGAACAACTTTGATATTTTATGAAATATTCAAAACACCAGTACATTTAGTACCATATATTTAAACATCAAACAGTGAGGCAAGCTGTGTAATGGCGGCTGCTCCTGTCAGCTCAGTGTAACTCCACTGTAGCTGCAGCTCCAGTTCTCCCGCCTATGTGTTGCACTTTTGTCTTGGTATTTACAGTATGTACCATATTTACTCCATGAGTGCCAGCAGATGTGAACGCTGATCGAGTAGCTGCGACTGCCAGAGCTGCCTGAGTGAGTGCACTTGGGGAATGGGGGGTCTGGGTAGCCAGGGGGCGGCTGAGGGAACCGGGTGGAAGGGACAATGTCCAGAGTGGAGGCTGCTGGGGGGTGGGGGAGTACCAGACCAGTGTTTGTCATGAGGCCAATAGTGAGGGGAGGATGGGGGGAAAGAATATGGATGGTGGCATGTATTTATTTATATATTTAACTAGTGGTTTAAGCCCGTTTAGTTAACGGGCGCTAGAGAGCCTTCTTTCGCCACTGGGGGCAGCGCTGCCGAAGCGCTCTGAGGGGAGCGGCCTGCTGGCCGCCTCCTCTCCCAGCTTCTCGCCCACGGCCTCCTGGGGGAGAGAAGGCCGCGGCGGGGGATCGTCCGGCCAAAGCGCCGCGCGAGGCGGAGGAGGATCCTGGGCGGGAAAGGCCTCCGGCGCCACCTCCGCTCCTGGGGCAGGTAAAGAGGTTCAGGGGCTCCTCCGGGGAGGGAGAGGTGGCGGAGTGGAGCAGGGCGGCCGGCGTGGCGGCGGAGGAAGCAGCGGCAGCGGAGGTGCTTGGCGCTCTCTCTCCCCCCCCCTGATTCCTTGGGAGCTCCGTGCGAGGCGGCGGCGCTGCCCCAACTGACGACGCGCGTGCGCCGCCGCTGCCTCTCGGACACGCCCCCCTCTCCCGTCGTCCAATCCCTGCGTCCGTCTGGGACATGCGCAGTGGAAAATTTCCACTGACACACGGAATGTACGCACAGACACAGGCACTTTATTATAGAGGATTGCAACATTCCGTGTATTAGACAACCCCCAATTTTAAACTTTAAAAAATGGGGAAAATATATTATACACGGAAAAATATGGTATATAAATCTCTGACCACTGTGGTAAGGCACTCTTTTAACTTGTGAGATATGCAGCGTACTTAGTTAGCAAAAGTTTTCTTTCTTTAAGAGTTAAGCTGCCTGCTGGCTGCCAGGGCAGTGCCCTCTACCAAGTCCAGCAATATAATTCATTTTGATGCATTCAAAGTGGTGCTTTATAGATGCTTTTTTGAGCTTCCTGCTTCTTTTGCCAGCCTAGGTCGAATTCTTCTTCTGAAGATTCTATGTGTGAGGCAGTTTGCTCAAAATCACCTGGGACGGTTAGATTGAGAAGGTGCAAAAGATGCCTCACCTTCTTGTGGGTGGAGGCTTGGTGTTACATTCCGCCTGAGAAAACAATCAGATGAAAGGGGTAGCCCCATCTAAATCACCCCCCAGCATTTTGGAGTTTCTCCATAAATGGCTTAAATTCTCATGATTAAACGTTGCAGCACAAATCCTGCAAAATTGTAATTCTTTGCCCTTCCCACTCCAGGCTGCCTGGTGTGCGCACTTCTCTTAAAATGGCCTCCTCTATGGAAAGGCAGAAAAGCTTTCTGGGTCTGTTGTCAACATTTTGTTTTTATTCGCATCCTTACAAATGATTCAAAAGGAACATGTAAAAAAGCACAAGGAAAATAAAAAAATAAACTACCAACAACTAAAAACAAAAACAGCATACAAAGGGAGGGGACTAGCTTAGTTCCTGGGGGTTTATTCCATTCTCACCATTTTATAACTCCACATGCATATCATCACATTTTGTGATCATACACCCAATCAGAACTTGAACTGTTTGTTTGTTTTTCCCTTTAAGATTAGTTCCTGATCACGGGCATCAAGCCATATATGGTGCTGAATTTTTAAAGAATGTATTACATTTAGAGATTCACGAACAAGGCACTGAACAAAGGGCCGCCTCTTCCTGCTCCAACATTCTGGCTTTGGATTTTTCTGGTTTATTAGATTGATGATATTAAACAAGAGCTCCCTGATTCAGACGGAATAGGCAACTTTGGCTTAATATGAGCCATGATCTTCATGCCAAAATTGGCATGCAAGGGGGAAGTAGGAGACCTCGGCCCCAACACTTGCTCATGGTTTCATAAACCATATTTTATGAAGTTGCAAGCATTCATCTGAATCAGGCTTACGTGTAATAATCTCAACATTTCAGTTCTTCTCTGTCTATCATTAACTTCTCTTCTAGGATCCAACAACTCAACTTATTGCTATCAGCACAGCAAATGTTATAATAATACAGCAATACAGATATGAGAATGTAAAAAGTGGTTATCCAGGAAAACATAAATCTGCTTTACAGTAATTACCAGAAACTTGTCTGAGCCTTTAACTATTTTCTGTGTGTTTACTGAAAATTGATATTCATTCTTTTAGAGAAAGAACTTGAAAGGAAAAAATTCCCCATCTAAGATTGTCAGCTGTAAGTGGTAATGGGATTTTAGGAACACATACTTCCCTGTTAAAACTTGTTGTTTATTAAACTGTCTGTTTTTCAAAACAGACCTTGTTTCACAGTCAACAATAGGTTTTGGCAGCTGTTATTCATGTCACCTCCAACAAAAATACTATATATGCAATAAAGCAGACCATAAACACAGGAGAAAGGTGATAGTTTACCTTGAAGGAATTAAGAAACAAATATTTGTATACTGATATTTAGGCATATTCTCCAGCGAAATTTTTTTTAATACGCTTCCCCTCACTCCTGCTACGCACTGCAGCAATTTGATTACCCCCCTCCCCCCTTAAAAAAACTGAGTTCAGAATTCTAAATCAACCCTTCAACTCAAAACCTCCAGGAGGTATGAATATACATATATATTCACACCAATATAGACTTCTTAACACTTCCTTATCTTAACTACTGCATCAGGATAAAGTAGTCATGTTATGAAGTGAGACTCTTTATCATTTGGAGTCATTAAAAGCTCCACCCAAATAAGTTGGACATAGTTTTCTCTGTCCCCACCCCAACTGCCCAAATTCACTTTAAATAAGATCAGGCAGCCATTAAGGATTTCTCAACAGTTTCTTCTATGGCGCAGGAGTAAACACTAACCCCTAGTAGAAACCTCTCTTACTTTTGGGGGGTTGGGTGGGGAATCTTTTATCAAAACATGACAAACCCATGTCTACCAAGCTGTCCTCCCCAGGGCTGGTGCTAGACAGCAGCCTATAGTGCAGACTTCAGAGGAGTGCAATACTGACCTTTGTGCAGTACAGTTTTATAAATATTAGCTTTTGTTATTATTAATTATTAATTATTGATAACATTTTACTTTTATTTTATATATTGAAGGATGTTATCAATTTGTTGTTGTTGTAGTAGTAGTAGTAGTAATAACAACAACAACAACAACAACAACAACAACAACAACAACAACAACAACACTTTTATTTGCATGCTGCTCATCTGACAAGGTTGCCCCAGTCACTCTGGGCGGCTCCCAACAGAATATTAAAAACATGATAAAACATCAAACATTAAAAACTTCCCTAAAACGGGAATTCATACATTAGAATTGGTTTTTTTTGTGTATATATGAAACAGACCACTGAGTTGATTAGAGGTTATGTCACACACACAGAGGGGGGGGGGGAGAAAGTTTTAAAATAAAGGGCAGTTCAGTCACACCTTTTTTTAGAAAATGTATTAATTTTTCTAATGAGCTATAGTCCTACCTGAAATACCTTCATATACAGAAAGAAATTGAAGAACAAGAATGTGACTATGCTCTTGTTGAAACTAGCACTAAGAGACTGAATGTTGATGCTTCTACTACAAAAGACATAAACTCTAAGGCAGAAGTTTTACAAATTGGAGATATTTCTGGAAAACACACAGCAGAAAAAGAGGGTATCAATTAGAGTACCACAGAGTCTGGAAAAGAAGGATTTAATCATATATACTACAAGAGGAGAATACAAAATGGTGAAGAAGTGTGCTGTTAGTAGTTGAAATATATAACCTCAAATCATGTGGGGTTTTTTAATGCTTTGGATTACTGCTATGTGTTATACGTGGGGCTGACTCTGAAGATGGTTTGGAAACTTCAGATGGTGTAAAATTCAATGGCCAGACAGCTCAATAGAACAAGATGGTTTAAAAATATAACACTAATCCTGGCTTGAATGCATTGGCTGCCAATTAGTTTCCAGGCCTGATTCAAAGTCCTAGTGTTGACCTATAAAGCCATACACAGCTCACGACCTCAATACCTTGAAGACTACCTCCCCTCATACAAACTGACTCAGACCCTGCACTTGTCATCTGAGGACCTTCTCTATGTCCCTCGTACCTGAGAGGTTCAGAGGGTGGCAACATGAGAACAGGCCTTTTCTATGGTAGTTCCCCCAACTGTGGAATGCTCTCCACAGAGACGCTCACCTAGCACTGTCATCACATGTCACTAGGCATATATATGGATATAGATATAGATATATAGATTGAAGTCAGGGTCCTTGCTGATGCTATTTTTCCGGTAATGAGATTTTTTATTAAAGTTTTTCATAATACAATAAAGTAGCTGCTACAAAAATAAGTAGAATACAGAGTCCTCTCTTTAAAATAATTCTTAGCCCTTACCAAACAACAGAAGATAGCAGTTCATCCCAGCTCTCACCTGGGATCTTTCTTTTCTCCTCCCAGCTTCTCACGCTGGGAGACCAACGTTCTCTGTCTCTTACCCAGGGTCCTCCATCAACCATCCACCACCCCCATGAGTATACAGTCTCTGGCCCTTAATAAAGGCCCCAGACATAGGACTACAAAGAAAAGAGAAAGAAGAAGGAAAACGGGGGGGGGGGGGAGGAAAATGAAACAGAGAAAAGTGACAGGTAGGTAGCTGTGTTGGTCTGCCGTAGTCAAAACAAAACAAAATAAAAAAAATCCTTCCAGTAGCACCTTAGAGACCAACTAAGTTTGTTCTTGGTATGGGATTTCGTGTGCATGCACACTTCTTCAGATACCTTCAGATATCTGAAGAAGTGTGCATGCACACGAAAGCTCATACCAAGAACAAACTTAGTTGGTCTCTAAGGTGCTACTGGAAGTAATTTTTTTATTTTTTATTTTGTTTTGTTTAGAGAAAAGTGAATGAAAGAAATAAAATAATAAAGACAAAAGAAAAATATACATTAGAGAAAGATACAAAAAAAACCTTCTGATTTTTCATCTGTTGATTACATTTTAAAAAATGATTCTTTAAGATATCCAGTTCATGCTAACATCAATCATCACCACTTCCTGTGGAGATATTTCTTTTAAGTCTCAGAATCATTCCTTTCCCCCACAAAATGTCCAAGATGGGTTCCTCAATTGTTATTATTATTGATAAATGCCAACCATATTTTTCAACAATGACAGCATGCTTATATCCCATGCATCTGACTGGGAGATGGTCTGTAGTTTGTGGGTAGAGCATTTGCTTTGCATACAGAAGGGTCACTCTCCAGCATCTCCAGATAAGGCTTGAAGAGGCCTCAGTCTGAAACTTGAGGTGCTGCTGTTAAGTCAGAGTGGACAGTACTGAGCTAAATGGTCCAATGGTCTGACTCAGTATAAAGTAACTTCCTGTGTTCTGGTATACAGGACACCCAGGGATACAGAGTCACCTAGAAGATTTTTGGCCACTTCTGGCAACCACATTTGCAAGCCTGCATGCTCACCTGTGTTCAGTAAGCTCAAGGAGAACTGTGGAAAAACAGCATTCCAGTGTGCAAAATCACAAGTAATTGCATCTATGTTCATAAAGTACAGGAACAAGTAATTAATAGCTTTTTACGAGGAATCCGATTAGCATGACAAATGATATAACTACTGCAAGCAATGTACAGCTAATTGGACTACTCTGTACAGCAGGGAAACATCCCATGAATACATCTCAGGAGGAAGCAGGAGGAACAGGAAAGGAGAAGCTGGCTCTGTCAAGGCTTTCATCAATCAAGTGTACTTCACAGCACTCTGTATCCTGGCTTTGCTTCAAGAACCTTTCAGTTGGCAGCTGGAACATACCTGCTGCATGACTATAGCATTATTTAAAATACAGTAGATGGTAAATAATGAACCTTGAAATACTTGCACTCCTGCACAGAATACGAAAGGAGGATGATAAAGTTGTCAGAGCGAGGAAGGTTTGCTTATAAACACAATTGGGTTGTGTGAGGATTGATCAGTTTCAAGAAGGTAACATACCAAACTGAAAGGAATACTGCTGCCTAGGTGAGGGCTACACTTGTGAAGAGGTAAGAGGAAAAGCTAGTCTTGTAGGCCACTGCACAGTATAGCTAAATTTAAGAAAGCCAGAACTGGTTTAGTGTGTTTTCTGCAGCACTTAGAGGCCATCTTTCCAGAGCCACGCTAATCTAAAGATTTCAGCTATTTCAAGTAAAGTTGATGAAAGCATTCCCATGACACTCCAAAACGCTGTCTCCATTACTGACACGGTTCTTCTGTCCGTCTGCTTTCTGTAGAAACAAACCTCAAGCTTCCAACTTTCTCTATCTTGCACACTCAAAGATGCCATGCAGACTTATAATGTTAAGCCCCCCCCCCATCTCCATACTCACCCTGGATCTAGGTCCTTGAATGGTATAGCAGGAAGTAAAGTGCTTTTTGTTCCCATCTCAAGCAGGCTTGAATTATTACTCAGGTTTCATGCTTCCCCAGATGTTACCCAGGCCAATAAACACCAGAATGGAGAAACTGTGGTGGCAAGTACAAGCTGGCGAACTGAAGAGTGGGGGAGCTATGATGCCAAGGGGGTGGAGGAAGCTGCCAGGGAATAGAAATGCTGAACCAAATGAGCTGGGATTGAGGTAGCAGTGTAAGATGGGATGCCTTCTTGTAAGTAGATGCTTGGCCACTGCGGGAAGAGAATGCTGGACTAGACTTTTTAAATGTGTATATCAGCTTCCTACATTATTGTTTATAACCCACAGGAATGACAAGAAAATACACACTGCAATCCTGTTCTGAGGGCACCATAGTTGTTGCAATACCACAAACAGCTCCTAGTTCAGAATAGGATCTCAAGAAGCTGGAAATCAAACTGATGCCTTTTGAGCCTCTGTCTCCAGGTCTACTCCCCTAGGCTCCATCCCATTTCTGAAACCTCTGCAAGACCTCAGACCTGGATATGGAGTGCTTTTCCTGTGCTCCACAGTCTCCTGCCTGGGGCACTGCTGGTTGGCTGAGGCACTGGGGGAGGCACTAATTTCCTCAAGCATGGTGGAAGGCATCTGTGATGGTTCTAGCTCCCATTAAACACATCCCGTTGCTGCTGTGGTTTGTGGTTCAGCAGTCTCCTGGTCACCAACATCAGGCTGAGAGCCAAGAACCCAGTCTGGCTCCATAGTCATTGATACAGCAGCCTGCAACTCAAGTGTCTTGGTCACTGCTGGATTCTGGTTTAATGACATCATCCTATAAATAACAACAATTTAACAGACAGGTAGCCGTATTGGTCTGCCGTAGTCAAAACAAAATAAAAAATAAAAAAATTCCTTCTAGTAGCACCTTAGAGACCAACTAAGTTTGTTTTTGGTATGAGCTTTCGTGTGCATGGACACTTCTTCAGATTTTACATACAGTATTTCAAGATAGTATCAACAAACCAGCGAACACAAATCGCTGCCATCAATAATGATAAATTAAATAATTACAAGCAGGGAAGACATTTTAAGATAGGCCTTTGGTCTGATCCAGCAGGGCTCTTCTTATGTTCATACCCCACCCCCCAAACTATTCCTGAATCTATTCTTGAAATGTCATGGGCCTTTTATCTAAACTGAGATGTGTAGGAGAATGGAGGCTGGGCTTTCCAGTACGTAGATCACTATAGGAAAGTGGGTTTGCCCAACACAGAACACAACAAGTAATCAACCAATAAATTACTTGACAACTAAGGATTCAGATTTCCAGTTCAATCTACAGCATCAACAACGAATGAGACTTGAGGCTGCCCAAGATCCTAGGGACTTCTGCCAGTCTGAGTGAATAGTAATAAATTTACATGCCAGTGGTGAACTCATCTTAAAGCAGTAGGTAGATGGAGAGAGAGAGAGAGAGAGAGAGAGAGAGAGAGAGAGATCATGTGACAGACTGACAACAAATTTTCGACTCTCAGTGGTGTTCCACAATGTCCCCCTGCTCAATCTGAACACTGCAAAAAGGGGCTGTGAAAGAAGTGCCCTCCTATGCCCTTTGCAGCTTTTGAAGAGAAGTGATCAAGGGAGATTTCATTATAGGGGAATAAAAGTGTGCATGGAGCATTCTGTGCTACAACAACAACCAGAACTTTTCTCCGATTTTTAATTGGAATGAAAGGTCAGAGAACCAGATGAAACACACACTAAACATGTGGTGTGACTTCTGCAAAAGCACCAAAGAAAATAAATAGCCGAAGGGAGAAAATAATGGGGGAAAGGAGGCATATATGATAGCAATTGGAATAGTGTGCTTCCATTAAAATAGACAAACTAAGCTGATTTTAACTTTGCATTCTCCTTGGATAAGATGGACTTTTGATGTGACATTCAGCAGCCACAATCCTTGACCTGATTAATGATGACCATTCATTTTTAGTTTATATTAGCAATTAAAAAGTTTTCTATGAAGAGGAAGTTAGAGGCGCTACCATAGTCTGAATTAAGGTTTTTGCCAAGGCCACACCAACCATCTGTTAATCAATATGGCAGGAAAAGCAACCCTTTGCTGATTATGATAACTTGTAATAGAAGTGATAGCAGGCCTGTATACCTAAAAATAGAAAGTCTCCAAATAATGTTAGAAAGTGTTAGCAGCTTAAATGTTTGGAACCCCACTTACTGATTGTAACATCATCTACTGAGAAACTGCTGGTTTATGGGCAGTTTATATTTTGTGTGAAACCAGAATTGAAAAGTAAAAAAAGAAAGAAAATCCTCTATTCAAAATCATCCTCAAAATGCCAAGGCATGCTTGGCTGTTCAGAAAGATGGTCTAGATATTATATTACTGAGATGTGTATCTCTAATTAGATAATTCTGCATTACATGTACATTTATATTTTCTACACTTATCTCAGTGTGGGGCCTGATTTATCTGCCAACATGATGTGAAATCAGGTTGGTAAAAATGTCAGTCTTTGTATCGATAAGCCAATAATTTGGAGTGAGGATGAACCACAGGATAAAATGAAGAGCAGCAATATTCCCCCCACCCCTGGAAGCTCTATCAAAGTAGGCATTTAAAAAAAAAAAAATGCTTTAACCAGTAATTCACATAAATATGAGGGTTGTTTGAAATTGTCCATTCTGCTAGACACATGACAATCAAAAAACAAAACTGCTTACTACAGAAATATAGCTCTCTCTTTTTGTTTTGCCACCAATCTTGCCCGCAACAAGGTTATTCCACAATGTTGCTTTCAAAAATCCCATTGCAAAAGCTAAAAACCTGTCAGAATTCTAGCAGCAGTTGTGCAAGTTTGATATCAATTGTAAAAGGCCAATATAAGAGGAATTCTTTTATGGCAGCAACAACAGATCGTACACATTCATCTTTTACTTGCCTAACTCACACCCACAATCATTACAGTTTATCACATCACACTCCATAGGTGAGCTGAAATTCTTTCTTCTGTGCCCTTTTATCATGGAGTCTAGGGTACTTTTGAAAAAACACCAAGGGATGACAGATAAATATACTCACTTTCTGCATGTTGTTATTTGACATAATTTGATTGAATTCTACTAATTTCATTAACTTACAAATTTATTCAGCTCCTCAAATAGCAACATGCAGAAAATGAGTCAACCCTTGCAATTTTTGGCCATTGATTCAAAAGTAGCACAGAGCCCATGATAAGGGACACTGAAGAAGGGAGTTTCAGCCTACCTATTGGGTGTGGTGCCATATACTGTTGAAATGTAGTGGGTGGAGGCTATCGGTGAAAATGGTGTATCTTCACAGCCAGAGCAACAAATAAACTAGAAGGGAGGGGAATGTGCCAAACACCTGCATGGCTACCCCCCCCCCCCAAACGCCTTTCTGGGTTTCTCTCATATTACTCTGTCCAATTTCTATCTCAGAATCACCACATCTCCTGGCCTTTGGTTATCTCATTCTATGGCTAAGCCTCCCCACCCCCTGCCATCAAATAAGGTAAAGGTAAAGGGACCCATGACTATTAGGTCCAGTTGTGACCGACTCTGGGATTGCGGCGCTCATCTCACTTTATTGGCCGAGGGAGCCAGCGTACAGCTTCCGGGTCATGTGGCCAGCATGACTAAGCCGCTTCTGGTGAACCAGAGCAGCACATGGAAATACCGTTTACCTTCCCGCTGCAGTGGTACCTATTTATCTACTTGCACTTTGACGTGCTTTTGAACTGCTAGGTGGGCAGGAGCTGGGACCGAGCAATGGGAGCTCAGCCCGTCGCGGGGATTCGAACCGCCGACCTTCTGATCGGCAAGCCCTAGCGTCTGTGGTTTAACCCACAGCGCCACCCGCGTCCCATCAGATACAGGTTCACAAATTAAGAACATCTTCCCTACAGATCTATAGCTTCTCTTGCAAGATCCTATTAGGACATCTGTAGCTCTGAAGACTTATTAGGAAAAAAGCAGGAAAAAAAGTTAAGACTTTTGACATCTAGATGAGTTATTTTGCTTCTGTGAAATTGCTGATACGGCAAGGACTGCCAGCCAAACAATTTTATAGGTAATAATTCAAAGATATATTCCTCCTCCCAAAATAAATAAAAGCTTCCTTAATCATCTTTCCTGTGACCAAAATAAGTTGAATAAAGAGGAAAGCACATACAGCTGAAGACCAAGCCTTAATACTTAACTATGTTGTGATGTCCCTGCAGTGTTCTAGGGAGCCCTTATCCTTCAGGGTTCACAAAAAGTCTCTAACTAAACTCCCTCAAATGGGACTCAACAAGTGAAGTAAGCCGTATTGGGTTCAATGATATTTACTCCCAAGGAAGCGTGTATAGGATTGCAACCTAAGCCAGACAATTTAATATAGAATATTCCTAACTCAATGTGACAAATGTATAATCCAAAAACAAAGACAGTCTCTATTGTACAGATCTTTACATAGGAAATATATATAATATATACATATAATAATATTTATATAATATATAAATCAACCCTATCAAGGCATGGAACTGCTGGCTTATAGGGCCTAACTATGATCTGCCCATTTTGCCTGCAATGTAGTTGGGGGAAAAAGTGCCCATCTGTCCATCACCTGATGTCAGGTGCTGGGTTTGTGAAACTGTGACGCCAAATTCCAAAGCAAGCTCCCAGTTCTTTCCCAAAGAAAGAATTGGGAGTACGTTATAAGCATGCTCCTGATTGCACCTGATTACACCTTTCTAGATGCTGTGTTTTGAATTTAGTACCTTTCTCTCTCACCCTGCCCTGATTTATAGTGTACTTACAACAGCTAATATCATACAATGTAAAGTGGGCATCAAACTGGTTCATGGAGAGTGGCTATTCTGGATCCCTGTTTTAAGAAGTGCACAGAGAAAACTGTATGAATTCACAAAGTTAATGGACTGCTTATTCCCTCAGCCCCTCAAACTCTCTCTGGCTGCAATCCTCCACAAACCTATTCGCAGAAATCCTCCTGGGATACAAATGAGTTCACACACATATACTGCTGTGGCCTCTGGAAGTTGCTTGTATCAAGCACATGGAGCAAGCAGAATCAGATGAGTGTGATTTTTCAAAGTTGGATCGTTTCCACTTCATTTCAAAAACCAGTTAACCCCCGGACCCAAGAACAACAATTATATTTCAATTCTTCAGTAACAGTTCTTTCATTAAAACCTCCAGAGTCTGTAAGGCATGTACAAAAATTATCACCAAAAGTTCTCCCTGCTGAGTTTTCCAGCAAAAAAAGGAAAGCATCTGAAAGTGAAAAGAAAAAAGAGATAGCATAGCCTTTGGCTCAACTGGTTTGTAGCTCTACAGGGCTATTTTGTACAAGGTGATATTCTATTTTGACTTGAAAAAACTTGAAGCACCAAGATGATTCTTCCCCCTACACCTTTTACAGCTCACTTGATTTTAACACTAAACACTGGATGTAACACTCAGCAGAAGAGCTCAATGATTAAGAGACTCAAGTAGCCAGGGGAGTTTGACACAGACTGACAGGCTCCAGCTAAGCTTGCTGCGTAAGGATTTCGTCTGCACTTTGTCTTTCTGTTACTGAAATCATACCTAAGGGCAAAAAGGCAAGGGATACACAATAATACATCATGGCTCACTTATCAGGAAGGGCCCTGACAGCAAGTAGATAACCTTCCCAGTAAAGACTTAAAAGAAATAATGAGAGAAGAGCACCAATAATTTCTTACATGTCACTAATGCGCTATGAATTTTGAATGTTTCCTGGATACGAGAAAAGAAAATCCCTAACTGAGGAATCATCATACTTGGCAATGGTTGCCATGACCAAAAATGGGAAGAGCACCCCCTCTGGATTGTATTCAGTGATAGTCCTACTCTGAGTAGACACACTGAAATGAATAAACATGACAAACCTGAGGTCATTAATTTCAAAGAGTCTACTCTGAGTAAATATTGGTTGGATACAAACCTTTGGAATTGTGAGCACAATGACCAGCAGAGCAGAGCAAGCTTATAGACAGGGGAGGCTGAAATATCCACTTGGCTAGCAGCCATCCTCTCTCACCTAACCTTACTTCGGGTAAGGTTCTACTTAGAGAAGGCACACTGAAATTAATGGACATATGTTAGCAGGGCCGGAGCGTCCATTTAGGCGAACTAGGCAACTGCCTAGGGCGCCAAAATGGAGGAGGCGCTGGCCAGCCTGCCCCCCGCCACCGCCCCAACCAGAGGCGAAAATCGCGGCGGCGTGGAACGCCTGGGGCGTGCAGTGCCCGGCAGTGCCCGGCTCGCGCAGCGCCCGGCAGCTTCCGGCTCGCGCAGCTTCCGGCAGTGCTCGGCTCAGTTATGTCACCCCTTGCCTGAAGGGCTAGCATCCTCTCACCCTTTCCCAAACACGCTCCCTTGTGGAGTGTTCCCTCAGCCTCTTCTCCTCTCCCCTCTCCTTGGGAGTCATCTGGGCAGCAGCTTCCACCTCCACTGAGCAGCCGCCCCCGCCCCAAAGAGAGGTGTCTCCTTACGCTGCTCTGCAGGGACCTGGGAAGAGGATTCCCCCAGTCTTAGCAGCCCAACCGAGACTGGCCAGAGGTGAATGTGAAGTCAGCCCCTTATTCACCTTGGGAGGCAGCAGTGGGCCCTGCCAGGTCTGCATGTCAGAAAGGTTCCCCTTCAGTGCTGGACAATCAACTCTCAGGCAGGCATTGTACACAGCAAGCACAAGAAAGGCCAGAGCAGCACCTGCCTGCCTGCCCTCCCACTTGTCCGTCCATTCCCAGCAGCGAGGGCTGGCAGACTGGCTGGCTGGGCTCCCTCACTGCTTGCTTGCTTACTCTGAGGTCGCCTCAGCTCCTGGCAACCCCCCCCCCACCTCCTGGACAGTCCCAGAGGCACCATTTGCCTGGGGAGCTTGTACACAGGGCTGCTGCACAAATAGCCACAAAAGCCTTTGGAAGGCAGTGGCGCAAGGGGGCATCAGAGGAGGGAGGGAAGGAAAGAGGGACAGAGGCCAGTGCTGCCTGCGGCACCTCTGGCCATCATTCAGCGCACTCTGGTTGAAAACCACTGCCCTAAGGGAACAATTGGGATACAAATGTAATTAATGAGTAATTAATTAATTTACAAAGCATTCAACCTATTTGCTCAAACTTATTCCTATGCATTATCTCAAGTCCTGTAACATCAATATCTACATATAGTGGAAGATTGGGAATGTACTGTCTGGTGCTGCCCTCCCCTTCTGGCTATACCTACATGTTGGGCACCATGTTCATTCATGGCCCGATGTGGAAGAGTTCTGTTTGGGCAATAAATGAATTACTAAACCCATACTTCATAATATTAATATAAATACTAAAATACCTGCTACTGAAGTTTGATATAAGAAGCTGAAATAAATGCATATACATATCAGTAGGAATATTATGGTCAGGGACGACAGGAGCTGCAGGTTCCCCATCCATGTAACAAATCTTCATTTAAGGAAAATCAAAATCTTAGTCCTCAAAGAACCCCAGTCTGCATGTGGTAATTCCTGCCCACTTCACAACCACCTGGGCAACATGTGTGAAAGTACATAGCAGAGCAGTTCCTACCCATTCCAATCAGAGAATAATAAAGTTCAGTTCATATGCCACAGAAGCCTAAACATACGTGAGATGGAAATGCTTGAGCTTTAGCAACTCTGGGTTAATCTGTATTCTTCATATCTTTGCTTTTACAAGATATTGGGCTTTAATATGTGCCTCACATTTCATTTAATATGCTTAGCACCAGTTGAATAGAAGAGTGTTAGAAGTGCAACCACAAGAATCAGGGGACCAGGCACATGTTAAATCTGGAGGGCTATTGATCACTGCTGCTTCTCCAGTAGGAACATTACATTAACACTTTAAATAGCAAAGGCAAGGTGGAAGGTCAATCAATCCAGCACCACATAGTGTCTGCTTATCTTGGTTCAGTTTATTGTTTCAGACATTAGCTGCAACAATGGATAGGGCATAGCTTAGTGGTAGAGCACATACTTTGCATGCAGAAGGCCCCAGCCTCCATCTCCAGGTAGGTCAGGAAAAGACTGCTGTCTTGAATCCTGGAGAGTCATCACCAGTCTAGCTGAGCAACTCTTGCCACATACAAAATTATGCTCAGTCCCAACATCCTGTTATCACCCTTCTCCAACTTGATGGCTTCCGGATGTTGTTGCACTACAGTTCCCATCAGTCCCAGCCAACATGGTCTGGATTATCTAATGTACCACTTGGGAGGGAGGGACACATTTCAGCTATACAGCGATTCTCTTACCAATGGCATTATGCAGATATCTGTGTAATTCCTCCCCCCCCCCTTGAGGTTGTGTATGTGGGTAGATGGGGTGGGGATATTCTGCAGTTAAAACATTTTAAACTGCTACAAGTAATCTTCTAAGGAGGGCAATTAAAGAGAACATTCTCATGAACTCATTGAACAGAATTTGCTTTGCCAAGCTTTTTGATTTAACCCACCCACAGGGTTCGCTGTAAACACACAAATGCCTGGAGAACACCCTGAAGTAAAATAAAATAGTAATAGAGTTATTTTTAATGTTGACAAAGGGAAGAACACAGCAATGTAATTCTCTCCCCTTCCTATCCTGTTGTACCGGTAAGTATATTACAAATTCTCTTTTTGCATGAGTTAATTATTTATAACCACATTCCTCTATTTCAAATCTGTATGAACTGCAAAAGGACTTTCCTTATAATAAAAGGCCTTGGAATTGGCTTTGACTCTGGCACATGTTTTATTGCCATCACAAGATCTAGGAGCTCAATACTGCATTCCATAAGTTTTCATCCACCAGTGGAAGGGAGAACGAGGGTTCCTTACTGCAAAAATGGAGATTAATCTAAGGCCTGCTTCAGATTCAACAGCAGTATCCTGAGCACATGCTGGGACACTGGCAGTCCAACACCACTTATGCTAAAGTGCCATTTATGAAATACAGAACATTGTGGCACTCTACATGGCTACAAAGATTTGTGGTCCTTTTTGCTGAGCTGACAGTATTGGGAGCATCACAACAGCTGTGTGGAAAATCGCCATGTCAGTGTGCCAGTAGTCACTAACTGACCTGTGTCTGAGCAGGGCTGGGCCATGAGCTCTGTGGAACACAGAAAGCTCCCTTATACCAAACCAGACCACTGGTTGAGTTGAGTTGGGGTTGTGATGATCTTAGTCTGCTTCAGAAATCCGATTCGAGCATTTCCAAGGTGGTAGTTTTATTTTCTTAAGCTTCCTGACCTCTGGTAGATTTAAGCAGAGAGGTTTTAAGCATCACAGAAATGGTTTATTCTGCCAATACACTTTGTCTAATAAAAGGTGTAAAAGGGTTCTGTAAAAATTCTGGAAAGCAGGAATAGAGACAGAGTTTGAAAACCATCACTGAGACATCAGTCCAAAGCTCTACACACCCAAGGGAGCTTTGGACAGCAGCTCCACCTTGGTGCTTCAAGACAAACCAGTTTAAAATGAGTAGAGTTTCCAAAACGTGTGATATGGCATGAAGGCAGGCAGGTCAAAAGGGAAAAGAGATGTGTTCCAATGCGGCATGCTGAAACCCTTGAGCACACCTTAAATAATTATTTGGATCCCTGTCTGGCAGTGATACAATATGAAGTCAGGAGACAGGGAAGGCTAAAATATATTTTATAAAACAGCCTCTTCATTTTGTCCACTTTGGCCAATTACTAGGCATGCATGCTCCAATATTTATTGCAAAGGGCCAGAATATCAAACCGTGCTCATTAGATAATTAGAAATCCCTAGTGTATCTTGAATGAAACAATTTATCTAGGTCCCTTTGATTAAATGACTAGGGATTTCCAAAGTGTTGCATAAATTGTGAGGGGCGAGGGGATGGAACAACTGTCACCTCTTAACAACGCAGCAACAAAATCTCAAGCTAAAAAATAAAATGTATATCAAAGAACTGCTGTTTTACAACAGAATATTCTGGCACCTTGAACAGGTTTATCAACCACCACAAAGCAACTAGCCTTTAAGCTACCGTTGAAGTACCGTTTTTGCTACAATGGACTAAAAGGATTACTACTCAGAATTTTGCTTGTTAACAATACAAATGAAATTCTTGGGCTGCTGAAATTCATTAAGTACTACCTACTGCCCTAGATCTGTTAACGGGCAGAGTATGTACAATAGATTAAAAAATACACGGCCCAAAGTTAGAACACCTTACTAAAAACAGCCTCCAAATATCACACACACCCCTGTGAAATATTCCATCCAGCTTCCAGCCAAGCATAGGGGAATTGTATCAGCATTTTCCTCACAGTCACATGCTATTGCATCTAAGACTTGGAGATCCTATTTCCTAGATTAATCTGTAGAATGAGATACCTAAACATCAACACCAAGCGCTAATTCCTTTATTAAAAAATAAATTAAAAATCACAAGACGTTTACACATTAGGGCTGCAAACAAAGAATAAAGTTGATTTAGTGAAACAAAGAAAACTCCCCAAAGTTGAAGATAAAATTTAAGATGTACATCCTTACCCAGTCACTAATGAAAGACATTTGCCTTAGTGGATGGCAAAATAAACAATGACTTGTTATGAGAACAACCTTTGGGTTGTGTGCTTCCACCCCATATCCTCTCTCTCTCTCTCTCTTTAATTATTTGTGATTTTCAGTTACCGGTATATACGTTTCAACAATTTTACAGTCATTTTAACATTTCAAAACCTGACTTACTTACTTCTGTTTCTGTGGTTCCTTAAATTTAAATTTATATTTATCATTTCCTGCATATTCTAAATTAACTTATTCTTTTATTAATCTACTTTAATTATCTACTCTTATGAAACTGCAGGGTGTTTTTTTTTACAATAATCCTGCCAATGTCTTAATCTGTTTATAGTTTATTTGACCCCCTTGTTGCTTCTTCCACCTTCTGAGAAATGAAATTTGTTGGACCTTATATTCTTGGCAGAGTTCCAACAGAGTAGTTGAAGTCTCCCATGACTACTATAGCTCTCCTTTTTGAATGCTTGGTAATCTGCTCTAGGAAGGCATAATCCATTTTGGAGGTGTATAGCAAATACCCACAGTAAGGTCATGCTCCCCACCCTTACCTACCATTTTTACCCATTTACTCTCAATCTGCCTTCCATGCTCCAGGTCATGGATCTCTTCACAAGTATACATATCCTTAATACTCACCCCTTCATGTTTGGTTTATTACTTATGAATAGGTTATAACCCTCAATTTCTACATTCTGGTCATGAGTGTCATCCCACCAGGCTTCAGTAATGCCTGTTAGATCAGATTTGCCATTCTGTATTAAAAGCTCTAATTCATCTTTGTTTCCAATACTCTGTGCATTAGTATAAAGACAAGTGAAACCATGAGTCAGTCTCTCCAGCTTCTTCCTTCTTCTAGTTTCTTGCCCTTAACAGGCATCTGTAACACTGTCTTAGTTTCCTGTGCATCATTACCTCCAGTACCAGGTTTCCCCCTGTCATTTGTACTGTTGTCTCCCTCCCACACAGAAGCTTTCATTTCTATTTCAGACCAACCCCAGTTCCTTGTGATGTCTGAAGCCAAACAAACTGCTGTTAGTCTTTACTAGGGCTAGGTTGAACAGGTCAATTCCAAACCTCCGCTTGCTTCAATTAATCACAGTCACCTAATAGCTAGAAGGAGGCAAGAAATGGGCTTTCTCCTCCATATGCTGCTAACATTGTGCTCTCCCTCCCTGGTGGCTGCCTCCTCTCGCTCCCTGCTTTCTTTCTTTCTTTCTTTCTTTCTTTCTTTCTTTCTTTCTTTCTTTCTTTCTTTCTTTCCTAGTCCAGTTGGCTCTCTTAGTCACACTGAGGGATCGTGGGCTAGGGTAAAGAGATTTCTGCACTCTTAGGCAGAGATGGAGGTTAGCTTGCAGCAATGGCAGAAAGTGACTCCTTTTCCTCCCTTAGTGGCCCCAGGTCCAGATGAATTCTGACAGAAATAGCTGCTGGAGGAAAGACAGAATCTAATTTGATTCTGGATGTCTTGGATTCAGGAATGCCCCAGGCAAAATACTGCTAGGTTGGTATTATCTTGAAAGACTTTGTGCCTACTGCGTTGGCATCTGTGTCCCCATCCATTCCCATTTCTACCTTCCAATTCCCCCCCCCCCATGGATACAAGGGATTCTTTGTGTTCTATTATTCCTGCCCCTACATTCTTTCTAAGCCCAGTTATTAGAGCACAATAACAAATGAATTTCAAGAGATGGTTTTATGATAAAACAGTCAGATAATCCCCAATGTCTGCATAATAATTTCTTTAAAATTCACCCTTCTTTTAGGTCCCCTTATTTCTTTCCTTCCCTGCATTCTTTGTTCATGATCCCTTTCTTGCTCATTAAATTTTTCTATTGGCATCTTCCTCCCTTTCTCCTCTGGCACAATCCTCCCACCCATCAACCTCTCATTCCTCACCTTCTCTTTCCCCAACACATGCTTCTTTTTGTCTTTTCTTTATTACTTGGACTCAACCCCTCCCCATTCTGTTATTTTCTACCCCAATCCTCCTTGTCCTAATTTTTAGTGCTTTCTACTTCCATTGTTATTCATGCCTTTTATCCCAATAGATGGGCTCCATGAGATGGCCTCAATTTTAGCTAAGGTTTCCCAGGGCACAACTCTAAAGAGGAGAGAAGTAAGGAAAGGAACCATTAGCCAAGGCAGAACATCCATAAGAAGACCATGCTAATTCTGAATCCTAAATCAGAGGGTAGGTAAGCTGGAGCACCAAATACCTCTTAAAATAATTGCCAACTTTTTAGTTTGGCAGTGTATATTTGCACTCCTGGTTATGTGTACAAGTATGTAATCACTAGCATAACTAAATAAAACAGGGTATGGAAAATCTAAGGTGCAAATGCAATATGTGGCATTTCCAGAGCCATGAAGGCTTCAGCAAGGCAGAGACAGAGAAGACTTAATGGAAAACCTCAGGGGTCTTCCTCAGCTGTTATCAGACTTGCTTTTATTATGTCTTTATTAAGCTCTTTTACAACTAATGCATTTACTATTCTCTACAATGCCTTCCTCTTACTCTGTATTCTCTTTAACTCCTTCCAAGGATTTCTTATTAATCCGTCCATGCCTACTACTCCTTCATACTGCAATTTCCTTCTCGGTTCCTGCCAGGGGCTGTGTTAGGAGGGGGCCTGAACTCAAGGAGCTGTATTCTGCCAAATTCCACTCAGAGCAGACCCACTCAAATTAATAGACCTTAGTTAGCCATCTGCTCCATGTAGGACTAGCATTGGATACAACCCCAGGGTCTTTTACACCAGGCCCAAGAACTCCTTGCCTTTCTTATTTTTTAATTTTTTTAACTTTAAGAAAACAAACAAACTATCGGTATGTTGCTTACAGTGCAGCTTCCTCTCTGAAAGTCAGTCTAATTTTGCATCCACATACATGTATGTAATTTGCAAAATTGCATCATAGGCATGTCCCCTGAGTCCTTTAAGGGCCAGAAGGGCCTCCTGCTTTTAGCCATCTTCCCACACTTGATGCACGACTAGCTTCTATTATTCTGTTGCAACTTCTTGCTCCAAGTATTTGCTAATGCACTAGATTTGTGATTTAGGAACACCTGCCTTATTCTGAAACAGAGCCTTGATCTATGTATGTATATATCTTTATTGTCATTGTACAAGTACAACGGATATAGCTTAGTACAGCTTACACCAGTCTTTCTCAACCTTAGGTCCCCAGATGATGTTGGAATACAATGCCCACCATCCCTAGCTAGCCAGACCAGTGGTCAGGGATGATGGGAGCTATAGTCCGATATTGGAGATCCAAGACTAAGAAGGGCTGATCTACACTGACATGTAGAGGCTCTCCAGGGTTTCAGGCAGAAAGTCTCTTCCAGCCTGTGACGAACCAGGTAGGCGAAGCTAGAAATAGAAGTGCTGGGGGTGAAACAGTTAAATGGAATGCCCAATCCAAACCCAGAGGGAGGGGGAAGGTGAAGTCCGGGGGACTATAAAAGCCCACTCTGGGGGGGTTGTGTCAGTTAGAGTTGGAGTTAGAGTTGGGAGTGGTTGGGTGGTCGAGGTTGGTTATTGGGAGGAGGTTTGAAGTTTGGCAGTTGGGGGGAAGTGAGAGTCAGTTGGACAGCTTAGAAAGAGGCTTGAGTCAGTTAGGTCAGTTAAGTGAGGAACAAATACAACCACTAAGCATTCTTGGACACATTAATTAAACCTCACGTGTTTTGATTTCTGTACTAAATAAACAATTCTTTGATGTTACATTTTAAGCCTGACTGGACTCAATAAATTTACCAGGGAGGCCCTGGTTGGTGGCAGCGTAAGAAGAGAGTGTGGTGGCACAGGGGTCAATCGACCGTGAAACGTCCGGGGACCCTGTGCGATCGCCACACAGCCCTACTTGAGATGTCACTGGAAATTGAACCAAGGGCCTTCTGCATACAAAGCATTGAGCTATGGTCCCTTCAAGAAATAAAAAACAAGTCTCATTTTCATATATTGGAACTAATGTACTTTTCCTGCAGATTTCACCTCCAACCCCCGCCCCCGGACAACAGTAAATGTTTATTTTACTAGAGATAATCATAAGCTACAGCAACTGTCACAGACTCCTCTCCCATCAATCTTGATTGATTAGGTATGGTTCTTTATATGGGAAAAAAACCACTTTGTAAGAAAATGTGTAGTGGTGCAATACGTGAATGGAAGTCTAAAAATGAAATGTGAATATGGCTGAAGATCAGTATTATTCTGTAATAGGGAAAAGAAGATTAGAAGAATCTCTGGCACCAGATATATACCCACACACTGAGCTTTTTGTAAGGAGATTAATCACACCCTAAGTAAAAAAATAGTAAAAATCATCATCATCATCTTAAACTAGTAAAAGTCTCATATAGCAAAAGAAGGTTGGCTTAGTAGAGTGTTAAAGCATTAAAGAGCCACAAGTGGGAAGACAGGTACACAATGGCTCTGCATAGTATTCTGTAGCTATGAAGCCCAAGGGATAAAAGTGGCAGTCTGGCTTCCTCTAAAGGCTGCAATTGGAATAAATTATGCAAACATGAAGTGAATGGGTGTAATCTGTTCTTAAGCACTTCAGAAGAGCCTTGCTGGATCAGACCAAAGGTCCATCTAATCCACCATGCTGCTCTCACAGTAGCCAACCACATGCCAATAGGAAGCCTGCAAGCAGGACCTGAGTGCAAGAGCACAAGAGAACTGGTATTCAGATGCATAATGTCTCCGGTACTGGAGGCAATATATGGTCATCCTCCATGAATATATCTAATCCCCTTTTAAAGCCATTCATGCTGGTGGCCATCGCTACATCTTACTACATATACTTTATTACACCAGGGGCCAGAAAGGAGGCTGGGGAAAAGTCAGCAATCATGAGAGCCAGTGTTGTACAGTGGACTAATGCAAGGCTGGGATCGCCCCACCGCCGCTGCTGCTGCCAACGCACAGCAGCCACAGTTTGGAAGGGCGCAGCGCCCCTCTGAACCGAGGCTCCTGTGTGTGTCTTTGCGAGCTGCAGAGGCGGCGGAGGGGTAAGCCCCACCGCCGCAGCTGCCGCCCACAGCAAGGACACACACAGGAGCTGCGGTTCGGAGAAGCGCTGCGCCCCTTCGAACTGTGGCTCCTGTGCGTGTCTTTGCAGGTGGCATTAAAATGAATCTTGCTGCCCGTGCTGGTAGCCAGTGATCAGCTTTTCATTGACTGGGAGATGCCATGCCATTTCCCCTGTGGTTGCCACATAATTGGAAGTCTGTGTAACTAGGTCCAAATGCTTCAGGTGCTGAATAGTTCTTAAAATGAGCCCTATCCAGTGTGGTGTAGTGGTTAAGAGCGGTAGACTCGTAATCTGGGGAACCGGGTTCGCGTCTCCGCTCCTCCACATGCAGCTGCTGGGTGACCTTGGGCTAGTCACACTTCTTTGAAGTCTCTCAGCCCCACTCACCTCACAGAGTGTTTGTTGTGGGGGAGGAAGGGAAAGGAGAATGTCAGCCGCTTTGAGACTCCTTCGGGTAGTGATAAAGCGGGGTATCAAATCCAAACTCTTCTTCTTCTTCTTCTTCTATCATATTTGTGTGCGTTCCTTTTATTTTGAATTAGAGGACATATATTCCTTTGCTGCTGTGCTTAAAGTTTAAACTCTGCTATAATCCAGGATGTTCATTAGAGGACTGAATTTCTTTTCTTTTTAAACTGTGTCAAACTATTGAGCTCTTCCCTTCCCTTCTCATCCTTCTGCCAATTACTGGAGAAATTATGCATTAAGTTAACAACAGAAGAAGAAGAAATTAAGACAGTAGAATTGAACAGAAAATCCATCAGAATATATGCAGCGTATTTTGGTGATTTATGTCTTGCTAAACAGACCTTGAATAGCAGGTGGTCAAACAAGCACAGGGAAGTAGTTTATTTCTACCATAGGCAAAGTTGTACATGTCAGTGCTTTACCAATGATATCTGAATGGCAAATATGGTGGCCTTTGGTCCCCTTCATTCCATTTTGTTAGGCTCTATATTATAATATTGTGGCACAGTATTGAGCAGGCCATGTCAAACATTGTATAGGTTGCAACAGCGATGTATGCCATCCAGGCTGCCGGTCCTGTTCCTAAAACTAAGCATCTGCAAGGTTGCCCAGTAAACATTCCTTTGTTGCATGTCAGAATTGCAACAGACATGACTGATTCACTTGAGGTTTGTATAGCTGACACAATCATCTCGTCCCCAGTAATCATCAGTTCTGACTGTTTCAGTGATTTCGGGCAGCTGTTTGTGAGGGGTTTTTTGTTTCCCCCCTACCATCCCAATCATCCCAAGCAAGTTCGTCAATACATTTGTACCCCTTCCCGGACCATCCAAAATGTTCCTCTCTAATTAAGTTACCCTGCAATTAATATTCGACCCAAATCCTGCTCCAAATCATTTCCCTTTCTTCAGTTAATTGCCACCATTCAGCATTACCCTCTCCAAATTAAATTCAAAATAAAGTGGGTACACAATTTTAGGGAGGCCTACACTGACCACACCTCAGCACCACCCTGCCCTGCACCTGCAATGACCCATTACATGGCAATGATGCTGCTGTCAGGAAGCCAGGTGCACAGCGCTGCCCTTGCCCATCAGCTGCTGCTGTTCATAGAATCATAGAGTTGGAAGGCACCTCAAAATCCATCCTTCTTCAGGAAGACTACTGCTGGGGCAGGAAGACCATTAGTACAGCATCCCTGGTACATGGCCACCACCCACTGCTTAAAACCATTGAAGAAAGAGGAAAGTGGATAGATATATTTTCTCTCTCTCTCTCATAATACTAAAGCTCAGGGACATCCAATGAAGTTGAATGTTGGAAGGTTCAGAACTGACAAACAAAAGTACCGCACTTCACACAGCATACAGTTCAACCAACCCACTCCACTAGCAGAAGCCCCAAACAAGCCCCTTTCGGGCTGCTCCTTCCTCCTCCTCCGCCTTTGCCACTGTCGGCATTTCCCACCCTCGGCTTATACTTGAGTTTTCCCAGTTTTTGTGTGGTTAAATTAGGTGCCTTGGCTTATATTTGGGTCGGCTTATATTCACGTATATATGGTAAGTCTTTGCCAGTTTGATGCCCTCCAAGTGGTTTTGAATACAACTTGCATCAGCCCCAGCCAGCATGATCCTAGGAACCATGCCGAATGAAGATGGCCCGTATCTCTGGAGGCCACATTTTCAATCAGCTACACAGTAACATCTACATTAGAGGTAACCAGGGACTAAGACACTGCACTGACAAGTCCCATGCACTTACCTGTCTAAATATGGAACATTCTTAAAGTTCTTGTGTTTACTTTAGAATCAACTGAAGGTCAAACAGGTCAAAGCACAAAATTTAACAGGAGCAGCATTAAGGAATAACATTGCTACTTCAATGAAAAGCACCAAGTGGCACCCACAAGGAAGTGGCATGGCTGCCTTGTAGAATGGACATATTTTTGACCATGTATATTCTGTGTTATACTTCATTCTCACCTAACAGCTTTAACTCTCCTAATAGTTTTAAGCCAGTAGTTCCCAATTAGCGAAGTACTGTGAACCCCGTTTTTCAAAAGCTAAGCCATGGAACCCCTACTTTTGAAAATGTTGATATCTCTGTGGTAGTTTTTGTTATGTGAATGGTGCCACCATACCCTCCAACATGTCCCAGTGCAAAACTGGGGTGCACATCTTCCAGGCCATGCTCCCATATGAGTCACATGACCCATGTGAGAGCACAGCCCTCAAAAATGTGATGTCCTGGACAGTTGGTGGGTATGTGCCAATGGGACAATCAATTTGTGACCACTGTTTTAAACTACTGTATTAAGTTAGGTGCATTTATTTGCATTATTTTATACTGTGCTGTGTGTGGACTGCTTGTTTTATGCTGTATTTATTTCTTGACATTTAAGATGATTTGCCATCTTCATCTTCTTTTTAAATATTACTGCTCATGTGATACGCTGCAAATTGCTCTGGGGCCCAGCCTTTTGAAAAAGTGTCATGCAAACAGATGATAATGCTCTACTATCAACTACTCTATGGGAAGAAATCCATGAGATGCAGGCAAGCAGTGAACACATCAGGCGCCTCATCCTGTTCCACAGAACTGTCCTCTCCTCCACAGGCTGGTATTTCATTTTAAGTGTCTTTTACTTTGTCCCTTGCCTGCTTGGACCTTGGGATCACCTTCAAAGACTCTTCCCCAGGGTCACCACCACGTGAAGCGCAATGGATGAGTAACTGTTTATCAGAATCAGCCTCTTAAGACTATTCTGAAATAAATAGTAATTTATTTTAGTGGTGAAGGCTTATGGCTTTTCTTTAAGTTTTTTTTTTAAGTGAATGCTATGGCTTTGCATTAATAAGTGATAATGAAAATCAATTGCTTGATGCTGAACACAACTCCTGAGAAATTCAGATTAAGCTAGGCTCTGCAAATTGTTTTTTCTCTCCTTTGTAATGAAATTACGCCACCTAGTATGTAGCTGGTAACAAGAGAGGAGGACTATAAGACTTTTAAGAACGGAAACGGGACTCAAGAAATCCAAACTGCTGCTTAGAGTCACACAAGGGGCTCGGGTGAACCTAGCAGAATTTGCCGCCTCAGTTTATTTTCAAATACCAGACGACACACCAGCCTCTCTTGATTTCAAATGCAGTTTGTCATATTCTATGGGGAGATGCCATTTGAGATCCAATGAGTATAATTTTGTTTGTTTGTTTGTATGCTGCTCACATAACTTGTTTCATAGTTCTTTGGCATCTGGCCGAAGTGAAAAAGTTATTATTTGCATAGATGCTAACACAGTTATATTATCTATTTATTAATTTAAAAGTAATTTTTGCCTAGAAAGGCATTTTCTGTCAGTGTCCACACACCCCAAATGTACAAGTTAAACCAGGTTGCCAACTTTTTTGGACCAGTGGGCACATTTCAAATTTTGATGAAGTTCTGGGGGTGCCATCATCAGATAGCTGCTATGGGGTGTGTGGGAGTATGACATAAAACAAATGAGAGAGAAAGCCACCCCCCAACAACCTTATGCTTACCATGGCAAGTCAGCTATGCCCTGATGGTCCTGACTGAGACCACACATTATTGATTTTGCACAGATGCACATACACACTGACGGTGTTGCTGTCTAGTAACAATAGGAAGTATTCATAGAATCATAGAGGTGGAATGGACCTCAAGGGTCTTCAAGTCCAACCCTCTGCAATGCAGGAATCTCAACTAGAGCATCCAAGACCATGGCCATTCACCTCTGCTTAAAAACCTATAATGAAGGTACCATTTAAAAAACGCAAGCACTCATACTCATACTAGGTGCTCACTAGAAGGACAGATCCTGAAGTTGAGGCTCCAGTACTTTGGCCACCTCATGAGAAGAGAAGACTCCCTAGAAAAGACCCTGATGCTGGGAAAGATTGAGGGCACAAGGAGAAGGGGACGACAGAAGATGAGATGGTTGGACAGTGTTCTCGAAGCTACTAACATGAGTTTGGCCAAACTGCGAGAGGCAGTGAAGGATAGGCGTGCCTGGCGTGCTCTGGTCCATGGGGTCACGAAGAGTCGGACACGACTGAACGACTGAACAACAACAACAACTCATACCAAACTCACTCTCATTTCACACAAATCACATAGAAGCCATCTGCACATCTTGCCCTATAACTTTCTTTCTAGGAGGGCTAGAGACATTTTTTAAAATGAAAGCTCAGGGTGTGGGGCACCTGCTCCGGAGTACAGTGGTACCTTGGGTTACAGACGCTTCAGGTTACAGGCACTTCAGGTTACAGACACTTTAGGTTACAGACTCTGCTAACCCAGAAATAGTACCTTGGGTTAAGAACTTTGCTTCAGGATGAGAACAGAAATCACACGGCAGCAGCGGGAGGCCCCATTAGTTAAAGTGGTACCTCAGGTTAAGAACAGTTTCAGGTTAAAAACGGACCTCTGGAACGAATTAAGTTCTTAACCCGAGGTACCACTGTACTAGTGAAAACATTTACAGATGCTGTGGTTCCTGTGGGTGTTGGGCTGGCACTGGGCCATCCCATTATGCCAGTTTCATCTTGAAGTAAAGTGTTACAGTTTACCAATTATAAGACTATGTAGAAAGTAAACACATTTTTTTTTAAAGTAGGTAACAAGCCTGTGGCACAGGCGGCAGGACTTTGCTTTACTGTTAGTTCTAAGCAAGGAGGTCTCTAGCCCCAATTATAGCAGACTCAGGCTTTTGCTGCCTGCTGCCTATCTCTTCAGAGCTGTGATGTTGCCTGATCTCAACAGAATGAGTAGCTAGATCGCTCCAAGGAATGAACACACAATGTAGTTTGTCTTAGAGCAGCACTCCCAAATACTCTGGGTGTGGCTTGAAATGTGCTGACCAAAATTATGTAGAGGTGGGTAATTCCCTATCAAGTGATCCATATTTTTTTACCTCATGCCACCCAATTTTCTTAATATTTTGTACACTTGTTGAATGATCAAAGCTAAGTTTATATCTAAAATTTTAATTTTTTAACTCTCATCCTGTTTTTGAGTTATGAAGGTTCGATTTTTTTTTTAATGACAATTTTGGCCTTGCACAAAAAACCTACACAAAAACCTTAAAAGTTCAGCCAATAACTGAAATATTTCAAAACGAAAAATACCAATCTTCAGAACTTCGTGGGTTTTAATATGATATGTCACATGTTGGGCTTACTTTAAATTTTAAAGTTAAGTTACAAAATTTTAAATTTTAAAAAGTGATTACAAATAATATGATTTAAAATTTCCAATTTTTTGATTATTTAATATTTCTAAGAGCTACCTGGAAAAAAATTCATCTTGGAATCTGAATGGGATCACATTCAAAAATGGGATGAGATAAAAATAAAATAAACTTTAGATATAAACTTAGTTTTTATCATTCAACAAATGTACAAAATATTAAGAAAATTGGATGACATGAGGTAAAAAATATGGATCACTCGATAAGGAATGACCCAGATGCCCATTCCCTCTGGGGATTGCAAGTAGCAAACCCCTTAATTTCATGGAACAGTGGTGGTGTCACTGCTGATACAGTCTTCTTCCTCCATTCCCTTTCTTTTAAAAAAGAAAACCTGAAAAGAAACAATCACTTGTGGTTGAAATCCACACTCAATACACCAGGCTCATCACTATCCTTCTCTCAAATTCTAGACAACTTCCTTATTGATAGCTGCAGAAGAAAATACAGCCAAAAAAGCCACAATGTATTCTGAACCTTGCAGCTTGCCGGGTCAAGGTTAAAGCAATCTACAAAAAAACTGCTGATTGGCAAATGAAGTGCATTTCACAATCTCTGCAGAACAAAACAAAACAACATTCCACACAAGGCCAGATGAACAGGAGTTAAGTGTAGATATTCATTTCTAGTATTACTAGAAGAAAAGGAATTAGGTTTGCTCTTTGTTGAGAACTAATTCTCATTGGGGGTCAAATTCTGAATAGGGAAAGGGCTGGAGGGCAACCTGAGGTGAGGCAAAATACTGAAAGGTCTCTTTAAACTTTTCATCCCCACTGTGAGAACATTAGCCAATCAGCTTTGATACAGATGTAATGCTATCACCAGTAAGAGTTCTCCTAGCTATTACTTTACATCTACCGGTATTTATACTCCTGTTTGCAGGTTCTCTGACTTCAACGTAACAGCAACCAACTGAAAACTCAGACTGAGCCACTGCTCTTGTTCCCCATAGGGAACAAGAGGGAAGTGCATGGCTTGGCGTATGGTGTGCATGCATCCTTTGTCATGACACACTAACTTAACATAAGGCCTGAAAAGGCAAATATCATACTGTTAAACCAGTATCAGTCCTAGGGAAGTGCATTCATTCATTTCACGACTAATGGAAAGCTGAATCGAGCAGGAATTATTTGATCAAGTTTGCATCCATCCTGAAATGAATGTACAAAGGAACATTCCTATTAGTTACATTTGGAGGAGGAGGATCAGAAGAGGGCAATCAAAATAATAGAGAGAATGGTGCAACTCCCCTCTGCATTTGGAGGCGGTTAATGCGGGTGGCGCTGTGGTCTAAACCACAGAGCCTAGGTCGGCAGTTCGAATCCCCGCTCCTGTAGTTCAGTCCCAGCTCCTGCCCACCTAGCAGTTCGAAAGCACATCAAGTGCAAGTAGATAAATAGGTACCGCTCCGGCGGGAAGGTAAACGGCGTTTCCATGCACTGCTCTGGTTTCGCCAGAAGTGGCTTAGTCATGCTGGCCACATGACCCGGAAAAACTGTCTGCGGAAAACGCTGGCTCCCTCGGCCTATAGAGCAAGATGAGTGTGCAACCCCAGAGCCGTCTGCGACTGGACCTAATGGTCAGGGGTAAAAGTAAAGGTAAAGGGACCCCTGACCATTAGGTCAAGTCGTGACCAACTCTGGGGTTGCGGCGCTCATCTCACATTATTGGCCGAGGGAGCCACCGTACAGCTTCCGGGTCATGTGACCAGCATGACTAAGTCGCTTCTCGTGAACCAGAGCAGCACACGGAAACGCCGTTTACCTTCCAGCTGCAGCGGTACCTATTTATCTACTTGCACTTTGACGTGCTTTCGAACTGCTAGGTTGGCAGGAGCTGGGACAGAGCAATGGGAGCTCACCCCGTCGCGGGGATTCGAACTGCTGACCTTCTGATCGACAAGCCCTAGGCTCTGTGGTTTAACCCACAGCGCCACCCGCGTCACAGTGTCAGGGGTACCTTTACCTTTAATACTTCTGAATACTAGTTGCTGGAAACTTCAGGAGGGGAGAGTGGTCTTGTGCTCAGGTCCTACTTGTGAGTGTACCACAGATATCTGGTTGGCCACAGTGAGAACAGAATGTTGGACTAGATGGGCCACTGGCCCAATCCAGCAGGGCTCTTCTGCTCTTATTTACTGCCACTTCTGGCCACTATTATCCCCCAGAGAGTCCAAACACAGCATTGCTGTGGGACACTTGGTGAAAAAGTGTCAGGGATTGCCTGAAACCAGTGATCAAACTGGAATATATCACTGAGATTATCTGCAGGAGTGTCTATAGTCATTCTCCAAACTGCCGAGACACATTTGACAACAAGAAACTTAGCCTTTAGCTTCATATACCCAGTCCTGTGGAACACCCTACCAATGGAGATTCAGCAGGTGCCTTCTGTGCTAACTTTTTAAAACCTGCGGGGGGAAAGTCTATTCTGCCAGGCCTATGCAGGCAATTAAGAGTCTCTCACCCACAATGGTATATTGATGTTGTTTTAAATTCTTTTTTGCTTTTAACTTGTTTTTAACTTTTAATGATTTATTGTATAATTTTATGTTTTTATGTTGTTGTAAACTGCTTTGAAATATTTTTTATGATACAACAGTATATAAATATTTTTATAAACAAGCAAATAAATAAGAATAGGAGCTCTCACATTTTTTATGGCAGCTGCCTCCTCCCCTCTCCCCAACCTCAGAATGGTAGCTGCTGAGTTCTGCTCCTCTGCTGATATAGGCAGTTGCAACAAAACACTTTTTAAAAGAAAAAGAGGCAAAAACTTGAATAATGAGTCTTGGATACAGTCTGAAGGTACATGAGGTCACCACTTTGCTGAAGCTATGCAAGTCAGAGTCTGGTCAGTGCCAGAATGGGTGACTGCTTGGGAACCATGTGTATGCCACCTTGGGCTCTATGATTGAAGAAAGGTGGAATATAAATGTAAGAATATAAAATAATATTGAAACAAGCCAAAAAAAAATGATAAGCAATGAAAGGAACACAAAATGAATGAGATTTCAACAAAGGAAATCTGAGATGAGCAAAATGCAATCTGGGAAGAAAAAGATTTATTGCACATTCCTAACAACAACATCACAAGACTGAATGCAGAAAAAGACACACTTCCAGCTTGCATTTCTTTTCTGGAGCAGAGCCAGTTGCTAATTCATTACCTTGAAAAAGTAATACTAAAGGAGTCGTGTGATAAACTAGCAAGAGTAAGGATATTGGGGATGTCTCTTGTATTGAAAGTTATTGGAAAATGATCTCTTCCTTATTAATGCAATTCCCATCATGTACAAAAAGGTATCTCTATGTTTGAGAATGCACACAGTATTTTAATCTTTAATTATATTAACTCTTCTAGGGAGAAGCACAAACCCAGGTCTCTGGATTATTTCTTTATTGCATATCATCTCTATGGTATTTAATGAATATTGTTACTTAATGCAGCATTTGCCAGTAAGGGGGAAAGAGCACAATTTGCGTAATACTAAGGAAATTTGAAGCAGCTGAAATTATTGCTACGTACATTTCACCTCACTCACTCTCTTGAAAAGTTTTAATAGCAACCTTTGGTTTGCTTAGTATTAATTGACCACCTTCTAGCTGCACAGCAGGTCTTACTGCACTGTCCACTTCCATACATAAGATTACAAATATTCTCCACTTCACTTTAAGACAGAGGTTTTCAATCTTTCTGAGTCCACAGCTGCCTTGACCAACTACATTCTTTCTGTAGTTCCCCCTCAGCCTGTCTGCAAGCAGTGTAGCCCCCTCCAAAGCAAGGGCAAGGCTCAGGAACTAGAGTTCCTGCCAGGCATGCTTTGCAGGTGACGCAGCCCTCGCTTTCTCCATGTGTGGCCACTTTTATTAATCTAATCTATGCACGCAGAGGAGGGAGGGAAAGAAGCCGGGAGGGAGGCAGGTGCTGCCCATGGCTTCTCCCACCATCATTCATGTCGCTCCAGGGCACCACGGCCCATCAGTTTAAAACCACTATCCTATGAGGATGGGAAAGAAGTGACTCCTGAGATGTGGAAAAGGGGGGGGGGAGGAGGTGAGGATTGATGTATAAAGGCAGAAGTGCTTACAACAAACCCAACAGTGAAAATACAGCCTCAGGAGCGCTGGAAAAACAAAATTATGGTTGCATCCCCAAATTCCACTAGTGTAACTAGTGGGCTGGGAGAGCTGAAATTAATGCCAAAATATTTAACATCTGGCAGCCAATGTGGTGGCTCATTTACCAGAAGTAATGCATTAACTCAATCTGGTATGCCGGCTGAGACCCTCCTTGCCTGCTCACTGTCTCACCAGAGTGCTACATGCTGTGGTTATCTCCCGTCTGGACTACTGCAACATGGTCTTTGTGGGGCTACCTTTGAAAGAGACACGGAAACAAAGACTAATCCAGAATGCAGCAGCTAGACTGGTGACTGGGAGCGACCACTGCCGCGGGATGCAAGGTGAAAACACGCAACCTGAAGCGGACGGAACATGAGGTATGACTGTACTTCTGATAAATGAGCCACCACAGCTGCTAGAGGGCCATGAAAATTTGTGTTCTGGGCTTTTTAGACTCATCTACCTTTGTACGCCGGCTCCCTCGGCCAGTAACACGAGATGAGCACCGCAACCCCAGAGTCGGACACGACTGGATCTAATGGTCAGGGGTCCCTTTACCTTTTTTTACCTTTGTACCACCGCAGCTGCTAGAAGGCCGTGAAAATTTGTGCCCCAGGCTTTTTAGATTCATCTTTCCATGTACTATCTGAAACCAAAGCGGCACATTGGTTCGCAGATGTGATCCCCCCCCCCCACTAAACGGACACCTCACCTCACCTCGCTTGCACGAGCTGGAGATGAGCAGGGGCTCCTTTAAACTTCTCCATTCAGGGGCACACAGCTGCTTGCTCCTCAACAGAGACATCGGGGCACACTCAGCTGGGGGGCGGGAGCTGTTCTGCCCCCCAGCTGAGCAGCGCAAACAAGCTATGTTTGTCCCTGCCTGCGAAGCACTGCGGTGAAAGTGCCTCAGCTCCGGTGGTCAGAGCTGTGGCAGTTTCACCCTGTGCCTCATGGGCTGGGGCCAATGCAGTTTGTTTCAACATCATGTTGTATTGTCAGATTACAATGTTTGTCTGGTGATATATTGTGATGTTGAAAACCTAACATCGCCCAGCCCTACTCCCCACCCAAGCCCCTTATGGAGCCGTGTGCTTCTCCCCCTCACCCTTTTTTACTTTTTGCTGTGATGCTTCGGCTTAAGCCAGCTAACTCGAGCAACAGCCAGATGGTGGGTATGTCAGTCACCAAACCTGGTGACAAGACATGGCCGCTTGGTTGCAAGTGGACCATGGCCAGTCGCAAAACACGGCTGGCGACTGGGGAATGTAGAACACTGGATGTACCTTGTAATACTAACAGGAACAGGAACTCAGGGCAATGTCAAAGTTTAAGCAGCATGGGGGGAAGCCACATGATAAAAAGTTTCTGTCCTCCCTCCTTTCCCCAAAATGTGTTTAGGCCCCTGCAGTAAATCAAGTTGTCAACCAGAGAACCCTGAGCAACTGAAAAATCTGTTTTCTCAAAGAAGGATGGTCCAAAGGGATGAGAAGCGCTCCCCCATTTTTAAGCAATTATTTAATTTTAGTGGTTGTTCTATTTTTCTTGACAGTCTAATAAAGAATAATGAGCAAACTGGAGAGAAAGAAAAACCACTAACAAAATTATGTGACCCGCTGAGCCTACTCTGCAGCCAGGACTCCAGGAAAAGTCCCACTAATGGCAATCTCTCAGCAACCAAGTGTTTGAAGCTAAAGGGAAGCCAGACAAAAATAAAAAGTTGCTTCCGGAACTCTCTCCCATCACATTCACTTTTAACCTATCCTGGCATTTCTACTGGTTCCCCTACCTATACATGGTAGCAAACTGGAGCTTTTGAAACATCTCAGAAGGTCAAGACAATGGAACAAAGTCTCCACTCAAGGTTAGCAGCTTCAAAGTGGCTTTGAAGTATGCACAGCACAATGCTAGGAAGGACTCATAAAGCCAATTTCACAAGGTGGGAGGATTAACTTTCTGGCACACCATGTTGCCTTAATCAATAAGGCTGGGTGAAGTGTCATTTTCAACATCTACAATTCTCAAAGCAAGACTTCTCATCTAGTGCAGGTTGTGTAAAAGAGGTTTCCTAAGGCTCATACAGTTCATTAAAAAATGGTGGAGAGTAAGGCTTTTGCAATGGCTAGCAGTCATGATGGCTATGTTACCTCCAATATGAGAAGTGATATGCCACTGAATACTAGTGGCTGGGAAGCAGGAGAAGACTATTGCACTTGTAACCTGCTTGTAGAATTCCCAGATGCATTTAGTTGGTCACTGTGAGAACAGGATGTTGGACAAGAAGGGTCTTTGGCCTGATCCAACAGGGCACTGATGGCTAACTCTGCTATGGAAATCTACTGCTCCCATTTTACAAGAAGAAAAATAACTCTTTATCATGCATAATATATTTACCACATGACTTTTATCCAGTACTTTAACCTATATTAAGAACAGTATAGCTATACAGTCGTACCTCGTGATACGAACACTGCGGGTTGCATTCGTCACAGGTTACAAATGCGCCGAACCAGGAAGTACCAGAACAGGTTACTTCCGCGTTTGGCGGTTCACGTATGTGCAGACGTGCAAAATGACGCCATGCGCATGCGCAGAAGCGTCGAGTCGCACCGCGCACATGCGCAGATGCGGCGCTTCATGTTGCATACCTTTCAGGTTACGAACGGGGCTCCGGAACGGATCCCATTCGTAACCAGAGGTACCACTGTATAATGCAGCATTACTGTTACTATGCATACCTATCCAGTCAATACTACCCTCCATAATCTTACATCCAGACACTAGCTGATATATTTCTCATCCCCATGGCTGTGCGTTCTATACCTGGTTGTCTATTGATCTGTCATATCATGTGAAATCATCAGCCCTTGCATATAAGGCCCTCTGTCCCAAATATCACATCCATAACTTGAGGTTGCACCACAATCTCACCTTTTCCAAGCCTCTGGCTGATAATTGCCCTCTTACCCACGCCCATAGCATAACTGATCTTCCTGGCAGCTGGTATTTTTTATTTCTCTTTCCCTTCAGAACCACATCCCCTTTGCATATGCCAATTCAGTTTTAGTCTGGAGTTATGGTGCAATGGTCTTCGCACAAACTCTCTATATGGTATTTCCATGTATTTCCTTTAATACTTTAATACTTTTAATACTTAAAAAGATAGTGGGCTATACTACTGTCTAGAAAACCAGCCTTAAACAGACTTGGAACTAGGCAGTTTTGCCAAGGATGATTTGGCATGAAATGTGATGGGAATCTTGGATTCTTCTTTCAGATCAAGAGATCAGAACCACCCACTCAAATAAAATAGAACAGCTGCCAGAAAAGCCATATACAAATGGCTTTCCCACATAATTTTGTTCTTGGGCTGCAGAAAAATCCCTTTGACCTGAACTATACGAACAGATATGATATCAAGCCAAGTGCCATTTCTAAATCATTTTTCCTTTGGAACAAATTAAAATAGATTAAGGCACTGTAAATGAATCATAGAATTGGAAGAGACCCTGAGCGTCATCTAATTCAACCTGTTTGTGTAGTATCATATAATCACAGAACTATAGAGTTGGAAGGGACCCAAGGGTCATCTAGTCCAACCCCCTGCAATGCAGGACTAACTAAAGATTCCATAACAGATGACTGTTCAACCTCTGCTTAAAAACCTCCAAGGAAGTAGAGTCCACAATCCCCTGAAGGAGTTCTTTCCACTGCTGAAAAGTTCTTACTGACAAAAAGTTATTACTGATGTTTAGTTGGAATCCCCTTTCTTATAACTTGAAGCTATTGGTTTGGGTCCTAACCACTGGAGCAGGAGAAAACAAGCTTGCTCCATCTTCCATGGGACAGTCCTTTAAATATGTGAAGGTAGCTCTCATATCTCCTCTCAGTCTTCAATTCTACAGGTAAACATACACAATCCATCAACCATTCCTCATAAGGCTTGGCTTCCAGACCCTTTATCATCTTGGTTGTCTTCCTCCACACATGTTCCAGCTTGTCAATATCCTTCTTAAATTGTGGTCCCCAGAAGTGGACACAGTATTCCAGGTGGGGTCTGACCAAGGCAGAATAGAGTGGTACTAGTACTTCCCTTGATCTGGACACTATACTTCTGTTGATGCAATCCAGAATAGCATTAGCTTTTTTTCCTGCTACTGCTGTATCACCTCAGTTGGTAGAGCATGAGCCTCTTAATCACAGGGCTGTGGGTCCAAGCCCAACATTGGGCAAAAAGATTCCTTCATTGCAGGGGGTAGGACTAAATGACACTTATGGTCCTTTCCAACTGTACACTTCCATGATTCTATTCAACTCTGTTGACTCATGTTAAGCTTGTGGGATATTAAGACTCCTAGAACCTTTTCACATGTACACTACTGCAAGCCATGTGTCCCTCATCTTATATTTGTACAGGTGGTTCTTCCTGTCTACGTGCAGAACCTTGCATTTGTCCCTACTGAAATTCATTGTGTTAGTTTGGGACCAGTTCACCAATCTGATTTTGAATACTGATTCTATCTTCTGTGGCATTTGTTACCCTTTCCAGTTTGGTGTCATTGGCAAATTTGATGAGCATTCCCTCAATTCCTTCCTCCAAGTTGTTTATAAAGACGTTGAGCAACAACAGGTCCAGGAGAAAACCCTGTGGCACCCCACTTGTCACTTTTTCCAGGATGATGAGGAAGTATTAGGGAGTACTCTTTGGATTTGGTTAGTCAACCAGATACAACTAACAGTTATTCAGTGGCAGCAGTGAAAACAAGGCAAGGGAATGTAAGTGGCATTAACAGTGTGATTTGAGGTTATATATTTGGTGGCTGAACAGATATAGATGTTATTAGGAAGCACCCCACTGTGCTTGGGGGTATCCTTCATTATTCTACTGATCACTTATGGGAGCAGAGGGAAGAGACAGTAAGCACAAGCAGTTCATCTGAACTCTGTGATTAACCTGTTTGAACAGCTCTCTGGCTGGAAAGGTCCAGTGAGATCATCAACAAGCAAAGTAATCAGGAACTGGAAGGTGAGAGGTGAAGGAAGTCAACCCCACACGTGCTTATATTTGAGTGTCCCCTCTACAGCCCTCTCTTCCTTGCTGCTCCAGCATTTTCTAATCAGATGAGCAACAAGAGGAAGAGACTGCAGGGAGGAAAGGTTCCAATGAATGTACATACCGGTAAGCATGCATGAGAGGTCTGTGGTGCACAAATGATGTGTAGTATACAAGAGAGTATGGGGTCGGCTTGCCCACTTTGGCCACACTCATCTTTCCTTTGGCCATGGCCAGTACTGACATGCAGCCCTTTGGAGGGCTGGCCAACAGGGAATGTGGCCCTCCAGTTGAAAAAGTTTGGCCACCACCATTTTAAAGATAACTCAATAGCACAAACTTTCCTTACATTAGATGAGACTTCATTGCTTCACTGATTATAAGGAATCTGCTTAACACTCATAAATACAACAAGGGCTAGGATTTCAAGTGTGCATTTGGCCCTTTTCTCAATCTCTGCAAGAATTTATCCGGCTCACTAAGTTCAGCTATAGAGATACATTGGTAAGATAGCCAAATATTCATATGCAATTGCTTTCTGTTGCAACAGAGGTGGTGGTAGGATGCAATATTTACCTTTTCTTTCTGTTAGTCTTTGTGCCAAGGACTTAGTTTTTCCTTTGGGTCTCCTGTGTCACATAACTATGTAGACTGGTGGCAAAGAGGATGCTGATTATCTCAAAACTAGATACTCAGCAGCACAGGTTTCATACCTGAATGAAAAAGCGTGCTTCTGAGAGAAGGGAGCTCAGAGCACCACACTAACGTCTTATGCATCATTTCTTATTGTGATAATTCCTCTATATATGTCACTAAATATTTTAAGAATTTGATTAATTTATAAGCTTTGTTGCATGGCGGTGGGTTTTTTTTGTGCTTGGCATCAGAACCAGACTACGCAAATTGCTGATTGCTAGAGTCTTTATAGTTACTGAACATAATTGCATGTAGCCTGCAAAAAGTGTCTGCATTCTAATATAAAATAAACATACAATAAACAGGCGGCCTGTATAAAGGTTATTTTTTTAAAAAAACAAACCCCCGTTTAGATTAACAGAACCATACATTCAGCTTCAGGTCTCTCGTTTCTGATCAGCAAGTGAAAAAAGAGGTTTTCTAATCCTATTTGCTTCATTGTGGATCCCCCCCACCAAAAGTAAAGGAAGAGGCTGTGATTCAAATAACTATTTAGACAGATCCAAGCTGTGCTCCTTCCTCACTTAATGCCTCAAGCATTTGATCAAGGCTGCTTTCAAGATCTCCAGAGCAGAATTGAAGGGAACACAGCTCTTTGCCACAATCCCATGAACAGCTTCTATCTCTCTCTGATCCAAAGCATCCTCAAAAACTTAAAAGCAGAAGTTGTCCCGTTCCTCATCTCAAGAACTTTTACCACCAAAGACTGGACTGGAACTACAAGTCCTGGGAACCTCACCAGAAAAGCAATGCTCTGTATATATTTCCTTTTCAGAGGGTCCTCAGAGGAAATCTGATCAGCAAAAATCCAGTGTGACGAGTTTTAGAGTTGGGTGGGGCTTGGGTGGAAAGGAGGGTTTTCCTCAACCTTTCAGGGAAAGTGCTGGATGATCCTAAACATATTCCAATGTTTTTGAAAGCTCCCTAAAAATTATTTAATAGATTGCCAAGGTGCCTGGGTGTTTCCAAAAATTCCTTTTTTCTTTGCAGGTTTTAGGGACAATAAATGTGAATTACAGAACAGCAGCAGGTAGACACATATGAACTTAAGTAAGTAAACTTGGCAGAACAGCTTTTACACTCCACACTCCTCTCTCATTCTTTTAAAAATGTATTTAAATAGAAAGTCCCAGAATGACATTGTACTGCATTTTTTTTCTCGTGTGTGTGTGTGCGCGCGCATGTGTGTGTGTATTCTCTTTCTTTTTCTCTCCCCCCCCCCCTCACAAACACTACACATTTAGTACTTACTGAGGTGGAAGCACTAGGGTGGTAGGCTGGGCTTTTGGCCTCCGCTTGGCAGACACCCCCATTTGGTTGGCTGACCGTTTCAAAGATTGCTGATTCAGAAGACCAGATGCCAGCCCTGCATGGTATTGCAACTAGAAAAGAGGGAGAGAGGATATGGAATCAGTTAATAACCCTGCTCTTTGGAACATTTCACAAGTTTGGACTTTACAAGCTACACATACATGATTGAGCCCAGAACCAAAACATTTCCTTCAACAAAAGCACAGCTTGTGCCATTCTAAGTTATTTCTTTATAAAGCACAGTGGCGGTGGCAGGGGTGGGTGGGTGGGTGGGGGTATGATGATCATTTACTGCATAGCATTTTATGATATTTTGGCAAACACTCCTACACTTGTCTGGAGGTTACAGCACTTTCACAAGTGTGAACATGCCTGGGATATCAGCTGTCAGCTTAGGAGATGGCAATGAAATATTTCACAAGTATCTATCCAAATGCTCTTCATGCTTTTCACAGAGAGAGTCATCAAAAGACAGTTCAGGATTCTTACATTGTAAAAGTCAATTCTCCTTTTATTCTTAGACAATGAACCCACAGCTGGCACTGACAAGACACAGGGGATCTCTACAGCTGAAAAGAACCTAGGTGCTAGAAAGCAAAAACTATATTGGCCTAAGCCATGCATTCCACCTATCCAACCAGCCCAGCTTTATGATCTAGGAATTACATACCCAGCATAGATTTGCTACAAGTATTAATTATTTTGGATAGAATAAATTTGAAGAAAGAAAAGACATCTCAAGAATTTTCTGAGGGCTAGTGGTAGCCTGCTGCAGCAAAGCCCACAAAGATTCCAGGGGCGCATTAAAAGCTAACAAATTTATTAGAATGTATATTGTCATGGATTACTGTACACCACCTCAGATGCATAAAGTAGTATAAGAGGGGAGACAGGTGATCATGTAGGGTTTAATTGGCACAGAACTCAGTAGGACAACCAAGTTGAGGGGAAGAAGCACTTAAAAACACAAGCTAAGGGCCAATCCAAAATGGCACCACCACTTTACTAAATTATCAATGGGACCCACCAAAAATGCTGCGTTCAACTAAATGGTGATCACTGCAGTCAAACTGAGAGAAAAAAAGTCCAGGCGAACTTTTAGTTTTACTTTATATTCTCTGCTATAGGAAAATCTCTCCCTTTACCACTTACCTCACTAGGGAGATGGGGGAAATAAAACTACACAGGTAATAAATAGCAAACAAGCAAACTGTGAGGGGGAAGTAAAATAGGGGGAAGTAAGCACAGCAAAGTAAACAGAAGAGGACAGCTGAAAAGAAAAAAAAAAAAACAGTACCACCACCAAAATGTGAAATTACACTAGAGAAAAACTAACGAAGCTAAGAATCCTGAGGAACTTAGTTGGACCCAACCTAATCCAGCCTTAGAGGGGGTTGGTCTGGGGTATGGGATGGCTCATCCCCCTGGAGAGGAGGCAGAAGACTGACAGGGCCTCTGCCTAATCCACTCAAAGGGAAGTGCCATCCCACATGTTAGCAATGTCTTCCAGCATACTCTGGCAAACTTTGGAGTTTCCTGAGCCCACCAATACCAATACTCTAGCTATTCAGTGACCCAATCCTGTCAGCGTGAGTCCCCAATTAGAAGGAGTGACAGTGTTCTCCATAAGCTAAAGTAACAAACTAATCAGGGGAATGTGCACTGCACCTTTGCTGCCACAACCATCTGAGCATGGCCAACTTCCTTTCTGGCAGTATTTTACGTGCCAATGAAAAAAAATTAACTCCCTCCCTTGTGCTGCTCTTTGCAAAATGCTTAGCAGAGCTGGACATCTTAAAGGCCTTCTGGTCCCAAATTTTGAGAAAACCATGCCAATTACGAGTCCACTTTCTGCAGATCACTGCACGTTTCTTGCCTAGAGCGCTCAATCATATAAGGAAATAAGGGCTCAGTATTTGACTGGTCCAAAGAAAATTAATTGATTGGTCAAGTTTCAGAACATTTTGTACAACACAAAAAATCCCACAACAACCAAAATCAGTTATGATAATTTGCAGGTCACTCATATTTAATCACTAAAGATAGTCATTTGAAATAATGACATTAAATAATTGTACCATTAAAGTAATTGATAAGTTGCAATATGGTTACCTTCCTTTAAAAAAAAAAGATATCCAAGGGGACAAAGGAAGATGGACAAAGCTTATCAGAAACATCAAGGGGAAGATATAAGAAATAATGCATTCCATATATGGCAGCAGAGTTGTGAGACCAAGTAAGTCTGTCAATCCAATGTGTCACAAATAGCCAGAGGCTTGTTGGATCCCATCAAGGGTCCATCGAGTTCAGCACTATGCTTTGAACAGGTGACTCCGGGAAGCAAGGTGTGTTATTATCCAGCACCTGTTATTCAGAGTTACCGGTATATTGTTTCTCTGAAATGGTCCCATTAAGTCAAGGGTGGGGAAGTTGTGGCCCCTGAGATGTTGCTGTATTAAACATCATCCGTAACCATGTGCTATCAGCCAGGGTTGATTGGAGTTGGGAGTTTTCAGAAAACACTCTACAAATTAATGACACCATCCAGCAAAGAGCAAACTGTCTGTGTTTAGAACATCCCATTCTGCATCATAACAACTTTCTGATTTTTTTGACCCATTTACCATGTGATCTAGACAATGATACAAAGATGTATAGCATTCTTAATAGAAGTGGAATTACTCTCTGCTAGAGAGGACTGGGTATCATTTCACTCTAGCATGCTCATCTTAGACCAATGAATTTTGCTAAAATTTGTTTTTCTCCCACAGATTCCTTAAATAAAAATCAATGAATGCAAGGGACAGTACATGTTTGAAAGACAATGTTTCAAAATGTCAAGCAATCCCATTTTCAATCTTTGCTACTAGAATTTGCAGTGAGAGCAATATGCACCACCTTTTCATGGAATTAAAGGCACCACTAACTTGGCAAGAGACCCTTTTCTGACTCTATACACTTACCCTTCCCTTCCTTTCATGACATCTTATTAAGACCAATGCAAGCTCAGCCATTTAGACCCTGGCGGCACCAGTCTGGAAGAGGAAGGCTTGTTATAGACCAAGCGACACAGGATGGGGTGACTTCGCCCAATTTAGAAGTCTGCACAATGGACATGGCACAAACATCTGCACTAATCAGAGCTAGATTTTGAATTGTGCCATTTTTAAAAAGGGGGGGGGGGTCCCATGCTGAAACTACCTTGTAGGATTTCTGCTTTGGAGGGCATTATCTGAAAGCATAGTGATTTTTTAAAAATTTTGTATTATTATTCAAAACCAGAACACGTTTTTTGCCTTTGAAGGCCAAGTCTTTCTGATTAAACTGTGTTTGTTAATTGCATGTAATACAGGCACTCCTGCCCACCTAATTCTGCTTCCAGGAACAGAGATCCAACTGTCAAGATCTATAAGGGCCCATTAAATATTTACCAAACCATCTTTATAATGGGAGAAAAGGTCAAAGTTAATAAAACTGACAGGCAGCTCCTGTCCAACCTGATTTATACATTATTTAAGCACCATATACTGTATTTCACAGAACAGGCTCCTTTTTTCCCCAAGCTGGAAACATTTTCTTAGCTTTTAGGTCTAAAGGAGGAACCAAGATACTACAGCTAATTCAACTAATATGGTCCATAAAATATATGATTTAATCTCTGCAAGATTAGCAGAGATATTTAGGCTTAGCAATGTTTCTAATCACGGACACTTAAGGATTTCCATGAAATCCATTCATGGCACAAGGCCCTATCTCCAATGCTATCATATTTAATAGGCAGAGGTCTATGGTTCAGTTCTGTCTGACCATCATTTGGCATGATGCCAGAATTAACTAGCATATGTTAACAGCTGGCAAACCAGAAGTAGATTGTAGCCTCAATCAAATGCAATGCCAAACCATAGGTAAAGGTAAAGGGACCCCTGACCATTAGGTCCAGTCGTGTCCGACTCTGGGGTTGCGGCGCTCATCTCGCTTTATTGGCTGAGAGCAGGTGTACAGCTTCCAGGTCATGTGACCAGCATGACAAAGCCACTTCTGGCGAACCAGAGCAGCGCACGGAAACGCCGTTTACTTTCCCGCCGGAGCGGTACCTATTTATCTACTTGCACTTTGACGTGCTTTTGAACTGCTAGGTGGGCAGGAGCTGGGACCGAGCAACGGGAGCTCACCCCGTCGCAGGGATTCGAACCGCCGACCTTCTGATCAGCAAGCCCTAGGCTCTGTGGTTTAACCCACAGCGCCACCTGGGTCCTCGTGCCAAACCATAGTTTAGTGTTATTTGAATGAACTGCAGTGTGTGTTTCTCCCTCCTCTGCCAGCATGACTAGGAAACAGGAGTTTGGAAGTTTTGTATCAGTTTTAAGACTAATTGCAGCTTGCTGTGCCATCAAAACACAAACTTGCTTCTCAGCATCACCTTCAGTATTGGAAAGTCCACAGGCTGCAAAAACCTCAATGAGATTATCCATGGAGGACTTCCAGTGTGACAAAATGGTGGTGATCAACACAAAAACGATGATCATCTGCTGAACAAGGAGCCATTTGCGCCACTGCCATTCCTGCTGCCACCATATTGGGGATAACGGGTAGGAGCTGGGTAGGAGCGTGGTGTGGGCCCGGGAGAGCGAAGTGTCAGCCTAGTGGGACTGCTGAGTGGGGCCTGGTCAGAGGCTCGGTGCATGCCACAGAGCTTAGCCCCTGTGTTCCCATCCCGCTCTGCACACCAGCCACTGACCATAATATCAATTATCTATATTTGGAGGGCTTGATTAAAGTGGAAGAAAAGAGGGAAATAATCCAATGTTTTCATGAACTAGATTTCTTTTGGCTAGGCAAGTACCTAGATTCTTTTCATTTCCATATTTGGCATCAAAATCCCATGGGACATATTACTATGCCTGAAATGAGGATGGTATTCCAGGCTGTGGTAGACATCAAGGGCAGTTTCATGGACCTGTATGTTGTTGTATCCCGGCAAAGCCACAATACAACCTGAAGACAAACTAACAATGGGCATTTTCTTCTGAGAGCCTCCATTGCATTGGGTCATCCTTGTGGACCATGGGTTTTCCTTGCAGACCTGGTTCATAGTGTTGGACTGTGATCAAATAATAGTCATAGGTAAGAACTTCAGCTGCAACAAATGCAGGGCCAGGCTGCTTCTGGAGAGAACTTTTGGAAGACTAACTTGAGGTAGAACATCCACTTTGCTGGATGTTTAAGAAAACATGGTTGCTGGTGTTATTATGGCATCTTCTTACATCTGTACAAAGAATGAAACATTCTCCTGGAGGATTACCCAGATTTCCCTTGGCCAGTTAATGTGAAAGATACAGTGTCAGTGCCAGGTAAGCAGGCAGACCAGCCACCTTTTACACATTGAAGTAACAACAACAACAACAACAACAACAACTTATTTGTACATCAACCATCTGTACTTTGTTAGGCACAGATCATCAGAAGTGCTTTAGGCCAATTCATTTGGGCCTAGTTACCTTCATGTTACCTATGCCCCAGACCTCTGAGACTATTCCTGTAACTATGCTAATTGGAACTATTGCAACTGTTTACTTCCACTTGTTTCTAGCATATCACTTTAAGCCCCTATACAGCACAACAAGTGAGAAAAGTGTTCATCTTCCATGCCCTATTTCTGCAGCCAGTCAATGGCAAGGGAACTGGTGATGCGTTGAGACCCTGTCAGCTCTTGACCACTGTAATGGGTTAGCAACCTGGTGTTCTCAAAAGAGACGGGGTAAAAAAGCCAACATTGGGTGAAACCAACTGCAGTTTCTTTGCTACTCTGCAAGCCAGATCATGTTCAACAAACCATGGTTAAAACAAACTATGCCTTGGTGTTATGTTTATAAGAATCTGGATTTCATTAGTTACCCTGTAAAATCTATATGTAAAAAAGCTGTGCTGTGCACATGAATGGCTTTATCATCTGTGCTGTTTTGTATATCAGTTTTATCAGAACAGGAAAAAGGATGCCACTTTCCTTCCTGGGAAATTTAAGTGTTCCATAATCACCTTCTACCAATCTATTTTCTGTTATAACTCAATTCCCACGAATAGTAAGCCCTGTTTGGAAGGTATTCCAATCATTCTTGACTCAGCCCTGGATTCTTAACTACTGAAACTGCTTTTGGCTCCCTGCCTGCAGTGCAGGCCAACAACTCTCCCATGTACATTTCAATGCATCTTCTCTCTCCCCCCCCCCTTCATCTCCAAGAAATAGTCAAGTCAATTATCTATTATACCACCTCCTCTCAAAGGGACTGATAAGACAGGAGTCAAGACTGAAGCTCTTACATGGAGCAATTTAAGGATTGTCTTTAAACATATTCTTCCAATAAAAACCAACCACACGTCCTTCCATCTTTCTATAGTGCCAATGTCAGACATTGCTATTATCTCCCTCAAACTGCTGTCAACAATGGATTCCATCTTGCTTGCAAAATGCTAAGCAGCAAAACACTCTCAGATTAAAATGTGTCTTATACTTTCCATCCCTGAATGCTGTCATTCTAAATCAGCTGCAGCAACCTGGGTTCCCTAAGATCTGGATACCTTATTAAAGCTGCCTCCTGAAAAACATTCTGTCTTGAGGAATTCCAAGCGCCTGCTAAACCTTCTATTGGTACCATAGCACCACAAAGTAGCTTTTAAAGAAAAGCATTTAGAATAATCTAACATGATAAACAATTTTTTAAATGTTAATATGTATTTATTATTCTAAATATATCTATCCCTTATCCACTGGTACATTGCTGCAGATGAAGGCATTTCTCAATTGCTCTGTCTACAGGAGTCTTCTCACTAAGGCAGGAAATCAGCTGCCCAGACACCTCTGCTAAAAACAAACAAGGAAGGAAGCAGTTTGCTGTAAGGTGCCTGGAAGCAAAGACCACAGGGAAGATAAAAATCTTGCATGAAGCAAACACACCATTCACACAAAATATACCGCAAGCTCACTGAAACCTCTATTCTCCCAAAAACATACAATCTTGAAAGAAGTGATCTGGGGAAGTTTAGGTGGGGGAGGATTCATAGACTGGGAGAAGTGGAAGATAATCATTCTATGTATTCTCCAGCAAGAAAGCAGATTAGAGATACCCAGGGAACCAGATTAGGAATGCCCAGGACACCAATTGGTATGTCCTTCCTTCACACTTTGAGGAATACTTAAGAGCCTATCAGGCAGGTCTATGAGCCTGTCATGATTCTGCAGCAGAGCAGGAAAAGTGCAGAATTCAGCTCATGAGAAACCCATTTTTCTTTTTAAAAAGCAAGCATGTTTTGGGTGGGTTTTTTATTACATGTAGCTCAACCCAACACATTGCGATTCTGCTTTTCAGACAAAATGTTGTTCCTCAGAGCAGCCCACATTAATCAAAAATTCAAGAGAATGCTGATGACAGACATTGTACAGAAATGAAAATGAGCCACAGGTCCTGTCCTCTGGCTCACAAACTACATAGGGGAAAAGGAGACAAGGAAGGGGAACAGAAGGGAGAAAGAGAGGAGAGGGATAAGCTTGACAATACCAGGCAATGACAGTCATTTGAGACCTGGCTGATCTTGCTTTGTTAGAAGCAGTTGAAGAACTGAATGACCCTGCTTCTTTATTCTTCCTGGCACCCATTGCCTTGCCTCCCCTTGCTTGATTTAAGCTTCTAACCTCTTTGGGTCAGAGATCATGCACATTGATAGTAATAATAATGATACTTTCTTCCTTAAGAATTATCCATTAAAACTACCTAAAAACAAACAACACCTTCATTTAGCAGAAATACGACATCAGAACTCCTTTGGAAATTGCTCCAGATGTAGGTCACAGGACTGTAGTTTGTCTACTGTGGCAGTTTTAATAAAGGTTTGTGTTTGTTTTTTAAAAAAAAAATCCCATGAAGATCATGTGAGGTCAAATTGACATTCTGCTTGCATAATTCATGCACTGGAAAAAGTTTAAGCATGCTGATGAATGGTAACACCTGCCTAGAGAAGAACAGGATGTACAGTAAATTCTTCTAAGGACACACTCTTAGTTTGTTACGTGGTGCAGAAATTGCTATTGTTAAGAATGTACAACAGGCAAGCTGGCAAACTTTAAGCAGCAGATCAGTAAACTAAAACCATAGCTGATTAATCACCAGGATTACAAGTTCCGGATGCATTTGTTCACTTTAAAGGTTACCTTGGATCTAACAAGTTTTACTATACAGTATTAGGGATATTTATTTATTCCTGTCTACCTTTCCTTCAAGGAGCTCAGGATACTTACTGTACATGCTTCCCCACTTACCATTTTATTACCACAACAATCTTGTTAGGGCAGGTTAGGCTGAGATACAGTAACTGGCCCAAGGTCACCTAATGAACCCTGGCCTGTCACATCCTAATCAACCACTCTGATTATCATGCTGGCTCTTTTCTAATGAAAACTAACTAACTATAGGTTGCATCCAGTGTTAGCCATACTCATGCAAACCCATTTAAAATATATGATTTTTTTATATACCGGTAGAGATATGATATGATATGAGTAACTGAGATTCATTAATTTCAATGGGTCTACTTAGAGTATAATTTAGTTGGATACAACCCTATACAGGAAACAGGATATGTTAAAATGCCCCTCTGCACACAGACACACGCACAATTACAACAAGCCACACAAAGAACTGCCCATTTAGAACTACACCCTTAAATTACCAATTGAGGGTCATAGCCGCAGAATGCAGAAAAAAATTTGAGCATTGAAATGATGACTTTAAATCAGCAATATGCATAAAGATGTCTAATATGATTAGAGTCAAAGCAAACACACCATGATCTGTCAACTTTCATCCTTGTTAACATGCAGGCCATTACAAGAAAATAAACTGAGCCTAGCATAGGCACATAACATACTGCTTATAATAAATCGTATCAGTATACACATAGCATCATTGATCTGTAATCTCTCTTTACAGCCAGAAAAAGCAATCCATTACTCCATTCAATTCAATTTATTTCGGCTATTTGCCCATATATAAACAAAACAAACAAAACAAAACAAAACAACCAGACAAACCAAGCAAAACAGCAATGCAAAAAATCCATTACTCCATCTTAGCTAGTCAACAACATTGTAGAACCACAAATTCAGCAGTCAAACCTATCAGCACCATTACAAAATGCTTTCTTCATCTGTATTCCTTTGTATCCATGCTCTGGGGTTGCTGTTGCTTGCCATTCTTCTTTCTTTCTTTCTTTCTTTCTTTCTTTCTTTTTTGCAATTACTGCTGCTACTAGGCTTTATCTGCAGGTTTTACACTAATTTTGTTTTATGCCGTTTTTAAGAATGTGGTCTGTTCTTTTTTTATTAATTTTGTATTGGAATCTGTTCATTTTAATGGTATTTTATATTGCTTATTCTCTTTGGAATTTTGCTTCTAAAATTGAAAGGTGGGGTACAAATCTTCTAAATAAACTTAAAAAGCAAAACAATGACCAGAGACATCAACTTTCATAAGATTATCACTTCTTCAAACATGACCACAAGAGAGCCACCAGATGTGAAGCCATGAGCAAAATTCTATGTTGTTAGATTTTAAAACAAATGCTGCAACAGCCAAGGTAATTAGGCTTTTCCAGCTTTCTGAATGTGCATATGCACGGTTTGCAAATAAGTAGCCAAAGATTACTAGCAGCCATTGTTACTAGCCTACCTAGCTATGATTTATCCCTGTTGCATCATCTATAACCCACGTAAACCACACTCAAAGGTGTGTCTTTGGAGAGCCCTTTGGTAAGAACATAAGAAGAGCCTGCTGCATTAGGCCAATGGGCCATCTAATCCAGCATCCTGTTCTCACACCGGCCAGTCAGATGCCTGTGGGAAAGCAGCAAGCACAACAGAATTCTCCCCTCCCGTGGTTTCCAGAAACTGATATTCAGAAGCATTACTGCCCCCAGTGGTGGAGGCAGAGCACAGCCATCACTGATAGTCATCTTCTCCAAGAATTTGTCTAATCCACTTTTAGTGGCTATCACTGCCTCCTGAGGCTGCAAGTTCCATAGTTTAACTATGTGCTGTGTGGATTGGGGGGGGGGGGCAGGCAGTATTTTAGGGCAGATTCCAAACTTAGAGACCACTAGGTCAGGTGTGCTGACCTGCAGTATCATTGCAGAAGTCCAACAGTGATATGCAAGCTTTCCTTCGGGAAACTTGTCCATCTTTGCTGATCTTCACAATGAGCAATACTGTTCAATGGTAGACCACACACCTTGTATGTAAAAGGTCCCATTTTCAACCCTGGCACTTTCCACTTTAACAAGAAGCAGGTGGCAGAGGATGTCAAAGACCTTAGCCTGGCTGGGTTCTTGACAAGAGCTGCTGCAGTCAGACCAATGGTTTTATGCACAGTCTTTCCCATGTTCTAACCCTGATAATTTGCAACACACCATTTGAAAATGACTAGTCTGGCAGTTATAAAAAGGGTGGTACCTAAAAAAAGAGGCATTTTCTGCTGTTCCCCCTGTACTGTTTAATGTTCTTCCCTTTGCCGCTTGTAAAGCAACAGCCATCAGTTGCTTCAGGTGTCTTGCAAAGACTTGTCTTTTTGTTGAAGCACTCATGCTCTATTTTAGGTGACTGAATTCTCTAATTCTTCTTTTATATGCTTTTATATTGCTGTTTTATTGATGTTAGTCTGCATTTAAATTATTTTTATTTTAAAAATGCACACTGCTTAAGAGATATGAAAAACATTCAGCAGTTTATAAATGTTTTTCAATAAATAAAAGAAACTAAAAATTTATCTAAAACACCCCTCTCCAGTTGCCTAGAAATAAATCGTATTTATCCCCAATAAAACCAGGTGAGTCACTATTTACAATCCTGGTCTACAGAAATGGTATTTCAGGATTGGGCAAAAACTGTGTTCCGACAACTCTGGGAAGAAATTTAGTCCCTGCCCCCAGCTCTAATGAGCAAAGGCATGCACTGGAAGAGTCATCTCTCAGATGAGAGCACACATCACAGAGCCACACTCACTGTGAATCAGCAAATTTCTGTCATTTACTAGGTGAGAAGAGGATGATGCTAGGAGTGGGTGGGGCCAACAGAGTGTAGGATGCTGCTTGCACTGCACTAGTCGAATGTCAACTTAGAGCTACAAGGCCAGAGGTACAACATGGTCTTTATACTGTAGCATCTAACAAACTATATATTCCCTGGGAAATAAAAGAAATGCTATTATGATAACTTTTAAAAATCTTCAATATAAAGTGTTCTAGTACAGCGTTTCCCAACCGGTGTGCCGCGGCACAGGAGTGTGCCGCAAGACACCGGCTGCTGTGCCGCGGGAAGACACCGGCTGCTGTGCCGCCCTGGGCCGCTTCCGCTTCCGGGTCGGTCCGGGCTGGCGTCGCCTCGGCTCCGCTTCCCGCTCGCCGACCGCCGCCTTTGCCGGGGCTGCCGGGCGCTTCGCCCGCTGCCTCTGCCGCCCCGGTCGCGGTCGGGGACGGGCGGGAGGTGCCGGTGCCACCGGGCTCGCCGGCGCTCCAGAGGAGGAGAAGGCAGGAGGCAGCAGAGCCCCAGGAGGAGGAGGCGGCAGGAGGCGGAGGCCGCTGCTGCTGGGGAGGAGGGCGAGAAGCCGCCGCCAGGGGAAGCCAGGCCCACCCGGACCCCGCCGTGCTGCTGCCGCTGGGGAGGAGGTAAAGGAGCCGGCGGCGGCGGTGGGGGAAGCCAGGCCCACCCGGACCCTGCCACGCCGCTGCCGCTGGGGAGGAGGTCAAGGAGCCGCCGCCGCCGCCGGGGGAAGCCAGGCCCACCCGGACCCCGCCGTGCCGCTGCCGCTGGGGAGGAGGTCAAGGAGCCGGCGGCGGCGGGGGAAGCCAGGCCCACCCGGACCCCGCCACGCCACTGCCGCTGGGGAGGAGGGCGAGGAGCCCCCAATCTCCCGCTCCGTTTTCGCCCGCCTGGGTCCTTTCCCTCCCTCCCGCCAGGGCGCGCGGACACCCCACCCCCCGGGGCGGGGGGGTCGGGGTTCATGTGGTGGTGGTGTGCCGCGAGATTTTTTTCGCGGGACAGGTGTGCCGTTGCCCCGAGGAGGTTGAGAAACACTGTTCTAGTATATCAGCAACATTCCCACAGGACACAAAAAAGGCGTTAGGACTTCAGTTCCATAATACTACTGCAGAAGAGATCGTGCATTGACATGCCCAGGCACTAAGGTAATCTTCAGAGGTTTTCCTCCAGATGTCTGTGCAGGGTGAGAACCAGTGTGTTGTAGTGATTAAGAGTGTGGGACTAGGTTCAAGACCCAGATTCAAAGGAATACTTGGCCAGAAAGCTTAACATGTACCTTTGAGCCAGTTACTATTTTTCAGCCTAACCAGCCTCACAGCCTCACAGCACAGAACAACAAGGGGATATATGCTGCTTTGAACTATGTATGAAGTTCTGAAACTGTTTTAACTGCTGCCTTAATGATGGTTCTGATCATATATTTTTAACACAGCGATTTTATTATTATTCTATTAGAATTACATTGGCTCCTAGTACATTTCTGAGTACAATTCAAAGTGTTGGTGCTGACCTTTAAAGCCCTAAACAGCTTTGGCCATGTATACCTGTAGAAGCGTCTCCACCTCCAACGCTCAGCCCGGACACTGAGATCCAGCTTTGAGAGCCTTCTGGTGCTTCTCTCATTGCAAGAGGTGAGGTTACAGGGAACCAGACAGAGGACCTTTTCAGTAGTGGTGCCGACCCTGTGGAATGCCCTCCCAGCAGATGTCAAACAGATAAACAGCAATGTGATTTTTAAATGACACCTGAAGGCAGCCCTGTTCAAGTAAGTTTTTAGTCTGTGACGTTGTATTGTTTTTTTCTGTTTTTTGTTGGGAGTCGCCCAGAGTGGCTTGGGCAACCCAGTCAGATGGATGGAATATTATTATTATTATTATTATTATTATTATTATTATTAACAGCTCTGGAAACATGGTTAAAGGTACAGATTTAAACCACCTGAGAACTTGAGCTTTCTGCTTTTAAAGCAACTTCCTACTGTTTCTGACAAAAGAAAAATAATACCAGATACATGGAGCACCAAGGAGAAGTGAAGACATCAAGGTTCAGTATTTTCAATAAATACAAGAAGCAAAAAGGCAAAAGGTCATTTAAGTAGTTGGGTCTTTTTGTTTTTAAACCACTTCATGGTGTAAATACAACTTTGACCCAGTTATAAGGCAATGCTACTAACTGGATACATGATATGAAAATATCCTTTTTAGTCTATATACAAAGCAATCTCCTTAACACATTTTCATCAATTTTAAAGGTTTTAGGTACTTTTCATCTCAATGGCACATAATGGGTTAGGTCACACTTTTAATGCTCCAACAACATCTAGTAACCAGCATATGTGATTCCTTTATGTGAACTGCCCTGAGACCTTCGGGTACAGGGCAGTATAGGGAAAAAATAAAAATAAATAAAAATAAATAAATAAATAAATAAATAAATCTTATGAAAGTGTCAAATTTGGCAGGCAAGAATCTGACACAATCTTGTAAATAAATCCCTCCACAGTAAATTACCTGCAAAATTTTAACTGGCTTGCCCTCTTACTCATTACATGGGGTTGGCAGCAGAAGACAAGACTCTTAATAAGAAGCAGGTGTGTAAGATGAGCTCCTGGCGGGTCAGACAGTTTGCAGCTCACACTTAACGACATATAGTTCCATGTCGCCTATGGCAACCAGCTGAGTGGTTAAAAATTGTCCATATGTTCCTCAAAGAGTTAAACTATGAATGCCTTTTTTAATGCAAACAAAATCCATCAGATTTGATTGATAAAAGTACAGTTTTTTAACTAAGGCTGAAAAAGTGTAGATTGGCAACATTTCCCCCCACTATAATTTGCTTCCTTTGCTTTTTTTCACTGTAGTGCACATAAATCAAAGTAGTATTAAAGAGGCCCATATATCACAAACTGGCATTTCAAAACTATTTACAGACTTCATAATATTCTCAACATGAAACAAAAACGTGGCTGGGAAAGATGAGTAAATGAAAAAGGCAACTCAAACATCCAAATGAGGTTAATTAAGTTTGGAAACAGCTCTTCACCAAATGCATGAAGATGTTTAATAAGAATGATTCTAGCAGTTGTGGTTCCAAACACACAATACAGTCTACTTTCATGACAAAAACAGCCACCTGCCTGCTGAAACCGTATTTTACCTTCATTTTTAAACAACTGACTATTAGCTCAAAATTATACTTTTGGAAAGAGTATGAATAATATCATCACTGTGGAAGGAATTCAAGGCTCAACTGCTTTGCTGTAATAGGTCCGAGTACTAAAAAGTTTAAACTGATGTGCTATTTATTCTGACATGCTTTTCCTAATAGCAGTTAACTTGAATCCTCTCCCCTTAGGGAAGAGATGACAGAGACTGGATACACTTCAGTTTTCCATCCTCTGAAGTTATTTGGACACAGATTATAGAAAGATCCAAAAGCATCAATATGATTTGCAACCAACTCCAGAAAAGTACAGTAGTCTAAACTAAAGTGTCTCAAATCACATACTGAACTTGATTCAGCACAGATTTCCCTTTACCACGGGGGAGAAATAGTAACATTTCCAATGTTCCTTACAAGCCTTCCCAGAAATACTGGTGTGTCTGCAACCTCACGTGGGGGAAGGAATAAGGGAACACCAAGCAAAGGATTAAGAAACCATAACTCAACATGCTATTGCTCCACTGGATTGAGACAAGTGTAATCCATACAAGCTGCTCACTAGAAAAAGTAAGGCACATGTGGCTTCCTGAAGAAGAAATAAAGACAATTCTGAGGCCTAGAACACATATGGCAACATCTTATCTTTTATGGCACCCTCTCTCTCCCTAATTACGCATGAGGAGTAGGAGCTGCAGAACTTAATCTGAAGGAAGAATCTACTCCAGTTTTGCCTGCTGGCCATGCAGTGTAAATGCAGTCATCTTCATGGAGAAAGGGAAATGTACCACACACAAGCAGTCAAGAGTGGCACAGGGCCCAAAATGCTCTGTTAAGTCACAGGTCCACTCTACTTGCTGTGAATCATAGGAAGGGTCTCCACATAATTCGACCAAAACTCCTGGGAGAGGCTGGGCTCAAGCTCTTACAAAGAGAACTACTTGGAATGCACTAGATCAGGCATCCCCAAACTGCGGCCCTCCAGATGTTTTGGCCTACAACTCCCATGATCCCTAGCTAACAGGACCAGTGGTCAGGGATGATGGGAATTGTAGTCCAAAACATCTGGAGGGCTGAAGTTTGGGGATGTCTGCACTAGATCTACAACAAATTTATCGTGGAAATTCCATATAATTTCTTTGGAAGAAATATATTGGGGGGGGACGGACGACTATTAACAAAGGTTTTCTTATTCTGGTATTTTATAACCAAGAGAGCATATGTGCCCAAATTTCTCCTGTTCCCTTTAACCTGCAGGGAAGTTGGATGATAGCAGTACTAGTGATGTGAATTTTGCTGTTCCAAATTTTCCAGAAAACCTTCCTCTAAAAACTGCTAATCTGCATAGGGTAATTTGCATAAGAAAAACTTATGATGCCCTAGAAAGTGATCTAAATTGGCATGTTTACTGTACTTGTCTTTAGCAAGCAAATCTTTCTAAAGTACCCCATGTTAATTTTTGACCTGAAATATTTGACCTGAAATATTTGAGGCGCAAAACTAAAGTACTGTTAATGTGGTTTACATCTCATATTATGTAGACATTTTTATTGAAATACTTGTAAAACTTTAAAGATAATTTGTATTGTTCAAATTTTAAAGGAGAAAAGCAAAGGTACTGAAACTATGGGCACACTAATAAATTTTAATTACTGTGCATGAAATTTTGTGTTATATGCTGACACTCATACTTGTTGAGGATTTATCTAATGGAAGTTTCTTCTGGTCCCTAATATGGATTTTGGATTTTCTTCTCATGGGCCAACACAACTGTAGCAGAATCGGGGAACCTGGTTCAGATACTGCTGGATTGCAACTCTCATCACCCCTGATCCTGCTGACTGGAGTCCAAGAACATCTGGAAGACCACAGCTGCCTCATACCTGTTTTAAAGTGTCACATTTAACCACAATTTAAAAGCTGTTTTTAACCAGAGAAGTCTGGAATCTTCTGCAGGGTGGGGCGGGGGTAAACTCACATGATGGAACTTTGGCATGCGGAAGAACAAAATGGGTTACCATCTTACGGTTGAGTAAGCAGACATAAAAGCCTATATACACATAAATAATGATATTTTTCTTGTTCAGACTTTGTCTCCAAAGTGAGCGTTTAAAAAGAAATGCATGCATTAAACAAACCCTACAGCATTAAAGATGGAAATAAAAGGGGGAGGGGAATAGCACCCATATGAATAAGGGGACCAAAGAAATGGTGTTGGGGGGTGAGGGCATTCTTTTTTCACCTGTACCTGTTGTCAGATTGCGACAACTGATTTTTATTTCTAGTTTTGCTGCAATAATTAAAATATTTCTACAATAGCAGATGCCTTCCCTCCCACACGTCAATTAATTTGCAAATGCACTCAGGTTATAGAAATAATGAAGTACTGAATGCATTGCTACTGCCAAGCTCTGCTTCCAGGAGGTGGAGGCTGTAGGCGAAGTGCTAAAATCCACACCAAAGGAAAGTTCTGCCACACACAACCTGGTCAACAGCTAACAACACACACCAATTACTTCATTTACCCTCTTCACCCACAACCAAGCAAAGCCTTCTTGCACAGAAGGTATTTGCCTAAATGTTCTCTGTAAAGTTATCCTGGAACCTGTGGCTGTGTGTTGTCTGGCCACAGCAGGGAATATATTTCATAATCAAAGGGTGCTATCCAACTAAATCCACTAGCACAAGAATTTCAGCTTGTACAGCAGAACTTCTCCCTCTCCCCAGGCACACACCCACCCCATCTGTTCTGGAGGGTTGCAAGATTACTAACACTATGATAGTGGTACTTGACTTGGCCAAGAATGCTGGTGACTGTCTAAAAGGTGTGTGGTCAGTACTAAAAGGGGGGCAAGCTAACCCTAATACTACACCAAAATGCATAATTCTATGTTTACATCAATGCAGCATGCACACAAACAGAGAGATAGCGAGAGAGATGATGTCTTCTATGAAGAGGAGCTTCTGGGGTCCTCCAAGTGGGTGAATTCAAGCCAAAGGAAGATTTCAGTCCCCTTAAGAGGTGGGCCCACTTTGAGAAGAAGGTGACTCTCTTCTCCAGAATACTGAACTTTTCCCCTTTTCTTTCCAAACCGGGTACTCAGCTCAAGTCAATTTGGGAGCTGGTCTACAAGAATTATCTTCCCTTATCTAGGCTAAGCACAGTGGCACTCCAAGATCTCTGCAGGTATCCTATAAACTTCCAAAGTGCCATTTTTCACCCCATAAGCCCTAAACAATTGCTTGGGTCCTTTCATGCTAGAAATTATTGATTCCTTTCTCTTGCCCTCACACATCAACTTCTTGAAACTGCTTCTACCTGGGGGGAACCCAGGAAGCAGGAGGTGGCACTGTGGCTCCTCTGTTCATTGGCAATATTATATTTATTGGAGGTACACACACTGTGGAGTATGAATATCAAAAGTCCCATGTGATGGAGGCATATATTATTACTATTTATTTATAATATAGCACTATTTGAAGAGATTGATTGAATTTAGGCTTTAAAAAGTGGAAAGTCAACATTCTGCATCTACTTAATGCACAGTTGATTAAGTATTATTTTACACATTCTTGAAAGATACATTTAATTTTAATACTTAGCAGTGAAGTACTTGCAATTCTCTCTCTCTTGCACACACTGCCTTTCTTGCAAACACTTAAGATTCCATCCCACCCCAATTTTGAAGGACAGGGCACTCTACTATATCCCCTGCAGGGCAAATACAGAATAGTCAGCATCGTGATCACAGGTGTTTCTAGCTTACAGAGCACAAAGTCAGCTGGCAACCACAGTGAAAGCCTGAGCCAGCAATTTAGCAGAAGGAGATCTACAAAGGAACATCCATCTGACTGCTGACCTGGAAGCCTAGGCCAGCATCCCAAAACATTTCAGGAATACCTCAGAGGTGATCCCAGGTTAGGGGTTCTGGTCCATCACACAGCATTAAAGTCACCTGCTTCAAGGAACCCATTCTAGCCACTTCTACTGGGTCTCACCACTGACACGCATGACTTGAGAATACAGGTGGAACACAGCCTACTCTGCCTTCCCATATGTCCACTGCAGACAAAGAGGTATTTTGGGGATAGCTCACCATTGCTAATTTCATCAAGGAGCTCCTGATAAACTTCCAAGTAACTCCAAAATTCCCCAGAACAACTTGAAGAGCAAAGAGGCAGTGTACACAGCCCTTCGCCACCACTACTTTAACCTTGCAAGAACTGTGTGTGGTAGGTTTTCGTTCATTTTATTGTTCACCGAAGTGGTCCCATAGTGGTTTATAATGAGAATTTCTTTTCTTTCTTTCTTTTTCTTTCTTTCTCTTTCTTTCTTTCTTTCTTTCTTTACTCTTTCTCTCTCTCTCTCTCTCTCTCTCTCTCTCACACACACACACACACACACAAATTCAAACAAAAAATCAACAACAGTATAACACACATTATATTATATGGCACGAAATGAAAAATTTGGACAGCATCCATGGAATCTGTGAAAAAAGATGCTGAAAAAAATACGGATTTTACAAGTCAACATTTGGATTCCTCTTTATGTTTGGAAATGGTCCTATTTCCTGCGCCACTTATAAACAAGGATGTGTAGCTTTGTCTTCCACAGAATCAGAGTACCGGTATGTAGCTGCAACTTAGATATGCAGAAAACTAGTCTAGATTGACCATATGACTATGGATTTTGGGTTGTTTCAGAAAAAACTATGTATCTGAAGAAGTGTGCATGCACATGAAAGCTCATACCAAGAACAAACTTAGTTGGTCTCTAAGGTGCTACTGGAAGGAATTTTTTTATTTTTTTTTATTTTGCTTTGACTACGGCAGACCAACACGGCTACCTACCTGTAACCAGAAAAAAACTACCGGTAGTTTGACTGATAGAAGACAAACAGCTGTTTGAAACTATTTCAGAGCAAAAGGTTTCACACAAGAACCCAAGCACACTGAGGTGAAATACCACTACATGTGAGATATGATACAAGATGGACTTGCTGAATTGGTGTTTTGCCAAACCAAAGAGATGACTGCTGACATTCTCACCAAGTCCCTACTAAGAGACAGTTTTGATAACCTTCAAGTCAAGATGGGACTCTGGGTGGTTTATTAAATTGTACATTCAATTATTATATTTGCCTGAGAAGTGGTTTGTGGGAAATTGCAGCCAAACATAACCATGCATGAGTGCTAGTTAGTGCATGAAGGGGTTAAGAAAACAGAGCTGCATTCCTAGACATGGGCAGCTCACGCCCTTATTTGTAAGTGAAATTGCTTTTTTCCTTTACTCACTCTCTCTGAGCCAGAAGGCCCTATCCCATGTCCCCATATATTTAACATGCACCTTCTTCATAAGCCCATTTTATCCTCACAACCAGTCTCCTAATGTAGGTTAGGCTGAGAGATTGGTTCAAGGTTACCTAGTGAGCTTCATGGCTGAGTAAGTATTTGAAACAGTGTCATTATAGCCCTAGTCCAGCACTCTAAGCAGTATACCATATTGGCTCCCACGGAGATACTGAATATCTGAATATACTCATTGCTTTCATAATGCCTAACCCAGTTCCATATTGAGGTGCCACTTCACGCAGTAAGTTCACACAGTGCCCACGGAGTCAAGAGCGATCATCAACCTCACTGACCGTCTGAACAGAATCGAGGAAAGCTGAAAGTGCCACCACCTGAATTTTCTTTCTGTGGATACTCCTGGCCCAAAATCTAATTTAGATTCCCCCACTTAAATAAGTAGGATGTAATCATGCATCCAAAATCCCAAAATGCTTGAGATCACAATTGTCTTCCTTAATTAATCACTCTCAACACTGTTTTTATTCAAGTGCTTGAACTATTATTTGGTGTTATCATTTTTCTTCTGCTTAACCTCCCCACAAAAATATTGGCTTACTGTTCATGGTCTGTCCAGAGTGAGATAAATCATGAAGCTAAATTTGGACATAACACTAAACCAAAACATGGATTAGCTTTGAGTAGTGTGGCAGCAGGAAGAACTGGGAGGAGTAAATTGACTGATTTTCATTCCATGCACTCATCCACACGGGCTTGTTCATTTATGGTTTGGCAATGTGCAGCAGACTGGGCATGTTTGTGACCAAGTAAGTGGGAGATCATTATTGTTTACACACTTCTCAGTCAGGTAACCAAACTGAAAACAAACTGAAATGCCTAGCACTTTAAAACAGTCTTACTATTTTCAGATGTCAAAATGTTCTATCTGTATATGTGCTGTTAAATTTTTATACCCTATTCAGTTTCCATTTGAGATTTTTATACAAGTGAACCTTCTTATCTTCTGTACTAAATTGAAAGGACACACGCTCAGCTTGGCCAGTTATATTAATAATAAAATACTACCAATCTCAGAAGCAGCAATGTAACATTAACACAGGCAGGCTTACATGAATGGAAACAGAAACGTGTATATTACCAAAGCTTTTAAAAAGTGGGAAGGAAGAGAAAAGGTCTTACCATCTGACCAATTTAAATCTCCATTTTTTGCCTGTAGGCATGCAACCTTGTCATCCCCCTACTAGCAATAAAAAACCCAAAAATATATTTAAAAACATAACACCATCTTTTCTGATAAATGATCCCAAGAGTTTGCCATTTATTTGATTCAAGAGGATGCTGGAGGGGACAGGAAAAAAGAATGAAGGCTTACAAAAAGAAGCACATTCAAGTTTATAGAAAATGTACACCTATCAATAAAAAACCTCTTTGTGCTAAAGCAATTGCCACCATACAATTGTTTGAATGGCGTCTTCAAAAAAATATGATAGTTTGCAATGCAACAGAGAGTTGGTTACCTGCAACTGCTGCTTTTCAAGTGAGAGTGTGTGCAGCCCCATGTAAGGAAACACCCACAGAGGCCACAGCTGGACAGACTCTGAATGCCAGTCCTACTGCTCTACTGACAGAGAAGAATCTATCATATGGGGTGGAGGCAAAAGAGCCAATATCCTCCTGTGTGTTTCCACCTCACAGACCCACCAAAGAATGTGACAACAAGAGACCAGGGCTCTTGGAGAATCTCCTACTGAAGAGCAGAATGGCAGACTGTGCAACAAAACACCCCCCAGAAGCCCATTTACAGCAGGGGTAGCAACAATAATTATTATTTATACCCCACCCATCTGGATGGGTTTCCCCAGACACTCTGGGCAGCTTACAGCATATATAAAACATGTTGTTGTTTAGTCGTTTCCGACTCTTCGTGACTCTATGGACCAGAGCACGCCAGGCACTCCTGTCTTCCACTGCCTCCTTCAGTTTGGTCAAACTCATGTTAGTAGCTTCGAGAGCACTGTCCAACCATGTCGTCCTCTGTCGTCCCCTTCTCCTTGTGCCCTCCATCTTTCCCAACATCAGGGAGTCTTTCTCTCCCTGGGAGAGTCTTCCAGGAAGTCTTCTCTTCTTGTGAGGTGGCCAAAGTATTATATCTTATATCTTTATATCTTTATCTTTATTGTCATTGTACAAGTACAACGAAATTGGATTTAAATAATAATAATAATAATAGTAATAATAATAATAATAATAAAATAATTTAGAAAATAAATTCATTTTTCGTTTAAACAATTGTTTCCCCAACCAAAAATGTACTCAACACGAGTAACAGCAGTAAAAGCCATACGAAACACTTAAAAAAAAAGGGAGAGCACTGAGCAGCCGCTGCGTCTATGCGCACCGCCATCTTAGAACTCTTATAACTTAGAACTGTTATAAACTGTTATGTATAAAAAGTATGAGGTGGCCAAAGTATTATATATAAAACAGTAAAATATTAAACATTAAAAACTTCCTGATACAGGGAAGTATTCCATTCATCAAGGTGTTTTCTGTGTTTCCCCACCCCCAGGATCACAAAAATGGTCCCTCCCCATATACATAAACACGAACATATAGATACACATTAACAATGGACAGCAACTTTGGGTTCCCCCACTTGGAGGTCATTATAAGATAAGTATTTTGTGACCCCAGACCCCCCCCCCCAACATTTCAAAATACCGGTAAACATTTAACAGGGCTGTATCCAACATTTTCAGTCTGCTGGTACAAGAACTCTTGTGCTAAAGGACAGGTGACATTTAATGTTGTACAACAGATGACAACAGTTGCACTAGCAGAAACTCATTGAAAAGACTACTTGAACTCTATTTCAGGATCCACACATCACATCAGCTCTAAGACTGATAACAATCCCACTGCTTTTGCATATAGGTCTTCAAATTAGGTAAAGGGTAAAGGACCCCTGGATGGTTAAGTCCAGTCAAACTTGACTATGAAGTGTGGCACTCATCTCACTTCAGGCCAAGGGAGCAGGTGTTTGTCCACAGATAGCTTTCCGAGTCATGTGGCCAGCATGACTAAATCGCTTCTGGTACAACAGGACACCGTGACGAGTGCCAGAGCACACAGAAACGCTGTTTACCTTCCCACCACAGCGGTACCTATTTATCTACTCGCACTGATATGCTTTTGAACTGCTAGGTTGGTAGGAGCTGGGATAGAGCAACGGGGGTTCACCCCATCACATGAACTCGAACTGCCAAGCTTCCGATTGGCAAACCCAAGAGGCTCAGTGGTTTAGAACACAGCGCCACCCGCTCCCTAGGTCTTCAAGTTACAGTGGAGTGAGACTGCAAAAGCAGTTAGCTGTTCAGTGTTGTTTTTTTTAACTGAGATTTTAAATGTTACCAGTATATCCTTAATTTCTCCTACATCAGCTGACTGGTCATATCCAGGAACATCCAGGCACTTTGCAGTAACCTAATTACACTCAGGAGTCTTTCATCAGACATACTTCAGCTCAATGAAAATGTAAGCGAGCCTTGCCTTTCCCACATTATACAGCTAGTAAATTCAAAGTCAGTCACATGTAAGGGGAAAAGCATAGATTCATCAGTATGTCAGTCTAAGATACTGAGCAAGCAAAGATTGTTCTAGTTCCCTTCTATACTTCATTATTCATGAACTAAAGAGTAATGAACATTCATCTTTGTTGCAGGTATCTGCAGTGACTAATGCAAGATAGAAAATTAAATTGATGTGGCTACCCACAATGGCTTCTTCTGGCACATTCCTCAGACCAAGGAAAATCACTAATATTAACACAATTATGCCAGCCATTCAGAGAGGCATCATTACATGGTGTTGTAAATAGTTGGGATGATATACATATTCTAGCTGAGATCCAATGAACCTTGAGCCAAAGTAGCACTAACTTATGCAGGGCCATGAGCAGATGTACAAGCAAGAAAGCATGGCATGTGTGAAGCAACTGGAGGGAGGTCTGCCACCACCTTCTTTTTCAAACTACAAGAACCTTGAGAATATACAATAGCTTCCCTGGATATAGACAAACAATAGAAGCTACATACTCATTTATCATTTAGGAAAGGGACAAAGCTTAGTGTTAGAGCACATAATACAAAAGGCCCCAGGTTCAATAACTGGTATCTCCAAGCATGTTTGGGAGAGAACCTGGAGAGCTGCCACCACTCAGTACAGACAGTAGAGCTAGAAACACCATTGGTCTGACTTAGTACAGGGCCATTTCCTATATACTGATCTCTCATCACAATCAAAGATAATCTGAGAGCACTCTTGTGTCAGTGATGTGCCAAGTCAGAGTGTCGTCTGCACATTGATGAGGAATTCTTGAAATTGCAGCAGTCCCATCTCCAGAATCGTCTGAGCATTGAGTTGTTACAGGGATCCATGTCTGAGGAAGTTTTAATGCTCACAGCTAAAGTAAAGGTAAAGGTACCCCTGACTGTTAGGTCCAGTCGCGGACGACTCTGGGGTTGCGGAGCTCATCTTGCTCTATAGGCCGAGAGAGCCAGCATTTGTCCGCAGACAGCTTCCAGGTCATGTGGCCAGCATGACTAAGCCGCTTCTGGTGAACCAGAGCAGTGCACGGAAATGCTGTTTACCTTCCCGCCGGAGCGGTACCTATTTAGCTACTTGCACTTTGACGTGCTTTCGAACTGCTAGGTGGGCAGGAGCTGGGACCGAACCACGGGATCTCACCCCGTCGCGGAGATTCAAACCGCCAACCTTCTGATCGGCAAGCCCTAGTCTCAGTGGTTTAGACCACAGCGCCACCCGCGTCCCTCACAGCTAAAGTAGATATGTGGAAATTATCTTGGGACAGCATTTTAAAGTAGTTTGTTCCACTGGCTTTTTTTAATGCACTACCTTCACCCAAAGTCTTTGGGATGGTATAGGATTCAATATAAAAATAGGAACAAGGTGTTCTGAAATGTTCTAACTAAAAATAAAATGAAAGTGTGTTTTCTGCATTTTGAAGGGCAGTCAATCTTCCAGATACACTACCAACAATGAAAACTGCACACCACTTTGAACTCAACAGATAGACAGCTTAAGCTCTATTTTCCAGCTCAACCCAAAAAAAACTACTGACAGTAAATGGTGCCACCTGACTAGTGAGCTTAGAAGTAGCCTCTCTTGTATGTATGTACATTATAATTTCATGTACACTTATTTCAGCGTTTGGAGAGACAAAGAAATTAAATGCAAGAGGGTACTTACTCATTACATTTCTTCCGATATTTTAAATGTTAGGAACAAGATGGCAAAGTTGGTGCTCATATTTTGTTTTCCTCTTGGTAATCTTATTTCCATGTGAACATACAGTTGCAGGTTTGTTTTAGAAGATGATGCAAGCACCGTTATCCCCATCCCCAATAGATTCTTCCAGGTGACAGCAGCCATACTAACAATGGTCTTTCAACTTTCCCTTAATAAAAGGCTTTTTCAAGGAAGAGTGCTGTATAATTTAGAATCATAGAATCATAGAATCGTAGAGTTGGAAGGGACCTCAAGGGCCATCAATTCAACCCCCAGCAATGCAGGAATCTCAGCTAAAGTGTCCATGACAGTTGTAATATTTGTTATTACATGACTCTTGTAATAATTGCTATTCACCCTAAGTGAATAGCACCCCAAATTGCAAGGCTGGTTTGCAAGATCAGGGTAAACTGCAAGTGTCACTTTCAAATCAAACTCCTAGCACAGTACATAAGCCAACTTCCAATAACTGTATGTTTTATTTATATACTGCCAAAGCCAGTATGGGAAACACTTGTCCTGGCAGTAAGAAAATGGATTCACAGCACTTTTGATGATGTAATACACAGACACAAGGAGATCAGCAAAGCAGAGCAACAGCAACAGCAACTCAACAACCTGGTGACTCTCTTAATATTGCCTTAGTATGCTACCGTATAAATGTTAAAACACAGTTCAGTACCAACAGAACCCATGCTTCACATTTTCAATATAATATAGTTTCTCAATTTGGGGGATCTGATTCCAGTTCATCCTTACCACATTACCCCTGTATCATCTTATTTTGATAAATTTACATACTGAAATCTTCTTTCCCTAAGCTAAACAATCAGAGTTGAACTGAATGTTCTCTGATTTCATTACTTGCAAAATTTAATACTATTTTGAAAGTAGCAGATTCAATGAGGGTTGGGAGGAAGGTACTCTTGCCTCTTGATTGTTTGTGTTCTTCTGTTGTTCTTCAGTAATAATGTAATGTCATCAACAAAAACTAGAAGATCATATAGCAGCAAGGAATTGACACAGAGAAGAACCACTTCAATACAATGCAAATGTGACTAAACAACAAGTGATGAAAATAGGCTGTGGTTTTGTTTGTTTGTTTGTTTGTTTGAAACCATCCAAACTAACATAAAATGGGGAGAAGAGATAGAAGTTCTGGATCAATCCTAAAAATCATCAAACTATTAACTAAATTCTGAAAGAGAAATCCACAGAGCTCTTGCAACATATACACCCTTGTGCAAATTAATTGAAACAAAGCATGTTTTCTATCTTACTCGTAATCCTGTACTCAAAACAAACACAAAAAGTCAGTTGATCATTATGGTGTTGGAAGCCTGCAGCCAATAGAAGGAATTACGGTATATGCTCGCCACTATATACTGAGGTTCTACGAAAGAGAGTTATTCCAGAGCTGGAAAAGAGGTATCCTGACGGTACTGGGATACTGCAGCACACATCGAAAGTGGTAAAGAAATTCATGACAGAGCAGCAAATACAGGTACTTGATTGGCCAGGGAATTCCCCAGATGCAAATCCCATTGAGAATTTGTGGGCTATATGCAAAAGTCGCCTCCGTGCTGTAGACTGTATGACTATGGAGAAGCTTATTCAGGCGCTGATTCAAGTGTGGTACAGGAATCCGAAAATCAACAGTGACTGTTCGAAGTTAGTAGACTCCATTCATATCCGTTACTAATGTATGTATATGTGAGTTTTGTACATGTATATGTGAGTTTTGTACAATAAACTACATTGCTTGTTTCAATTAATTTGCACAAGGGTGTAGGTTCGAAACTATTCCGGGTTTTTTTTTAATGCAGGCAGACTTATTTAATTGGAGGCAACACAAACACCATTAGCTAAGAAAAGTTTCCAACTGCATCCTAAAGCCAAAATGGAGCAGGCTTGTTTCAAATGAAAATATTGTTTCACAGCTCTAGTACTTAATTAGGTACAACAGGCCTCTTAGTGACACGTTTAAATACACATACAAGCAAACAGTCAGCAAATGATTTAGATCCGGCTAATTTTGTTATTCAATGATGTTCCAGGCAAAATAAACACAGAGAAAGAAAACAATGCTTTAAAATAATAATAATGAAATGGCAATTGCACTCTTTATAGAGGGTGGAGTGTTCAATCACATTTAAATACAAGATTGAAAGCCACAGACACTCCAAAATGAGAGACAAAGGGCCAAGTCACACACAGGGCCAATGTGTATGTTCCACACACAGCAGTGTGTAGGAACAAGTCAGAGGCTCCCTTCCGCTTCTACACAAAGCCAGCACAGACTTTTGCATGAACCAGGAACAACACAAGCATAGGCACTGGCTCCAGGGGGCTGAGGCTCCCTCAAAAAAATTTTTTTTTAAGTCCCCCCACCCCAACCCCTTGTTAAAGCTGAACACAGAGCCAGACACAGAGTGACAAGAAGACATTGCACGACATCACATGCAGCCCCTCAATGTTCTTCAGAAGATGGCGTCTCTGGGCACAAGTAATGTTCTATATAAGCTGGTAATACCCAAGCGATAAATCTACTCCCTGCTCTTTCCAGGTCATCCAGCACAAAGCATGCAGTACAGTAGTGGCAAGTTCAGAAGTGCAGGGTCCCTTCTTGATAGTCATGGCCATGCTCCCTTCTAAGATTATACAATAATCTTATACAGTAATAATAAATAAGGATTCATGGCAACGAACAATGTAGATATCCACGTGCAGCCTCTCAGCAAGATCGACTATTTTCTTGGTATGGGAAAATCATTTGGAGTACTTCAATATCCATTTTTCTGAGTAACTTAATTCATGTTTTCCTTGAAGTTTCATTGCAAGTAACAGAACTTACACACCATTCTCCTTGAACCTTGTGTTGTTGGTGTTCCTAAATGCTTAGTTTTGAAGCAGGTCTTCTCTAGAGTGACCCTAGAAGCCAATCCTCAGTGGCTGAGTCACTTCATTTCACTTTGATTGCAGTCAGCACAAAGCATGAGAAGACTTCTCAGTGGCTAAAAAGCTCCCCTTTTGTGCTGTTGTGGAGGTGGGGGGATGATTAACAAAATAAATCCTCCTGGCAAACTGGGAATATCCTCTCCCACAGAGAGTTTTGGACATTCCACACCTTTCTTAGAGAAAAATAAGTGGCTCACGTAAAGGTAAACTAAGCTTTAATAATAAAGAATAATGAAGAAAACTGTAACAAAATAACAATGAGGGAAACTAAGGACACAAGGCAAGTCTGAGGCAAGAAACAAAAAGAGGCAGTTGGTCCCTCTCAACTGAAACTTAATGGAACACGCTGAAGGGAGGGGCTGATTCCAGAGCATGACATACAAGCCCCGCCCACCAGATACCAAACATGCTGCTGATCAAATTAGGCCCCTGTGTTTTTCTTACACTAACTGGGTGACTCTAGGACGCTGGTGACAGGGAGCCTGTTGCAGAACCAGTAAAAGGTTTCTGACCCTTTCATTTCATTTCACTTTCAATTTGTATACCACCCAGCCCACTACATCTATGCTGCCATTACTTCTCTGCACTTTGCACGGAACTCAAGAGGAAGAGTGCTCTTTCATGCGTCAAGTGCAAGACTCCAACTCTGACTCCTTCCAAGTCCTCTGGCATACCCATAGAGAGTTCAGATGAGAACAGGGGGTGGTGTTCATCGCTTTGCACTGGGCTTTGGAAATGAAATCATTCTTACTGCTTCTTGCTTGCCCCAAAGCAAACTGAGAGAAAAGATCCCGTCTCAGCACCAGTGCACTTTATAACTTCTCCACATTGAAGGAGCTCATGGGCTTCCTGGGTGGGAAAGAATCACTTTAGCACCCAAGAACACCCTGCATTTCAAGGAATCTTCTGACCAGCACCACATGGGTCAGCACAACATAGATAAAGGTGTTCCAAGTTTTAGCAGCTCCTGAGAGGGAGGGAGCAGAAGGAGTGACCAAAAGCAAAACACCTAGCTATTTTGTCCACAAACCTATATGTGTGGGTCCAGTCAAGTAATTTCAACAATGAGGAGTGCTTATGCACTATACAGAACATGCAAAGCTTCCAAGAACATACTGAAGAGGACAAAATCAGGCAACAGTGCACTAGGAAAAGAATATTCCACTCAAGGGACTCTGATAAAAAGATGCAGCTGTAGATACAAGTTCCCCTGTCCTCTGCCTTCTGTGGAATAAAGGCATTTAAATACATTCCACAAGAGTATTTCATATATTCTTCATTCTCTCCACTTGGTGGAAACACAGTTTCAATAGATAAACCACCTCCATGTTTTATGAAGTCACTGAAAGGTTCCCTTGTTGATCAACTCTTTAATCAAGAGGAAAAACTCCAACATATTCCATGAAAGATTTCAAAGCCTCAATGATAGGGAAATTAATCTGGTAAAATTAATTAATTAATTAAAATTAATTAATTAATTAATTAATTAAAATTAATCTGGTAAAAAGCATGGGCAAATTTACTGGGAAACAAACATTAAGCATAGGGAGGGTGGCACTTGTGACTGAACACACCCTGACTTTTACATGACATTTGGATTTTGGATTTTACAATCCTTTTGGACTTTACTGAAGGTGTAAAATGATTCCGCTGTCTAGGGATGGTACGCTTTTGCTGCTGAATTATTGGGTCTGTTTTACTGGTTATTGTATGACTTTTATCATCAAGTCTTGTCCTATTTAGTGTTTTTATATTATGCTTCGTGCTCTTAAAATGTTGTAAGTCACTTGGAGACTTCTATGTGGCAAGTGACTAACAAACTGAAATAATATTAAATGGGTAACATGGGAACTGAGTGACAGGATCCACGGTAGCATACAGTTTGCCAAAGATATGGAGTTCTAGACTTGAATTTACATTTTTGAAAAAGGAAAAACAACCTTAAAACAACAACAAACTTTTTAAGCTTCTATTGCAAGTTCCTAAGAAATGTTAGGCCCTTCCTGAACGACTAGAGAATAAGATAGAAAAGAAATCAATTTAATTATAAATGAGGTGCTTGTGAAAACATTTCTCACTTTTGGGCTTCAGTTTTGACTGTACTCAGCGTGAACAGAATGAAAATAGATTTTGTGAAGTAATTACAAGCAAGCATATTCACAGGGCTTGGCCTGGCATGACAGCTGCCACTGGTATCCTTCTTCTCAAGAATGCAAATGATTAAGGAAGATTAAATACCTACTTTGCTTAAATACTCTTGATAATGAGCTCCTTCCCTTCAGAAAAAAGAAGAGTGTTTCATGTTGGCAGCTGATGGATCTTAGTTTAAATTTTTTTAATTTGAAACAGCACCATCTGTTGTTCGGATTCCCAAGTTCAAGAACGGAGTCAAGCTCTAGTCTCAAGGAATTGGGGGGGGGGAGAGAAAGGATGGAAAACTGAACAAAACTCAAGCTACAGAGCATATTGCACTGTGCCCTTTTTCATCTGTCACTTTTTAAATTCAGCAGAAAGTTAATACCTTTTTAAATGTACTTTACAAGCTATGCATACTCCAAAAATGTATTATTTTAAAAATATTTTATGAATTTTCAAGAAAAAGAATATAAGCATAAACATAAAATTTTCAAAACAATTGGTTCGGCCACAGAACAGAAGACTAATGCATCAATTTCCCCCGTAAATCTGTATGTGTGTGTGGGTGCCAGTCATGAGGGTGTTCATTTGAATGTTTTATAAAGGCGTGCCATATTTCAAGAAAAAATTACATACTGGATGCCAGTGTTAGAAACTGAAATATGAGAGCTAGGAGCTAAATGGCACCTTAGACCTAGGTTATGGGTGCTGGAACTGAATGTCTAGGCATGCTTTTTTATAACAAGAATACAAAGCTGAAAATGAATGAACTGCTGCCAACCTCTTATATTCATTTTTCACATGACATAGTCCTCTTCTGAAGACTGCAAAAAACAAAGCCATACTTCCCCTGCCTGCCCCACTAATATTCCTATGAGGGTCCCTTTTCCAGTCCTCAGAGAGTGGCTGGAAGTGGGGAGGCAGAAAAGGGTCCCCTTTCGTTCCAGCAGTAGCAGTTTTAATCTGAAATCTTAGGCATAGTACTGAGTCCAGAGCTCAGAAATTGCTCGCATTAATAAAATTCCCTGTTGCAAAACGCGCCTAGAACAATGGGAGTTTCGAATGCTGTTGGATGCATCATTCAGGATTTGTACTCTCTTAGTTTCTCAGATACAGTAATTGTCTATATGTTCTGCTTCCATTGTGTGATGTGTAGGTGGTGATCAAGTCGTTTCTATTTTTTTGCTATAAGTAATTGTGCTGCTAACAAGAGAAAGACCGCCCAGAGTGGCTGTGGCAACCCAGTCAGATAGGCGGGGTACAAATAATAAATTATTATTATCAAGTTCCCTATGGAATAATTTAAAAATTGTTAATAAACCTAGACATGGATTGGCATTGTACATTTGGTTCCTAATTTTGCTCATTTCTGCAAATACCCTTTCCTAAAATGGTTGCACTAATTCACGTCCACCACATTTGGAAAGTTGTGTCAATTACCTTGCATCCATCCCCTCCAGCCTGCTGCAGAGGATGCTTTGTCTATATAACTTAGTCTTACAGGTGTTAGATGCCATCCATATATTAACTTAAAAGAGTTTTCTCTAATGTGGGGTGATGTTAAGGTGGGGGGGGATTTGTCATTCCAATTTGCTTCTTCAATTTCTATACCTAGGTCCTTTTCCCAGTTTTGTTTAATAGCTGTGTACTGCCCAATGACTACCGGTAGGTCAGTGAGTATTTTGTATAAAATTGTACATTCTGGGGAGGGGAGTATTCAGTCATATTCAGAATTATTTTTTCAAATGGTGTCATTTGTCTAATTGCTTGAGATTTAATGGCTGAATTTGAGATAAAATGTATCACCTGATAGATCACATCCTTCCATTCTTTCCATTATTTGCCTTGCTGTAAGAGAGATATAACTTTCATAAAAGTGAATCAATCTGTACAAGCCTTTTTCTTTCCATTTCATATCAATCAATTCTCTGTTGTGTGTAAAAGGAGGTGTGCAATGCAAAGGGAATCAATGGTGATATAGGTGGTGTTAATTTTGTTTCCAGAATTGGGTTTGTTATCATTTCTAAGATAGTTTTGTAATAAAAAAAAATGAAATCTATCCCATCTCTCCCATACTAATGACATTTTGTATATGGGCTGCACCATGGTATCTTTGCAAATATGGTAGACCCATACCCGTCTCCAGGAATGCTGATACAATAATCACAGTCTAAGTCACTTGCCCTGGTGAGTAAAGCCTACAATCTTTTTTGCTATTTCTTTATGGTCTTTGCTCAAATATATATACAGTGGAACCTTGGTTGTTGAACTTAATCCATTCCGGGAGTCCGTTCGACTCCTGGAACCATTTGAAAACCAAGGCACAGCTTCTGATTGGCTGCAGGAGCTTCCTACACTCAATTAGAAGCCGCGGAAGCCGCATCAGAAGTTCAGCTTCCAAAAAACGTTCGCAAACCGGAACACTTACTTCTGGGTTTGCAACATTCAGGAGCTGATTTGTTTGGGAACCAAGCCATTTGACAACCAAGGTACCACTGTAGGTTTGAAACAAATATGTTTTTTTGTAGTATCATCATTTTAACTGATGCTACCCTACTCATCCAGGAAATAGATGTCTTTAACAATCTTTCAAGATTCTTTGTAACACTTTTCCCCACTGATGAAAAGTTAGCTTTAAATAATTGTGTCCATTATTTTGTCATGTTGATTCCCAAATATTTAATATATTTTGGACAAAGTTTAAAACTCGCTTTAATTTGTATTTTTGTACTTCTGATGGGACATTCAGACATAGTAGTTTTGTTTTTGTTTTACTGATGAGTTATTAGAATTTTAGAAAAACAAAAAATCACTCTCTGATGAGTTTAGTGCCCTCCTTAGATCTATTAATGCTTATTGACAAAGGAGATCTTTTAGGTTGCCTGGATGTGTAGGAGAATGCCTTAGTTTCCCCCTTTGATCTCTCTTTGGGTCTAATGCCCAATTTAGATCACCTCCTAAAAGTAGTCTGCCTTCCTGAAAATCCTTTAATTTATTTAATATCACTTCAATGAATTCTTTTGCCCCCCCCCTTTGTACTATAAATCGAACCCAAAGTTAATTTTTTGCCATTTAAAGTGCCTTTCAGGAAAATAAAACGCTGTCTTGTGTCTTTTAAAACCCCTTCTTCTTTAAACGTAACAGGGGTTACATTCCGGGCCTCCCCGTGTGTAACCGAAATCGTGTAACTGCCCTGGAGGGGCAGTGGGGCTTGCACAGCTGACACAGAGGGAAGCAGCAACTAATCCTGCACTACCCTGAACATCAGCTGTTAGGTGGGGAGGCCTGAAGAAGCCCCACTGGACCTCCAGTTCATGAGAACATCCTCTTTGGGCTCTAGGGTGGGTCTCCTCATGAGCCATGAGGGTTCTCCAGGGTGCTCCCCTTTTCTGGGTTCACAGCACCACGCAAAGGCACACTCATGGGCAAATAGAGCACGTGCCTTTATGTGGGGAAATCCAAATACTTACCCTTTTAAAAAAAATTGAGCAGCAGAGTGCCACATTGCCTTGGATTGATTTATTAATGGGTTTAATTCTAATTGTTTTTTTAAAGATGGGTTTATTGTAGGAAAATAAAATCTGGATTTCCGTTTCAATTCATTCCAAACCCTTCTCCTTTTAATAGGGTTTCCCAGGCCATGAGCAGATTTTAATGCTCATGTTAAAGTCTGAGTTAAATGCCTTTTATACTTGACATTTATCCTCATGGGGGAAAAAATTGTGACTGCAAATGTTATTTAGGCCTTACACCCGACAGCCCAATTCACTATAGCTAGTGTCAAGTTTAAGTATTAGTAGCTTCAAAAAGTTTTGAACTCTTCTGGACTTGTTTAGTCTCCCTTCCGGACCCCTTCCCTCCTAGCATTGCAGTGTAATGCAAAAATAAAGCAAAGTCTAAAATACTGCTCTCCATAGAATCCCTTTGCAGAGATTCAATGTGGATTTCATTTAAGAGTCCACAGGTAGGAAGTATAAACAGGGCATGAGTCAGTTCACATTCTTCTCTCCCCCCCCCCAACTTCAAACAGTTAATAACTTATTGTACTTGCTAAGAAAAAGGAAATACTTGTTTCAGCTTTCCTTCACTTTCCCCCTTCACCATTTTCTTCAACAGTTACAGTCTAATATTCTAGCACTTGGCATAATATATAGTATATAGTTATGAAAATTAAAAATTAAACGAGTCAGTTTGCAGAAGAATGTTGTTTCTGATTTCTTTATGAACTCCTAGGATTCTTATTTCTCTGTGACTTGCAATGCCACCCATATTGACTCTACTCCTCTCCTTCTTCTTCCTCTTCCTGATTGTTTTCTTCTGAGTATTGAATTTCCAATTGTTCCAGTGGTAATTTGGCTTCAGTTGGAGTGGTGACTATCAGGGTTTTGTTGACTGCAAATATAATACAGTGGTACCCCGCAAGACGAATGCCTCTCAAGACGAAAAACTCGCTAGACGACAGAGTTTTTCATTTTTGAAGTCGCTCCGCATGACGAATTTCCCTATGGGCTTGCTTCGCAAGACGAAAACGTCTTGCGAGTTCCCAATGCATTCCTATGGGAAACCGCACTTCAATGCATTTCTATGGGAAACAGCGCCATCTAGTGGTTCGCAGGACCGTGCTTCGCAAGACGAAAAAACTCGCAAGACGACAAGACTCGCAGAACGAATTAATTTCGTCTTGCGGGGCACCACTGTAAGTTTAAACGGGAAGCCCCATATGTATCTCACTCCAGCAGCTCGTAGCAGGATTTTTAATTTTTTTTTTTAGGTTTCTTCTTTTTTGTAGTGCCTCTACACATAAAACATCATAAATTTGGACTTTCTTCCCTTCCAAATTCAATTCTGTTGATTCTCTTGCTGCTTTCATAATTGGTTCTTTAGAGGAAGAATGTGCCAGGTTTTTTGTTTGTTTGGTACCTTAAGCCAGTGGTGTCCAAACTTTTTTCAAAGAGGGCCAGATTTGATGAAGTGAAGTTTTTAGGATTGAAGTTATTGAGCTTTTTTATGGTTTTACCCCAAAGTTGTGGAGCTTTTTTTAGAATTTACCACAGGGGCCAGATTAAATCGACCTGCCTTAAGCCAAGCCCCAAGGGAGCATGCACACACTCGGGAACTGCCGTTCTGGGAGCGCAACATAGAACAGCTATGCCCCAGAAGGAGAAGCAGCGTGTCTGGGAGTGTTCGCTTTCTTTTCTAGGCAAACAGCAAGACCATCACTAGCCATCGATATAGGAAGATCAGGTCAGGATGGGGAATGCGAGCTCCCATTGCAGCTGGGGTCGCTGCTGAAGTCCTGCAGGATCTGCAGCATAGGCTTGCAAGGCCAGCCTGCTGCCGTCATTTGCTTCGCAGCCTTCGGCCAGGCCTGTGTGTCTCTTTCTGCAGCTTGGTTGGTGGCGGCCATGGCCTGTGAACAGGAGAAGCCCACGTTGGTGTTGGTGCTGCTGCCACCAGTGCCACCAGCATTCCTGCCACTGCAGGGTGTACTTGCCCAGGGGAACCGTGGCAGCACAGGCACTGTGGGAACCTCTCTCTTGTATTGAGCAGCCCCTGAGCTGCCACTACTGCCACTTTTGCAGAGAAGAGGCCAAGAGGGATCAGAGTGGCAGAGTAGGTCATGTGGAGGCACGTCACCTGCAACAGGTCCAATCCTGGGTTTGACCTGCTGAGGAGGAACGCAGGAACTCCTTGAGGACCATGCAGCCCATTCCCTGCCGAAGGAGGGGTGCCTGTGGCAGGCACAAAGGGAAACAAGCAGAGGAGGGCGAAAAACAGCAGCACCCAGGAGGGAAACCCAAAATGATGGCGGCTTCCACCTAAGGGCACCACTCCCACTCTTATTCTATAGCCCCGCATGCTCCCAGGCGTAGCCAGGCCACTTTCAGGTCAGTGCACACCATGTTAGAGGGATACTTATAATTTTCTTCTTCTTTTCCCCTCTCCCCCCTTATATATTTTCTCTTTCCCCTTTCCCCCCTATCTTTCTTTTTTAAAAGGGCTTCCCCCCCTCTCCCTCCCTCTCATTTTTTTTTACTACCCCCCTTTTATTTTGTTTTGTTATCATTTTATTTTATCTAAATTCTTGCCCTAACTCCTTCCCACCCTCCCTGCCAATTCGAGGAGGCGGGAGAGAGCTTCATACCAGGACTCAGAGCTAGGGAGAACCTCGTGCCAGCTGCTTAAATTCTACCTCCAAAATTTTTAACCTAATTTCAACTTTCAGTTTATTCCTTCAAACCTTAATTTGAATCTCCATTTTGGTTTTTCATTTTTAACACCAAAGAAAGAGGGGAAAAATATTTACATTTTGATTTTTTTAACTACCTTCCATTATTAACTTGATTATCTGTCTTGAACTCTGACTTTTACCTCCAAACCCCTACTCCTACTCTCACTCTTGTACTCTTTACCCTCATTCAATCATTTAATCCTCCCCTTCCCTTTTCCTCTTCCCTTCCTTTCTCTTTTCATTTTAATCTTCATCTATCCTCTCTCATATTCTAGTCTTTCCTCTACACCCACATTCCCCCTCCCTTACATGAGTGCAGATACACACAAATACAGATACATACTAGGGTTGCCATATGTCAAGTTCGGTCTGATCGGTAGTTAAAAACATACGTCGGCAAATTTGTCCTCTTTTTTGCTCTTCAAAATATGGCAACCCTACCTACACACTCTCTGTGTGTCGTTTAAATTCACATTTGTAGTTGGAAAATTGCTGATTTAGCCAATTACCCAAAAAAAGGCTTTCATATCTGTTTTCTCAAAGCCCTCTGGAGCTCCTTTTAGTCGTCAATTATCCTGTCTACTCATATCCTCCCAGGAATCCATACGAAGTTGTAGGCCTGTCCCTGTTTAAGTGAGTATTTTAATAGTGGATTTGTTGCATATTCCTAGTTCCAAAGCTTCATTAGCTGAAGCAGACAGTTCAGTAAATTTTGTAGATAAGTCTTTAAATTCTGTTTTAATTTCGACTTTAAAGTATTTGAAGGCTGCATTCCATTCCATTGCTAAATCTTTTTGGAACTATTTTAGAAGATCCTGGAAGGGTTCAAAGTCTTCTTTAGTAAGACACACAGCTTTCAGAGTTATAGCTGATCTTGTTTCTTCCTGACCAGTATCTGATTTTCCACTGCTAATTTTGGAGTCAAAATCGCTTCTGAGCAATTGTTCTTTAGATATTTGGGGTGACGTGGGCACACCCTTTTAGGATCCACTTCTTTCCTGAGTACCTTTTAGTTTTTAAAAAGCTTATAATAGCTGATAAATGGAAGTGGGGGGTTGGAGCTAGCAGATTATTTCACCATCTTCAATGATGTCGTCACCATCCTCCCTCCAAAGCATATTAAATAAATAAACCAATGGACCACAAGCAAGACTGGAAGCTAAAAACAAGGATATAGTACTTGAAAGAGTAAGTTATTAGGAAGCCCGCTGATATATATTGCATTATTTTCCTTCTTAGTAATTCTAAACATCTATGACCTTTTGGCAGCATTAATGCTCTGTTCCATTCACTTTCCAATATTATCATCTAATTCCATTAAAGAGCAGCTCTCCCTCAAATAAGAGCTTTTATGGGAAGAGGTGTCATGGTTAACAAGTCATTGTGTTAACATGGGGGCAGATAAAAAGAAATGAGTGTTCAAAGGTACTAATTGAATTGAGATCATTTACAGAAGATGGTCTGACATCCTTATCAGGCCACAGAAACCTTTGCAAAAAAGAAGAGAGAAAAGAAAAGGCATTTTATTAAGTCTTTCTATATCCATTGCAAAGCGAAGTAGACATTCATTTTCCAGCTCTGACACAGCAACATGCACACACAGACACATGGACGTTTGAAGGCCATCCAAGCAAAGGAAGACTCCATTTGAAAGATGAAGCATCCTTTCCATCCACTTACTCAAGCACACCCTTCAACTGTGGAATGTGCGCCTGCATTGGTCTTTGAAAGGTCATTGCTGCTTATGAAAAAGTCGGAACAAAATGTGTACTTCAATATTATACCTTCAATTTATAAGCCAAGAGAACCCCTAATTATGTGGGATGAGGGAAGCAAGTTCTATCTCTGTCAAAGCTAAAATGCCTGCTGCATCACTCACACAGAATTCACACAGCCTGAGCAAACACAAGCCCAGGCAAAGGGCTACGTGGTATGGAAAGGTTCATTACGCCTGTTAGCATCACTTGGAAATTACTGCCCTTAAACTCTACTTCCTACCAATGAAGTTGTTGGATATTGCCTAGCCAATTCAAATATTTAGCAAGATACTGGTGAAGCTTCCTTGAACTAATGTGCTACAATTTGGATACCCAAGTTCAAGAGGGAGGAATTCAACTTAGTCAAAGTGCCACATAATGCCCCCTCCTTTTATTAGATTGAATGGTGGGTTCCAGATATGCATAATATGGTAGTTACCTAATGTGCTTCATGAGGCAAATAATGGAGAAACACTGATTCTAAGATGCTGATGGTGGGCTGAGAACATCTTGACATTTTGAGAATATCCTGAGAACATCCATTGTGTTTGCAAAACAAGTCATGAGTGGACATCAGTTGTGTGCGTATAAATCGTTAAGATAGCTGATGAGGCAAACAGCTAGAAGGTAATGCATGTTGTGCTGTGCTGGAAAACACTGAGTGGACAAAGGGCCCAAATTGTATGTACCTAGGTCCGTCTGGAACTGAAGGACTTTGAAGGGCCTTTACTACCACCTATGAAGCAGCTCACATGCAGCAACAACCTATGAAGCAGTTCACACCAAGAGCCAGTGTGGTGTAGTGGCTAGAGTACCAGACTAGAACCTGGGAGAGTGAGCTTCAAATCTCCCCCTCTGCCACAAAGCTCACTGGGTGACCTTGGACCAGTCACCATCTCCCAGCCTGCTTACCTCACAGGGTTGTGAGAATAAAATGGGGGGGGGAAGAATCATGTATACCACCCCTGAGCTTCTTGGAGGAAAGGTTGGGTATCAATGTATAAATAAATAACCTCCACATCTGAATTGTCTTTGGGGTTAGCCAACCAAGTGTCATTAGGGAGGGGGTTTAGGTTTTGTTTATCTGCTAATTAGTGGGTGGGAGTATTGCTTTATCATTTGAGTACTGCTAATGCTGTTTGCTACCATTTATACAATACATTTATACATTTATACAATTTCCAGAAGATGCTATTGGATTCAAATCCACACCTCTCACTTCTTGAGTGCTGAGCTACCAACTCCAGACTGCATGGATGATTTCATGAGAATAATTTACATACAATTACTTCAGCTTTCCTTTTTTTAAAAAGGGGAATTACTACCCCCCCAAAAAAAATCCCTCTATACCTTGCATTATCCTTTAGACAAGTAGGCATGTTACTTCTAAGCTGCTAGCTAATTCCTACATTTGTAAGATGGGGAGAAAGTTTCTCCCCTTTAAAAGGTAAAACAACATGTAAATTAAAAATGGTACATTGTGGAAAGCAGTCATCAATAAAAGAAGGTATATAGCCAAGACTGCCATTACATATTCTTCAATCGTCCTGAAATGCAAGTTTGCCCTTTAAACTCAGTGGACCAACCAATCAATTCGGCTGGAGAAAATAAACAGTGTGCATGCAATGTAGAAGACTTCCCTGCAGAAGGATAAACTTTAAATGGCTGCCAAGCTTAAACCACTTTATTTTGCTGAAGAAGTTACCAAGATTTGTCTCCATTGATTTTACTTGCAAGAAAACCACCACCTCAAAACCTGCATCATCAGCAGATACTAAAAGGTCAGCTTCTTGCAGGATGAATGCTGTATCAATACTTATTAGGATGTTTTCATACGAGGTACACGAGAGGGATGGAGAGAAGATGCCTGTAATCTCACTTAATCCTAGAGCAGCACTGTCAGGCTCTTTAGAATGTGGGAAAAAGCAAAGTGGGAGGGGGGAGCCCTTAAAATATTCTTGGGTATTTTACTGGGCAGAATACTAGACAACAATATCCTGGCATTTACAGCTAAGAGAAGGACATACTAATAAGTTTGAAAGTAGACCATTGCCTGGTCACCTATGGCAAGCAGAATTGCCTCCAAGCAACAAGGAACATCTGTGAACTATTCCGCCTCCTCTCCTATTCCTTCAAGACCCCTATATATAAGAAAGGGGATTAGGTAGGAAGGAGACTAGGAAAAGTCTCTGTGAGCTAGCACCTTTTGTGGATTTATTTGCAAGGCTGATATTAGCTGCCAATGGCCACCTCTGAACCAGTGTTAGAAACCAAGATATAAAAGCTATTCCTCATCATGGCCCCTTAAACCTAGGTTACAGGGGCACCAACGAAATATTTAGGTGCTTTTTTTTTTTTTACTAGACTACAAAGCTGAAAATTATTTGTGTATATTGTCAGCTCCAGCTAAAATCTGACTCACTCCATATCATAGCAGAAAAAAAGAAAATGCTGCTGTGTGCCAGTCAGCCAGATGGTGGGGATGTCAGGTGCCAAAATGCACCTGGCACCTGGCTAATTTCAAACACTGCTTGGAACATAGTTACACTAAACATGCAAATCTGTTTTATATCACATTCAGTGTTACGGATTCCCACAAAGAATGTTGGGGGATTATAGTTGACAGAGGTGATGAGAGTTCTTATAAATTATTCCCTTCAACACCACTACAATTCCTATGTTTTCCTGGGGAAAGGAAATTATCTAAGCCAGTTTATTTTGTGTCAGTATGCCATAAAATGACCTTGATAAATCAAGAGCTTCCTTCTCCAAGAGTATTAGAGAGATATTTTGCCAATCTGGTTTACCGTGGATGCCGAGGTATTTATTGGATTTTTATGCATTTGTGCTGTAGTGAACCACCCAGGAATTCTTAATGTGGGGCAGTAAATCAATGCTTTAAATAAAAATAAATAAGATCTGCAACATCACATTATACAGTGTCTTCTATTTACACATTCCACCATAATTCTTGTTTTTATTAACTAAGGCCTCTTCTAGTTACCCTTAAACTAGAAGAGTACTGTGCATAGAGAAGGCATTACCAGTCAATAGCAAATGAGATATTATGACTCCTTAGACAACAAGTGGTTGGTATCATAAATTAAGGAGGTGGAACAAAAGGACTGCCATGGACAGCTACTTAATTCACTTCTGTGAACATCCCAATATGAACTCTTGTCAATTTACCTACTTTCTGCAGCTTAGTTTCCAGCTTGGCAAACTCAACTACCAAACCCTTAGAATAGGGTGAGATAGAAAAGGGTAAAATCTAATTAAATAAAAACAAATCTAGACTTTGTGGGAAAATCCTAGCCCTGTTAAGAGTATTTGGAACATTTTTGCCAGATAGAAATGTCAAATGCTAGTGATACTTTTAAGACTGGTTCTAATAGCCACTTATGTCACTTAGGGCAAAAGTGAAACAAGCTTGGAATACTTAAGTCCCACCCATTTCAATAAGAGATATCTAAGAACACGCTTAACTCACTGCAACCATCTCAAAAAAGAAACAGAAAAGGAAACTCGACAGGATGTAAAGGTGTTCATTGTGGTTGGATCATGTGCTAGGGAAGTCAAATTACACTGTCTTCTGAGTGGTTTTGCCTACAGTGTGCCTGGAAATTCTGAAGTTCCACAGCTATGATGCAGAAGCTTCCTTACATACTATTTGATCATCATTACCTCTATTTTCCTGCAACATGCAGCCATACAAAACATGTGTTCTAGGGCAAGCTCTCCAAAGGAGCATCCAAACAGCTTTATTATTAATTTGATTTATTACCTGCCCTTCACCATAAGATCCCAGTGTGGGTCACAATAATTTGAAATGCAACATTAACACAAATTAAAGCCAGCACTCTACATGAATCAAGTGTTGCTGCAACATATAGCCCTAAGACTCAGGAGCCTCTACAGCAAGCACAAGCTTCTCAGCAAATGCTTATATGGAAATGGTTCCTTAGAAGATATAGGGACTTGGAAAATAGAAAACTGTCAATAGTCTGAAAGCTCTTCTGCTAGAACTAGCAGGAACATCTTTTCAAAAAGCTGTCAAGACTGCTTCTTCCTGCTTCTTCTACCTTGCAAATGCATTGGCGGGTGGGGAAGATTACAATATATCTCGACACTTTGCCAGGATATACTACCGGTAGCAGAAAAGGTGACTTTGGATAATCTAATGTGATATTTGATATGATAGCAGCAGCTGTGGGGTGGGGAAATTAGATTTTAAAAGCAAAATATTATCTGCAGTTTACCACTACTGTATACTTCATACTCCTAAGCATGTTTTCCCTGGCCATATTATCATAAGGAAAACTGTTGGGAGAGAGCATGTGCAGGGAGATAAGGCCCAGAGGGCTCTAAGTCAGCTGTAGATCAGTGGTAAGGCATCTGCTTTGCATGCAAAAAGGTCCAAGAACATTTCCAGGTGTCTCTAGGTAGGGCTGGTAGATATCTCTGCCTGAAACCCTGAAGAACTGTTACCAGACTGTCAATGATAATGAGATAGATGGACCAATGATTCAGTACAAGGCTGCTTCCTATAATTTGACACATGCATGTCCCTTTTGCTTTGAAAAATCCAACTCCCTTCCTTGATTTCCATTTATTTTTAAGATTTATACCCAACCTTTTGAGCAAATGATATCCAAAGCATCTTCCAATGGATCAAATGATACTAGAACAATGTATATTCATTGGTCCCATTCATATGTTATTTAAATATGCTCAACTCTCAAGTGGTTTGATATCACCCCCGGAAGCACACTCCATTGTTTCCCAAGACAGATGGATGCCTACAACAACAAGCTTTAGGGTCGCAAGTCCCTTCCCCTGTGAAGTCAGGAAGACTTCTGCAGAGATCTGCTTTACTTTCACCAAAACTTAGCTTACCATCATATACTGTCCAAGAATCCAATCCATAAGCAATGCTTAGTTAAATATACCAGCTTTGTAACCTATGTAACTGACCAGGGTTTTGTTTGTTTGTTTGCAAACCAGGATTCCTGGTTCACACACACTGATCACCAAGATTCAGTGAAAGTGAAACTACTTTCTCCATAAGTGCTCTTCCTGGGCTGGGCAGAAGCAGGAAAAGGTATGGGGGGAGTCTGTGAGCACCACACTCTGCTCAGAGGCTTGTGGGGGGTTCATTCATTTTGTGCTAAAGCAGTCTTCACCAACTTGGTGCCCTCCAGATGTTTTGAACTACAACTTCTGATAGCTATAGTACAAAACACACAGAGGGTGCCAGGTTGGCAGTGCTAAACAATAACTAAATAAGAATGTGCAAACATCATGTCCTCCTGCTGCTGTCCTTATGAAGCTCACAGTGAGTCTGGGGAAATATCCCTTCCCACTCAGGGAGTGTAACATCAAGTGGTACTGGATAGAACTGTGTCTAAAAAACTGGGCTTCTACTCACTCTGGCCAATAAAGCACATTTTCCTCTTATTTAAATAAATAAACAAAAGCACATCCTTCTTACTATCTCTCAGCAACAGGCAAGCAAAGCAGCAATGGAGAACAGGATGCTGGACTAGATGGGTCAGTGGCCTGATCCATCAGGTTATATGCTCAGAGATGCTGGGAAGAAGTCATGGCTAAGTCTCACCCTCGAGTGACACTACCATAGGTGTAAAATCTCTACACAGTCAGAAAGGTTTCATGTTTAAAGCACATGAAACTGTCACAATTTGGCCCTAAGCCTTGAGAGATCCTACAAAGTGATTTGCTCAAAATGACAGATTAACCTTTAAAAAAAAAAAATCACACTACACAATCTGCCAACTAACCCCAAAATGGCAAAAACAAAAGTTTATAGAATTTCTCTGAAATTCTAGAAACGCAACATTCCACTAGGGAGTGAAAAATGGCACACACACAGAAAATAAAACACGGAGCCGTAAGGCAGGCCAAAAGTACAATCTCAACATGACAACAGCATTGAAACTCCTAAATAGAACCCAACTGAAAGCATATGGATAGGCCAAATGGATATTAGCATAATGTGTAGCTAGTTTTAAAGCAATGTTTCCTCTTTTTCTAGATAGATAGATGATGGGTAGATAGACAGACAGACAGGAGGAAAGAGACTAAGACTGTCTACAGAAGAGATATGGAATTGTTCTACCACGTCGTTCTTCTATTGAAGTTCATCTAAGACACAACAGCTTCCCCCACACTCATTCTGGAGTTGGAAAGCTGACAGGTTCTATATATTTCATACAGTAAAAAGTTAGCATAGCAAAACAAATCCCAGTTAATGTCATGATTGGTGGGGAAAGCTTTAATAGATAAATAGCAGTCATTTCAAACTGAATTAGGCTACAAGTGAAAAGAAGCTGTCAAATATATTCTGCACATAAAAGAAATATACAATTTGGGGGGGGGAACCATAGTGGTTGGCCAAAAATAAATAAAGCAACCACATTAATATTTTAGACACTGACAGCACCACAGTCTTCTGTATTTTACAGGATTTTACAGATTTATTGGTTTCAGTTTTAAGGCTGTTTTGTTTTATCTGTGTTAACCTAAAACAAAGAGCCTCTTATTGGCAATTACCTCCCACACACCTAGCCTCAGAGTGACAGTTTAGGATACATGCTGGAAAGACCTACTTCAGGGAGTAGGATTGACTAGTGATGTACTGTGAGTATATATGTTCATTAGTAGAAATCCTTCAGCTGAAGCCCAGTCTTCAGACAGGTATTAAGCAGGAGTTCTATCAGTAAGCCCCAACTGTCTATATAAACATGCATGCAATGATCTGAGCTTTTACACTGTACTCAGCAGGAACACAGCTCTGCTCCTTAATGAATTAGGGAGAAAAGATGAAGTAGTACTTTCTCACCTTTATGGAAACAAACCTTTTCAAAAACCAAACTGTGCATGCTATTCTCTACTTTTTTTTAGGTGGTACTGTTTAAAAAACAGAATAACAATACATATAGGTGACATTTACACAAAGCTGGGGTCTGACACAACTCTTCAAAACTCTTAGCTGTGGGATGCCACACACCTTTCTACCAGCCCACTCCTCCTGGTACAAGTTTTCACTGCCTTCCACTACACTTAAGCAACGAATCAGTACCAATGTTTATTGCAGTCAAGGCTAACCAGAACTGCCATTTGAGGCAGGAGCTCATGAAACAGCACTACACTACACTACACTACACTACACTACACTACACTACACTACACTACACTACACTACACTACAGCATGCTCCAGATTTCTCAAATGCACAAGTCAAGGATTACATCAGAATCAATGCCAACAATGGCTAATTCCTTGGCTAACATTAATCCACATTACCTCTTAGCCAACAGTAGCTAAGGAGTAAGGCCACATAAAGCTTCCTCCAGAGTACTCCTCAATCTAGATGAAATCTGGGAAACATTTAGCTCTCCAGATGTTGCTGAACTACAAATCTCATCATCCCTGGCCACGTTTTCTAGAGTTGATGGGAACTGTAGTTCAGCAATATTTGGAGGGCCTAAGGTTCCCCATACCTGGTCTAGATGGACTTTTGGTTTCTTCTTATATTCTTATTAAGAAGATAAGGTGTTACAGCTGGTTGGTCCATCTAGCCTTGATCTTTCTAGTGATACTGGAAGTCGCTCTCCAAGGTCTCAAGCAAGGGTCTTTCCCAGATCTGCACCAGTATTATGGTTTTCCTGAAGCTTTTTGAACCACCCTACATTAATTGTTATCCAATTCAGTATGTTTGATTTTTCCATGTTAATTTTATATCTTATCCAAGATATAAAAAATATTTGTTTTACCAATTGCCAAATGTTGTCAGAAATGAAATATTTGGAGTTGGGAAGGAGATTGTTTTAAATCCTATTAAAACAAATGGTAAACTCTTTTTGTAAATTACTTTTATTAAAATATTTTAAGGCATGGCAACTGAGTAGCATAAACACTTCTCTTACACTGTTAAAAATTTAAGGTGCTGAAAACAAAGTAGACTAATTTTAGCAAACTGAAGGAGATGTGTTTGGTTTTTTTTTAATTACAAAAATACACATGCTTCTCAGGGAGAATTCACATGGGAGAAGAAGCAGAATAACAATTTTGAAACTGCCCAATTTGCTGGTATTATATCTGTTCATTTTAATAGTTTTATAAAATGAATTTTTCTGTGGTTTCTTCCCAATGTTAACACAGTTAAGAGACACTGGAGCATTGCATCCATAATGTTCCACTGTTTCAAGTACAACATGAAACTGCTTTGGGGCTAGAAGAAGGGCCATACCTCAATAGCAAAGCATCTGCTTTGCATGCAGAAGGTCCCATGACCTATCACTGGCGTCTCCCTTGGGGTTGGAAAAGAATCCCTGCCTAAAACCCTGGAGAATCTCTGGCAGTCAATATAGGCAATACTGAGCTAAATGGACCAACTGCCTGACTCAGCACAGAGCTACTTTCAAACATTAAAATGATTTGTGGTTGTCACTTTCTGAAGTGCACCAATATTTGGCAATGCTGCAACTTGAGCAATGCCAGTTCTCACTTCCCTTAATTAGGCAAAATTGGATTCTAATATATCCCCAAAGTGCTATAAATCACTAACACCTTGTCAGTTCTTGGTGAGATTGAAAGTTTTAAGGCACCTTTATTTTCCAGTGGGCACCTTGTTTGTTTCCCATAAGGAACCAGATCCTATTTGTTAACAGAAGGCTTCTGTTCAACTTTATTTAAACTTTCATTCTATTATACATTAATGTTAATGTTAATGTATTGTTTTTTAATATTTGCTGGAAGCCGCCCAGAGTGGCTGGGGAGACCCAGCCAGGTGGGCGGGGTACAAATAATAAATTATTATTATTATTACTACTACTACTACATTGGTTACAACATCTGTCTGTGTTTTTTTAACACAGTGTTATTTTTTAAAATAAATATACCCTGTATAAAATATATTTCTGTATTTAATTTTTATATTCAATCAAATATATTAACTGTGTATATTAAATAATGTTAACTATATTACAAACACTTTAATTTACAATATGGAAATTTAATTCAATGTGCAGCCCATGGGTTCTGTGGCAAAAACTCTTGCGGCCCACTTAGTCTGACAGGTTGGATTGCCCTGTGAGTAAACACTCTGAAAAGGATAAGAAAAACAAGATCACTCATTAAAACTGTTTTACAGTAAAACCCGTAAGGCCAGCATATGTACACCATACCTTTGGAACTCCCTTTCCAGGGGAACAACCTACAGTATAGCTTCATCACTCTGGGTCTTTAAAAAATAATCCTACTGATGACACATTTATCAAGTCTGCATTAGGCTGAATTACTCTCTACTTGAAAAAAAAAATGTTAACAGTAGCTTTTCTTTTCATATGTGTTCAAGCTCAAATTTATTCAGAACTATGATTCTGCCTTCCTCTTGGGCTTTTATTTCAATCTGAATATCAGTAGGTCATATATAGTCTTAATACACTGAAAAGAATCCCTAAATCAGAAGTGGGGGCAGGAGGCAGGGCAGCTGAGAATGTAGGCATCTCTACCCTACACTGTTGCCCTGGCATTCTCCCTCACACACTGCAGAACATCTTCCAAGAGCAACACAGTTTTTGTTCAGGACTTTGAATGAGAGAGAGAGAGAGGGAGGGAATGGTGTTTTTTTAACATATCCCCCCCACACACAGCAATCATTCTCCGGTTGAAATTCTTTGGGCATTCAACTTAGGAAATGCTAATATTGAAGTAAAGGCTGTGCTGGCAAGCAGCAGGAGCCAAAGCCAAAACACTGTCACAGAGGCCTCCCCGTCATCACTTAGGAGGCTGAACCTTACAAGGCAGAACTGACAAAGCCAGCAGGCTCCTGCATACCTAAGGAAAGCACCAGGATAATTTGGTTCCACAAAAGTATCCCATCCGCAGGGGCACAAAAGCATCTACTGTGCTACAACAATGGCCCCTATAACCCATAATATATTAACACACACACTCAAAGATGGTATGAAACCATTAATGGCCAAATTGGCCCCAAGGAAGACAAGGTATTTGTTGTGTGTAAGGACTGCCATTAACTCATCTCCTTTGTACCTGAACAGTGCAACACAGGTGGCTCACTCAGTCAGATCCCAGAATACATGTTTAACAATAAATAGCCAAGTCTTTCATTTTCTTTTTCCTTGGTATAAGCACAGCCACAGATGTTTATAGAGCAATCTACATGTCCCAATTAAATGCATGCTTTCAATAGTTATCAGCCAATGTCAAAGCCCTCTTTGTTCTGCAAAGCCCAGAGACAAGCCTCAGTTAAGGAGTTTTTTCATTGTCATAGGTAGTCTCCTGCTGGAAATTTCTTATTATAAATGTGCCACCCTGCTGAGCAGAACCCTACAGGAATTAGCTCTGTGCAATTTCCTACAATACCTACTGTGAATCTCAACCCTTTCAAGTACAGAGATTTTTGCCCATTTGTCTAATCTCACTCTTTTGTTTTACATTGTTTAGGCAAGGAATATTTTGCATTGTTTAGTTGACTGGCATGGAACATCTTTAAAAAATAATAATCCTAAAATTGTCAGCTACAATGCAAATGAAACAGGTATGAAAGGGATTGTGGATTTCAACTACTTCTGCAAGGGCACATGTGAATCAGTGAATGCCAGTTCTAAAATGGGCTCACCTGATTAAGCATCTTCACATCACTGAAAGATCTACACTTAATTGAGGGGCATCTATTCAGCACTATAAAGGAGCAGTTTCCAGTCACTGCTATTAATAGTGTATAGGAAATTGTTTCTAACAAGCTTGGTTCTTGTCAACCACAGTAACTTTACCTAATGTTCTGATTACATTTACAGAATAACTGAAGGTTTTCCTAAACCACAGATAACTACGGCAAAACTAGTCACAGAACCTACCCAAATAAAACACACACCGAAATCCTGTTTCCATTATTCTCTGACAGTAGATCGAAGATTAATGTTGTCAAATAAAAACTCTCAAATGTGACTGTTTATACATGTGCAGTTGTTAACAACTGCTCTCCCTCTCACTGTTTATTTTTTTAATGTATTTTTATTAAAGATTTTCTTGATTTACAAAAGTATGTACAATGTCTCTCTCCCGTATTTTTTTTTCATGTAACATTTTTACAAATCAGTTTCATTTGTTGAGACATTAGGAAGAAAAGGGGGGAAGAGGTGGACAGGGGTGGGGAGATGGGTGGGGGTGGGGTCAGGTGACGATGTTTCTATTTTACTTAATATATGTAGGGTTTGATGTCAGCGTTGCTTGTGCAGGTTCTCTGCTGTTTGTTTGTGTTCCTTTGGGGGTGACAGAGGTTGGGGGTTGGCCTAGGGCAGTGATGGCTAACCTTGACACTCCAGATGTTTTGGAACTACAACTCCCATCATCCCTAGCTAACAGGACCAGTGGTCAGGGATGATGGGAGTTGTAGTCCCAAAACATCTGGAGTGTCAAGGTTAGCCATCACTGGCCTAGGGTGTGGTTGTTCATTTGTGGTTGGCTGTGGTGGTCTTTGTTTTCATGTGTGAATGCGGTGGGTGGGTGTTTTGGATCAGGTTAGCCATATTGATTTGTATGCAGTTGGTGGATTTCTGTCATTGTCTTTTTGGGCTGTGTGTGTGAGATAAAGGGGAGCCATACCAGGGTGAAGGTGTCTTTTTCTATTCGTCCCTGTGTCAGTTTCAGCTTATTGGTTAATTTTTCTAGTAAGGCTGTTTCCCATATTATTTGGTACCATTGGTCCATGCTTACTCCTGACAGGTCTCTCCAGTGTCTGGTTATGATGTTTCTGGCTGCTGAAAGTAGGTGGGTTATGAGTTCTTTGGGGTGTAAGTGGGCATTATTGTCTTGGAAGATGTTTAGTAAGGCCAATTCTGGGGTAATTTCTAATACTTGCTTGGTTATTTTACATATTTCTCGTATGGTTGTTGTCCAGAATAGTTGGGTGTTGGGGCACTCCTACCACATGTGGAGGTATGTGCCTATGGAGGTGACCCTCTCCAGCATTTTAGTGAGGTTCCTGGGTGTATTAGCGCTAGTTTTATTGGTGTTAGATATCACCTGTAGGTGAGTTTCAGAGTGAGTTCTTTTCTTTTCGTTGATATGGATTTAAAGGGGGGGGGTTAGACCACATTCTGGTCCATTGAGTGGGGTTAATCTCATAGTCTATGTCATCCTCCCATTGTTTTTTTTATTGCGTCTAGGGAGTTCGTGGGATTTTGGAGTACCCTCTCACTGTTTATGTGGAATTTAATCACCATATGCCAACTTATACAAAAAATTGTTCCAGTGACAAATGGTGGGGGTTTTTTGTAGGAGAACAGTTAGGGTCAGAGGCACCAGCTTACAAGGACGGGGGGAGATGCACACGTGACGCTGTGACATCCTGACATCACACACATCCTGAAGGAGGCGCCAGGGCTCTGACAGGATGCTGGAGCCCTCTTGCCTCCTTTGCAAATCTGTATCTGGGCGGGTTTTTGGAAGGTGATGGCTCTTGGACCCATCAGAGCATTGTGCCTCCCTCCTTAAGTCAGGCAGAAGCTTTGTGGGCTTTAAGAAGGAGAGCCAGGGGAACATTTAGGGGACTAGCCTAGTCCCCTTAGTCGACTGATCGCACACCACTGAATTATACAAATAAAACATATGAGTATTTAAATATAGATTCTGGACACACCATACAAGCTAAAGCTTGTGCTTTTTGAAACAGGCAGACAAGCAAAATAAGTTTCAATAGCTTGAACTAATGGCATATCAACTTGTTAATTTGTTTATTGCTTAATACTGATCAATAAAAAGCTATCTGAAGAATAAAAAGGTATCTGAAGAAGTGTGCTACTGGAAGGATTTTTTTTTATTTCGACTACGGCAGACCAACACGGCTACCTACCTGTAACAATAAAAAGCTGTTTGCCTGTAACCTGCAAGAGAAAAATTCCTGGGGGGGGCGGGAAACACTGAATGTGTTTATTTGCCAGAAGAAAGGAAAATTCTTAGGGCTGGAGGAAAGGTTTCTTCATTCCATTTGGCCACCCCATTTCCCAATAGCCCTTCTGGTTGGGCAGCAAGGAGCTTAGACTCTCCTGGAGAAGATGACTATTTGGGAACAGATATTTTTAGGATGTTGCAAACTGCTTAGAGGTTTTCTTTGAAAAAATGAAGCAACACATAAATTATATAAAATAAATAAAAATAAGGGAAAGTTATAAGGATCTCAAAGACAGGCACAGTTCTTACAGCAGGGCCCCTTCATAACTACAGTGGAACCCCAGGTTACACACGTGATCCGTTCCGGGTTCGCGCTGCGTAACCCGGGCGTGCGTAACATGAACACACGAGGGAAAAAACCCAAAAAAACCAGAAGTTCGCTTTTTTTGCGCTTCTGTGCATGCGCGAATTGCGCAGAACGCTTCTGCGCACCCGCCGCTCCGTGGAGGACTTCCGGGTCGCCTCCGTGCTTATCCCGAACGTACGCAACACACAGCGTACGTAACACGAGGTATGACTGTAGTTCTCTTGGAATCTTTGCATTTTCAATGAACGTCCGTTCCTTTGACTAGAAAACAGGGTAAGTCCTCTGTGCAAAGCAACAACTGAATATGATGCTTTGTTTACTTAATAAAGCCAGATTAGGTATGCCAAGATACTAGATTATAAATCCTAATAGTTTTCCCACTCTGATCCTAATCAAAAATGAAAATCAGAGTAGCAACATCTATTTCAAAAGCAATGACATCTTATTCCCAAGAGGGATCATAATGACCAAGTACTTGTCAAGATTCTTCACACATGCATCATTGCTCTAATGAAGTAAATAAAAAATGCTTCCCTTAATTGTATGAGTGAAATCTCTCTGGAGAAAACTGGATACCTGAAGTAACAATATAAGAAGTCTTAGAGAGAAATTTTGTAGAGTAAATCTTGTGCCTTGTAGAGTAAAATGCAGTTCTCTGAGACCATTAACATATTACAATTTCGCTTGTCATACCAAAGCAAATTAAAAATGTTTGAATACAATTAGAAATTATCTATTAAATTCACATGGAATTATGGCTTATTACAAGAAAAAAAAAGTTCACCTCAACACTGTTCTTGGACTCTTACGGTTAACAATTAATGACACTTTATTGCTGTTAAACTCAATATCTGTGTCTGATCAATACCAAGCTACCAAAGCAGTCTAACAAGTCTGAAACTCCCCTACAAGTACCTATTGATTTTTTTTAAGGCATGCAACAAAATGACCTACACAAATAACTGAGAATGAAACAGATAATTTAATAAACTAGAGAAAGTACAATGTTATTTCCCGTGGCTTCAATGTCAGAAAATCATAACTCATTATTGGTAGTTAGCACTCTTTTAAGGAGGGGTTTCTATATACAAAGGTGTGACTGCACAATAGTTCTGGGTGCTACATCTCAAAAGGATATTGTAGGGCTATAAAATGTTCAGGAAAGAGCAGTCAAACTGATGAGACTGGAACTGCTCCCCAATGAAAAAAGGGTACAGTATTGGGGGCTTTTTCATTCAGAGAAAAGGCACATAAGAGGAGATATGTAAGAGATTAATAAAACTCTGCATTGTGTGGATAAAGTTTTTCTCCCTCTCTCAATACCAGAACTCAGGGTCATCAAATAAAGCTGAATGTTTAAAGAATGAGAAGACACATAAGGAAGTACTTTCGCACACAGCAAATTGTTAAACCTATGGAGCTCACTACCAAAAGATGTAGTCATGGCCACTAATTGGATGATTTTAAAAGAGAATTAGACAAATTCCTAGAGGATAAGGTATCAATGGTTACCAGTCATGATTGGCAAACTTCAGTGGGTTGCATCCAAATAGGTTTATCTCAGAGTTGACACAATTAAATTAATGGCATTAAATCCATTGTTTTAAAGGATGTAATCTGAATAGGACTAGCATTGGATACTGTCCAATATTAGGACTAGTATGCTTCCAAAGACCAGTTGCTGGAAAACACGTGGGGAGAGTTGTTGTGTTCAGGTCCTGCTTGCAGACTTCCCATTGGGCCATCTGGTTGCCCACTATGAGAATAAAAAACTGGATCAGATGGGCCACTGGCCTGGCCCACCACAACTCTTCTTATGTTATGTTCTTACACCCTATGATAAACTGGCATCACTTTGAAAGAGGCACTCTACCCCTCTCTGAGTGGCCAGTTGCTTTAGGACACCTGCAAAGCCCACCACAACACCAGGAACAAGAATCAGCAACATAACAAAGCCCTATTCCAAAATGTGTGAGCCACCCAATTAGATATGATGACCTCAACAGGCAAAATGAAGTATGTAGTCTGCTGGAGGTTTACTTTTACCCATATATTTTCAATGAGTATTGAGAGTTTTTTTTCAATTTAAATTATATTTTTTGGTTTTTCAAAAGAAACTTACAAACATCAAAAACACAAATCACATACATTTCTAATAGACATATATTTGACTCCCCCTCCCTTTTATGGTTTCTTTTGAATTTAATTTTTCATACTGAATTTTCAACATTACTCCATCTTTGATTATTCTTTAGTTTCTCATAATAATCTGTTTCACTGCTTGTTTTACATTAATCCAGCTAATGAACTTATTTGCATACACTGAGAAAATGTTTTATTTAAGATTGCATTTTATTTATATATTTGGCTTTTTAGCTCAATTCCTTGTACTCCCCTATTTAGTTCACATAATTTAACTGCCTGAAAATCTTTGGCCAAGAACCATATGTACCACACCTTCAATGGTTCTCTAAAATTCATTTTTGAAGAGTGATCAGAAGACTGTTTCCCCTTCCCCCAAAAAATCAAACAAGAAGCACTTTGCAGCATGCAAATATTGCAGCAAAACAGGGAATAATTTGGGCTCAGCTCTAGCCATAAGAGCAGTCTGGAAGGATGGGGAATTCCTTTACTAAGACCAATGGGATGACACATCTGCATTAGCAGATGGCAGGGTCAACAGCCTTGCAAAGATTAACAGAAAAGGTGTCAAAAAGATTTGCCATTTTAGAGTAAAGGTGATCAAACTACCGGTACCTATTTAAGATAGGTGTCCTACTAAAATAGTTCTCACAAAGCTTTGCTACTGCAGAATCCATGGGAACATCTTAACAGGCACAGCCTCAGGCATGCACTGGGGCTAGGGCATACAAGTGACACGTCAAGGGCAAAGAGTGCATGAATATACAAGTAACAATCAAGGAAAGCAGCAAATGAGAACAGTGTTTAATCTAACCTCAAGGTACATAGAAATAATGTGTTGCTAAAGTGGCATTCCCTAATACTTCAGGACTTAATTTACTGTATTTGGACAAGAAAATATGTCTCATGTAGACACACCATATTTCAAGAACTACAAAGTTCACCCTACAACAGAGCACAACAAGGCCATCATAGAATCATCCATATTCACTAAAAATGTCACTAAACTGCCATCTGGATGCTGAGAAAGCAGTGAAGTTTGCCATGCAGAACTGGGGGGTGGGGGGGGGGTGGAATCTAATCTGAAGTTCAGCTGCTTACCTGCCAAAAAGCTCACCATTGGACAATCTATTTTAGTGAACTGCACTAAAATTAAAAAAGTTCAAGTACTTAAGCCCTCAAACAGCCACCCCTACTAATTCAGCCTGAATTAATAAAATGGTGTGACTCGAGAATTCAGCTGCAAATGCGTTAGTTCAGACAGATGTTTTCACCCATTCCAACACAACAGAGCATAAGCTTTTGACACCATAGTATTTTCCTACAGTGAACCCTCATGTGTATTTAATTAATATTAGTCCCGTGTATACATAACAAAGTGCATTCTTTGATGCCACCTACGATTTTATAAGTTTTTATTAAAAGCATACTACAAATGATTGCTTGAAGACTCTACTAAACGTTTTTAGAAACAGAATACACATTTTTATTTCAAACCACAAAGGCAAGTGAAAACACTGCACCTAAAACTTTGGTGATGTCAAATGGACAGCACGTGATCTCCAATGAAAATGGCCCATGGGGGTTAGGGGAGGTTAGGATCTGGCCTACTAGTAAGATCCAAAAATTCCTACCCCTGGTTGAGTCTTACATTTACAAGCTGGCACACACCTCAGGCTGACACACTCCCCTCTGCTCCTTGGCATAGCTCGTACAGTAGAGATTGAAAGCATTCACCATTAAACTGAGTAGTTTTTCCATTACATCCATACTTGAAAGAAACCACCCAGGGGACTTGGGTTATTGGGTGGTATAGAAAAGCAACAAGAAAAACAAAAACAAATTATGCTTAATCTAAACAAGCCTGTATAAAACTACAGCTTAACAATCCTGACTTGTTCAACCAAGCAGAGTTTAAAATTGAACGAACCAGTGTTTTCACGTTCACTGATTAGTTTAAAAGCACGTATTTCCAGTCTCCTTGCAGTCTTCACCTTTAGTTGGATAATGGGGTGGGGTGGGTAGTATGTTCACTTAGGCTCATTCATACATGTCCAAATCAGGCCACTGCCTCTTTATCTGTTATCTTTATCACAACTTTAACTCTTAAATATACTAAAATACACAAAAGTTTATAGAGATGGTGTGGCATCTTAACTTGGCTTCTCTTTTTAAAAACACACACACACAAAATTAAATATAAAGATGTAATTCATGTTTCCATATGCTCTATGACAGGCAATTAGTCCACTTAAGTGTTTAACAAAGCAAACACCGTATGGTTACACCCCTTTCTCCATCCCTTTTCATTTAACATTTGCTTATACACACAGACACCCTCTATTTCTGTTGTCCATCTGTTTGCAAGTGACATAAAGCTGGGCTGGGGGTTCCCTTGCAACCAACATAGTCAAAGTTGCATGCCACAACAGAAGAACTTTATCATATACCAACTGAATCAAGTCTATTGGTCCACCTGCTGCACTTTTCAGTTTCCCACTCTATTTCAGTCAATTTTCTCCTCTCCTCTCCCAGCCGCTTTCTCTTCATCTGTCATTCAGCCCATTAGCCCATCAAGCTCAATATTGGCTTGCAGTGACTGGAACCAGCTCTCCAATGTACCAAGCAGGAATCTTTCCCAGTCCTACTAGGAGATGCTACAGATTGGACCGCCCCTGTGCAAGCAAACTAGGTGCTGTAGTACTGAGCTATGCCCCTTCCCCACTGGATTCAATGGGTTTTACCCTCAAGTTAAGCGTAAATACCTCAATGACAACTGCTCCCCATATGAACCAACAGGGACCCAGCGATCATCCTCTGAGGTCCTTCTTCATGTACCTCCTCCATGAGAATTACAGAGAGTGGCAACAAGAGAATGTGCCTTTTCTGGGGTGGGTCCACATTTGTGGAATGCTCTTCCCAGGGAGGTTCACCTTGAGCCTTCATTACGTATCTTTAGGCACCAGGTGAAAACATTTCTCTATAACCAAGCCTCTGATTAACCTTCTATGGTCTTTTAAAAATGTTTGTGGGAAAGGGGGGGTTATTGGTTTGTTGTATTTTATTATGTACTTTGTGTTCTCATTTTGCTTTTTTTAATGTTGTGAACCACCCTGTGAACTTCAGATGAAGGACGGTATACAAATATAATAAATAATCATAATCAGACTACTTATATATCACAAGCTCAGCAAGGAAGGCCCTTGGTTTCGTCTGCAGTTCTCTAGCTCAGTGTTTCCCAACCTTGTGCCTCCAGATGTTTTGGGACTACAACTCCCATCATCCCTCGCTAGCAAGACCAGTGGTCGGGGATGATGGGAATTGTAGTCCCAAAACATCTGGAGGCACAAGGTTGGGAAACACTGCTCTAGCTATCTACTTACTTGACAGTAAAGTAAGTCACATTGAATTTAACAGGGCTTATTCTTTTTTAGCCTGTTAATAAAAACAGGTTTTTTGTTAGGGTTAGATAGATAAACAAACAACAATGAAAAATGAAACTGAAGCCACAAGTATGTTGCACATATTTTTTGTGAAGAGAAAACACCAATTCATAACTACGGTACATAGCTACATTTCAAATGTACCGGTAGTTGTCAAAAAATATATTAGAAGTCTGTCCAAAAGTTTGTTTATGAGCAGGAGGCATTATTACTCTCCTCTGATGAGCTATAAACACTAACAATGGATTCCAGTCCCCAAGGAATGCGTATTCTGACTTCAGCCCCTTAACTGTCCCATTCTGTTGCCTCATTTTTCAACCACCACTACACATCAAACCTTTGATCATCAACTTTGGGGTGGGAGGGTGCATTGGTCCAATAATGTGTAATATCCAAGCACACAGCAACCAACAAAAATCCAATCCAGTCTTTAATGGGACATATTTTTGAGCAGATGAGTGTACAGGACTCTATTAATAAGGAGTACATTCATCAGTTAAAAAATGCTGAAATATCCATGTTCTTTTGCCCCCCCCTTTTTTTCTCCTGCCCTTAAGTCCACATTTTATCCTAGCTCAGCGATGTGTTTTATGTGTACAATTGTTAACGCATGAGCAATCTGGGCAGAGAAGGAAAGGGAGCTGTCCTGGGCTCTCAGCTCATCAAATATACAACACACCAGCCACAAAGGGGTCAAAAATTAAAAATTAAATGCAGAGAGGCAAAAATTACTTCCATGCATCACAGCAACTAAATGCTCTCCCCTTCCAAATGACAGCAAAGACCAAAAACCCACTCTAGTGACTCCATATGCTCTTATTTAAAAACAGCTGCTGAGAGTGGGCAAAACCAATCCAACTAAATCAGTTTTGCATACATGCAAGAGTAAAACGTTGCCTCGTGTTACTGCATCATAAAACAAGGAGGAAGTGAAAGAGATGGCCAGAGAAATTATTCTGAAGGATCAAAGAGTTACAGGTGACAAGCCCTCTTGTTAGAACAGACAATTGAAGCATCAATACCAGTTGATGTAAACAATGGAGGTGAGAACAGATTACTGAATTCAAAACAAAGTGGTGATTAAAGAGCAACTGCTGATTGAGTATTTAAATGCTTTGAAACCAGTTTATCACAAAAAGATAAAAAGGCATAAAGAAGTGCTTAAACCACATTCTGAAGGCAATTATAGAGCACTAAATTAAAATAAAACTATACTTCCGCATGCAGATGCAGAGGTGAGAGGACTTTGAGGTTTAGAGGCATTCCTGAAGAGGTAGAGGAGGTTATCAATGAAAGAATCATTAAGGAGTTAGCCAAATGGTTAGAACTTCAAGAAGACGAAATAATCAAAGGCACAGAGAAAATATTCAGAGTGAAATCAAATGTTGCTAAAGCAAACAAATGGCCTGGAGACTGATATCTTTCAACTCAATTCAAATTAGAGATAATTTTTTGCAAACCAGTAATAAAAGAAGACTCAGAATTGGGGAGAAAGACATTATACTAAAGGAGATTCCTTCATGCCTGTTGAGAAAGAGAGACAACCATACATTTCTGGCTGAAGCATTGAAGGCAACCTCCATTGTTTATAGGTGGGAGTTTCTGGAGGGAATCTCCTTCTTCTTTAAAGGGAAAAGGCGGAGGTGTGTGACAGCAGACAAAGCGGACAAATTTTGGAGGAAATACTGGAGTTAGGAGGGTAGGAAGAGGGAAAGCAGCCAGTGGGAGGAGACGGGAACGTTAAACCAACAACAGAAACAGAGGAGGACTAGATACTTACAGCCTGATTGGCTCACAAACTGTAATTGTTTTAATACACTGAACTGTTATTAAACTATGAATTTAAAGATTATTACCTGGAATGTGAATGGACTAAATGACAAAGTTAAAAGGAACAAAGTAGAACATACCGGTATATTAACAAAGCAAAAATTAGACAAAATATGTCTACAGGAAACACACATTACGAGAAAACATAGGAGGGTGTTGATAAAGAAAAAGCTAGGATTAGAGTTTATCTCATCAGATCTAACAAAAAAAAGAGGGGTGGTGATTTATGTTAAACCAGAGCTAGAACCGAAGTTAGTATACAAGGATGAAGAAGGAAGAACAGTGACGGTCAAAATAATGGTGCAAGGTGAAAAAATAATAATAGGAGTCTATGCACCTAATGTGAAAAAATCAGATTTTTAAATCATTAGAACAAAGGATGCTAGATCATGCCAAGAAAAAAACGATACTTTTAGGAGATTTAAATGGAGTTATCTTGCCAGAGGGACACGGGTGGCGCTGTGGATTAAACCACAGAGCCTAGGGCTTGCCGATCAGAAGGTCGGCAGTTCGAATCCCCGCGACGGGATGAGCTCCCATTGCTTGGTCCCTGCTCCTGCCAACCTAGCAGTTCGAAAGCATGTCAAAGTGCAAGTAGATAAATAGGTACCGCTGCAGCGGGAAGGTAAACTGCGTTTTCGTGCGCTGCTCTGGTTCGCTAGAAGCGGCTTAGTCATGCTGGTCACATGACCTGGAAGCTGTACGCCGGCTCCCTTGGCCAATAATGCGAGATGATCGCCACAACCCCAGAGTCGGTCAAGACTGGACCTAATGGTCAGGGGTCCCTTTACCTTTATCTCTCCAGAAATCAACAGAATAACAAGAGGATTAGAGGCTAATGAGGGGAAACTACCCCGTACCTTCTTCCAACTGACAGAAAACTTTGATCTGAAAGATGCCCAACAGAAAAAAGTTTCACACATTACTCAGACCCAAACCAGTCAGCGGGAGAAATTGATGCCATTTGGGTTTCGAATGAACTGTTAATAAAGATTTTAAAAACCGAAATACAACCAAGGACCATCTCCGACCACAACCCCAGTGGCAATGGAACTGAGGGGAGAAAGAAAAGGTGGAAACACATAGATGGAGAATAAATGAAAGTCTGTTAAACAATGAAAAAGTTCTACAGAAGGCAAAATAAAACTTAAGAGGAAATTTTCAAATTTAATCTAAACCAAGGAACAGACATTAAGGTTGTTTGGAATGCCAGCAAGGCTGTCCTAAGGGGATTTTTCATACAGTAAAATGTGATACAAAAAAGATGGAAAGAAAAGAAAAAGACTGAGATTCTAGAAAATATAAGAAAAAATGAAAAAGAACTTTTTAAAAACCCAAGCAGCGAACTAACCAAGCAGAATATTGAACTACAGTGGTACCTCTGGTTACGTACTTAATTCGTTCCGGACATCGTGGCATGCAGCAAAATCCTACTCAGAAGTCCCACTGAGTTTGGTGTGGCTTACTCCCAGATACAAAGCATGCTAGAATTTTCGGAATATGTACTGTTCAGATGCAGTATTGCTTCTGATATCAGTTACTGGAAACCAGAGGAGGGGAGTGTGTTCTTGTGCTTGAGTCCTGCTTGTGAGTTTGCCACAGACATCTGGGTGCCCACTTTGAGAACAGGATGCTGGACTAGTGGGCATCAGCCTGATCCAGCAAGGTCTCCTTATATTTTTATGTGTGTACAGGATTACCCTAATATCACTTTTTTGAGAGTGACTACATAGGATACAAAGGTTCTGAGTAAGGAGGAATGCCCCCTTGACCCCAAAAAGATTGCCCACCCTACTATAACAATCATTGTCCAATGGTGGGTTTGTCCAATACTAAGCAGGTATTTTCACTGATGAGAAACAGGACTGGAGAGACCAGCTGCTATCATGTATATTAGGATAAAAACGTAAAATATATAGGGCAGTTATTCAACTAAGTTTTACTTAAAGCAGACCCACTGAAATTAATTAGCATGCCTAAGTTAAAAAGATAAAGGTAAAGGACCCCTGACAGTTACCGGTAAGTCCAGTTGCGAACGACTCTGGGGTTGCGGCACTCATCTCGCTTTACTGGCCGAGGGAGCCGACGTTTGTCCGCAGACAGTTTTTCCATGTCATGTGGCCAGCATGACTAAGCCGCTTCTGGCAAAATCAGACCAGCGCACAGAAACGCTGTTTACCTTCCCGCCAGAGCGGTACCTATTTATCTACTTGCACTTTGACGTGCTTTCGAACAGTATATGCCTAAGTTAGGTCCATTCATTTCAATGGGTCTACTATGAGTAAAACTTAAGTTAAATAACATTCCACACAATGCTAAAGTAGAGGGAAACACAGTTTAAGCCTAACCACTAACATGGTCTGTTGATACAGCCATCACCAGACAAGAAATATATACTGTAAAAGCTACCATATTGGCAAAAATGTTGTTGTTGTTGATTGTAAGACACCTGGAGTCTTGTCAGGGGGAAAGGCGGGTTATAAATAAATAAATAATTCAACATGTGATTAGATTTCAAGGTATTTTCCCAACAGTTTGAAGAATGATTCTCCTCCAGTGTTACAAGTTCCACCTTCAATTTGATACGACTTTTGTAGGTAGTTACCTAAATATTATATAGCATTTTCGTATGCAATTCTAAAAGTTTAAAACTCTGTTGAACTTGTTAGAACAAGCAAAGTTTTGTATTATACAAATCAATCATGCATTTTATTTAAACATGTACACAGTTTAAAACACGATGGCTATGAATGTCTCCAGAGAGAGAACTCCAATCAATTCTTAGAAGATGTCAAGGACTGAAAAAGCACCTCCTTATGCTTTTGAATAAGCTTTTTAAACACTTACGGTATGAGTAGAAGAGGAGCACACAAATTTGTTTAGGATGGAGGATACAATTTTGCTTAACTCATCCGCATCATCAGCTTCTGTTAGCAGCCTCTTAAAACAAGGACAGGGTATAGATATAGCTGCCATAATATCATTTCTCTTACACCATAGCACAGTGAGCTACTTCTCTCTGCATCAAAGCAAGAGGCAACTGAGATAGCAAAGCTGCAATAGCCAAAAATTTCAAACCCCTCTATATAACATACCTTTGACTAGCAATTAACATTAATACACTTCTTTTATTTCTTACCTTATTTGACCATTTATAAGCCTGAAGCAGCTGGCTGTAGAGGGGTGTTTTGTCCTGAACAGGATCTAAACTCAACAATCCACTATTGTGGAGAGGATGGTTCTCCGAAGGCTTGCCTACAAGATTACTTAGACGTTCCAGTTCACTAAAATAAAATGAAAAGCCATTAAATTATGGTATTTAACACAGCATATTTTGTTAACTCTTATGTGGTTTTACCATATTTTATTATACAGTAGTAGCACAAGCAGGGCAGCTTCATTCACCGGGCTTCTCAACATCACACATCCATGCTGAGTACCAAGAGTATGAGGGGCAAGGGAAAGGCAGTGGGGAGCTCATTGTAGGTGCAGTGGCAGGAGCATCAGATATGTTTGTTTATAATTATATTTTGGGAATGATTCATGTTCTTATGTTGCTGCACTGTTTTATACTTTCTGGATGTCCCATGCTCATATTATAAAGTAGTTGTATTTTGTGTTCTAAATCAAGCTCTTCTAGGAATTGTTTCTTTTTGTTTTCCAATGTATTTCTCATTACTAAAAAATGTGGTGTGGAACAAGCAATTTTTTGTTATAAAAGTTTGTCCCAGAGAAAAAAGTTTGAGAATCAGTGTAATAAGGCATCACCAGTAAAAAGAAACAAACTGGGAAGTTATAGGTGCTGGGAAAGCCAGAGACCCTGGAGAACCACTCTTCTGCAACTGGTGAACAGGTCCCTTGACCAGGTCACATACTCTCACCCAAGCTATCTCAAAACTGTCAGATTAACAGGAGACAAATACAGGATCCCTAAATGCGTGTTTGGACCCTGCGTCTAAAACGTTTGAAGACTTTCAGTACAGACAGGGGAGCAAGGTAAATGCATTCTCCAGCTCTCTTTATACTTCATACCCTCAGTGTTTTCGCCTGGTTGGAATGTATTGTGGAAAGAAGAAAATAAAATAAATAATAATTTATTTACAAAAAGAGATAAATATGTTCTTGAACTAAGTTGATGCCTCCTGCTTACGGTATGTGGATGGAGGATAGAGAGAGGGTTTGAGAAAGTAGCCTACTGTGCAAAAATAGCATTTATACCTGTTGCTCCACCCACTTTTGCCTCTAGCCACCCACCCACCACAGACATGTGGCCCTCAGAAGGCTGCCTAGCAGGGAATGTGGCATTTCATTACACTTCTGGTTAGCATCCTCTTTCTTTCCCATTAACCTATCTTTTTTCAGTTTTTGCCCCTGGGTCTGCTGGTCATTCCCCAGCATCTGACAGTCACAGCAACACCCCAACCTCTTAACACATCACATCCAACAATTAACAACCATCCTCCCTTCTGGCTTGCCCCAAACTGTAGCATTCAGAAGGTAGACTGCCTCTGGACCTAGAGGTTGCACTGTTTTGCTGTGCAGAGCATGGCATCTCCAGTTACCAACAGCACTGCTGTGGCTTGTCCAAACAGCACAGAATTCAGAAGGGAGATGGTCCCAGAACCTGTATGGTTCCAGAACACTGTGCAGCTGTAGCAAGTATGGCATCTCCAACAACAAACCTTGCCCACGACCACAAAGTTTTCAGAAGGTAGACCATCCCTGCTGTGGAAGTTCCACTGCATAGGTGTGGAGAGCATGGCATCTCCAAATATCAACCACTACCCTTTGTGGCTTGCCTCAAACCAAGTTGTATTCAGAAGAAAATATTGTCTCTGCACATGGAGGTTCCACTGCAAAACTGTAGACGGCATGGCATCTCCAATTAATAACAGCAGCTACTCTCCCTTGTGGCTTGCTATGAACGAAGCAGCATTAAGAAGGTAGACTACCTGCACGTGGTGATTTCCACGGCATAACGAGCAGCAGCAGCAGCAACCCTCCCTGAAGGATTGCCCAAAACCCACATAGCCTTCATAAAACAGACTGTTCCTGAACATGGAAATTCCATTGTTCAGTTGTCACAGCGAATTGGCATTTAATTGCACTATCAAATTCCATATCTAATTGGGGGGGGGGTCGCCTTTTCTCAAGCATTTCTAGCCTTGTGGGTACCATCTCCTCATCCCATAAATGGGAGAAAGGGAGGGGAGTTAAGGGAGGGGGGAGTGTCGCCCAGGGCAACCTCCTCCTCGGCGGGTCTTTTTCCTCTTTTCCTTCCTCCTCACCCCAAGTCTCGGCTGACGGAGTGGAGGCTGTCTTGGAAGCTGGAGACGAAGCTCTTCTCACGGCCCTCCAAAGCCTCCTTGTTGCGCCTGCCGTCCTTGAGGCAATCGAAGACGCGCGTGACGCTGGAGCGCAGCGCCTGGATAGCCGCAATAGCCTGGGCGAAAGCCTCCAGGTTGACGCCGGCGCTCAACACCCCATCCGCCATCTTTGGCCAGCAACCTCCTGTCGGAAAGCCGGAGGGCGAGGATAAGCTGAGAGGAGCGCGGAGAGGAGGGCGCCGCCCCAAAGCAGGCTGGGAGTTGTAGTACACGGAACTTGGGCAACAGACTGAGGGAAGCTGCAGCCGCAAAGCAGCCTGGGAGACGTCCCCCCTCCCCTCCAAAAAGCGCGGAGAATGAATCCTAAAGGGCGAGAAGACTCTTCAGCCGCAAAGCAAGCTGGAAGATGTAGTCCTTGGGACAAGGAAGTTTTTCAGGGGATGGAAAGGCGTGTGATTGAAAGTTGGAAGGAGAAGGCAGCTAACACCGGCTTGTGTTTAATTCTTATTTGTTTGATTTAGCACATTTCACATATATATATATATCTCTGTGTGTATTTTGTTTAAGAGAGGAGTCTTTTCTGAGGAAAACAAGAAGCCACACAAGACAACCTAGCTTTCTTAATATTTTACCCTTCTTATTGATTCATTTAGTAATCTAAAATTATATTTGATTTATTTGTTTGTTTGTTTGTTTGTTTGTTTGTTTGTTTGTTTTACTTAGTCACTTGATTGTTCCAATTAAAAATTACAATACTTTTATTTCCTAGAATACATATCTAAGTGAGGGGTGAGAAAGGAAGTGAAATAGTCATGGGAAAATCATAGGAAAAGAAAGAAAAACAAGATAATTCATTCATTTACCAGTTAGCTTTGTCAACTTAAAAATGTCTTCTCTGTTCTCCCTCTTCTACAGAATGTGTCCCAACTCCCAAAACATATCGGATTATAAGACTTAATAATATGTCTTTCCATAATAGTTATTGATTTCTGTTTTTAACATTTTATATGGTTTTTTGGTATGGTTTTGTGTATAATTCTTATAAACCACTCTTGTATATTTTAATGGATATAAATATTATAATGTATAGATAATAAATAAATGTATGCAGTTAAGTTGTACTCGTGAGTAGACCAATTGAAATTAATGTACAATAGTCATGTCCATTAATCTCAATGGATCTACTTTGAGTTGGGCTAATATAGGAAGCAACCCATGCTGAATGAAGGCTAAACTCCAGTCACAATGACTAATGCTTCCATTGTTTTATCTTATGCATCATCCACATCTGGGCACTAGAGATGGCAGATTAGAGACAGAGAGGACATTTTCCTTCCTTGAAACCACCAATGTAGTCAATGAGGCAAGGTAGTAACTTAACTCATTGCCCAAAAAGAGGATATACATTTCCCCCCCTTCTTTCCTCTGAAGGAGCTTAAGGTAACATAAATGCTTCTCATCTTCTCCATTTTGTGCTCACAACAACCTTGTGAAGTAGGTAAGCCCCAATAGATAGTGACTGGCCCAAAGTAACCCAGTGGGCTTCATGTCTGAGTGGAGATTTGAACCATGGTCACCTAGGTCCTGGTCCCAACAGGAGGTACAAATTTGCATATAATATTTTTATAGCTATTTAGACAGATATTTGCATGTTTAAAAATCAAGGCAATTAATTTCCCATGTAAATAACCTCAAATACATCATTCAGTTAAGTCCGAGCTTGGATCACCCAAATCAGTACTACTATAAATTTGCACCAATTTGTTTTGCACCCAACCTCCAAAATAAATTTCCCTTCAGTTTATTGATCCCCCCCCCCAATTCATTATCAGTCACCACATCGTTCCTCCAACCCCATCCCAGAAATTAAAGATGAACTTTGGATGATGGAAAGAGAACACTGTCTTGCACATCCATTGAAATACTCTGCTGTCCAAAGGAGTACAGGAATGGGGAATCTGCTCCTCCAGGTGCTCTTTGACTCCTGCTCACATTGTCCTTGACCACTGACTATACTGGCAAGAGTTGATGGGAGTTGGAGTCCAACATGTGGAGGGCAGCAGTTTCCCCCTGTAGCATAGGGTGACAGGCAATCAGCTACCCCTACTTATTCTACCACTGTTATAGAAAAGAATGGGATTGGTGTTTACAGCCCAGCTCTCCATCAAGGGATTCAGTGTCAATCAGGGAAAATTGAGTGGAGGCAGGATCCAGTGAAAGCAAATAAGATCTTTATTTTTCTGCTGCAACAGAGTTCACACACACCCCTTTCAAGGACCCAGAGCAAAGGTGTGCAAGAACTTTTGAAGACTTTAGAAATTGCGCAGCCCCTTAGCCAAAGACCATCCAAAATGCATTATACAGTCATACATCACAGAAAGAGGCAATCTACAACAGAAATTTGATAGTGTGGCTTGTCTCTCTTGTCTGACAAGATACCTGATAATGGTCACTGATTGCATTGCCAGGTTAGTCTGAGCCAGTCTTTTGAGGTGGTAAATACTTTAGTTCTTGAATCCAAGTCACAGGCACACCCTATTCATATACAAAATATGCCATTAAGATAGGATTTGTAGCATTTGTAAGTGAAAAGAGCTACTGGGAAGATTTCTCCAAGATATTTTCTTCTGCAGAGGAAACATAAGAGTCTTTAGGAGAGCCAAGATGGCTTCAGGATTGCTCACCAGTACTTTTTTCAGACATGTGGTTTATATACTTATGTATGTGTGTTTACCTTGTGCACATGAACATGTATTTTATTTTTGAGACCTTGGAAATCTTTTAACACCATATTTCTTATGAGCTCCGTTCAAGTCACCGGCCCTGCTCCATTGGTAGGTTTACAGCACAATTCTACCCATGACTTCCTCAGTACATCCCTTTGAGCAGATAGGAGTTCAGGTAATGATTGTTCACTCCCACCACGATACATTATAATAACTTTTCCAGCCCTCTCAATCAGCCATAACATACACAGCCTCATGTTCTCAACAAGAGAATGAGAATATATGAGTGCTCCAGCAATTTTTCCTCATGTTTTTCCACTTAGAAATTCTGCAGAAACACAAAGCTATCCTTAGGATGTGCTAATTTTGTCCACATAACTTCTTTGCACTGTATTTATTTTTAGACCATTTTCCTGGAGAATGGCTTTATTCCCTTTTCTTCTATGCTCTACATAATACTTAAAACATTGTGTGGGAATAAAGTGCTGACACTCATCGTCTGTTTTACATAATGCCCTGGGGAACCAGGCTGTCTTTACTCCATCTGTTGTCTTGTGATGTAAGGCTTCCCACATTTAGAATTCATAGATACTCAGGGTTTGTCTATGTGTTGCAACTTTGTCTATGTGTTATCTAAGGTCCATTGTGGAGCTTGCACTGGTTTAACCAGCACCAGACCTGCAGGTTCTGTACTGAAACTTGGTGAGTTGGTGCAAAGAAGTGACACTGCTGGTTGGTGACACTGCTGGTTGCTTTCTTTGGAGAGTTCAACATGAAACACTTTGTGGAATGGCAGACATATGCACCTCAAGATAAACCATGGTTTATGCAAGAGCTGCAGTGAGCCTTCTGGTTACACACTTCCCTCTCCTGCATGGCTGGGAGGAGGACTTTCAACTTTTTTATATACATAACAATTGTTACCCGTTTTGTACAAACCAGGGATCATGGTTTAACATAGTGGTTCTCAAAGGGTGTGACGCACCACGATGGTGTGGCAGGACAGGAGGGGATGGCAAGTGAGTGAAGATTCAAGGACATTTAAACATTTCAGTGTAGAATAGTATGGTATCCAAAAAAATAAAATTTTGGAGAATATAGATAGATATATCTATCTATCCCTAAATGAGAGCAAGAGCATCAAGTGATACTGAAGACAATCCTAATTGAAATCCAGAATCACAGTTTGAACAGAGTACTGTAGAATAGTATTGCCTATTCTACAGTTCTCCATGACATATTGTTGTGAACAAAGATTTTAAAGTGACAAATATGAAAGATCAGAAAAGAGAAAGGTTTCTTTGCAGTGCCATAGCTGGAGGTTGCCAAACTGGCTCTTTGACCCTGGTGAAATAAAGCCCAGTTCTGCCCCTGCTTCTTTGTATTGATGAGGAGATTAGAGTTTGTCTCAAATTAGACCTACCGGTAACATAAATGAGATTACCCAGCAAAAGCAAACTTACACCTTTCATTGAGTTTGTATACATTCTTAAGATTACATATATAAGAGGCTCGTTTATAATTATACTAGTTGAAGTTAGCCCGTTAAAAAACGGGCTCTAGAGGAGGAGGAGGCAGAGCCCCAGGACGGGCGCATGTGCGCAGGCTTGCTAAAAGAAGCGGCTAGGGAGGGGAGGGGGCCGGGGGGTGGTGCGCTGCGCGGGGAGGTGGAAGGAAACTTTCCCCGTTTGCTCCCCTTCCGCGCAGCCAGAGCCGCGCCGCCTGTCCTGTCCCGGGAGCGGCGTCCGGAGCGCCAGGGCCGCCGGTAAGCGGCCTCCTCCTCCGCCCCCTCTCCCCGCCCCCTCGCTTTGCCTGGCGGCTCCTGGAGCTGCCTGTCCGTGCTGCTTGAAAGCAGCACAGACGGGCAGCCTCAGGAGCCGGCGCTCCCTCGGCGGATCGCTCAGAGAGGAGAGCGGCGCGAGCTCCGTGCGAGGCAGCGGCGCTGCCCCAACTGAGACGCGCGTGCGCCGCCGCTGCCTCTCAGACACACCCCCCTCTCCCGTTGTCCAATCCCTGCGTCCGTCCGTCTGGGACATGCGCAGTGGAAATTTCCACTGACACACGGACAGTGGACGCAGGGACATAGGGAGATTATTATATAGGATTTTGGGAATGATTCATGTTCTTATGTAGCTGCAATGTTTTATTCTTTCTGGATGCCCATGACCATACTATAAAGTTCTGTTATAAATCAAGAACTGCTAGGAGTTGTTTCTTTTTGTTTTCCAATATATTTGTTATCAATAAAAAAATTGTGTGGCACAAGCAAATTTTTATTCGGAAAGTGTTGCCCCGAGGAAAAAGTTTGAGAACCACTGGTTTAACACTTGCTGTGCTCATTTTCAAAACAAGCCAAAGTCAAACCTTGAGTTAATGAAGCTGACTTGTTTAACTGACCAAACAGTAAGCCATGGTTAAATAAAACTGAAATTATTATGTATTTATTTATACCCTGCCTTTTTACCTTGGGAAGAAAAGAGGGGGAGTGAACTTGCTGTGCCTTGTGCACATATGAATGCAACCAGTAACATGGGTAGGCAAACTAAGGCCCGGTGGCCGGATCCAGCCTTCTAAATCCGGCCCGCAGACGGTCCAGGAATCAGCGTGTTTTTACATGAGTAGAATGTGTCCTTTTATTTAAAATGCATCTCTGGGTTATTTGTGGGGCATAGGAATTCGTTCATTTTTTTTTCTCTTCAAAATATAGTCCGGCCCCCCACAAGGTCTGAGGGACAGTGGACCAGTCCCCTGTTGAAAAAGTTTGCTGACCCCTGACCAATAAAATCCACAAAGCTGCAATTAAGCATAAGGTATTTTATACTATTTTGTCACAGGAATTGTCTTTGGAACAACAACAACGTTCTACTTTGTGGCTTTAATTGGTGCACAATTTCATACTTTTTATGGTACTTCTATGTGTTTTCTTACATAGCAATCTAGGACAGGGATAGGTAACTGGTGGCTTATTATAATGGCTCAAACGCTCTATAGCTGTAAACACGTGTTACGGTAAATAAAGTTTGCTCACGCTTCAATTTGAAAGAAAAGGAAGCAGTGAGTTTTTGTTTTTCATAAAGTGTGTGTAAATTTGGAGCTTTTATTTGCTTATATTTCCCCTCTTATATTTACATTGCTAAACACTTAACATTTAGGCAGTAACAAATTTAAAGTACAGTACAGCTATTACCCGATCTTGGAGAATTCAAGTAGAAGGCACCCCACTGCTTAGAACTCCCAGTATTAACAGCTGGAAAATGGAAGTTCAGAATCCAGATGCTATTGTTCTTAATTAAACACATATTCTTTATATTGCAGAGGATCTATTATGCATGGAGAGAGCCAGTGTAGTGTAGTGTAGTGTAGTGTAGTGATCAGAGTATCTAGAACAATGGTGGGGAATATGTGGTCCTCCAGATAGATTCCCAGCTTCCAGTCAGCATGGCCAGTGATCAGGGACGATTGCACCTACAGTCTAGCAAAAACTGGAAAGCCACAATTTTAAAATGTGCATTCCCCCACTCAACAATAAAGTAGCCTACTGTATACTGTACTATTGTTTTGATTCTGCATATAAGGCATTAGTTAAATGTTCACATTAGTTCAGATGATCCCAAAGGGAGGGGGGAAACTTTTAATGGAGGAAGTTGTGGCCCAGAGTTTAAAATACTACAAAACCCAACTCAAAATAGAGCTTCTGTTTTGTAAAGCAAAATGTTGGGGCAGAGCTTGGAAGCGTCATAGCTGGAAATGATACTGGAACAAGGCACTCTTTTAAGGAGAGCTCATGATGGTATGACAGAAGCATTGCTTTGGTACTGATTGAATGTTGATTTTGATCAGAAGGGAGGCATTGCAATTATTAATTACCGGGTACTAATCTAGTTGGCAACTTTCTGCCCCCCCCCATCCCCCTGGCTTTTCCATCTTTGAAATCTGCATAATACATCGGATTCAGCATGCTAGGAAAAACCTGCTCCTGTTGAATTTCTGCTGCTTCTGCCACTGTTAAAAGCACAGGGATCTTTCTAGGCAAGAGACTGGTATCCAAAATGCTAATGAAACATGGTGAGACAGTGGCAGGTGCTGCATATCCTCTTTAGGGCTCCAAATTGGGATGTTAGCTCTACTGGGCTCATTATAAGTTGAATATCTCTTGAACATTATTGCAGAGCCATTCAGTATTTGCTGACTCTCTAAATCTGTTTCGCATCTGCCAAGACCTATGTCACAATAGTCTAAGCTCATACATATTTTCAGGACACCACTTAACATGTGTAACTGCTTAACTTAACCTTTTTGTATTCAAGGCACAGGGAGATCCTGCAGTAAGCTGAACCTGTATTTCCACTGCAAGGCCCATAATTTCCCCTCACGCACTAGCACTGATTTGTCGTATATTCTGGCAGTCTGAAAATTCTGGAGCAGCCTTCAGGTAAATTTAATAAATAAAAGTTATTTTCTTATGTTAAGTATAAAATCGAACAATGCAGTTAGGATAGCTCCCCCCCCCCATTTAAAAATGTGTGTTATTCATTCAATTAATTTATGTTATGATCCCTCCAGAACGTTAAGCGTTTAGTCACAACGGCAAATGATAACAATACCTTCTGGGATTGCCAAAGCTGTCAAAAGAGCATTTCAACTTTGTACTATCTGTTTTAGAGAAGAAGGCTAACACATTTAAGTGTTTGTGAAGTTGCTATAAGGAAATCATTTTAAAAAAACTAACAGCAACCTTAAAGTGATGTTTGGTATTTTCAGCAAAGGGGAGAAAATGAAAATTCCCTTTTGATTCTTTGGATGTATTAAGCAGTCTTTTGTTTCTTTGGTTCTATAGCACTGTCTGCTCCATCCAGGAATAAGAAACTTTATTATTTATATAGCACCATTTCCTTAAAGAATTGTATGGCTGAAGTGCCTCTATTGCTTCTTCCAATTATGCTGAACTTCATCTCAGTTTGCCAGCAACAGTCATTTCTGACTGTTTGCACTGGCTGCTAGTGAGCTAGCAAGCCCACTTTAATATGCTGGTTTTAATGCATAAATCTCTAAATGACTTAGTAGAACCCAGGTACTTGAAGAAGTCCCTTCCCCAATACTGAGTCTTATGGTCAATTGGAGAGAGTTCTATGGTCAATTGGAAGGGACCCTGGGTTCCACCAGCCAGTGTTGCTGGCAGGCTTATCCTTAGTGGCAGCACCTCATTTGTGAAACGTCTTCTTGAGTAATATTCAGCTGACCTCCACATTATTTTGGGTTCTTAAGTTGATGCTGACTCTGGAGAAGATTATGCTAGTTATGTACTATTGCTGATTTGTGTTTAATATTTTTGTTTATCCTCTTGTATATTTTTATATCTTATTCTGTTGTAGAGTCTATATTGTGAGTCACCCGGTGCTTGGAGGAAGGGCTGGGCAGAAAAACTACACAATAAAGAATTAATAAGAATGGGGATACATAAATAAATGTTTACTAAATGGAAAATCCACTTGGGGAGTGCTTGAAAAATAGCAGGAGCAGGAAGGTTTAAATAGCCCCTGCCATTTCTTAACATAGCAGTTAATGTGTACAGTTCTTAAAAAGAAAAAAAATCAACTGCAGCCTTTTGAGTGGGTGTTGATAAGTATCAGGATCACAGCAGGCAAGGAAGGGAGGTATCACTTTTGGGAAGCTACTGGAAGCATTGGAAGAGCATCCCTCATAAGCAATTTCAAAAGAAAAGGTAAAGGTAAAGGGACCCTGATCATTAGGTCCAGTCGTGACCGACTCTGGGGTTGCAGCGCTCATCTCGCATTATTGGCCGAGGGAGCCGGCGTACAGCTTCCAGGTCATGTGGCCAGCATGAGTAAGCCGCTTCTGGCAAACCAGAGCAGCGCACGGAAACGCCGTTTACCTTCCCGCCGGAGCGGTTCCTATTGATCTACTTGCACTTTGACGTGCTTTCAAACTGCTAGGTTGGCAGGAGTAGGGACCGAGCAACGGGAGCTCACCCCGTCACAGGGATTCGAACCGCCGACCTTCTGATCGGCAAACCCAAGACTCAGTGGTTTAACCCACAGCGCCACCCACGTCCATTTAAAAGAAAGGGTACAAACCTGATAATCATTACCCCTGCTTCCCCCTCACTATTTGCTATTTGCATTTTTTTTAAGTGCAGTTCAAATGCAAAGACACATTTAATGGTCACATCTTACTTGGCCCTCAGTGTATGCTTTCTGTGAGCATTTATTCTTGCTCTTTCGCACATTGTGTTTAAAAATGTGAAAGCTACTCAGATGTAGAGAGAGGGAGAGGTTAAATAAATGACACAAATATTTAGAAATAAGTGAATTTGATGATGTTTGGATTAAGAGGCCCATATTTCAGCACTATGAATCTGGACCCCACCATCCTTTTTTAGGTCATGTTTAAGTTAATGTAGGAAAGACCACAGCTTCTGCAGCTGGGCTTGCTCAACATCATAATAAAAGACTTCATTCTGCATTGCTGTCAGCCTAGCACCTTAATACTCATACAGTACTAAATTACATGAAAAATGTGTGAGTTAAAAATACAAAGGGAAGAGAGAGAAAAAAACATTTCCAAGAAATACTTGTTGTTGTTTTTTTATGTACGTAACACTCTGTCCCCAAATATTTGTCCATTTTTTATCAGCAGAAATAATTGGCTGCTGGCTCTATTTCATATTCATTTTGAAAAGCAATATGATCAGCTGCACTATGAGTTGTTTTTTTAAAAAAAACTATTCTTAAGACTTTGGGATCAAGTGAAGAATCTGGTGTAGATCCAAATGAGAGGAATATATTGTTATTTTAGAGTCTGAATAATTGCTTGAAAACTGAGTTGTGAAGACATTTGAAGAAGAGAGAGAGAAACCAAATTCACAGATGGTTTGGATATAAATCCAAACGGCAGTCAGTCCACTCAACATCTTTTTTTAATGCTTCTGCGTTTCTCTCTCTCTCCCTTCAGCCCAAATGTTGTTGCCTGCTCCAAGACATATGTGCTTCTTTCTTTAAACTGAACTGAGCCTCTGAATCATGTTCTTTCTCTGCATTCACACAGCAATTGATTTGAAAATCTGCGCCAATGCATTTTATTTTTAAAATATATAAAAATACGTATTTACATTTTGTAAAAATTGGGGAGGAGGTTCTCTCACTTCTCTTTCCTGCATATTTTCAAAAGCAGCTGTCACACAAGTAGATTGGATTCAGCTGTAGAAAGAAGGATAGAGCAAGAGCAAAACATTTAACAGCAACGTACATGGAGGGAAGGCAGTGGTGGCTGGTGCACTTGAGGCTGGTGGGGTAGAAGGCAGGAAGACCTATAGTAGGTGGAGCCAGAGCCAATGACAGGCAGTACTACTCCATGGACTCATTGTAAGTAAGCAGGCAGGCAGTTGGGGTCTGGCTGACGACTGACTGAGGCTGGTGGGACAGTGCCCGTTTCCCATAATAGATCAGCCTCCACTGAGATTAGATCTGCCAGTCATGGGCGTACCCAGGGGGGGCAGAGGGGGGCAGCTGCCCCCCCCTAGAAGGCAGCCCTAGAAGCAAAAATGATCAGCGTCCATTCAAAGCAAACCTGGACGACCATGGCTTCCCCCCCCCCCTAGTTTTGATCCTGGGTACGCCCCTGCTGCCAGTGGCTATTAGCCATGACAGCTATGCCCCCATGATCAGAGGCAGCGTACCTCAGAACACCTGATGCTGGGGACAAAAGAAAGAGGAGGGTTCTTGCCTTCCTGGTAGCCTTCTGGGAAGCATGTGGATAGCTTTTTTTAAAAAAGGAACAGTGAACTATGTGGCCAGCTCTGGCTAAAAGTTTGTTTAATTGTTTTCCTACATTTTGATCCAGTTGATGTTGCCAGTTGTTTTAAAAAGTAGCCTATGCATATTATTTTACATCAATCAGTTGAGCACTTAACTGTGGCCAAGTCCTTTGTTTCCAGCAAAAGGCATAGCTTGCAAGTCAGTCAAAAGTGTTGCGAAACACACTCCTTGCCAATTGTCCAGACTTCAGAGGATGCCATGGAGGATTGCAGAACGCTCCTCCCAAGACCAGCATTGATACAGCTTACCTAAACAGGGCTGGGGCAGGGTCACTGGTGACCGGTATCTATTGGGCCTGGTGGGGTGGAAGGCAGGGAGAATAACAGCAGATTGAGGTATAGCCAGGCAGAGGTAGAGTCAATGAAAGACAGAGAGAGGTAGTTTTGCCCCAATCCTTCTCCCTCAGGGCAATCCTGAGTCTAAGGAGAAGGGGGGTGATGGCAGGCAGTGCCACCCTCTGGACTCATTGCTTTGAAAAGTGCAAATTTGACAGATTCACCTTTAAATGCAAATTGCATCACATTTCTTCCCTATCCCCAGTTAGGAGAGAGATGATAAGGTAACCTCAAGCTTTCCCTTCCCCTCTTCTCCCATTCATTTGCATCTGGGGAGCTTAGTCCCTCACTGAACCTTGATCTGTGTGGATCAGTGAAGAGCTGGCTGTGGCTGTTCACCCAATTATGTCCACCTTGGGAGAAGACATGATAAAGTAAAAATAGCAGTGAAACTTTTCATAGGGGAACAGTTAGGGCCAGATGCTCCAGCTTGTGAGGACGAGGGGGGAGCATTGTGATGTCCTGCCATTGCGTGTGTGGACATCACACTTCCCTCCCTAAGCCAGGCAGAAGCTTCCCAGACTTTGGGAAGGAGGCTCCAGGCCTCTGATAGGAAGCTGGAGCCTTGCTGCCTCCTTCACAAAGCTAGGTGAGTGGGCTTTGGGAAGGTGGCGGGAGAGCTCTTGGACCCCGTTGGAGCATCACACCTTCCTCCCTAAGCTGGGCAGAAGCTTCCTGGACTTTGGGAAGGAGGTGCCACGTTTTAATACTTTAATACTCTAATTTCCCTAGTCCACTGACCACACACTACTGGCAGGAAGTATATTATGTCCTCCCCTACACCACCTCCCTACTTTATAGAAACAAACAAAAAATTGTGTTGCTTCAACTTAGCTTAGGCTAAGCCACAAACCACTTACAGTCCCAGCTGGCTAACTGGATAGCAGTGCTGTCAAACAGAAATGGGAAACATGTTGGCCTCCAGATGTTGTTCTCCAACTCCCATAATTCCTACCAGCATGGCCAGTGGTCAAGGATGATGGCAGTTGCACTCCAACAATGTAAGTTGCTCACCCCTGTGTCTTCCAGTTAATAAAAGGGGTCCTGACAATTGGGACATGTTGGGTGTTACTCTGCCTAGTTAGGAATTCTGGGAAAATGTCAAAACTATTTCACAAGCTGAGACTGCCTATCTTTGGCATTTGTGTCCCATTCGGGAAGATGCATTGACCCCAGAGGGAAAGTAAGAACCAAGTTTTTGTTTACTTCACTGTATCACAGACATCTCTCAGTTTACTGGAATAGCTGTGGTGCTGATGAGACACCTGAAAAGCAGAATTTGGACTGCACTGTATGCTCCCTTTAATTGGTTGAAATATATATGTAGTAGTTTTAACCATAGAGAAAAAGTATGTTGACATCTGATCACCTTGAACTTGCATTCTTAGAGCTAATTCCCCTCTTCAGTACGGAATGATTAAAGAAACAGAAAGGCTGCATCCATCTTCCATGGGGGGTGGGGGAATTATTTTTTTTACTATCTAGAGATTATTTAGCATTTGATATTGATGTCTCGTCTGTCGAAAGATTTAAGGATCACGATGTAGTGTATTCAAGTAGCAAGCATTTTTCATTGTCCTGTTAGTGACAGTAGAATTCGCAGCCAGTTGTAGCGATTTATCTTTTCTCATATCGATTGTGTGTCTAGCCTACACTGTTTGCAGAAATTCAGCTACTACAAAACTGGAACCAGTAGGTAGTGTATAAAAAAGCAATGGGGATGGTGCTAACGTCTTTGTATTCTAATACACCACAGCTCATTAGCATACCCAAAATTTCATAGCTGTTCTTCTTGTGCATGAGTGGATGATGCTAGGAGAACAGGCTAGTAGCCCAGCAGCCTGGTATTCTTGTTCTTATTAATTAAATTTATATACCACCCTTCATCCAGAGATCTCAGGGTGGTTCACAAGATAAAAATACAGAGTAAAAACACAAAATAAATAGTTAAAACAAAACAATACCCCCTTCCCACAAGCCCATTTAAAAGGCCGTAGAATATTAATCAGCCAAAGACCTGGTTGAAGAGGAGCGTTTTCACCTGACGCCTAAAGATGTATAATGAAGGCACCAGATGAACCTCCCAGGAGAGAGCATTCTACTAATGGGGAGCCACTGCCAAATAGGCCCGTTCTTGTGTTGCCACCCTCCAGACTTCTCGTGGAGGAGGCACACAAAGAAAGACCTCAGAGAATGATTGCAGAGTCCAGGTCGGTTTACATGGGGAGAGGCAGTCCTTGAGGTATTGTGAAACTGAGCCATTTAACACTTTATAGGTCAAAACCAGCTCTTCGAATTCAGCCCAGAAGCTAATTGGCAGTCAGTGCAGTTGGACCAGGATTGATGTAATATGCTTAAACTGCCATGTCACGGTGAGCAACCTGGCCAAATTCTGCACCAGCTGACATTTCTGAACCATTTTCAGAGGCAGCCCTGTGTATAATGTGTTGCAGTAATCTAACCTAGAAGTTACCAGACCATAGACAACAGAGGTTAGGCTATCCCTGTCCAGAAAGAGGTGCAACTACACCACCAGCCAAAGCTGATGGAAGGCACGCCTCTCCACTGAAGCCACCTGAGCCTCAAGCAACATCTCAATGCATTTGTATGGCTTGTTTTGATTGTCATATCTCAAAGCAGAGTGGGTCAGAAGCTAGAAGATGGATGCTTGTAATTCTTGGAGGCCTAAGCAAACATTCCTGTGTGTAGATCCTCATAATGCAAGAAGCACACAGACTAACTGTGGTCACTGAACTAAAGAGAGCACCTGTGCTTACACCTCTTGGCACATGCACTCTGAAATACAGTACAAGATACAAGCAAGCCTCATGGCATACTGCTTTCAGGTGCTGCATTTGCCTGATGGGGAAAATAATGCTCCATGGGTTCCTGCTCACATGTTTACTAGGGACTAGAAAATTATCAAGCAGGATGTTTGTAGAGGGAGGGGGTTGCTTATTTGTTTGAGACCAGTGTAATGTCATTACAACTTCTGGCCACAGTTATTCATCTACCTGTATTATTCTGAATCAACTATGGCTTCCAATCCATTTTCAAAGACAGACCCATGTAGAACACATTACAGTAGTCTATCCTGGAGTTACCATAGCACTGAGGCTAACCTATCTTTGCGAGTTCTGGGTTCAGTGTATCTCAATGCATTCTTCACTCAGAGACGCATTTACTTATTTCATAAAATGTATACATTGCTTGATTGTTTAAAAACTCAAAGCGGTTTACAAAAAGATTAGAACAATAAAAAGACTGGTAAAAACTATAACTATTAAAACATTTTTTAAAAAATCAGCAATAAACTAAAAGATAAAAATACCTGCCAGCATTCTATATATCTGGGTAAACAAAACTTGACTGGCTTGTCTAAACAAAAATGCATTTAGCAGGCACTGAAAAGAGTACTATGAAGGTGCCTGCCTGATGTTAGTAGGCAGGGAGTTCCAAAGTGTTAGTGCCGCCACACTAAAAGATTATGTGTCACCTGTAATAGTGCCAGGTTTTCGAATCCCCGCAACGGGGTGAGCTCCCGTTGCTCGGTCCCTGCTCCTGCCAACCTAGCAGTTCGAAAGCACGTCAAAGTGCAAGTAGATAAATAGGTACCGCTCCAGCGGGAAGGTAAACGGCGTTTCCGTGTGCTGCTCTGGTTCACCAGAAGCGGCTTAGTCATGCTGGCCACATGACCCAGAAAAACTGTCTGCGGACAAACGCCGGCTCCCTCGGGCAGTAAAATCAGCAACCAGTGCCGATTTCTCAGTTCAGGTGTTATATGCTGACAAGGTCTCACTCCTGTCAGCAATCAAACCAAAGCATGATTCTGCACTAACTGCAGCTTCCAGATCAACTGTAAGGGAAGCCCCACATGCAGGCCACCTTGTGACACCCCACTCTCTGGGATCCCTGCCGGTGCGGGGCTGGGCTGTCATTTGCTTTGACAAACTGTGATTCCCAAACATAGCATTTTATTTTGCTCCTGTTAATTATGATATTATACAACCCTAGGAACAGAGGAGGCTGCCTTATAGCATATCAAGCCATTGAACTATTTTGCTGAAGTCTTTCCCAGCCTTATCTGGAGTTGAACATGGAATCTTCTGCATGTAGCATGCGCTCTACCACTAAGCTAATACCTTCCATCCCAAAAGGTTTGGCATTGTTGAAGTGTCTAAAGTAACTGATCCTGAGACATCAGTGTGCTTCACAGACCACATGGGCAGCAAAACTAGAAGCGTGGAGAGACTTATACAGTCTCCCCCGCCCCATTCCCTTTAGCACTTCTCCCTAACACCACATCTGACCTGGAGTGTTAAATACTGTTTATCTTAGCATATCAAATGTTGAGCTTAATTTCAGCCTGCAGCTGAATATCTTCTTGGAGCTTACCCAGAAAACTACTCACTCTCCGCCTCCTCTCTAGCAAGGCACCAAGTAGCAAAGTGTTCATCCAGTCTTGTATAAGTTAGGAGCATTAGCTCATCAGAACACATTTTTACTGGCTACCCCACAGCAAGCTGAAGTGTTCTGTATTTTTCAAAAATGTCTGTTTCCTAAGTAACTAATGAGCCAGTCACATTACCAACCTTTAAATAATATTTGAGATCATAAAACTAACTAGAAACTGATTTGGTTTTGAAACCCTACTAACTTTATAGTGTTGTCATTTAAGTTTTAATAGAGGTTTTGAATTAAAAGGAAAATACTAAAAAATCTGCCATGACTCTTGAATCCAGCAGGGATCTAGACTCAGAACCAGAAGCTGCAGAGGCAACAGATCAGGATCTGGCTCTGGTTCAGGAATGAGGTGACTGCTGGAGATAAAAAGACCACTGCACGTAAGGCTGTTGGACAGGATCCTTCAGAGCAGGGATCAGCAACCTTTTTCAGCCGTGGGCCGGTCCACCGTTCCTCAGACCATGTGGGGGGCCGGACTATATTTTGAAGGGTGGGGGGGAATGAACGAATTCCTATGCCCCACAAATAACCCAAAGATGCATTTTAAATAAAAGCACACATTCTACTCATGTAAAAACACCAGGCAGACCCCACAAATAACCCAGAGATGCATTTTAAATAAAAGGACACATTCTACTCATGTAAAAACACACTGATTCCCGCATCATGGCGGGCCAGATTTAGAAGGCGATTGGGCCGCATCTGGCCTACGGGCCTTAGGTTGCTTATCCCTGCTTCAGGGGAACATCCCAGATCACCAAGTCCTATAGGGCCACAACCCAGACCCTTGCAGTCACTTTCTGCCTGAGCCTAAGGAACCAGACGCCTCTCACTGACGTGACTGGTCCTAGAGTTCACCAGGAAGAGAGGCTATGGATCAGAGGGGGCATGCTTATCTTCAGGCCTGAGGATTGTCCCATGAAGACTCTGCAAGGGAATGGAGCCCAGTGGAGGTCATCTGGGCCTCAGTCTGCTTCCAGCCTTTGCTGGAGCAAGTTTCCAGTGGTATTTGCCCAGAACATGACAAAATGGCACTTGCAACTAAATGTTGTAGTGTATCCTTCTAACAAATGTGCTTGTGTTCAAGGCCTTCCCCCAGTCAACTGTTCTGTCAAGCAGGGCATTCCATTCTCTCTCCCCCTGCCCATTTTATGTTATTTATGGATAACAATCACTAATATTATTTAAAGAATGGTAATTGTGTGTGCCTTATTAAAGAGTTACTTAGGAAACGGGTGTTTAAAAATACACATTACTTCACCCTGCTTTGGAGAAACCAGTGAGAATGTTCTGATGAGCTAATGTTCTGTTTTTCTTTTCCAGCTGCTGTACTACATTCCTTGGCTACTGAAAAGGTTTAGTCTTCATTGGGCTGTTTTGGGGGAGTGGGCAGGAGAGGTTGCTCCTGAACTTTGTTTATATATTTTTTGTACTTCTGCAAACACTGTTTCTCAGTAGCTGAACTTAAGCAGTACTACTGTTGGCATTTGCCATCCAAGTTCCCTATTAGAAGGACTGGTGGAAATTATTCCTATGGGTGATAACCAGTGCTGGTTCTAGTCAGAATAGACCCATTGACATTACTGGTTATGGCTAACTTAGATCTATTAATTTCAGTGGGTCAGCTATGAGCAGGACTTGAATATAACCCACCTAGTTCTCAGGTGTGAAGCAACTATCCTTAAATAGGTTCAAAGGGACAGATGGCATGTTACTGGGACTTTGTGGATGGCTGCTGTCAATATATCCATCTTCCACATGCTGTCAGGTAGTATTTTCTTAAAAGAAATGTCATGTGATGTCATAGTATTTCCCCACCATCCCCGCAAACAGCAGCCAATGAATGGGAGTGGGAATGGCTTCAATGACGTATGTTTATTTTACCAGATTACTTGGGTGAGGTGTGTGTGTGTGTGTATGTGTGTGTGTGCATAATCAACAGCTACACACACTGCATAACTTGTAGTCATTCAACTTGTTATGTAATGAGTTCTTGGACTTGTATCGCTACTGAGTCCCATACAAACAAGATCGGTGGGTCATGCTTTGTATGATTTAATCCAAAGTGTCCCAAGCTCTGCAGTTGCAATTGCTAACAGGAAATGCTAGTGGTTTCCTCTTTCAGCCACTCTTAAATTGTGCCTCTGTAGCTTCGTGAACATCTGGGATGGGGTGGCCAAACAAAACATATTTAATCAAGGCTATTGGGTTTGGACATATTGCCAAAGCATAGTTTTTTTAAAAAACAACAACCCAACAACCTTGATTAGTAAGCTAACAACAAACCATTGCTTGACTTTGTGTTTTTTTGCCAGAAAGCAAACCATGATTAGTATGCTGGGTTGGGCTCAGATGTTCACATGAGCCACACTTTGGCAAGACAAGCCATGGCCTACAAATGGGTGTGAACCAGTCTAGTTGGAAAAATAGTCTGACCTGGGCATAAGGCAGTTTTTTACAGGCTTATTCACACTTCCTCTTGTCCTGCTGTGTTCACCCAGGGAAAACTGCTCTTTAGCACTCAATCAGAGCTAATGGCAATTCTGCTTTCCCCCTGGATTCACATTTCCTCAGATTTAGCACCAAAGAGCAGCTTTTCCCTGGGAAAGCGGGGCAAGGGGAAAACCACTTGAACATGTATAGAAAGTGTTGGTCAAGTGGAAAACTGCTTGGACACATGCTTTCTAGACACGGGACAAGCGGAAGTGTGGACAAGCCCTGTCTTTTGTTGAAGAACCAGTGATGAACTTCTAGAGGAAACATTTGATCTATATATTATATAAACTTCCTTTTCCCCTCACTCCTCTTCACCACCATACCTTTTCACAAATATCCAATAAAATCTTTTAGTTTTCTATGTTACAATATACTTTCCAGATCTCAGTATCTAGTCTATGCTCAACCCTTTTCTTCTATCTTTTAAAATACTGAAAACTTTGCTTTCCTTAAATTGAGAGGAAGTAATTTTCACTCTCATGCCCACAACTCAGTATTTTCCTCAAATACAGTATTAAAGTAGGTATTGCCTTTTAAAATAAGAGCAAAATTAAAAATATATGTAGATATAACCTGCACTGATCAATTCCTACTTATTTTTCTTGGAAGGCTGCCCTAAACAGATGATGAGATCCAAATTTAATAAACTAGCAACTGCTCCCCTTGTAAGATCCAGATTTTATCTGTCTCTTGGAAACCGAGCTTCATTTTAATTTGGATGAAAATAAAACCCATAATAATCATACATGAACCTTGCTACACCTCACATTTCAAAATTCCATTTTATAATAATGGCCATAACTTTATGTCATCATTAAATATAAATATAAATATATAAAGCGGGGTGGGGGGAGCACCAACTGGACAAGAATCTGAAAATGGCAACAGCTGAAAACAATAAAAGAACAACGGAGCCTCCCACAGATGGCACTTAGAAGAGAGAGTGATCAGATGGTGTGAAATGCACAAACACACACACATAAATGGAAGGAAATTACAAGAGATTTAACAAATTTTCATTCCTTATTTAAAACTGAAAGCCGAGGTTTTACTATAGCAAAGAAAGGGGTGATGCAGCAATAGTGGTAAACTGGGATGTCCTTCATCTGAATGGCAACTCACACAAAAACTCAACAGATTTTGTGAGGCTGATACAGCTCAGTGGCTAGAACTGGGAACTGGGCGATATATCGACATATCATCCCAAACCAGTTTGAAGTCCATCTCATGATATTGGTTTCATAATTTTTGGCCTGGCAATATATAATGAATCATGATGTGTGTGTGTGTATGCTATGCAAAAATCACAATGTGGGGGGAATCGTGAAGCCAGCCAAGGTTTCTCAATCAGTCAATCAGTCAATGCTTCTCTTGATTCCTGTAGCCCCTGCTGCCTCTGCTCTCCCCTCCCTCCTGCAAGAGGCAGCAAATAACAAGAGCAGGCGCCAGCAAAAATCACAATGCAAGAAAAAATGTGTAGCCATTAGGAGACAATATTACATTAGATGGACAGTCAGTCTGACATGGTATAAGGCAGATTCCTATGTTCCAGGTGGCCTTGAATAAATCATAGCTTCAGGTCCCCATTTGCAACTTGGAGATAATAAATTATTAGTGTATCCTTGTGAGGATTACTGAAATAATGTTAGTTTCTAAAAATACATCTCAGCTTTCTAAAAAAAGAAAAAACCCAAATGAAGCCCAGTTTGGAAACAAAAAATATTAAAATCAATCTTAAAAACAAACGCTAATAACACTTTGAAACAAACAATAATAGCTCAAATTTAAACAACCAGCAATCCATGCGAACCTTACAAAGTACAAATAAGTTAGAAACATAGGAAGGCTCACTAGCAATAAGCTTCTGAAATAAGCACTTTGTCAGCAAGTGGTGGAAACATTTATTGTAATGAGGCCAAGCAGGCCTTTCTGTGGAGGGCATTCTAGCACACTGGTGCCACAAAGGAAAAGGTGCTGCCTTTTTTGTCCACTTGTCAAGGTTCAGCGCTAGAAGGGGATAAAGTGGGACCTGAGGTGTTAGTTGGAGCGCATGACAGGGTGGTCCTGAGGACCAGTACAAGCCATTTTTCACATGAGGTGAAGTAGAAATCCTTCACTGCCTGCCACTGTTGTTGCTGCTGCTGCTGCTTTCTGCTCTTTCTCGCCTTTCTCATTCTGAGGAACATGGGGTCCTTCCTCAGAGCATGGCATTCCGGGCAAAGTGACCTTGGTGAGGCCTGCAGCACCACCAACTTTGTGGTGGCAAATACAGGAAAGCACCATGGTGAGGAGAATGGGAGTCACTCTGACCTTGCATTTCTATGGTCTTCGTATTTATTGTCATGCAGCAGCCAGGGCCGGCGCGTCCATTTAGGCGAACTAGGCAGTTGCCTAGAGCGCCAAAATGGAGGGGGCGCTGGCCAGCCTGCCCCCCGCCGCCCACCGCTGCCCCAACCAGCGGCGGAGCGAGCAGGTTGGGGCGAAAACCGCGGCGGCAGGGACGTCAAAATGGAGGGGGCGCTGGCCAGCCTGCCCCTCGCCCCCCGGTGCCGCCCCAACCAGCGGCGAAAATCACGGGGGCGCCCGGCGAACAGGGGGCGGGGCACCGTACGTCATGCACAATGACGTCACGTGGCCCGCCCCCTCGCCTAGGGCACCAAAATCCCTAGCACCGGTCCTGGCAGCAGCCATGTTCAAGTGGGGAAAGGAAGTGCCAAACTGGGATGGACCAGTACCACACCAAACAACCATACCCTCCCACATTTATCCAATGAAAATCAGGACGTCCCGTGCCATAATGTTACTGTTTATATCTTACTGGGTTGCCCCAGCCACTTGGGGCAGCTTCCAACATATATAAAAACATAACAAAACATTAAACATTTAAAAAACAAAAACTTCCCTGTACAAGATTGCCTTCAGACAGCTCGGGCGTCGGAAAACTCCATACCCTCCAACATTTCTCCAATGGAAATAGATACATCCTAAGGAAAAGTGGGACATTCCAGGATTAAATCAGAAATCAGGACGGCTACTCTAAAGCAGGGACGTCCTTGGAAAATAGGGTCTGAACTTGAAGGGTCTGAACAACACTGGTTTGAATTAGCACTGCTATGATGCCAAATGATGTCAGAGACAGATATGGGGGTATCTGTCAGTTTTGGTTTCTCTTAGTTCTTATTTTTCCTATCTTAAATTCAGATTGCTACATTTCTGCATCAGTTTGCTATTCTGTTTTTTAAAGTCCTCCTAAGAATTTGTTAGCATTTTAGTATCTATTTCTCCTAATGCATACATGTTTACTTTAGTTGTGCCCAATAAACACATTTTTGCAAACAGTTTTTGCAAATGCATTTTTCTTTCCACTAATATGTAATACATTTTTATGCAAGTTTTCCCCTGACATATATAGTTTTGTACACATATTCCTGTTGGAAAGTGGCATAGCAAGAGGAGAAGTGCAAATTTTGAAGGATAGTTGTGTTTTAGTTTTTCTGGAAAGTATGAATTAGGTGGGTTCACATTAAAAGCAAATCATACCAAATTCCTCTTCCATCCCTAGTCACTAATTGATATGTTTCTACACATGATTAGGACTGGGTGTGAAAGGATGCAGGCTTTGGCTTGTCAAATTTCTGGTGCTCCCTTGCTGTACTAAACAGAATTATATTTAAATTAAAAATCTAGATCCCATATACAGCTAAGTTGTTCAGAAAAGGTTCAGAAAAAAAGGCAACCAAAATGACCCAGGGGATTGAACAACTCCCCTATGAGGTAAGGTTACTGCATTTGTGGCTTTTTAGTATAGAGATAAGGTGAGTAAGAGGTAACATGATAGGTGTGTATAAAAATAATGCATGGCATGGAAAAAGGAGAGAGAGAGAATTTTATTCCTCCTCAGAATACTATAACCCAGTGGGACCATCCAATAAAGCTGGACAGTTCAGGACAGACTAAAGAAAGTGCTTATTCAAATAGTGCATGGAATTGCTCCCACAAGAGGTAGTGATGGTGACCGATGCAGATGGCTGCGAAGCAGAATTAAACAAATTCATGGAGGATCAGGCTACCAGTAACTATTAGTCATGATGGCTATCCGACTGTCTCCACAATTGGAGGTAGCTTGCCTTTGAATAACAGTTGCTAGAAAACACAGGAGTGGGGAGTGCTGTTCCTTGCACTCATGTCCTGCTTCCTGATGCAACAGGACTATTCTATGTTCTTATATCCCCCTGATGTTCTCATGCTGTTAACCCATGGGTAGGCAAACTAAGGCCCAGGGGCCAGATCTGGCCTGCGGACGGTCCAGGAATCAGTGTGTTTTTACATGAATAGAATGTGTGCTTTTATTTAAAATGCATCTCTGGGTTATTTGTGGGGCATAGGAATTCGTCCATTCCCCCCCCCATTATATTCCGGCCCCTCACAAGGTCTGAGAGACAGTGGACTGACCCCCTGCTGGAAAAGTTTGCTGACCCCTGTGTTAACCTAAAGGTGGGGAGACGGGAGAAATAACCAACACCAAGAAAGACAACATGTGTAAACATTTCTGCACAAGGACATGTTCAAAATACTCTATTGATTACATAAAAGTAGTTTTACAAAGTGTTTCAGAGACGCTTGGCCTTATTTTCCCCATCCCAGAGTAACTAGAAAATTGCAGAGCTTTTGTCTTCACCCTGTACAGGACTACAAAGACTTTCTAAGCCCATTAGCAATCCATTATTTACTGCAAAGCACCAAAAGAGGAACCAGTTTCATTAAACTATGACCCCCCCAAAAAAGATGCAATTTGGAAGACATGTTTTTTCCTAGCTGCAAGTGACAGCCAATCTTTACTTAACACCATCATTAAAAACAAAATCTGTATTAAGAATAGGTAAATATCTGAACTTGCTAGTTTACAAGGCTAAAGCTATTAAAGCCCTGGCGGTGGAAAAGAGGGTAAAAGATAAGAAACTTGTAGAGTTCTTCAAAGAATGATGCTTAAGATGCGCTCTAATAATGACATCGATTCTTTGCAATCAATATCCCACCCCCACCCACCCCATAAGAAGGTTCCACATCATATTCTTCCCTGCATTATCCCCACAACAGATTTAATTAGCCATTAACTGTACAGGAGGGAGAGAAGAGGCTGGTGTCCCCTTGCTCTTTGTTGCAGATTTGTTTGTTTGGCAAGAATATTCCGCCACCGCCCCTGCCAAAAATGATTCCTACAGAAAACACTACATTACAGAAAACCGAAGTCACTCCAGTATATGATTTGAAATTTTGTACCCTTATTCCATTGCTGCTAACACAAGGTTGCAAAAGTCACAACCTGGAAGTTTGTTCTGTCCATTGAAACTACCAAAGAACCAGGGAATGTGTGACTGTAAAATGTGTTCTTGCTAATATTTGCTTCTGGTCATTGGGTTGCACAGGAATGAGGAATATCTGACACACATGCCAATATCAGCCTGTAAAGGGGGGGGGGGGTCCAGTTTGGCCCAGGAGGCAATTCCTGAAACCATGTCTGCCTGTCAATCAGGTGACATCACCCCATGAGTGGCTGACATGAGCTGATGGAAGGGGGAAGTGGATCCCCAAAGAAAGCAGGGTTGAAACACCCTCCTATCAGCTGATGAGCAGTGGGTTCAATCCTTCTTGGTTTGGCTGTGCAGAAGAGCTCCCTGTGGTTCCCACCTTCTCACCCTCTCCCTCTGGTGCTGCTGCGATGGCCCAACAACTCTGAAAGCCACCATGCTGTAGTTCACAGCACCACTTGTTGGTGGACATGCAAAATGCAGCACGATGACATCTTTGGGATAATACTGTTTCATGCCACCCCCAATCTCTACCAAGAGGTAGCATAATTCCAGGGGGGTCCAGGCATTCACCCAGGCTTGTGTTTCTGTTGCAAAATCAAGGCACAGCAAAGTCTGCCATGTATTAGAAATATGGTTTATGCATACATATTTACATCTTCAGTGGAGGGGATGTAGAACATTACACCCCAAGTTTTTGTGTTGTTCCTCTCAGCGAGTCATGGCCCTCATCTCTCAGTGCAGCCTCCTCTAGCCATGGAGTTTGGCCCAGTTTTTTCCTCCTTGCTTTCACCTTGCCAAAAACCTCTGTGTAAAAGGACATATATTTTTCTGTGTGACACCCACATTGCCCTGGCAACCTCCCTCTTAGGTAGGGTCTTTTATCTAGATGGCTTTTGCGATGGGTTAATGGCAGGGCCATCATCCCCGTCTGCCCCTCTGTTGGGTTTTAAAACAAGCTCAGCCTGTCAGTTCACCTTAATTATAAAAGCTCTGGCTAAGCCCCAGGACCCAATAATCTAGAGGGGGAAATCTGGCACCCTATGTATTATGAGAGAGTTCAGTCACACAAAAGCCAGAGGTTTATATACACTGAGAGTCACACAGACACAACTCTCCACACTGGTAAGCAACGGGCATCATCACAGTTCAAAGATATATTCCTGCTGGACAAAAGGAGGGTGCAAAGCAGGGCTGGTGAGGGCTGTGGTCTAGGGAGAAGACCCAAGAAGGGTCTGTGGCCTAGGATGGGCTCGTTCCAAGGATCAGTTAGTGGGGCCTGGGGCTCTCCATCCATCTCCAAAGAGATCATCTTTAAAGAGCTATGATTCTTCTCATTGTTCTATGTATGGATGTTCGTTGTAGGCTTTTCTATTTAAAAAAAAATGCAGTGGTTGAAAACTGTGAGACACTAAAATGCTACAAGAAAGTCCATTTAACACTTTAAAAGTGGCAGATAGTGTGCCCCTGTGCTCTGCAGTTGGATTTTTTAAAAAGAGGAAGTGACATGAAGAGTGCAGCAATTTGCACAGGGAGTTGTGCTCAGTGAAAGATCTGCCCTCATTTTGATCTGGAATTTTGCAGTGCCACCCACAAAGGTCATTTACTAGCAGAAGACAGAGTGTTGAGGAGGGAAAATCAAACCCCCAACCAAAATGTGCAAGTTTTGGGGCTATGCAACAGAAGGACCTAAGGATCCAGTTTGCAGCATCTGTCAGAAAGTATGTGACATAACTATACAAAGCTGTCTCATACTATTGGTCTTTCTAGCTCGATGTTCTTTTGACGGGCAGTGACTCTCTGGGGGTTTCAGGCAGGAGTCTTTCCCAGTCCTACCTGGAGATGCTGGGGATTGGACATGGAACATTTTGAATGCAGAGCATGTACTCTACCACAGAACTATGGCCCTTCCCCTTATAGCAACCCATTCAATCCTCCCTACAGCACTAACAGTGGTCTTGCAGAGGGTTTCACACAGAAAATGGGGGGAACGTGCCTTGGAGGAGGGGATATCCCCTTTCCACCCCAATTTCAGTCACTTTGGTAGCAGGGATGCCACCTCTTCTCTCCAACCTTTCTGCAGAGTGAAAAGCCTCAGTGGTGTCTGGGAGAGTTTTGCTAAGCTGAGGGGAGGAGGCTGAGCAAGAAGCAGCAGCAGTGACTGAGCAGAAGACTGAGCAGGAGGGCACACTGTCACCTAGAGCCAGACTCCACTTTCGCAGGTGGGAGCAGACCCACCCAGCCCAATAGAGTGTTCACTTGCAATCCCAACATGCCCACAAGGAGAGAGAGTCTTGCAAGTGAGTGTGCCATGACTCATCCAGGAAATTTGTTGGAGCATCTTTATTGCTTCTTTCCAGTTCTGAACTTGTGGCCCTGCTCCTGAATTGTGACGGTTCGAATCCCTGCAACAGGGTGAGCTCCCGTTGCTTAGTCCCAGCTTCTGCCAACCTAGCAGTTCGAAAGTATGCCAGTGCAAGTAGACAAAGAGGTACCACTGCGGCGGGAAAGTAAACGGCGTTTCCTTGCGCTCTGGCACTCGTCACGGTGTTCCGTTGTGCCAGAAGTAGTTTAGTCATGCATGACCTGGAAAGCTGCCTATGGACAAACGCCGGCTCCCTTGGCCTGAAAGCAAGATGAGCGCCGCACCCCATAGTCGCCTTTGACTGGATTTAACTGTCCAGGGGTCCTTTACCTTTTACCTTTACTTGCTTGAATAAATATATTTCTTCCACATAAGAGCCTCTGTCTGCATGTATTGGGCAGGAGACAGGACAGAATCTTTTACACTACACCACTTCTGGAGATTGACTCTGGGATCTTTTGATTGTAACACATATGCTGTATCATGAAGTTACAGCCCTTTTTCAAAACAGTAGCAAAGTTGTGGTGGTAGGGGGGCATAGGAGACTGTTGGTCCATCTAGCTTAATATTATCTACACACACCGGTGTTAGTTCTCCAGGGTTTCAGGTAGGGGACATTCCCAGCCCTACCTGGAGATCATAGGAGGGAATGAAGCTGCGATCTTTTTGCATGCAAAGCTCTACCAATGAGATGTTCCTTCCACTACATCAGATCCATGAAGTGTTATGCTGAGTCGATCTTGTGAAGCTCACTGGGTAACTTTGGGGCAGATACTGTCTCTCAGCCTAACCTACCTCACAGGTTTGTTGTGAGGATAAAATTGGGAGAGTAAGAACTATGTATGCCGCTTTAAACTTCAAGGCCAGGGTATAAATATAATAAATAATATACACTAAATGGCATGCTAGATCTGGAAGGAAGCAGACACAGAAAGGGACTGTTTTATATGATGCCAAACATTCACATGCTTGCAAATGTAGCCTAAAGCAGCAGCCATCAGCAATGCATTCTCATCAGAAAACTGTGTTTCTTTTTCTTTTTATATAAGAGGAAACTTGGCTACATTAGTCCAGAACATAAAGGTTGCTCTTTGCCCTTAAAGAAAGAGAAAATGGGGGGGGGGCATCAAATTAGCAGCAGAATCTGAAGAATTGCCCGTTTGCAGTGCTATATTTTAAACTCTGGCCTGACGTTTTGGCGATATGTCTGCTGAATATTAACAAGCCTGCAAAGATCCCAGTGCTACTGTCTAAAACTATTGCTTTCTTTCCCTGTTACGTGCAGTGCCTTATTTTGTTGGAAAGTAGCAGGTGCTCAGCAGAAGGAGACCAAGGACTGAGTCAGTGAGCTGGGCAAACCTTTTGCACTTACGGTAGGTGAGTCATGGAAGGGAAGTAAGTGTGTGAGGGGGGAAAGCGTGACTCTGTATGAGTATGTGGGGTGGGGAAAGATGAATAGTGTGGTTTAACTGGTGGTGGGGGATAAATTATGTTTTGTTGGAAAATATTAACTTCAATGAGAAACTATACAATTTGCACTCATAATGTGTTTAGGGTTGGGGAGAAATTCAACTTTGTATTCATTTTAATGAGAAGCTACCTAATCCACACTTCTCAAACTAATACACAAACCAATACACTGCTGTCCTTTGGAATTCTCACTTCTTTGAATTTTGAGATGCAGTTCTCCAGCCAATCACTGTTTTACCAAAATGCATATATTAGGGAAAACTGCATACAAATGAAGATACATAGACAAATGCATTACTATAGGAGGAAATTGCTTGAACAAATGTGTTCATTAGTCAAAAATGCATGCAACATTATGTTGAATTGGGGGAAATTAGCACTAAAATGCTGGTGAATTTTCAAAACAGTGCTGCTTCAAATCTGTGTTTGCACTGGCACTGTATGGCACTGATCTTGGTCCATCCCAGTTTGATTGGCACTTATTTTTCCCACTTGAACATTCTTCTTCTTCTTCTTTCTCTTCTTTGGCAATCACTCGTAGCCGAGTAAGATTGTCTTCCATAAACACGGTTTTAACAATGAGTTCGTAAGTGACTGTGGAGGCCAATTCACGTTCTTCCACAGTGGGGACATTGGTTTCTGGGTGGGAGTTGATCATGGTGTGGATTTGCCAAGTGTGCCTTCCTCTTGGCACGTTTCTCTCTTGCGTCCTGAGTTCGAGTGTCTTCAAAGCCCATGACACCTTCGATAAAGACTGTTCTCCAATTGGAGCACTCACAGACAAGTGTTTCCCAATTGTTGGTGTTTATACTACATTTTTTTAGATTTGCCTTGAGACAGTCTTTAAAGCTCTTTTGTTGACCACCAGCATTACGCTTTCCATTTTTAAGTTTGGAATAGAGTTGTTGCTTTGTAAGATGATAATCAGGCATCCGCACAACATGACCAGTCCAACGAAGTTGTTGTTGAAGAATCATTGCCTCAACACACTGGTGATCTTTGCTTCTTTGGTATTAGTTTGCCTGTCTTCCCAAGTGATGTGTAAAAATTTTCAGAGACACCGTTGATGGAATCTTTCGAGGAGTTGGAGATGGCGTTTATAAGTGGTCCATGTTTCACAAGCATACAGTAAGGTTGGTAGTACAATTGGATCATTCTTTGTCTAGCTCCTTCCCATTGACCGCCTTGGGTGACGCTGCTGGGAGTACAAGATTCCCGACGGCTTCGCTCACAAGGGTCATAGGAACATGCAAACCCACTCACCACGACAAGTGAGTGAGCCACTTGAACGAAGCTGCTGCATCACAATGAATACCAAGCCTATAGAAATGCAATGTTCAGAGTGCCGCACACTCTTTCCACCATGGTTCTTTGGATAGTTGATGTCACTTTTCTTAATGACTTAGTAGGGCTCTCACTTGATTAAGTAATTTTTGTTTTTTTGTTTTTTCACTTTTAAATTTATTTATTTAGATTTAATAATTTTTATTGATTTTACAATTTTAACTTCACCAAGTATTCTCCATAGACATAATGCAATTCTGGAAAAAGTCAAAATAAAACAAAAAATAAAAAGGAGAATATAAATAAACCTTAATCATGACACATTCTCAGTATATATAAACATATTTTGGAGGTTCTCTGTAACCTCCTGACTTCCCTCCATTTCCTTTTCTGGTTCATTAAATAAGTACGTTTTCTGCATAATTATAAAACCTCTTTTTCTTATTTTCCTTATATTATCAATATTTAACTAATTACCATCATACCTTAATATTTCAAATTGCCTGTTAGATTTTATCTCATTATTTAACACTTGCAAATGTTTAATCAAAGCCCGCCAATGTTTCTATTTGTTTACAATATTTTTGTACATATACAATAAATGTTTCCCATTCTTTTTTAAATTTCTCATTGTCATTGTTTGATTAAATAATTTTTAGTTGCGTTGATCATCTGCCTCATAACTAATTCATTAAATTTAAATAAATGTTCATAGTACCTCAATATATTTGCTTTTTGAGATACTTAAAGAAGCCTAAGCACAATTCTAAGTTATACCACAATTACTAACCCTTGTTAAAAGGAAGAACTATTTTTATAAGTAATTTCTATTTTCTCATTCTCATTATAAAGGAAGAGACTTGTTTGTTGTTGTTGTTTTAAGCCTTCAAAAGTGTTCTTAAGCATGACTAGGTTTGTGCTACATTGCCAAAAACTGGACTATGGCCAAAGCTCATTGGCAGAGCATACACTTCGCATGGAAATTGTCTCAGGTTCTACCCATGGCATCTCTAGGAATGGCTGAGGAAGCCTCCTGTCTGAAAACCAAGAGAGTTACTAACTGTTGGTATAGCTAGATGGACGAATGATCTGACTTGATATAAGGCATAACAATGTTAAAAGAGTCAGCTGGATCAGGCCAGTGGCTCATCTAGTCCAGTATCCTGTTCTCACAGTGTCCAAACTGATACCTATGGGAAACCTGCAATCAAGATTTGAATACAAGATCACTCTCCTCTCCTGTGGTTTCTAGCAACTGGTATTTTGAAGCATTACTGCCTCGAGCTGTGGAGGCAGAGCAGAACCATCATTGATAGCTGCCTCCTCCGTGAATTTGTCTAATCCTCCTTTAAAGCCATCTAAGTTGGTGGCTATTGCTGCCTCCTGTTGAAGTGAGTTGCATAGTTTATCTATGCACTGTGTGACGGCATCTTCCTCCTAGTGGGATCATAGCTTAATAACAGAGAATATGCTTGGATACAAAGGGCCCAAGGTTCAGTCTGGAGCATCTCCAGGTAGGGCTGGGAATGTCCCCTCTCATATCTCTGGAGTGCCACCAACAGTCAGTGTAAGCCAGGAGTAACCAATGTGGTATTCTCTAGATGTTGTGGACCACATCTCCCATTAGTCCTATGCAGCATAGCAAATGGCCAAGGATTATGAGAGTTGTAGCTTGCAACCTCTGGAGAGCACCGCATTGGCTACCTCTGCTGCAGGAAATACCAAGATAGATTAGGCTTAGTATAAGGCATTCTTGTTATGGTTACAGAATGCCGGTTATTGAAGACAGTGGAATATATACTTCCAAGTAAACATATATAGGATTCAGCTGTGTAACTTTAGCTTCTTAATCTGGCATTTAAAGCAGAGGTGGGGAACCTCTGGCCCTCCAGCTGTTGTTGGACTCCAACTCCTACCAGCATGGCCAGTGGTTAGGAATGATGGGTGTTGCAGTTCATTAACATCCTGGCTTGATTGCTAAATTAGAGAAATGAGTGCACAACTAACTAAAAAACTGCCAAACAGTATTTTATGGATTTTGAAGTTGATCCATTTATTTTATAGATGAGACTACATACAAGGGTCTCTTATGAGCTCCTGATTCATAGATGTCAGAATCGAGTCTCTTTACTCTTTTTCTCCCTGACATACAATTGACTTATTCTTCATCACACACAGAGTTGGTTCATATATGGGATGTCGAGCTGAATTCCCTTCAGTTCCATCCTTCAGCAAGATTGTCAGCCTCATTCTGTCGGTAGAATCTTGATTATTGGCAATGAGGAAAGGTAAAAAGAAGTCAAGTTGACGTAACATAATTTATGAGAGATGCAAGCACAGGCCAAAAGACAAGAATGCTCAGCAACCCCATCACCTCTGGACAGGCTATGCATTGAAACACTAGCTGCATTTGGACATAACACACTAAGCTTTGGGTTCATGCATGTGGCTACAAGGAGGCGATTGGAAGCATGTGCTTTCAACTAACATAGTTTTATGCCTGAACTGGGATAAACTGTGGTTAGTTTTACCTATAGTGTGTCTGATCATGCTAATTTCAAACCACAGTTTATAATCCTCGCTTGGTAGGATAAACTAGGGATGGAAAACCTGTTGCCCCTCAAATGTTGTTGGACTCCAGCTCCTAACAGCCCCAGCCACCGTGGCCAATGGTTAGGGATGATAGGAGTTGTTGGAGGGCCACAGGTTCTCCACCTGTGGGATAAACCATAGTTAAAACAAATTTACCATTCCCTGTTCAGACATAATAACAAAATTAGTTGAGAGTGGAAGCAAATCCTTCCAATATCCTCCTTGTGTCCACACTGGAGGATGAGAGGTGAAAGGGGAGCAGGTTCATGCATGCAATGCTAAACTATGGCTTGGTGTTATGTCCAAACCAGCTCACGCCATATCATTTTTATTGAAAAGTGTAATAAAGCATGCTTTTTAGACTGCTACTGTGCATCAAAGGATTATAAAGAAGAAAATAAAGAAATGGCAAGGGCACACAATTGGCCCCTTTCCCGCTGTGCTCATCAGTATTACCATGGCCCATTTGGCTGTGCTGTTTCTTCTACCTCATCAAACCAAGTGAGCTTTTCAACTTATGTACCAGGACATGTTATGTCATATCAAGGGAACTGACAGTTGTGAGCCCCCCTAGGATGAACCCCTCATTCCCACTTCTATTGTAGGCATTGACTTGACTAGTCGGATTCTGCCTGACTTCATTGAAAGGCTTTTAAACTCCTACTATTTGCTATTACTATTGATTTAGTTTTCGTCCCCTTAATGGGATCCCCTCCCTTCCCTATCCAACATATAGCACAGTCAGGTCATACACTTCCTTTCTTCAATATTCTGTACTAAAACATATATAAAACAATTCCATATGTAAAAAATTCTTAAAACAATTCAATATATAAAAACAACAGATACAGACTGGGATTTAAAAATAACTCCACTTAAAAGGATTGTTGAAATAGGAAGGTCTTCAATAGGTGCTGAAAAGGCAATAGAAATAGTGCCTGACTGTGTCCTGGCTCCTGCCCCAAAACACACTAGCATCTTACGGTACTTGCAAATAAGAAAGATACCTCTATTCAGGCCAATATTACCGCCGTACTTTTCCGTGTATAACACGCCCCCATGAATAAGACGCCCCCTTATTTGGGGGGGATTCACATTTAAGAAAATGGGAGATGGCACAAAGTTGTCGAGCTTTTTGGGGGGAGGATTACCCAGGGTTGTTGAGCTTCTTTAAGGTGGGAATGCCAAAAATCGCTCACCCTAAATCCGCCTCTCGTCTGTTCCCTCACCAGCAGAAGCAGCAGATTGCCCACCCAATTGCCACAGCGTCGGGCAATCAACAACACCCATTGACGCAGCAACCAATAACACGTACAATACCCGCCTGACAGCCACAACAGCAACCAATCAAACGTCCACCCTATGCACTACCCATGTATAAGACGACCCCTGCTTTTTAGCATGATTTTTAAGGGGGGAAACCTAGTCTTATACATGGAAAAGTACGGTACTTCATCAACACTGGCAACGAGATGACACTCTCCACTGTATCTAAGGGCAGCATGCTAACTTTGGAGGTGGCGGGCAGACAACATAACCCATGCAGCTCTGTCCTCCACTCCTCACCTGCCCCCCGCCCCCCAGTATTTGCTGCTTGAAGCAGTTGCTTTGCTCTGCCTAAAGGTAGGTCCAGCCTACCTAACCTGGCCTCGTCTCTACTAGTAGAGGTGCTTGAGGAAGAGCATTGGCAAATGGCCTAAAGGTTTGGGCAGGCTGATATGGAAGTTGGCACTTATTCATGTACTGAGATCCAAAGCCATTTAGAGTTTCAACTGGGCACTTTGAATTGTGTTCATAAGCAAACAGGAACCAGTGAAGCTCTTCTAGATGGGGTGAGATGTGACCAAATGAGTTTTACCTATTAAAATTCTGTTTGCAACATTCTGTGCTAACTGGAGCTTCTGAACAGTCTTCAAAGGAAGCTCCATATAGCCTTGCAGTAATCCAGGCAGTTGGGGCATGGATAACCATGGCGGCTAGACTATCTCTGAATATTTATGGGCATCAGATGGAATACATACAGCCTGCATAATGGTCTCTACACCTAACAGTAAGTGCATCTACTTTTCACAGCTGTTCTAACACATTTACAACTGTGAAAACACTTTGTACAGCTGAGAATGCAGGGAGGAGACATGGTAGCTGTGCAGCCTGGCACTTTTGGAATCTCCAAACTCATATCACAGTGACACCAAGTGCTTTGGAGCCAGAGGCTATGAGGTTAAGGAGGACAGGGTACACTAACTACTTCCTACAACATGCAGAAATAGTGGTACATAATGGTGGTTCATAATAGTGGTACATAATAGTGGTACATAATAATACCTTCTTCTAGCCCAGGGGTGAGCAACCTTTTTCAGCCATGGGCCGGTCCACTGTCCCTCAGACCATGTGGTGGGCCGGACTATATTTTGAAAAAAAAATATGAACGAATTCCTATGCCCCACAAATAACCCAGAGATGCATTTTAAAGAAAAGGACATATTCTACTCATGTAAAAACACGCCGATCCCCAGACCATCTGTGGGCCGGATTGAGAAGGCCCATGGGCCGCATCCAGCCCACGGGCCTTAGGTTGCCTACCCCTGTTCTAGTCCTTAAACTGCTGTTATGTTTTGAACCTGAGGGATATCAGGCAGGGATGCAGACTTCAACCTCAGGTTGGAATTAGAGGGAAACTAGCAAATGAGCTTCTTAACACCGGCAGGCCAGAGTAGTGTGAGTGTTGTATTTTACACCTATAAAATATTCCAGTTAGACTTGTCACTGATTAGAGCCACATAGCGATATGATTGCTCTTCTTGTTCTTCTTCCCTGTGGCAATCCACCTTGGCTTCTCTTTCATCTTGCTCCATGGTCTGCTGAGAGTTAAATGTGACAAATTTATGGGGGTTGCCACTGGCAGAGTCCAGTTGTAACACTAAACTATGGTTTAGAACACAAGTCTGTGCTCATCCTCTGGCCTGCCTGTGAGAAGGTGAGTAGGAAGCTTTTTCTTCTTCAGTTAACCAAAGTCTAGTGTTATGTCCAAATCCTAAACTGTGATTAATCTTAACTACCGTTTATTGCAATAAGCCGCTTCATAAACCACATTTTGGAGATGGCTAGGCCACAGTTAAGACTGATCTTATCCCATCACAGTTCAATCATTGTTTATTGCAAACGGAAGGAAAACCTTCCCCTCCTCTTCAAAGCCATGGCTGATTGGGGGCCAAGGAAGGGAAATGCATGAGCCCAAAACTCACCTAGGTTCACTCACATAATAATAGCCATATTTTATTGTTATATCCAAATGCACCCATGGGTAGGCATGGGTGAATCAGTTAATCTCTAGGTCTTGAAAAAGATGCCTGACAAATCACATTTTAAATATGTATTGAGTTCAGTGAGATTTATTCCTAGGTGTGTATTCTTTCCCCCAGTGTCTACTTTGAGTGATGGCAGCTGTTTATGGTCCAACACAAGGGCTATTCCCTATCACCAACTATCTGATCTTTTAAAACTAGATGAACACATAGTCTGACCTGATATAAGGCAGCTTATTATGAACTTAAATGGTGCCATTCCGATTACACTCAGGATGGCTAGTTACATATGTGGGATCAGGCTGGAAAGGAATATTGTTTATCTTTTTCACACACAAAAAAGTTTACCTATTTTTCTTCTAAAATGGGAAAACAAAAGCAGCAACAGATTCATCTCTACCATGCACAATCATGATAGACTTTTGTGTTATTTTTTCATTGTTGCGATTACAATTCCTCCCACAATTTTCCACCAAGCTAGCAAAGTTATTCTATTGACCTCAGCAAGTTTAGATCCACCCCAGAGAAGACTTGTATCCAAAGCCGTCAGCTGAATTGAATTTTTTTCAGACATTGGCTAGGCATGCTAAATAATTTGATGCTGTTACTAGCAGATTATGCTGTGTACCATCAGCATGTGGCTAAGGGAAAAGCACAAATTAAGAAAAGGCCACAAAAGCATAAAACCATGGAAGGCCACGTGACCATTTGAGTATTTGTCACCACTGCATGTCTTAATAATTTTTCATAATTAATGTCAAATGATAATCCAAACTCAGCAACAGCTGGGAGAAATAACTATGCTTCGTTTGGAAAACATTAGCAAAGCAAGCCTTCCCTATTCATTAAAGAGCTAAATTGCTCTAATAACATAGTTATTAAAGGTTGCATCCTATGTTAGAACTCAGAACTGTTGAAATTAATGTGGATCTATTCTGAGTAGAATTAAAGTTGGAGGCAACCCTTATGATGTAGTGAATTATCCAAATGTCTTTCACACTCATTTCTACGTTTTAGAACCCACACCCATTGAGAACTCTGGTGCAAAAATTATCCACACTCTTGTTGCATCTTAGCATGGAATACCCCCTTCTTAAATCCCTACAGGAGCTTCCTGTCTGCTCTCAGATACAGCAACTTCTATGGGCGTAGCCATGGAGGAGGGCAGAGAGGAGCAGCTGCCCCTTCAAAATCAATGAAAATCAATAAAATACATAGCTAACTGAGGTTCTGCCCCCACCCCCAACAAAAGTCCTGTGCCCCCTAACAAAAATCCTGCCTCTGCCCATGGCAACTTCTCATTCCTACATGCAGCGCCCACCTCCCCAATGCTTTCTCTTCCTTTATCTCTCTGCTTTGTTATCCCAACACTTCCATGGCTGTGACCTTTGCTTGTCTAACTCCACTACCACCAGCTGCCTGACATTCTCCTGTTCCCCCACCTTGGACAACTCAGCCTTTGTCCCTTGCTGCCTCTTATGCCTAGAACTAGTTTATAGTTTGAGGCTGCTTGTGGATCCATCTCTATCGCTTAAAGTTCAGGTAGCCTCAGTGACTACTAGGAGTGCATTTTACTAGTTAAAGCTGGTATAGCACATCTAGCTGTTATACAAGTTTCTGGATCTTCCAACACTCGATTTCAAGTTCCAGTATTATGAGAGAGGGGGGATGAGGAAAAGCTTCTCTCTATCACTTTATCCATATCAGGCATCAGGGCGAAACTAGGCTTTATTTCAACCAGGTCAAAGACACAGTTTGGCACACACACCCCACACACAAATTTTCCCACACACAAATGTAGGGAGCCTCCCCCACCCCTGTAGCTACAGCTCTCATCATTTAAACACCTCTATTGTTTTATACACCTTTTTTAAAAAACAACAACAACAACAACAACAACGATGAGCCCCAAATGTTGTAACCTTCCCTTCTAGGGGAGTTCCATCCCCTCGAATCTTTTCTGAATCTTTTCCAGCTCCACAATATCCGTTTTTTGAAGTGAGATGAGGTGGCTAAAACTGTGCACAGTATTCCAAGTGTGGTCGCACCATAGATTTGTATAATGGCAATCTGAAATTGGCAGTTTTAGCAATTGGTGAATTTGTTGTAATTGTTTGTAGTGTTTACATTGTGCTTGTATGTCTCTTTTTGAGGAAAGCAACTAAGCAACAACAACATACTTTCAGGTTTTATTTTCAATTGCTAATTATTTTCCTTCCCTATTTCTGCCATTTCCCTCTCCTACATATATCATCTCCTTGTCACCTGCATGAAATTTGCCTGTGGCCCTTCACAGTTTGCTTTACCCTACCCTAAGAACTGACACCCAGCCTAGCTTTGGATGCAGTCCCTAATACAGTAAGTTGTTCTTTTAACATGAGCAAATGCTTGCACCTGTACTTGTCCTCTCCTAACCACAGTAATATTTAAACAGAGACGTTCCCCGCACCTTACCTCCTAGCCAGTAAAATATACTGGAGTGTTTATTTTATCAGAAAGGAGCTGGTGCCATTAATAGGTTTGATGTAATAGAACAAATGTGATTGCAAGTTGAAAGTAATGCAATGCAAACCGTGACCATGATTCCAGAGAAAGTGAAAATTACCAAAGTTTAAGAAGACACCCTTGGTTCTCTCATATATATATATATATATATATATATATATATATATATCTGCAAGGAAGGCATGGAAGGAAATGAGGACATTTTCTTTTTAAAGATTGTTATGTACTTGACATTGTCTTAGTTTAATTTTTGCAGCTATAAATGTATTTACTCAAACATTTCCTTCAATCTCACCAGTCAAGGGGAGATGGAAGAACTGACTCTGATGTGACGAAGTGCTTCATGGAGGTGGTTTTGAATAAATAACTGGTGGGAAATGATCTGCTGGTATTGAAAATCCTTGGGGAAGAATTCCAGAAGCAGAATTCTCAAATGAGAATGTTAGAATAATTCCTAAGAACAAAATAATTTTGCAGAGCAAGTGGTAGAAAACATGCAGAAAATTTGGGATGAGGCATTAAGATTTTCTGTTTTATTTTGTTTACAACCCAGACAAAGTTAAGTGCCTTAGGGCATAAGCCCATACTGGAGATTTGCCAGATGAGGGGCCTTGCAGAGGTCGTAAACATGGTGCTCAAGGGCTCAGTGGCACCCTTGAGGTTTTCATTGGCACTCATGAAATCTCTAAGCCTCTTCCCCCTCCTGCCTCCATGGCCATAAGGTGGTGAGAGCTGTAGAGAAAAAGCCTGATGCCTTGCCCTTCATTAAGCTTGAGTGTGGCAAGCATGTATTCCAGGTACATACAGAGCTGAAGGAGGAAGTTGGAAGACTGGCACTCTTTCCCATTTCCTCTTCTATCTCTATGTGCTTTTTAAGGCTGAGATTATTTCAGCCTGATCCAACTTTTACATAGATCACCTGGAAGAGTAAAGTGTGTGTTTCTGCACTTTTTCCTGTCTCTCACAGGGCAGGGGGACTGATCTAGAGGAGGGGTTGAGAAGTGACCAAGCGCTAGTGCTAGTGGCTCACATTTCTACTGGATTCAACTTTTAGCCAGGTTCCTGTCTACCTTACACTTTGGAATTCATAGCATCATAAAACTGTAGTGTTGGAAGGAACCCTGAGGGTAATCTAGTCTAACCTCCTGCAGAAATTTCAATAAAAGCATCCATGACAGATAGCCAACCAACCTCTGCTTAAAAACCGCCAAAGGAGAGTCCACTACCTCCCAAGGGAGTCCGTTCCTCTGTTGAGCAGCTCTTACCATCAGAAGGTTCTTCCTGATGTTTAGTCAGAATCTCTTTTATTGTAACTTCAATCCATTGGTTCAAGTCTTACCCTCTGGAGCAGGAGAAAACAAGCTTGCTCCATCTCCCATGTGACAGCCCTTTAGATACTTGAAGATGGCTGTCATAGCTCCTCTCAGTCTTCTCTTTTCCATTCTAAACATGCCCAACTCCCTCAACTATTCCTCATAAGGCTTGGGCTTCCAGACCCATGAACATCTTGGTCGCCATCCTCTGCACATGTTCCAGCTTGTCAATAGCCTTCTTAAACTGTGATGCCTAGAACTGGACACAGTATTCCAGGTGTGGTCTGACCAAGGCAGAAAAGAGTGGTACTAGTACTTCCCTTGATCTGGACACTAGACTTCTGTTGATGCAGCCTAGAATAGCATTTGCTTTTTTGTTGCTGCATCATACTGTTAAGCTTGTGGTCTACTAAGACTCCTAAGTCCTTTTCACTACTGGCAAGCCCCATTATATTTGTGTGGCTGGTTCTTTGTAGAAGCTTACATTTTTTTCCTATTAAAATTCATTTTGTTAGTTTGGGCCCATTTCTCCAATCTGTTAAGATCATCTTGAATCCTGATTCTGTCTTCTGTGGCATTAGCTACTGGTTTGGTGTCATCTACTGAACATCTCCTCAATTCCTTCATCCAAGTAGTTTATAAAGGACTGAACCATGTGGCACCCCACTTGTCAATTTTTTCCAGAATGACAAGGAACTATTAGTGAGTACTCTTCGGGTTCGCTTAGTCAACCAGCTACAAATCCACCTAACAGTAACCTCATCCATCCCACACTTTACCAGTTTCTCTGCAGTAATATCATGGAGGACTTTGTCAAAATCCTTACTGAAATCAAGTCAAAGTCACAGTGACCACACAGAAGTTTATGGAAAGCCCACAAACAAGATTCAAGTGCAATTGTTGTCTTTTACTTGTGTTCCCCTGCAACTGGTGTTGTTTTTTTTTTTTTAGGCCTATCACCTTTGATACTGGAGATAACATTTAGCCATAATGACCAGTAGCCATTGACAGCTTTATCCTACATAAATTTGTTTAATCTCCTTTTAAAGGCATCCAAGCTGGCAACCATCACTCCATCATGTGATAGAGAATTACACAGTTTAATTATGTGCTGTCTGAAGTAGCGTTCCTTTTGTCTGTCCTAAATCTTCCAATATTAATCTTCATTAGATGACCCCGCTGGGGTTCTAGTATTATGAGAAAGGGAAATAAACTGGTCTCTATCCACTTTCACCACACCATGCATAATTTTATACACATCTTTTGTATCCCCACTTTCTCACCTTTCCCCTGTTAAAGAAAAGAAAATGCTCTAAGTATTGAGCCTTTCCCCATAGGGAAGTTGCTGCAGTCCCTTGATCATCTTGATTGCTTTTTTCCTTTTACAGCACTACAATTTGTTTTGTGAGGTCCAGCAACCAGAAGAGATTCCCACTCCTCACTTAGAGAAGTCTTCTCTTCTTCCTTCTGCCAGTTTCTGACCTTGTACAGTGTGTGACATGGAGTTATCTTGATGCCTTGATGCTGATTTAAAAGACTGTTAACCTAATCGTTTGGGAACTCTAGTTTTACACCCCTTTCGCTCTCTTCATTAATCTCAACGACTGTGTTTGCATCGGCTGTGTTTCTTCCCGGTGTGCACTTAGTACCATCTTGGCATGAATAATAAATATGCAAATACGGGGATAGACTTTAATAGTGGGCCCATCTGCTAGAATCTTTTATTATAGAGAAGTGTGAATGCAGTTGCCATGCAATACACTCTCATACACAGAGCGACAGGCAAGTTACAAGACAAGGAAAAATAACTCTTTTTATTTGTGTTTTACATTCATCATTCCCCTCCTCCACCACTACCCTATAGCCGATCTGGAAATTAATGCTTCAGTCATCACCAAAGAACAGAATTTGTTTGAGGAAAAGCCCCCCCCCCACACACACACTCTAAATCCTGACCGATTGTCCTTCTCAGACAAATACATTTTTCATGTCGTCGTCCCCAACCCAAATACTGAGGCATGCCCACTTCACTGTATTGATGGCCTGGGTTTTGCAGGTTATCTTGGAGCAGACATGGGAAAACTCAGGCCTGGCGGCTGAATGCAGCCCTCCAGAGCTCTCTATCTGGTCCTTAGAACTCTCCCCAGACCACACTTCTCATGGCCCTGCTTCACACCCTGAGTATTGTGGACTGGGTAGAATGTGTCCTTGAACTCTGAGAATACCTCTTGTTTGTCTGGATGGAGTATAGAGAAGAGTGCATGTGTTGTGTGTAGAAACAAGCACACTGTGCAAACAAAAACATTACATTTGTTGCCCCACAAACCACGTATATGGCCCTTGGAAAGTTGACCAGAAGGGAATGTGGTGCTCAGTCTGTAAAAGTTCTCCTAACCTTGCTTTATAAAGCACAAATCTGCCTGGTCTGCCTCAATATTTTCAATGTTCCTATTTGATTTGCAGATCCACAGGGATGCGAAACAAAGCATTTGTTGTCCACAATTTTCTGCATCTGGTTCTTGTGAACGTTTCTTAGGAAACGTATGCTATCTGCCAACATATACTACTGAGGCATGCAGAGTTTGTTTGTTCTAAACTGTAGCCTATAAACTTTGAATTAGTTTCTCATGCCACATCAGATGTGGTGGAAGACGTGGTTCTATCGTGTTGAAGTAAGATTATTCAACCACGGCTTGGCTTCTGTATCTGGAACATGACAAGGGAGTGCTGTTTTGTCTTTCACTTCAAGTAGCAAAATACCTTGAGCCAGTCCTGAGCAATATATTCTCTCTTCCCCATTCTCCCACCTTCCCTCCTACATCACTAGTATTTGGAGAAAAATTGTACCTCAGTGGTGTGGGGCATCTGCTTTGCATGCAAAACAGCCCATGCTCACTCCCTGGCATCTCCAGGCTGAAACCCAGGCTGCTCCCAGACTTTGGAATTCCCTCCCTAGAGCAGTAGACTGGCTCCCTCCTTGTCCTTCCATCAGGTTTTTAGAAATTACTTTTAATGAGTGGGCTGATGCCATGCTGTTTCTGTTGTGATTCTCTGTATGTTCTTAATAGATTTTTATATATAGTTTTAATTATATTAATGTTTAATTGTTGTATTTTTTAATTATTGTTTTCCCTCTATCTTTTTAGCTGTTCTTATTTTATCTGTAAGCCATCTTGAGTCCCTGTTGGGGGGAAAAGCAGAGTATAGATAAATATAATCATAACAACAACTACCCTGGGAAGCACTGTCAGTCATTGTAGACAATACTGAGCTACATGGAGGTCTAACTCAGTATAAGGCAGCTTCCCATGTTCCCAGAAGGAGCCATAGCTCAGTGGTAGAGCATCTGCTTTGCATGTAGAAGTTCCCAGGTTCACTTCCCAGCATTTCCAGGTTGGGTAGACCTTCCCAGATTCCCCGGGAAGATCGATTGACCGTTCAACCACTTGAACGTGTGAATGGAACAGAGATCTCCTAATAGTTCTCAGCATCCTTAAACTATTTGGATAGTTTGCAGGATTCTATGGGAGACATGCCTATTTAAAGTGGTATGACACTGTTAAAAATATATAGCACACATGGAGCCTAAAGCTAGCAATTGTACCGGTAGACCTAAGTCAAAAGAGCTGCCTGCATTCACCACCCCATTTATGGCTGTCTCAGTGCCCAGTTTCAGGTAGGAACCCTCACAAGTCCCCCCCCCCCCGTTCAGCATTTAAAGAAATTGAACTAGCCTGATTTTCACTTTCCACTCTAATACATGGATTGGAATGTAGCTATCCTTAAGTTTCTGCACATTTCTAGTTGGAAAAAGTACAAAAATGCAAACAAAACTCTATATTTTACAGTAAAATGCAAACAAAAATTCGTACTTCAATGATGCCCCCCCCCCAAAAAAACTACCCCAAATGCATATCTGTCGGTAAGGCATAGAAAAATGTGCACTTCGTTTTTTTAAAAATGAAAAATGCAAATTTGCATGCAGGTTGGGGTTTTTTTATTATTTGGTAGTTTGATGCAGAATCATGAGTAGATGAACTTGATGAATTAATTCATGTGAAACTAAGGTAGACTGGAAATAGACCATTCCATTCACCTCTACTTTCAGGTCCTGAAATGTTTTGGGAGCATGACTTACTGTAGCAGCAGTGAAACTTCTTCACCTGTCTCTCCTTCTTTCCATACCATCACAATAGTGGGGCTGCCCCACACCCCCACCAGCACTCTTTTCTCCTTGTAGCATCATTTCTAGGGAGAAAGGGTGACAGCAGCAGACAGGGCTTCGATCCTGCTGTGGCATTGACAGCTTTTCTTTAACTTGATTTTAAAGTGAATTAAAAGGGAAGTGAGGAAACCTTGCTACCTCCCCAACAGCACAGAGTGCTGCAATCCACCAATTTCATGGTAAACCTCCATCTCCCCAGATAGAACAAACCCCTACGTGGCTCAGAAGCCTTTTTGGTAACTTCAGGCGTCTAATTATCTCTCAGCCTAATCCAAGGACTGTTGTGAAAATAAAACATAGTGTTGCACGGCACCCCAGTCTCTGAGCAGTGTGAGATTCCAGTGGTCCAGGCATTCACCCAGGGTTCATATTTCCCTTGGAAATGAAGCACAATAGAGACTGTGGTATCTTTATCCTATCTGGTTTATTTACACATATATACAAGCTGAACCTATGATGGAGGGGTTCACAGCATTAACATCCCAAGAGGGTCTTACTTCTCCCATCACTGCAGCCTGGGATCAGCAATGGCTCAACCTCTCTCCAGCTTTGTGTCTTTGCTGATGGCTCCATCTCCCTGCCTTTGTTCTCTGTTAATGGCCCATCTCTCAAATGTTCTACTGAACACAGGAAGCTGAGTCTAACTATTAAGAGACTGACTTCCAGTTTAACTCTCCAAGCATTGATTGATTTATTTTTTTAGTTTTTATTTACAAACAAGGAAAATCCAACATTCATATACATATACAGAAAGAAAACAAGGAAGATATGACACTACACAAACTTACAATAAAAAAATAGAAGAAGATTACACCCACCTTACCCACCTAGTGTGTCTTCCCTCCACCAGCGCTCACCCGTACTTTGACTCTTATATTACAATTTACGTTGCATATATTCTAATTCAAGCATTGATTAATTTATAGCATTTACTAAATCGAGGGACTCTGGCACCCACAAACTTATAACAATATCATGTATGCTACCCTAGCTCCATGGATGAAGATTAGGACAAAAATATGGGAATGAAACACACAAACAGACCAGCCTTAATTCAGACGTTACCGGTAGTAAATCATTTAGGAACATGAGAAGCTGCTTTATACTGAGCCAGACCACAGACCCATCTATCTCAGCATGGCCTACACTGACCAGGGTCTTCCAGGGTTCCAGAGTGGCATATTCCCAAACTGGAGATGTCAAGGATTGAACTTGGGTCCCTCTTCATGCAGAAAATGTGCCTTTTCATGTACATAGGGCATCCAGGTTCTCTGTGGTACACAGCTTCAGGATCACTGGGTGAATAAGCATTCCCATAGGTGCTGTTAACCGTTGATTGCCTGAATGATTGCTTCTGGTTTCAAAAGTATGGGATCTGAAATATTAGTACTGTGTGAGCAGAGTTTGAATGGCTTCTCCCAACCTTCCGCCACCCAGTCTGCTACTCTTCTCATGTGCCAATTTGTGGACAAGGCATTCCACTGGATTTCACCTAGAAACTAGGGAGGATGTTGAGCATGGTGTGTGTGTGTGTGTGTGTGTGTGTGTGTGTGTGTACACACTCCCATGATGTGTACAGAATATATTCATAACTGGGTCAATTATTTGGGAACTGGCGCATGAACACTGGAGGGAAGTATGTGTGCGTGTGTGTCTGTGTGTCTGTATAAATATCCAGGTTTCTCCTCCCTCCCCGCCCCTGGCTGCTTTTTAGCTGAGCAGATCACCTGCTCAGTAGAGAATAAATGTTCATCCCAGTGCAGAGGGGGGGGGGGAGTGGAAGGAAAACAGGAAGGAAGGAGAAAAAGTATAACTCAACCGTCTTGTAGAGCTAGCTGATTATGCATTTTCCACATCAAATTGTCAGCATTTATTCAATTACTTCACTCATTATGAACATGTTTTTCAGCTACTAACCTAGAAATCTTTCCCATTCCTATCATCTCCATTAAAATGGATGTGCACCTGGCTCCAAAACCTGTGGTTTTGAGCAAGAATTTATGTGAGGTGAACACACACACACACACACACACACACAGAGAGAGAGAGAGAGAGAGAGAGAGAGAGACAGACAGACAGACAGACAGACAGACAGACAGACACACCACTGATTTGAGTGTGCAATTCAGGTTTCTTGTTTTCCAAGAATCCCTGGTACCAGTTGTTGGAAACCACAGGAAGGGGAAGTGTTCTTGTGTGCGAATCCTGCTTGTGGGTTTCTCACAGGCAATTGTTTGGCTAATGTGAGAATAGAATACTACCCTAGTAGGCTCCTCAAATGTTCAAGTTCAACACCAGCTGGTGGCCCTTCCAACTAAGGTGGAGCCTGATCCTGAGAAGATAGAAGGATCTATCCTTTAATAACAATCAAGCACACCCTACGGCAGGCCTAGACAAATTCAACTCACTGGCCATGTCCCATTATGTGACAACCACACACACTGATATTTTTGCAGTTTCCAGCAGACTGCAAAACCAGGATTTATTTCACTCTGGGAAGGGACATAGCTCAGTGTTAAAGCAATTGCTCTGCATGTAGAAGTTCATAGGAGTAGCCCTACCAGGATATTGAAGGCGAGGCCTTCTGCATGCAAAGCCAATGCTCCACCTGTGAGCTAGGTCTCAGGTTCTGTTCCTAGTATGTCCAGTTTATAAGGATTATATTGGAGGTGATGGGAGACTCCCTGCCTGATGCTCCAGAGAATAGCTAGCCATCATCAGAGTAGACAATTCTGAACTATGTGAACAAAGAGTCTGACCCTGGTATTAGGCTGCTTCCTACAATGGGCCACCCCATTGTGTCGGCCATCCCTAAAGACAATAAGGAGTCAGAACATATGGACTTGGAGGGAACTGCATCTTATTTCCCTTCATAAGGAAGGCTGCTTCTTATCAACAGAAATCTTAAGAGTCATGCCTCAAGGTTCATGACAGAATTGTTGCTGAATGGATAGATGTCTCTCCGTGTTAAGTCAATTTCATTCCTATTACTAGTGAAACCTGTTACCAGTGGAATCCATGTCTAAAGATCCCTCTGGTTGGTGTAAAGCAAAAGAGTGCCAGAGAAGTAACAGCAGAGGGGAATGGGCAATTCTGCTGCAAGGCAAAGTGGCACAGCTGTCCCTTGTGGGTACCCTTAAAGGCAGCATTCCAATCAGACACACAGGGCACAATCTATTGACGCCACTGAAATAAGTGAAAGCCCCCTTTCATTTCAATTGGGACTTTAGCTGGAAAACATATAGATTAGGCCACATGTGAATTAGAAGGAGGGGAGAAGAGGGATTGGGGTAGGGTGGGATTTGGTTCCGTTTTTAATAGAAACCTCCCACATTTGCACTTTTAAACTATATGTGAAGTAAAATGCAAATATGTTTCCAAATTGGCACCTTTCTAAATTTTGTGATGCGGTTCTCCAACCACAGAAATTGTGGGAAGTGAGCAATAAATATGCATCTATTGCTGATTATATCATAAAAAAATTTTTTATTAGGAACATTGCTTTCAAAAATGTGTGTATCGGGCAAAATTGCATCTAAATTGTTTATATTAGGAGGAATGCACACTAAAACCCTGGCAAATATTTTTTTGGCTGCAAACTGATGTGGAAATGTGGCAAACTTTAAGACTGGGAAAACAAGAGAAACAAAAAATGACAGTTTCATCTGTCCCTAAGAAAGGAGTAACATTTAGATGTTTCCCACCAAATTCCTTGGAGCAACTCCATTCAGAGAAGTTGTTTAAAATGTTTGTTGGACAGAAAAGTTGTGGGAATATTACAGTCCTCAAGACTCTATCAGGATGTAGATATGCCACTGGAGCAAAAGAGCAACAAAACATCTATCTCAAAACAAATGTCTTCATTTTAATGAGTAGAAAGACAAATTTCACATCTGATGGGTTGCTAATTATAGACTCTGCCTCTAAAAGCTCCCCCCCTCCTTCCCCAGAGCTGATAAAGATCAGGAATTTTCTTTCTCTTTCCTTGAACATCAAATGGATCTTAAAGCATTTCCTGAGTTGCCTTGGCTTGGCTATCCCTGCAATGTGATATATGAGACTCCAGCAGTGGAGGCAAATGGAATACATTTTCCCTGTGCCTTTGGTGAAGCGCTTCTCTCTGGCCTTGCCTACACTTAATGTACTTTATTAACACTGAACTGGTCCAGGACAGAGAAAGAACAGAGGAAAGGGATGGAAGTGGAGGAAGCATTATAAAGTTATTTCAGTTACACATGTGTAGAGACACATGCATAGAACACTGGTGCTTGCCCACCCCTATTACCACTATGGCTGGGCTCTTTGCCCTCTTTTGTGTTGCTTTGATGGGATTGTAGCCTCCTTCAGATGTCCTCTTTATTCAGCATTCATCCTGGCTTTTGCGGACATTAGACTATGTCTGGTCTTTATTGAGCATTCATTGTGATTTGTTAGTGGGGAACTTAAGATGATAAGGAACATTTGTTCTGCATTCACCCTGATTTCCTTATGGGCTGTTTACACATCCTCCCATTCATCATTCATTCACCACACACCTCAGTAAATTTCGCTGTCACTTTCCAAACTGGGGGGGGGGGATCTGTTGTTGTTTTTTAATGCATTTGTTGTGCCAGAGCAAGAGAAAGGTTTAATCCACTTTAATTGTGCACATCTAAATTTACAGTATGTGCTTGAATCCCTCCTGCAAAATACTGCCAGCCTGGAGGCACCCTATGTCTTGCTATCTGGTTGTTTCCATTACTTCCTGCCTTGTTGTTTTTTCTTATTGATTTGATAATTTGATGGCCATTGCTTTAATTGTTGATTTTATTGTTTTAAGTCTCTTTGTTTTCTTATGATGAGAAAGCAGAATATAAATTTTAAAGATGGGTGGATGGTTAGATAGATAGATAGAATTTTAGTGTAGTTGTTGCCAGAAAATTGTGCCAGGTGAAAATAGAGTGGAAGAAGCGACAAGCTGTGTATAATTCTGTGAGCTGTTTGGAGGAAAAGTGGGATATAAGTGATATTGTAAGAGGACAGGGTGATGGACTAGAATGGACATTTGGTCTGACCCAGCAGCCCATTTCTTGTGCCCTTGTGATCTTATGCATTAATTAATTAATTGGCTTGTTTATTTCATTAATACTATTTGTATCCTACCCTGATAACATTTGCAGTAAATGACTATGCAAACAATTTACATTTTTATTTTTTTTAAAATAAATTTTATTTTTTTAAAAAAATTAACAATAAGAACAATTTGCATTTAAATGAATTTAAATACAAAATAAAACATGAAACTATGAAATCAAAGCAACACAAGTATAACAAGAAAAGAAAACTCACCCTAATCCAAAGTTACAACACATTTTTTAAATTGGAGAGAATCAGACTACTTGAGGTTTTTTTTTAATGACCTGGGAGAACATAAAGTTCTAGGTGGCACACAAAGACGGTGCCAGGTGAAATTCTCTGGTGAGACTGTTCTGTAACAGGGGTGCCACTTACTGGCAAGACTCCCAACCTGGTGCCCTATGGACGTCAACTTCCACAATCCCTAACCATTGGTCTTACTGGCCCAGGCTAATGGGAGTGTTAGAGTCCAACAAAATCTGGAGGGGCCACAGGAGAGCATCCTCTTGGTGTCCTCAAAGGGACCTACAGCTCTCTAACCTGCGGGGGTCCTGTGCGGGGATAGGGCTGTTCTGGCCAAATGAAGGAAGGTGCGTTGGCTGAGGAGCTCCTTCAACAAGGGAAAACCAGACGTGGCTTGCCCTGCTTTTACGCTTTCTTTTCCCTTTGGGATTTACTTCTATTTCCCCCTTTTTGGTCTCTCTCTCTTACAAACGCTCTCTCTCCCTCTCTCACACAGTGGCCCCTCCCCCTCTCTTTGCCCTGCCATGGCTGCGTTTCCTTCCCGGCTGCACCTTTAAGAGCGCCCGGCCGGGTGGGATGGTGGTGTGTGAAGGCAACACAGAGGAAGTTACGCAGCCTGAATCAGGCGCGGGGATAAAAGCTCTGCTGGTGATTGAAAGTGATGGCCAAAAGGATTTGAGGCTCCGTGCCTGAACTTGGAGAGAGAGAGAGAGAGAGAGAGAGATGGAGATGCCAGCTATCTATCCATCCCTCTCTTTGCATCCATCATCTACCCGCCCTTGAGTGCCAGCGAGGGGGATCGGAGCCGTCCTGCCCGCAGAGAGGCTGAGCAAAGGAGAACCAGGCTTCTTATCTGCGCGCTGTGTGTGTGTGTGTGTGTGTGTGTGTGTGTGTGTGTGTGTGTGTGTAACCCTCCCCAGACCATCCCGGGAGGGGAGGGAGGGGGAGCGTCGGGTGGAGTGGGGAGCGAAGGGGATGAAGGAGAGCGGGATCCTCTGGTGGGGCGTTTTCTTTCCGAAAGGAAAAAGTTGAACTTGGCTCCTCTCTTCATCCACCCTCCCGGGCGCTGCCATCGTCCCCAGATCTCGCTTTGGAAGCCCAAAGGAAGGAAGCGGAGATTTTAAAAAGCGAGAGGAAGGAGAAGAAGAGAAAGAAGGAGAGAGGACGAGAGAAAGGGAGGAAAGAGACTTCTCTCTTCTCTCGCCTCCTTCCCACCCCGATCCCCCTTGGCCGGGCAGTTCGCTTCGTACACAACTTTGTGTATTGCAGGGGGGCGAGGATCCCCCAACGGCGTCCAGATCGCGGGCGGGACGCGCTGGGCTCCTGAGGGCACCCCGGAGGCAGCGAGCGAGGCTAGGGCTTGCCTTGCGTTCAGGGAAGCCATCCATCCCTCCGCCCTGCGCGCCGCCTCGATCTGGGGCTCTCTCTCTCTCTCTCCTTTCTCTCTGCTCCGTCACTGCGCCGGATTACAGGAGCTGCGGATGCCGGTAAGCCAAGCAGATCCCCAGCCCTAGCAGGGCGTGAGGAAACCTGGGGTGGGACGGGAGGCGCCGCCGCCGCCGCCAGCAAAGGAGCTGTTCTTTAGCACTCGGGCAGGCGAGCAGGGAAATTCCCAAGCGCCGCCGCCGCTGTTTAGCAGAGGGAGGAAAAGTTACCTAACAAGCGGCTCCTCCGGGTGGAGATGCGGCAGGCTTTGTATTGTAGTGTGTTTTATTTATTTATTTGCTTTTACGGCTCTCACTATTTTCCTCTTAAAGCACCCTCTTATTATTAGCCCTTCCCGGTTCTCGCGGCTGACTTCTTCGTGTAGGGCTACTTTTCTTTTGCCTCTGAGCAAAAGACTCTTAGGAGTCAAAGCAATCTGTATGGTGTTTAGTTACAGGTCTCTCCCCCTCCCCACCTTCTGACTTTCTCTTCTCAGCCGGCCTTTTCATCTGCTGCATTTTGACTAGACTACCCAGCGGTTCACATTTGATCTATTATTATTATTATTATTATTATTATTATTATTAGGTCGTATCCAGTGTTAATCCTACTCAGCACAAACCCATTGAAATTGATGGGTACAATTTACTAAGGTTTTCACAAATTTCAGTGTCTCTATTCTGGGTAGAACTTCACTGGATTCAACTTCTCCTTCTCCTTCTCCTAACAGGAAATAAATTAGGATTCACCCTCCTGATAACATCCTGCACATCCCCCCCCCCCTCTTTCTCACTCCCCTGCCCAATCTTTCTCTGTGACTAAAGTGTGCTTTGCCCCATGCATATGCTAAAATTATTTACAAAATTATAAGGACAGGGAACAAGATATTGACTTGCATGGACTTTAAAAAACCACCCTCATATTAAGATTGATTGATTGATTGATTGGGCATAACTTTCTGAAATCCATCCACTCCCTACAGTTTGCTGTGTCTGCTGCTTCTCCTCCTGGTGCAAGTTTTAAATACATGGTCTCTAAAGTGTTTTGCCACTTGGCTTTTTAATTTGCAAAGAACTTAATTTGTCTCTCCACAATATGCTCCCTCCCACAGTGCCTAACTTTTTTCAGGTCCCTTGTCAGAGCCTTCTCATACATAAGTGAAGTTACTTGCAGATCTCTCCATCTTCTGCCAGAGAGTGATGTCATCCCCAATTGATTTTAAGACCCCCAAAAAAATAAGTCCTTGCAAAGCAAGGGGCAATTGTATGACATCTTATTTCCTGTTTTCTAACCTGAGTCCTTGAAATATCTGCATGTAAAACATCAGTTTGAAAAGGGAACTGGATTTAAGGAAGGGAACATGGAACACTCTGGGACTAGAAATATATTGAGGATGGCAGCTACTTATGAATGAAAGTTTTGTTGCTTCTCCTGGGAACATAATTCCTTCTCTGAGCTGTTAAACATTTTATTACTGTGTCTATATCTCTTCTGTGTAGCACATTTCAGACTTCTTTTCTAACTTTTTTTAAAAAAAGACGATTAAAACAACACAATCTGTTTGAAGAGGGTAGGGGTACGCCCCAAAATAAGTATCCAAGTCCCACCAAACCTCTCCCCACAAACAGATTCTTGTACAATCTGCTTCACACTCAGGCTTTCCCCCCCTTTCTTTTAAAAGTACGACTTCTGGGAAAGACTACATTTAATTGCCTGGTGGAACAATCAAGTTTACTTTCTGCACTTAATTCCCCAGCAGGGTATTGTAGCTGTGGGTTGCCTCTTTATTTCAGAAGCATGTTAATCCAATAAAAGAGAAAAGAAGGAAGTCCAGATACCCAGATAAAATCTAATTTTGTGGGGCTGGCTATCAGTCCCTTGTGACTGCCTTGTACTCTTAAAAGAAAATAAAGGCATTGATTCTGCTCTTCCTGGGAAGTGCAGTTTCTTAATAAATATCAGGTGAAGATTTATATTTTTGCAGTAGGAATTGAAACCCAACCTTAGCCAAGCTATTAGTTCCAGATCATTTTTTTAAAGAAAAAAAAGACCCAATACTTACACCATATTCTTTGAAGGCAATGCTGGCAAGCTCTTTCCACAAAACACCTGTGATACTGAAATGCGAAATTTAATAATGAGACAGCTTGCCTCTTTGGCTTTCCATGAATACACACCAAATCAGTTTTTTATTGTCTGCTGGGGATGTGTAGCATTTAACAAATGTAGCAACATAGCAACTGATATTATAAATGCCTTTCCTGCTTTCCTTTCCTTTCCTGTCAACCTGCTCCAGTGTAAAAATTTGATATTTCTACATTTATGAAAATAGATTTGTCAGTTTGTCAGCATGCTTCCCCCCATTTTCAACTCTCTGCCACCATCCCCAGGCCCAATCCAAAACCAAATGTGGGTTTGGGATGACAAAACTATTACGCCTCTTATGTTATCATAAGAGCTCATGACATATCTGATGTGATAAGGAAATTGTTGCATTTTTTAAAAAATCACTGAAAAGGCAGACATGATGTCAGCAAGCCTTATAGAGCAATTTCTGCCTCACTTTGCTTCATTATTTCCTGCCCACCCCCAATTTACTCATGACTTTAAAAATAGCAACCAGACTTGGCTTTCTTTGGGAGTTTATTCTGGGCCAACGCAGTTCAGAAAGGTGCCTCTAAACAGCTAGAGGGCAAAGCAGAGAAGACTGGTCTGGCGTTTTTCTCTGACTTATCTTGATCAGGTTAGCTTTCAGCCTTTTATTACTATTTTTTAAAGGGGAGAAAAAGCATGCTTACTGAATAGGTGTGTCATTTTCCCTCTCCTTCTCTCCCTCCTTCCCTCCTCCCTGGATGTGCATGGAGATGTAACTGAAGATCTTGCATAGAAAATGTAGACTAACCAATAAATAAATGCTCTGCATATCTTATTCAAGTGGTCTTTTCATAGGGTTGAGAAGTTGTAGAAGGGATGGGAGATTTAGTCTGCAATCAAGGTTTTCTCCAAACACCACCGTACTTTGCAGAATCTGCAATGGGATTTTTGTGTGTGTGTCTGTGTGGGAGCAGTTTTGGCTTTGCAATGTGAGTGTTCATATGTGTGTTTTGTTCTTAGTCATTTTGATTTATGATTGAGGGTTTTTGGGTTGTTATTTTTCATATTTTTATAATGGCTCTATTGGAATGGGAGTGGGCAAGACTGCAGAGATGTTGAATTAAAGTCCAGTGAACAACGGGAGGGGTCACTGCTCTTTGTGTATTAGGAGAGCCTTAAATATGATTAGTCCTTCAAATTGTTTTTTATTAAATTTCATTGTTCAAATAAATCCTCTGCATGGAGGCTGGACTGTGCCTCCGTTTTTCTGGTTATGTTATTTATTTTGCTTGGCTCTTTAAGACTTACCCATTTTCCTGTCTGGCCTCTATGCCTTGTCTTGCCTGTTCATGGTCCATTCTTCTTTAGGGGCTGTAATTTTTTCATCTGTCTGTTTATGGTAACAGAGGTGTGACAATTCTGAGAAAAGCCTTTGCATAACCCACATATGATGTTAACAACCTTGAGAGTTACGCTCTCCCTTAAAACATTCTGTGGGGAGCTCTCTTTTGCAGGTTTGACTTTTTCAATTTTTGTTGTGGTTTCAGGCAGTTTCCGTGAAGGAGTTAGCTGCTCTCTCCTTATGTCGTCAAGGAGAAGCAAGAAAAACTCAGGAGGATCCTCAGTCTGTAGCCGGAAGCTTTGGATACTTTGCGATAAAGTTGGTGGAAGCCAGCAGTAGTTTTCTATGAGTGCCTCCCTTCCTTTGAAAGAAGACAAAAGCACACCAGAAAACACCCACAGATATAAGCATATATTTGTTTTGTTTTTTTAAATAGACAGGCCGCAGCTCCTTCAACCGTGGACAAATTTGCCAAGTCAAACTTCTGTTAAGCCACACACTTATTTTCAAGGAAATTGTACTCCCAAAGATTTGATTAATGCCCTTTCCAAGTTCCATATCATGCTACATTATTTTTTTACATAAAATATTTTTTTCTTAAAATAAAACAAAGCATATTGCAGCTTCAAAGCACTTTAGAAAGCTTCACGTTGTAGCAGATGGGGAAATAAGATTGAAGAAAACTTGATCTAGCCCCAACCGCATTGCCTCCTTCTACCCCCCTCCTCCACTGATCAAATTTCGTCATAGAATCAGAACTCGATAGTTCTATCGATTGATTGAGGAGAGTCACCTCTAGATATTTTCACACTGATTTGGATGATCATTTATGCACACACACACACACAATGAAGTTAAGGAAGACTTTTGATGACTGATCAGCAGGCCTGGAAAGGTTTGCCCAAATTCTCTGAACAAGATCATCTAGAAATGTATTGGCTGTAACAGAGACTTACTTCTTGCCTAAGCACGCATTTCAAGCGTCATCACCTGGACCTCCTAAGTGTTTCCTGTTTGTATTAGATGTGGAGTTTCCATGCTGATCCCGAAAGCCTCCCCTTGCCAGGATCTGCCTTGCTCAAAACTTTAGGCATCTCCTTTGCCCAGGATCCTTCCGCTTAGTCACAGCTGCCATGCTGCACCACGCTGCTTTCTTATTGCACTGCCTCCCACTGGTCATGGGACAGTATGACATCTGCAAATCCTGGGTGACCACAGACAATGGGCCAATGTGGGAATTTTACGCTTGCCAACCCAGGGCCGTGCCCATGAAGGAATACGCAACAGTACGAGTGGAGCCATCAGGAATCACCTGCGGGAACCCACCCCAGAAATTTTGCACTCATGTGAGTAGAAGTATTTATATTTTCTCATAGCAAGAGCTGTCAAAGTGAAACTAATGTGTCTTAAGGATCCTCAAGATCAGACACACGGTTGCGTGAAGAGGGTAGTGTAAGTCAAGATATTGGGTTGTATTTAAAAAAGTAATTGAAATTAATGCGTTGTATGCAACATTGGTTAGAGTAGACCCATTTAAATGAAAAGACATGACTAACAAGTTTATCAATTTCAGTGGGTCTATTTTCAGTAGTTGGATACAACCCATTCTTTCAGAAGGGACCATGAGTGAATGATACATCACTTGCTTTGCCTGCTGAAAGTCCCAGGTTCAGTAGGAAACTGTCCTGTACTGAGTCAGGCCATTGGCTCATCTAGCTCAATATTGTCAGCATAGACAGTGGCTCTCCATGGTTTCGGACTGGGGATATTACCAGCTGTACCTGGAGTTGCAAGGGATTCTACCTGGGACTGTTTTGCATGTAAAGCAGATGCTCTTCCACCAACCTATGGCCCTTTTGCCCCCATAATGGTATCTTCAGAAATCCTGGAGAGCAGCTGCCAGTCAGTGTAAGCAATATTAGGTCAGATAGGCCAACGGTCTGACTAAGTAAAAGGCATCTTCTTATGTTCAAAAGGCAAAACATTGTCTATTAAATTAAGTGGAGGGTAAATGCTTGGTTTAAAACAGGGGGTGGGGTGGATTTGTATTTGTATTTCACAAACCTTTCAAACAGATGAAATATGGACAGAAGGGAGGGCCATAGTTCAGTGGTAGAGCATGTGTTTTGTATCCTGAAGTCCTGGGTTCAGACTCTTGAGATCTCCAAGTAGCACGTTATGAGGAAAACCTTTCTTTGCACTGTCAATCATCGTAGAAAACTTTGAGTTACATGGCCTGGCTCAGTATAAGGCAGCTTCATCTGCTCCCCTTGGCAGGGAGGTACCAGTAGTCTGGGCATAGGATAGCTTCCCCTACTGTTATTACTGCTGTACCTAACAGTTTGTGTTGTGCTCCTGATTTTAACTCTGTCTGACCTTGACCAAAGTCATCAGGGCCTTCATTAAAGATAAAGCGTTGCTGGACCTTTCAGCTAACTGTATTGTCTGCTTTATGGGAACATGCATTGAGTGGTAGTGGGAGGTAAGCTAGGTAGGTGCTTTCCCCACTAGTGTCATTTAACCATCCTGCCTGGTTGAGGTCTAACACATTATGCAAAAGCATTAGTGTTTTGTGCATGCTAACGTAAATCCCATGGCATAGGGACATTATCTTACCCGCTTCTCACTCACTGAAAAGCGATGGACGCACCATAAATTTCAAGCAGATTTCCCCCAAAGCATATCAGGAACTGTAGTTTACCCCTCACAGATTTACAATTCCCGGCACTCTTAACAAACTTACAGTTCCCGGGATTCTTGCCATGAGTTTTCAAAGTATGGTTGGTATGCAGCTAGGACTGGGAAGAACCAGGTTCAAATCTCCACTCAGCCATGATACTCACTGGGTACCTTCAGCCAGTCGCTATCTCTCAGCCTAACCTACCTCATAGTGTTGCTGACAAGGTAAAATGAAAGGGAGGACTATGCTTGGGAGGGAAGCAGGGTATATAACAGACACTGATCTTTTCCCAGTATATTTTTGACATGCTTAACCAGTCGTCTTAATACTTCAGTTCAAGTGCAGATACAGAACTTGTCCTGCCCTGGAAAACTTATACAGTATTTAAAAAAGAAAACAGCAGCAAAACAGGGGTGTACCTGGTGCAGTCATTTTGCTGAGGCAAAGAAAGTCAATGTCAGTGCTTTGATGGGAGATCTGCCTCCGGTACCCATGTAGAGCTACTGCAAAGAAAAGTGGGATGAAGGAATAAGATGGAACTAGGTTTTGTTGAGTTTGGACGCACTGACTGATTTTGCAAGATCAGCCCTTGGCCAAGTCTAAGCACCTGTGCCTGAAACAACAGCAGATGGCTTCTCTGTTCACTCCTGCTTCCCTATTTCAGTTTCCCTATGTATCAGATTTTAGCTTGAAAGCTCCTTGGGGCAGGGTCTTATCCTTCTGTATTCTGTAAAGTACCATACACCAGTGGTGCTTTATATAATTAAATTAATGCTTCAAAGCTCATGGGGAAACCAATTCATGTTAACCTTACAGTGTAGAATATAGTTGTGTGGAATCAGCCCAGTTCTGGTTTTCTATCTGCTTATTTGTATCTCTACCTCTTTGTAGGCACTTCAGCCCATGCTGGATGTGGGAAAGGGCTGTAGCTCCATGGCAGAGCTACAGCCCTTTCCAAGCAGAAGGCTCCAGGCTGAATCCCTGGCATCATGTCCAAGTAGAGCTGAGAAGGTCTCCTGCCTCAAATCCTGGAGAGCCTCTGTCAGTCATGGTAGAAGGCAGCTTCTTATGCTCCTATTAAGCTGTCTTAGGTCTGGCCATATTATTTCACATAAATAAATACTTAAAGCACCGAGATAACCATAAACAATTCAATTTTTATGGAAGAAAGGGGGGGGGACTTAGTCCATCCTACTGTCAAGCCCTTTGCTAGTTCAATAAAGACGTTGAGGGCAATTGCTGCAGCTCAGGGATAAAGCAGCTGCTTTGTTTGCAGAAGGCCCCAGGTTCAGTCCCTGGCAGCCTCTACAGGTAGGGCTGGGAATACCCCCTGTCTGAAGCCCTGGGCTGCTGCTGCCAGTCCATGTAGTCAATACTGAGCTAGAGGGACCAGGGGTCTGTCTCATTATAAGCAGCTTCCTGTGCTCCTGAGTTCAGATGTTGTGTCTGCAGGACAACTTTATTATGAGTGACAAGGGAGCATTCTTACATCTACGAAACTGATACATGCACGTATGTGTGTGTGTGTGTGTGTGTGTGTGTGTGTGTGTGTGACATTCTTCGCTTTGCTTCACTTTTCCTGTTGTGAAATTAGAAGGCTAATAATAATGAACTATTTTCCTTGATGGAGCTGGTATATAGAGGCATTTTTATGAAGTTACTGCTTTACACCAGGCATAGGCAAACTTGGTCCTCCAGATGTTTTTTTTTGGCCTACAACTCCCATGATCCCTAGCTAACAGGACCAGTGGTCAGGGATGATGGGAATTGTAGTCCCAAAACATCTGGAGGGCGAGTTTGCCTATGCCTGCTTTATACACTACTTTCAAGGAGCACTATTAATAGCTCATTAAGTGATACAACAGTCTTGCAAATCAATCTATAAAAGCTATGAGCCCATGGAAAAAGAATTACTAGCCTGCCTGTCTACACATGTGCCTAAGCTAGTTATTTCAGAGGTACTGAATTGCCTGGAATAAAAAGGGGAAAAGCCATTCCCCCTTTCCAGTTAAAAAAAAAACTTTCTCTAACTGGAGGCAAACCTTACTTGCCACAGGGCAGTGGGCACACAGCTTCTGACAAGCTTGCCATAGGACATGCCCAGCTGTTCATTTGTTTTTTACACCATTCATCAATCTGCCAGAAACTCTGCTGCATGAAGGCAAGTTGACAAAAATTTGGGGTCCTATTTAAGATGCCTGAATGGCAGAGAGACTGATCCTGATCAAGGGAAACACAATCTGTGAGGAATTTCAAAAAGAATGGGAGTGCTCTTGTGCAGCTCCTGCTCATTTCAATTGTGTGTGTGTGTTGCAAGAGAACTTCCCCATGGATTTCATCCCATGTTAATTTGTGTGAAGTGAGGAACGGTACTATTCAGATTTCCTACCTCTGGGCACCAGGATGTCCTGGGTCAGCTTTGACTCTGCTTGTCTTCCTGTAACACAGAAATGGTACAGCCTCAGCAAAATGGTACTGAGGGCGAGAGTGCTGCCTTGCATAACTTAAGGCACAAAGATAATGATCACCCAAGGATCAAAGGTAGAACTCAGAAAAACCTAAAGGTCGGTTTTAGATCTCATTATCAGCTAGGGGATGCTGAATAATGGATGGAGAGGAGCATTAAGGGCAGATTTTTTTCCTTCCTTTTTAAAAAAAGAGAATTTATTGAACACCAGGCCTGTGTCTTTGTTGCCAAGCATTAAGAACCAGTGTTCGAAATGCTTGACATTTATTGGCTGTAATTACAGGCTGGGGGAGGAAAAAGAAGAAGACAATGATTTAATTTGGCTTGCTGGATTTTGGTCTCTTAATCTGTTTTCAGTACTGTGGCTGAACTTTGAGGAGGTGAAGTTGTAACTGCGGAAAGAGCTTCCAAGCACATGCAGAGTGTAATTATCTCTGCAGGAAGATCAGAAGAGCCCTGCTGGATCAGACCAAAGACCCATCTAGTCCAGCCTTCTGTCATCACAGTGGCCACCAAATGCCCCAGGAGGAAACCTGTAAACAGGACGTGACTGGAAGAGCCCTCTCCACACCTGCAGTTTCCATTCCATGTTTTTGGAATTTGCTGGGCGTGGCTGGACCCTGACGGATCTTATCTAAGAAATGAAGCCTTAGAGTGGGGGCAAGCCCAGGCATCTGGTTGGCCTCTGTGAGAATGGGATGCTGGACTAAGATGGGCGATTGGCCTGATCCAGCAGGCTCTTCTTATGTTCTTAAGCCAACTGAACTGGTGGGTCAAGGAGAAGCTCCATGAGCACGTATCAAGGAGCAGAAGTAACAGGCCTCCAAACATCCTATTTATTGAATATTCATAATGATTTGTACTTTGATGCTGCTGGGCAGATCACATGTGATTGTACTTTCAATACTGTTTGCACCTGCAAAAGTTTTGAGGTGGTCATTTCCAGTCAATGTTTATTCTGTAACTTCCTGCTGAAAAATCCCATCACTTTTTATTCCACAAATGTTCTGGTTTATTTTGGTTGAAGAGCATGCTGCAGAATGCATTCATAATAGAATACCAGTCTCTAGGAGCCCAGAGCTGGTAACAGCTTATGGTCACATCCACACCATACATTTAAAGCACATTAAAGGTAAAGGTAAAGGTACTTCGCTCAAATAATCCTGGCAACTGTAGTTTGTTAAAGGTGCTGAGAACTGTAGCTCTTTGAAGGGTAAACTACAGTTCCCAGGATTATTGGGGGAAAGCCATGTACTTTAAATACAAGGTGTGAATGTGGCATAAGTGAGATCCAGGCACAGCTCAAAACATCTTGCTTCCTGAAGCAAGGGATAAGATGGTGCCATTCTCCACTCCCATACAAAATGGCTGTACTGGCCATTGAATCTTATGTTGACACTGTAAATGAGGCAGTATCTTCTGCTGGATTTGAGACAGCAGGCTAGCTTCAAGAGCAGACCACATGGCACACTCAGCACTGGCAGAGGAAGGTGGGTGCGGGGGGGGGCACCACTCCAGGTGTCATCCCTAAGTGGGGGTGACATTCGGTGCTCCGCCTGCCCGTGACTCGGACTCCTATGCCTACCGCGAGGCGTTGGGGGAAGGGGCGGGGGGAGCTGCTGGCAAACTATGCTGGTTCCTTCCTCTCCCCTTCCCGCTCACCTGCCTCCTTCCCGTCCTCTCCCCTGCCTGCCAGGAGTGTGGGGCAGCAGCAGGACCCTTCTCCTGACGGCTGGCGGTAGGCGCGGGAGTCACGGGTGGGCAGTGCACCGTTGCCCTGTGCTCCCAGATGGAGGAGACAGGCAGGGGAGAGGATGGGAAGGAGGCAGGTGCGCAGGAAGGGGAGATCAGTGGGTGCGCACGCGGCTATCCTGCGCCTGGGAGGGCACCCTCCGCGCCACTTGGGAATGCGCCTGCCCTGGGCAGCGCAGGCATATGCTCCGCCACTGACACTCAGCTCTCTCCTCCAACTCTACCCCTCACTATCTGCCACCTGAGGCAGTTGCCTCATTCTGCTTGGTAAGGCAGGTCCTGGTGACATGTACTCCATGATCTGGTAACTTTCAGACTGGATTATTGCAATGTGCTCTACATGCGGTTGCCTTTGAAAATGACTTGGGAACTTTGACTGATCCAAAATGCAGCGGCTGTCTGGGGTTCTATTTCAGATGAATTGGTTGCCAGTTTGCTTCTGGGCCCTATTCAATGTGTTCACATGAACGTTTAAAGCCGTAAATGACTCAGGCCCCAATTAGCTGAAACAGCACCTTCTTTCCTACAGACTGTTTAGTTGTTAAGGTAATTCTTCTACCCTCATGGAGCTCAGAAGAGGCCCAGGAGAGGGCATTATCTGGGGCAGCTTCTAAGCCATAGAATTCTCCTTCCTGCAGAGGTGTGCCTGGCACCTTAATTATGTAGTTTCCTTTGTATGCTGAAGACACACCTCTTTCTCCTGCCCTTTGACACCCAAGATATATCTTTCTATTATTCATCCTATTCTCCTGACTGTAATTAGTCTCAACTGATTTTAATATTGTATTCTTAAAATATTGCAACCTGTCCTGGTACCTCATGGTGAGAGGCAGGTAAGAAATTGAATAAATCATCATCTTGCACCTTGGTGCGGATTAGTTGCCAGGTCTCCTTTCCTGATCTTCATCTGACCAGTTTAGATCTTATGGTGGAAGGAGAGCAGTTGAGTCATTTTTGATCTTGTGGTTCCCCACCCCTCCGCCCACACTTCTGCACAATTAGACTTTTTGTGTACTTTTAATTATGGTTTAAAGCAGTGATGGCTAACCTTGACACCCCAGATGTTTTGGAACTGCAACTCCCATCATCCCTAGCTAACAGGATCAGTGGTCAGGGATGATGGGAGTTGTAGTCCCAAAACATCTGGAGTGTCAAGGTTAGCCATCACTGGTTTAAAGTGATGTCTTAATGTTATTTAGTAGCTTTTATTGAATGGACACACACACACACACACACACACACACCACTCTGGGACCTTGCAGTGAAACAAACAAATGTACCGATAAATATTTCCAATGAATAAGAATGACAACTTTTCTAAGTTGGGGCTGCACTTGCTGGTGGAAGGTGCGTAAAGGGTCATAAATAAAGTCAGGGCAAGTGTGCTGCAGGCTGCATGGAGTGGAAACATAGCCTTGCATTTCAAAATATCCCATTGTAGGCAGGCTTTGAACGTACGAAGGTTCCCCCCCCTCCTTCTCTTCTTCTGTTCTTTCCCTCTCATCCAACCCTGGCATGAAAGACATAAAGGGCAGGAATCAATCTGCCTATACACACACCCTTTAACATATTTCCCCCTTAAATATTAATTGTTGCCTTTTATTCTACCTGGCTCAGAGCTCGGCAGGAGAGGCATTTGATTTACCATTCACAAGCCTGGCTTTGTTTAAAGGGTCAAAAAAGAAACAGCAAAAAAGAATAGCCTCAGAGTTCTTTTGCGGCTACGCAGTCTTACAACTGAGGTGAGCCACACACACGCTCACAGAGCAGCAAACTTCACCTGAAAGGATCTCTCCCCTCCCCACCTCAATAACTGCATTTGAAGATTGACAAACAGCCTTTGATAACAGGTTTTATATCACTGTAGCAGCTTCTGCTCCCCCCTCTCATGTCCCAAAATTATAGTTAATTTCCTTTGTACCATAAAACTCAGTGGTCTCTACCAATAAGTGGACAGTTGCTCGCTACATTAGCATAGTCCATGGATGGGGAACCTCAGGGCCTGGGGGCCAAATTTTGCCCTCCAGGATTCCAGTCCAGCCTCTGAGCTTATAAAACCTCAACAACCTGTGATATTTTAATGTATTTGTGTCTGTTGAAAGCCGCCCAGAGTGGCTGGGGAGACCCAGCCAGATGGGCGGGGTACAAAAAAAATTATTATTATTATTATTAACAAAGACATTTCACTCTTCGCTTCTGTTTCAGCAGAAACTCAAACTTCTGTGGCTCATAGAAGCCACTAAGCCTCCCTCATCCCTCCTTGGGCAACACTGGAGAGAGATGTCCCATTTTACTGTTATTGCTATTATTTGCACTTCTGCAAATGTGAGAGTTCCCCCCAAGCATGCAAACATATCCCTATCTCTCTTTTCCCCTCAGTTGTCCCATTTTGGATCATCACGGGGGCACTGAGTTTGCCAGTATAAATGGTAAGAGCCTAGTACAGTGGTACCTCTGGTTACGTACTTAATTCGTTCCGGAGGTCTGTTCTTAACCTGAAAACGTTCTTAACCTGAAGCACCACTTTAGCTAATGGGGCCTCCTGCTGCCACTGCGCTGCTGCTGCCTGATTTCTGTTCTCATCCTGAAGCAAAGTTCTTAACCCGAGATAATATTTCTGGGTTAGCAGAGTCTGTAACCTGAAGCGTATGTAACCTGAAGCGTATGTAACCCCAGGTACCACTGTATTCAAGGTTGCTCTTGTGTGCAATGGGACTTTCAGTGCTCCAACAGAACTTTCAAGGCCCCAGAGAATCAGGACCACCCCCCCTCCCTGCCAAATGCAAACTTTTCTGGGTGGGATTTGAAGAATGGAGTGGGGTAGGCCATAGCAATTGCTGAGGACTTAGAGAGGGAGAAAATTCCTCTGAGAAGCGACCTTCCAAGTTCTGAAGCCCATTCTATTCACATCTGGCTGCTCTTTCCACTCCACGGCGCATCCTTGCTGCTTATTAACGCCGAGGGTTTTGTTTTCACAGTTCTTGAACTTCTTCTTGTTCCTGTCAATGCCCTTCAGGCAGGGACACCTTAAAAATGAATTGTAAATTTCACATAAGATGAGAAGGAGGGAAGGAAGGAGGGAGGGAGTATGCCAGACAACAAATCGAATGTGTCCGTGATTGAAAATGGATGGCAAACTGTCCACCAGAAATATCTGTGCAAATGTAGCACATTTATGGTATGGCTAAAAGAAAAGAACTTTTATATGCAGACTAGCCCAAGTTGCATAATTTTAGACCCACTGCAGATTTTCACTTTTCTTGGCACAGAATTTTAATGTGTTTATTTAATGTAGCTGGGATGGTAGGGGTGGCTCCTGGCCCTGAGCCCACCAACCATATTTCCATTGCAGCCCTGTTTGTATTAGCGTGTCTGTGAATGAATCTCTCGTCCCTTGTGCAGATGGTGCTTCTTTGATACAGGAATGGAGCTCTTAGCATTATTGATGGGAAGGAGGGCCAGAGGAGTCTTTTGGTGGTGTCAGCAAGCTTTATTTTACCAGTAAATGGAGGCTGTTAATTTTGGCCCCTGCGTGTGGAAGATGCTGAGGGGAATGAGTGGGAAGCAGAGTGGGTGGGCGGCAGTGGCAGAGGGGGAGTATTTACTTGTTTACCTATCAATGGTGCATTCACCTAAATTTTATTCCACTTTTTGAAAAATCTTCCCTAATTTTGCCAAACAACTCTACAGTGCTTTTGTATTAATGCCATTTCTTGTTAGTTTTCATTTTACATGTTTCTGGAGGTGTTGGGTTTTCTCTCCGCTTATAGAAACACAGATGTAACGTGCAAGGGGATTGGAGTTATCAATCAGTACTATATGTGTGTACTTGAGCTGTGCATGTGAGCCCCCAGCCTGATTCAGGGCCTGATCCAATGCTTGGATCCAATGCCTGATCCAACCTGGATCTGATTCAGGGGCCTTGCACATTCATACGGCTGGAAGGTGGCAGGGAAGGAGGCATGCCTCTCTCCCCCCCCCCCCAGTATATTCAATCAGGGTTGAAAACCCTAATTAAACATGTGGTTGGGAGTGGGAGAAGGTGCACACAGGTTACCTTTGTGTCCTTCTCATTCCTCTCCTCACCACTAGACCACCCATCTTTTGACAGCCCTGGATCGCTCCATGCAGACTGATCCAGCCCAGAGTGACCCAGGGCTGCTGACGCAGACAAATCTCACGTTGACTCAAATCGGACCAGTGCACAGCCCCAGTATGTGCTCCACTCAAAAAAGAAATAAAGTTTTAAAAAACCTATGTTTTAGCATAGGGCTGGTGAAAGGCCCAGGGATCACATGTGATCCTCCGGGCAACTCTTATCTGGCCCTTGGGATACTGCTCAGGCCACACCCACTTCTCAGGCCACCCACCCCTCAACAACTATGCTCTGCATCCTCCTCAAGTGCTCTGACATGTGCTGTTGAACTGAGATAATGCTTCTTGCTTGCCTGGAAGGCAATAGAGGGATGTTTACATGTCTTGTGTGCATGTGACTTTTGGGTGGCAGGTGTCCTGCCTCAGGCCCTACACACATAGACAGAGGCTCTTATGTGTAAGTTGGAAAGACATCACTATTCAAGCAAGTAACGGTACAGGCTTAACAGTGGACACAAGAGTTCAAGAGGTCTGATTCAAGGCAAAGCGTTCAGAACTGGACAGCAGCAAGTAAGGTGTCCCAACAGCTTCCATGCATTGCTCCACCCACCAATCTTTTAAAGAAAAGGCATGATATGCTCACTCACAACACATGCTTACTTTGCAAGAATGTTTGCAACATATTGCCCTTTGGTGTGGGTAGGTCAGTTCTCATCTGCAGAGGTAGTGCCTGACTCTAAGTGATGAAGCTTCACCCTCCTGTTCTGGCTCCTGTTCAGATGCTACCACCTCCTGAGTTGCCTCTCCCCTTGGTTGCTCATAAAGGTAAAGGGACCCCTGACCGTTAGGTCCAGTTGCGGACGACTCTGGGGTTGTGGCGCTCATCTCGCTTTACTGGCAGAGGGAGCCGGCGTGCAGCTTCCAGATCATGTGGCCAGCATGACTAAGCCGTTTCTGGCGAACCAGAGCAGCACACGGAAACACCGTTTACCTTCCTGCCAGAGCGGTACCTATTTATCTACTTGCACTTTGATGTGCTTTCGAACTGCAAGGTTGGCAGGAGCTGGGAACAAGCAACGGGAGCTCACCCCGTTGTGGGGATTCAAACCGCCAACCTTCTGATCGGTAAGCCCTAGGCTCTGTGGTTTAGACCACAGCGCCACCTGCATCCCATAGTTCTCCACAATTTCCATTAAGACTGCTGGAAGGCCAGAGAGAAGAGCCAGCATCCCTGCTCTTCTTTCCAACATGACTAGAGTTGAGGCACACCAAGGTGAGCCCCCTCCTTCAACCCTGGTTCCCACCAATCAGCCCTTCCCTGTACCCTCCTCCTGCATTGTGATTTGCCAACCCCATGCCTTATCCTGATATCACTATGGGGCTCATGGCAGTAGGAATGTTGTCTAGTGTGCAAAAGTAAGAACCATATATGTTGCTCCACCACTTTTGCTTCAGGCTTGCCAATGTTTTACCTCTGGCCATAGCTACCTCTGACACTACCCAGCACTGGCATGCAGCCCCTAGTATGTTGCCTAGAAGGAAATATGTCTCATGGGCTGGGGGGGGGGGGGAAATCCTAATCCCTGCTATGGCACAAAAATTGTAAAAACAGAGATCTTCTTGAAGCTGAATTCTACACCAGTATTTGAATGTGTGAATTCCAACAGGTTTGCAACATCCACATAGCCCCACTGCTTGTGTTTCTCTGCCATGGCAGTTTCTAAACTCTCCAAAACCTGAACAGCTCTTGAAGATGTTAGAATTACTTATTTGTTGTGTCTGTGTCCTGCGTGTCCTCCAAAGAGCCTGCAGCAATAGCTCAGCGCTTCCCAGCTAGTCTCTCAGCTTTCCAGGGAGTACTCAGGGCCAGAATTGCATAGCATTTCAGAAGCAGAATTGTGTCTAATGTCTTCAAGCCATGAACCCCCAGTTGTGCCAATGTCTGTGCTATCAATTACTGTTTTATGTGAATGGCTACTGTTAAAAATGTAGTTATCACCGTTTGAAGTCTTTTCAAACCTAGTCTGGTTTCTAACCAATACACTGCACTGGCTCTGTGATGGAACTGTCTTAGAATTGTCGAGCATGAAAGCATATCACAGGGTTTGGGATGTTGTGGTATGAAGGTTCGGGATCCGCTAGAGCAGGCATTGCCAACCTTTCTAGGCCTTTGTACACATCTGGCTGCCGTCCACCAGATCAGACTGAAAAAGGTTCCCAACCCCTGCTGTAAATCAAGAGGTAGGTGTGAGCTGGAAAGAACAGTTTCAAATGGATTGATTTCTATCAATCGCTTTGGCTTTAAAAGCTGAAGAGGGTAAAGTGACTGTGTGTCACTATTAGGGATGGGTGGATCTATCAATTTCGTCTGTTGGTTTCTCAATTTTCCAATCATAGATTCAGTCTCCACCTTTCTGCAGCAATGTGTGAATTTTGTTTTAAAAAGAATCATCATGAAAACCAGCATTTTAGGGGTGATCTCCTAATAAGCACATTAAATTGTGTGCAGTTTTTTTGTCTAGTGTACTTTCCAAAGGGTGGCTGTATTTCATTTGTTCAAGACATGAAATTAGGTGGTTTCTTATTAAAATACAGTGGTACCTTGGTTTACGAACTTAATCCGTTCTGGAAGTCCGTTCTTAAACCAAAGTGTTCTTAAACCAAGGCACGCTTTCCCATAGAAAGTAATGCAAAATGGATTAATCCGTTCCAGACTTTTAAAAACAACCCCTAAATCAGCAATTTAACATGAATTTTACTATCTAACAAGACCATTGATCCAGAAAATGAAAGCAATAATCAGTGTACTGTATTGATTATTGTACAATGTACTGTACAATAAACAGTATTGTAGATGACAAAAATGAAAATCAAAAGATTTTCTTACCTGCACTGATGATAGTCATTGTTTGGATGGGGGGATTTTATCCATTTCTGCAGTCAATCAATCAATCAATCAGTAGCTGAACTGGGATCCACACAGATCCCCCCCCCATGCTGCTGCGGGAAATGCTCCCTAGAGTTGCGCTCCCGCAGCGGCGGGGGTAGGAGTTGCACGCCTGCAAACCAGCTGGCTGGCAGGTGCACAACTTCCCTCCCTCGCGGCTGCAGGAAATGCCATGACGACCCCATTCTCTACTGCCACGCTGCCAAACAACGGAAGTGTGGCACTCAAAACGGAAGTGCACCCCTGAATGGAATATGTTCGGATTCCAAAAAAAGTTCCCTAACCGAAACACCTTCTTCTGGTTTTGAAGTGTTCGTGCAGGGCTGTCTTACCCATAGGCACTAGGGGTGCGGGGCTCTCAGGGTGCCAGGCTGAGAGTCCGGGGCCCGAGAGTTGAGTCCGGGGAAGAGCTTGCCCGTCAGTCGGAGTGCCAAGGCGGGCTCTTCTGCTGCGGGCTGCTCTGCGCCGCGAGTTCAGGGGCGACCAAGCCAGTAAGATGCTGAGGCTCCGCCCTCCTGCACGCCTGGGACTGGGCAACCAGGGGGGGGGTGTCGGGCGGATCTTTGCACCCCGGTGCTGCATATGCTTAAGACAGCCCTGTGTTCATGTTCTAAATAGTTCATGAACTAGGCTGTTCATAGACCGAGGTACCACTGTACAAACAAAATCAAATTTCTCCCCACCTCTAGTCACAATTATGAGTTCCTTGTACCAAATTGCCTCCCAATATGGCCATGTAATTCACTGCTGCTGAATTTGACATTTGTGTTGAGGACACCTTTCTGACTGTTGCCTCTTGAAGTTCTGTTTTTTGTTTGTTTGTTTGTTTGTTTGTTTTTGTTTCCTTTATCTATTGCTGGCAGGAGAAGGTTTTCTCTTCTACCCCAAAGGTTGTTTCTGGCCACTCTGGAATTTGAGTCGGAGAAAAATACAAAAGGATCCAAAAGGAAGTGCCACTCTAGGTCTTAAATTAGAACATGCTGTGTATATTGAGTTTCCCACACAAGCCTTAGTTAAAACAGTTCAATGATCTATTTTATACTGCCTAAAGCTGGACTCAGTCTAACAGGAAAATAGGATCCCTCTGAACAGCAGAGCCTGCTCAGAAAATAGACAGAAAAAACACAGTCTGCTCTTATTTGAAGACACTGAGACGACAAAGCCATTTAAAACCCATTTAAACGCCACATGGTATTCTTTCCCCAAAGTTTAGCTTTTAATAAGGGCATGTATAAGAAATGGAGGAAAGGGGAGATCACAAAGGAGGAGTATACACAAGTAGCCAGCAGTTGCAGGGCGAATGTCAGGCAGGCTAAAGCTCAGAATTAGCTCAGACTTGCAATAGAGGTTAAATATAACGAAAAAGGTTTTTTTGGTTATGTTCAAAACAAGAAGAACAACAAGCAAGTAGTCCTCTGTCCTCTGCATTGAGAAGACAGAAATGCTTTTAAATCATAGCTGTTGAATGTAGCCAAGTGAGAAAAGTGTGCTGCACAAATTTAAGACCACTCTGCTCTTTAATAGTACAGTACTTCATGTGTCCGAGGCAGGTTGGTCCAACACATGACCCATGGGCAACATGTGGCTCTCAAGACCTTTTTTTCTGGCAGCTCTTGTTAAGTACCAAATAAGCGTCACCAGCAACAATGGGATTCCAAACATCTGGGGTACCTCCCCTCCTCCCATTAACAGCTGGCAGCAGCAATGAATTGTTGGTGTCAGAATCATTGGCAGCAACAATGAATCCACGGTGTCAGAAAGTCCTGCCTCCCTACTTTCCCAGCTGTGGGTGTGCAAGGTGATCGGATGCACCAGACTTTTGGTAGCAGGGGTTCTGCCTGATCAGCTATGGTGTGCCACAATGTATTCTTAGCTGTCCCCACAGGCTGGGGCTCCTGCTACTACAGCTGTCTCTCTGCTCTTCCTGTCTATGGCTGGGTCTGGAGGGCAGGAGGCAAATGTCTGGTGGCTGTGGCTGAATGGCTCTAGGGCACCTGCAGGGCAGGGCTGAGGCTGGGCAGCTCCTCTACCATGGCCTCATTGCCCTGCATTGCCTTGTTCTCCTCCCCTTCCACCTGGGGGCTTGGACCTTACAGATGAGCTTAGAGTTAAGAAGGGCATGTATAAGAAATGGAAGAAAGGGGAAATCACAAAGGAGCAGTATACGTTAGTAGCCAACAGTTGCAGGGGGAAAGTCAGGCTGGCTAAAGCTCAGAATGAGCTCAGGCTTGCGACAGAGATTAAAAATAATTTTTAAAAAGGTTTCTTCATCTGTGTTTGAAGTAGGAGGAAGAACAAGAAAGTGGTAGGTCCTCTGCATGGAGAAGATGGAGAAATGTTGCTGGGTGACAGAGAAAAGGCGGAACAACTCAACACCTACGTTGTCTCTGTCTTCACCCAAAAGGAAAGTGATGCCCAACAAGGTGATAAGGAAGGAGCTGCAGCCCAAGATAGTAAAAGAGGTAGTAAGGGAACACCTAGCTACTTTAAATGAATTCAGATCTCCAGGGCTTGATGAGCTGCATCCAAGGGTACTAAAGGAGCTCGTGGATGTAATTTCAGAGCCTTTGTCTATGATCTTTGAGAATTCTTGGAGAACAGGTGAGGTCCCTGCAGACTGGAAGTGGGCAAATGTCCCCATCTTCAAAAAGGGGGGGAAGGAAGACCCAGGTAACTACCGACTGGCAAGCTTGACTTCAATACAAGGGAAGGTCCTACAACAGATAATTCAAGTACTGTTGTGGCCCACTTGGTCTGAGAGGATGCACAGCATGAATGGATAACCTCAATCCCTCCAGGTGCAGGGGTGTCATCTAGGAGGGGCCAAGGGCCCCCCAAAAAATTTCAATAAGAGGGCCAGGCCCCCTCAATATTCTGTGGCATGTAACAGGCCTCATGGGACCTCATCACAGCTGCAGCGGGCCCCATTAGACCTCCTCCACAGTTGCAGTGCAGGGACTTCCCCCAAAGCCACCCCACTCTCCCCAGGGGTCACCATTTACCAGCTCCACTTTGCACCCACCTAGATTTTGGCCTGGCTGGAACTTCCCTAAAACTAGCCTCCTATACAAAGGTAAAATTCACACATGTTGCTCCACCCACTTTTGCCTCTGGTCCTGCCAACCACTGGTATGTTTCCCCAGGAAAGTTGCCCAAAAGGGAGTGCATTTCCCCATGCCTGTTGTAGTGCATTTGCTTTGCATTCAAAAGAATCCAGTTTCAATACCCAGGTAGGACTTGGAAAGACTTTTGCCTGGGGAGCATCCATTAGGCAGTGTAAATCAGCCTTCCCCAACCCTTCAGTGCCTTTCATATGTTTTTGATTCCAGTTCCCATCAGGCCCAGCCATGGTGGCTGTGAACTGATGGGAGCTGTAGTCCAAAATGATTGGGGGGGGGCAACAGCTTTGGAAAGTGGTGCAGACAATTCTGAGCTAAATGGACCAACAGTATGGCTCTGTTGTTGTGTCCTGAACAGGGTGTGGGGCTCCAATTAAGTTTTCCATGGAAGAGAATCTTACGGGAGAATATTCACAATGCTCCCGTTGGTGTGTATCAGGGGTGCCAACTTGAATAAAATATTGGGAGGCAGAGGCAGGTAATTCCCGCCCCACATAATTGATCACATGACACAGCACACATATACCATTTGAATGACAGTGCCCCAAAATGGCAATCCCTCAAATATTTTATTGGGGGGAGGGGCGAAGACACTTTGGACCCTAGGATTTGGCTCCTAGGGTGTGCACCCCCCCCCCAAGGCAGAAACAGCACTTGCTTCACTCCCTGGTGATTTAAGTTCCATTTTAGCACCACAAAACATAACCTGGCATTTTTGCCCTTTGCAAATTCACCCTTTGCCTGTAAGGAACATATTGAGGTTGATGGTGTTTATATTAATGGAGAAATGTCTGAATTTGAGATTAGTACGCTGAAAGAATGGAATAACTTGGCATCTCATTTTATGCCGGTGATACAGCATTTACTGTAAGGAGGAACAAACAAAAGGCTCCAGAGACATGAAACTGTTAGAGAACTAGGTAAATTACATAGGCTTTTTTATTAGAATTCTTGGAATATATTAATAGGGTGAAGTAATAAATGTTAGTCCCCTGCTCTACAAAAAAAATACAACCTAAGTCAGTTTTTACCAGCGCAAATAATACTTTGTCCCTGGGCCAGTTCTGCGGCTTCTTAATTCTGTAACCCTGGTCAAGATTCTTCACCCTGCTGTGAAGTCATCCTTGAGTGTTAATGCTACCACTGGGATGTGCCAAGTAGCCCAGCTGCCAGCTTTCACACAAAGTGTGCAACTCTCTGTAGCGATTGAGCTTAATACACTTTTAAGGGTTCTACATCACCCAGAACTCTGATTGCACAGGGTTCCAGGTCTCATGGAAGTCTTTGCACTGGCACAGCTTGATTGCTTCAGACAGTTCTGCTCTTTGCACAGAAGCTCAGGGGCATGTTCTCGGGTCCCGTGTTAACTAACACAAGAGTGTTAATTCAGAAAAAGGACTTCTCAGTTTATTTAAACCAGCAGTAGGGAATGCCCATTCCAAAAGCCTGATTATGCCTCCACATTTGGTCCACCAGGCCATTTCGGCCAAGTCACACCCATCTGCCCTATACCTCATATCATAAGTGATGCCAGGTATGGGGTGGGTAAAGACCTAACTAGGTCAAATGGGGGCTTGCAGACACTGATGATTGGCTAATGGGCAGTGTCTGCAGAGCCCTGTGCACAGCACTTACAAGCACCTGCTGTCAACTGGTCATTGAGGTTTGCATAATTGCTGTGCACTGGGTTTAAGAACATAAGAAGTGTGCTGCTGGGGGTCAGACCAGTGGTTCATCTCCCTAATGGGAAGCCCACAAGAAGGACCTGAGTACAATCCTGTGATTCCAGAAGGAGGCATTCAGAGGCATTGTGCCCTTAACAGTGGAGGGCCTCTGTTTTTTGTTATATACCGGGTACTCGTACTATTGAAGTTACCAGGAGGCTGTATCTAGATTAGTGGGGAAGGGAATGAAGGGAAGATGAAGGGTGAGTTGGAAGACTAAGTGTTCTAGTTCCCCACCACCCCCAGAAAAGGGTTTGACTGATACTCTAGATTCCCTGCATCAAGGAGGCAGTACAACTAGCTGGTCTTACCAGGTCCCCTCCATCTCTAGGATTCTATGAGTGCGTCACAATTACTCTTTCCCAGTTGTGTTGACAGGGTTGAACATTGGGTAGTGGTGGCTGGTGCCCAATGGAACAGGGAGGTTAGGGGAGGCAGGGAGCCCAACAGGAGGTGGAGCCAGAGCCCATGACAGGTAGAGCCAAAACTAGACAAACTATGTTTTGCCCCCATCTTCCTCCCAGCTACAAGGGTAACACTAAGACTAAGGAGAAGGAAGCTGACAGTCACCACCACCCCCTGGACAGGTAGCAACAAGGAGGGAGGGAGGTGGGGGCTGTCTGAGGGCAGACTGTGGTTGGTGGGGGCAGTGCCCCATTCTCCTTAATGGATCAGCCTCCACTGATTTGGGGGCCGTAGCCCATTCAGCATAATGAGCAGGAGGGCCCCAAACATGGGCCTAGCCAGGATTTTTGTTAGTGGGGGCAGGCCTTTGTTAGGGGGGCAGAACCTCAGTTAAGTATTTTTATTGATTTTGGCCCCCCAGCTACGCCTATGGCCCCAAACACAGCTGGGGGATGGCTTGCCGGTTTTTGAACTCAGTAATGGAATGTACATTGCCATCTAAAGAGACTCCCTGCCCTCTCCTGCAATAAGGTTGTGCCCAGAGTCAAAAGGACAAGTGCACCACTGCTGTTCCCTTCCTCCCCCATGCTTAATAAGAAGTCTGAGGCACTTGGGTTCTCTGCACAGCCAAAGCACTGCCAAGCTGTTGTTGAGCATGCATGAGTGAATTGTGCATCCAGGAAAAATTTGTTAGCTTGACAGACCCTGAGGCCACGCCTGTATTGGCCTAAATCTACCCTTATCTCCCCACCTCTGTAGTGGATTGGAAATAAGAAGTTTGGTGATCTGCAGCCTTTAAAGAGAAGGTACAGAGAGGGGAGATTTCAGTAACTGGTTTACTGTCCACTTCTCCAAATATGAAGAGCCTTCAGGGTCCTTTGGATGGACTTGGGAAGCCTGAAATCAAACTAGTGATGGACAAATCTGTTGATTTTGTTTTCTCTCAGTTTCTCATTTTTCCAATTTAAAGTTCACCGCATTTTAGCATCAATCTGAGCATTTTTTTTAAAACGTAGTTTTCTCACAAAAATTCACCAGCCTTTTAGTACAGTTCTAATATGGTGGTTTTTGAAGGTGATTAATAAATCAGTGGTAATAGCAACAATAACAACAATAACAATAACATAATAACATGCACATTTTTGCTAGCAGTTTCCCTAGAATCATGAATCTATGCATGCTTTTTAAAATAGTAGTATATGCATTTTCGGCAGACTATGCCTCAGTACACACATTTTTGTACACATCACATGATTGGAGAACTGCATCACAAAACTCAGAGAAGTGTGAAAGTCGAAGGATAGCTACATTTCTGTTTGTATATTATTTGAGGACATGCAAATTAGGCAGATGCTATTCAAACAAACTCAGCCTTGTTCTTCCATTGGTAAAGTAGAATTAGTAGTACCGGTAGTAGTGGTAGTAGTAGAAGTAGTTTTGTTACCGTACATGCCAACCCAGTCTCAGAGCAGTGAGAGACTCTAGGGGTTCCAAGCACTTTCCCACGCACTCATTTTCCCCCCAAAATGAAAGCAAGCAGAGACAATGGTGTCCTTAGGATATCTGGTTTTATTCGGAAAGATATACAGGCTGAGCATAGGATGGAGGAACTCGCAGCATTAACACTCCCAAAATCCTCTTTAGGTTTCCAAGGAGCTCCAAAGTTCAGCCCGGAGCAAGACATCTCTCTCTCTCTGCAGCTTCTGCTTTTCCCTCTTTCACCCAACAACTCTGTCTATCATTCTCCCACCTACCAACCAGGTGAGGTAGGTGGAAGAAAGGCCCACCCAGTTGCTCTCTGGCAACAGAGCAACTTCTTTGGATATGCTAAATTTATTAGCAAGGCAAAGCCATTACCTTGACTAAGGAACTGGTTTGGCAAGCTTCCCTTATTTATACATGGGCATAGCCGGGATTTTTTTTGGGGGGGGCAGGCTTTTTTAGGGGGCCAGAACCTCAGATTTGTATTGATTTATGTTGGTTTGTACTGATTTAGGGGGGCAGCTGCACCCCTGCCGTACCCCGGCTACTCCCATGCCCTTATACATTCTGCGCTCACAGATACAGAATCCCACGGATTGTAAGGAAACCAGGGTATCATACAGACCCCCCCAAGTCATAACAGTAACAACAACAACAACAACAACAAATCATAGGCGTACAGATGCAAAGCACAGATGTAAATAGTTGTAACCTGCCTTGGGACTTGCCTGGGTGAATGGTGGGTAATAAATTTAACAACAGCAGCACCAGTATTGATAATATTAACAAGATGAAAGCAGTGTCCTGCATATACAGCAAACTGTGACGCCTTGAACCAAACTGTCTGGCACATTTCCAAGTCACAAATCACTCTGTCAAATTTCAAGCCCCACTTCAATATTTTTCTAAGACTTTCCAAAAATCATCTACCGATGGAACTTTCCAAAAATCATCTACCGATGGAACTTTGCAGGGACTCGCCCATATTACAAAAGCAAATACAGCTGCGGTGGGGGTGCCCGTGCAATCTGGTGCATATGAGAGATAAAAGCAGCTTTTCAAATGTCATTTTCTTTCTGCACTGTATTCCCTAACAATGATCCCTGTGATGAAAGTCAGGAGTCCTTAGCAGCTGTCATGGCTGTGGTCTCAAGCTCTCATGCTAGGGAAAAAGCATCGATACCTCCCCTTTCTTCTCGTGCCACCGGAACAGCTAGTTGGATAAACAGCCTAATGTTAATTCAGGGCCAGTCATGAACTGCAGCTGAGGAAGAGAAAGATAAATCTGCTGAGTCAAAATCAGTCTGTCCATAGACTCCCAACTCTATGCAGATATGATCTCTTCATATTTCCAGTCAGGGCAGCTTGTTGTGGAGACTTGACTCGGGGCCATCACAAGAACATGACAGCCTGCTGGATCAGTCCTATGACCTGCAGCCTGTCCTTTAGGGCTTTTGGACAGGTTTAGGGATGAGAGCAGTGGGACATACATGTTTCAGAAAGGCCAGGAATCAAAATTCCCTGTGAGACATCATCATAACCATCATCATTATTACAGTATATTTTTCTTGGATGGAATCCCTGACAGAAACATATCTGGCTGTTCTTTGCTTTTCTTTACCCTGCTATTCCACCTTCCCCTTTTCTCTCTCCTTGTCCTTCCCATGCTCAAAATTATCCAGGCCCCTGGGTTCTTTTGGTGCTTTTTTTTAACGTAATAAAATATTTATGTCAGCATCGTGAGTCTGCTCTGCAAGGCCTGCAACTCTCAAGCTCGGGAAGCACACAGGCTTTTAAAGAGCAGGACAATTTCCCAACGTCCTAAGCATTTTCTGATTCTCTGAATCAATAATGCACTTTGCTCTATACAGCGACTGGCTTGCCTGCTGCTGCTGTGCTCCTTTTTTCATATGATCCGCCTGCTTATGTGTAAGTATGCATGGGAATGTGCGTTATTCCTTTCCTTAGTGAGAGCCAGGCCCTTCCAAAGCCTGTAAGGAAACCGCTGAGCGTAGGAGCCAAGAAGCTTAACTCCTGGGTGCCCTTAGTTGCAGCAAAGTGATACAGAGAAGTGTAGGGGAGGGAGAGAGAGAGAGACAGACAGAGAGAGAGCTCACCTGCAAAAAAGAGGAAACTGATCTATGCCTCTGTAAGGAACTGTTGTCTCTAGGGTTGCTAGACCAGGAGCATCCCAGACACTAAGAATTCAGGGCCCAAACCTGATACTTAGGGGATGGTCTCTGGTGATGTCATGGGACAGGTCCCTGGAAACAGGTTGAGAGTGAGGAGGGCAGATCCCACCCAGTGTCTGTGCTATAATTTGCAGCCAGCTCCTTCCAGACTGAAGCTTACACTCTGCATGCACATTCTTATTAATATATCTATTAATTAAATACACTCTTGTCCACCTGTAGATTTAGGCCCTCCACCTGCTGCCATCTGGAGGGGGCCAGGCAAACATGGAGACTTCTGGTCAGACCTGGAGGTCTGGCAACTCTAGGTGTCTCCCAGAGCACAGGGTGCTTTTTGCCTTTGCACTATTTTTAAAAATATTGTTTTGTAGCTAGTTTGTTCCTCTAGATTCCTTTGGGAGGAAGGGTGGAATACAAATGTAATAATAAATGAAAATCAAGTAATGCAACTTTGGGTACAAGTTAGGATAGGGGAGGGCAGAAATTCAATTCAGTTCACATTGAAAGGCAAATTTGGATGTTCTTAAACAATATGGGAACCAAAACACAGCCTTCCTTTGAAATTCACGTTTCTGCATTTTGCAAGACAGTGCTCCAACCAGTGTTCACAGAAATGCATATACTTATGGTAGTGGAAAGAGTAAATAAAAATGAATATATATAGTTTAAATAACATAGAAAGGTGCATTTTATTAGGGGAAATTGCTTGTAAGAATGTGTGCATTAGTCTAAACTGCATAAGAAAGGTGTTTATTAGGAGAAAATTTCATGAGGTTTTTTAAAATGCAAAATTTGCTTTAAGTATTAAGATTGGGGGGAAATTGGCATCTGGTTGGGCACTGTGAGAAGATGCTGGGCTAGATGGGCCATTGGCTTGATCCAGCGGGGTTCTTCTTACGTAAAAATGAGAAACCAAGAGAACCAAAATTGTCAGATCCATCCCTGGAAACAGGTGACTGCAGCTTCTGATGAGATTTCTCAGGATTCCTTTTGGTTCTAGTGCCGTTACTTTTTCATTTGTGGCAATGCATGGGTGTAGCTGTGGTGTAGTGGCTACTTGGCCGAAAAAGGCAGATACAATACCACTGGAGCTTGCTTGAAAGAGGAGACAGTGAAGTTCTAGGGCGGCAAACCTGAGCTACAAGGCCCGGTTCAGAGAAAACTCTCCCACTTCCCCTTCTCTGTCTTTCCAATGCTGCTTCCTAACCAGATTTTAAACTGTAGCTCCCAACTCTAGTTTGAAAGGAAACTATGGTTGATGCATACTATAGTTTGCCTGGTTCAGACAGCTTTGCAAGCAATGGTTTGCTCAAATCAGGAATCAAGAGAGGGTATGGGAGCACATGAAATGTGAAGGAGGCAGCACCTGAACCTCAAAGCCTGTTTCTTGCTCACAGTAGCCAAACCATGGGTATACCTCTGATATACAGTGATCCCTCGACTTACGACTGACCCAACAATGGGTCAGTGACCCGACTTCCGTATTTTTCGAGTTACGAGGGATCAAAGGGACCGCGCGCTCCCGAATTTTTTCGACTTCCGAAAGGAAGTTGCGGCCGTTTTAGATAGGGTTTTCTCGAGTTACGAAGTTTAGATAGGGTTTTTTCGACCTACGAATTTTTTCTCCCCAATGCATTCCTATGGGGACTCGACTTACGATTTTTTCGACTTCTGACGGTCCCGTCGGAACGGATTACCTTTGTAAGTCGAGGGTCCACTGTAATTTCCGTCCCTCCCCCCCAATATTCTCCACAAATCCTCTACTATTCCTTTGCCTCCTCGGGGCTGGCTATATTGAGCTACTGCTACCTACTTCTGCAGTACTCAGGTTCTTCCTCCCATGTTCCTAACAACAAGCATCCCCTCTACAGTCATACCTCGTGTTACGTATGCTGTGTTACGTACGTTCGGGATAAGCACGGAGGTGGCCCGGAAGTCCTCCGCGGAGCACGCATGGGTGTGCACGGGTACGCAGAAGCATTCTGCGCAGTTCGCGCATGCACAGAAGCTCAAAAACCCGCGAACTTCTGGGTTTTTTGTTTTTTCCCTCGTGCGTTCATGTTATGCCCGCCCGGGTTACGCAGCGCGACCCCGGAATGGATCGCGTGCATAACCCAGGGTTCCACTGTATTAGCAACATTCAGGGTTGAATGCCTGTTCTTATGTAGCCAAAGTGGCACCACCCACACAAAAGGAAGGTATCAGTGGACTCAGGGGTCAAAACATATTTGGGAAAATAGAACTCTAAGGAACTTCACATGCATTACTCATGACATTTTTAAATCCAGTAAGAAAGGGGATTATTATTATTATTATTATTATTATTATTATTATTCCCATATACCAAGACATTAAGGAGAACAGCACCGTGGATTTCCTAAGGCCAACAAATGACGTTGTAGCTGAGGCCTACTTATGGAGATAGCACAGGAAGCTGCATTGTACTGAGTCAGACTATGAGCTCAGTGTCCTCCATACTACCAGCCAGTGTCTCTCCAGGGTTTCAGGCAGGGAGTCTTCCCCATCCCTACTTTGAGATGCCTGGGATTGAACCTGGGACCTTTTGCAAGCAAAGCAGATGCTCTATCACTGAACTATGACACACACACACCCCCGCGTCTGAATTGTGTCACTTCAGATTGCCAAGTGAGGACTCACACAGCTGAAAGCTTCTCAGTACTTATAAATTCCCCACACATTAAAAATGCCTAGGATTGCTGCTATACTGTGCACATTTCCCTGGAAGCGAGCCTTGTAGAATTCAGCATGACTTGCTTTTGAGTAAACATGCGTAGGATCGGGTGGCGCGTCACTCTGCTGCCAGTCGTGATCTAAATCGCAAACAAGTGGCTGCAGCTGAGTGTCTGTCCTTTATTTGGAATTCTCACTCACCCTAAGAGGATCAGCAATTTCTAGGTGGGCTATGGGGTGAAGTGAGGCTGTCATGGGGGCTGGTGGGGGGAGTGTGTGCACTTGCGCAGCTGAAGCCACATCAGATGGTGATGCGATTACCCCTTTAGTATGAAGGAGGCTCTTAAAAATCACTCCCTGGAAGCTGGAGCTCAGGGTGTTGCTGTGTGCCTGGACACGCCCAGCCCAGTTGACAGAAGAGATAATCTTCTTAGGAACACAAATTTCAGCCCAGAATGTCATTAACCCCTTCCCCCTCTGCCATATAATCTATTTCTCTCTGCTGGGAGTTCTGGATGCTTGAGAGAAATTCCAGCCATTTTTTTCACTGCAAAGATAAAAATTTAAAATGCAAATTGCCCAGTAAGATGGAGCATTTATCACGATGACATTTCACCCCACTCTCATGTAAATCACAGCACCTTTTATGTTCAAGTGACACAAGCAGAGAGTCCTGGTTAGCAATGTTTCATTGCAGTACTTGGGAGCCAGGAAGTGGGAGGAAGGATATCTTTGATTGCATGTTATTGCGTGTTGCTTTCGTGTAGCATGTGAAAGAGCAAAAGAACCACCAACTTCTGTTCACTACACACACAAAAAGAACCCTCCTCATGAATAGCAGAAAGCCATTGGGAGGCTGGGATAGCTTGGCCCAGGGGTCGGCAAGGTTTACCTCGCCTGGGCCGGTTCACACCAGCGGAGATTCCTCCGTGGGCTGGATCGCACACGTGCCTGTGATTTCCTGCGTCTGCACAGACGCGATTTCCAGTGCCACAGAAGCAAGTCCCCGTGCCGCGCTGCGCTACTTTAGCGCAGCGTGTGGGGACTCACCAAGCAGTCGGCTCAGTTCAGGGGTGACTCGTGGGCCAGTGTGGGCTGCTTGTGGCCCATGGGCCTTAGGTTGCCGACCCCTGGCTTGGCCTCAACAATCTATGCTCTGATAGCCTCCTGCATAGACTACTGCAATACATTTTAATGTGGAGCTTCCCTTGAAGATGGTCCAGTTGGGCAGTGCCTACACTGCATTAGAGTGCCTGTGCTATTGCAGGTGCAGAGTAAGGATGTCAGAGATTTCAATCAGCAACAATAACGGGAACAGAAATTTCCATAATCTGCATGCTCATCTGGAGGTCAGGAATGGAAATAATGCAAGCAAAAATGAATGGTATTCACTGTCATAGGTTTTTGTTAGTCCACAAATAAACTAGTTTTTAAGGATGCTCAGAATTGTAACTCTGTGAAGGAGAAACTACAGTCCCCAGGATTCTTTGGGGGAAGTCATGTGCTTCGGATGCGCGTTGGTGTGTATGATGCAGATCAGACCTTAAGAAATACAGTACCCCTAAATAGAGGGGAGGGGGCAGTGTCTAATATTGCTTCTACCAGAGGCTCTGTTGTTACAAGGGAATCCCACCCTCACTCCTGGAACGGGCAACCGGAGCTGCTGCGTGTGTGTGTTTGGGGGGAAGTGATCCACTAGTTGCTGGCTTTTGACCTGCACGTTTCCAATGTTCTACTTCTGTTGTGTGTTCAGACACATTCTCTCATTCATTTTCTTTTAATACTATAATCTCCTAATACATGCAGACCTAATATCATTACTGGGTTGAGAATGAAGGAGATGAAATAGAATAGGTGGGAGGAATTGTTGGGCCTATCTGTCTGTCTTTGTTTATTTGAATCTATTTCCCCCCCTTCTGATGTCATGTTGCATATTGTTAGGAGTCCTGAGCTTCTCTGTTGGAGTTTGAAAGAGGGGTCAACATATTAGTATAAAAAAAGATTAAAATTGTGTGATAAAGCACCATGATTTTCTAAGCACTGTACAGAGATTAAAAGATAATATCAGTCCCTGTTCACAACCTCACATATTGGGGTAGGGTGAATTGGGAGGGAAAGAGGTAAATGCAAGTTCGTGTAATGCTCTGTTGTGGATGTTGTGCATGAAGGAGCAGACACATACTCTTGTGATTGCTGAGGAACAAATAACACTTTATGTGGTTCATGTTGTTAAGGAAAAATTCTGGGGTGAGAGACTGCTCAACAGCCCAGCTGGTCAGGGTGGAAGTCCCTCACAGGTCCATGCGGTCAGTAAAAGAAGGAAGTTCCAGCCAAGTAATTTGGAGCAAAACAGTGGTCAGTAGACCACAACATTTATTGCTGCGCAACAGGTCCCCACAGGAGTAAGAACCCTGAGCATCCTCTTTTAAATCTTCCCTCTTTCCCCCAGAATACACTTTGAGCAGAATCATTGATACATGATCACTACATCACCGGCATGTCACAAATGGGGAGGGGTATACAAGGGTTACACAAGTTCAACATTAGGTCACCTTTCCCAACACCTCTTAAGTACCCATCACCGAAAGAACAATAAAACTCTTTACATATCCTTGCCCTCAGGACTTGTCTGGAGATGGGCTTTCAGAACACCTGACTTGCTAAACTGCCTCTGCGGGTGTCTTTTGTTGCCCCCTTGGTCACTACCTGACACTTGGGGAATTATGCAGGATGCTGTGTTCCTGCTGCCTACATGACTTCCTGCTTCTTGGTTCATGGAGGGAGTTGGAGCCCAAATTCACCTTTCTTTAAGGGTTAAAACAGTGTTGGAATGAGGAGAATCGGTTAAAGTATGGATTTTCTACAAATTTATAAAGCTAGGTATCTTCCCTGAGCCGTCAAGTTGAAAGGATACATTCAGCCATAATATTTGTAATATTGTAACAACTTTAGGCAATCAAAAGATGTGTGTGTTGTGCTTGTGCGACCGATGGGGAGAAGGGCTTGGGCTCATCATCCTGGGGCTTAAGAGTAAAGGGGGAGGCGGAAACCCTATCTTAAAGATGTGGGGGCCCCTTGTCATTTCCATAACAATATTATATTGCTCTATTATCATTAGTGCCAACTAGTGACTTTAGCTGTAACTGCACTTACTTTACAACTACCCAATCCCATTTATTACCATTGCTTAATCTAGGTATGTCCTGTTCTGGTGTTCTAAGTCAATCATGAAACGGGAAGAAGGAGGCGAGTGCACTGGGAGAGAACCCTGTCTGAAATCTTGGGGAGCTTCTGTCTGTCAGTGTAGACAATGCTGAGCTGGATAGGCTGATTGTCTGACTCAGTAGAAGGCAGCTTCCTAGGTTTTCCTATTTAAACCAGTCCTTTATTCAGAATCGTGAGGACTTTAGTCAGACTTGGTTTTTAGGGGAAGGGTCATAACTCAGTGGGTAGAGCATCTGCTTTGCATGCAAAAGGGTCCCTGGTTTGATCCCCATCGTCTCCAGGTAGGGCTGGGAGAGACTCCTATCCAAAAGCCAGAGAGCCACTGCCAGTCAGTGTGAACAATACTGAGCTGGATGGACCAGTAGACAGAGCTGCAATCCCCAGAGTTCCTGGGAAGAGGGATTACTTGTTAAACCACTTAAAGGATTGTAGCTGTGAGGGGGAAAGGGGTCTCCTAACAATTCTCAGCACCAGTAACAATCTACAGTGCCCAGATTTCTTTGCGGGAAGCAAGTGACTGTATAAAGTGGTATCATAGCATTTCAAATGCATGGTTTCAAATGTGGCCTAGGAGAAAGACAAAACAGCTGTCCTTTGGGGAGGGGACAGGATTGGGAAGTATATATATACTTAGCTCCCTAACTGCATCCCTTGTCATCCTGCGCTGTCTGTAAAATGACCAGCAAATCCCCCAGTTCTGAGGGTATGTTTATTAAAGTGACGCTTACTTCAGTACAAAATTTGTAAAGAAGTAATAATAATAATAATAATAATAATAATAATAATAATAATAATAATAGTTTATTATTTGTACCCTGCCCTGAAATCTCAAGTTGATTTGCATAGCACTGGGGTTACTCAATATTGCCAATACAAAATGGTCTAGACTGATATATATATTTTAAATCCTCCTAGAATTCTGCGTGCACACATTTAAAAAAAATAAAATAGAAAGGAGCGAGACACTGCTTGTTTCTCTATTTCTGTCCATGCACTAAGCGAGTCCCAGGAGAATGCATGAGCTACATGATGTTCATAAAAGTAAATCTGCTTTGGTTTGGGCTAAAGGAAAAGAGAGATGGTGGGAGGGGGGGACGTCTTGCCAAACATATCCCAGCTTATATGATTACTAAGGCTTATTCCATTTGAACTGGGTGTCTCTTTCTGCTGATTCATGGCAACTGGAAAGGAGCATCCCTGAAAACTCCTTCGCTTTGGCCTGCCCCGCCCCCCCCCACCCCAAAGATCCTGTAATGTGACCTTGGACTCAAAGAACCTTTTGGCTAGGGAGCTTAAAGGGGAGGGAAAAGGTAAATAGAGAACAATCAATAGCCCCCAAACCACAATGTGGAGAGAAGAACGGAAGGGCACCTGGGTGAGCCAGCATTCAGGCACCCTGTTTCCGCCTTCTGAATAATTCAGTGCAGGCCTGACCAGTCTTACCAATAAACAGGAAATGCCTTTCCAGGTGGGAACATTGCTTTCTCTCTAACTGGTGCAAACAAACAGGAGGAGCAGGAACAAAATATTGAATGCAGAAATCAGTGAAAGCTAGTCCGTTAGGGTGAATAGGATGCTACCCCACCCAGAGCGGTAGCTTGGGGGGGGGGGGCTAACCAGGTTGTGGTTTTTTTGCTCCTGGTGAACCTTCAGAGGGTACCATTGAGACTCCTAGCCTGTGTGTGTGTGTGTGTGTGTGTGTGCGTGTGCGTGCAAATGCACATGGGTGTGTGCGTGCCAAACTGGGTCTTTGATCCGGGTGAAATAAAGTCTAGTTTTGCCCCGCTGCACCAATGTCATTCTGTCATCAGCCAGCCCCTACATGCTTGCCATGTATTACCATGGTATTACTCTGCCTGTCTTCCTGATCTCTCTGCCCTATCAGTGGAGGCTGGTCCTTTAGGACAAACGGGGCAGGGGCCCCACCTGCCAGCCTTCTTTCTTACACCCAGTCCAGGGTGTGGATTTAGCAGCACTGGCTGTCAGCGCTCTCCTACTTAATCTCATTGTTGACCTTGAGAACTCAGCAGGGAGGAGGATGGAGACCAAAATAGTCTCAATAGGCACTGGCCAAAATCTTGACAGAAGCACTCATTCTCCCTTCTCTTTAAATGTCAATTGGCCAATACCATCACCCTAAACTGAGGGTGGCCCAGACTGACCCTTCCAGCTTTTTCAGCAGGATGTTCATCAGCATTATCAACATTCATCTGACTGCTATCTTTCCATAGTCGAACCATGCTCAAAGCGGCTTACAACATCAAAATATTTACATAATAGCAAAAATATTACACAATTTAAGTAGTAATAAACAATAAATGAAAACAGTTTACTAAATATACAATAAGATTAAACAATCCCCACACGATTCCTAAAAGATCTAAGAATAAAGATTCAAAAATATTAATACCAATAATAGCAATAAAAATAAGCATCTCTAGGATTAAATCTTGAACCTGATTGAAAAAAACTCCCAGACAATACCCCACCATGATATTCTCCAGGGATCTTGGAAGGCAGTCCTGAGTCTGGTCAGACAGGGTTCACATCACATATCCTCCTTGTGGGAGGGGCCATCCCAGACCGACCCTGCCTTGCACTTGGTATGGTCAGGTCCTGTAGAGCTCCTTGGGAGCTCAGTCCTCCTCCCTGACTCAGTTTTGTCATCAATTTTCCTCTGCCTGTGCTATCCTCAAGTCCTGCCCCCCCCAATTTCTCCCACCTGATCTCCTTTGGGGAGCAGGGGGATGCTCCAGAACTTGTAGCGCCTCAGAAAGGCACCCATAAAGCCTACAGACCTCAGGATGAGGAGGAAGAGGAGGCGTGACAAGCAGTCAAGCTGCAAAATTGTGGAGCAGCTGCCAGCCCAGTGATCCTTACTCCGCCACTTTCCTTCCCTCCCAGTCTGGCAGTGGAACGTCATCTGAAGGCATCCTATCAGAGGGACCTCTATTTGCCTTCACAGCAAAGCCAAATGGGGAACCAAGCAGTGCACAACCAGTTAGAGACAGTTAAGTCCTACTCTCCCAGAAAACCCCCAAGGTGACTTTTTTGGGGGAGGGGCATTTCCCAGTGTTTATTAACTGGATCAATGATGACCCCTTCCACAAGGAGGATCTTTGACATGGACCCTGCCTGACCAGTTGGTGGGAGGAGACACCCCAGACTCAGAGCTGCACTCCAATAACCCTGGGAATAGAAATTCATGGTAAGAATTTCTGTTTTTCTCTAGGCATCCTGAGCAATCAGACTTACACGAGGAGTCAGCCAGGACCTCGCCTTCCCAGGCCTGGCTGACAAATCAGACCAAAAGGTTCAATCTAGTCCAGCATCCTAGTGGCCAGCCAGATACCCTAATGTGAAGCCCACAAGCAGGACCTGAGCAGGAACGATTGGCATGGTTTAAAGACACAATCCAGCTAAGCAAACATGTTTGAAGATTGTGTGATGCAGTGCTAGTGAGGGGTGTGTAGCCTAGGGAGAGTTCCAATGGCCTGGAGGGTTACATTTGACCCTGAGGAATGAAGTTTACCTACTGATGATTTCTCAAACTATTTATGCAATGTACTGCTTGTGCTAGATATTAAAGTGGCTTTTGATACTGTCAAGCAACCTTTTGGACCACTTAACTGGGTTGGTGAGTGGGCAACACTTTCTTATGCTGGCTCCTGTCCTATCCAAGGGACTTAGTAGGCAACACTGGGAAATGATCACTTGGCCCCAGGGCTTTTTACCTATGAGGTCCCATTCTATCTTGTCCCCTACTTTTTTTAAATATTTACTCAACGATGCTGGGAAAGGTTATCCAGAGATTTTTTTTAGTGGGCCAATAGCATCCAGTTCTGTCTCTCCAACAGATTCTGGGGAGGTAGTGAAGGTACTGAAACAGTGCTTGATAGTGGTTCTTCAGGGTTTCAGAAAGGGGACAATTTCTACCTGGGAATACTGTTGGGGATTGAACCTGGGCCTTCTAAATGCCAAGCCAATGTTCTACCAATGAACTAAGGCCAGTGTGCCTTAGCTGTACCTTATAAGCTGCACTCTAGATAGGATTAGAGCTGAGCTGAAATTCCTTAGAATTTAATAATGTAGATTTTAATTTTTCTCCAGCACCACCCCTCTCCAGAAAAGGCCACTCTGCAGAATATTCTCTTATTATTCTCCACCATTTTGTATTTCTACTTCTTTGGTGGCCATTGTTTTTGCTTAAGAAATTTCACAGAGCAACAGCAATGACAGTGCCGCCCCTGAGAAACTGTTGGATAATTTCTCTTCCCCCTGCAGAAATTCAGTGCAATGTCCTCCCCCTCTCAAAGAATAATCTGCCCACAAATAGGTTGGAGAATTTTGTGTGGCCATTTGCACATAGCTTCTGGATAGGACCACTTATTTGTCTTTAGTTTTCCACTTCCAACAGAAGCCAATTGCAGAGTTTCAGGGGAAATTTATAAACGTACACACACTGAAAATGGATAATGAATTTGGCCATGATTTGTGGGAAGAATTGTACAGAGCCCTCATTTTTAGTGGTAGGAAAGCCGGTGTTCATTTATACTGGAATGTGTGTGTTTCAGCCCTGCTGTTTGATAGTCTCTGTGCTCATGTTTTACCACTTAACCAGCTATTAGCAGTAATCACTCTAAATTAATTATGGCTGCTTCCTTTCCCTAAATCTGTGAGTGGAGCGAAAATTAATTGCCAGCGAATATCTCCAGTTCAATGGGAATTCCATCCTGATCTCTTTCAGGTTATCAATTTGTGCCCTGGAGCATGAAATTTAATTACCTACAGATGTTATTTTTGGTTCCTGAAATCATCTTGCCCTTTCTCAAACTCAACAACATAGTTTGACTCAGAAAGCAAAAAAGGACTGTGATATTTTATTTTATTTTTTATTTGAAGAACATGCTGTTTTGTGGTTGGATGAAACATTCCACCTCAAGCATGCCCTATAAAGCAGTGATAGGGAACCTCAGGACCAGAGGACCAAAATGCAGCCCTCCTCCGTGCCTCTATGTCTGGATCTCCAGACACTCATCCGTGCAGGTCATGTCCTTAACCAGCTGTATTGTGGTTTGTCCTGTGGGTGTATTGCCCCCCTGGATGGAATGTGTCCCTGAACTGTGATAATGCATCTTGCTTGCCTGGGTAGAACATGTTGTAGCATCTCATGGGCCTGGGTAGGGTATTCCCTGTGTGAGAAAGGCTTGCAATGGAAGCAGGAGGTTTCAAGATAACCTCAAAAGCTGTATTACAACAGCAATAAATTATGTGTGCATTAAAACACACACACACGTGTGTGTGTGTGTGTGTGTGTGTGTGTGTGTGTGTGTGGTATGCTTAAAGGCTACAAGAAAAGGCCAGGTGGAATTATCAGGGGGAGTAATTCCACAAGTTTGGAGTCACCACTTTAAAGATCCTGTCCATGGTACCAACCAGCCTGATCAATGTTTCTGGCAGGCCAGAAACAGCCCCTGGGACCAATCATGGGACTCAGACATGCTGGCATAGAGTCAGCAGTTCTTGAAACAATTTGGTACTAGACCACCCAGTGCTTCAAAAGTTAGTATTAGCACTTTTAAATCGAGCCCTTTTAAACAGATGGGTAACCAACTCAACCAGGGATGCCAGCTCCAGGAGACTGAGCCCATTTGGCCGCCGCCCCATATTTGGGGGGTAGGGGCTGGGCCCCCCAATGTCCCAAAAGTGCAGAAGCAAAGTGCAGAGACAACTGCAGTGCAGCTCCAGTGACTGGCTCCTCCTCCTCCTCCTGCCCCAGCGGGGAAGTAGGGTTGAAACAGCCTCCTGCTGGTGGCACCCCCAGGTGGAGGAGGAGCCACAGGCCATTGAAGATACATGACTGCCATGTTTGACTCTGCCCCCAGGCGGCTCCTCCCAAGGTGCTGATGTCTTGCGCATGACATCAGGATGTTAGGACATCATGCATGTGATGTCAGGACATCGGGACATCATGCTCGTGAAATTGACAACCCCCAAATCTCCCTCATGAGCTGACACCTCTGAACTCAATTGATTCAAAATTAATATAATAGGTTCAAACTCTACAGCCCTCAAAATCAGGGGCGTTCCGTGCCTCTTGGCTACCCGGGGCGGGAAGCCAAGAGGCACCCCCCGGGGGCGGGGCGTAGTGGCGTGTGCGTGCGTTATGACGTCATGACGCACGCGTAAAGCGCGACGCCCCGCCCCCGGGGATGCCGGGTGCCAACTTCAGGAGCCTCCCGAAGCCGGCGCCCGTCCGGCATGGCATTCCTTGGTGCGTGCGGCGGCTGCTCGTGCACGAGCAGCCGCCGGCTGCACCAAGGAATGCCTGACCGGTGGCGGATTCGGGAGGCTCTGCAGAGAGTCTCCCGAAGTCGCCGCCGGTCACCCCCCTTGGAGCGCCGGGCGGCACGAGCAGCGCCCGGTGCGCCAAGGGGTGCCGGACGGGCGGCGGATTCGGGAGGCTCTGCAGAGTCTCCCGAAGTCGCCGCCTGTCACCCCCCTTGGCGCGCCGGGCGGCACGAGCAGCCGCCCGGTGCGCCAAGGGATGCCTGACCGGCGGCGGATTCGGGAGGCTCTGCAGAGTCTCCCGAAGTCGCCGCCTGTCACCCCCCTTGGCGCGCCGGGCGGCACGAGCAGCCGCCCGGTGCGCCAAGGGATGCCTGACCGGCGGCGGATTCGGGAGGCTCTGCAGCCCACAGAGACCCCCAAGCCGCCGCCGGGGCTCCAGGGCAGGGAGAGGGGCGGGCCAGCGAGGAGGGGTGTCACCCCTCCTCGCTGGCCCGCCCCTTTCCATTCCCCGGCCCTGCAAGCCAGCGGCGGGAAAAGCCGCTGGAAGGGGGGGTGCCATTTTCGGCGCTGCCGGGGCGAAGCCGCAGGGGCGGCCAGCGAGGGGGGGTGACACCGCTCCTCGCTGGCGCCCCTGCAGGTCCACCCCGGCATTGCCTAAAATAGCCTTAAAAATTTTTTAAAAAATATATATATATTTTTAAGCGCCCAAAGTGTCACCCTCCCTCAGGGTGGCACCCGGGGCGGCCCGCCCCCCCTTGCTATGCCCCTGCTCAAAATGACTAAATTTTACAGTAGCTTAAATTTCCAGACCATCTTTAAAGGCACTGCAATTGCCTAGTCTGGATACAACTGATGTATAAGTGCCTGAGGACAATTGAAATTATTCTTCATTGGTCCACAAAGCCACATATACAATAAAACCCACTGCCAGATTCTGGTAAGCAGAATCCAAGGATTAGTCTGGGGAATTTGGCTAAATGTAAAGAACAGAAATGCAGAGGAATGATAATTCTAGCCCTCTCTGTGTATGCATGTCTATGCTTTAAAACCAGGGTGGAGAACTCCTCAGCTTGTGAGCCTAATCTGGCCTTCCTTGTGGTCCACTAAGACCCTCAGCAATTTTGGTAGGCAGAAAAATAAAATAAAATAATACTATCTGCAACACCAGATAGTATAGAAGTTTAAACCTCTACACCCAGCCCAGTGCCATGATGGGGATTCAAATCAGCAACCCCCATTCAACATATTGACCCGAATCTCCATCACAGCACTAGGCTGAGCACAACAGATGCTTGCGAAAAGCAGGTTTCTTTCCTCTTCCCATCAGCTGATTGTGGGGGAGATGGGGGAGAAAGATGCCTTCTTTTGCCAGCATCAGCTTCACAAGAGAATTCTCCATTGCAATTTGCAAGTTTCTTTCTCACCCCCCCCACCCCATCAATTGATGGGCAGGACAGAGAGGCACTTTGCTGGTCCTATGCTAGGTGCTTGGACCATAGGGCTGGCAATGCCCTGTGCAGGGCAGTTTCCAAGTGCCTGACAGCCAGGTATTGGGAACCCTGCACAGGGGATTATGACAGTTGGGGGGGGGACCCACTTGGTTGTTATGTGATGTCATAATGACACCAAGTGATTGACAGGTGGATTGTGCCACCCACCAGTCAAAGTGCGGATGGAACCAGATGAAGAGCAGGCCAAAAAAGCTTAATAAATTAAAAAAAGGTCCCTGCTCCATTCTGCAATCAGCTGAAAGCTGCAATGGATATTTTAATGCCTCTCTGTATGTGTTTCACCTGTGTCCTGTGTGTGGTGTGTTTATGCATGCCTGTAGTCCCTTTGAAGCTTGTCCAAAGGTGAATGTGGGCCTCAGGCCAAAAGAAAAAGTGAGCCAGCCTTGCTTTAAAGCAACACCAACACCCAGCTGCTTAAAAGCAAAAAAAGCAAATCCTCACAAAAATTTCTCTGGTAAGCAGCATTGCTTACAAATAGAATTTCAGGCTCTTGCTGTGCACAGGAGTTGATGCATGCAGGAGAGACGGAGAGGAATGCGGAGTGCTTGGATTGGTTGTAGGGCTTATTTATTCTGGCTGCTGTTTATTAAAACCTTTCCCCAGCAGGAGCAGGCACGGTAAATACACAGGCTGATTCATTAGTGCTCCTGACCATCTGCTCCTCAGAGCTGGGGCTGAGCTTTTGACTCCACAAGTTGGGTCAGAAGGAGGGGGTAGGGGGGGGCGGTCTGTGGCAGCAAGGTTAGAGATTTACACATCTCCCACGTCTGTTGGGTGTCGGACTCTGCCATGATGGACAGATTTATTTGAGGCATGGGGTGGGGGATGGGAATAAAGAAACCCCAGAGGACCCACCGTTCACCAGAGTGTGCCATGCATCAAGTGGCGTATATGCATGCTGCTGCTTCTCACTTTCCTACCCCCCCTCCCCCTTGCCCCATAAAGTACCATTGTTTCAGATACAAGCAAATTATTGTTGACATGGTTCCTTCCTGTGACATCTTGCAGTATCTGGAGGAAATTCTATCCTAACATAAGCGCTTTGCTGCTGTCCTCAGCAAAATGGGAACTTTGTAAACTAATCGGGTAATCTTTAAGCCAGAGGCCAGCAGCAGTGTCTTAGGACACCCAAGCTGGTGCATAAGGAGCTCTCAAGGGTGTGGCAAGGTCCTTAAGACTCCCAATGTCCAAGGGAGGGGGGGCTGATAATGACTCCCATCTGGGACAGGGGATCAGTTCAAAGCCAGGGGCTCATAAGGACACTGCCAGGCTCTCATAGCCTGCAGGTGGATTGCCCTCTGAATTAAGGGTGTGAGTGGTCCACAACCTGTGCAGAGAATCAGAAAGATATCCTCATTCCTGTCATCACCCATTGACACAGACCTAGCAGGATCAACACCAAAAAAGCAGCCTGTTTCAGGAGCTGCCTGCTTATCACCCATGCTCCTAAGTAAAGTGCTCCTATAGGCAAGAGGTTTTTTGCAGGTGGGTTGTGAAATATGGGGATGCGGGTGGAAACAGCGTTTCCATGCGCTGCTCTGGTTCGCCAGAAGCGGCTTAGTCATGCTGGCCACATGACCCGGAAGCTGTACGCCGGCTCCCTCGGCCAGTAAAGCGAGATGAGCGCCGCAACCCCAGAGTCGGACACGACTGGACCTAATGGTCAGGGGTCCCTTTACCTTTACCTGTGCAATATGACATTGGCACAATAATAGTGCATTAATGGTGGATTTCTATGGGACCGTCCTGGGGGATGCGGGTGGCGCTGTGGGTTAAACCACAGAGCCTAGGGCTTGCCAATCAGAAGGTTGGCGGTTCGAATCCCCATGACGGAGTGAGCTCCCGTTGCTCAGTCCCTGCTCCTGCCAACCTAGGAGTTAGAAAGCACATCAAAGTGCAAGTAGATAAATAAGTACCGCTCCAGCAGGAAGGTAAAACAGCATTTCCGTGTGTTGCTCTGGTTCACCAGAAGTGGCTTAGTCATGCTGGCCACATGACCCAGAAGCTGCGGACAAACGCCGGCTCCCTCGGCCTTTAGAGCGAGATGAGCGCCGCAACCCCAGAGTCGTCCGCGACTGGACCTAATGGTCAGGGGTCCCTTTACCTTTATGGAACCGTCCGCACATAATTCTGCTTCATTAGTTGTTCTGCAATGCTTACCCCCTCTGTGATCCTGAAAGGGGGGGGGGAACGACTCTTGCACTAAAGCACAACAAAAGCAGGACACATACAAAAAATCCCAGAATCTCCTTTGGTAGGAAAAGGATTTTAGCAAGAAGCTATGTGACATGCACCATGGAAATGAATTAGCATGTCCACCCTGAATCTTCAGTAGATACAAACAGATTTGAAAATGGAATAATGCTTGACCAACCCAATACCATAATGCGCATGAGTAATCACAAATGCACAGTAAAAAGCATGTCTTGGGGAGATGCAAAAGTTTAGAGTGGCAAAGAATTGCAGGTCAAAATTCCCAATATAATCTGCCAAATATTGCCCCTGTATGGCAAATACTGTTGTAGAGACTAGACAGGGAGACTTTGTTCATTGTTGGCTTACAGAAACTCACTCAGTGATCAGTAAACTGCCACATAAGGCTTGGTCACTGAGATTTGTTCACTTGGCCATATAAGGGATGGATGAATATGTCCATTTTGGTTTCTCATGTTTCCAGCCTTCAGTACGCTACATTTCCGCATAGGTATAGATATGGATATAGATATCTCCACAAAAACGCACCAGCTTTTTAATGCACATTTCTCTTAATATAAGCATTTTCATTTCCAATTTTGCCTAATGTACACCTTTTATTTTTGCAAGGCATTTATTTCTCCTACCGGGATGCAATTTTGTATGCTATTGTCACTGATAGATGCATTTTCATGCACACTTTCCCCTAATAATACAGAGTTTTGTATTTATTTGGGGAGGGTTGGAAAAGTGCATTTGAAAATTTGGGGACAGGTTAGTTTTGAAGGAGGGTAGCAGTGTATTGGTTTAGATGACTATTCCTAGTGAGGGTAGTTCTGCTAGCTAAACCATTTTAAGCTTCTCATGCAAGCACCACTGGTTTCGAATCTGCTTTTGCCTGGGAAAAGCTCACCCAGATTCTACTGAGTATGATTAGAGTTCCTACTGTATATTAAGGAATTTGGAAAATAATGAAAACATATAACATAAGCATTGTATTTCAATAGGTTTAGGCCACATTCACACCATACATTTAAAGCACTATTCTGGGAGCTGGAGTTTGTAAAAGATGCTAAGAGTTGTCAAAAGGCCCCCTGTTCCTCTCCCAGAGCTACAATTTTCAGAGTGATGTAGCAGTCAAGACCAGAGTTCAAATCCCTACTTAGTCATGAACCTCACTGGGTGAACTTGGGCCTGTCACTGCCTCCATACCTAACCCATCTCACAGGGTTGTTGTGAGGATAAAATGGGGATGAACAGGAGAAACATGCATGTCAACTTGAGCTCCTTGGAGGAAAGGTTGGATATAAACGTAGTTAATGATGATGATGATGATGTATTCCTCTGTGTGTGAGTGTGCTTGTGTGTATGTCTTCTTCTTTCTTCTCCTCCTTTGGCAATCACTCGTAGATCATTCTTTCATGTGGCTTTTCAGTCTCACATCAAAAGAGCCCTACTGAATCAGGTCAAAGGGGGCTCATCTGATCCAGCTTTCTGTTCTCATAGTAGTCAACTAGATGCCCCAGTGGGGAGCCTACAAACAGGACTAGAGCACAACAGCACTCTCCTCACCCTTGTGATTTTCAGCAACAGTATTCAGAGGCTTAGTGCCTCCAACACTGGAGGTGTAACACAGCCTGCATAGCTAGTAGCAGCCACTTATAGCCTTATCCATGAACTTTTGTCTAAACCCTGTTTTAAAGCAGGGCAAGCAAACTCTTCCGCATGACATCTTATTCTATGTACAACACGTGGGGGCTGGCAGTTAGTACTGACTCTAGAGTTGCTTCCAGATGACGCGGCACAGGATTTCAAGTGGCAGGGCTGCTGACTCAGTAGGCAGGAGCACCTGCAAGCCATACGGCATCCCTGTGCCCTTCACTGCCAATCCAAACAGCAAGCCTGACTCTAACAGGATCAGAACAGATGGTACTATCCAAAACAGTTGCTGCAGCTCGAACACCCCTGCAATAGTCTGTGCTCTTCCTAAACCCCCCTCCCCTTCCCTCTTCTGATTGAGTTCTCCAGAGCTAAATCTGTCATGGATAAGGATACAGTTTGAATGCAGCCTGTTTGTTTTTGTTTATTATTTATGGTGAAGATTTATGCCCTGGCCTTTCAACTGCAGCTGCTCTTTCTCTGGCCAATGGAGAGGGTCAGACTGATCTCCCCCTTGCTGCAGTTCTCCTCTGGAGAGCTAGGGGGTGCTGCCTTCCCATGACCCATGGTCCTATGGCCAGACCTCAATATGCTGCCCTTCAACTCTACACAGTCACAGGGCAACTGGCAGTCTGAACTGAACATTCTTTCAGGCAAGGAGAAGGGGGAAATAGCTGCCATTTTAATTTTCCCCAAATGCACCCAGCGTAGCATCTATTCTGGGCAGTGTGGAAAATATTAATGGTTGCTATTGAACATAGTTCAGGAAGGGTGCAGAGAACATATGCTGCTTGGCCCTTAGCATTTTTTGCAGGTGCCAGGAATGGGCCTAGCTTGAGCCTTGGTCATGCCCAAGGCTACCAGTTGAGCATTACCCAGCTATGGAAAAATTTTTTGCTACATATTATACAATGAACCAAGGTGGTTTGGAAAGGGAGCTGTGATTTAGAAGAGTTATCTAAATGAGAATAAAATGGATACATTAGGCTGTATTGAGCTGAACTCTAATCAAGAGTAGGCCCATTGAAATGACATGTCCTTCAATTTCAATAGGTTTACTCTGAATAGAACTAGCAGTGGACACAACACCCTGTGTTTGTGTCCTAAGATCAACCTGGCTGGCAGCAGATTTCCAGGGTTTCTGCCTGGGGTCTTTCCTAGCCCCTCCTAGCAATGCCGGGGAGTGAATCTTGGATCTCCTGCATACAGAGCTGGTACTCTATATCACCTTCTCCTGAATAACTCCACTACACGTGCAGGCACACTACTTTTTGTTTAGTGATTTAAATGACAGCATTGACAACATCCCCCCAAAAGGCAAAACAGGAACACAGGGACCATAAAATAGAAGTAAACAGAAACAATTGGAATGTGTACAGTGCTTTAGATAAGTGTCCTAGGAAAAGACATAATCTGACCCACTTTGAAGCCCATCTGTTTGTCTCCGATCTCAGGCAGCCACCCTTATAAATACTAATCTCTCGTCTTACCCCCATTAGGAGGCACTGGCAATCTCTCTCTCTCTCTCTCTCTCTCTCTCTCTCTCTCTCTCTCTCTGTGTGTGTGTGTGTGTGTGTGTGTTTTAAAATGGGATTGGGATTGTTTATCATTTCATTCTGACAGTGATAATAAGTTGAGGGTTTGGGTGGACATTTCTTAAAAGCTATTTCTGCAGCTCTTACTGTTTGCAGCAGATGTCTGCTTTATTTAAAATACTCAACAGCTTAGCCACTAATAACATAATTTCACTTAAAATATATTATGGGGGGAAGAGGAGGTTGAGCTACAAAAAAACTACGAATGTTTTGATCAGTGGGGAAAAGAAAAGAATTTGCCTTTTTTCCATCAACAGCCCAATCCTAGTGGTCTAAGTGGAAGGTAAAACTTCGGTTGAATTTGAAGGTTGCAAAAACAGGTTTGGGCAGCAGAGTGAGTTTCATAAAGGGATAACCTTGTTTAGCTTCATCCTTGTTGTTTTCACATCCCCACTGCAGTTGTTAGGGATGTAAGATAATTTCTTTTGGTCTGCAATTTAAAGCAGGCCAACTTAAGTCACAGTTCCTAGACTTATACGAGGATTGGAATGCATTAATTCATTGGATCGCACACTTCTCTGGATTTTCTGAGGCACTTCTGGGTTGGTTTTTTTTTTAAAGATAAATAAGTGACTTTTGCAGGAAAGATGTGCACAAAAATGTTAATTTAGGGGAAATATATAGAACAGCACAGCCCTCAAAGAAAGGTTAAGGGGAATGCTTACAAAATGTTATTCAAGAGGGGAGTGTTCCTAAAATGCAAATATTAAGGGGTAATCCACATATTAAATGTGGATTTTTTTATGTTATTGCTACAAAAAAAATATGTGCAGAAAATGGGGTCAGAATGGATTGATTAAATAATTAATATACCACTTAATGCCAAAATAAGCTTCTAAACAATTTTGGTTGTATGCATGCATAACTGGCACAGAATGGAAACAGGATGTAGAACAGACTCCCATGAGAGGTGGTGGACTCTCCTTCCTTGGAGGTTTTTAAGCAAAGGTTGGATGGCCACCTGTCATGGATGCTTTAGTTGAGATTCCTGCATTGCAGGGGAATTGGAGTAGGTGACCCTCAGGGTACCTTCCAACTCTACAATTCTATGATTCTGTGAATGGAAGAAGTTGAGGTTCCTAGCTGTTAACCATGATGGATAATTATGTCACTGAAAAACAGATGCTGAATTTTAGTGGGGGCAAGGAGATGAGACAGGGGAAGGCTCTTGTTTTATGCCCTGCTTCAGTGGAGGTTAATCCATGATGGCAAGTGGGGCACTGCCCCATCAAGTCCAGTCTGCCTCAGCCAATCTCCACCTGCCTACCTCCTTGCAACCAGCGCAGGAGGTGGCATTGCCCGTCAACCTCCTCCTCCTCCATCTCAATATTCCCTTAGTGAAATGCCAGCAGGGAGGATAGAGTGTCCTAGCTGGCCACTGTGGAAACAAGATACTAGACTAGAACCTCTGGTCTATTGTAGCAGATCTCCTATGCCCAAGTAACTGTCATGAGTTTCAAGGATAAATGTTGGAGGGACCGTTCAGATGAGGATAAGCAGTGGAAAAAGTGCAAAGAGCTGGAGGCTGGTGATCCTGGGAAGGAACTGTGTCTGAACCTCATGAGACATCAGAAGTGTATGGCGGGTGGGAAGTGTGACAAGCAAGGAGTTTGATTTTAGGGAGGGACTCAGTGGGCTATCACTGGGTCAACTCTTGCCAATCCAGCCCAAAGTTCCTGTTCCACCTATGCTGCTGGACCCTCCCCTCCCATTAACTTTAGCTGACAAGCCTCCACACACAGAGGGTCATCAGACCCAGCCCATCAAAAGGAGTACGGTACCCATTTGCATGCCCATCCTACTTACCGGTACTATGCTAAAGCCATGCCTGCCCGACTCCTACATTGGGGCAACCCAAGGGGCATGTCAACTGTTGGATCAATGACTTAACTCACTTAGCCATGCATTGCAGCTACTGTACCTTTGACCCTTGTCTTGCTTATGCACTATAATGATTTGAGCATTAAAGCTTTGAGCAGAAACTGCAACCCAAGTTCAAGCTGTTCATTCAGTGGGAGCCAGAACAGTAGCAGCCCAACTAAAGTGACTTGTACTTGTTGCTTGCACTACAACAAGGAGGCCTCTGCAGGCAGACCCTCTATATCCATGGAGAGGGACACCCACCAGATCCAAGGAGCCTATTCTTCCCATAAACTCCCATAGAATTCATTCATAGATATTATGGGTGACTTACCCCACATGTCCACATGTTCTTCTGCAAATTCTGACATATCCTCCTGTTGGGTGGTTTCCAATTAAATCATGCTTATGGTAAGTCCATACATAATGGGGTCCATTGATTTTGGTGGATCTACTCTGATTGCGACTACTCTTGGATATAACCCTTACACTTAGGTCAACTTCCATCTCAAAGGTCACAGAAGGGTTATTAGAAGAAAGGAATGACATCTCCAAAAGTACATAAAAATTCTAATGCAGGAAAAAGCTGGAGAAGAAATGAAATAGTTCTGACTTGTTCCATGATGTAGGAAGGGATATACTGTATGAGGTGACATTTCATGATGTATGGAGTCACGCATGACTCACATCATTTGTAAAACTCTTACCTTTCTTTCAAGTTTTGGCACAGTGTTGCTTCCTTAGAAAGATGATGTGAGGATGATGATGATGTGATTATTAAAAAGTATTTGCTTCTTGTGCTTTTACAGCATTATGGAAGAGCTCGTAACTCATCACAGAGCATTAGGAGCATAGGAAGCCGCCTTATACTGAGTTAGACTATTTATCCATCTAGCTCAGACTATTGCTCAGTCTGGCAGTACCTCTCCTAGGTTACAGGCAGGAGACCTTCCCAGCCTACCTGGGGATGCTGGGATTGAACCTGGGACCATCTGCTTGCTAAGTAGGTGTTCTGCTACTGAGCTACAGCCTTCTGCATGTTTGCATGCCAAAGGCCCAAAGTTCAATCCCTGGTGTCTCCAGTTAGAGCTATAAAAGGCCCTTGTCTGAAAACAATGACAATGATGACATTGAGCAAATTGGACCAATGTTTTTGCTTTCTTTAATGTAGCTTCCTAAGTTCCTATTCAGTTTAGAAAAGTCATGATCAGTAGTATCCCTTCCAAAACTATCAAGGTGACAATTTTCCAGTAAAAAGCCCTTTTGTATCTAATGATTTTGTTTTTAATGGCTGCCATCCTGCATCTCTGCAGCTGCGTAGGAACACAGGAACTTGCCTTACACTGAGTCAGAACACTGATACATCTAGCACAGTATTACCAACACTGACTGGCATCCCCTCTTCAGAGTTTGAGGCAGGGAGTCTCTTCCAGTCCTACCAAGGGATACTGAGCGGATTGAATCTGGGACCTTCTGCATGCAAAGCAGATGCTCTATCACTGAGGCATTGCTCCATCCCAAATGAATCCCCTGTTGGTTCTTGCTCTTTGCCATCCCTTTCTTCTCTTGTTACTCTTGTTGTCCTTTCAGGAAAACCCATATATGTGTGATGAGTGTGATGCATCCAACCCTGACCTGGCCCATCCACCCAAGCTGATGTTTGACAAAGAAGATGAAGGCCTGGCGACATACTGGCAGAGTGTGACATGGAGCCGTTACCCGGAGCCTTTGCTGGCCAACATCACACTTTCTTGGAACAAGAGCATTGAGCTGACTGATGACATCATAGTGACTTTTGAGTATGGGCGTCCCACAATGATGATCCTGGAAAAGTCCTTGGACAATGGGAGGACTTGGCACCCATATCAATACTATGCAGATGATTGCAACGAAACCTTCGGCATGCAAGCGCGGAGGGTCAGGAACCTCTCCACCACCAGCGCCAACAGGGTCATCTGCACAGATGAGTATTCCCGCTGGCCGGGCTCCAAGAAAGAGAAGAATGTACGCTTTGAAGTGAGGGACCGCTTTGCCATTTTTGCTGGGCCAGAACTCAAGAATATGGACAACCTTTACACCAGGCTAGAGAGTGCCAAAGGGCTGAAGGACTTCTTCACCATGACGGACTTGCGGCTGCGGCTGCTGAGGCCAGCACTAGGGGGCACCTACGTGCAGCGGGAAAATTTGTTCAAGTACTTCTATGCTGTCTCCAACATTGAAGTCACGGGCAGGTAACAGGAGCTCTATTTCCTTCCTTCCTTCCTTCCTTCCTTCCTTCCTTCCTTTTCCATACCTTTTCTTGGAGAGGAATAGTTGCGGCTGAAGAATTTATTTATTTATTTAACAAAATGCAACGCTCTAGTGTGCTTCAAAGAGCAATTTTCCAAACCACTATCTGAAGTGCCTCCCCACTCTCTTAAACAGCTTGCCTAGGCACTTGCTTCCCATGCTGCTGGCTCACCTGCCTGCTGGTCTCTCATCATGCTGAAGTTGCGATGGCCACCTATTGAACTTTAGCATGACAACAGCCTTACAATTTTATTAGATATAAAGAAAACATTAAAATTCTCGTTAAAAACAGGCATTCAAATGATAATTAAAATCAACAGCAACTAACAGTAACTAAGAAGAGATCAAATATATGTAATTTCTACATTTCTGGATAGGTTTGCCTAACAAAACTGGTTAGGCAATAAAAAAATATTTAAAAATTTCATAATACAATAGTATAAAAGGCAAAGTAATCTGAATGAGAACAAAAGCAGAAAAAGAGAAGGAAAACAAAATACAAAGTTCTTTCTCAGATCTTAACCCTTGTTTCACACAGAAAGGGTGGACTATCCCACCTGGGTGCTTACCTTTTCCTCTTCCAGTTTTCCACCCTGGGAGATCTTCCCTTCCCTTCCTCTCACACAAGGCCCCAACCATCTATCACCTTCATGTACAGTATGTACAATAGTGGTCCAAAGCAGAGGACACAGACAGACAGACAGAAAAGAAGGAAAAGAAAAATAACAGAAGAATAAAAGAAAAACAGAAAAAATAAATAAATAGGACATGATTACAAATAGGACATGATTACAGTTACAGCCCCCCAAAAATTATTCAAAGTATTCACTCTTAGGATGACATCCTTCACTAAGCAATATTGTCACTTAACAACAATGTTTTAAGCAGGTGCTAAAAAGAAGAAGGCATCAGCAGGCAGGGAGTTCCAAAGTGTAAGGTGCTGCCACACTAAGAAATTGCTTACAGGTGCAGAATGAGTGTTAGGTGGCAAATGCAATTTAGTTTCAATAATTAAACAATTAATAATGGCATAAGCTTCTGTAAGCTACTGTGCGTCAGGATGGACTGTGCATGCCCGGAAATCCTGGAATTTCCGGGCATGCGCAGTGCATCCCGCCCGGCGCTGCAGCTCCCGCAGCCACCCACCGAGCGAGTGCCGGCTCCTGGGGCCGCCCGTCCATGCTGCTTTAAAGCAGCATGGGCGGGGCAGCCCCAGGAGCCGGCGCTCGCTTTAGGCTCCCGGCTCGGCTTGTGTCGCCGATCATGGGGGTGGGGCCGGCCCCGAGAGTGTCACCCCCCCAGGGGAAAGCAGGCGGGGCGCTGGCTGGCTGAGAGAGCGACCGATAAAGCAAGCCAGCCGCCGTCGCGCACAGAGCAAGGTTTTGGGCTCCCGGCTCGGCTTGCGTCGCCAATCGCGGGGGTGGGGCCCCCCCAGGGCGGAACCCAGGGCGGCCCGCCCCTTTGCTCCGCCCCTGTCTACAGATCCTCAGAGTGTTATCCTAAGTCAGCAGAAATACAGGTATATGTACATGGGGGTAGATTGAAACAAAATGCAGGAAACTGGTCTGTGACGGTGATGCTGCAAAATAAGCACAGTAACAATGGACAGATTCTGTTTACTTTAATTTCTCTCAGTTTCTCGTTTATTCCAATTTTAAGTTCAGCTTCCCACATTTCTGCATCTGTTTGCTACCCCCACCCTGCAAATTCCTCATGAAAATTTGTCAACATTTTAGAGCACATTTCTCCTAATATATATCTTTATGAATTCAGTTTTTCCTAATATAAATCACAACTAATTCCCCTTAATATCACACATTTCCCACTTTTTATGCACACATACACTTTTTTTTTTACACATTATTTATTTGGAGAGCTGCATCATAAAATTCAGAGCAGTGTAATTGTCAAAGGAGAGCTGTGTTTGGGCTTGTGGACTGTTTTAGGAAGTGTGAATTAGATAGGTTTACATTAAAATGTCAACTGTATGGAATTTCTTCCCTACCCCTACTAAGGATGATGCCATCTTCAACAGAGAAACTCACAGCTGGAAGTGAGAGAGAGAGAGAGAGAGAGAGAGAGAGAGAGAGAGAGAGAGAGAGACTCTACGCCACCTAGATGGTTTGACAAAGGAGCTTGCCATTTCCAGCAGGTAGCTCAATGGTAGAGCGTATTCTTTGGAGACAGGAACCCCCAGATTCAATCCCCAGCATCTCCAGATAGGACTGGGATATCCCTGCTTGAAACCCTGGAGAAGTGCTCCCAGTCAGTGTGGACAGTATTGAGCTGGATGGACCAATGGGTCTGACTCAGTATAAAACAGCTTCTTAGTTTCTTAACTTTGGGGAAGGGTTGTAGCTCACTGTTAGAGCTCCTGTTTCACATGCAGAAGGTTCCAAGAATCTGGGGGTTCCTGTCTTCAGAGCTAGAGGGACTACTGGTCCATCTTATATTTTTATCCATCTTACATTATTATAAAGGTAAAGGGACCCCTGACCATTAAGTCCAGTCGCAGATGACTCTGGGGTTGCGGCGCTCATCTCGCTTTACTGGCCGAGGAAGCCAGCGTACAGCTTCCGGGTCATGTGGCCAGCATGACTAAGCCGCTTCTGGCGAACCAGAGCAGCGCACGGAAACGTCGTTTACCTTCCCTCTACAGCGGTACCTATTTATCTACTTGCACTTTTGGGGGGCATGCTTTCAAACTGCTAGGTCGGCAGGAGCAGGGACCAAGCAACGGGAGCTCACCCCGTCGCGGGGATTCGAACTGCCAACCTTCCGATCAGCAAGCCCTAGGCTCTGTGGTTTAGACCACAGCGCCACCCGCATCCCAGTGTATATTATTATAAGAACTATTAAATTATTACTCTGACAACATCTGTAGGGTCACAGGTTCCCCTTGGTTGATTGATACCACAAGACTTTCCTTCCCTACACTAGAGACAAGTGAAATCTGTGTTTATTTTTTATGAAGGGTAGTTTAGAAATATCATCATCCAGTTAAGCCCTTACTGACAGTTCCTTTTCCAGAGCTTCTCCTCTTCCTCTTCCTCTTCCTCTTCCTCTTCCTCTTCCTCCTCTCCTCTCCTCTCGTGTGGCAAAGCACACACACCCCATCAAGCCCTACACAGCCATTCTTTAGGCATGCAGCTGGAGTCTGCTCTGACAGGAGACAATTACAAAATCAAATTACTGCCCCAAGAGAGATGGTTTCATTTGTGCTCTAGATTGGGATGCAAAGTCAGAATCTCCCCATGAAAGTCAAATTATGGCATCATCATCATCATCATATTTTTTTCCATTGGGTAAATGTATATAAAATGTAATTTGTAGGAGCCAACCTAAAGGGGCTTTTCCTTCCCTGACATCAAACCCACCCAACCCCAGCTACTACAGACTTCTTCCTACAAGTATAGAACATCAGACATGTACAACCTTCTCAACATATTCTAACATGAATGCACTTCCCATGTTTTGTAGGAGCATAAGAAGCTGCCTTATAATGAGTCAGACCACTTGTCCTTCTAGCTCAGTATTGTCTACACTGATTGGCAGTGACTTTCCAGGATTCCAGGCAGGGTGTCTTTCCTAGACCTACCAGGAAATGTCAGGAATTGAACCTAGTGTCTCTTGCACGCAAGACAGATGCTCTGTCACTGAGCTACTTAGCCACCTTCATTTACGTAGGAGGCAGGGAAGGTGGAGACCCCATCTGTGCTGTGAAGAGATTGAGGTGTGACGCTTCTGAATCAGCTCTGATTTCTGACCATTAAAGCATTTATATGTGATTCAGTTTGTAGGAAGATGGTTGAGACAAGCAATATGTGACCTCACTGTGTACCTTGAGCCAAGCAACCTGCAGTCCTCTAGTTCATGCTACTCAAAGTGATGGTTTATGGACCTATGCCAGTCTGCAAGCCATTGGCTGCCAATCTGTGGTGACTCCACCACTGCCTAGGTTGGGTGGGACACTTAAGAGATCAAATATGGTGACAGACCCTAACACATTGTGGAATAAAATTGCTGGTCCACTATATAATTTGAGAAGCACTGCTTTAGTTGTTGTTCTACAGCTCCCATCATCCCTGAACATTGGCTATGCTGACTGGGAGCTGATAAGAGTTGGAGTCTAACATCATCTGGAGAGCCACAGGTCCCCCCCATCCCTGCTGTGACAGATGTTGAGTGAGTCAGTGGCCTTTTATCTTTTCTTTTGAAGAGCGAAACATATTTCTTTAATGGGTATCAGTGGCCAGAAGTTGCTTGCTTAAATATGAGCATCAATGACTAGAAGATGCTTGCTGAAACAAGCATTGATGACTCTTGTTGGTTGGTAGCTATTTTAATGGGTGCACCTGACCTACTAGGAGAAAAACAGTTTGGCAGGTGCAATGTAGCCAGCAAAGGAGACGGAAGTCTTGAGCTCTGCAAGGTAGCTGGAGAAAAGGAGTATAGTGGTACCTCGGGTTAAGTACGCTTCAGGTTAAGTACGCTTCAGGTTAAGAACTCTGCTAAGAACAGAAATCGTGCTCTGGCGGCGCAGCAGCAGCAGGAGGTCCCATTAGCTAAAGTGGTGCTTCAGGTTAAGAACGGACCTCCAGAACGAATTAAGTACTTAACCCGAGGTACCACTGTATTGAGAATGCTCCAATGGCATGTTGTTTGCTTCTCTGGGGAACTGGTGCTACTTGATAGACTAGCATGGCCTCCAAAGGTACTTCTTGCCTCTCCAGCATGCAGGAATTTTGTCTGCTTTTCTTCATCTTTTGGAAACAGAGACTCAAGGGACAACGTAAAATACAGTATACTGCTTTGAAAGTCCAGTTTTTAAAAAGGAACTAGTTCCAGTTAAAGTTTGTACTTTTACAAAACAAATTAGTTCAGTCCAAGTTCATCAAACTATTTTCTCGTTCATAAAAGGTTCATCCTTGGCAAAAGAATTAATAAGTAAAAATCAACATTCACAACGTTGCAAACTGCTGTGCTGAAATATAGGGTCCAAAAGTAAATCAGGAGCCACACACAAGTAATAAGATGTCTGACAGATCAACAGTGAAACTTCCCCATAATTGTATTTCCATACTGGAAAAAGCATACCCAGTTCAATTTTTGCCAGCAACTCAGCTTGCAAGCTGCTTCTATTGGAAGGCAGCTTATCTCTTCAGCTGGAAAGATACAGAAAATGCCTCACATTCCTTCCTTCTATTTGCTTTGCAATAGTGATTAATTGACTGATCATCCTTAGTGCCTCTGTGTAGCTGCCTAATAAGCCTTAGAGCACTGCCATATTTTAGAGAGGAGATGTTTCCATTAGCTGGGTACTGCAACAGAAAAGGCATTGCTTTATCACTTGGTCATGCTGAACATCCTGGCAGATTGTTCTTCATTGTTCCAGAGGGCAGGACTAGAACCAATTGGTAGAACCTGGAGGATAGCAGATTTAGGCTAAATGTTAGAATAACTGTCCTAAGGATGATGTGTTTGACAGTGGGACAAAATTGCTTCTGGGTGTGTTGGGTCCCCCTTGAGTGGAAAGATTTAAGCACCTGCCAGGGATTTTTCAGCTGCTTCCTGCAAAGCAGTTCCTGCTCGGGGCAGGGGGGATCTCAGAAACTCTCGGGGACAAAATACTCATTTCACAGAAGAGAAAAACTGACAGTGCTCGTAACTCCATAATAGGCAAAACATTTATACACCCCAAACCCAAATAAAACACAGAGCCTCCCTCCAAAAAAGAAAAGAAAAAAGCAACCCCTCCCAACCTACCAACCAAAAGAAGAAGCACCAACCACAAAAAACCTCTTTTTTAAAAATTGGGAGAGCCTTGGTGGTTACCATGGGAGGGTGGGGGGAGGCATGTTGCTACGTTGGCAACGCCAGGGCTTGATGACCTCCCAGATTCCTTCCAACTCGAAAATTCTCTTTCAATGAGGTTATTCGTGAAGTTTAATTCCCTTGTGTAGCTTTTCGCTTTTCTACCAAATTCTTGTTTTTATTTTTCCGCCTCTCTGTTCCATACCATATGTTGTGTTTCGACCTCAAGCCAAAAAGAAGCAAAGTAAGGTGGAAAAGGGGGGGGACTGCAGAGATGGCTGATTTCCCATCCTGTTTATGCGTTCAGTTTGTGCTAGACTTTTAAGTAGGAAGGTGCCGGGGAAAATTAGACATTTGGAGGGGGAAAGGAAGGGGTTTTTACCTACCTGTGTTAGCTAAGCACTTTTTGGTCACCACATGATGAGGAAAATCCAGTTCATTTCAATATGTTTTGGAACTGAAGGGTGAATCTGCATGTTACTTTTGATGAATGGGTATCCCTAACCGTGTTTGCAGATAAGTGACAGAGGATGGGGAGGGATTCCATAATGGGAATTCAGGGCAGGAGGACATTTGCAACGGAAAGTGGGAGGAAGGGATCTATGGATCTCAGGAGCTACTGTGATCTATAGGAAGTTCCTTCATGTGGCAAGCCCCTGAACTACAGGTGGTAGCTTCTCCGTAGAGTACCTTCAGGCCCTGCACTGACTCCATCCATCCAGACTGGCCACTGACAGAGAGGAGTATAAGATGACTTCCTGTTTGCAGTTGAGCCTTGCTCTGTTGGCTGGGGCCTCAGTCTGCAACCAGTTTCTTCAAGCTTCCCTCATCTGACTTGTTTTCCATACTCATGACCAACTTCACTGCCTTTCTCTAAACTTGTTTCAATTTCACTGTGTTTTCTGTGCTCAGTGTTACTACTCCTCTGCTTCCCCCAAATCCCAAAATGGCTGTGGAGGGGAGGGCCATGTGGTTGAAGATCAGTACATATCCATTTCACCATGTGGTTACAAGTGCCATACTGTGATTTCCTGCCACATAACACCTAGGTGTTTTAACCTATTCTATGAAAAGCTGTGCTGGTAGGAAAAAGTCGCTAATCAAATTCAATCCATTCAACAGTGCTGGTACCATTGTTGAAGACAGGCCTCAGAAAGGTAAAGAGATACCATGCAATTTCCCTTTCCTAGTGCTGTCACGAGTCTCCATCTTGAAATGTTTCTTCAGGATGTATTTGTTTAACCATTTGAGGTCCAAAATGGTCCTGGTATCACCATTTTTCTTTGGCCCTAAGAAATAAATTTATTAAACCCCTGGCTTCCTCTCTGAAGGATTAACAGGTTCGATGGCTCCTATCTCTGCCATAAACTTCCAAGTGTTTCTCGGGAGAGTGAGGCATTGGAACAAGGCAGTTGTGAAGACAGGAAACAAACTCTAGAGCATAGCCTTGACTTGAGCAACTGTTCCCAGAACCCATTGATCCAAAGTTACCCTCTCCCAAAGGTGTTCAAAAGCCAGTAGACTCACTCCCACTGGAAGAGAAGCAACACTAGGGTCTACGGCAGGAAGAAGCACCTTTGTTTCCTCCCCTCTGGTTTTTTTGAAAGGCGGATGACAAATTTCCAGGCGTAAAGAAAGACAAATGCCATCCTCCCTTATCCTGCCCACCCCAACAGTTTTTGAAGGGCGCAATTCCCCTATTCTTGGAAAACTGATGGTTCCCTCAAAAAATACTTTTTCTTGCCCTTGGTTTCCACCAGTTGGGTTCCAAAGACTCCCCTAACAGTTTAGCACCAAAGAAAGGCAAGGTCATGAGACAAGATTGAGTAGCAGCATCCACTAGCGTAATGGAACATTCCTGCCAGCTGCCATGGAGAAAGCTAGGGAATGAGCTGCATGTTGCATATCTGCAAGTTCAGATGCATAAGCCATAAAAGAAAGCTCAACAACTTTGCCAAAATAACCTTTGTGTCTGGATTTTCACATTTTGAAATATGGCAACCCTACATCTGATAGAATAATTGAAGAAGATGCTAAGGCAGCTATTGGAGGATCCACCACTGGATACTTTAGATGGTTCATACCGGTAATCCTATCTGCAAAGAGGTAGTGTTTCTTAACCCCTTTAGAAGACAGCTTAGCCTTACCAGGGATATTCCATTATGCACCCCAAATCTCATCAAAGGCTTTTGAGAATGGAATGGTAATGAGTTTGCGATTAGCAGAGGGAAAAGCCTTAGAAGCTCCAGTGCCGCCAAGGGCTGGGTGTTCAGTAGAGTTCACTGGCTTTTCCTCATTTAACTGTAACATGTGTCTGGCCTTAGCAAGCAAGGCCATAAAAACAGAAGTAGTAAATAGTCTCTAGGTTGAGACTTCACAGTAATGACTTCTCCTCAGACAAGTCCCCCTCCACCTTATCTGACTTCAAGGGTGATCTATCTGAGTCCGATAGTTTCCCCTGCATGACCACACATTTTGGGCGAACTGTGTCCATTAATTTAGGAGGTCTGAGAGCCAATGCAATCTGATGTAGCTGTCTTTTGGGTCACCACCTGCTCTTACTCCACCTGATGGATTGCAACCTGTCCTGTCCCAACCTCCACCCAAGTCCTTTTGGGAGGTAAGGGAGGTCTATTCATGGAAGATGTTTGGCTATGTTTGAAACAAGAGTAATAACAAGCAAGTAGTAGGTCCTCTGTGTTGATAAGATGGAGAGAAGGCAGAACTGCTCAATACCTACTTTGCCTTTGCCTTCACCCAAAAGGAAAGCAGTGCCCAACCTGTGATGACAGAATAAATGATGCAAGGAGGGAGTTGCCACCCAAGATAGGAAAAGAGGTGGTAAGGGAACACTGAGCTACTTTAAATGAATTCAGATCTCCAGGGTCTGATGAGCTGTACTAAAGGATCTGGCAGATATAATCCCACAGCCTCTATCTATAACAGGCATCCCCAAACTGCAGCCCTCCAGATGTTTTGACCTACAACTCCCATGATCCCTAGCTAACAGGACCAGTGGTCAGGGATGATGGGAATTGTAGTCCAAAACATCTGGAGGGCTGAAGTTTGGGGATGCCTGATCTATAATCTTTTAGAATTCTTGGAGAATGGGTGAGGTCCCTGCAGACTGGAGGCGGGCAAATGTTGTCCCCATTTTCAAAAGGTGAGGGGGACTTCTGGGGAAGAAATGGTGGGATGACTGTCTTTCTGTTGGCCCTCCGCTGACAGAAGATAATGACATGGTGATTGATGATAGAAGAAGGTCTGGCTATCAAATCACTCTGGGGGAAAAGAGTATTTGAGGGAGTAACCTCAAATGCTCTGATCAAAGCTGTCTTCTGCTGTCTGCGCCTGGGGGCTTAGATGTGGACTAAAACATCAGTGCCTGGAGGGCAGCGACTGAGGAGGGAGCACAAGGTGAGCTGAGCTTGTAGGTTTTGAGGGTTTGTCTTTTTGGGGCTGTGTGTGATTAAGTTTGTGTGCTTATTTGTTTCCTTATTTGTTTGTGTGTTTCCCAGGCTTGTGTGGGCGAGAGAGTTTGTTTCTGGCTTGTGTGTGTGTGTTTGTCTGGTGACTAGCTGTGGGCGGAGCTAATCAGTGCCTGGAGGGCAGAGACTGAGGAAGTAGGCAAAAGGTGAGCTGAGCTTGTAGGGCGGAGCTAATCAGTGCCTGGAGGGCAGCGACTGAGGAGGGAGCACAAGGTGAGCTGAGCTTGTAGGTTTTGAGGGTTTGTCTTTTTGGGGCTGTGTGTGATTAAGTTTGTGTGCTTATTTGTTTCCTTATTTGTTTGTGTGTTTCCCAGGCTTGTGTGGGCGAGAGAGTTTGTTTCTGGCTTGTGTGTGTGTGTTTGTCTGGTGACTAGCTGTGGGCGGAGCTAATCAGTGCCTGGAGGGCAGCGACTGAGGAGGGAGCACAAGGTGAGCTGAGCTTGTAGGTTTTGAGGGTTTGTCTTTTTGGGGCTGTGTGTGATTAAGTTTGTGTGCTTATTTGTTTCCTTATTTGTTTGTGTGTTTCCCAGGCTTGTGTGGGCGAGAGAGTTTGTTTCTGGCTTGTGTGTGTGTGTTTGTCTGGTGACTAGCTGTGGGCGGAGCTAATCAGTGCCTGGAGGGCAGAGACTGAGGAAGTAGGCAAAAGGTGAGCTGAGCTTGTAGGGCAGAGCTAATCAGTGCCTGGAGGGCAGCGACTGAGGAGGGAGCACAAGGTGAGCTGAGCTTGTAGGTTTTGAGGGTTTGTCTTTTTGGGGCTGTGTGTGATTAAGTTTGTGTGCTTATTTGTTTCCTTATTTGTTTGTGTGTTTCCCAGGCTTGTGTGGGCGAGAGAGTTTGTTTCTGGCTTGTGTGTGTGTGTTTGTCTGGTGACTAGCTGTGGGCGGAGCTAATCAGTGCCTGGAGGGCAGAGACTGAGGAAGTAGGCAAAAGGTGAGCTGAGCTTGTAGGGCGGAGCTAATCAGTGCCTGGAGGGCAGCGACTGAGGAGGGAGCACAAGGTGAGCTGAGCTTGTAGGTTTTGAGGGTTTGTCTTTTTGGGGCTGTGTGTGATTAAGTTTGTGTGCTTATTTGTTTCCTTATTTGTTTGTGTGTTTCCCAGGCTTGTGTGGGCGAGAGAGTTTGTTTCTGGCTTGTGTGTGTGTGTTTGTCTGGTGACTAGCTGTGGGCGGAGCTAATCAGTGCCTGGAGGGCAGAGACTGAGGAAGTAGGCAAAAGGTGAGCTGAGCTTGTAGGGCGGAGCTAATCAGTGCCTGGAGGGCAGCGACTGAGGAGGGAGCACAAGGTGAGCTGAGCTTGTAGGTTTTGAGGGTTTGTCTTTTTGGGGCTGTGTGTGATTAAGTTTGTGTGCTTATTTGTTTCCTTATTTGTTTGTGTGTTTCCCAGGCTTGTGTGGGCGAGAGAGTTTGTTTCTGGCTTGTGTGTGTGTGTTTGTCTGGTGACTAGCTGTGGGCGGAGCTAATCAGTGCCTGGAGGGTAGTGGCGCGCGCCTAGCGGCGCGCGCAGTTTGACCTATCTTTTAAATTGAGGAAAGCTAGTCTCAACGTTTACTTGGGGAGACCTAGGCTTCTTTTTTGTGTGTCCTGACTTCAAGCTTCAAGATGGAGGGTGAGGGAACAACTGTAGTCGCCTGCAATTCCTGCGCAATGTTTACCTTCTTGCCAAAGGATGTAGGCAGCTACACCTGCAGCAAGTGCAAGTTGGTTGCCCTACTAGAAGACAAGGTCCGGCAACTTCAGGAGGGGGAGGGAACAACTGTAGTCGCCTGTAATTCCTGCGCAATGTTTGTCTTCTTGCCAAAGGTTGTAGACAGCTACACCTGCAGCAACTGCAAGTTGGTTGCCCTACTCGAAGACAAGGTTCAGCAACTTCAGGCCCGTGTATCTACGCTCCAGAAAATTAAAGAGCTGGAGCTTTTCTTGGATGCAGCAGAGCACACTGTCTCCACCAAGCAGGAGACAGGGCACATCCCTGAGGAGGAGATCAGTTCCCCAACTCAGGAGCCAGATGTATGGAGGAACGTGACTCACAGAAGTAGAATGCCCAGGGATCGCTCTGAGTGTTTAGAACTACAAAATCAATTTGAAGTGCTCTCAAATCTGGAAGATGAAGACCAGACTCCATTGGAAGATCTCTCCCTCATCACAGTTGATGAGGTATATGAAGACGAGCAGCATAGTCAGTCCTCCGGGAATGTGCAGGCGACCTTGGAAGGGACAGCACGTGTAAGAATCCCGACCAAGCCTAAGAGGAGGCGTGTAGTGGTGATAGGGGATTCCCTACTGAGGGGTACCGAAGCAGTGATCTGTGGGCCTGACAAGATGTCTCGAGAGGTATGCTGTCTCCCCGGGGCCAAGATCCATGATGTTACAGAACGGCTGCAAGGAATAATAAAACCTACGGATAAAAACCCCTTCCTTTTAGTCCATGTGGGAACCAATGACACCGCAAGCCATAGCCTCCAGAAGATCAAAAGTGATTATGAGGCTCTGGGCAGGAAGCTGAAGCAATTAAATGCACAAATTGTCATCTCATCTGTCCTCCCAGTTGAACGGCGTGGCCCAGGAAGAGAGGGGAAAATAGGAGAAGTGAACAACTGGCTTCGCAAATGGTGCCGGCAGGAACGGTTTGGATTCTTAGATCACGGCCTGCAGTTTCTTGAAGATGGACTTCTGGCAAGTGATGGGCTGCACCTCACAAGGGTTGGGAGGAATGTTTTTGCCAACAATCTCAAAAACCTCATCAGGAGGGCTTTAAACTGACTTATGTGGGGGAGGGAGACAGTGGTCCTGAAGGTAGGAGTCTATCAAATGCTGAAGATGATCATCCAAAAGTCAAGGACCAAATGGAGCAAACAGCACACAGACCTAGTGGTGGGAGGAAAAAATCCTTAAGTAGGAGACTAGGGGGATTGATCAATGGTTTTCAATGTCTGTATACAAATGCACAGAGCATGGGAAATAAACAAGATGAACTTGAGCTCTTGGTACAGCAAACTAAATACGACATAATAGGCATCACTGAAACCTGGTGGGATGAGTCTCATGATTGGAATGTAGTAATAGAGGGATACAATCTATTTCAGAGAAATAGACCAAACAGGAAAGGAGGAGGAGTGGCATTATATGTCAGGGATGTGTATACCTGTGAAGAGATCCATGATTTAAAACTTCAAAGCCAAATTGAGAGTATCTGGGTCAAAATTAAGGGAGAGAAAAATAACAGTGATCTCATTGTGGGAGCTTACTATAGATCCCCAAGCCAAACTGAGGACATAGATGATGCCTTCCTGGAACAGATGACCAAGCATTCAAAAGGAAATGAGATAGTAGTAATGGGGGATTTCAACTATCCTGATATTTGTTGGATGTCAAACTCAGCCAAGAGCATAAGGTCGAACAGATTCCTCACTGGCCTTGCAGACAATTTCATTGTCCAGAAAGTGGGAGAAGCAACAAGAGGATCAGCCATTTTAGATCTGGTCCTAACCAATAGTGATGACCTGGTTAGTGGGGTAGAAGTGGCAGGATCATTAGGTGGGAGTGATCATGCTCTTCTGGAGTTTATTATACATCAGAAAGGAGCAACCAAGCATACTAAGACTCAAATTCTAGACTTTAAGAAAGCCGACTTCAGAAAACTTAGGGAAATGCTGGATGTGATCCCATGGTCAGTAATACTAAAAGGGATGGGAGTTCATGATGGATGGGAGTTTGTTAAAAGGGAGATATTAAATGCACAACTTCAAGCAGTACCAATGCGACGAAAACATGGAAGGTGCCTAAAGAAGCCAGGGTGGCTATCTAAAGAACTTTTAACTGAGTTAAGATTTAAAAGGGATATGTACAAGAAATGGAAAAAGGGGGAAACCACCAGAGAGGAATTCAAACAAATAGCCAGCACATGTAGAGACAAAGTCAGAAAAGCTAAAGCACAGAATGAACTCAGGCTTGCTAGAGAGGTTAAAAGCAATAAAAAGAGTTTTTATGGGTATGTCCGTAGCAAAAGGAAGAACAAGGAAACAGTGGGGTCACTTAGAGGAGAAGATGGTGAAATGCGAACAGGGGACGCAGAAAGGGCAGAACTCCTCAATACCTTCTTTGCCTCAGTCTTCTCCAAAAAAGAAAACAATGCCCGACCTGAAGAATATGGAGCAGATGATTCAGCAGGGGAATCACAGCCCAAAATAAGTAAGGAGGTAGTACAAGAACACTTGGCTAGTTTAGATGTATTCAAGTCTCCAGGGCCAGATGAACTACATCCCAGAGTATTAAAAGAACTGGCAGAGGTGATTTCAGAACCACTGGCAGTAATCTTTGAGAATTCCTGGAAAACAGGTGAAGTCCCAGCAGACTGGAGGAGGGCAAATGTTGTCCCTATTTTCAAAAAGGGGAAAAGAGAGGACCCAAACAATTACCGCCCAGTCAGCCTGACATCAATACCAGGAAAGATTCTAGAGCAGATCATTAAGCAAACGGTCTGTGAGCACCTAGAAAGGAACGCTGTGATCACTAAAAGTCAGCATGGGTTTCTGAAAAATAAGTCATGTCAGACTAATCTGATCTCATTTTTTGACAGAATTACAAGCCTGGTAGACGAAGGGAACACTGTGGATGTAGCCTATCTTGATTTCAGCAAGGCCTTTGACAAGGTGCCCCATGATATTCTTGTAAAGAAGCTGGTAAAATGTGGGCTAGACAATGCTACCATTCAGTGGATTTGTAACTGGCTGACTGACCGAACCCAAAGGGTGCTCATCAATGGCTCCTCTTCATCCTGGAGAGAAGTGACTAGTGGGGTGCCACAGGGTTCTGTCTTGGGCCCAGTCTTATTCAACATCTTTATCAATGACTTGGATGATGGGCTTGAGGGCATCCTGATCAAGTTTGCAGATGACACCAAATTGGGAGGGGTGGCTAATACCCCAGAGGACAGGATCACACTTCAAAATGACCTTAACAGATTAGAGAACTGGGCCAAGGCAAACAGGATGAATTTTAACAGGGAGAAATGTAAAGTACTACACTTGGGCAAAAAAAATGAAAGGCACAAATACAGGATGGGTGATACCTGGCTTGAGAGCAGTACAAGTGAAAAGGATCTAGGAGTCTTGGTAGACCACAAACTTGACATGAGTCAACAGTGTGATGCAGCAGCTAAAAAAGCCAATGCAATTCTGGGCTGCATCAATAGGAGTATAGCATCTAGATCAAGGGAAGTAATAGTACCACTGTATTCCGCTCTGGTCAGACCTCACCTGGAATACTGTGTCCAGTTCTGGGCACCACAGTTCAAGAAGGATATTGACAAGCTGGAACGTGTCCAGAGGAGGGCAACCAAAATGGTCAAAGGCCTGGAAACGATGCCTTATGAGGAACGGCTTAGGGAGCTGGGTATGTTTAGCCTGGAGAAGAGACGGTTAAGGGGTGATATGATAGCCATGTTCAAATATATAAAAGGATGTCATATAGAGGAGGGAGAAAGGTTGTTTTCTGCTGCTCCAGAGAAGCGGACACGGAGCAATGGATTCAAACTACAAGAAAGAAGATTCCACCTAAACATTAGGAAGAATTTCTTGACAGTAAGAGCTGTTCGACAATGGAATTTGCTGCCAAGGAGTGTGGTGGAGTCTCCTTCTTTGGAGGTCTTTAAGCAGAGGCTTGACAGCCACCTGTCAGGAATGCTTTGATGGTGTTTCCTGCTTGGCAGGGGGTTGGACTGGATGGCCCTTGTGGTCTCTTCCAACTCTAGGATTCTGTGATTCTAAAACAAGCTGGTTTGCATTCAAAGTCCACGTAAGAACCCTTCATAGGTATAAGGTTTGCATCCTCTCTTTCTTAAACATTTTTTAGACAATGTTTAACCTGTAACTTCTCTCTAATTTCCTGTAATTTCTCTGCCTACTGATGAAAACTCACAGTTGGAAAACTTGTAAGAGCTGCTTTCTGTCCTTAAGAAGAGAGTGTCTAAAGCAAAGCAAAAAGCCTGATTTATGGTTGACAATAAAGATTAAATGAATGAGGGAATTCCCTGTGTGAAACATATTTATTTCTTTTTCTTCTTTTGAAAACAAAAATATTGCTGAGAAACTAAAAGTAATTTGGCCATTACTTCCTCTGTGGGAAAGAACCTTGTTTTGACTGTGATCTTAAGGTGAAAATCTTAAGGTAGAGTTGAGACATATAAAGAGAGTGAGTTGTTAATAACATCAAAAACATCCAGTATAGCAAAGGTATCTTTGGAGCTCCTAGTGACTGTTGGTATTGCTTGGCTGTTGATGACTGAACAATTAAAAATGATCAGATCAACATTTGATGAAGGGGAAAAGAAAATAAATCAGAGAGATTTGAACTGAAAAACGGAACTGTAGATGACATTGAAACTTCAGGCAAAATTGATGAAAAGCTGGCAGGACTGGATGATGAAACAGCAAAATTAGAGAAAGCAGATGGTAAAATGGAAATGCCTTTCATACAAGGGTTTGAAGAAGAAGGGCAAGATAAAACCATAAATGGAGACATGAAGAGTCACCTGGATTTGGCATTGATAGAGCTGAGAGAGAAAAATGCTTTGGAAAAATTTCAGTCCTGGCTCTTCTTCAGTTCTAGCAGAGAGAAAACACTGTGCATACAATCTGAAGTGAATTTAGAGAATGATGTCACTAAATTCATGGTATGCTCTCTGGAAAAAGATTGGAAGAAATGTACTGGAAGGTTCAATCCTAGAGGAGATTGGAATACTATACACAATAGGAAATGGAAATACAACAGGAAATGGAAACTGAATATACTGAACTGGGTGTGAATTAAAGGATGCATAACAAGAAAAGAATTACGGAATGTTATTTCAATATGTGATTTTAACATGGGCACGGGTGGAAGAATTTACTATTACTCAAGATGGAGACATGGTTATGGGAATTACTGGAGGCAAAGTTGATATTAAAGTAAAAACACAGTTGTCATTTACTACTACTAATAATAATTTAGGATCTGCTCTTGGAATTTTTGTGGAAAAGTTATGAATTATTCTGAGACACTTGGATTTAAAAGAAATATTGTTTAACAGAAAATGGAGAAGATGGATGTTATCATGGAGTGAATGTATTTTTAAAAAATGTAACTGGAAGGTGAAAATCAGAATTTTCCTTTGTTTCGTTTCTTTTCTCTCTCCTTTTCCTTTCTTCTTTCTTTTTCCTTTTCTTATCCTTGTTTCCCTTGTTCTTTCCCCTTCCTTTCTTCTTTGCTTGGGGCCTTTATTATGGTCCAGAGATTGTAAATGCATTGGGGTAGTAGATGTTTGATGGGGGGACTCTGGGTGGGAGACAGGGGAAGGAAAGGAGAAAGAAAGATCCCAGGTGAGAGCTGGAATGGGCCACTACCTTCTGTGGGTGTTAAGGGTTAAAAACTACCTTCAAGAGAGGGCTCCATACTCTGTTTTAACTTTTTGTAGCTGTTTTTGTTTTGTTTACATTAGTTTTCTTTATCTTGTTGTATCATGAAGAAATTTTAATAAAAATCTTAACGGCAGTGGGGGAGAAGACCCAGGTAGCTACCGACTGGCTTGACATCAATACCAGGAACAGTCCTAGCACAGATAATCAAATGATTGGTCTGTGAGCACTTAGAAAAGGATAATTACCCTGTTTCCCCTTTTTTAATACGTAGTCATAAAGTAAGCCTTGGCAGGGTTTTTTTACCTTTGTGAGAAGTAAGACATACCCCAAAAGTAAGCCATGGTGCCGCCATTGTTCCCGTCGCCTCCTCAGCCCCTCCTGCGTGCGCAGGGAGCCAGCGAACCAGTGAGAGGCACAGGGGGGGAAATGCGCCTCTTGCGGAGTTCTGCCCCGCCTGCTTAGCGCGCAGGGAGAGGCGCCTGGGGGGGGGAGACACCTCTTCCTGCCCCGCCTGTTCCCCGTGCGCAGGGAGCCAACGAACCAGCAAGAGGCACGGGGGGGGGGGAACGCGCCTCTTGCGGAGTTCTGCCCCGCCTGCTCAGCGTGCAGGGGGAGGCTGTACTGTACTATACTGATGTAATAATAATAAGACATCCCCCCCGAAAATAAGCCACCCTGTGCTTTTTTGAGGAAAAAAAATTATAAGACGGTGTCTTAAAAAGGGGGAAAGACGGTACTAAGACTCAGCATGAGCTTCTCAAAACAACCTATGTCAGACAAATCTCATTTCTTTTCTTTTTATAGAGTTACAAGCTTGGTGGATCAGGGGAATGCTGTGGATGTAGTGCATAGTGATTTCAGTAAGGCTTTTGACTAAGTCCCCCATGATATTCTTGTGGAGAAACTGGTAAAATGTAGGCTGGATGAGGTAACTGTTAGGTGGATTTGTAGCTAGTTGACTGACTGAATCCAAAGAGTTTCATGTCATCCTGGAAAAAAGGGTTCTGTCCTGAGCCCATTGTTTTTAAATGTCTTTATAAACAACTTGGATTAAGATATTGAGGGGATGCTCATCAAATTTGCAGATGACACCAAACTGGGAAGCGTAGCCAAAGGTACAGGACAGAATCAGAATCAGAATTCAAGATGACTGGAGAACTGGGCCCAAACTAACAAAATAAATTCCAATAGGGACAAATGTCAGGTTCTACACTTAGGTAGGAAGAACCAACTGCAACAGTATAAGATGGGGGACACTTGGCTTGCCAGTAGTACATGTGAAAAGGACCTAGGCGTCTTATTAGACCACAAGCTCAACACGAGTCAACAGGGTGGAATAATTGTAGCACTCTATTCTGCATTCGTCAGACCACCTGGAGTACTGTGTCCAGTTCTGGAAATCACAATTTAAGAAGGATATTGACAACTGGAACGTGTGCAGAGGAGGGTGACCAAGATGACCAAGAGTCTGGAAACCAAGGAATAGTTGAGGGAGTTGGATATATTTAGCCTGGAGAAGAGGATACCGAAAGGAGATATGTTAGCCAACTTCAAATATATAAAAGGCTGTCTCACAGAAGATAGAGCAAGCTTGTTTTCTCCTGCTCTGGAGGCTAGGACCTGAGGCAATGGATTGGTGTTACAAGAAAGGAGATTCTGAATAAACATCAGGAAACTTTCTGACAGTATGAGCCCTTCGACAGTGGAACGGACTCCCTCAAGAGGTTGTAGGCTCTCCTTCCTTGGAGGTTTTAAAGCAGAGGTTGGATTGCCATCTGTCTGGGATGCTCTAATTGAGATTCCTGCATTGCAGGGGGTTGGACTACATGACCCTCAATGTCCCTTCCAACTCTCCAATTCTGTGTTTCACTGCAAGCTTGCCTAGCCCATATTCTGAGGTACAGTAGAGACTTTTGCTCTATCAACTATGGTCAGCTCAGGTCAATGATGTTACATTGGCAGGACAAATTATGCGATGCTTGCCAAACTTAGCTTCGGTCCTGGCAAAGATACTTGCTGGTTTCTCTTAGCACGTAGCATGTGATAACCTCCTCAATGAAATAATTAAAAAAATTGTCCAGTAGCACGTTAGAGACCAACTAAGTTTGTTCTGGGTATCAACTTAGTTGGTCTCTAAGGTGCTACTGGACAATTTTATTTATTTATTTATTTATTTTGACTGTGTCAGACCAACACGGCTACCTACCTAAATCACCTCAATGAAGTTATTGAACAAGGACTGTAGCTCAGTGGTAGAGCATCTGCTTTGCATGCAGGTCATAAGTTCGATTTCTGGCATCACCAGGTAGAGCTGGGAATGTCCCCCAGCTTGAAACTCTGGAAAGCCACTGTCAGTCAGTGTTGAACTAGATGAACCAATTGTCTGATTTGGTGTGAGGGACCTTCCTATGTTCTTTTCAAAGCAAGAATCTCTCACCCGGTTGCTGAATGCTTGCCTCTAGTGTAATAAAGGAAACAAGTGACAAACAAAAAATGTCACATTTTGTAGTTTTGTTCGTAAGGTTAACCTGATTGGATTTGCATTTCTCAAGCAGTAAGGAGTTGCTATTTGATGTTTCGCAGCTTCTCTCCTCCCTTTGTTCTACTCAGCGCCATTTGTTTATTTATTTATTTAGAATTTATAAAGCACCTACCCATGATAAAAATACTATAAAATCATTGAAACATCTTAAAGTGCTAAAATCATAAAATGCAGAACAAATGGGCAACACTGAATCATATTAACTCTCTGAAAACACTTAATGACACAAAAATGTTTTCATTGAGTGGGGGAATATCAAAACTGGAGCTGCCTGTCTGATTAAATAGGAACGGGGTTGTAAAATGCTGATCACACAATGGGAAAAGCTGTAGTTCACATAAAAACCAAATATGAGATACCTGTGGGGAAGTCAGGAGGGCTTCTTCTGATGATTGCAGTGATTTGACTGGTGTATAAAGCACAAGGCTGTTCTCTAGGTAGCCTGGTCCTAGGTTGTTTATACTAACAATATTACCTTGAACTTAGCTTAGTAAAATACAAGCAGCTAGTACAGATCTGCTATGGCCAAAAGGCAGCCTGTAGCTTGAAGAATACCAATTTTCCTGGTTTTGGTCTCTGTGGATGAGCCAAGGATTGAAATGGGATCCTCTGCTGTTCCAGAATGACCTTAATAGTATTCATTCCCATGTCTACTGAGGGGCAATTTTCAAATCAGGGTCTTGTAATATGTAATCACTGCTTGGCATGAAAATACACTAAGGTAGCTTCCAGATGAGCAGTTTGATGTACATTCAGCCTGATTTGTTTGTGGAGCAATTAGATGACACTGGCTGTTTAATGAGCATTCATCCTGATTCGGTTGTGGGGGAAATAGATGGTGTTGTGGGATACCAACAGCAAACCAAGTGTCACCATCATCCTACATTTCCTAATGCAAATTCCTACCACTTTCCTCAAAAAAAAAAGCCTGAACTTTTGGGGAAGCGGGTTTGTGTTGCGAGGGCTCCAGATCAGCTTTCTTTGTGCAGCCAGAGTGATTGAATCCCACCCCACAAAATAGTGTTAGTATGTCAGTACCCTAAGCCAGCCAAACCTAGCTTTTGGCCTGTGTCCTTGAGATGAGAAAAGTTAGAAGCATAGCCAAATGCTGCAATGGGGGAGGGGGGAGTGGCCTCTAGTTCTGGAGGACACGTTATTTTTATGCATCCTCCCCTCTCCCCTCTTTTCTTTCTTATATTCTTTTTCTTCCATCCTGTTCCTATTGATCCAATGGGTAACCAGAGAGGCACAGAACCTGGGACAGGAATAGAAATGAGAAAGCCCTTACTTGGCTAGCAGGCTCAAGTGCGTCAGACCAGAGAGGAGTAAATTGAGGAGAGGGAAGTGGAAAGACCTTTTCTCTCCCTGCAGATTTCTCCAGGGTTGTGTTCTCTTAACCTTCTGAGATACAGAGAAAAGAAGGCTCCCAGTATCTCCTTCCTTTGGAATTGAACGGAGATCAATCAGCAGGTGAGATGGAAAAGGCCAATGTTCGTTCTCTCTAACTCTCTCACACACACAATCTTTCTCTCTACCTCTCTCTCTTCCTTTCCTTGTATTCATGTATTCCCTTGCTGGCATAATTGTCTCCCCTATTTAATATCAGGTGGATATTCAAGTTGCATGAGCAGGCAGGATGTTAATTGAAGTTAATGGGGTGCGTTCTGGACACATGGCTTCAGTTATGAGGAAACCGTTTTGAGAAGCGCAAATCAATTACTGACTCGTGATGAAGGCTTCTCTCTTTGCCTTTACTAAGCCTGTTTCGTGCATTCCTACCAGCTCTTTAATTTTATTCTAAATGTCTTTTTAAAAAATCCTCCACAATTAACTAATCCCATGGGAAAGAAAGCTCAGTGCTGTTTGTTAATGCTACAAAATGCTTAGCAGCTGCAACCACAGGGAATAATAATATATAATAACAACAAACAACAATAACCACAGCAATGAAGCCCTGGCAGCTCTAGCATTTATCAAAGCATGGATTAATTAATTAGAATAAATTATTCAATAAATTATTTTTGGTTTTCTGCTTCATGTGATGCAGTATCTTCTGATGCCCTGTAACACATTGTGTTAACAGCCAAGCGTTCTCTTTCTAAAACATGCTAAGAACCTGCATTTTCCTCCTGTGCCATGCTGTGGATCCTTCTGTCCATGAAATCTAGTCCAAAGCTATTTCCACATACCAAAGGGCATACATTGGTGGCCTTGAGGGGTGGGGTGAGAGGCAGTTCAACCACTGCATCAAGGCCCTGCAAAGCTCTGTTATAGGTCAGAAGAGTGCTCTTGTGGTCCTCAGGCTTTTTGGGGGGGGTGAGAGGTCCTCCCTGGCAACAGTTTTCCTCCCATTGTTACAAATGGAAGTTAATAAACTACAAAAGCTCCAGGGTAAAGCTCCCTTTCTGGTGGAAAGCTCCCATCCATGTCCATACAAGCATTTCCTTCAGATGTAAATAGCAGACTTACCTGGATCAGATTCTATAAGGATGGGGAGAAATTTATTAAAGTTCATATTTAAAAGTGAACATACCTAACTCAGTTTTCAAAACAATCCATGAACATAGCCATAATAAAATTCGGAGACATGTGGATTTTGAAGGATAGCTGTATTTTAGTCCACATGTGTTTTCAAAATTTGTGAATTTTGTAGGTTCACTTTGAAATGCAAACCAAACCAAATTTCTCCCTCATCCCTAGTGCACAACCACTTACTTCTGAGCGACAATGTGTTTACTCAAACTTTGGGATTCCACTAAACCTGCTCAATCCTGTGCATGGATTGTACTGTTTGGGCTACATATTAGCCAGCATGCAAATAACAAGTTTCCTTTTAGTGTTTACCAGGGATGGGGAACCCATGTCCTTCCAGATCTTGTTGGATTTGCAACTCCCTTCAGTCCCAGCTAGCATGACCACAGTGATGATGGGAGCTGTAGTCCAACAAGCTTCTGGAGATGTTCCCCTTCTCTGGTATATAGGATGATTCAGTAATAATCCCAGAAGTCCCAGAGTGGGTCATTGTAGCATCACCCATCCTGGAGGCTTTCCCTTTCGTTTTGCTTTCTCACTTCCACTGGGAACCACAGCTCTGCTTCCTCACCTCTTAACTTGTAGATCCCTGGCACTGACACTCCTCTCTTGTATCTGTCCAACCCACAAAGTGCTGACTCATAGCAACAGATGTTACAGATGACTGTGAGAGAACGATGCCCTTGTCCCTGCAACCTTTCCTTGGTGCCCTGCTGCCAGCATGCCTTACCTGTCCAACAGAGCCTGCACATGTGTCCAACTGGCAGCTTTCAGACCTTGCCTCGTCATTTCCAGAGGGAAGGGGGAAAGGCCTTGAATTAAATATACATAAACAAGCAACTCACTCTCAGCCTTCTGCTATCTCTACAATAAGTCCGTTTTGTCCTAACTCTGTTAGGATAAAATGCTGGATAATTCAACTTGATTGTAGATTGTTGAAGGTCCTGGGTTCAATCCCTGACAACTCCAGGTAGTGTTGAGTGTGTCTACTGCCTGAAAATCTGGAGAGCTGCTGCCAGCCAGGGTAAACTGAGCAAGACAGAGCAGTGGTTTTCAACCAGTGTGCCGTGGCACCCTGGGGTGCCTTGAATGATGGTCAGGGGTGCCACGGGCAACCCTAGCCTTTGTCCCTCTTTCTTTCCCTCCTTCTTCTGATGCCCTTTTGCTTCTCTGCCTCCCAAAGGCTTACACAGCATTTTATTGCAGCAGCCCTGGCTATAAGCTCTGCAGGCAAATGGTGCCTCTGGGATGTACCTCTCTTTGGGGCAGGGGGGGCGCAGCTCAGAGACCAGGGATGGCAGCAGCAGTTGCCTGGAGGACTCCCAAGGAGAGGGGAGAGGAGAGGAGGCTGAGGTAACACTCCACAAGGGAGGGTGTTTGGAAAAGGGTGAAGAGCTGCCAGCTCTGCAGGCAAGGAGTGACATAACGGGGCTCAGGAGCTAGACCAATGAGATAGACCAATGGTCTGATTCAGCATAAGGCAGCTTTCTATGAGTTCTTAAATAAGAGCAGGGATGCTTAATTTGCATTTTTAGTCTATAGAAATGATGCTGCTTTTCCTGCTTCCAAGACCACCTTGGCTGGTGGTCAGGCCAAATAAACCCAAGTTAAAGGAGAGCCTAAGATTGGTGCTCTAGCAAATGGGTGGTTTAGACAGGGATTGTGCGAAGGAAGCTGGGGAGGTGGAAACTTTTCCTCAAGGGGGCATCCCCATGAGGGGTTGTCAGTCTTGGCCTTTTGGAGCTGTTCTGCTGTTCCTTATTAAATAATGCATCCTGATTGATTGGTCTGAAAACTGCTGTGTTGTGGGGTCAGGTTGCACAGGTTATCGTTTTCTGATTAGATTGATGATTCTCAAAGGTCAAATTCAAAAAGCAATTCTCTGACAAGATTGATCCTTTGGATGAGGATACTCCCCACCACCCTGCAGATGGGGCCTGACAATGAGAAATGGCTGACCTGGAACTGCAAGGGATGGAGCAGGAAGATTACCTGGATATTCCTAATGCATCTTACAGATGCTGTAAACTCATGTCTGTCTTTGGGATGCTAAGTCAAACAGTGTTCCTTGCAAGACCTTAGTTACTGGAACAAGTTAAGCTTTGTAGAACTTTAGCTGCAACTCAGCTAAGCTAGGAGTTGCTACAGAAAAGATAGCAAAAAAGTAAACCTGCTGCTCCATCAAAAAGCATTCTTAAAAATTAATGTCCCCCATCCTTTTGAAATCTATTCAGGAATGTTATCACAATAAAATAAAAATGGCAAAATCACTTGCCTTGGTTGGGATGTTTAGTGAAGGGTGGGCAATAAATGTAATAAAAAATTAATAATCAAGACTTTCACAAAGAAATAGGGGATAACCCATCTCTCCTCCCCTACCAAATACCTGAATGAGGACTGAGCATGCTGATTGTCAGAATGGGGATCGTCATATGAAGAAGAAAAAAGGAAAACTGGGGATGGGGGTGTATTGGATTATCCTATCCATTATGGTATGAAGGTGTATCCTCAGCATTGAGGATACACCTCCATATCCTATTTTTAAAACACCTCTTCCTACCCATGTCACCTGGAAGAAGTGTGGGTGTGAGTTCAAACCAGGAATTCTCTAGCCCTGCCTCTGACTTTCTTGGGTGCTCTATTCAAAGTGAGAATGGCAGGTGGTTTGAGGATGCTGAGCAATTTCTGGTCTTGAGACCCTTGCAAATCCTCAGCCTCTGATGCTCAAAAACAAACAAACCCCTCTGATGCTCAAAAACAAACAAACCTTTTTCAGAAGCTACTTGATAGCTCAGCTACAGGGCACAGCTTTGCATACTGAAAGTCCCAGGTTCAGTCTTTGACAGTGCCAGTCAAAGGTCTGGGATGTGAAACACAGAGCAGTCAAATACAACATTCCTAGAAAGGGATGTTTGTCCAGCCCCTAGATAAACTTCCTGTTTCCTCCTGGGACAAACTTCCTCTACATGGGACCAGAGTTGGGCGTGACCTTACCTGTGCAGGCAACAAAATAGCACAGGGCAGGCAGCCATCTCTCTCTCTCTCTCTCTGACACCATTCCTCGAAGAAGCAACATCTCCTTAGCCTGAGGTGTTCTCTTGGCTTCCAGCTTCCAGCCAAGAGAGGACAAAGGAACTATCTCCTTATGGGATAGATTCCATGTGTATATATTTTGTAACTTAAGTCTGCCTTCTGGGATCCATCTGTGAACAGAATGTGTGAGTAAACTATTTTATACCTTTTATACAAGACTATGTCGTATAAAGGGATATTACCAGGGAACTTATTTTAGAGGCTTAAGCAAGCCTGGCAACAACTTACCTGCTGTGTAAGTTTAAAAGGGAATGTTACTCTGCTAAATTATAGAACTTGCTAACACAAGTTGGGAAGGATATTATTAAACAATATATCCTCTCCTACCTCCCTGAACATTCCCACAAAAAGGAGTTCTGGTTATCATGGCTGGAGCGGCGGCTGGAGTTGGGGTGGCACAGCAGGTTTTGTTCACCCTCCGCGCACAGCCCCTGGTCCTGCTTGGTGTGCACATGAGTGTGCCCCGGGCACCAACAAAGGATGCAACACCACTCTGTAACCCCCATTGAACTCAATGGGACTTATTTCTGAGTAGACATGCATAGGACTGCGCTGTCAGTTTGTAATGCTGATGTGACCCAATATATAGCAGTATTTCAAATATATCTTGGGAGTAAGTCCTGAGCAAACTGGATGAGGCTGAAATGGTCCTTATTGAGCTAAGGTGGACTGGTAGGCTAACTCTGTAGAAGGCAGCTTCCTATGTTCATACTGCACATTGGTTTGATCTGTGCTTGCTTCTGTAAGTAGGACTTTTCTCCCTCTACATCCCTAGGTCCTGTACCACAGTGAAGAGATGATGACCTGCAGTGACCCATGCTAGTTTGCTTTCCCTCTATGTGTATGGGTTTTTCCCCCCTTCTTTTTTTTATTTAAGGAAATTGCAGTAAGAGACGAAGGCAATGTTCCGTGGGCTTTCAATAATTCAGAGAGTCAGGCTCTGTGGCACCTGAGCTCTGGTCATTGCCTATTCAAAAGGGTGGGGACAGTCATGCAGAAAACTCTGATCTGTGGGGGCATAAGGAGAAAGCCGTCAGAACCCAGACACAGGGCTACCTTGATTTGTATAATCTGGCAGAGGGAGAGAGAGAAAGAAAGAGAGAGAGAACTTCACACACACACACACACACACACACACACACACACACACCCCACTATCATCCCAGACTGCCAGCTGCTGTAACCCACTCCCCAAGTATTTAAGTGTGATAGGTTTTAGTTATTTCCACTCTGTCCTTAGAAGCCCTTTCTGCAACTGGCTTTTGCTAGATATCTTGTTTGTTGGCCACATTTGTCAGCTCTTTGCTCCAGATATCAAATCTGTTCCACTTGCACCCCTTGGAGAACAAGTCCCCCGCTCCCGCCTCTGCTTCCCTGTGTTGGTTTTGGAGTGGAGCAGAACAAAGTGTCATCTGGTGAGTGAGAAGCAGGAGCGGGGGCTGCTCACCCAGCTTCTTCCTGGCCTACGAGTAAACAGTTGGTTGGAAAACAAGAGCAAGGATAAAAATAGCTCTGGCAGGGTTTTGGTTTTAATATTATTATTATTATTATTATTATTATTATTATTATTATTATTATTATTTAAAATCTACCAGCAACACACAAATGGCATTGAGGTGTGCAGGCTTTGCTTGATCCAAAACCTTAGAGAGTGTGTCAGAAGAATATTCATGGTGTTCAGTGCTGATTTTGGACTTAAGTGACTTTGGCAAAGGAGTTGGGGTAAAAACATAGTAACACAAGCTATGAAATAGGGTAGCTGCTGTTTAAGCTACCCAGAACTTTTTCTGGAAACAAATAATCTCTAGTTCTCAGTCTGTCCATTTGACCCTTCTGATGGACGTTGCTGAGAATATCCTAATGAAATCCTTTCAAATAAGCATGAGCTTCACTAGAAGATGATACCAAATCAGGCTGTGGATCCATCTTGCAGAGCATCATCTAAAACAACCAGAAGCAACTCTGCAGAATTTCAGATGGGAACTTTGCAATTTGAAAAAAATAAATAAAAATCCATTCACATTTAAAGGCAATCCTACGTAATTTGTACTTTCTGAAACAATATGGGAACTAAAATGTAGGCAATCCTTAAAAATTCACACATTTCCAAATTTTGCAGGGCAGTTCCCCAGACAAGTAATGTGTACAAAAATGCATATACTTGGAAAAAATGTACATGAATACGCTTATTTTAGTAAAAATAACACACACACACACAAATGTATTATATTAGTGAAAAATGCTCTGCAAAAATGTGTATATAAGGCCAAACTGCATACAAACATGTGAATACTAGGATAAATTCACACTAAAATCCTGATAAATGAGGCCCTTTTTAAAGAAAAATAAATGAATGGCAAACTGATGTGGAAATGTAATAACCAAATTTAATATTAGAAACATTAAAAACTGAGAAACTAGAATTGACAGGTCTGCCTATCCCTAACCGCAGTGTAGGTGGGGGTCAGATTTCTAGGGGGAGAAAGAGTTCTATATCCAAGCTTCTCACAGAAAAGTAAGCAGAGTGAGTGATGCTCAGGTGTTTTGGGAAGACAGCTAAACTCCCAAATCTTGTTAAATTTTGAAAAGAGTCTTCTTAGTGGAAACAGACAAAGGAAACAAAAGAAAAAACCACCAGTTGGTAATTTTATTTCTTACGTAAGCTGGAGATATACTGTACAATTGGGACCAACAACAAAATATTGCAGCATGGAACATTCTCTTCAGCATCCTTCTTTGGGTTACTCCATGTCATTCCCACCCAGTTTTCCATTTCTGCTCCACCTGCTTCTCTGACCCTCAGCCAGCATTTATCGGCCACAAAGAACACTTGGTCTGCATTGGATTTGTTGGACTTCTCCCTAGGACTTTTTCTAAAGATTTATTGTGCTTATGCAAACCGCAGTGGTGCCCCTGGGCAGGAGCCCCAGACTGTGATCTTTCATTTTCATTTGTAAATAAGTTTCTAGCCTTCCTAGAAAGAACATTGTGGGGCAAAAAATTGTACCTTCTAAGTGATTTTTGTGACATGAGAGAGGTGTGACTGCCTTGTATATTAATCCTGGAAACTGAGGAATGTTCCCTCTTGTTATTAGATAGCAACAGCATGTGTGTGTGTGTGTGTGTGTGTGTGTGTGAGAGAGAGAGAGAGAGAGAGAGAGAGAGAGAGAGAGAGAGAGAGAGAGAGAACGTGTTGGATAGTGTTCCATAATCAGGACCTGCAGGACATAGCTGGCTTCCCATAAGGTTGTCAGATGTAGTTGTCTCTCTACTTTTGTGATATGCCCCGTCTCCCCCATGGCAGCCATTTAGTAGCTTTTGCCTCCAGCACTCTCTCAAAATACAAAATTTGCCTACTAGTCCAAAAGGGTTGGCAACCCTGGCATACAAGATAGTCTTTGCTCTGGTTCCTCCAGTCTCTGCTTCTTCCATACACACATCCGAATACCAGCTTATCCCATAATGCACCAATGTATTTTTGGCCAGAGTGGTTTCATTGGTGCCAGCTTGCACCTACAATGGAGGGTGCCAATGTCATGTGACACCGTGACATTGCATGCACGACGATATGCAACATCATGACGCCCTGTGTGTGGCATCACACAGCATCATGACATCCCATGCGCAACATCGGCACTGGATATTGAGAGGGCTCAGCCCCCTCCTTAGCTTCGGGGCAGGCTAAAGTGCTTCCACCCCCCAGGAGCCAGCACCCCAGAAGGACCTTGAGTGCTATAAATTAAACTCTTCTTTCTTGGGAAAGATATGTACATGATTTATAAGCTTGTGATGAGATTCCCATGGAAAACTTGGTGGAATGCCTGCAGCTTACAATTGCATTCCTAATGCCCTTGAAATTTAAACAAGGAATTAGCTAAACCCCACCATGTTCAACTGGGAGGGCACTTTGGGTGTATCTGCCACAACCTCACATACTGTTTTTAACTTCTGCCTGAAGAGTCTATTTCGGGATTCCACGTCTTCCCCCTGCCCCTTGCTTAAATGTGTGTTTGTATTTTTGCACACCCTGAGGTCACCCTGAACCCAATTGACATCTGCCTGTTGTTGTGTATGGGTGGTGCTGTTTTAGCTATGTAAGGACTGACACTCAGTCCCTGAAGATTGCAATAGAGGGAATGGTTTTTATTTATTGCACTTCTATACTGAAGTTATATGGGTGGTTTACAATAAATTATCCTTGCTTCTTTCATGTTTTCACTTCTTTCTCTCTTTATTTACTCCTGCCTGTCTCTTACCATTAAACTAGCCATGAACACTGGGAGCATTAGGTTATATCCCTCTTTCAGGAACCTTTAAGAAGCCAAAGTGCTGTGTGTGTGGATCTATTTTGAACTGAACATGATTGACTAACAACTCCAGTCAGCCTTGGAAATGGAGAAGCAATTGTAAATGGGCCCTGAGTTGTAATGAGAGGCATTCTCTGATCGTTACTTGCATATGCATTGATTATTTGATTTGGAACATCAATTATCTGTGTAAAAGGCTTTGACTCTAAAGAAGCTCATGTGTCAAACATGAGAAGGTAATGGAAGGACTTAAAAGTTGACATGGATGGAACAAGTGAATGGAACAAAAATCGAGTCCAGGGAGGGAAGGCAGAAGGCTGCATGACTTCTACTTTGTGTCTGCATTAGTACTGTGCCAAAAAAAATTTCTCTGTCGTTTTTTACCATTTGCCACCCATTAATGAAAAAAGAAATTGCACTATAGAATTTGTTATACACTATCACTTCTTCTGCAAATGGAACTTGACTTTGGTGCTGATCTCCACATCAAGGCCCATAAAATATCAAGGTTTTCACCTGGTGCAAAAAGACACACGCAAGCACACACAAAGCCGACTGTACCAGTTTTCTCCCTCTAAACATTTCTCTAGCACCTGCAGCCTCCCTAGCTGCCTATGATTCCTGCTATGAAAAAAGCCCATCAGAGGAGTTACCTCATGATTTTCTCCTTGGGCTTTGATTGAAACATGGGCACCTGGGGAGGGTGCAGGTTACATGCAGCTGGTGTGATTATTTGTAGAATGAAAGAAAGGACACCTGCAGAACCCCTTGACCACTTCAAAAGCAAGATAAGCACATAACTGCCCCCCACACACTGCACTCGTAAGAATGACACTGAAATTTTCATTCCTGCTTTGACAATTTTCAAGTTGAATTTCTTTTCTCATTGTTAATAGAGAACAGTAATACAAACAAAACAACAACAGAAGAACAGAAAAATGCAGCACAGCACTGTCTTTAATCCATCACCTGTTTTCGTCACAGTTCAGAAATTGTGGCGTTTTGATGAATTTCTAATGCTTTTATATTGTAATGTTTCTGTGATGTGTCCATGGCTTTTTGTCAGCTGAAATTGAAAAAGAGCATTTATACATTTTTAAAGACTTCAATAGATGAATAAAATAAGAGCCAATCATAGCCAGTCTGTCTCCTCTGTTTCTCTTGTAGGTGTAAATGCAACCTCCATGCCAATCAGTGCACCTTCAAAGAGGGAAGCCTCCAGTGTGAGTGTGAGCACAACACAACCGGTCAGGACTGTGGGCGGTGCAAGAAGAACTTCCGCAGCAAGTCTTGGCGGGCAGGATCCTACCTGCCCCGCCCCAATGGCTCTGCTAATGTCTGTAAGTAGCTGTGCAAAACTGTGCTGATTTTATCCTGCCCCCTCCTCTCCCTCAAGTGGTCTTTCTGCATTGGTGGTACTGCTGAGCACCAGTCCTGTTCTGAACAGGGTCTGCAGTGAGTATCAGCAATGCTTGGCCAAGGAGCAGGACCATGGATAGCTGCCCAGGCTAGAGTCAGGTATAAAAATATATCTAAGTCTTCCACAGAAAATGAAAACTACAACTAGCTAATTACTAATTACTAGCTCTGGAAACCACAGGTGGAGAGAGTGCTCTGGTGCTCAAATCCTGCTTGTGGGCCTCCCATGGGCATCTGGGTGGCCCCTGTGAGAGATGTTGGAGATGGACCATTGCCTTGTTCCAGCAGACTTTCCCTATGTTTGCATGATCTTATATTTGTGTGTGCGCGCGCATGTGGATAGGTAGGTAGATGATAGATGATAGATAGATAGATAGATAGATAGATAGATGATAGATAGATAGATAGATAGATAGATAGATAGATAGATAGATGAATTCCTTCTCCTTCTGACACACTTTCCTACTCAACACTTCCAGGGCCCTGGTCCTCACCCAGGGCCCCAACAAACTCACAGATATCACCCCTCAGAATCCCACCACAAGGAGGGTTCCTAGAACCTGCTATCACCCTGCACCACATTCACCCCAAACATTTCAAGCCCTGTCTTAAATAGCCACAGCTTCCTCCAAATAATTCTGGGAGCTGTAGTTTGTTAAGAGTGCTGAAAGTTCTTAGGAGACTCTTCTCTTCCCCCACAGAGCTACAGTTCCTACAGTAGTTTAACAATCAATCCCTCTTCCCAGGGAACTGTAGCTCTGTGGGGGAAGAGCAGAGTCTCTTAACAACTCAGCACCCATAACAAACTACAGTTCCCAGGATTCTTTGGGGAGGGGGAACCATGACTGTTTGAAGCAGTATCATAGGGGTTAAAATGCATGGTGTGAATGTGACCCTAGCCTCTCCCACTAAGGTTTATGAGCAGGTACCCAGGTCTGATGGAGTTCCTCAGGTTGGCCACCACTGGGTCCCATTCAACACTCAAATCAGTGGTACTGCACAAATCCAGTTCCAGGTGACAGCAGATTTGGTTTGGTGAATTTTCCAGGGGGTCCAAAGGATGGTAAATAGGACTCCCCTCTGCTCGCTGTTCTTCCTGTGCCTCTGCACACCTCTCCTCCTGCCTTTGTCGTGGGGGAAGAGCAACTGCCACACCACTGGCTTTTCAAGCATCCTAAAGCATTTCTCAAATATGCCACATTTTGTTCCATCCTTCCTTCCCACCTTTGAGTGAGAGAGAAAATGTATCGGCTTTAGGGTGATCAAAGCAGAAATCCAGTCTCAAAAGGCCATGACAGGAATGCTTTGTTTTTGCCAGGAACTTGAAGACGTGGGCCCTTTGAAAGGGAACAAGCTTGTCAGCTGCTGCTGAGTGCCTACGATCTTTCAAAGGAGCGACGGAGAGGTTTTTTTGGTGCTGACAGGCACCAGGAGTTTCTGGCTCTCCATTATTCCATTATGCTTGCTTCTCACACTCATAACACAGAGCCCAGGTGTCCTGCATAGAGCCAGAATCTGCAAGCCCAGGCAATGGGTGTCTACAGGGATTTTTCTGGAGCATGTGCAAAGTCAAACACTGAAACAGGTGGAACAGGCTAGTCTCACACAAAATTAGAGAAGAATAGTGCCCATACATTTTGCCTCAAAACTCAGGCTCAACAAATGCAAGAAGCTCATTATTATTATTATTATTATTATTATTATTATTATTATTATTATTCACAGCCTGTTGTGAAGACAAAGGTGGTAAGAGTGAATACTGAGATGAATGCTCTCTGTGTCTGATTGTCTCCTGAGTTACTGTGATTTTGCAGGTGTCAAACCCTTCCCCAGGTCTTTAATCCAATATGTTTTGTAACACTTCTCAACTATTTACAGGTACCATATCCCCATGGTTTTTCACTTCTGCTGCTGTTTTACTATTCCCCCCCCCCATTGCTTCCTTCACATTACACCCCCACCCCAACCAACCAACCAACCAACCAGGGATCACATACTGGCTTTGATGACTTCACAATTATATCTAGGCCACCCCATTTAGCTATGTGCTGTCATGAAGAGCAAAATAACTTACTGGTATAAAGGAAATAATTTTTATATTGCTTACATGAGCACTGCAATTCTAATGAAGCATTCTGCAAAACTGCCTGTCCCATATCTACCCACCCACCCACACCCCACATTCTAGCTGAGCACTAGTAAGAATTGTACAGTCATCCCTTGTGTTGCGTCCTCTTCATGTTGCGCCTTTTTGCATTACGTCCCGCGGCAACCCGGAAGTACCGGAATGGGTTACCTCTGGGTTTCGCCACTCGTGCATGCACAGAAGTGCTAAATCATGCTATGCGCAGAAGCGCCAAATCGTGCCACGCGCCTGTGCAGACGCAGCGCTTCGAGTTGTGCGCATTTCATGTTACGGATGGGCCTCCGGAACGGATCCCGTCCATAACACAAGGTACCACTGTGCTAAACTTCATGCACTTGAAATGTGACTTATTAGTAATAGGCTGTTATGCCAAAACTGACAAGCATTTATGACCCTACCCGGACACAGGGCAAAGTAAAAGAGCGCTAATAAGTTAGGTTATCAGTTGGCTGATCTCCACAGGTCACTGCAGGTTACCTGGGTGCAAACCCCACCTCTGTGTTTTGCCCTGTGCCAGCTGCCTTGACATCTGTGTGCTTATGAGCAAGCTTCCTGTTAATTAGCAGCATGCCCTTCTTTGTATTTGCTGACCCTCTTTTTCCCCTTGCCCTTCTTCTTTTCTTCCAGGTGCAGCTCCAAACTTTGGCAGTAAGTAGAAAATGAAACTTGAAACTCTGGGATTTGACTTGTTTGGTGCATGATCCCTGTGCACGTTCCTTGATGGGGAGAAAGAGCGGCTGTTTTCACTGTCCATTAGCACCTTCCGGGCAATATGTCTGCTCCTCTAATTGTGCCTCATTTCCCATCCTGTCAAAAGAACCTCCTTTGACTTCAGTAACCTCATTGTCTCTGCTGCTCTGGCATGTTTTTCCCTCCCCATGAGGTTTGTTAGAACAGCGGAATGGAAGGAAATAAAAGTGTGTGCGTGTTACCAAAATCACCAGTGGATGCCGTGAACTTTTCCCCTCAAGTATCACAGGCAGGACATTAAGTTCTCGCTGCCACTAGGAGAAAAATGTGTTAAGATTTTTCAGCTACAGAATCTGGTCTCTTTCACTTTCATTAGACTAAGGTGTGCCATGGGTGTGTGTGTGTGTGTGTGTGTGTGTTAAGAGGAAGAAATAGTGGGACATTTCAGCTGAGTATATGGACCTACTTTTTCCACACAACATATAGTTAAACTATGGAATTCACACTCACAAGATATAGTAATGGTCATCAACTAGGATGGCTTTAAAAGAGAATTAGGCAATTTTATGGGAATTAAGCTATTGGTGGCTACTACCTCTGCTGGCAGAGTCAATATGCCTCTGAATGCCAGTTGCATTGGATACAATCCATTTGGGTTCAAATAAGTGGATAGCAGTCAATCCCATGCTCACAAATGTGCTCAATGATACTTACTTCTGAGTAGGCATGCATTGGATTGTACCGTAAATGTGTATTGTTGATTTGGCCCAAGATACTGCCAGAAAGGCTTAGTACTTTGAATATAACTTGAGAAGAAGTCCTGAGAAAACTATCCTATGGTTTCTTTCTCCTCTCCCCATCCCAATCCTTATTTTTGTTTTGTTAGCAAATGAACGATCAAAGCGAGTTACTACCACAAAAGCTACTACCACTACTACTCCCAAAACCACTTCCACCACCACCACTACTACTACCACCACCACCACCACCACTACTACTACCACTACTACTACCACCACCACCACTGCTGCTCCTACTACTACTACCACTACCACTGCTGCTCCTACTACTACCACTACCACTGCTGCTCCTACTATTACCACCACACTTGTTACAACTCAGCAGCCAGGTGGGTGCCAAGCTGTAGTTTGCTAGGCACAAGCTCCTCATCCCCTTACTTGCTCATGTAGATCTACTAGAGCTGGTTCTGCTGTTCAGTCTTCCGTCGCCCCCTCCCTTCTGCAACAGCTTTGTTTGCTGCTTCACTATGTTAAGTAGCAACAAATAATGCCATAGAAGGATGACTCTAGCCTCACTAGCTTGCCTCTTCACTTGCCTCGTAGGTGTGGATTGGGGTACGTTGGGGGAGAATTACATTGTGCTTCAGCTCAGTTCTTTCCATTTGTCAGCAAAAGTGCTTGTTTGTTTTCAGACCTAATTAATACAGAGAAGGGCATTGGCAGGACAGCGCACATTAATAATGTGCAGCTTCTTTTCCTTTAGGGCAGCAGCTGCAGTAACGCCTTAAAGAATGGGTGCTATGATGAGGTGGGTGAAAGGGTGGGTGCTCTGGTGCATGTGGCAAAAGGGCAGATGTTCTGATAAGGTGAGCGAAGTAACAGATGCCCTGTTGAGGTGCAGGGCCACAGGTTAGCCACCACAATTTAATGTATCTAGCTATCAGTCTGAAACAGTGTCTCTGGTTCAAGTACCCATTTCAGCCGTGAAGTTCATTAGGTGACCAGTCATTCCCTCTCAGCCTTACCCACTTCACAGTGACACCTCCTAGATATTCTTGGAGAAAACTCAAGATATAAATATAAAATATATGATAAAATCCCACGATCCTTTGAAATGCCCAGGAGTTCTGTAGCAGTAATTCTGAGTTGTGCTGTTGACATGTGAACATCATTGATTAAAATTTGCCCTCGCCGGTTAGTCAACTGAAACTTGAGTTGATTAATCTACAATTTGAACTGATTAATTTTATAGCCCTGCTAACTCAGGAATAATCTGTGAGACGTTATACAGGTGGTTATACGGTGCTTTAATTTTTCATGCTAGTCTTTTCCTAGGAAAGAGTTTCAAGCACTGCTGAGAATCTTTCTCTGTACTTTCTCTTTTAATGCGCGCGTCTGTGTATGTGTATGATTCTTTTGTACCCTCTGAGCAGCCACTGTTAAGCAACCAGCTGATCTCCCTCCTTCTGTGTCTGTGCAAGAGGCAGAGATAAAAACAGGTATATTTTACAGATAGCTTGGTGCTCCTAGTTCCTTAGCTAGTGCTTGCTTTTCTGCAGTACACCCAAAAGCAACAATAAACCAACCAAGGCAGCCCCAGACTGCATAGTATGGAAAACAGAGAGACCTTCCCATCCCCAGCCATTTTCTGGGTTATGTTGCTGTTTTACAAAAAAAGCAAAAGCAGCTTCTGAAGCTATTTCATTAGACCAATGGTGGTAAGGAGGAGGTGCTTAAACCTTTATCTTCCCCCATCCCTGCTTTTTGCCTTCCAAGGGAAAAGAGCTATTTATTGGCAGGGGTGGGTAGAAGAGTCAAGGCAGTGAATCATAGAATCATATAAAGGTTGATCCCTTACAGAATATGGGGCACTACTCCTCCAACACCAGCCCCCCTACCAGTGACGAATGGAGCCCCTTGGCTGCCTGGAGCGACAAATGCGGGGGCACCCCCCGGGGGGGGCATTGCTCCATCCGTGCGTCGTGACTGCACATGTGCAGCATCCCGCACATGCGCAGTCCGTCTGTGCTGCTGTCATGCCCGGCAACCTTACGAGCCTCTGAGTGAGGCTCCTTTACCGGGTGGCGGGGGGCCGGGGGCTCGCGGGGGGCCACCAAGTGTCACCCCCCTCCAATGCCCCACCCTTGCTACGCCACTGCACCCTACACCTGCCCGTTTTCTTATTTATAACCAGTTCAGGGGGTAGCAGAATTGTCTCCCAATTTCCTCCTCCTTACTCACAGTTTTGCTCTTGCAGAACTCAGGAGGGAGGAGGATGGAGACAATACTAGTTGGCTTTGCCTGCCTTCCACTCTTACTAGTCTCAGTGGGCATCAGCCACCACTGAACCAGAGTTGTGGGGTGGTAAGAAAGCAGGCACATGAGGGCAGGCTGAGGTTTCTGAGACAGTTCCCCACTCACCCTCATGGACCAGCCTTCATTGCTGATAACCCTGCTAGGTTGCCCAGGCACTAGAGCCTGCCTGAGGGATCCAGGCGCTGGTACCGACCCTGGCCCCAGCTGCTCCCATCTCCATCTCTGCCATTCGCTCATGCTTGCCTGATTGCAATGTAAAACCATCCATGAATGTCACCGAGACACAAGGCTAAACATCTCAGGATAAAGTGAATTAATAATTCCCCCTGTTCTGTAAAAGCTGAGCCAGTGGAGGTGTGTGTGAATGACTAAAAAGCAAAATGCCTCCGGGGTGGCTTTTTATTGTGACTCTAATTAAGCCCTTGCCAATTTGACGGGGGCTGTCATGGTACTCTGATTTAACGCCCTTATTAATATCAATTGGCTTCTGTCTCCCATTTCAACAGGACACTATCTGTTATCCACCTTTAAAGTGTGGCTTTAAAAAATGAAAAAGTTTTTTTTTAAAAAATGAAAAAGTATATCCCTCTAAATTGTTTATGATCCAGCCATACTGGCTAGAAAATAATGTTTCTGTCATTTCAGATTTTTCAGCTTCTTGACCCTGTCTTCCACATTCCTCTTTAGGTTACTTAAATTGAGTTTTTGTTTTGATTTTTGTTTTGTTTTTCAAATTAATTCCTTTTCTGCCACTGCTTTTTATATTTTTGAGCAGAGACTGATGGCTCTTAAAATTGATGTGGGGAAAGTACTGGCTTCCAAGTAAATTCTTTTGTCAGTGGTAGGGATGGGGAGAAATTTGATTAGATTATCATTTAAAGCCAAATTTATCAAATTTTCAATTTCTGAAACAATATAATAACCAGAACACAGACATCCTTCAAAATTCATAATTATCAAAAAATTTGCCAGGCAGTTCTACAACCAAATAATGTTTATAAAAATGCATATGTCAGGGTAAAGTGTGCCTAAAAATAAAAATATTAACAAGACAAACATATAAAAATGCATCATATTGGGAGAAATTGCTTGCAGAAATGTCTGTATTAGTCAAAACTGCATATAAAAATCTGTTCTAAGGGAAATTCACACTAAAATGCTGTAAAAAATCCTATTAGGGGTTTTAAAAAGAAAAATTGCAAATTGCTGCAGAAATGTTGGAGAGCCAAATTTAAGATTGGAAAAATAAGAAACTGATTCTTCCATCCGTAGTCAGAGATGACCAGATCCTTGCATCCCTGGTCAGAGGTGACAGGATCCAAAGGTCTCTCTTTGTGACTTCCCACATGCTACTTGTGGGTTGAGCATTAATAGCATTTGATTACACTCTGGGAGCAGGTGCAGACACTTCATATTTTGCCCAGCAACCCAGCTCTTTCCTGGTGTTGGTGTTTGCTGGAGTGTGCAAGAAGAGATGCAATCCTTGTGCATCATGGGATAATACGGCATAGGTACATTGGGCAGGAAATTGTGGCTGAGCCACTGCCCCTCCTTGATATACATGGCCGCTGCTGTGGCATATGAAAAATGCAGTTCTTTCAGGAGGATGGCACCACGTGTCATCCAGTGGGTTCCACCATGGTTCCAGTGGCTTAATCAGCATTGTAGGGTGCAGTGTCCACCACATGAGCTCAAGAGGCTTCTGGGAGTGCACATTTCCCCTGTTCTGTAAAAGCTGTGCCAACAAAGCCTCCATGGATCAACGAAGCCTCCATTGGAGCTTTGCTGGATTCTGCTCCGTTTCTGTGGCTGAGCTGGGCCTCTCTGGAATCAGATTCTGGATTCCCATTTCTGGGTGTCTACTGGAATTCAGAACCTTGTGGTCTCATCTACTTCCATCTACAGGCAGCTTTAGGGTATGAGCAGAGTTTGGGCAGGTCCAGATGGCCTCACTACAAAGGGAAAGACTTCGCTATAGTGAAGTCAGAGTGGATTTTCATCACCTAAAGCACCTGGTGTAATATTTCTTGAGCCATCCCTAAGACCCAAGTAGCGATGCTTTAAATCCCTAGCATAATACAACTCTCCTATATTGCTTTTGCAAGAAACAACCAGCTCTTCTGGCGTGGCCCCTTTGCAAGCCAGCTCCTCCCCGGCCAAGACTGATGCAGGAACTGAAGGTAGGAAATACTCTGCTGAGACAAGCTGTCATAGCTAGCACCCCACTGCCTCAGGGTGATGCTTAGGAGGTGCTTCAGCATATAGTAGAAATGGAGGAGAATTTTGATTCAGTTTGCATTTAAAAGTGAAGGGTTGTTGCAAGTGCTAATCCTACTCAGAGTATACCTATTGAAAATAATGGGCATGCTTAACTTCTGCCCATTCATTTCAGTGGGTCTGCTTGGAGTTGGCTAGAGCCTGAACTCACAATTCACACTTTCTGAAACTACACACAAACCCAAAGGCAGCCATCCTTCAGAATTCTCACTTCTCCAAATTTTGCAAGATGGCTTTCCAGCCAAGTAATGTAACAAAAATGCATATACCAGAGGTAAAGTATGCATATAAATGCATATATTTGTGAAAACAATATACAGAAATGCGTTGCTTTAGGAAAAATTGCATTACTTTAAAAGTGCATATTGGGTGAAATTACATCGGATATTAGGAGAAATTTGCACTAAAATGCTGATGCATTTTCATTAGGACTTTTTTGGGGGTTGGGGACTTCACAAACTGAGATAGAAATGTAAAGAACTGAAATTCAGATAGGAAAAGTGAGAAGCTGAAGTTGACATATTTGGCCACACCCGATAACTGTTAGGACACCTGCTTTGCTTTCCATGTGTAACTCTTGCTTTCCACAGACCCCCCCCCAAAGGGCAGGGTTTGATTCTTTTGTCTGGTTTCAGCTCTGTGCCCTGCACACACAGCTGGTGAGATGGGATTGAGCCTCAGGGTTTTGACAGATGCATCTAAGGAGAGTGGTGATTAATAGCAGAAGTGACTGTTCTCAGCTCACTACTGTGGTGATATGAGAAGACCATGGAAACCAGGCAGTTCCCCTGAAAGCTTGTATATAGTTGCTTCTGCAAAGAGAAACCAGTGTGGTATGTAGATTAGAAGTTGTTTAAAGCATAGGACAATTCCCTTTGTGACACCCAGTCTGTTGTATGTTTTCTGCTTGCCTGAAATGTGTATGACTGACATTGGTACACAGAGCAAAATTACCATCAGGATTTTTTATTTATTTATTAAAGTATCACCAATGATACCCGCCCCCTGCCCTTCCAAGTTTGTGCTATGGTGCTTTCTGTTCTAGGACAGGAACATGGGAAGCTTCCATGCACCAAGTCAGACCATTGGACCCATCTAGCTCAGTATTGTCTACACACTGACTGGCAGTGCCTCTCCAGGGTTTCAGGCAGGAAACACTTCCAGCCCTACCTGGAGATGTCAGGGATTGAAACTGGGACCTTCTGTGTGCAAAGCAGATGCTCTGCCACTGAGCTACATGGCCCCTTCCCAAATAAGAACATAAGAAGCTGCTTTGTAGTGAGCCAGACCATTCGTCAACGAAGCTCAGTATTGTCTACACAGCCTAGCAGCAGCTCTCCAGGATTTGAGGGTTGAACCTGGGACCTTCTGCATGTCAAAAGAAGGGCAGAAGGCAGAAAAGCTTACTGTCACCTGGTGTAGGTAGACACGAGTGTACAAGGAAACAGTTGCATAATCTATATTGAGCACTGTCTTGTAAGAAAGGAAGGACAAGAATCCCATCCAGTGGAGAGGGAACAGAGCTGGCCCTCCCAGTAGGCAAAGTGAGGCAGCTGCCTCAGTGGGCAGATGCTGTGGAGCAGGGAGGAGTCAATAATGAGGTGTTTAGAGGCCACTGCTGTGTGTGCCACACTGCCTTCTCTATATGCCCTCAACTCACCTGATATACTCACCTTGGAGGCAGTAATGGTAGACTCTGTCCCATTGCTGCTAATCTTGCAGTAAGGTACAACTGACATTATGGTCAGTTCTTATACAAAGAAGGAACAGGTGAGTGGGCACCATCTTGTTTCTTCACCTCAGGTAGCAAAATGCCGTGGGTCCTCCCTGCCAGTCTTAGGCTTTAAAGAATTTTTTTGCAAAGGCATAAAACATTACCAGCACATGATCACATCCATAGCATGCATTTAAAGCACATGACTCCCCCCCCCAATCCTAGGAACTGTGGTTTGTCATGGTGCTAGGAATTGTAGCTCTGTGTGGGTAAACTACAGTTCCCAGGGTTCTTTGGGGAAAGCCATGTGCTTTAGTTGTACAGCGTGGATGTGACTCAATCTCAGGCCATATACACACCATTTATTTAAAGCACATTTAAAGCACATAATTCCCCCCCAAATAATCCTGGGAACTATAGTTTACCTCTCACAATTCCCAGCAGCCTTAAGAAGCTACTGTTCCCAGGATTCTTGGTGCACGTGTGCTTTAAATGTATGGTGTTTATGCAGACTAAGTCATTATCTCTCAAACTCCATCTCTACCTCTCTCTTTACCCATCCCAGCTATACGTGAATTCTGCTTCTAAGTAGTCTTTGGGAGTCTTTTACAATAAGCCACAGTACTGCCTTAAAATGAAATATTCTTTCCAACTGCTGAAACACCAAGCTGTTAGGAGCTCAGCGAGACCAGTGGTCATGAAACCCAAGCCTGTGCCAAAGGAACCTCCTGAAAACATCCAAGGTAAGGTCTGACATTCATAGCCAACGTCAAGAGGGCTGGTGGGCATCAGGCAGGCAGGAGTTTTATTCCCGGCTTGTTCCAAACAATTTCAACTGGAGTGTGAAGCCTGTCATAATAGGTAGCCTATATACAAATCGACATTGACCTCCACTCTTGGAGCCAGTATGGCTCTGAATACCTGTTGCTGGGAATCACAAGTGAGGAAAGCGTTGGTGTTGTACTCAGGTCTTGCTTGCTGTCTTCCCACTGGGGGCATCTGGTTGACCATTGAGAGAATAGAATTCTGGACTATAGGGGTCTTTTGGCCTGATCCAGCAGCCAGGCTCTTCTTATGTGCTTGGATTAGAATGCTGTGTACCATTCTGGGTGTCATGATTTTGAAAGGGTGTTGTAGAGCTGGAAAATGTACAGAAAAGGGCAGCAACCAAAAATGATGAAGGAGATGGAGCAAGCTCCCTGACAAGGAAAGGTTGCAACATTTGAGGCTTTTTAGCTCAGGAGGGAAAGGCAAAATAGGTGAAGGATATTGGACGCATACAGAAAGTGGGCAGGAAGATGTTCCTCTCCCTCTTGTATAATATTAGATGCTACAGGGTTTTTATCCAGTAAGGCTTAACGCTGGGGGGTTCAGGGCAGAGGAAGGAAAGTACCTTTGCTCAGTGCATAGCTACCGGTAAATCATGGAGTTGGCTCTAGGGTGTAGTGATGGCAAACAACTTCATTGTCTTTAAAGGCAGGGTAGAAAAATCATGGAGGAACATGGTAGAGCAGTGATGGCTAACCTTGACACTCCAGATGTTTTGGAACTACAACTCCCATCATCCATAGCTAACAGGACCAGTGGTCAGGGATGATGGGAGTTGTAGTTCCAAAACATCTGGAGTGTCAAGGTTAGCCATCACTGTGGTAGAGCATGGAGTTCTTATCGGTGAACCTGAACTGCCTTATTTAGAAAAACAAACTTACTAAATGTTATACTCTAAAACTTAGAAAGAAAGGGAGGGGGGATTCTCAAGCTGGCTGCTTGACGGCTTTTCCGTGACTATTAAGGCCATTTTTTGTTTCATTAAGCCTGTCCCTCAATCTCATAACATAACATAACAAACATAGGAAGCTGCCTTATACTAAGTCTGGCTACCCCAGTATAACCTACTCCAACTTTTGATTCCAACTCCCATCAGCCTCAGCCAGCATGCCCAACAGCCAGGGTGGTGGGTAGTGGATTCCAGCAACATCCTGGGGCGAGGCAGGGGGATAACCAGGTTGGTAAAGCTTGGTCTACTCTGATCAGCAGTGGCTCTCCAGACTCTAACACCTGGTAGCTGATCTTCTTTTTACAACAGACCTGGAGGGATTAAATCTGGGACCTTCGGCATGCAAAGTGCACGCTTTACCCACATGCTATGGACCCCTCCTCCTAAGCCCCTTTCCTCAGACCATCTGCGAGGGAGAACAAACATTACTGAGTGCAAAAAGGTGGCATAGTTGTGGCACAGCCAGTTGCTGAAACATGGGATGAAAATGCTTTAATTAGAAGCTCCTTTACCCAGGGCATCCAGGAACACCGCCCCTCCCACAAGCCAATCAGAGGGTGAGAGTAATTAGGCTAATATGCCATCCTGGTTTGACACAGTTAAACCTAATTAGTTGATCCTGTGATTCTTAACCCTTCTTCTCCCACATCCCCTTAAGGGCTAAGCCAGCTCAAGGCTCCAGAAAGCTTTCCTCTCCAGGTTGGTTCAAACCTAGATGTCAACTTGCAAAAGCGAAAAGGGTGGGAAAAGAGAAGCTTTTAAAAATAAAATGTAAAGGAAAGAAAAATGTCTCAGTGCCACCTGTGCAGAGCAGGTGGGGGAATAAGGACAGGTAGAAATGTGACGTTAGCAAACATTTCTCTTGCCACAATTCTCATACGGTACATTCATTAACTATATATATATATATATATATATATATATATATATATATATATATATATCCTGCTTGCTCAAAAGAAAGCCTCTAAGTGAGTTACAAAGAACAATCTATTCTTTTTTTTTACAAAGAGCAATCTAAAATATACATTAAAACTACTGACGAAGGCAAACATTTAAAACAAATTGACGTAATTATTAAAAAACAAAATATAAATCAGCAATTTTAAAAGAACGACACATAGTAAAATTACATATTAAAGCCTACCTTGCCAAAACAAACAAAGATGGTTTTAGCAAGCATTGAAAACAATGCAGCAAAGTGGTCTGGCTAACATCAATAGGCAGGAGATGCTAAGGATTGAACCTGGAACCTCCTCCATGCAAAACAAATGCTCTACCAATGAGCAGGTGCTCTACTTCTGAGTCCTGCATCACACAGTGCACAGTTCCTTGAGCCTTGCTCCAGGTTCCCCCACTAAAAAGGTAAAGGACCCCTGACAGTTAAGTCGAGTCACGAACGACTCTGGGGTTGTGGTGCTCATCTCGCTTTACTGGCCGAGGTAGCCGGCGTTTGTCCACAGTTTTTCCAGATCATGTGGCCAGCATGACTAAGCCGCTTCTGGCGAACCAGAGCAGCGCATGGAAACGCCGTTTACCTTCCTGCCGGAGTGGTACCTATTTATCTACTTGCACTTTGACGTGCTTTCGAACTGCTAGGTTGGCAGGAGCTGGGACCGAGCAACGGGAGCTCACCCCGTCGTAGGGAATCGAACCGCCAACCTTATGATCGGCATGCCCTAGGCTCAGTGGTTTAGACCACAGCGCCACCCGCGTCCCTTTCCCCCACTAAGGCTGATATAATTAACAGGGATGTGTGACAGGGTCTTTTTGGTGGAGGCCCAACAGTTGTGGAACTCCCTCCCATGTGAGATCACTAATGTCTTTTTAGGCAGACAGGTCAGGCATTTCCATTCTGCCTGGTTTTTAATATGTGTGAATTTTATCTGCTTATGTTCTTGTGCCCCCCCCCACTCCTGTTTTACAGTGGCTGAAATTGCTATTTTTATTTATTATTAATGTAAATTTGAAGTGCGGTTTCATTGTCATGGGCACTTCATAGAACCAAGAGGTGGTATAGAATGGTTTAATGAATAAATAAGTGGAAATAAAATAAGAGGCTTTGCCCTCACCCAAAATGCTTCACCCCCCTGCCAAAACTTGAGGGATCAGACAGGGTATTACTTGAATTGCCGAGAAATTCCTCATTGGCACAATTTTGACTCTTTTTGTTGGGCTTGGCAGACAGATGTTTATTTCAGCACCCCAGCTGGGGAGTCTGGAGTTTTATGTGCTTTAACATCCCAGCTTTTTAGCCCACAAGCACCCAACAGCAGGATTCAGAGCAAAAGAACTGCCAGGCTCTGATCACTGGATGATCAAATACAACACAGAGACAAGGCTTGGCAGGACAGTTGCTATGGCAACGTCCAGGTAGCAAGGCTTTCTTTGCCCTCCCATGGATTGGAGCCACCTGGCTCAGAAAGTGTCCCATGGTCCACCTGTTTCAGAGCTGTCAGGGGTCAGAGGGATATCAAGTCTGGTTCGTGGCTTCGTGCTGCTTTAATTTCCTCTGATCTCGGAGGCTGTGTGAAATGAGGACAAGGGCTCCGGGCACAAAGGCATGGCATCCAATGGCCGAACACAGAAGCTGGCATACTTGGAAGACAGAAACTGTAACTGCTGGTGGCTTTGCAATCCCTGCAGATGCCAGTTATTTTGCCCTGCAGTCATTTTGGGAGTCTTACATGGGAACATTAGCAAGCTGTCTTATCTTAAGTAAGGCCATTGGACAATCCAGCTCAGCATCATCTATGAAGAGGGGAATCAGCTCTCCAGGTTATAAAACAGGGGATATTTCAAGCCCTAACTGGATATACTGGGGATTGAACCTGGGACCTTCTGCATACAGGATAGATGCCTATCACTGAACTACAGCAATAAAAAAGAAAACTAAGAAGGGATCGACTCTAGAGAGGTTGGGCATGCATGAGATGGCTCAGTTGGTAGAGCATGAGACTCTTAATCTCAGGGTCGTGGTCGAGCTCCACATCAGATTCCTGCATTGCAGGTGGTTGGACTAGATGACCCTTGTGGTCCCTTCCAACTTTACAATAGCATGAGTACATGAGTGTTCCCAGAAACCAGAGCCATCAGCTCTGGTGCCCAATATTCCCCAGAAATTCTCTGCTGCCTAGGGATAGGTGAGAAATTTGGCTCAGTCAACGGTGAATGTGCCTAATTTGCATGTCCTGAAACAAGTCACAGAATGAAACAGCCATAGAAATTGTGCAGTGTAGTGCTCCAGCCGAGTAATGTGTACAAAAATGCATTTACTAGAGTAAAGTGTGCATATAGATGCAGTGGAAATATCATATAAAAATGCATTGTGTTGGAGGAAGTTTTGTTGCAAAACGTACATATTAGGCAACACTGCATATCAGGAAAAATCTGCACTAAAATGCTGATGTATTTTCAAGAGGACTTTAAAAAACAACAACCTGCAAACTGATGTGGGAGTGCAGGGAACTGAATATAAGATTGGAAGAATTAGAATCTCAGAGAAATCGAAACTAACAGATTTGTCTGTTCCCATTCCATCTTTCCAGAAAGCCCAATCCCCACTGGATGGAGCACCTTTAAAACAACAACTCTTGCACAGTTGTGTGCAAACAGCTATGCCTGCTTCCCCTGTGCCTCCATCCATATGGCCTGCCTTGATTCTTCCTAGCCCACCCCTCATTCTCTCTCAGCCACCCCAGGGGCAAAACTAGGCTTTATTTTACCCAGGTCAAAGATCCAGTTTGGTACACACACACACCATACACATTTGCGCGCGCACACACACATAGGCTGGGAGCCTCAATGGTGCCCCTCTGGAGACTTCACCTGGGACAAAAAAAACCCAGCTAGCACGCGTGCATGCACACATACACACACACACAGAGAGAGAGAGAGAGAGAGAGAGAGAGAGAGAGAGAGAGAGAGAGAGAGCTCTGGCTCTGGCAATTCTTTCGTATTGAACTGAATAACAAGCAAAGTTTCTGGGGTATATTTTTTTAGCAACTAGCAACTGGAAGACAAAATGCTGCCAGCTTCTTCCTTAAAAGAAAACCAGCCGAAGACTACCCAAAAGATCAGGCTCTCTCTGCACGGCTTGCAACAGTTAACAAGGAACTGCGATGGAGGGGAAAACCTTCACCCCAAATATTTTGGCAGGAGCCCAGATCAGCTGTCAAGCTACACTTCTCCAGAGAGGAGGCTGGCAGAGCTAAAGGAAAACACAGTGATCCTTTTAGCTGACAGGCGCTGGGGTGGAGCAGGTGTGCAGCTCTGCTGGGCTCTTTTTGGGTTGCAAAGTGGTGCTCCCTCGAGCCGCCCTGCCAGCTGCTTTGCACGCCAAAAGAGCTGAAGCTTTGAATCTCATTCAGCCCAGAGTCCCTGCACGTGCATAGGGGGCAAAGTGTTCACAAGATCGCTTAGTGGAGTTTAATTGCCCCTTCATACATCTTAAGCAGTTGTGAAAGGGGAAGGCTAAAAGGGTTGGTTTCCCCCATCCTTCCAAAGAGCAATTTTATGGACTTCAAAAGCACATTCAATGGGTGAGTAGTAACAACTTGGGACTGAACTAAGACTTTGGTGAGGAGGGAGAAATTTGATTCAGTTCGAATTTCAAGACAATTTTATCAAATTCAGTTTTTGAAACAATACGCAGAACAAAACTCAGCCTTCCTTCAAAACCCACAGTTCTCTGCATTTTGTAGTGGCTACTCCAGCCAAGTAATGTGCACATAAATGTGCATACTAGGGTAAAATGTACAATAAAATGTGTAAAAATAACATTCAAAAATACATCAAATTAGGGGAAATATGCTTTGCAACCATATATTTGTCAGGCAAAAAATTGTATACAATAGTGTCTATATTAGGATAAATTCTGATGAATTTTAATGAGAAGCTTTAAAAAGAAAAAAAGAAAAAAAATCGTAAACTGATGTGCAGATGTGGAGCATTCAAGTTAAGACGGGGGGGGGGGAATGAAAAACTGCCATCCCTCCTTGTTCCCTTGGGAAACCAACTCACTTGGATTTTGGAGTCTATATATGTATCTATATATTTTCCCCAAGCAGAATTGAAACTCGCAGTGAGTCTTGCCCTAGATCTTCTTGACTGATTGACAGGTCCGTCCTGAGAAGAAAAGGGAGGGGGAGAAAAATTGGTGCCACAAGGGAAGGCCGAGCTCAAAAGCTTTCCCAAGAACTGCCAGACGCAAAACAGGGTGTTTGATGGAGTGACAAGAAAACGGCTAAGCTACTGAGTCTAGAAAGGGTCACGTTTCGGAGTGCCCCATGTCTCTGCAGTGGCAGTGATGGTGATGATTACAAGTGGGACCTGCAACAGAACCTTGCAGTGTTGAGTGCTCCTTTTCCAGGATACTCCATTCCATCCTTATCCCAGGTGTTGTTGTTTATTTAATTTATATACAGCCCTTCATCTTAAGGCCGCCTACCCGCACATTCTCCAACAGTCAACTAGCATTCCATATCAACGGAGCAAATTCAGTCCTTGGTAGTTTATGTTGGACTACCTGCCCCCTCCCTAGTTTAGGGTTCCCACCTTAATTACTTTTTATACTGCTGCACACCTAGCAGATCTCACAAAGTGTGCTGATATCACCCTCTAGTGCTGTGCGTGGAAGGCACAATTTTGGCTACATAAGGATCTATGCTAAGAGAAGGTGTACGTTGTTTTAAAGGTGCTCCATCCAGTGGGGATTAGGCTTTCTGGGAAGATGGAATGGGAACAGACAAATCTGTTAATTTTGATTTCTCTGATATTCTAATTCTTCCAATCTTATATTCAGTTCCTGCACTCCCACACCAGTTTGCAGGTTGTTGTTATTTAAAGTCAGTGTGATTGAGCAGCTGGTAAGGCCCACATGTCATCCTAGCAAGTGTCTCCTGAGCCCCCAGGCTCCTTACTGTCACTGAGGAACCGGTGGCCACTCCAGATAATGGACTCCCATCTCCTGTCAACACCAGCCAACAACACCAGCAGTCAAGGATTATGGGAGCTGCAGTCCAGCAACAATTGAAGGATGACAGATTCCTCACCTCTGGCTTAGAGAACGTGCTGATGAGGAAGCTAAGACAATAACTTTACGTCTGCTCAGGGAGAATAAATACAGGGGATAATTGACACCACTCACATACTTGCAGGTCTCACTATCTGCACACATTGTGTTTTCAGGAAATCATTTATTAGGTGAGCATTCACATAATGGGTTAATGATTTCCACTGATTCCTATGGGGAAATTTGTAATGCATTCCCAACCATAGAATTTTGACCCCTAAACATCAAAATACCTCAGGAAGATCTGCTGAAACCTTGCAAAAGGCAAACAAGGAAGGACAAAATGCTCTCTTATTTTTCTGATCTCTCCCTGTCCCTCCCAGTATGGTTTCTGGCAAAACAGCTGCCGCTGACCAACAAAACACAAAAAAGTAAAACTTCTTTAAGGCTGCTTATATGTTTACAGTACTACATGCAAGTCTGACTGTTTGGATATCTGAATCTGCAGTGTGTATAGCAAGGTTTGGGTACCAATTCCTTGTGTTTGAATAAGTGTTTTTTGTTGTTGTATAATGAGCATTTTGATAGTGGAACCTGTATTTACTATTAAGTGCAGTGCCACCTAGTGGCTAAACCATACAAAGACGCTACATCTCTGCCTGCTCGCCCCCTTCAAGCAGCCTCCCACTTACTTTGATGCCTCTTACTGGAAAGTGATGCAGTGGGTTGCAGAGGGCAAGCAGCAGGCAGTTGTGGCAGTGAAAACCTGGAGCCAATTCTACCCATTGCCAGAGAACCTGGGAATTTTCTGCTAGTTGTCCCCTTATCAAGGAAGCCAACCCTTTTTATGCACTAGTCCAGGAGTCGGCAACCTCCGGCCCATGGGCTGGATACGGCCCACGGAGGCCGTTTAGCTGCCCCACGAGCTGTCCGCTTACCGGCGCAGTGCAGGGATTCGCGCAGATGCCGGAAATCACATCTGCGCAGGCATCTGGGCATGCGCAGAAGCGATTTCCAGCGCCGGGGGACATGCGCAGACGCGATTTCTGGCATCGCTTCTGCGCATGTCTGGTCCACGGATGAGCTCCGTGGGACACATCCAGCCCACGGCCGGATAACGTTGCCGACACCTGCACTAGTCATTGGGAAGTTTTCCTCTACAGCAGGCATCCCCAAACTTCGGCACTCCAGATGTTTTGGACTACAATTCCCATCATCCCTGACCACTGGTCCTGTTAGCTAGGGATCATGGGAGTTGTAGGCCAAAACATCTGGAGGGCCGCAGTTTGGGGATGCCTGCCTACAAGAACCATGGAAATGATGGAGCAATGGGAGCTTGTGCAGGAGAATGAGTCTGTGGTTTGCACCAATTCTGGACAAAAGACCATGGGCAAATGAACTTGGGCTGTGAGCCCATGTGCTTTAAGTGTGCTAAATGTGCTTTGAATGTAAGGTGTGACATAGGCTAGATGGACTGTTGATGCAATCCAGTATATTTGCTGCCCTCTGAATGTGAGCTGGGGCTGATGGGAGTTGTAGTTCCAAAACATCTAGAGGGCCCCAGGTTGGAGAAGGCTGGTGTATGGCAAGTCATAGGAATGTGGGGAACAAGGGATACCCTTGAGCAGCAAATTTCCCGAAGAGTCAGCAGACTTTCTCATGCAATTTGCCAACCCTGAATATCCTTAGCAAGCTGGATGTCTGCCAGTGACCAGAGTTGGGACAGGCATCACTTTTCCAAGAGCTTGAGATCTGGGTAGTAAATAATGCTGGTAGTTGGGCAAGGAGGGGGTGGGGAGAGGGGGGCGAGACTGATGAAAGCAGCACCCTGGGGTGAAACATAGTTACATCTATATGCTCTCTCTCTCTCTCTCTCTCTCTCTCTCTCTCCTTGGGAAAATGATTTGCGTCCCACCAGGGCCTCCTCCTCCTCTGCTCTGAGCATGTTCGCCTTCAACAGCTTTGTAACACAAACAGCTGCAGCAGGCTGAGTATTGCGATGCAATTCTGCATTGGCACAAACCTCCCTCCGTGGGGCACGCAGAACTCTTTGGCAGTTTCCTCTGCCCAGCAGCTCTGCCATCACCATAGCCCCGCAGAGATACTGGCACCCTCTGGGCTTAATTTTTTTTTTAGAGGACTCTTAATGTGATTGCCGCAGTAATTGAAAAGAGTGTTTAGGGGAGGTGTGTTTGGATAAGGCGACTTGAGGTAAAGGAGGACAGCCAGGCTGCTGCTGGGCCTTGTGGATTTCATATGGTGCAATCCTCCCCACCCCTCCCCACCCCCACCCCAATGCACAGCCATCTGTGCAGAGCCTCAAAGGGTGGCACCCCTGTTCTGCTGCCCAGCTTTGCTGCCTTCTCCCCAGACTCTGGGAGCAGGGAGGGACCAGCAAGAAAGCTCTACAGAACACCTCCCCTCCTGCTGAATTAGTGAGAGGGGAGGCATTCCAATCTCCCCCATCTGCCTGGCAGTGTGACCAGGCTTTGCACTTAAGGGAGAAGCCAGTCACTGAGCAGGAGGAGGGGATTCAGAAAGGATTTCCCTCCCTGCCTGACACGGGAGACATACAGAGTGTGTCCCCCCCCCCTCCATCTTGGGGGCAACAGCAGGGTGTTTCACCTCCAGTGCTGAAAAGCATCATTCCCTCTTCTGTGCAAATATGATTCCTGACCTCCACTGTCTATGGTTATCCTAGTTACAGAGAGATGGCAATAGCCACCATGTTTTAATGGCTTAAAAAGAGGGAGAGAGAAATTCAGGGAGGTGCCTATGTACCAGTTCCATTTATCGGGGACTATATGCCTCAGAACAGCAGTTGCTGAGGGTCACAACTGGGAGAGTGTTGCACTCCTGTTCTGCTTGTCAGAGTCCCACGTGCATCTGACTGGCTGCTCTAAGAAAGAGGATGCTGGTCTAGATAAACCTTTGATCTGATCTAGCAGCCAGGCTCTTCCTACTAATCTTCCTTCTAGCCCTGTAGGACCAGAGGCTGAGAATCCACCCCACCCCTCCCTGTTTATCCATTGTTTGTGTATTTGTCTTTCATCTCAAACGCAGCCCCTCCCAAGAGCAAAACGGGTCATGGCGCAGCCAAAAAGCACGGCAAGAAACCAGGTAATTTTCTGATGGCGTGCTGAGAATTGGCTAGTGCGCTTGGTTGAAAGTAGTCACCTTAGTGTCTAGCTCGCCTGCTAGTGGGTTTTGTTTTGTGTAGCCTTTATTTTGTAGCCTATAAATCTAGAGCTAATGAGCGTGCTCCCTCCCATGAGTTGAAAAATAGGCCTAAGCATGTGCTTCCCTTGAAATAATTAAGAGAGAAACTAAACAGGAATTCCCATTTCTTAGGGAGACTTTAAATTTACTACTACACCCTGTGAGTGACAACTTTACTCAGGTTTAACCCTTTCCTCCTCAGTTGTGTCCTGATGGAAGTCTCTTCCCGCAGCCACCCACTGCCTTGGTAGGAGGTGGGGGCAGAATTTCATTGATGTGCATAGCAGTTTCCATCATAGCTGGGGTGGAAATAATAATAATAATAATAATAATAATAATAATAATAATAATAATAATAAATTATTTATACCCAGCCACTCTGGGTGGCTTCCAACAAAATATTAAAATACAATAGTCCGTCAAACATTAAAAGCTTCCCTAAACAGGGCTCCTTCAGATGTCTTCTAAAAGTCTGGTAGGTTTTTTTCTCTTTGACATCTGGTGGGAGGGCATTCCACAGGGCGGGTGCCACTACTGAGAAGGCCTTCTGCCTGGTTCCCTGTAACTTGGCTTCTTGTAGTGAGGGAACCGCCAGAAGGCCCTCGGCACTGGACCTCAGTGTCCAGGCAGAACGATGGGGATGGAGACGCTCCTTCAGGTATACAGTGGTACCTCTGGATGTGAACGGGATCCGTTCCGGAGCCCCGTTCGCATCATGAGGAGCGCATATCATGAAGCGTTGTGTCTGCGCATGTGCACGATGCAATTCGGTGCTTCTGCGCATGAGCATGACGTCATTTTGGGCGTCTGCGCATGCGTGAACCGCCGAACCTGGAAGTAACCCATTCCAGTACTTCCGGGTTCGGCGTGTTCGTAACCCGTGACGAACACAACCTGCAGCGTTTGTATCACGAGGTACGACTGTACTGGGCTGAGGCCATTTAGGGCTTTAAAGGTCAGCACCAACACTTTGAATTGTGCTCGGAAACGTACTGGGAGCCAATGTAGGTCTTTCAAACTGGTGTTATGTGGTCTCAGCAGCTGCTCCCAGTCACCAGTCTAGCTGCCACAAAGTCTAGCCCTTATGGGCTGCAGTCCTGAATCCTATATAATAATCTTCTATTGTCCCTGCTTTTCCGTGTGTCACGGAAGTGGGTTCTGCGCATGTCACACAGGAAAGCAGGGATTGGAGCAGGGATTGGAGAGGGGGGCGTGTCCGGAAGTCAGCGGCGGCGCACGCGCGGTGTCATTTGGGGCAACGCCGCCGCCTTGACCGGAGCCTCCTCCACCTCCTCCGGCCGCCCTGAGGTTTCTGCTGGTCGGGGGGGCGGCGGCAGGGCCGGAGAGAGGGGGGAAGCGGCGTGAAGCGCCACTCCTGCCGCCGGCCGCCTCCGCGCCTCGGCTCCCGCCGCCGCCAGCGGCTTCGGCGGCTCTGCGCGCGCCTCGCGCTTCCCAGCGCCTCGGGCGGCGGAGTCCGGCGAGGCGAACTGGGGGAGAACCCCGGAGAAAGCGGCGCCCAGCAAAAGCGTGCCGCCTGCGGGGAGCCTGAGGCTGGGCTGCGAGAGGGGCAATTTTGCCCCAGGAAGAGGAGCTGCTGCCACGAGCCTGCAGCCCGGGAGGAAGGAAGGAAGAACAGAGGGAGGGAGGGAGGGAGGAAGGAAGAAGCGGGGGCCGGGAGCAGGGCGCGCCGGCACCCCGCGAGCCGCTCTGCCGCCTGCTGCCTCCTCTTCCTCTAGAGCCCGTTAGTCAACAGGCTAACTTCTACTAGTAATAACAATAACAACATTCCTGGTGTTGTTGCTAATGATGCTTTTCATTCCTAAATATTCTGAATCTAGAAAGGTTCAAGGCAGCACAAAGCCTTTTCCAGCAGGAGTAGGTAGGTGTATTTTAGTTTGTGTGGCAAACATTCACACAGCACCATCAGTGAGAGAGGGTGGTGGTGGTCTACTTTAAAAGGAGTTTGTAAACTACATGTTGACAGTTTCCACCCTCTTGGGTTGTTGCAGCAATAACAGCAAAATATGTCTGTGCCACCTTTCAGATTTAACAACTTTATTACAGTGTGATTTTTCCTAGACTATAGAGCAGTGGTCCACAAGCTTCATTCAGTTGTTGTGTGCCTGTAAAAAAATACAATTAAAAATCTTACAGCATCTAGCACAGCACCTTACCGTTGTTACAACTGGCAGAAAAACCATTAAGTGATCTGCCAAGACCTTCAGCAATTTTCAAAAGTGGTGCAAGGGAGGGAGAGGGAAGTTTGTGAACCACGGCTCTAGAGCAAAGGTGAAGAGGCTGTGACTCCAGATGTTCCACTTCAGCTCCCATCAGACCCTGCAGTCAGCATGGACAGTGATCAGAGATGGTGGTAGATGGAGTCCACAGATTTTTCCACTCTGTTTGAGAGTTTGCTGTATCAGATGACTGGAGCATTCCACACATGAGTGGGTGGGACGAAAGACAGTGAAGTCATAGGAAAATGAATTGCAAAAAATAAAAAAATAATTTAAAAAAGTCCCTGACAACCACATTGAAGCTTAGGTGTATGTAAAATAAGCACAGGAGCTTTTCATGAAACAGTTATGCTGTGAACCCAGACAACCTGGCATTGCTACATTAACTTACACCTTTAATAGGATTTTAAAAGCCCACCTGTTTTGATTTAGACCACCCATGATATAATTTAATGCTTGCTGTTCAGTGAGGAGCATGGAAGCAACAGGAGGGTAATGAAAGGAGAGTTAGGGTTGCAAAGGAATGACTGCAAGTCTAATGCAGCCTATTAAGCCACTTTTTTAAAAGGATAAATTCATAGAGGAGACAGAGCTATCAAGGGTTTTAGGCAGGGTAGCTAAATGGAGCCTCTGTGTTCCATGGCAGTATACCCCTGCCCCTCTGCGCACCAGATTCTGGAGCAAACTACATGCGATGGCTGTTGCCTCCATGCCTTGCTTGTGGGTTACCCAGAAGCATTTGAGGGGAAGCAGAGTGTTGGATTAGAGCAGGCTTCCTCTAACTCGGCCCTCCAGATGTTTTGAGACTACAGTTCCCATCATCCCTGACCACTGGTCCTGCTAGCTAGGGATCATGGGAGTTGTAGGCCAAAAAATGTCTGGAGGGCCAAAGGTTGAGGAAGCCTGGATTCGAGAGACCTTACTTTGATCTACTGGGGCTCTATGTCTTCATGATCTTCAGCCCATCTGCACTCTACAATTAAAGGAGGATTGTACCACTTTAAACAGTTGTGACTTCCCACAAAGGATCCTTGGGAGTGTTAAGGGTGCTGAGGATTGTAAAGAAGCTCTATTCCCCTGACAGAGCTACAATTTAGGAATTCGGGAATTGTAGCTCTGTCAGGCAAGTAGGGCTCTTCTTTACAGTCCTCGGCACCCTTAACAAACTACACTTCCAATGATTCTTTGTGGGAAGGTCACAACTGTTTAAAGTTCCCTGGGAAGAGTGGTTGATCGTTAAACATTCTGGGTATTGTAGTTCGTAAGGAAGCTGTTTTTCACTTGTACAAAAGGAGGTGGGAAAATCAGTCTGGCTTTGGGCCTGACCACTGTGTATGTATGGATGAGCCCCATGAAGGAGGTCTGTAAAGTGATGGCACTTTCAAGAGTCAGACTTCAGGAGAAGAGGATGGCAAAAATAGTCACAGTGTGGCAGGGGGCGAAATCTACCTGTTACTGTGCTGAAACAGGATTGTGGTGGTGTGTCTGTGATTGTTGTAAGTTTGTCTGTGTCCTGCTTCTCTGTAGCATAGAAGGTGTCACCTGTATGGGTCAAATAGGGGGAGGCAAAAAAAAAAGTGGTGTCTTTTCATCTTCCCAAGAATCTCCCAAGGTTTCCAAACTCATCCGGCTCAAATCTGGCTCCATCCCACTGACATCCATTGAAACGTTTAAAGGTAAGTTGAGAAACTGGGAGCAATTCAAAGGTTGGCATTGAGTGTTGTCTGAAATTAATGGATCCAAGTTCATCCTGTTTGTTGATCTCATTGGGTCTACTCTGAGTAGGACAGGCATCGGATGCAGCCCAGGATGACTCTGAAAAGTTGCAAGTAAGTTGGAATTACACAGTGATGACCCGTCCTACTGTTAGGCAAATGGCAGCTGTTTCCCATGAGCCCCTGACCAGAGATGTGTGTGCCCCACAAACATGTCTTGCAACCCCCCTCAACTAGCCTGCTGCCTTCAGGTGTGCCACTTGTTCCGGCATAGTCTTGGTGATATCAGTGGGGGCATCCCTGGGAGAAACAGCCTGGTTTCTTCAGGCTCTATTTTCCTTCCTTTGCTGTATAGTGTTGAGGGGGGAAAGCTCCGCCTCTTGAAACTCATGCTTTGCCTGTCCATCACTTGTCTGCTTCCTCTTCATGTCTGTGTGCCTTTGTCGTTCTCCTGCTTCTTTCACTCCATTCATTGCAGCATTAATCTTGAACTAATGACTCCAGCCAAAAGTCTCAACTGGAGGATGCATGTCTCCCTTGTGTGTCTAGAATGTCATCCTCTGCTCTCCCTCTGAAGGGATGGACGTGCACAGAATGAGCTATCCTTGCTAAACTGTGAGAGGGGATTGTGACCCCAGCTACTTTGCCTGGGCATGATCCTTCCAGCCCTGCCCTGCTTACCCTACAATCTTAAAATAAGCAAGGTCAAGATGTCAGGCCCTCCAAGATATTGGTGGACTCCCAGCTCCCATCATCCTTAGCCATTGGCCATACTGGCTAGAACTGATGCTCATTGGGAGGCTAGTGAGATTTGGAGATCCTCAGATGTTCCCCATTCCTGATGCAAAAGATCATAGTAGCCCAGTGTGGAGCCAAGAGCTTCTGGGATGAGGTTTGCCTCCAGATAGATTCCTGGGGCCTTGCAGAAACTTACCGTATTTTTCGCTCCATAAGACGCACCTGAACATAAGACGCACCTAGTTTTTAGAGGAGGAAAGGGGGAAAGCCCTGTTTTTTTGAGGATCAGCTCAAAGTGGTGCAGCTTCTTTTTCAAAGAGGAAAAGCCCCATTTTTATGGGGTTTAACTCACAGTTTGCAGCTTCTAGTCCTACAGGAAAGGGAGCCATTTCTACAGTTTCCAGACAGATAATCTAATCAGCCAGTCCCATGTCGCTGGGGAAACAAACAGCCTCCCTCTGCATTCAACAACGGAGGCCTGGGCAAGAGGGCGGGGCTGGAAAGGGAGCCTTATCTCTCTCCCCGATCGCTTGCTAAACAGCTGTTCAGTGGCTTCCTTTCAACACCCTCTTCTGTCTTTGTAAAAAAAAGAGCACAATCTGCTTTTGGCCCCTCGGCAATTTGGCTCCAGGGACCACACATTCGCTCCATAAGACGCACAGACACTTCCCCTTCCTTTTTAGGAGGAAAAAAGTGCGTCTTATGGAGCGAAAAATACAGTACATTTGCTCTGGTATAACTACTGCTATTAGTAAGGGGGACTATTTTCTTCCCAGGAGATATTTTGCAAAATATGCTGTGAACAGATCCAGAGACTTAAAGACTGAAACATTCTAGCTATGAAGGCCTTCTAGTTGTCCTAGATAAGGGATGAAAAATCTGGTGCCCTCCAGATGTTGTTGGACTCCAAACTCCTACCAACCTCAGCCAGCATAGCCAGTAGTCAGGGACAATGGGAGTCCAGCAGCATCTGGAGGGCCACAGAAGCCACACACACCCGCCCCTGATCTAGGATACCAAACAAGGGCATTCTATCACCCTAGGAATAGCCCCAAAGAGTGAAGGACTGGACCCCAGAATGGACCCCTAAACAGTGGCAGCTGAGCAATCAACCCAGCTGGTTGCATTCCCCTTTTCATGCAGCTAAAGCATTCTTTGCATGCAGTTCCTCTCCCTGCAAGGTGCCTTTTAATGCAACAGCCTCTGACATTGTATACTATGCCATCAATAGGTAGAAATGCAAGCCCTGAGAGAAGCTTCATTTCCCACCCACCTACTTTCCTGCTCTTTCTGCTTCCACAGATTGTGAATGTTACGGTCACTCTAATCGCTGCAGCTTCATTGACTTCCTGAACCTAGTGACCTGCATCAGCTGCAAACACAACACCAGGGGGCAGCACTGCCAGCACTGCAGGCTGGGATACTATCGGAATAGCTCCGCAGAGCTGGATGATGAGAATGTATGTGTGGGTGAGTAGTGCTCCGTTTTGCTCAAAAGCCATGAAGCCTCCTTGTTGGTGTTGGTGTTACAGGTAGGGACCCTTCCTACTGTTTATCTCAGTGGCTATCCAAAGATGAGGGAACCTGTGGCCTTCTAAATGTTGCTTAAATACAAGGTCCCATCCCTGACAGGGTCCTCCAGATGTTGGTGGACTCCCAACTCCCATCAGCCTCAGCCAGCATGGAAAACGGGTGGTGGTTGGGTAGTCTAGCCAAACATCTGGAAGGTTTCCCATTCCTAGTTTAAAGCTGGCTGGGATAGTTCAGTCCATAAAGCATAAGACTCTTAATCTCAGGGTTGTGGGTTTGAGCCCCATGTTGGGCAAAAGATTCTTGCATTGCAGGGGGCTGGACTAGGTGAGCCCTTTGTTTCCATCTTGCCCTACAATTATATGATTGTAATTGCCCTAAAGCAGGAGTAGCTCACCTGTTGCCCTCTAGGTATTGCTGGACTCCAATTCCCATCAACCTCAGCCACCTTAGGCTCTGCCAGAAATGATGGGAGTTGTAGCCCAGCAACATCGATAGACCCATATGTTCCTCATCCTGGCTTTAAGTGGTGATGGACTGCCTAACCAATTGAGTGAGTTTTGTGCGTGTGTGCTGCCTCCCCCTTAACTTACTATTGTTATTTTTTTTACCCTTTTCTGCCCATGGATCTTGTTAAGTGGCTTCCATGATTATAAACAAATCAAACATTGATACTTACAGAACTCCTGCTATAAAAACCAAACAGCTTCAAGACAGCTGCAGATGAAAACCAGCCAATCTTTGGCAAAGGTCAAGCTCAAAATCCCTAGCTTTTGCCTAAATATTGGCATCTCAATAAGAAGTACATCTGCATTGGAGTTGTTTTCAGGTGTTTAAATTGTTCCATCGTTTATGTGTTTGCTGACCTGGGCTACTTTGGGAGAAAGGCTGAAATACAATTTCAGTAAATAATAGTAATTATTAATACTACTACAGATCATCATCATAGCTGTGACTTCACAAAAACCTAGTATTTTTGACTGCTCATTCCTCCCCATTGACCTGGGAATCAGGAATAATTATTTTTAATCATTTTTATTTAATAAACCATATACACTGCTTAATAATAATAATAATAATAATAATAATAATAATAATAATAATACATACATACATACATACATACATACATACATACCTCAAAGTGGTTTACAAAATGAATCCAGCATGGGGTCACTACTTCTCCCATTTTCTTTGCTCATAGCTGGAGGACAGACTCCCTTTAACTTGTAATACATAATACTTCACTTACTTCAGAACAAGGGTCAGCAAACTCTTTCAGCAGGGGGCCGGTCCACTGTCCCTCAGACCTTGTGGGGGGCTGGACTTTATTTGGGGGGGATGAACGAATTCCTATGCCCCACAAATAACCCAGAGATGCATTTTAAATAAAAGGGCACATTCTACTCATGTAAAAACACGCTGATTCCCGGACCGTCCGCAGGCCGGATTTAGAAGGCAATTGGGCCAGATCAGGCCCCCGGGCCTTAGTTTGCCTACCCATGCTTCAGAATGTGGTAAGCTATCCTTGTTGAATTCGAGGTTTCCCTTGCTCATTCTGCAATGTGTGGACCTCTGCCCCAAAGCCCTACCCTGCCAGGCCCACTGCTGATGTCCCCTCTTTATGTTGAGGATCAGTTGCTGCAATGCGCTCCACATGGGGCTACCTTTGAAGGCAACTCGGAAACTACAACAAATCCAGTATGCGGTAGCTAGACTGGTGACTGGAAGCGACTGCCAGGACCATATAACACCCTAAAGGATCTACACTGGCTCCCAGTACGTTTCCAAGCACAGTTCAAAGTGTTGGTGCTCACCTTTAAACCCCTAAGTGGCCTTGGCCCAGTATACCTGAAGGAGCGTCTCCACCCCTATCATTCAGCCTGGACACTGACGTCCACCTCCGAAGGCCTTCTGGCAGTTTCCTCACTGTGAGCAGTGATGTTACAGGGAACCAGGAAGAGGGCCTTCTAGGGAGTTGTGCGCACCCTGTGGAATGCCCTCCTGTCAAATGTTAAGGAGATAAATAACTCTACAAGTTTTAGAAGACATCTGAAGGCAGCCCTGTATAGAGAAGTTTTTAATGTTTGATGTTTTATTATGTTCATATATCTGTTGGAAGCTACCCAGAGTGTTTGGGGCAACCCAGTCAGACAGGTGGGGTAGCCTACAAATAGTAACATTATTATTATAATTATTTGGAAAAGGAACCAGACATTAAGCAGGAATTTCATGTGGTCCCTGAACAAACCTGATCTACGCTGACACAGCTTTTATTTTTGTCCTGTTTTGTTCTTTCTGCACTGTTTTGGCTTTGACAGATTGTAACTGCAACCGTATAGGCTCAGTGGCCAACCGCTGCAACGAGACCGGCTACTGTGACTGCAAAGAAGGTGTCGCTGGGCCAAAGTGTGATGACTGTCTGCCCGGCTACTACTGGAGACAAGGCTGCTTTCGTAAGCATCACTGTTCAGCTGTAGCACAGGAAGAAGCTCTGCCCACTTGGGCAAGGAGCAAAAGGGGGCACAGAGCTCAATGGCAGCAGGAGGTGGCTGGGAACAAAGGAAGCTGCCTTACAGCGTTAAGCCAATGCCCCCTCTAGCTCATTATTGTCCACACTAGGTGTGAGGAACTTTCAGCCCTCCAGATGTGGATGAATTACAACTCCCATCAACCCCAGCAACCATGGCCAGTGTCCACAGATGATGATGGTGGGAGTTGCAATTCAGCAACATCTGGAGTGTCAGAGTTTTGCTGTACCTGGTCTACATGGACTGGCAGCAAGTCTCCAGGTTCTCATGTAGGTGCCTCTCTCAACGCTCCCTAGAAATGCTGGAGATTGGACCTGGGGCATTCTGCATGCAGGTCATTGGTTCTACTGATGAGCTATAGGTGCTCCTGATGAACATATGGAGCTGCCTTATACTGAGTCAGACCATTCGTCCATTTGCTCAGTATTGTCTACACCAGTGGTTTTCAACCTTTTTGAGTAGGTGCCCTTGAGTAACCACATTCTTTCTGTGGCTCCCCTGGGGTTCCATTACAAGATGTGTGTAAGTGGGGATTTCCCCGTTCCGCAACCACCCCACCCTGTTCCGGTGCAGTTTTTGGCATGCAGGTAAGTGAAAGTGCACATGCTGACGGGAACACAAGCATTGCCACTGCTCTATAGCGCCAAGCCTTTCCCAAAATTCGTGTTTGCATGGGGGTGCGGAGGGCAAAACAAGATACAGATCAGAAGCAGAAATCTTTTGTTATTGCAGGGAAGGGAAGTGAGAAACACACAGCGCAAGACACACATGCAGACATGGTCCTTTCCTGCAACATTTTCCTTGCCCTATAAAGCTGGGTGACTGTTAAACGGAAGGGGGTTGTCGGGGGAGGGGAGGTAGAGAAGAAGAGGGGGAGGTATTGGGGGTGGAAGGAGAGAGAAACACAGAAGACCACCACTTTCAGTAAGTTTACTAAATATTACACATAAAATTCCAATACATATTATTTTTTAAAAAAATATTTTCTATTTCCCATTTCCCAACCCCTTTTTCCGTGATGTCATTCTGACACACACACACACACCCCCCCGCTTTGCTGCACCCTATCTTTACTCTTTTTTATCATAATCATAGCACAATAATCTCAATTTTTTCCATTGCTCATAGTTCGAAACATGGTTGCGGGTTCTTCATATTTTAATATTTCTTCAAATAATCTGAAAGGGACTTCCATTCTTCAAAAAAAAAAACCAGTCATCATTAAATTATCTTATTTTAGCTGTTAGCTTTGCTGATTCAACATAGTCCATTACTTTACTTATTCATTCTTCTTTAGTGGGAATGTCTTTCTCTTTCCACTTCTGAGCAGAGGCAGTGGTGTCCAAACGTTTTTCAAAGAGGGCCAGATTTGATGAAGTGAAGGGCCGTGAAAGTTGTAATCCTTTCTTTAGGATTGAAGTTGTTGAGCTTTTTTTTAGGATTTTACCCCAGGAAATAAACTGCCGCGAGGGCCGGATTAAACTGACCAGCAGGCCAGATTAGACCCCTGTAAGAGACTTTGGACATGCCTGGCATAGAGTATCCTAGCTGCTGTACAAAAGCAACTTAACCATCCTTTTTCGAATTTCTATCCCTATAATCCCTAGCAGAAAAGATTCAGATTTTTGTGGTATACTCACTTTAAACAATCTTTTTTATCTCATCATATATTTCCCCAAATACCCTAGCTTTTTTACTTCCACCACATATGAAAAAAGGACTGTCTGCTTGTTTATACTTCCAGCAGTTATTCGAAACCTTCTTATACATTTTAGATAATTTATCAGGTGTTAAATGCTATCTATCATTTTGATATAATTCTCTTTTAAAGCATAGCAAGCGGTGAATTTCATGTCTACTTTCCACAACTTTTCCCATTCATTTCTATATTATGTCCCAAATCTTTAGCCCATTTTATCATTACCAATTTCACCATTTCATCTTTCGTCTCCCATTCTAATAATAGTTTATACATTTTTGAGATCAGTTCTTCTCTTCCTACAAACACCAATATTTTCAAAGTGATAGTGGGCAACTTTGTCTAGTGCCCTTTGTTATAGTGCACTTTTCTGTTAGCACTCCATTTACTATTATACTTGAAAATTGTTCTGTATACATTGCTGCTTTTATTCATCTCACAATTTTCTCCCCCCAACCCATAATATCCAATATTTTCCCCATAAGACTCCAAGAAACTTTATCACCTTCTCTGCATCTAGAAAGTCACTGCTAATTGCTTATCTTTTCTCTTTTCAAAATATTCTATAGCTTTTAATACAATTCTAACATTGTCTTTTATTTGTCTTGTTGAGAGAAATCCAGCTTGATCTTCATGAATCCAGTCCTTTAAGACTAATTTAAGTCTTCTAGTTAATATTACTGCAAACAATTTATAATCACAACTGAGAAAGGAAATAGGTCTATAGTTCTTAACCTGGGTTGGATCTTGATCTCGCTTTGCTATCAACGTAATATTAGTGCGTTTTCAGGAGTCAGGCATTTTCCCTTGCAACATAATATTGTTCATAACCATTTGCAAAGGTTGGGCTAAACAGCCTCAAAACCTTTATAATAACAAGCAGTTAGGATGTCTGACTGTGGCACTTTATTAGTCTTTGGATCATTTATTGCTTGATTCACTTCCATTGCTGAAATAGGTAGATTCAATACATCCCTTTGTTCTTTTGTCAAGGTTGGTAGCTTCCTTTCTTTCAAATATCTGCCCATTCCATCTAGGTCCTCTTTACCACCTTGATATAACATTGAATGATATTTTAAAACCATCTTTATTAGTTTTTCATTATATGCTATTCCTCCATCTATAGACAGTTTATCACATTCAATTTCCTCTCCTTTTTCAATTGCCAGGCCAGCAGCCTTCCTGGCTTGTTAGCAAATTCAAAATGTGTCTGCTTCAAACATTTCAGCTTTTGTTTCATCTCCTGGTTTAGTAACACTGATAGCTGGGTTTATAACAGTGTTATCATTTGTATCAGTTTATTATCACTAGGTTTAGCAATTAAATACTTTTCACAATTTGCCATTTCTTGTAATATGCCTTACATCTTTTTTTTAAAAAAATTATTTTTGCATTTTCAATTTTACAAACAAGAACACAAAAAAAGCAAAATACAAGCATCATATCCCCTTTGACTTCCCTCCCCCCCTTTTGTGGATCCTTATGTTATAATTTTCATTCTGCATCTCCTCACTAACTTCAATTATTGTAAGTCCTTGGTCCATACATAATTCAAATTTTTACTACAAGTTTTCTGGCAAACCTACTAATGAATGTAATTGTTTACAATAGTTTTTCAAATACATTATAAACTTTCCCCATTCTTGTTAAAATTTTATTCTTCCTGCCTCCTGATTCTTCCTGTAAGTTTTACCAATTCAGTGTAGTTCATTGATTTTATCTGCCACTCTTCCTTGGTCGGAACTGTATCTTCTTTCCATCTCTGGGCTAACAAAATTCGGGCAGCTGTGGTCACATACATGAACTATTTCTTCTGGTCCTTCGGAATCTCCGCACCTAGAATTCCTAAAAGAAAATGTCTTACATATTTTGATCTTGCACCTTTTTTGATCAGCACTTTGTTATATAAAGAAGCCTCTGACAACCACATTCCCAACATCCCATACTGTATTTAAATTTGTACTTTTCCCTAAATTTAACTCAAAGAAGTCGGTTATACATGTTAATCCCTTTTGCTTTATCTCAGTCTTTCTTAGCAAGCTGTCATTCAGCATCCTTCTAAAAGGAGTATTTCGTTGGCCTTTGATAATATCAAATATCAAATTATGGTCTGATAAAGTTCTTGGTTTCAGTTTTCAGTTTTCTTAAAACCAGATACTATTGGTTTTGATGCCCATAGAATGTCTATTTTTTCGAGGCTCTATTTGCTGGCTGAATGATGTGTGAAATCTTTAACCAATGGGAATTTAAATCTCCATACATATTGCAGATCCATATTTTGTGCCATCTCAAAAAACACCTTTGGTAATTTACCCTTTGAAACCACATTGGATATAGTTGCTCTGTCCATTTCCCCTGAAACCACTCGGTTAAATCTCCCAGCAACATGACATTTCCATCGTATTTTGCAAAGAGTAGATCGTCCAGCTTTTTATAAAATTATTTTTTCTCATTTGGTGCATAAAGTTCCACCAATACGATTTTACGTCCCACTATTGGAATTTCCACACCTATTATTCTCCCTTCTTCATCTTTAAAAACTTGTTTTGGTTCCAATTTTGGATTCACATATAATACCACGCCTATCTTTTTTCTGCTTTATCCGATGCAATAAATTCATATATATATATATATATATATATATATATATATATATATATATATATATATATAATTTTACATACATTTTAACAAAAATAATAATACAGATGTATACAAAAACAATCTGCATTTCCTTCAGCTTCCTCCCCTCCTTTCTGCGGTTACAAGGCAGCCCTGTTTAGGGAAGTTTTTAATGCTTGAAGTTTTATTCTGTTTAATATTCTGTTGGAAGCCGCCCAGAGTGGCTGGGGAAAACCCAGCCAGATTGACAGGGTATAAATAATTTATTATTATTATTATTATTATTATTATTATTATTATTATTATTTTATATATTTCATCTCAATGTAATAGATTCTTGACTTATTTTTTATTTTTTTCTAGGAGTCCTTTTGATATGTTCTCTTACAGACAGTTTTTGTTTTATCAATACATGAGCAATCATGTCTTTTAATGTTACTATTGAGTCATTTACATTCCATTCTACTAATTTATAAGCCATTATTTTGAAATTTTAAAGTCCTTTTCTCATAGAGTTGTGTGGTTCCTTTGTATCTTGCTGTTCTTCCTCCAACTTGTCCAGTTGTTCTACTTCTGTTTCCAACTGTTTCTCCCAGAAATCTTGTGGTTTTTGCAAATCTGCACATCTTTATCTCTTAGCTTTGTAAGTAAAACTCAATCCCACTGAGTATTCCCATCTAAATGGCATCTTCCGTTTCTTCAGTACCTTAACCAAAAATCTGTGTTCCTTTCTTTTGTTTACGATCCTTGATGGGATTTCCTTGAGAGTTCTAATCCTCTGAACACCTATTTTTAGATGGTTTTGAAAATGAGTTTGTAGAATTTTATATCTCAATGCTCTTGAAGTAAATTGCACCAAACAGAGCCATGGGAGTTTCTTAGCTCTCACATATGATTATTTAATTCTATAATCTCTATCAAATTCTCCATCATCTCTGGTGGTAGTGGTAAAAAAGACGCAAATTCCTTTCCTTTCCTTAAAATCTTCTTCCCGAAGCTCCAGGAAACCTCTAAATCTTAAAATAGAAAGATTCTTCTTGATACGTCTCCAAGACTGCAATCTTGTCCTCTAAGGTTTCTTTCTCAGCCTGGAGAGCTGACACCTGACCTCGAACTTCTCCTATGCATCTTTTTGTATCTTGGCTCTCTTCAGAAAGCTTTTTTAACTGACCCTTCCAGCGATGTTGTCCTTTTAGCCAAGTCTCTAATGTCACTGGCACAATCTTTAATGTTCTTCAATAACTCAGTCCATGCTAAAGTATTTTGTTCTAGAGGTAAATGAACTCCCATCAAAATCTCACTGGAATCACCTTCAGCTGGCAGTGATGCTTTTCTGCTACTGGCCTTCGCCATTTTTGACCTTGTATCTGTTATATACCTGTTTTACCACCAGATGGTAGTATGCCCTCAAAAAAATATTTATTGCTTTCCACACTGATCTTCTCTTGTCATGCATGACCTTATTTCGCCACAAGACGGTAGTATTACATATATTTTCTAAGAATGTATGTCTGTTTACATTCCACAATGCTTTTCCCCATGATCCCAATCCCCAAATCTTTGGAACACAACAAAGGATCCCTGTGGACTCATTGCACCAAACTCAAGTATTTATATTATATCCAACAGAGTCCTTTCACTACAATTATTAATTGAAAATAATCATGGTAAAAACAAAATTAAAAAATTCCTTCCAGTAGCAAAAAATTCCTTCCTTAGAGACCAACTAAGTTTGTTCTTGGTATGAGCTTTCGTGTGCATGCACACTTCTTCAGATACCAAACAGTTCTTTATATAATTATTAGTTTATGTCCTTCTAACCACTCCTTTCTTCAGCAACCCAGAGTTATTGTAATTCATCTTAAATCAGTATACATTCTGTTTTAATAATCAAGCTCCTTTCGGTATAACTGTGATCCACAAAAGAAATTGGGGTAAAGATGGTCTTACCAAATGTTCTTAGAGAAAATCTTCCTGCATCATTTGCGACTCCCTGTTACTCACCGCAGCAAGATGTTACTTTACTTAAAGTTCTTTAGACCCAGCACACAGATTTGTTTTACAGCTGCTTGTTCACCATTTTCAATGGGCTGGTGCCTTCAGCTCGTCTTTGTAGTTTTACAATCCAAATTAATTAGGATAGGAGAGAAAAGAGCCACTTCATGAACAGCATGGCGCGGCTATTCCTGAGGAATCATCAATGGAGTACCTGAATGGACCCTTGTACCCATCTCGGACCGCGACCTCCAGCATCGCTCACAATGGGGAGAGCCTCTTTTCGTGCTGTGGGCACCCTACACCCCCATAACTCCTGGAGGGAGCAAGGATGTGGTGCGGTCACTGCCATTTTAAAATCCCTCACAGTCCCGTCCCCACCCCCACCCCCGATGGAAGAGTTGGCTTGCTCGCCTGCTAGCTGCCCTGGAAGTCCATTCTGGTTTATCTTCTTTCCATATTGCTGCATTGCAAATTTAAGCATGGGACCTAGGTGTAAGAAAATCTGGAAGCAGAAAGAATAAAATAGCAGGCAACATCAGGCCAAATCAGACATCAGTTGGCCATAATTACTGGCAGTCATAGGAGAATGCCATCAGTGTTGACACCTGCTTTGATTTCAGTGTTTTATATTTTATTTTTAATCCTTTTTTTTTTTTTTCATTTATTGCAAGATCTTTTGTTGGGCAGCATGCAAGTAATGGCCGCCAATAAATTGGAGCTGGGTTGGGGAGACTTTTATTTCTGTCCTGAGACGACCCTGGAGAGGACCATACTTTGTGGCTTTTGGGTTGCTGCTAATATTACCCAAGTAAAGGCTCTGGAGTAAATTAAATGTGTTACAGATGCCTCCATCTCTGTCTAAATATGTGGCTTTGCAATCAAGCAAACAGCTCTGGTTGCCCCATTTTGAAGAGCTACAAAAACTGAAGGAAAGGAATAATGATCAAACCTACCAGAGGGGCTGGGGCAACTTCAGGGTTTCAAATCCTCCATTCACCTATGAATCTCCCTGGGTGTGTGACCTTGGGGACCAGACACTGCTTTTCAGCCTGGCCTACCTTGCAGGGTTCTGCAGCTAGAAGGGGGAGGTGGGGGGAAAGAACCACGTACACTACCTTCATCTCCCTGTAAAACAGACGGATATCATTGTGATAACACACACACACACACACACACACACACACACACACACACACACTGTTGGGACTTGCTTGCAAGTACCGGTAGTAGGGATGAAAACTACAATTTTTGCAGAGCAGGGAATAAAGAACCCTTTCCACAAATGGCACCCTTCTCTCATCCACCCCAACACACACACACACACACACACACACACACACACACACATGACTTTAGCCATCTAAGTGCTTGCATGTACTGTTGGTATTTACTTGTAAGGAGAAGGCAAGCACCAGAACAGCCCACAGTAAATAAGGCAAACTTCCCACTTCCCACATAGGCTGCTCCATAACTGGATTCCTCCTGGCTGGAGCAGGAGGAAGAGCAGGAGCAGGAGTCAGGCCGGGCTGGGGAGAGAGACAGAGAGATAGATTGAGAGAGAGAGATTGCAGATATGCAGGAAGAATGGCTGATGTGAAAGGGAGAGAGAGAGAGAGAGAGAGAGAGAGAAGGAGGGCCCTCCTGCGGCACCCCTGATCAAACATCAAGTCACTCAAGAGCGCCGAGGCACACAGGTTGAAAACCTCTGGTCTACACGGACTGACAGAAAGTCTCCAGTGTTTTGAACAGGGGTATATTCCACCCCACCCCCGGGACATGTCAGGGATTGTAACTTGACCCATCTGTATGCAACATAGGTGCACTGAGCTCTGGCCCTTGAGGAATAGAATGATAAGAAGCTGCCTTATACTGTATCAGGCCACTGTTCCAAATAGCCCAGTATCCTCTACATTGCCTGGCTGCAGCTCCCCAGGGTTTCAGGCAGAGTTTCTCTTCCAGCCCTACCTGGAGATGCTGAGTATTGAACCTGCGGTCTTCCACATGCCAAATGGATGTGCAGAAGTTCCTAGCATCAATTCCTAGCAGCTCCAGTTAACAATTCTGGGTAGCAGATGTGGGGAGGATGTGAGACATTAGGGAGCTGCTGCCACAGTGGGAGAGATGGTCCAGTTAACAGACACACATGGCAGCAGAACAGGCAAGACATGCAGGAGCTACAGCAAGGGTAGCACACCTGTAGCCCTCCTAATGTTGCTAGACTTCCAAGTCCTATCTGCCCCTGCTAGCACAACCAGTGCTGAGGGTGATGAAAGTTGGAGTCCACTTACAGCTATGAGGATGAACCATAGCTCAGAGATAGAGCGCATGCTTTGCATGTGGAACAGGCAGAAGAAAACTCACGAGCCCCAGCAGTATAGTCAGGGAACAGGGAGAGCCTTCCAGAGGGTGCTGGATTTCACTTTAAAATGCTGGGGACCTTCCTGCTCCTTCTGCTAAGTGAGGCCCTGGCCTTTTGCCCCAAAGTTCTGCCCTGGCACCACCATTCTCTTGCCTCCAGATCAGACTGGAAAAGGCACTTGACCAGGAATGATGGGTGTGGTGGTGAGTGTGTCAGACTAGGACTTTGGAGGCCAGGGCACAAATCCCTACTCAACTGTGAAGCTCAGAATGACTCTGAGCTAGTCACTGTCTCTCTGCCTAACCTACCTCCCAGTGTTGTTATGAGGATAAAATACAGCAGGAGAAGAACCATGGACAGCACCTTAAGAACATTGGAGGAAAGGGGGAATATGAATGTATTAACAGTGATGATGATGATCATGACAATGAGACTCCCGCCCCAGTCCCAGGCAGGATGGGCAACCATCAGGGGCTAGCAGGCATTAAGAGTCGCATAACAAGTTAATCATCCCTGACCAAGATAATCAACTTCATCCAGAGTTGTGGTTTGTGTAGGGTTTCAAGAAAGTGGGGAGGAGCCAAGGGTGTTCCCCCACACGAACAGAGTTCAGCCGCTCTCCCTGCCTCTCTTTCCACAGCTAATGTGTGCGACGAGGAGCTGTTGATTTGCCAGAATGGGGGCACTTGTTATGACAACCAGCGCTGTCTCTGCCCACCCAACTTCAGGGGTGTCCTCTGTGAGCAATCCAAATGTGAGGGAGAAAACAAGGAATGTGACTCGGCCTCAAGCACGTACCTCAACCTCTCGGCCTTCCTCATCAGCGTGCTGGGGCTGCAGCTGCAACACTTTTTGGACCTCTGAAGCCCAGGAAACCAGGGGGAGGGGGGACTGCCTCATGGAAGGACAAGGAGGGAAGGGAAGGAGGGAGGGTGCTCACAAGTTAAGGGAGCAGGGTTTGTCTCTCTCTCTCTCTCTCCCCACCACCAGCCTCTCTTTCCTCCATCAAACAGGGAAGGGGGGAGAGAAGCAGAAGGTATCCAAGGGACTGTACTCTCCCCCTTCTGCCCAAGTAGCTGAGGACCCCGGCTGGAGGCAGCTGCAACATTTCAGAGGCGGAACTGACTCTATCATTGGGAAGAAACAAGCTGCCACGACTTTGGGGTGGTGGCAGTGGCGCTGGCAAAAGACTTGCCTCGCTTCGTCTTTCTGTTCAAGGGTGACCTTGCAACCCCCGTTCCACTTTGCACAGGAGGAACCTGCCAAACAAAAACAAAACCATGCCACAAACCTCTGGCGCTTAGTTGCTTGGCTATTTCTCCTCTGTCCCTTTTCCTTTCCTCCTTACTGTTCTTGTTTTGGAAGTAGCCCTCCTAACAGAGACTGGCAGCTATAGAAAGCCCAGGCTGTGGGGCAGGGAATCTGCAAGATTGTACCCACCTTGCATCGTCAGCCTGCTCCAGCCCAGGCCTAGAATTATATTGTTGCCTACAAATCAAGTTGCTGAATTTATTAAGTTTTTGTACTTTTTCAGTTTTTATTCCGTTGGTTGTGAGTCTTCGATTCCCCACCCCCTTTTCTCGCACTCTAAGACCAGAACTGAACAAGGCTGCTCTGTATCGCGACAAAAAGTGTAATGTGTGTTATCCAGGCTTCACCGTATAGTTTACGGTTCTCAAATACTTTTTATTTTGGTAGAGAATTATTTTTGTTTGGATTATAAATGTTCTAAAGAGAGAGAAGAAGAAGAAGAAAAAGATGAACCACCACAGCCTCTAGAGACACATCTTACCATAAGTGTTATGGTGTAATAATCCTCTACTACAGTAAAGCAACCTAATAACTGCTGCCCGGTCTCAATTTTTTCCCACCTTCCCCCACACACTGTTAATTTACTGATAAGAGCCTTACCAAAAAAAGAAGAAGAAGCAGCAGCAGCAGATAAAAGTCTCGTTGCATTTTCATGACACCAAAGACTTACACACAACTGCTGGCGGGCTGTTGGGAATGAACACACTGGTTTCTTTTCAAGACTCATATAGCAGAATGCATTTCTGCAATTTCCCCCTAATTATTTTTATACTGGTAGCCCAAGGACTGCTAATACACACAGCTTCAAAAGCAAATCTGGTCCTACTTGTGTTCCTGTGGTAGGGGAGGGGAAGATGAGCAACAAAACATTGGGAGGAGTGTTCTTGCTTAGAGTTTTAATCGTCTGTGGTGGCCTCCAGTGCTGTAGGCTACACCCAATGGCACTGTAGTCCAGCACCATCTGGAGGGCACCATATTGGCTACCTTCTATGTATGGGATCAAACACACCAGTTAACCCACCATTCTGGATTTTATTCTCCCTTTCCAACTGATTCAGCATTGCGTCTCAGTTCATGTCAGGAGACTTGACCCCTTAAAATTTTTGGAAGTGTTTTTTTGTGGGGCGGGGGCAGACTATTCCTGTGAACCTCAAGGACAAAGCTTTGTTAGACCTCGTGGCTTGTCTGGAGGGGGCGGGCCGTGGCTTACCTTGCAGCAGCAGCACATGACAAGCAAAGTGGCTGCAATCACCTCCCCAGCAATCCATGATTAAGCTTAGCGCTATGTGCAAAGTGGGTCAATGCTATGCTAGACCTATGCACAATAACCTCAGACAGGGCTAGGAACTGTGGTTTGAGGCCACAACCCCCTGAAAGCAGCCTTAAAAGGCAAGTAAGAAAAAGGTGCTTTTAAATCACGTTTTAAACATTAGGATGAAAATGCACTTTGGCGACTCCTTGCCCAAGGCCTTCGGAGCACAAGAGCCACAGCTCACAGGAAAGGAGAATTCATGCCATGGGCAGCTGGAAGGTACACCTGAACTTAGCAAACTGAAGGTTCATATCACACACTTTCTTTCTCTCACACCAGCGTTTGCATTAGCAGTAACAAAGGAACTTCACACCTGGGGTATGGGAGGAGGAAGGTTCTGCAGAACATCTGCTTCAAGATCTGCAAGGACCATTCACAAAATATATTTGCAATAGTTGCAGGAATGGGGGGGGGCACACTCACACACCAAGCAATTCCTCAGACTCTGGGAGAAAGCTGCCCAACTCATTTTGTATAAAATCCCAAGATTCATTTTTCCTCCCCCCCCTGCCACCCATCCCCTTCCTTGCTTGAGATGAGTTTTAAGTCAAACTCCCCAGACAACTTATTCCAAGAGGAGTCCTAGTGAAAGCCATTCAGCTGCCATGGAACAAGATAGCTGAGGGCTGGTTTACACACAAACACCCATCTCTTGGACTTCCACATCATCCAAAAGTCATGTGTGTGAATAGGTCTTCACAGATCAAAATACCACAGGAGAAGCCTTCACCACATCACAGACATAATGAGATGTCTCCAATCCTAGCCCTACTCAGAGTAGACCCATTGAAAACAATGACCATTATTAGATCCATTATTTTCAGTAGGTTTACTCAAGTATAACTTAACCTAGATACAACCAGATGATCTTTTTCAATAGAATCAGTCCCCATATTTAGCTGCAAGTTAAGAGTTGAGTATTCAGAGCTAAGAGAAACCAGGCATATCTACATAATATATGTAAATAAAGTATAGGCAGCTTGCCTTGGACCAAAATGCATTTTAATGAGGTGGTGGAAAGTTGGGAGAAACTCAAAGCGCACAGGCAAAGGAGAAAATGGGGACCCTTTAAAAATAAATAATCAAGATTATGGTCTGCGAGCAAATTTCAAGAACTGTAGCTCTAAATCGTCCAACCCTTTTAAAAGTGAGTATTGGCTGGTGGAATTTAAATAGCTATAATCATATTCAACTACCCTACAGATGAATAAAAATCTCAGCCCAGGATTGAGAGCCCACTCTGAATTGCGTGCATTGTTAAAGAGGAAAGGGGCCTCAACTTCAAGAATACTGCGCAGGAGCCAATGACAGCACACCCATCAGCCATAAGGCCACAGAGGCTGCTACACAAGGTGGACACAAGTGTATGAGGGAAATAGCTGCTGAAGCAAACTGCTGTCTATTAAGAATCATCTCAGAGCTCAACACCACCCTGCCAGCAAACACACTGTTATAAGAAAATAATTCAGAAAGAGCAAAACATACTGTGAAAACAATGTTTATTTCATGGCTTGGGGGTTCTATTCCCCCACTCAAAAAAAAAAATGTTACCGTGCTTTCTTTTATTACTGTGTTGTCCTCCATTACTTGACAGAATGTTGCCCAGGAGCTTCATGTGACTCAGCCGCCACACTCACCGGCCCTCACATGGCTTTCTCCAGCCTCTGCTGTGCTGGCATGGGCTTCAGGATCTTCTTAGCACTACAGTGGTACCTCAGGTTACAAACACTTCAGGTTACAGACTCTGCTAACCCAGAAATATTACCTCAGGTTAAGAACTTTGCTTCAGGATGAGAACAGAAATTGTGCTCTGGCGGCGCAGCGGCAGGGGGAGGCCCCATTAGCTAAAGGTTAAGAACAGTTTCAGGTTAAGAACGGACCTCCGGAACGAATTAAGTATGTAACCAGAGGTACCACTGTATATGCAAAGCAAGGAATACTGTTGATGTGGCATTTGAGGTCTTGATGAAGGAACCTCTTTTCTGAGCATCCATAATAATAATAATAATAATAATAATAATAATAATAATAATAATAATTTATTATTTGTACCCCGCCCATCTGGCTGGGTCTCCAATTTTATGCATTCCAATTTTAATTTTACTACAAAGAGATTAAACAACAACAACCAATGAATTATTAGGACAGGAGACCAAGCAACAGGAAGGAGCAGGGACCAAGCAATGGGAGCTCACCCCGTTGCGGGGATTCGAACCGCCGACCTTCTGATCAGCAAGCCCTAGGCTCTGTGGTTTAACCCACAGCGCCACTAATAATGGGTGTCAGGAGAAATGAGGACAAATTTCCTCTGGATTACACCCACTGGTAAACAGTGGTTTGTGAGCACACAACAGAGGATCCCTCCAATATGCCTGTACTCGGGCTATAAGGATCCTTCCCTCCTCGCTGCAGTTACAAAACAAGCAGCAGCAGTAGCAGCGAAAAGAGTGTTTAACAGGAATCCATTCACAACTCTGAACTTTACAGGAGCAAACCATCATTGCCAGGACTTCCAACGGACAAACCTGGATTGGAGGCCCTCTAGTGGCAAAATCATTGCGGTACAAGGCTGGAAAAAAGGACCATATGGGAGTAATTGTGACCTCATGCAGGAAAGTGGCAGGATGGAAAGAGGGGAGTCCCCCATGCCACCTGCTTTATCCCCCAACTGGGCTCACTCCCAGCCCAAGCGCCTCCCTTGGAGAAAACTGGCAGGACAGGAATCTGATGGGACAGAGGCAACCGGCATGGCAGAGGACAGCATCCCTTTCTCTGCTTGGAATCAACGCTCCCCTGCACACAGCTGGCATTCTAGCACAGAGAAAGGAGTGGGGAACTTTTGTGGCCCTGCAGAAGTTGCTGAACTCCATCTCTCACCACCCCTCACCATTGGCCAGGCCGGTGGGGCTGCTGTCTGTCGCACATCTGCAGAGCTGCAGGATCCCCGGCCCTAACGGTATCTCACAAACCACCTTGGTGGATCAGACCAAAAGAGCCACCTCCCGGAAATGCCATGCTTGGGCTTGCATGAAAAACCACAGTGTTCAGTGGTCAGGAGTGATGGGAGTTGTAGTCCAGCAGCCCACAGCTTCCTTAGCTCTGGAATACCATACTGCCAGTCTAAGATCAATTGGTGAAAGAGCTAAAGTAACGTAAGTTTTACAATCTACGAAACCCGAGTTTCAGGTTCCTCTGGGCACCCACAAGCAGGGGCAAAATTGAGATGGCACTGACCCCCCCAACAGGGCCTTCTGTGCCCCTTTTTCAAGGGCAGGCGGAAGGCACCACCTATAGATACAGCGTACTGGGCCTGTTGGCACCCTGCTCCTCCAAACAACCCTATGAAGTAGGCTTGACTTACAGCTTTGAGAAGTGATGGGAGAGTGGGGGGGTGTCTAAACCCAGGGACCCTTGGGCCAAGCCCCACACACTGCCAGGGCACCACCACTGGCCCTCCAAGTCCCACTTTTCTCTACAAGGAGGGCTGACGTATATATCTAGAGAGAGACGTTATGCCTTCTTCCACGTACCATGAGCGTCTTCAGGTGTCCAAGGATGAAGAGGCTGAACTTGGCTCGGGTGAGGGTGACATTCAGACTCTTCAGGAACCTGGAGAAGGCAAAACAATCCACAGGTGAAGCTGGCTCAGGGTGGGCAGTGCCCCCTGTGTCCTCCTAGCTGACCACAGTGGGGTTAACTAAATCCCTGTTTCAAGGAGTTTCAAGGGCATTAGAAATGCATTTGCAAGTGCAGCACTAAAAGGTTGCAGGCATTCCTACCAAAGTTTCCATGTCTATGTATAATTTCAATGGGCCTCCTCTGAGTAGAGACAACCCCCTGCTGCCATGTTTCTGCTTTACATTTTTCATTGGAGGCCCTGATTTTGATCAATTTCGTTAGTGGTGAATATTTATTAGTGATACTCATTTATACATGGTTTCCCCCCCTTGCTTTGCAATATTTTAGCTTCTCTCTGCCTCCCCCATAGGTTTTTTAATGAAATACCTTTTATAATTTAAAGCATTCAAAATGGTTGTTTATTGATAGCTTTAATTATCATTTAATTTAATTGTTCCTTGGGTGCCTCCTTTATTGGACATCATTTAAGAGCAAAGTGAGAAGCTTGGGGCATAAATCTTAGAAGTCAGTCCATGATCTGCTTTTGCAATTTCAGCTCCCCCCTCCCCCCCCCATGTGGCTTCCAAGCACAGAGCGCCCTTCCACCCCCCCCCCATGTGGAAAGGAAGTGGGCTGGTGGTGGGAACAAGCTTTAGACCTTAGCCACACACGCACAAACCATTGGCGGATTAATATTATTTGTTGTGATTCATGTGAAAACTCTCTCGTTAATATTTCAAAACTGTGCCTGAATATTTTATTCATTCCAAAGGTGACTTGCAAAACAGAAAGGCACCATTAGCACAACTGTGACCTTTTTCTCCTTCTCAAAAAAACAGGAAAAAACCAAACCTGTAAAGGAAAACCAAAAGAAGTGCAGCCCTGTTTGCCTGATTTCACCCCATCAGCCCTCTGTGGGGCCAACAATTCTGCCGGGTCACATCTGAGAGCACCAAACCCCTTGCCTGCCAGGGAGGACAGGGGTTTGGTGCTCCATTTCTCCTCTCCCCCAGTGAGACACAGCGGAAGCTCCCTCACAGAGAAGCCATTTTGCCAGAGTCAGGAATGGGAAGTTCATTGGAGTAAGAGCTGCAGTGATGAAGCTCACACGGCCTTGGCCTGCCCTCACCCCCTGCAAAGAATATTGTGGGACCACAAACCTCTCCTCTCCTGAATTCCCTTATGGGCATCGCAGGTGGCTGCAAGAATGTGGCCAGAGACCAACAGGGGGCTCAATGCCCCACACACTAGACCACCAGAGACCGCCAGAGGTTACCAGAGTCACTGAGTGGGCTGTTGCACCTCACTTGGCCCTTCTCTAAAATGGGAATATATATTGTATTTCACACACTGCTGTTACATAAAGAAATGATGGGGGGGTATTTTTGTACTGAGCTTTCAATCTACATACACTTTACTATCATCATCCAAGAAGAGAGGTCCCTGCCCCAAGGAGCCTACAATGTACATTTTAACAACAGGGAAACAGAGGGAGGGAAGTTTTTATTTTATGAAATAAGTGCAGGCAAGTCCAGCAAGGGATGACTGCCCAAGTGTACTTCAGCAGCAGGGAAGGCCTCAAATGAAAGGCCTCACCAGCGATATGAAGGAAGGAAGATAGGGAGGATTATGGTGCACTGCAAGTGTTCTTGGAGAGGGAATTCCAGACACAAAGGGTCAGTAAGGAAGCATCATGGGAGTTGTACAAAAGAATAGGAGGCCTTCCAGCCACTGAGGGCGGTGGAGATGAAGGAGTGAAGGTCACCGGTCAGGTGTTCCAGAGAGCAGGGGAGATGGTGAGTTGAGGAGAGGCTTGTCTGCGGCTGCAAGGAGTGCGCAATCTCCACATGCAGAAGCAGTCCACTTCTGAAGACGAGGTGCCCAGCTTGTGGGTTTCCTATAAGCATCTGGAGGCAGTGAGGTGTAGTGGCTGGAGTGTTGGACTAGGAGCTGGGAAACCAGGCTTCAAATCCCTGCTCAGCCATGAAAGTGGGCGGCCTTGGGCCAGTCACTGCCTCTCGGCTCAGCCTACCTCACAGGGCGGGTGTGGGAATTAAATGAGGAGAGAGAGAACCATGTACAGCACCTTGAGCTCCTTGGAGGAAAAGGTGGGATATAAACGCAATGAATAAATAAACTGGACCCTTGGCTTCATCCAGCAGGGAGATTATGGACAGACTACTGCACTTTGTACACCACAGGGATGGGGAAACCCTGGCCCTCCAGGTGGTGCTGGACAGTATCCCCCACCCCCAATAGGCCATCCTGACTGGGGCTGTTGGGAGTCCAGCAGCATTGAGAGGGGACACAGGTTCCCCAGTTCCGATCTGAGTTTACTTTAAAAGGGGGGGGGGGAGTTCAGCAGCAGCTTGGCATAAATATAGCTACTTGCCACTATACAAATCCAGACAAGCATCAAAGAGCACATAATTCAACAGTAACATTTCAGAAATGGTTAGAAAGGAAGGTTTTCCTTTGTTTGTTTTTAAGTATCAAATCAGGTTACCAGGAGTCAGGAAGGATGCCTATGATAATGTGCAGAATTCTCATTCACCTGAGTACCACCTGTAGTGCCTGAGCAAGTACATTCTCTCTCTCTCTCTCTCTCTCTCTCTCTCTCTCTCTCTCTCTCTCACACACACACACACACACACACACACACACACACCGGGTATGATGTATAGATGTCCAGGTGTTTGGACAATCTGAAGAACTGTAAGCTAAATGGCTCCTGTAAGACTCTAACCCAAAGGTCACCGCTATGGTGGCAAGATTTTGCGCCAACGCTATCAGAATTCGGTGCACCTACACAGGAGATACTCAAATCAACTCCTGATCAGAGCTAGACAGACTTTGTTTTAATTTATAGCATATAGTAAACAATTAATATAATCTAAGGATCAAAGGATGACTGATCCCTTTTAGATAAGTCATTTTAGTTTATTTTAGATAAGTTATTTTAGTTTATTTCAAAAAAATTAAATATTGATGATGTAATGCAATTTACTGTGCTGGTCAGTGACCGTAATAAAGAATACTACTACTACTACTACTGTCCAGGTGTTTCTAGACTACAAGTTTCCCCATCCCTGACCACAAAAACTACTCCAAGTAGCCACAAAATTAAGGGTATAGAATACAATGGTCAGACTTAACCTCTCAACACATGCCACCAGATCCTTGACACCATTTGAAAATTAATTCTGAACCCAATAAAACATACAAACCTTTTTTATCTATAGCCTACAAAATACTCAACAAATTAACATTGGGCAATATGATCCTGTAAAACAGTTGTGGGAATCTGATTTAGGCATTGAAATTGAAGAGATGGATTGGAATAACCTGCAGGCAAAAGGAAAAAAAGGTGAATCACTCTCAACTCATATGAGAGAATACATTTAAGCTATTACATAGATGGCATCTGACCCCACTGAAATGCACCTGTATTAATAAATCACTCTCACCTTGGGATTGGCAAGGTTGTAATACAATTGGTACAATTTTCCACATGGGGTGGACAAGAGAATATGTACAGCCTTTTTGGCAAAAAGTGTACATATAAGACACACCACAGGAGAAGAAGTACAGTGCACACCAAGTTTAGGACTGTTAACCACTTTTAGGGAAGAACAGCTTAACCTTTACTACAGATCACTTCTTGTGGCAGCACGCCTATCGGTGACACAGAATTGGAAAAGACTGGAATATTTATTTACATGTTTCTCACTGGAAACAAGAGTATGAAAAAAATTGAAAAGAGAGCACAAGCATTGAGCAGCACAAGAGTCGCAGATGACTTTATTGACATTTGGAATCCTTTCATTGAGTTTTCAAATGATAACCTGGACAACTGGCATCCACATACACGTGTTCTCATAACACAGAAGAGTGCACGTGCCCGCTCCACCTTATCCCCAGGAGGCAGGACACGCAGCTCACGCAGCTCCAAACGGGGAGAACGCAGGCCTGACACCTACTAAAACTTCGGGTTTCCTGCCCTCATTGCCGCCATATGCGGGGCAAAAAGAGAGTGTTGCTTATGCGGCGTCCTTCCCTCCTGTCGCACTTGTATGTCCGTGAGGAGATGCTCTTTTTTTAATAATGATGACGTAAGGCTCTGTGTGTGTGTGTGTGGAGAGAGAGAGAGAGAGAGAGAGAGAGAGAGAGAGAGAGAGAGAGAGAGAGAGAGGCGAAGGGGCTCCCTGTGTGTTCTGTGGCGGAAGCGCCTCGTAAGACCCGCCTCTAAGGAGCCTTGGGAGAGCGGAAGTCGCGTGACCCAGAAGAGGAAAGGCCTGTGAAAGGAGTGGGGGGTGGGAAATGTCCGTGTTTTTTCGGTTGCTAGGCGACTTTGTTCTGAGGGGGCCTTTGCGGGCGAAGGTGGGCCAGGTAGGAGCCGTTTTATTTTATTATTTCGATTTCAGGTTGTTGTTTTTTTGCCGTTTTCATACTGCTAGATCACGGCTGTCTGTATAAAAAAACTCGATGCAACCGCAAAAATAAAATAAAAATAAAATGAGTTAAAACTCAAAAAAATCAGAATTCAGTTAAAATGCCTGTCGGGACAATATTTTCCAAAGACAGCTTCCGAATAAGGCTGCGCTGCCGTTCACAGCAGCCTGACAGGTGGCAATTCAACAGGTCGGGCACGGTTCTTCGTCCCCTGCCATGCGGGTGGAAGCATCTCCTGCTAACTTTGCTTTTAAAAATCACGAAGATGATACAGATCAACTTCGTTTATTAATTTGGGTAGACTGATGTGTCCATTCCTTGACAAAAGCCTCTCCTAAGGGGTTTGCACAAGGGAACTGCAGTGCTTGATATTGCTAAGTTGTCATTGGTCTGGTATCAACACTTCCTGCGACTATTATGAGAGTTATTTCATTGCATTTCTTACATTTTAGATGTGTTGTAAGTTGCTTTGAGTAGCGCCGGACAAGTCTAATAAGTAATAATGTTGTGAAGTTCTTTTAACATAACAAAGTGCTTTTGAGGCACACTAGGGTATATTTTCCTACACAACAGCCAGGTGAGGTAGGCCATCCACCTTTCTATGGATGAGGATGAGAGAGAGAGTTACCTCTTTTTCTTCCCTTTTCTCTCTGTTTCTTTCCTATCATTGTCCATCTTTTGCAATTTTCTCTTTTCCAGAAATGACATCCGAAATTCAGCTTCTTATAAGTTTCTATAATGTAAGGGGGAAATTCAATTAGCACATTTTGTTTTGCTTTTAGCTCCCTTACTATGTGGGTGGAAGGACGTTGTTTGGATGCACCCATTTTAAAGCACCTTCTGGCCTGCTACGACCACATAAAGGTGAATAAAACCCTTAATACTTCATAATATGTTGACTTAGGAGAAGCTTGTGTGCTGGAGCCTGGTTTCTGTTTTCTTAATTTTATTTGCACAAAGGAAGGTATCCAGATGGGCCAAAGAAGATCAGCTTCTACTTTAGCTGGTCATATTTGCTAACTGTATTCTATATTCAGGTTACACTCCTGTATGTAGTTACCTGGGAGTAAGTTTTCTGGAATTCAGTGGGACTGACCTCTGAGTAGATATTTTAATTATATCTGTTTATTTATTTATTATTGTGACTTTTGAGTTGACATGTTCATTTTAGTTGTTGTTGTTATCATCAAGTCATCTTTACCTTCACCAGGTGGTTTTTTTTAATTTATTCTGTATGCCTTCCTTCAGGCAAATATTACAAATATTGCTGGATTTTAATGAATCTGATGGTAGTGATAAGCCAGGTACTGCACAGAGCTTCTGCAGAATCTTCCACAGATGACACAAACACTTCCCCTCCCCCCACCCTGTCGTTTTCCTCAGAGATTCCCCAGAGGCCTGCCTTGTCCAGGATTTCCACAGCTGCTTCTGCCAAATCTGGAGAGGATGCTGTGCTCAGGTGGGGCCTCCTCCTAATCCCCATAGCGACATTTTGCCTTGGAACTTGGCAGGTAAATGCAAACGTTGAATCTGAAGCTTGCTCTGTGTGGCCTCTTGATTCAGGGCCAGTGTTCAGAGATGTCTGCAGTTACAGCTTGTAGCCAGTGCAAGAACTTCTTCTGTGAGTTGTTTCCCAAGTTAGTCATTTTCAAAGATTGATATTAGCAGGCACTTGTATCATAGACAGGGCCGGCGCATCCATTTAGGCGAACTAGGCAGTTGCCTAGAGCGCCAAAATGGAGGGGGCGCTGACCAGCCTGCCGCCGCCCGGTGCCGCCCCAACCAGCGGCGAAAATCGCAGCGGGGCGGGCAGGGGGCGGGGCACCGTACACCATGCGCAATGACGTCATGTGCCCCGCCCCCTCGCCTAGGGCGCCAAAACCCCTAGCACCGGTCCTGATCATAGATACATTGATTTCATTGTGTTTGCCCTGTTTAACTTAATGGAATTCAGCCCATGGCCTTTACTATTGGCTGATGACATGGACTAGTTTTCATTTGAGTAGAATAGAGTTAATAAGCATCTTGGGAATTTGAGAGGAGGAACCCACATTTTCCTTCAAATGTGCATTTTGTTTTGCTTTAGAGGAGGAAACAAAAGCTTCAGTTTTTCGTAATGCAAATACTTCTCTAACAGATCAGCTATCCTGCCATGGTGGGAGGGAAATGTTGTGTTGGGGAGGGCAAATGTACATCTGGTGTTGCCCTCAAGGCCCCTAAGAGCCCTTATACCCATGTCAGATTCAACGGCGGAAATGGAAATTGAAGTTGATCTCTGATCTGGAAGCCAAGGTGGCAGCAGAACCAATCCCACTCCCAGCAGAGTAAGTATGCGAACTGGCTTGGAATCAATTAAACGTGTGGAGGGTGTGTGCTGCTTTTCAAAGTGCCTGTGCCACTTTAAACAAAGTAGCCCCTTTTTATATTCTGCAGAATTTAAGCAGGTGAAGCTGTTCCTTGCCTTGGGCTGCAGCTCTGGGCTGCAGCTCAGCCTCTCTTTCAAACCTGCTGTTTTCTGTCCTTTGACAGCTTCTTGGAGCTAAAGGAGTTGGAATACAGACCTGTCAAGGTCCGAGGGTATTTCATTCATGACAAGGAGCTATACATCCTTCCGCGTTCATTGGTTGATTCAGAGAAAGAAGCCAGGGATGCTGGCCAGCTGATGTCCAATCCTGAGAGTGGTGCCAATGTCATCACACCCTTTTACTGCACAGACCTTGGGTAAGTATATTAACAGACAGACAATTTGGGCCGCTGCCCTGTACTCACTTGCTGGCAAACAATCCCTGTTGAAATCTGGGGTACTTGGCTGAGCAGACAATGCATAGGATCATGACATTAGAGAGGATCATGGGCCTTCAGTAAATACAGTCTGTATATATTCAGATTCTGCCTCAAAACCATGAGGACCTGAAATGTTCTGCACTGTTTTTATTTAAGTCATTCTCTGGATTCTGTAAAAGGAGTCAGAGCTTATTTCAGAATGTACTCTTACCTGTGATGATTTGTTTTTATTTTTTGTTTTTTAACTTTTCCAAAAGTATAAGTGAAATTACATGAATTTAATTATAGGAGATAGGGATATCTCCTATAATTAAATGTATGTAATTTCACTAATGTGTCTGAATTTTGCCTATAGCATAGGTTTCTTTCAAGTTGATAACAATGTCTGAACCGTCATAACGTAAAATGTCAATTTTCCAGGCATGTGACCATGTTAGTCTGTTGCAGAAAACAACAAGAAAGAATTCTGCATCTTCAAGGCCAGGCATCCCCAACCTTCGGCCCTCCAGATGTTTTGGACTACAATTCCCATCATCCCTGACCACTGTTCCTGTTAGCTAGGGATCATGGGAGTTGTAGGTCAAAACATCTGGAGGGCCACAGGCTGGGGGTGCCTGTTCAAGGCCAACAGATGTCTTCTGCCCTAGAACCTACTCTAAGGTGCATGGGGTAGTTAGCTAAGAAAGTGGATCTACTCTGAGCGCAGAGAGGAGAGAGAAAAAGTATTGCTGTGGAGTCAAAAGCCAAGAGAACTTTTAGCATGTTAAGAGTACTATGTAGGACACTCATAACAGAATCCAAACAGAGTCCAATCAAATGGCAACAATGCAATGTTGATGGCTGTGTTCATAACTCTTCCCAGCTGGCTAGCAAAAATAAGTTTTATACAAATGGACTTGTGAGTAAGCCAAATTGAATAAATGATGCTTGCTTCTGAGTAGACTGGCATAGAATTACAATGTTAGGTGCCTTACAGCAGAAGTGGACCCTCCAGATGTTGCTGAACTACAACTGCCAGCGGCTCCAGCCAGCATACCCAACAGCCAGGGATACCTGGATTTGTAGTTCAGCCAAGATCTGGCACGTCAAACATTTTCCATTCCTGCTTTAGGGGGCTGGGATGCGTCCATGCTTACAGAGTTTATTGTCTTCTCTCTCTCCCTTTCCCCCTGACCCTGCAGGATCACAATCCTTGTCAACAGAGGGTTTGTCTCCAGAAAGAAACTTAAGCCAGAGACCAGGTTGCGAGGACAGGTAGGTAGCAAGGGATGGAAACTGCCACGTTATGTATCATAAGACCCTGCATTCTTTTTTAAAAAGGACAGAAACTGCTATTTGACTCTTCCTTGTAGATCCAAGAGGAAATTGAGCTCACAGGGGTGGTGAGGCTGTCGGAAACCCGCAAGCCATTTGTTCCAAAGAACGACATTGAAAGGAATCATTGGCATTACCGGGACCTGGATGCCATGGCAAGAGTGACAGGAGCTGAGCCCATCTTCCTTGATGCAGACTTCAGTGAGTTCCCCAAGGACCTGGTTGTGTAGTCTTGGCTTTTGATAGGAGTAGACTGCAACAGGCTCCTGACTTTGGGCCCCATCTGCATTTAAAAGAGTATCATACTACTTGACACAGTCATGGCTTCCCTCAAAGAATTCTGGGAACTGTGGTTTGTTAACAATGCTGAGAGTTGTTAGAAGCCCCCCACCCCTCCAATTCCTTTCCCAGAGCTACAGTTACTAGTGGTTTAATAGTCAATCCCTCTTCCCAGGGAACTCTGAATCATAGCTCTGCGAAGGTAAGTAGGGGTGGGTGGTATATTGATACTTTGTGCCTTACTAATATGAAATCCAGACCACGATCAAGGTTTCATATTTTTTCATCCTGTAATATATTGATCTGCACCTTAGTGCACCATCCTGGCAAATAGAAGGGGAAGAAATGGAGGCAGTGAGAGATTTCACTTTCTTGGGTTCCATGATCACTGCAGATGGTGACAGCACTCACGAAATTAGAAGCAATGACAAACCTAGACAGCATCTTAAAAAGCAAAGACATCACCTTGCCAACAAAGGTCCGTATAGTTAAAGCTATGGTTTTCCCAGTAGTAATGTACGGAAGTGAGAGCTGGACCATAAAGAAGGCTGATCGCCGAAGAATTGATGCTTTTGAATTATGGTGCTGGAGGAGACTCTTGAGAGTCCCATGGACTGCAAGAAGATCAAACCTATCCATTCTTAAAGAAATCAGCCCTGAGTGCTCACTAGAAGGGCAGATCCTGAGGTTAAGGCTCCAATACTTTGGCCACCTCATGAGAAGAGAAGACTCCCTAGAAAAGACCCTGATGTTGGGAAAGGTTGAGGGCACAAGGAGAAGGGGACGACAGAGGACGAGATGGTTGGACAGTGTTCTTGAAGCTACTAACATGAGTTTGGCCAAACTGCGAGAGGCAGTGAAGGATAGGCGTGCCTGGCGTGCTCTGGTCCATGGGGTCACGAAGAGTCGGACACGACTGAACGACTGAACAACAACAATATATTGAGAATGCGCTGCCCAGCTGGGCTTGCAGACCCAGCAGGCAGGAAGCAGCACTTTACCGCAAAGTAAAGCCTTTACTGCAAAGTAAATGACCATTTCCTGCCTGCCCAATCTGTTTAAACATGGTATTGGGGTCTCTACTCTGCCTAACAAGAGACATAGTGTGTGCCTTAAAGCCCCATGGATCTTATCGGGAGAAAAAGAAAATTTGTTTGCTTATTGGAATCTTCCTTCCTCCGCAGTGCTGTGGGAAGGAGATTCCAATCAGCAAACAAAGTTTCTTCTTTGTGACTTGGCTCCTGCTTCTATTCAGGCAAGGAGGCATAATTTACTTTTGCAGTAAAGGGCTTTATGCATTTGGAAACTAAGGTGCAGACAATGCTGATGACTGGGCTGCTGTCAGTTCAAATTTTAATTGCTGGTTTTAGATATATTGTGATGTATTTTAAGTATTGTTTTTAACCAGTTTTTTTAATTATTATTTATTCTATGACTGATGTTTTTAAATGTTGTAAGTCGCCTTGAATTCCAACTTGGCAGGATATTAATATAATACATAATAAATAAATAAAATAATATGAGAGGCAGTGGGGTGGAATCCATGTACATTATTTTGAGTTTTTGGGAGGAAAAACACTATACAGATTTAGTAAGTAACACATAATTTGACATATCTTTTTTATTGGTTTCGTTCAATATTGAGAATATTTTTAACTAGTGTTTTTTTTTACACATTTAAAATATATAAGAAATATATCTACACTAAATTATAGCATAGTAGTGAGTAGAGCTTCTTGCCCACCTAGCAGTTCAAAAGCACATCAAGTGCAAGTAGATAAATAGGTACCACTCTGGTGGGAAGGTAAACGGCATTTCCTTGCACTGCTCTGGTTCACCAGAAGCAGCTTTGTCATGCTGGCCACATGACCCGGAAGCTGTCTGCGGACAAACGCCGGCTCCCTCGGCCTATAGAGCGAGATGAGAGCCGCAACCCCAGAGTCTTCCGCGACTGGACCTAATGGTCAGTAGAGTTACATACATGCAGAGCTACATACACGCAAGAATGAATTTCAGTGGGGACAAGTGTGAGGTTCTACACTTAGGCAGGAAAAACCAGCTGCACAAATAAAAGATGGGGGACACCTGGCTTGCCAGCAGTACATGTGAAAAGGATCTTGGGGTCTTATTAGACCACAACCTCAACATGAGTCAACTGTGTGATGCAACAGCAAAAAAGCTAAAGCTATTCTTGGCTGCATCAACAGAAATATAGTGTCATAGTCCCACTCTATTCTGCCTTGCTCAGACCACACCTGGAGTACTGTGTTCAGTTCTGGGTGCCACAATTAAAGGATATTAACAAGCTGGAACATGTGGAAAGGAGGGCAACCAAAATTATCAAGGATCTGGAAACCTAGCCTTATGAGGAACGGTTGAGGGAGCTGGGTATGTTTAGCCTGGAAAAGAGGAAACTGAGAGGAGATAGGGTTGCCACCTTGAACTGTCTAATGGGGTATCACATGGAAGATGGAAGCAGCATGTTTTCTCCTTCTCTGGAGGGGACAGGATCCGAATGAATGGAGTCCCACTTAGTTTAATGCCACTTATGTCAGAGCCAGATGTGGATTGGGTAGAGCAGCCATTTGGGTGGTTTGCTATGCTATACAGGGGGTGAAGTCGAAAAGAGTTACACAGAAAATCTGAGCATGGGAGAGCTGTATCATTGGCAGGGAGAGTGAGATGGGAGTGGGAGCTGCGAGCAGACTACATAGGTTTTCACTTATTACTTAAAATAAGCTGCCCCTGGTGTTTGAATGAATTTCTTTTCTAAAGGCTCATATTGTATCTGGTTCTGACTCCCTGCTGTCTCTCTCTTGCATCCACAGAAAGCACAGTTCCAGGGGGGCCCATTGGAGGCCAGACGAGAGTGACGTTACGCAACGAGCACATGCAATACATCATTACCTGGTAAGTGACAAAACATTTGGGGTTTTATCTAGAGCTGGGCTATATTTGAAAATCATGATAGAGGAAAAGCTGTGAAGCCAGCTAATGCTTCTTTATAGCTCCATCCTTATTTCAGCTAGTGATGTATCAGTATATTGTGATGTTTAGCTGGTGACAATATTGCAATGTTGAAATCAGGTATCACCCAGCCCTAGTTTCATCCATGTTCCCAACCTTGGGATATTCCTGTTTTTTATCTATATACCATTTTTGAGTGGTACTGCGTGGCACAGAATTTTTTTAAATGATGTTAAGTAGTAAATACTCTGCATGTGTTACTTTTTGCCAACAATGATTTAAAAAACCTGATTCTCATCAAGACCACCATCAAAATAAGTTAAATGCACTGATGTATATTTTGCAGTTTCCACGTTTCTGGTTCTCACTTTTGAATTTTTGGGAAAGGATTGGTTATTAAATGGGTAAATCAATGTGCCGAATAAAAGCAATGATGCATTGCAGGGGTTACACTAGATGACCCTTGGGTAGGGTTGCCATGTCTGGGAATTCCCAGACATGTTCTCTTTTGGGGGCAAACAGGCCCATCCAGAGGTACTTATAAATTTTAAAGTAAATGTCCGGGTTGGGGGGGGGGCAGTATTTATCTTGCGTGGCTCAAGACTGCTCTCCACACCGTGGCCGCTGCCAGCCTGAGCCAGGAGAGGCTTGCAGGCACTCTGCATTGTGTCTCCCACCAGCCCGAACTGTGGCCACGGCCGCACAATACCTTTCCCCAGCTTGCTGTCCTCTTTTTGTGCTCAAGATATGGCAACCCTTTGCATAGTTCTGACCCTGTAATTGTGTGCCCTTTGCAGGTTGACCTTGTCTTAACACCAGCTTTCTCCCTTCTTTGCAGGTATGGTTTGTGTGCAGCTACCTCCTACATGTGGTACAAGAAATTCATTCAGAAGGTTCACCTCTAAGGCTTACAACTTCTTGGTGCAAGCTTGGCCTCAAAATGCTCACAGGAGTGGCGGCAGCCAGTCCAAGGTCACTACTTTATAGAGGAACAGGCCTTCTGACTCGATTGCAGCACTTCAGTGACCAGAGCAAGCAGACCCAAGCAAGGAAGACTCTTGTGTTCTGCTGAAAGTCAGCTGCAGTCTTACCCGACTGACCTGGGAGTAAGCCCCACTGAATTCAGTAGGACTCACTTCTGAGTAGGCATGGTTAAGGGAGGAATTAGGATGATGGGGGCCTTAACAGGGAGGGGGAAAGCCTTTCAAATTGTAGTGCTTATCATGGGTTGTTTAATGCTATGTAATCAAGAAATGACACATGAAGGAAATCTGGATTCAAGAGTATTAGTGTTTGTGCAAATAACCAGCACATTGCTGATACAATATGATGCAAAGTTCCATGTAATGAATAAATCATGTCACATATACAGCTTTGTTTCTTCTTGGCAACAATGATGACACCAGGTCCCTATCAAAAAGAAGTATTGTAAACTTCTGAAGTTCATAGTTGCAGGTTATTTCAATTGCAGTCTCCCCTGTGAGCTGATTGATTTCTATTGTCTTGTCAAGGCAGCTTATGAAATGTTCTAGAACCAAAATATACTTGCAGCTAACATTGGCCAAAGCTCCATGAAGGTGTTGTTTGAGCTTTTACACCTGCAGAGATAAGCTTCCAGGGTACTCAATATTATTGGGGCAAATCTTAAATTCTCTCCCTTGGGATGGAAAATAGTGCTATGGAATCCCCCTTTACTAGACAAGGCTACCAGAAGACAGAACTTATAGAACATCACACTCTAATCACTAAAAACTTACAGAAAACAACTGGAACACTTTTTTTTTTTGCAGTATTTTATTTTTATGGGAATAACTTCTTGAGGCAAATCTGATACATCTATCCAAGTTTAGTGGCCAGTTCTTTAGCCTTGGCTTTTTCAAGCTTAGCAATGCGGGCTACTGACTTCGGCCCCAGAAGATTGCCGCCCCAGTGACGACGAATCTGGAAGGAAAAAAGATTGCTCACATGTCAAAGTGACTTACAAAACTTACAATTAAAATTTAGATTAAATGGTACAATTTTTTTGAGGATTTAACATTCACAGCAATAACCTGAGTGTTGGCTTTTAAGTACAAATTAGATGCAAAAACCACTACTGGAACAGAGACTCAAATCAACTCCACTTCCTACATTACAGCTGTGCTCTAACAAGTAGTAACAGTTCCAAACATTGTAGTACTATAGACACAGACCTTGGAATATTGCTAACAGGGTGTGTAACCCAATGGTGGCTCAATTCCTTTTCTTTTCTCCTGTGGGCATTTTTAGATTCTCAATCCTGTTATCTTGCCCAAAATATTTTTAGATGCTACCAGCTCAGTGGGTCAACATGATACTGCTGTTCACTCACATTATTTATTCTGCTACACCATGAGGGAATTCTCTACACAGGGCTGGAATGAATTTTCATATTGGAGGCTGCTAGCAAGCCATTCCAGATTTCAGCAAGCTGGACAGTGGTCATGCCACTGCAAAGGAGAGGGGCACGTTCCAAAAGCCGACAAATTAGTCAATATACCCACAGATCCTATAGGCACAATCTTACCTCATCGTATCTCTCATTGTAGTTAGTCTTGACAGCTTCCACGAGTTTAGCTAGAGCTCCCTTGTCCTCGCTGCAAAGGAGAAGACAGATTCAACAAGCCAGCAATTGAGTTTGAGTTCTCCAAGTAGACTACAATTTAAAATACTGCTTTAAGTGCCACTTTTCAGGGCAATGTTCTCTTAAGGGCCCCCACAAAAGTTCATTTAGTTTCAGCAGTTGTGTTCATTCAATGACATTAGACACAAAGCAGACCCCTACAAATGACTAACAAGTCCCTTAATTTCTAAGGGTTGCATCCAATTTAGTCCTACTCAGAGTAGACACACTGAAATTAGTGGTTCCAAGTTAGGCATGTCCATTATTTTCAATCAGTTGGGTCTGAGTCGGACTCAATCCAATGGTTTGAATGTAACACCCATTATGGTCCACTTCAGGGTGAACCTCTAAGTAAAAACACAGCTTGATGCCACACTAGGCTAGCAGCAATAATGCCAACTTTTAAGCTTTACATGCAGTCAATGCCCTGCAGGCCTGGGGTCATGCAGTAGTTACCAATATGGAAACCAACTGCTCAGCTGGCACATGTGAACTTAGCATGGCCAGATGCGGAAGGAGGAAAGGCTGCTGCTGCTCAGCTGTTCAGCTTGCGGTTAATTAAAGGTGTAACTGCCCCAAGCCACACCAGCCTCTTCGGTTTCTTCATTTCAATTAGAAAATAGGCAAAAAATGTTTTCAGGGCTACTTACGGATTAACCTGAGTGAAGGCAACACAGGTACAGGTCTTTCGGTGGACGAGGCGGCCCAGCCTTGCCTTGCCTTTGATGATGCAATAGGGCACTCCCATTTTTCTGCATAAGGCAGGCAGGAAAACTACCAGCTGGATCAGAGAGGGGAGAAGTAATGTTTTAAAGTTGGTGGTAGTTCAGTTTTTAATACAATAGGAATGAGGAACTGTGGCCCTCCAGACTTTACTGGACTCCTAACTCCCATCAGCCCCAGTGGTTAGGGATGATGGGAGCAGGAGTCTAACATCAGGGCTGTCCCCATCCCTGCTTTACAACAAGGGCTCTGGCAATTGCTCAGGGTTAAAAAGCTCGTATAATTTTGCTCTTCACAGATAGGGGTCAGGTGAAGAAATTCAAACATCATTGCAAAAGCCATACCCTGCTCTATAGAGTCAAGTTTGAAGATTTGTTAACAGGACTCTGATGTTTTCCAAAGTAAGTTGTACAGCCAAGCACATTTCAACAGTCACCATAGTGGCCTGGCAACATTAAGAATTATCTAGAGCAGGAGTGGGTGACCATTTTGTTCACGTTAAGGAAAGAAACAGCAGAAAACACCTGTACCTATATAGGTGTACAATAATGCAGTGGCTGCTGTTCATTAAAAAAAAAACACCACTTAGCAGCATACAGTGGTACCTTGGGTTACACATGCTTCAGGTTACAGACTCATACTAACCCAGAAATATTACCTCGGGTTAAGAACTTTGCTTCAGGATGAGAACAGAAATCGGGCAGCAGTGGCACAGCGGCAGCAGGAGGCCCCATTAGCTAAAGTGGTGCTTCAGGTTAAGAACGTACCTCCGGAACGAATTAAGTACGTAACCAGAGGTACCACTGTAAATCTGAGCTTTTGGGTACAAGACCCCAACTCTTGCACCTCCTTACCTCAACGGGGTCTACATCGTGTGCGATCACCACCAGCTGTGCCTTCTTGTTCTCCACCAGAGTTGTAACGGTGTTGACACCTGCAGAAAAAGCCAGTTAACTTGAGTGTGCTACAAAAGTTTTATGTTTTCCCAGGCAAAAATAAACCCAGAGCTCCCTGCCTGTGTAAAAGCACAGTGGCTCAAGTGGTGTTAACAAAGCACCAAGCTGCCAGCTTTTCCTAGCCATGTCAAGGACTAGCCTGCTACCGCTCAGGGTTAAAAAGCTCGTATGTTTTGCTCTTCAGTCTGCAGTTCAGGTGAAGAAATTCATACATCATCGCAGTAGCCAGTGTGATGCAGTGGTTACCTGGGCGAAACCAGGGTTCAAACCCCAACTCAACCATGGAGCTCACTGGGTAACCTTGGGCCAATCACTGTATTTCAACCCAGCCTACCTGACAGGGTAAAATGAGGAGGGGGGAGAACCATCTATGCCATCTTGAACTTTTTGGATATAAACACAATAGATAAATATGGGCAGTTGTCCAAGCTTTCATTCAACCAGGCTTAAATGTACAAATATAAAGTAGGAAGGTTACCTGCTCTGAGCACAGGAGGCCTCTTGGTAGGGACATCACCTTTCCCTGCAGCCTTTTGCTCTGCACGGGCCAGCAGCCTCTGCTTCTTCTCTTGCTTCGTCTCAGGCCTGTATTTGTGGGCCAATTTCAGAAGCTGAGTAGCTGTGGAAGACAACTGGAACCATTCAGAGGAAAGCCTCTCTCTCAAACACCACGTTCCCATTACCCCCCTCCCCTAAAGGACATGACTTTTGTGCATCAGCGATCTTGGTGGTTGGGAGTCATCAAGGAAGCTCAGATAGCAAATATTTTGCTAGCATCATCTGCACACAAAGTAGAACCTTTTCTTACTATAGCAATGTGTAAAACTAGTTCTCTCACACTTGCCTCTTTCCAGCAAGCTCTCAAAACATGGGGTGCACACTCAATTCAAGGAGTCTGAGCAACTACCCCACCTTCTTCTGCAACCCCACCTTAAGAGTCAAGGAAAGGAGCCGGCCTTCACCTGTCTGACGGTCCAATGCCTGAGTGAACTGGTTAACTGCTGGAGGCACCTTCAGCCTTTTGTAGAGGATGGCTCTTTGGCGCTGAAGTCGGATATAACGAGGCCATTTCACAAAGCGAGTCAGGTCCCGTTTGGGCTGAATGTCCTGCCCTGAAAGGCAGAATAACAACTCAAAATAATTGCTTCCTTAACAATTACTGGTTATCCTTTTGTATTCCTGGCTTCCAGCCCAGAGCAAAGGTGGCAGGAGCATCAGCGATCTTGGTGGATAAGATTGTCAGCAGCATCACTCTGATAGCAAATATTCTTTTGCATCATTTGCTCACAGCCCGAGAAGCTTGGTCTTCCAAAACATAGTGGAAACACCAAGCCCTTCTAAATGCCTGCCAAAAAGTTTGCTATTACATAGATCCTAATTTAGATAGAAATACACTGATAAAGAAAACATATTTAGTGAGACAAGCAATTCTGCTCTGTTTTAATTGGCCCAAGGAACCAGAGAAAGATGTCCACTTTCACGTTTGCCTTTTAATATGTTTTAATATGTTTTTAGATATTTATTATCAATAAATAAGTTTTATATGCAGAGTTTAAAAAAAGATTGGAATAAGGAATTGGTGTGTCCACTATTACCCAGACCTTGGGGAAATGTTTAAGCTTCAATATCAAATGCATCAGTGAATCTTAAATTAAGACTTAAGGAGCAGAAAATATTATTCACAACCTATTGGACTCCCTTACGCTTGTATAAGAAAGTGCTATCTAATGTAGCCTTTTGCTAGAGTTGTAATATGGATGCTTTGTTGATACACATACTTTTACAATGTCTCACTCTTTAAGTTTTGTGTTGGATTATATAAATATGTTACTGAGGAATTTAAGATTTTCAGACGGGCATATTCTTTTGAACGATATACCTGTTGTATGGAAAGTGACAATGGGACAGCAAAAATAGATTCTACATGCCCTAATGGTGGCTAAGGGACTGATGAACTGGAAGAATAGTTATAATTCTCCATAATCAATAGCTTGATAACATAGCAACATATGAACCACCACTTATAGATGCACTTTCTTTGGATAAATATATTTGGAACGAGTTTCTACAGAAAATATTACGGTAGGTTATTGATAAACATATTTGTAACAGAATATTTAGGCTATACACTAGTCTTAATATGTATGGAATCCTAATTGAGAATTTTTCTTTTATTTTTGTTCTCGTTCATGTTTCTTTTCTAACCACTTTTTAAAAAAAATGAAATTCTTCCAATGAAATATCGATTTAAAAATTGCTACTGCCTAAGGCCTATTGCAGGCATTTAAGAGTAGATCCCTCCTTGATGATCAACTGATGCTTGCTTTAAATTATTTTGCTTTTAACTTGCTTTTCATTTCCCCCCAAAAATGATTTTACTGTATGGTTTTATACTGTTGCAAAACCTCAGCGATATATTTCTAGGATACAGCAGCATATGAATACTTGTTATAAATACTGTAGACAAATAAATAGTAACTGGTCAAAATGCAACAAAACCAGCAATACTCCCCATGCACAGGTATTTTAGACAGGCGTGTATTTCCCACTTCCCGTGAAAACAACTTTACTCCTATTCTCTGTTTAGGCTCCTTGACGGATCAACAGGGCTGCAGAGACCCATCATTCCAATCCCCAATTCCCTTTTCCAACTCACCGATGCCGAAGTTCTTAGGCCTTTTCTCAAAGAGAGGATTTACAACCTTCTTGGCCTCCTGTTTCTTGACCACAGCAGGGGCCGGAGCCACCTTCTTCCCCTTGGCCTTCTTCCCCTTGGGCTGCGTAAGTTGAAAGAACGATTCGGTGAATTCCCTACCAAAAGCGGGCGAGCCGCACACACATCGGAGGCCTGCACCAGGCCCAGGTCCCCAAACCGGTTCCCCATTTCATCCGCTCTCCCCAATACAAGGCGCCAAGGTGTCCCGTGCCTCCCCTGCCAGAAGAAGCCCAACCATTAGCCCGTTTAGAGGACCGATGGCGACGGATTGAGAGTCCGCCGCTACAACAATAGCCACAACTCACCATCTTGGCTTCCGCTACGAAAAGGAAGGGCAGGAAGCGCGGGGTAATATATTTAAGAGCCGCTGGGCGGACCTTAGAAATCCGCGGGGCGGAAGTAAACTCTATAGTTATACGTCTATGGTCGTTGTGGCTTTTCGCCGTAGAGATGCAAAGCTACAGGAGGCCGCTCCTCATCCATAGAGAATCCTGGTCCGTGCCTAGAGCGTAATCGGTTTATTGCCGATTAGTGTCAAAGCGAGCATGCGGCTGCAAACCACGCCTGCGCACTAAAGCAGGCATGAGGCGTGGACAGTCAGCCCCAACAAAATAAAAAAAATCCTTCCAGTAGCAGTCAGCCCCAGTGAGCGTAGCTTGGGTTCACGGGAGACCATGCCGATTACTTTATGTTGTGAAACGGGCTATATGTTTAATTAATAATAAATAATTAAAAATTCCTTCCAGTAGCACCTTAGAGACCAACTAAGTTTGTTATTGATATGAGCTTTCGTGTGTATCTGAAGAAGTGTGCATGCACACGAAGGAATTTTTTTGTTTGTTTCGACTACGGCAGACCAACACGGCTACCTACCTGTAACTAATAATAGATAGTTCAGCAACATCCTTCTTTCCCCAACTGACCATGTCTACCCAACGTTATTTCCTCACTTATTACCCCTGTACACAAGACACAGATATTTGTGCAGTGATGTACTGTCATAAGAAAATCCATGGTCAGAGAGGGGAATTGGAAAATGACCTTAACTATTTCGTATTTTACATCTATATGTTACCAAACTTGTGAAAGAAGGTGCTTAGGACTCCAAGAATGCATCTGAATGTGTCTTTACTGAAGAATGTATCCCCCTCTCCTTCCCCCAGGAATGTATCTTCTTTCTTTTGTGTCTTTCGCTAATGTATCTATTTCCTTGCAGTTCCAGGATAATTTATCGCTGTAAAATGGATCTCTTTATTTCCATGTATCGCTGTAAAATGCATCTCTTTCTTTGTATACCTCTAAGACTTGTAACACGATAGTGTAACCTTTTATTTGTATCAAAATGTATTTTATTGCATCTCTCTTTTATGTATCTTTTTAAGAAGTATCTTTTTTTCGCTGAAGAATTGTATCTTATTTTCCTGTTGTGAGACCGCCGTTCACGAGCTGTCAAAAATGTTTTCTTGCACCACAGCGCCACCTACTGGGTCTACAAAGGACACCGTAAATACACAACTGCAATATAAAACCAGTTTATTCAATAAAGATATGCAGAGATAACGCCTTACTGATTGCATTTTCTGGGTAGCCTGGCCATTCCTTTGAGATGGTAAATACTTTAGTTCCTGAATCTCCTTTCTACAAATTTACACCTTATTGATAGTCTGCTCAGCTTAGCAGAAACTTGCCAGACTGGATTTGCAGGGAGGATTTGGTAGTGAAAAGACAATTGGAAAGTTTCTCCTATCCTCCTGCTGTAGAGAAATATTTGAGGTCCTTTGGGGAGTCAAAATGGCTTCAGGTTTGCTCTCTTGCACTATTTTAGACATTTGGTTTATATGCTTATGTATGTGTGTTTACCTTGTGCATTTATGAACATTTATGAATATTTATTCTATATATGCACCCTGCCCGTTCTGCCTTCTTCCAGTTCAAAAGCGCACATGCATTGGCGATCACACGTCAATTGAATCGCACACCTAATATGGTTCCTGCCTTTACCGGTATATCAGAAATTGAATCACTCCTCTGCTCTTTCACATGCCTCTAGTATCTGTGTTACATCCCATCAACAACTGTTTCATTTTTATTGTCTACAAAATGGGAAAGGCACACTCATATTTTCAGCAAAATAACACAAAATTGACTCTATTCATTTAAAAAAATGATTTTTATTGAAAATTTTAAAATATACATTTTCATCATTAAATAACCACCATTGTAATCTTGCATTCATCGACTTCCCTCCTTCCCCCTCCATGGTTCTTTAAATTTTCCAATATCTGCATACTCCAAAAGGGGGGGGGGAATCCATTGTTATAATAATTTTAAGGTCAAAGTGGGAAACCTCCCCATTGTCTCTTTCCTCACAAATCCTGTCCTCACAAATCCTGTCTTAAGGGCACATTCCAGATATGAACAGGGTAAGCCTGTGACCTAGATTCAGAAATTAAGTACCGTAGTTATAATAACAAGAGTGGCCAAAACCCAGATAATGCAATCAGGTAACTTGCCAGACAGGAGATAAACAACACACTCAGATTTCTGTTGTAGACCGCCTTTTCTGTGATGTAGGTATGATGTATCTGGGGGGTGGTCTTGGGCTACACCCCTTCTGTGATGTATGCATGATGTTTCTGGGGATGGTCTTGGACTCCAGGGTGGGCAATTTAAAATGTCTATATAAGGGCAGGCACACCTTTGTTCTGGGTCCTCCTCCTCTCTCCTGCGTGTGGGGGAGCACCCTGTTGCAACAGTTAATAAAGATCAGGCTTACTAGCTGCTTTGCTTCTCAATATTCTCTGGTTGGCCTCTGTTATTTTATCCTACTAATAGAGAACCAAAAAAGGACTCTATATGGGCTCTTGAGTACCCCATAAGGGAAAAGGAGCAGTTTTTATTCTTATAACACCATTTAATTTAGTTCCCCCCCATTATATCTCACTACTGTTGAATTCACCTTAATCCCACTAGTGTTTTCACTTGCTTAAGAGTTATTTTCCAAATACTCCATTAAATTTTTTCACTCTTCTTTATATACTTGACCTTCTTGCTCTCTTAGGCCTGTTAACTCTGCATATTCTATCATTTTGAGCTGCCATTCCTCTTTCTTAGAAACTTCTCTCACCTACTTTTGGGCTAACAAAATCCCAGCTGCTGTAATTGCGTACATAAATACATTTTTCTGGCTCCCGGGCACCTCTGTCTGCACCATTCCCAAAAGAAATGCTTCTGGTTTGGGGGTGAAATGTTTTTCCATCTCATTATACAGTAATACCTCCGCGAACGTCCGCCTTGTCTAGCGTCCATTCCGGCAAACGTCCGCGGCAAACCCGGAAGTACTGGAACAGGTTACTTCTGGGTTTGCCGCTCGTGCATGTGCAAAAGCAAAAACCGTTCCACACGCATGTGCAGATGCAGCACTTTGCCCTGCGTCCGGGGTTCCAGAACGGATCCCGGCCGCAAAACGAGGTACGACTGTATATCATTTCCCAATATTCCTTAACTAATCTGCATGCCCACCACATATGTAGAAATGTTCCTCCCACTTCTCTGCATTTCCAATACATATCAGATTTAGATTTATACATCTTAGCTAACCTGCTTATAGTTATATACCATCTATGTATCATTTTCACATGGTTTTCTTTTAGTGTGTAGCACGCAATAAATTTCAAATCTTTCTTCCCTAGTTTCTCCCAGCGGTCAGATTCAATATTATGCCCTATATCTCTTGCCCAGTGAATCATTGATTATTTTACCAGCTCATCTTTTGTTTCCCGCTCCAATAACAACTTATACATTTTGGATAATAATTTTTCATTATTTTCTAATAGGATTCTCTCAAATTATGAGCTTTGGTCCAAATTTTTTTTTAAATTTTTTATCTTGAACTATTCATTTAATTGATAATATTGTAACCAATCTGCTACTTGTTCTTTCATTTCTTCCACTGTCTTCAGTCTGAGTTCCTTCTCCAAAAAGTCCAGGAATTCTCTGTATGTCACCCATTGTCTGACCATATTTATTCTTTTCATAGCAATGGCTTCTATTGGCGATAAACACAATGGAGTTTACCTTTCCAACAAGTTCTTATATTTCTCCCAAACTCTTATGTATCTTGGCTTTCCCATACCATAGACAGGCACGTCAGCTGAATTTAAGATCATGACCTTCCAGATCTAATGTATAAGCGTCTTTACAAATCAGTCCATTCCTTTAGCCAGCAAAGACATGCTGCCTCATAGTATAATTGTAAAGGGTGAAGGAGGGTAAAGCCTCCTCTTTATTTATTATATTTCAGAGTTTTATACTTCATTCTTGGTTTCTTCCCCTGCCAGATATATCTAGAAATATCTCTGAAGCAGCACAAACTGTTGACGATCAGGACAGACTGGAATAAAAACATTTTAGGTAATACATTCATTTTGATGGCCAAAATTCTACCCATTAGGAAAAGCTTCATTCTTCCCCCCCCCCAGCTCCAAATCTTCTTAATCTCTTTCCAAACCTTTGTTTAAAAATTGACTTTATTCAAACAATTTGTTAACAATTAGAGAAATATACATTTTTTCAATTAAACAGCCCCCACAAAATCCTACATTTAACAACGCCACAAACATGTTACAATCAAGTTTTCAAGTGAACTGGCATCAGAAGACTAATGCTGAATATACAACTAAAGTCTCTTTTTCAACTGGCACTTCTCTTCTGCCTTTAAACAGCCGCCTGACACACATCCTTAAACTGACAAATCTCCTGATTTGGGTGGAGGTAAAACAGAGGATACCAGCCCACATGAAGCCACACATAGACATGGCCAGTTTTTTGGGGTTTTTTTAAAGAAAGGTTAACAGTAGTTTTGTAATGTTTTAGATGGCCCAAGACATGTATGCTAAGGTCCACATCCAGACTTTTACCAAAGTGGGAGCAGATGGTTTTCAGAGAAGGGTGTGGTAGAAAAAGAGGCATCAGCTTATACAGTAAGTACTTACATGATAGGGCTTTAATTCCTTATACAGCTGATCGGAAGGAAAAAAAGCCGAATACTCTAGCAACTGGAGTATAGGAAAACAACCCTTGAACACTGCTCCCTGAAGCTACTCAATGGAGTAGGTATTTGAAGGATAGGGATGTGAGTCTTAGCTTACACAACTGATATGGAGAAAGAATACAGTACTGAAAACGTGACATCATTACTTTTTAATAGTTGTTCTTAATATAGTACTAGGGCCACCAAGTTTTTTCATTTTGTTTACAGCTTCTGCACCTTCAAGAGAAACCGACCATGTAGACAAAGACACTCTTCCTATAATTTTGTATCCAGTGGCAATAATTTCAATGGCTTAAATTTCTGCCATCTCGGGCTGCCTTGAAGGCACAGGACCAGGACCCGACCAAAAAAACCCCCCGTCCATCTGGACTGTATTTTGAGGGAAGAAGGCAGCTTTGGGCTGCTTTAAGTTTGCCTTTAACAGATGCCTGATGTACAGATTAAGTATTCCCACACACAAAACCCCTGATCCATTCAATTACAGTGTTAAAAGGAGTGCCAGGGCCACTAAAAGGTGGCAAACCCCCCCCCCCGCCCACCTCAATCCATTGTAAAAGACAACTAAGTATCTAGAAGGCTGACCTGGACAGGTAAGGATATTCACACCTATTGAATTAAAATCTCTTAGCGCTCCTGCTCTAAAATTCCTATTCAGATACTAAAATGTCAGACTATAAGCAACAGCCTAACTTTTCCCCACAAGAAATTCCATCTAAGAGAGCACAGTTCCCAAGGGATCTACATTTCACTTGTAGGCAGGGAACATTAAAAGAATGGCTGCACACCAAAGACACAGCCACAAGAGAAGCAAACTTCCCATCTTGACTGCACTGGGCACCCCATGTGAAACACTGGGTTGGCTATCTTGTGAGGTGGTGCCTAGAGAAATGTGGTTTCCTCCAAATACAGCTGAGGCCTGCTGCGAGAGAAGAGGGCCTGAGGAGGGCAGGAAAATGTTGTCTTGATGCAACCACCGGAACGTTCAACTGTCAAAACGCCACAAAGCTGGGGAGAATGGCAGGCTCCCTTTTCAGGCATGCTCCGTCGGGCCTGCTCCATGCCCGTTGATGTGAGGGTGAGAAGGAGTGGACCCCTGAGGGGCCGGAATGTTCTCCTCCATCATGGCAGCCGCCAGAGGCATGGCTAGGCCTTCTGGGGAGGACATGGTCAGCTCCTGTCTCCAATATGCTTCACACAGCGGGAGGTCGTTGGTGTCACACAGACTGTAGCTTTCCCCGAATGAGATGCCCGTTAAGGAGAAAAGGACAGTGAAAAGCCATAAGAGGGAAATAGAGGGAGAGAGAGAGAGATACAGGAGGGAGAGAAAAGGAGAAAAGCAAGACAGAGGCAACAGTGTTAAGAAAATAGCAAAAAAAGGGGGGAAAAGAAGCAACAACTAAGGTTAAGAACATAAGAGCCCTCCAAGATCAAGCCAAAGGCTCATTTAGTCCAGCATCCAGTTCTCACAGTGGCCAACCAGATGCTAGTTATGGGAAGCCCAAAAGCAGGAAGCGAGTGCAATAGCACTCTTCTTACTGGTAACAATAGCTAGTATTCAGGTTATACCGCATCCCCTCCAAGGTTTTGGAAAGGGAGTCTTTCCCAGCCCTGACTGGAAATACCAGGGATTGAACCCAGAACCATCCTCATACAAAGGATGTGCTCTGCCACTGAGCTATTGTTCTTCACCTAAAAATAAAGCAACACTTCAGTCCTCATGATACTGAACGGCAACATAGGAAGCTACCTCATCCCGAGTCACAACACTGGTTCATTGATCCCAGTATTGTGTACTCTTACTTCCAGCATTTTAGATAGGGAGTCTGATAGCCCTGCCTAGAGATGTCGGGGACTGAACCTGGGGCCTTCTGCATGCAAAGAAGATGCTCTGCCACTGAGTCATACTCTCCCCCCCCCTTTTTTTTTAAAAGATGTTGCAAGTGTGTAACCATTTATCTTGGTCCTTCTTGCTTGTGGAAATCCTGCTCTGAAGCAAACAAGAGGTGCAAAAGAAAATAAAGCAGTGGAAGAGTTTTGGAAGGAGAGGAACAAGCTTTGCATAAGACAAGCAGGGGGAAGGAGGTTTTCAAAAACAAGCTGTGGGTTCACTTAAAAAAATAATGTAGTTATCAGCTGAAATGACAATTATATTTCCCCACACACACTGCTGTTTTATTTACAATAAAGCTTGCAGCAAATATTTTTAATGGGATATATGTGTGTGTATAATAATAATAATAATAATAATAATATTATAATATAATATAATGGCATAACAAAAGAATCCTTAAAATATTGCTTTGTTTTGATGCATCTTAACATTCCGAAACTGGAAACTCATGGTCCAGTCATCAAAGACAGAAGAAAAAATGCTTATTATGTCCAATCCTATGTATCTTTACTCAGAAGCAAGCCCCATTCTATTCAATTGTGGTCCCTTTCAGCTAAGGGTGCATATGATTGTATCCTAAACCCCAAAGTTCCATATCTTCTCGACTGCAGCCCTTCAGATGTTGTTGTTTGAGTACCGCATGCTCATACCATGCATCCGATACCACTTTAAACAATCATGGCTTCTCCTGAAGTATTCTGGGAGCTGTAGTAAAGGGTGCTAAGTACTATTAGGAGGCCCTTGTTCCCTTCACAGACCTACAATTCCCAGAGTGGCTTAACAATCAATCCCTCTTCACAGGGAACTCTGGGAATTAATTGTAACCCTGTAATATCTGCACCATTCAAAAACTACAGCTCCCCTAATTATTTGGCGGAATCCATAACTGTTTAGCATGGCATCATAGCGCTTTAAATGTATTGTATGAATGTGGCCTAAGGCTGCCATCTTCTTTTATTATTTATTTCATAAAATTTATACACCACTTGATTGTAAAAAAAGCTTCAGAGCAGTTTAATCCCACTTAGCTAGGAACAAACCCCATTGAATTCAAGAGGACTTACTTCTGAGTAGACATGGTTAGGATTGCAGTTTACACTGACTAGTGATTAAGGTACTCTGGGCAGTTCAAGATCTAATTCCTGTTCCTGTTTGCAAGTCATTTAGGTGACAAGATCACAATGCCGATGAGGGGGCAGGAGAGAGCTCACCTCCACATCTCTGTGGAGAAAGTCCTAGTTACATGGTGTGCTTGCCCTCCAAAATGGCCACATCTCACGTCAAACATGAAGTACTCAAAATGGCTTCGGGACCCGGATTCTTTAGGTGCTGGGAATTTAGGGATGCTTTTTAAAACAAGGACAGTTGTTATTTTCACACACACCCTGCCCCGCCCCACCCCCACCCCATGTCAGAAACAGGAAATTGTTGTGGTTACTACAGGGCAACCGTCCATGGCTTCATTTGTACCTGGAAGAGTAATATTCTTCCTCCAGCTCATAGAGGTCTATCGAGATCTCATCACGCAGGGCAATAAGCTTCTTGTCGCATTCCTCCTGAAGGCTGCGCAACTGCTGGTTCCGCTGGTTGATGGCTTCATTGACGGAAGGGAAGTCATTGAGGATCAGGAACTGTTTTAGGTCAGAGACAAGCTTCATAAGAGACTCACCAGCCCGAACCTAGCAAAGACACCCGTATTCAAATTATTTATTTTATACTATTTATACACCACTAGTTCGTAAAAAGAAAAAGTGTCAAAGCGGTTTACAAAAAGAATAAAACAATGAAATCATAAGAAAAAAGAAAAATACCACACTATTTAAAACATTCAATGAATAATTAAAGTCAATGACAAGCTGAAAACCAAATTAAGATGTGCCTGCCTTCTACATGCCTGGATAGGCTTACCTAAACAAAAATGTTTTTGGCAGATACCTTGGAGTATAGTGAGGGCACCTGCCTGATGTCAATGGACAGGGAGTTCCAAAGCACCAGTGCTGCCTCCCTCAAATATTAATTTCTTACAAGTGCAGAACAAGTATTACAGGGCATTTGTGACAGTGCCTGTTTGACAGATCAAAACAGTCCACTGGGCATATATTTGGTAAGACTATCTTGAAGGTAAACTGGTCCCAAGCTGTTAAAGGCTATATATACTAATAATAACACCATGAACATGGCCCAGTAGCAAATGAGCAACCCTTGCAGGTCTCTTAGCTTGGGTGTTATATGCTGACAAGGTCTTGCTCCTGTCAGCAATCATGCTGCAGCATTCTGCACTAACTGCAGCTTCTGGAATGAGCACAAGGGAAGCCCATATACAGCACATTTCAGTAATCCAATCTTGACACACAGCCCCAATTTACCCTGAATGTATAACAACAACAATTTATTGCCCACCCTTCGCCAGCAGGTCCCAGGGCATATTAAAACTTTTTTTAATATACTGAACAGTTAAAACAAATCACATTCAAAGGAATTGGGTGGATCCTAAAACACACACATCTCAATGAAAACAAGAAGACACACTTCTGTGAGGGAATTCCACAATCGAAGAGCTGCCCCAGGGAATAAGCTGTCCTAAGCTATCAGCACCCAGAACTTCTGAGGGTGGCAAAACAACCAAAAAAGCCCCTCTGCTGATCTCAACACCTGAGAGGGACTGTAGGGGAGAAGGCAGCCTCTCAGGTATCTGAATGCACCCTAGAACCCACCTAACATATGCTCCCTATTGGATGTTTTTTACTCACAATATTTGCAGCTCTGACTTGCATCTCGTAGTTGTCCTGCTCACCTTGAGTTGCCCGAGAAACTTGGGTTTCTTCCTCAATCTACAGCAAATGTTAGAAACAAAGCTTTTACACTGGGTTCAACATCTTTCTTCCACTGTTCTGCAGAGAAAAGCAGCCCTCTCACTATCCTCCATGAGATTTTATTGCATTCCCTCTGCCAGAGGTGCCAAACACTTCAGGCCAAAGCGGGCATGGGGAACATGTGACCCTTTAGATGCTGCTGGACTACAACTCCCATCATCCCTGACTGCTGATCATTCTGGCTGGGGCTGAAGGGAGATGGAGTCCAAAATCATCAGGAGGAGCCACTGGTTCCCCAACTCCACCATAGAAGAAGGAATAGAACACCCCCAACTAGTAAAATGGAGGCTTCTCATTCAATCCTTGTTATAGGAACATTGATTCATTTAGGCCTTCCTTCTATTCTATAAATTTGAAGCAGTATTATACCACTTTACACGGTTATGGCTTCTCCCAAAGGATTTTGGGAACTGTAGTTTCTTAAGGGCACTGACAGCTTTTAGGAGACCCCCTATTCACCTCACTGAGCAGCAATTCTCAGAGTGGTTCAACAATCAACCCCTCTTTACAGGGAGCTCTGGGAACTGTAGCTCTGGGAGGGGACTAAATATATCCTAACAACTTTTGACACCCTTAACAAACTACAGCTCCCAGAATTCTTTGGGGGAAGTTATGGCTGTTTAAAGTCATATCACAGTGCTTTAAATTGAATGTGAGAATGTGGCTGCAGATTTCCCCCAGCTTTGACTTAAAGCAACGATGAGGAAATATTTTTATGTTCCAATTAGGTGAGCAAAAACTTGGAGTTTGGATGGAAGAAAGAATACCCATGACATGAGGTCCCCCCACCCACCCACAAGTAATCTTCTCATACCTTTGCAGTTTTGATTATTTCTGTGAAGTTATCCATGACAGACTTGATGTCATCTTTCAGCCTCTTGTTGTAAGACTGAAGGAGGGTTTCCTTGCTCTGGGGGAGCACGCGCTGCTGCGGCATTGTGGTGGCAAGTAGAGAATCTTAGCTGCACACCAAGAAAGGTCAGAAAGATTTACAACTAAACAACAATTGAAAGTCAAAGCTTTATTACATATATTTCAAGACAACAGTCTTGAAAGAATAAGCCATTCATTACAAGCAGTGAAATGCAACATAACCAGACACTGGAAAGAGCTTTCTAGCACAGTAGACAATTGGTACAAAACAGTTTGGGAAACAGCCCTCCTTGACAGAGTAATAAATAAACTACAGTTGACATAATAGTAATAATAATAATAATAATAATAATAATATATTTTTTATTTGGATGCCGTCCGTCTGACTGGGTTGCTCCAGCCACTCTAGGAGCCTCCCAACAGAATAGTAAAATGATAAAGCATCAAATAGTAAAAACTTCCCTAAATAGGACTGCCTTTAGATGTCTTCTAAAAGTCAGATAGTTGTTTATTTCCTCGACATCTGACGGGAGGGCATTCCACAAGGTGGGCACTACTATCGAGAAGGCTCTCTGCCTGGTTCCCTGTAACTTCACTTCTCACAGTGAGGGAACCACCAAAAGGCCCTCAGTGCTTGATCTCAGTGTCCGGGCTGAAAGATGGTAGTGCAGATACTCCTTCAGGTATACAGGGCCAAAGCTGTTTAGGGCTTTAAAGGTCAGCATCATCACTTTAAATTGTGCTTTGAAATGTACTGGGAGCCAATGTAGATCCTTTAAGACCGGTGTTATATGGTCCCAGCGGCTGCTCCCAGTCACCTGTCTAGCAGCGACATTCTGGATTAGTTATAGTTTCCAAGTCATCTTCAAAGGTAGAGTGCATTGCAGTAGTCCAAGCGGGAGATAACCAGAGCATGCACCACTCTAGCGAGACAATCTGCAAACAGGTAGGGTCTCTGGCATACCAGATGGAGCAGGTAGACAGCTGCCCTGGACACAGAATTGACCTGTGCCTCCATAGACAGCTGTGAGTCCAAAATGACTCCCAGACTGCGCACCTGGTCCTTCAGGGGCACAGTTACCCCATTCAAGGGGGTCCCCTACACCCACCCATCCCCTGTCCCCCCAAGAACAGTACTTCTGTCTTGTCGGGATTCAACCGCAATCCATTAACCACCACCCACCCTCCAACCACCTCCAGACACTCACACAGGACCCTCACTGCCTTCACTGGTTCCGATTTAAAGGAGAGGTAGAGCTGGGTATCATCTGCATACTGGTGAACACCCAGCCAAAACTTCTTGATGATCTCTTCCAGCAATTTCATGTAGATGTAGAAAAGCATGGGGAAGAGGACAGAGCCCTGAGGTACACCACAAGTGAGAGCCCAGGGGTCTGAACATTCATCCCCCTACGCCATTTTCTGGACACAGCCCAGGGGGGAGGAAAGGAACCACTGTATAACAGTGCCCCCTGCTCTAGATGGCCCAGAAGGATGTCATTGCTTCGGGGGGGGGGGACTCAATTTGCAACAGATCCCAACAGTTTCTCCATCAACTGCACATCTCCATGACCCACCTCAAAATGCATGCATTACAAAATACATACCAGCCTATTTTGCTTCATTAGCCTTAACCAACAACTCACATCAGTCCCAACTCTATGATAGACTTCCTCAGCATAAGGCAGCTTCCTATTTATTTAGAGCCACAAAGACTGGACTGCTACATTGGTTTTTTTTTAGAAGGGAGGACTATAGCTCACCCAACCTGGAAGAGCTGTTGTTAGTTAGCGCAGACAATACTGAGCTAGATGGAGTAATGGTCCAACTCAGTACATGACAGCATCTTACTCAAACCATCCCTTTTAGATCTGGAACCTTATTTCTGAAGAATGTGCTCATCATTTAGTGGAGAGCTGGGAGAGTGAAACCCTGGAGAGCCACTGCCAGTCTGCGGGTCACACTAAGCTAGATGGACCAATGGACCAGCTTTCTGACTTGCTATGATGGGAATCATAAACCCAAAAACCTTAGAAGCCAACATGATTGAGAAAGGCTGATCTGAACTGGCCCAGCGCTCAACAAACGGGACTAAGGGGTGCATTGCCCCCTGTTTAGAAGCCTTCCACCCGCATTCGTGCTGCATTACTCCGCGCGGCAATTCAGAAAAAAAATCAGCCTTTCTCCCGCCGGAGTAGTAAACACACCAGTCACTGAAAGCACAAGCATGCATTTGAAAAGTGAGGGAAGCCAGTTGCATCGCCCTCCTGCTCTGCAGTCACACAAGAAGTCTAAATAAATAGATAGATAGATCGATTATCTAAAAAATAAATGTTTTATCTCAGTATCTTACTCAAAACATGTAATCCTCTTGCAGACAGGCGGCCATTTTTTCTTTTTCTCTTGCGAACGGTTCCTCCTTCATTGGCTACCTCCAATCAATGGGGCGGGAAAAACGTTTCCTCCTCCTCTTCCTCCCGAAGCTCCTCCAACATCCCATAATCCTTCTTCTCTTCACAGTGTCTACCAATACAGCGCCGAGCCTGCCATAAAGGTCCGTGGGCTAGTTCCGCCTTCCTCTCCAGCCCAGGTAAGTGACCTGAGCGGCGCGAGAGAGCCACGCGTAGTGCACTTTTGCGATTCCTGCAAGAGAAGCGCACGCGGCGAGGTGAACCACCCGGGTTGCAGCGCCTTCTTTGTACGCCCTGCGATCCCGGTTTAGGGGAACGCGTGCGAACCCTTAAAAGCCTTAAGGGGGTGGATCTCCGCCAACTGCCCACTGGCCATCCCTACACAGGATGGGAGATCTCGAATGGAGTCGTTTGCCTTGCGCCTACACATGAGATGATCTCTCCTTCCCGTGAGGGGCCAGCATGTGTTGGTTCGCACGTGGAGTTCGACGAGCGTACAACCTCTGTACATAAGTTGTTTAGCTGCACGCTCCTACAGCTATTCATATTTTCAGTTTGTGAAACTGTGTACACAATAGTTGATCAGTACAGTACACTCTTTAACGCAAACGCTTGTGCGTGCGTAGAAGCAGCTCTCTTTAATGCGTAACCCTGCACACGTGTTTGCTGGAAAGTAAAATTTAGCTAGCTGATGTGAAACGGGCTGTTCACCTGTTCTGTTAAACAGGTACCCATGTGTACAAATTAGTTAGGTATGCTTTTATACAACTATTCACATGTGATATTAAGAGTGTACAATCTGTACATGTGTACACAATAGCTTTACAAGCCAACAGATATCCACTTTCCCCCTCAAATGCCTGTACATGTGTTGAGATGGCTTTCTGTGGATTTTTATTTTCTTGACTAGTCAATATCAAGCCATGAGTCTCCCTTCAGTTTACCCATGTCATTGAATAATTTTTCTCTCTCGTTAAGCAGGATGAAAAGCGAGTATGCAAACGCGGCCCCATGAGTTTTGTCCACTTTGGGTCGATGTAGCAGAAGCAGCCTCACACAGCATTCTGGGTAGAAGTTTCAAAGGGAGGATGATCGGAATGAACAAGACATCTTTGACTTAGAAGCAACATTCCCCCTGCGAGACCATCCTACGATTTTATTTTATTTAATTTTTGGTTTATTTACTTTTATCTTTTACCTTCACGAGACCTTGATCCCACAATGGCCAGTTTAGTCAACAAAGACTCTTACCTGCAGAAATTGGCCAAGAAAATTTGCACCCAGGAAGCCCCCGAACCACGAAAAAGGAAATTTGGTACGATTATCTGATGCTGTCATTTAGATCAGGGTTTTTTTGTCATAGTGCAGCCTCCTTAGTTATTGTAATTATTTTCATTTCTTTATTTCACAAGATTTTTATACTGCTTGTGATGAAACCTCAAAGTGGTGGTACTTAATGTTTTCCCTTATTTTAACCACAGCTCATTTTAGATTATAATCTGCTCAGGAAAGGGTTCTGATGCCACAATGGAATGACAGTAGTGTGTTTTGAAAATGCAACTTGGAAAAGTTCAGTTGTCTTGGTGCTTCCTGCAAACCTCCAGAAGTTGCTGGGCTACAACTCCCATCGTTCCTGATCAGCCATACTGGCAAAGGTTGATGGGAGTTGGAGTCCAGCAACATCTGGAGGGCCTTCTAACATGTATGTTCTTAGGCTCTTGCAGAAATGTTTGCACAGCATCTTGTCAACCAGATTGCAAAATATTTCCCTCTCTTTGTTTAATGAAGTCTTGTGTCTCTGCCTTCAAACATTCCCAGGAACTGGACTGGGAGACGATAGCACCCAGCCGAAGAAGAAGAGGAAGAAGAAACAGAAGAAGCTGAAGATGCAAGGCAAGATAGTGGGCACCCCTCTGGGCAAGCAGGCAGCACCTGGGGGCAGCCAAGCATCGCCAGCCAAGCCAACAAATGCCAGTGTTAAGAAATCTGGCCCAGTTATCAAAGCTGCACCCAGTTCCAGTGGATCTCAGACTACTGGGGGGAAAGGGGACAGAAGCCAAAATGATGTTGCAGGTGAGAGTGTTTCTACAGTCAGTCAGTTAAGCTATAGGGCTGGGTTCTCACATAACACTAAGCAATGGTTTAGTAACCCATATTTTAGCATTATGTGTGAACCAGGCCACTGAGTTTAGCTGAGTTGGGTTTAGCAGCAATTTGGGTTGGGACACAGGTCACATGCTTTCTCCTGTTTTCTCTTACAGGTGGTGACAGGAGCACAGCCGGCTCATTTTCAGCCATGAATCTCTTGAGGCAGAGGCTGCACGAAAAGATCCAAGAAATCTCTGGCCAGGTAAGATCAGCACCCTACTTTTAAAAACAGTTGTCAAGATGTGGAGAAAGCCTGGAGAATCCAAAGCCAATTTTAGGCTATAGGCATATGCCAGCTTAATTTGGGAGCAAGCCCTGTTTTGTGCAGTGGAACTTGCTCCTGATTAGACACCCACAGAATTGCACTGTTAGATGTGTGGTGGAAATATTCCTATGCCTCTTGTATTCTGGTTCCAGTTGATATCATGCCGGCTTCTGCTCTACCTTGATTTGAACTAAAACAGTTCACCCAGATTTGGAGGCCAGATTTTGGAGGATGTGATGTGGGGTGGTTCTCTCCAGATGTTGAACAGCCAGCTCCCATCAGCCCCAGCCAGTGTTGCCAGTGGTCAGGGATGGTTAGAAACATCTGAAGGGCTACAGGTTCCCCATCCTGAGTGTATAAATATAACACACTCTTCAGTCAGGCCTGTTTGTACTTTGTGATTCTGTTCAAACATAGCATGGGTGAGAAATATTTGGGTGAAAAAAATCAGCTTTTTAATAATCTTAGCTTTACTGTTTTCACTCTAAAAAGCAAGTTTCTAGATCACATAGCTGAAAATATAAGCTTATAGTACATAAGCAAGGCATTCTAAACTTTCAGTGTCCTATGCACCTTACCCCTCCCCAATTAGAAAGATAGGCAGTGATCCTAAGGATAAGCATGAGCCTAAGTATGCAAATGAAGACCGTTTCTGTTGGTTCAAGGAGAGAGAGAAAAAGGTATATAAAAATGAGAATTCCTGGATACCATGATCCAAGTTTGGGGCAAGTACTCTTTGGCAGAGATTTAAAATTGCAAAATACACAACAAAGTAAAGTATGGAAATAAAGGTTTTTAGACTTTTAAAATATGCCACTTAAAGTGAGTTCCAAAGTTTCCCGCTTTCAGTAGCTTAGAAAAAGAATACATTTGGCAAATTAAAAAGTTAATTTACAAGCTCTCAAAATGTAAGATTCATGTGCTTTTCCATACAGCATTCAGAAAAAGCTGCACAGGCAGTAAAATGTGGCTTAATTACAGTGGGGCAAGTTCCTAAATCATTGGTATAGGACAGTGATGGCTAACCTTGACACTCCAGATGTTTTGGGACTACAACTCCCATCATCCCTGACCACTGATCCTGTTAGCTAGGGATTATGGGAGTTGTAGTTCCAAAACATCTGGGGTGTCAAGGTTAGCCATCACTGGTATAGGAACTGAAGAGTGACTTGTGAAAGCTGAGCAACCACCACATCCTCTTACACCTGAGCTGCTCAGGTAAACTGGGAGAGAACAAAGCCTTGATTATCCAGTCTCTCCCAAAGTGAGCTAAGCATGTTGATTATATGAGGCTAGTTATCCCACAATTCCAATAACTTTTACAGTATTTAGGTTTTTTCTTTAAACATGTATAATATATAGATACTCTCTCTCTCTCTCTCTCTCTCTCTCTCTGTGTGTGTGTGTGTGTGTGTGTGTGTGATGAAACTGAGATAGATCCCAACACTGTTTAGTTAATAAATAGTGACAATTCTAAGAGTACTCAGGATGGAAAATTTTTAAGAGATGTGACATATACAAATTATCCCTTTAAAAATTATTATTATTATTATTATTATTATTATTATTATTATTAGCTACATAGAAATTAGAAGAGTGGTTCTATAATACTGTCTTAATAGTATGTCCCACTGAGTTCAATGGAGCCTACTCTCAGTTAAGTAGGTTCAGAATTGCAGCCTAAGTTTTGTTTTCTGGATTAAGTTCACAGGGTGTCAGGGTCTTGAGTCTGTGCATCCTCCTGCTATTAAGAAGGATTTTATGGTTGTTCTGTAGGAATAAGTTGGACAGGTTGAAGCTGTTTCCATTTTGGGGGTCAATAGTGATTTCTAAATCATACATAAAAGTATTTTGTTTCCCCCCTAATATTCTGATTATGGCATCCAGTAATGTATGATTACATTGTTAGTCTTTCAGCTGAAATTCTCTTGAAGAAAATAATCCTTGCCGTCTTTCCTGCTTTTAAATGTAATGGTAAAGATAATACAGTGACCAGATTTACAATGATATATATGTTAGTGCTCTATTCTAGGCACTGTCTTTTTAGCGTAAAAAGTTCACTTTGCTCTTTTGAACGATACCTCTTTCTTTTCAACTTGCTGTTTCTTAACAGGGAAACAGCAAAGAGTTGTCCCCAGCAGTGTTGGAGAAGAGGCAACGAAGGAAATACGAGAAGGAGAGAAAGAAACGCCGGAGAAAAGAGCTGAGGATGAAAGAGAAAACGGAGAAGAAGGAGGCGGAAGAGGCTTCAGCAGCCATTTCAGAGCCCCAGGCCCCAAAGGATGACACCAAGGTCGAGATCGTCTTCAATAAGGTCGAAGTCCATGAGGAAGGGCTTAGCAAAGCAGAAAAGAGGAAGGCTCTGAAAGGCAACATTACTCCACTGACAGGGAAGAATTACAAGCAACTCCTGAGCAGATTGGAATCTCGGAAGAGTAAGCTGGAAGATCTGAAAGACAAGGATGAGGGGAAAGCCAAGGAGCTGGAGGTGAAGATGAAGTGGACAAATGTCCTGTACAAGGCAGAAGGGGTCAAAATCCGCGATGACGAGGACCGGCTGAAGGCAGCTCTGAAACGGAAGGAGCAGCGCAAGGCCCAGCGCCAGAGGCAGTGGGAGAAGCGGACTGAAAACATAGTGAACAAAATGCAGCAGCGGCAAGACAAGCGCCGCAAGAACCTCCAGAAGAAAAAGATGGCCAAGGTGGAGAAGAAGAAAGCCAAGGCTCGCAAAAAGGGTCGCATCCTGCCCGAGGACCTGGACAAAGCTAAATTTAAATGAATCGGGCTAGTGGACCATTGGAACCCACTCCAGGGCAGGTGCTCACAGGGCTCATTAATAAAAACCATTTTGTAGTGGAACCTCTATAATTTTTTATATCTAAATCTCCTTGGTTGTGAGATGACTTAAGAGTCATCAGGCTGTGCAGCTAGACCAAGAACAGGGAGCGCCTACACATGAGATGCAAAAGAGATATATTTCCACAAGACTGTTTCTGTGGTCATACAACCCTTAGCTATGCCAGTTGATCAAGTGGATCTTTTCATCCCTATCCTGAGTCAGGATAAGGGAACCTTCAGTCTGGGTGCTAAATGTGGCCTTCAAAACCTATTTTCCAGGCCCCTGGCACAGCTTAACACCATCCTTGAATATTTTCTACCTTTAACTGTGCTATAATGTCTCCCCCCCCCCCCCGGGTAAAATGTGTATTCATTGCTCCCCTCCATTTTTGCTTTTGCCCTGCCCATCAACTGGAATGCAGCCCCTAGAAAATTTCCCAGAAGAGAACACAGTCCTAAGGCTGACAAATGTACCGGTATTTTTTGTGAAGAAATTTCATAAAATCTCATCAACAGGAGCTCAGGAAGGAAGCAAATGAATTTAATATCTTAACAATAATGGGATAAATTAAAAGAAAAGATGGGATTATTTTTAATTACTTTATATTAGCGTAACATAAAAATACTGTGTATTAGTTTACATATAATTTCCAGAAGATAAAGAATAATTATTTACAGCTGTTTGCAGAGATGCACAAAAGTTGAATGTTATCATGAAAATACTAATTCCAGAAGTTAATAAACAGTACCACTTTTCCATAAACCAGTCAATTTGAGATTTATAATAGCTTTTTGTGAAATAAGTTTGTGCAGTCCTTTTTGCGGTGGTTCCAGAGTTTTCAGGTATGAGGCAATATACATAACTTCAATTACCGGTAGTAAGTTTAATACTGTTTGTAAGTCCTCTGTTTTTTATTTCATTTTCATTTCAACTTTTCAATAATGTATAAGATTTATTTTTTCATCTGTAGTTAGATGGTAATCTGTTAATCTGTTAAATAACCAAAATACTGTTCCAAAAGTGGCTTATATTAGAACAGACCCCAAAAGTGGGCATAAGATCAACTTGGGACATGTGGTATCTCCAACATATATCTGATGAGTTTATAGTATTTAGCCTACCGGGTATGTAGTGTATGAGATAACTATTTTTTATTTAAATAGGTATATATTTGAAATTTGCATTAATCCAAATTAGGTGGAAAGGAATTATGAAAGGAAAACATAAAGCTGAATGAGTGTCTTTTATTCGCAATTGACAAACGCTGATTTAAGTGTCTATTACTTAAAGGTTGGGGTAAACCCTTTTATAAATAAAATTCCCCCTTTTATAGGGAATGGAGCAGCTCCCCTATGAGGAAAGGTTGCAGCATTTGGGACTTCTTAAGTAAGAGGAGACATTACTGAGGTACATAAAATTGTGCATGGAGGTAAAAAAGTGGGCAGAGAATATTTCTCAATCTCATAACACTAGAAGTCATGGACATTAAGCTGAATGCTGGTGTTATAGGAAAGAACTGCTCCAAGCGCCCATATAGAGTCCTTAAGTGGGTTCCCTATCTGTAGGAGAAAATTGTGATAGAGAACCTACAAAAGAAGAGTTTGATATCCCGCTTTATCACTACCCGAAGGAGTTTCAAAGCGGCTCACATTCTCCTTTCCCTTCCTCCCCCACAACAAACACTCTGTGAGGCTGAGAGACTTCAGAGAAGTGTGACTAGCCAAGGTCACCCAACAGCTGCATGTGGAGGATCAGATTCACCAGATTACGAGTCTACCGCTCTTAACCACTGGCTCTCTATATGGGCTCTTGGATACCCCATAAGGCAAAAGGAGCAGTTTTTTCTTATAACATTGGAGAGTTCAGGGCTGATAAAAGAAAATACTTATTCACATAGTGCAAACTATGGAATTAACTCCCAGATGAGGTAGTTAAGACCATCTTGGATGGCTTTGAAAGGATTGGATAAATTCATGGAGCATAAGGCTATCAGTGACTCTTAGCCACCATGGCTATGTTCTGGCTCCAGTTATTGGCCCCCTTTGGTCTGATCCAGCAAGGCTTCTTCCATTCTTATCAAAATCCTCCTTGATCAGATAAGAAGCTTTTCTTATCTGCGTCTGTAAGTTCACAATCAAGGTATTAAAGAAGTACCCATCTGTTGCTTGTCCTCAGCCCCTGGTTTGGACAAATGGAGTTTTGATTTTGCCACCAGCTGATGCCTGTGATCTAATCTTATAGGGGGATGCAAAACAATTTCTCCCCAGTTACCCAAGCAAATCCCCTCAATAAACTGTGGGTGCACACCCGTGTCCTGACAAAGACACGTGTATACTAATGACGCTGGTGCGTGATTTTTGCTACTTCTCAACTTTTTAAAAACACGTTTTTACAATCGCGCCCCCCCCCCCAAAAACATAGAAAGGTGGTAACCTTCAATGCAGGGCATCTTGCATTGAAAAGCAGGATTCAAAATGCAGAAGCATCTTGACGTTATTCTAAGTTTAAAAAGGATCCAAGTCGGAAAGACTCTGTACATGCTCGGACTCTTATTTACCACGCAATATTCTGGTGGGGGAAATTATGGAGGAAAACAACTATAATAACTAGTCAGCTACAAAACGCTATTATCGCTTTTTCTAACAAGATTACTGTATAAGTGAGCAGGACACAATGAACTCGTAAGACAAAAACAACTCCCGGCCGACCGTAAATTTAAATAACCGCTTTCCGCGTCTCTATGGCAATAACTCGTCGCCGGAGCGGCCATGTTGAATCCCGTCGAGTCCCGCGAGAGAATAACACGCACTTTCTCCCTTCCTCTTCCCTGCTCTTGATAGTCACCATGGCAACCAAAAGACGCCGTTCTTGGCCTAGCTGCCTTGAGGCGGCTTTTAGGACTGGCTTTCCAAAGGGTCCTCAGGTAAGGTTCGCTGTCGGGTGAAAGGGGGCAACTGCGGGAAGAGATGAGTTGAAGAGGAGAGCCCCCCCCCCAATAATACGTTGCAATGAGTTGCGCTCCTTTCCTTTGCCCTAAGGGGGAAAGCAGTCACACTGCTAAGCAACCTGGGAGAGCAGCACATGGAACGAATCCATCCCTCCCATCACATTTAGTTTGGATCCCAAATGTATCCCTCATGGCAGGACCTGAAGCGAGCCACAAAAGCCATTTTTCTCTTCTCCCCAACTGTCAGCACAGGACCTGGGGAGGGGGAGGGGACCCAACTCTTGGTTATTGCCTAATTGCATTTGATGATTTGCATAAATAAGTGCTGTAAATAAATTTGCACAATGAAATGCAATCATTAATTGTAAAAATAAATGACAATTTTATTTAAAATTGCTCAAGGCACTGGCACCCAGATAGGTAGTAAATAAGACTGCAGCTATAATATCATAAAACCCCACTGAAATACACTGGCATTTACTGCTGATAAATGAGTCAGTTCAAGGTGCCATGCAATTACAGCAGTTTCTCCCCCACTCCTCATTCCCAACATCACTCAAGGAATGACACCAAACCATTCAATTATTTATTTATTTCTCTTTGCATTTTCCTTTTTCTCAGCTAACCCAAGAAAACGTTCGGCAGCAAACCAATCAAGCGCCCAGGAAAAGTCTGCAACATGCCCCTAGTGGGGGTGTCCCATGTCGTCCCCAGTGGGAAAGTCTACAGACAGATTTTTGATGATGAGGTACAGCAATGACAGAAGCTAGAAGACCTGATTGGGCGGGGGGAGGGGGATAACATCACTTGAAGCAGGGATGGGGAACCTCAGGCACAGAACTCTCCCCGGGCTACACCTCCTTTCCCTAGGCCAGTAGGCCACCCCCCTATCCAGCTTTGGTTAGTAGATCTGCAAAGTTGCAAAGTTGGGTTAGAGCAGTCTTTGCAAATCTAGTGCCCTCCAGGTGTTTTGGACCAAAGTTCTCATCAGTCCTAGCCAGCACAGGGTGAAGGCTGCATGAGATTTGTGTCCTAATTATTTGTGGGATATCTTGCACAGTATCACTTGGGGAGTATCTTGTTCATTATGGTCTGTATCAACCATTTTAAGATAATACCCTCAGACCCATGTGAAAACATCTGGAGAGACTTCAAGTCCATAAACTTGTTCTAAGTAATGGTTCTAATTTTATGCTGCTATTAGACTTTTTCCAATAAATGACAGGCTACCTGCTATTGTTGTAGTTAATTGTATTTTAAATTAAATTACATGTAAAAGCAATAAAATATATTCTAAAAGAAGAAGACTTAACACATTTAAGCTTTTAGGGTGTGAAACAGGGCTGTGTTCTCACCCAAACTCTCTTTGGCATATTCTCCCTGCTGGTCTCATATGCCTTCAGCTTGACTGAAGACAGTGTATACTTTCATTCGAGGAGTGACAGGGTTTTTTCAACCTGACACATCTCTGTACCAAGGCAAAAATGTGGCGAGTCCTTATCTGAGGGATGTTTGCAGATGACGCAGCCTTGACAGTGCACTCCAAGGAAGCTCTACAAAGACGCATCAACTTTTTTGTTCAAGCCTGCATGAAATTTGGCCATACCACCATCTGATGAAGTCCAACATCCTGGGTCAGAAGGCTGCCAGCACTCCACGCATCAGCACTGGTGACCACACACTTAAGGTGGTAGGCGATTTTGTCTACCTGGGTTCCACCATAACCAGCAACCTTTCCATTAATGCTGAGCTGGACAAGCATATTGGCAAGGCAGCTTTGCCAATGGCTTGCCTCTCCAAAGGGTATGGGAGAATGTGATGCTAACGTCTAATACCAAGATGAAGGTCTACAAGGTTTGCGTGTTGAGCACACTGCTATTGCACACTGTGTGTTGACTTGTGGGCAACTTACAACTGTCAGGAGCAGCGCCTCAATACCTCTCACGTGCTGCATCAGGAAGATTTTGGGCATCATATGGCAAGACAGAGTTTCGAACATAGATGTGCTCTCCCAAGCCCGCAATCCCAGCATGTTCACATTCCTGTCTTAGCAACATCTACACTGTCTTGGTCATGTCCACAGAATGGAAGATGGCAGAATCCGCAAGGACAGTGGTGTCCAAACTTTTTTCAAAGAGGGCCAGATTTGATGAAGTGAAGGGTTGAAGTTGTTGAGGTTTTTTTAGGATTTTACCCCAGGAAATAAACTGCCACAGGGGCCGGATTAATCTGACCAGCGGGCCGGATTAGGCCCCCGAAATGGACTTTCGACATGCCTGCCCAAGGATGTGCTCTACAGGGAGCTGGTTTCATGAACCAGGCTTGTTGGCAGACCAACTCCGTGTTACAAAGATGTCTGCAAATACGACAAGAAGGCTGGCAACATCAACCCTGTTGTGTGGGAATTCCTTGCAGATGACTGCAGTGCCTGGAGACAGTCAATCTGGTCATGGGAGGAATGACCACTGGAAGGAGTGCAGAGGGAAGAAACACCATAGTGCTTCTACAGCAGCACAACCAGGCACCTTCATCTGCCCCAGCTGCAACAAAACCTCTCTCTCCCGTATCTCTACAGTCATAGCAGGCACTGTAACCTTCCAAAAGTTTGACTTCACCCACAAAGGCACACTCCTCTATTGTCTGCTAAGACAGATGAACACCAACACAAGCTTTTGGGGACTCATGCTCACTTCATCACATAGGTGAAGTGAAATCTTAGTATACATGTTTGTAAGGGAGAAAATTGTAATGTGGGAGTTGTATGGCAAAATCTTTCCCCTTATTTTTTGCATCTCATTGCCATTCAAACCCTGCCTTACAATTTTCTCCTTTATTCACTTGCCAACTTTCACTTCATTAACCTTGAACAAGATGCTTTAATTCTAGCTACTAAAAAAGGACAACAAAATATTTTGAAGAATTATATCAGGGTGGGACCCATAAGTACTTAACTTTGCTTGGCAAGTGCCCTCTGTTTCTGGTGAGTATAAGCATGCCCTCTTTCACCTTAAAGGAATATGTCTAATTATTTTTATTTTGGCTTTGGCTAGATAAACCTTGTGCGCACTCTGGGAGAGGCAAGAAGCAAGATAGCCCAGCACAAGCTCCCGCAGATCCCAGGAACAATTCCGCTGGTGAGGGATGTGGAAACCTGCTCAGGCAATGGGTTTTTATCACATCGTCAGCAGATGTGGGTTGAGGGAATGCCCAATGATGACATCACTGAAAATCCAGTGCAATACAAGTAAGGAACAGAGTTATGATGTTATTCTGTGCTGTCAGGCCTGTTGGCCAAATGTGGCCTCTCTACTTGACCCTTGGAACTTTTCCCAGGCCACACCCCTCACTCACCCTTACTTCAAATCCCAAGTGTTTTGACCTGACTGGAATGTGTTATTGAACTCTAATAATGTCTCTTGCTTCAAGTTTATCCCACCCTGTTTCTATTCCAGAGAGGCTGCAACACTGGCATTTTTAAAGGCTCAAGAAAGTGAAAATGTTATTGCTGCCCGGGAAGTCCGAGGCCTTGCTGAAGTCATAAGTAAATGTTTACCAATTTAATTCTGGCATCATAATCAGTGTTTTTAGCAAATGTATCTTTCATTTATGCAGACTACCAGCTATACTACTGCAAAGTACTCTGCTTGGGGCTTCCTTTGAAGACAGCTCAGTAACTGCAGCCAGTGCAGAGCACCACTGCTCAGTTTTTGGCCAATACCTTGCCAGTTCCACTGGTGGTCACTGAATTCTCACACTCAGTTCAACCTGATGGTGATAATCTTTAAAACCCAAAATTGTTTTGCCGATAGTAACACCTTGAACCTAAGTTAGCTGTTAGCAAATGGGCCACCAATGCAGATCTCTGAGCAGAAGTGTTATATGCTGACAGGGCCTCCTGTCAACAACCATGCTGCAGCATTCTGCACTAACTTTAGTTTCAAACCCACACAGAGTTGACTGCAGTAATCCAATCTTGAAGTCACCAATGCCTAAACTATTGTGGTCAAGCCCTCCCTTTTTATTGCCTGTAAGCCACTTATATGTTTTATTACAGTTAGTTAAATAAAAGAATGAGTACTATGAACTTGTGCATAAAACTGAAGACGGAACTAAAATATGGCAGGCTTCTTTAGCAGCATGGGAATGTCAGCTAACCCAGTGGTTTTGAAAAAACAACAACACATTACTATTTTTTAATGTAGAAGGGATTGTAATCTCTCCCTTTATGCTAGCCTGGCATGAGTTCTATAGCTGTGCATACAGTCTAATCTCCCTCCTTCCCAGTTCCTGAGAAGAAAAACAGTGACATTGTGGAACGTATATCTGAGAGCAGGAGGTGCCGTTATGAAGAGATGGTGGTGACACTACGGCAGGAATTGGCACGCATTGGGATGGTAGGCAGCCCTCTTCACCGCTTTAGTGCATCACTATTGATAGTACTAGGGATGGGATAATCTGTCCATTTGCAATGTGAAGCCAATGTGGTGTAGTGGCTTGAGTGCTGGACTAAGACCTGGAAGACTAGGGTTCAAATTTATCCACTTGGCCATGGAAGTTTCTGAGTGACCTTGGGCCAGCCACTCACTCTCGGCATAACGTAACTCACAGGGTTGTTGCTGGGGAGAAGGAGAACCATGTACACCACATTGAGCTGCTTGGAGGAAAGGTGGGATAGAAATGTAATAAAGAAATAAAATTCAGTTCTCTCAGTTTCTCATTTCTTCTGATCTTAAATTCAGTTTTCCACTTTTTGCAACAATTTGTGAATCTTTGCTTTAAATGTTCATGAAAATACATTACTGCTTTAGTACGGATCTCTCCAAATGTTTTGTGTTCAGTTTTGACTGTATAGTTTTATGCAAGAAATTCCCCCTTAGGTGCATTTTCATTTCATTGCTCACTTATGTGACATATTTTTCTAATACATACATATTGGTGCACATTGGTTCATCCAAGCCTTGGCAAGTGTTACCCATCAGATCATCTTCTCTGCAATGCGCTCTATGTGGGGCTACCTTTGAAGGTGACCCGGAAACTGCAATTAATCCAGAATGCGGCAGCTAGACTGGTGACTGGGAGTGGCCGCCATGACCACATAACACCGGTCCTGAGAGATCTACATTGGCTCCCAATACGTTTCCGATCACAATTCAAAGTGTTGGTGCTGACCTTTAAAGCCCTAAACGGCCTCGGTCCTGTATACCTGAAGGAGCGTCTCCACCCCCACCGTTCAGCCTGGACACTGAGATCTAGCGCCGAGGGCCTTCTGGTGGTTCCCTTACTGCGAGAAGCAAAGCTACAGGGAACCAGGCAGAGGGCCTTCTCGGTAGTGGCGCCTGCCCTGTGGAACACCCTTCCATCCCATGTCAAAGAGATAAATAACTACCTGACATTTAGAAAACACCTGAAGGCAGCCCTGTTTAGGGAAGTTTTTAATGTGTGATATTTTAATGTATTTTAGTGTTTGTTGAAAGCCGCCCAGAGTGACTGGGGGGACCCGGCCAGATGGGCGGGGTACAAATAATAAATTATTATTATTATATTATTATTATTATTATTATTATTATTATTATTATTATTCTCTGTTTCAGGAAATGGAGGTGTGTTTCTTGGAGCCTGGGAAGCTATTTCTGACCAAGCTGTCAGAATCCGATCGCACCATTGAGACCCTTTTCCAAGCTTCCACTGAGAACCTCCACTTGGAGACTTACACCATGGAGGTGAGGAGTGCCTTGCAACTCAAACTCAAAACAGGCTGCCTGCTGCCTTTTCTTGCCCTTCTGGCTGATACTTCTGGTGACCCCAGATCCTCACTGCTTAGCAACAGGGATGAAGGGCCTGGCAGTCACTGTGGGTAGCAGAATAAGGCATGCTGGAGATAGGAACATAGGAAGCTGACATACTGCGTCATCCCATTGACTCATTTAGCTCAGTATTGTCTACACTCTCTCCCAAACTTACCTGGAGATCCCAGGGCTTGAGCCTAGGAACATGGAGAACTTCCTTAGACTGAATCAGAACTAGGTGTCTTTCTACCTCAGTATTGTCTGCACTGACTGGCCGCAGCTCTCCAGAAAGTCAGGCAAGGGATATTCCCAGCCTTACCTGGAGATGCCAGGAATCAAACCTGGGGTCTTCCGCATGCAAAACAGATGGGCTGTAGCTGAGCGGAGATTTCCAGGAACATAGGAAGCTGCCTTATACAGAGTCAGACCATTGGTCCATTTAGCTAAGTATTGTCTACACTGACTGACAGCAGCTTTCCAAGGTTTTAAGCAGGGGCATTACCAGCCCTACCTGGAGATCCCAGTAATTGACCCTGGAACCTCCTGCATGCAAAGCAGATGCTCTACTAAGCTACAGCCCTTCCCTACCAAGGCTGTGACACATGGGCGTAGCCAAGGGGCTGGCAGAGGGACAGCTGGCCCCCTAAATCAATACAAATCAGTACAAATATGAGGTTCTCCCCACCCCAACAAATGCCTACCTCCCCAACAAAAATCCTGGCTATGCCCATGGCAGTGAACAGAACAGTGGGATGGGTTGAAAGGATCTGGCATGCCAACAAAGATCATAGAACAGACTTCAGCTTTTCCTTGATAACTTTTAAACAATATAGGGTTCTACCTCAGCCCCCCTTTGTGGAATTCACAACCCATTTCTACCTTGCAGGACTTTGAGGTAATGTGGAACCTTGTCTCCAAGGAGACCTTAAAAAGAAGGCAGTGGATTAGAGAGCTGGACGAAGCCTTACTGAAGGCAGAGGTGGATCGAACTGAACGGGTAAGTACAAGAAGATGCTAACAGCACATGAATGATTGTGGGGAGTGCCGCTGTATGCCTTCCATCAGCATGTTGCCCAGAAGGAAATGCAGCCCTTGGAGCTGGAAAAAGTTCCCCATCCCTGCTATGGCTCCTTGAAAGGGTCAGAAATAGTTGTTTCTTGCTGACACATGTGTCTTTTTAGGAATTGGCCTCTTCAGTGAGATGGTGGAGGTTGGTCTCTTTGGGTGAATGGGGCATTGCCTCACCACTCTCATTCTGTCTTCAGCCAATTCGCACCTGCCTTCCTCCTTACTTACAACGAGTCTAGGGGGTTGCCCCAGCTGTTAGCTTCCTCCTGCATAGACTCAGAGTGGCCCTTGTGGAACTCATCGGGGAGAATGATGAGAATAAAAGCTAGAATTGGTTGGCTCTGCCTGTCATTGGCTCTGGTTATCATTGGCTATGGCTCTACCTACACTACAGCTTGCATCCCTGCATTCCACCTCACCAATGGCCACCAGTTACCACTGGCTGAGTAGCCCAGTGGGGTGGTCCCCCAGGCCCAGCATGTCCCCAGCGATCTCAGCAGAGAGGTGTCCTCACCATCCTGAACACTTTTCTTACCCCCTCCCTCTGCTTTCATTTCCAGATCAAACTTTTGTTGAACAAATATAATAAGATCCTGGATGACATTTCCTATTTCCTACCCTCTGATGTCCACAGGTTCATTCACAAGGAAGCCATGGTAAAACCTTTCTGTTTGATACTTGAAATTCTCCAGTAAGATAACCACAGGTTTTGCTTGATCCCACCCCCACCCCTGTAGTTCGGGAATGATTGGAAGTGGGCATATTTGCAAACCTAATTCGGGTAGCAGAATTGAGCATTTTAAAATAAAATGGTGGTGTGTGAGAGAGACAGAGAGAGTGGATATGTGCAAGATTAGCACAGCAACCAGGAAAGAGGGATGGGATCCCTGAGACATTGTACATGAAAGGAAGCAGAGAGACAAGACAAGGACAAGTTTGCCCTGGTGTTCCCAGCACAGCACCAAGGGTGCACTGGTGCCTGTGATACCTCAAAACCTTCTGCACACTTCTTTTTTAACCAGAAATTATCTTTCCCCCCTCTTTGGAAGTGAGAAAGGAGTGAAGAAAGCAGACTGACCAAGAGGGGAGGAGGAACCTACTCTGGGCATCTCTGCTTTCTGCCCCATCAAGTCCCAGTGGGTTACCAGCCACCATTGTAATGGCACCAGAGAACAATTAAGGGATGTGTCTAGCTAAGGTTTATTCAGAGTAGACTCCTTTAGATTACTGTACCTAAATTTGTCTTGCCTATCATGTCCTCTGGGTTGAACCAACTCATCTGAAGTCTTCATCTCCCTGAAAAAGAGAGATTCCCTTGCTACTCTCATCTACATCTTCCAATTCCAGATGATCAACCAAGCCCTGCTGGCCAATCGAAAAGCAATAGCCAAGCTGTTTGTCAACCTGATGGAGGCAGACCTGAAAGGAGACATCTTCTATCATCGCAAACTGGAGGAGAGAATAAAGGCCTGGAGAGCCAAATGGAAGCAGGACATCATTTACAGTTTCAGGTCTGAAATTTCATTTATTTATTTAGAGCATTTGTACTTTGCTCTTTATGCAAAAGAGGTTCCCAAGTTTGCATACAATTGGTTAAAACAAGACAGTCCCTGTCCTCAGGCTTCACAACACACAAGGAGAAAGGAAGAGGATGGGAAGAGGGCGGAAATCAAGCTCGGGAACCAGTTCTTAAGCAGTTGTTTTCATAATGGCCAGCTATCATAGTTCACAGATAGAAGGTGCTTAACAGAGCTGATCTTTTGGTGAACTCTGCTTCTCATCTCTCCCACTGAGGCAGACTGATTGAATGGTTGCAGTTCGGGGGAAAGGAGGCATGATGGAGCAGGAGATTTGGGCAGTATAAGATGGGTGTGGCTTTTCAATCGCACAGTATCCCTTGCAAAAAAGAAAGCCCACATTTAATCTAATGTTTTCTCATCATGTCCTATAGAAAGTTCATGGAAAGTGAAAGAATACGGCACCCGAGTGCTGTGAATGTGGAGCTGGAGAGCATGCTAAAAGATCAAGAATCACTCACTGAGAAGAGAACAGCAATGTTATATTCTCTGGGGTAGGTGAACAGGAGAATAAAATGCAACTTCTCATTCCTAAAAATGTAAGAATAGCCTCCCTGCTGGATCAGGCCAAAGATGCTTTTAGTCCAGTATCCTGTTCTAATAGCAGCTAACCAGATACACCGTGGAAAGCTCACAAGCAGGACCTGAGCATAACAGCAACTCTCCCCTTATGATTACCAGTAACTGGTATTCAGAGGCATATTACCTCCCACAGTGGAGACAGAACAAAGCCACCCTGGCTTGTAGTAGTGATGTTTTGATGGTGTCAAATTATGGGTGGTTGGCAGATGTGGGTGTAGGCAAGGGACTTTAACATTTTACTTTCCCCTATGGTCCCAAACCATATTGTCCCCACCCCCATGCCAGCAATTTGCACAGGACTTTTTCCTTATGCAACCTGCATGGGGGGGGGACTCCAAATTGGGGCCGTGTGGGGCGGAGGGCATCCCATGTTGTCAGTTTTTGTAAAAGAAACCACCACCTGCACATATAAAGGCAAAGATACAACTCTTAACAACCTGGGCTGTATCCAGTGTTAGCCATAATCAAAGTAAGCCCACTGAAGTTAATAGACATGACAGATTTAGACCCATTAGTTTCTGTGGGCCTACCTGGTGAGTATAGAATCATAGAATTGTAGAGTTGAAAGCATCCTCAAGGGCCATCTAGTCCAACCCCCTGCAATGCAGGAATCACAGCATTCTAAGGACAAACATGGGATACAACCTGTTGTTCAGTTTTTACAGTTGACTCCCTGTATCACCCAAATCCAGGGTTAGCAGTAGGAGTGCTGTCAGCCAAACTACGTGAAATGAAGGGGAAATCTGCTACCTCCACTTGTCTCACTGAGCCCCCAGTCCCCGCCCACAAATTTCCAGATTTTCTCCTATGCCCAAACGGCACACTCCCCTATCAGCTTTCCCTGGAAAAGTTCTCTGTGGAACTTTCAGCTCAGCTACATAACTAATATGTGACCAGTGAAAACTAGGATACAAATGAATTTTAAGATTTGTCATGCAGACCTCAAGAGCTTTATGTACTAAGTGTTTCTCTGCCTCTTGTCTTTTTAGCAATATGCTGCCTTTGATGCAATCCAAGGCTGAATTAAACGAGTGGTATGAATCTGTGGTGGCTTTAAATAAGCGGATAGGTAAGGAACAAAAGTTTTGCTATGGTTATTTAGAGCAGCAATTTATATATTTACCAGATTTCCTAACTATAACCCTTCACTTTAAGGTCTCAGGGCAGGCTACAAGAATATAATATACCATTATAGAAATAAGATGAAATCTTTATAATTATAAAAACAAGTAAAGCTGTTCAGATGGAACAGAACAGTGCTCCACATGTTCACAAACAGAAAGATGTGAATATTTCTTATTCAATCTTGTAACCACCATATCCAATCTTGTGTTAATTTTAATTTTTGTCTCAAGATACCCACAATGTCCAATACTTAATGAAAATCCGCCTCCAGTACGAGAAAGTTTGCCAGGAGTGTTTGTCAAAGTTGCAGGAGTGTAAGGTTAGTGGGCCAATCAGTTTTGTTGAAAATATGTGTATTCTGTTTTTCAGCCTGACTGCAGCTGAGAATAAGAGAAAATTATTATTATTATTATTAACCCACCCTTCACTCTAAGGTCCCAGGGCAATCAAAACGCAACATTAAAAGCATTTTAAAACAACTTACTATTACAGTAGTAAGATAGGCCCTAATATATACCTCTCAAGTGTCAGGAGCCAGTTTAAAGAGGTGTGCCTTCAGCATATAGATGCCAATATAGATATTTTTGAAGACTGTAATCACTAATGATCTGGAAGGGATGATGATGTAAGATGTAAGCTCCCCACTGCCAGATCTTAGATCAGTTTAGCCATTGTAGTGTACCTTCAAGCGGTGTCGGACTACAACTCCTATTAGCCCCAGCCATCATGGCCAGTGGTCAGGGATGAAGGGAGTTGGAGTTCAACCATATCTGATTTGACAGGTGGGCAGGGTTTCCTACCTGTCAGTCACCTACATTGTTATACCACCAGCCTCAAGGAGGGTTGCTGTCAGCAATTTTACATCCCCCTCCCTGCAGACCAGAAAAGTTCAAAGCCTATTGACATCAGGCAGTGTCAGGGCAGGTGTCAGGAGCAAGCAATAACTCACATGATGTCAGGAAAGTTAACTCTCTTTATTCAAAGAAACAAAACAGTTCAGGAGGCCAGGCCTAGTGAGCACAGCAACTTTTTCCAGTAGATCTTGCTTCAATGAGGCAGTTGTGAGGACTGAAGGTCCCTGTCTTCCCACAGCTCCCTAAATTTCCTCCTCCCCATGGTCCTTCTTAAGCAATCTGAGCCTTGTCTGTCTTTGCTCCACCGTCTTCATCCCTCTTCTGGTTCTGGGAGACTGGCGGGGGGAGGGGGAGCTGGTCACAGCAGGGGGGAGAACCCCTGGCTTCTTCAGCAGCCCGCCTCAGTGCTGCCTCTTGCCCCCCCCCCCTCTCCAGCTTCAACTTCTGCCTCTGGTTCTGGGCTGCCCTCTGCCCCAACTTCTTCCTGCTCACTACACCCTGTTACCTCTTCTGCTTCTGACACCTCCTTCTCCCAGTCTGCTCTCTCTTCTCTCTCTGACAACTCGTCATTGTCCCACCACCAATCCTCAGGCTCTGAGCCTTCATCCCTTCAGTCCTCTGCATCCAGCCAGTCCATGACAGGCTGACACACCTTCACTGTAACCTTTTCGGCACCTGATAAAAATGGTTTTGTTTAGACAAGTCCACCCAGGTATTTAGAAAGTTGGTGTGAGTTTTAATCTGTTCTTAGTTTATTGTTATTTCAATGCTTTGAAAATCTTAAATTATCATTGTTAAATCTACTTATTGATCACTTTGTTGTTTTATCTTTTTTTGTAAACTGCTTTGAGGGGGTTGTCGTTTTTGCAATCAAGCAGTGTATACATTTTGTAAAATAAATAAATAAAAAGTGACTAACTGCCAGTGTGGATTAGCCAACGCCACTTGCCAAGGAACAAGTGGCAGCACACCTTAAGCTCCTGATCATTCTTTTGCATCCACATTTTTACTTGCTCCACACCTGGTTTACATGGGCCAAATTGCAACACTTACCAGAACTCATGTGGCCCATGAGCCCTGCCGTAAAGGAGAAGCAATATTAATTCATAATAACTGAAACACATCAGTGGAGTCAAGGCTGCATATTTATGAACTTCATTACTAATAACACTTTATCCCTTTCCAATTTTAGAACAAACTGATAGATAAGAAAATCTGCACAGAAAAAGAGGCTGAAAGGATTGTGAATCCAAATTTCTACCAGTTAGTTGGGAAGTTGCAGAGTCGGTTTGAACAGGAGGTAGAAAGGATGGACGTAAGTTTGCCAGTGTCTCTTCCTAACATGTTTCCTGCAACGCATCCTAGCAGGATCAGAGTAGCAGAAATGAACCTGCTGCAACTCAAATTGAGAGAACCCATGGTCTGTGTAGCAGTTCTCCTTGTGGGTCAGATGTGGCCCTCAAGGCCTCTGCATTTGTCCCTCAGGACCAGTGTTAGAAACTGAAATATGAAAGCTAGGAGCTAAACCTTAAACCTAGGTTATGGGCACAACAACAGAATGTTTAGGCGCGTTTTTTTATAAGAAGAATACAAAGCTGAAAATGAATGAACTGCAGCTAAAATATTATGTTCATTTTTCTCAAATGTCTAGTCCTTCCCCTGCCCACCCTCCTAATACCGGTATTCTTAAGAGGGGCTCTTCTCCAGTTTTCAGAGAGTAGCTGGCAGTGGGGAGGCAGAAAAAGGTCCTTTCCTTGCACTCTGCAGTTTTAATCTGAAATCTTAGCTCAGAAACTGCTCACGTTAATGACATTCCCTGTTGTAAAATGCGCTTATAACAATGGGAGTTTCGAACACTGCTCAGGGCTCTTCCCGCATCACACCTTTTCCCTAGGCACCCTTCTCTCCCCGGGCCACACTCTTCACCAGCTCCTCCCCAGCATTATCTATCAGGCTGTCTAGGCCAGTGTTTCTCAACCCTGTGCCTCCAGATGTTTTTGGCCTACAACTCCCATCATCCCTCGCTAGCAAGACCAGTGGTCAGGGATGATGGGAGTTGTAGGCCAAAAACATCTGGAGGCACAGGGTTGAGAAACACTGGTCTAGGCAATGCAATCCAGATGCCTCAACAGGCACCTTTGAGATGCATTCCTCTATTTCATTTATGTCACTGGATGTTTCCTTGGGAAGAGGAGGTTGTGAATAAGATTGGTCCTCACTGATTTAAATTGGGCCCTACCCATCCTCAGCTAAATGCTGATTGCATCTGCTAAAAAAAATCCTAAATCACAAATTCTTTCCGCTTGATTTCTCTACAGGACCACTTAGAACAGTTGGTTAAGCACACAGAAATCAACTGCAGGAACGTCTACCAGTACTTCCAGGATGCTCTCACTCTCTTTGATACCCACAAATGCAACCTTGTTCGTCATGAAAACGAGCTTTACAGTAAAATGAACGAATGCCGAAACAAGCACGAAAATCTAAACAAGGTCAGAGCAGGGGTCTGGTTTAGTGAGGAGTGGGAGGACAGAGGATACAATGCGGTAGGCCGTATCAGAGATTTTGGTGGGGGCAGAAGGAAGAAAGCTTGTTGGCAAATCTGCATGAACTCTTGCGTCTTGAATCAGCCATGTGCATTTGCAAAATTTATTTGCACAATTTGATCTGAAGTTTTTATTTTTACGTGATTTTGCTTTGACTTAGTCTATGGGGAAAAGCAAGAACATCAAGAGAGCTCTGCTGGATCAGGCCAAAGGTTCACCTAGTCTAGCATCCTGTTCTCACCCAGTAAGCTCTGAGTGGGGAATTTGAACCCTGGTCTCCTGGTCTTAGCCTGACACTCTATATCTATGGCACCACATTGACTCTGATAACATAAGAGCATAAGAAGAGCCTGACTTCTGGCCCATCATAGTCCAACATCCTCTTCTCATAGTAGCCAATCAGATGCCCCAATGGGAAGCCCACACTCAGGACATGAGCAGAGCACTCTCCCTACTTGTGATTCCCAGCTGGTGGTATTCAAGAGCAATACTGCCTTTGACAGCCATCATGGCTAGTTGCCACCGATATCCTTAACGCCCTCCTTGAATTTGTCCAGTCGTCTTTTGAAGCCATCCTAGTTGGTGGCCCTCAATGCCTCCTGTGGAAGTGAATCCTATAGTTTAACTGTGAAGTTCCTTCCTTTTACCTGTCCTGATTCTTCCAAAAGTTATCCTCATTTGGACAGACAGCCCTGGGTTCTAGCATTATGAAAGAGGGAGAAAACACCTCTCTATATCCATTTTCTCCAAACTATACATAATTATGTGCATCTCTATCATGTCTCTGCTTTTTCAGCTTTTCTCTAAAGTAAACTGCATAGTGACCCCATTTTCTCTTAAATAAGCTTAACTAAACTACATAGTTATTGTTTGTAGCAGTGTATTCTATTCTGTTTTTTAAATTTACTTTATGTTTCAGAACAAAAGTTTTCCCAAACTAGCTTACAGTTAGTATCATAAATACATTTTTAAATCACAGTCTAATAATTTCAGACAATGAATAAACAAAAGCAAACACAAATTTTGGGAACAGTATCACAAAAATGCTGACTTAATATATATATATATATATATATAAATTCCTTAGCACATCTTGACCAATTACTGAATGTTTCCCTGAATATCAGTATGCTTTTTAATCATTTGATTGGTTACCTTATTAAAACAACAACTTTATATTGGCAGATCGTCAGCTTAGGTAGATTCTTTTAGAAATTGAAAGATGTGTGAAATAACTTACGATTTTAGAAAACTCAACCTGCTGCTCACTATAAGGCTGCCTTATAACGATTTTAATTTTTATACCCTCCGAACACACCAGTCCCAAAGTAGCTTGGAGCAGCAGTGGAAATAAACTCCAGCCTGAATCAATTCAAGTTTTAGCTGGTTTATCTACCCTGTCCCAAGTAATTAGGCCTTCCAGCATTAATGTTACCTTCGAGGATGTGGACAGGCTGCTTGGACGAGTGAAACCAACCACCTGTCTCCTTGATCCTTGCCCATCCTGGCTTATAAAAGCTAGCCGGGAAGGGCTGGGCGATGGGCTTCGCAGGGTGGTGAATGCTTCTCTCTGTGAGGGAGCCTTCCCAGACCCGCTGAAAGAGGTGGTTATCAAACCGCTTCTTAAAAAAACATCTTTAGATGCAGCCAATATAGTCAACTATTGCCCAGTCTCAAATCGTCCAGCTGGGGGCACTGTTATACAGTGGTTCTGCACCTTCCTCCTGGGCTGTGTTCAGAAAGTGGGGCGGGGGGAATGAGTGTTCAGACCCCTGGGCTCTCACTTGTGGGGTGCCTCAGGGTTCTGTCCTCTCACCATGCTTTTCAACATCTACATGCAGCCGCTGGGAGAGATCATCAGGGGGTTTGGGCTGGGTGTTCATCAATATGCGGATGATACCCAGCTCTACCTCTCTTTCAAATCAGAACCAGTGAAGGCGGGGAAGGTCCTGTGTGAGTGTCTGGAGGCGGTTGGAGGATGGATGGTGGCTAACAGATTGAGGTTGAATCCTGACAAGACAGAAGTACTGTTTTGGGGGGACAGGAGGCAGGCAGGTGTGGAGTACTCCCTGGTCCTGAATGGGGTAAGTGTGCCCCTGAATGACCAGGTGCGCAGCCTGGGAGTCATTTTGGACTCACAGCTGTCCATGGAGGCACAGGTCAATTCTGTATCCAGGGCAGCTGTTCACCAGCTCCATTTGGTACGCAGGCTGAGACCCTATCTGCCCGCGGACTGTCTCGCCAGAGTGGTGCATGCTCTGGTTATCTCTCGCTTGGACTACTGCATTGCGCTCTATGTGGGGCTACCTTTGAAGGTGACCCAGAAACTACAACTAATCCAGAATGCGGCAGCTAGACTGGTGATTGGGAGCAGCCGCCGGGACCACATAACACTTGAAAGACCTACATTGGCTCCCAGTACGTTTCTGAGCACAATTCAAAGTGTTGGTGCTGACCTTTAAAGCCCTAAACGGCCTCGGTCCTGTATACCTGAAGGAGCGTCTCCAAACCCATCGTTCTACCCGGACACTAAGGTCCAGAACCGAAGGCCTTCTGGCGGTTCCCTCACTGCAAGAAGCCAAGTTACAGAAAACGAGGCAGAGGGCCTTCTCGGTAGTGGCACTCACCCTGTGGAGCGCCCTCCCACCAGATGTCAAAGAGAACAACAACTACCAGACTTTTAGAAGACATCTGAAGGCAGCCCTGTTTAGGGAGGCTTTTAATGTTTGATGGATTACTGTATTTTAATATTTTGTTCGAAGCCGCCCAGAGTGGCTGGGGAAACCCAGCCAGATGGGCGGGGTATAAATAATAAATAATAAATTATTATTATTATTAATCATTCTAATGCTGACTGCTTCCTTCCATATGGGGCCAGCTAAGGGAAGCTAATCTGGATGTGGCCCTGGACAAACTGAGGACCCAAAGTTCCGATGAAAAACTGAAGGCCCAGCTGGAGAAGGTTTATGCTGTTTTGGACTTCATTCGAGCTGGGTATGTTTCAAGCAGTGCACGTGGCAGAGAAAGCACAAATGCTTTGGGCTAGAGATAGATAGATGTACAGTATGTATATAAATCCTATGAAATGACAAACAAGCTGCTGTGCAAGACACATTCTTTGTATACAGCAAGTCGTTAGTTCTATCCCCACTCTCTCCAGTTAAAGAAAATGTTGATGTCAAGAATTGCCATCAAAATTCAGAATCCTAATCCAAAACCAACATTCTTGATTCAGTGGTTCTGCTTGAACGAATGAAGTTCACACAATGTTTACTCAATTTAATTGTAAGTCATCAGTCATAGATGTTTGAATGTTCATTGCTGCAAGCTGGGATGCCGACAGATTCTTGCAGCTGTACACGGTGTCTGTTGTTATCGAATGTTGACTTCTACTGCAACGGCCTCTGATGTCAACCTCTAATCCTACATTGCACATATCTGATGAATTCTTGCACAATCAGATAATATCTGTGGCAAAATTGTTAAATAGGTCCTGGGAGACACCAGGGTTTAAATCCCGCACTCAACCCTGAAGCTCACTGAGTGACCCTGGGCCAGTCACTGCCTCCCAGCCTAACCTACCTCACAGGGTTGTTGTGGGGATTAAATGAGGAAGGGGAAGAACCATGTATGTCACCTTGAGCTCCTTAGAGAAAAAGGTGGACTAATATGCAATAAGTAAAAATAATTAAGAAGTTTTGGTTTCTTTGTTTGTTTACAGATATACAACCTTCCAACAAGATCTCTTGACTAAATTATCCTCTTATCCAGAGTGTATTTTACGCAGCCTGAATTCTTACAGCACCTCTGTCAGCCGGTATTTTTATGTGCGGGATGTCTACAAAGGGGTATGTAGAAAACAAGACTTTGAATTTGACACTTTTGTAACTTAAGTAGGTGCACGCAGGTGCTGCATCCTTGCACATGTTCCCCTTCCCTACATTGAAACTGACTTATTGCTCAGTTCATCTAGCAAACAAAATGGGGATAAAAGGGGACAGGTGGTAATTTATTTATTTGCTGTTTTCATTTGTTTTATTTATTACATTATTATTCCACCTTTCTTCCCAAGGAGCTCAAGGTGGCAGTACATAATTTTCCTCCTTCCCATTTCCTCCTGCCAATGACCCTGCGAGGTAGGTTATGCTGGGACCGAGTGGCTGACCCAAGGTCACCTAGTGAGCTTCATGAAAGTACCTGTTAAAGGAGGGGGGGCTGTCATTTCTTTCTTTGAACTCAGTTAAATTGATGGACTGTGAACGTGTTCCCTTCAGAGCCCAGTTGCATTTGTGACATTCCTAGTCCTCTTGAGCAGCCACTTGTGACCTGACTCAGAAGAGAGTAACAGTGTGTGAAAAAGGAGTGGAGTTGGAGTTTATCTCCAGGGAAATGGCAACCTCACACACATACACAAAGCTGATGAAGAGCATAGCATGGATTCCAATGTGTTAAAACCCCCTGAACATGGTTTGAGGGATCGGGAACATGCCATCTGAATGCATTTTCTCTCTCTCAGACTCAGCCCTCCAAACCTGTGTTGACCTACCTGAAAGGGTTCTTGTAGAGATTAAAATAAAATGCTGCCAGTGGCATGCAATGAGCATTCAAGAGCAATGTGTAGATGCCATGCATTAAGTCTTATTTGTGAAAAATAATGAATTATCCTTTTTAATTCTTGACATTTTTTCTTTTCCCGCTTTCTTTTAAAAAAAAATCAGAAGCCATTCAAGCAAACTGGGGACAGGAGTGAAGAGGAAGGTAATTTCTATCCTCCACTGTGTAATATAGTATTTTAAAAAGCACAACTTTGCCTCTTACAATCATGAGAATCAGTACCATCCAATCAGGCATTCTGTTCCACATGATGTTGGCATTGGTCCTCTAGTATGATGGCACCTATCCTTTGGAACTCCCTCCCACCACATACCTAACAGGCCCCTTGTCTATTGACTTTTCAACCAATGGTAAAGGCCTTTGCTTTTTCCACAAATATTCATCTCAGTTTGTTTAAACTGCCCCCAAGGTCTCTTCCTTCAAAACCCACCATCTCCCTCCAAGATTTTCAGGAAGGGGAGGCTGCCCTTGAGTGAGACTACTTAACCTGTAAGAGACAGGAGTGTGGAAAGTAAGAACACATCTCACCAACACCCTCATTGCCAACCCTCTGGAGGTGACCCTTGTGTTATTTTTGTCCTTTTTCCTTTTCTCAACAAGAGTGGGGAACTTCAGGCCCAGAAGTCAAATACGGTTCCCTAGGCCACACTGTCTACTAGCCCTGCTTCCCCCCCTCCTTGCATATTTTTGCCTAGTTGGGCTAAGTCCTTGAGCTCTGGTTTTGCCTCTTGCTTGCCTGGACAGAGGCAGGAGAGCTGTGGGAGGGTGGGTGAGTGTGTGTAGAAATCAGCACTAAGGTGAAATTTACATTTGTGTTCTGCCCACTTTTGCCTCTGGCCCAACCCTCCACTGCCATAAGGCCCTCAGAAATTTACCTAGAAGGGAATGTGGCCCTCTGGCTAAAAAGGGTGTTGTTGTTGTTGTTGTTGTTGTTGTTGTTGTTGTTGTTTTAGTATTCATATGCCTAGCAATTCATAGAGGGACAAAAGGGAGGAAGGTCTCTGTCTCAAAGCACTTACAATCTTAAAAAATGCAAGGAATTACAGCCTTCCGTGTGCAGTCTAAATGCATGTTAAGTTTATTCACTCACAATTAGCTCATTGCTCTCTCCTTCTGCCCCCTCCCTCTGCTGTCTCCCTCCCCACCTATGAAATTTTAACTGTAAGCTCCCTGGGGTTGAGGCCACCTCCCTTGCTTTAATTTTTTCTCTTCAGAGCACTGTGGATGGCACCTGTGTTCACAATAATTTCATTTTATGCTCTTTGGGCAGAAATGGAGGAGGAAATCGAAGAATCAGACAGAATGGAGGAGGGCTTCTCTGAACACAAAAACGAAGAAGAAGCAGCAGAAGAAGAAGCCCAAGAAGAAGAAGAAGAAGAAGAGGAAGAGGAACAGCAGGTGGATGTGAACCCAGAAGCTGAGGAATCCAGAACTGCCGTAGCGGGGGATTCAGAGAGCTCTGCTCCAGAAAGCAATAGAGCGCTCGTCCCCAGAGACGGGGGCAGTTTTGTCCTGGAAAGTGACAATGTGGAGAAATCTGAAGGGAGCAGTTCTACTATACAAGAGGCTGTTGAGGTCCGTGAAGTGGAAGATGCCACAGCACCAGCATTTGTGAGTTTCCACCAGGTTGGGGTGGGGGAACGGGACGACTTTAGCAAACACAGAAAGACATAGAAGAAGCAAGACCTGAGCACAAGAGTGCTCTCCCTTCCCTTGGTTTCCAGCAACTGGTATTCAGAAGCATTTCTGCCTCCAACCATAGAGGCCATGCATGGCCATGCATTTACCAACCATCATGGTAAAGGCCGTTGATAGCCATCTCCTCCACGAATTTGTCCAATCTTCTTTTAAAGCTATCTAGGTTATTGGCTATCAGTTCCTCTTGTGGAAGTGTGTTCCATAGGTTATCTATGTGCTACATGAAGAAGGACTTCCTTTTATCGGTCCTGAATCCTTCTAACATTCAGCTTTGTTGGATATCCATGTGTTATGTTGTTATGAGAGAGGCAGAAAAATCTCTCTGTCCACTTTCTCCATGCCATGCACATTTATTTGTGTGTGTGCACACGCATAGCATTTTGCATTTTTCTATTTACATATCATACATTACCATCAAATATTTTTTCCATATAGACTTCCTAGCCTAGCCTTCCATGGCATTTGTAGTATGTCTGGCACTGCTGTATATCCGTATATTAATCCACCCTACCTTTTCCTTTCTAATTCGTCTTTGTATTTAACTGTTGTTCAGAGAATCACCCCTACTTGTAATTTCATTTTAGTATCATTTTTTTTCAAGTACTCCCCAAAAGTTTCCCATTCACCCTTTATTTGTTTTCCATCCTGATTCCTTATTTTGGCTGTCATGTTTGCAAGTTCGGCCTGTTCTGTCAATTTATACAGTCATTGTTCTTTTGTTGATGCTCCTCCCCCCCCAACTTTTAGCATACACTATTCTTGCTGGTGCTGTAGCATTAAAAATATATATATAGCCTTGCGGGGAGCTCATCATCAATTATTGCTAATAGAAAGGCTTCTGTTTTCTCCGGAAATGTAAATTTCGGGGGGGGGGGAATGAGCTCATCGTAAACCATCTCCCAATATTTTGGGGGTTATTTACACTGCCACCACATATGTATGAAAGATCCCTCAATCTCTTCACGTTTCCAACAGTTTGGACCCTCTCTTGTACATTTTAACCAATTTATTGGGCATCAGATTCCACTGCAATGCACAATTTTAAGCATCATGTACTGTAGTGTCTTCCTTGCCTTTTCTCTAAATGAAAATGTCACATGCACTGCAATGTTTCTTCATATATTTAAAGTGCATGATTCCTGTGTCCCAGGAATCCCGGGAACTGTAGTTTAGCCCTCAGAGAGCTGCAATCCCCATCATCCTTAGGAAATTGCAAGATTTATTTGGGGAAAGTTATACTCTTTAAACCTAGGCAGCCTAAGAGGTTTTGTGCAGCAGGCCCAGTTCCCCCCCCCCCCAAGACTGGACATACTGTGATAAGAAAAGCAATGAGGAATCGCACTGGAAAGGTGTGGGATGAAACCCTTCATTTGCTGGAACATCATCTAACCTCCCTGCAAACAAATCTTACCTTATGCCATCCACTGGCTTAAATGTTGCTTTTAATTGGGAACCAATGGTTTCTCCCTTTGCCCCATCCACAGGTGAGGTTCTCTAGGACACCGTCACGCCTGATGGAAATGACCACTGACTTCTTCACTACATCCAGTGGAAACACTTACAAGGTGGTTTTGAACTTACCAAAGCTTAAAATCAAGAAATCTGAGAAATATTATGCGGGGAAACTGAAGGCCAATTTGCTGCCCTCCTACCTGGAGCAAGTGTACCTCTCTGAGAGTTTATTTACGGATGTGAGAAGGCAGTGAGTAGGACTTCAATCTCTTCTCTTAGTTTACAGGTCAATCCCATCTTCTGTATGGGTTATGTTCCAGTGGTTTGTACATAAAAGCAAAATTACGGTACACAAAGCCAAAACCGCCCCCAACCCCTGAGATCTCATGTGGTTGGGGCCATCTAAGATCTCAGACTGCCCTGCAGGATCTTGCAAGGGCTTCTAGAGGCAGAGGGCTTAAAACTCTTTCTATGAAGGGAAAGACCCCCAGCAATCAAGGCTGCCTTATCCACTTTTTATTTATTTAATTTTTTTGTTGAGTACATAAAGTTGTATTTGTGTAGGTGAAGCCTGTATGAGATGCAATCAACCTGTAGTTTAATGGCATTTATTTATATGTTTTACTTAAAAACATTTACATGCCGCTTAAAAAAAAAATTATTGAGTGGTACATGGTCTTTGAAAAGTCTGCTCCCAGACTTCAAAACTACCTCGTTAGGGAGGCCAAACTGGCTCCCTCATTGTTGTCCTACCACCAGCGGGTGAAGACTGTTTTGTTCCAGCAGGCTTTTGGGAGTCTACTGCTTTTAAGGAAAGGGCTTTTAAATAGCACAACAGTGTTTTTACTACCTTTGCATCTGTTATAGTTTTTAATTCTGTTATAGTTTAATTACTTTTTTTACTCTCATCTTCTATATGCTTTTAGCTTCCTTTGTGTTTTATCTGTGTCTTTTTTAGCTTTTGTGAGCAGCCTTGAGTCTCAGTTCGGGGAAGCTGGGGCACAAGTACATTTTAGAAACAAACAATATGTTAGTAAAAACAAAAATGCAGCCCAAAGCCTGAAAAACAGCAATATAGAAACTGGTGTGAACAAAAGTGTGGAAAACAGATGTCCCGTAGATTTCAAACACATAAATCCGGGTCTGATTTATGGGCCAGGGAGAATGCCTGGGTAAAGAGACAAGTCTTTGTAAGATGTCTGAAACGACTGATGGCTGCTGCTTCATGTGTGACAGAGGGAAGAGCCTTTCCCAATTTAGGAGCAACAGCAGAAAAAGTTAGTTTCTGAGTCATCACCCTACAATATTTTGCAGGGTGCCATGTCACAGGTAGGATTTCCCCAGATGATCTAAGCAACATTACGGTATTAATACAGAAGCACGTGGCCTTCCAGGTAAATGCCTTTTTCAAGAAGAACAAGAAGAAGATTGTTCAAGGCATCTTTCAGCATAAAAATCAAAACAAGATGAGCTTCTGGCTGTGGACTACCTTCTGGACATGCCACTGCATCTGACCCTAAGGATCTTTAGTATATTGGCAGAAAGGAATGATAGAAGTTTGAACATATTCATTCCTCTGAACCTGCAACCTCCTTCAATGGTGGTCTTAGGAGGATTGTTGCTGTTCTCTCTCCCCCCCCCCCAAATTTCAAGACTTTATTATGAAGTTAAAATAAGAATCCAGTAAGAAATACGAAATAAAAATTTAAAAGTAAAAAAAAAGGATTCACAGCCATTACTTTATAAAATACATTCTCAAGACTACACATTAAATTAGATGTTACAAAAACAAACTGACCTGATACAGAAAGAGTACAAACCAAAAGTAAGGTTACAAATACGAAATACAGTGGTACCTCAGGTTACATACGCTTCAGGTTAAGAACTCCGCTAACCCAGAAATAACGCTTCAGATTAAGAACTTTGCTTCAGGATAAGAACAGAAATTGTGCTCTGGTGGCGCAGCGGGAGGCCCCATTAGCTAAAGTGGTGCTTCAGGTTAAGAACAGTTTCAGGTTAAGAACGGACCTCCGGAACGAATTAAGTACTTAAGCAGAGGTACCACTGTACAAGCCATATTTCATTGGGATTTGCCACCCCCATTATTGGCCTTTCATATAAGTAACAAATGGCCCACCCACAAAGAAAGCTTCCCATCACATCTCTGACTCACCACTTCTCTGAACAAGAGAAATTCTTAGCACAGAAGCTCATACAAAAAAATGTGGAGGGAGAGTGCTTAGCTCCTCAGGATGGACAGTTCTTCCTATAAACCTGGAGCAAAGTGTCCAGTACTTTTTAAATTCTGAAGCAAAGCATAGCCAGAGTTGCCAGAAGCCTGTGAAGCTCTGGGGTTCACCCACATCACATGATGCAACACAGTGAACACTGATGAAATAGAGATGTGAACTTATGAGAGAGATGTTTGTTCCTGCAAGCAGAAGGATGCCCCCCACTTTTCCCTTCCTTCTCTTTCCCCATCACAGAATCCGGCTGCAGTTTTTCGAACACCTGGAGAAGTGGTATGCTGAGACATTGTCCAAGGCCTGGGTCATTGTCGACTCCAAGAAAGAAGAGATCAGCTCTGAACTGCAGCTACGCTCTCACCTTCATGAGCCAAGGCGGGAGCGCATTGAGAAGGATATCTACAATGTCAGATTGGGTACTGATGTTTTCACTGCTACTTGTTACCAATGTGACACAGTTCTTTCAGCTAACCTACCTACTCCCCACTAACATTAAGGCCACACCCACACCATACATTTGAAGCACTACAATACCACTTTAAACAGTCATGGCTTCTTCAGAAGAATTCTGGGGGCTGTTAAGGGTGCTGAAAGTCATAAGAGGGGACTCCCTAGACAGAGGACTAGGACCCAGGAGACCATGGCTCAGATTCCCCTCAGTCATGTAGCTCGCCGGGTGACCTGGGCCAATCCACTGCCTCTCAGCCTAATCTACCTCACAGGGTTATTGTGAGGATGAACTGGGGAGGAGGAGGACCATGGACACCCACTCAAGCTCCTTGGAAAAGAAGATGGGATAGAAATGCAATAAATAAACTGTAGTTCTAGGAGGGGAATAATGAGTTTCCGCAAATAATATATGCTGATTTGCTATATATGGTTGTGCCCAGCTGTTAGGTTAAAGCCCATTAGAAGTCCCCCTGCCCTCCACCGACCAATGTCACCCTGGCCTCAACCAGTAGGCAGAGGATCGAATTCAAAACTTTGAGAAGTTTGTGTAGGCTGAATTTATAAAAAGCGATGGCAAGGTTGGGTTTTTGGGAATTTGTTCAGCGGTGTCTGAACACACAGACACACACACACACACACACACACACACACACACAAATATGTATGAGCAGTGGCACCCCATGGCATTTGGGGAAATATGGATTGCAAGGCTTTCCAGATTTATCTTACTTTCAACTCCCACCGGCTTGAACCTAAAGCATTCTCCCACCCCGCCCCTGCACGTCTTTCCTTTCCCCCCCTCTCAGCGGAGCTGCGATTTCACAACGATCGCTTAGTGCGGCACTGCAGTGGTGTGTTGGAGGCCCTGAATAAAGAAAAAGTTGCCTTCTCCAAGCTCCGAGAAGACCAGAACCGTGTCAGCAAGACTTTCCGGCAGAAGATCCAAGACATGGAGGACATCTTCATGAAGGAGACCAGGGCAGACAAGTCAGTTGGGGAGGAGGGGGTCGCACAGCTTTTTCCCATGCCTCTTCAGTCCCAGGGAATTGGTGGAGGAGGGGCTACCTTATCACAGCATCAGGTTGCCTGAGTATTTTTTATTTTGGTGGTACTTCTGGATCCAGGTCTGTCACTGGAGGCTCAGTGACTAGAAGTGCCTTTTACCAACTGTGACTAGTTCAACAGCTATGGCCATTCCTTATGTGTGGGTTACTTCAAGACTGGGTTACTGTCATGCACTCTGTGTGGAACTTCCCTTAAGGCTACAGTTAGTGCTGAATGTTGCAGCACTCAATCACTTTAATCTGTGGAACTGGCAATGCCCCTGATGCCATATAATACCTATTCTGTATTTGTAAGAACTCAATCTTTTAGTGTGGTGGCACCTACACTTTGGAACTCCCTGCGTGTTGACATCAGGAAGGTACCTTCACTGTATTCTTTTCAGCACCTGCTAAAACATTTTTGTTTAGGCAACCCTGTCCAGATGCTGAGAAAGTTGATGCAAGTTTTACATCATTTTCAGTCATTATTATAACTTTTTGAAAGTCTTAAATTGTTAATTAATCCTCTTATTTACAATTTTATTATTTTATCATTTTTGTAACCCACTTTGAGGGTTTATTTGTTTCTTACAGTCAAGCTGTTTATAAATTTTATGAAATTAATATAAATAAAAAAAACTTTGTTGATATATCACCTTTCTCAGGCTCTTGACTCTCAGCAACAATATGCGTACTGAGCTGACTGACCACGTGGAGGTGATGCAGCTCTCCCTTCGGAGCTACAGGCAGTACTTGGAAGAAGCACTAGGGAAGCTGCGAGACACAAACACTGGCTTCCTTAAAGCGTGCAGGTACGCCAATATCTGTTCAGCAGTGGCTGGTGTGGTGGATTCCATGAGGTGGGGTGAAGCCCCTGAGGCAGTGCCCCTGTGGGTGCCCCATCACTTCCACTGCCAGTGGAGAATGGGTACCAGCATTGGTGCTGATTTCATGAGCTCTCATAGAAATCTCACAAGATCTCTCAGAGTTCGAGAAATCTTGCAAGATTTTGGCGCTAATGCGCCACCCCGATATCAACACCACTGTGGTGTTTAAGGCAACTTTACTTAGTCATGGTAGCCACCACTGGGAAACCCACAAAAGTGGAATCCCCAGGCCTATGAATTCCCTATCTTAGCTTTGCACAAGTGTAGAAATTAAGCCATGTTCCTGTCCCCTTCCTCCTTCCCCTGCTGAGTTCTACAAAGGACAATACTGAGACTTGAGGAGGAAGAAGCTGGCAGCTGGTGCCACCACCCCTTGTAAGTGAGAAAGCAGGCATGTGGGGGTTGGCTGAAGGCAAACTGGGGTAGGCAAGGTAGTGTCCTACTTGCCCTAAAGAGGCAGCTTCCACTAAGTCTGTATAAGATCCTCTTATACAGGTGGAATCGTGAACAGGGCCTTTTCCAACCTTAGGCTATCCAGAGTCATAGCATCCTTAACCGGTATTTTTCATTGTTTTTTCCAGATTATTTGCCGATGGAGGAAATTTTTCTCCTGAGGAACTAGATGGCTTCATGAAGCGCCTGCACAAGGAGAGTGGGCGCATTGAGTTTGTTGAGGGCTTGATCATGATTGACCTGGAGAAGATGGAGTCTTCTTACCTGGAGCAGGTGAGGAGATGTCGGGCTCCCTGTTCTAGCAAGATAGAGGTTGCATCAAGAACAGTGAGAAGAATAAAAACTCTTATTTTTCCCCGCTGCCTCCCAAGGCTACAGAGGTCATCAGCAGATTAGAAAACAAGTTTCGTTTTCTGGCACTCGACCGACTCTTCATAGAGAAAATCCAACGGTTCTTGACGAACACTCAAGTGAAAATCAAGACAGAGGTGCAGATAAATGAAGAGTATTTTATTTTACTTTATTGCCAGAGTGGGGAGAGGTAGGCGTGGAGCTTTCTCGTTTACCCCCCAGCTCAGTGACTTTTTACCTAAAGCTTTGAAGGGCTCCAGATTACTTCCTTGGATGCTTGGCAAGCCCTTACTCATCTTATTCCCTCCCCCCCCCCTTAGCACTTGCACACAAACAGCAAAAGGGATAAGGCACAGGAAGGACCCCCAGAACTGAATGAGTTCTGATGGGGACGCCAGTGAGACCCGCCTTTTTTATTTATTATTTCATCTATTCATTGCATTTATATCTCACCTTTTTCTCCAAGGAGTTCAAAGTGGCATTGAACTCCTTTAACCCCCACACTCATTTAACCCCCACAACAAGCCTGCGAAGTAGGTTATAGGCTGAGAGACAGTGATCAGTGAGCTTCATGGCTGAGTTGGAGTCTGAACCTGGTTCTTACTGTTACTAGTCCTCACAACAACCTTGTGAGGTAGGTTAGGCTAAGAGGCAGCAATTGGCCCCCAAAGTCTCCCAGTGAGCTTCATGACGGGGGGGGGGAGCATTTGAACCCTAATCTCCCAGGCCCTAGTCTGACAATCTAACCACTACACTACACTGGCTCTCTACAGCAAAGGCTGAGTAGAAGATGGCGAAAGAGACAAGAAGGATTCTGAAACAACATATCATGCATAGCCAGAGATGCACTGCAGACCACCAGTATAAAGCTCTCAGACCACTGGGGGATGGATTCTCACAAAACTATCCCCTGCAAATTTCCCCACCCTTGCCTTTCTCCTTAACTGGTAAACACACATCTGGGGAAATGCATTTGCCCAATTGTAGTTCTGCCACTGGAAGTCCCATATCCCCTTGTATCAGTGTCAGCCAGGAAAACCTTTCTCCACTTACCTTCTGCGAATCTCAGTTAAGCTTTTGACTTCAAGTTCCCCCTTTTCCTTCCTAGGTGGCAAAATCCAATTGGCAGACCCAGATGTTAAACTCTCACATGGAGAAACTCACCAGAAGGATTGATGCTTGTGCCCATCCCACTGCAGATAAGGAAGTAAGTTCCAACAGCATGCAATTTAAAATGATTTGTCTTTGTGCTGCAAGGGGTTCAAGTCACATCCAGTGGGTTTTCAAAGTCTGGACTGCAGACCTGGAAGCTTGTCAGGGATTCCTCAATGAGGATCATTCATAAAATGAAGCCGGGCATTGGAAGATTCAGGACAAACAACAAGAAATGACTTAATGCAGCACATAAACTATGGAATTCTCTCAGCTGGAACTTACCAGAACTCAGTTCTGGCACCTTTCAGGTGGCTGCCACTGCCTTGTTCTAAGAGAACAAGGGAGGTGTTCATGGTGCATTCCAGCACTTCTTTTTCTAGAAAAATAGCAATGTTAATATATATGTGTATATGTTTATATTGAACAAATGCATATTTAGTGCCTGGTTTGTTTATTTCTCTCAGTCTGTAACTTCAGAAGAACTCTATGAGTTTGCCAAGTTTGTGATGGAAGAACTGAAGAAGAGAAGCAAGTATCTCAACTGCCTGCTCGAACTGGTAAATAGATCCACATGGTGAATGATTGTGATGCTGATTATTTGTTGTTGTTTTTTTTAAATAATTTTTATTGGGTTTTCCAAATTTTTGTCCAGCCCCGATTCAGGCCAGATCACATACATTTATACAATCTCTGATGACTTCCTCACGCCCCCCCTCATTGTTTTCATTTAACATAATAAACATTCTTACCAGGTTTCTAATTCGACATCATTAACATTTCCGTTATTTCTTGATTTCAAATCGTTTACCAACCACTCACATCTTTAACTTTAACAATCTTATCTTTTACTATAATCAAATCCCTTCCCCCCCCCCCCAGTCCCCGGTGCAGACTATTTCAATATCAAATTTACTTATCATTTATATCAAAATTTATATCAATATCAAAATTACTTATCATTACTTATCATTTATAATAGCTATCCATCTTATGTCATTTTTTTCCAAAGATCATGCTATAATCATTTCCTGCCATGTCCAAGTTCAGAAACCAGTAGGCCACAAAACAGTTCCTTCATGTAGATGCTCATCCTATTCCTGCGGGATCCAACTTTGGAACCCATTGTCTTTGCTGCAGAGTAGCCTCCAAAACAGTATCAGTTGATGTCCTCGACCTTTCCTTCCATGTTTGGTCCGGATTGTCTCGACTTTCCCTCTGCTGCTTGTCGTTGAGCTGTGGTTTTTTGACAGTTCTCTTAATATTTCTCTTTTTCCTGATGATGACGACAGCTCTTGACTTGTAGTGGATAGTTCTTTTGCAGCTGGGTCTCTTCTGGGTAAACTTTTTCTGTTTATGCTCCGCAAGTACATTGTTCCCATGGTTTGATTGTAAATCCTGACCAATCAGATCATTGTTTGTGCTTTGCTTTATCTCTGTCACTAGGCTGTTCCCAGCAGCAGCCAGTTCAGCTCTCAGTTCTTTCACTCCAGCATTGTAATCCCTTCTGAATTCTTTCAGTTTCTCCAACAATGTTGACAAATCCACTTCCTGTTTCGTCGCCATTTTTGGCAAACAATTCTTTTCTAACTTTTCCAAACTTTTTTCAAACTTTTTAAAAGTTCCAAAGTTCCAAAATAATCCTCTTGCTCATACAAATTAAATTGACTTCATCTGCCCCCTGGGACCGGGGGAGACGCAGGGGTTAAATTTCCAAAACATAGTATCAAATTCCAAGCATCACTTCTCAAGCTGTGCAACAATGCCCTGTCGTTGTTACACAATGGCAAGGGGCAGACCTCCGTTTTTTTCACCCTCAAGCCAGGTTCAAATTAGTTCCAAATAACAATTTTTCTTTGTAGATTACTCACGGTTCCAAATTGTAGATTTAGGAGGAATCGGCGCGCTCGGCTGTGGCGGTCTGGCAGCTTCGCCAGACGGAGCTGTCTGCGGACCCTGGAGCTCCGCCGCCCGATCGCCCGGGAGCTCCGCTAAGAGCTCCCTGGGACCGGGACCGGCGTCCGAGCTCTTGCAGGTCCTCCGGACCCCGGGACGCCCTTCCCGGGGGTTTTGGGGGTCGCGGCGCTGGCGCGAGCACCCCTTTGCTCGGTCTGGCGGGGGAATGTCAGGAGCGACATTTCCCCCCGACCGCCATCTCCGGCACGCCAACCGGAAGTCGTGATGCTGATTATTTGTCTCTCTAGTGCCATTTGTATACAGTGCACTGCTACACAAGAATAACATAAGCAAAAAGACAGTTCCCTGGCAATCAATGGGCAAAATGACACATGATATTGATGGGAAAATTTGCGGATCTGTAAAGCTTAAAGCTCCCCCTTTGGGGAAGGGCTGTAGCTCAATAGTAGAGCATCTGTTTCACATGGAGAAGGCCCCAGGTTCAGTTCCCAGGATCTCCAGGTAAGCATGGAAAAGACTCCCTGCCTGAAACCCTGGAGAGCTACTGCCAGTCAGTGTAAGCAGTGCTGAACTAAAAGGATAAATCATCTGACTTAGTATAAGGCAGATCACTATGTTGTTCTTGTAGCTTCCTCCAAGGCACTTGGCTAGCCACAGTTGGAAGGCTGGGAAAATTAACCTTTGATCTGGTCCAATAGGATGCGTCATCTGTTTTGCTCCTTTCCGACGCAGGACCCTGTGTTCTCTTATGTACAAGACGCCACAATCCCTACCTCCATGACAACCTCCATCAAATCAGACAGCATGCTGCTGGATGGCAAGACATTTGTGATGGGTGTTGAATGCACACCACTGTTGAACCCAAGCCGGATGGGGAAGCCGGCCTTTGACGATGCAGCGATTAGTGTGATCAAGCACCTCATTGGGTAAGTATTGAAGGGGAAGGGGGGTGGGATGGTCCTGGTTCTTGCAAAAGTGGCGGAGACTGAGAGCACAGTAAACCCCAAGCCCATCAGCAAGGAGGGAGATGCTTGTAAACAAATGCCTCCAGTTGGTTTTTAAACTCACTGCAGAGAGTGGTACTCAGCAGTGGTGGCTATCCAGCAGTGTTGCCTGTTGGGACTGGGAGGGCAGAAGGAAGGGACACCCAAAAGGAGGTGGAGCCAAAGCCAGAGGCAGGCAGAACCAGAGCCAATCACAGGCAGCTGGTTAATTCTTGTTTTATCCCCATCCTCCTCCCTGCTGAGAGCAAAACTGACTGAGGAGGAAGCTGACAGCCAGTGACCAGCTTCCCTGAACTGGTTGTAAGAAGGCAGGCAGGTGGAGACTGACTGAGAGCAGACTGCGGTTGGTAGGGTGGCACTCCACTCACCCTAATAGAGGCAAGGAGTAGCCAATGTGGTGCCCTTCGGATGTTGTTGGACTCCCATCTCCCATCAGCCCCAGCCAGTGTGGCTAATGGTCAGGGATGATGCTAGTTGTAATCCCAACAACATAAAGAGGACTTCATGTTGGCTACCCAACGGGAAAAGTTACTGCTAGGATGATGTGGGCCAGAAAATTGAAGTGTCACGAAACTCCAACAGAGAAAGAGTGCTTAAATAAAGTGCACGGAATTGGCTGAGTCAAGTTAACTGAGCTCTAGTCCAAAGGAGGGAAGGGAGGTCATGGAGTGTTGACTTCACTGAAAGATGGAATTGCTTTGCTAAATAGCGGAATACAAGTAAGGGAATGTAAGACTGGAAGGACCTCTGCTTTTGTAAATAATGTCAAAAAAGGAAACAAAAACTTTATGGGTCAAAAGACATCCCCTACAAATTCCCAGGATCTGAGTCTTAACCTGTGTTGAGCTTGTTTCAGATCCCATCGCGGCAGAAGACTGACAGATATGCAGCAGGAGAAAGAGCGCTTGCAGTCCGCTGCAACAGAAACAGCACCAGGTGGGCACAAGGAGACCTTCCATGCAGGCAATCATTGCAGCCACACAGCTTAGCTCAGGGGGTTGTAACGGATTTCCTTCAATTAACCACACCAGTTGCAACGGTTAAGACAGCTTTACTAGATCAGAACAACAGCAGCCTATAAATTACACAGGCTTCTATAGAAGCATTCCCTTACCTTAGCCTTACACACACACCTTGAAATCAAGATGCTTTCTCTGATGAAAAGCATGCTTGATTCAGCAAGAAGAATTCTGCTTTCTGTCAAACTGGTCTAAGGCTGAATTTTTCCAGCACAAACATTCCCCACCCGCAAAAAACAACAACATTCTCAACATATTCTTAATATAGTCTGCAAAAGCAGATTCTCCTAACTATATCATTTCACACACTGTTTTTACATACCTTCACATGTAGGCCTATCAATCAGTATGGCTATCTACCACAGGGTTGCCAAAACCTTTTGGGCCCACTGGAGTTCTGACGGAGCGCTGTGGCTGCTGGTCACAAAATGTCTGCCATGCAGATGCTCAAGGGAGAGGTGGAGTTTGTGCAAATGGGAACCAAGTAGGAAGAGCAAGCAGTCACTCTCACACTTTGGTGATTTCGGGATGGATATTTGCTGAGACCTTTTGCAGGCACCAGAAGAGGTCCTTGGGCACAGTGCATGGTGTTGGCGACGCTTGCATTGGCTAGCATTGGGTTTGGCATTGGGTTTGGTATCAGCTGCTGGAGACTATGCCCCATTTCACACATAACCACCTCAGAAATAGTGCTCCAAGGCAACAGGACTGTAACCACAATATATTAATAATGAAGTTTACAATAATGGAGACAAAATATCATTTCTACCTGCCTATCATTCTGGATCATTGCAGTGGTTTTCCCCCTCTTGGAATTGAGTAACTTTTTTGAAGTGTTCCCAGTTGTGAAAACTGCAATCAGAGCCTTGAAACAGAGGAAGATCTTTGAAACAGGACCATATCCAGAAACCTGTTTTTTGTCAGCTGCTTAGAGCATTCTTCAGTATAACAATAATTACTTTTGGGGTACATCGTTCTTTGAAAGCCTCGCTGAAATGTACACTTTGCAATTGTAATAGTATTTTGCCTCCTTTGTGTAAGCTTCATTATTAATTTATTGTCCCAGGTTCAATCCCCAATGGCATCTCCAGGTAGAGCTGGGAAAGATACCCTGTCTGAAACTCTAGAGAGCTGCTGGCACTCAGTGCAGACAGTACTGAGCTAGACGGACCAAGTTTCTGGATGTATAAAGCAGCTCCCTTTATTCCCATGATGCCTTGCTCACTTTCAAGCATTTCTCTGCAACCATGAGGTCTAGAAACAAACTTAGGTTCACAAAAACAAATTATCAACATTCTGACAATCTCAGGGTTCTGCCAACATGGCCTGTAACACTCTGTAGCCCAAGCACAACAAGGAAGAGATGCAGCTCAGTGGTAGAGCATCTGCTTTGCATACAGAAGCTTCCATGTTCAATCCCCAGCACCTCCAAGTTGGGCTGGGAATGTCCCCTGCCTGAAAATCTTGAGAGCTTCTGTCAGTCAGTGTAGACAGTACTGAGCTAGATAGTCTTGGAGAGTGCATTTTAGGGGCTGTATTCAATGCTGTTCCTACTCAGAGTAAACCCATTGAAATGAACATGAACTTGGTTCCTTGATTTCAATAGGTCTGCTCTGACTAAAGCTTAGTTGGAGACAACCATAGGAGGTGTGATCCCAACAAATGGGGCTGGCTTGAGGATCTTGGCTAAGACATACTCTGTTGACCCACCCCACTGCTCCCATTCAATTCAGAAGTGATGTTGCATGGAAACATTGCCTCTAAATTCTCTGTGCAAAGTGAGAGTAGTGGGCCTGATATGAAAGGGAGCTATCTCTTTCCTGATGTTTGGGCCCTCAGCAAGCATTGGAAGCCATCAACCTTCTGAGCTATCCCCACCTGCCACTTAAATGTCCTCTTCCATCTTTTCTTAGAGCTTATGCCAAAACCATTTACTCCAGCGTACTCTGGTGGAGCCTCCCATCGCGAAAGCACCCAGGTTGCTCCTACCAACATGTCTCTCTTGTCTGCACGGAAATCTAGTTCCTTTGGCAAGCGGGTGTCAGGAAGGTGAGGAAAACAAGAAAATTGCCCCCTCCTGTTTCAGTGGCATCTCCCCCTCCCCTTCCAACTGTACCCCACCCCCACTGGCACACACTTGGAAAGGACATTTTTCAAGAATAACTCACAGACACTTCAATGTTGCTTTTTAACACACCCAAATAAATCAGCCTCAAATAGGCTCAGGACTCAATATGAATACCAAATAGCCTAGATCAGCCTTTGCCAATCTGGTAACTTCAGATGTTTTGGATTATCGTCATCATCATCATTTATTAAACTTGCTAGTATTACATAGAGGTCTCCAAGAGCCTTAACAGCCTATTTTTAAAGCATAAGCATAAATATATCATAATATTTACACCAACTAGCCAAACAAATGTACCTAAGTTAGTCATGTCCATCGATTCCAGGTTCAAAACACCTCCTCAGAGTAATTAAAGAGGCAAATAATATACTCTTTACAAATTAATGGCATACTGGTAAACCTCTTATATATGAAACACTTATGAATATGGAGGTAAAAGCTGTACTTTTGGCAAACAGATGTAAAATGAAAAAATCTAAGTCAGGGTACACAGTATTCAAAAAAGCGATGGTACTAAAACATTTTCTCCTAAAAACATCTGCTCAGAATTTGCTTGCTTTTATTCTAAATTTATTCTAAAAAAGATATCCACAATTTCTTTTAAAAATTACCTATACCATCATTTACTTATGATGACAAAACCTTTTTAAATAGCCCCACCTCCCTAAAATTGACAATGGTCTTAAAAATCTGAAATCACATAAAGCCCCCAGGACCTGATAGCTTCACTCCAGAGTTTTATTAGCAATTCAAGGGAACATTTCTAACATACATGGTCCACCTATTTAATGATCTAATGAAAGGAGCATCCTCCCCAAAAAAACATGGTACCACACCAGGATTGTAGCTATCCCAAAACCATTTAAAGACCATCAAAAGGTAGAATCTTTTCACCCAATCTCTGATTACCGGTAATCAGGATTATAAGAATTTTACATCAGCACTAGTCAACAGGATTAAGATATTGTTACACAAACTAATAACTGCAGACCATGCTTGTTTTGTCCCAATCAGAAAACTTTTGAACATAATTGAACATAGTAAATGGACACTCTCCCCCTGGTAGTCATGGCCTTGGACATCCTCAAGGGCTTTCAGTGCCAGAAATGGGACTAACATGCAATTTGGCCCCAAATTCATATAAATTTTGAAACAAATATACTCTGAAGTTTCTGCCACAGTAAGAACAATATAAATTCATCCCTGTTGGGAATGCGAAGGCGAACAAAGCAAGACTATCCACTCTCTCCCTTTTTGTTCATCCTAGTTTTAGAGCTTTAGCTATATGCTCAGAACAACACCAGACAACAAGGGAGCCCAGATGGGAAAACAAAACTATACAATAGGATCATTCACTGACATTTTAGTGATAGTGACACCTGACCTGTTGATCATGGGAGCAGCAGTACTTTGAGCGCTTCACAACTTGGCAACACAGTCAGGTTAAATTTTCAAAATCTGAAGCTTTATGCTTCAATGTACCACCCAACATCCAAAAAGCTTTCACAGAACTCACAGGCATTAGACTCTCTCACACAAAGCTTAGCTATTGAGGAATAATTATAACAAGAAACCTTAACAGTCCGTATTGACAAAATATCCTCCTGTATGGCAGACAGTTCTTCAGAATTTCGGGGGGAAATAGCAAAACCCATTTTACCCTCCTGGACAAATTAGCAATGATAAAAATGATGATTCTACCAAAATTGTTGTTTCTATTTCAATAACTAACCCACTTGGATCCCACTTAACCAGATACCAAAGTGGCAAAAGTCCTGCAAAAGACCCAGATTAAATTATTATATTTACTTGGAACCCATCTCCCATGTTCATCATTAGACCAGCACTTTATATTGTTTCATTGGTAACATAAAAGGAAAAACGACTATTACTCATACTTAATCTAAGCACAACCATGAGGGCTCCTGGCTTTACAATGTTGAATGTTATTTGTTTGTTCTGACCTGTTTCTCCTTTGTTTTTGTTTAAACCAATTCACAAACCAAGAACTTATACACTGACCACTAATGATGAATTATATGTTGTAGATATTGCTGCAAATTTATTATGCTATTTTTGTGATATACAAATGACATGAGAAGGTGGGGGAGCCGGGGGGGAAGGTAAGCAGTTTTATGCAACTAAGTCTTAGAACAGACCCATTGAAATTAATGAGCCTAAGTTAGACTTGAATGGATCTACTCCATGGCATGAAAAAAGTGGATAGAGAAAAAAACATTGTCTCTCTTTCATAACACCAGAACTCGTGGACATCCAACGAAGCTGAGTGCCAGCAGATTCAATATATAGCAGGGCATAGTTATAACTATGGAACTCACTCCCAGTAGTGGCAGCGGTGGCCACCACCTTAAATGGCTTCAAAAAAAGAGGATTAAATAGATTCATAGAGGATAAGGCTATCAATGGCTAGTGGCTATGATGGCTATGCCCTGCCTTCATGGTTAGAAGCAACAGTGCTTCTGAATACCAGTTTCCCACCGGCATCTGGTTGGCCACTGTGAGAACAGGATGCTGGGTTAGATGGGCCTGATACAACAGGGATAGCACTGGATACCACCCCAAGTTTGTACCTGTGGCTGAAAAGAGTTGTCAGCCAAGGCTGCAACTGAAATGACTAGAGTGGATTGGGAGCTGAATTCCAAAGCATATGGAGTGCACCAGCTTAGGAAAGCCTAGCCCAGATCGACTTGTGTCTCATCCAGGAAGAACTCTGTTTGTGTTCACATGGCTCCAGCTAGGACTTCATGGTGGCTTGCCAATGTTTATTTTAATTATCAATGATTATATGTCTGTGATATTGGGGTGGGGTGAATAACCAACTTCTGGGAGAAACAGAGAAGCAACCACCACCACCACTCTGCTCTAAATCCTTTCCTTTCGATAACAGTGTCAGCTCCATACAGAAATATACAAAAACAACTCGGATTGAGAGGAAGACACAGATCTTTGGAGACAAGCCGAAAGACAATGAGTAAGCCCCATGGTTAATATTTGTTCTTTGATAAGCTTTGTTAGTCTGTTCTTCAGCGGAAGAGGCTCCTTCAAGTGACTTAGGTAAAGGGACCCCTGACCATTAGGTCCAGTCGCTGACGACTCTGGGGTTGCGGCGCTCATCTCACTTTATTGGCCGAGGGAGCCGGCGTACAGCTTCCGGGTCATGTGGCCAGCATGACTAAGCCGCTTCTGGCAAACCAGAGCAGCGCATGGAAACGCCGTTTACCTTCCCGCCGGAGCGGTACCTATTTATCTACTTGTACTTTGATGTGCTTTCGAACTGCTAGGTTGGCAGGAGCTGGGACCGAGCAACAGGAGCTCACCATGTCGCAGGGATTCAAACCGCTGACCTTCTGATCAGCAAGCCCTAGGCTCTGTGATTTAACCCACAGTGCCACCCGTGTCCCTTTTTTTCAAGTGACTTACAAGGTCACTAAAAGCAAAGCAGTCCCTGCCTCCATACTTACACATTAAAAGAAATCACATTAAAGGAAAAGGACACAGGGAGGCAGAAAGGAAAGCAAAGAAACTCAGACACCGGTTAGTAAAGTTACAGCATATTTCCCATATTTTAAGACGTAGTCTTAAATAAGCCATAACAGGATTTTTTCGCATTTGTGAAATATAAGCCGTACCCCGAAAATAAGCCATAGTGATAGGCGCAGTTCTGGAGGGCGCCAAGGAAAAGGCGGGGCTGGGCGTCCAGTCCCGCCACCAAAACCAGTCAGCCCCAGAAGCAGCACTCAGGAACTCTGCAGAGCAGGGCGCACAGGAAGGGGCAGCAGGCGCGACAAAGGCACTCCAAAGGTCTCTTCACCCGCGCACTCGCCCAACTCCACTCAGCGCAAAGTGCACAGGCTGGCCGCCGTGGCGGAGAGGGAAGGCGGCACGGGCTTTCCCTGCTCGCTGCCACGACGAAATCCCCCGAGCCGCCCTGCGCGTCGCCCAAGAGGCCCCTTGGAAAACAAGGCTTCTGTCGAGTTTTGAGGAGGGAAGGCGGAGGAGAAGGAGGAGGAGGAGGAGAGAGCGCCCAGTGAAAGCGGATCTCTCTGGTGCCCGTTTCCTCAAAGCTCAGTTTGGATTCTCCCCCCGCTGCCAGCAAGCAAACAAAGAGCTCCGCACCCGTCCCGTCCTTCGCAGCCCCAGAACTCGAGCATGGCCTTGCCAAGGCGTGCTTACGTAATAAAAATAAGACATCCCCTCAAAATAAGCCATAGTGCATTTTCTTGAGGAAATAAAATATATAAGACGGTGTCTTAAAATAGGGGAAACACGGTACGACCCGCCATATAAGACGACCCCCGACTTTTGAGAAGATTTTCCTGGGTTAAAAAGTAGTCTTATACGCAGGAATATACAGTAACATACTTCATATCATTGCTTAAGTCTGGCCTATTTCTCTAGGCCAGTCTTTCTTCCTCAATTCCATTTTTCAGTTGACTTCCTCAAGTCCCCCCTGTTTAATTCATCATCTATCCTCTTTATCAGTTTTCCAAATTTTTCCACACAATCATAAAATACCAAAAACATTTTACTAACTTTAACAATCCTAATTCTGCATCTCGGCTCCTAGCTACTTCTGATACTTTCCTAGACCCTTAACAGTTTCCCTTGTTGTTGTTCAGTCGTTCAGTCGTGTCCGACTCTTCGTGACCCCATGGACCAGAGCACGCCAGGCATGCCTATCCTTCACTGCCTCTTGCAGTTTGGCCAAACTCATGTTAGTTTCCCTTACTGAAACCTAATTTTAAACTCCTAAATTTCCTCTTTTTACACGCTTTCCTCCCTCCGGTCTCAGAATCTTTAGCTAATTTTTCCACCTCTGTCCTCCTCATTTTTTGCCATATGTTCCTTAACGCCAGTATCCAAATCCAATCCTTTAAGCCAGGAAAAACCAAAACAACTTGTATCCACTTTAACCCACTCCAGCCCACCCACATTTCCACACCCAAGAGTCAAACAGCACTGCTTGCCATTCACTTCTCTTCTTATGCAGTGTGCTAATCTTCATATGATCTTTTTTACTAAGTTCAATCCCTGCTATTGACAGTTCTCTTGTTATCTTTTGCAACATAATACTCTTCACCTCCTCATCTTTAAAAAATCCATCCTCTTTAACTTCTTTGCAGAGCTGAACTTTAAAATTGGAATCCACACCGCTCCTTTCTGCTTTTTGTGGTGTTGTAAAGTCTGTGGCTGGCTTTATTTTTTCCAGTTTTTCCTTTGGATCCTTAGTTTCCTCTGGCATTCCCAACATCCGGTTCGAGGCTTTCAAAGTCTGTTCCAGCTCTTGTAAAAGCTCCAGAGTCTTTTTCTGAAAGAAGGCAGAATATCTTTCCTTTGTCATTTTCAAGGTCAAAAAACAACTTTGAAGTCAAAACAATCCATTGTACTATAGCACAACAACCATAATACCAAGTTCCTTTGCTAAATATTCCAAGACCTCAGAAGAAAAAGGTAACTTTTCCCAAAACCTATTTTGCAACAATTAAGTCCAACACCTCTCCCCCTTCTTGGGGAAATAGACACAGAAGGTTCCTTTTTTTCCAGTTTGATAACAGCCTTAGTTACAATGTTACACTGCTCCTTCTGGTTCAACAGCAAGGGACCGACCTCCGTGATTTTAAGTCCCTTACTTCTTCTAATTAGTTCCCAATTGTTTTTTTTACTCAAAATTCCAATTATTTCAGTCCAATTTCATGGAGAAATTGAGTGCTCATAGCAGTCAGCAGTCGCAGCTTCACACAGCAAGTCAGCCGCTGGATCCACAGTACTCCGTCTCCCGCTCATTCACTCTCGGCAGCTCTTATTAGAGCTTACCGGGGAGTAGGGAAGACGTTGAGAGTACCCGCTGGAACACCATGCCCCCGGGACGCTCTTCCCGGGGTTCTTCTGGGGGGTCGTAGCGCGGTTACAACTCCCCCCTCCTTACTGTGTCGGGGAATCGCGGAGCGGCGATTTCCCCCGACTGGCTGCAATGGTGCTCAACCGGAAGTCTGAACACCCTTTTTTTTCTTTAGTTCTGAACATTTGAAAGGAATTATCTTCAGCATCCTGTGGGACAACTTTGATATTATTATGAATTCTGCAGAGGTAAGGACACTTCTGCTATGGCTAGTACTAGATTTATTTCCTTTTTAATGACCCTGGTAATGCAGCTTCAGAGAAGAACCAGCTGTTGGGAGAATCCTCCCCCTTTCCAGCTTTAATATATAGCAACACTTCTTTTGCATCCTGGTGCCATCACGTTCTGCCTCCACCATTGTTAACCAATGATGCAGAGTTGTGAGCGGGGCTAAGAGGCAAATCTTTCTGGGCTAGTAGGGCAAGGGAATCAATATTGCAGGTACAACTTACAAACATTTAACTTGTGCACATTCAGTTTTATGTGCTTGACCTTCTATTTTTTATTTTTTTAATTGAAAGTAGGCAGGCATCCAGGAAACAAAGAATTTGGCGATCCCACCTGCCATTGAACCCAATGTGTTTTGACTATATGTGATTTTGACATTATGTGCTGTCCCCAAAACGTAACCCCAGCGTAAGCTGAGAATCACCTGTACTTACTGGTATTTAAAACCTGCTCTTCTGCTGAAAAAAAAAAGACCCCAGGCCAGCTTACAAAGACCAGTAATACAATAGTACAGCAAAAAAAAGGGGGGGATTGGGAGGAAGGAGGAGAAAAGCAAACTCTGGCACTATGTCATAGTTCCAGAATCCAGCAGGTAGTAATTCAACAGCTATTCGGCCTGAATCTAAACACAAACAGAAGGACTGCTACTTCCTTTCCTTCTGGTGGCCCAAGTGCCCACAGTTGTTAGCTGGAGAGGAGCGGGGGGGGGGGCTCTCAAGCACAACAAAGGGTCCCTGGCTCCTGCTTCCTTTCCCTCTGATGGCTTCATCAGTGTTTGAGAGTGCATAGAGGCTGGGTTTGTCAGGAAGGAGGTTCCCAACCTAAGCCTTTGCAGGGTTTGAACTGTGTTGAAATAGACCTAAAGAAAAAAGAAAGAAAGAAAGAAAAAAGCAGGAAAAATCAGGTTTGTCGGCCAGGGCCATTTCTAGGGTTGAAGGGACCTTTTGCAAAGTCCCAAAACCCTGCTCCCCAGTCCCACAAATATGTTTATGGGTCCCTTGTGGTTCCTAAGAGGCTTCCTTGGGCAGTAAGCAGTTCATTGCTGCCAGTTTTTCCTCAAGAAATGCCCTGGATGTTGAGTAATTCCAGGGCACAGACATGGGTGATTGTGGTGAGAGAAGTGGCCATAGACACCACCACAAGCACCTAGTAGCCCCCAAGGCAATCCCCATGTTCTTGTGGCAAAAGCCACTTTCCCATTTCACAGTGTATCATAATGACTCAACATCAAATGTCAGCAGCAAAGACAGTGGTCGTGAGCTGCCTTTCATTGCTAAGGGTGTGACCTTGGATGCTAGTCCAGATCAGGGCCTCCAAACTTCTTAGTTCACCAACCCCTAAAGCTTTATGAGCTTTATGTGCTCATAAAGGTGTTGTCAGCCTCAACTCAAATTCTTATTTAACTAAGAGGCATGAAATAACAGCATATCAAGTCACCATTACTAGGAATCGTAAAATGTAAAAAATGAATTAAATGCTGAGGTTCCTCACTGGCAAGGGGTTGCATTCTGTACATGCCCATGCCATTTATATATCACACTCTTAGCTCCTGATTAAGTTTTTCACACTGTATTGCTGAAGCTTCTCTGCCACAGCCAGACCCTTTTAAATCCCTAGTTTCATGCCAACACAGTCCCATCAGCCTGGGGTTGGACAGGATGGGCGGACAATATCAACCCAACATATCAGCCTGGCCAATATAGACCCAACAAAGCTGTCCTTGCATCTCTGTTGCCCTCTTCTGTTGCCCCAGGGCTCAGAATCTTCATCCAGCTCTTTTTTCTATCCTGCTCCATGTTCCAAAGGAATTCTATAAAAAGGACAAGCATCAGATTACTCGGCCAGAATATTTGCAAGAAACCTATGACTTGTGTGTTGACGTGTTGGGGCAAAGGCTTCTGATGTATTTACTGCAAGTAGACGAGTATCGTGTAGCCTGCATTTCTGGTAAGTTTGGGCTGCAATCTTTTACCCATTTCTCGGGGGGGGGGGGAGTCCTATAGAATTCTAGAGTTGAAAGACTCCCAGGGTCACCTCGTCCAACCACCTGCCATGCAGGAATCACAGCTAAATAATTCCTGAGAGGTGGCCATCCAACCTCTGTTTAATAACCTCCGACAAAGGAGAGTCCACTTCCTTATGAGGGAGTCAATTCCTTAGCTTGCAGGGAAATAGCGCTGCATTCTTTTCCCTTTCCCCCAAACCTTATAGAGTTCCGAGATCAGCTGAAGAGCTTTGAGAAACAGCTCCCTCACATTGTTCAGATGGTTATTGACAGACTCTACCAAAATCATGTGCAGCTCTTAATGGATTCCATGGAGCAGATACGGCACAACCTACAGGACCAGATGCAGAAATGGGACATTGTAAAGGTAGGTTGTGTGAGCATCCTGGAAGTCATCACCCTATTCCTTCCTCCTCCTGGCCCCTCAGTCTTAAGTCAGGAAAACACCTTCAGCAGCCCTTTCACCTCACATCATAGGAGAATTCCAACAAAAATGGGAACAGAAACTAGCACCACTGGTTTCTCTGGCCCACATCCTTGCAAGCTGCTGCAGGAGAGGAACTGTGAGCAACATCATGGGAGAGGTGATTCTGGGACCAAGGTGAAACTGTCACGCTCCCTTTTGCCTTTGCCAAGACGTGTAACGTTTTTAGTTCAATTCTATTATATTTATGTTAGTCGTTCTCAAAGTGGGCAGTACTGCTGCCCCCTTGCTTCTTAGTGCCCCTCCTAGGTAATCCCACCCCCTTGGGGGGAGGCGGTACCACTTACTTTGGGAACCACTGCTGTAACGTGAGAACAGCACCCAGACGGAATAGGCTTAATTGTGAGAAGATTTCCTTTCACATTTTTGCAGCCAACAAGAGAAATCTAGGCACAGTCTCTGTTCATAATTTGTTCAGATCAGTCAAAAGGTAGGCCACACAGTATCCAGAAATTTTGAGAGAACAGAAGTCACAAATCTGATTTGAAGGTTGTTATAGGAATGATGGGAAATAAGCACATGAGCCAAATACCCTATAAACCCTGCCCCTTCAGTAGCCAGAGATAAGAGTAAGTGAGCAATAAAAAACACCCAGGTGTCAATGAAGTTAACTGTTTAATCAGAGAAACCGAAGCAGCACAGGCCTAGTGATCAAAGCAACTCTTCCCAGTAGGTCTTGCCCAGTGAGGCAGATGTGAGGACTGAAGGTGCTTCCCACCACTCTCTAAGGCTCTTCCACTGGTTCCTTCCCCAGCACCCTAAGGCTCCTTTTTCTTGTCTCTTTGCTCCACCATCTTCATTTCTCTGTGTGGGAGAGCAGTGGGGAGGGGAGCTGGTCACAGCAGGAGATAAGAGCTTCCCTGGCATCTTCAGCAGTCTGCCTCCACTCTGCCTCTTGACACATCCCCCTCTGCTGCTGCCTCTGAGCCTGGACTGCTCTCTGCCACAGACTGTTCCTGCTCACGAAACCCTGTTACCTCTTCTGCTTCCAACATGTCCTCCCAATCTGCTTCCTCTTCTCCCTCTGACCACTCATCATCATCCCACCACCAATCCCCTAGCTCTGAGCCTTCTTCCCCTGGGGGTTCCCTTGGGTGGTTCCCCAGCTGGTGCCTCCCACCACACCTCCGCATCCAGCCAGTCCATTAAAATTCAAAGGGACAGAAATTATCACTTCAAGGAGTGCCCTTAAATCTGTGTCTTTTACACTGGCCTATTGTGTTGCCATTTTATTGTGTTAATTATGGAATTCATTTTTGCACCGTTTGAATTTGAAATATCTTCCTGTTGTAAGATGGTTTGAGCATCCTTTTTTTAAAGTGGAAATACAAATGAAATTATAAATGAATATGATTAGTATTTGCTGCTGTTACTTTGTTCCCACAAACAATGTGTCACTGATTATGCTCTTCCCCCACCCCTAATCCACATTTGTATTACATTTCATAGAATCATAGAAATGTAGAGTTGGAAAGGACCCCCAAGTTTCATCTAGTCCAACCCCCTGAAATGCTGGAATCTCAGCTAAAGGATCCAAGACAGGTGACCATCCAGCCTCTGCTTAGAAACCTCCAAGGAGAGTCCACCACCTTCCAAGGGCTTCTGTTCCACTGTCGAACAGCTCTCACCATGAAAAAGTTTTCCTACTGTCATAATCTTTTGAATCCATTGGTTCAGAATACCAATTTCCTTTCCATTGACATAAACAGGGCAGAATAGCATAACCACAATGTAATTTGCATGCACATAGCTCAGTTCGCACCGTTGTTCTAATGAAAACTGAGCGCATGTTGCCCTTTGACTGTTCAATTAAAGGAGAAGTACAAGCACAAGCTGCGACCGACTCTGGGCCACCCTGACAATCTGCCCCAGCTGGAGGCTCTGTGCCAAGAGGAGGAGGAAAGACAGATGGAGCAGGCCAAAGGGATCCTTCTATCCACCAAGCAGCAAGAGGTACCTTTTTCTTTCAAACTTGCCACCTTTTTAGAGTTCCGTGCAGAGATGAAATCATTTAGGGTATGGGGGGAGAGATGGAGCTTCGCTTATCCAGACATTTTCACTTGTGGGCCCGGTATTCTTGTCATCAACTACTGCAGTATTTCTCAACCTTTTCTGGGCAAAGGCACACTTGTTTCATGAAAAAAATCTCGCGGCACACCACCCACAAAATGGCGGCGGCAACGTCGCTATGGTAACGGAAATCACATTAGCTCCATCGCAGGGAGAAGCCGAAGGCCGGGGAACCCGGGAATCGCCACCGCCGTTGAGAAGCTCCCGCCACCTCCTGCAGTGCCCGCCGAAAGAAGCCCCCGCGCGCCGAACCAGAAAGCCCTCTGCGCGCCGGCAACGGAAGCCCCCGGCGCGCCGACAGCGGAAGCTCCCGGCACGCCGCCCCCATCGCCCGACGATCAGCTGTAGTGCGGCCGCCTTACAGCTGATTCGCGGGCAGGAACTCCCCGCTCCTCCCCCGCCCGGCTGCGCCGCGTCTCCTGACCCAGAGTTACCTCTGGGATCAGCTGTAGCGCGGCGTCCTTTCTCCCGCCCATCAGCTGGGGCACCAGGTCGGGATTCTCGCCTCGCCGCGGCTTCAAGTCTTGCCGCAGGGGAGCGGCTTATCTCCGCTAGCCGGCACCAGCGTGGGCACTCCTTCCACGCTTCCCTTCCCGCCGTGGTGATTCTCGCCCCGCCGCGGCTTCACGTTTTGGAGCGGCCATCTCCGCCAGCCTGCTGGAACACGGACGCTCCTTCTACGCTCCTCATCTTCCCGCCACAGAGCGGCGTGGGTCCTTAACGGTTTTCCCGCGGCACACCAGCCGACGTTTCGCGGCACAGTACTGTGCCGCGGAACACCGGTTGAGAAATGCTGAACTACTGGAACTAGAACTGTCCGCAGTTCAAGAGACAGGCTGCTTCTTTGGCTTGGCCTTTTTTTCTTTTACCCGCCAGACTTTAAAGAACTTAGGAAGGTGCCGTATATTGTATTAGACCATTGGTCCATGTAGCCAAGTACTGCCTACAATGCTTGGCAGTGGCTCGCAGTCCTCTGGTTCACAGGGTAAAAAAGACATGGCATGCATGAGAAAAGGAAGAGGAGGGAAGAGGGGGAAACTAGCTCAAGCTCCAGTTCTTAAAGTCACAACTGATGACAAACTGATGTCTTGGCCTTGATAAAGGGTAGTCCCCTGAAACACTCTCCTCCTGTCCCATCCCTACCCCCAGATCAGATTGAGAAACTGACCTGGTGACAGCATCCAGGCCAGGAGGCCACACCCAGTCTGAATCTTGAAGGCAGTCAGAATCCCAATGAAAGAGAAGCCCTTGTAGATTTTTACTTCCACACAACATACACTGTGCCACTTGCTGCTCCCCAACAGGACTGTGTCATCAACTGTGCCCAGAGATTTGTCTCCAGCCTGGCTGCCACCACGGAAAAGATGCTTGTGGAGATGGATGACAGCCTCACCATTGACGATGTGGAGCAGGGAAGTACGTCCAGGGGGATGTGAATGCTGCCATGGTTTCCTGACAGAAGGAGAGCTTATTTGTGCAGTAGAGGAAGGTGGCAAAGTGGACTATAGCACTGCATACAGGGATATCACATTCGAATGCTCTCTCATATATGTGCATGAACATAACAAAAATTCACCGCAAGCAGAATTCTAGCATGTTGGGAGAGAGGTTGTAAGTTAGCCCTCTGACTGCCGTCCTCATTTTCTTTATGCAGTAACCTTTAACTTTAGTATTTTACACTGTTAGCTGTTCTGAACGCCTTGGGAGGAGGGCAGTGTATCAATACAGTAGGGAAATAAGTAAGCACAGCCAGCGTGTTTTGCATGTTCTGCTCAAGGGCAGAGAGGAGGAAGCTTGTGGGGAAGCAAAACACAGAAAGTGGACTTGCTATGAGAGAATGAAACCCTAAAGTGACAACTCTTGTCAATTTCATTTTCTCTCAATTTCTCTCTCTCTCCCAGCCTTAAGTTCAGTTCACCACCCATCATAACTTTGCAGTTATCTTTTTAAAAAAAAAAAGTAGTTGTGGAAATTCATCTGTCTTTTAGTACATTTTTTCCTATTAAGTCACATTTTTACAAGCAGTTTTCCCTTGTGTAAATGCACTTATGCATGATGTCTTCATACATACAGGTATTTTTAGATGCATCCTTTCCCCAAATTTAAACTCATTTTCCTACACATTTTGTGGAGGGAGTGGAGAATTGCATTGGAAAATTTAGCAAAAGAGAGTGTGAATTTGGAAAGATTGCTGTGTTTCAGTTTGCATATTGTTTGGGAGGTGCAGATCAGGCAGAGTTTGCATTAAAATGCAGACTTTGCTGAGTTTTATCCCCCATTCTTACATTAGAAGCTGACTAATATCTTGCTGGTGTTAATTTTGTTTTTTTGTAAAAGTTTTTTATTTCATTTTATAATGTATATAAAACAGTTATAACAGATGAAAAACAAAACTATTAAAATAGGCCCATCGAATGAGTACAGTTTTACATGGATTAAAATAACAAAAGTCCAAGTAAAGAATATTAGCGTTACTAGATTATCAAGTATAGTTCCAGATCTGTCAGGTTTGTGACAAGGGTTATCTTGAAAGTGATGGTTCTGCTATATATGTAATGAAAGAATGCCAATTCATATAATTTAAAATGTCTGCAGGTTCTAGTCCTTTTTGTGTGATTTTCTCCATTACAGCTGTATTCCAAAGCAAGAGGTACCAAGTGTCCAGTGTAAGATATTGAACTGTTCCATTGAGTTGCAATTATTATTCAAGCTTCCAAGTTCATATACAAGACCAATTCTTTTGACAATATATATCTACCTTGGTATCATCAAAAATATTCAGTAACAGTGGCCTTTCTCCTGTGCCAGAGGTGGATGTCTCCCGGGAGAAGACCTCTACCTTGATCCGTCGCAAAAAAGCCGGACTTTCCTTAGAAAGAGAAGAATACAAGCTGGTGGCTGAGCGGGGAAGCAGGTAACATTTTGAAGCCATCTGATGGGGGAGTTTGCAGGCAATCCATCCATGCAGTAGAATTTTTCTTGGGTTAACTTGCTTTGTAGTCCCATACTGAGTCCCCAGCATCTGCAGTTCAAGAGTGCTTACAGAATGGCAGCTCTTAGCACAGGTGTGGGGAGCTTCTGGCACCGCAGGCTAAATTAGGCCTGCCAGTGTTCCTGATTTGGCCTGCTAAACCATTCTCCCCATGGCTGGCCATGTCTTTGTCATGGGTGTGGCAGGTAAGATGCCACATGTGAGGCATGGGGCAGGTAAAGCCATAACTGCAAAGGAATAACCAGGAGGGCACACCCAGTTCTGTTGAAAGCAGGAGACTGGTTGGCATTTACTGCTGCCAGGTAGAGATTATAAGCAATGATACCTCAAGGCAATGAAAAGTAACAGGTGATGCACAACAGGTGTGTCATAATTCTTCAGAAATAGAATCACAAAACTGTGTAGTTGGGAGGAATCACAAAAGTCATCGAGTCCAACTCGCTGCAATGCAGGATTCTCAACTAAAGCATCCCTGACAGATGGCCATCCAACCTCCGCTGCCATATTTTAAATCGCCTGCTAGAATTGGCTTCACCAATCTGGAGGAGTGGCCCCTTTTGGATCTGGCCCACCACAAAGTGGCTGTCTGTCCCTAATTCAGCTGTAAGTTAAATGCAGACATGCAACTAATTTTCCACACTATGTGGGGGTACAGCCAGGGGTGTATCTAGGGGTTGGCCAAGTTGGCCCACACCAAGCGCGCAGGGCCAGGGGGACACAAAAAATGCACCTCTCCAGTCTGCCTAGGAGTGGCTAGGAGCATGCCCACTCTTCTGCAAGCTCCACTGCCCTGCAAGGGGTGGGGTAGGGGCACCAATACATCTCTTTGTCAAGGGTGCAAGGGAACCTAGGTACACCTCTGGGCAAACTGTTTTTGAATCTCTACATCCCTACCATGTTCTTTTAAAGTTAATGGATATTAATGTTATCAGGATTGAACTATCTGAAGAAGTGTGCATGCACACGAAACTATCTGAAGAAGTGTGCATGCACACGAAAGCTCATACCAAGAACAAACTTAGTTGGTCTCTAAGGTGCTACTGGAAGGAATTTTTTTATTTTGTTTAGGATTGAACTAGATGATCATCAGAGTGCCTTCCAACTCTACAATTCTATGGTTCTATGAGACAGCTGTGAGGGCAGGAAAGAGACAGTCCCTAAACACAGTCCCCCTGATAGTGAACTCGGGTGGTAAGTGCCCATAAGAACGGAGCCAAAATGGGGTCACTGGAAAGCAACAGGGATGCTATCAACTTCTTTGGGAGAAGCCCAGAACTGGCAGAAAATAAAAGGAGGGGGGGAACCAAAGCTAAGGAATAGGAAACAAAGGAAGCTGCCTAATATCAAATCAGGCCATTGATCCATCTCTAGCTCATTGTTGTCTACATTGACTGGCAGCAGCTCTCCATGAATTCAGGCAGGGAGTCTTTCCCAGTCCTACTGTTGGGGATTGGATCCAGGACCTTCTGAGTGCAAAGCAGATTCTCTGCTGCTTAGCTGTGGCCCCTTACCCAAAAGGACTGAGCGCTCTCAGCCACATACTATTGAGTGTTAACTGGAAAAACAAAGGAAAACTGGGGGCAGGATGGGTGAGGAAGGAATCCCCTGCTTATAGGAACCTGGATGGAGATAAGGCAGACTGGCATGAACACTGAACAGGAGAAATGGGCAGTGAGGATAATGCTGCAAAATTTTGTGGCTAGCCCTCCTTGTCCTTGTTTAGAAACCCTAACTAAAATGTTATCTATTCTCTCTGTCATGGGCAGTCTCTGGATCAGCCGCCTGGTGACCCAGCAATCAATCAGTGCTGGGTAAAGTGTGCCCAGACAGAAAAGAGAGTGGAGATTTACCAGAAGGAGGGAGATGCCATCCCAGATAGGGATGACTTCCCCTACTGGAGACAGGCAGGGTCTTCAACTTGTAACTTCCTCTCCAGAGGGGAGACGTCATCCTGTCTCTCCAGACTAATCCTGCCTGCTGCAACAGACATCTGGGTCTTCTTGTCTCTCCATGGGTATAGAGAGAAACACTTGAGTGTTTTTTGTGGGTTTTTCCTTTGTCTAGTCCTCTCCTTTGTCATGTTTGCTAGATCATTCTGAATGGGTGTTTTCATTGTGTTTCCTGTTGGCTACCCTGCCTCCCAGCTTCTTCATTTCTACTTCTTCATTCTCTTCGTCTCCACCCACCCCCATCACATATGCTCGCCACTATTTCCAGTATCAGGCCCTTCCTTTCAGCCCCTCCTCCTGTCTCTGGGTGTTTACCAAGGTGGCTCTTGTGGCGTTCTTAGGAACAAAGGGAATCTGTACCCATCCTTACCTGGATGATATCCTGGTGATATCTCTGGATCTCTGTCATTAGGCCACAGATCTTACTCTCTTCTGGCTGGATCAACTTGGGTTTGTGGTGAACAAGGAGAAAAACTGCTTGATTCCCTCCCTGTCCATCACTCACTTCAGGGTGATACTCAACATGCAGTCTTTCAGGATGGCCCTCACTCAGAAGCAGATCCCACTTCTCACTTCCCTGTTATCTCAGGTGGCCTCTTGCCACAAATCTCCCCTGTGGTTCAGGTCATGGTAATCTCAGCATTCGACCTAGTTCTCTGGGTCAGGTTTCACTCCAGGTCACTCCAGCAACTCCTCCTCCCCTTCCAGGATCATATCCTCCAGAAGAAAATCTGATCACATTACTAATCTCCTATCTTTATTGAGGGAGGTTATTACTGCAGATGGTGACAGCAGTCACGAAATTAGAAGACGCCTGCTTCTTGGGAGAAAAGCAATGACAAACCTAGACAGCATCTTAAAAAGCAAAGACATCACCTTGCCAACAAAGGTCCATATAGTTAAAGCTATGGTTTTCCCAGTAGTAATGTACGGAAGTGAGAGCTGGACCATAAAGAAGGCTGATCGCCGAAGAATTGATGCTTTTGAATTATGGTGCTGGAGGAGACTCTTGAGAGTCCCATGGACTGCAAGAAGATCAAACCTATCCATTCTTAAGGAAATCAGCCCTGAGTGCTCACTGGAAGGACAGATCTTGAAGCTGAGGCTCCAATACTTTGGCCACCTCATGAGAAGAGAAGACTCCCTGGAAAAGACCCTGATGTTGGGAAAGATGGAGGGCACAAGGAGAAGGGGACGACAGAGGACGAGATGGTTGGACAGTGTTCTCGAAGCTACCAACATGAGTCTGACCAAACTGCGGGAGGCAGTGGAAGACAGGAGTGCCTGGCGTGCTCTGGTCCATGGGGTCACGAAGAGTCGGACACGACTAAACAACAACAATTACACCCTTCCATCCCTGTTCAATTTGGGAGGGTTCTGTGTGTGTTATTTGATTGATTGATTGATTGATTGTTTATTTGTTTGTTTGTTTGTAAAGGACCTGGCCTGGAATCCCAAGAACTACCCTGGTGGGTCTTCCAAACCAGATCATCTGTCGAGAAACCACCTCACTGACGACATCCAAGACCACCCTGGGTCACATGGCAGTGGTAGAAAAAAGGGATGCTGTTTATGTGGTAAGGAACTGTGGGGGAAACGCTGTGGCCTCAGCAGCTGATAGGAAAAACAGTTGCTAATGTGGGGTAGGATTCCACGCAAAAGCATTTCATGAAAGGTCGAAGTTAGAATTATTAATTACTTTTGTTTGTTACTGCAAAAAAATGTCTCAAAGTGACTTACAAGTATGGGCATGGATAATGCATTTTGCATGGATAATGCAAAATGTAAAAGGCATTTTAAAATATTCAAGGAACATCAGTTAAGTAAATGTGCTACCCTTCAGTCTGGTTCAGAGGCTCCAGCAAAATGCTGCAACTAGACTGTTGCCTATAGTCAGCACATAACTCTGGTGTTCAGAAGCTTGCACTGCCTGTCCCTTCCAAGTCTCTCTCTGGTGTAATTAAATAATAACTTCACCATTCTATCCAGTTCTCCCAGTTTTTGAGACTATCCACACAGTATATCATAATGATTTATTATTTATACCCTGCCCATCTGGCTGGGTTTCCTCAGCCACTCTGGGAGGTTCCCAACAGAATATTAAACAGAATAAATCTTCAAACATTACAAACTTCCCTAAACTGGGCTGCCTTCAGGTGTGTGTGTGTGTGTGTGTGTGTGTGTGTGTGTGTGTGTGTACACTGCATTATTCCAGAAACACAATGCCTAGGGTTGTCTCCCACTCAGTCCTAATCAGAGTTGATGCATTGAAGTTAATGAGCATAACCAAGATCCATTTATTTCAGTTAATGGCTGCACAAATGAGTAAATCCACAAGATAGCAGCCACACACCAGTAAACAGCTTCGATTGTCTAGCTAAACTAAGTGTGAGTAGCTGATGGATCTCAGACCCTGAGTTAGGAGTTAGGAACTTCCCCTGCATGTGAAGGCAGGCTGGTGGATTGAGCAGACAAGACCAATAATGGGTCCAAAGGTAAAGAAGGTGGTTTCTGCATGTGCTGTAGAGAAAAGTGAGGGGCAGATGGGGCTTGTCAACCTGGGAAGGTTGCCCGTCTTGGAGAAGGAAAAGTCCGATCCTAAACATCCGCTGCCTTGCGACTATACAGACAACAACCAATTTATGTGTGTCTAATTGATGCACGACTGCACACACTCACAGCACAGCAACCTGGAAGTGGCCAGAAAAGGGGGAAGAATGGGGCAGCGGCAGAATGAGACAGAGCAGGCGGGGGTCAGGAATGTAACCCCTGCGCAAATTGGTAGTTGCCTGTACCCATTCGTGAAAAAGGCTTTGGGAGTAAATCCCAAGGAAGAATGTGAACCCACTGCCTTGCGGAACATGTTTAGGAGAAGAAAAGGCTAAGGAGTGAACCCTACACAAATCCAGAGTAAAGTTCCTAAGACGGTTGGATATTGCCTTGTACGCCTCCTTCTGGCAACTCCTGCAGCCAGCTGGTATCAAATATATTCCTCTGCTGTCCTTTGGACCACATCAGCTAGGCCAAGAGGGGGGTCTTGTCATCTGGGCAGCTCAGGACCTCCATACACACTGCCTAGGCTTGTGCTCAGGATAGGTCATTTTGCTGCTGCTAACACAGCAAAAACAACACAGGAGATACAGTTATGAGTTACTGGTCTCTGTGGCCACAGCAGGTGCTGTAATTCTTCAGTGGTTTGACTTCAGCCCTGGAGGTGCACTCCATTGTCTCTTGAGACAGATAGATGCCAACAACTCTTGAGTAGGATTTCTGTGGGCACCATCTCTGGAATCTGAGTGCATAATTATTAATGGAAATTAGGGGGAGTTTTTTGTGTGTTTTTTAAACTCCATCCTTCAGTCATCCTAGGTGTGAGTACAGAAAGATAGATTCCTTCCTTCCTTCCTTTTATTTGCATGTGGCAAGCACATTTCCCAGCCAAAGGAATGCACATGACAGAGAGTTAATTCTTTATTTATTGTCATAGATAACAATAACAGTTGCTTCTACAGCTCTGGAGACTTACACACACCAGTCTAGCAGGTCTTCCCAGGTCTGTGCTCAATGGGGCAGTTGCAGCATCTGGAGAACACTCCCCCCCCTCCACCAGTTTATGTACCTTCCCTCGATGGGCTGCGCACATGTAGCTAGAGACCACACCTGTGTGGAAGCTGCTTCTGCTCTTCCTGCTTCAATACTCTCCTGGTTCTGGGAGGCAGTGGTGCAGGGGAGGGAGGGGAAGCACCCAGCCCTTCACTTTGCTGGGCTGCCTCTTCCTCCAGCTCTGAAGCTTCCCCTGCCTCTAATTCTTGCATCCTGGCTAGTACAGGTCACCACAGACTACTGCCCCTTTCTCCGAGTCAGACTCCAGCCCCACTTCCCCCAGTGCATACTCACCAGTGTCTTGCCTGACTGACCCTTGACATCATGCCACTCTTCAAGCGTGCTCAAAGCAGCTTACAGCAAAGGAAACAGAAGTTTTTTCAAAAACCAAACCATGCAAAAACAATTACAGAATAACATAACAAAACACCACAATAGCAAACATGACAACATACCAAAAACACATTTCAGTACTATGCATATAACAAGGTTGTATAAACAAAACCCAGCATCCAATAGTAAAAATGGCAAGGGAACCCGACTGTTTCACCTTTGTTCTAGAAACACCCCTCCCATGCAGTTTTCCCCAGTCCCTCTCCAGTGGCAACTTTCAAGGCTTCCAATTTCTTTGGTCCTTATTTTGCATTTTCTGGGGTTGTGTTGCTCACACAGGGATTCAAGGAAATGTTGGAGGTGGAATTTGCCAGGATTAAAAAGGAGAAAACAGCCCTTCTAATGAAGGCCCAGCACTGGACAGACTGGTGGAAGAAGTCAGTGCAGAAGATCAAGCAGCTCTACACATGAATCTGCCACACTTTTCTGCCTTCACACGTTCTCATTTCTCCCTCTGTAAGCAATATATGCCTTCACGTGTTCTCATTTCTCTCTCTCTAAGCAATATATCCCCCCCCCCCTTGAGTAAATATATTATTTAGCAATCAAGCCGTCCTTGTTTTCTAACACTGGGTTAACTGGTGAGGAATTGCAAATGGCACTTTGAATCAACTGTCGATCAGTTGAAAATCTTCACAACACCTCAGAAGGGTTCCCAGAGGAACAAAAAGGCTGCTTTACACCAGCTCAGACTGCATGTCTGGGTCTACTAGGGATGGATGAATCTGTCATTTTCACATTTTTGTAAGCTTAGAATCTAATTCTCTCAGCATCAAAAAAAGAATAATAAAATAAAAAGTCCTCCTGAAAATTTGTCAGCATTTTAGTCCATGTTTCTCCGCATATACACATTTGTTAACACAGTTTTGTCCAATATACTCAGGATTCTGTCCAAGTAAGTCTTACTCATAGTAGACCCATTGAAATTAATGGGCCTGAATAATTACTAGAATATATTTTTCTGTGTCATTTTCACCAATATTATAGAATTGCAGAGCTGGGAGGGACCACGAGGATCATCTAGTCCAACCCCGCTGCAATGCAGGTATCTTTTTGCCCAACAATATGAAGTCCTTATGCACACTTTGCCCTAATATATACATTTTGGTACACGTTATTTGGTTGGAGACTGCATTGCAGCATTTGGAAAAGAGTGAATTTGGAAGGAGAGACAGGTTTCATTTTGTGAGTTGTTTTGGGAAATGTGAATTAAGTGGAAGAGGATTTGTGTTTTTCTGTTGAGGGTTTCTCCGGTTTCATCACCTCTTTCCTGCTCCATGGAAGTACACAGATTGAAGAGAAGAAGCCTTCATAGGGATGGGCAAATCGATCAGTTTCTCTCAGTTTCTCATTTTTCTAATCTTAAATTCAGTTTTCCACATTTCTACATCTGTTTGAAATTATTATTTTAAACCCATGAAAATTCATAAGCATTTTAGTGCACTTCTTTTCCTAATATACACGTTCTTTTATGGAATTTCCCCTAATATGCACAATTTTGCAGAGCAGTTTTCCCTAGTATGCACAATTTTGTGTATTGGTTTATACGTTGTTTCAGAAAGTGCAGATTAGATATGTTGCCCTTTAAATGAGAGCTGGATCCGATTCCCTCCTCATCCATAGTGCATGCTCTGGAATATCTATGACCCTGTTTTTCCAGAGTAAGGTATTGCATAAGGAAATGTTGAATAAATAAAAAATAAAAAAATACTTTCATTAAGACTAAAATAAATTCCTGCTGAACCTGCCTGGGAAGTCAAATTCCATGGGCTTCAGTAGGTAATTCCTTTCCCAATATCTCACTCCCATCTCCCTTGATAAGAACAACCTTTCACAAAGAAACCCTCACCAACTTATAAACTGGTATCTGAAGAAGTGTGCACGCACACGAAAGCTCATACCAAGAACAAACTTAGTTGGTCTCTAAGCTGCTACCGGAAGGATTTTTTTTATTTTGTTTCGACTAGGGCAGACAAACACGTAACTAGAATTATTTATGGGAAATGACTAATGCATGAACGGGGTGGCTAAGGAGGGGGAGGGAGGAAACTCAAGCCATGTGAGATACTGCATTTCCTGCTGGCCATAAATCTGGATACAGGGATCAGAAAAAAGAAGCCTGAATTTACCTTGAATGCTGAGGTAATCTTGACTGCTTTGCTCCAGGGAGCTGCCACCGAGTTCACAGCAATTCGCTGATTTCCTTCTTTCTGGTAAGCAAATCCTTCCCTAGAGTTTGGAGTTAGGCCTTGGTATGGGAAATTTTAGAGTCTGAGGCAGGAAAGATAAAACACTGCAGTGTCCAGCCATCAGGGTGAACAGCCAGCAATAATCTTTCTGTAACACACGCCCAAACAGAGGGATATAAAAAACAGTTGAAAGGCTCCAACAAGGAGGCAGAAAAGCAGATAGCCTTTTCTCTCATTAATGCCTATTTTAAATTAAGAATGGATGGTTAAGTAGTTGCTGCTGTTTAAACTGCAAAATAAATATTCCAACTATTTCTCAATCTAAGCACCAGGTTAAGTACTCTAGAGAGGTGTTTCAACATTCCATGGGGTGTTTTTTTTAGAACTTCTCAGCTCTCTTGAATCTCTGAGCTCTGAAGAGGGATGGGTAAAAGGTGGGAGGTAAAGATAAAAAGAGGGGACAAGGCAGCACTCTCCCCCCCCCCCGAAGGGTGTAAACTATGGGTAGGCAAACTAAGGCTCGGGGGATGGATCTGGCCCAATCGCCTTCTAAATCCGGCCCGCAGTCCAGGAATCAGCATGTTTTTACATGAGTAGAATATCTCCTTTTATTTGAAATGCATCTCTGGGTTATTTGTGGGACATAGGAATTCATTCATCCCCCCCCCCCCAAAAAAATAGTCCGGCCCCCCCCACAAGGTCTGAGGGACAGTGGTGTTATGGAACGGTCTTTACTCACGAGGAAAGACACATGCCCGACTGGCATGATCTCGCCTTCCAGGATCGTCCGGGAGCTTATCAGCTTCTTCATCCAGCACACTTAGGAATCAGCAGAGATGTGCGCAGTTGCGTAACAGACCACAGCAGCTCAGCACATGGGCGTACCCAGGGGGGCAGCTGCCCCCCCTAGAAGGCAGCTGCCCCCTCCCCCTAGAAGCAAACATGATCAGTGTCCGTTCAAAGCAAACCTGAATGACCATGGCTTGCCCCCCCCCCCAGTTTTGATCCTGGGTACGCCCCTGGCTCAGCATTGTAGCTAAAACTACTTTATTACATGTCTACACACACGGAGCTCTAAATCATGGCCCCTCTCTCTCTAGCATCAGGCAGCCGAGAGAGAACAAAGGACAAGAGTCCTATTTAGAGGATACATAGCAAGACAAGACTTCCTGTCTGCCGTCACTACCCCCCTTCCACTCTGTGGGATGAAAAACATAAATACCCTGTTTCCCCTTTTTTAATACATAGTCATAAAGTAAGCCATGGCAGGTTTTTTTTTACCTTTGTGAGAAGTAAGACGTACCCCAAAAGTAAGCCATGATGCCGCCACAGGGGGAGGCTGTACCGTACCATACTGACGTAATAAAAATAAGACATCCCCCCGAAAATAAGCCACCCTGTGTTTTTTTGAGGGAAAAAAATTATAAGACGGTGTCTTAAAAAGGGGAAAAGACGGTACAGTCATGTGATAACAATAAGCCTGTTCTGTCATGGGTGCAGTATCTATATTTCAGCTCTTCCTGTAATCAGCTCTGAGTAGTGATTCAGCATGCTAGCAAGGATATGCTAGGAGTCAAGTCTAACAAGAACAATCTTCTTTATTGCAGTAGGAACATGACTGACAGGAGGGAAAGGGCGAGCTCCTTTTATACTCTCAGGAACAGGAGTAGGGGAAAGGATACATTTATATTTTGGTGGGACCCAATCAGAGTAATGATCCAAATTGTGCTAACAAGTTAACCAATAGCAACTGTTCCCACTCCCGTTTGAATCACCCTGGAGCGGGAAAGGCAGTTACAGAACTAACAGTGAAACTCATGCATACATATTAAACCAATACATAACAAAGCCCATGACTGAACACAGGGAATGAATCTAATAACAAGTGGACCAGCCCCTTCCTGAAAAGGTTTGCTGATCCCTGGTGTAAACACACTTTGGGGAGGGAGAGAATGGCATGAGGTGAAAGAGTTGAGAAAAGTCTGTCCCATTTTTGTTTTTACCTTCGCCGCCCTCCAAGCAACAATGAAACTGCATGACCTACCATTAAGAGGGCTTACTGGTATCCTCAATTTGTATATGTATATATCTTTATTGTCATTGTACAAGTACAACGAAATTGGATTTATAATAATAATAATAATAATAATAAATTTTTTTAAAAAATCATTTAACAGCAGTAAAAGCCATACGAAACACTTAAAAATAAGGGAGAGCACTGAGCAGCCGCTGCGTCTATGCGCGCCGCCATCTTAGAACTCTTATTAGAAATAACAGAAATTTAAACAAAAATCAAAAACAAAACAAAACTGAGGCCTCTCTGCCAAGCGGCGGTGGCAGCGGTCCTTTATAGAGCCCATCAGGCCCCGCCCTAGGCCAGGTGGTAAGTGGCCGGACTGGGGCCCTCAGGCGCTGGGCAGGGGAGTCCTCCCTGGTGGTAGCAGCCTCAGCAGTTCTTGTAGGCCTGTCAGGCCCCGCCCTAGGCCAGGTGGTGAGTGGCCGGACTGGGGCCCTCAGGCGCTGGGCAGGGGAGTCCTCCCTGGTGGTAGCAGCCTCAGCAGTTCTTGTAGGCCTGTCAGGCCCCGCCCTAGGCCAGGTGGTGAGTGGCCGGACTGGGGCCCTCAGGCGCTGGGCAGGGGAGTCCTCCCTGGTGGTAGCAGCCTCAGCAGTTCTTGTAGGCCTGTCAGGCCCCATCCTAGGCCAGATGGTGAGTGGCCGGACTGGGGGCCTCAGGCGCTGGGCAGGGGAGTCCTCCCTGGTGGTAGCAGCCTCAGCAGTTCTTGTAGGCCTGTCAGGCCCCCCCTAGGCCATGTGGTGAGTGGCCGGACTGGGGCCCTCAGGTGCTGGGCAGGGGAGTCCTCCCTGGTGGTAGCAGTACTACTGCTTTTATTGCCCACCTGGTGCCATTATGAGAGAGAATTATTTGAAGGGCAATGTTTGTGAATTAAGCCAGGCGGTGGTGGAATGCTGTAATGGGTACTACGGCGCTCATCTCGCATTATTGGCTGAGGGAGCCGGCATACAGCTTCCGGGTCATGTGGCCAGCATGACTAAGCCGCTTCTGGCAAACCAGAGCAGCGCATGGAAATGCCGTTTACCTTCCCGCCGGAGCGGTACCTATTTATCTACTTGCACTTTGATGTGCTTCTGAACTGCTATGTTGGCAGGAGCTGGGACCGAGCAACGGGAGCTCACCCCGTGGCGGGGATTCGAACCGCCGACCTTCTGATCGGCAAGCCCTAGGCTCTGTGGTTTAACCCACAGCGCCATCTGGGTCCCATGAAATGGGTACTAATAAGAGCTAAATATTGCATTTGGTAATTATGGGTTAGCTCTGACTCCACCCTTTCAGCTTGTTCTTACAAGTTACTCACTGACCCTGTTCTACTCCAATAATGCCTCTTGCTCCCCTGGATGGAAGACAGAGGGATGTGTTAGCGTGTATAGAAACAAGTGCACTCTATGAAGGTATGGTTTGCATTAGTGCTCTGCCTACCTCTGGCACTCAGGCCCCAGAAGGTTGCCCAGAAAGGAATGTGGCCCTCAATCTGTTAAAAGGTTTCCGACTCCTGATCTGGATGTTCCCCATGAAACAGCCCCTTCCCATAACTACCCAGACAATCAAGAACTGTAACTGAAAAGGCCCTGACATGTGGACTTGTGATAGATTCACAGCAGCTATCTAAGAAGGAGAGATTCATGTATAACTCCTTTCATTGGCTCCAGTTCATTTGATAAAGGTCTGGAAGGGAGTGGAAGAGGTAGGGCAGATCTATTGATTTGAGGGATTGGATATATTGGATGGCAGAGAACGGATTAGCCTTGCAGGATGATGCTTGGAACAGAAGGGAGTTTGGAACCACAGAGGCATTTGCTGGTACAGAAGGAAGACTGACTTGTACAGGGACAGCGGAGAGCAGCTCAGTAAAAAAAGAAAGCGCGAGGATTTTATGGGCTGCTGCGCAAAAATCTATAAAGAGAGATCCAAACACACACAGACAAACAAACCACATACAGTATAAACAATAGACAGGAAATCTAATCTTGCTTCATATTTGCTCACTAGTTCCTGAGTAAAGCATCACATCTGCACAACCACACAGTTCATTGAGCAATGCTTATTTCAAACCTGACAACCCACCCTGACTGAAGATTTCACCTCCGTCTAATGCCCTCCAGCAATTTTGTTGCTCAACACACTTTCTGCGTTCCCTAGCATGAATATAGCTGCCTCTCCAGGGTTGTAGACTTGGACCTTCTGGATCCTTCAGCTGGATGAAAGCATGTAGAGAACATAGGAAGCTGCCTTATACTTACTGAGTAAACAAACAAACCCCTGTGTTGCAAAATGTGAGTCAGCAATATCAAAAGCAACATGATGACCAGAAACAAATACAATATGAAAAACTTTATGGAATGATTCAAAACATCAAAACTAACAAACTGAAGTCTCTGAAAGTCCTTAAATGAACCACGGTGCCAGACTTTACCCGGCGGAGAACAAGCTGTGAAGCTTTGTATAATCAGCAAATGTCCAATACTGATGTCCAGATCTGAACAGTGTTTCCAGATAACAACTACTGTTTCATTGAATTCTTCATCAGCGAATTAGTTCAACACTGAGCAGTGACTACATACCGGTAATTGCATGAGCACTGTTCCAGAGTATTTTTCACTTTCATGTATATTATATCTATTCGAAAAAAGATTGGTTAATGAAGAAATTACATATCTTTCTACTAACGAGTGTTGAACTAATTCGCTGATGAAGAATTCAATGAAACAGTAGTTGTTATGCGGAAACACTGTTCAGAGTTGGACATCAGTATTGGACATTTGCTAATTATACTTACTGAGCCAGATTGCTGTCCCATGCAACTCAATATTGCCTACACTGACTGGCAGTAGCTCTTCAGGATTTCTGGCTGGGTTCTCTCCCAGCCCTGCCTCGAGTTGCCTTTGGGATCGAACCTGGGACCTTCTGTTTGCAAGGCAGACGCTCTACCACTGAGAGTTAGATAACCAACAAGCAGTATGGGAATTATAGCTGGATTGGCGCTGGCATGCCACGTCAATCCTGCCAAGGGTGGAAATGCAGCGCTGGCACACCACGCTGCATTGTAACGTCAGGATGGCAGACACGGGTCAGAAGCACAAAAGAACAAAGGAGGGTGGTGGAAAAGTACTGGAGGTCACAAGATGAGCACGGGAGGGGTGCATGAGGGGTGCACAAGATGAGCATGTGATGGGAGCATGGAGAGCAAGCACGTACGCAATGGAGAAGTCATGGGAGTTTTGGGGGTGTCACTTTTTGAGAGCATTTCCTTACATGGTGCTATGTACCACCGCTGGGTTAAACGTTTCCTTATTTGGTTCATTGAGTTGTACCTGTGGGGCTAATCATTAACCAATGTGTGAGATTGACAATAAAAGGAGGCACTCGGATCCTGTCGTCACATGTTTCTTTGCCAGCTCAACAAAGCAGTGAGTAAGAATGATTCCCTTGGATACCTTTTACATTGATCTGGAAGTGGAACAGGGAGAGAGACTTTCCCAACTGTTATAAGAAAAAACTGCTCCTTTCCCCTTATGGGGTATCCAAGAGCCCATATAGAGTCCTTAAGTGAGTTCCCTATCGGTAGGAGGAAATAACAGAGGCCAACCAGAGTATACGGTATTAAGAAGCAAAGTGGCTAGTAAACCTGATATTTATTGTAAAAGAAAAGTACTATTGCAACAGGATCCCCACTCACCACACACAGGAGGGAGGAGAGAACCCATAACAATGGTGTGCAAGCCCTTATACTGTATAGACTCTTGAAATTGCCCACCCTGTCGCCCAAGACCACCCCCCTAAAACATCATACATACATCACAGAAGGAGGCGGTCTACAGCAAAAATCCTGTCTGCCAGGATACTTGATAATGGTCACTGATTGCATTACCAGTGCAGTCTGGCCATTCGTTTGTGATGGTTAATACTAGTTCCTGAATCCAGGTCACAGGCTCACCCGATTCATACACAAATACGCCTTTTAAGACAGGCTTTGTAAGCAAAAAGAGAATGGAAAGGCTTTCCCCATTTCCCTCCCTTACTGCAGAGGAATATTTGAGGTCACTGGGAGAGTCAAAATGGCTTCAGGATTGCTCTCCTGTACTATTTTAGACACATGGTTTATATAGTTATGTATGTGTTTGCCTTCTACATTTATGAACATTTATTTTATATTTGAGACCTTAGAATTCTTATAACACACCTCTAATGTTACTTTCATTACTTCCCTAGGTGAAACCTACATAAGATCTGGACTCTGGATAGCCTTAATTCTTCTTTTGTTCCAGCCCAGGAAACATGAAATTTCAGAAACTGATCTTATCTGTCCTTGCACTCGCCTTTAGCACCATTTCTTTATTTATCGGGTGAGTCTCTTTCCCTGAATAACCTGTTCATGGCAGCCACCAACTTGGATGGCTTTGGAAGAGGATTAGACAAATTCATGGAGGAGGAGAAAGCTCTCAGTGGCTACTAGCCATGATGCCTAGGCATTGCCTCCATGCTTCTGAGTACCAGTTGCTGGAAGCCACAGGATAAATGCTGCCAGCCAGTGTAGACAACACTGAGCTAGGTGGAACAAAGGTCCTGTATGAGGCCGGTTACCATGCTTTGAGGAAAATCGCCTCCTATGCTAAATCCTTATTGCAGAAAGCAAAAATAATTCTGAATTAAATTCAATATTTTTCACCTGTAATACTAATCAGTACTAAAAAGTACAGCCTGCCACCGCCACCACGCCAAGTCCAACAAGACCATTTTATTGTTCATTTCCTTGCAGATGCCCCCATCCTGATAACATTTCTGAAGTCCTGCATAACCTTTCTGCCTCTTTTAACTGCTTATTTTTGTCCCCAGGGTTTTGATCGGGAAAGGACCGACCCACTACCTTCCATATTATCTTCCATGCCCAGATCTCTTGTAAGTACCATAGTGAGATTTGGGGGCTAAACTGCAGAGCCTCAATACTCCATCCAATGCTATGGTCCCTGCATTTTAGGGCAGAGGTTTTCAACCTTTATGAGTCCACGGCTTCCTTGACCAACTGCATTCTTTCTGCAACACCCCTGTGGGGCTCAGGAGCCCAGTTATGTCACCCCTTGCCTGCAAAACTGGCAGCCTCTCAGCCTTTCCCAAACACCCTCGCTTGTGGAGTGTTCCCTCAGCCTCCTCTCCTCTCCCCTCTCCCTGGTCTCTGAGCTGCCCCCCTCCCTGCCCCAAAGAGAGGTGCCTTCTCACACTGCCCTACAGGGGCCTGGGACTCACCTGTCCATTCCCAATAGCAAAGGCTGGCAGACTGGCTGGCTGCTGTCCCTTGCCCACTTGCTTGCTTACTCCGAGGCCGCTTCAGCTCCTGGCAACCAGCACCCCCTGGCCAGCCCCAGAGGAACCATTCTGCTGGGGAGCTTGTAGCCAGGGCTGCTGCAACAAACAGCTGTGCAAGCCTTTGGGAGGTAGAGATGCGAGAGGGCATCAGAGGAGGGAGAGAGGGACAGAGGTCAGTGTTGCCTGCGGCACCCCTGACCATCATTCAAGGCACCCCAGAGTGCCACGGCACACTGGTTGGAAACCACTGCTCTAGGGGATTAGACTAGATTACCTTTGGAGTACCTTCTAGCTCTACAGTTCTATGTTTTTTTGGTTGCAAGAGTGAAGTGTCAAACCAATTTAGCCTGTAGGAGCTTTGAAAAAAGAGGAACTACCACTGTCATGGGAGCTACATAATACCGGTACTTGTTCTGCGTTTATAAGAAATTAGTATGTTAGTGTGGCGTGGGACGCGGGTGGCGCTGTGGGTTAAACCACAGAGCCTAGGGCTTGCCAATCAAGAAGGTCAGTGGTTCGAATCCCTGTAACGGGGTGAGCTCCCGTTGCTCGGTCCCTGCTCCTGCCAACCTAGCAGTTCAAAAGCACGTCAAAGTGCAAGTAGATAAATAGGTACCGCTCTGGCGGGAAGGTAAACGGTGTTTCTGTGCGCTGCTCTGGTTCGCCAGAAGCGGCTTAGTCATGCTAGCCACATGAAGCTGTACGCCAGCTCCCTCGGCCAATAAAGTGAGATGAGCGCTGCAACCCCAGAGTCGTCCGCGACTGGACCTAATGGACCCTTTACCTTTACCTTTATGTTAGTGTGGCAGCACCTCTACCTTGCAACTCCCAGCCTATTGATGTCAGGTAGGCATCTTCACTGTACTCTTTTTGGCACCCACTGAAAAGATTTTTGTTCAGACAAATCTATCCTCACAGAACACGTAGGCTTGTGTTTTAAGTATGTTTTTAGCCAAACTGTTTTCATAACACTTTGCATCTTTTTTATAAAAAAAAAATCCTGTTTTTAACTTTCCTTTTCTTGACAATTTTAATGTTTGATGCAATTGTTTGCTTTTTTGCAAACTGTTTTAGAGGTTTTATTTCCAATTAAGTAATATATACCTTTAAAAAAAAACACGCACACACATAAATGAATAAATAAAAGTTGAATTTCCCTTTCTCTCTCTTTTTTTGGACAGTGCTTTGAAACTACAGTACAGAGAGGAGAATTCGCACCAGCTTTTCCCACAGTTAGTTCTCTTCCACTTGCATCTTCCTTAAAATTGCTGCTTCTTTCTTCTGGAGATTTGTTCTAATGTATCACTATTATCTTTTTCAGATTCTTTTATCCACAGCCATATTCTGTGCAACAGACGTAAGTGCCAGAAAGGACTGGCCCGATTCATATATTCTATTTATTAAAACTTTTAACAAATTTACTTGGTTTGTTTTTTTAAATGCAACAAAGAAGTAGACATTGTAGAAAAGTTTCAACAGTGATAAAAATTTAAATAAGACAAAAAATTAAATGTAAATAAGAATGTAAGAAAAGCCCTGCTGGATCAGGCCAATGGCCCATCTAAGTCCAGCATCCTGTTCTCACAGTGGCCAACCACAGAACCCAACAAAAAACCCTCAACCAGGATCTGAGCACACAAGCAATCTCACCTCCTGCAGTTTCCAACAACTCGTATTCAGAAGCCTTTCTTCCTCTGACCATGGAGGCAGAGCAGAGATATTGTTGTGGCTAATAGCCATTGGTTGCCTTACCCTTGATGCATTTGTCCAGTCCAAGTTGGTGGCTGTCACTGCATCCTGTGGAAGTGAGTTCCACACTTTAACTAGGTGCTGTGTAGTTAAATAATAAATTCATGAATACTGGTTAATTAAAATAAAATTCTCGCTTCAGAGGCCTGTCTAATTAACACCATTTTGAGGTGACCTCTAATAGAAGTCCAGGGTGACTTTTCCTGAACTGGGAAGCGTGTTCACACTTCTCTGAATTTTTGCAATGCAGTTCTCCAGCTGAGTAATGTGTAAAAAAAAAATGTGTGTACTTGGACAAAGTGTGCATTTGAAAATGTATATGTTAGTGAATAGAACATATAGAAATTCATTATATTAGGGAAAGTGACTTTGCAAAACTGTGTATGTATATTAGGCATAATTGCATATGAAAAATGTGTGTGTATCAGGAAAACTTGCAGAAAAATGCAGATGACGTTTCAGGAGTACTATACTTTAAAAAAAACAACAGGTGGAAATATGGAGAATTGAACTTATATTCAGAAAAAATAAGAAACTGAAATTGACAGATCTGATCACCAGTAGCATCCTATTTGCTCAATCAACACTTTTGACATTGCATTGCTTTATTTTCCTGGTTTCCACAGGCGCTCTGATGTGCTCACCGTGACTCCATGGCTGGCTCCCATTGTCTGGGAGGGGACATTCAGCCCTGAAATCTTGGACAGCATCTACAAGCCTTTGAACCTTACCATTGGACTGACTGCCTTCGCCGTTGGAAAGTAAGCAGAAAGGGCAAGAGGGGTTGGGAAGGTCTGCACATTTGCCAAAATCTAAAACATGATGTGGGCTGTAGCAACTTTGGTTATAAAAGGCCTTTGTTACCAGTGCCTGGCACAGACCTCTGACTGGGCTTAAGGACATGGGACGAGCCCTGCTGGATCAATAATAATAATAATAATAAACTTTTATTTATATCCCGCCCTTCCCCGCCAAAACCGGGCTCAGGGCGGCTAACAATCAAATACAAATATAAAAACACAGATTAAAAATACAGATATAAAATACACTTTAAAACTTAAAAATTTTGAATTTTAAAAGTTACACTAACAAATTACCCCAAAAGCCAAACGGAACAGCTCCGTTTTACAAGCCCTGCGAAAGGGTGCTAACTCTTGCAGGGCCCTCGTTTCTTGTGGCAGATCATTCCACCATATCGGGGCCAGAACCGAAAAAGCCCTGGCCCTGGTGGCTGCCAACCTGACCTCCTTATGACCTGGGATCTCCAGAAGGTTATTATTTGATGACCTCAAGGTCCTACCTGGGGCATACCAGGAGAGACGGTCCCTTAAGTACGAGGGCCCTAGGCCTAAAAGATAACTCTCCTACATTTTCCACCAAGTGATATTCAGAAACATTTACTGCCTCCAACAGTGGAGGGAGAGCATAGCCATCAGGGTTAATAGCTTTGTGGAGCTGCTGCATTTCAGGATGGGTAGCCCTAGGCCACATTGACCCCTGGTCTGATTCTGGCCTACTTTGCACATCACTTTAAACTAAGGTTACCAGACGTTCCCATTTCCTGGGGACAGTCCCCGGATTTACAAATCAGTCCCCATACAAAATCCATTTAAGCTGAAAAGTGTCCCAGGATTCATTGGAAAAAATCTGGTAACCTTACTTTAAACAAGATGGGGAACCTCCAGCCTTATGGGGCCTTAGGAGCCTCAGAAGCAGCCTTATACCAAATTAGACCATTGATCCATCTCACCCAATATTGCATACACTGACCAGCAGCAGTGCAGCTTGAAAATCTGCTTTTTAAAAACTCTGCCCTGAGCGATTGCTCTTAATATATATATTTTTAATGTTTGATCAGATACATACAATTTGCAAGCCATTTTTTGGAGTCAGCTGAACAGTACTTCATGGTGGGATACCATGTGAACTACTACATCTTCACAGACAACCCCAAAGACATCTCCGTTGTCCGCCTGCAGCCTGGGAGAACCCTCCACCTCATCCCTATAAAGAAACGTGCCCACTGGCAAGAAATCTCCATGCGCAGGATGGAGATCATAAACCGGCACATCTCAGATACAGCCCACCGAGAGGTGGACTATCTCTTCTGCCTGGACATTGACATGTTGTTTCATAACCCATGGGGCCCAGAGACCTTGGGGGAGATGGTGGCCGTGATCCACCCAGGTTACTACAAGGTCTCTCGGAGAGTGTTCCCATATGAGAGGAGACCTGCTTCCATGGCCTACATCTCTCAGGGAGAAGGAGACTTCTACTATGCAGGGGCGGCCTTTGGAGGCCTGGTCAAGAATGTCTACGAGTTCACCAGGGCTTGCCACATGGCCATATTGGCAGACAAGGCCAATGGCATCGTGGCGGCTTGGCATGAGGAGAGCCATCTGAACAGGCACTTCCTTTCCCGGAAGCCTTCAAAGCTCCTCTCACCAGAGTACCTTTGGGATGACAAAAAGTCAAAACCACCAGAGCTGAGACTCATACGGTTTTCGTCAGTGAGAAAGGATTATAGGAAGGTCAGGGACTGACCATGGTTGGGTCCATCTTGGCCTCACTGTGTATTTCTGGGCAGGGGAGCCCTGGGGATCAAATTATTTGGACCTGCAGAACCATTGCAGGGTTGGCAAAATCAGACGTGTCCCCCAACCCCTGCCGAGAGTACAGGCAGTAGGCTCAGATCTCACCCAGCCCACAGAACTCACAAAGTAGCTTTAGATCAAGCCACTGTTGCTTTGCTGCCACCACCCACTTGCAAAACAGGGATGGTAATACCCTCCTACCTCAAGGGGATTGAGGTAAGGATTGCTAAAGAAAATGTCGGTGAAGGATTTAGAATGCATAAGATGGCCAGGTTACATTTTTTTAAATGGTGGAGGGGTTGTCTTTGGGATCAGAGGAGGACAAAGGGCTCAATCAGCTGTGAAGGTGGGGAACAAAGCTCACCTTGCAATTTCTGAAACTTTGAAAAACAGCCTCCTTAGATATCAAAGCCTAACTTGTGGTTATGCGCTCTGCTGTGAGGAATGGGGAGGCAGCAGGGCTGTTCGGGCAGTGATGCCATGGCAATCTGCACATGCTTAAAGTCGGAAGAGGGGAGGGATGGTTCACCGTTCCCCATTATTTACCAAGGGATTCAGCCTTGCTGGCCTTTCATGTATCCTTCTCTAGCTAATCCAATGTTGCCTTGGCAGCATGCAAAGAAAGTTCAGAAGCCCATAGGGCAAGACACACTGATTGGAAGTGACTGGAGGGCATTTGATCCTCTGCCTGCCACCCATCTCTCCTAGGCTCTGCCCCCTTTTGAAGAAGTGGTTAAAGGGCCAAACCTCTTGCCTGAAAATGAGGCACTTTCTGCTCACCATGCCCTTCCTCCAGGTGCAGTCTCTGTGCTGTTAGACTGGCAACATATTGCGGGAGGCAGCCCATTCCTTGAAATGAGAAACTGAGAAGAAAGCAAGAAACTAGGGAGCCCTTCAGGCATCCATTTCATTCTGAATTCATAATGATTTGTGCTTATGATGGTTTCAGAGTGGTTAGACACCATCCCACTTTCAGTACTGTTTGCACCTGCAAAGGTTTTGAGGCAGAAAGACTCCAATGTTTCCAGTCAGTGCAAGACAGGTCATTATAATCTAACAGATATTGTAAGTCAAAACCACAAAACTGCCAAAGAAAATCAATGCAGCACACTAAATAATACAGGAAGTGTTACATCATAAACAAGTGTCTGCATCATAAACAATATAAGGCACAAAAGAAAGAAGTTTTATTGCAAAGAGGAAGGATCAATCCAGCCATAACTGACCCTGTTTTTGCAGGGCTGTCTTTGTTAACACCAGTTGCAGCCATGTATTGAATAAAAGGATAGCAATCCTATATAATAAAGTGCCTGTGTCCGTGCGTACGTTCCGTGTGTCAGTGGAAATGCGTACTGCGCATGTCCCACACGGACGCAGGGATTGGAGCATAGAGGACGACGCAGAGACTTCGGGCGGCCAGGGATTGGAGTGGGCGGAGGGGGGCGTGTCCGAGAGGGCGGCCGTGCGCAGGCGCAGCGTCAGTTGGGTCAGTGCCGCCGCCTCGCACGGAGCTGGCCGCTCCTTCTCCCTCACACTCTCCCCTCCCAGCGCACGCAGCTTTTGCCTCCAGGGTAGCAGCGGCGGCGGCAGTAGCGGGAACAGCGGGCTCTCTGGGGTCCGGGCCCGGGGCGGCGGCGGCGGTTGCCGGCTCGGCCGTGCCCACTCCGGGTCCGTGCGGGGCGGTGTCAGGGGTCTCTCTCTCGCGCTGCTACCCGTGATGCGGAGGTCGGGGCTGGGCCAAGGGTCCCGACCGCCGGACCGCCTTCTCTCCCCTCCCAGCGCACGCAGCCTTCGGCGGGAGAGAGAGAGAGAAAGCGCAGGATGCTGGCGAGGAGGCTCTTCCTCTCTTGCTTCCCTTGCGCGCGCACGCACGCACACACAAAGGGAGCCTCCGCCGCGGCGCGAGGCCGGGCTCTGTGCCTTCTCCCCAACCCAAGTGCGGCTCCCCAGCCCGCCGCGCTTGAACCGAGAAGAACCCTCCGCGGAAGCAAAGTTAAGGGGGGAGAGCGCGCGGAAGGAAGGAATGAAGGCTCCCTTTTTCTGTGTGTGTGTGTGTGTGTGCTCGCCGACCCCGGCCACCTCCCTGGCAGCGCCAACAGCAGCCGCCTGCAGCCCATGCGGGCGACGGTGCCTTTCCAGCTCAAGCAGCACGGCAGCCCCACGAGGGGCGGCAGCGGCATTTCACGCGCGGCGGCGGCGACATCGCCTCAGCCGCCGCCTCCACCTTCTTCTTCTTCACCGCCGGCGCCTCCTTCCTCGCACACCGCCAGCCCGACGGCGGCAGGCGAGCGATGTCAAGCGGGAGCCGCTCGGTCAGCTCTGCGCCTCTCCCTTGCGAGAGGATTGGCCGGCGCGGCATGACTGACAGGGCCGCCTCTCCCGCCCGCCACAACAACCAGCCTTTCTTTCTTATGAGGAGAAAAGGCCGGTATATAGCGAGTGGGAGAGGTGGGTTGCCAAAGGGAGGGAGAGAAAGAGAGAGAAAGAAAAAGAGAGAGGCAGGCAGGAGGAGGAGGTGGGCGAAAGCACGGGGGGGGGCTCACTTTAGCCTATGAGACTGCAACCCCCACCCCACCCCCGGGGAAAAAACCCTTTACCTTTTTTGCTTCAAACTTAAATCCACTGCTGCAGAAGCTGTTTCAGCAGTAGGCTACCCTCCAGCTTTTCCATTATTGTATTTACCTTTGCTTCCAGAGGAGCTATTAATTCCTTCTAGGCTTGTATGATTCTGGCTTTTAAGGGAGATGCATTATGCTTCAAACTATTCCCTGAATGTGGCATCCAAGTATTTTGGTTTTACAGCTGTATTTTCTGCTATTTAAGAGGCACAGCAGCCATGTTGTCTTCTTCTCCACTTGTTTATAGGGGCCTCACATGAAGCATTGAGCTAACCTTCCCTGTTTGGAGTGAGTGAAATGCTGCTGTGGACATTCCCTTAGACAGAGGGAAGAGGATTTTTTAAAAAAAATAAAAATAAATGCTGTGCAATCAAACAGATTTTAGTTCAAACTGGCATCCAGGGGAAGAAACTCTGTTCTAAGTGGCCATTTTGGTTTCCGTTAAGCCACACCCATTGTTGCTGTTGTTGCTGTTTATTTTTTTTATTTATTTAAAAGCACTTTCCTGCACCTGGAAGGGGGCAGGCAAACCTTGAGGGTCCAGGTCACCCCCAACCCTATTCCCTGAGCTTTCTAAAACACAGCTACTCAACATTTCAGAGAGTAATGCTTCAAACTCTTTATTGTACCATGTACTGTATCCTATATAATAAAGTTGCTGTGTCCCTGCGTCCAGTCCGTGTGTCACGGAATTGCGCTACTGCGCATGTCCGTGTCCCACACAGACGCAGGGATTGGAGCGGGCGGAGAGGGGGGCGTGTCCGCGAGGCGGCAGCGGCGCACGCGCGTTGTCAGTTGCGCCAGCGCCGCTGCCTCGCACGGACGCAGAGGGCCACCCCATCCTCGCCACCACTACAGCCGCCCCCGGGGAAAACGAAGAAGGGGGAGGGAGCCCCTCTCCACCCCCCAGCGGCCGCTGTTCTGCCTCCTCCTGCCTCCTCCTCCTCTAGCGCCCGTTATTGAACGGGCTAACTTCAACTAGTTCTAAATAAATCCCTGCCAGGGAGCATCACCTGTAAGTGATTTCTAACCCAGCAGCTATAAGAGGAAAAACCACCAGGGCTTTATATAGTAAATCCTGGTTTTCATTCCCAAATATATATTTTTAAAAGAGCTAAAGAAGGTGTTGATTTTAAACCCAGCCTCAGAAATGATCCTGTGTGTGTGTGTGTGTGTGTGTGTGTGTGTGTGTGTGTGTCCTGTTTTTGTTGTGCCTATAGTGCAAGAGAGCCCCTTTCAGGCAGCGATAATACATTGCAGAACAAATCAGGCCACATCTGCACCATACATTTAAAACAGTGTCATGGCTCTTCCCAAGGAATCCTGGGAAGTGTTGTTTGTTAAAGGTGCTGAGAGTTGTTGGGAGACCACCATATTCCACTCATAGAGTCATAATTCCCAGTTGCTTTAACAATCAATCCCTCTTCCCAGGGAACTCTGGGCGTTGTGGCTCTGTGAGGAGAATAGGGGGCCTCCCAACAACTCAGCAGCATACAACAAACTACACTTTTCAGAATTATTTGAGGGAAGACATCACTGTTTAAAGTGGTAACAATGAGGAATTTTTTATGTGGCATTACCAGTATGGAGCACTGGCACCTCATTATTAGTTTTTTGCTGTCCATGGCAGCCATTTTGTGCTGCCACCGATTACACTTTTATCGATATATGAGTACCAGCCCTCACTTTTTTGCCAAATAAAAGCAGCACTGGGTATTATAGTGCTTTAAATGGATAGTGCTGATGGGGCTGCAGTGTAGATAATACTAAGCTAGGACTCTGCTATACAGCTGCAAATATAACGTATGAAGTGTGTTTTAAGTGCATTATACGAATGTGGCACTAAATGGCACTGGTGAGCTAATGACAAATTCCATCTATATTTATAAACGTTTTTTCCTAAAAAGCATTTTCACAGCATTTTTTATATCTGTGTAGATTCAGCCTTGGAGACAATCCTGGGAGCTGTACTTTGTTAAGGGTGCTGAGAGTTTCCCTGGGAAGAAGGTTTGACTGTTAAATCACTGAAAACCATAGCTCTTGATGATTCGAGTAGGGGGTATCCTAGCAACTCAGTTTCCTTAACAAACTACAATTCCCACGATTCTTTAAGCCATGGCTGCTTAAAGTAGTATGATACTGCTTTAAATGTAGAATGCGGATGTAGCCTTATAAAGCATAATGATGTGTGGATGGTTCAGGATAAATCCACCACTAATGTGCTATTATTACATAATGTGGCAGAATGCAGCCTTCAGAAAATAGTACTACAATGGAACCCCGGGTTACGCACGCGATCCGTTCCGGGGCCGTGCTGCGTAACCCGGGCATGCGTAACATGAACGCACGGGGGGGCGAAGTTTGCGGTTTTCTGCACTTCTGCGCATGCACGAACTGTACAGAATGCTTCTGTGCACCCGCGCGCCGCGCACACTCTGGGGAGGACTTCTGGGTCGCAGAGGTCCGCAACTCGAACGTAGGCAACACGGAGCGTACGCAACACGAGGTATGACTAGTCCGAAGGGGCCCTGAGACAAATTGAAATGGTCAGATTTGTCAATCCTTATAGAGAACAAGTGAAAGAAAAATGAGAGGCAGATTCAGTTGCCTTCTAATTAAAATTGGTAACTTTTGTTTATGAAACTGTGTTACTTTTCTCTTCCTTCAGTATCTCAGAAGGGCTCCTTTACAATCCTATATAATAAAGTGCCTGTGTCCGTGCGTACTTTCCGTGTGTCAGTGGAATTTGCAACTGCGCATGCGCCCCACTGACACACGGATTGGACAGCTCTACTCCCCCCCCCCAACAGGGACGCAGGCATTGGAGCGGCCGGAGAGGGGGGCGTGTCCGGGAGGCAGCGGCGGCGGCGCACGCGCGTTGTCAGTTGGGGCAGCGCCGCCGCCTTGCACGGAGCCTCCTCCTTCTCCTCGAGAGCCCCTCCGCTCCCCGGGCGCGCCATCTTCGCCTCACCCGCCGAGCCGCAGCTCCGCCAGCAACAGCAGAGCGCAGCGGCCCGCTCCTCCGATGTGCGCGCCCGGCTCAGCAGCCCCGGTGGGTGGCCGGCTGCTTGGGTGGGGCGATCGGCGGATCTGCTCGCTCCTCCCGGCGGCGCATCCCTCGCCTGGGTCGAGCCTTCTCCTTCGGACGCCTCGGGCGAGCTGCGGGCAGCTCTGCTCCCTCCCTCCCTCCTGCCGCCGCCGCCTTCCGTCTCTGGGCGAGCCCAGCTGGCCCGCGCCGTCTGCTCCGGTTCCTTCTTCCTCGCTCGCTCGCTCGCTCACTCGCCAGGCTGCCTTCTCTCCCGTCAGCTGCTGCCTTGCGCCTTCTTGCCGCGCTGCTGCCCCGGGTCAATGCTGGGCTCGCCCTCCGGCGCCGCAACGGGCTCTTCGGCGGAGCTGCGCCTCTGGGGAGAAGCCCGGGGAGCTGGGCGGGGAGGCTGCTGCGCCGAAGGAGGAAAGCTCACGCTGGCCTCGGCTGCGCGGCTCTTTGGGAGCGGGGCGGGGTGGATTGGGCCCCCGGCAAGTGACAATGGCCAGGTGGCGAGGCTCTCATTGGCTCTGCCCTTGGCTGCGAGCCCAGGTCCGCTGTGAGAAGTAATGGACGCTATTATTTTAGTTTTTAAAGGGGGGGGGCAGGAGACTGGAGTCTGGAGTCCTCCTTGGCCACCACTTAGGAATGTCCCTACTGAAGGGGAAGGGGCTCCCAGTCTTTGGATTGAAGGGAGCGGCCCAGCAGGGAAGGAGGGCTGCTGCGCGCCCTGGCCGGGAGAAGGCGAGCCGGCCGCGCGGACCTTTCCTCTTCCGGGACGCGCGGCGCGGAGCTCCCTCGGACGGCTCAAGGGGAAGGAGGGCGGCGCGGTTTAAAAGGGAAAGGAGGGTGGCCGCCACTCCCCCCATATAATTTCTAGCGCCCGTTTTTTTAACGGGCTTAATTTACTAGTCAATAATATTTTCAAAGGCACCAATGCTGGTAAGTGTCTAGCAATATATAGATTAAATTTAAAACACGATGGATTAAACAGCAGATGATTCAGTGGAAAAAGGAGACAGTTGATTCATTAAATTAAATATTGTTTAATTGGCAGACAAGTAGGCTACTGGAAGTGGTGGGAAGAATCCCCTCTTTACTATGAACAGTTTTGCTAATATGAATGCTAATTTTTTGATCACAATAGCAATTATGGGTTGTATCCAATCCAACATTAGTCCCACTTAAAGTGGAAGGTTTGAAATTAGCGAGCATCACTAGCTAAGGAGTAAAGCTTAAAAGTTTATTTATTTAATGGATTTGTTCAGAAAAAGAAGAGCCATGCTGGATGAAGCCAATGACCCATCTAGTCCAGCATTCTCCCAGTGGCCAACCAGGTGCTCATAATGGGAAGCCCACAACCAAGACCACAAGCAGACAACTCCTTTGCTAGAACAGCTTCACTGGCTACCCATCTGCTTCTGGGCACAATTCAAAGTGCTGGTAATGACCTATAAAGCCCTACATGGCTTAGGTCCAGGCTATCTGAAGGACCACATTGCCTCATATGAACCTGCCTGACATTGAGATCTTTCGGGGAGGCCCTTCTCTTGGTCCCACCACACTCACAGGCAGGCTTAGTGGGGACCTGGAACAGGGCCTTCTCAGTGGCTACTCCCAGACTTTGGAATTCCCTCCCTGGATAAGCTAGACTGGCTCCCTGTTTGCTATCCTTCTGCTGGCAGATGAAGACTTGTTTCAACAGGGTTTTGGGAAATGACTGCTTTTAATTAAAGGGTTGGTGCCGTGCTGTTTTTATTGTAATTTTCTGTAATATTCTAATAGAGCTCATATAGATGATATAGATTTGTTTTAATTCTCTTAATGTTTAATGGTTTCTAATGGGTCGTCCCCCCCATTTTTAGCTGTTCATATTTTATCTGTAAGCCACCTTGTGTCCCTGTCATGGGGAAAGGCAGGATATAAATAAATATGTAATCATCATCATCCCACTACCTGTCTGGCTATCTGCCTAACAGTGCAATCCTATGCTTGTCTACTAAATACTGCTGAGTTCAATCTCTCTCAGGTTGATGGATATAAACAGGATCGCATTGCAATCTTTTGGGATCAGGGGAGTGGGGTTGGGAAAAAAAATTACACTAGCTCCAGTTGGCTAATGACCCACTGATGGCAAATGTCTGAGAGGCAGGATTGCAGAAGAAGGGGAACTGAGGCAGGTGATGATCTCACCGAAGAAGAATGAGGAGTGGAATGTCAAAGATGACAGAATTAAGCAGGTCTTGTTTCCAGGGAAACGGCTCCCAAAAAGCTTGGGAGGGAGGCAGGAGGATGTGGGGGAAGAGGGAGACGGTGAGAAAGAGAAATTCAATTAGGCAAAAGCGCAGAGTGGAAAATCAGATGGTAAAATGGAGGCATCATCAGAGTGTGCCCTGGCTCATTTATGTCAGTAAGAACCAGAATCCAAGACCCACACCCTGCCCCAAGTAAAATAACCACTGGAGCCCCCACCCCCACCCTGTGTTATCAATGCTCAGCTGGGTGACTGGGCCTAGCCACCTTTTATTTTTCCCAGAATGCTTGGATTACAGGCATTGTGGAAAATTTTGTTTATTTTACTTTTTTTTAAAAAGGAATTTATCCCCTGGTGTGTGTGTGTGTGTGTGTGTGTGTGTGTGTGTGTGTGTGTGTGTGTTTAAATATATATCTCTATCTGAACAAACAAAACACTGAAAATGCAAAATGTGTGATCAAAACGTTGGAAACATTGGAACGTTTGCAAAGAAACCCATTTTAAGCAGGCGCCTGAAAGCCAGCACGGCATAGTGATTAGAATGTCATACTAGAACCCGAGGAGGACTATGGTTCAGATCCCCCCCCACTTGGCCATGAAGCTTTAACTGGGTGCAACTTTGGGGGCCAATCACTGCCTCAGCCTAACCTACCCCACAAGGTTATTGTGATTAATTGAAGAGGGAGAAAACAATGTACAGTGGTACCTCGGGTTAAGTACTTAATTCGTTCTCCGTTCTTAACCTGAAGCGTACTTAACCTGAAGCACCACTTTAGCTAATGGGACCTCTTGCTGCTGCTGCGCCGCCAGAGCACGATTTCTGTTCTTAGCGGAGTTCTTAACCTGAAGTTCTCCCCTTCCTCATTTAATCCCCAGAACAGGCAGTGCTGGGTCCAAAGTCACCCAGTGACCCACATGGCTGAGGTGGGATTTGAACCCTGGTCTCCGAAGTCTGACGGCTATGGGCGTAGCCAGTATTTTTTTTGCATGGGGCAGACCTTTTGTGGTGGGGGGCAGAACCTCAATTAGCTATGTATGTTTAAGTATTTTTATTGATTTGGGGGAGGGCAGGTGCCCCTCCCTGGCCCCCCCCCCCGCCTCCCTGGGCTACGCTTATGCTGACAGAACTATGTGAAGAAAAAATAAGCTGGAATATAAATGTAATGAATACTGTAAAAGCAAAATAAAGAGTATTGATGCTCACAGAAATCACTGCCCTTAAGCCCAAAGAATGTAGTGTGAGGCTGTGACCAATATGTTAGGGCTTTGGCTGGGGGAAGATCTGAGTTCAAATTCCCTGCATATGCTTCCCTCAGGCTGAAAATGATTCCCAATCACAGGGCAGGAGTGCCAGCTTGGCCCCGTGACCATGGGTGCCCGGGGCTGTGGGTGCCATGCAGTGTGCATGGTACTGGCACTGAAATTTGTGGGTGCCCGTCCCCTTCATGGGGAATTTTGTGGGTGCTTCAGCACTCAGGGCCCCAGGGAGTTGGTACCCATGTCACAGGGTTAAAATATCGTACCCTGCAGTGTAGGTTGCGAAACAAAAGAGACAGAAATAGCCTTGCAGCATCTTTGCCGGCAGATGGCGCACTATCCCTTGCAGAACTCCATTGATGTTTGAGCTGTTTCTTTGCTGGCTGGACCAACCTCACATGGGGGTGGGAATATGTTAATACGGGTACAGTATATGCTACCACAAGCTCATCCAGGCTAAAGAGTAACAACACTGCATGCATTTACGGACCCAGAATCGCTTGTCTACTTGCAAGTAGTATATAAGGGTTCATAGGAGCCAACTCCTAGCAGCAGAGGAGTCTTCAACACTCCCCGAAATATTTGAGTGACCCAGGTCTCTCAAATATTAGGTATCTGAAGAAGTGTGCATGCACACGAAAGCTCATACCAAGAACAAACTTAGTTGGTCTCTAAGGTGCTACTGGAAGGATTTTTTTTATTTTATTTTGCCAGGTCTCTCAGTTATTGGAAATTCCCATTCAACTAGTATTTTATTCAAATTGGCACCCCTGTTAAGGGTTCAAATGCCCACTGAGTGAACTTGGGCCAGCCTCTCAGTGTACCTTATTTATTTTATTGCACATATATCCCATCTTTTCCTCCAAGGTGGTGTACATGGTCCCCCACTCCTCATTTAATCCCCACGCCAACCCTGTGAGGTAGGTTACACTGGGAGGCTGGCCAATATTTTATTCAAATTGGCATCCCTGTTAAGGGTTCAAATGCCCACCTTTGGCCAGCCTCTCAGTGTAACCTACCTCACAGGATTGGCGTGGGGTTTCAATGAGGAGTGGGGAGGGGGAGAACCATGTACACCACCTTGGAGAAAAAGATGAGATATACATGCAATAAAATAAATAAGGTGGGTGGGAATAGATACTGGCACCCACATCAATGAAAGCATGATAAGAAGGTGTTTTTTTGTTTTGTTTTTTTGAGCTGCAGCCCACCCATACACTGGCCTAGTCTCGTGCGGTGGTCTAACCCCCCCCCCCCCCGGATTGCTGGCACCGGCTGAATCACGCTTGTCGCCATCCTCCTCGACTCTTGAAACCCCAAATGCTCTTTTATGAAAAAAATAATAATATAGGCAGGCTTCGCGTTACCAGAGCAACCCACTCTACCATTGCCAGCCACCACCGCTGCTCTGCCCTCTTCACTGCTGGCATGAAATTGATCAGGCAAGGCTGGTTCCAGGAGCTTCTGTTCACCTCCCCAGCATCCCCGGGGGCGCCTGAAAATGTTCAGGCTTCGGTGTGAATGGAGATCAAGCGGTTGGGGGCGGGCATTGCTTTATATGCCATAGCCTCGCAGGGCGCTGGGGGGCCGTTAATTGGAAGGGCCCTGCTGGGTCTTCTGTTCCTGTTAAGAGCACATGTTGCAGGCCCTGGGACTGAGCCTACAGTGGAAATATCCCATGCAGAGGACCTGGACCAGGGGTAGGCAACCTAAGGCCCGAGGGCCGGATGTGGCCCAATCGCCTTCTCAATCCGACCCACGGACGGTCCGGGAATCAGCATGTTTTTACATGAGTAGAATGTGTGCTTTTATTTAAAATGCATCTCTGGATTATTTGTGGGGCATAGGAATTCATTCATTTTTTTTTCTTTTCCAAAATATAGTCCACTCCCCCCCCCCTCATGGTATGAGGGACAGTAGACCGGCCCACAGCTGAAAAAGGTTGCTGACCCCTGACCTGGAAAAAAAACGTGTTCCACCTGTGGTGTAGTTGTTAACGCAATGGTTCCTAAACCTTTTCATGCTACCACTCTCTTGGTTCCATAAACTCGTCCCCAGTGCCCTTTACCCTACCCCATAAAAAGTATTATTCAGAATACTGGTTTGTGTGAACATAGGAAGCTTCCTTATACTGAGTCAGACTTTGGTCCATCTTACAGGTAGGTAGCTGTGTTGGTCTGCCATAGTCAAAACAAAATAAAAAACAAAAAATTTCCTTCCAGTAGCACCTTAGAGATCAAGTTTTTTCTTGGTACTGTATGAGCTTTCGTGTATCTGAATACACTGTGTATCTGAAGAAGTGTGCATACACACGAAAGCTCATACCAAGAAAAAACTTAGTTGGTCTATAAGGTGCTACTGGAAGGATTTTTTTTTATTTTTTATTTTGCTTTGGTCCATCTTGTTCAATGTTGTCTACACTGACTGGCAGTGGCTCTCCAGGCTTTCAGACAGGGGCTCTCCCAGCTCTATACAAATTTATAAATAACTAGCTGACCCGGGCCACGCATTGCTGTGGCTGATTTTATGCTTATTACCATCAGCATCAGTGTCAGCGGCGGTAGATTGCAGCGCTGCGGCGCCTCTAATGGTGGCGGGAGGCTGTCAGCAGTGGCTGTAAACAGCTGCTGAAGGCCGCAGATTGCAGCATTGAGGCGCCTCTGATGGCGGCGGGAGGCTGTCAGCGGCGGGAAAGTGTCTTCGTCGGGTGAAGGCCTCAGATTGCGGTCCTGAGGTGCCTGTAATGGCGGTGGGAGGGTGTCAGTGGCGACTCGGAGGCTGCGGTTTGGGTGGTGTGAGGGCGCAAATGGCTGTGAGGCGTTGTAGGCACTGTGTGAAATGGTGGACAGAGAGGGCGAGGTTTTGCTGTGATGTCATACGTAAGCGCAAATTTCTTGCTTTTTTTAGCTGTAGTACCAGCATAGCCATCGCTAGAGGGCGCTGTTTTGCTGGTGGTGTCATATGTGTGGGACAGAATTTTTTGCGGTTTTTCTTTATTTTAGGTATGACAGGTGTGGTTTTTCTGAATTTTCATTACGGCAGATCCTTCCTTGATGGTCATGCTACGATGTGTCCTAAATTTGATGCGATTCGGTCCAGCGGTTACGGAGCACGGTGGCGTCCGCCGCGCACGCAATGGGAACATTTTTATCTATATATAAGATAATAATAATAATACCTGGAGACACCACTAGGGATTGAACCTGAGACCTTCTGCATGCAAAGCAGATGCTGTACCACTGCTACAGCCCTTCCTCTAATGATAAAGTAAGATTCTAGTGAGTCCTTACAGTTCTGAATTAAAGGCCGAATTAAATAAGAAGCTGCCATCTACTGAGTCCTCAGTATTGTTTACACTGACTGGAAGCAGGTTCTTTGGGTTTGGGGCAGGGAACCTCTCCCAGACCTATATGGAGATGCTTCTGCATGCAAGGCAGATGCTCTGCCACTTCTAAGGAAGATAATAACAAAATAAAATTTGAAACAGTAACAATTAATTTATTCACAACCAGATTACAATTATTTAGTTTAATTAGTTAAACAAAACTGATGAACTTGATCCTTTTCCTTTAGGCTGTTAAAACATTATACACACCCACACCCACACACACACCTTGTGCCCATCTATATTTTGAAAAACAACAAAAACAAAAGAAAATTTCTGTATTTGCCTACATTAGTGCATCTTTAAAAAAATCCAAACAGGCATTCTGCACATGTTGAGAATAAATTTAGCCCTCAGATTATAAAAAAAAAAAAACCCCTCCTTTGTTCCATTGTTGTTTGGCTGTTCTGTCCATGATCAGAATCCTTTACAAAACAACCCCTTTAATTTCCTCCCTGTAGGCCTGTCTGCACCTCTGGAGCACTGCAGCCAATCTGGGTGCAGTCAACCACCAAGTCAACTAGAGATGCCTCCTTTATATATAGGTTATATAGATTCGCATTCGAGGAGGGGAAAGCACTCTGCACGCGCTCAGGGGCCTCCTACCCAACGATGCCTTGCGGTTTACAGTACTGTGTTTTGGAAACGCGAGGTGGCGTTTGCTAGCTTGGAAAAATATGTGGGAGACGGGGAGCAGAGTAAAGCGAAGAGGCGATCTTTTAAAAGCCTGCTGGCGGCTGTTTGAGTCATTTCAGTCCCCCCTCCCCTTCGCACCCGCACTACCCCCGCCCTTTGCAAATTGTTGCAAGCTGCGCGTAACGTTCAGAGTGCTGTCTCTCTCTGTCTCTGTCTCCAGACTCCCCAAAAGCAGATCCATTTTTTCCCCTTCCTCTTCCTCCTTTTTCTTCACCCATGGACGTCTTTTTGCAGGAGAGCGACCAGGAGAGAAGCAGCGAGGCGCTCCTCTCCCCAAGCAGCGCGGGGAGACAACAATAGGAAATTGAAGAGGCCGGGGGAGGCGGAGGGAAGCGAAATTGACTAGCAACGAGACTGTGCTGGTGGCGAAGGGGAAAAAAAATTCCTCCTTTGCTGGACGCAAAAAGCGGCTGCTGTGTATAAGAGAGTTTTATGGAGCCGCCGGCTGGGAATCGCCCTAGTTCCGCCCGGAGAAGGAGATCAGGAAGACGGGATTATTATGGGCTTGCCAAGAAGACGCTGAGCTACTCCCGGGTGGTGTTCGCAGGGGTTGGGGCATCGCCAGGCTCGCTGGAGACCTGCTGCCGCGGCCGCCTTTCTTAACTGGGCTAAGCCAGGCAGCAAGGACTCTTGACAAGGCGAAAAAGAGGGAGAGCCCTTTCCTGAGCTGGATTTATAACCGCATGGCAAGCGACCAGTGAGTGACCCGGCGATCAGGGCAAGCGACCCTGAGTGGATTTCTCTCCTTCGCCTTTTCTCCTCAAACAGCCTTTGGGAACGATGAGCGGGAGATGATGATGTTGGATAGCCAGGTAAAGGACGCGCGCTTTCGCAAAGGCTAGAAAATAATAATCGTGATCGTAGAGGTGGAAGGGGACCCAAAGGGGGCATCTAGTCCAACCCCCCAGTAATGCTTTGCAGCGCAAGCGAAAGAGCAGCCACCCCCACCCCCACCCCACAAATGGGGGAAATAATAGGCAGGTCGTCGCCCCCGAGAGTTTGCGATCTGGGGTTTGCCAGCAGGTGGAAAACGGACAGGTGGCTTATTTAGTCAGAACTGCTTCTTCTTCTTGTTGAAAGGAAACTGCCTTATATAGCTTAGTACTGCGTACACCGACTGGCAGCTGCTCTCCAGGGTTTCAGACAGGGACTCTACCCCAGCCCTACCTGTAGATGCCAGTGGGGATTGAACCTGGGACCCTCTGCCACTGAGCTACGGCCCTTCCCCAGCTTATGCTGTGTGTGGCATCTGACAACATAACATAAATGAAAATGCTTTGGTCTCTGCCCCACAGTGCTTCAGTCTACAGTCGGCCAGGATATACAGAAGCCGATTGAATCCTTTTATGAGGAAGACCTTATCAGTCACTTCTCTGCCTTATGTTTGAGCTTCTTGGAAAGGGAGGAGCTAAGATGGACCTTTGGCCTGATCCAGCACAAAAGCCCTTGTATTATTACAGTACGATTAGAGAGGAGAAAGACAGGCTGACTGGTGGCTATATGAGCTGTGACAGCCAAATAGAACCTCCATTTTCAGGAGCAGTTTGCCTTTCAGTACAAACCGTTGGGTTAGGTGCTCATGAAAGGCTATTCCTCCAAGTCCTTGGTCTTGAGCTCTGTGATGCTTCTGACTGGCTGGTCTCAGAGGGTTCCTGTCCCCCCACCCTTGCTCTGATCCAGGAAGGCAATTCTCGAGTTGACTGTGGGTTGGGTGGGGGGAGTGGAGACTAGATGAAACTAAAAAAAGAGGTACATGAGCAAATGCAATTTCAGGACATTCTGGAAACACACACACACACACACACACACACACACACACAAGGGCTTCCACTTTGGAAGTGGTGAAGATCACATGAATTAGAAGGGGAGGCTATCTCTGAGCATGTGCCGAGTGCTTCCCACTAACGCAGCCTTTGCCAACGCTCCAGAAGTTTAGAACTGGAATTCCAAGCAGCCCTAGCCAGCATGCTGGTAATTGTAGTGCCAAACATCTGGAGGGCACCTGGTTGGCAAAGAAGGTGGCATCCCTTCCCCCGAGTGTTCTTAGGATTTAAAGCCCATTTAAAGCACATTACTTCCCCTCAATAATCCTGGGAACTGTAGTTCTTTAAGGCTGCTGGGAATTGTACCACTGTGAGGGGGTAAAAGCTACAGTTCCCAGGATTCGGGGGGGGGGTCATGTGTTTTTAAACATATGATGTTTGTTGCAACCTGCTTTTCAACAGGCCACACCAGTGGTTGAGTAGCTTCCTTGCATGTAGATTAAATCCTTGGCATCTCCAGGTAGGGCTGTGAGAGATCCCTACCTGAATCCCTGTAGATCCAGTCAGTGTAGATAGTACTGAGCTAGATGGACCTATGGTCTGTCTCAGTAGAAGGCATATTCTTCTGTTCCTAGGCACCAGCTCCAGGACTTGTGGATTAATAATGCTGATGATATAATTATAGAATTATAGAATCTAAATTTGGGACTGGGCTTCCAGCCAGCTCTGAAGCCGTGGCACCTCTACCTCTTCCCCCACCCCTTCCAGTTAGCCCACAAAAAACATTTTGCGTAATGGGGTTGTTGATGCTTTTGTGGGTTTGCCAAATTATCACCTTCACCTCTGCCGAGAGGACATGCTCTTAGCTGTATTACGCCATCCCTGCTTTGCTGGGGGTGGGGAGGGGGGTGAGGGAATTCAACCTCAAGAATTTCATTTAATTCCCGCCATGAGAGGGAACCAGGAGTTGCCTAGAAAGAAGGAGGCTACTTTCAGGAAACCTGTCTAACATGGTTTGAGATCCCTGCCACCCTTCTCATGAATCCTTGCAGTGTTTGGAGGATGCTGGGGAAGTCACTTTTGTGGAGTGGGAAATTTGTGTCCCACCATGATCCTCAGCGACATAGGAAAATAATATTCACTAATTTGACCAGTTCAGGAGTATCCCAGAGTCTGAGATTTGAAACCTGAGATCTGGGGCGGCCCCGATGATGTCATGGGGGGAGGCCTCCCAGTGATGTCACAGGGGTGGGCCTTGGAGATGGAGGTTAATTGGGAGAGGGGAGCAAAGGAGAGCCACCCCACCCCCAGAGTGTCTCTTCTATAATTTGCAGTCAGCTCCTGCTGGGCTGAAGCTTGCAAGTTGTATGCACAGTCATCATCATCATCATTTTTATTGTCATTATTACTATTATTAAAGGCCATCTCGCATACCTGGAGATTCATGCCAATCTGCTGCCACCTGGAGATGGCCAGGCAAACCGGGAGACTTTGCGTCAGACCTGGAGGTCTAACAGCCCAAGTATGAAAGGATATTAACTTGTCTCCTACAGTTGGTCTGAGCAGCCAGTGTTTCAGGAGCAGAAATGGTTTTGTGCCTGTTTTGCCTGGTGGGGCAGAAGGCAGCGAGCCCAAGAGGTAGATGGGGCCAATAATGAGTGGAGACAGGGCCAATGGCAAGTGGAGGCAGAGCCAACTAATTATGGTTTTGTTCCTATCCTCCTCGCTAATGAGTTCTGCAAGAGCAACTAAGGAGGAGGAGGAGGAAGCTGGCAGTCTGTGCCACTTGCTGGACTGGTTGTAAGAAAGCAAGCCCATGCCAGGAGGGTGGTCAGCTGGGTGCACTTGCCCTGGACCTCAGAGGACTAAGCTGGCTGTTCCCCACCAGGGACCGGCCAATTTTTTGCTTGAGTTTATAACTTTATTCTAACAAGACTCCTACTTTGGGCCTCACACAAGCTCTGCACAAGGCTGAGACAGAAGATGTTTGTTTGGCTCAGGGCAGACTGAAGTTCATAGGGCAGTGCCCATTTCGTCCTAATGGACCAGCCTCCACTGTCTGGCACAGCACTGGTACTGGAAATTCTCTCCCTCTTGCATATGTGTGTTACTCAGTGCTTACTGTGCACAAGCTCAGGTGCCCCTTCTGTTCAATTCCAGGACAGTGTCATAGCTGGAGGACAAGCCTCTTTGGGATTTTTTACTCTCGTTCAGGGTGGATAAAAATCAATGATTTTTTTTAAAAAATCAAAAAAATCGGATTTTTTTGATTTAAATTGGATTTTTTTGATTTAAATCGGATTTTTTTGATTTAAATTGGATTTTTAAAATAAAATGCTTTTGGAGGAAAAATCTTTCTAAATATAGTCTTCTATTTAAGTTACATTGTAGTCCAAAGGCTATTCATCAGGAAATAAGGATTTGTTTTAAGTTTATCAAGTGTGCTAAAACTCAGTCTAAGTTTTTTTAAAAAAAAATGTTTAACCACATCAGTTAACAAACATGGATACATATGCTATCATGTTATTGTTTTAGTTAAATAAATTGTTTAAATGGTTATTAAGGAAATGATTATTTTTCTCCTTCCAATAAAGTACAGCAGAAAAATTGTCCAAATATAAACAGTTAACTTATTAAACCTCACCATAATTTCATAATTATCTGTCATCAGTAATTTTTGATATAACTGTAAAAACCACTCTGAAAATTTATTATTCCAAAAATGAAACCTTCATATGGTTGTAAATATTAAGATTATACCAGCAAGAATGAGTCTTTCTGTAAAAAAAATATTTAAATCAAGTCTTACTGACTAGTGATTTAAATCAAGCCTTACTGACTAGTGATTTAAATCGTGATTTAAATCAAATCCACCCTGCTCTCGTTTTAAGCCTTACTTGACTTTAGCCAAAGGATCTAACACATTTTCCCAGCTGGCTGCTGGAAAGCCCCCAATCAGAGCATGAAAGTCTGTCCCCACCAATGGTGCCATCAGGGAAGGATTTTGGGGTCTAGGGTCCAGAACTCCACTTGGCAAGGAAGATTCCACTTGGCGAAGGGCTAGTTTTTTCATATTTTGAAGCACAGAATACACATTACCATCTAAGTAGCACCCCCTTCCATAATACCATTAAGTCCAGAACTTAAGACAACAAGAAGACGGCCACCAACTTGGATAGCTTTAAAATAGGATTAGACAAATTTGCAGAGGATAAGGCTAGCAATGGCGACTAACCCCAATTGCTATGTTCTACCTCCTCTTTTGAAGGCAGTAATACTTTGAATTGCCAGTTTCTGGAAACCGCAGGAGGGGAAGAATTGCTGTTGCATCCTGGTTCTACTTGTGGCCTTCCTGTTGGGGCGTCTGGTTGGCCACTGTGAAAACGTAATGCTGGACTAGATGGGCCACTGGCCTGATCCTTCTTATGTACAAAACTATACCACAGGTGCCCAGTATTTGATATGTTAGAGAGAGACTGCAGCTGTACCTGGAGGTTCCATTTAGCTATCGATTCTATTTCAGGAGAAAGGGGGTGCCATACTTTCTTTGATTTAAAGCCATACTGTGGAAATGAATTGGAAATGTTATATATTTATTCCCTCTCCCTTTTACCTTCCTTTATGGGTACCTCCTCTGTCTAAGAGGAGTGTATTTAAAATAACCTTGGCAGGCTTATCAAGAAATATATCTCTTTCACATCCTGCCTCTTATGAAAACATCTGACAGTGGGCATGAGAGTCTACTTTCCTTGCTCTGGTGGATGGTCTAAGGAAGTGTTTGTTACAAAGCCTTCACTTTATAGAAGTACCAGAGTCTAGCCACAAGTTATCAACAGCCCTTATTCTGAAGGAAAGCACCTGTCCTACTTGCCTTCAATGCAGATGTGATTGCCACAGGTGGGTCCAGACATTTAACTGTTGAACTGCTGCTATGCTGCAGAAGCAGATGGTGTTCTGATTTATATGATCTGCTGTTGTACAGTAATGCGGTTGTGTAGGTGGTTGTGAAGAATTAGTTTCATTCTTTGTGTTTAAGTCTTGTGGTTTGACTACAAGTCATGAGATCTAAATGCACTTGATTTTATGGAAGTATGGAGTGTTCAAGAAGGCTGGGGTTATGTCAGGTTTAAGGGACTGTGTGTAATGCAGAAGTGTAAGAAAGTCTTGATAGCCAACACAGACACACAAGTCTTAGAATGTGGTACAGTATTAGCGTTCAGAGAACCTCAGCTTTCATTTGCAGGGAATCAAGTTTCTAGTTCTCATTTTATTTAGGATGCTCCCTTCTACTGAGTCAGACCATTAGTGCACGTAGCTCAGTATTTTCTACAATGACTCCACGGTTTTCGTACCTGAAGATGCCCTTGGGGATTTAACCTTGGACCCTCTGCTTGCACAGCACTTCCCCAAATTAATTTATCTGTCAATTATAGTTCCCAACCCCCTCCCTTTCTCAGCTTTCTCTTTTAAGTCTGTAAACGTGGTCCTAGAATATTTTAAAGTAATCAGATATCCATTTATGTCCATTTTTTTTTTTGCAAAATAGCTTTAATAGCTGTTAAAAGCAGCCATATTCTACCTTTCCTCCAAGGAGTTCATGGTGGCATACAGGCTTCTCTCTTTATCCCTGCACAACAACTCTGTAAGGTAGGTTAGGCCTGGAGAGAGTGACTGGCCTAAGGCCACCCAGTGAGCTTTGTGGATGAGAAGGGATTTGAACCCCACCCTTCCAGGTCCTTCACCTCTGCTAAGAAATGCTTGTGCTAGTAATAATAATAATAATAATAATAATAATAATAATAAATTATTTATTATTTATACTCCAGCCACCCGGCTGGGTTTCCTCAGCCACTCTGGGCAGCTCCCAACAGATTGTTGTTGTTCAGTCGTTCAGTCGTGTCTGACTCTTCGTGACCCCATGGACCAGAGCACGCCAGGCACGCCTATCCTTCACTGCCTCTCGCAGTTTGGCCAAACTCAACAGATTAAAAACAGAATAAAACATCAAACATTAAAAACTTCCCTAAACAGGGCTGCCTTCAGATGTCTTCTAAAAGTTAAATAGTTGTTTATTTCCTTGACATCTGATGGGAGGGCGTTCCAGAGGGCGGGCACCACTACCGAGAAGGCCCTCTGCCTGGTTCCCTGTAACCTCACATCTCACAGTCAGGGACCCACCAGGAGGCCCTCGGGCTGAATGATGGGGGTGGAGACGCTCCTTCAGGTATACTGCGCCGAGGCCATTTAGGGCTTTAAAGGTCAGCACCAACACTTTGAATTGTGCTTGGAAACGAACTGGGAGGCAATCTAGGTCTTTCAGGACCGGTGTTATATGGTCTCGGTGACCACTCCCAGTCACCAGTCTAGCTGCTGCATTCTGGATTAGTTGTAGTTTCTGCGTCACCTTCAAAAGTAGCTAGGGCTGTGTCTGCTTAATTTTTTATTACGCATACAAGCCTTAAATAAAGAAATTCCTCCACTTTGACCTTTTGCCAGCTCTGATCAGCACCACCCTCCCTGATCAAGGATTACGTCTCAATCAGCAATGAAATGAGTTTCATTAAATGATTTTTTCTCCTTAGGGCAGGCTGCACCTTCCAAAATCCAGTCATGCAACAAGTGTGCAAAAGAGACCTTCCTCTCTGGCCATGCACAGTATGTATGTGTGCACTTTGTGTTGAATGCTTTGGACAATTCTCCCTTTGAGAGAAAGAGCTGGAGATTCTCTTGGAACAACTCCCAGGAATTATTCTGAGCCAGGGGTGGATAGCTTTTGTAGGTTTATGGATGTTGCTGGACTCCAGCTCCCATCAGCCCCAGTCAGCATGGTCAACAGCCAGGGATGATGGGAGTTGGCGCCTAAGAATCACTAGAAGAACACAAGTTCCCCAGCCCTGATCTGAGAAATTGCCTACAAGAGATGGAGGAGTGCCTCTTATTTAAAATAGGCATTCCCTCATAGGAGGTGGGGGGCAATGCCTCTCCTTAGATCAGAGCTGGGGAATCTGTGCCCCTCTATATATTGTGGGACTCCAACTCCCATCAGTCCCCGTCAGCATGGACAACGGTCAGGCGACAATAGGAGTTGTAGTCTGGAGGCTTCCTCTAAGTCAGCGGTCTTCCACTATAGATCTCTAGCTGTTGTTGAATTGAAACCCGCATCATCCCTGGTCGTTGGCTAAGCTGGGTCTGGATGATGAGATTTGTAGTTCAACAACAGAGGGGGAAGAACACTGCTCTAAGCAGAGGTCCTTGCTGTATTTCTGCCAGCCAGAAGGGGGAGCCTCCTGCTTTGTTTATATTAGGTTGTCCCTCCCTTTTCTTCTCACCAGGTTAAAGCAGTGAAGAGTCTTATGCCACTTCAGTAACTACCGTAACACATTGACTGTGTGGTGTAAGCTGTTTTGTGTTACAATGATTTTGTATTCTTGTGTCCCTCTCAAAACACTTCAGAATTCCAGGCAAGACCAGGCCTCTCACAGCTTACAGCTGAAGCCAAAGCAGAATTTCCCACCTAGACATTTTCAATTTGGCAAAATGTCACCGTTCTGATTTTGACCTGGGCTGGCCTTGGTTGCTTTATGCTCCCTAATTCTCCTCTCAAGCAAGGCTTCACATCCTGTGTTTCCACAAGAGTGGGGTCGAGTTATTAAGGGAGGGGGAGAAATTGAATTCAGTTCTCATTTAAAGGCAGTGCAGCCTGATTTGTGCTTTCTTAATTGACATGAGAACCAAAACGCAGCCATCTTTCGAAATTCACACATATATGAATTTTACAATGCTAGTCTCCAACCAAAGAGTGTTTATAAAAATGCATATATTGGGGAGAAGTGACCATTAAAATGAATCTATTAAAGAAAATTGCATACAAATGTGCATTCTGTATGGGAAATTGGCTGAAAAAAGTGTTATTTAGTCAAAGCTACATACAAGTGTGTGTGTGTGTGTGTGTGTGTGTGTGTGTTAGGAGAAATTTGCACTAAAATGCTAATAAATTTCATGAGGATTTGGCCCTTTAAGCACCACTTTGCCTACCTCTAGCTGTGTGTTATAACTTCTGCTTGGTGTGCAGAACATTCTCTGTTCAACTTCCAGCATCTCCAGATTAGGTGGGCTCCTGCCTGAATCCCTGTCTGCTGGCAATCTGTGTAGATGACACTGAGCTAGATGGACTAATACTCTGACTCAACAGAAGACAGATTCCAATTGGACTGTTTAAATCAGCCTTCACTGTATCGTTGTTGTAAACTGCTCTGGTTGTTTTTTTATGAATAGTGGAATATAAATATTTTTAAAAAGACAAATATAAACTTTTCAGAATCATGAGGACTGGAATCTTGGATTTTAGCTGTTTTACCTGGTTCAGTAGCCAGGGAGGAGAGACTCCTTCCTGAAACCCTGGGGAGCTGCTGCCAGTCAGTATAGACAATACTGAGCTAGGTGGACCAATGTTCTGATAAAGCAGATTCCTGTGTAGTCATGACTTTAGTCCTGTTGATTTAAATGAGAACTCAGTGCAACTGATTTTGCCTGCAATAATAAAGCAGGGATAGCCAATGTGGTGCTCTCTAGATGTTGTTAGGACTACAACTTCCATCAGCCTCAGCAAGCACGGTCAGTTGTTAGTGATGATGGAAGTAGTAGCCAAACAACATCTGGAGGGCACCACGTTGGCCATCCTTGCACTAAAGCAACTCCACACGTGACATCATGTGCAATCAAACATCTTCACTGAGCTTTTGTTTTCTCTATTGAATCTTCTCCACATCCATTTTCTTTTGTCCTTCCTGCCTCGTGCACCGTTTGGCCAGCGGTCAAAGAAAATGTTTGTGCATGTGGGCTTGACGTCAAGGGTAACAAGGCTGCATCCAGGATAAATTTCCTTTTTTCTAAAGGTTGCCGGGGGTGGGGGTAAAAACACTTAACTGCAAAATAATACCAGCACCTTCTCTGCTGGATAATTTGATAAATGGGTTGACCTTCTAGACAGGACTGAGCTCACAAAAATGGACAATACTTTTTTCTTTTTAAGTTTCTTGTGATTTGTGCCTAGGGGGAGCTGGTTATCTTTCTGCTTGCATCTCAAGTCCCTCTTGGAACTGGGCCTCACCTGTTCCGCAGGATGTCTGGGGCTTATTTTCATTCTCTCAGTGGGAATGTCTGGACATCTTCATCTCAATTCTGTCAATGCTGGAGACAGGAAATGGACATGATGAAGGTTGCCGTCTGACACTGAAGCATCAAACTGTGCTGCCAGGCTTCATGAATTCGTTGGAAGGATTAAATGGCAACACTAAGCTGTGGTTTATTAAATCCCAAAGCAAACTTAATTCATGTTCTGTTCATGTGGCAGTTATGGGAGCTACTCTCAGGCATAGTTCAGATATTTTGGGGCCACATTCACGCCACACGTTTATGGTGCTACAATGGCACTTAAAAAAGTAATGGCTTCCCCTAAAGAATTCTGGGAACTGTAGTTTGTTAAGGGTGCTGAGCGTTGGTAGGAGACTCCCCTATTCCTCCTCCTATTGCTATAATTCCCAGAGTTCACAGGGAACGGGGATTGACTGTTAAATCACTCTGGAAATTATAGCAATAGGAGGGGAATAGAGGAGTCTCCTACCAACTCTTAGCACCCTTAACAAACTATAGCTGCCATAATTAATTTGGGGGAAGCTGAGACTGCTTAAAGTGGTATCATAGCACTTTAGATGTATGGTGTGAATGTGGCCTGAGCTAGTTTATTCCAAGTACTGATACCATCTAGCATCCATCCATCTAACTTTTACTCAGAGTAGGTCCATTGAAATTAGTGGGTTTACGTTGCCTATGTTTGTTAATTTCAATGAGTCTACTTTGAGGAGGACTAGCATTGGATATAGCTAATAGTCTTCTCACTGATACCTAGATTGTGTTCACATTCCCACTGACTCACCATGTTTCCAGTCCTGGGTTATTAATCTGTGTTCCCATGATGTTATCCAAACTGCATATGTATCCTGTACTTTGTTATAAAATACAACTGTGTGTTGCATTGTTTTCTCAAGTCAGCTTCACACTTACTGCAGTCTTCAAGCCATTCCTAATTCATCTTCAGCCAAGATGTGAACACCTTTGCAGAGGGTCAAGATATGCACACCCGTCAAAGACCCCTGGTGTGTAGACAAATGGGGAAAATCTGACTCTAATGAAGACATGCTGGTGTGAACAGCTTGGGGGGGGGACAAGGGGGGGAACCTAACCTTGAATCAATTTCACTATGCTCTAAGGTCACAATGTGAACATACCCCTAGTTTTCTGAGGGCTATTCGATCACTGCAGTCATCTCCAGTAGCCAAAAGTGGTTGAACATGGGTTGTTGTCCAGCTTTGTAGGAATATGGAACACTGTCTTATACAGAGCCAGCCCATACTGTCAACATGGACTGGCAGTGGCTTTCAGGATTTCAGGCATGGTTCTCTCTTGGCCCTATCTGAAGATTGAACCTGTGACTATCTGCATAGCCCTTCGTCCCTCATTTTCTCTTTGGGAGAAGCCCTTTACTCTCCCAGTGTTGTGATGAGTGATCCAGGCCTGAACTATTTCCTTTGCAAATAGCAAGTGGCAATAACTTGAGAATGGCTCTTGAGGGATTGAGTTGGAAAACGCCTTTCCCACCAAGGAGGACATTTCCCAATAGCTGTGACGCATTTGGCCCATGGGTCATCTCGGGAGACCTGACCCTGAAGTGCCACTGAGTTTTCAGGGAGAAGGGTCTTGGCTTAATTCTCAATCTTTCTCTTTTCCTTTGGAGGAAAAAAAAGGCCATTTTGCTGTCAACATTGGATGGGAATCTTGAAGATGATTTATTTATGCAAACTCCTCAATGTATAGTAATGTCCCTTGCAGAGGTTTTGGACTGTGACTCCTTTAATCTCTTACCAGTTGCCTTGATGGCTGGGGCTGATGGGAATTGGAGTACAAAACATCAGGAGATTTGGGTGCTTCTATAAGCAAAGAGAGAGGTCTCTGCTCAAAGGCGCTTGCTATCTAAACTCTGAAAGTAACAACAAAGGAAGGGAGAGAGGCTGGAGTAGCTGAGAGACATCAGTTTATCGGCTGGTTATCTTTTTGGCCCTGGGGAAACATTTGGACTTTAATTATACCTCTTGCTTGCCTGGGTGAAGGATCAAGAGGGGTGTGTAAGTATGTATAGGAACTAGCCTGCCATACAAATTAAATCCATGGCTCTCTCCCTTGTTTGCCTCTGGCTATGCCCACCACTGGCAGGTGGCCCTCCAGATGTTGCTGGACCACAGCTCTCATCAGCCCTGACCCTTGGCCATGTTTGCTGGGGCTGGTGTGAGTTGTAGTTGAGCAACCTCTGGGGGTCCATAGGTTACTCATGTCTGGTTTAGGCATTGTTCTCACAAGCTCATGTCCCGGTGGTGCGGGAAATAGCTGTTGCATTCTGGGCCTCTCCTTCGGTTTATATTTTTTAAAAATAATAATAATTCAGATTCCACCCTTTTCATCTATGTCCCAGTGTATATTATCTGTAAAGATATGCCATGGGGCCATATCCCACATTGCCCTCGGGCTTTGGTCACAGCACTAGTAATGGCAGGGTATTCTGTCTGAAAAGGAGCTCTGGCGTTGCCTCCAGGGACCTATTTTTGCAGGGCAGAGCCTGGAATTCCGGGCAGGCCTCAAAGCCTGTCCTAGTTGCCATGGCAATAGAGTGGGTGTTTTTTTTTTAAGTTCGGCATTCCGCCTTCTTCACTGCACTGACATGACAAACCTGGCAGAAGGACCTGGGGGCTTTGGGTATTGCAATCTGAGCTACCGTTTGCCCCCTTGAATGAGGCCTGAATGTGCTCACAAAAAGCTACCTCGCCATTGTATAGTTGGTTGGCTGGGGGTTCAACATGACGTTGCCCCTTTGACTCCAAAATGGAAGCACAAACACTTGATTGGTGCTAAACCATGAAGCAGTGTTGTGCACCCATTGAGCGTGTGGAATTCTTCCTGATTAATCCTATATAATAAAGTGCCTGTGTCCGTCCGTACTTTCCGTGTGTCAGTGGAAATCGCAAGTGGGCATGCGCTCCACTGACACACAGATTGGAGCGCAGAGAGGAGGAGGAGCCTGAGGTTGGAGCGGGGCCTCCGAACCTCTCCGCTTCAGCCGCAATGGCAGCCGCTCCCCGCGCGCTGCTGCTTCTCCCCCTCCGTACCTGCAGCAGCCGCTGTGGCACCTTACCCGGGAGAGTCGGGAGTTCCAAAGGCCCCGCCGCCTCTCGATCCCCCTCCGCTTCTCTTCCTGCTGCTCCGGCTACTACTGCCGCCGTGCTGCCCACCGGCCCGCCACCTCCCGGCAGCAGCAACCTCCTCCGACTCTGCTCTTGCACGCCATTGCAGGCGGCGGTGGCAGCTGAGACGCTGCACGGGGTGGGCGGGGGAGGAAGGTTCCCGCGCTCGGTTCCACCACCAGCCGGGCTTCCCGCCACCCGCTCGGCCTCCAGGGGACGCCCAGGCAGGCAGGCAGACCACGACTGGGGCTCTCTCTTTTTTTCTTCCCCGAGAGGAGCTTCGGCCAGCCCGCCAGGCCCGCCTTTGCGCCTTCCCACAGCCCACCTTCGAGCTCTTCTTCCGCCGCTGCCCCTTCCAGGGCGCCTTCGCGTTCAGCGCCGGCCTGGCCGAGTGCCTCGCCTTCCTGCGCGCCTTCCGATTCTCCCCGGCAGGTGAGCGCGGGGCAAAGGCTTTGCAAGGAAAGGGTGCAGGGCGCGCGGGTCCTCTTCCCAGGGAAGCACTCTGCGCATGGCCAGAGGCTCTGCGCTTTGTCTCTGCCCGCCCCCCCCCCACAAGCCTCTGCGCTTCCCGAAGCGGCTCCCGACGTCCTGCAAGGAAAGCGGGCTGAGGTGGGGGGCGGCAGCGGCAGGAGGGGAAGGGGTGGGGGAGGGGAAAGCGCGGCAACCGGGAGGTGTTTGGCCCATGGAGCGCCAGCCGCCGCCACCGCTAGCGCCCGTTTTTAATGGGCTAAATTCACTAGTTAATAATACTTGCCCACACAAGACAGTTTATTGGTTTCAAAGAATTTAATGTGGTATACTCAGGGTAATAGCATTTGCTTTGCACGCTGAAGGTCCCAGTGCCACAATAACAGCCATACTTCCAACATCTCCAGACAAGGTTAGGACTGTCCCCTGCCTGAATGCAGGTAGGTCCTCCTTTTTCTGACAAGTGAATGAGGCAATAACAATGCTTTCAAGTTTATGAGACACTAGCATAGAGGAATGTAGGAAGCCGCTAACAAACTGCAGTTCCCAATATTATTTGGGCTAGGGATGTGCTTTAAATGTGCAATGTGTGCACAGACTTGGATTTGTCTTGAGGGGCTGTTGTTGATCACTATACCTCTGGGTATAGTGGTATATAGTGGTATAAAAGGGTATAGACCCTTTTAAAACCAGCCACCTTTTCCCCCCAACGACAACCAGGCCTGGAATATCTCCTGCCCTTTTCCATCTCTGAGCAGCTGAATTTTCTCTCTCTGTAGTTCTGAGCCTCTAGCACCTTGAGTTTTACTCCAGGAATCCGGGCAGAGCTCCAGAAAGGGGCCCAGTCTCAGGCAAAACATAGTTGATGCCGACCCATTAACAGGGAGGTCAGTCGAGGGCCTTTCCACGGCCTGGCATGTGTCCATCAAAGCAACGGAAATCTCTCTGGGGATCCTGACCCACTTTCATCCTTAACACCCACCCCTCACTTTCCTTCCTTGTAAGTGAAATGGTGTGTAGAAATCCAGGCCAGCCCGGGGACAGGGAAGGGATGTATATACCCTTGAAATGAACTTCCCTCTGCTTTCATTTCCCTCCCTGTGGGACAGCCAACTTGAGTTGGGATTGGAAGGAGGCCTTATGGAAGCAGTGGGGAGAGAGGCTGCCTTCTTCAAAGTTAAGGAAATGGAGGTTGAGTGGTTTCCTTATATAGCTATTTGCAACAATCCCCCTCCCCACCAGGTAGCAGATAATACACCACAGATACTATTTTAAACAGCCATGGCTCCTATTCCCCTCACAGAGCTGTGATTCTCAAGAGTTCCCTTGGAAGAGGAATTGATTGTTAAACCGTTTTGGAATTGTAGTTCTGGGAGGGGAATAGGGGAGTCTACCAACCACTCTCAGCACCCATAGATATATTACGTACAGCTTACAGAATTATTTGGTGTTATTGGAGTGGTTTAATACAGGCTTCCTCAACCTCGGCCCTCCAGATGTTTTGAGACTACAATTCCCATCATCCCTGACCACTGGTCCTGCTAGCTAGGGATCATGGGAGTTGTAGACCAAAAACAGCTGGAGGGCCGAGGTTAAGGAAGCCTGGTTTTTTGCATGGTTTGAATGTGGCCATGCTCCAGCCACACACACATCCATACGTTCACAGACATCTCTGTCCCTCTTTGAATATTAAGAACAAAAGGACCTGAGCCTGACAGCAATTCTCTCCACTTGTGATTCCCAGTAGCTGCTATTCAGAAGCATGCTGCCTCTGTCAGTGGATGTAGATAGAACCAGCAGCGAAGCATATGCCCGTGCTGCCCAGGGCGGGCACGCTCCCGAGGGGGGCAGAACGTGCTACTGAGACGGGCAGGGCACTCTCCCAAGGGGCGCGGGGCACAGAGGGTGCCATCCCAGGTGTGGGATAGCTGCTTGGGTGCATGGATTGGTGCGCGTGCCCTGCAGCCGGGGGGGGGGGCGGAGAGAGCCGCCAATGACGGACATTTGGCGCGCTGCCTCCCCGCAACTCCCAAGTCTCCCCCGACTCCCGAGTCCCAAGCTGTCAAAATGATCCGTTGGGGGAAGGTGGGGAGCTGCGCCGCTTTCCCCTTCGTTTTGACAGCTCGGGACTCAGGAGTCAGGGGAGGCGTGTGAGTCACAAAGGGGGCGGCGCGCCAAATGTCACCCCCCTCAGGGATGACACCCGGGGCGAACCACCCCTACTGTACCCCCTTCCTCCACCACTGGATAGAATTGCCATCATGGCTATCAGCCACTGGCAACCTTGTCCTCCTCTGTAAATTTATCAAATCTTCCTTGGTGGTCATCACTGCCTCTCGTGGGAGCAAATTCCATATCTTAACTATGTGCTATGTGAAGAGGTAAGGTCCCTCCCCCCCTTCCCCCTGCACTTTTAAACATGTACCTCTTGCATTTAACGCTTCTGGAGCCTTTAGCTGGAGGGTTATGTTGTCGTGATAAACAGCCAGGTTGCCTAGTTCCTTAGCTCCTCCCTTGCCTGACTCCACGTTCGAGGTCACAGGGAGGGACATATTAAGCATGCTTCATCCAGGTGAGGCCATGTCCGTCAGGGAGTGTGAGTGCCGTGGTGGGGAGGTGGTGTTACTCATTGTTTTGGAAGGAGCGAGGCATGAAGAATGTGAGCGAGCTTCCTCGAGGATGGAAAATATTCAGGGCCAGGGCTACCCCACCGAAGAGGCAGGCATGTTCAAGGAAAGGGTCTTTTTGGAGGCGTTTCGTGAAGGGAGAGGAGACTTCGGTTTCCGTGATGTTCCTGAGGAGCTACCAAGGCAGGAAGAAGGTCAGATGGGCAACTGGGAGATGGGTGTGTGTGAGTGTGTGCTTGGTTGCTCTATGTCAACATTTCCCTGAAATGCTGCCTTCAGGGTGTCTGGGGCTATAATCCCATCAGCCCCAGTTAGCATAACTTATGGCAGTTGTGGTCTTCATGTATCTGGAGGGCAGCATTTTGGGGGGTGCTTCTCTACCTTGGATTGGAGGCTCTGGGTTTGAATCCCCATACTGCTTAAATCCAGCTTGATCCTTCTGTGGATTGTCCCAAACAGTTATGTGAACAACTGCCCCCCCCCTGCAAATACAAAATGGGGAAAGTAATTTCTGTTGGATCTTGGAAAGAGCTTCCAGCTCTGCTACTCAGGAAAACCCTTAAATGCTTTTCTATCAGCTGTTGGGGTAGGAAATTGGGGGAGGAGACCCCTGTCCTCAGCACAATGGTGCGCAGTCCCATCAAGTGCCCAGCAAGGGTGGAGAGGATTATGGTGGGAAGCTTAGCTCAGAGAGCAAGAATGGCTGATTGGCTAGGGCAGGATTGGATCCGTTCTGCTTCTTACATAGGTCTGATGCCGGAAGCCTCCAAAGCCTCTATTCTGTTTTAGGAGTTGGCTGCCAGCACAGCTCCAGCTCTTAGCCCACCAAGAGTTTACAGTTTGCAGCATTGACAGTGGGAAAGAGGAGGGAAGAGGATAGCTACCGGTATTCACCCTTCAGTTCTCCATTTATTTTACCCTAAGGCTGGTTAGGTTTTAATGGCCTTTCCAGTGACTTTTGTCACCCTCCCACAAGTCCTCCTTGTGTTGAGTCTTGTTGTTCAAAAAAAGGATATGATTGAGAGATGTTCTTTTGTCTGAAACTCCCTCCTGAATTCGCGTGAATGAGCTGAGATCTGGACATGGATCTCCTCCGTGGGCAGAAAGCTGATCAGGATCTAGCAATAAAGCTCTGAGTGATTTGAAGTAGATCAGCAAGTATTCTGAGCAGTGCTATTTTTCTAGAAAAAGAGGTGCCAGAACTCACCACAAACACCTCCCTTGTTCTCTGATGATGGCAATGGTGCCCACCTGAGAGGTGCCAGAACTGAGTTCCGGTGAGTTTCAGCTAAAAAAAAAAAAGCCCTGATTCTGACTAATTTGTTTTGGCCCCTCTAAACTGGTGTGGGTTCTTTTGTGTGGATCTATTCTTTAGTTATTGGCACAATAATAGCACATTATTAGTGGATTTATACGGGACCATCTACACAGCGGGATGCGGGTGGCACTGTGGGAGTCAGAGCTAACCCATAATTACCAAATGCAATATTTAGCTCTTATTAGTACCCATTTCATGAGACCCGGGTGGCGCTGTGGGTTAAACCACAGAGTCTAGGGCTTGCCGATCAGAAGGTCGGCGGTTCGAATCCCCGCCACAGGGTGAGCTCCCATTGCTCGGTCCCTGCTCCTGCCAACCTAGCAGTTTGAAAGCACGTCAAAGTGCAAGTAGATCAATAGGTACCGCTCCGGCGGGAAGGTAAACGGCGTTTCCGTGCGCTGCTGTGGTTCGCCAGAAGCGGCTTAGTCATGCTGGCCACATGACCCGGAAGCTGTACTCTGGCTCCCTCGGCCAATAATGTGAGATGAGCGCCGCAACCCTAGAGTCGGTCACGACTGGACCTAATGGTCAGGGGTCCCTTTACCTTTACCTTGCCTGCCGGGCTGCATGCACAGTCTTCTTAATAGGTTTTTATTGTTCGAAAAGGCACTCTCACCCACCTAGAGATGCAGGCACTCCACTTGCCAACCAGTGGATGGTGATGTGTAGATAGGTAAAGGTAAAGAGACCGACTGGAGCTCACCCCGTTGCGGGGATTCGAACCGCCGACCTTCTGATCGGCAAGCCCTAGGCTCTGTGGTTTAACCCAGTGTTTCCCAACCAGTGTGCCTCCTGATGTTTTGGGACTACAATTCCCATTATCCCTGACCACTGGTATTGCTAGCGAGGGATGATGGGAGTTGTAGTCCCAAAACATCTGGAGGCACACTGGTTGGGAAACACTGGTTTAACCCACAGCGCCACCCGCGTCCCGGCAGGAGCTGGTTGCAAATTATAGCCCACCCACCACCACATTAACCATCTCGAAAAGCCACCCCATTACATCACAAGGGGCTTCCATCCATGACATCACCAGAGCCCACCCTAGGTCTCAGGCTTGTGCCCCGAAATCTCACTGTCTGGGATGCTCCTGACGTGACAACCCTATTCCTTACATTGATTGTGCTATTTCTGTCCAAAGGGGTACTCTTGGGCTATACAGCATAATGAAACCAAGACAGAAATGATAAACTTGAACATCTGTGGGTTTATTGATTTGTTTTTTTTAAGTGAGAAAATTAGGAGGAGGAAGAAAGCTTATTTAAAAAAAATAAATCAAATCCATTGTGGCAATAAAAAAAAACACCTTAGGAAAACTATTAAGGAGAGGTTGCAGAGTATTCTCAAAGGTCGCAGAATAATGGCAGCGTCAAGCTTTTGTTCACACAATAAGGTTAAGGCTGAGACTATGATGCAGTCACAACCCCCCCTAGAAGATAAACAGATCATATACGCAAGGCACAGCATAAACTTCATGATGCAACCTGTTAAGTTGCCAAGCATTGTTTTGACTTTGTTTTATAGGCCTCAAACGGAGACTGCAAAGGGTTGGCCTGGGTCATTTGAGTGCAAAGTATACATTTTGGAGATCTTGGGGCCCTAGTGGGAGTCTCTAGGACAGGAATGGGAAATCTTAGGCCTGGGGCCCCAATGTGGCCCTCCGTGCTTCTCTATTTGGTCCTTGGGACTCTCCCCAGGCCACACTCAGCAGTCCTGCTCTGCACCCTCCTTGAGTGCTTTTGGCATGGGTGGATTGTGTCCTTGAACCATGACAATACCTCTCAATCTGCATGGTTCAGCTGAGGAGGAGGAGTGTGGTGGTGTAGTGGTTAGAATGTCAGATAAGGACTTGGGAGACCAGGATTCAAATCCCCACTCAGACATGAAGCTCTAACCTACAGCACAGGGTTTTTGTGGGGCTTAAATGAGGAGGGGGTAGGAAAAAGTGGCACAAAGTGACATCTCTTGGGGTCAACCCCCAGTGGCTCTAATAGCACACAGCACAGTTTTATGTCTGTGTGTATGTGCCTGCCTGCCTGCCACAGATGACGTGAGATTCCTCTCTCTACGCCTGGAGGCCAAAAACATTTCTCAATATCAGCTGTTCTGCTAGCAAAGGCTTTCTGGATTTCCCAGCAAAAGGGGAGGGGAGTGCCTATGAAAACTTAACACATTCAGCATTCAGGGACACCTCAGGTGAAAGTCTGCTGAGTTGAACTGGTGTTATCAGGAAGGGTGCAAAGAGATTGTGTTTTGGCTGAATGCTTGCCATACATTTAAACCATGCGGTTTCCCACAAAGTATCCCGGGAACTGTAGTTTACCCCCTCATAAAGCTGCACTCCCCAGCAACTTCAGTTCCCAGGATCCATCAGATTGAAATAAGCAAGATTGGGACCAGCCCTTGCCTTTTGAGATATGATTTATTTATTTATGTGCCTTGTAATTGCCAAGGTGATTTCTAAACTTTGCTCAGTTATTCTAAGAAACCAAAAGATCAGTGGTTAAAATCAACGCAGTTGATTCAGAATGCTATCCGACTGTATCCAAACATAGATGAAAAACTGTGGCTTGATCTCAGGAACGATCACACAAAAGTTGGTTAAAATCAGTGTGGTTCTGAAAGGTTCAGTCTCACATCTCAATTCAAAATGGTGTCTAATGGTTCTCTCCTCATGTCATCCCAACAACAACCACCCAGTGAGGTAGAAGAAGAAGGAGAGTTTGGATTTGATATCCTGCTTTATCACTACCCAAAGGAGTCTCAAAGCGGCTAACATTCTCCTTTCCCTTCCTCGCCCACAACAAACACTCTGTGAGGTGAGTGGGGCTGAGAGACTTCAAAGAAGTGTGACTGGCCCAAGGTCACCCTGCAGCTGCATGTGGAGGAGCAAAGACGCGAACCCGGTTCACCAGATTACGAGTCTACTGCTCTTAACCACTACACCACACTGGCTCTCCAGGTAGATTAGGATGAGAGAGGCAGTGACTGGCCTGGGGGCACCCACTGAGCTTCGTGGCCGAGGGAGGAAGATTTGAACCCTCGTCTCTCCCATGTCTTAGTCCAACTCTCCAACCACTACACTATACTGGCTCTTTTTCCAGTTTGTTCCTATCTCACCTCTGATGCTAAACTGTACTGCAAATGGTGTGCAGAGCAGTTGTGGCATGGCTTTTGTGAAGCTGCCTTGTGGACCAAATGCAGAAGCCTGGCAGGCCAGAGATTCACCATAGCTGATCTACTGATTAAATCCATTAAAGACTGGAAGCCTAGTCATTAGATGTGTTAAAAGAGGAATTTAGCTGCTGGCTGTGCTCTCCAAATCAGCATCTTTACAGCCTCCTAGAGATTCCCTACCACCACCTGCAAACCAACTGATCTTATTGTGCACAAGGGGGCCGTATCCTGCATTGTAGTGTGCTCCATCAGCACAGCAACTTTGCATGTGGCTGTTTCCATGGAGACAGTACGTGGTACGCATGGCGGATGGAGAGGAACTGGGGAAACCCAAAGCCGTCTGCTTTTTTTTTCCTTTCCTGGAGCTGAAGCAGCAGCAGCAGCCGATGCCTGTAATATATTTTGGCGCTGGTTGGCTTTGGATGGGGGTGGGTAAAAAGCCCCCCTCCTCCAGCAAGTGCTAATCATGCTTCTGAATCCCTGAGAATAACCTAATGTGTTCCCCCCCTTCTTTAATGCTCGTTATCTGTTTGTTTTGCATTGCTAATTGATGTCTGTACCTATTAAGAGGCCAGCCAGCATTGTGTAAGGTCTTGATTGCAGATTAATTTTACATGCATATTCTGGACAGCATGGCACTATTCCATTGGGGATTATGACTTGGAGTGGACTAGCAGATCTATATGGTTTCCCACTCACCCTCCACCCCCTTCCTCTGCTCTTGAGAAAGGCCCAGATCACACACAAATGCACATCACTCAGCAACCTACTGATTGTTGAGCGGGTGAATGGTCTCCCACTTTTGTGGAAGATCCAAAACTTCACCCATTGTCATATAATCATAGGATTGTAGAATTTGCAGGGACCCCAGGGACCATCAAGACCACCCCTATGCAATTCAGGAATCACAGCTAAAGACTCCCTGAAAGATGGACATCTAACCTGTTTCATAGCCTCCAGTGAAGAAGAGTCCACCACCTTCCGAGAAAGTCTGTTCCACTGTGGAAAGTGTCTTGCCACCAGAAAGCTCTTCCTAATGTTTAGTTGGAATCTCTTGTCATTTGAATCTCTTGGTTCAGCTGGAACCTCTGGTAGCTGTGGAACAACCATAGAGAAGGACCTCTCCCCTGTGGCCACCCAACCACACCAACCTAGGTGATGGGCACACTGGGAGACCCTCTGAAACAGAACTTAAGGTGCAAGCAGGATGGTGCGGGAGCAGAGGCTCTCTGTGATGGTTGGTGCCCGTTGCGGGGGAGGTAGGGCAGAAGGCAGGGAGCCCAGCCGTAGGCGACACCAGAGCCAATGGCAGGCAGAGCCAACTAATTCTAGTTTTCTCCCCATCCTCTTTCCTACTGAGAGGTTCAAGGGGCAACACTTACACTAAGGTGGAGGAAGCCAACAGGCAGGGCTACCCCCTGGACTGGTTGTAAGTAAGAAAGTAGGCAGGTGGGGGCTGGCTGAGGGCAGACTAAGGTTGGTGGGGCAGTTCCCTCATTTGTCCTAATGGACCCGCCTCCACTCCAATGAATGGCTTGGGCCCATTAATATATACAAAAGGTTTGTTGCTAACCAAACTGTTTACCATGCAGAACAGTGATTATAACAGAATAGTGACTGAGTGGATTCTGTGCCCAACTACATCTTTTTATAGCATGTTCAGGTCAGACAACGAAAAACAAATTTGCCAATGGCACTGCTTGGCTCCTTGTCAGGATTATGTTCTATTCCCTTCCTACTGACCCACCTTGGAAGGAGGATGCTTAGGGCCCCCAGACAATTCAGAAGGGGTGGGATTTCCTCAAAACAAGTGCCCCTTGTTGCTTTTGGCCAAGTTTGTTTCCATGGCCCCCTTGCTTAAAAACCTTTTGATTCTGCCCTCTGGCACGAGAGTATGTAACAGGGAGAGGAAACAGCCTGTGGATCATAACAATGCATTTGATGACGGAAATCCGGCAACATTCTCATCAAGACTGCAGTCCTATATAACCACTTTACCTGGGAGTTAGTCCCACTGAAACACAATAGGAATCGCTTCTGAGCAAACAAATTGCGCTTTCAAGTTGTGGGGAGACATAATCAGTAGTTGGGATCAGAATTCCCGTTCTGGAACATGCACTTGGCAAGTCGTTCTCTCAGCCTCAGTTTCCCAGCTGGGAAATGGGTATGCCAATTACCTATCGTGGTCTAGTGGTTAGAAAGCTGAGTTTGTAGTGGATAATATTGAGTACGAATCTTGAGAATCGTGAGTGGGGAGAGTGCTGTTGCACTTGGCTCCTGCTGGTTGGTCACTGCGAGGGCAGGATGCTATGCTCTATGAGCTTCTGTCCCAATCCAGCAGGGAATTTCTTATGTTCTATCTCCTCTGTATACCAAATGTAGAGAATTGCAAATAGGAATAACACTGTTGCAGTCAAGTTCTGCTTGCAGTCTTCTCATTGGGGGCACCTGGTTGGCTAGTGTAAGAACAGGATGCTGGACTAGGTAGCCCATTGGCCTTATCCAGCAGCCAGGCTGGTCTTCTTATGTTCATGGTTAATGTTCTGGGATGGTGGGAGTTGTAGCTAAGGGTGGACAAATATGTCAATTTCAGCTTCTCCTTTTTGCAACCTTAAGCCGAGATCTCCACATTTTTGCATCAGTTTGTGAATTCATTATTTTCTAAAACTGTCAGCATTTCAGTGCAATTTCTCCTAATAAATATGTTGCAAGTGATTTCTCCTAATGCAGCTGGTGTGCATTAATAAATGCATTATTAAGATTAATAAATGGGTCTCCAAATACATGTTTGGGTTAGAAGTGGGTCCTAGGTCTGAAAAGGTTGAAGACTGCTGCCTTAATATACTGCATTTTAGATGTTATTTTAACTAATATAGTCAATTCTATATCACTTTCCCCTAAGATAAGGCATTTTTGTACACCTTCGGTTGGCAAACCACACTGCAAAATTTGGAAGAGTGTGAATTTTGAAGGGTTGCTGAGCTTTCGTTTGGTTTGCATATTATTTGAGAAACTGTGAATCCTTGTAGCTTCTCATTAAAATTCAAACTGAACTGAATGTATCCCTAGTCATAATCTGGCAACATCTGGAGGGCGATCAGTTCCTTCATCCCTGCTTGAGACCGAATGATGAAGGCATCTGTGCCATTTGCAAATGCAGTGTGTGTTTACAAAACTGGGTGCAAATAACATGTATCTTTTTTTGGTGGACAATGGACCGTATTCAGGAATCTCCCTGGCCTTGAACAGGTATGAATTATTCAATCTTCTCCTCTCCCCACTCACCATGGTGCCCTTGGGATCTAAGGATGTGATCCTTTGGAAAACAATAAAAGGATGCACTGCGGAGAATGGAGGGGGCCGCGGGTGATGGTGGCTGCGTCGACCACCCCTCCCCTCGACCCCCTTTCCAGCTCTCCTGCTTTTGCCTGCAACGGAGGACTGCGGGGAAACCGCTGGGTCTGTTGCCGCAGACTTCCAACAGCCAACTGAAGGCGGGGGGGGGGGGGACGACCCAAACCTGTTGTGCCTTTGGAGGCAGACATTGCAACATCTTGGTGCGGTGCAAGTGCCAGGCATGTAGATGAGTCCAGGGAGCTGCATGCAGTAGGCGCTTGAGTGGTAGCAAAGCAAAGGGACGGCAGGGCAGCCGGGAAGTGGGTGTGAGACGAAAGGGGAGCACCCTACACGCTTTGCCCAGAGAGGGGGCTGTGTGTGTGTGTGTGTGTGTGTGTGTGTGTGTGTGTGTGTGTGTCTTTGCGCCTGGAAACACACACGGAAACCTCTCCCTGCTGACTCCCCTTTGATTTGCCAAGGAGAGGAAATAAGAGGAAACCTTCGCTTGCAGCAGTTACAGACACAGCATCTCGTTGATGAAGATGCTTCCACGGCATTAAGGGTATCAGCTGCAGGGACCCGGAGGACTTTGGCTGGAGAAAAGCCAGAACTCTGGGAGGTGGACAGGAGGAGGAGGAGAGTCTCTCACCCTGCTGGAAGATGGAGGCCAAACCTTTGTTCAATATGCAGAAGGCGCTCGTGCAGCCCTTCCAGATGTGCATGCTGGATATTCCCCTGAGCGTGCAAGACGACGATGTGAGTATTGCCCACGTGCTAGGTGGGAGAGCTCTGGGTCGTGGTGGCAGAGTTTGGGCTCCAGAGACTCTGGATGCTTTGGGGTGGCAAAGGGCTTGTTTGACTGCCTGGTTTTCTTTCTGTCTCAGAGGGTTCCTGGGTTCTAATAGTTGAATGCTGAAGCTGAATGTTGAAAGATTCAAGACAGATCAAAGAAAGGACTTCTTCAGACAGCTGTAGAACTCACTCCCACAGGAGGCAGTGATGGCCATAAACTTGGATGGCTTTAAAAGAGGACTGGACAAATTCATGGAGGAGAGGGGCTATCGAAGGCTGCTGTTCACAGTGGCTATCCACCATTAGACGCAGCAATGCTTCTGAATGCCAGTTCCTGGAAACCACAGGAGAGGAGAGGGCTCTTGCACTCAGATCCTGCTTGCTGGTTTCCTATGGGCATCTAGCTGGCAGCTGTGAGAACAGGGTGCTGGACTGGATGGACCATTGGCCAGATGCACATGGCTTATGAAGTTTGGGTGGAGTGGTGGAAAATCAAAATTTCATACACATATTGGTAGATGTGCATCATGCTCTTGGGCAAGAAAAATTCCCTCTCAGTTAGATCCACCCCATTTGCCTTGCTCTGATGCCCCATGCAGCATTTGCAATCCGTTGCCCAATGCACCTTGCCTCTTGGCCAACGTTAACATAGAAAATTACCAAGAAGCTCTGAGGGGTAGCATGGACCTCTGTAACAGCAGGTGTCGTTCTGCTTTGAAGTGCCGTCGTATGAGAGATATGGCTTTACTCTCTTAGAAAAGAAAGAAAAGAAAGCCACTGGGAAGGTTTTCCCCAGAGTTTCCTAGGTTTGTAGTCACTACCTGAAGTGTGCCGTGGATTATGGAAACCAGGAATGTGCCTTGCACCGTCAAACCCTCACTGGTCTGCCTATCTCAGTCTCTTGATAGCTGTTACTGGTAGTGCCTGTCCAAGTTTCAGACAGGGGGGTCTTTCCCAGACCTAGAGATGCCATTGGAGATTGAACCTGGGGGCTTCTGCATGCAAAGCAGATGCTCTATCATGGAGTACAGCCCCTTCCCCTAACAATAGTGAGGTTCCAGTCCTCATGTTTCTGAAATTGAGAGCTGATTTAAGTAGGAAGCTGCCTTATACCAAGTCAGACAATTGCTGCATCCAACTCAGTACTGTCTACACTGACTGGCAGAGGTTCTCCAGGGTTTCAGGCAGTGGGTCCCTCCCAGCATACCTGGAGATGCCATTGGGGTTTGAACCTGGGATCTTTTGCATGTAGAGTAAATGCTCTCTACTACCTAGGTTTGCCTATTTCCCCCTGAGCGTAGCAAGTGCCACTATTTACTTCTGCAGCACTTGGGAGCATTCCCGTTTGAGCTGCTTGGAGATGGGCCAAGACGTGGTGGTTGAGGGAGTGGAATTTCAGAAGTGGAATTCCGTCCGCAGAGCAGAATTGTCCCTCCAGGCAGAGCTATAAATTACTTTCTCTTTGCTGGATCCTCTGCTGGACTCTCCTCCAAGTTTTGCTGCATTCTGCTGGTTGCTGCTGACTTAAGGTGGGGCGGGGGCAGGAATCCAGTTGCTTCCAGCCCCAGATCTATCATTGTTATTAACTTGCAAAAATCCATGTCATTGTAATGGTGGGGGGCGGGTGTCAGGAGGTGGTGGTGGTGACAGAGGGAAACCATGCATTTCAGTAAACTTAGGGGAAGGGGGGAGTGCAATATAACTCCATGAGTGCTCTGCATAAACACACATAGTGTGCTTTTCAGGAAAGGCATGGCCAGCATCGGGGTAGGAAGAAGTGAATGTATACATTTCAGTTTCTCATTTTTCCAATCTGAAATTCAGTTTTTGATTTAAAAACAAAACAAAACCTAGGGGCTACAATTCCTGCTTGTTCCACTTGCCAACCCCACCTACCCTCCAGCTCCTTTGCCAACTGCCTGTCCCCCAAATCCCCTCCTCTTCTACTTCACCCACCCGCAACCTATCCCCTCACAGTTTCCCACAACCCCAACCCCTTTTAAAGGAGGGGAAAGTACTTTACAGAGCAGTTTGCCAAACTGCTTTGTGGAGCACCTTCCCCAGCTGTTAAAAAGCTTGCTTGGGCCACCTGTAGTGCAACTGTAGCATGATGACAGCCTTACATTTTTATGTATACAGGAAGAAGAAGAAAATACTTTCACTAGCATTTTAGTGTGAATTCTTCCTGGTATACACTTTTTTTGTATGGAATTTTACTGAATACAGGTAACTTGCAAATCAGCTTTACACACTTGGCAAAAAAGGAGGTAGCAGAAAGGGGGTGGGTGTCCATGGAAAAAAGACTTTGGCATTAGCAATTCCACCCGCCATTGAACCCAATGTGTTTTGACTTCGTGCGATTCTGTCTTTACGTGCTATCCTCAGAATGTAACTCCCATTCGCCTGTATACACATTTTTGCATGACATTTCCCCAAATATGACACTGCTACTTTCAATAATATATGCTTTTTTTTAATGCACACTTTACTTTACCATGTGCATTTTTTAAATGCATGACATGACTGGACAACTGCATTGCAAAATTCAGAGAAGGAATTGTCAGAGAAGGGATGACTGTGTGTTCTGATTTATGTATTGTTTTGGCAGGTGGAAATTAGAAAGATTTACCTTTCAATGCGAATGGAAGCGAATATCTCTCTCCCCCCCCCCCATCAAGAGTGGAAGTACTAAGGTTTCCATGCACCTATTCAGAGGGAGCGCAATTATTCTTGCCCTCTCTCTGAATTGGCTCTGTGAAAATACCATGTGAGATCTGCCAAGCAGCCAATGCAGGACAAGATCAGTTTTGGCACAGGGCATATTAAAACCTTTGACTTTTGGTGTGGCTGTACAGAGTTCCCTGGGAAGAGGGGTTTATTGTTAAACCACCCTGGGAATTGTAGCTCTGTGTGGGGAGGGAATAGTGGGTCTCCTAACATTTCTTAGCACCCTGTACAAACTACAAGTCTTAGGGATTTGTGTTTTTTTTTGCGGGGGGGGGGGAGTGGGGAGTGAGAAGCCATGACTCTTTAAAGTGGTATGATACTGCTCTAAATGTATTGTGCAGGTGGGGCCTGTGTTTTGCTACGAGGGTTCTCCTTTAATAGATGAAATTAGAGGAGTGAGAGAAATATGCAGGCAGAAGGAGCTAGATTCAATGTCTGGCATCTCCAGTTCACTGGAAAGGGCAACAGGGACACCCCACACACCCACTTCCAGTTAGAATAGATGACAGTGAGCCAGATGAGAAAATAGTGTGACGTCATAAAAGGAAGCATCCTATTCCTGCAGGAGCACTTCATCGTGCTAGGGTAAGGAAAGTTGGCAGGACAAACAGAGGAGAAACGTCAGGCCTAGGGGCCAAATGTGGCCATCAAGGCCTCTCTCTCTCTGGCTTTTTGGGACTGTCTATAGGCCATGCCCCCTCTGGAGCCACACCCCTCACCTGCTTCATAAATTCACATTACAGTATTTGCTCCACTCACTTTTGCCTCTGGCTCTGCCCACCACTAGCATGTGGCCCCTGGAAGGATGCATGCCTGGATGGAAGATAGAGAGAAAGCTGTGTGTGCAGAAATTTACATATTGTACAAGAGTTAAAAATTCGCATTAGCTGCTTGCCCCACATGTGCCTTCTGTTCTGGCCTGCCACAGGTCATCTGGCCCCTGGGTGGTTGTCCACAAGGGAATGTGCCACTGACAGCCCAACAAAGAGTTAATCGTCCCATAACTCCCTGTTTTGAAGACAGCGTGGTTCAAGCCCTAAGCCACCCAACGGGCTATCAAACACCATACAACGAAACTGTTACTATAAATAAAAGCAACTTTTACAAAAGCTATCATTAGCAATACCTCTTGGGCTCTGGCTGGCTGAGATCATGGCAGCTGGGAGGATACCTGGCAAGTTGCTGATGACAGCACACCTGTCTGGCTTCAGTGTGGCTTGGCTATGCCTTTCTTACCACAACAGTGGATGGTCTTGCTGCCATAACAAAGTGCTGTCGCTTTCTACACAGATAGAGCCAGAGACCATCCTTTTGATTTGGGATCAGAATGTGCTGGGTGGTATATTTACAGCATGTGAATTCACAGTCAAATAGGGCAAGATCATCATTAGTTTGTGGGATGTTAATTTTCACCCAGCAAAGCTCTAGAGCCAGTTAAGCCTGGTTGATTGAATCCAGGCCTGACTCTTCAACCAGGGTTCAGTGCCAGAGCCCACAAATTAATGCTTAGGTTTTCCAGGTAAACCATGCAGGCTTTAAGAGTCATTTGCCTAGGGCAAGCAGAAATTACATCCAAGTGATCAGACAAGGGGATATTATGGTTCTATGAGAATAGCTGCTGCCAACCACTCACAAATTATTCCAGATTTCCATGTTGAATATACATGGACCAGTTCCACCTAAAGATGGTTGAGGAATCCAGCCTTCTGTACTCTGATGCAAACTGATCTGAGCTGTGCCTGCTGAGATCAAAACTTAATTACTTCACATATAATTCACATTCCCCAAATGTTCCAATGCTCGGAGTATCTCAAAATAAATATTAAAAATGCACATCTTGAAAGAGAATGTACAGATAACTTGCATGCATGGGTCCACACATAAACACAAAATCACATAAAGCCAGGAACACTTGGAAACACACAGCCCTACCACCAAGGAGGAGGGCTCTGGGAATCTTGTGGGAGGTAAGTGAGATGCCTCACTTACTGGGCTTTGAGAAGAAGGTGCAAAGGCTCTAGGACAGGGGTCGGCAAGGTTTACTTCGCCTGGGCCAGTTCACTCCCGCGGAGATTGCTCCATGGGCCATATCGCATCTGTGCAGACACGATTTTTGGCGTCTGCGCAGATGTGATTTTCAGCGTCTGCGCATACGCAGACGCAATTTCCAATGCCACGAAAGCTAGTCCCCGCTCTGTGCTGCGCTAGTTCAGCAGACGCAATTTCCAGCGCCGTGAAAGCGAGTCCCTGCTCTCTGCTGCGCCAGTTCAGCAGACACAATTTCTGGGGCTGCGAAAGCGAGTCCCCGCTCTGGCTGCGCCGGTTCAGCGCAGCACGCGGGGACTCGCCAAGTGGGTGGCTCAGTTCAGGGGTGGCTCGTGGGCCGTTTAAACAACCCCTGTGGGCCACTTGTGGCCCATGGGCCGCAGGTTGCTGACCCCTGCTCTAGGACTCTCCCAGACCCTCATGTCACATTCCCAAAACCAGGTCCGCAAAGCGCTGCCTAAAGGAGCGTGAGATTCATGTTACTTGTATTCACACACACATTTTTCTAAGGATTATTTTTTAAATGCAGATTAATGTGGAACGTGGAATGAGACCCACTTTTGGTTAAACTAATGCCAAAAGCTGGAATGAGGCTCTTTGCTTCATCCCATTCTTCCACATGATGAGACTGGTAGAATGCCCCAGAAAGAGGAAACGGTAACAGCTACACCCTGAATCATAAGGACATCAAAAAACCTGGCTGTTGGATCAGGCCAAACACCCATCTGGTCCAGCATCCCATTCTCACAGTAGCCAACCAGATGCCCCAAAGGGAAACCTGCAACCAGCAGCACTCTCCCCACTTGTGATTCCCAGCAACTGGAATTCAGTGACTGGCTGCCTCTGATAGTGCAGGCAGAACACAGCCATCCTGGCTGTTCACGATGGGAAGGATAAGGGAAGTGTGTGTGTGTGTGTGTGTGTGTGTGTGTGTGTGTGTGAATGCATGCATGCTTTTGGGATCAAGCCTGGCAAAGTTGGTGTTGCAGAGACAGGATTTGACATGAATCCTTCCATCCTGAGCTGGTGGAAGTTGTAACTTGCTTCGCTGCGCTCCCAATGATAGGTGATTATACAACTGCCGTATAAAGATGTGAGAGGAGGAGATAGCAGGAAGGGGGACGGGGAGGAGGAAGAAATGAGTGGTGAAGCCGGGAAGAGATAATATTTTCTCGGCAAAGCCAGCACCACTAGAGTGCTGTCTCAGCAAGGGAACTCTCTGCCAGCTGCTGATTCACCCTGCCATGTCATGCTCCTTAGTTCCTGGAACCTTTTGGGAACATTGCTATGAATCTCTCTTTCTCTCTCCCTCTCTCTCGTAATGAGACGTTAACTTTTTGAGATTGTATTAATTATTTGCAGAATTTATTTACTTTTTGTTTAAGGCCATGTTCACACCCTGAGCTTAAAGCACGACGATGCCACTTTAAACAGTCATGGCTTTCTTCAAAGGATTCTGGGAGCTGTGGTTTATTAATGGTACTGGCATTTGTTAGGTGGTCCCCTGTTCCCCCTGCCAGAGCCATAGTTCTCAGAGTTCCCTGTGAAGAGGGATTGGCTGTTAAATTGCTCTGGAAATTGTAGCTCTGGGAGCGGAGTAGGGGTCTCCAAACAACTCTCAGGACTCTTAGGGTGGGGGAAGGAAGTCATGACTGTTTAATGTGGTATCATGGAGCTTTAAATGTAAAGTGCAAATGTTGTATTATTCAATGCTCTTTTTTAAAAGAAAAGAAAAAAGTTTCAGTACTCACCTTGAAGTAAGTGCCACACTTTTAACATTTGGTGGGGGAGGTGCCAGTACTGTTATCCTTTAGTACCCCCGAAAAAAGCACTGGCCCTATTGATAGAAAAGCAGAACACAGATATTAAACAAAAGCAAACTTCTACACACACACACACACACACACACACACACACTGTTTTAGAAAAATCTGCCCTTATTCCCTTATGGGGTACACAAGAGCCCTTGCAAGTTCCCTGCAGGTTCTCCATCGGTAGGAGTAAAAACAGAGGCCAACCAGAGAAAAATTGAGAAGCAAAGCCTTTATTTTCACTGTTGCAACAGGGTGCTTTCCTCTCAGGAAAAGGACCCCGAACAATGGTGGGCAAGCTCCTATATAGACTTTGAAATTCCCCCCCTTTCCCCTCAAGACCAACCCCCTATACGTCATACATACATCACTAAAAGGGGTGTAACGCAGGACCACCCCTCAGATACATCACAGCTACATCATAGAAAAAGGCGGTCTCCAGCCCAGGAGAAATCTTGAGTTGTTTACCTCCTGTCTGCCACTTCACATGATAATGTCTTATCTGATTGCATTTCCTGGGCAGTCCACTCTTTTGTTATTATAACCACTAATTCCTGAATCTAGGTCACAGGTCACAGGCCCACACCCTGTTCATATCTTGAGTGTGCCCTCAAGACAGGATTTCCGAGGAAAGAGACAATGGGGAGATTTTCCCACTCCCTTCCTCCTTGCAGAGAAACACCTGGTCAGTTTGAGAGTCAAAAATGGTGTCAGGAGTCAAAATGGTGTGAGGCCTGTCTTTCTGTGCTGTTTTCAGACACCCCTCTCTGTTCATGTCTCAAATAGTGTAATGGGGTGTTTTGAAAGGAAGTTCCCCCCCCGAAATTCCTACAACACACACACACACAATCACTAACGCCTTTCTATCTTCCATCCAAGAAAGCAGCAATCCTTATCAAAGTTTAAGAACACATTCCAGCCAGGCAAAAACACTCAAGGAAGATATGGCTTGGGGAAGTTCCAAGGGCTAGACAAAGAAACTTGGAGAGCCAGATTTGGCCCCCTGGGTCGGAGGTTCTTCACTCCTGTATTATTTCATTCTGGTAGGTACATAATGGATTGTGGGCAGTACAAAGCAAAAGGCCCATGGAGCCACATCCAAGGCTGCATCAGATCCAGAAGCAGCTCATGTGACATTTGTTGTTAGTGGAGCTATCCAATGTGGGCAGGGTTGATATTTTGTGGGCGGAATTATATGTGGATTTCTGGCAGAAGCACTTCCCATGCCACATGCCATCCAATTGTATCTCGCAAGGCAAAGAGGGAAATTGAAGGGTGTAAAGAGGAAGATGTCACAGGAGGTGAAAGACTGTTTTAAAACACACACACACCAGCATAGGAATCTACCTTGTAAGTCTGTTGGTCTATCTAGCTCAGTATTCCCTACACCGATTGGCAGCAGCTCTCCAGGGTTTCAGTTGGGTCTCCTGCAGCCCTATTTGGAGATGCTGGGAATTGAACCTGGGACCTTCTGCAAGCAAAGCAGATGCTCTACCACTGAGCTACAGCCCTTCCTTCAGCAAGGCATGAGTTATTTTAGGTTTTTGTGTGACTTTCCTCCTCGTGCAGCCAAGAGGGAGTGGCAAAATACATGGGGTGGCCTGGGATCTTGTGGATTTGCTCTCTGGCTGTACTTCAAAGGGCAATTTTTATCAAAAACTCATTCATCCTCCCTGTACATGTCTCTCACCCCTCCCCCTCCCCTTGAAACAGTGGCCAAGCTTGGGAGAGAGGAGTTAGGAGAGTTCCCTGATCCAATCACTTGTTAAGACAATGGATCTGGGCTTAATCTTGTTGAAGTCAGTGGGACTAAGCTGCTTTAAATCCTAAAACTGGGGCTTATCTCCTTTGTGGAATCACCTAGAGGAGAGCGCCCAACTTTGGTCTGATTTTAGTAACTGTTTAAGGCTGCATACACACCAAATATTTAAAGATTTCTCTCTCAGAATCCTGGGAACTGTAGTATATTAAGGGTGCTGGAGATTGTAGTTCTGCAAGGGGTGAACTGTACTTCCCAGGAATTTTGAGGTGTGTGCTTTAAATGGGTATGTGGCCTAAGACAAAAATTCAGAATGTCAACTTTCTTGAGATAACAGAAAAGAAATGGTAAAATTTGATACCGGGAAGTGAGCCTACGATAACACGTAATTCCTAGGTACATAGGAGTCATTTTGTATGCCTCTAAATAGAGGGATTCTTCCATCTCATTTATGTATTTATAGCTCACCTTTTTCTCTAAGGAGCCCAAGGCGGCATGCATAGTGCTCCCTCTCAATCCCCACAACCACCCTGTGAGGTAGGTTAGGCCAAGAGAGGTAGTGACTTGCCCAAGGTCACCCAGTGAGCTTCATAGCCGAGTGGAAATTTGAACCCTGATATCCCAGGTCCTAGTCTGGCACTAACCGCTACACCCCACTGCTAGGGAATTCTACTGTCTAAGGTCAGGAATGGGGGACTGGTGACCATCCTCCAACTCCATCCTCTCTAACCATTGCAGGCGCAGATGGGAGTTGGAATCCATTATCCAACCTTGCTTTTGCCCACAGACACCTATGCCACAACAAACCCAATCAGTCTCTAAGGTGAGCGTCTTGTTAGAGACCCCAGCAAGAAGTAGACAAGGGGAGAGGGTCTCTAGATCCTTCAGTAGCTGCAGGGATTAGCTGCTGGCAGATCGCCTTGCTGAGGGCCCCCTTCCCATTGTCCTCTTGGAATCTGCAAACACAGGGAAAAACAATGGAGAGATTTCCTGCCTTCATCTCAGCAGGCTGCTAAATTTCAAGATCAATCATCATTACTCAAGCGGCAGCTTGGTTAACTCTTTCCCTTCCCAGCTCCTGCTTAACTCTGGTGAGTCTGTACCTCACTAAGAACATAAGAATAGCCTTGCAGCTACGGTAGATCATGTCAATGGCCCATCTAGTCCAGCATCCTGTTCTTGTAGTGAGCATCCAGCTCCCTGTGGGAAACCAGTGGTTTGGCCTTTCTAGAGGAGCGGCTTGTTTTTCGATATATTCATTTGGCATTTATCAACATACAAACAGTAAACATAAGCAGACTGTGGAAAAACGAGAGGGAAATAATAGTACACAGGCTCGGCGGGAAATCCTGAGGTCTGCAGAAGAAGAAAATATGTAGAGAGGGAGGGAAACAGAAGGGGGTCTCTCACACACACTGCCATAAGACAGCGTGCTCGGCAACCACAGAATGCTGGAGGGGCGAGGGGAACTAGGAAATACGGGAGTGGAATATAATGGAATGGAGCATCTTGGAAGAGGCACGACTGACTGACTGGCACCCTGAACGAGGGCATCCCACGTTGTAACATTTGGTTGAAGTTCCTATTTGTTGTTAATAACTAGTAACAATAATAATGCCAAGCAGTTAACAACAACAACACATGCTTCCAGTAGGGTTGTCCTATTAGTCTGCTGCAGATCAAGTAACAAACAGCCGGGTTGTACCTTTAAGGATTTCCAGATTTACGTCTTTCTGTGGCTTAAGAATCCAGGCTTGCTCTGAGATGTGAAATCTTATCCTTAGTCTCATGGTTATCGTGGGGGTGGGGGGAGAAATTGCAAATAGGAGGCCTGTTTTTTCTTTATTTAAGAACTGCTTATCTTGTATACACTTGAGCTTTGCCTACACGTGTCACGGGCCTCCCCTCCGTTGCATCTGATGGCCTTTCGGCCCCTCTGTTTACCCTCCCTCCTACTTCCCAATAAACCCGTGTCTATTTGCCAAGCCACGGTTATAACCCTTCAATTCATCTGCGCGCAAAGCAGCCGCCGCAATAAATCCTTGAGCCTTTTAAAGTGCCACAGCTGCTGTGAGTGAACGAGTGAGGTTGTGGTTAATACTAATATTAGGATTATAAACGTTATAAACGTTTCTCTCTCTCTGCAAAATAATAATAAAGTTCTCCCTCTCGGCCTGCAGAGGGCACGCCTGCTTTCTTTCCTAGCCTCTTCCAAGCGGGAGGGGAATGAGAAGAGGAAAAACCTCTAGGCTCTGGTTCCGCTTTCGCTTGCCTCCCTACCATCACCACACCGCCTTTTCAATCTTGCTCTCTCACTCTCTCTCCACCCCTTTCCAAGCGGGTGACATCAGGGCTTGTGAGTGGGCGGATCAAATTTCCCCAGTGTGGAGAATGATGACTGAGAAGGAGCCGCTTTGCCGCTGAGCTCCAGCGGGGAGGAAAGGCGTAAAGGCGCAAAGAGCGCGCGCTCTCTCCCAAGCCCCAGGTGCACGTAGTTTGGAGAGGGGACCCTCCGAGCCCGTGAACTGACGCCCCTCCTCCTTTACCTCAGTATAATGGAAAGTTAGCAGGAGTTGAACCCTCTCGTCTCGCCGCTCCATGGTGAACCTCATGTGGTCAGAGCTCCTGCAGGATGAACGCCCCAAAGCAGCCGCTGCCGCAGCCACTGCAGGCGGCGGACGCGGCGGCATCCTCAGCCCGGAGAAAATGTTCGAAGGCTCCCGGCGGCTCCGGAGCTTGTGGGACGGGGTGAGGCTGGAAGTGGCGGCCGAGAGCGCCAGCCCCGTCGTCTTGCACAGTTTCACGCAGCTTGATCCGGACCTGCCCCCGCTGGAGGTAAAGCCCAAAGTGTTGGGGGTTGGGGGGAGCCCCGTGCGCCGCGGGGATGGAGGTGGCGGGTTGATTATACGGCGTGTCTCGCTCGCTTTGCATGAATTTCAGGTAAAAGAAATTCCGCCCCAGCCGAATCCTGTGCGTGTTTACTCGGGCGTAAGCCTCCGCTCAATGGGGCGCGCGCCCAAGTAAAAGCGTGCAGAGGCTTGTAGTAACGGGCTCCCAACCAGACGACTAGTTCTCTTCCCTCCGCGTTCCGCCGTGTTTCCAAGACATGTTTAATTTAGGGGTGAAGCCTGACCGCATTTTTTTATACCGCGACCGCAAACTCCCAAGTTTTCTAGTCCTGATGTTATGCGTGGGCACGCGGGAGGGTGAATGGAGCGCTGTGCTGTGTTGGGGGTCCCACCAACAAAGCTGTTTAAAAGTAGCTTCTCTAAGGAGGCGCCTTACTTTTTGTCTTTCGACTGGTAATTTAGGTTCGTTTCTGAATCCACTCCATATACATACCGGTACATTTAAAACCTATTTGAAGCAGCTGGCTCCTCACAAAGAATCCTGAAAATTGTAATTTAAGGATGCTGGGAATTGTAGCTTGGCGAGGTTCTCGGCAGGAAGTCCTACGTTTTAAATGTGTGTTGGATGGGCTTTAAATTTATGGTGTTAATCTGTATGGTTACTGGTGTGCATGAAGGAGTATATGGGTCATTCTCTGCTTCTTTCCCCATTTCATCCTAACTACAACCCTGTGAGGCAGGTTAAGTGGACTGCAACTTCTTCTCACACTACTCGTCGTTTAACTTACGCCACAAAACGATGGTGCTTCTAATTTAGATTGCATTATTGAAAGTTTTGGCAGATTTCAGAGGTAGTTTCGGTGGCGTGGAGAGATACAGGTTAGTATTTTTAGGCCAACAGTGTTTTGAGGATGCTGTGAAAAATGTGCATGTATAAGGAGCACTGATCCCATAATATGTACAATAAAATGTGCATTCATGGTAGTATACCACCGATTATTATATGATGAGAACACTATTTTGCATGCAGAAGATCTCTGGTTCAATCCCTGAAATCCCTAGGAGAGATTCCTGGTCTGAAATCTCAGAGAGTTGCTGCCAGTCAGTGTAGACAATACTGAACTAAATTGTCTACTGAACTAAATTGTCCAGTGGTTGAACTCAGTATAAGGTACCTTTTTATGTTATTCTGAATGCATGCAGAAAGTCCCAGGATCAAACCCTGGCATCTGGTATGGCTGGGAATAACCCCCTACCTAAAGCCCTGGAGAGCTGCTGCCAGTCAGTGCAGACAATACTGAGTTAGGTTTACTAGTGGTTTGACTCTGGATATTCAGAATGATGAGCACTATAATCTTACTCTGTTCTTAGGAGAAGAGGCTGTTGCCCATTGGTAGAGCAGCTGGTTTGCATGCAGAAGGTCCCAAGTTCATTCCCTGACATCTCCAAGTAAGGTTGGCAAAATGTCCCCTGCCTAAAATCCTGGACAGCTGCTGCCAATCAGAGTGGATAGTATTGAAATAGACCAACGATCTGACTTGGTACAAGGGAAACATCCCATGTTCCTGTCCTGTACAGTGTCACCTGAAATTGTGGCACATCATACAAATGGAGTGGGGGCACTTTCCCTACATTTGGGTTTTGGGTTTTAAAAAGAATGAGGGAGGATATGATGGAACTTCATAACCTTATGAATGAATCAATGAACGAATGATGTAGTACAGGCAACTCCCCATTTACATGGGGGTTAGCCACCATGCATTTAATTGAAATTGTGTATTGGGAACACCACTGAAAAAGCCTGCAAACACCCTCTAAACCTCTGGAAGCCCTTGAAAAACCTTTAAAAAACAAAACAAAAAATCCATCAAATCCACTACAGTCATTCTTTCCAAATCTCCTTGCTCAAACTCCCAGCTCTCCATAGGCCTCAAAGGTTGGTGCAAAGGCTCCTGGGATTGCTAGATGCTATTTTCTTGCCATTTTCACACTCTTTAAGGGCAATTTTTGCCCCTTTTGTGCTATTTTCAGGATTGCTGCAGTGCGCGCATGCGCTGTTGCACTTGCCTTGAATGTGTGTAAATGGGGAGTTGCCTGTATAGAAAATGACTTAACATTTGAACTTGCTGACAGTAGGGAGGCCACTCATGGATTTTATTTTATTTTATTTGTAATAAGCTCAGTAAATATGAAAGTGAAGTCCTTCATATTAACTTAGGAAGCTGCCTTTTACTGACTATATCTAGTTCCTTGGTTAATCTAGCTCATTATTATCTGCACTGGCTGGCAGCAGCTCTCCATGTTTCAGGCAGGGGGTCCCAGGCCCTACTTGGAAATGCTGGGAATCGAACTTTCTGCATGCAAAGCAGATGCTCTACCACTGAGCTACAGAAATTCCCCTTTACAAAAAGCACAATTGGTTTATCTCTGTCTCTCTCTAATAAAAACATAAGGCTGTCAACATGCAGCTCCCACTGGAGGATTTGTAATGCCACATCACAATCCTCAATTTGCATGAATTTCAGGTAAAAGTGAAGACAGTAAAACTATAATTCCCATGATTTTTAAAATATATAAATGTGTGATGTGTGTGCAGCAAAAGGGTCACTGGCCGGGCGGATGATCTTTGTTGTTCCCTTTCCATCTTCCTGCAATTCCCTCCTGCTCACATGATCGCTTTGGTCTCAACTGGTGAGGCAATTATCAGTGCGGCTGGCAAGCTGCCACGTTTGAGCATCTATTAGGAGAGGCGCTCTCTGTGGTGAGAAGCGCAGATCTGGCGCCTTTAAAAGATTTAATGGATGACAGTGGGCTTCCTGTAGCGAACAATTTTTGTGCCTTCTGTTCTCCTTGGAGCTGCTTGGCCTGTAGCATCTTCTTCCAATGTGGACAAAATCCTTTGCTGGGTGGGTCGTGACTTAGTTCAAACATCTGTATCCATTGACTGTGGGAGCACCACAGTCTCTGTGACATTCCATTACAGGACAGTCTAGGCCCCTGTCAATAGCTCGGTTTACTTGTGTGTGTTGCTCAGCTGTAGAACATCTGCTATGCACGCAGAAGATCCCATGCTCAATTTTTGGCATCCCCAGGTAAAGCAGGGAAGGTCTCCTGTTTGAAGCACTCAAGAGCCACTGCCTGCCAATGTAGACAGTACTGAGCTAGAGGGACCAATGATCTGATTCAGTCTTAAGACAGCTTCCTATGCTCCTATTTAATTCAGCCTGTTTAATTATTCAAAACAGTAAGGATTAGTATCTTACTTTATTTTTAGGGGATAGGCAGGAAGCATGATTTGCATGTGGAAGGTCTTGGGCTCAATGCCTGGCACCCCCGTGTTAGGCTGGGATGGTCGCCTGCTTGCAACTGGAGAGCTGCTGCCAGCCAGTGTAAAACAGTGCTTACAGCAGGTCTCTTCCTATGACACTGATGCTATATTGAACGAGCTTTTTTCTTTCTTGGGACACAGGGCTTTTATCTTAATTGCTTCCCTTCTCCAAACTTTTTGCAAAGAGTTAATAAACCAGATCCAGTTTCCTATGCACACAAAGCTGCCACCCACCGCCCCAGTTTCATTCTCTTGGAGGTTGGAGCAAGAGAGATTGTTGCTGAAAATCCATCATCTGTTTCTCATTTCATGTCTGGCAAAAAAGTATTTCAACCTCCCAGATTTCCTTCGCTGGGCTAGGAGGAACCTTGAGAGGTGTGGTTTCAGAAGAGAGGCCAGGAAAGTTGGGTAGGGTAGGGGGAGAGCCTGAGCTTTTCAACTCCCTCCATTGCAAGGAGATAATGATTGAAAGGGTGGTGCAATCATTCCAGACCACCAGACCTCCTTCTCCTTGCAGGCAGGAAAGAAATTGTGTTTTGCTAACATTGGGCAAGTCTAGAGCCACATTCATACCATACATTTAAGGCACTGTGATACCATCTTAAACAGTCATGCCTTCCACCAAAGAATTCTGGGAGCTGTAGTTTGTGAAGGGTGCTCACAGAGCTACAATTAATTCCCAGAGTTAATTGTTAAGCCACTTTTGAGAATTGAAGCTCTGTGAGGAGAACAACTCCTAACAACTCTTGGCACCTTCAGTAAGCTACAGCTCCCAGAATTCTTTGGGATAAGCCACGACTCTTCAAAATGATACTGCTTTAAATGTATGGTGCAAATGTGGCCATGGTAGAAGGTAGCTACTTATGGTTTTTAAGAAAATCATGTTTTGTCTTGGGCTACACATCATATAGTTAAAGCATATTTCTCCCACACCCAAGAATCCTGGGAACTGTCATTTGTTAAATGTTTCGGGAACTGTAGTTCTTTGAGAGATAAACTACAGTTCCCAGGATTCCATGGGAGCTTGCTTTAAATGCAGTCTTCCTGAACCCTTCCTGCACCAGCTGTGCTTTGCACTTTTCAACGTATCTTCAATTGTGCTTTCATGGATTAAGAAATGCCTTGCTGGATCAGACTTGGGGTTCATCTAGCGCTGCCTCCGGTCTCCTTGGGTGGCTGCCCAGAAGCTCACAGAAAAGCTCACAAGCAGACAAAAGGCAGCATCTTGTGGTCTGCACCCTCCCTTCCACCAGTGTTTTGTAATTGGAGGTATACTGCCCCTAAATGTGAAGGCTTGATTTAGTCATCAAAGCTGAGTGGGAGGTTTGAACCTGGGTCTCTCAGGTCTCAGGCTGGCACTCTAACCTCTAGACTCTGCGCTGCTAATAAACTTTAATTAGTTCTGTAGCTCCCCTCCCTCCTGATTTTGAAACTGAGGGTTTACTGCCTATCAGCATGTGGGGGCTAGTGGGGTAGGCATGGAGGCAGACTCTCCCACATGGCAGAGAGGCAACAGGTTATTTTTAAATAACAAAAGCTCTGCAGGCCCCAGATGGAAATTAAGAAAAAGAAAAAGAAAGAAAAAAAGCACAAGTAATCTGTCTTGTTAATTACCAGGGATGCAGGCGGCAGAAATTGCCCCAGGGTCCTGATCTGCACAGGCTTGCAGCAGCTTTTTGTCAGGAGTGTCCGCAAATAACCTCTTCTTCTTTTAATAAATAAATGCAGAACCAACTCCGCTGAGTACAAGGTGGAACTGTGATGAGTGTTCAGGAGTTCCCCTCTGTGGAGTCTCCTCTTTCCTCTGCCACCCTATCCTGTCATATTTGATGGATGGTGTGTGCAGTGTATTTAGTATCAGGGTCAGGGAGCTTCATGGGGGAATACTGTACCCAGTTCCAGGCTGCGGTGTGGGGGGAGCTTGGGCAAAATGTGGCCCCTGCTTCCTCTGTAAGTTGCCCCTGGTGGCCAAGAGTGCAGCCACCTGAACAGCAGAGAGTAGCCAGGCTTTGCATTTCCCACAATGCCCCAGGATGGGCAAGAGTACTGTACTTTGAAACAGAATCCGTGGGCCGCACAGACCGTCGTCAATTAAAGTGTTCCTCATATAGTTAATATTATTTAATATACACAATTAATATATGCAATTGAATGTGTATAATTAATAGATTGAGCCCTTTCAGGGACATTGAGTCCTTGTCAGGATAAAAAGATGGGGTATAAATAAATATAATAATAATAATAATAATAATAATAATAATAATAATTATTATTATTATTATTATTATTATTATTATTATTATTATTATTATTTAGAATAGGCAAGTGTACTCTCCGAAGGGCAGCCCACCAACTCCAGAGCCCCAGGCAGAGAGGCCTCACCAAGTCGTGCCTGCCAGCCAGCCCACCAATCAAAAGGCAGGGCCTCGAAATTTGGCACCTGTCTCTCTCCACTGGTGGGTTTTCAAGTGCCCCAGCCCCCCACCCACCCACGTACTCTCCGCTTGTTGGCAACGTGTTGGACCACCCTGCCCCAGAGCAATGCTAGGGGTGTGTGGGATTGTCATGGACAGAGGCATGACATGGTTTTTTAAGCAGAGGCGAGAAGTACTTATCTAAGCTTGGCAAAGATACAATATATATACAAACAGACCCAAAGTCTTTCTTTGTCCCTCTCTCACACAAAACAATCTCTCACAAGAAACAATCCGTTTTGCAATTTTGAATTCAAAACCAATCAACCTTCCACTGTTTTTCATATGTATTTTTGTGTGAAAAATCTGACATTAAAAAATCTTTCTGTGAAAACACACACACACGAGTTGTATCCATTGGTAGTCCTACACAGAGTAAATGCATTGAAATGGATGGACATGGCTGGCTTAGGTTCATTGATCTGAATAGGTCTACTCTGGGTAGCACTTGGTTGGATACAACTCACTCAATGTTTTTGTGTGAAAAATCTGATGCAATTGCAACTTTGAATTCAAAATCTCTCCTATATTTGCACATTCTTACAATAACACATTTTTAAAAATTATTTCATAAAATTAAAACACTGATTGATTGTACTGTACCAAAAAAAAATGCTCAAATGGGTTTACAGAGAAAAAGGGGGGAAATGAAATTGTAAAAACAAGTTTAAAAACATTCAGAAAATTTAAAGCCAGCTGTGAAATAAGATGAGATTAAAACATGCACATCAACGTTCTACATATCTTTTGTCTAGGCTAGCCTAAACAAAAATGCTTTTAACACTTCCTGACTTTGATGGACACACAAAATATACATGCAGACACACTGTGTAAGAGACCGGGGGGGGGGGGAGAGAAAGAGAAAATATGACATCAGAATGCAAATGTGAGTTTCAAATATCCTTTTCAAAGTTTGGCTGGCAAAACTGACAGACTGAGAGCATCCCAGATATTCACCTTGGCTTGATAATCTGATAAGAGTTGCTATTTACTTGCACTGTTCTTTTATTGCATGTGCAACTACCGGTATACTCATTTTATAGTTTTGTTTTTCATCTTTTAATAATTTCTCTCTCTGTTTTATATACTTTATAAAGTGAAATATAAAATAAACTCTCTCTCTCTCTCTCTCTCTCTCTCTCCCCCTACCTTGGGGACATATTCATAGTTTTACCAATCCACAAGTTACCTTCTCTCTCTGTCTTTCTCAGATATAAGATTTCCTTTCAGGTGTTTTGACGTCTGTTCTTCTTTCTCTGCACTCTTGCAGAGGTGTGAGAGGTCAAAATAGGTGTATGAGCTTAAAGTGCAGAATTGTATTCCGAACATGCACATCAAATTTCATTCCTTTATCTCAGTCCTTGAGAGGGAGATTGTTGTTGTTAATATCGGGTTCATATTGGGAGGGTTTAAGGCTTTATAGGTGAAAACCAGCACTTTGAGTTGGGCCCAGAAGCTTAATTGGCAGCCAGTTGGGTCAGCATCAGTGTAATATGCCCAAACCGTCTTCCCTTGGTGAGCAGGCTGCCCACCAAATATTGCACCAGCTGAAGTTTCCGAACTCTGAGGCAGCCCTACGTATAACACGCTGCAGTAATCTAACCTAGAGGTTACCAGAGCATAGACAGTAGTTAATCTCTGTCCAGTTTACCTACCTACTCACACAAACACTCTTTGTCACCCAAACAAGGTAACCTAAAGCCTTTGCTTTGCCAAATAAGTCATTCTGACAGTCTCCTCTGAAGGATTAGGCGTATGTAGAAGATTAAGACTGCCTGTTTTGAAACAAGCTAAGAAGTTGAACTCTGAGGACTGAGGCATTTTAAATCTGGATGGCATGACTATACAAAGCAGCGGCTCCTTAATCTGTGTGATCCTGCTTTTACTAAATGGATACCCTAGTTAATACAGATTAAGGCACTGTTTATCTACAGGACCATTTATCTTCCCACAGCTGAGCCCAGGGTGCTGTGAGTGCCACAATTTCATGTTGGCAGGAAGACACAGAAATGGATTCTGAGAATAATGGCTTTCATTTTAGTTTTTATAAACAAGTTTGTAGTCCTTAAGCTGTGACCTTAAAGGTAAAGGTAAAGGGACCCCTGACCATTAGGTCCAGTCGTGACCAACTCTGGGGTTGCGGCGCTCATCTCGCTTTATTGGCTGAGGGAGCCGGCGTACAGCTTCCAGGTCATGTGGCCAGCATGACTAAGCCGCTTCTGGCGAACCAGAGCAACACACGGAAACGCCGCTTACCTTCCCGCCGGAGCGGTATCTATTTATCTACTTGCACTTTGATGTGCTTTCGAACTGCTAGGTTGGCAGGAGCAGGGACCGAGCAACGGGAAGCTCACCCCTTTGTGGGGATTCGAACCGCTGACCTTCTGATCGGCAAGCCCTAGGCTCTGTGGTTTAACCCACAGCGCCACCCAAAAGCTGTGACCTTAAGAGCAGCCAAAAAAGTGTTTAAAATTTAAACTCTGACCTATTGCTACTGTGTTCTACTTTGCATCTCAAATGTATAGTTTTCTCACTTGCCGACTCAAAAAGAATCTGCTTCTGCTACACATCCCAAAGGAGAATCACCCACTCTTATGCATTTCTGCATGATTTGCTCAGTTTGGGATATGCTTTGGGATTAGGAGGAATTCCGTATGGCAATGACTCATGAAGAGACTCTACAGAAAATCTAATCTGAAGGCAGGTCATTCTGTTATGTCTCCTTGTTAGGAATGATTGAACAATCCCATTGTGGAGATTTCAGTTGAGCAATCCCATTGTGGAGATTCAACAGGCTAACCCTCATCTAGCAGAGGCTGATTGGAAAGGAACATGCCTCAAGGCAATACATCAGACAGAGACACAGCAGGAAACCTCATGGGTAGACTCCCATTTGCCTTTGCTCGTTGAATTAATGCCCTTTTGTTTTTCAGACTTATCTGCCCCTGCATGGGTGGCTTAGTGCCAGGAATGCTTCTCAGCTCCCAGACTCATCCCCACCCAACTCCAGTTTGCAATCCAGAGAGCAAATGTCACCTCTTGACATTTACTAGAGGGGTAATAGTGCCATCACATTAGGGGCAGAACAGGGACTGCATTGAGCAAACTGAGCAGGAGGGTCCCCAAGTACAGCAGGGTATATTTAAAAAAAAAATATACATTCTTGCATATAAACAGAGGGTGCCCACCCCAGTAAGATAAATCCAGACTCTTAAAATCCCCTTAGTGACATCACAGCACAGTGGACAAGGACCTGGCTTCCCAAGAAAGATGTGCCAAGGGAGACCTGTCACTCACAGACCTGTCACTCACTGTCAGGTCGCTGGACAGAGTTTGGAGGATGGAGTTTGGAAGGAGCTTTTGCATCAGCCTCGTGTTTCTCGACAATTGTCCCCGCTAGGTTTCCATAGAAGTGCACAATACCTTTCTGGGTGCGCTAACTAGGTTGGGGTTTTCGTTTTTGTTTCCAAATAGGATTTATGACTGGATCAGCATCCCTGGGAACCAAACCATTTCCCCGATCCCTTCCTTGGTGCCTTTCCAAATGCAAACAGGGTTTCACCTAATCTGGGACCATCCAGAAGTCTTAGTCTTTTGGATGCCCTGATAATGCTGCATTTGCTAACAGGCTAGAATCTCCGAATGCTGAATAGCTTACGTAGGCAAAATGGAAGTTTGGGTGCTCAGGAAGTTTAAATAATGGGTAGGAGAGAAGAAATGTAAGGTGTAAAGGCACCCTCACAATAAGAGCCAGTGTGGTGTACTGATTAGCAGCCTTCCATGCTTCAACATTTTGTTGCAGATCCCTTTGGTTGTTTTCAAATCAAAAGTATTTTAGTTCTGTATTTTGAAAGTGGCTTTGCAGATTTGGTCTTGAGAGGCTTCTCTCCTCCCCCCCCCTTTTTTACTGGAGATACCCTGCTCCCAGTCTTGGCTGCCAAATGATAGGAGAATTGGAAGGGATTTCAAGGGTCACCTATTCCAACCCCCTGCATTGCTGGAATCTCAACTAAAGCATCCCTGGCAAATGACCATTCAACCTCTGCTTAAAAACCTCCAAGTAAGGAGAATTCACCACCTTCTGAGGCGGTCAATTCCAACAACTCCTACAGTCTAACCACTACACTACCACTTGCTTTCATTGCCATCTTGCAGCAGGAGCAGGTGCAGTTTAGCTGTAGGAATGAGGGAGGGACAAACAGAATATAAGATTGGAGGGGAAAGTAAGTAAAAAAATAAAAAAAAATCCGCCCTCCCTCCCCTCCTCACAGATTACTTTTTTGGGTGTGTGGATCAAGTCCTCCGCCTTAGAAGATCTCGTCTCTGCCTGTACAGTATTTCTGTTTGCTTTGGAATTCTTATTTCTGTCCTGTGGGGGACTCCTGAGGCCAAACCTCATCTCCTAAAGCTGGGAAGGGAGGATGGAACGAGCTGTTTACTAGGCCAAGAGCAGCACAAGATATCCCTCAGTGGAGGAAACAAAAGGAGCGTTGTGTTGATTTGGTGCAGTTGTGTGTCAGCTGTTGTGCGCTTCAGCTCAGGGGAGGGTTAAGAGAGAAAAGGGGGGGGTTCTAGGGGATGGAACAGGAAAATCCTCAAGTAGCATCCTCAGTCTGCTTGGAAATCGTGTACAAATCTTTATCCTGTGTTATTCAGTGGCTAGAGTGTCAGACCATGACCAGGGAGACTAGGGTTCAATCCCCACTCAGACATGAAGCTCACTGGGTGATCTTGGGCCAGTCACTTGGTCTCAGCCTGACCTACCTCACAGGGTAGTTGTGAGGATAGAATGGGGCAGAAGAAAGCTATTTGTGCCAGTTTGAGCTGCTTGGAGGGAAATAAATGGGATATAAATGCAAGCAGATAAATAAATCCTGTTTTAAATGGTCTTGTTTCTATCCCCACCCCCTACCCCCAGCAAATTTAGCATTTTGGAGAGGTTGCTGGTTTGCTATTTCAACCAATTAGTATTTTGGAAGGGTTGCTGATTTCCTATTCCTTTGCATGGCTGTACTCTACCCCACCCCCACCCTTTTGCAAGGCTGTTGCTCTTAAAAGCTTGTTGCAGCTCTCCGAGATCCAGGAGAAAAGAGGGGAAGCGTGTTGCTAAGGAACGGATTTTGGATTCAATGCCGGCTGAGCTACAAGGGACAGGGTGTGCAATTCCCCAGGAAGCGTTGCATTCTGGGAAGTGGAATTCCAGCCAGAGTCATGTGTCACTGATGATATTGTTATCAGGGGACAGGTTGTAGCTTAGTGCTTAGAGCATCTTTGCCTGCAGAAGGCCCGAAGTTTGGTCCCCAATTGCATCTCCAGGTAAGGCTGGGAAAGACCTCTTCCCCAAACCCGAGAGAGCGCTGCCAGTCAGTGTGGACAGTACTACGCTAGGTGGACCCAGTGGTCTGAACTCTTATGCAGCCAGTGTCCAGTGTTTTCTCTCTCCTTTCACTTCCCCACTCTTATTTAGGAACATTGGAAACTGCCTCCTGCTGAGTCCAGAGACCATTGGTCCATGTAGCTCAGTATTGTCTACACTGACTGGCAGTGGCTCTCAGGGGTTTCAGGCAGGGGGTCTTTCCAGCCTGACCTGGAGGTGCTGAGAATTGAACCTGGGACCTTCTGCATGCAAAGCTTATGCTTTACTTCTGAGCTATGGCCCTTCCACTAAAAATTAATATTCTAGTCATAAGGACTAGAGACATACCGTATTTTCCCGTCTATAAGATGCCCCCATGTATAAGACCCCCTCCCCCCATTTTTGGGGACTCAATTTTAGGAAAATGATGGGAGATGGCCCAAAGTTGTTGAGCCTCTCCCCCCACGCAGCTGCGGGCAGGAAACACTCCCTAGTTCGTTTCCCTTGCGTAGCAGCATCGGGGGAAGTTGCGCTCCTGCCATCCGGCTGGCTGGCAGTGCGCCACTTCTCCACTCCCCCCCCCCCATGCCGCTATCCGTGTATTGGATGACCCCAGGTTTTTTACATGATTTTTGAGTCAAAAAACCTCGTCCAATACACGGAAAAATACAGTAGTTGTTGGGTTTGGTGGAGCCTTAAGACATGCAGAGAGGAAAGGAGGAACTCTCTCTCCCCCCACCCCCTTAATTTGTGTGTGTATTGTATAAGGAGATTTTATATATATATATATATATATATATATATATATATATATATATATATATATATATATATATATATATATAACAACACAAGACAAATGCCATGTCCCTGTGGGCTTTGTGAACCACTCCAGTGCCTTTGAATTCACTGGCCAGGACAACCAGGAGGCAGAAGAAGCAGAAGAAGCCTGACTCCTTACCAAGGTGGGATACCATACCAACTGCATGCTCCCCCCCCTCCCCAAATCTCAATCACCATATTTACTAGAGGCTTATTTTTTTGGTGTGGCTTAAATGATAGCTGAGCATTCTGGGAAGGGGCCTTAAATATCGAAGCATGCAGGTGTGTACTCCAAACAAACCATCTCATATTGGGGAATGTCCAGCACGGTACTGAAAAATGTGTTGTCTGAAGTAGCTTGCAAGCATTGCTCTTTATCCCCCTTTGAGGGTGGGTCTTTTCGCCTCCTGGTGGGTCTGTAGTTAATTTCCGGTGTGGATGGGTCATGCGTTTGCTCCTTACGTTCTGGCAACAGCAGCAAGGCAGGCTTATAGAGAACTGGTCTTCATTACTAACAGCTGGGAATGGATTTCTGTTCCTCAAGGGGTGAGTGGAAAGAGGAGCGGAGGGGAGGGCCATTTCCCCCTGATTTTGCTACAGGATTTTGCTTATGGTGGGAGTGCGAGGTGTGGTCTGCCGTTGCTATGATGCCTTGATTTGTTGCCCCCTTTCCTTCTTTAAAACTCACTGTTAAAACCCAGTTACAGGTAGGTAACCGTGTTGGTCTGCCATAGTAAAAAAAATAAAAAAAATAAAAATCCTTCCAGTAGCACCTTAGAGACCAACTAAGTTTTTTCTTGGTATGAGCTTTCGTGTGCATGCATCTGAAGAAGTGTTCATGCACACAAAAGCTCATACCAAGGAAAAACTTAGTTGGTCTCTAAGGTGCTACTGGAAGGAATTTTTTTATTTTTTATTTTGTGTTAAAACCCACCTTTTCATGATGCTTTTAGCCTGGAGCACTGTCCCCCAAATTTCTGTTAGCTGGTAGGCACCTCTTCCCCCACCCTGGATGAATTGAGGGACTGTTGTTATTTATTGATGTATTGTTAATTTAGATCCCAAAGTGATGCTGGGGGGATGCTAAGATAAAGGGGGTGCCAGAGGTGCAAAGGACCATCATCAGGCTTTGAAAAGCTGGATCAAATTCATCAGTTTTGGTGAATGAATTAAGCTGAATTAATTCATTAATTTGAGAGCCAGTGTGGTGTAGTGGTTAAGAGTGGTAGACTCGTAATCTGATGAACCGGGTTCGTGTCTCCGCTCCTCCACATGCAGCTGCTGGGTGACCTTGGGCTAGTCACACTTCTTTGAAGTCTCTCAGCCCCACTCTCCTCACAGAGTGTTTGTTGTGGGGGAGGAAGGGAAAGGAGAATGTTAGCCGCTTTGAGACTCCTTCGGGTAGTGATAAAGCGGGATATCAAATCCAAACTCTTCTTCTTCTGAATTGTTTTAATTGGATTGTGAATAAATGTGCACTTAATTGTTACTCTTTTGAATTTTATTGTGTTATTATCATCTTCCCTAGTGGGTCATGCAAACCTCTGTTCTTAATAATGCTTTTTATAGGGTAGGAGGCACCAGGGATGAATTGAAGGAACAAAGTGGGAGGCATCCTGAAAAGGCTTGGGAACCACTGATTTAGATATTGATTAATCAAAGCATATCTGTTTAAAAGCAGCCCCTGGTGGACGTAATAGATTATTTCATAGGGTGCCAGGTCAGGAGCACCTCAGATCATGGAATTTTGCATTCAGCTACAGTCGTTGAGAGTATGTCATTCAACTAAAAATTAAAAACCCAGAAAGTCTTAACAGATGAGCAAATATGTCACTGTATGGAAATCAAGATAGAAACTATTATTAAATGAGATGTTCCCTTCTCGGCAACGCAGTGTGGATAATACCAGTCAATGTTGCAACACAATCTTATTTATTGAATTTATATCCCGCCCTTCAGCCTTTGGGAGCCCAGGGCAGCAAAAAGATACTCAATTTAAAAGCAAAAGCATTTTGAAAGCGATTAAAACATTCCAAAAACAATGGCAATTAAAAACATGATGAAAGCAATTACATTGTTAAACATTGTTCCATCCAAATATCTCAGGGCTGCCAGGAATAGTATTCTCCAGCCATCAAATGCCTGGGTAAATGGGAATATTTATGAATCTCTCCTGAAAGTTAATAATGATAGTAGGAAGTAGGGTTGCCAGACCTCCAGAACTGACCTGAAGTTTCCATGTTTGCCTGCCCCTGACAGGTGGTAAGCTTGAATGAGTGAGGAGAGGGCCTTATGAAGACTGCATGTAGCTTACAAGCTTTAACCCAGCAGGAGCTGTTTGCAAATTATAGCATAGACACTAGGGAGAGAGCACTAGGGTGGGGACCTCACTCCCCTCACCCAATTAACCTCCGTCTCCAAGACCTGTCCCTGTCATATAACCAGTGTCTGTTCTGTGACATCACTTGGAGCTTCCCCTTGTGACATCACCAGGGCAGCTCCTAAGTCCCAGGTTTGGGCCCTGAAATCTCAGGGTCTGGAAATCTTTTTGTCTCTAAACTGCCATCAAATCGGCTGCTGAACAAAAATGTTGAAATGGGGAAAGACCTAAAGTGAAGTTGCAAACAGTATATCAGATAAAGATTAGCAGCATTTTATAATTAAAAAAAAGCAGCAGAGGCATTCAGCCCTATGTGTGCTTCCAGTTCTTCTTTACAAGTATTATTATGTAATCTCCAGGTGACTCAAACAGGTTGTAGTCTTGCAACCTGGTTGGCCTGGGTAACTTTGCAATGGTCACACAATGTATGTTTGCCAGGCCTGAAAGTGCTGGCTCATTCCTACATGCCAGGTGATTGCTAATTAGCTAACGAACATTGTGATCCCTGCTGCCATGGCTATGTTGCCCCAACAGTTTTGACGGGAAGTTTTACAGGGCAGTCGCTGTGGAGTTATGTAAGGCTTGGGGTTACCGGTTACACTTATGAAGCCATACAAAGTTGTAATCTTGTATGCAAAACTCCCAGAGTTCAAACCCTGGTGTGTAGGGCTGGAAATGTCCCTGACCTGAAACCATTGAGATCTTCTGCCTGCCAGTGTTGACAACAGTGAGTTAGATGGAGTTGTCACCTGGCTCGATTTACGGTAAGTCAGCACCCTCTCTTCCTGTTTAAATCAGCCCCTTTATTTGGAAACCATGAGGACTGGGACCTTAACTTCACTGAAAACTCGGGGTCTGGAATGCTCTTGATCTGGCAACAGTGGTTCGTAACAGAAGGGAAACAAATGAGCTAGATTAGTGGTTCCCAAACATTTTCGGGCCACCGCCACCTTGGTTCTATCAACTCATCTCCAGTGCTCCCTATTCCATTCTATAAAAAGCATTATTCAGAATAGCAGTTTGCATGACCCACTAAGGAACATAACACGTTCACATCCAAAACAGTAACTATTAATTGCACATTTATTCATAATCCAATTGAAACTAATTTAATTATTTCAACAAAGTTGATTAACTTGATCCAGTGATACCAGCTTTTCAAAGCCTGATAGTCACCTAGGGAAGATATGCATCAGGTACAAGGGGGGAAAGAAAGATGGATCTGCTGCCCAGGTGGATTCTGCCGCCCAAGGCTGTCACCTCACCTTGCCTCATGGGTGGGCTGGTCCTGCTCTTAGCGCCTCCCTAGACAATCCCACTGCCCACTTTGAGAACCACTGAGCTAGATGGACTCAGTATAAGATGCTCTCCGACATTCGTAATGATCTGTTTCTCTCCCCAAGCTTTTTAGTTTTGTGTTGTTGTCGTGTTGTGTTTTGTAACAGGGCTGGTGTGTTGGCTTTGTTTCCAATCCAAAGCATCACACCTTGTTCCCCGCAGGAAGCAATAGACCATTTTCTTGCAGTTGATGGGCACCCTTCATGTTCTGTATCACGGATGCAGCTGTCAGCCCAGTTCCTATTTCTTCCTGAGGCCTTTTCTGCCTGTGCTTGTTCAAGGAAGCAGGAGGTGTGTGTGTGTGTGTGTGTGTGTGTGTGTGTGTGTGTGTGTTGGGGGGAAGCTCAGCTTGGATTCTGCCAAACCAGACCAAGTTTTGTGTGCGGTGTGCCGGATGTTGGCACGGGGGTGGGGTGGGGGTGGGGAGTGGAGTGCAAGAGAGTTCATCTTTGCTTTGACTTGCAAAAATTATAGAAGAATAGGCACAGGCGTCTGGAGGGGAACAACTGGAGGAGACTTAATCTGGAATGCCGGCTCCTCCTTTTATTTTTAGAGTGCGAGTGTTGACTACATTTTAATACCTAGCAGCTGAACAAAGTCGGAGACTCTTTAATGGGAAGGGAGAGGTCCTCGTTTGTAACTTCTTTCATTCTGTTTGTGAAGTTGAAAATATCAGTGTTGAAGCAAAAGGCGCGCACACACACACATTATATATGTGTGTGTATATATATGTATATATAACATATAAATATACATGTTTGTTTGTTTTCTTCCCCACTCCCCACCCCCTTTGGATCTCTTTCAGCCTTGCTAAACAAGAAGGGGAAAGGATGAATGAAGCATTGTGCCTGCTGGGTGCCATCATGAGGACTAGGAACTTATCTTAAATGGGAGCTAGGTTTCTGTAACCCAGTTCTGCTTCCTGAGCAGCGAGATTGAGCACAGGGATTGTCCTGCGTGGTTAGTTTCTGGAACAGGCTTTGTCAACGCAGCACCATACAGATATCGTTGGACTACAACCTCTGGAAGGTTGGCGAAGGCTGTTCTAGACTAGCAGGAGCTCAGTCATCTCACTTATGCCCACCCCCTACGCCCGCCTGAGTGAGAAATTCCTCTTTCAGAGAAGCAGCCGGACAGGTTTCTGGGTGGTGGCAGCACCGCTTCCATGCCCCTAGCAACAGACTTATGCTTCCTTATTGAATTCTTGTCTCTTGTGGTAAACTGTGTACCTTTTGTTAGATTGTTTGCTGTGAACTGGTAACTTAACAGGCCCTTTTGAGAGCTTTTGACAAACATTTGCCATACTGATCAGCAGCTAGCAGCCTCCAAGGCTGAACCTGACCATTGTGGTCCCTTCGGGTAACCAGCTTTGGAGGTAAAAGAGCAAAGAAAAGGCCAACCATCCACAGCAGTGAGGTTTTTGCAGCTGCCTGGGGTGGGGGATAGTGCAGCCCTTAATTCCCCCTTTCCTTCCTTTTGTCTCCCCTGCACACCTGTACACACAATCGCTTTTGGATTCCCAGATGGCTCTCAAAGCCCTTCATGCCTAGAAAGCTAGCATGTCAGGAAGAAGGCTTTAAGCCTCACTGCCTTCTTGATGCACTAGCCTTTCATGGGCAGAGAATATTGCATGAGCCCTGCAGCCCAAATATTTTTGCGTGGCTGGAAATGTGTCCTTGAATCTGACAAGGGTCTCTTCCTTGCCTGGATGGAGGATACAGAGTGGGGTGGGTGTGGGTGTAAACATGTGTATTTACCTAGAAAATATGTTTAAAAAAGGCATTCATTTCCCTGCCCTCTGTTTTCCCTGGCCCTGCCCACCGCTGGCATTTGGCCCTCTGAATATTGTCCAGAAGGGAAAGTGGCCCCTGGCTGCAAGCTAAGGTTCCCAATCCCTTGTCTAAAGTTGCTTGGTTTTATTTATTTATTTATTTGGGGTGCAGAAAAATACTTCGTATTGGTTTGCCCAATATAAAGATGTTGGAATGCAGATGGCAGATATTGGCTACGTGTCCGGCATATTTGAAAGAAAATTCATTGAGAATGTTTCACCCTGGAATTCATGAGGGGGGGTGTACTCTTAGGGTCTGGCAGTGGGGGGGGGGGGAGAGAGAATTTTGGAAAAAAGCAAGCAAGCTTTGTCCCTGCTGGAGAAGGGACCTCACGTCAGCTGTGGCCGCTGTGGGTGGCTGTGTGGGCGGAGGAGAGATTGAACGTAGCCAGCAAACAAAAGCTCCCCTCTTATTCCCCTTGGTCTTTTCCAAACAGCTTCATGCTGGGTGCCTCAATCTATTCCTTTCAATGGAGACTGTTCTTGTGTGTTTCCTGCTTCAGCTGTTTACTGGGTCACCGTACTAGGGGACGACGACGAAGAGAGCGAAATCCCTTCCTCTTTTTCTGATTGGCCGTTCCCATCTGCACAATGAGCTGCTTCTCCCATAAACGGAGGATTCGAACAGAGGAAACATTGAACGGGGTTACCGCCGTTCACTGACCCGTCTCTGCTGCACGGATGTCGGGACCTAGGTGTGGAAAAGAGACTTGGAAGAACTGACCCCAAATGACACCCTTCTGCTCCAGATGGAGTACATTCCAGAGAATAACGCATACCCACATACTTGGGAGCAGTGACCCAGTGGGGCCAACGACCAGTTTGAGAAGGCCTTAGCCAAGAACCCCTCCATCGGTGGGCCCTGGCAGGCTTAGCTGCTCGTGGTGACCCACCCACCTAGCTCTTTGACCCCCATGTGGTCAACTGAGTCTAGCTACCCTTCAGTGCCCCAGCATAGCATTCAAACTGTAGCCTTGGGTTGATATTTACGTTTATTATAATTATTACTAGTTCTGTTTATGGGTCACTTGACACATAAGCTTGGGAGAGCCAGTGTGGTGTAGTGGTTAGGGTGTTGGACCTGGGAGACCAGGATTCAAATCCGCCATAAAGCTCACTTGGGGCCAGTCACTGCCTCCCTCAGCCTAACCTACCTCACTGGGATGTGGTGGGGATTAAACGAGGCTGGGGGAGGGGGGAGAGAGAATATTGCATGCCACCTTGAGATTTTTGGAGAGAAAGGTAGGATATAAGTCTTAATACAAGTCTTAGCTCCCTTAACAAACAAACTACAGTTCCCAGGGTTCTTTGTGGGGGTGAGTAGAGCCATGACGCTGAAAGTAAAGAAAAGGAGTGCTTCACGCCATACATTTCTGGCTTTCTGCAAAGAATCGTGGGAGCTTTACTTGGGTTTAGGGTGCTGGGAATTGTAGTTCTGCGGAGGGGGGGGACTCCACTTTCCCATGATTCTTTTGGTGGGAGCAGCATGCTTTAAATGTGTGATGTGGATTCATTTAGGTTGGCTTGATTGCCTTGCTTCTCACTACCTGAGCCACTGTCCACAGTGGGATTGAGGGAACCTTTTTCAGCCTGAGGGCCATGTTACTTTCTGGGCAATCTTCTGGGGGCCAGTAGTGGGCGGAGCCGGAGGCTAAATTGAGCCGAGCAAGAAATGAAAATGTTGCCTTTGTAGAGTGTTCCAGTTTCTATACCCACCAACCCACACCCCTCTCCCTTCTCCATCCTTTGTGGTCTCATCCACCCCCTACATTTAAAGCACTCTGGTGCCACTTTTAAACAGCCATGGCTCCCCCTCAAAGAATCCTGAGAACTGTAGTTCGTTCAGGGTGCTGGGAAAGGTGGCCGCCTACCAACTTTCAGCACCCTTGGAAACGTGTCAGTAGTCATAATACTTATTATCTCCCTCTTTTGGCCAATACCTTGGGCTGGTGGGGTGGTCCCAGATGAGACAGTGCCCATTTGATGCCCCCGCCCTGCTTCTGCCAGGAAGACTATGAATGGCTCTGTGCTTTGAAAGAGGAGGATCTGTTGGTGCTGTTGTAAAAGTGCTTTGCTGGCAGCAGCGGGGGAGAAACCGAAGCTTGCTGCACTCTGAATTTCATCACCGCAGGCAGGGAGCGGTTTCTCAGAACGTGTGTCCTTTAAGCTGGAAGTGTGACAGAAGGCTATTCTTCCAAAAAGCAACTTGTGTTGGGGAGATATTGGGAGGGGGGCTCTCACACACACCCAGTACCCATAGGTTCAGCCTGGATGGCTAGAATAACCCAGGCCCCAGTTTGTCAGTCAAATAGGACATTTTTATTAAAAACATTGCAGTGGATGCCACTTACTTCCCCACATCCCTTAGGCAGATAGGAGAGTGCCTTCCAGGTGAAAGGCACAGCAATACATATTTGTAGACATTTGTAGACAACAACTATTCTGCCTGGCTAAGTCATGTGGTGGAGCAGTGGTCTTCTGACATAGCAATGGCCGCCACCCTTCTTCCTTCAGCCTTTCTCCTCCAGCACTTTCTCCTGCTTAGGTGCTACTTTGCCTGTCTGTCACGATCCGCTTGCAAACACAACCCACTTGCTCTACCCTTCTCACACACATTTCTGTTCTATAATTTCTATAGTGTTCAGTAATTCTGCAGCACACGCACCAAGGTCTGTGCAGCTGAGTGAGCTTCACTCCCTCGCCTTTATTATCTCTCTCTCTCTGATGGGATTCCAGCTTTAAATTAAATGGAGCGCAATTGATGTCTCGCTTAGTCAGCGCGTGTGAATTGAAGGTCACAGGCGGGGGAGTCAAGGAATTTGCTTCTCTGTGGCTTACCCTCTGCGTGCCTGGGCCGGATTTGGGGGCAGACTCCCATGCAGTTGCTGGGTTCTGAACGGTGTATGTGTAAATGTGTAAATTTAAAATGCCAATATTATAGTCCTTAGGAGTTGTAGAGGTAGGACCTGGATAACTGTAAGCTGCTTCTCAGAAATAAGTTCTGGATCCTGATGCAGTTTTCTGCCCACTGTCTCCTTTGTTGCCTTGATATTCATTCTGGGAAAAAGTTCCTTTATTTTGAGCCGGATGTCTGCTCCATCTACCTCAGTGTTGTCTACACTGACTGGCAGCAACTTTCCTTGGTTTCAGGCAGGAGGCATTCCCAGCTCTACCTGGATATGCCAGGGATTGAACCTTGTAACTTTTCCACTGAGCTACAGCTCTGGTTGATTCCTTGCACAGTTGCCTGGAACATCATGTGCAGAGAGTCATGATTAGAAGCAAAGAGGAGCCCATAGGGTCCTTTCAAGCTTATAAGCTGGCTAATGTGTAAATGTGCTGATGAGGCCTGTAGTTTCCCCTTTTGAGAATGATAGTGCCGGGATAACTTGGTTTTACAACTACTGTAAAGCATAGTTGTGAAATACAAAGTTAGTGCTCAAAATCTGGCCTTGAGCTTGCCACCTCCCTTTGTCTCGTGATACCAAAACTGAACTTAAGTTGTCCCAATTCCCCAAAAGACATGACACGTAAGGAAAATGGATAGGGAGGGAGAAGAAGAAAAATGTGAACTTAGGCACCAGTTCTTTAAAGTTACAGTTCTTACTAAAACCATGTAGCCTACATGTTTTAACTGTTTTGAATTCTGAGTTTTACATTGTAACCTGCCCTGGGATCTGCTGGTGAAGGGTGGGCTCTTTAATAAATTAAAACAAAGTGGGATTTTCAGGGTACATAGGAGGCCGAGCATCTTTTTAAAGTAATTGCCCTCAGGTATGTTGATGGAGGGCTCCTTTTGGTGGGTTTCATTTCTTTTTCTTTCTTTTTTTTTTTTAAAAAAAAATTCTTTATTTAATCTTATTAAAAGATACAGAATGTAAAAGGATAACCAAATAGAGATAAATCAATAAAGAAAACTCCCTTAGCTTAACATAAATAATACAGGATTAATTTCTTCATATTTTCTATACATCATTTCATCAAAAAAAAAAAAAAGAAAATTCCATTGCAATCCTGTTCCAAGAAGAGGTTAACAAATTAACCAACATATCCATTATACACTTAAGTCTTCCTTTTTTCTGTATCTCCCCTATTTCCCCCCCTCCCCTGATCCCTCCCCTTTCCCTCCCCTGCCCCTTGTAACTTCTCAACCTATCCGGAATTACCCTTCTTCCTTTTACTCCTATTATTTTCTCATGCCTTTCTCCATTAATTTTTCCTTTTATTTTCTAGTCGAGTCCTTTAAGTGGCTGCAAAGAGGTTGGTATTTTTTATATTTTGACTGATATATTCTCTAAATTTATCCCATTTTTCCAATATTTTTTCTTGTTTTATTTCTTCGATTTCTCTATATCTCATTTCTAAATTATAATAATTTAACATTTTAATTTGCCAATCCTCCTTTGTAGGTACAATTTGTGATTTCCAATTTGTGGGTTTCATTTCTTTCGTGCTATGCCATTGCTTACCCTCTTGAACGGGCCTTTAAAACTGAACCTGACCAAGCTCCCTTAAAAATCAAGTTTTATTTTCCTCCAGTTTGCACCTGCAGGGAGGAGATTTAGCTCCTAATCCCTCTCTTCACTCAATGACTCATTTGATGTAAGATTACACGACTGCTTTTTTTTTTTTTAATCATCTGGTTTTTAAAAGGCCCTTCAGCTGCTGAATTTTCATCCACCAAAATGAGAAGGGATGAAAGCATTGAGGCAGCGATGTTTGGTTTCTTGTATACATCCGTGTGTGTGTTTGTGGTTGTTATAAAGCAGGCATCCCCAAACTTCGACCCTCCAGATGTTTTGGACTACAATTCCCATCATCCCTGACCACTGGTCCTGTTAGCTAGGGATAATGGGAGTTGTAGGCCAAAACATCTGGAGGGCTGCAGTTTGGGGATGCCTGTTATAAAGTGTGGAGACAGGTCCAAATCAGCCTGCATATCACTCAAAACATCATCTGACGGGGTGGGAGGGCAGAGTTAAATCCTGCATGTGGCTATCTCCCTGCTGGGAACTGGGGTGCACAGCAAAAGCAGGATTAAACCCACCTGCTCATCAACTGATGGACAAGGGTTGAATCCTGTTCAGTTCAGCAGGATTCCATGCAAACCCCTTCTAGATGCAGAAAAGGGGTTGCATTGGAAACCCTGCTAAAGCTAGGGGGAACCCCTTTGTTTTAGCAATGTGTAGTGAGGTGCTTTGAGGTCCCAAGGTTCAGCAATGGCACATCCAGGTAAAACTGGGAGAGAGGCTCCCTGCCTGAAAGCATGGAGAGCCACTGCCAGCCCGTGTAGACAATACTGAGGTTGATGGAGCCAGTGGTCTGCCTCTGTATAAGGCAAATTCCTGTAGGGAAGGAGAGGTGAAGTTCAGCAGAAGGTGAATGGCAGGTCTTGGCTCCCACAGGATCCCTTCCCAAATCCGAAATGCGTCTTGAAAGAAGTGGTCTATTGTGGTGCAGTGTGTGTGTGTGTGTGTGTGTGTACATGTACCCACAACAGTTTCTCCAGTTAGCTACAGTGTTCGGGGGCCCCCAAAACATTGGTGACCCCCTCCCCGAGGTCATCACACGCTTGGATGAGCGAGCCAACTGCATTGCGTTTGCATCTGACCTCTCAAATATGCTAGCTGACCCCCCCCCCCTTTATTCTGCCTTCTAAGCTAAAACATTTTAATAGGCCTTTTGGACTCTTCTTTCTTGGCTCCGAGGGCAGGAAGGAAGGCAGAACTGAAAGAATTTCCTGCTCCTATTTTGTTTAAAAATACGAATGCCTTTTATGACAATATCCCCCGCTTACCTTTCTGTAACTTACTGCAAATATGTGGATAACCAGCTTTACCGTATTTTCTTGTCATGGTAACAACATCACATGCCGGCCTTGATCTGGTTTGGTTTAGCTTTTATGTGTTTGTTCCATGAAGTTCTATTTTGCTATATAGATAAAGTTCAATAAAAACCCACTGTCTGTCTCTCTTTCTCTTTCCCTCTGAAGGCCATTAGTTCGGGGGCGAAGAGAGGGGCTGCCAAGATGGAGCCATGTGTAATTCTGCAACGTTTTGGGTGGTGATATGGGTTTTGCCCCCACACTCTTTGCTTGCATGTGCGACCAGCGTTTGCCCATAATTCTGGGTCTACCTGGGGCTCCTTAATGGATATGCAAGTGATTTTCCAGGGACCTCCCCCTCATTTGCCAAGTCCTTTGGTGCATATTGTGGCTTTTGTGCTAGCATTGATATGCTGCTGCTGTTGAAAGATAAATGGTGGCTGCTTGTTGCCAAATCCCACCACAAACACAAAGAATAGCATCTTCCCTGCATGCGGAAGGCCCTGGGTCTGATTCCTGGCAACTCCAGGTAGGGCTGAGAGAGATCCCTGCCTGAGACCCAGGGAAGATTGCTCCTCAAACTACAAAGGCCTGGAGCAAGAGCAGCAAACCAAACCTTGGAGAAATGAACTTCGTTTGATAGTCTTGGGGGACAACTCATGGTTTCTGTATTAGACTAGACTGTAGTTTGTATGTAAAAATGTGGGTGGTTTTCTTTTTCATTTTTGTCAACACTGCAGGCTTGTTCCTATTTTGAAGAAGGAAACTTAGCAAATAGTTCTCTTTTTCTCTTTTCTCTTTAAATTTCTGTCCGAGAGAAAACAGACTGTTTTTTGTAAATTGAGTACACGTGCGGGTATTTTTGAAGCTATAAATTGAGTCGTGTCACAGCTTATGTAAGAGCTGCTGCTGCTCGCTGAAGTTTTCTGTCTCTGTGTTGAGTGAAAACTGAATCAGAGCTGAAGGAATTAGGGATGTGTGCATATCTTCCTATATACATAGAAATGTATGGTGTCGTCACGCTTTGCAGCATGGGGAACAGCAAGCAGGCCCAGATGAACTGTTCAGTGGAAGGGAGGAGGGATTTGTGAATTTGCAGCCCAGGAGGATTTTAAATGTGTGGGGGTTTTTAATGCCTTTTCAATGGCTCCGATCATTGTTACAGTTGGCATCACTAACTCCCTGCACGAAGTGATGTGTCATCCTAAAAATACTGTCGCCGTAGTAACAGTCACTGCAGCCTGCAGCCATAGAGTAACAGGGGATGAAAGGTGTTAATCACAGTGATGGAAGCTTGATGGAACGTGTGACTCATCCAAGATGGCTAAGCCTTTTTTTCAGCGTTCCCCCCCCCCCCAGTGTCAAGGTGTTAGGAAAACAGAAACAATACACACACAGTCTCCCAGGGGTAGTTCTGTCTCAATTCAAACAGGTGTGTGTGTGTGTGATTTGAATCTTCCCGCCTGGAGAAAGCTATCCCTCTTGGTTTGAAACTACTAGCTTTCCACATGTAGGGAGGTTTCGACACACAAGAGAAAACTGCTCTCAAAGGAGCAGTTTTCACTCCACCCCTTCCACATGTGTGTCTAAAACAGTACACATACACCTTTTACATTTGATTTGGCCTGTGTCGACTTCAAGACGGAAGGAACAAACCTAACTGCAGCAAGATTTCTGTCTGGGTTGCTCCTCCACTTAAAAATAACCTCCCTAAGCACCTCTGTTGCCTGCAGGGTAATAATATTTCATTATTTGTTTTTGGTGACTAATGGGCACTTAAGCAGAGCTCCAGCAAGGCCCACAATTGTCCTTTTAATAGCTTGCTTTCAATACACTGAGATTCTGGACAGAATCCACTTTAAAACTGCAGCTACTGTACCTGTATTACCTAGCCCCATTCCAAGCTCTCTCTTCAACATCAGCCATGTAGCCAAAATCGATGGTAATTATTTATACGGCCCCATTGAAGTACAGGCACATTGGAAAAATCTGGATATCTTTGCATTGTAGATCTAAGCGTTTAGGTCAGACTTCAAAATGTCTTCTAAACTCTAAAAATCTATGATAATCCTTTTGTGAGTTTCTGATTTGGGAAGCAGAATTCTCTTAAGTCGTGTTCACTTTAGAGAAGAGGGGGAACCAATATATCTGGCCTTCAAGATTCTCTCCAGACCACCTCTCTTCCTTGGCCTTGTCTAACACCCTCTTTGAATTGCTTTAGCCTTGGTGGGATATGTCCTTGTTCTAATCATGCCGCTTGCTTGCCTGGATGCAGAATAGAGGGGTGGGGGTGGGGGTGGGGGTGTAAACTAGCCTACAATACAGAGGTAAAGTTCACTGTTTTTGCTCACCCCGCATCTGCCTCTGGCCTTGCGCACCACTGGCATGTGTCCCCCAGAACGTTGCCCGGAAGAGAATGTGGCCCTAGGGTTGAAAAAGGCCACCACATCGAAGGCATACACACCCACAGCCTTCTGAAACGCATGGCCTGTCAGCTGCAGTTCTTGGCTGAGACGTGTTGCCCTCTCTTTGTGAAATGGGCCTTGTGCTCAACATGCAAAGAGCTTTGTGTGGTTTATGCTGTTCACACCTAGCAAAACCCTCCCATGGTGAACTTCTCACCTCTTCTTGTCTCCATTGAAGCTTTCCAGGAGAGATTTGGCAGCCACAAAGTGATTAATGTCTTTTTTGCTGAAAACACTCTTGTCCTCCTGCTGTGCTCTGAAAAATTGAGGGGCTCCTTGGCTGAGGCAGAAGAGACTTTAACTGGGCCAAGACTTTTGATCTTCCACCTGATGTTTTCTAGATGGTATTAAAAAAAAGATTTTATTTTTAGGATGGACATTGTTTTCACCAGCAGTGGTGAATGCAAACTGTCAAGGGGCTGAATTCAGAGTGATCCTGAAGTCCTCTTAAAGTTAACATGCCACCTGTTGGTTGTGACTAACTTATCATATAGGAAGTGCTAGGTAAAGGGACCCCTGACCATTAGGTCCAGTCGTGGACGATTCTGGGGTTGTGGCGCTCATCTCGCTTTATTGGCCGAGGGAGCCGGCATTTGTCCGCAGACAGCTTCCAGGTCATGTGGCCAGCATGACTAAGCCGCTTCTGGCGAACCAGAGCAGTGCATGGAAATGCCGTTTACCTTCCCGCTGGAGCATGCCTATTTATCTACTTGCACTTTGAATGCTTTCGAACTGCTACGGTAGGTGGGCAGGAGCTGGGACCGAGCAACGGGGATTCAAACCGCCAACCTTCTGATCGGCAAGCCCTAGGCTCTGTGGTTTAGACCACAGCGCCACCCGCGTCCCATTATAGGAGGTGGCTAATTGGTGGGTAATTTACCCTGTGAATTTGGAGCATGACACCCATCCCCTAAGTCAGTGATGGCTAACCTTGACACTCCAGATGTTTTGGAACTACAACTCCCATCATCCCTAGCTAACAGGACCAGTGGTCAGGTATGATGGGAGTTGTAGTCCCAAAACATCTGGAGTGTCAAGGTTAGCCATCACTGCCCTAAGTGATGTCCCTGAGGGCATTGCGTCAATAATATAAGCATTATAAAGCAAATTCTGGTTGCCTTACCTTAAAAAAATGGGGGGGGGGATATAGAGTTGGAAAGGTTTCAGAAAAGGACAACAAAAATAATCAAGAGGATGGCGCAACTCCCTTATAGGGAGATGTTGCAGTGTTTGGGATTTTTTTAGTTTAGAGAAAAGGTGACTAAAAGGTTACATGTAGGAAGTTTATAGAATTGCATGTGGTATGGAGAAAGTAGATGGAGAAAAGTTTCTCTCCTCTTACAACATTAGAACTCGTGGGCATCCAAGGAAGCTGAATGTTGGAAGATTCAAACAGATAAAAGAAAGGACTTCTTCACGCAGCACATAGTTAAACTGTGGAACTCACTCCCACAGGAGGCAGCGATGGCCACCAACATGGAAGGCTTTAAAAGAGGATTAGACAAATTCGTGGAGGAGAGGGCTATCAATTGCCATTGCCCATGATGTCTATGTTGTGCCTCCATGGTTGGAGGTGCTAATGCTTCTGAATAGCAGTTGCTGGAAGGAACAGGAAGGGAGAATATCATTATTGAGCTCGGATTCTGTTTGTGGGCTTCCCATTGGGGCATCCAGGTGGTCACTGTGCGCAAAGGATGCTGGACAGGGCCATTTGCCTGATCCATAAATTTCTTCTTATGCTCTTAAGTGCATAGGATTCACCATTACGAATATGAGCAGGACCCCTCGCCCCTGTTAGCACAAAACCATCACAAGGTGACAATAGTGGCAGAAAATAGTTCCTTTATGGGCAGTCCCAGATCAGAAATATTATCTCAGAATTGCAACTCAATGGAAAGTTGCCCAAAATCTTACACTGGACGCTTGGTGCTACTGACTCTGAAATATAGCTTATAAGGGAGAAAATCATACATAGTTTGAGGTTTTGACAAGGACTAGAACCTCTAAGCACTTCCTATATCATTTGGCATTCCTTTATTACATAGACAGCGGAAGGATCATTTTCAAGATGGCCTCGTCATCAGCCAGGCAAATCTGGAACTACACTTGATAATCAAATAGCACTAATATTCTTTATATGCGGATAACATGTATCCTCGCCTTTTCTCTCTCATGACTTGGATATTGTTATTTTAACTCCATGCCAGTTTTATAGTTTTGTTTTTCATTTTTTAATTTTCATCCATAGCTATAACTTCTATTTGTTTTATATGTTATAAAATGATTTAAACCGGGGGGGGGGGATCTTTACACAGAAATATTATTTCAGGTGCCAAGCTGAGACTTCCAGCTGTTCCTGTTCCTGCTTTGTTTTGATTTCCCCATTTCTGGGAAGGAATCAAAGAACAAACGTGCTCAGCAAAAGAGCTTTTGCTTGGAACAACCTCCCAGAAAAAGAAGAGGAAAAACCCCAAGGCAAGCAATGAGTTTTGCCAGTGTTGCGTGATCCTTGGCTTTCTTATTTTTCTATTGCTCTGTTCATTAACTTCCGTTTCCTCCCCCCTCTCTATATATGAATGGGCTGTGCAAATTTTGCAAAAGGGGAAGGAAACGGAGTGAGCACTTTTTCCATTCTGGGGCTTTTCCTCGCAGACGGGGACCTCGTGAGGTTGAGCCTGCATCAAAACTGCAGAGTCAACTTTCCATTCTTGCTTTCGAGTTCCTTGATAACGGCCTTTGCCAACTAAGCATTTGCCACTTCAGAGCGACTTTATTAATAAGAACTGCCTTTTTAATTTTAATTTTTGCAACTCTACCAAGAAAAGGAAGAAGCGTTGTCAGTGGACACTTGACAATAAAAAAATACCTAGTTGATTCTGATTTATGCGTGTAAATTACACAGGTAGTCTGTATGCCCAAATAGGTGTCTAAATGAGATTGACAGTTGTATGTTCAAAGGGCCACAGGATCTTCGTAGCTCTGAGTAATAGGTGGTGGGTGTTTATCCTTCTAAACTTTAAATAGCTGTGATCCTGCATTGCAGGGGGTTGGACTAGATTATTCTAAATACAAGTCTCTTCGCAACCAATGGGGTTCATAGAATTTTATAATTGGAAAGCACCCCAAGGGTCATGTAGTCCAACCCCCTACAATGTACAAATCTCGAACTAAAGCATCCATGACAGATGTCCATCCAACCCCTGCTTAAAAACCTCCATTGAAGGAGAGCCCAGAACCCCCCAAGGGAGGTTCCACTGTCAAACAGCTCTTACTGTCAGAAAGTTCTTCCTGGTGTTTAGTCAGAATCTCTTTTCTTGTAACTTAAAGCCATTGATTCGAGTCCTACCCTCCAGAGCAGGAGAAAACAAGCATGCTCCATCTTCCATGTGACAACTCTTGATACCAGACGGTGACTATCATATCTCCTCTCAGTCTCCTCTTTTCCAAGCAAAGCAGACCCAGCTCCTTCAACTGTTCCCCATAAGGCTTGGTTTCCAGACCCTTGATCATCTTGGTCACCCTCCTCTGCAAACATTACTGCTTGTCAATATCCTTAAATTGAGGTGCCCAGAACTGGACACAGTATACCAGGTTTGGTCTGACCAAGGCAGAATCAAGTGGTACTATTACTTTGCTTGATCAGGACACTAGACGCCTAGAATAGCATTTGCTGTTTTTGCTGCTGCTGCATCACACTGTTGACTCAGGTTCAGCTTGTGGTACACCAAGACCCCATGTGCTTCTTCAAGCCAGGTGTCCCCCCCCCCCAATCCAGGTGTCATGGGGTCCACTTTCATTGTCCATCTGTTGGTCCTCACACCACACGTATAATTTAAGAACGCTTGGACCTCCACAAATATCAAGGATTTTTCCAAAAGCAAGTTAATGTGAACGATAATTTCTGACCAGAAAGAAGATACCACAGGACACAGGGACTAATTGCCAGGGCTGTTGTTGAGATAGGAACGTAATAAGCTGTCCTCTACTGAGCCATTGGTATCCATGTAACCCAGTGTTGTCTACACTGACTGGCAGCAGCTCTCCTGGGTTTCAGGCAGGGGTCTCTCTCAGCCCTAACTGGAGATGCTGGGGATTGAACCTGGGACCATCTGCATATAAAAAACAGACACTCCACCACTAAGTCAAAATGGAGACAGCGATTTATTGGGGAGCATGTTCCTATCTCAGACCTCTGGAGTGCTCTGTATTGTGAAGTCATGGGTGATTTGAATCCATAACATTTGGAATGCAGTCAGTTTAGACCAATGTGATTTGTTTACGCAGTGTAGCTATACAGGAAGCTTATTCAGATTTTGTTCTGGAACGTGTAAAACCATTCAGAGATATTCAAGCTGTATCACAAAACCTTAGTTGTCTGTTTTTCCCCCTACAGTCTGTATTGGAGAGAGGGAGGGAGAGGGTCGATAAACACAATGAGCTTCCCTTAGTGACGACTTCATTTTGGTAACTGGGACCCGACCCAAAGGAACTGGCATTTGTCCAGAGGGTGGGGCCTGGCTTGTTGATTCAGCTTGACACCCACCCACCCACCCCAGATGTCTGATCACGTGTCTGTTTGTTTTTCCCTCTCCTGAACATACAAAGGCAGATTGCTGATCTGAGTTAGAAAAACAAGAGGCAAGATGGTCTAAGGGTTAGAGCTTTCCAAACTGTGCGACACGTTAGTGTTTTGGCTTCAGTGTGTAGGTGTGTCACATGAATGCTCCCCACGCTCCTCCCGGGGCTGGAAAGGGATTAGTTTCAACCTCCGGTTTGCTAGTAAAACTGAATTACTGTGTCACGAAATGATGCACGTCTAAAAAGTATGCCACCAACATGAAAAGTTTGGGAAAGCCAGGTTCAGATCTGCCCTGCTCAGCTGTGAAGTTCACTGAGTGACCTTGGACTGGTCACCATCTCTCTCTCTCTCTCTCTCTCTCTCTCTCTCTCTCTCACCCTAACCTACCTCACAGTGTTTTTGTGGGGGTAGAAATGGAGAACCATGGATGCCACCTGACTGTTAGAGAAAAGGTGGGATACAAATGGAATAATAAACTAGAAGTCCCCCATGACAGTTTTTGAAGCCAGCAAGATTTCCCTTTCGTCTCCTTCATGTCTGTGTCCCATGGAGATTTACGGCCTCCACAATGGACATTCACAGTTGGTGAAATGAGGGTTGCACAAGCAGCCTGCCAGTGTCTTCCTTCCTTCCTTCCTTCCTTCCTTCCTTCCTTCCTTCCTTCCTTCCTTCCTTGTATTTACAGACCACCTTTCTTTCAAGGTGCTAAAGATAGTGCACATAGTTCTCCTCCTCCTCATTTAATTCTTATAACAACCCTGTGAGGTAGGTTAGCCTGAGAGTGAGTGAGTGGCCCAAGGTGAGCCGCCTGGCTGAATGGGGATTTGAACTCTGGTCTCCAGGTCCTAGTCACACACACTAACCAGTGTACCAAACTGTTGATGCCAGTGGTGAACCCGTGAGATGCTCTGATTTATTGTACCTGCAGCCTTGAGATATTGGCTTATGCTGGGCACGTTTACCACCCTTGACAGCGGGCAAATCCTGGGTTTCTGATGTTAAGAGGGAAGTGAATGAGGCAAGAGCAGGTTTCATTTTCAGGAGTAAAAGATGATGTCGTGGTGAGTTGGTTTGAGAGAGATAAAGACCATTTCCCATCTGCCAACTCATCTGCGTTCTGCAGCTTGAGTCAGATTTTGTGTGGTCTCTTGTTTCTCTCAGTTACTCATATTCCAAATCTTCAGTTCACTCCTCCACATTTCCACATCAATTTGCGGTATTATTTTTAAAAGTCCTCATTAAAACCCAGCAGCGTTTTTAATGAAAATTACTTCTAATGTACACATTTTTGTATGCCATTTTCTTCTGAAAATTCATTTCTTCATTTTTTTTTGCATTTATATTCCACAACTCCCCCCCCCCCGCCCCCAGGAGCGCAAGGTGGTTTACACAGCACTTCACATCTCCATTTTACCCTCACAACAATTTTGTGAGGTAGGTTAGGCTCATAGTGAATAACTGGCCCAAGGTCATAGGATCATAGATTTGTAACCCTGAGAATAATCATTCTAGTCCAACCCCCTGCAATGCAGGAATAAGCAGCTGTCCCATATGGGGATTGAACCTGCAAACTTGGTGTTATCAGCACCACACTAACCAACTGGACTATATCCACCCAATGAAATTCATGGCTGACTGAGAATTTCAATCCTGGCCTCCCAGGTCCTAGTCTGGCATGCTAACCACACTCTTGGGGTTTTTGAAATCAGGCTTTACATTTCAATTTTCACCTGTTTGGGATTTGTCATTAAGTATCTTTGACTTTTTAATATATAGAAAGTGACTCCGCAAACGCTGCTGTGTTTCTGTCATGTTGTCATTTGATAAGAGTATATGGTCCGGACCCGGCTCAAGCTGACACCTGCTTTTGTGCCTTCTCTAGGATAAGGGTTTTGTTTTTTTGTTTGCCTTAAATGAAAGGTTTGTGTGTTTTCTGTCTTGGCTTTCCAGGAAACTGCCCACCATTCCCGTGGTTTTGGCTTCCTTCAACCTTCCTCCTCCTCCTATTTAGAACAGCTGGTTCTTTTGCCACAGATGCATACACAGTTCCTCCGGACGAGGTCTCCACCCCCCTCCTGTCAAGGGGTCATTTTTACCTCACCGCTACCACCTTCCAGGACCTAGTTGAGCTCATACAGCCCTTTCCTGCCCAAGGCATGAATGTTTATGTTGTTTGAGAGATGCTGGCACCTGGGACACTTCCGAGCATGGGCAGAGTTCCTCCCTTAGGGAAACATTCGCTTACTCCCACGTCTAAAGACATGAGGGCAGAGTGTGCGTTTATGAGCATACACTGAGTTCATTATTAGGTAACAAGCATTTTTTAGTAATTAAGTGGCCCTGTTGGGTGTCTCCCACTCTTAAGGCTGTAGCTCAGTGGTAGAGCATCAGCTTTACAAACCTTTCATGTTGGGTTCAGGTTGGTAGCCGTGTTGGTCTGACGCAGTCGAAATAAAAATAATAAAAATGTCCAGTAGCACCTTAAAGGTAAAGGGACCCCTGACCATTAGGTCCAGTCGTGTCCGACTCTGGGGTTGCGGTGCTCATCTCGCAATATTGGCCGAGGGAGCCGGCGTACAGCTTCCAGGTCATGTGGCCAGCATGACTAAGCCGCTTCTGGCGAACCAGAGCAGCGCACGGAAACGCCGTTTACCTTCCCGCCAGAGCGGTTCCTATTTATCTACTTGCACTTTGACGTGCTTTTGAACTGCTAGGTGGGCAGGAGCTGGGACCGAGCAACGGGAGCTCACCCCGTCGCAGGGATTCGAACCGCCGACCTTCTGATCAGCAAGCCCTAGGCGCTGACCAGCTAAGTTTGTTCTGGGTATAAGCTTTCGTGTGCATGCACACTTCTTCAGATTCTTCAGTATCTGAAGAAGTGTGCATGCACACGAAAGCTTATACCCAGAACAAACTTAGCTGGTCTCTAAGGTGCTACTGGACATTTTTTTATTTTTCATGTTTGGGACACACTTTTTAGACATGCTTCATTTCGCGACACAGTAATTCAGTTTTACTAGCAAACCGGAGGTTAAACTAACCCCTTTCCTAGAGAGCCACTGCTAGTCAATACTGAGGTGGACCAGCAGTCTGAGTCACTTGAAGGCAGTTTCCAATTTCCCACTCCCCAAAATCACAAAATCTATAAACTGGAGAAAGAACACTGGAAAAGCCCATGTGCACATACTTTTCCAGTTTTATGTTCTGTTGAGGCATGCATGTAAATCATGCAGGAGGAGGGAAAGAATGGAGCATCCTGGAAGAGGGTGCACTGTCTGGCTGGCACCCTGAACGTGAGCTCTCAATGCTGCAACTATTTGTTGCAGATTCCACTTCTGTGCTTGTGATTTCTTCTTCTAAATTTACAAAATCTAAGCACAACACTTAAGTTTGTATGAATACATCAAATATAACGACAGAGAGTGGGAGTGACAGTTTGATTACATTTAATGGCATTCAGATAAGAAAGGATATTGTCTGAAATATTTGACATAACCATTAACATATTTATTCATAAAGTTTGCTGATTATCTGTTAAGGGTGAGGTTTTATAGTGGAAAGAGAACAAATTTATTATTGTGGGGGGAGTCATACAGTTCCCATAATAAACAGCTATATGTCTATAAACAAAGCACTGAAAAAATATAACTATCTTATCATTCCACTAATTTATAAATAAAGTCACTTTTTCCAGTGCACTTAATATCTCATGTGTTTTGCTGCTTTCTAAAATGTTATGTAAACTCTGTAAGACGTGTGACTTCCTGTTGTTGTAGTTGTTGTTTTAAAAATGCTATTTGATTGTTTTCCAGTTATTTTGCAGTGATTTTTGCAGGCATAATCTTGTGGTGATTGGTAAACTTAGATCAAGTTGTAGATTAAGTTCTTAATAACAATAGCATGCTCTGATGCCGAGTTGTGACAGAGCTGTTTCCAAAATGGGGCAAGGAAGAAATATGAGGAAGGTGTTGGGCATGCTCCGGGGAAATCTCAGGGCTTGCAGAAGTGCAGTAACATACCTTGAGGGGAACCCCCTCACACACAAAAACAGCCCAATGAGAATTTAGCATTCTCGGTAACCACAAAATGCTGTTTGTCTGAGGGGAATAATAATATAATAATAATTTATTATTTATACCCCGCCCATCTGGCTGGGTTTCCCCAGCCACTCTGGGCGGCTTTCAACAGAGCATTAAAATACAATAATCTGTTAAACATTAAAAGCCTCCCTAAACAGGGCTGCCTTCAGATGTCTTCTAAAGGTCTGGTAATTGTTGTTCTCTTTGACATCTGAAGGGAGGGCGTTCCACAGGGCGGGTGCCACTACCGAGAAGGCCCTCTGCCTGGTTCCCTGCAACTTGGCTTCACGCAGCGAGGGAACCGCCAGAAGGCCCTCGGCACTGGACCTCAGTGTCCGGGCTGACCGATGGGGGTCCAGTATACCTTCAGGTATACTGGACCGAAGCCATTTAGGGCTTTAAAGGTCAGCACCAACACTTTGAATTGTGCTCGGAAACAGAGAGAAAAATGAGTGGGGAGTAAAAGTAGAACGAAGTATCCAGGAAAAGGGCATGGTTGATTAGTTAGAAATCTATCTGAACAGAAACAATTCACACTGCAACAGTTTATTGTAACCCCTCCTTTTGTGATACGTAACCCCAACCCGTTAAGTGGCAGTACACCATTTGCAACCAGCTTCCACAAATTAAAATCCTCTGTGCGATACTTCTTTGCAGCATGGCATTTTGAGAACATGCAAACGGATTTTTTGTTTTTATTTCTTTAATTGTAATGAAATTTATACACTGCTTGATTGTAAATTTTTTTTAAAAATCATCACTTGAAACAGTTTACCAAAAAAAGATAGAACAATAAAATTACCAATCAGCAACAATAATGTAAGACTTGTTGAACATTAAAATAACAATAACCTAAAACAGTATCTGAAGAAGTGTGTATACACATGAAAGCTCATACCTAGAAAGCTTATACTTAGTTGGTTTTTAAGGTGCTACTGGAACATCTTTCAATATACTGTACCGTAATTTTCCTTTTTATCTTTCATCATTGTTATTTACTAAAAACAAATTGAAACTTGTTTCTGCTTCCTAAATATGTGAATAGACTCATCTAAACAAAGGTGTTTTAAGCAGGTGCCAGAAAGAGTACAGTGAAGGCACTTGCCTGATGTCAATAGGCAGGGAGTTCCAAAGTGTACCCCCCCCCCCCGGTGCATGAACTCAGACACTTATCTGTTAAAAGGGCATTTAGTGGTGCCTACCACAGTTTTCTTAGATTTCCAAATGTTCTCCCAACCCCCAAATGTTGCCCCCAGCTCTGTCCTGGTTTGAGATTCAATGGCAGTGAATAGATTTAAAACTTTAAAAAATGTGGGCATGTCAAAAGCTGCAGCCTCTGTACCGCAGGATTTTTGGGGCATTATTTTGAAATAAGGGACATCCACCATGTTCTGCGGAGCTCTTGTGATCTGGACGTTCTCTTGGAATATGGCTGCCTTTTGGCTGGGGAACCTTGAGATGGAGAAAACAGCTAATCCCTTTTGGGCTGCCATTTTGTACCCAAGAAGCTGACAAAAACAGTGCATACGTTTTATTTGCCTGTTGCTGATCTCTTTCTGTTTCTTTGATCCCTTTCCAGAGCTCCACTCAGGAGATCGGAGAAGAGGTGGAAGATGGCGTGATCTATAGCATTTCTCTTCGGAAAGTCCAGCTCCACCACACAGCCAACAAGGGGCAGCGATGGCTGGGGGTAAGTGAATGTTTCCAGCCTTTTGCAAGAACAGAGTGGCCGAAAGTGGCCTTTTGCAAGCACTGTGGCCGAAAGTGACTTTTTTTTTATCAGCTTGCAGGTCGCTAGTTCTGATGTCACCTCAGAACCTGTGCAACTTCCTGTCTCTGGTGTGGAGGCAACTAAAGTTGCCAACCTTACAGGGCTGTTTTGAGTGTTTGACCAGTGGAACAGGACTGTCCTTTGCTTAGAGGCATGTAAGCAGAGGCCTTGCCTCTGATATAATACATAGAAGTTGGACCTGAGATGCACTTATCCCCAGTAATGTTACCCGGTGCAACATCTGGAGGGGTGCTGTCTCTCCCTCCACCTTCACAGCTCAAGCACTAGTACGGCATCCACAGCTCCTCCTGAAGCAGCTGCTCATGTAATTTTCTGTCCCTTACACAGTTTGAGAACGAGTCGGCCTTAAACCTGTACGAGACTTGTAAGGTGCGGACCATCAAAGCCGGGACCCTGGAGAAGCTGGTGCAATACCTTGTCTCTGCATTCAAAGGCAATGATTCCACCTACGTCACCATCTTCCTCTGTACATACCGTGCCTTTGCCACGACCAAGCAGGTCCTGGACCTCCTTCTGAACAGGTAATCTTCTGCCTTCTCTCTCCTTCTGGGGCTCTGTGGGGCAAGACACCAGTTCCTGAGTCCAAGCTGCTGTCGGGAAGAGCAGTCAGTGGTGTAGCATGGTAGTCACTGTGGACTCCTCCAGATACCTAAAAGATCTCCTCCCCTACTACAGTGTGGCATAGTGGTTAGAGTGTCAGCCTAGGACCTTGGGGGGCCAGAGTCCAAATTCCTATGGAGTCATGAAGCTCACTGGAGTGACCTTGGGTCAGTCACTCACTCCCAGCCCAACCTACCTCGCAGGGTTGTTGTGAGGCTAAAATAGGAAGGTGGTTGTACCATGTATACCACCTTGTGCTTCTTAGAGGAAAAAGTGAGGTATAAATGGAATAATAGTAATACCCAGCCAATCACTGCATTCTGCAGGAGAAGGCATTCAGCAGATGCCATCCTACCAGAAGGCCTATCCATCAAAATTAGGCCATTAATGGGGTGACACTGAGCCTTTGGAACCCCATTTCATTGCATATCAGACAAGTGCCTTCCCTAATGTCTTTTCGGCACCTGCTGACGATGAAAGCCTTCCAAAATCTTGAACCCCACTGGATTGATTTTATGGATGAGCCATGGTTTTAAACCATTTTTATATTCATAATTGCTTTTTTTGGTAAATCGCTTATGGATGAGGAGGAGCAATTCATTGGCGAAATAAACAGTGATTGATAAAAATGGCAGTTATTGAATCAAAAAGGTTATTCTGAAAGCCCTGTACGAAATCCACCAGAGATGAGGATGAGAATCTTTATTCTTTTTTTACCCAATGCAATGTTGTTTTATTGTAAATTGCTTTGTGGGACAGCTCATGGGGGGGGGTGATTCATATATGAAATGAAACAATAATACAATTTCCATCATGCCTGACCATGCTGGTAGTTGGAACTGTTTTGGGGGCAAGTGAGCTTCCAGTAATCCCTGAAACGCATGTGTGCATCACAAAGCTTTGATTGGCTTTCCCTGGTCCTTTAGATATGGCAAACTGCACCTCCAGGTCAACGGAGACCACCCCAGGCATGCAGTGGACGAGAGGCTGGAGCTGAAAAAGTAAGTGTCTGGCCTGTGAGCGATGGCGCCGGAGGTAGTCAAGGTAGTACTCCCCAGACGTCATTGGACCTCAGCTCCCATCGTTCCCTCACCGTTGAACAAACTAGTACAGGCTGATGGGAGTTGTAGTCCAACAACACCTGGAGGCCACCATCTTGGATACCTTAGCAGGGATGGAGTGCTGGGCAACTTCCTCAGGTTACTAACCAGCATGGCAATATTTTTTGTGTGTGTGTGTGAGAGAGAGAGAGAGTAAAAGATTCAGAAGTAGTTTACCCCAGAACAGGGGTGAGGAACCCTTCTTCAGCCTGGATTCTGGGAATGGAAGTGGGGATGAAGGATTAGATCCAGCCAGAGGGCCACAGATCCTCAACTTCTCATGCCCCCTTCCCCCCGCTGGGGCTGCCCATCTGTCAATCACCTGATATCACCCCGATGTCAGGTGCCTGTGTGGATGATCAGCGACCATTGCCTCCTTTAGCCCAACTGCAGAGTTACCTGCCCCCATACCTGGGGTGTCACATACATAGGGCAGGTGGATGGGACTTAGTCAAAAGGGGTGGAGCAGTTAGGTCCATGGGCCGGAGGATCCCCACCCCTCAAGGCTAAAGGTCACCCCCCCCTTTGGGTGCAGTGGAGGAAGCCCAACCTCTTACTCTTCCTCCTCCTCCTCAGCACCATCTCGTCCATCCTGGGTGCCTGGCTGGATCAGTACTCCGAAGACTTCCGCAAGCCTCCGGACTACGCCTGCCTGAAGCAGCTGATAATTTATGTGCGGCTCAACATCCCAGGCTCAGACCTGGAGAGGAGAGCTCGCATCCTCTTCACGCAGTTCCAGCAGCAGGAGCGGGTCGAGGTGGAGGCGGAAGGTGAGCAGGGCTTCTCTCTCTTTCTCTCGCTCTATCTCAGCTTAGCCTACCTCACAAGGTTGTTGTGGAGATAAGATAGCAAGCAGAAGTGGGTGGGGCAGCCTGCCTGAGCTCCATAGGCAAGAAAGGCCAGATTAAGATTAAGCAGCTGCATTCCAGTGCATTGGTCGGTCGTTCCACATACCCCAGTGCCGCCAACTCTGACTGGCAGCAGCTCTGCAAGGTCACAGGCAGGCAGAGAGGGTTCTCACCACCACCACCACCACCACCACCACCACCACCACCCAATTCCCTTTATCTGGATATCCCGAGGACTGGACATGGAGCCTTGGAGATGCAAAACTTTTGCCCTACAGCTGAGCGACGGCCCCCTTCACCAACCTGGTGCCCTCCAGAGATTTTGGACTACAGCTATAGTCCAAAATGGCCATCCGTGGTTGGGGTGGGTGGGACATGTGCAGGCAACCCTTGATTTGTGCAGGGGTTGCATTCCAGGACATCATGGAGCACACATAACTCGTTACGCCCCCGTTGTGGCCGGTCCGAAAACGGCCCCTGCATGCATGGTCACACGTTCTTTGAACACATGCAAAATCAGGGGTGCCTATAGTCTCTAGTTTGGCTGGCAGCAGCTGCCTCCAGGCCTTCAGCTTTGGAGATGGTCTCAGCCTGACTCCATGAGATCCTTTTAGCTGGAGATGCCAAGGATTGAATTCTGCCTGCGAAGGGTGTTCTCTGCCACTTCCTTTTATAGCCCCTCTGATCTGTGCTTAGATTGGGCGGGGGGTAGGGGAGCGATGGCAGATGCCCTGTCCTCTGCTGGCCTTCCAGCCAGTTGCTCCATGCCTTGACTCTGTCCCCTTTTCTCTCCCAGCTGTGGACCATGCCAGCTGCACCCTGCGGCTAGAAGAGGAGAATGGGCTAGGAGAAGGCAAGCTAGATTTCCTCTCCTTCTCGCCGGAGATGGTGGCCGAACAATTCACACTAATGGATGCCGTGAGTGTCTGATTCAGCCAGGGTGTGCTTCCTGTGACAACCACCACCCCACCCCACCCCCCACATAAGATATTTCTCTGAGTTAGATTGCTGCAATGTATTGTGCATGGGGCTGTCCTTGAAGACCTTTTTTTTTTGGAAACTGCAACTAACACAGAATTCAGCAGCCAGATTTTCCACTAGGACTAGAATGAGCATATGACATGGATGCCGACCTGGCTGCACTGGCTATCAGTTTCTTCCCCGTTTCAATTCAGTTTTGGCTCATAAAACCTTAGGCAGCTTAGCCGTGCCTCTGGGTACCAGTCACTGGAAACTGCAGGAGGGGAGAATGCTGTTGTGCTCAGGTCACCCTTGTGGGCATCTGGCTAGTATCTGTGTGAAAAAGATGCATCCAGCAGCATGTTCTAATGTGCTTATGTTCCTCCTCCTCCTCCTCCATCACCACCAAAACCCTTGGAAAGGGCATTAATTTTCCAAATAAATGAATGACATCTTTCCTTCTTCAAGCCACCATCCTTGCTTTTCCTGATCCTTGTCTTAATGCCTCTCTGTTGCAGGAGCTTTTCAAAAAGGTGGTTCCCTATCACTGCCTTGGCTGCATCTGGTCCCAGCGGGACAAGAAAGGCAAGGAGCACTTGGCCCCCACCATCCGGGCGACCGTCTCCCAGTTTAACCGTGTCACCAACTGCATCATTTCCACTTGCCTTGGGGACCGGGCCCTGAAGCCACAGCAGAGAGCCAAGGTGGTGGACCACTGGATTCAAGTAGCTCGGGTAGGTTGCTTGGCTGTAGACCCCTCCAAAAAAATAAAATAGTATTGTGGTTTGAGATAGGACTTAATCCAAAGTATGGTTTGGAATGGGGCGTTTCAAGAACATGGGTGGTTGGTGTTTTTTTTTGTTTTTTTTTTGAGGTGGGGGTGTTGCTTTTCAATCAAGTTTCTAACCCTCACCACAGGAGACTGCCACCAACTTGGGTGGCTTTAAAAGAGGATTAGGCAGATTCGTGGAGGAGAAGGGCTACCAACAGCTACTAGCCACAATGGCTATGCTCTGCCTCCACTGCCAAGAGGCAGTTTGCCTCTGAATGCCAGTTGCTGGGGATCACAAGTAGGGAGAATGCGGATGAGCACAAGTCCTGCTTTTAGGCTTCTCAACAGGGTACCTGGTTGGCCAGATGGGTGGACCTCTGGCCTGATCCAGCAAGGCTCTTCTTACATTTTTACATTCTTAGCTGCTAACGCTGCTATCAAGTGCAGCAAAACTCAACATAGGCAACAAGTTTTTAGTTTGTTGCTTACCTGTAACCAGGGAGTTTTAATTTGCATTTCCTTTTGACTGCAACATTTGGGTCACCTGAATGCAAATTTCTCCCTCCCTCCCTCCCTCCCTCCCTCTCTCTCTCTCTCTCTCTCTCTCTCTCTCTCTCTCTCTCTCACACACACACACACACACACACACACACACACACATGTATATGGCACAGAACTTAATCCATTCCAGGAAATTAGTATAGCAGTTCAAATGCTGGGCCGAGGACCCAGGAAACAACTGCCTAACCCTTAACCCACAATAAGGTGTTTTTTTAGCCTCTGCGTGTGCATCTCCTCTTCCTAGCTCCTTCTAACGCCCACTGTTTTCTTGTGCTCCTCCAGGAATGCCGGATCCTAAAGAATTTCTCTTCCCTCCGGGCCATTCTCTCCGCCCTGCAATGCAATGCTGTTCACAGGTTGAAGAAGACATGGGATGAGGTCTCCCGGTGAGTAGGGTATGAAGGAAGAATTTGGGTGCAGGGGGAGAAAGTGCATGCAATGCAGATCCCTCTTGGGTGTTAGCAGCACCAAGTCTTCCATCTCAGATCTTTCCTCTGCTACACTTTCACTGAGCGGTTGGAGGCAAGGCAACTGTTATTTCAAACTCATACCTGCAGTAAAGGGATAATAGCATCGGCCTGCTGCACAGTGTGATGGCTGTTGTAAGAATTTCTGAAATCCATGCATATTGAAGTCCTTCCTGTGAAGCATCTTGAAGCAAATCCACAATACAGTGGTGTCTATAAAAAACAGTTACATGGGAAATTTAGGAGGCTGTCTGATACTGAGTTGGAACATAGATCCATCTAGTTCAGAGTTGTCTACACTGACTGACAGCAGCTCTCTGGAGTGTCACATTAGGGTTCTTTCCCAGCCCTACCTGGAGATGCCATTGGAGGTCGAACCTGGGACTTTCTGCACGCAGAACAGGTGCTCTGTAACTGAGCAATGGCCCTTCCTGTAATTGACTAGAGCAATCATGGACTTGTAGAGTTGGAAGGGGATCCCAAGGGTCACCTAGACCAGTGGTGGCAAACCTATGACACATGTGCCAGAGGGGGCACTCAGAGCCCTCTCTGTGGGCACGCGCGCCATCGCCCCAGCACAGAGCAGACAGAAGGCGAGGATGGTGTGTCGAGTCCTCAAGCTCAACTTGGGCAGCTGGAGAGCCATGTGTCCGGCAGGTCAGTGCAGGAAACTGCGCGGCCAGAGTGGGATGTGATGCCCGTCTCTCCAAAACGGGGGTTGCAGCTATTCTTTGGCCTGAATTCATCGCGCCCAATTGTGCGGAGGGTTCCGGAACATATTGTGGCAATGAGTATTTTGCGCAAGCGGGTTGCGAAATAGCACTGGCAATGATTATGGTGGGCTCTCAGTTTCGGATGTAGTACAATAAAGAGGCAGAATTCCCAAACTGGCACGTCTGCTGCAGCACCTCTAGGGCTCCTTTTGCTCAGCCACTCCTCTTGGGATGCCCAGACCGAGAAGGCGCCCTCATGGCCAGGGAGGCACAAAGGGAAGGGCCGGGTGGGGCATTGGTCCCATTTGGATATGTGACGCTATCCCCAAGCAGGCACTCATGTTATTTTCAGAGGCTGGGCATGGATCCTGGGACTTGTGTCCCAGTAGAAGCGCCTCGGATGGGTGTAAAACAGAGCCATAACCCCCAAGGTGCACGTTTTCCCTTGGGGAGCCTCCGCTGTGGGTGGGGAGGGCGCACCGCTCTGCATGTGCTCAGAGGCATGCTGCCGTGTTGGTGGGCCGCCAAGAGCTCTGAGCAGCCGCCTTCCTCCTCCTCCTCCTGCTGCTGCGAGGTTGAGGCTTCACATTAATTGTTCAAAAGCATGCCAAATGCAAGCTTTTACCTTTCAATAAAAAGTGGTTTGTATCATTGAAAGCTCTGTTGTTGTGTTTTTCTTTTAAGACAAAAGATGTTAATGTGCGAGTTTTTTCTAAACGAAAACCTCAGTATTCAGGTTAAATTGCCGTGTTGGCACTTCGCGATAAATAAGCGGGTTTTGGGTTGCAGTTTGGGCGCTCAGTCTCTAAAAGGTTCGCCATCAGTGATCTAGACCAACCCACTGCAATGCAGTATTGTGTTATGTAAAAGTGATTTAAAACATTGTGTATATAAAATACAGTTAAAGCATATGTAAAAATGCTTTCGAAACCAATATAGATACCAAGTGGGATAGAAATCTCCACTTTAGAAGACTTGTTGAAAGCAGAAGTAGCTTGTTTTAGTGATACCCTTGTTCCCTCTTGACAGAGAAAGCTTCCGCACTTTCCACGAACTGTCAGAAATCTTCTCAGACGAGAACAACCATTCCTTGAGTCGGGAGCTTCTTATTAAGGTAAGATACCTGATTTTAAAATACCTGCAAATAATAAAAAGTAAAGAAATCTGCAAGCCACTTGTGCTTGATCTGTTTGGTCCCACTGATGCCTGAAAGCTTTCTTTCGCTTGCCTTGGGCAGGAGTGTTGTGGAGTGACTGATCGATGAGAACTGTTACCTGTTTTGGGGTGAAGTCAGGTGGAATATTTTATTGGGTGGCAGGCATTAATTTGGAATATGCTTTTCTTTGCTGGGGGTGGGCAAGAAATGATGTCTACAGCTTCACCCTAAAATCCTCCTATGTGCAGCACTGATTGGTCAGTGTCTGTGATGTTAGCATTTGGCTGTTTGCTTTATACAGCTGTTGTCTTGGAAGTTGCTAAGTGAGATTCCCACCCTCTTTCCTGTCCTCACCTTTGGAGATGTTTTAGTCTGGCAACCACTCCTCGGGGGTTTTTCCTCCACCAATTAATGGATTTAAATACAAAGCAGCTGGATTCTGCAAAGACACAGCAAAGTTGTCTCTTAGAGGATCCAAAAGGGTTTTTCTAAAGAGGTAGGCCGAAAATCACCACTCACTTCTGTGGTCCATTTAGCCTCCATGAAAGTGGAGTGTTGGTGTGATTTCTCCTCTCTCTCTCTCTCTCTGGCCAACTTTGGAGATAGGTTACAAGCAATGGCGTAACTAGCCGCTCGGGTGCCCGGGGCGGCGCACGCGCCCTGCACCTGGGGGCGGGGCAAGCCGCCCATGGGGGCGGGGCGAGCCAGGGCAGGGCGCACTACACAAGCCTCTCCGCCGCCTCCCCCTCAGCTGTAGGGCGGCTGGGGGAGAGGCAGTGGGCAGACGCAAGCCCCACACTGCCATTTCAGGCAGGGCAGAGCCTGCAGGAGCCCAAGCCAGCACGTCACTCCCAGGAGAGATGTGTGGCTCAGGCACGCTTTAGGCCCCGCGGTAAGTGCCGGCCCCCGCAGTGTGGCGCCCAGTGCCAGCCGCATTTTGTTGCATTTGTTGACTGAACTAAAAAGTTTCATGAGCCCAATTTTTATTTAGGGAAGTTTTTAACTTGTGATATTTTAATGTATTTTAATGTCTGTTGGAGGCCGCCCAGAGTGGCTGGGGAGACCCGGCCAGATGGGCGGGGTACAAATAAAAAATTATTATATTATTATTTTATTTATTTATTTTAAAAACTCATATTTTTGCCATTTTGTCACCCCCCTCAAGTGATGACACCGGGGGCGGCCCGCACCCCCCTTCCTACTCCACTGGTCACAAGGTAGATCAGTATTTCTTGGGAGAAATCCCTGGGTTGTTTGAAGTAGATTAGCAAAGATATCTGAGTGTCTCCGACTAGGGCGTGGGAGACCAGGGTTCAAATCCTCCCCGCTCAGTCACGAAGCAACCTGAGTGTGACCTTGGGCAAGCTTCAAGGAATAACTCTCAGTAAATAATGGGTGGCTTTTAACCCCTCCGGCATAATGCTCAGCAAAACAGTTATCTTAAAACCTCACAATAACTTGGTGCAGACAAATCAGGATGAAGGCTTAAGAAACAGGATGCCTGGAAGTGACCTGAGAACCAGAAACCTTTTGCTGATCTACTGTAAATCCGGAGAGAGATCTTCCCATCCCCCTCTTCTGCTAGGGAATGGGTTGCGCCTCCTTTAATGCTGTTGCAGCAAACCGGGCAGAGACAGCTGTTTTTAGATTCTTCTCTGCTAGGCACCTCCTGGGCTCAGCAGCTAAGGAATCCCCCGTGAGGGTGATGAGGGTGAGAGATAAGTACCAGGGAGGAGAAGATCGTAAAGTTGGGAGGGACCACGAGAGTCATCTAGTCCAACCCCCTGCAATGCAGGAATCTTTCGCCCAATGTGCAGCTCGAACCCATGACCCTGAGATTAAGAGTTATCATCTGGTTCTCTACTGACTGAGTCATCCCAGAGGGAAGCTAGCCTCTGTGTGTGTGTGTGTGTGTGTGCGCGTGTGCGTGTGCGTGTGTGCTGGCTCGCACAGAAGGATTCCCTTTTCTTATCAGCAGACTGCAATCAAAGCTTTCCTGGAATTACTGCTCATCCATCTAAGCGATGGGCGGGGTTCGCGACCTGGGTGACACCCACCTTTGTAGTCAGCTTTTAAATGCTCTCCTGCTTCCATGATTCCATTAACCCAGGATTCCTGCAGACAATCAGTTGATCCAGGCTTTTCTTGCGCAGAGTTTCTGCAGAGCGTAGATCATAATCTGGCCTCTACTGATCATCCGCTCTGATTTGATGGTGGTGTGCTTACACGAAAGTGAGCATTAATACGGATCTGCTTGCACGGTGCGACTACGCAGCTTAGAATCATAGAGTTTTAGAGCTTTAAGGGTCATCTAGTCATACCCCCTTTAATCAGTCGTCCAGTCCACATTTTTCAAAGCATTTACCCATCCCTAACTACAGAAAGCCTGATTCTTCAAGCCTGTAAACACTTCAATCTACTTTAAACGTGCATGAACAATACAATTGCACATATAAAAACCGTTGCATAGGAAATAATAAGAGGCTGTCTGATACTGGTTGTAAGTCAGACCGTTGATCTATCAAGCTCAGTATTTCCTACACTGACCGTCAGCAGCTCTCCAGGGGTCAAAGCAGGAAGCCTTTCTACCAGGGCAGTCCAACTTTTCATACTGGGTGGGCGGCAATACTATTTTGACATGGGGGTACCAAGGCCAAAATTTGATGCCCCCAGCCCTCGTGCTGTCTTCTCCAAACCAGCACCTTTCTTACCTGGCTTTGGGAAGGCAGTGCAAGGGTGGTGTTTTTTTGGGGGGGGGGAGTGTTAAATGTTGCCAAGGGCTTCCAGAAAAGGTTTTGAGGTCCACCTGTGGCACTTGGCTGTGCATTGGGCCACACTAGCCCTACCTGGAGATACCATTGGGGATTGAACCTAGGACCTTATGCACCCACAGCATATGCTGTAGCACTGAGCTGTGGCCCTTCCCCTAAAAATGAACTAAGATTCTAGTCCTCGTGGTTCTGAAGTTGAAATAAATAAGAGGTTGAAATAAATAAGAACCTGTCTTCTACTGAGTCAGATCCTCATTACAGATGGATGCTCAGTTCATCTTGCTCACTATTGTCTACACTGACTGGCAGCAGTTCTCTGGGATTTCAGGCAGGGGGCATGGTCTTTTCCAGGCCTACCTGGAGATGCCACCAGGGACTGAGCTTTGACCCTCCTGCCACTCTGGTTTATTGATGATTACTGCAGTTATCTCGAAAGAAAACTGTACACCCAGACCCCCATATTAATGGTTCCCTGTCTCTTTTTCCTTGGCAATGCAGGAGGGGACCTCCAAGTTTGCCACCCTAGAGATTAACCCAAAGAGGGCTCAGAAACGGCAGCAGCAGCAGCGGGAGATGGTGAGTCGAATATGGTGTTTTATAGGACACCGCTTTCTACCAGAGAGGCTGTGTGGTGTAGTGGTTAGGGTGCCAGACTAGGACTTGGGAGGTCAGGATTCAAATCCTCACTGGAAAGCTCACTGCGTATGCATGCCACCTTGAGCTGCTTGGAGGAAAGGTTGGGTATAAATGCAATAAAGAAATACCAAGCCAGATTCATCAGTCTGTGCTATCTGGAGCTAGCAGCAGACTTTCAGATTCTTGGTTAGAGAAATAGGTTTTTCATTTCCCCTTCTCACTTGATCCTTCTAAGCCAGGGGTAAGGAACCTCTTTTGCCCTCCAGGACTCCAACTCCCATCAGCCCTTGCTGCTAGCACTGGCCAATAATCAGGGATGATGGGATTTGTAGTCCAGCAATGTCTGGAGGGCTAGAGGCCTGCTGATCTAAGTTGCAGCATTCCTTTCTGCTAGCAAGAGATGGAAGGCTAGTGGAGGGAATATCTCTTCCTAGATCAAGCCCAGTGACCTTGGTGCACTCCATATTTTGTGGAACCTTTGGTCCTGATGTGTGGTGGTGGAAATCCTGTTCATTACAGGCGGGGAAGCTTTGGCCCTCCAGACGTGGCTGAACTACACTTCCCATCAGCCCTTACAAGCATGGCCAATGACACAGAAACATAGGGAGTTGAAGTCCAGAGGGCCAAAGATTCCCTACCTCTCATTTTTTAACCAACTCCCATGTTGGGCCTCTCTGGACACGGTGGCTCTCTCAGTGATCTTAACCCCTCGGCTCCTGTTACAGGGCGTGATGCAAGGCACCATCCCTTACCTGGGCACCTTCCTCACTGACTTAGTGATGCTGGACACAGCCATGAAGGACTACGTGGATGTAAGTATCACCAAGCCTTTCCCCCCTGCTCCCTCTTTCAAGCAAACTAATCTTTCCTTTGCCACATTTCCTGAAATGGCACACCACTGCATAATGTTTCCATAATGGAACCTTGTAAGGTCTCCCTAAGACTCTCACTTGAGCAGATCTTTTTACCTGTAGTCACACTGCCCCCTGGTGGACATTTGTTGCTTCCTACAGCTTTTAAAGGGGTGCCTAAATGCATTTTTTTGTTATCGGAAAACCATTTCAACTGCAAGCCTAAACAGCATCTCCAAAACAAGAACGGTCCCTGCTCATGAGGGGCGTACAGTTGAAAATCTGAAATGCAAGTGCCATTGCGAAATGAGTCTTGTGGTTTTCTCCATCATCTCTGACCATTACACAATGCTGCCTGGGCCTGATGGGACTCCAGCAACATTTGGAGGGCTATAGGTTCCTCACCCCTGTTAAACATAGTACAGCAAAGGCTTGTGGCTCATTAGTAGGGCATCTGCTTTGCATGCAGAAGGTTCTGGGTTCAATCCCTGGCATCTCCAGGTTAATTTCATAATCCTTTTTTACGAATCATGTCATGCTTAGAATGCACTCCACTCTCCCTTCTAAAAAGCAACAACCCAATGATGGTTGCAGAAAAGTACAGTTTTCTGATTAGGTCCTTGAATCTGTTATTTTTGCTGCAAACCTACCTATTCTTAAAGCTTTCCCACATTTAGGGTACTCAGAAATTGAACCGGTGGGCAGCTGGAGACAGTGGGGGCAGTTGCTGTGTTTTAATGACCTGCTTTTCTTTTCTTTCAGGCTGGCCTGATCAACTTTGAGAAAAGGAGGAAGGTGAGAACTGTTGTTGTTTCTAACCAACTTTCTGATGAATAGCAAACGTTTTATAGGTGGCTTTAAATTCTCAAAAAAGCACAGCAGCCGTAAACAAGGGAAAGAATAAACCCAGCATACCAAAGTGAGGCTTCCAAGCACTGAGCATTCTCAATGGCCATAGAATTGCTCTCTGGGGAACCAGAAATTGGAGGTGGGGGGGATGGAATGGAGTATACTGGGAGGAGGGCATGGCTGGCTGGGGGATGGAATGGAGTATGGTGGGAAAGTGGCTGGCAGGCACCCTAAACGACAGCACTCTGCCCTGTTTCATTAATACTTTTTATACGCTTTGTATAGCCAGGGCTGATAGGAGTTGTAGCCAGAAACTCTGGAAGGCTGTAGGTCAGGGAAGGGTGCCATAGGACCCCTTACAATGAAGGGCTAGCAAGGAAATGTATGGAGAGCCAAGCTTAACCCTACTTCCCCCCACCCCCGCTCTCCACCTGCAGGAGTTTGAAGTCATCGCCCAGATCAAACTGCTCCAGTCAGCCTGCAATAACTACAACTTCACGCAGGAAGATCGTTTTGTGGTCTGGTTCCATAGCATCGAGCGGCTCAGTGAGGCAGAGAGGTGAGCCCTCTCCTTCCCCCCTCATCTCAAATATTAAATCACGTGGGGCCGTCCCCAGTGTGCTTCCCCAGTCCAAGCAAGTACCTTTGCTGAACACTAAAGATCACAGGTGGGAAGAGGGCTCTTGTGCTTCCCATGGGGGCATCTAGTTGGCCACTGTGAGAATGGTTAGTTGGACTAGATAGGCCATTGGCCTGATCCAGCAGGGCTCTTGTGCCCTACCTCCACTGTCAGAGGTAATACCAGTAACCGCAAATCACAAGTGGGGAGAGTGGCCATTGAGCTCAGGTCCCGTACTGGGGCTTCACATTGAGGCCACTGTTTGGCCTGATCCAGCAGCCAGTCTATTCTTACATCCTGCTTAGTTGGGGTGCTTTCGATAGGAGGCTCTAATTACAGCTTTGTCGCTGTTCCTCTTGAGGACCAGAAACTTGTCCTTTAAAAAAGAAAGAAAAAAATATTACATATCAGGTAGGGTAGGGATGAGGAACCTTTTCCAGTCAAGTTTTGTGTATGATCATTATCAACCTCCCAGGGATAGCAGGTCAGTGGTGGGAAAAGCCAGAGGTAAAAGTGAGTGGAGCAACAGGTACCACTCTCATCTTTTATACTGTAGGCTAGGCCCATCCCCACATCTCTCCATGTAGGCAGGCAAGAGGCCTTGCCCCCTTTCCAAGGACACACTCCAGGCCAGCGCAGAGCAGGGCTGGCGAAAGGGTGTGGCCTGTGAATGGGAGGTCAGAGCCCAGAAAGAGAGTCTGGAGGGCGGACAGAGAAGCCCGGAGGGCCCCTTTGGAACCCCTGGCCTGAAGTCTCCCCCATCCTGCAGGAGGGTGAAGAGAACAGCTCTTGAGGCGAGAAGCTCAGAGTTCATGCAAACACCAACCAATGTCCTCCCCCCGTTCCTTCCAGCTATGGCCTCTCCTGTGAGATTGAGCCCCTGTCGGAATCAGCCAGCAACACCCTGAAGGCGAAGAAAAACACAGGGATCATCAAGCGCTGGAGCGAGTGAGTCCTTGTGGATCGATCCCAAAGTGCAGTGTTGCTCCAGGGGTGTCTCTGAGCCCTCATTTTAAGAGCCAGCTTAAAACAAGTTAGGGCTAGAGAGCAGCTTTGAGAGACACCCTGGCTGCAGAAATTGTTTATTATTTATGTTCTTATTTAGAACACGCGTACCCTGCTCTTCAGCCAAAATGGCTCCCAGAGCAGCTTATAATACAATGAAAACAAGACAGTCCCTGCCCACAGGTTTACAATCTAAAAAACAACAACAACAACCCTCCACAACACATAAGGAAAAAGGAACAAGGAGGGAAGAGGAAAATAAAAATCTAAACTCAGGCATAGACATTCCTATAATGACCAGCCGGCATAGTTCAGGGGAGGAGGTGCCCAATGGAGCTGGCATCTCACACCAGAGCCGATGGAGTGTACCGCTTCTTCAGTGGCTGCCTCCAGGTGAAATGAGGAGGTGTCATCAAGAACCTGAGGAGACAGGAAGAAGCTGCCTGTATACTGAGGCTGGCAGAAGTCTCTCTCTTTCTTTCTTTTTTGCTGCATGAGGAACAATCCAAGAATGCACCTTGGCCCCTTCCAGAAACCAACTAGACTGGAGTTGAATTTTTACTCCAACTTTGGGGATGGGCTAGCATCCCCCACCAGATCCTATGAGGAACAGGCTGTAACAGTGGGTTGTCGGGCATTGTTGGACTCCAACACCCATCATCCCCAGCCAGCTTGGTAATGGATGATGGGAGTTGCAGTCCAACTACATCTGGGGACCCAAGGCTAGTTAATGCAATTTTAATTAACATCCTACTGGTTTGAGTACACTTGTTTTATTTTAAGCCCAAGGCCAGGAGGTGATTAAATCTGGGACCCTCTGAAGGGGGAATATAAACCTTGGTCTCCCGGATCCTTGTCCAACACTCCAACCACTTCATCACCATGGCTCTAGCCAATATTATCTACACTGACTGGCAGCAGTCTCTCCCAAGTCTATCTGGAGATGCTGGTGGTTGAGCATGCAATTTTCTGCTTGCAAAGTTCCGCATGCTAGAGCTCTTCCTTTGAAAACAACGCAAGATTCTAGTCCTCATGGTTCTGAACTGAGGCCTCATTTTAATAGACCACTGGCCTGGCTTAGAGAATGTTCCTGTCTCGCACAATACTATCTACACGCACCGGCAGCAGCTCTCCAGGGTTCGAGGCAGGGAGCGTAGATGTCACTGGGGAGTGAACCTGGGGCCTTCTGCCTACCCTTGAGCCACCTGGGCCCCTTCCTGAAAGGTGCTTATTTGCTTTCCTTGTTCTTCCCAGCCGGCAGGCCCCCAGCACCGAATCCTCCTGTGCCAGCGGCAGCTCCCACTCCAAGTCCTTTGACCAGCTGAAGTGCGGTCCCTACCTGTGCAGTGGGGACATGGCGGACTCCGTCAGTGTCACATCGGCCGGCTCCAGCAGCTCCGACGTGGAGGAGATCAACATCAGCTTCATCCCCGACTCTCCTGAGGGTCAAGAGAAGAAGGTACAAGACAGCGACCCGCTAGGCCCCGCTTGCACCCAGGGGGGCAGGTGGCAGGTGCGCCCGTTGTCAGGGGAGAGGCCGACTTTTGCTTTGGGGGCGGGGGGCAGGTTTTGGAACGGGCAGGCCTGGAAATCCTTCTGCCCCAAGGCAAACGCCTGTAGGGAGCAGGCTTCAGAGGCTGTTGGCAGTGGGTGGAGCTTGGGGTGGGTGGGCGGAGCTGATATGAGCCCCTCCCCCTCCTACAGTCGAGGTGGGAGGGGCCTGTGTCTTGCGAGGAGCCGCGTGTTTCTGAAATGTAATTTATCCCGCCCCATTAGTGTTACCTTCCCGTCCTGGACGCCCAGACGTTCAACTCCGCTTCTGGCCAGGAGGGGGTGCCCCTGAGCACTGCCTGTAGTAGAAAGGTGATTTTTCTCAATAAGAAATACCTGGGGAGGCAGAAAAGGAAACACCCGCTCTGTTGCAGGAGGCTTAAATAAAGCCCTTTAATTTTCTCCCCTCTTCCTCTCCTCCCTCTGTAGTTCTGGGAATCCACCTCGCTTTCCTCCCTGGACACCTCGGGAATCGGCTCGAGTTCGAGCAGCGCCTCCTCCTCCTCTGTCTCCTCCACGCCGGTGACGGCCTCCCGAACCCACAAGCGCTCTGTCTCAGGCATCTCCAGCTACTCCTCTCTCTCCTTGCCCCTCTATAACCAGCAAATTGACGACTGTTGCATCATCCGGGTCAGCTTGGCCGTGGAGAATGGAAACATGTACAAGAGCATTCTGGTGAGGGTCTTTTGATAAGGAGGGGGTCTTTGTTTTTCTGTGAGGTGGGTAGCTGGGTGCACTTCGAAATCTGGAGGGTTTTTCCGGGAAGCCTTTTGGGTGCAAATGTAAAGAGCCAGCCTAGGATATCTGTTCTAGTTCTTAGGAAGCTGCTTTAAACCAAGTCAGACCATTGGCTCATCTGCCTTTGTACTTCCTACACTGACCAGCAGAGGCTCTCCAGGATTTCAGGCGGGGAGTCCTATGTCAGCCCTACCAGGGGATGCCAGGGATTGAACTGGGACCTTCTGCATGCAAAGCAGATGCTCTGCCCACTGAACTCTAGATGCTCCTGATGAACGTAGGAAGCTGCCTTATACTAAGTCAGACCATGGGCCCATTTAGCTCAGTACTATCAACACGGACAGGCAGTAGCTTTCCAGAGTTTCAAAGAAGGTTACCTCCAAGCCCTTCCTGGAGGTGCCATGGGCAAGTGAACCTGGGGCCTTCTGCATTCAAGAGTAGGTGCTTGCCTAAATGTGGGTTTTTGTTTATAAATTAAATATTTAATTTAATTTAACTTAAATTAATTAATATTTTCCAGGTAACCAGCCAGGACAAGACCCCGGTTGTGATCCGTAAAGCCATGGCCAAACACAATCTGGATGGGGACCGGCCAGAGGACTATGAGCTCATTCAGATCATCTCAGAAGAGAGAGGTGAGGTGCCGTGGTTACTTAGCCACGATTGCGGCTATATTTTCCCTCCACTGTCAGAGGCAGTGTGCCTCTGAATGCCAGTTGCTGAGAATCGCAAGTCGGGAGAAGTGTCGCTGCAGTTAAGAGTCCTGCTCATGGCTTCCAGTTTGGGTACCTGGTTGGCCATGCTGACTGGGGCTGGTGGAAATTGGAGGTGTTCCCCTCTCCGTAGCATCTCCTTAAAGCCCAGTCCTTGAACCTGACTCCTTCTCTCCCTCTCTCTCACTCCCCCTCCCCTCCTTGCCCCCCCTAGAACTGAAAATCCCGGACAACGCCAACGTCTTCTATGCCATGAACTCTGCTGCCAACTATGACTTTGTGCTCAAGAAGAGAGGCTTCTCCAAGGCCGTCAAGATCAAGCACGGATCGAGTTCCACGCTGCCACGGATGAAGCAGAAAGGCCTCAAAATTGCCAAAGGCATCTTCTAACCCCTGGGGCAGAGGGTCGCCTGCCCCACCCACGGGCTTTGCCCCCTCACCAACTCAGTGCTGTTCCACTCTTGGCTACCAGTCTGTCTTAAATGCCATGGGGTTGGGGGCAGGTGTGTGAGAGATGATGTGGTTGATCTCCCCACCCCGGCAGCCTTGACCCCTTTTCTCCATCTTGCCAAGGAGATGCCCCAGACGAAACCCTGGAAATTGGAAGCGGGATCCCTTAGCAGCAACACCACTCCTGCACGTTGCTCTTCGCGCTTTCTCTCTCTCTGTGTGTTGGCAGCAGCTGGCCCTTGCCTTTAAATCAGGTCTGCATCTCGTCTTTTTTTAAAACAACAACAACGAGGAGGACATTTTTATTTTCCATTTAAAAAAAGAAACACCTTTCCATGGTGCAAGCCAAGCTTACGTGGCTGCCTGAAGCCGTAGCCTGCCTTAGGTGTCTACACCGATCAGCGTGGTGCTGCTAAGGGGGTCTGCTTTCTCTGTTCTCTGCTAAGAAGCACCTGAGCAGAGGCTGGGGACTGGGAGTTCAGGGGATTGGGGCGAGCCCATGTGTGGGACAATGACTGTCTTCATCTTCCATGCTCCTGGATACAGTTCCTTCTTGGTTGTCCTGTTCAAGCGAACTCACTGCCTGGAATTGGTCCAGAAATGCACTTTTTTGTCCTCTACAGGAGTCTGAAACTTTCCCCCACCGCTGCCTGTCCACATGGAGGGCCCTGTGGATTCCTCGTGTGGATTTAAGGCCACCAGCGAAGGTGGATCCTGTGCCAGAATAGGGTCAACCCACTCAAGACTCTTTTTTGAACTTTTCCAAACTCCTTCCCCCCGCCCTTTCTATTAAGAGCCTCCACCAAAGATCAAAAATGGCAAGCGTGTTTCTATGACAAAACGCCTCCGCTGGCCAACAGAGGCAGGAGTTGAAGGAAGTTGGTTTCTGTACAAAACACACTGTAAATAAGGACCTTGGGTGGAGAGAAGGAAGGGGTGGGAGGAGGGCTAAGTGATTTGCTCTAAAGGGTTGCAATGAAGTTGCCCCCCCCTTCTCCCTCTTGGGAAGTGCCACTCCAGTTTTTTTCTTGTGTGTGTTTTCATGGACTAAGAACCTTTGACAGTGAAGTAGGGTCTGTGGACTATTGTCTGATGTGATCAGATATTATTTCTTTTTGTAAAGAGAATCTCAAAATGAATTTACTAATGTTCCACCCCACCCCACTCCCAATATTTATTGCTTGTGTAAATAGACTGGTTGGATTTGTACATTTTACTAACACTGTTTAAATATCCGTTAGTGTGGTCAGTTTTATGTTTTTGAATTGTGTGAGACCTTTTGAGTGTATGAATGGGGGAATATGCCACATACCCCTTTGTTGAAACTTGCAGGATGTTTCAGACAGGGTTTCTTGGGTGGAGTCAAAGTGCTTTAGCACAAGGAGGGTGAACCTTTGCCTTCCCCACCCCCAAAGTTGCTGGACTCTTAACTCTCATCGTTTCTGACCACTGCCTATGCTATCTGCAGGTGTCCTCCAACCCACCTCTGCCCCCTCCCCCACGTGGCAAGGGAAAATGGCTTCTGATTTTATCTTTACCACTAAAATATTACCACGAGCTTTTCACTAAACACTAAGCCCAAAATTCTGCTGCCTCCTTTGCTCTCTGTGTGAGCGTCTGTGTTATAGGACTGGAGGTACCAAACAGACCCACAACACACTCCTAATCATAAAAGCGACTAAGCTAGAGTCCTCAACACCTCAGGACTTCCATTGGAGCAGCCTTGGTGATACACTTTGTACAAGCGACTAATGGGAAAGTTGTTTGTTTGTTTTAAAAAGAACCACAATGAGCACAGCTGGAAACATGGGAGTGAATGAGGTGTAAGTAATTGAGAATCTGCAACATCTTTGTCTGTGCAGGCTTTGCAATTTCTGGTTCTAGAGCTGGCCTATCTAAGGTGGTGCCATCCAGGTGTTGATGGGAGTCCTGCCTCCCGTTTAAAGGTTGGGAGTCCAGCATCAGCTAGAGGGCACCTTCTTGGCTTAGCCTTATGAGAGCTGCTCTTAACCAAATCCTCAGAAGTCATCTGCTTTCTTGCTCAGGATCTCACAGAAAAGAGGGCTGTTAATTCTCCAGTTGCCAGACCTGTTTCTGTAAGCCCAGGGTTTTTGGGATTCTTTTAAAACACACCTTCCTCCCCCCCCCACCAAAACAGCATTATCTGAAAGGCAATCAGCTTTGCTCTGCCTATGAAGGGAGTGAATAATAGTCTCCTTGAGGGCAGCAGTGGGCTGTCTTATCTTTCCACCACATTTACTGTCCAATCTGCTTCTGGTGTTGATCCTGCAAATAAGGTTTTATTTCTTCTTGTTTTGACAAACGCTGGAAGATACTCCCCCGTCCGTTTTGTAGAACAGCGGCTTCCTTGCATTTTCGCTCTTGGTGGCTTTAAGCAACAGAACAGCTTCCTTTTCCGTCTCCATCCCCTTTTGCTGCCGGCTGGGAGGACGGGGATCTGTGGCCTTTGTTGCCAGCCATTGTCAAAGACTCTCTCTGTGGATCAGCCAGTGCAGAACCTTTTCCTAGACCTGCACCAGGTTTCCTGGCTATGTTCATCCACAAAATCCTTGTGCACACATAAACAAAATAATGCCTCAGGCCTGGAGTTGTGACACTGCTTCCCTGCTAGGCTTCTGCTAAATCCTTTTTATACATGTACCTTTTTCAGAAACTTCCCCCCCACACCCAATTCTTCCTCACTGCACAAACACTTCTTCCTGAAGCTTTTTTCCTTAACAGCTGCTGCTTCTCCCTACTTTTCATTGGAGTGTGACAACAGAGTCCACAGCTGCTAGGGTGTGTGTGTGTGTGTGTGTGTGTGTGTGTACGTACGTGAGTGTGTGGTCCATGTTGGTGACTGTACATGAGGTATATTTTGTACCAATTTCCTTGAAGTAGCACACTACCTGGTGTGATTGTATACAGCAATGCAATTAGCTTTTTTCAATAAAAATGCTGATTTTGAGGCAAAGGACCAAGTTGTTCCCAGCTTCTTTGTGCCGTGAGCGAACAATTATTTCCCCCCCTGAAAGGATGCTATTGAACTGGAAAAGCAGGAGAGGCTTTAAGAACTGGGGTTCGGGTGCTTCCCTGCCATGTAAGTTCATTCACTGGCGCTCTCGTGAGTTTTCCGCAACGTCCTCTACAAAATGCTGTTCTGTATCCCCCCGCACTTAACATGGGAATAGGAAAACAATAACCACCAGGATGAGTATGGCATGAACAACGCTGAGCCCACAATAAATTCTCACCTGGAAGTACCACTTCGTTTAATAGTGGGGAGAGGCATGCTAGTTAAAAAAAAAACCCAAAAAACCTGCATGGGGTAGGTAGAAGGGTGTTCTTTTCCTCCCCTCTGGTAACACTGTAATTCAGGTGGCCTTATCCAGTGAAACTGATTAGCAGAACGAGAAAAGGAACTGCTGCTTTCTCTTATACTGCATAGAAACTGGTCTGCCATAGTCAAAACAAAATAAAAAAAATTCCTTCCAGTAGCACCTTAGAGACCAACTAAGTTTGTTCTTGGTATGAGCTTTCGTGTGCATGCACACTTCTTCAGATTTTTGGGTTACATATATATATATTTATATATATATATATATTTCAAGACTTCTGAAGTTAAAACAAGAGTAAGAAATTTGAAATAAAGAAAACAATTTTTTTTCATAGTTTCCTACTGGAATGTTATTGTAGGGTTATAAATAACCAGTGCTTTTTTTCTCTTAAATGTTTAGGGGTACTCTCATTTTCCTACTCATACTGAAATACTGCCCCTCAATGAGGCCAAACTTAGATTCACAAAATGCTTAGGGGTATGTACCCCTGTGTCCCCCCCCCCAGAAAAAAAGCACTGTAGATAACTGAAGTGATGCTGAAACGGACCGACTAGAACTAATGGGCCTAAGTCTACGGACCCAGCTGACAACTCCTCTTTCAGGGTGAGAGTGTTGGATTTGTGTGGCCATACAATGGTCCTTGGAAGAACACAAAGAGTGATTGGCACATTCTGTCCCTCAGATATCAGAGATGTAGCCAGTTTACTTCCCTTCAGAGGGGCTGCTACTCTTGTTTTCTGTCCATGAATCCCCTCCCTCCTGATTATGTGACTGGTGTGCGTTTTGCCTTCAGTGGGGCGCCTCATTTGGAGCCAAGCAGGCAGTCATTTACAAGCATGGATTAACTCTTGCAGAGAGCAAGAGGATCTAGTGGGGCTGGTGTCATGGCCAGAATTCTAAAGGTGAGACACAATCCTTGGAAGTTTGTAAGCAGAGGTTGGATGGCCTAAGAATGGTCTATGAATAAGGGCAAAGAACAAATAAACTCACAATCTCTGCAGAGAGTTAAGATTTATTTATTTATTTACTTGTTCAGAATCTGGGTTGGTTGGTTGGTTTTGGTTCTTGGACAAATGGAAGCGACTGGTTCCCAAGTAGTTTCTACTTCTCGTCCAAGGTGACGACTGCGTCTGGCAGGCTCCTGTAGGCGACACTCCAGAAATTCACGAAAGGAGCTCTCAGGCCTTGCTTTGCTGACTCGTAGTTGATGTCCTTGTTGATCTCCAGGTAGTAGCCGTGCTGAATATCATAAGGCACCCACCCAATGGGGACATCCGATTCCCCTTTGTTGGGATCACTAGGAAAGGGTGAAGAATACAAACACACACTCAGTGGAAGGTTTGTGACTGGCACAGTACCAGCTTTAAGTAACGTAAGTCGCTAATCAGCAGTAGAGCCTTGCATGCAGAAGATTCCTGGTTCAAACCTCAATGGCATCTCTGCTGATAGTATATAGACAATACTGAACCAAATGGCCCAAAAGTATGATAATGATATAAGGCAGCTTCCTGTGTTCAAAATTTAGAACAGAGGCAGCCAACATGGTGTAGTTGTTGAACTACAACTTCCATCAGCCCCAGCCATGGTTGGCCAGTGGTGAGGGAGGATGGGAGGGGTATCTTGAGGGCACCATATTGACTATCCTTGATTCAGACAAATGGAGACAAAGGTGTCAGATTGCGTCAGAAGTATGGGAAGTGGTCCTTATGCAGAGAAGGCTGAAGGGACTAGGTCTGTTCAGCCTGAAGAAAAGGAGACATGGGACATGATACCACTAAGAACCCAAGAGCTGGATCAGAGCAAAAAGGCCCCAGCATCCTGCTTTCACTGTAGCCATTGCAGGTGTCTCAATGGGAAGCCTGCAATCAGCCTTTGAGCACAACAGCACTTTCCAGTTGCTCCCCATCGTCTGGTATTGAGAGGAAGACTGCCCCAGGCCTGGAGGTTCCGCTGTTGCAACAGACCCCCATAAGAAAAGCCCTGCAGTTGGATCAGGTTAAAGGGGGCCCATCTAGTCCAGCACCCTGTTCTCACACCAATCAACCAGATGCCCGCATGAGAAGCCCCCCTGCAGAACTTGAGTGCAACAGCAACACACTTGCGCTCTGCTGCAACTGGTGTTTTAGAAGCATGCTGAAACGATCCAGGCAGAGCCACAACTTTTCAAATACCTGAAGGGCTGTCATACAAAAGAGGGCAAAGACTGTTAGTTTTTCTGCCACCTGAGGATAGAACCAGTTTAAATGGGCTTGTTACAGGAGGAGAGATTTGGGTTGAAGATAGAAACAGTTCAGCAATGAAGTCAGTTGCACAGAGTGGTCTGACCTCAGCAATTTTCAGGTGGTTCGCAGTGGGGAGAAACAATAGGGTTTTAAAAGCTGGGCAGGACTACATCTCGCGTTTAGGGGTTTGGGAGAAGGACATTGACAACAAAGTCAAGCAGGCCTTACCCTGTTCTGGCAAAGTTTGTCCAGTAAGCTATCATGGCCTTAGAAACCTTTCTGTGCTGAGCTTTGTAGCCCAAAGGAGTGGCAAAAGGTTTCCCAAAGACATACTGAAGGTCATCAGCGTGGTCTGCACCAACCCAGCTGGGGTAGATAGGCATTCGCGATTCCTGAGAGAACAGGTAGCTGTAAGTCTTGGCACTCCTAAAATGAGGGGGTAGAGAGAGAGAAAGACATGGTGAGTAAGGAAAGAAACAGCAAAATTCACTGGGACTCAAACTCCTCTCCCAATATTCTTACTGGACATATTTTATATTATTTTAGCTTTCTATATTTTATCTGTCTTGTTTTAATTTGTGTAAGCTGCCTTGAGTCCCAGTCTGGATAAAAGGCAGGATATAAATAAATATAATATAAATAATAAATCTTGCCCATTACTTTAAATGGGTCTCCTCCAAGTAGGACTAGTATCCAACACAATCTTCTTCGGTTTTGTAGTCAATGTTAATTCTGCTCAGGATTAATATCCATGACTAACTTATGTCCATTAATTAAAACGGGTCTACTCATTAGGAGGACTGACACGCTTAATATTCATATTGCTTAATGGACGTCAAAATTAAAACACACAATAAAATAGCCCTGTTAAAAACATTAAAATATCAACACGTGGTTAACATGTTTAAACAGCATAGCAATTAAAACAGGAGACCTGGGGTCAAGAAATTAAGGGGAATGCAAAGAGGCACATCTTTAAAAGATAGCAGTGCAGATGGTGCCTCTTGTACATCAGCAGGGACAGCGGTTCATAGCACTAGTGCCACCAGAGGAAAAGGTCATCTCTGCCTTACCACAAGCTAGTAATAATTGGGCCTTGGAAAAACTAATATTATTAATTTATTTCTTATGCTGCAACCATCTCACTGAGTTGCCCCAGCCACACTGGGCGGCTTCCAACAAAAACACAGAGGGAAAGGAGAAAAAAAGCTTCCTGAAACAGGGCAGCCTTCATATGTCTATGAAAAGTTATACAGCTGCTTTAACTCTTTGACATCTGCCGGGAGAGTGTTCCATGAGATGGGTGCCACTGCTGATAAGGCCCTCCGCCTGGTTCCCTGTCACTTCACTTTTCGCAGTGAAGGAACTCCCAGAAGACTCTTGGAGCTGGACCTCAGTGTCCAGGCTGAACGATGGGGGTGGAGGGTTTCATTTGTTGATCTTAATACCCTTCCCGGGAAATGAAGAGGAAGTCTGCCTTTCAGAAAACCGAAGTTGTTATGCCACCCAGAAAAAGCAGTTTACATAAAGCAATGTAAAATATTCTTCAGAAAACAAAACTTTGTTTTTACAGTGCAAGTTGGTTTGAGGCACTTTAGTGGGAGGAAAAGCAATAAATAAATATAATAAATAAATACTGATCATAGTAGGGTTGGAAGGGGCCTTGAGCACCATCTAGTCCAACTCCCTGCAATGCAGGAATATGCAGCTGTGCCATACGGGGATAGAACCTGCAAGCTTGGTGTTATCAGCGCCATGCTCTAACCAACTGAGCTTAAAAACAAGCTGACATAAGAAAATGTTATCCAGATATAGGTGCCTAAACAAAAGGTTTGAGCAGGCATTGAAAACCATACTGTGAATGGGTCTGCCTAATATCAATAGGCAGGGAGTTCCAGTGAGTAGGTGTTGCCACACTAAAGGATCGATTCCATGCAAGTGCAGAAGAATCCCCCTAAAAAGGCACAGGAGGACACAGGATGGAAATACAGTGGAACCTTGGTTTAAGAACAGCTTAGTTTATCAACAACTTGGATTAAGAACGCTGCAAACCCAGAAGTAGGTGTTTTGGTTTGTGAACTTTCCTTGGAATAAGAACGTTTCACTTCCTGTTGATTGTGTTCCATTTGTAAATTGAGTCCCCTGCTGCTATGGGAAAGCACGCCTTGGTTTAAGAACGCTTTGGTTTAAGAACGGACTTCCGGAACGGATTAAGTTCGTAAAACAAGGTACCACTGTAAGCAGAGATACTGACTGACCAGCAAGTCTCTGAAACCCTAGCTACCACCTCATTCCACCCTCTAGAGACACTCACTTGGCATTTTGGTAATGGAGACTAAGTGCCTGCTGGGTAGGCACCAGAAATATGTAGTCTGTCTCCAGGTCTATTACAGATCTTTTCATGACTTCCTGGTTTGTGTTCTCAGTCCACACCTGGGTATAGAGGGAGAAGGTTTCATTGGCTCCTTCCAACCCCTTCACCACAGTCAGGCCCTGGGCCACACGGTACATGTCATCCCTGCAGAGAGGAACAAAAGCATCAAACAGCACATCAGGCAAGTTTGTTCTGGATCCTGGTAGGATGCAGTTAAACCCTTTAAAAAAACCTTGTATCTATTAATTACAGTGACTAGCAAAACAGAAATGTTCAAATTGTTATAGCAATATGTTTGAGCTTCCACCTTCATCAACTGTTCTCAAAACTGTTGAGAGAAGTTTCCAAGGTCCTAGAGTTTTGAGGGTGGATTGCTCAGGGGGGCTTCATCTGCTGAAGCTGAGCAATGGCTGGCACAATCCTCCAGGTTGAGGCCATGTGGTGTTTGTGTGCCAGCCCAAAGGTTCTCCCTTTTTGCCAACGTTGGATCTATTCCAACATAAAACCTGTCCAATAGGTTGCAGTTTTCAGAATTAAAGGGTTCAGCAACAAGTTGATTCACTCTTTTTGGTCAAAATCACCAATTTGTGGTTTCTAAAACATGTGTGTATCAGTAGTTTTACCTACATACTGGATATGACCACCCCCCATTTTTTGCATTCAGTGATATAAATTAGGAAATTAGGAGCAAAGGTATTCCCCATCTCTGTCTTATGCTACAGGACAAGGCTGTCCTCTCCTCCACCCACATATAATCAGGTTTGCTCCCCCACCCCACCCCTTACGCTGTGATCTTCACTAGTGGGCGGTTGAGAGCAGGCATGTCAATTGAAGCAAAGAAGTGCCCATCCATGTTGTTCACCCCTGCGATGTAGTCAATATCAGCAGCATTGGCAAAGAGATTTTCTGGGCTATCTGGGAGGAAATCTCCATCAACCACTGGGGAGAAGGCAAGGTAATGGACGAGAGGATCTGCAGGGGGAGGAGAGAACCAATTGGGCTGTTTAGGATAGGAAAGGGACGTCCTGCATCCTGCAGGAGGGATGTCATATGCTATACTACAGTGAAGCTACTGAACTGCAAATTTCTAGTCCTCATGGTATATAGGCTATGGTGGTAAATAGAACATGGCATATAGGTGACTGGGGTTACGTTCCAGGGATCATGCCTGAAGTCCAAACAGAGTATAGTCAAAATATATTTGGTTTAATGGCGGGTGGGATTGCCAGTTATTTCTCCTGGACTACCGCCTCACTTTCCACCACCTGTTAATTAAAAATAAATAAATAATGTCAAGCACATGAAGCTAAATGTGCACAAGTTAAATGTAAGTTAACTGTATATAACCATAAGAATACCCGTTGCAGGGAATCACGAGTTGGGAGAGAGCTGTTATGCTCAGATCCTGCTTGTGGGCTTCCTAGAAATGGCATCTAGGTTGGCCACTGTGAATTCCTCCAAGGAGCCTTGTTCTAAGAGCAAATCTTACACTTTGGGATGGGAATTAATACTCTGCCTGTAGCGCTCACCTTCTTCCTTTTATGATTTAATAGTAATTCCTATGCTGAGCATGCTAGGTGACCTCCCAGATCCTTTCCACTTTTCAAATCCTATGCACTATCTGTGTGTTTTTGTGTGTGTGGTGCAGATCTGGCTTTGTTATAGGCGCCACATAACGTTAATTCCATATTTGTCAAAAATCGATCTTAAAACATGGGGGGGAAAACCCACACTATGGAACTTCCTGCCCATTGACAACAGGCTGGCGACTTCGCTGTACCCTTTCCAGCACCTGCCAAAAACATTTTTGCTTTGACAAACCTATCCAGAGAAACGTAGCGTGTTGGAACGTGTCTTAATCTGGTTTTTAGCTTATCATTGGTTTTAATTATTTGCTGAAGGCTTTTAATGGTTGCTTTTAACAGGGTTTGTTTTTTAAAGATAATTTCATATATTTATTCTTTTCATTAACTGCTTTAAAAAATTTGTGATATATAAAAATTTTACAAAATAAATAAATAGCATTAATTTTAAAAAGACACTTCTGTTTAGCTTTCCGGAGTCTCTGGAGAGACTGTTGCTCCTCACAGTTTACAGAGACACCCATTCCCAGCCCCACCTCACCGCTTGAAGTCCAACTTACAGCGCAGATTGAGCACCTCTAGGTGGTAAGCAAGTGTCAGGGCTTTGGGGTCGGTGACCCGGAGGCAGTTCGCTAGGGTTGTGGTGTTGTCTGTTGGGCAGCCTACTTTCTGAGCTACCTGTAGGAAGAGTCAGAGGAGAAATTCAGGCGAGCTCACGTTCAAACGAGACCACTTCCCAATGGGCATTTTCCGAAAACCATATACCTCACAAGCCAAAGAGCACAGCCTATCCCTTCAAAATCCACAATTCTTCCATACAACATGCAAAAAGTGCTGTGCAAAGGTTTAACTGTTCTATTAGTGACTCCTGCCCAACTGATGATAGCACAACACTGAAGGCATCGGTCCCCTTTTACCATCCAACCCTGGGGAAGTAAAGCATGGAATCAGGCACTGTCTGAGAAAAGAACAAGAGCACAACAAGCAAGCCAGATGTGTTAAATCTGAAGATTATTTCTCAGTCACCTGGGACCTTTTCATTGAGTTCATCTTATGTGAGGAGAGCGAACATCTCCCTCCAGGTTCACAATGCCCATTATGGGGAAATACGATTCCCAAGGATTTTTGTTCCTCTGGCATCGTTGTTATGTACACTTGTCTCTGCTTTGTTATCAGTTCTCACCATCATAAAAAGTACTCCATTTTATCTATAATTTTTCAGAATTCAATGCATCATAATTTCTTGTTTTGTTATTGTCGTGTTATGTGGATGCGGTTCTTGTGTTACTCCGGAAATTTTAAAAAAAATCATTTTTAAAAAAAATCAAAAAAGAAAGAAAATTCTCCAATTAGACACTGCATTACCTTGGTAGCCCAGTAGAGGGGGTTCTTCTGAATGGCCCAAGAGCAGAGGCCGACTCCACTCTGGCTGATAGCCCGCTTGATCAATCCTTTGTTGTAGGGCGACAGCATCTACAGTGCAGGAGAAGGGACAGAAGACAGTCATAGGAGATCACAGGAATCTGCTTTATCCCGAGTCAGACAACTGGTCTGTCGTGATGCTCAGCAGAAGAAGGACTTGATATCCAAGACAAAAAAATAAAGCTCAGAAGGCGGTACTTGGTAAGAGGTCAGCATTCAGAAAATTCCGGCTTCCCTTTGGGGAGGAGAATCAAGTTTCTAGTCCTTATTTTATTTAGGAAAATAGGAAGCCGCCATCTAGGGTTGCCATATTTCAAAAAGTGAAAATCCGGACACAAAAGTTGTTGAACCTGGGACATTCTGAATGCAAAGTATGTGCTCCACACGACTGAGCTTTGGCCCTTTCTCCTAAAAATATAATAGGATTCTAGTCCTCAAAGTTCTGAATAAAGGGATGCTCTATGTACCGCTGAGCTACTACAGCCCTTCCCCAAACTGCCGTTTCCCAACAGACCCTCCCCGCCCGTCCCTGGCTCCTCCCAGCATCCCACCCTACTCCCTGACTGCCACTCATCCTTCCAGTAACTCTTCCGCCACAATAACAAAACACACATTGTGACTCAACTCCTGAACCAATCAAGAGCCCCACACCTAGGAAAAATTAAAATTAAATTAAATTAAACCCTTAACAAAAAGAAAAATAGAAGAAAGAGCCCCACACCTGTAAGGAGACACTGACGGCTCCAGCAGACTCTCCAAAGATGGTGATGTTGTCAGGGTCCCCTCCAAAGTTCTTTATGTTTCTCTTGACCCAGGCAATGGCCATGTGCTGGTCTTTGAGGCCATAGTTACCTGAAAGAAAAGAATCGGAGTCATACACACACACACCCCTAGGTGTAAGCCTGCAGGCCTGTTGTCAGGCAGAAAAGTGGGACATAAATATTTCAGTTAAATAAATACTCAGCTGGGCTTTTCTGAGCTAGACCACTGTGAGGCCAGACCAGGAAAAGCAACTCAAAGAACCTTTCGCATTAAAAAACACCATTAAGATTTTGTAGACTAGATGTATTGTGTGTGATTCTCAGTTGTCACGTACATATACACATGCAGGTGTAGATCAGGGATGGGGAACCAGCAGCCCTCCAGATGTTTTTGGACTCCAACTCCCATCAGCCTCAGCCAGCAACGCCACCAGTCAGGGATGATGGGAGCTGTATTCCAGCAACATCTGGAAGGCTACAGATCCCCCTTCTCTGAATTGAGGAGGAACATCTCCTGCTGCATGCAAGACATGGAAGAATGCCTCTGAAAAAGGCATTCCCTTATTAAAAATCCCTCTTCTTAGATTAGGGATGGCACTCCAGATGTTGTTGGATTCCAACTCCCATCAGCCTCAGCCAAGCATGGCCAGGGTTCAGAGGAATAATGGAGCTGCAATCCAACAGCATACAAAGAGTCACAGGTTCCCAACCCCCAATGCAAAGGTTGGAGGGAAATGGCAAAACAAACTTTAAATTATGCAAAATGACTGTAGCTGCAGGGGGGTGGGGGAGAAATATCCCCCCAAAGAAAGGCCTTACCTGGAAGGCTAGCATCTCCTGTGCTGAGGAATCCCAGGGGTCCAAGGCGGTAGTTGAGCGTCACCACAATGACCTTTCCGCGGGTGGCAATCTCCTCCCCGTCGTAGAGGTAGTTCTTCAGGAAGTTGGGTCCCTGGCCGCCACCCCAGAGAAAGGCTCCCCCATAAATCCAGACCATCACTGGCAAGTTGGTGGAGACTGAAGCAGAAAGGGGAAGGGATGAAGAAACAGAGGCGTGAGTCAGCAGGAAGCCAAAACTCAAAGATCTCTACCTAAATATCCATTGGTGACTGATGGGGGCACAACATTTAAAGCAGGAGTGCCGGAGTATTTTTTTTAGGCCAAGGGCCACATTCTTTTCTGGGTAACCTCCTGGGAGCCACATGCCAGTGGTGGGCAGGGCCAAAGGCAAAAGTGGACAGAGCAACCAATGTAAATTTTACCTTTTGTATGGCAGGACTAGTTTCTGCACACGCTCACACACTGTTCTCTGTTCCCTAACCAGGAAAGCAAGAGGCATTATCAGAGGGTGCAAGGCAGGGTTGGTGAGGGGTGTAACTGCAGAGTTTCCCCATGGCCAGAGGGGTGGGGGCTGGAAGACTGAGGTCCCCCTCCCACCCCAGTTTACAGGATACAATGCCTCTATGAGGATTCCCAAAGATGCCACTCTGGATAAGTGGCAAGTGGGGAATGATATATCGATTTTGGCGTGGCAAGAAATCACATGACCCCCACCCCCACCAGCTCTCATGCAAGCTGTTGTTGTCACCCAGTGCAATGAAAGTCAAAAACGATAGCTCTCCCTCCCACAAATTAACACATGCCACTGCACAGTGAGGAAAATGTCTGCGCAAGACCCCATGCTCTGCCTCAGCTATCAGCCAAAGAACATCGGAAGAGCCCTGCTGGATCAGACCAGTGGCCCACCTAGTCCAGCATCCTGTTCTCACAGTGGCCAACTAGCAAGTGGGAAACCAGCAAGGAGGACCTGAGCCCAAGAGCACCCTCCTCTCCTGTGGTTTCCAGAAACTGGTATTCAGAAACATTGCTGCCTCCAACCATGGAAAGAGAGCATAGCCATCAAGGCTAGTAGCCATGAACAGCAATTTCTAGATCAACTCTGCATCCCCAAATGGAAACCAGAGTTGGAGGTCATACATTTCCTATTACTGGGGAAAGATCAGGAGCTCACCGAGTTAGTGGCTAAATATCTCTATTTGGTTTTTTGTCGTCAAAATACACTGCAGACGTCTGATCTCCCTGGAGACCTAGATATGTGACGATAGACTGCTCTGCCTCCTTTCTTTTATCAAAGTTTTGTGCCACTGGGGAAGTGGTAATTCTGTATTGATTTGTTTTCGATGCCAATAAAAGGTTGATGTATAAAAAACAGCCTTCTCCTCTTTGCATTTGTCTAATCCTCTTCGAAAGTCATCTAGGTTGGTAGCCATCACTACCTCCTGTGGCAGTGAGTTCCATAGTTTAACTATGTGCTGTGTGAATAAGGACTTTTCTCTGCCCTGAATCTTCGAACATTCAGCTTCATTTGATGCCCACGAATTCTAGTGTTACAAGAGAAGATTGGGGGGGGGGGGAATTGTCCACTTTCTCCATGCCAGGTGTAATTTTATAAACATCTATTGTGTCACTTCTCACTCACCTTTCCTCTAAATCAGTGTTTCCCAAACTTGGGTCTCCAGCTGCTTTTGGGCTACAATTCCCATCATCCCTGACCACTGGTCTTGCTAGCTAGGGATGATGGGAGTTGTAGTCCAGAAACAGCTGAAGGGCCAAGTTTGGGAAACACTGCTCTAAACTTAAAAGCCCCAAATGCTACAACCTTTTCCTCATAGGGGAGTCCTTTGATTATTCTGGCTGCTCTTTTCTGAACCTTTTCCAACTCTACAATATCCTTTTTGAAGGACACTGACCTTCTTTTTTCCCTTGGGGGACCCAGATGTTGAGATAAAGGCAATCTTCAGTGCCACGCACATCTGTCTGGGTGAGTGTGGACTGCATGCAACGATTCTTATACTCCTTGGCCTGCAGGGTGCCTGAGAGAGAAATTGATAAACACACATACAGGACGGTTAGCTTGGCATCCAGAGGGTTTTGTTTTGTTTTATATTTTCAAATAGTTCTGGTTGAGCTACACACACACACACGCAAAAATGCAAAATCACAATACAGCAAAAGAAATATCAAAACGAAAGTGGGGGATTAAGACAGAGAGAGGTAGAGCCAAAGGGCATGCACTCAGTAGTGTTTGACACCCTGGAAATTATCACTTTGAGCAGCTTGTTGATGTGGTTGCTCTTAAGTCATGAGAACTTAACAACATGCATGGCAGGAATGCCAAAGAAGTGCAGCCTTTCTAGGCGAGTTCAGTATGACAGCATCATACACACATTTAACTCGCATGATTTCAAGGTGGGCTCGTTGAAATGGCACAAATTAAATCCAAGGAAGGACCTTGGGATTACCTGGTGCAAAATGAATTTTCAAGTTCTCCTCTTCGCTCGTGGGGGCAAGGCCTGCCCAGTGCCTAGCTCTGGGAGGCTTTCATGAGATCTTGTAGGGCCATCCAAGTTCCCGCAAAATCTCATGCAAGTGTTCCAGAGTTGGTGCCTTGCCCACCTCCCCACAAGCAAAGCAGAGAGCTTAAGAAGCTCTTTTTAAGTCGGATAACCCAAGCAGACTCAGCACAAAAAAGAGGCTTTAAGCGCTCTGCCTTGCTTGTGAGAGATGCCTGCTCAGTGCACCTGCTCCAGGAGGCCACAAAGTTCTCTTTCACCCCCCCCCCCCACTTGCTAGCTGCAAGGTGGCTCCAAAGGTTTGGGTACATGTGATTTTTGTGCATGGACAGAACCCTTGAGACCAGCACAAGTTGCAATTATATTGTTTATCCTCTGATCTAAAAGTCATTATTAAGTCGGAGATTGTTATAACATCTCAATTAACAGAGCCGAATCTGTTTCTAGGACCAAACAAGATCTCAAAATTGTATGGAGTTTTTAAGCAACTTTTTAGCAGCAACTTTGGGCAGTGACAACTTAAGCTTGGAAGACAACAGGACAGGTCTCTCTGGAGAAATGGGACGGCTATATTTGGCAAATCGCCTCATTAGAAAAATTAACTCAGGCCCTGAATGTGGCAAAAGCACACCTATGTGTCTGTTTTGAATTATTTTATAGGTCAAATTGATGACCCAAGTCCTCCTGCATTGCACCTTTTATCAAGATCTAACCCTTTCCTCATAGGAGAGTCACTCCAGCTAGGCCATATGGTTAAGCTCAGTGTAAAAATGAGTTTAGGAACATTGGAATCTTCCATTGGTTCATCTTGCTCAGTACTGTCTACACCAACTGGCAGCAACCCTCCAGGGTTGGCAGCTGGGAGAGGCAGGGAGTCTCTCCCAGTTGTACCTGTATATGTCACAGGAGACTGGACAGGTGAACTTCTGCATGCCAGCTCCAGTTGCTGTTTTCTCAATCTTAGCCCCACCCCACTGTAATTATGGAAGTAACAACACAGGGGCACCTTACATGGTTCTTGTGAGGATTCCTAATATAACGATGTAGAAACCATTTTCAGCATTTGGAATGTTCACAGGGGCATTGTTAGTAGTTAAAAGTGCAGACATTGTAAAAAATAAAATAAATTTTTTAAAAATGTTAAAAAAGAAAGTGCAGACATCCCCCCGCTCCCTCTTTACCTGGCCAGCCTGGGTGAGGCTGGGGGTCTTCAAGAGTCTTGGTAGGTGCAGCAAAAGGGATTCCTTTGAAGATGTCCACATAATCCCCGAAAAGGCTCAACTTTTTATTGACGCCTTCCACAAAACCTCCTTCCGTGTTCACGATGCCCAGCTAAACCAACAAAAAGGAAAGAAATGTATTTGAGTTTCATGTGCCATTACTTATATAGCCAAACCAACACACACACACAAACACAATGTTTAGTTGGGGCCGGCAGGAGGAAATGGACACTTAGGCAGTGGAAACCATCCAAGATAGCCAAATGAGGACTGAGCATAGTAGGGAGAAACAGAAAACTATCTAAGTGGGGGAGAATGGAATGGAATCATTGGGAGTCTCAAACAGAGAATGCTCCATGCCGCAACATTTTGTTGTAGGACCCACTTGTATAAATCTATAAGAACACTTAAAAAAAAATTAAGCCCCTCTGATCCCATGGATTTAAGAGAATGGTTCTTTGGATCCTGATTCCTGATTAGCAGCAGCTTGGTGGTGGTCTCTTAAGCAAATATTTTGATGCCCATGCTTACCTTTGCTGCCCCCACTGCGCCCAGGCAGAGGGCAAGGCACATTACTTCCCAACGACCCATGGTGTGCTCCAAATGGGACTTCTTCAGTACAGGTAGGTCCCTTTATACCCCAAACCTGACTCAACTTATCTCTGCATGGGACAAGGGAGTGGCACTATCGTCATGGAAGGTTCCACAGGGCTGCCAAGTAGTTTGGTGTAAACTTCCAAGGTAAATGTGGGGTGACTGGGGGGTAACCTTGAGACTTACCTTGACACTGGCTGAGTTCTGTCCCCATCCATTCAACAGCTGGCACTTCTCTCACATCCAACCCTTGCTGTGAGTTATAAATGAGGAGGTGAGCACAGATGAAAAATTAGGATCAATCCCCACATTTATGTTTCTCAGAAGGATTCAGCTGGAAACAGAACTAACTGAGGGAATTCCAACCTCAGCATACCCTATAAAGCAAACATTTAGAACCATTCCAAAAGTTCATATGTGATTCACACAAACCATTCTTAATGCATGGAAAGAGAAGGCAGGATTCCTAACTCCAGCACTGTCCCCTCTGGCAGCCCTCGCCTTCCACCCACAATTTCACAACACTTCTTGACAATTTGATGTGGCCAGATGGAGAACAGAAGGTCTATTATACCAGTTATGTGACTTTTATAATAGAAATACACCACTATCAGACCAAGAAATACGGACTAAATAAGGACACTTATAACCCCCTTGGCTGCTACTTCTCCAAATCTGCACTTTTTTTGCTAACCCAGTAAGCAAACAGTCACCATTAAGGCAGCCACAAGGGCAATGACCCTATTTGAAAGACTTGTAATAGCCACAGAAGGACAAGGCCCAGGTATAACATCCACAGTCTATAGCATTCTACTCAGTGCATCGGTGGGTTCACTTGACCCTATTAAACATCAAAGGGAATGTGATTTCGGCTATGAATTTGACCAAGGTCAACGGAATAGATATTGGACAAAAAAAACCTTTAAGTCTATTTTGGCAAGCAATAGAGAATTACCCTAAAACTCATATATAGGTGGTACCTAACACCCAGGAAGCTGGCAATGATCCATCCTGGCACCTCACCACTTCACTAGAGGGGCTGCCCCACACCTGGTACACAGTCCATAGTACACATGTGGTGGAAATGTAGAAAAATCCAGCCCTTCTAGAATTCAATATTCCAAGAAATAAATATCAATTGGAAGTCAAACGAGAATTAGTTTTATTAAATATATTACAAGATAATCTGAATTTACATAATATAGAATTAACAAGCCATTTATTACAAGCAGTGAGATGCAACATAACCAGACACTGGAAAGAGCTTTCTGGCATGATGATAGACCATTGGTACAAAACACGTTTGGGAAACAACCCTCCTTGAGAGAGTTACAAATAAACTACAGTTGACACATGGACAGATCAAAAAAGATGGCTTTACCCCAATGTGGTTTAATTTCATAGCATATGCCAATATTCCAGAAAATGAACAATTCCCCTGATCAGCATTTGGCTCAATTTGGTTGATATAAATTTAAATTCAAACATAAATCATTATCTTCACTTTGAACCCCACTCCTACGTTCATCAGTATACAAATGCTTTAAACCGTTTCATTGGCAACATAAGAGGAAAAATTACTATTACTCAAACTTAATCTACACACAGCCACAAGGGCTCCTGATCAGTTATTTGGCCTTCAGGCCTTTGACCTCATCAACCGAAAAGGTAAGATGCCCACCTAAAGTCCACAAGAGAAGAAGAAGAGTTTGGATTTGATATCCTGCTTTATCACTACCCTGAGTCTCAAAGCGGCTAACGGTCTCCTTTCCCCTCCTCCCCCACAACAAACACTGAGTGAGGCTGAGAGACTTCAGAGAAGTGTGACTAGCCCAAGGTCACCCAGCAGCTGCATGTGGAAGAGCAGGGAATCGAACCCGGTTCACTGCTGTTAACCACTACACCACATCTGATCCTTCCATGAGAATCTGCATGGCACCATCCAGTACGACAGCTCATCCTTGGACACCTTCCCTCCAAAGAACGGCATGAAACAAGGTTGTGTTCCCAACTCAACTCTCTGGCGTAGTCTTCAACCTGTTGTTCTCATATGCCTTCAGTTTGACTGAAGACAGTGTGTGCTATGCGTCCATTCAAGGAGTGGCGGGGGTCCATTCAACCTGGCACATCTCCATGCCAAGGCAGAAGTGTGGCAAGTTCTTATCCAATATATATTGTTCATAGATGACACAGCCTTGACACCACACACCAAGGAAACTCCACAGAAACTCATAAAACATTTTGCCCAAGACTGTATGGAGTTTAGCTTCATCTTCAGCCTGACAAAAGACTAAAATCTTAGGTCAGGACATCACCAGCACTCCATGCACCAGCCCTGGTGACCACACGTTTGAGGTGGTGGAGCTGGACAGGTGTATTAGTAACGTGGCTATGGCAATGGCTTGCCTCTCCTAAAGGATATGGGAGAATGAGATGCTAACCAATGCCAAGATGGTCTACCAGGCTTGTGTGTTAACCAGTTAGCTAAGCTTTCATTAGAGGAATATTTAGCAAAACCTCCCGGGAAAAGGCATCTCCAGCCCCATTACCTGCACATTTGCCATGTCTGCAGAGCTCAAGGATAAGCAGCCTTACTCATCACAATCTTCACCCCCAAATCAGTATCAAAAAGACACACATGGGTGTCTGTAAAGAAAAGAACCCAAAGATGAGAAGAAGAGACATGGATGGGTACTTGTCTCATTAGGGCTGGCTTCCTGTCTTGCCTGTAGGGACAAGAGAAGCAAAGGTCCTCGCCAGGAATAGGTCCACAGTGCCAGTTTTGGTGCATCACACATAGTCCAGAATCTCTGTCTCCATTTCATTCTCACTCCCATCAGATGGTTCTTTGAACTCCTCCTCTTCCTCCTCCTCCTCCTCTTCCTCTCCGGACTCGAACGCCAGCTGCTCTTTGCCCTCTTCTGTGTTCGAAGTGCTTGTGAACAGAGCTGGAGCAAAAGATGGGGAAAGGAATGAAGATAAATGGAGTAGATGGATGGCTGAGGAATTCCACTGGGGCAAAGGTGGGGTGGCCAAAGGTCAGTCAGAATTACTCCCTCAGGGGTCCCATCCATTGTAATTCCAAAAGCAGTTATTTCTCCCTCCAACAAACACACATATCTAGGGTTGTTAGTTGATTTAGTAAATCTTAATTGATTATGTATTGTTATTATCCTGCTTCTCCTCCAAGGAGCTCAAGTTGTCTATTATCCTAAGACAACCAACGTGTGACAGGGATTAAGATGGGAGAACTAAAGGCTGATCTAGTCCAGCACTATCTTTCTCACAATGGCCAACCAAGTGCCTTTTCTAGGAAGCCCACAAGCAGCACCTGGGCACAACGGCACTCTCTGCACCTGTGATTCCCAGCAACTGGCACTCAGCGGCATCGTGCTGACAGTGGAGACATGAGCTTTGGTAACCGGCCCAAGGTCACCTAGCAAGCTTAAATAATTTCAGTCAATCAAATGGATTGATTTATAAGCCTAAGCTACATTTAAAAATGAACCTGGGTTGAGGACTATATGTTTTCAATATATTGAAAAGACATCCCTAATCATACTTTAAAAAAATAAATAATCCAATACAAGTAATTCAAGCTGCAAGCGGCAGGTTTTATCTTAGAAGAGCCACACAAGCTGTCCCAGGTCAGGTTAACATTTGTAAAACCTGGATTCACTGCCAGGTCCCGACCTCCCTTGATTAATAGTATATTACCAGGCCTTTTGGAGCGGATGATCTGCTTTATCATCAGAGACATGGTATCCCGCAAGTCATCACTGGTCTTGGGAAGACACCAGCCGTCCCTCTCTGTACACACCATCTCCATGCCATCATTCCGGCGAATGATCTTCTGCAAGCTGAATAGAGACTAGTCTCAGATTCTCTCTTCCCCCAAAGTACTAAACAAATTAGGTCTGATTCCCTTGTGAAGGTTGACCCTGGTCTCAAAAAATAAACTGAGGACAAAAAGACTCAGAGTCTGGATGTGTCAAATCATCAGTGGAAGAACCAACAAACCCATTAAATGTAGATTTTTAAAACCCTGCTCCCTGGTAATTGTGGGTTCCTGTTTCAAAGGAATACTGGGAACTGCCTGAGAAGGGGAAACAGAGGTACTCTCTCCTGAAGGTTCAATGTTTAAGGAGTGCAAGCCTTCTCCTCCCCCTACAGTCAGCTGAATTTTCTATTACTGCAAGGGTACCCATGGAAAAATTCAGATCAGGTTTTGCTTGCAGGGCCACCACAGCGGGGAGCATACCTTTGAGGTTCAGTCAGACATACAAAAGACATGCATGAACACAGACATAAATTGCCCCCCAAGTTACTTTAGAGCCACTTTTGATCAAGCACAAGTACCATTCCACATTCAGGTCACAAAGCTGATAGAACATCTGTCGATAAGGAGGCAGGGAACCTTCTCGGAAGATGTAAATCGAATCCTGAGAGAGGAAGAAGCAGAGGGATTGAAGACACCAAAAGGCAATGGAACTGAAAGTAAAAGTGTTTCCACAACGGGACCCTCTGTTGCTGACTTGACTGTTGGGGTAAACCCTTAGCTCCTCCAAAGTCAGACTGTCACCCCAACTTCCTCCTCTTCTCCAATACAGAACCCACAAAGAGTCCTCATGGTTGTTATATTCAATCTCTTCCTCCCCAAACCGCCTCCTACAGCACTGGCCACATCTCCATTTCCCAGAGCAACCCTCTGGACTTGAACAGGGGAACTGGGTCTCTCTTGCATCAACCACAAGGATTCCCATCTCCACAGTGGCTAAAGACAGGGGGATTAATTTATACCACTGGGGATTTTGCCTTTAAGCTACTACCCATTTCTTTCACTTGACCAAATCTGTAGGAAGAGAACAGATCTTCCTAGTACACCACAAGAGAAGAAAAGGGTGAAGTCAGGAGGAAAAACGAGGAGGAAGTCAAATACTTACTTTAAGTTTGTACTTGCTGAAAGCAGGTTTCCGTGCACTGGACATCCCAGAGGTGCTCAGTCCTTGCTTAAGGTCCTGGATGCCAACTGCATGGCTCGCTGCAAAGGGCAGGAAGAGATTCCCCAAATCACATGTTGCACAGCAACTTAAGAGCCTGGCTGCTGGATCAGGCCAAAGGTCCATCTAGTCCAGCATCCTGTTCTCACAGTGGCTGACCAAAAGCCTCTTCTAGGAAGCCCCAAAGCAGGACATGATTGCAACAGCAATTTTCTCTGTGATTCCTAGCAACTGGCATTCAGAGGCATATTGCCTCTGACAGTGGAGAAAGAACATAGCCATAATGACTAGCAGCCATTGATTAGCTTTATTCCTCTGTGAACTTGTCAAATTCTCTTTTTTAAGTCAACCAAGTTGTTGGCCACCACTACATCTTGCTGGAGTGAATTACATACTCAAACCATGCGAGCTGGTCTCTGACCGTAATAAATAAATTATTATTACTCAAACTATGTACTGTGCGAAAAATTACTTTCTTTTGTCTGCCCAGAACCTGTCAACATTCAGCTTCATTGGATGGTATCCAAGTTTTAGTATTATAAGAGGGGGAAATTTAACTTCTCTCTATCCACTTTTTCTTGACTAAGAATGGAAGAACAAACTACAACATGACAACCTGTTGATCCTGTTTTATAATAATAAATAATAAATGCTCTGCAGCGCAGCACCTGGTAACTACTGGTTCTGTGTGCAACTGGCAAAGAAAGAAGCTGCCTCCTATCAAGACAGACCACAGATCCATCTACCTCAGTACTGTCTGCAGACTGGCAGCAGCTCCCCAGGATTTCATACACAGCAGTTTTCAGGCCCAACCTGGGCAGAGTGGGGATTGATAGTGGGGTCTCCTGCATGCAGAGCATGTGGTCTACCACACAGCACAGATGTCAGAATTTGAGAGGCAAGTAACTCACAAAGGCTGATGAACTGGCCCACCCACCAGAGGCCACTTTTGACAGGCAGATGAAGCCACCTACCTGTCAATCACCTGGTGCCATATGATGTCAGGTGATTCAACTTCAAAGGTAGAACTGAGAGTGAAATTCCTTCCTTCCTTTGCAACCCCAGCTTTAATTTCAAGCCACATCTGAAAAGATCCCTGCTGAAAGCAGGACTTGCAATCAGTGCTGACAGCAAGCCCTGTTTTCAGCAGGCGTCTCCTCAGGAGCCGCAAAAGGGAGGTGCCAAGTAGAGCCAATCCCAGTGGGTTAATATGGTCCACGGAGCAGAAGGTCCCTATCCTGTTCATCTCATTCAAAAATTGTAACAGGATCAGAGAGAGCCACAAAAGACACCCCTGCAAATTGATGGAAGAAATCACAATTGTTTAATTCACTAAACAAGATAAAGAAATATCTACCCACCCTCTTGCCTGTACCACATACCTGGTTTTTTCACGGTGATGGGCAGGCTGTAATTGTAGGTGCTGCGTTTAGCTTTCACCGGCATGTCATTAGGGGCATACCCTAGGGGGAAATAAAACACGTCTGGGGAGGAGAAACAAATTATACCAGGAATTTTATATATATATATATATATATATATATATATATATATATATATATATATATATATATATATATATATATATATATATATATGGCAGCTTGGTCCTTTTGTAGCCGGGACCTTTCCTCCACCCCCCCACCCAAAAGGCACTGATAGTAAAGAGTACAACAGTACTCTGATTGCCTGCTTCCATTTTTACCATATTTCATTCCGCAGCGAATTCTGAAATCCAGGACCTGGTAGAACTTTGCTTCTGGGTGTTCCCTGGGATCATAACCAAAGCGGACCCACAGGCTCCTCCAAGGTCCAGTTAGCTACAGGGGCACACAGAATTACAAGAATGTGAGGCTCTGGTTTTGATGCTTTTTTTTTTTAATCCTTACACCTGAACGTAGGATTGAAATAACCTTTTAATTAAAAAGTACTCTCAGATTAAAGAACATTGCAACACCACAATCATTTTAACAACAGCTGGAAAAAAATGTACCACGATTTTGCTGCTGTCAAGACCTTTAAAAGTGTTGGTGGCAGCAAAGCTTTAGATTTTCAGGTTTAGGGAAATGGGAAGGAAAGGAAATTGTGCACAGAAAGGCCATTTATGGCTGGCCCCTGTCATTGCCACCATCTAGATTTTACTTCTGCAGAGTGGAGAAAAATGTCTCATTTCAAAACTTTATTTCAAAACTTCTCAGAACACCAACTCTTGCCCCGCAGCAGAGGGGGTGTGTGGGCAATTTTATGAGTGCTGAATAAAAAAACTACTGTCCTGGGCTCCTTTGGGAGAGTGGGCGGGATAGAAACAGAATAATTAAATAATACAATTTTTTTTAAAAAACTTTTGATTCCAATTTCTTTTAAACTGCATGCTGTTTGTATTACGCTGTTTGTGCTCTGTTTACTTGTTATCTGCTCTGAGACCATTAAGTAAAGAGCAGGATATAAATGCTTTGAATGACTGAATGAGAGCTTTCTTGACAATCACAAAATAGGGGGGAAATGACAATACGCCAATAAAAAAATTGCAGCTTTCAGGAATGGCGCACTGCCAAGATGGAGACAATTTAACATGTGCTTTGGAAACTTGGATGAATGAACCTCCCAGGTGGGGAACCTCAAGCTCAAGCGCCAAATGCAGGCCTTCAGTCCTCTCTACCCAGCCCACAGGACACTTCCCAGGTAATGCCTCCCCTCATGCCACACATTTGTATATATCTTGTATATATCTTTATTGTCATTGTACAAGTACAACGAAATTGTCAAGTGCTTTTGCTAGGTTGGGCTGTATACACCTTGAACTGTGGCAATGGTCCTTGTATATCTGGAAGGAGAAAGGTATGTCTGTATGTGTAGAAACCAGGGGCTTTTGCATGGTTGGAATGCAGCCTATTGTACAAGGGCAAGAGTAACACCCATTGAACATGAGAACATAAGAGGTGCCCTGCTGGATCAGGCAAATGGCCCATCTAGTCCAACATTCTGTTCTTGCAATGGCCAACCAGATGCTTGTCTGAAAACCACAAGCAGGACCAGAGCACAAGAGCCTTCTCCTGTCCTACAGTTCCCAGCAACTTCCACTGACTTTTGCCACTGGCCACACCTCTTTGCCTCAGGCCCTGCCCTGCCCAGCACTGAAATGTGGCTCCTAAAGAGCTGCCTGTGAGCTAAAGCGACCCCTGGGCTGAAAAAGGTTCCCTACCTCTGATATAAGTTGCCTAAGAAGGCCAACATTTTTTTTTACATTCTGGAATATATTACTGAGTGGTTCCCCCCGCCCCCCCAAAAATTCTTCCCAGCTGCATGCTTTCTGGCAACTACATTTAATCACTACTGCATTTACTAAATAGTGAACATTTCAATCCACTGTCACTATATGAGCTGTTGGGAACTCTTTTTAAGAAAGCAACACACACACACACAAAACATAATGCACTCACCATGTAGTAAGCTAAGTAAGGCAGAAGGAACTTGAGCTTGTCAGGGTGGATGCTTATATTGGCCTTCACAGCATTACGAGACCAGACTGGGCGGACCTCAAACAGCTACAAAACAGAAACACATACAAGAAAGGGTCTAACTATAACCCAAGGCTGGAAGGATGTGAAGTATAAAAAGACTCTGTTCATTGTTTCCTTGGAAAAGTTAATTCATGAACTTAAAGCTGTCAAGATTTCTGGCTGCACCAGATGGGTGGGTGTGAGTGTTCCATTTGGATAATAACAGTACATAAAATAATAATAACAACAAAACCATTAATAACAAATTAGGTTCCATAGGCATTCTATACAAAAACAGAAAGTTTTCCACATACAGTAAATTAAATCATTACTAACGTTTTCAGCTTTGCCTTGTCTCTCCATAAAGACATCATGTGTGTGAAAATTGTGCATACACTTTCTACAAAGCAATCTGAGCCTGCAGAGCTTGTAGCAAGACTCAAGTCCTTATTAACATAGGTCAAGAAAGGACCGCAAACACTTTCAAATTTGTCTGGCAATTCTTTTGCACTCGATGCCAATATGCCAAATGTTCAGGAAGAGCCATGTCCCAATATGGGGGCCTTTCTTGACTCATACAATGGATTGCCTCATTCCAGCCAAGTATGACTTTATTTGAAAGAATTGCTGGACTGATGTGGCCCTTTGTCTCCTTCTTGGGGCCCTTCAAACTTTTTCTTTTCATGCCACCTCACTAGAATTAGTTGTTGGTATCCTTGTAGTCTCATTTTTTCATTATTTGGTGTTGTTAGGGATTCGTATGGCTTTTCTACAGAATATACATTTTTGTCCTGATGCCCTTTTTATAAATGTTCTGTACATGCTATACAAATAAAATTATTGAAAATGGGGGTAAAAGATTTGCCTCTCAACCAAGAAGGGTACTCTCAACAGGGAGTTCCAGGCAACCCTGGCTTTGATGTACCAAGTTTCCAAACATGTCTTTTAGTGTGTGAACAGACCCCGAAAGGTGTGTCTACCTTCCTCAGTTCCTCTTCTGCTTTGTGATCCACTGCATTGCTGCAAACTCTCCTCCAGGTCTGCTCTGCAGCGTCCAAAGCCTTCATGGGGATCTCCTCATCCTCAAAGTTGATAAAGATGGCATTGTGGGGCCGACGGGCCCGGCTGAGACCTATCAGGTTTTCGCTGGACAACGTGGGGTTCTGATATCCTTCCCTGCAGGGAAGGGAAACAGAAATTACAGAAATGAATCCCATTCGACTCAGTTCTGTGAAATTTGGATAATGCTCGCTTTTTTGTTTATGACAACTCAAATTCAACAAAAAAATGGAAAAAAAGGTAATTTTCTTTCTATTTTTCTTTTCTGATGCCCCCTTTCAAACTGCTATCTGAACAGAGAATTTCTGAAGAGGCTACCATGAATCTGTTCATTAAAAAGACATGAATTTTGCTAAGTGATGGTTTGATTGCCTGCATTTATATTTATTTGTTCTATTATTATATTTATATCCCACCTTCTCTCCAAGGAGCTTAAGGTGGAATACACACTTCTACCACCTCTCCATTTTATCCTCACAACAACCCTGCGAGGTAAGTTAGACTGAGAGTGTCACTGACCCAAGGTCACACAGTGAGTTTTATGGCTGAGCAGGTACTTGCACCCTGGTCTCCAAAACCCTAGTCCAGTGTTTTCCAACCTCCTCGGGGCAACGGCACACCTGCCCCACGAAAAAAATCTCGCGGCACACCACCACCACATGCACCCCGACCCGGGGGGCGGGGTGTCCGCGCGCCCTGGCGGGAGGGAGGGGAAGGACCCAGGCGGGCGAAAATGGAGCAGGAGATCGGCGGGCCAGGCGCCCGCCCCCCCTCCAGCGCCCAGCCCCCCGGCAGCACCTCCACCCGGCCCCGAGCGAGCCCGGTGGCACCGGCACCTCCCGCCCGTCCCCGACCGCGACCGGGGCGGCAGAGGCAGCGGGCGAAGCGCCCGGCAGCTCCGCAAAGGCGGCGGTCGGCGCGGGAAGCCCGGACCGACCCGGAAGACCGGGGCGGCAGAGGCAGCGGGCGAAGCGCCCGGCAGCCCCGCGAAGGCGGCGGTCGGTGCGGGAAGCCCGGACCGACCCGGAAGCACAGCAGCCGGTGTCTTCCCGCGGCACAGGAGCCGGTGGCTTGCGGCACACTCCTGTGCCGCGGCACACCGGTTGGGAAACGCTGCCCTAGTCCAACACTCTAAGTTCTATATCACACTGGCGCCTTTCTTCAATTGTGGAACTCAGGATGGTGAGAATGGAGTTGCCATGTGTTGATGAGACTCAGAACTCAGCCCTTCCGAGATCTGGAGCTTATGATCTCCTCAGAGGAAGAGCAGGGGTCAGAGACACACAGACTCCGCTTCAAAGGATCTCCATATGATCAGTAGTACTGAAGAGCCAATAGATCTTTATATCTATGCCCCAGGACTGGAGGCTCCCACGCTAGTTGCCTGGATTCTCACACAGCTCTCAGAACCCACACCCCGCCTTGACCCACTTGGCCACAGGAACAGAGGAAATGAGGCAGGCAGGAACTTAAGTGCTAACTAGTTCCATGAGCGGTCACTCGAAAGTAGGGGGAAGTGCATGTAAGCACATGCCTGGATCAGAGCCTGCCTGACAGCCAGGAATGGGTTGAGCCTTCAGCTCCCATAAAAGCTTGGTCTGAGCTGCTTCACTCCTAAAAAAAACCCAAACTCCCTTGAACTGAGAAAATGGACACAGACCTTGTTAATATCAAGAAGACTGTTGTATCCTGTCCATTCAGACCAAGCTCTGAGGCCATAAAAAAAATCTTACACAACAATAAATCTATTGGGTCATTAAAACATCCTTAATTAAGATGTACAACCAAACAAACAATAAAAAGCTTAACAATTAAAACAGTAACAAAAACCAGTTTGAAAAATAAAATCACAAGTTCTGTTCAGCAGAACACTTGCCTTCAGGACATGGCGGAATGCTAACATGGATGGAGGCCTCTTGAATTTCAACTTCTTTAGTAAACTGGCCAGTTTAATAAGACTCCATTTAATGTCAGATTTTGTCTTTAAAGAACTGGAGAGAATCTGTTGGTCTTCTATACTGTAATTTGTTCAGGGTACCTGGAGTTTAACTCTACCCAGTAGACCCACTAAAACTTGATATTTTTCTTCCCTTGTATTACAGAGTACAGCTATATTTCTTCAACACAAATTATGAAGAGACTCTTCCACACTGTCCAATGTAACCTGGGCCCAAAGGTGCAGAGCCATGCCAAAAAGCACCAGAAACGAAGATTGAATAAGAGGAAACAAGAGATTTGAAATTTGGCCCCAACTTCCTATAAACCCTTAAACAAATCTACTCCAAGTTTTCAGCATTGTTCCCAACCCTATCCCTGTTAATCCCCCTACCCTACCACCCACAGTTCCACCATGCATCACAAAGCTTTCAAGTAAAGGGATGGCAACCCTAAAAGGCTATACCACCTAAAAGACTTGGCAACCCCATACAGTCACAAGAAACACAGAACAAACTAATGGACAACCAAATATCCTGACTGACCTATCATCAACTACATGCATTCTTAAACAACCCAGAAACGAAGGCAGCAACCACTAGGCGATTGTCAACAGAGGGACACAGCAAAGGGATGGTATCGGCAACGTATAAAATACTACTCCAAGACACTACAGGTCCCTCACCAAAATCAAAGACCAATGGGAACATGACACAGGGTACGAAATAAACTTAACCCAATGGTCGAGGCTGTGGACCAATCCTCTCTTTAATCCCTCTTAGACAGGAGAAGGGAACTCACTTTGAAAGTTATATACAGATACCCATTAATTTCAATGGATCTACTTTTATCACCCACTGTGTTCATGGGGCTTACTCCCAGGAAGTGTACATAGGATTGCAGCCTTATTCTGCCTGCCCTAAATTTTATTGGTTTATTACCGTAATTCATTCATTCAGCTAGTTAAGGCAAAGAAGTACCTTGCTGGATCAGATCATGAGCCACCTAGTCCCACCTATTTATATCCCTTCCCATAATACAGCACTTGAAATGGGTTCAAAACAGATACTGGAGGAGCAATCCTCACAGTTCCCTAAGGAGGAGGACTGAATGTTAAACCAAAAACGATTTAAATGTATAGTGGATGAGGCCAAATAGATTCTCCTCTTTTTTGTCAGTTTGTGGGGAGTCTGGAGGGACCTAATAATGGGAATCTTGTATCGTGAATTAACCTTATTTAAAGAGGGAAAAGTTGAGCTTTGCAATTTTGAATTTATCTGAAATCTTCTACATGCAGTCATGGTTCATCTGAGAGAAGTCTGGGTGGGAAGACTACTGCTCCTATTTTTCAAGGCTGTTTGGAAATTATCTGACAAATAGTTGAAACTGGCAAGTTATATAACAGCCAGGGAAGGATGCCAGCCAGATAATAACTGACTTGTACAGCTAAAGGCACTTTTTATTTAACACTGGAATGGGAAATGTAATGACAGTGTCCAACCATATGTTCTCCTTATTGTGAAAGGGGAAACCAAGGTAACATTTTTATGTATGTTGTAGGTATTATTCATTGCAATAAAAATCACAAAAACCAATCATTTGTGATTGCTTTAACTGTTTTTATACAAAATTGATTTTAACTGCTTTATATTAGAAATTGTTTTGATTATTGATGCTTTTATTGTTAAATTGCTTTTAGATATTTTATAGCAAAGTGATCCATGAAGAATAACAGTGAGAAAAATCAAAGGTGTTAGCGTGAGAAGTGTTCCAAATGTTACCGCTAATGAATTGGAAAGCACAGCCACCTCTTGTCAACAATGTGGCTGTCCCAACCCTGGGATCTGAGCTGCACAGATGCATATCTAAGGAACACATGCACATCAAAGAGAAGTATGTATTTCACTCTTCAAAACCTTGTTTCAACTCCTTTGTGCATGCAATGAGAGCTGGGTTCATACCTCAATGCCACATATCCAGAAGCCTCTGCATGTTTGTAGCAACTATCAGTTCTGACAGCTGCAACAAGCACATGTAGAAAGCCCTTTTTAAGTCCTTTCAGTAACACTGCTGCTTGCTTGCTTACTCGCTTACTGTTTGGTATTGCTTGATTTAACCTAGAAGCAGAGAGGAACACAGAAGTCACTCTGACTTTGTTGTTCCTCCCTGCTGCCCAAGAAGTCAGGTGCTGCATTGGGCAGGTAAGCAAGCCAGGAGATGTACCAAGAAGGGTGGATAGGGGCTCTCTACAAATGCCTGTTGCAGCTGTCAAAACCAATAGTCACTACAGTCAACTGGAGACTTCTGGATGTATGGAAGGTTGCTCCCAGGCACAACAGGTGTGGGGCACTCTTTTGGTCTATGTGAGTAGCACTTTAGGGGCTACATGCCAGGCAGTAATGGGCAGGGCCAAATCTAAAAGAGGGCAGGGCCTACTGGTTGCAGCATGCTTGGCAACTGAACAAGAGTGGAAGAATGTAACCAATATCACTGGACAGATAGTTTTAAGAAGTTATTTATTTTGCTGCCTCTGAAAAACTAAAACACCATCTGAGAGTCTGGAAGGATGAAGTGGAGCCTGAAGACTTTGCAGCCATCTGGTGAACAGGCAGCCTTTTGGAGAACTTGGGCCAGCTGAATATGACTTTTATGTGGAGATATCCACTATTATTCTATATCTTCTTTAATTTGTACAGAGGACAATGGAAACAGTGTGTGTATCCCTTTGTCAATCTCCCATAGAGCTTCCTTTTTTATACCCTGGACCTACACTGCATAAGACACTATTTATTTTTCTTTGGTTCCAATATGGTTGTATTGTACCATTGCACATGAAAAAAGCTGTTTGTTTCCCCCCAAAAAAGAATAGGAATTCCCTTAAGAGGGGAATACCATTTCTTAGATCAAGAGTTGCCCTCCAGATGTCATTGCACACAGCCGAGAGGTGGGGTTGTGGAGAAGACAGAGCTCAATAAGCTAGTTGGCTGGATATGGGTGCCAAGAAGGCTATGTTTGGCCTGAGGACCAGAGGTTCCCACCCCACCCCACCCCCGCCACCATCCAAGTCCAACCCTAAACTGCAACTATATTCAGCCAACATAGTAGCTGGTACATATATTAATCCTGCCACAGCAGAGACCCCACCCATTGCTCAGCAGGTGGATTTGCCATCACCTACAAAAGAAGATACTGACCTATGTTGCGTTTCTGGTCGATAGTAATAGTCCACAGGAGTGTCCAAGCGTGAGAAAATGGGTGGAGGGATATAAAGCGGAAGGTCACTCAGGAAAAACTCCTCTTTCTCTGGCTTGAGCATCAGGACTTTGTCATACATGGAGGTCTGCTTGCCATCTGGTCCAGAGTGCACTGCCAGATACTGGAAATCAGACATCCCTGGAGAGAAGGAGGCAAAAGTGTGCGGATCACACCAACGGATTGTTCCCTCACTGCACTACTTAGTGAAACTTGCACAAAAGAAGCAAGCATCTCATTCAGTACCAAATCAACATCTATTAATTTCTTTAAAATGCTTGAATACTAATATTCTTCGGAACATACTGCCTTATACTGAGTCTGACCACTGGTCGATCTACCTCAGTATTGTCTACATTGACTGGAAACCGCTTTCTGGGTTTTCAGGAAGGAATCTCTTTCAGTCCTACCTGGAGATACTGGGGATTCTGCTTTGTAGCAACCCAAGAGGCTCTCAAAGTGGCAACTTGTGGAGATTTGCACAATGCAATCACATTCAAAATGTTTTGCACATGCAATCAGAAATAACATGGTGCCTGGTGTGGTGAAAATTATAGCATATGCTTTGATAGAGAGCCTACATGTGAAGAGATGTAAAAACTGTGAAATAGAGTGTGGAAGTATATTGTTGTATTAAGAATGTGCAGGGGGGAAAACTCAGCACTGAGCCAGCTTGCTAGAGAGTAGACATCCTGTTCTTATCGCTGATCAGGGAATCAGATGATAATGCAGGCATGCTTTTCCTCTGAGAGTATAGCCTAATTTCTACACCTGTGTATAGCTAAGTAGAGATAATGCCTCTATATAAGCCTGTGGATTCTACTTTTGTGAGATCCCAAGAGGCTGTTGTTCTGATCACAATGGTGTGTTTACTGAAGAAATCCCTGGTTTGTTCAGGCAGCCCCCCCCCCCCCCCGTATTCATGGGGTCTCCTTGGTGCCACACTCAGTGAGAACCCTGAGGCAAGGAAGTAGGGCTGAACTGAAATTTACAGAGTCTTATGATGGAGGCAAATCTTTCCTTACTGCAAAGGGGGTGAGGTCCTCCAAATGTTGTTGAGGTACAACTTTCATCATCCCTGGTCCACTTGCCATGCATCTGGAGGACCACAGAGGTTCCTCATCCCTGCCTTAGAGAAAGGAATCATTACCTTGAAACTTATAAACTGTGGTAACAATGCCAAGAACTTCTACTTCAAAACTGACATCTTCCTCAAAATCTCCTGCTTCTGTCCGTTTCCTCCTCGTTTTCTTTTTAACTTTCAGCAACATGGAAGATGTTGGGAAGCGGTTGGCACACACAGGGTGGCAGTAGGGGTCCTTGGGGCGGAAGTAGAGCTCGAGTCTTCGGCTGGGGTCAGTGTAGATCTGAAAAGTATGCACACAACCAATAACATACGGTAAATAAAGGTCAGGTCATTCTGCCAGCACACGAGTGAGGGGGAAATAGGTTTTGCTTCCTCCCAACCCAGCATAGTAATGCAGCAGGCTGGGGGCTCTCAGACAGGAGAGGGTGGGCTGGGCTGAAGTGAAGCTGTGGACCAAATGCACAACAAGCTGGCCCCCAGGGGCCAGCAGTTTCTCACCCTGAGTTGGATATAATCCAACCCCTACAATGTCGGGTTGTCATATTTCAAACAGTGAAAATCCAGACAGAAAAGTTGTAGAGCTTTATTTGGAAAAGTTGTTGAGATATGATTTAATTTTTTTTGCCAAAGATGCTGGGCTGTATGGTATGGGCTGACATACATTTGGAGTTTCCTGGTCGGACACTGCTGCCTACTGCTATATTCTGTATATGGCAGGGAAAATCCAGATGTACGGCAACCCTGCATGGCTCACCCCCCCTTTCCACAATCACTCCCACCACACAGAACAGCAATTCAGATCACCCTTTCCTTTTCAAAATGAGAGATAAAGAAGGTGTGAAGGAGTTGTTAAGTATGAGGCTCCCTCTTGCCCCAGGTAGCCAGAAGCCTATTCTGAACAGAATGAGCTTCTGTAGGGGAAATATCTCAACATAGACAAAGGACATTTCTGGAAAATATTCATTTATGATTAGCCATACACAAGCAAGACCCCACAACCTGCCACTTCTTTGAACTGCCAATAAGTCCTTGGAAGACAAGGGTTCAAATCCTGCCCTAGGGGGTAACCTCCCTCACTGGGTTGTTGTGAGGAAATAACAGGAAGAGGGAGAATCATGTATGCCACCTTGAACTCCCTGGGGGAAGGTGGGATATAGATGTGGTGATGAAAAACTGATGATGATGATGATGATGATGAGCTAAATGGAAATGGTGTGTGTGCTAACAGTAAAAGCACTCCTCAACTCCCATGGAGTCCAACTTTTCAGCCCTGCCTCTGAGCAAGAGAGAGAGAGGCAGAGAGAAAATCTGTCATGAAAACTCCCTGGGAGAGAAGAGTTCCACAGGGAACGTGCAAAGTGTCCGATGTAACCAGGCACGGGTGCCAGAGCATCCGAATGCAGGCTGGCTTGAGACCCCCTCCCACGGCAGCTTTGCCTCTCGGTAACCTGAGCGGGGAGAAGGAAGAGCCATTCTTCAGAGGACGCCCACTCCCCATCCTCACCCTAGAGACCCCTTCCTCTCCGCCCAGCGTCAGCAGCGTCTTGTCCACGTCCTGCACAACGCCTGGGTACTCCACGCAGACCAGCCTCTTGTCGCGGTTCAGCTCTGAAGTCGCCGCGTCCGCCCCGACGGCCGGAGGGCAGCAGCCCGCGCCTCCCTCGGCGCTGTTTTCCCCGACCATTTTCCCCGCCAGGAACCGCTGCAGTCGCTCTCTTCAAAAGCGTCCTCCCTTCTGCGTCGCGTAGCAACACGGTGACGATCGCGAAGGTTCCAGGGAAGAAAGGTTCCTCCTATACATATACAGTAGATTCTATTTTTTTCTTTTTCTTTTTGGTAGCGGGTTCTTTTTCGGGGGGGCGCAGGGGACAGTAGCCTGCACGATGCCCGAGTGTCTTCTAATTCCTGGGGTCGTGGATCCAGCAAGGGATCTAAAAGTATTTCTTTTGCTGCCAGGGTGCAGAAAGCTACTTTGGCAAGAAGCAAAGAATGTTTGTTTTCTCTTTTTTTCTTTTCTGGGGATTAGGAGAAGGAAAAGTGGACATCCATTTTTAAAATTTGTTTTGATTAAAGTTTTTTTGTGATACAAAACAAACAAATAAACTAGAAAAAGTACATACCTTGTATAGCGCCTCCACTTTCAGTTCATAGAGTCCTTTTCACAGTTTGTTTACATTTGGTGTGGGAAATTAACCCCGCATTTTGTGCCGCCCTCCAATCTGAGTAATTGATACTCAAACCAGGGTGATACAAGTAAAAAAACTGCTCCTTTTCTCTTATGGGGTACCCAGGAGCCCATATAGAGTCCTTTTGTAGGTTCTCTATCAGTAGGAGAAAATAACAGAGACCAACCAGAGAATATTGAGAAACAAAGCAGCTAGTAAGTCTGATCTGTATTAACTGTTGCAACAGGGTGCTCCCCTACACGCAGGAGGAGGAGGAGGACCCTGAGCCATGTGTGCCTGCCCTTATATAGACATTTTAAATTGCCCGCCCTGGAGTCCAAGACCACCCCCAGATACATCATACCTACATCACAGAAAAGGCGGTCAACAACAGAAATCTGAGTGCATTGTTTATCTCCTGTCTGGCAAGTTATCTGATTGCATTGTCTGGGTTTTGGCCACTCTTTTGTTATTATAATTACTTAATTCCTGAATCCAGGTCACAGGTCACAGGCTCACACCCTGTTCATATCTTGGTCTCTAAGGTGCTACTGGAAGGAATTTTTTTTTATTTTGTTCATATCTTGTAATGGTAAAGGTAATGGGACCCCTGACCATTAGGTCCAGTCGTGTCCGACTCTGGGGTTGCAGCGCTCATCTCGCTTTATTGGCCGAGGGAGCCGGCGTACAGCTTCCGGGTCATGTGGCCAGCATGACAAAGCCGCTTCTGATGAACCAGAGAAGCACACGGAAACGCTGTTTACCTTCCCGCTGGAGCGGTACCTATTTATCTACTTGCACTTTGACGTGCTTTCGAACTGCTGGGTTGGCAGGAGCAGGGACTGAGCAACGGGAGCTCACCCCATCGCGGGGATTCAAACCGCCGACCTTCTGGTTGGCAAGACTTTTTGTGAGGACAGGATTTGTGAGGAAAGAGACAATGGGGAGGTTTCCCACTTTGACCTTGACAAGAAATATTTGAGGTCAATTTGTTCAGGACCTTTTCTGTGGGGTTTCAGACATGTGGTTTATATATACAGTTATGAACATTAATATAATAATATAATATAATATAATATAATATAATATAATATAATATAATTAATATAATGTAATATAATATAATGTAATATAATATAATATAGACATTAAAATCCTTATAACACAGGGGTACAAGTTGACACCCTAACATCCAACTTTGTATGATCCCCTCCAAACCGATGTCCAAGTTTTGTGCTAGTTTTGTGCCATAAAGTAAGTGCTGTTTTCTGTGCTGTTCCCACTCCACCCCCGACCCACCAGGATCCATTTAAGGGCAGATAAAGATGGAGGGCACAAGGAGAAGGGGATGACAGAGGACGAGATGGTTGGACAGTGTTCTTGATGCTACCAACATGAGTTTGACCAAACTGGGACGCAGTGGAAGACAGGAGTGCCTGGTGTGCTCTGGTCCATAGAGTCACGAAGAGTCGGACACGACTAAATGACTTAACAACAACAAACAACAACATAAACAACAACAACAAAACTGCATCCACAGAAAATCTGAAAAACGTAAGCTTTAATTTTATTTTTTTTCCCTTACAACTGCAGAAAGAGTATCATATGGAGCCGGTTCCACAGATCAAAGCAGTCAAGTTGGCAAATACAGTACTGGTATTTCTGAGGGTCTGATAGTGTTGGCACGTTTACTCTGCAGGAGAGAGAGGGAAAAGGTGGCATCAAAGGTAATCAGGAAGCCCTTTCTCCAGACTTCTTGGAGTGTTGATTTGTTCCCTTTTTAAGTCTGTTTATTCACTTCATGAACACCAGGGTGCACTATTTGACAACTATCAGTGACACAGAAGCACACTATACAAGGGTTGCTGTTGTTGTTTTGTTTATTAAATACAGCGTGGTTTTTTGCACGTTATGTTCTGGCGCTGGTTCCTCATACGTTTTTCAGGGGATTCCTCAGTTAGTAGATTAGTAATGGCAGACAAACTTACCGTACTTTACCTACTGTTACTGATCTTCCTTGAAAACTTGCACCTTGCTGAAACTGAGGGTGAAGACTGATATAAGAATTCAAGTGTAATGGAAGGGTTTGAGCATACATTTGCTACCACTGCACTTAAAATATTAGATCTATATTCTCTAGAGCTGATCATAAGAGCATAAGAAGAGCCCTGCTAGATCAGGCTAAAGGTCCACCCAGTCCAGCCTCCGTAGGTGCTAACTCTCTGGGGCCCTCCCAGGCACCCAAAAAAATTGGTGCCAGGGCCATGCACGCTGCATGGCATCCACGACCGCAGGCACCCACGGGTCGCAGGGCCAAGCTGGCACTCTTGCCAGCATCTAGTCTCACAGGGGCCAACTAGATGCCTCTGCCCGTGGAGAGAGAACATAGCCATAATGGCTAGTAGCCATTGTTAGCCTTATCCTCCAATAGTCCAATCCTCCTCCAGATGTGTTCAAAAAGGTGGCCATCACTGCATCTTGTTGGAGCAAATCCCACCATTTTAACTATGTGCTATGTGGTGAAGTACTGTGGTGTGAAGCTCTGCGAGGGGGCGGCTTTCTGGAATTCACCCTATATATGAGGAAGGAGAAATTTTCTGTCTGCAATATCTGATCATTCTGCATAGTATAGAAGCACTATGTCAGGGACCCAGAGCCATGGGGGGGGGGTTTAAATGGCAGGCTGCAGCCACAGCCACCAGCATACAGAACAACTCAAAGCCCATGTGACTGTAGCAGCAGTGAAGGTGGTATCCTCTCCGGTGTATGTATTATTCATAGTAAATATCATTATTTCTTATTGTACACTGCTTCCATATATGCAGACTGTAAAGCAGTTTCTAAATGTGTAACTTAACAACAATAACAATGTCTGGCCTGCTGTTTGTTTCCCATCTGCACAACCTGTCCATTTTTTAATATATAGGAAAGGCCATACCCAAGTGACAGAGCATCTGCTTTGCATGCAGAAGGTCCCAGGTTCAATCCCCACTGGGAGCTCCAGGCCAGGCTGGGAATGTTCTCTCGCTGAAATCCTAGAGAGCCACTGCCAGTCAGTTCTTAGCTAGATGGACCAATGGCCTGATTCAGTGTAAGGCACCTTCTTACATTCTTAAATGAACAATTTATTTCCAGAAACATCAGAAGTCTCCAGTGCTCTCTTCCCCCACCCAAAAGGAAACCAACGTTATAAAAGTCAACCCCCGGAACTTGCTGCCGCTTGAGTAAGTTGTGTGCATGGTAAGGTAAAGGTAAAGGACCCCTGACAGTTAAGTCCAGTCACGGACGACTCTGGGGTTGCGGCGCTCATCTCGCTTTACTGGCCAAGGGAGCCAACATTTGTCTGCAGACAGTTTTTCCAGGTCATGTGGCCAACATGACTAAGCCGCTTCTGGCCAAACCAAAGCAGTGCACGGAAACGTCGTTTACCTTCCCACCGGAGCGGTACCTATTTATCTGCTTGCACTTTGATGTACTTTCGAACTGCTAGGTTGGCAGGAGCAGGGACCGAGCAATGGGAGCTCACCCCGTCGCAGGGATTCGAACTGCCAACCTTCCGATCGGCAAGCCCTAGGCTCAGTGGTTTAGACCACAGCGCCACCCGCATCCCATGTGCACGGTACAATATTATTAATAAGTCTTGCTAGTCATGGTGTCCTGACCACCTTATTGCCCCCTTTTTGTATTTCAATTCTCCTCCCGTCCACCTTGGCAATCTGACATTGTGATTTGTTCAATGTGGGGCTTCTGTTTCTTTCCTCAGAGAAGATTTTGCTGAATCACCAGGGGCGAAGAATCCAAGGAACAAAAAGGCAAGTGGCAGGGAGCGATAACACGGTGGCCTTGAGGCTCAGTGGATAGCAGGTTTAGGGCTCTCAGAAGGATTTCATTTCACACTGAACTTGACAGCTGAGGAGGCAGAGTGGGGATTTGCAGAGAACTGCTTCACAGCACATAAAATAAATAGTGCATCATATATCATATATATAAAACTTAACATTGATTTGTTAACAAAAAGACTTGCAAATGTAACAAAAAGAAAGAAAATAAAGAGTCAAAAGATTTAAAGCATAAAGTGTCACAGCCTAGGACAAAAGTACAAAGACACAGCACAGCTCCAAATGGATAATAAAAGTTTTAGCTCATACAGTGGTACCTCGACTTACGAGTAACTCGACTTACGTATTTTTCGAGTTACGAAAGGGAAAAACCGGCCGCGCGCCTACGAATTTTTCGACTTACGAAGGGAAATCCATCGGCGATTTTTGATGGGTTTTTTTCGACTTACGAATTTTTCGACTTACGAATGTGCATTCGGAACGCATTAAATTCGTAAGTCGAGGTTCCACTGTACAAAGATTAGCTTTACAAATAATAAAGATTTGTAATAAAAAAGTATTCTCTGCCTATGAGAATAAAGGTTCCATGTAGACTTAAATGAGCCAGACATTTGCATATTCTCATGTGTTTGTGTAAGAAATAACATCCTGCCATATATATTTATATAAATGCTCATTCGAGCTCTGCCCTTTAGATGCTTGTAGTTTATGGGGTATCTTTTAAAGGGCAATTTCATTTTCTCTTTTATTGTTTATTTATTAATTCAATGTATACCCCAGCCTTCCACCCCAATAAGCCCAGGGTGACAGACAAAAGAGACACAATTTTAAATCACATTCTAAATTTTATTTATTTATTTATTTATTATATTTATATTTACCTTCTCCTCAAAGGAGCTGAAGGTGGCCTACATTGTTTCCCCTTCCCTATTTTGTCCTCACAAGAATCCTATGAGGTAGGTTAGACTGAGAGACAATGACTGGTCCAAGGGCACCTAATGAGCTTCACAGCCGAGTAGGGGATTCATACCCTGGTCTCCCAGGCCCTAGTCTAACACTGTAACACACTGCCACAACAGATGAAAGAATTCTAAAAACCACTACATTTAAAACCATCTAAAAACAGTTTCAGTTAAAAACATTCTGAAAGCACTTACAGTTATAAATGTTACTCCATCCAAGGATAGCAGAGTCACCAGGAACAGTATTCTGCAGTCACCAAATGCCTAAATAAAGAAGAATGTTTTCAAATTCCTCCTGAATGTTAATAGTCATGGGAGAAAGGCACATCTTGCAAAGGAGGGCATTCCACAACCAGGGACACACCACTGAAAAGGCCTTGTCAGCTGGGTAGCCCCCCAGTGGTGGAACCACCAACCCAACAAGTCCTCACCTGATGATTATAGGGTCTGAGATGGTTAGTATTTCAAAAGGGGCTTTTTTAGGTACTTGGGTCCCACACCATTTGGGGCTTTATATGCTAATACTAACACAATGAATTTGGTCTGGTAGTTCACTGGCAGCCCCAGCAATATTTTCATTATTGGTGTTATATGGTCCCATCAGGCTGACCCAGTTTACAACCTAGCAATTGCATTATTCACCAGCTGCAGCCTCCAGTCCGTCTTTAAGGGCAGCCCCATGTAGTAGGCCAAGGAGAAGGTCAATAGAGAGTGGACAGCTGAGGCCATATTGCTATATTCACAGGGCAGCTCCACTCATTAGTCCCAGAAGTGACAGTAAAATCACACCAGTAGGAATGGGGGAGAAATCAAATGTGGTTCACATTTAAAAGCAAATATTTCAAATTTGCACTTTCTGAAACAATATGGGAACCGAAATGCAGCACCTTTGAAATCCACACTTACCCTAATTTTGCATTGCAATTCTCCAACCAAGCAATGTTTACAATCTGCATACACGAGTGGAATGTGTCTGTAAAAATTAATATACTGGTATTTGTGAAATCATAGTACATGAATGCATTGTTTTAGGAAAAACTCTGTGCAAAAATGTGTATTTTAGACAATACTGCTTACAAGAAAGTGTTTATTAGGATAAATTCACACCATGTGGCCCCTAGAAAGTTGATTAGGAAGGAATGCAGCCCTCAGGTGGCAAATAGTGTGTTCTCCAAGGTGTTACTGCACTCTTTGGACTTATCGAACACCCGTCTCAGTTGTACAGGTGACTATGGGATGCCGCCACTTGTGGAACTGCTGTATTCAGCTGTGGTGGTGCAATGTTGCTCTTTAAAAATATGAAGAGACAAAAAAATGCTTTCTGCTCCAAGAGATACCGGTAGTTTGCACTGAGCAGAAAGGAAGGAGATTCCGGCTCCTCAGCCACAGCCAAAAATGCAGTGAAAGCTCCAAATAGAAAACAGTTTAGGAGGGAAGATAAGCTGTCCAGTTTTTGAAATGACATGGAAAAGGAAGTGCTGGGGAGGGGGGCTTGTCATTTACTGGGAGTAGCTTCCACATCAGCCAGTCTGCCATGGTATTCAAGTTTGTGTGTTTTGCAAAGAACTATGGGATATGCTCTATGACACACACACAAACACACATAGTCCATGCAGACATATTTATTATGTCTATTTAAAAAAAAAAAAAAGATTTATAAACTTATTTGTCAAAATGAATGGTGCATACATAGCAAAACTATACACAAAACTCAGCTAAAACAATTAAAAACTAGTAATAATAATTATAATAATTTTTATTATTTGTACCCCACCCATCTGACTGGGTTGCCCCAACCACTCTGGGCAGCTTCCAACAAATATAAAAACAATAAAACATCAAACATTAAAAACTTCCCTATATACAGAGTTGCCTTCAGATGTCCTCTAAAAGTTGCATAATTATTTATCTCCTTGACATCCGATAGGAAGGTGAGCGCCTCTGCCTGGTTCCTTGTAACTTCACTTCCCCCACTTATTTTATTTCTCCTGTATTATGTTTGATCATGTTAACAATTTGAATGCTATGGAATTCAGAGAAACAGGAAATAAAAGGATATATTCAAATTGTTGCTCTGGGAGGGGAATGGGTGGGTGGGTGCGCCTCCTAACAACTCTCTGCACCCATAACAAACTACAGCTGCCAGAATTTCACGCGAAACCGGTTACAGTTTATAGTGGTATCATAGTGGTTTAAATGTATGATATGAAGGAGGCTTTAAAGAGGATCCAGTCTTTTTGTAATAACTACTACTCTAAGCGTCTCCCGTCCAAGACGTTCCATGTTTGCCTGTCCTGCAGATTTTCTCACCGTCGCCTTCCATTTTGCAAAGTTCCCCAGTTGCATGGTGGGCCCACTTTGGAAGACTTTCACCTCCTCCTACACCCTGGTCCCCAGTCCTCCGCCTTTTGTTGTGGGGTGGAGAAAGCCCTTTTCTGGATCTCTGTGTTGTGAGACTGGGCTCTGATAAGGCCTAGGGTGACCTATCTTGCCCTGGTAGATCTTCCCCCTCCCTAACAGGCCTGCTTGACAGCCTTGGCAGTTGGCAGCTGGCAAACCCTGATAAACTTATCACCCCAAAGCTGAGCTCCACAAGCTGCCCTCCTCAACCTCAGATTTCCAGGCTCCCGTTTTCCAGTAGTGTTTTACTTTGTGTCAGGGTGAGGGGCATAAACCAAAGGTAGCTAAAAAAAAAAAAGCTCTCTCTTTGTATCTTTATTTTTTATTAACTTATTGCATTTATATTCCAAAGAAGGGTGGTGGGTGTGAATTCCCCCCCCCCTTATTTAATCCCCACAACATTGGGAAGTAGATCAAGATGAGAGACAGTGACTGTTACTAATACTGTCTTTAAATTGTTGTTATCATTATCATTATCACATTTATAGTCCATCTTTTTTCCCCAATTAAAGTTGGTGGGCATGGTCCTCCCACTCTTCATTCAATCCTCACATGCACCTTGTGGGGTTGGTTAGTCTGAAAGGCAGTAACTATTAATGCTACGTTCTTTAAATTATTATTATTTAGTAGTTAACCCTTCATGAACTACATTTCCTAGCATCCTTAACAAACTACAGTTCCCAGTGTTCTCTTTTTGTGGCAGGAGCCATGTGATGTGAAGGTGTCCAGTATGTGGACTTGCCTCAGGCAGTCAGGCCACGCAGGCTCCATCACTGCCAGCCTCAGCAGCCATCCTAGCTGCCAGTCAATTAGGAACTAACCTAACATCGAAATCTCAACAAAGCTGGAGGAATGAAAAGCCCGATTGTCTCCGCTCCTGCTCTATCTTTCACCCCTCCCCACCTTAACACCTTCATTCCTGTGCTTGAGGGGGGGGAAGGGGGGATATTTGGATTGCTTTGGTTAGCAAATTAGGGGCATGCAAAGCAATCCCTGCAGGGTTCTTCCAGTAGGGGCTGTGTGTGTGTTTGTGTGGGTTGCACGTTTGTGTATTCTTCCTTCCAGCTGTCTTCAGCCAACAGATCTTGGGCTGATTATGAGCAGGAAGAGCAAAAATGTGCAATCTCTAGAAAGGTGAAAGCATTTTGTGTGGTGGGGGAAGGGGAGGACATGGGAAGCTGCCTTATACTAAGGAAGGCCAACATTCCTTTAGCTCAGTAATGTCAACTCTGATGGGCAACTACTCCCCAGTGTTTCAGACAAGGGGTCTCCTCTAGCCTTACCTGGAAATGCCATGGGAATTAGAAATGCCTGGGCCTTCTGCATGTAAAGAAGGTGCTCTGCTCTAGTCCTGGATAAATAACTGATTTAAATAGGAAGACTTTTACAGACTCAGATCATTGGTCGAGCTACTCAATCTTGTCTACACTGACTGGCAGCTGCTCTCCCGAGTTTCAGACAGGGGTCTCCTCTAGCCCTACCCAGAGATGCCGGGGATTGGACCAGGGACTTCTGCATGCAAATCAGATACTCAACAACCCCTTAGCTATCTGGGCCCTTATGCTGAGTCAAGCCAGTGGTGCATATAGGTGTGGTGGCGGCCCAGGAGAGGGCCTTCTCTGTGGCAGCCCCTCAGTTGTTGGACTCCCTCCCCACAGAGGCGAATCTTGCAAGCTCACTGTGCAGCTTTTGGGGAATGCTGAGGACACACCTCTTTACCATAGGCTTTGACACCTGTGTGTTTTCAGGACACACCCTATTCCTGTGACTTCAATCAACTTTAACTGCTTTTAACATTTAATGTTATATTGTTGTAACCTACCCTGGGACCTCTTGGTGAAGATTTCTTTGTTATAATTATAATGGTTCATTATTGTTAACACTATCAGCAGCTCTACAGGGTTTCAGCTAGGGGTGTCTCTCTTAGCTAGGGATGTAGGAATTGGGAAAATAATCAATTCTGTTCACAGTTCAAAATTATTTCTGTAAGTGGGGGGTACCATGTACGCCACCTTGAGCTCCTTGGACAACAGATGGGATATAAATGCATAGTAATAACTGTAGTAGTAGTTGTTGTAATTTTATTTGTTTAACTATAATCCATAATAAAGTAAAAAAGACATTGAGAGTTGAGCCTCAAATCCGGCTCTTACCCGTAATTTCCTGGCAGCTAATGGAAATAGAGAAATGTTCAAGGTAGCATGATTTTTCTTCTCCAACAGCATAAACACACACAAACCACTTGGTGTGACAATACTCCACCGCCCCATGACTAAACTCAGTTATTTTTCACAAGGATAAATTTCAAGGGAGAATTTAACAGATATTTACTCTCTGAAACAACAGGTATTTGCCTGAGGCTCCCCACTCCTGTTATGTTCATCAGCTACAGTCTCCTTGTATTCTCATCAGGAACATAGGAAGTGATGGGAATACAAGGTGGATGTGGCCAATAAACTTGAAATGTGCTTGTTAGAAGTCAGGGGTCCTCAGATGACAGCCTTTGGGTCAGATATGATTTACAAAGTTCTGTGCAGTGCAGTCTTGCTTCAGTATTGTCTGCACTGACTGGCAGCAGCTCTCCGTGATTTCAGACAGGGGGCATTCCCAGCCCTACCTGGAGATGCTAGGGATTAAACCTGGGACCTTCTGCATGAAAAGCAGGTGCTCTATCACTACACAACAGCCCTTCCCCTAAAATGAGCTAAGGTTCCAGGCCTTGTGGTTCTGAATTAAAGGCTAATTGAAATAGGAACACAGGAAGCTGCTTTTTACAGAGTCAAAGCATTGGGTCTGTCTAGCTTGGTACTGTCTGTACTGATGGGCAGCGGCTGTCAGGATTGAATCTGGTGGGGATTGAACCTGGGGCTTCTGCGCTCAAAGTACGACACTGTTGCTGAGCTGCAGCCCTTCCCCAACATCCCAGGAAGCTTTTTGTAGATGTAACTGCAATGGCCTTGCAAACCCCAGGTAAATCTGTAAATATCCATAAAAAGCAAATCAGACACCTGGCTTCTCTCCTATCTTGGGAAAGAAAAGGCCTTGTGTCAATGACATTTCCATCACTATCAGTTATTTACATTACCTGGCTAACCATGAGGCTGAATTACACAGCCCTGCTTTTGAATCTGTGTATCCTGAAATATTCTCTCTCCCTACGTCTTCCTGTTTTTATTCCTCCAGCCTCTCCTTCCAATCTAACTCGTTTTGAGTGGCAGCAAGAAAACTTAGGGAGTCGTGACTTCTGTTTTAAAACATCTGAGTCCAGGCCTCTCCTTCTGACCCATGAGGTTGTCCCCAGGCAGGCCACACCCCCATACCCATCATGCCTCTCAGGTGGCCTCAGCTTTGTGATAAGAATTTAAGGTCTCAAATATATAAATTAAATGTACAAGGCAAACATGTACATGAATACACTAGCTGACCCGGGCCACGCCTTGCTGTGGCTCATTTTATGCTTATTACCATCAGTAGCAGCCGCAGCCAAAATAAACCCCCACCTACCCCCGCTGGCGTCGTGTGCACTCTGCACACGCTCAGGTGCCCTCTCACGGCCTGTGGCAGAGAAAGCCGAAGAAGGAGGCCTCTGACGCCGTCTGAGGGAAAAGCACTATGGAAACGCACAGATAAAAAACACACATCGGGAGATCACTGAGGGACGATCACGGTGTCCATTTCCCGGCGTGCCTTACCTGTGGCCTTTTCAAGGGGAAAAGTGCTAGTAACCCTCTACAGAGAGGATTTGATTCCATTTCCCAGAGTGCCTTGAGCGCGCGGTTGGTTGGGATAATAAGCCCACCGTTTCCTAGCATGCCTTGCGGTTTGGGCGAAAGAGCTTAGTTCTCCCACAGGGCGCCTTGACTCCATTTCCCAGCGTGCCTTGCTGGTCCGGCCTAGTTAACTGCGAGAGCCGGCGGCCTCCATTTCCCAGCGTGCCTTTGACAAAAGAGATATTTACATTTCCCTGTTTCCCAGCCAAGTTAATCACACCCTTTTGTCTGGCACTCAGGTATCAGGAAGCCACTGACACAATCCCCTCCTCCTTCCTTGCAGAGAAACAGTTTGTCAGTTGGGGAGTGAAACTGGAGACAGGCCTGCCGTTGCTAGAGGGCGAGGTTTTCCGGGTGATGTCATATGTGCGCGCCAATTTTTTTTTGCGTTTTTTCTTTATTTTAGGTATGACAGGTGTGGTTTTTCTGAATTTTTATTATGCCAGATTACTTTGAGATGGTAATGGAAACACTGTGTCCAAGTTTGATGCGATTTGGTCCAGCGGTTACGCAGCAAGGGTGTTTCGGACAAACGCGCAATGGGAACATTTTTATATAGATACGTAGATAAACCACATGTCTGAAACAGTACAGGAACCCTGAAACCATTTTGACTCTCCCAAACTGACCAAATGTTTCTCTGCAAGGAGGGAGAAATTGAAAAAACCTCCCCATTGTGTCTGTGCTCACAAATCCTGCCTTAAGGGCACATTTAAGGTGTTAATAGGGTGAACCTGTGACCTGGATTCAGGAATTAAGTAGCTATAATAACAAAAGAGTGGCCAAAACCCAGATAATGCAATCAGGAAACCTGCCAGAGATAAACAACACACTCAGGATTCTGTTTTAGACCACTCCTTCTGTGATGTATGTATGATGTTTCTGGGGGTGGTCTGGAGTTTGAGGGTGGGCAATTTTAAAAGTCTATATAAGGGCAGGCATGCCTTTGATCTGGGTTCCTCCTCTTTCCTGCTTGTGGTGAGTGAGGACCCTGTTGCAACAGTTTAATAAAGATCAGGCTTATTAGGTGCTTTGCTTCTCAATATTCTCTGGTTGGTCTCTGTTGTTTTCTCCTACCGATAGGGAACCCACTTAAGGACTCTATACGGGCTCTTGGATACCCCATAAGGGAAAATGGGCAGATTTTGTTTACAACAGCTTGCCTCACAGGACAAATAGGGCGACCTGCCCCACGGGGCCACTGGTTCCCCACTCCTTTACTAGAGATAGTCATTTATTTTTATTTATAAAACACTCTCTTTGAAAGGTATATTTATCTCCTCTTACCCTTATCTGAAAGAAAGTCTGTTTACCCCCCAGCTCACGTGAATGTATGCTGTTTGGTAGAAGAATGTGGAATGAAAGTTATTGCAGACCCTCCAACTGTCCCTATTTTCCAGGGAGGGACCGGGATTTGCAGAAGCCATCCCAGTTTCTGACTTGATCCTGGAATGTTCTGTTTTTCATTAGGACGTCCCTATTTTCATCAGAGAGATGTTGGAGGATATGGTAGGATGTTTTTATATATGGAAGCCAGCTAGAGTGGCTGGGGCAACACAGTAGGACACTCCTATTTTCTTCAGAGAAATGTTGGAGGGTATGTTATTGGCCTCTGTGTGGAGTGACAGCCAAGATCATAGGAGCCAACTCCTAGGGGCTAAGGTCCCTTTGCCCCCCATAAATTATTTGAGGGGGCCAGGCGCCCCCAAGGTGATGGGCCATGGTATGTGCTTGCACCACGACTTGTGATCAGTTCTGTGGGGCGGGGCTTACCTGTCACCCCCATTATTTTATTCAAGTTGGCACCCACATGGCCTCTCCCCACCCTCAGAACTAATGTGGGAGTATCTGCAGTACCCCAAGAGAGAGATAGGGTGAGGCCCTTGGAAGTTTGAAAATTGAGTTTTTGGTCCAAACTCTTGGAAATCAATGCATCATGTGGTTGATTTCTATACTTTTTACTTCTGCGTTAGGCGTTATTCTCTCTAAGCCAGGGGTCAGCAACTTTTTTCAGCCGTGGACCGGTCCACCGTCCCTCAGACCATGTGGTGGGCCAGACTATATTTTCTGGGGGGAAATGAACGAATTCCTGTGCCCCACAAATAACCCAGAGATGCATTTTAAATAAAACGACACATTCTACTCATGTAAAAATATGCTGATCCCTGCGTCTGCGGGCCGGATTAAGAAGGTGATTGGGCCGCATCCGGCCCACGGGCCTTAGGTTGCCTACCCCTGCTCTAAGCTGTTTAGTTAGGTTGATTTGTCTGTATTATTTTATACAAACTTGTATGGATTGATTTTTTAAAAAATGCATTACTTTTAAAAAAAAAATGCATTTATTGATATTATGTATTTAGTTCATAAAGTTTATACACCACTTATAAAAAAACAACTTCAAAGCAGTTTACAAAAAAAGATAAAACAATAGAAGTATCACTAAGAAGATAATTTAAGACACTCAAAAAGTTAAAATAACAATAGACTGAAAACAGAGTAAATCTCACATCATGTTTCTAAACATCCAGGTGGACTTGTCTAATCATCGTTTTTCGCAGGTGCCAAAAGAGAATACAGTGCAGGCACTTGCCTGGTATCAATAGGCAGAGCTCCAAAGCATAGGTGCTGCTAGAGTAAAAGATTTATTAGAAATGTGGAATGAGTAGTATGTGGCACCTGTAATAGTGGCAATTTCACTGATCAAAGCATTCAAATGGACACATGATAAGACGATCTCAGGTTGTTTCTAATATATATTTTGAATTGTTATACTTGTTCAGCTGGTATGTTGTGATCCACCTTGGGCACAATTTTGTGGGAAAGTGGAGTACAAATAAACAGATGATAATTATATTAGTGGCATGGGGAGTTGGGGGGGTCTCTGAATACTCCCAAACAGAGATCAGAGAACCTCAACGCAAAGGTTTGTGCTCCAGTAACAATGCGCTCATGGGTGCTGTGTAAGGCATCTTTGATAAAAACACTAGGGGTGGCAGAGAGAATCTAATGCATGATTCATTCAAAACAGTATATACAATAAGATAAGCATAAATATATATTGACAGTGTTCTCTGAGAAGGCAGATGGGTGGGTGGGGGCAACAGGGAGGGGCTCAAGCTTAGCCATTATGCTCTTCTTTTTTGCAAATCTTCATGCAGCATATCAGTGTTCCATGCTTAAAGTGGTTTTAACTGTTGTTCCTTCTCCCTAGGGCATCATGGGCACTGTAGTCCTGTTGGGGAAGACTAGTAGGAAATGTCCTACGCTTAGTAACCTACATTTCCTAGGATTCTTTGGAGGAAGCCATGACAGTTCAGCAGATAAAAAATGATCCCAGAAGGGCCTTAGCTCAGTGACAGAGCACTTGTTTTGCAGGCAGATTATATGGAACAGATTTAGGCTCCATCTGCACTGTACATTTAAAGCTGTATCATACAGCTTTCAACTTTCATAGCCTCTCCAAAGAAATTATGGGAACTGTAGCTTGTTAATCCATTTTCCCTTCCCAGAGCTACAGTTTCCAGAATGGTTGAACAACCAATCCCTCTTAACTTTGGGAATTGTTGCTCTGTTAAGGGAATAGGGGAGCTCCTAACTACTATGCACCCTTAACAAACTACATTTCCCAGGATCTTTGGGGGAATAATTCCCAGAGTGGTTTAACAACTAATCCACATTCCAGGGGAACTCTGGGAATTGTAGTTCTGTGAAAGGAATGGGCAATCTCCAAATTACTCTCGGCCTCCTTAGCAAAGGACAGTTTCCTAGAAGCCGTGGTACGAGACAGCTTTAAACGTACAGTGCAGAGGGGGCCTCAGAGTCAACCAAGTCAGGCTGTTGAGCTGTCTAGCTCAGTACTGTCTCCATTGACTGGCCTCGCTCGAAGGAGAAGAAAATCTATAGGTGGGGAAAACTGAGCCTAAGCAATGGACCCTCTGGAGGAGAACAATGCTGCTCTTCCTTGTGCTCCTTCATTCTCTCTCTCTCTCTCTCGATATAGCCCAGGAGGACAGGAGGAAATTCATCTTGGGCACACTCTCCTCTCTCCGCAAGGATCTCTCCCGATGTCAGCCATCTCCCCTTAGCTGAACTCAGAAGGCTGCTCTCCTCCTTCTCACTTGAGGCTATGCTGACTCTCCCGGTGTCGCCGCAGATCCACCTTGCGCTGGAAGCCCTTGCCGCAGAGCTCACAGCTAAACGGCTTGAACCCAGTGTGCTTGCGGCTGTGCGTAATGAGGTTGGAGCTCTGGCTGAAGGCTTTGCCACAGACCTGGCATTTGTGTGGCTTCTCCCCTGGATGGCAAAGAGGAGATGACAAGAAGTAAAAATATATCAGCAGCTCTAATTAGTAGCATGATCTTAGCAGCTCTAATAGTAATTGTAACTCAATGGAAAAGAGCCCAACACTGGATGCTTGGTATTATTTACCTTGGAATATAGCTATAATGGATAAAATTATTTTTGACAAGGACACTCCCAAAACTCCACAGGTGCCCACTGGCCTAAGAGGTTTGGTGAACCACTACAGGGCCCCTGGGAAGCCTGTTGCTCTTACATCCCAGGAATAACTTCAAGGCAAGGGAGGGACCAAACTGGCTTCTCTCCTGGATGGCAAAGAAAGGAGGTCAAAAGGAATTATTATATGTATCCATTAGGTCACCAACATGGCACCCAGGGGCTCCAATGTGCTTTCCAGTACCTGTGGAAGTGGGTTCAAATCCCAACTTCACCATGAAGCTCTATTACTTTGTCTCAACCTAAACCTACCTTACAGGGTTGTTGTGAACATAAACTGGGGAGGGGAGAAACCATGAATGCCGCTTTGAGCTCCTTGGAGGAAAGGTGGGTCTATACATATAATAATAAACAAGTAAAAAAACAAGTATTTCATGTGCATGTGCAATAGACACAAGCTGCAATAGACACATGCGTGAAATAGGCTGAACCAGCAACTCCCCATCCCACCAGCAGGGAGGGCACTCCTCCTCTCACCTGTGTGGATGTAGGTGTGTTTTTTCATGTCTGACTTCTGGTGGAAGCGTTTTCCGCAGTACTGGCAGGGGTACGGCCTTGTGTCTGAGTGGATCAGCAGGTGGGTGGAGAGGGTGGAAGAGCGTTTGAAAGTCTTCCCACACATTTTGCATGCAAAGCTTTTCTCCTATAACAACAAGATCAAGAAATCGGGACCAAAAGTCAGGCCAGTTGTCCAGAGATGGTAAACACCAACCCTGGAAATCATGCAAGTGAATACAAGCAGCATTTGTTATTGTTGGGGTTGTTTTAGTCTGCAAAACCTAAGTAAATGTTTATGTTATTTCCAGTATTGTCTTCCAGGTTTTCCTCAGGTTGAAATTGATCACATAACTAATGACATAATTAATTTTGTTTGTTTCAGTGAATAGTGACTACCGAGAGAACAACAATGTAGGTACTTTTTGCATTTGGAACTTTTTAGTTTAGAGAAAAGGCAGGGAAGAGGTGACATGATAGAGGTTTAATGTTCAGGACAGAAAAAAGGAAGAACTTCTTCGCACAGCTCATACCGGTAGTTAAACTATGGAATTTGCTCCCACAGGAGGTAGAGATGGCCACCAACCTGGAGGGCTTTGAAAGAGGTTTGGATAAATTCATGAAGGATAAGGCTGTTGATGACTACTAGCCATGATGGCTATGCTCTGCCTCTGCAGTTGGAGGCAGCACTGCTTCTGAAACCAATTGCTGGAAACCACAGGAGGGGAGAGGGCTCTTGTGCTTGGGTCCTGCTTGTGGACTTACCACTGGGGTCTCTGGTTAGCCACTGTAAGAAAAGGATGCTGAAGTAGATGGGCTATTGGCCTGATCCAACAGGGGATTATTGTGTTCTTATGTTCTAGGTTTTCATGGAAGCCGAACAGTAGTGGAATGGAAACAGATCTGATTGTGAGAAACACGGGATATCACTGCCTCCTTTCACTCCTGACCTGAGAGTGAATGTTGGCGTGTTGCTCCAGACTCACAGCGTGCCCAAACGTTTTGCCGCAGATGTCGCAAGCAAAGGGTCGTGTGCCGCTGTGGGATCGTCGGACGTGGACCTCCAGACCATGGGGTGTAGAAAATATCTGAGAAGCAAAGAGATGTTTTTAGAACTGTGGTAGTTCAGTCTGTCTCATGTTCTGCTTTTCCACTTCTCCTCATGGAGCAGGCTTTCCCCAACATGGTTCCAGCCCCGCCCCCACTGATGTTTTGGACAACAAGTCTCATTAGCCTGTAGCAGGAGGCAAGGGGTTAAAGCCCCTTCCCATCCACTATAACAAGTTCCCACTCCAGATATATATATGGCCATTCAGCAGCATGAATTATGCTTCATCTAGGTTATCATGGCAGCTGGGTCCATGAAGACTAATGCTGCCTGCTTGCTTCCTATCTGGTCAGCCTGTAGATTGGTAAATGAGCAATTTTTTTCAATGATGTAAAACAACAAACAACAACAAACCACCCTTGTGGAATTCTCTCCTTACAATGAAATAGGCCCTTATCTTTGTTCTCTCATGAGAGAGGTGAATGCCTTTTCTTAGATCAGGATGGGGAACTTTTGGCCTTCCAAATGCCCAGCTGCAAACCTTTCTAGCCCAGATGGTCATTAGATGAGCTGGGAACTGGGATTGTGATCCTGAGCTTGGTTATTTGCTCCTTCTTCCCAATTCATTTCCCCTTTGTGTCATGCCTTTTTAGATAAATGATCAGTAAGCCTCCGTGGGAGCGTCTCTTGGCCAAATGGTGGGGGGAAATATTTAAACTCCCATCAGCCCCAGCAGGTATGGGCAAGGATGATGGGAGTTGTAATCCAACATCAGAAGGGCCACAGATTTCTCACCCATGGTGCATGGGGAACTCACCTTGTTACAGATCACACAGTGGTATGTCTCCATGTCCGGTGAGAATCTCAGGCTGTAGTCAAGGGGTGGCTCTGAGGCTGGGAGGAGGTGGCTCTCATACAGGCTAACGGAATGTTCCAGAAGGGTAGAAGAGATTGGCCTGTAGCTATATGGAGGACGGAAGGCACTCCAAGCAAAATTGGGCTTGTAAAAGGTGGCCACACTTTCAACTGAGCCACTGTCTTTGGATTTCAGAGCTTGGACAGGCATTTCTGAGGTGAAATAGGATGAATCAGATTATCAGCCTGCTCATAATTAATTTTTTAAAAAACCATCCAGGGCTGTGGGGAGCCTTTTTCAGCCCTAGGGCCACATTCCCTTCTAGGCAACCTTCCTGGGGCCAGGAACCTTCCTGGCCTGAGGCAAAAGTGGATGAAGCCATACACGCAGTGCTTTTTTCCTGGGGGTACGCATACCCCTAAACATTTTGTGAATCTTTGTACTTACTATATTTACTTTTCCTTATTTGAACTATAAAATGGTGATTTTCTTGAGTCAAAATGAGAGTACCTCTAAACATATTTTTTTTAAAGAAAAAAAGCACTGCATACATGTAAATTTTATCTTTGTAGAGCAAAGAAGCACACACACCCTCTCCATCCTCCACCAAGGCAAACAAGGGCACATTCCAGCCAGGGAAAAACACTCGAGGTACAAAACAAGGGCTTAAATCAGCAGGACAGAAAGACTGTTTTAAACTCATTTTCCCATCAATACCTCTTCCTACATATCCTAAAAGCAATGGTGCAAATTTGACCACTGGGCGATGCTGATGTACAGCTAAACAGAGCATCACATACACTGATTCATTCTGACCCCCAGACTTTGCAGCTCAGTGGGGCTTTCTCCCAGGCAAGTGAGTACAGGACCACGGCCTAAGTATGTGAATATTGGAAGCTGCACCCTGGACTTGCATACCAAAGGGAAGACAAGGGGCACAGGGACACTCTATCCGGCAAGTTCAGCATTTTCTCTTCTCAGACCTTTCCACCCAAGCTGAACTGGGAACTTGACCCTGAGCTTGGTTATTTCCTCCTCCCAATCAGTTTTCCTTTTGTGCTGTGTCTTTTTAAATAGTGATCCGGCTGCTGCTCTGGGAGCCTCTCTTGATATCACACACACACACACACACACACACACACACACACACACACACAAACACAATTTATTTTAAACAAAAAAAGAGCACTGATTCTTACCCAGCCTGCTTCAGATTAAGTGCTGTGACCCGCAGCTGCTCACCTGATATTGGAGGTCCTGACACTGTTCTGATCATACTCTGGGCAGGTAGAACATACTCTTCTTTGACTCCTTTGGGCTCATTTCCATCTTTTAGAGCAGGGCATTGTGGCCAACCAGTGCTGAGGGCCTCGCTCTCCTTGGGGGTGTTGTGGCCGTGAATAACTGTGATCAGAATGCAGGCAATAGTTTTATTTATTAAACTCGAGACGATCTGCATGGGAAGCGGATGCTCTGCTGCTAAGCTACAATCCTTAGCAGCGGGGGCAACCCAGTCAGATGGGTGGCATATAAATAATAATTATTCTTATTACTATTCCTATTATTATTATTGGAAGGTGATCCACAAATCAAACAAATAAATATAGTGTCACTATTATTAAACACTGGAGGCTTTTGCGTAACCAGCGTGGTTCCTAGACGAACTAGAGTTGTCTGACCCACCTGCAGTGGAGGGCACAACTGTTGCTGGGTCCCATTTTGGCACCAGGAGACCGTCATCCACAACTCGGTACTGGTGATAAGAGTGTGCCTTCTTACTCTTCACCAAGAAAGACCTTGGCATTTCCTGTTCACCTGGGGAGAACAGATCCAGAAAGATAGGAGAAAACATTGTAAAACCAGAATTACATATTATTATTATTATTATTATTATTATTATTATTATCGTTATCATCATCATCATCAGTGTTTTTTTCTTTTAAAATGTTTAGGGGTACTCTCATTTTCCTACTCATATTGAACTACTGCCCCTCAATGAGGGCAAACTAAGATTCACAAAATGCTTAGGGGTATGCGTACCCCGTATCCCCCCAGAAAAAAGCACTGATATAATTAAAATCACATGTGTGGATAAACTGTCGTGGGTGACAGAGTGGTCCCTGATGCATTCCATAATGTTATGCAAATTTTATTTGCTGCTGCTGCCTCTGCTGCTGCTGCTGCTGCTGCTGCTGCTACTACTACTAATGTTGCCTCCCATCTGCTCAACCTGAACTCATGAAGAATCAACCCTGGGAAAAAGAACTAGCCTGGGGACAATGCAACCCTGCAACTTGAACATGTGTGCAATAGCACTTTCCTCTCCTGCGATTGATTCCCAGTAACTTTTATTCAGAGGCATGATGGCTCTGACAGAGGCAATTGAACATAGCCACTGTGGCTAGTCTGATGCTCGTTTAATAATAATAATAATAATAATAATTTATTATTTATACCCCGCCCATCTGGCTGGGTTTCCCTAGCCACTCTGGGTGGCTCCCAATCAAATATTTAAAAAAAATACAGCATTAAACATTAAAAACTTCCCTAAACAGGGCTGCCTTTTAAAATATATCTTTTAAAAGTAGGATAGTTGATTATTTCCTTGACATCTGATGGGAGGGCGTTCCACAGGGCTGCCATCCAAGTGAATGCCCATCTCTGCCTTCTGTGGGAGCAGGTTCTGTAGTCTAACTATGCACTGCATGAAGAATCCTCTGTTCTGAATCTGCCAACATTCAGCTTTTTTGCATGTCCCTGCGTTCCTAGTGTTATGAGAGGAGAAAAACCTTTCTCTGTCCACTTTCTCCTTGCCATGCATATTTTTATAAACTTTTATCGTGCCACCTGTTACTTGCCTTTTCTCCAAACTAGAGAGTCCCAATCGCTGCAATATTTCCTCACAGAGGAGTGCCCTTCCTGAACCTTTTCCAACTCTGCAACATCCTTTTTGAGAAAAGTCACAGAATAATGCCCTGATTGAGACTTACTAAGGGAGTGATTAATTCTTTACAGGAATCTCTGTGCAAAGAGCCAAAAATAACAGTACATGGGCCACAAATTTAGGCACAAGAGATTATTGTCTATTGAAAACTTCAGGAATTATTCCTAATTTTGCATCCGTACATATACATTAGCCATATGCAAAGTTTATACAAATCTGTGCCCTCTTTTCTGGAGTGCCAAATGTCCTCCCTGGACACTGCATAGCTCTTATTTCCCACATACTTCATAAAATATGCGCAAGCAAATCTCTTCTCCCCCGCTCCACCCGGCTGCCTTGTGATAAGTAACATAATCCATGGAAGAACCTCAGGGTAACATACTGGAAGGCAATCAAGTAGTCTCTCATTTGCATGGTTGTTTGCATTTTCTCCTCCAATTGCTCCGTTCAGTAACCGTACAAACAAATGTTATATTTTGCCTTGGGAAATATGTGCTCAATCCAGGCTCTCAGGATTCTCTCTGCTCCCACCACTCCTGTCTCCCAGGTCTGTTTAACTGTAAAGATATTTTAACTGCCCTCGGGTCAATATGGATTGTAGCCAACTTATACATCGTTCACATTATACATTGAAAGCACTTTTACACCAGTTCAGACACTCACGGCTTCTCCCCAAAAATGCTGGAAGCTGCAGTTTGTTAAGGGTGCTGAGAGTTGGTCAGAGGCCTGTATTCCCCCCTCAGACCTAAAATTTCCATAATTTCCTAGGAAGACGGGTTGGGAACGGTAGCTCAGGGACAGGAAATTGGGTATTCTAGCAACTCTTAGAAAGTTAACAAACTCCGGCTCCCAGAAGCCATGACTGCTTAATTTGGCAATGTATGGTGTGAATATGCATTCTACTCAGAGTAGACCCACTGGAATGAATAGACCTAAACCAGTCATGTCCATTAATTTCCATAGGTATACTCTGAGTGGAATTGGCATTGCATACAGCCCTACATTTTGAAACAGCCCCCAATCTGGTTAATTTTTGTTGGCTTTTTTTTTAATACTTATTATATTTATAGCTCATATTTCATCCAAGGATCTTCCCCCAACCCCTTCTTCCATTATATCCTCTCAACAACCTGATCAGGTAGGTTAGCCTGAGACATGGTACTCAACGGCACTTTCTCGTCCTGTCTAGCAATTGGCCTAGCAACTCACAATTCTGGCTGTCCCCCACCCAAAGTGTGAGAAAGACAAGGAGCACAGATTGTGGGCGAGTGTGGTTTTTTGAGAGAGAAAAGATACTACAACATCATAGCACATAATTGAGAATTTATCGGTGACAGGAGGTCATCTATGGTATGATAAGCAACAAAATTTAGTGTTGCTAAGTCCCGGTTTGGCAGGAGAGGAGAGCAAGTGTGCTGAGAAGATTCAAGAACAATCAAAGAAACATTTAAACATTTCAGTGTAGTATAGTATCAAAATAACTTTTTTATTTGCAGAATATGGATAGCTATTTCTTCAAAATGAGATACTGCAAGCTCACACCTCTCATTGAGTTTGTATACATACTAAGCTACATATGTAAGAGGCTCACTTATAATTATATTTTTGGGAATGATTCATGTTCTTATGTAGCTGCATTGTTTTATACTTTCTGGGTGTCGCATGATAATATTATAAAGTAGTTGTGTTCTATGTTATAAATCAATGTTATTTTTGTTTTCCAATGTATTTCTTATCAATAAAAAAGGTGTGTCATGAAGAAATATTTATTCTGAAATTATGGCCCAGATAAAAAAGTTTAAGAACCATTATTATTATTATTATTATTATTATTATTATTATTATTATTATTATTGGATTGCCTTTCACACACATGTCTCAAGGCTATTTACAGTCACATCATTAAAAAGTTTTTAAAAATATTTAAAACTAAAATGGTTTTAAAAGCAGTATGCACAAAACAACAACTGAAAATAGAATTTATAACCAATATAAAATGAGCAGAGAGACCTTTTCTTTTTGCACTGAAATCCTCTGACTGAAAACTGTTCAGTGGGGATTACTCACAGCTGTTGACTAAAGGAGTGCAGCCTTAATTCTCTTCCAAATTTATTTACAATAGGTTAGGGTTGCAATACTTTACCTGCTTTCCTGAGACTGTCAAAAGGGGTTGTTCTTCCCAGTACCACCCTAGCAGTCCAGCATTGTTTCCCAATAATTCCATAATATGGCTTATAAAATCATAGAATTATAGAGTTGGAACGGACCAACAGGACATCAAGTCCAACTCCTTGCAATGCTTTCCATTAATTATTTTATTTCATGGTTTTTCCCAAGCAGTAAAGCTCAGGGATATTAGGTTATTTATTTAAATAAAGGATCAACCTTATTTTTCCTGTGATAACAAGGCTTAACCCTGGCCAGGAACATCTCGGGACAGTTGAGTAAAGTCCCAACTAAATTTATTGCATTTATATCCCACCTTTTTCTCCAATTTGCTCAAGGTAGCCGACACAGTTCTTCTCCCGCTCTTAATTTAATCCCCACAACAACCCTGTGAGGTAGGTTAGACTGGGAGGCAGTGACTGATCCAAGGTCACACCTATTGTGCTTAATGGCTAAATTGGGATTTGAACCCTGGTCTCTCCCAGGTTCTAGTCTGAAACTCTATACTACACCAATTCTGGACACAGTGCGGATCCATTGAAATCTATGGCTTGGAACCTACTAAGACCTCCTCAGAGTTACCTAAGTTAGTTGTGCTCATTAATGTCCATAGGTCTCTTCTTGAGTAGGATTGAAGGTAAATTTAACCCAGTGTAGAATTATAGAATCATAGAATTGTAGAGTAACCCCACTTACCTGGGAGTCATCCTCATTGAATTTGGTATTTATTTAATGTCACAAGATTTACACACCTCTTGATTGTAATAAAATCTCAAAGCAGTTGAGGAAAAGAATAACATAATATACCAGTAAAAAAAGAGATTACGTTAAAAACAGGTTAAGCTAAAAAAAAAAAAACCACCTAGATTAAGATACATGTCAGCTTTCTACATGTCTGAATAGGCTTGCCCAAACAAAAATGTTTTAATGCAGGTTATTTCCAGAGTACAGTGAGGGCACCTACCTGAGGTCAGCTGGCAGGGTGCTCCAAAGTGTGGGTGCAGCCACACAAAAGTATCAAATTCCTACAAGTGTAGAATGAGTATTATGCAGCATCTGTAACAGGGCCAGTTCTGTAGATCGAAGCGACTGAGTGGGCATATATGGGGTAAAGTCATCTTGCAGGTAAACTGGTTCCAAGTTGTTATGAGTTTTATATACTTAATGGCAACACCTTGACCTTGGCCTGGTATCAAACTGGCAACCAGTGCATGTCTCTGAGCAGAGGTGTTATATGCTGAGAGGGTCTCGGCAATCGTGCTGTGGCTTTCTGCAGTAATTGCAGCTTCCGAATCCAATGCAAGGGAAGCCCTGCATGGCCCTACTGAACTCAGTGGGGCTTTTTTTATTAGAAGACATGGTTAAGATTACGCTGCAAGTTACTTAATTCCATAGGTAAATGGGGTCTACTCTGAGTATGACCAACATTAGCTCTCACCCATAACTTAACCCCACACACACACCATATAGTAACTTCTTTCTGCGACCCTCTTCCAGCACAGCTTTTCAAAAGATTTGGTTTCTATTACGTCAATACAAGATTTAACCTAGCTCTTAGAAGAGAACTGTAGGTCCTACTCAGTGTTGGTCCTACTCAGAGTAGATCCATTGAAAAATATGGACATGACTTAGGCCCGTTAATTTCAGGGGGCTACTTCGAGTAAAACTTTGGATACAATCCTTTTTAAAATTATTATTATTAATAGTGAAGGGGGGAAATCACCTGTTATTGAAGAATTGCTGAAAGCAGACTTGTTTTTTTTCCTCAGGGGCGATCCTCACAGTGAAGTTTCCTTCTCTATAACTTTTCCACAATCTTGTTGTCAGCTAAAGTTAGACACATCTCCCTCTTTCTTCCTCTGTTTCCCCTTCTTCACTTTACCTCATTCCCCTCCCTGATTTTTCAATCTGATTACTCATGTCAAAATCTGGTGGTGAACCAGGCAGCCAATGAGGAACTAAACCCCTTGACAGTATTTGCTTATCAAAACCTCCCAGACTTCATAAACTTGAAGAGAATATTGTGTTGCTCAAGTCCCAGAAGCGACACCCTTTCACAGACGGTTGGTGACTTTTTATTTTTTATTTGGCAGAGTGTTCTTTCAAGATACTGATTTTTTAGAAATGGCAAAGGAAAATATAATCTGCCCAAACATACATAACTGAAAAACATGCTGGGCTTTGTGAAGGAAAAGTAGTATTGCTATTTTTTCACTTAGGTCAGTTACAGGTAGGTAGCCGTGTTGGTCTGCCATAGTCGAAACAAAATAAAAAAATTCCTTCTAGTAGCACCTTAGAGACCAACTAAGTTTGTTATTGGTATGAGCTTTCGTGTGTATCTGAAGAAGTGTGCATGCACACGAAAGCTCATACCAATAACAAACTTAGTTGGTCTCTAAGGTGCTACTGGAAGGATTTTTTTTGTTTTGTTTCACTTAGGTCATTTATGCTAAACTCATGTCAGTCATGATGAATTTATTGGGAGGCTTTACGAAATCCATCCATTTCCTCAGACACCCCCACCCCCATAACTGGCAATGTGGGGAATTATAATAATATCGCCCTGCCTTGCGAAGCTGTTAGGTTACTAAAATAATAAGAACATAATAAGAGCTCAGCTAGATCAGGCCCATGGCCCATCTAGTCCAGCATCCTGTTCTCACAGTGGCCAGCCAGGCACCTGTAGGGAACTTGCATGCAGGACAACAGCACCCTTCTCTCCTGTGGTTTCCAGCATCTGATATTCAGAAGATTGGAAGTAGAACATAGTCATGGCTATCTGTCTAACATTCAGTTTCACTGAATATTCACAAGTTCTGGTATTATGAAAGAGGGATGGGTCAAGTGCTTTGAACTCTCTAAATGGGAAACACTCGATAAGTGTCCAATTGTATCTAAATACAGACTTAAAGCCACTCCTCGATGTCAAGGACCATTGTGCAAATTTGCTTGCGATCTTTTAAGAGGTGTCTGCATGCATAGCCATCAGACAAATAAACAACTTTCCAAAATACATAGTAGATTTACTACTACTACTACTACTACTACTACAATAATTTATTCATATATTGCTTTTCAACACCCCACAAGTCCCCCCCAAAGCAGTGAACTACATATTAAAACAACAAAATACAGAATGGAGTGCAATAAAATGGCCTAATACAACAATTTTAAAAGAACAAAACCACACATATAGGAGGGCCAAAGAGAAGCCCTCCCAAACTAAAAGTTAAATGGTGCTCCCACAAACTCCTATATCCCACTCCCAGGGCCTTGAAAAGATAAAGCTTCTGCTTTGCTCTAGAACAGGGTGGTCCAACTTTTCATAGCAAGTGGGCTGCAAGAGTACTTTGACAGGGAACTTGCAGGCTGCCTTGTCACTTTGGGAATGAGACATTAAGTTCTCGCGGGGTCCTAGAGCCCTTTCACCTCCTTCCCAAAGCTTACCTGGCTTTGGGAAGGCAGCACAAGGGCTGGGAGGGCTGGTGTAGAGGACATCAAATGTTGCCAAGGGTTGCCAAAAAAGGTCCTGAGGGCTGTGCATTGGACCACCCTGTCCTAGAAGTTTATTGGGTGTGGAATCAAAAGGGGCTTATGGCTGAAACCGCCGCCCCTTCATTTATTGCCTGTTGTAGAGATGCTTTGTTTTCAAGTCACATTTTGACACACTAGAGAGGGGGTGGAGATGTCTTCACCCAATACACATTACCTGATTGTTTCCAGGTGCCCCCCCCCAATTCTTATTCAACAAAGCTGTCATCTGGGCATGTACAATGGGTGTCTGAAACATATGCACCTCAACTTAAGCATGGCTCAGGTTTTCAAATCAGATGGAAGCTGGATTCGTGGGGGAAATGCATAAAAACAACAGTATTTCTGAAGGAAGGAACTGCTGGAGGCATATGGATTATGACTAATGTCATGTGGACTCAGCTTGAAACATCAGAGATGGGCACACACTATTAGTAATGCATACAACACAACCTAAGGTTTTGGTTTTTTTAAAATCAAGTAGCTGTCACTACTGCCATCTACTGATAGAACGTAAAATTTCACATCCTATATAATAATCTTGCTGTGTCCGTACGTACCACTTTCCGTGTGTCACAGGAATTCGGCACTGCGCGTGCGCGTTCCAGTGACACACGGATTGGGTAGTACGGACCAATAGGAGCGGGGCAAGCCGCTGTGGCGGCGGGGGCGCGTAGCGCCCCTGCCCGCAGCCCTCTGGCCGCCCGATACTCCCGCAAACCGCGGGGCAAGCCGCTGTGGCGGCGGGGGCGCATAGCGCCCCTGCCCGCAGCCCTCTGGCCGCCTGATACGCAGGGCGGGAGGAGCGGATCCAGGCGGCGGCCGCCGAGGGAGGGAGAGCGGCTCCACCTCCACCTCAGCTCCCCTCACTCGCGCGCGCACACAAAGGAAGCGGAGGAGAGGCGCACGGGATGCAGCCTGCTGCTGCTGCTGCCCTCAGGGCGGGCTACTGAGGGTGCCCAGCCCGAGGCGGGGAAACAAGGCGAGCGGCCGACCGCTTGCAAGCGGTCACTGGCGGCGCTGACCCAGCGGGCGCCGCTCCTTCCATGTGCCAAGGATGGTCCACCATTGGGAAGCCGAGGCTGCCGGTCGCGCCACCTCCGAGCGGGGAGGGCCGCGCCGGGTGGGGGGGGAGGCTAAGCCCGAGGAGGCGCTTCCCTAGGCGGCTGGCGCTGGTGTGCAACTTCCCGGCTCCCCGCCTGGCCGAGTGCCTCGCCTTCCTGCGCGCCTTCCGGTTCTCCCCGGCAGGTGAGCGCGGGGCAAAGGCTTGGCAAGGAAAGGGTGCAGGGCGCACGGGTCCTCTTCCCAGGGAAGCACTCTACGCATGGCCAGAGCCTCCGCACTCCAGCCAGCCACGCAGCCTCACTGATTGATGGGGAGGAGGCAGGGAAGAAAAAGCAGCTTCTCCAGGGCTGAGGTCAGTCGCATCGCTCCGATTGTGGAAGCTCATGGGGGGGGGTATATAGTCGGAATAAATGGCTTCACGGATACGAAGTAGTTGGGAGGAAGTAAGAACAGAGGGAGGGAGGGAGGGAGGAAGGAAGGAAGGAAGGAAGGAAGGAAAATGCAGGGAGGGAGGGAGAATAGAGGGAGGGAGGAAGGAAGGAAACATGGAAGGAAGGAAACATGGAAGGAAACATGGAAGGAAGAATGGAAAAATGTAGGGAGAGAGGAAGGAAGGAAGGAAGGAAGAACAGGGGGAGGGAGAAACAGGGAAGGAAGAATGGAAAAATGGAGGGAGGGAGGAAGTAAGAACAGAGGAAGGGAGGGAGGAACAAACAACAAATCCGTGATGCGCCACCGCCCGCACGCCTCGAGTGGAGCCTCCTGCTGCCGCCGCCGCCTTTACTGCCTCGCCAAAACGCGGGGGAAGCACCGCAAAGCGCCGCCACCCTTCTAGCGCCCGTTTTTGTAACGGGCTTACTTTACTAGTTTCTCATATTATTGTTATTGATTGTGGTGGGGGAACCCTCAGACACGTCACCTTCAGTGCCCCTCATAACCTAGAAGAGGTACGGTAGGATTCTCTTATGTTACATATGATCCTCTAGGATAAGAACAACGCTCCCCTGCAGGGAAGAGGAAGCCGCAGCCTTGAGAGAGCTGGCTGACAGGTTTCAGGGCCTATTCTGTCATCCACCTCTCGCTGCTGCATCTCATTCACAGCCATTGCATCTCCCTCTCTCAGGGAAGAGAGATGCAGCATCGAGAGGGGCAGTTCATACCTAACTATGCAAACTTTGAAGCAAACCCTGCTAAATTCAATGACATTTACTGCCAGGTAAGGACGCGGGTGCTGCTATGGTCTAAACCACTGAGCCGAGGGCTTGCCGATTGGAAGGTGGGCGGTTCGAATCACTGCAACTGGGTGAGCTCCCATTGCTCTGTCCCTGGTCCTGCCAACCTAGCAGTTCGAAAGCACACCAGTGCAAGTAGATAAATAGGTACCACTCTGGCAGGAAGGTAAACGGCGTTTCCGTGCGATGCTCTGATTCGCCATGCTGGCCACATGACCCTTTGTCATGCTGGCCACATGACCCGGAAGCTGTCTGCGGACAAATGCCGGCTCCTCGGCCTATAGAGCGAGATGAGGGTGCAACCCCAGAGTCGTTCGCAACTGGACTTAATGGTCATGGGTACCTTTACCTTTTTAAGGATTTTTAGGATTCCACGAAAATAGAGGAAACTGCTCTTACTCTGAAGTAGATCCAACTGAGTTCAATGGACCTTGCTCTGCACCCTTAAAATACATACATTGATTCCCTTTAATGATTTGAAATTTTATCAATAAATATTACAGTATAAATTTGTGAAGTCTTTAATGTGTCATCGTGGGAGTTTTGCATGGTCGTTTTCTGCTATAGTGCAACACTGCTACCCTTCGGGATAATAAAATGATAGTAATAATTACAAGGTGCACATCCAAGGATGGGTGCACTGGATTATAGCCATAAATTGCATGCTGTAGTAAATCTACAAATCATAGTTGTGGTTCTTGCAGTGCAGGGGGCTGCACTAGATGACCCTTGGATTCCTTCAAACCTCTACAATTCTACGAGCAGGTCATCTCTTGCAGGATATCCCTTTTGGCTGTTGTGTTGATTGTTTTTTTCTTTTTGCCTCACATTACAAAATTTTCGTCTGGTAGGGGAAGTAGCAGCTTCCTATTCAACCTGGAACTCAGCTTGCTTCCTTGTAAGGAGGTTGATGTTCAGGGCCAAGCAACTAGAAGCCTATGCTAAACTAATCCCTAGAAAGTCTTTAGGCTGCAATCCTATACATGCTTTTACTTTTTGCTCAGGCTGACCCTGCCTCATGCTCCCAGGGCTGCATCCTTGACTCGGGGCCTGTGGGGGGCGGCTGGTAGAGGTGATGGGTTTGCATTGGGGGTGTATTTTTAATCAGAATTGGGAAGTCAAACTGTCCTCTTTATTTATTATTATTATTAGGGGGCGGGGGGAGACAGTGCTGTTCTTTTTCAAACACCATAGGAAGTTGAAGGGGAGCCTTGAAGTAGCCACATCTGTGGATGGTGCTCAGTATCTCCATCTGCCCAAATGTCCCAGGCTGCAGGTTGATGGAAAGAGCTCAAAAAGTGCCTCTTCTGCTCCCAGCTAGTCAAATGTTTGTTTTGGGTAAAAGTGAGAAACGGCAGGGCAAGGGGGTAACATTTTATGGTTTGCCTTGGGCTGGAATATGTATTTGGCCAGCCCTGGCACTCTAGCACTCTCTCCACTTGTGAATCTCAGCAACAGTGTGGTGTAGTGGTTAAGAGTGGTAGACTCGTAATCTGGTGAACCGGGTTCGCGTCTCCGCTGTAGGATATCAAATCCAAACTCTTCTTCTTCTTCTTCAACAGGCATTCGGAGACATGTGGTTTCTGGCAGTGGAGGAGCCACTACCGGTATCATAGCCACTGTGGCTCATAGTCATTGATAATCTGTATGAAATGGAATGAAAATATCAAATTTACAGTATGTGTCATCTTGAAAGAAAATGTACAAAAGGATGAGTGATAATTTATGTTGGAAATGTAAGAATAAGGAGGGTGGATTTTACCATATGTGGTGGACATGTGAGAAAATGAAGTTATTTTGGGAATCGATTTATAATGAGTTGAAAAAGATGTTTAGATATACTTTCCTCCAAAAAACAGAAGCTTTTTTTGCTAGGTTTGATGGGGGAAGAAATTGAGAAAAAGGATTGAAGATTGTTTATGTACGCAACAACCGCGGCAAGGATTCTTGTAGCCCAAAAATGGAAATTACAGGAGGTACCAACGATAGAGGAGTGGCAGACGAAGATGATGGAGTATGCTGAACTAGTAAAACTGACCAGCAAGGTCCGAAACCAGGACAAATCGAAATTCCAAAAAGAATGGAGTAAATTTGTGGTGTATTTAAGACGTAACCGTGGAAGTTTGAAGACACTAGCAGGACTGGAATGAGCCTTTAACAGTAATGTAAGGACTAAAAAAAAAAAGTACTGCGTGAAAAGATTGGACTAGAAAACCTGCTGATGAGAGGGAGGGAAGTCGGTGCTCGACAGAGCGTGGATATATGTGTTTGATTATTTCTATGTTTTGGAAATTTGTTTAATTGGAAATTTAATAAAAAAATTATTTTTTAAAAAAGATAATCTGCACTAGCCCAATGTTCAAGTCAAAGAAGTATGCCATATTCACACCATACATTTGGTGTTCAGTTCCCCCAAAGAATTCTGGGAACTGTGGTTTGTGAAGGGTGCTGGCAGTTCTTAGGGGACTCCTATATCCCTCCCAGAGCTACAATTCCCAGAGTGGCTTAATGATTTATTTATTAATTATTTTTTATTGGGTTTTACATTTATAAACATCAAAATATCACATTATATGACAATAATATCATTCCCCAGTTTTCCCCTCCCTCTATGCGACTTCCCTCAACTTCTTCTGATTTATTTTAACATAATATCTTCTCCTGCTTATTCTACTTTTTGGTATCTTTAAATCATATTCTTATTGTTCTGTTCTCATATTAACATCATATTTATAATTACTATATTTATTTTGTTAATTGTCAGTGTTTATTCAAAGCCTGTTAGTGAGTCCAATTCTTTGCCTTGTTTCTGTAAATATGCCATAAATGGTTCCCAATCTTTTTAAAAATCTCTGTTGTCCTTATTTTGGAGTCTTTCAGTTAGTTTTGCCATTTCGGTGTATTCCATAAGTTTTTCTTGCCATTCTTCTTACTTTATCACTTTTTCATCTTTGTGCTAATAACATCCTTGCCGCAGTTGTAGCGTACATAAATAATTTTTGTTTCGCTTTTGGCAAATCTTGACTTAAAATACATAACGAAAAAGATTCTGGACTTTTAACAAAAGTTATCTTAAACATTTTTTTCATTTCGTTATATATCATTTCCCAGTAATTTTTAATTATTTTACAATTCCACAATTTCATTTTACAATGAATGAAAAAAGGTGCCTTCCTTTTCTTTACACTTCCAACACTTATTGGAGCCAGTTTTATACATTTTAGCCATTTTCAAAGGTGTAATATACCATCAGTACATCATTTTCATATAATTCTCTTTTAACAAAGTACAATTAGTAAATTTCAAATTCACTCTCCATAATTTCTCCCAGTCCTCCATTTGTATGTTATGTCCTAAATCTTGTGTCCACTTGATCATAATAAAAATAAATAAAAAGGGGTTTAGTTACACAGTATCTAGATTCCAAAAAGAAATTGTAGACAAAAACACTAAGCTTTTAAAAAAGATGTATGACATATTATTAGATTGGGAGACCAAAGATAAAGAGGTGAAATCTGTAATGATCAGAGTGGCTTAATGATCAATCCCAGGGAACTCTGGAAATTAATTGTAGCTCTGGAAGGGGAAGAAGGTTTTCCTAATGGCTCTCAGCACCAGATTCCTGGATCCAGGATTCATTTGGACCACGCAGTTTAAAGTGGTGCCATGGGCTTTAATGGTATGGTGTGATTGTGGCCCAGATGACACTACTGCGTGGTCTGATCCAGCCAGGTGGTTCTTAGCATCTTACTGGCTTTTGGTGTACACTGCGCCCTCTAAGATATTACAGGCAGAATAAATAAATCATTAAAGGCCATGGACTCATAAGAGGAAACAAGGGTAATGATATAATGGGGGGGGGGGGAAATATTTTATGCATTTTTCTTGGGATTGTACCCCCCTCCCCATCTCTTTCCATTAACAAGCCCCACTTGCAAATACCGCTCTCCAGAATGGTGCACCAATTTATTTATTCCAATGTAATGTTGTGCAGATTAAGTCAAGGAGAAATAATATTACTAATTGCTTCCATCCATTCCTTTTCTGAAGCCCCATCCTAATTTAAGTTTCTCCCCCCCCCCTTTTCTCTTCCCAAGGGAAGATTAAATAAACATGCCTCCAGCACAGCAGGAGTGGGGGGAAAGACTGAAATAAAAATTAATTGTAATTCACAAAGTGGGACAGGATTAGAAGGCTGTTCACATCAAGAAACTGATTCCCCCCCCTCTCTCTCTGTCTAAGATGGGCTGACCTCTCGCAGGTGAAACTTCAAGGGAAACAAGCATGGAATCCCATGTGCAGGGAATTGTGAAATATGCAGACACAATCCCAGATTGCAGAAGCATCTTCAAAGGCTGTTTATTCTAGGTTTTATATCCTGAACCAATACCCTTCTGGTGATAAGAAAGAGCAGCAGTTCTGCAGTCTGACCTTTTGCAGAGTTGGGGCATGCCTCTTCGGGGAAGGCTACTGATGGCTACTAATCATGGTGGTTGGAGGTAGTAATGCTTTTGAACACCAGTTGCTGGAAACCACAAGGGGGGGGTGCTCTTGTACTTGGGTCCTGCTTGCCAGTTTCCTACAGACATCTGTTCAGCCATTGTGAGAACAAGATGCTGGAGTAGATGGGCCACTGGTGTGGTCCAGCAGACCTGTCATGTTCTTAAAAGCCCATAGAATGTTCAATCAGCCAAAGGCCTGGTTATAGAGAAACATTTGTGTTGTGTTTTGATTCAAAGTGTTATCATATCTGTATTACTATTGTCTGTAATCACATTAGGGTAAAGTAACTGCCTTCCTGTCCCAGAAGGAACAGTTACTATTGGTGCATTCAAGTTGCTGCATTTGGATCCTCTGTCTTATTGGTTCCCACCAAATAGCAGTTGTGTGATTGCTTGAGATTGTTCCCTCCAAAATGTATCTTTTCCTAGTCAGTCCTTTGTCCTTATAAATGTAGCTTCCCTACCCTCAGTTCCCTCAGTCTTGTTTGCCTGAATAAAGAGTTGTTACATGAAGAAGCTGTCTCCTGCCTGCTATGTCAGAGAGCTGAAATCACTTGCTGAAATCATTAACCCACGCTACAACAACTGGCGATGAGGATGGGATGCTGGCCGTCTGAGGGCAGAGTATCAGCCTATCAACCCTAACACCCTGATCAGTGACAAGACTCCCTGTGACTGACAGGACAGATCAGTCCCGTGAAGTCACTTGGAGAGATGTTCTCTGATTGTTTGTTCTCTGCAGTTTCAACTTTTCTGAGCAGCATCAATGAAAATCTACATTTCGGCTTCCACAGCCATTGCTTCCACTGAACATGAAGCATCTAGAATCCTGATGATGAACTCTTTATAAAGATCAAATCTATATCAAACTCACAGGACTGTTGTTTCTACAACCAGAAATATTGCTTTAATGTCATTTATAATTTCAAGTGTTGGAAAAGAAGTACCGGTATTTCTATGGGTGGGCATTGTATTTTTTATCATTTTCAATAGTTTGTTTACCTAATCTCATTTATTTATGTATTTATTTATGTATTTATTTATTTATTTTACAACATACACACACTCATAAAACAAAAAATTAGACAAAAAAAGGAGAAACCAATATCAAGGTAATGCACAAAAAACTTATACAAAACAAATAATAAACTATACACACACACACACCATGTTTCAATTCTTCTTTTCTTCCACTTGACTTTCTCCATCCTTATGATGGATCTATTTTCATTTTTGGTAAACTGTTTCTTTCTTATCTTCTAATCTCTCTTTTTTTATTTGATGGCTATTTCTATAACTATAGGAAGTGATTCAAACCAAACAAACCAAAACAAGGCTTATGTTCCCCACCCCCAGAAACAAACAAAGAAAATTATTGGTTATGCTTCGAGTGTGTGTGGGTAAAGAATGAGTATACACATGTGTGAAATAACTGGTTGTTAGTACCACTGGGCTTGTAGAAGTCAGTTGGCCCATAATTTGTTATACGATGCTCACCATCTGTTGTTGATACTATACCACACTTTGACCAGTGTGATCAGCAGAGTATGCACAGCTCCTGCAGAATCTTCAAGCAGAACATTAGAGTTTTCCCACTTTCCAGTTCAGTGGTACCTCGGTTTGCAAACTTAATCCGTTCTGGACATCCTTTCTTAAACCAAAGCCGTTCTTAAACCGATGCACGCTTTCCCTAATAAGGCCTCCTGCTGCTGGTGCCCTTCCACCGTTCGGATTCCGTTCTTAGACCGAGGTAAAGTTCGCAAACTGGGACACTACTTCCGGTTTTGTGGAGTTTGTATACCGAATAGTTCGTAAACAGGGTTGTTCTTAAACCGAGGTACCACTGTAGCCAGTCTTTTCCAGCGTTCCGCGTTTAAAAAACTCCTTGCCCACACGGTTCAGTTTTCCCCCCAGTTTGGCCAGAGGTTTTTGTTTTTGTTTTGTTTTGTTTTGCAGGAAGGGTAATTTGCATAAATAAGTGCCAATGCGGTATTTTGTATTTAATTAATGTATTGAACAAAAATATATCTTCCATTTTAATCTCTCAATAGTTTTGTAGACTGAAATTTAAATAATGAATGTATTAATAAGGTAGGGTTGCCATATTTCAAAGTGAAAATCTGGATACAAGTTGAGCTTTTTTGGCAAATTCGCAAAAAAAATTGGGAAGTTTTTCAGCTATTTTAAAGGAATATCACCAAAAACGACACTGCCGACATGGGTTGCCATACATCTGGATTTTCCCAGACACTTCAGCGATTTCTGCCAGATGCTGTTAACGAGGGCTGAATTCCTCCTATATCTGGGAAAATTCAGACATATAGCAACCCTAAATAAGGCCCACCCCTCTAGCTCTGTTAGAGCCACTTGCCATGAACTTTTGGTCCACCCATGACTGTGTAAACAATGTATTTTTTTCTATCTGGTTTATGGGTTTCTTGCAAAAAGGCTATATATGGATCCATTTTGAACAAATAAGTTGCCATTCTGGTGCGTTTTATTGGATCTCCCAACCCCTTCACAGTTAAAGAAATTACATTAATACCTGTAACTCATTTTGGCCATTAAGCAATAGTGTCCTTTGCCAATCTAAGCTTTCCACGTTTTTGAATTAACCCAAAACCTTTAGAACAGGGGTCAGCAAACTTTTTCAGCAGAGGGCCGGTCCACTGTACCTCAGACCTTGTGGGGGGCCAGACTATATTTTGAAAATAAAAATAAAATAATGAACGAATTCCTATGCCCCACAAATAACCTAGAGATGCATTTTAAATAAAAGCACACTTTCTACTCATGTAAAAACACCAGGCAGGCACCACAAATAACCCAGAGATGCATTTTAAATAAAAGGACAGACTCTACTCATGTAAAAACACGCTGATTCCCAGACCGTCCACGGGCCGGATTTAGAAGGCGATTGGGCCAGATCTGGCCCCCGGGCCTTAGTTTGCCTACCCATGCTTTAGAACTGACATCCTGGTGTGTGTCCTCTTTTAACAGTAGAGGGCACTCCAGTGCTACTATGGGTATAGGGAAAACCATAAGCATAAAAATCAAACTTATTTTAAACAAGTAAATGATGAGGTACATTAAAGTGGATACTTTCTTGTAAATATCATGTCCCAGCCCCTGGGTACCTTCAATATATTTATATTTTCAGGTCATTCCAGTTTGATTGCTTTCACTTCTATAGAAAAGGAGCCTTTTCTCTCTCTTATAGACAGCATTCGAGCCTTCGTTTCTGTTTAAACATAGTTAATAAGTTAACCATTCAAAGGTTTTTCCAAAGTTTTAAAACGTTTTGCCAAAGGTGAAGAGTTCTTTTGGATTCAATGGCAATAACAACACAAGTGGAGGGAAGTTAGCGGCTTTTATTAAATAGCAGTCTTGACTACAGCACAAAGCAGCAGTGAAAGAATCTTTAGGAAAGTAACACAGCATGAACAAAATAAAGCTAATTCTGTCATCAAGAGCTGACCAGCCTATTAACTAAATTCCTCCAATCTGTTAAACTAGGCCAATATACTGTACCAGGGAGGGGGCAAGGGAGCATGTTTTTATATATTTGAAAAGGGAGCCTCCCTAAAGCCTAGAAATTAGTAAATGGTAGGATTTTATTTGGAGTTGAAATAATCAGAAATCTGCTCTTATTGGGGTACACAAGAGCCTTTTGAGGTTCTCCATCGGAAGGAGTAAATTACCAGAGAAAAATTGAGAAGCAAAGAATTTATTTCTGTTGCAACATGGCGTTTTTGCCCCACACCAGAGAGTAGGGGAAAAAGGACCCCGAACAAAAGGAGCACATGTTCTTAAAAATACATTTCAAAAATTCCTCCTCAGAGTCCAGCCCCACCCCCAGATACCTCCCACATACATCACAGAAGGGGTGTAACCCCAGACCACGCCCCAGATACATCACAGCTGCATCACAGATTGAGAGGGTCAGAGGAGGTAACCTGATAATTCTCACACCTGTGCCCTCTCTCCCTGACCCCTCCCAGACACACATTTCAGCAAAACAAAAGGTTTCTTGTTTCCTGCCCTGGCCTGGCCGGGCTAATGTAGGGCTAACGATCCAAATCCATTTTAGGTAGTGGGTTCTTGGTGAGGGAAATGGCCCATGTTTGGCACTCAGGCACCAGGATGCCAGAATTATCACTTTATTTTCCGGAGACAATCCCCCCTCTTTCCTGCATGAACAATTATTATATATATATATATATATATATATGACCTTGATATTCTTACAACAGTATTGAAGGGTAGATTGGAGGTCAGTGGAAAAGTACAGGCTAAGCTTCCTTCCAAGCCAGAGCCTCATCTGGAATAGAGGTGTTAGCATGACGAAAAGTGTTGATAGCCCCTCTAGAAGAAATATTGGGCCTGGGCAGACAGAGGTTGCAATGCTGGTGGTGTGGTGGTGGCCCAAAGGGCCACAATAAATGTGATAATGGCTTACAACAATGGGAAGTGTGTTTGATGTGACAGGAAAAGAGAGGTTTTTAGAGCAAGGTGTACTGAAGTAGGGGAGAACAAAGAGAGATACACCTTGGGCAGGATGGCCGAAGTCTGACAAGGAGAGATGCCTTTGACTCCGGTGCTATACTGCTGTGGGAACAAGCCCTGCTTGAGATGACCATGCTGTAAGATCTGGACTCCATGCAGACTGAAGGTGTGAATATGTGAATACATATTTCTTAAAGCTATGACACTCTCCTCCACGTCTTCAATTCTCCAAAGGGGCACAAACCCTGGGTGAGTGTCTGGAACCCCCTGGAATATTGCTACCGCTCAGCAGAGAGTGGGGGTGGTGTCCAACTTTTGTAACACTGGTGTCAGAAGTGGGACCTGTGTTTCCTGGAGAGAAAGACATAGGCGCAATGTCCGCCTGAAGTAACAATGGAGGGGAGAAACAGTAACACCTTTTGAGCAGTTCGAGTTAGGCTGGAGAAGCACCAGGAGCAGTGATTTGATGAAATGAGGCAGCTGGTGATATAGTGGGGGAGAAGTCTCCTTGCACAGCAAAAACGTGACTCCATTCCAGCAGCCAGCGGTGGAAGAAAAAGAGAAAACGGAGATGCCAGAGAACAAGAATTGCTACCAGCTGATTTCTATACCACATGTGAGGAGAGTGCCCTGCTGGGTGGTGAGTTGCTACAAGGGTCAGGGAGAGATCCGGGAGCCCAGCTGCCAGACCACCCAGGGTGGCCAGAAAGATCCAGAATGCGGGAGGGCAGTTGAAGGGCTTGGGCTGTGAGGAGTTGCAGCCTGCAGCTGAATGCAATGGAGACAAGTATGAGCTGGCTGGAGTGGGGGAGCAGTTGGATCCCACTGAGTTGGAAGTTGTGCCTGAGGAAATGGGAGAGGCTCCAGCCCCTGTGATGCTGGTCTGTCTACCCATGGAAGAGGCAGCAGCTACCTTTGCACTCAGGGAGAAGCCAGAAGAGCAGTGGATGACTGCTGGATTGATGCTTTCAGGGGGTGCCAGGGGAAGCAGACAGCTCCTGCTGAATTGAAACAGGAGACTTGGGTGCCTGTTGGATTTGGTAAGGTGGGAAACGTCAGGGCTTTTGTCCCTTGGATGGCTCCAAATGGCCTTGAGGGGGAGAGGAAAGGACCCAATGCTAGAAACAGTCCTTAAGTGGACTCTAGCAGTCAGAGCTGCCAAGAGTAATGCGTTCTGGGGAAGAAAGCCACTGGGGAAGTTACATGTCTTTGTTTAGCACCAGGAGCAGGACCAGATTTAGGTTTGATGTGGCCCTAAGCTACTGAAGGTAATGGGGCCCTTTATATGTCCAGCTGTCCTTTGTCAACAACAAATTGTCGCTGTTTTTTTCAGTTGAATGTATGCTATATGGTAATTTATGGACCTAATAGGTATCTAAAGCCATTTGCACATAACAAAATATGTATTTTATCAAAGTAATTGTTGAATTGTATACAGAAATGAGCAAACCAGTGATATTTTAGGGAGCAGGCTAGCAGGCGGGGCCCATTACTTACATCATAGGAGCCTACACAACACAAAACACTGTTGCTGTATATGTAGGTTTTTGTTATGTATTGAAGTTCTCACCCTGGCCACCAGGGGTATTGTGCATACAGTTTTCACTCAGGTCTATGTCAGTTAATTTAGGCGGGAAACCCTGGGCTGTATATGTTGCCAGCCGGCTGCCTATAAAAGCAGGCCGGCTGAGCTGTTATTGTTCAGTTCCAGCTTACTTATAAAGAGCTATTTGGAGAAATATCTGTGTCGCCTGCTATGTCCACCCACTACCTAATAGTTTTATTTTGTTTTTTTTTATCTTATATTTTGGAAATGTACATCCAGGGTTTTTTTCCTTAAAATTTTTTGGGGCCTCCAAGAGAGTGGGGCCCTAAGCTATAGTTTGTTTCGATTATACGTAAATCCGTCACTGACCAGGAGTATGCAAAGAGGGGGTTTCTGGACACCTGTGTGGGTGGCATGGGCCTGGAGGTTCCGAAGAAAGTGCCCCCAGATAAAGCCTGGTGGCAAGATTTTGATTTGGAATATGGGGAAGGAGATGGGGTGGACTGGGCCCCATGGAGGAGATTCCACATGGACATCTTGCAGTTGGGGGAAGAAAAGGGGGGGGAAGGTGGGAGTATTGTTCTATTGTTCTTTTGCTTAGTGCTAGTGTGGGGATTTGTGTCAGCATTACATAGGTAGGTGCTTTATATACAGTGATCCCTCGACTTATGAATGCCCCGACTTCCGCATTTTTCGACTTACGAGGGATCAAAGCGGCCGCTGCTTCCAAATTTTTTCGACTTCCGATCGGAAGCCGCGGCCGCTTTAGATAGGGTTTTTTCGAGGTACGAAGCTTTTTTCGACCTATGAATGCGTTCTCTAACGCATTCCTATGGGGACTCGACTTACGATTTTTTCGAGTTCCGACGCTCCCGTCGGAACGGATTACATTCGTAAGTCGAGGGTCCACTGTATTTATCTTTATTGACATTGTGAGGTGTTGGAGGGTCCAGAGTTTGGTTGGTTGCATTCAATTGTTTACAGTGTGTATGTGTGGAGGGGGTAGGTTGTTGGGTCATATTAGCCATATTGGTTCATATGCTGTTGGAGGGGATAGGTCATTGACTTGCTGTGCTGTGTATGTGATGAAGGGGAACCACTCTGGGATAAAGGAGTCTTCCTTTGCTTGTCCCCCTGCTAGTTTAAGTTTGTTGGTTAACTTCTCTAGTAGGGCAGTTTCCCATACACATTGGTACCAGTTGTTTATGCTTGCTCTCAATAGGTCTTTCCCGTGTCTAGTTATGGTATTTCTAGCTGTTGAGAGTAAGTCACTTGTCATGTACATGTGCATTATTGTCCTGGAATACAATTGTGCTTGTTCTGGAGTTACTTCTATTGCCTGTTTCGTTATTATTTCCTGCAATATTGGGACATTGGCTTGATCCACCTGACTCTTTCTAGGTTCTTATGCTGATATATAATAGCGAGGAATGTTCTTGGAACAAATGTAGTGTTTTATTGCAACCGTATCTGCTTTCATGAGAAGAATGGAAACTCAGATATTGCATAGAAAGACCGTGGGGTCTGCCCTTGTAGCTTTCCCCGCCAGTGAGCTGCTGGCCTATTCCTAGCCCTGACCATTTCCTAACTATGCGGCAGGCCTGTTCAAGTTGGCCAGGCCGCAGTTGCTAACGTAAACAGGGTGGGCGTGGCCCCAAGGGCCGAACCCGGTAGCACCTCCCTCCATCAGCCTTGCTTGTCCGCCTGCAAAAGTTTCCTCCCGCCTTGCTCCCTCACAGAGCGACTTCGCATCACATGACCCATCCCTAGTGCTGGAACCTTTTTTTGCCGCGGGCCTCCCTCGGAATCACAAGACCTCTTTGCCTCTGGACGCATTGCCACCCTGTTCTGAGAACCGTCCGCCTCCACCCTATAGCCAGGACACCGGAGCACACACCCTGCTCGGGTCTCAGTGTCCTAAGAGAAGGGGTCTTGGCTGAGGCGACAAGAGGATGTGACACCGGCCGGGAGCGGTGGTCGCTTGTGCCGGGTGGGAGGGGGACTATTTTCTGAAGGAGGGGGCGAAGAAGAGAAAGGCGGCGGAGGTATATCTGGGCGGGGCAAGATGGCGGCGCCCTGTGGGCTTTAAGAGTCCTGAGTGGTAAACAGCTGAGCGTAGGCGAAGGAGGCGCAGCCGCCGGAGCGGAATCCGAAGGGTGAATATCCAGGTTTTGGGTTGGGCAAGAATGAATGGATGACAGTGGGGAAAGCAGGGGGGGGGGAGGAAGAAGAAACGGGGGTAGAGATGAGAGGAATAAGGGGCAGTGGGGAAGGAGTGGTCCATCAGGCGAGAGGAAGCAGAAAAGAGGATGAAGCATGGGGGCAGGGCTGTCTATGTTTGCATCGGAGCAGAAGGGAGGCGAAGAAACAATAAAGGGGTAGCGTGCATTTAAATTGGAGCTTTTTGGTTTAGGAACGCCTTTTTGTCATTGCAACTTTTCAGTTTATCTGTAACAACGCCCCTGAGAGGTAGGTCAGGGAAAAGTGGTGTGTTGTGGAGGGGAAGAAAGAAAGTGGCGATGCGCAGGGAAAGCTAAATATATTATGGGGGAGGGGCATGCGGGCAAAGAAATAATAAAAGGTAATGCGTCTCTGAATTGAAGCTCTTGCTGCGGAATAGTGTTTGCCTAAAGCAGGGTGGGGAGAAAAATGGAGAAGATGAGGGGAAGATCAGGTCTAAGTGTTATTTGGGGTGGGGGCCGAATGAGGAAGGGGCACGGTGGGGGCGGTGTAGAGAAGCAGAATCGTAAGACAGCGGCTAAATAATACTTACGTTATAGTGCTTGTTTTGTGATCAGAGTGCTTCATGTACTGTACATTGGGGTTGTAGCCAATGCTAGTTCTACTGACAGCAGACTTATTGATATTAATTGACCTAACTTACCCATGTAACTTGGGCATTAGTGGTTCTACTGAGTAGGACTAGCAGTTGATACAACCAATTGTTTATTGTTTTAAAGCTATGAAGCAAACCTTTAGACAGAAGAAATGGAGACTAAGGTCCAAAAAGGGGGAGAAAGCAAGGGTAGATGGGCTGTGTTGTTATGTAAGGAAGGGTAAAGGAATGATATTTATTTCAGCTTTATAGCTTTTAGTGTTATTTGTGTGCTATTCCTGTGAGGTGGGCAGGGCTAATTAGAGGTGGTAGTGGGTAGAGATGGGGGGGGGGGGAGGACAAAGACATGGGTGAATTGCCTTTGTGAATCTTCCCCAGTCTGTTCTCTTGTGTTTAAGCTTGTTTTGAAACGTCCTCTCCCTGCCCCTTGAACCAGGAAGTCCCTTCCTTCTAAGGGCCCCTTTATCTGAGATGCATTTTAACCAGTGTTTGGCAAATCCTGACTAACCTGTTTTTGAAAATGGAAAGTTGGCTAGTGTATATAGCCCCCCTTGGATCCTACTTGTGGGCTTCTCATAGGTATCTGTTTGGCCACTGTGATCCAGCAGGGTTTTTCTTACGTTCTTTTGGGGGGAAAGAAAATGCACCCTTCTCCTCTGAAAAACATCATGTTGACTAGCTCTAATTCAGAGGGACCCACAAATAAAGGAACAAAATACTCTTTTGTTTTTAGCTGGATTATTTCTGTTGCAAGGCTTTCTGTTTTTCAGGCACAGTCAGCTGGCTTGCTTATCCTATTGTTCTTGTGGATCTCTGGCTTAGATTGAGAGGAAAACCACTCTTCCTAGGCATAGCTGTCAGTAGAGGGTATTCAAGGTGGTTGTATGCAGTACTTAAAAATTCTCAATTCTTTGTGTGCGTATGGCTGGTGATGACTTCTGTAAAATTTTACTGACTAATACCAACTATGGCTAATTTGTCAAAATGGCAGGCATACTTGAAGTACCTCAGGCCATCTTGTCTAATGAGCTTGTTACTAATAATACTCCCCATCACTTGAAATAAGATTAATCCTTCAGAGTTTATGAAAGTTATTCCTTACAGGCATTGATTGTCTACAGTCAGGGAGAAGTTGTGGACTGCAACTTCCTCCAGCCCTAGCCAGTATGGCCAATAATCAGAGCTGATAGCAATTGTACTCCACACTGTCTGGAGGGCACTATGTTGGTTCTGTATGAGCAGTAATGAGTCAGTTTGGTCCAGAAGGTTGGATGTGGAAACTGTATTGAGCTTTCAGTCTATTTACTAGGTTGCCTTGGGCAAGTCATATTTGAGGGCCTTGTCTATAGCAATTCAAAGTAGAATCCACTTCAGCAGAATGTTACAGGAGGCTTTATGATAACTATTGTAACGTGCAGACTAAACTTCATGTTCTGGTTGACTTGGCTGTGTGTGAAGGGAGATGACACCCAAAAAGTCCGCATTGAAAAAAAGAATGCACTTCTGGATCAGAGTACCTTAAGGATCGCCATAGCCCTTATATTGCAGCTCAGTCACAGGAGTGCTGTTAGTAGCCCCCCCCCTCCAATGTTACAGAGGCCAAGCTGGCCTCAACTTGGTTGCGCATGTGTGGTTGGTGGGTCCACACTGTAAGCACCCTTCCAGCAGAGATTCGGCCAGCTGGCCTTTGCAGCTGCTTAACTTTTATTTTTGTTATTTATTTATTGCATTTTTATCCCACCTTACTTCCAATGAGCTCAGGGTGGCATATGTATTTCTACACCTCACTCTAAATTTTATCCTCACAACAACCTTGTGAGGTAGGTTAGGCTGATAGACAGTGACTGGCCCAAGGTCATACCCAGTGAGCTCCGTGACTTAGTGGGGATTTGATCCTAATCCCTAGTCCAACACTAACCACTATACCACACTGACTCTTTTTACTTTTTGATGTGCCAGTCACATTAATGATTATTTGCATTCTTATTTTCTTAATTGTGTATTGTATTTTAATGTTGTACACCGCCCTGATGTGTTGTGATATAGCAAAATTATGTAAGACCAAGACCCAGTTTTGCATTGCATTTCTAACAAAGATGAGCCAGATGTCCTTGGGAATGCTCATGGCAGCGTTTGAAATTAACAGGGCGCCAGGTGCATTTTGCGCCTAAGGATTTTATCCATTTGCGAGCACCTCAAAAAGTCTGGGTGCCATTTTTTGTGCCTGGCTGACACTCAAGGATTACAGAAATGTATGTGCTTTGAAGCTTCAAAGTATACGTTAAGGATAGTCAATATGTTAAGGAGTTTAACAATAAAGGGTAGTGTTTTGAAAACTGAAGTATAGTACCAATATTTTTATTGTAAACACCAAATTAAACATGTATTAACAATTTCTGTTAAAAATGTGATATTAGCAATGTGTTACTTATGTAAATTGTGTATTAGTTCATGCTTATCAGAATAATAAATAAAAAGTTTTGCTGACACCTCCCCCCCACATGGCGACTAGACATTCTGTTTGGGTGCCCACAACCCAGGTCCCAGGGGCCATTTGTCTCCTAGCTTTTCTATCTCAGTTTCTAACACTGGCTCATTGGCAGGGCAAGCTAGAGGCTGCTATTTCTAGTTTCTTTTCAGTATCTTGTATTCAGGGACCTGTTGATTTTAAACCTTTTTGTATAGTCAAAGAGCTGTAAGGACATAGCTAAAGGGGTAACTTACAGGCATTACTTTTTTGAGCCATGATAGAAGAAGCTTTAGATTTAAGTCTTCCAGTTAGGTCTTGCTCTTTTGAGAGAGCCTTGATCACCAAACATGGCTTGACATGGCATCTTCATTCCTACAATTGTTCCCTGGTCATGGCTTCCTCCCAGAAATCATGGGAGCTCAAGTTTATCATGGACTCTGAGGGTTAAGAGGAGGGGTAGGCAACCTAAGGCCCATGGGCCCAATCACCTTCTCAATCCGGCCTGCGGACAGTCCAGGAATCAGTGTGTTTTTACATGAGTAGAATGTGTCCTTTTATTTAAAATGCATCTCTGGGTTATTTGTGGGGCATAGGAATTTGTTCATTTCCCCCCCAAAATATAGTCTGGCCCACCACATGGTCTGAGGGACGGTGGACTGGCCCACAGCTGAAAAAGGTTGCTGACCCCTGGTTAAGAGACACTGTATTTTCCTCACAGAGCTACAATTCCCAGAGTTCCCTAGGAAGAGGGATTGATTTTTAAAGCATTCTGGAAGTTTTAGCTGTGTGAGCTATATATGTGTCTCCTAGCAACTCTCAGCACCCTTGCCAAACTACAGCTCCCATGATTCTTCAGAAGAGTCCATAATTGTTGCAGGTGGTATCTTAGTGCTTTAAGGATATGGCACATGTGTGCAACTTAAAATTGTAGGGCAGGAGCCCTCTGGAAAGACTCAAAATACAGTTTGTGGTTTTAGTTGGGGCAAATTGTTGAATGTAGGAGTGCTCAACAGCTATTTACTCATCATCCTTTCTCTTTATTTTTCCTATCCACTGATGTTAATGAAAAGTCAGATTTTCTAGCAGTGGAAAGAGAGTCAGCATCACAGCTAAAGCATTCTGAACTTTTGCATCTTATTGCAGCCTGTTTTTTCTTGAATGCTATTAAATGCTCTGCAAGTGTTTGGGATTAAAAAAATATATTGCAAATGTGATCTTCTTTGACGTTGAGTGCCCTTCACTAACCCATATATATATAAGCTGTCCTTGCTGTTGGATGGCAGTTGCTGAATGCCTTAAGGAGAGTTTTTGGTTTTTGTGCTTGGGTTTGGTTTCTGCTTACAAAATGGCAGCATTGCCTGTCAGCTGTCACAATCTAAACAAATCTAACATAACTTCCTTTTCAGTTTTCCCTGACGGTTCCAAGACTCTGGGAAATGGCGGTTTGGTTCTGCAGCAACAGCTCTTTTGTCAAAGAATTATTGACGCTGGGTCTGTCCTGAAATTAAAGCTCTGTGCAAGATGTTGTGTTACTATTGCTAGTACAATATCAAAATAGCAGTGAAAAGGAGGTGATGACACTGGAGATGAAGACAACAGTGGCAGGAGTCCAGTTGACTTGGCACCAGCCAGCATGACTTGGCTTGAGGCATTCAGCCCAGTTCTTGGCATTAAAAGAAAAGTTAAAAACCTGCCCACTTTTTGGTGTTTGCTAGAAATCGGTGTGTTCGCAAAAATAGAATCCTGTAGGCTGTGAGGATTTCAATCTCATTTTGAAAGGCAAAAATAGGAAATGTCCAGAAAGTCTGTTTAAAATGCTTTGTTAGGGGTGGTGGGAGAGCTTTACTTTTTGAATCTCAAGATGGGCCTGGGTTCAAATATCAGGCCTCACGTACAGATTCCTGTATTGTTTTAGCCAGCCTGTGATGTATCAAACTCAGTTTGCCTTCTGTAAAATAATAATAATGCCCTTCGTAAAATCAGGATAATCACCCTAAAGCTGACTCTATAATCTGCTGGAAGCTAACTGTTAATTGGCAAGAACACTGTACTCCAGTTATACTTGGAACAATACCTGCATAAATAAAATAAAACAAGTATTTTTTGAACCCCATTGATTTTGCTGAGAGAGAATTAGGCATATGTTTAACTCATTTAAAGTGTTGAAGGACAGTTTAATAATAATAACAAAATTTGCTGCTGGTGTACACCAGAATAAGTTTATTTCAGATAGTAGTAGTTTTCATTTTCTGAGCATGCATTTACATTGAAAGCCTTGGGAGTTGAGGTGTAAAGAAGTCAGTATTGGGCTGAAGACAAAAAAAGAACCCATTTCAAAAGCAGGGGTTTTAATTTTTTCTCTTGCCTCAGTAAGACGGAAGCAGTGGGAGTCAACACAGCCAGTGTGGCATGCACAGAAGCACTTTGTGTGAAGAAGAATGGCTCAGCATGGAAATATCAGCCATCTTCTGGCCATATTGGATTCCCCATATCTGACTGTCCTGGAAGGTGTAAAGACTGAGCTTAGAGAAATCATAAGCTCAGGTAAGTATCAGTCATGTCTCCAGTGATGTCCACAGTATTTCTGAAGTTCCTCACATTTTATTCTGAAGCAGCTGTCCCACATCTGCTGCTGAACCTAAGGTGGCCACTGAATAGTGCTATTTTAAATTGTTGTAGTAGTAGTAGTAGTAGTAGTAGTAATAATAATAATAATAATAATATAATATAATATACCACCTTCTTAGAAAATATCAGGGCAGCATACAGCAGTATAGAAATGTAAGCCATTGCAATCAGTACAGAACAATAATTGAAACAACTGGCTTCTTGAGATTTAAACTGCATAGGCCTGCTGGCATGGTCTGCAAGAGACACCTTGAGAGTCAAAAGCGAGGGTGCATGCTCCATCTCTGCTGGAAGAGTGTTCCACAGCATGGGATTGGCAACACCAAACACCGTACTTGTAGCTGAGGCTAATGGCACCTCTCTGATAAGGGGCTGGCACTAACAGTTCTCCTCTATATAATCTCAGTGATGAGGCTGGGATAGAAATGCTCAGAAGGTTAAGATATCATGGGCCCAAGTTGTTCAGGGCTTTGTATAGCATCACAAGAGTCTTGAGCCTGGCTCAGAATTATAGAGACAGCCAACAGATGTTTTAGCAGAGGTGTCTCATGTTGCTTGCCACTCAGTCTTCAATTAAATCTTAGAATCCCCACTGAAAAATGTAAACTTGTCAGGTGATAACATTTTAAATTATATAGCAACTATATAACCAACCTAGCAGTTCAAAAGCACGTCAAAGTGCAAGTAGATAAATAGGTGCCGCTGCAGCGGGAAGGTAAACGGCGTTTCCGTGCGCTGCTCTGGTTCACCAGAAGCGGCTTAGTCATGCTGGCCACATGACCTGGAAGCTGTACGCCAGCTCCCTCAGCCAATAATGCGAGATGAGCACCGCAACCCCAGAGTCAGTCACGACTGGACTTAATGGTCAGGGGTCCCTTTACCTTTATATGGGGTTTGGCAATGGATCAGTGTAGATAAGGGGTAGTCAACCTCTTTATACATACCGCTCACTAATGCACCTTTCTTGATGGTAAAATTTCCTTACTGCCCACCAGTGCTCGATGGAAGGAGGATTCAGCTTGTACCGCCCACCTAGAATCCTGAAACACCCACTAGTGGGCAGTAGGGACCAGGTTGACAACCCCTGGTGTAGATAGATAGACTCTCTGTGCCCTTCTGCCAAAAGACTGATATTAATTCATTGGAAAGATAATACCCTGGTCCCCCTCAATCAATGGATAGAAGTCATGACAATGCTTGCAGCATACAAATGGATTGCTTTTAGACAGATTGTGTATGGATAAATAAATTGATAGTTTGAATCCATTTATGAAAAATATAATTTGTTAATAATTTTACATTTGGTGGAATAATTGTATTATTTATACACCCGTATATTGTATTGTATTTCAATTTCAGCCCCCTTTCTTTTCTTTCACTTTACTTCCTTACTGAAAACTTTCAATAAAATATTAAAAATTAAACAAATCCTATAATCCCCACAGGATAAATATTAAATTATGTAGTACTCAGTGGATTTATTCTGTAACCTCCTATATAAGTTTCTTCAAATCATTTCTAACCAATACATCTTTTTTGTGTATGTGAATGCACTGATCTGTAATTGTGTTTTCTTTTGGTGGCCAATAACCACATCAGACCGCGGGCCAGTGCTTGTAAATACCTTGGTGGAAAACTACTTGGAAACAAGTTCCGAGCAAGTCTTGCACGTCCTGTGCTCGCTTCAGGAGCCGCATGACAAGGTAATGTACACATATGTTGTCATAAGAAACGTTTCTCCAGAAATTGAGAAAACACTCAATGGAAGAAGGGATGTTTGAAAAGTCTGCCATGTGTCATTGAGCTGAAGTGGGGCCCACTTAGATCATAAGATGAGCGCGGCTGAATGAAGCCAGTGCCCATCTAGTCCAGCATCCTGTTCTCACAGTGGCCAATCAGAATGGGAAGCCTGCAAGCGGAACCTGCGTGTAGCAGCTATTTTCTCGCTTGTGATTCTCAATAACTGGTATTCAGGAGATGCAGCCTGTGACAGCAGAGGTGGAACATAGCTACCATGGCTAGTAGCCATTGATAGCTTTATCCTCCATGATTTTGTCTGATCAACTTTTTATTTATTTAATAAAACTTATAAACTGCTTGAGTGTGTGTGTGTTGGGGGGGGGAATACAGCAAAGCAGTTTTTAAAAGCTTGAAGCTGGTGTCCATCATTGCCAATCACTTCCCATGTGACTGTAGGTGTCTCTGAGCAGCTTCTTCCATGGTTCAGTCTTGAGCATGTATGAATGAAGCAACCTTGTGAATTGAGCCAGTTGTGGGTCTTTAATTGTGATACTGCTCTTGAACCACAACCACTAGTTAAATGAAACTGCTGTGGGGTGTGTATCTTCCACATTTGTACTTGTTTGTATTATTTTTAGAATGTTTCTGAATGCCAGCCAACCATGTCCCTAAACCAATATTCTCAGCAGTCAGCGGTCATTGAGTCAATATTGGACTGTTTTGGAGTTGTTGCCCTTTTTAACCTCCTTAATGTCTCCCCCAAAGATTGATTGTTCTTCTGCAAACTGGGGTTTCTTCTGAACATGCTAATATGCCCATGTTTTTCAGTGCCCTCCTTTTTACTATAATCCTCTTGGCATTCATTAGTTGCATTGGCTTTTGGAAGGAGAGATTTTTATATTGTAAGCCACTTTGAGTTTATTTTATAGTGAAAGGTGGGATGTAAACAATTAAATATTTATTTCATTCAGTTTATATACAATTTGATGGTAAAAAGCAGCTTTAAAAAAGATTAAAGCAAATTAACAGTAAAAAGATTCAAATAATAATTGAAATCAGTGATAAGCTAAAAACAGGTAAAAACACATATCAGCATTCTACATTTCTGGATAGGCTTGTCTGAACAAATGTTATCAGCAGGTGCCAAAGAAGGTAAAGGTAAAAGGACCCCTGACCATTAGGTCCAGTCGTGACTGACTCTGGGGTTGCGCTCATCTCGCATTATTGGCTGAGGGAGCCGGCGTACAGCTTCCAGGTCATGTGGCCAGCATGACAAAGCCACTTCTGGTGAACCAGAGCAGCGCATGGAAACGCCGTTTACTGCTGCAGCGGTACCTATTTACTTGCACTTTGACGTGCTTTTGAACTGCAAGGTTGGCAGGAGCAGGGACCAAGCAACGGGAGCTCACCCCGTCTCGGAGATTTAAACCGCCAGCCTTCTGATTGGCAAGCCCTAGGCTCTGTGGTTTAACCCACAGCGCCACCCACGTCCCTGCCAAAGAAGAGTATATAGCAAAATGTTTGCCTGATGTCAGTAGGCAGGGATTTCCAAAGTGTGGTTGCTGCAGCGCTAAAGGATTGGGGTTTTTTTTTTTACAAATGCAGAACGAATGTTATGTGGTAACCACGACAGAGCCAATTTTACAGATGGAAGTGGGCAAGTGGGCATATTCATGGGGTAAGGTGATCTAACAGGTGAACCAAGTCCCATGTTATTTAGGAGTGTTTTGAGATGCCTATGAAAGAGTGAGAGCAGGTTCAGTTATATATTTCGGCTTCCCTCCAGATAAATTCTCCATTTGCTTTTATCACAAGTTCTCTCTTTTTTGATTTCTCTTAGCACCTTCTGGACAAAATCAATGAATGTATGAGCAGACCAAGTACCCGTCTCCCCGCTCTTTCACTCCTTGGGCATGTGATAAGATGTCAGCCATCTTGGAAACATAAGCTTTCTCAAGCATCTGTCCTGGTTACGTTGCTTAAGTGTCTTAAGGTATGGATGCTGTGTAGTTGCAATTCTTGTTTATTTATATGTTCTGTGGAATGTGATGACATACAGTGACCTCTCACAACTTGGTTTCCTCCAGATGTTCAGTGCTAAAACTTGCATCATCCCTGACTATTGGCTGTGCTAGCTGGGGCTGATGGGAGTTGTAGTCAAACAACATTTGGAGGGTGCCAGCCTGAGATACGGAAACAAAACCCTTTTGGACAGTGGTCACGGCACACTGTGGCTGCAATGCAAACCTTTGTGAATGGCCTCCAACCTAGAACTATTCATCAGGTAGGGCACATTCACATAACACATTTATCACTTACCGATTTCTCTTCAATCATCCTCCTGCCATAGTGCAAGGACAGATAATGAGTCAAAGCCTGTTCCTGTTCATGCAAGTTGGATCAGTTTCCCCTCATTCATATCAGAATTTTCTCTTTTCAAGGGATGTAGGCTTTAATTCTGAAATAAATAACATCTCTTTCTTCACAACTGGGTTTGGGGTTTGTTTTGTTTTCATTGGGCTGTGCCCTAATCAGAGTAGGAAAGTTGAAATTAACAGGCCCAAGTTAGTAACCTGTTACTGTTTTTAATAGGTCTGCTCTGAGTAGGACTAATATTTGATCCAACTCAGTGTGTTTTTACAACTATTGTCCCAAATAGGGTCTTGGCTGTTGGCTCTCTCCCCCCCCCCCCCGCCCCCTGTGTAGTTTTGGCCAAGCCTCTCAAACATTGTGTCACATTTTAAATTTGGCACTTAACTCATATTCTGTTACTTTTATTGAACCCTGTTTATGTAAAAACGAGAGTAGGGAAATTAAATAACCCCTTTTTTAAAGGGAGTTTGTGAGAAATAAAAATTGCTTTAAATATGGTGGTATCATTCAAAGACCCCTGCAAGGAGAAAACTAGGTGTTGTGCAGAGGGACCTAAACCCTTCTACCTGACATGCTGCTTTATATGTAAAATGTTGGGTTTCCTTCATCTGTAGGAGCATAAAAGCATGTGACACTAGTGGTGGCAAAGTACTGCATTTCAGGAAACCATTTACCACGTTGTAAGGATTGTACAAATGCAGTCTCTGCTAAGGAGTGTTGAAAGAGCTATTGATATCCTAACTGAACCCACAGAAACGAAGGCAATGGAGCAGAGGGCTTTCCTAACACTTGTGATGCATCTGTCAGGAAATCTTAAACCTCTGGATAGTTGTCTTTTTCTTTTTCCTATTCATCCTTTGCAGAGTGACACAGATGTAGTGGTCCTCATCACAGGTGTGCTAGTGTTAATAACGATGCTGCCAATGATCCCCCAGTCTGGGAAGCAGTACCTGCATGACTACTTTGGCATCTTTGGTCGCCTTTCTTCCTGGAACATGAAGAATCCAGGTGAGATGCTAGAAAAGGTCTGCTGTGAACAAGCTTACCCTTGGGAAAGTCTGTAGCTCAGTGGTAGGGCATCTGCTTTGCATGCAGAAGAGCCCCTGCCAGTCAGCATAGATCAGTGTTGTTTTAGTCCACCCACATCAACGTAATGAAAACTCAATGTAGCCCATGCTGAGCTAAATAAACCAAAGGCCTGGCTGAGTATAAGGCAATTCACTAATTCTCCCAGCCTTGCTGAAGGTCCTAAATTCAGACTACAATTCTGGCCCTGGATACACAACCCCCTGAAATTGTGGCATAGTGTTTTCAGAGTGTTGGACCCAGGACCTGGGAGATCCTGACTCTTTAAATCCTGACTCTTGCCTTGAAAGCTCATTTGGTAACCCTGTGTCACAGTCATTGTGTCTCAGCCTGTACTTTACAAGAAGCAGCCCTTGAAATTGACTGGAAACTTCTATCAGTGCAAAATGCAGCAGCCAGATTTTTACTGGGGCTCCATTTTGATCTTTCATCATCTGGCTTTTAAATCGGCTACATTGAAGACTCACTTTTACTCTGACCTCTGACACCCTAGATGTAAATTTTCAGGACACACCACAATTTTTGTGATTGTAGGTTATTTTTAATGTTTGCATTTTAAATTGTTGTAAAGACTGTCATCTAATCTCCATTTTAACAGATTGTCCCAGAGTGAGCCATGGAGTTTAAATCAGACTTGCACAGAGTTTTCTAAAAAGCCATATTTTCCTAAGGTGCTGAACTTACAACCAGTCCTGTTCAAAATTATTCTCTCTCCGCTCCCTTTGTGCATCTATGGAATTGTGGCACTTACTATGATAATATTTATATTTATTTATATTCCTCCTTTTTCTGAGACTAGGACTCAAGGTGACATACACAAATTAAAAACAACACAGATAAAATGCAAAAAGCTGAAAACATGTAAAAGACATGTTAAAAAGTAATTAAAGTAATGGAGTTAAAACAATACTGAAAAACACAAATCATTCAGCTATTAAAACACAAGTAATAAAAATAGCACAGCAGTATTTTTAGGGGGGGGGGCACATGTCCAGAGACCTCAATAATAGGAGTCATTGTAACCTGCTTTACATCTTTACCTCCCTAGGATACATGACTGACATCTACCTGGTCCACCTCCATGCCAGTGTGTATGCCCTCTTTCACCGCCTTTACGGAATGTACCCTTGCAATTTTGTCTCCTTTCTGCGCTCCCACTACAGTATGAAAGAAAACCTGGAGACCTTTGAAGAGATAGTTAAGGTAAAACTTTTTATTTAAAGCACATCTTGTTTGTGTGTACCTATAAGTCAGAAAGACCTGACCCAACCTTCTTTTTCGGAATTGCATGATTGCTGGTATTTATTTATTTTTGTATTGGCTGTTTGCTGTACCAAAACGAATAACTAGTTGAACCTGCATCTGAGGAAGTGGGCTTCTAAAGGGAAATCAGAAGTCCAGCAATCAATTGGAACTGAAAATTAATACCTGCAATCAGGTGTGTATAAGAGGGCCATATATTTGCATACAGAAGGTCTTGGGTTCAATCCCCAATAACATCTCCAGATGGAGGTGGGAGAGAATCCCTGCCTGAAACCCTAGAGAACTGCTGCCAGCCATAGTGGACAGCACTGAGCTAGATTGATTAATGTTCTTAAAGACAAAGGGACCCCTAGACGGTTAAGTCCAGCATGACTAAACCGCTTCTGGTGCAACAGGACACCATGACAGAAGCCAAAGCACATGGAAATGGCATTTACCTTCCCACTGCAGCGGTACTGCAGGAGCTGAGACAGAACACCAGGAGCTCACCCCGTTGTGTGGACTCGAACTGCCAACCTAAAGATCGGCAAGCCCAAGAGGCTTGTTGGTTTAGACCACAGTGCCCCCCGCGTGCCCCCCCAGTAGTCTTACTAGGTATAAGGCAGCGTCCTATGTTCATCACGTTTGTTTACAGCTACCTGGAAATAACAGAACTGTGTTGTAACAGTCAAAAGGTCGTCTAGACCTCTGATAATAGAAAAAAGAAAGTATTCAACACAACACACAGCAACAGAATTTGCTTCCACAGGATGCAGTGATAGCTAACTTAGATGGCTTGACAAGAGTTTTAGGCATATTCAAAGACAATCTGACTGTAACGGGCTACTGACCCTGGTGGATATCTTCAACCTCCACAGTAAGAGGGAAGTACCGGTATGCTTCTGAATACCAGCTGCTGGGAATCACCAGTGGGGAGAGATGTGTTGGGCTTGGGTCATGCTTGTATCATGGGCATCTGGCTGAACAGTATGAGAACAGGATGCTAGTCTAGATGGGACTTTGTTGGTCTGATCCAACAGAGCTCTTTTTATGATATAGCAAAATAAAATACCTATTTTCTCTCTCTGTTTCTTCCAGCCAATGATGGCACATGTGCGCATCCACCCTGAGCTAGTGACTGGATCCAAGGATCACGAACTGGACCCTCGGAGGTATGTATATTCCCATCCCTTTTAAAAGAGAGGCTGTGATTGAACATTTAGCTTGTTCCTTCTGAAATAAAAATACTACGTTCATGGCATTCTGCAATTAACCCTTTCTAAAATCATCCCTAGGTTAGACCATAGTGACACCCATGTCACCCTAGGGTTGGCTTTTCAAAAATCTTTTAAATGTTTTTGATAAATATTTCCTGTAAATAGAGATTGTATCATAAATTCTGTGATGGGGTGGAAATTGACTGGTGGTGCTTGGACCTAAAACAGGTGGAAGAGGCTAGAAACCCATGATGTTTTGATAGAATGTGCCAGTATCTCCCTGGACCCAGCAGAAGCTTCCTCTGAAGATGACTACTATTCACCTTCCCAGCAGATGGGCTCTTACTTACAGCATCGCCCCTCTGATTTTGTTTCCAGTTCTTCCGTTGCTTTGCAGAAAAACTTTGGTAAGGTCCCGCAGCTCTTCAGAATGTCTATAAACAGCAGGCGCCGTCCTTGAAGCACCTGCTAGGAGCAGATGTATTGCTCATTCTAGCAAACCAAGTTTACTAGTTCTTGGCTCAGAATGCCGTTCTCTGTCCCTTCTTTTTTTGCCTTAACTACGGTTTCCTGTGACACATGCCCTGATGCTAACCAGACCCTGCCATAAACTGGTTTTGCTAACCTTATCTAAGCTGGAACTGTTGATGTACATGGTAAGTGAACTCATGTATAAGGCAGCAAGTGGAGGGATGGAAGCAGACACTATGCCTGTGGTTGAATCCTGGTTTTTGCAAACCATGGTTTATTGCAAGCCAGAGTAATGGTTGCAGTGGGCAACCATAGCTTGCTGAAGACTGCTCTGGGAATTGTATCTATATGTCTAATGTTCTGACCTGCCACTGTCTTCCCTGTGCCCCACTTGAGTTGCTTATACTGCTTTAAAGCAGGGGTCAGCTCTCTTTTGACGAGCCCCTTTCAGAACTTCATGCTGTGCTGTAAATTTCCATTTTCAGCTGGTTCAAGAAAGCCCACCATCATGTTCTCCTTCCAAAGAAAAAGGCTACTGCCAATCAGAGTAGATAGTACTAGATGAGATTGACCAAGAATCTGACTTGGTATAACACAGCTTCCTATATTCCTGGAAAGGGCTGTAGCTCAGTGATAGAACATCTGCTTTGCATGCAGAAGGTCCTAGGTTCAATCCCTGACATCTCCAGGTAGGGCTGGCAATGTCCATTTTCTGAAGTCCTGGAGTGCTCCTCCCAGTCTGTGACAATACTGAGCTAGATAAAACAATGAACGGTGTATGCAGCAGCTTCCTATGTTCCTAATGCCTAATTTTTGATAGCATTCCAAGTTTTTTTCCTGTGTACACACACACACACACACACACACACACACACACACACAAAAACACACACTACAAATTTTGGGAGGGGGAATCCTGCTGGATAGGAAATGATTTTTATATGGCTTTTTTAATTTTGGGAGAATAATTCCCTTTTACCCTTTATTCTGCATCTTCTTTAATAAAAAATACAGGAAGATCAACTTCTGTCGCTTCTCGGCTGTCGCGAATGCCAGAGCAGCTACCTCAGATGTTGAAGTTTCAGTCCTCGTTTCTGTCAGATGAGCAGGTAACCCTGCTTGTGTTGCGGCTGTTATATTTTTCTTTTACTGGTTACAGTTATAAATTGTTGTCCAGAAAGATCTCAGGAAAATGTATAATAAAAGATAACACAACAAAATACATCAAATGAAAGAATGCAGAAGCCATAAATACTGATCACTTGCAGCGGTTGAGTATTAAACCAATTAAAATCTCAAATCTGTAAAGCCCTGGGGAAACAAGAGCATCTTCAACCTGTGTCTCAGTGTAAAAAGTGAGGATGACAAACACTGCTCTAGAAGGGAGCTAAGAGGAAGGGCCCCAGATCAGTGTCAAATCACCTGCTTTGCCATGCAGAAGGTCCCAGGTTCAATCCCCCCGGTATGTCCAGATAGGGCTGAGAAAGACTTGTGTCTGATTCCCCTGAGAGAGTCGCTGTCAGTCAGTCTTGATAGTACTGAGCTAGATTGACTGCATGGTCTGACTTCAGTGTATGGCAGCTTCCTGTATTGGGAGTTTCAAAGCTTGGGTACCACCACAGAGAAGGCCCTGTTATGTGTCCTTGAATCACAAATCCTTATCGGGGTCAATGAGCAGACACACACACACCAGTCAGTTAATGATTGAGTTGGTTGGCCTTGTAAAAGGTGCTTCTGCAGAGACTATAGCCATGCAGGGCTTTATTTAATTTGATGCCAGTGCCTTAAATTCGGCCCCAAACCACACAGGCAGCCAGTGCTGGGTTAAAATGCTCTTACCTTGCTGCCCTAGTTGATGACATGCTCCCGTCAGCCCCCCAGCCTTGTCAATGGGAGTTGGGAGCCCAAAGCATCTGGAGGGTACACCAGGTTGGTGAAGACTGGAATAGAGATGGAAGTTTAAAGTGGTGATGGCACTGAAAGTGGATGCAGGAGGTCCGATTTTCCCTCCTTTCTATTGGGTACACTGGGGAAAACCCTGCCACTCTTTTTCCAGGTGACCTTCTGGAGCCCTGCCGTTGCTTGTGGCATGACCACTCCCCCCCACTCCCCTGGAATTGTTTTGGAGACACCTTATACCACAGCCCAGACTCTCAACAGGACCTATATCGCATCAGGTAGGGCCAGCCATATTGGGGTTTTCTTTTCAGCACCCTGGCAGTTTTGTCAGCGACAAAAACTAGTTAAGTGTCAAACCATTGGCCTGTGACATTATTGCACAAGCCCCTGAAGCCTATAAACTGGGGCTTGGGGTGTGGACCTCTCATATGTGGGGGGCCCAAAGCGGCCCTTTTGGCTTCTGTTTGGCCCTTGGGCCTTTTCGCAGGTGTGCCCCAGCAGCCTTGCTCTGTGCCCTCTTTTAGTACTTTTGGTTGGCCAGAATATACCCTTGGTTGCCTGACTGGAGGATGGATAGAGGTGAGTGTGTTTGGTGGGAAGAGAGATATATGTGGGTGCATAGAAACCTCTTAAATTCTGTATGGTTGGTACATAACCTGTGGTACAAAGGTAAAGAGTTAACTTTGCTCTAACTACTTTTGGCCTCTGGCCCTGCCTGCCACTGGCACAGGACACCTGGAATGTTTGCCCATGAGGGAGCATAGTCCTTGGGAAGCTGAAAAGTGTTCCCCCAACCCTTGCTGTGAAAAAAAGGGTCAGGCATTAACATTTGTAAGGGAATATTTTTTTTCTGTATTTCTTTTTAACAGCCAAGAAAGGAGCCCGCCTAGAAACTACCACCTCCCCACCTCCCTCATGCAGTTCAGAAGAAGCTGCTCATGTTTCAGTTTCTACTGCGCCTCACAGAAAGGTACCGTCAAAACTGATAGCGCTTGGCAAAATGGGGATTCCACTTTTGAACTTGGCCTATGAGCAGATTTAAAAAGTAATTGATTATAGCTGACTTTCATGAGACTGGCAAGGCAATTCTGATTCCCAGTTCATCATAAGCAACCATAACATGACTTTCCCCACCCTACATTATGGTGCTGAAATGAAGAAAGCTTTAAGGTCTAACCATGGAGTGGACTTTTGGATGAAAGGACTTTGAGCACAGTGCTGGTTTTGAAAACTGATTCCACTACTCAAGAGGCATACTATTGTTGAATTTTAAACTGTATGTTCCTTGCACCTGGTTTTGTTTCATAGAACTTGGAAATCTAGTTGTTAAAAAAGTGGGGGGGGGGGACACTACTAGCTCTGACAAGTCTGAAGTCTGCATAGCCCTGTCCAAAGAACTCTACTTTAAGTAGAGGCTACTTGCTGTTTCTTTGCAAGACTTACAGACATTCCCCCCTCCCCACATACATGTTCTACTCATGTGTGCCCTTGCATAAGCATAGCACAAGGAAATAAATAAATAGAATCATACCAGGAAATGGCAGGAGAGAGTCCCTCCCTGGAGCCAAAAGTGGACTTCAGTGAGGGTGGAGGAAGAGATGGAGGCCCAGTGGGGTTTTGTTTAGGCTGATCAGCCTCCCCACCTAACAGCTGACACACGGGGTAGCACAGCAGCAGCCACTACTGCTTTCCCACACATCCTCCAGCTAGCCCCAGAGCTTTAGCTCTAGATATTTTGGTCTGGATTGGAGAAAGAGCAGGAAAGAGATCTGGAGAGCAGGGGAAAGTAGGTATTTAGAGGCTTTTTAGAGGGTGTACCCCACTTTACACAATTTTGCTTGTGTGCACCAGGGCCCAGAATGTAACCCCCCCCCCCCACATAAGTGGGTGGACGCCTGTGTTTATAGCCCATCTTTTCTCCAAGAAGCTTATGGTAATGTACATGGTTCTTCCCCACAACAGCCCTGTGAAGGGTGGTTATACTGAGAGGCAGTGATGAGCCTGTGATCACCCAGTGAGCTTTATGGCTGAGAAGGGATTCGAACTCTGGTCTCCCAGGTCTTAGTTGGGCACTCTACACCATACTTGCTGCTCAGCCTCCTTCCTTCCCATCAGTCTTGGCTTGTGGGGGGCAGTCATTTTGTCAGTTCATTCCTATGCAGGGGCTGAATTACCTGCTCTTGGAGGAGGCACACCCAGAGCAGTGACTCAGGTATAGGAGGGAAGCTCCTCCAGAAAACATGTTGTATTATATTTTCCCTTGCACACACGCTTGGTCCTCCTCCTGGTTTTAATTGGGGTGTGTGCATTGGGGGGGGGTGTTCCTTTTCTGTTCGGTTTTGGGGAACATGTGAAGCATTGTGATGGAGATTTGTCTGTGGCATGAAATTCTTGCTCTTTTCTAGGAGGGCAGAACCGATCCCGCAAGGTCTTTGTTGTCCCGACAGCCAAACATCACCCAAAGTTCTCAAGCTCTTGGTAAGCTTCACCTGAATTCCTGCCTCCTAAATCTTTACCGTCTATCATCTCTTACAAATTGGGAGTGTCATTTGCACATCTCTGCTAGTTCATTAGATGGCATTCTAAGTGTGGAAGTTCTTCCAAAGTGCCCCAGCCTGATGAACTGAGGACTCCTTTATTTTTAAAGTGTGCGTGGGTAGAGCCAAAATTTGTGATGGTTTGGAGAAGAGGCTTTTTGGTGTGGTTTGAACTTGCATTGCAACAATGTTTGCCACAGCATACATACGCCACAAGTTAAAACATTTTTCTCTCTCCCCCCCCCCCCTAAAAGATTCTCTTAGCAGTAAAAGTTTGGTAACTTTAAGTGACCTTCCTGGCATCTTGGGTGACCTGGAGGCCTCTTCTCAAGACAGCGGTGAGAAGGACCGAGAGGAAGGTAATGGGGTAGGGGGTGTCGGGAAGTTCAACAACATCATGGCCAAGAGGGCAGACTCTGTGCTCATGAGTCTGCTTGTTGGGATCTCACCGTGTGTGGCTCCAGAGGGAATTGTATGCCTCTGTCCAGCTTTGGGTAGGAGCTGAATGAAAACAGTCTTTTTATAGACTGGCAGTTTAGCCGTGGGCAAGGCTGTATATGTGTGCATGTGCCATGATTTCCCTGGGGAATGCAGAACTTAATGTTAGGCACCAGCTTCAGCTGCTTGAAGAAATATCTCTTTTGAAAACAAGTGGTAGAGCATCTGCTTTGCATGCAGAAGGTCCCTGCTTCAGTCCACCAACATCTCCAGGTAGGGCTTCAGAAAGGTTCCCTGTCTGAAAGCCTGGAGAGCCTGCTGCGGCTGCTGCTGCTGCTGCTGCTGCTGCTGCTGCTGCTACTACTACTACTACTACTACTACTACTCAGTTTGGACAAAACTGAACAAGATGAGCCAGTGGGCAGACTTGGTTTAAAGCAGTTTCTGCTGTCAAGTTTCTAAGCCTCATGGCTGCAAAGAGACTGTTGAAAGTATGTAGGGCAATGCCTGCTGAAATCTCAGAGAGCTATTGGGCTGTCTGAGCAGGACTGCCAAGAGGCTAGAGCTTCACTGCCTCATGACTAGCAAACCAAAAATAAATTCTGCAAAATACTAAATATGGCATTTTGTCCTGCAAAAACTTAAAAAATAAATAAATACTGGAATAGCGTGCTGTACATAGTTACAGAACCCCAAGTGTTTTCTTTATTTGGAGTATGTATTGTCTTGGCACAGAATCTGCCCCCGGCAGGTCTCAGACCCTAATAACAATGTGATTCCTCAAGGAGTGATAACACCAGAAGGTTAAATTATTTTCAGTGCTCCACCTTTTGCAACAGCAGCTAAGATGGGTGGATTTCCTGCCACTGATGAGCAGGTAGGTGGCAGCATGTCTGATCCATCCACACTTTGTTTTTCTCTCTCCTTAGATGCCATATCAAGAGAGATCTCAGAGATCACCACAGCAGACGCAGAACCTGTGGTGCCTCGGGGAGGTTTTGACTCTCCTTTCTACCGCCTGAATGAGGGTCTCCCCAGCTCGAAGAAACCCCAGCTGGCTGCCTCAAGTTCACAGGGGCAGATCCTGGACTCCAAGCCCCATGCGTTGTCACCCCTTGCAGCATCGACACCATGTATGGCCCAATCTGGGCTCAAAAGGTCACTGGATATGCCTAAGCAAACCTTCACGCCTATCGACCTACCCTGCCAAGACTCTGAGAATCATCCTTCTTGTCACCAGCAAAGCCAGGTGTCTCTGGAGTCTCCCATTGTTGCCCCTAGCCCTTGTAAGATTCCTGCACGCAAGTGGATGGGGTTTGGGGACGAGCAGCCCCCTGATTACGAGCACCTCTTTGAAATGGTTTTGCCAAAGACCGCCTACCTTTTTGTCAGCAATAAGACAGAAGAGCTTCTCAGGAAGGCCAATGCAGGTCATGACAAATTGAACTCTTCCTCCCCATCCCCCTTGGAAATGCTGGATCGGCTCATACAGCATGGAGCAGATGCCCACGGCAAACGGCTTGACCAGTAAGTGATGGCAGAGCTTGTATTCTTAAGGCTGGAGCTAGTGCGGTGACAAGAACAGGACTGAACCACTGTTTCAAGTTACTCGTCTGCTCCCTGTAATGCAGAAGTTGGGAACCTGAGGCCTTGGGGCCAAATGCAACTCTCCAGGGCACTCTGGCTCCCCCCCCCCCGAAAGCTCCCATGGCCACTGCCCTCCTTGAGTGTTTTTTCCTGACCAGAATGTAGATGGTTCCTCTTGATTGTCTGAACAGAGGGTAGAGAATGTAGTATGTAGAAACTAGCCTCTATCCCCTAGTCACCTTTTTACAGGAAAAAAGAAATGCTAATTGACTTACTAAAGAACACACAAACAAAACCCTGAAATATGCAAGTAGCATATAAAAAAGATCCAAATGAACCTCACTAAAATATAAGCAAAAAGCTAAGATCCCAAGGCCTATTTGAATAAGAATGTTTTTGCCTTGTCACCTAAAATAAAATAGTGTGATGGTGCTAGACATACTTCCCAGGGGTGGGTTGGGGGTGACTGTGCCATAAATGGGGAGCTACCACTGAGGTTCATTTGTTGCCCTACCCAGTTTTACCTCTGGCCCCACCATTGGCATGTGGCTCTTGGAAAAATGGGATGGGGCTGTGGAAAACTTGGAAATACCTCTGTGACCTTCCTCTCGTCCTCTAGTCTTCTTCAGCTTCCCCCACCCAGTTTGCCAAACAATTCAAAATCTTAATTACATTATGTAGAGCTCGGAAAAACAGTGCACATAACCTGCATGCTCCACTTTAAGAACTTGCTCTGATTTTTTGAATTTTAGGGTTTTTTTGTTTTTTTAAATTATGGCTTGCTAATTGCTAAATTTACCACTACATTGTTGTAAATGGTCACTCACATAGTCCTGAACATTGGGACAGTAGGGTGATGCTTGAAACCACCTGGGGTTTGTTGTTGCTTTAAAAAAACAACAACATTTTTTTACTGCAATCCAGAAAACCCACCATTCTTATTTGTTCCTCAGATTACCTTTCAAAGCAGCTGACTGGACTCACTTTGGAGGTAAGGGGGTCTTTTTTTTGAGGCATGTATTTTAATCCATGTGTTGGAGCAAAACTTTGCTCAGCTTTTGTATCAAGCTGCTGTGCATCTTTCCTCACTGCACTGACGTCTTGCATTTGATGGTGCTCGATAGCTTCCAAGAGTGTAAATGGTATGTCCCCTATTCACTGGCATCTGGTAATCCATTGCAGTTTCTTCATAGACTTTGTGAATCAGAGTGCAGTGGCATCTAACCTAGATGTTAACCAAAACATGGGAAAACTGTCAAGATCACACTTTTCCAAAACAGGACTGCAGAGCACACACCAACCTGTTTGAAGGTGCTTTATGCTATGGGCAATGCTTGGACATCCATCTCTAAGGCTATGAAGACACGTGGCAGCATTTGGGACATTTTAGCTTAGAGAAAAGGCGATTAAGAGGCAACGTTATAGAAATTATACATAGCATTGAGAAAGTGAATAGAGAGTAGTTTTTCTATAACTCGTGGACATCCATTGAAGCTCAATGTCAGCAGATGCAAGACAAATAAAGTTTTCCTTCACACAGCACATAGTTAAACTATGGAACTCACTTCCACAAGAGGCAGTGATGGTCACCAACCTAAAGGGCTTTAAAAGAGAATTAAACAAATTCATCAAGGATAAGACTATTGATGGCAGTTAGCTTTCATGGCTATGCTCTGCCCCCACAGTTTGAAGCATCAATGTTTCTGAATACCAGCTGCTGGAAACCACAAGAGGAGAGAGTGCTATTGCACTCAAATTCTGCTTGCAGGTTTCATACAGGTGTCTAGCTGGCTGCTGTGAGTACAGAATACTGGCCCAGATGGGCCGTTGGCCTGATCCAGCAGGCTTTTCTTACGTTCTTATTCCTGAACTGCAGACCTAATCCTTTAGGAGGAGGAACTTTAAGAGTGCTGGGAATTGTAGCTCTGCCCGGGGGTAAACTGCAGTTCCCAGGATTCTTCAGGGGAAGCCCATGTGCCTTACGTATATTGTGTGTATGCAGCCTTGTTTGTGTGTCCTGTTTGCAAGGTGTCTTAGGCCTGCTGGTTGAATGGTGCCAGCATCTTTGCGTTCCACCCTCTTCTTTCTGCCTTCCTCTCAGGTGATCCTGGCCCAGAGGATTTCCATGTTCTCAGAATCCATCTCATCTTGCTGCACAATGAACTGTTGTATGAGCGCTTCAAGAGGCAACAGCACGCGCTGCGAAACCGGCGACTCCTGCGCAAAGTGATAAAGGTGACAGCCCTGGAGGAACACAACGCTGCCATGGTGAGTGAAGGTCTCTACGGGGAGCCCTTTCATTGCAGGCAGTTTTCCACCTGCTGTGTTACTACTGGGGAAGGGGGACGGAAGGCAACTTTGGATCTGGTAGTGAAATGCAGAATTCCAAGACACTCTTATGTGGCCCCCATAATTCTCCTCACACATCACCCCATATTTCCAGGCCGTGCCTTTCACCAACTCTGCTTTGTGTCTTCCTCGAGTGTTTCTGCATGGCTGGAGAATGTGCTTAAAACGTTGTTTAGCCTTTAGTCATATGTTTAGAAAATCGGTATGAGTTTTAATCTGTTTTGAGTTTTGAGTTATTTTAACTTTTGAAAAGTTTTAAATTATAATTCTACTCTTTGATTTTGTTGTTTTGTCTTTTTTTTTTGCAAACTGCTTTGAGGCTTTTAAACAGTGTATAGATTCTATGAAATAAAATACAGACCTACTGACATGCAACAGGCACGGTATAAACGCATTTACACTTTGCGTTTGACAAAACTTGCCCTTATTTGAAGTGGGCCCTTTTGACTGGTCTCTGCTTCCTGGCAGAAAGACCAACTGAGGCTCCAGGAGAAGGACATCCAAGCCCTGAAGCTCAGCCTGCAGACGGAGCAGGCCAATATCTGCAAGTTCCAGGAGGATCACGACATTGTCGTGGCTCGGCTCCACAGCCAGATCCGCCAGTTGCAGCAGGAACGGGAAGAGTATTACAATCACAGGCAGGAACTGAAGGTATAAGAAGTGACTCTGCAAGAGGGACATCTGGGTTGGGGGCCAGCGAGGCCGGGGGGGAGGTGGTCTCCCAAGGATAACCAGCTTCACTAATATTGTTTGGTTTTCTTTTTACAAGATCAGACTGGAAGACTGCCACAAAATCATCGCAGGCCTGCGGCTGGAGTTGAACACGGCCAGCAGCAAGATGTGTCATACGGAATTGTTGCTGAGCCAGGTTTCTCAGAAGGTAAGAGCTAAAGTTTCCTGTAGGGTTCCCACTTCCCCTATTTTGTGTGCATAGGTGTGTGTCCTTGGTTTCAATAAGACTTCTTCCAGCTGCCTGCCAGTATTGTGGCCCCTGCTCTGTGTTTGTGTGTGGTTGGGGCTGGTGGAAGTTGGAGTCCAGTAACGTGTGGGAGTGGGGTCTATTGGTTTGTTTTTGTTTTAGTATGCATTTTGTGTTGTGAACATCTTTGAATGAAGGGTGTTATATAAATTTAATACAAAATAAACATGAAGGGCAGCAGGTTCCCTATCCTCTGGTATAAGCAGTACTTTTTTAAAAAAAAGAAAATATTGTGTAGTCTCTAACTAAAACTTTCTTTCTCTTAAGCTTTCTAACAGTGAGTCGGCCCAACAGCAGATGGAGATGTTGAACAGGCAACTCCTAGTCTTTGGGGAGATGAAAGAGTTGTGTTTGAAACAACTTCAGCACAAGCAGGCCGGCACAACTAAGGTATGCCTCAGGAGAGATGTGTGCCAGCAGTGTTGCTCTGTGGCTCACATTTGGCAAACACAACAGGCTGGCCCTGCAGATGCCATTGGACTCCAGCATTCATGAATCCCAGCAGTGTGGCCTTATGGTCAGGGGTGCTGGGGAGTTTACCAGTGCCATAGCTATCGGGGGGGGGGGCACCAGCCAGGTGAAGCCTCCAGAGGGGTGCCATTGACATTTTAAGCCTGTGTGTGTACACACAAATGCACATGTGGGGTGTTGGTGCCAAACTGGGTCTTTGAAATACAGTGGTACCTCGGGTTAAGAACTTACTCGGGTTAAGAAAGAACTATTTCTGGGTTAGTGGAGTCTGTAACCTGAAGCGTCTGTAACCAAAGGTACCACTGTAAAGCCTAGTTTTGCAAATGAGCACGCATCAGATCAATAAATTGGGTGCTCAGATGTTGTTAGACCCCTCTTAGCCCCATCGATCAGGGATGATGGTAGCTCCAGACAGGCCTGCAGCTGGGAGGACCCATAGGTTAGCCACTGCTGCACTACTTTGAACCCTGCATGCCTTGAAAAAAGCATGTACTTAAAGAAGTACAGTAGTAATATTTATTTCCAATAAGAAAATGATGGCAAGCATTTCAATTTTCATCAAATTATCTGTGGCTGGGGAGATTTAAAAAATATTTGCCAAGAAGCTCATATCTCTAGGAAGAATGATAGGGTTGAATTGAACCCCAGGCATCCTTTGCCAGCGCCTACAACAATGAGTTAGTAGTTTCACTGAACCCAGATCCAAGGTCAACAGCAGCAATTCCTTAATTAGTTGTGTCATAATAATTCTGCCTGGCCTTTCTTGTTCCCTCTCAGTCTTCTCTTCTCCCATCTACAATCATTTAGCTTTATTTAACCCCCTCCATCTTCCAGGAAGTGGAATGCCTGCAGATGGCCTTTCAGAAAGAACTGGAGAAAGCACATTACTGCATTCAGCAGCAGAGCCAGGAGCTGGAGGCTTCTCAGAGGCGAATAGGCGAACTGGAATCTCAGCTCACAAAGAGGGACCACCTCTTGTTGGAGCAGAAGAAATACTTGGAAGATGTTAAAATCCAAGCCAGGTAACTCCCCTCCCTTGCCCTTGGGTTCATTTTACCAAGCAAGGAAGTACAGATGCCTCCCCCAAATCCCAATTTCACTCCTGTCAACCTCCAGGAATGTTAGGTCTTTGAGGCAAGCAAAGGTCTTACAGCAACTCACAGCATCCTGCACAAACTCCAGCTCCCAGGATTCTGTGGGGAAAGCTGTGACTCTTTAAAGTAGTATTATAGTACTGTAAATGTACGGGGTGAATGTGACCATAGTCTGGAGGGGAATGCCTCTCCCCCCCCTCCTTGAAATAGAAATGCTTTTGTACACAGAGGGGAAATGTAATGACATAAATTTCAGACACAGGTTTCTTGCCTATTTTCAGTTGCCAACTCCAAGCAGCTGAGGGCTGGTACAAGATGCAGAAAAATATTACGCAGCTGTTTGAGGTGGAGATATTGAGTCTGCATGGCCAAGTGCAGAATGAACGGCTGTTGAACAACCGTGAAGAAAACAAGGTGGAACAAGCTGAATCTGATGAAAGGTAAAGGGGCCAAGTGCAGCTGTGAGGCTTGCTGGCTGCTCATAATAAACAATTTGTCTGAGGTTTTCAGAGCTTAGGGCAGGCATAGGCAAACTCTGGCCCTCCAGATGTTTGGGGCTACAATTCCCATCATCCCTGACCACCGGTCCTGTTAGCTAGGGGTGATGGGAATTGTAGTCCCAAACATCTGGAGGGCTGGAGTTTGCCTATGCTTGGCTTAGGGGTTGCAGCCACCATTTGTCATATTCAGAGTAGACCCATTGAAATTAATGGGTTTGACACATGGGTCTATTCTTTATTGCATTTATAACCCCACCCCTTTCCTGCAAGGAGCTCTATGTGGCTTATATAGTTCTCCCCTCACAACAACTCTGTGAGGTAAGTTAGGCTGAGAGACTGCCCCAAGGTCCCCCAGTGAGGGGGGTGGTATTAGAATCTTGCTTTCCCAGCTCCTGGTCTGACACACTAACTACTACACCACACTGGGTAAGTTTCACTAATTGAGAACAGGATGCTGGACTAGATGGGCCAGTGGTCTGATCCAGCAGGCTGTTCTTATGTAGGGGGAGTGAAATCTTTGGGTAGGTGGGGCAGTTTCCAGCCCATGTGCTGCTGCTTCTGAAGCCAAACCTTTGGTCACTTGGGCTGACTTGTCTCTCTCCTCTCATCCTCCCTGCTTGCAACAGGCTGCCTGGAGCAAACGAAAGCAGTGCCGACCCTACTATGGGACACAGTGAGGAACCACTGGAATGTAACAATGAGACTGAACCTCCCAGCACCCGGGGCAGCAGCAGCGAGGTGTCCACCCCTGAGAAGCCCAGCCAGCGCCCTGGGCAGTTCAACAACCGCAGGGAGTCGTCTGCATTGCTGGAGCCCTCCTCTGGCAGCGTCCCCCCCACCGTGGGCTCCTTCCCAAGCTCTGAGAGTTTCCTAGGAATGAAGGCCCAAGAGCTGTTCCACAACAAGAGCAAGGGTCACTGCAATGAGGATGGGGTGGCCATTGGCAGCCTTTGTGAAACTTTGAAGACCTGCAAAGATCCCAGCCTGGAGGTCACGGAGGCACCCCAGGCACCCTCCCCTAGCCCCGAGGAAATGCCTCCCTCCCCCAGAACCCAGGAAGCCAATGTTGGACAGCTTCATATCATGGATTACAATGAATCTCATGGCCATAGCTAGAAATGAGGAAAGGAAAATCAGAATCAGTATTAACATTTTCATATTTTTGGCATAGAACAGGGAGGTGTGGCTGCCCAATTTAACTAAAAGCTTTTGGGTTTTGTCTGTCCAGCGCCCTACCAGCTTACACAGGTGGCAATTCTTTTGTTGGACTTGTTTGCCCCAAGTGGATTTATGGGATGGGGTTGTTTCTGGGTCTAGAAGTGTAGGTGATCAGTCAAAGGCCTTCCCTGAAACACTTCTGTCCCTCTTGAAGCCACTGTGTAGTACATACTTTGATGCAGCAGCAGCTAGGATTTCTCCAAACCTTTTGTTAACCCATCCACTTTTTTCTTGCCCTACCCCCCTGCTGAGAGGTTGTTTTAAATGAACTTGTGTGCAATATGGAGCAGAGCCTCCCCCAACGAATACTCGGCATGTGCTCATCTGGAGAACCAAGCATCTGTTGTCTCCCCTCCTGCAAGCAGCTCATGGTTACTCTTATTGAGAAATCCCAGGATTTGTTTTTCTTAGAGTGCTATCATATGACGGCAACTCAGTCTTTTCCCCATCTTCCCTCCCCATTCCCCCCCCCACTCCCTCCACTCAACTATATGTATTTTGTGAATAGACTGGACTTCACTCTAACCATGAAATGAGAGAGTGTCTTCCTCCAGCATTGAAAACCATACCCTCTTCCTCTCTTCTCCCCTCCCCACAAATTTGCTTTTGTTGCTGGATGAGATGGTACTGAGCTGACCTCCAGTTGTGTGGGTGTTTATTTTTCCATCCTGAGTGGAAAAGAAAGCTGAGGCTTTTCTGTTGGAAACCTGTCCTGTGAAGATTCTGGTTAATACAGTGGATGCAGAACTTCCTCAGCAAAGCAAATGTCTCACCTAAGCCGAGACGAATTTGTCTTTGTGTTTGCTGCTGTGTCTGTCTTATGAGAAAAGGATGATCTGATCTCTTTTTCTCCTCCACCCCATCCTAAGGAGTGGTAGTCCTGTTTCTCATTGTCTTCCCAGATCCCACCCTGTTTTTCCCCCAGTTGTCCTATTTACATTTCTGTGGGGGCCGGATAATGCTTCTGAATCCCCCCCCCCCCTTGTTTTAAAAGCAGTGGGATTGGCTATATTGTCCTCCCCCCTTGCAAACTGTCCCCTTGTGGTTCATTTCAGAGAGAGAGCCTTCTCTCTTTTAAAGAGACAGCCTTTTTCACTAAAAGGGCACATGATCACCTGCCAGAATCTCCCAGTATGTTCTCTTCCCACTGCACCATGGACCACAGAAATTATGGAGCATTCAGTAAATCTCTTGAATCATGAATGCAGCACATGGAAAGGCATGGGGATGCGGGAAGATCCCGGTGGTAAAGCTGGAAATTATTTTATTCCCTTAACAACAAAAAAACCTGGCTGCTTTTAGTTAACCCTTTGTCGGAGAGTGATTTCTCTATTTAGATTTAACATTGATTCCTGCCTTGCTCTTTGTATAAGTAAATATTTTACATTTATAAAACGTAAAATGCCGTAAATATGAAATTGTAAGTATGAAATGGTGCAATCCAAGATAAATTAAATTAAAGAAAAAACAACCCAAATGAATTAAATTTTGCTGTCCTTGCTAGGATGTTGTAATATGTCACAGCAGTTCCTTGTGTTTTACTGTGAACAAAATAAAAATGTATTCTTTTGTACTATATTAGACTGAGTGGTTTTTGCAAGTAAAATCATAAAAGGATCCTATTGGAGGACCTATACTGGCTAACTAATGTTAATGGGAGTGTGCAGAAACAAAACTGAATTGGTGGTTATAAGAATAGCCAACTTCTTTTGTAAAAGAACAGCTGGATTACTCAACAGCTGGATTGGTTTCCTAAGCATAGCAAGGCATGGTTAAGGGTTAAGGAAAGTGTAACTCTCCCAGATGTTGAGTAACAACTCACATCATTCTGGAGATTCCCACAATGTGAGAAGTGAAGCTACAGGGAATCAGGCAGAGGGCCTTCTCAGTAGTGGCACCCACCATGTCGAATGCCCTCCCATCAGATGTCAAGGAGATGTGTTTTTTAAGGTTTAATGTTTTACTATATTTTTATATATGCTGGAAGCTGCCTAGAGTAGCTGGGGCAACACAGTCAGATGGGCAGGGTACAAATAATAAATCATCATCATCCTTGACCCAGACTAGCTGGAACCGGTGGCTATTCAGATGTTGATGGGACTCCCTAATTCCGTGTCTCCTAAAGTAAGGATTTCGGCATTCCACAGCACATGTGGTTTTGAGCATGGAGTGAGGTGTAACAATTCTTCCTCACAGTGTGTGACTTTAGGTGGGATTCATTAGACCAAGATCTGACTACTCTAGTTAATAGTTAATAGCAGCTTAATGGAACCTCTCTTCTTCCCAGTATGCCTTGCTTCTGAGTGTCCCAGCGGCATCTGCCCACTTTTGGAGAATACTGGACTAGACTTACTCTGTTTAGTGTGTGTAGTATGCCTGTGGTATAGAATCTCCAGACCTCTGTATATGGCCCTTTGAATGTTTTCCAGGTTATACACCCTTTCTGGTCCTGCTTTGCACCTTGGTGTGTGTGTGTATTGTCAAGCATTGTCAAGAGTTTTCAAAGACAGGTTAAAAACTCTTGACAATGCTTCTTGCTTGTCTGGATGAAGGATAGAGATTTGTGTAGAACTAGCCTGCTGTACAGAGGAATGATTTACATTAGTTGTTCTGCCCACTTTTGACTCTGGCCTGGCCCACCACAGCATGTGGCCCTTGGGTGAAAAAAGGTACTACCACCCTACTCTTGGTGCAAATCTGCGCTCTCTCTCTCTCTCCCCCTCCCCCCCCTTATCAAAAACCCTCAAGGCTTCTCAAGTTGCCTGCCTAGCAAGATGATTCCTCTGCCCAGGGGTCCTTCTAGAAGCTCTGTGGCTGCTGTAGCTTTAGTTGCTTCCATTTTGAATGAAGCTGTGCCTGCCTTGGAACTCTGTGAAGCAACGTCTCAAACGAATCCCAGCTTTTATGTACCTGTGTAGTAGGGATCAGCTACTTGATAGTATTGATCCAATAAACATCAACCCAGAGACGTAAGTTGTGTGTTGGGCAGCTGGGGCAAAAGGCAGCTGGCCAGCAGTTCTTTTGGGTATGGGTTTGTGTATAAAATCTGGATTTTGTAACCTGGGATTTTGTAAACTGCTAAGGAATTCGTACCTATGAGGGGGGTGGCTGTTAAGAGATTCTGCAGGTGGCTTCTAGTGAATAACATAGAAGTCCTGCTGGGTCAGGCCAATGGCCCATCCAACCCTCGCATCCTGTTCTCACAATGGGTAACCAGTCAAGATTCAAGCACAAGAGCACTCTTCCCCTTCTGTGGTTTCCAGAATCCAGGTTAATCCTTCTTCACCCTACCTATCAATAATTATGTGTTTTTAACTTAAGAACCTGTGTGTGTGTGTGTAGAAAGGTAACTGTTTACATGTAGCAAAGTGCAAATTTCCCATTTTCACTCATGTATGCTGACTCGAAACAGTCTCTTGTCAAGATTAGCCTTACCTTTAATGGGTTTAAAATAAATACAGGCAATAAGGGGTGTTAGAGGAAGGGTAGGACTTCTGGTGGGGGACACATTGTCTTCTTCTGCGGTAATTTGTCCACCTTGCTTCCCATCCTGCACTCAGCTCTCATCTGTTGCTCCTTGAAGCTGTCAACATGCGACAGCGGCCACACCCCAGGAAATGGCTTTGACAGGACAGGCTGGCTAAACCAGGTAAGGGTAGCTGATGGGTCTCAAACCCTCAGTAGGTTAAGGACTTCCCTGCATGAGAAGACAGGCTCCAGCATTTTGAGCAGACGAGATCAATAGTGGGTCCAATGATCAAGAAGGAGGTTTCTGCGTGTGTTGTAGAGGAAAGTAAGGGTCAGGTGGAGCTTGTCAACCTGGGAAGGTAGCCCATCTAGGAGAAAGAAAACTGGTCCTAAACCTTTGCTGCGTTGCAGCATGTCTTCAGAAGCAGAAAAGGCTAAGGAGTAAACACTACACATAACTGGAGTGGAGTCCCTAAGACGGTTGGATGGCCTGGCAACTCCTGCAGCCAAGCTGGTGCAAAACGTATTGCTCTCCAATGGGGGTTCCTGTCATCTGGGCAGCCCAGGACCACCTTACATACTGTGTCCTGGGGAGGTCACTTCAGTGCTGCTTACGCAAGTGGTTTGACGTCATCCCTGGAGGCAACTCCATTCTCTTGAGACAGATGGATGCCAATGCAATAGGCTATAAATGGTTAATGCACAACATTATGTGTGCTATTGAAGCCATAAAAGGGTACCACTCTATACGTTGTGGTGTGTGAATGACTTTATAGGAATATGTTGGACTTCTTGCATAAATCATTGGCTGGGATGGAGGCTGGGAGGTTTGCCTTAATAAATACAGAAGAAATTTGGCACTTGGAAAAATAACTTTTATGGTTCACTGTTGATTTAATATTCAAGGGGGGATGCTTCTCTACCTGGATCAAAATGATTAAATATGTATTATATCAGAGAAAGGAAGCCAGCAAGATAGAAAAAGAGAAAAATAAATTACCTTCCAGCGCTTTCTAGTGCTAAGCAAGAATGCTTTGGTAGGTCTATAAACACCACCATAAATAATAAACATTTTATGCCGAAAGAGTTGGGGATGTAGGTTGAAAGGGCTCAATTATTCATTTATTTTACTTCCTGAATGCAGAGTAGAAACTCGAACCCCACAGTGCATTTTAACTTGCTACCTTACTACAAAGTTGTTGGTGGAAAGTGATAGCTATCTTAACTTTCTCTTTTTTCTCTTCTTTAAAGAAAATTAGAACCCATCTGACATCAGAGGACCAGTGGTGACTGGTGCTCATTGGGACTGGTAGGGCAGGAGGCAGGGAGCCCAACAGTAGGTGGCGCCAGAGCCAATGACAAGCAGAGCCAACTAATCCTACCTCTCTCCCCATCTTCCCTTAGCTGAGTTTTACAAGAACAACACACAGACCGAGGAGGAGAAAGCTGGCAGGAAGTGCCAACCCCTGAACTGGTTGCAAACAAAGAAGACAGCTTGGTGGGGAGTGGCTGAGGGCAGATTGATGTTGGTGGGGCAGTGCCCCATTCACCCTAATGGGCCAGTCTCCGCTGCAAAGAACTGGGATTCATTTCTACCGTTCTCCCACTATTACTGCAGCTTTTAAGCGCACCTTTCTACTCAAACTATCCCAGGCTAGGAAGTTTAAAGTCATGCAGTTTTTGGAAAAGGTTATTCAATAACAGAGAATGTTAGAAGAGCCTGGCTGCTGCATCAGGCCAGCGACTCATCTAGTTCAGCATCTTGTTTACACAATGGCCAACCAGATGGTCCAGTGGGAAGCCAGCAAGCAAGAACTGAGCACAAGAGCATTCTTGCCACTTGTCACCCCCAGCAACTGATATACAGTGGAGGCAGCAGTACGTATCTAGTAGTCATGATAACCTTGTTCTCCATGATCTCATCTAATCTTTTTTTTTTTTTTTTTTTTTAAGCCATCAAAATTGGTGGCCATCACTGCCTCTTGTGGGAAGGAGTTCCACAGTTTAATGATGCACTGTGTGGTGAAATTCCTTTGCCTGTCTGGAATCTCCAAACGGGACAGTCAAAAAGAAGTAGAGGGAGGATGTCTGGGAAGAATTTAGGAACTGGATTCGGACCTAGATTTCCAATGTGTACCTTGGGGAGATGAAGAGAAAAGTCATAGTAATCTACCATGTTGTAGATTTATAGGTTTAAAATGAGGGTGAGGGTAGTCCTGGGTCTGGGATTCAAGTTTGCCTGTCCCTTCTCTACCACCCCCATCCCCGGGCTCAGCATAATTTTCCTTTAGTAATTTGATCACGAAAACACCTCTATAATTCTAGCAACGAGCTGCACTTGCAGGGGAAACAGCTTTATTCAGAAGCATCTTCCGGCAAGAGACAAAAAAACAGGAGCTAAGGATCCTGCGAGGAGGGGAAAAAAAAACAATCAGACAAAAGGAGTTGAGTTGTACTGACAAGATCTAATGTTAAAATGCTCCATTTCTTGAAAACAATGGATACTCCCCACCCCACCCCTGGCAGAAGTTGGTGTGAGTTTGCAAGAGGGAGAGAGAGCCTGGCATGCTAGAAATGTGTTCTTTTCTTCTTTTTTATGTTTCTGTGAGAAGTCAAGCCCTCATTTTTCCAGAGGTGCTTTACGTTTTTTTTAAAAAGTGCAATTCTGCCTTGAAAAGTGGTCCAAGTCTCCTGAGGTGACCCGGAATCTTATTTAAGTGCACAAATACTCCTGTTCTTTTCCTTCTGTGTGTCAAAAAGCTTTACTCAACCAGATTCAGTGCTTCCAGAAACTCATTGTATCCTGGTTTAACTGGTTTCCAGGTAGTAGTGATCTCTAAGTGGGTGTACATGTTTTTTGTTTCTTTCTAAGGGTATTTCCAGCCTCTCAAAAATGTCTGTGTGGATGGATCCTCCTTTCTCTGGTTGTTTTACCACCTTTCCCCAGCTAAATAAGTAACCTATGTTAGTGTCATGATTTGGCCAGAGGTTCACACTGGGCAGACATGTAACACTCAAGCCTATAAGCAGTGCAGAAGAGGGGCAGCTGTCAAGGTGAATTAAAACTCTGTGCTCTGATACGGTGGCCCACTAAACCTTCCCCTGCCTCCCCACAACTTGAGGTATCATTAAGTGCCTGGCGGACACCACACCAGTATTTGGTGGTGGCCTAATTTCACCACAGTAGGCCATTAATTCTGTAGGCCTAGTCTGCTCTAAAGCTGGGATTACTCGAACACTGTTGAGTATCTTCATCTGAGGGTGACTTGCTCCAAGAAAGGGATAAGATAGATCATGCTTGTCGCTACCAAAGCAGATATATCTCTTTCTTTTCCCCCTCAGGAAAGGGCATAACTGAAGCAAATATAGGGGAGACTCTTTTAATCGCCGGATGCTAAGCGAGCAGGCTGCTTTTTCTTTTTTTGGTCTTTACTCTCTCTCTCTTTTTTTAAAATGCGTGTTTGCCAGGCGGTCTCCAGGGCCCGTCGAGAAACTTCCGGATGGCCCTCCCTAGGCCACCCAGTTGATTTAACTTAACCCTCCTGTCCTCCCTCCCCTTGGCCTTTTCTGTCAAGCTAATGTAGGTCTGAGTGCCCTCGGTGGTGAAAGCAGGCCGGCCTAAGTGCTCGCGGTCGCCCACACGGCGAATGGGCAGCTCTGCCTGGTTGTAGACGGCGGCCTTCCGGGCACTCACACTGTGTAACATGTTCCGCGGGAGCTTCTCAGTGTGAGCCACCCACTCCTTCATGCAGTCGAGGACGATGGGAATGAGGCTCACCACACCACCGTAATGGTTCCGGGCTTCATCGCAGCTGAGGTGGTTCACAACATCGTGAGGGTACCTGTTGGACATTTGGGGATGGCGGGGAGGAGAAGGCCAAAAGGCATTGGTACAGTCAATGGCAGTTCAGCGGTTTGGGGTCGTGGGCAGGGCCACTGAGAGCAGATTTGTGCCCTGGTGATTTTTTTGATTTTTGATTATTATTATTATTATTATTTGCACAGCCTCCAGCAAGGGCAGAGTGGCTAATTACAAGGGATATAAAAATAAATGTGTGATCTCATGTTTGTGCTAATAATAAATATAATATCCATGTGCCAGCTGAGAACATTAAGATCCCAACAGCTAATATCAATAATAGAAGCACCCACGCGATCTCAGCTGAATTAACCAAATACTTTAAACATTAAACTTGTACATGTAACGCAACACGATGTGCATTACGCGGCAACTTTGTTGTATTCACACAGAGTTCACTTATGAAAACATACAGAGGTGACTGTGCATAATAAGATGAGACTGTGTTGTCCTACTGTCAAAGCACAGAAGCAAATGTTCATATAGAGTCAGAAATAAATGGGAATGCTTGGTTCACAAGCACAAGTTTGCAAGCGGTTTTACAATAGATGTCAGAAACAATGGACAAATAATGATACAACCAATACAAAAATATATGCAATATAGTCAGGCCCTGGGTCACCTTCTGACCTTCATGTACTGGCTTCCCCTCCACCCTCATCAGCCCTGGTCATGAGTGGCCCTGAAACCCATTACTATTTCTGCAACAGGGTCCTTGTATTCAGCATTATAGAGCTATCCAATCAGCATAAAAGGGGGAACTTTTCTGGCACTGATATAAAAGCCTCTTTGTGCTGCTGATTGGAGCCCAATCAGAGTGAAAGGAGGTGAGTCAGCTACTGAGGATGGTCTCCTAGGGTCCCTCCGGATACGATGAACTGGAAGGACACCAAGGAGTTGTCCTAAAAGCTGAGCATTTAGGAGCACTGGGAAAAGCTGCTTCAGTTTTAAGAGAAGGATGTGCTAGTTCTGTTATGTACAATGGAATGTCAAGAAAAACACAACTTAAGTCACTCCAAAATAAGATATTGAAGCACTCAAAATCATTTGCCCGTGTTCATGCACAGAAAACATGGAAATCTGCACTGACTGTTGGAATGCATCCAGCAGCAGCAGCATTATTATTATATAATTTTACAAGATGATTATCTTAGAAGGGAATCCTGCATGAAGGGATCTTGCACTTCTTAATTTTCCACTACACTACTGTGGCGGTTACAGAACAATCCCCCCTCCCTCCTCTTCAACTATTTGTAGGCCTTCCTCTTTGGATTGACAACTGGTAGGGGAAAGCCAGGCCCCTTCTGTGTGATAAGTTCCTTCCTCCATGTGTCTCAAAGTTAGATCTCTGAGTGAAGCTCTTCAGGTAGTTCTGGGAGAGCTGCCTATATGGAACACTGCACAGCCGTTGCCAGTCAGTATAGACCAGCCTTTCTCAACCTTGGGTTCCCAGATGTTGTTGGAATATACCTCTCATCATTCCTAGCTAGCATGACCAATGGTCAGGGATGATGAGAATTTTAGTCCAACATCATCTGGGACCCAAGGTTAAAAGATGCTGGTGTAGACAGTACTGAGCTAGATGGACCCTAGTGGTCTGACTCAATGTAAGGTAGCTTCCTATGTTCTTATATAATGGGGAAGGGCTGTAGTGCAATTACGGGCAGAGGTTCACAGGTTTAATTCCTGGTGTCTCCAGGTAGAGGTGGGAGAGATCTCTGCCTGAAAAGCTGAAGAGCTTCAGCCAGTCAGTGCAGACTGAGCTAAATGGAACAATGATCTGACTCGGCAGACAACTTCTTATTTACATGATCCTTTTATTTAGAACCAGGAGCACTGGAATCTTATTTAATTATGGGGGAAGGGCTGTAGTTCAATGGTAAAGCATCTGTTCTGCATGCAGGAAGTCCCAGGTTCAATCCCCACTGACATTTCCAGCTAGGGCTGGGGGAGGTGTCCCTTCTGAAACCCTGGCGAGGTGCTGCTAGTCAGTGTAGACCAGAGCTTTCCAAACTGTGTGTCGGCTGCAGTGTGTAGGTGTGTCATGGAAACACTCCTCACCCTCCTCCTGGGGCTGGAAAGGGATTAGTTTAACCTCCGGTTTGCTAGTAAACGTGAATTACTGTATCGTGAATTGATGCATGTCTAAAAAGTTTGTCACCAACCTGAAAAGTTTTGAAAGCTTTGGTGTAGACAATTCTGAGCTAGATGGAGATTCAGCAGAAAGCAGCTCCCTACATGCCTATTTAAATCATCCTTTAATTCAGAACCATCAGGACTGGAATCCTGGTTTTTAGGGGAAATGCCACAACTCGGTGACAGAAAATCTTGCTTTGCATGCAGACGATCCCGGGTACAATTCCTGACATCTCCAGGAAGGGCTGGAGATACTCTTATCTGAAACCTAAGGAACCTCTGTGCATCAGTGTGTAGACAATACTGAGCTAGATGGACCAAAGGTCTGGCTCTGTATAAAGCAGCTTCATGTGTTCATCAGGAGCACCTACAGCTCAGTAGTGGAGCACCAGCTCTTCATACAGAAGGCCATAGGTTCAGTCTTTGCCATCTCTAGCTAGGACTGGGAATGTTTCCTGCCCAAAATTGTGGGGTGCCACTGTCTGCCAGTGTAAACAATACTGAGCTAGATGGATCAGTGGGTCTGACTTGGTTTATAGCAACTTTTTATGCTGCTATTCAGAATAATGGGGACAGGAATGTTGCTTTGTTTTCAGATGAAGGACAAGACATACGGCAATTTCCTATGTTGCTATGATGGCATTAGCCAACCTGGCTCCCTCCAGATGTTTTGGGTTACAGTTCCCACCAGCCCCAGCCAGCCCATGCTCTACAAATAAATACCTACTTGGCTCTGATCCCACTGAGGTCATTGCTGTGGCTCACCAACGTTTTGCACTTGTCCAAGAGGGCATTGGTGACACTGTTACCAGGGTGTAGGGATTCCAGACGTTGGCAGAGTTTGTTCAAGTCGCTGCAGATGCTGAGGAACAGGAGCAGGATACGTTTGTCAGTGGTGTTGTTGCAGTAATGGTCCATGTAGGTCTGCACCTGCCAGACACACAAGGGGGAAGGAGGGCGAGTTATACCAACTGGCAAGGGCAGGGCTAGAGCTAGCATGGTGGAAGTCTATATGAATTTCAGAATCAGCAGCTCTTAAAAAAAAAATTAACGGAAAAAACAAGTGCAGAGTTAATAAAACAGAAAGAAAACCAAGTCAAAAGTGTAAAACCATAAATCATCATAGCCTGCAAGGACAAAAGTACAAAGGCACAGCGCAACTCCAAAGGGATAGTAAAGTTTTCACTTATACAAATATTCCCTTTACAAATAAAGATATATAGAGAAGAAAGGTATTCTCTACCTGTGAATTCCATCATTATTGAGAATAAAGGTTCTATGTAGTCTTAATTAAGCATGAGGTTGGGTAACCAAGATGCTTAGGTTCAGAGTAAAAGGATGCTTTTATGACCAGGCAAAAGCATTCAAGGAGGATGCAAAGCAGGGCTATGGGGCAGCATGCTCTGGAGAGGGTTCCAAGGGGCACATAGAGTGGCCTTGGGGGGGCACACCTGGCCTCCAGGCCTGAGTTCCATACACCTGTCCTAATGGGCTTCAGAAAACGTTCCTGGAACACACAGCCAAAGTTTGTGTGATTCATCTCCTTCCTTGTTTGGATGGGGCATAACCCAGCCGCCTCTTCCACTGTATGCACGATGGTTGCAGCCAGAGATCCTTCGTCTCTCCAAAGAAGCTTGCAGTTTTTCTGGTTTTAGTTTGTGTTTGAATGATATGTCTATATTAGACTGTGCATTGCTTAGAGATCTTTGAACGATTAAGCTTTGGGGAAGGACTGTAGCTCAGTGACAGAACATATGCTTTGCCATGCAGAAAGCCCCTGGTTCAATCCTCAATAGCATCTCTAGGTAGGTCTGGGAGAGACTCCTGCCTGAAACCCCAGAGAGCTGCTGCCAGTCAGTATAGACAGTACTCAGCTAGATGGGCCAATAGGTCTGATTCAGGATAAGTCAGCTTCCTATGTTCCTAAGCTGTATATAAATGCTTTTAAATAAGCAAAATAATCTAGGTGCCTGGATTAAATGATCCTCAAAAAACCCCCACAATAAAATAGAGATAGTTATACAGTTCTACCTAAATCCAGGACAACTACCAGGAACTAGGACAATGAACCTGCAAAAAGAGTTATTTCCTAGTCCTGACAATCGTTTGGAGACAAATACTGTCACCTCTTATGCTTATATTTTTTTTGTTACTTTGCCTTTTCCACGCAAGAGGTGGGGTGGGGGTGGGGGGTTGTTGCAGGGAAAAGATAATGGGGTGCAGAGGTTGCTGGCTTCAATCCGGTTCAGGCCAGTCACCTGCTGCAAATCTGTATCCTCAATTGGCTGCTTGGCAGTCTCGGGTCAGCCGTTAGTGGACAGGCAAGCTCACTGCGCAACAGAAGCCACTCGCAGTGGCTCTGCTTAATTGAGTCCCGGGATGACAGACTCAGCGGAAAAGGGCCAAGGTTGCCCAGGCAGGTCTGAGTGAACTCCCCTCCTTCTTCCTTTTTAAGTGGCCCCACCAGATTTTGAGCTCGGCCACACCGCCAAGATGGAGAGCTGTTGCCACGTACATTCCCTAATGGAAGGAATAGATCAAAATAACTGTGCATGTTACTTGCTGGAGGGTCTCTGAGGATGCCCGTTCCTTCCCAAAAGGTGGAAGGCAGATGCTTGAACCTTTGACCATTCCTGGTTGTTAAGGAATCTTTAGCTGATTCCTCACACCTGTGCTTTACTACTACTACAAAGTGCTTGTCTGAAGTACCTTATTTATCTTGGGTAATCTTATTACGACAGCCCTGCTTAGTAGGCCTGTGTGTGTGTGTGTGTGTGTGTGTGTGTGTGTGTGTGTGTGTGTTAGACCCAACTTACAAGTGGGAAGGTTAAAGGACAGAGAGAAGCAGCACTTTAAGGCAGACTTTCCCCAACCTTGGGTCCTCAGATGATGTTGGACTACAATTCCCATCATCCACGTTCAGGGCTAGCTCCCTGATCACTGACCATGCTGGCTGGGATGGGTGGGTGGGGCTGATGGGAATGTAGTCAATAACATTTGGATTGTGCAACTTTGACTACCTGTGACTTAAGTACATATGTATTACATGTTAGGCCAGTCTTCTGCAACCTGGTGTCCTGTGGGGAAGGGCTGTGGCTCACCTGCTTTGCATGCGGAAGGTCCTGGGTTCAATCTCTGGCATCTCCAGGTAGGGCTGGGAACCCTAGAGAGCCACTGCCAGTCTTTGTAGGCAATACTGAACTAGATGGACCAAAAATATGATTCAGTGAAAAGGCAGCTTCTAATATCCCTGTTTAATTCAGCCTCTGCTGCGAATGACTTGAAGCAGCAGAGCAAAGGTTTAATCCCCAGCATCTCCAGGTAGGGCTGGGAGAGGCTGACTGTCTGAAACCCTAGAGGGGCACTGCCAGTCTGTGTGGAGCTAGACGGACCATACGTTTTTAATTCCTTAGACTCATTAAGCCTTTAACTTAAAAATAGAATAATTTTGGAGGGAAATAAGCAATTCACATCCCACTGTATGTGTGTGCTTTGATTTTTTTTTCTTAGTCTTAAGTATATTTAATACTTTGGCAGATCAGCTTGCAACATTCTGAGTATCGTTTTTCCTTCTTTCTGCCGAAGATCATTTGGATGAACTTGAACTGAGCTTGCTTGTTTTGCAGAAGGATGAAGATGAACAGAAATAACAAGTACTTGCTTTTCAAAAATTACCTTTCCAAGTTCTGGACATCTAGAGTATTAGTATACATGGAGAGTTAGAAGGGGAAGAAAAAATGGATTTGAGCAGGTAGGAGGGGACAAATATACATGGTGACCCAGAAAGAAACAAATATTTGGATTTGTTGGGGTAGAGGGAACAATATGCTGTTACTTGGTACCTCCTGTCTGCCTGTTTCTGCACTTCTGCCTTAACTGTACATTTGTAAATAAGCAGATTATCACAAAGAGAATAAAGGGCTCCATAGCACTTTCCTCTCTCTCTCTCTTTTTTTTATTAAAGACTACTGTGTAAACATTGTAAAGGCTTCCCTTGGGAAAGGGATAACTTTGAAATGATTAGCAAGAGATCAGCCTGCTTTTAAAAAAGCATGTTGTTCAAGTGGAATGCTTATTATGTGACTCCCCTTCCCAGGTCTAAATGTTATTGCGAACTGGAAGCGTGAAAAATGAGGTTGTTTTCTTTATTTATTTTTAAAAGAGAAATATTCCAAGACTGATCACTTAAGAGCTGACACATTTTTCCACGTTAGTACAACTCAGAAAGAATCTGTGTGTCCCCCCAAGGAGGGAGAGCCAGGGTCTTCATTCATCATTCCAATTTTGACACATAGCCATTATTTTTAATAGGCGGTTTCCAAAGTTATAGTTACACCATGGGGACGCACACTGTGGGGTGAAGGAAAGTGGTGTGTGTGTCAGAGAGAGAGAGAGAGAGAGAGAGAGAGAGAGAGAGAGAGAGAGAGACAGAGACAGAGACAGAGACAGAGAGAGATGGGAAAAGGCTGTTGCTGTAATACATTATGGATTCCAGATTTACCAAGGAGCAGCGAATGGACAGTATGTCCTCAATCATCTATGAAAAAGAGATGGTGATGATGGATTAACCGCATTCCTTTCAATGGGCCAAAGGATTTATTAATTGCACTCAAGGATAGGTGAACCCAAAATCTATGTTGCTAGATACGGTTCCCAAACACTACTGTTGGCTGCTGGTTTGAAAACTATGGTTGTTGAGAAGAAAACAGCACATAGGGTTTATAATTTTCACTGTGAAGATGTGAAACTGTTTCCAACTCTCTTGCTTTCATTGTAATCAGGGGTCAGCAAACTTTTTCAGCAGGAAGCCAGTCCACTGTCTCTCAGACCTTGTGGGGGGCTGGACTATTTTTTTTGGGGGGGGGGAATGAACGAATTCCTATGCCCCACAAATCCCCCAGAGATGCATTTTAAATAAAAGGACACATTCTACTCATGTAGAAACATGCTGATTCCTGGACCGTCCGCAGGCCAGATTGAGAAGGTGATTGGGCCGGATACGGCCCCGGGCCTCAGTTTGCCTACCCATGATTTTAATGCTAGAGTTTGTGGGTAGACACCCAGTCTATGTTTTGTTTTAGTTAGCATACTATGTTTGTTCCTAGAATCAGAATTGTATAGTTGGAAAGGACCCCCAAGTTTCATCTAGTCCAACCCCCTGCAATGCAGGAATCTGAACTAAAGCATCCCTGACAAATGGCCATCCAACCTCTGCTTAAAAACCTCCAAGGAAGGAGAATTCACCAACTCCCAAGTGAGTCTGTTCCACAACCCTTACCATCACAAAGTTCTTCCTAATGTTTAGTTTAAATCTCCTATTTTGTAATTTGGGTCCATTGGTTCGGGTCTTTATTTTATGTTTGTATAAGTCCCACCCCTCCACCTCCCAAAAAAGTCCAATAAAGATATATAGGAAGGTTTGGTTGACATAGGCTCTCCTTTCCTTCTTACATGATTACCTAAAAAAGCAAACAATGTTTGCATCTTTATGTTAAAACCTTGTAATTTATTTTGCACTCAAACATCCATAATGGATATGTTTTAGATATGGTATACACTATTGATTTATTGGTTTTTTGTTTTGACAGCTGTAAATTTTTTTTTCTTTTTATGTGTTTTAAAATTTAATAAAGATTAATAGAAAAAAACAAAAATAAAAATGTTTCAGGGGGAAGAGAAAAAAACTAGGATGGGCGAATCTGTCCATTTCAGTATATCTGTTTCAATTCTCCCCATCAGTTTGCAGGTGTTTTTTTTTAAGTCCTCCTGAAAATTCATAAGCATTTTAGTGCAAATTTATCCTAATATATATGCAATTTTGTCTAAATATATGCATTTCTCTAATGTGATGCATTTTGCATACACTTTTCATTTATATAATGCACATTTATGCACTTCACCCTAGTTATGTTCATAATTTCTTGGCACAGAGAAGCACAGATTTTGAAGGGAGGCTGCCTTTTGGTTTTCCAAAATTGCACTGGAAAGTATGCATTAAGTAGAGTCACCTTTAAACACAGAGGAACTTAGAAAGCTGCCTTACATAGAGTCAGGCCCTTAGTACATCATTGTCTATACTGACTGGCAATGACTCTCCAAGGTTTCAGGGAGGAATCTCTCCCAGCCCTACCTGGAGATGCCATGGCGGATTGAACCTGAGACCTTCTGTAACCAAAGCAGACACTTTACCTATGGCCTGAACTGGATTTCTCCCTCACCCCCTAGTTCTGGGATATCTCCATACCTGTCCGATGCTTGTCACAGGCTTGATTTTGTCATGGGCATTCTCTCGGCAGTGTTCCAGTGCAGCAATGAAGGTGAACTGCTGTTGCTGGAAGATCTTGTAAGTCTGTTCGATGTTCCGCAGGCTCTCCTTGATTTCATTCATTTTCCCCTGCTCCTAGGATTTGGAATAAACAAGAAGACATTTGTTCAATCTCTTCGCCCGGCTGTGAGTCGTAAAGGGCCTCTCCCTGCAAAGCCCTTTCCACCTGGCTTAGGGGGTGGGGCCCAGACTCACCAGCTCTACTAAAGAGGCTCCTGTGAGACCAGAGGGACATCGCTATGCCTGACAACAAACCCTAACTATTGGATTCTTTTGCCCATCTTTTTGTGCCTGCCAAACAGCCGTGTCATGCTTATAATATTTTATTCTCTTGTTAATTATGCTGTTTTAAATGTGCATTTTATATTTGACTTCACTTAGCAATGTTTTTTTGAAATGTTTAAGATTTTTTAAAACTTGGTTTGTGTTAAATATGTATTCTGTAGTTGACCTCCTTTGTAATGTTTTATTTTGAAATCTTTAAGATATTTTAGTTTTCTGTTAATTATGTTGCTTTGACTGTATACTCTATTTCCTCAGATTGTTTTATTGATGTTTTAATATTCTGTAAACCGCTTTGAGATTATTCTTAAAAATATAAAGTGGTATAGAAATGAACAAACAAACAAACAGGCTGTTATAAAGCCAATGCATGCTTTATAGTTGTGATCGCTATTTCCTTACATAACTACCTGCATAAATGTTGACACCTGCATTGTCCTCTTGCACTATCTGAACGGAATTAGACCTAATACTTTCTATTATCTATTTGTTCATACTCCCCCATCTCATTTAATCCCCACAGTAACCCTGATGGGGATGGATTGAGGATTAAATCCGTAAATTAAAATTTAAACCCCTTGTCCCATGTGTGTGGAAGAAATATGAGTAAACCGGCTATGAAGCCCTTTTAGCAGAGTAAAAACACTTACGTGCTTTTGCAGCTTACTGGAAGATAGGGATTTGACAACTGCACCTATTATCACTGTTTATTTTTGGTTTGCTGAGCTTTCTTGCCTCTCTGTCTCCATTGCTAAGATTGAACCACATGTTTTAGTAAAAACAAAAAGGTTTACTTACATTTCAATGCAGGCAGCAAATACTTCAAAGTGGTATGTAGGTAATAATACTTAGTTACAAAATACAAAATAGGTTTCCAAAATGGAATCAGTACATTTCCAAGCACAATTCCAAGTGTTGGTGCTGACCTTTAAATCCCTAAATGGCCTCGGCCCAGTATACCTGAAGGAGCGTCTCCACCCCCATTGTTCTGCCCAGACACTGAGGTCCAGCTCCGAGGGCCTTCTGGCGGTTCCCTCACTACGAGAAGCCAAGTTACAGGGGACCAGGCAGAGGGCCTTCTCGGTAGTGGCACCCACCCTGTGGAATGCCCTCCCATCAGATGTCAAAGAGATAAACAACTACATGACTTTTAGAAGACATCTGAAGGCAGCTCTGTATAGGGAAGTATTTAATATTTATTGTGTTTTTATATTTTTCTGGAAGCCACCTAGAGTGGCTGGGGCACCCTAGGCAGATGGGTGGCATATAAAAAAATAAAATTATTAGCCTACCTTGCAAGGTTGTTGTGAGGATAAAAGGGGGAGAACTGTGTACACTGCTGAACTTCTTGGAGGAAAAGTGGGGTGGAAGTATAACAACAAATAAGGATAACAAACAGCCCCATCCTGAGTTTTGTCTGTTGGTCATGCTAGAGTGTGACCGAAATGATAAAGAGTGTGGAATAGGTTTTCCCCCCTTTCCCCCACATGCCAGGTTACCTTCCGTAACTGTCTGAATATACAGTCAGCAGATTGCAATCTTCTAAAATACTTAGTATGTTTGTGTTTGCTTCATATCCCACCCATCTTCCCATTTTATGGAGAAGCTTGATCTTAACACTAATGACTTCCCGGGTGATTCGATTATTGGTGCTTATCCATTTGCGGACACCCAAAGCTATCTTGCCGTAGAAGGGCCCAGTTGCAAGGTGTGTGTTTGTCTTTAAAGGGAGAGTGGGAAAGATATATCACAATCTAACTCTGCAGCCCCTGATCCCCAAACAGTAAGTCAATATGGTTGTAATGATACAGCAGAAACAGACCTTCAGTCCAGAAAAGACTGACTGACAATCAGGTGCCATAAACCCTAGTGAGTCGATTGTAAACATAATGCGGCAATGCATCAACTGTGATGCCATGAAAAGACCGAGGGGACAGAAGCTTCCTCTTGGCTAGCATAAAACAGTGGCCCAAGTGACTTCAGATTTCCTACTGGTCATTAAACGCAAAGGCTAGCTTGATGGACGTTGGAATGAGGGGGCCCTGCAGCTGATGTTAACCTTTGCTTGCTTGAACCTATTGGGGGAGACAGGATTCTAGAAGTGGCGGTGGCTTTTCTAGCATGGATCATGCACATTTCTAAGCTGGGATTGTGTGTGGGGACATTTATAGGATGTGCTGTGGCTCCCTACCTAGATTGGTCTGGGGTTTAGGTTTGCCAGATCTTTGGGTCTGACCTGGAGTCTCCAGGTTTCACTGGCCCCCTCCAAGTGGAAGGTGGAGAGGGCATGTGCATGTGTGTGCTGCATTTTGCATTCACTTATGTCTGCAACCCTTCTGTTATGAAAATTGACAATAAAAGTTAAAACAAAACAGTAAAACCAAAAATAATAAGTTGCTGTTTTGAACATCTCCTGCCCCTGATTTGAAGGCCAGCCAGAGCAGTGACTTGTACAGAGACACAACAGACACCCACCTCTTAGAGCAACCAAATCTGCTTTGTTCCTGCACCAGGAGGTATTGAATAACAGAGATATACCTGGTTCGGGGACCCAGCAGTTACCTAGCCCTAGCAGACGCAGACTGAATGTCAGCCCAGAGCAGCGACATACCGGACAGCCTTTTCGTTATTCCCTGGATTCCCGGGAACCTTTTGTTGTTTAACCTGTTTTGATTTACAGTTCTCTTCTGGCACACAAGTTTGAGAACTGGAGACCAACTGAATAAACTGAGTTACACCAGTGGGGTGCCCTTCTGGGCTTTGCAGTTCTTCCCAGAGAGATGAGTCTGTGTGTCTGTGTGCCTTAGATCAGGCTTCCCTAACCTGGGGCCCTCCAGATGTTTTGGACTGCAACTCCATCAGCCCGGCATGGGAGATGCTGGTGGTTGAACCTGAGACCTTCTGTCTGCCACGACGCCGCTCTGACACTGACCTCCGGCCCCTTTCCCGTTCAAACGCCGTTTTAGAACGTTCTCAGCGCAAAGCGCGCGCGCCAGATCCGCAGCCTTCCCAAGAACCCTGTGAGGTAGGTCGGAGACAGGAATGTCATTAACTTGTCTCTACGACTGCAGCTTCAGGCTTCCTCCTCCCTCCGCTCCTTTCCCCGATTGTGCATGTCCAGAAGCCGCCTCCGCCGCAGGCGCTGGCTGTTGTTGGCACTCGCCGGCTCCTTGCTGGAGGCAAGAGGTCGGAGCAATTGTTATACGCGTCACCCCGGGCAACCGGGGTGTGTGTACGCGTGTGCACGTGGCCGCGGGAGGCTCTGCTGACGCAGCAGGCACGCCTCCCTGTCCAGGGCCACCCCACCCCATCCTACCATGTCCCAGTCCCACCCGACCTACCTACAGGTGGGAGTTGCGGGGGGTCGGCTGCTTTTTCTGGATATATTTTGGAGTGCGAGGAGTTAGGATATGGAAGAAGCGCCGCGCTCCCAGTGGAGCCTCCACGCTCAGACGTAGTCTACCTGTGGGGACAAGCGACCGGGAACCACTTCTTCCCCGTCCCGCTCACCATGTGAGCTTTCTTTAGTCTGTTGCAGGAAGGTGATTTGAAATTACAGTACAAAATTACAAAAAGTGATAGCGAAGGGGTTCGTGCGCTGGGAGCCAGTCAGCCATGCCTCCTTCCTGGATATTCCATTCTTTTTTCTCCCACCATGTTTCCCATCTTTTTGTGGCCATGGAACATTCTTGTAATCATCAGACTGCTTTGGGAGGTGGGGTTCCTCTCCTAAAGTGTATAATAATTAATAATTAATGCAGAATAAAGATTTGTTCAATTTCCATAATGGTTGAACATGGCTGTTTTAAGTAGTATAATTAGGGTTGCCATATTTCAAAAAGTAAAAAGCCAGGACACCCCAAAGGTTGTTGAGCTTTTTTTAAGGAAACCCCCTAAAAATGTACAGTATCGAGCTTTTTAAAGACAAAGCGCCACCCTTCATCCCCCCTGGACATCAATTCCGCCTTTGATACTGCTTTAAATGTATAGTATGGATGGGGCTTGTCAGGACCCACTCTATCACAAAACTCATATATGACCTTGATCAAAATCTCTCAGCCTGACCTGCCTCAAAGGATTGCTGTGAGTATAAAATGGGGATCAGAAGTACCTGCTGAATCTTCTGTCCATCATGGATCAGTCGGGATGGGGGGGGGGAACTTGGGTGCCCAGCCTGAAATAAAGGTATTATTATTTTTTATTATTTTATTTATTTCATAAAGTTTTAACACTGCTTGATTGTAAAAAACACCTCAAAGCAGTTTACAAAAGTTAAAACAGTAAAATCAAGAAAAAAATCAGAACCATATTTCATAACATAGGAAAGTAAAATAATAAAACAGTAAAATTACCTCAACTTTCTAAGCATCTGGTTAGGCTTGTCTAAACAAGAATGTTTTTATCAATTGCCAAAAAGAGTACAGTGAAGGTGCCTACTTGATATCTATAGGTGGGGGGTCCCAAAGTGTAGGTGCTGCCACTCTAAGCAATTGAGTTCTTACAAATGTGGAATAGGTATTATGTGGCACCTGAAGTAGTGCCAACTTAGCAGTTGAGTGGGCACATGTGGGGTAAGTCAATCTCATAGGTAAATTGGTCCCAAGTTACGGATTTTATATACTATTAATAACACCTTGGCCTGGTAGGAAATCAGCAACTAGTGCTGCTCTCTTAGTGCAGGACTCACTCCTGTCAGCAATCATGCTGCAGCATTCTGTACCAACTGCAACTTCTGGGGCAAGTGCGAGAGAAGCACCACAGTAATCCAGTCTCGAACGCATGAACAACTGTGTCAAGGCTTTCATGGTCCAAGAATGGCCGTAGCTGTTGAACCAGCTGCAGTTGGTATAAAGCAGTTCTAGCCACTGAGGCTACCTAATAAAAACATTTATAGATATCTGTGAGAACAAAAGTGGCTTTGAAGTTACCCACAAACAAAAGGAGTACTTAGACACCACACCCAACAAGCACAAAGTCACCTCGACATGGTCTTTCTTATTATTTTGAGATATTCTTCCATAAACACCACTGGATAGCTCAGTTGGTTAGAGTATGGTGGTGTTAACACAAAAGTTGCAGGTTCAATCCCTGAATGGGGCAGCTGCACATTCCTGCATTGCAGTGGATTAGACTAGAATGATCCTCAGGATCCCTTCCAACGCTACAATTCTATGATATAGTATTTATTTCTAAATTTGCATTTATACTAATAAATTAACATATGCAGATATGGGCCCTTCCCTTTTCCGTTGTTTGTGTGTGTGTGCATTTTTGTTAGTGATGCTTTAGTTCTCCTAAAAGAACGATACATATTACACACACACGTATATCTATATATGCGTCTTAGTGAGTAGCTGAAATGTCATGTGTAGTCCTTTTCACACGATGAGGTAAATGGCCCGATTTAGAATCTATCTCAATCCAACCAGTTAGCCGTTACTGTCCCTTTAAAGGTGCAGGGAGTGTGATGGAGAAGCTAGCTTCGTCGCTATCTGATGACATACACTGCCTTTGCACGAACTAGCAAGCCTAGATCTATGAGGGGGTGATGCCAAATCTGGCGGCCATGGGTTTCGTCTCTCTCTAGTGACGTTCTTCCTTTAGCGACGCTCTGTTGCTAGGGCAGCCATGGACGCCACTAAGAGACCTATGCATATCCCTCCGCAGATGGGGCTCTACGCGGAGAAACACCGCCTCCACAATATTATGCAGGTGAGGGGATGCTTGGCGAAGGCGACTTGAAGGGAATAAACGGCCCGCAGAGTATAAAACTTAAAAGGGAGTTGTCCGAGCGGGACAGGATATGTGAGAGTTCGATAATTCCCGGCAACCACCGAGGGAGAGGGAGCCTATTAGACTACAGTTCCCAGCATGCTCTAGGAACTGCTCACATATCTAGGGCAAAAGTGGGGGGACGTGCAACCTATGTTGGACTCTAGCTACCATCAGCCCCAGCTTGCATTGGTAATGATGAGGGATGATGGGAGTTGTATTTCATTTCCCCCATTCCTGCTCTGGGGAAATACAGTAGCTAGATTAGCATAGGGTATATGTCTACCCTGCATTTATAGGTCAGAGTGAGCGCTGGTGATTTGCTCTTTCATTTTTATTTTATTGAAAAAGAATTATAAGCCTGAAGGTGGCGATGTGATTGTTATAAGATGCACCCACAAAGGATCTTGGGAAGTGTAGTTTTCTCTTCACAGAGCTACAGGTCCAGCTACCCTTAATAAACTACACTTTCCAGGATTCTTTGGTAGGGGAGAAATAAGTTTTAAATATATTGTGTAGATCTGCCTATAATATCCATAAAATCCAAAAAAGTTAGAGAAATATAATTCATCAAAATATTCAATATACATATAATAATAAATAATTGTACAGGCAATGGCCATTTCTCACAGTGGTTCCAATCCCAGCCCCAACACATGTCAGTGTAGTGCACATAAAAAGGTAAAGGTAGGACTAGCAGGACGTGGGTGGCGCTGTGGGTTAAACCAACAGAGCCTAGGGCTTGTCAATCAGAAGGTTGGCGGTTTGAATCCCCGTGACGGGGTGAGCTCCCGTTGCTCGGTCCCAGCTCCTGCCAACCTAGCAGTTCGAAAGCACATCAAAGTGCAAGTAGATAAATAGGTACCACTCCGGTGGGAAGGTAAACGGCATTTCCATGCGCTGCTCTGGTTTGCCAGAAGCGGCTTAGTCATGCTGGCCATATGACCCAAAAGCTGTACGCCGGCTCCCTCTGCCAATAAAGCGAGATGAGCTCCGCAACCCCAGAGTCGTCCACAACTGGGCTTAATGGTCAGGGGTCCCTTTACCTTTACCTTTAAAGGACCCCTGGACAGTTAAGTCCAGTCAAAGGTGACTGTGGGGTTGTGGCGCTCATCTCGCTTTCAGGCCGTGGGAGCTGGTGTTTGTCCACAGACAGTTTTCCGGGCCAGCATGACTAAACCACTACTGGTGATGAGTGCCAGAGAGCACAGAAATGCCGCTTACCTTCCCACCGCAGCGGTACCTATTTATCTACTTGCACTGGCATGCTTTTGAACTGCTAGGTTGGCAGGAGCTGGGCCAGAACAATGGGAGCTCACTCCATCGCGGGGATTCGAACCGCCAACCTTCTGATCGGCAAGCCCAAGAGGCTCAGTGGTTTAGACCATAGTGCCACCCTACCCCTGTTCTTTCCTCTTCCAGGTGCAATAGGACTCATCATTTGGACATGCCTAAAATGATTGCTGCCTATATATAAAGCAGAAGCATGTGATCTACTGTTAACTTGTGGCTCCCAGCCACAATAAGAAGAAAGGATAATGAACTTCGGCTAATAAACTGGAGCATCACGGCAGTTATTATCCAGTGCTGGGAAACCTGTAGCCCTCCATATTTTTCTCCAACTCCCATCAATCCCACTCAATATGGCTGATGCTCTGGGATGATAGGAGTTGTAGTCTGACAATATCTGGAAGGCTACAGGTCCCCATTCCAGATCAAAGAAGTAGCACTCAATAGATGGAAGAAGCCCTTCATTTAGAAGAGTCATTCCCTCATGAGATGAGGGAATTCTGCCTCTTAGATCAGGCAGAGAAACTGTAGACTCTCCATATATTATTGCACTCCAACTCCCATCAGCCCCAACCAGCATGGCTGATAGTTAGGAATGGTGGGAGAGGGTCCAGTAACATCTGGAAGGCCAGAAGTTCCCCATTTATTCTCTCTTCCTTTCCAAGTTTACAGGCTAGATCTCTGGGGATGATAACCAATGATCCTGGTTTTATTGGCAACCTGGTGGTTTTAAAGGTAGAAAATAAAATGGGGAAAAAAAGCAGCTCCCCACCCAACTGGCTTACTCTCTTCATTTTGTTTGGAAATTGTGAATGTGGAGAGAATGCAGCCTTAAACTGAGAGATAATGACATTATATTATATTCTTGCAGTGCTGTCTTTGCCAACAAATTTGCCAAAAAAAAGCTCAACAGCTTTTCTGTCCGGATTTTCACTGTTTGAAATATGACAGCCCTACTGTTCCCCTTCTTGTTCCTTCCATCTTCAGGCAACTGAATCCGAGCAGAGGATGACCTGCAGAGTTGTGGCTAATTTGGCAAGGCCCACAGTGGCCTCTGCTGGCTATCAGCCACAGTTGCACGTATAGCCTTGGTGATGAGAATGAATAAGGGGCAGGCACTTACTATCTAAATTCAATCCACCCTTTCCCTGTCCAGTCAAGAAAACCAGATCCAGAGTGTGGATGGGCCAATGACATATTGGAACAGTCCTATAGTTGTAACGGCAGCCTGAAGCCCTGAACCTCCACCCCCAATTTAATAGCCTTGGACAAAGATGTTGAAATCTTCTAGAACCAAAAGACTGGGAGTCATCAGCACCCAGTGCTATTTTTCTAGAAAAAGAGGTGCCAGAACTCACCACGAATGCCTCCCTTGCTCTCTTATAATGGTAACGTTGTGCACCTTAGAGGTGCCAGAACTGAAATATGATGAGTTCCAGCTGGGAAAAAACCCCTGTCGACACTGCTTTTGAGACCACCTTTGTCAGTTCATGCAGGGAGACTGCTGGATAGTGAGGTGGGTGGTAAACCAGCACCTAATCTGTCCTGATGACCCACTGTCAGGGACAAACACTCTAGATTTCCTCTCAACTGGATACAGAGCCTGGAGAGACAGATGGATTTTCTATATACCACAGCTGTTTGGAGGAGTAGGTTCTTTTGTATGTTCTTGTGACTTATACGTGTTCTTTTTTAAAGGAATGTTTTAATCTTATAATACGTTTTATGTTTAAACTCCAAAAGTTGCTTGGAGACTTTTGCGTAAAGAATGTTTAACGTCTAATAAATACCAGTAGTAATATTGGCTGCATACTCACCATTAGCATTTAAGCACACACCTCCCCCCAAGAATCCTGGAAACTGCAATTTATCCCTCACAGAGCTACAAATCCCAGCACCTTTAACAAACTACAGTTCCAAAAATTCCTGGGCAGGCGAAGTCATGCACTTCCAAATGTATGGAGTGTATGCAGACAGTAACAGTAATAATAGTAGTAGTAATAATAATAATATTTATTTTAATTTTGTTTTTAAAGGAAATGCTTCAAGGTTTGCTTATCCATAAACCGGAAGAGCCGGTAGATTTCTTGATCAAACAATTACAACAAGACAACTATGATGGTGAGTAAAGGGAAGAAATCTCTTGGGGGTTGGGGAATTGGGCAACTAGCAGCTCCTGAACTGAATCCAGCCTATGAGAGGCTTCTGCCCTACAAGTTGTTGACCTCAAGCCTGTCTTTCCCACCATCCTTTTTGTCTTATTGCCTACCCTCTTCCTACACATTTTCTCCCTTTATGGCAGCCACCATAATGTTTTGATCAGTTTCTCTAGGATGCAGGACATCAAGACAGCTGATCAGCCACCAACTATATATTCTGGCCTCCTCCCAAAGTGCAGGCAGTCTCTCCCCCCCCCCCCGCCCACAATTTCTCTTCCTCCAGTATGGTCCCCCCATGGCTGAGCAAAGCATAGAGGCGCAAGTGGGAAGCCAAAATAACAGGGGCGCCTATCTCAGCTTTTAGTTCCCCACTTCCTCTATGCTTGGCTCAGCCCCAGGGTGATGGGATCTGCTGGTAAGGCCATATTGCAGTGATGAAGGGGAAAGTGATGGCTTAGTTTCAAGGGGTTGCTTCATGTAAAGATTTGGCTGACTAGCCCTAATCAGTCCCCAACAAATTGATTAGGGATGGCCAAGAGGGCTATGCCTTTCAGACCTAACAATTATGTTCCAGGAGCACCTAGGTATGGTGGTGGCTGATGCCTGTTTTGACTGAAAGGGCAGAAGGCAGGGAGTCCAAACAGCAGGTGGTGCTAGACCCAATTGGGGGGGGGCAACTAATTACAGTTTTGTCCCCATCCTCCTCCCTGCTGAGTTCTACAATGGTCACGCTGAAACCTGGGAGGAGGAGAAAGCTGACAGTCAGGGCCACCACTCCCTGGATTGGTTGTGCAGAAGAAGGCAGGCAGGTGGGGGCTGGCTGAGGGGTTGGTGGGGCAGCATCCCATTCAACCTGATTGAAAAGCCTCCTCTGCCTAGATCAGGGTTTCCCAAACTTGGGTCTCCAGCTGTTTTTGGATTATAGTTCCCATCATCCCTAACCACTTAGCCTGCTAGCTTGGGGTGATGGGAGTAATAGTCCAAAAACAATTTGTCGGGGGCAGATGGCCTACCAGCCTTCTTTTATAAGAAATTTGAAAGAATAATTAATGAACCCCTGAGATCATTAATGAATGAGATCCTTGAACAAGGGTCCATACACCAGTCATGGGAGGAAGCATTCATTTCAGTCATTCCAAAGCAAGGTACAGATAGCAATAAAAAAAATTTTTTTAGGCCAATATATGTACGGTATATATCTATATATCTCTAAGACAAGTTACCGGTATTTGATCCTTGCTGGGAATTGTGTCCCACTATTGTAATCTCATAGCTCCCCTGTCCTGAAACCTGAAATGGCAACTTTGAAAACAAGGCTAGCCTTGTATACAATGTACGTTTGTCTGATGTTAGCAGCAGAAATCATGCCAGTGAATATGAACGGAATTCGCTATGGTCTTTTTTCTTTTAAGTCTGCAAAAATGTGATTTTCTGCATTATTTTTATGTTTCCTTTCCATTGAAATGCATAGAAATTAATTATGTAAATAATTGTGTTAGTTTCAGACATAATATAGTGAAACAAACAGGATTTAGCAGGAGCCAAACTGTAGCGGAATGTAAACAGTGCTGATTGTGGCAAGTACAGGACAGGACAGAAATCATTGCGTCCTCATGTTCCTACCTGTAGCCCACCATGTGCTAATTTTTTGGGTTTGTAAGATGCTTCAAGTTTCTTTTCCTGTGGAAAGCCAAAGAGAAAAGCGCATTAATGATCCTTTTTTAAAAAAACACCAAGATGCCTTTCCTGGGAATGGCAGGAGTTCTTGTGTATCCATTATTTATACTCTCTGTGCCTCCGTCTGATAACTTCCTGATGTCATTAAGCTTGCTAATTACTCCTTTTGTCAAGTGAAAATTTGGCTTCTCAGCTCTGGCAGCTTTTGCCTGCCATTTATTTTAATTTTAAAATTACTTACTTGCCACAGCTAATGACTTCCACAGCTCAACAGCTTCTCAGTCGGGGAAGCTGCAAGTGGGCTTCTTAACATGAGTGTGTGTTTGTGTGTAAGGTAGGCTGACGAATCGAACAGCCTGCGTTCCTGCCACAATGAAGAGCCGTGTACCCTCAATCAAAATTATTTGATTTACAAACTGTTCACCCTTAGGCGGATTAGATTTGGCTATGCACAACGGCACTCTAATTTTTCATTCCACATGAGCTGTCAAGGCGAGAATGGTGTCATGTTGCTTTGATGTTTCTGTAACGGTTTACTCCGGGTTGTTGCTTTTTTAAAACACATACACACACACACCAGACAATCTGTTGTGTCACATCAATAAAATCTCTGTCACTAGAGGCGTCTGGGGCTCTTTATGTTTTAGGGTTGAGATTCATATCAAGGTGAATTTGAAGCTAAATATTTGGGGTTGGTGAGTGAAGGGAGAAAAAAGTTTGCATCCAGGAGTTGTTTCTGAACGTAGCTTGCGCCCATTTGGATCTGTTTCAGAGAGGTTTTTTCATTTTGTTTTTAAGTACACCATAGAAAAGTTTTCATGTAAACCTTTTGGCTATTTTGATTTAGGGCACAATCGCTCTGGCCCCCGGCCCACCCCCATGGCATGCCCCATGGTGTAGTAGGGTGCACATGCGCCCGCCTCAGGTACCACCAGGGCTTCCTATGCTGCTGGTGAAATGTGACCCCTTTCACTTCCCCAATCTGCTCTGGATGGTTAGGGGAGCGATCAGAGACGATTTTGGAAGGGTCGGGGGGGGGCGGGCGGTTTCCTGCTCATGCAGTGCAAGCCTCCCTGGGGAGAGCATTCCACAAATGTCTTGTGTTTGAAACTCTGGGGATCCACTGTTAGTCAGTTTAGATTATGTTGCACTACATAGACATAGTGATGCAGTGTAAGGCAGTTTTTTGGGGAGAAATTCAACATAGTGCTAAGGAGATTGCTCCAACTCTGTTCTGGAGTTTCTCCCAATCCCCCTGAGCCAATTTGGGGTGTAGGGGTGTGTTCAGGGATGGAGGAAAGCCCCACTGTGCTAGCAAAAGTCCTTGTAGGGGTTCCTGTTAGTGGAACCAGTTAGCTGAATCTGGCCCTGTGTTTTTAAATTCTTGAGCTGAACATCCTAAATGACCAAGCTACAGCTTTGTTCCTTTTATTTTTCAGAGTGGGATTTGAAAACAAAGCAAAAAGCTCTTGATTTTGAGTTTCTAGTAAAAGAGATTGTCTTTGGTTTAAATGAAGCACTGCTGTCTGCTCAAGTTCAGAGTATTCTTATTAAATAATGGAAGGAGCAATGCTAAAAAGAGCTGTTGAGAAAAAAAGAAAGAATAACAGAGGAGGAACCTCTAGCAATCTTGGTTTCTTTGTGTGTAAATGTGTGTGTGTTTTAAACAAATTTCTTGATCACAGAAGAAGGTACTGACTGAAGAGAGGGAGAAGCATTACCTTATTAAAGTCATCAGGAAAGCTATGAATTTTCATGATCTCTCCTTCCAAGGCAGCTTTCGCCCCAGAGAAAAATTCAAACAAAGATGTGGAAGGAAAAGAAAAAGGGATTGTATTTTTCCCAGGTGTGAAGGCAGAAAAGCTTTTAATTAATAATTGGTTCTAAAGTACTCCTTTAAGTAGTGTGGCGGGGGGGGGGGGGCTCTGCTGCTATATACAAAGGTGCTGGTAATTTATAGCTCCAAATGACAACAGGCCTTGAGAAACTTTTTTAAAAAAATAAAATAAAATAAAAAATATTTTATTAAGTACAGTAGCTAGAATGTCCATCTATGTTTATACAACAAAGCATGCAAAGTTAAAAACAAATAATTTATTAAGAACGACAGCCTAGCAAGGTTGCACAAAAGAAACCATCAAGTAACTTGGGTCTGTTAATTTCAATGGGTTCTCTCTCAGTGAATTTAGTTGGATACAAACCAATCAAAATTTATTTTTATTTCTTAAATATATACATTGCTGTTAAAGAACCCCTCAAAGCAGCTTACAAATAACAAAACAATAAAACCATTAGTAAAAACATCTATTTAAACATTAAAAAAAATAAAATCAGCAATAAACTAAAAACAGGTTAAAACATAGGATACATGTCCCCTCTTCCTACTGGGTATTTTTGCTTTTTAAAGAAAATGGCACGTGGAGACTTAGGGAAGTTAAAAAGGCAAAAGATTTTATTTTACAGCAAAATAGGTAAAAGAGAAGATGTGTCAGGGGATAGAATTATTTCAAGAAACAGTTATCTATCTATTATCGATCGATCAATATCACAGGCTTCTAAACAAGATGGTAAATGCACAGATTATTTTCACTTTGGTTCCTTAACTAATTGCAGCGCTGTTTCAGTTTAGGTCATAAAGGTAGGGTTCTGAAAATTTGACACTTTCTGTCAGTTTCTCCAACCTTTTACAAATTTCACCCGAGGCTCCTCTTTTGGTCTTTGTACTAGCCCAGGGGAGCAGCACACATGCCCCTCCTAACTGGTTTGGGATTACTCCTCTCTTCAGAAGGTCTGTCCCCTTTTTACTGAACTTGAGACCCAAGTAGAGTGTTTCCTCACAACCCCACTTCTTCTTTCTCAAATTGAGCTTCCCGGTTCTCTTCTGTATACTCTTAAAAGACACTAGCCACTTTATTTTAATCTAACACCCAGCTCAGAGACATCCTTCTCTGGCTGTAGATATTATTCTCAGGGCAAATTGCACACAGTTCAGAGGCTATACCAGGGGTCAGCAAACTTTTTAAGCAGGGGGCCTGTCCACCGTCCCTCAGACCTTGTGGGGGGCCGGACTATATTTGGGGGGGGGGGGAAATGAATGAATTCCTAGGCTCCACAAATAACCCAGAGATGCATTTTAAATAAAAGCACACATTCTACTCATGTAAAAACACCTGCCAGATCCCACAAATAACCCAGAGATGCATTCTAAATAAAAGGGCACATTCTACTCACGTAAAAACATGCTGATTCCCGGACCGTCTGCGGACCGGATTTAGAAGGCGATTGGGACAGATCTGATCCCCAGGCCTTAGTTTGCCTACCCATGGGCTATACTATCCAGCTGAACGCCAGGAACCAAGACTCTCAACTGCTATTCCTTTTCCAGTCACAAAGTTCTGTCTCCACCCACCTTCTGGCTAGCTGGACCAGCAGCCAATCAAAGTGAGTCTTTAGCCCTGGACTCTGCGAGCTACACCTCTCCTGTGAGTATCACCTCTAGTCTACCTGAGTAGACCAGAATAATAAATAAAATCACTAATAAACTTAAAAAAACAGGTTAAACATCCATAAACATTCTACATTTCTGGGCAGGCTTCTCTAAATAACAATGTTTTAGCAGGCACCGAAAAGAGTAGTTATGTCAGGCAGCAGGGAGTTCCAAAGTATGAGGCAGCCTGTACAGGGGCTTGTAATTGTGGAGGTATAGTTTGTTGGGGTTTCTGGTTATTTGAACCCCTAGGTACCAGAATCTGGTGCGGCAGAGTTTTATTTTATTTGATGTTGGTGAATTCCTTTTGGGTATGCGGAAGGGGGGGGGGCAGTGTTGAAGCACATAGCCTCAGATTTTGCAAAGTTTACTTGTAGGCCCAATTAGAGTTATTATGATTAATTATTATTTATTAGTATTCTGTCTTATATATATATATATATATATATATATATATATAATTGCAAAGCAATTCCCCCTAACAGAATGCATATGTTACTTCCACAGATACATGCTTTTTGTGCACACTTTACCAGGGCATGAACATTTTTTGGCATGCCACTGGGCTGGAGAACTGCACTATAAAAATTACCGGTAGGAGAAATGTAAACTTGGAAGGTTGTATGTCTGAGTTTTTTTCAGCGAGTGAGAATTAAGCAAGAACATCTTTAAATGTGATCCAAATCAAATTTCTCCCACACTCCTTCATCCAGGGCACCACCTGGAATCCCCATCCCACTTTAGTAGTCATCCACCTCACTACATTTGGCAGCGGCATTCAGAAGGTACATTTTAGAGTTTGGATAGGAACTCACTTGCAGGTGAACTCACCCCTAGGGCTACTTTAAAGATTAATACTAGGAGTTTGAATTGGACCCAGGAAACACAGCAGAAACTGTAGCACTAATCTGAATGTAAATTAGCAGTGAACAGAAATAAAGATTATTATTACTATTATTATTATTATTATCAAAGCTGAATTTTAATATCAGAAAAATGAATGAAGTCCAGAGAAACAGAATCAGGTAGTGGTTGGATAATTGAACATGGTTTGCTTATTCAACAAAGTCACACCTTGTTAGTTAACAGAAATTGTGGAAGCCAAATCCTTGACAGCCTTCTGTGTTCTGTGTTAGAATTTCCATCTTGGAAATGGATAACTTTGGCATTTTAGCAGCTGCTTGGGGGCTAGGGGTGGCGGTCATGCTGTAGCCCTAGTCCAAGAAGGTGTTAAGTACACAAAAATCAATGGGATTCAGCTGGCATAACTCTCTGTTGCATGATGGACCGTTGACTGTATAAAGGGATCTGTGTTCAGACCAGAAGGGTTAAACAGTCCATTACAAAGTTGCCCTAGAAACACTCTGCCACCCATGTGCTACGTTTAGGAACCGAGCCCCAGATGATTTTTACCAGTGTGCAGATGAGTAAATCGGCACATTTCTGCATTGGCACGTCTTCTGCCAGCTCCTATGCAGAAGGAAAAGCAGATTTAGTACAAAGTGAGCATTTACAGTAGCCCTGGGCAATATTAAAGCGTGATACGGTGTGTATAATGGTACGTTTCCTTTTTCTCCCCCCTCCTATCAAACGTTTGTCCAAAAAGCTGTGTATTAAAGCTTCAGTACCTCAGGGTTTTCTTGTGAATTTTAAATCGTGCTCCTTACTTAAACCTCAAAAGGATCTGTAGATAGAAAGGTTCGTGATATTATATATATATATATATATATATATATATATATATATATATATATTGCTTTGAAGCGGGTTGAAGAAGTTGATTAGTGTTGGCACCACAGCACATTTCAGTGGCTCTGTTTATAAATAATTCCTCACTTACCAGGCTGGAGTTTCAAGGTGTTAAGATTTTTTTTTAAAAGGGGGATGGAGGAGAAAAAAGCCACACAGGTTTTAATCACATTATTTTTTGAAAGAAATTAGGTGACAAAAACAGCTTGATGTAGCCTTTTAAAGCATTCTTTTCCTGATAATGTATAGCCTTTTCTTGGTGCTCTTACAAGAGCCAGTAAGAGCCCTTCCTTTAAACCTCCCAAGTCAAAGAACTTTGTAAAGATGAATTTGTAATTTGGGGGGTTCATGCATGATTTAAAATTTTCCACTGCTCAACTCCATACTGGAAAGCGGTTGCAAAGCTTTGGGGTGGACGGTGGGGTGGGGAATACACTTCTCTCTTTCCCTCGGCTCTCTTGCCAAGATCAGAGAGCATCGCTCCCTTTTGGATAGCAAGATCCAGCGAGGCTTGTCATTTTTTATTTTGGCCGGCTGGAATCTTCGACTGAAATTATCTCCACAGGTACCTTTGGAAAAGATGTGAGGGGTAGAAGGGAGCAGGCTTCCAAGAAAATGCACTGGGAGACTAGCCATCACAGTGCTTGTATATAACATGGCAGTGGGGGTGGGGGCAAAGGGGCAACAGATCACAACCTCAAAGGGCACCGTGAAAATGGCAGGTGTCCAAATTTCAGATTTTAAACAAAGCCGAAAGATTTCAGGAACAGAGGGCAACAGAGTGAGGTTCAAAGGATATATTTGCTTGTGGATCTAATTAAGATTCAGTTGCAAACAAAATCTCCAAAGCAAGCAGGATTTTTAAAAAAGTATTTAAGGTTGTTATTTTCTGTCTGTTTTATACCTGCCATATAATGTTTGTTCTGCACTTGCAATAAATTGATCCTTTAGTGTACACTTTGGAACTTCCTGCCCATTTATATTATTACCTAACATCAATACACCTTCACTGTTCAGTGGTACCTCGGGTTACATACGCTTCAGGTTACATATGCTTCAGGTTACAGACTCTGCTAACCCAGAAATATTACCTCAGGTTAAGAACTTTGCTTCAGGATGAGAACAGAAATCAGGCAGTGGTGGCGCAGTGGCAGGGGGAGGCCCCATTAGCTAAAGTGGTGCTTCAGATTAAGAACGTTTTCAGGTTAAGAACGGACCTCCGGAACAAATTAAGTACATAACCAGAGGTACCACTGTATTGTTTCCTGTGGTGCCAAAACCATTTTTGTTCCAGGCACGTAACTTAAACATGTCATATTGATAGATAGTTTGGGCTGGTTGCTTGGCTGGCATCTGTTTGTCTCAGGAGACAATGGAAGAATGTGCCTTTGAGGGTGAAGTCAAACCATTGGAGGGTTACAGCTCCTGCTGTGGTGGTAGAGACCGAAATGGAAGAGACATGCTTTGCTGCAGCTGGGGCAGATGATGGCATCTGGCTGTGCTGATGCAGGTGCACCATGGCATTTCTTATTTCTGCGCTCATCCCAGTGGTCATTCCTCCTTTAGTCACTGCTATAGATACACAACCTGACTTACTGTCTCCAGGCACTGCAGTTGTCTGCAAGGGATTCCCACACAGCAGGATTGATGTTGCCAGCCTTCATGTCATGTTTACAGACATCTTTGTAACATAGAGTTGGTCTGCTAACAGGCCTGGTGCCTGAAGCCAGCTCCCCGTAGAGCACGTCCTTGGGGATCCTGCCATCTTCCATTTTGTAGACATGACCAAACCAACGTAGATGTCGCTGAGACAGGAGTGGGAACATGCTGAGAATGTGGGCTTGGGAGAGCACGTCTTTGTTTGAGACTCTGTCCTGCCATGCGATGCCCAAAATCTTCCTGACGCAGCACTTATGGAAGGCATTGAGGCTTTGCTCCTGGCTGGTGTAAGTTGCCCACAACTCACTTCCATAAAGCAGTGTGAAGCAGCACATCTTGCGCATTGGTCATTAGCATCACATTTTCCCATACTGTTTTGGAGAGGTGAGCCATTGCCATAGCTGCCTTCCCAGTAAAGTTTAAAAGGGCATATGGAAACAAAAAAAGGTCTTTCTCTTTCCATAACCAAGCCCTGTCTCTTGCACTCAGGGAACTCTGAAAAGACTGACTTATACCAATAGTTAACTCAGCCTGTTGAGTTGTACCCCAAGATATCTGTGTTTTCAAAGAATTGTCACAGGTGGGCTGAAATACCCTAAGAACATTAGACAAGCCTCCTGGATCACACCAAAGGCCAATCAAGTTCAGCATCTTGTCCTCAGAGTGGCAGACAAGATGCCCCAGTGAGAAACCCACAAGCAGGGCCTGAGCACAGAGACTATTCTCCTGACTTGCAATTCCTAGCAGCTCTGATCCAGAAGCCGCTGACACCCCATACCACACCTCCTGAAAATGGGCATGTACACACTAGATCAGGCATAGGCAAACTCGGCCCTCCAGATGTTTTGGGACTACAACTCCCATCATCCCTAGCTAACAGGACCAGTGGTCAGGGATGATGGGAGTTGTAGTCCCAAAACAGCTGGAGGGCTGAGTTTGCCTAAGCCTGCACTAGATATTTAAAGCGCATTATTTCCCTCAAAGATTTCCGGGCATTGTAGCTTACCCTTCGCAGAGTTACAATCCCCAGCAAATCTTAACATACTAAAGTGCCCAAAATTCTTTGAGGGGAAAGAATGCGTTTCAAATGTGCTTTAAAGGCCTAGTGTGTACCCAGCCTTAATCTCAGCCAAGAACTTCCCCAAGGCCTCCTGCCCCCCTACACTCTCAACCCTTTGTTTCCTCTGTATGTCCACCTCCCCCTGCTTTCGCTAGACCATCCTTTCTGGTAATCCACCTCAACTTGATTGCCGTTTCCCAGCACCTGGGCCTCCTCTCTCCCATATTTTAATCATTAAAAGCCCGCAACGGTGCTTGAGATGGAAGGGCACATTAAAACCCCGCACACGTCCGCGTAACGAAGAAGATGCGGGGACATATGTGCCGAGGGGGAAGGCGGCTGGCGCGCCATCCCTTTCTTCTTCTTCAGCTCCCCTTGCCTTTAATCTTGCTCTGAAACCAAAAGAAGGTTGTGCCACGGACAACCATGGACTCGAGGAATGAACAAGAAAAGAGCAGGGAGGAATCTGATATTAATGCTGTCCAGGGGGAAAGCGAGTGAGCAGCGAGACAAAAGGACTGAGGAGGGTGAAAACACACATGGAGTAACTTGTTTTTTCTCTCTCTAGCGGCTGAAAGGGGGGGGGGGAGTTTTTGCCATCTTGCTCCAGAAGGAACCTGGGAAACGCACTGCGCGTCTCATCTTCCCCAGCTCTGCCCAGGAGGTAGCTAGTCTCTGGGTCAAGGAGACGTGAGGGGAAAGTGAAATGAAAACCATCTTCTTTCTAAACTAGCAAAATACCTGCCATGGTGCTGCTCAGACGTCAAACACATCTAGGAGGGGTGTGGTAGGTCTGTTCTCTCGACACAGAGTACATTGCACACACACACACACACACACACACACACACACACTCTGCCCAGATCTTTGTTGGTGGAGCCTGGACTGGCCAGGATGAGGCCTTGGAAGGCCCACTTCCTCTTACAACACTGTTACATATTCCTTTTTATTTTTTCTTCCTTGGGAACAAGTTGCAGCCATTAATTTTTTGACGTATTTTTTAAAAAAGAAATGATATGCCTTAATACACCAAGCAAGGTAACTTTAACAAAAATCAATCATGGCTTTAATTAAAAGATGAATAAATCCATAGTCCACACTCTTGTTAAGCAAATAGTGTCCCGATTAAAAACCATGTAAGAGCAAACCCACATAAAACTAATAAGAGCACAGGATCAATAGCAATACAGCAAGCCCTCAAATTGTGCTTGCTTTGCTTATATGATCATAACCTTATGTCAGGCTGGGGTGGGGAATAAATAAATAAATGGAGAGCCAAGTCCACCTCTGCTCTCCATTTATTTATTTTCCCTACACCTGTGCACCCACTAGATTTTGCAGGAGGACTCTGGCACTAGCATTCCAGGGTCCTTGTGGCACCTTCCCAAAGCTAGGTAGGTGAGGCACAGGGCTTTGGGAAGGTTTCACAAAGGCCCTGGGAAGCTCTCATGACTCTCCCACAACCTTTCCAGACCCTGGGAAGCTGCTCTCCATCTTGCGGGGGTGGGAGGCAGTTCCAGGGGTTCCTGCCTCTGTGCGTGGACTCCTAAAACCGAACCCTTGCGGAAGTGGTGGGCCCACTGTAATCAAAACAGCCATGATCAGTCACTGTTTAAAAGCATTGGAAGTGGGGACAGTCACTCCATAATGCAGGCACCCTGACCGATCCAATCTCTGCCTCCCTGAATTTGGAGCATGTAGAGGACTCTTGATCTGGATCTTAAATTCTAAGCGGGTGCATTTCTCAGGTGGTGTCCCAGGTGTTCAGGGCTTTGAAAGCCAGAAAAGTCAGAACCAGCACCCAGGGACACACAAGCCGAGTGCACTCAACAGGTAGTCCTTAGGCTGCAGGTCTCCTGAAGTAGTGGGGAGGTCCCATATATGTTTTGGAATAGCAGCTGAACCTGTCTTTTACCCTGGACCATTAGGTCCTCCCTACTCTGCTTGAGATTGTAGCCTATCTCCTCAGAACATTGTCCAAAGCTTGCTTTTCTTAATATGATCTGTTGTATACCACCTTGAGATACTAGTGGACTACAACTCCCATTGTTCCTGGCCATAGGTCACGTAGGTTGGAGCTGATTGGAACTAAGTCTAGCAGCATCTGGAGGGGCACCATGTTGCCTATCCTATGTAAAATAGTGGCATTCCTTCCCCACAATTACTAGCTGACCACTAGTCCAAACTTGAGGTCTTCATGCTAAGGGGGTGAATTGTTGGCATTTCTAGTTAATCCCTGCTGGAGGAGCCTACTTTACTCTTGATTACCAAAATTATAAGAAAAGAGATTCTGACTAAACATTAGGGAAAAAATTCTGATGGTAAGAGCTGTTCGATAGTGAAATGGACTACCTGGGAAGGTTGTGGGCTCTTGTTCACTGGAGGTTTTTAAACAGAAGTTGGATGGCAATGTGTCAGGGATTATTTAGCTGTGATTATTACGTTGCAGGGTTTGGAATAGATGCTCTTGGGGTCCTTTCAATTTTATGATTCTATGTATATAATCACACTGAGACTCTTTGAGTTTGGATGGGAGGAAAGCTATGTTCATTGAACAGAATGCATGATTGTTTGGAAAGGTCTTAGTTCTATCTAAGGTGGAGAATGCAATGGGCCATGCATGATCTTGCATCTTGGATGGTGAGAGAATCAAAAAGGTGTCTCCTCTCACCAGGGAGGCATGGAGAAGATGGAAGAGGAATTGGGTATCAGTCTAGCACTGGATAAAGTTCAATGGGTCAACATAAAAAAGGACAGTCTAGGAAGGGGAATAAGCCTACAGTGCATCACAACATTTACAACATTTAAATATATGCTAATAAAAGGAACTGGAATGGCAATGGATATTGTAGTTATCTTCGGGAAATTACAAGGATCCTTAACAGCTACAATGTTGTGACATTCATAGGTTTTTTATTTCATCTACAGTTCCAAGGATCTGTATACTTGGACCTCCTGCTTCTGGGAAAACAACTATTGTAAGTGGATTTTTGTGCATGCATGGAAATGTTCTTAATGGATAGCAGATGTAGGACTCATTGCCTTTATTAAAGTCTACATTAATACTTAGCATTTTTCTGGACCTAGACAAAAAGCTCCAATATAGGTAAATTGTGGAATTTACTCCCATGAGGTGTGGGTGACAGCCACCAACTTGGATGGCTTTTAAATTATACAAATTCATGGAGGATAAGCCAAGATTTCTATGTTCTACCCTGCACTATCAGAGGTAGTATGCCTCTGAATAGCAGTTGCTGGGAATCACAAGTGGGTAGAGTTGCTATGCTCAGGTCCTGCTTGCTGGCTTCCCATTGGGGCAGCTGGCCAGCCACTGTGACAACAGGATGCTGGACTAGATGGGCCACTGGCCTGCTCCAGCAGGCTTGCCTTATATTATTACAGTGCTTCAGGCCACCTGTGATGATTCCGTGAAACGCAGAAATCTTGGCCTATGCCATGACATTTTGAGTAACCATTGGTATAAATCAGTCTTTCCAAAGTTCCTTGAGTGCCTGTCATAGGGCAGTTGGCCCCAAGAGTCTCAAAAGTAGCCTTAGACAAGAAGCCACTGTATACTTTCAGGCTTTATTTAGCCCACATCTTTGCAGCTATTCTGTTCTACCTCATAGAGGGGTTGTGCAATGTATGGGAAAGTGTTGGAAAACTTGGAAGCTGCAGTTCTCTACCCACCTGTCTAGGTATAGGATTGCCAAGTCAAGCCCTTCATAAACATAAAGTAGTATTATTAACATAGGCCTGTCCTTGCACTAAATCATTCCTCTCCTACTCTGCCTAAGACTGAATCCTTTAAACTCTTTACTGATTAATTTTAATTTAAATAAATTTCTTTATTGATTAATTACCCTTATACCCCATTGGAAGGAAACAGGTTAAGTAAGATTCCCCGTGTGTGTATAGGTTTCTCTGCTTCTTTTTTCATTCCCTGGCAGTCTTTGAGAAAATCCAGGCTTTGGGCTCTTCCAGAGGGAGGGGGCAGAAGGAGCACATGTTTTAAAGTGACATCGTAAATGAAAACGTTCCAGATCTCCATTGTGCTGAATTTCAAAATGGTCACTATATTCCTTTTAAAAGTGACAGATAACATATTTGCTGTTCCCCCCTCTCCTGTTACAGATGGCACTTTCTTTTTCTACTTTCCACTTAAGCGTTACGAATTTTGCACACTCCGATGGAAAAACTGTGAAAATGCTGGTGTATTTGTTTTTAAATTTTCTTCAAATTCACTTTCATTTCCTTTGGGAAGATACAGCTCTCTCTTATTCTTTCTCTCTCCCCCACCCAAACACCTGCTTTTCCCTCCAGGCAATGTGGCTTTGTAAACAACTGGGAACCGCACGGATTTCTCCGGAGACTCTGTTAACCAGTACGTGGTCAAACATCATACAGAAAGTACGGGAGTATCAAGACACAAGACAGGTGCGTGGGCAGAGGTAACGATGCTATCTCTGCATGGAAGGGAAAGATAAGTTGTGGCATTTTTATTTTTCTGCAGACACAAACGAGCGATCCAATTATCGCACTTTGTTTTGTATCTGTGGTGATTTCAGAACAGACTTGTGAATTTGTGGGAGTGGGCTCCCTCCATTCTAGGGATGAAATAGCAAAGGGAGCTTTGCCATCCTCAGCTGAGAATAAACATTGAACTTTTCTGAATTCACAATCTACCCTGTGCCATAGTTGTTACTAAAAACAAGGTATTAAAAACTCCTCCAGGTGGATAGAAATTCATGAGCACAGTGTGTCTGAATGTAATGCAGTCCACAGCTGTGACGTTGGAGAATTCTATTGGAAATGGGAGCAGAAATCATGACAGTTTGCATGCTTGCCCAAGGTCAGGAACAGAAATCACACAAACAAATATGAGCAGTATTCACTATTGTTGTTTTTTTCAGTCTGTGCCATTTTGTGCCCCATTTCTGACATTTCCTTTCCACTGAAATTAATTACATAATAACATTAGTTTCGGCCCGAAACAGACGAATAACCCGAGTTTTAGTGTAAACAGAATGGAAACAGCACTGGTTCTAATGAAAGCAGGATGGGGCAGAAATTGGTGCCTCCTTACATCCCTATTCACAACTTTCTTTTTTAAGGATGGGGGAGGTTAGGGTAGGGAGAGAATCCCACTTATTGCCTCACCCATCTGTTTGGACCATCCTGCAACCAGGTGGGGACTTTTTTTCTTAGAGGAAGACCCCATTGTCAGTTCCTAGTGTATTTAGAAATGAAGTGAACAGAGCAGACCCTGACAAGCACTCCAAAAATCTTCTCCTCTGAAAGATGCCCCACCTGGTTTGGTAATCTGTAGAGTCAATGCCAAGGAGGGTGGTCCTGGGAAGACACAGTCCAAAATCAGTAGCCTTGAGCCTGTAGAATAGGGCATGGGAAACCCTTTTCAGCCATGGGCAAGGCCACATGGTAGGCAGGGCCAGAGGCATAAGTGTGCAGAGCAAGGGATGTAAATTTCACCTTCATACAATAGGCTTGTTTCTACACACACGTTCATGCAAGCCCCTCTGCGTTCTCCATCCAGACAAGCAGGCCACATTATCAGAGTTTAAAGACACATTCCAGCCAAGCAGAAACACTCAAGGAGGGTGCAAAGCAAGGCTAGTGAGGGTTGCCACTTGGGGGGAATTCTGAAGCCTGGAGAGCCTGAGGTGTCTCACTCCCATTGTAGAGTCAAGGGATCAGACCCTAATTGTTTATAATCTCTATCTTTCTCTTTCTCTCTTCTGACACACTACATTCTACAATCATTCCTGGAACTGAAAGTTACAGGCCTAAGATTGAAGGTACACAGATTAAAAGGTACACAGCATGATCTCTGGCCTTGGTGAGCCCATGTTCACTGATTGGGGTCCTACGGATGCTCCAGGAAGAGCAGGACCAGGAATAAAGTCTGACTGTTGCTTGTGCAACTCTGTCTCTTCTAGTCTTGTTCTGCACTTCTCACACTTCAGTTAGACAGCTCCCCTGCTGCTGCACCAACAGCAGCCTTGCTACAGGCCCACTCTTTCCCTCTTCCTTCCTTTCTCTAATTTAAAAGAGGCGAACTTGGTTTTATATATTCCCTAGCAGTGTACCTAGCATTCTAAGATAGCAAAGAATCAGTAGAGTTTTGAATCTGAGGTTAAAATCAGTGCAGTTTTGAAAGATTCAGTCCGCCATCTTGATTCAAAATGGAATCCAGTTGTATTCAGACATAGACAAAAGCCTACTCTTTGATCTCAGGAACCATCATGCATAATTGGTTATGATATCTTCAGAGGTGTCCAAACACATAGCAAATGAAAATCTTTTGAAAATATAGATATACATTTGCAAACATTTATGTACTGTAAATGTCATGGCAGTGAACAGAATAAAACCAACAATAAAACTGAATTCATAAAACAAATGTGGAAATAAATCCTAAACTTTGTTCGTTTTGTCAAAGATTATTTTTATTCAGTTGTGCAAGAAAATCCCCTACCATTGATTTGGAGGGAGAAAAATAGAAAGGAACACAGCCTCACGCACAAAAATCCCCTTTGGTTTAATTACTCTCATTATTAGCATACTTCAGGCTAATCAGCAGCACTTTCAAGGGGGCCCTGTAGGGTTTCCTTGATTATTATGGGGTGGGACATGAAAGTCAAGGAGATCTGGCAAGGAATCGGGCTGTATGGGGAGGGGAAGAAAGAGAGGGAAGTGGTGAAATCAGTGCAGTGCTTTACATGCTCTTTCTTTTGGCAGGGTGTTTGCATAGGAAGATATTTTTGGTTAAAAAGAAAACAAGTGTATTCCCTTTTTAAAAATGCAAGGTTAGCCTCAGGAGTCAGAGAGTAACCATGGTGGATGGGGACCATTGAGACTGGTGGAGCAGAAGGCAAAGAGGTCTTCGGGAAGTGGAGCTACAGGGAAATAATTATAGTTTTGTCCCCATCCTCTTCTCTGCTGAGTTCTACAATGGGCAACATTGAGAACACCAGAACACAGAACAGATTGCTTGATCAGGCCAGTGGCTCATCTAGCCCAGCATTCTGTTTTTCCGGTGCCCAGTCTGATGTCTATGGAATCCTGTTTTAAAGCCATCCACTTGGTGACCATCACTACAGGGCTGGCCCAATAGATTTTGGCACCTGAGGCGAACCTCAAAATAGGGTGTGAGGTCCTCCTTGCCAGGGAAGGCAGGGTGAATGAAGATCAACATCAGGAACAATGGGTGGGGGGGGGAGAACAGGAAAGAAAGATTAACATCAGAATCTGCTGCCCCTGGGAATCGTGCTGCCTAAAGCAGTTGCCCCATCTGACCTCATGGGTGGACCAGTCCTGCATCCCTGCCTCTTTTTGGGAGTGAGTTCCATAGTTTATGCGCTGCATGAGGAAGTAGTCTTTTATCTGTCCTGAATCTTCCAACATTCAGCTTCATTTGATGTCCATGAGTTCTAGTGTTATGAGAGAGGGAGATATTTTCTTCTCTATGCACTTTCTCCATGCCATGCATAATTTTATAAACTTATATTATGATGGGTGCTCCAGGCAGGAGAGGATTCTTCTTTTGTCCATCATTGGAAAATCTGCAAATATTTAAGCTGAAAGTTTATTGAGTGGTTTTTTTTGCCTGGCCAGCTCCTGGCCACCACTTATCACCCTGCCACCGTTAGAAGAGAAAGGAGCCAAATAGGTTTAAGTGGCGAGGGGGCTCAAAGATGCTTCTAACCATATGGGAGGGGGAGACAGCGGGAGCTGACTGAGGAGGGGCCTTCCATCTTGCAGGGCAAAAAGTCTGGGGCTGGCTCTATAAATGGAAAATGGGTGGAAATTGAGTCTGTGCCAAGCACCTGTATCAGACCCTGTGTTGCTGAGGACGAAGTACTGTGGCTCTGTGGCAGAGCACGTTCTTTGCATGTAGAAGTTTTCACGTTTGATCCCTGGCATTTCTAGGGGCGAGCCCTGTCCAAAACCCTGAAGAACCACTGCCAGTCAGTGTAGACAGTACTGAGCTAGGTAGACCACAGTGGTCTGGCATTCCATAAGACAACTTCCTTTGTTACTGAGGTGATATATAGCAGGGAAGGGCTGTAGCTCAATGGCAGAGCACCCGCACTGCAGGCAGAAGGTCCCAGGTTTAATCCCTGTTGTCTCCAGGTAGAGCTGGGAATGTCTCTTGAATGAAGCCTACTGAGCTGCTGCCAGTCAGTGCTGACAATATTGGGAGAGTTTGACCAGGAGTCTGATGTGGTATAAGGCCGCTTCCAGTGCTCTTGATGGAGGATCGCAGCTCAGTGGTAGAACATCTGCCTTGCATGCAGCTGGTCACAGGTTCAACCCCGAGCGGCATTTCTATGTAGGGCTGAGAATGTTCCTTCTCAGAATTCCTGGAGAGCCACTGCTAGTCAATGTAGACAATGCTGCGCTAGATATGCATGCTAGTATGTAACCAGCAAGAGCACCTGGAAGCTTTTATAAGGCTCAGGGAAGCTCACCTGAGCTGCTCTGATCACTTGGTCCAAGGAGTCTTCCTTGCCCTCCCTGCGGTTCTTCCCTTTGCCCTGAGAACTGGATAAGCAGCATGCAGGACTGAGAGCTGCCTGCTGTTCCTCAACCCACAAAAACTCACTTGAGTATGCAGAACTTGAGTCAGAACGAAAAGCACTTAGAAGCTGAAGCTGGATCTGGGCCTTTGCAATTTGAAAGAGCGGCTTTGCTCAGCAGCCCCTTTGCATTGTCTCTAAACGCCCCCTTGACTATTCCCACCCCCCAAACTCTGGTCAACAGAGGTGCTCTGCAGATTGCTCAGATTGCAAGGCTGTTAAAGGAACTCCAGTTTAAATTGGCTCCTCAAGCCTTAGCCAGGTGGACCCCCTGGCAGCCCACTAGCCTCTCTTGAAATGACACATCAAAGAGGGAAGTGGGAGTCTAGCTGTTTCTGAGAGCAGCATGAGGCACCTTTGTAAAATGACAGCCTCAAAGCCGCCAGTCCCAGCTCCAGCCGCGAGAGGCTGCATGAGGCTTTGACGCATCTCCCTGCGGGACCCAAATACTTGCAAGGAACACGTTTTATTTCCTTTTGCTCTTCTTTCCCCCTCACCTGTGTGTGCGTGAATGCGCCTGCTTTTGAGTGGGATGGAGCTCAGGAGATGTTTGAGAAAAGACCTAAGTGGGTCATTTTGTTGCTCCCTTGCCTGCCTGTCATCAATTTGCCGTTAGAATAATAGAATAATAGAATTGTAGAGTTGGAAGGAACTCTGAGGGTCATCTAGTTCAACCCCCTGCAATGCAGGAATCTCAGCTAAAGCATCCATGACAGGTGGACATCCAACCTCTGTTTAACAACCACCAATGAAACAGAGTCCACCACCTTCCAAGGGAGACTGTTCCACTGTTGAACAGCTCTTACCATCAGAAAGTTCTTCTGATGTTGCATTGAAATCTCCTTTCTTGTAACTTGAATCCATTGGTTCAGGTCCTATTCAACAGAAAATACATAATAAGAACAAAAACAAAGACAGCCCAATAATATCCCCTTCTACAACATGTTTTAAAAGGGCATGTCAAAAGGCCTTGTTATAGAGGAAAGTTTTCACCCGGCACCTAAAGGTGTATAATGAAGGCGTCAGCTGAGACTCCCTGAGGAGAGCATTCCACTACTACAGAAAAGGCCCATACTCATGTTGCCACCTTCTGGACCTTGTGGAAGAGACACACGAAGAAGGGCCTGAGAAGAATGTGTGCAGCGGAGAGCAACCAAGAATATTAACGGTCTGGAAACAAAGCCTTATGAGGAACGGTTGAGGAAGTTGGGTATGTTTAGCCTGGAAAGAGGAGACTGAGCAGAGATATGGTAGCTATTTTCAAATACCGGTACCTAAAAGGCTGTCATGTGGATTGAGGAGCAAACTTGTTTTCTCCTGCTTCAGAGAATAGGACCTGAACCAATGGATTCAAGATATCCTCCTTTAATTGTGGCACCTGTTTTCTTAGAACCAGTCAAGGAGTCAGCTTCCTCCTCCTCAATCTCTGTGTTCCCCTTATTGAACTAAGCAGGAAAGAGGATTGGGGGCAAAACTGGAATTAGGCCACATTCTCACCATGCATTTAAAGCCATCTGGTGTCGCTTTCTACCATCATAGCTTCCCCTCAAAAAAATTCTGCTGGAGTTTCTTAAGGGTGCAGAGAGATGTTGGGTGTCACCCTTTGTTTTCCTTCTTAAAGCTGCATTTCCCAGTGGCTTGGCAAGCAATTCCTCTGCCCAGAGAACTCTAGGAATTATTGGTCGCTCTGGGAGAGGATGAAGGGGTCTTCTCACAATCCTCAGCACCCCGAAGAAGCTCCCAGAATTCTTTGGGGGAAGCTTTGACTGTTTAAAGTATCATATATGGTAGGAATGTGGCCTTAGTTGGCTCTGCTTGTCATTGGCGATTTGCCTGGTTTGGCAGGCGTACAAGGAGCATTGCCTTCTGTTCTTGCCTGGTCTTCTGAGCAGGACTCTGATATAACAGACTTCAGCTTCCAGCTCAGATCTCCAGCTCCTGTTCCAAAAACGCACTTCAGGGGGACATCCAGGCCTGGAAAATGCCATAGAAATGTGCTTTGCATGCAGAAGATCTCAAGCTCAGTCCCTCAGTTGCCAGCATCTCCAGTTAAAAACCAAACCAAGCTGTAATGGACATAGGAAGCTGCTTTAGTTCATTGGTCCATCTAGCTCAATACTGTCTACACTGACTGACAGAAACTCTCCAGTGTTTCAGACAGGGAGTCTTTTCCTGGAGATGCCAGGAATTGAACCCGGGACCTTCTGCACCCAAAAAAGCAGATGCTGTGCCATTGAGCCACACCCCTTCCACGAGGCAGTGCTTAAAATTGTGTACCACTTTAGAGTAGGTGTCCCCCAGGGGTCAGCAACCTTTTTCAGCCATGGGCCGGTCCACCGTCCCTCAGACCATGTGGTGGGCTGGACTTTATTTTGAAGAAAAAAATGAAGAAATTCCTATGCCCCACAAATAACCCAGAGATGCATTTTAAATAAAAGCACACATTCTACTCATGTAAAAACACGCTGATTCCCACACTGTCCGTGGGCCGGATTGAGAAGGCGATTGCGCTGCATCCGGCCCATGGGCCTTAGGTTGCCTACCCCTGGTGTTCCCTCTTGTGCTAGAGGCAAGGGAGATTGCCTCTTTTAAGATGGGGCTTCCCACCTGCAGTTTTTGGAAATACTTAAATTTAAAATAATGTGTGTGTTTTTTATATATAAATGTTGCCTAATTAGTCAAGAGTGTTTTTAAAAAACCAGTTAACCCCACCAACTGTACATTTCAGCTCCACTCCTTTTGTGTGTCATTTTCTTGCAAAGGGTTTGATCCCTCCAGCCGTTGTTTTTTTTTTTAAGGGGGATATTCAAACACAGAAAGTGCAGTAATTCTCTTTGAACTGCTTTGTGGATATTAAACTCACCTTATTTCTTTCTTAAAATGTTTAGAAAATCCCTGACGTTCTGTGGGCTGAACTGATTGAGGAACGTTTGCAGGTTGAGGACTGTATTCACAGCGTAAGTGTGGCTCTTGCTGGATGAGATTGTTCATGGGGTGTGGTGGGATAGGTGGCATGGGAGTTTGTGCTGTGGATGGGATTGATTCCCCAAGGTAATTGCAGGGAATTTGGAGTATGATTAACAGCATAAATGGGGAAACTGAAGATACACATATGTTAATTGTCTGGCCACCAAGACGACCAAAGGGGGAGCAGCCGTGTAGTTCTGTTGACTGCCACAGGCTACTGGCAGAGTCCTGAGTGGGCAAACCTGTTATAAACAGGCAACATTAAGAAGCAAACAAGCAAACAAACAAACCATTTCATGGATCTTTTTTTCAAAATTGTGCATTCATTATAGTGTTGTTTATTTATTTATTTTTAATTTCATATCCTGCTCTTCCTCTTCAGCAAACAGATTTATTTATTTATTTCATAAAATTTATGCACTGCTTGATTGTAGAAAACAAAAGAAAACTCAAAAGCAATTTACAAAAAAAAATCACAATAGAAATATCAGTGCAATTAAAAATTTAAACTTGCAAGACTATTTGGTACCTCCATATCTGGTCCTTGATCTGTGGGGTGTCTGGTCCTTCCTTCAAGGACTCAATGTTTGGCATCAGGTCTAGGCTGGGCATTACACTGCTTGTGATTCCCAGCAACTAATATTCAGAGGCATACTTTCTCTGACAGTGGAGGGAAAACATAAGAAGAGCCTTCTGGATCAGACCAAAGGCCCATCTAGTCCAGCATCCTGTTCTCACAGGGGCCAACAAGATGTATCATGGTCTTCAGAGGCATACTGCCTCCAGCAATGGAGGTATAACATTCCTAGCTGTACTGGCTTCACTGGTCAGATCTGTGTGTCTCTGGACACACACACCTTTTAGAGGCATTTCAGATCCACTGCCACAGGAGATGGCCACCTTGCTTTGCCTGCTGGTAGGGGCTGCTGTCTCCCTTTGCTCAAGGAGCCCTATTTAAATCAACTTTGAAGGTATATTTATGTAACATGGTATGAATTAATAAAGATGTTTATAAATACCATAATGCATATTTAACTAAAGGTATGTTAATCAAGGAGATGGGATTTGTGCCAAGAAGAGGAAAATAAATAAGAATTTGGGGGGAGACCAATCAGAATGTTTATAATTAGTTCCTGCCATGACTTTCCCTCTCTCTGTCCCTCTAAGAGGTGATTGTTACAAAGAGAATCTAAAACATGAAGGGATCACCTTGCAAAAGGTAGTAGCCATTTACCAGCATACCTACCAATTTTGGAACAATTAAAATAAGAGGCTGTTCCTCTTTCCCTCAGCCTTACCCCACTCACCTGAGACCTCTTTGACTGTCCTTGAGTCCCAGCAGCCCTCATGAAAGGAAATAGGAAGAGGCTACTGACTGGATGGGCAGTCAGCGTATCCTTGTGTCTGTCGCAATTCCCTGGTATTACAGGAACATCAGCCCTGCTGGCTGAAGCCAGTGGCCCATCTAGTCCAGCATCCTGTTCTCACAGTGGCCAACAAATGCCTCAAAGGGAAGCCTGCAAGCAGGACTTGAGCACAACAGCAGCTCTCTCTACTTGTGATTCCCAGCAACTGGCATTCATAGACATACTCCCACTGACTGTGGAGATTAACCTAGCCATCATGACCAGTTGCCATTGATAGCCTTGCCTTCCATGAATCTATCCTCTTTTAAAGCCACCCACATTGGTGGCCATCACTGCCTCTTGTAAATGGATGGAAAATGGATGGAAAGAGAGAGTTGAAGGATGAATAAAAAATATTGAAAGGATAAGAATATTAGAAGAGCCTAACTAGGATAAAGAATAGAATGATAATGGGTGGCAATTTCTTTGACGATACGCAGCATAAAAAAGGGAAAAATAGGAAGCCATGGTTCTAAAGGGAATGGATGGAAGAAAATACAGTATGTAGAACATGTATGTGTTGAAACTTTGAAAAACAATAAGGGGGGGGGAGAATATTAGAAGAGCCTGCTAGATCAGATGAAAAGCCCATCTAGTCCAGCATCCTGTTCTCATAGTAACCAGCCACAGTGACCAACCTTATCCTTGCACAACAGAACATTCTCTCCCTCCCACACCACCTAAATCTGTCCTGAGGGTTCCCCCAACCCTCCTGAGCAGATTTTGGCATGGCAAAGTGCATGGTGAGGGGGAAGAAAGGAGAAAATCCTGTTGGGTGACCCCCCCCAACCCTTGGGGTAGCTCAGTAATTTTGTTGAATTTTGCCCTGAGTCTCCCTGATCATTATCTGATACTCTAACCACTACACCACACTGACTTTTATTTTTACTTCATTTACAGATTTTCATTTTGTAATAGGCTGCATCAAAGATATAAGAAAGCTAATTTTTAGCTCATTAACTTTTAAAAGTCCCTTCCTTATCACCTGCTTTCTGTTTTAAAATGGCCAATCATTACATTTTTAGGGTGCCATTTTATACACACACTCTCTCTCTGTCCCTCCCTTTCTGTCAACTACAAGAAAATTGCATCAGTCCTTTTGAATTGTTCGAGGAAAAGGGAGGTGAGAGATTTGAAGGGAAATCTAAATGACTGGAAAGTGGTTGTCAGTTTGCCCGTACAAAATACCGTGCACCTTAATCCATAATTTATCTGCTCATTTTGAATTTGCAAAGTAGAATTAAACTTTTGCATTGCAAATGACTTGCGCTTGAATTATTTGGGTCTGCCTGATTTCTCTTAGAGCTCTTTAAAGCTGAGCTGCTTCAGTAATTTATCTGTTTATTTATCCTTCTCCCCACCCCACCCCTTCACTGATGATGAATAGATAGATATTTATCCCACAGGGCCAAATATCTAGTGTGGTTTTCTTGTATTTGCATAAATGTGTATTAATGCACACAGGAATTAGACCTCTGAGGCTTCATTCAGACATCATGCCAAACCATGGTTCAGGAAGCTTAATGATGGTTTGAAATAATGTTAAGATTAATAAAAGGAGGTTTGCTTTGTGATGCTGTACACTGGCAGAGCAGAATTTTTTTAAAAAATATGGTTTGGCAAATGCCTGAATTGACAATTGATCCAGATTCCTAGAAGCCACTACACTCAGAGATAGATGGGCCGATCAGGTTGCAAACAAAAGGAGATAGACTCCTCTAAACCACGGTTTGCTTGGGAAGCTGTGACTATAGTTTACAACTTTACATTCTAATCCATGGGTACAAAACTAAAAGGACAATAGGCTGCAGTGCTCAATGATGCAAAGCTCTTTTTTGCAGCTCAGCACAATTCAGGGCAAAATACTTCTTCAGGAACTATGGACAAAAACAATTGACTTGTTCTTCTTATTGTAGTGCTGGCCACCAGCTTGAATGGCTTTAAGGGAGGACAAATTAATGGAGGATAAGGCTGTCTCTTACCAGGGGCAGTCTGCCTCTGAATAACAGTTGCTGGGAAGTGGGGAGAGTTGCTGTTGCATTTAGGCAGGCATCTCATACTGCAGGCATCCCATAATGGACATTTGGTTGACCAGCGTAAGAACAGAATGCTGGATTTGATTAACCTTTGGCCTGTTCTAACAGGGCTCTTCTAATGTTCCTACCATCATGGGTATCTTGCTCAGCCTGGCCTCAGCCCTGTTCAATATCTAGTGGTGGTGACCTCAGCTCATGCTACCACCCCTGTCCTTGGACAACAGCTGTAGCACAAACACACAGGAATCGTCTTGATGATTAGTGCCTTATAAGTGCAAAACTTTTTTGATAGCACTTTTTAAATGTCCACCTGTAAGGGAAAACACACTACATCTGGAGCGTGTGCCTTTTTGGAATAGAAACCCCCCCCCACCCCCAAATATTTGAATCTTGCAGAGGCCGTCAACTTGCTTCTTGAGCCAGATTTATGCTGCTGTGGTTCATAACACAAGTCAGTATATTATCCTGGAAAAAAATGTTAATAGATTGCCAGAAGCGGGCCGCCAGCCCACTGTACTACCAGCTGTTTGTTTTATTTCTCCTGGTGGTGTCATTCGGCTGGCATTAATTGCCCAGCTTTCATCCTGCCGATGGTAGGAATGCTGGATTTTGTGTGCCGTTGTTTTGACACTCTCAGGTTTATAGATGTCGCTTGTATCCTCGGAGGAACATGGTTTTATTGATCAATGGCTCTGCCGGGACCCCATAGGGCTTGTTCTGCAAATCCAAATGCAGTTAGGGTGCTGAGGGATCACGCAGGGAGTGGTGGTGGTCTTAGCAAACCGAGAAAACTTATGGCAGGCATTATGTTCTAGAGCAAGCTATGTGTGGGAATGGGAACTGGGGCTGCTGTTGCTTACAAGGTTCACATAAGGTCCTTGCAGCCCCACTGGCTGTTCCTTGAAGCCACAGCTGTGCAGGTTTAGTGTGGTAGCAGAGTTAATTTATAGGAGCTGAAGAAGCCCTGGTGAGGAATCATTTGAAGACCTTCACACGAAACCTTGCCAAGTCCACCAGCGTAGTTATGGCCTGCTCAAAACTATACTGTGAGGAAATAAATAGGTCATGTTCATACTATGCATTTCAAAGAACTCTTATATCAATTTAACAGAAAAAAATATTGGGAACTTTAATTTGTTAAAGGATGCTGAGAATTGATAGGAGATCCTCTTCACAGAGCTACAAATCCCAGTACAGTGGTACCTTGGGTTAAGAACTTAATTCATTCTGGAGGTCCGTTCTTAACCTGAAACCGTTCTTAACCTGAGGTACCACTTTAGCTAATGGGGCCTCTCGCTGCTGCTGTGCCACTGCCGCGCGATTTCTGTTCTCATCCTGAAGCAAAGTTCTTAACCCGAGGTAATATTTCTGGGTTAGCGGAGTCTGTAACCCGAGGTACACTGTACCCTTAATTACATTCCAGTTAGAAATCTCTTCCCATGAAGCATATCCAATTGATTTTACCATACAATGAAAAGTATAAAACAATTACATATATAAAAAGCATGTTTTTCTACAATTCTTATCTTTTCCTTCATTTGAGAAAAAGAAAAGAAATTGTATCCCAAACTTTTCAAAACAATGAACTCAGTCACCCAGAAATTGTGAAATTGAACAAATGCAATAACTTGGAGGTGAGGTAGCTGCCCCAAAGAAGCAAAGCGTGGTGTATGTATGTGTGGTAGAAGCCCACCGCATGCTGCTTTCCCTAAGCTACCCTGCTTAGCTGAGGTGTGGTGGTGGAGACCAATCTGTTGCCAATTTGGTTTGATTCTGCATGTAGGATGAGCGAGTGGCACTATTTTTTTCCTTCATCTCCAGCACCAGGATGTCTTGGGTCTGCCCTATACACACACGCCCCACCCCCCAGCTGGTTCCCTTCTCCCAACAACATGCAAGTTCATTCTGCCACATGCCATTGATGCAATATTAGTGTATATCTTGCCTGTGGATTTTCCATTGGGGCATCTGGTTGGCCACTGTGAGAACGGGATGATGGACTGGATGGACCATTGTCCTGATCCAGCAGAGCTGTTCTTATGGTTTTCTCATGCTATCTCTTTTTTTGCAGAGGGATTGGGATGGGGGGGAATCCAGATTGAGGGTGGGGAAAGTGTGGGGAAGACACTGACTTGGAGGAGAACACCATGTGTACAATGGAAAAATTAATGGAGGCACATGAAGCTTACCATTCACATTAAACCACTGTATGGATGAGCTCTTAAATGACTGGGGTACGTGCATGGTGCCCTGTTTCAAAGTAGATCAAATGGGAGAGGCAGACAGACATGTGGGACCAAGTGTGAAGGATCTTTTATTCCGTTTATTCAAGCATCTGGGGATTATTTGCCTGTGTGGGGAAGCATTCTCTCCCTCCCAATTGCTTCCAAAGAAACAAATCCTTAGCTTGTGAAGGTACTAATTAGCCTTTAATGGCAGTCAGGAGGGCAGGAACGACCAGCATTTGCACAAAGCCTGACTTGCCTCGATGGACTCTGTGCTGTTCCTTCATCCTTGGCTCCCAAGCCACAATCCTTCCCCCTCTCCCCCCCCCGCTGTTGTCTTCTTATCCTCCCCCCCCTTTTTTATCGTTGACATCTGTTTGGAGCTTGTCCCTTCTGTGATACCATCCTACTTGCAGCTGTTCCAGACCTCCGGCTCTGAGCCATGTGCAAGGGGGGGGGGCGCCCTGAGCATACGGCCCTTTTGATGTGTGATAAAACAGAACTGAGCCACTGGGGGCATGGCGAAGGAAATGCAGCGGAATATCAATAAACCCTGTGCCGAGCAGAGCTGCACCTCGGCGGCAGGCTAGACATTTCACTGAAGTGTCAAGCCGACGGATAATGTATTCTAATTAGGGATTGGCTGGGGCCTTGGAACTGGGAAACCTTGGGGGGGGGGCTGAGGTGGAGAATGACCCATATATCTAACTGTTTTAGAGAGGGCTTATTTATAATGTATTAGCATGGCGCCTTAATTACAAGCAACTTGTTTGTTGAGCTACCTTTTTGGATTATTATTATTTAGTTATTTCATTTCATTTGTTGTTGCTTTGCTTAGAGCCTTGAACTGTGAAATCACAAACTTTATAGACTGGGATGTGGGAACCAGCTAGCTTCATATGTGATCTCAGGGGTGGTGTGTTTCTACTTGTGGGGTAGCAAATGTGTGTTTGTTTGCATGGAACTTAGTGGGCAAAAATCAGTGACCTCAGCCACAGAGAATTTTTGCAATCTCCAACTTTGGTCTTCAATTCTGAATTGAATGGTCTTTTGGTGAGTATTAGCCATGCTGATTTGGGGCTGATGGGAGGGAGTTAGAGTTCAACAATAACTAGAGAGCTACAGGTTCCCCATTCCTGTGCCAAGGTGCATTACTTTGCTGACTTCAAAATGTGGTCAGCCAACCCTGATGGATCTGTTCTGTTGGATGAGGCTGGGCACATTCACCCTAAAATCCTACATTGATGCCATCACAAATAAGAATGTAAGAGCCCTGCTGGATCAGACTAGTCTAGTCCAACATCCTGTCCTCACAGTAGCCAACTGGATGCCCATTATAGGAAGCCTGCAAGCAGGACCTGAGCACACCAGCACTCTTCCTACTTGTGATTTCCATACTGCTTCTGACAATGGAGGTAGAACATAGTCATCATGGCTAGCTATTGATAGCCTTCTCCAATTTGTCTACTCATCTTTTAAAGCCATCCAGGTTTTTGTCCATCACTACCTATTGTGGGAGCGAATTAGAATGTAAGAAGAGATTCCTGCATGGCACGGGGGTGGACTAGATGATCCTCAAGGTCCCTTCTAACTCTATGATTCTGCTGGATCAGGCCAATGACTCACATAGTCCAGCATCCTGTTCTCATAGTGGCTAATCAGATGCCCTAATGTGAAGCCTACAAGCAATGCCTGAACACAAAAGCACTCTCCTCTCCTGTAGTTTCCAGCAACTGGTATTCAGGAACATTTACTGCCTCCAACTATGGAGTTAAATTAATAATAAATTAAAAAGATTAATTATGCACTGTGTGAAGAAGTACTTTCTATTGTCTGTCCTGAATTTTCCAACATTCTACTTCATTGAATATCCACAAGTTCTAGTATTATGACAGAGGAAGAAAAGCTCCACTGAAAACCTTAAAGTCAATTAATCACAGTAACTATTCAGTGTTTATTTACTAAATCATTTCCTCCTTCCTTAAAATTACTTTGATTTATTTCTTAATCTGCTAAAGATGCTTGTGTGCTTGTGCTTGTGCAGTTGAAATCAAACACTACAAAGATAATCTCAAGTGAACTGGAGCTGAACCAATTTGATTGCACAGGCTGAACCTTTATTATCTTGAACCAGAAACAAACTGGGACATCTTCAGTTGTGGCTGAACCAAAAAATAAAACAAAATTAATGGTTTGACCCTGATTCAAAATTTTTTTCAGTGGAGTAGGTTTATAAATTTGTATTCTGTGAGAAAGTGCAGTAAAAGATACGTATTTAAACGTGAAATCTTCACACAGATTTTTTAAAAAACACATATTAATGTGGAAGCGGGAGAGAACTTTTACAAATTATCACACAAGGAAATGGATGCAGACTGGAAACATCCATCCATCCCTACTTGCAGAGAATGTGCTCCGTCACTGAACTGTGATTCATCTACGCAGTCTTATAAACAGCCATTTTAGATTGCTTGATACTATTTCCCCTCATCTAGCTGGTTCTGTTTGTCATTGGCTTTCGCTTCATCTATCTTTTGCTGTGGCTAAACCTGCTCTTTGACCTCCCTGCCTTCTGCCCTGCCAATTCCAATGGGCAACAGTCACCACCGCCTGTCAGCCATATAGGATATGGGCCATTCTTCTCCCCGACCTCTTTCAGATACTAGGACTTCCTTAATGTAGGTGCTGTTTTGGTTGCAGACATGAAGCTGGGAGGTGCAGTGGTGACAGTGGATAGTTTCCATGATACCCTTGACTCAAGACTGTTTTCCTGAAGAAATCCGTGGCATAGCATGTTAGAAAAACTGGGCTAATTAGGGTGTACCAAGCAGACAGTTGTGTTTTCCAGTAATTAGAATGTTTTGGTTTCTTCCTCGCGGGATATGTTTTCCTTGAACAGTTCTGCAGCTTTTGGGGTCCCCTATCGATTACTGAAGATGGCCTCTGTTTGAGGGCTATCCAGTCCCCAAGTCTGGTCAAGGAGCCATAAAAATGGCACGTAGGAGCTTATCAGCAGTTGGGCTTACTTGGTTAGTAGGCACAAGTCAGCTGGTGTCTGCCCCCACTGCAGCTTGATGTATTGTGTTTCAATTTAAAACATTTCTAAAAGTGCATTGATACATATAAATTAAAATGTTATGTCAATTGAACCCCTCTTTTGTCCTTTTTGTGATGCATATCCTCTTTTTTTGGGAAATGTATGACTGACCACCTTACCAACTATGAGGCGCCCCAGTGGGCTCTGCCAGCACATGGGCCCCAGCAGCTGCCCAGCTCCAGCTGACACTGGTGCCACTTAGTCAGGCATCAAGCCACTGAAGGATTTGGTTCAGCTTAGATTTGTGCTCAGCTACAATTTGGAATTGTCCTCCCTCAAGCTAGTAAAGGTTCAGTAAGCCTGCAAACCTCCAGGACAGATTTGGTTCTCTTTGAGAGACACCATTCTTCTAGTCAGTGAGTTGTTATGATTTGTTTTGAAACGTTAACCATTCTCCCCTCTCCACACCCCAGTTGTGTCTTTGTCCACGTTCAATTAGCAATTCAAGATTGATTTGGTTGCTTTTCAAATAGTGATTCCAGTTGGTTTCCGATTCAGGGAGGTGCAGGGAGAGAGGTTTGGTTCAGTATTTGGCTCAGGTTCAGTTTGGCTTCCAGTCTGGTATTGCATAGACCAGCCTTTGCCAACCGGGTGCCCTCCAGATGTTTTGGACTACATCTCCTTTCAGCCTCAGCCAGACCAGTATAGATTCATAAGCATTTGTGTTTTTTTCCTGGGTTTTTTGGTTTTTGTTTGTGTGTGTGTGTGTGTTGTTTTACATAATCATAAAAAAGATCTTCAGTCCAGCACTTAGCTGGTTATAACAAGGACTTTAGGGAGCAAACAGCCCTTTTCATATATAGATCTCTTTAGCTTGCCTGCTTCGTTAGCTCTGGGGGTTTGGAGGCTTCCATTACAGCACATTTTCCTGTATAATTTGGGGGATGGACATGCACATATCTTTCCCCCTTTGTCCTCTTTAGCTTGGTTTAGCTTTTAAAAAGTTGGCTGCATGAGTTCACATCCTCCTGAATATTTCAAAAATACCTAGACACCCCCTTCTCTTCCCATTTTTTTAAAAAAATATTTCAATAAAGACTTTTATGTGCAGATAAAAACGGTTTAAGAGTTGCAAAGTTATCTATCTCTATCTTTATCTCTCTATCTCTATCTCTGTTCCTATAAAGCAAGCATTCTGCTTCAATGGGCCTTATACTGTGAAAAGTTGCTCAGAGGCTTGAAACTAGGGATGGATGAGGATGTTGATTTTTGTTTCTCTTCATTTCTTGTTTTGCAGTCTTTGGTTCTCCACATTGGGCTGTAAACCACTTTGAGGTCCATCCTCCCTTTTATGAGGTGCATAAGTTTTATGCAGTAAATAAAATAAGTATATTGGTCTGCAATTTTTAAAGAAGGTCTCATGAAAATTCAGCAGCATTTTAATGCGAGTTTCTCCAAACATGCACATTTTTGTATGCGTTTTTTCCCTCAATATACTGCATTTCTGCAAAGCTATTTCTCCTAAGAGAATGCATCTCTATATGTTATTTTCACGGATACAATGCATTTTTTACACATCAAGTTTGTTGGAAACATGCACTGCAAAATTATGAGAAGTGTGAATTTTGAAGGATGGCTCTGTTTTGGTTGGTGTATTGTTTCAGGAGGTACAGATGAAGCATGAACTGAATCAAGTATCTCCAGCATCCCTATCCACCAGTCACAAACCAGAGAGACCTTTCCTTCCATGCCTCCCCAGCAGCGCAACCCTATATGTGCTTCATTTCAATGATCAGCTGTTATATGTCTTATTTCACCAGGGCTGGGTTATGGAGGCGCTCCCCCAAAGTCGAGAACTTTCCCGGGAGCTGCTAGGAAAGGGCATCATTCCCAAGCACGTTGGTAAGAACATGTTTAGTTTCATTGTGTTTTTACAAATTCTTTCTGACTTTCTAATCTCTCTCTTCCATTTGAGGAAGAGAATGAGGAAGAGGCAAAGAGAACATCAGGTCAAACGCAACAGACTGCCCTACCCCCTTGCCCCAGGGCTTCTTTACAGGATGCATAATTGATTTATTTTACTGTTTTAAACTTGTAAGCCTCATTGGCAGAAATGAGGTAGAGAAAGTAGTATAGACATAACTCAATAGGTTCTTTGAATATCATGGGGAAGAAGAGCACCCATGGCTGGTGAACCTGGGCATTTGCTAATGCCCAAAACAGTGGTACCTCGGGTTAAGAACTTAATTCGTTCCGGAGGTCCATTCTTAACCTGAAACTGTTCTTAACCTGAGGTACCACTTTAGCTAATGGGGCCTCCCACTGCTGCTGCACAATTTCTGTTCTCATCCTGAAGCAAAGTTCTTAACCCTAGGTACTATTTCTGGGTTAGCGGAATCTGTAACCTGAAGTGTCTATAACCTGAAGCGTCTGTGACCCGAGGTACTATAAAGGGGTCAACATCAGTGCTGAGCTGTACAGGCCTCATGCTGGAGCCAGGAGTCAATCCAGGAGTTGCAGCTAGAGAATCAAGCCAGGAGTCAGAGCCAGGAAAATCTTTCACTGCCCAAATCAGAAGAACCAATGACTAGTGCGGGTGGGAGGAGCCAGTGCATTTCCATGGATTCCATTACTGCCTAGAGCAGTGGTGGCTAAAGTGGTGGCTAAAGTCTACTAAGCCTCAGGCAACTGACCCCTATTTTATGCCCCAACAGAGCCCAGAGCTGGTATCATGAGTCCTATGGAGGCATCTTGGAGAGAGTGGTCAGATTATGATGATGAGGAGGAAAGTTGGAGGAGGCTGACCTGGGGGAGGATGTTTGTAGATTGGGGATGAGAATTTGGGGCCCCAGGAGAAGTCTGACCTGTGGGGAGGGCCCCGGAGCTTGAGAGATAGACCTTCAAAAGGAGAGCACATGGGAGGGGCTGTCAAATTCTGCTTCAACGTCTTCACTTCAACCTAGTCAGGTTGTAGGTCTCTGCTGTGCTTTACCAATTTGAAACCTGTAGACCAATTTTGGGACTCTATATGAAGTGAGTATAGACTTCATAAATATAAAAACTTCCAAACATGGTGATACTTTGAGTTCTGATTCTGATGGAGAACCAGAACAGCTAGAAGGAGAGGTTCCTCTTCTCCCGGCACAGTACTGTAATGGGGAGGGAAATCACAGCACCAGAAATCTCTGCCCCTGCCCATTGAAATTAAGACAGGGGAATTTTGGCCAACTTTGACTACTTACGTGTCAATCATCTGATGTCATATTGACACCAGGTGACTGACAGGTGTGGTGTCCCACTCACATGTCAAAATTGCCATGCTGGGATGGGGGTAGATAGTGCACAAAACTGGGTTGAACTCCCTGCAAACCAGCTCCAATCCTGTTGTCAGCAGCAGCATCTCCACCCACCTTATATTCCTACTCACATATGGCATCAGGTGTGAGTCAGATGAGTCTGGTTTCAGAAAAACAGCCTGGTGGGCCAGGTTTGACCTGCAGGCTGGAGGTTCCCCAACCTTGCAATAAGGATTGCGGGAGATAATTCCCTGGAGGAATTTGCCTCATGCAAATTAGTGTGATTGTAAGTCCAGCATAGCCTTTCACAACCTGCCAGCCTTCATGGTGACTGGGAGTAATAGCAGCTATAGTCCAAAACATCTATAGGGCAATAGGTTGGCACTAGATCTAGGAACTTCCCTGATACCTGGAGAAAAAGGGACACACACACACACACACACACACACACACACACACACACAACTATATGTTTTAAAGTCCTCACTGCACATCTGGAATCCATACTTTTAGTTGTTGTTGTTGTTGTTGTTGTTTTAATCAGGCTTCCAGAAAGCCAAATTAACTTCTGTTGTATTTTGAATTCTTTTTCCTTCCTTCCTTCCTAGTGGTGCTTTTCGCTCCAGATATTGTGCTGATTGAGAGGAATCTTGGGAAAAGAGTGGATTTTTCTACTGGAGGTGTGGTGTTGTTTTTGTTTTCTTACTAACAGAAATGGGGAAGTGGTGGCTGAGAATGGCAGGATAAAGGTGGCAGTGGCCATGGAATCTTTAGCTCAGGGGATACAGTAGATTAGGATATCATCATCACCATCACAGATTTATTAATCACCTCCTAAACCACTGTTTCAAGCCAATTTACACAAAAGATAATTAACAGTTAAAAGCACCAAAACAGCAAATACATTTGAAACAAGACTAAAACGCTAGGGAGTGGACACTCATCCTTTTCATCCAGCTAGGAAAGCCCATGGAACAAAAATGTCTTAATTTGTTCCTGTTTGGGTGCCTGTTGTATCTCAACAGCAATGTTGTTCCACAGAACAGGGGCAGCCACATTTATGAGCCTGTTCCAAGTTACCCATGAGGGGATTAATTACAGTTCCAGGATGCATCATTAGACAGGGAGAAAGAAGTCATATGCTTTTAATTGTGCTTTGAACGTATGGCGCAGATGCAGCCCAGTCTCTGTTCAAGTGAATCTTTTCTGCCAACCCATTTCCAGAGGTGTACCATACAACATTTGACTGGCCAACTGAGGACTACATACGGCAGCGCCTGAGGGTGCCGCGTGGCACATCTGAAGTGGAGACCACAAGGCGGTTATTGAAATACCATCAAGACTACCCTGGGATTCTTCAGTCCTTTGGGAGTTGCATGAAGTTGATCAACGCTGACCAGCCATGCGCAGATGTTTTTGCACAGGGTAGGAAGAGATGGACAGCTGTTTTATTATGTGGTTTTGTCAACAGGGTCGGTTTCAGGTCCATCTTTTTCAGAGGGTGAGCATCATTTCTTTCCCACTTTGAAAATTCCGCTCCCCAGATCTCCTAAGATGAAATAGCCTAAAAGCCCTGTTTTGGAGTGGAACAATTCATGAAACAAACCCTCATCTCAACACAAACATGTTTGTGATGTACCCTCATTTCTTTGGTTTGCTATCATGACTTTGTATATAAATGATTCCTTTCATTTGAGCTCTCCATAGGGAAAATTGAGAAATTGACAGCCACAAAGCACATTTCTTCTTCTTTCTTTTTTGCTTTTTAATTGTCTCCTTTCCCAACAGTCTTTCAGTGGCCTGTTTTTATCACCCAGCTAATATTTTCATTTGGAAAAAGGGCCTTTCCTTCTAATCACGAGCGCCACACTTTGAGGTAAACAAGTTGGAGGTTTATATCCGGAATTTACAAAATTAATTACCTCTAAATTACTTAATTACATTTAAAAGTTCACATCATCGTTCATAAACAATTCATGCCTTGAATTGTAAATATATGTATGCAGGCTGAATATTAATTATTATTAATTAATAATGCAGTGAAATAAATTGAAAATTGGAATGGAAAAAAAATCCTCTCCAGATCATCTCCCCCCGTCTTTTTCTTCCAGTTGATGCATCAAGCAGCCAGATTTTTTAAAAAGAATAATTAGATGTGGAGACTGTCTGGGGGATCATTACTCCTAATTAACTTGGTTATTTACTGCAAATTAAGCATCATTTGTAAGCAGGCTGCTTGGCCTGTTATGTTTCTGCTGCAGATATGCTGGGCTGGGAAGAACAGCTTAGAGCTGTCTCTGGTTAGCTGATATTTATTTGGGAATAAATTATGTGCAAATGGACTGTTTCCCTTCACTGTGAGTAGGGTTGGTTCTAATATTTGGGTAACCCCTCTCTCCGGTATGAAACCAACAGCAAGTCTCCTTAACCCGCAAGGGGCAAGGGGCCTACTGTTAGGCAAAGCAAAACAAGCACTTCAGGTACCAGATTTCAGAATGGGGGGGGCAGTACTACCCACCAGCTATTCCTCTGTGCTTACCTTTGGATACCCTTTGAATATCCTAACTTTCCACCATTTCTATTGTTCGTCAGTCTTCACCCATGTCCAAGCACCGCCTCGAACGCTGGCCCCGTTTTCACCCCGGATTCTCCTTTGTGGACCGCCAGGTTCTGGGAAAAGCATGCAAGCATTGTTACTGTCTCGGAAATATGGCATCATCAATGGTTTGTTATCTTCTCTGTCTTAAATCCTCAATGGTCTCAGTCTGTCTCTTTCTCTGTCCATTGCTGAGGATGTAATATTTCTCCAAACCACCCCAGATCAAAACCACCCTTCTGGGCAATGCTTTTTTCCTCGCATTACTTACCAGTATGTAGTACCGGCACCTTTTTTTTTATCTCCCAGAGACGCTCAGCTGCAGCATAAACAAAACCCCAATGGGGCTGGGCCGCTGCTGCCGCCCCTTGGGGCTGGCCAGAGTGCACGAGTCCCACTCCCCAAGGAGCGTGAGAGTGACACGCTCCTCCCCCACTGATGGCACTCGTGACGGTCATGGTGAGGAGGGCGCAGGAGTAGCTGGCCAGCACCAGCCCCCTTTTCCCCCTAGAAAAAAAGGCATTGCTTTGGGCAACCTCCTGGAGGGCACCTGCCAGTGGTGAATGGGACCAGAGGCAGAAGAGGGTGGAGCAATGAATAAAATGTTACCGTTGTACAGGTGGCAATGCGGGGGTTCTGTTCCTGGCCCCTGCGCGCACCAACGGAGTGTGCATAAGCACACCCCCTGCCTTGTGTCCACCCCACCTTGACCTGCTCCCATTCTGCACTTTTCTGAGTTGAGAAGGACCCTCCCGTTAGTGATCACGTGCCAATTGGATGCGCCTAAAGTGGCCACCGCCTGTACAGTAGGCTAGTTTCACACTCTTTCCCACACTCCTCTGACCTCCATCCAGATGAGTAAAAGGCACTATCAAAGTTCCGTACCAGCTGCTGGGATGCCGGTTGCTCTGAATAACAGCTGTTGGGAAGCACAAGTGGGAAGGGTGCTGCTGTTGTGCTCCTGTCCCATCAAGCACTGTGAGAACTGGACCAGATGGCCCTTAAGGCCTAATCCAGCCACCGTGCACTCCTTACATTCTTCCGATTGGTTTGCTCTTGGTGCACTGAATTAGAGGGACCTCTTGAATCCTTTCCAGCTACCAGCGTTCTGGCACTGGCAGCCAACAGCCCTTTGGGGCAGCTTTCCACATGAGGAAGCCAGGAGCTCCTCAGCACCTCCAGCAGAAAAATTTGGAAGCTGTAACTTCCTCCTCCAGTAATTATAAGTTTATAACCAGTCAGAAACCCATAGATTCTCCCTTGACTTGCTGTTTTCCATCCTATATTTGATTAGTATATTTTTCTTTTAAAATAAAAATGTTCCCAGCCAAATGTATTCTTTTTTATCATATTTTTTCCAGCTTTTGTTTGGCTAGGGCAAAAAGAGGTGTGTGTGTGTGTGTGTGTGAGAGAGAGAGAGAGAGAGAGAGAGAGAGAGAGAGAGAGAGAGAGAGGTGAGATGGAGAAACCAGCTCAAGCCCCCATGTCTTTTATTTTATTCAGTGACCTTTTTCCAATATGCAGCTTCTTTGCCATTTCTTTCTCTCTCTGCCCTCCCCACAATCCACCTTTCCCCTCCCCTCTACTTTTGCTTTCTTACTTCCTTTTTAAAAATTAACCTTATGTCTTTTTTGTTCCTCGTTCCTCTCAGTTTGCTGCGGGCAATTGCTAAAGGAAGCTGTAGCCGACGAGACAAAACTTGGAGAACTCATTAAGCCGTATTTTGACAGTGGTTGGCCAGGTAAGGTCACATTTCTGCACTTCCCATGCAGTGCTTACAAATCTGTGGGGAGGCGGGGAAGTTGGGGGGACGGACGGACGACAGATGCATAATCTTGGGGTTTTTGAGGGGCATCTTTGTGGCATGATTGGAGCTGAGGGTGCATCTCCTAAGGGCAGGGGAAGAAATTTGGTTCTGTTTGTGAATTTACTTAGTTTACCCTTTCTGAAATAATGTGCTAACTTGAAACCCAGCTGTCCTCTGAAACCCTTGTACCCCTAAATTTTACTGTGTGGCTCTGTAGTCAAGTTGTGTGTGCAAAAATGCTCTTGCTAGAGAAAAGCATCCATGACAGTACTTGTAAAAATGATGTACAAAAAATTTGTTATATTTGGGGAAAACGCTTTGCAAAAATATATGTATACTAGGAGCTGTGCCCCTGCTTGCTTCATTTGCCAGCCCTGCTACCATTCTCCTCACTTTGCTCCCCTACCCTTCCCAATTCCTTCTCTTTGCCTCCCACCCATCACCAGAGGACTAAAACTCCCATATCAGCCTGCCCTTTCCCACCCCTGGTCAATTGTCACACTGTTTTCTCAGACCCACCCCACCCCACCCCACTCCTGCCTTTAGAACCTTGGAAAACAGCTAATGAAAACAGAGTGATAACACCTTACAATTTTATTATGCAGTAAGATTAGTCAAAATTATACTTGAAATGTGTATATTAGGAGAGATTAGCACTAAAATGCTGTTGAGTTTTCATGAGGAAAAATATTGCAAACTGATATGGATATGTGGAGCACCAAACTTAAGATTGGAACAATGAGAATCTGAGAGAAAGTGAAATGGACTGATTTGTCCATTCATGGCATCTACACGAGGCTTATTGAGTATCATCATCAGTCATCAAATAATAGGGAACTCTGTTCTCTCAGAGTGGATCCATAGGTAAGCCAAAGAAGCACCATCTGCACACAAGGGAGTGAATAATAAGGAGGGTTGGATGAATCCCAAAGTTTTCAGAAGTAAACAAATAAACAATTTTTGGGGGCGTGGGGATCCTAAGAGAAGAGGGAATTTGAAACAGCCAATGAGAACTGAGCATGCTCAGCAAACATAGAATGTTGGCTGATTATCAATCGGGTGAGGGGCAAGAAAACTGGAGAGCAAATGGAATAGAGTATGCTGAAAAGGGTCATTGCTAGCTGGCTGGAGCTGTGAACAAGAACACTCCTAGCAACCTTTTCTTGAAATGACCACTGGTGATGGTAGTAATAATAGTATAGTGGTACCTCAGGTTACAAATGTTTCAGGTTACAAACTTTGCTAACCTGGAAGAGTTACCTCGAGTTGAGAACTTTGCCCCAGGATGAGAACGGAAATCTGGTGTCAGCAGCGCAGCGGCAGCAAGAGGCCCCATTAGCGAAAGCACGCCTCTAGTTAAGAACAGTTTCAGGTTAAGAACGGACCTCCGGAACAAATTAAGTTCATAACTAGAGCTACCATTGTAACGGTAGTACCATCAACATCTAATAAAATGCCCATCGATATAAGAAACTAGGATATACACAGGGGAGAGTTTTGCCTACTGTCGGGGGCCATGGAGGGGGTTGCGATGCCTGTGTGCTGTGCACACAGAGTGGCATTTCCCCACACTCTGGGATTATCCATCAGTGGTGGCTGAATCACACAAGGGTAAGGAGCAAGGCTTGCATTTGTTGCATGTGTGGCTGCATACACACCATACATTTAAAGCACATGTATTCTCCTATTCTCCCTTCACTGTTGGAGACAGCATGGCCCCTGAATAATCATTGCTGGGAATCACAAGTGGAGAATGTTGCTTTCACACTCAGGTTCTGCTTTCTGGCTTCTCATTGGGGCATCGGTTTGGCTGCCGTGAGAACAAGCTATTTGGCTGGATGGGTCCTCCTTTGGCATGATATGGCAGCCAGGCTCTTCTTATGTCCTTGCTAGATCAGGATGCAAGGGCTATCTTATCCAGCCTCCCTGTTCCCCAGTGCCAGTGCCAGGCTATTTTGCACCCCAGGCAAGGCTAGCTACTTGCACACATGCACACACCCCAAATTGCTAACTTTGATTATCAAAAACAGATTCTTGTAGAAGAAAGGAAAAAAGGAAACTGCTAAATTTGTTTAAAATTGCAGGAATAAGTAGTACAACAATCTTTGATTATCTTTCTCAAATACAAAAGAAAATGTTTAAGCATACAAATCGTTTTGAATAATCTTATGAATTATGAAGTTAAAAATGAATCTCTTAAAAGTTTCAATTTCAGGCACATCAAAATCTCACTTTGTGTGCAAATTTTGTCACCAATTCCTTCTGGTCAAGGGCTGATGCTTGGGCAAGTCCAGTTAATATAGTTGCCAAGCCAACTAATCTCTTTTGCAGCATTAAGTGTAAGTTTTTATAAGTTTGAGCTTTGAGAAACTGGAAGTGTAAGAAGGATCCTTAGAGCAACAGAACCATTAGGCACACTATCCAGGAGTTTTTGTTGGTATGAAGAGAAGTACTCCTTGTGGTGGTATCGACTTTGGAAGTCTTTGAGATATTGCTGTAAGTTCACAGCACAAACCTGAACTTACAAATTGCATTAGCAAGGGCCTTAGCTTCAATTCGAGAAGCCTTTCCAGATAAACCTTTTAGGCTTTGTGTCACCAAAGATCTCTATTAAAGCATCATATATACTTCTAAGATTATATCTCAGTGGTTTCAAAGCATCAATCTGACTCTCCCATCTTCTTTCGCTCAGCGGCTTAACAGTTATACCTAAGTCTGATACATGGCTAGTTAGAATTTGCCTACACTGAGTCGATGCATAGAAATAATTATAGATCTGTTGATCTAAACTGAAGAAACTAATTGCTTTCAGACAACAGTGGCATCACTGACAACCAAGTTTAAAGAGTGTGCATTGCAGGGCACAAAAAAGGCACATGGGTTTATGTCCAGGACTCTCTTTTGTGCACTAATTTCTTTGCCTTTCACATTGCCGCCATTGTCATAGCCTTGACAACACAGATTCTTACTTGGTAATCCCATTTGCTCAAGCTGTCCCAAAGAGTTTCTGTCATAAAGGCACCTATAGTCTCCTTTAGTGGAACAAATCCTGAGAAATGTTCTCTTATAACATCAGGCTCAGATATCTCATTATCTGATGGTTTGATTACATCGACAAAACATACAATCATTGTCATTTGTACAATATGACTAACATCAGGTTTGCAGTCCAAAATAATTGAGTAGTATTGGGCTGTGTTTTCATGTGCTCTTTTTTTTTTTTTGCTTTATAGTACCTGCTAGAAGCTGTATAAGCTCGTTTGATATCATTTCCTAGGTAGTGAACCATTGTTTCTTGATCTTTAACTCTGTGCAAATGTTCATTCGTGATGGGATCAAAAAGGGCTAGATATTCTACAAACTTCAAAATATTTCCACTGTACAACTAGCACCATACAACTTTTTAGTTGTACCATGGAATGCCACGTTTTGTATGCCAAGAACTCTGACCAAAGCAATCAAGTGTTCAAAGATTTGCCCTCAATAATGTTCTTCTTGTCTAATTTTCTTCTTGCTAATATCATCAATGTTTTTCCTTTAGATAAGTGCAATTCAAGTTATTTCCAGGTCTGATAGTTTTCTAAATCGTCAGTATTCCTCTCATGTGAAGACAGATTTGCTTCAATGTTCTTCCAGTCTTTTGAACCTGTTTCTTGTAGAGGTAGTGCACAATATTTTTGCCAAACAACTTACACCATATTTTGAGGTTGAATATATCAACCTCAATTGATACTTCTTCACCAGTTGCTATTCTTCTCTTGTAGTGTATAGGAGAGAATTTATTCTTCTTTTTTTTACTCTTTGGGGGAAATCATGTGATACAACCTGCTGTGGTCCATGTTGTATTATAAGCTGTCACAAATTATCACTGCAATACCCCTCCCCACCCTCTCACTATATACAAGGGTCTGGTGACTTCTGTTTCAGTGTATCTGAAGAAGTGTGCATGCACACGAAAGCTCATACCAAGAACAGACTTAGTTGGTCTCTAAGGTGCTACTGGAAGGAATTTTTTTATTTTATTTTGTTATCACTGCAATAGTTAGGCCAGTTAGCAGGGTCACTGTAATTCAAGTCAGGCACAGTACCATCTTCATTTACAGACTAGGTGGTACTCTCACTTTCCTTGACATCCTCTTTTTCCACTGTGTGTTTTCCATAAAGATTTCCAATTTGTGAAACAATTCCAATGTATCAATTACTTCAAAAATGATAAAATTCTTCAGAATATAAAATAAAAGTAAAATATTATCAGAAATGTGCTCCTCAAAGTTCACTACTGTGTCCCACTACTGTGTCCCAGTGACCTATCTTGCCCCGTCCTAAAGGGAAGCACACATGCAAGAACTTAAGGCAATAGACTTTCCCTGCTTATTCTCAGCATCTCTTATCCAGAGAATGACTGGGTAGATCAGGGGTAGGCAACCTAAGGCCCATGGGCCGGATGAAGCCCAATCGCCTTCTCAGTCCGGCCCGTGGACGGTGCAGGAATCAGCGTGTTTTTACATGAGTAGAATGTGTCCTTTTATTTAAAACTAGTTGAAGTTAGCCCGTTGACTAACGGGCTCTAGAGGAAGAGGAGGCAGGAGGCGGCAGAGCGGCTCGCGGGGCGCCGGCGCGCCCTGCTCCCGGCCCCCGCTTCGAGCGCGCTCCACGGCGCCCGCCAGCGCCCACCTCACTGCCCCTCCGCAGGAGCAGCAGCGCCAGGGCGAGCTGGTTGCCCGAGGCCCCGGCGCCACGGCCTGGCCCGGGCTCCTCGTTCTCCTCGCTGCCGCTGCCTCCAGGCCGGGCCGGCCGTCCTCCGGCGGGGCTGTGAGGGAGGCGGCCGGGCGGCCATCACTTCCTGTCCACTGGCCAATCCCTGCGTCCGCGTGTGTCATGCGCAGAGCGCACTTCTGTGACACACGGAAAAGCAGGGACACTTCAAGATTATTATATAGGATGCATCACTGGGTTATTTGTGGGGCATAGGAATTAGTTCTTTTTTTCTTCTTCAAAATATAGTCCAGCCCACCACATGGTCTGAGAGACAGTGGACCGGCCCACTGCTGAAAAAGGTTGCTGACCTCTGGGGTAGATCCTCCTCCTCTATGAGTCCAGGACAGCAAATACACAATCAAAACATCTGAAAAACAATTCCAGTGCAGATGAAGACTGAGAAAGATCTCAACTTTGAAATGCTTGTTGAAAGAGGGATGCATTCAAGAGATGCTGAAAAGACAAGAGACGGGACCTAATATTTAAAGGGAGGGCATTCCAAAGAGTAGGTGCCATAACACTAAAAGCCCAATTCCTGTATTGTGTGGAACAGACCTCCTGATAAGTTGATACATCTGCAGAGGCCCTCACCTGCAGAGCGCAGTGATTAGTTTGGTAAATGGCGAGGTGTGTGGGGAGAGATGATATTTTAAATAGTCCTTTGGATCCTGGCCATTCCCATGGTTTAAATGTTAGGGTTCTCTACTAGGCAAAGTTACTGTAATGTGGTCGTAACAAATCCTAAGGACACCCATTGGAGCTTTATCTTCTGTCCACATGACCAATAAGTATCCCAGAGTTGTCCCCCCCCCCCCAGTTTGTTTTGATATTTTTTGCATCTGTGTAACTTTATGGCTTAAGTGGGGCATATCTTAGCAGAATGAAGGGATGCATCCTAGCCAATATTTATGCTGCAAGACAAATAATAAGTCTGATCATTTTGCTAATCCACTCCTCCTCGGGATAACAAAGCATGAATTTGCATGAGTAAACACTAACAAGAATTCATTAGTGGCTTTGCAGAAGATCTTGGGGGAATGAAAGAGAGTTAGGCTACTTGGTGAACCTTTTTTTTTATAAGTTATATTAGTCAAAGACTGTAGTAGGTACTCCTAACTTCAGTGACCCTTCTTCTGTCACTCCTCTTCCACTCTTAAGAATTTCCCCCACACCTTTTCCCCCTGATTGTTAAGATCACAGGCTCCTCCAGGTTGCTCCCCCAGGTGTGGGTAAACCTTTCTCAGCCTGAAGGCTGCACTCCCCTTTAGCCAAGTTTTCAGGGGCCATATGCAAGTGGCGAGCAGAGCCAGAAGCAAAAGTAGACAGAGCAACAAATGTTAGATTTTACCTTTGCAAGAGAGGCTAGTTGCTACACTACCAGAGCCAGTGTGGTGTAGTGGTTAAGAGTGGTAGACTCGTAATCTGGGGAACCGGGTTCGCGTCTCCGCTCCTCCACATGCAGCTGCTGGGTGACCTTGGGCTAGTCACACTTCTTTGAAGTCTCTCAGCCCCACTCACCTCACAGAGTGTTTGTTGTGGGCGAGGAAGGGAAAGGAGAATGTTAGCCGCTTTGAGACTCCTTCGGGTAGTGATAAAGTGGGATATCAAATCCAAACTCCTCCTCCAACCATGCCTCTCACTGTCCCCCTTCCAGGAAAGCAAGAGACAAGAGCAGAGTTCCAAGGACACATCCCAGTCACCCAAATGGATCCAAGGAAGGTGCAAAGTGGGGCTGGTGAGGGGTGTAGCCTGGGGAAAAGGGGGTATGAAAGAGGCTCCCAAAGGCCAGAGGGCCAGAGTTTGCCTCACTAATTGTGAGGTTTCCCAGCCCGATGTCTATTCAGAACTGATCTGGGGTCTATGCACTCTCCTTTCTCCAGCCGCTCCCCATCACTGGAGCTTGTGGACAGGCTGGGGTCTTGGCATGCTCTTGATTGGTGCTATTCACTTATGGTCAGAACAACTTTTAGTCTGACAAGAGAGATGAGAAAGGGTGGTATACAAATTTAATAGACAAAACAAAAGCAACAAAAAGAAAGATAAGATCTCCCCCCACTTTTTGTCTCAAGCCCCATTGAGCTAGACACAAGCCCTCTGCGTTGGTGTCTTCCCCACCTCTGCTACTCTCCATTTATAAAATAGTAATATTTGAATCCATCCCAGTAGCTTTCTCTTCTTGCTTCATTGGGTGGGCGGAGGGAGAACAGGGAGGAGTAGAAGAAGGGGGATTTGGGAATCTCCTAATTTCTGCTATTACTAACAAAAAAACCCAGTCTTTACATTAACTTTTCTTGTAGAAAAAATGAATAAACTGGGATGTTCCCCCCAAATGATTTACTTTATTTTCTCTTTTCGTTTTTGCAAGTTTGCATATCATGGTGGCCCCAAGATCACAGCTTTTCTTCCCCACCCTCATATTTATTTATTTTTGACAGTGAAATTAACATTCTTATCTCTAAAGTGGCAGCTAAAAAATTTGACAATAGAGCCTTCTTTCTCTTTTCTTACGAAGGAGAGTTGGGGGGTGGCAGCGGATCCTTTGCAATCCGTAACTTGCAAAGAGTTTCTCAGTTGAAAGGCTAGGTAAATCTTTCTATCTGAGGAGATAAGCTCGGTTTTATTTCTTATTTTTTTAAACACACACACACACACACACACACACACATGCATCCTTTGGGGGACCCTCCGCTGGTTTTTTTCCAAGCGCCTCTTCTCACACGTGTGTTTGTACTAGCTGAAGACGCGCACGCATGGCTCTCTAAATAATTTACAAGTTGATTAATAAACTCACAGGGGTATAATTAGGAGAGAGAGAGACAGCGGCTACGGTAACGGGCACAGCACTTGGGGGAGCTGGAGACTCTTTCCTTTTCCTGTCTCTCTCTCTCCTCGCTCTTTTTCTCTTTTTTTCAAGAAACTTTCGAGGGTGCTGGGCGTTTGAAGATAAGTTGGGAAGCGCACAGTGCCTCTCCTCGTTTGATGTGGAAATAGGACAGTTTGAATCCGTCGACTTTAATTTTTCACAAGCTGTAGGGGCCCTGCAGAGAGATACTTTCTCTTTTTTATTATTGGGGGGTGGGGGAGGATGGAAAATCCCTCTACATTTTTCTTTCTATACACAGAAGTCCAAACAGGAACGAAAAATCAGATTAATTTCCTCTTCTCCTAAAGTTCTATTTATCCACCCATTGACTGGCCCTCTTCGAGTCTCCTGGCGAAGGGGGGCGTGTGTAATTTTTGTGATGCAGTTCTCCTGTAGCAAAATGTGTATATTAGGGAAAAGTGTACCTGAAAAATGCATATAATTAATGAAAAGGAAATATAAGAGTGCATTATATTAAGGGAAATCATTGCAAAATCATATATATATGACAACCATCTCAGACTCCGCTTTCTCTTGGTGAGGCCTTGTGGGGGGCACTGCCCAGTGGTCTTAGACCCATGGCAGGGTCTCCTCTCTGTTGGTTCTCTGTTTGTGGAATGCTCTGCCTTTTATGAAGAAGCTACCTGGAAACTCTGAAATCACTGGTTGAGAGAATGTGATTGTTTTCAGTTGGTTTTTTTAATGTTTTCAATGATGTTATTATTAATGTGTGTGATTCCCTTGGCTCCCCTGGGAGGGCAGGTAAGATGATGATGATGATGATGATGACGACAGAAATGTGCCTTAAAAGGCTGACAAAGTCTCATAAGGGCTTTCTAAAAAAAATTTTTTTTTGCAACAGAACTGGAAATGTGATGAGCTAACTTAAGTTGGGATGATCAGAACCTGAAATGAATAGGATGCTCCACCTTTAGCTCCCTTGGCTATTTGGCAGTGCTATACTGTAGAAGTAATTCCTTGCCCCAACTCGCTATTAGAGGAACAACAACAACAAAATCTGCCAATGGATCTTCCCTTCTCTCTGTCTTTATTTATTTCTCTGTCTCTGCTTCTCTCTCTCTCTCTCTCTCTCTCCAATATAGTACTAGCTTGCCTTAACTAGGCTGTTGCAAGGGTCACTAAAGCATTGTCTAAAACATGTGTTCCCTTACCCTATCCTATAGAAAGCATTATTCAAAAACAGTGATTTGCACAGTTCGCTAAGGACAATAATAGCACAATATAATTCACACCAGTAATAATTAATTGCACATTTATTAAAAATCCAATTTAAAGTGTTTAGTTTAATTAATTCAACAAAACTGATGAACTTCATCCAGTAATGCCAGCTTTTCAATGTCTGATAGTCATTTACACCTCCAGCACACTCTCTTGCCTTTTAGTACCCCCTATGTAATCCCAAAGCCCCACAAGCAGAGCAGTACTGTCCACTTAGGGGAACAACTGGTCTGAATGCTAAGAGTTGTTACTATGAACCAAATGTTCTTGTTGTGACAATTATTTTATTTTATTTTGTATTTAATTTCTATCCCATCTTTCCTCCAAGAAGCTTAAGGTGGCTTACATAGTTCTCTTACCCATTTTATCCTAACAACACCCGTGTGAGGTAGGTTAGGCTGAGAATGAGTGATTGACCCAGGGTGGGGATTTGAACCCTGGCACTGTAACCACCATACCACGCTGGCTCTCATTGGGTGGGGTTTGTGTGAAGAAAGGGTGTTCAGTCCAGAAGGGCCCCTTGTGGGGAAGGTCCAAGTGTGTCTTTACATGGTGGGAGATACTCATTGCCCCTCTCTTCCCCGTCAGAACATTATCTACGAAGGCCGCTAGCCGAGGGCAGTCTCAGCATTAACCCTGAAAAAGGCAACTCTTTTCTGCTGTGCAGCAAATGGACGCACTACCACCGACTGCAGTATTTTATCAGTTAATGTTGGAGTAGGGATCCTGTGGCCCACCTGAGTCCCACCTTTCCCAGATTAAGGCCGGCTCAACACTGAAGCCAATATTTAAGAACATACTTAAGGACATACCAGCATCCTGCCTCACAGTGCCCAGCCAGGGAGAAACCAGCAAGCAGGAGCTGAGCACAAGAGCACTCTCTCCTCCTGCAGTTTCCAGCAACTGGTTACAAGAAGCATTAGTGCCTCTGCTTGTGGTGGCAGAGTATGGACATTGTGGCTAGTCATCATTGATAACCTTCTCCATGAATTTGTCCAATCCTCTCTTAAATTTCGTGGCCATTACTGCCTCCTGAAAGAGCAAGAGCCTTAGTTTAACTGCTGCAGTGCTGAGTAGCCATAGCTCTGATGTAGCAGATGTAACTGTTGTCTACTCGACACACACACACTCTACCCGACACACACACACACTGTCTTGGGGTAGAGGCATCTATTCTATTCTGTAAAATTCAGTCCTGGCACCCAAAAATGCACCTTTCTTCTTTTGGAGAGCACAGCTCCACATCGCAGCAACTGTGTATCACCCGCAGGTGGCGCTGCTTAATAAACAAACTCACTTCGCCAAGAGGTTTGCCTCTGATCACCACTGTTCTGTTTATTAGTACATCATAGGCAAATGTTAGCAAGCTACATAACCAGAGCCAAAATCGGCAGGACTCAAAAGCTGTAAAAACAGCGGTGGTGTTAAGGAAATAATGATTGTCTTAGATGCCTCCTGTACTTATTATGTTAGCCACACTTTGAAGGGCCTGGACCTCAATTTCTAATGGAAACTGGAGTTTACATGAATTCTCATAATGCAGACTTTAGACCAGATGCAGCCTTAGATGTCATCTTCAAAGTGGGAATCTAGAAAAATCTTCAGACAAGAAAAAAGAAACACCCACACGTGAAGAGACAGAAAGTGGATAATAAAAGGCAGCTGGACACGGGGGCAGGAAGGGGGGGGAAGGAAGAAGAAAAACCTTGCAGATTAAAAGAGGTGCAAGTTTATCATCTTTATTAATGCAAGATAAAATCCCCACACTTAGAAGCTGAGGAGGAAGAGGAAAGGAATGTGTCACCAAGAGATTACTGCAGGCGCAAGGATGATCCGGACTTGGGTCTGTGGGCCGCTCTTGCCTGAATGCAGAAACAGACCTTTCCTGACCAGATGGTCTCTTGGAATGGAAATGGCGATGATGGATCGCTGGATCACAACTGCCCTCCATCCCCAAAGCAACTCTATTGCAGGCTCCTCAATAGCCTGGTTTAAAATAAGGTTCAACTTTTCAAAAATTGCTCATAATTTCACTTGTTAGGAAGAGATGCAATGGAATTAGTTTCACACATACTTTTCTTCTTTCTTTTGCAGCGTCTCACATCCATCTTTAGATATATGCCTCTTCAAGTTCTCTCTATTGTTCTCTGTTGTTTGCTTCTTGCATCAACATAGTTTTAGATTGTTCATCCATCACATAGGTGGTTGTCCCCTTGGTCTTTTGAAATAGTATGGTCTCAATTTGACACAGCTTTATTCAATTGGCCTAAAGGAAGAAGGGCCCATTCCAATCTGCAGTTAGGCCAGTTAAAGCTTTTTCATAATACAGTAGGATAAAAGAAGCTAATCTAAATAAAAACAAAAAGAGAAAAGAAAACACCAAAGGAAAACTTAAAAAGAGGGTGAAAGAGAAGAAGAAAAATAAAAAAGGACTTCTGATTTTCCATCAGTTACATAAAAATAAATTATTCAAAATATTCACTCTAGAATGACACCCAACTGATCTACTTTCTGTTAGACAATATTTTCCCAATCTTCCAACCCAAATAGATTAATTCATTTTGGGTTTTTCCACAAAAAGTCCAAAAGGGGTTCTCTAATTATTATTAATAATAAATGTCAGCAATATTTTTTTTCTAATCAAACATATCAACTTTATTTTCAGTAACTTTAATATATTAAACAATAATAAGTCTTTTTGTCTTAGTCCACACAAGAGTCTTTCTGCTGTTATTATACAGTATATTAACCATTCCATAGTTCTTTACTTGTTATGCGTTCCTTAATTTGCACCCAGTTCCATATCTTCCGTTCCCATTTCCTGTTGTTTTTGCTGTGGTGTTCCATCTTGATTTTTTTTTTAATTCCTTTTCCATTTATGCTTCTTCCATTCTTTTCCCAAGGAAAACACTAAAGGTTTAATAGCTCTTTCATCTGAATTCACTCCAAGAGCCAGTGTGGTGTAGTGATTAAGAGCGGTAGACTCGTAATCTGGTGAACCGGGTTCGTGTCTCCGCTCCTCCACATCCAGCTGCTGGAGGATCTTGGGCTAGTCACACTTCTTTGAAGTCTCTCAGCCCCACTCACCTCACAGAGTGTTTGTTGTGGGGGAGGAAGGGAAAGGAAAATGTTAGCTGCTTTGAGACTCCTTCGGGTAGTGATAAAGCGGGATATCAAATCCAAACTACTTCTTCTTCTTCTTCTTCTTCTTCTTCTTCTTCTTCTTCTTCTTCTTCTTGTAAACAGAGTCCTTTCTCTCTCAACTCTATCTCAGCCAGCTCAGGATGTCTTTTCATCTCTCCATCCATGTCTTCATTCCACTCCTTCAGCATCTCAACTCCACCATTTGGCTGTTTCATTCCTCCAAATACCTGTATGGAGGACTTCTCCATTTCACCATCTGTTGCATCCATTTCACCCTCCTGTTCTGGCAATCCTTCATCCATATTTTTCTCTGAAGTCCCTGTGTCCTCTTTAATGCCACTTTCCATTTCATCCTTCTCTGGTCTGTTTTCATTCACCATTTCATCAATCTCAGTTCTAATCACTTTTATTTACTCATCAAACAATTGCTGAAGGACGCCAACAGCCAATGGAATGTCCAACAATGTATCTGCCATACTGAATGTCCTTGATATTAACAATTCAGTCTCCACTTTAAGATCTTCACAGTCCCCTGTCTCAAATCCCCTGTCATGACCTTAAGATCTTTGTAACATTTGCTATCAAACCACATTCCCACAGAGGAAATAAGAAGTAGCAACATTAGTTTTGATTTCAAGGCAACACTTTCATTGCGAAAACAGATTTAAAGAAAATAAAAAGTATTAGCACTCAAAACTCCCTTGATCGTTTAAATCTTCTTGGTTCAAACAGAGCATGCTTTTTGTTCTGGTGTCAGCCCTTTCATGATAAACTTTTCTTAAAGCCAGAAAGTAGCTCAACAACAACAATCTTTATTACGGTCCAGAGACCCAACAATTCATTACAGAGTAAAACCCAGTTTGGACTCTGGTTTCTCTTCAGATCGTATAAATCTTTCGCCTTTTACTAAAGATTTCCGTGGAAAGTAGCTCATACAACAGATGTAAATTTCAACTGGCAGACAGAGAAACCTCTCTCAGGCAGGATCTAGACGCATCAAAAAAGCGATTCAGTTAAACGTGTTGTAAACTTCATGCAGGGAAATCTTGTTGGCGAAAGATGGGACTCCACAGCACCATGTGGTGTCACAGTGTTTATAGCACATTTAAAGCACTTTATCTTTATGAATGTAGCTGAGTCCTCAATCGTAAATTATAAACTTCTCAAAGATAATTAGAGAAATCGAGGCTTTTGCAGACCTTATGCCCTTCAGGGCTCTTACATGGCTTTTGGGCAGAATGTTTATTCCTGTGCTTTAAGCCACTCACCCCCATCTGGGTTCCCAGGAGCTGACAGCTTCTCAATCTCTCAATTTAGAAAATGGCCTTTTCAGAGTGTCAGAGGTTATTTCCCTCTTCACACTTTTCTGCAGAGTGAATTTGATAGCCAAGATTTATGGCATGGGTATCATCAATCACCATGTAATTATTTCCATTGGCAACCTGCCAGGTGTGCCAACGTGAACAAAATATTGTTGGGGCCCAGGTAAGCCCTGCCTCACATAATTGATCACATGACACAGTGCATACACCATTTGAATGGGAATGCGCCACCAATCCCCAGGTCCGCCACGTTCCTCCCCTGGAAGTCAAGGCCTAATATCTTCAGTAAATTTTACATATCTCTCTCTCTCTCTCTCTCTCTCTCTCTCTCTCTCTCTCTCACACACACACACACACACACACACACACACTTCTGTGGTGATCTCATGCACATTCTGGAAAGCCAAGAGGGCCCCTGTTCATCTACCTGTGGACAGATGTGCCATGCAACTCAACTATTTTTCAGCCCTAGCTCCCAAACTGACTATAACTGCCCTGTTCCCACCACCACAGCTGTGTGGCTTAAATTGTGGTGCCCACATGGACCTCAACTCCCGTTGGCTCCAACCAGCATGGCTAATGGTCAGGGACTATTTGGGAGTAGTAGTCTATGTCATGTTGACCTCCCCTGACTTAGATTTTCCTCTTAACCACAAGAATGGAGATTGGCCCAACTGTCCAATGATAGGCAGCTAAGCTAGTTGTGTTGCAATAGCTAGGCACCAACTAGGAGGCTTTATAGCTGCCCCTGATGCCTCATTATTTCCTGGTGCATCACAATGACTGTAATCAAGAGTAGGTTCCATTCTGGCTTCCTCTGAAGCAGGACTAGGAGAAGGATGGCCTCATGCTGCCCTTAAATTTGCACTGTGCCATCATTTTTGCTCCTGGCAGTGATGTTACAGTTTCTACAGCTGGAAGGGGACACACCAGTCAGCATGTTGGATTCTCTGGATTTGTCACATCCCTGAGTGGGGCACCTTCCTGGATAGCAAGCTCAGATGGGTTTTCAGTTTCCACTGACTCCTCTTGAGCCCCTTATGTGCTAAGAACCAGCAATGGGATCTTCCTTCTCTGAGGAGGCCTTGTCTGATTCTGGTTCTGCTGCAAGAAGCTGCATACCCTCCTGAGCCAATCTTCCCAGATCTTTGGGCTTCTTTCCATGGAATGTTTCAGCCCACAGACTCATAACAAGAACAGAGTTTGGCCATTTGATATTCCACTGGTGTGTCAGGGCCCATAAGTGAGCCCTGGATTGCACAAGTAACATCACCACTGGTGTTTTGTTTTTTATAATGTTCATTTATTTATTTTTAAGAGGAGGGCGGTGGAGGAAGAGAGAAAGGAGAGAAAGATAGACAGAAAGAGTAACTGAGTCTCCTGTTGCACATTAGGATCATAAAATTATGAAGACCAGTGGTCTGCCTCAAGGCTTCTGCAAGTATGAGGCTGGCCTCCCTAAGAAGACCCTATAAGCCTCTTCTCTGAGGATGCCCATTGTGTTGAAATGGATTTTTTTTAATGGGAGGAGACCTGAGCTTAGGAAGCTCACTGGGAACATTGGAAGATTCCTTACACTGAGTCAAACCATGGATCCATATGCTCAATATTGTCTATCCTGACTGGCAGTAGCTGTCCTGGGTTTCAGACAGGGGTCTCTCTCCCAGTCCTAACCAGAGATACTTGGACTGATCCAAGAGGGCTGGGCTTATGCTTCCTCAAGCAGAGAGCCTTAGAATGAGCATACTCCTAAATGGCCACCAGAGTCTGGGTCATGGGAGCCAAGGGGAAATTGCACACTCACCAGTTCGTGGACCACTAGCCAGTAATAGCTTCTGCCAAATGTGATATTCAGGCTGTTAATAAGCTTTGCTTAGTGAGCCTTTGTGTCATTATTCCAAAAGCTGAATCTCATGTGGTGCAGCACTGGAGAGGTATCCAATTGTCTGCTCACATGCTGTGCCCACTTTGGATTAGGCCAAGTGTTTACAGGGTGCTGGGCAAAGTCTGAGGGTGTTAGACTTGGAAGACAGCAGCAGTTATCTAAAAACCTATGAATGGCTTTCTGGATCAGGTCAATGGCCCATCTAGTCCAACATCCTGTTCTCACAGTGGCCGACCAAATGCCCCAAGGGGAAGCCTCTAAGCAGGACCCAAGTGCAAAAACACTCTCCCTTCCTGAGGTTTCCAGCAACTGGTATTTAGGAACTTACAACATAGCCATCATGCTTACCTGGTAGCAGAAAGATTTCTATGCAACAGGTCAGAACCAGGTTATTCAGGACCTAGGATAGCTCCCAGGGGTAACAGGTGTTGCTCCAGCAAACACCCAGGTCTTATCTAGTTTTGTCGCTCTTGGCTGGCCACATACTGTAACCAATAGACTATCTTCTACTGAAACCATTTGTTAACAAAAAGAAATAACTCCTGCGAACTTCATGGTCAGCAGGAAAACTGGGGATTTCCCTGGAGGACTCAAATAATATTAAACCAATTTGACCTTTGTGGAATAATAAGGTATTCTGCTCTCACACTTTGCTGAATTTAGGGATGACAGGCCGATCCAGGGAAAGTAGCCGTTGGCGGTAGCTGGTATTCAGGGCAAGATGTTAACTGTCAAACCCTGAGATCAACCCTCAGGCATCTGAATTAATGTTGGAAAGCTTTAGACCTAATGGGGGAAGGAGGGAGAAAATATCTAAGAGGAGGGAAAAGGGTAAGTGGACAGCACTATCAAAGAAGCTTCTAACTTTCACCTGCGTAGAATGGAGAGCTCCCTGGACCTCCACCCCAAGAACGTAGTTATGTGTCTCTTGGATATTAAGGATTTATAGGTTTAGAGTGTAGGTCAATATATGTCAGAAACCTTTTCCTTTTTTTTCTAAAGGAGGCAAAGATATTGGGTTAGGAAAGCTTCACATGTGAATGCATGTGAATTTTAGAAGTTTTGCATCCCAAGAACATTGTTGTATGGTTATTGGATTATCAAGGATTTATGGGTTTAGAGTGTAGGTCAAGAAGTGTCAGGTTGCTTCTTTGCTTTCTCCTTCTTTTGTGGGAAAATATATTAGGGTAAAGCCAGTGGGGTGTAATGGTTAAAACAACAGACAGGGACCCAGAGGAGACTAGGGTTCAAATCTGCCACTCAGCCATGAAACCCATTGACCTTGGGCCAGTTACTACCTCTCAGCCTAACCTACCTCACAGGGTTATTGTGGGGATTAATACCCCCCCCAAAAAAATCAATTTTCAAGTAGTGATGACCACCAATGTGGATGACTTTTTAAGTGGATTAGACAAATTAATGGAGGATTAAGCTATCAGTGGCTACTGACTACAATGACTAGTATGTTCTCCCTCCATTGCTGGAGGCAGTATGCCTCTCAATGCCAGATGCTGGGAATCCCAAGCAGGGAGAGCACTGTTGTGCTCAGATTCTGCCTTTCGACTTCCCATAATGGGCACCTGCTTGGCCGCTGTGAGAAATGAATGCTGGACTACGTGGGCCTGTAGGACCTGATCCAGCAGCCAGGCTTTTCTTTCTGATCTTACATAGTCTTGAACATCTGGAGGGCACCAGGACGACACAAACTGCTCTGGGAGGTTGGTTTTTTTCTGGCCAATTTTGTTGCCACTTTATATTTGTTCAGGTCACACAGCTGAGGTCCCTCCCATTTCTGCAGGGCATTCGCAATTTGACAGGTAGCCCTATTTGTTTATCCAAGTATTTTATGCTTCTTCTTCTTTACAGTGGGTTCTGTTTTAACTTTCTTTTTTAGCGTCCTATTTCATCCTTATTATTAGCCACTCGGTGCTCTGTTTGAGGAAGAAAAAGAGAAAGGAATTGATTAATTAATAGAAGGAGCATACAGAGATGATAGATCTAGATACTGGCAAGAGCTTAAATGGCATCCTTCAGAAATTATTGTTGTTACTACATTTATTTAATATTCCACCTTTCCTTCAGGGAGCTCATGCTTCTACCCCCTCCCTATTTTATCCACACAACAACCCTGTTGGGTAGGTTAGAGGAAGTGACTTCATGGCTGGGTGGAGAATTTGAACCCTGGTCTTCTGGGTCCTAGTCCAATAACTCAGGAGTGGGGAATCTGCAGACTGCAGGCCTCATTAGGACTTGCAGAGGTCCCAGTTTGGCCGAGGCCATTTTCCCAAAAACCATGCCCACCTGCCCCACACGTGACATCATATGTGGCATCAGGTGAGGGGCAGGTGGAGACATGGCATCTAGTCGGAAGGTTTACAGTCACTGTCAATCAGCTGATTGGTGGGGAGAGCAGGCCTGCTGGGATTGGCTGCACTACAGGTGCTGGCTTCATGCTCCCTGGGAGCTGCAGCCAATCCCAATTGGCTTGCTTTCACTACAAGTGCGCTGATTGGGCAGCTTCTTTGCATGGTAAGAATCAAGCATCTTGGGGATTCCCACAAGCCAGGATCCTATTCTTCAGTTTGGCTCATCTCTTGTGCACACACTCTTTTAAGATCACCCCTGATGAATACTCACTTTTTATTTTTTTAACCAAGCTTTCCCAGCCATTAGGCCCTTTCCACTAGAAATCTACCTTTGGACTTCTCCAAAGACCCCAAGCCCCTGTCTGTAGAGATTCCTTTATACCCCCCTCCCCACACCCCTCTAGCTCCAAGACAGAGGCTGAAGACTCACACACGTTTAGGATGAAAGAGAACTGATGGTTTGAAATTCTCATGCGTCATAATCCCCTTAAAGCAGGCGGATTGACGACTTCATCAGAAGGATTGTGAACTCAACTTTGCTAGCTAGTGGTACACTTGAGGCTGAGAGATCTAGGGCTAGCTTTTTAGTCTTACCCTAACGGCAATTACAGAGACTAGCCAATTTCCCCGACAACCTCAAGGAAGCCCCATGTGAGAAGATCTACCATACATTACTGCCTTCTCATTTGTTTTAATCACAGGGAAATAGAAGTGATGTAGATTTCATCTCTTCTTCATCCTGGCCTTTTGAAAACCTGCTAAGATGTTTTCTTTAATGCAGCTGTTCTAAGTAGTGCAGTTCTCCAAATTCTCAAAAGATTTGTTCCCCTCTGAAAGTGGATTCTAGGGTTTTTATGTTTTTGTTTTATTTGGGGTACTGTCTCATTTCTTTAGCAACCCTTACAACAGCCTTTTAAGGTAGGCTAGTATTTATTTATTTTGTGGACGGCAGGGCAAGAGGGAGAGTGGGAGGGAAGGAGAAGAAATTTGATTTGGTTCACATTTAAAGTTGCACCTAAGAATCTGCACTTTCCAGAACATGACTGTTCTTCAAAATGTACACTTCTCTGAATTTTTACAATTCTCTAGCCAAGTAATGTGTACAAAAATGAATATATTTGGGGAATGTGTGCATGAACAAATACGTATATTAGTGAAACTAACATAAGAAAATGAATTCTATTGACTGATGGGAAGCCTACAAGCAGGACCTTAATGCTAAAAGGAGACCTTGTTTCCACAAGTAAGGAGACTATCACTAAAAAGGGTCTAGTCACCTGCCATCTTATCACATGATCCTGAGTGCTGGTGAAGCATCGTGTCCAAGAGTGTGAGTTGTATCCCCGGGTTTGACTCTCACCCCAGGAAGTCCTGGGTTCAGATCTCATTCCAGCCACCAACGCAAACCTAGACTTCTGGGTTCAGTTCCTTGTCCCCTTGTACAGTGTGGGGATAAAAAAATAAATGCTAGCCTACCTCAGAAGGCTGTTGTAAGGATTACTAATGCTAATTTGTTATAATGCAATTGAACCCTTGGCAGTTTGCTCCACTGATGATGATTCCGAATTGGCAAGCTATTTCTAGGCTGTGATCAGGGACAGATTAAGATGCGTTGAGGACTGACCCAGCCCTCACCTGGCACTAGTGTGGTTTGACACCTTATAGACACCTGGCCTGATGAAAATTTGGTATAGGTATTTCTGCACAGATTTATAAACACAGTATGACATGTATGTAACCACGAAGAAAATTTTTGTCATATCAGAACGCTAATGACTGCTTTAGGGTCTGATTTTTCCCATTCCCTTTATTTTTTGACCAGCTATATAAAACTTGATATTTAGTCATTTGTGTGTGTGTTTTTATAGGCTTCTTGCAATCCAATGCCCTAAATTGTAGCTCACTTAGCTTGTGTATAAATTCATCACTTCCTCTGATATCTAGCCAGGTAAGGCTCAAGAAAACAAGTCTCAAATTCTAGTAACTCCAAAGCAAGGGATTTAGTTAGAACTTTGGGCTCTTCTTTGCTTTCATCAGTCCGGGGAACATTCTGAGTATGAAAAGATCTCGCAGACCATCTCTCCACCCCACCCCCTCTACCTTGACTACTGGCTCAGCATAACATTAGCCATGCCCAACAATCCCACCTTCTCTTTTATAAACATAGGGTGCTTAGCTAGGGCCCTTAATTAACTCTCCCGTGCTTTCATTTCCATGATGTTAATTTCCAGCATGTTCTCCCCAAATCTTTCCATCCAGTTGCAGACAACATTGTTGTAAAACTGCTGTCAGAGCGTTTGAACAGGCTGGACTGCCACACCCGAGGCTGGGTGCTCCATGGATTCCCCAGGGATGAGGACCAGGCAAAGCTGATGCAGCGTGCAAATATTAATCCAAACAGGTAACAAAGACACTTTTATTCGGGGACATTTTGTGTGTGAGTAACCCAGAGGCAGAGCAGTGATCTTTCCTTCACAGCCTGCCCTGAGGTAGTGGTGGGTATTTGTGTTCCCATAAGAACATAAGAAGAGTCTGCTGGTTCAGGCCAGTGGCCCATCTAGTCCACCATCCTGTTTCTTACAGTGGCCAACCAGATGCCTGTAGGAAACCTGCAAGCAGGACCTGAGCACAAATGCAATCTGTCCTCCAGTGGTTTCCAGCAGCTGGTATTGAGAGACATAATGCCTCTGACAGTGGAGGCAGAGCGTAGCCATCATTAGCCATCTCCTCCATGGTCTAATCCTCTTCCACATACACCTAGGTTGGTGGCCATCACTACTTCTTGTCCTGAATCTTCCCTCCTGCCCTGCCCCCAAATCTGTGTGTGAATACCCTGTGTTATCCCTGCACTTCTTCCCTGCCCACGACAACCCTCCATAAGCCATGGCCCTCCACAGGCCACACTCCTCCCCAGCATTGCTCTGTCTCTGAGCTGTGACCATGGCTCTCACTTACCTGTGTGGAGGATGGAGATGTGGGGTGGTGCTGGTGGAGTGGAAACCTCTGGATTTTGATTGGCTGGAATGTCAACCGTGGTACAGAATGTATAAGCGGCAACTGTTGATCTGTCTGCTTTCGCCTGTAACCCCACCAACTACTGGCATGTGGTCCCTGGGAGCTTGCCCATGAAGGAATGTAGACTGAAAATGGTACCCAGGCCATTCACCAAGCTGTGATTCCTGTCTGGGCCTGTGAAGCAGGAGAATAAGCCTTGCATGTGCAGAAATGGGACATCCATACCCTTAAATTAGATCAGTCTGGATGTGCCTCTAGTTGTAGGGGGCACCTTTTGCCACAGGTAGGGATTATTGATGTGAATGCAGTGGTGTAATGGTGTGGGGTCGGCGGGGGCAGGGATTTCAAAGGCCTGTTACTATTTCCAGAGCATGATCCCTGCCCCTAGCATCCTAGAGCCACCCCATCAGCATGAAAGGGGATCATTTTAGCCACTAAGCTCCAAAACTAAGCATTTAACAGCACTGAAAACACAAAGTGCTTAAGTTTCCAGAGAATGGAGTGCAAGTTCTGTTACATAGAATACAACTTCAAGGGAAACAGATCTTAAGCCACTCTGAAATAAAATAATCTGAGCACACCAAATCATTTGCCTATGTACATTCTCAGAAAATAGCAGATCTGGCTGAAAAGCAGCACATGGAGACCTGCAATGCATCTGTAATTATTATTGCATCATCTCAGAAGGTTGTGTAATCTTAGAAGGGGGCGTGGCTACAACTCCCACAAAAGGACCCTGCACTTCTGAGTTTGCCACTATACTCCTGCATGAGTGTGGAAATTCCTAACTGAGTATGATGGGAGGGGTGTGTGTGTGTGTATTATTAGTGGACGGAGAAACTGATTTGATTCTGAGACTGATGCTTTCCGCATACACACACAAAGCTGTTGACAAGCACTGGGCGAGAGAGAAACAATCGGTGGAAGCACAGCTAGCGGTCTGGTGGAAGCTGGGCTGTAAATCAGTTGCTTCTGGCACAGGTTATAAAACACACTGTCTGCAATGGAGTGTGATTTCAGCTGGGGAGGGGCTGCGGGAAACCCAGATAGAATTAGTGCTCGGAAATCAATCTGGGAATGGAAGTGGAAAGGTATAAATCACAGCCTGAACCAATTGCATCTCCCCTTCTGCCTCCTCATTTTTAGGTGGGCTCAGGTTGATGAAATTAGATTAAAATAAATTTACATATATATCAAGTTTTATTATTAAAACCCCGTCACATCAGTAAACAAAGTTATTGGCGGAAAGGTCCGTTACTCTGTGCTGGGAACTCCGAGTAGACCTCTCTGGTTGATCAAAAGGCAGAATTATTGTTGGGACATAAACTTGTGAGTCTGTTTCTTAGAAGTAATAAATGGTTTAGTGTTCAACTACGATGTTTTATCTGACTTCCATCTCATAAACCTGGTGCAAATAATACTGAATTATATACCTTTGAGCAGTCTCAGTCTCTTGGCTCTCCCGTCTTATGGAAGAGTAGAGGAAAGAAACTCAGTAATTGATGGCAAGGAAGAATGAAAAATCAAGTTATTTGAGAGGGTGGGGAGGAACACCCCCACCCCCCAAACTACAAGAAGCAAATTGGACTATAAAGTTCCTTAATATGTAATAATAAAAAAGAGAGATCTCTTGCAACCTCAGGAACAGCACCCAGAGATCTGCCCTTAAAGCAAAGAAGGAAATAATGTATTTCACACTGCCAACAGAGAAGGTATTAAATTTTGTTTAAATCAGCGTTGGCCCCCAAAGCAAGATGAACAGCGACAGGCTCACAAAGGACATGCAGGCAACCCACATTTTGCACGGGGGTTTCATTCCAGGTCATCATGCACCTCGGTGGAGCATGCATAAGCCCTCCCTGCCCCCGTTATGCCCTGTTATGCCCTTGTCACATCCTCTTTTTGGTCTGAAAACAGCACGCACATACTTATATTGTCACCCGTTTTTGAACATGAACAAAACAGGAGTTGACTGTACTGACAGACAATCAGGGAAGTACTTCTTCACACAGCAATGTAATTTTTAAATTATGGAATTCATTGCAATACCTAGTGATGGCCACCTGCCCCAAGGGCTTATAAAAGCGATTAGATAGACACCTAGAGGATCAGTCTATCAAGCATGATAACAAAATGGAGCATCCCTATAAGGAAGCACTATTCGACTGAATGGGGCTGGAGGAGGAATTTGATTCAGTTTGCATTTAAAGGCAGTCTTACAAATTCTCACTTCCTGAAATGAAACTTGAACCGATACAGAGCTATCCTTCAGGATTCACACTTCTCAAAATTTCCAAAGTGCAGTACTCTGGCCAAATAATGTGTGCAGCTGCAGACATACTTCTGGAAGCGTGACCTGGTTTTTGGAAGTATGTCTGCAGCCGGAGCTGGCCTCAGTGGACACTTCAAAGTGACAGTGGAGGCGTTGGTCTAGTTGCTGTGATGGTGGCAGAGAGCCAGCAGAGGGAAGGGGCTGGGTGGCTGGGTGGGCAGGTGGTGGCATCAGTTTGAGGCAGTCTGAGCCACATTCGTAGGTAGGGGGTGACGGCGGCAGGGCATGCCACGCAGCACACACATTGTCAGGATGAGGTACACATCGTTGGAAGGAGGCATCCTCCATCCCCTCAACATTGTGGGGGCTTGGTCCCCTGCCTACAGATATCGAGGGGGCCAATGGCACCTATGCTTGGATAGGAGATGAGCTTGGCTCATATAGAAAAGTGGCACTGCCACTAAAAAGCACCAGAGGGGCCAGTGGAGAATGGCAGTGCAGCCAGTGAGGGACCCTTCCAAGCTCTTGGGGCATCAGCAAGTGCCCAAATGGGCTGCCAAGTGGCTCCAGGCCCAATTCCAATAAAATGTAATTTGTCTATACTTCTCTCTTAACATTTCACAGATTGAGCCAGTATTAAAAGGCTCCGGTGGGTCTCTCTAATTGGATCACTCCCCTAACCCCCAGCATTTCTCCTTTCTTTGCTTTGTTGGTAATATGTTCCACTTTCCCAAAACCAGATATAGGATGAGTGTTTTAAATTTTAAGAACAAATTTTAAGTGGTGAGGGAAGAGTGGGAATTTGGATGATTCTCCCTGCATTTTTTTCTTTTGGTCATTATTTAGGCCTTCATCTTCCAGCATCTGATTTTCAGGTTGGATTAGGGATAATAAACAGCCTATTAATGGAGGCCTGAACTAGGAGATGGAGTTTGAACCAGCAGCAAAATTCAATGGCTGAGAGAGGTTAATAACTCTATTACTACCAGCTCTATTCTTTAGCCGTTTGAAGAGCTAGGTATTAGCCCTATCTTACTCCTCTATTAATTGAGCTAATAGAACCCTGGTGACCTTCACATGGTGCCATTATCCGTGAGTTTGCCAGACGTGGGCAGGAATACTTATAGCTGAATATGTATTCTGCGGATGCTCCCGTTTCAGTTGGAAGAAATATTTTGGTTAAAGATCACCTAACTTCAAATCTTCTGTTCTTTCCTCCTCTTAACATTTACCTGCTGCTTTCCGTGGCCAATCGAAATAATAATAATAAAAAAAGTGGAGAGATGAAGGTACGTGACTTAATTAAGATCCCAACGAGTTAATGAGGGAAGTTTTTGGAGTCCAGAGTCAAAAGTGCTCATGTGTGTATGTGAAAGAGAAAGAGAGAGAGGGAGAGAGAGAGAGAGAGATTATTTTTGATGGCTGGATTAATTAACACTTGAATAAATTTAAAACACTGGGCTCTTATCCCATACTGTACGCTTTCTTTGCAAAATGGCACCACACAAAGATCAATGAAGAAAAGAAGATGAGAAATCATTAATTTTTTTATTTACTGAGTTTGTAACCTGACCTTCCTCCTCAAGAATTGTAGGGCAGTTAACAGAGATACAATTTTTAAAGATGAAAATGAAATTATAAAAACACATTTAAACATTCTAAAAACAGTTGCAATCAAAAGCATCTAAAAGCATTTAGAGGTTTTTTTTAAAAAAAAACATTGTAAAAACAATTTCAGTTAAAAACATTCTTCCATCCTATTATCTAATGGTTTCCAGGATCAGTATTCTTCAGCCACTCAATGCCTGGCTAAATGGGAATGTTTTCAAATTCCTCCTGAAAAGTTACTAATAATGGAGACACGCACACCTCATTAGGGAAGGCATTCCACAATCTTCCATTATTATTATTATTATTATTATTATTATTATTATTATTATTATTATTTATCCTGCCTTTCTCTCAAGATGGGATTCAAGGCAGCATCCAATATTTAAAAAACAACCTTATATAATGCAAAGTGATAAAAAGAAACTAGTTAATAACACTAGCACATTTAGAGCCAGCCATTCAAATCCACTTTGCCCCGACAGCAGCCCAGCGATCAGCATCGCCTGCACCTTAGTTTCCAAAGGCTCATCTGAACAGGAAGGTCTTTGCCTGCCAGCAGAAAGAAAGCAAAGAGGGAGCCAGTCTGACCTCTCTTGGGAGGGAATCCCACAATATGAGAATAGCCACAGAAAGGGCTGCCTCTCTTGTCAACTACGAAAAAGAAAGAAAGAAAAGAAACAAGAAGAAATGTTTCCTGACTGTAAATTTTCAACAATATCAGAGAAATCTCTCCAATTTACCATTTTTCTTGTATTTAAGAAAGAGAGGATGTGGGTCTTCATACCCACAAAGGGTTGTTACGTGGCATTTGGGCATGATGTCAACTCCTCAGCTTGCCAGCTCGTTCTAACCCCCATCCAAGCTCCCATGTGCAGACTCCAAAAAACGACCTTGATCAAAGCATTTGAGGTTCTATCTACCTGGATCACTCTTATCTCTAGAGTGGTTTATAATAGTCAGACCATCTGTCTGACTATCATCAACCACCACATAATTATCTTCTGTCGGCAGAGAGCTAATAGAGACACAGTCATCTGCCATTTCTTCTCCCCAGAAGTCAAGAGATTCCCAGTATTTCAAACTCTCGGGGGAAATGGTGGTTTTCTTGGGGGCGGGAGGGCACAGTGGATCAAATCATCTCCCCAGATCTTCTGCTGGTCTTGCTGGAGTGACAGTGGGGGACTAGACGCTTTCCAAAACTGGCTGCCAGGATTATTCTCAGTTGTTGCATCTTTTTGCTCATCATGCCTGAGAGCTGATGTTTTCTGCCCACCAAGTCAGTAGCAGCATAGGGAGGTTCTGGCAGGAGGTAGAAGAGTCCTCTCCTTGCTCCAACAGGTGTTCCTGCTGCCACTGCTAAAGTAATCATCAGGCAAGCCCAGGACAATCCAGTGACTGGGAAGTGGACCCTGTGGTTGCCTTGCAATTTACAACTCTGTTTTCATCTTTTGCAATATTGTGACAGGCTAGGATCCAAAGGACTATTTGTAGTGTTCCTCCTGGACAGGCACTGAGTGTTTATGGGGGGCAGGGGGCTTCCCATTACAGCCCCTTGTGCCCCAAGAAAGCTGCTTCTGAAGGTCAGAGCATCATCCAATATTGTGATTTTGAAAAGGACAATGAAAATGATTGAGAGGATCAAGAGACCCCCTATGAAGGTCGCAGTGTTTAGGAGTTTTTAGTTTAGAAAAAATGTAAGAGGTGACACAACAGAAATTTATAACCAGCATGGCCTGGAGAAAGTAGATGGATAACAGTTTTTCTTTCCCTCATAACACTAGAACTTGTGGATATCCAATGAAGTTGAATGTTCAGGGCAGATAAAAGGAGGGACTTCTTCATGCAGCGCAAACTATGGAACTCCCTCCTGCAGGAGGCAGTGATGGCCAGCATCCTAGATTGCTTTAAAATAGGATTAGCCAAATTCAAGGAGGAGGAGGAGGAGGAGGAGGAGGAGGAGGAGGAGGAGGAGGAGGAGGAGAAGAAGAAGAAGAAGAAGAAGAAGAAGAAGAAGAAGAAGAAGAAGAAGAAGAAGAAGAAGAAGAGAGGGCTATCAAGGGCTATTAGCCATGATGGCTCTGCTCTGCTGCTGCAGTTTGAGGCAGCATTGCTTCTGAGTACCTGTTGTTGGAAGCCACAAGAGGAGGGGAGAGTGCTCTTGTGCTCCAATCCTGCTTGTGGGTTTCCCACAGGCATCTGGCTGGGTGCTGTGAGAACAGGATGCTAAACTAGAAGGACCAATTGACCTGCTCTAGCAGTCTCTTCTTATGAGCTCTGGGCTGCCAGCCAAAATGATCAGCCAGATTGGGCAGTGAGGGCCAGCTGCCCATTGAGGCAGAGGCCTAATGCCCCACTGGTACAACAATTGTACCGGCCTTGCAGGATGTGGAAATTGAAACCTGGAAAGCATTGGAAATTGCTTAAAGAAATATTAAATATATTATCCCCTGGTACCTTAGATTGAGAGTAACAATACAATGTGATAATAATTTCATATTTTAAATTAACAGCATCAGGGTCAGGGTCTTTTTTGCATGTCGTAGGACAGCAGCACATTGTAAATGAGAGGGGGAAAAGAAATATATGAGAGGGAAATGAAGCTGTCCTGTTATTTCTAAGCTGTTGACATTTGACTATTTATTTCCACTGTTTGTGCTTGTGCTGGAGGGCGGGGAGGGGAACTGATGAATATTATTATTCTGAGTAAATGTGGAAAGGTCATTCATGCTTCTTGAAGGGTTAAAACTTAGTTTAAGGAAGTCTGTTACTAGGTTTGCTATCTGCCTTTTGAGAGCTGTGGGGCAATTAACTTTTGAAGCAACTACCTCAAAAATGTAAATTACCTTTGAACCTGGCCAGCTCCCAGGAACTCTGGGAATAAAAGCAGAAAGCCAGATTCTGTTGGCTAAGTGGGAACCTTAACTCAGGGAAGTTCTGTTAGAACAGATGGGACTTTGCCTGCATAAGGCAGCTACTCGAGTTGTGAACTGAGAATCCGTTCTCTGGCTGTATGCAAGTGTTGTAAAATTAGGAACATAGGAAGCTGTCTTATGCAGAGTCAGGCCCTTGCGCTGTCAAACTCAATACACTTGCTGAAAGCAGGTCAGTTGGGGATTGAAGCTGAGACCTTCTGCATGCAGAACGTGTGCTATATCTTTGAGTCTTTAATCTTTAATCTGAAAATAAAATAAGACTTCAGTTCTCATGATTCTGAATAGGAGATGCTGAGGAGTGAACCTGGGAGCTTCTACCTGCATGGCTGTTCCCTGTACGCTTCGAAGTTTGCAGACTAGCCTTTTTCAAAGAGACAGCCCTGTTACTATCCACAAATTGCACCATGATACATAATCAGCAGTAGGGCAGGCTCTTAACATTGGGTAGGAAGAAGGAGGTGAGCTGTCCCCCCCCGCCCACACACACAAAGGCTGCCAAATGCTATTCCTTCTAGGTAGTCAGATAGCCGTTAATTAATAAAACTGTCAGATTAATTGTCCCGGTCTGGACATCCTTATCCATTCTGTAATTCTACCTTGCCAGCATCACTCCCTGCCCCCCCCACTACTCTTTGCCCTATAGCTTCCAGCTCAATTAACTTAATGCTATGCAAATGAAAGGCTCTCCTCATCATTAGCTTCTAGCCTGTGAATGTTAATAGTATAATTGGGTCTTCAGCAAGGTAATTAGACACGATTTCTTCCATTAGTCTTACAAGGTCTAATTATTGTTGATAGGAGAGAGGGGACCAAGTCCCACAGCTGCCAGCAAAGCGGGGGCATCTGGGTTAAAGCAAATATAGACAAAACATTGACAAGGTAAAACAACCGTTGAGATCTATAGTGGGGGTCAGATAGAGAGGGGGGAGGGGGGAGAGCGAGACACTGTGCCACAAGCAATATAGTCATCACAGATGTTGCAAGAGCAATAGGACTTGGATACAGGGATCTCTGAAATCCCTAAGAATGAGCCAGGAAAGAGCAGCGTTTTACCCACATGTTCTCTCCCTCTCTCCCCCTTCTCTCCCCTGCCCATGGGGTTGCCACCTCTGTTCACTCCACTCCCAACCCCACTTACCTTCCAACCTTTTTTCCACTCCCTTCCTCCACCCTTTCCTAACCCCTCCTCCCTTTACACCTGACCAAACCCCCTCCTTTTACACTTCCCCTACTCCCTCACAGTTTGTCCCAACCCCTTTCAAAGGGTGGGGGAGGCACTTCAGAAAGTTTAATGGGGGGACACTTAAAAGAGGGGTTTGCCAAGCCTCTCTCTGAATCTTCTTCATTCTTTGGTTAAACAGCTTGCTTGGATCACCTGCCACCCATGCTGTTTCCTCACCTGCCTGCCTGTTGTTCATGGCTATGCAAACCGCATAATGACAACAACCTTACACTTTTATGTATATAGGAAGATATACACACACTACAGTACACACACACCACCACCACCACCACCAACATTATTTTGCAGTCCAGCTCCAGCAGTGGAGGCTTGTGCATTGGAATGGGGGGGGGGCTGCCCCACTAACCTCAGTCTTCACAGCTGGACCCCACTTGCTTGCCTTCTTACAACCAGCCCAGGGGGTGGCACTGCCCAGCAGCTTCCTCCTTCTCCTTAGTCTTAGTGTTTCCCCTTGGAGGACTTAGCAGGGAGGAGGAGGGTGACCAACTACCAGAACCTAACTTTTATATTCCAATTATAAGGTTGTAATAATAATAGTTGGACTGTAGCCAACCATTTAGCTGGGGCTGATGAGAGTTCTAGTCCAAAACATCTAGTCCAAAACTTCTGTACCAGAAGCAGAAAAACCATAAGATAAGAAGAGCCCTTCTGGATCAGACCAATAGACTGTCAAACAGTATCCTATTCTCACAGTGTCCAACCAGACGCCTGCGGGAAACCCTCAAGCAGGACCTGAGCAGAAGAGCTTTCTCCCCTCCTGAAGTTTAGAGTAGCTGGTTCTCAGAAGCATTCCTGCCTCCAGCTGTGGAGGCAGAGCACAGTAGCCATCAATAGCCTTATCCTCCAAGAAAATCAATTCCAGGCTTGGCTCTCCCTGTATCGCATTGTGTTTATGCAACCAGAGCGCCTCACAGCCACCATCTCTGGCTGAGAAATATTCCTTGTCTATGAACACATTCTCCTGTAAGGGGTTCAGAAGCTTACTCGTATAAAGGAGAGAAATGCCACATCAAGCTGAGGTTTGATGGAGCAAGAATTATGTTTTTTAATTCAGAGTTGTGTACAGAGTGCTCATAAAACCTTGATCATGATGGAGAGTTCAATAAACATTGGGGAGCCATAAATATTTCTCTGGGAAATGGCTTTGTGAAACATTTAGTTGTTGAGTAATAAGCAGATCAGAGGAAATCAGATGAGTGGGAGTCTCAGGGTACTAATCTTGATGGGTTATATATATGTTGCTGTAGTGATAGAAGGATTGAGAAAAAGGTTGTTTGTTTTTTAATATATATACAACCAAGGCAATGAGTTGCAGAGCTTTTTCCTAATGCCGCTGTGCTGCCTGTGTTTGGACCCATCAAAATGGAGGGATGTTGGCTTTCAGATAACTTCTGCTCTTAATTTTTGATCTGGGCAGTTCAATGACCCATGAAAATTAAAATCTGGCCAGACTTGAATTAGGCATTGTTGATGATGTTTTGCAAAATAAAGGCTGCAAACACACTTTACATTTAAAGCACCCCCTACTGCTGGGAACTGTAGTTTGCTAAGAGTGTTGGGAATTGTAGCTCCATGTAATTGTAGCTCCAAGTGTAAACTACACTTCCTGGGATTCTTGAGTAGAGAGGGTGTACTTTAAATGTATGGTGTATCTCCACTGAGGGCATTTTTATATAGAGATGTAATTAGGCATGTACAAAGATGAGGAGCATGAATTGGCCATCATGCATATGTACATAGCGATGTAAGGAGACAGCATTTTCCATCCTATCTTGGCTTTGCACCAACCAGTGCTGTTTTTGTTCTGCTGCATTTCGGCCTCCACTTTAACTGATGTTATTTGTCCCTGATACACACTGTGGTTGTAACTTAACGAGTTACATCATGAACTTCCATGTATTTCAGTGGAAAGGAAACGTCAAAAACAATGCAGTAAGCAGCATGATTGTCTACCTATCATTTGCAGACTAAAAAAATAGCCAATACCACTCATACACACTTGCCTGATTTCTGTTCCTGACCTTGTATGAATGTGCAAATTGTAGGAATTTTCACTCCCATCTCTGTTTCTGACACAATTCTCAGACATTCCTACCCCAGCACTGTATTAAAGGATTCTGGGCATGCAATCCTGGTGGGGGGTAGAGAGGGGCTGAAATATTCTTGGCATGAGGAACCTCAGCCTGGGAACTAAATACAGCCCCCTAGGAGTCCCTGCAACTCTCCCCAGGCCACACAGCATGTGAGCAATACCTCTCACTTTCCTGGATGAAAGATGGAGAAGGAGAAGCTTGGATGTTTTCATGGTTGGAATGTAGCTTTCTGTAAAAAGGTAAAATTCACATGAATTGCTCTACTCATTTTTACCCACCACTGGTACGTAACCTGCAAAAGGTCCCCCAGAACAGAATGCAGCCCTGGGACTGAAAGAAGTTCCTCACTCCCATTCTAAGGCTCCTATTACTATGAGAAGCTGATGATGATGACCCAGATCCCTGCCCAAATTAGGATGGAGATCTGTCCCACCCCCAAATGCTGACCCAGCAAACAGGTTTCAGTCTTCACTCAGCCATATAAAGATTTCAAGACACGTGCCTGACACCGAAAAAGCTTCTTCTTGGACAGTTTTTCTGGCTTTCTTCTGCTAACCAGGACAGTTGGCAAACCCTGAGTTCCATCAAAGCCTCCTAGCTTCACATCCTGTACTTTAGCCAAGAGACTGCACCAGGATGACAAGCCTCTTTTTCTCCTGAGTGTCCAAGCCTGCACGATACACAAGCAACTGTTACTAGAAGTGCAACCCTTTGGCACTAGAGGAGCGTCCTGAAAGATGGCGATGAAAAGACAAAAGCGTTTCAGTTCAGAAATGAGACATATTGGATGCGTTTGGGTGGAAATAACACTTCTCACAGTCCATCCTCGGCAAGCGGCCAGTGAGGTTGGCTGCTTGGGAGGATCCGGCGAGAGACAGCGGCGTAGAGAGATGCAATAGAACAGATGCTGCCAAACCAGGGCAGTAAAGTAGGCTAATGGACCAGTGGGAAAATGAGTATTTTCTCCCCCTCTTGCTCTCTCCTTCTCTTTCTCTCTTCCACCATAAACACTTCTTCACACAACTAAATGACAAAATTTGCACCTGCAAGAGGTGTCGATGGCCACCAATTTAGGCGGCTTCAAAAGGGGATCAGACAAATTCACTGACTATCAATGGCTGCTAGCTACAATGAGAGAGCCGGTGTGGTTCAGTGGTTAGAGCATTGGACTAGAACCTGGGAGACCAGTGTTCAAATCCCCAACTCAACACACGAGGTGCACAAGGTGATCTTGGGCCAGTTACAGTCACTTAGGCTAATCTCACAGGGTTGTTTTGAGGAAAAAATGAGGAGGGGAAGAACTGTGTACTCCACCTTGAGTTCCTTGGGGGAAAGGTGGGATTTCAATGTTAATTACACACCCCATTTTCATTGTGTTCCTTTTGCATTTAAATGAATAGGGTGAGATAAAGTAATAGTTGTGAAGTTTATACAATTAATTGCATAAATTATGTAATCTCACCACAGCAGACAGACAGTTGGTGTGGCTTTCTGCATCAGAATGGAAACAGGGCTGCAGGTGACAAATGCAAGGAAGAATAGAAACCAATGCTTTCTTATACCCCTCGATACCATCCAGTGGAAAATCCAGTGGGTACCATCTCCTGCACACACACATCCACTGAAGTGAATGAGACCTGTTCAGGGGCACTGCAATTCTCTTGAAAGAAGGCCCTGGTCATTTCAGTGATGTTTGTTCCAGCCGTCTGCTGGTGCCCCCTGATAATTCTGTAAATTATTTAAGTGCCATTTGGATTTTCTGACTTGGTCGCCAAAATGCCTTGCTTCCTCCCCATCTTGATTGTGTCTTGGGAACCATGAAGCTGAGAGCAGAGAAATGCAGCTAGCTGGAATCAAAGGAACTGGAAGTTTGACCTTTCCAGATGAAAAATTCATCTCAAAAGGGGGAAATAAACCTCCAGTAACCTCTTGGAAAATCTCTTGATAACGCCCCTGTTCAATGGGCAAAGGGAGACAACTTGGTCCAGTTTTGTCATTTGAATGCCGAATGAGCTTATTTGAAAACACGGCCATTCAGAAATGTTTGAGCTGTATACATGCCATACATGTAAAGTACATTTAAAAGCACACTACTTCTCCCAAGGAATCCTGGGAATTGTCGTTTACCCCACACATAGAGCTACAGTTCCCAGTACTCTTAACAGACTACAGATCCCAGGATTCTTTGGAGGAAGTCACATGCTTCAGATGCTTGGTATGTCCACAGTCTAGAAGGAAATGGAAATATTACAGGCAAATGGGAGATATTTTATATGAAAGGTCTTTGAAGAACTACAGAGATAATACATGTGCATGGTTTTCAGCATTTGCAGAGAGTTTTGAGTATTTACGAAGTGTGCAGTCTCTCTAGAACAGTTGTCTTATTTATTTATTTGTTCTCTTGCAATGTTATATCTTTTTTTTGTTGCTCTCCTTGGATACACACACACACACACACACACACACACACACACACACACACACATGCTTGCAGCTGTTTAAATTGCCGCTGTCAGGGGCTCTCCCATGCTCTCAGTTATGTCATCACAAAGTCGAATCCAATTGATTGCAGGAAGCTTTAACTGATGTCCAGTGACATATTCATGCCACATGTTAGGTTGTATCCTGCACCCTGATGAGATGAGATGGTTCATTTGATATATGAAGAGGGGTGGGAGTAGGGATATGTATTTTATTTAATGAAATGTATACACCACTTGATTGTAAAAAAACCAAGCCTGGGTAGACTTGTCTAAACATAAATGTTTTTAGCAGGTGCTGGAAAAGGTACAGCAAAGACACAATAGGCAGGAGTTCCAAAGTGTAGGTTCTGTCAAACTAAAACATTGATTTCTTACAAATGTGGAATGGGAGGAGATGCTCAGGAATGATCATGTCAATTGTGCCGTTCTACATTGCACCGTTCCAAAGGGTGACTAGGATTGTCAGCATTCAGGACATTTGGGTTGGGGTGTTGTTCAGCTCGTTTCGATTTTGTTATTATTACACCAATTGTCTAAATTGTTTTAAATTGTTTTTAACTGTTTCTATCTTGTATGTTTATTGATTGATTGATTGATTGATTGATGGGATGTGCCTGGGTAGAGAGGAGCTGGGGAGAGCAGCTCCTCCTCCGTCCCAGTCACTGTGTTTCAGGGTAGGGGGAGGTATGATGTGGGGCAGGGGGTTGAGCAGGCTGGGTAAGGGGCACACAGCACAGGCAGCCAGTGACTGTGCCATGTTCCACCCCTTCCTCCAATCTGGGAAATTGGCTTTATCCTATCAGCCAGCACTTGGCTCTGTGGCTGCTGTTGTTGAATGCCAGGTGGGCTTGGAGTAAGACCTCCCTCATCCATGATCTGATTGAGGATGAGGAGGCCAATCTGTTCTGCATCACTGAGACCTGGGTGGGTGAGCAGGGTAGAGCCAGCTGTGCCCACCACCTGGCACTCAGTACAGCAGCAGAGCAGATTTGAGGGTTGGGAAGGGGGAGTTGCTGTTGTCTATAGAGATTCCATCTCTCTTTCCAGGATCTCTGTCCAGTTAGAGTAGAGGGAACTAGAGTGTATGTTCCTGGTATTGGGAAATACGGACAGATTAGGGATTCTGCTGCTTTACCACCTGCCTTGCTGCTCAGCTGTCTCCCTGTCTGAGTTGACAGAGCTGGTCTCAGAAGTGGTGTTGAGGCCTCCCAGACTTTTGGTTCTGGGGGATCTTCAACATCCATCTGAGGTAACTGGCTCTGGAGTGCCTCAGGACTTCATGGCTGCCAAGACAAGCATGGGACTATCCCAACATGTCAGTGGCCCAACACTGTGGCAGGCCACACTCTGGACCTTGTTTTGTCAGCTTGTCATGGTCAGATCACATCCTGTTGACATTTAGGCTTTCAGCACCTTTCCCTCTCTGCAGAAGGGATGGCCTGTCCTTGGAGGCTGATAGATCCAATGGTTTTCCAGATCGCTTTGGGAGATTTTCTGGCTGATATGACTGGCACTCCTATCTGGATGGATCATTCAAATGGATCAGACTGTTGACACAATAGCCCCTGACCTCCCTCTCCCACCTTGTGGAGCCTGCTTAGCTCCCTGGTAGCCTCCAGAGCTTAGGGTGAGGAAACAAAATGGGAGACGGCTCAAATGCGAATGGAGGAAAGATCTGATCAAATGCAAGTGAACACTGGTGAGGGCTCATCATTGAGCCTACCTAGTGGCAATGAAGGCAGTAAAAGAGGCATACTTTGCTGCCTCCATTGCATCCTCAATATGTCATCTGGTGGCCCAGCTTCCCCCAATTTGGACAGGAGTAGCCTAACTACTGTTGCCTATGCTCTGGTAACTTATAGGTTAGAGTACTGCAACATGTTATACATAGGGCTGCCTCTGAAGATGATTCAGAAACTTTAGCTGTTGCAGAATTTGGCAGCCAGTTTGTTCACCAGAGCAAGACAATTTGATCATATTACATCAAACCTGGTCTGACTGCAGTGGCTGATTAGTTTCCATGCCCAATTCAAAGTGCTGGTCTTGACCTATAAAGCTTTAAATGGTTCAGGACCACAAGAACTGCCTCTCCGCATATGAACCAACTTGGGCCCTGTGTTCATCATCTGAAGCCCTTCTTGGTGTGCTTCCTCCACGAGAGATCCAGAGGGTGGCAACACAAGAATGGGCCTTTTCTGCAGCGGTTTCCCATTTGTGGAATGCTCTCCCCAGGGAAAATCAGATGGAGCCTTCATAATATACCTTTAGGTGTCACGTGCAAACATTCCTCTTCAACCAGGCCTTTGGCTGACTAACATCCTATACCCTTTTGTACAGGGGCAAAGACTATACCAAGAGTGTGCCGTGCCTGATGTGCTGAACCATTTGAGAGAGACCCCTGGTTGTCATGGAGGGCATGAAGTCCCGAGCTTACCCATTGGTAGCCTCCACATGGGTAGTGAAGTCACCCAGGACTATCATCCTGGGGTCCTCCAACAATACCCTAGAGGCCACTTTGGCCAGGGATTCTCAGGGATGCTGCTGGGCAACAGGATGGTCAGTAAACCAGCAGCATCCCCAATCTCTCTCTCTGGCCTGGCATCCAAGTGCAGATCCTCTAACCCTGCCCCAAGATCAAGAAGCTTTCTTGTCAAGGGGGTAGTGCTTTTATGGACAATAGCAACACCTCCCTCCAAGTCCCCCCTCCCCAATTCTAGCCTAGTGCTGTACTGAGTACCCAGGTGGACACAGCTGCATAAAGTCAAGGCAACCCAGCTCACTTATCTAAGTCACAGTAATGCAGACTAAATTAGCCTGTTCATCCATGATCAAGTTGTGGATTAGCATGGCCTTATTGTGGATTGATCTGGCATTTAGCAACAGCAGCACCAAACCAGATTGGTCAGTGGATATGCTAACAGTACCTTCTAGAGTAGTAAGAAGGCTAGAACAAGGAGCAGAGACTAAACATCTAGGCCTCCATCCCAGATGGAAGTCAGACCCTCCAACTGTACCTCCCCCACAACCACTGAAATTGGGGTATCACTAAATAGCACGTCAGGAGAAAATGGTGGTACTTTCCAGTGTCATCAAAAGAAGGACTCTTTGCACAACATATTCCCCCTGCCCCCAGAGAAATTCCTACCCCTCAGAAATATCAAGTAGTTTTTGCTTTAAATTCAAACTAGCAAGCATTGGGGCCAGCTCTATTACAGGAGAGCAAAATCCAGAAGTTATAGAAGAAATGCATAGGTTTCTTCTGAGAGCATAAACTCCTGATGCATCTCGTCATTGCCTCTCAGGAGAGCAGTACTAAAATTCCACTCATCATTTTATCATTCAGCTCAAATCTTCTTGGCTGTTTTTCACACCACAACATTTTGTGTGAAAAGCGACATTCTTTTCATTCTCGTTAAGAATCAGTTTTCTCTTAAGCTTCTAGGGGCTGTGGCTGGTCAGCTTGAGCCAAGATGGCAGACTCGTTTTGCCAAGTGCCCTGTCAGTGCAAAGAGGGGCAAGTGAGAAACATGCCTCCTAAACCAGCCAATATAGCAATTCCTTTGGCAGTCCACTGCATGTCCACTTAGCAGAGCTATTAGCTCAAGCATTGGCCCAAGACATCAGACATGAAAACATAAGGAGGGTCTGCTGGATCAGGCCACCTACTCCAGTATCCTGTTCTCATAGTAGCCAAGCAGGACTAGAGGCAGTGTATAGCTAGAATGAGCAGTAGCCATCAATAACCTTACCCTCTTCCTAGTCTCAGACTTAAACCCACAAAGAATGCTGTTAATTTAAAATATGAAATTATTATCACATTGTATTGTTTCTCCCAATCTAAGGTGCCAGGGGATAATCTATTTAATATTTCTTTACCCAATTTCCAACGCTTTCCAGGTTTCAAGGCCAGTACAACTATTATTGTACAAGTGGGGCATTAGGCCTCTGCCTCAATGGGCAGCTGGCCCTCACCACCCAATCGTTTTGGCCGGGAGCCCAGAGCACATAAGAACTTAAGAAGAGATTGCTGGTTCAGGTCAGTGGACCATCTAGTCCAGTATCCTGTTCTCACAGTGGTCAACCAGATACCTGTGGGAAACCCACAAGCAGGATTCAAGCACAAGAACAGTCCCCCCTTCTGTTGTTTGCAACAACAGGTATTCAGAAGAAATGCTGCCTCCAACTGCAGCGGCGGAGCACAGCCATTGTGGCTAATAGCCCTTGATAGCCCTCTCCTCCTCCATGAATTTGTCTCCTCTTTCAAACCCATCTAAGTTGGTGGCCATCAGTGTAAGCCACAGAAGGCTGTCCTTTCTGGAGTGATTTGAATCCCCAGTTTTTCATACCTTTCCCTGTGCCCCTCACCACCCCAATCTCTGTTATTAAAAAAAAAAAGGGTGGAGGAAGTGGGGGGCATTTAGCAAACACAGTAATAAATTTGGAGAGAGAGCCTTGCAAACAAGCATCTAGAAATGGCCACAACGGAAAAGATGGCTGTGTGTGTACGCCACACTTTTTTAATCACGTAATTGCCGAGTGACATTCAATTCGGTGGCCTTAAGTTTCTCTCTCCCCACCCCCCACCCCAGCATCGGGCACCCGCTCCTCTCTACCTGGTGCACCCCCACATCCTCCACTATGGCCTTTGAAGCGGGGGAGTGCCTTAACTACACCGAAATTTGGCCGGGCTTCTGCATCTTACAGTAGAGACACGCATGCAAACAATTGAAGTCTTTGAGAACAATGAAATATGCATGGCTATCTGTGACAGCCCTATAAAGCAGAGCAATTAGCCGCGTAATCCGAGAGAGCTGAGGCGGGTGGGCGGCCCGCGGTTCCCTATTAGTTAAATGCTTTTTGTATTTGCGCTTCCCATCAAATCAACTAACACTTCCTTTAATTGGTTCATGAATTATACAGCTCCTCCTGCATTATAATTTAATCACCAGTAAACATTCCTGGGGCCCCACTGTAAAATGGATCGCACTCATTAATTCGTTAATTTCAGCAGATGGAAGGGGAGAGCGCCGGATGTACGGTGTGGCAAAATACCGACCGCCTCCGGCAATGGAAGAAGGGGGGGCCGTTTAGGGTCTTTTTTCCCTTTTTTTTTAAAGGGCTGTCAGAAACTCAATCTGTGAGCTGTCAGCAGCCTGGACCCTTTCTCCCCCTGGCACCACTCCCCACTTTTGCTTCTGCCATCCCTCCCTTCTTCACCCCACCCACTGGCTGGAAGTGACTGACGGATTCATACGGAGCCTTGTCAACCCGTCTTTAAACATCAAGCCGGCGGGTAAACCGAACCCAATGTAAATTATTTCTTGTCTTAACGGGCGCCCGTCTCCCCCCCCTTCTCTGTCCCCATGAATATTTCATGGTGGGCAGCATAAATATTAATTCTAATAGCTCTGCACGGTGGTTATTATTTCTGTCTTATGACAAATATTCATAAAATATTCAGCACCCTTTTTTGGAACACTTACACACTTGATTGTGAAATTTCCTTTTCTCTGGCTTCCTGGGGACACGCTGAACATATTGGGGTTCTCTTGATGGACTGCTTTCCTCCCCAGTCTTTCCCTCCCTCCAGCCTCTTAATTAATACTATGAAATATAAATATTTAATCCGATTTATTTTGCGTTTTCCCCAGAAGCGAACCCTATTAGGCTGGAGAGGTTCTGTTTGACAGTATTTAAATGGGGGAAATTTATTCCCTATTAGGAAATTGGTTACTCTTGACACGTGTGTAAAGTGACACATCATCGGCTCTTTTCCTCACCCCCCCTTCTCCCTCTTTTGCATTTGCAATGTGTCTCCTTTTCTTCTTCAAAAAATTAAGACTATTCAAGGGCATAGATCTTGCCCCTGGAAAAGTTTCTGCCACTATCATTTGGCCAAAGGGATTAACTTTGCTTTGTGGACACAGACAGTGTTAAAACACGCTATTTCTTTATACTAATACTTGGCAATTTAAATAGCATTTTTCAGGTATTTAAAGCGGGTGTTGGGGGGTTGCTCTCTGAATGCTGCTGAATTACAACTCGCATCAGCTCTCACTAAGCGTGGCTGATGGCCTGGGAAAGTGATGAGCCAAAGCAGCGGCTTACAAAAGGCCAGTGGATAAGGTTGTGGCCGAGGTGACATCAGAACCTGGGACTTCTCAGCTTGCATTTCAGCTGTGCCAAATATCATCTTATTTTGATGTTAATGTAGAAAATTGGCACAGGTGATGTAGCCAAAACAAACATCAGTATTCTGATGCTGTTCAGTTGTCTTGACCTGCTTTTCCCTCACCTTATGGCTGTAGTGATGAGAGGTTGTCTACTGGCCCTTGTGTGATGTCATCATATTTGTCCTTGACCAAACTTAAGCACTCAGGCCTCTGCAGACAGCATGGTAGGCTTGGAAGGCATCTGTTGGGGCTGCCGACCGAGAGCCAGGCAGGTAGGGAAGCAAGCAAGTCAGTAGCAGCCCCAACTGCAGGGTAGAAAGTCTGTTGGGCAGCACAAGGGGAACATAAGAAGCTGCCATAGTGAGCCAGAGCTTTGGTCCTTCTAGATCAGTGCTGTCTACACTTACTGGTAGCAGCTCTCCAGGGTTTTAGGCAAGGAGTCTCCCAGTCCTACCTGGAGATATTGAGATTTGAACCTGGGACCTTTCAGCATGCAGCTGAGTTACAGCCCTTCCACATAATATGAGAACATAGGAAGCTGTGTTATACCAAGTCAGACAATAGTTCTACCTGGCTCAGTATTGTCTACACTGACTGGCAGCAGTTCCTTAGGATTTCAGACAGGCCTACCTGGAGATGCCACTGGGCATTGAACCTGGGACCTCCTACATGCAAATCAGGTGCTCTAGGCGCTGAGGTACATCCCTTCCCTGTATGTGTTCAGGATCATTTGCAGCATCACAAAAGTTATTTCTTGGCATTGTACGGGATCCAGATTATGCCTGTGGCTCCAACAGCAAAAGGCTCTGTCTTCTCTGCTCCCTTCCAAGCCACAGAAGCTCCCTCCTTGCCGAGACGAGCTGCGATTAAGCTCACAATTAGGGGAAATGGGGCCAGCTCAGTTGTCCACCGAAGGAGCTCCCTGCTGCTGCCATCTTTATTCCTGATCTGTGAAGTGCCATTGGAGCAAACTCTGGGGGGAATCTGACAATGATGGAATAACAAACAAGAGGAAGGAGGAGGCAAAGAATAAAAATGAGAGAGGTGGAGTGTGTGTGTGTGTGTGTGTGTGTGTGTGTGTGTGTGTTTGCATGAAGAGATGTGATGCCATTTCAGGAGCAGTTGCTGATACCACCAGTTCCTAGCCTCTTTCTTTTTAAAAAAGTGGGGCATTATGAGCAATATCTCTAAAGGAACTTTATGGACATCTTGAAAAGCCTTTAAAATGTTTGCATTGCCTATGCTTCCCCCCCAATATGCTTATATAACACCCCCTCAGTGGATGATGGGTTGTAGTCAATGCTTTATGCAGAGCAGACATCAAATTAGTGGGTATGACTAACTTAGATCTGGTAATTTCAATGGGTTTGCTCATTGGATACAACCAGATATTCCTGATTCTTTGCAGATTTAGTGACAGGAATGGGGTGGGGTGGGGTGGGGAGGAGAATTAGACTGGACATGTTTGCCCTGAAGATGATTGATTCCCTTATAATATTATCAGAACAAAGTTGTATATATTCAGGATTTGGTAAGATGAGAGAGAGACTTCTCCTGCATGAAGGCCATGTCAATTTTTCCACTTTGAAGTACAAAAAGCTGTGAATCAGTTGGGCTGTGAAGTCCTGAATAGGCTCCTTTCCCCCTTCTTCAGTTTGCCAGTCATCAGACTCAGCAAAGAGGAGAGCCTTGTAACACTAAACTGTAGTTTGGCTGTAACCACATTTACCAAGTTCCCACTGAGAACTGTGGTTAGTTTAAAAGCAGAAGCAGGTTCTCCTTGCATTTTTGTACACATTACTTGGCTAGAGAGAACTGCATTGCAAAATTTGGAGAAGTGTGAATTTTGAAGGAGGGCTGTGTTGCAGTTTATGTATTGTATCATAAAGTGTGAATTTGAACGTGAACTGCATCAAATCCTTCCTTCCTAATTAGAAGCAGAAGGGGCAAAGCAGAGCAGGAAGTGTGTCTGTGGAAACCTCTTAAGCTATTCACTCTGCAGTGTCACCATAGATCAAGGGGGAGGGAGCCCTTGGCCCTCCAGATATTCCTGAACTGTTGTCATCATCCCAGGCCATGCTGGCTAAGGCTGATGGGAATTATAACATCTGAAACACCAAAGATTCCCTGCACCTGCCCTAGATGACAGCCTTACATGACTAAGAAGGAAGACTGGATTTCACCGCCACTTTCCCCTCTGTGGATATATATTGTTCTGGGCCATGGCAAGGTAGGCCTGGAACATTTGGCAACTGAGTACCGGTAGTTAACAGCAGTAATCATAGGAATATTCTCTCTCTCTCTCTCTCTCTCTCTCTCTCTCTCTCTCTCTCTCTCTCTCTCTCAGGTTTAGGCACAGCTGGGGGAAGTTGTGGCATTATCAGTTATGCTCCCATTTTAAGCAAGGATCAGCCAGTGCCCCCCATCCCCCGCCAAGTGCAGAGCATGCAGAATGGAAAGCAGGCAGCTGGTCCCTCCTTACCAAAGGGAAGATGTATAGGCTATTTTAGCAAATTGAGAACAAGATGAATGGCCTTCTATTTTTGGAAGTTGCTGTCTCACAATAAAAGCAGAAGTTTAAAAGTAGCTTTTAACCAGAGGAGGCTGTTCCATTAGGGCATATAGGGGCACTGCCCCACCAACCACAGCCTGCCTTTGCCCTTCTACCCCACCTGCCTGCCTTTCCTCTTTAGGGGTTGGCTCTACCAACCATCTTCTTCCTCCATAGTTTCAGTGTTGCCCTTGTAGAGCTCATCAGGGAGGAGGATGGGGACAGAACTAGAATGAGTTGGCCCCACCTCTGATTGCTTCCGGCTTCACCTGTCATTGGCTCTGTCTACTGGCAGGGTCACTGCCTTCTGCCCTACAGGGCCCAATGGACAACCACCACCACTAAAAACATGAGAAGAGCCTTGTTGGATGAGCCAATGGCCCATCTAGTCCAACATCCTGTTCTCCCAGGATTCAAGCATAACAGCTCTCTCCCCTCCTAGTATTCAGAAGCATTACTGCCTTCAAATGGAGGCAGTTTAGCCAGAATGACTAGTAGCCATTATCCTCCTCCATGAATTTGTCCAATCCTCTTCTAAAGCCATCTAAGTTGGTGGCTGTCACCAACTCACTTCCTGTTGAAGTGAGTTCCATAGTTTAGCACCCAGGAGTCCCAGCTGAAAAGTTTCATTGACTTGTGCCCACAAAAATGTTCCCGTTCCATCCGGTCCACATCCAACAGATTTCCATTGTCCACCTCAGGGCCCAAATCAACATTCAGCATCACAGTTTGATTGCATCCACTCCTGATATCTATGCAGATACCTGCTCTACACACGTAGAAAGAACCCTATACGTTTTTTGGAGGGAGGGCATTTATTGGGCACTTACCGGTATTAGCCATGCCTGCTGGGGCTGGTTCAAAAATTTTAAACAGTAAAAATACTAATGTAATCTATAAAAGCTAAAACAATTGGTGGAGGGCTGAGGTTCAGTGGTAGAGCAAAACTTAGTTGGATACAACTCTTTGTAATTAATTATGTTTTAGCAGACAGTGGGAGTAATAATGTAGGTTTTGTGGAAGCTGAACCTTAGCAGAATGGAAACAGTACTGATTGTGAAGAATGGAGGACTGGTTGGAAATTGCTGCCTGCTTACATCCGTATGCCCCCCCCCCCTCCTGCAAGCACCTGCTGCTCTTCCTAATGGTAGGGCTGGAGCTGTCCTCTGTTCTCCGAATCTTCTGCTCATGAAACCAAACTGATTATCCCTGGAGACCAATAAATAGGATGGGCTGTGCAGTTCTGGCAGCATAGAAAGATGCCTTGTAATCCTCTCCAGAACGTGGTTGCTTGTTTGCTTGTTTATTAAATTTGTATGCTGCCCTTCATCCAAAGATCACAGGGTGGTTCACAACATTAAAACGCAAAATGAAAACCCGAAACACATAATAAAACGAAAACAAAAGTGAACAAACCAATAACCCCTCTCCCACAGAAACATTTAAATGGCCTTCTTCTTCAACTGCTGGGTGATGCCAGGATATAGTAGGGTAGGCTTCCTCAACCTCGGCCCTCCAGATATTTTTGGCCTACAACTCCCATGATCCCTAGCTAGCAGGACCAGTGGTCAGGGATGATGGGAATTGTAGTCTCAAAACATCTGGAGGGCCGAGTTTGAGGAAGCCTGTAGTAGGGGCTTGACGATGGCTTGTCCCTTGCTTGTCCCTTTGACCCTCCAGATGTTAATAGACTACAGCGCCCATGATCCCAGGACATTGGCCATGCCTCCTGGGGCTGATGGAAGCTGTTGTTCAGCAACACCTGGAGGGCCAAACGTTCCCCCATGGCTGATTTAGGCAATGAACACATCTGAGTCAGGAATTACCCACCTGACTCCCTACAACATCCCCCCCTCCTTCCCTCTGCTTGTCTTTATTGCTGACACCAGACTGAATAATAAGACATGCTTTCTCCACACACAAAATGTGTATTTCCGACAAGGCTCTTCCACTGTTCATCTTCCTGGCAGCTTCTTACGAGGGGTGGGGCTTTGGCTTTTCCTTCTCGGTTTCCTGCTACATTTCTCTTTTTCTCAACTTAGTGCCTATGAGTAGCGACAAGGCTCCTTGATATGGCAGGTTATAATCCTTTCCTTCTTTTTTTGTTTTGTTTTGTTTATTTTGGAAAATAATAGGGGGAGCCGTATCAATTATCAGGACTGTATAAGCAGACATTGTTGCCCCCCCCCGCGCCTTTCCCTGCCTTCTGCTAGAATATTCATCTCAATACACTTTATCACTAGTTACCCGTTGTGACAATCACAATTCCAGACGGTTGTTGGGCAACAGAAACAAAGCAGAAACAAAATGTTTGGAGTGTAAAGGATAAAAGACTGTTGAAAACTGTTATATTCTCCTCCTGTCTTTGGAATCATTGAGATCTTCTGCTTTTTTTTATTTTTAATGCTGGGCTGAGGTGTTGTTTTTTTTACTCAATGCAAGTGGAAGTCATTATCTGTAAACATTTGAAGAGCCAGCGAGATGATTTTCATAACTTTAAGTTCTACAAAGGAGCCAAATAATCTTGCTACGTGCATGCCACGGTGATAGAACCCTCCGGCTTTCATCTGATCTGATTCTCCCCAGTAAGGATAAAATGTTCCCTTTGGTGAATGTCTAAAGCTTACACTAACCGGTCTGAGAGGCACGTGCATGCCCCCCCTCCCAAAAATGAATTGAAATGAAATATAAAAACTAAGCAGTATAGCCTTGAAGCCAGCCGCAGGGAGAAATTGCATTCTGAGGAAAGCCAGCAAAATATCCTATTCCCCACCGCCCAGAATAAAATAAAAGTTCATTTCTATAAAGAATTTGGAGTGGATTAGGGAACAGGAGAAAGACAGAAAGCTAAATAATAAACAGGAGATTCCCCCCCCCCCTTCCAAGTTACCTCTTCCAATATCCCTTCGGTAAAGATATTTCCTGCATTATGCTGCTTGAGGCATGAGAAATCCTGGGATGCACTTCAGGGTTGCAAAGTGGTGGCTGTAGTTATGAATGAGCATAAAAAATTCCCCTCCGTATAGTAAAGAAGTGAGAGAGGGTTAACATAGTCATCTCCCTCAAGTGCTGGCCTTCTACACACAGGGAGCTTTGGGCTCAGGGGAGCATCTGAAAATAGGAGCACACTCCTGTAGTCAATTGGGATAGCCCAGGAATGTATGTCTTGGTGCTCTTCTCCCAAGGGTCAAAATGATATACATGATGAATGAGTGGTGGAACAGATTACCCCTCTTCAGCCTGCGGGTAGGGGAGTTCCAGATTCAAATGCTCCTCTCAGTTCTTTCCCTTACAAAAACACACACCATGCAAAGAGAAGACTAGCAGATCAAGGACAAAGGTTCAATCATGGCCTTCGTTGTGCTCATTTTAAATAAATAAACAATATTTATGTGTGGCAGGGAGTTTTTAATATTGGGGTGCATTTAAAAATGTGTAACTCCCTCAACTGGCAGTGATACAGGCCAGATTTCTTCCAGCTCATCCCTCTGTGTAGATTAGACTTTAAGGCATGCTCAGAAAGTAAATCTAGGGAAGGAGCCAGCACAGGAAGGAACTCTGGCACATCCTCTATGGAGAGGTCTCCTGCCTTCCCTTCCTTTGAAGCCCCAGGTTCAAATGGACTGAGCTTCCTGGGTTCCATGAGGGCTTACTGGTAATGCCTGAAGAAGGATAATAGCCCAACATAAGAACAGCCCTGTCGCATCAGGCCAGTGATCCCATCTAGTCCATCATCCTGTTCTCACAGGAACTGAACAGATGTCCGAATGGGAAGCCAGCAAGCAGGACCTGAGCACTTGTGATCTCCAGCAGCTGGCATTCAGAGGCATCACTGCCTCTGACAGTGGAGGTAGCACACAGCCATTGTGGCTAGTAGACATTGATAGCCCTTTCCTCGATGAATCTGTCTGATCCTCTTTTAAAGCCATCCAAGTTGGTGGCCATAATTGCCTCCTGTGGGAGCAAGTTCCACAGTTTAACTCTTAGTTTCAGTTCCTTTCCTAATGATCCTTAGCATGGAATTCACCTTTGTCAAAGCTGTGACACTTCAGTTTGCCTTAAATGATGTATTTTAATGTTTGTTGGAAGCTGCCCAGAGTGGCTGGGGGGACCCGGACAGATGGGCGGGGTACAAATAAATTATTATTATTATTATTATTATTATTATTATTATTATTATTAGCCACCGTTGTAATGATGCTCCAATGAGGGCAATGTGGGAAATTAAAATGGCACCTAGAGACAGCACTTTGGTGCTACTGGGAACATTTCGGCCAGATAGGACCACCAGGGTCCCTTTGATGGAAGAGAAGTCCTCTCTCTTAACTTGGAGGCTGATTGAGAAGGGACCGCAGCATCCGAAAGGCTTCTGCAGGTTAGAGGATCAAGTGCAGGCAGGTGATGGGAACAGACCCTGGCCCTGGACTGAGGCAGCTTCTTGTATTGTTAATCAAAGATCATTATCCTTTAGGATACAGCAAGCCCACAACTTGGGTGCATTTGATTTGTGTGCTTTCAGCTTTACTTGCTTGGCAAAAAAAAAAGAATCCAGCTGTTCTCCAAAAAACAGTCAGTGTGCTACTGCTAGTGGCATTAACTGAACATTTCCCCCTCCCCTCTCTCTTAATAGGGTGTTTTTCCTGCACATCACACCTGAGTCCATTCTGGAGCGCCTGTGTTACCGTATGCTTGACCCAGTCACTGGAGAAAGGTTAGTAGCACCAATGCAACTGTGCTGGGGATAGTTTCCCTGCTTTGGAAAATTTATCCAAATTTGGCGGGGTGGTTTTTTTGTTTTTTGTTTGCAGAATACAGTTCACTTTTTGAAGGGAAGTCTGGTCCAAATGCAATTCAAAGACAGCCCCAAGTTACCGGTACCCTTCAACAGACAGCCTCACCTGAACAGCAGACTGAGCAGGCATATGCACCTAGTCACAACTTTTGCCACTAGGGTTAGGTTAACAGATTTTTTTCAATGAATCCGGGGTCACACAATTGGGGTCACTCCAATTGATTTTGTATGGGGACTGATTTGTAAATCCGGGGACTGTCCCCAGGAAGCGGGGACATCTGGAAACCTTACACTAGGGGAGGCACGTCCAACAGTTAGATCATGATCTACTGGTAGATCACTGGACGTCTGTGGTAGATCACTGGCGCCCCCCAAAGAAGCTCAACAACTTTGGCTCCCCTAAAAAAAAGCTCAACATTTTTGCCCTGCACCCCAAAGAATGTTACACCTTCTATTGTGTGTGCTATGTGGTCCCTCCCCCTACCTGGCCAATCCCCTTGACAACACCTTCCCAGGCAGGATTGGCAGCTGACTAAGTAGGCGGAGACCACAGGTATCCAGCCCGGGAAGGTGGTGCCAATCCAAACTGCCAGGTGCTGCTCTGGGATCCAAGGGGGCTGCGCGCGACCACGCAAAATGCGCACCCCATTTGATGTGGGGAACGGTCATTCCTCCTTCCTAAAAAAAAGCCCTACAACTTTGACCTGAACCCCAAAAAACGGGCCTTCCTCCTTCCTAAGAAAAGCTCAACAATTTTGACCTGAACCCCCCAAAAGGGGGTAGATCACTGCCAATTTTTAACTCTGTGAGTAGATCACAGTCTCTTGGGAGTTGGCCACCCCTGCACTAGGGCAGATGAATTTCCATTGGAATGACAGTAATGCTGCCTGCATTTGCATTTACTCGAGGGGTGGGTCAGCCTTCTGAAGCTGAAAAGCTGCCTTCCCTTCTAGACAACCTTGCAAGGGCTGCATGCCAATGATGGGAGGAGCCAGAGGCAAATGTGGGCAGATCAACCAGTGTTAGTTTTTGCATTTACACAGTAAGCTAGTTTCATCACACGCTCACACACTCTTCTCTGTCCTCCATCCAGACAAACAAGAGGCATTGTCAGAGTTCAAGAACACACCCCTGCCAGGCAAAAACATTTGGAACTCAATCAGATCCTGTGAGGGGTGTGGCCTGGGGAGAGTCCTAAGGGTCAGATAGAAAGGCCTGGAGAACAACTTTCAGCCAACTGGCCTGAGGTTTCCCATCTACACATACAAAACATCATGCAAATTTTATGCAAATCATTTTCAAGGGGCAGTGTTGATGTGTAAGTGGCCATGCTAACCATAGTGAGTAAGTCTGGATGGAAATCAAAAACAAAACTGACATCCTTGTGTCTGAGCTCAACAACTGCACGTGAAGGCAACAACCGCTCCCTTCTGTTTGTTTTCCAGCTACAGGTGTTCCCAGGTATATTGTCCCTGTGCATGCAGGTCGGCGGTTTGAATCCGCTCCTTGCTCTGCCCCAGCTCCTGCCAACCTAGCAGTTCAAAAGCATACCAACACAAGTAGATAAATAGGTACCGCTGTGGCAGGAAAGTAAACCGTGTTTCCGTGTGCTCTGGCACTCAGCAGAGTGTCCCATTCCTCCAGAAGCAGTTTAGTCATGCTGTCTACATGACCCAGAAAGCTGTCTGTGGACAAACACTGGCTCCCTCGGCCTGAAAGCGGAGATGAGCGCTCCAACCCCATAGTTGCCTGACAGGACTTAACCGCCCAGGGGTCCTTTACCCTTTACTATTGAGCTATGGTGGTTAATAGGTGTAGACAGATCCATCCAACCCCCTTCTGAAGCCATCTAAGCTGTCACCACATCATAGCAAATTTTGTCAATTAATTAAATACTGTATGTTTCTTCCTTGTAAGCTACTCCAGTCAGTTTCACTGGGTGACCCCCCCCATGCCAAGGTGGGGTGAGGGAGGCACCCTTCTGTATCTCCACACCATGCATAAGCTGATGAACCTCTGTTAGCATAGAATATATTTGTAGAGTTGTCTAGTCCATCCCCCTGCAATGTAGGAATCCTGCCCACAGCTGTCCCTGGGTGGGCTCAAACCACCAACCTTCCAGTTAACAGCCAGACACACTGACCCATTGCACTACAGACTCAGCCAGGTTCCATTCAGATTTGTGTGATTGGAGCTACTGGAAGCTCCTGCATCAGATAAATTACCCCCAGGAGCATGAAAACAGTGAGCTTCTAGTGAATGGAGGGGCCAGGGGACCTCCCAGGAAGCGGCCTCAAATGGGAGTCAGACCATGGGTCCATCCAGCTCAGCACTGTCTACACTGATTGGCTCTCCAGGGTTTCAGGCAGGGAATTTACCTTTGGGATTAGATTGTAAACTTGAATGCAAGATTTGCCATTTAAAAACAACAAAAAATATTTGTTCAGGGGCTAGAAAACTGTAGGCCAAGCCTCCCCAGCTTTGGTTTGTTTGTTTGTGAGCACTTTTGCCAACAATTTTCCTGTGTTTTTAACGAGTATTTTTTCTGAATTATGCTTATATATTGTTATGTCAGCAGTGGGGGACCTGTGGCCCTCCAGATGTTGCTGGACTCCAACTCCCAGCATCCCCTGACCATTGGCCATGCTGGCTGGAGCTGGTGGGAGTCCCACAATATATGGAGGGCCACACAGTTGCTGATCGAAGAAGAGGCGCTTCCCTCTCTTGAATGAGAGACTGCTCTTCTAAATAGAAGCATCCTTCCATGTATTACATGCAGTAGGGAATGCTGTTTCTTAAACCAGATGTGGTGGACTCCTTGGCCTTGCAGATGTTGTACTTCAACTCCCTTCATCCCTGGACCATTGGCTGTTGTGGCTACAGGGGCTGGAAGGCCACAGGTTCCCCATTCCTGCTGTCACCAGGACACTCTAAAAAAGGTAGGGTAGAGCTTCTTCTCTGAGCTTTTTACTGTTCTGCCCCATTTCCAGGTACCACACACTGTACCAACCCGCAGCCTCCAAGGAAGCCAGTGAACGCCTCCTGATACATCCGAGGGACTTGGAGGAGGCTGTGAAACTCAAAGTGGACTCTTACTTGAGGATCGCCGAAGGCTTGGAGACTGTATTCGAGGATGCCATTTTCATCAACGGCGACCAAGATCCTCAGACAGTATTTGAGTACATCGAAAGCTACATTGTCAATCCCCGCCCCACCACCCTAGGCTTGCCACAAGAAATGCAGTGTCTTGATGAAGATGATTAGGCAAGTGGCTTGGCTTGGCTTTGTTTTACTTCCCCGCCCCCCTTTACTTTTTAAAAATAATTTTTTAAATTATTTTCAAATTTTGCAAACAACAATTAAAAAGAAAACACACACACATACCCTTCATATATATATATATATATATATATATATATATATATATATATATATATATATGGATATATGGATATATATATATATCCATATATGGATATATATATATATATATATATATATATCCACAAAATAGATAGATATCCCCTGCATTATATATATATATAATTACCATCTTCTTGGTAATTCAAATTTTTACAAAATCCTTAATTGTTCCTTATTTCAAAATTTTAACTACAAGTTTTACATCAATCCTGCACTAACCTTTGCTTTAAGCTACCCCACCCCCTCCACCTAGGAGGTTGCAGACGCTCAACAGGGTCAGGAAAAACAAGTTCCCCACAGCCTACAAAGCCCTCGATGGATTCCCTATAATAAGAGCAGGGAACTTGGGGCCCTCCAGATTGGTCAGGCTGCTGGTGTAGGGCTGATGGGAGTTGGAGTCAAACAATATCTGGAGGGCCAGTTTCCTCACCACTGACTTAGGTATTATAAACTTTCTGGATCCTCTGGGCCTGATATATACAGCAGAACTGTGAGTGCTTCCTCCTGCCTTTGGCTAATCAGTGGAGCAGGGTCTTTTGGCTCCACCTACTCAGGTCACCAATCTCAAGGCTAGAGATAAAGCACCTTCCTGATCTAGATTTAAGTGTTGCTGCAAACAGCCCTGCTTCTTACAAGAGGGTGGGGAACGTATGGCTCTCCAGAAGTGGCTTGACTGCAACTGTCATCATCCCAACCATTGCCCTGCTGGCTGAGGCTGATAGGAGTTGGGAGTCCCACTTTGATCTAAGAAGAGGCACTGTCTCTCACATGATGGAATGCCTCTTCTAAATAGAGACATTCTTCCGCTCTCTGCATGCACTAGGGAATTCCGCTCCTTAGATCAGGAATGGGGGACTTGTGATCCTCCAGATGTTGTTGGAGTTGGGTGTCTAACATCTGGAAGGCTGCAGGTTCCTCAACCCTGGCCTAAAATAGATGGCGGTGGAATGCTACCGGTAGTATCCATATGTTGAGAGTTAAACCTAAGAGCATCCAGTTGGACTAGAAACCCCCACCTCCCCCTGTAAATTTGATGTTTTGTTTTCCCAAGAGAAATTAAAGGGGTGGTAACATTCTTGATTATCAACCAAACAGGATTTTTCTTTTTTCGTTTTTTGGATTTTTGTGTCCTGCTAATTCCCATGTGTTTCAGCGACAGAAGAAAAACCTCTCCCCAACCCTGTCCTGTCCTTTCCTATATGGATGCTTTTTCAAAGCAAGCTGTAAATCTGATTCCTCCCAAATTTTGCCTGGTATGTTCTTGGGTCAGAAGATGTAGAACAGACTATTAAAAGCTCTCTGAACTGCAGACAGTTATGTTCCAGCCTCCTTATTTTGTGATGTTGGCCGATCTGCACTGGAAGAAAAAAATTAAAAGGTGCCATTGAAATGTTGGGGGAAGGAGGAAAACAGAACATAAAAGCCTTTTATAAAGGAAATGATAAATAATAATGGAAACAAACAATAGGGCCATAATCCTGTCTCAGAGCCAGACATATTTGGGGGAAGGGTCTGTGCATCTCACAGCAGATGGCTGATGGACTCCAGTTGTGCCCTTTTGGTGACACCAGGCGTCTTCTTTGGTGGAGGGGGCCACGATCCTGCTGAGTCAGCAGATGTTTGTGTGGGGCTCCAGAGAACTCAAGAACTGTCTGTCTGAGCTAGAAGTCTCCTTTCCTTTCCAGCAGGTCTCCTCTCCGGTCTTTAGCCGATGACCTGAGGGATTTATCTACACACTGCCACATCGGTTCTGACCAAAGGAATGGAGAGCATGGACTGAGCTATGCAGGCCCAGGCAGCCTCTGCACTAAAAAGCCCCCAATAGGTCCATCTTTCTCTATAGCCCAGGGTTGACTGTCTTTTTCAGCCTGAGGGCCACACTCCCTTCAGGGCAACTTGCTGAGGACCATGTGCTAGTGGTGGGCAGAGTCAGAGGCAAATGTGGATTTTACACTTTGTGCAGTAGGCCAGTTTCTACACAGACTCACACACCCCTCTCTACGCTCCATCCATGCAAGAAAGAAGCATTAGTAGAATTCAAGGATACATCCCAGCCAGGCAAAAGCACTCAGGGGGAGAAGTAGGGCCAGTGAAGGGTGTGGCCAGGGGACAGTGGGTGTGGTCTGGAGGACCACATCTGGCCCCTGGGCCTGAGGTTCCCTACCCCCTATTATAGCCCCCTGGCTCTTTCTTATACTGTATGTGCTTCCAGCTCAGGCCTCAATGACTCAAAGTTCTTTTCATGTTTCCTGAAGTACCATCTTTGCCCCCCAACCTCACAGGAAGCGGATCTGACAAAGCTCAATATACTGCTTTAAATTCTTACACTTCCAGCACTTCCAGGCTGGTTATTCTGGCTTCAGCCCATTGCTGTGCCTCTGTGCATGGGCTTTCGACTGCAGCTCCAGCCACTGCCACCTGGCCCCCCTTTGCCATTTTGCTGTGGACGTGGTTGCAATCTCCGGCAAGGAGGCCAGGCTCCAGATCAGCAGTAGGCAAGGGCTTCTTTACTTGTCCTCCGCAGCCCAACGGGTGTGTGTGTGGATGTCACCTAGCAATCCCCGTGGCCCACTAGCCCATGCTCACCTCTTGCTTCTGGCTGTGACATCAGACCAAGGGCAACCTTTGGATTGGTGGAGCTCAGCAGCATGATGTCAGCAGGCACCTGTGAAAGGGCTGCAGTGGCTCAACCCTGGGGCATTTCTGACGGGTTTCCCCTTACCGGTGGGATATGTTGCTGCTTACCATACCTCAGCAGCTGCCTCCTCTCCACCCCAGGCCCTGGCCCAGTGCTTGTAAAGCTACACTGCTGCTCCCGTGCATAAATTGGAATGGCGGCTATTAATAATAAATGGAGAGTACATCTTGCTAATATCACCTCCATCAGAGTGTTCCTACTAAATATTGATAGGCGAAACGGCTCGGCCGCGCATTTAAATACTGTTTGCCGTGCAAGTGAGGGTACAAAGGGGACAGTGGCTCTTTAATTAGACAGGTACATCTGCTTAATTAATTTAGCCATAAAGCTATTCCCCCCCCTTCTTTCATCTATATGCGTCGGCAATATTAGTTCCGCTCAGCCAGTCGCAGAGAAACTGAATGAGGCTGGCTCATTGAGATGCAGCTGGTGTGTCCGCCCAGAGAGTTCTCGGGTCAGTGGTCAACCCCCCAAGGGCTTCCGCCAGGCCTGGAGTGCAGGCCGTCTGGGTTAGCAGAACATGCTAATACTCTTGTAGGACTCTCCCTCAGAAACAACTAAAACAATTGACATTCATTTAATTACTGGGGAAACGAAAGAGGCCTTTGCATCCACTTTGCATAGTAAGAGGCCCTGTTAATGCTACAAAAGGTTCAGCGGGTGAGAGGAGGAATTACTTTTATAATTGGAAGACGATGCTTCAAAACCAATTTGGGAGCTGGGCTGGATTTGATTAGCATCTGATTCCAGCCAAATAAACATTTGGCAAGGAGAGCACAAGCACAAGAAAGCAAGCTAGGAGTGCATCAGGTGACAACAACTAGTCCTTGGATGTTTGTGTGGCCCCTAAAACATGCAACTCTTGTCCCATCCACCAACTTGCTACATTCTCAAGAGAAATGTTTCCCAGATTCTGCTAGCAGGCACACATCTTCCTGTCTGATTTGGAACTGGAAGCATATGCCATGCACAAAAAAGGGTAAGAAATAATCTGACTTCAGAAGGAGGCAACCTGTTTTTGCCCTGTGCAAAAACACATCACTGTTTGTGAGTGTGCCTCCTGACTGGATAGAGGAATGCCAAACAGAATGGCCCCAGGCAGAGGCTGAAGAGGCAGCCAATTTGCTTACATGCCTGCATTATGAGAGCTTAACTGATCTCATCATGCCCAAGGCAGAGGCATAGCAGAATCCTTTATGCAGCAGGGGCAAGGCCCAGGCAAAGTCATTCAGAGATGCAGTAGGCAGACTCCTCTGTGTGGGTGAGAGAGTTGGGCTCACGGGAACCTGCAGTCATGGAATTTATTACCCCTTGCAATCATGTCCCAGAATTCTGGTGGGAATTCCTGCTGAAGAGAGTGGGCAGGCGAAAAAGGCTTTCAATAGAGGATTACCGGGTAGCTATGTCAAGGACTTCCCTTGCAAAGCAAGGCAACCATGGTTACTCACCTCTAGTCTTGTGACAATATGCAATATGCTCACAGCACAAACCATCATGATACCAAAACTGCCTAGACTCAGTGTGCATAAGGCAACACCCGGTCCTGTACATACCTCCCCAGTCATGCTGTGCACAAGGTTGAGTCATCAGATTGAACCAGATTGGCTTGGCCAGTGTGTTCACACCACACCAATGTTACTTCACACCTCCTGGTAAGCAGCAGTGGCTTACATGCCAGGTCAGGGAAGAATCTCCACTTGACCAAGTCACGCAATGACTCGAGCAAGTCATTTAACAGGGATGGAATAAGGCCTATACATGGATGGGGCCTCTCCCCTTCAATAGATATTGATGGGGTGGGGCTGAGTGTTCAGTCCAGGGCCGTCTTAAACATATCCGGCGCCGTGGTACAAATATCCCTCCTCACCCCTCCCACCGTTTCCCAGAGTTGTCAATCTTTTGGCTGGTGGGGTGGCATGACGCAGGCCCGGGATTCCCGTGATGCAGGGGGCAATAACCAGAGGCATAGTAAGGTCATGCAGTCCTTAAACATTTTCCCTCAGGTTCTTAAAGTGGTCATCAAAGTACTGCTTTCAGCTCAGTAAGACTCATATTTGTCTGGTTTTCCTGGAGTCCTTGCTACTAGGGATACAGCTTAATTCAAAATTTGGGGCTTATTTGATGGAATTTTTGCATGCTGAAAAGCAAGAAGGACCTCTATCTAGCAGCTGAAAGGAGAATAAAGCACAGAGAAAGGTGGCCGGAAGTGCTACTGTCCCCTCCAGTTTCTCTGCTTTGGCTCTGGGAGCCCCTTCAGAATCCTCCGTCTCTTCAGTCCTTAGCTTACCCATGGTTACTGCACATAGGGTGGAAGTAACATATAGTCAGGCTTGTTGTCTCTTCTGTTGGGCTGATTGTCATAGCACAAGAAAAACTGATGGGTCAGGGCAATGTTCTATCTAGTCCAGCATCCTGTTTTCACAGTGACCAGCTAGATGCCTGTGGGAAACCCACAAGCAGGACCTGATTGCAACAGCATTCTCCCCGCCTGAGGTTTCCAGCAACCAGTATTCAGAAGCTTTAACGCCCCCAACCATGCAGGTACAGTGGTACCTCGGGTTACAGACGCTTCAGGATACAGACTCTGCTAACCCAGAAATAGTACCTCAGGTTAAGAACTTTGCTTCAGGATGAGAACAGAAATCGCACGGCGGCAGCGGGAGGCCCCATTAGCTAAAGTGGTACCTCAGGTTAAGAACGGTTTCAGGTTAAGAACGGACCTCCAGAACAAATTAAGTTCTTAACCTGAGGTACCACTGTAGTTCATAGCCATCATGGCTAGTAGACATTGATAGCCTTCTCCTCCTTGAATTTGTCCAGTTCTCTTTTAAAGCAATCCAAATTGGTCAAGAAATCAGCATAATGCTTTATCGGCCAAGAATCCAATGCCTGACCACCCACTCTCCTTCACTTTGCCAAGGAACCTATTTAAACACAATACACAAGTTGTGTGTTTCTTTATTTAGAAAGAGATTCATTTAACAGTGCTACTGTTGCAGTATACAAAACACATTCTCCAGATTCTGTTTCACATTTACAAAAGAAGTCAACCATATATAGAGCATTAATATTCACAGTAATGTACCGTCCTCAAGGGAACCAGAGCATTTTCATAATACAGTCGTAATGCGGTCAGCTTGGTAACACAAGAACCAGCTAGTTGATTAACATTTCTTCTCTACAACACATTGATTTTGTTTTCTGTTTAAAAGCCAAGATGCAAAAGCCCTAACTGGATTAAGGAATGAACCCTTAATCAGACTCCCTTATTGCACCATAGCATTTTAAGAAATCAACAACACATATTTTATATTTATGCTGAGCGGGTGGATAATTAATGTCTTTACAAATGACTATAATTTTTATGGCTTTTCTCCTCGGAATTGATGGTTTGGTGTGTCAGACCTCTGGCTGTGCTACTATTTAACTTTTGTAAAACAGGCCCAGAAAAGGAGGTGAGCTTTTCCAACCAGAAATCCAATTCAAAAGGAAATCTCAGCCCACTTTTATTTGGGACCGATATCACAAGGGTTGGCTAATGTTCCTCCTCACCCCATTTCCGCAGAACAGCAACACAGAAAACATGTTCTCTTCTGGCTCCATCTTGCAGTGTCATCAGACCCAGCATTCCACATACCACCAAGGGGGGTTCGAGGGATATAGTGTTTGGGGGTGAAGGGTTCCTTCAAAACAGTTATTTCTGTATTGCAGAGACCCCACACCTTCTCTGGCAAAAACTTGCATGAAGTGCCTTGAAACAGAAGGAACGGTTCTTTTGCCATATGAAATATGTTGTTAAGGGTTAACTGTATCCGTAATGGGTAGTTCCCAAGGTTGCTCTGTCCCACTATAGCAGGATCTCCCAAAGTGGTCAATATTTCAATATTCACAAACATGGTCAATGGGACTGTGCAGTGGCTGAATAAGCAGTTGAAAGAGGGTCAAAAAGGACCTAGGGGTTGTAACAAAGCCTGCGGGGTATAGTGTGAAAAATCTAATTAGGAACTGTGAGCCTCAGAAATAAAGGATGTGGGCATGTGCGGAGTGGACCCCTTCTCACCAATGAGGAACCTCTGGTAACATTATTTCTGCTTGTTTTACTTCATTTTTTACATGCTCTCCCAGTATTGGTAATTAATAAAATAAAAAAATGCTGACTACATATTGTGTTACGAATTTGGGTTGGGTTGGGCAATGATCATAAGCTCATTGAGGCTGCATCAATAGAAGTATAGTGTCCAGATCAAGGGAAGTAATAGCCCCACTCTATTCTGCCTTGGTCAAACCACACTTGGAATACTGTGCCCAATTATGCGCACCATAATTTACGTGTACAGAGGAGGGCAACCAAGATGATCAAGGGTCTGGAAAGCAAGCCTTATGAGGAACAGTTGAGGAAGTTGGGTATGTTTACCCTGGAAAGAGGAGACTGAGCGGAGATATAGTAGCTATTTTCAAATACCTAAAAGGTTGTCACGTGGATTGCAGAGCAAACTTGTTTTCTCCTGCTTCAGAGAGTAGGACCTGAACCAATGGATTCAAGCTACAAGAAAGGAGATTCTGACTAAACACTAGGAAGAACTTTCTGACAATAAGAGCTGTTCAGCAGTGGAACATACTCCCCTTGGCAGGTAGTGGACTCTCTTTCCCTGGAGGTTTGTATGATCTAGTTGAGATTTCTGTATCACAGGGGGCTGGACTAGATTACTCTCACAGTCCCTTCCAACAATTATACAATTCTGATTCTAAATGAACTTCAGGTTCACACTTTAATGGGACCACCAGGGGCTGGGACCAGATTAAGGCTCCCTCACATGTCTCTGGTGCCATTCACACCCATGGAGAAAAGCAAATCTTTGCTTTGGGGAAAACCTGCAGTAAAGACAAAGCTGCACTTCACCCCAATATTAGGTGATACGTCTCACACTCCAACTTTTATTGGAGCTTTTTAAGCATAGATTGGAGAGCCATCTGTCACAAATGCTTTAGTTGAGATTCCTGCACTGCAGGAGGTTGGACTAGATGAAACTTGGGATCCCTTCCAACTCTACCTTTCCATGGTTCTATGGGTAGGCAACTTGCATCCCTTACCCTAATTTTATTCAGCACCCCTGAAATGAGTGCAGATTACTGGCAAGAGAGACCAGTGTTGTTGTCCCCCAAAAACCTTGCAGAGAGGGGAGGAAAAGCACAAGATAAAAGAGGGGAGAGGAGGGGTTGTATCCACTGAGTGAATGTGCGCCACCCTTGCCATCCTTGTGTTACAGCATCCTTGGCAGACAGAATCCCCATCTCCAGACCCACGCTATCCATCAGACTGACAGGCATTGGTTTCTACTTCATAAAAATAACAATGAAGCATTCCCCGCCCCCCTGTCCTTTAATAAAGGAGATCAAATGTTAAGCTACTGTTGAGAATTTGCTACTTTTTGGTGCAAAAAACACCCCACCCCATTCCCCAATGTGACTGGGCAGGTTTGTGAACTCCATGTTGCCTTTCAGAAATATCTGCCCTAATTCCTGCAAGAAACTCAGTTCTTTAAGGAAGAGCAGCCTGACTTTGTCTAGACATTCAAGCTGTGCTGGCCTTCATTAAATCTCGGGCCAACAACCAGTGTTCAGAGAAAATACTGGGAGCACAGCCACACTGATATTAATTCAATAGGCACAAAGTTCTGTATTCACCTGTTTCAAATGGGGTGTATGAGTCCGAAGAAATCTATTCAAGCTTTTGAATGTAGCTGGAATGAAAACAGGAAACCCATTCCAAGATTACAGGTTAGATCAGTCAGAGATACTCCTAGAGAAGGGGTAGCAAACCACTGGCCCTCCATGTTGCTGCTGGACTCCAATTCCCATCACCCCTGACCACTGGCCATGCTGAGTGGGACTGATGGGAGTTGGGAATCCAACATCTTGAGGTCCACAAGTTAGTCACACTTGCCCTAGAGCAGTCATGTCCAAAGTCCGTTTTGGGGGCCTAATCCAGCCTGTTGGTTGGTTTAATCTGGGCCCTGTAGCAGTTTATTTCCTGGGGTAAAATCCTAAAAAAAACCTCAACAACTTCAATCCTAAAAGAAGCTCAACAACTCCAACCATAAAAAAAGCTCAAGAACTTCAATCCTTAAAAAAGGTCAACCACTTTGGTTGGCCCTCACGGCCCTTCACTTCATCAAATCTGGCCCTCTTTGAAAAAAGTTTGGACACCACTGCCCTAGAGCCTTGTGGGCTCATTATTGCTCTCTGTATGAGAGCTTCCTGATGCCTGGCCAACTGCTGTTAGACCAGAGGGACAACTGGCCTGATCAAGCATTAACATCATTTAGTATTCTCATCTCTTGCTTCTAGTTTCTGGATTTTTAAAAGAACGAAACTCCAAATAACTGCTATTGGAGGTTGGCCCCATCTGTTCTCTGTAAGCAAGAGGAAAAAGTAATGGAAAGGATGGTTTTCATTTTCACTCTGAGCCTTGGAAGAAAGGTTGTGATCTGCCCCAATGTTATCTTCAACTTAAGTGGGATGTGATAAAGGGGAGCCATATCGCAGTAAAGGCATCCTCTTCTATTTCTCCCCATGTCAGTTTCAGTCTATTGGTTAGCTTTTCTAGTAAGGCTGTTTCCCATACTACATCCTTGTGCAAATTAATTGAAACAAACAATGAATTTAGTAGTTAATTGTACAGTGGTCCCTCGACTTACGAATTTAATCCGTTCCGAATGGACATTCGTAGGTCGGAAAAAATCGTAAGTCGATTTCCCATAGGAATGCATTGAGAGAAAAATATTCAGAAAAATTCGTAAGTCGAAAAAACCCGCATCTAAAATTCGTAAGTCGAGGAAACCGCATCTAAACCGGCAACGATTTCCATTCGGATGTCGAAAAATTCGTAGGCGTAAGTCAAAAAATACGGATGTCGAGTACTTTGTAAGTCGAGGGACCACTGTACAGTACAAAACTCACATATACATACATTAGTAACGGACATGACCGCCGCTATTTTTAAGCAGCATTTGAACATGGTTTGGCATGGAGTCTACTAGTTTCGAACAGTCACTGTTAATTTTCAGATCCCTGTACCACACTTGAATCAGCGCCTGAATGAGCTTCTCCATAGTCATACAGTCTACAGCATGGAGGCGACTTTTGCATATAGCCCACAAATTCTCAATGGGATTTACGTCTAGGGAATTCCCTGGCCAATCAAGTACCTGTATTTGCTTCTCTGTCATGAATTTCTTTACCACTTTTGATGTGTGACAGGGGGCAAGGTCCTGCTGCAATATCCCAGTACCGTCAGGATACCTCTTTTCCAGCTCTGGAATAACTCTCTTTCGTAGAACCTCAATATATTGTGGCAAGCGCATCATTCCTTCTATTGGCTGCAGGCTTCCAACACCATATTGATCAACTGAATTTTCGTGTTTGTTTTGAGTACAGGATTACGAGTAAGATAGAAAACATGCTTTGTTTCAATTAATTTGCACAAGGGTGTACTTGATACCAGTGTTCTATGTTTATTCCTGACAGGTCTTCCAGTGTCTGGCTATGTTGTTTCTGGCTGCTGAGAGTAGGTGGGTTATGAGCTTTTTAGTGTGATTGGGCATTGTTTTTTTGGAAGATGTTCAGTAGGGCCAGTTCTGGGGTGATTTCTAGTACCTGTTTAGTTATTTTGCTTATTTCTTGTATGACTGTTGTCCTTAGGCCACCCCAGCCTCTCTCACCACCAAGAAAACATAACAAGTGAATAGAAAGAGAACTTACCCAAGTGACACTGATACAAAAACCTGGCGCATACACCAAGTAAAAGAACATAAGCTTTACCACCCTACCCCCTCTCCCATTTCCCTCTTTTCTTCCCAACCCAATACTGCATATAACACCAATGTCTCACAACAAATGTAACTGATCTGTAAAAAACACAACCTGAAGAAAGAGACAATGCATGTGCTTTTGTAAACGAGGAAAATCTTTAATAAAAATTATTTATATATATATATATAAAACTAAAGTGGGATGGATAAACTCCTCCTACATTCAGTGTGTGGTGTTTTTTTTAAACACACAAACACACAGCAGAAGTGGGAGTCGTTTCGTTATGAGGGCTGCATTCAGAAATAAGTCACAAGATGGAAGACTTGCAAAACCCATTTTGTCAGCAGCAGACTGGTGCTCCCCCATTTTGATTCTACAATGTTCCTTCATCAGAAATTGGCTCCTTCAACTGCCGTGGGCTTGAGTCAGCACCTTGACAAGTTTTGTCACAGTCAGCTGAAAAACAGAACTGAGTCTGAACTCAGCTCTCATGTGCTTCTGAGGGTTCAGTGGGTTCCTCCCATTGTTAAATCTCTCTGCAACTAAAGATACTGGGCATTTACCTTGGAAGGAAGGACAAAGTCGATAAAGGAAAGAATTGAAGTCCATCTAGTAGAAGTACAGGTGCTGTATTTTGCCCGCATATAACCCCACACACAACACCAAATCTATTACAGCAGTTTGTCGAGTTCTTCAGTAGTGCTGATTGATAAGAATTCAGCTCCATACACTCCACTCTCTTGCTCAGCTTACCATAGCAAGAATACATTGTTCAATATTTAATTAGCCTTTTACACTGTTTTAATCCAATTAACCCAGCATACTGCCTAATGCATACTATTTAGGTCCTCTCAATAGGCTGAGAATGGGCTCCAACAGGCAGAGCTGGGGGTGGGGGGTGGGGAGTGATCGCTGGGAAATAGCACTGCCTCCTCCAGCAGGGTCTACTCATCTCCAGAATGAAAAAAACAAAAAGTAGACCACTTCACCATCAACCTATTGAGCCCAGTGTTGTCTACACTGATTTGTAGTGACTCTCAAGACTGCAATCACTGTTCTATTCAATATCATTTTAAACTGGAGGAGAGCTTCATGCTGGGATTGTGGAGTGAAGACTATCATCTTGACCCGCTTCCATGGATCTTTCATACCCACAGCGTGAAAGACCTTCTTGGAAAGTATAAGGGGAGCAGAAGATAGCTTCAGGAGAAAGCATTAGAACAAAGTCATCAGAGGCACTAATGCCCCAAAGCACCAAATGAATAGCATAACCAACAACATTTTATGATCCCTTTCGGTTCAACCTGCCAATAAATTCCTATTTCCATGAACTGGTTGATCAATCCAAATTGACCTCCACCTTTTAAAGTGCAGTATTTTGGCCAAGGACAGCAAACAACTAAAAAATGTACCTACAGCCTATGAACGGAGTCCTAGAGAACTCCTGCTCACTCCTATGAAGGGCATGTCCTCAAAGGGCTTAGCCTACATATGCAGCAGAATACTTGATTTTAACCTGCAGGAACTCTTTACTGGTGACTTTATTATTTACAGAGAGAAGTGCTACAAATGTGCTCCCCACTCCACAGTCTGAGGTAGTTCTGAGGACCTCTGATTTATTCTGCTGCATCTTGTAAGAACATAACAAGAGCCCTGCTGGATGAGGCAATGACCCATCTAGTCCAACATCCTGTTCTCACAGTGGCAACCATAAGCAGGGGTGCCCATAAGCAGGACCTAAGTACAAGAATACTATCCCCTCAGGGGTGCCATCTCCTAGGAGCCAAGCCCTTTTGCCCTCCCAATTTTTTGGGGAGGGCCCCCCATGTCCAAAAGCAGCAGAGGCAGCCAAGTGTGGCATGGCTTCAGTATCTGGTTTCTCCTCCTGTCATGGAGTGGAAGGAGCAGGGAAACAGACCCTGGCGGTGGCAGCAGCAGCAGCAGCAGCAGCAGCAGCAGCAGCAGCAGCAGCAGCAGCAGCAGCAGCAGGAGACACGGCCATTGAAGCTGGGCTGCCACTGTACTGCTGCCACGTTCAGCTCTGCCCCCAGCTCCTCCGACATCTTGACGTCATGTACCACAACACACGCCCCCATTCGCCTGCATAAGCTGGCGCCTCTGTCTCCCCTTCCCTGCGGTTTCCAACCACTGGTATTCAGAGGCATACCGCCTTTGACAGCAGAGGGAGAACACAGCCTTATCCATTTGTCTAATCCTCTGCAAGTTTAAAGCTCTGCAAGTTGGTTGCCATCACCACCTCCTGTGGGAGGGATCCAGCTGTAGATTCTGCCACAGCAAGCTGCAAATGTTTTTATTTTATTTAAAACACTTACACCCCACCTGTCCGCAACCAGAAGAAAATGGATTTTTACAAGTGTTAGTTCTCTGGCTGGATAGCTGCATTTCATAAGACAAGATTGAAGAGCCGCAGAACTCTGGTGGGATAGTTAGACATTTGCCTGGTTGCATTTTCTAATGTATTGACTTCTGAAGCAAACATCTACAAATAATGTATCCATCTATAATGGGAGGAAGAAGAAGAATTCCTGGAAGCATAACTGATGCTAAAAAATAAAATAAAAGGCACTGGCAAAAACTTGGGAGGGGATTATGCGATTAGAAGGGGGAACTGGGATGCCAGGGGGAACAAATTCACTGGCAAGAAGAGTTTGATCAAAAATGCTGATGCTTTTAGAAAAGAGGCCCTGTGTGACATGCTCCATTGCTGAAATAGCTTGATTAGCCTTTTAAAACTTACCATCTCACATTTGGCACAGAGGGATTAACGTTTCCTATAAGAAGCCACTGGACTTGATTGCCAACTCTGTAGGAGTGCAATGGTCAGGATTTTCACCCTCATGTAATGGGCATGCAGGACATTTTAAAAAATATTCTTAAACCCGCATGTTATTTCTAAACATGTAATTGTCTCTGGCACAGCAAGTACCATTTGTTTGAATGAAAGAGTAAAAGCAGGCTCAAATCCTGCTGACCTATGAAGTAGTAGTAGTAGTAGCAGCAGCAGCAGCAGTATCCCCCACTACTGGGATTCCATCTTTGCAAGAAAAGCATCCCATTGCCAAATGAAGCTGGCTGGAAGGTGGGTGTGGAGTCAGCCCTGGTGCATTTCTCCAATTCCAGACCCTACTTGCCAAGAAAAGAAAGGAGTCAAGTACCAATGCTTAACTGGGATGGGTCAGGGCTGTTTCCAAAGTGTCTGTGCTGAGGTTTTCCCAACAGAAGGCTTTTCTGCTTCCTCTCAGGTTTGAAATGGGATGCTGGACCACTAAGCATGCCCAGCTCACTGTCTTCTACTCAAAAGTTCCTTTCTGGGTAATTTACATGTTTGCACCTTCAGGCAGTTTCCAGGGTTAGAGTGGTGCTTTGTGCGCTGGAAAAACATACATCAGGCTCTCAATCTTGTTCTTTAGAAAACGGGAGAATCACAAAAACTGCAAGGCCCCTGCAGCAACCTCTTGATCCAATCAGGATCTGAAAATAAGAAAAGGGGTTGTTGAAGAACTAATGAGGAAAGGCAATAATGAAAGAGAAGGCCAGTCATGAGACAATAGGGGGGAAAGCCTCACAGTACAGTAAACAGAATACTACCGTACTTTTCCGTATATAAGACTAGGTTTTTTAACTAAAAAATGTTAAAAAGGGGGGTAGTCTTATACACGGGGGCATGTTATACGGTATTTATTTGGTCTAAAGTGTTTTGAAGAAAATCATCTGGGGGTTAGGGTGGGGGGAGGCTCCACAAAGCACAGTGTACTGTGGTCGCAAATATTCTTCACACGTAATTATTTGCAAACTGTTATTGGGGAGCACAGATTTGCTTCAAAACATATTGGACCAAAGAAACAGCATTGTATGCAACTTGGGATCTTCTTGCCCTTTCTTTCATGGATGACTTCAGTCTCATTATGACACACAAAAAGATGACTCCCCATTCCAAGAAGTGCAGCTTCTGGAATGAAATCTCAAGTGGATTTTGAAATGGAGAAATGAGAATCTATGACCTAACAAAAAGGTCAAGGTAAATCAATATCTGGGGTGTTTAGGCCTCACCCAGCTGATAGGTGCTTGATAGGTGCCCAGGGTGGATCAATGCAGAGCCTGCATCTTTGCCCAGATCAGAAACTCAGCCAGACTCTGCCGCATCATCCACTCCTAGGTCTAAAGGAAAGAGCTCACCTTCTGGGGTTGGATTCCGGGCGATGCTGTCACGAAGCAAGCATCTTCTGTACACCAGGCTTTGGCAGGCTTGATAGGTAAGGAAGCACCTGCAGAAGTGGCAGAAGTTGGAAAAGAATTATGGAAAGGCATTTGTGGTTAAAAGGATCAGATGCTTCTCAGAATGCCATCCGTGCCACCCTTCAGATCATAGCTGGAGGACATGCAGACCTCCAGATGCTGTTGGACTCCAACTCCCATCAGTCCCAGCCTGTAGAGCCAACTCTCAGGGTTGTTGGGAGCTGGAGTTCTGTAAAACTCCACAGGTTCCCTAGCCCTGTCTCAAATGCTACCAAGAAAGGAAATACTGGACTGGATGAAATTAACTGAATTCTGCTCCCATGGGAATAAACAGGACAAGTAATGAGTAACTTGCCCAATAATTTCAGTGGGGCCTAAGATGAACTAACTTAATCTAGATCCAAACTCTTCTAAACAGAAATCACCAGTTGGATGTAAATGTAGAATACAACTAATGAAAGCAAATCAGATTATCCAAGACTAGTACAGAAGAAGAGAAGAAGAAGAGTTTGGATTTGATATCCCGCTTTATCACTACCTGAAGGAGTCTCAAAAAATAGGAATTCCATGACTAGGCAGGAAAGCAGATAAGACACATAATTCAGCTCTCCTATAAAGTGGGAAAAGAACACATTTAACCACTGTAGCTACAATGATATGCTTGCCTCCAAATCTCAAAATTTTGTCAAACAAAATTTCCACTAGTTCTGCCCTGAGGCTTCAAGATCAGTTTTGATGGCCTGGGCACAGAATGTTAGCATCTTTTAGCAAATACACTCCAAATAATGATACCTGTAACTCCAAATAATGATTCAGATGACATTATTTTTCAAACACTGTTGGCATGGTAGAACTATCCTGCATAATCTGAGGTAGTGATGCCAGTTACCCACCTTACTGAAACTAGCTGGCCATGTTGCCCACCTACCAGTATTTGAGACTACCACATTGTTGGTTTATGCACACGTTTTTAGGGGTATACAAAAAATTTTAAAACGAGTACCGGGTACAGTACTTCTGAAAATACTGGGAAACTATATCAAAAATACTACATCACTGTCAGGGAGGCAATCGGGAAACACTAGTTTCAAATCAGAACAGCCAAGATTCAACAGCACATTCAAAGGCTTACAAGTCTATAACGGCAGAAACTTTGGTGGAGCAGAATCCATTTGGTCAGATCTACCACAGGTTTCAAATCAATCTGGCAGCTACAAACAATTCTCCAATAGAGTTTTACTTGAGCACAGGCAGGTAACATACTCCAAATAGGCTCAATATTCAGCTTCAGCACTTGTAGTTTAATGGTCAGATTCCGATTCCTATCCCTTTGGCTAATTTCTTTCAATTTAATGAATCTATACCCTTCGTTTCAGCCCATCTTAGGCTGCCAAGGCAGCTTCTTGAGATAAAACACATTTCACACACACCAAGAAACAAGCACAAAGTTAAAACCACTTTAAGTTCTGACACAATTTTAAAGACAGTTCGGGGGTGTGGGGTGTGTGTGCAGATTTACAAAATAGCACAGGATGGGAAACACCTCTGGGTGTTGAATGCCCACTTGCCTCCTAGGAACCTCAAAAGTGATACACCACATTCTGGTGTCTGTTGTGAACAAGATGGCAATGAGGGAAGTGGCAAAAGTTAGGCACTCAGGCACACAACTGCCAACAGGCAGAAATAACATTGAAAAGGAATTTCAAACTGTCTGCCTAAGAGCCATACTTCTCCAGCCCTTCCAAGCAAGCACCCTTTGCAGACTTTCTCAGGCAAGCAGAGATCAACATGATTCTAACTCTCTGCTCCCCTCGGCATGCAGAAAGGTATTTCACAGCCACTGATAAACACCTGCCCCCTCCCTCCACTTGGCTAAATCAGAAAGAAGGGAACCTGACAGCGCTTGCTTGAAGTTGGGCTTACCTGAGCCAAATGTGTCCATTGGAGCAAACTGCCTGCTTGCGATCTGTGAACGGCAGGATCTCTTTGCACAAGCTGCAGTGCTCTGGGAAAGTCTGTTTGTTCATTTTCTTTAAGATATGCCCAATCAGCACCTGGGAACACACAGCAGCAGCAGTCAGTAGCAGCACTTATAGGAAGAGACAGCTGCCTGCTGAAAGGTGGGGAAATCTCACAGGAGTTGTGAGGCGGGCTTTCTGAAGAACACAAGATGCAAAAGCCGAAGCCCTGCTTAAAACGGAATACAACAGAATGGAAAAGCAACAAAGGCATCTCAGGCATGCAAAACGCAGAGTGAATGACTTCTCCGCATGCCGCTCAGGTAGTGTGAGGAACTTAATTGCCCTAACCCCCCACGCATGCATTTCGGAAGAAAACTGATGGTTGAAGGTAAATCGAAAAGAGAGGAGCTTTGCCTCAAAGCGCATGTTACCACTCAAGAGAACATGATAAAATATTTTTGAACACTCTTTCTTATGTCAGCAGAGTTTCAAGTCCTAGCTACTTAGGAAGCTGCAGAAAAATACGGGATTGTGGCAACCACGGAACTGCACAATTGTTATTTATGTAGAACCATCAATGGAGGCAGGGCTCTATGGACCACCTGCTCCCATATCAACCAAGCAGAAAGATCTTTTGCTGTGGCTCTTAAGAGTTTTGCAACCATCACAGATTAAAAAGGAAACAAAAGAGAAGGCTTCTTCATCTAAGGTACCCCAAGCTGGGGAATTCTCCTGAAGTCAGGAGTGGTCAGTAGGGCAGGGTGGTAGTGCTTACCTGGCTTCCCAATTCCAAGGTTGCTGCTAGTTAACAAGAGGAAGAAGGGAGGTTGGCATGGTGCAGGCATCAGACTGGTCGCACCCACACCATGCCAACCTCCTGGCCACCTGCACCCTTCCCCTGGTACCTGGCAACGATCTTGGTGTTGGGAATCCAAGTAAGCCTTGCTGACTGCTCCAGCCTCAAGGAAGCTTACCTGGCCCCCATTTTATTATCTAGAAGGCATCAGCTTCGTATTTTTATTCTCTCAGACACTGTAATGGTTTGTACTTTAAAATCATAATGGAAAGAATATACATTTTAAAACCACTGGAATTGAAGTTGTTGTTGTTTTTTACTTTCCAGATTGCTATTTTGTGTACAGGCAGCCCCCTGTTTATGCACATTCAGTATGTCTGCTCATGTATACACGAATCGTACCGAACCTGGAAGTGACTTGGAAAGGTAATAAAAGCATCACTAAAAGGGTGGGATGAGGGCAAGTAGGGGTGGAACATGGTGTTTGCAATGGGTTTTCAATGGGTTTCAATTACACCCAATTTCACTAACATGTGCAGTGCCTCAGAACATAACCCTGCATAAATGGGGGGCTGCCAGTATTGTGCTAATTATGTTATTTGTTACCTTCATTTGGTTTTATTGCATATTTTATTATTGTTCAAAACATAACATAACTGTACTGTAAGCACCCAAAGTTGAATATTGTGAAGGACTGTATATAAATACATTAATGAAAGTAAATAAATAAGACATAAGCAAAAGGTCAGGTCCCCTGCCCCAAGGATCTTACAATTCATATGTCAAGTGGAGAGGCAGCAGGTGAAGGACCCAGCACTCCCTCCTGAAAAGTGTGATGTTTTGACTTCTACAAATATTTACTGATTTTTATTTAGAATATTAATATACCACTGGGTAACTCACAAGTTTTGAAAGCAGTTTATTTGTGAAAAAGTGGCTTACAAGTAGGTTTCAAGAAAGTTGCTCGCAGTCCAGTTTAGCATAAGTAAGCAGTCTCCTCTGCCTTACAGACTGTCTACACAGGTGCCACCTATCTTGGGGGGACCAGCAACCCTTTCCCACCCTAACCCCGCCAGACCAAATTCAGGATCAGATAATGCCCAGGCCAGGAGGACAAGTCAGCTCCTGCCACACAGTTCTTTCCTCAGACAGCTGAGTTGATGGTAGTTAGAATCGTCACAGAAGGGGAGTGACGCAGAGTTGTCTGTGGTAGTTCTGGCCTTAGCAAAGAGCACCTCCCCTTTGCTCCCTGATGAGATCTGGCATTAGATCAGATCAACAAGTCCACAATATTTACAGAAGCCAGTAACAGCAGTTGTGATCCTCTGGCAGACCCTCATAAACTATTAGGAATCCAAACTATAACTTGCTAAAATGGGCAGGTGGGACCTGCTTTCTTTGACAGGACCACAGTCAGTGCTACCAGATCTGCCTAGTGAATAAGGACAGATAAACACTGAAGGGCATCAGAAGGCCTGCACCAATGACCTAGACATAGTAGCCTTTGACTTTTCCAGATTAGAGACCATCTTTTAAAATTTTTAATATGCACCAAGGTTTACAGTTGGCTTTTGAATTGTGGTTTGTTTGTCACACATAACAAGAAACTATGGTTGTTTGGCTGATTGCACAAAGAGAGGAGCGAAGTGAGAGAAATGGGGCTGTATGTGCATACATGAAGCTGGTGCATATCCTAGTTTCTTAAGCCAGGATTTGATAGGGCAAACTAAGCCATGCTATCCTACTGCAACCCAACAGCTTTTATGCTGGGATGCACTTACCCGTGCTGTCCTGTCATCATAACTTTCATCAGACATTAAGAAGTCGCAGACTCCCCTCGTGGGAATGCTGGTGTTCTCCGTAATCCATGTGTGCAGGTAGACTTCCCCCAACACTTGCTTCATATGTTCCCGTGTCAGATGCATTTCCACTGCTTCAATCTGAGCTTGGATTTCAAGAAGCTTATCTTCCATTGGCTCCCGTCCTATGTCACTGGAGTAGACAAGAGAGTCATCTGCCAGATCATCCACATCTGCTCCTCGGATTATGTCGCTTGGATTCTGCTTGCTGCCCTGTTTTGAAGTGTCTTTGTCTTGTTGATGCTCTTCACTGCTGCCCATCCCAGGGGAATGTGCTATTAAGACTTTTGTGTCCTCATGGGTTGGCTTCCACAGGGCCTCAGAGGGAGCCTTCTGCAGTGACTGGTACAAAATCCTCAAGAGAAACAGTTTAAAGCGCCAAAAATAAGTGGACCCAAAGCTCTCAATCTTTTTCTCCAAGGCTTCCTGTAGGAATCGTGGAATGTGCTTATCTTTCAAGATCTTCCAGCGGACAAGATCCGTGAGGTCAACCTGCTTGAAAAGGTTTTGGACAGATGATTCTAGCAGCTGAGCTGCTGCCTCCTCAAATGTTTTAAGGGTCACAAACTGGACCTGGTAGCTCTTGGTGATAGGGTGGAGGCCACTGGTCATGCCTTCTGTGGTCACTACCGCCAGGTACACTCCACACGGGCTCACTGCAATCCCGTGAGTCCGCACAGAGCCAAACACTTCAGACAACTTTATCAGCTGGTGCTCAAATTTCAATGCAACATCCGTGAAGATGGGAATCAGCTGCCTGACCTTCCCATCAATAGAGCATGTGTAGACAGTCCCATTCTGTTTGTCTGCTGTCATGGAAATGATTGGGAGAGAGTGGAGCCCTGTAACATGTGAATTATGGACATTTAAACCTGCTTTGGAGATCAAAAGAAGACACCAGAACACATAGCATCCTCTTGCGGCCACCACTAAGCTACAGCTGCATTTCTGATATGGGTGGTAGAGAGGAATGCTCTTGATGCTGTGTACAGGCAACTGGTCCATCTCTTGCCACAAAACCACTGGTTGCCTGAGTGTGAAATAGCCCTTGACTGCTTTAAGGTTGACGGGGAGGATTTTAACGGGTCCAAAAGCACTCCCAACAATGAGACCACTCATCTTCCTATTATTGTGCTCATATTCCCACCATGACAATACGCTGGGGGAAGTGATTCCTGACTCGATAGTATTGCAAGAGGTGATTGATTCCTTGCCCACAAATGGGAGCTGAAACTGCCAGATGGCGATATTGCCATTGTCAAAGATTCCGGCTAGCAGCACGCTGCCCACATCCCGACACTCATTATTATGCTTCACCTGTTGGGTGGTACAGATTCCAGACCATTCCATGCGCACCAGGGTCTGCATGCTGTGCCTTCTCTGGAATTCAGAGAAGTCCCCTAAATCCACCCTGGGACCCTCACCCTTACAAAGCCGGTAGCCGTTCTCAAACAGACGCTCTCCATAGAGCTCAGTCAAGTCAACCAACTGCACCCATTGAAGTCTGTCAAGGTTAGCGTGGATGGTCAACCTGTTGTCCATGGTTAATGCTGCCAGGAGGCACCTGCTGTTTGCATCACAGCCCAGCGGAGACCAACTGGAGTATCTGAAGCCTCGCATGGACGGCAGCGACTTCCCTTCGGGGTTGAACACCCTGTCCAACATTAACGTCTGGCTCATGGTTGGATCCTTAGAACTGGCAAACTTTTCCTTACATTCAGCAACTTCATTTTTGGAACCAACCTGAAAAAGAATCAGTGTGTTAAAAAAAATAACAATTAAACATTTTACTAGTTTGTTCAAAATGAAGGCTGCTGTAGCAGCTTAAAGGTATATAAATGAGCTACTATTAGCAAAAGCCTATTTTATCAAATACTGGTGCAAACATCTGATCAAGAAAGCTCTTGCCACAGCTTTGAACACTCTAGCATTAAATACCGTAAGAGCAACCCAGTAAGATCAGATTGAAGGCCTATCTTAGGGAGGTCCAAATTTTTATACCAAGTGGGCTGCAGTAGTACTTTGACACGGAACCTGTGAGCAGCATACTGCCTTGTCATGCGGGGATGAGTGGAGCAAAGCCAAAATTTGACGCACCCCACCAGCCCTCACACTGACTTCTCAAAGCCAGTTAAGCGAAGTGCCAGGCTTTGGAAGGAGGTGCAAGGCTCTGGCAGGGTTCTAGAGGTCCTGACAGGGCTCGAACCCTCCCACCTCCTTCCCAAACCCCTAACTAGGCTTGGGATGGAGGAGGGAGGACTCTAGGACCATGTCAAAGACCTCAAGCTTCCTTCCCAAAGCCCAGCTCCTCACTTACCTGGCTGGGGGAGGGCATCAAATATAGCTGAAGGTCATCAAAAAAGGCCTTGAAGGCTGCATGTGGCCCTTGGGCTGCATGTTGGACCACCCTGGCCTATCTAGGCCAACACCCTCTTTCCCTCAGGAGTCAACCAAAGGCTTACAAGAAGCCCACAATTAGGGCATGAGCACAATAGCCACCTCCTGTCATTGTTCCCCTGCAACTGGTGCAGTATTAAGAAACCTCTGAGCCTGGAGGTAATATAACCATCATGTAGTAGTCACTGATAGCCTTATTCTCCATGAAGTTGACTAATCTCATTTTAAAGCAGTCCAAGTCAGTGGCCATCAGTACACTATGTGACAGCAGATTCCATAGTTTAAGTATATGCTGCACCAAGAAGTCCCTATCACCATTCTGCTTTATTGCATGACCCCATTGGATTCTATTGTTATGAGAAAAGGAGAATATTATTATTATTTATTCTTATTGCCCACATTTGCTCCATAAAGAGGCAAAGGCAGTTAACAATGATCAAATTAATATAAATGATATAAATACAAACTGTTATTTTTAGCACATTTCCTTCTGGCTTTGTCAGAACATAGCAATTGCCCTCCTGGATCAGACCCAATGCCATGCAATTCAGCATTCTGGATTGTATTACAGCTTAGTTCTACTCAGAATACTCACTGAAACTGATATATTTATTTCATATTTTATTTATCTTATAAAATTAATACACTGCTTGATTGCTTTTTTAAAAAACAAAACCCTAAAAGCAGATAGGACTAAAATACATTCATTTTAGGGGATCTACTTTAAGTAGAACTAAGTTGGATACATCCCTCTGTTTCTTGCTGCAAGCAAGCCAAGGACACTCAGAAGTAGGATATGAAGACAATCACCTTCCCGTTTGTCCTTAACACCCGATATTCAGAGGCAGTTATCATGACCCCATAGCCCTATCCTCCATGAATCTGTCCAGTCCTTGTCAGAAAGTAACAAAGTGTCAGTGGGATTGAACTACAAGTCAACAGTGGCCACCCAAATTTATTTTATTTTACTTATCTTTTTTCATAAAAAACATTTTTATGCCACCTTTTAGGCCAAAGCAGTTTGTGACACACTGAAAATCAGTACAACTAAAACACTGTTAACAGAATCATTCAGAGACTAAAAAGGCAAGGAGAATGTAATGAGAATATCAACCGCCCAATCAGCCATTGCTGAACATCAGATGAAATAAAAACATTTCTAGCTGCCTGCCTAAAAGTCAACTGGGATTGGTCCAATCTAATCCTACCGTATTTGGGGAGTGAATTCTACAGCCAGTGAGCTGCTGAAGAAAAGGCCCTGCCTGGTATTCCCAACCAGTCATTTCATATGAGAGGAAGAAGTCTTTCAGATATCCTGGACCCTTGAAGAGGGCCCGGAAACAGAAGCCATTGCATTCCCATCACCATTAGTTCCAGGCACATTGGAAAATGGTCAGGGATGATGGGAGCTGTAGTCCAGCAAAATCTGGAGAGCAGTAAGTTTCCCATTCTTGATTTCACTAAAAGTCATTGGCCATGAGCAGGAGGGAGGGACTGTGGCTTTCATTCAAGAGCTCTTTTACCATCTCTCCACATGCCCAATCATTCAAGAATAAGACTAGCAGTCATGCCCACATCTTGCAGCAGTGAGTTCCACATGCTGGCTATGCCTTGTTCTAGATATGTGAAGCACAGATGTGCAGAGACTTGAGGTTTGTGCAGACCTACTTTGTTTTAGTTTTTTTTTTTTTAAATAGAACTCTGAGTTAATCAACCAAACCAACTATGATGTGGAAGATAAGCACAAGAAAATCTGAGCCTGGAAATGAAAAGAATTCCTAACTTTTCACCCCAAAATCCACTTCTGATTACCTAAAGTTTTCTTCGTTTCAGTGGTAGCAAAGGGTGGGACTCATTTCACTGCTGCTGTTAAAACACCTGAAATCCTTTCAGTATTATTGCAAACCACCCAGAGATCTACCAGGAGATCTACCATGTGGTGTAGTGGTTGGTGTTGTACTATGGAAGAGGTGCAGGAAACCTTTTTCATCCCTTCATAGGGAGGATATGGCAGTGGTAGATGGGGCCAGAGGACAAGTGGGCAGAGCAGCAACAACACCACTTTTGGATGTTCCAGTCATTCAAATATCAGAGGTTTCAAGCATCTGACATTTCTACCCAGGCAAGAAAGAGGCAGTTTGAAGGCACATTTCAGTGAGGCAAAAAAAGGTGTGGAGCAGGATATCTGAGGGTGTGTGGCCTGAATAGGGGGTGTGGTCTAGGGAGAGTTCCAAGGGCCAGATTGAGTGGGGCCTGGGGCCACATTCATGCTCCTGAGCCTGAGGTTCCCTAACCCTGGACTAGGATCTGGAAGATTCAAATCACCACAGCCACATAAAGCTCATTAGGTGACCTTGGGCCAGCCTCTGTCTCTCTTTGCCTAACCTAACATGCTGGATTACTGTGAGAATAAGGATCGCTTACTTATTTAACTTTATTCATTAAGCAGAGAGTGGAAGAACCATGTTAAGCTACCTTGATCCCCTTGCAAAAAAAAGCAAGGTCTGCATGAGATTCCTGCATTGCAGGGGGTTGGATTACATGATCAAGGGGGACCCTTCCAACTCTATGTCCTTTGAGAGCAATGGCTGCGCTTAACGTTAGTCCTACTGAGAGCGAACTCCTTTAAAACAGACACACCTCCACATCCTGTGGCGGTGGGTTCCGTGCATGCCTAGACGCGGCCGCCCATCCCACCCTGCAGCGGTCGCCATCCATTCCCCACCTTGAGGTGACAGGCGGCGGCGGGGGCCGGCACGGCCGTGCGGTGAATGACGAGGTCAGCGCCGCTGCTTCCACCTCCTCCTCCGCCGCCGCCTTGGACGTCGCTGAGCTGCTCCAGGACGGCGATGCTGCGGGCTGTGCAGACCGACACGCGGTGGTCCTCGGACCAAGCCAGCGGCTCCACACCGCTCACGCCGTGCTGCAGCCGCACTGCCGGCTCGCGACGCACCGCCGTCAAGCGGAACCCCGTGCTGCCGCTGCTCGGTCCCGCCGCCTCGTCGTCTTCCTCCTCCTCCTCCTCTTCTTGAGGCGGGTCGGCCTCGTCGTCGTCGTTCCCCTCCGTCAGCGGCGACGCTGCCGGCTCCACCGCTGAGTTTCCCTCAGCCGCCGCCATCTTGCCGCCACCTTAGAGGCCGCGCGACCCCCGCCCCCACGACGCTCCACCGCGGCCAACCGTCACTGCCCACCATCCGAGCACAGAGAGCCCATGCGCCGCCGCGCGTAGTGTGGCCTGCGAGGAAGGACCTTAGTTTGTCTCTTGCGTGTATGGTGGGGAGGGAGAATCCGTTCGAGGGGTGTCTAATTTGGTGCCTGAGGAAACGGATTTGGATTTTTGAGAGTGCGGGTGTTTTTTGGTCTTAGCAGAGGAAGGCAATTACGGTATTTTATTTTGTTTAGTACTGTATCTCTGGTGGCCTTTAACCAAGTATTAGTTTTAATTTTAATTTTTGTTATTGTTACTCGCTTTTTTTTTTTACCAAGGCAACTGAAAGCGATGTACATATATTAAAACCAGCATAAAAAAGTAGAGAACAAAAGGAGTGGCTATCCAGGCGTTGCTAGGTTACGCTATTATTTTATGTTGCTTTTATTTATACCTCACTTACTTTTCCTTCTCCCCATTTTGCCCTCCCAACAAACCTCCGAGGTAGGTTAGTTAGGCTGAGAGTGAGTGGCTGGCCCAAAGTCACCCAGTGACCTCCATGGCCGAGTGGAGAGATTTGAACCCTGGTCTCCCAGGTCCTAGTCCGACACTACAGTAGATCCACTACAGCACACTTACTCTATTATTAACATTATCATTTATGAGACCACCAGCCTCAGGTTCTAGGGCAGGTTATAACAATTAAAACGCTATATTAAAAACTACTTGGAATCACATAAGATCCTAAAAATACACCTTTCAATTGTCGAAAGCGCGCGGGGGGTGGGGTGGAATAAAGACCACAGCTCCCATTATCATGTTTTTGTGTGTCCGCAACCTAAGTAACACGATACAAACAGGAAAAACGGCCCTGCGGCACCTTAAAGTCTAAGACACTCACGATTATGTATCCACTACACAGAATCCACTACACCTCTGCTTTTTTGCAAGGGATCTTATTAGACACCTATGTTTGGGGTCCTTCTCCTTCCAACATACGCACGTGGGTGCTGGTGGGGTAACGACTCAAGTGTGCAAAACTCTGGGAGTCTGTGTTGGGAGTTACTACTGCTGTTCCCCTAAAAGCCTGGTATTAAATCGATTTCTGGGTCCCCTAACTCCCTGTCAGAAGTGCTTCGTTTCAACCAGCCATGGAATGCGATGAGGGGCTGTTCATCAACGTTTGCCAGCCTCCTTCAGGTTTGCAGCCACGCAGTCGGCAGAGGACAGCCTCAAAGCCACAGCATGGCAAGGCAAAAAAGGTATGCTTGTTTGAGGTTGCTGGTGAGGGAGAAAGCGTTTTGGAGGAAAGGGGGCCGCCAGAGTGAACGGAGTTGGAGCAGCTCCTGTACCTACCTCAGTTGGGGCGTTTTAGTTTAGAGTGGGAGTTGAGTAAGGATGTGGGTGGGTGAGATGTTTAAAAATATATACCTGTACAGGTATATATGATCAAGGAGCTGGAGGAACTCCTTTAGTATTAGGAAAGGCTGCAACATGTTTTAATGGTTTTAAGATTTTATTGTGTTACAAAATTACATACAGCGTCTTTGATTTAAGTTCGTAGAGTTGAAAGGTTGCAACATTTGAGGCTAATTTATTTAAGGAGAAAGGCTGAGTAAGCAGGGACAAGGTAAAGGTAAAGGGACTCCTGACCATTAGGTCCAGTCGTGGACGACTCTGGGGTTAATCCGTCGCAGGGATTCGAACCGCCAACCTTCTGATCGGCAAGCCCAAGGCTCAGTGGTTTAACCCACAGCGCCACCCGCGTCCCCGGGGGACATGGTAGAGGTGCATAAAATTATGCACGGTGTGTAGAATGAACCTGGGATCATCCAAAGTAGCAGAAAGGTGGGAGATTCAGGGCAGACTGAAAGAAGGACTTTTTCACACAGGGCACAATTAAACACTGGGATTTGCTCCCACAAGTTGTGACACTTGTTTTTTTCGGGAATTTGAAAAGTTCCTCAATATGAATTAGGTTCAAATCTCTTCTCTGCTATGACTTGGGAACCAGTCACTGCCTCTTGGCCTAACTAACCTACCTCACAGCATTGTTGTGGGGATTAAACAAGGAGGGAGAGAATCATGTACACCACCTTGGAGAGAAAAAGATGGGATATAAATGCAGCAAATAAATTGTGACACACTCATCTTATAGCTGCATATCTAAGCAAATAAGAGATATGATTTTGTAAAATACGTACAAGTTTTGTTAACTGACATACTGGTAGATCATAGGGTCATAGAATCATAGTTGGGAGTTCAAGGGTCATCTGGTCCAACATCCTGCAGTGCAAGATTTTGTTCTGTACATAATATCAACAGTGATGTTGCATGAAACTAAAGTTTTTTTTCTTAAAAAATGATTTCATATCACAGAAAAAGACTAGAAAAGCATCTGCTAAATTAAAAATATTTTGTTTGCATATGTCATAATCCTTTTGTGGCCATGTTTATTATAACATGGTGCCTGAAAAGCTAGAAGTAATGTGGGGCTTTACTGGCCTCTGATAGGTTCTGGAAATGCCCCAAAACTAGGAGAGCTTTGAGTGGCGATAACATAATTAATAAATTTTCCCTCCCCATTATACTGCTGAAATATAATTAAGATTTCTAGGGAGCGGGGGCATGGATTTTTATGTGGCAGGATTGTGAAGTTAGTTTAAGTTCTGGTACTTAAGACAAATTCCGGAGCACAAAATTAATTTTATGCCTTTTGTATCAGGCTGTGGTTGGTGAATTTCAGGGTTTGTGTAAAAGAAAAAAAAGTCCTGCAGAAGTCTGCCCACCCTCGGTTTAAGTGAGCCAGATTCAGTAACTATAACAACACAACAGTAGAAGAGCTGTGTTCGATCAGGCTAGTTCAGCATCCTATTCTCACAGTGGCCTACCAAGACACCCCAACGGGAGGCCTGCAAGCAGGGCCTGAGCACAAACAGCAACACCAGGGGTCAGCAAAGTTTTTCAGCAGGGGGCCGGTCCATTGTCCCTCAAACCTTGTGCGGGGCCGGACTATATTTTGGAGAGAAAAAATTAATTCCTATGCCCCACAAATAACCCAGAGATGCATTTTAAATAAAAGAACACATTCTACTCATGTAAAAACACCAGGCAGGCCCCACAAATAACCTAGAGATGCATTTTAAATAAAAGGACACATTCTACTCATGTAAAAACACGCTGATTCCCGGACCGTCCATGGGCCGGATTTAGAAGGCAATTGGGCCAGATCTGGCCCCCGAGCCTTAGTTTGCCTACCCATGAGCAATACTCTCCCTACTTGAGATTCCAAGCAACTGGTACCGGTATTTAGAAGTCTCCTGTCTCAGACAATGGTTTGAAGTTGTTGGTTTGAAACTAACCATACTTACTATGAACCATGGTTTGTCAGTTCAAATGCCATGACAAATATGGTTAAGCAAAATCTTCTGAATGCCAAGTCCCAGGCACATGGGAGGTGGGAACCACACAAGCCTAGGCTCATTCTGATATTTGTTGCTGAATCTGTCCCCCTGTTTCATCTTGTTTTTCTTCCTTAAGTATGGGCAAATAAAATTTGAATGCCCCCAGGAAAGGACTCCACTAAAGCGGAAGCCAGCTCCACCTTCGCCCCAAACCAGGAGACTACAGAAGAAAGCTAAAAGTGGCATCAAAGAAGCAGGGTTGCCAAAGTCTCCTTCAGAGAAGCCTTTAACTGATGCTAAGGACAGTGATGCCAGCAGCAACAGACCTTTTGTTAAGACTTCCTGCCTCTTCAAAAACAACCCTGAAATTCCAGACATTCAGAGGTACTTATTTTTAATCCCGCTTTTCTGATAAAATGTGGGTAACCACAGGGAGGGAAAACCATGCCTAGGTGCAAAATGTGGCCCTCCAGGCCTGTCTGTCTGGCCCTAGGAGTTTCACGTAGTAGACCACTCTCCCTAGCCACACCCTCTTTTATTATGCCACACCCTTAACTAGTCTTTCTTCACAGCCCCCTTTGATGCTTTTGCCAGGTTGGATTGTGATAACGACTCTTGCTTGTCTGATAGAGAGGGATGTGTGAGTGTGTTTAGAAGTAGCCTACAAAGGTTAACAAAATAACAACAACAATAATAATACTACATGAATTGCTCTGCCTACTTTTGCCTCTGACACTGCCCTACCAAAGTGCCCATGGCCCTTGCCACAAATGCATATGTTTGTCCCAGGTTTGGTGTACCTCTAGCATACTGGAAGCGTTCTCCCTTCTACAAAGCTGGAACCATCCTTTCTAGCCATGTTTCAAGGTTGCGACTGAATAAATTAATTCCTTCTACAGAACATCGGTGAAGCAAGTGCAGGAGAAAGTTTTCACTTCAGACTCCTTTGATCAGCTGGGCCTCCATCCCCATTTGGTGGGTACTTTATTTCTTTGTGCTATGTCTCAGTAGTAGGAGTAGTTAATGAAATTTATTAAATGTCTTTCCTCAAAGATCCAATGCACCTTTACAAAAGTTCCTGTTCAGTTCCCAGCATACAGCACTAAATGTTTTATTTTTGTCTCTGCCTCCCCATCAGGTTTCAACCCTAATCTCTGTCTTAAAAATATCTAGCATGACCAGGTAAGTGTGTGGGTGTGTAATTATTGCATGAATAGAAGTTTTTATTGTAAGTTGCCTAGAAACTGCCCTGGGTTTGATGACTTAACAAATCAATTAATCAACTTCATTTTTGTCTGGAGAAAAGGCAAATTGGAAGAGACATGATAAATATGTAATTCTACATGGTGTGGAGGAAGTGAATCTCGTGATACTAAAAGTCAGGGATATCCAGTGAATGTGAATTTTGGATGGCTGGCAAACTCTTAAGATTTAGTCCCAAACCCTGGGTGCAGCACTGGGAAGGTCTTGTCCTAGGTCCCAACAGGGGACACACAGGAGGAGCTTGGAGAATGATCTCAATAGGCAGGCGCATGGTCCTTTGGACATCCCAGTTACAAACAATAAAGGCCTTTAGAAGTAATCACCAGCACTTTGGGTTGGTCTAGGAAGCAAACAGGAAGTCAGTTTAGCTGTTTCCATAAGAGAATTGCATGCTACCCATCAACAGCTTAGCCAAAGCAATTGGGACCCTTTCTGTTTTCCAGACTGGAGGTTCCCACTGCTGCACCACAGCATTTAGTTAACCTATTATTATCTTAACAGATATTAGTTACTTAACCAACTATTATGTATTGCTGGGGGATTAGACTAGATCATGCATAGGCAAACTCTGCCCTCCAGATGTTTTGGGACTACAACTCCCATCATCCCTAGCTAACAGGACCAGTGGTCAGGGATGATGGGAATTGTAGTCTCAAAACATATGGCAGGCCAAGTTTGCCTATGCCTGGACTAGATGAATTTTGTGGTTCCATACAGCTCTACAGTTCTAGGATTTTATTATTTAACTATTAACTGACAATTACTTAACAGTCTGACTATTATCTCATTGACTATTATCTAACTATTAATTAGCTATCATTTAACAGACTGAACTAGCATCTCTATAGCTTACACTAATGACCAGCCAGCACTATTAGGTGAACCAGCAACTGTTACATTCTTAATACTTTGACCTAAAAACGCGCCTTGTTTTTTCTTAACTTCTCCTTTTGTTGCAAAAGTGTTCAGAAGCAAACTATTCCCATACTATTGCAAGGAAAAGATGCGCTGGTGAGATCGCAGACAGGTTCTGGTAAGTGTGGGGGAGGTGTGTGTGTGTGTGTGTGTGTGTGTGTGTGTGTGTGTGTAGGCTGCTTGTTTGGGCTTTTCTTTAAAAGGGGGCCTACAAATAATTTTAAATATAGTATAAAGGAGTAGTAGGTGACCTTTGGCCCTCCAGATACTAGGCAGGGACTATTAGAGTTGTTGTTCAACAACACGTGGAGGGGTCAAAGATTCCCTGCACCTGGTGTAAAGTGACCCTTTGGTTGTACTGCATTGTGTGATGGTCAGTTGTGTGGGCACTTTGTTGTCTCAGGGATCTAACAGAAGTAGGGCAGTTGATTGATTCTGGCCCACCATGGGGAAAGAACAGTGGTGATGTCATTAGCAAGTGAGCAAGCTCTGTGCTAGATTTGGGAAGCCACCTTTGACATGGCGTATCAATGGCTAAACGTGTCAATGGTGCAGGGACAGGGAACTCGCTGTTCCTGTCAGCTCTGGCCAGCATGGCCAGTAGTCAGGGAAGATGGAAGCTAGAGTCCAACAGCATCTGTAGTTCTGTTGAGTCAACCCCATATGTTCCCACTCAACCACTTCAATCACTGGAACTGGCAATGTTACAGGTGCCACAAAATATCTTGTTCTGCCCTTGTAAGGACTCAGTCTTGTTGTGTGGTGGCACCTCTTGAGAGATAGATGGATGCAAAAGATGGAAGAATGCCTCTTATTTAGAAGAGACATTCCCAAGAGAGACAGAGAGAAATGGGGGGAGGCTGTGGAACCTGTTTCCCTCTTCGCATTGTTGGACTCCCAACTCCCATCAGCCCCAGCCAGGATGGCCAACAGACTGAGGATGATGGGAACTGCAGTCAGGCAACATCCAGAGGGTTTCCCACTCCTAATCTGAAGAATGAGGAGATATGTAAAGTTACAGGTAGGTAGCCATGTTGGTCTGCCATAGTCGAAACAAAATAAAATTCCTTCCAGTAGCACCTTAGAGACCAACTAAGTTTGTTATTGGTATGAGCTTTCGTGTGCATGCACACTTCTTCAGATTCTTCAGGTATCTAAAGAAGTGTGCATGCACATGAAATCTCATACTAATAACAAACTTAGTTGGTCTCTAAGGTGCTACTGGAAGGAATTTCTTTATTTTGTTTCGAAATATGTGAAATTGGTCTTTTCTAAAGGCCTATGCTCTGGCAGTCGAAGGCAACAGTGCCTTAGTCCACACACAGTTTTGCTTATGGCTGTTAAAATCTAATATCTTTTCTCTCGAAGGTAAAACTCTGGCCTACGGAATCCCTCTAGTACAGGCCTTGCAAAGAGCAGAGCCGAAAATACAGGTGGGTGTGTTGAAACGGGCTTTCTCTTTCTCTACCTTGTAAAAAAGAATAGCAGGTTTTCTCAACCACTTCATATTTATCAGTAATTCTCACAACAACCTTGGATGATGTCTTTAAGGTGGAGAGCATTCCCCCCCACCAGGATCAAGGACTGCCGTTCTTGCGCCTTTCACTTATGGGAGGATGCTTGCTGTTTTAAAAATTACTATGAAGGCTGAGTTCATTGGCATGGCTTGTGGCTCCCTCAGAGATTTTCTGATAGTCCCTAAAAAGCTCTTCTGGAAGCACCATGTGAGAAAAGAGAGATATCCAAGCAGACTCTGGCACTGCGGGGAATTGTGGCATGCTGGGTTGGTCGAAGATGACAAGGGCTCTTTCCCTTCTCTCTCGCGTTCCTCTGTGCCCAATGTTGCCACTTACCCTACGCCTCTTGTTTCCACAGCGTAGTGATGGTCCGTATGCTCTCGTACTGGTCCCAACCAGGGAGGTAAGTTGCTGGGCATTTGTGATTAACTCCTAACCACACCGGTTTTATGGTTAGTAATGTTGCTAGGGGGCAGCAGGCAGCCTTCAACCTAATTGCATGTGGGTAACAAGGAGAGTGGCACAGAGAGAGGGAAGGGGTGGTTGAAAGGGGGGAAGGAGGGAGAGAGAAGGGGTGGTGAGGAGAAGGGGAGGGGAGAGAAAGAGAGTGCTTGCTCTGCATGCAGAAGATCTCAGGTTCCATACCCAACAGGTCCTGGTAGGACTGGGAAGGATTCCCTGCTTGAAACCCTGAGGAGCTGCTGCCAGCCAGTGTAGACAGTGTTGAGCTAGCTGGACCCACTGGCCTGACTGGGTATACCACTGGAAGGAGTGCAGAAAGAAGAAATGCCATGGTGCATCTGCACTAGTGAAACCGGACACCTTCAGCGGCCCCACCTGCAATAAAACATGTCTCTCTCATATTGGCCTCTACAGCCATAGCAGGCGCCGTAACTCTCCAGTGGTTTGACTTTACCCCCTATGGCACATTCTTCCATTGTCTCTTGAGACAGACAAATGCAAACAACAAAAATACCAAGAGAACCAATGGCTTTCAACCTTTTTGAGTCCACGGCTGCCTTGACCAACTCCATTCCTTCTGTGGCACACCCTGTCAGGAACCCAGTTATGTCACCCCTTGCGTGCAGAGCTGTCAGCCTCTCACCCTTTTTCGAACACCCTCCTTTGTGGAGTGTTCCCTTGGGTGGCAGCAGTGGGCGCTGCTGGGCCTGCATGGGGGAAAGGCTCCCCTTCAGCACCGGGCACTCAGCTCCCAGGCAGGCCTTGCACACAGCAAGCACAAGAAAGGCTAGCACAGCACCTGCCTGCCTGCTTGCCCGGCCTCCCACTTGTCTGTTCATTCCCAACAGCAAGGCTGGTGGCTGGCTGGATTCCCTCAGCCACTTGCTTACTCTGAGGCCTCCTCAGCTCCTGGCAACCAGCACTCCTTGGTCAGCCCAGAGCCACCATTCGCCTGGGGAGCTTGTAGCCAGGGCTGCTGCAACAAACAGCTATGCAAGCCTTTGGGAGGCAGAGATGCGAGAGGGCATTAAAGCAGGGAGGGAAGGAAAGAGGGGCAGAGGCCAGTGTTGCCCGCGACACCCCTGACCATCATTCAAGGCACCCCAGGGTGCCACAGCACACTGGTTGAAAGCCACTGGTTTATGCCAAAGGAGAATGATGTTTTAATGCAAATTTTGTGTGAATGTGTATTAATTTGGTTTAATCCCTTCTTTTCTCCAGCTAGCCCTGCAGAGCTTTGAAACTGTCCAGAAACTGTTAAAGGTAAATATTTACTTTTGGGAAAGTCATTTTAAGTTCTGTGTTGTTCAACCTTTGATTTCCTGATGTTGTTGGACTGTAACTCCCATCATCTCCAGCCAGCTTAGCCCAGTATTCAGGGATGATGGAAGTTGTGGTCCACAGGTGTCATGAGACCCATGGTTGAAAATACTGTTTAGAGAAGGAGATACGAGATAATTAGAGAGAAGCTTGGGGTGCAGAGAGGTAGCCAGAGGTTCCTCAATCCTCTTCAGCTTCCCCCTTCTGTCTTGGGATGGGGGCTTCTGAATAGTCAAGTTCAGCATACATTGGCCATGCTTGCCCAATAGAATGTAAAGTTTAGCAATGGTTCTGATATTGCACAGCCTCTGTATAGCACTGCATTAATGTATAGTAATGTATTAAACCCAGGATAGAACTATAATGGGTGCATGTGTCTCTCTGTACCTACAGTAGTTCCCTAGTCACTTGGAGACAAATGCATGCTCGCCATAGGTGATCAGCTGTGCTGTTTGGGGGCAAGGGGTGCATGTTCATGTAACATTAAGTCATCGTTTAGCATTACTTCCTTACAAGACCAACATCATGGACAAAGGTGGGATTCTGTCCTCATTGACTTGTCCGCTAATTAATGGTGGCTGGTGCCCATTGGGACTAGTGGGACAGAAAGCAGGGACCCCAAACAGTATGTAGAGACAGAGCCAACTCATTCTAGTTTTGATCCCATCCTCCTCCCTGCTAAGTTCTGAAAGGGCAAAACTAAGACCCAGGAGGAGGAAGCTGACAGGCTAGATGAAAGTAAGCAGGCAGTGGGGGCTTACAGGAGGAAGATTGGAGGTGGGGCTTGAATTAGTTGGCTCTGCCTGTCTTAGGCTCTGTCTCTGCCTACAGTTGTTCTCCCTGCCTTCCACACTACCAATCCCAGAAGCCACCACTACCTGGCTCTTCACATCTCTGTGTGTACTGGCCGTGCCTCCTGATAGAAAGGAGCACAGGTTAGATCAGTGACATACAGAGATGCAGCAGAGACACTCCTCTGTGGATAAGTGCCTTGTGCTTACATTATTCTACAAGGGGCAACACTAGAGGCAGAAGCTGACAGCCAGGGCCACCACCCTTGGACGGGTTATAAGGGAGAAGGCAAGCAGGGGTGGACTGTCTGGGAGCAGACTGGGGTTCTTGGGGCATTGCCCCATTCATCCTAATGGGCCAGTCTCCACTGCTTTGAAATAACCCCTGAGGATTCTGGAGCACATTCTAGGGCACCCACTTGATTCACATCACGTCCTGGCCTGTGCCCCTTCTATCTTAAGCTGTGTGAACTGAGGGGGCTTGCTAGAACATATCCAACTCTCCCCTGAGCTTTGCAGATGGCATGTGGATCATATAGTGGGGTGGGGGATGTTTGACCCTCCAGATGTTCCTGTACTACAGCCCCCATTATCTTTGGCCATGCATGCTGGGGCTGATGGGAGTTGTAGTTCAGCAGCAGCAGGAGGGACAAAGGTTCCCCACACCTGATAATAGAGTCAAAAGGAACTTCAGCGATCATGTGGTCCACCCCTCCTGGTCAATGCAGGAATCGGTGCAAGAAGACCACTGGGGTGTTGCTGGACTGTTTTTGTTTTAGAAGGAAAGCCTGTCTGCTTCCTGTCGCTCATTGTCGAACACCCTGCCTTTGCAACTTGGTTTGAAATGTGAGTGCCCCACTTTTTCAGTTATCCACCACTCTTCCTCCCCCCCCCCATTTAGCCCTTTACCTGGATTGTTCCTGGCGTGTTGATGGGAGGAGAGAAGAAAAAGTCTGAGAAAGCCAGGTAGGACATCACTTTCATAAAACCTGTAGGGGTTATTTTTTTTTTAGTTCACTCTTTCTCCTCCAGTCCCTTTCATCTGTCACTCTCTCTCTCCCAGGGTGCCTTTTTTTTATTAGTGGGGAGAGAGTGACTTTGGATCAGGCTGTGAGTACCCCCCACTGTGGATCTTACAAAAAACGGACAGCTGAGCCAGCAGGAAGTGTGTTCATCTTTCTCTCTCTGGTTGTAAAATGTTGATGAGCTTCTTTAGCCTGTGATCCCTGTCGGTGTGTGTAAGATTCTTTCTCTACTCTTCTCCGCTCCCCTCCTCCCCCCAAAGGATCTGCTGTTCCACCCAGGTCTCTTGCAAGTTCTTCTGTTTGCTCCACTGATGGGACAGGGAAGGACCATAGCTCAGTGGCAGAGAATCTGTTTGGCATGCAGAAGGTCCTTTGTTCAGTCTGCAGGTTGGACTGGGAATGTTCTCATTGTCTGATACTGAGCTAGATGAACCCAATTGTCTGACTCGGTATAAGGCAACTTCTTATTCAGAATGACAAGAACTGGGATCTTGGAAGTTATTTTTTAGGGGAAAGGACTATGGCTCAGTGGTAGAACATCTGTTTTGCATACAGGGAGTCCCCCGTTCAATCCCTAGCATCTCCAGGTATGGTTGGGAATGTGCCCTGCCTGAAACCCTAGATGATTCTCAGCTAGAAGGACCAATGGTCTGACTAGGTATAACACAGCTTCCTATTTGTTTGGAACCATGTCATGCTTTTTTAAGAGGGAAGGACTGCACCAACAGTGCTAGAGCATCTGTTTGCATGCAGAAGGTCCCAGGTTCAATCGAGATGGGTTTGTGGATGACCCCTGCTTGAAATTTTTGAGAACTGCTGCCAATCAATGAAGACAATACTGTGCTTGAACCAATGATTTGACCTCTGTATAAGGCAGCTTCCTATGTTGCCATTTTGCAATAAGAAAGTGTGTGTGTCTTTCTTAAGAGAAAAGGGCAGCTTAGATTATGTGTCTGGAACTACCTTGGGATTCCACTTCTATTGAGCCCTTCAAGCATGACTAATAGTCAAGGATGACAGTAGCTCTTGCACAGCAACATCCAGAGGATCACCATGTTGGTTATCCCTGCCTTAGATCTTCTGGGGAAATTCTGCTTGTGCCACATTCTGTGAATATCACAGGGTGCTAAACAAGAAGCAGTCACCCCTGTACAGACACCCTTCCCTCTGCCATTTGTGAAGCAACAGCCATCAGCTGCTTCAGACACTTGTGAAGACTAATCTTTTTCCCGACCCATAAGATTGGACCGCTTTAAAGTTTATCTTGAGTTCCCTATTTTTAAATTTGTTTTTACATGCTTTCATGCTAGTGTTTTACTGATCTATGTCAATTTTTTCTTTCAACCATGATGTTTGCTATTTTTATGCTGTGTTCTACTTAGAGGCTCTTTGGGTGGTGGGTTCCCGTGTTTGGAAAATTGGCAAGTTACCTGTTCTGGATGGGGTTGTGCTCCCTCTGAAGGACTAAGTTAATGGTTTGGACAGGGGTAGCCTCACCGCTATAGTCCATGCACTGGGAACCTTGAACCTAGATTACTGTAATGCGTTCTATGTGGGTTTGCCCTTGGGTCTGATTCGGAAGCTTCAGCTGCTGCTGAATGCTGTAGCCACATTGCTGATGGGAGTTTCGGGTCAAGAACATGTCAGACTAGTATTAAAAAAGCTGCACTGGCTGTCTATCTACTACTGAGCCAGGATCAAGGTTCCTGTTTTGATTTACAAAGTCCTGAACAACTTGGATACCTCGAGGATTCTGGTTTGGAAGCAGAACTGAGGCTGGCTTGGCTCACCTGTGATATGAAAACCATGAACCTTGGCAAACAAAGAGGTTCAGTGTGTTGTATGTGTCAGGATTAGAGATCACAAAGGGAGGGAGGAGCTTATGAACAAGGTGTGATCTTTTGTTAACAGTTAGCCTGTTTTACCCATGTGTTCAATCACCCTTCTTCTGATTTTTTTTAATTAAAAAAAAATAGATTACGCAAAGGAATAAACATCCTAATTGCCACTCCTGGCCGCCTGGTAGACCATATCAACTCCACCAAATGCATTCACTTCCGCCACATCCAGTGGCTGATCCTGGATGAGGCAGACAGGTAAGCAATCCTGGCTTTATCCTCAATTGTTGGAAATACCTGCCCATGAGGGAGGTGGGATCTTTGTACTCCTTATGAGACAACACACAGCAGGTAAGAACATTGGAAGGTGCCTTATATTGAGTCTGTCTAGCTCAGCACTTTCTACACTGACTGGGGGTGGCTCTCCAGGGTTTTCCCCAGCCCTTCCTGGCAGGAGATGGTAGGGACTGAGCCTGGGGCCTTCTGAGGATGCTCTGCTACTGAGCTCCCATAATGCCAGGTTGCCACCATGAACCAGGAAAGTTGGGTGTGTTGCTTATTCTCGTGCTGTTCCTTCCCCCCCCCCCTTATCTCTCACCTGTGTTTCAGGATCCTGGATCTGGGTTTTGAGAAGGCAGTCACTGCAATACTGAATGCCGTAAATGCTGACTGTGAGAAGCGGCAAAACGTTCTTTTGTCGGCAACGCTTACAGAAGGTAAGTGCTACATTGGTGCTCCTATTTTCATTGCAGCAGCCACTGTGGGAGGAGGGGCAGATGGGGAAGTTGTCGTTGTATTCCAGCTCTAGCTGTTGATCAGAAAGTCATTGGTTGCAGGGAACTTCTTCCCCTTTTTCAGCCCAAGGACTGAATTCCTTTCTGGGCAACTTTCTAGGGGCGACATGCCAGTGGTGGGTGGAGCCAGAGGCAAAGTGTAGGCTGAGAGCAAATGTAAATTTTACCTTTTTAGAATACACTAGTTTCTATACACACACACATGATCAGAGTTCAAGGATACATCCCAGCCAGGCTAAAGCTCTCAAGAAGGGTAAGAAGCAGAGCCAGTGAAGGCTGTGGTCTGGGGAAGAGTTCCAAGGGCCAGACAGAGGCCTAGAGGGCCACATTTGTTCCTGGCCCTGAGGTTCCCCACCCCTGAGATACAGTTTTCAACCAGTATCTCATTAATATTTGTAAGCTCCTCTGGGAGCCATTTCATGTTGAAGAACAGGATAAAGAAACAGTGATACTAAATAAATATTCCTCCCCTGCCTGAAACAGGAGTCTCGAGGTTAGCTGACATCAGCTTGCATGATCCTGTTAACATTTCCATTGCGGAAGGATCACTGGGGTCAAACACTTCCAAGGCAGAAGCGTGTGCTAAGGAGGATGCCAGTGTGCCTCCAGTGAGCCTGGAACAAAGAGGATTTGCTGTACCGGAAAACCTCCAGCAGAATGTCGTGGTTGTCCCAAGCAAGCTAAGGCTTGTGACGCTGGCAGCATTTATCCTTGGGAAGTTGAAGGTAAGGCTCTAGTTCTGTTGGATGACAGGTTAATGGGTGGGCCTTCCCCATATATTTTCCTACAGTATACTTGTAGGAAATGACCCCTCTCTTAAGGGTTTATTGTTTAGAATGTAATAACATAAGAAGTGCCTGATGGATCAGGCCAGTGACCCATCTAGTCCAGCATCCTGTTCTCACGGTGGACAAAAATGAGATGCCCCCCAATGAGGAAAAACCTGTGAGCAGGACCCAAGCACAGGAGCAGTCTCCCATCCTGTGGCTTCCATCGACCAGTATCCAAAAGCATTACTGCCTCTGACCATGGAGGCCAAACATAGTCATTGTGATTCGTAGCTACCAATAATAACCTTATGCTCCACAAATTTGTCTCCTCCTGTTTGAAAACTACCCCAGTTGGTGGCCATTGTTACATCTTGTGAGAGCAAACTCCATAATTGGAGCGCTGTGCAAAACAGTCCTTTCTTTTGTCTGCCCTGAATCTCCCAACGTCAGTTTCATTGGATGTAGTTGAATTTTAGTATTATATGAGGGAGGGAGGGAAATCTCTTTCCACTTCAGTTCAATCCAGCTTGGATCAGCCCACCTAGTCCAGCATCCTGTTCTCACAGTGGCCATCCAGATACCCATTATGGGAAGCCCATAAGGAGGACCTGAGTTCAACAGCAACTCTGCCCTCCTGCAGTTCCCTGCAGTTGGTATTTAGAGGCCTGCTAGTAGCCACCAATAGCTTTATCTTCTGTTAACTTTCCCCCACCCCTCCTGCGGAATTCCACAGTACACTCAGCCCTTGATTTGTGTCTGTTCTTATTCCCACAGTTTGAAAAATGCAACAAGATTATTGTCTTCTTCTCCAGCTGTGAGCAGGTGGAGTTTCACCACACCCTCTTCCACAAAGTCTTGGCTGTGGACCTTGAGCAGCCGCGGCTTCCTCCTTCGCCCTTGACGTTCGCACGCTTGCATGGTGACATGAAGCAAGAGGTGAACTGCCCACTTTCCCAACGCCCCCATTCAGGAGCCGGCCAAAATTGGCTGGAGGTTTTCAAAGGCAATCAGGAATCCTGCTTTTTCCACATGCCATTTTTGGGAAATTGTTCTTTAAAAAGAAATGGGGCTTAGTCCTACTCAGAGTAGACTAATGGATAGCCCTGACTACATTAGGTCTATTCTTTTGGTGGGTCTATTCTCGGATACTATCCACAGCCTAATAGTGAGTAAGTGGTCTATCTAGCTTCAGTATTGACTGACTAGCAGCAACTCTCCAGGATTTCATACAGGGCACATTTCCCAGCCCTACCTGATGGTCCCGGGGATTGACCTTGGGACTCTCTGCATGCAAAGCAGCTGCTCTGCCACTGAGCTGTGCTGCTTCTTGTGTGTGAGAGAAGGAGGAAATGTGAGAGCTGTCGGGTAGTGGTTAGAGAGTCAAGCTAGGGCTGAGGAGACACGGGTTCAAATCCTCACTCATCTATGAAGTTGTCATCGGACAACTTTGGTTTTCGAAAGGACTTTGGGGGCCTCAGTGGGGTGCCTAAACAGGAAGAGGCTCTGTCACATTCCCAAGTTGTGTTGCAGCTGGTACACCTTGAGAAATAAAGAAGCTGCAGTTATGTCCTCGTCTGCTCCTTTCCCGTGGCACCTGGAAATGTGCTTTTCTTGCCCTTGGAATTCCCAACCTCTCTCCAACCCGAGAGAGACAGAGTAGGCTTGGTCTAGCCTGATGCAAACCCCAGCTGTTAGGACAACCAAAATACCATTCCAAAGCCAGCAGCAGAGGGAAAATCCTGCCTTTTAGGGCCCAGTGTGCAATTAGCCCTCTGTATCTTCGAATTAAAGGCATTAATGGAACTAAATTGTGCCTCCCATATGGTGCTGCTGGGCACAGGCTGGTCTCATCAATACAAGGTCCTTTCCTTGGGGTTTGAGGGCAGCTTGGCCTAGTTGCTTTCTTCGGTGCACACTGGTGCATCTAGTAATATCCTCTTCCATGCCTATTCTGCTCTCATTAATTATCAGCCCCCACCCCAGATGACAGGGTTTATTTATTTATTTTTAAAACCTCTGCAAAAGTGCCTTTAATATGATATGCAGATTTGGCTCTTAGGAAATTGCTTTATAATATATCGAGTGACACCATTGGTCTGTCAAGGCTTTATCGTTCCTGCCAATGAACAGCATTAAGTAAACAAGATAGGGTGAGGTCTGACTGGAGGTAGCCAAATGTTCCCATCTTGGAAAGGGGGGGCGGGAGAGAAGACCCAGGTACCTACTGACTTTTGAACTTGACATCAATACCAGGAAAGGTCCTAGAACAGTCGGTCTGTGAGCACTTAGAAAAGGATATTGTGAATACTAACACCCAGCACAGGTTTCTCAAAAACAAGTTAGGCCAGACAAATCTCATTTCTTTTTTTGATGGAGTTACCAGCTTGGTGGAATTCTGTGGACATAGTATATCTTGATTTCAGTAAGGCTTTTGAAAAAAAATCCCCCATGATATTCCTGCAAAGAAGGTAGTAAGATGTGAGTTGAATGAGGTAACTTGTTAGGTGGATTTGTAGCCAGAGCCCATACTAGCCCTTGAAGGCTATTGTGACAGTAAATTAGTTAATTTAAAATCTACCAGTCAATATTAGAGGGGAAAGCCATGTCTGAGAGTTCCTCTTTCATCCTCGTTGCAGAACTAAGATAATAACTAACCAACAAGTTTTCCCATTGCCCAGCCCCTTGTGTTGAAATCCCCCTGAATGATTAACCAATTATATGGCTTTAATTAATCTACTTATTTGTGTAACGCTATCCAAGCACAGTTTTTGTTAGAGCAGTATAAGATAGGTCCCTGCTGCAAGGAGCTTACAGTATAAATAATTTAAAAACCAATTAAACATGCATCATATTTGGTTATTTATAATTAGTTTGCATAAAATTTTTTCCTCAGCCTCTCACATTGGCAGGTCTCATAGGCTCTATCCAAACCCCCAAATCCTTTGTAACCTTTCATGATCCATGTCCTGCCCATCTACAGGATTAATTTTGCTCACGAAGCACACGGATGCTTGCCTCATAAATCCCTTTATTTCTTTTAGGAGAGGACGTCTGTCTTCCAGGACTTCTTGCAATCAAAGACGAGCATTTTACTCTGCACAGTAAGTTACTGGATAATAAGTTGACAAGAGCAGTTGAGCAGTATATCGCACCAAGCAAGCTGGGGTTAACTCTACATTAGCAAAACAGGATCTGCACAGGAGTGTCATGTCTAATGAGCACAGCAACTCAGGTCTTGCCCCCATGAGGCAGTTGCTGAGACTAAAGGTCCTGCCTCCCCACAGCCGGTTATGTCTCCTCCTTTGCAGGGGTTTTTTCCAAGCGGTCAGAGACTGCGCCTGTGTGCCTGTCTTTGCTTCTCCCACTTTATGCCTCTCCTGGTTCTGGGAGACTGGGGGGGGGTGAGGTTGCTTATCACAGCAGGAGGGGGAGACACTCTTCACAAGCCTGACTCATTTCCGCTTCTTTGCTCCCCTCCTTTTCTACTTCAGCTTCCACCTCTGATTCCAGTCTGCTGTCTGCCACAGACTCTCCCTGCTCCCTAAGCCCTGTTACCTCTTCAGCTTCTGGCACCTCCTTCTTCCTCTTCTCTCTCTGACCACTCATCATCATCCTACCCCCACTACCACAGCTCTGAGCCTTCTTCCCTTGGGGTTTCCCCAGCTGGTTCCTCCCACCATTCTTTAGCATCCAACCAGTCCCTGGCATAGCTTTGAATATGAGCAAGTATAATTGACACCCAGTTTATCTTGTCATCTGGCAGGGAAGGGCATGGAATGAATTCAGGGTAAGAGGAGTCCAAAATAGAGGAGGAGTGAGGACTGCATGCCCAGTGGATTTCCAGTTGCCATGTCTGGTGTTTGTCTAGTCCTGATTAACTTAGAAAACTAAGAATACTGAGATCAAAGCACAATGACCTGTTTTATTATAAACTCAAACTCGCTTCAAGGGCGGATAGAAGACCATCACTGCTTGTGGGATGCTAGTAACCTCTCTCTACTGCTTCAGACTGCTGCATCACTACACAATTTGCTCACTTAACCATGGCAGCTGTTAAGCCTGGGAAATCTGTGTGTCTCAGTGATGGCTGCCTACCATAAATGTGTAAATTAACAGCAATCAGGAGCCGTTGGAGCTGAAAAGTTCTGGCCACCTCTGACGTTCTGGGTTGCCATAATGTGGCTTTGCTTGATGATTTTTTTTTTAATTGGAAAATGGTTGCAAGTTTTGGGAATAGGAGCAAGGTGGGCATCAAAGAGTCCTGCTGGATCAGGCCCAAAGGTCCAGCAGCTAATTCCCTTCCACTGCTGATAATTTCCAGTGCCTTTAGTTGCTCACTAACCAAGCAGGAAGAGTGTAGCCTTCTCCTCTTGTCTGTCCTCAACATCCATATTTAGCAGCAGACTGCCCTTGGGTATAGCAGCTATATTTCCAATTGCCAGAGCTGTAATGTGGCTAGTCCTTATGGATTTCCAGTTGCCATAGTTGAGGTCCTGTTTGTGGGCTTCCCATTGGGACACCTGGTTGGCCACTGTGAGAACGGAATACTGGAGTAACCTGGCCTCCCTTGATTTGAACAAGCAGGATTGGCCTGCCATACCGTTTGGGACCGTTTGGTGCAGCTACAGCAGTCTACCTCCAATGAAAGAGTTTTTGTGTGGGTTTTTTTGTTTTGATTTTGAATTCCTACTATCTGAGTAGTGAGGAAAGCTGCTTGGATTTTCTGCCTTCAGGTCCCCAAATCATCTTCTCCTGAGGAGTAAAAGCCTATGCTTCAGACTTTCTCTAGAGTGCATGAGTCCCATGATCTTGTGTTTGCCATGGATCTTTCTTTGACTAGTGGGCATTTTTCAAATTTTGAGAGTGTTGGGGATGCCAGTTAAAAAATGGCTGCCATGGAGTGGGCGTGTCATGACACAAAAATGACTACTGTGGAGCACAGCATTAACACAGAATTAAAGAGAGAACCACCCCCAACAACTATGCTTACTATGGGAAGTCAGCTATGCCCTGTTGGTCCTGATTATGGACATCACACATACACACACACACACACACACGCTATCTAACAACAATGAGCATTCTTCAGTATGAGGAAAAATATATGAGGTAGCCACAAATAAATAGCTTAGTGTGTGCCTGCACATTTTGCCGCATAACTTTCTAGAAGGGCTAGAGACTTGCTTTTTGTAAAAATAATAATGAAAAATTGGTCTGGGGCACCTTGCCAGAGGCAGCCCTGAAAACCTTCAAGGTTTGTAACCTTTGATGTAGACAATACTGAGCTAGATGGCCCACCAGAGTTTCCTATGGTGTTCCTATGCAGTAATTGTAAATTTTTGCCTAAACACGCCAATTAACGTTTGAAAAACAGACCAGGGCTTCTCTTGCAAAATGTCTGTGCTTTCTCCTTCACTGAAGTTCTTTGCTTACCTTTCTCAGGGAGGTGCCCCTGCTTTTTTAGGGGGGGAGCAAGTTCAGTGAGAGGAAGATCATTTTGGAGATTTGTTTGCCTGTTAACTCCATCACGCTAACTCATCCTGCCAGTTTTCTGGCGGGCGCGGCCAAACGCTTTCGCCCTCTGACAGCTTTCTGCACTCTCCCCCTCTCCTTCCTCCTCCAATCGTGCAGCCCAATCTGTCACTTGGTCGACGGGGGTCCCTTCCCCGCTGATGGCTTTCGACACTCAGCTGTAATGACTCTTGGCAGACTGGGAAGGCATGAGAGCTCCTACCTTCCGCTTGGCCCTCTCTCTCTCCCCACCCCCCGACTCTGCCTCTCTTTCTCGCTTCCCCCTGTTTTAGCTAAAGCGCTTTGTGTGTGCCTCTTTTTGGTAAATAAATGAGTCATTTTAATCCAACTGACAGCCTGGCACCTGAACGAGCTGCCTTCCATCTGCACCTTCTAGGCCTTGCGGAGGCTGCCAATTGTCAAGACTAAGGCCTTCAAGGCCTCACCACCACTGAGTGCCCTTTCAGGAACGACTTCATCAAATTTCTTCCTCTCTCTTCTGTCCCTAAATCTTGGGGGTGTTGGTGGGTCCTGAGCATTGGGATTGTACACAGGATCCAAATTTGGAAAGATTTTTTCCTCAGCTCCAGAGGTGGAGATGGAAGTGCAGCAAAGACAGAAAACTAACTTTGAGCCCTTGCCCATTCATGGTATTTATACCAGGCCAGGCCAATCCAGAGGCTTCATACTACTGGTAAGACATGGGTGCTGCGGTTCCTTTCTCCACCTAAGGGGACCTTTATGTGCACATAGTCCCAGTCACTGCATTTAGACCCCAGCCTTTGCTCACAAGGGACCTTTTTGATCCCAGGGTTGCTGATAACAAATTTTGTGGCCTCTTAAGCCACCAGGCTCACTGATTTTTATTTTACTTCCTATGCGAAAACTCCAGCCTACGGGTCTGGTCCTTGAACCTCCCCAGGTCCCACCCCTTCACAAGCCCCACCCTCTTTCCCCAGGCACACCCTCTTTTTCTGCAGGCCACACCCTCTCAGCAACCTTGCTTCAAATCCTTCTCCAGTGTTTTTGAACTCTAATAATACCTTTGCTTTTCTGGATGGAGGATAATAAAGAGAAGTGTGTTTAGAAATTAGGCAGCTGTACAAAGGCAATTTTTTGTGCTCCTTGTCGCCCACAAGGCCCCTGAACAATTGTCCAGAAGAGAAAGTGGCCCTTGGGTTCCTGTCCCTGGTTTGGTGCAGCTCGACAAGGAATCTTGAATGAGCATTGCAGCAGCTAGACCCTGTTGTCTCACACACCACCCATTTAGGAACTGGCTTCTAAAATGAGACACAATCCTCATTCCTTGCCAAAACGGCACACTCAGTGGTCCTGGAAGCTGTATCCTCCTCTTAAACAAAAGTTCAGGTGTGGGGGGCTAGTCTCAGCAGTGAGTGTAATGCTGGGGAGAGAGAAAGAGGGTTCAGCCAGTAAACTCATGCTATGGACTGTGTGCCCTGGGGCCTCAGATCCTTTATCAGGCACAGAAGGGAATAGCAGCCTACAACTCCAGCTCCTACCATTGGCTAGCCGTTTGAAGCATCTAGATTGGTCAGGCCCACTATCAGTGTCCTGATTGGTGGGTTAGGGGAGAGGGTTAATTGAGCAGCACCTTCTGCCCCAGGCTGGCAGAACGTATCCTCTGGGTTGGCTAGACTGGTATAAATACCAGAGTCATGATCCCTTCTGCCTTTGCCTGGCTGAGGGAATGGGGCCCCCGTGGCCTGTTTCAGATTTCGTTTCAAGGCCTCACTCAGGCTCCGTCCTCCTTGGTGGTTTTGTGCCTGTTTTGAAGGGTGGTAGGACAGAGATCTCGATTACTTGGAATGCTCATTTAACCCAAGTTCTCGTCACCAGTGTCCAGCCACCTTCTCTTCTCCTGGGAACTTTAGCCAAATGAGATGATTCGGTTGATGTGCGATATTACACACCCACACCATTAAGTTAAAGTCTCATAACATTTTATGGGAGTGCTGTTGCCATTCGCAGAAAATCTGGCCCCATTCACACTATACACTTAAAGCAACATCTTACCACTTGAAACAGTCAAGCCCTCCCCCAAAGAACTGGGGGAACTGTCACTTGTTAAAGGTACTGAGAGTTGTTAGAGAACACCCACCAATTCCCCTTCCAAACTTAAAATTCCCAGCAATCAGTCCCTTTTCCTAGGGAACTCTGGGAACTGTAGCACCAGGAGGGAAATATGACTCTCTGGAAACCCCTCAGCATTCTTAAAGCATGATGGAAACTAATTTGTTACGGGTGCTGAGAATTTAAAGAGATACCCTTCTGGAGCTACTATTGCCTGAGATCCCTGGGAAGAGGAATTGATTGTTAAACTTCTCTCCAGGAGGGGGAATAGGGTTTTCATAACAACTCTCAGGACCCTTAACAACAAACAGATCCCAGGCTTCTTTGGGGAAGGTCATGGCTGTTTAAAGTGGTATCATAGTGCTTTAAATGTGTGGTGCAGATGTGGCTCTAGTTGCACCTGCAGAATCAGAATAACTGTGCATGAGGGGTGTGAGTGAATGAAAGTGTGATTTGTGTTGGGAGGCAGCTGGTTTTAATTGCAGGAGAAGAGAGTGAAAACCATGCTGGCGAAGAACTGTAACCAGAGATGATATATTTGCATACTCATTACGGCTTTGCATGGTGTTGTGCCTTGATCTGCTTAAACTAATAACCTCTTTTGGCAGTGTATCTGCTTCATCAAGTGGACTGGGAACAGGCGGCGACTCGACGCCGGTCGCGGCTGGGTGTAATAAATCCCCCTTCTTAACTTGGCAGCTCCTTAAAACTAAATCCAATATCTTGGCATAATGGCATCTAATAAGCTGAAGCGATCGGTCAAATCCAATTTAAATCCCTTAACCCCCCCTTTTTTTGGCACTACGAAAGGAAAACTCAACTAGGGTTGTGTTGGACCTGGATGGAAAGTATTGTTTTATAGTTACGCTTTTTTATATATATATAAAAAATTTGAAAATCCTCTTCTAACACTTATGATCGCTAATTGCAGTTCCAGTTGGAGAGGGCTTTTGTGGTTGGATCCTGCTTGCGGGTTTGCTAGAAGCATCTGGTTTGCCATGTGAGAACATGAGGTTGGTCTAGATGGGCCATTGGCTTGATCCAGCAGGAGTTTTCTTGTGTTCTTATTTGGCATTAGAGATTTTTCACCCGCCAGTATAGGTTTCCATGCTGAGGAATGCATGAGCCCCAGATTCTGCAGCTGTTAAGATCCCAAGTTTTGTTGGCATATGGCTGGAGCAAACCTTTAAACAGACAGTGTTCAGGCTGAGACTCAGTATGAAATAAGAAAGCTTCTGTTTATCAAGGGAAGTCCATTTTTTGATAGGAAGTTCTCTGGTGCTAGCTAGCTAACTAACTAACTAGGAGAAACAAATGAGCCAGTTTGCCCCTCAAGAAGGTATATCCAGGTAGACTTCGCAGCTAGAGGTCCAAGAGAAAGTGGATGACGGTGCAATGTAACTCATACAACTTGGGCTTCAGCACAGAGATCAAAGGGACAGATACAGGTTAGGACTCACACCTCTGGCTTGGTTCAGGTGTAAAATTTTGTTACTCTGGGAACAAGTCCTCTGCTTGCACACACTTCCCCTTTCCTGCTTCGCTTCAAGAGAGTTAATTCCTAGTAAACAATGGTTTGCACTTTGCCTTGCAAAATATGCTTTAAGTTAGTGTTCAGAAACAAAATGCAAACCATAGCTGCCGGTTCAGATGTAGTGTGTCATTTGTTGAAATCAAGAATGTAGGTGGAGAAGGGAGTTAATGAGCATAGGACTCATTCTTAATATTAATTTTTTTCCATATTTTTCCTGAAGTATGTTATTTAAAGGGCTGTGGATATGCATTCTTCATAGTGCATTGGGTTGAAATATCTTTTTATATAACAACTTATGAACATATGATCATGCATATATTTATTTGATTTAATTATCCAGCTTATTGGGAATTGTTCTTCACGGGCCCTTGCTAGCATGTTTGTTTAGCTCTTCCATTTTGTGGGTCTATAGGGGATGTTCTTATTTGAGTTTAGAATTGTTTCCTTCTTTGTTGCAATAGCTTTTTGGAGGTTAAGGTTCTCCCCTTTCTCTACAACCCCGCCCCAATTTCCCATAGAGTGCCAATCCCCAGTTTAGTGTAACATCTCCACCGTTGATTGATTGTAATTTGCTCCTGAACACCTTGGATGAATGACAGGATAAACCATAATAAATGTAGTGAACGTAAACCTTTCTAGTCTAAAAACTGAGCTCATCATACCTTGTTCCTTTTCAAAGGATGTTGCTGCTCGTGGATTAGACCTGCCACAGGTTACCTGGATTGTACAGGTAAGTTTTTCTTTCCTTTACTTCCTGTGCATGTGTGTGTTATGTGATTGACGGGTGGAGGGATCAATCCTCAACATAACGGAAACCTGGTGCAGAGCTCTGGTATGCTGTAGGTTGTGCATCAGGAGTGAGCAGGCATCAGGCTTGTTGATTCTACATAGGTTTTTAGCTAGACCTCTCAAGATCTAAAAACCAGAATCAGCCCCTGGCATAATTCTTTCCCAAAGCTCACTTGCTGTGCAGGATGGTTCTTAACTGGAAAATTGAGCCTAGAACCTTCTGCATGCAATGCAAGTGCTCTGTGATTGAGCTATACCTCCTTCCCAAGGCAGCGTATTGCGCGGGGGGGGGGGGGGGAATGAAATCCTGAAATCCGGTAGAGGTGCTGCCAGTCACCAGCTAGGTGGACCAAATACTCTGACTCAGTGTAAGGCAGTTTCCTATGCTACGCATCAGAGCAAGGACATATCCCAGCCAGGCAAAACCGCTCAAATCAGGGCAAGTGAGGGGTGTGGTCTGAGGAGTGTCCAAGGGCCAGGCAGGGAGGCCTGGGAGGCGGCATTCAGCTTCCCTACCTCTGGTATACAGGCACACACTTGCCCGCCATGCACATCTCACCAACATACCCCTCTAAACATAAATGCTCTCGCCAGTCCTAACAGCAGGTGTTCCACTGGCCTGTAAATAAGAGAGCAGTGCTTTTCTGCCATCAGGTCAAGGGTGGTTTAGAAATTTAATAAATAAATAAATAAATAAATAAAATGCTGCCTCCTTCCTGAATGTTCATGCCTCTTTTCAGGTGCAGGATTGGCTTGCAGGTTGCCCCCCCCCCCATTAGATGACAGTGTTTTGGAGACCCTGGGGAAGTTGCTGCTTGTCCAGAAGGCTTGGCTCGGTCATCCGGATAAGCCCGAGGAGAGACCTGTGGGAAGCAATTAGATTACTCTGTGTGTCTCGGGTGGCCCTGCAGCCTGTCGAAGGCATGCCAGAGGGCACAGGGAAAAATGATGGAACGGGGCTGTCGCTGATCGGTCTTTAGGTTTCTGATGAGGGCATAAGCAAACGACAGAGTAAGCTCACACTAGATAGGAACGGGAACGGGAATCTGCCTTATTCTAACTCAGGCCCTTGGTCTAGCTATGTATTGTTTACACTGACTGTCAGCAACGCTTCAGAGTTTCAACCAAGGGGTCTCTCCCAGCGCTAGCTGGAGATGCCATTGGGGATTGAACCTGGGACCTTCTGCATGCAAAGCAGATTCTCTGCCCCTGAGTCTATGCGGTGCTTTCCAGGAACATAGGAAGCTGCCTTATATGGAGTGAGACCCTTGATCTATCTAGTGCAGTGTTGCATATACTGTCTGGCAGCAGCTCTCCAAGTTTTCATGCAATCATAGAATCATTGAGTTGGAAGGGACCCTGCAGGTCGTCTAGATTCCAATGCAGGAATCTCAGCAAAAGCATCCATGGCAGATGGCTGTCCAACCTCTGCTTGAAAACCTCAAGTGAAGGAGAGTTCACCACCTTCCAAGGGAGTCCATTCCAATGTTGAACAACTCCTACTGCCAGCAAGTTCTTCCTGGTGTTTAGTCAAAATATCCTTTCTTGAAACTTGAATCTATTTGTTAGGGTTCTAGCCTCGAGAGCAGGAGAAAACAAGCCTCCATCTGCCTGTTAGATATTTGAAGATGGCTATCTCTTCTCCCCTCAGACTGGGATATCTCCTAGCCCTGCCAGGAGATTTCGGGGATTGAACCTGGAAGTTTCTGTGTGCAGAGCAGATTCTCTGGCACTCAGCTACGTACAGTCCCCCCCCCAAAGAAGGCAGTTCAGAAATTAAATTAATAAATATGGTGCTGCTACAACATGACACTCACCTTCAGGTGTCATTTGAGTTCTCTGCCCTCGATTCCCTTGCTTGCTAATTGAAAGCATAAACTGGAACCTGTTGCAAAAAAGAAGATGCGTGTTTTGAAATTATTGGGGGGGGGGCCAGGCAACCCGATCAGTCGGTCTGCGAAACCCGATTCACACATATGAGTGATTGCCCCATGTTGTAGTCCATCCTAAGGAATTGACCTTGCATGTGTGAAGCAGTCCTGCAAGTGTATGGAATGCAGCTCCCCCCCCCTTTTGTCATTTTTTAACATTTTGAAGCATGCACTCGGTGTACCGGTACATATACGGTAGCAATGTAATGTGTGAATCAGCCATCAAATGCCATGCCACTGTAAAGCTAAGCCTATGTAAATGCATCTCTCCGCTGAGTAGCAGGTCTCGGAAAGCTTTAAGCTAGCCAATTACTGTATACTTAAGCCAATATAATTTTAAGGGAAACCAACTCAGGTGCACGCTCTGGGTTTATTTGTCTCGCGCCTATGGCGAGCAGCTGATGCATATTAAGAAAGGAAGCAAATAGGTCACTGATGCCCCCCCACCCCCGCATAGAAACAAATTTTGTTTTTTAAAAAAATTGGTGAGAAGACAGCTTGGCCAATGTGTCATATTCATATGTCAAAAAAAAAAACCTTGTTACCACTATAGCTGTGAATGATGGTTGCAGGGATATGAGGATGATGGGTTTTGATAAGCCATTTCTTTCCTTGGAAAAGGAAGCTGATGTGACCTGGGATTTATTTTTCTAAATGACCTCAGACACAGCACTCTCTCTGATAATTAACCACCCATGCAATCTGCTAATTCCTTCTCTTCCTCTCTCTCTCACACACATACATTATTTTTTCTTTTTTTAAAAAAGTATAATCCTCCAGCTTCGCTTGCCGAATACGTCCACCGTGTTGGGAGGACAGCTCGGATTGGCAGTCACGGGAACAGCCTGCTCATCCTTGCACCTTCAGAGGCGGAATATGTCAACTTCTTGGCTTCTTGCAAGATTAAGTGAGTCACAAACTCCCCCCCCCCAGCACTCTGCTCCTCTCCAACCAAACTTCCTAGCTAAACCAATAATAAGGTATCTGCACTGCTGTGTCTCATTACAAATGGATGGTAGTTGCTACCTTCTTTTTAGCAGGTTGTTTTTAATGACAGCCGAAGTGTGATTCTCAAAGAGATTTTTTTTTTAAAAAAATCATTACAAAAAAGAATTAATGAAATTCTCAGTTGGTTGGCATCCTTGTGTCTCGAGAGACAATGGAGAGTGTGTGCCTTTGGGGGTAAAGGCGAGCTATTGGAAGGTTGCAGCGCCTGCTGTGACTGTAGAGACCGATATGGGAGAAATGGTGATGGTGATGAAACCAGTGCTAGTCCTACTCACAGTAGACCCACTGAAATTGGTGGACATGGCTAATGTGGGTCCATTAATTTCAGTGGGGCAATAGAACTTAGTTGGACACAACCAATTGCTTATAATAATTCATTATTATTATTATTGTTATTAATAGTCCATTAATAGAGACCATTGCATGGAAGCGAGAAGGTTTAAAACAACAGGAGAGGTTTGAATAGATTGGGGAGGAAGAAATACTGATTTTTATTTTTATTTTAATGTTTTGACAAGGAGATATAGTGGAGATGGGTACAATACCAAAAAGCTTACACAACAAAGCTGTTCTCAGTTCCCTTCTAGCTGTACTGAAATATTGCTTAAGACCACCACTTTATTCCTCTTCTATCCATGCCTTACTCAAACCTCTGCCGTTGTTTTATACTGCAACTTTTCCCTTCTCATTGTCCTTCCGTCCCTGCTTTACTCAAAGCTCCCCCTCTTCCTTTCCTCAGCTGCCGCATGGGTGAGTGATAAAGTAGCGCTAAAATATCACTTCACTCCTGGTAGCAAATGTTGCCTTCAAGATGAAGTTCCAAATAGAATGTAGTAATTTACAGCAAGTATTTTATTAACAAGCAAACACTCCTGTATGTACATCATCCATCACTTAGCCTTCTCTAACTGAACGAGCTTGCTTTTAAGATGCTATTCATCTTAAACATGTAGGAACATATATCAGCAGAAGTAGGAGAATAGGGAGGAGGTGGTGTGGAAATGGTGGTGGTCTGTTTGCAAGGGGTAAAAGGAGGCAAGAGGAGGGGTGGGGAAGGTGCAGATTAAAACGGGGGAGTGCAAAGGAGGGGATGCAGAAAAGGACAGCAGGGGACCAAGATGAAAATGGAGGTATGAGAGAGGCTGCAGAATAGGAAGAGAAACAGAGTAGGAGGTGGCCTCATAATTGAGTAAAAAGTGAAAAGAGTGCTCAGTAGTTACAACATGTGGTAGAGGAGGAGATTTGTTGAGTTATGCCTTCTGGATTTGTATGTGTAAAGCTTTTCTGTTGATGTGAGGCCCCGTCTTTGCTGATGTGGTAACTTTTTTTCCATATAAGTGGAACCTGCAACAAAAAGTTGCAGTGCGGTGTTTTCCTGTTCAGGGTACCAGCCAGTCAGCCATGTCCTCTATCACTATAATCCATTCCATCTCCCCACCCCATCTCAGTTCCCCATCATTTCCCACCAGGAGTCAGTCACCACCATTCCATGCCCCCTGTGTGTGTTTGGAGGTGGGGGGGCGGGGCAGGGGTTCTTCTTAAATATTTATTGTACTCCTGCAAGTCTTGAGATCTCACCAAGCCTGCTGCTACTTCACTCTTCTTCATAGATGGCGCTGTTTGGCTCGATAAGCTGGCCTAGGATAATAAATTTGCTGTATATAGGATTAGGTGGTTCAGTAGCTCTAAAGTGTTCCACAATTTCTATAGATAATGCTGGGATTTCATTACTATCAGTGGCAGCAATAGTAATAGAGAGGAGTGTGCAAAAGTGTGTAAGCTAGCCTATTGTACAAAGGTGATTTTTTGCATTTGTTGTTCCTCCCACTTTTGCCTCGGGCCCTGTTTGTCATGGGCATGAGGCCTCTGATAAGTTGCCCAGAATTGAGTGTGCCCTTGAGCTGTAAAAAAATTCCCCACCCCAGTTAGAAAAGGCTCCCAGTATCTCCCAGGAGGACTGGGGGGAAATCTTAAGGGGACAGGAGTCAGGACCCCTTGTTGTGGGACGGGACCTTGAGTTAGTGGAGTGTTTATAAAGTCCTCATTTCAGAATCTATGAGCCTAATTAGGACAGGTAGGTGCTTCTTGCTGTGTGATAGTTATCTATGTGGAACTGGATTATCCCTGTGTGTAAGTAAGAAGGGACTGATAGCAGGCTATGGGCTTAATGGATTACAGATCAGATCCGGATAGACAGTTCCAAGCCCAGGGCAACACGTGGCATCAAATCTAATTGCCCTTTCCGTTCATAAATGGAGCCTGGTGGAAATTTATCCTGACAATTTCAGTGTGGGAAACGAGGCAGAAGAATGGCCATGTGCTGGTCTGGCGCATAAACTATTGTGCTTTGAAAGCAAAGCTGTTCCGCCACCTTCTGAAAGGTTGGTCGCCTGCCTCTTGTCTCTCTTTAAACTAATGAAGCTTAATGAACTGATGTAACTGACAACAGTAATAATACGATTTGGGCACATTCATGGCAGATAGCAATTTGCTCTGAGCTAACTAACGCAAACAAATTGCTGTATGTGTCTGACAAGGTGGTCTCTTAAGTCCATGAAAGCTTATGCTGTAATAAATTTGTTAGTCTTTTTATTTATTTAGAGCATTTGTGTCCTGCTCTTCAGGTGAAAAGAGTCCCAAGCACGATTTACATGCAATCAACTAAAACATGACCATTCCCACGCAAAGATTAAAAATCTAAAAGATGCAACACAAAAGGAAAAGGTGATGGAGAGGGAAGAGGAAAAAAGCAAATTTAGGTACCACTTTTGTGGACCAGAGCCCACTTCATCAGATGCATGAAATATTATTATTATTATTTTGACAGGTACATATATACACATGGGTGGAGGGAGAGAAGATGTTAGCAGTGTGATCAGATGGATATATTATACAATATAAGAAACACAAGACTGTTGTGAGTGCTCGTTCTGCTCAGATCAGAGTAGGCCCATTGAAATTGATGGATGTGACTAACTTCAATGAGTTTGCTCCGAGTAATGCAACCCACAGAATGTGATAAAGCTTAAATGTACATAAGAACATAGAATGAGCTCTGCTGGATCAGGCCAATGACCCATCTAGTCCAGCATCCTGTTCTCACAGGGGCTAACAAGATGCCTGTGGGAAACCAGAAAACAGGACCTGAATAGAAGAACACTTTATCTCCACGTGGTTTCCAGCAACTGATACTCAGAAGCATTGCTGCCTCCAACTGTGGAGGCAGAGCATAGTCTTGGTTAGTAGCCATCAATAGCCTTCTCCTCTATGAATTTGCCCAATGCTTTTTTAAAGCCATCCAAGTTGGTGGCCACCATTCCCTCCTGCAGGAGTAATTCCATAGTTTAACTATTAGCTGCATGAATAAGTTTTCCCTTCCCTTCCCTTCCCGTCCCGTCCCGTCCCGTACATTTTTGGTAAAATGATATACAGTCATTTCTCAGAAAGCAGCATTGTCGCTTACATACAGGCATTGGTAAACCAATGAATACCTATAGCAGGATTTAAAAACAGATTCAGGCCACAGGTCATGGAATTGAACTTCTTGATAAGCTGTAAGTCAGCAGTTTCACACTGGAAACCCCCCTCCCCTTTATCTTGTTCAATACTGGCTTCTAGCAGCAGAATGTTCTTGCAGGATGAAATGTTAGATAGGAAACTGCTATACTGAGTCAGACCCTTGCTCCTTCCTCTGGCTCACTTTGGTCCACGCTAGCTGACAGCAGCTCTTTAGGAGTTCAGACAAGGAGTATTTCTCCTACCCGGAGATGTTGGGGATTGAACTTGGGACCTTCTGCATGCAAAGCAGGTGCTCTACCACTGAGGTGCAGTCCTTCCCCACACAATAACGTAGGATTCTAGTCCTTATAAAGGGCTGCATCAAATTGGAACATGGGAAGTTGCATTACACTGAGCCCATACCCTTGGTTCATCTAGCTCAGTATCTGCAGCAGCAGTTCCTGGGAATCAGAGTGAGAAAAGGGCTGATGCCCTTATGCCCAGAGGCATCTGATTGCCATTGTGGAAAGACAGTGCTGAACTAAACAGACAATTGGGTTTGATCTCGCAGGGCCCTCCTTACATTCTTAGTTCATAGCAGAGGCAAGAGACAAAACCAACAACTTTGTGATTCATGGCACAGGCTAACCTGGGGGAGTAAGGCCCACCGATCCTGACAGGACTGCCCTCTGAGGGAACATGGTCCAGATATGGCTTCCATCATTCCTCACCACTGCGCTAGATCTCAATAATCCCCGTTTGGTTCTTCTTGATTATATTTAGTCATAAAATTAAGATATGAATGGCAGAGCACTTTTCTTTCTTTTTTAAAAAAGTGGTGTTTTCCCCACTGCTCTGACACATTTGTGAATGAAAACGTCAAAGCCTCCCCCCACCTCCCCACTTGACAGTGATTTCCTGGAGATATCAAGATAGCACCCCCCCTTCCTCCAAAATTACTCCCGCTACCCCTGCCATTTCTCTCCTCACGCTTGGCATGCTGCCAGCTTGCAACCTTGCATATAAGCGAACTTCGTTCACTCAGCAGGGAGCACGTCACAGAAAAAGGGGCTGACGCTGGTGTGTGTGTGTGTGTGTGTGTGTGTGTGTGTGTGTGGCTTCATGCCTTCACGGGGATCCGCTTTCTTTTATAAACTTCGTTAGGCAGCTGTTAGGAAATAAAGCAATCGTCTGATGAGCTGTCGGCGAGGAAGCCCCTGTGCTGTTCTTACAACAATGCAATCCTTTTCAACCTGTCTCCCCCGCAACCCCCAAACAACCGCAAGTCTCAATCGAAGGAACCAAGAGAGACATAAGCAAAAAAAACAACACACACACACACACAGCAAAAGAAAAATTACACTTTAGAGCTGACTTCCTCTCCACTTTCCTTGTCTATTTCTGCTTTGAAACGTCAGTTTCATTCCATGTGGATGCAAAAGGAAGCTAAATTTTAAAGGTGTGTGTGTGTATATGAGAAATCAGGGGGTGGGTGGGGGAAGAGGCAGGGTTGTACAAAATGCTATCATGGTCTTAAGGGAAAGGTTAACGGAAGATAATCCAAGGTTCATACAACAACTACAAAACCCATTTGCACTGAGTTGATACCCAGGACACTGCGTAAGGGTTTTATGGATTGGTCTCTTGTTTGCTGCTCTGGGCTCTTCAGGGAGGAAGGGTGAGGTATGAAATGAATAAAATAATAATAATTTTAAAATGATTATTGACTAGACGGAATTGTGAACAATTTTGTTTTTCACACGTCATTTGCCTCTCATAATATTAAACAGGAATTATTATGAATCTCTGTGATTTTTTTTTAAGCCTGCAGGTGCGCCTGCTGTCATTGATGAGCAGCAAACCGACCAAGCTGCCATCAGTGGTGGCTCTTGCCCTCTGTAAAATGGATGCAGGGAGGGGTCTGTCCTAAGAAGGATTGGTGGAAGGAGGAAGGAAAGAGAGGGGATGTCTTGGTGGCTAGCCTGAACTTAAAGCAGGCGTTGTAGGATTCAGCGCTAGCAACTCTACAACAATAGCCACATTTTAAAGACATTCCATCCCTCCTACCCCACAAAAAGGGCAATATTCAGAAACCATAGGTAAACATTTTGGCCTCATATATGAGGAAGGACTGTAGCTACTTTCCCTACACCTCTCTCTTGGTCCTTCCCATCTGCAATAGGGAGGTGACAATATTGGTGTGCCTTGTGAACACATGAACACCAGGGCAAGATGGTTTGAGCATATAATGCCAATCCTGACCTGACTGTAATGGCTGCCAATTAGTTTCTGACCCCAATTCAAAGTGCTGGGTTTGACCTACCGTATAAAGCCTTAAAACAGCTCAGGAGGGCAATACCTCAAGGACCGCCTCTCCCAATATGTACAGTGATTATAATCTGAGGCCCTTCCCTTGTGCCTCCCCCCCCCATGAGAGCCCCAGAGGGTGACAACATGAGAACAGGCCTTTTCTGTGGTGGCTCCCCATTTGTGGAAGTCTCTCCCCAGGGAAGCTCATCTGGCACCTTCATTAAATAACCTTAAGCACCAGGCAAAAACATTCCTCTTCTCCCAAGCCTTTGGCTGATTAAACAATCTATGGCCTCTTAAATGTGTTTTGTGTGTGTGAGAGAGAGAGAGAGAGGAGGGAAGCTATTGGGTTTTTTCCTATTATGTAATGTGTTTTTATGTTGTAATAGATAGATAGAATAAGCACCTGGTATTTTGTGTGAAATACCTGGATGGAAGAGAGTACAGTGGTACCCCGGGTTGCGCACTCAATTCGTTCCGGGGTGCCGTTCGCACCCGGAACAGTGCGCAACCCGGGCGGCGCTTTTGCGCATGTGTGAACTGCGCAGAACGCTTCTGCGCATCCACAGACCACGCGGACATTCACAGAAGCGTCCGCGCTCCGTGTTACACTTCCGGGTTTGTGGAGTGTGCAACCTGAACATACGCAACACGGGATACGACTGTATTTCTATAGAAACTAGCATACTGTAGAAAGGTAATATTTATATTTATTGCTTTCTTACTCATGGCCCTGCCCACCACTGGCATGTGGCCCTCGGAAGGTTTCCCAGAAGGAAAATGTGGCCCTCAGGCTGAAAAATGAAGCTACCCACCTTCATTATAGCCCAGCAGAACCTGAATGGCATCGCCTTGGGCTACCCTGGATGTAGCACTATTTTATTTTATTTATTTTATTTTATTTTATTTTATTTTATTTTATTTTATTTTATTTTATTTTATTTTATTTTATTTTATTTTATTTTATTTTATTTTATTATTTTATTTAAGTGCCATTTCCAGACATGATTTAATAATTATTAAAAATATGCGCTAAAAACCCAAAATCTAGAGAAACATGAGTGATCTTTCCATCCCTTGTTTTTCACCGTCCAGTGTTTCAGAGATGAAGATGGAATCTGTCCTGTCCAGCTTGATGAAAGATGACCGTTTCAAGGGCAGCCAGAGGGGAAATAAGGTGAGTTCTTATGGAAGAGGGAACCCCTCTCTCCCTCCATGTTTCCTTCCTTTCTAGGGAGGAAAGTTAAAAGGTTTGCAGTCCTTTCTCCTAGTCACAAGATGCATTACTTCCTGGGGTGCTCGATGAGAATAGACCAGCTCTGCTCTTACACTCTTCACTTAAACCTGGGTTTGAGGATTAGGTGAATGACCTGTTCTGGAGGGAGATGTGCCTCTGAAGGACCAGGTTCAGAGTCTGGGGGTTCTCCTCCTCCTCCTCCTCTTCCTGTTGTTGTTAAACTTATTATTTGTCCTTTGCCAGCAGATCCTAGGGCTGGTTACGGCAATTCAAAATTCAGAATTTAAAACAGTCTAAAATGAACTGCAGTCCCAGGAATAGGGTGGGCCCTGAAAGCACACACTTATCAGGTGTCAAAGGCTTGGCAAAGAGGTGCATCTTCAGCATTCACTGAAAGCTGTATGGGAAAGTGCCAGCCACACGTCTGTGGTAAGGAGATTCCACAGAAAAAGTCCTCTGCAATCAGTTAATGATGAAGAGTGGGATCTAAATTTGACATTTCATCACCTGAGGATGGTAGTGTTTGAGGAAGGTATAGTGGGAAAGATTAGTAAATGTCTACCCTGCTACACACCTTCCTTAAGTGTTTCTGCCTGGCTGGAATGTGTCCATGGACTCTGGTAATGCCTCTAGCTTGCCTGGATGGAGGATTTTGTGTGTGTGTGTGTGTGTGTGTGTGAGAGAGAGAGAGAGAGAGAGAGAGAGAGAGAGTGTCAATTAGCATTTGTTCCTGCACCCACTTTTGCTTCTCAATCTGCCTACTGCTAGCATGGGGCCTCTAGAAGGTTGCCTGTAATGGAATATAGCACTTAGGCTGAAAAGGGTTCCCCAACCCTGGTGTAAAGCAAACTATTTGCTTGCTCATTTATGGTGAGTCGGAAAGCATTGCAAAAGTGGCTTTTTTTCTTTTTGGCCCAAATGACTAGCATTGATACATGTTGGCCATTGTTAGCTACTAGGGATTGCCTTGAACAGCTGTTTTCCAAAGTTGACTTTACCTTGCAGCAGATCAGAAACTTGTTATTATTTCTGCAGAAGGGTCCCTGTCCCTGGTATCTTACAGCCACCCGGTCAGCATGGAAAGGAACCTTTTTTGGCCACTGAGAAGAAGTTTTCTGGCCCCTTGTACTGATTAGAGCTGATCAGCTTGGAAACTGAGTGTTCTGCCTTCTTCCACTTCTTTGCGTCCCTCCAGTTCTTCAATGTATGAGGCTTTACCAAATGAACCTCATCATAGCTTTCTCTCCTTGCAGAAGTCTTCACTGATGTCCATTATAAATACCCCTTTAGAGTGTGTGCGTGTGTTTGGACTTCTCTGAGGAGCTGATGGAGGAAAAGATGCCGAAAGCACCTGTAAAATGTATTTTTTATCTTTAGGCACATGAAATATATATGCGGCCGTGTCTGGGTGTGTGAATGTTCACCGGCCTACAAAGAGAATACATTTGATCTGCCTGCTCTTTTTCTGCCATGCTGGGGGAGGCTCCGAGCAGGGGGCACGCTCTGTGTATGAGAGAGAGAGGCTTGGAAGGTGCAGGGCAAAAAGTTGCTAAAAACAAAAATCTTCGTTTTGTATGTATCCCTTTTTTTGAAAAGAAAAAAAAAAAAGCAAGAGAGAAGGCATTGCAGTTCACACCTTGCTTCCTGCCCACCACCAACTGGAAGGAAGATGCCTCCTTTTTATAGTCAGGACAAATAAAATCCTTCATGCAGCTCATAGTTAAACTATGGAACTCACAGGAGGCAGTGATAGCCACCAACTTGGAAGGCTTTAAAAGAGGATTAGACAAATTCATAGGAGTAGAGGGCTTTTTAATAAAATAGCATCAATCAATTCCAACAAAACCTGTACATGGTTACATGCTTACTTCAGTCACATCTAAAAAGAAAAGTTGAGTAGGGACTCTTAATCCAATAAGTGTTTTTGCCTGGCTGTGTCCTGTGATGTGACCTAGTTCCCTGACAGTGCCTCTTCAGTCTACCTAGATGAAGGACAGATGGGTGAGTGTGTGCAGAAACTAGCCTGCTGTAGAAAGGTAAATTCTACATTTGTTGCTCTCCCCACTTTTGCATCTGACCTGGCCCACCACTAGCATGTGGCCCTCAGAGGGTTGCCCAGAAGGAAAAGCGGTCCTCGGGCCATAACTGGTTTCCCATTCCTGAACTGCAGCTTCCCTGACATAGGATTTTAAATTGGGGATGGGGAACCGAGGCTCCTCCCAGACTGAGGTTGGTCCACAGCTCCCACCATCTTGGACCACTAGCCAGGACTCCCCACAACATCTGAAGTTGCCTTTATACTGAGTCAGACCATGGATCCATCCCATTCAGTGTTGTCTGCATTGACTGGCAGCATCTCTCCAGGGTTTCAGACAGGAACCCGGGACCTTCAGTATGCAAAGCAGTTGCTCTCCCATTGCTTTGTGGCCTCTCTTCCCTATGGGATATATAAAGCTGCCTTATAGTGAGTCAGACCCTTGGTCCATCTTGTTCAGTGATGGATGCGTGGGCTGCCTGCGCCTCTGGGGTTTCTGGCTGTCTCTCCCAGCCCTAGCTGACAATGCCATTGGGGATTGTACCTGGGCCCCTTCTGCATGCGAGGTAGGTGCTCTACCACTGATCTATGGCGTTCCCTGTTCTAGTCCTCATGTTTCTCAATTAAAGGCTGATTTAAAGCTGCCTTATATACCGAGTCAGAACCCAACTGAACATCTAGTTTGGTATTGTCTATGTGGACCAGCAGCAGTCCTTCAGGGTTTCAGAGATGCTGGGGATTGAACATGGGACATTCTACTTGCAAAGCAAATGCTCTGCAACAAAGCTGTGGCCCTTCCCCTAAACTACAGGTTCCTGGTCCCTATTGTAGAGGTTCAAACCGTAATGTGAATACTTGGTGCTTGTGTTTATTTTTCCTGCAGTGTTAAGTGCAGCTTTAGCCAGTATTTCTTTAGGTGTGCACCTATGATATGTCAAGCATACACCTGGAAGTTTGAGGTCAAGTGCAAATGCAGCAAAAGTGGGTGGGGGAGGGTTACAGGTGTGGCCATTGGCTACAACTCTACCCTATATCCAGGGTGGCAGGTAGTACTTTGTGTGTGTGTTTGCCTGTGTCCTGCGTATTTTCCCTTTTCAGCTCTGAGTCAGTTTTTAATTTTAGATTTTTCTTCCTTTCCCCAAGACCAGCCACCCTGGAAGGCAGAAATCAAAACATGCCCATTAGAGTGCAGTTTTTAAAAATAAAATCGCTCCCCGGGGGGGGGGGATGAGAAGATGTATAAAGAGAATGGTGGAACTGTGTGTTGGCAGGGGATTGGTGCGAGTGGCGTGGGTTTCTTTTTTTAATGTGTTGTATCCCCCCCCTGCACAATTTCCTTCTCTTTTCTTTTTTTGCTGTTTGTTTGTCTCTCTCTGACCCCCAAACTTGCTTCTCTACCTGCTTGTACATAGGGGTTTGTGTGTGTGTATACACCCTTGATGAAACTGTTTTTTAAATAGATATATATATAAACAAGTCTTCCTCCCTTCTTTTTCTGGAAAAAGGAGAGATGCCTTATTCTGAAACCTAAAAGGTGGGAAGATTTTTTTGGGGGGGGGAGGGAGAGGAATGGTGTGGAAGGAGAGAGAAAGAGAGAATGAGGAGTCCTTTGTAATATATTGCCATATTATCACTAAATCCCCAGACAGTTGTGGCATAGAAGCAAGTCACCTGTCACTTAAGTTTGAGGTCTCTTTAATTTTCTCCTGGAATTCGCGCCGGGCTGTCTTTAATTTGAGGCCTTTATTGGAATTCGGGAACCTTTCCTGCCTTCCCTGGTGCTCAGATCTATTCTGAGCTCAGATACAGAATGTATACAATAACCATCAGAGGGATTTGGAGAGGGCTGAAGCGCTGTTTATTTAACACTCTGGAGGGATTTTCGGGGTTTATGCCGTCCTCGCTGCCCGCTTTCAATAACGCTTTTGACAACCGTTCTGCCCTTCTCATTAATTTTAAACAGTTAAAACACCGGGAGGGGGGTGAGAGGGGAGGGGGGAAAGTTTTTCATTATTAAAGTGCTTTACTTTTTAATAACAGAGGATTCTGTCCACCGGGGGAAAGGGCAACTCGCTTAATTTCACATTCATATTAAAAAGATGGCAGGAGGGTGACACTCTCTCGCCACCCAGGAGGCTTAAGGAAAGAAAAAAGGTGGATCGGGGTGGTGTGGGCGAAGAGCGAGGGGGGAGCAGGGGGAGAGAAGGAAAGGAAGTTTTTGGCGTTTCACAACAGCTGAGACTTGACTCGCTTTAAAAATAATAATTGTATGTCGCTTGTCCACCAGAATGCACAAGGAAGTACATAAATGGACATATATTCATATATAGAAATAAAAGAACATTGGTTTTCAACCGGTCCTACTCAAAGTAGACCCATTGAAATCGATATGCATGACTTTTTGCAAACGCCAGTGTGATGCAGTGCAGGTAGAGTTTTGGACTAGGACCTGGGTTCGGATCCCCACTTGGCCATGAAGCTCACGCTGCCTGACCTTGGATCACCATCCCTGCCCTTTGGCCCATAACCTGTCTATCTCTTGTGGGGATTAAATGAGGTTGGGGGAGAGCCATGTACATCACCTTAAGGTCCTTGGAGCGTGGAAATGGTGGGATATATATCCACTAAACAAGCAAACCACGTTGTGGTTTTGATGCCATCAGGAGGTCTGGGAATCCTATGAAATAAACAATAATGTAGGCTCGTTATTTTCAGTGGGTCTGCTCTGAGTGGAACTTAGCTGGAGACAACCCATTGTGTGTATGCAGATAAAGCATAACAATAACGCCGCTTCAATAGTAAAAACATTTTTTTAAAAAGTCAGGACTAACACATCATAACTTTAAACAGCTGTTAAAAGCAAAGGTTTGCTGGAAAAGAGCACCATCAACAGGTCACATGCAAGAAGGGGTAAATTATCTGAACCAAGGATGGGAAGGTTGTGGCCCTCTAGTAGTTGTTGGACTATGAATCCCATCATCCCTGACTGTTGACCATACTGGCTAGGGCTGATGAGAGTTGGAGTCCAGTGCCTGTAGGGACGTAGGAAAGAAGGCTGGTCTATTAGGGCAAATGAGGCATTGCCACGCCAACCTCAGACTTCTCTCAACCAGCCCCTACCTGCTTGCCTGCCTTCTTACTTCCAGTGCTGGTGGTAGCCCTGCCTGTCAGCTTCTTCCTCCTTAGCCTCAGTGCAGCCCCTTGTAGAATTCAGCAAGGAGGAGAGGATGGAGCTGACTCTGCTTGTCATTGCCTCTGGTTCCTTCTACTGTTGGGCTTTCTGCCCTGCCGCTTCCAATAGGCACCAGCTGCTGCAGGTTAGTCACCACTAATTTGAACAGGGCAGATAATTCCACATATGGGGCACTGCCCAAGAGGAGGTCCACTTTGTGCATTTTTTCTGCTCATGAACGGTCTCTGTTTTAATTACACACACACACACACACCCCAACATATCTAACACTTCCACCCCTTTAACTCCATATTTTGGTATATATTGCAAAACATTTTCTCATTGCTAAACAATGTACCCAAGCACCCTTAGTTGTTTAAAATCTGAATTGGTTTTCAGCATTGCATTGTGAACAAAGTAAACGCCACACAGAAATTGCCCATTTAAGAGCACACTCCTCGAGCCATTGCCATAGAATGTGCTTTTTTGGAATATATGGAATTGGAAGTGTCTGAGAGTGTAAAGATTTTTCCACTTTTGGTGAGACCAGCCAGCAACCTGGATTTAGTTGGCACAGTTAATGCTGTCTCCTTAACGATGTAAAAAAATTCCTTCCAGTAGCACCTTAGAGACCAACTAAGTTTGTTCTTGGTATGAGCTTTCGTGTGCATGCACGAAAGAAGTGTGAAGAAGTGTGCATGCACACGAAAGCTCATACCAAGAACAAACTTAGTTGGTCTCTAAGGTGCTACTGGAAGGAATTTTTTTATTTTGTTTTGACTATGACAGACCAACACGGCTATCGACCTGTGTCCTTAACGATGGTTTGCAAATCCAGATCTATGCTCGGAAATATGCACTCCCTCCTGATTAGAAATTTATGCTTAGTGCAGGCAAAATGCAGCCAAGAATCATGCACTTCAAAGTCCTCCTGATAAATCAGTAGGATTTGGGTTGCAATCCTATAGCAGTTTACCTGGAAATAAGCCCCACTAAACTTAGTGGGACTTACTTTTGGAGACATGTACATCAGAATCTGCCTTATATAGCATCAGAATATTGGTCCATCTAGCTCAGTATTGTCTACACTTTCCAGTAGCAGCTCTCCAGGGTTTCAGGCAGGGGACATTTCCATCCCTACCTTGAAATGCTGGGAATGAACCTGGAACTGTCTGCATGCAAAGCACAAAGCTACGACCTTTGAACTGTTAAGCTCCTACTTGGCCATTCCCCATTGCACTCAATGTGAACTGTTAAAAGTGTTCAGCTTTGGTTGAAGCGTGGCTTCTTACAGGAGTAGCCCACTGTCTTTTGCTCAACTTTAACCCCCTTCATTCCCTGGCCATTGGCCATGCCATCTTCTGGGGCTCCTGGGAGATGGAGTCCAAAAACATCTGGAGGGCACCGTATTGTCTGTCGCTCCCCGACTATATTGTGAGTGACACACACTTCTGTCTATCATGAGGGACCATGGAGTGCACCTCTGAGAGTGAAGTCAAACTGCTGGAGAATCACAGCACCTGCTGTGGCTGCAGAGGCCGGTAGCTCATAATTGCTGCCTCACACATTATTTCTGCAGCTGTAGCAGTACTGAAGTGACTCTCTGGGGCGCAAGCCTGGGCAGTGTGTATAGAGGTGCTGAGCTGTCCAGATGACAATAACCCCCTCTCAGCCTCACTGATGTGGTCCAAAGGAAAGCGGAGCAATACATCTTGCACCAGCTTAGCTGCAGGAGTTGCCGGAAGGAGGCATACAAGGCACCATCCAACCGTCTTAGGGACTCAACTCCAGATTTATGTAGGGTTTACTCCTTAGCCTTTCCTTCTCCTGAAGATGTCCCACAGGGCAACGGGTACAGATTGTTCCTCTGGGTTTCCTCTCAAAGTCTTTCTCATGAATGAGTGTAGTTGCAAGGCAGCAGAGGTTTAGGAACAGAGTTTTCCTTCTCCAAAAACACTAGCATGTTATTAAATGCTTATGTAAGAAAACCATTCAGACAAAATGGAAGCTGCTTAACAATTAGATTGCAAAACCCTTAGCTAAGTCTTCCTTGCACTTGTTTACATAGGGATGTATAAGAGCATGAGAAAAGCCTACTGGATCAGGCCAGTGGCTGACCGGGTGCCTGTCGGAAAACCACAAGTGCAGGGGACTTGCCCTCCTGCGGTTTCCAGCAACTGGCATCCACAAGCATACTGCCACCGATGGTGGAGAAAGAACATGGAAAGAGCCTTGCTAAACCACGCCAAAAGGGGCCCCATCCAGTCCAGCATCCTGTTCAAACAGGGGCCACACAGATGTGAGAAGCCTGGAAGCAGGACCTGAGCCACAGTAGCACTCTCCCCTCCTGTGGGTTTCTAGCAACTGGTGTTCAGAAGCATTGCTGCCTCCAACTGGAGGCAGAGCATGGCCACTGTGGCTAGACGCCATTGATAGCCTTCTCCTCCATAAATCTGCCCCATCCTCTTCAAGCTGTCCAATCCACTAGACCACTTCAGAGCAGACCCACTGAAATGAATAGCCATCACTAATTTAGGTGCTTTAATTTCAGTGAGTCTATTCTGAGCAAAACCTCAGTTGGCTATGTTCTTTCATTTCCTTTTCCTCTTTCTACTTCCGTAAGGTTTTTATCTTCCCGTTCCTCTTCTTAACAATACTGGCGGTTGCATACCAAAAAATGGTGTTGTGGGGGGCACAGGGGAGAGACACAGAGTTAACAGGGAACAATGGCATAAATGCTTATTTAGCAAAGGATTGGAAGGGGGGAGTCTACCGTCTTTGGTAGGTTACTATGTTATGTAAAATTGCACCATCATCACATAGATATGGTTAGGGATGCAGAAGGCCATGTAAGTTATTTTGGAAAGGTGGCAGGGGGGTTTTGCTCTGGAAGAGGAGAAATATGTTGAAAGATGTGTGTCTGGAAGATTGTCAGTGCTGCCCCTGAGATGAGCTCAGGAGAAGAGTGTAAGTGTGTGTGTGTGTGTGTGTGTGTGTGTGTGTGTGTGTGTGTGTGTGTGTAAAATATATTATTTTTAATTGACTCAATTGGTATCCCACCCTTCCTCCTGAAGGATCCCAGGATAGCAAACGCGTCAGTAATATATATATATATTTAAGCGTTCTAAAAAGTTAACAACAGTGATCACATGATGCCAGGAACAGTGTCTTTCAGCCACTGAATGTCTGGGTAATACAGGAATGCTTTTAGATTCCTCCTCGTTCTGATGGAGACAGGCACATCTGAACAGGGAGGGCATTCCACAAATAGGGAACAGCCACTGAGAAGGCCCTGACACAGGTCACCGCTAACCAAGCAGCCCCTAGTGGCGGCACCAGTAGCATCATCTTACCTGCCAGTCATACAGACCATGATGGCTCTGTTCTACCTCCATGGTGTTCCTCTGAATGCCAGCTGCTGGGAATTGCAGGAGGGGAGAGTTGCTATTGTACTCAGGCTGTGCTTGCAGGCTTCCCATTGGGGCATCTGTTTGGCCACTAAGAGAGCAAGATGCTAGACTAGATTCATCATCGGCTGTATCCAGCAGGTTTTTATGATATTAGGGAAGGTGCTCTTTGTTTTAGACATTTTTGCTGTATGGTTGAATTTGGCTAGCTTCATTCACATCTCAGGAAAGGGAGGGGAGTTGCAGCCCCAGAGAGCTTGGTGGCTGTCAGTGCATACTCAAGGATAAGACAGCACAGGCTCTGAATGTGGCCCTCTGGGTCCCTCTCTGGCCCTCAGGAGTCTCCCCAGGCCACCCCTCCCCTCCCTGGCCCCAAATATCTGAAAGACCACCTTCTTCCCAGCAGAGGGGGCCCTCTTTATTTGTCCCACCACCTTCTTCAGCTTGGGCTGATAATTATAAAAACTGGTTGGAAAGGCAGCTAACTCGTAAAGGTTTATAAATACTAAATAACTGATCTGTTTTTTTCCTGGAAATCTGGTAACCTGGAAAGGGTGGCCTCTGCTTGGGACATTTAATGTTTGACTTTCTTAATTGGCAAACACTTTTGGTACATTTGATCTGTTTTAATGGATGTTTCGTTTCAATGGTTTTTTTACTGTGCGTTTTCCCCATCTCTGTCCCCATGACGGAGCGATTCATAAGCTGAATAAACAGAACTGGGTATAAAACCTCTTTGAAGATGCTTTAGTCTTTCTTCTTCCCCCACCCCCACTTTCTTCGTCTGCTATAGAAGTTCCACAGCGATGACCCCCAGGAAGTGCGACGCAGAGCCACCATCTTACAGACTGAATTCGAGAATTACGTCCACTCTAATGCAGAAACTGTTCAGCGGGCCAAAAAAGGTTAGGAATCTTTTTGTTTTTGATAATCTTAGAATGTAGTCCTTTTTTAAGTTTTAGCAGGAGAGAGGGGGTGATGAAAAACTTTTTTTTTTTACTATTGCGTCATTGAGTGATGTTTCTTAAAATATCATTATATTTTATATTCCGTCCGTCCTTCTGAAGGAGCCCAGGGCAGCAGGGTAACAGAACACAATTAAAACTCCCAAAAACTGTTTAAATACAACCTTCTTAAACCAGCTAAAACCTTCTAATAGGTTTAGGTGAAATGCCATAGTGCTAACTCTGTCATAACCAAGCTCAGCTTTCAGCAGCCAACCCTATAGGGCAAGGACCATAGCTCAATGGTAGGGCATCTGCTTTGGATGCAGAAGGTCTCAGCTGCAGTCCTCAGCATCTCCAGGTAGGGCTGAGAGAGCCTTATGTCTGAAATCCTGTAAAGCCACTTCCAGTCAATGCAGGGAACACCGAGCTTGATGGACCAATGGTCTGACCCTGTATAAGGCAGCTTCCTATGTTCCTAGATGTACACCCTCCCCTCCTTGGCACGAGAATGAATTCCACCCTCTTGCTTTAACCACAGTTAAGCTGAACACTGCAACTAAACTATGGTTAGTTGAAATCAGAAGCAGAATCATATTCTCCTGGGCATCTCGGAAACATCTTTCCATCATGCTAGACTATGGTTCAGTACGGGGGTAGCTGGATTTTTTGAGCCCAAGAGTGAATTTGCAAACACAACAATCACAAAAAGCAACATATTCTACTGGCTGCAAGAGAACACTGCTTTCAGGCCCATTTTCAGCAGGAGGAGGAGCCAGGAAGAAACCTTCTAAATTTTGAACCCAAGGCCACTCCCCCCCTTTTTCCTTTTTCTACTCTGCTGTGGAACCATTGGCATACAACCAGTCCGGAATATTATTTCTCCCCTCACATCCCATTTTACGGACAAGGAAGCAGTGACCCTCCGAATTCTGCAGTCTTCAGGATTTGCTTGGTGGGACTGGGCATAATTGACTGGCAGGCATCTTCTTGGCCGCGTTCTACACCATCAACAGTGGCACGAGATATCAAGGGTGGGGGTGGGGAGAGGCTCTTACATTACCAAACCCATATTGGTGCTCGCAGTTTATGCAGTTGAGGGCTCCATAAAGGCAGATGCGAAGCTCTTCTCCCGTGCCAGAGCCTGAACCTTTATGCAGTGCTGGATGAGTGCAGAGGGGGAGATACCAGCCCTGCATTTCCCATGAATATCTTAAACGCTTCCCTATCTCTCTCCCTCGCCCTCTGTGTTCTCCCACTTTTACATCCCGCGCAAAGGTGGCTCCTCCTTGCCCTTCCTCCACCGCCCCATCTTTCTTGCTGTCTGCAAATGCAGGATTTCCAAACGCCGGCTGGCTTCCATAAACCTCCCTCCATTCTTCCTCCTCGGTTGAAGCCAAGGATGGTGAATAATTAACGCGGCAGCTGGCTCTCCTGTTTATGGCAGGAAATCAAACGGAGATGATGCCAAATGCACAGTTCTCTCTCTCTTTCTTAACCTTCTCTCCCCCCCCCCCCCCTGCTCTTCGCTTCAATTTATGTTTTGACCTGGTCGGTGTTGTTGGTAGCCAGCGTTGCCTCACAGAACCCCTTCCTAAAGGAGCAGCTACTTTTTAAAAATATCTGGCTGTTCATCCTCACTCTGTTCTTTAGGAAGGGCCCATAGCTCAGTGGTTAGAGCCAGGATGGAAACCCTTCTTGCAGTCCGAGGGCCGTGTTTCCTCCTGTAGAACTGTTCGGGGGCATTGTGGAGACTTGACCACCACTGTTTTCCTAACTCTCTTTCCCTTGTGGCTGTGGGGGATGCGGGTGGCGCTGTGGTCTAAACCAGTGTTTCTCAACCTCCTCGGGGCAACGGCACACCTGTCCCATGAAAAAAATCTCGCGGCACGCCACCACCACATGCACCCCGACCCCCCCGACCCGGGGGGCGGGGTGTCCGCGCGGCGGGAGGGAGGGGAAGGACCCAGGCGGGCGAAAACGGAGCAAGAGATCGGCGACCGCGGCGGGCCAGGCACCCGCCCCCCCTCTGCCTCCCGCGCCCAGCCCCCCGGCAGCACCTCCACCCGGCCCCGAGCGAGCCCGGCGGCACCGGCACCTCCCGCCCGTCCCCGACCGCGACCGGGGCGGCAGAGGCAGCAGGCGAAGCGCCCGGCAGCCTCGGCGAAGGCGGCGGTCGGCGAGCGAGAAGCGGAGCCGAGGCGACGCCAGCCCGGACCGACCCGGAAGCGGCCCAGGGCGGCACAGCAGCCGGTGTCTTCCCGCGGCACAGCAGCCGGTGTCTTGCGGCACACTACTGTGCCAGGGCACACAGGTTGAAAAACGCTGGTCTAAACCACTGAGCCTCTTGGGCTTGCCGATCGGAAGGTCGGCAGTTCGAATCCCCGTGACAGGGTGAGCTCCCGTTGCTCTGTCCCAGCTCCTGCCAACCCAGCAGTTCGAAAGCATGCCAGTGCAAGTAGATAAATAGGTATCACTCCGGTGGGAAGGTAAACGGCGTTTCTGTGCGCTGCTCTGGTTTCGGTGTTCTGTTGCACCAGAAGCGGCTTAGTCATGCTGGCCACATGATCCAGAGTCAACCCCAGAGTCGTCTGTGACTGGACTTAACTGTCAGAGTCCTTTTTAGAGCATCTGCTTTTCCCACAGAAGGTCCCAGATTTCAATCACCAGCATCTCCAGATGGTTGAGAACTCTTGTCTGAAATCCTGGGAAGCTGCTGCCGGTCAGTGTAGACAGTGCTGAGCTAGATGGACCAGTGGCCTGAATATGAAGGACCTTCCTACATTCCTGTTTGAAGCACCATGGCTTCATTGCAGAGCACCTGCTTTGCATGCAGAAGGTCCTGGTTTCAGTCCAGGTAGGACTGGGAGAAACCTCCTGTTTGAGAGTTCCTGGAGAGCTGCTGCCGGTCAGTGTAGACAACACTGAGCTGTATGAACCAATGGGCTTACTCCATATAAGGCACTGGGGATTGGGGCGGATTTAAAATGGCAGGCACTTGCTGGTTCAAGGGAGTTGTTTGCTGGTGCTCTGCAAAGGCCCCAAGGGGAAGGGTTGTGGAAGAGACACAGGATTTAGCTTTATGAGAATCTCTTGCTTTTTTGTTGTTATTGTAAAGAAAGGAAGTTTCTAGCCCTGAGAAGCACATAGAGAGGCGTGGCAGAATAGCGTTTTTGGTGGCTGTGGACCCTCGGTGCCCTTTCCTTTCCTACCATGACTAGTAAAGCCAGAGTGAGTCATGCAGAATGCAAGCGATTTCTGCAAATCTGCCTAATTTATACAGTCGTTAGAAACTGTGATTGGCATGGAATCTGGATCACCTAGGTGTGGAGTTTTAGTCTCATTGTGGAATGCATGCAGACTCCTGCAGAATGCGGACTCTGACACTTTTTGTATCTTCTTGACAATGAGGCCGGGGATGTGGTAGTTGTTATCATGCAGTACATTGGTAGAGCACCTGCTTTGCGTGCAGAAGATCCCATGTTCAATCTACAGCAGCATCTCCAGGTGGGATTGCGAGAGAATTGTTCGTAGGCAAGTCCACTAATTTCAGTGGTTCTACGCTAAGTAAAACCTAGTTGGATATAACCATACTGGCTAAACTAGGTCTCAGACCCTTGGTGATTTAGGGACTTTGCCTGCATGTGAAGACAGACTCTGGTGGTTTGAGCAGACTAACAGTGGGTCCAACGGTCAAGGAGGTGGTTTCTGCACATGCTGTGAGGGGCAGGTGGGGCTTGTCAACCTTGGAAGATAGCCCATGTAGGAGAAGGAATACTCTGATCCTAAACCTCCAGTGCCTTGCAGCTAAACTCATTCATGAAAAAGGATTTGGGAGTAAACCCCAAGGAAAAATCCATACTCACTGCCTTGTGGGCTATCTTCGGGAGAAGGGAAGACTAAGGACTAAACTCTACACAAATTTGGAGTGGAGCCCCTAAGGTGGTTGGATGGTATCCTGTACGCCTCCTTCTGGCAACTCTTGTGGCCAAGCTGGTATCACATGTATTGGTCTGCTTTCCTTTGGACCACATCAGTGAGACCAAGAGGGGGATCTTGGGATCTTGGCATCCCAGGACCTCCATACATACACACTGCCTAGGCTTGTGCCCCGGAGCGGGTGGTGCTGTGGGTTAAACCACAGAGCCTAGGGCTTGCTGATCAGAAGGTCGGCGGTTCGAATCCCCACGACGGGGTGAGCTCCCGTTGCTTGGTCCCTGCTCCTGACAGCCTACCAGTTCGAAAGCACGTCAGAGTGCAAGTAGATAAATAGATACCGCTCCAGCAGGAAGGTAAACGCCGTTTCCGTGCGCTGCTCTGGGTCACCAGAAGTGGCTTAGTCATGCTGGCCACATGACCTGGAAGCTGTACGCCAGCTCCCTCAGCCAATAAAGCGAGATGAGCGCTGCAACACCAGAGTCGGTCACGACTGGACCTAATGGTCAGGGGTCCCTTTACATTTACCTTTAATGCAACAAAAATAATGCAGCAGGCAGCAGTTATGAGTTACCAGTCTCTGCAGCCATAGCTGGTGCTGTGATTCTCCAGCGGTTTGACTTCACCCCCAGAGGCGCACTCCATTGTCTTTCAAGACAGACGAATGCCAACAAGTGAAAAGGAGGAGGAGGAGGAGGAGAAACCTGAAAATCTGAAAGAGATTGATTATACTAGTTTTAGCATGGATTGGGAATGTGCATAATCAACAAACTTACTCCAAACCTTGATGACAAATTGACAATTTCCACTGCTTTTCATACATTTGATTTTTACGTGCCCAAAGATAATAAGCAAAGTTATGCATTATAGCTATACTCCAGATTCGACAGAACCAACTGACAGAGGTGAAGTTACTTTGAATTGCATATAACCAAGTTCCACCGAGAGTGGCCCTATTAAAGTTCATGGACCTAAGTGAGCCATGTCCATTAGTTTCAATGGGGCTACTCTGAGTAGGACTAACATTGGATACCCCTCACCCTGCAATTCATGGGATCTGTCATGTTAGGTACCCTTAGTAGTTGCTGCCCTCCCCACAAAGGTTGACCACGGCATGCTCAATTCTGTGTTCTGGTGGGATGCACATTCAAACTGGGTGCAATGAGAAGGGGGCGACCATTTCAGTGGTGGCTTCAGAATAACCTCCTAAAGGAGGTTTGCCAGCCGTGTAGCTTCCTTGCTATTCAGGTGAGAGTGTCTAGTGGTAGTTACCACATAGCTCATATGCACTAGGAACTGTGCATTCATTATTGTAAATCCCCCTTCCAGCTGAGATCAGACAGCCCCCCCCCCGCCTCTTTGCTGAACTTCAGACATTTAATGTAGACCTTTCTATTCAGAGTTGTGTTGTACCTTTTTATGGGGTGGGGATTACCTATGAACTTGGGTTGTTTTTTAAATGCCATATTACTCTGATTATTTAATTGTTTTATTGATTACCCTGTAAGCAATCAATTAATTGTTTTATTGATTGCTCTGTAAGCCTCTTGTGACCATCTACGGTCAGGCTGTTGAGTAGGGAAGACAGTGGTACTGAACCTGCTGGCTGCTTTTTTCATAGTCCTCTGCCTCTGCTTTTTTATATAAGGTTTTTAGATAAAGATTTTCCTGATGTATTGTGGTCATTCGCCTTGAGCTCAAGAGGGGAAAACACAGGTGCACATACCCACACGTGCCACAAAAATGGCAGACTCTGACTTGTGTTTCCAGTTTTTCCCCCCTCCATGCCCAATATGGACTAGGAACTTGCTTTGTGTGGTGGAGCAGGAAAGAAGCAGAGACATGTAGGCGAGCCCGGAGCATTTCTGTGCTTTGAACTGAGCAACTCTTGTTCATGTGGCTTTTGAACCACCTGTATGATGAAGTTGGGCCTGAAGTCGTGACTGAACATCTTAAAATATCAAACATTACCTTTAGAAAGCCGGTAATTTCCCCTCTCTTTCTTCCTGTATTTCCCCCCCCCCCTGCCAGACGGGTCTCTAAAAAATTGATGATGTGAAATGAGAAGAAGGGGTTGCAACGCTCTCTCCTTCGTTACTCCCTCATTGATTGGGAAATGGTGTTCGCTTTGCTTGGCAAACAGAGCTTTGATGGATTCCCAGAGTCCTTCCAGGAACTGATCTCGCTAAAATGACATTTTTATTACTGTTCGTAAACCCCAATCTCCTGCCACCCCTGAGAGATTAGGCTTAAGCTGTGGGCAAACGTGCTGGTCTACTGACTCAGTGAGGAAGGGCAAAAGAGACTGGTGGGGGAGCAGTGTTAGGTTTCAATGCAGTTAAGGGACTGGGGTGGTCTGGGGTGGGAAGGCAGGGGTCTAAGATGAGGGTAGGGAGAGAAAGGGGTCCTGAGCTGCATGGCTGGGATTTATTTGAAAACCAGAAATGTGAGAATTCTGGGAACGAGAACTGGGGGCTAACCCTGCAAAGCATGAAATCTTTAGTGGCCTCCTTTGCAAATATACGTACCTACATAGTTTTATTTGTATGCCAGCTTTCCACAGTTCAAACCATGCTCAAGGCGTCTTACAGCACGAAAAGAATTCACAACTACAACATAGCAGAAGTAGCCATGAACAATAAATAAAACATTTTTTAAAATACACAACCGGACTGAACAATTTCCACATAAATCACAACAAGATCTAAAATAAAGATTAAAAAAACAACAACTCAACAGCAACAACCCCAAAAAGCACCCCAGGCCAGGAATCTGTTAAGCAGCCTCAGCCCCTGGATCTTATCTGGAATTGGGCTATACCCCCAGGCCAGGAGGAAAATGGTGTGCAAGTCTTCCAGGACTCACAGCCAGTAGTTTAGAAGTGCTCGGTGGACATAGCTGTCTCTATGGTGGCCTGCAAGAGTCACACAAGGCATTTGTTTGGTTTTAAAAAACTTTTTTAAAGAAGTGTTTGTGCTGCTTTACAGCTGCTTTTTCTCCATCTGGAGTCAACAGAGAGGGAGGGCCAAGCCTCAGATTGACACTGAAAACTGTAAGACAAGGATTCCCGAACTATGTCCATGAGCTTCACGGTGTGTCTGCGGATCTCTGGTTGAAGACATTAGGCGGACATTAAACATTCGCATTGATTTTTAATTGCATTTTTATTTCTCCTTTTATTTCTTCTTGTTGTATTTTATCAAATCACTGTTTGGAATTGTCTGGATTCTGTGGGATGCAAATCATAACACAATAGAATTCAATATAGAAGAAACAAAAGGAGCAATAAGAATACAGTTGAAAACCATACAGGCTCTAGCACGCCGCTTTGCAGTTGCTACAACGGGCAGAAAAATTATTAAGTCACCTGTCAAGACCTTCAGCGATCTTCAAGTTGGGTGGGGTGAGTTTGGGAGCTACTGATACAAGGGACTTTAATAAAAGTAGTAAGCTGCCCAATACCTTACCACGGGAAAACAACAGATGATAATTCAAGCATTACAAATAAATAATTCATAATACAGATTGTAGATAATATGCATAGGGCTAAATTTTACTCTTGAGTAGACCCATTAAAATTAACACACCTTAAGTTGGTCATGTCTTTCAACTAACATGGGTAACAACCTGCTATCATGAATTATTTGAGACAGATCTCTCTCTCTCTCTCTCTCTCTCTCTCTCTCTCTCACACACACACACACACACACACACACATATATATATGTATATGAATACAGACAACTTCCCATATGTGCATGCTGTATTTGTGTGGGAACATGCACACATGCAATGCTGGGAACTCAGAAGTGGATCCTGGAAATGGGGAGCATCCTGGAGAGTCCTCCTGACCTGCAAGGAGACCCTTCCCAGAGCCTGGAGAGGACATTCTCTTCAAACTTTGAGAAGGGTCTCCTTGTGAGCAAGATGCCTCCCGGCCTAGCAGCTGACATGCAGGGCAGCGAAGCAGCAGCCACTTCCTTGCACCTCAGCTGTGCAAGCTCTGCTGCCCCTCTGGCTCGCACATGTGAGCTGGATGGACAGCAGAGCTTGCATAGCTGATAGGCAGAGAAGAAGAAGAAGAGTTTGGATTTGATATCCCGCTTTATCACTACCCGAAGGAGTCTCAAAGCGGCTAACATTCTCCTTTCCCTTCCTCCCCCACAACAAACACTCTGTGAGGTGAGTGGGGCTGAGAGACTTCAGAGAAGTGTGACTAGCCCAAGGTCACCCAGCAGCTGCATGTGGAGGAGCGGAGACGCGAACCCGGTTCCCCAGATTACGAGTCTACCGCTCTTAACCACTACACCACATTGGCTCTCAGTAAGCTTCTGTAATATTAGTCCCTAAACCATGCCAATCAGAACCCCCCCCCAACATCAAATAACATCTTATGCACTTGTGGGGTTTTGTATAGCAATAAAAATGTGATCCTTTATGTGTCTACCCAGAAATAAGCCCCGTTGAGTTCAGAGGGACTCTTTCTTTGGTATATTAGTGTAGAATTGCAGGCTCAGGTTCTGAAAACCACCCATGTTTTAACTGCTGTTGTGATACACAAATGTTGCCCAGTGTAGGGGATTTATTTTGGTAATTTGATGCTATGTGACTGGCTTTCTGCATATGCTTAGTGGACATTGCATCTTTGGCTTATCTGTTTTGGAGGTGAGCTTGAGCTCAAATGAAGAGTGTCCCAACAGGGAGATAATCTCACCTGAGAGGCGATGGCACGTAATCCCTTTTGCAAAGGAAAATTCCCAACTGCCACATTCATTTTTCTTCCTCCCTTTTCCCTCCAGCTCTGCAGTCTTTCATTCGGTCGTATGCAACCTACCCAGCCAGCCTCAAGCACATCTTCCACGTCAAGTCTCTCCATCTGGGCCATGTGGCAAAGAGCTTTGGGCTCCGGGACGCCCCTAAGAATCTCAGTGCCACCTCTGCCTTCCCAAAGGAAGCAAAGAACCAGAAGCAGAAAAGGTAAAGGCTCAACTGTGCTTTCCAACTCAGTGTGTGGGTTTGACATAGGAATAATGGGAAACCGGTGGCCTTCCAGATTCGCATCAGCCCTTGCAGCTAACATGACGAGCAGCCGGGGATAATGGAAGCTGAAACGCAGGAGCCTGTGGAGGGTCACAGGCTCCTCCATTCCAGATTGAAGCAGCAGCATTGCCTACTGCATACAGCGAATGGAGGGATGCCTCTGTTTAGAAGAGACAATCCTTCAGGAAAAAGGGGGGATACCTCTTCTTCGATTAGGGGTGGGGAACCTGCGGCCCCTCTAGATGTGGTTGGACTACCCCAAGTCCCAACTGTACCAGCAAGCATGGCCCAGTGGCCAGGGGAGAATGGGAGCTTGGGAGTTCAATATACTCTAGAGATTCCCCAATTCTGCTTTAACCTGTAGAGCCATAGGGTGGCCTGGGCAAGACCCTTCCCCGTTTCAGCTGTTCTTCCTCTCAATACAGCAATGTACATCTACCCAAAGGAAGCCTTTCTGTGCTAACACTTGTTTTGTGTGCTTGCATATGGCATGATTGGTGCATGAGCAGAAAGGACCCCACACTCAATGCCAGGCACATGCACTCCTCTCTTCCGCCACCAGGAGGAAGCCTTTGCCAGAGTTAGGCGTGCAGGAAGATGCCTCATACTGAGTCAGACCATTGGTCCATCTAGCTGTGTATTGTCTACCAGGGGTTGCCAAGTGTGGTGCTCTTCAGCAGTTTTGGATGGCAGCACCCATCTGCCCCCAGCCAAGATGCCCAATAGTCCAGAGTGATGTGTCTGCCTCTCCTTGACCTGCTGCCTGTCAATGTCATTGGGTCACCTCAGACTCTACCATTCAGTGGATAAAATCCTAAATAACTTAGGCCAAAAAATATCTGAGGGACTGCCTCCTTCCATACAGACCCTCTTGGGTGCTGAAATTGGCAGAGGGGATGCTCTTGGTAGTTACACCACCAGTCCTGTTGTGACGGGTGGCAGCCAAGGAGAGGACCTTGCTTGTCTGTAACAGACCCTAAGCTGTGGAACTCCCTCCGCAAAGGGGTGAGTCTGGCTTCTTCACTCTACAGGCGAATGCTGAAGATGCATCTCTTTACCCTGAGGCACCTGAGATGTGCGTTTTCAGGGCCCTGCCATTCCTGTGACCGTAATCTTTTGAATCCTGAATTTTAAAAGTGTTGCAACCTGCCTTGGGACCTGCTCTTTGTCGTCATCATCATCATCATCATTATTTTAGAGTGTGAGGAAATCCAGTCTCTCTGCACCTTTCTGAATCCTCCCCACTCTGCCACCACATTTATTCCCAAGCCATGAATGCTCTCCTCTTTTAGCATTCCTGTTTAGATAAGATTGCTCTTTTTAAAAAATCTTAAACTGTGGGGTGTTCTTTTTAAATGTGCTTTTCTTTTTCTAAATCATACTTTTTAATCCATGCATATTTACTGCTCTCTAAACCACCTTTGCTTTAATTCAAAGAAAACCATGGTAAGAAACAACTCCCAAAATACTTTCTTCTTCTTCTTCTTCTTCTTCTTCTCCTCCTCCTCCTCCTCCTCCTCCTCCTCCTCCTCCTCCTCCTCCTCCTCCTCCTCCTCCTCCTTCTTCTTCTTTTCCTTCACTTTCTTTTAATTTGTTCCCTTTCTCTTTCTTTGCCGTTTTGTTCTTGACCGTTTCTCCCAAGCCCGCCTTCCTTTTCACAAATATCTGTGCTGCTTTTCTCAGTTTTTCCTTTTATTTCTTTCCTTGGGTCCCTCTTTTTTTTTTTTTGTATATACTCCGTTGCTCCAAAATCGTTACAAAAAACAACAACGCTACAATGGAAATAGTACAAATACAATGGAAATAGAAAAAAACAACAACGCTCCAATCTGCGCAGTGTGTCGGCTGTGCAATTAAAGGCCCCCTTAATCCATGTCACGATTTGCTGGGGCCCCTGACATCTTTAGCTCAGGCCATCCGAGAAGCAAAATTAAAGAAACGAAGTATGTTTGGGGGGGGTGTAGGAGGATGGGGGGGGCTCGCAGAGCAGTTGTTGGGAGGGTATTCAGGGTGAACCGCATTGTCCCTGCATTTTTTCCCCCTGCGGACTGCTTCTGCTCACCCTCACCAGCAGATGGGCAGCAGGACAGGAATGCCCCAGCGAGCAGGGGATTTAACGGAGCTTTATTTAGCTGAGAATAGCCTGATTAGCTGATAAAGAGCATGTAAGATGGTATGGGGCAGGCTTTGATGTCTCCTTAGCCCAGCAGGGGACGGGGTGATGGCTGACACCAACAGTCTCACCGGATTACAGCAGGTGGTGACAATGTCTCCCTCTGTTCCTGAGATGTTGTTTCTCTGTTAAAGCTCGCTTCCCCCCCTCGCTTCTTTTCCAGAGGTGGTGTGTTGGGGGGGGGGGCTTTCCATCCCTCCCAGTTGCGGGGTGGGGGTGGGGGAAGAGAAAAGCTTGCATTGCCATTTCCACAAACTTAGCAGAGAGCAAAAACTGGACAGCAGCTGGGGAGCCATCAGTAGAGTAGGGGGGTGATTAATGTTCCCAACCAACCCCCTTCCTGCTTTCCCCCCTTCCTGATCTAAAGAGAACCAGTGGGTGGCATTTTGGAACAAAGAGACCCAGCAAGTTCAGATCCCTATAACCAGTGCTATTTTTCTAGGAAGAGAGGTGCCAGAAACTCACCTTGAGCACCTCCTTCGTTCTCTTAGAATGGCAATGGCGCCCACCTGAGAGGTGCCGGAACAGAGCTCCAGTGAGTTTCTGGCTGAAAAAATACCATGCCTGTTACACTCCTCTGATCCGCCTAACCTACCTCACAGGGTGGCTGTGAAGATTAAAGGTGGGAGAAGCATCTTGGCACTCCTGAGCTCTTTGGACAAAGAGCAGGATAAAAATTAGGAGTAAGGTTATTATGCCCCATCCCCCTTCTCCAAGCTGGTGTTTCGTCCCACTGGGAGAGACATTCATGGAAGTACTGTCATTCTCACTACAGGAATATAGTAGTTTCACGAGGGCTGTGTGCTTTTGATCAGAGGTGTTTCCAGATTGATCTTTTTAGTGCTTTCGCCAGGGCTCAGTACATTTTCTTTTTAAAAAAAAAACCCCAAAAAACAAAAACAGGTTAAAACATTAAGAGCAATGGGTCTAGTGGATTATGGGATTATATCCAGCCGTATTTTATTCAAAGTAAACCCACTGAAATTAATATACATAAGATGGTCGTGCCAATCAATTTCAGGGAGTGTACTTTTGAGGAGGGCTTAAAGGTAAAGGGACCCCTGACCGTTAGGTCCAGTCGTGACCGACTCTGCGGTTGTGGCACTCATCCCGCTTTTCTGGCCGAGGGAGCCGGCGTACAGCTTCCAGGTCATGTGGCCAGCATGACAAAGCCGCTTCTGGCGAACCAGAGCAGCGCACGGAAACGCCGTTTACCTTCCCGCTGGAGCGGTAGCTATTTATCTACTTGCACTTTGACGTGCTTTCGAACTGCTAGGTTGGCAGGAGCTGGGACAGAGCAATGGGAGCTCACCCCGTCGCAGGGATTCAAACCGCTGACCTTCTGATCGGCAAGCCCTAGGCTCTGTGGTTTAACCCACAGCGCCACCCGCGTCCCTTGAGGAGGGCTTACATTAGATCTATTCCTTTGCTTTGGGGGTGATGGTGCTGGGCTGCTTAAAAAGATATGCAGCATGATTTATATGCCACTTAATCAACAAAACCCTCCAAGTAGTTTAAGTAAAACAAAGCTTTAAATCCTGATGAATTTTGCCTCTGACCCTTCATTGGAATGCACCACCTGAAAGGTTGACTGGGTTTGAATATAGCCCTGACATTTCAGGTGATTCCCCGCCCCTGACCTAAGGGGGTCCCCCCCTTCCTACTTTCTCTGCCTGTCACTGTCAGAATACCAGGTACTGATAGATCCACCTCATACATTTGAAGCACATCCAGTGTGCATTTAAGGCACATGATTTCCCCCAGAGGATCCTGGGAACTGTAGTTTAATAATGCTGTGAATTGTACTCTGTGGTGGGACTACAGTTCCCAGGATTCTTTGGGGGGAAGCTATGCACTTTAAACATATGATGTGGATCTGGTTGTGTCTTCTGTTATTATGGAAGTATGCTTCCCCCTCCACCCCATGAGTAGTTTTTCATTTTTTAATTCATATTCAAGTAGATGCAGGTTTTAATTGAATTGTTAATAGATAGACGGTCTAAGACTTGTGGTTAATTGATCTAAAAAAAAAAAAAAAAAAAGTGGGTAACAGTACCATTATTTTAAAAAGAATTTCTGGAGGGTATAATTCCAAGCTGAAAGGTCTGGCAAAAAAAAAATCCTGTGTCCTGCTGTTTTCCTTATTTTTACAGGATTTTATATTCTGAAACTTTTGCTGCTTTGCATAATTTATTCTGGCTTGCCTAGGCACAGGGTGCGGGTGGGGAGAGAAACTAGTCAGAGGCATGAAACCCCACACTCTGAAAACATTATTCAGTCCTGCTATCCACCTATCTACCCCAGCTCCCCAGATCTCCCTAGATCTCCCTACATATTGTTCACAGGTTTGGAAGTATGCCTAATTTATTTTATTATTTAGGTAATTTTATTTATTCAGTCAGTCGGTCATAAAATTTTAATACTGCTTAATATAATAAGTCTCTATGTGGTTTGCATAAAAATATACCCAATAACATTTAGTAAAAAATCCTAAAAACTAGATTAAAAAACAGAGCAAAACTCTGCATCACTCTCTCACACACAAATAATATAGTTTTGCCTCCATAAGGACTAGAAACTTCCTCAGTTTTTATTATTTGTAATTGTTTTAATGAAAGCAGATATTCTTCAGAAGCTGCATCCAGCACCCAGAGCCATATTCTGTGGTGGTGGTGGTAGTGTCTGCACAGGTAAGGCTGTGTGGAGTTGGCACAGCTGTGGAATGTGTAATTTTTCTCCCTGTGTTAAGAATCAAGACCTCAGAAAGGCATGAGTCCTTTTCTATATATTTGTCTATATCTGAAATCTGGCCCTGAAATTTTGCCTGATTATTCTTATTTTTTTAAAAGAAGATGTCCAAGACTAGGCATATTCCACAAGTACAAAAACAGTGGCTTGTCTCCAGTTAACCTACTCAGAGTAGACCCATTAAAGTTAATGAGCCTAAGTCAGCCATATCTATTCATTTCAACCGGTCTACACTGAGGATAACTAGCACTCTATATCACCCAATATTTCCTCTTAAATTGTTTAAAACAACACCAACAACTATGGGTTTATAGTCCTCCAGCTTGCATGATCAAAATGAGAGCAGGTCTCAAATTTTAGCTTTTGCAGATTACTCCCAATTGCCCCCAATACAGAATGATCAGGTCTAATTAAACGCAAGTCACACACAGCCTCTTCTGCATTGCTTTTTGAGTAATGAGAGAGAAGTTGGCCCTTGTCGAAGACAAACATGTGGAAGACGGGTGTGAGAGAGAAAGAGAAGTACATTGCATGAGTAGACCTAGCATCGTAACACTCTTTGAACTTCTCTCTTTGGCCAGATTTGGGGGTGGGGGGAGGCAGGCACAGCCCCCTTAGAGGATGAGCTCTCGCAGGCAAAGAAGCCCTCCCAGGCCAAGCTGCAGCTGCAGAGCTTTCCCCCTGCAAAGCAATCTCCTCGTCAGATTGGAGTCCTTTTTCAGCTGCCAATTTCCTTGTGGCATTTGCTGCTTCCTTAATATCACTTAATTAGTGGCAGGGAAAGCTTGGAGCCTGGCCCAGGGAGGAATTTGGGGTGTTTTTTCCCTCCTCTGGATGGTGCTTTACTGCGGAAATAAATAGAGTCTGGCGGGTGGGGGGAGCTTTGAGACTTGAGCAGAGTTGGGCCAAGTGCAAGATCAAAAAAGGGGTTCGTTTTGCAAGGGACAGGGCTGGTATCATGGAGGGAGAGGGCTATCATGGCTACCAGCCACGGTGGCTATGCTGTGCCCCCACAGTTGGGGGCAGCAATGCTTCTGAATGCCAGTTGCTGGAAACTGCTTAAGGAGAAAGTGTTCTTGTGCTGGGGTCCTACTTGCGGGTGTCCCACAGGCTTGTAGTTAGCCACTATAATAACAGGATCCTGGACTAGATGGGCCATTGGCCTGGTCCATCAGGCTCTTCTCATGTCCTTACGATACAAGAGGCTTGATGGGTGGTTTGAGACAGAGGCGTAGTTAGGGGGCGCACTGGGCGCCACACAGCAGTGATGCAGTGGCTTGGGCGCCTGCAGGCTCTGCGCTGCCCAAAAGGGCAGTGTGGGGCTTGCGTCTGCCCACTGCTTCCCCCTCAGCTCCTTGGAGGCTCCGCGGCGTGCCCTGCCCCGGCTTGGCCTGCCCTGTGGGTGGCCTGCCCTGCCCCCGGGTGCAGGGTGCATGCCGCCCCAGGAGACCCAAGCGGCTAGCTACGCCACTGAGCCTCATTAGGGGACCCACAGCTCTTTTTCATCAGCTCATTGCTTCCTGCCTAAACGTTCTGCTTCATATTTTCCCCTTTCTTCACTCTTTTCAGCCTGGATGGGGAATCTGCAGGTGTCTAGATCATAGGCAGTCCAAATTTGCATTCCCAAAACTCCCATCATCATCCTTGACTCTTGGCCTGGGGCTGAAGGGATTTTGGAGTACAACACCAGGATTGGGCCACAGGTTCCCTATGTAATGTTCTCAACTCTTATTTCCATTATTTTTTCCCTGGACTGCACCTCTACTTGTGCCCTTCAGATGTTGTTGGATTCCAACTCCAGTCAGCCCCCACACCCCGCCAAAGAGCATGGCCAGTAGCCGGGGATTATGGGTGTTGGAGTTCAGCATGGGCCTCTGAGGCCAGGCAATCCCAGTTCAGGAGTGGCCTAAACTGGGCATAAGCACTGCTATTTACAGAAGTCACAAGACTCCAGGGACAAAATGTAATCTCGGAGCACACCCAGACTATATATTTTTTTTCCCTTCAAAGTGATGTACAGCCCCTTAGAGCATGGGTAGGCAAACTAAGGCCCGGGGGCCAGATCTCGCGCAATCGCCTTCTAAATCCGGCCCATGGATTTTTACATGAGTAGAATGTGTCCTTTTATTTAAAATGCATCTCTGGGTTATTTGTGGGGCATGGGAATTCATTCTTCTTTCTTTTTTTTCAAAATATGTCTGGCCCCCACAAGGTCTGAGGGACAGTGGACCGGCCCCCTGCTGAAAAAGTTTGCTGACCCCTGCCTTAGAGCAGGGGTCAGCAAACCTGGGTGTTGACCAGGTTGGCCCTCACCAAGGGCCCAGGCCCAGGGGGGATGCAAAAGATGTGCTTCTCACCCTGGCTCGGAGTGGCTAGGAGCCCACTTTCCCACCCATGCACTCCCTGCGCTGCTCTGGGCAGCCAACATGTCCTTGCCAAGGCGCAGTGGATGGGAGGGAGATGCGCCGATACAGCTCCTTGTGAAGGGCGCATGGGAGCCTAAGTATCTCTCTGCTTCTGAGAACAAGTTCTTCATCTAATTCCCAGAGTCACAAAACACCCTCCAACCGTATGGCATCAGGTTTGTGAGGAAACAGACTCTCAGGCCAAGTTTGGCCCGTGGGCCAGAGGTTCCCCACCCCTGACCCTAGAAAGGGGTCACAGATTGAAGCATTACTGGACCTTTTGCCCTGAAGGCTGCCCCTTTCGCCTCCACCAGAGTGTGTTGATGCTGTGTCCTGATTTGATGAGATCATACTTTTTAAAAAAATCTTTCCGAGATATGCCTTTCAGCATCAGCCAACGTTGCCATGTAGTGGAGACATCTGCTAGGTTGTCTGAAGGAGCATATCTCAGTTGATAGATGCTATGCCCCACTCCTACACTGCTGCCACCATCCCTCCCCATAAGACACTCCCATCCCCCCCTTCACAGCACACATCAGCCACAGATGGCTCATTTGACTCAATGGGTAGAAAAGCAGGTGTTCAGATTGCATTAAGCCAGAGGTATCCAAGCCTCATTGCTTGGCACTGCCAGCCACCGGATGGGGCAAGCAGTGAGGAACCTCCGTCAAATGGATTGACGGCATGATCCGTGTTGAAAACAGTCCCTGATAAATGGCGGCCTCTTCTCCAGAGACACACCACGGGTCCAAGAGAGGCGAGCGTCACCACTGTGATGAGTTTTTGGCAGGCTGTGTTGCATGTGCATCAGCAAAAAGAGCGTTTGAGCCCACCACAGGGCTGTTGTTGCTTCCCACCCTTATTTGTGACAGTCTGGGTTGTTTTGTTTTTTTTAAAAAGCCATTCTCCTGCACTCAATAGCTAATATCTGCCAAAGTAGTGTACAAAACTACATTTAAAGACCATCAGTAGTATGTGATGTTTGACTTAGAGCAGACCTATCAACTAACCTGGGTAAATTAATTTCAGTGGATCTACTCTGGGTAGAATTTAACTTGAATGCAACCCTGTAAATCCACGTAAGAATAAATGACAACTCAAAAGCAATAGAATTAATATCCCAGCCAACTCAAAAGCTACTTGGGAAATAATGGTCTTGACCTGCCTTTTGATAGGACAGCAGAGAGGGAAGGGAAGGTCATTCAGACCTCCTGGGGGAGTTCCAAAGCATGAGGGGATGCAACTGAAAAGACCCTGCAGCCTGCTGAGGGTCTCACTCTAAAATCTGCTAGGAAGAGATTGCAGTGGTGTATGTTTATTACATTTATATCTCACCTTTCCTCCAAGGAGCTCAAGGTGGCATGCAAGGTTCTCTCACACCTCATTTCATCCTCACAACAACCCTGTGAGGTAGGTTAGGCCTAGGGTCAGTGAGTTTTACCCAGCAAGTTTCATGGCTAAGCAGGGATTCGGTTCCTGGGTTCCAGCCCAACACCCTAATCACTGGCTTTCATGCGTGTTGCCTCCATCTCCCCAAAAGAACCATGTGGGGTAGGCTGAGGCAGATGCAGCACCAATGCCTGCCATTCCAGGGCAATAGCCAAGACCCCTCTCTAAGCCTATTTAAAGAAAATTCAGCTAGGCTCTCCATGCAAGATCTGACTTCCCATTTTCATATCCCACCCTCTCCTCAGTGTAGTGCTGCTCCAGAGCAGGGATAGAGGAACAACTGGCCCTCCAGATGTTGTTGGACTCCAACTCCCATCAGCCCCAGCATCCAGCATGGCCAACAGTCGGGGATAATGGGAGATGTAGTCCAGCAACACCTGGAGACAGCACATTGGCTGTCCCTGCTTCTCTTCATCGCTGGAAGAACAGTTGTCCTAGGGAGGCAAAAATATTGGTCCTGCCATTTTGAGACAGCTGAAAAATCCATTTTACATTGTTTGTTGTTGTATTTATATACTCGTGTTTCTTCCAAGATGGGATCAAGGCAGCTTCCAACATTTAAAAACATCATTGTGAAATGCAAGGTGATAAAAAGAAGCTAGCTAATAACGATAGCACATTTAGAGCCAGCCATTCAAATCCACTTTGCCCCGACAGCAGCCCAGCGATCAGCATCGCCTGCACCTTAGTTTCCAAAGGCTCATCTGAACAGGAAGGTCTTTGCCTGCCAGCAGAAAGAAAGCAAAGAGGGAGCCAGTCTGACCTATCTTGGGAGGGAATCCCACAATATAGGATGTGCTCCAAACCCAAGTCCCTCTTATAACAGTTCCTGAAGAGAGGGGCTGGTGGGCAGGTGCAGCATATCATGTCCCATTAATTTACTATTGGCAAAACAAGGGAGCTCTTTTTTAAAACATGAGAGTTGAGCGAAGATATGAAATGTCTCCGTGGTTCAGCTGTGCTTTGCTTTTTCCTTGTGTGTGAACTGATGTTCTCTTTCACCTGCACACCTGTTGTGCATTCACACCTCAAGGGTGTCTGCAGTAAGGCTTGCTTTTGAAAGAGGGAGCTGTATCTTACCATCTCTTTTGAGAGAGAGAGGGGGATTAGGAACCTGTTGACCCTAAATGTATGACTACTCAGGAGATGGATTTTCAAGGTAAGAACTCAAGGAAGGAGACTCAACCAGTGGAGTCCGATCAATCAGGATGAATGGAGCTCTTTTCCCCGCACCAACCTCATTCCATCCTTGGCCAACTCCCTACCTGGAGATTCTGGGGGTTGAATCTGGGGACTTTCTGCTTGCAGAACATGGGTTCTGTCACCACATTATCGTTCTACATCTAAAAATAAAGTAATGCTCCAGCCTTCATGATTCTGGAATGTTCTGCATGCACTGCCAAAGTCCTGATCTCCCCCGTCCCCACAACTGCTATTTAATTTTAGAAAAACAAACAAACTTGGATATGTTAATCATGTAATGAATAGCACATCTAGTTTGGCCCAAAATTCCACTAGGTTTGGTGAGACTTTCTTCAAAGTGGGAACGTTGAGGAGTGCATACTTAAATTTTAAAATCCAACAATATCTCCTTGTAAAACCAAATCCTTTAAAAACAGTTTTCTCTTTCCTTATCTCTCTCCTTTCTTTTGCCCAGGCGTGAGTTTCTTCTCAAGAAAACTCGGGGCAAGCGCCGTCTGGCCGAAATCTTGCAGTCTGAATACTCAAGTGACTTGGACATGGTTGCATCTAAGGTCAAGAAGAAGAAAAAGCTGGCCAGCCTGGGAACTGAAAGAGATGAACCAGAAATTCTCAGCCTCTCCCAAGACAGCTGAGACTCACAGTAGCTGCAATCTGGGAGTATCACCAAAAATTGAGGTGCTTATTTCCCCACAACCCCTTTTGCAAAGCCTGCTACAGGGAAAGGGAAAGCAAAATTCAGAACAGCATTGTCCTGTATGAAATTTAAGGTGTGCTGGTTGTAACAACTTTTAACCAAAACTTTCTTTTTGGGGGGTGGGGTTATGAATGCAGAGTGGAGCCTGCAACCCCTGAAACAGTGGTAATGGTGAAAGCGGTAGCCCTCCTAATTATATTCATTGTAATTTTTTAATATATTTACCTTACATGAGCTGCCTTAGGAAGAACTTTATTCTTGAAGGCTGCTGTAGAAATATATTGAATGAATAAATAAATAAATAAATGAAAAAGTGTGTGTGCACGCACACATATGTATAAACCTCTGTGACTTCTTCAGCCTGCTTTACAAAGGATGGATGGGGGACTCCAACTCCTGTCAGCTCCAGCCAGCATAGGCCAAAAGCCAGGTATGATGGGAGTTGTAGTCCAGCAAAAGGCGACAGGTTCCCCATTCATTGTACAAAGATAAGTGTTGCACCCTTTGCTCTGCCCATGCCCATTACTGGTATGCCACAAGGGGAGTGTGGTCTTCTGGCAGTGGAAACCTTTCCATGCCGCTGTTTGTAGAGCTTGAAAAGATGTAGAAGAAGCCATCAAAAATATCAGAGGGCTGAAGGATGTTTATTTTTTTAAAGATCAGAAGGATGGGTTGTCCAACTGTGACACAGAGTGCCTTGAAGGTGGTGGACTCTTCTTGGCTAGAGGTTTTTCAGCAGAGGCTGTGACACCCCCCCACCCCCACCGCAATCAGGGTACTGTAGCCACAAGAGATACACCATGTATACACCAAGAGATACAGAGATACACCATGAAGCCTCCTCAGAGGACAGATTATTTTTTGCATCTTTGAGGGTGATTTGAGTGATTCAGGTATACAGATACACAGCAGAACTGTCCTAGCAGAGGCAAGTTAAGAGGTCTGGGAAGCTGCCTTATACTGAGTCATTGGCCCACCCAGCTCAGCATTGTCCACACTGACTGGCAGTGGCTTTCCAGGATGTTACACAGAAAGCAGAAGCTTCACCACTGAGCTAGGGCCTTCTCCAAGGGCATGACCAGAACAGTGAGTTAAACAGATGCAACTGACAGCATCCTCCATGTGCTTGCTTTTGTGTTTCCATGATTTTTCAAATCCATTTATTTCTTGTGGCTCAATAGTTCTGGAATTTCTGTCCCATGTTATATGCAGCTGTCCTGTTAGCCTCCAAACTCTTATCACAGGACATCTGTTCATGCAATGCTATTCGCTACATATCTACACAGAAATAGTAAGTCCCATTGAGTGTTTCAGCCTTAGACTATTTTATCAATTCCTGTTACCTTCAAGTTCATATTTTGATTTACACCAGCAGCTTTGGTCTGTAACCTTTTTTCTAGGGTTGTATGCTTTCACCTACTATATTTCAAATTGATTTTTTTTTTAATCCCTTTGCCGAAGTGAAACCTTTCAACTCCTTCCCAAATGTGTCTTGGCGAGGACAAATTTCAATCTTGCCATTTTCCTGTCGTGTTAGAAAGGGTTGTCATTCATTAACGTGCGAGATGGCATCGGCTGGGAGCTACAAGGGCAATTAAATAGCACAGAACGTCTTTGATTTGCATTTCTGGGCTGTGTAAATGTAAGGAAGGCCGTTGCTGGATTATTCTCTCTCTCTCTCTCTCTCTCTCTCTCTCTCTCTCTCTCTGAAAAGCGCAAGTTGTTCCTTTGATAGATTTTTAATATGATTTTAAAAGAGTTTTGTTTGGCCTCATTCTTAGGCAATGAGATTAATTTAAAGCACTTATCCCCTGGGTTTAAGTCAATCCATGTAGGCCTTTGGACAGAGGGCTTCTTTAGGGGAGGGGGAACTTTGTTTGCAATGCCTCTGAAAGAGACTCTTTTCCCACTTTATTAACCCCAGAGCTGGGGACAATCCCCTCCTCCGCCCTCTCACACCCTTCTTATACACACACACACACTCACACACAGAAAAAGAAACCCTAGGGATTTACCAAATTCAGCCCCTGACCTGGGCTTCTGGGCTTCTTTTCTCATGTAAAATCAACACCTTTCAAAAGGGAGATGTTTGACTTAATGAGTTGCTTCTGCTTCCTTGATGTTTTGTGGTGTGTGGTGTTGTTGTTTTTTTAAAAAAAACAAGAATCCACCAAGTAGAGCACCAGAAAACTCCATTTGAAATGCCATTATACCATTTTAAACAGGCATTACTTTCCCCCAAAAAACCCACCACCGAAAAAACCCCTGGGAACTGTAGTTTATTCAGAGTGCTGAGAATTGTTAGGAGACCCCTTATTTCTCACACAGCTACAGTTTCCAATGTTCCCTGGGAAGAGGCATTGGTTGTTAAACCATTCTGGGAACTGTAGTTCTGTGGGGAATAAGAATCTCCTAACAACTCTCATTTTGAGCTCCTTGGATGAAAGCTGGGTTAGAAATGTCATAATAATAACAACAAATAATTATAACTAATAGTGTGTGTGTGTGTGTGTGTGTGTGTGTGTGTGTGTATGATCAGTTTTTCCAATATCATTCCAATAACAGCCTTATTAAAACAATGCCAGTTTTATCCAATTAATACAGTTATTAATACCGATTATTTAAATACCAAATTATACAATTTAGTTAAAGTGGCCCCCTCATGTGTTAGATTTGATGGCTTCCTTCCTTAATTATAACTAATTATAATTAGTCCAGGGGGTGGCACTGCCTGTTAGTTTCCTCCAGTAAGTCGTAAGTTTCGCTGTTGCAGAACTTTGCAAGGAGGAGGAGGAGGGTGGGCATAAAACTTGAATGAGTTGGCTCTGCCTGTCATTGGCCCTGGCTCTGCCTACTGTTGATCTCCTTGCCTTCTGCCTCACCAGTCCCAAGGGCCACCATCCACCACCAACACTCCACACCTGTTGCAGGCCCCATTTTGTATTCTTATACAAAACAGATAGGCAAATTCATGGAAGATGGGCCAGGCAACAGTTGTTTGCAGCAGCAGTTAAATGGAACATTCATATGCAGAGACTGTCTACCTGAGACCCCTGAATTCTCAGGAATAAGCCATAGGAGGTGTTTTGTTCTGTGAGCAAACAGATAAATCTTGTCTGGCTGCAACAGGAGAAAGGCTGGGCCTCATTTTAAATTAAGTTATCCATTGATTTTATTATCCTTTTACACAGCCTTTATGAAAACCAGTATGGTGGTGTATAACAAATCAAAACCTAAGAACAAACCATAATATGAACTAATAAAAAATAAAATATTGCAAATGTTAAAAGCTCAGGTTTTTAAAATAATATGTTTATTCATTTTCATTCTTCACATCACACATAAAACATAAGTCAAAACACATCAACCACGTTGCTTAAAAATATCAAATAAAATTACCGTATTACAAATCACTCCAATAAATCTTTCCATATATTACCATGAGAACTCAGTCTTCTTAACCCATATCATCCAAAAACGGTTGCCACACAATATAGAAAAGCTGTTGGTTAGAATTCCCTTTGGTAGCACAAATTTGGAACATCAGCTTTTCAGCCAGGGCTATTGCCCATGCTATAGAGTACCACACTTCAGTTTTCAGGCCCAAGAGCATGGCTATTTCCATGTTTTCCACTGTGAGAAGGAACATTAAAAGTTCTTCTTGAGCAATAGGTGGAGTAGATATGTCCTTTATTCCAAGTAAAGCAAGTTAGAGGGTAAGGCTGTAGGTCCGCTTTGAATATTAAACTCGATTTTTTAAAATATCAAAACCCAAAATGGGTAAACAGATCTGCAAAACCATCCATATGCATGTAAGATCCAGTCTCCCCACATCCCTTCCAACAGGTTGATGTTGCCCCTGGTATCTTGTGGGATATTCGCAAGCAGAAAATATATCACCTATGTATGCATTTCAAAGATAATTCCATTAATTGGGCCGAAACTGTTTTAAAATGTCCTCACCCCCTCCCAACTCAAAGCATTTTCCATTAGAGATTATTACTTCAAGGTCCATTTCCCAGGGAATTTTTGTGGCCATAAGATGGCCAAATTCTACCTCAATTAATATTTTGTATATGGTTGGTACTTCACCCACTGATATAGCAGGAACAATTTTTTCTCTACCCATTTATTTTAACTGATACTCATCAAAAGATGTACAAAAGTTTATACCCAATACATAGCATATTTTTATTATATACCAGAATAAAAGAAATATTTTAAAAATCTATTTTTTTTTTTAAAGGAGCAAAGAGAAGGGAGAAGGAAAAAAGAAACAAGAAAAAACAGAAAAGAAAATTTAAAAAGGGAAAAAATAGAAAAAGATTAAAGACTTCTGATTCTCTTGTCAGCTAAATATAGAAACTAGTTCAAAGTATTCACTCAAATTGACATCCAACTATTCTATTTTCTATAAGCCAACATTTTCTCAATCTTCAAATCCAGATTTTACAAGTTCATTTTCTCTTTCACGCAAAAAGTCCATAAGAAGTTTCCAGTCCTTAATAAATGTCAACAAAGATTTTTCTCTGATTGTTCTCTGTAGCAGGAACATTGACCATAAGTTGTTCAAAAGCAGTCAACTCTCGGTCTGCTTGAATGGCTATACATGGTTTTAACAGAAAGAAAAACAATTGATTAAAATTAGACCATGACCATGTTACATTGGGAATGTTAGCCAAAATCTGCTCTTTATGTAGGGGGTGGGGACTATTTACATTAAAATCACGAGTCTATAGAAAACTGCTTGGTTTTTTGTTTTTGTTTTAACTGTGCCTTGATACCTTTCCTAACAACAGAGACGTGGGTGGGTGTGACTGCATTCCTTCATCTTGGGGTGATGAAGGAAAAAGCTCTCCCCCACATGCCTGTCAAGTGGGCCTCTGCTGGCAGTCATATCTTCATAAGGGTCTCTCCTGCAGCTCTTAACAAGTGGACAGGTTCATAATGAGGCATGCAGCCCCAGAGGAACTAAGCCGCTTAGGGCTTTAGACATCTTCTCCTGAGCCTGGGGAAACAATTGCTTGGCCATTACATTTTGCATCATTTGAAGCGCTGCACTGATCAGACAGTCTTCTAGGGTAGCTCCACATAACTCAGTTTGAAGTAATCTGAACAGCAATGCAGTGAAGGCATGGATAACTAGTGCTAAATCAGACTGACTCAAGAGACTTGATGGTTGGTACAATAAATGACCTGGCCTAAATGTACTCCTTGCCACCACAGCTGCCAGGATCAAGGAGCACCCCTAATCTACAAAGCTGATGGCTCAAGTACAACCCTTTCCACAGCAGACCAGACCCTAGTCCCTGAGGCAGACTGACGAAACAGCACCTCCATCTGTCAGGGGTTATGGGAGTTGTCACACAGCGACATCAAGAGGGCCACAGTTTAGCCTCTTCTGATGTTTCCCAAGAGTGAATGGCTATGACAAAAAGGGACAGTGGGTGGAGCTGAGGTATTACTTTCAACCAGTAACAAGAGGGGTGGGCAACCTCCAGAAAGTGCTGGAGTCCTATAAGATCGGGCCAAAGGGGGCCCATCTAGTCCAGCGTCTTGTTCTCACCATGGCTAACCAAATGCTTCAGTGGGAAACCCACAAGCAGGACTGGAGCACAGGAGAACTCTCCCTTCCTGCAGTTTCCAGCAACTGGTATTCCAAGAGATGCTGCCACAGGGGTGCAGCCATCATGGCTAGTAGCAGTACAGTGGTACCTCGGGTTAAGAACTTAATTCGTTCCGGAGGTCCGTTCTTAACAGGGAACCAGGCAGAGGGCCTTCTCGGTAGTGGCGCCCGCCCTGTGGAACGCCCTCCCATCAGAAGTCAAAGGCACTAACAACTATCTGACATTTAGAAGGTGCCTGAAGACAGCCCTGTTCAGGGAAGTTTTTAATCTGTGACATGTATATGTATTTTAATATTTGTTGGAAGCCGCCTAGAGTGGCTGGGGAGACCCGGCCAGATGGGCGGGGTAAAAATAATAAATTATTATTATTATTATTATTATTAACCTGAAACTGTTCTTAACCTGAGGTACCACTTTAGCTAATGGGGCCTCCCCCTGCCACCGCGTGATTTCTGTTCTCATCCTGAAGCAAAGTTCTTAACCCAAGGTACTATTTTTGGGTTAGCAGAGTCTGTAACCTGAAACGTCTGTAACCTGAAGTGTCTGTAACCTGAAGCGTCTGTAACCCGAGGTACCACTGTACTACATTCAGGGCTTTTTTTCAGGGGGAACTCACAGGAACTCTTAAGCATACCCTCCAAACTTTCTCCGATGTCCCTGTCCCCTTTCTTAATGATTATTCTACTATATATACCCCACACATCTTACTGGGTTGCCCCAGCCACTCTGGGCAGCTTCCAACATATATAAAAACATAAAAAAAACATGAAACATTTTTAAAAACTTCCCTATACAGGATTGCCTTCAGACGGCTCGGCAGCTGGATAACTCCATACCCTCCAACATTTCTCCAATGAAAATAGGGACGTCCTAAGGAAAAGTGGGACATTCTGGGATCAAATCAGAAACCAGGACAGCTTCTCAAAATCAGGAACATCCCTGGAAAATAGGGACACTTGGAGGATCTGCTCTCAAGTGGGTTCCGGCACCTCTCAGGTGGGTGCCACTGCCATTGTAAGAGACTGAGGGAGGCGTTCATAGTGAGTTCCGGCACCCTTTTTTTCTAGAAAAATAGTACTGGCTACATTTACATACAGACTGAGGAGGCTGCATCCCAGGGCCTCATAATCTAGGAGGGCCTCAGCCTCTCCCCCCACCCCCATTCTAAAAAACAGGCAAATTTTACAATCTAGGCCCAGTTCCTTAGTAACATTAAACATGTGACACACGAGTCTATAACAAGTGAATACTTATTGTTTAGTAAATTCGTGGAGGCTTTAAAGCTACTCAGAATCAAATAATATCGTCCACTATGAAGCAATGCAAGTGTTCAGATCACTGTCTATCATTACAGTGTGTGTTTTAAGAACAAGTGAGGATCCTTTTATATCACTGTGAATCACAATATTTAATTTTCACCTTTTTGTGAAAATAATAATGAGCAAGCAATATGAAAGTGGTGCTAGTAAATGAAAGCGACAAAAAGAACAGAAGGAAATACTCCCAACATTTAAAGCCAATCACGTCATACGGCTTTGTACAGCCGGCAGAAACAGCCCTACATAATCCCTCAGATACAGAACATTCGTGTTTACAAATAGAAGAAAATCAAGTAGACGACACTAAGCAGTCTGAGCAGAACAACCAGTTTATATACAGAGCGCAGCCTCCCAAGAACTTTGAGGAGATCTGTTTTCAGTGACTACAGCCACAAGTACAGAAAATTCTAAGGAAAGTGGCAATGAAGTGACTGGACCTACAAAGACTAACACAAGGTACCAGAGGCAAATTTAGGGGAGTGCAACTGGTTTGGTCACACTGGATGCCGAGCCTTGAGGGCACCACAAGGGATGCTGCAATTATGGTGTAGAATGGAGCAAGAGAGGTGGGGAGCACCAAACCTTGGTGTTGCACAGGGCACCTCTGAAATTTGAGATCCCATGGTCCGCCACTGAAGGCGCAGAAGGAACACGCCATGAGATAGTTACACCAAAAGAAGCAGTTCAAGCTCAATGCAATCTTAAAGAATTGGAAAACAAAGCAAATGATCTCAGCGAAAACCCCAGCACCGCAGACACAAAATTACCAACTAGTGATTTCAGAGACAATAATGACGTAGGTTTATGGACCATATTGAATATCATTCTGGATTGATTCTATTCCACCAAAAGTAAATGGAAAAACCTACCCTCAGGAATGGCTAGTGTATTCTCCCACAACAGAAAAAGTCTACTGTTTTGTGTGCAAACTTTTCTCTAACCTAACTACCTGAACTACAGCTTTAGCTTCTAATGACTTTGATTATTAGCATCACACTTATCTTGTTCGAACCCACAGAAACTCTAAGAATCATATTAACTCTATGCTAACATGCTAACAAGAAAGCATGCTCAGATGCTCACATCAAAACTCGAAGAGCAAATCAAAGCAGAGCAGGATTACTGGCGGCAAGTACTTCAGTAAGTTATTGCAGCGATTTCTCTTTTGGCAGAACGTGGCTTGGCATTTAAGGGAAATGATGAAATGATGAAATTTGGGGATTCGGTTCACCAAATAATGGTAACTTTCTGGAATTGCTTGAATTAATTGCCAGATTTGATCCCTTCCTGTGTGCTCACATAAATCGGTATGGAGGTAAAGGCTTTGGTCACCCTTACTTATCCAAAGCCATATGCGACGAGGTTATCCAGGTCATGGCTAATACAGTTCAAGAAGCAATACCAAACGACTTCAAATAGACAGGCTATTTTAGTTTATCAGTCAATTCAAGCCCTGATGTTTCCCATGTTTATCAGCTTACTGTCATTGTTAGATATGTTTCTCCCCACAATGGATTACCAGCTCAATGATTTCTGAGTCTTTTTGAACTGAAAGATCACACCAGTGAAAGTATGGCTGAGCTGATACTGAACTTGAAATAGATTCCAGCAAATGTAGAGGGACAGTCATATGACAATGCAGCCAATATGGCTGAAAACTATAACGGCATTCAACCAAAAATCCTGGAAAGGAACAAGTTTGCAAAGATTATTCCATGCACTGGACATTCCCTAAATCTCGTTGGCTGAACTGCAGTTTGCTCATGCCTGGTTGCAGTGATTTTTTACCACAATAAATTAACTTTATTGTTTTTTCTCAGCTACTTTAGAAAGATGGGCAGTGCTAAAAGAATTCTTGCTTTTGGGTCAAAAGTTCCTAAACATTTATCCGACACAATAAGAGAGGCTCATGCCAAAGCTACTGCAGCTATTAGTGAAAGTTACTTACATTGTTGAATTTCTCAGTCATATTTACTGTGATGAAACTGAAAAAGGAGATACTAGACAACAAGCTGTAAATCTTCTGCAGAAAATGGAAGAATTTGAATTCATGTTTATGCTCCACCTTTGGACAGTTTTGCTAGACCAATTTCATAAAGTTAGCAAGGCACTCCCAAGTTTGCAAATTTTATTGAGCACGTGTAAATATTTACAGCTCACTATTATAGTTCATATCAAACACCCAGGCTAAGTTTGATGAAACTGAACAGCAAAAAAATTTTACTCTACCAGAGGTAGAGTACAAAACTGTCAAAAGAAGGTACTGGAGTGCGGGGGGCAATGATGGGACAGCACCTGAAGCCTTAAACTTTCTCAAAGAGTTAAGGGTAAATTCATTTATACCTATCATGGACACTCTTAAAGACAACCTAAACAGAAGGGCAACGGTGTATAGGAGCTGGCAATTTTTCTTTTGTGGTGAACCTTCAAGCAACCAAGGAACATATTCACAATGGCATTGTGATTTTGGTGCAAAGTATCCAAAGGATGTTGACCTTAGTCTAGTCAGTGAACTCTTGCACTTCTACCTGTATGTCAAACCGGCTCACCCTGAAAAAGAAAATTTCACCCACCAAGATATGTATCAAGTAATATTCCAGGAAAAATTCAGACAGCTTTTCCAAATGTGGAAACAATTTTCAGATTGTTCCTGTGTTTAATGGTTACAAACTACTGGCGAAACATCATTTTATAGACTAAAAAGGATACAGAATGATCTACGCTCAACAATGTCCCAAGATTGGTTGTGTGATCTAAGCATTCTCTGCATATAAAATGATAAACTGTGACTTACTGATTTTAATGATTGATTATAATTGATTTTAATGACTGATAATAATTGATTAAGTTTGCATCCAAAAAAAAAAAAAAGTTTTCATCCAAAATACCTTGAAAGAAACTGTTCTGACCTTGTATATAGTGTAATGTTGTAACTTAGCTATGATTCCCCTGTGAAGGTTCTGTGTGGATGTCTTCATTAATTCCATAAATTTATAAACAATCTTTTGATCAGTGCTAAAATTTCAGCAATGTTGATAAAGAAGAGAACGAGGTTTTGTTTCTCATGATCAGATGCTATTCAGTTTTGGCCTCTCATGATCTCCTAGCCCGGCACCCCGAGTTGCTTTCATCTGGGTCTGCCTATTAGCCACTGATAGCCTTTATCTCCATGAATTTGTCCAATGCTCTTTTAAAGACATCATAGGTGGTGGCCATAACTGTCTCCTATGGGAGAGAGTTCCATAGTTTAACAATGCACTGTGTGAAGGCCTTTATTTTATCTGTTCTGAATCTTCAAACATTCAGCTTCATTGGATTTCTGCAAGGATCGAATGTTATGAAAGAAGGGGGGGATGCATCCACTATCTCCAATCCATGCATAATTTTATAAATTTCTACTGTGTTGCTTCTTACTTGCCTTTTTTCCCAACTAAAAAGTCAAAAATACTGCAGCCTTTCCTCATAGGAGAGTTGCTCCAGGATGGGTGCTGGAGTCGTGCAACATCTGAAGGGCTGCAGACTTCCCAGCCCTGAGTAAGAGTGAAGACAGAGACCACATTCACACCATACATGTAAAGCACTATGATACCACTTTAAGTAGTCAAGCCTCCCCCCCCCAAAAAAAATTATGGGAGTTGTAGTTTGTTAAGGGTGCTGAGAGTTCCCAGGAACAACCCCCCCATCTCCCCTCTCAGAGCTACAATTTCCAGAATTCCCCATGAAGACAAATTGACTGCTAAAACACTCTGGGAATTGTAGCTCTGTGAGGGGAATGCAGGGGTCTCATTTAACAACTCTCAGCACCTTTATGAAACTACAGCTCTCAGAATTATTTGGGGAAGTCATGACTGCTTAAAGTGGTGTTCACATTTTGCATCACAATTCTCCAGCCTGCAGGTACAGAAATGCATGTACTGGGGCAAAGTGTGCATAAAAATGCATATAATAATGAAAACGACATACATAAATATATCACACTAGGGGATATGGCTTGCAAATAAATGTGCATGTTAGGCAAAACTGCCTACAAATATGAGTCTATTAGGAGAAATTCACACTAAAATGCTGGGGAATATTATCATCATAGATTATTCACTGCCTTCTAAACCACTGCCTCCAGGAGATTTACATATAAGATGACTAAGAACAGTTAAACTAAAACAACTGATACATTAAAAACAAGACTGAACCCTAACAAGTGGACATTAATGGTAAAGACTGAGAAAGTTTTCTTGAGAACTTAAAAAAAATGGACTGGACAGTAAGACAAGAAATGGAAAGAGAAAAACAAAATTAGCAAATTCCCCCATCCCTAGCGAAGCAAACATTTTCTGCAGCTCCTTAGATCATTTCTGTGCCTGTCCATTTTCAACCTTAGAGCCCTCCTTCTCTCCTCCCTGCTGAGGATCTCTGCATAGCTCTTTCATTTATCACCATTTGTTGTCCCTCCGCTTGAGTGTCTGACCTGCATGCATATATTTTTGCAGTCTGGCCTGCAGGTTGGGGAGGATATCTGTGTGTGTGTTTGTGTGTGCAAGGGGGGGGGGTGACGTTGGTCTGGCAGAGGCCTGGTTCTGTGTAAAGAGCTAAGCCTCGCAACCCATCTGTCAGCTTCCCAAGACAGAGAGCAGCTCCCAGGCTTGTCCCGGTGACCAGCTGCTGGGGGAGATGCAGGCCAAAGGCAGATGAGCAACTTAAGTCCTTTCCTTCTCTTGTTCCTCCCCTTTCCCCTTTTCATTATTGCTGGAGGGTGGAAGGCACTCTTTTTTGTTTTTTCACCAAAGCGATCATTTAAGGCCATTATCTGTTTGCAAGATGAGCGTTAATAATTCACTGTCGCTGGCAAGGTCCCCGCCTCCCTGACCCTCTCCAGCTCTCCGACTCTGCTTTCAGAAGGTACAGAGGGCAGAGAAACAACAAAAATAAGCCCCACCGGTGGAGGCTGGTCTACTGGGGCAAGTGCCCTACTAACTGTCAGCCCGTTCTCAGCCACTCCCCACTCCCTGCCTGCTTTTTACTTGCAATCATTCCAGGGGTGGTGGTGGCTCCGGCTGCCAGCTTCCTCCTCCTTAGTAGAATAACATGAGCACCAACCACCACCCACAGAGGAGAACCTCTTTCGCAGTTCTGCATGAGTCACTGGTCTAGCCTAGGCTGCTTTCTGTAGGGAGGCACATGCTCAGATGTGAAGAGCCAGGCCATGGTGCCTGGTGCCTATTCAGAATGATCACACAGAAGGCAGGGTGGCCAACAGGCAGAGCCGACTAATTCAAGTTTTCCTCTCCATCCTTCTCCAGCCCAGCCTTACCTTCCTTATTTATATCCAGTCCAAGGAGTAGTCCTGCCTGTCCACTTCTTATTCCTTCACCTCAGTGTTGCCCCTTGTAGACCTGGCTCTGGCTCTGCCTACTCATGGACTCCTTGCCTTCTGTGCTCCTACTCCCAAAACTCAACAGCCATTGCTGGATAGCATGCACACATCCTGGTACTAAATCAGTACATAACCCCAGGATAACCACTATCAAAAGCTTTTGCCACAGCTAAGCACTGCCACCTTTTACCGCAACAAATGGTTTTTTTGTCTGCCTGCTTTCAGTTTGTTTGGATTTTCTTTGGGAACAGAGCATAGCCACATGGCTAGTAGCCCATTGATAGGCTTCTCCTCCATGAATTTGTCTAATCCCCTTCTAAAGCTGTCTAAGATGGCATTTCAGAAACAGCGAATTAGCTAAGTTCCACCTGTAAACAAAACCAGGATCAAATTTCTTCTGCATCCTTGCCTGCAAGTTGATGGGTCACGTATGATGGAAACCAGCAACATATCGGAAGGCTTACCTGAGCTGCTTTTGTTTACTTTTATTTTACAGAAATGTAAAATGTTGATGGGCTAAGAACAGATACACACAGCACATAGTTCAACGATGGAACTTCCTCTTGCTGGAAGCAGTGATGGCCACCAACCTAGATGGCTTTAAAAGAGGATTAGGCAAAAAGTCATGAGGGAGAGGACTATAAAGTGCTACTAACCATGAGTCAGTAATGCTTCTGAATACCAGTTGCTGGGAACCACAGGAGGGGAGAGGGCTCTTGTGCTTGGGTCCTGCTTGTGGGTTTCCCACAGGCATCTAGTTAGCCATTGTGAGAACACGATGCTGGACTAGATGGGCCATTGGCCAGATCCAGTTCTTAAGCCACCAAAAGCATCCTTCAGGGCTGAAAAGCAGGGTAGAGACATTAAACTGATTCCTTATCCACGTAACCAGAATTATTTTCCCCTCCAGCGAGAAGTTTAGGGACTTCCTCTTGCCTCTTCTCTCTCATTGCTTTCCAGCATGTTTTGATGTCTCTGTAGTGAAGTGGGGTGGGTGAAGAAGGCTAGGAAATGACTCAATCTGTTTGTAAAGAAGTTTATTTCCACATTTAAAAAAAGAGAGAGGGAGAGGGAAAGAGAGCGAAAGCAAGAGAGGAAGCTTTCCCCTCCCCCTGATCTCTTCTAAAGCAAGAATCCTCCTTTTCTTCTTCCTCATTACAAAGTCCGGAAAAGAGAATCCTACAGATATACAGACTTACGAGACTCACTTACACAAATACGCCCTCTGGGTTCACCAATAAATAATTCATATACATTTGTGCACCAAAGTTATTTACAAAAAGAAAAAAAATTAAAGTTACATACTTTTTGAAAATTCTTGGTCTAGCATAAAAGGAGTCCTCTTGTGCTACAGGGAGATAAAACATAGTTATTTCTTTTGCTGCGTGTGTGTGTGTGTGTGTGTGTGTGTGTGTGTGTGTGTGTGTTGGAGGGAGCAATCTACACCTTTCTGTACCTCGAGCCAGGTTGGTGGTCTGCCAGCAACTAATTTCCAAAATTGGGGGAAGGCCTAAAACAGACGTAATCCCTGCTGGGTTTAGTGGGGCTTACTCATAGGTAGGTTTGCAAGCCTAGTCTCATCTGCTGAAATCAAATTGGATTCTGTTATTTTAACCCATTCAACGTGCCTATTGTTTAGGTTTTTTTTCAAAAACAATAATAATTAATTTTCACCTGTTGTAACTATTCTCTCTGTTTTAAATACACTATAAAATGAATGTTTTTTTAAAAAATCTTTACATACCTTCCCAAAATTGGGCTGGTAAGTGTTTCACATACCAGGAATACAGAAATACTAAGTCAGACCATTGGTCGTCTTAGCTCAGTAATGTCTACACTGACTGGCAAGGTTTCAAAGAGAAGACATTCGCAATCCTACCTGGATATGCTGTTGAAGGATCAAACCTGGGACCTTCTGCATGCTGTACCACTGAGCCAGGTCTCATCTCCATTTAAATATATATTTCTTAAATGATTTTAAGAAGCAAAAGAAGTAAAACACAGATATATAGAGTTGTATAAAACTAAGAGAAGGCCAACTGAAATGATGTAAACCACTTGGAGGTGTTGGTGATTAAATTGTATGTTAATCCTGCTGAACAGAATAAAATAAGTTGAAACAAATGGACCTGTGTTCACTAAGTTCATGGACCTAGTGTGCATTGATTTCAGTGTGTCTGCTCTGAGTGTAACTTACATACAGACTTCTCTTCCCCCTTTACGAGCTCACTCTATCCCTTTTCCTGCAGTGAGAGAAAAGGAACAGAGTCAGCATGTAACGAGATGAGCAGAGGACAGATCTACTGTTTTCTTGGTGTGGCTGGACCGGGGTAGGAGAGCAAACTGTAAACCTGTGTGTGTGTGTGTAAATAAATAGCCATCAATAACCCAGATCAGATATGTCTGCTGCTGGTTTTGTGGTTGGGGCGGCAGAGCTGCCAAGTTGTGAAAAATTCTTATTCTTGTCTTGCCTTTGAGGACACCTCCCAAAAAATTTGCTTATTGGTGTGGATGTGACCTCAGTCTCAAACTGGTAGTGGGGCTGGGTGGGTATGTTAGAGTGCCATGAAGTATATCATATATATTAAGTACCGTAACTGAAAAGCCAAACTGCCCTCTCATTGAGGAGGTTGCCTGTGGTAGTCTGTATCAGTTACTGCCCTGGACTTAGCCCCTCTTGAACAGGAAGCACACTCCAGGAAATGACAGGGAGAAGGGTGGGCTGTTCTGTGGGTGGGTGCATGTAAAGCATGTTTTTCCTCAAAAGAATCCTGGAAGCTGTGGTTTGTTATGGGGTGCTAGGAATTGTAGCCCTGTGAGGGAACTACATTTCCCAGGATTCTTTGGGGGAAGCTGCCTGCTTGACACTATTCACTCCATCTGAAAACAAAGGGTCATTTTTTTTTTTTAAAGGTGCTAAACTTTGCCAAACCATGCTGCAATAGGACAGAAGGGCCCTGTCAATGTGTTATATGTGTGTGAGAGATGATATATTCTCTGGTGGGCTGCATGTGCCCATGAAGCCATGTGTGTAAAGGGTGTTTGGGCCTGTATGCAGAGCAAGGGTGAGGCTCTTCACATGCGGCCCTCCAGACCTGTCTGTGTGGCCCTCAAAATTCTCCCCAGGACATGCCCTTCACAGGCCAGGCTCTGCACCTTTCTTAGATGCTTTTACCTGGCTGGAATGAGTCCCTGAACTCTTGCTTACCTGGCTGGAGTATAGATGTCCACATGTGCGTAGAAACCTCTGGGGTTTGCAGCACCCCTGTGGTACAAAGGTGAGGGCCCCTGGCCCTGCCCATCACTGCCATGCGTCCCCCAGAAGGTTGCTTATGAGGACAAGTGGCCCTCAGCTGGAAAAAAAAAAGTTTATTAGGAAAGGGGGTGCTATCAAACAGGTGGGGGAGAGAATATAAGTCCATCTTTGCCCACTTAGAAGGGTTCTGAATGCTCCGCTGCGATATCAAATCAGGAGAAGTTCTCCCTGCAATCTGGGGGAGGGGGAACTGCATCTGCTGGATCTCTACCTGTTGTACAGCGCTATAAAAAAAAATTGAAGGAACGTTGGGGAGGTTGGCAACTTCAGGAGAGAGGGAGGGATGGCCCTCCTTGTTCTGCGGGAAAGGACTGTGTCAGGCCCAGGCATGAACACTTGTGCACATGAGTTTATGAAAGGCAATGGGTCTGAAGAGCAGGAAACCCCATGCAAACAAGAGGCAGCATGGGAGAGACCGTCTTTTGTAGGGTTTTTATTTTTTTGTTTTTTAATTTTCACTTGTGACTCTTGTCACTCTTGTGGCTGCAATCTGATTTAACTGTTTTAAAACTTTTTCCCCCCTATTTGAAATAAATTTATTGATAATACTTTGGCTATTTGCTGCTGCTCGGCTTGCAAGTCCGGGTGTGTAGAGGGAACAAAGCACCGTCCAATAGGTCGTGTGAAGGAGGCAGAGGCGTACTTAGGGGTCAGCCATGTTGGCCCCCGCCAAGGGCGCAGGCCGTGGGGCTGAGGCGCAAAAATAGTGCACCTCTCTCGGCGCGGCGTGGAGGCATGGGCTGTCGCAGCAGCCCTGCAGAGCCCCCTCCCCAGTTAGCCGGCAGTGCTGCCGGTTAGTTTGTGCAGCGGAGCTCCCCGTGAGGACGCCGACGACGCCAAACGTCAGGCGAGGCTCTTAATTTTGCAAAGCCGAGTCACTTTCCCCTGGTTTCCTTCCCGCTTTGACCAATTTCCAGCCCGCGCCGCTGCATGTTTACCCCAGAGAGCAAGGGCCATTGACTTAAACAGGGCTTAGTTCCGAGTAAAGTGTGTACTTAGGGCGCAACCTCCAAGTGGCGCCATAAGAAACAAAAAGGCAAGCGAGGTATTGTCAGAAGTTACTGCCTCTGGCTTGCCACCTTCAGGCTGCAGGCCGGTGTACCCGCTTTCCTGGGAGTAAGCCCCATTAAACTCGGTGGGATTTCATTTTGAGATTAGACATTTATAGGATTGGGCTGTTAAACGCCCAGTTTAAGAGTAATTTGTGACGACTGAATTACGTCAAAAAAATTAATTATTATTTTTTTGGTGGAGATGCGGGGGGGAGGGAGGGGGCGCGCCGATACCGCTCCTTGCCAAGGGCGCAAGGGAGCCTAGGTACGCCTCTGGAAGGAAGCACTAAAACGCGTGCATCGTGGTATATCCCCCAAATAGTATCTGATTCCCCCTCCCGATTTCAAGAGTCAAACTGGACCAAATTTGTTCGCTTGCATGTGTGATTGATTGTGCGTGTGCGTGCGTGCGTGTGTGTGTGTTTGAGCAAAGCAACGCCCGTTCAAAAGAGGGATTTCCCACCCACCCCCCGGCGTTCCCACGTTGTCTCTTCCAGAAGCTGCGCCCGGTCCCTCCTCCTCGCCTCACCGCGGCTGAGCCGCCCGGGGAAGGACTCCGGCCAGGGGGGGCAAGGGCGGCGGGGGCTCGCTGCCCCCTTGAAGTCCGTGGATGAGGATCCGGGGGACCAGCGGCCTCTGCAGGGCCGGCGGCGGGGCGCTGGGCCCGCGGTAGAGATAGAGGGCAGCGCCCGGATCCAGGTTGGACACCAGACTCTGCGGGTAGAAATAAGGCGACGGGAACATCCTCTGCAGCGCCGAGTAGTTCCCGGCTTCGGCCAGCAGCTCCAGGCCCACCGCGGTCTGCCTTTTCCATTTGGTCCTGGGGTAAGGGGAAAAAAAGTTTCGGGGGTCAAGACACTTGGATCACTTTTATTGACCGTTTTAAGAAAATCCATCTCATGTGTCTGCGTTTGACAAAGGGATTGCTCTCTTTGGGGAGGGAGTTCCACACGTGCACTTGCATAGTCTCTACACCTGTGTGTACAGCTGCATGTGGGAACAGACCCTCTTGGAAAGGCTGGTGTTTTTAAGTGTTATTAATCATAATAGTAAATGATAATACAATTTTTTACTTGTTTCCATACCAGACTGTATTACAAAAGTAATACCGTTTAAATAATAAATATAAATTAACACCCCCCCTTTTCATGATTCAGAGTATATTTCTTTAAAGCACAATATATTCTACAAATAGGATTAAGACTTGTATTTAGCATGATACTCAACCTGCAAGGGCTATTTGCTTCACTAACTTTCAAGAATAGAGGAACAGAATCTCACTGAATGGACCAAACCTTGTTGGCTGATTGCATGGGGGGTGGGGGTGGGGGACAAAACAAAAACCATTGTGTTTTAAGTGGTCATAAGAGTGTCTGCCTGGGATGTTAGATCTGTGGTGGCAGATTCACACGTTCAAGCCACCACCTGATGAACAGGCAACTGAGGACCTGCTCAGCATGTGGGGATTAAGCAGGGATTAAAAGACCCAGCACAGAGGAGAAGCATAATTTAGGAGGACAAAATCATGCTCATATTCACATTAACTGAAAGAATTGTAACGGGCTGCTTCCTTGCACATGTGAAGTGTTAATCACATATCTGACACCACAACTTTCCTATCCTGCTGCTTCTCTTCCAACTCAAATTGAGGCACTCAATTTGGCGGCCACACTAAGGCCCAGGGGCCGGATGTGGCCCAATTGCCTTCTAAATCCGCCCCGCGGACGGTCCGGGAATCAGCGTGTTTTTACATGAGTAGAATGTGTCTTTTATTTAAAATGCATCTCTGGGTTATTTGTGGGGCCTGCCTGGTGTTTTTACATGAGTAGAATGTGTGCTTTTATTTAAAATGCATCTCTGGGTTATTTCTGGGGCATAGGAATTCGTTCATTTTTTTCCTTCAAAATATAGTCCGGCCCCCCACAAGGTCTGAGGGACAGTGGACCGGCCCCCTGCTGAAAAAGTTTGCTGACCCCGATCTAGTCCAACCCCCTGCAATGCAGGAATCTCAACTAAAGCATCCATGACAGAGGACCATCCAATCTCTGCTTAAAAACCTGCAAAGGAGAGTCCACAACTTTCCGAGGGAGTCTGTTCCACTGTTGAACACCTCTCACTGTCGGAAAGTTATTCCTGATGTTTAGTCAGAATTGCCTTTCTTGTAACTTGAAGCCATTGGTTTGAGTTCTGTCCTCTGGAGTAGAAGAAAACAAGCTTCCTCCATCTGCTATGTGACAGACATTTAGATATTTGAAGATGGCTATCATATCTCCCCTCAGTCTCCTCTTTTCCAGGCTAAACATACCCAGCTCCTTCAACCATTCCTCATAAGGCTTGGCTTCTAGACCCTCCTTTGCACACAATGTAGCCTAGAAAAGCATTAGCTTTTTTTGCTTCTGCATCACACTATTGACTCATGTTAAGCTTGTGGTCTACTAAGACCCCAAGATCCTTTCCACATGTACTACTGGCAAGGCAGGTGTCCCCCATCTTATATTTGTGCAACTGATTATTCCTGCCTAAGTGTAGAACCTCACATTTGTCCCTACTGAAAATAATTTTGTTTGTTTGGGCGCAGTTCTCCAATCTGTTAAGGTGATCTTGAATCCTGATTCCGTCTTCCGTGGCATTAGCTACCCCTCCCAGTTTGGTGTCATCTGCAAATTGGATGAGAATCCCCTCACTGCCTTCACCCAAGTCATTTATAAAGCTGCTAAACAACAACAGGCCCAGGACAGAACTCTGTGGCACCCCACTTGTCACTTTTTTACAGGATAAGGAACCATTAGTGAGCACTTCTTGGGTTTGGTCAGTCAACCAGCTACAAATCTATCTAACAGTTACCTGATCTAGCCCACATTTTACTAGCTTTCTGCAAGAATATCATGGGGGACTTTGTCAAAAGCCTTACAGAAATCAAGATACCGTACATCCACAGCATTCCCCTGATCCACCAAGCTTGTAGGTCTATTAAAAAGACAGAGAGAGATTTGTCTGGCATGACTTGTTTTTGAGAAACCCATACTGGACCTTAATATCCACAGCATCCTTTTCTAAGTGCTCACAGACCAACTGTTTAATTATCTGTTCTAGGACCTTTCCTGGTATCAATGTCAAGCACACCAGTCGGTCGTTACCTGGGTCTTCTTTTTTCCCTTTTTTGAAGATGAGAACAACATTTGCCTGCCTCCAGTCTGCAGGGACCTCACCTGTTCTCCAAGAATTCTCAAAAGATTATAAACAGAGGCTCTGAGATTACATCAGCAAGCTCCTTTAGTGCCCTTGGGTGCAGCTCATCAGGCCCTGGAGATTTGAATTCATTTAAAGCAACTCAGTGTTCCCATACCACCTCTTTTCCTATCTTGGGCTGCAGCTTCCTTCTTGCATCGTTTATTCTGTTATCACCAGGTTGGGCACTGCTTTCCTTTTGGGTGAAGACAGAGGCAAAGTAGGTGTTGAGCAGTCCCGCCTTATCTCTCTTACCCAACAGCATTTCTCTGTCTTCTCCATGCAGAGGACCAACTACTTCCTTGTTTTTCCTCTTGCTTTGAACATAGCCGTGTGAACAATGCAATATGAACGAGCGTTTGTGACTCAAAGAGGCAAGCCAACACATTCAGTTTGCAGAGGATCAGGTAGTCAGAAATGAAACAAGATGCAGGCGCAACATCTGTACAATGTTCAGCCCTGGCCACAACACATTACAAGGAACATAGAAACATAGTAAGCTGGTTTATGTTGAGTCAGATCATTGGTCCATCTAACTTTGTATTGTCTACACTGATTGGCATCTGCTCTACAGGGCTGCAAACAAGGGAAGCTTTCCCACCCCTACCTGGAGATGCTGTTGGAGATTGACCCTGCAACCTGGTTTATATAGAGCAGGTATTCCACTATTGAGCTACAGGGACCCTTCCCCAAGGGCCAAAGTGCAGAACGTGTGGCCCTCCAGATGTTGCTGGATTACAACTCTTCATCATAAGAAGAGCCTGCTTGATCAGGCCAATTGCCCACCTAGTTCAGGCTCCAGCATCCTGTTCTTACAGGGACCATCTAGAAACCTGGAGCCAAGACATGAGCACGAGCCCCCTCCCCTCCTATAGTTTCCAGCAACTGGGATTCAGAAGCATTTCTGCCTTTGACTGTGGCGGCAGATGATAACAATTGTGACTAGTAGCCCTCTGCCTAATCCTCTTTTAAAGCCATCCTAGTTGTTGGCCATCACTGCCTCTTGGTCTATAGTTTATGCTGCGTGAAGAAGGGTTTTCTTTTATCTGTCCTCGTTCTTCCAACATTCAGCTTCATTGAATGTCCACAAGTTCTAGTCTTATGCATAATTTTATAAATGTCTATCATATCACCTCTTACTCTCCTTGTCTCTAAACTATCCTTTATTTGCCCTGAATGTTCCAACATTCAGCTTCAATCATCATCATGGCCATCAGCATCATCCTTAAGCATTGGTCATGCTGGCCGAGGCTGATGGGAAGCAGCATGTAAAAGAGTGCTAACCTTCCAATTAAAAGATCCCCACTATCTGACATTGATGCATCCCAAAGCACGATCAATGCAACCAGCATCGACAGGGCCACATTCTTACTTGTGAGGAGCAGCTAATACTTCAAGGCTTTCAAGACTTTATTTAAAGCACCAATTGAAAACTTCCCTTCAGGAGTAGGCTGTGCTCCATAGCCTCTGCTATAAAGGCTGCCTCTGCCCAACAAAAGCCTACACATTACCTTTGAGAAGTTCAATCTTAAGTCTGGGGAAGTGAGGCATAAACAGACAAGTGTAAGTGACTTCCTTGTCTATGTAGGACATGACAGGAGGTGCCATGTCAACCGAGGATTGTCATCAATGTAACATGAGCCTTGTGGCTCCACACACAAGGATTTGCCGTTGAACATAATGATCGCAAATTGTTGTTATTTTTATTACGTACTGGCAGGTGCTTGTGTGATGCACACATTCAGTGTAGCTGCAAAGGAGGTTGATCTGTTAGGGCAGATGGGACATTGCCCTGCTTACCTCCCTCTGCCCTCAGCCAGCCCCCACCTGCCTGCCTTCTTGCTTACACCCAGTCCAGGGAGTTGCCCTGGCTGCCAGCTTCTTCCTCCTTAGTCTCAGATTTGCCCCTTTTAGAATTGACAGTGAGTTGACAATGGCAGAGTGCATGGAGAAAGGCTTTGTATATTACATATTGGGCCCCCAGCTTAATTTCCAAAGCCTCCTGCAAGCTGTCACTCAGAACTCTGGCAGGAAGGAAGAGACAGGCAGAAAGAGAAATGGGCTGGCAGAGAGGGGAAAGGGGTGTCCTCTCCCACTTTTGCCTCTGGTCCTTCAGCCCCACCCACTTAAGCAACCAATAGCTGTGGACAGGATCCAGGCCAAGGGAAACACTTAAAATACTTCTGATTTCAGTAGGATATGATCCATCCTCAGATGTGCCAGTACTGTGTACCCTTGAGTACCCCCAGAAAAAAGCACTGCTCTTGGGTAATTGTGCCTGAGTCTCAGTTTTGGAACTATGCAACTTGCATGTTTGCTCAGAAGTAATCCCTACTGAGTTCTAAGCATATGTAGGAGATTTCAGACTTAAGCATGGACTTAAGACTTCCCTAAAAAAAACAACTTTTTTTTTATTGTGGCAGGATCACACTCTGGGAGCTCTCAGATCCGTATAGTTATAATCCTATGTATCCATGGAATGAGAGAATCAGTCCATTTCACTAGTTGTAAAAGCCTGTCCCAAGCATTCTGTCACATTCTACTGTGACCAAGAGAGCTTGAATAGACATTTTCCTGGAGAGAAGCCCTGTTAAGTCTTTGGCAGCAAAAGCAACTAAAGCCAGTTGTCTGTCTGTCTGTCTGTCGTCTGTCTGTCTGTCGAACATCTGCTCTGCATGTAGAAGATTCCAGGTTCAATCCCCAGAAACATCTCCAATTAGGGCTGGGAATGTTTCCTGCTTGAAATCCTAGAAAGCAGCTGTCAGTCTGTGTAGACAGTACTGAGCTAGATGAGCCAATGGTCTGATTTGGTAGAAGGAAGCTTCCTATGCTTCTTTATGAAACAGGCCACATACTCAGAATATTAAAGATACCGTATGTCACACTTTGGACTGCAATGGAATGCATATTCACCTGGAGGGATGTTTCATTGAACTTAATGGCACTTATTCCTGAGTAAATATTGCACAAGCAACAGTACTCCTAAACAGTTGTGTAGGTTTTTTATAATATTTCAAAAAGAGATAAAGAACAGCATTTACAAGAGCTCTGAAATTCAAGTTTGAAAATTTAAAATAAACATATTTCCCCAAGAGAACCGCAGCAAAGCTCCTATTTTTGAGTGTGTATTATCTGCATGGGTTACTGATGCCCTTCCAACATTCTTCCTAGATCATAACGTGTGACCAAAAATGGCTTTATAGGCACAAATGGAGTGCACTTCCAAGGGTGAAGTCAAACTGCTGAAGAATCACAGTACTTGCTGTGTGTGGCATGCAAAGAGTGGTAGCTCATAACTGCTGCCTCCCACATTGTTTTTGCTGCATTAACAGCACCAAAGTGACCTCTCCTAGGCACACACCCGGGCAGGGTGTATAGAGGTCCTGGGTGACCAAGAGAAAAAGACTTCCTCTTAGCTTCACTGATGTGGTCCAAAGGACAACAGAACAATGCATCCACCACCAGCTTGGCTGCAGGAGTTCCCAAAAGGGAACAAGACACCATCCAACCATCTTAGGGACTCAACTGCAGATTTGTTTAGAGTTTACTCCTTAGCCTTTTCTTCTCTTGAAAAAATGTCCCACAAGGCAGGGGTACGGATTTCCCTCCAGGGTTTACTCCTGAAGCCTTTCTCATGAATGAGTGTAGCCTCTTAGGATCAGAGTTTACTTCTGCTAAATGGGCTACCTTCCCTGGTTGACAACCCCATCTGGCTCTCACTTCCCTCTACAGCTTGTGTAGAAACTGCCTTCTTGACCATTGGCCCCACTACTGGCCTTGTCAGCTCTATCCACCAGAGACTGTATTCACGTGCAGGAGAAGTCCCTAACACACCAAAGATTTGAGACCTTTGGCTACCCTCACCTGGTTTAGCCAGCCAGTCAAATATGTATCGGGGTGTAGCCACTGTTGCTTGCTGACAGCTTCTAGAAGCCACAGGTGAAAAATGAGTGTAGGGTGGGGACTAAAGGTGGACTACCCCAGAAGGAATATGAAGTGTCCCCCACCCCTAACACCCCATGCACTCAGAATAGACCCATTGTAATTAATGGCCCTAAATTTGTCAAGTCCATTAATTTCAATGGGTCTTCTTTTATTAGGGTGAACATTGGATGGAAGAGAACATGGTATCAAGCTATCCATGGCATGGAAATTGGGTTAATTTCTGTCCCAGTATGTTGGGTCGCGGTGGGGAGCACTCTTCTGCAGCACTTTGCTACAGAGCAAAGGACTGGAGGCTTTGGAGGTTGGGTCAACACAGAGAGATAACTTACTGAAAAGGGAGGCATACCAGAAGCTTATGAAGTTTTGAACGGCACGGAGCGAGGAATATATCATTCTCTCCCCAAAATAGACTTTGAGGTTAGCCAATGAAATTGATGGAGATTGTGTCACCATCAAGGTTGGTCTTTATGGCCCCCATTCAGTGGGAGGAGCTGGGTGGTGGTGGAGGAGGAAATGCAGCAGTGCATTTTGAAGCAAATTAAATTATATGCATTACCATCTAAAAGAGAGGGGCTCCACAAGTCAATTAAGTTGGAGTCTAAAATTACATAACTGGCATACTGAAAAGGGAGTTCTTACAGGCCAGCCAAAATAAAAGTACAAGGCAGAATTAATTAATTGAAATCTGCAGCACAAGAAATGATAATAGCCACTAACGTAAGTGGCTTTAAAAAAATTAAAGGAAAAATCAGCATGGGTTGAGCAATAGTTATTAGGTATGTGATAATTCAGGTAGAACCTCCACATCCAGAGGCAGTCTACTTCAGAATATCAGGTGTTAGGAACAAAAATAAGGGGAGGTTTTTTTGCCTTCCCAGATGCCTCTAGCCTCCTATTTTAATAAAATGCTTGGTGGGGTGGGAAATATGTTGTTACGTTTCAATTTAGACATAAAAGTCTGGTTTGAAGAAGCAAAACCAAATTAAAATAGTTGTTACAATTGTTTTGAGTTCAAGACACAACTGAGTGAAATGGAAACTAGCTCATACAATTTGTAAGGAGTTTTGAGGGGACAGTGGAACTTGAATATATTTTTTGTTCCATTTTAATGTCACTTTTAAAAAAAAAAAAAAATGCCTACAGGGAGCCAACTGCATTTATGTGGCTGTCAGGTTCAATCTATAGGAAGAAATTCAAAATAAACACTGTACACACACATGTCCACACAGAAAGAGAGGAATTGATATCCAAAGGAGGAAGCAGCTTAACTGACCCATCTTCAGTTTCTCACTCAAAAAAGCATAGCAAATTATTTTTGTTAGAATTTATTCTTTGCAGAGTTCCTATTTGGGGGTTGTCAGAACCCTCTGACCTCTCCTCAGCCCAAAGCCCCCCAATATATCACTTTATCCCATCAAACATTGTGATTAATTTTGCAAGCTGATCTGATGCCTGCCTGCTGGGGCATAAACCCTACTTTGTCCATTGGGATTCCATTCAGAGCAAATATATGCACCTTTGCTGCATTGCAGAACCACATTGGAGAAGCATACTGATGAATCGAAAGAACACGCAAGGAGAACAAACTAGGGTTACAAATTGTAGGCATTCCACACTTGTACAAAGGCGGTAGCTCGGTGGCTGAGCATTTGCCCTGCATGCAAAAGGTCACAGGTTCAGTTCCCATCCCAACATCTCCAGGTAGGGCTGGGACAGAGTTCCTGTCTGAAGGCCTAGAGAGCCACTGCCAGACAGTGTAGACAATGCTTGACCAAGGGCCTAACTCAGGGGTAGGCAACCTAAGGCCCGTGGGCTGGATGCGGCCCAATCGCCTTCTCAATCCGGTCTGTGGACGGTCCGGGAATCAGCATGTTTTTACATGAGTAGAATGTGTCGTTTTATTTAAAATGCATCTCTGGGTTATTTGTGGGGCGTAGGAATTCGTTCATTTCCCCCCCTCAAAATATAGTCTGGCCCCTCCACATGGTCTGAGGGATGGTGGACCGACCCACGGCTAAAAAAGGTTGCTGACCCCTGGCCTAACTCAACAAAAAGCAGCACGCTACATTCCTAACACAGCAATCCTAATGATTTCTACTCAGAACTAAGTCCAGTTGAATTCAGTCAAGCTTACAGGTAAGTGGGTTTAGAATTGCAGCTAACTCCTGTTGGACTTAGTGGGGTTTAGTTCTGAGGAGATCTGCACAAGATCTGGATGAAAGACCTCATGGGTGGAGCCTGTGATTGACTTTGTGTTATTCGTTTGTTTTGCTTCCTGCATGGATAGGTTGGCAGGATATCTTTATTGCATTTCTATCCCACCTTATCCCCAAAGATGCTTGGGGTGTATGTGTGTGTGCACATGATTCTCCTCCTCCATAGCCTCACAACAACTGCATGAGATAGGTTGGTCAGCAAACTTTTTCAGCAGGGGGCCGGTCCACTGTCCCTCAGACCTTGTGGGGGGCCAGACTATGGTTTTTTTTAAAAAAAAAATATGAATTTATTCCTATGCCCCAGAAATACCCCAGAGATGCATTTTAAATAAAAGGACCCATTCTACTCATGTAAAAACACACTGATTCCTGGACCATCAGTGGACCAGATTTAGAAGGTGATTGGGCCGGATCCGGCCTCTGGGCCTTAGTTTGCCTACCCATGTTAGTGAACTCCTTGACTGGAGAATTTGAACCCTGGACCTCTCCCATTTTGCTCATCATCCTGTTCTCACAGTGGCCAGCCAGATGCCCCACGGGAAGCCCGCAAGCAGGACCTGAGTGCGACAGCAGCACTCTTCACTTGTGAATCTCAGCAAACAGTTTTCAGAGGCATACTAAACAAGGAAAAATGTGTATGTGTGACACACACACACTGCCAGCTACAACCCCTTTTGAATAGAGATGATTTGGCCACTGTATGCCATGCTCTGGTAACTTCTAGACTGGATTATTGCAACGTGTGCTATGTGGGGCTGCCCTTGAAGACAACTTGGAAACTTTACTGAGTCCAAAAGGCAACAGCCAGATTACTGGCTGTGGTTCCATTTAGACGTCACATAACTCCTGTTTTAAAACAGCTGCACTGGTTGCTGTTCATTTCCAAGCCCAATTCAAGGTGCTCACAGACCTAAATGATTCAGGCTTTCCAAATATCTGGAAGCCTCCTTCCCTAGAGACCCTCTTAGGGCTGAGATGGGCAGAAGGAGCCCTTTTATTAGTTCCTCTGCCCTCAGAGGGTGGGGGCAGGAAGGTGGCAGTCCAGGAGAGGGCCTTCTTTGTGGTGACCCCTAACCCGTGTAACTCCCCTGTGAATGCTGAAGGCGCACCCCTTCACCCCAGCTTTTGACACTTGAAATGCGTATTTTTCGGACCTAACTTATTTCTGTGATTGTAAGTTGTTCTAAACTGGTTTTAGTATTGTGTTTTTATGCTGTTATCCACTCTGGGACCTTAGGGTGAAGGGTGGATAATTAATAATAATAATAACTTTTGTATGTGAGAGAAGGACCATTTGGACATCTTCTTTATTGTGCATACACAATGATTTGTGCTCATGATGATATCAGGGTGCTTATACACAACTGAGCTTTCAATATAGTTTGTACCTACAAAAGTTTGGGAGTGGACCTACTGATTTGTTTCCCATCTATGCATGTAGCTTCCGAGTGAAATCCTTTGACTTTCTTCATACCACAAATATTCTGCTTTATTTTGTTTTGTTTCTGTTCTGCTTTTGTAGTGCTATATCGCAAGAGTGCCTCTCCAGCACAACTATGATGCAGTGGCACTGGGAAAACATCCGTGGAACAACTAATAAAGTGGTGGCCTTCAGGTGGCCCAGTATAAATCCACCGCCAATGCGCAATTATTGTCAGTTGCAAAACAAAAACAAAAACGGAACTCCAATCAATGGGGGGGGGGGAGGTGGCAGAAAAAGCGAAGAAGCAGGAAATCGTGTGAACGAGACACAGAGAAATCTGTGCGTCTGAGAGGAAAAGGGGAGCAGGGAGTGGAATAAATAAATCGCTTGTGTTTGTCGCTATAGAGGGGCTGGAACGCTCACAAAATGATAAATGAAATGGACCAGAGTTGCAACCCAATGGTGAAACTGACCGGTATCTTCCGGACTATCTGTTGCCCTGTCTGTGTGTATCCCACGCCTTGAGATGCGGCGGTGCCAAAATGGGAAAACTCTTATTCTTTTACTAAATGGAGCTGCCGAGCACAGGCCGGACGGTGGCTAGTTGCTCGGGAGCCGCCGCCTCACATCAAAAGCCGCCTCCACAATCCCTTTCTCTCGCCGTTTTGCTGCGGAAGAAGCGCTTTCAGACCTATTTTCCTGAGTAAATTATTCATCATCATAATAATTGTGTAATTACTGTAACTGCTCTTAATTATTGATGCCCAAAGCAGTAATTGGTATTTATTATTAATGGGCCAGTGTGTTATGTGCAATGTTGTGTGTGTTTAGCTTAAAAAAAAAACAACCGGGAGAGTTTTGCTCTCTCACCCACCCACTCGCGTCGCTCTTATTTTTTCTGCCCTCCCGAATTAAACGACTGGTCTCGGCTGTGAAATAGATTCTGCTTCTAGGGGAAATGCGGGGATGGGAAAATTGGGAGTGGGTGGGAGGTAAACATCGGGCATTAAATAATTGCGATTGGTGGGAAGAGATTTATTTACAACAAAAAAGGCTTCATATAACAAAATCGAACCTTAAAAAAACCAGAAACAGAAACTGGTGGAGGGAAGGGAAGGATTGAAAAAAACACGTGTTGAGTCTTGAAACCTGTCTGTAATGTGGGAAATGGGTACGCGCACGAGGCTGAGTGTTCAATGTCTTCTTTTCTCCATATGCCAAATAACAATAAAAATAATAGTAACTATTATTGCTGGGTTCTACTCAGAGCACGCACATTGAAATTATTGGATTTAAATTAGTCATGTCCATTATTTTTTGTGGATCTGCTCTGAGTGGGACTAGCAATGGATACATTATTATTATTATTATTATTATTATTATTATTATTATTATTTATTTCGCCTTCTAAACAATTGCAGGTCTATTTAAATTGATGGACTTGACTAGTTTAGCTACAGCCATTTCATCAGGGTCTACTCTGAAAAGGACTTCGTTGGATAGATATCCCATTATTGGGATTTTTTATGAAGAGGTTAGGGAGGAAAGTGGGCAATAAATAATTTAAATAATAATGATTATTTATTTATATAATGCCATCAATGTATATGCCACACCCCTCCTCTGAGAGTCACAAAGAAATGTAACAGGTCTCGTCCCTCAAGAGTTTACAGCCTGCATTTAGCCACTAGGGAAAGGCCCGAGCCGGTTAAGAGAGGAATATTGGTAAATGCAAATTATGTGTAGACTAGTTTCTTTTTGTAGGGGTTGAGGACTGAAGTGTTAAAGCCACAGGTCTCTCAGGAAAAGGGGCATTTTTGAGGGAGGGAGGCAATTGTGCTCCTAGGCGGGCTTACTCGGAAAGAAGCCTCGTAGTTGCCAATGAGATTTAACTCCCGTGTCAGCTCCCGTGCAGAGACCGTTCGCACGTTTAACTTGCTATCTGCTCATCGAGTGATGCATTTGCACATGTCAACGGACATTTCCTTTTCCATATCGCAGCATTCTACACGCTTTCGATAAAGGCCTTTATTTCCTTTTGTTGGAGTTCCATTTATGGTTTGCCGTGAGGTTAATACTGGACTGGGAATGCGCGTTCTCCAGTCTTGGTTAGCAAGAAGGCGATCTCAATAAAAAGAACTGCAGCGTTGGCTGCAGCCATATGCCTGTTTTCACATGGAAATCAATGGGACTTATTTTTGAATAAACCAAGTTGGAACTGCCCCGCAAATCCGCTAGGAGGTCTCTTTTTCTGACTGCCTACATACCATACGTTTAAAGAACATGACATCGCCCCAAGAACCTGGGAACTGCTGATTGTTAATTGTGCTAGGAAGTGTAGCACCGTGGCGGGATAAACTATAGTTCCCAGTTTGGTGGAAGCCAAGCGCTATAACAATGCAGTTCTTTTCACGTCTGCCACTGCCTAAAATCTCTTACTTTATCAACCTCTAATTTTTGGACCTAGTTCCAGGGCGTGTTAAGAGCTCCTATTGGAAAAGGAAACTGGACGGAGTCAGATATCCATTGTGAACAGCGAAAATTTAAGTTTGACCTTGATTTAAATGTTCTTTGACTGATATATTTTGATTTAAACGACTTTCTTCCTGACGCAGATGTGGGTGCATTGTTCTCTGACCTTCGAGAAGAGCACACCTTACATGCTCAGAGGCGCCCTCGTCTGCCATTCCTATTTTATAAATGGTTTCTGCATTCAGCAGTATTCCTGAAAATATTGGATAGTATCCTGCTGAGTTATACTCAAGGTGGACCCACTTAAATTAATGGACCTAAGTTGGTCATTAATTTCAGTGGGTCTGCTCTGAGTATGACCGAAGCTGAAACAGCCCATGGACTCAAATTACAACTGGAACAAAATGAGACTTACTTCTGAGTAAACCATACCTAGCCTCACACTTCGTGCCCATGATTCCATGTAATGAGTTGCCACCTTTTCTCGGCAAACCCTGCTCCTCTGCCCTTTGGCATCAACCTGACTCCCAAGCACACCTTAGGTACGTATACCTTTCCCTGGAAGGGTGATGGCTGGTGGAAAAAGCTTCCTCCGGCTGGGTCCCTGAAAAGCAGGAGAGCAGGTCTAATAAAGAAAAGTTAGTAACCCTGTATGGGTGTTCTCACACTCCCTGCAGAATGAATAGGCCTACAGTATTCCTGCAAAGGAGCTCAGCGTTGAGGAATGGGGAGGAAAGGTATTTAAGATGAACAGTGAGGATGTTCGTATGAGGAGAGAGAGGTTGTACTGATAGCTATTTTCAGGCCAGGCACACAATTATAGCTGAACCATTTCCCGCGAAATGTATGACTTTTGGGGATGAGGAAAGTAGGGGAAGTGAGCTGAAAATCGTGTGAATGAGACTTGCTTTGGCGCAACGTCGTCTCACCGCCACGCAAACAAATCAGAATTAATGCTCATTAAAACAAGCGACCCCGTCTAATCTCCCTGCAAATAAATCAATAAACAGGTTGTGTTAACGCCCCCCAAAATCAGAGCGTGGTATCCTCCTTGACTTATTTACAACTGAAATATAGCCTCTGATATGTGCAAATAAATGCAATTAACTCTTTTTTAAAAATCTACATAATAATAAGAGGAATGCACCTTCAAATTTGCTAAGTGCTGGTTCGAACCTCTGGCTACCAAAAGGTGAGCTTGGCAACAATCTAAACCAGTTGTGAAAGCGCTATTTCCCGAATGGGGAAAATCTCTCTCATTTTGAAACCAGGCGCTATTTCATTTCAGCACGTCTGGATTTAATAACAAGCTGGTGCAGGCTAGGGAAAGAGATGGGACTAAAGCGTGGGATGATTTGCTTGCGCCTGTGTATGAATTTTACGTTTATTTTCGGGATCGGATCCTGACTGTTTACAAACACCCAAACTGTAAACGTTATGTTTTAAGGTTCAAGCCAGGAGTATGGAAAAGCTTTGGTTCTAACTTCCATCATCCCAGGACAAGTAGCCAATGTGATATATGATATATGACTGAAGCAGAGCTGGTTGGGTTGATTTTTGGGGGGATTGCGCGAATTACCATGCAGAGACACAGAACTGGATGCTGTTCCTTACCCAAACTCGGAGTTGCGGGAAGGTAATGTGTGGAACGACTTTTTGCGTTGTATTCCACTAACCTTTACTCAGAGTAGACCCACTGACAGTAACGGGCCTACGTGAGTCATGACCGTTCAGTTCTGAGGAAAAGTGAATTGGATACAACCCTTTTGAGTCTAGTCCTTCACACATAACAGGATCCGAGTCTGGATATTGAACGCAGGAGCAGACAGCAATGATAAGTGTCTGAACGCCTGTCAGGGAGAAAGAGAAGATTCTGGCGCGGGTTTTGACACGTCTTGTGTGGCTGGGCGCGCAGATTTTGAAGATTTTGTGTCAAAATTTAGACACCCAAAGTTACCAGTATGCATGGTCATCGCTGCAGCATTCAGCCAGCCAATGAGGATCCAAAACCATGGGGGAACCTCAGAATCACCTCCGACGCCATTACTGTTGGCAGAAACCATTCACACGTTCAGGTGCAAGTCAGCGAAGGCAAAATAATCCGGGGACTGTGCGTGCTTGTGTCTGTGAGCAGGCGGGCGGGCGGAAAGATCGAGGATCCGTGTTTGGTCTTTTAAAGCAACCAACATTATCAGGAGCCCCAGATATCGACAAACTCTCTTTGTACGTGTCAGGGCTGCAGGGGTAGATATCAGGAAAAGCGCGTTTTGCTTCGCGGCCCAGCAGTTTCAGATCTGTGGGTATTTGTGGTTTACCTGGTTACTAGACAAAACAGAATATAGGTAGTTCTACTAATTTCACCCTCCCCGGTTCCTTCCCGTTCGCCCTTCTGGGAGTTTGATCTGGAATGTTGAGGAGGAGGAAAGGGTTAAACAGCCCTCTGTCCCCAGGGTGTGTGTGTGTGTGTGTGTGTGTGTGTGTGTGTGTGTGTGAGAGAGAGAGAGAGAGAGAGAGAGAGAGAGAGAGAGAGAGAGAGAGAGATGGAGCTCGTTGCCCTCAAGGATTTTAATTAAAATCCAAAGTAAGCGACTCCACGCTAAAATGTAAGCGTGAAATGTGTTACAAGCCCTTGGAAGGTACAGGCGGGTTTATCTTTGCACAAACGTGGGGAAAGACCCCCTTTACGTTCCTAGATCACCCCCCCGCGCTCCAAAAGAGGCTTGTAGCCAACTTTGCTCTGTCTATGCATGCACACACGCAACTAATATTTCACTCGAAATACAGCTGATCATCAAACTTACCATTCATATTGCGCCTATAAAATGTTCGTATATCTGAATCTCTTCCAGGACACCTATAACCTTTTTCCTTTTTCTTTTTTTAAGAATACCTTTAAGAAAATTAATAAACTAACTCTTTGGGTGTTTGAATACTTTCGCCTAATAATCTGACCAAGAGTCCTGTGCAACAAAAAACCTTGTATGCTTTTACTGTGGCACCTTGGAAGAGCTCTGTGTAGCTTAAAAGTGTGCAAGTGTCACTGTGGCATTGAAGCTGACTATATTAAAAATAATATTTTATTAGGTCAGGGGAGGGGAAACTGGTCCTTTAGATGCAGTAGGACTCTGATTCCCATCAACGCCAGCCACCACGGTCAATGGACAGAGATGATGGGAGTTAGAGTTGGAGTACAAGGGGGGTGGGGTTAACTCACCCAAATGCGTTAAAAATATATACACGCATCTTTCAAAACTAGATTCCTTTAACTAAACTGAAGCAGAAACATAATTTTTTTCTCCCTCTGTTAATTGCTTTGGTAACAGCTCGAGTTTGTGATTTGATTCCCCCCCCCCGTCCAATGTAGCGATACGTTGGGGAGACACAGCATTTTGCCAAAGAAGTTTAAAGTAAAGGATGACATTAATAATAATAATAATTAAAAAGAGTAACCACCGCAGAGTAACTACCGGTACCACCCTTTCCTCTCTCTTTTTTTGCAACCCCTGAAGTAGGCTCTCTCCCCAACCTTCGCCCAAAGATTTAGGATGCCATCCAAAACAAACTTTCCTGCAAGCGACAGGATTTAATTTTCGAGCATAAACTTGAATAGAACTGCATCTCTTCGAAAACCAGCGTGGGAGGAACAATACCCTTTTCCAGGGTAATTAATCCGAAGTCAGGGAGGTGAAAGATGCCCCGCCTCCTCCTCCTTGCCTTGACACCCACCCGACCCCCGCTCTTCCGCCCCCCCCCCGCGCTCTTTTACCTTCTGTTCTGGTACCAGGTCTTTACTTGGGTGTCTGTGAGGTTGAGGGAAGCGGCCAGCTCCATTCTGTCCTGCACGCTCAAGTATTTCTGCCGCTCGAAACTCCGCTCCAGTTGGGCCAGCTGGTGATCCGTGAAGGCTGTGCGGGCCTTGCGCGGCTTTTTCAGCCTCACTGGGGGGCTCTCTCTGGAACTGGAGATCTCTCTGTCCCCTTCTTCTTTCACTGAGCAGGGGGGAAGGGGGGGGAAGAGAAAAGGCGTTGCCACAATAAGTGCAGACAGCTTAGAAGGGAAAGTCCCCTTATCAAGGGCGGGAGGGAAGACAAGTGGAGAGACCAGACGCCACTGCGATGGGCGCGGGCCGCTGCTCGTTTCTCTTGCGCAGGTCCGCGCCCCTTTCTATGAGAGCCCTATGCCTGTTTACTCGGAAGTAACTTCCATAGCGTTCTATGGGGCTTCCTCGTCAGTGAAATGTGGATAAGGTTGCAACCTTAAGACCCTCTTTTTAGGTATGTTTACTCAGAAGTAAGGCCCATTGATAAGTCAAAGAAGTCCGTTCCTGAGCCCAGTTACGAACAGCGTAACTGTTTTCTAAACCGAAGGTACTTGACTTTCATGAGAACTAGTCACTTGAATTCGAGATACCCTCGACCTGAGATACTGGGGAGGGAGATATATCTCAATATATACCAAGAGGACAGTAAATTTAACTACACACACAAATATCTATATGCATGCGTACACATTATTTATTTTATTATTAAAATTATTTATAGCCCGCCCAATATCATATCGACCTCAGGGCTGGGTTCACAGTCATCGGCGTCAGCGATCCAGTTCAGCCTAATTTAAGTGCCAGAGTTAAGCAAGCCCTTTTTCCATTTAAAATTACTTATTTATTCAAACATATTTCTAGTTCCCAAGCCTTTTAGTACAAACCCTGAAATTAAGGGGCTGTCACAGCGCTTAACTTTAGGTGCTGTCCAAAGTGTTCTTCACGGAATAATATATAAATATTTACCTTAAATAAAAGATCCAGCCTGGGAAGACATTCATACAAACTACCCCGACGCCCCGCTTAAATAAAATAAACTCGGTATTCATTGTGTCATTCTGGAATAGATTGAACTGTTACTTCCAGGTAAACACGGGTAGGATCGAGATGCGCGTCAGAAATGCCAGGAAACTATTGCTGAAGTTAGTTTTTTTCACAAAATATAGATTGCATCCTTTGGGCAAACGGATTTTTTTTAAAGAAGGCATGACAACTAGATTAACAGGAATAAACATATGGCCTTGAGAAGGAATATCAACACAATCCGTACAATTTACTCACAAGTAACAGGGAACACGATAGGGAAGTAAACGCCACTCAACCAATCGGAGTTACTTCCGTGTAAAACACGCCTAGGATCGGGCTATACGAAACGAACCTGGAAATTTTAGAAAATATCTTATTCCTAACAAAGAGTGTCAAAAATTATGGGATTCCGGATTTGCACTCCGGTTTAAACTACAGGTACAGTACTTTAATTCGTTTTAACTGTGATCTATAGCCAACGTTACCCATTTACAGTACTCAGGCCGGACCCACTGAAATTAATGAGAGTGACTAGATCCATCGATTTCGGTGGGGCTACTCAGAGTAAAAACTAATTGGAGACAGCTCTAATTTTGTTCTCTATAATGGAAATAAATCCGAGGTTTTTGCAACTGGAATTAGTGATAATATGAATTAATGAATGCCAAAGTACCACCCTAAATCGATAGATTCAACAAAGCCTTTGGGTTTCAGCCAGCTAAATTCTACTCAGAGTAGAGCCATTTAAACTAATTATTTTCAATAGGTCAACTCTGAGTAGCACTACCTTTGCATACAACCCAGAGAAATTTCGGTATCTGAGGCAAACGATTCTTCCTTTTGCGGGGTTAAAAGCAGAGGAATAAACCAAACAAGTCAAATTTAATTGAATTTTAAAATTGACATTTTAATCTTGGTTTGAGGGTACCCGCGTTGTCCTTCTGAAGATGCGATGCGGACAAAACCGAGCACTTTCAAGGGCGCCAGCCAGGTTATGCACTCCTACCTGGGAGTAAGTCTCAATGAAGTCCATGGTGCTTTCTTCCCGGTGAACACGCTGCCCGCCTCCCACTGATCTCAAACCAGAGCGAAGCACGTGCTGTACAGCCTCGATTCTGTGCACGTTTATTTGGGAGCAAATCCCACCGAGATCAGTCAAGATGATCTCGAAGTAAACGTCAGGCCTAAACCCCTTCCCCGATATTTACTGCAACCCTAAAATGCCTTCTCAGAAGAAGTAAGCCTCATTGAATTCCACGACGGTTCCTCCCAGGTAAATGGGTAGAGGACTGCAGCCTAAACGTGCATCATTTTAGTTGCTTGGATCTACTCAGAAATGTCCCAGCGAGTTCTAATGGATTTATGCCTCTATCAGTGTGCTCGGGTCTATGACTTTTCTTAAAATTCAAATTTCCCCGTTTCCCCCACAAAATCCTTATTTTTCTCCATGATTTTATTGACTGGGTTCCGCCCCCCCCCCAGACTTTCTCACCTCCGCTGACAATAAAGTTTCCATCCCTGAACAGTAAGCTATGCCACCCTACCTACTCAGAAGTAAACCCACTGAGTTCAATGGAGCTGACTCCCAGGTAAGTGATGTCGGATCGCGGTTTTAAATGTTGAGAATTATGACAGCACCCAGATTTTGTTGCTTCAGGGACTAACTCTGAAAGAAATCGGGGCTGATCAGCTTCCTCAGATTCCTAGAGAAACTTCCAAAAGCCGGATTCGGGACGAAAATGGTATTACAGTTGTTGTTGTTGTTGTTGTTGTTGTTGTTGTTGTTGTTGTTGTTGTTGTTGTTAGTTTTGGGATAAAACTGGCATTAATCCGTGTATTATTGCCGTCGTCATCACCACATTTGAAGCCCACCCTCGCTCCGAAGAGTTGCGTGTGGGTATCCAACTTTATCCTCACCATCATCCTGCGAAGTAGGCTTCACTCAAGTCCTACCACAGAGGCCTGACTGAGGATTCGAACCCACAGCTCTCTCCAGCCCGCTAAAGACCACCCCAAAGTAGGCGTTCCTGAGGCCTTCCATCCCAAAACAAAACAAAAACAAAGGATCGTTTATCTATCCAAGGAAAGAGAGCAAATGACTCCCTCTCCCCATTTTCTCTCTCTAGATATTTTATATATATTGAGAGGTGCAGACTTTCTCCTTTCCCCCCACCCCGAAAAAGCAACCCCCTCCCTCTCTCAATGCACAATAAATGAAAAGAAAACTGCGTCAACTTTTTGAGTTGCCCGAAAAGAAGGCTTTCGGTGGAGCTAGGTCACAGTTGTAGGGGACCCCATCTCTCTGATTGATTCACAATACAATATATTTGGTTATGTATTCGGAGTAGGCAGAGAGCCTGATGTTTGAACGGGCAACTGAACCCAATAAGGGCAGTTGTCAAATAAAAGTAGCAAGAGAGGTTAAACTTCTGCCTTCTCCCCTCAGCTCTGATACCCCCCCCCCCATTATCCCTTTCTTTCTACGTTAAACAACAGCGAATTTAAAGTGGTTTCACACTGAGCCATTGGAAGGGGGTACTAGATAATGCCATAAATCATTAGCTCCCCCCTCTCCTTCCTTCCCTTGAACACAGATTTACTTTTTTCCAGATCGCATGGGAGTCACTCCTGTTCAATCCGGATTGAAACCGACCCCCCCCCCCAATAGTGCAAGACATATCCCTTTCGAGAAAAAGGGCATTTCGGATTGATGGAAGGCAAAAATAAAGGGTGAAAGCTGCTAACTCCGAAAGAAATGGTTACGGCCTGCAGTTCCTCCCCCCTTTCTCTCGCCCACCCCCTTTATCTCTGTTCTTAAAGAGATTATGTTTATCTATAGGGTGGGGGGAAGCCGGCTCCGGTTTATATAAATTGGCCGCATTAGCTTTTTTACAGGGGTTTATGGTAAATTTCATTGTGGAAGGGTTTAGGAGCGACAAGGCTCAGCCTCCACGCGCGTTGATTTCTCTCTGTAGGAAGACAATAATCCACTTAATTGAGCCACCAGGGATATGGGAAACCCTTCAACCAGAAACCGCGTCCAGATAGGCATGAATATCTCTTAAACATGAGATGCTCTTTCATTGATGGATGGAAGGCGCAAACAAGTCTGTTTCTTCTCCTCACCCCTCCTCTCTTTATAAGAAATAAAGGGGGTGTCCTGGAATTAGTGGCACTGACCTCTACATAATGTTTAATTTGCGGGGGGGGGCGGGGGGCGGGGGCGGCGGCAAATAAAATGAATTTGATATTTGAAAAGCTAAATAAGAAATCATAATCCCTACTTCTCTCTTTCTCTCTGTCTCTCTCTCTCTCTAAAAATAGACCCCCTCTTTAGGCTTTGATGTTCAGGGGTAGACTAGGGGTTAGGACAGAGAGAAAGTTGGCGCTGTGTTGTACCTGAGGGGAAGGTGGGGGCGTTAAGGGCAGGGCCGTCGCTCAGCGGTTAAGCACCCGCCTCGCCTGCAGGAGATCGCCGGGCTCAATTCCTGGCATCTCTCCATGTAGGGCTGAGAATTACCTCGTGTCTGAAACCCTGGAGAGGCGCTGCCAGTCAGTGCAAATAACTGTGAGCTTAGGAGGAAGAGCCTATGTTTTTAAGGATGATGCTGTTGACTCCTGATTCTGGAGTTGTGATGGGGTGGGAAGAAGGGAGAGATTGAGAAAGTGGAGAGAGGGGTTGGAAGTTCAGGGAAGTTCCTCTGAGGAAGAGGGAGAGAAAAACGAGGGAATGAGAGAGCAGAAAGGGGGAAAGAAAGGGAAAACGAAGACAGAGATAAAGGAAGGAGGGAAAAGAAGGAGAGAAAAGTGGAGGAAGGGGGGAAGAGAAAAGGAAGAAAAGGAGAAATAAAATAAATGTGAAGAAGGAGACAATGGGGGGGGGGGAAGGAAGCACCTCTTGATGTTATAGTTCCACGCTTCTAAATGTATCCTTGATGTGGCTCCCACTGTAGCAACTCGGCCTTTAAAAACAGCAAGTAAAGAGCAAAAATAAAATAAAAATGTTGAATGGTAATGTAAAATGTTTTTTTTGGGGGGGAGTATATGCTTGTGGCTGAAATCCAACACAATTTACGGCCGGGGCGAGGGAAAAATGAAGAAGGTTTTAAAAAGAATTTCCGTCTCTCTTTCTTAGCAAGTGAAATTTTAATTGGTTAATGGGGGTGGGGTGGGGGTGGGGTCGGAAACAGAAAAGACCTGGACTTAAGGGCAGGAATTCCCCGGTGGGCGACCCTGCCTGGGTCCAGAATACCACCTGCCTTTTTCTACAGGCCCAGCTGTTAATCCTGGATGCGCCCACAACATTGGAAAAGGAGGAGGAGCGCGTGGCCAAGATCCGGGCCTTTTGTATAAACAGGCCAAAGATGGAATTTTACTTTTTATATTTAAAAAAATGTTATTGGTTTTATTTTATTTAAATTAAACTTGCATTTACTAAGCATGTTTGCGAGCAAGGAGGCCACACATTGAACCTCGCGTGCGGGAGTTGCTTCCGAGTAAACCAGCTTCGGATAGGGCTGCAAGTCGGAAGTTTTAACCGCGTCCGCGCAGAAGTGAGTCCACTTGAGTTCAATAGGGTAAAGGGGTATCTGGATCGCAGCCAGATGTAATCGCGCTATTCAGTGCTACAGGAAAACCGCTATCGAAAGGGATGCCCTCCCTCGATCCAACGACCTGATCTTTATCTGGGCCGCTTTTCCATTCTGTCAGTTTCTCCTTCCAAAGGAAACATAAAACCCACCAGGAACTGCAGAGGTCTAGCTCGTTGCAGATCCTATTCTGGCCTGGAGGGAAAAAGAGCTTCCGTCTGGAACTCTCATCCTGGGCCGCGTTGTTTACTCGGCATCAAGCCTGCTAGATTTCAGTGAGATTTGCTCCAGAATAAAGCTGCGAACTATGTTTGTTTCGGTTCCTATCCGGCATTTCTGTATATATCTATATATCTATATCTCGGAACAGACTTTCTTCTTGCTTTCAGTGACTTCTGTCTAAGGTGACAAGCCTAACCGCAATGCTTGAGAGTAAGCCCCCCCCCGCACAACTCAATAGGACCTTACTTCTGAGTAGGCGTAGTTAGGTTTGTGCTGTCATTGAACTCCAACTCAGTCCAATCTTATGGTTGCTTCACTCGTAAATTATTCTCCACCGCCCTGGATTTCAGTTGGACTTACACGCGAGTAACCACACTGAACTAAAGTCTTACGGAGTGGAAATTGAACTCATTGATGTCATGGGGTAGTTTGCTTCCAAGTAAACTTGAAGAGGAATGAGATTTTAAATCTCTTGAGGATGTTACTTCTCATGACGAGGTGGGGCAAATGGCGGGAGGAAATGGCCTGGACCGGGTGGCTTTTGCGGTTAGAAAAACGTATTTGCTTAACGCAACTGGCGCCATTCAAAGCCTCCTCGGCCCAGTGAACGAGGAGCTTGAAGGTAGCCGCTGCGTTATTACGAGTTCTCTCGTCGAAAAGTTTTCTAGGGGAGGGAGGGCAGACTCAAGGGGAACCACCGATCATTCAATGGATGATTACGAATGATAGGAAATCAGATAGAGGCGAAGAGGCGAAGCTTCTGTACTGAAGTTTGGCCTTCTTTCTTATCTGCCTGACAACTTGTATTGATCTGTGTGTCAAAAATCATTCGTGTCGCAATCTAACGAATTTGATAATATTACCGGTAGTACCTCGTCCATCTCATTTCGGTAAATCCAGTGTATATTGGGGTGGGTGGGTGGTGTTGGAATGCCTTTTCTCCAGAGTAGACTCAACTTTAAATCAGAATGCAGACCAGAATATCCTGGTGACTGTAGAAACACTCGGGCTGCAACCCTTATACCCACTTTCATTAGAGTATATCCAATTGAGCTCAATGGGTTTTGCTTCTGAGGAGACATGGAGGAGGATCGCTGGCGCAAAATAGATGGAAATAACAATCGAAACAGGCAAGTGGTTGGGTTATGCGGAGTTAAATGCGCAAATATAGAAGTTTCATATTTATCTCCGCCAGGTTCTCATATTAGCTTCCTCCCCTCCAAATATAATATTTTTAGCAGAATTCGGAGCTTTACAGATTGAACTGACGACAGAAATAAACAGAAAAAGAGGAAATATCCCAAATCAGGCCAACCGAATGTTATCCTGTCCTTCACCCTCGAACCTTCTGAGAGAGAAACAGAGAGGGGGTGGGGATAAGAAGAACTTGCATGTCCACATGCACCTCTGAATACCAGATCCCGAAGACTAGCAACACGCGGGTTTGCTGTCCGGAATCCGCTGGTGAGCTAGATCGACCAGCTTTGGTTCTTAGGAGATACCCCAACGGGAAGGGAAAACCCTATTTGTATGTGTGCGCGAGTGTGCCTCGTTCAAAAATAGAGGGCTCGTTCAGAAATCAGGAAGCGCTGGTATAGAGTTAGGAGAAACTCTCCTTACCTTTGTATTCTGTGTCCGAAGAGGAGTTGCTGCTGTTGTTCTTGTCCATCTTCTCCCGGAAGTCCTCTCCGGATTTGGGGGGAATCCGAACCGGTGCCTCCTGCGCGCTCTGTCCATTGCTGCTGGAGTAAGGGGCGCAGGCCGCCAAAGGCTTGCAATCGGCCAAGATGTCCCTGATTAAGAAGGAGGAGGTCACTGTTCTGGATTGTGAAGGGGCCAAGATTTGCCCCGCTTGGAGGTGAGACTCCAGCCCCACTGCCACACCTTGTCTCTGGGCTACTGCTTCCAAGCACTCCCTCCCGGGAGAGTGGGGCGACGGGCAGCCGCTGCTGATTTCGGAGCGGGGACTAAGTTCCAAGGGGGAGCGTCCTTCCCCCATGAGCGGTTCCCCTTTGGGCACGGCGGGGCTCCCGGCTCGGTGGGACAGGATGGAATCGATCCCAAATCCGTTGGCACCTTCCATGCCTTTCAGGGTGACATTGACCAGCCGGTGTCCGGATTAGGCTCGAGAAGAAGAAGAAGAGCGACCTTGAAACTGCGGGGTTTCGGATCCAAAGTTAGTGCAGCTACAATCGCCGGTCAGTATTACGATCCAAGGCGCTGTCCCTCTTGAAAACCTGCAGTCAAGCTAGCTGCAGGGATGAGGGGAACGAGACAAGGGAGAGAAAGAGGGGAAGGAAAGACAGGAGTAGGGGTGGCGAAAGTGAAACTTTGCTTGTAGGGAGAAAGACCCCTAATCTGAACTATTCGCAATCGCCACCGCTAACCATAGATCCATCAGCCCTAAATTATAGGAAATGACTTAACCAAACAATGAACTTTTAAAGAGTCCATAACAAGATTTTGTTTTTTTAAAGAACAGTGAATGAGGCAAGCGAGAGGCACGGATTATAGAACGAAGAGCAAACCTCCTTTTCGTACCAGCGCCTAAGGAAAGGGAGGTTTCAGGACCGCGGACAGCGCAGGCGATCTCTGTTCGAGGTCCGTCTCTGCTCAAGAAGGCGAACGCATTAAAAACGGCAGGTTGGAAGGACTTTTCAGCACCTTTGAAAGCGCCTAGACTGGAGGGTCGGGACCGCGGCCGCGCCACCGCCTCCCATGGTCGCCTTCCGAAGCCGCCTTGCCAGCAAAGTCCCTGATGTTGGAGGCGAAGCAGGAACGCCCGCGTTGCTTTCAGGACCAAGGACAGCTCAGCTCCGCCCCGCGGAAAGTGCTTCCCTTTTTAATCAGCGCTCACACCTCTCAACTTGCTGGGTTTAGTTTGGAATTCTTCTTCTCCTTCTTCCTCCTCCTCTACTTTTTTTTTTTAAACCAAGAACCCAAGTTCACGTGCCTCACTGCCTCTTTTCTGATTGGCTGGCCAGCTTTTAGGGTGATGTCACACACATGCCACACACCAAGGAAACTTGATCGCTCCTCGGTTTGATTAAAAGAGACACTGAATTAATTACAGCCCAGATCCAACTGTTAACCGGCAATTTCCACCCTGTTTCCTATCATTACGCCACTGATGAAGTTCTAAATAGGGTTATTAGCAATGCGGTGTGTGCGTGCGTGCGGGGGAGATCTAGTTTGTGTGTGTGAAGTTGGGTGCATTTTTAAAACTGCTTATTTTAGGTTCACAATTAGCTGAATCATTGTCTCCCTTTATGCGTGCTGATGAAAGTTTTTAAAAAAAACTATTACAGTGTGCGTGTTTTCACAGAAAAAGGATAATTATATAAGGGCTCAGCAAAAGCCAGGCAAGCGATTTTTTTAAAAAAAACAAAAACAAACAAACTTAAGCTCTTTGAAATTGTTCTAACAATCCCCCCTCCCCCCAAAAAAATCCATTTGGCGCCATTACCTTTTCCTCAGCAAAACATTTTCTATAATCGGCGACACCCTATCTGGCCTAAATTGGAAAGATTAAGAAGAATCCTATTGATTATTGTACTCTTAAAAGAGCGAGCGAGCGTTGAATTTCTCAGCTCTATGTATTTTTACTCGAAAGAAAATCCCCCGGACTGGGGTTGGCCCCAACTAAGTCGCCTTGGATTCCAGCCTTAGCTGGTGTCTTGTAAACGGATGGTAGATGCTTCGTGGTTTGTGTAAGAATTAAAGCTACGCATATACATAACTACATGGGAGTAAATCCCACTGGACTCAGTGAGACTTGTTTCCAAGTAAATGCATACGATTTGGTTGTGTTTATTGGCAGTGGCTGGTTCATACGGTGGTAATAGTACTTGAGGAAAAATCCATTCTTTTGATCCTAAATTTGAACTTAATGAACGAAGCATTATCCAAGTAAATGTATTTATTTATTTATTTTTGTATCCACACATTTCATTTGCACAGATCCACACATTTCATTTGCACTCTGTTGAACCCAGAGTGGCATCAATCACACACCTATAACAAACACACGGTCGGTTTGGAAAAGATAAAAAGTCCCAAGAATGTCAAGGGAACTTGTTTCTAAATAAATAAATAAATGAATCGGGAAAATTTCCAACCTAGTTTGTTGAAGTTATTGACACTCTGGTGGTGAATTCTCAATTCAGGATTCTTAACGAGATGCCATTTGAAACCAAGAAGGCTTTACTAAGGGACTAGGAAAGATCCAGCAGTTGCGTAAGACAGAAAATAAAAAGGTCTGTGTTTGGTCTGGGGGTCTTTTACTGTAATTTTTACATGTCTTAAACTGAATTTAAGATTGGAAGAGGACTACTTCCATTGAGATCATCGCTTTCTTCCACGTTTTGAGATACCGGTTATACACCCCCAACCTTAACTACCACCATCCCCTTTTTTTACAGCCTTGGAACCGACTACGCTCCGGGGCGCTTTCCTCTCAACTCCAGAAGGCGCGCCAGTCGCTCAGCCTCTCTGGAAGGCAGCTCGAAGTCAACGAAAAATATGGCTACATTAAAGACCAAAAGAGCCTTTGCATGATTTAGTGTGGTCTCCGCACCCCCGTGTCCGCCCCGAATAATATCCTCTCAGGAAAGAGACATCAGATCGGCCTTCTCTGGACCTACCGGATTCTCCCAGGAAAGTTCACACGCATAGAGATTCCAACGCATTTTTAAAGGGGATGGAAAAGAACAGTAAGGGCATGAGAGGAAAAGGGCATATTTTTGGGAGGATCTGGATTGTTAAAACGAACAAATAAACTAACAAACAATAATAACCCACGGTAGAGCTTTTATGTCTCTAGGGTTGTAAAACACACATCGAAATGAATACCAATCCCCCTGAAATTGACCAGATCCTAGAAGGAATGAGTCCTAAAGCAGTCTCCCTCTCTCTATATAAAAAAGGGTGATTTGTGTTGCTGTTTCCCGCCCACAGGCCAATCCGAGCAATGTTTTTCCAAGGAGTAAGTCTCGCTAAATTCAATGGGACCGTGGCGGCGTTAAAGCGGCGTTAACGCGCAGAATATCATTGAACCCTAAACCTTCCTGGTTCTTAATAGTGTTTACAAGGAAGTAAGCTCCATTGATCCCAAGGGCCATGCTCCCCACTAGAACTTAGGGAGCTTTTTTTTTTAAAGTCAGCAATCCTAACCCCACTTACCTGAGAGTAAGACCCATTGCATTCAGACAGACATACTTTTGAGTATACGTAGTTAGGATTGCGCTGCAAAGCCTCGCTGAGACTTACTTCTGAGTAAGGACGCCCAGCAGCGTACTAACAAGTGCTTAGAACTACAGCCCTGGATCCGATCCTGTGCTATGATATTTCTATTTGGCATTTACCCCCAGGCTGTTATTTTATTTCCCCACCCCCACCGCCCAATTCTCAATTTATCTTTTTTTTAAAAAACCCATTTCCTTTCTTCCTCTTCTCTCAATTTATCTTCCCCTTCTTTCTCCCTCTTTTCCTCTCCGAGACGGTCCCTTTCGACTCAGCAGCTTGCGAGCGGCCGCTGGAGCGGCCGGGGAGGCGCTCTCTCGGCGGGAGTTGAACTCGTTCCCTAGAGGGGGGAGCCTAGGACGGTTGCAAGCTGTCGGAGGGCGCGGGGAGGAGAAGGAGGGGAGGAAGGGGGGGGGGAGCCTGGCACCAACTGACGGGCTGTTGGAAGTTTCTGCTCAGACTTTTTTGTTTCTGCAGACAGACCCTCCATCCATAACCCCTTTTAACACAATAGGAAAAAGTGCGCGGGTGAACGCGCGGGTATGTGTGTATCCTTCCTTGTCTTATGGAGGGGTGTGTGTGTGTGTGTGTGTGTGTGTCTTCCTACATTCTGGATCTGCCCTCCCAGCTGAATCACGACCTCCGCTTTTCAGCTCCCCCTTGATCCATAACGCAGTAAAATCCACAAAGCCACGCCTTTGAAACTGACAAGGTTTTAATAAATTTCAAAGCTGTAACCTAAGCTTTTCTTGATGGCTGCATTTAATCGTCGCCACCCCCCCCCCCCGCTCTTACACACACACACACACACACCATTCTCCTGTATCCTTGCTGGTTGAAAGTGGATCACATGAGCCTCTTGGGAGGGCAGGATGAGACTCAGCCCGAGGAACAGGATCTGAGCAGAAACCACCGTAGCTCAGTGGCAGAGCATCTGCCTTGGAGACGGAAGGTCCCGGGTTCTAATCCTTAGAGCCGTCGCTAGGTAGGGCTGGGAGGGATCCTGCTCGGAATACTGAGCTAGATGGACCAATTGTGGCACTCGGCCAGCTTCTTCCTAGGTTCTTATCCTGCTCCGCTGTTGTCCCGTAAATAAGACCCGTTTCTTCCGGACTTTCCTCTTCAAGGAAAGCAAGTTAAGTTGTGGCCTGGACTGTCAGTTTCGTGAGGAAATAAAAGTGTAATCCATTTCAATTTTTGCCCTCCCCAAAGAAAAAAGGGAACGTGAACAAGAGGTTCCCCAGCCAGCTCGGGACGCAGCCGTCTTCAGGGCACTTGCGATAATAATAATAATAATAATAATAATAATAATAATAATAATAGATTTGCTTTTATAAACAGGGTTCGTGTGCCAAAATTCCCTTCAATTCACTTATTCTCACCAAATAAAAGCAAATATTTTACGTTGATTTAGCATATTTCAGTCCTTTGGACTTATACGTGAAGTTTTTTTTTTTTAAAGTAAATGATTTTTGATTTTTTGGAAATACTCTTCCACCCCCACTTCCACCCCAAATGTCATTAGGCAGCACAACGCGGTCTCCCCAAATGGCAGTTCAGGTTAAGGAACTTTTCCGACCGCAGGAGTTTGCAATTCTAGGTGCATCTAATTAGAAGTAAGTCCCATTGTATTCAATGGGGCTTACTCCCGGAGTACGTAACGTGGGTGAATTTAGGACTGCAACCTCAGAGTCTAATTGAACTGCAAAACTCTTCCAGTTAGTGACCGTTCCTGCAGCTCACGCTTCCCCCCTGCCTATTCTTGAGTACAGTATACTGCTTAGTACTCAAACAAGTCTCTAAATGGCTTCAAACAGGGTAATAAGTTGTTAGCGTTTCATAAACTACCTCTTTTTACTTACTGCACATAATATTCCTCTTAGTGGTCTTACTTCTGAGTAATAAGCATCCGGTATATACGGTATTGGGACCCGGTGGCGCTGTGGGTTAAACCACAGAGCCTAGGGCTTGCCAATCAGAAGGTCGGCGGTTCGAATCCCTGCGACGGGGTGAGCTCCCATTGCTTGGTCCCAGCTCCTGCCAACCTAGCAGTTGGAAAGCATGTCAGAGTGCAAGTAGATAAATAGGTACCGCTGCAGCGGGAAGGTAAACGGCGTTTCCATGCGCTCCTCTGGTTCGCCAGAAGGGGTTTAGTCATGCTAGCCACATGACCTAGAAGCTGTACGCCGGCTCCCTCTGCCAATAAAGCGAGATGAGTGCTGTAACCCCAGAGTCGGTCACGACTGGACCTAATGGTCAGGACTCGAGTCCCTTTACCTTTTTATATATGGTATTAGGTACAATACTAATCTACAGACTGGGTAATTAGCAGAATGAGATTCTATTGGGGGGGGGGTAAGAGAGTTATCTTTTTGTGAATCCTAATAGACTGGCTATTAAATAGGTGTATAATTATTACAAGTTTATCATTATCAATATTATCATTATTGTTACATTTATTGCTTGCCCTTCACCAGCAGGTTCCAGGTGTGGTTACAACAATTTAAAATCGAAAAATTAAAAACAATTAAAACAGATTACAATCACAGGTATAGGGTGTGAGCCCTGCAAACACAAATCTCAAATGTATAGTTACGGCAAAGTAAATGAAAATATATCACGACATTTGGTCCAGTGCCAAGACTTCTCCGATGAGTGGAGGAGTCGTGTTAGTGATTATAGATTTGTTCCAGTCCGGGCATGGATGAAAAGGCGCCCTCCTCCTTTTTCTAGGCTAGACAGGAGGCCAGCTAGGCTAAAGCTCTGCACTCCTGGTGGAAATATTTTTCTTTTTAAGTTTAACTGGGAACGACCAAGTCAAGGACTTCTCAAAAAAGAAGTTCTACTTGCCTCGGGGCGGGGGTGGACAGCGACAGGATCCCAACAGACCGAGAGCTGCTTCGGATGTTGTTATTCCAAAGGAAGATGCTTCTCAAAGTGGGGAGGGCCATAACTCAGTGGTAGAACTGCTTTGTATGCAGAAGGTCCTAGCTTGTCCCCTGGTCTGGCCGTTGCCAGTCAGTAGACAGTACCGAGTTAGATAGACGAATGGTCTGACGCGATAGAAGGCAACTTCCTTACCTTCTTGTACGAAGAGGAGAAACAACGAAAGAAGCAGAAGTTGAAAAGTAGGGGAGAGGAGAAGAAAGAAAACGGGGAAACAAAAGGGAGGGAGAAGGCGGGAGAAGAAAGAGGAGGAAGAGTAAATAAGTGAGGGAAGAAAGAAAAAGGAAGGAAGCAGGGAAGGGAAGCTGCTTGGGGACTGAGCAAACTACTCATGGCGCTAGTTCTCAGTGTCCTACTCCAGTGTCTCTCTGGGTCTTAAAAACTTTTAGGCTGCAACCCGAGAGCCACTTCCCTGACACTTATTAGAACTGACTTCTGTATAGAATGGCGTGGTCAGATTTTAAATCACTGTTAAAGATCTGATCTAAGAATGTTCATAATAACTCAAGTCATTGTTTTTGTAGCCTCCAGTTCTCCCAGTGGTGGGAAAGTTCAGGGACAACTTTACACAGTCACTTTCCCTGCAAGGAGAGAGTTTTGAAGACCCCTGGGTTTTGGGAGGGATTGGACTGTATTCACAAATGCACCCATAGGAAATTAGGAAGGTGCCTTATTACTAGTCAGACCACTGGTGCATCTAGTTCAGTGTTATCTAAGAACATAAGAAATGCCATGCTGGATGAGGCCAGTTGCCCACCTTGCCTAACATTCTGTTTTCACAGTGGTCAAGCAGATGCCCTAATGCAGTGATGGCCAAACTTGGCCCTCCAGCTGTTTTGGGACTACAACTCCCATCACCCCTAGCTAATAGGACCAGTGGTCAGGGATGATGGGAATTGTCATCCCAAAACAGCTGGAGGGCCAAGTTTGGCCATCACTGCTCTAATGTAAAGCTTGGTAAGCAGGACCTGAGCACACAAATATTGAAGCATTTACTGCCTCCAGCAGTAAAGGCAGAGCATAGTCATCAGGGTAGCTAGCAGCCATTGAAAACCTTATCTTCCATGAATTTGTCCAATCCTATTTTTAAAAGCCATCCAAGTTGGTGGCCATCATTGCCTCTTGTGGGAATGAGTTTTTTTTTTTGGTTTAAAAAATAATTCTTTGTTTTTGGCAGTTCTTGCAGCTACAGTCTTGAGTACCAAAACAGAAAAAGGCAGGGTATAAATAAATAAAGATATTATAATAATAACTAATAAGGATTACGGTATATTATCCACCATCAATAACCATGATTTAAATCTCTTCTCTCTATTTGTCTCTCTATATAATTTTTGAAGCATTAAACAGCACTTCTGACAAGTTTGTTCTAGATCTTGGAAGCAATTAATGACCAGAAAACATATATTTATTACAGTGACTAACATAACAGAGACTAACATTGCAATGACTATTATAACAGACCAACACAATATCTTAAAAACAAAACATTTTTGGTTTCCATCTTCAGCTGCTGTGATGTGAATCAAAGGGCATATTAGCCAAAGTGCCACCATATCTGAAGTGCTGCTTGATGCTTTTATATATATATATATATATATATATATATATATATATATATATATATATAAATATAGAACCTCCCTCTCACCATTTCTGCGTGTGAGAGAGTGAGGGTGGAAGAGTTGTTTTTCAAAGCTAAAGAATATGATTTTATTATATTGTAGCATTATCAGATTGTATTATTTCCAGAGGGGTTGCAAAAAAAAAAAAAAGGGTGTGGGGTGTGTGTGTGGATGTCTTGTGACTCCTGAAAGATTAACACATTTATTAAGGCATGTAAGCTTTCAGGGACTACAAATGTAGACTATGTTACATTGTGTTTCAATAGGTTCAGAACAGACAAATTCATAATCAGCTTATGGAATTCATTCCCACAAGACAGCCACTAGCTGATAGCTTTAAAAAAAATCACACATATTAATGGAGGATTGATCTATATATTTCTATTAGCCTGGGATCATTGACTGAGACTTCCATATTCAGTGGCAGGGTACCTCTGAGAAGCAGATTCTGGTCAAGTGGGGTGGATTTAACTTTTCCTGATATGGGAGTGACTTCAATCCTTTGATCATCTTGGTTTAAGAAGCTTGTGTAGCACAGTGACCAAGGGACAGAGGAATGAGCTTTGAAATTGCTGTTTGCTCCATCTCTGCATTTGTCTTACCTTTCTTACCTGAAGCATGGTAGTAACAGCAGCACCCCACCTTACAGGGTTGTTGATTACTGATAATGTTTCTTTACCAGAAGCTGGGTCACTAACCAAGAAGTCTCAGGCCTTTTTTGGTTGGCTGGAATCTATTTGTTTGTTTGTTTGTTTGACACCAAAAAGCCATTTGAACCCTTAGCCAGGTATAGAATCATAGAATCGTAGAATTGTAGAGTTGGAAGGGACCCCAAGGGTCATCTAGTTCACCCTCCCTGCAATGCAGGAAACTGAGCTAAAACATCCATGACAGTTGGCCGTCCAACCTCTGCTTCAAAACCTCCAGAAAGGAGAGTCCACTACCTCCAGAGGGAGACCATTCCACTACTGGACAGCTCTTACTGTCAGAAAGGTTTTCCTGATGTTTAGTCAGAATCTCCCTTCTTGGAGCGTGAAGTCATTGGTTCGAGTCCTACCTTCTACAGCAGGAGAAAACAAGCTTGCTCCATCTTCCTTTAGACATTTGAAGATGGCTATCATATCTCCTCTCAGTTTCTTCTTTTCCAGGCAAAGCAGACCCAGCTCCTTCAACTGTTCCCCATAAGGCTTGGTTTCCAGACCCTTGATCATCTTGGTCACCCTCCTCTGCAAACATTACTGCTTGTCAATATCCTTAAATTGAGGTGCCCAGAATTGGACACAGTATTCCAGGTGGGGTCTGACCAAGGCAGAAAAGAGCAGTACTATTACTTCCCTTGATCTGGACACTAGACTTCTGTTGATATTTGCATGCTAATGTACTTCATCCTCTGCTCAGAGTCCTCTTGAGGGCCCCCCCGAAAAAAAGCTTATTTCTTTGGCATCTGGAGGACAGTCAAATAGCCATCCAGAATATGATGTCATCAGCCTTGAAATGACCAGGATTGCCTTCCAGGGTCTGTAGGTCACTGGTGGGTGGGGCCAGAGGCAAGAGTGGGTGGGGCACTGGATGTGACTCTCATAGTAGGGTATTTTCCAGCCACACAAAAATCAGAAATTTCTACACATCTCCCCATCCAGATAGATGGGCTGTGAGGCTGTAGATTAGTGGTAAAGCATCTGCTTTGCATTCAAAAGATCCCATGTTCAATCCCTGGCATCTCCAGGTGTGTAACCACTGTGATAATAGGATGCTGGACCAGATGCATTATTGGCCTGACCCAGCAGCCACTTCTCAGGTTCTTATGTTCTAGTGCAGGCATAGGCAAACTCGGCCCTCCAGATGTTTTGAGACTATATTCCCATCATCCCTGACCACTGGTCCTGTTAGCTAGGGATGGTGGGAGTTGTAGTCCCAAAACATCTGGAGGGCCGAGTTTGCCTATGACTGTTCTAGTACCTGCAGTGTTACACAGAGCCACCATTAATTCCCAGAGTTTCCTGTGAAAAGGGATTGATTGTTAAACCACTCCAGGATTTGTAGCTCAGGGAGGGGAATGGGTGTGTGTGTTTCTCCTAACAACTCTCAGCACCCTTGACAAACCATAGTTCCCAGAATTATTTAGGGGAAGTCATGACTGTTGAAAGTGGTATCATAGTGCATTAAATTTATGGTGTGAATGTGGTCAAGGTTTTATGGCGATAAAAGGGATGAAAGGGTGTCAGAAATATGATTTTTAAAAGGAAAGGAGAGCCAGCTTTTCCATATAAGTCATTCACCTAAAAAAAGAAAGAAAGAAAGAGAGATGTGAATGTAAGGAAGGGAAGAAAAAAACTTGGTTGATGGGAGTTTGAAATGACATTGGAGTTACCAGTGGGTGTCACTACAGGACAAGGAGGCATTCATGTGTGTGTGTGTGTGTGTGTGTGTGTGTGTGTGTGTGTGTGTGTTTTGAAAGATAGGAGGCAAGCAGGAACAGTGACTATCAGATCTGGGAAGTGGGATGTTTCAAGAGGCATAAGGGAAGTCCAAGTGACAGAGACCCTCCGTTACAAAATGCCCAGGCAGGGAATCCCTCCAGGGCAGCTGTTAGCAAATGCAGTAGTGGGAAGAGGGAAGAGATTTAGTTTGGAGAGGGGTCCCAGCAAAGGTTCCCAGCAAACTTGCCTCTTACAGGTAATCAAGACTGCATTTCAAAAATTGTATGTGCGAGTCACACGCCAGAATTGCTAAGCTATTGAATTTTGTTGCCACAAGAGGGAGTGACTGCCACCAAATTGGATGTCCTTTAAAAAGATGATTACGGTAGGCAAATTCATGGAGGATACTATATTCATGGTGATGGCCACTTAGTACCTCCATGGTCAGGGGCAGAATGCCTCTGAATACTAGTAGCAGGTGGGGAGCTTGCTTGTTGGACTTAGGTCCTGTTTGTGGGCTGAACTCGATGGGTCATTGGCCTGACTCAGCAGTCAGGCTCTTCTACTTCTAGTGTTCTACATCCACATCTGGAGGCTGTATGCCTCTGGGCTAGACCACACTTCAGCATTCCCCACTGCTTTCCCCCAGAAAAGCTTGCTGTTTCCCTCTGAATTGGAACGAACATCAATTGTTTTTTCCCCTGTAGATTGACATTTGTTCCAATTCAGCAGTAAGCAGTGGGTTTTCCTGGGGATAGCAGCAGGACAATTTTTTAAAAAAACTGTTCATACCCATGCCTAGAAAGCATAGGAGGAGGCAGAAAACCCATTGGTCTCATGCTTTCTAGGCATGGGACATGCAGAAGTGTGGACTAATCCTCTAAATAACAGCTGCTGGGAATCACAGGTGCACAGAGTACAGTACTCTTGTTCTTGGGTTCTTATTGTGGGCATCTGCTTGGCCATTATGAGAACAGGATGCTGGACTAGATGGGCCATTGGCCTGATCCAGAAGGCTCTTCTTAGGTTCTTATTTTGAGATCATCTGTTGCAGTTATTTTCTTTATTTTATTTTTTTAAATAAATGCAACTACTCTAGTGATACTGGAAGACTAACAAACTTAGGCTTTGGGCCTATACTTTTACTAGTTTCCTTTTGTCAAACGCCTTCCAAACTATAAAGGACTTACCCCTCTCCACCTTCCACCACCCCATTTCTTTTGACTTTCTCTTCCTCCTCACCCCACACCTGCCCTCCTTTGGCTCTCTCCACCTTGGGAGAGGAAACCTCATTCTTAGGCCTCTCTCCCCTGCAGAGATGAAAGAGCAAGCACTCCAGCTTAGCTGGATCTTTTTCTATCAAGTGCATCTTTTTGCATCTTTTTCTATCAAGTGTGCATTTCCTACAAAACTTAAATTTCTTACTTTCATACTCAGGTGTGACTCAGTGTGATGGCAGTCAGGGTAAGGTGTGCTCCAGATGGATCTATTGCTAAGCAAAGTGTCCGCTAATACATATAAACTCCAAACACTATTAGGGCATGACCTAGGTAGAGTTCTGAGGGCCAGGGGGGGCTGCCTCTGGCCCCCAGGTCTGAGGTTCCTGACCCATTTTAGATAAAGATCTCATTGCTGTTGATGCTGCTTCAGAAATAAAGCAGTCATAGTCTCCGTCCAGCACCTCTCATGACAGATGGCTTGCAAGAGTGTGGGATGTTGCAGTAGCTGAACACACTGCAAGGTGCTTAGGGGAAACTAAAGATTTCAACATTTTGATGTTTGCATGATTCCCCCTTGCAGGTTTTATTAATAAAAATAGTGAATTATATAGCCCCCTGGCAGAACACATTATCAGCTCTGTTACAGCCCGATCATATTATCATTCTTATCCTCACATTATCCCCCATGTTTGATTGATACAGCTGTAAGAACATAAGAAGAGCCAGCTGGATCAGGCCATGTAGTCCAGCATCCTGTTCTCACAGTGGCTAAGCAGAAACCTGCAAGCAAGAGCCCTCTCCCGCCCTGTGGTTTCCAGCAACTGCCTCCAGTTGGAAGAAGAGCATAGTTAGTTACCATCGTGGCTAGCAACCATTGACAGCCTTCTCCTCCATGAATTTGTCTAATCCTATTTTAAAGCTGTTGAGGTTGGTGGCCATCACTGCCTCTGGTGGGAGCGAATTCTGTAAGCAGATCATCGTCTTTGTGATGGAGGGGATACTTGGTCTCCATGTGACTTTACCCCGTCTCTTATGGTATGAGGCACTCTGAAGGCAGCTTCCTCCACAGAACCTTCTTTATTGTAATATACATAACTGAATTACACCTTTATTTCTACAACTGGCATAAGTGTTCCACTGTTCGTGCTTTTTTTGTTTCATGTATTGTCTATTTTACTCACATGCTGCCTTTTTGAAAAACCAATAAACATTTTTTTGGGGGGGATGGTCATGTCAAGCACACTTCTTTAAAAGGAGCGAATGACATAGTGTTGTTTCGTTATCTGCTTCTTTTATTTCACAAAATTTATACACTGCTTGATTGCAAACAGAACATCTAAGCAGCTTACAGAAAAAAACCAAGAAATTGAAACATTAAAAGTGTCAGAATGTACTTGCAATATGAACTCTGGCTATTAGATTTGTAAGGTGCTTGGGGTAGAGACTGCCTTGTTCATTCCTGACCTTATGCAAGCTACTACAGTACCATTTCTTGGGTGAACAGCAGTGGTTGTTTTTTTTTAAATGCTTCCAGTGAATGAACTGACAAATGAATTAACTGAATAAATGTTTAATGTAGAGACAGAAGGTGCTTAGTCAATTAAGAGCTTAATCAACTTCACAAATGCAAACATAGACCTGAAATCTGAAACATGCAATAGAAGATTATAGTAGGATGCTCAGGCTGTGCAGAAGCTGGAGCTTTTATTCTCTGTTTTTAACTCTGGATGATCCTTAGCAGGCAGTGGTGGTGTAAAGGCCCTGCGCCAGGGACCCAATCCTCACAGGGATTTCTGACTGGTAGGCCTTCAGAGCCCTCTGGTACGATTCATTGTCTTGGAAGGTGGAGAGGTGTGGACATATCTGGAGGGAGATGAAATGGACATTGGTCAAAATATCGTTGTTGCTGCAATGGTTTTTTAAATTTAATTTTATAATGTACATGAAACAGAGAAAACAATTATAATGATGGAAATTAAAAGATGAAAAACAAAACTATAAAATAAGCACATAGAATAAGCAAGGGACGCATGTTCTGTTTCATCGCCTGAGGCGAATCGGTAATGCCAGTGAGAGCCAGTGTGGTGTAGTGGTTAAGAGCGGTAGACTCGTAATCTGGTGAACCGGGTTCGTGTCTCTGCTCCTCCACATGCAGCTGCTGGGTGACCTTGGGCTAGTCACACTTCTCTGAAGTCTCTCAGCCCCACTCACCTCACAGAGTGTTTGTTGTGGGGGAGGAAGGGAAAGGAGAATGTGAGCCGCTTTGAGACTCCTTCGGGTAGTGATAAAGCGGGATATCAAATCCAAATCCAATGCAGCCGCTGTGCTGTTGCCTTGCTTAACTGGGTTGGGTGCCACTTTCCTGTGAAGTGGCAGCAGTAGCTTTGACTGAGAGCTTGCAAGATTTCACCAGAAGCCAGTGCTGCTGCTGCTGCTGCTGCCAGTGGTGGGGTGGGCAGGGTCCCCATGGGGCTGCTGCCTCTTGGCTTTTTGCCACCTTAGGTGGTTTACCTTACCCCACCTGACAGGTGGGCCGGTCCTGAGAACAAGTACGCTTGCATATGGGTTGAATGACAAATTCCAAGCCATCAACGAAAAAAGCAAGAATAAAAGTTGCCTTTACATGAAGAAATATTATTATTATTATTATTATTATTTTGCAGATTTGCCAGGCTGCTGCTGAAGGTTGTCTTGGAATGATGTTTCCACTGTATATGTAATAAAGGAATGCCAAATCATATAGAAAAGTTCTAGTCCCTGTCAAAATATCAAATTATGCATAAGTTTTTTCTATTGTATTCCAATATGAATGGTACCAAGTGTGCCATGTAAGATTTGGGGCTGTTTTCCACTGAGTTGCAATTACTATTCGAGCTGCCATGATATTATTATGTTTATTATTATTACTATTATTACTTATTAGTCTCTTTTCTTAAACAAAGGAACTCAAAGCGACTTACAAACATTCATTAAAACCAACATAAAACAAAGTTAAAGCTAAAATCTGAGGAACCTCCATATTCACAAAAAAGGCAGGACTAAGAAATCCTACTCAGAGACAGAGGCCATAAATGAGCCATGGAAGGCAAGCGGATATTTGTGAAACTTTTCAGGTGGGTTTTCGATGTGTATCTACTAACTTCTTTTTTTCAGCACAAGGTGGTGAACCTTTTCCAGTCTGAGAGCCACATTCCCTTTCGAGCAAGCTTTCAGGGATCACATCACAGTGGTGGGTGGGGCCAGAAGCAAAAGTGGGTGGAGCAATGGATGGGGTGTGACTGGGAGCTTACTGAAAGCTGCTTTGAGTTAATTGTTTGGGAAAAGTGACTCAATAATAATAATAATAATAATAATAATAATAATAATAATAATACTGCTGGCAGATAACATTTACATTTGTTGCTCCACCCACTTTTGCCTCTGGGCCCACCCACCACCTGCATGTGGTCCCTGGAAGCTTGCCCAGAGGGGATGATGGCCCTCTGGCTGAAAAATGTTCCCCACTCCTAAGTCAGGCAGAATGAGGAGCAGGTAATGGAATAGAATTGTTTCTGCCAGTGTCCCTTGAGGGTGGCTGCTAGCCAGAGTAGACAGCACCAGTCTAGATGCACCAACTTTCAACCTGGTCTGAGACAGTTCCCTAGGAGAGGTCCAGGAGGATTAAGAGGCCGACCTGTTCTTGCCTGTTTTCAATGGTGTTTCTTGCCTCTAACTATCCAATCTGCCCATGAGGTTTCCCACCCTCTGGGAATGGTTGATTAAGTCCTTTGTCTCGGGTCCATTTTGGGAACCTTATCCTACCATCATCAACAAGGCTTAATGAACTACTCCGATACCAAAGGCTAATTTTCTGATTGGCAGACGAACCTCCAGCTACAAAGATAATTGTGGACATTCAGGTATTAAGTCCTCAAATCTCATTAGAGCAGATCACTTGGCATTTTCCAAGTTAGATATCTAAATCCATAATTAGACTCCTGTATAATCACGCTTCCTTCCTTTTTTCCTTTTTTTGAGGGTGAGGGTGGTGGTTCTCCCTTGGCTCCCTTCGAACTAAACAGATAGACACTGTTAGGTTCTGCATCCATGTCATTTTCAGAATAGGAATTCCCAAACTGTCTGCTGTGTACGCTAAAAAAGAGGCATTGTTAGAGCCTTAATAATTAGAATAATGTAAGCCCAAGGCGTCATTCACAGAGGGGAGTCTCTGTTGCATCTCTGTATGAGTCCCTGATCTGGCTTGGGCTGCTTTTTGTCAGGAATCACACCCAGTGCATGCTAAGATACGAGGAGTCAGGTAGTGGTCGTGGGTAATTGGGAGTTGTGGGGAAGAAGGTAGGGAGGCCAACTGTAGGTGGAGTCAGAGACAATGACAGGTGCAGCTATCCCCCCCCATCTTCCTCCAGCTGGTCCTCATCTACTTGCCTTCTTACATCTAGTCCAGGAGTGGCCCTTGTGTGTCAGCTTCCTCCCCCCTTGTCTCATGAGAACATCAAGAGAGCTCTGCCGGATCAGTCCAATCGCCCATCTAGTCCAGCATCCTGTTCTCACAGTGGCCAACCAGATGACTCAGTTCGAAACCCTCAACCAGAATCCAAGCACAAGAGCACTCTCCCTTCCTGTGATTCCCAGCAAACAGTACTCAGAAGCATTACTGCCTCTGACCATAGCAATCATGGCTAGTAGCCATCATTCTCCCCCATGAACTTGTCTAATCCTCTTTTAAAGCCGTGTAGGTTGATAGCCATCACTGCCTCTTGTAGGAGTGAGTTCCATAGTTTAAATATGTGCTGCGTGAAGCAGTACTTCCTTTTATCTGTCCAACTTTGCTGGATGTCTATGAGTTATCAGGGTGACCCTCACCCTTGTAGAAATCGGCAGGGAGGTGGATGTGGAGAAATGTTTTCAAGGCAATAGATGAAAAAGTCAACTGTCAGGCTTAGTATGAGCAGCCAGCCTGGTGGAATGCATCTAATACAGTACAGACTAACACAGTGAATCACATCCAGCCATGAAATGCTGCTGGAGAGGCAGTGGTGGGAGAAAGTGGAAACTTTTACTCTGGCCAGATCATGCTGATTAGAAAGCACCAGATAGCAGTCCTATTGTTGTTGTTTTGGTACAATAAGGTCTGAAAAGGTTAGGTTTATGTGAGCATCTGTGAGCCTTTCAGCAGTAGATACTCTCTGGCTCCTGAGTCTGCCAAATCAGTCCAGTTGTAATTCCCACATTATACTCTTGTTTGAGATTTCTCAGAGACAGTTCTTTCTTTGAATTTGTATGATCTGGTTTGATTCTTGGGAGCAAAATGCCTGCCTGGGCACGAACATTCCTAGTCTCAGCACCAGAGAGGAATAATGCCATTTATTTATTTCTCTGAAAAAAAATGAGAGCTTCTCTCATTATTAGGGGCACTTGAAAAGTATGGATTAATCCCAGGTCAGTCGTTAAAGCCACAGCAAGGGAACTTGAGGTTAGAGGTCTGAATCTGACAGCAGAAAGCGACAGGATTGTGCATTAAAACTGTCAGACCCTAATCACCCCTTGTTCTGCTTCTAAACTCTGTATTGGAAAATAAAATGACATTTACTCTGTAACCCTTCTCTCCCCAGCTGTGACACACGCATGTATACCCTGCCAAGTGTGTAGGTGGGATCCTGAACTCCACAGCTCTGGCTGCTTTGATAGTGGACACTCAGGGCCAATGGTGCAAACCACCCGTCTCTTCTTAACACAGGAATGTGGAGGTGGGCTTTTTTCACGGACAGCACCATTGTTGTGCAATGCCTACCCTGCAGAAATGGGAGATTTCAGCATTGGCATTCCCCTGGCTACTGAAGTCATGCCTGTTTAGACAACTGTTCCCCTGACCTCCCAACTTGACCTGAACCTCCTCATTGAATAATTTCAATTGTTGCATTGTTTTGCAATGCTGTTTAAAGGTTTGTTGTATTGTAAACTTTAATTTTTGATGTTTTAAACATTCTGACAGAATTCTTTTCTTGTATATTTTAATTACATGCAGATTTATTTTTACCAGTGGTTTTACACTTTTAAACCTCTTAGAAGCCTTTTTGGCATGCAAGTGATATATAAATTAATTGTTGTCATCATTCTGACCATGGCTTCACTGTGATTGTCGGCTTTCTCCACTGGAAAATCCCATAGAACATTCAGGAATCCATCAGGTTCCATCAGTCTCCTGGGAGATGGGCCTTCCAAACAGGTCTACCACCCTTACAAGGGGTGGGATTGCCACCACCAATCCAAATTTTGCCAGATGGTGCTCAGACCATGGCAGTGTGGCACCAGCACCCCATACCTTCAAGCCATCCCTCACATCACTCTGAGCAGAGACTAAATCATGCCCAGCTCAGTGTTTTAGATAGATGACAATTTGAGACAGTGTAATGGTTGCCCTGAAGACTGTGAAGTCCTGAGCTGGTCTAGCAACAGCCTCTGCATGGATGTTAAATTCACCCAGGATCATTGATCATAGGTGGGCAGAGTCAATCACCTGTCAATGACATTGACGGTTGCCATGATATCAGGTAGTCCACTTTCCTTTGCAGTGGAGGTTGCACTCAGGCTAGGATTAGCTGCCCATCAGAGTTCCCAGTTCTCTGGAGTCCTGTGGATCCCAGTAAGGCTAGGACTCTAAGAGGCCAGTTTGTATTAGAATACAAACAGATTAGATTCCATGGAAACCCCTAGTGTTAGGGCCAGAACAAAGCATCGGGAGCATGAAACACATCCCTAAGCTACCCCTGTACTTAAAAAAAAAATAACAGTTGTAGCAAAATAATGCTTTAAAATGATAAAACAAGCACATCCCAGGTTCAGATAAGACTCCATCAGTCAATATTTGAGGTTTTATTTTTCAGGAAGTCTAAACTTGTTGCTGGCTTTGGAACAAGGACATTTGAGGGTGCCTAGCATGGAGAGCTTTTGATTTCTGATGAAATTTCTGCAGGATTTTAACCACTCTCATACACATTTCAAGGGTTGGACTAGAATGCTCTTTGAGTCCCCTCCAATACTCTGATTCTATGATTCAACACCAAATCCAATAATCTCATCAGGTACATTATGAAAATAAACTTTTGTGTGTGTAAATAATGTGTATAACATTAATCATGATTTGGGAGCAACCCCCCTCCCCAAAACCAGGCATTCTAGTATGTAACTGAGTCAAAGTACAACTGCTTATCCTCAGTGGTGGAGTTAGCTGCATGGGTGCCTGGAGCGGCGGCCATGCCATGCACCGGGGGGGGGGGAGCTGCCGCGCATGGGGTCAGCGAGGTGAGCACCCCGGTGTGCCTTTTTGGCACCCCCCTCATGGATGACACCCGGGGCACACCGCCCCCACTGCTCCCCTTCCTACGCCCCTGCTTCTCCTCTTGCCCACCCCTATCAGAGATTTAACACCTGTACACCAGGGTGGGGTGGGAGTCACTTAAGAAGCCAGTGTGGTCTAGTAATTTGAGTATTGGTCTAGGACCCAGGAGACCAGGGTTCAAATCCCCACTGGCCATGAATCTCACTGAATAATCCTGGGCCAGTCACTGTTTGTCAGCCTAACCTACCTCGCAGGGTTGTTGCAGGGATTAAATGAGGAGGGGGAGAACCGTGGATCACTTTGAGATCCATGGTGGAGAGGTGGGACGTAAATGCGATAAATACAGGCAACTCCCTCTTTGAGTGGGAGTTGTGTTCTGGTTCATTGTGCACATCAGCAGTCATGCGTAAGCCCATTCCACTCCTGCCCTCTTCCGGGGCCAAAAACGATGCGAGCATCAGTGGCCACGTGTCAAACAGACACGCACAGAATGGTCACCGCCTGTAAATTAAATAAATACATAAACTCTGCTACTGCACAGTAAGAATGAATACAAAATCTTCCCCTAAAGAAAAACCAGAAGCGGTGTTTTGTTTTTGTTTTACCAGGGACAGGAACACAAAAATCTAGGAAAATCGCTCTTCTAGGTAGGTTTGCGAATTTTTATATTGGATCATTCCTATACGAATTGACCTGGCTTGCCCCCCCTCAGCCTGATGTGTAAATGTGATCTTAAGTATGCACCAGGAATCACAGTTACGACAGGCTTAAGGGCAAACACACATGGAAGTGGTGTGATTTGGCCCTCCCTAGACCATGCCAAGCCAGGAGAGCTGGGAATGGTGTGCTCTGAATATTTTGTGCCAAATTCCCTTCTGATGTCTCAATGCACAAGGAAGATGCACAGCCAGACAGAAAACACTGAAATGGTGATGTGCCCCTCACCCCACAAAACAAAACTAAACAAACCTCTCTTATACACAGAAAAAGTAGCAGATTGTGAAGATAAGCCAAGTTAAATCCTGACTTGGTGACGTGCTAGCTTTCCCAGGGCGGTGAGTTTTTGATGTGGCGGGGAATGCTCAAGCACAACTTCCTGCCTCCTGCATACCATGAGCATTTCCCCTGAATGCATACATTGCTCTGGAGTGCTTGAGGCCCTCTGCCTCTGGCCTCATAGGGCTGGCACTTGTTGTGAGTGTTTTGTTGCTGTTGTTGTTAAAGCACCTACTAATTTGAGTTTCTTCCATGGCAAACCCATCTCTTATTTTTGTGGCCTGGGGGACTTTAAAGACACGAGGCCTTTATCGGAGAAGGGAACAACAGTGTAGCCCCTGGAACCCGGAAACACACAGATGTGCTCAGGTACACACCCTATGCCACATCTCTCTGTATATACACACACACGGATGCAAATGATATCCGCAAAAGCCATCACTTGCGAGGCTTGGCAGAAAATAATGAGAAACACTAAATCTTTTATAAGGTCAACACTCGAGCAGCTGTCAAACAAGAAAAGATTTTAGCGGGAAAGGCGGGAGGAAAAAAAAAACTTCCATCGCCTCATTAAGCCCTACAAGCCTGGGCCTGGCGTGGTGAGGAGACGCCGGGGCGCCTCCGTTTTGTGTCAGTAATTTGTGGCGGAGGAGGCGGAGGTACCGTGCAACAGCCAGCGCCGAAGGGGCCTAGGGGGAAGCTGGGGGATCGTTAGCGCGCCAGGCGCGGCCTCGGTTCCTAATTGGAACCATTGGGCATTATCAACGGAGATTTTGCTTCGGATGCCTGACAGCTAGCGTGGCCCAGAATGATCGCCCACTTGTCAGTGTAAAAGACCATTAAAAACAGACCATTTTGATTTAATTGGAGGCGGTGCGCTGGGGGGCTCAGGTGAGGAGCCTCATCAGCTGATGGCGGCTGCGGAGGCCCTTTTAAAAAAATCCTTGGTATTGATGTGTTCTCAGCCTTCTCTACACCGCCCCCCCGCCGTCCCTTCAAAACCCCCTCCTTTTCATAAACTGTCTGGGAGTGAAAGATCGGTCTCCATCACGCCAAGAGCCACCTTCAATAGGGTTGTCAACAAATGCTGTGACAAGTGGCAGAGAGCGTGGTAGCAGGTATTTAAAAATATATATATTTGAGAAAGCTGATGTTATCTCTGTCTGCAACAGAACCAAACTCAGGAAAAGTACACGTGATCAGAGGGCCACCATTGGTCAGTCCCTCTCTCAACTGTACCCTTTTTGGCACCTGATAGAAGTATTTTTGTTTAGGCAAGCCTATTATAATCTATTGCATTTATATCCCACCACTTCCCCAATGAGTTCACAGTGGCATACATGGTTTGCCCCTCCTCATTTACCGGTAATCCCCACAACAACCCTGTGAGGTAGGCTAGGCTGAGAGGCAGTGACTTGCCCCAAGGTGAATGGGGATTTGAACCCTGGTATTCCAAGTCTTAGGCCAACATTCCAACCATTATGGTGCACTGACTCAGATGTTTAGAAACTTGATGTGAATTTAATCTGCTTTTTTTGGGGTCTAAATTTTATGAAATAAATAATAGTGAATAATGCCAGAACTTGAGTGTTGGAAGTTTCTGGGTGGAAGAAAGGCAGTACTTGTTCACACCGTTCACACTGATACTATGGAATTCGCTCCCTCAGTAGATAGTGATGGTCTTTGGATGGCTTTAAGAGAAGATTATACAAATTAATGATGCTATTGATGACTAATGTGGCCCCTGCAAGGTTGCCCAGAAGGTAATGCCGCCCTTGGGCTGAAACAGGCCCCTCATCCCTGAAACAAGAGGCCTGTCCCTGCAAACAGGACACATTGACTGCCTCATGTGTTCCCTCAATATCCACAAACTCCCCTTACAATCTTTTTATATGAGATGGCTTGTGAATGAGTCCCCTTCTGAAATGGTTCTGTCATGTAGAAAGAACAGAAATGCACTGACCCACTGTGTAGCAACTCCAACTTATTTTAAAACAAAACAAAACATACTTTTAATTTCCTGACATGACAGGCCCAGGAGGAGGGTGTGATCTCTGCTTGTCGACTGAGTTCTAAAATATCACACCCCTCCTTCTAAGAAATCGAGGAAATGTAAAATACATTGTGTCTCTCTCTCTGTGTGTGTTAAATCTCCATTGTTTGTTTTCAGGAAGAATGCGGCTGTGAGTTAGTATCAGATCCTGCAGTGGGTATCAAATTCTGATGACTAGGATTGTTTTGGGAAAGTTGATAGAGTGGATGATTCCACCTCCCTCATCCATGATCCAACTGTGGATGAGGAGGCTGATTTGGTCTATATCACTGAGACTTGAATGAATGAGCAGCGTGGAGTTGGTCTCAGCCAGCAGTGCCCACCTGGGTACTCAGTACAGCATCAGGGCAAACTTGAGGGTTCAAGAAGGGGAGTTGCTGTGGTCTATAAAGATTCTTGTATCTGGGAGCTTGATTCCGATGTTACAGCAAATGACTCTCAAGGGGTGTCCAGAACATTGTCTCTAGTCCTGTTGAATTGGATGAGTTTCAGGTGGTAAGGTTTGAGGATGTGGGCAAGGTACTTGGATCAGTCAAGACAAACACATGTACGATGGGCCCTTGCCGCTCTTGGCTGATAAAACTAGCAGAGAGGAGACAGCTGGCTGAGCCAGGAAGGTGATGAATGCCTCTTTGTGAGAGAGAGAGGTCCCTGCCTGCTTGAAGGAGGCAGTGGTAAAACCACTCCTTAAGAAGCCCTCCCTAGATTTGGAAAATCTAAGTAATTACCAGCCAGCTGACATCTCACTTTCTTGGGCAAAACTCTTGAGTGGGTGGTCATGGACCAGATGCAGGCACTCTTGGAGGAAACTGATTTTCTAAATACACGTTAATTGGGATTTAGGCCTGGTTTTGGCCCAGAAACCACTTTGGTCACCCTGTATGAAGTCAGGAGAGAAATGTGTCACTATCAATTGTCCTCGTCTCTTAGCAGCTTTCAATGCCATCAACCATAGCATCCTTCTGGAGCAACTACCCAAGCTGTGGGTGGGTGGCACTGATTTGCAGCAGTTCCAGTCCTACCTGTCAGAGGGTGATGCTTGGGGAATGCTCTTTGGTCCCGCGGAGCCTTTAATGTGGGGGTTCCTCTAGGTTAAATGTCATCCCTTATGCTGTTTAACATCTACATGAAACCACTGAGTGGGGTCATCTGGAGCTTTGGAGTACATTGTCAGCAATATGCATGACACACAGCTCTACTCCTTTACAACTGCAAGTGAGGCAGTGGATGTGCTGGACTGTGGTCCTGCCTTGGCAATGGGCTGCCAACAAACTGAAGCTCAATCCAGATAAGTCACTGTTGGTGGGTGGTTCCCTAGACTGGATGGATGGAAGGTTCCCTGTTCTTGATGGGGTTACAGTCCCTCTGAATGAGCGGGTATGTAGCTTGGGGGTACTTCTGTCACTTGAGGTTTGGGTCACCATGGTGGTGCAGAGTGCCTTCCATCAGCTTCTGCTGTGCCCCTAAATGGACAGGGATAGCCTAACTTCTGTCATCTTTGGTCTAGTCACCTGTAGGTTAGATTACTCCAATGTGTTATATGTAGGGCTGACTCTGAATACAGTCTGGAAACTTTAGTTGGTTCTTTAGTTAGAATTCAGCATCCAGGTTTGAGCATATTACACCAATTCTGGCTCGACTGCACTGGCTGCCAATTAGTTTCTAGGTCCAATTCGAAGTGCTGGTTTTGACCTATGAAGCCTTAAACAGCTGAGAATCACAATATCTGCATATCCACATATGAACCAATCTAGTTGTTGGCATCTGTCGGTCTCAAAGGACAATGGTGGAATACACCTTTGGGAGTGAAGTCAAATTGTTGGAAGGTTGCAGTGTCTGCTGTGGCTGTAGAGTCTGATACTGGTGACACATGTTTTGTTGCAGCTGGGGCAGATGAAGGCACCCGGTTGTGCTACTGCAGATGCACCACGGTGTTTCTTCTCTCTGCAATCTTCCCAGCGGTCATTCCTCCTCTGGCTACGGCTATGGATGTATGAACCTGTCTGTCTGTCTCCAGGCATTGCGGTCATCTGCAAGGGATTCCCAAATGGAGGGGGTGATGTTGCCAGCCTTCATGTCATGTTTACAGACATCTTTGTAACATAGAGTTGGTCTGCTAACAGGCCTGGTGCCTGAAGCCAGCTCCCCGTAGAGCACGTCCTTGGGGATCCTGCCACCTTCCATTCTGTAGACATGACCAAGCCAACGTAGATGTCGCTGAAACAGGAGTGGGAACATGCTGAGAATGTGGGCTTGGGAGAGCACGTCTTTGTTTGAGACTCTGTCCTGCCATGCGATGCCCAAAATCTTCCTGACACAGCAAAGATAGAAGATGCTGAGGTGTCACTCCTGGCAGGTGTAAGTTGTCCACAACTCACTACCAGAAAGCAGCATGCTCAACATGTAAGCCTGGTAGACCTTCACTGGACGTTAGCATCACATTCTCCCATGTCCTTTTGGAGAGGCGAGTCACTGCCATAGCTGCCTTGCCAATGAACCAACCAAGACCCTGCAATCATCACCTGAGGCTCTTCTTCATGCATCTCCTCTGTGACAACTCCAGAGGATGGCAGAATGTGAATGAACCTTCTCTGCTGTGGCTTCCCACTTGTGGAGTGCCCTCTCAAGGGAGGCTCGCCTAGTGCTTTCATTATGTATCTTTAGGCAGCTTTGTCTGATTAAACATTCTATGGCCTTTTAAATGTGTTTGTGGGAAGGGGTTTATTGAGTTGTTATCATTAATTTTTAAAATTTATATAGTGCTCTTCATTTGAAGATCACACGGTGGTTTACTATATAAAAACACATACTGTCATCTGTCATGGATGCTTTAGTTGAGATCCATGCATTACAAGGGGTTGGACTGGATGACCCTTGGGGTGCCTTCCAACTCTACAATTCTATGATACCATAATAAAAAACAAAAACAATACCCCATAGCTTGTATAATTGGCCAAATGACTTTATATGTAAGTGCTTATGCATTGTGTGTTCTCATTTTGTATTTTTATGTTGTGAACTGCCCTGTGATATTTGGATGAAGGGCAGTATACAAATTAAAAGAATAAACAAACAAACAAACAAACAATAGATAATTATCATATGACTTTAAGCAGTCATGGCTTCCTCCAAAGAATTATGGGAGCTGTAGTTTATTAAGGGTGCTGAGAGTTCTTAGGAGGCCTTGTTTCCTCTCACAGCTACAATGGCCAGAGATCACCAGGAAAAGGGATGGATTCTTAAACCACTCTGGGAACTGTACCTTCTGAGGCGAATAGGGCCTCCTAACAACTCTCAGCACCTTAACAGACTACCACTCCCAGGATCCTTTGGGGGAGAAGCCATGACTGGTAAGATAGTGCTTTAAATGTATGTTACAGACATATGTTACACAGAGCTTCTTTGCTTTCTTTCTTGGAGGTTGTTAGCCAGAATGGACAGGATGCTAATTTTCTCCTACTCCCAAAGAGTTATGTGATGCTAAGCAATTGCTGCTGTGTCTGCACTGGCAGATATACTACAGTTCAGCAACTTTTGCTAATCCAGTGCACCTTCCCCCCGCCTGTTCCTGTTAGGTCAGTGAACTGTCGGGGAGACAAGCAAGCCCCGTAGGGTCCCAGGAGGCACAAATTAGGGCTATTTTCCCGCAAAGAGACGTCCAAATAAGAACCAAATCGGAACGGCGGCATGAAAATCCTGTAAATCAAACGGTTGGCTTAATAGCATGTGCCATTATTCTGGGGCACTGGGGCCTGAACTCTGCATCCGAATGCGAAAAAATATTCAATTTGTCTAGCCTTTAGTGACTGAATGACTGTGTAATGTCACAGAGGCTTGGCCCGGAGGGCAGGAAAGGTGGACAGAGAGCAATTAAGTGGGCAGTGGGGTGGGGGGCAGGAGAAGGGTTTCCGTTGCAGAGAAATCCTTCTGCGTGGTCCAGGAGGATGAATGAATGGTTTGTTTGTTTGTTTGTTGCATTTATATCCCACATTTTCCTCTAAGGAGTTCAAGGTGGCACACATGTTTCATCTCCCCCATGATTTAATCCCCACAACAACCCTGTGAGGTAGGTTATAAGCTGAGTGAGGCAGTGACTTGCTCAACATCACACCCAGTGAGCTACATAGCCAACTGCAGTGTGTGTGTGTGTGTGTGTGTGTGTGTTGAACCTTGGTCTCCCAGATCTTTGTCTTCATTTAATCCCCACAACAACCAGTGGGGTAGGTTAGACTGAGAGTGAGTCACTGGGCCAATGTCACACAGTGAGCTTCATTGCCGAGTGGAAATTTGAACCCTGGTCTCCCAAGCACTAGTCCAGCATACTAAACACTACACCAGGCATGGGTGAAGGCAACTAGAGTGATGGGGCGGCATTAGTTTAGAGCTGTGTAAGCCTACATGCTGGCGGGACACGGGTGGCGCTGTGGGTTAAACCACAGAGCCTAGGGCTTGCCGATTAGAAGGTCGGTGGTTCGAATCCCTGCAATGGGGTGAACTCCCGTTGCTTGGTCCCTGCTCCTGCCAACCTAGCAGTTTGAAAGCACGCAGTGTGTCAGGGGCTGGCCGGGTTCCGAAGCGGTGCCAGAGGAGGCAGCAGACCTAGACAGAGCCCTGCTAACGCCAGAGCAGATAGTGCAGCAATGGGAGGCAGCCTCCACCAGAGGGCTAGCACAGCCAATGGGAAGGGATCAGAAGAGGGAGTCCGAGGAGGAGGGGAGGCTTAGAGAGCCTGCCGGAGCATCAGACACCACCAGCGTGGAGGGTGAAAGCGAAAGGGAAGAGGGAGCCGTAGGGCCGCCCAGGTCAAGGGCACGGAAGCGGAAAAAGGAGAGGCGGAGGCTAGGGTTCCCGAAGCTCCTCTGCTGGGGGCGGAGCCGCAAATCGGTACTCGAAGGATCTGACTCCGAGGGGTCGGATGCATAGCCGTAAAGTCTGGACTGTTCAATGTTATAAAATAAAGTAATTAGTTTAATAGACGGCGTTTTGTGGATGCTTACTTCCGAGGAGACACACATCCGTCTCACACAGTGCAAGTAGATAAATAGGCACCGCTCTGGCGGGAAGGTGAATGGCATTTCCATGCGCTGCTCTGGTTCACCAGAAGCTGGCCACATGACTCAGAAGCTGTAAGCCGGCTCCCTTGGCCAGTAAAGTGAGATGAGCGCCGCAACTCCAGAGTCGTCCATGACTGGACCTAACGGTCAGGGTTCCCTTTACCTTTAAGCCTACATGCTGCCCCCCAGACAAAGGGAAGTATTTATTCACACAGTGCATAGCTTAGGAATGCAGAAGCTTTTACAGCCCAAGGGCTGCATGCCCCTCGGAGCAACCTTCCGTGGGCAGGAGGGGCATGTGTTAGTGGTGGGTGGGGCCAGAGGCAAATGTGGGCAGAGCAATGGATGCAAATGTTATCTCTGTGCAGAGGGCTAGGTTCTATACACACTCACCCCTACTCTCTATCCAGGGAAGCAAGAGGCATTTACAAAATTCAAGAACACACAAAGGAAGGCGTAAAGAGCAGTTGGTAGGGCATGTGGTCTGCAGAGAGATCTGAGGGCCCCACAGAAAGACTCTGAAGGCCTGAGGCTCTCCCAGACAAAACTATGGATTAGATAACATGACCAATCACCAACTTGCATAGGAGCCAACTCCTAGGGGCCGAGGGGGCTTCAGGCCTCCCAATAAAATATTTGAGGAGGCTGGCCCCTCCCAAAATGGATGGGCATTGCCATTCGAATGGTGTGCGTGCACTGTGTCATATGATCAATTATACAGGGTGGGGCTTACCTGGGCCCTCCAATATTTTATTCAAGTTGGCACCCTTGCCAACTTGGATGGCTTTGGAAGATGGAGCCATGGAGGTTATGGCCATCAATGGTTATTAGGAACTGCCAGACTCACTATATCCTGGACTGAGCATCGAGATCTTCGTGGGAGATACTGATAGCAGTCCCTGATGGCTTGAATGTGCAACTCATATCCACCAGGAGCCATGCATTCAGTATGGTGGGCCCAGTCTCATGGAACACCCTCCCAGTTGAGGTCAGACAGGTCCCCTCCCTAGTGAAATTCTAGCAGCTACTGAGACATTTTTAGTATTATTTCAGCAGGCATTTATTTTCAACTGATTATTTCAATTGATTTATTTTTTTAAAAAAATTCTCACTATATTGAATTTCTCATACTTTGCTCAGAGATGATTGTAGTTAACTGGTATATTTAAATGGTCTAAATAAAAACAAAATAAAATCAGAGCAGTGCGGCTCTGAATACCGGTCACTGGGAATAGGGATGGGAGGACCTGTTAGTTGCAGTTACTCATTCTTTCCCCCATCTTAAATTCAGTTTTCCACCTACCGGTATCCACATAAGTTTGTGGTTTTTTATTTTTTATTTATTTCATTTCATTTCATTTTTGGTCTAGATGAACGTAATTGGGCAAAATCAAAGATGATCTATGAGCTAAAAGACTTGTAAATAATTTAGCATCTGCATTTATCAAAGAAATAGGCCTATATGAGTCAACGCATTCAAGGTCTTTCTATGGTTTGGGGAATATTATTATAGTTGAGGTCTTTCATGTTTTGGGGATCTGGCCTTTACTCTGTCTAGAAAAAGTTTGAAGAGGAGAAAAATTGTATCTGTTCATTAAGAGGTTTTATTTTAAAAGGCCCATAATTTTTAAAATAAGAAGTCCTCATGAAAGTTCACCAGTTTTTTAGCACATTTTTTTTAATCTACACATTTTTGTATGCTAATATACAAATGACCTCAAGGCAATTTTCCATTATGCGCTTCTTTATGTTATTTTCACAGATATATGCATTCTTACGCATGCTTAACTTGCACCATATGCATTGCCATACATCTCACTTGGCGGGAAAAGTGCATTGCAAAATTCAAATAGCGCGAATTTCAGGGGATGACATCATTTCAGTTCATATCTCACTTTGGAAAATGGCAAATCGGGTAGGTTTGTTGCAAAATGTAAACTGAATAAAATCCCCCTCCACATCCATTCTGGGGAAGAACAGCAGGAGAGGGCTATTCTGACCTCTTTGTGACTTTCTCAGTCTCATTGGCCTCTATGAGAAACAGGCTACTGAACAAGACGGCATTTTTATCTGATCCAGCAGGGCTATTTCTATGATCTGATACAATTGTACCTTGGATCCCAAACGCCTTGGTACTCAAACGTTTTGGCTCCCGAACGCCACAAACCCAGAAGTGAGTGTTTTGGTTTGCGAATGTTCTTTGGAACCCAAATGTTCGATGGAGATTCCGTGGCTTCTGTTCTTTGTTCTGTTCAAAGCCGCACTTTGGTTTCCGAATGTTTTGGAAGTCAAACAGACTTCTGGAACGGATTCTGTTCGACTTCCAAGGTACGACTGTACTAGCTTTCTGCATGTGGGGAGTATTAAAAACGGGTGAGTGTTCAAAGTTGTAGGCAAGCAGTGTGTGTGTGGCGGGGGGGGGGTCTTCTTCAATTCTAGGGGCCACATGCCTATGGTAGCCAGGATAAGGGGAAAAAGTAGGCACAGCAACAAAGGTGAATTTTACTTAGTTTCTACACACATGCACCACTCTCTATCTTCCATCTACGTAAGCAGGAGGAATGATCAGACCAGTGGCAGATCTTAAGGTCTCAAATGTTAGTGGTGCCCTCTGCAACACCAAAATTTGATGCCCCTCTGCCTCTTGCACTCCATTGTAAATCATAGCCGCGGTGTCCCAACAGCACCTCCGATGCTCCCCTAAATCTACCTCTGATCAGAAAGGCAAAATAATTCTTGAGGAGGATGCAAATGAGAGCTGGTGAGGGGTGTGGCCTGTGAAGAGGCCCAAGGGCCATGTAGAAAGGCTTCAGGGGAAGCACTTGGTCCCCAGGCCTGATGTTCCCCATCCCTGATGTAAACACTGCCACCACCAGGCTGAACTGGCCACAATTCAAGTGAAGAGTTTAAACCGCTTGGTTTTGTTGAACGTATCATACTGACTCAAACCACTGCAAGCGTAAGAACAGGTGGGCAGTGGGATCAGTCGTCCAAGAAAATCTGGGCCTCCTCTCCTCTCTTGGAGGATTTGGCAAAGGGCCCGGAGGGAGTGAAGTTAGCAAGCAAAGGCTCCCAACCCCGGCTTGTGAGCGAGTGATTGCAATCTGTCTGAACAGCCCCTGGGTCATGATCTTCCACTGACACATGCTGCTGCGGCAGACCCTACACTGACAAGTAGCTGGGATAAATTATTACTGACATATGCAAATGGATATGCAGACGAAGGCAGGGGCATAAGTGGAGTACAACGAGGCCGAGGCAAAGGGGGGGGGGAGAAAGTTAAAAAACCCAGCCACATTCTTTTCTGATCAAAGCACTGTGCTTGTGATGGCATGGAGTGGCCATTACAGGAATCTGCAGACCCTTTTTTCTGTCCTGAGAGTAGCATTAAACAGGAAGCTGGGATGTGTGTGTATGGAATTGCAAATATATGACACCCCCACTCCTGGGAAGGCCACTTGATCATCAGCAAAAGTGAGAACAACGAGGGCAGAGGTTTCCATTAAAAATGTGCATGTGCTAATTTACAAGGCACAGAGGTAAATGTAGAAGTAAACGGCTATCATTTCAACAGAAGCATTTGCCCAGAATAGGGAAGAGGATGTGCAGTGAAACTGTGTGCCTGCTCAGGCTGCTATTGAGATGCTGCTGATAGTTGATGCACGATTTCGAGGCTCTCCCTGCTTTTGGTTCTTTATCTCTAAACTACCGGTAGTTTTAGACACGGCATCTCTTCACACAAAATGGGGCCCAAAGGGTGACCGTGGCCCACCAGGGGTCCAATTTGGCCCATGAGGCCATTTTGCTCAAACCATGTCAACCTGTCCATCAGGTAGCATCACTAGGAAATGGGCAGAAAGGCGAGGATCAGTTCTATATTGCCTGCATCTACCAGTTCCCCGCAAGGGTCTGGTGCATGCATCTAAAGTGGGAGGATTTAGCTCTAACTTCTCAGCTGATAAGCAAGAGGTTAAGTCCTCTTCAGGCCCCTGCAGAGAGCAGGGCAGAAGTCTCCACTCATCAGCTGACAAGATGAGAGTTCAATCCTGCTGGGTGCTATTTTGTCAGCCCTGCCAGAAGATGTTGGGGATTGAGCCTGGGACCTTCTTCATGCAAGGCGAATGCTCAGACAACTGACCAATAGCACTTCCTAAACAGGAACAGAGGAATGTGGCTTATGTTGAGTCAGACCCTTGATCCCTCTAGCCCAGTGCTGCCTACACTGTCTGGCAGTGCCTCATCAAGGTTTCAGACAGGGAGTCTTTCTCAGCCACACCTGGAGATGTAGAGGACTGAACGTGGGACCCTCTGCATGTGAGGCAGATGCTCTACCCCTGAACTATGGCTTTTCCAGAGGTCTGAGTAATGTTAAGGTGCGAGCCAACTCTTCAGGACCTGTGTGATCAATGCTATGTTCACAAGTGAGTCAAGGCGACAAGTCTGTTTGTATCTCCAACGTACCTTCTGAAAGTGGGGCATTTTCCAAAGAGGATCTGCCTTCATCGGAGGCAGGAATTTCCTGAACAGCGTCGTGCGTGTGTCATATGTCTTTCCTCTGCGTGTCTAAAAACAAGTACGACACACAGATTAATGTGCTGCCAACCAGAATGTTGCTGCAGCAGAGATTCTCTTGTGTTGCATCAAGTGATAAGGGCCGAAGAGAACACCAGAAGAATCTGGCTGCTGGATCAGGTCAAAGGCCAATTCTAGCCTAGTATCTTATTCTCACAATGGCCAACCAGATGCCCCAATGGGAAGCCTGCAAGCAGCATGTGAGAGTAACAGCTCTCTCCATTTGTGATTCCTAGCAACTGGGATTCAGAGGCAGCAGAGAGGCAGAAGATAATAAGAGTCCTGTTGAATTAGGCCACTAAAAGGACCACTTAGTTCAGCATCCAACCACAAGCAGCATCTAAGGGCATCAGCAACTCTCCCCCCTTGTGACTTCCAGCAAATGGTCTACAGAGGCATATTGTCTCAGACAGTGAAGGTAGAACACTGTCATCATGGCCAGAAATGACTGAAAGCATTAGAGTCAATGAATTTGTCTGAAATATCAATTTTAGCAGAGACATATTCACCTGAAGCTTGCAAACAGACAGCTGGACGAGAACTCAAAGGTCAGTCCAACACCTCCACCAGGGAATCCACTGCTAGAGTTCCTGACAGTTGGTCATCCAGCCTCCTTCAGATGAGGCAGAGTCCATCACCTTCTAATGTTCCTCCTAATGTACACATGTATTTATTTCAATATTTATATCCCAAATTTTTCTCCAAGGAGCAAAAGGTGGGATACTTAGCTCAGGGGCGGAGCAAGGTGGGGGCGTTGGGGGCGGTGTGATCCGGGTGCCACCCTGGAGGGGGGTGACACTCGGCAGCCCCCCCGCAACTCCCAAGCCGAGCCCCGGTGGCTCGTAAGGTAAAAAGCCTCGCTCAGAGGCTCGTAATGTTGCCGTGCGTGAGCAGCAGCATAGACGAACTGCGCATGTGTGGCATTCCGTATGGAGTGCGCGCGCGCGGGATGCCGCACATGTGCAGTTTGTCCGTGCTGCTGCTCCCGCGGCAACCTTATGAGTTGCCAAGCGAGCGGCGCAAGCAGCAGCATGGACAGGCTGTGGCACCCCGTCCGTGCTGCTGCTTGCGTGTGGGAGCCTTACAAGTTGCCGCATGTGACAGCAGCACGGACGGACTGTGCATGTGTGGGATGCCCCGCATGCGCAGTCCGTACGGGCCAAAAAATTTCCGCACCGGGTGCATTCTGGGCTTGCAATGCCACTGACTTAGCTATCCTCCCTCTCATCACAACAACCCTATGAGATAGGTTAGGCTGTGAGTGAGCAATTGGCCAGAGGTCATCCAGAAAACTTTGTTCTAATTTTGCACTTCGGAGAAAACACATCTGCTTCATTCTTTATGTAAAGTATGAGCCTTGGGACTAGCCTCCGAATGAACCCAACACCCCAAATGAGGAAACAAGGTTTTTGTGTGTGTGTGTTTTTAAAGAGGTAAAAATTATACTGAAGCAGTCCAAGACAGTAAAGTCCAATTCCTTCAAACAAACTTTCAAAGAAATTACAAATGCTTGTGGCGTCACATGTTAAACATCTGTTCTCCAAGCTAACGAAGAAGAAGAAGAAGAAGAAGAAGAAGAAGAAGAAGAAGAAGAAGAAGAAGAAGTCACCCTTCACCCTAAGCTCCCCAGTGTGGGTCACAGCAATTTTTAAACAACATTAAAAACAGTTTTAAGAAACTACCATTTGTGGGGTTCTAAAAATACGCACCCCGTGCATCAAAGGCTAGGGTAAAGAGGTGAGTCTTCTTATTTCCCCCCAAAGTATATAGGCACAGACCCATCTCTGTGGGAGGGTGGGGGGGAGTTCCACAACTTAGAGGCTGCCACCCGCTCCAGGGTCACCACTATTCCATGAGATTCTGAAGGTGGTGGATCTACCATGAAGGCCCCCTCTGCTGATCCTAACACCCAAGGAAGTCTGTAGGAAAGGAAGTGGTCTTTCAGATATTTTGGGCCTAAGTTGTTTACAGCTATAAACCCCAACACAAGCTCCTTAAGTTGGGCCTGGAAATGAACAAGCAACATACCTCCAATCTTTCATCATGGAGCCTGGCAAAACCCACATATCTTCAACCAGTTGCTGGAAACCACAGGAGGAGAGTGTGCTCCTGCTTAAGGATTTCCCGCTGAGGCATCTGGTTGGCACTGTCACAACAGGATGGTAGACTAGATGGGCCACTGGCCTGATCCAATAGGCTCTTTTTATGGAGATCTATTGTGATAGCAAAATCTCCATACCCAGGCACAGTCAATCTCGGAATACCAGATGATGAGGAACAACAACTGGAAAGTTGCTGTTGCATTCAGGTCCTGCTTGTAGGCTTCCATAGGCATCTGGTTGGCCACTGTGAGAATAGGACATTGGACTAGATGAGCCATTGGCCTGATCCAGCAGGCTCTTCTTAGGTTCTTATGCTCCAAAGGTCTGCTCACCTTCTGCTTTTTTTCTGCCTTCTCGGCTTTGATGATGGCTCTCTGCTCGTTCAGCCAGTTCTCTTTGAATTTGTGCTGCAACAGATCAAAGAATGGCGTGGAGGGCCTGGGGAAAAATGGGAAGGGAAAGATCTCATGGAAGAAGGAATCTATAAATGAATCCCTAATAATAAAAAGCCATATAACTAGATCAGATCAAGACCCACATGTGCCCTCTAGACCAGTGTTTTTCAACCACTGTTCCGTGGCACACTAGTGTGCCGCGAGATGTTGCCTGGTGTGCCGTGGGAAAAATTGAAAAATTCGAAAGATTTAAAAAAAAAAGACACGTGTGTGTCTTTCTTCGATTCCAGCCAGAATATCAGCTTTGTGTTCAGCCAAACATGCCCAGGTTGTGCACTGAATAAAGTATTTTATAATTTTTCATATTTCTGTTTACTTACTATTTCATAATAAAGTAATTATAAAATACTTTCTTTGTGTTTATTTGATTCCTATTCAAGAGAATTACTTTATATATAGTCAATATAGGCACAGAGTTAAATTTTTTAACATTTTCTAATGGTGGTGTGCCTCGTGATTTTTTTCATGAAACAAGTGTGCCTTTGCCCAAAAAAGGTTGAAAAACACTGCTCTAGACACTGCTGGATTCCCAACACCCTATCAGCCTAGGGGTGGGTGGATGCATCAATTTCTGCTAAGTTCCTCTTTTTTGGAATCTTTGAAGCCACTTCTCCATAGCTCCACCTCAATTGATTTCTTTCTTAAATTCTCAGGAAAATCCACCAGCCTTTTAGTATGAATTTCGCCTAACAGACACAACTTTTTACATGACTTTTTGACTAACATCTCCACCCGTTTTGCAATTTCCTCTAACATAATACATTCTTTCCTACATCATATTTGCATATATATATATATGCAATTTATGAATACATTCTTTCCTACATCATATTTGCACATATATATGCAATATATGAATTTCCCTACACCCATCCCCAGCTGGGCCAATGGTGAATGGTGATGGGAGTTGTAGTTCACAACACTGGGAGGCCAGCAGATTGTGTGGTTGGACTACAATAGCCATCACCCCTAACCATTGGCCATGCTGACTGGGGCTGATGGAAGCTGTAGTCCAACAACATACAGAAGTCACTAGGAGTGGGTCCCTACCTAAAGTCAATGTTGGGCAGCTATAAAATGCCTTCTTCATCATAGCCAATGCTTTAAAAATAAAGAAATGGTGGAGGTTGCAGCCATTTCCCCGTCATGTATTCAAGTGGTCACTCTTTCCAAATCCCCCTCCCCTAATTTATTTTGCTCCTACCATGAATTTTATTACTAATTATTGCACACTGCAGGCTTCAGAGGAGCCTTTGCTAATGATGTTATTGTTGGATATTCTCTCTCTGTGTGTGAGAATCATTTGTTCCAGAAACAGAGAAGAACAGAGATGAAGTTTCAAGAAGCAGCAGAAGGCTGAGATTGTTTTGTTTATGCAATGACATTTTCTATGGGAACTGTTCTTTGGACACATATAGTATGACAGGAATGGTTCTGTGTAACTTGTTGTGAGTCTCTTCCTTGCGCCTTGCGGTGAGAGAACCAGAGACAGTCTTGGACTCTTGTTGGACTCTAAGCATGCCTTGACCATGGCAGTGGTGAATGTCTGAATATATTTGCTACCAATATGCTTTTATGCCTGTCAAGTAAACCTCTACACTTGACTGAATCTTTATGGAGTCCATGAGTGTTTATTGCCTGCTGTGTGTACCTTCAACCCCAAAGACGCTTACAAGGAAGGAGCTGCTTTGAGATGTAACTGCTGAGTATGGATACTGGCACACACGATCAGCAAAAGTGATGCTGGACCCAATCCTTCTAAATCATCTGTCAGAGGTTGATGGATTGATCCAACAGTTATCATACCCTCCAACATTCTACAGAGGAAAATTGGGATGTGTGCAGGAGCCAGCTGACTTGCATGAGAGCCTCCCCCCCCAATATACATGTTTGCAGTTGTAGCCACAAAGTTTTCCATGGCATCTTCTGCTTTTAACAGAAGCATGAGACAAAAACCACAGAGAGCTTTTCAGTTTTGTCAACTTCATTAAATATAAAAGCACCCTGTGACTCTCTTACAAAAAGGAAAAAGAAAGAAAGAAACAAAAACACCACCACCAAAGCAAATAAGAAACCTAAAATTTATTTTCCGCCTCATGGAAACTTTCTTCCCTGCAAGTACCACCATTTAATTGAGCAGCAAACACATGCATTTTTAAAATGGAAGGGGCAAAAAGGGGAAGTGTGGGTAGGCATTTTCCCCTCCACTGACACATTTTTTGTGCTATGCAGTCAGAAGACAGTTCTGGGAACTAGGATAGAAAAGGGAGGAAAGGCACCATATGCATACACACATACCTGCACAACCAGGTCTTCCCCACGAGGCTCCTTCTCCTGTGCGTGGGGACGTTGCGCTCTCTCTCTCTTTTAACAAACCTGTTGACAATTACTGCTTCCCCCATCTTGTCCTCTCACTCCTACAAACTGCCATGTCTTTCAATCCTTGGCCTGTCCTTTTCTGCTCCCTGCCACCTAATGCTCCCCACCACACAGCCACCTCCACCTTCTGGCTCACCTAAGCCACTACTTTCCAAATTCTTTCGGTGGGGAATGCTCAGGGCTTCAGAACTACCGGTATAGACCTGAAACAGAGATTCCTACTCAGACAACCATAGAGAGGAGAGAGAAAGAGAGTGTGTGTCTCCTTTAAGCACCATAGATATACAGTATACCTAGCACAAAAAACCTCTCACTTCTCATTCTGAGGAGAATCTCCCTCTTCTTTCTAGGTAGATGTGAAATTATTTCAAAGCACGTCATTGAAAAACGGCCTTTTGGTTTAGGCAAAATGTCAAAAAAGGAAGTTCTTACTTACTTTTTAAGAAAAGAACACATCCAAAAAACCCAGCACTTCTGATATGGGCTGCCATGCACCTAGATTTCCTAGGACATTTTTGCCGCTTTTTGAAAATTCTGCCCAGACGCCATTTTCAAGAGACGAATCCTGATGTCTGGCAGGGTTCTGAAACCCTGAGCGTTCCCCGCCCAAAATACTTTGGCAGCTTAGGTGAGCCAGTATGGCTTCTGTAATTCTGGGATGTCCTGTTTAAAGTGGAACAGTTGGGGGGCGGCGGCAGTATGTGTTATGTGCATGATCTAATGCTATACACTCAGTGTGGCCATTCATATATAAAGAGACCATCCTTTTTGAAAATTCTGCCCAGACGCCATTTTCAAGGGACGAATCCTGATGTCTGGCAGGGTTCTGAAACCCTGAGCGTTCCCCGCCCAAAATACTTTGGCAGCTTAGGTGAGCCAGTATGGCTTCTGTAATTCTGGGATGTCCTGTTTAAAGTGGAACAGTTGGGGGGCGGCGGCAGTATGTGTTATGTGCATGATCTAATGCTATACACTCAGTGTGGCCATTCATATATAAAGAGACCATCCTTTCTGGATGTTTGGAGCTGGCTTGAAGGGGATGGTATGTCATAGATCACAGGGCTGCTGGGATCTAATTCCCCCCCCCCATGTGATCACATCTCAAGCATGTCTTATGGGCATCACCACATCCCTGATAGGCTGACATGGCCCATCTCAGAGGGCAGCATAATGCTGATTTATAATTTAAGCATGATGGGAGATGCTATTTGGATTTTCTGCTTCAGGTATAGCAGGGATGGGGTCAGGAGAAGGGACAATCGGGTACGAGGAGCAATAGGCCAGCTGTTGTACTCATGTCCTGATTGTGGGTTTCCCATTGAGGTATTTGGTTTGCCACTGTGAGAACAGGATGCTGGGCTAGAGGGACCCCCTTCAGCCTGATTCAGCAGCTAGGACTTTCTTATGTTCTTAATGCTTACCATTCAGTTATATGAGAGTATGTAAACGACGCATCTTGGCACCCTACTGGAGAGAGGAGTTATACCTGCCCTTATTATCACCCACTCCTGCCACAGTGTCAGGGACCAGCAGCAAGAATGTAAGAAGAGACTTGTTGGATCATGCCAATGGCCCATCTAGTCCAGGGGTAGGCAACCTAAGGCCTGTGGGCCGGATGCGGCCCATGGGCCTTCTCAATCAATTTATCAATCCGGCCCGTGGACAGTTCAGGAATCGGCGTGTTTTTACATGAGTAGAATGTGTCCTTTTCTTTAAAATGCATCTCTGGGTTATTTGTGGCGCCTGCCTGGTGTTTTTACATGAGTAGAATGTGTGCTTTTATTTAAAATGCATCTCTGGGTTATTTGTGGGGCATAGGAATTCGTTCATATTTTTTTTTCACCACATGGTCTGAGGGAGGGTGGACTGGCCCACGGCTGGAAAAGGTTGCTGACCCCTGATCTAGTCCAAGATCCAGTTCTCATAGTGACCAACCAGGTGCCTTTGGGAAGTCAGCAAGCAGGATAGCACTAGAGCATTCCCCACTCCTGTAGTATCCAGAAACTGGCATTCATAAGCATTACTACCTCCAGCTCTGGAGACAGAGCATGGGGATTATGCTCAGTCAGGTTTCTCTTCCTGCTACAGAACTTGGTGGGAGACACTGAGAACCAAGCCAGACTATTTGCATATCTCTCCTCTTCATTTGCATATATCATTCCCTGACGCAATGCAGAAAAGTTGCAGAATACTGTACTTTTCCGTCTATAAGACGCCCCTGTGTATAAGACTATCCCTATTTTGGGGGACTCAAATTTAAGAAAATGGGGGGAGATGGCACAGAGTTGTTGAGCTTTTTTGGGGGGGATTGCCGAAAGTTGCTCACCTGCATGCGTCGCAAAATCCGCCTCCCGTCTGTCCCATCGCCAGCATAAGCTGCTACCCACCCGACTACCACAGCTTCAGCCAATCAACACCACCCATTGATGCAGCAACCAATAACACGCACAATAGCTGTTGACAGCTGCAGCAGCAGCCAATCAAACGGGCACCCTGTGCACTATCCATGTATAAGACAACCCCCACTTTTAAACATGATTTTTATACACGAAAAAGTATGGTGTGTATGTGTGTGTACACACACACACACACACACACACACACACACACACTTAGGAGATTATTGGCAGAACTCCTTCTAATGTTGCCTCTCCTTAAATATCTGCAAACCAATTCCACTGTCTATTCAAAAACATTACTTTCAAAGGAATATCTCTCCCTCCCCAAACTGCCACACTTTTCTAGATTTTTTATGCACTCTGATGCTAAATTGATTTTCAAGAGCCTGGAAATATTTCATTTGAAAGAGAAACAAGCTCCTGTTCAGCTTGATTGTATGATGGGCGCTAGGCTGCTTCTCTTGGAAAGCAAACCTGCCTTCGAACTAGAATATGATCCTTCACTGTGAAAAAGTTTTCACTCTTTTTTTTGTGTCCATAGGGCTTTGCAGGATTAGGTGAGCAGTTGATTTTCCTCTTTTGATCAAGGCCCATCTTTCACTGTCACACACCTGACCTCATATATGACCCCTGGACCACAGTCACACCATGCGTTTAAAGCACTGTGATACCACTTTAAACAACCATGGCTTCTCCCAAAGGATCCTGGGAAGTGTAGTTCATTAAGGGGGCTGAGGGTTGTTAGGAGACCCCTATTCCACTCACAGAACTACAATTCCCAGAATTCCCTGGGAAGAAGGCTTGATTGTTAAACCACTCTGGAATGGGAAGAGGGAGTTCCCCCTCTCAGCCCCATGCACAAACCACAGCTCCCAGAATTCTTTGGGGGAAGCCACTACTATTTCAAGTAGTATCACAGTGCTTTAAATGTGTGGTGTGAAGGTGGCAGGTGGGCATGACTTGGCCACAACTGCCTCATGTGCCAAATGGGGAGGCTAGGAGTGCCTAATTAAGGCTCTGCAGGCTGGATCTTTTTTTCTTTTCTTTTTTTAAAGGATAATGAATTATTAACACTATTTTAAAATCAAAACTGTGTAGGCCTTAAACGAGCTACAAACTCTTCCCTGTTGGATACAAGCCTATGGCATGTTTGTGACAGAGACTAGGAAATCAGGACTTCTCTTTTTGAAAAAAACCAAAAACCCTAAGGTATTTGGTGGGGAGGACAGTCAACGCAAGGAACGATAATTATAATTTGCAAATATAAGGCTGACATTTTCCGGCTGTAGGTATGTATAAATCCTGACAGGCGTGATTCGCCCATTTGGCGAAACAGTTCTCTACCGAGAGCAGAACAGCCTGTTCTCATGATGGCCCGTCACATCCCTGCAGCTCATTAAAACTTTTTATTTTATTTTTTATATGGAGGATTAAACTTCCCCAAAGCATCAGAACCTTCTGAGGGACTTTAAGTACACACCGGTTGAAAGGTGTTTCAGGGGAAAAGCCTTGGGTCTGACAAACTGGATTTTTAGTAACGGCTTCCCGTTCACAGCGGGGCAAAATAATTGGTCATCAGTGACTACTAATTTGGTTGAATAGCCAGAGGCGGGTTTCCCCCCCACTTCCCGGAAAATCAATGACAGCTCCGAAGTCTGTTCAGCTGAAGACAGAGAATTTCTTTTTTTATTATTATTTTAAAAAAAAACTTTTAAGATGTTGATGATCCTTTTGCTGGAGACAGCTGTTTTGTTAAAATTAAAATCTATGCACAACGCCGACCTGCGAGCAGGCAACCAGGGACAAAGTGACAACACTGTACTCTAGGGTGGTGTGTCAGTTTCCTCTGAAAACTTTTTCCACTGAAAAACTTAGAAAATTCTATTCTGCTTCCTTCTCCCCGTGCAATGTAACCCCCTGATACCTTCTCTGGGCATTAAGAACATATGGAAAGCCCTGCTGGATTAGGTCAGTGGCCCATCTCGCCTATAATCCCCTTCTCAAAGAAAGGACACTCTCCTAACCCAGCCTGAATGTGTTAGGGATTGAACCCAGGAACCTGTTCTGTCACTTAGCTGCAGCCTCATGCCCCAGGGAAGAACATGCCCAAGAAACCAAGAAGAGCCTGCTGGATCAGTCCAATGGCCCACCTCACCCAGTATCCTATTGTCACAGAGGCTAACCAGTTGCCCGTGAGAAACCTGCAAAAGCAAGACCCCAGCAAAAGAGAACTGCCCTCCTGTGGTTTCCAGCAACTTGTATTCAGAAGCATGCTGCCTACAACTCTGGAGCATAGCCATCATGGCTAGTAAAAAAAGGTAATGGGCCCCCTGGATGGTTAAATCCACTCAAACTTGACTATGGGATGTGGCGCTCATCTTTCTTCAGGCCGAGGGAGCCAGTGTTTGACTGCAGACAGCTTTCAGAGTCATTTGCCAGCATGACTAAGCTGCTTCTGGTGCAATGGGACACCGTGACGGAAGCCGGAGTGCACAGAAACGCTGTTTATCTTCCCGCCGCAGTTGTACCTATTTATCTGCCTGCACTGGCATGCTTTCGAACTGCTAGGTTGGCAGGAACTGGGACAGAGCAACGGGAGCTCACTGCGTTGTGTGGATTCAAAACACCGACCTTACAATTGGCAAGCCCAAGAGGCTCAATGGTTTAAACCACAGCGTCACCTGCTCCCCCATGGCTAGTAGCCATTGATGGCCATGTTCTCCATAGATTTGTCCTATCCTCCCCCATCTACATTAGTATACATCAATACCTCCTGTAGTATATTATTATTATTATTATTATTATTATTATTATTATTATTATTACTTCTACCCCGTTCCACAATTTAACTACATGCTGCATGAATAAGTCCTTTATATTGTCCATCCTGAATCTTCCAACTTTCAGCTTTGAGGGATGTTCATGAATTCTAGTGTTAGGAAAACTTTCCTCTGTCCGCTTTCTCCATCCCACATGCAATTTCATAAACTTCTGTAACATTGCCTCTTTCTCTAAATTGAGAAGCACCAAATGTTGCAACCTTTTCTCATTTTATTTATTGCATTTATATCCCACCTTTTTCTCCAAAGATCTCAAGGTGGTGCACAACTCCCCCATCTCATTCAATCCCCATTATACCCCTGTGAGGTAGGTTAGGCTGAAAGGCAGTGACTGGTCCAAGGTGACCCAAATGAGCTTCATGTCTGTTTGGAGATTTGAATCGTGGTCTCCCAGGTCCTAGCCAGCTTGTTCCACCATTCCCTGATCAGTGATAACCGATGAACAGCAGCTGACAAAGTCCCCGGTGCTTATTTCTCCTGCTCTCCTTGTCCCAGCAACAAAGATTCCTTGAACCTTCCTTCTTTCTCCCTCCCTCTCTTTCTGGCTTTAATTGTTCCCATTTGGGTAAGGGACCTGTCTGGTCTAACAAGGCCGGCAGAAAGTAGGAGGGGGAAGCAGAGAAAGAGGAGAGGGAGGTAATTGAAGCACTTAGCTCCCTTCCATAGCCCTGGTGCTCACACCTTAATTAGGAAAGAGGACCGCTGGGCATTTGGTTATCTTTTTTAATTGTTTATGGCCTGGTGAGCATAAAAAAGTAATGGCAGGGGAGGGAATGTGGATGCAAGTGGCCTGAGGGCCTCAGCTTCCAAGTCAAGCTGTAAACGCCCATTTGCAGTTTGTTAGCTTGTTAGTATCCCCTCTTCTTCCCAAGAAGAAGCAGATTCAATTAGTAGCAGGAGGGAGCCTTTGTCATAGGTGGCAGTGGGGGAAAGGCGGACAAGGAATGCAGGACTATAAAGGAGCTGTCCTTTGAAGCCATATCATGCAGCCCCCCCACAGCTTTACAGATAGGCCTCTAAACAGACCCCAGAAATAGAGCCACTGAGAGGCCTGGAGGATCATTTTGAAAATGATCCCCATTTGTCCTCATTTTCCCTTCCTCAGAAAAAGAAAGAGGACCCTTCCCCACTGACAAATCCCAAATGTGTAGGTGGAAAACATTTGGGAATCTGGATCCTGAATGCCAGCAAAACTACCCAGTCAAACCAATGGTTAGCTTGCATGCATTTTAAAACACACTAAATTAAATTAAAATGCCTTATCTTGGGTGGAAAAAGTGACTGTGGTTCCCCCGCCCACCACAAAAACTGCAAATGACCTCAGATTTCCATACGCCTTCATGCCCCCGCCCCCAGTAAATTGCAAGGAGGGGGAAACAGTGATATAAATTACTTCTCTGTGGGCAGCCAATAAGGAAAATGCTTTTTTCTAAGAGTCGGAAGATCTGTTATTTGACTCAGAGGGCTCGTATGAGCTGATGCCGTCAGAAGAATAAATTCTCTTGTAAACAGAACGCTTAAAAAGATTTATCAGATGTTCATTGCCATGCTTAGAGGAGTGTGTGTGTAGTTATGAGTGTGTCAAATTTGCTTTGCTCTTGCTGAGATGTGTCTGAAGCAGAGTACAAAGAAGTCTGGGGAAGGAAGGGCACCAGCTCCGTGGGGCGAGCGGAAGTTCCCAGGTTCAAGCCCCAGTCATATCTCCAGGTAAGGCTGGGAAGAGCCCTGTCTGGAACCCCGGAGAGATGCTGCCAGTAAGTGTAGACAGTACTGAGCTAGATGGACCAGGAACTGTACTAAGCTGACTCAGGACAAGGCAGCTTCCTGTGTCAATTGGCTGTTTATTCAGAATCATGAGAACTAGAATCTTACTTTATTTTTAGGGGAAGGGCCATAGCTTAGTGGTGCAGCATCTACCTGGGATGCAGGAGGTCCCAGGTTCAATCTTCTGCATCTCCAGGTTGCGCTAGGGAAGTTCTCTGTTCTGAAATGACTGAGAGCTTCTGACAGGCAGTGCAAACCAGGGGTGGGAAAACTCAAGCCCAGGGGACAAATGTGGCCCTGCAGATCTCACTATCTGTCTCTTGGGACACTTCCTAGACCTCATCCCTCTCCGACCCTGTTCCACATCCACCTTGGGTGTTTTTGCCAGGCTGGGATTTGTCATTAAACTCTGATAAATGATCAGTGTTTGTCTGCATGGAGGATAGAGAAGTGTATGTGTGGAAAAACTACCCTACTGTAAAAGGTAAACTTTACATTCATTGCCCAGACCACTTTTGTCTCTGACCCTGCTCATCACTGGCACATGCCATCCCCACCCCTGCCCCGAAGTTTGCCTAGAAGGGAACAATACTAAGTTAGGTGGACCAGTAGGTCTGACTCTTTAAAAGGCCATTTCCCGTGTTCCTAAATTGCTGGTGTTTTCAAGGAAGCTGAGTAAAGAACATGTAGGCCACATTCACATCATATGTTTAAAGCACTATGATACCACTTTGTAAACAGCCATGGCTTCCCCTAAGCATCTTGGGAGCTGTAGTCTTTTAAGAGTGCTGAGGGTCGCTAGGGTGTGTCAGAAGGAAAATGAACTGATATTGATTTATATATATTAATGTAACATTTTTATATGAAACTGTGTATTTTTGCAATATTTTGTTTATCTGTTGTTGCTTCAGTTTTCTATACACCACTAAATCTTTATTGCGGTCCAAAGACCCATAGAACAATTTCAGAACAAAATACAGTTAAGACAGCCAACCACAAAAGAGAGAGAAACCGAGGAGATCATTTTGTTTTGTCTCGAGCTTGATGATCTTTGTTTCTTTTATCCACTTAGGGATATTTTTAAATATATTAAGCTATAGAAATTAAATAATCTAATTTATTCTCCCAGAGCTACAATTTCCAGTTCCCTGTGAAGAGGGATTGACTATTAAACCCATCTGGCAATTGTAGGTCTGTGAGGGGAATATAGGGGTCTCCCAGCAACACTCAGCACCTTTAACCAACTGGAACCCCTAGAATTATTTGGGGTGAAGCTGTGACTGTTTTAACGTGGTATCACAGTGCTTTAAATATATGGTGGCTATATGTATGTGGCTACATTTGCAAAGCTAAGTAGGATCCAGTATTGTTTCAAAGTGGATGGGAGAACACGTGTTGGGATTCTTGCACTGTAGGTGATTCGACTAGATGACACTCGTGGTTCCTTCCAACTCTATGATTCTATGGATTGTCTATGATTTGGTTAGGGAAATAACTGGGGAACACCAGTTAATCCTGAAGTCCCACTTGTGTGAAGAACTACCAAAAGAAAACATGGCTGGTTACCTGAATTCAAAAAAGGATGCAGGGCTTGGCTCGCTCTTTAACTAAAATAGCCCTCAGCAGAGTTTAAAATACAGATTTATGCAGCACTTGGAAAGCACGAGAAATATAGGATGTCAAACTTTTAAATGTTCCATTACTAAGCATTTACAATTCTCCCCTGCCTCTACTCTTCTCTGAGTGAATAGACCACAAACTTGAGTAAATTTAAATGCTTTACTTATAATAATCACTGGTCTCATGTATGCATCTCAATGCTACAGCAGAAACAACAGAGGTAAGGCATTCTTGGATTGCAAAATACAGAAGTTAGTCACAAACATGCGGGCCCAGCCTCAGATGTGTGCTTAGCTTACATGGTTCAAACAGAAGAGAGAGAGAGAAGAATGGGGGCGGGGGACGACGACAACAAGCTTGCTCCACCAAGGTGAGTGAGCATGACCTAGCCATGTTTTCTCTAGCTGTTTAGTTTTGTGGTCCTTAGGCCCTTACTTACTGGCGGTTATGCACAGTTATGTTTGGCTGCATTAAATCTCCCACTGTTTGGAGGCGGTGGCTTTTCCTTTGCTGGAAGTGCATAAGCAGAAGCTATCCAGTTTTCCAGCTGTCTGTCAGCACGGGACAATGTAATTTAGGGTTGGGGAACCTGTTGTCCTCCAGATAAGAAAGATCCAGGAAGTTTATACAGGAGTCAGGGAGAAACACACAATCCACTCTGGCCTATTAGATGCAACTATAGCAAGGGTGGGAAACTTGTAGCCCTTAGCTTTTATAGGAGGGGCACAACTCTCCAGTCTATTGCGTAGGGTTGTAGCTAACTAAGTTATACTTGGAGTAGACCCACTGAAATGAATGAGCCCGAATTAGACATAACCATCAATTCCAGTAGTTCTACTTTGAGCAGGATGAATACTGGCTACAACCCAGTGTGATGCAGTGGTTAGAGTGCTGGACTAAGACCTGAGAGACCAGGGTTCAAATTCCCTCTCATCCATGAAGCTCACTGGGTAACTCTGGGTCAGTCGTTGCCTCTCTCAACCTAATCTACCTCATAGGGTTGTTGCTCTGAGGATAAAATGAGGAGGGGGGAGAACCATGCATGCCACTTTGAGCTCTTGTGCAGGGGTGGGGGAAGGTGGGATATAAATGCAATAAACAAACAGATATAAATGCAATAAACAAACAGATGCAATAAACAAACTCAGTAAATGTCTTTAAAAATCTGATTAATCATCAGGCCCTTTTTAATCAAAATGGTGTTCAATACATTAATCTAACCAATTTATTAAACATTAAAGTCACACTTTGTGTGTAAATGCATGCTCTCTCTCTCTCTCTCTCTCTCTCTCACACACACACACACACACATACACACACACACACACACACACACACACACAGGCCTACTTTCGCTTGAAAGCAAGGCTTGGCGGATGAGAGCAGGGGTCTCTTGGATGAGAGCGTGGATGCAGCAGAGTTATCTGTTACTCAGGCGCTCTGCGCTCTGAGGGCAACCTCCCTGCGGCATAACCTGGTTCACAGAAGGCAGCCCTTGTAAAAATCAGAGGATGGAGTGCGGATCCGAGCGATCTGATTGGAGGATGCCCCATGGGGGCGGCCGGGGACCCCACCACATCCTCGTTAGCGTTGACCTTGGCAGGAGCGCCAGCTGCTGATGAATAGGCTACAGTCCTGGACAACGCTCCTGGGAGCGGCCATATTATCTATTATTGTCCCATCAGCGCCTTCCTGAAAAGCCCCTCCCAGCTTAGCACACCACAGACCTTGGGAAGGGAATAAATCTATGTCTGGGATGAAGAGAAGGGGAAGGAAAAAGAGGAATGAAAAATGTCCTTTTTATGGCTCTTTGCAACAAAAGGTGGCCACGTGGCCTGAGGAAAACAAGTTTCCTGGGGAAGGAGAGGGAGGTGGGGAAAACACACACACACACACACACACACACACACACACACGTTGAACAGCTTCTCTAATCATGATGCAATGTCTCTTGACCTAAACTGGTGCATGACCTTCCAAGGTAAACAGCCAGTTAAAGCTGCCTTAGCATGTTTCTTAAGAACCTATGAAAAGCCTTGATGGATCAAGCCAAAGGCCCACCATGGCCAACCAGAAATCCCGGTGGAAATCCAAAAGCAGGATCCAAGCAGAAGAGAGCCCTCTCTCCTGAGTTTTCAAGCAAGTGGTATTCAGAAGCATTGCTGCCCCTGACTGTGGAGGCAGAGCATAACTACTGTGCTTAATAGCCATTGATAGCCTTCTCCTCTATGAATTTGCCCAAAGAGAAAGCTCTTTTAAAGCCATTCAAATTGGTGGTCATCATTGGCTCCTGCAGGAGTCAGTTCCATAGTTTAACTATGAGCTGTGTGATGAAGGACTTTCTTTTACCCATCCCAGATCTCCCAACATTCAGCTTCATTAGATGTCCCTGAGTTCTAGTGCTATGAGATAGTGGGAAAAACATTTAGCTGATGGAGGGGGATACCATTTCAGATAGGGATGACCCCTACTGGAGACAGACAAGGTCTTCAACTTGCAACTTCCTCTGTAGAGGGGAGACGTCATCCTGTCTCTCCATACTGACCCTGCCTGCTGCAAGGGATAGTTGGGTTTCTCCATGTACATATGTGAAGAGAAAAAAAAAATCGCACCATGTTTGTTTTTTGTGATTCTTTTCTTTGTCTAGTCTTCTCCTTCCTCTTGTTTGCTAGATCATCATTCTGAATGGGTGTTTTCATTGTGTTTCCTGTTGGCTGCCCTGCCTCCCTGCTTCTTCATTTCTACTTCTCCTTCATTCTTTCTCTCCCCCCACCCCTGTAGTCTGGGGAAGGGGAAAATGTAGGGGGCAGATGGATTCTGTCCCAACTGCCGGGCAGGTATAGGAGAAGTCCACAGAGGCAGCAGGGCCAGGAATTTGCATTTCCCACCTCACTAGGGCTGCCACCTTTGGTCAGGCAAAATAAGTTCCCAACAGCTCAGAGGAGGAGATTTATGCATTAGATTCCAGGCAAGCAGTCTTTGGTGATTCTCTAGGTTCTTTGCCAGAACAGGCGGGGGTAAGTATAGGGAGCCCCCACTTTGATTCTGAGGCTTTCCTTTATTCAAAAAAATCCCCAAAATTGCTTTCATGGGTGAAGGGGTTGATTTCCTTGGTGGCGGTGGTAGGGTTTACACCCAGACCTGCTTGATACGCTTCGTCACCATAAGAGTAAATGCAAACACAAGCAGTCCACATGAAGGCATAGGGAAAAGTGGTTCTATTCACAAGACAGGGCTTGATACCCCTCCTCCTCCTCCTGCTTGCACTTGAGCCCTGAGGTCCCAGGACTCCTTTCTGGTTAGGCCTCCTTTGCCACCAAAATGTGCTAAAACGTCTGTTCCTCCCATTCAGGCAGTAGGTAGGTCAAGAGGGAGAGGCCGCTCTTAGAAGAGGAAGTGGCTGAGGTTAAGAACCAAGGCTTTCCTGCCTTTATTAAGAAAGGCTCGTCAGGTGCTGCAATTGCCAGAGGGAAACAAAACACCTCCCCTTGAATCCTCCGCAATCTCTTTCGGAGGGGTCAGTCTGGAAGTGCTCCAGGTAATGACCATGACATCTGAGGCAAGCCTGTTCAGATGTGGAGCACATCTAGGGTCCCATGTGGTTCAGGGTGTCTGATGGTCCAGGAGACCCAACTCAGCTTCAACATCCTGGAGCTCAGAGACACTCAGCTAGGGTTGCAGACCCGCATCATGGTTCAACGCACTGCAGCATTTGTCAACACTAGAGGCGGTTGCTGTTGGTTTGCAGATTGGTATGGAGAGGAGCCCTGGGGCGTTACCTTTTGTGTTTTTGCCAAACTGCTTGCTTGTGTGCGTGTGTCCTTCCTTTCTTGTACTGAACTCCAGTGATTGGTTTGATGTATGGGCGCCTGCTTGAGGGTTGAGGTGTTATTCTGCTCTGCTGCTACTCATTCTGGAGAGACAGTATGACTCCTCCTCTCTAGAGAGGAAGTTGCAAGTTTAAGACTCTGCCTTTTTCCAGTAGGAGGAGTCACCCTTATCAGGAATGTCTGTAAACTAAAATTCAATGTAAGAATCCCCCCCCCCAATTTTTTCTCTATACACTTTTCCATGTCATGCATCATTTTATCAACTTCTACCATGTTGCCTCTTACTCACTTTTCCTCTAAACTAAAATGTCCCAAATACTGCAATCTTTCCTCATGGGGGTTGCATTTTGCATTTATATTCCACCTGTCCTCCAAGGAGCTATACTATGCATGATTTTCTTCCTCCCCATTTTATCCCCACAGCTTTGTGAAGTAGGTTAGGCTGAGAGTGAGTGACTGGCCCGAGGTCACCCACTGAGCTTCATGGCTGAATGGGGATTTGAACCCTGGTTTCCCAGGTCTTGGTTCTAAACACTAAACCATCTTAGGTCTCAGTGGGATGTTTATCACAATTAAGGTGTCCTCAGAAGGTTAGAAACACAATTAAACATTTTAAACTGATGTTGTTCACTGTTTTATGGCTCTGAACTGCTTTGAACATAGGAACAAAGAAAGATTCCTTAAATTGAGTCAGATCATTGGCCCATCTAGCTCAGTGCTGCCAACCCTGACAGGTAGTGGCTCTCCAGGATTTCAGGCAGGAGATATTACTAGCCCTGCCTGGAGATGCTGGGGATTGAATTTAGGAGCTTCTGAAAGCAAAGCAGATGCTATGCTACTGAACTACTGGCCCTTTCCAGGAACGTAAGTTGCCTTATGCAGAGTTGGTCCATTGGCCCATCTAGCTCAGTACTGTCAGCACTGGCTCTTCAGGGTTTCAGATGAGGGTCTTTTCCAGCCCTACCTAGATATTGAACCTGGGACCTTCTAAATGGAAAGCAGATACTCTACCACTGAGCTACAACCCTTCTTGGAAACACAGGAAGAGGCTTTATACTGAGTCTGATCACTGATCCCTCTAGTTCAGGAGTGTTCATTGTGGTGCCTTACACTGCAACTCTGTCCAGAAAAATCTGCAGGGCTCCACATTGGCTAGCCATAGTCTGCCCTGACTGGCAGTGGCTCTCCAGGGCTTCAGGTGGAATGTTCCACTTCCCAGGTCTACCTGGAGATGCCAGCTATTGAATCTTGAAGTTTCTGCGTGCACGGCAGATACTCTACTGCCACACTACCTTGAGTCAAACTATCAATCCATCAAGCTCAGTATTATCTACACTAACTGGCAGCAGCTCTCCTGGGTTTCAGGCAAGGGAAACTCCCACCCCTACTAGGATTGAGCCTGAGACTTTCTGCATGAAAAGCAGATTCTCTGCCTCTGCAGAGCCCTCCCCCCCCACTGCAAATAAATAAGAATTGCATGCAAAACAGTTGTTTATTAAGGGTGCCAGGAACTGTAGCTCTTTGCGGGTAAACTACGGTTCCCAGGATTCTCTTTAGGGAAGGCATATGCTTCTGAATGCCAGTTGCTGAAAACCAGAGGAGGGGAGAGTGCTTTTGTGCTGGAATCCTGCTTGTGAGTTTCCCACAGGTCTCTGGCCAGCTGCTGTGAGGACAGGGTGCTGAACTAAATGGGACATTGTCCTGATCCAGCAGGGGTGTCCTTATGGTTTAAATGTGCTTTTAAATGTATGGTGAGGATGTGACCGGCATCTGGCCCAGCAGGCACTTCTCTCCATTGGTGGTAACTCTTAAACCTGCCACTCAGAAGAGGAATGGGTTAAATACCACCCACCCCAGTTTTCTTTCCTTTTTAACCTAAAGTGGGTCTAATGAGCCAGTAATTTGATTTGGTCTATAACATGCTTTTAAAGCGAGGGGATAAATACAGCTGGCCTGCATAAGAGGTAGCTATTAAAGGCGATCCGGGATAGGGCATAATAACTTTAAATTAATAGCTCCCCCTCTTCTCTGTCAGATCCCGCACTTTGGCCTTGCTCGGGATTTTGCCATATTTATTCTTTAAAAGGGGCGGGGGGGGGGAGAGCAAACTTTCAAACCGTGCCTGCTGGTCTCTCGGGCAGCCATTTAACCTCCGTTTATGAAGAAATAAAGGGAAATTGATGCTGATTCCAGCCTGCTTCGGGGGATCATTGTGCGGTGTAAGAGCTATTCTGCCTGCAATTTACCGGTCGGCCTTGTCATCCCCATGACGGCTGCTTCTGATCAAGATAAAGCTTTATAGCCAGGGCATTTGCTGCTAACAGCAACCTAATGCTGCATTTTCATTTGGCTGCAATTAATGTTAATGCCTGCGACGAAAATTGTCATTAAAGACCATTTTAAAATCCATTCAATTTGCATAGGCGCAGCCCATTTGCTTTCGGGTAAAATACTTGCTGTCGTTCATCACATCTTCCTTTTGCAGCCATTTCCTCCCCCTCCCTCCCACCTACTCCCTTTTTTTAAATAGAAAAACCAACTTTATTAGCAGTTTGCTTCCCCCCTTTTAAACGTGAGATCTGTAATGTCACAGCTGACCCGCCACCACGCAAGGAATAATAATAATAATAATAATAATAATAAGTTTTTAATTATTTGTAACCCACCCATCTGGCATTTTACAAGGTATGCAGATTATAAGAGCCTGGCTGCTAGATCAGGCCAATGGTCCTTCTAGTCCAGTATCCAGTGGCCAACTAAGATGCCTCAGTGGGAAACCCATAAGCAGGATCTGAGCCAAGAGCACTTTCCCTTCCTGTAGCTGGTAAGAGATTGAACCTGGGACATTCTGCATGCAAAGCAGATGCTCTTCCACTGAGCTATAGATGCTTCTGATAAACACAGGAAATCTGTCAGGCCATTGATCCATCTCCCTCTGTATTGTCTGTACCAGGAGCAGGGAACCTTTGGCCATCCAGACATTGCTAAACTACAACTCCCATCAGCCCCAAGAAGAATTACCGGTACCAGACTATATCTCCACTCCATTTGCCATGAATTTATAACAATCTCCAACAGCAGGGATGTTATTGGAGTTCCAGAGTGCTGCGGCAGCCCTGTGGGGGCTCAACAGGTGCCAACCTGTCCTCACCACTTCTGGCTCACCCTGCCCCATCCTGATGAGCGCAGCCTTGCTGGTACTGGGAAGACACTACTGGGTCTGCCCACTCCCCCAAGCCTCTATTATATGAGATTGGAGCATACAAAAAAAGAGAGGTAAATATCAGGGGGAATACAATCAGTTTCTCCACCGGTACCCCTCTGTGGAATCCCTCAAGGATTCCCCTCTGTGGAATCCCTCAAGGAGGTGCCCCACTTTCTTCTGCTCACCGTGGTGGCCTCCCATATGTCATGTCCGCAGGTACTTTCGGAGGCGTCTTCTTGAAGCGTCTCTCATCATCTTCGGAGAGGCGGATGTCCTTTTCCTTGCGGTACAGGTTGCTCTCGTGTGCTGTGACAAAGCCAGCCTTGATGGCTCGGATGTTGCAAGCCTTCTGATCGCGGGGCCTCTCCTTCTCATGAATGGTCTTGGGCTTCATAGAATGCCAGTGGCCAATGGCTATGGGGAGACAACAGTACAGTCATACCTTGGTTTTTGAACAGAATGCATTCCGGAAGTCCGTTCAACTTCTGAAACGTTCAAAACCCAAGGCGCAGCTTCTGATTGGCTGCAGGAGCATCATGTAGCCAAACAGAAGCTGTGGAAGCCATGCCGGACGTTCAGCTTCTGAGACAAAGTTGTTCGTGAACTAAGCTGTTCGAAAACCAAGGTATGGCTGTATTTGTGTTATGCAGTGAATAGTATTTGTGGAAACCATTCCTGTGTAGAGACTGGCCTAGCAGACAGGGTGGTGGTTGTGGTTAAAGCAGTTCATGAACTGTATAGCTTTCAGGTTGAGGACTGTGTGTTTGTATTTGTGTTTATATATTTTGGAATTTTTCTACACCCTGCCCGTTGATATCAGACAAGTGCCTTGAGTGAACTTTTTTCAGCATCTGCTAAAAACATTTTTGTATGGGCAAGCCAATACAGATATGTAGAATGCTGACTTGTTTTAATCTGGTTTTTAGCATTGGTTTTTTAAAAATGTTTCAAATAGTTGTTTTTAACTGTTTTTTAAATTGATAATCTCATTGTTTTAATCTTTTGATAAACCACTTTGAAGTTTTCCCTTTTGTTTTTACAGTGAAGTGGTATATAAATTTTATGGTGTGTGTGTGTGTGTGTGTGTGTGTGAGAGAGAGAGAGAGAGAGAGAGAGAGAGAGAGAGAGAGAGAGAAACTCCCAGCACATAGAAAGCTAGTTGTCAGTGAGAAGTCTAAGCTGGAGACAATCTTCTTGAGGTCCACAGGGGTGGACCTGGTTTCCCAATGTCACGCTATTTGTGTTGTGTGAGATATATATATGGGTGGGGGTGGGGGAGACAGAAATCATCCATGCAGTGTCTGTATACATAAATAACATCCCTTCTACTTTAGCCCTAAGAATGGGGAATACCATGCACAGTGAATGAATGGCCTCTCAAAACTAGGGTCTTTTACATGGGTGTTTGCTGCAGTATACCATTGATGCAATAATAGCATCCCCGTGCTGGATTCATACTGGACTGTCTGCACATCATTTCACATCATTAGTTGTACTACAACACTTCCCCAACATTACCACATTACTACCCATGCCCCCCGCCCGCTGCCTAAACATTTATGGTAAAAAAAGTTACAGGATTTCAGTAGAAAGTTACGGGACATACACTGACTGGGAATGAAGCAGTGCATCCTCCCTGGAACTTTAGTAGAGCATTGAAAATGGGATGGTATAGCATATCTCCCTCCCCAGACACCACTCTGAGTTCAATATCATCCATGAATTCAAAATTTTAAATGATGTTTTGGGGGTCCAGGATAATGCCACATGAAAAGAGAGATTCAGGAAATCACAAAAATGCAAAAGACAGCACACTTTCTTCCTCCGAAAAGTGTGGAAAGGTGAAAATATATCAGCGGAAATTAACAGGAAAATGTATCCTTATGGCCCTACCTTCGGCAACGCCTCCGTCCAGCCCATGCAAATATAACCCATAGTTGAAAGCATAGCCAGGGAGAGTGTAGCAACTTCTGCGGGGTTTCCCAAGCTCCGGCTGCAAAGAGAAGTAAAAACAGTCATCTTAAATAGTCTACCAGCTGAATAATTTATTTATTTGCAGTCATGAAACCCTCAATTTCTGTGAGCAGAATAAATCACACAAAGTAAATTCACATGTAGAAATGCCTGATTACTGCCAAAGCTCTGCTTTAGCATAGGAAGCTACTTTATATTGAGTCATACTATTGGTCTGTCTAGTTCAGTATTGTCTAGACTGACTGGCATTGGCTCTCGAGGATTGCAGGCAATACCTGTCTTTCTCAGCTTTTCTTGGATATGCTGCTGGAGATTGAACAAGCGACCTTCTGCATGCTGGGCAGATGCTTAACCGCTGAACTATGGCCCCTTTCCAAATACGAACAGAGGAAGCTGGCTTACACTGAGACCAACTTGCCCAACCCCGCCCCAGGACAGATCAATCTAGATAAGTTTGGCAAAGTCCAATCTGTGATTTTGGTAGTTGCCATTCTTCAGGATTACCAGTAAAGTATTTTATAAAAGTATGCCATATTTCAACAAAATAGTCTACATCATTTGTATTATTCAATGCATTTAATCTCTTTGTTAATTCCTCTGATACAGCAATGGACCATACATTCTGTTTCCAATGAGAGATACACAGATTTCCCCATCCTTTCCAATTCTGTGCCACTAGTAGGCGTGCCACTACTAAAAGAAAAGTGATTAGTTCATTATAACAAAGGTCAGATTGCCCTTCTTTGAAAATAGTTAACAATTCCAGATTTGGAGTACATTCCACATGTTGATCTGTAATATACCTCATTTATGTAAACACCCTCTGCCAGAGGGCTTTATATGTTCAACACACCCATCATATGTGAAATGTTGCACCTATACTATTGCAGGCTCTCCAGCACAATGGTGGGGTAATTTTATTAATATATACTATGTAATGGTGTCAAATGTCGTCAGTGTAGTAATTTAAATGTATTTTCTCATATCCAAGTTGATACTGATTTTAGTGGGTTTTTAGCCCACATTTTATTCCAGTCCACCTCTGAAATCTCCATCCCTGATCGGCAGTGGATCTCTAAGACTTTAGACAGGTCTCCCATCCCTGCTTGGATATACCGGTACCTTTAGGGACTCAACCTGGGACTTGGGACCTTCTGCATGTAAAGCAGGTGCTCTACCACTGAGCTACAACCCTTCCCAGCATCTGTTTTCAAATATTATTTCATGGCATGAAGAAAGTGGATATAGAATTTATTTTTTCTCCCCCTCTCATTAATACTAGGACTCAATTGACATTGACTGAATGTTGGAAGATTCAGGACAGACAAAAGGAAGGACTTTTTCACATAGCACAAGATTTAAATATGGAATTTGCTCATGCAAGAGGCAGTGATGTCTGCCAACTTGAATGACTTTAAAAGAGTTGGCCACTATGATGGACTAGATGGGCCTTTGGCCTGATCTAGCAAAGCTGGAAAATATTTTGTTGATTTTTTTCCCCAGAGGTAGAAAAAAAAATCTCCAAGGGTTTCTTTGGGTTGGTGGTCACCATTAGCAGCAACAATTTCACAACAGCTCTCTCTTTTTTTGCACTCTCTCCCTCTCCATCAACCTAGCGTTGTTCTGAAAGATTTGTGTGCATGGGTTCATATGTATGGGAAATTGTGGTTTCCACACAGAAAAATATGGCGGAGAATATTTAGAAGAAAATCTGTATTGCGGCTGCATTTTCCCCTAGGACAAAAGAGAATTTTTAAAAAAGAAATATACCCAGAGAAACTGTCTAACCCACACAAGATCTGCAAAATTTGTTTATTGCATTTATATCCAACCCTTTTTTCTCCAAGGAGCTTACAGTGGTATACATGGTTCTCCCCCCCTCCCCCCATCTGGGCAGTGGTTGGCCCAAAGTCACCCAAGTGAGCTTCACAGCTGAGTGCAGGACCTCTTCTACGTCTTAGTCGGACACTCTAGCCCAGGGGTAGGCATCCTAAGGTCCGTGGGGCGGATGTGGCCCAGTCGCCTTCTGAATTCGGCCCATGGGTGGTCTGGGAATCAGCGTGTTTTTATATGAGTAGAATGTGTCCTTTTATTTAAAATGCATCTCTGGATTATTTCTGGGACATAGGAATTCGTTCATTCCCCCCCCCCCCAAAAAAATATAGTCCGGCCCAGCACATGGTCTGAGGGACGGTGGACCAGCCCACGGCTGAAAAAGGTTGCTGACCCCTGCTCTAGCCACTTCATTACCCTACACAGCCTCTCCTCACAAAATCCAGGCTGCTCTTGATCCAAAGCAGCAAGACCCCAACTCAAAGATTCCCCTTGTAGCTACAACCCTACAAAGAAGACCTCCAAATTGCGCTGGAACCGTGAAAACATTTGTGTGAGCCCCTACAAAGGGCCCACCCTTCGCAGGCAGAAAAAGTCACTAAAATACCAACTGATGGACAAGAATGAAGCGGGTGAAGGACAATATGGGGGTGGCCAGAGGAAGGCTCAAAAGAGGGCAGGGGGGGGGGAGTGGGACACAATAGCTGGCCTCTTTTTATTTAGTTTTAAAATTAACTCCTTTTATTCCCTTCTGTGTACCCTGGCTTTGTGGTGTCTGTGGGATTAACTGACCTCTGATCACGTCTTTGTGCCTTGACCAGGGTCTCCATGGTGAAGCCAGCCAGAGATTAGCCCCCATGATGACATCATATTGTCTTAAAGGGGAGGGCTGGGTGGGGGAGAGCCAGTCCAGACCAGACCAGAGGCTTTTGGCAGAGTGGTTTGACAGGAGGCCTGGAAGGGCAATGCCTTCAGGATGGCCCATGCTTCGTGAATAGGGATGGAAGGATCTGTCAGTTTTGGTGTCTCATTTTTCCAGTCTTAAATTCAGTCCTCTGCCTTTCTGCAGCAATTTGCTTAAAAAAAAAAGTACTTATGAAAATTTGGCAGCATGTATTCAAATCAACAGAATTTTGTATGCCATTTTGACTAATATATATATATATAATATATATATATATATATATATTGCAAGCAATTTCTTTTAATATGCATTTTGGTATGTTGTTGTTGTTGTTGTTGTTGTTGTTGTTGTTGTTGTTGTTGTTGTTGTTGTTATTCCAGCCTTATTTTGTTTAGTTATTGCATTTATATCATGCCTTTTCTCCGAGGAGCTCAAGGTGGTTTATTTGGTTCTCCCACTCCTCTTTTAACCCCCTGTGAGGTAAATTAGACTGAGAGGCAGTGACTGGCTCAAGGTCACACACAGTGAGCATTATGTGCCTGTACATTTCATCCACTTTGGCCAAAAGCGGAAGAAAATTACAGCTGCATTTAGATTCCCCATTATTGTTAATGGGAAAACTTGGAACTTTGTTTTATACAGGGCAGTTCAGGAGCCATATTGCAGATCAAATATGAGAGCACCCACAGTCACCCAGGAACACTGCAGAATTTTAAGAGACACACAATGTAGTGATATTTCAGTTTCCGGTTAGCAAAAAAGCTAGTGGGTTAATCTTTAGCATCAGTGAGGAGATGTGCAGAATGGCAGAGAAAAGTGCTGCAATGTGACACAAGGTGGCAGCCTTCTTTCCACCCACATCCACCACCTCATCCCCTATAGCAGCTTGGCTTCATCTTCGTCTTTTCACCAGCTTTGGCTAGAATGCATATTCCCCCGCTTTCTTCTCCTGACAGCTGTCCCCACCAACAGACAACTTCATTAAACCTAATTAAGATGTAATTTCGCTGCCTTATTTCCACTCTCTCCCCTGTAATTAAAACCCATTTCTTGCTATCTTCCAGGCGGGTCTAATAATTTTCTCTGGGCACCTTCTGAAAGCTTTGCTCCCTTTATGGCTTCGATGATGGCAATCGAGCCTCCTAAACACTGTTTATATGGCCACATTTGGAGACATCCTGCCTCAAATGTAGAAGGAGGCAAAACCTTTAGGGAACCTAAAATTTAATGCCAGATTTCCACTGTTTATTATAGGAACACAGGGTGCTGCTTTAGATTGCTTTGCTCAGATCAGGGGTTCTTCTCTGCCCTACCTGGTGATGCCAGGGATTGAACATGGAACCTCCTGTGCACTTAGCTATAGACCTTCCAGTAAGACACAGGAGCACAGGAAACTGCCTTACACCAACTCAGACTAACGGTCCAGGTGGCTCAGCATTGTCTACTCTACATGGACTAGCAGCAGCTCTTTGGGGTTTGGGGCCGAGAGGCTTTCCAAGCCCAACCTGGAGATACAGATGACTGAACCCAGGACCCCTCTTGCTCTTGGACCTGCAAAACTCCATGGGTCAGCTACCTATCCTGATGCATGCATATACAATTCTTTGCAGTTTACATCTACAAGTGCAATACAACGTTGTAGTATGGGTATGCCAGCCAGTCCATTCAATTCCATTCCCTCTTCTTCTTGATTGTTTGATGCAGGTCTCCAGTCTAGCAATGGGTGCAAAAGTTCATATACTGAGGTGTGCCTTAAAAATGCACATATTCTTGAAAGGAACATACCAAAAGAAAACAGAACAAGAGAAAATGACTTTTGCAAAAGATTTGTGTTGTAGGCAAAATGTGTGTATGTGAGGAAATCCTCAAAAAGGCTGTTTCTAGATTTGCAGTGAGTGCCCCCAGACTAACAGCTCTCTGCAGCACTATTTTGTAGCTGCTACAAAATTAGGGGTTAATATTTGGAGGGAAATAAAAACATGAACAAACAAATGAAAGAAAAGCAAATGAAATCAAGTGGGTCCAGGATTTCAAATTTCTTTATTTTATTTATATATGTATTTATTATTTGTAAAAACCACCCTTCATCTGAAGATCTGAGGGTAGTTCATAGCATAAAAGCACAAAATACAAACACAAAATACATAATAAAAACAAGAAGGAAAACAAAACAAACCCATAACCCATCCAAATGTGTCCTGTAGGCTGCTGCAACTACTACTGCTTCCTTGAAAAGCGACCTTGTGTACTTGCGGGTGGGATCTTCAGAAAAGGAGTGGAGCAACCACTCTATGATGAAAGGTTGCAGTGTTTAGGACTTTTAGGAAAGGTGAGTGAGTGGTAGTGAGGAAAACGTGTTCTGCATGTTTGCAGCAATGGCCAGAAGCTAGTGGTTGGTGTGAGCTGGCTAGTGCCCCTTACATCACCAATTCACTTTCCACTAATCCCCAGAGCATTGTTGCCACTATTTTTTAAAATGTTTGTTTTCTTTAAAAAGAAGAGGCAAATGATGAATCTACAAACTGATAAATGCACATGATAAATGTGGAGTGTTAACATTTATTTGTTTGTTTTTAAAAAGGCAAGCAGCCTACCTGAAGCATAGGATTAGGGTGCGTGAGACTGACAACTGACTTAGGGTTGCTGTGTCTGATGGTAACAGACCCATTGAAATACATGGGCCTGGCTAATTTTGAAATCCATGGCTTTCAGTGGGTCTAATCTGAGTAGGACTAGCATTGGATACAGCCCCTAGCGCTCAGAGTGATGGAAAGCCTATCTGCCATACATGTTGCAAGGTCAGGAGGCAGCCATGCTCACAGTGTGGGTAAAGAAAACTCCAACATCTCTTTAAATATGATGTCTTTCTTCACCCCTAAATGGGTCTGTCCCTCATCAGAAGCTTCTGCAAGCCATGAGGTCACACCATTCCTTAACCTGTTCACGAGCCCTGCTTGTTTCCTTCCCTTCTGCTCTGCTTTGGGTGCATTTTTATTATTTCATTACACTCCCTTGCATAGTCAAACTCCTCATCATGCTCCCATTACGATTATTATTTCTGATTTATGGGTCCATGCCAGGCAGAGCAAAGGCCCGAAGTCTTCCCCCACCCCACCCCCGCCTCCTTTCCTCCACGACAGCTTGAAATCAAGCCGTTCATTTGCATTTACATGATCTTGCTGCGCAGCTTATGAGATGGAGAGATTTATTTGCTACTTAGCTTGATGTTTGATTACACTTGGAGAAGGCGGAGAGCTACAAAGTGTGGGGGTGTGGAGAGGCATGTGTTGGAGAGCGTCCCTGAGGGAACTGTAACACGGTTAGATGATGAAGAAGGAAAGGTTTCATGGTTTGGAAGGGGACGGTCATTTTATCAAATATGTGGGCATAAAAAGGGAGTGTGTGTGTGTGTGTGTGTGTGTGTGTGTGTTGGACGCCATTGCATGTTGTGTGTTGTTTAAAAGAAGCAGTTCTTTATTACTGCTGCTAATATATCCTTGTATTAGGGAGCGACAGATCTCTCAATATTGGTTTTTCTCAGTTTCTCATGATACCCTCTTGAGTTTACTTTGCCATGTTTTCACCTTGGCTTCTAATCATTATTATTTTAGAAAGTTCTGGTGAAAATGCACCAACATTTTAGTGATGCCCTCCTAGAATACACATTTTTTTGAGTATTCCCCCCATATTATAATGAGATTTTATATAAATTATCTTCACAAAGATGTCTGCAAACAGGACATGAAGGCTGGCAACATTAACCCCACCATGTGGGAATCCCTTGTAGACAACCACAGTGCCTGGAGAAGACAGTCAGGTTGTGTATCCACAGTAGTGACCAGATGAGGAATGACCACTGGGAGGATCGCAGAAAGAAGGATTGCCATAGTACACCTGCATCAGCGCAACCAGACACCTTCATTTGCCCCAGCTGCAACAAAACACGTATCCCCTCTACAGTCATAGTAGGTACTGCAACTCTCTAACGGTTTGACTTCACCCCCAAAGGCACACTCTTTTATTGTCTCCTGAGACAGGCGGGTGCCAACCAGTACAAATATGTGGTCCAAGCATACTTTGAATACTGCAAACGGTTCTGGTTGCCTCTTTTCAAAAAGGATACTGTAGGTTTGGGAAATGTTGAGAAAAAATGCAACTATGATTATCAAGGGGTTGGAGCAACTCCCCTTTGAGGAAAATCTACAACATCTGAGTTTTGGAAAAGAGAAAAGGTGAATAAGGCAGGACATACCGGTAATAGAGGTGTATAACATTTATGCATAGTGTGAAGAAGGTGAATAGAGATAAGCTTCTAGAACCCAAAGGCATGCAATGAACAAGAACACTGGAAGATTCAGGAAAGGCAAAAGACAGTACTTTACACAGTGCGTAGTTAAACTAAAAAACTCATTCCCACAATATGTAATGATGGCCACCAACTTGGATAGCTTTAAATGAGGATTAGACAAATTCATGGAGGAAAAGGCTATCAATGGTTACTAGTAATGTACTACTACCGTAGCTGCAATGGCTATGTTCTCCCTCCACTGTTGTGAATCACAAGCAGGAAGAATGCTGTAGTGCTCCTGCTCTACTTGCCAGCCTCCCATTAGGGCATCTGACTGGCCACTGTGGGGACTAGATGGGGCTAATGGCCTGATGCAGCAGATGGCAGATGAACAATCATTGTCCATATTCGATTGTGTCGTAAGAAAATAGTTGGAATTTAGCTCCGAGGCTGCCAAATTACCAAAAGATCTGCTGCCTTAATGAAGTGAAATTACTAAAAGGCTGCCTTGGCTGAGGAGTAGCCTCACTGTCGTTGGTGAGACTGCCTGGAGGATCACAGACTTAATTGCTGAGGGCTTACAAAAACAGAATAGCCCATTATGGCTAAAAGAACGCTTGTTGCATCCCCCTGTATCCGACTCTCAAAACTGGCAGGCTTATTGCGGGCTGGCTGAATCTTGCCTCTTGTCTATATCACACTGAGCACAAGCTCTTGAATCTGAAGTGAACATTTTGAGATGGGGTTGGGTGGGAATGACTAGACCAGGCTGTAATTACTGAGAGGGGGGGGGGGAGGAGAGAAGAGTGAAAAAGAACAGCGGGTTTTTCTAATGAATGACAAGCTACTGGGTGGAAATCTAATTTGGTCTAATTAAGCAGCCTTTGTGAGGATTTGTCTTCAGATGAGAAGAAACCAAAGGAGATCTAAATGCAAATGAACTCTTAGGAATTCGGTTTTAAAGGGCCAGCAAGATAGAAAAGCACTTAAGCACAGGCTCCCTGTGTGTGTTTGTGTGTACCTATGTGTGAGACTAGGAGGGGGGATTGGTAAGACTTTAACTTCCTACTTGAAAACAGGGTGTTTCTAAGCAGAAATAACTTTTAAAAGTATTTTTGAGAGCCTAGTGTTGTGCACTGGAAATTGGCGAGGTCTGTGCACCGGAAATTGACAGCAAGACGTTACTATCTAGGCCCAGTTGCTTAGTAACTTTAAACACGTGATGTACGAGTCTATGGCGGTATAACAGTTGCACAAGTGCATACTTGCTGTTCAATAAAGTTTGTGGAGGCTTTAAAGCTACTCAGAGCCAAATGATAAAGCCACCTGTGTAGCAATACAGATCATTGTCTTTCACTAGAGAGTGTGTTTCGAGAAGAAGTGAGGCTTTTATATCATTGTGAATCACAATAATATTTAATCTTTACTTTTTGTAAAAATAATAATGAGTAAGGGATATTAAAGTGGTGCTAGTAAACAAAAGCGGCAAAAAGAGCAGCAGGAAATACTTCAACGTTTAAAGCTAATCCTGTCATATGGCTTTGTACAGCAGGCAGAAGCAGTCCTACATAATCCCTCTGATACGGAAAACTCATGTTTACAAACAGAAGAAAATCAAGTAGACTACACTGAGCTGTCTGAGCAGACTGAAGAACAACCAGTCAACCATTTACAGAATGTAGCCTCCCAAAAACTTTGATGAGAACTGTTGCCAGTAACTACCACTACAGGTACAGAAACTTCAGGAGAGGAGAAAATGACAATGAAGTGACAGGACCTGCAGTCAAATAATTAATACGAGACGCAGAAGGAACATACCACAATATAGATAACACCAAAAGAAGCAGTTCATGTTCATTACCGTCTTAAAGAATTAAAGGAAGTCCAAGTGTTGCAGACACAAAAATACCAACTGTTCATGCTACTAGTGACATTTCAGAGACAATAATGATATAGGTTTCTGGACGACACTGAATAACGAGGAAATATTCTGAATTGAGAAAGGTCCATTGGAATGTCAGCACTGGGATGGACCTACAACTTAGAAGCGAACATACAGAAACCAAGCCCCGTTCTGCTCAAATAATTTATTATATTCCACCAAAGTAAATGGAGAAACCTACCCCCTTGCACTTCCACCTGTACATCAAATAAGCTCAACCAGAAAAAATACATTTCAGCCACCAGTATATATATCAAATAATATTCTGTCATGGCCTGGTTGGGCTCAGAGGAATGGTGGGAGGAACCAGCTGGGGTACCACCAAGAGAGAAAGGTTTAGAGCCCGGGGACTGGTGGTAGGACTACATTGATTGTGCATGGTGTAATTTACTACCAGCTCACTCCTGACATATTCTAGGAGAAAATTCGGACAGCTTTTCCAAATGTGGAAACACTTTTCAGATTGTTGCTGCGTTTAACTAGTTACAAATGGTACTGGTGAAAGATCACTTTCCAGACTAAAAAGGATGAAGAGTGATCTGTGGTCAGCAATGTCCCAAGATCTGTTGTGTGATCTAAGCATTCTCTGCATAGAAAACAATAAATTGTGGCTTGCTGATTTTAATGATATAATTGATAAGACTGCATCCAAGAGAGCATTAGAGAAACTGTTCTGACTCTGTATGTAGTGTATGGTCTATGTGGAATGGTTTATGTGAACATCTTCATTATTGCCATACTTTTGTTAACTTATTAAGGCTTATAAATCTATCAACAATCATTTTATTAATGCTAAAACTTGAGCAATTTTTTATTTTCATTGCGTAGATAAAGAAGAGAACGTGGTTTTGTTTCTCATGATCAGATGCTATCAAGTTTGGGCCTCCCAAGGTCTCCTAGCCCAGGGCCTGCAGTTGCTTTAATTTGGACCCAGATTGCTCCAGATATGGCACCTGTGACCGTGTTTGCCAGGTCAGTCAGAGAAGTGTCTGGGCAGCAGGGTGGACAGTACACCAGCTATAGGGGTGGGTAAACCATGGGAGTTTAAGTAAAAAGTAAGCAAATTCCATATAATGTAAGAACATAGGAAGAGCTTTGCTTGATCAGGCCAATAGCCCATCTAGTCCTGCATCCTGTTCTCACAGTAGCCACTGAGGTCTGTAGGAAACCCACAAGCAGGACTCAAGCACAAGAGCCCTCTCCCCTCCTGTGGTTTCCAGCAACTGGAATTCAGAAGCATTACTGCCTCTGACAGGGAAAGGTAGAACACAGATATTGTGACTAGCAGCCACTGATAGCCTTCTCCTGCTCCATGAATTTGTCTAATCCTCTTTTAAAGACATCCAATTTGGTGGCCATCATTGCCTCTAGTGGGAGCAGGGAGCACATAGCAAGCTGGCCAGCCAATGGGTGCGGCTTTGGATCCTGACCGTTAGTGTTTTGTTAACGTAACAACACTGGCAGAGGAAGGACCCCGCCTCTAGCAGCCTTGTACCCCACAATTCCCATAAGAAATCAAATATAATCCTATTTAAGAAGCTTTAAATAATTTTGAGCTTTCATATTGACTTATTAAAATGCAGCTTACAAATGCGCCTCACTTGCAATCCTTTTACAAGAAAGGGATATTTTTTTAAAAAACAGATGGAAGGAAAGATGATTGGAAAGATCAGTGAGTGAGAGAAATAGATATTTTCTTCTCCAGTCCTTGTGAGATCCATTCTCTCTCTTCCTCTCCCCAATACCCCTGGCACCTAGTCCAGTCCCAGACAGCTGTACGACTCTGGCTGGACTATTAATAGACACCAAAGCCTTTGGGGAGGTGTTATGGAGGGGGTTATATCTCCCTGCTTTTGACAGTCTCGTCTGTGCAGCGCAAGAGGCCCCGGGAAGTGAGGACAACGAATGGCAGACCAAGGTTGGGGACACTGTCTCCGTGCGAACACCACCTGCCCTGCCCCTTGCCAAGTCCCTGGATTTTGTGCCACAGTGTGGGGACAGGGATGAGAACAGCGAGAGGCAAGCAGCCCCATGGGGACAGATCACCCTAGTATAGCAATGAGCCCAGTCCTTGTCTGTTCTAATACAGGGTGTGGAAAGAGCAGACTTTAGTGGGGAAAGACATCTGCTAGGATTTTTTCATTTTGCTTTTTGGCAGGGTGGAACATGCCCCTTTCAAAGTGGCATCTTGAATCTTCACCCCCAGGCATGCTTCTGGCTTGGGCTCCTTAATGTAAATTGGTCTACTCTAAGTAAAACTTAGATAAAACATAACATGAACTTGCTGGATCAGGCCACAGGTCAATCTAGCCCAGCATTCTGTTCTCACAGTGGCTGACCAGATGCCTGTGGGAAGCCTGAAGAGGGCTCTGAGGTCTGATCTCACAGTCGAAGGCGTAGGCCAAAGCCTTAGACCACAAGTGATTCAAGGCAACAGTTGCTCATCTCTTACGGCTGTGTGACTGAAGCAGCGGGGAAGCCTGATGTACAGTTCCACCATTTATATTTGAGGTAGACCTTGTACCTTCAATGGAGGTAGCTGCAAATCTGGAACAGGGCTCTTTGTTAAAGGGGTACTCCCTGTTACCCCAGTGACTGTCCTTTCATGGCCCACGCATCAGTCAGTTTTGGGGCTGACTAATTATCCATCAATTGGTGCTGCAAATCTTAGTAGTTGAGTGTTAAAGTGTGTGTGTGTGTGTGTGTGTGTGTGTGTGTGTGTTAAATTGACTCCCTGAAACCAAACCAACTTTCAACCACTTAAAAATTAGCCCAAGGTTTAATACTGACATCTTCGTGGAACTCTGCTTTATCTCGCAGTCCCCAACTTGCAGGCATAACAGAAGGTCTTGTTGTGTCAAAATCATGGTGTGCATGCGTGTGTTTTTTAAAAAGCATGGAGAGAAAAAAATGTCACACACATCCTGTGACAGCTGCAACCAAAGTCCAACCCTCAGGCATGAATAAAAAAGTTATTAGTTGCATTACTTCCCCGCGAAGTGGTTTGACATATTAGAATGTCACGATCACTAAAAAAGGTGTAATGAGCAGGGTGTGTGCTGTTGCCCATCAAGCTCAGCCTGTGAAATTTTGGCATGTTGAACGCACATTGCTGTGGGGTATGGCTTGCAAGCATAGGCGGAAAACGAGACTGTGTATTCCAGGGAAGTGCAAGTCTCAATTTAATGGACACAGGCAAATTTACTGCATTTTAGAAGGGTTTAGGGTTGCCAGTTCTAGGTACAGAGGAGAAATTAAATTCTTTTTGCATTTTGATGAGAAACTATCTAATTCACACTTCTTGAACCAATATGTGCAGCAATCTTTAGAAATTTGCACTTCCCTGAATTTTTACAATGCAGTTCTTGGACCCCCCCCCCCAAAATATGTGTTTATTAGGGGAAAGTGTGCATGGAAATGCATATATTGGTGGAAATAACATGCAAAAAGGCATTATGTGAGGAGAAAGACTGTGTTGGTCAGAAAGTAATAGCTGTTTCCACCTTCCTTGCCCCACCCTCCATCCATAGACACCTTCACAAGGGAGCTACCATGGTGGGGGGTTGGTTTAAGTGTGTATAATAATATAATAATAATAATTATTATTATTTATTATTTGTACCCCGCCCATCTGACCGGGTCCCCCCAGCCACTCTGGGCGGCCTCCAACAAACACTAAAATACATTAAAATATTACAGATTAAAAACTTCCCTAAACAGGGCTGCCTTCAGGTGTTTTCTAAAGGTCATGTAGTTCTTGATCGCTTTGACCTCTGAAGGGAGGGCATTCCACAGGGCGGGCGCCACTACCGAGAAGGCCCTCTGCCTGGTTCCCTGTAGCTTTGCTTCTCGCAGTGAGGGAACCACCAGAAGGCCCTCGGCGCTGGATCTCAGTGTCCGGGCTGAATGGTGGGGGTGGAGAACTCAACAGTGCTTACGGTAGTTTATTTTTTGGCTGCTAGTTTGTTAACGTTGTTAATATTGTTTTATGGATTATAAATGCTGTATTAATTTGTTAATTATATATGTGATGTTTAACTTATTTTTCAGTGTCATCTACATTGTAATTATGTGTGAAGACCCCCCAAAACCACCCCCAAATAAATACACAATAGACAAAGAATTTTAGTTTAAGGTTTTGACAATAATTTTGGCCACAACGTTATTGATTACAGCATGTGAGTGGTTGCTTAGGCATGGTTCCAGACTACCTGAACCTGCACTGTGGCAGGAACAGGACTGACAACTGGGCACCACCAGAGGTCAGTAAGGGAAAGCATTCTGGGGAAGCACGAAGCTGGCTTCAGTCTCTCAGCTCACCCCAGATGCTCCCAGGGACTCTGGTGTGGCCCTAGCCTCCCGACAGGGTTCGGACAAAAGCAAGGCGAGCCCCTGGATTCCTTTAACAGAATTCTCTAGCAGCAGCAAATGGAGGGGCAGGCACAGCCAACCGCTTCCCCTCTGAAAACATTGAACCAATGCCTAACTGCCAACCTTACAAAGTTGTGACGATTTGCTACACGGTAGGCAAAAACCAGAGGGCAACAGCCAAACAGTCAAATGACAAAATTCCTACTGGGCCCCTGCTCCAAAACAGACGACCCCTAGACAGGCATAGCAAGGCCAAAATAACAGCCCTAAATGTAGGGAGGGAGGGCAGGTGATCTGGTGCATGTTGCAAGAAAGAGGAAGCTCCCAGCGATGTGCAGCAACTTAAATAGCCCCTTGGTAGCCAATAGACAACCCAACAGGCCAAGTTTCTGCCACAGCAACCGAGGGGCAACCAATAAGGTATTGTGGCTATCCAAATGGTCACGCCTCACAACAAGGAGGCCATTTAGGTGATCTCACCACAACACGTGCTCTCCATGATGGACACAATTTGTTTCGCTGATGATTTGTTAATTATTCTATATGACTTATGCCGTATGTGTGATGTTCTATTACATTCTGTAATGCTATCATTATTTATTGTTTGTAAGCCGCTGTGGAATTCATTTGAATAAAAAGCGGCATAGAAATATAATCAAATCAAATCAAATTATACCAAGGCTTGAAAAATTCAACAATGTGTATATTGGTCAAAACTGCATTCAAATAGAATCACAGTAGAGCTGGAAGGGCCCCCCAACCAAGGCTGGAATGTTTGTTGGGAGAAATCCACACTTAAATGCTGATGTGTTTTCGTGAGGTTTTTTTTTTTTTAATGTGGAAGATTTAATTTAAGATGGGGGGGGGGACAGAAACTGGGAGAAACAAACAAAAAGTACCTATTTGTCCATCTCTGCTTCTCACTCAGAGCATACATACTTGTCCCTTTAATAGGTCACTGCTAGAGCACATGCTTTGCACTGAAAAGGTCCCAGATTTGAAACCTGCAGGCGACCATAGATTACATTTAGAAAATACGTTTTGTTAGGTTGACTCATACATGCACATAAACAAGAAAGGTCTTCTGTGTTGTGGCCAGGCATGCCAATTCTAGGGGGTGGAGGTATTGCCAGCCTCCTCAATATTCCTTAGCAGGTGGCTCGGCCTCCCCCACAAATATTGAGGGGATGGAGGAGGCCAAAGCATTGCTTCGAGCGTGGTTGGTGCAGCATCAATGGACGGCTGCACCGGCCTGTGTGGTGTCAGGTGCTGCGCAGGTCGGTGCAACCTCATGCCAGGCCCATACTGGTCCCCCACATATGACGTCACACACGTGTGGCGTGTGACACCCCTGAATGTTGGGGGCAACCCAGCGCCTGTGGTCATGGCACCCGCATTATGAAACCATATTCACCAATCACTTAATCGGCATACTTTTAGGTACCAATTTAGAAATGCAGTTTTTGCTCAGGCTCTCGATAAACAGTAATGCTGAATTTTTAGTGCTGCGTCGGAATATTGGGTTGTCGCCAACTAAGTACCCATCTGCACTACACATTTAAAGCAGCATCATATCACTTTAAAGTCATGGCTCCCCCCAAAAAGTATCCTGGGAACTGCAGTTTGCTAAGGGTGCTGAGAGTTGTTTTGCAACCTATTCCGCACACAGAGCTACAATTCCCATAACTTCCTGGGAAGAGGGATTGATAGTTAAACCACACTGGCAATGGTAGCTTAGGCAAATGGCATCCCACTGGTACATTATGTACCAGCTCATTAGCGAAGCAAAGTGTAAGTAAACATTGCATGCAGCTCATGTAACTTATTTCAGGCACAGAATTCTCAGGGTAACCAGAATGTGGGGAGTTTGTGGCTAGGCCTATTCTAACATTCGCTGTAGCAACCCAGCATTGGCCCTGCTAAAGTTTCAGCTCCTTGAAGTTTGGGCGGCCAAGAAACATCTCCTTCACACGCCTTCCCCACCTCCACCCTTCGCGAAGCCTCATTCAGCTGGTGTGCTGTTTCCCTTCATTACGTTGGTGCCTCCAGACTGTAAACCTCTCTAATTTTCTACATCGCCGCTATTTATTTAAATGCTAACTCGCATTATGAAGTGATAATCCACCAGCGCAGGAGATAATTTATGAAGCATTTAAATTAAGAGAAGCAGCTAATTGGGAGCATGTGTCTTATAAGCCCGGCTAACACCAGAAGACTACAAATTAGGGAGGAAATGGAAGATCTGTATTTATTTATTTATATATTTATTTTCATCTGAGCATAAAGGCATGGAGGGCCAAAATAACAACATCATATATATGTGTGTGTGTTTTATATATCTATATCTATAGATATCTATATAAAAAAATGAGGGGATGAATACTCAGTCTTCCCCTCAGAAGGGATGAATACTCAGTCATAGAATCAGAGTTGAATTCAGGAATCTCAGATAAGGCATCCAAAACAGATGGGCAGACAAGACATATGGCCTTGTCTTTCTTATGTGTGAGGTCATGTAATGTAACATCTATCCTGCTGTTTTCTTAGTTTATCTTTTGCCAACCCTCTGCCCTCTAGGTGTATCAAAGGGGAGAATGCTATTCTACAGAACAGGGGCCACCAAACTGCAGGCCCTGCTCCAAGTTACTGTGGAGTAGGCTTCTGACATCTTTAGGACTTCAAGGAGAAACCATATTGCAGAACACAGTAACCTGTGTATATATAGGGATTTTACTGGAAACTAGTGGACGCGGGTGGCGCTGTGGTCTAAACCACTGAGCCTAGGGCTTGCCGATCAGAAGGTTGGTGGTTTGAATCCCCGCGACGGGGTGAGCTCCCGTTGTTCGGTCCCAGCTCCTGCCCACCTAGCAGTTCGAAAGCACGTCAAAGTGCAAGTAGATCAATAGGTACCGCTGCAGCGGGAAGGTAAACGGCATTTCCGTGCGCTGCTCTGGTTCGCCAGAAGCGGCTTAGTCATGCTGGCCACATGACCTGGAAGCTGTCTGCGGACAAATGCCGGCTCCCTCAGCCTATAGAGCGAGATGAGTGCCGCAACCCCAGAGTCGTCTGCGACTGGACCTAACAGTCAGGGGTACCTTTACCTTTACTTAGTGAATGCTCTAGTGGATTGCACCCCATACATCTGATTTGCCACTTTCCCCTCCTGGCATCCCAAACTGATCACCTTTGCATAATGATGTGTATGGAGATAGTGGGTGTAGTCTGAGTCACTTTTGGCAGCTATGTGGTTCAGACTGTGCACACTTTTCCCAATTTGCAGTGAAAACAACAACAGGGTAGGGTCAATATGTGTATCTGCCCAAGGTGAGGATGGGGCAGGAATTAAAAATAGCTGCATTTAATAGGTAGTATTTCACACATTTTGAAACAACATTCAAATCAAAGCACAACCCTTCTTTCACAGAATCATAGAATTGTAGAGCTGGAAAGGTGTCCCCCACCCCCCATGACCATCTAGCCCAGGCTTCCTCAACCTCGGCCCTCCAGATGTTTCTGGCCTACAACTCCCATGATCCCTAGCTAGCAGGACCAGTGGTCGGGATGATGGGAATTGTAGTCTCAAAACACCTGGAGGGCCGAAGTTGAGGAAGCCTGATCTAGCCCAACCTCCCTGCAATGCAGAAATCACAGCTAAGGAATCCTTGACAGGTGGCCATCCAATCTCTGTTGGAAAACCTCCAGTGAAGGAGAATCCACCATTTTCTGAACAGTTCTTGCCACCAGAAAGTTCTAATGTTTAGTCAGAATCATCTTTCTTGTAATTTGAATAAATGAAAACATTAGATTATTCTGCCCTGGAGAGGGGTTTGCACCGACTATTGGGTTGGGCTTGCTCTGAACAGTTAAGGGGGTGGGGAACCAAAAACTCTTCATCCAAGGAAAGCCATAAATCCAAAACTTCAGTTGTGTCTTTATGTCCGTTCAGCAAAGGAAAGTGGGAGATTTATTCAACACAGAGGGAACGGCAGGGGGTTATTGCAGGAGCTATTGGTTTAGCTAAGAAACAATAGTTCCCCTGGGTGTCTCTGGGGAGCATCTGATGTGTGTCCATGCCATTGACAATAACAAGGCAATTATAAGGAACAAGGAGATGGACAGATGGGTGGCAATGGGATTGTTTATGTGTGTGTGTTGTGCATGGGCAGGCAGTGGTGGTGAGGGGAGAGTGTGTTCAGGCTTTGTTGAAGGTTGCACAGCAGTGCCCAAAGTGAGGCATTTTGTGTGATTCAATACTTACCTTCAATATTTTTTATTAGCAGCCAAGGACTCTGAGGACCCACAGCCAGTGTTTTTCAAAATTCTTGTTTCCCCCTCATTCTGTTAGAGATCAGACATGACAGAGAGCATCATGGAAGAACCAGCCAATAGCAAAATGGAGGGGACGCCTCTCTCTGCTTTTCCCACCACAAGACCCTGGGCACTAATAAAATCTGTATGGTTCACTCGTAAATGGAAGTGCCATAGCTCAGTGGGAGAACATTTACCTTGCATGTGGAAGGTCCTGGGTTCGTTCCCCAATGGCATTTCCAGGTAGAGCTAGGAGGCTCTACCCCAGAGAGGCACTGCCAGTCAGTGCAGTCAATACTAGCTAAATGGACCAATGGGTGCCTTAGTATAAAACAGCTTTCTGTGTTAAAAATTAAGCTAAGCCTTTTTGGCTCAGGCCACCTTCAGGCCACCTATTCTCACACTCCTTTTCCAGTAGGTGTTCCAGCTACATGCCTCTGGAGAGCCTACCTGACGGGCAGGGATGGAGACCGAAAATAGTATGCAGACCGAAAGGCAGACTGAAAAATTGCACTGCTCTGAATTTTGCAATGCAATCGTGCAGCCAAATAATGTGTGCATATTATTTTACTTTTTTGCATACACTCAGGTAAAGTGTGCATATAATTGCATATGATAGAGAAAATTACTAATTAAGAAGACATGGCTGCAAGGTAGGCGGATAGAGAGGGAATCTGGTTAAATTAAAGTTTAAATGAATAATAGGCCGTAATATGGGGCCCTAAATATTCCTGGGAGAGGCAGGACCGCAACTCTTAAAACAGCCGATTAATTAGATTTTTTTTAAAAAAAGGTCAAGCCTGCACACTCCCTTAATTAAAGGAAGGAAAACGTTGCACTTTTCATTTTGCAAAAGAGCAATCGCCAGTTTATTCCCAGTGGCATTTCCTTCTATGCCACCGCATTGCAGGCGTCCCATCACACCCCTGCCTCCTCCCACACTGCTTGGCTTTCTTTGTGAGTCATCACAAGCGGCTTCACCTGGGCCAGAAGAAGAGGAAGTTTTGAAATATTACGGAGAAGGGCAGGGGACGTTCCCTGTGGCCCTGCCCCTGGTGGCACACAGCCAGACATTTAAACAAAAAACAAAAAACAAGCAACTACAAACACTATCAGTAACCTGTCGCCAAAGCCCAGCTCCGAGGCAGGAGTTTTCCTCCCTGCCGTGGCTGTTAACCACGATGTATATCTTTCGGCACTAAGCACCGTCTTTCCTGGGGCTGCATTAGAATGATTTATAAACCCCATTTCTGTGGCAAACTAATAGATCAAAGCGAGAGGGGAAGGATGACGCCGACAGCTGGAGAAAAGCAGTAGGAACAGGGAAAAACTAGAGGATGAAAAACTAGATGGTGACACCACTGTGCCTCTCCACGCTGTGGTTTTATTAGAGGGGGGAGGAATAATAACAGGGGCAGCTGTATTTTAACCTCCTCTAATTCTTTTTCTTTTAAATGTGTGATCCATCTGAACAGCTTCTTCTGAACAGTGTACATGCTTGTACATGGGAGGGGGGGGGAACGCATCTGTGTGATTAAACCAGAACATTTGTGTTGACATTTTTCAGCCCCAAAGGTGGCTTATCGCCAATACTTCAAAGCCTTGTCCACATGCTTGACACCAGGTGGCAGACACCAGGCCTGGTCTGATAGCAGAGCAGTGATGTCAGGCCTTAACCAGAGTCAGAATCTGTCAGATCATAGTGCCAGGAGAGGGCTGTTGTGCCCTGATCCTGCTTGCAGGCTTCCCACAGAGGCATCTGGTTGCACACTGTGAGAGCAGGAGTCTGGACTAGATGGGTCTTTGGCCTGATTCAGCAGCCGAGCTCTTCTTATTTTCCGTTTCCAGTATCAGAGGCAGTCTGCCTCTGAATACCAGCTGCTGGGAATCACAAGTGGGGAGAACACGGTGCACTCATCTCCTGCTTGTTGCCTCGTCATTGAGGCATCTGGTTGGCTACTGGCAGTGCTTTTTTTCTTAAAACATGTTTAGGGGTACTCTTATTTTGACTCAAGAAAAGCACCATTTTATAGTTCAAATCGGGGAAAATAAATACAGTCAATGGACAAAAGTACAAAGATTCACAAAATGTTTAGGGGTATGCGTCCCCCTGTGTCCCCCCGCCCCCGAAAAAAGCACTGGCTACTGGGAGGCAGGGCCAGCTGGTTGTTTTTCCTGACCCACTAGCCAGGCTCTTCTTATGTTCATAAACCTGTTTCTAATGCCATAGGTTACACCTATTGCTTCCTTCCCTCTCCATTTTTCCTTGTGTGTCATAGAATTTTTGTTTAGATTGTAAGCTTATGGGCAGAGACTGCCCTGTTTCAACTAATTGTATGTAAACCACTCTGGGAACATATTTAGCTGAAGATCAAGGTAAAATGCTCTAATTCAATCATTCATTCATTAACTTCCTTACTGGCCTGGGTTATCTCCATGCAGTTCACTGTTTCTGCCAGCATTGGATGGTGGTTCATAGGCTGACTCTCCCTCTTAAGCCCTCAAGCCACTGGTTTGAAACCTGCCATGGGCTCATCTCTAAGGTATACTGAGAGCTCAATATCTTGATGCTCAAATATCTTTCTGAAGCAGGTACCCTAACAACTAACTAGGTGCCACTTTCTACAATAAGGTGTGTATGTGTGTGTGTGATTTTCATTTGCTCAGAGGCTTCAAAAGAGGCTTTATGGCTTGCAAAAACACAGCTGCCCGGCCTCAAATTGGATGGAAAAAATGAAACCTGGTAATTTATTACTCTCCTAAATGTGCAATATTGTATCCATAAATTACTCACCCCCACCAACCCTGTTTCTGAAGTTGGGGAAAGGAAGCAGAAGGGCTGTAGTCTGGGTTTGTTTGCAATGTACTTATTAGTTTCATAATTTATTATTATTGCGCTCCTGCCGCAAACGTGCCAGCCAATAAAAAGCCAAATCTATTAAAACGACTGCGTTGCTTTCTCCAAGCTGCCAAGGGACACCACTCCAAAGGAATTGGGGATAAATTGCTAAAGGCAATTCCCACAGCTCTGATGTTACAAAGCAGTGGTTAGCAAGCATGCAAGATGCGTGTGTGGTTTTTAAAATAATAATAAATACGAAAAACAAAAATGTAGGTGGGTTAATTCAGGATTCAGCAGAGAGGAGCTGGATGAACTAGGAAGTAGTCCATAAAACACCTCTCTCTCAATTGCACTGTTGCAGCAAGGAGGAAGAGTTATTAGATTCCAATCACCTATTGATTCCAGTGGAGATGGTGGGTGGTGCGGGTCAGGACTTAATAGGGTAGAAGGCTGCTAGCCCAACAGTAAGTGGCACCAGAGCCAATGGTGTGCAGAGCCAACTAATTCTGCTTTGGTTCCTATTCTCCTCCCTGCTGAGTTGTATAAAGACAATGCCAAGGAGGAGGAAGTGGCCAGCCAGTTCCACCCCCCTCCCTAAGTGGTTGTAAAGAAGAGGGCAAGTATGGGGTGCTGGTTGAGAGGAGACTGGGGGTAGTAAGGCAGAGGAGACTGGGGGTAGTAAGGCACCCCATTCACCCTAATGGACCAGCCTCCACTAATGATCCAAGACTGGAATAATATAAGAAGAGCCCCATTGGATTGGACCAAAAACATATTTGTTCCAGCTTCTTTTCCCACCTGCCTGCAATCGCCAAAAGGATGATCAAGGGAAGTAGAATGGGTGGTGGTGGGAGAGTAGTCCTGCTATGACTGCTTGTCACCAGTTCTGATATCTGGATGTGTTGCTTCTGTTTACCTAGCATTATAACTAGGTAATAGCTGTTTGTGTTCTTAAGCAATGATTGAGACCCAACCAAAATGGGTCTTTTTAGTTTAGAGCCACAAGAGTACTTTGATACGAAGCCCGCAGGCTGCACACTGCCTTGTCATGAGGGGGTGGGAGAGAGAGACCAACATTTGATAATGCCAACACCACCAGCCCTCATGCTGCCTTGCCAAAGTCGGCTAACCTAGGCGAGGTGGTGGCCTTTGGGAAGGAGATGCAAGGACTGAGGTGTTGCTGAGGCCAGCCAAGAAAGGCCCTGAGGGCCTCGTGTTGGACCACCCTGCGATAGACATTTATATCACAGTGGCTACTCAGCTGCCTGTTGGAAACCTGCAAGCAGGCTTCGAGCCCAAGAACACTCCCTCCTGCACCGCACCCTGTGGTTTCCAGCAACTTATATTCAGAAACCTTATTGCCTCCAGCTATGGAGGCAGAGCATAGCAGAGACTTCTCCATGAATTTGTCCAAACGTTTAAAGGCATCCAAGTTGGTGGCCATCTCTGCCTCCTGTGGGAGAGAGTTCCATAGTTTAAATTTTGCGCTGAATGAATAAGGGCTTTCTTTTGCATGTCCTAGAGTTGCGTTGGACATCCCTGAGTTCCAGGAGAGAGGGAGAAAAATGTTTCTCTAGCCACTTTCTCCAAACAATGCATAATTTTTTATACACCTCTTTTGTGTTTCCTCCTACTCATTGCCTCCTTTAAACTTGCAAAGTCCCAAATGTTATAAGCTTTCCTCATAGGGCAGCTACTCCGTAAGAACGTAAGAGCACATCTGGTCCAGCATCCTGCCCTCACTGCAGCCAACCAGATGCCTGTGGAAAACCCTCAAGCAGGATTTGAGAACAAGAGCACTCTCCCCTCCTGTGGTTTCCAGCAGCTGGAATTCCGAAACGTAACTGCCTCCTACTGTGGAGGCAGAGCATAGTCATCATGGGTAGTAGTCATTGATCGCTTTCTCTTCCATGAAATTGTCCAAATTTTTATAAATATTTTTATTACATTTTGCATAAATTTTCCATACATCATTTAACATTTCTTCAAATCTTATACAACCTTTTTAGACTTCCCTCTACCACATCTAGAGATTTCCATTTACCAAATCTAATCTTGAATTTTCATAATTCCACTGTTACTTATACAATCATATCTAATTATCATAATCCATAATTTTCTTCATAACATTTCATATCATCCACCTTACAAAACTTCCTGCAAACCTACTAGTATAATTTGTTGTTTACAATTGTTTTTCAAATAGTTTTCAATTTTTTTCCAGTCCTCTAAGAATCTCTGGTCCCGTCAGTTTCGGATTCTCCCTGTCATCTTATCCAATTCTGCATAGTCCATCACTTTCATTTGCCATTCTTCTATCGTCGGTAATTCTTCTTGCTTCCATTTCTTCTTGCTTCCATTTTTGAAGAAACAGAAATGTCCAAATCCTCTTTTAAAGGCACCCAGTCCTCTGATAATTTTGGCTGTACCTTTCTCAGCTCTACAGTACCCTTTCGGAAGTAAGGCAAATGGGGAATAGCTGATTGAGACTCACTTGGTCATGATCTCCCCTGTCTTTGAACAGTCTCTACTAGGAACAGATGGAAGGTTTATGGTCAAGTTTCCGTGGTCCCTTTTAAAGGCAGGTGGTACTCAGAGCAGTTTGGACAGATGGACCGAACCGGGGATGGGGGGAAGTCAGAGGTTAAAGGCATCTGTGCCCAGGTACAAGCCCGGGAGAAAGTTCTTACGAAAGCTGTTCTTTCAAAAGAGGAAAGAAAAAGGAAGATTTGTAGCAAAAAAACATCTAGAAAATAGAATCTCCAAGGCAACCCCCTTAGAACAGGGAAGAGAGGGAGGGAGAAATGCATTTCTATGCACAAGCATTCATCATTTATGAAAAAGTGAGGATATTTCAAGGAAAATGGGGCTGATCCATGCGTGACAAGGTATCTATGGGCCATGCAAGGTGCAGGAAAATTGTGGGACACTTGACAGCTTGTTACTGTAGAGTTGCTATTCTGCTGAAATACTGCAACCTGGTAGTTCGTTTGTTTATTTTGTCTGAAAAGTACAAGACGGCCCCTTTATTAGCTGTGAATCAAACAGAAATCACACATGAGACAGCACAGATGCAAGAGGAGAGGTTTGCATGTTCCTCCCAGGTGGCAGAGCTACTCCCCCAAAACAAAAAGGGTTGGAAGCCTCATTAGTATTTATAATTGCCTGGGCTTATGACAAATGGAAAGTGGTGTGCTTGTACAATGGCTAGGGTTCTGTTTAGATTTCATATAACTCCTGTTTTAAAACAGCTGGGCTGGTTGCCAGTTTGTTTCTGAATCCAATTTAAGGTGCTCACATTTGTGTTGAAAGCCCTGAACGACTCAGGCCCCCAATACCTGAAAGAGCACATCCTCCCCTACAGAGCTTCTTGGGTGCTAAGATTGGCAGAGAAGACCTTCTTGGTTGTTCCACCAGCCTCAGAAGCTTGGAGCAGTGGAGGTGTGCCAGGAGAACCCACTGTGGAATTCCTTCCTCTCAAGTTGACACTTGAGTGCAGGGAGGAAGTGAGGGCTGTTGCAGGAGGTTTAGAAGGCTGTGGTTTGATGGCACATGATGCCGATTTGGTCCTAGTTCTGAATCGGTGCCTGGATGAACATCACCCCTGTGTGACCACCCCTGTGTTCCATGACAGAAGAAAGCTAGGAAGGAAATAAAGGTAATAAATAAATAAATAAAGTTCTTTTAAAAATAAAAGCGACCGTGAATCTTCCATTACGGTACCTTCACACATTATAAACAGGCATGTTTAAATAGTAGATGGCCACCAATTTAGAGCAAAATGATCAAAGGGGTGGAATGACTCCTCTACCGGAAAAGATGGATTTTACTTTAGAAAAATGGGAAGTAAGAGGTGACAGAAGTTTATAAAATTATGCATGGAACGCAGAAAGTGGACACAGAAAAGTCCCCTCCCCAACATAACTCTAGAACTTGTGGCTATCCAATGAAGCTGAAGAAGAGTGCCAACTTGGGCCCACAACTGTGGATGCCCAGGGCCATGGGTGCCATGCACTGTGCATGGCCCTGGCACCGGAATTTGTTGGTGCCCGGACCCTTCATGGGGAATCTTGTGGGTGCTCGGGCGCCCAGGGCCCAGAGAGTTGGCACGTATGAAGCTGAATGTTGGAAGACTGAGGACAGATAAAAGACAACACTTCTTCATGCAGCACAGAGTTAAACTATGGAACTTTCTCCCCCAGGATGGCTTGAATGGCTTTAAAAGAGGATAAGACAACTTGAATGGCTTTAAAAGAGGATAAGACAAATTCATGGAGGAGAAGATTATGCTTTCCCTCCAACTCTGATTACCAGCTTCTGGGAAATGCAGATAGGCATAGTGCTGTTGTGTTCAGGTCCTATTTTGGGTCTTCCCACAGGCATCTGGCTGACAACTGTGAGAACAGGATGGACCTTTAGGCCTGATCCACCAGTCAGACTCTTCTTATATTCCATCTCCACTGTCAGAGGCCATATACGTCTGAATACCATGGGCTTGTGATCACAAGTGGGGAGAGCACTGTTGCACTCAGATCCTACTGGTGGGTTTCCCATACATATCTATGTGAGCTGTGAGAACAGGATGCTGGACAATGCTGGACCCTTTTGCCTGATCAAGCAGCCATGCTCGTCTTTTGTTCTTAGTTGTAGTTATTGCTTTTAAGGAACCAAGCCAAACAATTCAAAAATAGTCCCTAAGGGAGAAATACCACCAATGACGTTTTGTAAGTAACTGTGCCTGCCAGGCCTCTTTCTAGCCAGGGGAACCTGTTTGTGAATTAAGCCATCCATCTTTTTCTCTGCCCTTCTTCACACAGGTAATCAAAAACAACCCCTGTGTTGCAAGTCAAAGTCCAAACACTGAAAAAGGAGGCAACACGTTGGCCAATCTTGAGTGAACCATTAGTAGATTTAATCTGTAGTAAATTATAAGACAGCCATCCAGGTAATCTGCTGTTTCGACTGATACTTCGTCAGTTATATAACTAATGTTTGTGAATATTCTATGGAGCAAGGATCATAATCATATGAGCACATATGATTATGATCCTTGCTCCATAGAATATTCACAAACATTAGTTATATAACTGACGAAGTATCAGTCGAAACAGCAGATTACCTGGATGGCTGTCTTATAATTTACTACGGATTAAATCTACTAATGGTTCACTCAAGATTGGCCAACGTGTTGCCTCCTTCTCCACACAGGTGGCAGAGTCTTGCCCCATTGTAGGACTTCAGGGGTGGCTAAGGGATGTTGTTTTTCAACGATCAGAGTGGAGAAAGATGAAATGTAGGAATAAAGATCTTTGTAGGAAAGATGAAATGCTTGCCAAATCTTTTCCTTCTCATTAAGTTTGTTTACGGTCTGGGACCACCTTGGCTTCGCTGGATTTTTCTATCTCATGAACCCTGTGTTGAAAATATCCAACATTCATAAAAAGAAAAGTGGAAAGAAACAGAAATGCTACCAAAGCCCCCCCCCCCCAAATCCTCCTTGTCTACTTTGGGGAAAGTGTGAGATGAATTTTGTAAAGCAACGCAAACACGCTCACAAACGTGCTCTGGAAGACAAAACACCAGGCTAAAGTAAGGGATGTGGAATCTTTTTCCAGACTAAGGGCCGCATTCCCTTCTGGGCAGTCTTTTGAGGGCTACATGCTAATAGTAATTCCTCCAAGGAATTTGTGGGGCTGTGCTTTTTATTGCTCTTTGGTTTAAACCTAAACTGGGCAGCCCTTCATAAGTACATAGGAATAGCCCTGCTAGATGAGGCCAAAGGAGGCACATCTAGCCCAGCATCCTCTTCTCACATGGCACCCCAGATGTCCCCCAAAGGGAAGCCCACAAGAAGGACCTGAATGCAGGAGCAACACTCTCCTCACTTGCAATTCCCAGCAACTGGTATTCAGAGTTATGCTGACTATAAAAGGGGAGGGAGAGCACAGCCATTGTGGCTGGTAGCCACTGATAGCCTTATCATCCATGAATTGTCTAATGCTTTGTTAATGCTCTCCAAGTTAAGTAAACCAGACCATCAACAGTGGGCACCTTGGACAGCAATCTGAGCACATACCAACGTGGCCTAGTCACTGTCTCTCCCCAACATGGTGATATCTATTGTATTTTTTACGTAAATTATAGTCATTATTTCTGATTTTGCTCCTGTACATACAAATTAGCCTACGCAGATTTTATGCAAATATGCATACCTTGGAGGGAGGTGAGATGTGCGAGAGGCTAATCTACTGTATTTTTCTGTGTATAACACTGAAGCCAAAGAGGCAGATGAAACAGATAAACTAACTTTCTAAAGCGCCCTTCCACAACTATTTAAGCAAATCAATTACTGTATTGCAAACTTTTGATTCGTTGACAGCTGAACTTAAGGGGTTTAAACAAATAACTCTTTATTTATTTTAAAACCCTCCAATACTTTCAAAATGGCCCCTTTAAATCCAGATGAAGAAAATCGTAGCACAGCACCATAAACAACCATGCCCTATAAAAAAGGAGTCGCCATTAGGAGGAGCAGCTGTTTACATAAAATATAATTAATCCGTTACAATACTATCCCCATCCCCTTTTTAATGTAGCCATATGCTGATTTGTTTAACGACGATTCCCAGCCATCTTGATGGGTTAACTTTCTTTCCTTTTTTTAAGGCAAGGCAAACCATATTTTCTCACTCTGCTCGTAATCACTGTTATCACCTCATTAGTTTATTTGGATGGTATAATTTTCAGGAATGATTGTTGAGGGGGTGGGGGTGGCCTTGTTCCTCCTCTTTCCACATGCCTTCCTCATCTGACAAACCTTATTAATTGCAGACTTGGCATCGGTAATGGGGATGGCTGCTCATGCTCTTAGTGGAGTTTTAATTTTCCCGTGGCGAGTCAATATTGACTTAAAGTGGGGTAATGTCAGCAAATGAGACGCTCTCTCCCCCCCTCCCCTCCCTGCAACAAACACAATACAGTAATCGAATGGCTGAAGGAACAATACATACAAATGACTCTAGAGATGAAGGCCATTTTATGCAACTCCCTGTGGTGACTGTATTCATGGGATTTTTTGCCACTGAGGGACTTCCCCCCCCCATGCCAACAAAACCTTGATTTCTGGTAGCATGGAAAAGGGCTGCATATGCACCACGAATTTAAAGTTATATTAGCAAACTACAGTTCCTTGGATAATTTGTAAGGATGACATTGACACCATATATTTAAAGCACTGTGATACAGCCACTTTAAACTATAATAGTTACTTTAAACAGCCATGGATTCCCCCAAAGAATCCTGGGAGTTGTGGTATCATTAAGGTGCTTAAAGTCATTAGGAGACCCCCTATTCCCCTCACAGAGCTAAAAAAGAACTTAAACTTGTCATGGTGTGGAGTACATCAATTCATTGTGTAACAAAGACAACTTTGAAAGGCCAACCCAAGATGTTCTGCTGCCTGAGGCAAGACAAGATGGTGCCTCCCTCTCCCCTCTCCATTTCCAAGTACAAAAGCTGACCGACTCATTGTCAGTGTCCTCTACTGCACCCAAGGAGATCAAGCTAGCTTAGGGCAATGGAGGTTGGTCCATTCAAGCAAATGAGGCACTTCCCCATGAAGCTCAGTCTGCCCTCACTTGCCTGCCTTTCTTAAAACCACTACAGGGGGTGGGACTGGCTCTCAGCTTTGTCCTCCTCCTTGGTCTCAGGACACACCCACACCATACATTTAAAGCACTATTATTTAGCTTTAAACAGTCATAGAATCATAGAATCATAGAGTTGGAAGAGACCACAAGGGCCATCCAGTCCAACCCCCTGCCAAGCAGGAAACACCATCAAAGCATTCCTGACAGGTGGCTGTCAAGCCTCTGCTTAAAGACCTCCAAAGAAGGAGACTCCACCACACTCCTTGGCAGCAAATTCCACTGTCGAACAGCTCTTACTGTCAAGAAATTCTTCCTAATGTTTAGATGGAATCTTCTTTCTTGTAGTTTGAATCCATTGCTCCGTGTCCTCTTCTCTGGAGCAGCAGAAAACAACCTTTCTCCCTCCTCTATATGACATCCTTTTATATATTTGAACATGGCTATCATATCACCCCTTAACCTTCTCTTCTCCAGGCTAAACATACCCAGCTCCCTAAGCCGTTCCTCATAAGGCATCGTTTCCGGGCCTTTGACCATTTTGGTTGCCCTCCTCTGGACACGTTCCAGCTTGTCAATATCCTTCTTGAACTGTGGTGCCCAGAACTGGACACAGTATTCCAGGTGAGGTCTGACCAGAGCGGAATACAGTGGTACTATTACTTCCCTTGATCTAGATGCTATACTCCTATTGATGCAGCCCAGAATTGCATTGGCTTTTTTAGCTGCTGCATCACACTGTTGACTCATGTCAAGTTTGTGGTCTACCAAGACTCCTAGATCCTTTTCACTTGTACTGCTCTCAAGCCAGGTATCACCCATCCTGTATTTGTGCCTTTCATTTTTTTTGCCCAAGTGTAGTACTTTACATTTCTCCCTGTTAAAATTCATCCTGTTTGCCTTGGCCCAGTTCTCTAATCTGTTAAGGTCATTTTGAAGTGTGATCCTGTCCTCTGGGGTATTAGCCACCCCTCCCAATTTGGTGTCATCTGCAAACTTGATCAGGATGCCCTCAAGCCCATCATCCAAGTCATTGATAAAGATGTTGAATAAGACTGGGCCCAAGACAGAACCCTGTGGCACCCCACTAGTCACTTCTCTCCAGGATGAAGAGGAGCCATTGATGAGCACCCTTTGGGTTCGGTCAGTCAGCCAGTTACAAATCCAATGAATGGTAGCATTGTCTAGCCCGCATTTTACCAGCTTCTTTACAAGAATATCATGGGGCACCTTGTCAAAGGCCTTGCTGAAATCAAGATAGGCTACATCCACAGTGTTCCCTTCGTCTACCAGGCTTGTAATTCTGTCAAAAAATGAGATCAGATTAGTCTGACATGACTTATTTTTCAGAAACCCATGCTGACTTTTAGTGATCACAGCGTTCCTTTCTAGGTGCTCACAGACCGTTTGCTTAATGATCTGCTCTAGAATCTTTCCTGGTATTGATGTCAGGCTGACTGGGCGGTAATTGTTTGGGTCCTCTCTTTTCCCCTTTTTGAAAATAGGGACAACATTTGCCCTCCTCCAGTCTGCTGGGACTTCACCTGTTTTCCAAGAATTCTCAAAGATTACTGCCAGTGGTTCTGAAATCACCTCTGCCAGTTCTTTTAATACTCTGGGATGTAGTTCATCTGGCCCTGGAGACTTGAATACATCTAAACTAGCCAAGTGTGCTTGTACTACCTCCTTACTTATTCTGGGCTGTGTTTCCCCTGCTGAATCCTCTGCTCCATATTCTTCAGGTCGGGCATTGTTTTCTTTTTTGGAGAAGACTGAGGCAAAGAAGGTATTGAGGAGTTCTGCCCTTTCTGCGTCCCCTGTTCGCATTTCACCTTCTTCTTCTCTAAGTGACCCCACTGTTTCCTTGTTCTTCCTTTTGCTACGGACATACCCATAAAAACTCTTTTTATTGCTTTTAACCTCTCTAGCAAGCCTGAGTTCATTCTGTGCTTTAGCTTTTCTGACTTTGTCTCTACATGTGCTGGCTATTTGTTTGAATTCCTCTCTGGTGGTTTCCCCCTTTTTCCATTTCTTGTACATATCCCTTTTAAATCTTAACTCAGTTAAAAGTTCATTAGATAGCCACCCTGGCTTCTTTAGGCATCTTCCATGTTTTCGTCTCATTGGTACTGCTTGAAGTTGTGCTTTTAATATCTCCCTTTTAACAAACTCCCATCCATCATGAACTCCCTTCCCTTTTAGTATTACTGACCATGGGATCACACCCAGCATTTCCCTAAGTTTTCTGAAGTCGGCTTTCTTAAAGTCTAGAATTTGAGTCTTAGTATGCTTGGTTGCTCCTTTCTGATGTATAATAAACTCCAGAAGAGCATGATCACTCCCACCTAATGATCCTACCACTTCTACCCCACTAACCAGGTCATCACTATTGGTTAGGACCAGATCTAAAATGGCTGATCCTCTTGTTGCTTCTCCCACTTTCTGGACAATGAAATTGTCCGCAAGGCCAGTGAGGAATCTGTTCAACCTTATGCTCTTGGCTGAGTTTGACATCCAACAAATATCAGGATAGTTGAAATCCCCCATTACTACTATCTCATTTCCTTTTGAATGCTTGGTCATCTGTTCCAGGAAGGCATCATCTATGTCCTCAGTTTGGCTTGGGGATCTATAGTAAACTCCCACCATGAGATCACTGTTATTTTTCTCTCCCTTAATTTTGACCCAGATACTCTCAATTTGGCTTTGAAGTTTTAAATCATGGATCTCTTCACAGGTATACACATCCCTGACATATAACGCCACTCCTCCTCCTTTCCTGTTTGGTCTATTTCTCTTAAATAGATTGTATCCCTCTATTACTACATTCCAATCATGAGACTCATCCCACCAGGTTTCAGTGATGCCTATTATGTCGTATTTAGTTTGCTGTACCAAGAGCTCAAGTTCATCTTGTTTATTTCCCATGCTCTGTGCATTTGTATACAGACATTGAAAACCATTGATCATTCCCCCTAGTCTCCTACTTAAGGATTTTTTCCTCCCACCACTAGGTCTGTGCGCTGTTTGCTCCATTTGGTCCTTGACTTTTGGATGATCATCTTCAGCATTTGATAGACTCCTACCTTCAGGACCACTGTCTCCCTCCCCCACATAAGTCAGTTTAAAGCCCTCCTGATGAGGTTTTTGAGATTGTTGGCAAAAACATTCCTCCCAACCCTTGTGAGGTGCAGCCCATCACTTGCCAGAAGTCCATCTTCAAGAAACTGCAGACCGTGATCTAAGAAACCAAACCGTTCCTGCCGGCACCATTTGCGAAGCCAGTTGTTCACTTCTCCTATTTTCCCCTCTCTTCCTGGGCCACGGCGTTCAACTGGGAGGACAGATGAGATGACAATTTGTGCATTTAATTGCTTCAGCTTCCTGCCCAGAGCCTCATAATCACTTTTGATCTTCTGGAGGCTATGGCTTCTCCCACCTAATGATGGGAGTCATGGCTTCCCTCAAAGAATCCTGGGTTCAGTAGTTTGTAAAGGGTGCTGAGAGTTGTTAGAAGAACCCCTCTTCCCTTACATAGCTACAGTTCACAGAGTTCCCTGTGATGAGTGACTGGTCGTTAAACCACTCTGGGAATTGTAGCTCTGTGAGGAGAATAGGGGCCTCCTAACAACTCTCAGGTGTATACTAGAGCTCCCAAATTTTTTTTTTGGGGGGGGGGGGAAGACAAGACTACTTAAAGTAGCATCACAATACTTTAAATGTGTGGTATGAATGTGTCCCTTGTACGTTTTATTTTCTCTCTGTGGAGAGAGAATGGTAGAAGAGAGCTACAGACAACCACTTTACCTCATGCATGTACTGGCGATGGCCAGTAACCAACTGATAAATAAGTGTATTCACCCATTGTTTTCCTACAAACGTGCTTAGGGGCTGGAGTGCACCAGAGAGATTTGTGGTAGAAATGCACCTAATTTATCTTTTCAAATTCTGTGTCAACGGACACAGGAGGAGCCATTTGTTAATGACACAATCACATTTTAGGCTGATTATAATTTTGTAACAGTACAACGAAATGATGGCCACAAGCAGGAATTCACATGTTTTGTAAGCACACTGTTTCTGAGACTGATGGATGCCATCCTTCTCCCAGCCTTCCTCTTTCACAATCTCCCCGATCATAATAAGTCTGTCCAAAAGTGATGTTGCTCATTCCGTTGAAAGATGGTTTCATTTTCTACTCAAAATTGCAATGGAGAAGGAAGGGGAGGGGGGGGGGGAAGAAGAAACAGCAACCCTAACTTTGGTGAATGAATGTTGCGTACAAAACCTGACAGATTCTCTTTCCTGACAGAAATAAAATATAACTCTGGGTAGCGGAGCTTAAAACAGATTTAACAAGGCAACTGAGACGGAAGCAGAACATGTTTCCTTTGAGGAGGCAGGAGAGGCAGGATTAACCAGGGTGTTGTGTACGCTGAAGAGTGCACAGGCCAGAGCAGTGAATCATTCAGAGTGGCAGTGGGCAGCCTTCCCTGTGGGTGGGGTACTTTAGGCACCTGGTGCATATGTGTGCGCCTTTTACTATTTAATTTAATTTAATTTAATTAAGGGGGCCAGTGTGGTGTAATGGTGAGAGTGTCAGACCAGGAGCTGAGAGACCAGTGTGCAAATTCCCACATGGCCTTGAAGCTCACTGGGTGACTTTTGGCCAGTCATTGCCTCTCAGTCCTAACTTAACTCACAGGATTGCTATGGGGCTCAGATGAGAAGTGGAAGAACCATGTATGCCACTTTGAGCTCCATGGAGAAGGTGGGATACAAATGCAATAAATAAATAAATATAAATAATTCTTACAGGACACTGATTGTTCCCTTGTAAACACAACACATAAAACCCCTCCAAACTGGTTTTTTTGGCAGGTGTATTCTGAAATGTGTCATTCATGTAGTAATAGCACGTTAGTGATGGTATTCTGAGTTTGCCCTGTGGATATTTCCCCAGTGTTACTACATTATTGTCTGGAGGGGTAACTCTTGTGCTACACACAATAAAAGTGAGACAAAAATAAAATAAAATAAACTGGAGCATTTGCAGTATGAAAAGTTACAGATTTTCATCGGGAAGTTACACGAAGTGTACTGATTGCAAATGAAGCAGGAAATCCACCCTGAAACCTTTGCAGGTAGAAGCAGTAGTAAAAGTGGGAATGCAGATAACTACCCCAATATCATCATGAGCACTAATTAATGCACTTTTAAAAGGATGTCTAGAGGTACCCATAGTTTTGGAAATCACTGCCCCCACCACAGGCCCAATGAAAGTAGAACATTGCTGAAATTTTAGCATTGATAAAATGTTTATAAATGTATAACCTTTAATAATTTTACAAAAGTATGGAATTAATGAAGACATTCACACAGAACCTTCTTAGGGGAATCAGAGCTATGTTATAACATTACACTATATACAAAGTCAGAGCAGCTTCTTCTGAGCTTCTTCCGAGCTCTTTTGGATGCACACTTATCAATTATTTCATTAAAATAAGTAAGTCACCATTTATCATTTTCTATGCAGAGAATGCTTAGATCACACAATCGATCTTGGAACATTGTTGACTGTAGATCATCATTTTTCCCTTTTAGACTAAAAAAATGATATTTTGCAGGTACATTTTGTAACCAATTAAACATAGTTGGAAAAGCTGTCCAAATTTTCTTCTGGAATATTACTTGATACATATCTTGGTGGGTGACATTTTCTTTTTCAGGGTGAGCTTGATTGATGTACAGGTAGAAGTGCAAGAGTTTGTTGACCAGACTAAAGTCAACATGCTTTAGATACTCTTGCATCAACATCTCAATGCCATTGTGAATATGTTCCTTGGTTGTCTGCAGGTTTACCACAAATGAAAAATTGTCAGCTACAGTTGTATATACTGTTGCCCTTCTGTTTAGGTTGGCTTCAAGAGCATCCATGACAGGGATAATTAATTTCCCCTAAACTTGTCTTTTGGAGAAAGTTCATCTAAGTTTTTGGGTGCTCTCTCACAATTTCCCCCACACCCCTAGAACCTCTGCTTTCTTTGACAGTTTTGTACTCTACATCTGGTAGAGTAAATTTTGTTTGCTGTTTAATTTCATCAAAATTAGCTTGAGTGTTAGATACGAGCTGCAATAGTGAGCTGTAAATATTTGCTCAACAAAACTTGTGAAATCTGTGAGTGCCTTGTTAACTTTATGAAATTGGTCCAAAGATGAAGCATGAATTCAAATTATTCAATTTTCTGCAGAAGAGTTTCAGCCTGTCATCTGGTACAGTGGTACCTCAGGTTACAAACACCTCGGGTTACAAACACTTTGGGTTACAGATTTCGCTAACCTGAAAGTAGTACCTCGGGTTAAGAACTTTACCTCAGGGTGAGAACAGAAATCACGTGGCGGCGCAGCAGCAGCAGGAGGCCCAATTAGCTAAAGTGGTACCTCAGGTTAAGAACGGTTTCAGGTTAAGCATGGACCTCCAGAACGAATTAAGTTTGTAACCCAAGGTACCACTGTATCTCCTGTCATATGTCTGGATTTTCCCATAAATATGATTGAGCGATTCAACGTTAGCATAACTTTTGCTAATAGCTGCAGTATCTTTGGCATGAGCCTCTCATCTTGTGTCTGATAAATGTTTAGGAACTTTTGACTCAAGAGGCAATAATTTTTTTTTATCATCGCCCATCTTTTTGTAGAAGCTGAGAAGTAAAATAAACCTTGCAAACTTGTTTCTCTCCAGAACTTTTTGTTGAACTCTGTTATCCTTGCCAGCCATATTGGCTGCATTGTCATATGACTGTCCTCTACATTTGCTGGAATCGATCTCAAGTTCAGTATCAGCTCAACCATACTTTCACTGGTGTGATCTTTCAGCTCAAAAAGACTCAGAAAGTGTTGAGCTCATAATCCATCATGAAGAGAAACATATTTAACAATAACAGTAAATTGAAACAAAATAAAAAAAAATTATTTCCACGAACTTTACTAAAGTATGCATTTGTGTAACTGTTAAAAAAATGGGATGCGGATGGCACTGTGGTGTAAACCACTGAGCCTCTGGGCTTGCCAATCGGAAGGTAGGCAGTTCGAATCCCTGTGACCGGGTGAGCTCCCGTTGTTCGGTCCCAGCTCCTGCCAACCTAGCAGTTCAAAACATGTCAAAGTGCAAGTAGATCAATAGGTACCATTCTGGCGGGAAGGTAAACGGCATTTACATGTGCTGCTCTGGTTTCACCAGAAGCAGCTAGTCATGCTGGCCACATGACCTGGAAAAACTGTCTGTGGACAAACATCGGCTCCCTCGGCCAGTAAACCGAGATAAGCCCCGTAACCCCAGAGTTATCCGCGACTGGGCTTAATTGTCAGGGGTCCTTTACCTTTTAACTGTTATAAAATCATAGTACATAGGAAGCTGCCTAGTAGCGAAAAATTGGAAGAGTGCCCTGATACCAACTAAAACAGAATGGCTAGCCAAATTAATAGAATATCACAATTCAGCCAAATTAATGGGAAATATTGGAAGGGTTTCAAAAGAAAAAAATGGAGAAAGAGTGGAAGACATTTAAAAAATATCTAAAAAATTATATTGAAAAGCCAGAACTTTTATCAGATTAAGGCAAGTTCCATGATTAACATAAGGAGAAAATGGAAGATGAATTATGTAATAACATTCAGTCTTTATAGTAATGAAGTATAGAATGATAAGAAATGCATAAAGTTAACAATATGCAAGAGAAATTAACGGAGATTATAATACACTAGTAGACTTTAAGCCCGTTAAATTAACGGGCGCTAGAACATCATGGAAAGCGGGGACGGCGAGAACTTGCTGAAGTGCTCGATGTACTTGGGCGCCCTGGCCAGCGGCGAATGGCCCTTCAGCAGGCAGCGCAGGAGGCGCATTGCGGCGGCGGCGGCGGTGGCACTGGCACCAGCCAGGCCCCGGCAGGCCAACTCAGCCGCCACTTGTAACGGCCACTGCCGCTTAGAAGTAAGTCCACGCGAGCGCGCACCCGCCGCTTCAACAGCCCGGCCGCCCAAAGTCTGTGCGCTCCAATCCCTGTGCCCGTGGGGCACATGCGCAGTTTCGCCCGGCCGCCCAAAGTCTCTGCGCTCTAATCCCTGTGTCCGTGGGGCACATGCGCAGTAGGACACAGGGACGGACACAGGGACTGGACACAGAGACACTTGCACTTTATTACTGTAGATTACAGCTTATGTGATTGGAAGTCTATCACATTAGGTCATGTAGGGTGGTGGTGGGGTAAGTTAATGTGTTGATTTGTATAATTTGTATAATTTATTTTCATTGTTGTCATGTGTGGGTTTTTTTATTTATTGTGATTATGTGTGTGTGTGTGTGAATGAGTGTATGCAAGGTTTTATATGTAATACTGTCAAATTTTCTAATAAAACAAATAAATTAAAATAAAAAAGGGAAGCTGCCTAATACTGAACGGCTCCACCTAGCTCAGTATTATCTACACCAACTGGAAGCAGCTCTCCGGACTTTAAGATAAGGAGTCTCTCCAAGCCATAGCTGGAGATGCCAGAGATTGAACTTGGGGTCTCCCGCACACAAAGCAGGTGCTCTATCACTTTGTACATCCCCAAGCCCACTGAATGTGCAGAGTTTTGGGGGGCTTGGATAGAGTGCAGATTGATTTGATGTGTGGTGTGGGCAGTACCAGATTTACATATGGGCTGAGGAGGCTGCAGCCCAGGGCCTCATAATCGATGGCGGCCTGGAGGGTGTGAATGGTGGTGTGGGCCTTCCAAACCCTTGGAACCCTCGACCAGTGCCCAGTTTGGCTAACTGCTGGAGCAGGGCATGCTTATAAGGAATGTAAATGACAGCTAGAATCAGGCACCTGGTGCTTCTTGGACCATTGTCCACTCATTAGGACCCTACTGGCATAGCTCAGTTGGTAGACCATAAGACTCTTAATCTCAGGGTCATGGGTTCAAGCCCCACATCAGGTGAAAACATTCCTGCATTGCAGGGGATTGGATTAGATAACCCTCATAACTCCTTCCAGCTCTACAATTCTATGATTTTATGACCCATCAAAGGACAGTATCTTTGCCTACCCTGCCCCTGAAATCCTGCACAAGCAGAGTTTATATCTGCATGGGAGTCTGTTCACACAGCCTTCTGAATGCATGGATGTTGGGGTGTGGGCTCCGGATATGACCATGCTCTCCTCTCCTCAAAAGTGCATTTTATCACCTTAGATAGTGTTATAGGTTTGTGGAGGTCAGTCCAGATAATGCACATGTGATCACAGGTCAGTATCTATAAGAGGAAACATGCTGAACTAGTCAGACCAGTTTCCATGGAAGTTCAGTGCTGCCATGTACTTGTCTAAAAAAGTTGCCTGTTGCCATCAAGATAAATAGTTGGGCCTTATCCTACCTCACCTGGCTCGATGCCATGCCATCCAAGCATGAAAACCTACATGTGAAGGGGGGCTGTGTGAGTTTTGGCTGGTGCTAGAAGCTGAAGAAACAGATGTTTGTATTGCTCTGTGCTGGACCCCAAAGCTATGGGTGATCTTCCTCAAAACCTAATGGGGAGAGAAGATCTATGGAGTGTTAATGCTGTGACCCCCTCCATCCTAAGCTCGGGTTGTATACATACGTAAATAAAGCCATACACCCCAAAGACACCACAGGCTCCACTGACCTTCTCTCCAAGGAAATCAGACCCAGTGTAGTACAGCAGTTAGAATGCCAGACTAGGACCTGGGAGACCAGGGTTCAAATCTCCACTCAGCCATGGAACTTCTCTGGGTGACCTTGAACCAGTCACTGCCTCTCAGCCTAACCTACTTTAGAGATTTGTTGTGGAGATTAAATGGGGGGGGGGACGACAACAACAACCATGTAAGCCACCTTGAACTGAACTCTGGGTAAGCATTGGAACCCCTGGAGTTGCTTAACACTTAGAAATTGGAGTTTGTGCGACCATAAGAAAAAGCTTCAGTTGCCTAAGATCTGTACAGATTGTTCTAGTTTTGCTCTTTCCAAAAGTTTTCAGCAGTAGAATACTCACTCCCCCCCTTGCTCTTATGGGGGGGGGGAGCAGAGAAGTGATTCAAAGGTGTGCTTAAATATAACCACGGTAAATGATAGCTGTTTCATTATATCGCCCATCACACCATCTAAGCGACTTCTTTCCCTATTAAAATTGTTGATTGAAGGTGGTTAGCTGTTTATCAGCTCTAAATTACATTTCTTCTCTCTTAGGGCCCTGTTGGTTGAAAAATGGGGGGGGGGATCATCAACAGCCCTCCTAGTTAGTCACAAGCAAAGCTTCCAAAAGCTGGATTTTCAGGGAGTGGGGTGGGGGAGATCGACAAACACAGATTGCACCTCCAGATCTCCCTTGAGACATCATGCTTTCTTTGTTCTGCTAAGAAAAATTAACCTCAATCTTGGCTCAAGGTCCCCGGATTGATTATCATAGTCATTTAAATACTGTAATCTCATTTGCAGCATCAAGGAAAGGGAGCGAAAAGGAGAAGGAATTAGAAAGGGAAAAGGAGGGGGGAGGAGACCAGAGAAAAGAGTGAGCAGGGCGGGTGGTGTCTTTGGGGGGGAAGAAAACTGCATAAATTATCTGACAAAAAGAGAAGGCTTTTGGCTTTCTGCTTATGGACCCCATTTCAAGATCTTTCCACTTGATTGAAAAAGTTGATGAAGTTTAAATGAAGCAGAATTAGGAAGCGGGGGTGGACGAGTATTGACGTCGGCCCAGCTGAAGAATGTACAATTCAATAGGGCTGGGAGGGATTTTTCCCCCCCTCTCTCCCCTTTTCAGTGGCAAAGAGGGGGAAAGGCCTAAATGGTATAATCTTCAATCAAATCTAACATTGAGGATGACAAGGCAGGGGTAATGAGAAGAGGCCAAAGCAGGCGTGTTGGTTAAAGAAATTAATCCCTCTTGCTGAGCCCAAGAGTTCAGGCTTTGATGTCTATTGTGTAGCCGTGGTGCCATCCTATCTAAATGCTAACTAACTAGGAGAGGGATGTGGGACTGTGCTTTTCATGGCGGAGGCTAATCTGATAATAACTATTTTATCCTCTCGATTCATACGCTCCAACTGTCCCCATTTCCCAGGGAAGGTCCTGTTTGTTTCGTCGTCGTCGTCCCTCCCGTACCTGATCCTGATAAAATACTGTCCTCAATTTGGGGGGGCCAAAAAAAAGAGTTTATTCTGGCTTGGAAAGAGCCACTCACTTTGTATGGTTGCCTGGGGCATACAAGGATTCCCTTCAGGTAACCCAAGTGCAAAAAGTTGACAACACCTAGTTCTTGGAGTGGGGACGTTTCCTCTTTTAAGCCATAGTTCAAGGACACACTGCACATGATGGTGTCGTGGGGGCAGGCATCTGTGTCTAAACTCAGGTCTGCCCCATTCACTGATATAGCAGAGTACAGGATCTTTGTGTTAAGAATCATGTGGTGAAGACTCTTGACTTAATGGTTCCCTCTTTAGATGCTAAATTTTCAAAGGTAATAAGCCAGCCCTGTTGTGTTTGGAGACCCAAGTGGGGCTCTAGGCTTCTGCCCCAAGCTACCATCCTTATGATGTCATTTATGATACTTCCCAGCTCTCTAGAGATGGGGGAGAATGTGTTTCAGTTCACATTTAAAGGCCAACCTACCAACTTGGCCATTTCCAAAACTATATGTGAACCAAAATGCGGCCATCTTTCAAAGTTCACACTTCTCCAAATTTTGCAATGCAGCTGCTCAGCCAAGTAATGCTTTGTTGTTGTTGTTTAGTCGTGACCCCATGGACCCCTGACTCTTCGTGACCCCATGGACCAGAGCACTCCAGGCACTCCCGTCTTCCACTGCCTCCCGCAGTTTGGTCAAACTCATGTTAGTAACTTCGAGAACACTGTCCAACCATCTCGTCCTCTGTCGTCCCCTTCTCCATGTGCCCTCAATCTTTCCCAACATCAGGGTCTTTTCCAGAGAGTCTTCTCTTCTCATGAGGTGGCCAAAGTATTGGAGCCTCAGCTTCAGGATCTGTCCTTCCAATGAGCACTCAGGGCTGATTTCCTTCAGAATGGATAGGTTTGATCTTCTTGCAGTCCATGGGACTCTCAAGAGTCTCCTCCAGCACCATAATTCAAAAGCATAAATTTTACGGCGATCAGCCTTCTTTATGGTCCAGCTCTCACTTCCATACATCACTACTGGGAAAACCATAGCTTTAACTATATGAACCTTTGTCGGCAAGGTGATGTCCCTGTTTTTTAAGATGCTGTCTAGGTTTGTCATTGCTTTTCTCCCAAGAAGCAGGTGTCTTTTAATTTCATGGCTGCTGTCACCATCTGCAGTGATCATGGTACCCAAGAAAGTAAAATCTCTCCCTCCCTCCATTTCTTCCCCTTCTATTTGCCAGGAGGTGATGGGACCAGTGGCCATGATCTTAGTTTTTTTTTTTGATGTTGAGCTTTAGACCATATTTTGTGCTCTCCTCTTTCACCCTCATTAAAAGGTTTTTTAATTCCTCCTCAGTTTCTGCCATCAAGGTTGTGTCATCAGCATGTCTGACGTTGTTGATATTTCTTCTGGCAATCTTAATTCCGGCTTGGGATTCATCCGGTCCAGCCTTTCGCATGATGAATTCTGCATATGTTAAATAAGCAGGGAGACAATATACAGCCTTGTTGTACTCCTTTCCCAATTTTGAACCAATCAGTTGTTCCACATCCAGTTCCAACTGTAGCTTCTTCTCCCATGTAGAAATTTCTCAGGAGACGGATGAGGTGATCAGGCACTCCCATTTCTTTAAGAACTTGCCATAGTTTGCTGTGGTCGACACAGTCAAATGCTTTTGTGTAGTCAATGAAGCAGAAGATGTTTTTCTGGAACTCTCTAGCTTTCTCCATAATCCAGCGCATGGTTGCAATTTGGTGTCTGGTTCCTCTGCCCCTTCGAATCCAGCTTGCACTTCTGGGAGTTCTAGGTCCACATACTGCTTCAGCCTGCCTTGAAGAATTTTAAGCATAACCTTGCTAGCGTGGGAAATGAGTGCAATTGTGCGGTAGTTGGAGCATTCTTTGGCACTGCCCTTCTTTGGGATTGGGATGTAGACTGATCTTCTCCAATCCTCTGGCCACTGCTGAGTTTTCCAAACTTGCTGGCATATTGAGTGTAGCACCTTAACAGCATCATCTTTTAAAATTTTAAATAGTTCAGCTGGAATATCATCACTTCCACTGGCCTTGTTATTAGCAGTGCTTTCTAAGGCCCATTTAACTTCACTCTCCAGGATGTCTGGCTCAAGGTCAGCAACCACACTACTTGGGGTGTACAAGACCTCCATATCTTTCTGGTATAATTCATCTGTGTATTATTGCCACCTCTTCTTGATGTCTTCTGCTTCTGTTAGGTCCTTTCCACTTTTGTCCTTTATTATGGTAATCTTTGTACGAAATGTTCCTTTCATATCTCCAATTTTCTTGAACAGATCTCTGGTTTTTCTCATTCTGTTGTTTTCCTCTATTTCTTTGCATTGCTCATTTAAGAAGACCCTCTAGTCTCTCTTTGCTATTTTTTTTTGAAATCTGCATTCAATTTCCTGTATCTTTCACTATCTCCCTCGCATTTTGCTTGCCTTCTCTCCCCCGCTATTTGTAAGGCCTCATTGGACAGCCACTTTGCTTTCTTGCATTTCCTTTTCATTGGGATGGTTTTCGTTGCTGCCTCCTGTATAATGTTACGAGCCTCCATCCATAGTTCTTCAGGAACTCTGTCCACCAAATCTAAATCCTTAAACCTGTTCCTCAATTCCATTCTGTATTCATAAGGGATTTGATTTAGATTGTGTCTTACTGGCCCCATGGCTTTTCCTACTTTCTGTAGTTTAAGCTGGAATTTTGCTATAAGAAGCTGATGATCTGAGCCATAGTCAGCTCCAGGTCTTGTTTTTGCTGACTGTATAGAGCTTCTCCATCTTTGGCTGCAGAGAATATAATCAATCTGATTTCGATGCTACCCGTCTGGTGATGTCCATGTGTAGAGTTGTCTCTTGTGTTGTTGGAAAAGGGTGTTTGTGATGACCAGCTTGTTCTCTTGACAGAACTCTATTAGCCTTTGCCCTGCTTCGTTTTGAACTCCAAGGCCAAACTTGCCAGTTGTTTCTTTTATCTCTTGACTCCCTACTTTAGCATTCCAATCCCCTATAATGAGAAGGACATCCTTCTTTGGTGTCATTTCTATAATTTCTTGTAAGTCTTCATAGAATTGGTCAATTTCAGTTTCTTCAGCACCGGTAGTTGGTGCATAAACTTGGATTGCTGTGATGTTAAAAGGTCTGCCTTGGATTTGTATCAAGATCATTCTATCATTTTTGAGATTGCATCCCAGTACAGCTTTTGCCACTCTTTTGTTGACTATGAGGGCCACTCCATTTCTTTTACAGGATTCTTGCCCACAGTAGTAGTTATGATGGTCATCCGAACTGAATTCGACCTCTCCCATCCATTTTAGTACACTGATGCCCAGGATGTCAATATTTATTCTTGCCATCTCATTTTTGACCACATCCAGCATACCAAGGTTCATGGTTCTTACATTCCAGGTTCCTATGCAATATTTTTCTTTACAGCATTGGACTTTCCTTTCGCTTCCAGGCATTTCCGCAACTGAGCGACCTTTCGGCTTTGGCCCAGCCGCTTCATCAGCTCTGAATCTACTTGTACTTGTCCTCTGCTCTTCCTCAGTAGCATGTTGGACGCCTTCCGACCTGAGGGGCTCAGCTTCCAGCGTCATAACTTTTATATGCCTGTTGTCTTTGTCCATGGAGTTTTCTTGGCAAGGATACTGGAGTGGCTTGCCAGTTCCTGCTCCAGGTGGATCACATTTAGTCAAAAGTCTCCACTATGACCTGTTCATCTTGGGTGGCCCTGCACGGCATAACTCATAGCTTCTCTGAGTTATTCAAGCCCCTTCGCCACGACAAGGCAGTGATCCATGAAGGAGCAAGTAATGCTTACAAAAGTGCAAATCCCAGAGTAAAGTGTGCATAAAAATTCATATATTAGTTAAAATGACATATAAGAATTCATTATATTATGGAAATTTGACTATTAAGTATTCAACACTAGTCCTAACCAGAGTAGACCCATTAAAGTTAATGGGCATGGATAACTTATAGAATCATAAACTTGTAGAGTTGGAAAGGACCCTGAGGGTCATCTAGTTCAATCCCCTGCGATGAGGAATCTCAACTAAAGCATCCATGATAGTTTGCCATCCAACCTCGGCTTTAAAATTTCCATGGAATGAGAGTCCACCACCTCCCAAGGGAGTCCATTCCACTGTTGCAGCTGTTACTGTCAGAAAGTTCTTCCTGATGTTTAGTCAGAATCTCCTTGTTTTGGTCCTACCCTCCAGCGCAGGAGAAAACAAACTTGCTCCATCTTCCATGGGGCAGCCCTTTAGATATTTGAAGATGGTTCTCATATCTCTCCTGTCTCCCCTTTACCAGGCTAAACATACCCAACTCCCTCAACCATTCCTCATAAGTCTTGTTTTCCAGACCCTTGATCATCTTGGTTTCCCTCCTTTGCACACGTTCCAACTTGTCAATATCCTTTTTAAATTGTGGTGCCCAGAACTGGACACAGGATTCCAGGTGGGGTCTGACCAAGGCAGAATAGAGCAGTACTATTTCTTCCCTTGATCTGGACACTAGACTTCTGTTGATGCAGCCTAGGATAGCATTTGCTTTTTTTGCTGCTGCGTCACACTGTTGACTCATGTTAAATTTGTGGTCTACTAAGACCCCTAAATCCTTTTCACTTGTACTACTAAGTGCACAATCTTACATTTTTCCCTGTTGGAATTTATTGTGTTAGTTTTGGACCAGTTCTCCAATCTGTTAATGCTACCCTAGACATTCAAAGCATGTGGCTTTCCTCAAAGAACTCTGGGAACTGCAACTTATCAAGGGTGCTGGAAATTGTAGCTCTATGTGCAGCAACCCATAGTTCCCAGGATTCTTTGGGGTAGTCATACGCATTAAATGTAGGTGTGTATGCGGCAAGAACTCTTTGATGGCCCTCAGACACAAGAGGGAGGGAATTGTATTTCAGTGCATATCAGTGCTTTAAGGCACCATAATGTGTGGTCATTATCCTGTCATTTCAGCTGGTCTTGAAACCACATAGAAGGGACTCACAGATTAAAATAACTTAAACTTGCCACAGTGGAGCACATAATAAATTCATTGCATAACAAAGACAACTCTGCAAGAATAGTCCAAAACATTTTGCAGTTTGAGACAAAGGACAAGATGACATATCCCTCCCCTCTCTCCATTTCTATGTGCAAAAGCTGATGACACTAGCTGTTGAATCTTCCTTCAGCATCCTCCATTGCACCTGAGGGATTTGGACTAGCTTAGGGCAGTGGAAGCTCCACCAAGCTCAGTCTGCCCTCACCTGCCTACTTTACTTAAAAACAGTCCAGGGGCAGCACTGGCTCTCAGCTTCATCCTTAGTTTCAGGCCACACTCACACTAAACATTTAAAGCACTATGATACCACTTTAAACGGCCATGGTTTCCCCCAAAGAATTCTGAGAGCTGTAGTTTGTGAAGGGTGCCGAGAGTTGTTAGGAGGCTGTGGTCTAAACCACTGAGCCTAGGGCTTGCCGATCGGAAGGTCGGAGGTTTGAATCCCTGCGACAGGGTGAGTTCCCGTTGTTCGATCCCAGCTCCTGCCAACCTAGCAGTTTGAAAGCACGTCAAAGTGCAAGTAGATAAATAGGTACCGCTGCGGTGGGAAGGTAAATGGCGTTTCCATGTGCTGCTCTGTTTTTTCCCCAGAAGCGGCTTAGTCATGCTGGCCACATGACCTGGAAAAACTGTCTGTGGACAAACGTCGGCTCCCTCGGCCAGTAAAGCGAGATGAGCACTGCAACCCCAGAGTTGTTCGCAACTGGACTTAACTGTATATTTCTCAGAGAAGAGTGACTGATTGCTAAACCATTCTGGGAATTGTAACTCTGTGAGGGGAATAGGGGCCTCCTAGCAGCTCTCAGCACTCTTCCCAAACTACAGCTCCCAGAATTCTCTAGGGAAAGCCATGTCTGTTCACCATGGTATCGTGGAGCTTTATACATATGATGGTCTTCTTTTTGTCCTTTATATAACTCTTCAGGAAGGAAGATGGAGACAAAATTGAATTAATTGATTCTGCCTGTCTTTGGCTCTCTGGCACCATCTACTGGTAGGCTTCCTGCCTTCTGCCCCACCAGTCCCAATGGCCACAAGCCACCACTGGATTAGAGGCTGTGCAACCAGCTGCAGGGCACATGAACACAGACACAGAGCTCTGTCCATTCAGCACCATTCAGCAGCTGCCACATGAGGCAGGGTCTTATGGAAGGGACAACTTTCAAGGGGTGATGCCAGCTAAACAACAACAGCACAGGCAGCTCCAGTTTGCTCACTGCTTCTGTATCACTGAAGAAGAAGGCACCCTGGTGGTCAATTAGTCTAACCCTTTGCTCAGTGCAACTGACACAACCTCACCAGGTGGGTATTCAACCTCTGCTAAACCACTTCCATGTTGTTCCACTATTGAATAACTCTTCCCATTAAGACAGGGGTGTGGAACCATTTTCAGTATTGGCTAAGGCGGATGTCAGCTATAGTCCCAAGGAAGTGGAGGCACCAAATTGGTGAAGTCTGCCTTACCTTTTGATTCTGAACCCAAAGGACAGAATCTTAACTTTGTGCAAGGCATCCAAGAAAACACTGTGAATATTTCAGTGGTTTCCTTTAATATTTCAGGGCGTTTTGAGGGTGGGCTTTTGCTTTATATCTCTCTATATATATAGAAATAATGTGGAGGGTTTTCACTCTTCAAAATATCAGCATTTCCAGAAATTACACCTCTAGATAGAACTGCTTTGGTTGCTGTCCATCTGTACCCTGGACAGATCACTGGGTATTTCATGTTCATTCTTATTGGAGAGAGGGAAATGGAAGTTCTTGTCTAGGGTTCTGCCATGACCCCAGAGTCCAGCAGCTGCCAGGATCCTGACTCAGTTGGATCCCCACTAGGTTCTGGGAATTTTTTTAATGGAAATTTATTTGTTTTTAAAAAGTTTATACCCCAATTTTCACTGCATCTGACTGGGTTAGAAAAATAAAACAAATCATAGACAAAGCTAGAAAACAATGCAGTATGATCGTTAGCATGCTGTGCAAATTTAAATATAAAGGGTTGCCACCAACTTAAGTCCTTCTCAGAGTAGACCTACTGGAACTAATGGGCCTAAATTAGTCATGTGCATTAATTTCAATGGCTCAATTATTTCAATGGCTCTTCTCTGTCCCCCCTCCCTTTTAAACATCCCATCCACTTTCTCAAGTGCAACGCTTATGGGGCTCTTCTCTTGATATAACTGCATATGGCTTTGCTTTGGGACATTACACTACCCCGATAATTCAGTCTGGGGTAGAAAAAGGCCCCCATAATATTGCCTAGGTCTGTTTCTTATTTTATGTATCTGAGGATGGATGTACCACTCAGAACTGCAGTCATGTTACAGTTTTAAGCAACCTTTCCAAATTCTTTCATTTTATGATCAGGCCAATCCCCCACCTTGCCCCCAGGATGTAAATATATGGAAAGGCAAGGACAGGGGAATCTATGCCTCTTCAGGGGTGGTTGGACTACAACTCCCATCATCCCAGACCATTAGCTATGTGGCCTGGGACTTGTTAAGTGTTGTAGTAAAAACAACAACAAATAAATAAAAAAATCTGGAGGGACACAGTTTCCTCCAGTCCTGTTATAAGCAAACTTTTCTCTCTTTTTTTTTAAAAAAAACACCTGCATCTTATGCTATTGATAAAGGCAGTGAAATAAGGAAACTTATGAGAGGTTGCCCCCTAGAGGAGGAGGAAGAAAGTAGGTGCTGCAGAAAAGGCACTCTTGGTGTTGCCAAAACAGAGGGCAACAGCTGCCATAAATATATTTATTTTGGAGGGATGCACAGAAGAGGCAAAGTGAATTTTTGAGGACAGTGATGCTTCATCCCACAGACTAGATTTCTAAAAAGGAAGTAAATGGATATACTCTGATGTCGAAACACATTTCCTGCAGTGAGTCCTGCTAAATTTTGATGGGGTTGTTTCAAGAGAGCAGTGTTTGGGGAGTTTCAGCCTTGTTTTAACTTCTAGATTGTAATCTTGTTACACAATTTGCATGTGGAAAGTGCAATCTGATGGTGATGATGACTAAGAGGCTTGGCTTCAGCAATTGGCACCCTTGGGCAACTAACAGGACACATCCTCAGTATGAGCTATGAATGGAAGCTGCAGGCTTGCACATATTGTACGGTGTAGTGGTTAGAGTGTCAGACAATGGTGCCTGGGAGACCAGGGTTCAAGTCTTTCACTCAGCCATGAAGTTTGCTGGGTATCACTTAGGCCAATTACCAACTCCGAGCCTAATCTACTTCACAGGGTTGCTGTGGGGATTAAATGAGAAGAGGCAGAACCATGCATGTCATCTTGAGCTCCTTGGGAGAAAAGGTGGGATATGAATGCAATAAAAATAATGGAATAGAATAGAATAGAATAGAATAGTCATGTTATCCAATAACACTCTTGGTCATTAATCTTTAAGATGTTATTTAACAAAATGTATACAGAAAACCTTTAAGCAGTTTTACAAAAATACAAAAATAAAAACATTAAAATTATAAATAAAAAACAGTTAAACAGGTACTTTCAATGTTTTTAAAGATGATTAAAATCAACAGTAGCTAAAAAGAAATAAAACACCTGTCAACATTCTACAGGTCTGGAGAGGTCTGCCTAACCAAATAGGAGAGCACAGTGAAGGCACCTGCCTGATGCCAATAGGCAGGGAGTTCCAAGTGTAGGTACTACTGCAATAAGAGGCTGATTTATTAAAAGTGTAGAACAAGTATTGTGTGACACCTGAAACAGTGCCGAAATGATCAACTCCCCTATAAAGAAAGGTTTCAGCACTTGGGACTTTTTAGTTTAGAGAAAAGGTAAGAGGCAACACGATGGAGGTTTATAAAATTATGCCAGGCATAGAGAAAGTGGATAGGAAAGAGAAAAGTCTTTCTCCCTCTCTCCAAACACTAGAACTCCTGAACATTAGGACCAAAAGTACTTCTTCACACAGTGCACAGTCAAACTATAGAACTCGCTCCAGTGATGACAGTGATAACCACCAACACAGACGACTATAAAAGAGGATTAGACAAATTCATGGAGCAGGAGAAGGCTATCAGTGGCTACTACTCACAATGGGTATGCTCTGTCTCCAAAGTTGGAGGCAGCAATGATTCCAAATACCAGTTGTTGGGAACCACGGGAAGGGAGAATGCTGTTGCACTCAGGTCTTGCTTGTGGGCTTCCCATAGGGCCATCTTGTTGGCCACTGTAAGAACAAGATGCTGAACAAGTTGGGCCATTGGCCTGATCCAGCAGGATCACCTTACGTCAGGGGTCAGCAAACTTTTTCAGCAGGGGGCCAGTCCACTGTCCCTCAGACCTTGTGGGGGGCCGGACTACTTTTTTTTGGGGGGGGGGAGAATGAACAAATTCCTATGCCCCACAAATAACCCAGAGATGCATTTTAAATAAAAACACACATTCTGCTCATGTAAAAACACCAGGCAGGCCCCACAAATAACCCAGAGATACATTTTAAATAAAAGGACACATTCTACTCATGTAAAAACACGCTGATTCCCGGACCGTCCGCGGGCCAGATTTAGAAGGCAATTAGGCCGGATCCGGCCCCTGGGCCCTAGTTTGCCTACCCATGCCTTACGTTTTTATGCCAGTTCTGAAGATCAATGCAGTTGAGTGGGCATGTATGGGTTAAAGCAATCCCAAATGTAAACTGGTCCCAAGTTGTTAAGGGCAACGCCTTAAACTTGGCCCACTAACAAATAGGCAACCAGATCTCTTCGTAGAGGTGTTATAATAGTATACAGTATATTGCTATCACTAGGCCTAGAGATTTCTGCTCCATACTCTGTTGGAACCAGCATAGTGTAGTGGTTACTGTCATGAAATTCTACTCAATATTGATCCAGAGCAGATTCCAACATATAGTTAGTAGAGTAAAAACTTAAACATGTTGTAGGATTCCCAAAAAATAGACCAGAGGCAATTGTATTTCATTCAGCAGAGCTTTACTGCTACTGAAGGCAAATCAGCATAATGGTCACAAATCCAATACATTCAGGATTGGCACTGTCCATAAGAAATCCAGTTGCAGCAGACTTAATTTAAATTTACAATAACTTATAATCAGACTAAACCTTAACACTATATACAGAACACCAAAGGAAAAAAGATAGAAAGATAAAGTGAAACCCAAGCTCCTTCTGGCCTTATTTTTATAGCCAGCATGGCATTGACTGAAAGAGATAACAGAACCAGTTTACGTCAGCTGTAATCAGCTTCTCTGAAGGAATAACCCAAATATCATGAACCTTCTGCTTGTTTCTTTCACACAGAGAAGCTTCCATAACCCTCTTGAATTAATTAGAATAGGAAAGATCTCTACACATCAGATCAATACTTTCTGCACTAAGAAATGCAAACTGACAGTTACAGTGCCATACTCCATACCTGGGAGACCAGAGTTCAAATCCCCAGTTGGCCATGACAGCTCACTGGGTGACCTTGCGCCAAGCACTGCCTCTCAGTCTAGCCAACTACACAGGGTTTTTGTGAGGGTTAAATGAGGATGGGGAGAAGAACCAGGAGCAAAAAGTGGGATATGAATACAATAAACAACTGTGCAAAGGAAACAGAATCTCAGCTCATCCTTAAACTATTAGAGGATCACGTGCTTCCCTCTAGTGTTTAATCTAGCACCTGCAGGCAGTTGCAGTTATAATTCTGTGTTATCATCAATATTCAAGGCCACTGGAGCTTTGCTGTTTACTAAAAGTAGTCAACCTGCATTCCCTTCCATACTGACCAGTTTATCTTATTAGCGAGCAAATCCTGATGTCTGCCATTTGCTAACAACCATCCCAGACCCTGCTCTCATCTCTGAAGGGTGGCAACAGGAGAGGGAGACTTTTCTGTGGTGGCTTCCTGTTTGTGGGATGGTCTCCCCAGGGAGGCTTGTCCAGTGCCTTCATTACATATCTCTGGGCACCAGGCAAAAACATTCATCTTCGTCCAGGTTTTTGGCTAATGAAACTGTATATGGGGCAGGGTATTGTTTTTGTTTGTTACTATGTTATGTATTTTTGTGTTTTTGTATTGTAAACTCCCAGTGGTGTTCCTTTTCTAACATATAAAAGAAAATTGGTGGCAAAATGTATGTTCCCTGTAAGGCAGCCTTAAAGCACCTTAAAATTATTATTCCAATCCAGTGCAGTGAGAATACAGAAAAATACATACATACATACATACATACATACTGTACATACATATTCATCTAATGAAAAGGTCATATCTAAACAAATGATACTGGACAGCATGTATGTAAACATGCTTGGCACCCACAATTTAAGGCGCAGTCCTTATCAATCTATCTGCCCGCCCCAGGCAGCTGCTGGGGACCTCACACCCTCCCAAGACCACCACAATGTGGCTTCCATGTGAGCCCCTGCACTATGAAGCTGGGTGTGAAAGCTGCCATTTTGAACTTCTGCCACTCCGTATCACTGTAGGAAAGTAAAATTCCCTCAGTGAGAAGCTGTGAACAGGTGTGTGTCGATCTTAACTTTTTCTATGGTTTATTACTGTAGATTAAAGATTGGCATAACTTAATATGAAAACAGGTTGCTATGGTTGCCAGAGAGCAAAATATAAAATGGCCACTGCTATAGCCAGGCCCAATGGAAGGGAAAGAGCTGTAGCTCAGTGGTAGAACATCTGCTTTGCAGTCAGGAAGTCCCAAGTTCAACTTGCTAGGGTTTGGTAAGGCCCCTGTCCAAAACCCTGAAGAGCTGCTGCTAGTCAGTGTGGACAATACTGAACCAGATGAGCCAGTGGCAGCTCCCTGTGTTCCTATTTTAATCAGCCTTTAAAACACAATGAGGACTGGAAAACTGCTTTGTTTTTAGTACTACAGCTCAGTGGCAGTCCCTGGTGCCTCAAGGTAGAGCTGGGGAAAGTTACACCATAAAACCCTTGAGAGCTTCTGCCAGTCAGTGTAGACAGCACTGAGCCTAATGGACCAATGCTCTGACTCTCTTTGTCCCAAAGCAGCTGGGGTGGGGGTGCGAAGGCTGTCAGAGGTCACTTTGCTGACAGTCCCATCAACTTGTGAAAATGCCACATACACAAATCCCAAGAGGTCCCCGAAAGCGGCCTGGGGGCCTCCCTCCCTCCAGTCCCTCGGCATAGCCTCCTCACCTTAGCGATGAGATGGTTCTGGAGCATGCTCTCGCGGGCCACTCCTAGACGCTCGTTCTCACAGCCTGGGTACAACTCTGCCAAAGTCATTGGCCTCCGTGGCGGGGGACAGATCTGGCTGACGCTGTGGCGCCGGGGCAGGTGCACCTTCTTGGTGGTCTTCTGCTCAGGGATGGCTGCTGCCATGGCTACTCACTGGTGCCACACTTGAGATGCCCACCGCTGCTCTGGAACAAAAGGGATCTTGCAGTGGCTGCCGGCTCCTTTTGGGCTGCACCACGTTGGAGGGGAGAGAATGGATGCAGAGGTAAATTGAGTAGAGAGACGCCCCTTTGGGTTACGTCCAGGCCTTGAAAATAAGGAAAAGAAATCCTGAAGAACCAAAGGTACACATACACTCTCTCCTTCTCCTCTCTGGGGAATGGTAAGGCCGGTTGCCGCGGTAACAGAGGACGCTAACTGTGCTTATAAAACAATAGCCAACAGCAGGGTAGGGCGCAGCAACACCACACCAGCGCGAGGGGTTGCTAAACAACCGAGTGCAAGAAAGCACACACACACATATTGAACTGTAAAACCCTCTGGCTGATAAGATGGGCCAGCAGTCGTGAAGTCCCAGGGCAACTTAGGAGCATGTGCCAGTTTATGCATTGTCAAGTCTGCCATGAACTTACAGGGCCATAGGTGCCAACTCCTAGAGGCCAAGGCAGTCCCGCCCCCCCCCCCAAAATGTATTTTTTGAGGGAGCCAAGCCAACCCAATGTTCAAAGGGTGTTCGGCTCCACCCCCTGGTTCCTTGCGATGTCATACATGCGACGTCAGGATGTCGCACAACATCGCATCGGGGCCCCTCAATAATCTGGAGAATTAGCACCTCTGTTCTGGGCAAATCATAATCAAAACATAAACAGCTATTCAAGCTCTAGTGCTCAAGAAAGGAAACAACATGCACAGTTGTTCAGGAAAAGCTCAATTAAGTGGTTGGAGTGCTGGGCCTGGGAGAGACTAGCAAGCTGGGCCAGTCACTGCCTCTCAACCTGACAAACCTCACAGGGCTGTTATGGGAATTAAATGAGGTGTGAACCACGTACGCTACCTTGAGCTCCTTGGAGAAAAATGTGTGCAATAAATAAATGGAGTAAAAATAATTTTAAAATGAAAAGTAGAGCATTTAAATCAAAAATAGTATTCAAATGCAACTTTGCATTCGTTATCTATATAAATAAAAATGTAAATGTGTGTTTGTTCAAAACCTCAAATCTCCGAAAGTACTGCACCAATTGCTTTGAAATTTTGACACAACGTTGGGTTCCATTCCTGGAGTGTTTTTACGTAAAAATATTACATAGATGTCACACCAGCAACAAGTAAAATGGAAAAAACATACTTTTTAAGAACCTAACCAATCAAATAGTGAGCAGCATGACATCACAACACTACATAGCCGCCACCATTGTCAATGTGGTGACATCACTGCTGTGATAAGGCTATACAAGGTCAGAGAGCTCAGAAGGAGAGAGGAGAGGGAGGGAGGGGGGCCTTGGAGGCGAGGGCAGCTACGCCAATAGGCTATTGGCAGCCGACCCACGTCATCAGAGGGAAGGCGCTCACAAACTACAGAGAGAGAGAGAGAGAGTCAGAGAGGAGAGGGAGCGGGAGACGGAGAAATGGAGACACAGAAATGGGAGGTGACGGGGGAGTCTCGGGGTGCGCAGGGAGAGTGCGGGGCAGGGAGTGAAAGGAGTTGTTGGGGAGGGAGGGAGGGAGAAAGGGGGATTGGGAAAGGGATGGTCTGAGGGGGAGAGGGAGGGAAGGAGCCTCTCTGCTGGGAGAGGAGGCAGGCAGGAGTTCTTTGGGAGAAGCTGTGGGGGGAAGGCGAAAACGGGGGGAAAGACGGAGAGGAGGCAGGCGGGAGTTCACCGGGAGAAGCTGTGGGGAGGCAGGCAAAAGCGGGGGGAAGACGGAGAGGAGGCAGGCAGAAGTTCAACAGGAGAAGCTGTGGGGGAAGGCGAAAACGGGGGGAAAGTCGGAGAGTAGGCAGGCGGGAGTTCAACGGGAGATGCTGTGGGGAGACAGGCAAAAGCAGGGTCGTGTGCGCGGAGGGCGGAGGCAGCATTTTTACCGGAGGCAGGCGGAAGTTCAATGGGAGAAGCTGTGGGGAGGCAGGCGAAAACGGGGTCTCCTTCCAGTACAGAGGGGGGAAAGATATCTCTATATCTCCACAGGAAATGGAAAAACCAAAAATATTGTATACCCAAAAGCATTGCGAAATTAAACAGATTACAAACGTGCGCTTTCTCTTTTCTATCTTCCTTTTCCATTTCACAAAATGAGCCACAGCAACGCGTGGCCGGGTCAGCTAGTTAGAAATATCTTGACACAGCTTTTAAATTAGATTAGTTACATTAAAAACAACAACAAGGTTCTTTGGAGATTAAAGTTTGTTCTTTTAAAAAGTGGGGGGGGGGGAGACCTGGACAAAAGCTGCCGAGATGTGGTGTGTGTGTGTGTGTGTGTGTGTGTGTGTAGTTATGTATTTATTTGGTAAAAGTGTCACTATGGGGAGTTGCTTTGCAACTACGGGAACCTGGAACAGTTAGAGGAGAAACTGACCAATCACCAGGTGAACTAATTGCAGGTCTCAACAGTTATGGGTCACTTCATTCTACCATTTGTGAGAACAAGCAGTCATAGATTTTACTTAAACCCATTAAGGGGGAGCTATGACGATCAAGAATAGCCCAAGCTTTTTGAAGCTAAAAATCTAGAATGCTCTAAATACACCCCCACCCCCACCCACACACCCATAACAGCCAGAAGGGTGTTATGGAAAAATCTAGGTGTGAGGCTGCTCAGTCACCCAGCTCATCAGGCAGAGCCTGCGGGTCCCTGCGGAATAAAGGAAAGAGTCCAGCCACCAACCAGAGCAAATAGCTGTAGACCAAAGTTTATTGCGCAACAGATTCAAAGAGGAAATTTTGAACCCAGAGTATGGGGCGACATAGACTTTTAAAACCTCCCACCATATCCCAGAATACAGTTCACACAGCATCACTGATACATCATCTTTACATCACTGACATGTCACAAAAGAGGAGGGGTAGACAGGGGTTACACTAGTTTAACCTTGGCAAACATGTCCAGGCAAGTCCTTGGTTCGAGATTAGCATAAGCAGACATGTCAGGGCAACCCCCAAGTACCCACCATCAAAGGACAATAGAGCTCCCTTTGCACATCCATAGCCTGAGACAAGTCCGGTGGTGGGCTTTTGGAAACTAGGTAAAGGTAAAGGGACCCCTGACCATTAGGTCCAGTTGTGTCCGACTCTGGGGTTGCGGCGCTCATGTTACTGGCCGAGGGAGCCGGCGTACAGCTTCCAGGTCATGTGGCCAGCATGACAAAGCTGCTTCTGGCGAACCAGAGCAGCGCACGGAAACGCCGTTTACCTTCCCGCTGGAGTGGTACCTGTTTATCTACTTGCACTTTGACGTGCTTTCGAACTGCTAGGTGGGCAGGAGCTGGGACAGAGCAACGGGAGCTCACCCCGTCGCAGGGATTCGAACCGCCGACCTTCTGATCAGCAAGCCCTAGGCTCTGTGGTTTAACCCACAGCGCCACCCGCATCCACAAACCAACTGCTCAGCAATTGTCACTCCTGGGCCCTTCCCTGGGTGGGGTGTGTGCGTGTGTCCTCATGTTTGAGGGATTATGGCGGGAGGTGGAAGGGAAGACTCTCCTTTCCTTAAAGGCAAAAATGGCATTGGCATATTGTAACATTTAACAACGTTAAAGATGTGCCCCCCCCCCTGTAGGTTCCGTAACGAGGGAGAGGAAGGCCACATTCACCCCATACATTAAAAGCGTTATGCTACCACTTTAAACAAACATGGCTTCCAACAAAGAATTATGGGAGATGTAGTTTGTTAAAGGTGCTGAGAGTTGTTAAGAGGCCCCTGTTCCCCTTACAGAACAACAATTATTATTCATTTCATTTCTATACCACTTTATAATTTTAAGAAGAAATCTCAAAGTGGTTTACCACACATTAAAATGTGAAATAAAACATTAGTGAAGAAATTCAAACATAAAGTATACAAAAGACCCTACCCCTCCCACTCCCTCCAAAATGAAGTACTAGAGCTCTCCATTCCTCCCAAACTGAACTTAGTGTGGCCTGAGAGAAAACTTTTATCTCTCAGCAAAATTGCCTCTAGGAGTCACAGAATGGAAGTGGGGGAGGGAAGGGAGAATCAAAGCACCTGCTCCAAGCAGTAGTTAGGCTGAAGAATCACTTCGCAGCAGTCTGGGCAATCAACTGCTATTTTGAATAAAGGAGATACTCCCTTTTTCATCTGAGAATAAACTGGATGTGTGTGCAGGGTGTGTGTGTGTGTGTGTGTGTGTGTGAGGAATTAAGGTACGAATGCAGTAGACAAATTTGTCATCTTCTTTTTCTCTCCTGTGATGCGCTTTTCTACTTCCCTATGCCCTGGAATGGACGCGGGTGGCGCTGTGGGTTAAACCACAGAGCCTAGGGCTTGCCGATCAGAAGGTCGGCGGTTCGAATCCCCGAGACGGGGTGAGCTCCCATTGCTTGGTCCCAGCTCCTGCCAACCTAGCAGTTCGAAAGCTCATCAAAGTGCTAGTAGATAAATAGGTACTGCTGCAGCGGGAAGGTAAACAGTGTTTCCGTGCGCTGCTCTGGTTTGCCAGAAGTGGCTTAGTCATGCTAGCCACATGACCTGGAAGCTGTACGCCGGCTCCCTCAGCCAATAATGCGAGATGAGCGCCGCAACCCCAGAGTCGGTCACGACAGGACCTAATGGTCAGGGGTCCCTTTACCTTTACCTATGCCCTGGAATAGCCCCACCCTCACAAAAATCAGTCCCAGCAGACATGGCCAACAGTCAGGGCTGATGAGAATCCAGGCAGTATCTGTGGAACCCAAGATTGAAGAGCACTATGCTGGCTTACTAGGGTGGGGACCCCAATTCAAATGCAACAGAAACTTAAGGCAATTTGATACCTTGCAAGATGTTCTGATTACAATTCCTATCACCCCCTGACCATTGGCTATGTAGGGTGAGTATCCTGATCCACAGGTCCAAAGGAGGCCCCATACGAGTGGTTTGATGCTAAAGGATGGTGAAACACCAGCCTGGTCAAGTCACAGTGGTTTATTATAAGAAAGGGCAAAATTACAAAAGCCTGCAGAGTCTTGCTGCCTTGACTCAGGGCAAAAAAAAGAGAGCAAGCGTTCATCATGACTGTCTGCACCCAGGCAAGCGTTTTTTGTATTGCTTACACAGAAAACATTGTATGCTAGCTGGCAAATTAAGCCCACCTGTCTGTGAAGACCTAGGTAGCAGGCCTCCAAGCTGAACTGATAACTCCCTCCCCTAGCCAAGCGTCCCAAGCCAAGAGATAAGCATAGCATCAAAGCAAACCAATAAGCATAAATCAAAGCAAGTGGATAAATGTATGCGAACACATTCTTGCAGTGAATAACAATTAGTCCAACATGGTGTTTCCAGGGCTTCCATGACATTCTAATTTGTTTGGTTCTACACACTGAGGCCAATGGGAGAAGTCTAACTATGAGGAGAGTATGTTGAACCCAAAGTGAACTGTTCTGGAAGCTCTGCAAACGCCAACTTGGTAGTCAAGATGACCCCACAATTAATTGGTAGTTATAGCAATGAGCTCATATGTTTGTATTAACTTGCTTTGATATAAGCTAATTGGTTTGCTTTGGTGTTACCCTTTTCTGTGGGCTTAGAGTGCTGGGCTCTGTGCCCTCATCTGGTCAGATGAAGTGAGGGGAAGTGCTGGCCTAAGTGACTTAAGCTGCTTTGTGTATAAAGAATGCATGAATGTTAGCTTGGGCTCAGACAAGCCATCTCTTCCTGTGGTGCCCATCACATGTCTATAAAGGCTGTAAGACCTGGCAGGTTGATTTGCTGCAAGTTTACAACTTTCTTTTAATAAAGCACTCTGGTGGTATCCCTGCACCCAACCACTCCTTTGGGTCTACGGTTCAGAACAGAGGGCCACAGACCACAGGTTGATGGGCTTCAGAGATAACAAAACAGGAGTTTCATGGCCTTACTGCTGCATGCGTGAACAAGAGAGCCATAAAACTTGCCCAAGGCAACTGATGTGCCCAGGAGGCAGCAAAGCCCGCACCAATTGCTGTTAACCCTGCTTGGCTTAAGCCAGGGGTCAGCAAACTTTTTCAGCAGGGGGCCGGTCCACTTTCCCTCAGACTTTGTGGGGGGCCGGACTATTTTTTGGGGTGTGTGTGTGTGGGGGGGGGATGAACGAATTCCTATGCCCCACAAATAACCCAGAGATGCATTTTAAATAAAAGGACACATTCTATTCATGTAAAAATACCAGGCAGGCCCCACAAATAACCCAGAGATGCATTTTAAATAAAAGGACACATTCTACTCATGTAAAAACACACTGATTCCCACACCATGCGCGGGCCGGATTTAGAAGGCGATTGGGCCGGATCCGGCCCCTGGGTCTTAGTGTGCCTACCCATGGCCAAAGCTATAAGGCAGGCATGAGGAACCTTTGGTGCACCTGATGATGCTGAACTACAATTCAAATAATCCCTGGCCAATGGCCAGATGTTTGCTAGGACTGGTGGGAGTTGCAGTTCAGCAACAGAGGACAAGATGGTTGGACAGTGTTCTTGAAGCTACTAACATGAGTCTGACCAAACTGTGGTAGGCAGTGGAAGACAGGAGTGCCTGGTGTGCTCTGGTCCATGGGGTCACGAAGAGTCGGACACGACTAAACAACAACAACATCTGGCGGGCCTGACTAACTTCTACATGGATGCTAATAGACCTAGCCAACATGATGTCCCCAGATGTGTGAACCAAAGTAAAAGGAACCATCACCATTATGAACTCAGGGTCTCACACACTTTTAAGCAGAATAAAGAATGCTTGATGCTGGCTGAGAAGCAGGAACCAGATAGTCAGAAAATCCATATTTATTTTCTGGCACAGGGACCCACTTTTGCCACATTTTAAACTGCTAAAGGTGCTCTCCTTTGTTTTCAAGTATTTGTCTTGCTTATCTGATGTTATTTCTGGTGTTTTAATGCAGCCATATGGTTGCTTGGGTTTCCTCTTGCAAATTGCTGTAGCTACAAAAGCTCTTTTAGTCAGAAAATTGTTGCAATTGTGTGCACTGTTTTCTTTTGTTGTTGTTTAGTCGTGTCCGACTCTTCGTGACACCATGTTTTCTTTTAGCCATTCTTAAACCTTGCATCATCCATCATTCAAGGTGACCAAAGCAGTTTCTGTACTAAAACTTGTCCTAAACTCCACCTGCTCAAAAATCTTGCCCAAGAAGGGGACAGTGGCAACTGGGCAGATGTTTCTGAATCCAGGGAGGGTTTCTTGAGGAGTGCTCTATTTTACCTCTTAGCTAAGCAAGGAGGACTCTGTAGTGGGAACTGAATTTTGCACCTTTATATCAGAACAATAATAAATGTCACTGGTCACCAAAATAATATACACCTTCTCCAACATAACCTAGCAGAGGTAGAGCATGAATGTATCTTGGATTGGAATCTCTGGGGGTAGCTTCCCAGACCACAGTGGATTCAAAGCCTCTCCCATAATTCTTTTGATGGACAATGTGTCTGTTGCTCCTTCAAATGTTAAGTAGTAATAAAATGTTAATGACAATCCTCCAAAATTAAATAAAGCTTTATTTATCTTTTTAAAAACAGTGAAGAAAAAAATTATAATCTTTCTTTTTATCAGTGGAATTACAGTTCTGCTGGCTCTTAGCATTGGAAGCTCCAGGTCCTAATTCTCCAAGTCACCGTCATCCAAGTCATCATCAGAGGTATAGTCACTGTCATGAAATAAGTCACTGAATTTTAAAACTCCCGTCGAAATGTGGTCTTCAGCTTGCTGGGGCTCCACAGTTATATTCTTTCTTGCCATTAGCTCTGCTTGTTGTTTCTTTAACATTGGAAGTGTCACTTCATAGAGATGATTGATGATTTCTTAAAAAGACACAAACAAATACCAAATCTCAATGAGCCACAATGGCTATGTTCTCCTTCCACTGCTGGAAGCAGCATGCCTCTGAATCCCAGTTGCTGGGAATCACAAGTGCGGGGAGGGGAGTGCTGCTTGCATGGTTCCCATAATTAATAGGCATCTGGTTGGCCAATGTGAGATTAGGAAGCTGGACCAGATGGACCTTTGGCCTGATTCTGCAGGGCTCTTATTATGCTCTGATCTTGCTGGATTTTCAATAGTTGGTTTGCCCCGCCTCCAACACTTGAACCCACAGAACAAGGTAATACTAACTGATAGTTTGGTAAGGGTCAAGAACCTTATCAGGAAGCCAAAACTAGCATCTCTCATGGAGCACAGTTGGTTGCAGATGGTGGCAAGGTTGCGCAGTTGTAAAGGGGCCCTGCACTGCTCCAACTGCCTTGCCATTGTCAGTTCAGGTGGAACATCCAAGGAATCAAAGAGAGATAGCATGAAAGAGTTCCTGGTTCACCTTCCACAACTTTGGAAGCTGCCTTGTCCTAAGTGACACTGATATAAAAATTAAGGGAACCAAGCTGTATATATTTTTTTAAATAATTCTTCAATGTTTTGCTTTTAATTGCTTGAAGGGAAAGGCTTGCTTTCTGTGCAAGGATCTTGTGGGCCTGCATTTTACAACTGTATGCTCTCTAGGCCATAAACAAGAAACCCTGAAAATGGCACAAATGGCCCTCCAGGATGTCTATCATAAGTTAGCATCAGAAATCCATAAGGCTTCCTGAGAGGCTCAGGGACAAACGAGGTAAGGGTGTGAGATAAGAGAGAGGAATGTCAACAAGCTCTGATCACAGGCTTGGTTACCAGGGCAACATAGGACATCCAATACCTAAAATGGTCAAATGGCATGGGCATATTTGGGGCACTCCAAGGTGATTGCGGGGATACGGATATGGAGCCATGCGTGTTTTACTTCTCATGACCTATACGCTTTCCTGATGTATGTTTAAGAATGTTTAGATGCTTAGTACTGAACTGCTATATAAGCTTTGTTCTGATTTGCCTCTCATCAGTTGGCAGTCCTTCTAACTAGCAGTTGGTTGGCAAGGCTGTCCCACTGCAATAGTTTTAATATTAATGCTGGGTGCCTCCTGGATGTTGGATTTGTTTTATTTCCTTGGTTCGTTTTTTTTTTAAGGTGTGTTCCCTCACCTGGGTAATGAACAAAGTGGTACAGAAGTAATTTTTTTAAAAAAAAATCTTTATGCTTTTACAGTAAATTGGTACATCCATTTCACTATCCTTCTGCCTTGTTCTTCCCCACACCTCCCTCCAAGGGTTCCTTTTTACTCTTAGTTGTGCTACAAATCTTCCTACAACTTCCAATTAATTTAGCTGCTGTTCATATCTAGTCCTACTTGGAGATTTATGTAATTCTCCCACTCCTCTCTTAAGGTATGTACATCCTGGTTTCTTATCTTTATAGTCAGCATTGCTAACGTATTCTATTAACTTATTCTGCCAATCCTCTTTTGTTGGACTGTCTTTGACCTTCCACATTTGTGCATATGCTACTCTGGCCACAGCAGATGCATAAAGAAAAATATTTTAAACATTCTTAGGTATCTCACCCTCTGCTATACCCAAAAGGAACATCTCCGTTTTGGGGGGAAATGTCAGGCTTAACATCTTTTTTATTTCTGTGTATATAATCTAATATTCCTTAGCTTTCTTACATCCCCAACACGTCCCCCCTAGTAAGTGGGTCCTGAGGGTCAGATAAAGTCTTAAAGGGCCACATTCGGCCCCCAGAGCTGAGGTTCCCCCCCCCCGAGTACATTAGAAAAAGATTTATATGTTCAATACATGGGATAAAAAAACCAGACACAAGCTGGATGAGGGATTGGAATTGGGAACCGATGGCCCTCCAGATGTTGTTGGACTCCAATTCCCATTAGCCCCAACCAACATGGCTAATGGTCAGCGAATCATGGGAGTTGTATTCTCAACAATTTCTGAGTGGGGCTGCAGGTTTCCTGTCCCTGAGCAAGAGGAAAGACCAGCAAACTCACCACTGAAGCATCTGTTATTCCAATGAGGGACACGGTAAGCCTTGATTCTGTAAAATCTGCTCCGAATATAAAATGGAGGGACATTCCTGTGGAGCAGAGAAGGGGGTATATAAAAAAGAAATTATTTTGCAATAGTGCTTGCATGAGAGAATGAAAAAGTGAGCAACTCACATTTATTTGCTCACATTGTGAGAGGGGGAGGTTTCTTGTTGGTTTTTTGTATCTTTATTTTAAATCTTGTGATTTATGTGGAAATTGTTCAATTTGGTTGTGTATTTTTTGTTTTATTTATTGCATTTATTGACTACTTTTGTTATGTTGTAGTTATGCATTTTTTCCATCTTTAAGTTGCTTTGAGCATGGTTTGAAAAGTGGAAAGGTGGCATACATATAAAATTATGCATGTATGCATTTAATGAAAATTGAAAGATTGCTCCTATGAATGCTTCTGCTGTAAACAAACCAGTCAACATCTATGGTCCATGGAGCTTGCCGTTGTCCTGATCCAGGAGACAGTTCTTAACTGTCTTTTCCTTTGCTATGGATACTTGCCAATACACTTCAAATAGACGCATTCAGAATCATTACATGCTCCTTTCCATACACCTGGGATGGGAGGCTTATGACCCTTCACATGATGTTGGACTACAACTCCCATCATCTCCTGAACATTGATCCTGCAACTATGTAGAGGGGTACAGGTTCTCCAGCCCTGATCTAAGAAGCAGAATCCTTCTCTTTCATGAGGGGAACACCTCTTCTAAAAAGAGGCATTCTTCCTTCTCTTACATTCAATGGGGAATCCTTCTTCTTGGATCAGAGCTGGGAAAATCTGTGGCCTTCCAGAGGTTGTTGAGACTCCCAACGCCTATCATCCCTGAGTATTTGCCATGCTGTCTGGGGGCTGATGGGAATTGGGAGTCCAGTAACATCTGGAGGGCCACAGGTTCCCAATCCCTGCATTATACAGACCAGCAATACATCCAGAACTTGACAAAAAGGATACAGAATTGTAGCCACTTCCCCATGTTACTGACAAATATTTTTTAATGTACCCTATAGCACTGGATATCTCTTCCCAATCAACCTCTTCCACGTCATCAGTGTCCACTTCATACAACCTGAAATACAGAAGAAATCTGGGTGATTTGCTCATTATCTATTATTATCTTTATTATTATCTTTTTAGTGTTGTCCCACCTTTTCCCCAGAAACTGAACTCATTATTAAACATGGGTAAAACATGGAAAGCTAAAAACATGTAAAAGTTTTAAAGTATAATAGAATTAGAATGATTGATGTAAAATACAATTTATTAAAATGCAGCTGGTGAAAACAGCACACCGTTAAAAGCCCTTTCTTTAAAAGCAGCCAGTTGCAAAGGCTTGTTGGAATAAAACAGTCTTCATCGGCTTGCGGAAGGACAACAAGGAGGGAGCCAGTCTAGCTTCTCTAATTAAGGGAGTTTCAAAGTCTAGGAGCAGCCACTAAGAAGGCCCTCTCTCGCATCCTCACCAGACATGTCTGTGAGGGCGGTAGGACTGAAAGAAGGGCCTTCCCTGATTATCTCAGAGCTCGGGCAGGTTTGTAAACCAATTGAAAACAGTGGGCAGAAAACTTAAAATTTCAATGGGTTTATTCTGACTGTAATTTAGCTAGCTACAGCCCTATGCTACTGTTAAAATTAAATAGGCTCGTTAGAAAGGAGACCTGTCTTTTGGTTGTTGTTGCTTATCTTCTTATATTCTGTTGTATAATGACAGCATCACAGGATCTGAGACTGATTCCAGGTACTTGTAAGGAACCTGGGCAGAGCTTATACACTCCCTCAACCACTTTGATCTGTGGAACTGGCACTGTTACAGATGCCACATAATTTTCATTCTGCATTGTAAGGAATCAATCTTTTAGCATAGCAAAACCTATGCTTTGAAACTCCCTGCCTATATGCTTCTCGGCACCTGCTAAAAACATTTCTGTTTAGGCAAGCCTACCCAGACATGTTTTGATCTGGTTTTTAGTTTATTGTCGATTGTATTATTACTGAATGCTTTAAAATAGTTTAAACTGTTTTTATTGGTAGTTTTTGTGGGACTGGTGGATCCAAAATGCTATTGAAAGAGTTAATGTAATATAGAATCCTATGATGTCACCACAGTAGGCAGTTTTTGTCAAGAATTCCGCCTCAATATTGATCCAGAGGAGATCCCAACATATACTTAGCAGAGTAAAAGCTTAAATACTTTGCAGGATTCCACCCAAAATAGACCAGAGGCAATTAGCTTCATCCAGCAGAGCTTTTACTACTGAAGACAAATGAGCTTAACAGTTACGAATCCAATATCTTCCAAGATTGGCACTGTCCACAAGAAATCCAGTTGCAGTAGACTTAACTTAAACTTACAATATACTGAAAACTAAAGACTAAGCATACTGTGTACAGAACACCACACCAGAAGGAAAGAGAAAGAGAAATAGGCTCCTTCTGGCCTATTATTACAGTCAGCATGACCTTGACAGAAAGACATAACAGAACCAGTTTAAACGAGCTGTTCAGCTTCTTTGAAGTTATAACCCAAACATCAAGAACCTTCTGCTTGTTTCTAGGCAGAATAGAAACTTGTTTTTTAGCTAGAAACTTTCACCTGGCACCAGCTTCTATCACACAGAGAAGCTTCCAGAACCCTACTTGAATCAATTAGAATAGGAAAGATCTCTGCACATCAAATACCTTCTGCACCAAAAAATGCAAACTGACAGTTTTTTCAGTTAGGTCTGTTATTAACTGTAGAGAATGAGAGAGCACACATACACACACGTGTGTAAATATGTTTTAGTATACCAATTAAAGTAACATGTTAAGTTTAAACTCTAAGCAGAGAATGTTGTACAGTCTTTTATACGAAAGAAAAAGAGAACTATATTTTTAAAAGGGTAAAACAACCTGGGGCAACTTTCATGCATATAAATACCAGAGTTTTATTGTCTTATTCCTTTTGAAAACCATGAGTTTGTTTCTGCTGTCAAGTGGTATATAAATTTTATTAAACAAACAATAAATTTTGCTAATACCTTTCAATGAGGGCAATAGTTATCCGCAGATGTTCATGTCTGCTCCTCTTCGTTTGCTTACCCATTATCTTCTTGGTTACAATCTGAATCCTTAAGAAGAAAAAGAAAGCCGATTACAATTGTTTATTCAGTAAATTGAAGGCATTTGCAGGTGACTTAGTAATAATGGTGGAAAATGCACAGGAAAGTATATTGAAAACGCTGGAAAAAATGAGTATATTTGGTAAAGTTTCAGAATTTAAATTGAATAAATTTAAAATGAAATTAATGGTTAAAAATATGGGTGATCAAGAGAAAAATGAGTTACAAAAAAAATCTGGTCTGTCAATAGCGAAGAAAGTCAAATATTTAGGAATTGGGGTAACCATGAAAAATATTAACCTATTTGAGGACAATTATAATAAAGTATGGAAAGAAACAAAAAAAAGATATGGAAATCTGGAGTAGATTAAATTTGACTCTATGGGGAAGAATCTCAACCATCAAAATGAATGTTTTACCGAAAATGCTATTTCTTTTTCAAATGATCCCAATTATGGGGAAAATAAAGTGTTTTAAAATCTGGAGAGGGACATATCCAAGTTTATTTGGCAGGGCAAGAAACCACATACAGTATCAAGTATAAATTATAAACAGATAAAAAAGAAAGGGGAGGCTTCGCTCTGCCAGATTTAAAACTCTATTATAAAGCCATGTTTATGCTGGTTAAGAGAGTGGATGTTTTTGGAAAATACGGACATTTTAGATTTTGAAGGTTGGGACAAGTAAAAATCCAGATAGATAAGTCATTTATTTTGTGCAAAAATGATAACAAGATATACAAGATATACAACACAATAGAAAATGAAATGTAAATAGAAGAAGCTGCAATGTGGTAGTGGGAAATCACAGGGGATGAAAAGGTAATCACAATATGGATTGTTATACCTTAAATATAAGTGAAAATATGGATGTGAATTTGTAATTGTACAATGAAATAAAATAAAATAAAAAGCAATAATTAAAAAAGGGGGGGGGGATTGAGCAGCAAATTTGAATAGCCCCACCTAGTAGAGCAAAAGGGAGGAGCAATTTGCCTGAGGACAGCTGGCAGGGGTTTCACAAAAGGGTCATTCTGCAGACCTAACTAGAGGTGTCAAGGGCTGAACCTGGGGCCTTTTTGCATGCATGTTGCCAGTGGCTGAACATGCTCAACATCTAGAGGGAGACACAGGTTCCCGGCCACTCTTACCACTTGTGTTTACACTGCCTCCAGTGCCTGGTGCCCACTTTGGCTTCCAGTTGGGACCAAGAGATGCCCTTGCAGAGATTCTCATATGTGAGCTTGAGTGCTCCATCCTCATCCTCTTTCTCTGAAGCAGAGTCTGAGTCTCTCATTTTGGACAGCAGTGTCTCCTTGATGCCTTGAACTAGCTTCCTTGTCTCTTCAGAACTCCAAGGACCGGAGTTATACGCTGAATTCATTTAAAAGGGGGAAATATTGATTTAATCCATTATCAACTCTAGACATCTTGCAAGGGCTTATGCAGGGGAAGTGTCTTGGCTGGCTAGCATCAGTAAAAAGAATGGCAAACTAGATTGCTGGTTTAAACAGATAGCAACAGTCCTCCATTCAACCTAGTTCAATATTTCCCAAACGTTTTTGGGCCTGCATCCACTTGGTTCCCTCACCCTCAAGTTGCCAGACTTGAATGACAGAGGTAAGAAAGTACCATAGAATAAATAATCCAAAAAAGATACACCAGCACACCCAATTTGCATAATTCTGCTTTTTTGGTGAATGTTTTAAATAATTATTTTAAAAGCCCTGAGCCCTGGTTTGAGGATTAGGCCAGGGTTGGGGAGGGGGGAGAGCAGGAGTGTTAATTTACCACACTTGAGCTCAGAAAATTTTGATTCAACTGAATGGCTGCTGCGAGACATCAGGTCCGAGATCTTTTTCCAGTTGTTGCCGTACATGGCTTGATACTTCTTGAGCTTCTTCTTCTCCTTCTCAGAATACCTAGGGAGAAAAGGGGTTGCTGTTCTCACTGAGCTAGTTGCACTGGTAGTGGGTTAGAGTGTCAGACTTGTGGTAGTTATACTTTACAGAGTTGTGCGGAGGTTGACGCAGATTGTTTGGCCCTTTTTAATAGTTCTCTTTTTCTCCCAGAAAAACAACAACTATACAACACTTGCTTTTAAAGTTTAAAAATAACATATGACTTTTTACTTGGTGTGCTTGCTCGTCAGATTGAATGAACAAGAAAGGCAGGTAATACTTACACTACTAAAACATATTTACATGAACTTGTGTCTGAGACTGACTAATATTTACAGACTGACTATGAGGCAGGCAGCAGCACAACACAATATACTTGCTGCTCTAACAGCTAAATCTCACAACAGTTGATAACTGAACTAACTGGGGGGGGGGGAGACTGCCTCAGGCATATGACATAACAGGATTCTATGCTACAGCATTACCGTAACTCTTTGCATAGTATTCTGGATGCACCATTCCCACGACTAAGACCTGGTAGACCAGGGTTCAAATTCCCATTCAGCCATGAAGTTCATGAGTCACTCAGACCAACCTACCTCACAGAGTTGCTGTGAGGATAAGATGAGGAGGAGGAGCTCCTTGAAGGAAAGCAGACTTTATGAAGAAAGGCTGAAGCACTGCGGACTTTTCCGCATAGAGAAAAGGCAAGTAAGAGGTGACATGATAGAAGTTTCTAAGTTTATCCATGGCTTGGAGTTTTCTCCCTCTCTCATAACATTTGAACTCATGGACATCCAATTAAGCTGAATTTTGGAAGATACAGGAAAAATAAAAAGGTACTTCTTTATGCACCACAGAGTTAAAATATGGAGGATGCTCCCACAGAAGGAAGTGATGGCCACCAATCTAGATTGCTTTAAAAGAAGATTAGACAAAATTCGTGGGGAGAGGGCTATCAGTGTCTACTAGCAATGATGGCTATGCTCTGCTTCCATGGCCAGCAGCAGCAATGATCCTAAAGACCAGTTGCTGGAAACCACAAGAGGGGAGAGGGCTCTTGTGCTCAGAGTTCTGCTTGCTGCTTTCCCACAGACATGTGGATGGCCACTGTGAGAAGAAGATGCTGGACTAGGTGGGCTATTGGCCTGATCCAGCAGGCTCTTATGGTCTGACTTCACTCTGTAGGAGCTGGCCTTCTGCAGATACCATATTATTGGGAGGTCCATTTGCTATGATGCAGGAAATCGTCTCTTTAGTGTAGTGGCATGCTACATTTGGAACTCCCTCATGCTACACATCAGACAGTGGCTGTCTCTATTGCTTCCATGACTTGCTTCCTTGAGATCAGGAGCCAGTAACCCCCACCCTCACAAGTATGCATTGAACTGGGAGTGACAAAGGACAAAAGTTAAAGCTTTAGTGAAATCAGAAATCTGGAGCTAAAATGTGGAGTCTTTTGGAGTTCAGGCAGAGAGAGAAACTTCCTGAGTAGGAACTCCAGAACCCTGTCCTGTTAGGCTCGGTGGCCAAGTATTCTGGGATGCCTCCATGACAACAGCAAAAAAACCCAGAGTTGCCCAGTTGCCTTTCTTACCTTCCATTATAATTCTTGGGATCGTACATTTTTCTTGCTCGGTAATATACTAGCCTCCAAGGCCTTGGAATTCCCTCAGCTTCAGAAGAATCAATAAAGATGCATTAAAATTGACATTTTGTGATTAAAGACAATCTAGATTAAGGAGCTAATTGGATTATGGGTTGATGATTTTGCAGCAGTTATGTTTTGATTGTGTTTTTATACACCAAAACATTACCACCCTTTATTCAATTTATATAATAAGCCCAGGGCAGCATTTATTTGTTTTGAAACTTGTTCTCTCTGGGAACATGTTATCAGAGGCCGGCTAAGGAAAACTGTAAATCACACTAGAAAAAACATGGAACTTTTTGATTTCATAATGACTGTGGTTGATCATTTTCTTTAGGGGTTTTCCCTCATTCTGAGAGGGAATTCTCTTTCTGAGAATTTAAAAAATACAATTCACTCCACCAGCCCTGATTTGACCAGATGAGCTCCATCATGCATCCTCTCCCTAAACTGTCATCTGTGAGCAGCCATTAATTCCATTAGGCTGCCTCAGTGTGGGAGAGAGAGGAAGCCGAAGACCATCAGCTTGGCCAAAAGAGCCTTTGACTCCTGAAGTATGCAAGCTGGTAATTGTGAGAAAAGCTGTTTAAAGGGACCTCAGTTTCATTCCCTCCCTTCCCTCCCTGATGTTGCTGGACACCCATTAGTCCCAATCATCATGGTCAATGGTGATGGGAGTTCATAGAATTGGAAAGTACCTCAAGGGTCATCTAGTCCAACCCCCTGCAATGCAGGAATCTCAACTAAAGCATCCCTAACAGATGGCCATCCAACCTTTGCTTAAAAGCTTCCAGCAAAGCAGAGTTCACAATCTCCCAAGGGAGTCTGGTCCACTGTCAAGCTGCTCTTACTGTCAGAAAGTTCTTCCTGATGGTTTTGTGCAGTAATATCTACAGAACCAAAGGTTCTCCATCCCTGACTAACTTGTATATAACTAGCTAGTTTGTGCCCAGAATTGCTTGGGAATCTTAAGAAATGAAGAAACCCAGGGCAGTTTTGTAAGATTTCAGTTTGCCATCTTGATTCAAAATGGCATCCAATGGTATCCAAACAAACCTAAACACCTGCTCCGCAATCTCAGGAACCATCATGCTAAATTTGGCTACGGTATCTTAACAAGTGTCCGTACACATGGTAAAACAAACAACTTTCCCAAATATGTAATAGATTATGGTTTGATTCAGATAAAGGAGGGAATTTAGACAGCTTCACAAATGTACTAGAGAGACAAATCTTTTAGCAAGACCACGCCCTCACTACCGAGTCGCCCACAAAAGCCACCCAGTCAAATACTCACCAATCTTTGCACCAAACAAGTTTATAGTTTTCAGCTTGTTGATGGATATTCTCTCTTCGGGGAACCTGTGAGCAAAGAAGAGTTTTTCTGCAGACTCTATCCCAGTAGTTTTCAAGAAGGCCTCAACATTTTGCCGCAGCTGATTGTTTTCCTTCTTGGAAAATTTGCCAAACCGCACTGCAATGCCTACATCATTTCCAAGGGAGAACAGGAAAGTTAAAGTTTCAGATTTCAGACCTTGCCCTTTAGCATTATCACTCGTTCATAAGGCTGAGTAGTTTTCAGGGACACATGGCCATGTATACCTTGCACTATTGCAACATGAGCCTCACGGATAACTTGTCTACTGTCGGCTTTTGTGGAACTGGCCATTTTTCAGGACCCAGGACTCCTAAATTGTGCTTGGTGCTCCCATAAAACAGGTGCAGTAACCTTTGGGACTCTAGATATTGCTGAACTCCAGCTTCCAACGGCCCCATCGAGTTTAGCCAATGGCCAGGTATGATGGGAGTTGGAAGTTCAGCAACCTCTGGAAGGCCATAGCTTCTCTACACCTACCATAAAATGATAAGCTAGCCGTAAATGTGGGTTTGGGTCTTGGTTATTAGGTCAAACACCAAATGTCTGCCATCTTAAAGTTCTCAAAGCCAGAGGTGGAAAACATTGTGACCCTCCACATGGTTGCTAGACTTTTATCTCCCACCATCCTTGACCATTAGCCATGTTGTCTGGGGCAGATAGGAGTCCAACAACATTTGAAGGGCCAAAAGTTCTCCATCCCTGCTGAGTATGTACACACCTACACGCGCACGAGTTACATATATGAGGGCAGACCATGTTCTTTGATTTTCTGAACTGGGAGTCAAGAAACGTGGTGTCTCAACCTTTTCCCCACAAAATAAGCAACATCTAGAGAACTACCGGTTACTCACCGCTGCTATACCCCTTGCAAAGAGCACGTGTGTATTTGTGTAAAACCTACCATTTCATCAGGTTATCTTGGTGGGAAAGAGGGGAAGAAGGATTCTGCACCAGTTCTGCCAGAATACAAGCTGCAACAGAAACCCCCTACCCCTAAACTGTTTCTGTGTCAGCTGGTTATTAAAGCCCTGAGTTTGGTGCCTGAGTTTGTTTTTTCCTCTGCCCGCCATGTCCTCCTTTCCTTATGTGCTGTCTTTTTTAGATTGTGGGCCCATAAGAAGCGACTGCTTTGTTTTAAGTGATTGTATGTAAGCCACTAAGAGCATCTTTTGGTTGATGAACGGGGTACATGTGCTCTGAATAAATACACACACACACACACACACACACAAAAATACACGCCCGTTCTTTTGATAAATACATATAACATTTGTATTCCACCTTTCCTCCCAGGATGAAAGGGTAGTGTACACTTTTCTCCCCCTCTGCATTTTTGTTATTTTTGTGTTAATCACCTGTTAATCACTTTGGAGATTATGCAAAGAAATTGCCATGACCTTTGATTTACTGAAGAGTCTACCCAAGAAAAAGGTGTTCTCACTCAAGACTGCGCATACCTTTTTTCTTAAAATTTCTAAACCTGACCAGGTCCCGAACAGCCAGCTGTTTGATCGATGTATCACTCAGGGTCCTGACGTGAGGAATGTACTCTTCTAGCTCCTTGGTGGCAGACTCCAGATCTTTCACTGCAAGCTGGGAAAATTCTGCAAACTCATTGTCCACAAGGGAAAAATTGCTGGAAGAATCCCCAGCGTCCAAATGGTCAGGAGTTGGAGATTTCTGTGGCCTGTTAGGAGAGCAAAACATGAGGCCTGCATACTATTACTGGCACTTGCTGGCACCGAAAATCGCTTTGGGATGCCAGGGAAAAGCCCAGCATTAGCTTGTAAGACACATGCTGTTGACAAAAGCCACACCTCACCAAGACTCCTGTCTTGGTAAGATTACTTACTAGGTGACCTGATCAACCAGCCCAGTGATGCTTATGCAGTGTTGGAATAGCATATCTAATGCTTGAGTGTGAGATTCTTGGAATGTGATGTGTGTACTGAAACAATTTACTATGCACACAAGCTTGGATAAGAAATACTAGTGGTGGCTGGCAGCTGAATCAGTCTTTTTAGTACAATCAGGCACTCCAACCATGGAAATGTTTTACAATTTGGGGGGAATTAATACAGCCTATTATTTATTATTATTATTATTATTATTATTATTATTATTATTATTATTATTATTATTTTATTATGACGTGTGCATGCACACAAAAGCTTATACCCAGAACAAACTTAGCTGGTCTCTAAGGTGCACTGTGTCAGACCAACACGGCTACCTACCTGAACCTAATTGGCTGTGTTTCTAGATTGTAAGCTAGTGGGAAGCAACTATTTCTGATACCTGTAAGCTACCTGGAGTGTCTTTTTCAGCTGAAGGGGCACAGGAAGGAAGGCTTCAACACTCCTAAGCTCCGCCCTGTTTCTAGTGCGTCTTCTGAATCCCAGACTCCCACTTCTACACATCTGGGACAGATCTGGGTCAAGACACACAAGAGATCTGCTGCCAACAAACTTGTTTTAGCCTTGAGCGTGTGCATGAAGCCCTTCAACCTTTCGCTAAACATCAATTTAAATACTAAAGCAGTTCATATTTTCCTCACACCTGCCAAGAAAGCCCATCCATGGGTAAGGTACTCACTCATCATCAGAATCATTCGTGCTGGGAGCATTTTTACGCTTATGTGATTTCTTTCGTGTGGCAGGGCTGCTGAATTTCACAGTTCTGTCCAACTTATTCACCTCATTGTTCTCCTCTTGGGAAAGGTCTGGGGGCTGTGTTAAAGGTGCAGGAGGAGGCAAAGGTGTAAAGAAGTCCTCCTTTACGTCCTCTGTGTCGCTGCAGTTGGTTGTATTGTGCTTGTGCAAACCTGCATTTTCCAAGTCACTGGCATCAAGCTGGCTGCTGGCCTCTTCTGGAGTTTTAGCTTTTTTACGCTTTTTCTTCTTCCGTGCAATGGGACTACAAAACTCAGCTTTGTCCGACTCAGCTGCCTCTTTTCTCTCCTCCTGGGAAAGGTCTGAGTGCTGTGTTAAGGGTACTGCAGTAGGTGAAGGTGCAAAGAGGTCCTTCTGTGTGTCCTCTGTGTCACTACAGTCTCTTCTATTGTGCTTGTGCAAAAGCAGAGGGTTAGCCCTAATATCTGTGAGCCTGTCAGAAGCTCTATTTGCCTCGGCCTGCTCTGTTAAAAAGAGCACCTTTGCTTTCTTCTTCTGAACAGGTGTGGATTCAGAGACATAACCTGCATTTTCCAAGTCACTGGCTTCAAGCTGGCTGCTGGCCTCTTCTGGAGTTTTAGCTTTTTTACGCTTTTTCTTCTTCCGTGCAACGGGACTACAAAACTCCTCAGTTTTGTCCGACTCAGCTGCCTCTTTTCTCTCCTCCTGGGAAAGGTCTGAGTGCTGTGTTAAGAGTACTGCAGGAGGTGAAGGTGCAAAGAGGTCCTTCTGTGTGTCCTCTGTGTCACTGCAGTCTCTTCTATTGCCCTTGTGCAAACGCGGAGGGTTAGCCCCAATATCTGTGAGCCTGTCAGAAGCTCTATTTGCCTCAGCCTGCTCTGTTAACAAGAGCACCTTTGCTTTCTTCTTCTGAACAGGTGTGGATTCAGAGACATAACCTGCATTTTCCAAGTCACTGGCTTCAAGCTGGCTGCTGGCCTCTTCTGGAGTTTTAGCTTTTTTACGCTTTTTCTTCTTCCGTGCAACGGGAGTACAAAACTCCTCAGTTTTGTCCGACTCAGCTACCTCTTTTCTCTCCTCCTGGGAAAGGTCTGAGTGCTGTGTTAAGGGTACCACAGAACGCAGGCTGCTGGCCTTTTCTGGAGTCTCAGGAATGCAAAAGACTCTGCCACCCTCTTGTTCACTAGGGTGATACTTCCTCTTTTTCTTATTACATACGCGAGTATCTGTTCCAGCCTTGCTATTCAGCTCACTGTCTGTTGGGATCCAAGTAGCGTCTGACTCAGGGTCTGGAATCTCTTTCCCAGCTTTTATGTTCTTTGTTTTTTTTCTACAGGCCCCAGTAGCTTCTGTATCCTCAACGAGCCAAGGAAAGATTGAGGAATGTCCAGAAGATGGAGGCGAGCAAGGGGCAGCCTTCACAGGTTGGTCATCCCCCTGTCCATTAAGGCCCTCCTTCCTCTTCTTTTTCTTTTTCTTTTTCTTCTTCACCAACTCTGGGAAATGAAAGCCATTTGAGGCTGATGATGTATCAACTCTGTGCATAATTTCCTTTAAAAAGCAAAGGAGAGGTGGCATGTAATAATAATAATAATAATAATAATAATAATAATAATAATAAATTATTTATACCCAGCCCATCTGGCTAGGTTTCCCCAGCCACCCTGGGCAGGTCCCAACCTAATATTAAAAACATGATACAGCATTTAGAACTCAAACAGTCTTAAGAGTATGTTGGCACCATCAGGCCCAGTACTGCAGTACTTCAATGCTAGTTTCCAGTTATTTACTTATTATATTCGCATCCTGCCTTTTCATGCAAGGAGTTCAATGTGGTGTACATAGTTCTCATCTCCCCATTCTATCCTCATAGCAAACTTGCTAGACAGGTTAGTCTGAGAGATGGGTTGACTGGACCAAGGTCACCCAGTAAGCTTCATGATTCAATAAGAATTTAACCCGCGTCCAGCACTCTTAACTGTTACACTACTCTGCAATATATTGGTATTGGGAGATATAGCCCACAGATCTCTCTGCAGGCTGTTTTTCAATTTAGTTCCCAAAGAAGGCCTTTAAACTCGCTGGGTAGATTTGAAAGTAAAATCTGTATTTTCCCCCAGCATCTTTGCATAGGTTGCAGGGCTGCTGTCTGGATTTTGCGTGTTTTGTTCGTTTTTTGTTTTGCAATTTAAAGACTAACTTCATCAGTTGCATGACACATTTTCTTGGGTTGCAGTTCTGTGAATAATGTTTGTTAGAAACTGTCATAAGCTTTTGAGAACCTGTCAGGGATACAAGTATAAATATATAAAAGGTTTGTTCGTATATTGGCTTGCTATACTAAGATGAGATCATCCAAAGCAGCTGTTACACCATCCACCTAAGGGTAACACTTTAGGCATCTGACAAAATGGGGCCAGTGCACAAAAGCTTCTGTACTACAGCAGATGAAGTCAACATAGTGCCCTCCAAACTTCCATAACAAGCTGCCTTATACCAAGTTAGAACATTGGTCCATCTAGTTCAGTACTGTCTATACTGGTTGGCTCTTCAGGGTTTCAGGTATGAGTCATTCCCAGCCCTATCTGAATAAGCTGGGGCCTTCTGCATTCAAGGCAGATGCTCTACCACTGATCTGCAGCCCTAATCATAAGAACATAAGAAGAGTTCTTATGGATCAGGCTAATGGTCCATATAACCATCAAGCAGAAATTGAGGTCACCAGCACTCCCTCCTTCTCTGGTAGCCAGCAAGTAGTATATCCTACCCATGGTTATAAAATTTTAGGATGCACATACACAGCAGACATACACTCCACAGAAAACCAATCCTTCCATCATAAAATTTAGGAAATATTCCCTGAGAAAACAGAACAAACCTAAAAAACCATCTTGGCTCTCCTAATGATTCTATTTCCTCTGCAGAAGAGAAACCTTTCTTGATACATTAGTTCTTTCACTTCCAAATCCTGTCTTAAGGGCATACTTTGTGTATAAATATGGTGGACCTGTGACCTGGATTCAAGAAGTAAAGTATTTACCACTTCAAAAGAATAGCCAGAGTGCCCAGGTAATGCAACCAGTAAAACATTGACAGGTACCCTAGCAGATAGGAGAAGCCATACTCTCAAATTTCTGTGGTAGACTGCCTCTTTCTGTGATATTTTTCTGGGTGGTCTTTGGCTAAGGGGTTGGGCAATGTTGAAAGTCTTTAAATGGGCTTACAACCCTTTGCTCCGAGCCTCTCATCTCCTTGCAAGGAGGGGGGAACTCTGTCACACAACAGAAAAATAAAGATCTGCCTTGCTTTCACTGGATCTTGCCTCCATCCATTCTTCTCTCACTGATCATGGACTTAGGGGACTCATGAGTCTGTTGGGGAATTGGGCAGCAAAAGCCAACACCATTTTTTTCCTACAATACTAATATCAAACATTTCACACACATTTCACACACAGATGAGGCCTTGCTGGTGGTGCCACCATTGAGGGCTGTCTGGTTGGTCCTGACTCATGACAAGGCCTTATCAGTGGTGGTTTCGGGTTTGTGGTCTGCCTTTTCTAGTGAGGTGAGATTGTCTCCAACGTTATTAACTTTCAGGAGGAATTTGAAATTGTTATAAGAATATTAAGGTGTTATTTATATACATTTATATAAAATATATAAAATGTTCATAACTATATATAAACCACATGTCTGAAACCCCACAGATTAGGTCCAGAACAATTTCGCTGAAAGGTCAAAGTGGGAAATCTCCCCATTGTCTCTTTCCTCAGAAATCCTGTCCTCAGAAATCCTGTCTTAAGGGCACATTCAAGATATGAATAGGGTGTGAGCCTGTGACCTGTGACCTAGATTCAGGAATTAGTACTGTAGTTATAATAACTACTATTATAGATAATATAATATATCCAATCAGGTGACCTGGCAGACAGGAAGAAACAACACACCCAGATTTCCGCCCCTTCTTTGGGTGTATTCTGGGGGTGGTCTTGGGCCACACCCCTTCTGTGATGTATGTGTGATGTTCCTGGGGGTGTTCTTGGACTCCAGGGCGGGCAATTTAAAATGTCTATAAGGGCTTGCATGCATGGCTCAGGGTCCCTCCTCCTCCCTCCTGTGGGTGTGGGGAGCAGCCTGTTGCAACAGCTTTTAATAAACTAGCCGCATTGCTTTTTGTTAGAACTCTGGTCTGGTCTCTGTCCTTTCTGCGCAGGCAGGGGTTTCAAAATAATGTCCTGCCGAGGTTCAGGATTCCACCCGGAATCGGACCCTTTAATGGGATAATTTCCCCTAAAATTCTTACAACAGAAATTGTCACGCTTACCCAGATATTTGGTGGCTGAGAAACACTGATCCTGGCAATCCTGAAAACACTGGATGAAATGCCATTTTAGAACTGTTTTAAGAGTTTGCTTTTTTAAAACTGTGGGTGGGTTTCCCACCTTGGGCTCCTTTGGGATGGACGGGATGCAAATTGTTTTAATAAATAAAAACAAATAAATTGGCCCCGGCCAGCATGACCAACAATCAGCGATAAACTGAAGTTAGAGCAAACGTGCGATATGAATAAATGCAGTAAACAAAGGAGTAACCCACGTGGAAGCGCTTTAGGCACCTATAATGCTAAATACTGTAAAGCAATTAAGCAACCCTTCCTGCTTCGAAAACAGCATCCCGCGAACCCTAATTCCTCTTTACTGCAATACGAGATAAATATACCTGATGCATCTGCTTCTTCCTCTGTCACCGCTGCAAAGTGGTCCAGCACACGCGCCACAGGCTCCACTTCCGGTTGTTTTACACCGTTTCCTGCCCTCAGCGGAAGGAGCGTGTTGACTTGGAAAGGCTAGAGCGCCCCGACCGAACTTTCGAAATACGTTCCATCCCCGCCCCTGCGGGTTGGTTGGTTGGTTGAAGAGAGGAATAAACATCTCCCGAGAGGAGAGGCCGGACGCGTCTTCTCGGGAGGCCAGGGGCTTGTGCTATATATGGGTGGGGTGGATTGGGTTCTGAGCGTCTATTTTAAGCAGAGCGATGTGTGTGACAGCCCCTTGGGCTAATCCCTTTTCCACTCACTTAACCTCTCTCACAGAGTGGTTGTTCGGTTTGCTACCCAGAGCTCCTTAGATAAAGGGTGGTGTTAGAAAGCGGACTCAGGTAAGAGGCCAAGGTTCAAGCATCTGCTAAGCTACGAAGATCATTGCGCGTGATTTTTAAGCCGGTTAGCTTCTCTTTCTCGAAGCCTAAGCCCACTTCACAGGGTTGTTGTTGCGTCTGTCTGTAATAGCGTTACAAAAAGAACCACAGCAGAGAGAAATACGCACAATAAAGTGCATCCACACGAACTGCGCCCTTTTAAAACAAAGAGTGCAGCCAAATCAATGAGCGATCAGAAACAATTTAAAAATACAGGCTCAACTAGAATTTCGCTGTGAGTTCAAGGCAGCACGTGGAGTTTTGTTTTCCTTTTCACCTGGTGACGCGAGAAACTCTGCCGTCCAATCAGCGCCGGGCTAAGGTCCTGCGTTCCCGCCTCCCTTTCCATTTGGCTCAACCTTCGCAGGGCGCGCAGGCGCCGTGCGTGCGGATGAGAGCTAGAGGTTGGTGTGTGTGTGTGTGTGTGTGTGTGTGTGTGTGTGTGTGTGTGTGTGTGTGTGTGTGTGTGTGTGCGCTAACTTTATATGTGTATATCTATATCGGACGCATCGTCTCCGGCAGTGAGAATGATCCGCCTACTGTTTTATAAGTCTATGCAAAATGAGTAATGAGGCAGAAGAGCGGCAAGCAGAGCCTGAGGCGACTCTACTGTTTTTCCTAACTCTAGGGTGGCGGGAGGGGAGAAGAGTGGCAAGCAGAGCCTGAGGCGACTCTACTATTTTTCCTAACTCTAGGGTGGCGGGAGATGGGGGAGAAGGCGTTTTTGAGCACGCGCGTTTGTGCGCTTGCCTCTCATTTACTTATCTACCTCTGTGGGCGGAGCCAGGGAGGCGGGGCCAAGAGACTAGAAAAGGGAGGCTCGGAGGGTGGGTCGGCCTCTTCGCTGGAGTGAGAAGCTTCCGCCGCGTGGTGGGCGGGGCCAGTGCCAGGCGGAACAGCTTGAGCGAGCGGAGAGAACGAGAGAGAGAGAGCCCGGAGGCAGCAAGGTTGTCCGCGCCTGCGGGCCGGCTGTGGCAGCTTCCTTGCCTCAGGAGCTCCTGTCTGGAGCAGGAGGTGAATGAGGTGAGGGGCTGGGTGTGTGTGGGAGGCTTATGAGTGGGGTGTCGGGAGGAGGGCAAGGAGTAATACAACAACTCAGCAGTTGCTTATGGTTGGGGGGCTGGCACTGCTGTTCCCCGCTTCAGGTACTCCCCACTGTGTCCCTCCAGTTCTGCATGTTAGAAAATACCGGTACCTTTGCTGCATCCCTTTCCCCCCACTTTCAGGGGAGAGTCCCCGTGAAATGTGCGCGTGTGCGTGTAATTCGCATGTTACACTTAGGGATTGGTTCCGGGGGTCCCTCGCGTTTTCGCGAAGTCTCTAAAAGGCGGGGATCCTTGGGGTCGCTGCCGCTGCGCAGGTGGGAAGGTGGAGGGCTGCTTACCGGTGGGTTCCCGGAGTTACTTGTGTATAGCCCCTTTTTCCTTATATGTGAAGTAACTTTATCCCTACATTTGTAGGATTGTTATTATAGCAATTCTATGCCAACGGTACGGTTTAGTACAGTAATGCTTATTAAATAACATTTTTAAAATTAAATATTGTCTTGGTTTGCAAAAGTACATGCATTCTCTTTTTCAGGTTGTAGACTTTTTTACATTTGAAGTGAGACATTAATGTATGTAGAATAAAGTCGGGGAAGAAGAGGGGGTGAGGGGGTGGGTTGGGGTGGTAATACTTGGTGTATGTGTGGTTTTTATGTCAGCGGCACTTGGGTCGTTTCCCTTTCTATCCATTTATTATAGTTCCTTGGTACTGAGAGAGGTGGAGGAGGGTGGGTATGGCTGGTTGTCTTTAGCTGGCTGTAGTGAGATTTGTTTGCCTGCGGGCATGGGGGGGGGAATTGTGGTTTGTTACCCATATTGATTCATATGCTGTCGGTGGGTTCTTGTTGTTGTCTTGTTGGGTACAGCCTGAGAATGTTGAGCTGTTGACTTCTTAGGTAAGCCTATGCTGAATCTCTCAACAGAACCATCTGGCAGTGGGTGCCTCCCCATATATATGGGTAGTGGGGTATCTAGTCACATAGATACCTTCATTGCCTGCTTTGTAAGACAGCATAAATATTGTCAAGGCCACGGGAGGATTAACCTAAGGAACAGGCAATTAATGTGTTCCAAGAGTGGGGATGGGGTGAGACAAGAGTTCTGTCCTTTCAGAAAATCCACAGAAAAATACAGCTGTAGTGTGTCAAAGTGCTGCACCTCTGCTGTCAGGATTTGACCATTTTGCCATCCAGAGGGGATTCTCAGGCTACTGAGTTTATCTGCTTTCCTTTTCTCTTTACCTTCCTCATTCTCTGAATAAAATACATTTAAGAAACAAGCTTGATTACCTTTATTGGCTACTTGAATCAAGAAGACCTTGACCTGTTTGCCAGTACAGTAGCACTGTGGCAGTGCAACTGCTTTGCATTCAGAAGGTCCCAGGTTCAATCCTCAGCATCCCCAGGTAAAGCTGGGGAAGTCCCCTGTCTGAAACCCTGGTGAGTTGCTGCCAGTCACTGCAGACGACATTGACCAAGATGGACCAATGGTCTTGTCATGGTATGTGGCAGCTTTCTATGCTCCTATGCTGATGTGTTCTGCAATAGTTGAGTTTATCTATAAATTATAACTTCATAATGATTTATAAAGTGCCTAAAATCTAAACACTGGGTGATGATTAAAAAGAACGAAGCATGCCCATACACTTAATCTTAAAAAATACCTACCCATAAGGAAGAGTAAGGAAGTCAAAAGGAGATGCAGATACAGAGATATGGCTTGGGATAAGAGTTCTGCTGTTTAAATAATGGCAATGCATGAAAGGTGTAGTTGTAGTGTCCCTGCACCTAGGCTGTGGGATTCCCTATTAATATTTAGGATGCACCATCAGCACTTTGTTTCAAATGCCTGCATTGAATATAGCCAAATTCATAATTTTATCACTCAGTTCATTTGTTACTGCATATCACTGTATATCCTTTGTTTACTGAACAGGTGCTTGCTTTTATGCTGTTTTACAGATGTGACTGCCACCTTGTTGATTTGTGCAGTATGCCTGAAAAATAAATGTATTGGGAGGTAGCAGGTTACAAAGAACAAAATCAGGGACAGTGGTATTAGAAAGTAATCTGTGAGTAAGCCAAGAAAAATTTTTTTTTGGCAGAGTGAAAGCAAATGGGAAGAAACCAAAGTAATAGATTTGGCTAGTCTTCATCTGCTTAATGTGTATTTGGGGTAGACATTTTTATTTTATTGTGGGAAAATTTTAATTGCCTTAAAGCAAGCTTATCCAAGAAGCAGTGAATAGTTTGTGTATTAAGGTTCCATAACTAAAGCTGAAGTTTGGGCACCCCTTCCCTTGTGATCTTGTGCAGTTGATTTATCACTCCAAATTTATAAGCTGCTTCTCCTCCCCAAAAGGAATCTTTGGAGCTAAAACATTAACCAAACTACTGGACATAATAGCAGTTAATATTAATTGTAAAACTTCCTTAAATTATGGTAGCCTACATTTCAAAGGCCTCGGCAAATATTAATAAAAGTGTTAATATTCCTCCTGAACGCAAACTAGGGTGTGAGACTGCCTGGTTTGTCCTGGGAGCATAACAGGTTGCGAACAGAGTTGTGCATTTCTTATCTTCAAGTGTTGGCAGATTCCTTGCTCATTTTGACCCTGGATGGTTTTTTTGTGGGGTTGGGGGTGCGTGATGGTCATGACTGAATGAATGTAATCAACTCAATTTACATCTTAATGTCTGGCAGAATAGACGGCTGATGTACCAGTCTTAAGCATATTTAGTTCAGGGCCACCGTGATAGTCACCAAAGTGCTAATCTCTTCCCTGTCTCTGAAAACCAGCCACAGCTCTGACGCAGGGAGCCATCTCTTTTTGGTAAATATTATGCTTTAAAACAACCGATGCTGTGCTGCCTTGTCAGGCAGGAAGCTGGGAGATAGATGTATGCGGGGAGTGTGTGTTGGTAAAAGTTACATTGGTACATTAAGTCATTCGGTCACAAAATAATATTGGCAGTTCTTGTATGTACAGATGTGAACCTGTGTAGGGCAGCTTCCCCCTGAGGTAACTTGGGAGGGGCTGTAGCTCAGTGATGGAGCTACACCCACTTTGCATGCAGACAGTACAAGGTTCAGTCCCCAGCATCTCCAAGTAGGGCTTAGAATTGCCCCCTGTTGGAAACCCTTTGGGCTGATTTGGCAAGCTCATTTATGTTCTTATGCCAGGCTTGGTATAAGGCAGCTTTCTGTGTTACTGAACTTGGCTCAGGTCATTTCTGTGTTTCCAAATATTTAAAACAATAATTTCTCTAACCTTTTCCTTATTTGTGTGTTTATCTGCAGAATGGAGATGTGCTGTTGGTGCACCCCTGTTAATTCGATTGCCACCACCTTAAAGAGCTATGCCTCCTCTTCATTGCCCCCAGATAAATTTGCTGCAGCCAACGAAGACCTTTGTTACTGTTTGGAGTGTGTGGATGAGTATCATAAGGTGAAGGAAGAGATGCCATCCTTACATGAGGTAATTTGCTTTCATTTATAGGCCACCATATCCTGGCTGTGTTGGGGTTAACATGACACAGACAGTCAAAGCAGATTTAGGTAGGCAGAAGGCCAGTAGTTATTGGTTTAGAGATGGGGAACGCAATTCACCTGGTGGGAGAGATGGGCACCTGACAACAGTGATGTTATCAGGTGACTAATTTCCCCCTACCCTATGTGATGTGCAGCACTTTAAAGCCCCAACAACAAAATGTTGGGGCTGCCAAACAAATCTCTAACCATCTTCCAAATGCTGAATGCTGCTTTCGGCTCTAAGTCACTCATGCCCATTAAATTTAACGGGGACCAGCTCAGATTGAATACAATCCACTGTAGGGGTTTTGTAGCTGAATCTCCTTAAAAAGAAAGTCCTTTGTTCCTTTAGTTCTGAAAACAATTTAAGATTAACTTTTGCTGTTTAAACAAAATAAAATAAAAAAAAATCCTTCCAGTAGCACCTTAGAGACCAACTAAGTTTGTTCTTGGTATGAGCTTTCGTGTGCATGCACACTTCTTCAGATACCTGAAGATACTTCTTCAGTCCAGACGAACCATGCCAGAGCCCGAACATAAACCCAAGCCTTCCATGCACAAAAAAGTAAATAGAATAAAATAAAACCAACCCCCCCCCGCCCCCCGCCTGGACAATTGCTGTAATTGTCCTGGACAATTGCTGTAACTTGTAAAAATTCCCCTTAATGTGTATGTAGGCCTCCCAAAGGAGGACATGTATGGGATTTCCTATACATACGGCAACCCTACTATTGAAGCCATTGTTTTGAGGTATCATCTAAAATAAAAGGGATGGCATGTTTTACATGGTTAGCAATAAAATATAGTATCAAGTTTGGGATGCCCCTGCCTCCTTCTACTGGGAGTTTGGCATTTATTCTGGATTGGCTTTTGTGTTTTTTTTCACTTTTGTTGAGTGAGATCCAAGTGGGCTAGTAGTGATTGGAACAGAAATAGCAGTTTTGATAGAATCATCATTTTTACCATTGCTAATTTGTCTAGGAGGATAAAATGGGGTTTGCTCTATTGTTTTTTTTTCAAATTCTGAATAATTGTCCACTATACAGGAGGATATTTTGTCAATAGAGTCTGTTAAGGTTTCTTGTTATAATTATTCCTAAATAGCTAAGCTTTGTGTGATAGTCTAATGCCTGTGAGTTTTGTGGAAGCTTTTTGGTTGGGTGGTACATTGAAGCATAAAGCTTCAGATTTTGAGAATTTAACATGCAGACCTGATTGTGTTGCAAAGTTGTGAAGCTTTCAAAGTATTGCTGCTCCCATGTTCAGGGTCAGGTGTCATTATCATTAAATCATCAGCAAATATTCCAGTCGTATAGTTTTGTTTTCCAATTAGGACTTCCTTGACATCTGGTGTTGCTCTGAAGTATGTAGCTAATGGTTCTAAAGCTGGGCTGAACAAAAAAGGGAGAGATTGGACAGCCTTGCTTTGTTCTTTGAATCCCCACTGGGGATGAATTTATATCGTTTATATCTACTGTAGTGGAAGCTTTAGAGTATTTTTGTTACAAAATTTGTATGAATTTGGGGCCAAATTGCATTTTAGAAACGTCTGCCTGCAAGTAGTCGCATTTCAGACATTCAAAGGTCTTGAGGATGTCTAAGGTGATGACTACCAGTGGGGAGGTTGTCTTGTCTACTACTATGTTTGATTATGTTTAAAACCATAGAGGGGCTACTCTGTGTTATGAAACTATTGTCACCCAAAAGAAATCAAACTATTTCTGCTGGGGTTTACCTACTTGCTTCTGTGAACAAAGGTTTTAGAAAGCGATCTCTTGGGTCTCTAAGGGGCAGGCTAACAGATATGAGTGATGTAGAGTTCAAATCAGAGCCCCCAATTTCCATGCCATAGAGCATTTGAGTAAGTAGTTGCTACCAAATATATTTAAGGCAGGTTCATTCAGCTGCCCTCCCTTATTGTAATAGAACTTCATCCATGTTCCTGTGGTTTTCTGTGCTTTGACTTTCATGGCCTTCCTATGACACTTCCAAGAGCAGACTTCATTAAAGATTACATGATTCGGGTATCTAATCAGCGAGCTTGCTCATCCAAGCACCATCTACACCTATGGCTGTATTTGCCAAAAATCACAATCTTGGTCTTAGAGTAATTTATTTAATAATCAATCAATCAATCAATCAATAGATAAATAAAATAATTGTAGATGTCACAGTGTTCGGTTGCACCAGAAGCAGTTTAGTCATGCTGGGCACAACCTGGGTAAGCTGTCTGCAGACAAATGCCAGCTCCCTCGGCCTGAAAGCGGAGATGAGCACCGCACCCCATAGTCAAATTCGACTGGACTTAACTGTCCAGGGGTCCTTTACCTTTACCTAACCATATTGAAACTGTTAAAACTATAGAATCTCCTTCAGTTCAAATGAGATTCTAAACATTCCTTATCAATTAATCAGAGTCAAAACAGCTGTTTTCCCAGCACCTGTCCTCCAATTAAAATATATGGTTTTTAAGCTCACGTAAAATTAAAACAGATACGTTCCTTGCCTGTATGTTGCAATTAACATTAACAGCTGAGCTAACTGGCTTCAAAACTGCTCAAAATAAAATCAAATTAAAACAGACCACAGAGCTCAAGGACAAGTAGCTTTGCCCGTTGCCATCTTCTCCATTTTATTTTCTTTTTTCTCTGGTGAAGCTCAAACAAAAATATGTTAACTTTTAGTTACTGTTTTTCAACCAGATTAATTTTTCCTAGGGTTCCTACACTAGACTGATTTATGCTAATTTACACCTGAGATTGTACAAATCTATTTCTTGAATTCCTGTTACGAATAGGTAACTAATTTTTTCCTTTTCTCTACTACTTGGAAATCTAACATACCAAGTAGGGTAGCGGTGGTAGAGGAAGACAAGGGGCAGAATTGTCTCAAGAATAAGTGATTTTGCATAATGTAGTTTTGATTTCATTTATGCTATATCATTGTGAGTTATACTTCCATATTCTGGAATGCAGTCATTGTTTGTGATACTTAAAACAAAAACAAATCCTTTCTGGTTGCTACTACTTGCCCATTTAAGCCTTTTAAATAGAGATCTTTTCCAGTCTGTATCTCCTTTGGTACTGTTTTTAGATCTTTTAAGTGTTTCATTACTTGCGTGTTTGGTGCTATGGGAACCTTTTGGGATGAAGAGTGGGAATGTTTTAAAATAATCTGTAGATTCTATTTTCAGCTAGCATCTTTTTAGGGCAGCAGAGTTAGTTGCTGCAATCTCTGTTCTAGAATTCTGTAGTTAATTTAATTTCAAATTACAGATCCTGTGGAAGCTTGAAACCACTCGTCTTATTGCCCATTTTGAGAAATCAATGGTGAAGGAAGAGGATGACATCTTTATCCTGGACAATGATGAGGAAAGAAAGGTGCAATGCCTGGATTCCGACTTTGAGAAAAAACTTAGAGTGCCATTGTTGGAAATACTGAAATACCCCTACCTATTGCTTCATAAAGACCTCAGTGAGTATCTCGAGGCACCTGAACTTGATCTGGTTCTCCCTTGCATAGTAGTTACAGTATTTGAAAGCAGCTACTGAAACAGGTTGTGACAAATCACTTCGTGGTTGCATTCTCAGGATTCACCAGGAGGTGGTATGTTGACTGGGCTATTTTGTACTATTTCTTTTCTCATAAAATCTTGTACACGAAATTATTATTACTATTTTATGTATATTCTGTTGCCATCACAAGTGATCTGGGTGTGGCCTGGGTGGTGTTGCTCACTTGACTTCCTCAAGACATGCATCCCTGCTGTTTACTAAGAACAGGAGGGTAGAATTCTTTTTGTTGCAGGCACCTGTGTATTAACTGTGCTGGAAGGACAAGCTGTGGATTTGTTTTGGCCCAGCCATATAGTAACAAGGTGCCTAGGGAAGGTTTGTCAAATCTCTCCTTTGTATTTGTGTGTGTGTGTGTGGGGGGGGTGTTTCATGAAAATGCTAGACAGGTATCTCCCTTAAGAAACTTTATAGAATAAAACCGTCTGCATAGTGTTGATCTGAACACTATGCAGAGGGTTCCACAATCCATTCCTGTTCTATGAATCTTTGAAAAAGGCTTTCATCTTATGCAAGGATCATTTCCCTTCAAATTATGGTTATTCCAGCAGCCCTAACACTTGGTGTTCTCTTTTTTTGAATTGTAGGCACGCTGTTTGTGGGGGCTATTTGCAAAATGGAGGCCATCAACTACCCCTGCCAGGTGCTTGGGAAACACCCAGGGGTCTATTTGCTCATGGTACACCCTAATGAAACGGTGAGCTGCTTTAATTTCCTTCTTCATTTTCAGTTTTGCTTCCCAGGCTTAAATGCAAGATTAAGTTGCCTTAACCATTGGTCAAATGAAAGAAAGTCCTTATGCATCGAATTGTAGAGTTGGAAGGGACCCAAAGCGTCACCTAGTGCAACCCCCTGCAATGCAGGAATCTCAGCTAAAGCATCCATGACAGGTGGCCACCCAGCCTCTGCTTAAATTCCTCCAAGGAAGGAGAGTCCACCAACTCCCAAGGGATTCTCTTCCACTGTCAAACAGCTCTCACTGCTAGAAAATTCTTCCTTATGTTTAGTCAGAATCTAATTTCTTGTAAATTGAAGTCATTGGTTCAAGTTCTCCAAGCAGGAGAAAACAAGCTTGCTCCATTTTTCACGACAACCCTTATTTGAAGATGACTGTCATCTCTCCTGTCACCTCTTGTCCAAGCTAAACATACCTAGCTCCTTCAACCATTCCTTATAAGGCTTGGTTTCCAGACCCTTGATCATCTTGGTTGCCCTCTGTATACATTTCAGCTTGTCAATATCCTTTTAAAATTATGGTGCCCAGAACTGGACACAATATTCCAGTGTAGTCAAGGGAGAATAGAGTTGTACCTGTACTTCCTTTGATTTGGACACTACACTTCTGTTGATGTAGCCTAGAATAGTATTCACTCTTTGTTCTGCTGAATTGCAGTACTGACTCATGTTAAGCTTGTGGTCTACTAAGACCCCTAGATATGTACCACTGGCAAGCCAGGTGTCCTACCATCATATATTTGTGCAGCTGGTTCTTCCTGCCTAAAGTGGAGAACCTTACACTTGTCCCTATTGAAATTCATTCTGGAAGTTTGGACCCAGTTCTCCAATCTGTTAAGGTCCTCTTGAATTCTGTCTTAAGTGGCATTAGCTACCCCTCCCAGTTTGGTGTCATCTGCAAATTGGATGAGCACCCCCTCAATTCTTTCCTCCAATTCATTTATAAAGACATTGAACAACAGGCCCAGGACAGAACCCTGCAAAACCCTATTTGTCACTTCTTTCCAGGATGATGAGGAACCATTATTGAGCACTCTTTGAGCTCAGTTATTCGGCCTGCTACAAATCCACCTAACCTTTACCTCGTCCAGCCCACATTTTACCAGCTTCTTCACAAGTATATAATGGGAGACTTTGTCAAAAGCCTGACACAAATCTGTATTTTTCAAATTACATTAACAAGTTTGAGAAAACAACAGTTTCAACAATGCTTTCCTTCATAGTTCTAGGAAATAACAAACAAGCCTGTTCTGTGTTTTATATACTAATAGAAACACCTTGATCTTGGCCTGGTAACAAACCAACATGTTGGTCTGTGAGCATGTCTGTTACATGCTGACAAGGTCTCACACCTGTCAGCAGCCATGATGCACCATTCTGCACTAACTGCAGCACAAGGAAAGCGCCACACAGAGCACATTGCATTAATGCAACATTAAGGCTGCCAAACCTTTATAGGAAGCTTGTTCTTTTAATCAGGCTGAGGGCCTGGCAACAGAAATCTCTGCCTGGTTAAGACCCTTGGGGGGCTACCCTGTGTGAGAAGAAATAAACAAAACCTAACTTTTGTAAGGGACGCGGGTGGCGCTGTGGGTTAAACCAAAGAGCCTAGGGCTTGCCGATCAGAAGGTCGGCGGTTCAAATCCCCACGACGGGGTGAGCACCAGTTGCTCGGCCCCTGCTCCTGCCAACCTAGCAGTTCGAAAGGACGTCAAAGTGTAAGTAGATAAATAGGTACCGCTGCAGCGGGAAGGTAAACGGCGTTTCCGTGCGCTGCTCTGGTTCGCCAGAAGCGGCTTAGTCATGCTGGCCACATGACCTGGAAGCTGTACGCCAGCTCCCTCGGCCATTAAAGCGAGATGAGTGCCACAACCCCAGAGTTGGTCACGACTGGACCTAATGGTCAGGGATCCCTTTACCTTTACCTTTAACTTTTGTAAGTATCTCTGAGATCTGTTTTGGCTAAAGTGTGAGGTATAAAAAGACTTGTATCTAACTTCTATTTAGAAGAGATCCATTGATGTTAACAGTCCTAAGTTAGTCATGCCCATCAATTTCAATGGACCTACTCTGAGTAGAACTAACACTGGATTCAACCTAAAGTAACATCCCAGCTGTTCTACACTGTTGTTAACTAACACAGTTCTATTTTTAGTGATTCCACCCAGGTTTTTTATTTGTTTTTGATAGGTTGTTAAAATATCCCTGTCCCTCATTTTCTGGGATGATTGGTAAGTGAGGAGGCTGTGGAGAAGTCCACGGCCTTCAAGTAAGTTTTCCCTGAAACAGACGTCTACACTGTCTGGTTTGGAATGTGAACCTTTAGGTTAGACTTGGTAACAGTTGTATTTCACATCAACTTGGCTTCTGCCCCACTTTCCATAACAATGACTGCTCTTATTCCTTACCATAGTAATTAATAATGTCCCTTCAAACCCACAGATCCGTCGATGGGCCATTCTGACAGCCAAGAGTCTGGGAAAGGTGGACAGGGATGATTACTATGACATCCAAGAAGTGCTAACTTGCTTGCTCAGAGTTATAGAGCTGAACCTCTTTGAAAACGCTTATGTTTATAGCCCCACAGCAGTTGAGAAGGGTAATCTCATCTTGTTGCCTGAGCACCTGTATGATATTACCAGTTACAAAAACTACTGGCTAGGTGAGTAGAAGCAAGCTGAGATGGTCTGAAGGGTAAAGGGATTTAGGCATGCCCCATTCCACTGGGCGTAGTAGCATTGTGGTACAGCAGGAATAGCTAAACTTTTTTTCTCCTTTTGGTGAGAGCCACATAATAATAATAATAATAATAATAATAATAATAATAATAATAATAATTTATTATTTGTACCCCGCCCATCTGGCCGGGTCCCCCCAGCCACTCTGGGTGGCTCATAATGAATGCTCTGAGGGCCTCATGCCAGCAGTGCTCCCAAAATGGACCCCATTTAAGTCTCCCATCAGCACCATTCTCCCTTCTACATATTCCATCATTTTGGTTTCTTTCTTTTTTTTATTCTACTTTTTTCCATTTGGTGCATATACTCCTGTGATATGGATTGTTTCTCCTAGATGTTTTATTTTAATTATGACAATTCTGCCTTCTGGATCTGTAAACAATAATTGTGGCTCCTTGCTAAATTCTAAAATAAAGGTTCCTGTCCCAAGGGATGTGTAATGTAAAGCAGGGGTAGCTAACATGGTGCTCCTCATATGTTGCTGGACTCCACCTCCTTAAGCACCTGTCAATATGGCCTATTGCCAGGGATGGTGTGCTCCCAAACTCTGGAGGACACAGTCTAAAGTTTGAGGGGACTGTAAGCAGGCGCAATTACATTAAGTAGGTTTTAGTTTGGTTATGGATTAAGATTGGGAGTTAAGGCAATGCCCAGTGACAGTTTCTGAACTTTCTAATTTTCATTGTTGTAGGTATATGTATGGTGCTGATGGTGCTGGATGAGCAAGCCATGGATTCTTTGTTGCTTAGCCCAGACAAACAGAATGACTTCATGCAATGCATAATAAGTACCCTTAAGAAAGACATGGATGGTAATTAATTAATAATCTTTGATGGCAGTGATAAAAGTAAATTAAAAATAGTCTGAATAGCCATAAAACTTGTATGTCAAATAAATTATTTAATGTTCAAATGCTATAGTGCATGATGGCTGACCACTAGTTTCTATGCTTATAAGAAACAGACCTCAAATGTCATTGAAGGTTTCTTTTTCTTATGTGTTTTGCAGTTGTTAGGTGAGATCTAACCAAGTCATAAATTAGACACATTGGTTAATGAAAGTTCATTGATTTCATTGGGGTCTAGATTATTAACTGAAGTTTGATATCACCAAATGGGTTTTAGGGGGTTTCTTTTTGGAGAATTAGGTGTGATTTCTTCTGAGGAGGAATAGAAATCTGTTTGGATGCACCTTATTTCTAACTGAAATTGCATAAATTGACATCTGTAACTTGCCTTCCTTTATCCATAATACTTCTGTTTTGGTTGCTACATGAGAAATTCAGTTTAAAAACATTACCCCCCTCCCCATGTGCTTTGGCTCATTCATATTTACCTGCAATGTAATATCTTCTTTCAGCACAGTTGATTGTTAAAGTCATTAGGTTTGCAGACCTTTATTCTTACTGTTGTTTGCTGATAAGCGCTGTTGTGTTGATTGGCATTTTCCTGCAGCAGAGAGGGAATCCTCACATGGATTGTCCCCGCCTTCCACACTTGCTCCACAGGCAGGAATATGTAGATTAGACATATCTTACCTCAGTGGAGACAGCATTGCCTTGTTTCCTTCCTGCCTTGCTGCTGTGCAGGCCCTGGTCGCAGAGAAGAAGCTTTCCTTGAGGCACATTTAATTACAGAGAATTCAACAACAAAAAGGCATGAGTCGCCTCTGAGGGCTCGCAGCCTCCATTTTTAGCCAATTTCTCAGATGAGGAGGCCGGAGGAGCAGAGGCTACCCACAGCAGTGGGCTGGTCTCCCTTGGTGTACCCTCAGGCTTGCCAAGAACTGCATCCCAAGAGGCTGCAGAGGAACAGCCAGCAGAGAGAACTGAGAGCTGCTGGGCCTTGCATCACCCCCTCATTTACTGATTGACAGCATAACACTTCACACTGAGTTCTGTCAGTGAATCCGGTAGGCATTGGCCCAGGGTGCAGGAGTTGGTTTAGTCCCAGTCCCTCAGATGGCATTTCTTGGGCCTGCTCTTTTCTGAGCCGGTGCCCAAGGTACCTCAGGTTTTGGCGGGAAATAGGGCCTCACACTTGTTTTCTGCTGAGAGTTTTGCCCGCCTGTTGAAGATCCTAGCGATAGATAACTGTGCCCAAAAACACGGGAGCTGGTGGCGGCGGCAAAGGGAGTGTCCAAAGTAAAGACTGTTCCAGTCCTTCAACCCTTTTGGCACCTTTCCCATCTGTTCTCAGTACCTGGGGATAGTCACTCCTCAGGCCCAGGTAGGCCCAGGTCCTAAAAGGTGTTATACCTTTCAACCTGAGACTATGGCTAAATGTTATTTCCCATCTCAGAGTGTTTTGGCTTGTTTTTTTCAGATGAAAGTAACAGTCCCTTCTGGCCTGCACTCCACTGCTTCATGGTGATCCTGGATAAGCTTGGGTCCAAAGTGTGGGGGCAGCACATTGATCCAACTGAGGCATTTCAAACTATTAACAACAGCGTGAGTTATAATAAAGAAATAGAGAATATTCGCCAAAGGTGCAAGAGGTCAGTCCTTTATCCTTTTATTACTGTTTTTATAATACAGCATTTTGGAAGCCAGTGTGATATCCTTCGATTCTTGCTGAGCAATTGGCAGTTTTGGCTGGGGCTGATGGGAATTGTCCATCAACATGTAACTATATTAGTTAAGAGGGTAAAGGGACCCCTGACTATTAGGTCCAGCCGTGGACGACTGGGGTTGCCGAGCTCATCTTGCTTTATTGGCCGAGGGAGCCAGCGTACAGCTTCCAGGTCATGTGGCCAGCATGACTAAGCTGCTTCTGCCGAACCAATGCAGCACACAGAAACACCGTTTACCTTCCCACCGGAGTGGTGCCTATTTATCTACTTGCACTTTGACGTGCTTTCGAACTGCTAGGTTGGCAGGAGCAGGGACCGAGCAACGGGAGCTCACCCCGTCGCGGGGATTCAATCCACCGACCTTCTGATCGGCAAGCCCTAGGCTCTGTGGTTTAACCCACAGCGCCATCTGCGTCCCTAACTATATTAGTTACCCCTGGATTAAGATTTAACATATTTGATATAGTTTAAATGTTATCTGCAAATCAGTTAAAGGCTTTGCTTAAAATATTTTCAAGTGTTCCAGTTAAAATACCTATCAATAAAACTCACTCACTGTTTAAATTGTAATTTGTTTTGGTTTTTTGTTTTAGTTCTAATACTAGTTTTATAAGTATATTGTGTTTTGTAGGGATGGTTATCTGTAAAAGTTAACTACTACATTGATTTTAATTATGAGTTTCCTGATTGGATTTGTGTTGTGTTCATGCATTGTGGCACTTTCTAATTTTATGAAACGTGGTTCCTACAGAAAATATATCAGTGAAACAGTTTCCATCTAACATCATTGGATGAGCTATGTTTTTCACGCCCATTTTGTAGATGTTGTGGTATTTCTTCCAAAGCCACCTAAGGAGCCTATGAGGTTGTCTTTCCTGCATTTACAAATCATGGTGCATCCATGGTGTGTATGTGAACTATGGTTTGTTCCAACGTGCCTTAGGTTGACTCACAGATGAGCAAACAAACCAGTTTCTTTCTACAAAGCTTAAAACAAGCCATGTTTCATAAACCTACAAGAAATTATAGTGCCAGATTGGAATCAACCTGTGCTTAGTCAGCTGAGCTGGATCCAGATGTTTCAACTCTGGAAAGAAGTTAGTAAAGGAGTTTGACCAGAGGTCTCCCTCCACTGAACTCTCCCCAAAGACACAGGCTTCAATTGAAAAGTAGGCCTATATACAAGTGTACATAGGGTCAGTCTCTTAAAAAATACTGGAGGAGACTCCCGTTTTGGTGCTTTCAAACATCATTTCTACTTCACCAGTCATAGGATTACTGCAAACTTTCCCATCACAGTTACAACTCACTGACACCATTCTAGACCAACCAGAGATCCTTTTGCTCTTCTGTCTAGCCCATCTCAACTTCCTCATCTTAATATACATTTTTGTAAGGGTAACCTTTTTTAAGGGTCTTTTGATTAATTTCTCTGATTATTAGTTGTTTATCAACATCTGTTTTCCATTATCTGTGATTCTTTTATCAGGTTAAATATAAGTGCTGCTATGCCAAGCAGTCCTTTCACCATTGCCATACTGATTATCTGCTTACTTTCCTTCAGAGTTCGTTCCCTCATTGTACCAGGTGCACATAACCTCTTAGTTAAATACAATGTTTTTTCCTTACTAGAAGAGCTTAGTTAATCTTCATACACATATGCTAAAGCTAATACATAATATGGAGTCCTAAAGGCTCAAAGTGGATTCAAACAAGATGAAGAAAAATGGAGATTTCTTCTTTGCATCCATCTGTGGTTTAGAGTTAAATTTGAGTGAAACCCTGATCTCTCTGGTTTAAGTGAATTAGCTTTCACTAAGGCAGTTAGTTTAAGTCTGGGAGCAATTTAAGTACTCTTTGTGACAAATGTAAAACCATAATTATTTGCATAGTCTTTGGGATTCAGGGTCAGGGGAGGAAATAACATTGACCTTGATTACATATTATTCTGTTCTGCCCCCCCCCAGCAGTCTTGAGCTTTAAGAATGATGTACACTACACATTTAAATAAATAGCTTTTGTTTTAAATGCTTTGCTTTTTTAATGTTTTCGAAGGACTAGCTCTGTGCCGCTATCAGACTGTGAAGATGAAATGGTCACCTGCAGCCAACTGGTGTATGACTACCGCCTAGAAAAGCCACAGAAGGTAACTTGCATGTTGATCTAATTTATTGTCTCCTTCCATGGTTGAAATATGGTTATGTGGGCAGCTCCAGAGTATAGCTGGAGAGAAGAATCAAACCACATCTGTCCTCTAGAACAAACACTTTTCATTTTCAAAGGCTGGATCCTGGTGTTTGTTTGAAGGGTGGTTTCTTACTGGCAACAGAATTCAGCCTCCTGAAAACTTTGTTTCTTTCATTCAAAAAATGTAGACCTGTTGCACTCTGGATGATGCTGGGCTACAACTCCCATTGTCTCTGATCATTGGCCATGCTGACTGAGGCTGATGGGATTTTGAGTCCAGCAACATCTGAAGTGCAACAAACTCCCTTTCCTGTCATCGTAAAATCATTGAAAGTGAGGAGGATGGCAGCTGTATATGCAGGGGGGGGGCAGCGTCTGAATGGAGAACATGCTGTTAAAACAGTGACTTCTTGTTTCAGGTTACCGGGCAGAAATATGCTGCTTGTCCTAATTACTTCCCTGACTTGTACGAAGATATGAGAAAATTAATCGATGCGTTCCAGACTGACTTTGGCCAAGACATACGGTTGCACAACAGCACTTTTCTATGGCTCATTCCTTTCATCCACTCCCTTATGGGCCTCAGGGACCTGGGAGTTGGCTACAGCGTACAGGTTATGAACCACCTGTGTTTAAAAACGGATGTCTCCGAGAACTTTGCTGAATCTTATGACAAAGTATCTCAGTTCTATATTTGGGTCCTGGTGATCGTGATTCAACTCCACCTTAACAAAAAGTGCCTGAGTTCTCTGTGGGTCAGCGCAGAAAAATGGGTGCGGACAGTGGTAGCATGGGCCAAGCTTCCACGTGCAGTGTTCATGGCTGGCATTGAGAAAAGGGCGGCCAGGAGCTGCTTAAGAAGCACAGCTACATCACCAGCTCTGGAAACAGAGTCTGTGCAGATTTTCTGCATGAAACTGATTCGTAATATCCTGAAGGAAGGCTTACATGATGCAAAGACTCCCGTTTGTAAGCAGTTCTTTATTGAACTCAACTTGCTTCTCCGTAACCGCATGAACTGGGAGCTGAGTCCCCAGCAGACTAAAGAATTGCAGGGTACTCTGAAGCATATCATATGGAGCATGTGGATCAAATTAGGAACTCCTTCCCCCACCGTGGAGAGCCCTCCCACTTGTGTAACTGAAAAGCAGGAAGACATGTGTCCAGTGAATGAGCACCCACCTTACTTGTCAGTGGAAGGGAAGGATGAAGTCTGCCAAGAAGGCCAGGTACAGGAAGGCTCCATGTTACCAAACAGATACACAGATGTTCAAAAAAACATGAGCTGTCACCAGACACTAGGGGCCCATAACAAGGGAGACTTTGACTGGGGTTTTAAACACATAAAAGTTGAGAACATCAAGTCAGAGGCGGAGAGACCCAGCACTTCCAGACCTCTGATGACAAAGAACGATGACAGCAGTGATGCTTTGGAGAAAAGTGTTGGTCAGAATGACTTTACAAGCCAAAGGAAACCTCTGAGACCTGACGTCACCCTGAAGTTGAGACAGCTGATTGAAAACAGTAGAAGAAGCACCACGCTGGAGCCAGAAACAGAGGAGGAGCAGTCAGTTAGAGACCAAAGGAAAAGCCAGGAAGGGCCGAAGAGTGATATTGTTGCAGGTAGCGCTGGCAACACATCAGATCCATTGCTCTGCAAATCGGGGGCAGGCTCAAGCAAGGCTTTTCTTGGTCTGTCGGCATGTAAGGAATATAAATACAAGGACCTGATGGTGGAGTTTAGTACAAGACAGCAAGATTCTGAAGAAAGCAGTGATGATGACTTGAGTGATAAGATGCCACTTGACATTGTGAGGACAAATCTGAGGAAAAAATTTGCAGCAGCAGTCACTGTCACTTCAACCAGCACAGCAACAGATTCCCAAATTGACGTAGTCCACAGTAAAGCCACATTCATTGCTTACACCAAAGAAACTAGTTTCCCTGTTGAATCTAGGCAAGAAAACAGTGAGAAAGTTATAGGCTCTGTTCAATCTCAGTCTTCCAGTGAGGACGAGTTGCCTTCTAAGGCAGCAAAGGGACCAATACAGACAATTATTATTTCTGATTCTTCAGATGAGAATGAAAACCAAGAGAACACTAGTAGAGAGAGCAGGAAAGATAAAACATTTGTGTGCCGTGAGAAGCAATCCAGTGCACAGGGTCAAGAGCCAATGAACACCTCACCGACAAACGCGGAACATGAATCGCAGTTGTTTGAGTTCGAAACAGAAGATGGAATTTACTCAGAATGGCAGGACTGCCAAACGGATGAGGAACTGACAGAGGAGAAGAACCTTTTAGTGGAGACAGACAATGGCCACACAGCCACTGACTTGGAAATAAATAACTGGGGTTATGAGTCGAACCCTCATTGGTTTAATGCCACTGAAGAAGCAAAAGAGGACCAGGTGCAAAATAGTAAAACTAAAACAAAGCCACATACACTGGCTCAGAAGGTCAAAATTAGCAGCAGAAATGCAATGTGTTGCTCGACTTCCACAGGGACGGATGCAGGGTGTTCCAGACACATAGATCCATCAGCACCTCCTGGCCCTTCAGAGTCAGCATCTACTGTCAAAGAATCTACTATTCAGCCAGGGAATGCACCACCACAGGCAGAACCAGCAAGATCTACTCCTGCTGTGGCCCTATGCACCAAAGTCCACCATTTTCCACCTCCAGCCTCACTGACAGAGGCACTTGGCCTGTCAAAGAAAGTCCGTAGAGCAGCTGAACTATCTCAGCGCACGCAGGACAGTCTTGCTAAGTTGCGTCGTCATGGGAAAATTGCTGGCAGGGTAGGTGTTGCACAGAAAAGGACATCACAACTAATAAATCCTCTGCACCTAACTACTAAAAATAGAAAAATGCTTTCTTGCCAAGAACGTCAGTTCTATAGGCAGACAAGGCCTAAAGTGAGAGGGAAGGGTCAGCACACTCAAAGAGGAAACCCAAGTTCCTCAGTCCTTGAAGCTAGAGCTAGTAAAACCAGTCCCTTGACCTCTAGCGATTCCTCCTCTAGCTCTTGTGATGAGGATGTGGCTTTGAAAGAGGGAGAGCCACAATTGAATGAGAACATTGAAGATGACAACTTGTTTCTTACACAGTTGGATCCAGTGGACATGGAGCTGTGTTCACAAATAGAAAGTGGCAGTAACCCCCCACACATGGAAGTCAGCGTATCTGCAAGCCCACTACAGGATGCTAATGAGATATGCAAGGAAGCAGTTTCCGAAAGAGCAGCTGAAGCAGGGGCTCACAGCACAAGCTGTTCTGCTGGTGGCCCACAAGACAATGCGTCCGCCAAGACTTTTGCACTCCCTAGGCTCTCCACGGTGAAAATTTTCAGCGTTTCTTCCCGGAGCTCGAACCTCACCAAGGAGCTCGAGAGCACCCCAAAGCCCCCAGCAGTTCCGAAGAGCAAATCAAATCCCTTCAAGCTCCCCACCTCAAAGGGGAATGCATTGCAGTCCAAAATCCCCATGCCGAGCAGCATTCTCCAACCGCAGAATTCGAACAACGCCCCTCAGTTGCTAAATGTGCAAAATAACTCTAATGTGTATAATGGTGGGGTGCGGCCTGCCTCCAGAGCTGCTTCCTGGCATGAAATGAATCCACGCTTCACACAAGCAAACAGCGTGAATGCCCAGCAGAGAAATCCTGCTGTATTTATTAGAGAGATCCTGAAGTGGAACTATGACATGTTTGCACAGTTTGATCAGTTTGGGCCACCAAGTCACCTCCTGCAATCAATTGTGGCTACTGTTCCAGCCATGTTTAACGATTACAATGACTACTTCAATACTTTCTTCCCCTTAATGATGCTAAATACCTTTGAAACAGTAAGTAAAGTCTCCCTCAGCTCTTTGTAGTCTGGTGGCCACTTTTAACTGTAATCTTTTGGCTAGTTTCAGGGAGGCCCACCTGTCTTAAACACATTTTTAATTGATTTTCAGACCGTTATGTAAGCAAAACAAGTGAACAATAACAGCAATAATAATAATAATATAATAATAACTTGACATATCTAAAACAAGTCAAGGCAGATAGAAGAAGAACCATAAGAAGTAATGACACCCAATTTTAAATCATGACATCATGTTTCTCTAGGCGGTGTAAGGAAAGATCGTTTCATGTCCATCTTTGAAACCTAAGAGAAATTCCCACCAAACAGAGTAAAAAGGTGGCTATGTTAGCTACAGTGGTGGAGCCACTTTGCCCAGGGCCCATCCACTGGTGGTTGATGCAGGCACCACACCTTTGGCACCAATTCTCTACAGCAGGGGTCAGCAACCTTTTTCAGCCATGGGCCGGTCCACCATCCCTCAGACCATGTGGTGGACTGGACTATATTTTTTTGGGGGGGGGGATGAATGAATTCCTATGCCCCACATATAACCCAGAGATGCATTTTAAATAAAAGGACACATTCTACTAATGTAAAAACACACTGATTCTCGGAGCGTCCGTGGGCCTTAGGTTGCCTACCCCTGCTCTACAGCCTGCCCGCCCCTGACCAACTAGAATTTTTCTCCCTTATTCTACCAAGGGTCTTGGCTACACCAGAGTGTCCCAGCTTCTTTAGCTTTGTTAGAGTGTAGTGCTGATAATGTCAAGGTTGCAGGTTTGATCTCCATATGGGACACCTGCATATTCCTACATTTGCAGGGTATGGACTAGATGATCCTCAGGGGGTCCCTTCCAGCTCTGATTCTGTGACACAACTAGCTGCCCCTTGCCCAGCCCCAGTGGTTTCTACCCATTATCTGTATAGTATGTCATCCGTGAGCTCTAGACTCTCCCATTGAGACCAAAAGGCCTTCATGGTGGTGTTGAGTGGGGACACAACTCCTCAGGATGGAAGAGCCCATGAATTAATTTTTCACTTACACAAAGCATTGATGTCTGGATCACGCCTTTGTAAAGTCTAGTGGATGGAAGAGCACTCTTCATAGCTGCTGTGTTAAGCCAAAGCTTGCTTTTCCTTGTAGTTGGCACAAGATTGGATAGAGAACCAGAAATTGAAAGACAAAAGGCATTTCCAATTAATTTTGCTGAACTTCAATCTGGACACAAATGAAGCAGATTTTACAGGTGAGTGAGAATTTCACTGCATATAAGCAAACGGGCATTAAAAATTCAGTTCTGTTTTCAGTGGTGGTTGAAGTAGATAGCAAATGCTTGTGTTAAGGTGAGGTTGCTGGGGTAAGCAGACAAGTGCTATTATAGTTCTTTCTGCCTGCATAATTTTTGCTTTTCTGCCCACACATGTTAATGGGTGTTTTAGACCATTTTCAGTTTTGCACTGATCTGATTTAAAAAAAAAAGATGTTTATACCAATAATTTTATTGTTTTATACCTCTTGTATAAAAGAAGTATAAAGCCTTGAGGTGGGTGGGTATAAATTTTGGGAAATAAAATAAACCAATATCCCATGACCCAAGGAGAACTCCAGGTGCTGTAAAGGATTAAATAAATAAAAAACTAATGCTATTTCATAAAACCCCCCAAAACAAAACAGGGATTGAGGAGAGGTATGCCTGTTTTATCTCAACACCTAGATTGCTTTATATGTCTCCGAAACTGTTCTCATCAGGTCTTACAAATGAAAAAACAAAACAAAAAACTCATACAAAAGATTTATTAGGCTGGGTCACAGGTGTAACTGAAAACACCTGAAATTCAAAGCTGAGCTTCAGCAACTTGTGGTTGACGTGTATCTTTTTACTGAGGGTTTGGTAACATTAAAGCCATATCCATATGTGGCTAGATGCTTGCATATTTTTATTCTGTGTTCTAATTATTTTTCCAGCTAACCTCTCGGAGAGCAATTTGGGGAAACATCAGTACCCAAAGCAAGATGACTTTGTGGTCTTAACAGTGTCTGAAAAGCGAGCCTTTCATAGCAACCCTGGCGAGGCAGAAAGCCACCCAGTGTGCCATGTCGGTTGTGTGACTCGGTTTTATTGTAGTAAGTTTTTTAAAACTAACTTGTCAGTGGGGAAAATAATTACCTTAGCCAACCATTTGTGTCATTAATTCTTTTGATCTGGGATGTGGGATTCCTTTCTGCTAATTGAGTGTGGAATTCTAGCTCAGCCCAGATATTGCAACAAGCTTTGTGGTTAAGGAAAATTAACTCTAGTTTGATGTAAAGCCGGACTTGACAAACCATGGTGTATGGTCAGCTGGCAAGCCAAGAAATCTAGAGATCATGGTTTGACATCAGAAACCATTGTTTGAAGTATGGTTGCAAGCCATAGTTTTGGGAAATGAATGCAGACAAAGAACTCTTTGGGATGCGGGACTTGCGGGTGGTGCTGTGGTTTAAACCTCTGTGCCACTTGGACTTGCTGATTGGAAGGTTGGCGGTTCGAGGCCCTGCGACGGGGTGAGCTCCTGCTGTTTGGTTACAGCTCCTGCCAACCTAGCAGTTCAAAAGCACACATTGCAAGATGATAAATAGGTACCACTCCGGCGGGAAGGTAAATGGCATTTCCGTGCGCTGCTCTGGCTTCGCCAGAAGCGGCTTAGTCATGCTGGCCACATGACCTGGAAAAACTGTCTCCCTCGGCCTGTAAAGTGAGATGAGTGTCCCGTTTGCACAGAGACTTTGCACCTGCCCATTAGGGGAAATAGGAAGCCCCGAACATATATTTTTTAGATGCCCTCTTTATGCTGAGATTCGTAGAGAAACCATAGATCCTTTGTTGAAGAGGCTTGTCGACCTTACAGACAAGTCCAAACTAAACTTGCTCCTTATGGGCAGTGATCATAAAACTACCTGGCTGGTAGCCAGATTCTGTGCCCAGATTTGCAAACTCACACTATCCTCTAGAATAAAATAGCTTTCTAGGGAAAAGCTGATGCCCCTTTTGGGGCGTCTTAGGATCAGGTTTTTTGTTTGTTTCCTTTTTGGTCCCCTTCCCCCTCTGTCCAGATCTCAGTCGTACGGATGTATGTATATTTTAACTTTAACCCCTGAGCAATTGTTGCATGTTGCAATCCATTTTAATTGTATATTTTATCTTTATGAATGCTACTACTATTGTGACATGCGAGCTGGTCTCTGACCGTAATAAACAAATTTATTTTGATGAGCGCCACAATCCCAGAGTTGTTTGCGACTGGACTTAACTGTCAGGGGTCCCTTTAACTTTACCTTTATATATACTGGAAATGCTCTCAGACTATGATTTAGGTTCTAAATGATGATGAATGTGTATAGTGTTATTTCTGAATTTTATCCCTGTGTATGTGTCTTTTCTTTTTTTAAAATAAACAGAAAACAAAGAGCAGGATGTCATTAACCTGTCTATCAAGACACAAGGGAATTTGTCCTGTATCGAAAAGAGAGTAAAGTGCCTCACCATTGGTTCAATGGTCACAATGCAGCGAATGTTTAAGGCCCTTCTTCTGTTTAACCGAAGCCCTCTAGCCAAAGCCATAATCAGGCCAGAATACTCCGACTTCTTTCTCATGGGCTCAAATGTGGACTCTGAGAATTCTGTAAGTGTTTGAATTGGTTTTAAATGGGCTAAAGATATGACGCAGTCCTGATTTAGGGAAGTATAAGATCCTTGCTACCCATTACCAAATTGTATGCCAATGAGCCATGTTTTAAGCTGAAATTCCCCCAGAGAGGGGGGAGATGATATCTGTTTATTTCTACTCCAGCAGCCAACTTTCCTTAGTGGGTTGGGGAGGGGGAAGAAGAGAAGTGACAGTTAACTGGTAAGATTAGCAACAAATGGAAGCTCTCTTTCCTTCTGCCATCTCCAAGGAAACCTTCAGAATTATGGTTCACAAACTGCTGCTTTTCACATGGTGTCCATAACATGGCTACAGATCAGTAGACCTTGGGAACAGGGAATGGTCTTTTAGATGTCTTACAGGGGTGAGGAACTTCAGTTCCAGGAGCCAAATTCCACCCTCCAAGCCTCTGTCTGGCCCTTGCAACTGTCCCCAGGCTATGTCCCTCACCAGCCTTGCTTTGCACCTTCCTTGAGTGGTTTTGTTTTTTGCCTGGCTGTGATGTGGTGTCTTAAGTGTGAAGAAGCAACTGTACAAAGGTAAAATCTACTACGTTGTTCTGCCCATATTCATCCCTGGCATGTGGCCTTAGAAGGTGGCTCAAGAAGGAATGTTGTCTTCACCCAGGTGTATAATTCTACCTACTCCTTTGTCTCCTTTTTATTATGCATTTTGTGCTCTCATTTTGTATTTTTATGTTGTGAACCTCCCTATGAGCTTTGGATGAAGGGCGGTATACAAATTTAATCACTCATATAAAAATATATTGCATGAACTATGACCTAGCCCAAAGCAGGAGAATTAGCAAGGTTCCTGTCCCAGGAACCCACATGCTCACACTAAACCATGGTTTGGCATAGCAGCAGTGTGAACCAAGTCACAGAAATCTCGGGGAATAGAAAGTTCTGGTGAATGACATGCCTTTGTCCTCTTCTCCCACCCCACAGTCTTCATACATGAGAGAATTTAATGAAGATCAAAGGACAGCTATTGAAACAGCTTATGCCCTCGTGACACAGTCTCCTTCACTGCCCAAAGTTTGCTTGATCCATGGGCCACCTGGGTCTGGGAAATCTAAGACTATCCTTGGACTCCTTTACTGCATTTTCATTGAGGTGGGTTAGGTCAATAACACCCTGCATGTGCCAGTCCTTGTGAAATGCATGAGAGTAGCTAATAGGCTTAACAACAAATGCCATCCCCGGCTGTCTTATTCTGGTGGCAAATTACAAGACACAATATTTTATATTGCTTTATGTAAAACACTTAGGGTTTTATTTTCAGTTATTGTTAATTAATGGGAAACAACATAGCTATAATGGTAGAGTATTTGCTCAGCATACAGAAAAGGTCCCATAATTGATCCCTGGCATTTCCAGGTATAGCTAGGAAAGGGTCTCTGCCTGAAACCCTGGAGACAACTGATGTCAGTCCATGCATCCTATTGAGGGAGATGGAGCAGTATAAGGAAGCTTCCTATGTTCCCATATGAATCTTGTTAAATAAATAAATAGTGGTCCCTCTTATTATGTACTGGTTTTAGCCTGGTGCTTAAAAAAAAAAAAAAGTAGGGTTGCTTTCTTCTCTTTTTTTATTGGACCTGTTCTTGTCCCTTTACATAATGTCCATTCTGCACTTGCAAGAAATTGAGCCTTCAATGAGGCAGCACTTATTCTCTGGAACTCCCTGCCCATTGAAATTAGGCAAGCATATTCCTTGTACTGTTTCTGCTCAAAACTTTTTCATTTAGGCAAGCCTATCCAGACGTATTTTATTATGTACATCTGGTTTTTTATTTTAAAAGTTTATTATCTCTTATTTTCATCATTTTATATGTCTGATTATTTGCTATTTTTCTATATATTTTTCATTAACTTGATGTAAACTACTTACCGGTATATATATTTAATTAAGCAGTATATAAATCTTGTTTAATAAAAAATGCAGAAAAGATGAAGGTCTTATAAATTGCTATGTATTGGGTTGCTATTAAAGACAGAGATGTAAGAGCAGGGACTAGTAAAGAAAAGATGTATATAGATAACTGAATGGTTAAAGTTTCATATTCTTCATATGATTTTTCTTTAAAAATAAAATCCAGAGTACACAATTTGTTGAATCCACTGCTAGTCTATAGCAGGCAGTATGTAAAAGAGGACTGGATAACTTTATGGAGAATAAGACTATCAATGGCTACTAGCCACAATCAGAGGCATGAATGCTTCTGAATATCAGTTGCTGGAAACCTCAGGAGGGAAGCAGGGGCATAGGAAGGGGGGGTGCGGGGGATGTGTGTCATCCTTGGGGTGTGTGTGAAAAAATGGCACACCACGGAGGGCGGCACTTACCGTGGGGCCTAACCTGCAGCACACCTGACCCACGCGTCTCTCCTGGGAGTGACATGGTGTCTAAGCGCCCCACAATGCCCAAAACAGCAGCGTGGGGCTGCTGAGTGGACTCCGTGGGCAGCTCACCGTGGCGCCCCCATGGGTGGATCTTTTAGAATAAAAATAAAAACTGAGTACTTAAACAAAAAGCCCAGTTTTTTAGTGGCCCATAAAAGTATGCTTTCCGCAGAGTTTAAGTAATAAGCGCAACAGAAAAACCTTGACTAAAGCATGCACCAGGAGTTAAGATAAACTTTACTAGCAGGCACTTAATTGCAAAAGGAAAGTAAGAACTCACTGCTAGTTCTTTACAGAGACTCTGTTCACTGAATGCTAATTATCCTTTATCAAAAGGATTCTCATTCCTATACCCCTAGCCACAAACACTCCCACTCCCTCCAACTCCAAAAGCTAGGAGCAACAAACGCTCTGTAGCAGAGCCTTAAATACACCCAGTGATGTATACGCTTCAGTCAATCAATCACAATCACAAACACCTGTATAACTTAAAGAGACGGCATCGGTTTTAGACATCAGACCGGCCTAGGTATACTTTTTAATATCCAACAGGATCCCCCTGCCCCCGCCACTCCGAGTGCCGGAGCAGCTGGCTACGCCCCCAGAGAGAAGAGTGCACTTGTGCTCAGATCCTGCTTGCTAGTTTCCCACAAGCATCTGGCTGGCCCCTGTGAGAACAGAATGCTGGACTAGATGGGTCATTGGCCTGATCCAGCAGGCTCTTCTTAGTTGTACTTGGAATAGACCCTTTGCAGTTACTGTGCACAATTAACACAGGCCTCATAATTTTAAGGGTCTGTGAGTAAAATTTAGTTGGATACAACCATTGCGCTTTAAAAAGGGACCTTGATCTGAAAGAGTGTAAGACTGCCCAACATTATTGCCTTTTACATTTTTCTCCATCCTCTTTGTGCCCTGAGGGAACTGCAAGGGAGTCACTTATTTGGCTAAATATTAGAGGACACTTCATAGAGGTAGCTGCTTTTCAAATGAGACTATCTCGGTGGGTGGGGGTGGCCTTTCTGTTGCAGAAGGTCCTTTACCCCACAGCATTGTTTTCAGGGATGTTGAGGTTGCAGTATAGACCCTTTGTCCAGCAGGGAGTTGGACTAGATGGTGTTTGAATGACCCTTCAAGGATTGTTATGCATTCCTCTTTTTTTGATAATAATTTTTATTAGTTTTCAATTACAATAATCCAATAATAGCCTCATTATAACAATGCCAAATTATAATACAATTATTAATACCAATAATTCAGATGCCAAATTATATAATTTAGGTGCCCCCCATGTGCTAGAATTGATGGTTTGATGATTTACTTTATTTCTGTGTTCCATAATCTTATTAATTTCAATTACACTCCAGTCAAAATAACAATCCCTTATACAACAACTGCAATTTTAACTACTTCCATTCATATTGACACATTAAATGATTTGTAACTCTACAGGTGAAGCATTCAAACTATATCCTTGTTCTTCCTGTGTGGATTGTTATGCATTCCTAGCCTGGACATGACTATTTATATGATTCACTTGTTTCAGTTGTGCTACTCTGGGTGTAACTTGCAACTTCTCTCCTCCCCCTTTTTTAATCTCCAGAGACCAGGAAAAGAAAATTCTGGGAAAAGCAAAGTCAAGAACCGTGTGCTGCTGTGTGCCCCATCCAACGCTGCTGTCGACGACTTGATGAAAAAAATAATTCTTATGTTCAAGGAAAATTGCCAGGACAGTAGCAATCCTTTGGGTACACTGAGTTCTTGTCCAGTTCTCATCTGTGGAATTCATGGTTTGGTGGGAGCAATTGGCTTGGTTATAATTAAACACTAAGACTTATTCAGGGTTTAAGTCACTTAGGACTGTGCTTCCACCCTTTCAGTGTAGTTAGCAGTAATTACTTTTACTGTAGCATATGTTCTTGTAGAAAAGTCATTCTAAATGGGGCCTGGTGCTATCTCTGTTTCTTTTAGACTCCAAGCATGGTCTTTCCTGTACATCCTTATACTTTTTTAAAAGAACATTTAGGGTCATTTGAGATATTTATAGTGCTGTACTTATCTACTGAAAGGTTTGCTTCATTTCTTTTTGGTAGTTTTAGTGGTTTTAAAAAATTGTTGTTTGTCTTTGGTTTTTTGTAAACCATCCTATGGGTGTTTTCAGCAAAAGAACATTAAGTACCTAAGAAGAGCCTGCAGGATCAGGCCAACGGTTCACATAGCTCTCTTCCGGTTCTCATAGTGACCACCCAAAAACCTAAATGCTGCAACCTTTCCTTGTAGGAGAGTCACTCTATCCCCTTGATCATTTAGTTGCCCTTTCCTGAACATTTTCCAACTCTTAACTCTTAATGTGCAAGATGCAGATTTCAGGATTTGCTAAGCGGATCCAAATTGTTTGTCAAATGCTTTTCTTCCTTTCTTTTTCAAAAAACTAACTAATTTAGCAAGGCACTGAGTATCTGTTTTACATCCAGGAAACTGTGGTGACATCAACTTGGTGAGACTGGGACAAGAAAGCTCGATCAGCAAGGACGTCTGGAAGTTTAGTCTAGATGCCCAGGCCGACCATGAAAGGAGTGAGTATCTTATAAAGGGTTTTTTTCATGGTCCCCCCCCCAATATATATATATATATTATTAGAAGCATTTCATTTATAAAAAGAGAGTGAGGAAAGAGAAAGAGAATGAAAAATAGAAAATTCTGTTACATTACCATACATAAATATCCAGATGTGTATTTTCTTATTATCCTAATACACATATAATTGTCAGTAGTTTATTCTGTGTAAACTCATTCCAAATATTATTGTATTTATCCTAAGAAAGTCTGTGCCTATAAGCTGTCCAATCATATGTTAAGCCATTGATTAAGGGGAATCGTATCTCTGTTCTTCCAATTCGTCAGTATCAGTCTCTTGGCCACCATTTGGGCATGTAGATTCCATTTTTGCTGTCCTTTTGTCAATTTCCATCCAATGGTTATATAGCTCAAGAGCACATTCACCTCTGTAAATCTTATTTTTTTCTGTAGTTTGTTTATATACCGGTAGTTCAGCACTACCCCAAAACTAAGTAAGTGTGGGACACAGTAAAAGCATATGTTTCAAGGAAATGCTGTCTGTATTATAGCTCTAACAAAGAGCTACATTAGATAGTCCTTTCTTAAACAAACATCAGGGAGTCCAGTAGAAAACAATAATTAGAATCTACTGGACTCCCTTATGTTTGTATAAGATCCATCAATGCATCTGATACTGAAACCATGACATTTTCCAGCTGTCTAGGAAATAGCATTCCAAATCTTTATTCCAATAATTTCTTAAACTCTGCCTATCAAACTTATTTGTTGATAATAAATATCTATAAAAAGTAATCCCTGCCTTTTTAGTTTCAAATGAATTGCTCCAAAATCTTGGGTGTGTCAGATGTTGTGAAGGCTGCTAGATCAAAGATGTTGTTGTTGCAAGTATTGCCATTGGGCCACCTCTGACAGATGGTATTTTTCTCTTAGAGCATCCATCATACATGTAAAATTTGTCTTCATCATCTATCAGTTGGTTTTTTTCTATGGTCAATTGTCTCCTGATTAGTTGTTTTAATAGTGAGGTCCAAAAGTTGGTCTCTGTTCTATCTGAAATAGTCTTCCCAGATCATAAGCCCAGAACAGGGATTAGCTGAGGGGATGAAACCCTGTAACACCATCCTATCCCTCCCATCCTATCCAGGTCTGTATCCGGAGATTGTTTAATTAAATAAATTTATACGTGCAGGTTCTGTTTCCTGGAAATGGTTTGTTAGGCAAAAGTTCATAAAACAAGTAGTCCCTAAATAACTACTTCTAATGTGGGATTTGTCAAGCCTCTTCCCCGCTCTCTCCATGGGCTGTTCCTGAGATGGCTGCAGCCAAAAGAAAAATAGATTGGTCTGATTTCTCCTGCTCTCTGATTCAGCTGATCTGCCCCCCCCCCATCTCCCGAAAATGGCTTCTGCTGACCAGCAAAGCACAAACAAACAAGAAAGTAAGGAAGTTGGTTGTTTGGATGTCTGAATCTGCGAAGTGTATGGTGAGGTTTGGGCATAATTCTTTATGTGCTGTTAGGTGAATTTCCAGATAGCAAGCATGCAGACAGCAGGACCTGTATGTACTCTGCCCTTTAGGAAAATTCCTTACAGGGATTCTTATTTAAAATAATAATAAAAATAGTGAAGCATCACATAATAAACAACAACATTTATCATAAGATGGAGGACACCTAGCTTGTGGGTTGTCACAGGTGTTAGTCCTGCTCAGAGCAGACCTATTGAAATTAATGGACCTGACTAGCACTAGATACAAACCTGCAGTTTTATGAATCTTAGGAGCATTGAATTTCAGTGTGTGAGAGAAAGCATCTTGGTAAGTGACCAACGTTCTGTTTCTAAAGTGGGATATAAATGACTAAACTAAAAGCACTTGGTTGGATTCCTTAGACCGAGCAGCTCTTGGCAGACATCAATATATCTACAGACGAAAGGAAGAGCTGGATCGACAGCTGGACGTTCTTTCTCGCCAGCGTGCTATAGAAAAAACCAAAAGAGTAGACAAGGTACTTGTTTGTTAGCATGGGTAATTGGACTAGGATTAGCACATCCAAATCAGGCTGTTGAGTAGGCTGGCATTCCAAAACTTGTTTGGATCTGCTTTGCAGTTTAAAGTGTGAAGGCATGGGGGAGGGGCCAAAATGTGGTGGTGTCGTGCTTCACTTGTTCAAGGATGCACTCTCCAGGAATGGGGGGGGGGCTCAAGTAGCAAGGGGGCTGTGCAGAACAAAATGTTTTTAGTAAGATTTGTTATATTGAGTTAGAGCATTGGTCCATCTAGCTCAGCATTGTCTGCTCTAACTAGCAGTGGCTATCCAGGGTTTCCGGCAAGAGTCTCTCCCAAACTTACCTGGAGATGCCATTGGGGATTGAACTGGGACCCTCTGTGTGCAAAGCAGATGCTCTACCTCTGCACAGCAGCCTGTCCCCTAAAATAAAATAAGGTTCCATTCCTCACAGTTCTGAATTATAGCTGACTTAATAGCTGCTCTCCACTGAATCAGACCATTGATCTCTCCAGTATTGGTGCATCAGGGGTAGGAGTTTGTTTGTTTGTTTGTTTGTTTGTTGCCTGGCTAGAATGTGTCCTTGGAGTTTTGCTTTCCTGGATAGCAGATTGGGAGAGGGGGTGTAGAACTGAGTCAACTGTACAAAGGGAACAACTTGCATTCATTGCTCCACCCATTACTGACACGTGACCCCCGCAAGCTTGCTCAGAAAGGGCCATGAGGTTCAAAAAGGTTCCTCACCCCTGATCTACACTGACTGGCAGCAACTTTCCAGGGTTTCAGACAATGGATATTCCTCCCTGGAAATGCTATTGAGGACTGAACTGGAGAGCTTCTGCATGCTTAGCAGATACTGCTGCTGAGCTCAGGAAGCTGCCTTATTTTTCATCCATCCAGCTCATTTTCTCAACACTGACAGGCAACAGCACTCTGGGGTTTCAGACAGGGTTACCTGTCTAGCCCTACCTGGAGATGCCATTGGAGACTGAATGTGGGACCCTCTGCATCCAAAGCAGATGCTCTGCTGCTGAACTATTGCTTCCCCATGCTTGGTTGTTTATGATTATTAAAAATAAGAGTGCAACTTTCCCCCTTTCATTCAGATGCGACTTTTAGACCAGGAGATTTGCAGACTTGGAGAGGAAAGAAAGAGGCTCACTGTTCAACTGAAGAAGGTAACCATTTGATCTCTAAGGTGCTCTTAAAAACAGCCTTACTCAGTGAACTGCTTTGTTTCATCATGCAAAAAAATGTTTGTATCTCAAGTTAGCTCCAGCTAGGATATATCTCTCATTACCGCAGATCACTGATGGTGCTGCTGCTCTGTTTCACATCAGTCATGTGCCATAACTCAGCCAAGTTATAGACTTACTAGTAAATTAAGCCTGTTAAGAAAAACAGGCGCTAGAAAGCTCTCTCTCTCTCTCTCTCTCTCACACACACACACACACATACCCCCCCCACTTCCCAGACCTGCACAAACAGTTCACCTGTCTCCCTCCCTCCCCCTCCCCCCCACACCTATCCCCCCACCCATCTCCCCCACCTCCCACATAGTTGGCCTCTCCCTCCCTCCCCCCGCACAGGCATCTCCCCCCCACAGCACCTGAAAATTGAAACCGCCGCGGCCTAGCGGAAAGCGCCGCTTCCCCTCCCTCGGTGAGCTCAGCTCCGCCCCGCGGAAGGGAGCCGAGCAGCCGGGTTCCGTGAGGGGAAAGATGTTGGGCGGCGCTCGGCGGCATGTGGCCTGCGCTTTGTCGGGCGGCGTGGACAGCGCCGTGGGGGCCCTGCTGCTGTGGCGGAGAGGTGAGGCAGCTTGGCGGCGAGTTTCAAACGGGGCCTAGCGCCTCGGCCTTCCCCACCCCCCCTCACGCGAGCTCCGTTTTTCTCCTCACGGGCCGCGGGAACAACCCCAGCCTGAGCAGGTGCGGGGGGAGAGAAAGGGACGGAGCGACCTGCGCCCTTCAACCCACCTCGCTCGCCGGACTCTGGCCAGGACGGCTGCGGGCAGGGGCGCTACGCGCCCCCGCCGCCAAGCGCCTATTGGAGGGCTGCGGGCAGGGGCGCTACGCGCCCCCGCCGCCAAGCCGCCGTCCTGCGGGGGGGGGCGGGCAGGGGCGCTACGCGCCCCCGGCGCCAAGCGCGTATTGGAGGGTTGCGGGCAGGGGCGCTACGCGCCCCCGCCGCCGTGTGTCACTGGCGCCAAGCGCCTATTGGAGGGCTGCGGGCAGGGGCGCTACGCGCCCCCGCCGCCGTGTGTCGCTGCAACGCGCAGGCGCAGTTGGCAATTCCTGTGACACACGGAAAGCAGTACGTCCCGACACAGGCTCTTTATTATATAGGATAAGCATTTGTGGGGGCTCAGAGACCATCTAGTCCAGTGTCTTGCTTTCTGTTCAGCTATTAAGGTGACAGTCTGAGCCTTGAAAAGCACATCAAATGAAAAGAAGTTAGAAGTGTAGCACTCCCACTTCCTTTTTCAGTTCTACAAGTTGTATGCAACTAAATTTTAATGGGCTCATTATGTTATTAATTGTGTTGGATAGAACCTTTTGCACTTTCCAAGGCAGGGGGTAGCTCTCCTCACCACCTTGTGGCACAGAAGGTGGAGCTCGGGGGCTTAGTGGGCATCGGGAAAAGTGGCACTGTTGTAACTCCTGAGTGCCACACTGGTGAACACATATGCCTTCAAATGGACTCTAAGCAGGTATTGGCTGTGTTCTTCCTGAGTCATAGGAGCACAGGGAAGCTGTGTTATACTGAGACCATTGGTCTATCTAGGTCAGTACTGTCTGCACTGACTGGCAGTGGCTGTTCAGGATTTCAGGCAGGGGACATCCAAAGCCCTAACTGAAGATACTGGCTAATGAAGCTGCCGCCTTCTGCATTCAAAATGGGTACCCCTCCACAGAGCTATGGCCCTTCATTTTAGCATCTAAGCCACTTCTTCCTCTAAAAGGAGCTGAATTCATCTTTAACCCACACACTGAGCATGGACTTGTTGTTATAAAAACAAATCAGGCAGCTGAAAGAAAACTGGGCTCTGTCTGAAAACTAGGTCTTCTTCAAAATGAAATTCCTGGCTCTTGTGTTTTCCAGGATTGCGGACGATCACAAGGTGATATGAAAGCGAACATCATCCTGAAGTCTCACATCATCTGCTGCACGCTGAGCACCAGTGGGAGTAGCATGCTGGCATCATCATTCCGGCGGCAGGGCTGTGACCCTCTGAGCTGTGTCATTGTGGATGAGGTTAGTGGCACTATGGCAGCAAGGGGGTATTCGGGGAAGAGGATGTCATCGGTAACTTTTCTGCATCACAGAAACCCTGTTCACTTTGGCTGGCTTTGTATTTATTTGATTGTTTATTTCCACCACTGACACCACCTTCTGACACTAAAAGCCCTCAAGGCAGCTTTTTTTGTTCAATGTGATTGATTGATTCTGGAGATATGGCCTGTTTTTTCTTCCTATTTTGAGATGTGCATGGTTTGCCTGGGTTTTTTTGTTGGAGGTACCGGTGAGTCAGAGCCTTGCCAGTTTTTCTTCCGTGAAATGGGTATTTTGTGGAGCCCATAGATTTCCAGATAGGCCCCTGAGCTCCAAAACGTTGGGTATCCCTTCGTTGGGTAACGAAGGATGCTGCCTTATACTGAATAAGACCATTGACCCATCTTGCCTATCCTGACTGGCTGCAGCTCTCCAGAGTTTCAGGCAAGAGTCTCTCCCAGCCCTACCTGGAGATGCCACTGGGGATTGAACCTGGGACCTTCTGCAAAGCATGTGCCCATGAGAGGCCTTAGAGAGGGCTCTCTTACCACCCTTTCTCTGCAGCATAACAACAGTAAATATACCTTGCCTATAAGGACTGCCACTTGTCTCCTCTTTCTCTGACCCCTGGGCCTGATCACCACTTTGCACAGCCTTCCTTCTGGCAGTAAGGATTTTTCCTTTTGCAGCTCAGACCAGTGGTTTCTTCATCCCAGAGAGCAGCACCCCCCTCTTTGAACCTTCTGCCAGCGAAGTCTTTCTCAAAGATGCATAGAGTAGGGGACTTGAGAGTTGCAAAGCTTGTTCTTGGTCCCAGAACCCCGATAAATATCAAGAAATTTATTATATTTTTGGACGTGAGCTGTCAAGCAAGCCGCCCTGTCCTGTCTTACAGCCTGGTTGAAGGCAGTCAATCTTGGGCCATGAGCAGGCTGTCCTCCGTCACTCCATTTAGCAAAACCTGACACTGTCCCCAGCCAGCCCCTGTCGTGGCATGAACAACATGCAGAGTGTTAATTTTCTGTTTGTGCTGAGATTTGAAAATGAGTTTTCCTCTTGGCTTGAGTGCTTTGCACATTTTTGAGGGTGGGCATTTTGACTTTGATGCCTAGATAACTTTTCCCCCAAACTGGCTATCCACCAATCTCAAGTTGAAGCCATCACCACCACTTAAAACAACAACAACCTCAACGCTTTAAAATTCAGTTGCTGTAATCCAAGAACAAAATAGTATTGTTTGTATGTTAACACTTAGATGTGCAGTCGAGCATTATGTTGAAAGGGCTCCCATTGGGGCTGGTAGGAGTTCCAAAACCTTTGATGGGCACTCGCTGGGTTGGGAGGGAAAACTGAACTAGATCAAAATAACCATACAGGGAAAGCAGAAATACATTGAAATGGGAGGCAGACAAATAAATGTTGGAGGGCTAGGAATTTGGGATATATATATATGTATATATTTAATGCAAGATCCTCAGGAACCTCTGTGGTTTGGATCTGAAGACCCTGGCTTTCCCCCTCTTCCTGAAAACTGGCTCCTGGGAGTCGCAGTGGATGAGCTGCAGATGTGGGGCTGGGGGTGGAAAGTGGGAGCATGATTTGATGCAAGATGGCTCCTGCAGCAAGATCTTAGGATCCATACCTGTGGCTTTTTGTCATTGCCTGGAATACACCTCTCTTCCTGTCACCCCATTCACACTGGTGTGTTTTTCTTCTTAAAAGGCTGCACAGTCTTGTGAGATTGAAAGTCTCATCCCGCTCACTCATGGCTGCAAAAAACTGGTCCTGGTTGGAGACCCAAAGCAGCTTCCTCCCACAGTTAAATCCATGGTGAGTATGGCACAAATTAAGATGTTTGGTCTATCCCAGGAAAGATGAAGTTGTGCAGCCGAGAGCTGGCATTCTGTTTATCTCATGACCCTGTTATTGGCATGAATAAAGTAGACCACCAACAGCTCCTTAATGGTATATGAGCTGTTTCCAGTGACGATAACTGAATTACTTTGCCTGATCAAATTAATCACAGTTTTGCAGGCTTTTCTGAAATCAGCCCATGTGGCCCCCAATTTGGTAGACAACAGTGCTTTTGGTGGAAGAAAGATTTATGTACCCAAGCACTCTGGGATACATTCCAGTGGCAGGTGAGGCAGAGTCAAAAGTGGGTAGAGCCAGTGTTTTAAAAATGCATTTTTAAAATGTATATCAAGAAATATTCCCATAGCAGTAGCCTTTGAGAGACTTTTGCTCCTCAAGCACCACTAATTCTCTTAGTTCTGATGCACCGCGGAGAACGTCAGAAGAGGGGAGATGTTCCTGCACTCTCTTTCTCTTTTGTCATCTTCCCCACATTCAAGTATATATAAAGTAGGGTTATTTCATGGGACTGTTAATTTCCCAAGCCTTTTAGGTAGCTCAAGAGGGCTCATTCAGTTGTAATCTCTACTTCAAACATCTCTTCTCTGCCGTGAACGTATCCCTGCCTCATTCCCTCCCTTCCCAATCTGTAAAATGGGCATAATAGTACTGATTTGTCTTTATAGGATGGTGGTAAGGATTATCACAAGGTAATGTACATGGGACACTTTGAGCCCTCTAAATCACTGTAAATGTTAAACTGTAAACTAATACTGATCTCCAAGCCCTCATGTTTATGTAGCCAAAATGGGCAGCTATGCACACAAAAATGCAGCTTGCAGCAGCCATGCACAAAATGCAACAGTCATACACAAGACGGAGGTATCAGCAGACTTGGTTTGGCCTCTCAGTTTGCAGAAGTACAAAAATATGGGTGGTGGTGGGGAACCTAATGTTGTTTCTTCTAAAAACAGCCCAGTGAGAACTGAGTGTGCCACTGCCTGTGAAATATTGGCTCACTCTTGGAGAGGGAAAAGACAAAAAACCCAGAGGGTGTGGAGTTAGCTGTATACCCTGAGCAATTTCACATGGCAACCTGTTGTTCTTTAGTTGCTGTCTGCACCAGACCCACCAACTGAAAATCTCATTCCTCCTCCTCTCTCTTGCTTCTTTCCCACATTGGCAGAAAGCTGAGGATTACGGCTACGGGCAGTCTCTGATGGAGCGGCTGTGCAGACAGTTGAATGGGCAGCTGCAGGAGAAAGTCATTGACAGGCTTCCAGTCCTGCGCTTGACCACTCAGTACAGGATGCACCCTGAGATCTGCCTCTTCCCTTCTAACTACGTCTATGACCGTGCCCTGAAAACTGACGGGTGTGTAGTCATCTTTTTATTACTGATTATCTCGCCTCAAGCCAACAGATGTTGCAGAAGAAGTTGACCTGAACATGGCAAAGGTTCCACTTTACCCTGGATTTTTCATAACTCCCAAGTCCAGTGGTAGTTTGGCTGTGCTCTCCAGATGTTGCTGGAGTCCAGCAGCCAGCAGGGCCAGTGGTCAGGGATGGGGGGACTTGTAGTCTGGCAACACCTGGACATCATAGCCGGTGTGGGTGTGGGTGGGTGTATTAGAGAGAGAGAGAGGGAATACACTTGCTCAGGCACTACAGGTGAGTTCTCAGGTGAGTGAAAATTCTGCACATGATCATAGGCATCCATCCTGACTCCTTCTGGCAACCTGATTTGATACTTAAACAATAATAATCTTTCTTTCTAACCATTTCTGAAATGTTACATTCCATGTGACTATTACATGGTGACTATTCTCATGGCGTTATAGGTGGACAGAAGAGAACCGATTCTCTATGGATTGGCCCTTCCTACCGTACCTCCTCTTTGATGTTTTGGATGCCCAGGAGAAACGGGAGAGCGAGTAAGATATTTGCTTGTTAAACGTGTAGTCCGCTTTTTTTCACGGTAGCTAGCAGCAGTGAAATAAAAAAGCAAAATACAAAATAAATTCAAGTAAAAACCAATACAAATTAAACATTATTGATTTGTTTTAATTTATTATATTTGTTAGCTGTTTTTTACACAAACAAGTCTCAAACCAATTTAACAGATTAAAAAACAAATAAGACTAAAAAGATTCAAAAAACAAAATGCAGAATTTTATAAACTTCTACTGCTTTGCCATTTCTCTAAAGTAAGAAGTCCCAAATGCTGCAGCCTTTCCTTATAGGGAGAGTTGTTGCATCCCCTTCATCGTTTGGGTTTCCCTTTTCTGAGCCTGGCTCAAGGCAATGTTAGTCCAGCATCCTGTCCTCACAGGGGCCAAACAGATGCCCCACTGGAAAGTCTGCAGCAGTCTTAATCTGGTCTTTCCCACTGTCCGCTACAGCAAGAGCAGGTGGCAGTTTTGCAGCCATGTCCTCCTTCACTGTTGGCAAAGAGTTTTGAGAGCTACCTTTTTTTCAGAGTTGGGGAGAACCATTAAGTCTGAAGTCATCTTTTAGGTCACCTAGCCAGAACCATGATGGGGCATGGTATGTCCCCCAAACCCCCCTCTAAGAGAAACAAACAGCCTGTGCTGACTTTTAACCTGAGGCACTCATCCACCTACAAGGCCTTCTGCTCATCCTTTTCTCCCTCCTCCCTTCCTTTTACTTCTTTCTTGTTCAGTTCCTTCATCAATCTCCAGGAAGTGAAACTGGTCATAGAATTACTGAAGTTAATTACAAAAACCAAGAAAGGCATCAACTCTCGTAACATTGGGATCATCACCCCATACAGTGCTCAGAAAAGAAGGATCCAGAGTGAGCTGCAGAAAGAGTTTGGAAGAGAAGAAAAGAGGTAGAAGCTTCGCAAGCCTTGAGTGATCAGGGAATTATGGGAATTTGAGTCCCTCAAGCAGGAGATGGAAGAATTCCTCTATGGAGAAAAGGCATTCCCTCAGAGAAAAGGGATGATGCTTCTCAGATCAGAGCTGGGGAACCTGTGTCCCCTCTCGATGCTGCTGGATTCCCAACAGCCCCAGTCAGGATGGCCTATTGGGGGTGGGGGATACTGTCCAGCACCACCTGGAGGGCCAGGGTTTCCCCATCCCTGTGGTGTACAAAGTGCAGTAGTCTGTCCATGATCTCCCTGCTGGATGAAGCCAAGGGTCCAGTTTATTTATTCATTGTGTTTATATCCCACCTTTTCCTCCAAGGAGCTCAAGGTGCTGTACATGGTTCTCTCTCTCCTCATTTAATTCCCACACCCGCCCTGTGAGGTAGGCTGAGCCGAGAGGCAGTGACTGGCCCAAGGCCGCCCACTTTCATGGCTGAGCAGGGATTTGAAGCCTGGTTTCCCAGCTCCTAGTCCAACACTCCAGCCACTACACCTCACTGCCTCCAGATGCTTCTAGGAAACCCACAAGCTGGGCACCTCGTCTTCAGAAGTGGACTGCTTCTGCATGTGGAGATTGCGCACTCCTTGCAGCCGCAGACAAGCCTCTCACCAACTCACCATCTCCCCTGCTCTCTGGAACACCTGACCGGTGACCTTCACTCCTTCATCTCCACCGCCCTCAGTGGCTGGAAGGCCTCCTATTCTTTTGTACAACTCCCATGATGCTTCCTTACTGACCCTTTGTGTCTGGAATTCCCTCTCCAAGAACACTTGCAGTGCACCATAATCCTCCCTATCTTCCTTCCTTCATATCGCTGGTGAGGCCTTTCATTTGAGGCCTTCCCTGCTGCTGAAGTACACTTGGGCAGTCATCCCTTGCTGGACTTGCCTGCACTTATTTCATAAAATAAAAACTTCCCTCCCTCTGTTTCCCTGTTGTTAAAATGTACATTGTAGGCTCCCTGGGGCAGGACTTCTTGGATGATAGTAAAGCTAGGGCTGACGTACGTCTGGATTTTACCAGACATTACCAGTTTTCTTCTAATGTCATAAGAGTGTGGCTTGTTTCCTTCTTAGTTTCACCTCTGCTTTCAGGAGGCAGTACTAGTAAAAAGAAATGTGTTGAATGGCTCTATACAACATTCCTTCCTTTTTCAGCATTGCAGAAGTCGACACTGTGGATGGGTTCCAGGGCCGTGAGAAGGACTGCATCATTGTCACCTGTGTTAGAGCGAAAAGCACACAAGGGTCAATTGGGTAAGGCTTTGCTGTTGTCTTGTGAGGTGTCAACTGGGGTGCCTGCTGGCAATTCTAGGGCTCGGGTGCAATCCTTGGGGTGCTCAAGTGTGTGGGGCATTGAGCCCCCTGTTGGTCTCTGGCCACATTCTTGCAGCCACCTGCGATGCCCATAAAGGAATTCAGGAGAGGAGAGGTTTGTGGTCCCACAATATTCTTTGCAGGGGGTGAGGGCAGGCCAAGGCCGTGTGAGCTTCATCACTGCAGCTCTTACTCCAATGAACTTCCCATTCCTGACGCTGGCATAATGGCTTCTCTGTGAGGGAGCTTCCGCTGTGTCTCAATGGGGGAGAGGAGAAATGGAGCACCAAACCCCTGTCCTCCCTGGCAGGCAAGGGGTTTGGTGCTCTCAGATGTGACCCAGCAGAATTGTTGGCCCCACAGAGGGCTGATGGGGTGAAATCAGGCAAACAGGGCTGCACTTCTTTTGGCTTTCCTTTACAGGTTTGGTTTTTTCCTGTTTTTTTGAGAAGGAGAAAAAGGTCACAGTTGTGCTAATGGTGCCTTTCTGTTTTGCAAGTCACCTTTGGAATGAATAAAATATTCAGGCACAGTTTTGAAATATTAACGAGAGAGTTTTCACATGAATCACAACAAATAATATTAATCTGCCAATGGTTTGTGCGTGTGTGGCTAAAGTCTAAAGCTTGTTCCCACCACCAGCCCACTTCCTTTCCACATGGGGGGGGGGTGGAAGGGCGCTCTGTGCTTGGAAGCCACATGGGGGGGGAGGGGGGAGCTGAAATTGCAAAAGCAGATCATGGACTGACTTCTAAGATTTATGCCCCAAGCTTCTCACTTTGCTCTTAAATGATGTCCAATAAAGGAGGCACCCAAGGAACAATTAAATTAAATGATAATTAAAGCTATCAATAAACAACCATTTTGAATGTTTTAAATTATAATCTTAAAAGGTATTTCATTAAAAAACCTATGGGGGAGGCAGAGAGAAGCTAAAATAATGCAAAGCAAGGGGGGGGAAACCATGTATAAATGAGTATCACTAATAAATATTCACCACTAATGAAATTGATCAAAATCATGGCCTCCAATGAAAAATGTAAAGCAGAAACATGGCAGCAGGGGGTTGTCTCTACTCAGAGGAGGCCCATTGAAATTATACATAGACATGGAAACTTTGGTAGGAATGCCTGCAACCTTTTAGTGCTGCACTTGCAAATGCATTTCTAATGCCCTTGAAACTCCTTGAAACAGGGATTTAGTTAACCCCACTGTGGTCAGCTAGGAGGACACAGGGGGCACTGCCCACCCTGAGCCAGCTTCACCTGTGGATTGTTTTGCCTTCTCCAGGTTCCTGAAGAGTCTGCAGCGTCTGAATGTCACCCTCACCCGAGCCAAGTTCAGCCTCTTTATCCTTGGACACCTGAAGACGCTCATGGTACGTGGAAGAAGGCATAACGTCTCTCTCTGGATATATACGTCAGCCCTCCTTGTAGAGAAAAGCAGGACTTGGAGGGCCAGTGGTGGTGCCCTGGCAGTGTGTGGGGCTTGGCCCAAGGGTCCCTGGGTTTAGACACCCCCACACTCTCCCATCACTTCCCAAACCCTACTTCATAGGGTTGTTTGGAGGAGCAGGGTGCCAACAGGCCCAGTACGCTGTATCTATAGGTGGTGCCCTCCGCCTGCCCTTGAAAAAGGGGCACAGAAGGCCCTGTTGGGGGGGGGTCAGTGCCACCTCAATTTTGCCCCTGCTTGTGGGCGCCCAGAGGAACCTGAAACTCGGGTTTCGTAGATTGTAAAACTTACGTTACTTTAGCTCTTTCACCAATTGATCTTAGACTGGCAGTATGGTATTCCAGAGCTAAGGAAGCTGTGGGCTGCTGGACTACAACTCCCATCACTCCTGGCCATTGAACACTGTGGTTTTTCATGCAAGACCAAGCATGGCATTTCCGGGAGGTGGCTCTTTTGGTCTGATCCACCAAGGTGGTTTGTGAGATACCGTTAGGGCCGGGGATCCTGCAGCTCTGCAGGTGTGCGACAGACAGCAGCCCCACCGGCCTGGCCAATGGTGAGGGGTGGTGAGAGATGGAGTTCAGCAACTTCTGCAGGGCCACAAAAGTTCCCCACTCCTTTCTCTGTGCTAGAATGCCAGCTGTGTGCAGGGGAGCGTTGATTCCAAGCAGAGAAAGGGATGCTGTCCTCTGCCATGCCGGTTGCCTCTGTCCCATCAGATTCCTGTCCTGCCAGTTTTCTCCAAGGGAGGCGCTTGGGCTGGGAGTGAGCCCAGTTGGGGGATAAAGCAGGTGGCATGGGGGACTCCCCTCTTTCCATCCTGCCACTTTCCTGCATGAGGTCACAATTACTCCCATATGGTCCTTTTTTCCAGCCTTGTACCGCAATGATTTTGCCACTAGAGGGCCTCCAATCCAGGTTTGTCCATTGGAAGTCCTGGCAATGATGGTTTGCTCCTGTAAAGTTCAGAGTTGTGAATGGATTCCTGTTAAACACTTGTTTCCCTGCTACTGCTGCTGCTTGTTTTGTAACTGCAGTGAGGAGGGAAGGATCCATATAGCCCGAGTACAGGCATATTGGAGGGATCCTCTGTTGTGTGCTCACAAACCACTGTTTACCAGTGGGTGTAATCCAGAGGAAATTTGTCCTCATTTCTCCTGACACCCATTATTACCGGTAGTGGTCTCTAGTGTTTTAGATTAATTTAGCCAGCCTTAGAGAAAGGGTGAAGAACACTTTTCAGGCTATGGCCCCCATTTTCCCCAACTGAAAGCTGTTGAGAGGTGCACTCCAAAAGCAAGGGAAGTCCAAGACCCACACAGTCAGACTCCCACTTTCCTGCAGTGCAGCAAAGAAGCTAGAATGGTCTCCTAAGCAGCAGGCAGTGGGGCTGAGAAGAAGTTGAAGGTTGGCAGGCCAGCTAGGAACACTAGGGGGCTGCCAAGTTCCCGTCCCTGCTTGAGACGGAAAGAGAACTGGGATCAAGTTACAAAAGCTTCTAGTTGGAGGCATCAGATTAATTCCCCCCAGTTTATAAACCACCACTACCCCCAAATTGTAAGAATTTGTTTTGTAAAAAAGAAAATTTCCTTTTGTAGGAAAATAAAGATTGGAACGCATTGATTCAGGATGCTCAGAAAAGAGGCTCCATCATCAAGACCTTCAACACCAAGTGCAACAATATTCCTTGCTATGCAAGTGCTGCTAAGATGATCCTGAAGCCCATGCCAGTCAAGCAGAGTCTGGCAAGAGCCATAATTGGGCAGGTGACCATGGTGGCCACATCGGGTGAAGCTCCTGCACAACATCCCCAGCCATCATCTTCTGGTGCCCCTGCTCCAGGGAACAGTGGGGCACCTCCAATGCCAGCATCCGGGGACTCCAGTTCCTCAAACCCACAGGCTACATCTCAGAATAGGCCAAGAGATCCGCGGCTGGCCAAGAGGGCAGAGGAAGGAATCAGAAGGAGCCCCACTGAGAGCCATAGCCCCACGGATCCCAAGCGACAGAAGACAACAGAGTAGCCCTACCTGTATAAGCAAGAACTCTTATTGTGGCTGCTGCATAGCCTTTTCCTGTACTGCCAGCTTTCTGGTTGGTTCCGTTCTCTGTAAGATAATGTTGTTGTTGTTTTGTTTAATATATTTTTAATAAACTATTTTCTTTGATAGCAATACAATATATTGAGTCTCTTGTTTTCAAGTCATAAAACCATTCAAACAAATCAGTCGTATCCGGAGTGAGACATTACTGTTATTGGCAATTTGAGATTGAGGGAAAAGAGGAAGTGGGAAGAGAGGAGGAAAGGGGGAGAATTTTTTTTTTTAGAATCATAGAATTGTGGAGTTTATGTCCTTATACATAGAATTGTAGAGCTGCCAGATCAGTATTAGCGACCCACTGGAAGAACATAAGTGGACTGTCGCATAATAAATAGCTAGATAAGAGTACAGCAGGTAGTCCTATCTGAAAAACTAAATCACCATACCCGACTCATGAGATGCACTGCAAAAAAAGGATTTCTTTTGTTATGTCATTCATTTGTAGAATTCATTAATAGTCAGCAAAGTTTGTTCCCACCAACAATTCACACAATGTCTTGAGGACTTACTCTAAATATTGTAGGAAATGACTGACTAAAGTGACAAGTTATTTTAAATGTTATATAATATACCTTTATGATAAAACTTTAAACAATGGGCTGGGGGTAGAGGCTTCACAGAGCAAGCCTCCGATTCAGCGTTTGCATTTACCTGCAACGTTCCAAGACAAAATGTAGCTATGGGGCTTAGGAGGAGGCCCCACCTGAGCACAGCATCCTCTCCAGATTTGGCAGAGGCAGCTGTGGAAATCCTGGACAAGGCAGGCCTCTGGGGAATCTGAGGAAAATGACAGGGTGGGGAAGTGTTTGTGTCATCCGTGGGGCAGGATATCACTGGCCTTGACTCCTTGGGAAGGCCCTGCAGATGTGACTGTACACCTCGGGGATTATGGTGGGCTCACTCACCCCTCTCCTTATACCTCACTTCCTTGGGTCCTAAATGCCATTAGAACTGAGAAGATTGATACAATGAGTGATCTATTATGAATTTCTAAAGTTTTCCCATTGAACCAGTGCATAAATACATTTGGTATTGACACTTTGCCTGTTTTCCTTTGTTGGAGACCTGGGGCTCAGCGGGGAGTCAGAGACTCCTGAGCTGAGCTTCCCTTGCCGATGCAATGCCTTTGCAGATATGTTGCTGTTATTTTCTCTTGACACTAGAGGATTTGGTTTGACAGGTGAAAGGCTGGGAAATGTGCGTGAGTGAATAGTTTGGTAATGTCTTTCACTCCACTTCCAATTTCCTGCTAACGCCATCTCAAAGGAATGGCCAGGTTACCCAAAAAAATGCAATCAGTAAGGCATTATCAGGTATCCTGGCAGACAGGAAAGAAGCAACACTCTCAAATTTCTGCTGGAGATTGCTTCCTCCTGTGATGTATGTACAGTCATACCTCATGTTATGATTGCTGCGGGTTACGTCTTTTCAGTTTCCGCTCCGTGCGAACCCAATCATGGATTACGTCCGCAACCTGAGCATCCGCTGTATGATTTTTTTGGAGTGGTCGTGGACTACAGGGTTGGCAATTGTCAAAGTCTTTATAGTGGCATGCACACCTCAGTTGTAGGTCTCGCCTCCTTGCAAGGAGAGGGAACTCTGCTGCAACAGAAAAATAAAGATCTGCCTTGCTTTCACTGCATCCTGCCTCCATCCACTCATCTCTGACCAATCATGGACCTTGGGGAGTTGGGCAGCAAAAGCCAACCCACCTACTTTTCTATAACAACAGACATGTAATGAATCACAGAGTTGGAAGAGACCCCAAGGGTCATGTAGCCCAGCCCCCTGCAATACAAGAATCTCAACTAAAGCATCCATGACAGGTGGCCATCCAATCTCTGCTTTAAAAACTTCCAACGAAGGAGAGTCCATCACCTCCTGAGACCCTTCCGCTGCCGAACAGCTCTTACTGTCCGTTTTCTTGATAAAAAAAGAAAAAGCGAACAATTAATAAATAAAGCAAACGAATCTGAAGTAGACCCCTTCTGAGTTTGGTGGTAAATATATTGCAGGAGGCGTGAGGAGGACCCTTTGGTCCTCCAGATGCTGATGAACTACAACTCCCATGATCCCTTGGCCCTGCTTGCTGGGCGCTGCTGTAGTCCAATCAGCAGCCAAATGGCCGAATGTTCCCCCGTCCCTTCCTCGATTAAAACCTCTGTTTACCGTTACCCAAGCATCCCGCACCCGCTTAGCAACCCCTGTTATTCCACGCCGCCCCCACTAGAGGGTGCTGTCCGACGTCCTTTCCTTTCTGTCCCGTCCCTTTCCGCAGGAACCAGCTCGACAGAGCTTGCGTTTCCCACCGGCGCTTTCCTGGGAGCGGACCCACTTCCGGTTGGCGTCAGGCTGGGAGCTCGTTGATTCTTCGGCAGGAGGCGCGTTGCAGGAGTCGGAGCGCGTCGTTGCCACGTGCTGAGCCCCGCGAGTTTCAGAGCCGGAGCCAGAGCGCTGGGTAAGTGGAGGGTCGAAGCACCGTGGAGTTAAGTGATCTTTATGCACGCTGCCCTACCTGAAAGATTATCATTATCATCATTATTATGAGTCATCTGGGAGAACTGAAGTTGTAAGACGCAGGACGATTTGGGCAGGGAGGGGCTATTCCTTTAAAAACTAGTACGTACTATATACCTATTAGGACGCCCCCTAAGTGGTGCTAGTTGCCTCCCCAATATCCTAATGCTCTGGTCTTCAGCTGTTGGGTCGGGACCCACTAGGTGGCTTCCAGCCTGATCCAGGTGGGATACCTCTTTTAATGCATGCATTTCATGTGCAGAAGCCGCTCCCGTGTGCAATCTTTTCAGTGCTGTGCCACAAAATCTATTATTAATTGAATTTGTTAGTCACTTTATCTAGCCCAGGGCAGCCAAAAGAAACTTACAACCAACCAGGATCTAGCAGAGCTATTGAGAAATGCTCTCTTCCCCCCGCCCCTGCTGCCAAGTGAACTAGATGTATAGTTTTGCAGATTACAGGGAGTACAGCTTGGAGGCAGTAATGCTTCTGAATAGCAATTGCTGGAACCGCAGGAGGAGAGGGTGCTCCTGCTTGTGGGCTTTCCATTAGGGCGTATGGTTGGTCACTGTGAGACTAGATCCCCTCCCCTATGTTTTGAGTGGTTCATGTTTTTATCTGTAAGCCACCTTGAGTCCCATCAGAGAAAAGGACATGGTACTGTATAAATAGATAGATAGATAGATAGATAGGCATTCGGCTTGATCTAGCAGGACTCTTATGTTCATATTCAAGATGCCAAGTTTCATATACAGTGGAACCTCGGTTCCCGAACGCCTTCCCTGTTCTCAAACGCCAAAAACCTGGAAGTAAATGCTTCCGTTTTTGAATGTTTTTCAGAACCCGAACGTGCAACGCGGCTTCCACTGAGTGCAAGAAGCTCTTGCAACCAATGGGAGGCCACGCCTCGGTTTTTGAATTTTTTGGAAGCCAAAACTATGGGGTTGCGGCACTCATCTTGCTTTCAGCCCTAGGGAGCCAGCATTTGTCTGCAGACAGCTTTCCTAAGCTGCTTCTGGCACAACGGGACACCGTGACAGAAGCCAGAGCTCATGGAAACACCATTTACCTTCCCGCCGCAGCAGTACCTATTTATCTACTTGCACTGGAATGCTTTTGAACTGCTAGGTTGGCAGGAGCTGGGACAGAGCAACAGGAGCTCACCCTGTTGTGGGGATTCGAACTACCAACTTTCTGATTGGAAAGCTCAAGAGGCTCAGTGGTTTAGCCCACAGCACCACCTGCTGTTTCATATATACAGCTATGCCATATGAGCATATCATTTGACATTTGTAGAGGGTTGGGTCTGCTTTGTCTCCTTTTGCTTCCAAAAATTGGTTTGAGGGAATCCAAGCAGGACTGTTAGGGTTATGGCCTTAGAGTTCTGGAATTTGTAGCCTATGAAGACACACCTTAGCCTTTCCCCACAAGCTTTTCAGAGAAAAATCATAATAAAAAAATCCTTTAAAAAATCCTTAGACTTCTAAGGTATAGCCTAAGAAACATTTTAGCAATGTTTCACTCCCAATTGACATACAGTGGTACCTCGGGTTACAGAAGTAATCTGTTTCGGGGGGTCCATTTTCAACCCGAAATTTACGCAACTAGAGGCGCCACTTCTGTGCATGCGTGCACGGTGGTAGACTGCTTCTGGGCATGCGTGTGCCGCGGAGATGTTCCGGTACTTCCGGGTTTGCCGCGGCTGTAAACCGAAGATTCTGTAATCTGGAGGTTACGCAACATGAGGTACCACTGTACATCACTGTCTTATTGCTCTGGCAGTCCTTTTTAAAGACAGATCTTTAAAAAGTTGTTTTGAAGTGTGTAATTGATGAGCAGAGGGATATCAGGTTTTTGGTTTTTTTAGTGATTGTATGACCACGTTGAGTGCCTTTTGGACCATGGGGGGAAATGAACTAATTAAATAAATACATAAGATTATGTTGTTATTATTGTGGAGTGCCTAAATTTGTTCTACATGGGATATAAAGTTTGACTTTTTGTTTCAGAAATGGTTGTGGAGAGAGGTCACTGACTGTCATGTCAGGATGGCAAAAATTAATACCAAAGAATCAAAAGCCCTAGCAGGCAACTCCACAAGTATATCAGAAAATTTAAAAAAACAACACAGGAAGGAGAAGAAGAAAACATTGTTTTGGAAAAAGAAAATAAAAGGGGCAAGGAAGAAAGCACAAAAGGATTCCAAAGCCATGGCAAATATGCCTCCGAAAAATTCCCAGGAAGTTTCATGCAACTGGAAGGCCTTGCAGGAGGTATGACTGGACAATCTGTGAGCCTTTATCTTCTAGAGGCTGTTTTTGGTGGTCCTCCAGCTCCCCATCCTCTACCTCAGCTGGAGCAGCACAGCCAAGCTGGCAGACATGGTGGTGAATGTGTGTGCTGTTCCTCCTCTTCCACTGCTGCTGCTGCTGCAGGAGCTCTGTGTGGTGAACACAAGCCACCACTTGTACCTGCTTGGAGCGTGGCTGCGTCCCCAGAGAAGTGTGGGGTGGGTGGGTGTCTTTGCGTATCTTGTCTCTGTATTTCAGTGTGTGGAATGCTGTGTTCCAGTATGGAATACTTTACTTTCTTTTTTTGCAATACAGAGATGTTTGAGCTTTCGGATGGACCAGTTGGGAGAGAGAAAGGAATTTTGGTGCAGAGAAGTGTGGGGTGGGTGGGTGTCTGTGAACAAGCGTTTTCGGGCATGAATGTCATAAAGTCCAAAACTTGAAACAACTTAGCAGACAATTCACTCGAGAGTTGCCTGCGGATGCCAACAACCAACCTCAAGGCAGACATCGATCCAAATTGTGATGAATTCTATATCCCAGACATCCATTTGATGTCTGCGTTGTTAATGAATGTGCATGCATCTGTTTGTGCATTAGATCTGTTTAATAAATAAATATGCTAAATCCGCTAATTGCCTATTTAATTAAATATATTAAATAATATTGACTATATTGCAAACACATTAGTTTACATTATGGAAATTTAATTCATTGTGCAGCCCCCAGATTCTGTGTTGAAGTATGCTTGCGGCCCATTTGGTCCGAGACGTTGCACCACCCTGTTCCAGAGGATATGACAAGAACAGCGTGTCTTGGATGTGAAAGTCCTATGTTAAACCCTCACTTGGTCTTCTGTAGTTATTCCTAGCCTCCCTGGTGGAGATTACAATGTGGTTGTTGAGGGGTGAGAGTGTTATGCCGACCAGATGGGAATCTGCATGGAATTGCTCTGATTTGGGTTTCTTGGTTTGTTTTTCAGCTTCTGAAACCAAAGGCTGCCATTCTGGAATCTGCTCTTACTGCCCCCAGCACATATTCCAAGGGAAAAAACAAAGCCACAGAGGGAGGAGCTGCCCTCAAAATGTCAAAGGTAAACAGAAGTGAGAGGATGCTGGCATCCATACCTCCAGAAAAGGCCAAGAAGAATCAGGCTGAACTTTTTGCTCATCCAGTTTCTGCAAGCTCTGAAAAGCCTGTACATGGGAAGAACTCGCACCAGGCCCAGGAGGATGGAAAAGAGCCCAAGGGAGGCCATAGAAGGGGCAATGTTGAGAGGAAATATGGGGACATTAAACAGAAAAGAAGGAAAGCAGAAGAAGAAGTGGAACCAGCAGAGTAAGTCTTTTTCAGCCTTGTGCTTAATGATCTTTAGGCAGAGCTGGCAAAAGAGATCAGGTTTCTCAGCACCAGCTGCAGATGTATAGGCCCCTAGTTTCTTCATGCAGCACACAGTTAAACTGCGGAACTCCCTCCCACAGGAGGCAGTGATGGCCCCCAACTTAATGACATTAAAAGAGGATTAGCCTTCTCCATGAATTTGTCTATCAATGGCTGCTAGTCAGGATGGCTATTCTCTTGTCTCCACATTTGGAGGCAGTAATGCTCCCAAATACAAGTTGCTGGAAATCACAGAAGGGGAGAGATGCCCTTGTGCTCAGTTCCTGTTTGCAGGAGTCCCACAGGCTTCTGGTTAGCCATTGTGAGAACAGGATCCTGAGCTAGATGAGCCATTGGTCATCTTATCTTCCTATGTAGGAGCATAGCAACAGGCAGAACCAAAATAATTTCACTTGTAGCCACTTGTGAAATTACCTGCTGCGTATTTCAGCTGGAGGTTGGGTGTGTGTTTAAATTTGCAGATCAGTTGGGTAGCAACTCTTTTAAGACAGAGCAGTCCCACTGAGGTCAACATCTGATTTGCAGTGTTGAAAATTTTATGGGCATGTTCATCAAACATGTTTACATAGAATCTGTGCTGCACGGACTGATTCTATTACCAATGACACTTTTTACAGGCACTATGGACATCCCATTCAGATATGATCCATTCCCTGCCCTCGTTTTCCATACCACAAATAATTTTATACACTTCTATCATGTTGCTTCTTATTCGCCTTATCTCTAAACTTAAAAAGCCCCAAATACTGTAACCTATCCCTATAAGGAAGTTTATTAAATCTGAGTTACTTCAAGAAGATGCATCAGATTTATAGCTTACACTTCTTCAATGAAACTTAGGGAGGCATACAAAGGATTATGCCATTCTTATTCTCACAACAACCTTAAAAGGTGGGCAAGGCTAAGTGATAAAGAGTGGCCCAAATGAAGTCCTCGGCTACATGGAGACATGAATCACCACCCATCTCCATTGCAGCTGCCTGACTGTTTTGCCTGGTTAATACTTTGTGCATTTTTTCTTGTCACCTATCTTTTGCTTTCCCTTCTAGTATCTGGTTTGATGATGTTGATCCTGATGATATTGAGGCAGCCTTGGGTCCAGAAGCAGCAAAAATTGCCCGAAAAAATCTGGGCATCCCAGAAGTCAGACCCCAGCAGTTAGCAGAAGAAACACTGGTTAAAGAAAAGGCTTTTGACGGGTAAATGTTTCTCAGTAAATCTGATACTTAATAGCACATGCCTTTGAACTGTTGCAACAATATTAATTGAACATTAAACTGCCTTTGAATTGATGGATAAATGGATTCATTAAATACATCTTCATGTTATTAAAAGAAAATTCAACAGAGGAGCAGTATGAGGCATTAAAAGAGCTTATAGTTTAACAGGGGAAATTCTGATTCTCACTGTTAAAAGAAAAAACCCCCCAGCATCTTCAATATTTTCTGCTTTGTGCCTGTTAACAGTTAATATGCTGGAACTAAAATAGCATGGGAATGAAAATGTGCACACTCACAAACACCAGCATGCTCTTAACACACAGCACCACCATTTGAAAATTTTTCCTTGTCAATTTGTTGAAGAAGCACCCTACAAATTCTTTCAGTATCTCATTATTACAAGCCTGGTCACTAGTAAAAGAGGACTTATTAAGAGGTTTAACTTTAGGTTAGTATTGATTCCCATGAAAAGATTGGCAAATTAAATATGGCAAATAACACATAGGAAAATTGACTAGCAAAATAAGTTTTCCACAAGATTTGAAGCATACTCTTGCAACTCTCTCTTCAGCTTTATCATGCAAATGGCTTAAAAAGAAAACAGAGGAACCCCCCCCCACACACACACACACTATAAAACATTTTGGTAAAACAAACTGTGTATTGCCTTCTATACAAATGGTTGTCTGGTACAGGAATTTACTACATTATTTGGGTATTATTTTAGATGTAATGTCTTCTGTGTAGTGTGGGATATTTAATGTGTGTACAGTGTTGTTATATGTTGTAACCTAATTTTTTGAAAATGCACCCACTAAATTAATTGGCTCCCCCTAATTAAAGCTTTCGTTAATCAATTTTCCAGTCAGACTGATTTAACACTGCAGCTGCTTAACTGTGCAGCCTATTTTATGTTGGGAATAAGCTCTCTCTAGTTAGGGCCAAGTTCTGGGCAAAGAGCTCTTTAAATCCTTTCCCCAGAAATGTTGATGTCCTACGGAGGCAGCTGGTTAACATAATAATAAGGCTCTCTCCTTTTTGGCAGCCTAACCAAAGCTGTGGCCATGGACTGTGAAATGGTGGGTGTGGGACCCACAGGCAAAGACAGCATTGTGGCCCGTGTGTCCATTGTGAACCTCTTTGGCAAGTGTGTTTACGACAAGTATGTCAAGGCAATGGAAAAAGTGACGGACTACAGGACGGCTGTCAGTGGGATTCGGCCTGAAAACCTAAAGACAGGTTGGTGCTCTGTGGGTGTACTGATTTCATATTATGACTGTAAGGAGCTGTATTTTATTGAGTCAGGCCATGTCTGTACTATACATTTAAAGCACCATTCTATGACAGAACAGTCATGGCTCCCCTCCCCCCCAAATATATATATATATATATATATATATATATATATATATATATATTGGAAGTGCAGTTTGTGCAAGCTGCTGACAATTGTTTGGAGAGTCCCTCTTCCCCTCCAAGAGCTGCAATTCCCAGAGTTCCCTGGGAAGAAGGATTGTTTATACCACTTTGGGAATTGTAGTTCTGCAAGGGAATCAGAATACTGTAATAGAATTGTAGAGTTGGAAGGGAACCACAAAATGCCTGTTATTTTCAAAAAGGCCCAGATTGTCCCCCTCCTTAGCAATTGCTATCTGATGGGTTCTGATCAGATTTCATTCTGGTGTAAACTGACCCATTGCTCCATATTTATTAATATTGAAGAAGATGGTAGTGTAAACAATCTTTATACTTCACTCAGTCACAGTTATGGTTAGTTATGGGTTTTTCTTCTGATTGATGTGTACATCGTGCTGACTTTTTACAGCTATGTTCTCAAAAATCAGTACACATACTATATATTAAAATAAAGAAAAGCCCTTGTGTGGTGTGTTTCTGTGGACTCTTGTTGTGCTTTTGCTGAGAACATTTTTCTCTGTGTTTCTTTGGTTGTTCAGGTGAGGATTTTAAAATCGTTCAGGAGGAAGTGGCCAGCATCCTAAAAGGAAGGGTCCTTGTTGGTCATGCTCTTCACAATGACTTAAAGGTACGGAGCCCTTAACTTTATTTTTTTTTGTATTGAATTTTTATATATCTGTTTCTATGCTGCTCTTCATCAGAAGGTCACAAGGCAGTTTACAATAAAAAATACAAAAAATATATAGCATAGTAAAAAATAATAATCCCTCCTCCACAATATTTTATATCCCACCTTTTTCTCCAAAAAGCTCAAGGTGGTGTACATGGTTCTCCTCATTTAATCCCTACAACAACCCTGTGAAGTAGGTTAGGCTGAGAGGGGCAGTGACTAGCCCAAGATCACAGCCATAAGCTTCATGGCTGACTGGGGATTTGAACCCTGGTATCCCAGGTCATAGTCTGACATGCTACCACTGTACCACACTGGCTCATTGTCTTTCAACCCTTGCCTTTCATTGTTGGTATTCAGAGACTTGCAACCAGTCTGGTTTTTCATCTGTTTCTCCCACCCCGAACTCAACCAGAGAGGCTACACTTCCTCTCTTCTTGAGGTCTCCCACTCTGAGATGTCCTATGCTGGGCTGTGATTGTTCTCTTGTCAGCTGAAGTTTGAATTGCAGTTTGCAAGCCCAGTTGCTTCTCACTCAGGTTACCTGTTCACGTTTCAACTGTGCGTGCTACTCTGAAGTCTCGATTAATCAATTACTACATGATTTTCAGCACCGTGAGCAATGTTCACAGTGGAAACCTTTTGACCATTTTCAGATCTTGTTTCTTGACCACCCCAAGAAGAAAATCCGGGATACACAAAGATACAAGCCTTTTAAACAAGAGGTCAAGGTAGGAACTGAGAGACATCCCCCTCTCCCATCTCAAATCAACAGACTCTACATTGGGGTTGGGAACCTCTGCCCTGTGGGCTGGCTGGTCTTGGCCCAATAAGGGGTGCCACCTGTAAATCCTGATGAGTGGGGGAGGGCTCAATATTGCTGAGAGCTGCTTCCTGTGTGCATTCCCTGTAAACATTGTGCTGGTGAAGCAGACTCCTTTCATTACCGCAGGCCAACTTTGACAGCTGAGAATGATTGCCCACCTATTATTCACCTGACAGCACATGTTGGACAGTGCATGGGCCTGCCACCTGTCAAAAGCTGGCTTTCAGTGTGGGGGTGAGATAAAGATCTGGCCCGCTGGGCCAAAAAAGGTTCCCCTCTCTTTTAAATTGAAAAGTATGGAGGCCACTAGAACTTGGGGCTGTTGATCATTCCACTGCCATTTTCCTTCTGGACAAGTTTCATTGGTCTGGCAGCTCAAATGCAAATCTTCTGGTCCAAGTGCCAGCTGTCATTTCGCTCCCAGCTTTTTGATGGGAAAGCCCACTGCTTCATCTTCTCAATCCAGGAACACCAGGGACTCACACAATTTGGGGAACAAGTGTTTAATGAATCTGTATTTAAATGAGAATCAGTAAAAATGTCTTGTATTCCACTACTTTCGGATCAGGCATCTGGAACATGGGGAGTCCCCTTTTGAATTTTTTTATAATTGGAATATATAATTGGTGGTATCATTATTATTATTATTTGGAATGATTTGATTTGATTTGTCATTAATTGGAGGATTTTATTGAAAATGAATAAAAATTATTTACAAAAAAAGAGAGAGAGAGAGAATCAGGACTTGGAAGATAAACCACTAATGGGATTTTTCCTAGGGACAGCATGTGGTTATAGCCATATTCAGGAAGGACTTGAAAGGTGCAAATTGGAATACTTGGTACAAAAGAATATGGCATATTGGACTTATGGAAAAATTGACTTATTACCATACTTTTCTGTCTATAAGATATCCCCATTGATAAGATTTTTGGAGTCTCAAATTTCAGAAAAAGGGGGAGAGATGACTCCACTTTTTTGCAGAGGATTGCCCAATGTTTTACAGCTTGTGGGGGGGGGGGATTGCCAAAAATCGCTCACACAGAGCATCCATGCTGACAATCGCCAGCAGCTGACAATCACCCACTTGCCACAGCGACAGCCAATCGCAAACAGACCCTTCCCCAGCAAAAAATATCTTACCCGACTGAGAAAAGCTGTCCGCTGGCAATCGCGCGCATCCCAGAACAGTAGCCATCAATCGCAGCAGTGACAGCCAATCCACAGCAGTGTTTGCTGCAGAAACCAATCACCAACCCAATTAGAGAAGCAGCAGCCAATCCAAAGCAGCCCTTCTAGCAGCCAACAATTGTCACTGAAAAGCTCCTGCTTGCAGCTGCAGCCAATCACCCGTCCACCCCATTCATGTATAAGACGAGGCACGTTTTTAAACACAATTTTAGAGTAAATAAACCTTGTCTTATGCATGGAAAAGTACGGTAATTGACAAATGGACAGAATTAAGATAGGCAAGAGGAACAAAGCACAAATATACTTTGTGGGAGAAGTGAGGAGCTTTATTTCATTTACAAATTCTCCAGAAAATCAAAGACCACTTCCAAAGGTTTATACTGACTTGTGGATCATTTAATAAGAGTGAGTTTTACAGATGTGTAAAACGCGTTATAAGTAGTGGCGTATGTACAGGAATATAGGTTTTCATAATGTATTTGGTAGGATCTCTGGGAAATGTAAACAAACAAACAAACAAACAGGGAATCCCTCCCAAGCTGTAGCATGGGAGCCCCCTACCTAAAGTGGACTCCTTTATTTCAGGGTAGGAAGTAAAAAGGCATTGTCCAGCTGTGTGCTTTGTAGGTTTTATTTAACAGACATAAGGGAGATTTGTGCGTCATCCATTAATGCAAATGGTCAAGACCAAAGCAGATTGACTTTTGTGGTAATCTTGGATCCCTTGAGCTTTCTCAACAATTAGACCTGTCAGGATTTGTTAGCGTAGGCCAAGCAACACAAAGAAATCAAGCACAGTTCCTCCGCTTCAAACCATGATTTCTTCTTTCATATAGAGTGGGAGGCCCTCTCTGAAGCTGCTCTGTGAGAAACTGCTGAATGTGAAGGTGCAAGCTTTGGAACACAGTTCAGTAGGTATTCTTTCATTAGGTTCTGGTTGCAAGTGACGTATTATTCCTGGCTCAGAAAGGAAATAATGGGGAAATGTATTCTATTTTATTGGGGAGCTGGCTCTTGTTTAACCCTGGGCTATCTCCTAATTGGTTATATTTCCTCTTCTTTTTCTAAGAAATTACAACTTTTAATAAATTCTTATTGGTACACTGGTCATCACTTCTTAACACTGCTACCCCCCCTTATCTAACCCACTTTACATAAGCTTTACCAAAATGGAACATCTTGTGTTTCCAGCTTTTTTTTTTTTTTTTTGCTAAAAATAGCAAAAACAGAAAACTGGTCATGTTACTTTTTTTCTTCCTTAGTAGTGTCAAAGAGACTTTACAGTGCAGTTCCAGGCATGTATACTCAGCAGTAAACCCCCATGTCCACTCAGATGTAAGGCTGATTGGGTTCAATGTATCTTACACCCAGGAAATTGCATATAGGATTGCAGCTTAAGTGTCCCAACAGTTTTCTATGCCATTTTCACAAATGATGTGTTTGAATCTTAAAATAAAGATGAGTTCACACATGTCATTGTCACGTATCAACTGATAATTTGCATATATAACACAGCCATCAAAAAACAGATGCCTCAGAGAGGGCTTTTATATGATCTGAAAGACTATGCTTTTTAATGGGGAGGACCATAGCTCTGTGGTAGAGCATCTCATTTGAATGTAGAAGGGCCCAGGTATAATCCCATGCAGGACTAAGAAAATGTTCTTTGTCTGAAACCCTGGAGAGCCACTACCTGTTAGTGGAGACAATACTGAGCTAGATGAGCCAATGGTCTGACTCAGTTAAAGGCGGCTTCTTATGTTCCTATTAAGTTTTTATATTTCTATCCCACCTTTCTTTTTCAAATGAAAACCAAAGTAGTTAATGCAAGCCTTATGAAATGCTTTTCTTCCTCATGTGATGTGGCTGGTTGCTGGTAGAATATGTAATGCACCAGCCTTCCAAATCAGGGGAAGGGTTATAATTTGGTCATTTAAGATGCCCATTGTTGTTTGTAGAAATGTGAGAGTAATTAGGGAAAACCAGGAGTTACATCATTCCTGCAGTCAGGTCACTTGGCAAGATTTCATCCTGTTGATTCCATCACTTGACACAAAGTCAACTAATTCAGTGTGTCCTAAACTTGTTGCTCATTTCTCTCTCTCTCAGATTCAGGATGCCCAAGCAGCCATGAGGCTGTACATGATGGCGAGGAAGCAGTGGGAAGCCTCGCTCAAAGAAAAATCAAAGACCAAGAAATAATAAATCTGAGTATCTCTGGATATGTGTATATGTGGCTGTAAAGGTGGGATAGCATTCAATTTCGTTGTACTATGTACAATGACAATAAAATATCTATCTATCTATCTATCTATCTATCTATCTATCTATCTATCTATCTATCTAGCTCACTGTACTGCCCAGCACTGACTGAGTAAAAATATCAGTTGTCAATCTGGCCTTTTCCCCTTGGACCCTTTTGTTTGCCCTTGGTCAGCTACCATACAGAAATTACTCCCAAGTTATTCAGTTATGAAACCCTTCTATTTGCTTCTGCAACTGACAGCTTCCTGGAGCCTCTCTCTCATAAGCTTGGGACACAGTGAAACACAATGATTTCCTTACCTGCAACAGTTAACTGTGTTCTGGTTGCCTTCAAATTTGCTATTTGATATACCATTCAAGGATAGCACAAGCCCAAGAACCAAACTAGTGCGTCACCTGCTGCTCTGAGGAAGTCTATGATTTCTCTCCATAAATGCTCTGAAAAGAGAGAAACAACTGCCTCTACCCATAACCCCGCTTTTGAAGATAGTGTGCTTGTTTGCACATAGAGCTGACTGTACTATCATATTGAAAATATATGAACATTTTGCCAACTCTACATACCATTGAGCTCCTGTTGAGATAAATCAGGTTCCTGCTTTCAAACAGGCTGTTGAAATTAGACAACTTGTTCCCCCCTAAAGTGAAACATGAGCCAGCCTAAATGTTGATATGGCTTATGTACAAGCAGATGGGAACCAGCAGGGCCCAAGGCATTGTTGCTGGACAATGAATGAATCGTTTGAAAGGTGAACAGCTGTAGCAAGCACACCTCTGGCATCAGTTTGGTGAACATACAAAGCTGTCAGAAGTTAAAGAGCCCAGAACCATTGGCCTGAGTGCCAGAGGAAATCTACATAAACTTCAACATCTATGTAAACTTGTATATGTGTAAGCTGGAAGCATAATAAGCCATGAAAATAGAGGCACTTCATGTTTCTGGTGACAACTCTGCTTGTAAACACTGATAATCAGTTGGCTTACAATTCCTTTCAGATCACCAGCTGCTTTCTGTCACTAGCATCCAGAGAACTAGTTCTGCAGGCAGAAAGGGGAGCTTTAGGCATGATTTCTCGCTCTTCAAATAGCAGCGTTCTCCACCGTGCATGGCAAGCTGCTTTTGAAAGGGGTGAGTTTCAAGAGCAAGTAAAAATAAAAGTATATGGATCAGCAAAAATCCCCAAAATTCATTGGATTAGTTAAATATCTGCATCTGAAGCTGAATATCTCTGCAACACCACAGACAAGGGACAAAGTAGATGCCTTAATTGGATTTCCTAATTTTTAAAATAGCATTGACTACGAAACTGAAGGACCACATATTCTCATCTGGTATTCATATTTATTGACTGTTTTGTAAAACAAAAGTGTATAGAAGGTTTAAGATTTCCCTGAAATATGGCAGGTTCCTTGAATGCTGTTGCTGACTTACAAATAGTGCAAAGAAGCAATCTTCTAGAGTGAGACGTGTCTCATTTCAGGCAAGGAGCCCTGCAGGTAGGGGTAAAAGATACATGCTTTAAAGAATACTTCTGAATATTCAGAGCTTTCAAAATAAAGAGCTGATGTTTGTGTTTTGATATCATTTACCTTTTTTCTGCAGGTTAGAGAGTGCCTTTTCTGCCAGAGCAACTATTTCCTGGTTGGGGAAATAAGCAAATGTCAGATGCCAGTTTTTGTTTTGTTTTTAAAACTTCTTTTCATTGAGGTACGGTAGCTCCTTTTTTATGCCAATCCTCCTACGACTTTCAGATGTGTCTTTAAAGCATGACAATGAAAACTAATGAATGCAAGATTGAAGTACTGAATCAAAGGCCACATTTGTACCCTGCATTTAAAGCACAACGGTGCCACTTTAAATAGTCATGGCTTCCCCCAAAGAATCTTGGCAAGTGCAGTTAGTTAAGGGTGCTGCAGGTTGTTAGGAGTCCCCATTTCCTCTCTCAGAGTGGTTCAGCTGTCGGTCCCTCTGAAAGAGCAATAGGAATATCCTAACAACTCTCAGCACCCTTAACCAGCTACAGTTGCCAGGATTCTTTGGGAGAAGCCATGGCTGTTTAAAGTGGCATTGTAGTGCTTTCAATACAGGGTGTTCTTAAATGCATCTTGTTTTTTAAAACAAGATGCCAGGGGCGTCTTACCCATAGAGGTTAGTGGTGCGGGGCGCCACGTTCTGGAGGGCGCCAGGGAAGAGACGGAGGCTGGACGCGGCGCCTTCTGCCATCAGCTCGTCACCCTTGTCTGACTCCGCCATGCTGCGCCGAAGCAGCTCTGCACCTGGAGCCTGCGTCTGCCATGGCCACCGTGGCACGAAGTGGCCAGCTGAGCCAGGAGGTGCCGCGTCCAGCCTCCGCCTCTTCTCTGCCGGAGGAGCTGCCCTCCAGCCACAGCCCGCCTCCTCCAGCCCCACCGTCCTCCCTAAAAAAACTCTGGGAAACAGGTGGGTAGGTGCCGGAGGGAGCTTTGCACCACGGTGCTGGATATGCTTAAGACGGCCCTGCAAGATGCCCTCAGTGGTACCCTGTTTGTTTGTTCCTGACACACACTAATTCCTTCACTTGTTTTCTCCTTTGAGACCCAATCCATGCAGCCATTCAGTGATGTAGCATAAGGCAAGATGCTGCTGTATCTCCTTTCTCTTCTCTTGCTGCTTGACATGCTTAGAGAGGGCAAGTGAAGAACTCCCTGGGCTTACTACTGTTTTGTTACATTTCTACACAGCTCTTTGACCATTTAGGGATGGGGCCATGGCTCAGTGGTGTTTATTGATTTAATGTTTTTATCTCCCGCCTTTCTCCCAAGTTGGGATTTAAGGTAGCTTCCAACCTTTAAATCACCATTATAAAATGCAAAGTTAATAAAAACACACTACTTAAAAACTATAGGTAAAATACATCAAAATGTGTAGAAGCAGCAATTAAATTGGGTTTGTCCAGACAGCAGCCCAGCAATCAGAATCGTCTGTGCCTATGTTTCCAAAGGTCTGTCTGAATAGAAATACCTTAACTTGCCAGTGGAGGGATAAAAAACTCTAACCTCTTGGGAGGGAATTCCACAATGTGTGAATCTCATGTCACCACTAGCCATGCTCCTGATGTTGATAAGACCAAGAGAAGGTGCTCACCTGAGGATCTTAGCACCTAGGCAGGTCCATAAGGGGAGTTAATATCTGTCAGGTACTGGGCCAAAGCCATATAAGTAGACTACCTTGCTTTGAATGCAGAGGGCCCCAGGTTCAGTCCCAGCATTTCCAGGTGGGGCTGTTGTAGGCCAGATGCTATTATATTATCCCTTCTAGGTAGCTATAGAAAAGCCAGGGCTTCTTACTGAAGCGTCAAGGTTGTCCACTGTAATCTCTAGCATCCTTGCTTACCAGACTAGATGTAAACCGGTTCTTCATTTCAGTCAGCAACTCAGTAATGTGTTGGGAAACCATCTCCAAAACTATTTCCTCTGCATTTCAAAGAAAGGGAAGAATCAACCCTTGTTATGCAGTGAGCATTACTAATTAATTTCCCTGCCTGTTGTTTGACCTTCCTCAACAATGGTGGCATCCTATGATATCAGATGTGTAGTGGGTAAAGGGCCATAGCTAGGTGATAGAGAATCTGCTTTGCATGCAGAACATCCCAAGTTCAATCCTTACTGGCATCTCCTGGTAGGGCTGGGAGAGACTGCTGTCTGAAGTCGTGGAGTGCTTCTGACAGTCAGTGTGGACAATACGGAGCTATATAGACCCCAGTAGACTGACTGGAAGCTGCAACAGTTGCACTAGTGGGAGCTTGTTATGCAGCAAATTGTGTAAGGTTGCTGTAGCCTTGTGCAATCTATTGCCCAACAATGTTCCACTGGCACAAAACATTTTGCTTGTGGAACATGTATACCACTAACTGGGTTGTATCCAATGCTAGTCCTGCTCAGAGTAGGCCCATTGAAAGTAATAAACATGAATGACTTAGGTCCATCGATTTCAGAGGGTCTACTCACTAAGTAAAACTTAATAAAAAATTCCTTCCAGTAGCATTTATTTATTTATTATTTTGTTTCGACTACGGCAGACCAACACGGCTACCTACCTGTAAGTAAAACTTAGTTGAATACAACCCAGAGACTTTTAACTGGGTGCTACATTTGATACAACCCTTACTGGTTTAGATTTCTAGTGCACTCCATCCCTCAAGGCTTGGAGTAAAAATTCCTCCTCATTGGGCTTGCTTGTGAGGGAGGTTGGTAATTCATTAACCATTTTTACTTGCTCAAGGCTACCTTGAAAGTCCTTGTTTAAACATGGATTGGAACCCAAGGCCCAGATCCTTCTCCCCACCCCCTATTGGTTTGCAGAGCACACAGGCTGGGATTCCAAAGAAGACAGACTTGCCATATTTAAACATCTCGTTAATCAACATGCAAATGTTTTCCACAACTTCAGGATCCTCACGGTGGAGCTCATAGCAGGCTTTGAGCAGGACAATCCCGTTGCCCTTCTCATCAGTTACTATGAACCGGAAACCACACAACTCTGGAAAAAGGGAGACAGTTTGTTAATCAGAAGGTTCCTGACCACCACCAGTCTTCTTCTGCAAACAATATGTTGTCCACCTGCACTGTGGTGAAAGTTGAACCACTCTGGAGTGCCCAGGCACAACCTTGCCATGCTCTGCATCTATTAGCACTGGCCTGTGTTCCTCTGGGTGCCTTAAGAAATAGTTAATGGCTTGGCAATGATTGTGTGGGACCACTGATTATTTTCATTAATTGGTTGTTTTAAAATTACACCCTTCCGTAGCAATAAATAAGTAAATATCTAGGTATATATTAAAAATACACCATAAACACAGCCCATAATCTGATGTGTAAAATATAATTTAACCTAGACTAACCCAAAAAGTTCGGATGCCTGCAAAAGTTTGGGATTGTTTATATTCATGTAATCAATAAAACAGTAACCAGTCAGCTGTAAATGAGCCTTTGCACCTCTGTCTTTTACCTAGTTGTATGTTCTTTGTCAACATCTCAGGGTGAAATGCCAAACCCCTTTAAGCCATTTCTAAATCTTTCCAATGGCAACAACGACTACCGGTAGTCTGTCAACCCTATCCACATCTCACTCATGGAAAGTCCTGTATGGTTCAATTGCATTATTCTGAATCGTTGCACTGGTGCAGCGACTTGCACAGCAGCTCGTAGGATTCCACAGTTAATGTGCCAAGTGGTGCTGGCCACAAATGTTGCCCAACCCATTATATAGGCTATTACCAGATGTCCTCAGGAGGCTTGCCAATGCCAGACAGGCATTTTTTGCCAGCACTGGCCTTTCAGGATGTTTCCGGAGAGCCTCCAGGATAAGCAAGGAATAGGGTTCGTAATTAACTTCATTTATACAACCTGGCGAGGAAAGGGGGGAGGAATCCGGTTAAGCAAATGCCATTTTGATGACTCCCCACCCCCAACTTTGCTCCAAAGATGGGTGAAGAACTGTTAGGGTATGCTAGTCCTGGTCTGCATGAAATAATCAGAGAATGGGAATGTACAATATGACTTTGCTCTTTAAATTTTAAAGCTTCTAGCAGCAGGAGATAATTCTTTCTCCATTGATCATCTGCTGACAAATATTTAAGCAATCGTTGTGGAATTATTCCACATTGGAGACTCTTCTGGAGTGTGCTTTAGAATGCACAGCTCAGTTTTGCATGGGTGTGTGTATGTGTGTGTCTAGGGAGGCCTTTTTTGGGTCTAGCTAATTAGCACTGCCTTGGAGATGGGCACTGGTGGGGAAGATCAATCATGCGGAGCAAGTTGCCCACCATTGCCAATCTTGGTTGAGAAGCATGCTTGTAAGCTGTACTTTGAAATAATACCCACCGTGCCCAGATGGGGGAAGTTAAGCTCCTCTGTCCCACCACTATGGATGAAGCAGATCTTGAAAGCTCACCGTGGAGAGAGAGAGCCCAGAAAGCGCAGCACGCCGCCTCAGCCACTTCCCCATCCTCAAGGTGCATGTGAAGGATTATAGAGACAACCTCAATAGCATACTTCAGGGGGCTTTCAGCCACATTGGTCGCTGCATCAACAGAAGAAGGCAATACCGTATTAGATAGCAGTTAGGTGACTGGCTTTTACAGCCTGCTCCTTCCCTAAATAAAGCTCTTGGGTGGGCAACAGTAAAATGAAGTGAATAAGTAAGCTTGGGACTGCTAAAGACCTGTGTGCACTGAGGGAAGGCAGAACCAAGGGAACCCAGGCCAGGGACTACACATGCCATCAGCTCTCAGCTGGCATGAATGGACACCATCAGTCTTCGTTATCTATTATGTTTAGTGTTTACTACTGAGCCAGGTTCAATGGTCTACAGTACCTCAGGAGTCGCCTGAACCCTTCCATCTCAGCTTGATCACTAAGATGATCTGCAGGGGCATCAATGATTACCAAATGAGCCTCAACAACTGGGGGACAAGAAGAAACCAAGCCTATAGTGTCATTGGGCCAATCCTGTAGAATATTCTCTGACAATAGAGATTCAGCAGGCGCCTTCTGTTTCAATTTTTAAACACCTGAAAATGTTTGTATTACACCAGGCCTAGGCAGGCAATTAAGAATATATCCTTCTACAATGGTTAACTGATGTATGTTTTTAACTTTTTATGGTTCTTATTGTATAGTTTTATATTTTTATTGCTGTAATGCACTTTTTTTTTTTATGACACGATGGTATACAAATATTTGTATAAATGATAAATTAATAAACCCAATAAATAAAAAATAAGCAAAATACAGTGGAACCTCGACTTATGAATGTAATGCATTCCGAAAGCACACTCGTAAGTTGAAAATTTCATAAGTCGAAAAACGGCATTCCCATAGGAATGCATTGGAAACATAAGTAGAAAAATTCGTAAGAAAACCGCATCTAAAACTTCGTAAGTTGAGTAAACCGCATCTAAAACTTCGTAAGTCGAGTAAACCGCATCTAAAATCCAAGCGGATTTCCTTTCGGAAGTCGAAAAATTCATAGGCGCGCGGCCGCTTTTTCCCTTTCGGAAGTCGAAAAATACGTAAGTCAAGTACTTCGTAACTCGAGGTTCCACTGTATGTTTAAACACTTGCACCCTATCTTTCCATATTGACTTGAAACCCCAATGCAATTTAGGCAATGGATTAGAATGAGCAGATGAAAAACAGAGCAGGGTTTTTTATATATATATAAAGGGGGGGAGCCTTGAAAATGAAAGAGTCAGGTGCAACAAAGGCCCAAGAAAAGCCCTTTAAGCAGATCTGCTCCCTTGCTTCTGCTTTTACTCAAGGCACACAAGTTATGACCACCAACATTTTCTGTCAGAGAGATCTGAGCAAGTCAACAAATTTAGGAAGCGTTTTTCCCAACTGCAGAAGCCAACACGTGTTGCACATACACACATACCTACCATGTACTACCAGACCCCAAATGACCCCACAGCAAGCAAGGCAGATCTCTTTGTTCTGGGCAAAGTTACTCAGAATGGTCAGGATGTCTGTGAAGACACCAACTTTCCTCAGGGTCTGAGCTGCAACTTCTGAGAAGCAAAGGGGAAAGCATTTTAATGGACAGTGGCTGTAACTGCATGAAGTTCTTTTTTGCACTCAGCGAATTGATGACAGCATGAAATGTGAGTGTTTTAAAAACATAACAAAAGAAAGGGATCCTAATGTTATTTGACCATAACATAACGCTTTCTGCCTTTTCCTGTTCTATCTACTTCAGCAGTTCCCAAACCTTTCTTTATCCCCATAGAACACTTGAAAATTGTGCAGGGGCTTAGTGTATTTACTTAATGAATTTCTGTCTATAGTGGCCACTATAATGCTGCTGTACATGCTGTATGGTGTTTATTACTTCCTTTAATTTATTATCTGTTGCATTTAATTGTATACCATAAAATTCAAATTGCAATACAATAAAACACAGTGCTAAGAAATAAAAACGGCAATTAAAAAGCAATTAAAAATCAACACGAATACTGAATGTGATGGATGTGCCCTTGTCTGCCTTCAACCACAAATCCACAAGCATATGGAGGACTATCTGAATGAACAGTAGTTCATTGGCCACAGCTTGGGAGTGCCTGACCTAGTTATATTTTTTAATTGCTAACACCCAATAACTTTATACACACACCTTTTTTCTGAGACTGGAATTTGAATAGAGGAAGGTTCAAGGCCAAGTAATATCTCTATCCATTGACTCAGTTCAATGGAAGCGAAAATGCCAGTTAATTTATATTTATTTTAAATTTCTATACCGCCGTTCATCTCAGGATCATAGGGCAGTTTACAATATAAAACACAAAAATACATAATATATTAACAAACAAAACCTATACCTTCCCCTGGTTTAGATGGCCACATTTTAAAAGGCCTGGGGGGGGGGGAAGGAATGTTTTTGCCTGGCATCTAAAGTTATATAACAAAGGCACCAGACGAGCCTCCCTGTGGAGAGCATTCCACAAATGGTGAGCTATCACAGAAAAAGCCTGTTCTCATGTTGCCACCCTCCATACCTCTTGTAGGGGCACACAAAGGGGCACATGAAGAAGCACCATAGATGATAATCACAGGTTCTGGGTCAGTTCATATGGGGAGAGGTAGTCCTTGAGATAATTGCAATTCTAAGTCATTTGAGGCTTTATAGGTCAAGCCAGTGCTTTGAATTGGATCTGGAAACTGAATAGCAGACAGTGCAGGTAGGTCAGGATTGGCTCAAACCGTCTTGCCCTAGTGAGCAAGCTGGCTGCTGAATTCTGCACCAGCTAAACTTTCTGCACTGTCTTCAGAGGCAGCCCTACATACAACACATTGCAGTAATCTAACCTAAAGGTTACCAGACAAAGGCGACAGAAGTTAAGCTATCCCTGTCTAGACAGGGGCACAGCTGGGTCACCTGCTGAAGCTAATGGAAGGAATTCTGTACCATCAAGACCACCTGAACCTCAACCAACAGATTCAGAAGTACTCCCAAGCTGTGTACCAGTTCCTTCAGAAGCAATGTAACCTGATCAAGATCAGGCAACCTCTCATTCATCTGATCTAGCAAACCACCCACTAACTATGGGTCTTATCTGGATTAAGCTTCAGCTTGTTGGCTCTCATCCAGTCCATTACCCAGGCAAATTAAGAGTTATTTGGCTTTCTTTCCCCAGTATGAAGAGAAATGGCTTTGGCAGAGTCCTCCATAGAAGCATCACAGCTACTGACTCTCACTGGTCTGTATCTTGCCTCACATACGCGGGGGTGGGGAACCTCAGGCCTGTGGTCCAGATGCAGCCCCCCAAACATTTCTATTTGGCCCTGGGGTTCTCCCCAGGCCACACCCCTCACCAGTCCTGCTTTGCACCCTCCCTGAGTGTTTTTGTCTGGCAGGAATGTGCCCTTGGAACTCTGATAATGCTTCTAGCATGCTTGGATGAAAGCTGGAGAAATGTGTGTGTGTGTTTGTGTAGAAATGCTGCCCCTGTTCACAACATCTGCCACCAGTATATGGCCCCCAGAAGGCAAAGCAGCCCTCAGGCTAAAAAAAGGTTCCTCACTCTAGACATATCATGTGTGCAGCTGAGACTTCCAACTAAGGGCCTGTCCATACTTCCACTTGTCATGTGCCTAGAAAGCACAGGTCAGAGCAGTGTTCCACTTGTCCCATGCTTTCTAGGCATGGGTCCAAGTGGTTTTCCATTTGCCCCACCAGGAAAACCCGCTCTTTACCACTGAATCAGAGCAAACATCAATACACAGAAAAGCCAATTGACGTTTGCTCCAATTCAGCAGTAAAGAGTGTGTTTTACCAGTAGAAAGTGGTGGGAAAAGCAGAAGTATGAGCAAGCTCTAAACATCTGTTGCTGTTTACACAGGGGTGTGGAGTACTTTAAAATGCCCTTTGCCTCTTTCTTGGCTCAAGTGAGAGTCCGGTTAGAGAACCCTCAAGCCACTAGCTGTTCATCCCTAAAACAAAAAATGCTTACCATCAAGGCAGACTTTGAGGAAGCAGCTCAGGTCCCCTGAGCAAGAGGTCCCCAAACATAGCAGGGCTGGCTGTGTCTACATTTTGTAATGAGTGAAATAACACATGCTGTTATCCTGGGCTTTGTCAGCAAACACTGATCATACACACACCATATATTTAAAGCACAGGACTTCCCAAAAAGGATCCTGAGAAATATAACTCTTTAAAAAATCACAGAATTGTAGAGCTGGAAGGGACCACAAGGATCATTTAGTCCAAACCCTGCAATGCAGGAATATTCTGCCCAACATGATGATGATGATGATGATGATGATGATGATGATGATGATAATAATAATAATAATAATAATAATAATAATAATAATAATAATTTATTTATACCCCACCCATCTGGCTGGACTTCCCCAGCCACTCTGGGCAGCTTCCAACAAAATATTAAAATACAGTAATCCATCAAACATTAAAAGCTTCCCTAAACAGGGCTGCCTTCAGATGTCTTCTAAAAGTCTGGTAGTTGTTGTTCTCTTTGACATCTGGTGGGAGGGCATTCCACAGGGTGGGTGCCACTACTGAGAAGGCCCTCTGCCTGGTTCCCAGTAACTTGGCTTCTTGCAGTGAGGGAACCACCAGAAGGCCTTCGGCGCTGGACCTCAGTGTCCGGGCAGAATGATGGGGGTGGAGACGCTCCTTCAGGTATATGGACCAAGGCAAACTAAAATTCCCAGGATTCTTTGGGGGGGAAGCCATGACTGTTAAAGTCCTGTAAATGTGCTTTAAATGTATAGTGTGAGTGCAACCATTATTCCATTATTTACCAGGCTCCAGGACCAAGCTAACCACTGCTTTCTGGAGTAAAAGCAGAGTTACAGTGCTAAACAGGATACCTCTTTGAACTAGGCAGCATTTGGTCTATTGTACCCACCATTAGTTGACATCATCATGAACAATGTGCAAATCATCCAGATCAACTCTTCGTTGTTGAAATGAGTTCTCATGGAGGCTAACACGCAATCGAGTATGTTTTCGGAGGCTAGGAATTCAACATTCAGGTTCTGCCTCATGACTGCCAAAACCAGAACATAAAGCAAGGAGGCATCAGATACTTTAGATGCTCATGCCAACATCTCACCACAAAGGTGTCAATAAAAAAGTGATGGTGACTGGTGCCTATTAGGACAGGGTGTAAGGCAGGGAGGCCAACAATAGGGGGAGCCAGGGCCAATGGCAAGCAGAGTCAACTGATTCCATCTGCCTCCATGCTGAATTTGGTAATTTTTTATACACCACTTAGAGGTTTTACTATAATCAAGTAGTATATAGGTTTTGTTAAATAAAGAAAAGGGCAAGACTCAGACTAAGAAGGAAGCGGCTGGCAGACAGGGCCACCCCCCGGGACATATCAGAAGAAAGAAGAAAGGCAGGTGGGGGCTAGCTGAAGGCAGATTGAAGTTGGTGGTGCAGTGCTCCATTTGTCACAATGGGCCAGCCTCCACGGCAAAGAGAACATCTCTTGCTACATAGACACAAGACTGGATTCAGGAACAGTGTCTGGCCTGGTTCACACATAATACTAAACCATAGCCAATGTTAACCATAGTGAAAGCTGAAGTGTCTGGCAGATGAGCACTTTAACTTGGTTAATTACATTGTCTGTGCCCCTTCCACATTTCCATTAAAGAGACACAGCTTTGGGGCAAGTCAACATCTAACACCTAAAAAAAGAGGTCAAAGAACATGTTAAGAAGTAGATTAAAGCAAGTTCAACTTAGGGGAAAGAAGATGATAAGAACAGCAAGACACTTTGCCAATAATTTGAGACCTCCAAGTATAGGGCAGTATATAAATCCAATGAATGAATGAATGAATGAATGAATGAATAAGTTTCATAAAATTTGTATGGAACTCAAACATTGCTCATCACCCTTACCTCTGCTAGTGAACTCAAGCAGCAAAGAATATCCAGCTAACTGTACCTCAGGAGAATCAATGTGATTCTTCATTGCAGACGTAACAAGCTCCATTAATCCAAAGAAGACTTTTAGATTGGCTGTGGGGAAGAAACAGCAGCTATTATTATTTTTTTAATCTGTTACTGCTCTTCCCTTACAGTTTTATAATTTTTAATTTTCTTTGCTGGGAAATGCAGATATGTGGATGTGGACAGAGGATGATGGCCTACAGCACTTCTTCTTTAGGGGTTGCCACTTTGCCGTATGATATCTCTAGGGGTCTGGGAGCAGGCCAAGTTGACAGGCATGCAGTGACTATCAGCATGGCTACAGAACTTACAAGGTACCACATAGCAGCTGCATAAGGCTGGCAAAGCTGCTTTCTGCAGGAACTGACTGTACGATTGAGTTACCCCATGGGGAACATAGATGTACTGCCAATCCAGCCAAGTCTAACCAGGATGGTGACTTCAAATCTGTTTTCTGCATAGATTGGCTGTACAATGAAGTTCCTGATCACACAGCCAATCCAGACACATCTTTTCCTGCCCCCCATGTCACATATGGCATCAGGTATGGGGCAAAAGTGGATGTGGTTTGGGAGGGAAGTGGCCACCTACAAGTCGAAAGTTCCCCACCTCTAATGTAGCTGATCTCCTTAATCACTCATGGTTCTTTCCCAATCCTTGAAATGTTGCTGGAAATACATGAAATCCCAACCCCACTGGTAGGAGCTATGGTACATGCAACTAGCACGATGCCCCACTCTTATGACCAAGATAAACCTCCAAACAGAAGTAACATGCCCAGGGCTTTTTTTTCCAGCTGGAACTCACCAGAATGAGAATGAGGGAGGTATTCATGGTGAATTCCAGCACGTTTTTCTACAAAAATAGCACTGTTTATGCCTATATTACAGATATAGCAGGGGCAGGCAGGAGAAACCTCCACATATGCACTCTCTTTGGGGAGGATTCCATCACTCTGCTATCCCACTCTGACTCATGCTCCTTATCCTCATGGAACCCCGTGCATCAGTTTATAAGTATCCAATGAGAGACAGCAGCACAGCCAAAGCGTACCCTTTCCTTCTTCCAAGAGGGCAGTTAGACGCTCAATGCTCTTTTCTTGAGCTTCCTCTATGTCCTGGTAAGACAGCATGAATTCTGCAGGAGACAAAACAGTAGCACCTTTCTGTGAAATCCTTCACACACACACACACACACACACAGAGAGAGAGAGAGAGAGAGAGAGAGAGAGAGAGAGAGAGAGAGGAAATACACAGAATTGTATTCTGTGCTAATTCTACTCAGAGGAGAATCACTGAAATTAATGGACCTAAATTACCGGTAGCTGTATGACTGGTAGCACTAGCATTGGATACAGCTCATTGTTCTTCAAATACCCTAGTAAATGCCTATAAATGTGCATGGGTTAATGTTTTTTGATAATAGCAGCATATAATTCCCGTGGTTTGTCCAATATTAATCCATTCAAAGTAGATGCATTAAAATTAATGTCACAATGAATTTAGGGTTATTCATTTCATGTGTCCAACTCTGAGTAGAACACAGTTGGATGCAACTATATGTCCACAGCCTTCCCACACACTATACTGGGAATACATGCCCCCAGTTTCAGTGTCTACTCTCTGAGTATGACTAACACTGGATACAAACCCACTGCATTTAAGACAGCTTGTAGGAACATTTTCTCTCATTAACCCATCTGCCTAAAACAAAAGGATTATGTGGGATTTTAATGGTTTCGGATTATCTGCATGTTTCTGTAATTGGGTATAAAGAGGTTCAAGGCAACAATAAGACAGAGACTGTGTTTGGAAGTGGGGATGCATCTGAATCACTTTGAGAGTCAAATGCAGCCCACAAACAACCCCTCATATTTTCATATTCCCAAGAAAGCTACCAAGCCTCTGTTTCAGAGCTGCTTTTCCAGCATTACCTAGAACAGTTGGGATCCCACCGTTGAGTATTAAGTCCATTAATCCTGGAGGCAGAGTCTTCTTCACCTTTACTAAGGGTGACCCAGCAAGAATCAGGCATTCTCTGATAAATGGATGGTCAATCAGCTCCCTAAAGTAGCAAGAGAAGTGGAGTGGGGAATCAATTAATTTAGTTTAAAATATGTACATTGTGTTGAGGGTCCAATTTGGGCTGAAAAGTGAGTTAGAAATGTAAAATAAAGGGCAGGGATTATTTAATTGTTAAAGCTGGGCATTCATTTTGAGGGATCCTGATTTCTCTTTGAGGTTGGGGGCATAAACCATTAAGTTTAGCCAACTACCCTCTCTTTCAGTGAACAATGACATACATCCACACCACACATTTGAAGTCCATTTAAAGCCCATGGCGTTCCCAAAGAATCCTGAGAACTGCAGTTTGTTAAGAGCATTGTAGTGGGAGGGGTAGGGAAGCGGGTGGCGCTGTGGGTTAAACCACAGAGCCTAGGGCTTGTCGATCAGAAGGTCGGCGGTTCGAATCCCCGCGACGGGGTGAGCTCCCCTTGCTTGTTCCCTGCTCCTGCCAACCTAGCAGTTTGAAAGCACGTCAAAGTGCAAGTAGATAAATAGGTACCGCTCCGGCGGGAAGGTAAACGGCGTTTCCGTGCGCTGCTCTGGTTCGCCAGAAGCGGCTTAGTCATGCTGGCCACATGACCCGGAAGCTGTAAGCCGGCTCCCTCGGCCAGTAAAGCGAGATGAGCGCGCAACCATTAGGTCATGACTGGACCTAATGGTCAGGGGTCCCTTTCCTTTACCTTTAGTGGGAGGGGTAAACTACAATTCCAAGGATTCTTCGGGGGGGGGGGAGCTGTGACTACTAAAGTGGTATAAATGTCCTTTAAATGCATTGTGTGGGTTATTGGGTAGAGCAAGGGAGAAAATAAACCCAGGACTGACCCTGATGTGGGCCTCATTGTTGGCTCAATCTTCAGCATCATTTGCAAAAGAGAAGACAAAGGTGTATCAACCTGCTTCATAGTTATCAGGGCTTCTTCCAGGTGACTGCTATTCTCCTTAATGTTATGCAGCAATGAAACTGGATCTTTTACCTAAAAAGAAACTCATGCAAATACACAAAATGAGCACATAATAAAATCTTCGTATGTTTTCTCTTTACTCTTTACTCATTGTAGCAGAGCTGCTTATAGCTGCTGTTCTGAGCATCTTTGGGAGGAACAGTGGGACAAAAATGTAACCAAAAATAATATAAGTGTGAATGCTGGTTGGTGCCCGTTGGGACTGTTGGGGCAGAAGGCACTCACACTTACCGGTATATTATTAGTGGAGCCAGAGACAGTGACACGAGTTCTAGAATGGCAGAACTGAGACTTGAGGAGGCTGCTGGCAGCCAGAGCTGTCCTTTGCATTGGTTGTAAAAAGGAAGGCAGGTAGAAGGGGGTTGGCTGAAGGCAGTGAGGAGGTAGGGCAGTGCTCCACTTGTCCTAATAGACCACCCTTCATTCACAGACCCCCTAACTCTTCATACACCAGAGGATGGATATCTAAAGTCAGCATGGGTTGTTCATAATTCAAATGATGGAAGTGACCTTGAACAATTTTATTGCTTCTAAAGCTTCTGCTTTCTTTCACTTTTGGTTTATCACTAAAGTACAGAAAGAAATGGGTCCACAGGAGGGTTACACTTCCTGTAAAGACATACCCTAAGTGGTGTCCAAACTTTTTTCAAAGAGGGCCAGATTTGTTGAGCTTTTTTATGATTTTAGGGTTGAAGTTGTTGAGCTTTCTTTAGGATTTTACCCCAGGAGATAAACTGCCACAGGGGCCTGATTAAACTGAACGGTGGGCCAGATTAGGCCCCCAAAACAGACATACCTGTCCTAAGAGCACCTTCATTTGCTTGCAGGACTACAGCTGCCAGAGCTACTTAGCAGGAAGCTATGCCACTGGCACCAGAAAGGCATGATCCAGCCCATGCTAAGCAATTTTAAGTCAAATATGCTTCAAGGTGAGAAGGAAACAAGGGCATCAGTTTCTCCCACAATAATCAAAAGTAGTTAACTTTCGCTTATCAGAACTGAAGTTTGTAGTAAAATGTCCAATGGTTTCCCCTTTTCCACACCCTAGATGAGTAACCACCATGCTGAGGTGCTCAATTCAATGTTGTGAAGGCTTGAGTGATAAGAAGAATCTGCTCGGTCAGGCTAGTGGCCCATCTAGCCCAGCATCCTCTTCTCTCAGTGGCCAACCAGATGCTCCCATGGGAGGCCTACAAGCTAGACATGAATGCAACACTCTTCCTTCTTGTGGTTTCCAGCAACTGGTATTCAGAAGCAGTGGCATAGCTAGCCACTCAGGTGCCCAGGGCAGCACACGTGCCTTGCATCTGGGGGTGAGGCGAGCCACCCATGAGGGCAAGGTGAGTTGGGGCAGGGCGCACTGCACGGAGCCTCACCACTGCCTCCCCTTCAGCTGTAGGGTGGCAGCCTGAGGGGGAGATGGTGGGCAGATGCAAGCCCCACACTGCTGTTTCAGGCAGAGCAGAGCCTGCAGGCACCCAATTCACTGCGTCACTCCCAGGAGAGACGTGTGGCTAGGGCGCGCTGCAGGCCCTGCAGTAAGTGCCACCCCCTCGTTCAGAAGCATACTGCCTTACAGTGGAAGTACCTCCAAGCTCTATATACACACACATATATACACACATCCAAGGGTTCCAGAAACTCATCCAGGGTCATGTGTTCGTTGGAAGTTCAGACATGGCAGAGGCAGTAGAGTTTTAAGATACATGAGTGTTTTACACATATATGTAACATTTAGCCTTCAATGGAGGGGTGCACAGCAACAGCACCCCAAGATGCAGTGCCAGCTTATCCTTATGGCAGCATCATCAACATCTTTTTTGCTCTGCAGCTTATCTTGGTCTCCAGGGCTCATACAAGCATACTTTCTTCTCTGCTTCCTGGTACTATCTCCCCTAATTCTGCTGTTTCCAAAAGTAAGTCCCCATTATTCATTTGCATTCTAATATTCAGTTATTTTGATGCTTTGACCTCATCAACACTTGTTGATTGACTAGGATTAAGGTAAAAGGTAAAGGACCCCTGGATAGTTAAGTTCAGTCAAAGGCGACTCTGGGGTTGCGACACTCATCTCGCTTTCAGGCTGAGGGAGCCGGCGTTTGTCCACAGACAGCTTTCTGGGTCATGTGGCCAACATGACTAAACTGCTTCTGGCACAACGTGACACCTTGATGAAAACCAGAGCACACGGAAACGCCATTTACCTTCCCGCTGCAGCAATACCTATTTATCTACTTGCACTGGTGTGCTTTCGAACTGCTAGGTTGGCAGGAGCTGGGACAGAGCAATGGGAGCTCACCCTGTTGCGGGGATTCGAACTGCTGACCTTCTGGATCAGCAAGCTCAAGAGGCTCAGTGGTTTAGACCACAGTGCTACCTGAGTCCCTATACTAGGATTAAGTACACTAAGTACACACTTAGGAAGAAGAAGAAAAAGAAGAAGAAGAAGAGGAGGAGGAGGAGGAGGAAGAGGAGGAGGAGGAGTTTGGATTTGATATGCCACTTTATCACTACCCGAAGGAGTCTCAAAGCGGCTAACATTCTCCTTTCCCTTCCTCCCTCACGAGTCACAACAAACACTCTGTGAGGTGAGTGGGGCTGAGAGACTTCAAAGAAGTGTGAGTAGCCTAAGGTCAGCCAGCAGCTGCATGTGGAGGAGCGGAGACGCGAACCTGGTTCACCAGATACGGAAGTAGGGACGTGGGTGGCGTGTGGACTAAACCACTGAGCCTAGGACTTGCCGATCAGAAGGTCGGTGGTTCGAATCCCCACGACGGGGTGAGCTCCCAGTGTTAGGTCCCACCTCCTGCCCACCTAGCAGTTCAAAAACACCTGAAAGTGCAAGTAGATAAATAGGTACCGCTGCGGGGGGAAGGTAAACAGCGTTCCCGTGCACTGCTCTGGTTCGCCAGAAGCAGCTTAGTCATGCTGGCCACATGACCCAGAAGCTGTCTGCAGACAAATGCCAGCTCCCTCGGCTTATAGAGCGAGATGAGCGCCGCAACCCCAGAGTCGTCCGCGACTGTACCTAACGGTCAGGGGTACCTTTACCTTTACACACTTAGGATGCTTACCTAGGTTAATTGAATTTTCACATGCTAATTGATGATGCTCATATGTAGGTCCACACACATATTCCAATACACATGGATCTTGATTACATTCTCAAGGCCTTATATTTATGTGTTTACACATAAATGATAATTAAACACCTCAAACCTGTTATATTAACCCCTTCTAATACACACTGACACTGTCTTATAACATAGCCCAGTTATAACATACAAGTTATAATTAAATCCTAATATTTACCAAATCTAATCATTTAGCACAATAGATCTATTATCATATACATAACAGAGGGGGGGTACGACCGATATCTATATCTATCATAGGCATCTCCAATGTTGGAGGCAGCATGCTTCTGGATACCAGTTGGGAGATAACTCTTATATATATACTGTTGGTAGGTTTCTGAATATCAGTCACTGAAAACCGCATGCTGTGTGTATTTATTGTAACTATCTCTCTCAAGAGTCAACTCTGAACACATTCACAGTACGGTTAAATAGAATAGAATAGAATAGAATATTTTTATTGTCATTGTCCCCTTCGGGGACAACGAAATTATTTGGCTGCTCCATCCACCCAGATAGGGCACTCCACTCAAAAACAAAACAACTACAAAAACACTGATTAAAACCATACACACTGATTAAAACCATACACACTAATTAAAACATAACTGGTTAAAGGGGAAATGTACTTTCACACAGGAGATCATGTCGAGAAGAATACAGCCAAGAGACCAGATGTCAGATTTGTCACTGAAAGAAAATTTGAGTGCCTCTGGAGCCATCCAGGATTTGAAAGGAGGATCTGTGGGAAGAAAAGCCAGGGGTGTGATTTATTTGTTTATTTTTAACCCTTGTAACTTTCCTTTGTAACCAAGAGTAACATCTCTTTGGAGGTGGAACAATATTCCATCAGAAGGCAACAACTGAATACAAATTTTTGTTTTGTAAATGTTTTCTAGCTAGATGGGGGGGGGAGGTCTGTGCTTTATGTGTTAATGTTATTTTTTTTTCCAATTTTTAAACCTATCCTCAATCTCTGCTTTGTACCATTTTTGTGATATGTTTGTAAATTGCCTTGAGACGTTTATAAAAGGCAATTCATACATTTAATAAACTGAAGAGCCAGTGTGGCGTGGTGGTTAGAGTGCCAGACTAGAACCTGATAGATAAATCCCCACTCAGCCATAAAGCTTCCCAGCTGCCTCTCAGCCTAATCTACCTTCCAGGGTTGTTGTGGGGATTAAATGAGGAGGAGAACCATGTACCCCACGTTGAGTTCCTTAGACAAAAAGGTGGCCTATAAATGCAATGAAATAAATAAAGATAGTGGTTTTCAAGCTTTCCGCATTCAGAGAACCATTTCTACACCTTAACTGTAAAAGAACCCGCAAAACATTCTAAGGATACCATTAAGTTTGCATGGGGCACTGTGGAGGTCTGTCAGTTTGTTTCTGGGCCTTATTTAAGGTGCCCATGGTAGTGTTTAAAGCCCTGAATGACTTAGGCCCCAAATATTTGGAAGACTCTCTCCTTCCCTACAGTCCCTCCCGGGCAGTGCTTTTTTCCCTAAAAAATGTTTAGGGTTACTCTCATTTTCCTACTCATATTGAAATACTGCCCCTCAACAAGGCCAAACTTAAATTCACAAAATGTTTTGGGGTATGGGTCCCCCCAGAAAAAAAGCACTGTTCCTGGGTACTAAGATCAGTAAAGCGGGGGCCCTCTTGGTAGTCCTCATGAATGTGGGGTAGTGTTGGCCTAGGAGAGCGGTCCCCTAGGTTGTGTAACTCCCTCCCCACAGAGATTTATTTGCCTTTGTACTCTGACCTTTTGACACCTAACCTAACGTGTATTTTCAGGACCCACCCTATTCCTGTGACTGCAATTTGTTTTAATGGTCTTTAATGCTGAATTTTAAATCGTTAAAACCTTGCTTGTGAAGGGACACGTAGTAATAATAATAATAATAATAATAATAATAATAATAATAATAATGTCACTGTAACTTAGGGTTGCCATATTTTGAAGGGCAAAAAAGAGGACACCTGCTGACTTTTAACTATGGATCCCTATGAAGACTCTCATTTTACATACCCATGATAAAGAGAATGTGTCCTGGAAAAAGAGGACATATGGCAACACAACGTGTTGTTTCACATGAGGTGACAGAACAGCTTAAAACAGGGATAGGAAGTGTGGCCCTCTATATATGTTGTTGGAACTTCCATCAAGTCTCAGAGTAAAGGTAAAGGGACCCCTGACCATTAGGTCCAGTCGCGGACGACTCTAGGGTTGTGGCGCTCATCTCGCTTTACTGGCCGAGGAAGCCGGCATACAGCTTCCGGGTCATGTGGTCAGCATGACTAAGCCACTTCTGGCAAACCAGAGCAGTGCACAGAAACACCGTTTACCTTCCCGCCGGAGTGGTACCTATTTATCTACTTGCACTTTGGCATGCTTTCGAACTGCTAGGTTGGCAGGTGCTGGGACCAAGCAACAGGAGCTCACCCCGTCGTGGGGATTCGAGCCGCCGAACTTCTGATCAGCAAGCCCTAGGCTCTGTGGTTTAGACCACAGCGCCACCCGACGTCTCAGAGTAGACCCATTTAAATTAATAAGTTGGTCATTTCAGTTAATTTCAATGGCTCTCCTCTGAATAGATTAAAACTGGATAAAACCCATTGTAACGTACTGGATGTGAATATGTTCTGACAATATGAGCACATGTCTATTGCACTGAGACTCACTAACCATCCACACCATACATTTAATGTACATTTAAAGCATGTGGCTTCCCCCAAAGAATTTTGGGAAATTCTAATTTAGGTGCTGGGAATTGCAGCTCTGTGAACTACAATTCCCAAGGTTCATTGGGGGAAGAATTGCACTTTAAATGTATGGTGTGGAACACTCCAAATACATGTCAAACTACCATTACTAAACTACATATACGTTAACATTCTTCTAGATGCCAACAATGTCATGTCATAAGGAACTATTTTCTCCTTGACCTTATGTTTTCAAAAACCCCACAGTCTTTCTGAAGAACAAGGCTGCTGAAAAAATAACAACACATTGCTACCTTCTTCCACCCTAATCTTCCATTTCATCTCATCATTCATGAGGGTTTCCGTGCTGAAATCACCAAGCACGAAAGATGCCTTGTCATCTAAAAGGATGTTGGATGGTTTGAGGTTTCTGAAACACATCAGAGTTGTTTTTACAGCATGTTGAAACAGAGTTGCAGCCATGTTAAGAGTTTGTTTGTTAAAAGACCTTAGGTTTTTGTTATATACTAAGCTTGGATCCTAGAACAATAGGCTGGTAGGATCGTAGAATGCAACAACTGATTGGCCTGCAGGAGAAGACCAATCAGGCTCCAGGAGGGAAGCAGAATCAGCCAATCAGATGGGAATTATTGTGTAAATAATGTATATAAAAGCCTGAGGTTTGGGGGGGGGGGAATTCAATCACTGTTTTACAAGCTGCAATAAAGAGCATGAAATCACTGCAGTATATTTCACTCCGAGTACTGTATATTCCTGCGTATAAGACTACTTTTTAACCCAGGAAAATCTTCTCAAAAGTCGGGGGTCGTCTTGTACGCCGGGTGGTATTTCTTATACGGCGAGTATATCCCAAACTCTATATTTTAACTGGAAAAGTTGGGGGTCGTCTTATACGCCCAGTCGTCTTATACGGTATATTTCAGTTTTGCACTACAAACTACTGCAGATAAATAACAAAACAATATTTTGAAAAACTGACACCTCACCTGTGAAAAATGTTTTGTTTGTGGATGTAAACTAAAGCATCCACCATCTGCCCCAGAAACATTTTAATCACCTGTGGAAAGAAATATATGAAATGATGAGGACATAATATACAGGAGAAAAGTTTGCTGTCATGCCATGTTAAAGTCTTGAGAAATTCTCTCCCTCCTGTTGGTCCTTGACAAAAAAAAGGGTGGACAATGGGAATAATGCTCTTCCTTCCGTAGCAACATTTGCCCACCTTATTTTTTCTGATTATGCTATCATGCCTTATCTTAACATAGTTTTTTGCCGTGAAACATGCCAAGAGTAGGCTGAGCCTGTGAGTGACAACACCCAGAACCAGGTCCCAGAAGTGGACATTCTCTCAACTGTTCCTGTGGTTAATGCCCACAAGGAGTTTGTGAACTTAACTACCCAGGCAGGAATAATCAGTAGCTGTAAAAACTATGCAGGCAAACTATATATTCAGTATAATCAGTCTTAGGCATGTGCCTGGGACTGGAGCAAACAAAGGAAATGCCTGCCCTTGTGGCTGGTCCAAGGAAGAGAGATAAGAACAGAAGTACTACCCGTATATCCTCCTTCCTCTTCAGGAGGAGTAAATGACACCACACAGAGCCTTCTCTACCAATTGCTTTTCTATTGCCTGAGTATCTGCCTATCAGCTACAAAGCTCTGTGGACCTAGCCCCTTCTAATGCTAACCAGCAAGAATAAGCACTTGTTAAGTTTGGCTGCTAACCGCCCACAATTATTACTATTTGTATTATACATATTTATTAAATAAAAACATTCTTTTCTACCTTCTTTTTAATTTTCTCATGTTTTTGCCTCTTGGCCTTGATCAGAGATGAAAGGTCCCCTTGAGCTGAATAATGCATCACCAGACAAAGAAAGAGGGAGGAAATCTGCATGCAACAAGATGAAGTTGAAAATCACTGTGCCACTTTAGTCAAGGGGTTTCAAAGTTTGTCACAGTAAGTTCCAGCCCAGTTCCAGCCCAGTGTGGGGAAGGGGTGTGTGTGCTAACAACACAGTACAGGCTTTTCCAAGTGAAACTAACAACCCAATCTTGCATATAGGGTCAGGCAAGAAATCCCAGGACTTGCACTCTACCTAGGTGTGTGTGGTCCGGCCTCTTCATGTGATAATTTGGCAGCGCTTCTCCCTAACATGAGACTTTTTGTAAGTACAAGTAATTTGACAAAATAAATAAATGGGGGTGCATTCACATATTTGTCTGCCCCCCCATCCTCCCCTTCCCAATCTAAGGTGGTATGATCCAGTAACAGGGAAATCACAGATCTACCCACTATGGGGAATATGAACCTGGGTCTCCATGGTACGGATCATTTTTATTTAAAGGCATCCACTGGACCACATATGGATTCAGAAGTGACACATCCCTGGATCACCAGTTTAGAGCTGCTACAATTTACTTGGGAGCAAGTCTCATTGAATTCAGGAAACTTAATCTTTCCAGTAAGCGTATATACCATAGTAGCCTTAGGAAATTGTCACCTTGTTGTCCCAGATGATGAAAAATTCTTTGTAGCTGCAGATGTTCTTTTGATTCAGCTTCAGCAGTTCCATGGCCTTTCAGAAAAATGATGAGAAAGGTTCTATAGTAAACTATAACAATTTAAGCTAAACTGGTGAGGTCCCTAGTTTGCCAAATTTCTCCTCCTGATTCAGTCATCCTGCTGGATGGTATATAACTGATTTCAGCAGACCATGCTCCCATGAAACTGTGCTTAGGATCACACCTTAACTTCTTTTTTAGGGTAGGGAGGAATTGGGAGTCCAACCACCTTCCAAGCTAAGGTTAATCTAAGGTTTGTAACAATCCTCACCTAGGTTTAGAGAGGAATCCTAGCTCTGCAACAGATTTCCAGTTACTCTGCCAAGGGACTCCACCCTTTCCACATCTGGATAATGCAATTCTAAAATTACAGGAGAGTAACTAATCATATAGGTAGCACCTGGCAGGGAGGAAAGCTCCCTCTAACAAGGAACTTGCTCCCCAACTTGCCCCCCCCATTTCTAAACTATTGTTAACATATGCTGCAATTTTTCTTTCTTGCCAGCCTAGAAATATCCTTAGTCCCTTCTGTGCCATCCCCAGAAGTTTGTGTGTGTCACCACTGACTAATTGGGGATGTAATTATAGGTTTAAGCCTGCAGATGGGGCTGGTGCAGGGGCTTGGTGTTTCTAATTTTTGTCATGTGGCTAGACGCTTTAGGCACTTAATAATAAAAACTAATAATATCAGAGGCAGCTGTGAGAAACCTGAGTCCATAAGTAAGTTAAATAAGCCAGTCCCATAGCTCTATGCTCTGAAGTTGGCTTGTTTTGAAATCAATCCCTGTCTCTGCTTCACAGGTAATAACCTAGCTTCTTTGAAAGTAGAGGTATAAGAAGAAAAGCTGTTTCCATTACAACCTATATTTCTCACAATCAGAACTGCTTCCATTTCGCTTCCACCAAATATGACATTATTCATCATACTGTCCCCTACTTATTGCAACTTACAGAACTTACATTTATTTCAATGTAGAGGACATATCAGAAGAATGGTAAGGCATCCTTTATTAATTGTATATTGTTAGTAAACTTTAAAAAAACCCAACAACTATGATGTGTACAAGTACCAGTCATTAATTTGCATAACTGGTTTCCATTCTTGACCACAGACAACACACAAACAGCAGCAATTTAGTCATGTCTATCAATTTCAATGGGTCTACTCTGAATAGGACTAACCACTGATAAATCCCTTGTGGTTTCCTGCATGAAGTCCAGAAGGGTAGCTTAGTGTGTTGTAGCAGAACCAATAGTAATGTGCTGCTCTAAAGACAAATAAATGTATTGTGCCATATCCTTTCATCGTTTACGAATGGGGCATAGATCAGTGGTAGAGCATCAGCTTTGCATGCAGAAGATCCCAGCTTCAATCCCCAGGTAAAGTTGGCAATGTACCCTGCCTGAAACCCTGGAGAATCACTACCATTCAGCATAGAGTGTTCCCCAACCTTGGGCCTCCAGCTGTTTTCAGACTACAATTCCCATCATCCCTGACCACTGGTCTTGCTAGCAAGGGATGATGGGAGTTGTAGTCCCAAAACAGCTGGAGGCCCAAGGTTGGGGAACACATAGACAATGTTGAGCCAGATGGTTGGTTGGTCTGACACTATACCACAAATAGGCAAGATCTTACTTCCAGTGGTGTAGGAAGGGGTGTATGGTGGGTGTAGGCGCCCTGGGTGTCATCATTGAGGGGGGTGACAAAATGGCAAAAATATGTGTTTTTCAAAAAACAACTCCCACAGCCACCACATGCCCCTTCCTACGCCACAGCAAAAACACTCTTCCCTTAAGTGATTTCCAGAAACCAGAAGCATTGCTGCCTCCAACTTTGCAGGCAGAGTACAGCCTTTATGGGAGACAGATTAGAATCTGTCTAATCCAGAAGAGAAGCTAGGTAATGCGGGGGGCAGTGGGCGTCACACTGCACGGCCTACAGTGTACCTAAGCCACGCGTCTCTCCTGAGGGGGAGGCAGTACGCGGACTGCCTGCAAGCTCTACGCTTTTTCGAGCAGCGGGGGCTTGTGTCTGCCCACCGCCTCAGCCACCCTACAGCTGAGGAGGAGGCTGCGGAGAGGCTCCATGCAGCACGCCCTGTCTTGGCTCACCTCACCCCCCCATGGGCGGCTTGCCCCACCCCCCTGGGCAGCTTGCTCCACCCCCGGTTGCAGGGTGCGTGCGCCACCCCGGGCACCCGACCCGAGCGGCTAGCTACTCCGCTGCCTACTTCACCTGATGTGAAATAAAAAAGGATGATTAAGAGAAAGCTACCTCTTGGAGAGCATCATTTGCTTGCTTTTCATCCATGCATTCAACCTGCACAAAACAACAAACAACAAATAAGTTGGTAAAAGTAGAACTTATTATTCACTCCAAACACTTAAGGCACATTCAATACACTTAAACATTTAACACACATTTAAAGCACATGGCTTCCCCTAAGGAATCCTGTGGGATGTAGTTTCACTCTCACAGAGCTGTAATACCCAGCAGTCTTAACAAACTACAATATAAAGCAGTTTTCTATCTTGCATTCCTACGGTATCTTCAGATGCGGGTGGTGCTGTGGCCTAAACCACTGAGCCTCATGGGCTTGCTGATCGGAAGGTTGGCAGTTCAAATCCACGCAAAGGGGTGAGCTCCCGTCAGTGGTGGAGCTTCATGCTCCAGCACCGGGGTGTGTGTGTGTGTGTGTGTGTGTGTGTGTGTGTGTGTGTGTGTGTTGGAGAGCAGGCAGGGGCGTGGCGCGCGTCCTGGGGGCGTGAAGCCCAGCACGGGCGAGGGAGCAGCCACGATGGCACCCCACCAGGATTACGCTGCTGGGAGTGGTACGCCCTCCTCTTCCTCTGCACTCCTCTTCCTCTGCCAGTGGCTCCTGTTGCTCTGTCCCAGCTTCTGCCAGCCTAGCAGTTCGAAAGCATACCAGTGCAAATAGATAAACAGGTATCACTGAGGCGGGAAGGTAAACAGTGTTTCTGTGCACTCTGGCTTCCTTTACGGTGTTCCGTTGTGCCAGAAGCAGTTTAGTCATGCTGGCCACATGACCCAGAAAGGTGTCTGTGAACAAACACTGGCTCCCTCAGCCTGAAGTAAGATGAGCACCGCACCCCATAGTCACTTTTGACTGGACTTAACCGTCCGGGGTCCTTTACCTTTACCTTGTCTTTGGAATTACAACTCAGAAGTCCTCTCTAACTCTGAATGTCTCTAGAGAATGATTGTGGCCAGTGCCGGATTTACGTATAAGCTAGACAAGCTATAGCTTAGGGCCCCACTCTCTTGGGCCCCCCCAAAAAAATTAAAGGAAAAAAAACTGGATGTACATTTCCAAAATATAAGATAAAAAACAAAAATAAAACCTACATATAGCAACAGTGTTTTGTGTTGTGTAGGCTCCTATGATGTAAGTAATGGGCCCTGCCTGCTAGCCCGCTCCCTAAAATATCACTGATTTGCTCATTTCTATATCAACTACTTTGATAAAATACGTATTTCGTTATGTGCAAATGGCTTGAGATACCTATTAGGTCCATAAATTACCATATAGCATATATTCAACACAAAAACAGCAACAATTTGTTGTTGACAAAGGACAGCTGGACATATAAAGGGCCCCATTTCCTTCAGTAGCTTAGGGCCTCATCAAACCTACCGGTAAATCCAGCCCTGATTGTGGCTATTCAGTGAAGAAAAGAGACTCTTTACATGTCCCAGCAGCATTGAGCCCTGGCATTTCATTTTGACATTATTGAGTGTTATAAATATCTCTCTGTGTGGTTATATGAAATATTTTTTTTTTACTGCAAACCATATAGACTGAGAAGTAAACAGGTCATACATTTCTGAATAAATATCAAAAATAAATATTATACAGTACACACCCACATATAAGCAGGTTCCCAGGCTAAACCCTGCTGAATGCAGGTTTGTATTAAGTCCTGGCTATTACACAACAGATAAAATGGACTGTTGAGAATATGTAAGTCCTTTTACTCTAGTAATGTTCTGATTGTTAATATAATAATACATTTTGTAACAGAAGCCAAGTGGCTCTTGATGAATATGCAGTTTTTCATACAGCCAATATGGTGTAATGGTTAGAGTGTCAGACTAGGACTTAGGAAACCAGAGTTCCCCCACTTGACCATGAAGCTCACTGGGTATGACTTTGAGCCAGCCCTGCCTCTCAGCCTAACCTACCTCTCACAGGGTTGTTGTGTTAAATAAGGAGGGAGATAGAACCATGTATGCCACCATGAAGTCCTGGGATATAATAGAATCATAGAGTTGGAAGAGACCCCTCTAGGCTCATCTAGTCCAACCCTCTGCAATGTAGGATTCACAGCTAAAGAATCCCTGGCAGATGACCATCTCTTTAAAAACCTCCAATGAAGGACAGCCCACCACCTTCCAAGGAAATCCGTTCCACTGTCAAACAGCTCTTACTGTCAGAAAATTCTTTCTAAGATTTAGTCGCAATCTCCTTTCTTGTCTATGAAGACACTGGTTTGGGTTCTATCCTCCAGAGCAGCAGAAAACAAGTTTGGTCCAACCTCCATGTGACAGCCCTTTAGATATTTGATGATGGAAAGCTGGACCATAAAGAAGGCTGATCGCCGAAGAATTGATGCTTTTGAATTATGGTGCTGGAGGAGACTCTTGAGAGTCCCATGGACTGCAAGAAGATCAAACCTATCCATTTCTTAAGGAAATCAGCCCTGAGTGCTCACTGGAAGGACAGATCCTGAAGCTGAGGCTCCAATACTTTGGCCACCTCATGAGAAGACTCCCTGGAAAAGACCCTGATGTTGGGAAAGATTGAGGGCACAAGGAGAAGGGGACGCCAGAGGACGAGATGGTTGGACAGTGTTCTCGAAGCTACCAACATGAGTCTGACCAAACTGCGGGAGGCAGTGGAAGACAGGAGTGCCTGGAGTGCTCTGGTCCACGGGGTCACGAAGAGTCGGACACGACTAAACGACAGTCTTCTTTTATCCAGGCTAAACATGCCCAACTCCCTTCACTTTTCCTCCTAAGGCCTGGTTTCCAGACACTCAATCATATTGGTGGCCCTTCTCTCCACATCTTTGAAGTTGTCAATATCCTCCTTAAACTGTATTGCCCAGAACTGGACACTGTACTCCAGGTGGGGGCTGACCAAGGCATAATAGGTAAAGGGACCCGTGACCATTAGGTCCAGTCGTGTCCGACTCTGGGGTTGCGGCGCTCATCTCGCTTTATTGCCCGAGACAGCTTTCGGGTCAGGTGGCCAGCATAACAAAGCCGCTTCTGGCGAACCAGAGCAGCGCACGGAAACACCGTTTACCTTCCCGCCAGAGCGGTTCCTATTTATCTACTTGCACTTTGACGTGCTTTCGAACTGCTACCGTAGGTGGGCAGGAGCTGGGACCGAGCAACGGGAGCTCACCCCGTCGCAGGGATTCGAACAGCCGACCTTCTGATCAGCAAGCCCTAGGCTCTGTGGTTTAACCCACAGCGCCACCTGGGTCCCTAAGGCATAATAGAGTGATGCTATAACTTCCCTTGATCTGGACACTCTACTGTACTTCAGTTGAAGCAACCTAGGATTGCATTAGCTATTTTTGCTGCTGCGTCACACAATTGACTCATGTTAAGCTTGTGGTCAACTAAGACCTTTAGATCCACATGTACTCCTATCAAGCCACGTGTCCCCCATCCTTGCAATCAATCAAATAAGATAAAATAAAATAAAATCACTGGAGAAACATCTTGTCATAAAGACCATAAAGACCCTTGCTCCCCCCTTACCTTTTTCATAATATACTTCTTTCTGCTGCCATCTTTTTCTTTCTCCACTTTTGATTCCACTATCAGCATTGTCCCAAGGGCACCATGAGGCAGCATATCCAGAATCTGTGAGGATTAGTAGATGTATGTAAGGCAAGTGGTTGAAGGACAGTGGGACCACCTTAAAGGCACAATACTTCCTCAAGACAAGACAGATACATTTCAGCTGCGCACAGAATGCTTGTTACTCAGATCACAATATACAGAACTGTGAAGAAATATATTATTTTAATCAGATCCACAATGTACACACAAAATGTTTTTAGCAGTTCTCACAAAGGGGACAGTAAAAGTGCCTGTCTGATGTCAATAGGCACTGGCAGGGAGTTCCAAATTGATCCATCACAATATACTGGGAACAAAGAGAAGGAAATTTCAAGCAGATCCACACTGTACATCTAGAGCCCATTCAACACACATTAAAAGCTCACAGTCTCCTTTAAAAAATACATGGGAACTTAGTTAAAGAACTTATAGCTCTGTGAGGGGGAAACAACAGTTCCTGGGATTCTTTGGGGGAAGTTATGAACTTCAGATGTGCATTAAATGTGTTTTAAATATATGTAGTTTACTCCTTCACAGAGCTACAATTCCCAGCACCTTTAACAAACTACAGTTCCAATTATTCTTGGGAGAACATTTAAAATTCAGAATTAAAAACAGTTGAAACATTCCCTGTTTGCATCTCTCACATTCTCTTTCCTCCGGGACTCAAGACCCACATGGAGGCAACACTCCCCCACACCTTTACAGTCATTCTAGTGGGAATAGTAAAATAAAGTCTACGAATGACAACGATAGCAGCATCGTTCCATCCATCACCCTTGAAAACCTAGCTTGCCCCCAGACGTCCCTCCCTAGGTCTGATATGCCTTCGCACACAAATTGTCCATATGTTAACCCCCCCCCCTATTCCTAACACTCTCCTGCAATGAAATAAATGTACATAGAGGATGGGCAGCCATTTTGGTCCTCCAGATGTGATTGTACTACAACTCCCCGATGTCAGAGTGGTCCAGTAGTCGGGGGATAAAGGGAATTGTAGCCTTAACAGCATGTGGAGAGGCTACAGAAATGCTCCTTTCACCCTCCAGATGTTGTTGAACCACAACTCCCAGCAGTCTCATGAGCATGAATGGACAAACCATCAGGGGATGATGGGAATTGTAGTTTTAACAGCATCTGGGGGGGAGAGATATAGATTTCCCCCCCCAATCCTGCCCCCTCCGTCACTTCAAATGCATGTGTGTGGGGGGGAGGAGTCAAACCTCCGTTGCTTTCCCTCCTCCTCGCCTCAAATCGTCCCCCCCCTCCTCAGGCCAACCCTCTGCCCCCCCCCACCTCGTAGTTCTCCATGGCTGGCCGGGGAATGGGGAGGGGCAACAGACACAAACGGCTCCCGCCTTCCTCCTCCTCTCCCCTCCCCCACTCGTTCTTCACCTGCCAGTTCTGTGGCGGGGAAAAAGTCTGCCTCGTTCTCAGATCTGTTTTACTTTTCCCCGCCCATTTTGAACTTACTTCAGCTTAAATTTTTCTTAATAAAAATATATATATTAAAAAGCAACAGAACCCTAGCAGCTGAATGAAGCATCCTAAAAATCCAAAGTGAATAAAGTCTTAACCTGAGTCAAATTTCTAGATACACTAAGATCACATCCACACCATACATTTAAAGTACATGGCTTTGCCGAAAGAATCACAGGAAGTGTAATTTACTCATTCACAGAGCTACAATTCTCAGCACCCTTTTAAAAAAACTACAATTCCCATTATCCTTTGGAGCAGGGGTAGGCAACCTAAGGCCCATGGGCCGGATGCGGCACAATCGCCTTCTCAATCCAGCCCGCGGATGGTCTGGGAATCAGCGTGTTTTTACATGAGTAGAATGTGTCCTTTTATTTAAAATGCATCTCTGGGTTATTTATGGGGCATAGGAATTTGTTCACCCCCCCCCCCCGAATACAGTCTGGCCCACCACATGCTCTGAGGGATGGTGGACCAGCCCATGGCTGAAAAAGGTTGCTGGCCCCTGCTTTGGAGGAAGTCATGCTTTAATTATGCTTTAAATAAGTTTAAGTATGGATGTGATATAAGACTGTGTCCTAGAACAGTTGATTGTGATGCTGACCATATGGGAAGCAAAACCTGGGACGTTATTATGTATTTTTCCATTTAATATCCCACCTTTCCCTCCCTCCCTTATTCAGCAGTGACACTGAGGACCTGGTGTGTGGTGGAAGCATTGCTGAATCTTTTGGAAGCAGTGCCATATTGCTGTCAGATTCAGTGTTGTATACAAAGGGAATTGGTGGGAAGGAAAGTACAGCACAATCACTTCAAAAGAGGAAACTACTAAAAAATTAGAGTATTGGTAAAGAGAGTCAAATCTCTTTGAAGAACTTGTGTAACCAGGTAAAGTACCATCAAGTCAAAGAGGATGCCAGCATGACTGACATATGCTATGTTCCCTACAGCAGCCCTGTAATGTAGACACTGTTGCTTGCCATTCTCACATTGCAGATGGGAGGCAGGGAGGTTAAGTAAGAATGGCTTTGTTTAATCAATGCCACCAGGTGAGTTCATCACAGGAGAGGTGAGATTAAAACCAGAGAATTCGTGATTTTTAGTCTCTGTGCTGCACTGGACTTCAACAGATAGGCTGGGAGCCCCACTACCTGGCTGCAGCACCTGACCTCAGGTGGGCTGCAATAGCAGAACTGCTACCATACAAATACGTATATACTGTTATGGGTTTCCCTGTAAGATTTCTATCTGTATAGGCTGCCTTGGGGCAATACCTGGGTCAGCTTTGCAAAAAAATTGGGAAGTGATCTAGTGTTAGGCATAATTGATATAGGAGGCACTCTTGTAGTTATTTGGGTCTCTACATAAGTGCTTTGAATTTGGCCCAGTGGCAAATCGGCAATCAGCATAGTGAATTCTGCCATTGTTGCTTTTAGTTTTATATTTATATCCCATCTTTCCTACAAGAAGCTCAAAGTGTTTTGCTTCTTCCCATTTTATTCTCACAACAATCATGTGAAGAATGTTAGACTAAGAGTGACTGACCCTTCTCCAGGTTCCCTGCAAGGGAGGCTCAAAAAATGGTGATAAGGGAAAGGGCCTTTTCAGTGGTGGCTCCTCACCTGTGGATTGCTCTCCCAGGTGAAGTTCACCTTCAGCCTTCACTGCCATCTTTTTTGGTGCTGGACTGACCTTTCCCTTCAGGCTTTTGATGGACCAAACTGATTTTATTCTGCTGTTAGCATGCTGCCAGTGCTTCCTGTTACTGTTATAGTACAGTATGTATATATGTCCATGAATTGTGTTTGTATGATAATGTTAAATGTTTCATTTGAATTTGTAATGGTATAATGTTTATATATTGGGGAAGGGCCATAGCTCCATGGTAGATCATCTGCCTTGCATGCAGAAGGTCCACAGTTCAATCCTGAGTATCTCCAGATAGGTCTGGGAAAGATTCCCTGTACCAAACCCCAATAAGCTGCTGCTAGTCAGTGTAGATAGACAATACTGAACAAGGCTCAGCAGATGACAGCTTTTTATTTAATTCAGAACTGTAAGGACTAGAATCTTACTTTATCTTTAGAGGAAGGGGTGTAGTTCAGTGGTACAGCATCTGCTTTGCATGCAGGAGGTCCAAGGTTCAGTCCCCAGTGGCACCTACAGGTATGGCTGGGAAGGAATCCTTGCCTGAAACCCCGAGGAGCTGCTGCAAGATAGTGAAGACAATACTGAGCTAGTTGGACTCAGTATAAGGTAGCTTCCTATGTTTGATGTTTTTAAATGGAGGGTGCTTAGAGACCTTGGCAATAACAAGTGAACAAATAAATTAATAATAATAATAAAGTTGCAGAACACATTGGTCTGGAGATCCCCCTACTTGCGAGATGCCTTAGAAACGGACTGCAAAACTGCAACCCTAATACACCAAATGCAGGTTTTCCTCAGAGGCTAAGGGTTCACTGGGGTTTTATTCCCAGTCCTCTGCATTGCGCACCGGATTGCGCCCTTGGCCTCGGGAAGGGTGGCGGGGCCTTCTGTGGGGCGACTCCACGTGCACCGGCTCCGCTTCCACGAGCGAGGCCTCCCGGGTCAGCCTGCGGTGCCAGACCTAAGGGAGATTCCTCTCTGTTCTGCCTGGCAGAGGCTCCTCCGCCCCGCCGCTCCGCGCGGTTCCTTTAAGAGTTGGCCTACGTGGCAGTGCTTCTCGAAGCGAGTGCAACACAGCCCAGCCACTTCCTGTGCAGCCTCGTTGCAATAGGAGCAGCAGCAGCAAGCCGCCAGCAGCCACCACAGGAGGGGTTGTCGGGGGTGTGTGTGAGTGAGCGGCTACTCCGGTCTCCCAGGGGCTGAGCAGCACCCAACACATCCTGGAGCGAAACCCACTCCTCCCTTCGCCACTCCCGCAGCACTCACTTAGCCATGGGGCAGAACGATCTGATGAGCACCGCAGAGGATTTTGCAGACCAGGTGGGTGTGGATTCATTCCTCTTTCCTCGCCCCACTTTCTCTTGAAGGAGAGGAGGCCTTCCTGCACACATGGGGTTTTGCAGATATTTCTGGAGAGTCCAGTCCCTTTCCTTCACGCGTCTTCTTTGTATTATATAGGAGAGAAGAAGATTTGCGGAGTGGGGGTGTTGATATTTTGTGCCTGCTGTGTGGGTGTGCTGGGGGGGGGGAATTGGTCGTTGAGGATGCGATCTCGTTCCCAACATCATAGGATCCACCACAGAGAGAATCGGGAGATCAGATTTGAGGGGCGCGGCCCCATCTTTCAGTGATCTAATCTAAAATGACGGGGGAAGATTGCTTAATAGAGTGTTCGCTTAATCGGTCTGGGATAAGTCTTACTTCCCCATCACAGACAGAATGAGAAACCAAAGCAATGTCAAGAGGGCCAGAGTTTTAACACTCGCCTCCTCAACCTCCTAAATTTTTGCGTCTTGCGATAATTGGGACTCAGATCGTCTTCTGTGAATAGCCAGCCCTATCGATCCGCTAATCAAGCAGATGACTAGTGTGAAATTCACCATTCCCCTTAAAGAGATCGTAACTCTGGATTATTATGGGACAGAAGACCACTTTCAGACATCATAGATTTTCCTCCCCACTGGCAATAATTTGCCTCCGAGATTAGAGGGATTCGCTTTAACGTTATGGGGTTGCACATTAGCGAAATGAAGGTGTGTCTTGTGCGCTCCTTTTCTATACCTATCCTGCCCTTGAGGGAGGTAAGAGATTTGGCGATTTCCAGAAAATAGTGAAGTAGATGTTGGAATAGGGTGTTTATTTAACGTGGTCTATAAATTTGAGGGTGCGGGGGCAGAAAGGGAAAGGAAATGTGAAAATAATGAAGTTTCTCTACCCATGAGCTTCTGGAATCTGGGAGTGCTATGGTGTGTAACCACCACCAGTATAATCTTTTTCTGTCCCTCTGTAGAATGTGTAGGTATGAGTCATTTAATGTACTCTACCTTTGGAGTGGGGCACAAAGAACTACCCCCCTTACTTTAATGAAATCATTTAAAACACTTTCCACATTTGGGGATATGGAGATTTCCAAAGTAATGTAAAGTCAGAAAAGGGGTTTTTCTCAGAGACCATGATCCTATAAAAATGCTGGACAAAGCTTGAGGAAATTGATCGGTGTATTGGTAATATGCTGATCATTTGTCTGTGTTTTATATTTACTTTTACCTATTATATTTGAGTAGTACAGTATTCAAGTTTACAAAAACCCCAAGTCTTTTCTTACATTTTTTTTTTTTACTTATTTCTGTACTGGAGGCATCAGTACCTCTGTTTGGCACTCCAGATTAAATAGAGTGCTAACACAAACCAATCTTATCCTGGGGTTGTTTATTAGCCAGAAGAGCCAAATCTTCACCTTTCTCTGGATCAAAAGCAGAGAGGCTAAAAACTTTCCTCCCTATCCCCTGTGTTCCTGAATGAATGGAATTCAAGCTTCCTTTCCTTTCCTCAGCTCATGTGACATCTGGTTCCTTACTGCCCTTGTGTATATTTCTTTTTAGCTTACGAGAAGGTAGAAAACTGCCCCAAACTATTCCTCTGGTTTCCTTTTTAAGAAGAAAATGACCAGGAGGTGTTGAAAGTTGTTTTAATTTTAGGGGAAGAACAATTACCAAAGGCAGCTGGTGACAGATTCTGTTGTTCAGGTGTGTGGAAGGTAAAATACACTTCTGTGCTTCCTACCTTTTGGACAAAGGAAAAGACAATCCGGTATTATCTCATAAGCCAGTGTCAACTATCCCTGTCCTGGTACAGGTTTATCTAACCACAGTCTGGCACTGTGATGGAAAACATGTGTGAGACAGGCAACAGGTTAAGCTGTTTCATGTGTCTGGTGCCTCTTAAGTGAACCAGGAAATGATGGTGGGGTGGGTGTGTTGCCTTTACAAAAAAGGTAACATACATCCTGTGGTACTCCAGGGTATTTCCCCCCTCTTAAATATAAAGCAGTATAGAAATGAAACAAATAATAATAATTATTCTTTTCATTTCTATACTGCTTTATATTTAAGAAAATAAACAAATCTCAAAGCAGTTTGCATCCTACATTACTATATCTGCTTTCCTTGGTTTGGAAAAAGGATAATATCCCTTGGTAAAAATATCCCTTGGTAACAAATACATTTAACTGCATGACCTTAATTTACCCTGGGTTAAAAAAAAAAAAAGCCATCTGAGACGGCAAGCATGGTAACAGTGACTTCTGTCACTTCTGCAGTAAGAGTTTTTATAATTTGATGATCGAGGGCCCTGGAGCTTAGTAGCTGGGCTGAACTTCTACATTACCCCAACAGACAACCAATGGGATGCTGTTGTGGTACAGCAGTTAGACTGCCATACTAGGAACCAGGAGACAAGGGTTCTGATCCCCACTCAGCTATAAAGTGCACTGGGTGACCTTGGGCCAGTCACTTACTCTCAAGCTAACCTACCTCACAGGGTTGTTGTGAGGATAAAATGGAGAGGGGGAGAACAGTGTACACAACTGTGAGCTCCTCGGAGAAAAAGTGGGACAAATAACTAGACGTAGCATAGTGGCTGAGATGGCGCATAGGAACACAGGAAGCTGCTTTATCCTGAGTCAGACCCTCTTCATCTAGCTCAGAATAGTCTATACTGACTGGCAGCAGCTCTCCAGGGTTTCAGGCAGGGAATCTCCCAACCCTACCTGGAGATACCTGGGATTGTATCTGTGACCTTCTGGGTGCAAAGCAGATGTCAGAATAATAGAATCATGGAGTTGGAGCTTCATTCTCCCTTAGCTAGCCCAGACAATTGCAGTGTCCTTCAGATGCTGCTAGACTACAACTCCCATAATCTTTGACTTCTGGCTGAACTGGCTGGGGCTGATGGGATTTGGAATCCAACAACATCTAGAGGGCACCACAATGGCTACATCCCTGTTTAAACCTTCTACAGCCCAGTTTTGTTCTATCCCTAAGCTTTGATTCATGATAAAATTCCCTGCTCATGAGTTGCATCCTCCTAGCTTTGCTCAACAATTCTGCACTCGTCGTCACCCCTGACAACTCCCCATCTGCTCACATTTATTCTTTGTCTCAACTCCTTGCCTCTTGATTATGCTCCAGGTGCCAACAATCTTTTTGTATACTGTTACTCTGCAAAGTGCTGTGCACGTTAGTAATTATATATATTTTAAAAAACAGTAAGCATTCTTGCCTAGAAACCATTGTTTTATCTAGCTCAGAATTTCTTTCACTGGCAGGCAGCAGCTCTCCAGGGTTTCAGGCAGGAGACATTCCTAGCCCTGCCTGGGGATGCAGCGAAGTGAACCATTGTGCTTGCAAAGCACCTCTTAGCCATGCCCCTTGCCAATAAAAACCCCAACTTAATATCATCCTAGGAGCAGAGGTTCCTAGGTGAAACAATATTTTTAAAAGCATTATCTAGGACCATAGGAAGCTTCCTTTATGCTAGGTCAGATCGTTAGTCCATCTAGCTTAGTATTATCTACACTGACTAGCAAAGGATTTTCAGTGTTTCAGACAGAGCTCTCCCAGCCTTACCTGGGGATGCCTGGGATTGAACCTTGGACCTTCTGCATGGAAAGCAGATGCTCTACCCTGAGTTGTGTCTCTTCCATGCTACTGGCAGGCCCATCAGCTGGATAGAAAAAGTCAAGATTTTTGTTATCCATAAAATACAGGGCGACAACAGATGTTTTGGATCTGTATCTTCTGCCCAGTTTTACAAGACTACATTCTTAGATGTATCTCTCCATTAAAAAGAGGAAACTGTGCATTTATATGTATATTTGCATGTTTGCGTTTGTTTACACTAGTTGCGAAATGAGGTTTCAAACACACATTCTGAAACCCAGTTGTCCAGGAGAAGATCTTTCTTGCCCTTCCCAAAACGACTTCCACTAAAAATAACTTTTTTTTGCATTGATTTTTTTGTTTTTTAAATACTCACATCTTCTTAGCCACATACTCTGTTGATCTAATTTTCAAATGGTGAGTTGGCAGAACTGTGAAATAAGGATGTGTCTGTCTTAGTTCGAATACGAATGAGACTTCTTACTTGGTCTTCAACAGTCTGCTCTTCCCATCTCGTGGGGACAAATTGAGGTTTGGCAGGGCTGCTTTTGGGTGAGAAGACAGACCAGGTGTGTGGAAACCTTAGCTCTCCAGATGTTGCCGGACTACCACTCCCATGAGCCCTAACAAGCATAGCCAGGAATGATGGGAGTTGTAGTTCAGCCATATCGGGAGGACCAAAAGTTCCTCACACCTGATATGGACCGACACAGAGTTTGCATTTCTGCCAGTGGAATTCTCATTGCGACATGGGCCCCAAACCACAAGGGGTCCCCCCCATGGGTCCCTTTAGGAATCTTCCAGACTCCTTTCCTAAATTGTTGGCTTTCATTTCAAAAGAAAAAGATGCTTTTAATTTTCTTCATTTTGAGGATTTTTTTAAAAGCACAAAGGCAGTATTTTTTGAATTGTTTAGTAAAATGCAAATCTGTTCCTGCCTTCAGTTGATCTAGCCAATGAGTGCAAAACTGGCAAAATTACCTGTTGTGTGTGAGGGCGTGCATGGATCCTCTTGAAACTGCAAGGTGCATATTCCTTTTTTAAATATACGTAAACCATAGCCTCTAGTGACAGGTATCCCCAAACTCAGCCCTCCAGATGTTTTGGGACTACAACTCCCATCATCCCTAGCTAGCGGGACCAGTGGTCAGGGATGATGGGAATTGTAGTCCCAAAACATCTGGAGGGCCAGAGTTGGGGATGCCTGCTCTAGCAGCACTGATGCACTTCTGCCATGGTTGCAAAAGGAAGCCTCAAGTGTTTTGCAAGTACTTTGCAGTTTAATTGCAAAGCAGCTGTTGAGGTTTTTGCAGCTAAATTGATTTCTCAGCCAACTTACTCAGATAATTTCCTCTTCATGTCCCTTGCCCCAGCAGACAGGCCAATTACCACCTATGCAACTACAAAGCAAAACCATTCAACTTTGGGGGAGTGCAGCAATGTACCGCAGGTTATATGTCTGTATGTGGGGAGAGATATTTGCACAGTTGGCGTTTGTGTAACAAGCAACTCCTGAAAACATCTAATCTGGGATTTAATTGAAGCTTCTTTAGATAAGGAAGGGGAAGAATGGAAAATTCAACTCTACAAGCTATCATTTTTTTTTGATTGACTGGCATTTATGCTCTAATTAATGTGATGCCAGCATGGTTGCGATAAGCTAAAACACCCTGAAGGGGAAACATGTTGGTACGATTGCACCGATAGGATTGTGACATGGGATTCTCTAATTTTTGCTGGCCGTGGTTGCCACCAAAACTTGAGAGACCACATTATCCCATAGATACACAGTAGGTCGCTGCAGTCTACAGGAGAGCTTAGTCAAGTTCCAAAGACCTCAGAAGCCTACTTCATAGTAATTCACAGCAGATCTTTCAGTATGGATGTGTGGAACAGCATTCCCATCAAGACAACAACAGGTGCCCGCTATCTGCACTTTTCTGGAAACAATGGAAACTTCTTGTTGTTGTTCTGATAGGCTTTCCCAGCTTTATGGATAGGTTCTGCAATGGGTGTCTACTTCATATTATTTTTAAATTTATCTGTTGTTATTTTATGTGGTGCTTAAAACTGTTTTTAGCTGTGTTTATTGCACTGTGTACATTGCCTTGAGGCAATGTAGATAGCTAGACGATCGCTAGATAGATAGATAGATATAGATGTACCTCAGTAATACAGCACCTGGTTTTCATGCAGAAGGTTCCCTGGCATTTCCATATAGGGCTAGGAGAGACCCCTGCCTGAAACCCTGGAGAGCTGCTGCCAGTCAGTGTAGACAGTACTGCACTAGAGAGATGAACAGTCTCACTCCTTATAAGATGGTGACCTTTGCTACTAGCAATTGCCCTTTCTCTTCCCCATCAAGCCTCCTCTCCAGAGCCCTGAAGAGAACTAGACCCAGTAGAAGATCTGAATTGAATGCAGCCAGGTGCTCTGTAATTGTTGTTTATTTTACCCTCTTTTCCATTACAAGGCTTGGCAGGCCATTCATATATCCTCATTAGCAGCCATGCTGTCTGCATAAAAGTCCTTCTCACTAATGGTTTGGCTTGAGAGAGAATAAGCTGCTGGTCTCCTCTCCAACATCTTTATATTCTTACCCTAGGTACTCTGTTTACAAGCTCAGTAGATCCATTAGTATAGAAACTACAGGAGAAAAACATGCTGCTTTTTATTATGTACAGTGCAGGATAATCTGCCTACTCTCAGGGTTTTCCAAAACAAAACCATCTGCTTCACACACCTGTAGGAAGCTCTATAACTCTTCTATTTGGGTTATTTCTTTAGATCAGATAATCTCTATACCATTTCCTGACATTTAACCAGTTGCAACTATGTGAGCGTGAGGCAGGTTTTAAGCAACTGGGAAACAAGAAAGCCAAAAGCAACTACCTATGCAAATCAAGGAACGTGAGGTCCTCCATATGCTGTTGGACTACAGCTCTCATCAGCCCTAGTCAGGATAATGGGAGCTGTAGTCCAGCAATGTCCAGAGTGCCACAGATTTCTCAATTCCTGATGTACCGGTAAATTATCAACATTAACAAGTGTTACCTGAAATCAGTAATTGCATGTCTCACTGGTGTCTTCATCCAGAGGGCTAGAACCATGTTGTGGTTTTAAATATCAAATTTAAGATGTTTAGGGTTCCAGGACAGTTTGCCAAACCTCTGTCTCAGTTTCAAATTTTGTTCAATTGCATCTAGTCACTGGGCCACCACAAGTGCAACGGTTAAAAAAAACCAAGGGAAAATATGCATCCACATTGTAACATGAGTTAACAAATAATTTCTTCACAAAAGGTGCCAGATTTCTTGTAAAATTCTTATCAGGGGAGGAATTGTGAAACTATGAACAAGACTATTCAACTTGAGTAAATATGTGCCATGCTTTTCTCCTTGTTTCTTCTTCCAGATTTCCTCGGTTAGTTCCACCCAAAAGTACAATTCTCTGTGTTAGTCATGTATGGTCTGTGAGCATGCCTGAATTTTTACTTACTGCTTTTGCATCTTGCTCTCTCTGTGTGTATAAGTGATTTCAGCACTTGCATTTTAACCTGGAGAGCTGCATAAATTCCTGCCTTATTGCATGGTGGACATCAGGAGTTGGGGACATCTGGTGATCATAGAATCATAGAGATGGAAGGGACTCCCAAGGGTCATCTAATCCAACCCCCTGCAATGCAGGAAACTCAACTAAAGCATCCATGACAGATGGCCATCCAAACTCTGCTTAAAAGCATCCAATGAAGGAGAGTCCACAACTGCCTGAGGGATTCTGTTCCACTATTGAACTGCTCTTACTGTCAAATCTCCTTTCTTGTAACATGTTCAAATCTCCTTTCTTATAACATGACGCCATTGGTTCGAGTCCTACAATAGAGTGGTGGTACTATTACTTGATCTGGACACAATACTTCTGTTGATGTAGCCTAGAATAGCATTAGCTTTTTTTGTTGCTGCATCACACTGTTGACTCATGTTCAGCTTATGGTCTACTAAGACCCCTAGATCTTTTTCACATGTACTGCTGGTAAGCCAGGGGTCTTATATTTGTGCTGCTGGTTATTCATGCCCAAGTGTAGAATCTTGCAATTGTCCCTATTGAAATTCATTTTCTTAGCTTGGGCCCAGTTTTCCAATCTGTTAAGGTCATTTTGAATCCCAATTCTGTCCTCTTTGGCATTAGCCACCCCTCCCAATTTGGTGTCATCTGCAAACTTGATGAGCATCCCCTCAATTCCTTCATCCAAGTAATTTATAACAACGTTGAACAGAACTCTGCTGTACCCCACTTGTAACTTTTTTCCTGGATGACAAGGAACCATTAATGCACAGCTTTCCAAATTGTGTGTTGTGACACATTAGTGTGTTGGCTGCAGTGTTTAGGTGTGTCACATGAATGCTTCCCATGCTGCTCATGGGGCTGGAAAGGAGTTATTTCCCCTGAGCCACCAAGTTATTTAACTCTATCAGAAAAAGAAATGAGATTAGTCTGGCATGACTTGTTTTTGAGAAACCTGTGCTGGGTCTTAGTATTCACAATATCGCAGACCAACTGTTGAGTGATCTGTTCTAGGACCTTTCCTGGTATCAATGTCAAGCTCACCAGTCGGTAGTTACCTGGATCTTATTTTCTTCCCTTTTTGGAAGATGGGGACAACATTTGTCCGCCTCCACTGCTGGGACCTAACATGCTTTCCAGGAGATTATAGGCAGAGGTTCTGAGATTACACCACAATATCCTTTAGTACCCTTGGGTGCAGCTCATCAGACCCTGGAGATTTGAAATCAACTAAAGTAGCTAGGTATTCCCTTACCACCTCTTCCTATCTTGGTCTCCAGCTCCCTCCTTACATCATTTAATCTGTTATCATTGCTTTCCTTTTGTGTGAAGACAGAGGCAAAGTAGATGTTGAGCAGTTCCACCTTCTCTCTGTCACCCAATAGCATTTTTCTGTCTTCTCCACACAGAGGACCTACCACTTGCTTGTTGTTCCTCTTGCTTCAAACACAGCCAAAGAAACATGTCCATCTTAAATCTCAGTTCATCTGTAAGCTCCTTATGCAGCTGGTCTGGTTTGTTTAGATACCTCCCACTTTTCTTTCTGGTCGGAACTGTCTGCATTTGGTCCTTCAGTATTTTGCCCTTAAGAAACTCCCATCCATCTTGGGCTCCCTTCTCTTCAGATGTTCCTGACCTTGGGATCTCGCCCAGTAGCACTTTAAGCTTTTTGAAATTGGCATTCTTAAAGTCCAGAGTGCCTGTCTGAACTACGCTCACCTTTCCCTTGCCTCTGTATCATGAACCCTAGGAGGAGAGGACATGATCACTTCCTCCCAAGTTTCCAAGTACTTCCACTTTGTCAGTCAGTTCCTCCTTGTTAGTGAGGACCAGGCCTGCAAACAATCAAGCCTCCAAACAGCTCAGACAAACTACCAGCTTTAATCCAAAAGAAACAAGCTCACTCTCTTCAGTCTCCTCCACTAATCCTTGCAAACACCCCTGTTTATGAGTCCTGTTCACGAGCTCCCGGTTGAAGGCTCCCAGAAGTTACTGGCCTGGCATTATTCACACTGTAGTTTTCATCTGCGCCAACTTGCTGGTTGGTTGTCCCGTAACCATGCTCAACAAACAGCATGAAGACTTATTTTCATCTGCTTACTTCCTGGGAAGGGTGCATTTACCCAGTCGTCAGAAACGAGTGTGGCAAGCCTTTCCTGGTATTTATCACTTCAAAATGTAGGAGTGTGTGTGCATGTACGTGTATCGCTGCCTGAATCTAGAAAGCTAGCCTGTTGGGGAAAATGCTAGGCTGAAGCTTTTTTCCTGACTTGCTTTTTTTCTATGTGCCAGGAAGGGTGGGGGTTTGTTTGTTTGTTTGTTGGGGGGGGGGAGCTGGAAAACCTCTTTTTGTAACCATTTCTTAAATTGCTTTGTCCAATATAAAGAGAAACAAGTAAATGCACAAAACCATAACAAGAAAAAACAAATCCAAAAAAGATAGCGAAACAACGTATTAGACTTTGGTCAGTTATATAAGATGCAAACTCTCAACCTCTAAAATAACACAGAGGAAGATATATAATGTTACTAGAGTGCTGCCTCTTCCAGTACCCATTAGTCCTGACCATTGACCCTACTGGCTGGGGCTTAGGTGAGGTGGAAGCCCAGCAATGTCTGGAGAGCCACAGTTTCTATACCCCTGCTATATAAAGTTGCCTGAATTGAGAGATCCTTCAAACTTGGGGTAAGAAGCTAAGCTGCCTCCCTGAACAGTTACAGACAAACCGTTTTGCAGCACCATTTGAACATGGAGTGGCAAAAGTCTCCATAACTCTTGGTCTCAAGGTGCCCCAGGGCAAAATGGCAAAAGGAAATTTTGGCTGTTCACAGAAATTGTGTGGTGGTAGGGAAGCAAAGGCAAGGATTCACAGGTAAGTGGACATAGGATTGCAATCTATATTATACATTCTGGGTGTACGACAGAGAATCCACTCTTTCTCTCCTAGTACTAGAGCTCAAAGTCATCTAATTGAACTGATTGGTTTGGCAGTAGATCCAGGATGAGCAAAAGGAAGTACTTTACACTGTGTGTAAATTAAAATAATGGAGTACACTGGAGAGGACCACTAGCTTAAAATAGCTTTAAAAAAGAAATGGAGAATTTGGTCTGTTAAAAGGCTCTGGCTAAATAGACATCTCTGAGCCTTTTGTATCATAAATTGTCCGTACTGGAGTAAATGAGGCATCCTTGAAGCATCTAGGGCTGGCAATTGAGAACCAGTGTGGTATAATGGTTAAGAGTGCTGGATGAGGACCTGGGAGACTGGTTCAGATCCCCACTTGGCCATGAAGCTCACTGTGTGAGCTGTGGGCCATTCACTACCTCTCAGCCCCAGCTATCTCGCAGAGTTGTTATGAGGATTAAATGAGGAATGGGGGAATTGCGTATGCCATTTTGAGCTCCTTGGAAGGAGGGTGGGATATACCGGTAAATGTAAAATAAATAAATTAATTAAATGCATTATGAGAAACAAGGTGGTGGATTAGCAAATCCTTTAGTGTGATCTATTGCTATAGCTCTGGGATTAGACTGCCTACTGCGGCCTTCACTAACCTGGTGCCATCCTGGTTGGTTTGTGTGTGTGTTTTGGACTACAACTCCAATCAGCCGCAGGCAGCATTGCTGATAGTTGGGGATGATAGAAGTTGTAGTCCCAAAAAATCTGGAGAGCACCCAAGTTTGCAAAGGCTGGTTCATTGCAAGTCCCCCCTCCCCTCCAACTTTGATTAGCTATGGTCTCTGTACAGTCACACAATTGGGAACATTTTCAAGCTGGATGTGTTTTGGCATGTGCCCCATTTCCACCCTTCATGTAACTTGCACCAAGGGGCATGGCTCCTGCATCCCACTCAGTTTGCAGTTGCCTCATAGGGAACTTGCTCTTGCTAGAGCCTCCTGGTGGGTCAACGTTACCACCCAAGATACAAATTTGGTTTGTTTACATTTAAGTGATGAGAAGGCATTCCCCAAGCTAAACACTTTGGAGGTGCCCTTAAGGACATTAGGAAAAGCTCTGCTGGATAAGGTCAAAGGCCCATGTAGTCCAACATGTTGTTCTTACAGTGGCCAACCAGAGGCCCATTAAGGGAAGCCTCAAAGCAGAACCTGAATCTTTCCCACTCGCGATTCCCAGCAACAGGTATTGAGGCATGCTACCTTAAGGGACCCAGGTGGTGCTGTGGGTTAAAGCACAGAGCCTAGGGCTTGCTGCTCAGGGTTCGAATCCCTGCGACGGGGTGAGCTCCCGTTGCTCGGTCCCCGCTCCTGCCCACCTAGCAGTTCGAAAGCACGTCAAAGTGCAAGTAGATAAATAGGAACTGCTCTGGCGGGAAGGTAGACGGCGTTTCCGTGCGCTGTTCTGGTTCGCCAGAAGCAGCTTTGTCATGCCGGCCACATGACCTGGAAGCTCTCGGCCAATAAAGCAAGATGAGTGCCGCAACCCCAGAGGACCTAATGGTCAGGGGTCCCTTTACCTTTACCTCTGACAGCAGAGGGAGAACACAGCTGCGCTTTGAGGGGAAAGCCATCCCTATCCAGCTAGGAAGCCTGGCGGTCCCTGCTTTCTGCCCATTCTTCTCACCTGTGTTTCTTTCCCCTGGCAGTTCTTGCGAGTGACAAAACAGTACCTCCCGCACGTGGCTCGCCTCTGCTTGATCAGCACGTTCCTTGAAGATGGCATCCGCATGTGGTTTCAGTGGAGCGAGCAGAGGGACTACATTGATGCCACATGGAACTGTGGGTACTTCCTGGCCTCCATCTTTGTCTTCATTAATCTTTTTGGACAGCTAAGTAAGTGGCACAATATTGAGATCCATGTACGTTTGTTGTTAAATTGAGATTCTGGTTCCAGGACCAAGGGACCCATAAATTCTTTGCTTGGGCTACAGCTGCCCAGTCTATAATAGTGGTGCGTCCTCTACAAGATCACAACCCTTAAGACCATTCTCAGTCCCCTTCCCCCACCCCACTCCTTTATGCCAGATGACAGGTTTTTAAGCTGCCCTCACTCCTCTTCAAACCAGGGGTGGGGAAGCGGATACATCCGGCAGGCCAAATCCTTATCACCCCTCCCCAAATTTGACAATTAAGCCTAATGGTGAGGTACTTTGAAGCCCCATGAATCAGCTGATCTGCAGGGCTTCAAAGCACCACTTGGGGCTCTTGGTAAGGGACTGGCAACAAAGAGCCCTGCACTGTGCTTTGAAGCCCCACAGATCAGCTAATCAACACAAGGAGACCCTTCTGGCCAACCCAGCTCCATTTTTTTACCCTCCTGCTGACAACACACATGGTATCAAGTGATTGGCAGGTGGGCCGTTAAGCCCTTGGACTAGAGGTCCCCCACCCTCTTTAGAGATAGGAGCCCCAGTCATCATACAGTCAAATTGTGGGCAGCCTTTCCAGCTTCCTCCTATAAATACAGGTGGTGACCATTTTGCGCAGGGGTTCTGTTCCCGGCCCCTGCGTGCATCGGCAGAGCATTCATAAGCACGCTGCACCCCATTACACCCCGCCCCCATTCTGGCCTCTTCCGGGTCGAAAAGGACTTGTACATCAGCAATCGCACATCAATTACGCATGCCTAAAATGGTTGCCACCTCTACTAGTCAACCATCCTTACATTCTCCTGCAGAGTCATTTTCATTCTTCTTCACCCATTCTCTTCTTTCACCCCCCGGAGGCTTATATAGCAGAAACAGCCACTCACAGGCCTCTCATTTTCCAATCCTGCAGCAGTACACCATGGCTTGATGCCCAACATAGGTGAGCTATGGAGTATTTCCTCAGTTGTAAATTGCAGTGACAATTGCTTAATATACTCTTGGCTTAATATACTGTAGAAGAGCAGCAGGGAATCTCCACTCCGTGGGCCTGATTTCAGCCAACCCATGCCCAACAGCCCTGCACCTGACTGTATATGACAGCTGATCATCAGTGCATGCCAAGCCCTGGACCTTTGCCTATGCGCTTTGTTTTTGTCTCTCTTTTGGCTCCCATGTCTGTCAGCACTCGGTCCCCTGAGTTTGCTTTTAGTGGGAAAGGAAAACGGGTCAGCTGATGTCATGGCCATGTCACATGGTTGACAGGCAGGTGATCTGGTGGCTGCTGGACTAGTGCTTAAAAACAAGGCTGCCTTTAAAGAGAATGATGTTGCTAAAGCTTGAGGAATGAAGGCTATGGTTCAAGAGACAAGCCAGTAGAAAGCTTTGCAGGCGAGTCAAGGATTTAAAAGATATGAGGGTCAACAGAACCTTAGCAAGGGGAACATGATTCGCTAATGCTGTTGACTTGGCTATTTATTCTCTTCCGCCTCCTTTCCTAGGTGGCTGCATCCTAGTGCTGAGTAGGAACTTTGTTCAGTATGCCTGCTTTGGATTATTTGGCATTATAGCACTACAGGTAAGGAAATCAATCCCAACTCTTAATTGCACAACCCTGAAAAATCGTGCCTGTTCACACTTGCGCCTCCTGGCTCTGAAACTGGAGGTTCCATTGCCCCGCAAGCGCCCCTCCAGTAGCAAACTAGGGTGTCTGAGTGCTGACGGGCTCGAAGTCAAAACAAGAGGCGTGGTCGCATTAGCCCTGAGTTATGTAGAAGTGGGCGGGGGGGGAACAACACCTCTTGTTTTCTCAAAGAAAACCACAATGGGGGGCAAACAGAAATTTAAAAACAGCCCCGTGTCCAGCAGTGTAATGTTCAGTACTTCAGACGGAATCTGCACACTCACCTTGAGCCCTGAGTTATGATGGCTATGCTCTGCCTCACAGCCAGAAGCAACACTGCAGTTGCTGTGGGGAGAATGCTCTTGTGCATTGGGTCCTGCCAGTGTGGCATCGGGGGGGGGGGCACTGTGAGAACAAGATGCTGAACTAAATGAGCTATTGACATCACCCAACAGACTCGTCTTATGTTCTTATCTTATGAGATAGCTGCTGCATAGTTCTTGGGAGCAGGGAAGTAAAATAAATTTAAAATGGATACCCCCCTCTTCGAAGTCATGCACATGCTTGCAAAATATATTAGCAGTAAGGCTGTAAAGCATTTGTTTTTTCTTTAGCAAAAAAGCGCTACTCCATTTTCACTCTCATACCCCTTGCCTTGTCCAAAGAACCCGTCTTATTTACACATTGACATCAATGTTCATAGATCTTTGCAGAGAAAGCATAAGTGAACGTAACAGATCCTTGGTCCCAAGGAGTTTGTGTGCTAAATAGGGGACAGAAAAAGAGTGTGGGAGAGGGAAGGTAGAAGAAGCGATGAAAGTGAGCACCAGCAGATAGATGCCAAGCTTCTTTTTGGAGTATTTAGCTGCTTCAGCCTCAAGATCAAAAGGGAAAGGTGGTTTTAAGCAAAGGGTTCAATCGTGTCTGGTTGTTTCCTCCTAGACAATTGCGTACAGCATTTTATGGGATCTGAAGTTTTTGATGAGGTATGTCTCATTCTCTTTTATCTTGTTTTACTAGTTCTTGCTTATTTATTCTTAGTTTCATTTATCATTCACGTCTAACCAGCCAGCATTGAGGAAAATGATTATAGTGTCCCTTGTGCATTTTGCTTGTCAAGGTTGCTTTTGATTGTTTCTTAACGTTTTATCATTATCACTATCATCCGTTACCTACCTTTCACTCTTAAGGCCTCAGTTTGGCGACAACAAATCACAAGGTTGAAAACTGTTTACAACTTACAATCACAGAAATAATGTAGATCCCAAAAGATATATACATCTCAGGTGTCAAAATGTAAGCCACTTTCATTCTTGGGACTTGTCACTCAAAAACTCCAGAGGCAACCAGCATATAACCTTTAAGCATTTTAAGACTAGTAACAGCATATTTGAACACCGCTGTGTCACTTTAATTTTTGTTGGTGCACAAGCCCTTTGTGAATCTTGTCACGCCTGGTGTAGGTATTCAAGTAGGTGTGTTTTGGACTAACTATATTTCGCCGTCTACAGGAACCTTGCTCTGGGGGGAGGTCTGCTGCTGCTGTTGGCTGAATCACGATCAGAGGGGAAGAGCATGTTCGCTGGAGTCCCCACCATGCGGGAAAGTTCCCCTAAGCAGTACATGCAGCTGGGCGGACGAGTGCTGCTAGTCCTCATGTTTATGACGCTGCTGCATTTTGACGCTAGCTTCTTTTCGGTAAGTGGCCCAAACATTACAAATATTTTGTTTTTATTTAGGAGGAGAGGTATTTTTGTATGGGATTTGCCTCCTTCTCCTCCAGCTCCTCCTATTCCCAGCACTGGTAGGTGCCTATTGATCCTGGTAGGGTGGAAAGCAGGGAGGCCAATGTCAGGCGGAGCCAGAACAAGTGATGGGCAGGCAGAGTCAACTGATTACAGTTTTCTCCTCACCCTCCTTCCTAATGAGATGCTGTTGTTATTTATTGCATGCACTGGCCATATTTTTTTGCACTCGGCTGCCTCAAAGCAAGTCATACAGTAAAAATAAAACAGCTAAGACATTAATATCAGATTTTAAAACAGCAATAGATAACTAAAATAATGTATTTACAAGGAATGTGTTCTTCCACTGCATGTAAAGGATAAGCACAACAAAAGCCACAGATAGATTTAACTACCCTCCCAGTTAAAAACCATAAGCCTGGATAAACATGATAGTGATGGCGCCAGGTCTGCTTCCTGGGTGTGTGAGCATTCCACCACTGAAAATGCCCGTTGTCAAAGACCAGGGAGGCTAAGGAGGAGGAGGCTAACAGCCAGGGCTGCCTCCCCCTAGAATGGTGGCAAATCCTAAGGCCAGCAGGTGGGGCCTAGCTGAGGGGAGGCTGAGTTAGGTGGGGTAAGATGCCCTCTTCTCCCTTACACCAGCCTCTGCTGAACTCTACTTTTCTCTGTCCCATCTCCCTCCCATAGATCCTCCAGAACATCGTGGGCACAGCCTTGATCATCCTTGTGGCTGTCGGCTTCAAGACGAAACTGGCCGCCTTGACCTTGGTCATCTGGCTCTTTGCCATCAACATCTACTTCAACGCCTTCTGGACCATCCCAGTCTACAAACCCATGCACGACTTCCTCAAGTACGACTTCTTCCAGACCATGTCCGTCATCGGAGGCCTCCTGCTAGTGGTGGCCCTTGGGCCTGGTGGCGTCTCTATGGATGAGAAGAAAAAAGAATGGTAGAAATAGGAGGGGCAGGGAAAACACATCATCTCGGAGTCTGGGGACTGACTTTTTCAACATGGGTTCCGTGGGGGAATAAAACCAAACTGCCAGCATCTTATGTATGTGCCCAACAATCCCTTCTTAAGAGGCACACCTTTTTTATTTTATTTTTTTAGAATTCATGACCGCACTGATAATCTGATAACTAGAGCATTCTTCATCAAGGAATGTTTTTTTTTTTTTGCCTTGAAACACTGTTCTGCTTTATTTTGTAATCTCCAAAATTTGAAACATATAGAAGCTGGCTTGCCAAGCACCATGTGGGCACTGTGTTTGCCGCCTTTTAGTTTCCTTAATGGTTTTTTAAGACACATTTTTTTTAAAAACAAACAAAACAAAAACTACTGTGATCCGATATCCCTGTTTGTATACTTTTGGTGTCAAAGTGTTCCCCACTTCCTCTTCTTTTTTGCGTTCTTGTTGTAATTAAAGAAGTCGCCTCCCAGATTGAGCCCTGGCCATCTGAGCGATAGATCTAGCACACCTTTTGTACTATGGGAAAGGGATTTTTCTGCTTTACCCACCACAGTATTACAACAGCTAGAGAGAGGACCATCCCTTGAAACAGAGGCAGGAGAAAATATGTGCAGCAGCTGGGTCCCTCCTAGCAAAAAACTTATCCACTGCTATGTTGTAGCAAAAAGAAGTGGGTGGGGGGATGACGACAGTGTGTTTGGGTTTCATGAAAAATTCTTTCAGGCGGGGCAATCAGAACAAAGTCCCATGGCAATTCAGATTTCTCAAACCCATCTTCACCTATAGCCATTCTTGTTACTTTGCTGGAAATTCGCATACATTATAAATTTTGGAGCAGTTCCCCATATTCTGTAGATTTATGCAGTTGCTATTTGGGGGCAGTAAAAATCTGACCCAAATGAGCCTTGAAGAACAACCTTGCTGCATTACACCAAAGACCCATCTGGCAGACAGCCAGAAGATGCTAGAAGAGTGATGGAACCTGTGACCCACTAGATACTGTTCTGCTACAATTCACTGACCACTGTCCATGCTTGGCAAAGGCAGGTGTGAGTTAGGTATCTATTAAGATACGGAGAACAGTAGGTTGCCTGTGGCTATATTATGTCACAAACAGGGCAGATAGAAGCATTTTACCTCTGAATACTAGATACCAACAGCTGTCTGTGAAGGTTCTCTCACAGCAAATGGCAACAAATTGGAATCTAGACAGTTATCTAGTCGTTCTTGCCTTATTTTGTGGCACTGATTTGCACCAAATTACAGGTTTGGTGAAAAGCTTCCATTTTATGTAGCCCTCATCTATCTTCATTCACGGGTGAGACAAACCGTTTACGTTTAGGGTTTTTCATTTTTGTTTTTGTTTACACTTTTTAGCCCTCTGAAGGGCTGTGGCAGTGCAAGTGAAGATCCAGCTAGCTACTCTGTGCTAAAACCTCAAAATCCTTTGAAGAAAGGTCCTTGTCAAATTTTTCATCTTGCCCAGTAGATTTCTTCCATTCATCCACCAATAAATATATTTTGCAATACCCCAGAATTTGCACCTGGAATAAGAATAAGAATAATAGGTCAAATTCGCTTGTATTTATCTTGTGTAACCTAAGAGGATTCAAGCATTTTTCAAAGGCAGAAACTTAGCATTTGCCCATCTGTCCAAGGGGGAGTTATGGACACGTGTTCCAGAGGAAAGAGCCTCTAATGCACCACCATTATTTTGACTGGTTGTGGAAGATACAAAATGAAAAGTAAGGGAACCTCCTGGTTTAAATCTACAGAGTCTTCCTGCTTTCACCATCACTTCTTCAGAAGAGGAACTGCAAAGCCAGCCTGACTTGCTCTCTCACATATGACGAGCCTCCTAGTCCAGCATCCCTGTTCTCAGTGACCAACTGGAATCCATTTAGGGGTGGGAAATCTTGGTTGTACAAGTATCCATGGCTGAAATGAGGAGGAAATCTGTAGAGATCTAACTGATGAGGAACCTGTGGCCCTGGATCTGGTCATTAAGACTACAACCTGACCATTGGCCATGCAGACTGGTGTTGGAGTGCAGCAGCAACTGGAGTACCACGGACTATCACCATCCATGATAAAGACTAGACCAGCCTATTCTTTATTAACAGACACTGCCCAGATCCCCCTCAACCCTGGAGCCTGCCCCAAATACCTTGAGATTAACAAGAAAAAGGCAATTTTTGAGTGAAGGAAGTGCTACACTGAAGGCCAGCAACACTGGCTGTGCCTTCAAAGCAAGATTGAAAGGGATCTTGCAACAAGGACCATTCTGTATTCAGTGGTGTCTGTATTCAGTAGTTCAGATGATGCATTCCTAGTCCAATAAACTGCTGGATCAAGGATGAATTGGGAAGGTGCCTGCCTCCTCTCACACACCTCAAAGGCTGAAATTCTAACTCCCACTAACCTGGTAATAAGCCCAGTGAATTCATTAGGACTTCCTGCTGAGCAGACATAAGTTAGCATTGTGCTGTAACCCCTGATTCATATGTTAGAGCCTGGGAGATGCAGATTAGATTAGAATCCCCAAAGATCTAATTCCGTTGTTTTTAAATGCAAGAACATGTGCAAATATCAAACAGCAATAATCAGGCCTGTAGCTACTATCCCACGGTTATAGCTTCTTTGGCAATCACTCGTAGCCAAGTAAGATTGTATTCCATAAACACGGTTTTAAAAGTGAGTCCATAAGTGTGGAGGCCAATTCTGGATCCACCTGTCCATCCACAGTGGAGACATTGGTTTCCAAGTGGGAGTTGATCATGTGAGGGTTTGCCAAGCGTGCCTTCCTCTTGGCACGTTTCTCCCTTGTGTCCTGAGTTTGAGTGTCTTCAAAGTCCATGACACCTGTGGTAAAGGCTTTTCTCCAATTGGAGCACAGTGGGTCAGTGTTTCCTCCCCCACAGGTGACTAGGTAGGGAACTGTTAGCAGTTTTGGCCCTTTAAAAAACAAACAGCAAATGCAGGCAAGCATGTCAGAAAAACATTGTGAACTAGAAACTTAGAAGGTTCATACAAGCTTACATAAATCAAAGCACTGTACAATGGCATTATTTCTTCTACACACACCTCTAAAGATCAGAATTAGGCCTAAAGCAAAATACACATCCAGACAAAAACACAGACTTCCTTTTCCAGCCTCCTTGCCACACACAATCTGTGCTTATGGTGTAAGAAATGTCTACTTCCCACTGATGTCTCCCAAAGCTTTTGAGTCTCTGATTTCAGCTTTTGAAATCAACCTCTTGCCCAGGCCTGCTTGTTTCTGGAAGAGAAAAATAATTCCATGTGTAGAAATTTATCTTTTAAAAAACAAGAGCTGCTAGACCTCATGATGGTGAAACATCTTTAAAAGGGACAGGACTGTAGTTCAAGGGTGCTGGGAATTATAGCGCTGTGAGCGGGAAACAACAGTTCCCAAGATCTTTTGGCGGGGTGGAGAGTCTTAAATGTTTGGTGACTTAAATGCATGGTGTGTTTGCAGCCTGGTTTTTAACCCATTTCTGTTTGGCGGTGGTAGGATTTGCTTCATTTTAATGCTCCCTTTTGCTTGATCGTGAAGCAACTTCCTCCCAAAGCAGCGAATAAGCCTGTCATATAAATCAATAAGATGTCCATTGTTATAAGAAAAAAACCTGCTACTTTTCCCTTATGGGGTATCCAAGAGCCCATATAGAATCATTAAGTGGGTTCCCTATTGGTAGGAGAAAATAACAGGCCAACCAGAGTATATTCAGAAGCAAAGCGGCTAGTAAGCCTGATCTTTATTAAAGGAAATAAACTGTTGCAACAGGATCCCCACTCACCACATGCAGGAGGGAGGACAATGGTGCACAAGCCCTTCTATAGACTCTTGAAATTGCCCACCCTGTCGCCCAAGGTAAAGGTAAAGGGGAAAACCTTTGGGGAAACCAGCTGGGGAAACCTATGGGAACCAAAATGCTGCTTTGGAAAAGTACAGCGAGTGATTGTCTGCTGTATCTCAAAGAAGAATGCTATTCCTCAGAACAGGGAAAGCCATGCTGAAGGCTCTGTTCCAAGTTACTGGGGAGCAGGCTTCTCATATCTTTGGAGTTTGCAGGAGAAACTCTCCAGGAGATGGCAGTGATCTACTGGGTGCATAAAGGATAAGGCGGTTTCTTAAGCAACTTGATTCTGAGCTGTATAGGGACTTACAGGTTAGTACTGATATAAGAAAAAAGACTGCTCAAGAAAAAAAGAGCCCATATAGAGTCCTTTTGTAGGTTCTCTGTCGGTAGGAGAAAATAACAGAGACCAACCAGAGAATATTGAGAAGCAAAGCAGCTAGTAAGCCTGATCTTTATTAACTGTTGCAACAGGGCGCTCCCCCACATGCAGGAGAGGAGGAGGACCCAGAACAAAGGTGTGCCTGCCCTTATATAGACATTTTAAATTGCCCACCCTGGAGTCCAAGAACACCCCCAGATACATCATACCTACATCACAGAAAAGGCAGTCGACAACAGAAATCTGAGTGCATTGTTTATCTCCTGTCTGGCAAGTTACCTGATTGCATTATCTGGGTTTTGGCCACTCTTGTTATTATAACTACTTAATTCCTGAATCCAGGTCACAGGTCACAGGTTCACACCCTGTTTATATCAGGTAAAGGTAAATGTAAAGGGACCCCTGACCATTAGGTCCAGTCGCTGACGACTCCGGGGTTGCGGTGCTCATCTCGCTTTATTGGCCGAGGGAGCCAGCGTACAGCTTCCAGGTCATGCGGCCAGCATGACTAAGCCGCTTCTGGTGCACCAGAGCAGCGCGCAGAAACACCGTTTACCTTCCCGCCGAAGCAGTACCTATTTATCTACTTGCACTTTGACGTGCTTTCGAACTGCTAGGTTGGCAGGAGCAGGGACCGAGCAACGGGAGCTCACCCCATCGTGGGGATTCGAACCGCCGACCTTCTGATCGGCAAGCCCTAGGCTCTGTGGTTTAACCCACAGCGCCACCCGCGTCCACCACTATCCCCACTACTGACTCCCTAATCAGCTTCAAAACCAACCAACCAACAAACAAAGTCCCCGGATTCATTGAAAAAAATCTGGTAACCATAACAAAGAGTGCATTGCAGTAATGCAGCTGCGAGGTTACCCATGTATGGACAACTGTTCAGGCTATTCCCATCCAGGGATATTTGCTTTAAATGTATGGTGTGTATGCAGCCTTACTTCAGCGCCAGCAATGGGATATCATCAGAGCACCTGAAAACACCAGGCTTGCTTAGGGTGCTCAGATCAGACTGCATATCACTCACAGCTATGTCCTACATAAGAACATTATAAGAGCTCTGCTGGATCAGGCCAATGGCCCATCTAGTCCAGCATCCTGTTCTCACAGTGGCCAACCAGATGCCTGTGGGAAAGATCTGAGCACAAGAGCTCTCTCCCCTCCTGTGCTTTGAAATAACTGGTATTCAGAAGCATGTCATGCATAATTTTGTAAACTTCTATCATTGTCACCTCTTAACTCAACTTTTTGTATATTAAATGCTATTTTTATTTTATTAAAAATAATAAAATAAAATAAATAGCTGCCCCCACCCCTTCCAACTGCCTTCTGCGGTGCTTGCCCCACCCTGCCTAATGCTAGGGCTGGTCTGAAGACACCACATGTCCCCCCAAATGCAAACGAAGGGACATGGTTCATGCCCTCTTTTGCCAGTGAACACACTTCCTCCACACATACCTCCAACTGGACTGAATTCTTGACCTTTCGGAAATCCAGGCCAGTGCATGGCACTACAGGGAAAGTTGTTCCCAGTTCTTCCAAAGGCTGCTGTCCCTTCAAAAATGGTTGTGTGCCACAATGAATCTCTCCGCTAGATGGCAGAAGTGGAGCATTGCTGAATGAAGTTGATTTATCTACATAACAGGATCTTTTTTTTTTTTTAAACCAAAATAGATTGTATGATTATTTTTCTTAAGAGAAAAGCTAGGTTATCAAAGAAGGAGCTCAGGGGAGTTTGTACAAAGTAGGAGGACAGTAGTTGGGCATTTGCCTAGTTAAACCTCCTTTTGTACTAGATGGGTTTATTACATGGGGTGAGTGGCCTGAACCTAACACCAGCCTAGAAGATTTTTGTAGGATGTTCATAGCTCATGATGGGTCTTATTTGTAAGAGCTAAGGCAAAACCAGAGGCTAGACACATGTGATGATGCAGACCTGCAGGTAACAATATGGGCTAATGCTATCAATGGCTATTAGCTATGATGGCTATATTTGCTATCAAAGCCACCATGCCTTTGAATACTAGTTTCTGGGACTCTCAAGTGGGGAGAGTTGTGCTGTTGTGCTTGTGTCTTGCTTCTGGGCTTCCCATTGGGGCTTCTGGTTGGCCACTGTGAGAACAGGATGCTGGACTAGATGGGCCACTGGCCTGATACAGCAGGATCATCTTATGCTCTCATGCGTCATCTTCAAATTTGTATGAAATGCGAGACAAGGGCCAAGGGGGAGATAAAATCTGTGAGTGGGGAGGACAGTTTTTTATAAGGAGGTAGGGATCTATCCTCACCACTTCTCCACTGCTGGTTTTTTGCTTCACCCTTGAACCAATCAGCCCACTTTTCTAGGGACGCAGCCCTCCCAGACTCTGCTCTCTGCAGAGACAGCACCCCCTGCAGCAAACTCAGGAGCAACAAGGATCCCTCAGAGCTGTCCAAGGTCCTGCATGTTCTCTGCTTAACTTGAGCATGCAGCTAGAGACTGCCTTTTGTTCATGTTTTGTTCAACTGAGAAGGAATTAGGTAGGCTTTCCTTTAAAAGTGCGCTGAATCAGATTTCTCCTCTGCAATAAACAAATACAGTTTCTTAAGACAGTTTCCTTTAGAAATCTGTACTTCTTATCCACCTGTTTGTGCTCGTTCCTGGGCTATTCCCACAAGCGTCCCTGTGCAGAGCGAGTTCCGTGAGATGGGCAATGGCTCTGACATGGCTTCCCTAAGGAGAGCAGGAAGAGCCCAGTAGTGTCTCTGTTTTTTCTGGACTCATTGTAAAGACTCACCTCTTCACCCAAGGCAGCAGGGTGGAAGGGAGCCTGCTTTGTGCACCCAGCGATGAAACAGAAGCCGACAGCAAATTCAACTAGACCTGCAGAGAATCAGCTCCTTTCTTCTGGCAAGAGTTTTGGTGTTTATAAAAAATAATAACGCACCTTTTGGGAAAGGCTGTTGTTGTTGTTTAATGGATTTATATCCTGCCTTTCTTCCAAGCTGGGATTTAAAAACATCATTATAAAACACAAAGTCATAAAAACAAACCCGTTGAAAAACTGTAGTTAAAGTACATCACAACCCAGTCGTTAAAATCCACTTTGCCCTGACAGCAGCCCAGTGATCAGCATCATTTGCACCTTAGTTTTCAAAGGCTCATCTGAACAGGAAGGTCTTTGCCTGCCAGCAGAAAGAAAGCAAAGAGGGAGCCAGTCTGACCTATCTTGGGAGGGAATCCCTCAATATGGAAGCAGGTGCAGAAAAGGTCCTTTTTCTCTTGTCACTGCTGATGCTGATGGGAGCAAGAGAAGGTGCTCACCTTAGGATCTTGGCATTCGGGCATAGGGAGATACAAACCTTCAGGTAGCCTGGATCCAGGTTTTGGAGACCCTTTGGTACAACACACTCTATGGCAGTGATGGCTAACCTTGACACTCCAGATGTTTTGGGACTACAACTCCCATCATCCCTGACCACTGATCCTGTTAGCTAGGGATGATGGGAGTTGTAGTTCCAAAACATCTGGAGTGTCAAGGTTAGCCATCACTGCTCTATGGGGTTCCTTTCCTCTGTGAATCCAGGGGGCTCTCTGCTGCTTTGCATGCCCAACCATGCCAAGTCTTGACGTCTCTGACCCCGCTCATGTGGCCCTTAAACAAACAATATTAAGGTACACTCTAATAGGTAGTTCTCTCGTGCTTCTGTTAGGAACTCAAGAAGCTGCCTCATCCTGAGTCAGACCAGTGATCCATCTAGCTCAGTGCTGTCTTCAGTGGCAGGCAGCAGCTCACCAAGGTTTTTCCCAGCCCTTCACATGGAGATGCAATGTGCGATTGAACCTGGGAGTTTCTCAATGCAAAGTAGATGATCTTCTTTAATGAGCTACAGCCTTTCCCTACTTGCAGCAATTTATTGCAGTTTTACTGATACATTGCATTTTATTTATTATTTATTCAGCAAGGTGTGCATGCTACTTAATCAGAAAGAAGAAGCAGCTATGAGTGGTTTGCATAAAATATTCATTAAAAGTAGCAATAAAAGCAGACTTTAAAAACAGCAGGCTCAATAAAATTCTGAAATTACCAAAATATTGATAACTGGGAGCTGCCACCCCCTGCTTGCTCTGCTCATCGGCCCCACTTACCTCTTTGCCCTTCCCCACACCTGAAACCCCTTCCTCACCTGAAAACTCACCTGAAAACTCACCCTCTTCACCCTAAGCCCCACCTTCTTTTCAAGGAGGGGGAGGGGCCACGCAGGGCAGCTTGCTAAACCCCACTGTAGGTAGGCATGTTAAACGGAGGGTGGGGTGGGGGGGAGAGATGCTTTAACAATGCTTCCTTGCTCTATTATACAGCTTGCCTGGGCATGTCTGCTGTTCCTGTTGGTGGCTGCGTGAACTGCAGAGTGTGGCGGTACCATGCATTTCCACATATATAGGAATAAATCAATATTACATATCTAGGTAGGTTGTTGGATTGTTTCAGAGTTCACTTCACTAACTTGGGTTTCACCCTGAAAAGCAGTCTACATTTATATTTAAAAAAATGATAAAAGAAATAAGTAGTATTTTAAATAAGTATATACATGGGTGTAGCCAGGATTTTTGTTGGGGGGTGGGCAGGCTTTTGTTGCGGGGGGGGGCAGAACCTCAGATTTGTATTTTTTTAATTGATTTAGGGAGGGTGCAGCTTCCTCCTGCCCCTCTGGCTACGCCCCTGAGTATATTCTATTAGTAAATAAACAGCTTGGGACTAGTTTACCCACAATATTGCCTTCTTCAATATGCTGTATTGTTTTTAACACTTGATTGGGAGCCATCCAGAGTGGCTGGGGAAACTCAGCCAGATAGGCGGGGTACAAATAAATTATTATTATTATTATTATTATTATTATTATTATTAGCGATCACTCGTAGCCGAGTAAGATTGTCTTCCATAAACATGGTTTTAACAATGAGTCCGTAAGTGACTGTGGAGGCCACTTCTGGATCCACATGTCCTTCCACAGTGGGGACATTGGTTTCTGGGCGGGAGTTGATTAGGGTGTGGATTTGCCAAGCGTGCTTCCTCTTAGTATGAGATTCCCGATGGTTTTGCTCACAAGGGTCATAGGAACATGCAAGCCCACTCACCACAACAAGGTTGTGGGAATATTGCCTTACCCAATATGTGCCCACTGTTACAGTTGCAACAAATTACCCATTCTGCATTTGTAAGAACTCAATATTTTAGTATGGCATTACTTACACTTTGGAACTCCCTGCCTAATGACATCAGGCAGGTGCTGCAACTATACTCTTTTCGGCGCTTGCTAAAACACTGTTGGGCTAAACCACTGAGCCTCTTGGGCTTCGAATCCCTGCGATGGAGTGAGCTCCTGTTGCTCTGTCCCAGCTCCTGTCAACCTAGCATTCGAAAGCATACCAGCATGAGTAGATAAATAGGTACTGCTGTGGCGGGAAGGTAAATGGCATTTCTGTCACGGTGTTCTGTTGCACCAGAAGCGATTTAGTCATGCTGGCTGCATGACTCGGAAAGCTGTCTGTGGACAAATGCCAGCTCCCTCAGCCTGAAAGCAAGATGAGTGCCGCAACCCCAAAGCTGCCTTTGACTGGACTTACGGTAACCATCCAGGGGTCCTTTACCTTTTACCTTAAAATATTGTTGCTTAGACAAGCCTGTCCAGATGCTTGGAAAGTGGATGCGAGTTTTCATCTGTTCTTAGTCTATTGTGATTTCAAATTTTTGAACCTTCTGAATTATTGTTGTCAGTTTTTCTTAGCGATAATTTTATTGCTTTATCTTTTTTTGCAAACCACTTTTATTTTATTATTTTATTTTATCATCAAACGGTGTATAAATTTTATGAAATAAATAAATATGTTGCAGCAATTTGGTTCCTTCACTTGCTCCAAAACGAAGGCCTGTCTTTAATTTATACAGTGTCCCCCCCCCCTTTAAAAGTATTCATAACACATTGAATACCTCATTCAGCAATCCTTTCAGCAACCATGGAAGGTCAGCCACCGTGATCATCTCTATGTTTTACTGATGGGATCGCTGTGCGCGTGTGTGCACATGAGGGAGGTTGCAGACAGTGGCATCCTGAAGAGACCACCTTTTGATTACGCAGCAGAGGTGGCAGACCTCGAAATGGACTAGCCACCTTTGTAGTCTATGCACCCCACTCCCCCCACTTTTTTTTTTTAAGGGTAGAAATCGCCCCACTCTACACTGATATGCACCTGCTGTCTCCTTCGACGGCGCTTTCTGGCTCTGCTAATTTGTCTGTACAAACACTCTGCGAAAGGTTCTGGAAACTTAGCCCTCATTTATAATTTAAGCCCCTTTCGCTCTTTCTCTTGTTAAATATATTTTCCTCACTCCGTCTCTCCTCCCCCCCCGCCCACCCCGTTCTCTCTTAAAGCACCGGGGAAAGCGCTAGAGAATAACCGTGAATTATGAAGGTCTTAGGAAGTCTAAAAGTGACTCCCTCTGCTCAGGACTTTCAAAGCCTCATTAACATATATTGACCTGGGTTTTGACAGCTGGAGCTGAATCCGTGAGCCGGGAGTGGATTCCCAGGACTAGAGAAACTTTGCTTTGGCTGCTTGTTGGGAGCGGCGGGCAAGCGAGGGGTGGGAGGCGCACGGAGATGGCTGGTAGCTAAGCCTCCAGCCTTCCCTCCTCCCTTTTTCCTTTCTTGTTTAAATAGATCTGTGTGTTTTCCCTTAAGCATGCATGAATGAAAGAAAGTATTGGGATTATGGCTGGATCTGGGTTCCGCACTTATAAAGGAATCCAGATTTGGGGGATGGTGGTGGTGGAATAACAACCTATCAGACCATTGCTTTATTATTATTTGAAAGATAATATAAGTCGGTGCTGATTTGAGATGGGGGGTTGGCAACAGCTCCTGACCAGTCACCCTGGAGCTACGCATTGCCGGTTGTCTATGTTCTGATAACTGCCTATGGAAAGAGCACTTTCAGAGTGGCCAGCCGAGTGCCCCCCTCCTGCTCACCTTACATAACATTCCTCTTGTTTTGCAGTCTTATTTGCTTGGCTATTTATTTGTTTGTTTACTAGGGGATCTACCACTGAGCTGTGGACCATTCCAGAAACATAGGAAGCTGCCTTACAGAAAGTTAGACCATTGGGCCCATCTAGCTCAATACTGTCTACACTGATTGGCAGCAGTGGCTGTCTAGGGTTTCAGAGTCTCTCCCAGCCCTAACTGCAGATGCCATTAGGAACTGAACCACTGAGCTCTACCACTGAGCTTTAGCCCCAGGAAGGGTCAACTGGTAAAAAAAAGACCTGTACTGTATACCCCTTCTTGTTCAGAAAGAGTCATTGGTGTGCCTCAGTGGGTGGAGTTAGTTCAAAAGGCAACCAAAATCATCAAGGAGTTGGAGCAACACAACTACAGTATGAGGAAAGTGGTTAGGGAGATGATTCTCTCCATGACGCTAGAACTCATGGACATCCGATGAAGCTTATGTTGGAAGATTCAGGACAGACAAAGTAAAGTCCTTATTCATTCAGCACATATATGGCCAGCCCAGGCAATTTTGCCGTTTGAGGCAAAATAGAAAATTGCACCCCAGGTGCTCCCTCCACCCCCCACCTGAGGTGATTAGAGACAGTGGGGGGGGGAGCCCCAGCACTCTGAATGTGGTAGTGGTGGGGAGAAAAAAAGTAGGCTGGGGATGAGTGGCATGAGTGGTGGAAGATGAGGCAGCAAGTGACAAGTGCAGGAGGTGGTGAGTGGCCTGCTCCTTGGCCAGATCTGCTGCCCTTCCCAGCTATCCCTAACCTGCTGTCTGAGGTGGCTGCCACACTGAGCCTTATAGGTGGGCCGGCCCTGTGCGCATAGCTAGACTATGGAATCTGCACTCACAAGATTTAGTGATGGCTGCCAGAATATATACTTTAAACTAGTATTAGACACATTTGTGGAGGATAAGGCTAATCAACAGCTACTAGGCACGATGGCTATGTTCTGCCTCCCCTGGATGTTCTGTTCCCAGGTTTATCTGAACACAGGGCAAGTTGGTATGCAGCCTGGCCTCCGCCAGCCAATTCATGCACGGCAAAACTGGCTCTTCTGCAGTGAAATTGGAAGGGCGGTAAAGCTTGGGGTGCCGGCTGAGCTGTTTATTCAGCCATGCTTTGGAGCAGCACATGACTGGGAAGCCAAAGAGCAGGAAGAGTGTGTTGGAGCGAATTCCTCTGACACTTTCAGCCCACCCACCAGCCACTATCAGCAACCACACCGGACAGGGGCGAAATTGGCATTTGATACGGAAGCGTGGGAGCTGCAGGCTATTGAGGGGGAAACAGTGGGAAGCGACGGTGACGCGCAAGGCCCAGGGGCTGTGGATAGGTTGCTTTCAGCAACCCCTGAGGCAGGAAAAATGCAGATCAATAGGGAGAGAGAATATGCTTGTTCTGGTTTGCACCTTATCTAGAGAAGGCCAGCCTTGCCTTAGTGATGTATCCATTGGCTCCATCCAGACTAGATTACCGCAATGCATTTTTTTGTGGGGGTGCTCTTAAATAATGTATGGAAATTTCAATTGGCAACTAGACACTGAGAAAGGTTGTTCCTATTGTTCTATTTCATGCCATGTATACTGACACATGCACTGGTTCTGTCCAGGCTATATTACTGAAATGTGTTTTTTTGTGGGATTTCCATGAAAGACAGCGAACTTCAGTGAGTGCAGAATGTAGTAACTAAAAAACCAGAAAGGAAAAATGAGATGGTTATTTTCATTATTGCCTTAGTGACACAACCATTGGCTCTATTTAGGCTAGATTACAGCAATGCGTTCTTTGGGGATCTGCCCTCAAAGAGAGTATGGGAAGATACCGATGTATAAAAATCATAGAATCGTAGAGTTGGAAGGGGCCCAAGGAGTCATCTAGTCCAGTTCCCTGCAATGCAGGAATCTCAACTAAAACATTAATGACAGATGGCTATCCAACCTCCAATGAAGGAGAGTCCCCCACCTTCCCAGGGAGACCATTCCACTGTTGAATGGCTCTTACCATCAGAAAGTTCTTCCTGATTTTCAAGACAACCCTCATCACAAGCCTAGCAAATCTGGAACTAGAGTTGATAATCTGATAATGCTTGTAGTCTTTACTTGGACTGTGTTATTTTAATTCAAGTGCAACTGGACTCACTCTATGTGCCTATTTTGTAGTTTTGTTGTTCATCTTATAATTTTCACCTGTTGTTAAAATTACTATTCTCTGTTTTATATATATTATCACATGAAATTTAAAAAAAAAACTTTACAAGAGAAAAAGAAAGAGAGAGTATGGTGCAGAAGGTGGCATTTAGATATTGAGAGGAGAGACAGTTTTTTTTCAACTGCTCTGTTTTGTTCTTATCTAGAGAACCATAGGATTGCAGAGTTGGAAGGGACCCTGCTTTGCAGCTGGGATGTGTCCTTGAATTTTCGCTTTCCTGGACAGAAGATGGTGAGGGTGTGTGTGTGTGTGTGTGTGTGTGTGTGTGTGTGAGAGAGAGAGAGAGAGAGAGAGAGAGAGAGAGAGAAATTATAGTACTGTAAAAACTACACTACTGTAACGTTTCTATTTGTTGTTCTGGCCACTTTTGCCTCTGGCCCTGCTCACTACTGGCATGTGGCTCCCAAAATCTTGCCCAGAAGGGAATGAAAACAGTTTCCCCTCCCTAAGCAGACTGAGACCAGGCGAGCTGGAGGGAGGGAGAGGCGATACGGATTATAAACGTAATAAAATTAATTAATTTCTTAATGCAGAACTTATATCTTTGATTCAGGAGTTCCCGTTCCTCATGTACATGGCTTGTGTTTGTCTTTTAAAATTAGACAATTTGCCAGAGATAATGCAATCATACTCAGGCAAAAAAGTCAAATTAAACCAAACAGACATTACTTTTCTAGGAAACAAGCGCCCAGGAGCGATGCATGAACCAGTGTGGTGGCGCAATTAGAGGAGGTGTGCGGAGTCTTTGGGCCTGCAGAAGTTGCTCAACTACAACTCCCATCATCCCTGACCACTGGCCATTCTTGCTGTGCTGATGGGAGCTGGAGTTCAACAACAGATTGGGGGCTTCAGGTTCCCCACACATCTGAGTCAGAGGCTTTAAAAAACAACATTTTATTGATTTTTTCATACACATACAGAAACAGCAATAAAAACAAAACCAAACTAATAAAGAGTACATTTGGAGTATTCATTTGCATAGAATAAATACAATATTACACAACAGTAAAAGTCATTTATTAAATTGTATCTCTCCATAAGAATACATTCATCACTGGAGGTTTGACCAGAGAAGTAAGAAACATAAACCACGTTGCCCCAAACTTGCATTTTTTTGCTTGGCCTCTGACCACTCTACTGTGTTGAGTTAGCTGCTCCGATCATACTATTTCCCAAATCATTGCAAGCGAGTTTGGGGCAGATAGACCTGAGCCCGACTTCCATCTGGCTGCTACTTCCATCCTAGTCACTGCTAGCAAGAATGCTGTCAGGCATTTATACATTAAAAAAAAAAAATCTTATTTAGGCAAGTCTTAGAATGCTGTTGTGAATTTTAATCGGTTTTAGCATTTTAACTTTTTGTATGTTTAAAAGTTATTGTATCTTTTTCTTGATTCTGTTGTTTTATCTTTTTGTAAACCTATTTGAGGTTTTCTTTCTTTTTTTTACAATGCAGCAGTGTATAGTTTTTATGAAATAAAAAAAATAAAAAAGCATATGGCTTGCTATCACTCCCTAGTAAAAGTAGAGTTAGCGTAGGATCAGATATGATCTGTTGACATACAGTATTAGATTCTTCTTTAAATACTATTACCCTGAAAGTCTGAATTGGGGTGCCTCCCCAGTCCACCATGCAGGGATCTGAGTTAAGAGTTTTACAGCAGGACTGGGAAGAAAAGAGCTTCAAATCTCCCTCTAGCCATCAAGCTCTTGGAACAGTCTCTTTGCCTAACCCGCATTTCCATCTTTCTTCCCACTGTGCACAGCTAAACTTTGAAATTCGCTGCCATAAGATGCAGGGATGGGCAACAACCTGGATGGCAATAAAGATGGATAGACAAATTCATGTAGGATAAGGCAATCAATGGCTACTAGCCACAATGGCTTTGTTCTGCCTCCACTTCAGAGGCAGTGTGCCTCTAAATGCCAGGTGCTGGGAATCCCAGGTGGGGAGAGCTGCTGTCCTGCTCATGTCCTGCGTGAAGGCTTCCCATTGGGGCATCTGGTTGACAAGGCTACTGATGGCTACTAGTCACAGTGGCCATGGTCTATGCCCACTGCCAGAGGTTGTATTCCTCTGAAGACCAGTTGTTGGGAATTTCAGGTGGTGGTGAGTGCAGTTCTGCTTACAGGCTTCCAAAGGCATCTGGTTGGCCACTGCAAAAACAGGGCGCTGAACTAGATGGGCCTTCGTATAGGTTCTTTAGGTGAGGAATTAAAAAAATGAACTGAGACCAGTCATTATAAAATTGACCTCTGGTAATGTCACCTCTGACTACTCTGCAATGTTTTGTTAATTTTTCTAAAAGTGCAGTCTTCCAAACCTGGTCATACCAATTTTGTGTACTAGTTACAGGTAGGTAGCCAGCCGTGTTGGTCTGCCGTAGTCGAAACAAAATAATAATAATAATAATAATAATAATAATAATAATAATAATAATAATAAATTCCTTCATAGCACCTTAGAGACCAACTAAGTTTGTTATTGGTATGAGCTTTTGTGTGTAGTTAACAAAACAATCACATCTCCAGGAGAATGCTAACTCCATCCGGGTTGCTACTAGGAAATGGATTATTAACGGCTAAGACCAGTGGTACCCAAAGTGAGCAGTAGGAGCCCCTGGGGTGGGGGTAGTAGGATTAACTAGTGGGGGCACTAAGAGGTAAGGGAGTGGTTAGAGGAGCTAGAGGTGTAAATGACTATCAGACTTTGAAAAGCTGGCATCAGGTTCATCAGTTTTGATGAATTAATTAAATGGAATAGTTTTAATTGGATTTTGAATAAATGTGCAATTAATTGTTACTGTTTTGTATTTTATTGTGTTATTATCTTCCTGAGTCATGCAAACCTCTATTCTGAATGCTTTTTATAGGGTAGTTGGCACTGGGGATGAAATTATGGAACCAAGGGGGTGTGTCCCCCCCCCCCAAATAAAAGTTTGGGAATCACCGTTTTAGATTAAATAATGATAGCAAGGCCACTGAATTGTGGGAGACCCAAAAACACCAACTCTGAGTCAAATGGACCATGCACAGCTCAGGTTTTTAGGAGGACCGGCTGTCACTCAGCAGCAGGTAGGTAGCCGTGTTGTTCTGCCATAGTCAAAACAAAATTTAAAAAATTCCTTCTAGTAGCACCTTAGAGACCAACTAAGTTTGTTCTTGGTATGAGCTTTTGTGTGCATGCACACTTCTTCAGATACACTGAAACAGAAGTCATCAGTCCCTTATATATCATGAGAGGATGGGGAGGGGTATTACTCTACTCAGCAGCAGAGTATCTGCTTCGCATGCAGAAGGCCCCAGGATCAAACCTCAACTGCATCTCCAGGTAGGGCTGGAACAGACTTCCTGCCTGAAACCCTGGAGAGGCACTGCCTGTCAATGTTGACAATATAGAGAAGGATGGGTCATTGGTCTGACTCAGTATTGAGCTGCTTCCTGCATTCCTGGTGTGAATTGCTGGTCTCACTGCTAATGGAATTGCTCTGCTGGTTTCTCAGCAACGTTCCTGCCCCCACAGCTCCTCCTGTGACCCGTCACTGTAGCTGCCTTTTGGCTAGCGGCATCTTTCAGGTTCCTTGGAGCACCTGTCGGAGATTTGACAAGCCACGGCGACACAGAGGCGATTCTGCCACTCGGTTGGGCTGCCAGTCAATCAATCAACTCAACCAACAGAGGCCTGACAAACCTCATTTGGGGAATGAGCGAATGACCTTCTGCCAAGGTGCCAACTGCACCAGGCCTGACAAAATCGTCATTACACATCACTCAGGACAGTTGCATGGGCTTCTGCCAGAATGTCAGTCATAGGGTGGCATGATCAGCCGTGATGCACGCACATGTATGACCTAGGCAGATCTTTCCCAGCAGGCTGTGCAGTGAAGCTCCAGAGTCCACCACTGATAGAATTTTCCAGTCAAATCTCATTACAGTCAAGCTGTCTGCGGTTTTGTCATTCAGGAAGGAGAATGAAGGGATTAATTAAAGAACGCTCGCCTCTTTTCCTTCTGGCTTCCTAAATAATCGTATAAATATGCCATGATCTGCTCCAGAATGTGATAGTGACCACAAAATACAGCTTCCTGAAGATCTAAGTTTGTAACAACAACAACAAAAGTGAGTTTCTAGTCCTTAAGACTGGGACACCCTGTTTAAAAAGGTGCAGACCCCAGAGGGGTCTCTGTCTGATTCCTAGCAATAAATTCTTGTTCCTCCTTGTGATTAACGAAATAGAATAAATTATTCAATCTAAAAATGTTCAGATTGTGGGAAATTATGCAAAATTACTCTATTTGCATAATGTATGCAGTTGGCATTGCTCAGGGTGTTTTTTTTATTACGGTAAATTTCTTCAAGAAGGAATTTATTTCAATTGGTGTTGAAAGGTTTTGGGGTGGCAATGTATACTCAGAAGTAGGGATGGAAGAGAACTCTACTTTAGACAGATTTATACGTGGTATTTGGCGATTCTGACTCGATCAGAATTTGTCAATATCAGACCACCTGCTTATATCTGAAGTTTAGTTTTAAGCAGCCTCACTAATTATTCAAAAATTACATGAAAAAATACATATATTACATATACATCTTTTTCCTATAAGAGAGTTGGGTTAGGGTTAGGGCTGTACTCTATGCTGTACTACATTTCTGCAGCATAACACATAAGTATTTTTTATACATTGCTCTATCCATCTGTTGATTTGCTGGTTACTTTAGTAAACCTGAAGTGTAATAATAATGATTATGAATGCATTACAATGATCAATGCAGATCTCCACGTGCTGCCTTTCAGCTAGACCTACTATTTTCTATGCACATTCAGGAGCAAGTGATCTGGAGTTCTCCAATATCTTCTTAGCTTTTGTTTCCCTTGAAGTTCTATTGTACCTAACAGAAGTTGTACCTCATTCCACGGAAACTGAAAACCCTTGTGTTGTCAGTGCTCCTAAATGCTTAGCTTTGGAGCAGTCAAAACAATTTCTCCTCTGTGTCCTTCCCTCAGGCCTTCTTTAAAGGGAATAAATGGACTTCTAAGGGATCCCCAGTGGTTGACACATTTCTTTTCACTCTGATTGGCTCCAGTCAGTACAAAGGGTGAGAAGACATCTTCTCAGTGGACAAAAAGCTCCCCTTTCATGCTGAGTGGGTGGCCTAGGGATGCTGGAGATAGAGACCCCGCTGCAGAAATAGTATAGAATCATAGAATTGTAGAGTTTGAAAGGACCCAGAGGATCATCCAACCCCCTGCAATGTAGGAATATGCAGCTGTCTCATATGGGGATCAAACCTGCAACCTTGGTGTTATTGGCATCATGTTCTAATGCAGGCTTCCTCAAACTCGGCCCTCCAGATGTTTTTGGCCTACAACTCCCATGATCCCTAGCTAGCAGGATCAGTGGTCAGGGATGATGGGAATTGTAGCCTCAAAACATCTGGAGGGCCGAGGTTGAGGAAACCTGCTCTAACGGGTCTTTGAGTTTGTAAAACACTATACTACTACATCTCTACCACTAATGTGTCCTTCTATGCCAGGGACAGCCCGATGTGATATCTTCCAGTTCTTATCAACCCCAGCCATAGCCAGTGGTCAGGGGTATCGGGAGTTGGAGTCCATCTGGCCAGGGGCACCACATTGGCTAACCCTGCTCTATGCCACCAGACTATCGGCTGCCTTGCCTATCTTGGGGTTGCCATATGTCCTCCTTTTCCAGGACACGCCCTCTTTTTCATGGGTATGTAAAATGCGACTTGTCTTAGAGATCCATAGTTAAAAGTAGAAGTTGACAAATGTGTCCTCTTCTTTGCTCTTCAGAATATGGCAACCCTAGATTTGCCCCAGGTCCTGGCCAGTTCATGGCCCCAATATTAAGCACTAAATCCTGTTTATTCTTGAATATATCACACAGACACCATCTCTCTAATAACGATTGATAATGATCGCGTGATAGTAATAGTAAAAGTAGTAGTCGTAGTAATAGTAAGTCAGATGATTGTCCTTTTGGTGCCTATTGTTGTTGTTTTTGTATTGTTATTAAAGTTTTATTGATTTACAAAAGTATGTGTAATGTCTCTCTCTCATATTTTTCCATGTATCATTTTTACAAATCAGTTTCATTTGTTGAGACATTAGGAAGAAAAGGGGGAAAGAGGTGGACGGGGGAGGGGAGAGATGGGTGGGGGTCGGGTCGGGTGGTGATGTTTCTATTTTACTTAATATATGTAGGGTTTGATGTTTGTTTGTTGGGGTTGGCCTAGGGTGTGGTTGTTCATTTGTGATTGGCTGTGGTGGTCTTTGTTTTCATATGTGAGTGCGGTGGGTGGGTGTTTTGGATCAGATTACCCATATTGATTTGTATGCTGTTGGTGGATTTTTCTCATTATCTTGTTGGGCTGTGAATGTGACAAAGGGGAGCCATACCTGGGTGAAGTATTTCTCTATTTGTCCCTGTGTCAGTTTCAGCTTATTGGTTAATTTTTCTAGTAAGGCTGTTTCCCATACTATTTGGTACCATTGGTCCATGCCTACTCCTGACAGGTCTCTCCAGTGTCTGGTTATGATGTTTCTGGCTGCTGAAAGTAGGTGGGTTATGAGTTCTTTGTGGTGTAAGTGGGCATTATTGTCTTGGAAGATGTTTAGTAGGGCCAATTCTGGGGTGATTTCTAATACTTGCTTGGTTATTTTACATATTTCTCGTATGGTTGTTGTCCAGAATAGTTGGATTCCCACTATTCCAACTCCCACCACATGTAGAGGTATGTGCCTGTGGAATAGCACTCCCACCACATGTAGAGGTATGTGCCTGTGGAGGTGCACCCTCTCCAGCATTTTGGTGAGCTTCCTGGGCATATTAGAGCTAATTTTCTTGGCGTTAGGTGAGTTTCAGAGTGAGTTCTTTTCTTTTCGTTGATATGGATTTAAAGGGGGGTTTAGACCACATTCTGGTCCATTGAGTGGGGTTAATCTCGTATCCTATGTCATCCTCCCATTGTTTTTTGATTGCGTCTAGGGAGTTCGTGGGATTTTGGAGTAGTATTTTGTATATTGTGGATACCATCCCTCTACCGTTTCCCTTTGTTGTTAGGGTGAGGTTTTCGAAGGTTGTCAGGGGCCTAGTTGCTGTTGATTTTACTACTGGATTGTTTAAGAAGGCATGTAATTGGTGTTGTGCTAACAAGGGCATTTGGGTGTCTTCTAGTTTGTCTTGTATTTCTTGTGTTGACAAAGGTTTGTTATTTTTATAGAACTTTTGGTGCCTATTGAAGACATTCCTTTTTAAACCAAAACTTTTCAGTGGAGATGTATTTATTTTTCATCCTGGTCTGTATCTGTATTAGATTGAGGATTGCTTCATATATGAAACTGCTGCTGCTGCCCTTCTTGTTGATGTTCTTATTGTTAAATCGCTTCGAGATATTTTTATTGGAAGCAATTCATAAATGGAAGTAAAAATAAAATAAAATAAAGCAGGACTGCAAAACCTAACATTTCACCTACAAACACACACACACACACACACACACACACCTGTGATAACTATTGTTTTACTTGGGATGCTTATCCTCAATTATAAATATGCATTTTTAAACACATATATATATATATATATTGCCTTTGGGAAACAAGCACCCAGGATATTCATTGCATCCGTACTGACTTTTTTTTTTTTAAGTGAATTTGCAGTTGTATCAAAGAGGTTTGATGGCTGGCCTGGGGCCTTGTGGAGCTCAGCTTTGAAAAGATATAGTAATAAGAAGTGCTCAGTGTTTCCAGCAGAGTTTGCCACCCAGCTGGACATGGTGTCGGAAGAGAAGAGGAATGGAGATTTTTTACCCACATTTTAATCAACAGGAGCAACGCAGGCCTGGAAGATACAAAAAAGCAGATTTGCCCGGATGTGTTGAAGGGGAACCAACAGACATCTGACTGCCACAGCCCACATACAACATCTTGTTATTTATTTTTAGACTGAGCATTCCTTCTCTGTACCAGAGGAGAGCTCATATACCGGTAACTCTTTATGGGTTTTTTGTTTTAAATACCAGGGCCTGTTCCCCCAGCTTGCATTGCTCACTAACACCACCTACCTGCAACCCCCTACCCCCCCCCTTGCTCCTTCTGGTCTCAGACCCTCCAAGTGCCCCTATTTTCCAGGGACAGTCCTGGATTTACAGAAGCCATCCCGGTTTCTGATTTGATCCCAAAATGTATCATTTTTGCTTGTTGTTGTTTAGTTGTTTAGTTGTGTCCGACTCTTCGTGACCCCATGGACCAGAGCACGCCAGGCACTCCTGTCTTCCACTGCCTCCCGCAGTTTGGTCAAACTCATGTTGGTAGCTTCGAGAACACTGTCCAACCATCTCGTTCTCTTTCGTCCCCTTCTCCTTGTGCCCTCCATCTTTCCCAACATCAGGGTCTTTTCCAAGGAGTCTTCTCCTCATGAGGTGGCCAAAGTATTGGAGCCTCAGCTTCAGGACCTGTCCTTCCAGTGAGCACTCAGGGCTGATTTCCTTAAGAATGGATATGTTTGATCTTCTTGCAGTCCATGAGACTCTCAAGTGTCTCCTCCAGCACCATAATTCAAAAGCATCAATTCTTCAGCGACCAGCCTTCTTTATGGTCCAGCTCCTCACTCCCAACTGCTGATCAGTTGCAGTTGGTGCCTTTGAAGCCAGCAGTGAGTGATGTCACATAGGCTGGGCTGGGTGAGTCATGTTGCCTTGACAACAGCCTCCCCACTAAAGCTGGAAACTCTGGCTCCTCCTTCAGAATGGGGAGGTAAGACTTCAAGTGTCCCTATTTTCCAGGGACAATCCTGGATTCACAGAAGTCATCCCAGTTTCTGATTTGATCCAAAATGTATAATTTTTGCTTGTTGTTGTTTAGTCGTGTCCAACTCTTCGTGACCCCATAGACCAGAGCACGCCAGGCACTCCTGTCTTCCACTGCCACCCGCAGTTTGGTCAAACTCATGTTAGTAGCTTCAAGAACACTGTCCAACCATCTCGCCCTCTGTCGTCCCCTTCTCCTTGTGCCCTCAATCTTTCCCAACATCAGGGTCTTTTCCAGGGAGTCTTCTCTTCTCATGAGGTGGCGAAAGTATTGGAGCCTCAGCTTCAGGATCTGTCCTTCCAGTGAGCACTCAGGGCTGATTTCATTCAGAATGGATAGGTTTGATCTTCTTGCAGTCCATGGGACTCTCAAGAGTCTCCTCCAGCACCATAATTCAAAAGCTTCAATTCTTTGGCAATCAGCCTTCTTTATGCTCTCACTTCCGTACATCACTACTGGGAAAACCATAGCTTTAACAATATGGAACTTTGTCGGCAAGGTGATGTCTCTGCTTTTTAAAATGCTGTCTAGGTTTGTCATCGCTTTTCTCCGAAGAAGCAGGTGTCTTTTAATTTCATGGCTGCTGTCACCATCTGCAGTGATCATGGAACCCAAGAAAGTAAAATCTCTCACTGCCTCCATTTCTTCCCCTTCTACTTGCCAGGAGGTGATGGGACCAATGGCCATGCCCCTATTTTCACAGGAGAAATGTTGGAGGGTATGTGATCACTATTAGCGTGCTCCCTGCTCTTTATTATACCTCTTCATCAAGTGGATCACTTCCCTGCAATCTTTTTGAGGTAGCTTTTCCCTCGTGTCTTTTGCTGTTTGATGCTGGCACTAAATTCCTTCTTATTTATTTATTTACCATTTGCTGCGGTGTGGCATTCAGGCTCTGAGCTGATTTGAAACTCCCACAGCACATAAGGCAGTGAGTGGAGAGAGAGCTGACCCCAAGGCTGGGGATGGGAAGACAATAGCCTGGTTGGCTTGTGGGAATGAAACAGAGCGCTTCCTCACTCATGATTTATTTACCGGTAAGAACTTTTTTTTTTACCCTGCTAATTTTTTCCATGTGGATCCTTAAAACCGCTTGGAATGGCTAAAGCAAATGAAAATGTATGCTCTGTAAGTGAACATTCAGGATCTCCTGCTGGTGCTAAGAGTGTATCTACTTCATTCTTCCCTGAATAATGCCTGCTTCTGGCTGTTTTGAGATGCTCCCATTAGCAGTTCAGGAGTCGACTTACCTGCTAGTTAAGATGGACGTCCTATAGCTAGGTAGAGACAGGGCTGGACCAGGTGCACCTGTGGAAGCCTGACAGATGGGCAGCAAAAGGTATACATTCCTATATATTGTTGCTCTTCTGTCTAGGTTGGTTTCAAGATCACCTATGACAGGGACAAATGAATTTACCCTAAACTTGTCTCTAGCCTAAACAATGCCCCATTTTTAACCCCCCCCACTCCCGGCCCAAAGGTGCCTTCCCAAAGGTGGCTAAGTGAGGCACTGAGCTTGGGGAAGGAGGTGTGAGGCTCTGGCAGGGTCCCAGAGCCCTCCCAGATCCTTCCCAATGCTGGGCAAGCACTAAATAGGCTTTGAGAACTGAGTATGGTCCCCCTTTTTCACACACAGCCCAACAAGACAACAACAAGAATCCACCGACAGCATACACATCAATCTGGCTTGCCTGACCCAACAAGCCCTCCCCACCTCACAAATGCAGACAAACCCCACTGCAGACAACCAACCACACTAACCTCCAATACCTCTCACTACCAAGGAAATGCAACAAACAAACAAACAAACAAACAAACAAACAGAAAGAGAACCTACCCAGTTGACACTGACAAAAAACCCCACAGGTACACTATACAAAAGAATATAAGCTTCACCACACCACCCCTCCTCTCCCCCCTCTTCTTCCCCAACCTTATACGGTACTCAACACTAATGTCTCACAACTAATGTAACTGATTTGTAAGAAAGACTGTACAACCTGTAAAAAGAGACAAAGCATGTGCTTTTGTAAACCAAGAAAATATTTAATAATAATAATAATAATAATAATAATAATAAGGCTTTGGGAAGGAGATGGGAAGGCGCCCTCTTGGCACAGAGCTCGGGGGGGGGGGACACACCAGTTGTGCTGCCCTAAATCCAGTTCTGCCAGAAGCAACTGTTGCTGGAATTATTAATAGTATTTTTAAGCTAGGGACGCGGGTGGCGCTGTGGTCTAAACCACAGAGCCTAGGGCTTGCTGATTGGAAGGTTGGCAGTTTGAATCCCTGCAACGGGGTGAGCTCCTGTTGCTTGGTCCCTGCTCCTGCCAACCTAGCAGTTTGAAAGCACGTCAAAGTGCAAGTAGATAAGTAGGTACCGCACCGGCGGGAAGGTAAATGGCGTTTCCGTGCGCTGCTCTGGTTTGCCAGAAGCGGCTTAGTCATGCTGGCCACATGACCCGGAAGCTGTCTGCAGACACAGACAAATGTCAGCTCCCTTGGCCAGTAAAGCGAGATGAGCGCCACAACCCCAGAGTCGTCCACGACTGGACCTAATGGTCAGGGGTCCCTTTACCTTTACCTTTTAAGCTAGCACAAATACTTGGAAACAGGTCACCAAGTCTGTTCAACAGTTCTATTGGCTTTAACTGTGCATTTACAAAATTTGTTTATGTACTGAGAATAAATGTTGCATTTCTTTTCCAAAATCATCAGCATTAAGGTCAGCAGGATATCGCTCTGATAAAGACAAAGCCACATCACTTTCAGACATGGTGAGATATTTCCACAATAAATCAATTCCCCCCCTGCCAACTGTTTAACAGCATCACATTCTGCTAGAACATTGTTTACCAAAATGTAAAACATACACTTTCTGAAGTAGGCCTCTTCTGGAGTATAATTCATTTCTTCCAAGTTAGCATCAGGTGTGCTGTCATCATGTGACCTTGCCCTCTTGCACCCAACTCCATTACATCTACGGGAAGAGTTTTATTTCTATATTTAGGTTTGACACAACCGATCTGGCTTCATTCCACATGCATTTCCAGTTGCTTCCAAGTTTTGTCAGCTCTATGAGAGTTTCTACATTTGCTACTTCAACATCCAGTGTGGCATCTCTAGCTTGAATGACCTTGTTGCAAATATCTATGCCAGCTAATATTTTGTACCACACATGTCATATATAATAAAACTCTATGATAATAATAATAATAATAATAATAATTTATTATTTATACCCCGCCCATCTGGCTGGGTCTCCCCAGCCACTCTGGGCGGCTTCCAAAAGAACATTAAAATACAGTAATCTATTAAACATTAAAAGCCTCCCTAAACAGGGCTGCCTTCAGATGTCTTCTAAAGGTCTGATAGTTGTTGTTCTCTTTGACATCTGAAGGGAGGGCGTTCCACAGGGCGGGCGCCACTACCGAGAAGGCCCTCTGCCTGGTTCCCTGTAACTTGGCTGCTCGCAGCGAGGGAACCGACAGAAGGCCCTCGGTGCTGGACCTCAGTGTCCGGGCTGAACGATGGGGGTGGAGACGCTCCTTCAGGTATACTGGACCAAAGCCATTTAGGGCTTTAAAGGTCAGCACCAACACTTTGAATTGTGCTCGGAAACGTACTGGGAGCCAATGTAGGTCTTTCAAGACCGGTGTTATGTGGTCTCGGCGGCCGCTCCCAGTCACCAGTCTAGCTGCCGCATTCTGGATTAGTTGTAGTTTCCGGGTCACCTTCAAAGGTAGCCCCACGTAGAGCGCATTGCAGTAATCCAAGCGAGAGATAACTAGAGCATGCACCACTCTAGCAAGACAGTCCGCGGGCAGGTAGGGTCTCAGCCTGCGTACCAGATGGAGCTGGTAGACTGCTGCCCTGGATACAGAATTAACCTGTGCCTCCATGGACAGCTGTGAGTCCAGAATGACTCCCAGGCTGCGCACCTGGTCCTTCAGGGGCACAGTTACCCCATTCAGGACCAGGGAGTCCTCCACACCTGCCCGCCTCCTGTCCCCCAAAAACAGTACTTCTGTCTTGTCAGGATTCAACCTCAATCTGTTAGCCGCCATCCATCCTCCAACCGCCTCCAGACACTCACACAGGACCTTCACCGCCTTCACTGGTTCTGATTTGAAAGAGAGGTAGAGCTGGGTATCATCAGCATACTGATGAACACCCAGCCCAAACCCCCTGATGATCTCTCCCAGCGGCTGCATATAGATGTTAAAAAGCATGGGGGAGAGGACAGAGCCCTGAGGTACCCCACAAGTGAGAGCCCAGGGGTCTGAACACTCATCCCCCACCACCACTTTCTGAACACGGCCCAGGAGGAAGGAGCGGAACCACTGTATAACAGTGCCCCCAGCTCCCAACCCCTCTAGGCGGTCCAGAAGGATGTTATGGTCGATGGTGTCAAAAGCCGCTGAGAGATCCAGCAGAACTAGGAAACAGCTCTCACCTTTGTCCCTAGCCCGCCGGAGATCATCGACCAGTGCGACCAAGGCAGATTCAGTCCCATGATGAGGTCTGAATCCCGACTGGAAGGGATCCAAATGGTCCGCTTCTTCCAGGCGTGCCTGGAGTTGCTCAGCAACCACACGCTCAATCACCTTGCCCAAGAATGGAAGATTTGAGACTGGGCGATAGTTGGCCATATTGGCCGCATCCAAAGATGGTTTTTTAAGAAGCGGTTTAATAACCGCCTCTTTTAGCGGGTCTGGGAAGGCTCCCTCGCAGAGAGAGGCATTCACCACCCCGCGGAGCCCATCGCCCAGCCCTTCCCGGCTAGCTTTTATTAGCCAGGATGGGCAAGGATCAAGAAGACAGGTGGTCGGTTTCACTCGTCCAAGCAGCCTGTCCACATCCTCGGAGGTAACAGATTGGAATTGATCCCATAAAACATGACTAGACAGAGCTCTAGCACTCTCTCGCCCCGGCTCTGCTCCCACGGTGGAGTCTACCTCCTTCCGAATCTGAGCGACTTTATCTGCAAAAAACTTTGCAAAAGCATTGCAGGAGATCTTGGGGTCCCTACCAGACCCCGATGACGGAGGTGGTTCTGCTAGATTGCGAACCACCTGGAAGAGTCTCCTGCTGCTGTTTTCTGCAGATGCAATAGAAACGGCAAAGAAAGTTCTCTTTGCCGTTGCCATTGCCACTTGGTAGGCTCGAAGTTGAGCTCTAGCCCGTGTCCGGTCTGATTCAGAATGAGTTTTCCGCCACCGGCGCTCTAGCCGTCTCAGCGACTGTTTCATCACCCTCAGCTCCGGAGAAAACCACGGAGCTGTCCGGGCTCCATGCAATCGGAGAGGGCGCTTCGGAGCCAGACAGTCAATAGCCCTGGTTAACTCCACATTCCAGCGGGCCACCAGGGAATTAGCTGAAAGGCCATCAACATGGGATAAAACATCCCCTACCACTCTCTGGAAACCATTTGGATCCATTAAGTGGCGGGGGCGGACCATCCGAATCGGTCCCACCTCCCGGCAGAGGGGAAGGGTCGCGGAGAAGTCTAGTTGCACCAGGAAGTGATCTGACCATGGCACTTCTTTTGTATCGCTGTTACTTAGTGTCAGATCACCAACATCCATAGAGGTAAACACTAGGTCTAAGGCATGTCCGCGGCTATGAGTTGGGCCAGACTTATTCAGGGACAGCCCCATGGAGGCCATGCTTTCCACGAAGTCCCGAGCGGCCCCTTGTAAGGTCGTGTCGGCGTGGATATTAAAATCTCCTAAGACAACCAAGCTAGGTGTCTCCAGGAGCACATCCGCCATGACCTGAAGCAGCTCGGGCAGGGAATCCTTGGTGCAGCGGGGAGGTCGGTACACCAAAAGGAATCCTGTACTGCCCCTATTGCCCAACTTCCAGAACATGCACTCAGAAAATTCGGTCTTTCCAATAGGACGCCTGGTGCAAACTAATGACTTCCTAAAAATCACTGCAACCCCCCCTCCCCGCCCAGATGGCCTGGGTTGCTGTGCGTAAGAGAAACCTGGTGGACAAGCAGCGGCAAGGACTGGCCCATCTGCCTCATCCAACCAAGTCTCTGTCACACATGCCAGGTCAAGTCCCCCATCCACAATCAGGTCGTGGATGGCCGTGGTTTTGTTCATCATTGACCTGGCATTACACAGCAACACTTTCAGGTCATGTGGGTATCCCTTGTTGATTCCAGTACCCGTCCAGTCAGGGCCAGACCCGGAGGCAGGGATAGTCCTCAAACAACGACTAAGCCTGCCTCCTCGGTAATGACATGGTCTGGTCCTAGCGTGACTCCTCCTCCTGCCCGTGATCACTGAGATCGGGTGTCCCAGTGCATCCCCCCCTGTAGAACTTGTCCCAGCCATTTTGTTGGCTGGGACCCACTCCCGGGCAGCCCTGATCCCACCCCTTAAGAACAAAGTAACACCTATATAAAAGCAACAGAAAAAACAAACAAGCAAAAAACACAAAAAACAATTAAACAATATAAACCAAAAACAATAAAGATTACAAGTATACCAAAATTAAGCAAATTCCCAACCCAACTAAGAATCCATTCCACCCACCCTACCAGAAAAAATTTAAAAAACAAAACAAAACAAAAAACCATTTAAAAACATTCTAAAAATAACTTGGTGCTATTATAAGTTCTGCTGGGCAACAGTAGCAGCCGTCCTTTTGAGGGCCAACAGGCCCTGCCCTGGGCCAGATGGTGAAAGGCATGGAGAGGTCCTGTAGGCACTCAGGCAGGAGAATCCTGGGCAGCCCCACCAGCAGCAGCTGTGGCAGCAGTCCTTTTGAGGCCCAACAGGCCCTGCCCTGGGCCAGCTGGTGAAAGGCATGGAGAGGTCCTGTGGGCACTCAGGCAGGAGAATCCTGGGCAGCAGTGTTCCACAGGCCTCTGTGCCGGCCTTTAAGCTGTTGAGGTGAGTGCAGGCCCCACCCCCCAGAGTCCAGATGAAATTGGCAGGAGGAGAGAGCACAAACACTCACGAGCAGCAGCCAGCAGTGGTGTTCCAGGGCCTCTGTGCCGGCCTTTAAGCTGTCGAGGTGAGTGCAGGCCCCACCCCCCAGAGTCCAGGTGAAATTGGCAGGAGGAGAGAGCACAAACACTCACGAGCAGCAGCCAGCAGTGGTGTTCCAGGGCCTCTGTGCCGGCCTTTAAGCTGTTGAGGTGAGTGCAGGCCCCACCCCCCAGAGTCCAGATGAAATTGGCAGGAGGAGAGAGCACAAACACTCACGAGCAGCAGCCAGCAGTTGGACTTCATGGCTTGTTTTGGCTGTCAAATTTGGTTCTAGGAGGTCTTCCAGTGCTAATTTAATGCCAGGCAAGTGAGCTGCAAAAGGTTTTACACATCCAGTACAATCTGGCCATCTTGTTTTGGACTTTTGGACTTTTATTATACCATGAAGAGAACAACCAATACCGTTTTGTAGTAATTCCCACTGCTTAGGAGTGGAAGTGGTGTTGCACAGTTTGAATTGTTTTGAAAAGGTGATTGCCCCAGGTATGCATTCAGTATACGTGGATGTGGATGTGGATTTACTATTACTGCAAAGTACTTTGCAGATTGTCACTCAAGCAAAATGTGTTGTTTCACATGATTCAAGCATTCTGCAATAAATACCTTTTGTGAGTCAGGGGACAGATAATGAACTTGAAGCCACTCACTCCTTTCCCTGTGACTCCTCTACACTTAGCACATGTTCCTGAAGGATGGGGCCCCACCTGGAGAACAGTTCCATGAGTTTTAAGAAGTTTCCATTGGTTGAATCACCAATTTGATGGAATGAACCAGTAAATGCTAGACCACATTTTCCCAAGAAGATTATAACATTGATGATGCCCCTTTAAAAATTGTACCATTTCAAAGCTTCAGCTTTGATTGGTGCTTCTAAGATGACGTCAACTCAAGCACCTTCCTAGTTCTCGTCAAGCTAGGTAACATTCTCTGCGACTTTTTCATGTTCTGGGATCCTGCAGGAAAGTTCCTGCCACTTCTCATTCTGGGACAAGAAACCTAACTAGCCCCCCTGTAGCTATGGCTCTGCTTTTGGGAATATTTTAGGCAAAGGGATGTGTCTATTCATAGTATATTTTTCTATTTCCTTTATAGATGGAAACTTAGTGCTGATATATCCAATGCCAATGCCTACATTATGATTACTCCTCTCATCTTGCACATGCATTTGTATGTACAGTATGTAAGGATACAGTAGTGGGGGATTTCCTGTGTAAATTCAAATACGTTTAATACTTCTAATTTTAGAAGAGCCAACTACCTAACAATTTGTTCCTGAACCAGGAGTGGAAAATCATTAGAGGTTTTTTTGCCCACTGTTTCCAACTGCAGTTTATTTATACGAGAAAAAAATAAAGGGGGTGTTTTTGCAATGACGCTGTTGGGATGGGAATATATCTAAAGCTGCTCTTTCCTCTGCAGCAAAATACGGCATGCTATAACTGATCTTCCTTTGCTCAACCTTAAAAATATTCTCCAGGCTTCACCATTCTTTCTGTCATTCAGCTTTATTTGTAAGCAATATTATAAATACAAGTAAAAATTGCAGCACCGGATGTGCTTGCTTGATCAAAACACCAACAATGCAGCAAGAGCTCCCCTGCAAACTTTGCAGCTTGTTGCCAGCTGGCGGAAATAACTTGAGTTGTGCTCAGTAGTAAAAAGACTTTGCAATTCCTTTTTTCCTCATATCTGAGCAATGCTGTTTCTCAGGTTAACCAATAATTCCAAATTGACAACTTTTGTCAGAAAACCTCCAAATTAAAATGCACAGATGAATAATTACCCAGTCTTCTATTCATAGAATTACCGGTAATAAAGCAGAGCACTATGAAATTATCTGTTGTTTGTTTTTTGCTTTTATTATACTTTTACAATTATAATTTGAATCAATGCAAATATTAACCATCTCCTGATTCTTGGGACAGTTGTTTGGAAAAGATAATTTTACCAGGCGTAGTTCTGTTCATGATGATAATGGTGCCCATGAGCTGCTTTGCCCTCCTCAGCTTGAAGGCAGGCTGCTGTCAGGACCAACACCCGCTGCCCTCCACCTGCGGATGGCAGTCCCTTCAGTGGGCGGAGCATGTCTCCCACAGGGGAGGCAAGGCAAGCCCGCCTTCTGGCCTTGCCCACTCATACTATCTTCCACTGGGATTTCAGCACCACTCTCCAGATTGCCTATGGAAAGTAGGCAGGGGTATGCTGACAGGACAGGAAGCGGTGTGGGAAGAAATGCCATAGTGTTTTATATAGGCTTACACAAAATGTAAAAGCTAGTCTTCACATAATATCTGCAAAGGTCTTCTGAGGTCCCAGGAAATTTCTGGCTCCCTTCTTTTGGCTCCCAGCCCCCATTTTGATCCCAGGCAGGGGTATGATCCACACCCGTCTCCTGCGCCCTGGCCTCTGGTTGGCCACTGTGGGAACATCATGCTGCACCACGACAGACATTTGGCTTGATCCAGCAGGGCTTGTCTTACCTTCTCACACAGGTCATGGTGGGCACCCATATTGTTCTTAGTGACCCTCATTATGACCTATACATCTCTATATAGCTTAGGCCCAGGCTATCTGAAGGACTGCATTCTCCCATACTAACCTGCCCTGGCTCTGATATCTTCAAGGGAGGCGCTTCTCTCAGTCCCGCCACCCTCACAGGCAGGCTTGATGGGGATGCAGGAGAGGGCCTTCTCGGTGGCTGCCCCCAGACTGGAATTCCCTACCTAGTGAGGTCAGACTGGCTCCCTCCTTTGTTGTCCCTCTGCCAGCGGATGAAGACCGTCTTGTTCCAACAGGCCTATGGGAACTGGCTGATTTTTGGAGGAAAGGGCTTTTAGCTGCACTGTCTTTATTTGTATTTCAATAGGTTTGTTTTTTATATTGCTTCAGTTATATTATAGTTTAACTAGTGAATTTAGCCCGTTAAAAACGGGCGCTAAGCGCCGGCCGCAGCGGCCGCCATAGGCGGCGGGAGCGGCGCGGCGGCGGGAGCCTCCATCGGCGGGCGGCGGCAGCGGGAGCCTCCATAGACGGGCGGCGGCGGGCTTCCCCCCGGCAATGGCGGCGGTGCAGTTTCGCCCGGGCGGAAGTGTCTGTGTGTCGTCCCGCCCCCCTCTCTGCCCCCTCCTAAGCGGCATCGCCTATTGCTCTCCTTTGCTGTCTATTGCTGTCCACGCTCCAATCCCTGCGTCCCCGTGTGACATGCGCACAACGCACTTCCGTGACACACGGAAAAGCAGGGACACTTGCTCTTTATTATATAGGATTACTTCTTCATGGTTATCTTTTATTTGTTTTTAGTTCTTTGTATTTTATCTGTGTTTTGTATTTTTATCTGCAAGCCACATTAGCCCCTTTATCTTTAATAATAATAGTTAATAGGGCTTCAGCAGCTGAGACAAAGGAACAAATTCAGGTTATGCATAGGGTCTCCCACTTCCATCTTGCACCCCCTCTCATGACCTCACTGTGCCTTCTCCTCCCTTTAGAGGGCGGGGGGGGGGGCATGCAAACATGGTGCCTGGCAAGCAGTCTAAGAACCTTCCAGGCTGTGAGGAGAAAACGTTCTTCTGATTTGCTTAATGAACGTTAATTAAGGAGACAGAAGATAGCAGATTCCTTCAGGGTAGAGATGAAAGGACCGTTAATTAAATCTGGAGAGAGAGGAAGAGTCGGGGACGACTGATCCTCCTTCTGATCAGACTTGACAATGCAAGTGACGGAGGCACGAGGAGGCGAGGGGTGTGGAAGAGCACAAAATCCCTCCTTTCTCTCATCTCTCTCTCTCTCTCTCTCTCTCTCTCCCCCCCCCCCCCCGCCCCGCTCAGTTCAAAGCCTGGAGCCTCAGCCAGCGAATAGCGTAAGCCTGGCTTTTGAAGGAGCAAGTTGGGCGGGGGGGGGGGAGAGGCGGAATCCTTTAGCATGAAGAAATGACTCCTTTTGGGAGGTGGCAAAGATTCCCCCCCCCCCCAGCTACCTAGCCAGTCGCTCGGGATTCCTCAGTTTTAACACCTCATCCAGCCAGAGGCGTAGCAAGCCCCGGTGGTACCCGGGGCGGAATTTTTTTTTGTCACCCCCCGCCCACTTTAATTTTAAAATTGTTTAAAAAAATTAAAAAGTGTCACCCCCCTCTGATGGTGCCACTTTGCGAGGTGTGGGGTTTTTGTGTGTGTGTGTCTATTATCTCTTTTCCCAAAAAAGTAAAAAAAAATTTTTTTTTTAAAAAAAATTACAAAATGTTAATTTTTTTTTTTAAAGTGTCACCCCCCCTCTGGGGTGGAACCCGGGGTGGCCCGCCCCCCCCATTGCTACGCCCCTGCATCCAGCCCTTATTGGGACCCACAGATATTTGGTTCCCAAGCAATATTTCGCTCATAGCAACATAGGGACACACACACCTATTCGTCTTTTAGTGCGACACTTTGAAACTCCCTGCCTATTGACCTCAGGGAGGTACCTTTGCTGCCTGCTATAAATGTTTTTTGTTCAGGCAAACCTATCCAAACCACGGAATGCTGGCATGTGTTTTAATGTGGTTTTCGCTTTTTTAATTTTTTTTTTTTTTAGGTTTTAAATAGCTTTCCCTCAACTGATAATTTTATTGTTTTACTGTATTCTTTTTTTTTTGTCAACTGCTTTGAGAGTTCTTTTTTTATTACAATCAGGTGGTATATCAATTTTATGAAGAAAAAAAAAGACTGAGTCAGACTGATGGTCCATCTAGCTCAGTACTGTTGAAACTGACTGGCAGCAGCTCTCCAGGGTTTTCAGGCAGAGCTCTCTCTCTGCCTGAGCTGGAGATGCCACTGGGGATTGGACCCATGCACTGCAGATGCTCTACCAGTGAGTTGCAGCCCCTTCATGGGAAGGTAGGAAGCTGCCTTGTACTGAGTCAGAACATTGCTACAACTAGCTCAGCATTGTGTACACCTACTGGCAGCAGCTTTTCAAGGTTTGACACAGGGTTTTTTAAACAGAGCTTGGTTGGCCATCTGTCAGGGATTCTTTAGCTGTGATTCCTGCATTGAAGAGGGGGTAGGGCTGGATGACCCTTGGGGGTCCCTTCAAACTCTACAATTCTATAGGCCAGCGACTAGCTTGTTAAAATGGGGCGGGTGTTCCTTGAAACCCAGAGAGACTGAAAGCCACTGACAGGATCCTCACTCACAGGCTTTCCCTCCCTCTGTCCCACCAGGTATTCATCTGCTCTAAGTTGCTTTTCTTCTGTAATTTAATTTTAAAACCACAGCTGCAGGGCACAATCCTTGTTCTTCCATCAACAGCATATTGGGCAGGATAAACCTCGTCTCCCCACCCACCCTGCTCCATATACTATCAATCTTCCTTCTCCCCTTAACACTCCCCTCAATATTAGTACAGCACCTGAGGGCACAAACCGATCCCTAGGGGGTGTTCAGCTTTCTTCCCTACTTTAATTTTCCCTTCCCAAAGAGCGCATCCTTTGCAATTCTGAGTGCGTCCTTTGAACATCCTCCTGGTGGCATCCGAGATGGGATTAGGGAAGGGAACAAACAGCAGCAGGCTCTCTGTGCATTTAAATAAGCATCCGACAACAAAAAGAAGACTACTTTTTCTGTTCTTCAAACATAACAATCCTTAACACACACACACACACACACCTGGAGAATTCCCATCCTGCCATGCTGTACGACTGGAGAAAGTTCAGAAAACGGTGACTAGGAGTAATCTAGGAGCTGGAGCAACTGTTTTTATCATCATTGTGCCATAGGCCAAACAAAGATATTCAATCTAAACAACTTTTATCATCGATAAGAGGAGACTGAGAGTCATATGATAAAAAAGGTAATAGGTAAAGGTAAAGGGGCCCCTGACCATTAGGTCCAGTCGCGGACGACTCTGGGGTTGTGGCGCTCATCTTGCTCTATAGGCTGAAGGAGCTGGCGTTTGTCCGCAGACAGCTTCCAGGTCATGTGGCCAGCATGACTAAGCCGCTTCTGGTGAAACCAGAGCAGCGCACGGAAACACCGTTTACCTTCCTGCCAGACCGGTACCTATTTAACTACTTGCACTTTGATCTGCTTTCAAACTGCTAGGTTGGCAGGAGCAGGGACAGAGCAACGGGAGCTCACCCCGTTGCAGGGATTCAAACTGCCAACCTTCCAATCAGCAAGCCCTAGGCTCTGTGGTTTAGACCACAGCACCACCGGCGTCTTCAAATGGAAGGTAGAACAAGCTTGTTTTCTGCTGTTCCAGAAGGCAGGACCCTAACCAGTGGATTCAAATGACAAGGAAGTTGAGTCTGGCTAAACATCAGGAAGAACTTTATGAGAGTAAGAGCTGTTCAACAGTGGAATGGACTTCCTCAGAAGGTGGTAGACTCTCCTTCCTTGGGCAATTTTAATCAGAGGTTGGATTACTGCACTGCAGGGGTTGGACTAGATGACCCTTTAGGATCCCTTCCAACTCTACAATTGTGTAATTCTATGATTCTATGAATTCTTCCCACCCAATAAGGAAAAGTTACTGAACCTTCTATATGCATTGCAGATTCTTTGCCGGTGAGATGCAGCCCTTCATGAGAAGATAGATTCAAAAACTGGTAAATGTTGTACTGCCTTTTTTCCTTCCTGCTGTATGGAAAAGCACATGAACTTGAGCTTTGAAATATTTGTAAGTAAACTATTTTAAACTTACAAACATATGATCTCTTACCAAACTTACCAAACATATGCTAAGGGGAAGTGGGGAACTTTGGAAGAAACTTAAGAAGGGGATATTTAAAGGTCTAACAGCCCATATTTCCATGCTTTACTTTGCTGCATGTTTGTGATTTTAAATTTCTCACCAAAGAGTACTTGCCCCACACCTGGATCTAGGCATCCAGGTAATTCTAATTTTATTCTTTAAGTAAATCACTAAAAGAATCCCAACACTGCCGGCATCTAACACCTGGTTGCCCATTTGCTACCTGACCAAGTTCAAGGTGTTACTATTAACTTATAAAGTCCTTAACAACTTGAGACCAGCTTACCTATGAAATCTCCTTACCCAACATGGGCCCATTCAACTGCTTCAGTTGGTAGAATTGGCAGCACCGAATTGGCCACATACACCCACTCCACATTTGTAAGAACTTGATCATTTAGTGTAGTGCTGCCTACACTTTGGAACTCCCTGCCTATTGAGATCAAGCAGGTGCTGTCACTGCCCTCTTTTCGGTGCCTGCTAAAAGCATTCTTGCTTAGACAAGCCTACCCAGATGCTTAGGAAATTGAGGTGATTTTAATCTGTTTTAGTATTCTAACTTTTATATGTTTTAAAGTATGGTTGTAATTTTTTCTTGCTTTATCTTTTTGTAAATTGCTTTGAGGTTTTGGATATATATATTTTTAACAATCAATCGGTATATAAATTTTATTAAATAAACTAATAAATATGGTTCTCTGAGCATTAAGACTCAGAATCCATGATGCAGTGCAATAGCTGGCCATTTTATGGCCGTAAACAAGTGCCAAGCTGAAATGGCCTCTTAAAATTCCACATTTGTCGGCAGACAAAATTGGCCATGCAGAAGGGTTGTGGTATCATTTCCCTGAGCTTCTCCAGTGGAAGGAGAAATTCTTCAGCATTTTCTGAATGAAGCAGCTTCTTCTTCTTTTTTTTCCTCTAAGGGTTTGGGTTTTTGTTTTTTTGTTGGTGGTGGAAAATACTCAGAGACAATCCAAAAAAGTGGCCTCCCTTTTTAGGAAGGCAAAAGAAGAAGAAGAAGAAGATCATCATCAAATTTTCACACACACACCAGACAAAAATGTCTGATAAATTTCAACCCAGATCTATTGTAAGAATATGTTTTGCCACATTGCTTGTGGATGTAGTTAATTCTGCAGCCTTACAACAGCCAAATAAACATCTTTAGGAATGCCCTGCATCACTACAAAACCCACAGTGCAGCGCAACTCTGAACGAACTGTGCACACATGGAAATGTCTATAGGGTTGTCCCTTGAATTGGTCAAGCTTAGAGGAAATCGTGGATCTAATCTAAGCTTGACGAAGTCTGGAGCAAACTCAAAGTCTTAAGAACTGAACGACTATAAATATTTGTAGTCAAAGTACAAATTCACTTGTTTTATCTCCTGCTCTGTGGAGGGGGAAAAACAAAAAAACAAAACAAAATATGGCCTCAAGGGGCCTATGCTATACAGTCCCTACTTTCCTAAATCATATTCTATGCCTTTAAGTGCTGCACAAGAGGCAGAAACTCAACAGGGACGTTTTCCCCACAGCATAGAGAGGCAATGAGGAGAGAAAATAGCTTTAAAGTTGATTCAAAGCCTACAGATTTTAAAGGCTCAAGTCAATTCCCAATTGCGGGGTGGGGGTGGGTGGGAGGAGAACGGAAACCAGCTACTTTCTTTCTCTAGAACCTGCCTTTAGTCCTTAAGGAAACTCATTTCCCCTTGGAGACTTGCTAGGGAGGCAACGGCTAGGGTTGCCAACTTCTTGTAGCAGCTCTGCTCCTGCACCTTTAACTGGAGCCTGAAAATGCTGAAACCTAGCCAGGTTTTGTTTGTCAAAGCCAGGGGTCAGCAACCTTTTTCAGCCGTGGGCTGGTCCACCGTCCCTCAGACCATGTGGTGGGCCGGACTATATTTTGGAAAAAAATAGGAACAAATTCCTATGCCCCACAAATAACCCAGGGATGCATTTTAAATAAAAGCACACATTCTACTCATGTCAAAACACGCTGATTCCCAGGCCATCTGTGGGCCAGATTGAGAAGGCGATTGGGCCGCATCCGGCCCATGGGCCTTAGGTTGCCTAAAGGTAAAGGTAAAGGGAACCCTGACCATTAGGTCCAGTCGTGACCAGCTCTGGGGTTGTGGCGCTCATCTCGCATTATTGGCCAAGGGTGCCGGCGTACAGCTTCCAGGTCAGCATGACTAAGCCACTTCTGGCAAACCAGAGCAGCACATGGAAAAGCTGTTTACCTTCCCGCTGGAGCGGTACCTATTTATCTACTTGCACTTTGGACGTGCTTTTGAACTGCTAGGTTGGCAGGAGCTGGGACCAAGCAACGGGAGCTCACCCTGTCGCAGGGATTCGAACCGCCGACCTTCTGATCAGCAAGCCCTAGGCTCTGTGGTTTAACCCACAGCACCACCCGTGTCCCATCTTAGGTTGCCTACCCCTGGTTCAAAGCACTTAGATAAAGTAATGTGGCAGGGGGGACTTATCCAGGTGCATTTCTGTGGATCACAGGTTGCTGCTTTAAGATACAGCAAGAGGGCCAGAGGTTAAATCTAGCAGAATTCTAGGGGTGGTGGGGAACATTTTTCTAGCCTGAGGGTTTTATTCCCTTTTGGACAATCTTCTGAGCATCCTGTACCAGTGGTGGGAGGGGCCAGAGGTAAAACTGGGTGCAGCAACTCACACACATTTTACCTTTGTACAATAGGCACCCTGATATCCCTGTACCGAGGAAACCGAACAAAAACAGTGTATAATTTGAGGAGAAAGGAACAGGAGGATTTTGTGTTTCTTACAAGTGGGTCTTGTTCAAAGTGAAGGTTACCCAAACAAATGCCATGGCAAATGCAAGGATTTGAACACAGATCTATTTAACCTGCAGCCCTCCAGATGTTGCCGGACTGTGGCTCCCATTAGCCCCAGCTGGCAGGGCCAGTGATCAGGGATAATGGGAGTCCAACATAAAGTCCTGCAACACACCCTGTGGAGATTAGTCCATTAGGGCAAATGCAGCACTGCCCCACCAACCTTGATCTTCCCTAAGCAAATCCCTACCTGTATGCCTTCTTTTTAAAAAAACAATCAGTGGATGGCTCTGTCTGTCACTGGGTCTGGCACTCCCACTTATGGCCCTCCTGTCTGCCACCCTACTAGTCCCATTGGGCGTGAGGCCCCTCTGCCAACACGCCTTTCTCCTGCCACAGATACAACCACAGCCCACTGATGTTGTAGAAAATGCGTGGCTGTACAGAGTCCTCTGAATGCTCCCCTTTTCACAATGCCATCTCCGATTAATTAATCTTGTGTGCCCATTAGCTCTGTCGTTGGCATTTGATCGTTCAATTGTTTTGTCGGCGAGTCAAATTAAAACTTACTTAGCTCCCTTCGTTTGCCTAATTAATCCTACAGCATCCCGTTTAGAAAACTGATCCGATTTAACAAAATTCAATTAATCTGACATCCAGGGCCCAGTTTTCGAGGCTGCTGCTGTCCTGAGGGTGTGAGGCAGGTTGAGGCTTCAGATAAACAACCCTGTAAAAATAGCAAATTCAGATATAAAGGGCTGCATCCTCTTGACAAATTAAAACCATCTTATGCTTCCTTAGTTTCTGCTGTTAAAACTCAGCTGAAACGGACAAGTCTTACAGCAAGCAGGGATAGGGAGCCTGTGGCAACCCAGAGGAAGTCCCATCAGTTCTAACAAACATGATCAGATACAAAATGCTTACAACCCTGGTCAGCAGCTGTGCTCAGGGTGATCTCAGGGTGGGATTTGTTTTGATTGATTGCATTTTTATCCCATCTTTCTCTCCATGGCACTCAAGGCGGTGTTCATGATCCTCCTCACCATTTAACCCCCCACAACAACCCTGTGAGGTAGCTTAGCATGAGAGGCAGTGACTGGTCTAAGGCCACATCCAGTGAGCTCCATGTAACGTGGGATTCTGTTTCCTGCTGCACGCTTAATCCTACTTTTAGCCTATCCCAGTGTAATCTAGTTCACAGAATCTCTCCCAGTGGTGGGAATGGTGGGGCGGAAGGCAGGGAGCCCAACAGTAGGGGGCGTCAGAGACACAGACAGGCAGAGCCAATTAGTTTTATCCCCATCCTTCTCCCTGTTGGGTTCTGTAAGAGCAACACTGAAGCTGAGGAGGGTCCCCATCTGGACTGGATGGTGGCTGGTTGAGTGCAGATGGACTGTTGCCCTGACTAAGTATGACAGAGTATTTTGTTCCTGTTTAATTCAGCCCTTTATCCATAACCACGAGGACTAGCATCCTCGTGGCTGTAGCTCCAGGCAGAGTGCCTGCTTGGCATCCAGAAGACCTCAGGTTCTATCTCCAGGTAGAGCTGGGAATGTCCCTTGCCTTGAAACCCTGGATAGCCTCTGCCAGTCAGTGTAGACAACAATGACCTAGATGGACCAATGGTTTGACTCGGTATAAGGCATCTTCCTGTTTCCCTGTTTGATGAAGGTTCCCATGAAAGCAAAACGCTAAGGTCAAATGCAGTTGTTAGGAAAAAGGCACTTCTCATTTGAATGGCACCAGGAACCTTTGATCTGATTCCAGACTCGACAGCTGCCCTTTCTGGCTTCAAATGTGATTAAGCCTAGAAATCCCAGTGCTGGATTAATCAGACTTGGTTGCTGCTGTTGTTTTTATCTCCATCTTGATTGGTTGGGCTGTTCTCCCGTGTTAAAAACAACCTCAGCTGCAAAGCAGAGTTGCCAAGTTGAAAAACCACCAATGATATTCAGAGTAGACAAAGATCTAGGAGATGTGGATGCCGAAGGTAGGAAACCGGGGAGAGGGCCAGAATATAATTTAAAGACCAGTTTATCTCATTGCACTCATTGCACAAAATGATCCTCAAACTAAAACATAACCCCAGTTTTGCAATGCAGTTTTGGCAAGGCGCAAAAATGGATACCCTGGGATATAGTATTCTTAAAAATACATTGTGAAAATAACACACCAGAATACATTGCTTAAAGGAAATTTGCTTTGCATTTCTGGACTGGGAAAGCCTGGCCATAGTAGTTAATGCTTTGTTTAAGACTGGATTACTGCAGCACACTCTATGTGGGGCTTCCCTCGCACTTGATCTGGAAGCTGCAGTTATTGTAGAATGCTGCAGCACAATTGCTGACAGGAATGAGGCCTTATCAGCATATGACACCTGTGTTCAGAGATCTGCACTGGCTGCTGATTTGCTATCCGGGCTGGTTGCCTCATAGGGTAGCAAGTTCCAAAGTTTAACTCTGTGCTGCGTGGAGAAGTAGTTGGAATAATAGAAACATAGAATTGTAGAGTTGAAAGGGACCCCTGAGGGTCATCTAGTTCAACCCCCTGCAATGCAGGAATGTCAACGAAAGCATCCATGACAGATGGCTATCCAATCTCTGCTTTAAAACCTCCAAGGAATAAGAGTTCACCCCCTTCTGAGAGAGTCCTTTCCACTGTCGAACAGCTTTTACCAGCATAAATTATTCCTCAGGGGTCAGCAACCTTTTTCAGCCGTGGGCCGGTTCACCGTCCCTCAGACCATGTGGTGGGCCAGACTATATTTTGAAGAAAAAATAATGAACGAATTCCTATGCTCCACAAATAACCCAGAGCTGCATTTTGAATAAAAGCACACATTCTACTCATGTAAAAACACCAGGCAGGCCCCACAAATAACCCAGAAATGCAACTCGATCTATATAAATAAAAATGTAACGTCGTTTCTTTGTCGCCAATGGACTCCGAAACTACTGCACTGATTGCCTTGAAATTTTGACACAACGTTGGGTTCCATGCCCGGAGTGTTTTTACATAAAAATATTAATTAGAAGTCACTTCAGCAAGTGGAACAAAGGAACAAACATATTAACCAATCACATATTGAGCATCATGACATCACAAAGCCACATAGCCACAACCAATCCTAACCAATCACATAGTGAGCAGCATGACATCACAAAGCCACATAGCCACATAGCCACCACCTGTGTGATACAGGCTATACAAGGTCAGAGACAACGACACACGCTATGCGAGATCACACCCACGACGTCAGAGGGAAGACGCGCACAAACTACACAGAGAGAGAGTCCGTGAGGAGAGAGGAGAGGGAGGGGGAAACGGGAGACAGAGAAACAGAGAAACAGAAACGGGAAGACGGACAGGAAGCAGGCGGAAGTTCAACGGGAGAAGCTGTGGGGAGTCAGGCAAAAGCAGGGGGAAAGATGGAGAGGAGGCATGCAGAAGTACAACGGGAGAAGCCTTGGGGAGGCAGGTGAAAGCGGGGGGAATAGATTGAGAGGAGGCAGGTGGAAGTTCAACGGGAGAAGCTGCGGGCAGGCAGTTGAAAGCAGGGTGAAAGACGGAGAGGAGGCAGGTGGGACTTCAACGGGAGAAGCTGTGGGAAGCCAGGCGAAAACGGGGGGAAACGTGCACTTTCCTTTCACCAAATGGGAAATGTGCTCATTTCACCAAATGAGCCACAGCAACGTGTGGCCGGGCCAGCTAGTTTTAAATAAAAGGACACATTCTACTCATGTAAAAACACGCTGATTCCTGGACCATCTGTGGGCCGGATTGAGAAGGCGATTGGGCCACATCCGGCCCACGGGGCTTAGGTTGCCTACCCGTTCTTCCTGATGTTTAGCTGAAATCTCCTTTCTTGCAACTTGATGCCGCTGCTTTGGGTCCTCCCCTCCATGGCAGGAGAAAAAAAGTTTGCTCCAACTTTTGTGTGACAGCCCTTGAGATATTTGAAAATGGCCCTCATATCTCCTTTTATCTGTCCTGAATCTTCCAACATTCAGCTTCACTGCATGTCACAACCTCCTAGAGTGCTTTTCCCTGGCTGGAATGTGCCCTTGAACTTGGATGATGCCCAGGGGCGTAGCGTGCCGCTTGGCTACCGGGGGCGGCCTGCCAAGCGGCACCCCTGGGGGCGGGGCGTTGCTCCGTGTGCATGACGTCACGATGTGCATGCACACGGAGCGATGCCTCCGCCCCTTGCCTCCATGCCGCGGCTTTTTTCGCTGCTGAAAGGGGGGGGGGAGGAAAACAAAGCAGGCTCAAGCGCCTGCTTTGTTTTCCTCCCCCCCCTTTCAGCAGCGAAAAAAGCCGCTGGGCTCCCTGGGCGGAGCCGCGGCATGGAGGAGAGGGGCGGGCCAGCCAGGAGGGGTGCTCCTCCATGCCGCGGCTCCGCCCAGGGAGCCCAGTGGGTTTTTTCGCCGCTGAAAGCGGGGGGAAGGCTATTTTCGGCGCTGCCGGGGCGGAGCCGCAGGGGCAGCCAGTGAGGGGGGTGTCACGTCAGCGACAAGCATGACACCCCTCCTCACTGGCCGCCCCTGCGGCTCCGTCCCGGCAGCGCCGAAAATAGCCTTAAAAAAAAAAGGAAAAGCCCAGGGCGGCTTTGGAGGCGTGGGGGGTGGGGCCCCCGCCCCAAGTGTCACCCCGACCAGAGTGCTGCCCGGGGCGTACTGCCCCCCCGCCCCTTGCTACGCCCCTGATGATGCCTCTGCCTTGTCTGGATGCCGACAGGTGTGTTTTAGAAACCTCTGACTTTGACTGGAAAGTCTCCTGCTGAACAAATTGAAGAGTCCACAGGAGGTTACTCCTAAGTATGGCCCCTGGGTGGGGAAAGGCTGCGTCTCTGGACTAGACAACACTTGTGAACTGCATTCATATCCCACCTTTTTCTCCAAGGAGCTCAAGGCGACTTACATGGTTCTCCCCCTCCTCATTTAATCCCTACAACAACCCTGTGAGGTAGGGTAGGCTGAGAGGCAGTAACTATGACCCAAGGTCACCCAGTGGGCTCCATGGTCAAGTGGGGATTCAAACCCTGGTCTCTCCCAGGTCCTGGACCTACTCCAACGCAATAACCACTGCACCATACTGGCTCTCCAAATAGTAAGTTAGATGGAGAAATTTTCTGACCTGGGTCACATCTACACTATACATTTAATGCACACTGAAAGCTTGTGCCCCCCCTCCCAAGAATCATGAGGAGTGTAGTTTATGCCTCTCACCCAGCTACAATTCCCAGCAACCTTAACTGACTACATTTCCCAAGATTATTTGGGGGAAGCCAGATGCTTTCAATGTGTGTTAAATGGATTGTGGCTTCTTCTAAAGAATCTTGGGAAGTGTAGTTAGTTAAGGGTGCTGGGCGTTGTAGCTCCTTGAGGGGTAAACTGCTGTTCCTAGGATTCTTTGTAGGGGGCAGTCATGTACTTTACAGGTGCTTTAACTGGGCGGTGCAGCTGCGTCCCCAGAGGCAGATCCCTACATCTCTGGTTGACAACAGATCTGCAAGAATGTTGGCTTTATTCTGCCGTTTTAATTTGCTTTATATTTTTATGTTAGGGTTTATTGGGTATATTCTTGCATTCCAGGGTTTTATTTTATTTTAACTCCATTTTATGAACTCGCCCAGAGGAGACTGGCTATTGGGCGGCACAGACATGCCACTAAATTAATTAAAGCCTCACCACCACTGAACTGTATCCCATCCTCATAAGCTATGCAGATGGAACTTTACACTCAGCCAAAACCACCGGTGCATGCAATCCAATATATCCCACTCTGACTGACTGAGAATCTCAAGCAGGAGTTTTCCCTCACCTGCCATTAATTGAGATCCTAGAAGCTTTTTTCAGCCCGAGGGCCACCTTTCCTCCCGGGTGACCTTCTGGGGGCCACATGCCAATGGTGGGCAGGGCCAGAGGCTAAATCGGGCAGAGCAACATGTAAGTTTTAACTTTATACAGAAAGCTAGCTTCTACATCATGGCTCTTCCTTCCATTCAGGAAAGCAAGAGGTGTGATCAGAGTTGAAGGGCACATCCCACCCAGGCAAAAAATGCCTGAGGATGGTGTGAAGCAGAGCCAGTGAGGGGTATGGCCTCTTAGAAGAGAAATGCTGGTAACACTTTACTGAGGAAACTGAACAAAAGCAGCGTATAACTTGAGGAGAGATAAAACAGAGGGGTTCTGTCTCTGTTCAGCCCTTGTACATAGCAGGGAGACATTCATCCAAGCATACAGAGGGCAGGAGGACTGCCTCAGAACTACACAGCCAATCAGGACGGGCGCAAACAGCAGGCCACTCTGCCTGGCTGCTCAGCAAAATCTCCACTTGTCTTCCTTTGGGCTTCTTGCTTATAACCCTAGTAGAATTAACCCTTTACTTCCACATGGCATGATCTCTGCTGTTGCATTTCTGGGGAAAGGGTGTGTGACGGGAGTGGGAGGAGGAATGTAACTCAGGAAGATTCCCAAGGGCCAAACAGAGACGCCTGAAAGGCTGCATTTGGCCCTTGGAACTGAGGTTGCTCACCTCTGCTAGACCCTCCAGGGGTGTCCCTGATTTAGAGCTGTCCCAGTTTCTGATTTGATCCCAGAATGTCCCACTTTTCCTTAGGATGTCCCTATTTTCATTGGAGAAATGTTGGAGGGTATAGAGTTATCTGACCCCTGAGCCGTCTGAAGGCAATCCTGTGTAGGGAAGGCGTTTGTTTTTTTTTAATGTTTAATGTTTTATTATGTTTTTATATATGCTGGAAGCCGCCCAGAGTGGCTGGGGCAACTCAGTAAGATGTGAGGGGTATAAAAATAGTAAAATTATCATTATGGAGTGGGACGTCCCTATCTTCATCAGAGAAATGTTAGAGGGTATGTATGCTCTGCCTGCAAAGTGACCCTTGTGACTTAAAAGTTTTTGCTTGGCATTTTCCAGTGCCTTTTAAAAAGGTGTTTGTGTGTTGTTGTAGTAGTAGTAGTGGTGGTGGTGGTAATGTTTTAATCCATTGTTTCAATACATAATGTGCTATCTGGTTAAAAGCCCAGAGGTCTAACTCCCCCCCCAAAAGCTGCCCTGTATTTGCCCCTCACCCACCTTGTTTACTTTCCAGATCTGCACTGACCCCAGAACTCCAAGGAGACTGCCAAGAGTCTGAAGGAACCACAAATTATTCTGGCTCTGCGGAGAGCCAGGCCTTGCCTTGTTCAAAGCATCAGGAACCTCAGGGGGACAGCTGAGGCCCAAGGCTATTGTCTGCTGCAAAACCAGCCCAGCTTTTGCACGGCTCAGAGCATTGCAGCAAAGGCTAGAAAAGTTTTTCTTGCCTTTAATTTACCCCTCTACCCTCTTTCAAGTGCAAGGCTCTGAAGAGGGTGACAAGGAAGGGCAAATTTGCAAAGAGCAGAAGGTTTTTAGGGACTATACCCTGGGGAAGGGGAGGGGAGGCCTTCCTGTGGTGTACAAAGTGCTTACAACTATGGTCAGCAACTATGCTTGCTGTATATCAGGGATGGATTTTTTTTTTTTAGTATTTCCTGCTGAGCGCCTAGTCCTACCCTTAGCCCGATCTAATTTAGTATCTCCCAGTGGTGATGGAAAATAGCCATGGGAACTGCTGGGGCTGAAGGCAGGATGCCCAGCAGTAGGTGGCACCAGAGAGCTTTGGGCCAGGCTCTGCCTCTCAGGCTGACCTACCTCACAGGGTTGTTGTGAAGATTAAATGAGGAGAAAAAGGTGGCATATAAATGCGATAAATATAGAATAAATATTTGTTCATTCAGGCATGTATAAAAAGGAGCAGCAGACAGAATGAACAAGATTTCAGTACTTTGCATTGGGAGGAAGCCTCATTTAACTCAGTGGCTATGGTGGCTGGTGCCAAATGGGAATGGTAGGATTAGAGGCAGGGAGTCCAACAGCAGGTGTTGCCAGAGCCAGCGAGAGGCAGAGCCAACTCATTCTAGCTTTGTCTCCATTTGTCTAGCCCTCTTCTAATCCTCTTCCTGAATCTTCCATGTTTGTGAGCAATTTCTCAGGTGCCCATCCCAAACTCAGTGCCACTTCTTTGGAGAAGTCCTAGCCATGGTTTCTGGTGTACGATTTCCTGGTATATAAGAGGTTGACAGAATACAAGTTCAAATCCCCACTCGGCTATGAAGCTCACTGGGTGACTTTGGGCCAGTCACAGACTCTCAACCTGACCTGCTTCACAGGGTTGTTTTGAGGATAAAATGGGCAGGAGGAGAACTGTGTATGTCACCTTGAACTCCTTGGAAGAAAAGTGAGATATAAATGCAATCAACCAACCATTCTGGAATAGGTGGTGTGAACCAGTTTTAAGTTGGGAGCCACATGAAAACTGCAGATAAATCAACAACAAATAATCATGCAAGGGACTAGTCTCTTGGCTCCACGTTAATCAATCCCTGAGTTGCACCAATTTCACCGTTCCACCCCCCCCCCCACTGCATCATGTGGGATTGTGGCAGGTTTGTTTATGACAGAGCTAATTAAATACCTCTCCTGTTCAATGGTACCTGAGATCTCCTCTGCCTAAGCTAGGATTATCTGTAACATGCCGAGACCGAGATAGAATATGAAGGGATGTTATCGCAAGGAATTCTAATAGAGATTTAGTTATTCCCTGGCCTCGCATTTGCTTATTCCCTGACATTTGTAAAGTTCAGGTTTACAAAATAAACCCATATGAAAAAGAAAAAGAGAGAGAATCTCAAGGCGTTATTTACACACTGCTTGCCATTTTCTGCTCGGCTGGGCTGTCTTCCCAGCTCTTAAAGGGAAAGCATGTGAGATCAAGGTTTTAAAGTGGGTTTTTTAAGGCTTGGCATGTGGGTTTTAGCCAAAGGGGAAAGTAGTGGGAAAGGGGAAAGGAGGGGGGGCTGTTTTAGCGATTACACATAATTTCCCCCCATGGGTGTGGGGGATTGTAAGCTTCCTTAGTTGGTGGAATCTGGTCCATTAGAATGAATGGGGCACTGCTTCAATCTGTGCCCAGTCCAGGGGGTAGCCCTACCTGCCAGGTCCCTCCATAGTCTCAGTATTGCCCCTTGTAGAACTCACCAGGGAAGAGGAGGAGGATGGGGACAAAACTAGAAATAGTCGGCTCTGCCTGAGGTTGGCTCTGGTACCACCTACAGTTGGGCTCCTGGCTTTCACCCCTACCAGTCCCAATGGGCACCAGGGATGATGGCTTGCTCTGTTCGCCTAAACTGTATCATTTTATGTAAGCTTGATACGTGTATGTGTGTGTTAAAAAGAAAGAAATACTTGGCATGTTGTTTTCTGGCAAGTGGTTTGCAAACCAACAAACAACAAAATAATCCACTAGACAGGTAAGCTAAGCAATCCTGTTTCTCTCCAAGAGGATTGTAGGGAAGCTTTTCCTCTTACTGTAAGCAGAGAATGGCTTACTCTGTGGCCAGGCAGGCAGAAGGCTGGTGGTGAGCTGATAAGCAGACCTAGGGAAGGTGGAAGAGAGAGGTGGCTGAGCAGGCATGCAGGTAAAGACCATCTGACGGAAACCTGGGCTGCATACACACTATATATTTAAATCACAGGACTCCCCCCCCCAAGTATCCTGCAACAAAGCACTTCTTGCCTACCTTTATAAGGCAAGGTGGCTCCAGTTCTTTGCTGAGACAACACCTCCACATGTTGCCTAATGAGGGAGCCAGACACGGGAGCTGTCCATAGTGCTGTTTCAGTACAGGATCCAGGTTGGAGGGCCCTTTTTGGGAATGACAAGGGAGCAGGTCTGATTCCTGAATCTCTGCTTTTACTGCTGTTGAAGGACTCAGTCTATGAATGTTCCAGGTCCTAGTGCCCCTCACCACCATGAGTTGTTGTTGTTTATTTTATTTGCACTCTGTGCTTCAGCCAAAAAGGCTCCCTGAGTAGCTTATGCGCAATCAACTAAATCAAGAGAGTTCCCTGTCTGCTGGCTTACAATCTAAAAGACATGACACACAAGTGAAAAGGGGACATGGAGGGAGGAGAGGGAAAGCAAGCTCTAGGTGTAGTGGTTAGGTGTGGGACTCAGACTTGGATAACCAGGGTTCAAATCCACACTCCGGCCCAAGGTCTAACCTAACCTCACAGAGTTGATGTGAGGATAAAATAGGGAGGAGAACAATGATGTATGTCACCTTGATATAATAATAATAATAATAATAATAATAATAATAATAATAATAATAATAATAGTTCTTCTAGTTGTCTAAGTTATAGATGACATACCTGGATGGTCATTTTCAGAGGGTGTTTCTTTGGGAGTATTGTTCAGCCCCATGGAGCCCCATGGTTCTTCATGATTCAATTTTATCTACATTCAACCACTGAGTGGAACCATATGGAGTTATGAAACACACTGTCAGCAATATGCTGATGACACACAGCTCTACTCCTTTACATCTGGTGTGGCAGTGGATGTGCTGGTCTGTTGTCTTGCCTCCGTAAAGTCTAGATGAGAGTCAATAAACTGAAGCTTAGTCCAGATAAGACTGAGGCACTTTTAGTGGGCAGTTCCCAAACCGAATGGATGGGAGGTTGCCTGTTTTTGATGGGGTTACACTCCCTCTGAAGGAGAAGGTAAACAGATTGGGGGTCCTTCCGGATTCATTGTTGTCACTTGAGGCTCAGTTGACCTCAGTGGCATGGAGTGCCTTCCATCAGCTTTGGCTGGTGGCCAAGCTGTGCGCCTATCTGGGGAGGAATAGCCTAATTTCTGTTTCCTATGCTCTGGTAACCTCTAGGTTAGATTACTGCAACACGTTATGCATTGTGCTGCCACTGAAGATGGTTCAAGAACTTCAGCTGGTGCAGAATTTGGTAGCCAAGTTGTTAACCAGAGCAAGATGATTTGAACATACAATTCCATTCCTGGCCCAACTGAAAATTAATTTCTGGGCCCAATTCAAAGTGCTGGTTTTGACCTATAAAGCCTTAAATGGCTCAGGACTGCAATACCTCAAGTTCACGTTTCCCCATATGAACCGACCTGGACTGCAATCATTTTCTGAGGCCCTTCTTTGTGTGCCTCCTCTGCAATAAGTCCAGAGGGTGGCAATATGGGAATGGACCTTTTCTGCAGTGGCTCCCTGTTTGTGGAATGCTCTTCCCAAGGAGGCCTGCCCAGTACCTTCATAACATATCTTTAGGTGCCATGCAAAAACATTCCTCTTCTTCCAGGCCTTTGGTGAATTAAACAATCTATGACCTTTTCAACTGTGTGTGGTATGTGTATGTGTGCCTGTTCGTTACTATGTTATGTATCTTTGTGTTTTTAGATTGTAAAACGCCCTGTGATCCTCAGATGAAGAAAATTAGCAAACAAACAAACTAAAATTAAACAGTTCTGTAGGAGGAGGTGTCTGATGGAGCTGGTCGTTTGGCATAGCTGGTGGAACAAGACTAGCTCCCCTTTTCTCCCATAGGGGCAGCCTGAAGGAATGGCTGCCTCCCGGTGGCAGTAGGGAGTGCCCTCTCAAAGCCTATCCTATGCCCCTCTCCATTTAGTGCTGGGCTGGGGAGCAGCTGCCTGTTAGTGTGGTGCAGGGCTGGGTAGATTATTGATGCTGTTGTGCCACAACTCCCATAATTGTTGACTATTGGCAATGGTGGCTGGGGCTGATGGAAGCTGGAGTCCAGCAACTTCAGGAAGAATCACCACTTCCTCTATCCTCAACCTCAGACATTCCTGAGCTAGCTGGACCAGCAGTCTGACTCAGGATAAAACAGCTTCCTGGGCTAATCCCTTCCTTTTGTCACCCTTGAACTGAATATCTTCCAAAGGCAGATCTGAACTGCTGGTACCAGCAGGTTCAGGCAGAGCTTTAGAGCCTGCACAATCCCCCAGACCATACTGGGATGAACCGGATGAGGCTGACTCTACCTCAAGCAAACTTTTCTAAATACTGAGCCAGCTGGCTGCTCAACCTGACACTTCCTAAGTGATACAGTCAACACTGTCACCCTGCTATGAAGAAACTTCCCTTAAATTGTCCAGCTGGGGTCCCTCCATAAGACCACTTAATGGGCTTGCTAATGTAATCCGAGGCAACCTCAACTGCTAACAAGACTCATCCTGACATCCTCCGATCTGATAGCTTAAGGGTGGAATTGGGACCGGATGACCCCTAGGATGCATCATAGAATTTTTATAATTGTGGAGTTTTAAAATTGTACAATTTTATCATTGTGGAAGGGACCTTAAGGGCCATCTAGTCCAACCCCCTGCAATGCCATGAGGGCAGGAAGGGAATTGTTGTGATGCTTGGCATACGGCCCAAGGACCTGCTTCCTGCCTTGACTTGAGGTTTCCTTCCTCTGATTTGCTATCAGTTTCTGCCTATGTCTCTGTGTAAGGTCTGTATGTGGGTGGAAGCCACCCCTTTACAAATCACCCCAGAGTAGGACATGGATTAGAATAACATCTGCATATGTTAAGTTAGAGGAGGACGCGGGTGGCGCTGTGGTCTAAACCACAGAGCCAAGGGCTTGCCAATCAGAAGGTCAGCGGTTCGAATCCCTGTGACGGAGTGAGCTCCCGTTGCTCGGTCCCTGCTCCTGCCAACCTAGCAGTTCGAAAGCATGTCAAAATGCAAGTAGATAAATAGGTACTGCTCCGGCGGGAAGGTAAACGGTGTTTCTGTGTGCTGCTCTGGTTTGCCAGAAGTGGCGTTGTCATGCTGGCCACATGACCTGGAAGCTGTCTGCGGACAAATGCCGGCTCCCTCGGCCAATAAAGCGAGATGAGCACCGCAACCCCAGAGTCGTCCGCGACTGGACTTAACAGTCAGGGGTCCCTTTACCTTTACCTTTATGTTAAGTTAGAGAAAAGTCTTGACCATCACCTGAGATACCATCACCAGATTGGCAGGACACAGGCTGAGGTTACGTTTGGACCATACATTTAAAGCACACGGCACCCCCTCCTTAGAATCCTGGGAACTGTAGTTTGTTAAGGGTGTTGAGAGTTGCTTGGAGACCCCCTGTTCCCCTCCCAGATGGATTCCTGCCACACTCGACTTCTAAAATTAGGGACAATACACCTAGGAGTTATATTCTATGGCTCTCACTGAGAGCTCCTGTTCATTTCAATGGGAGCCTAACCTGTCCACCTGCCACTCTGCTGCCTTTGATGCCCCCAACCACCACCAGTGGAAGCAGCCATCTGAGCTTGTCCCCCACCATCCTGTAGTAGAGCCACTTCTGATAGGACCCCCACCCATGACTGTTGACAGATCAATGAACACAGGCATCTACTTGAGCAGGCCTTCGATGTAAACAGATGGCTCCCATCAGTCCAGGAAAGAGTCAAACCGATAAACTAAAGGTGAAAGGCTCTGCATCCCATTACAAGTCATTAGTTAAATTATCTCTCCTGTCACCATTCAATTACCCTCTGCCCCTCCCCATTAAGTAATTCAACATACAGTACACCTGTTGGATTGGCAGCTCAGTTTGAGCAAAGCAGAGGGAATATCCAGTTGATTGGGGGTGCGGGGGTTAGGATAAAAAAAGGAGAGAAAATAATGACTGCACTTTATATTCTCTCTGTCTCACTCACACACATCTCCCTGCAAGTTCCATCCTATTATTGCACTGCCAAGCTTCTCCCTAACTCCTTCCCAATATTGCTACAACCAACTTCAATTATTTCCATCACATTATTGCACCAACCAGCTCCCTCTAAATTTGATCACTTCATTGCTACCGTATTCTTATGGAGATACCTATTCCCCACCCCACCCCTTTTCACAAAGTAATTTCCCTGGGAATTATAGCAAGCAATGACATACTAACCCGTAACACCTGGGGGCCAGTTTACTTGCAAGATTGCTTTACCCCACACATGCCCATGTAACTGCTTCGATCTTCAGAACTGACTCTGTTACAGGTGCCACATAATCCTTGTTTCCAAGTTTGTAAGCAATCAATCTTTTAGTGTGGCAGCACCTACACTTTGGAACTCCCTGCCTATTGACACCAGGCAGGCACAATAAAGCAATAAAAACATCAGCAAAAACAGATTTAAAATAGTTAAAAAATCAGAAAAGATTAAATCACACATTGACTTTCTATGTATCTCGGTAGGCTTGCCTAAACAAAAATGTTCTTAGCAGGTGCTGAAAAGAGTACAGTGGAGGTGTCTACCTGATGTCAATAGGCAGGGAGTTCCAAAGGGTAGGTACTGCCACACTAAAAAAAACAACCCCATTTCTTACAAATGCAGAATGGGTATTGTGTGGTACGTGTGGTGGTAGTGCCAATTCCGCTGACGGAAGCGGGCACACATGGGGGTAAGATGATCTCACAGGTAAGCTGGACCCAAGCTGTTAAGGACTTTATATACTAATAGTAACACCTTGAACGTGGCCCAGCAGTAGACCGGCAAGCAGTGCAGATCTCTGAGCACGGGTGGTGCATGTTGACAAGGCCTCGCTCCTGTCAACAATTGCGGTGCAGCATTCTGCACTGACTGCAGCTTATGGATCAAATGCAAGGGAATCTCCACATAGAGTGCATTGCAGCAATTAATTAATTAAAATGCAGAGTAGGACAATTTCATCCAAACATTAAAAGAAACACCAACCTATTGAAATGTGCCATTAAACAAGCCCACTGAAGCAGGCATCTGGCTGGCCACTGTGAGAACAGGATGTTGGGCTAGATGGGCCACTGGCCTGATCCAGCCGTGAGGCTCTTCTTATACTCTTTATGTTCATTAACAAGCAAAACAGCAGTTAAAACAGGAGGTTCAAGTCAGGAGATCCAGTGGAACGCTTGTCTAAACAGGTGTGTCCTCAACAGCTGGTGGAAGGAATGGGGCCGCTCACATTCTAGCAGGAAGAACGTTCCGCAACATTGGTGCCACCAGCGTAAAAACATATCTCTGTGTTCCCAAAAGCTGATCATCATCAGGCCATGGCAAAAACTAGCTGGGAGTTGTCTGGTGACATAGTCAGTGACTATGCTGATTAGGGTTTGCAACTCTGCCATGCACTTTTTTTCCTAAATCTTGCATGGAATAAAAGCTTGGTTTGGACCTGTGTGTATCTGGTGGTGTGATAGCTTCCTGGGCTACATACTGCAAAGTTTCTGCATGGCTCCAGGCTGAAGCTATGGATCTGACTTAATATTCCTCTGGAAAACACTGACCCTGATCCAATTAACCGCAGGGATTTCACCACAGTCAGCAGTTGGAGCAGTATGGCGCGGAGTGGGAGAGGAGGGGGAAAAGGATAAAATGAGCAAAAGTCTGAGCTGGAGAACAAGGATGCACTGATGCAAGCCATGAAATGCCTCAGTTCCCCACAGAGGAACTTCTTCCTGGTTGGGTCAGAGCACAAGCAGCAAAAGGGGAAGGAATAATAATAAAAAAATCTTCAGACAAGATTTTCCCCACTGGTGTGTTCTTTAGATCAGGGGTGAACAGTTTTGACTCTCCTGGATTCTCTGACTGTCTCTTAAGCGTAGCGGCAGATAACCAGCCATTGCATCATTGAAAATCAGGCTGCAGGAAAGGGGGGGGGGTTGTGGAGAGAAGGAAGGTAAGGAGAAACCACAACAATCCCAGAACACAAGAGTTAAGGAAGAAGAAGCTAGTTTTAACTTGTAGTTTTTCAAAGCGGGGGAAATTATTGATCAATACTGTACACCTTTATCAGTAACGACTTAAACCCACCCTGCCTATCTGAATAACTGGATGTGACTATGTTAGATCCATTCATTTCCATGGGTCTACTCTGAGTAGAACTTGAGATGTCCCGCTTCTGCCATTCTACATACAAAAGTAGACTAAATGGGTGGCTGAATTTTACTTCAGCACTGATGATGGGACAGCGCTCTCATGAGGGCAGTACTCTAGCTTAGGGGGCTCAGGGCAGGCTGCATGAGTCAAGCAGTTATATCTGGGGGAAGGTCTGTGGCTCAATGGTAGAGCATCTGCTTTCCATTCATGGTATATAATTCCATGCACAATAATATAATTTGACAAACTGGTAAAGTTAGACAATAGCGATAATGCTATTGCACTCAAGTCTTGCTTGCTGACTTTCCAGAGGCATATGGTGACCACTGTGAGAATAGGATGCTGGGTTAGATGGACTGCTGGCCTGATCCAGTAGGGCTCTTAGAAACATAAGAGCCTCCTGGATCAGGCCAATGGCCCACCAAGTGTCATTTTCTTGTTCTCACAGTGGCTAACTAGCATACTCTCCCATTCTGTGTTTTCCAGCAGCTGGTATTCAGAAGCTTTGCTGTCTCCAACTGTGGAGGCAGATCACCGCCATCATGGTTGGTAGCCACTGATAGCCACCATCCTCCATGAATTTGTCTAGTCCTCTTTTAAAGCCATCTAGGTTGGTGGCCATCACTGCCTCCTTTGGGAGTGAGTACCACAGTTAACTATGCATCATGTGAAGAAGTCCTTTCTTTTATCTGTCCTGAATGTAGCCATTGATAGTCTTATCCTCCATCCTTCTTATGAGGTGCAGAGCAGGCTGGCTTAGGGGAGACCCTGGGGGAACGCATCTGCCGCTTGAGGCAACTGCAACTCCCCTGTCTGCAACTCCCAGTGTGGCCCAGTGTGAAGCCACATCAAGCTTTCCCCTCCCACGTGTGTTCATTGAAAGTCAGAGTCAGGGCCCGCTTTCCAGAATCAAATCCTCCAAGTGAAAGTCTGATTCTTCGATTAAAGCGTCAAGGTGATAACCCAGCCTGACAGCTCCGAGACAGGCGTCTCTCCCTCCCCCGGTGGAGCCGGGTTTGCTCTCTGCCACCACAGAAACCGCAAATGAAGTGCTGTGTGGGCTGGAGGCAGGGGAGGGGAGCAACGGGAGCGGGAGAGAGAAAGTTATGGTGCCAACCTTTCTTTTACCCTTCACATTTTCACTTTCTCCTGCGCTTGCCAAAAAAATAAATAAATATGGAAATAAAAGAGCTTGAATTTCCCTCCCTCCCTCTTCATCTGGGGATTGAAGAGCTGCCTTCTCTCAAGGGAAGCTTTCCAGGAGCTGCTCCTGCGATGAAAGACTGCCATGTTTGGGGCTTCCTAGATGGACAAATCTGTGGAGAAGGCTGTCAATGGCTATGAGCCACTGTAACTATGGTCTGCCTCCATGGTCAGAGGCAGTAATGCTTCAGAACACAGGCACACCTCAGACAGATACAAAGACTTCTCCACACAGTGCATTCCCTACTGCATGCAAGAGATGGAAGAATGCTCCTATTTAGAAGAGGCATTCATTCATGAGAGGGGAGCAGCCCTTCTTATATCAGCAGATGGAAACTTGTGGGCCTGAATATGTTGTTGGACTCCAACTCCCATCAGCCCCAGCCAGGATAGCCAATTGTAGGGGGATGATGGGAGTAATTTCTGGAGGGCCACAGGTTCCACACACATGGTCTAAAACTAAACTTTCACATTCCAAATCCAAATTTGGATCTCAAACAGAACATCTGGTAGGGGAGGCAAAATGCAGAATCTTTACAAATATTTATTTCAGCTTGAAAGTAATGGTTCATTTTCTTTTCTTTCTTTCTTTTTAAAGCAAATCTTCCACCGCCCCCAACAAAAGAAAACTTCCATAATCTTGAATCCCATCAGTTGAAGATGTGGGATGTCGGGTTTGTGTGTTGTCAGGAGTGTTTCAACAATGCTCCACAGGGGTAAGGCAAAATACGAGCAAAGTATGTAAAACACTGTGCACATTAAAAGTTTCTGCATGCATATTGAATTAAAAATCTGAAGAAAACAAGGCTGTGAGATGCACAGACATCTGCTAAGAGAGGGGTGTGGGGGGGGGAGATAAAGGACTTTACATTAAGAAAATTTGCCTAGTCTTCCTTGGATCTCATTGCGCCTTCCTCTGATATTAGTATTATAATAGAATAACAACATATCCCGGAGGTGCTGTTCATTTTAGTTAAGTAATGTTTGCAAAGGGCTTTGATTTCTTTGAGAAAAAGGTGCCACTGAAATGCTAAGTCTTGTTGCTTTAATAAGCTCCTGGCTTCAAAGATCCTTTAGCAGGGAGCTGAATTATTAGCACTATTTTTCCAAGCATGTCATAGATTTAATAAGGACAAAATGGAGATCTGGTGATAAGTGGTGTGTGTGGCCATGGGCTTCTGTGCCTTTTCTTACGCTCATCACCACCATCATCATCATCATCACCATCTATATTCCACCTTCAACTCCTTGGAGGAAAGGTGACATAGAAATATAATTAATAATTATAACTCTAGTTTCCTCCCCTGCCCTTTTTAACCTCACAACAACTCTGTGAGGTAGGTTAGCTGAGGGGCAGTGAATGGCCCAGGGTCACCCAGTGAGCTTCACGACTGAGTTATGAACCCTAGTCTCTCAGGTCCTAATCCAGAAATCTAACTACTATACCACACTGCCTCTCTTAACATGTACCCTTATTATTAATTATGAAGATTTGCACTCCACAGTTTACATTGCCGGCAGTATGAACACAACTGCTCCTCAAGTACAGCATCCCACATGAGCATGCAACCCAGTAAGGCTCACGCTCTAGATGAGGGGTGTGACCACACTTGACTTTGTTTCTGCATCTCCAGGGCAACTGGTAATCTCAGCTCAGTGTTATTCCTAGCTTAGAGGTGAGTCGTAAGCTCACCAAATAGTTCCAGATTCAACTCCCAGCTTCTCTGTAGGGCTAGGATTTCTTGTCTGGAATCCTGGAGAGCCACTGCCAGTCAGTGCAGGCAATACTGAGCTAGGCAGGCCAACAATCTCACTCAGAGTAAGGCAGAATCCAATGAATTTATTAACTGGCCATCCCAGTGCTGCTGACACTGGATCCAGCTCAGAAGGCTTCCTTCCATTAAAGAATGGCTGTAGCTCAGTGCTAGAGCTTCTGCTTTGCAGGCAAAAAGTCCCTGGATCAATTCCTGGCATCTCCAGGCATGGCTGAGAAAGATCCCTCTCTGAAACTGCTAGTCAGTGTTGACAATACTGAGCTAGATGGACCAATGGCCCGACTCAGTATAAGGCAGCTTCCTATGTTCTTCAGGAGCATCTATAGTTTCATGGTTGACCATCTGCTTTGCACACAGAAGGTCCCAGGTTTAATTCCTGGCATCTCCAGAAAGGGCTGGGTACATTCTTGCCTAAAACCCTTGAGAACTTCAGCCAGTCAGTGTTGACACTACTGAGCTAGATGGATCACTTGTCTTGGTATAAGGCAGCTACCAGTATTCATCAGGAGCATCTATAGCTCCATGGTAAAGCATCCACTTTGCATGCAGAAGGTCCCAGGATTGATTCCTGACATCTCCAGGGAGGGCTGGGTAGTATGTACCCTGCCCCAAATCCTGGAAATCCACTGCCTGTCAGTGTTGATAATACTGGGCTAAGCTTTGGATTCCTTTGGGTGGGTAGACCACATTCTCAGAACACCAGCTGTGAGCCAGTTTCCATTGCAACATCGCCTCCCGTTGACTCATTGCAAGAAAACAATTCTCTTTATGTCAGCTGGAAGGTAAAATGTTGCTTTAATGATGTTTGTGGGGTTTTAAGGACCAGCAGTAAAAATACTGTAAAGAGGCGAGCCCAGTAGATGCTACAACCGTCCATCCATTTAAAACTTCATTTTGGAGGTTTTGTGGTACATTTTATATGTGCTGCAATAAAAGACTGAAAAGCTCATATTCTGAGCCCTCCAAAACTTCACCATCCAGTGATATCTGCCCTTTGGACCAAGTTTGCAAAATATCAGAAAGGGGTGGGGGGGTGAGCTTGTTCCCCGAGTCTGTTTTTTTAACCATCAAAGTAATGGGAACCTTGTTTCTAGTGTTATACCGTTTTGTTATTTGAAAGGCAGGAAAACTTTTTTCATCCTCACCAGTGCTGCACAAAATGGGACATCCATCGATCTGTGGACATTTCTTTTCAAGCAGAGAAATATCAAAAGAGAGAAATATTCCCATTGTTGATCTGATTTAGCCAACAAAAATCAGATTGTTTTCCCTCCAATCTTCAAAAGAAACCTATTTCTAAACAAGAAGAAGAAGAAAGAGGAATATAGGAGGCAGAGAAATACGAGAAGTTTGTAATTATAGGACGTCACAATTTTCATCAGAGAAATGCGGGGGGAGGGGTATGGAATAGGATGTCCTATTTTCACTGGATAAATGCTGGAGCGTATGGAATAAGACACCCCTATTTTAATAGGAGAAATGCTGGAGGGTATGGAGTTTCACTACCTTCCAGCCAAGGAGATAAGACACTATACAGTCTTTAGAAGACATCTGAAGGCAACCGTGTATAGGGAAGTTTTGAAATGTTTTATTATGTTTTTAAAGATGTTAGAAGCCACCCAGAGTGGCTGGGGCAACCCAGTCAGATGGGCAGGGTATAAATAGTAAAATTATTACTATTATTTTCATCTGAGAAAGCACCAGGTGGGCAGCTCCGAGGCCTCAAGCCAGGCCAATGCTCTCTCGTGTATCCAAGCAGCTGATCTGAAGGGTGTTTTCGGAAGTCTCCAAAACACCAGGGCAAAAGCAAGCCAGGAGGCAGTGAGGATCTGTTAGGCATTCCCTCATTGTTCCGTTCAGCTGGGTTTACTTACTTGAGTCACCTGGAGCGATTTCTGACAGTGTCCATATTTTCCTATTTTCCAATCATCCCAGTTTCTGATTAGATCCTGGAAAGTCCTGCTTTTCCTTAGGACGTCCCTATTTTCATTGGAGAAATATTGGAGGGTATGGAGTTATGCCCCCTCCCCTGAGCCATCTGAAGGCAGCCCTGTATAAGGAAGTTTTTTTAAAAAAATGTTTAATGTTTTATTGAAGAAGAAGAAGAAGAAGAAGAATAGAATAGGACATCTCCATTTTCATCAGAAAAATGTTGGACTGTATGAGTCTGTTCCTGCTTGAAGGGTGGCCTCTGAAGATTCCTCACCAACAATGAGAGACTGAAAAATCAGGAGCGGGGTGAGGTGACTCTGAGAAAGGGATGGGAAAGGATGTCATGGGACTGTGGGGATGTGAGGAACATTTTGCAAATGAGGGCCGCATTCCTGTCTGTGAAACCTTCTGGGGGCCACATGCTAGCAGTGGGTGGAGCCAGAGGCAAAGTGGGTGGGACAATGGATGTAAAATGTCACCTCTGTGCAGCCGACTAGGTCCTGCATACCCCCGCTCTCGATCCTCCATCCAGGCCAGCAAGAGGTATTGTCCGAGTCAAGGACAGCAACACCCAGTGAATGGGAGAATTGGGGTGCAGCCTGGGACCAGACAGAGAAGCCCAAGGGGTGCATTTGGGTCCCTGAAGTCCCCCACCCCAGACTCAATAAGCCAGAGAGTCTCCAGGTCTGGGCAATGCCATTCTTTGTGACCGCTAAACCGAGGATATTCAGGGAAGTCAACCCCTGTTAGGCTCACAATGGCTCCAGACCTGCACAGAGCCAGGCAATTCTTGGACTGAGCTGTTCCCTGCATGGTTCTCCTGTAATCCAGAGAGGATTCCCCTTGCCTGGTTTCTCTTCCCTCCACCCTCCTTGCTTTCTGCTAGAAATATCCTAAACCCTTTGCAAGGGGGCTTCTCAGCTTGCCCCACTTCCTCTGGCTCACCCCCTTCTGCAAATGTCTCTATGCATCCGTGATCACAGAATTATATAGCTGGAAGGGACCCCCAAGGGTCATCTAGTTCACCCACTGCAATTCAGGAATCCCACCGGAAGAATCCCCGACAGATGGCCATCCATCCTTGGCTTAAAATCCTCCAAGGAAAGAGGAGGTGCCAGACCCAAATCATTCAGGGGTGTGTGTTTGTGTGTGTGGTGTTTGTCATTGTTAAATGACTTGTGTAGGTTTGTATATTAAGAGACATGTGGTAAAATGTTATGTAGAGAAACATTTGTGGGATATAAGGTAAAGTGAGAACAGTGGGTGGAGGATGGAATCTTGGGGAGGAGGAGGATGGAACCTTGGGGTGTGCTGCGTGCTGATTGGCTGAGGATGGAGTGTGACAGGCAGGTGACAGTTAGGACAGGTGTGTGTGTGGCAGTTAAAGGCAGTTGGGCTTTGGAGGGGGAGGGAGGAGGGAGGAGGGAGGAGGGAGGAGGGAGGAGGGAGACTCCAAGAAATCCAGTTCCTCAAGACATGTTTGTGGCTTAGACAAGCTGATTTGTCTCAGGAGGGCAGTTTTGTCCCAGGGACTCCGGTTCCCATTCCTGATCTCCACAGAAGAAGGGCCTTGACAGTCTCATCTTTGGGAAGGAACGAGGAATCTGCCCTGCTGAGGTCTTCCAAAATTTGGCAGTTGTGATCCCAGCCAGTGTCAACAGATACAAAATCAGTTCCTTGTTATTAAGGTCTCGATCCAAACATACAAATTCAAAAGAGCCAGACAGGATTTCAGAAAATACTTTGGTCCAGGGCCCTTTGTTTGGCGCAGTCCTGCCAGATATGCATGTGGGTGTCAGGATCCTGGCATGGCGGGGAGGCACCCCTATGTGTACAAAATAAATTCATTGTGATGTCAAATAGCTACCATGTGCCATTTGCAGGGAGAGGTCCCTGGTTTGAGCCGAAAGAGATCTCTGTGGGGACCTTGGAGTAGAGCTTTCTCCCATCTTATTCTTGTATCTGAACTTGCCTGGGAAGTCTCTTGTTACCATAGGCATAGCCGGGGGGGGCAGGGGGGAAGCTGCCTGCATCAATAAAAATCAATAAAAATACATAGCAAACTGAGGTTCTGCCCCCCCAAACGAAAGGCCTGCCGCCCTAACCAAAATCTTGACTACACCCATGGTTGTCACTCTTTGTGGCCAGACTTGGCAAGATCTCCCTCTCCCTTGTCTCAAGGTCTTTGATGATGACTCTGTCTGGGTGGAAGGGAAAGGAAAAGAAGAGAACGGCCACTTAAGGGATGGGAAACCCCTGGAGGTGCCACATCCCCCCCCTCCCAAGCCCATACTGTCCCTATTCTGTTGGCTACCAAAATATGCTTCTTTCAAGCCTGATATCAGTGGGGGCGAGAGGTGAACCTGTGGGTGCCAGAGGCGGTCTCTCCGGCCCCCAGGGTGCCCTTGGGGGGCATGTTGGCATGTCCTATCCAAGGACTGCCCCCCCCTGCGCCTCCCAGTGCTCGGCTTTAAATGCAAAAGATGGTATCCTTCCCAAGTTTGCCCGGCCACATGAAGATCATCTTCCCAAGGGGCTCCACCATGAAGCTCCTCAAAGAGTGGAGCTCCAACGGTGGGCCCTGGGCTGGCAACTTTGCAGGTGAAACAAAGGGGAAAGGTCGGAAAGAAAGTAAACAAACAAACAAACAAACAAACAAACAAACCACTTCTGCCTCCCTCCAACTCTCCTCGAAGCAGAGGTCAGTCTCCTCTGGACTCCATTATCATCAGTCTTACAGGCCTCGCAATCGTCTTCCTCTTGTAGCAGTGGCCCAAAGGGCCATAATAAATGTGATAATGTGAACCCCTATAAATCCTTGAATATGCTTCTATAGAGAAGTTATGGTAACCTGTTGCTTCAATAAACTGATGATTTGGCAAGATGCCATCCCCACTGAGATGGAAGAACAAGCAAATACCTCAATCACAAAGATGCAGTTCATAAGCTAGAACATAAGTTGATACATGAAAATGGCTACACGTAACACAGGTTCCCATACATGCAGACTAACAAAATGTAACAGATTATTGAGAATCAAGGTTTACTTAGCAATGCTTATTGCACATGCGTATTAAATTAGATAATGTACATGCGTACTAAACTAATATGAAGTAATGAAGTAATGATTGGTTAAACTGAAATCCTTTGTTTGAAATGTTATAAATACCCCTGCCTGGACCTTTGGGCAGGGCTGCAGTTTTGGGAAAAGATTCCGCTGTAACCTATTGCTTTGCAATAAACAATAATGGACTCATAGCTCCTCTAGTCTCTGAGTTTTATTGGCGTAGCTCAGAAGATAGGCCATTTTGGCCAATGCAACATTCTCAGCAACAGAACAATTGCTCACCTGGACCCCCAGACTCACCTGTTTCCACCCCCTGGCGACCCACAAGGACCTTCCTTGGAGATCATGGGGTGGACCTTGTTCCTCTTGCAGCAGCTCTCACAGCCTCTTGAAGCTAGGAGAGAATGGGGAGAAGTTGAGAAACTGGAGGCTCATAGGGTGACCTTGGACAAGCCCCTCCCTCTGCTCAGTCCACCTCAGGGAAGTCCGGATGAGGCAGAGGAGGCCCACAGCAATGGACCTGATCATTGCCTTGGGGACCAGGGCTTCAAACTCACTGCCAACTCTTTCACTCCTGCTCCTCACTACCAACTGCTGATCAGTTGCAGTTGGTGCCTTTGAAGCCAGCAGTGAGTGATGTCACATAGGCTGGGCGGGGCGAGTCATGGTTGCCTTGACAACAGCCTCCCCACTAAAGCTGGACACTCTGGCTCCTCCTTCAGAATGGGGAGGCAAGACCCTCCAAGTGTCCCTATTTTCCAGGGACAGTCCTGGATTTATGGAAGCCATCCCGGTTTCTGATTTGATCCCAGAATGTCCTGTTTGTGCTTAGTTAGGACATCCCTATTTCCATCAGGGAAATGTTGGCAGGTATGGAATAGGACATCCCTCTTTCAATAGGAGAAATGTTGGAGGGTTTTTAACGGAAATGATTGCATGTGGTGGGGTTTCTGCTTTACCAAAGCCATGAACAAACATTCTGGCTGAGTCTGGATGTCATTCTTGATCTGCTTGTTATGTTGCCTTTTCAAGGACATCTTTTTAGATTTATGAAAGGGAGGAGGAACACGGACTTATCCCAACACTGTCAATCTACTTTCCAACGAAGAACGTCAGAATTCATTACTAGCAGATACAAATGCTCACATCATGGGTTGGGGGCGGGGCGGGTAGGACAGGAGATATCCTAGGGATGTGGGAGAAATTGTTTGTTTGCTATTAAATTTATTGTGACTTTTTGAAAACCAAAGCAATGCAAAGCGACTTACAAATGAACAGACTACCTCAGAAGGTGGTGGACTTTCCTTCAATGAAGGTTTTTAAACATAGGTTGGTTGGATGACCGCTGCCAGGGACTCTTTAGCTATGATTCCTGCATTGCCGGGCGTTAGACTAGATGACCCTTGGGCCCATTCCAACCTGATGATTCTATGAAACCACATACATTGAAACCAGCATAAAAAAGACAATCCTGATTTTTAAAAGCAGGATGAAAACATCCCAGACAGTCATAGAAGCCACAGGTAATTTAAAAGCCAAAAGTCTGGCACAACAATAAATATATTTTCATGTCACCACCCTCTGGAATTCCCATGGGGTTCAGATGTTCATCCCACTTCTGGAACAAAAGCAGGTCTCTCCTTTGAAATCCAAAATTCCCTAGAGATGGAAGAATCTGTCAGTATGGCCACTCCCTTTCAGTGGCATAGCAGGGGGCAGGGGGTTGTGTCCCTGGGTGCACAATTCTGACGGGGCACCCAGGCACCCACATACAGGTGATGGCTTCCGTGGGGATCCCTGCCCCACCTGGCAAAGGTGGCAGAACAGCCTGTCGGGGGACTGCCAGTGCCACCACCCAGGCATGTCCTGGAGGGCCCCACCCCTGGCTCCCTGTCCTTCCCTGCTTGCCTGCCTTCTGTCGGGGGTGTCTCTGGGCTGCAGAGTCTGGCCTGGCCTCGCTGCCATGTCCTTGACAGAGGCCAGCAACCTTTGTCTTATTTTCCTGGTCTTGAAGTAATTTCCTTACATTTCATAGAGAAAGAATAATAGAATCATAGAATTTTTAGAGTTGGAAGGGACCCTGAGGATCATCTAGTCCAACCCCCTGCAGTGCAGAAATATGCAGCTGTCCCATACAGGGCCTGAACCTGTACAATCCATATAGGGATTATCAGCACCATGTTCTAACCAACTGATCTATTTCTGCAACAATATGCTATATAGTGGACCCTCGACTTACGAAGGTAATTTGTTCCGACGGGACCGTCGGATGTCGAAAAAATCGTAAGTCGAGTCCCCATAGAAATGCATTGGGGAGAAAAAATTCGTTCGTCGAAAAAACCCCTATCTAAACTTTGGAAGTCGAGGAAACCCTATCTAAAACGGCCGCGACTTCCTTTTGGAAGTCGAAAAAATTCGGAAGCGCGCGGTCCCTTTGATCCCTTGTAACTTGAAAAATACTGAAGTCGGGTTACTCGTAAGTCGAGGGATCACTGTATATAAAATCTCATGAAAATTCATTGGCATTTCAGAGCAAATGTCTCCAAATACCAACATTTTTGTATGGCATTTTGACTAATGCACACATTTTTGCAAGCAACCTCCCCTAATGCATGCTGTATGGTTTCTCCCTGAATACCTTCATTTTAATGCAAACTTTCCCTAACACACGCAGTTTTGTAAGCACCGGTTGGTTGGAGAACTGCACTGCAAAATTCAGTTATTTCACCGTCAATTTATTGAATTTATCTCAGGTTGGAATGCCAGTTGCTGGAAGCCACAGGATGGGAAAGGGCTCTTGTGCTTGGCTCCTGCTTGCAGGCTTACTACTGGGGCACCTGCTCAGCCATTGTGAGAATAGGATGCTGGACTAGATAGGCCATTGGCCTGATTCAGCAGGGTTTTTCTGATGTTCTTCTCCTTCCCCTCAACCATCACACCCCTAGGGAGCACAGGGAGGCAAACAGATCCACAATTTAAAATGAAAAACAAAGCAAAAGATCAAAACATTCTAAAAACAATGACAAACTTCAGAGCAATTTCAGTTAAAAATGTTTTTTTTTTTTTGCATTGAGGGATCCTAGAATTTCCAAGAACAGCCACCAAATGATAAGTGCAGATTCTCGAGGTTAGCTGTGTTTTGGTGCTTGTATTGTTTCAGATCAGAGACTCAATTTGATTGATTTGCCTTCAGTGCAACTGAATTTCTCCCCCATCCTGGAACTCCCCTGAATTTCCCGATGGAGATCTCCAACTAAAGAATGCCGAAGGAGATTTGTGCATTTGTGTAAGATATGTATGAAGACTGGAAATAATATCGGAAATGATGTATGATGATGCATTCTATTGGGGGAGCAGTTCTTGCAAAAAGTGCATATTTTAAGCAAAATTATGTAGACATGCTGATGTGTTCATTCATTTATTTGCCGCATTTCTATCCCACACCTTTTTCTCCCTCCACAGAGCACAATGAGGTGTACATGGTTCTTCCCTTCCTCATTTAATCCCCACAACAACCCTGTGAGGTAGGTTAGGCTGAGAGGCAGTGATTGGCCCAAAGTCACTCCCATGACTTCATGGCCAAACTAGGGATTTGAGCCCTGCTCTTCCAGATCTTAGTCTGACACTTTAGCCCCCACCCCACACTGGCTCACATTACAATGAGTGGCAATAAAATGCCTGTGGACTTGAAAAGAAATTGCAAATGGAGCAAACTTAAGACTGCACAGTGGCAGATTTGTCTATCTTCCCTTCACATTGGCCTTAGCTCGCCTCTACAATCTAGTGGGGTGGGGGTTCAGGGCAGGCCCAGCCTGCCCAGGAGGCAAGGTGAAGCAATTGCCTCAGGTTGACAGGCATGGTGCCATTGGGAGGGTCTGCAGATATTGGCCCACAAGGAGTGAGCCGCTCGCCACTCATCACTTCCCCCTCCTCCCCTCCTTGCCTCCTCCTCTTCCTCAACCATCCCACCTTGCCACCAACTGCCCCTCTCTGCCAGCCTCTTCTTCAGCCTCCTTTTCCTCTCATTTTTCTCACCATCATTATCAGGGAGGGGTGGAATCAGTGGGAAAGTTGTCATCAGAGTGGGGGGGGGGGTCAACAGCAGGGGACGCCAGTGTTGGGAGAGGTGGCCCTTTCTATTTTGCCTCAGTGGCAAAACACTCCAGTGTAGCTGAGAGGGGCTTTTGCTCCAAGTGGGGCTAGAAGATTGCAGAACAGACAAGGCTGTCACTCCTCAGATACCTGCAAAGGTAAGAAGAGGGAGCAATCATGCAGCCGCGGTAATTGGTGACAAGATTACTCCTCTGAAGTGTAATGTTATGCAAAGTGCTTCCAACGCTCCGAAGTGTAATGTCAGTCGGGTATTATTATTTTGTAAATGCCAGGTATTATTACTCTTTCTGTGGGTGGGTGGTGGTGGGGCTTTCTGGCTTTCTGGTTCTTTCGTTCCAGGGGCAAGGGACCTATTATTTCAGACCAAGGGCCACATCCCCTTCTGAGCAGTCTTCTGGGGGCCATGTGCTGGCAGTGGGTGGTGCCTAGGGCTGCCACCTTTGTTCTGGCAAAATATAGGACAGGGCGTGGCAGGATGGTTGGGGGGTGATATTTATTTCATCTTGTTCTGAAGTGACTTCAAAGCAATCTATTGCAATCTATTGTACCCTAACAGGGTGGCCTCTCTGGAATTTGTCACACACGCACATGCACACACACATGCACGTGAATTTGTAAATCTATCTGTGCTTGGCTACCCCAGAGCTTAAATACATGACCTTTCACACACTCTTTCACACAGATGCATTTGGAGAGGATCCCTAACCTGGCCTAGAAACAGAAAGGGAGGAAAGGCCAGCCACTGCCTCTTAGCTTACCCTACCTCACAGGGTTATTGTGGGGATTAAACGGGGGGGGGGGAGAGAACCATGTACAGCAGGCATAGGCAACCTTCGACCCTCCAGATGTTTTGGCTACAACTCCCATGATCCCAAGCTAACAGGACCAGTGGTCGGGGATGATGGGAATTGTAGTCCAAAACATCTGGAGGGCCGAAGATTGGCTATACCTGATGTACAGCATCTTGGGCTCCTTGGAGAAAAAGTGGGATATAAATTCAGCAAAATAACAATAATAATAAGACTTTCTGGTTGAGAGTTAGGGTAGAATAGCCACTATTTATTTGAGAAGAGAGTCACAAGATCCCTGGTTCAAATTTTACCTCCCCCCAATAAAAGAATAGGCAGTATTTCCCCCTGAGCTGCCAGCTTACAACATGGAGGGATAATCATCACATTCATTGACCTACCTTGCAGGGTTGTTGCGAACCTTACCAAAACAATACCTACAAAGCAACTTATCTATTCATTTATGGAAATATATATATATACCTCTCTCTCTCTCTCTCTCTCTCCCACCCACACACAGAGGCCTCGTGCTTGCAGGGGGGGGTTAACCTTCCTCCCCCTCACAGAGGATTTAAACACACACCTCACTTAATGGATGAATGAACTGACAAGTGAACAAACACAGAAGCGTCACAGAGCAGAAACACTAAGACTTGCCCATCCTGCCGCTATAATGACTACAAATCCCACGAGCCTTTGGGAGCCGTGACAGTCAGACTAGTGCAAAGCCAATATGTAGACAAGTATCTTTTTTTTTTTTTTTAATGAAAAGAAGGTGGAAGTAGCTTTGGGATTCTGTCAGATAAACACTGCAGGTGGATCAAATGCTTAACAACTTGGCGAGATGAGGATGAAGCTGAAGGGTGGAGGGGGCTGGCAGTGGCGGGGTGGGGAGGGGAGAGAGACTCTGCCTAAATCAGATTATGCAAAAGGCTTGCTTGGAGTAGAGGCAAGTGAAGAGGGAAGGAGGATAGGAATTCTTGAGGGGCGGAATGGCAGGCCAAAAGGAGAAGAGGCAAAATGAAATTAGGCAAAAATGAAGTGTTATGCTTGGCATGTCAGTTGCTGGGTGGATGGCAAGGTGGGGGTGGGGGGGAGCCCTGAGAGCTAAATCTATTAGCTGGCAGAGCAGTCTCCTATGGGAAACTCCCAGGGTAAAAATGCTGGTAACTTGAGACACTGAAATGGAACCTTGACAAAAATATTAGTGTGCTGTGCAAAACTGCGCATTGAAATTCTCCTCCACTCCCAATTTTTGGATGGAGGGGAAAAAATAGGTGATTGGGGGACACAAACAGAATTTATCCAGGGAGGAGCACTTTAGTTCACATTTAGATGCTGTTCAGCAGTGGCACTGACTCCCTCAGGACTTTGTGGGCCCTCCTTCATTGGAGTTTTGTAAGTAGATGTTGGATGGCCACCTGTTGGGGATTCTTTGGCTGCAGTCCCTACATTGCAAGGGGTTGGATAGATGACTCTTGAGGTACCTTTCAACTCTACACTTGGAAAGTGGTGGCCTATCCTTCACTGGAGGTTTCTAAAGGGAGGTGAGATAGCCAGCTGCCAGGGATTCTTTAGCTGTGATTCATGCCTTGCAGGGGGTTGGACTAGATGACCCTTATAGGTCCCTTCCAACTCTACAAGTCTATGGTGCTATGATTCGGATCCGTGGCACTTTGCAGGGAGCCACCCAGAGGAGCCACTCCATCTCAGGAGGCAGTGGATCAGAGGCTGGAAGGAGTAATGGAGGTGAAGGGGGGTGCTTTACAGGAGAGGTCTGTTCAGAAGCAGGTAAGGACTCTTTAGCCTTTGTGCCACTGAGAAGAAAGGACTGACTGACCAGCTGCTGAAAAGGCCTCATTATCAGGCTATCTAGAAGCTTGTACAGGGACAATAGGCTCTATTCTTTATTTTTTTTAAAAAAAATCTTTTTTTAAGAAAAGGGGGAGAGAATAACAGGGAGAGAGAACAGAAAGGGACAGCCTCCCCTGCCTGAAGAAACCAGGACCTCTCGCCTGCTTCTTGCCAGCTGCAATCATTACTAGTGGGCACCCCCTACCCTTCCAAGCCTCTGCCCTGGCCATGAAAGTGTGCCATCTATAGTTAATGATAGTAAATAGGTTGCCGTTCCAAGAAGAAAAAGAAGAAAAAGAAATGGGAATGTGTTTTTTTTCCTCTTAATGCAACCAACCTCTCTTGCTTGTGCATGGCAGAAAGAAAGAAAAAATCAGCCAACAGGGTGGAGGAGGAAGGAAGGGGGGAAAAGAAGAGCAAAGATCTGCCTGCCTGCGGGTAGGTTAGCCACAGCTCCAGGTCTTTTTTTTCTTTTTTCTTCTTGTGAATAATTTTTATTTCATTCTATAATGTATATAAAAAGCAGAGAGAACAGTTGTAGCAACAGATGAAAATTAAAAGATGGAATACAAAAACCATAAAATTGTAGAATGAGTCCAGTTGCATGGAGGCGGAAAATAACAAAAGTCCAAGTAAAGAATATCAGCATTATTCTGATTATCAAGTATAGTGTTCTGTATCTGCCAGGCTTGTGTTGAGGGTCATCTTGAAAATGATGGTTTTGCTGTACATGTAACGAAGGAGTGCCAAATCATATAATAAAAAAATGCCTGTCTCTGTCAAAATCTCAAATGATGCATAATTTTCTCCATTATAACCACATTCCAGAGTGAGTGGTGCCAACATTTTGGGCTGTTTTCCATTGATTTGCCATTACTATTTGACTTGCCAGTATCGTTTCTAAGACTTTCAGGTCCGACCTGAATTCTCCTGGTAGGGGGCTTGAAAATACAGGTGGGTGAGAGCGCCCTTAATGATTAAAAAAAATTATTAAGAAGACTCTGCATGCAGCTTGCACGTTTCAGCCTGTCAGGAGCTGGCTTCAAGTTATAGAACAGACCTTTGGGAGGGGACGGGGTTGCCCTCCTCTACTCCCTTCTCCCAATCACACGCACTGCCTTTCCCCTGTGATTGAAGGACGGCTATGCAACGTCAGCACGTCCCATGGCATGTTGACGTCACTTGCGCATGGCACGGAGCATGCTGACATGTCATGTGGACACCCTTTGGCTTGCACACGTGATGTTAGCACACCCTGTGGTGTGTGCACACAGCTGACATGGAACTTTGAGGGGGCCCAGCCCCTTCATTGAAAATATTTGGGGAGCCCTGGCCCCCCAACCCCTACTTGCCATGCCTGCTCGCAGTTAACCTCCATCACCAGGGGCCTCCCCCATGACATCACTTGCGTCCTCCTGCATGGCAGCACCAGAGATTGTTCCTAGGTCTCAGGTGTGCGCCCTGGAATAGTGGGGTCTGGGATGCTGTTGACCTGGCAACCCTACCTGTGGGTGTTGGGGGGGGGAGAAAGCTTGGATCTGGGCAGTTTGGAGGATGCTCTTCCTGTAAGGGGGTATTACTTTGAGTAAGATCAGCCACATGGAAGATTACTGTAAAACAGGGACAGGGTACATCCAATGTGCCCTCTAGATCAGTGTTTCCCAACCAGTGTGCCTCCAGATGTTTTGGGACTACAATTCCCATCATCCTTGACCACTGGTATTGCTAGCGAGGGATGATGGGAGTTGTAGTCCCAAAACATCTGGAGGCACACTGGTTGAGAAACACTGCTCTAGATCTCTCTTTGACACTTATTAATCTCCCTAGGCCACATTTCCAAGTCCTTCACAGTAATCAGCACTGCTGCAGACACCACGTAATCCCATACCATCCAAAATTTCTCTGATGATGAATTTTTATATATTTTTTTACTATTTATACCCCACACATCTTACTGGGTTGCCCCAGCCACTCCGAGCAGGCTTCCAACATATAACATAATGAAACATTAAACAATAAAAAATAACCCCTTCCCTATACAGGCTTGCCTTCAGACTGCTCAGGAGTCGGATAACTCCATACCCTCCATCTTTTCTCCAATCAAAATAGGGACATCCTAAGGAAAAGTGGGATATTCCAGGATCAAATCAGAAACTGGGACGGCTTCTCTTAATCAGGGACGTCCCTGGAAAATAGGGACACTTGGACGGTCTGTAATTCTCATTCAGCATTGTAAGGAGTTGATATTTTAATGTGGCAGAACCCACAACTTTGAAACTCCCTGCCTATTAACATGGCGCAGGTGCCTTCACTCTGAGGAGTCCATGAACCAATCATTGATGTCTGGAAGTAGAGAGGTCTCATTGGAGATCAGGGAAGGAGATGCAAGTTCTGGGGCCTGCAGCTCCAAATGGGATGAGCCAGGCAGTGGATCCATCTACCTCAGGGCTGTTGTTGTCAGAGGACTCTGCCTCTGACGATTCCTGGTATGGGGACTACCACACATAAGTCCCTACAATTATCACCACTGTCTGTGAAAACCTTGCGAGAGAGTCCAGTGTTCATCCTCCCTCCCTCCTCCCATGTTTCCTCCATTGCAATTGTTGGCATATGCAGTAAAAGTAATTAGGAGTCCCAATGCAAATTAGATTTGTTTTCTTTCTTTCTTTTTTAAAAAGCAATGACAACAGCCAATGTCTGTTGCAAGAGATTAATTCCGTGGCTTAATTGAAAGTGCAAGAGCAGAACAGGATGGGGAGGGGGGAAGAAGGGGAAATGAAATATCCCTGAGTGTGAAGGACCAGCTTCTTCCTAAACTTCATTCATCTTTCTTGATTCCTAAAAGGGTTTCTGCAGCCACAGCTAAGTCAACCAAGACTATATCCCTCAGTTAAAGAAGGTAACCATTTACTGTCAATGTTGTGTCTGGTGACCATGTTGCTTGATTGCTTATGCCTGCTGTGTTGCTCCTCTAAGCCTTTTTGTTGAGTGTGTGACTTCTGTGCTGTAAGCAGTTACAATTAATTGAGCAAAGAAGGTGGGGCAAATGGAAACACTAGGAATCCCCAAACTGGGTATTGAGGGGGCAGACAGGAAATACCTGCCCCACCCTCCAATGCACACACCTGGGTTTTCTGAACACCCCCCCCCCTCACCGCAGAGGCCAGCATAGTGGGGAACATAAGATTGTGAGAAAAGCCTGGATCCTGTTGCTTCCAGCAACTAGTACAGTGGATGCTCGGGTTGCGAACGAGATCCGTGCGGGAGGTGCGTTCACAACCCGCAGTGTTCGCAACCCGCGCCACTGCGTCTGTGCACACGTGTGACTCAATTCGGCACTTCTGCGCATGCTTTTAGCGCTTTTGCGCATGCGCGAGCGCTGATACCCGGAAGTAACCAGTTCCGTTGCTTCTGGGTTCAGCGCGATGCGGAACCCGAAATCACACAACCTGAAGCGGCCGTAACCCAAGGTATGACTGTATTCAGAAACATTGCTGCGTCCAGCTGTGGTGGCAGAGCAAAGCCACCATGGCTAGTAAACATTAATAGCCCTCTCATCCATGATTTTTTCTAATCCTCTTTTAAAGCTGTCTAAGTTGGTAGCCATCACTGCCTCCTGTAGGAGTGAGTTCCATGCAATTTAACCATGCACTGTAAGCTGTACACTCTTTTATCTGTCCTGAATCTTCTAGCATTCAGCTTCGCAGGATGTCCATGTGTTATGCAGGATGTCCATTAGTGTTATGAGAGAGGGAGAAAAAACTTCCCTCTATCCACTTTCTCCACACCCTGCATAATTTTACAAACTTCTATCATGTCGTCGTTTGCTTGTCTTTTCTCTAAGCTGTCTTTTATTCATCCTGGATCTTGCAACAGGGGATGTCCACGAGTTCTAGTCCTATGAGGGGGGAGAAAAACATACCTCTATCTACTCTCTCCATAACATGTAAGACCCTTTCCTAAAATGCCTCTGCATGTTTTTAAAAAAGGCCTGAAGTCTCTGTTGCGCAGCACTTGGGGATAGAATGGGAAAAAAACAAAAGCAAAAGCACCCTGCAAATCAACCAGAGAGAAACTGACCTCCTCTAGCCAGTTGCAATAAATAGCACCTTAAAAGGACCCACCAATATTGTTGTGTGCACACCATATATCATATAAATCAATGATGGGCCTTCAGTCCTCATAAGGGGAACACTGTCCACTTGTCACTGCCCCACTTCATTACTGAGCCAACGGTACAACAGTTTTCCTGTGTCCTTCTCCAGAACGCTTGCTGTGTCTCCTTGAATCTTGCTGAGAGGATGTCAAAATCCCTTAAGCAGCTCCGTTCCATTTTGTCTCCCTTATAGGAAGCACCTCTGCAGCAGGTTTATTTTTAAACCCTCAAATCTTTTAGACAAACATTTAGGCAGTTGGTGCAGTACATCAAGGGAACAAAACATGCGGCCTTCTAATGAGTCAGACCTCGGGTCCATCTGAGCTCCGTATTGACTACAATGACTGGCCAAGGGTCTCCAGGGTTTTCAGGTGGAGACCTTTTCCAACCCTGCCTGGAGATGCCATTGCATCTGGGATCTTCTGCATGCAAAACAGATCCTCTGCCCCTGACCTAAGGTCCTTCCCCTCAAAACAAAGTAAGCTTCTAGTCCTCAGTTTTTAAAATAAAGGGTTGAATGATATAGGGAGCTGGCTTATGTCAAGTTATACAATTGGTCTATGTTGTTCAGTATTGTCTCCACTGGCTGGCAGTCATTTTCCTGGATTTCAGACAAGGAGTCTCTCCCAACTCTAACTGAAGATACTGGGGGGGGGGGATCAAACTTAGTGCTCTACGTTTGCCCCCACTAGTAGTAATATAGTTTTAAAGGCATTATTGAAATCTTTCCTAAAGGCCAAATAGGGACAGTATGTTACCAGTGACCAAGGCCATAACATTTTATCTGCCACAAGAACCTAAGAAGACCCTGATGGATAAATGGCCCATCTAGTCCAGTACCCTGTTCTCACAGTGGCCAACCAGATGCCTCTTCTGGAAAACCCACAAGAAGGACCAGAACACAAGATCATTCTCCTCTTCTGCGGTTTCCAGCAACTTTTATAAGGAAGCATTTCTTCCTCCAGTTGTGGAGACAGAGCACCGTCACTTGCCCAGTCTTCTTTCAGTGTTTTGTAGTAGTTATAGAGTGTCGGACTAGGAACTGGAAGACCAAGATTCAAATCCTTACTTGGCCATGAAGCTCAGTGTGTATGGCCTTGGGGCCAGTCACTGCCTCTCAGCCTAACCTACCTCACAGGGTTGTTGTGGGGGATTAAATGAGGAGGGGAAGTAGAACCAAGACACCACCTTGAGCAAGACATAAATAAAACAAACAAATATTTTGATAAACAGAGACATTTGATGTAGAATGGGATCCTGAAGAACAACACACACCTGGTTTCCCCTAAACTAACAAGAACCAGTTTTCATTCCTGCAACAGCCCAGCTGCTACTGCATCCTCCTCTCTTAATTCCTCCAACCTACCCCCCTCTTTCCTGAGGATGAAGGCAGATGCACTTGCAAGCAGCTAACACATGCAGATTCCCCCGGCTTCCACCTGGGACTGTTCAAAGCCAATTTTTTTTTGCAGAAACAATGGATTACCCAGCGTTTCAATCAATATTCTTCTGTGGTAGAACGAAAGAGAGAGAAAGAATGAGGGAGAGCTGGAGGCTTGGAGACAAGAAAAAATAACATTTGTGTTTGTTTGTGTGTGTGCGTGTGCATGTGATGGGAACCAGGAGGGAGTGAGAGAATAAAGATGTAGGGTTGTTGATCACTGGGAAAAAACGGGTTTTGTTTTCCTGTTGTTATAACAGTGATGTGTGTTCTCCCGCCAAATTAAGTGTTGGGGGACAGATTCCCCAAGGAACTTGGTGAATTCTGTCCCCTCCATAGGCCCCTCCATTGCCTACAGATGGGTCTCTTGCTTCCCACCTCAAGGAATCCAGCAGAACATCGCCCCACCCTGCTCCACTTGCCATTAATTGAAATTCAACAGAACACACGTTAAACTGGAATGAGAACGAGAGCAAGAGAGCAAGAGAGAGCTGTATGGCACACAACCCCAGAGCAGTGAGAATTGTGTTCTTTTCCTAGGTGTTCACTTAACCTCCCCCCCTCTTTTCCCTTTGTGTTCAATCTGAGCACCTCTTTTGGGTGGGCTAATGAAGACTTGAGGATGAGGAAAGGAACCCCTTGAACAACAGGGGGCAGTGGGTACAGGTGTGAGTACAAAAAGGGACCTTTGAGGAGGGTTGATGCATACAACCAGGCCAGTGATGGATCTTACTTTGGCACTGGGTCAACAGGTTAAGAGGCCCAGAAATATTGGAAGGGCGTTCAAATGGAGCAGGACCAACAGGAGGCCTAGGTGGAATTTAAGAATTGGGCATCATAACATGTCATCAGAAGTCCCCAGCAAGATGTCCTTGTAATAGTTCAGATCCCTGGGCTCTTCAGAAGGATGTCCCTTGTGCTAAGCTTTTGCTCAGGGTCCCATAATATATAAGAAAAGTCTGCTGGATCAGGTCAGGGGCGACTCATCCAGTCCAGCATCCCGTCCTCGCAGTGGCCGGCCAGATGCCCCAATGGGAAGCCCACAAGCAGGACCTGAGCATGACAGCAACTCTCACCACTTGTGATTCCCAGCAACTGGTATTTGGTGGTAGACTGCCCCTGGGCATGCAGGTTCTGCTGGATTGGACCAAAGGCCCATTATGGAAAGCATCTTCTAACTATGATGCTAAGGAGTGGACACAGCAAAGGAACTGGTGGAGTGGTGGCCACCTGGAACCTCAGATGGCTTTCCCTGGCCTTAAGTTCCTATTACGATCAATTCACAGGAGGGAGAAAAAGACCTGCAGAATTCCAACACACAAGCCCAGATGTTGTGAACTAAAAAGCATTTGACTTGATTTTTGATCCTCGGTGATGAAGGGACTGGATCAGTGTTTTTGTTTGGGAGGGCTTTCCCCCTCCCACCCCCATGTTTTCCATTCTCTTCTGCTTCGAACGAAGCTCACGAGGCTGTTTTGCATGCAAGGCTTCTGTCAGCTGCTCTACACTAGGGTCTAAGATCTTAGAAAGAGCTGCCCTTTCATTATTAATATTATTATGATGTCTGATGAGGTGTGTGTGCGGTGGCTGTTTGGCGGCTGTAATGGCATGTTTCCAAGAGAAGCTTGTTCCCCAACCCGGGGTGGGGGTGGGGGGTGGTGCGGATCTCAAAGCAGAAGGCACTGTTGTTTTTGCATCTCTCCTTTCTTCCAGTCTCATATATGCACAGCAGGAAATATTGGGAAGGGCGAGTACATTTGGTTTAGGGCAGATTAATGCCTCTGGGCTGAATCCAGAAAAATATGAACCACCGAAATTAATGAATCTAAGTTAGTCACACCCATTATTTTCAGTGGGCCTACTCTGAGAAGTACTAGCATAAAATAATGATTCCCCCACCCACCCAGTACACAGTTAAACTATGGAACTCACTCCTGCAGGAAGCTGTGATGGCTATCAACCTAGATGGCTTTAAAAGATTAGACAAATTCAAAGAGGACAAGGTTATTAATGGCTACTGGATGTGATGACTTTGCTCTGCCTCCACAGTTGGAGGCAGCAATGCTTCTGAATACCAATTGCTGGAAACCACAGGAGAGGAGAGGGCTCTTGTGCTCAGGTCCTCAACATAAGCTATTTGATCTGTTCTGAATCCTCCAACATTCAGCTTAATTGGATGTCCATGAGTTCTAGATTAATGAGAGAAGGAGAATTTTTTTCTCTGCCCACTTTCTCCTCGCCATGAATATTTTATAAACTTCTATCATGTCACCTTACCTTTTCTCTAAACTAAAAAGCCCCAAGTGCTGCAAATGTTCCTCATAGGGGTGCTGCTCCATCCACTTGATCATTTGGTTGGCCCTTCCTGGGCCTTTTCAGACTCTACAATATCCATTTTGAGGCGAGGCAACCAGAACTGTACACAACATCCTAAATGTGGTTGCACCATAGATTTCTCCCCCATCCCAGAGAAATTTTGCATAACGGTTCCCCATTGCCAATTTCTCTGCCAGAAAGGTAGAGTGGAGAGTTCTGAGAAGCCCTTTGAGCTCAGCTGTTATTTAGAAATCCTTCATTGATGTCACTCATTTAAATTCCTGGTCCCCACAAGCTCCCTGGCCAATAGAAACAATGCCACTACCGATTTTATGGATCAAGGAGACTACGAGATGTTTAATTTATTGTGTTCCCTTAAAAAATGAAGATGAAAGTAGGCAAATAACAACAGTTGCTTTCTGCAGGAGCTCTCCAAGGTCCTGAAAGAGGCCCACACCATGCTGTTTGGAACCCTACCTACTTTTGGGTCACTGTGGCTGGAATGTGAAACGGTGTTGACTGAACTTTGTAATTGATGGACATAACTTAGTCATTTTCATGAATTTCATATGAAGAGTCCTGAGGGATTGGACCAAAGGCCCATCTAATCCAGCATCCTCTTCTCACAGTGACCAACCAGATCCCCCAATGGGAAGCCCAAAAGCAGAACCTGAGCACAAGGGCACTCTCCCCTCCTGCTGCCTCCAGCTGTGGAGGTAGATCACAGCCATCATGGCTAATAGCCATTGATAGCCCTATCCTCCATGAAATGGTCCAATCGCATCTGACAGCCATCCAAGCAGGTGACCATTGCTGCCTTCTGTGAAGGCAACCCAAACAAATTTGAGAGGCATACAAAGCAAGGCAGGGCACATCAGAGGCACAAAGGTTGTGTCCTCTCACCTGTGTTCTTGAATCTGCAGTGTGGCATATATGTGGAGTGGGTGGCAAAGAATGGATCGTCACAAGCTCAAAGCATGATGGAACAACCTATTAATTACTCCATTGTGAAATCAACTCCAATTTGCATTAAGTTCAATGCACAACAGTTAATATTTGTTCAGACTTTCTCCCACAGGATGGCTCGGCAATCTAGATGGCATTATTATTATTATTATTATTATTATTATTATTATTATTATTATTTATATTTGTGTACCATCTTTCATCTGAAGAGCTCAGGGTGGTTCACAGCATAAAAATACAAAACATAAACACAAAATATGTAATAAGAACAAGAACAATCCTCATTTAAAAGAAGATTAGACAGATTCATGGAGGAGAAGGCTATCAATGGCTATTAGCCCAGATGGTCATGTTCCCCCTTCACAGTCGGAGGCAGCAATGCTTCTGAATACCAGTTGCTGGAAGCCACAGGAGGGGTGAGCACTGTGGCACCCAGGTCCTTTTTTCAGGCTTTCCATTAAAGCATCTACTTGGCCCCTGTGAGAACAGGATGCTGGGCTAGAAGGGCCATTGGCCTTTTCTTATGTTCTTGTATTTCTTGTATTCTTACACTCACAAACAGTGAGCCCTACAAACGGAGTGCTTATTGCACTGGGCTATTGTGAGGATGGATGCCATCAGGATGTGAAAGAGCATTGCATATGAAAAGCGCTATAGAAATGATTAATAATAATAATAAAAGGCCATTTTCTTTTTGTCTTGGAAGAATAAAATGCCAACAAAAGAGAAGAAGCCAAGAAAGTGTGTGTGTGTGTGTGTGTGTGTGTGTGTGTGTGTGTGTGTGTGTTTTGCAGTGCTCCCAACTTCGAAGAAGTATGAAGGCGCATTGCGGGGAAAGTAAATGCCAACATTAATCTGGTTACCAAGATGCTCAAGTTAAATCAAATGCCAGCCGATCCCTCCTTATTCCCCACCCTGCCCAAGTTTCCCAAACAAAAGTTAATGCTGATACAGACAACATCTTTGTAATCAACCAGTGGACACCTGCCTTTCACTCCAGAATCACTTTGAAATCACCAGCATAAACAAAGGCTATGTCTCCTCAGGTGTGCGGGTCAAAGATGGCCCTCTAGCCATCTTGGGTCTCTCCAAGCTCCACCTGGACATGCCAGTGGGGATTGAATCTGGGACCTTCTGCATGCCAATCAAATGTTTTACCACTGAGCTAAGGTCTTTCCTCAATAATTTGTTTAATTCAAAATATACTGCTTTGGGACTGATCCCCAGACCTTCTGCATGCCAAGCAGACCACTGAGCCTTCCCTACCTGTCTCCAGTACTGTATTGCAAGTTCCCTACTTCATATCCCACCTGTCCCTCCCTGCCACAGCTGTGTCAAATGCTTTGAGTTTCACTGTCTGTCTGAATAACCTTTCCATTTGGCTTTAGAGTAATTTTCTTTTGAGAGTTGGGTGGGGAGCGGGGAGAAACCTGACCAGTCTGTCTGGGAGACAAAGGATGAAATAAAGTAAAACAAATAAAAAGGTCCGCCCCCCCCCAGCATTTTTGTGTGTGTTTTAAAGAATATATTAAAAATAAATAAAACCAAGCCAGCAATCTTCCAAGCCTCAGTGCTGAGGTCCCCTGTGAACAATTAAGGAACAGAGAAGCTGTATGAATCCTAGCTAACTCTGAAGATGCAGAGGATCAGGGTGCTATTAGAAGAGTTCTACAGCCGCTTCCAAAAAAAACCTCAACACAATCCCAGATGTTAATGAACGATTCATTTCTCCGCTGGATGTTCAGAAGAGTGTTTGGGTGACGTCCAGGGTTCATAATGAAGACAGAGCCTCTGCATATTTATTTCTCTGTTGGAGTGTATATTTAGTCTCTGCCAAATGACAGAAATTCTCAAGGTGGTTTACAATCTACAACAAGATAGACAGGAGTCAATATAGAGGGGCAAAGACAGATGCAGGTCCCCACTGCCTCACCCAGATGTTCCAGCTTCTGCTCCACTTCTAAAACAGGATTGTAGCAGAAGAAATGGTTGCTGTAGAGGCTGGATAGTGGTCCTTTGTGGGGCTCCTTCAACCTGTGGAACTGGTACTGTTACAGGTACCCCTTAACACCTGTACTGCATTTGTAAGAAATCAATCTTTATGCATGGTAGCACCATATTGACACCAGACAGGTGCCTTTTATGTTCTTTTTTTTTTTGCTAACAACTAAAAACATTTTTGTTTAGACAAGCCTACCAAGGCATGTAGAACACTGATGTATGTTTTAATCTGTGTTTAGTTTATTGCTGATTTTATCTTTCGAATGTTTTATGGAGTGTTTTTCCCCACTGATAATCTTATTGTTTTATTCTCCTTGTAAACTGCTCTGAGATTGTTGGGTCCACTCTTATGCCCCGATTAAGCAATGTATAAATTTAGTGAGATAAATAAATAGTTCCTGCACTGTGCTTGGGCACCATTTGTTCAAAACGCAGCAGCAGCAACAACGCCTTTGTGTACTATGTGTGTCTGTCATATGTTGCCAAAATCTTTCCCTTTCCGCTGGCTGCTGTTTTCTCCAGGGAACCCCAGCAATGTGAATTGAAACACACTTATGCAGGAGAGAGAATGACTGTCTGTGTGCTCCCTGTTGACAAAACTTTGCCAAGAGGGAAAGGCAGAGAGAGTATTTTATTAGTTGGGTCCAGGAAGTCTGGACAATAACTGCTGGGATCAGTCTGCCCCCCCCCCCCACACCATGTTGTTCAATCAGCAGCAGCAAGCGGAGTTACAGAAATCATCCAGGAACGCTGGTTGGGGTATATTCTGCATGACAGCAGCATCTAAGATGTACAACAGACACCTCAGCCAACTGTCTCCAAAGATATCTTTTTTTTTTTTTAAAAAGGATGCCAATCCTGATGGGCATCATTTCAACACACTAGGCCTGAAACTCTTTTAAATGCCCACCAGAGAAGAGTAAGGACAATTAAATCCATCTGTATTTGTCAAAAACTAAACTCCCTTGAAGGAACTTCAAAATTCCACCACCGGAGGAGCAGAATTGGCATGCTCTCTCTTACATTGTTGGATGTAGGGTGCAATCCTGTACTTAAAAGACTCACTGCCTGACGTAAGAATGCTTGTCTAGTCCAGCATCCTGTTCTCACAGTGGCAACCTGGCTTGCCTGTGGGAAACCTGCAAGCAGGATCTGAGTGCAAGAGCAGCACTCTCCTCTCCTGCAGTTTCCAGAAGCTGGTATTTGGAAGAATTGCTGCCTCCAATTAGGCAGAGCACACCCATTGTGGTTAATAGCCACTGACATCCCTCTCCTCCATGAATTTGTCCAATCTTCTTTTTCAAGCCATCTAGGTTGGCTGACATCACTGCCTCATGTGGGAGTGAGTTCCATCGTATATGCACTGTGTGAAGAAGCCCTTTCTGGCTGAAGGGTAGTGGGATGCCGGCATGATAGATATATCCTCTAATATATTGGTGGGATAGTGCATTGGTGGAGCAGCCTCACCACAAGGAAACATGAAAACGTGGATGGGATGGGGTGACAGGAAAAAAGAGTACACTTACACCAAATCCCATTGTCATGCTTTGCTTTACACCAACCTCAGAACTGGATGTATGGGGTTTCTTTCCATTGACTTCACAGGTGATGCACAATGGCATTTAGCTTTTGACTGTACTGTATTTGTTAGCAGATGTCCAGTCGTATTTAAGACCTGACTGTATATTTTTACAGTTGGAGAGTCACCTTACCCCACATACCTGTATTGTCACTCAGCCACTTTGATCTGTAGAACTGGCACTTTTCTGAGTGCAAAATAGTATTTCTTCAGTGCTTGCAAGGCACCAATCTTTTAGTGTGTCACTCTGGAACTCCTTGGCTATTGACAGGTGCCTTCCCTGTATTCTTTTTCAGAACCTGCTAAAAGCTTTTCTGTTTAGGCTAGCCTACCTAGACAGGTACAGCTCACATACCTTTTAACCTATAATTTTATCTTATCATGCGTAATTTTAACTGTTGGTTTTATTCATTTTGCCTGTGTTTGTGTGTATGTGTCCTTGTTTTTAGTACTGATTTGTAGTGGCACTTTGCACGTATATTTCATATTCTTTGTGAACCCCTTTGAAGTTTTATTTACAGGGATTCATTTGTTTCTTCCAAGGACCTGAAGGTGGAATACATGGTTCTTCCTTTCTCCTCATTTAATCCCCACAACAACCCTGTGAGGTAGGATGCATGCAGAAGGTCCCAGGTTCAATCCCCAGCATCTCTGCATAGAATAGTTTCACTCTGTGGATCTGCTCCCAGACAAGGGAGACATCACTGGCCCAGATGGACATATGAGACGACTCCATGGAAAGTAGATCCATGCATTGCAAAGCAATCAAGAGAGATGGTCATAAGCAGGGATAGTGAAGATATTTGATTTAGGTTGGATTTAGAGCCAAACCTATCAAATTAGCAGTTTCCAAGAGAGTTGAACCCAGCCATCCTTCAAAATTCACACCCAAATTTTTTTCCAGCTGAAAATACATATGAGGAAATGTGCCCCAAAATGGCTGCATTAGTGAAAATAACATACAAAAATGCATTATATTAAGAGAATTTGCTTACAGAAATGTGCACGTTTGTCAAAAGTACATTCACTAATGTGTTTATCAAGAGAACCTCACACAAAATGCTGAAGAGTTTTCAGGAAGATTTTTTTAATTGGAAATTGCTCCAGAAATGTGAAGAATGGTGAGCCTGAAAGACATTTGACTCAGCCTGATGCTCTTGACCATCCTAGGAAAACAAGTGATCAATGCACAAATGGATACCAGTATATACTACTGTTCACACCTATCTGTAGCATGCAAGCTACTTTGAGCTCTTTGGAGAAAAAGGTGAAATATAAATGCAAAAAATAGATAAACAATAGCATTGGGTAGAATTGGGTGAACAGTTATGTGGGACAGTCCCTGTGTCTAGGGACAGTCCACTGTGTGGTTGGGGCTCAGGTCATATGAAAGACTGTATCTCACTTTGTGTGCCTGTCTGAGTGCTGTAGTCCTCAGGTGGGTACTTCCTCTCAGGCCCATCAACATCAGAGGCACGGATAGCAGTGACACAAGAGATAGACAGACAGACTCTTCTGTGGCTTCTCCCTTATTGTGGGATCCCCTCCCAAGAGAGATAAGACTGGCTGTCTCTTTGCTTTCCTTCTGCTGGCAGGCAAAGACCTTCCTGTTCAGACCAACCTTTGGAAACTATGGAGCACATGGTGCTGATCACTGGGCTACTGTTGGGGCAAAGTGGATTTGAATGACTGGCTCTAAATATATTCACATGTATTTAAATTACTGGTCTTAACTACTCAGCTTTTATTACTTCATATTACTTCATAATGGCGTTGGAAGCCTACTTGAATCCAAGCTTGGGAAGAAAGGATATGAATGATGATGATGATGATGATGATATCACACACAAATTTCACCTTGAAATTCAAGTTTCAGACTCGAAGGGCAAATTTCACACTCAAAATACTAATGGCAAATGTGTTTCAGGCATGTCTGAATCTCAGGTTCCAGCTTGGTCTCAAACCCCATCCTGGAACGCTAAGCCACAATGCTGCCACAACTCTCTCCATGTTTAAGTTGTGCGTTTGTTCAACCGCCGTGGGAGCAGAAACCAAGAGTGCTCCCCTTTCCAATTTTCGCTGCTCAATCCTCCCTTTATTGCAGCTTTCATCCTGTCATACCTGCTGATTGTTGACAGAGCAAAAGTAGAAGACATAAAAAAACAAAACAAAACAAAACAAAATCAATTCCATCAGTTGGCCCTGCTCTCCTCTCTTCCTCCTCCTCCTTTCACCATCACCATCTCCCTCCCCCACTGCTATTGTATTATGGGTTTATGTCAAGGTATGTTAGGTGCTAAATTAAACGTCAACCCAACTGTACGTTCTTGGGCTCCGGCAGGAGAAAATGAGTTGCCGGACTTGGAAAAGATCCAGTGTGCTCGGCTCAGCAGGCTGAATGCCGCGGCGTGACAGGCCCACTGAATCACTCCCCCTGCAGATTTCCAGGGCTGCGTGAAGCCAAGACAAATTTATTTTTAATGGTAAATTTTATTGTCAGAGTTAAGTCGAAACAGCTTCGAGAGAAGCAAGCCCCCCAGCTGTTTTGAAAGACGGTGGGGTGAGGCTCTTGTCAGGGGCCGGGAGTCTGCCAGGGATGAAATGAGCTGGACCAAACTCCATGGAAGATGGTGATCACCGATATAGCCTGCTCTGAATGTATGAAGGGATCCACCACCTGCAAGACAACCCTCCCCACCACCACCTTATTTATGCATTTAATCTTATTGTTGATAACAAAAGTGAACTGTGGAAAATAAAGCATCACAGTGCTGGAGAGTAGAGGCTGTTCCATTTGGGAGAACAGGGCACTGCCCCCCCCCCCCAATCTTCAGTCTGCCGTCAGCGAGATCCCACCTGCCCGCCCTCTTACTTACAACTGATTGGAGTGAGGCTCCGCCTGTCATTGGCTCTGGCAACACCTGCTGTTGATCTTCCTGCCTTCTGCCCTAACAGAGGAGGCTGGGTAAAAGGTAAAGGGACCCCTGACCATTAGGTCCAGTCATGACCGATTCTGGGGTTGCGGCGCTCATCTCACTTTATTGGCCGAGGGAGCCGGCGTACAGCACCCAGGTCATGTGGCCAGCATGACAAAGCCGCTTCTGGCGAACCAAAGCAGCGCACGGAAACGCCGTTTACCTTCCCGCTGCAAACGGTACCTATTTATCTACTTGCACTTTGACGTGCTTTCGAACTGCTAGGTGGGCAGGAGCAGGGACCGAGCAACGGGAGCTCACCCCCGTCACGGGGATGCGAACTGCCGATCTTCTGATCGGCAAGCCCTAGGCTCTGTGTTTACCCACAGCGCCATGAGGGCAAATGGGGCAGTGTCCCATCACCTCAGTCTCCCTTCAGCCAGCTCCCACCACAATCACCTTTCATATTTACAACTAATCCAGGAGGTTGTGCCAACTCCTTCATCCTCAGCCTCAGTGTTTCCCCTTGTAGAAATCAACAGGGATGAGGACAAAGCCTGCTTTCTATGTATAACGCATTTCAATATTCTCACAGTCTTCAAGCCAAGATGGATAGTCAGTGGATTTTAAATATCTGTTTGGGCGTATTCTGCATGAAAAAGCATAACACTTCGTGCATGCTCAGAGGCCCGACAGCAGCCAGTTAATGCATGAAAAAAGAACAAAGTGCATGAAAATGCATACAATAGGAAACAGAATTTACTAAATTGCATTATATTTAGGGAAATGTATATATTAGGAGAGGCTTGCACTAAAATGCTGCTGATTTTTTAAAGAAAGAATCCTCAAACTGAAGTGGAAAGTTGGAGAACTGAACTTAGATTCTCCTCTTAAAACTCTAGATAATGGGAGAGGGAGAATTAGATCAGCCAGCTCTCCTTATCGCCCTTCTGCAGGGTGCAAAGCCCTCTTGCGGTGAGGACTTTCACCAGCCAATAGGAGGGGCTGAGCAGGAAGAGGTGATAGCAGAGCTGGAGTCAGAGGGGCAGGACTTGATTTTGTCACCAGGAACCATTCGCGACTTCCACAGATGGGATCAGATGTACCAGCAGAGTGTGTGTTTGCCACGGAGCAGTCTCTTAAGGCAAGAGAGTCGTAAAGGATCTTTAGACATTCGGCAGGAGGGGCATGAAAATCTTTGTGCATCTTCATCACTTTCATTCAGCCCTTCCTCATGTGTCCAGAAAGTGGATAAAGAAAGTCCACATCTCGCTTAACACTAGAATTAGTGGACAACCAATGAAGCTGAATGTTGGAAGACTCAAGACAGATTAAAGAAAGCCCTTCTTCACACAGTGCATAGCTAACCTACAGAACTCATTCCCACAGGAGGCAGCAATGGCTACCACCTTGATGACTTTAAAAGAGGGTTAGGCAAACTTATGGAGGACAAGGCTATCAATGGCTACTAGCCATGATGGTATGCCCTGCCTCCACAGTTGGAGGCAAAATTGCTTCTGAATTCCAGTTGCTGGAGGCAAGGAGAGAATGCTCTTGTGTTCAAATCTTGCTTGAGGGCTTCCCATAATGGGCATCTGGTTGGCCACTGTGGGATCAGGATGCTGGCCTAGATGGGCCATTGAGCAGACTCTTATCGTGTCCTTATGTCTACATTGGAATTGTGACTTCTGAACCTTGTGCTCACTGCTGAGCCTATCCTGTCATTTGCCTGATTGAAGATCTCTTCCTAACTCTCTCCAGTAAGAGCCACCGTTGTTGTGTTTGGGGACAGGAGGGTGGTGGCCTTCCCAAATTGGGGAAACGAGCAACCTTCCCTAATTCCTTCCCCCCAAATGTCCCACCAGGCTAAGAACAAAGAGCTAGAAACATGCCTGGCTATAATTTAGCTATTGTGCTGGGAGTGGGTGGCTCCAGGGATGCCCCCCCTCAAAGCCACTTTAATGTCTTTTCCATGTCCTTACTGCATCCTGACCATCTGGTTCTTTTTCTCTGGGCCCAAACACATGGGAAATGGGGAGAGTTAATGTACCATGAGGAGGCCAGCTCTCCTGTTCTTTTGAGCTTCATTAAAGGTCTTCAAGCCATGAAGAAAACAAAAAACCAGTGGCATTATGGGGCCACCCAGTACTCACAAGGCCTTCAAATTGTCTCTGGGTTGGATCCAGCATGGAGAGACGTGGAGGAAAGAGCGCAACAACGTGGATGTCTGTGGTAGTGGAATGGTCACATACGTAGCAGGTGCAAAGAAGGCTGTGGCTCAGTAATAGAACACATGCTTTGCAGGCAGAAGGTCCCACGTTCAATCCCTCAGTGGCATCTCCAGGTTGTGCTGGGAGAGACTGCTCTCTGAAATACCAGATGAGCTGCTGCCAGAATTAGATGGACCAATGGGTTTTTAACCTGTGTTCACATGGTACTATCCAAAATCATATGTATCCTGTACTTTTCTGTAAAATATTACTGTCATCATTTCTCAACCCAGCCTCACACGGGTTGTAGTTCTTAAACTTTTTCTAATTCATCCCTAGCCAAGGTGTGAACACCTCTGCATAGGGCGAAGACCATCCCCACCCTGTCAATGCCCCCTGGTGTGTAGGCAAATGGAAACAAATCTGACACTAATGAAGTCATGCTGATGTGAACAGTTTCCCTGTGCTCTGTGCGCTTCAAGGCACTTTGCTGTGCTTTCAGCACAGTAAGGTGAACACGCCCTTGCATAAAGCAAATGTTACTGCACACTTTCCAGGGTGTTCTCCTGTCTCATATCCTGCCTTTTTTGGGAAGCTGGTTTGTAGCGCAAGATCTCCTGATACTCTAATTGTGCAATGTGAATTTGTCAGCACATGATTGAATCCTACCTGGAAACAGTGGCAGCCTGGGAGCACACTGACTTGTTTGCCTGCCTTGTGGGTGAGACCCTGACATGTTTTGCAGGGGTTTGGGCCAGAAACGCACAATCATGTGTCCCAGGAGACCATCTTGAGGCATCTACAATAAGGAAGCAATTGCAGAGATTCACAGCAAGCAGTGATGTTGCACAGACTCCCTCTTTCTTCTTTCTTCTTTTCTTTTCTTTTCTTTTCTTTCTTTCTTCTCGCTCCCTCTCTCCCTCTCTCCATCTCTTAGTGGCTGCCAGCATCTAAGGAAGGAGTAAAAAATGACACGCAGTTGCAACTAACTGTCTAAATCTGCAATGCTGTACAATTAATTAGCGTGGGGCGTGTGGAAGGACAGCTTGCAATGATTCTGGGAGCTGGGAGGCCTCTTTTACCGTAGCTCTCTTGGTAAAGCCACCCGGAATCAGCCAGCTGCGAGGTTAAGTGAGGGGCTAATAAAAACCCAGAGGACCTCCTCTCCCTAACTCTGCACAGTTAGACACCCTTCATGGCTCGTCTCACTTACAAGCCCCTGGTCCTTCCCACTGCTATGTGTCCGATCTCACCTGTGATTATTATTGTTATCCAGGTCAGAGGACTTTGCCCAAGGCAAAATGTCACTGCAACCTGGACAGTGCAGAATTTGGAGGGGAGGAGGGAAAGGGGAGCATGTGAGTAGTTATAGAAATCATTCCTACTGTACTGTTATGTGCCACCCTAATCTCCAAGTTCCAGGCACTTACCCAGGGTTTGGTTTCCTTGTAATGAAGGTCAGTAGAGACTGTGGTATCCTTTAGGGGCATACTGTATGGTCAAATATGCACATATATACAACCTGAGCATAAAGTGGAAGGGCTCACAGCATTCACCCCCTAGAGATCTTTCTTCTCCATTAGTCACAGCTTTGGATCCAGTACAGAGCAAGCATGGCTCTGTGTCTCCAGCTTCCATCCTGCTTCCAGCTCAGCTCTCACACACCAACTGGCTCTTGTTCTCCTACATGAGGCAGGTGGAGGAAAGACCCACCCAACCTGGAGGGCACAATCACTTAGCTGTAGCTCTTGCAAACTGAGCTCCTTCTTTTGGGATTGCTGATGAGGATACGTAAGTGGCCACGTGTGTCACAAAGAAATCTGCCTGACTGGTTCAGCAAACTCATTTGTCAGATTCTAATGTCACTGAGTACAGGACCCCGATAATCAGAAGGTACTCAGGGGCAACATCCAGGCTGCCCCACCCCACAACCTGCAAAAGTACAAAAATAATATTTGCACGTGTTTATACCTCCCACTTTTGCTTCTGGCCCTACCCATACCCTGACATGTGCCTTTGGGAGCTTGCCTAGAAGGGAATGTGACCCTCAGGCTGGAAAAGGCCCTGGCTTACACCATCGTGCATTCTGGCTGCACACTATCAGAAACAGGATGCTCATTTAGACAAATTCTTTCTGTAGGACCAATAAGCTGATACCTGTGCCTCTACTTGAAACATATTGTTTCTGTACCAGTTGCTATGGAGATTCTGGCCCATCCCTCCTAGGGTGTGTCTGTCTTGCTATCCAAGCAGGGTGGGGGACCTGGATCCAGAGAAACTGCCAGGCTGAGCACAGCAAGGCAGGCTGGTAAGTGGTTCCAGCTCCAGTGACAGGCGACGTCAAAGCCAGTGACAAGTAGAGCCAACTAATTCTTGTTTTACCCTCCTCCTCCTCCTCCTCCTCCTGCTGAGTTCTGCAAGCGCCAATGCTAAGACTAAGGAGGACCCTGCTGTTAGGCAGGGCCCCCTCCTGGACTAGGTGTAGGAGGAAGGGAAGTTGTAGCTGGCTGAGGGCAAACTGAGGTTGTGGGGCAGTGTTCCATCCACCCTCCTGGGCAAAGCTTCCACAGCTCAGCTCAGAGGCAGGCTGCCAGACATTTTATAAAAAGGTAAAGGTAAAGGGACCCCTGACCGTTAGGTCCAGTCATGACCGACTCTGGGGTTGCGGCGTTCATCTCGCATTATTGGTCTGAGGGAGCGGCGTACAGCTTCCGGATCATGTGGCTATCATGACTAAGCCGCTTCTGGCAAACCAGAGCAGTGCACGGAACACTGTTTTACCTTCCCGCTGGAGTGGTACCTATTTATCTACTTGCACTTGACGTGCTTTCGAACTGCTAAGTTGGCAGGAGCAGGGACCGAACAATGGGAGCTCACCCCGTCGCGGGAATTCAAGCCCTAGGCTCTGTGGTTTAACCCACAGCGCCACCCCGCGTCCCAGACATTTTATAGATTGGGGTAAAACAGAAAATGCCACCCTCGCGCTGTCTCCTTCTCTGCTCCCCTCCCATTTCTCCAACTTCCCCTGCAGATCCCCCCACAAACACACTGAAGGCAGTGGGAGAATAAAAGGAGGCTGTATAGGGGCAGGCAGCAGCAAGCAGCATGTGCCTTAGAGGCCAGATCTCCCCCTGAGGAGACTGCTCCATCGTGTCTCATGGTCGGGCCAGCCCTGCTGCCAAGGCTCCTTTATTCAGAGAAGGAGCTTCCTTCTGCTACCTCAGTTTAGATGGGGGAGTCCTTTGCCACAGACACTTTGTTTCTGGAGTTTGCTGAGCTCTGCATGGAGAACATCCCCCCTCCCCCTCCACCAATCTGCAGCCATCTATGCAGAGTGTCAAATCCTGGCAGAATCAGATTGCTATTTTTTTTTCCTTTGGGGGAGGGGTCAGGGAATGCAGGTGGGAAAGAAAACAGGTTCTGGTCAGATGGAACAGGAAGCTTAACTTGATTGACAGTGCTGAAATCTGCTGCCAATTAAGAAACTCATACCTGCCTGCCAAGGCTGAGATTGGAACGCATTCTTTTATCCTCACTCCATTGCATTAGGAAGAAAAAACGAACCAAGTGAGCCCGTGAGTAAGTGATGCAATAGCCCAAACGTAGCTGCCATGAATAGTCAGGACATGCTGCAGCTCTGCAGAAGTACTGTGAAAGCACAAAATGTTGCATTGGCCTCAGAATCCAGCTTACTGGCTTTTTGAACAAAAACCAGTACCAAGTTTCTAGTCCTTGTAGGTGCAAGAAATGCAAAGGCAATGCTTGAGTCATTCATCACAAAAGAAAGGTTTAGGTGGCTGAGGCATGGCAAGTTTTTCTCAGTGGTTGCAGGGGTGGTGGTGGAGAGACCTCCTAGTCAAATGGAGCAGAATGGAGAGCCATTGGCCCTCCTGTTGTTGCTGGACTACAATTCTCATCAGCCCCAGCAAGTATGGCCAATGATCAAGATGATGGGAGTTATCATTCAGCAACATCTGTAAGTCCATAGGTTCTCCACACTAAACGTATTACTTTGTCATTCCCTATGGCCAGCGAAAACATGGTAGATCAGGCTTCCTCAACCTCGGCCCTCCAGATGTTTTGAGACAATTCCCATGATCCTTAGCTAGCAGGACCAATGGTCAGGGATGATGGGAATTGTAGTCTCAAAACATCTGGAGGGCCGAGGTTGAGGAAGCCTGTGCTAAATTATGCAAAATATGGTATGTGTGTTTTAAAAAAAGATCATGCAAAACAAGAGAAAACAGGCATGTTTGCATGATTTATATAGGATGCAGGATTATATTTATTGTTGTTCTTTTTATACTGAGTTTTTTGGGGATGTATTATTTGAATGAGAAGTGTATAAAAATATTTTTACATGAAGAATGCCTTACTTACTTTAGTATTGCTGGAGGAGACCCTCTGATTAATGGAAGTAATTCAAGTTGATTAAGTGGCTAATGCAAGTTGATTAAGTGGCAATTTCTTGACATGTTCTGGCAGTCCAGGAATATGCATTTTTCTAATGGAAATCACACCCAGGAGCTACACACATAAATCTTTCTTTTTGTCTTTCTAGGGCAGCAGTTTTCAAGCTGGTCCTGCGGAAATTTATTTGAGTTTTCCTCAATGAGACAATAATTAATGGCAGAAAATGCCCCTCAGAGAGAGCTTGTCCCTCAACAACCAACCTTTCCACTATTATTATCTTAAATAATTTAAATCTCACCCTATCCTGTGCAATGCGCATGCAGCTCGGCAATGGTTACAGTAAAATGAAACTCTAGGTCCAGGGGGCAGTCTACCAGGTACTTGGGGGGGGGGAACCCAGGGAAGCTTATGTTCCCTCTATGCCTTGCTTGCAAACTTCCCAAAACACATCTGATTGGCCACTGTGAAAAACAGTGTCCTGGGCTAAGGTGGATTGAATGAGGCTCTTAGGTTCTTATGGGCCACATCAGGGGCAGTGAAACCTCCATGTGCAGGAGCAATCCACCTCTGAATAGCACTTGTGAGGGGGACATTCATTTCATTTATTGCATTTCTATCCCACCTTTTTCTTCCAGGGGTTCAAGGTGGTGTATGTTGCCTGCCCACCTTTTCTCAGTTAATTCCCACAACAACCCTGTGAGGTAGGTTAGGCTGAGAGCCAGTGCCTGGCCCAAGGTCACACAATGAGCTTCATGGCCGAGTGGGGAATTTGAACCCTAGTTTCCCAGGTCCCAGTCCAACCCTCTAACTACTGCAGTGGACAGCCACTCATTTTTAACCTGCTCTACCTTGAAGGGTTGTTGTGAGATGAAATGGGTGAGTGGGATGAGGAGAACCATAGACACTGCCCTGAGTTCTTTGAAGGAAGAAAAGGAAGAAATTAAACAAATTTCTTGAAGTGTGTGTTTGTGTGTGTGTGTGTGTGAGAGAGAGAGAGAGAGAGAGAGAGAGAGAGAGAGAGAATACCCAGGCAAGCTTAATTCTTTTTCCTCTCAAATGGCCAATTCACTCACATAGTGTAGATTAGTTATAACTTAAATCAGTGGTGCAGTTAGGTAATTTTAGACCCTGGATTTAATGGTCCTCCAGCCTACCCATCCTCTTTAGATGCTAATGTACATTGTTTCTCAGTGGAACATAGGAATCTGCCTCATACTGTCAGCCCACTTACCCACCAGCTCAGAATTGTTTACACTGACTGCAGCGGCTCCCCAGGGTTACAGAATGGATCCCTCTGCACCCTGCCTGGAGATTCCGTGGAGGCGGGCGTTCTGCCTGGCCACAACTGGCTGTCCAAAGCCTCGTAGCACAGCGGAGCCGGCATGTGAAACTCTTCACCTTGCTGGCTGTTTTCTGCCCTCAAGGAGCGTGCGACTGAAGCAGCTCCCTCGTGAAGCTGGCGGCTAGAGGGGCCAGGGAAAATGTAACCGTGCACAGGAGCCAACTCCTAGGGGCCGTGGGGGGCTTCGGCCCCCGCAATAAAATATTTGAGGCAGCCAGGCCTCAACAAAGTTGATGGACATTCCCATTCAAATAGTGTGTGTGCACTGCATCTTGTGATCGATTATGCAGGGTGGGGCTTACCTGGGCCCCCACAATATTTTATTCAAGTTGGCACCCCGTAACCGTGTGGTGTGGTGGGACGGGACGAGGGGAAAGGTTCGTGTCTACCCCGCCCCGCCCATTCACGCACAGCAGGCGTCGCTTGAGGGCGCCCTGTTCATGTGCCGAAGGAAGGAAGCTGCACGTGTGAACGCAGCCCGAAGCCAAGCAGGTTGCAGAGCGGTGGGTAAAGGGGAGAAAACGAGAGTTGCGACTGAAGAGCGGTTAGAAGATAGGACACGTTTTCATTAACAACTTCTGGTGTGTACTTGTTTATGTGTGTGTGAACGCCTCCCTTCCTGTATGTAAACGAGTGTATGTGTGTTTCCATCTTCTGGGAGTGCTGGTTCCCCTCGGGAGAGAAGGAATAGAGCCTGCTGCATTATTATCATTAGTAGTATTAACATTACTTTCAGTAGTATTCGTAGTAATAGTAGCATTCGTGATATCCATAGTATTAATAATAGCAATACTAGTATTTATACTAGTAATAGTAGTATACCAGCACTAAACTATGCAATACTATACTACTACTAGTAGTAGTATCGTAGCTTAACAGCTAGTATAACGAGCGGAGGTGCGGGAGGCGATCGCCTCGCTACGCGTCTCCAAGTTCACACGCGCAAGAAACTCTGCCGGCCTGACGCGCGCGCGGAGGAACCTCGCGTCTCAGCACCCCCACTCCTCATCCGCCGCGCTGCCTGCTTCGGCTTTCCCTAAGCGGCAGAAGTGCCGCGAGCTCCGCCAGACAGCTTCAGTACCCGCTCCCACTCCTCAACATACGCACGCGCGCGCGCCCCACCACCAGCATTCCCAAGAGGGGAAGTTTTCTCTAGGTGGGTCATCACCATCGCCTCCCCTTCCTTCCTTCCTTCCTTCCTTCCTTCCTTCCTTCCTTCCTTCCTTCCTTCCTTCCTTCTTCCTCCCTCAAGCAGCCCTTCATTACCCACCCCCCCGCCACGCACGCACATCCTTTCTGCAAAAGTGGGGCTTGTTTTGTCTAGCCAAAAAGAGAAAAAAGAGGGGAGTGCCTGGAAACGCAGAGAGGAGAGAGAGAGAGAGAGAGAGAGAGAGAGAGAGATCCCCCCTCAGTTTCTTGCAGATGCGGCAGGTCCCTCCCCGTCCCCGCTCCAAATCTTCCTGAGATCCTGGCAGAGAGAGAGAGCGAGGGAGGGAGGGAGGAAGAGCGAGCAAGCGAGCGAGCGAGCGAGCGCAGGTAAAAGGATCTGCTAAGCTAGAGGAAGGAACCTCAAGACCCCACCAGGAGGCAAAATTGCTCTGTGCGTTTTCCTATCCAGCCCTTTTCTCTTCCCAGCGCTTGGAAGCAACCCTTTGCCTGTCTTCTTCCTGCTTTTCGTTTGGAACTCTTTTTGGTGGGCGGGGTGGGGGTGGTGAGAGAGAGACTCTCTCCATCACACCCCCTTGGGTACCACTTTGGAGTTGCGGCATCGCCGGGGCGACCCTCAGTTGCGTTTGTGGGATCTGTGTTTTATCTCCACCAGTCTTTTCATCACCCTATCCAGAAGATGGTCAACGATAGATGGAAAAACGTGGGGGGAGCCTCTCAGCTGGAAGACGGTCCACAGGAGAAATCCCAGGTAAGCATTTTTAAAATTTTCTTTTAGTGAGGATTGTGGTCTAAGAGAGGCAAGGAATAGAAGAACGGGGGTGGGAGGATAAACCCTGAGTGAAGGAGAGAAGAACTGGTATCGATGGAGAAAGAGAGATGTACAAAAGGAAATTGGAGGGGGGCACAATTGGATGTTTAATTTGGATTAGTTACCCCCATTTATACTTACAATCAAGTGGTTAATATGGGGCTAAATAAGAGGATCTGATCCCTTCCCAACAATACACATGCTATATTAATATTCCTCTGCACTTGAGGATGCAACCATCTCCATCCAGAGTCACTCTAGATTAAAAGGATGGAGGCTTTGGATCGGACAGGATACAGGATGCACTGCTTTCTCTCTCTTTCTTAGTAAACCAGCCACCCAAAAACTTTTTTAATCCTCCTGTTGATGCTCCTCTCCCCTTCCTGTTCCCAGTCCTGCAATGTGACTGCAGTATCTTTGCACAAAATTAAAAAGGTGTAGAAGTATTTGGGGACACGCAGATGGTACACTTCTGCCCATTCAGCCATGTGAGGTGGTTTCCTTCTTAGCTGCCAGTCAACCCACTGGCCAATCTAGCTCAGGACCAGCTCTCTATGAGTTTTAGGTTGGGGAGCCTCTCCCAACCCTACCTGGAAATGCCAGGGATCAAACCTGGGACTTTCTGCATGCAAAGCATATGTTCTATCACCAAGCAAGGCCCTTCCATTAAAAATACAAATAGGATCCTAGTTTCTGGGATTCAGTATGGACATAAGGGGATGCCTTATACTGAGTCAGATCATTGGTCTACCTAGCTCAGTACTGTCCACACTGACTGGCAGCAGCTCTCCAGGACTCTCTCAGGCAGGGAGTCTTTCCCAATTTAACCTGGAGATGTCAGGGATGGAAACTGGGACCTCCTGCATGCAAAGCAGTTGCTTTGCCACTGAGCTGTGACCTTTCCCTGAAAAGCAAAGCAAGTTACTAGTCCTCATAATTTTGAATCAAGAGCTAAATTAAATAGAGATATAGGAAGGTGTTTTATACTGAGACAGACCACTGGTCCAGTTAGCTCAGGATCAGCCACTCTCTAGGGGTCTCAGACAGGGAGTCTTATACCAACTCTACCTGAAGATCCTGTGGGTTGAACCTGGTACCTTCTGCATGCAGAGGAGATGCTGTGCAACTGAGCTACAGCCCTTGCCAGTAACAAAAACATAATAAACTGCCTTAAAGTGAGTTCATCTGCTATACTGATGAGCAGCTGCTCCCGCAAAGTTCCCCCCCAGCCCTACCTGGAGATGCCGGGGATTGAACCTGAGATCTTTCACCTGCAGAGCAGGTAGTCTACAATTGAGCTAAGCCCCTTCCCCTAAAAGTAAAGATTCTAATCCTCATAGTTTTAAATACAATTATACAGGAATGTAGGTAACTGTCAGACCATTGCTTCCATCTACCATCAGTACTGTCTACACGGAACAGCAGCAGCTCCCCAGGATTTCAGGGCAGTGGGCATTTCCAGCCATACCTGGAGGTGCTGGGGATTGAACTTGGAGCCTTCTGCATGCAGAAGCAGGTGTCCTACCACTACACAGCAGCCCATCCCATCAAATGAAATAATGTTTCAGGCCTTAGGCTCCTGAATTAAAGGCTGATTTCAACAGGAACATAGGAAAGTGGTTTCTATTAGGTCAAGTAATTGGGTCCATCAAGCTCAGTGCTGTCTATACTGACCAGTGACAGCTCTCCAGGGGTTTCAAGCAGGGAGAGTTTCCCAGCCCATGCCAGGGATTGAGCTGGGACTTTTTGCTTCCAAGACAGATGGTCTAAAACTGAGCTATGGATGCTCTTTGTGAACAAAGGAAGCTGTCTTGTTCAGAGCCAGACTATTGGTCCATCTAGTTCAGGATTGTCTACACTGACTGGCAGTAGCCCACAGGGTTTCAGGCAAAGGGTGTGCCTGGAGACTGAACCTGGGACCTTCTGCATGCAAGGCAAGATGCCCCACCACTGAGCTAAGGCTCTTTCCCTAAAAATAAAGCAAGATCCTGCATTGCAGGGGGTTGTACTAGATGATCCTCAGGGTCCCTTCCAACTCTACAGTTCTAAGATTACAGACCTTGTGACTCTGAAGAAAAGACTTATTTTAAAAAAGAACTTAGCATAAGTCAGACATGAGTCCATCTAGCCCAAGATTGTCTGCACTGACTGACAGCTGCTCTCCAGAGCTTTCAGGCAGGGAGTCTTTCCCAGCCCCACCTGGAGGTGCCCATGGGGATTGAACCTGGGACCTTCTGCACGCAAAACAGATGTTCTGCTGCTGAGCTCTGGGCTGTCCTCTTCAAACTGTCACCCCCTTCCCTATGCTGCCAAGTTGAGTGGCATCCGGTCATCCACCGCTGCCAGGATAGGGGTGGAGGACGCAGGTGCATGGCTAGCAGCAGTCTTTGGAACAGGTGCTCTCTCTGAAACACTGTGGACTTGGGTGGCTGGGAGCCCATCATCCGCCCTGGCAACCCTCACCTCTGTTTGTGTGAGATTGGCGGGCGTGCACACTTCTCTCGCTGGAGTTTCAGGATGGCAGGCTCTGTACATTCACTCCCAGCTTCACCCTCCTGCACATACACGCAACCTTCCCCAGGGACCCTCTTGGAACCTGTGTTGCTGGCTGTTGGCAAAATCCTCCTTGAATTATTTAGTTTATTTATTTACAGACAGAATGTCACTCTCTTTCTCTCTGACTCAGAGGCTGAGCCACAAGACAGGCAAATGGATAAACAGGCTGGGGGAGAGGTGGAATGACACTCCCCACCTTGCACACCCCCTCTCCAAAGCACCTATAGAAAACTTGCATGTTCCCTTATGAGCCCAGAGGCACTCTGGTGTTGCAAGAAATGAGATAGATAAATGATAGATAGATAGATAGATAGATAGATAGATAGATAGATAGATATAGATTGATAGATTGACTGACTGACTGACTGACTGACTGCATTTGCATGTACATGGTTCTCTCCAACTCTTCATTTTAATCCCCACAACAACCCTGTGAGGTAGGTTAGGCTAAGAGAGGTAGTGTGTGGCTCAGTGTCCCCCAGTGAACTTCATGGCCAGGTGGGGATTAGTCTAGTGCTCTAACCATTACAGACAGGGAGCCCAAGCTGTAGGCAGAGCCACAGCCAGTTAGAAGTGGAGCCAACTAATTCTAGTTTTGTCTCCCACCCCTTCTACAAGGGGCAACACTGAGACTAAGGAGGAAGAAGCTGACAGCCAGGGGCACCCGATGGACTGCTTGTGAGTAAGAAGACAGGCAGGTGGGTTTTGCCTGGGGGAAAAGGTTGGTGGGGCAGTGCCCTTTTCACCCAAATGGGCAAGCCTCCAGTACTTTCAACACACAACTGGAACAGAACCTCCAGGCTCAGAAGCAGTCTACTACAACTTTAGATGCCAGAGACAAACAACTAGCGAGAGCTGCTGCCTTCAAGTCCAGCTTCTGGGTGTCATGGAGGCATCTGGCTGGCCATAAGAACATAAGAAATGCCTGCAGGATCAGGCCAATGGCCCATCTAGTCTGGCATCCTGTCCTCCCAGTGACTAACCAGATGCTTCAGTAGGAAAACTGCAAGCAGGACCTGAGCAGAAGAGCAACTCTCCCCTCCTGCAGTTTCCAGCAACTGCAGTTCAGAAGCATTACTGCCTCTGACTACATGGGCCCCCTTTGGCCTGCACCAGCAGGGAACTTCTAAGGTTCTTACTTATTTTAAACAAGATTTATATTCCACTGTTGTAAATTGATTATTGTTATTAGTATTACACAGCACCCTGGGGTCAATTTGGATGAAGTGCTGTTTAGGATCGTTAAAGAACAAACACATACACAGGAAGCACTGCCTGTGCTGCTGGGAATGTGCATGAAGCATGAAGCCTTTTAAGGAGGAGTTTGCAGTAGTAGAAGTAAAATAGCCTGGAGAAGTGTGCAACAGTAATGTTAAATAATCTATGTCAGGGGTGGGGGAACTTTTTAAACCCGAGGGCCACATTCCTTTCGGAGGGCACATTCCAGCGACATGTGGGGAGTCAGAGGGGAAAGAAGGATAAGCAATGGATGCAAATGTTACTTTAGACTTGTTTCTATATTTACATGCACACACCTCTCTCTATCCTCCATGCAGAGCTTTGCCACTGAGATGCAACTCCCTTTTTGTTCCTGCCAACAACCCTTTGCTGCCTCAGCCTAGTTCTCTCTGAACCTTCCATCCTCCTGTGAGAAGGGGGGAACACACCACATTTTACACTACACGTGCTACTCACTGGATGCTAGATCTCTGTGGGGCTGTTTTGGGGGATCAGACCCCTGTCCCCCTACCAAAACAAACGAGACTTAATAAACCACCCTTTCTCATCTAGAATATGTTTCTCTGCTTGTTCTCTCCCTCCCCAAATCTCTCAAATCAGCAGACCTTGTAACAGCCCAAACTGGATAATTTCTTTGCGAAAGGATTCTCCTTGTACTGCATCCTCCCTGCCAAGGATTTTGATAATATGACTTCCATTCTACTGTTTAGCGGAGACATCAGATTCACTGTCCTTCCTGATGTGTGTGTCCCCACCACCACTGGCCCATCTGCCAGTAGAATTTACTTCCAGTTTTAGTGTGCAAAAGACTGCAGCTGTGGAGAGCAGGCCCTATATATAACGTATGTTGAGAGTGGGGGAGAGAACTTGTGACTCTCCATGAATTGTTGGACTCCAACTCTCATTGTCCCTGACTATTGGCAGTTGTTGAATGGGGCTGATGGGAGTTGGAGTCCAACAGCATCTGGAGGGTCATGGGCTCTCTTTTCTGGTTTCACACCTCTGTGAGTGCATTCAATAGGCGATCCCTAACTGGTTGGGACCTTTGGGTAGGACAAGGATACAGAGCCTGCTTGCGGTGTGTGCATGTCAAATGGTAAACAGTAAGGTCTGCTGATGCAGTTAACATACTAGACCAGGCATCCCCAAACTGTGGCCCTCCAGATGTTTTGGCCTACAACTCCCATGATCCCTAGCTAACAGGACCAGTGGTCAGGGATGATGGGAATTGTAGTCCAAAACATCTGGAGGGCCGAAGTTTGGGGATGCCTGTACTAGACTCAAAGTAGCTTCCAAAATATATACCGGCTATTTACAGGCTCTCAAGTCTCCAATATTGAAATGTACCTTTCCTAATGAACCAACTAATGCTTTAGTTCAGGGGTGGCCAACTCCCAAGAGATTGCGATCTACCGGTACTCACAGAGTTAAAAACTGGCAGTGTGATCTACCCCCTTTTTTTGGGTTCAGGTCAAAGTTGTTGAGCTTTTTCAGGGAGGAGGTAAAATGTTGAGCTTTTTTTAGGGGAGCAGCAGTTGCTCAGCTTCTTTGGGGGGAGCCAATGATCTACCAGTGATCTACCGGTAGATCCGGATCTGACTGTTGGACATGCCTGCTTTAGTTTGTTCACTTACCAACTAAAGCTTACTGCCCTGTGTTCTGCCTACGCTGTCAGAGGCAATCTGCTTCTGAGTATCAGTTGCCAGCAATCACAAGTGGGAAGAGTTGTTGTTGCACTCAGGTCCTGCTTGTAGGCTTCTCATAATGGGACTCTTAACCCTTCAATACATTATGGTTTGCAAGGGGCTTATCTACACATTATCACTACACTTTTATTTTGAAGGAAAAGCAGCCATGTACTCTCCCCTCTCCCAAGAAAGATTGGGGGCTTTCTCTCCTCCTCCTCCTCCTGTTTCATTTATTACATTTTATCCCACCTTTCCTTCAAGAAGCTCAGTTACATACTTCTCCATCTCCCCCATGTAATCATCACAACAACCCTGTGAGGAATGTTGGGCTATGAGCAAGTGTCTGGCCAAAGCTCACCCAGTGAGCTTCATGACTGAGTGGTGGATTTGAACCCTGGTCTCCCAAGCCCTTGTCCTGCACTCTAACCATGCACCACATTGGGTCATTGTTGCCTCCAAAGCTGCTGTGTTCTGGATCAGGGCCCTCCCTGCATGATTACTTTTCCTTTGTATGATGAATAGGCAAAACAAAACAAAACCAGCCATACTATTACTAAAATAGAGAGTGTTTTTAAAATTAAGGTTTACTCAGAGTAAACCTATTGAAATGAATGAACATAACTTAATATTTTTCAATTTCAATGGGTCTGTTCTGGAAAAAAAACTTATTTGAATACATCCCAGAGTGTTTTAACACTATGCATAGTTTGACCTACTGAGTTTGGCCTAATTTTCAGAGCCAAATGACATGTCACGTTAACTGATACCAATACAAAAGTCATGTTTGTCTTCTGGAATAAAGAGAAATGTGTTTGAGAGCCCCTTGAGACTAACTCTGAATAAGGTTCTTTCTAGTCGAAAATGGAATGAATGTTCAGAGATGACAACTAGCTTCCTCAGTTGTCTCAATGCACCATCTGATGAAGGTGGTTGTCACAGAATCTTAGGCCATTTTGCATTAAAAAAAGAAAGAATAAAAAAGCATATTCAAAATTAGTCCTTTAGAGAAGCACATTTCTCTAAAGGTGTTTTGAACTTCTCTACTTAGAACTGGCCACATAGAATCACAGAATCACAGAATTGTGGAGTTGAAAGGGACGCATCTAGTCCAACTTGAAATGCAGGAATCACATCTTTTCCTTTAGTGGGGAATAAGCAGCTTTCTTTGGGGGATCCCAATCTGGAATTGGGGAAACCAGATAGAAGGCGAGAAGTGTTAATCTTTCCCCATTGCTGCAATTCTCCCCTCCTTCCTACACACCAGAGTTCTAGTCCCGAACAGATCACTACCAACTTCCCTAACTGCTATCTAAAGCATTTCAAAAACATTTTCCAGACTACACTTACATTTTTTTTAAAAAATATGCTTATTTCTTCCTATATACATTAAAATGTAAGGATGTCATCACAAAATCCTCATTGAAGAATTTGTAGTGTCTCATCTGAATCCTGGATTCGCATGAAGTTGGGGCAGAAGGCAAAAGAGAAGGCAGGTTTTAAAAAGACAATTTTAAACAACAGCATAGTTTTGAATAAAGCAGGGACGTTGGGACACAGGCAGGGTTGGTGAGCAATATGAGCATCGGGAGGCAGCCCATAGTATTTTTGTAACCATCCTTTGACATGCAAATGATGCTTTCTTATGTGCTCATTCTTTGGCATGAAAGAAAGAATCATGGAAGTGCTCATTTAAAAGTTGCTAAAGTGCTTTAGGTCCAGGCAGAAGAAAATTGGGTTGTTGATATCACATGCACCAGCCAATAGCTCGCCCCATTCTATAAACATCCCTCCCGTTCAGACTGTTGGAAACGTCTGTAATCCTTTTTCTTTTTCAACACATGCAAAATGAGATGTTTGTACTGAATTTGATGAGGGCACTTTTGTAAGATGGGCATAGAACCTGCCTTTGCCAATGTTTGAAAGTGTCTTTCACAGCTGACTCAGTTAGTAAGTGCCTTGTCAGGAAGACAACCAGGTTCTCTGAGATTTGGGAGCATGAGATCTAATCCTCCCAGACCACAATCCCACTTAAAAGTGCTGTGTGGTGTAAAATCCTCCCTAGGAAGGCAACAGATGCGGTGGCTCAGACTAGATTACAAGAAAGAAGTACCGTGAAGGGATCAATCCTTGTTATCACAGCAGGAGGTGAAACACAACCATTTTTTTTAAAGGAAGTTATGAAATTGTGTGTGTGTGTGTGTGTGTGTGTGTGTGTGTGAGTAAGCCAGAAAAGTATCATGCAGCACATTCAGAAGGAATTAAGTTGCAAGCCAGGGTTCAACACCAGCTTGTTTCTCAGTGATCTGGTTAAGCCCTGGAATGTTTTGCCTTGGAAGGGCTGCAGCAAGACAGTTATTGCTTCATATTGGTAAGGAATGTACGCTATAGATCATGTCAATGACATTGGCTCATGTCAATGACATGACCACGTGTGCTATTGGAACAGAGGGGGCGCAGATGGAAACCTGTGAGTTCCCCTTTCTTATAAGAGTCTTCTGGATCAGCTTTCTGCTTCCCACAGTGGCCATCCAGGAAGGAAGGCACATACAACAGCACTCTCCCAGCTTGTGTTCCCTAGCATCTGGTATTCAGAGGCACACAGCTTCAGACAGTGGAGGGAGAACATAGGATGAACCTTGCTGAATCCGGCCATTGGCTCATCTAGTCCAGCATCCTGTTCTCACAGAAATCAACCATATACCCGTGGGAAACCCACAAGCAGGAACTGAGCACAAGAGCACTCACCTCCTGTGGTTTCCAGCAACTGGGATTCAGAATCATTACCGCCTCTGACCTTGGAAGCAGAACATAGCCGTTGTGTCTAGTAGCCTTATCCTCCATGAATTAGCCTTATCCTCCATATATCCTCTTTTAAAGCCATCCAGGTTGGTGGCCATTGCTGCCTCCTGTGGGAGCAAGTTCCATAGTTTTAACTATGTGCTGTGTGAATAAGACCTTTGCTTTGTCTGTCCTGAGTCTTCTAGAATTCAGCTTCATTGGATGTCCATGCACCCAGGGGCAGAGTACATAGCTACCTCATGCTTCAGGCCCCAGATGTATGCCCTTAAGTTCATGCCTAAAAGAGCCAGGCAAAATAGCAACCAGTTCTGATCACTGTCTTGTCTACCTGAGAATGTGGGCAGCTTTGTTTGGAAGTCAGAAGAGATGGTCAGCCTATAAAAACTTATTTGTTACAGAGTCACACCATTGGCTAGCTTTGCTAGCTGCTTTGACTGGTGTAGATCTCCAGGGATCCCAGTCCCAATTTCCTTTTGTAGTTTGAGATGCCAGGGATTAGATCCGGGGCATTCTGCATGCAAAGCATGTGCTCTGCCACTGAGCTGCAGCCTAGCTGCATAATCCTGTTTCATTCAGCATCTAGTTCAGTATTGACTGACTGTGAACAGCTCTCTGGGGGCTCAAGCAAAGGGAGACTTTCCCCTTACTCACCCATTAACTGCAACTCTGGTTTTAAAGCTGGAGATTCCAGAGACCAAACCTGGGGACTTTCTATATACAAAGCTTGAATTCTGCAACTGGACTCTGCACTCTTCCTCATGGTTAGAATACTGCAATGTATTCTTGGGAGGGTTAGCCTTGGGGTTGGTCCAGAGGTGTACAGATGGCGTAGAACATGATACCTAGGTTGCTTGTGAGGGTAAGTTACCACCAGCATATAACACCCTACTTGATTGCACTGGCTGTCAATCTGCTACCAGGCCAAGTTCAAAGTTTTGGTACTAACCTGTAAGTCCCTGTACAGCTTAGGACCAGGTTACTTGAGAGACCATCTTATTCCTTATACACCCAGTAGATCTGTGTATATTGTGGGAATGTTTCTCTGAGAAGTTCCAAAGATTTCAGTAGTCCGCTCTGAAGTTATTCACAGCAGAGCCTTCCGTGTGGCTGCCCCTGTTCTGTGGAACAGTATTCCTCTTTGAGAGACAGAGGTGCCCACTTTCTGTACTATCTGGAAACAACCAGAGATGGGTTTTCCCAGTTGGATAAATGAGTCTTTACCATGAGTGTCCACTTGTTAGGGTTTGAGTCTTGTTTTAAATGTATTTGCAGTATTAAAAAACCCAACAAAAAACTGTTATGCATAAATTGCCTGGAGATGGTGGTATAGGAAGCTGATTAATAAATTAATGGTAATAATAACTACTACAACAGCAACAGCTCATACTTGAAACAGCCAATGGCTATTGCTTTGGGGAGAATGTGATGGCTGGCATCTTTTGGGACTGGCACGGTAGACACTGGTGGAGGAACAGGGGTGTGGGGGAGTGCACCGGCCCTGGCAGCATGATCCCGGTGGGGTGCCATCGTGGCTGCCCCCCCGCTGGGCACCACCACCACCCCACAGGCAGCGCTCCACGCCCCCAAGACGCATGCCATGCCCCTGCAGGTGGTGCACCACGCCCCTGGGACGTGCGCCAGCCACGCCCCCGCCTGCTCTACGCCCCCCCCCCCCGGCCGGAGCTTGAAGCTCCACCACTGATGGTAGTTAGCCATAAAGCCAATGATAGGTGGTGCCAGAGCCAATGAAAGGTGGAGCAAGGGCCAATGACAAGCAGAGCCAACCAATCCATGGTGGCTGGGACTCTTTGGCAATGGTGGGGCGGAAGCCAGGAGGACCAATAGCAGATGAATCCAGGACTACCCCCTACCAGGTCATAGGAGGGGAGGCAGCTGTGCGGGGGAGGGGGGGCAGACTGATATTGTTTGGGCAGTACCACACTTGCTTTCATGGACCAGCCTCCACTGCTCATGTTAGATTTCCAAAAGAGAAATAATGGTATATATATTTCACATGGACGCTCCCACCCCAAAATATATTTTCTCTCTGAAGTTAAGCCCTATTGATTTTTGATGGAGTTAACTTTCACATAAGCATGCTCAGGAGTCCTTAGGACGTATCGATCCACGGCAATAAAAGTGTTCTAATGATGTGAAAAGTGCCTTCAAATAACCAGGAGGGTCCAGCAATGGGGTGTGTGCATGTGTGAAGTACTTGTTGGGGGAAGAAGGTGTCCTGGCCTCTCCCCTCAATTCCCCCCCCCCCGGCACCACCTGTGATTCAGAGAAGCAAGTTCAGTCCTGGTGATCCTCAGATGTTGATCAATTGGGAAGGGATTTCAGATTAGTGTATCGAAGACGATAAAGGAAGACAAATCCAAGAGGATGGGCTGAAAGAGCAGAGGGTGTTTAGCTTGCAGAAAAGAAGATTAAGTGTCCAGGGGGGAGATGACAAAAGGATATTCAGATATTTAAGACAACCTTATGGATAAATCTGTGATGGCTATTAGATTTTTATCCTCTTCTTCATCACAACATAAGAAGAACCTGCTGGATCAGGCCAGTGCCCCATCTAGTCCAGCCTCATATTCTCACTGTGGCCACTTGGATGCCTAGGCACAAGAGCCCTCTCCCAGTGACTGGTATTCAGAAGGATTACTGCTTCCTACTGTTCTGGCAGAGCATAGCTGTTCTGGTTTGCAGCCTCTCAGTGGTAGGAGTTTTCCTGCACATTCAGAAGGTCCCATGCTCAACCCCATGTGTCTGAGGGCAGGGCTGGAAAAGACCCTTGTCTGGGACCCTGGACTACTGCTGACAGTCAGTGTATGATACTGAGGTAGATGGGTGAATGGTCTGTCTCAGATTAAGAGCGCTTTGTGTGGACTTGGTCTTTGGTTCACAGTTTGAAAAGACTCAAAAGAAAAGAAAGGAGATTCCAGCTAAACATTAGGAAGAACTTTCTGACAGCAGAAGCTGTTTGACAGTGGAACAAAGTCCTTTGGAGGAGGTTTTCAAACAGAAGTTGGATGGTCATCTGCCAGGGATTCTTTAGCTGAGAATCCTGCATTGCAAGGGGTTGGACTAGATGACCCCCAGGGTCCCTTCCAACTCTACAATTCTGTGACTCTATGCTCAAGGAAGGGACTTGGGTGGCGCTGTGGTCTAAACCACTGAGCCTAGGGCTTGCCAGTCAAACAAACGCCAGCTCCCTCGGCCTATAGAGCGAGATGAGCGCTGCAACCCCAGCGTCGTCCGCGACTGGACCTAATGGTCAGGGGTACCTTTACCTTTACGCTCAAGGAATACTGCTCAGTATTTAGGGCCATGACAAATTTCTGATGTTTGGAGGTTGGCAGTGGTTATTATGCAGTGGTGTAAGAAGGAAGCATATTGTACATGCTCAAAGCCATTATCTTCTTTTTACACGTCTAGCAGCAAAATGGGACTAAGGAGCTATGCTGGCATTCTGTTGTCCAGAGCCTATGAAAACTCTGATGCCAGCTCTGCCTCCACCTCCCACTCTGTCATAATTCCTTGCAGCTGCAGGTGAGATAAAAGCATCAGTTATGCAGCTGCCCCTGACTCCCTGGTGGGCGTCTCATGGGACAGATTTTGGCTGCTCCTTCCTCTCTCTGCCTCCCTCCAGCTGCATGTATCTTAGAGCTCTCCCAGGGAACTTCTGCCATCTGCAGTCTAGCACTTGGGGTGAGGAGGGAGGGTGACTTCAATCTTGCATCTCTCGTGGAACCTCGCTGAGGTTTTCAGCATCCATACAGATTCTGCAACAATTTGTCCAGAACTTGAATTTCTACCACTCTAGTGCACTGTTTTAAAAAAAATGAGTTATAGGTAGGTGGCCGTGTTTGTCTGCCGTAGTCGAAACAAAATAAAAAAAATTCCTTCCAGTAGCATCTTAGAGACCAACTAAGTTTGTTCTTAGTATGAGCTTTCATGTGCATGCACACTTCTTCAGATACACTGAAACAGAAGTCACCAGATCCTTATATATAGTGAGAGGGTGGGGAGAGGTATTACTCAGAAGGGTGGTGGGAATGGGTGATTAGCTGATACCGGTAGGTGAGGTAAACAACCTGTTGACAACTGTTAACTACTGCAATTGGTCTTGCAGGAAAAAGCAAGGGGTGAGATGGCTAAAAAAAGCTTTGTCATGTATAATGAGATAAGAATCCAATATCTCTATTCAAACCAGGTCTCTCCATGGTTTTAAGTTTGGTAATCAGTTGCAATTCAGCAACTTCTCTTTCCAGTCTATTTCTGAAATTCCTTTGTAATAAGGCAGCTACTTTGAGATCTTGTATAGAATGTCCTGGGAGACTGAAGTGTTCTCCTACTGGTTTCTCTGTCTTGTGATTCCTTATGTCAGATTTGTGTCCATTTATCGCGGGTGGCACTGTGGGTTAAACCACAGAGCCTAGGACTTGCCAATCAGAAGGCCGGCGGTTCGAATCCCCGCGACGGGGTGAGCTCCTGTTGCTTGGTCCCTGCTCCTGCCAACCTAGCAGTTCGAAAGCATGTCAAAGTGCAAGTAGATAAATAGGTACCGCTGCGGTGGGAAGGTAAATGGCTTTTCCATGTGCTGCTCTGGTTCGCCAGAAGCGGCTTTGTCATGCTGGCCACATGACCTGGAAGTTGTACGCCGGCTCCCTCGGCCAATAACGCGAGATGAGCTCCGCAACCCCAGAGTCGGTCACGACTGGACCTAATGGTCAGGGATCCCTTTCCCTTTCCCTTATACAGGGAGTGATCAGGGGATGCGGGTGGTTGCTGTGGTCTAAACCACTAAGCCTTGGGCTTGTCAATCAGAAGGTCGGCGGTTCAAATCCCTGCGACAGGGTGAGCTCCTGTTGTTCAGTCCAGCTCCTGCCCACCTAGCAGTTCGAAAGCACTGCTTCCGGCAGGAAGGTAAACGGCGTTTCCGTGCGCTGCTCTGGTTCGCCAGAAGTGGCTTAGTCATGCTGGCCACATGACCCGGAAGCTGTCTGTGGACAAATGCTGGTTCCCTCGGCCTATAGAGTGAGATGAGCACCAGAACCCCAGAGTCGTCCGCGACTGGACCTAACGGTCAGGGGTACTTTATCTTTACCTATACAGGAGTGAACAAAGTAAAACCATTAACAAACTATACTGGTCTGCTGCATAACAACAGAACATGTCAAGAAAAGAGGGGGGCATTCTATACATCACAAAAGCAAATGAAGATATCTCCACCACTGTGCTGAATGAGTCTTTAGGGGTTCTCCCCCCCCCCCGTGCTTTTGTACAGCAGGTAAGCACCCCTGGGACTGGCTCCTTTGAGCTCACTGCCTTTCCATTGTTTAAATGCTGTTGGCACAGTGCTTGGAAATGACTAACATAAAGGGTGAGGCTAGCTAATCATGCCCCCTTTAAGCAGATAGGACTTTTAATCATGGTCTCTTTTGAACAGACAGGTCTAAACTAGTGTGCACCCTCCTGAAGTCCTCTCTGTGGCTGAGCAAATGTGGAATTGAAGTGGTTCAAAGGCAAACACTACCCTTAGTGGCTTAGGGTTGTCACCAGTGATTTGAAAAACATTTGAGCAGTTAGGTGGAGCCAGGATGGGCTTTGACTGGGCAAAAGGTGGAGCTTGATGAGTTCTTAATGGATTGATGGATCAGGAGGCAGAATGGGGTAATTTCTAGCACAACAGCGACAGAGCCTAGAAACATTTGCTGCATCAGGGATGGAGCCAGGAGCCGTGCCATGAAGTGGAGCCTGTGGGGTTTGCTGTGTCAGGAGTTGGACCCTGAGAAATGTTGTTATGCCGTGCAGTCAAGCCTAGAGGGTTTTGGTTTTTTTACTGACAGGAGGTGGAGCCTTGGAGATGTTGCTGCTGCCTCAAGTGGTGGAGACGGGTTGACTTGGAACCTGATAGCAGGCAAAGCTTGATTGATCATGGGGCTGTCCAGCAGGGCTCTTCTTAGGTTATATTCTTATGATCCAGGCGACCATCCTAACTAGTAACCATGGATAGCCTTATCCTCTGAGAATTTGTCAAATGTCATTTTAAAGCTATGGTTCACAATCAGCCATCATCCACACATTGTGGTAACAGAGTAAGGACATAAGGACAACCCTGCTGGATCAGGCCAGTGGCCCATCTAGTCCAGCATCCTGTTCACACAGTGGCCAACCAGATGCCTTGCAAAGTGAAATTTGCAAGCAGGATCTGAGCACAAGGACACTCTCCCCTCTTGCAGTTTCCAGCAACTGGTGATCAGAAGCATTACTGACTCTGACTATGGAGGCAAAGCCAAGCCATCATGGTTGGTAGCCATTGATAGATGATGCAGGATAGGCGAATGAAAGGACTTCTTCATGCAGCAGACAGTTGAACAATGGAACTCACTCCTGCAGGAGGCAATGATGGCCACCAACTTAGATGGTTTTAAAAGAGAATTAGACATGGAGGAGCACAAGGCTATCAATGACTACTAGCTACAACAGGGGTGGACTTGGGTCTTTCAAAATTTAGTGGCACATGTGTAAGGCCAAAATTCAACACAGCCCACCTCTTGCCTTCCATTCTGCATGTGCACTACGCCATAGTTGCAGCGCCCCCCTCGGCTTGGCTCCCAGTGTGGAGGGACCAGTCGTGCTGCCCTGAATCTGCCTTTGAGCTACAATGGCTATGCTCTGCCTCCGCAGTTGGAGGCAGTTTTGCTTCTGCACACCAATGCTGGAAGCCACAGGAGGGGATGGTGTCCTTGGGCTTGGGTCCTTCTTCATAGTTTCCCATTGGGGCATCTGGTTGGCCACTGTGAGAACAGGAGGCTGGTCTAGATGGGCCACTGGCCTGATCCAGCAGGCTCTTCTTATGTTTTTATGTTCTTAATAGCATCTCTTTTCCCTTTGCTACATCAGAGATGCTTCATTAGAGGGTGATTTGGGTTCAAGGATATGTAGCAAAAAACTTTGGAATCTGCCGTCAGACTCCTGTCCTCTTCTAATCACTCACTCCTATTTCCTTGGGGTGCCCTCGAGGGTGGTGCAGAGCCTGAAATGAGCCCAGAATGTCCCAGCCACCATCTCGGTGCTGCTTCCTGGGCAGTTCCACGGATGAGACATGCTCTCTCTCCCCACCGGCCTTCCCGATCAAAAAGCACCCGATCATTTGCCCCGAGTGACTGCTTGTTCTGTGCATCGCTGTGCTTTTCCGAGCTTGCAAGGGGCTTGGAGGATGAGATGAGGCAGTTGTATCAACCCCTCATCTGCTTTCCCCTTTGGTGAGACAAGCTCCTTCGTTCTGCCGCCTTCGTTCCCCGGGCCGGGAGAGCGGCTTTATTCTCCCGGCTCCTTTCATTCTCCGAAATGTGATCTGTCAGTCAGAGCATAAAGCTCTGATCCCTACGAGATGGAGATGGAAGAAGGGGGGAATAGGTGAAAAATAACAGCTCTCATTTCACACCAGCTGGGTCTCACCTCACCCAATCTCCCCAAGTAACAAGCAGGAGTTCTTAAGCATTCCGCTTCGTGGGCCTGTTAGAGGTGCTTTGCTTTTTCAGAATAGGTTTAACAGCCATTGTGACAGCTGCAACTCCCCCCCCCCCAAAAAAAAAATTCATTTTAATCACCCTTTATTTTGATTCCCTAACAGCATTTCCTTCCAAGTAATTCTGAGGTTTTGCACACGGGGCTCAAACTCATCTAAGGCATCACCTAGCAGAAACCTACTGGATCAGACCAATGACCCATCTAGTCCAACATCCTTTTCCAACAGTGGCCACCCAGATGCCTCAACAGTAAGCCCACAAGCAGGGCCTGAGCAGAAGAGAACTCTTCCCTCCTGCAGCTTCCAGAAACTGGTATTCAGAAGCATTGCTGCCTCCAACACTGGAGAGAGAATGGAAAAAGAGCCTGCTGGAACAGGCCAAAGAGCCACCTGCATCCTGTTCTCACAGTGGCCAACCAGATGCCTATTGTGGGAATCCCACAAGTAGGATTTGACCCCTGTAGTTTCCAGCAATTGGTATTTCAGAAGCATTACTGCCTCTGACCATAGACCATAGCCATGTCTAATCCTCTGTTAAAGCCATGCAAGTTGGTGGCCATCGCTGCCTCCTGTTGAAGTGAGTTCCATAGTTTAACTCTGTGCTGTGTGAAGAAGTCCTTCCTTTTATCTGTCCTCAATCTTCCGACATTCAACTTTGTTGGATGTTGATGAGTTCTAGTGTTATTAAAAAAAGTTTTCTCTATCCTCTTTTGCCACACCATGCAAAAATTTATAAACAACTGTCATGCTACCTGTTACTCACATTTTATCTCAACTAAAAACTGCCAAACACTGCAACCTTTCCTCATAGGGGAGTCACTCCTTATTCTCTTGGGTTGCCCTTATCTGAACCTTTTTCAGCTCTGCAGTATCCTTTTTGAGGTGAGGTAACCAAAACCACACATGGTATTCCAAATGTGGTTGTGCCATAAGATTTTTATAATGGAATAATGATACTGGCCATTTTATTTTCAATTCAGTTTAAAGGTGAACCAACCCAATTCACATTTTCTGAAACATTATGTGAAGCAAAACATAGCCATCAGTTGAAATTCACACTTCTCTGAATTTTGGAATGTAGTTCTCTAGCCAAGCAATGTGTGTATGAGGGCAAAATATGAATAAAATGCATATATTGTCAAAAAGAACATTTTAAAAATGTCTTTGCAATGGGAGGAAATCACTTTGCAAACGCGTATTTTAGGTAAAACTGTACAGACTTCTGTATTTGGGGGTGGGGAATCACACTAAAATGCTGATGAATTTACATGAGGACTTCTTTAAAGAATTAAACCCTTCCTTCAAACTGTTATGGAAATGTGGAGAACTGAACTTAAGGTTGGGGAAATGAGAAACAGAGAGAAACAGGAATGGATGGATAAACCCATTCCTGCTCCTGATAACACCAGACACAGGTGCTGCATGTGAAGAGCACTGGAAACAAAACAGGGTGACTGTGCGAGTACGAAACAAGAGGGAGTTGTTAGTTTGTGGTCAGCAGACATAGAACGCTGAACGTTGTCACAGGGATCTATGGTGCAGCTTAAGTTGGGACGCGGTTGGTTGGATCTGTTTGAAGAGGGAGAGAGGGAGGGGAATGCAGCTATCCAATAAAAAAACATTAATAAAAATGAAGGTATATGGGGAAAGAGTGTGCATAAAGATGGCTATATTATTGAGAACAACAGGCAAACATGCATTGTGTTACGAACATCTTTGCATTGCTCAAAACTGCATTAAAAATGTGTTTATTAGGAGAAATGTGCACTAAAAATTTGCTGACCAGTTTTCATGGGGACTTACAATTGCAAATTGCTGCAGAAATGCGGAGAATAGAATTTAGGGTTGGGGGGAAAGGGGGGTGGGGGGGCTGTAATTGACGGATTCGCCTGTCCCTGGCTCCTGATAATGTGAAACTCAGGCGCTGCATGCCGACAGCACTGGAGCCAAACTGAAATTGACAGATCCCTTCCTCCCTTATCTACAACACCCTTTTTGAGATATGGGCTGACTGCAATAATACAAAACATGAAGCCTTGTAGCTATAAGCTTTCCCCCTGCTCTGAAACAGGCTGCAATACAGAACAGGGTAGAACAGGCAATGCATACCTTTTTAAAAGAAATTTTGCTGTGGGGCTTCTAATTGATCTGTCTCCAGTAGTCCCTATAGTTCTGCCCCATACATCAGTTGAGGAGAAACCTTTCCTCGGGGCAGCTGAGCTCTTACAAATCCAGAAACTGCAGGGATCTTGGTTAGTGTATTCCAATTGCCAAAACAAAGAAACAAACAAACCCCCGGCAGTTAAATGCATCTGACTTGTTCAATTTCTCGATCATCAAGAGTCTATTTATGAGACGGAGAGCGGCTTTCAAACACCACCAACTTAGTCTTGATGCAATTTATACTTAACTGTTGTTCCTGGCAACTGGTCCCATAATCTCTTAATAAACATCTCAGTCTTACTTGTGTTCCAGAAAGCATCCACCGTGTCATCTGCCTTATGGAAATGTGGACAAACTAAGTGGCTTGATAGCAGGCAGGCTGGAGGGCAACTATGGGGAATGCTGCAATTCTGATATTAGATAAGACCAGAAGAAGAGCCTGGCTGGTGCATCAAACCAATGGCCCACTGAATCCAGCATCTTTTTCTCACAGTGGTCAGCCAAATTCCTTTGGGAAAACCTCAACTGGGACCAGAGCACAAGAGCCCTCTCACCTCCTGTGGATTCCAGCAACCAGTATTAAGAAGTTTTATTGCCTCTGGCCATGGAAACAGAACATAGCTACCCTCCACTAATTTGTCTAACCCTCTTATAAAGAATCCTGGGAGCTGTAGTTTGTGAAAGGTGCTGAGAGTTGCTAGGAGATCCCCATTCCCCCTCACAGCTACAATTCTCAAGATGGCTTAACAATCAATCCCTCTTCCGTAGCTCTGTGAGGGGAATAAGGGTCTTATAATTATCAGCACCCTTCACAAACTACAGCTCCCAGGATTTGGGGGAGCCATGACTGTGGTAAAGGTAAAGGTAAAGGTAAAGGGACCCCTGACCATTAGGTCCAATCGTGACCAACTTTGGGGTTGCGGCGCTCATCTCGCTTTATTGGCTGAGGGAGTCGGATTACAGCTTCCAGGTCATGTGGCCAGCATGACAAAGCCGCTTCTGGCAAACCAGAGCAGCACACGCAAACGCCGTTTACCTTCCCACCGGAGCGGTACCTATTTATCTACTTGCACTTTGATGTGCTTTCAAACTGCTAGGTGGGCAGGAGCTGGGACCGAACAACGGGAGCTCACCCCGTTGTGCGGATTCGAACTGCCGACCTTCTGATTGGCAAGCCCTAGACTCTGTGGTTTAACCCACAGCGCCACCCGCGTCCTATGACTGTGGTATCATAGTGCAAATGTAGCCATAGTCTGCTCAGAGTCATGTCTGCTTATTTCAATGGGTCTACTCTGCCTGCCTTCTTACTTACAGCTTGTGGGGAGCAGGCAGTTGCTGCCTGCCAGCTTCCTCCTCCTCAGTTTCATTGTTGCCCTTGTAGAACTCAGCAGGGAGCAAGGTAGGGGCAAAAGTAGAATTAGTTGCCTCTGCTTGTCATTGGCTCTGGCCCCACCAATAACTGGCTCTGGCTCTACCTACTGTTGTACCCCTTGACTTCTGCCCTCAGGCCCAATGAGCTCCAGCCACTGCCACTGGTCCTGAATAATGCGACACTCCATCAACATTGCAGCCGTTTGGCTGAGGAATGCAGAAATGCAAGTTTCCGATATAGTATAAAACTTGGCCCCTGCTCCCTCTCCTCATCGGCGAGGGGAGCACGTTCTGGCTCCGTCTGTTGCTTATTTTTTTGCTTATTATGTAACTGCTTAAAGACCCTCTGGAGATGTCAAAGACCTTCAACAAAGGACGAGGAGAAGGCAGGAGGAAAAACCCATCGCTTCTCAAAATTAAAATCCTCTTTGCTTCAGCACAAGAGAGAGGTTTTATTTTATTCTTTTTCGGAAGAGGAAGTTGGGCATAGTTTTGGGCACAATTATATCCATGCAGGTGTCTTGCAAATCGCATGGGTGTCTGGGAGATGGGTGTCTGGGAGGTTCTGGGAGATTGCGCATAATACAAAGCAGAAAGCTTTTAAGAGAACTTTTAAACTCTCTGCCTTGCTTACTGTGCTCTGGGAAGGTCTCACATAGGCTCTGGGAGGCTCCCATGAGAACTCATGAATAATAGAATAATAGGGTTGAAAGGGACCCCAAGGTCTAGAACCTTACATTTGCCCCCATTTTCTAGAACCTTACATTTGCCCCTATTGAAATTCATTCTGTAAGTTTGTATCCAGCTCTTCAATCCGTTAAGGTCATATTGAATCCCAATTCTGTCTTCCGCGACAATGGCTACCCCTCCCAGTTTGGTGTCATCTGCAAATTGGATGAGCATCCCCTCAATTCCTTCATCCAAGTCATTTATAAAGATGTTGAACAACAATGGCTGCAGGACAGAACCCTGGGGCACCCTACTTGTCACTTTCTTCCAGGATAACGAGGAACCATTAATGAGCACTCTTTGGGTTAGATCAGTCAACCAGCTACAAATCCACCTAACAGTTACCTTGTTCAACCCATATTTTACCAGCTTATCAGCAATAATATCATGGGGGGCATTGTCAGAACCCTTACTGAAATCAAGATACACTATGTAAGATCTCATACTGCCCCATGAGACCTCACTAAGGCCTCCATGAGCCTTTGTGAGATCATTCCAGAACCCAGTAAGCAAGGGAGAGAGAGAGAAATGGAAGATTCAGGACAGATAAACGAAAGTACTTCCTCATGCAGCCCATCCTTGAACTACCGGTATGTAACTCAATCTAACAGGAGGCAGTGATGGCCACCAGCTTGGATAGCTTTAAAACAGGATTGGACAAATTCATAGAAAGGGCTATTTATTGCTACTAGCCACGATGGTTATGCTCTCCAACTCCATGGTCAGAGGCAGCAATGCTTCTGCATATCCGTTGCTGGAAACCACAGAAGGGGAGAGTTGCTCTTATGCTCAAATCCTGCTTGCTGCTTTCCCACAGACAGCTGGCCAGCCACTGTGAGATCAGGAGGCTGAACTTGATGGGCAATTGGCTTGATTCCTCGGGGCTTTTCTGATGTTCTTATCAGCAATAGTGGGCCCCACCAAGCCCTGAGTTCCTGCTGATTGCCTGAGGGTGCCATTGCTGAGCCTGTCCAAATCCATTTTGTAACTTTGCTTCCAGTGAAACATGGCCTCAAGCCCACACATGGAGTCAAAATCCCCTGGGATTTTGTGTTTTGTTTTTCATGTTGTTCAGCAGATCTGAATACTATTATTATTAAAAACCACCGTACTAAATTGTTTAACTCTCAAGATGCTTCCTTTATTGACTCTTGACATCTTGTGTTTGGAGGCACACAAACCCCCAAAATGACAATGCAGCCTCTCTATTGCTGTTTTAAGACAATCACCAGAGCTGCTGCCTGGTTTCTGCCAGTGATCCCCTTGGCCAAGTGATTTGCTGCTCTTTAGCTGGACAGATAAAATAAAGTTCTTCATGCAATGCATAGTTAAAACTATGGAACTTGCTCCCACAAGAGGCAGTGATGGCCACCAACCTGGAGGGCTTTGAAAAGGATTGGACAGATTCATGGAGAAGAGGGCTATCAATGGCTACTAGCTACAATGGCCATGCTCTGTCTCCACAACTGGAGTCAGCAATGCTTCTGAACGGATGTGGGCTCTTAGCCTCTCCAAGCCAAAGGTGTGATCTTTGTTGCCAACCCCTAAGTATGCCCTTGCTTCTGAATACGTTGCTGGAAACCATGATGCTCCTCTGTTCAGATCCTTCTTGCTGGTTTCCCACAGGCATCTGGTTGGCCATCTTTGGGGGGGGGGAAAGATGCTGGACTAGACAGGCCCAGTGGCGGAGCTTCATGCTCCGGGCCCAGGGGGCGGAGAGCAGGTGCGTGTCCTGGGGCAGAGAACAGGCAGGGTTGGGCTGGAGCGCGTCCTGGGACATGGCGCGCCACCCGCAGGGACGTGACGCGTGTCCTGGGTGTGTGGAGCTCAGCTTGGGGGGGGCAGCCATGATGGCACCCCACCAGGATCGCTCTGCCGGGGCCGGTGCACTCCCCCCGCACTCCTCTTCCTCCGTCAATAGACGGACCATTGGCCTGATCCAGCAGGCTCTTCTTATGTAAGCATAGACAGAATGTGTGCCATTTCTGTGGCCCATTCCCAGCAAGAAGGGCCTGCATTTCTAGCAGAGAAGACAGTAACTCCAGTGGAGTAACATAACACCCATCATCTCCCCATGTGCCTAATCCAGATCATTGCTGAAGTTGCCTTAATGCAAATGGCTGCAGGGGTGGAGGACAAAGGATGCTGGAAGGAAGATGTCACTCCAGACAGAAACTCACGGGAGAGGCAAGGACAAGGCTTGGAGGAGGGGAAGGGGAACTTTGTCAATGCAGCAATTTCTCTGTCTCTTTTTCCACCTCCCAAGAGGAAAGTAGTTGTCTTTTGTCTCTTTGAATATGCAGCTCATTCTCCCCCCCCCCCCCCGCTGCGAGGCCTCAATCCATTCTGACAGCTGCATCTGAGGTCAGGAGAAAATCATAGCCTCCGTGTTGCAGGTGTAATGGAAAGCAGGGGAAAAGCCGGATAGGAATGGAGTAAGGAAATTAATGCAACCACAGTGGGAGAGCTAAGCCTCCTTGTGGGGTGAGACAGCAAAGAAAGCCAATGGTTATTGATTGATTTTTATACCGCTTTTTTCTCCAATGAGTTCAAAGTGGTGTACATGGTCCCCTTGCTCATTTAATCCCAACAACAATCCTGTGAGGTAGGTTAGGCTGAGAGGCAATGACTTGCCCAAGGTCACCCAGTGAACTTCATGGCCAAAGGGTTTTTTAACCCTGGTCTCCCAGGTACTAGTCCAACACTCTTAAGCACTATACCACACTGGTCTCAGTGTATGGCAGGGGTAGCCACTGGTAGGGCTGTGATAAGGCATTGTTTTCTGTTCTGCCTTCTATTTCGGTGCAGGCAGCGCTGTTTCTGTTCTACAGCAGTTCACCCTCTGCCCAGAACTATGTTATTTGTCCCATTGTCCACAGTGGCGAGCTCACGTTATCACCACCACCACCACCACCATCAATATTCCACCTTTTCACAGACCGGGATTCAAGGCAGCTTATACAATTTAAAACAACACAGATAAAATACAAAAAGCTCAAAATGTATAAAAGGTAATTGCTAAAAAGTGCTTATATTCTAATACAGTAGAATTAAAACATTTAAAACAACAACAACCAAATCTAGAAATACAGATAAGAACAGCACAGCACTATTAAAAGCAAAAACAAACAAACAAAAAACAGTCACCCCACCCCCACCCCAAATACTTGTTGGAATAAAACAGTCTTCACCTGCTGGCAGAAGGGCGTAAAGGAGAGAGCCAGTCTAGCTTCTCCAGGGAGGGAGTTCTAAAGCTTGGGGCAGCCACCAAGAAGGCCTTCTCCTGGGTCCCCACCAAGCCTGCCTGTGAGGGTGGCAGGACGGAGAGAAGGGCCTCCCCAAAAGATCTCAGAGCCAGGGCAGGTTCATATGGGAGGACAGAGTCCTTCAGAAAGCCTGGGCCTAAGCTGCAACTTACGTAACTTACGTAATTAACCATGTAAAGGACACATGTCATTACGCTGTTCCACTCTCTCAGTACAAAGTAAATACAATGCACCTGGAGAAAAACATAGTTACATATCATTTGGAGACTGAAAGTAGCAACAATAGCCAAGGGTGAATCCACTGGACTGAATTCTGGTCTGGACACAGGGTGAATTAGTGAGCATTGGCAGTTCCTGGACACATTTTTTGTTTCATCAGGATTCTCTGATACCCCTCACCAGTGGGGTATATGTTGACTATGGTCACATTGATGGCATATATTGAATGCATATTGAAGTTCTGGGGTTTCCTCCAAAGAACCTGGGAACTGTAGTTTACCACCTCACAGTTGTACAGTTCCCAGACCCCTTAAACTACAATTCCCAGGATACTTTGGGGGAATCCATTTGCCTTAAATGTATGGTGTGGATGTGACTTACAGCTCCCACCATCCCCGATAGCATGGCAAGGGATGATGGGAATTGTAGTCCAAAACATCTATAGGGCACTAATCATTTGTATGGGACAAGTTCAGTATATTCACATAAGGCATAATGGTGCTAAAGGAAGACCATGATAAGATATGGGTTGTATTCAAATAAGTTCTACTCAGAGTTGACCTGTTAAAAATAATGCCCATTCATTTCAATGGGTCTGTGCTTAGTAGGACTATTGTTGGATGCAACCCTCTATAAACCTCCCTCTCCAAAACCCCTTATATTTGTTTGCCTTTCATTTATATATTACTCATACCTGCTTCTTTCATACTCAGCCCAAAAAACACTCTCTCAGGAGCTTCATATAAGATTAAAAAGTAAAATCAATCAATATCCACTTAAGCCAACGTAAGCAGTACAGCTCACAGGTCTCCTTTCTCCTGAGTTTGCCTGATTTGGGGGAGGGTGTTTTGGGTAAGCCCTGAAATAAAGAGAAGGTGTTGCATTTGTGGAACGATTTGTTATGCAGGGAGGGGTGGACAGTTTAGGGGCCTCCTGGTTTCTTTGCATTATTGTTCTGCTTTTCATTTTTATAGCAGAAGGAGGTGATTTTGCTAGGAAAAAAAGTTGAAAAGTAAAATGTAGTTGAAAGAACCTAACACCCCCCTCCCCGGCCATTGCTGTGTGAACAGAAACTGACCTAGCGGCAAGTAAGGAAGGGTCTTCAGAGGACAATCCCTCAGCCACATTCGACACAGAGAAAGAAAAATGGATGTCATAGCCCCGGAAAGCCTCAACAGCACTTGGCTAGTCTGCAATGAATGTAAGGGCCGGCCTTGTCATTGCAGTTTGAGGCGGCTACCTCAGGCAGCAGAGTGTGCTGTGTGACCTGCTCTGTAACCTTCTAAGCTAACCTGCTGTTGCCCTCAGCTCATGTATGCTAGAGTCCTGAAGGGTGACTCAACTGCCAATTTGTTTAGCTTTTGCACATGGAATAATGGGAGGCACCATCTTGGCCTCAGGCTGAGATGCAGAACCTTAGCCCTGGGGGCTGGATGCTGCCTCCCCAACTAGTCCGCCTGGGCCTTGGGACTCTCCCCAGGCCACACCCCTCATGGGCCTTCCTTTTCGATCTGGTTGAATGTTTTTTTGATTGGTTGGAATATGACCTTAAACTCTGATAATGCCACGTGGTTGACTGGATGGAGGATAGAGAGGGCTTTGTGAATGTAGAAGCCAGCCTTCTGTACAAAGGTAAATTTTACATTTCTTTCTCTGCCCACCTTTTCCTCTGGCCCTGCCCACCACTGGCATATGGCCCCTGGAAGGCTGCCCAGGAGGGAATGTGGCCCTCGGGCCTAAAGAGATTCCCCACCTCTTGGGCTGGCTTTACGGGACGGGTTGGTGATGCAATTGGATTGGATTGCACATGCCCCCCTCAAAAAAAGATTACAGCCGATCAGCCCTGAAAAACATCAGGAGAACATCCCACCACCACCAAATTTCTACACTAGAGCACAACAGTTTGACCGGATTCTCCATAAGAAGCAAGTGAACAAAGGAGTGTGATTTAAGAGGATTGTGCTCATGGAGCACAGCACTGGAGACTTAGGAGGCCTTTGTAATAAGTGGTTGAAAATAAGTGGAAGAAATAGATGCAGCATCCAGCAAAGGCAAAATCAGGACAGGCCCCCAGAGTCCAGCAAGCTTTAGTACACTAGCCTGCTCTGCTAAGCTTCTTTCTGTTTCTCCGGCATCCAAAGTAACCACTACAAAATTGCACACTGGTGTTCAAGCACCAGCTCATTGCAGATACAAACCTCTGGTCCGGCTCCCGCTGAGGTGCTCAATCTGGGTTATATCATGATCCAGTTCTGCAGATCACAGCGGTCATAAGAACATAAGAATGTAAGAAAGCCTGCTGGATTAGGCCAAAGGGGGCCCATCTGGTCCAGAATCCTGTTCCCCTGCTGGCTAATGCCTGTGGGAAACCTGCAAGCAGGATTTGAGTGCCTGAGCCCTCTCTCTCCTGCATTCAGAAGCACTGCTGCCTCCAACTGTGGAGGCAGAACACAACCATCATGGCTAGTAGCCTTTGATACCTCTTTGATAAATCATGGTTAGTAGCCCTCGTGGAATGGGTATATATGGGTTAAGAGAATCTCACAAGTACTGTAAACTGGTTTAACTTATTTATCCATTCCATAAATGTATACATTGCTTGGTTTTTTACACACACACACACACACACACACACACACAAAATGGTTTTCAAAGAGAATAAAACAATAAAATTATTGGTAAAAAAACAGTTAAAAACAACTATTTAAAACATTCCAAGAAACAAAATCAGATATAAACTAAAAACGAATAAAAATATAGACCAGCATTCTACATGTCTAGTTAGGCATGTCTAAGCAATAACATTTTTAGCAGGCGCTAAAAAGAGTACAATGAAGGCAGCTGCCTGAAGTCAACAGGCAGGGAGTTCCAAAGTGTAGGTGCTGTCAAATTGAAGGATCAATTTCTTACAAATGTAGAACTGGTATTATGTGGCACCTGTAACAGTGCCAGATCTACAAGACAAAGCAGTCAAGTGGGCGGATATGAGGTAAGGCGAGATCTCACAGGCAAACACATTGAACCTGGCCTAGTAGCAGATAGGTAACCAGTGCAGATATCTGAGCACAGGTGTTATATGCTCACACAGCTTCACTCCTGCCAGCAGTCATGCTGCAGCATTCTGCACAAACTGCATCTTCCACAAAAATCTTTGTAGAAACATGATGGACTTGTGAACGAGCACATGTGAAACTGCACTGGAAATAATGTGTTGCATCCAATGCTAGTCCTGCTCAGAGTAGACCTACTGAGGCTATCAGAAATGGCTAATTTAGATCCATAAATTTCAGCAGGTCTACTCTTGAGTGGGACTGGCATCAGAAGCCACTCTGATCTTTTGGATTCTGCGTGAGTTTTCACCATGATCTGTCTATTCATTTGTATCATTTATTATTAAAATAAAATGGAAACTTTAGGGGGGGGGAGTGCAAAAATGCTCCAGGCAGGCTGGTTTTTTGGGGGTGGTAGTGTTATTATTAGCGACGAGACATTACAAGGTCCCAAAGGTCAGAGCTACCCCCAACCAGCATCCTTTTGCTGCAAACTTTGCAGAATCAACCGCACACCTTGGAGAGCGTGGCTCTGGAAAGGAATTGGTGCCCTGGGCCATTTCCAAATAAGGCTCCCTGCTCTAAGAGCACTGGCCCTGCCTTCACCTCCCCTCTCTCCCGGTCCCATATCCTTGCTTTTTTATTAACGAAAGAGATTCATGATTCATGCAGCAATGAGATGTTTTCTCACTGCAAACCGCCAGACTCATTAAAGAGTCATGAGGTCCGTCAACCTCTTCGGTAGGCGAAGCGCTGGGGTGACTCCAGAGTCACGGTGGAAGGAATTCCTGACCGGAACCAGGTCTCGCCATTTGGCCCTGCTGGAAGCGGGGACTGCTTATTGTCGCACTAAATAAAAACGAATCCAACCGCAGAAGCGCATCTGTTCCGTGACCCCTCCGTCGTTATTATTTCATAGAGCAGGCACCCAAGCGAGCCATATATCAATTGCGTACTTCTGTCTAACTAACTGCCTGGTAGAAAGATGTCTCTTAGGAGTGAACATTTATCTGTTCACCTTCAGAGAACGACCCCCGTTCTGTTTGATCTGACACAGCCAGGTATCTTAGGATAGGGGAGGTGAATAACAGGAAATATAATAATAATAATAATAATAATAATAATAATAATAATAATAATAATAATACAGATGCATCCAACTAAGTTCTCATCAGAGTAGAGCTATTGACATTAATGGATTTACGATAGTCATGCCCATTACTACTCTGAGTAGGAGAAACATTGGATACAGCACCACATTTATGCTAAGAATAACTGATTTGAGTGTGTGTGTGTTTTTAAACAACAAAAGAAAACACAATCAAGTGGTGTAGAAATTTATGGAATAAGTATATTAAATAATTAACAACCTTAATTATACTGGAGCAGTGTGGTATAGTGGTTAGAATGTTGGTCTGTGACTGTCAGACCGGGATTTAAATCAGCCATGAAGCTCACTGGGCGACCTTGGGTCACAGTCCCTGTCTCTCAGCCCTACCTACCTCCCACTTCTGTACTTGGTTCAAAACATGCTTAGGATAGGATAGGATAATCTTTATTGTCATTGTCCAATGCAGAACAACAAAATTGAACATCTACATCAAACTTATAACAACCATCAACCTGCTATCCCTACCCATCCCACCTCTGCATAATAACCCCCTAAAAACTCTGATAATTTACCCCTAAAACTCTGATACCCCCTATCTGAGTACAGACCCTCCCTCACAGACTGCCTTTCATTGCATTCAGAACAGAAATCGCTCTTGGGTAGAAGCTATTTCTTAGGCGGCTGGTCCTGGTCTTTATGACCCTATACCTCCTTCCAGAAGCCAGAAGCTGAAAAAGATCATTTCCGGGGTGCACACTATCCTGCAGAATGTCTGTTGCTTTCTTATAGCACCTGGAGGCATAGATTTGGTCCAAAGTAGGAAGAGTGCACCCAATTATCCTCTCCGCTGTCTTTAGAATCCTGGACAGCGCTGTTCTTTCCCCAACCGGGCAACTCCCAAACCACACACACAGACCATAGGTTAGTACACATTCTACCGTACAGTGGTAAAATGCCCTCAACAGGTCCTTTGATAGATTGTTTTTCTGGAGGACTCTCAGAAAGTATAGCCTCTGCTGTGCTCTCTTCATCAGATCTTTACTATTTGTTCTCCACGTTAGATCATCTCTCAACTCCATTCCCAGAAAGCGAAACACCGAGACTTGTTCCACCCACTCCCCCTCGATATTAAGTGGTTGAACATTCAATTTACATTTCCTAAAATCCACAATTATTTATTTCCAATGCAAACTGAGGTGGTCAATCACAACAGCTACCGTACAAACACAAGCCAGAAGGCCCTTGTTTGAAACCTGCTGTTGGCCACAAGCTCTCTAGATGACTCTAGGGTTGCAATGCCACCTGTCCCTAGAAAAGCATGATCATTCCTTTTTTTCTTTTTTCTTTTTTTGGAGAAAAGTGTCCCCTGTCCTGTTTGGACTTCAAGAAGTTTGGACTCCTCCTCCTCAAACTGTGGGGTAGAGGGTTGGTCCAGTGGGAGGAGAGCAAGAGTCCGAGCAAAGAATTTGTGCAGGAAAGTGTGAGTCCATGAGGAGGACAGCCGAGAGTGAGAGCCTGAGGGACATGGGCAGAGGATGGGATGGAGCTGAGAGGAGGAATTTGAAAGAGAGTTTTTGCACGGGCAGAGGGTGGGTTGCAGAGAGTAAAGGGGGGGAGAGAGTTGCATTGCACAGGCTCTATGGTGGAGTCTCAGGTTTTGTGCTAGCAGGGGTGGTTGTGGGTGGGTTGGAGAGTGGATTTACAGGGGCCTGGTCCAGTGCAGGAGATAGAATTTTTTGCAGACAGAGTGGGTGGGGTGGGTCAGAGAGCATGAGAGGGTTTTTGCAAGGCTCTGGTGGAGAGGAGGGGGGGCGGTGGATTCTAATGGATTGCTTTGAAGTCATTTCTGCACCAGGTAAAGTAATTTTTGTCCCATCCCCCCATTCCCACCACCCCCGACCTGTCCTTTTGCCGAACCAAAGGTGACAACCCTACTTTAGACAAGCTATTATTTTCCTCTGGCTTCAACACACGCACACACATATTAGCAACTACAGTACGGGGACATATCGGCTGTTACTAAGGTTTATTGAGGCTATATATCTCGAGTACTTTTTGTACCCTTGAAAGGCACTCAGCAAGTGCTTATATTCTTATTTTGAAAGTGCCCTTCAACACGACCCTTGGGCAATGGAATAAGGATTGCTTAAACAAAGAGGAAATTTTCTGAAATCCCAGTGAGTTGAGATATCCTGGGGGATATCAATGGGCTTGGGGGTAGGGGAGCATTGCAGCTAACCGATGGTGTAGTGGCCAGTTCAGAGGCACAGGGGCCTTTCATGATAGTCACTGCCATGGCCCCTCACAGATACACCCCTTTTAAGATTATACAATAAACTTATAATCATGCAATAATTCTAATTAAGGATGCACTGCAACACTCAATGCCAATCTATCTGTGTTGCCCTTCAGCTAGATATACTATTGTCTGTTCACATACATGGTCAAATGATTTGGAATGCTCCAGCATCCTTTTTTGGAGTGACTTAGGTTGTGTTCTCCTTGAGCATATATAACAGAACTTGTACCCCATTCTATTGAAACGGAAGCCCCCTGTGCTGTCAGCAGTGGTGTAGCTAGCTGCTCAGGCACCCAGGGCAGTGTGCAGCCTGCGCCCAGAGGTGGGGTGAGCCAGGACAGGGCACGCTGTCCAGAGCCTCCATAGAGTCTGCCCACCACCTCTCCCTCAGCTGTAGGGTGGCTGAGAGGGAGACAACTGGCAGACGCAAGCCCCATGCTACCATTTCAGGCAACGCAGAGCCTGCAGGCGCCCGAGCCACTGTGTCACTCCCAAGAGAGATGTGTGGCTCAGGCCCGCTGCAGGCCCCAGCCTACGGTAAGTGCCACCCCCATGGTGTGCCCCACTCCCCTGCCTCCCCCCCACTACACCTCTGGCTGTCAGTGTTCCTAAAGGCTTAGCTTTGGAGCAGACAGAACAACAACTTCTTGGTGTCCTTCCAGTGTATCTTCTCCAGAGGGACCCTAGGAGGCCATCCTCAGTAGCTGACTCACCTCCTTTCACTCTGATTGGGCTCCAATCAGAGGAGGCTTTTTCATAGTGGCTAAGGAGCTTTCCTTTCATGCTGATGGGGCAAGTTCTATTGAAGTTGGTGGCTGTCACTGCATCTTGTAAATGGATGGCGAGAGAGTGAACAAGATATGAAGGATGAGTAAGAATATTAAAAAGTCCCACTGGGTCAGACCAATGGCCCACCTAGTACAGCATCCTCCTCTAACAGTGGCTGGCCTGGTGCTTGAAAGGGAAGCCCAACGGTAGGACCCGAGCACAGGAGCCCTCTCCCCTCCTGTGGTTTCCAGCAACTATTATTCGGAAGCATAACTGCCTCCAATCATGGAGGAAGAGTATAGTCTGGTCCCTGACATGAACTGACTTTCTCTCCCCTCGCTCCCCATCCCTCCCCATCCCTTGCCATTGCTATGCTGGCCCACAAAGTGGCCATAACCTTCTCTCTGCTTCTTTTTTCTAGAGAATGAGCTGCGGTTATATCCTCTGCACCGTCCTCCTGTCTGTGGCGGTTCTCCTTGCCGTCACTGTCACTGGCGCCATCCTCTTCATGAACCACTACCACACGCCCGTCACGGAATCCCCACCCATCATCAGCACCAATCCCGATGAAGCCAATGCCTTGGTCACCATCGAGAAAGCTGATGGCTCTCGCGTCAACATATTCATCGACCCCAATTGCCCAGACCAGGGCACTGGTTTCACCCGCCTGGAGGGCCTCCAGTCGTCTGTCCTGAGGGCTGTGACAGATCTTGATGCTGAGACGAAGTCGTCGAAGGGGCAGGAGAGGGCGTTGCTGGTGGGCCTGTCAGACGAGGTGTCCAAAGTTCTCAGCCATGCCTCCCAGCTGAGGGCAGACTGTGACGGTCTGAAGAAAGGGCACAGCACCATGGGGCAGGAGCTGAATGCTCTGCAGAATGAGCAAGGCCGTCTCATACAGGTGATGGATGGGAGCGGAGGGGCAAGAGGCTAGTTCCTGTGAACACTTGCCCCACAAACACACAAGTCATGCAAAGTATAAGTTAGGGACCGATATAGATGGAGATGATTTTCTTATGTTATGGACAGGCAGCTAGCAGAACTGCAGTGTGTCCCCCTCATCCCCAATAACTTTTGGCTTGTGTTCTGGGAGCAAGTTAAAGCCATTTGAAGGGTCATGGCCAAAGGTTATTTTTATTTTCAGGGGAAAGGTTAGTTTTGGGAAGAACTCCTGCTTGAAACCCTAGAGAGTCACTGTCAGCCAGTGTTGACAGTACTGAACTGGATGAAACAATGGCCTGACTCGGGATAAGGCAGCTTCCTGTGTTCCATTACTGCTGACCCCTTGGCCCTCAATCAATTAAAAATGTGGAGTCTCTTTTAAAAAAAACATCAGCTCAGTTTAAATAAATAAAATAGTGGCTGACCAGAGATTTTCGTGAACTGCAGGCCGTCCTCTAGATTGGAGGGTTTTAAAATATTTTATTTAAGTCACTTCCATCCACGTAAAAAACCAAAATCGAATTATATGGAAAATGTTAAGTTCTGTTGCAGTTAGGTGCAGTGCAAACTTTTGGTTTTTTAATTATTATTTTAGAAACAGATGTCAAAATATTTACTATTTCCCACTCAATATACACCATTACTTACCCAGGCACCCTGGTTTACAGGACGTTAACTCTCTTAACAGGTTTGCAGGAAGTGTGTTTTTCTTACAGAAAGAACGGAAGAAGGCAGGAGGGAGCATTCCATAGCCTCTATAAAAACAGTTGTGGTTGCAAGTGGTGGAGGTTAGGCCATATAGAGGTTGCTGCCCCACCAACCTTAGTCTGCCCTTGGCCACCCCCTACCTGACCATCTTCATGCATACAAACAATCAATCAGGGTGTGGCTGTACCTGTCATTGGCACAGGCACCACCTACTGTTGGGCTCCCTTTATTCTTCTCTACCAGTCCCCATGGAACCAGGCACTGAGTTCAATGGCACAATGCAAAGGACTAAAGTCTTGTTCATTCTGTGTGCTGCTCCTTTTCGATACATGCATGTATAAACATTTATTTATAATCTGTTTATTGTATTCCACCTTTTTCTCCAAGGAGCTCAAGTTGACTTACATAGTTCTCAGCCTCATGACAACCCTATGGGATATTTTAAACTGAGACGTGGGGACTGGCCCAAAGTCACCCAGGGAGCTTCATGGGGGAGCGCAAATTTGAACCCTGGTTTCCCAAGTCCTAGTAGGACACTCTGGCCACTGTATCACATCGGCTGTAATGGATCACACAGTGGTCTGCATTTCTGAATTCTTCTCGGAGCTGTGACTAGGATGGGGACCCTCAGGATTGGGGGTTGGATGCTGCCCTATAGCTCTCTAGCTAACTGCCTAGCTCTCAGAACTTTCCCCAGGGCCACAGTCCTTACCAGCCCTGCTTTGCATCCTTCTTGAGGGTTTCTGCCTGCCTGGGATGTGTCCTTGAACTTTGCTCAAGACTCCTGCTTGTCTGGATGGAGGATAGATAAGGATGTGTTGTGGTGGTGGTTGCATTTATTATAGTGTCGTGAATTGGGGAGGTAGGGTGTGTACCTGTATACAGTCCCTTCTAATTCCTGGATCCAATAAGGATTCAATTGCTGGAGTAGCCAGGCAGGTTTCTTGGTGGCTCTTGGTGGCTCTGTGCCGGAAGACAAATGGGCAGGGTAGTTAGAAACTGCCTGGTAGTTAGAAAGACAAAGGCCAGAGTTGTGTGAGTGAGAAGCTAGAAGCTGGCGGCAGGCTGGGCAGATGAGAGAAAGAGCCATGCCTGATCTTTGCTTGAATCCAGTGCTGAGGCCATGGGAGAAGCAAGACCCTATTGGGGTGTTAATGCTGTGAGCCCCTTCATCACAGGCTCAGGTTGTACAGTATATAGATGTAAATAAACCATATAACATTGTCAACCTGGGATAGCTCAGTTGGTAGAGCATTAGACACTTAATCTCAGGGTTGTGGGTTCGAGTCCCATGTTTGGGCAAAAAGATTCCTGAATTACAGGTGGTGGGACTAGATGATCCTCGTGGTCCCTTCCAACTCTACGATTCTGTGATTCTGTGACACCACCGTCTCTGCTGTCCCTCATTCCGAGGACACCGAACCCTGGGTAAGTGCCTGGAACCCCTGGAATCTCGCACCGCTCAGAGATTGGGGTGGCATGCAACAATATTTACTTATATCCCACCTTTTTCTGAGACCAAGACTCAAGGCAGCTTATACAAGTTAAAACACCACAGATTAAATGCAAAAAGCCAAAAACATATAGAAGATAATTGTTAGGGTAGAAACTAGGCTACCAGCCAAATTTCTCAACCCACTTTTGGCTCTGACCCCACCCACCACAGGCATGTGGCCCCCAGAAGGTTGCCCCAAAGGGAATTTGGCCCTTTGCCCCTGATAGACTTTCCTTGGTGATGAGGCTGTATAGGGGCTCTCACAATGAGTTTCTGCACTTCCAAATTTACTCCCACAACACTGGTCTGGGATGCCACAGAACTGCCCTGAGATCTATGGATAGAGGGTGGTATAAAAATTCAATTAATTAATTAATTAATTAGGAGGAGGAGAGTTGCAGCCACAGCTTCTCATAGGAGGAAAACGGGGAAGGTTACAGAAGGCAGGGGAGGGGAGTCTGTGCATGTTTTGCACGTAGCATTTGAGAGCTCATTTGCCAGACAGGTAGCTAAATGCTGGCGAGCCCTGAGGATGTTGGCTTACCTCAGTGAACTCTGTTGCATTTTGATTGAAGTCATCAAAGGAGGCTTCTGCAAATTCAGTGCTGATGCCTAAGGCAAGGTTAGAGGGGGTGGTGGAAAGAACAGCCATTACATCCCTGTAGTGAAAGGGAAAGTGCATCACCTGGAAACAAAATGGCTGACCATTTCAACTCTGCATTCAAGTGAGGTTTAATTGTCTCGGCAGGGGGAAGGGGTTCAGTCCCATAAACCTTGAGACTGGGCTAGGGCAACTGGGATGCCTCTGAACGTGTCTGTGATCGACCTCCATATTTGGAAGCCATTAATGCTTCTGAATACCAATTGCTGGAAACTGCAGGAGGGAAGGGTGCTTTTGTGTTCAGGTCCTGCTTGTGGGTTTCCCATAGTTGGCATCTGGTTGGCCACTGAGGAAGAACAGGATGCTGGACTAGGTGGGTTGTTGGCCTGATCCTGCAGGGCTCTTCTTATGTTCAGGAAAAGCACATGCTTTGCATGCAAGAGGTCCCTTCAGTCCCCAACATCTCCAGGTAGGTCCAGACGGACATCTGCCTGGAATCCTGGAGAGCCACTGCAGTCAGTGTGGACAATATTGAGCTAAATGCCCCAACTTGGACTAAGGAGGCAGCTTCCTATATTCCTAGGAGTGAAGGTGCAGTGGTAGAACACCTGCTTTGCATGCAGAAGGCCCCAGGTTCAATCCCCAATCGTATTGCCAGGTAGGTCAGGGAGAGACTCTCTGCCAGAAACCCTGGAGAGCCACTGCTAGTCAGTGTGGACAGCACTGAGTTTGATAGACCAATGGCCTGATTCAGTAGGAACCAGCTTCCTGTAGTTCTAAATCCTCTTCTTCGCCTGCATCTTCAGTTAGGTAAGACATCATCATCACATCCTTGTAAAAACCTTTATAAACCCTCCTGGTTTTGCACCTGTTTCTTGCTGAAGTAAGGCAATTCCTCAATGAATCATCACTGTATATTAGATAAGAACTGCTGACTCTTATGGAGAAGTCTGATAAAAGGTGCGAGCAAGGAGAAAAGCTGTTCGCATTTTCACCCCCACCCCCCTCCACCCCCGTGTAGGGTGTTTAATGGAAAATTGTGATGTTGGAAAATCTGCTTTTAAAAACCACCCATCACTTCTGCCAAGGGAACCTTGTTTTTTGAACTCAAGAGTTCAGCAAGCCTCGCTGAATTGTATCAATTACTTTGATGAATTAGTTATTGTGTGCTTTAATTCTATGCTACTGTGTTTGATACTACGTATAGCGATTGCAATGTTGTTTTTAATACTGTTGTGAGTATTGTGAGCCCCCAGTGCACACACATTACACACACAAATGCAAGCACATGGACACATGCAACACACATACCCCCCAACAGCCACAGGAAGCTTTGGCAGCATACTAACAATGAAATGGCATCACCTCAGTCCATGGGTAGGGAATCTGTGGCCAGTGGGCCAATCTTGGCTCTGCAAGGGGTCTGCAAGGCCATTTCCCCCCTAAGCACATCCAACTGCCCATCAGCTGCCCCCCACAGCCAGCAGAACCTAACTTTCTGCTCATCAGCTTATGAATGAAGAGTACGATCCTGCTGGGTACTGCTTTGCCGGTTCATTCCTTGACGATGACTGACAGGTAGGCTGCCCTGCCCGCCTGTTAAACTTGGCCCATGGGGGCCAGTGGCAGATAAACTTCTGACCCACCAAGCCGAAAAGGTTCCCTGAGTGCATCTAAGTGTTAATTGTTATTTAATATTTTCCACATGCTGTTCTTGTTTACCAATGATTCGTCATCTCAGGAAAGCAACAACTTGGTCAGGAGGGCACAGGGGTAAGGTGATTTGCTGGTGCTGTTCTGGTGCAGGGAAGGTTCAGGACCTTGGATAGTTCTGCCGGTATGCAAAACCACAGTGGAATGATTTCAGCACCATGGAAAGCAAACCTGCAGCTAATGTAAGAGACAAATTACCTCAGCAGCAGCCTGGAGCAAACACCAGGGTTATATAGTGCTTTGGGAAACCACACACACACACACACACACACACACACACACACACACACACACAGGTATCTTAAAGGACATAAGTCTCATTCCACAGTTTCTGGCTCCTAGCGGGTGAAGGTCAGAATTGTGATGACCTGGTTGGGGGAAAATCCCTGGTCACTACAAGGTCCAGTCATCAGAGTCTGAGGACAGCAGTAGTTTCCTTAGACAGCGCAGGATCCCAGGCAAAGTGTCCTATATGGGAAGAACCACAAAGCAAGTCTTATTACTCCTCTGATATCTCAGTTTCTAGGTTCTTAGTCCATGCCATGATATGTCCATTACTTTTATTTTCTGGGCCTGGCTTTGGTCTTTTGGGTATGCCTTGTTAACATTTTTAGTTTGAGTTGCTACAGTTGTCCTTATGTGGAGCTCAGCAGCCTCCCCTAGGTCTCCAGAAGTCATATCTTCAAGTACTGCTAGGGTGGGAAGCCTCTAGCCTCCCTCCCAAACCATGGCCCACCTGTCAATCCTCTGACATCACTGATGGGTGGGAGAATTAGGTTCAATCCTGCTGGGGTCTGCTTCACTAATATATTCCCTTGGCAAAGGAGACCCCTGCATCCACAAGGACTGAACCTGGTGAGCAGAAGTTTCAATTCTGCTCAGTTTACCTGTTCCCTTGCTGGGAGAAGGCTCATATAGTCAAAGCACAGTGTAGGGCTGTTTAAAAGCCATTTTGCAAACAGCTCTTTAGACCCCTGATTTTCAGAAGTTTGAATAGCAGTGTGAGGCTGTTTGCAAAAGGGCTTTCAAACAGTTCCTCACCATGCTTTGAAGTCCTGGCAGTTGGGGCATCAAAGCTCAGTATCACCTGATAGCAGCTGGGCTCTCCAGGGTTGAGGGTGATAGAGATCTGAATCACCAGTCAGAAAAAGCTCCCCACCCTTAAGGAAGAATAATGGGCAAATGCTCCTTGCCTCTAGCGTATGTGCAAACACAAATGCATGTGTACAAGCATTAAGCCATTACGCAGTGCACAGCCTGCCACTCCTATGCACTGCAGCTGCAGAAGTCAGCTTTGTAGAGTTGATCACCTATAGCAGCCCAATTTTAAATCGCATTTTTGTTGTTTTATGACAAGATTTACATAGCTGCCCATCAACAATGTTCCCTGGGCAAGTCTACAGGGCAAAGGGAATAAAATACATGATCATTAAAAGCATCAACAAACACAGCAGAATGCAACATAAAACTCTCGATGTTTTGGCAGAGAAATGCAATCAATTTGCAGCTCAATAAGATAAAGCTTCCACAATAGGGGCCCAGATAGCATTTGCTTAAAATGTTACGATATACATTATTAGCTCCACTGTGAAAGGAGGGGGGAATTATTTCATACTATTACGTTGCATACTCCTGATATTGAGAACCAGTATGCTGTTGTGTTGGGCTAGGACCTGGGAGACCAGGGTTCAAATCCCCAGTCAGCCAAGGAGCTCAGTGGAAGACCTTGGGCCAATTACTGTATTTCAGCTTAATCTTCCTCACAGAGTTGTTGTGAGGATAAAATAGGAAAAGGAACTGTATATGCTACCTTGAGCTTCTTGAAGGAAAGTTGGGATATTAACATAGGAATAACAATAATGATAATGATAATGTTTTCTTCCCCATATGATTCATTTACCATGGCATTGTTTTATATAAAAAAACCCACCTTCAGAATGCTTTACAAAAGAACAAAACAATAAAAGCAGTTTAAACTGCTATGTAAACATTCAAATAATAATTAAAAACAGAACTAAGCTAAAAACGTATTAAGACACATGTAAACATTCTACGTATCTGGGTAGGCTTGTCTAAAATAATAATGAGTAATGCAATATGTATATAAAAAAAATTACACCCCCCAGCACACTATTATTAGCATTAGCATTAACCCTTCACCAGCAGGGTCCCAGGGCAAGTTAGAATTAAAAATGATTAAATTTAGAATTAAAAATGATTAAATTTAGAATTAAAAATGATTAAAAACAGATTACAGTCTCAGGAATAGGGTGAGCCCTGAAAACACACTTTGGGTGTCAAAGGTCAGGGTAAAGAGGTGTGACTTCAGCATTTGCCAGAAGCTGTATAGTGAAGAAGCCAGAGCCACTTCTGTAGAGAGGAAACTTCACAACTTAAGGGATGCCACAAGGGAATGTCTCTTCCAGGCCTGCCACTACCCCAAACTTCTAAGGAAGGTGAAACTACCAAGGCGTCTTTCCTCTGCTGATCTTAACACCCAGGAGAGTCTGTAGGGATATACCTATGGGGCCTAAACCACTTACGGTTTTGAACTCTAAAATGAACACTACATTAAAAAAAATCTTAGCATTGGGACTAATGTAATGAACCACCATTAATACCCAAAAGTGCTATATACAAAAGAAGAGGAGGGGGGAGGAGAAGAAGAAGAAGAAGAAGAAGAAGAAGAAGAAGAAGAAGAAGAAGAAGAAGAAGAAGGAGGAGGAGGAGGAGGAGGAGGAGGAGGAGGAGGAGGAGGAGGAGGAAGAAGAGTTAGAATAAAATAAAACCCAATTGATACTTTGACAGAAATGACAAGATTGCTTTCGGTCACTGTGGCTGCCTTAGTCTAATTTTAGAAATGGCCAGAGCAAAAATCTGCAACCTTTCCCATTAGCTCAGCAACTTTAGCTCCCAGACAAACCAACGGGCGATGAGAAATCATTAGTTATTAAATTTGTATTTCTTCCATATTATAACAAGCAAAGATGCAATGCAGTTCCCTTGACACATTTTCCTTTTCAACATAAATGAAAAGCATCTTGTGCTTTAATTTTTGAATGTAAACTCTCTTATATAAATTTAATAAAGGCAGACTGTTTTGTGGGGGGGGGGGGGAGAGAGAGAGAGAGAGAGAGAGAGAGAGAGAAGGAAGGAAGTCAGGAGCCATTAGGGATGTCGGAAGATTCTGGCAAAACTGGAAATGGTGATGGAAATTGCAGATGCTGGCTTATTCACCACCATGTCCAGAACAGAAATCAATCCAGTGAGTAGAATTCACTGTTGTTATTGTTTTCAGTTCATAAATGACTGAAATGAATGGGGTGCCATAATAGAAGAGGAATCTCATATACGTAAGTTATGTAAGTTATATAATTTGGCCTCAGTGGACAACTGAGATTAATAATGTGGCTTTTGGTGGAAGATGAACTGTGGCAGAATGGAAATGGTCCTGCGTGTGACAAATACAGGGCAGAATGGAAATCAGTATTAGAATCATAGAATCATAGAATTGTAGACTAGAGGCTGGAAGGAACAGCCGCTGAGGGAAGGAAAGCACCTGAGTATGGGGGCAGGAAGTTGAAGGGACAGTTTAGAGGAGGGAGCTGTAGAACAGAGCAAAGCCTCGCTTAGTAGGATTGGGCTGCAAATCCCTTTGAACTCAGTAAGGCTTGCAGCTAGGAAAGCATTCATAAGATCAGGCTGTGAGTCCCATTGAACTCTATAGCAGTGCTTTTAAAAGCACCAAGCAAAAAAAGACATTATTCAGAGGTTGCGTCTAAGATCATAGGGGATATCACCTAGTCAGGATGCATGGACAGAGTGGTGGCAGCACCATTGTCTGGTTTGCCTCAGGTAGCAAAATTGGCACTACTGCAAGTGCCACATAATACCCATTCTGCATTTGTAAGAACTTTATCACTTAGTGTGGCAGCACCTGCACTTTGGAACTCCCTGCCTCTTGAGATCAAGAAGGCACCTTCACTGTACTCTTCTCAGCACCTGCTAAAAACATTCCTGTTTAGACAAGCCTACCCAGATACTTGAAGTAATTTGAAACTATTTTAGTAGTGTAACTTTTTCATGTTTTAAAATAGGGTTGTAATTTTTAAAAATTGATTTTACCATTCTATCTTTCATAAATCTCTCCAAGGGTTTTTGTTTTTGTTTACAATCAAGTGGTATATAAATTTTATGAAATAAAAGAAAATATAAAATATAATGTATTGGGCCTGGGCCTGGTTGAGACCTTTCGCAGGCTGTTATAAAGCTAGTAGTGGACAGGTTGGTGCCTGCGGGTGGTGTGTTGGCAAACGCCTTGAACTGAGTCATAACGAATTTGGACTTTTTCCACACAGCTGCTCTCAGAGAGCCAGACCAACATGGCGAGACTAGTGAGCTCTGTCAGTGACATCCTGGACACCTTGCAGAAGGACCGCACTATGGTCCGACCTCGGCTCAAAGCTGACCTCCAGAAGGCTCCAGCTCGGAGTGCCCGGCCAAAAGGATGCTCCAACGGTAGGAGATCTGCTTCCTTCTCTTCTCTTTCTTGGGGCAATTATGAATATAATTTATTCACACTCCACCAACCACAAATAAGAAGTTAGAGAATGTAAAATATGTATGCTGGGCCCCATCTGCACTTCACATTTAAAGCAGTTTCATGCCACTTTAAATAGCCATAGCTTCCCCCAAAGAATCATGGGAACTGTAGCTTGTCAAGGTGCTGAGAGTTGTTAGGTGACCCCCAATTGCTTTCACAGAGCTAAAATTCCCAGATTGGTTTAGCAATCAGTCCCTCTTCACAGGGAATTGTGGGAATTCGGCCCCAAATGCACGAGTGAGCGCTCAGTGGTAAGATAGAACTGCATTTTGCTTTTTTTGTAGGAACATAGGGAGCTGCCTTATAGTGAGTCAGCTTATTTATCCATGTGGCTCAGTATTGTCTCTACACACTGACAGGCAGCAGCTCTCTACTGTTTCAGGCAGGGAGTCTTTCCCAGCCCTATCTGGAGACATCAGGGGTTGAATCTGGGAACAATTGCACGCAAGGCAGATACTCTACCACTCAGCTATGATTCTTCTTAGCAAAAACACACACAGTCCCAGGTGTAGCTTACTGCTTTGTTTCTGCGTGAATGAACCCCCTAAAAGCCAGAGAGAGAGAGAGAGAGAGAAACTGTATTGCAGGGAGTTGGACTAGATGACCGTTTGGATCCCTTCCAACTCTATGATTTTATGATTCTATGAAACAAGAGTTCTGCCAGAACTCCACTTGCCCAGAGCTTAGAATGAAACAGAACAAAGTCTCTTTTAGTGACAGCAACCAGTTGGAATAGGCGAGAGTCCAGAGCCAAGGGCTCAAACAGTGATGTTGTAATTTAGTCTATTAATTAGACCTCTCTTGTTTCTCTTCCCCCCAACTCACTTCTGCCCCACACTTCACTGCAGGCTCTCGGCCTCGGGACTGCTTTGACATCTATGCAAGCGGACAACAAGAGGACGGTGTTTTTTCTGTCTTCCCCACTCACTACCCTGAAGGCTTCCAGGTTTATTGTGACATGACGACGGATGGCGGCGGGTGGACGGTAAGGGTCTGTTGCCTGTTTAAGTCTCTTTGACGCATTGGTTTGAGGAATAGACCCCTTGGCTTAGCTGGTCAAAGCATGTGACCTTCCGTCAAGGTTGAAGCAGAGAGGCAATGATGGGGAACAGATTCTGGGAGCCTACGGAGGAGACAAGAGAAGCTGGTATCCTTCGTGGGTTGATGGGCAGGGCCTTCTGGGCATGGAGACACCGTGGGCCTCACTGCAGCAAGAACACAGGACCAGTCAGTGCCAGGGCAAATGCTGAGGGTCCTTTCAGATATGGTAATTTAACAGCATCTGATCTGCACAGTTTTGGTTTAAGCTGGGAATGGGATAGCAGCTCAGCTTCCAGACTTTCAGCACCCTATGGCTAGGACCAGGATGCTGTGCCTTTCCAGTTGTTGCTAGATGACAGCCACATTCATGCCATACATTTAAAGTTCAGTGATGGCACTTTAAACTGACATAGCTTCCCCCCAAGGAATTCTGGGAGCTGTAGTTCATTAAGAGTGCTGAGTTGTTTGGAGACCCCCTATCTCCCTCATAGATTGTTAAATCACCCTAGAAATTGTAGCTCTGTGAGGGGAAAAGGGAGTCTCCTAACAACTCTCAGCACCCTTAATGAACTATAGCTCCCAGAATTATTTGGAGAAGGCACAGCTGTCTCAAGTGGTATCATAATGCTTTAATTGTGTGCTGTGAATGAATGTTGCCAACAACTTCAATCAACCTGGATTGTTGGCCATGTTGGCGGGGGCTGAAGGGAGTTGGATTCCACCGTTAATTAATTTCACTGGGTCTACTCTAACTAGAACTTAGTTGGATTCAACAATAACATTTTGGGGAAGACACAGATGGAATGAGATTCAATGTTTATTTTTTTAGTAGGTAGGACTTAACGAAAAACAAACGGCATTTGCTATCACTGTACTTGGTTCTATGTTTTGGGGTTCTGAAATAATATACATAAAACAAACCTTCCCTGGCATTATCATGCCGATGTAAAATAAACTCATTTCTGGAGAGGAGCAGATGGAAAATAAATCTATACAAGAGTAAATGCAAAATATTGTGATAATGCCGACTTTATTATTAATGGAGAACACATAAAAAGCAGGGTTTGTGTACTAAACTTGATGGTCTGTATGCCAGCATGGTTAGATGTTCTGTTTGTTTATCTCTAGGCATAAAATTAGTTTCTAGATTTCATTGCTGCTTGGTGTGACAAGCAGACAGCTGAGAAGGGGGGGGAGGCAGAGCTGTGCATGGAGAAAGACTCTCACAGTTCATTAGGAACTTAGATACCCACAACACTCTTATAATCAAGACCATACCCTCATTTTGCCCGTGGCTCTGTCTTGCATTTTGAGCTCAGGGGAGAAATGTGATTTCCCAGAAAGAAGAGCCCAGCCTTGGAGAGTGCTCTGGTTTATCTCCTGCGCAGCAACTGTGTACATAAGAAGTTGCTTTAGACTTGGATTCAGACTATTGATTCATCTGGCTCAATTTTACCAACAGCTGTACCTGGAGATTGAACATGACTCTGTCCTTCCTTAGAATTAAGGTCCTAATCCTCATGGTTCTGAATAAGGAGCCGACTGAAATAAAAACATAGGAAGTGATGCCTTATATCGAGTCAAAACATTGGTCCATCTACCTCAGTATTGTCTACACTGACTCTCCCCAAACCACCTCCAGGGTTTCAGTCAGGGGACACTCCCAGCCTTACCTGGAAAATTGCATTGGGAATTCTCCATGCAAAGCGGGTGCTCAACCTCTGAGCCCCTCCAAACATATGTGCCACTTGATTGTAGGTAGAACCTCTATGTGGTTTTCAAACAAACATAAAATGATCATAAAAAATTGAAAACAGGAATGTTAAAAAATCAAAATGCATATTAAAACCAACAGTTTAAGCTAAAACCAGATTTAAACACTTTTCAGCTTCTACATGTCTGGACAGGATTGTTAGAACAAATATGTTTTTAGCAGGTGCTGAAAAATGTACAGCGAAGGTGCATGCTGATATCAACTAGGCAGGGAGTTCCAAACCAGAGTGCTGCCAAACGAAAAGGTTGATTTCTTAAAAGTTCAGAACTAGATAATCATTACTGATAATGAAGTAGTGGGAATTTCATTCCACTTTCAGCAAATGGCAAGAAAGCAAAACTCTCAGCTGGGCTAAAGAGTTCATCAGCAGAAGTACCCAGGAACATAACAGGGTGGCTAAGTGATATTAAGGGAGTAACTGATCCACATGAAGTGGTTTTGGGGCATGTGCCCTAAGGGTGTTTGAACTTAAGACACAACAGAGTGACTGAAGGTTGATCAGTGGCTCTTAACACGCAATTCCATCTCCTGACCTGCTATTTTCTAAGGCAAGATGAAGTCATTGGCAGAAATTTAACAAGTTTCCCCTCTGGGAGGAGAGTCATAGATGTGACCTTCCAGAGAGAGCTGGGGTCATCACAGCATTCATGTCTATGGCAAAGATGCTAGACTGGGGCTAGATTGTGTCAACAACGCCAGCCTGGAGAAATTAATAAACGAGGCTGAAGAAATGCCGAAACAGTGAGGCAACGAGACAGGAGCAGAAAAATCATTAATCGTGACCAGGGCAGCTTCATATGAGAACTCAAAAAGTCAGAAGGTTAGCTGAAGTAGGAGATACCTACAGATGGGCTGATACTGAGAACTGGCTTTAAGAAGCGGTAGAAAAATCACTCTTGTCAAACAATCAGGTTGGCACTCTTCAGATCTCGAGTTACAGGTAGGTAGCCGTGTTGGCCTGCCGTAGTCGGGGGGGGGGGGTTGAATTTCTTTCCAGTAGCACCTTAGAGACCAACTAAGTTTGTTATTGGTATGAGCTTTCGTGAGAGGGTATTACTCAGAAGGGTGGTGGGATAAATGGACATAAATCTGACATCAGGAATCACAAGACAGAGAAACCAGTAGGAGAACACTTCAATCTCCTAGGACATTCTATACCAGATCTCAAAGTAGCTGTCTTATTACAAAAGAATTTCAGAAATAGACTGGAAATTGCTGAATTGCAACTTATTACCAAACTTAAAACCATGGAGAGACCTGGTTTGAACCTGCAACTCAGGTTCTCTTGCAGGTTTCCCAGAGGTTGGCCATTGTGAGAACAAGATGCTGGGTTAGCTGGGCCTCTGACTCTTTTTATTTTCATGCATCGTAGTGGCGTATCCATAAAGGGACATTGTGTGTGTCAACAATATCAAAGACCCATGGGTAACCTGCATGCATGACCTGAACACAACAGCATTCTTCCCCCTTGTGATTCCCAGCACCCAGCATTCAGAGGCATGCTGCCTCCAACAGTGGAGGTAGAGTCATTCTGGCTAATGAAGACTGATAAAATTATCCTCCATGAATTTGTCAAGAGCTTTCCAAGTTCATGGCCATCGCTGCCTCCTGTGGGAGTGAGTTCCATAGTTTAACTCTGCATTGCATGTAGAATTTCTTCCTTTTATCTGTCCTGAATCTTCCAGTTTCCAGAGGGAGAATTTTATTTCTCCACTTTCTCCATGCCATGCATAATTTTTTAAAGTTCTGTCATGCCACCTCTAACGTCTTTCCCCTAAAAAGTCCCCAGTGCTGCAACTTTTCCTCATCAGAGAGACACTCCATCTCCTTGATCATTTTGCTTGCCCTTTTCTGAACCTTTTCCAACTCTACATGTTAAATGATTGGATAGTGAAAACTGAGTGATGGGTCATATTTTGTTTACTGGAGCCTACAGGGAAGGTGGGCAGTTAAGAAGCTGTTACCGGTATGTATCCAGGCACTTTAGACCAAAGCCAGGCTGTATGCATGTAATACAGGCCTAGACCTTAAGGCCTCCTGGAGCCCAGGAGCTTCATCTGCATAACAAAAGACAGAGAGGAGTCTAAAACCCTCCGATGACATTGTTAATAGCTGGCAGGCAACCAATCCCTGCTGAGATAGGCCAGTGTTGCGATTCTCTAATTGCAGGCGACCTATCACAGGTGGGGTGTGTGTTTTGCCTGAGCCTTCTTAAGATATATACATATATTGGGCCAAGTGCCCTGTCAGTCTTGTTTGTGTTGCTACAATAAATCCTTTTCAGCTGAAATCTGGTCTTTGGGTTATGCCTGAACCCACCTACACTTCAGTAGCCATGGAGACATGACAGAACCATCTGCATATGTCTTTCTACTGAAATCAGGGCCAGGAGACAGTGTGATCCTGGTGACAGCTTGGCAGATGTCTACAAGCATACACTACGATCGCCAGGTCAGAGGCCTGATTCACGGCGGCTCCTCCAATCCAGATCCCTGACAAAACATCATGTACGATTTGCCCAGCACCCTTTTCATGAGGAAATGAGGGATGTGAATAATATCTTCTCCCTGCTCTGCTCAAGCCAATCTCGCACACATCTATTACAGACACTGGTCAGGAGCAAAAGGCCTGTCGGAACAAATTGTTTGGGGACTCAATCGTAGCTCGTTAGTTAAGAGGAGAAGCAGAGGGTGTCACTTGGGACCCATCCATTTTTCTTGACTTGCAGACACAATCTCTGCCATCAACACTGTGGCTAGTGGCGATGGAAGCGTTTGGGTTGAAAATGAGAGTGGATTGTAAAATTAAGAGCTGCCAGAGAGGCAAACCATTTTATCACACCTGCACCTGGTGTGTGGTAAAATCACATGGGCATGATATTACGGACAGCCAGGTTATCCCAAGGTGAGAAAATAAGGCCTGGGATAGTTTGGCTTATCTGAATAAGCAACAAAACATTTTTGTTTTGCTATTTTTCCTCCTGCCAGATAGGGATAGGGACAAATTTTGTTCACTTTGCATTTCATAGAATCATGGAATTGTAGAGTTGGAAGGCACTCTCAGGGTCATCTAGCCCAATTCTCTGCAATGCAGGTATCTCCACTAACGCTTCCATGAAAGATGGCCACCCAATCTTTGCTTAAAAACCCCAAAGGAGAGTCCACAACCTCCCAAGGGAGACCATTCCACTCTTGAACAGCTCTTACTACCAGGAAGTTCTTCCTGATGTTTATTCAGAATCTCCTTTCTTGTAACTTAAAGCCATTGGTTCGGGTTCTGCCCTTTGGAGCAGGAGAAAACAAGCTTGTTCCATCTTCCATGTGACAGCCCTTTAGCATAGATATTTGAAAATGACTGTCCTATCTCTACTTCGTCTCCTCTAAACATACCCAACATACCCAACTCCCTCAACTGTTCCTCATAATGTTTGGTTTCCAGGCCATTGATCACCTTGCCTGACTTATGATCACATCCACACCATACTTATGATCACCTTGCCTGACTTATGATCACAGACTGACTTATGATCACATCCACACCATACATTTAAAGCGCAACAATACCACATTAAACAGCTTTATTTAAACCCATGCTGTTGTTTAAAACTACCATTTTAAAACTTGCCTCCTCTTTTGCTCCCCTGCCCACCAACTTCACGCAAATCCAGAATTGTGATGTGGCACTACAAATCCTCCAATGGGGGCTGCACGTTGTCAGCCTTACATTTTTATATCTGTAGGAAGACACATCCGTGCCAATAAATAAGGCAGCAAGTTGTTTGTGCAGAGTCAGCATGCTGGTGCTTTGTGAGAGGACTAAGGGAATCCCTCATCGGTCAGACTAGGCCAGGCCAAGCCAGGGCTCACCTCCATTTCTAAGAAGGCGTAACTGGAGAAAGTCAACATAAAAAAAAATCCAAGTATACAAAGCTGACTTGATAATCCTGATGGTTGCAGTTATATAACCTGTAGGCCCTTTGTTACCCAAGAAAATGAGGACATGAGTTAGAAAAGGCGGTTGCTTGGATGTGAATGGCACCTTTCCAGAAAAGCAAATTACCCAGTGTCTCTTTAAGTCACAGCTTAAGGAATCAGAGAGCTGTGTGAAGGAATGGATGGTGGGTCCCAAGGAACTCCAGCTTTAGCTGAGAGCAAGAACTAGGTCCTTGTGGATGATGGGAGAGGGCTGCAGTTTTGTGTCCATAAGAGGGACAGTCCCTGTTGGTGACCAGCTTTATTGTTTGCCTGTCAGAGCTTCTCTCTGTGTTTAACAGTTACTTAAATACCAGAAATTCCTCTCTCTACTGGAGGGGGAAATTATGCGTGTTCAACAATTTTGTCTGCAATTGTTGAACACCCTGGTGCTCTTTTAAAAACAAAAAATGTTGAGAAACTGAACCCAGATCCTCAGGAACATGTAGCAAGAGCAATTCTGTGAGGGAAACGAAATGGGATCCTATGAGCAGATAGTGATTGGCGATGTAGTTCTTAAAAGCTTTAAAGCTATTTTCTTAATATATATATTTTAAGGCGGGAAACCTGAGTTCTGTGAGGTAAATGAAGTGAGCCCAAATGAGCAGACATCAGTGTATGGATTGAAAGGTGGGCTTTGAAGGCTCTGGAGCTCTTCAAGAAAAATTAAAAAGGAAAGAAACTTATGCATGGGGATGTCAGTTTTTGTTTCTCTCGCTTTCTCATTTTCCCAACCTCCCTGCTGCCAAGTTTGGATTTTCCCCAAAACATACATTTTTATGTACACACACAGCTAGCTAGCTATTAAAAATAAAAAGCTATTTATTTATTTATTTAACATTTATTTATGTGTATATATATTTGTACATTTATTTATTTGTACCTTCATTTGAATCCACACACATTACAATAAAATGCACTTGGGTGTGCAATATCCACGGCTACTCTCCACATATTTATGCACACTTTACCCTATTATATGCATTTTTGTACACAATATTTTGCTAGAGAAGTGTGTTGCAAAATTTAACTGTGAATGCTGATCAATGACTGTGTTTATTTGTTGTATTTCTATCCCACATTCTTTTCCAAGGATCTCAACGTGACATACATGGTTCTTCCCCCTCCTTATTTAATCCCCACAACAACCCTGTGAGGTAGGTTAGGCCAAGAGACTGGCCCGGGGTCACTCAAATGAGCTTCATGGCCAAGTGGGGATTCAAACCTGGGTCTCCAAGGTCCTAATCTGGCACTTTAACTACTACATCACACTGGCTCACATATTGCAAATTAGGCAGGTGGATCTTTAAATTTGAACAGAATACAATTACTCCAGTAGCCCTACTTGTGGAACTGCTCTGATAAATGTGTGGCTGTTTTCTCTCTCTTTTAACCCATGCTTACTCCAGGACAGTCAAATCAATCTGTCTGAACCAGATCAGGATATAAACAGGCTGTTTCTCTCACACTGTGTCAACATGCTCCCCACTCCACAGTTTCTGAAAGCCTAATGGGAGCCAGGACATAGGTTAAATTGCTCATGCTGCTCTATAAATCCCTTTGGATGAAATCATATAATTTCTTCATCTACAGCTCAGGTTGCCAGCGAAGCCCATGACATGCTGAGGAAGGAGATTCACTCAGCTTCCTGAGGGCTTGCTGGTTTCCTCCTCTGACAAATAAACTGAGCATAAATTGGATGCAAGCTTTGTATGGATTCAAAGAATGGCACAAGCCACATATATCCACATTGTGCCACATGCAAAAAGGAGCACCTGAGATTCAATCTGTGTGACCACACTGCTACAGAGCAGGGAGGTAACTGTAGCTCCGTAGTAGAGCATCTCCTTTGCATGCAGAAGTTCCCAGGTTTGATCCCTGGCATCCCCAGGTAGGAATGGGATACGACTCCCTGCCTGAAATCCTGGAGAGCTGCTACCACCCAGTGTAGATAATACTAAGGCAGATGGACTCAATATAAGGCAGCTTCCTATGTTCAACAAGAATGTCTGTAACTCAGGAGTAAAGCATGTCCTGGGTTTATTCCCCAACATTGTATTGTATTTTAAATATTCTGTTGGGAGCCACCCAGAGTGGCTGGGGAAATCCAGCCAGATGGGTGGGGTATAAATAAATTATGATTATGATTACTATTACTATTATTATTAACATCTCCAGCTAGATCTGCCCGAAACCCTGGAGAGCTGTGGCCAGTGAGTGCAGACAACAGCACACTAGATGGATCTGTGTTCTTATTTAATTCAGCCCTTTATTCAGAACCATAAGGACTAGAATCTTACTTTGTTTTTAGGGGACAGGTGGTAACTTAGTAGTAAAGCATCTGCTTTACATGCAGAAGGTCTCAAGTTTAATCCCCAGTGGCATCTCCAGGTAGGGCAGGAGAAAGATTCCTGCCTGCATTCCTGGTGAGTTGCTGCCAGTCCGCCCATACAGGACTGAGTTCATTGGTCTCACTCGGTATAAAGCAACTTCAGATGTTTATAGACTTTCCCCTTCTGACAAATACATATATGATGCTCAAGAGGAATTGGTTTTCTGATGCACTTGTAATTAGTGAAGGCAGCCATTTTGCCCCTGCCACATGCTTTTTCAAATTAAATGACAATGTCTCCCGAGAAACCTTAAAATAACTCTCCTGTTGATGCTTCACTCTAAAGTAATTAGTACTTATTTCCAGCTGACTACTACACCGCTAACAACAGCAAAACAGTGGATAGCCCCAAAGTAGACACATAAAGACCCTCTTGCTATATCTGATCGGTTAAGGAAAACCTGGCAAACTGTCTTACTTATAAAACTTACATATTGTTATCTGCCACGCCCACCTCTACTGAGCGGTAGCAAGAGGTTTCAAGGTTCTTGGAAATTAACCAGGGTTTGCATTTCCTTGAGAAAAATCAGGCACAGCAGAGACTGCAGTGTCTTAGAAATATGGTTTATTCACACATATTTACACCTGCGTTAGAGGGGGAGGACATCCCAAGAGGGGCTTGTCCTTCCAAGCAGTGCAGCACTGGATTCAGAGGCACCTTAAGCCAGTGTTTTTCAACCTCCTCGGGGCAACGGCACACCTGCCCCACGAAAAAAATCTCGCGGCACACCACCACCACATGCACCCCGCCCCCCCGCCCCGGGGGGCGGGGTGTCCGCGCGCCCTGGCGGGAGGGAGGGGAAGGACCCAGGCGGAGCGGGAGATCGGCGGGCCAGGCGCCCGCCCCCCTCCCGCGCCCAGCCCCCCGGCAGCACCTCCACCCGGCCCCGAGCGAGCCCGGTGGCACTGGCACCTCCCGCCCGTCCCCGACCGCGACCGGGGCGGCAGAGGCAGCGGGCGAAGCGCCCGGCAGCCCCGGCGAAGGCAGCGGTCGGCGAGCGGGAAGCGGAGCCGAGGCGACGCCAGCCCGGACCAACCCGGAAGCGGAAGCGGCCCAGGGCGGCACAGCAGCCGGTGTCTTCCCGCGGCACAGGAGCCGGTGTCTTGCGGCACACTCCTGTGCCGCGGCACACCGGTTGGGAAACGCTGCCTTAAGCACCATCCCTGTGTCTCTCTGTTAGCAGCCTGCTCCAGCCCAGCCCATTAGTCTGCTGCCCTTCAGTCCCTGCATAGAGTTCTGCCCACTTCCTGGTCCTTCTTCCCAGAAACCCCTGCTCCCAAAACATCAGTTGTAAAAGGACACCCTCTCTTCCTGTGGTGACATCACGTCCCTTGTTACCCTGGCAACTTCCTTCTGTGCCTGGCAGAGCCTTCTGCCTGGTTGATGACTTCCATTGAGAGGCTGATAGCTGGCTATCAGCATCATTGTTTCTTCAATGACCCACCCCCAGCGAGGCATCACCAGGCTGGCTTCATGAAGAAGTTTGCTGGTGTTATTCCCAGCCCTTGCTAAATTCAGGAATTTATGATTTTGCTCAGATTCTGCCACTCCACTGAATGTAGAGACTATGGGGAGTCTGCCACACCCCCTCATAACAATATAATAAAAATGCAATACATAATAATCAAGAAAGCAAATTTATTAAGCAGTGTTGGGCCTTATTCTTACATTTCTGGAATGCCAATGTAAATGATTATATATTTTTTCATTTTAATTTACTCACAGCATTATAGAATTTTTGTTGTTTGTTCTATTATCCCTTCCAGTGCTATTTTTCAAGAAAAAGTGGTGCCGGAACTCACCTTGAGCACCTCCCTTGTTCTCTTATAAATGGCAGTATTGCCCACTTGAGAGGTGCTGGAACAGTTCTGGCAAGTACTGGCTGGGGGGGAAACCCTGATCTCTTTCCCTCCATATACACTTCCTTTTTATATTTCATTCTTTTTCTTCTTAGGAAACAAGAATGTTTTATATATAATAGTTTTGACAATGAATTGTAATAACATAACCTTAATAAAATTATTAAAATTAAATGGCAACCTCACCCCTGTTTCCCCCTCACTGCTATCTGGGTTGGAGAAAAAGAGTTGAAGGAGAAAAGGATGGAGTCACTCATGAAAAGGTTAACAAAGGCCACCTTCCTCCATACCTTCTCACAGCTTCAAAAGTGCTCCAAGGACTGAAACAGCGACTTCTCAAAGGGCAGTGGGAGATGATAACTCCAATACTTATGTGCCTATTTAAAGCCAGCCCAGTCAGCAGGATCCTCTCAGCTTTGAGGAGAAAATAGTTTTAACATCAAGGCAACACGCTGGCAGCAAAATGCCTCAACAAGTCTGTCAGCATGCTAGACATGTCATGGCTAAATCCAGACCTTGAGCATCAGACGGACCACGCAGGGCATAGATGTGAAAGAGGGCCCAGATAAATGCATTTCGGGGTTTCAGACTTATGGTAGGACAAGCTGCAAATTATGCTCCATTTTGGTCTCGATGGCACTCAAGCCAAGGTCTCATTTGGTCCTGTTGTGAGCATTGTGTGTGAACTTTTTACATAAATTACACACTTTTGCAAAAACCCATCTCCTCTCCATCTTTGCTTGCCTTCTGCTGCATTATTGCTTCCTAGTCTTCCTTGGTCATGGCAATATCAAATAGTTCTTTGCCAAAATTGTTCTCACCTATAATCATAAACATCCTATTTCAAATCCCTGCATTGGTTTGCTGTCCTCTTCCATATCCTGCAGAAACTCTTTGGAGCATTCCACAATAGCCTTCACTTATCCCATTGTTCATCATCATCATCATCATCATCATCAAATTTATTTCCTGCCCTTCTCTGGCAGGATCCCAGTGTGTTTGACCATAGAATCATAGAATTGTAGAGTTGGAAGGGATCCAAAGGATAATCTAGTCCAACCCTTGCAATGTAGGGATCACAGCTAAAGAATCCTTGACAGATGACCATCCAATCTCTGTTTGGAAACCTCCAATGAAGGAGAGCCACCAATGTCCAACAGCACTTACCATCAGAAACTTCTTTGTAATGTTTAATCAGAATCTCCTTTCATGAGATTTTCATCCTTTGGTTCAGGTCCTATCCTCTGGAGCAGCAGAAAACAAGCTTGCTCAGTTTTCCAGGTGACAACCCTTCAGATCTTCTTTTCTCCATGCTAAACATACCCAGCTCCTTCAGCCGTTCCTCGTAAGGCTTGGTTCCCAGTCCCGTGATCATCTTGGTTGCCCTCCATTGCATATATTCCAGCTTGTCAACATCCTTCACAACACCGGCACTGTTTTCCTAGATGTAAAGCACTGGTTAAATGTGTGGCACTTACTGTAACAACTTCATGGTGAGTACCGGCACCTTTTTGCTGCTGCATCACACTGTTGATTCATGTTAAGCTTATGGTATCCCAAGACCCCTTTTCACATGTACTGCTAGTAAGCCAGGTGTCACCCATCTTATATTTGTGCAGCTTCTTCTTCCTGCCTAAGTACAGAACCTTACATTTGTCCCTTTTGAAATTCCTTTTTTTAGCTTCTGCCCAGTTCTCCAATCTGTTAAGGTCATTTTGAATTCCGATTCTGTCTTCTGTGACATTAGCTACCTCTCCCAGTTTGGTGTCATCTGCAAATTGGATGAGCATCCCCTCAATTCCTTCATCCAAGTTGTTTGTAAAGATGTCCAATGGAGCAAACTTGTTTTCTGCTGCTCCAGAGGGTATGACCCCAACCAATGGATTCAAATGACAAGATTCTGAAGAAATATTAGGAAGAACCTTTTGATGTAAGAGCTGTTTGACAATGGAAAGGACTACTCTGGAAGTTGGTGGGCTCTTCTTCATCTGAAGTCTTTAAACATAGGTTGGGTAGTCGTCTGTCAGGGATTATTTAGCTGTGATTCCTGCATTGCAGTGGACTGGACTAGATGACCCTTGGGTCCTCCTTCCAACTCTGCAATTCTATGATTCTACCCCTCAGATGACCAATTCCAATCCAGCTCTCTCAATCCCAACATGGACTCTTGAGTTTAGCCAGAACCTCATGAGTGAAGGAGAGAGAATTTTCTTCGTGTACAAGAAATCAAGGTAGGCTTCTGACAGAACCTCTTACATATCACTACACATGTTAAGAGACAAACTTAGGTTTTGCTCCTTTGACCCTCGGAGTCAATTCTGTTTTGACTGCGCTGTCATGCCACCTTTTCTTTCTTTCTTTCTTTCTTTCTTTCTTTCTTTCTTTCTTTCTTTTTCAGAAGTGACACTAGTGTTTAACTAGTGGGTTGCAATATCCCCCCAGACATGGCCATTTATATTTCCTGTTTTGGTTTTGACTTGTATTTTTACCCCAACTCTTGTTTCAATGACACTCTAAAAGCTCTAGTTACTGGTCAAAAAACTTACACAATTCACCTGCAGCTTGAAAGCCAAGTGAAAAGAGAAGGGGAGATGTGTAACAACAAAAAAATATGTACAGAACGTTCACGATTCTTTGAGGCTCTGAAATAGCTACTCGCCTGCAGCGAGTAAGAATTGCCCCCAGGCAGCAAAGCAGGGGAGAGAGTTAGTTCTATTTACCTTGTATGTTAAGCCCATCAGTACCGGTATATTGAACTTGACAAACATTGGCACATGGACTGACTTGCATATTTACTGGTGCAAAAGAGAGAGAAAAGGAGAATTCCTAGATGCCAAAATCCAAGTTTGAGGCCCATACTCTTTGTTGAGAGAACCCCAGCAGAGTTTTAAAGTCTCAAAATATGTAGTAAAGGATGGAAATATAGGTTGTTAAACTTTTAAAATATGCCCTTCCAAGTGAGGTGTTCATTGTGAGTTCCAGCACCTCTTTTTCTAGGATAATAGCACTGGATACAACCCAATTAATCTAGTAAGAACAAGCAAGAACAGGCTTTGTCCATCAAATGTTCCATGAAAAAGTTGCTCCATACTTGTTGCATAGAATCTAACAATGAGAAAACCATCTTCTCTCACCTGAATCTGGAGTGCCCCCAACATGTGTGCACTCAACTGCTTTGGCAGAATTGACACTGCTGAAGGTGCCACATAATACCAATTCCACAACTCAGTGAATTAGTGTGGCAGCACCTGCACTTTGGACCTCCCTGCCTATTGAGATCAAGCAGAACTCCCTGCCTATTGAGATCTAGCCAGATGCTTAGAATGTTGAGGTGATTTTCATCTGTTTTAGTATTTTAACTTTTGTATGGGTGGTGGTGATGTTTTTAATAATAATAATTTTTATTAAATTTTCAATTTTACATTTCAAAATAAACATTTTACAAACTTCAAAATAACCAATGACTGCCCTTCTTCTCCTTCATGTTACATATCATTCCCGCATATTTTCCATGCAAATCAGTTTTCCACTTTTACAGTCATCAAAAATTATTTACTCTGTTTAAATTATCATAGTGCTGCCAGTGTTTACAGCTTATAGTTATTTTCCATATATTTATTTATTTATTTTTTATATTAAGGATATTCTTGATTTGCAAAGGTATATGCATTGTTTCTTTCTTGTTCTTTCCATGTAACATTTTTATACAGCAGTTTCATTTGATGAGACATTAGGGAGAGAAGGGGGAGAGGTGTGGGTAGGATGGGGAGATGGGTAGGATGGGGTGGCGGTATTTCTAATTTACTTAATATATGCAGAGTTAAGTGTCAGCGTTTTTTGTTCAGGTTCTTCGTTGTTTGCTTGTGTTCTTTTAGTGGTGAGAGAGGTCAGGGTTGGTGTCGAGTGTGATTTTTCATTTGTGGTAGGCTGTGGTGATCTTTGGTTTCCTGCGTGAGAGGGGTGGGTGAGTGTTTTTGGTCAGGTTAGCCAAATTGATTTGTATGCTGCCGGTAGATTTCTGTCATTGTCTATTTGGGCTGTGTGTGTGATGAAGGGGAGCCATACCGGGATGAAGGTGTCTTCTTCTGTTTGTCCCCGTGTCAGTTTCAGCTTGTTGGTTAGTTTTTCTAGTAGGGCTGTTTCCCATACTACTTGGTACCATTGGTCCATATTTGCTCCTGACAGGTCTTTCCAATGCCTGGTAACGATGTTTCTGGCTGCTGAAAGTAAATGGGTGATGAGTTCTTTGTGATGTAAGTGGGCATTGCTGTCTTGGAAGATGTTTAGCAAGACCAATTCTGGGGTGATTTCTAGAACTTGTTTGGTTATTTTAGCTATTTCTTGCATGATTGGTGTCCAGAATCGTTGGATTTCGGGGCATTCCCACCACATATGGAGATATGTACCTGTGGAGATGCATCCTCTCCAACATTTTGGTGAGGTTCCTGGGCATATCAACGCTAATTTTCTTGGTGTCAGGTACCATCTGTAGGTTAGTTTCAGAGCGAGTTCTCTTCTTTTCATTGATATGGATTTAAAGGGTGGTTGGTGGTGATGTTTTTATTGATTTTTCTGTTTTATCTTTTGTAGAGCAGTCTAAGGCTTTTTTTTTTCAATCAAGCAGTGTATAAATGTTATGAAATAAACAAATACCGGTAACTAGCTTCTGGGGTGAGGATGTACAGTAACCAGATCAGCTTTCCCCAAAATTAAGAACAGAAGAACTTGGCTGCTGGATCAGAACAATGGCCCGTATGTCATCCCAAACAGGTGCCCCAATTGTAAAGCCACAAGCATGACCTGAGCACAAGAGCAATCTCCCCTGCTTAGGTTTCCAGCAGCTTTAATTCAGAAGCATTACCACCTCCAGCCACGGAGGCAGAGCTATAGTCATCATGGCTATTAATCTTTGATAGCCATGTCTAATCCTCTTTTAAAGTCATCCAAGTTGGTGGCCATCCCTGTCTCCTGTGGGAGCAAGTTCCATAGTTTACCTATGTGCTGTATGGAAAAAGTCTTTTCTTTTATTCTTCCTGAATAAGCTGACCATAAGTTCTAGTGCTGTGAGAGAGGCTGAAAAATGTTTCTCTTTCTCTACTTGCTGGGAGGATGCTGGGAGCCGAATTGGTCCAGCAGCGTCTGGAGACTGAAAAAGGTCACTGCTCTGTTTTGAAGGGCTGTGAAGGGCTGTAGAGTTAACAGACCCTAAGTGGGGAGAGCAGGAGGGGCATTTGTGGTTGTCCATCAATGGTGAGCACCTGGCAGGCAGTGAGGCCACCTGGTCACTGCCTTCTCCATTAGGGTGAAATGCAGTCTATTTCAATTATAGCAATTATGTCGAAATCTGGACCTATGCATATAAAAGAGCAGATGTACAGTTTATGAATATATGTGCACCTCTTTTGCAGTGACTGATAAGTGACAGTCCTTGATTCCAGCAAAGCTAATGCAGTATCAGAGCAATACACTCTTGAGTGGTCCCTGGTTATTAAAACTGTTGCTGTCACCCTCTGGATGATTTGTGGGCAGTGCAGGGGGGGCATTGAGGCCAATTGCTTGAATGCTCAAATGCACTGCAAGCACCTCCAGGAAGGTCACAACTGATTACTTCCGGGGGGGGGGGGGAGAGAGGAAACCCACACATGTAAATTTTGGGGCTGAATCAGGAGATAAGCCCTGTAGTCAGGATTCCTGTAGTCTGCCTCCAATAAGTACAGTACTATTGCCAACCGTCTTGTGGCTTCAACCAGGTGCAATGCTAAACGAAAACAAGTTGCAGTGATCTTGGGTGCTTGCATCCTCCCACCGCCTGGCACAGCTTGCAAGAATTTCAAAAGCTTTGTGTCCATTTTGTACCACTGACTGGTTGCTGTGATGCCTGAACATGGATAATCTGTGGTTAATCTTAACGATGGTTTGTATGAACAAGATGACTTCAAACTGTGGTTTACAAGGTTGGTTTCTTTTGACAAACCATAGTTAAGACTAACCACTGTTATGGGTAGTTTGGGATGGCATGCTAAAGAGTGTTCAATTTAAAACAGAAAATTCTGATCTCCTCTTGGTGGCCATGCCAGGGGTGGGCAGACATGAACCTGTGTGTAAAGCCATCTTTTATGAAGAAAATGATATTGGAATCTGATACCCTAGCAGTATTCAGCCACCATTCCCCAGATTTACCCAGCACAGCCTGTCTCTGAACTGCCTAAGGAGCCATTGGTTTTGCAATCATAGCTTGGCAGCCTTACCAAACAACATCAATTTCTTTTCTGACCCTGGAATAGAACACTTGAGTATTGAGTTCTTGACCCTTGTCTTTGAAGCTATGAATGCTTTCCCTTTGTGATCCAGCAATAAAACTAAGTCCTCAGGGATATAGACCCAACCGCAGCACCTTAGCTATTAGCAAAACCGTCACAGCCCCTTCTCCTCCTGATGGCTGTATTAATCTGCTTGGGACTCCCTGGCTGTGACCAGACATATTTTGATCCTGTTAGACCTTCTTATATGACGTACTGATGGCAAGATTAAAAGGGATGGCAAATTCTCCTGATTTCAGATTCAGGTTTCTAGCCCCCATGGCCACAAAGAAATCAGCTCTGGGGGAGGAAAAATAAGTCATATTTAGGGGCCAAGGAACTGTGGCTGTGGCTTTGCGCGCCACTTCGGGGTCTATGCATGGCTGTCTCTGCACCTCCACAAAGGGGGATAATCAGCAAAGAGGCATTTATCAGCAAAGCTGTGCGGGCCACTAATCTCTCAAGGCATTTGTGTAATCAGGCCTTTACATGGACGGTTGCAGAGAGGAGAATGAGAGCGAGGGAGAGCTCTCTGCTAATGCAACTCAAGCCCCTCCAAACCCTCCTCCATCAGTGCCGTGGACAACTGGCCTACTTTGCAGCCTGAGGTCAAAGCAGCTTAATGAAGGAGCTTGCATTATCTCCTGCTCCCATAACCTTCCCTCCTTCCCCATGCCCCACTGATGTGGGAGCCAAGAAAAGCTCTCCATTAGCAATCAGCTTTGGGCCCCTTTCCAGCAAAAGTGTCCTTCAGCCGTCAAACTGTTCAGGCCCAAAGCCCCTTTCAAAGGGGCTTAGCGAAGGCAGCTTCTCAAGCGCTCAATGCAGGGATAAAAATTAAGGGTTCTAATTCTAGAAGGTAAGTACTGCTTGGATCAGAGGCGAGCCTGATGAGTGAGCATCACGTCGCAGCCTCCAAACTAGCAAGGTTGGTCGGAGCTGTGGCAGGGCATCTAATGGAGGGCTAGGCAATTCTTCCCAGCCTCAAGGGTCATGTTTCCTTCTAAGCAGCCTTCTGGGGGCCACAGACCAGGACTGGGCAGGCCAATAAGCAAAAGTTGCCGGAATGAGTGCCAATTTACTCACATGCCCTCTCTATCCTCCATCCAGGCAAGAGGGAAACATTTTCAGAGTTCAGGGACACTGGGCTTGTGATTCTGAAGGTATTTGGTATGTTAACCGTGCATAGGAAGGATTTGGGCAGGGCTCTCTCGCAGCCCTACCTAGAGATGCGACTGGGGATTGAACCTGGGACCAGTGGCAGACTTTGGGGCCTCAAATTTCAGCAGCATCCTGCTCAACACCAAAATTCAGCACACACACTCAACCTCTCTCTTTCCATTCTACAACACAGCTGCAGTACTTCCTGTAGTGCTCCTGATGCTCCGCACACTGTGTGACTGAATCCGACATGCCCCCCCTAAATCTGCCTCTTCTGGGACTCTCTACATGCAAATGGTGCACTCTATCACTGAGCTATCTCCTTCCCCTAGCCACAATAAACAAGATTCTAGTCACTGTTCTGAAGAATCACGCAGCGCATAGTTCAACTATGGAGCTTGCTCCCACAAGAGGCACTGATGGCCATCAACTTAGATGGTTAGATAAAATCATGGAGGGGAGGGCAGCTGATGGCTGTTAGCTATGGTGGATATGTTCTGCCTCCACAGTTGGAGACAGCAAAGCTTTCTGAATACCAGTTGCTGGAAACCTAAGGAGGGGAGGGTGCTGCTCTTGTGCTCGGATCCTGCTTGTCAGTTTCCCATAGGCATCTAGCTGGCCACTGTGAGGACAGGATGCTGGACTAGATGGACTATTGGCCTGATCCTGCGAGGGTCTTCTTATGTTCTTAAGTATTGATTGAATTAAGTAGGAACATCTGAAGCTGTCTGATACTGAGTCAGACCATTCATCCATCAAGCTCACTGTAGTCCACACTGACTGGCAACAGCTTTCCAGGATTTCAGGAAAGGGACATTCCTAGCTCCATCTGAGGATGCAGAGGATGGACCCGGAGACCTTTTTGTACGAAGCATGTGCCCCCCCCCCCCTGAAGTACAGCCCTTTCAAAAGAAAAAAAAAATCCTGGGGGGTTTTCACCTCAAAAAAAATAAATCCATCCATGTTTTCCTGTCTGTCCAGGTTAACACACAACCCCAGACTAGGACTGTGGGAAGCTGTCCTGGCTGCCCCTTAACAATGTTCCATTGTGATGCAATAGAAACACATCAGGATTTTGAAGCATATGCTGGCCGTGGTGGTGCTCAACCTCCAGATACTGCAATAATGTAATCACGGGCAGTTTATGCAGCATGAAATTGCCCGAATCTGTTCAGGAAGAATCATCCATAGCAAAAGGGTTTGGTGGTGGGGGATGTTTGTGCAGCTCATGGGAAGAAAACAGGAGAGGGAGGACATCAGTCAGAGAGAATTCTCCCCCACCCCCCACACAACTCCCTATCACCCAATGCAATTGACTGTAAATATTTCACACACTTGCAAAATTAACTACAGAAATGGTGGCGGTCCCTGGCTTAGGTGGGTTTTTTTGGTTTTTTGTTTAAAGAGAGGCTTGGACAAATGCATAGAGAGTAAGCTGGTCAGAAGCTGTTTGCTTCTTGGTTTGGAAACTGAGTCCAGCACAGAACGCAGTGAAGGATGGAATGAGAACGTGTGAACCTCCCAACTTCCCTTGAGGCCAGTCGGATCCTGCCCCCCCCCACCCCCACTGCTGGTTTTAAGCTAGAAAGCCTCGTACTGTTTGGGATCCCTATACCCAAAATACTGCCTTTCCACGTATTTATTTATTTGTTTCATAAAATTTATAACTGCTTGATTGTAAACAAAATAAAGTGGGGGAGGGGGAGGAAGTCTCAAAGCAGGTTACAGAAAGGATAAAACAAGAAAGGAGAAGTAACAACCATAATACTTTCGAAGGGTGAGAATAACAATAGACTGAAAACGGATTAAAACCCACATCAATTTTCTAGGCATCTGGACATCTTTGTCTAAACAAAAATGTTTTTAGCCGGTGCTAAAAAGAATACAATGAAGCCAGCTGCCTGATATGAATAGGCAGGGAGTATCAAAGTGCAGGTGCTGCCACACTACTTACAAATGCAGGATAGGTATGCGGCACCTGTAAGAGCGCCAGTTCTGCCAAATGAAATGGTCAAGTGGGCATAAATGGGGTAAGGCCATCTTGCAGGTAAATTGGTCCCAAGTTGTTAAGGGCTTTGTATAATAATAACACACTGAACTTGGCCTGGTAGCAAAACAGCAGCCAGTGCAGATCTCTGACCTCAGGTGTGATATGCTGACAATGTCTCAGTCCTGTCAGCAACCAGGCTGCAGCATTCTGCACTAACTCCATCTTTTGGATCAATGCAAGGGAAGCCCCACATAGAACACATGGCAGTAATCCAGTCTTGAAGTAACACATATGAAGAAGGAGAGCTGCTGCCAGTCAGTGTAGACAATTCTGAGCTAGATGGACCATTGGCCTGACTCTCAGTATAAGCAGCTTTCAATGTGCCTATGAAACTAGCTTAGTTTATGCAGGTAAAGTTCATGTCTGTTACTCTGCCTGCTTTTACATCTGGCACCTGGAAGGTTGCCCATAATATGCGGCCCTCAGGCTGAAAAGGGTTCCCTGCCACTGTTAGAAATAATACCCTGGTTCCAACCCTCCAACCATTATTAGCCTGAGGGTAATGGTGGCATATTGGCATCACCAGTGGAAATAGGGTTACTATCACCAGAGTGTTGCTTTAAAGTAAATGGATGGTCTATTGTACTTGTAGGGGCAACTTTGAAAGGCCTTTTAGGTCATGGCTGAAAATCCAGTGATCTGAGAACTCAGCTGTTCGGAAAGTAAACTTTCCTTTTGGTGCCTTTCCAGTCAAAATGTGCCCCTGCTTTCTTCAATGTAATTAAATCAGGGGATGGACGCTTAATTAATGGTGAGTGGCAGACACAGGGGGTATTTTCTTGGTTCTCCCGCCAATAGAACAAAGTTTAATTAAGCAAGAAAAGTACCAAAAGGAGGACATTTCACTTGGCTAATTTGAGAACCACAGCAGAAGGGGGTAAGGTGAACAGTTTGTTGTTGCTTAATCTTTAATCAAAACTCTTTTGTTGCCCAGAAATGAAAGCCAGCTTGAAATGTTCATGTTCACCACTATATAGGGTTTGCCTATAAGACGCCATGGTTCAAATGCAACACAGCAGGGCTTCCCTATCACTTGGCACACCACTCACAAATACCAGACCGTGGGCACCTGAAGGGAGGTAATCTGCCCCACAGCAAGTTTAAGGTAAAGGTAAAGGGACCCCTGACCATTAGGTCCAGTCGTGTCCGACTCTGGGGTTGCGGCGCTCATCTCACATTATTGGCCGAGGGAGCCGGCGTACAGCTTCCAGGTCATGTGGCCAGCATGACTAAGCCGCTTCTGGCGAACCAGAGCAGCGCACGGAAACGCCGTTTACCTTCCCGCCGGAGCGGTTCCTATTTATCTACTTGCACTTTGACTTGCTTTCGAACTGCTAGGTGGGCAGGAGCAGGGACCGAGCAACGGGAGCTCACCCCATCGCAGGGATTCGAACCGCCGACCTTCTGATCAGCAAGCCCTAGGCTCTGTGGTTTAACCCACAGCGCCACCTGGGTCCAGCAAGTTTAGTGAGTTATAAAACACTGAATCATGAGATAACATATGGCTAAGGGGAGATCTGCTGGCAATCCAAAAGACAGAACACAATTCAGTAGTTCTTTGCGCAGAGGATAGTTAAAAAATGGAACTCACTCCCACAGGAAGCAGTGGTGGCCACCAACTTGGAAGGCTTTAAAAGGATTAGAAAAATGCATCGAGGAGAGGGCTGTGCTACTAGCTGCAATGGCTATGCTTAATCTCCACGGGTTGCAGGCATGCTTCTGCAGACTAGATGCAGGAGACCCCAGGAGGGGAGAGGGCTCTTATGCTCAAATCCTGCTTGCTGGTTTCCCACAGGCATTTGAGTGGCCACTGTGAGAAGAGGAGAATGGACTAGAAGGGCCACTGGACTAATCCAGGAGGGGTCATCTTATATTCTTATGCCTGCTTTGCACATTACAGTACTTAAAAAACAACCCTACAACAGTGTTGGGAAACCTCAGTCCCAGGGACCAAGTGCATCCCTGGTGACCTCACGATCCAACCCTTGGGACTCCCGTCGGGCTTTACCTCCTCCTCATCCATTCCTTCTTTCCATAGGCCACGCTCCATACTACCTATGCTTTGTATCCTTCTTGAGTGCTTTTGCCTGGCTGGAATGTGCCCTTGAACTCTGCTCATGCCCCTTGCCTCCCTCCCAGCCTGGCTTGCGGCCCAAAGGAGGTTGCCCAGGAGAGAATGCGGCCCTCGGGCTGGAAGAAAGGTCCCTGGGTGATAGCCTAGAATGCGAAAATTAATAGCCACCATATCTGTAACATAACATTTCTGGTTTCAGTGTCAACCTCCCTATTAATCCTGACAGGAAGCCTCTTCAGAGTCCCTTTCGCTGAACCACTCCAACATAATTAGCCAATTTAACGGGTTTTTTAGTTTGCATCTCGGCTCTTTCATCTGATAAAGCGGCACCATCGCTCTTCAAACTGGACCGTGAATGGGGGAGGCAGAGACAAAGCTGACAGAGGCTCCCCCCGCCTCCCCCCCTAATGAACACATACACACACTCGCATTCTTATTAATCCTGCACTGATTTCTCCCACCACAGGTCTTCCAGCGGCGTGAGGATGGCTCCGTGAATTTCTTCCGCGGGTGGGAAGCTTACAGGGATGGTTTCGGGAAACTGACTGGAGAACACTGGCTCGGTAGGTGCATCTTGGCCATTATTATCACAGCTTTGGGGAAGAAGCAGAGAGGTGGCTTTATTTTTATCCCACCTTTTGCACCAAGTTACTCAATGTGGTGCACATGATTCTCCTCCTCCTTTTCATCCTATCCTCACAACAACCCTGTGAGGTAGGTTATAGGCTGAGAGGCAGTGACTGGCCCCACCCCGTGAGCTTCATGGCCAAGTGGGGGATTTGAACCCAGGTCTCCCAGGTACTAGGTAAAGGTAAAGGTACCCCTGACCATTAGGTCCAGTCACGGATGACTCTGGGGTTGCAGCACTCATCTCGCTCTATAGGCCGAGGGAGCCGGTGTACAGCTTCCAGGTCATGTGGCCAGCATGACTAAGCCGCTTCTGGTGAACCAGAGCAGCACACAGAAACGCTGTTTACCTTCCCGCCAGAGCGAAATCTACCGGTATTTATCTACTTGCACTTGACGTGCTTTCGAACTGCTAGGTGGGCAGGAGCTGGGACCGAACAACGGGAACTCACTCCGGTTGCGGGGATTCGAACCGCCAACCACCTGATCGGCAAGCCCTAGGCTCTGTGGTTTAGACCACAGCGCCACCTGCACCCCTACTCCCAGGTCCTAGTCCTCATTTAATCCCCACAATAACCCTGTGAGGTAGGTTAGGCAGAGAGGCAGTGACTGGCTCACCCAAGATGGTGGTCCTCATTGCCTCCTGTGGGAGTGAGTTCCATAGTTTAACTATGTGCTGCATGGAGAAGGACTTTCTTTTATCTGTCCCAAACCTTCCATCATTCAGCTTCACTTGATACCCATGAGTTCTAGTGTTATGAGAAAGGAAGAAATGCCCACTCTCTCCAGGTCATGCATAATTTTACAAACTTCTATCATGTTGCCTTTTACTGCTTTTTTCTCAAAACCAAAAAGTCCCAAACGCTGCAACCACCTGTTCACTTTGGAATTTCCCTGTTATGCCAGCCTCGACCCATTCCTGGATGAGCTGCACGCCAGCGAGCAGAAACCTCTGAATCAAAACTGTTGGGGTTTGCAAAGAAAGCTGCTGTTGGCTGTTGTGGAGATGATTTCTACCTAAAGAGCCTGCAGCCTGCAAGTATAACTTAAAATACTGGTAATTAAAGAGAACACCAGGTGTGATGGAGGAGAGGTTTGAAAAAGGGAGAGGAGGAGTCATCACTCACGGCAAATGACAACCTCCCCCAAATCACCTCTTAATTGAGAAATGATCAGCAGGACTCCTTCTCCCCACTCAGCACCCACATCTGGAGAGGTGCTTTTGCAAGTCCTAATTGATAGGCAGCGACATGGAGAAAGTGGATGGTTTTTCTCCCTCTCTCATAACACTGGGACTTGTGGACATGCAATGAAGCTGAGTGTTGGAAGATTCAGGACAGATCAAAGAAAGGACTTCTTCACTTCCTCCCACCGGATGCAGTGATGACCACCAGCTTGTATGGATTTGAAAGATTGGACAAATTCATGGAGGAAAAGGCTATCAATAGCTACTAGTCATAATGGCTATGTTTTGCCTCCACAGTCAGAGACAGTAATACCAGTTTCTGAATACCACTTGCTTTGGAACCACAGGAGGGGAATGTGCTGCTCTTATGCTCGATTCCTGCTTGTGGGTTTCCCAGTGGAGCATCTGGTTGTTTACTGTGAGAACAGGATGCTGGACTAGATGGGCCATTTGCCAGATCCAGCAGGGCTTTTCTTATGTTTGTACATCCTTAGAATCATAGAATTGTAGAGTTGGAAGGGACTCTGAGGTCTGAGGGTCATCTAGTCCAACCCCATGCAATGCAGGAATCTCCACTAAAGCATCCATGACAGGTGACCATCCAACCTCTGCTTAAAAACCTCCAATGAAGTACAGTCCACCACTTTCTGAGAAAGTCGGTTCCACAGTTGGAACAGCTCTTACCAATCAGAAAGTTCTTTCTGACGTTGTGTCAGAATCTCCTTAATTGTAACTTAAGGGTAACTACCCAGTGCAGAATCTTGAATCTCCAATATCTGCACATCACACATTTTAAAAGGTAAAGGACCCCTGACCGTTAAGTCCAGTCACGAACGACTCTGGGGTTGCGGTGCTCATCTCGCTTTACAGGCCGAGAGAGCCGGCATTTGTCCACAGACAGTTTTTCCGGGTCATGTGGCCAGCATGACTAAGCCGCTTCTGGTGAAACCAGAGCAGCGCACGGAAACGGCGTTTACCTTCCTGTCGGAGCAGTACCTATTGATCTACTTGCACTTTGATGTGCTTTCGAACTGCTAGGTGGGCAGGAGCAGGGACCGAGCAACACGGTTCGAATCGCAGCATTCTACATGCCTGGATAGGCTTGCTTAAACAAAAAAATGTTTATAGCCAGTGCTGAAAAGAGTGCAGCAAAGGCACCTGTCTGATGTCAATAGGCAGGGAGTTCCAAAGTTTGTATTTCCTCGTTTATAAAATGCAGTGTCTGACAAACAGTAATGTATGTATTGAAGGACACATCTATGTCCCACATATAAACTGATTTGAAACTCATTTAATAGGGCTGAAGAGGATCCATGCCTTGACCACGCAAGCCAGCTACGAGCTGCGCATTGACCTAGAGGACTTTGATAATGGCACAGCTTATGCACATTATGGAACATTTTCGGTGGGTTTGTTCTCTGTCGACCCTGAGGAAGATGGCTATCCAGTTACTATTGCTGACTATTCTGGGACAGCAGGTAAGTGCCTGGTGCCTAGGGCAGAGGGGATATATGTGAGAGGGGAAACAGATACTTATGTGCACTGAAGATGTGAGCTGTGGAAGTTTGGGATATATGCCTCTTTGTGGATCACCAGGAAAGAAGGAAGGTAGGAAGGAAGGCCATTTGCTCTGTGCTCAAAATACCGTGCATTATATCCAGAACAGCACCGATGCTAACAGCATTGGAGCAATCAGGCCTGTCAGAACGGCAAATTTCCACTTCAAAACAGCTGCTCAGAATTGAAACTTCAGGTCAGAAATTGACATTTCACCCTGACAGAAAGAACGTTTAGGTCGGAACGTCCAATTTGCAAGGAAGAATTTAGATCTCAGCTGTCAGGGACTAACTCAGAAAGCAAATATTTATAGTTTTATTGACGTAAAACAAAACAAAATTTTATTTCAACTGAATTGCAAAACCCTTTCTGAAATGTAGAGCTACAGTTCTGTTCATTTGTTTAGCCTCACCAAAACCTGCACCTTTAGTTTTTCAGCCTTCCATTACTTTGTCCCAGAATGTTGACATTAATACCCCTAGTGCAGATCTGGCGCCACCTTTTAGCCACAATGGCTGTGCTTTGTCTCCATGGTTGGAGGCAGTAATGCTTCTGAATACCAGTTGCTGGAAACCTCAGGAAGGGAGATTGTGCTTGTGCCAGAATCCTGCTTGTGAGTTTCCTACAGGCATCTGGTTGGTCACTGTGAGGACAGGATGCTGGACTAGATGGGCCACTGGCCTCCTCCAGCAAACTCTTATGTTCTTACAGACCTGCTCAGAGCTTTTGGAGCAAATTTCAACAGGCTGTCTGTGGAATTGGGGTGGCAGATGTCCCTGTCCACCAAGTGGCCCTTTCCAAAGACCTCACCCCACCCTGACAAATGACTCTTTCCCCCTGCAGGCGACTCGTTCCTGAAGCACAATGGCATGAAGTTCACCACCAAAGACTTGGACAACGACCACTCAGAGAACAACTGTGCCTCCTTCTACCATGGGGCCTGGTGGTACCGCAATTGCCACACCTCCAACCTGAACGGGCAGTACCTGAAGGGCCACCACAGCTCCTACGCCGATGGCATCGAGTGGTCCTCGTGGACAGGCTGGCAGTACTCCCTCAAGTTCACCGAGATGAAAATCCGGCCTGTCAGAGATGAGAATTAGCTAAGTCCCCTTCCCACACCACCCTACTTGTTCTCTATCCCCACCCCACCCACACCCACACCCCCAGTCCCCCGTAGCTCAGTGTTGTTTTTTTGTCTGAGTCTGGGGCAGCAGGACCCGAAAGAGCCCCCTTCCCACCAACCAATGTTTTAATACTTCAAGAGTTCCCCTTGATGTGCACAGCCGGTTCCTGGAAGCAAAGGCACCAGCTCTACCTCTTCCAAAGCAAGGGTTGTCTTAAGTCCACAAGTCTCCCATATAAACACAAGCAAGAAGGATTTCCCAGCAGCACAATGGAAGCCATCTTACTCACCCCCCACCCCGAAGACAACGAAGACTACTTATTACTCTTATTATGAAAAAAGAGAGATGCTTTGATAGCCAAAGAACCTGGCCCCTAGAATGTGTGAATCTCTTAGTGGCCCAAGCATATCCAGCATCCCACCCCATAGTAGAGATGTAATCATGTTATTTATAACAACAGCCTGATCTTTAGGCAAGGTGAGCTCACATGCAAGGCCAGGCTGAGGGAGGTGAAATAGACCCACGGCAAGGAAGGAAGGCTTTGTGTCAGTGCTGAGAATGACTGGCAGTGCTTCAAAGCAAACCCAAAGGAAAATATTGTTGTGCTGTCAGGAAATCATACCTCATGGATTGCACTGAAAAGGACTCCTGGATCATAGAATTGTAGAGTTGGAGGGACTCAAAGAGTAATCTACTCTAGTCCACTGCGAAGCAGGAATCACAACTCAAGAATCCCTGACATATCCAACCTCTGTTCATTTGGTGTGAGCTTGCCTCGCTGTCACAACCAGGGACGTCAAGAGAATTTTGAAGGAAACAGGAGCAGGAATTACTGAAACAGTTTGCTTATTCGCCTTCTTGTCTGGAACAGAAATCATTCCAATGATTATTATCAGTATTTGCCTTTGTTGTTGCTTCCAGTCTGCCGATGATCTGTAACCGATTATGCTACACACACACCCCGATCTGCACTGCATTTCCTTTGCATTAAATAAATGCGGTGGGATAATGTAATGACAGCATATGTCACTTGCGTAATTTATTGTGTAAGTTACATTATTTCATCACAGCAGATGAGATGAGTAGTTTTGGTGGAAGAGAAAAAGGAGCGGAATGGAAATGGTGTTACATGCGACAGCTACAGGGCAGAACCAAAAGGGATGTCTTCTCACATCTCTAGTCACAACACTTTCTTTGTGTTGCTGCATGAAGACTGGAGGGTGCCCCACTGTTCTTATGGACAAAAGGACAAACCAAGCACCAGGGTGAAGGATGGAGTCAGCACCTCAAGAGTAATGATTTGCACCAGGACATGCAAACCAAGAATGGCCAGCCTTTTGAAACTGTGAGAGACAGAGGTAACAAGGCAACCACAGGCCCTGAGCCAAAAGATTCTGATCAAGAAAACACACTGGAGGTTGTGAGAAAGAGCCACAAGCAAGGAGGGGGCTGTATTTTCAATGGGGCAGAGCTCAGTGGTAAAGCAGAAGATGCAGAAGATCCCAGGTTCAATCCCCAGCATCTCTCTCCAGGTAGGGCAGGGAGAGACCCACTGTCTGAAACCCTGGAAAACTGTAAACAATACTGAGCTAGATGGACTAATGGTCTGTCTCACCATAATAAGGCAGCTTCCACGTTCATAAAGAGCATCCGCAGCTCAGTGCCAGAGTACCTGCTATGCATGCAGAAGGTCCAGTGCTTTTTTTTTTTCCAGTCGGAGTGTGTCAAAGCACAGTTCTGGCACTTCTCAGGTGGGTGCCATTGTGGGCTGGCGATCCTCCCACCTGCTTCTTGCCTTTATGTACTTCTGAGAAGCCCAAAGCAAACATTTCAAATCAAAATGGAAGCTGGTCAGCATGTGTGAGTCTACAATTTTTTAGAACTATGACTCCACCTAGCTCCTAGCCGTGATTGGTCAAGCTATGGGGCAGGGCCAATTCATATTCCATTTTCTTCAATCAGTCTCTCGTGTAGCAGCGGCAGCTTTAAGCTTTTCAGCCAGGCCTCTACTGTTGCACGTGTGTGTGTTTCTGCAAGGGCTTTTCTGAGCTGCCCTAGCCACCTGCCTGAATTTAAGAGAAAAAGGGAAGCAGGGGTGCATTTATCTGACCTGCACCAGAACCAGGGGTGACCTCCAAACCGGTTAGGGAGCCAGCTTGCAGTAGTTTTTAGCACCTCCGTGGGTTTGTTGTCAAACCAGCAATTGTTCAGGGTTGCCCTGAGTTGCCCGACGACTTACTGTAACAACTTTGTGGTGAGTTTCAGCACCTACTTTTCTTGTGGATGGGGTGGGGGGAAGCACTGAGAAGGCCGAGGTTCAATATCTGGCATCCCCAGACTGGGCTGGGTTGACTCCCTATTTGAAACCCCGGAGAACCTCTGCTAGTTAGTTTTGACTGTACGAGGCTAGATGGACCAACCGTCGGACTTTGTATAAGGTAGCATCCTGTGTTCCTAAGGAGGAATTTGCCCTTGTGTCTCAGTTCTGCAGAAAGCAAAAAGGGCAGGCACCTCTGAAGAATCACATTGCCTTCAGATGAGGGAGCAGGCTGTGATGTAATAAAGGCAGAATTAATGCATGCCCCAAAACCCAGCAAATCCTGCTTGAGCACCCAGTGTTTCCCTGCACACACATAGGCAAATGAGGCTCACATTTCACATGGTGACTATCAAATTCTCTGTGGTCCATATATCTAGGGGGGAAAGTTTTAAATGGGGAAAGCTCAGCCTAGAGCATCCTCTTGAGATGCAGAAGGTCCCAGCTTCAGCCCCTGCCATTTCCAGGTAGATCTGGGAGACCTCCTGCCTGAAACCCCTGGAGAACCACGTTCAATCAGGGTAGATAATACCAACCTAGGTGGGCCAATGGTCTGACACGATATAGGGCAGCTTCCTATGCTCCTATTTAACCACAAGGTTAAAAAAAACCCGTGAGGTTTTTTCAGAACCATGAGAACCAGGATCTTGACAAATGTAGGGCTCTAGCTCAGTAGCAGAGCATCTGAGTGTCATGCAAAAGGTCCCAGGTTCAATCCTTAATGGCATCTTCAGGTAGTGCTTGAAGAGACTCTTGCCTGAAACCCCTGGAGAGCTGCTGCCAGCCAGTGTAGAGAATACTGAACTAGGTGGAACAATGACTCTGTTCAAGGCAGCTTCCTTTGTTCCCCAAAGCCTCCCCAAAGACCATTCGACTGATCAAATTGGCTCTTGATAATAACTGCACTGCCACCCAATTCCAGAATCTGGGATTCCCACTGGCACTAATGCTTGCAAGTGCTTCACACATCATGCTTCTATAAATACGGGGGGAGGGGGACCACTGTCCACATGTCCAAACAGGCACATGGGCTGTCAGTCAGTGGGAGAGGACCTGCTTTGCATACAGAAGGTCCCAGGTTTGACTACCAGCATCTCCCATTAAAAGTGAATCATGGACAGCAGACATGAGAATGGCCTGTACCCCAAGTTATTTGGAGAGACTGGCTGCCAGTCAGAATAGCCCATTCTTTGTTAGATGGAGCAATGATCTAACTCAGCTTCACTATCACAACTTCCATGGTCCTGTAGGAAATGCATCATGTGTGAAGCAGCTCCAAGGGTGGCTATCAGTCTACTTACCTTTTCCTTACCAGGAAAATATGGGCTCCACAGCTCCCACATTCGGTGAGGATTAAACTTTCAATAGACTATCAGGATCAGGAAAAAACCAACAACAACTCTCGCTATTATTCTTTCTCACTGCCCCCTCTCACTGTCATTCAGCACCTTCATTTCTGTTAACCTACCGTATCTATTGTCAGTTCCCAAAAACTGGGAGGAATCCAGAGTCAAGTTGAGTTTGGGTTGCATTGGATTGAGTTGAGTTGAGTTGAGTTTATCTTGGAGGTAGAATGGGAAGTTTATATCAGACACTGTTCATCCCTGCGCTTGATACATCAGCTTGGGAAATATCCCTAAGGTGAAGAACGTGTGTATGTGTATGAGACAGCTCCCATATTTTGGGTGGCACTGGAAAAGCTAAGTTCTAGCCTGCTCCCAGCTGAATAGTGGGTACAAACCACATATCTAGCCTATGATTTTTCTCACCTAGCTTGCTGAGGAGCGGATGACTTCCACCCTCCATCTGTGGTAGAATAAAATGTTGTGCACACCCCAGTCTCTTTAGTGGCGAGAAATTTCAGGGTGCTTACACAGGGTTCAGTTTCCTTGGAATGAAGGTCAATGGAGACTGTGGTGTCTTTAGAATATATGGTTTTACTTCTACATATATACAACCTGAGTTTAGGATGAAGGGTCTCACAGCCTTAACACTCTGACAGATCTTGCTTCCCCATTGGGTTTCCAGGGAAACCCCTGAGTCACAGCTTTGAGTCTAGCACAAAACAGGTATGCTTCTCTGTCTCCAGCTTCCAGCATCAGCCAAAACTCTGTCTTACACAAAAAACCTCCTTAGCCTGTTGTTCCCCATCCTAGGATTATGTGGCATCCAGCCAGGTGAGGTGGGGGAAAGCCCATCCATATGTCTCTATGGCGGCCTCTTTGGACTGGTCCGACCAGTTCACCAGGTTTCCTCTTGTAGATCTTAACCTCACAGTCACGGGGTCACAAATCTGAAAGGTACCCATGGAGATAATCTAAACTGACCCCCAACCTTATAACAATAGTGGTGGTTGCCACATTCCCCTTGCTCCAGCAGTGTCTATTGCCCAGGGAGGCCATGGGCTCATTTTCCATCAGACAGAAGCTGTGCACCTTTCAAGATTCCCCCAAGCCTCTCATTTCTTCCAATCCCATTAAGGTCTTGCAGAAGCAATCAGAGAGGGCTTATTATCTGTGGGTCACTGATAACTTCAGAAATTGCTTCCCACCTGTCCTCAAGCCCTCCATACCTCAGCTGCTGCTGCATGGCAGAAATCATGTCTAGGTAGAAAAGCTTGGTGAATATGTATGTCTTTTCTTTTCTTTGTCATCTCAGGCTTTCACAGCAAACAACAGAAAACAGGATTGCCAAAGGAGCTTTAAGCAAATGCCACAACCCCAGCTATGGTGCTTAGTTTGCAAAGCGACTGCAATGGAGGGGGGGGGCTCATAAGAGAGATGGTTAGCAGAGCAAGCTGTTCTCCATCAAGCCCAGATGTTCAAAAATGGGGTGTCTGCCTTAGTTTGCTGTGGCCAATTCCACTCACTTACAAGCACTTGCGGGACAAATCTGGCAACAGTTTTGCAGCAAACTCTTTAGCAGTTTGATCCTGAAGGACTGGTAGAGAGAAGAGCCAAGACAGAGATAGGGGGTGTGTTCTTGGCACTAACAGGGAGGCAAACAGTGGTTTTAAAAGTGGGTTGGGGAAATTCATGGAGGAGAAGGCTATCAACAACTACTAGTCATGCTCCATCTCCACAGATGGAGGCGATAATGCTTCTGAATGCCAGTTGCCAGAAACCTCAGGAGGGGAAAGTGCTCAAATCCTGCTTGCAGGTTTCCCATTGGGGCACCTAGTTGGCCACTGTGGGAACAGAATGTTGGATTAGATGCACCGCTTTTGGCCTGATCCAGCAGGCAGGCTCTTTTTTGTGTTCTCCCAGTTGCTGAGAATCACAAGTAGGGAGAATTGTTCAGCTTCTGCTTTTGGGTCTCCCATTGTGGCATCTGCAAGAACAGAATGATGGAGAAGATGGACCTCATTTGTCCTCATCCAGCAGGGTTCACCTCATGTTCTGCCCCCTCTGTTGGAGGCCATATGCCTCTGAATACCAGTTGCTGGAGGCACAGGAGGGGAGAGTGCTCTTGTGGAGAGCTAGTGTGGTGTAGTGGTTAAGAGTGGTAGACTCGTAATCTGGTGAACCTGGTTCGCGTCTCCGCTCCTCCACATGCAGCTGCTGGTGTCTTGAACTTGGCATGAGAGGAACCAAGATTAAGAACCAACTTCCATGCCATGTAAAATACCAAACTTAAAAGAAAGGGAGCTTTGGGGCAGATCCACACCAGATATTTAAAGCACACAGATAGGGTGTCCTGCTTTGTCTGATTGACAGAGCAAGGCCTGTCAAAACCTATTGGTGGGCAATTAGACTTCAGAGAGTAGGGGAGAGGACAGAGATCCAGATGAACTGTCCACGTGTTAATTTGTACATAGAGATACAAATTGATAAATAATACAACTAATACAATTGGTGACATAATGCATCTTATCTCAGCAGGGTATGGGGAGCCAGTGTCCAGTTAACAGGCACCAAATCCTTAAGGTCTTCAAATTTACTGTGGTACACTTTTTCAGGAAGAGGTTATTAAGGCTGTTAATATCACAGCCAACTGGGGCTTGAAAAATAGAAAGTGGAGACCATCATCTCTGTGCACTGGAGAATTGGAAGTTGTATGAAAAAGCATTGTTTGCCTGCTATACAGTCTCTGTTCACTGCTTCTGGCAGTCTTTAAAAAATCTGCAAATGCTGTTTGAGCATAGAATCATAGAATTGTTGGAATGTACCCCAAGCATCATCTAGCTCAACCTCTTGCAATGCAGGAAGCATAGCTAAAGAATCCCTGACAGGTGCCTCTCCAAGCTCCATTAGAAAACCTCCAACGAAGGAGACCCCACCACCTTCCAAGGGAGTCTGTTCCAATGTCCAACAGCTGTTACTGTCAGAAGGTCATCCTAATGTTTAATCAGAATCTTTCTTACCATTTTAATTCATTGGTTTGCATCCTACTCTCTAGAGCAGCAGAAAACAAGCTTGCTCCATCTTCCATGAGGCAGCCCTTGAGTTATTTGAAGATGGCTTTCATATCTCCTCCTAGTCCCCTCTTTTTCAACTCCCTCAACCATTCCTCATAAGTCTTGCTTTCCAGACCCTTGATCATCTTGGTTGCCCTCCTCTGCACACGTTCCAGGTTGTCAGTATCCTTAAATTGTGAAACCAGAACTGGATGCAGTATTTATTCCAGGTGTGGTCTGACCAAGGCAGAGTAGAGCAGTACTATGGCTTCCCATGATCAGGACACTAGACTTCTGTTGATGCAGCCTGGAGTAGTATTCACTTTTTTTTGCTGCTGCATCACACTGTTGACTCATATTAAGCTTGTGGTCTACTAAGACCCCTAGATCCTTTTCACAAGTACTACTGGCAAGCCAGGTGTACCACATCTTATATTTGCAAGGTAGGCACAACATCAATTAACTGCTACCAAGGGCCAATTCCCTCAACATTAATTCATTTAAGATTGACGCTGGTTGTTGTGGAGAGTGCACAAAATATTGCATGAAGATTTATTCACATCAACGGTGAAGGGAGGGCATGCATTCTTTCTGATTCACAGGGAAGGTTGCTAGATCTGATTATCCTCCAGGTATTCCAGCTGCCCCCCCACCCCCATGTGAGTGTCCATCCATGTTAATTCCCCACAGTAAACACAAAAAGTATGACAGACAAATAAATGCTCCTCTAAACACACAGGGAATGGTGTATCAGAGTCACAATTGGCCATTAACCATTTATATAGCTGCATTCCAAACACCATTAGTTGTGCCTCATATTGGGAGTTGTTGTTGTTGTTGTTTTTTAATTATCCTTGTCAGGCTTATCTACCCTGCTGTGCCCAGGGGTGGTGGGAGACACTGCCAGTGTTCAGCTTCATGAGATGTCCACAAGTTCTCTCCCAACACAAGGACTTGTGAGTATCCAATGAAGTTGAACATTGGAAGATTCAGGACACATAAAAAACTTCTGCATTCAGCACAGAGTTAAATTATGGAACTCCCTCCCACAGGAAGTGGTGATGGCCACCAACATGGAAGGCTGGAAAAGAGCACTGGACCAAATCATAGAGGAGAGGGCTATCAATGGCTATTAACCATGATAGCTGTGCACTGTCTTGGGGGTAGTGCATCCCATTTCACCACTTGAAGCAAAAGGGGAAGTGTCCCCTTGCCCTGTCCTGCTGCTCCCATCGCCACCATACCTGCTCCCACCAATGCCACACCTCTCTCTGCCCTGCCACCACCACTGGCAGAGAAGCAGCACCAACATCACCACTAATTTCGGGCAAGATCTTGCTGAAATCATATGCACTTGCAAGATCTTGCACAATTTCAGACATTTCAGCTGAATTCGTCACCAATAACAGCACTGCTTCTGTGCAGTGCAGGCAGCAGCGCAGGTTGGGGGGGACCCTCAGGGCTGCTACCTTGGGGGCCACAGTTTACCTAAACGTAGAGCTGGCTCTGCACTGCCTTCATGGTCAGAGACAGTCATGCTTCTGAATACCAGTTGCTGGAAACCACAGGAGGGGAGAGGGCTCTTGGGCTCGGGTTCTGCTTTCAGGTTTCCCATTGGGGTATCTGATTGGCCAATGAGAGAACAGGATGCTTGACAAAGTGGGCCTTTGGCCTGATCCAGCAGGTGCTTCTTATATTCTCCTTCTACTTTTGGAGGCATTGTGCCTCTGAATACCAGCTGCTGGGAATTTTAGGTGGAGAGAGTGTTGCCGTTGTACTCAGGTCCTGCTTGTGGGTTTCCCATTGGGGCATCTAGGCGGCAGAATGCTAGACTAGATGGGCTCGTCTTATGTTCTTATGTTCATATTCATTCAGGCACCCAAAGAACCTGGACCAGTCCTGGAGGGCCTTCCCTACATAAGACAGTCCTACTCAGCTTCCATCCCAGGATCAGAAACTTGTCCTGCTTTCAGAGGGGTGTGTTTGAAACAAAGGGCGGGGGGGGGGAAGCAGCTGTTATCTTTACCTTACACCTGGAGAAAATATTCGGTTGAGGAATTAAAGCCCATTTGACAAATCCCACTCCTGCTGTTTCTTCCAGCCTAATTAAGTAATTTGATTTACACTCAAACCCAAACAATACCTGCAATCAAGTGAAGGCAGGAGGAATCTGCTTCTTGTTGATACTGGAAGGTTAGGCGTTTGTTTGTTTGTTTGTTTGTTTGTTTGTTTGTTTGTTATTGCTCCTGTATCTGCAGGATCTAAGCCTTCAAGATTTGGAACTGTTTTTTGGGTTTTTTTTAATAGTTCAATTTGTTCAATTTGAAGAAGATTCCATAGATATTGGTGCAGGTGCTCCACCCCAGAGGACATTCGGTGAAGACGAAGGCTCCCACTAATGAACGCGACATTCTGCTTTTATATAATTCACCCAAGTGATGTGGAAATAGATTTTATGGTGTTTGCCTTTGTGATGCTAGACAACAAGTCCATTGTTTTTGCCCTGGTTTCTTTTGCTTTAGGTGGAATATTTTCTAATTCTGTTGGATCGGGGAGGAGATAAGGGATTAAGCGGTCATCTTCATCTCTTCACTCCCACCCTATTTTGGATCTTTGAGAAACTGCTTTCTTGCTGGGTGAAAAAAATCAAAAATGGGTTGTCGTTGGCTTGTGAAAACATTTCCTCTGTCATCCTGAAAGCCTCGCCCCAGGAGTGCCTGTTTCACTGGAGCAGATGGGGCACAGCTCTACCAACCTCAGGCTGGCCTCAGCCAGCCCCTCACCCACCTGCCCTCCTCCTTAGACCCAGTCTAAGGGTTGCTACTGAATATCAACGTCTTCCTCCTTAGTCTCAGTGCTGCCCTGCCAGCAGAACTCGGCAAAGAGGAGGATGGGGACAAAACTAGACTTAATTGGCTTTGCTTGTCATTAGCCCACCTACTGTTGGGCTCCTTTGCCTTCTGTCCCATCAGTCCCAAAGAGCACCAGCCTCCACTGCTTTCCCCTAGTTAGTTTATTTCAACGAAAAGGAGGGGCTGGCTGAGATTTGGAGTTTCCAGGTTGGATACAAGGATCAACTCCTGAAGAGTTTGTGTGTTCATCTGTTTCTCAGGCTTAGGCTAAAACAAGTCTGCTGTGATGCTGAAGGCAGATTAATCCTAGAGGGGCAGCCAGCCAGGTTAGCCTCTTGCACCAAGAACAAGATCTTGTGGCACCTTAGCCCTCCTAGTCAGAAACCAAGCAATTTGGGGGGGGGGCAATTTTATGGGGCATCTTTCTACCCTGAGCATAATTCCAGTGCATCTCAGGGTGGTAAAATGTTCCAAAATAAAGCTGAGTGTGTTGCATCAGGAGAAGAGCACTTTAACCAGTTTCCCTGGATCAGTTTTCATTTGAAAAACCATATGAAACTTCTTTTTAAACCCAATACTTTTGCTGAGATGAAAAAACAACAAAATGGCAAAACTGAATAGGTTATGTCAGCTATTTTGGAACCTTTAGCATTTTTTGTTTACACAACAAAAATGATAAATGGCAAGCTGTAGTAGCATTGCTTGCTACTACACAGGTGATGATCATCAAGGAGGACTATGTTGCAGGTCTACCCCAGTGTAAGTCCTGCAATGAAAAGTACTCACAGAGCAGATTTTAACTCCACTTGGGGGAGGGTGAAGAGGGGTAAGAATTTAAAGTATAAGAAACATGGGTGGCTAAAGATGAATCAGAGGAGCCAATGCAAGTTTTAATATTTTCCAATCTAGAGAACAATTAAATTGTTACGTCCCAGTAAAATTACTGAGATATGTTAGTAGAAATTGGTTGAAGTTCTGTTCACAGCAATGGGACATAAGCATGACTCACTTTCTCTGTATCTACCACAGTCCCCATCATCCATGATCACTGGTCGCAGCAGCTGAGGCTGATGGGAATCATACAATCATAGAGTTGGAAGAGACACCCATCTAGTCCAACCCCCTGCAATGCAGGAATCTCAACTAAGGCATCCATGGCAGATGACCATCCAACCTCTGCTTAAAAACCTCCAATGAAGGAGAGTCCATCACCTCCCGAGGGAGTCTGTTCCACTGTCAAACATCTCTTACTTCCAGAAAGTTCTTCCTGATGTTTAGTTGGAATCTCCTTGTTTTGGTCCTACCCTTCAGAGCAGGAGAAAACAAGCTTCCCCTTAAGATATTTGAAGATGACTCTCATGGAGAAACTATAGATGGCTGCTAGCCACAATAGCTATGTTCTGCCTCCACTTCTGGAGGCAGCAATCCTTCTGAATACCAGTTGCTGAGAACCTCAGGCAGGGATAGTGCTCTTGTGCTCAGGTCCTGCTTGGGGTTTTTCCTTTGGGGCATCTGGTTGACCACTGTGAGAACAGGATGCTGGACTAGATGCATCTTTGGCCTGATCCAGCAAGGCTTCTCTTTGTTCCTCCAACTTAAAGGTGTTACAGTCTTGCAATTCCTAACACTGTATGGCTTATTAAAATGTATTGTGTGATGTATTTCTGGGTTTTCTGTGCACAAGAAACCAGGGCAGGATGCTACAGAAGATGAACAGGGCAGCTACCTGACATGGGTGTTTATGGATCTAAGACGTGCTCCTTCAAAGGCTGATCCTTGATGGTTAGATGCTGCTCTGAACAACTACTTGAACAGTGGCTGGCCTGACCCTTCCACCGATGCTTTCCAGTGAGCCATCATTTCACTTTTATGCACTGTTTGATCTTGACAATGACAAGGAAGGAATTATACAAAGCAGGGAGAGTTTGCCACTTCTGCATTTCATTGATCTGGAAGTTCAGTGATAAAGGGAGGGTGGGGGAAGAGAGACGTGACTTTCATGTATTTTGCATGGGTCAGTTAAGGGTGTGCGAAGGTCAGCAAGGGAGCTGGGTGTAGGATACTGCCCATTCATGTCTGAACTGCTGGGCAGATCATCTGCCCACCTGCCATTCAAAGTGAAGTAGATCACTAGCGTGTGATTGGTGTCCAATAACATAACGTGTGGACTTGCAAAACCTTAATAAAAAGGAACTCATTATTATGCGTTGTTTGGTTTACTGCTTTTCCTCAAAGGTGAACATGAGGGCTACTGCCCCAATTCAAAACAACCCTGTGAAGTAGATTAGGCTCAGGAAGGAGTGGGTGGCTTGCCCAAGATCCTCAAGTGAGTTGTCATGCACTAACAATGGAGCAACTCTCCTCTGAGGAAAGGTTGCAGCATTTGGGACTTTTTAGTTCAGAGACAGGCAAGTAAGAGGCGACATGATAAAATATTATACAATTATGCATGGCCTGGAAAGAGTGGGCAAAGGGAGGTTTTTTCTTCCTCCCATATAGTACTAGAGCATGGACATCCAATGAAGCTGAATGCTGAAAGATTCAGGAGAGATGAACAAAATGACTTATTCACATAGTGCATGAACTGTGGAACTTGCTTCCACAGGAGGCAGTGAAGGTCACCTATTAAGATGGCTTAGGTCATCAATAACTGGTAGCCACGATGGCTATGCTCTTCCTCCACAGTCAGAAGCAGTAATGCATCTGAATCCCAGTTGCTGGAAAAATCAGAAGAGAGTCCTCTTGTGCTCAGGTTCTGCTTTCTGGTTTCCCATTGGGGCATCTAGGCTGCTACTGTGAGAACAGGATGTTGGACTAGATGGGCCACTGGCCTCTGCCACCAAGGCTATTATTACTAATTATTAAATTTATATACTGCCTTTCATCTGCAGATCTCAGGGCAGTTCACAACATAAAAATGCAACATCAAAGCACAAAATACATTATAAAAACAAGAACAGAACAAAAACAAACACCACAAACCAATACCCTCCTCTCTACATGTGTTGTTATGTCTCCCTTATCCAGGAACAACATTGTGTCTGGTTTTTCTAAAAATGGTTATTGCCTGCAGGGGTTGGGCAGATGTAAAACTTCAAATCAACATTTAATAGGATCACACTCCTTGTAGTGACCAGCTATCCTCTTGAACAAAGTGTCTGTGTTTGAGTGCCAGCTTTGAAGACAAGAGCAAATCAAAGTAAGATATGCTTTATTGTACTAGCCAAAGGCACGACAAAACCATACAAACACTATCAGGAAAATAAATATCTATATATAAATCAGTATAAAGGATAAAGCAAATAAGTGCTCAGTAGGGAGCCCAAGATGAAAATACTCATATCAGATATCATGCACGCATAAAAAGCACTGAAGCCTAGGATTCCTCATGCCTGCAGGCATAAATTGAGGTAGGGGTTGTATGGAGAAGACCCTTTCTCTTGAAGCCACCCATTGTATATATTGAGGGCTCTTGCCCCTTTCATTAACAGCTTTCTGCTCACACCGTTCTTCTGAAGCAGCCAATTAGCTGCTGCCTAAGTCAAATGGTGGTTGGTTTTGTTACTTGTCCAAAATATCGAAAGACGACTCACCTTATCTAGTAGTTTCAGCACATGGTCATTAAAAACAATTATCATTCACCTCTTCCTTCCCTCCTTTGGCCTCACACTGTCCTCATCCACTATATGTGTCTTCAGCACTAACTACTTTTTTATTATATTGCTGAACTCCTTAGGGGATCCCTTAGCTGTGGTCGCAGGGGGTTGGACTAGAGGACCTTTAGGGATCTCTTCCAACTCCATGATGCTATACTCTGATAATCAGCATCACCTTCTTTATCTTCCCCGTCACTCACGGGTGACTCAGTGCTAATTAACGATATGGTCCTGGGCCTGCTTTGGGATCTAAAGAAAAATAACAAATGAATTAAATGCACCTTTTAAAGGGGGAGCGTGAACAGCTAATCAAAAAGACTCTTTTGCCCTCAAAGAAGCCCAGTCAGATCCATGTTCCCCCACAGACTTCAGGCTCCACAATGGAATCCTAGGCTCTGGAATGCAGAGCAATAATCTTATCAGAGGGGAGGGGAGGGTGTCCATTTAATGAGGGGTCTTATTTAAAGCAAGGAAGACACAGGCATCTCATGCACATCCTACTTTCCCACCTGGACGGAGCAGTCAATCTAGTAGAAGCACAAAAGTAAGTACTCAAGGAAACCTGTTGCCACGTTCAGCGGAGGTGGTTTTAGGGTAGCAAGACTTGTTCGGCTGCACTGGGCGGCACACTGCAGGGGGTGCCACAACAGTGCTGTAGAAGGGAGTATGAGAGGTGACGGTGTGTGTGTGTGTGTGTGTGTTTTGAATTTTAGTGTCACACAGGGTACCACTGAAATTTGAGAGCCCAAAGTCTGCTGCTGTGTTCAGAAGAAAGCTTATTCGTTTTTTTTATTCATTCATTCATTCATTCATTTGTCAAGGAATATTTTTCCTCGAGTGGGTGTTCCATCTCACAAAGGGTGGCATAGATGAGGTCAGCTCTGGAAACTAGTTTTCTAAAGGTAAACAAATCTAGACTCCTATTTCCCTATATTCAGACATTTCTAGACTACTAGGGCTAGGGAATTGGCCTTGAGTTCTCAGTGCTTCTTTGGAGGCTAGTAAGAGTATAGTAGTTTATAAAAAATTTCCATTGCACTGAAAAAGTAGATAGAGAAAAGTTTTGATCACTCTCTAGTAACACTAGAACTTGTGAACATCCAATGAAGCTGAATGTTGGAAGATTCAAGGCAGATAAAAAGAGGCACTTCTTCCTGAAGCACAAACTATGGAACTCCCTCCCACAGGAGGCAGTGATGGCCAGTAGACCCTCCGAGTGTCCCTATTTTCCAGGGACAGTCCCAGATTTACAGAAGCTGTCCCAGTTTCTTATTTGATCCTGGAATGTCCCCTTTTTCCTTAGGGCGTCCCTATTTTTATCGGAGAAATGTTGGAAGGTATGGAGTTATCTTACTCCCAAGCCATCTCAAGGCAGCCCTGTAAAGGGAAGTTTTTAATGTTTATTGAGTTTTTTTTTATATGTTGGAAGCCACTCAGAGTAGCTGGGGCAACCTAGTTAGATGGGTAGGGTATAATAAGGCTGTCCTTGCTTGCAGAGTGGCCTCTGAAGATTCCTCACCAACAATGAGATACTGAAAAATCAGGAGCGGGGTGAGGTGACTCTGAGAAAGGGATGGGAAAGGATGTCATGGGACTGTGGGGATGTGGGGAACATTTTGCAGATGAGGGCCGCTTTCCTGTCTGTGAAACCTTCTGGGGGCCACATGCTAGCAGTGGGTGGAGCCAGAGGCAAAGTGGGTGGGACAATGGATGTAAAATGTCACCTCTGTGCAGCCAACTAGGTTCTGCATACCCCCGCTCTCGATCCTCCATCCTGCAGGCGGTATTGTCCGAGTCAAGGACAGCAACACCCAGTGGATGGGAGACTTGGGGTGCGGCCTGGGACCAGACAGAGAAGCCCAAGGGGTGCATTTGGGTCCCTGAGGTCCCCCACCCCAGACTCAATAAGCCACAGAATTTCCAGGTCAGAGCAATGCCAATCTTTGTAACCGCTAAACCGAGGATATTCAGGGAAGTCAACCCCAGTTAGGCTCACAATGGCTCCAGACCTGCACAGAGCCAGGCAATTCTTGGACTGAGCTGTTCCCTGCATGGTTCTCCTGTAATCCAGAGAGGATTCCCCTTGCCTGGTTTCTCTTCCCTCCACCCTCCTTGCTTTCTGCTAGAACTCCTAAACCCTTTGCATGGGGGCTTCTCAGCTTGCCCCACTTCCTCTGGCTCACCCCCTTCTACAAATGTCTCTATGCATCCGTGATCACAGAGTTATACTGTAGAGCTGGAAGGGTCATCTAGTCCAACCCCCTGTGATGCAGGAATCCCACCGGAAGAATCCCCGACAGATGGCCATCCATCCTTGGCTTAAAATCCTCCAAGGAAAGAGGAGGTGCCAGACCCAAATCGTTCAGGGGTGTGTGTTTGTGTGTGTGGTGTTTGTCATTGTTAACTGACTTGTGTATATTAAGGGACATGTGGTAAAATGTTGTGTAGAGAAACATTTGTGGAATATAAGGTAAAGTGAGAGCAGTGGGTGGGCCGTGAGAGGATGGAACCTTGGGGTGTCCTGCATGCTGATTGGCTGAGGATGGAGTGTGACTGGCAGGTGACAGTTAGGACAGGTGTGTGTGTGACAGTTAAAGGCAGTTGGGCTTTAGAGGGGGAGGGAGGAGGGAGGAGGGAGGAGGGAGGAGGGAGGAGGGAGGAGGGAGGAGGGAGGAGGGAGACTCCAAGAAATCCAGTTCCTCAAGACATGTTTGTGGCTTAGACAAGCTGATTTGTCTCAGGAGGGCAGTTTTGTCCCAGGGACTCCGGTTCCCATTCCTGATCTCCACAGAAGAAGGGCCTTGACAGTCTCATCTTTGGGAAGGAACGAGGAATCTGCCCTGCTGAGGTCTTCCAAAATTTGGCAGTTGTGGTCCCAGGCAGTGTCAACAGATACAAAATCAGTTCCTTGTTATTAAGGTCTCGATCCAAACATACAAATTCAAAAGAGCCAGACAGGATTTCAGAAAATACTTTGGTCCAGGGCCCTTTGTTTGGCGCAGTCCTGCCAGATATGCATGTGGGTGTCAGGATCCTGGCATGGCGGGGAGGCACCCCTATGTGTACAAAGTAAATTCATTGTGATGTCAAATAGCTACCATGTGCCATTTGCAGGGAGAGGTCCCTGGTTTGAGCCGAAAGAGATCTCTGTGGGGACCTTGGAGTAGAGCTTTCTCCCATCTTATTCTTGTATCTGAACTTGCCTGGGAAGTCACCATAGGCATAGCCTTATGCCTATAGACAAGAGTCACCATAGGCATAGCCGGGGGGGCAGGGGGGAAGCTGCCCGCATCAATAAAAATACATAGCAAACTGAGGTTCTGCCCCCCCCCAAACGAAAGGCCTTCCGCCCTAACCAAAATCTTGACTACTCCCATGGTTGTCACTCTTTGTGGCCAGACCTGGCAAGATCTCCCTCTCCCTTGTCTCAAGGTCTTTGATGATGACTCCGTCTGGGTGGAAGGGAAAGGGAAAGAAGAGAACGGCCACTTAAGGGATGGGAAACCCCTGGAGGTGCCACATCCCACCCTCCCAAGCCCATACTGTCTCTACTCTGTTGGCTACCAAAATATGCTTCTTTCAAGCCTGATATCAGTGGGGACGAGAGGTGAACCTGTGGGTGCCAGAGGTGGTCTCTCCGGCCCCCTGGGTGCCCTTGGGGGGCATGTTGGCATGTCCTATCCAATGACTGCCCCCCACTGCCTCCCAGAGCTTGGCTTTAAATGCAAAAGATGGTATCCTTCCCTAGTTCGCCCGGCCACATGAATCATCATCTTCCCAAGGGGCTCCACCGTGAACCTCCTCAAAGAGTGGAGCTCCAACGGTGAGCCCTGGGCTGCCAACTCTGCAGGTGAAACAAAGGGAAAATGTCGGAAAGAAAGTAAACAAACAAAAAACCCACTTCTGCCTCCCTCCAACTCTCCTTGAAGCAGATGTCAGCCTCCTCCTGGTTCCATTATCGTCAGAGTCTTATAGGCCTCACAATCGTCTCCCTCTCAGCAACAGAACAATTGCTCACCTGGACCTCCAGATTCTCCTGTTTCCATCCCCTGGCCACTCACAAGGGCTGGATCTTCCTTGGGGACCAAGAGGTGGACCTTGTTCCTCTTGCAGCAGTTGCCCAGCAGCTCCCGCAGCCTCTTGAGGCTAGGAGAGAACAGGGAGAAATTGAGAAACTGGAGCCCTGGGTTCAAGACATCCCTCTGCCACCAGGCTCACAGGGTGACCTTGGACCAGCCCCTGCCTCTGCCCAGTTCACCTCAGGGAAGTCCGGATGAGGCAGAGGGCCACAGCACTGGACCTGATCATTGCCTTGGGGGCCAGGGCTTCAAACTCACTGCGAACTCTTTCACTCCTGCTCCTCACTCCCAACTGCTGATCAGTTGCAGTTGGTGCCTTTGAAGCCAGCAGTGAGTGATGTCACATAGGCTGGGTGGGGCGAGTCATGGTTGCCTTGACAACAGCCTCCCCACTACAGCTGGACCACTCTGGCTCCTCCTTCAGAATGGGGAGGCAAGACGCTCCAAGTACCCCTATTTTCCAGGGACAGTCTTGGATTTTCAGAAGCTGTCTCAGTTTCTGATTTGATCCTGGAATGTCCTCCTTTTGCTCAGGTCCGGACATCCCTATTTTCATCGGATAAATGTTGGAGGGTATGGCTTAGTTGACTAAGGATTAGGCAATTTCATGAAGCGGAGGGCTGTTGATTGCTACTATCATGATGGTTATGCTCTGTCTCCACATGCTTCTGGAAACAGTTGCTGGAAGCAGCAGGAGGGGAGAGGGCTCTTGTGCTTGGGTCCTGTTTGTGGGCTTTCCACAGGCATCTGGCTGGATATTGTGTGGACAGGACTCTGGACTGGAGGGGCCTGATCTAGCAAGGCTCTTCTAATGGTCTACTTCCACTGTCAGAGGCAGCCAGCCACTGAATACCAGTTCCTGGGAATCACAAGTGATAAGTGAGTTGCTTTTGTGCTCAGGTGCTTGTGAGCTTCCCACTGGGGCATCTGGTGTGCTACTGCAAGAACAGGGTGCTGGACTACATGGACCAGTGGCCTGATGCAACAGGGCTTTTCTGATGTTTTTGCTGTCTTAGATCAACTAAAATATCACAGCAGTGCTCTCCTCTTCCCAATCTTATGATATCACAAGGAACAGAACAGTAGCATATTACATAACTGAGAGTGCATCAAGTTACAAATGCCCTTTCTTTAAATTTTTAATTTCAGTGATGTCATTTACCAAGCAATTGCATCCCTGAACAGTATCATGCAACACGGAGCAGACTCTCCTTTTCATGCAGAAGCAGACATTGAAAGATGTGGAGGATGTATTTGGCAGGTTCACTCTCTCCAAGGCATTGACTCAGATGTATTTGCCTCTGGAATTCTGACGACTTGGATGGCAGCCTCTAGGAGTAGCCTGGCTTCATGAGGCAGGCTCCAACACAACAGACAGGTTTTTCTAGGAAGTTTTCAGTGGGAAAATTTAGGTTGATTTGCACTGGAAATATATTGCAGATTCATGGACAATGAGGCTGTCAACTGCTACTAGCCGCGATGGCTATGCTGTATGCTCAGAGGCTTTTCAGTTTCTAAACTATAAAGTGGTGCAGCCACTGTGCACCAAGACACAGTGTGGCTCCAAAGGGTTAATAAAGTATCAACCCATCCAAAGATTTCTTTTACAAATAAATAAGATTTATAAAAATAAATGTATCATCCACTCGTGAGTTCCATCATTATTGTTTTATAATATAGCCTTAAATGAACCAGATATTTGCATGTACAGATGGCACTGATTGACATGCGCCTCAGCATTTGTATAGGAAATAAAATCATGTCACATATTGAAAAACAGTCATTCAAGCTCTGCCCTTTAGATACTTTTAGTTTTATGAGATATCTTTTCAAGAAAGGTTATTTGTTTTCTTTCTTTTTCTTATGTTTGAACTTCTTTTCTTAGAAAATCAATAAAAAATTAAAAAGAGTAATGCTTCTGAATACCAGTTGCTGGAAACCACAGGAGGAGAGAATGCTCTTGTGTACCTGTCCTGAAGCATCTGTCTGACCACTGTGAGAACAGGATGCTGGACGAGGTGGGCCACTGGCCTTATCCAGAACCCAGGGTCACCTTATGTTCTTAAAATGGCAGACACGAAATGTATTATGTTAGTGAAAATTCACTTGCAAAAATGTGCAGATTAGAGGAAATGGCATGCTAAAAACAAACAAATGTGTCATTTGGGAGAAATGTGCGTCAAATTTCTACAAGGAACAGAATTAAACACATTTTGTTGGCTGAGGCAGAGCAAGAAATGATGCCTCTCCTCCCTCGTGCCAAGTCAAGGTACATGGAGTTAACTAAAGGCTGGCTGAATTATTTTGGCACCTGAAGCAGAGAATCCCACAAGCGCTTCTCCCTGGGGAGTAAACATGACAATTATGATAAATTAAAGGACTTAAAATCTGCTGCCCTTTCATGACTTGAGCAGCCAGATGCAAAGGAAGGCAGAGTTGCTGCATTTTTAACAGTTATCTAGAAGAGGAGATTTCAGGGGTTGCAACTTGAAGCAATGGGGAAATTAATTAATTAATTTTGCATTCATACTCCACCTTTTCTCCACAGAAACCCTGTGACGTAGGTTGGACTGAGAGGCAGTGACTGAGCTAATGAGCTTCATGGCTGAGTGGGGGATTTGAACCCTGGTCTCTTAGGCCCTAATCCAACACATTACTACACCACACTTGCTCTCCAAATAAAATAAATCCATCTCCAGTCTGTGCTAATTTTACACGGGTTCATATACCTGTTTTGTTTCTGCATTAATCTGAGATTCTGGATTTTAAAATCCACATGAAAATCTGTACTTAATTATTTGGGGTTGTATGCAATGCTAGTCCTACTCAAAATAAATTTATTGAAATTTATTGCAGCGGCTAACAGGTCCATCAAGTTCAATAGGTCTGCTCTGGGTAGAACTCAGCTGGATAGCAACCCACATAATTTTACCTACCTTGAAATCCACATTTCATCTCAATATACACATAAAAATATATACATTTTTAATGCCTTTTGGTATTTGAACCGAGAATGTGAGGCTTGGGGCATGAGTGTTAAGGGCTCTTCCATACTTTCATTTAATATAGCTAATAAGCTTTCTGTACCTCCATTAATCATCTGTTTCTATATTACATTCTCCTCCAAATTGCTGCCTTCTCATACCTTCCTGTCCTTCAGTATAGATTTTCTCATACTACAGTACTCTTTTTTTCAGAGTATCCCTGGTATGAAAAAAAAAATCTGGATCAAGGGAGGGGGACATATAGGAAGGCAGTGACTTGCAGGAGAACACCATGTGGACAGCAGTACATGTGAGAAGGATCTAGGGGTTATAGTAGACCACAAACTTAGCATGAATGTGATGCTGCAGCCAAAATGGTGAGTGCTAATCTAGGCTGCCATCAATGGAAGTCTAGTGACCAGTTCAAGGGAAGAGACAGCACCACTCTATTCTGCCTTGGTCAGACCGCATCTGGAGTACTTTGTTCCACAGTTTAAGACGGATATGAACAAGCTAGAATGTGTGCAGAGGAGGGTCTGCAACCAAGGGTCTGGAAACCAAGTCTTATGAGGAATGGTTGAAGGAGCTGGATATGTTTAGCTTAGGAAAGAGGAGACTGAGAGGAGATATGGTAGCCATCTTCAGATATCTGGGCTATCACATGGAAGATGGAGCAAGGTTGTTTTCTCCTGCACTGGAGGGTAGGACCTGAACCTATGGTTTCAAAAGACATGAAAAGAGATTCCAACCAAACATTAGGAAGAACTTTCTGATGGTGAGAGCTGTGCAACAGTGGAATGGACTCCCTTGGAAGGTGACAGACTCTCCTTCCTTGGAGATTTTTAAGCAGAACCTGGTTGGCCACCTGTCAGGGATTTGTTAGCTGTGATTCCTGCCTTGCACGGGGTTGAACTAGATGACCCTTGGGTTCCCGTCCCAACTCCATGACAATTAATGGAGCTACATGAAGTTTAGTAACCTGATTAACTGGAAGTATGGATGAGCCCTCTTTAAGTGGGGTTTGCATTTGGCATCTTTTAAATCTTAAGCAGTATGTGGACTGAGAACTCCCAGAAGTGCAAGCTGGATTTCGAAGGGGCAGAGGAACCAGAGACCAAATTGCAAACATGCACTGGATTATGGAGAAAGCTAGAGAGTTCCAGAAAAACATCTACTTCTGCTTCATTGACTATGCAAAAGCTTTTGACTGTGTCGACCACAGCAAACTATGGCAAGTTCTTAAAGAAATGGAAGTGCTTGAACACCTCATCCGTCTCCTGAGAAATCTCTATGTGGGAGAAGAAGCTACAGTTAGAACTGGATGTGGAACAACTGATTGGTTCAAAATTGGGAAAGGAGTACAACAAGGTTGTATATTGTCTCCCTGCTTATTTAATTTATATGCAGAATTCATCATGCGAAAGGCTGGACTGGATGAATCCCAAACCGGAATTAAGATTGCCGGAAGAAATATCAACAACCTCAGATATGCTGATGACACAACCTTGATGGCAGAAAGTGAGGAGGAATTAAAGAACCTTTTAATGAGGGTGAAAGAGGAGAGCGCAAAATATGGTCTGAAGCTCAACATCAAAAAAACTAAGATCATGGCCACTGGTCCCATCACCTCCTGGCAAATAGAAGGGGAAGAAATGGAGGCAGTGAGAGATTTTACTTTCTTGGGTTCCATGATCACTGCAGATGGTGACAGCAGTCACGAAATTAAAAGACGCCTGCTTCTTGGGAGAAAAGAGTGCACACTGCAGCCGCGGTGGGAGAGGTGCTGCTCTGCGCTGTGCCTCTTCCAACCACAGCTCATATGCCTGCTCTTGTGAGTGGCAGAGGTGGTGGCAGAGGGACGGGTGGCCAGAAAGGAGCCCTTTCTTGCCACTGGTCCCGCTGCTACCACCTGCCTCTCGCAAGAGCACGCACAGGAGCCGTGGTTGGGAGAGGTGCTGCGGACTGTCCGCAGGCCGGATCCTGGGGGCAATTGGGCCGGATCCAGTCCACGGACCGTAGTTTGGCGACCTCTGTTCTTGAGAGTCCCATGGACTGCAAGAAGATCAAACCTATCCATTCTTAAGGAAATCAGCCCTGAGTGCTCACTGGAAGGACAGATCCTGAAGCTGAGGCTCCAATACTTTGGCCACCTCATGAGAAGAGAAGACTCCCTGGAAAAGACCCTGATGTTGGGAAAGATGGCGAGCACAAGGAGAAGGGGACGACAGAGGACGAGATGGTTGGGCAGTGTTCTCGAAGCTACCAACATGAGTCTGACCAAACTGCGGGAGGCAGTGGAAGACAGGAGTGCCTGGCGTGCTCTGGTCCATGGGGTCACGAAGAGTCAGACATGACTAAATGACTAACAACAAATCTTTTAAATCTGGCACCAAATGATGCACTACTGGACACAGCATCACTCAGGAGTTCCCATTAAGGCCTTCCAAGTGGAGCCAAACTTTCCTGTAAGGACTTCCATGCCGAATGGAAACCCTGACTGCCGCAGGAATCTTCCTTTGCAAACACTGCTCAATTCAAACTACACCTGTTAATGAATACTTTCCCCCCTTGAAATTGAGAATAGGGGAAAAAATCTCACTTCTGTTGTTTTATCCAATTTCCCCTGTCAACCCACCCAGTACTAGCATGCAGCCCACAAAAGGTTTCCAATAAGGGGTTGTGACCCCCAGTGCTGAAAAAGCCCCCCCTAAGCTAAGCCATCATTCATTCACTGTATTGTGCTAAAAAGAAGATCTATCATCACCCTTGTTATTTTATCAACTGCTGTAATTTTATTATAATATAGTTGCTGTTGAAACATAAAAATCTATGTCTGGGGAAGAAAAAAGAAGATACCTGTGGTGTGTCAAGGGTTTGCAAAGCTTTACACGAAAATTCAATAAATGTTTTAGACTATTCTGTATCTCACCCTACGAGACAAGAATGAACTCTGCGAGAGAAGTAGGGCGCCCAATTTTGCACTGCAAAAAGGAAGAATTCATTTCACAGCAGGAAAGGAAAAGGGGGGGTGACTGTGTATTCCAAAAGCCCACATTTCAGCAGCGAGCCTTTGCTCAAAGGGGGCTCCTTGCCAAGCCCTCAAAACCATCCGAATAATTGCGACCAGAATTGACTCTCTTTCAGCCTCAGTTTGCCAAAGGAAGCTGTCCAGATCTCTTGATTAATTTGTTTTCCTGCATTCTTGTTTTACAAGGCTCCTGTGGAATCCACACGGTGCTAAAGGAGCGACAGAGTTGGCAATCTGGGGAGTGGAAGAGGTCACAGGCCAGATCTGGCCATGGGGCAATTTTAACTAGCCAGGCCAAATTTTAATCAAGATATACTAATAAAAAAATGAAAGGGGAAAAAATGCCTGCTGCTTCACTCAGAAGCGAAAGCGAAAAACGTCTAAGCAGTAAAAAGAGAAGAGCCCAGACCTTCCTCTTGGATTTTGTAGGTAGCATCCTAGGAGAGTAAGGCAGTCGTTCAATGGTGCAGCACATGAAGTTGTAACAACAGCAGCAATAATTTTAATGTGTGGCAGAGAGCAGTCCTAATTCAAAGGCTAGAGAGGAGGGGGGCCAGGAGACAAGATGGGGTGGCTTGCTGAAGACTCCAGGGAGTCTCCCCCTCCTGCTGTGACCAGTTCCCCTCCTGCCTGGTGTCCCAGAACACATAGAGAAATGAAAAGAACAGATTGGTTGTGTTCAGACACAGTCTCAGAATGCTTGGGGGAAAGACCCTGGAGAGGAAGAGACTCAGGCAGCTGTGGGAAGGTAGGGACCTTCAGTCCTCTCAACTGCCTCTTTGGGCCAAGACCTACTGGGAAGAGTTGCTGGGATCACTGCAGCTGCACTATTTGGGTTTCTTTGAATAAAGAGTTAACTTCACCGACACCAGTGTTTGTTTATTGCTGACGTTCACCTGACTCTAGCTCCTGACAGGCCTAACCATCAGAGTAGGGAGGGAGGGAGGAAAGCTGGGATGAAGGCCAGTGCTGCTCACCCCTCCCCGCAGCTCCCACTGCACCACCGTGAGAGGTCAGGCTGCCTCCTCCCCTTGCTCCCCTTCCCCACTGCCTTTCCCCACTGGCTAGGGGAATTCAGGACTCTGCTTGACATAGCGAGAAGCCGTGATGGCGTAAGGATTTTTGTGAGAGTCCCAGCATTTTTAGGGCAGTCAGAGACTATAAGTTGGCCACTATGAGAACAGGATGCTGGACTAGATGGGCCCTTGGCCTGATCCAGAAAGAATATTCTGTAGGAACATTTATATAATATGGTTACAGAGTTAAACATTTCCTTATTTAAACCTGCACAGCGGCAAACGGATTGCTGACTCGTTTGAGTCTTTCATCCCTTCTTGATTGTCAATCCCTTTTTATCCCTCTTAAAATAAAGATACACATAAATCTGTATAATAACCAAAATAAACTATTTTACTTACAGATTCATTCATGTACATACTTAGGTTACAAAACAAAAGATATAAACTATATATTACATTAGTGAGTCCTGAGAGACTCCATCAAAGCATCTACAACCACCACCAACAGCCTAACTAACTGACCAATTGACCTAACTGACAGATTCAGATGGCAGTTAGTCATCTCATTGAATGTACTGCTGCAGTGAGAAGGTAAACGGTGTTTCTGTGTGCTCCACTGGTTCGGCAGAAGCGGCTTATTCATGCTGGCCACATGACCTGGAAGCTGTACGCCGGCTCCCTTGGCCATTAAAGCGAGATGAGCGCCACAACCCCAGAGTTGGGCACGACTGGACCTAATGGTCAGGGGTCCCTTTACCTTTACCACCACTCAGCACCCTTAACAAACTCCAGCCTCCCAGAATTCCTTGGAAGAAGCCATGATAGTTTAAAATGGTATCATAGAGTTTTAAATGCAGCCACTAGTTCTTCCCTTATTCATTATAAAGTACGGAGGTGTTTGTGGTGTGTGTTTGTGTGGTGGGTTGAGGACTTGTCTAGGGATGCCTAAATCCAGTGACATGTCTTTCACTCTTTCTCCCCAGATGAAAGCCTCCTGCCTCTTCTCTTGCTTCTCCTTGCTGAGCTTCTGTGTCTGCTTCCCCCTGGATGAGGGGCAGGCATTGGGCCAGAAGGCTAGCCTCTGGGCCCCTGGAGCTGCCAAGTGGAAGTGTTCACCTGGAGACCTCAAGTCCCTCCTCAGTGTCGCCAGGGAACTGCAGGGCTTCGAGAAGGAGCGAGCTGGCATCCGCCTCCGCTTCGGGAGGGAGGGAGGAGGAGGTCCAGAAGATGAGAATGAAGCCACCAACTACCTGCCGGAGGAGGCAGGCGAGAAGAGGGCTGGCACTTTGGGGAACCTTGCTGAGGAGCTGAACGGCTACAGCCGGAAGAAGGGAGGATTCAGCTTCCGCTTTGGGCGGCGAAGGCGGAGGATATCAGCTCTCTTCTGAAGTCCACTGTCCACCCACTTTGGCTGTGGAAGTCCTTCCTTATCTGTCCTGTGCTACATCTTCAACACTCTTGGGATGACCAGCAGTGCCCTCACCCCTGATTTCATCCATCTGTTGCCTCGTACAACACAAGCATTTATTATTTTCCTGTTCCCTATTCTGCAAAATCTTGTTTTTCGCAGGAGGGGGGTCAAGAAGGGATTGATTCCACAACAGTCTCCTCCTTTCCACTGACTTCAGCTGTTCTGATTCGGCAGCTCAGTCTCAAGGCCACTTCTGTGTGTTTTGTAGGAAGGGAGAACAGGGCAGAAGAGATTCCCTTGTAAGGATGATTCCCCCTACCCCCCCAAACGCTACAATTTTCCCCCTGCAATGCCTGACCGCAAAGGAACATTGGAAGCATAGATCACAGTCTTCATTCATGAAGGGCAACTCTGAAACTCAAGAAAACCTGGCTGGTGCTTTTAAGAACTGAGCAGACGCTTGAGAGAAAGAGTGGGGAACGGTTTTCAGCTCAAGGGTCACATTCCCTTCTGGGAGTCATGGGCCAATGGTGGGTGGGGCCCAAAGCAAATGTGGGTGGAGAAACAAATGAATATTTCACCTTTGTACCATTGCTTAGTTTACACACACACACACACACACACACACACACACACACACACTCCCCTTCTTTATACTGCAGCCAGAGCAAGCAAGAGGAATTCTTAGAGTTCAAGGATGCATATTCTAGCCATGCAAAATAACAGGGGGGGGGCAGTTATGGGTGTGGTCTGGTAAGAGTAGGTGTGGAGTGTGGAGTTGGTGTGGCCTTCATAGAGCTCTGAGGGCCAGACAGGGAGCCCTGAAGGGCCATGACCACATTTCTGAGTCAGTATCCTTGTGGGAGAGTGAGGTGGAGGGGGTCTGCTTTCTGGGTTTGGGGAGAGAGATCACCCCTTGCTGGAGATGGGTAGAACTGTGAATTGAAGTTTTCCTCCATTTTTAATTTCTCCAACCAGCTCTCCACATTTCCACAGCCTGTGCAAGACCACTATTCGTTTAAGTCCTCATGAAAATTCATTAGCATTTTTATGCAGATTCTCCTAATCAATACATTTGAAATATTTTTCCACTAACAGGCATTGTTTTACAAAACAAATTTCCCTAAAACAACACATATTTGTACGCTGTTTTTGTGGATGCGTGCATCTTTATTCATGTTACTCCAGAAAAGAGCAATGATTGGCAAGAACTGCATCACGAAATTTGGAGAATTTCCTGCATTGTTTCTGAAAGTGCATATTATGTAGGTTTGCCTTTCAGTGAAAACTGAGCTGAATTTCTTGCCCATTCCCTAGCTACCAGTCATGATGGCTATGTTCTCCTTCCACCATCAGAGGCAATATACAGTGGTACCTCTGGTTAAGTACTCAAGTCCTGCTTGGGAGATTCCCATAATGGGCATCTTGTTAGCCACTGAGAGAAGAGAAGGACAGACTGGATGGGCCTCACTCAGCCTGATGCAGCATGGAATGCAGGACAGTTTTAAAAGCAGATCAGTCATGTTTATGGAGGGCAAGGCTATCAATGGCTACTGGCCAAAATTGTAACACTGCTGCAACAAAGACAGTAATGTATCTGAATACCAGTTTCTGGAAGCCACAGAGGGAGGAGAGTGCTACTGTATTGTGCTTGGTGCTGCTTGTGGACTTCCCATATTGGGTTATCTGGAAGCCTGCGTGCAAGACCTAACACAAGAGCACTCTCCTGTGCTTTCCAGGAGAGCCAGTGTGGTGTAGTGGTTAAGAGCGGTAGACTCGTAATCTGGGGAACCGGGTTCGCGTCCCCGCTCCTCCACATGCAGCTGCTGGGTGACCTTGGGCTAGTCACACTATGGGAAATGAGAATGTTAGCCGCTTTGAGACTCCTTCGGGTAGTGATAAAGCGGGATATCAAATCCAAACTCCTCCTCTTCCTCCTCCAGCAACTGGTATACAGAAGCACTGCTGCCTCTGCCCCTTTCTCAATCAGGCTCCACCTCATTCTTGAATCTCAGGAGACTTGAAAATCATAGAACCACAGAGCTGGGTCCCCAAAGGGTCATCTAGTCCCACCCCCTGCGATGCAGGAATCACAGCTACTTGGTAATCGAGGCGTGTAAATGGCATAATCAAAATCTGTGTGCCAGTTACCAATTGCAGACTGAAATGACTGAAATAAATATTTGCTTGTGCCTCCCTCTGGTTTAAACGAGGGAACAGAATCCCCACCCCAAGTCCTGCAGAGCCCCAACTGAGCATTGCTTCACCACAGAACAATAATCAGAAGATGAAATCTGGAGCCCACCAGTTAGCATGACTTTCCTTGAGCCCAGTGCAGTTTGGAAACTCTTTCATTGCAGCTGGGTAGAAAATTAACAGGCTGGATATTTATTAAGGATCTGAGTGCTTAAAGAGTGTTGAGGGGTGGGTTATAAAGTAAGAGGGCTGTCTCCATGGCAACATCAATTAAAAACTCCCAGCAGCTTTGCTGTTCAATCAAACCAAACATTGGGGCTGTTTTCGGAAACAGAGCTCTCCCATGGGATGAAATTAAAAGCAGGTTTTGTGAGGCACCCCCTGCATCCAGCCTCTGGTCATCTTCCTTTGCAACCTGGCTGAAGAAGCAGCAGGTGTGATTCAGCCAACCATTTCCAGAGCAGCAAAAAGACAGGTGCTCTCAGGATTTCAGCCCTCTGTGGGTCTTGGACTTGAGACAAGAGGAATGCCAGGCTGGGACTTGGCCTAGTAGTCCATAGCCTCTGTCACTATCCAGATCTGTGCTTGCCTCCACATCCAGCATCCACAAGTTAGACACAGCTGGCAATTTGCCGATCTCTAGGAGAAAAGCTGGTGCTCAGCTGCGGAGGATCTGCTTTGCAGGCAGAAACTCCCAGGTTAAGTCCTCAGAATCTCTAGGTAGGGCAGGGAATGGCCTCAAAAGGGATATTGCAGGGTTGGGAAAGCTTCAGAAAAGGGCAAGCAAAATGATCGTGGGGGTGGAGAATCTCCCCTATGAAGAAAGGTTGCAGCATTTGGGACTTTTTAGTTTAGAGAAAAAGGTGAGTGAGAAGGGACATGATAGAAGTTTATAAACTTGGTGGTATAGCAAAAGTGGGTAGAGACAAGTTTTTCTCCCTCTCTCACAACACTAGAAATCATGGACATCCAATGGAGATGAATGTTGGAGGAGTCAAGGCAGATAAAAGAAAGGGGTTTCTTCATGCAGCACAGAGTTAAACTGTGGAACTCGCTCCCATAGGGAAGGCAAACAGCCGGTAGTTTAATTCTTTATTGACAAAAAAAGCAGAAACCTACAGTAGCTCCAGAGGTGAATTAAACACACACACACACACACACACACACACACACACACACACACACACACACAGGCCAACGGTCTGAGCTGCATTGTTGGAGCAACAGGCACAAGTAACCTGTGACTCCTTCAACGTGGAAGCTGTTGCTGTGCCTGCTGCTTCAATCTCCTCCTGGTCATGGGGGACAGTAAGGGAGGGGACAGAGGGGTTTCTGCCCCCACTTCAGGCACCTTCTCTGCTTCAGCTCCTGGCGTGTCCTGCCCTTCCTTGCCCATCTCTGACTGCTCAGATCTCTTCCTATCCTCCAGCTCTGGCTCCTGCCTTGTAGGAGGCTCAAACCCCCATAAATTGCTACCCACTTCCTCTGGATCAGCCTCTGGCCATGCTAACCCTTTCGCCATTCCATGGAGCCCCACCAGTCCTTAGCAGCAGCTCTCAGAGGGTTCTTCCCTAGCCCTACCCAGAGACGAGAAGGATTGAACCTGGTGCCTTTTGCATGCAAAGCAGATGCTCTGCCAGTGTTTTAACTATGATGAAGTTAAGGTTCCAGTCCTCAACGTATAAGAAGCTACATCATACTTTACTGGTTGCTGGAAACCACAGACAAGGAGAGTGCTATTGCACTTAGGTCCTGCTTGCAGTTTTCGCATTGGGTCACTGTGAGAACAGGATGCTGGACTAGATGAGCTATTGATACGATCCAGCAGGCTCTGCTTGTGTTCGTATGTACTGAATCAGAGCATTGGTCAAAGCAGGTGCTCTACTGCTGAGTTATGGTGCTGCTACACTGTTGAAGTGGATATGATGATTCAAGAAAATAACCCTTGGGATAATGGGGTTGACTGCAGAGTCTGTGAGACAAACTTAGTGTGCTGCCAATATTTTGGTTTTCTGTAAAAGCAGATAAGTGTGTTAGGAGTCCGATGACAAAAAAAGCATGTATCAGAATATCAATATATTTATCTTTGGGGCACAGAAACTGGCAAGAACATCTACCATCATAGAGTTGTAGGGGACCCACCAAGGTCATGTAGCCCAACCTCCTGCAATACAGGAATCCTGTTATCCAATAATTCTCAAAGATTATGGACAGCGACTCTGAGCTTACATCTGCAAGCTCCTTTAGTACTCTTGGATGCAGCTCATCAGGCCCTGGAGATTTGAATTTATTTAAATTAGCTAGGTGTTCCCTTACCACCTCTTTTCCTATCTTGGGCTGCAGCTCCCTCCTTACATCCTTTATTCTGTTGTCAGCAGGTTGGGCACTGCTTTCCTTTTGGGTGAAGACAGAGGCAAAGTAAGTGTTGAACAGTTCCACCTTCTCTCTGTCACACAGTAGCATTTCTGTCTTCTCCTTGCATGAGACCTACCGGTACTTGTTTGTTCTTCCTCTTGCTTTGAACATAGCTGAAGAAACGTTTTTAACGTTATTTTCAACCTCTCTTGCAAGCCTGACCTTCTTCCTGCAGCTGTTGGCTGCTTCTATATACTCTTCGTGGTTTCCCTTTTCTTCCATTTCTTATACATGCCCTTAAATCTCAGCTCTTCTGTAAGCTCCTTGTGCAGCTACACCAGTTTCTTTAGATGCCCAGAACTGGACAGTACTCCCAAGTGGGGTCTGTCTAAGGCAGAATACACTGTTACTATCATTTCCCTTGATCTTGATGCTATACTTCTGCTGATGCAGCCTAGACTTTCAGCCTAGTCCTGAATACTCAGAAATGGCAGAAACGGCTCTAGGAAAATATGCTGGGCCACCAAAGATCCAAGGGACAGCGAGTCAAGTTCCCCACCACCACTGGCTGAGACCACTGGCTGCACCCTTTTAGTCTAGAGGTGTAAGCAGAGGTTTAGGGGTATGAGGCTGCGTTGGGGAGGGGGCAAAGACCCTTTACTATTTTTTCTGCATCAGGGTCCCTGCCTCAAGCATCCTAGAACTACCCAATCACCACGAATGGGGAGCTTTTTAGCCAGTGGTACCCATCAGAATGAAAGGAGAAGAGTCAGCCACAGAGGATGGGCTCCTAGAGTCACTCTGGAAAGGTGGGTGGAAAGGAGACTCAAATCACAAAGGGACTCTGCAGTTCAGAATTTGCCACTTCACTGCAGACTGTGGGAAAATATAAAGATTATGGATGGTGGGGAGAAAGTGGATATTATAATATCCCCCATCCTTTTGGGAAAAGGGCTAAGTTTTCAGTAGGAACAAAGGAAGTGATCTTATGATATAGGCACAGGATTTTCTGTTAAATCTCTATCTTGAGCTTATCTGCATGGATTTTTTCTAACTCCTGTTTTGCTCCTTGATCTCAATGAGGAGTTGTTTGTTACCAGCTCTGCTAAAAGTGCAAACAATTATCATATATTATGTGTGTTATTATACGCCTCTCCACTTGAGGCTTCCTAAAGGAACCAGCGCATAAAATGTATATACACACAACAATGCAAATAACTTATGTTTGTGTTCTTATAAAACTGTGTGGCAGAAATATAGTACTGGATGAGGCTGGACTCTTTTAGATGGATTATAAATATAATAGACATACTTTAGCATCTCATTTGGCATACAATTAGTCAGGCAATGCACGAATGGCTTAGACGTAAGCTGAAACTCAATGAAAAAGGCTGTCCAATGCGGGCGAAGCCAAAGTCTGTGCCTGAATCCATTTAAAGGACATACATAGTTACAACTAGATGGAACTTGCTCCCTCAGGAGGCATTGACAGCAAACAGCTTGGATGCATGGCTTTAAAAGAAGATCTATTGACGGCTACTAGCCCCAAAGGCTAGGCCAGGCCTCCACAATCTAAGGCGGTAAATGCTTCTGAATATCAGTAGCTAGAAAAAGCTGGAGGGGACTGCTTGTGGCCTTCACTTTGGAACATCTGGTTGGCAACTTTGAGAAGAGGATGCTGGACTAATGGGCCATTGGCCTGATTCAGCAGCCAGGCTCTCCTTCTGTTTTCCCTTCACCGTGGGAGGCAATATGCCTCTGAATAGTAGTTGCTGGGATCCACAAGCGGGGAGAGTGTTGCTCTGAGGTTCCATTTACAGGCTTTCCACAGGGGCATCTTGTCAGCCACTATGAGAACAGGATGTTGGACCAGATGGGGGCACTGGTCTGATAGCAACTGCCTTCTACACTTTGCAACCAGGCCCAAATGACCACAGGTTTCAGCTGCACCTCCAAACATATTAACTGGGGTAGGAGAGCTTTAGCCTGTGGTCCATGTTCCCTTCTAAGCAACCTTCTGAGGGTCGTGTGTCAGGGGTGGATGGGGCCAGCAGCAAAAGTGGGCAGGGTATAAAATGTTTGCTTACACAAACCCATCCAGACAAGCAAGGTGCATGAACAGGGTTAAACAACACATTGCATGCAGGCAAAAACTCTCTAGAAGGGTGCAAAGCAGGATCAATTAGAGATATGGCCTGGGAAGAACGGGCATGGCTGTGGAGTGAGTCCCAAATGCCTGGCAGAGAGGCCTGGAGGGTTGCATTAATCCTTGGGCCTCAGATTTCTCCTCACCTGTGTTTTAAAGACAGCATCCAGGGTTGGAAGCTTCAGAGAACCCAGCTTCAGATTCTCTTCACGGAGACAGTCCCACAAATTTAAACACTCTCCTTGCCACTTTTGGTCCAATATCAGATTATCATAATGTGAAGGGGACACCATCCGTCACTTCCAAGGTAGGCCAGCAAAGCAGGAATTAAGTCTCAGGTCACGCTGAGCTAAAGGAGGGCAGGGAGCTAAAAAAACAAAAAAATCTGCAGAAGTATCGCACCAGGGGGGAAAAACCCATAGAAAGGACAGTGAAAAATAAAAATAAACCACCCTTCTTCACACATGGATCCAAGAGCCAAACTTAGCTTCAAGGAGAGAGGGTTCTCACGCAGGTGGAAGAAGATCTGCCAGGGGAATAGAAACCAGGGAGGGAAATTCTGCTGGCTCAGTTACTTTTGTCAATTTCAGATATTTTCTGGGTAGGAAAAAAGCAATACACCACCAACAACAACCCTTCTCTCTGCCATCCCCCCTCCACCAACCTTCGACTTTCCCCCCAGTGATGAAAGAAGTTTGCCAAGAAGAAAAGCGAGGGCACAGGGGCTCGGCTGACCCAGCAGATGTAAAGCTGTGCTCCCACAAAAAACATATGTCTACGAACACAATAAAAGCCCTGCTGGATCAGGCCAGTGGCCTGCCTAATACAGCAACCAGCTCTCATAGTGGCCAATCAGATGGCCCAATAGGAAACCTGTAAGCAAGATCTAAGCACTCCACAGTACTTGTACCCCACCATCTGATATTCAGAGGTACCGTAGTTTCCCTGGGTATGGAGGTTCTATTGCAGTAGACCTCCATATGGGGAGTCCTGCTGGACCCATCTAGTCAAGCATCCAGTTCTCAGGGTGGCCAACCAGATGCCTGAGGAAAACTCTCAAGAAGGAGCTGAGCACAAGAGTACTCTCTCCTCCTGCAGTTTTCAGTATCTGGTATTCAGTAGCATTTCTGCCTCCAACCCCATGGAGGCAGAGTGTAACTGTCATGGCTAGTAGATATTGATATTGATATCCTTATCATGGCTAGTAGATATTGATATCCTTATGCAGACAGTACTGAGTTAGATAGGCTGGCTCAGTTTAAAGCAGATTCCTGTCTTCCTTTCCACATCTCAGTGATATGCTGAAGATGTTTCCCAAGGCTACTACACACTGTGCAACCTTTTACCATCTACGTAACAACAGCAGCAATAAAAATCCTGCCCTCCCCCTCAAAAAACCCAGAGAATGTTTCCCCCTCCCTCTTTCTTTGTTAAGTTTTCCAGCTAGTTGATGTTATTTTCCCTGCCAAGCTGCCTCTGAAAAAGGGACGGCCAGCGTTCAAGGCTGGCCCTGACAGCAAACATTACAATTTCAACTACGTACTACACAAAGCAAGCAAGCAAGCTGCTATCCTCTGCACTCCCACCCCCCCAGCCAGGGCGCTCTCTCGCTCTTGCTCAGGCTCAATAACCCTGAAAATTGGAGCTATCAAACTGTTAAACGCATCGATCTGTTAAATCAACTCCCACCGTATTAGGCTAAGTTTAGGCTTCAACCCAATTGCCACCACTTTCGTCCAACCCACCACTCCCAGCTTGATGTGCTTAGCTCCTTCGGGAAACCCTCCCTCCCAGATGCAGCCAGATAAAACACACGGCAGAAGCTCAAATGTCTTCCCTGAAATGCCAAAGATCACCTGAAAAGGTCACACTAGGAAGCAGCTGAACCCCCTTCTCTCTCTCTCTCTCTCTCTCTCTCTCTCCCAACCAGCCCAGGAAATTCCCACCTGCCAGAGCCAATGAAGCACTGAGCTAAAACTGGTTGACGGCTGTTAAATTCTCCCTGCTGGCCTTATATGCCAGAGATGTAAAAATGAAAATCATGCTCAGCTTCCCATCTCTTGAAGGGGCACAGGCATAAGAACCTAATGAGAGTCCAATGGCCCATCTTAGACCAGCAAGCACCCTGTTCTCACAGTGGCCAAACAGACGCCCCAAGGGGAAGTCTACAAGCAGGACTCAAGCACAAGGGCACTCAACCCTCTTGCGGTTTTCCAGCAGCTGATATTCAGAAACAATGCTGCCTCTGACCATGGAGGAAGAGCATACCCATCATGGCTAGTAGCCATGGATAGCCTTCTCCTCCTCCATGAATATGTCAAATTATATTTTAAAGCCATCCAAGTTGGAGGCCATCACTGCCTCTTGTGGGAGTGAGTTCCATAGTAACTATGCATTGAGCTATGTGAAAAGGTCCTGAATCTTCCAACACCCAGTTTCACTGGCTGTCCCCATTCTAGTGATAGGTCAGTTTTCAACTGGTTTTCCAAATCAAAACCAGTTTACGATCAGCCGCAGGGTGGGCCCTGAAAACATACATCTCGGATGTCAAAGGCCAGGGTAAAGAGGTGCATTTTCAGCATTTGCCAAAAGCTGTATAGCGAAGGTGGCGGACATACCATTGTGGGGAGCAAGTTGCAAAGCTTAGGGGCTGCCACAAAGAAGACCCTCTCCTGGGATGCCACCACCCCAAATCTATGAAGGTGGTGACAATTTTCAAGCCAGGGAAGGGACTGTAGAGAAGGAGGCAGTCTTTCAAATATTTGGGACCTAAGCTATTTAGGGCTTTAAACAATAGTGTGTGTCTGGAATTGGGCCTGGCTGGCAACCAATACAGCTGAGATCTGAAGGGAACCCTAGCCAGCAGTGTGGATGCTGCATTTTGGACTAGTTGATGTTTCTGTCTTCAAGGGTAGCCCCACAGAGAACGCACCGCAACAATCCAGTCCAAAAGCTACCAGAGCATGGAGTACCATGGCCAAGTTATCCCTGTCCAATATAGCCTATTGTTCAAAGGCAGAGTTGCATTTGTTGCCACCCCTTCACACACTTTTGCCTCTGGCCCTCCTCACCCCTGGAATGCTGCTCATGATGGAATGTGGTCCATGGCCTGAGGGGGGTTCCCAACTCCTGAGAGATTCTTATGCTTGCCCCAGAATTAGGTAGAAGGTTACCAAAGCTCTAGCATTGCCCTTCTCGCTGATGCACTAGCTTTCTACAGTGGTACCTCAGGTTAAGTACGCTTCAGGTTAAGTACGCTTCAGGTTAAGAACTTGGCTAAGAACAGAAATCGTGCTCTGGCAGCACAGCGGCAGCAGGAGGTCCCATTAGCTAAAGTGGTGCTTCAGGTTAAGTACGCTTCAGGTTAAGAACGGACCTCCAGAACGAATTAAGTACTTAACCCGAGGTCCCACTGTATTTGTGAGAATTTCTTTCTGGGGAGGAGCTTCACCACATCTTGAGACCTGTTTAGTCTATCCAAAAAAGGTCATTTTTTGTGTGTGTGTACTTGTGAGCAGGTAGAAGGCTCCCCTCCCCAGAAATTCAGAGAGATAAAAGTGCTGCTTCCATGCTGAATCTCACAATGAGGCTGTGCAGCGTACCGTCAGGTGTTGAAGGGTGTCAACCTTCCTATCCGTCTGAAACTGGAGAGAGTTTGACTTCATTTGACAGGGAAGAAAGTGCTCCTCCTTTCTTTGACATCAATTTATTTTTAAAAAAAAATGCTAAGGAAGAAAAATCAGGAATTATTTAAAAAACGAACACAAAGCCAAAGATAGAGAGAGAAAGCCATTTACAGGGGGGAGGGGAGGTATCCTCCAGCCCCCAGCCCCACATTCTGAACTGGACAATCATCAGCTGAGGGAGGAAAACTACAAAGTCCCGCAAGCATTATTGCGTGGGTGGGTGGGGGTGCAAAGAGAGACACAGCTATTTACATGTTGTAAAACGAAACAGACAGAAAGACCTACAAAAACTGTGTGTAATACTGAGTTACAAACATATATCTATAGTGGCAACAAGAGATTATCCACAAAAACGAAATTGGTACCCTCTGGAAACAGTAGAGTCCAACAGGAAAAGAGAGATATCTTTTTCTGGGCGTGTATGTGAGTGTTTAGGGGTGCAAGTCTTTTTTGGTCTACTGTTTGCTTTTTGTCATGCACGTCTGGGTCCACAAAGGCAGCTGGCAGTGGTGCATTTACATCCCCATATTTATTGTCATGTACAAAAAAAATGTTTTGACTTTTGCAAAGCAGTGTGCGAGTGGGTTTTGGGTGTGGAGAGGAAAGTCTCAGAAATGTCACAGCGACATAACCAGCGTATAAAAAAGGAAATCGTAGCATCATAGAGTTGGTAGGGTCATCTAGTCCAACCCCCTGCAATGCAGGAATCACAGCTAAAGAACCCTCAAAGAGGAAGGCAGCAATGTAATTTAAAAGTGGTTAGTGCTGAAGACACATAGAGAGGATAAGGACAGCGTGAGGCCAAAGAAGAGGAGGAAGAGGTGAATGATAATTGGTTTTGGTTTCCTTGAGACTCGCTTTTTAAAAAATCAAGTGGCGGTAAATTGCAGTTAATAGGGTGAAGTAGCATTGAGCTGATCCCAAAAAATGAATTTTGCCAAGGGGACAGTATGTGGGATTGAAACCTCCTGGGCAGTGAATGTGACAGTAGACTGAGCAGGTGATGGGACAAGGCTTTGGGAAGCCAGCAAGACAAGGGAGCTGATCACTTTGCAAATGGGCAGGGGGCTAGTTATGCTCTTGGATTAGGAGATTCTGTCAACAAATGTCTCATTGGATAAAGCTGCTCCTGGCTCTTACAACCATCTGTGCAGATGGGATCAAATGCTCCCCTGTGCATGTCTGTTTATCTAAGAATATAAAAGCCCTGCTGGATCAGGCCAATGGCCCATCTCGCCCAAAATCCTGTTCTCACAGTGGCCAACCAGATGCCTGCAGGAAACAGGCGAACAGAACATGATTTCAAAAGCACTCTCCCCTCTCAAGAGTCCCAGCAACTGGAAATCAGAAGCATTACTGCCTCCGACTATGGAAGCAGAGCATAGCCACCGTGGCAAGTAGCCATCAGTAGCCTTCTCCTCCCTGAATTTGTCCACTCCTCTTTTAAAGCCATCCAAGTCTATCTTATCTATATAGCTATCTATCTATTTAATTGAGGATGAGGGATCCTACAGAGACAAAGGCAGCACGTGACATGCTTTCTTCCTGCACACTTCTTCCTGACATGCCTAGTTTGGCATCTGCAGGGAATTACCTTTTGCATTTAATCATCTAATCCCCTCTTGGCACTTGTTAGGAGCGGTGCTACTGTAGGATGAGCCTTTGTAAAGAGGGGTTTATGAACACAAAGGATTGCAGTTCATTTTCATTAAATCAAGAGACAGGGGTTATTTGACCTTACAGATGTTATTGGACTACAACTTCCATAAGAACTAGTTTCCTGTCCCTCATTGTTGGGCTCACAGCTCCCATACCCACTGGACTGTTGGCCATGCTGGCTGCTGCGAATTGGGAGTTTCAACAGCATCCAGAAGGCCACAGGTTTCCCATCCATGCCCTGAACAAAGTGCTTTGTAGTCCAAATATGAAAGCACAAAGTGAATCTACAGTGGGAATGATTGCAGCTTGTTTCAGGAAGGAAATTAGTGTGGGAGGATAAAATTCTCTTCTGCCTCTGGTTAAATACAGTGGTACCTCGGGTTACAGACGCTTCAGGTTACAGATGCTTCAGGTTACAGACTCTGCTAACCCAGAAATAGTACTTCGGGTTAAGAACTTTGCTTCAGGATTAGAACAGAAATCGCGTGCTGGCGGCGCAGCAGCATCGGGGGGGCCCATTAGCTAAAGTGGTGCTTCAGGTTAAGAACAGTTTCAGGTTAAGAACGGACCTCCAGAATGAAATAAGTTCTTAACCCAAGGTACCACTGTACTGATAAGTAAGCCCCACCTCTATGACAATTAACAAATTTCTGAAAACCCACCAAAAGCATTTCTTTGCAGGACAGTGCTACATAACTTTTTTTTTTTTTGAGGGGGAGAGATTTACAGCTCCCATTTTAATTTCTAGTCAGATGCTAGCAATTCACCACCAGCATACATTTAGGGGGGTTTCTGCTTTAACTGATGCTCTGGTTGAATCATGCCATTTTTGAAATAATTTCGCTAGGCTGTTTACTGGAGAGGTGGTGGTGGTGGTGGTGGTGTTCACCACCAGAACAGGTCTAAGGTAAGGTAAGTTAAGGTAAGGTAAAGGACCCCTGGACTGTGGATACAGGTAGTGGTGGGAACATGGAGGCAAAGGGACATAATAATTGCTCAGGTTCTCCTGGCAAGACAGGGCTTTTGCATCATTGCCAATATCTCCTCCTCCCTCTGTCCCCTTCGCTAGCCAGTTCCAAACTGGAAAAAACAGAGATCTGGTGCAGAAGACAGGGAAGTGGAGAAGGGCTGGTGTGGAATAAAACACCATACAGGGGAGAAGAGGAGGAAGGAACTTGAAGAGACCTCCTCCATACACCTTTTGGCCAGGAAAGCTGGTCCAGGCAGCAGGGTCCATCAAGCACAGTCTCCAACATACAAGTTAGTCCAAAAGGAATGAAACATTAAACAGGAATAAAAGAAAATGATGCCAGCCTCAACACTGTTCAGTCATTTCCCCTCAAGGCGAGAACTCCACAGATAAGAGGATTTCAAGGCAGCAGGGAATCTGGGTTAGAAAAGGGAGAGGAAGAGAGGGATGTGGATGGGTGGACCATCTCTCAATGAGTCTGTGGTTCAGGGGCTAGACTTGCAATGAACAGGCAGCTTTGTGCCCACACCTGATAGGACGGGGTGGTTCAAGGTGAGGCAGAGGGTTTTGAGAGCCCTTAAGGGTGACACAGAGGGAGGGAGGGAGGTAGAAACCTGTGCAACCCCTGGCTAAAATTGAGGGGAGCTGTTCTTGCACACTTTCTGGGTCTGTTTGTGTATTGACTTCTTTCCATCACAGGACCCCAGGTGGTGCACCTATGTATCTCCTGGGAAGCCTCCTATTCTGGCAGTGACCAGATCCAGACCTGCTTCACTTCAGTGAGCTTCATAGCCTCACACCCCCCTTGAATTGTATTTCCTGGGACCCACTGGTTTCAGTTGGGTCAAGCGCAGAAGACATCACCCTGTGTTAGTTAATATGTGTGATGATTTTGGGGCTGTTTTGTTCTGCCCCAGGCCACAAAATGTCTTGGACCAGTCCCAACTGATGCCCTCCACCCCCACCTCCACCCCCACCCGTGCCACCCCACCCTAGTCCTGCATCTGCACTCAATTGTGCAGCAACCCATCATCTTCCCCAGTTACAGGCATCCAGTGGCTTCTGCTACCTCTGGACGATGTCACTAATTTCTTTCACAGAACTGAGCAGCTTGCTAAAGTCCTGGGTGGCAGAGGGGCCCCCGGTGACTGCGGTAGGGCAGATCTGGAGTTCCCGGAGGCTGTTCTCCAGCTTGTTGATGGCTTCCCGGAATGTGAACTTCCGCATCTGCTGGATGGAGTCCACGTAGCTGACGCAGAAAGTGTAGAGATTCTTGCCTGCCTCCAGGACGGCACTGTGGCTCACCATCTGCTCAGAGTTCTTGCTGATGGCCGTCCGCAGAGCCTCAGAGCTCTCCAATACCATCCCCTTGGTGACGGCACCACTGGCGATCTTCTCTGGGGGCTGGCGGGTCTTTCGCAGAGAGACACGAGTGGAGATGAGGGGGATGAAGGCCGTAGAGGGAGGCTGGTCAACACTTGGGGCGGATGAGGGAGAAGTAGTGGAGGGGGAGGCTGCCATCAGCAGCAGTTTTGTGGAGGATGGGGGCTTTGGTACAGAGGAGATTGCAGGCTTTTTCATCCCCTCTGCTAACAGACTGGACTTGGGGGCCTCGACGCTCGAAGAGTCTGTGGCCTGAGCTGGCTGCTTGCCCTTTGGCATGGGTGTCTCCTCGTGTCCCGGGCTAAGACCCCCCTTGCTGCTTTTCCCTATGGAAAAAGACGAGGAGGAGAGTGGAGGGGGAGGGGCTGGTTTCGACTTGGAGAGCTTCCCCTTGTCTTTCTCCGAAGGTTGTTTTGCCTTCCTCAGCCGGGGCTCTTCAGCAGGGGCTTTGCTGAGGAAGATGCCAGCTTTGGCAGAGGGGCTCTGCTCTGCTCCCAACCCAGCTCCTAAGGCACTGGATTTCATGCCTTCCTCTTTGTGAGGAAAGCTGGCAGAAGGAGGCACAAGCTGCTGCCTCCGGATAAGTTTCGGAGTCAGTGTGGGGGGGCTGGAACCCGGGCTGGACTCGGCATCTCTGAAGACGTCTTCGGTCGCCTCATCGCTCTTCTTGAGCAGACGAGGAGGTGGGGTCACTGTCCCCCGGGTGACCACGTCTGCCTTTGCCTCGTTGGCCCTCTTCCGAGGCAGGGCAGGCTTCTCACTCTTGTGCCCCCCAAAGGTGGACGAATTGAACTGACGCCCTGTGGATTGCAGGTTCCGGGGAAGTGTGACCGACTTCCACTCTGTGTCCTTGGTCCCATGGGGCACGCAGGAGGCCGAGCACGATCGCAGGAAGCGCTTGCTGGCAGCGTTCAAGCTGTTCTCTTCCTCACTGGCCCCTGGCCGGCTATTGGTGGCAGGGCCAGATTTTTTCCAGGGGTTGGGTGACAGCAACCCTGAGTTCCCAGACACAGTCCCATTGGTGACTCCAGCCTCGCTGATGGCACCTTGGAACCTGGAGCGTTCCTCAGAGTCTGCCAGCGTAGCCCCGTTGTTGCCCTCCTTGCCCTCTTCCTCACCCCCTCCTTTGCGGTCCAGGTGGGCGTCTGCCTCCCGGAAGGAGCTGCTCCGCTTGGGCGGGGTGGGGGCCATCTTCTTCTTCTTCTTGATGAGGGCGCTGAAGAGGTTGGTCTTCTTGTCCTTCGGGAGCAAGCGGTCATCCTCATTCAAGCCCCCGTCTGCAGGGCCCCTCTCCTTCCGCAGCAGCAAGGGGGACACTGCTGGCTCGTGGTCCACGGGATCTGCAGAGCAGGAAAAAGAGAGTCAAGAATTAGACAGCACTTCCTTAACGGGCAAACCAATCTCCTCGCCTTATGGGCCTGTCTGGAGGTTGATTTGAAATGTGGCAGGCATAAGTTACACTGCTATAATAATAAGACCTGGTATTTATTCTAAGCTCTCAAAGTGCTTCACATGAATTATGTCAGTAACTCTTATAAGGTACAGCAGCATGATTATCCCGCGCCATGCTGCAGATTTGTTTGGCGGGGGCGGGCAGAGAGCAGCTTATCTAAGGACACCAAATGACTTCCCAGCTCGTTCCGTTAAGCAGCTACTTTTAAAGATTTACTACTGTGAGACGCAGTGACGACCACTGAGTTTAAGAGCAGATCAGGCACGTTCATGGAGGAATGGGAAGGTTTATTTATCAGCAGCTGTTAGCCATGATACTTAGGTGCAGCCTCTCTGTTCGGAGGTAGTTTATCTGAGAGATGCTGGGAAGCAACATGCCAGTGCCCTTGCGTCATGCACATTGTCAGAGGCATCTGGTTATCTGATGCTGGAATAGAGGATGGTGGACAAGTTTGGAGTCTGAAGAACCAGCATGGCCTTTCTTAAGCTCTCACTCCAGTAACTTGCAACAGAAATCTCTGGGCTGTAGGCCAATTTGAATAGCCTTTCTGGAGCTGGGTGGCCATTTGCGTGTAGCTGCCTCTTAATCTCAAGTGTCAAACTGCAACTTAGCTCAGCAATACCGCACCTGCTATGCATGTGGAAAGTCTCAGGTTCAATCCCTGGCAGTGTCTCCAGGTAGGGCTAGGAAAGACCTGCTGCCTGAAACCCTGGAGAGCCACTGCCAGTCACTGTAGACCATACTGAGCATGATGGAACAATGCTCTGTGTATAAGGCAGCTTCCTATGCCCCTATTTAATTCAGAGCCATGAGGAATGGAATATTTCTTTATCATTAAGACATGGAACCACAGATCAGTGGCAGGGCATCTGCTTCACATACAGGAGGTCCCAGGTTCAATTCCCAGTTAGGACTGGGAAATACACTTGTGATCAACCAGATGCCCTATGGGAAGCCCACAAACAAGATCTTTGCATACCAGCGTCACCAGGGACACTTGGGATTCCAAGCAACTGGCAACAGGGGCAGAGGCAGAGGCAGACCATCCTTGCTGGATCAGACCAGTGGCCCATCCAACCCCAGAAGCAGGGCTGGAAGGCCCATGCCATTGCCTCACCAGCAAGTGGCACTTCCAGGTAGATTTCTCTTAGATATTGGAGGATCTTTCCCAAATACCACAGCTAATAAGAACATAAAGAGCCTGGCTGGTGGATCAGGGTAAAGGGGGCCCAATTTAGTGCAGCAGCCGGAGACTGTAAGTGACCCTCCTCCACAGCAGCTGGATTTCACTGGCAGAGGGAAGCCTGGCCAGATTGCTTGAGAGCACACCTGGGCTCAATCTACCAGGGTGGTAGGAACTACATCAAGGCCTGGTCCAATGGGGGCAGGGGCGCCCCCAGCAGCAGCAGCTGCTTCAGGAGGAAGCAAGGGCAAGGGCTACCTCTCTGGGGATGGCCTTGCCATCATTGTTTAACATGTTTTAAATTAACTGATTTTGAACTTGGATGTGTTTTTAATTTGAGTGCCACCCACCCTTTGGAATAATTTTTTCTTAAACTCCTGTTTTTAACTTTGTTGTCAATAATTTTAATGTTTGCTTAATGTTATTTGTGCAAAGTGCTTAGGAGTTCCATGTACAATCAAGTGGCATATAAATTTTGTTAATTTGTTTAACAATTATTTTTTAAATATATATATATATATGTTAAAATCCAGACTGTGCCATGGTCTGGTATGAGCAAACTTCTCAAAAAAATCATCGTAATGCTATATAAAACAACCACATTCATTTTATATCTCTTTCTCATAAACACACACACATCAAATCTATGTAGGAGCAACCCCAATGGTGCATTGGAGTCCTGACCCAGCTGCTTTGTGCGCTGCAGGCTGCCTCAAGCCTCCTAGAGCCACCTTGAGTCACCTTACTACCAGAGCTAGGACATACCGCATTCCCCTGGCCCTTTAGTAGGTCCCGCCTCCAAGCTCTCATTGGCTTCTTTGCATTCAGCTCCTCTTCTGGATGTTCTTGTCTTTGTTGGCAGTTCTGGAGCTTGTAGTAAGGTGCTCACTACGCTTCTCATTCCTTTCTTCCCCAACTCTTTCTCCACCTCTGGAAAACACGAGGGTGGGGTGGGGTGGGGGGAGAGAGAGAGCAAAGAGTCAACAGGCACTAACCAGAGTTAGAAAATGACAGAAATTAAGCCTTTACTGCACTGCAGGCCATTCTATTAGGACAAGTGAGGCACCACTCCACCAATCCCAGCCTTCCTTGCAACCAGCTCAGGGGGCGGTCCTGCCCATCAGCTTCCTTATCAAGTTTTGCTGCTGCCCCTTGTAAAACACAGCAGGGAGAAGGAGGATGGGGACAAAAATACAAGTTAGGACTCAGCAAGACTGGTAAAGGAAAAGCAATTTATATGCGTTGTATATGCAATATGGGGACGCGGGTGGCGCTGTGGTCTAAACCACGGAGCCTAGGGCTTGCCGATCAGAAGGTCGGCGGATCGAATCCCCGTGACAGAGTGAGCTCCCGTTGCTCGGTCCCTGCTCCTGCCCACCTAGCAGTTCGAAAGCACGTCAAAGTGCAAGTAGATAAATAGGAACCGCTCTGGCGGGAAGGTAAACGGTGTTTCCGTGCGCTGCTCTGGTTCGCCAGAAGCGGCTTTGTCATGCTGGCCACATGACCTGGAAGCTGTATGCCAGCTCCCTTGGCCAATAATGCGAGATGAGCGCCACAACCCCAGAATCAGTCACGACTGGACCTAATGGTCAGGGGTCCCTTTACCTTTTATATGCGATATAACATTGTGCCACCAGATGGCGATGTGGATTCCTGTTTTTCTCTGCCTGTTTTCCCTGTTTAAATTTACAACACTTTAAACTGAAATGCTTCTTTGATGTGTCTAGATCCAGCCTTGGTTGGCTCTGCTTACTAGGTGCATGGGGTGGGGAGGGTAAGCTCTAGGGGGTTAATGGGGGGAATGGCAAGAGGTTGGAGAGCAGAGAGAGTATCTCTGTGTGCATGTTTGTGTAGGCTACTAGTCCATTTTGGGTGCTATTCTTGAGTTTCTTTTTAAATTGTTTTTATTAAAGATTTCCTTGGGTTACAAAAGTATCTTGCTGTTGTTTAGTTGTTTAGTCGTGTCCGACTCTTCGTGACACCATGGACCAGAGCATGCCCTGTCTTCCACTGCCACCCGCAGTTTGCTCAGACTCATGTTGGTAGCTTCGAGAACACTGTCCAACCATCTCATCCTCTGCCATCCCCTTCTCCTTGTGCCCTCCATCTTTCCCAACATCAGGGTCTTTTCCAGGTAGTCTTCTCTTCTCATGAGGTGGCCAAAGTATTGGAGCCTTGGCTTCGGGATCTGCCCTTCCAGTGAGCACTCAGGGCTGATTTCCTTAAGAATGGATAGGTTTGATCTTCTTGCATTCCATGGGACTCTCAAGAGTCTTCTCCAGCACAAAAGTATCTACATTGTCTCTATTTTCAGATGGGGGGAGTAAAATTAGATTCTTTTATTTAGTGTATATGTGATGTTTTTATGTCAGTGTCACTTGGGTAAAAGGTAAAGGTAAAGGGACCCCTGATCATTAGGTCCAGTCATGACCGACTCTGGGGTTGAGGCGCTCATCTCGCATTATTGGCCGAGGGAGCCGGCGTACAGCTTCCAGGTCATGTGGCCAGCATGAATAAGCCGCTTCTGCCGAACCAGTGGAGCACACGGAAACGCCGTTTACCTTCCCGCTTCAGCGGTACCTATTGATCTACTTGCACTTTGACGTGCTTTTGAACTGCTAGTGGGCAGGAGCAGGGTCCGAGCAATGGGAGCTCACCCCGTCACGGGGATTCGAACCGCCGACCATCTGATTGGCAAGCCCTAGGCTCTGTGGTTTAACCCACAGCGCCACCCGTGTCCCATTGTCACTTGGGTAGGTTCTTTCTATTCATTTATTAGTTTTTATTGGTGCTGAGGGCATGGTTGGTTGCCTTCAGTTGACTGCAGTGAGTTTTGTTTGCCTGAGTTTCTGGACCCAGAACTGTTGGTGGCCCCCTACCCTGCTTTATCAAAAGAAGATTTCCACTACATCTCCAAAAATAAAATAAAATGCGTGGAGTTATGCAGATGAAGCAATCATGCAGAAAACAAAGCACTTATCTCGCCTCCCACAGAGCAAGAATTATCCGTGATGGCACCTACCATCAGAAATGCTGGATTCCTGAAACATAGTTTCAAATGCTTGGTGGATTTCTGCAAAGGAAGGCCTATCGGATGGGCTCCACTGCCAACCTGAAAAGTAGGAAAGGAAGGGCGGAATGTTAGCGTTTTTGTGAAATACCTTCAACACACATGTGCAAACCCACTCTCTCTACCATGCAGTTTCTTTCCATTCTCACAAGTTAAGAGCTCTTTGGGAGGAGTAGTCAAACTCCCTGGCAGAACTGATGGGTGAGAAGGTGCACTTCCTTGAGTTCTCCCTCCTAGCCATAAGGGTGAAGCGATAGGGGCTATCAGCCTAACCTACCTCACTGTGAGGATTAATTGAGGACCTGGGAGACTGGGGTTCAAATCCCACACTTGGCCATGGAGCTCAATGGGTGACCTTGGGCCAGGCATAGTCTCTCAGCCTAACCTACGCCACAGATTACGTTCTGCTGATTAAATTAGGAGTGGGGGGCAGACCATGTACACCGCCTCGAGCTCCTTGGGGGGGGGGAGTGGGATGTAAAAAATGCGATAAATAAAATAAACAAGAACATAATGAGTATAACTAAAGGCAGGTGAAACAATGCAACGCTTTCATCTTGAGTTGGAATAACAATTAACTCACATTTCTCAAGGGGACACCTGTGCCTGTCATCTATCAGCTTGTTCTTACAAGGGTCAGTAAGGGCAGACGACCAGGTGAAGAGCGGCTCCCTGATTCTCTGTGACTGCAGCCGACCCCAGCAACCCACTGAGATGTAGAAGTAAGTAAAACCTTACATGCTCTCATGAGCTCATAGACTTTCTCCGGACAGCCCTCAGGTCGTTCCATTCGGTAGTCCTTCTCCAGCAGCTCATAGACCTGAGAGAGGTCGATCCCAGGGTAGGGAGACATCCCATACGTTGCAATTTCCCAAAGCAAGACACCAAAGGCTACAGGGGAAGAGGAAGTCAGTAAGATGTTTTCAATGTACTGATGCTTTAAATGGGAGCTTATGGCAAAGGTGGGGAACACATATAAACAATAACAACAGGTTGTATCTACCGTCTGTTCAGAGTAGGCCCACTGAAATTAATGGACCCAAATTAGTCCCATCAGTTTCAAAGGGTCTACTCTAAGTAGGATTAACATTCGGGGGACAAAGCCCAGTGTGATTTTAAGGCATGTATCGTTGTAGCCAATTCTACTCAAAGTAGACCCATGTGGTGTAGTAGTTAAGAGTGTCAGACTAGGACCAGATTCAAATCCCCACTCAGCCATGTAGTTCACTGGGTGTGACCTTGGGCCAGTCTCTGCCTCTTAGCCAAATCTACCTCACAGGGTTGTTGTGGTGATTAAATGGGGCAGAAGAACCATGTGTGGCACCTTGAGCTCATTGGAGAGAAAGGTGGAATATAAATGCAATAAAAATAATTATTAGTCACACCCATCAATTTCAATGGGTCTACTCTAAGTAGGATTGACGTTGGGGGGGGACCAATGCAATTTTAAGACACATACAGGTGTAGCCAACTAAATTCTATTTCAAGCAGACCCACTGAAATGAGTTATGCCCAACAATTTCAATGGGTCTACTCCGAGTTAGGGCTAACATGGCATACCGCACGTAATTTTAACATGCAATTATATTGTGTTGAACTATTGTTTTTGTTCATCATTCATTTATTAAATTTCTTTGCCAAGAAAAAAAATAAGCATTGCCTCAATAAATACTGGGACTAGAGCTATTGTGTGTGTTTCACACTTAGCTTGTCTGTTAATCATGCAATGCGCATACCCAAACCAGGTTCGTGCACGGCAAGGAACAGTCTAGGAGAAGTAACCACCAGGGCTAGTTAAACCAAAACAAATCTCTCCAAAATGATTGCTGAGGTAAAGAGGCCATCTAAACTATCCCTGGGTTGGAGTTCATAAACAAAAGAAAGGGACATCCAAAGCATATTCAAACGTGTAAAACTGCTGATTTTTTTCTATATGATTTATGATGTTTGATTTTATTGATGCTTTTAATGAATAGTTCACATATAACTGTATATAAATTGCTCAGAGGGTTGTTGTCGTTGTCAATAGATAGATATATAAACCTCAACTGAGATACTTTGCTCGCAGAGCATCCCTGCCCAAATCTTTGGCACCCTCCAGGTAAAGGGTCCTCTGGGGAAAGGTGAAGATTATCAGCTGGTGGTAACACAGAGGCAGGCTGCTTCACTGGCGGCCACAGTCTCATGGCATGCCACAGAGGCCCCATCTGTGTTGACGTTCTGTTGGCTCCTGAAGACGCACCATTTTAGGAGAACTGAACTTATAATTTTATTGTTTTAACTTATTTTTCCAAAAAAAAAAAAACCTATCATGTTTGTAATTCCATGTTTTGTTGAATACTTTAATTAAGGGTGTTTTAATGCCAACCTAGCAGTTTGAAAGCACGTCAAAGTGCAAGTAGATAAATAGGTACCGCTGCAGCGGGAAGGTAAACAGCGTTTCCGTGCGCTGCTCTGGTTCGCCAGAAGTGGATTAGTCATGCTGGCCACATGACCCGGAAGCTGTACGCCGGCTCCCTCGGCCAATAATGTGAGATGAGCGCCGCAACTCCAGAGTCGGACATGACTGGACCTAATGGTCAGGGGTCCCTTTACCTTTACCTTTAATGCCACTGTGGATCTCTTAAAGGTAAAGATAAAGGTACTCCTGACCGTTAGGTCCAGTCGCGGATGACTCTGGGGTTGTGGCGCTCATCTCGCTTTATTGGCCGAGGGAGCCGGCGTTTGTCCGCAGACAGCTTCCGGGTCATGTGGCCAGCATGACTAAGCCGCTTCTGGTGAACCAGAGCAGGGCACGGAAACGCCGTTTACCTTCCCACTGGAGCGGTACCTATTTATCTACTTACACTTATTTATCTACTTACACTTTGGCTCTCTTAGTGTATATTTTAACTATGTCCTGATTTTATAGTTGTAAACTACTTTAGAAGTCATTTTGCCATACAAGTGATATATAGATTAATTTAATGAATAATAATATTAATAATAATAATAATAATTCTTTTGAGGAGGGATAATCACTCAGCAGCAACCCCTTTCCATGCAGACTCTCAGCATCTCCAATAGGTCACGGGAGTCCGGGGAGTCTTTTCTCTTATTACAACCCTGGAGCACCACTGACATCACTGGAGTCATAGGGACAGTCTGAGCTGGTATTTATTTTTATTTATTTTCTCAATTTTCGTCCCATCCCCCCTCACTGTTTCCTTCCTGTGAGTGTGCTAGAAGAAACATACCACTGAAATAATGAAAGCCTATGGAAGCTGCCTCTGAAACAAAGGCGGTTGCCTGGTGCATCTCTGTGTGATTTGCTGCCCTGACACAGTCTCTGCAATGGGTGGGTCCATCTGTCACACCTTTGCCCCTGCTGTGATTGGAGTGTTCTCCATATCCTGGGGCAAAAATGCTGCAGATTTATTCACACTTGGGTGAGGCTGCCCAATGCTACTCTGCAGGAGTCCCCACTCCAGGCTTGCCTACTCCCAACTGATTTTAATGCAACATGTAAATTTGCTCCCCAGAGGTGGGAGAGCCGCGAGGAAAACACGCTCTGGCAGTTCCCTGCTCTGGGCAGCTCACGTTCCATGCCGAACGGCTGTGGAGACGTTAAGGAAGAGTAACAAGCCTCTTCATCAATCCATACAAGTCTCATGAGATAAGACAGTGCAGAATTAGCCTAATTTTCAATTTACTAGCTTGTCTCCAGTGCAAACGCTTCAAGTTCCTTCAAGTCCTGTTAAAGGCACAATTAAGAGACGTCGGGGCAGATTAATTGAAACCTCCTTTCCTATTGAGATGCTTCTTCTTCTCTGGGAATCAAATAGCTCTCCTTCACCTTCTCTAACCCAGTCCAAAAAAGCCCTCTGACCTCCTCTCTCGCTTCTATTATAAGAGCATAAGAAGAGCCTGGCTGCTGGATCAGGCCAAAAGGGGCCCATCTAGTCCTGTGTTCTGTTCTCTCAGTGGCCAAACAGATGCCCCAAAGGGAAGTCTGCAAGCAGCACAACAGTGCTCTTCCCACCTGTGATTCCCAGCAAATGGTATTCAGAGGCACACTGCCTCCAAGAATGGAGGTCAAACACAAGTAAAGTGAAGCAGACCACTGGTCCACCTAGTGCAGTCTTGTCTACACTGACAGGCAGCTACTCTCCAGGGGTTTCAGAGAGTGTACATTTCCAGCCCCATCCAGAGATGCTGAGAATTGAAGCTGGGACCTTCTGCATGCAAAGCAAATGTTCTGTCACTGAGCTACAGCCCTTCTCCTAGAAACAAAGCAAGATTCCAGTCCTCATAGTTCTAAATAAAAGGCGAATGTAAGTAGGAACATAGGATGCTTCATTATACTGATCATTGGTTCATCTAGCTCAGTTCTATCTACACTGACAGGCAGTGGCTCTCCGGGGTTTCAGGCAGGGGATATTCCCAGCTTCACTTGGAGATACCATTGGGGATTGAACCTGTGAACTTCTGCATGCAAGACAGATGCTCTGCCACTGAGCTATGGCTTTTCCCCAAAGGAAGGATAATGTGATACATGTATCAGTAATCAGGTTGGCTTGCTTAAAGATGGGAGACTGAATGAAATCCTCAAGCATTGCAAGAACCAGGAGAAGGAGGAGACTTCTTAGAACCCACCTAGGAAATGAAAGCTGTGTACACACCATAGACTGAAGCACAATTATGGGAACTGAAGTTTACCCAGCATCCTCGACAAACTACACTTCCCAGGATTCTTTGTTGCCGGGGGTTGGGGTGGGGATATGTTCCAAATGTGCTTTAAACTTTAAAGGTACTTGAGATTCCCCTATACAAGGCAGAGCCTCTTGTCATCAGCTCAGCAACCTGTATGTAATTACTTCAACCACCCCTCTCTCTCTTAACATGAAGGGAAGGCCACTGCCGTCTTGTGTATTGAGAGGTGTCACATCGCATTACATGGGAAACAACCAGGGACTGTTCTAGTCCAGCCATTTCCAGAAATTTCTTTTGTTAACGGCTCGGTCCTCCAGCACTTGGGGGATTGAGGAGAAAATGCGGTGTTAAAAAAAAAAACAACCCACAGCCTCCACAGATGCAGGCATATTATCCACCTTGGAAAACTGGATTTTTCTACAGCTATGATGGGAGTCCAGACAGTTTTGAAATCAGTGGCTGATACCACTGCAGTTTTGAAAGGTTCAGCCTGCCATCTTGATTCAAAATGGTTTCTGGTAGTGTCCAACCACAAACGAAGACCTGTTCCCTTGATCTCAGAAACCATCATGCAAAAATTGGTTACAATCAACGTAGTTACCCCATCCGTATCCAGTCATTCTCTCCACATCCAACTCCTGAGTCCAAGTGCCCTGAACTGTCTGTGAGAACCAGTGTTCTTCACCCTTGGGGGGTCCACAGATGTTGCTAGACTACAGCTCCCATCATCCCTGTCCGTTGGCTAAGCCTGCTGAGGATGATGGGCATTGTAGTCCAACAACATTTAGATCCCAAACTGTCTCCCACCAATATTCAAATGCTTATCCATTCACTGTTGGCCACCATGAGAACAGGATGTTGAGCCAGATGGGCCATTGGCCTGATCCAGCAAGGCTCTTCTTCTGTTCTTCCTGTTCACTCTCACTATTCCGAGCACACTCTCTCCCGCCTCCCAACCTAATGCTTCCCTCAATTTACCTAATATACTTACCTATGCATGTACCACATATCACTTTATTAATCTAAAATTATTACATATATACAAACACAATATTATTTACATGTACAACAGAACACCACAGGCACGCTACACAGCTCTTACCCCAGACATCAGATTTGATGGAGAACTTGTTGTAGGCGAGACTTTCCGGCGCAGTCCACTTGATGGGGAACTTGGCGCCAGCGTGAGCTGTGTAGGTGTCACCTGTCATCAGCCGGCTCAAACCAAAATCGGCCACCTTCACCAGGTGGTTCTCCCCAACGAGGCAGTTCCGGGCAGCCAGGTCCCTATGGCAGCAGTGATGGGAGATGGGCTATGAAATCTCTCTCTAGCTATGTGGAAGGAGCCCCACAAAGCGGGCACCACAGATACAACTTCTGTTCCATTATGCGCTCACTGCTTTTCATTAAGAGTCAGTTCACACAATCAGAGGCTGCTCCATCAAATTTACACAAGCACGTTTCAACTGTTGATGCTGACAGAGTTGGAAGGGACCACGAGGGTCATCTAGTCCAGCACCCTGCAATGCAGGATTTTTTTGCCAAATGTCAGGCTTGAAACCACGACCCTGAGATGAAGAGTCTCATGCTCTACCAACTGAATGTGTGAGTGGGATGGCAGTGATAGCTGTGGCTTATTTGCTGCCATCTACAATTTGGTGGTGGCGGCGGTTTGCTGCAGGGAGCTTCAAATATTCCCATTGTACCCCACTGGCAAAAGCAGGGATATGCCTCAGAGATTGTGAACCTCTGGCCTGCCAGGGAGCCCAGTTTGGCCCACAAGGCCATTTCTCCACAAAAGCACACCCAACTGTCCATCAGCTGATGTCACTGTGTGACACCAAGAATGGGTGGGAGGGGTTCAATCCTGCTGTGTGCATCTTCCCTGGCAAAGCAGACCCCTGCAGCCAGCAGGATTGAACTCTCTGCTCACCACTTGGTCACCGCTCCAGGTTTACCTTCTCCCAGCTGATTTGCCTCCTCCCAACCAACGGCTCTGATGCTAGCAGAGAACTGAGACCTCGAGGAATGTATTTTCCCCAGCAGAGGTCAAGAATGAAAGGAGATCTAGAACAGTCATTTTCAAACAGTGTTCCGCAACTCCTGTACTTCCTCTGAAGCTCATTAGGACTCCCTCAGTGAGAGGGAAGGGGGAAAAAATCAATAATGGCAGACGATTTATTTATTTGGATTTATACCCTGCCCTTACAATGTATCATCAGGGTGACTTATAAACTACAGAGCCTGAGGAAATTTTAAAAGGTCTTTGCAGGATATCTGTTTCTGGGCCCAGTCTGAAGTGTTGGTTTTACACTTTGCACCATTTAGAATGTGGATTTTTTTTGTATGCTTTACACCCTTTTAGAATGTGGATTTTTTGGGGGGTGTTATTGGGTTACTGCTTTTGGTTTGGTTTTTTATGCTGTGGTCTTGTTGTGAACCTCCCTGAGACCTCCGGGTATAGGGCGGTGTATAAGTTGAATTAACAACAACAACCAGCTTGGGACTAGGCTACGATATAGAGTGCCTTTCTCTCTGACCAGAACTTTGAAGAACACATTGGCTCCAAGTGCCACTGTTGAACGAAATGAGGCAGGTAACCACCAAAAACAGGGTCTTCTCAGAAGTGCGCCCAGGGTTATGCCATGGATTGACCCTGGAGCCTTCTGCATGAAAAGCAGATGCTCTATCACTGAGCAATAGATGCTCCCGAGGAACACAGGAAGCTGCCTTATCCTGTGTCAGACCACTGGTTCATCTAGCTCAGTACAGCCCACACTGGCTGGAAGTTCCTCTCCAGGGTTTCAGGTATGGGACAGTCCCAGCAATATCTGGAGGTGCCACTGGGGCTTGAAGCTGGGACCTTCTGCATGCAAAGCAGATGCTCTGTACCTGAGAAATTGGTCCTGTTCTCTAAAAATAAAGTAAGATTCTAATTTTCATGATTCTGGAAAAAGAGATTTAAACAAGAAGCTGCTTTGAATCAGCTTATAGGTACATCTATCTCAGTATTGTCAATGCTCTCCAGGAGTTCAGGAGGGGATATTCCCAGCTCTACCTAGAGACGCCACTGGGGGTTGAAGCTGGGACCTTTTGCATACAAAGCAGATGTTCTGCCATTAAGCTACAACCCTTCACCAATCATTTTAATTGGACCAAGGAGCCAAATTTATTGGTAACACACATCCACCTAGTGATGAAAAAGCAAACATTACAACAGTGGTTCTCAAAGTGGGCAGGATTACCTGGGGGCCCTAAGAAGCAAGGGGGTAGCAGGAGGGTGTAAATGGAGGCGTTAATGACTATCAGACTTTGAAAAGCTGGCTTCACAGAATCAAGTGCATTCATTTTGTTGAATTAAACTGAGTAGTTGTAATTGAACAAATGTACAATTAATGATTACTGTTTTGAACTTTTTGTGTTATTATCTTCCTCAGTGGGTCATGAAAACTGCTATTCTGAATAATGACTTGTACAGGGTAGGATAAGGTATGGGGCACTAGGGATTAGTTTGTGGAACTAAGGGGGCGGTGGCCTGAAAGGTTTAGGAGCCACTGCATCAGGAGTTTGTGGACTGGGGAGTAAGTAACAACCTCAATGAAGGGCATAGAAGCCATAACACACAAGAGAGGATGAAGGAATTGTTTCCATGCAAATTTTCAGCTCCTTCATAAAAGAATGTAAGAGAGTTCACCTCAAAAAGTATACCGTAGAGCTGGAAGTTTCAGAAAAGGGGAACCAAAATGATCAAAAGGGTGGAGTGACTCCTCTACGAAAAAAGGTTGCAGTGTTGGGGGCTTTTTAGTTTAGAGAAAAGGCAAGGAAGAGGTGACATGATGGAAGCTTATTAAATTATGTGTGGTGTGGAGACGGTGGATAGAGAAAAAAATTCTCCCTCTCTCCTAACACTTGAACTCATGGTCATCCAATGAAGCCGATTGTTGGTGGATTCAGGACATTTAAAAGAAAGTCATTCTTCGTGCAGCATGTATTTAACTGTGGAACTCAGTGCCACAGGTGAATTATATCCAGCAGACAAATTTGTGGAGGAGGATAAGGCTATCAGCAGTTACTACCGTAGCCATAATAACTATGCTCTGTCTCCAGAGGCAGCAATGGTTCTGAATACCAGTTGCTGGAAACCACAGGAAGGGAGAGCTGCTCTTGTGCTTGGGTCCTGCTTGAAGGTCTACCACTAGGGCATCTGGGTGGCTACTGTGAAAACAGGATGCTGGATTAGATGGGCCATTGGCCTGATCCAGCACGGTTCTTATGTTCGATGAGGCTGAATAAATTGTTTCCACCCAACGCCACGCTAAATTGGAAATCAATCCAACTGCGCAACTCTCTCCCTACGTGAAAGATACATGAACCACTTTCCCAGTGACTCGTGAACTTTGCAAAGTCACTGGCAGAGCTAGAGAAGAGCTCCTTGTTCAATGAGAGAGCGCCATACTGAAAGGGCACATTAATTTGTCACACACCGTTGCCGACATGTCCTGTTCTCGTCAGCGAGAATGCAGTCAACACAGCACATAAAGGGGAGAAAAGCACCTTGTCATTAGTGACCGTCATTTCCCGCCAACTCCAGTCGTTCAGTGAGGTCACCAACATGCATCTGAAATCCATTGAGGAGGACAGCAACAGCACCCCCCTGAAGGGACTGGGAGTCTGCAGGGGGTGAGCCGTTTGCAAAGAAGATGGAGATAGACAGATGGATGAACGGGAAGCAAGATACTTTTCCCGTCTGCTCCTGCGATCTGGGGTCACTGACAGTGCAGAACAAAGTGCCCAAGAGTGCAGAAGGAATGAGACAGAGAGTGATACTTGAATTTTTTTCTTCCCCTAAAAAAGAAGAAGAAAAGTTCCCTTTGCAGGAGGGGTTGGACCGGAGAGGAGGATCCCAGCATGGAGCAAATTGAACCAGTTGAGACAGTAAGCGTTAGGTTGGGAGGGGGAGAGTCTGTGTTTGGAGTGGGGAGTGACTGGATAAGGTTGGTGGGAGACACTTTGAGCTCTAAATGTTGTTGGACTACAACTCCCATAATCTGCAGCCAGATTCTTTGGCTGCACTGAGGAGGGATTGGACTAGATTGCCCTTTGAGTCCCTTCCAATTCTACAATTCTATGAGATACTGGTGGTGTCATTATCAGAGATGGAGATGCCTGAATGAGCCTTTAGATACAGCAGAAGAAAAGCTTGTGTCTTAGGGATAAACTGTCAGCATTTCAGTGTGGCATCATCAGGCTTGTTACAGGGGAAGCAGGTGGGCAACTTTTGGTGGGCATGCTAATTGTGTAGGAAAGATCACCACTCTGATGAAACGCAGGTGACCTCAACGTACGTGTGTGTGTGTGTGTGTGTGTGTGTGTGTGAGAGAGAGAGAGAGAGAGAGAGAGAGAGAGAGAGACAGCAGAGTGTAGTGGTGCACTTCCTCAAGTTCTCTCTCTTAACCAACAGAAAGGTGAGGCAAAAGGGGCTCCTGATCCAGGCACAACCTGGAAAATTGTGCAAAACAGACATAAAGGACAAATGTGGTGTAGTGGATGGTGCTGGACTAGGACCTGAGAGACCAAGGTTCGAATCCCCACTCAGCCATGAAGCTCACTGGGTGACCTTGGGCCAGCCACTCACTCTCACAGTGTTGTTGTGAGGAGAGGGAGAACCATGTGGGCCCCCTTGAGCTCCCAGGAAAAAGGTGGGATGTAAATGCAATAAATAAATAGTGTCTGAGATGGTTGGGGGTGGGGAGCAGTAGTGCCATGATGGTAGGCATTAAGTCCAGGATCCACTTACTACAATAAACAGCATACAGTACATGCACAAACACACCCAAAATAGCAAGGCTGGCTCATCACACATTGAAATAAGTGGAATAATGTGCATTTGACATCTAAAAAATTAAAAGGGGAAAGGTTGTACCTCGGGAACAGAGCATCTGCTTTGCATGCTGAAGGTCCCAGCTTCAACCCCTAGTGGTTTCTCCAAGTAGGGCTGGGAAAGACTCCCTGCCTGGAACCCTGGAGAGTTGCTGCCAGTCAGTATAGGCAGTATAGGCAATAAAGGAAAGCTGTCTGTGGACAAACGCCGGCTCCCTCGTTTCTCCCTGAAAAGAAAGATGAGCGCTACACCCCATAGTCTCCTTTGACTGGGCTTAACCGTCCAGGGGTCCTTTACATTTACCTTATAGGTAATATTGAGCTAGCCGGGGGTCTCTCCCACCTGAAGATGCCATTGGGGATTGAACCTGGGGCCTTCTGAATGCACAACAGATGCTCTACCTCTTCCCCAAATGGAAGGGCCTCACGTGCATTATTTGCTATAAATACTACCCTTTATTGTGAGGTGAATTTAATGACTATGCACGGCAAATGATCTATATTCTAGTCTTTGATTACACATGCACCAAATTGAAGTTTTCTGAGTGGTTTGGAAGTACCGTAATCATTTTCAAATGTACTGTGGTGGGTGTGGGTGGGTGCATTTCCCTGTGGGGTGGGGAGAGAGGTGTACAAATGTCCCATTTGCAGATTGCCCCCCTGCCCAGTGACTGGGGTTGTTTCCAGCACGTAAGCATTCCTAAGTCACGGAGGAGGCATCCCAGAAAGGAAATAGATACCTCCCACATGGCACCAAGCTCAGCCCAAGTTCCTTTCAAGACAGACACTGACAATGCCCCAAAAAAGTTGATCAAGTCACCCACCAGCTATTAGATTGCTCAGAGGCCATTTCCCCAGACAAAGAATGTAAAGTGCTAGCAATAATTGCAGCACACTGAAAGGTCAAAATCCTCCAGACAGCAAGAATGGCAAAGATGCTTAATGGAGAGAAGCGGGAGAGGCGCACAATCCAGACAATAGCAGGAGGAGAAAGGAATCACTAAAAAGCACAAGATGACAAGGAGAGAGGAGGGTGGAAGGTGTGTTGAAAAGGTGGGGGGGCGGGGGGCGGGGAGAGAGAGAGAGACAGAGAAAGAGACTTTCTGAGAACTCCAGTAACTAAAGCGGCGAATGATGGTTCGGGGTGGGGAGAGAAAAGGGGTGTCATTATGGGCAATTTGCTGGCTCAGGGGAAGGAAGGAAAGAAGGAAGGACGGGGAAGAGCTCATTTTGCACAAAGAGCTGTGGTGATTAGGAAGGAAGGTTTCATCATGAGGTTTTATTGTAAAATCACAGAGGAGGTAGAAACACTGGTACACCACATCAGGACTGAGACAGACTAAAAGGCAGGAGTGATGGAAGGGACAAGGGCATTCTGGGGGTTATGACCACACAGGGGCAAGGAGGTGGGGGTTTTCATTGGCTGCCAGCTACGATGTGTATGCTCTGTCACCACAGTTTGAGGCAGCAATGTTTCTGAATGCCAGCTGCTGGAAACCACAGGGTGCGGGAGAGCTTTTGCACTCAGGTCCTGCTCGTGGGTTTCCTATAATGGGATTGAGGGTTTCCCAAATGGCCACTGTGAGAACAGGAGGCTGGACTGGATTGGGTTATCTAGCCCTCTCTCAAGTTTCTTATTAAGATATGGAATAGGAGGTGAAACAAAAGCAGCAGAAGTAAGCTTCCCTTTGTGCCAAGGGGAGCCCTTGGGGATCAGAAAGTGGTGGCCCGGGCACTGTGTCACCAATTAAAGGCAGGGACTGCATGCAGTTTAAGCCAGGACCCTCACACACCACCTCAGAATCTATTTGGTCCAGTACTGTAATGCCATTATACTAAAAAGATAGGAAGCTGTCTCATGCTGAATCAGACCGTGGGTTTATCTAGCAGAGTATTGTCCACAATGACTGCCCTCTGTTCTCCAGGGTTTCAGCCAGAGGTCTCTCTCCAAGTCCCATCTAGAGATGACAGAAATTGAAACTGGGACCTTCTGCTTGCAAGGCAAGAAATTCCACCACTGAACTATAGTCCTTCCCACAAGAATAAAGCAAGATTCCAGGGCTCATGGTTGTGAAGAAAGGGCTGGCTTATATACCAGTAGGAACACATGAAATTTCCTTATACCGAGTCAAACCGTTGCTCCATCTAGCTCGGTATCATTTACAATGGCAGTGGCTTCCCAGGGTTTCAGGCAAAGGTGGATCTGTAACACTCCTGGGGGTGGGGAGAAGAGCTGTGAGAGGATTTTTCAGGGTGGAGGGAAACAGCTGGGAAGGGAAGGATTGAAATCTCTCCCTCTTTCCCTGCTGCAAAGTGAACTCTTGCTCAGGTTCACATTAACACAGTTGCAGGGTTGAGTGTGCAGCATCACCACCCCCAAAATAGCTGAACGTCAGGGTTTGCCAGCTGCTAAGCTGTGCAGGGATGCAACATACCCTTGGCAGGAAAAATAATCCAGAAGCAAGACGTGATTCCCCAAGGAGTGCCTGTGTGTTCCAAGACGCAGCACACAACATTAATGTGCTAATGTAAAGCTGCATCGCTCTGTCTGTGAAATATTGTATTAACAGCCTCTGTAGCAGGCTAGTGGTGGAAGGGGAGGTGGTTCCATTTTCTTCTGTAAGAATAGAAGCAGAGTCCTGCTGGATCAGGCCAAAGGCTCACCTAGTACAACCCCTGCCTTCACAGTCGCCAACCAGATGCCCCAGTGGGAAGCTAACAAGCACAGCCTGAGCGCTACCAAACTCTGCCTACTTGTACTTCCCAGCAAACAAGAGACATGCCGCCTTTTACAGTGGAGCTGTTTGATAGCCTTATTTATCCATCATGAATCTGTCTAATCACTCTTTTAAAGCCATCCAAGTTAGTGGCTGTCACTGCCACCATTTTTTAAAGTATGTTTTAACTGCTCTATAATGTTTTTCTTTTTAAATTGTGGATCCATTTGCAGCCCTGGGCTCTTTCAACAGGAAACAGCAAGCAAATCATAGCATTATTTTGTATAGCAGCATGAAGTTTTCCTACCTGTGAATGAAATTCTTCTTCTCTAGGTACTCCATAGCAGAGGAGATCTGGGTGGCCATGTAGAGGAGCACAACAGCATTCACCTCCTGCCTGTTGCAGTCCCGCAGGTAATCCAAGAGGTTTCCATATGTCATGAACTCGGTGATGATGTAAAACGGAGGCTCCCGTGTACATACGCCTATGAAACATTTAAAAATGAACAAATTAGATTTTAAAAAATAAATCCAGCTAAAGAAAGAAAAAAATAATTTATGATTTACAGTATTAATTCTGGGTTGTATCCACTGTTAGGCCACCTTCACACCATGCATTTAAAACACTATGATACCACTGCAAACCTCTCCTACAAATAATTATGGCTTGCTAAGGGCGCTGAGACCCCTATTGCCCTCCCAAAGCTACAATTCTCAGTGTGGTTTAACGATCAATCCCTTTTCCTAGGGAACCCTTAATTTTCTGAAAGGAGCTCAAGGTGGTGTTTATCATTCTTCCCCCTCCCCCTTTCATTTAATGCCCACAACAAACCTGCGAGGTGGGTTAGGCTGAGAAGCAGTGACTAGCCCTACAGTTACCCAGTGAGCTTCATGGTTGAGTGGCAATATGAATACTGGTCTCCTGGTCCTAGACTAACACTAACTACCACACCACACTTGCTAGGAGAGACCTACTGTCTGAAACCCTGATGAGCTGCTGCCAGCCAATGTAGACAATACTTAACCAGATGGACCAAAGGTCTGACTCTGTGTAAGGCAGCTTCCTATGACTAGGGTGAATGATTTTTAAGCTAGAGGTGCTGCACTCCTACGAGGAAGGGGCCACAACTCAGTAATAAAGCATCTGATTTGCATGCAAAAGGTCCCAGGGTTCAATTCCCAGCATCTTCAGGTAGGGCTGGGAGAGTCTCCCTACCTGAAATCATGGAGAGCTGCTGCCAGTCAGTGTGGGCAATACTGAGTTAGATGGTTCAAAGCTCTGACTTGAAATAAAACAACTTTCTATGGTAAGAGAAGACAAAGTTTCCTCCAGAAGTTGGTTAAAGATGTCTAAGCTTTCTGGCCTTTTATATATTAAATACAAGTATGAAGATTTAAACACACACAGATGCACAAACCTAACTCTGTTCAACTTTTTTTTAAAAATAATTGCCAGCTCCTGCCAGTGAATTGAAATGTCTCTCTGTGAAGTCTTGGTGTGGCTAAGTGGTTTATCTTCTCCTTAATGTCCTGTATTGCTGCGCAAGGCTTTGGTTTGAGTCGCCCTGCTTGGTATTTCTGACACTTACCCAGTAATTGCACCAAGTTTGGATGCTTGATCTCCTTCATTACTGCTGCTTCTTTCAAGAATTCTTCTACCTCCATAGTGTCCTCCTGCAGGAAAAGAGGGAAGGGGAGGACAGGGAGAGAGAGAATGATTTCAGCACATGGTCTAGATAATGGAATCGCTGGAAATTACAGTTGCAAGAATAATAATAACCTCTGGTCTCAGGCTGTGGAATATCGATAACCTCTAGCCTCAGGTTGCAGAAAATTGATAACCTCTGGCCTCAGGCTGTGGAGCATTGATAACCTCTGGCCTTACGTTGCATAATATTGATAATCTCTGGCCTCAGGCCTGCCCCTCAGTGCAGCAATGGGCTGTATCCAATCCTTGTCTGTGCATGGATTTACTTTTGCACAACTCCATGTCATGGTATGGTTGGACACAGAGGAATGGTGGAAGGAACCAGCTGGGGAACCCACAAGGGAAGAAGGCTCAGAGCCCAGGGAGTGGTTATGGGATGACAATGAGTGGTCAGAGGGAGAAGACTGCAAAGAAGAGGTAACTGGGCTTAGTGAACTGGGAGTGTTTGTTGCAGAGAGAAGTTAAGAATCAGAAGCTGAAGCTGGCGAGTGGGAGGAGGGAGATCAATATGCAGAGATGAGTCAGGCTGGTGAAAAGTCATGGGTGTCTCCCCCTCCTGCTGTGACACGCTTGCCTCCCCTCCCCCCAGTCTTCCAGAACAAGGAGAGGTATGAAAAGAGTGGAGGAGAGATTGGCTGTATGCCGGAGCAGTATCTGATTGCTTGGAAAAAGCCCTGGAGAGGAGGAGACATAGATAGCTGTGGGGAGGTGGGGACCTTGTCTCAGCAACTGATTCCATGGAATAAGACCCAGCATAAATGAGCCACTGCGCTCATTAGGCTTGACACTCCGCAATGTCTGTGGAGATCATGTTTTTGATAATAAAGAGTTAACTCCAACTTTGGACTGTATGATTACTGACCAGCATGCACTGGGACACTGTAGTTTCCATCTCTCTCTTCCTCACAACTGCCCCTTAAAGCTGGGGGTTCATCCAATCCTCAGGAGCAGTTTGGGGAGGGTGCAGGGCATGCACGGGGTGGACGAGGGGGGAGGAGTTCCATTGCGTGAGTGTAAATCTTTGCTAACGGAACAAGTGCATTGGATACCACCCTATATTTTGCTTGAAGCTCTTTTATTTTATATTTTGCTGGTGTTGGGTTACTGCAGTTCCAGGAGACAATTTTCTTCCCTATATCCAGATTAAACTCTCCCTTTATTTGTTTTGAAAAGGCCATGCAGGTACCATCTGGAGAATGGCTGAGCAATGTGGAAATCGATGCAACTTCAGAAACTGTCACCTTCCTCTGATATATCACAGGGGCCCATTTACATGCTGAGCCAGGGGTGGTGGTGGCTGGGTTAACTGGAATTTGGAGTAAGTCAAGAATCTATCTGTGGGCTCCTGGCTGATCCCCTGTGGGGAACCGCAAGTCCAGAGGCCAAATATGGCCCCCAGGCCTTTCTATCGGGCCCTCAGGACTTGCTTCAGGCCACACCTGAATGTGGAGGGTCTGCTAACCTATTAAGCTGCCAACACACCTCCCCAATGAATTTGTTTAGTCAGTGTTCAAAGCCATCAAAACTAGTTTCCATCAGCACACCTTGATGAGTTAATGAAGTATTATATAAAAAGACACTCTTTTGCCTGTCCAGATCTACTGGCAAACAACTTCCCCAGGTGACCCCAAGTTTTCATATCATGGAGGAAAAAGGATCCCCTTCCTTGTTCTTTCCATGGAATTATGCATAACACAGATAAATTTCATAAACTGCTGCCATGTCCTCACATTAATAATCTTTTCCCTCCTTGCTTCCTGCATCTTGTGTGAGACATGACACAATCTGACATTCAAGGCTTGATTAGGTAGTCAAGGGAAGATTAGAGGGAAGATGTATCAGTAGAGGGAAGATGTATCAGTAGCTAAAAACGTTCAGAGGCATATACCAGAGTGGAGAAATCTCTGGTCCTCTAGATTCCAGCTCCCATCATCCCTCCAGATGTCATTGCACTCCTGTTCCAACCATCCTTCCAGACATCAGTGGACTTCAACTCCTATCATCCCCAACCATGGTGGTTATTGAACCTCATGGGAGTTGAGAGGATGACATGGGGGGGGGGGCAACAGGTTCACTGTCCCTGTCACAAATAATCTAGAAATACAAAATGAGGAAAACCCAGTGTGGTGTAGTGGTTAGAGTGTCAGACTAGGACTTGGGAAACCAAGATTTCAATCTCCCACTTGGCCATGAAGTTCTCTGGATGACCCCTCGCCAGTCACCATCTCCCAACCACACAGGGTTGTTGTGGAGATTAAGTGTGGAGAACTACATACGCTGCCTTCCTGATCTGGAGATGCTTTAAAAAGTATTAAGAAGTATTAAGAGGGTCCTCATTGGCTTCAACCAAAGTTCCATCTAGTCCAGCATCCGCTTCGCTCCCCAATTGCTTGTCTCCAGCCACTAAAACTCAGTGGCACATTGCCTCTCTGGAAACCATGGCTAACAACACAAGCAGAATTTTTTAGCTGTGATTCCTGCATTGAAGGGGTTGGACCAGATGACCCTTGGGGTCTGATTCCAACTATGCAAGTCTAGAAGAGCTTCTGCCACAGAATTCCACACACCCCCCTTCAGAGTTTGCAATGGAACCCGAACCATGGACAAAAAGTTTTGCATTTAAAAAGCCACTGCCTCTCTCTTTTTTCCGCAGTCTCTTCCACTGCCACAGTTAAAATTGCATTATGATGTTATTAGCAGAAAGCCATCTCGGCTTGGCCTCACTCTGGAGTGAGGAAGGTACGGTTCCTGCTCAGCGGGGCATAGAGTCCAAGATAAACGGAAGCTTGGGTGGCCAGAAGGTCATTTACAAAGCACGGCTGGGAGGAGGCTGTGCCTTTACAGACAATGCTGTTCTCTGTTCCTGGGCTTCTTTCTGGGGAGGGAAAACAAAACATTGATGGGGGATAAGGCAGAAAATGGCAGAAGGGGATACTGGGAGATGGGATGAACTGGAAAACGGCACAGAGGCAGCACCACTGTGAAACGGAGAAGAAACCTTGGGGTTTCAGATGCTAGGAAAAGGGGAGATCCAGCCTGCTGGAAATTTATCATGCACAGGGGCTAGTAAAATGAATAAGAGCTGCACTAGATTGTGGCCTCCACTTTTTCCAATGGGGCTTGCACGGATTAATTTTTTTGGACATCCCTGCATTTATACCTCACCTTCTTCCCCAAAGAGCTCAGGGTGGTGTACAGAGTTCCCCCCCCTCCTCATTTAATCCCCAAAACCGCGTGAGGAAAGTTAGGCTGAGAGACAGTGACTGGCCCAAGGTCACACCCAGTGTGCTTCATGGCCAAGTACTGGTAGGTGATTTGAACCCTGGTCTCCCAAGTCCTAGTCTGGTACTCTAATCACCACACTGTACTGACTCTCTAATTTGGTGTGAGCGTTTTTCTGCTAGAGGTGCTTGAATGTATCTGGCCAGCCCTGAGGACTTAGATGTTTCTGTTCCCAACTAATTTTCCATACCAATCTTCCAGTGTTGGGATCTCTTCCTTATGAATTTAGCCAAAATGACAGCGGCAATTTGGAATACAACAAAACAGAAATTGAGAGAAGAATGGAAGTATGTAGACGATCATTTAAGGAAGGAAGGGGTAACAACAGATTTATTGATTTGCTTAGACTGATATATAGATTAAGACATAGAGGATAAGAACTTTATAGTTGTTTACTATATTACTGAATAGGTTATAGAGGGAGATAAGTATGAAAATAGGATAGAACACAATGTAACAAGAGCGGGAATGTAGAGGAAAAACTTTAGGAGGTCAGTTTTAAGGAGGGAGGGGGGAGAAAGTTTGGATAGGATGGAAAGATTGGGGTAAGTATGTGAGTAAAAATGTAGAGGATATGAAGGGGGGAGGGAGGGAGGGAAGGGGAAGAGGAGAAGAAGAGGAGAAGAGGTTTAAATTAAGGGGAATGAATGTGTAGAGTTTGTTTATGGAAATGGGATGTATGTGATGAGAGAGAGGAGATATGTGTATATGTATCTATATTTTAACTTTGTGAAAAATTAATAAAGATTATTTAAAAAAAAGATGTTTCTGTTCCCAGCTGCTAGGAATCACAAGTTGGGAGAGTGCTACCGTTGCACTCAGGTCCTGGTTACAGACTTCTGTTCGAGGTATCTGGTTGACCACTGTGAGGACAGTATGCTGTACTAGATGAGCCTTTGGAACGATTCAGCTAGCAGGCCCATCTTATGTTCTTAAAATCTGGCTCAGTGCTCATTTTGCTGTCGGCATTTTCACCCCATTCATGTATTTGCTTCCAATTAGTTTGACTGGCAGCTGGCAGGTGACTTCCTCTCCCTCGCCAACAGAAACCGGGCTAATAAAAAGTAAGCAAGGATGATGTCTGAACGGTAAGTTGAAGAGTAAAAAAATAAGGCTGGCTATAAATCACACAGCCGAGAAACCTAGTGGTTAGTGCTGGCTGTAAAGAATCTTAGCTTCTATACAAGTTTCTTGTCCTCAAGAATCTTCTTCAGAACTCTGGAGACATGTTGGGCTAGGCATGCTAAATAAAGGTTCACAATCCAGGTTGGCATTATAGCCTTTGAGCCTGGAGTGGTGGTCAAGAGACAGAGTTACCCTATACTAACCTTTTATGGTCTTCCACTCTTGTCTAATGTTCTTAATCCTTTTTTTAGACTCTCTTAGCTTCTTTTGGATCCTTATAGACTTATACTTTCTGTCTTAACTCCTTTTAGTTTTTTAAAACTTTTTTTAGATTTTAAATTATTACCGTATTCTTCCATCTATAAGACACCCCCATGTATACACCCCATGTATTTTGGGGGTATTTAAGAAAATGGGGGGATATACTATCCATGTATAAGACGAACCCAGATTTTGAACATTATTTTAGAATAAAAAAACATAGTCTTATACACGGAAAAGTACGGTATATCCCTCCCTCCTTATGCTGGTCTATGACTGTAATAAAGATTTGTTGTTGTTATTGTTGTTGCAATGATGCCTTTTGCTTGCCTTGATGGTGGGTTTTTTTCCATGGCTAGATTATTATATTTATGTATTATTATTATTATTATTACCTGTGCCTCACTAGCAGGTCCCAACAATTTATAATTCAGAACACTTAAAACAGATTACAACCACAGGAATGGGGTGGGCCCTGAAAACACACATCTCAGTTGTCAAAAATTCAGGGTAAATAGGTGCTTCGGAAAGCTGTATAATGGAGGTGCTAGATGCACCACTATAGGGAGGAAATTCCACAACTTAGGGGCTATTACAAGGGAATGTCGTCCCCTGGGCTGCCACCCTCCCCCAAATTTATAAGTTTTAAATGCTATTTTCACTAATGTATAAATTGTTAGGCACACTTCATCCAAATATACACATTTTTGTAAACATTACCTTTCTGGAGAACCACACTGAAAATCTCAGAGAAGTGCAAATTCAGGACAAACCTTGCACTTGGTTTTGTTCATGGTTCCAGAAAGTGGAAATTAAGATAGATTTGCATTAAAATGCAAACTGAATTGAGTTTCTCCTCCATCCGTATTCCCTTTCACCCTTTGCTGTGGAATTTTGACTTCCGGGTTTGTTTGTTTGTTTGTTTGTTTCATTTATGCTGGTGAACATGGTTCTCCCCCTCCTTGCTTAATCCCCACAACAACCCTGTGAGGAGGGCTAGGGTGAGAGGAAGTGACTGGCCCACGGTCACTCAGTGAGTTTCATGGCCAAGTGAAATTTGAACCCTGGTCTCTCCCAGGTCCTAGTCAAAGATGCTAACCACTACACCACACTGCCTCTGTGATGCAATGAAAAACCTCTTCCAGAATATCTGTCTTAGCTCCTTCATGTACACCTCATTTTCCTCCTCTTCCAGGAAGACCACAGCATGCATGAAATATCAGGGGAAGCCTGACAGTAGCAATAATTTGTTTGTAAGCCTATTGGGCATGAAAAGATTCCAGGCTGACTGATCTTCAGCCTCCCACAAGGCTGGGGCTGGAAAGAGGCCATGGCTGAAGTCAGCTGCAGGATGGATGTCTCAAACGTGACCCTCCAGAGGCACCCAGGTGGGTCAGGCTGCTGGATTCAATCACATCACATCATCAGAGGAAATGGAGCAAGCGTCTGGCCAGATCTGTAGGACCAAAGAATGCCTGGGGGATGGGGTGGGGGGAGAGAAATCAAGCTCTTGTGTGCTGAAACAATGGAGAAGCCTGGGATGATTTCCTTGTCTTGATGCAGGCAACAAAAGCTTTGCAAAAGGGGAATGGTTGTGGGGCAGAATATTCTGCAACCTGAGGCCAGAGGTTTTTGATGTTCCACAGCCTGAGGCCAGAGGTTTTCAGTGTTTTCAGGTTGCAGCATATCAATAACCTCTGGCCTCAGACTGTGGTACAATGTAAACCTTTGGCCTCAAATCCTTGATCATCTTGGCTGCCCTTCTCTGCACATGTTCTAGCTTGTCAATATCCTTCTTAAATTGTGGCGCCCAGAACTGGACACATTACTCCAGGCGTGGTCTGACCAAAGAAGAATAAAGTTATTCTATTACTTCCCTTGATCTAGATACTCCTCTTGATGCAGCGTAAAATAGCATTAGCTTTTTATGCTGCTGCATCACACCATTAACTCATGTTAAGCTTGTGATCTACTAAGACCCCTAGGTCCTTTTTACATGTACTACTAGTAAGTCAGGTGTCCCCAGTCTTAAATTGGTGGATCTTCCTGCCAGCCCAGAAGCTGACATTTGTCCCAACTGAAATTAATTTCTCTAGTTTGGGGCCACTTCTCCAATCAGTTAATGTAATCTTGAATCCCAATTCTGTCTTCAGTGGCATTGCCTACCCCTCCCAGCTTGGTGTCATCTGCAAATTAGATGAACATCCCCTCAATTTCTTCCTCCAAGTCATTTATAAAGATGTTGAACAACAATGGGCCTAGGACATGAGGAACCATGAGTGAGTACTCTTTGGGTTTGGTCAGTCAACCAGCTAAAAATCCACATAACATTTATTTCATCCAGTCCACATTTTATCAGCTTCTTCACAGGAATATCATGGAGGACTTTGTCAAAAGCCTTACTGAAATCAAGATACACTACGACTTGCATGCAGAAGATCCCAGATTTAATCTCTGGCATCCCCCCTTAAATTCCTTTTATTAATAACCATGAGAACTGGAATCTTACTTTACTTTGGAGAGAAGAGGCATACCAAAGGCTTAAAGCTCAGGCCTTGCATTCAGAAGGTCCAGCAACCAGTATCTGAGCACAGGAGCACTCTCCCCTTCTAAGGCTGACATGACCACGGGGCCACAGAGATGAAGAAGTCTAAAAGTTGCCGTATCAATTTGAAAACAACCCAAGCCAAATCTCTGGGTGTAGGCTCGCGGTTTCAATCAATCGTAGGCAAGTCCTAAAGGCTGAAATGCAATCTCAGAAGTTGGGGAAACTTTTGCAAAATCAGAGAAGTTAGGTTCTAAATTGAGGATTGTCAGAAGGAGGTTCCCTTCCATTCTGCTCTGGGCAAATCAGGTCATCAAATATCCTTGATCTTGATCTCTCTCTTTCTCTCTTGCCAAATGCAATGTGCTAATTGAAGTCTTACTTAATGGCCCTATGGAGCTCAACATTACCGAAGCACTGGATGGGGTCCCCCCAGCCCTCGTTTTTTCCTCTCTGTAGGAACTACTTTGCCAAGACGCACTGAGTCGCTTCCAGCCACTTTGAAGCAGGATAATAAATAGGCTGCAGCAGGAATAATTCATCATGAGCGACGTCCGTTGAAACTACCAAGGCAGCCTCCTTCCCGTTATTATTTTAAGGTGTCGATCTTCTTTGCTGCGGGGGCAGGCACGGCGAGGGACAGAGGGAAGGGATGCCCAAAGTGCTTTGGAAACTCTTTTCTGGAAGACAAATTATACCTCTCAAGAGTTCTCCCTGTAAAGAGACCGCTAAGGGCCTGTCTCCCCCTGCTGGTGTCTAAAGACAGATATGAGGTGTTTTTTTAAAACAAAAAAACAAAAAATAAAACACCCCGCATTCTCCACACCTTTGAAGAAGGAGCCCTAATCCTGCAGTCTAAGACTAGATTGACGGATTTAAGGAAGGTGGATTAGGAGCCTGCCTTTCAAGTGTGTTTTTAGCCATGCATAATTTCAGGCTCCGCACCTTTTTTGGGAGAGTTTCTCTGAGTGTTCTGATAGCTCTCCCTGCACAGAGAGGGAGAGGGAGAGGGAGTGAAAGAAAAAGCCGCTTTATATTATTTTAGTCCCAGCTTCCAGTCATCCTTCATTAAGTATTTATCTGGCGTTTAGGAATTGGCGGCGGAGCGTGGCAAAGTACCCGCTTTCGACTCAGAAAAACAGGGAGATTTTACGATAGAATGCATAACTGAAACATCTAAGAGAAATCAGCTTCCCAGAGCGGGGAGAGGTGGTCTGCGGGAGGAGGGAGGTTGCCCGTGGAAATGGCAAGCCTGCCCTCCACCACCCGAAAAAGCTACAAAGCAGTATGGCATGACTGGGATAGTGGTGGAGGCATATTTCTCACATGAATAAATTCTACAATCCAGAACTGTGTCAAGGGCTGAAATACAGTGGGCATTTGGCATTGTAGACCAACAGGTCTAAAGGACTTATGGGTGTTCAGATTCCTTTGCTTTATCTGAACTGAAGATACCAGATCTGGGGAATCTGCTGCAACCTCCTCCTTTGAATAGTTTATGTGAATTTGTTAGGAAACCCTCTATTCCCCTCACATATACTATGGTTAAATGTTCCTAAAAATGTATATATCAGTGAAAATAACATAAATATTTGGGGCAAGAGCTGTAACACAGCTCCTGCCCCAAATATCTGAGAGATCACCACCTTCCTTACAGACTCTCCCCGGTGTTAAGTTCTGCGGTTCCAACTCCCCATAGAAGCTCAGGGTGCTAGTGGTGGTGGCTTCATGACTGAGGGGTCTGAAACTGCTTAAGATGTATAGCACAGACTGAGCCAAAGACTAACCATTTTCATTACACCATAAGAAGCACTTTGCAGAACAGATCCCACTCCATCAGATGCAGAAAACATAAGAAGAGCTTATGCTGAATCAGGCCAATGGCCCATCTAGTCCAACATCCAATTTTCAGTAGCCAACCAGATGTTCAGACAGAGCTTTGAAAACTAAGGAGCAGACAATGCTGACCACTGGGCAAACTAGATTCTAATTGCTGGCTCTTGATACATTCTGATGTATTATTACTTATTGTTTTTAACTAATTTGTTTTTATTGTTTCATATTTTATAAATATGTTATTAATGTTGTAAGCTCTTTTGAATCCCAATTTGAAAGAAAGGCAGGTGACAAATACATTAAATACTGCTGCTGCTACTGCTACTAATAGATTGTGGAAGGCGTTCCCCGTGAGGTGCACACTGTCATTAACTTTTGTGAGAGGAATTTGAAAACATTCCTGTTTACCTAGTTGCATTTGATGACTGAAGAATACTGTTCCTGGTAACGCTGAGATTTCTGGATGAAAGTACAGTTTTAATAAGTAAGTAAGTAAGTAGGTAAGTAAGTAAAACACCTGGCCTTCTGTGCTGAAGCCCAGGGAGCGCAATATATCTGTTAATGGAGGCCATATCTGCAGCAATGAGACACGGAACATTTCTCCCTCCACCCCCCCCCCCGCCTCAAAGTCTTATAATCTGCATGGTTAGAACACTAGGTGTCACTGTCTGCATATGCTTTTTAAAAAGAACCCACAAAGTTGAGGAATTTGCTTCTCTAGGGGTACATATCAAAGGTGGGAAAACAACTCAGCAGTTCAAATGCAAATCCTAAGAACATAAAAAGAGGGCCCAACTAGCCCAGCATCTTCTCACACTGGGTAACCAGATGCCTGCGGGGAAACTTGCAGGAAGGATCTGAGCACAAGAGCGCTCTCCCCTCCTGTTATTTCCAGAAACTGGTATCCAAAAACACTGCTGCCTCTGACAGTGGAGGTAGAGTGTAGAAACTATTTTAAATCCTCAAAAGCAATTAAAATAAACATGAAGATAAAACACAGGTCAACATTCTACATATCAGGGCTTTGCCTAAACAAAAATGTTTCTTCCATGCTCCAAAGAGAGTAAAGTGGTACCTCAGGTTACATACGCTTCAGGTTACAGACTCTGCTAACCCAGAAATATTACCTCAGGTTAAGAACTTTGCTTCAGGATGAGAACAGAAATCGGGCAAAGGCGGCGCAGCGGCAGCGAGAGGCCCCATTAGCTAAAGTGGTGCTTCAGGTTAAGAACGTTTTCAGGTTAAGAATGGACCTCTGGAACGAATTAAGTACGTAACCAGAGTTACCACTGTACCGTGAAGGTGCAAACCTTCTGACAGTGGAGGTAGAACATAGCAATCAGGGTGATCAGCCACTGATAGCCCTCTCCTCCACCAATTTGTCTAATCTTCTTTTAAATCCATCCAGGTTGGTGGCCTTCGCTGTTCCTATGGGAGCGAGTTCCATAGTTTTAACTGTGCGCTGCTGTGTGAAGAAGTCCTTTTATTTGTCCTGAATCTTCCAACAATCAGCTGCATTGCATTCCCACAGGTTCTAGTATCACAAGAGAAGGAGTAAACCAATCCCTAATCACTTTCTCCATGCCGTGCATAGTTTCATAAACTTTGATCATGTCACCTCTTTCTCACCTTTTCTCTAAACTAAAAAGTCCCAAATGCTGCAACCTTTCTTCATTAGGGGAGTCTGTAGCTTTTGGGGCTTTCTAAGAGTGGTGAGGTTTTCCTCTTTAAAAGGGCAATGGGCACCAAACAGAAGAGTGGTAGAAAGAGAGAAGAGAAGAGAAGGTTTCAGTACCTACCTTTAAGGTCTTCACCGCCACTGTGAGGTTATACTTCTTCCAGACGCCTTCGTATACCTCGCCATACTGGCCCCCTCCAAGTTTGTGCTTCATGGTGATGTCCGTCCGTTCAATCTCCCACTTGTCGTAGTTGGGGGACACACCATAGATCGTGGGCTTGTTGCGCTTGGGGGCCGGGTAGTGCAGAGTGGTGATCAGCCCATCTGCCACGGTCGAGTGATGGTGGACCAGCTCAGCCAAAGTGTTGAAGCGGCTCTCCGAAGACACGTAGAGCTGGAAGCAAAGGCAGAGAGGGAGAGAGAGTCACCACAACTCCATGTTGTTGTTATTATGCTGCTGATTTACACAAAAATTGCCTGTTTATTCATTTACATGGTACGTATTTATACAGTTACTAGTTTATTATTGCTGTTGACCAACCGCCATGGTCATATCAACCACAGAAAAAAATATATGCACTAATACAATATTAAAAATAACTTAAACCAAAATATATATTTGCATCAAAATATAATAGTAATAGTAATAGTAATAATAATAATAAAACATCATCAAAAGGTTAGAAAATATTACAATATGAAAGGTTAAAGGAACCAAGACATTAAAATCATCAAATTAAATCTCTAAATTAAATCATCCAATTAAAACTTATTATCATAATTAATTTATTAATCACCTTCCAAACCACCATATCAAGGCAATTTACATTTAAGATAATAAAAAAGTTAACAACTCACAAATGATGAACACTTTTTTTTTTTAAGACTAAAACCCTAAGAAGTGGACATGCATGGTAAAAGACCCCTTTGTCCAGCTATGAAAGCCTGTCAGAACAAAAATGTTTCCAGGAAGTGCAGATAGTGGGCCCCTGTCGTTTCACAGAACAGGAGCAGCCACACTAAAGGCCATGCTCAGAGTTACTGCAGAGACGTCTTCCGAGAGCTTTGGAACTTGCAGACCACAAGAATATACAGGTATGGGGTGCATAAGGGATAAGGCAGTCTCTCAAGTTATTCCTAAAAGCTTTCCTACATATTTATATTTTTATCATACAGGCAATTAATATACTGACTTAGCAGTATATAAATATATTTATCAGTAAATAAAATAAATAAATATTCTTTTGTTAAAAAAAAAATTGCACGCTGCAATTTAATAAAAGCAACAGCAACATCAGGGAGGTTTCTAGCAACTGTAATATAATAAAAGCTAACCACAAATTAAAACAGATTGCCAGCTAACTATTAAAGGAAAATGTTTTCCTGTAATTATCTGCATAAGGAAAGTTTTCAGTGAACGTTTGAAGGTTAATATAGAAGGCGCCTGCTTGAATCTCTCTGTTGGAAGAGCATTCCACAGGAGTGAGCCAATAATACCGAAGGCTCTGTTTCATATTGATGTCAGATGTGCTGCTCTGCAAATCCACTGGAAACTACCTTATGCTGAGTCAGATCATTGAGTCAATCCAGCTCAGGTTTGTCTACACTGACTGGCAGCAGCTCTTCTGGCATTTCAGTCAGGGAATATTCCCAGCTCTACCTGGAGATGCTGGGGACTGAACCTGGAGCCTTCTGCATGCAAAGCAGATGCTCTAACAGTGAGCTAAAGTCCTTTCCTCTAAGAAGTATGTAAGATTCCAGTTCTCATAATTTTGAAAAATAGGAAGCTGCCTTATTCCACGTCAGACCATAGGTTCATCTAGCTCAATACTATCCACACTTACCAGGGTTTCAGGGAGGGAACAATCCCAACCCTATGTGAAGACACCAGGGATTGAACCTGGGACCTTTCACAGATGCAAACAGATGCTCCACCCCTGAGCTACAGCCCTTCTAAGGCCCAGCTCGTTACCATAAGCAATATATGAGCCTGGCATATATATCAGAGCTTGCAAACTGGGCAGACCACAAAGGAGACTGCCCCAAAAATGTTGTGCCAAGATTTTGAGCCAAGCAGACGACACTGGAGTGCATTTTTTCCATGGCCTCCCACCCCACTAGGCTTTTTCAAAAAGTAAATGTAAAAGTTTAGAGAAATGAAGTGTCTCTCCCGTCTAGACCTCTATCAGATCCCACTTCTCAACTGATCCCACTTTTTGTCTTGACCCCCAGGAGGCCTAACAGTGCTGCCCCAATCCTGGACAAGCTGCATCAGAGAAAGCTTTTGGATTTGTAAGAAATCAGCATTTCAGCATGGCAGCACCACAGCTTTGGAACACCCTGCCTGTTGATATCAGGCAGGTGTCTTCGTTATACTCTTTTCGAGGCCTCTTACAAAACATTTTGGTTTAGACAAGCCTACCTAAATATGTAGAATGCTGACATGTGTTTTAATCTGATTTTTAGCTTGTGGGTGATTTTCATTACTTTTTGAATATCTGTTTTACCAATAATTTTATTCTTTTATTCTTTTGTAAACTGCTTTGAGGTGGGGTTTTGTTGTTGTTGTTCTTTTTACAATACCAAATTTTGCGAAATGAATAAAAAGGAATAAAAGAAAGCTGGATTTGAACCAGTCTGGATATTTGACCATCTGTCTATCTGTCTTTCATGCTACAATGCTTTCTGATCCTTTAACTGGAGAGTTCACATCCCAGTCAGGCAAAACCACTTGGGGTAAAAGGTAATGGACCCCTGGGCAGTTAAGTCCAGTCGAAGGCGACTATGGGGTGTGGCGCTTATCTCACTTCAGGCTGAGGGAGCTGGCATTTGTCCACAGACAGCTTTCCAGGTCATGTGGCCAGCATGACTAAACTGCTACTGGCGCACAGAAGACCATGACAAGTGCCAGAGCGCATGGAAATGCTATTTACCTTCCTGCTGCAGCAGTACCTATTTATCTACTTGCACTGGTGTGCTTTTGATCTGCTAGGTTGGCAGAAGCTGGGACAGAGCAAAAGGAGCTCATCTTGTTGCACAGATTCAAACTGCCAACCTTCCGAATGACAAGCCCAAGAGGCTCAGTGGTTTAGACCATAGCACCACTCACATCACCACTTGGGGTATAAAACAAGACCAGTGTGCCCTGGGGAGAGTTCTGAGCGCTGGACAGAAAGGTCTAGGGGGCTGAAAATATACTGATACAGTTGTAAGAACATAAGAAAAGCCTGCTGGATCAGGCCAATGGCTCATCTAGTCCAGTACCCTGATCTCAATGAAGCCAACTAGATGCCCCAACAGGAACCTACAAGCAGGACCTGAGTGCAGCAGCAACTCTACCCACTTGTGATTCCCAGAAACTGGTATTCAGAAGAAGTATTCATACTGCCTCCAACAGGGGGGGAGGGATATAAGAGCCCTACAGCAGGATCAGACCAATGGTCCATCAAGTCCACATTCCTGCTCTCACAGTGGCCAACCAAGATGGCCATGAGAAACTCACAAGCAGGATCCAAGCACAAGAGCACTCCCCCCTCCAGTGGTTTCCAGCAACTGGCAATGAGAAGCATTTGTGCCTCCAGCCATGGAGGCAGAGAATAACTACGGTGGCTAATAGCCATGCATTGCCCTCTCCTCCATGAATTTGTCACATCCTCTTTTAGAGCCATCAAAGTTGATGGCCATCACGCCTCCTGTGGGAGTAAGTGCTGCAGTTATTAACCTTGCACTGTGTGAATAAGTACTTTCATTTATCTTTCCTGAATCCTCCAACATTCAGCTTCACTGGATGTCCACAAGTGCTAATGTTATAAGAGATTGAGTCAATGGCACAGTATGGTTCTTTCTGCACAGACACATACAGAGACACAACACCAAAGCTGTTGATCTAACTGGAAGAGCTTGTGAGATATTAAATTCTGCCAGCAAGCTGAGTAATGAGACAGCAGTCTTGGAAAGCCACAAAGGCCCAGACAGCAGGCGGGAAGGATTGCACCGTCTGTTCTCCCCACTACCACCTCCAACCCCCAGGGGACATATGTTATATCTTTTTTATCAAATGGCTGAAATTGATCATTTAAGAACTAGGCCTGCTGAGACTCTTGGTGTCTTCTCTTCCCTTCACAATAAAATTAGGATGAAAATTCATAGATTCCTGGTGGTAAGCCAGTGGCTGTTCGCTTTAATGAAATCATCCTGCTGGTATCCATTCCCAACAATTCCAATTAAAACAGTTCCAGGGAAAGAAAAACTATTAACCTGCTTCGCGCAAATCTAAACTGATCATAGTGAGTATTGGTCATTCCTTGACACTGAGAGTGCTGCCAGACTAAACAGAGTGCCTTGTCACAATGCTGGGACAGGCTACAAGTGGCAGAACACCTTGTCACTAATGCGTCACTGCCTTATGTCAGCAGGAAGATCTAAATCTCTCCCCACGGAGATGTACCTGGCACCTCCACTGCTTGGTTTGTGTCCTGTGCTGAAGACATACCTCTTTACCCTGGTTCTTGTGACTGTAGTTTGTCTTAAAATGTTTTCAGTACAGTGGTACCTTGGTTTACAACCATAATCCGTTCTGGAGTTCCATTTGTAAACCAAAACAGGTTGCAACCCAAGGCGCGCTTTCGCCAATGGGCCCTCCCCCCACCCCCAAAAAATATTCGTAATCCCCCCAAAATGGGTTGTAATCCAAAAAAAGTTTGCAAACTGGGACACGCACTTCCATGTTTGAAGTGTTTGTAATCAAAAACGTATGCAAACCAAGGTACCACTGTATTGTATTTTAAATTGCTATAACCTGCCCTGGAACCTTATTGTGAAGGGCAGGTAAAAAAATAAATTATAATTATTACTATTAATAAAAATAATAAAACAACAATAAAACAACAAGTGCTCATTTCTTATTCTGACATCCTCAGAGGGTTTCAAAATAATAATAATAATAATAATAATAATAATAATAATAATAATAATAAATGCTATAAATTATTACAACATATTCAAAAAGTTGTTGTTGTTGTTGTTGTTGTTGTTGTTGTTGTTATATCCCACCTTTTCCGTTGATGAGACTCAAGGTAGCTTATGGTTAAAAGCAAGAACTGTAAAAACATAGAATAAAAAAACAAAACAAAAACCTTGATAGGAAATGAAAACCCAAAGGTCATCTTGTCCAACCCCCTGCAATGCAGAAATCACAACTAGGCTCCCTGACAGATAGCCAGTCTCTGTTTAAAAACCTAAAGCGAAGGAGAATCCGCTACCTTCCAAGGGAATCCACTCCATTGTTTAACACCTTTTACTGTCAGAAAGGTCTTCCTAATGTTTAGTTGGAATCTACTTTCTTGTCATTTGAATCCATTGGTTTGGGTCCTGCCCCCTGGAGCAGCAAAAAACAAACTTGCTCCATCTTCCATGGGACAGCCTTTCAGATTTTGGAAGGTGGCTCTCATATCAACTCTCAGTCTTCTCCTCTACAGGCTAAACATATCCAATGTTTAGTCAGAATCTCCTTTCTTGTCATTTGTTGTTGCTGTTATTCAATTATTTATTTTTTGTCATCTTCACAGGTTTTCAATCTTCCAGTGATCCATCTGGAAACCACCAGTACTTGGCTCTGCTACCCTCACCCAACAAAGCCATACCAAACACATGCACACACAATTTTTTTGCGCTTTGGAAAGTGATGGAGGAACAAACCGGTGAATGAACACTGAACGGAAAGTCATGTGAGCAAGCTGTGAGCAAACCAGGATGAATGCTTGCTATCATATAAGCCCATCCCATAGATGAATCAGAACAAATGCTCAAGAAAGAACAGTAGTGGTCTAACCACCATGCATGCTTTTAGCAAAAAAAAAAGGATGTAAAATAAATGAATAAGATACGCCTGGAAGGCCAACCAGGGTCTGCTCTCACCTTCCCGTCAGATGCAGTGTTGATCCGGTAGTGGTAAACCCTTCCCTCATATCTCAGCGATATGGACCGCTGGCCTGGACTGCTCTCACTCTCCCGCACCAGGAAGCTACCGTTGATCCCACTGCTCAGTAGGTACTCTGCTGCATTCCGCGACACTGGCCCATGATACCATGAGTGCTTCTCTAAGCTGTTCACGGGGGTGATGTAGTTGCTGGGGACCCAGCCTTGCCCATTCTTTGTCTGAGCCTCACACCACTCCCCATTGTGGTTATAGCCCAAGACGCGGAGCTTTTCACCTTTCCATTAAAACAATTAAAACAAAAAGTACGAATATTGGTCATTGACTATAACCAAGAGATGGATCAATGGATTAAATAAAAACAGCATATACAGTGTTTATTTTTACATGGACGGGCAAGCACCTGAGGCAGCATGTGGTAATAAAAACTCAACAGACAAATGCAATGTTTAAAAGTATCAGAGGGGGAAATAATCTGAAACTGCTTAATTTTTGAACTGGAAACAATTTTTACGAAGCCAGAAGTCACAATTGCAGAAAGCTTTATCACATAGTTGCTAACATAGGTCATCAGGTAGATCAGGGGTAGGGAACCTCTGGTCCACATCTTGCAGGAGGCCTTTGAATTTGGTCTACAAGGGCATTTGGGGAAAAACATGCCCACTTGTCAGTCACCCTACATCATATGATACCAGCTGTAGAGATCTGTTATCTCCGATCTAAGTACTAAGATCCAAGAGGCAGCTTGCTCTTTGATGGTAAAAAGCATCAGCAAAAGACTTAGCACTGTGATCCCAGAGCGCTAAGATTGGCGATAAGCCTCTGCCTGTTGATTCTTAAAGAGCAAGCAAAAGTTCATCTCTGATTTTAGTGCTGTGTGACTACAGCACTGAGATCAGAGGCAAGCCTCTGTCTGCTCCCGAACTTCAACTTTGAACCACCTGGCGATTACCGGATAGGTGTCCTCATCCACCTGCCAAAAACGGCCCGTGGAGGGTGGGCCAGTCCTCAGGCTGAAAAATCTTTCCTAACCCTGGTATGGAACCAGCATGGACATGGTCAACTTCAATGTTCCAGGTGTGCCCACTGGAAGAATCCCAATGAAAAAAGGCACCCACCATTCCCAGAGAGGTTCCCACATTGCCAACTGTGTGAAACAGATCTGATATGGGGAATGGAGCCTGGAAATTGGTTTTAAAACTTTTGCATGAAGAAAAGTGATGGGGGGGGGGCAGGGAGAACCACTGTGGTGCCATTCCCAAGGCAGCTCCAAACACCACACATCTTCATCTCAGAGCAAGGAGACCAAAGTTGATCTCAAGGCCCATATTGAGAGAAGATGCTCCTTCAAAGACACCAGAGACATGCTTTGTCGAGTTTAGCACTAGCACCAAGAACCTGGACTTCAGCTCAGCATCAAATTGGAAGTTCATATAGATGGAATGAACAAAGGAGGGAGTTCGTCAGCAGGCTGCTGCAGAGATAGAAGGCAGGCTGAAATACCAACCTCATTGAGCTCCTCTTGTCTTTGAACTATTTCTATTCTGTCTGGTTATGTATTATAAAAGCTACTGTTTAACTTTGGGAGTTGGTGCCTGAGTTTGCTTGTTCCCTATGCCCTCCCATAGTTTGTCCTTTCAGGCCATGCACTGTTTTCTGACAAGCACCGTTCTGAATGAAAATAATGACACTCTGGAAGCACACTTGGTCTCATACACACTTTGTAGTCTGTTCCTGACATACATCTCTTACCTTTAGTTATGCTGAGAGTGTTGTCTCCACTTGCTACAAAATCATACAGGGCAACGAAAAGGTTGGGGTCATTTTCTCCGGGACCCGAAAGCAGATTCTCCTTGGAGTTCCAGCGGACGGCTTCACTTAGGCCCTGGGGCTCAAATTCAGAAGCTACTGGCCTCTGAAGCGCTTCTGGAAAAGTAAATGAAAAGGGGAGGGGAAGAAAAAAGGTTAATTTTCAGATAAGAATCTGGTCCCCCCCCCCCAGCTCCTTTTCTCTTAATCACAGTTTTGCTGTGAATGTGCTTAGTGCAGTGGTTCTCAAAGGGTGTGGAGCGCCTGGTGTGTCAGAAGCAGAGACGTAGCGTGGAGGTTGCTGGGGGTGCGGATGCAACAGGCGTGGTTTGGGGGGGGGCATTCCTGATGCCCTGCCTATGGTTAGCTGTTGCTAACCATAGCAGAAGGCTAACCTCTAGCAGAAGGGCACCTGAGGAGGAGGCAACAGCTCAGTCGTCCTGCAAGCCCAATGCTGCTCGCAAAAGCAGCGTGGGGATGATAATTGCCTGTTGCCTCCTTCTCAGTCACCCTCCTGTTGGAGCCTGGAGGGCGCCTGAGAAGGCTGCAAGAGCTCATGCATCCTGCAAGCTCAGCGACATTTTTGCAATTTTCGCAAAGTGATGCTGGGCTTACAGGGCGCTGTGAGGGGAAGCCAGGCAGGCTGTGCAGTGCAGTCCCGAAGCATTGGAGAGGCAGCACTGCCCCTCTCTGATGCTGGGACCCAAGGCTGCAAGGATGCCCTTGCAGGTTTCACACTGCCTTAAAAGCAGTGGAGGGCCGGCGCACAGAGCTGCTGCATTCCTCCAGCTAAGAAGGATGCAGATGCTCTGCCCCCAGCACCCCCCACCCTATAGCCCAGAGTATACCCACCCCGGGCGCTGGTGGGACACGCTCCGCCACTGGTCAGGAAAGGATGGCAAGTGTGGTGGGAATACTCAAGGACAATCAAATAAACATATTCTACATTCCAGTGTAGAATAGTATAGTATAATGTCAAAATAATATTTTTTATTAGTAAAATATCGTTATCTTTTCAAAATGAGAGCAAGAACATCAAGTGATACTGAGGACAATCCTAGTTGTGATCCGGAATCGCCACTTGAACAGAGTGCTGGAGAAGACTTGTTTATAATTATATTGTGAGAATGATTCATGTTCTTATGTAGCTGCATTGATTTATACTTTCTGGGTGTCCCATGATCATATTATAAAGTACTTGTGTTCTACATTATAAATCAAGCACTGCCAGGAGTTGTTTCTTTTTGTTTTCCAATGTATTTCTTATCAATATAAAATTTGGTGTGGGATGAGCAAACTTTTATTCTGAAAGGGTGGCCCAGAGAAAAAAGTTTGAGAACCACTGTTAAAGGACATTTATTTTGTATTTTGGCTGATTTACATTATAAATATAAATATAAATATAAATAAATAAATATGTAAACAATGATGTTTTATTATTTTATTATTTTATGTAAATATATTGCAAGCATTATTCATTTTTTATTTTTTATTTTGCTTTTCTATCTCACTTTTTCCTCCAAGGAGCTCAAAGTGGAGTATATGGCTCTCTCTATTCTCATTCAATCCCCACAACAACCCAGTGAGGTAGGTTAGGCCAAGAGACAAGTGACTGGAATGTACATCTGAATATACATTACAATAAAAACCATGAACAGAATTTAAAACTATGGGTTGTATCCAATGCTTGCCCTACTCAGAGTAGACCCATTACTTTCAATGGGTCTGCTCTGAAGGTAAAGATAAAGGGACCCCTGACCGTTAAGTCCAGTCGCGGATGACTCTGGGGTTGCGCGCTCATCTGGCTCTATAGGCTGAGTGAGCTGGCGTTTGTCCGCAGACAGCTTCCGGGTCATACGACCAGCATGACTAAGCTGCTTCTGGCGAAACCAGAGCAGCACATGGAAACGCCGTTTACCTTCCCGCCAGAGCGGGTACCTATTGATCTACTTGCACTGCGTGCTTTCGATCTGCTAGGTTGGCAGGAGCAGGGACTGAGCAACGGGAGCTCACCCCGTGGCGGGGATTCGAACCGCCGACCTTCTGACCGGCAAGCCCTAGGCTCTGTGGTTTAGCACCACCCACCACCTGCTCTGAAAGGCATATCCTATATCTGCACACAAACACACCAGCTTTGGTTGCAGAGTTCCCCTCAAAAGCTGCCTTATTCACCAAGGCAAAATACCTAGAAAAGAAGAAAAGTCTGATGGGCTGTAAAACAATTAAGTTTTTAAACATGCTATGGGGATTCAGCCTTCCCCCCACCCCACTCATCTGTCCCTTTTTTGTGCACACAGATTACCCATTTTATCATCCCCGCAGCGCTTTAATTACGACAATTATGAGAGAAACAGAAGAGCCACTTGGAGAAAATTAAGCTGATTAATCATTTTACCCTGAAGAATGCTTTGATCTTGTCAAGCCCATTAAAAAGCTCCCTTTATCAAGCAAAGAGGCGCCATACATATTGGATTCGCTCTGTGTGTGTATGTGTGTGTGTGTGACATCATCAGCTGGGTAAACACCTGAAATAAACAGACAGCAAACAGCTGGAGATGGGGGAAAGATGACATCAGTGAAGAGCAGTGCAGAGAGAAAAGGCTGCACCCTCACCCCCTGCTGCTGCTCCATCCTCCCTGTGCAAAGGCTTTACTGTAAACTGTACACAGTAGGATGTCATGTAACCTCGGTCAGTGAGAAAAAATGCCTCCCAATGGGGACTGATTCAACAGGAAGGCCGGAAATCCAGCACTGTCTTCCCCTCCAATTACACCACGACCAAGGACAAGTGGTGAAGGGCTCATGCCAGGTCTTGAATCAAGATCCTGGAGAGAGGCCACGCTGTGCACAGCATGAGAACTCCCCTCGCTCCCCCCCTCCCCCCATGTTTATGTTAAAAATTTGACCCCTCCCTTCTCTCTGCACCAAATTACTTGCTCTCTTTTGAGATGAGGAGACGCAATAGGACAGACTTCAGGAGAACAGTGAAAGCACAACTTGGAAATCAAGGGAAACGATTTACTTTCAAGTGATCTTCATAAGGACATAGGAACAGCTTCCCTGCTGGATCAGGCCAAACGGAGCCCATCTGGTCCAGCAGGCTGTTCTCACAGTGGTCAACTAGATGCTTAAGGGAAGCTTGCATGCAGGACGTTACAAGCAACAGCAACCCCCTGCCTAGTTGTGGATCCCAGCAGCTGACATTCAGAGGCATACTGCCTCTGACAATGGAGGGAGAATGTAAGAAGATCCCTCCTGGATCAGGTCAAAGGCCCATCTAGTCCAGCATCCTATTCTAACAGTGGCCAACTAGATGCCTTGAACAGAAACCTGAAAGCAGGACATGATGCAAAGTAACACCAGGTAGGCCACACCTCTTGTTCATAGTGCTCATTGGCCATAGATCTTGAAACCTATTAGGCCTGAGCGACCACACAATCACGGCTGACAGGTGGAAAATTGTACAACTTCCAAGAATATCTGAATCCTTAACAACAGGACCTATTGGCAGCCAAATTTAGGGAGGAGTGTAAATTCATTGCCAGAGCACTTGCTTTGCATACAGAAGGTCTCTCTCTCTCTCTCTCTCTCTCTCTCTCTCCTCTCTCTCTCTCACACACACACACACACACACACACACACACAAATACATTTTGTGATGCTTTTCTTGAACATAGAATCTGAAGAATTTCACATGTATTGAAAGCTTGCACTCCCAGCAGTATGAACTTCAGTGGCAGAAGTAAAAAGACAACATCTACCTCCTCTTTGTTATTTGAGAACAAAGCCTGCTTTTGGAGAGACCACCTGCTCCAGCAGACATCCCCCTGATATCGTGACTTGAACCTTCTGCTTTGATTGCTATTTAAACTGTCACATTGTCCTGATGGGCTTGTTTATTATGTTAAGGATGCTTTAATGTAGGTTTTTTTGCTATGTACTTTAATTACAGGTAGCTGTACTTTTTACAATAATTTGATTCTTGTTATTTTGATGTTATGTCCATTTCTGAACCACCTGGGTATTTCTTATTGAAAAGAAAGGCAGATTATGATGATGTGATTGTTGTTGTTGTTGTTGTTGATGATTAAATTTTAATCTACCAACTCCAGCATCCTTCCAGCAAACATAATCTATCCAGGTTTGTTTGTTTTCTCAACTAAATACGGTACAAGAAACCGAAACACAGAAATCCCCCAAAATTCACATAGTTCTCCAGCCAAGCGATATGAACAAATAATTACATAGCAAGGGAAGCGTGTGCAAAAATGAATATGTTAATGAAAATAACACACACACACACACACACATACACCCCCCCAATGCATTGCACTAAGGCAGATTGCTTTGCAAATCAGTGCATTTTAGGCAAAACTGCATATTAAAAATGTGCATATTAGGATAGATTCACACTAAAATGCGGATAAATTTTCATGAAGACAGAAGAATTCAAAAACTGATGTGGAAATGTGAACTGAACTTTTGGAAAAAATGAAAAATTGACATATTTGTCCATCCCTATGTTCATTTTTTATGTTGACATCCTACTTTTTTGTCGAAGAAGCTTAAGGTGGTGTACGTAGCTTCCCACAACAACCCTGAGAGGTTGGTTAGGCAGAGTGAATGAGTAGCCAAAGGTCACACCTAGTGAGTTTCATGGCCGAGTGGGGGATTTGAATCCTGGTCTCTCCTGGGTCCCTGTCTTGACACTTTAATTGTTTCTGCCTGGTTTTGAACTGAGGATCTTTTGCGTGTTAGGCAAACACTATGCTACAGAAACTGTCACTAGTTAAGGTGGCACCCATATTTAAATCAATGCAACATTTCCAGATTTGAGCAATGCCTCTCCCACATGTGGCATAGGGGAGCTGTTGAGGAAGAGGCTCTTGAGCTCAAAACTCACTAGTCACTGGGTCTGATCAGCCTCAGTCTGCTACTGTTGCTCCAGGGTTCCTTTTCACTTGTGCTCTACAACACACCACTTCCCACCCTACTTCCCACCATAGCCTCCACACTAGGAAAAGCACACATACACATCTTAAAACACCACTTTTCACCTTTACTTCCTTCTCGCAGAAGCATCTGTTCCAAACAGGAAGCCGAATTCTTTAGAGAGGCACATTCGAATCTGTGTTTGCCTGTCTCGCCTTCTCTTTTCCACTAAATCAGATTCGAATGCCTCTCTAAAGTGCCATAAGGAAGTTGTGCTCACCTGGCAGTGAATGCCACCAACATGGATAGCTTTAAAAAAGGACTGGAAAAATTCACGGGTGGTGCCAATGACTGAGAAATTTTTTTCTTTAGGTGAAGCTGCCATAAAGAAGCTGTACTTTGAGGGTCTTTTTTTTTTTTCTTCAATAAAGCAGGGTGTAAATTTTATGAAATAAACAAACAGATAAAAAAATGCATTACATTACAGGGAAGCCTTTGCAAAAATGTGTACCATTAGTAAAAAAAAAATCATACAAAGTGTGTTTGTTGGGAGAAATTAACACAAAAATGCTGATGAATATTCATGAGAATTCAGCTGCTACCCTCAAATGCAAATAGCTGCAGAAAGGTGTGGAGAACTTGGGGCAGGGTGGAGAGAGAGAGAGAGAGAGAGAGAGAGAGAGGAGAGGAGAAACAGACAGAACCAGAACATTAAAAAGATCCTTCAATCCCTATTTGCAGTTGACATATCCACCCACCCACACAAAAGCTCTTGAAGTCAGGAGCTTCCACCCCAGACTAAACTTTGCATTTCCCCTCTCAAACAAACACTAGAAACCTGCAGGGGAAGTCAGCTTCCAAGCTGTCCCAACTGCAAGGCAGGTCCAACGGAAAGACAACATCCAACATCTATCAACAACAAGTGCCACGTCCCGTGGACTTGCAGACATCACAATCACCTCCCCACAAAAGCATCCTTTAAAGTGAAGCGACAGACTTCCTTCTGCACTGCAGCTCCGGTACTTCCTCGGCTGCCAATTACAGGCTCACTTCCTCAAACAATGGCACGCTACGACAGCTTTCCTCAAGGTTAGGGATGTCGGAACATTCTGACAAAAACAGACACAGGAGGGGAAATTGCGGCATTCACTTTATGTCTGCAACAGAAAGCAACCCAGAAAATACAATTGATAATTGCTGCTACTTCTGCTGCCTTCAGCACGCAAATGATATGTAATTGGTTATGGTCCCCAAATGCATTTATTTTCCTTTGCACTGAAATGAATGGGGAGGAATGAACTAATGACAACCTAAGTTACATAATTTACATGATTAATTACGTGTGCTACATGATTTCCTCACAGCAGGCAGTGAGACAAATTAACATGGTTTTTGACAGAGTGAATTGCAGCAGAACAGATCCAAGGCTGCAGGCAACAAATATGGGGCAGAACGGGAAAATATGCTGAATTACACTCCTAATCATCATCATCTTCTTCTTCTTCTTCTTCTGCGATCACTCGTAGCCAAGTAAGATTGTTTTCCATAAACACGGTTTTAACAATGAGTCTGTAAGTGACTGTCAAGGCCAATTCTGGATCCACACGTCCTTCCACAGTGGGGACATTGGTTTCCGGGTGGGAGTTGATCACAGTGTGGATTTGCCAAGCGTGCCTTCCTCTTAGCACGTTTCTCCCTTGCATCCTGAGTTCGAGTGTCTTCAAAGCTCATGACACCTTTGGTAAAGGCTGTTCTCCAACTGGAGAGCTCACAGGCCAGTGTTTCCCAGTTGTCAGTGTTTATACTACATTTTTTAAGATTTGCCTTAAGACAGTCTTTAAACCTCTTTTGTTGACCACCAGCACTACGTTTTCCATTTTAAAATTCAGAATACTGTAGAGTAGTTGCTTTGGAAGACGATCATCAGGCATCCGCACAACATGACCAGTCCAACGAAGTTGATGTTGAAGAATCATTGCTTCAACACTGGTGATCTTTGCTTCTTCCAGTACACTGATATTAGCTCACCTGTCTTCCCAAGTGATGTGTAATTTTTTCAGAGACACCGTTGGTGGAATCTTTCGAGGAGTTGGAGATGGCGTTTATAAGTGGTCCATGTTTCACAAGCATATAGTAAGGTTGGTAGTACAATAGCTTTGTAAACAAGCATTTTGGTTTCCCTGCGAATGTCCCGGTCCTCAAACACTCTGCACTTCAATCGGGAGAAAGCCACACTCGCAGAGCTCACATGCATCATAGGTCATATGCAGGCAGCCTGTTAATTCAGCTTCCCTCCTGATGTTGCTTGCACCAAACTTTGCAAGGAACAATGGCAACAACAATGGCCATTTTGCTGAGCATTCATTCCAGGAAGGTTAGAAGATGTGATACCAAACCTTCCAAACCATTTCTCTATCACTCTCCTGATCAAAGTGTCTGAATTGGGGAGCGGGGGAGAGAATTGGGTTTGCTGTGCAAATGGCCCAATTGTGCCCAGCCTGAATTTGACTGGGTGTGATTGAATCCCACCCTCAAAATAGCAGCAGTTTTGGAACTGGCTGTAGTAACTGATGAGTGGGGTCCTGAAATTGCTAACTTCCAATTTGGTCCAAGTTTCATAGGCAGAAAATCAATTTCACTTATCAAGGAAAAGAGGTACTGAGTCCTATGCTGGTCATTTGAGATCTTAGCCCTATATTTATTAGATCATTCTGAAGAACATTTAAGTGGCCATGTTTTCAGACACAACATAAGCAGCATGCAAAAAAAAAACACAAAAAAAACCACCAAAGGATCTCCCCAAAATGGGTGAATAAAAAGGTTGCAGCATTTGGGACTTTTTAGTTTAGAGAAATGGTGGGTAAGAGGTGATATGATAGAAATTTATAAAATTTTGCATGGCATGGAGGATTGGATGGAGAAACCTTCTCTATCCCTAATAACACTGGAACTCGTGGACTTCCAATGAAGCTGAATATTGGATGATTCAAAACAGAAAAAAGGAAGAACTTCTTCACACAGTTGACAATCAGGAGGCAATGATGGCCACCAACCTAGAAAGCTTTAAAACAGGATTAGACAAATTCATGGAGAGGAATGGCTACTAGCCATGGTGGCTATGTTCTGCCTCCATAGTCGGAAGCAGCAATGCTTCTGAATACTGGTTTCTTGAAACTGCAGCAGGAGACAGTGCTCTTTCATTCCAGTCCCATTTACAGGTTTCCCATATAGACATTTGGCTTGCCCTGGTAAGAACATGATGCTGGACAACATGCACCTATGTCCTGATCCAGCAGGCTCTTCTAATGCAACCTCTGGGTCACCTCATCCAGTGACTTTCTTTGAAGAAACACTTCGGAACACCACACGGTCCCTCCAGGCATCAATTTCATTGTGCATTCATGATTATTTGCATGTAAGAGGGCATCGGGTGGTTACACACAATTCCAGTTTCAGTATGGTTTGCTCCTGCAAATGTTTTGAGGTTTGTTTCCAATTGATGCATGTCCTGTAGCTTCCTGCTGCAATCCTGTAACTTTTCATACTCCAGATGTTCTGGTCCCCCACCCACCCACCCACTTTTGTAGCACTACACAACAGTGTCTGCTCCATATGGCAATAATTCAGTAACACAGTGGAAGCATCACGAAACTAATAAAGCGGAAGGATGTGTGGACAGTCCAGGATAAATACAACACTAAGCAATATTACTGCACCAAGGACATGTGGCAGAAGACACCCACAAAAAAACAAACCACACACATGCATACACACATGCATACATAAACACACCCACACACCAGGAGTTCTGAGATTGTGCGGCGCTACAGCAAAATATTTTTTTTAAAGGTAAATGGAGTGTAGAGTGACTGGATTCTGTACCCTATTCAGCACTCCTGAATAACTGCAGCAGTCCCGAAGCAGCATCTCTATAACTAGAAGCTCAAGTGTCCTCTGTAGCCAGAAGTGCCTTTTACCAGCTCCGTCTGGTTTGCCAGATAACAGCTACTCCTGAACATGGATAGCCTGACCACTGTAGTCCATGCACTGGTAACCTAAAGTCTGGATTACTGCAATGCACTCTATGTGGGGTTGCTCTTGGGTCTGATTCAGAAGCTCCAGGTGGTGCAGAATGTGGTGGGCAGACTGCTGATGGGGGCATCTGGCTGACAGCACATGGCACCATTGTTAAAACAGATGCACTGGCTACCCATCTTCTACCAAGCCAGGTTCAAGCTATTAATTTACAAAATATTGAACAACGTAGATCCAGGGTGGTTCAGGCACTGCCTGAACCCGTGTATCCCAGCTCAATCACTGAGACCACCTGCAGGAGGGTTGTTAGTTATTCCCTCAGTTGGTGAGACTCATTTGACAAGAACAAGGAGCCAAGCCTTTAGTTTTATTGGCCTAGTCTTGCGGAATACTCTGCCAGTAGGGATTCAGCGGGCACCTTGTTTCAACGTTTAAATATCTGCTGAAAACATTTCTAGTCCACCAGCCCTATGCAGGCTATTAAGTATACATATTTCCACAATAGATGATGTTAACTTTTTCACAATTTCTGATGTTAACTTTTTTGGTATGGTTTTTCATTTAATCGTGGAATTGTAGAGTTGGAAGGGACCGTGAGGGTAATCTAGTCCAATGCAGGAATCTCAACTAAAGCATCCATGATGGATGGCCACCCAACCTCTGCTTAAAAACCTCCAAAGAAGGAGAGTCCACCACCTCCTGAGGAAGCCCATTCCGCTGTTGAACTGCTCTTACCATCAGAAAGTTCTTACTGATATTCAGTTGGAATCTCCTTTCTTACAACTTGAAGCCATTGGTTCAGGTCCTGCCCTCTGGAGCTGCAGAAAACCAGCTTGCTCCATCTTCCTTGTGACAGCCCTTTAGATACGGAAGATGGCTATCATATCACCTCTCAGTCTCCTCTTTTCTAGGCTAAACATACCCAACTTCCCTAACTGTTCCTCATAAGGTTTGATTTCTAGACCCCTGATCATCTTGGTTGCCTTCCTCTACACAACTTCCAGCTTATAAGTATCCTTATTAAATCGTAGTGCCCAGAACTAGACACAGTACTCTAGTTGTGGTCTGACAAAGGCAGAATAAAGTGATACTATGACTTCTCTTGATCAGGACACTAGACTTCTGTTGATGCAGCCTAGAATAGCATTAGCTTTTTTCGCTGCTGCATCACACTGTTGACTCATGTTCAGCTTGTACTTTTCAGATTGACTCCCCTCAAATGCCTGCTTTTTCAGTTAATTTTTCCACTACAGCTAATCTCCACCAGACTAGCTTTAGCACATTGCAACAAGAACAAATATTGGTGCACTTTTTGAGGACTTGCACATTTCCTTACAGCGGCAGCATTTGTGGACTGGAGTCTCCACAGTCCCGAAGGTGCAGCAAGACTTTTGTAGTAGCTGGGAGGTGAATCCCGTGGACAAGAAGTGGCTTTCCTTCCACAGAAATGGGAGGAGGGCAGGGTGGAACTGTCTCCCTGGAGGTGGCCAGGCAGCGGGCAGTATATATTTACTGTGGTTGTAAACCGCTCCGGTATGTATGTATGTATGTGTATGCATGCGTGCGTGCGTGCATGCATGTGTGAATAAAATGTGGGCTTCACCACAGAGCTTTGGCTTCCAGTATCAGGCAGAGGTGGTGCCATATTTCCTAAATATCGCATCACCATCATGCACCTGTGACATCAGACACAGGTGCGATCTGCTCAACAGAGATAGGCAGAGTCTTAATCTATCAGCAAAGAGAACATACGGCCAGATCATGCACCCTGGGGCCCAACACAAAGTCTGAGCAACTCAGAAAGGATACCTCTCCTGTATTCCAATTTGCTGCTTTAAGATTGCATCCTGTTTTGCATGCTCAATGGAAATCAGATGGGAAAAGAAATCAATGCACGCTCACTGTGCACATGATTAAGGAAACTCATCAAGTCACAAATAACTTGCTACAGTGAGCTCTCTCTCTCTCTCTCTCTCTCTCTCTCTGTGTGTGTGTGTGTAAATAAATATTGTTAGGGATCCTGCAGGCATATGACCTTTCACACATGTGAAACACATCTTCCCATGACACTACGCACTCAGTTTCATTACAACTGGGTGTTTCTTTTAAATGGGTGATAGGCAGGAGCCAAGCCTTTTGTGAGGAAGCAAGATACTAGATTCACTGGGGAGACTGGGGAGATGGATGGATGGAAAGCACACAGTCTGGACCCAAACAAAGCAGCAGAAGGCCTGGGAAGAAATGCATAACGAAGGAGAGAATTATTTCCCCCTTCATGCAAAACACTAACACACCTGTCCCATGTTTAACAAAAGCTGTTTAGCTTCATCAAGCAAAATAAGAGACACCTGTCTGGACAGCAACAGTTACCATGAAATGCATGTCATTTGCAAGGGAAGCAGTTTGATGTCTGGCATACTTCAGAGGTTAGGGTGAGGAAGCAAGCTAGGAGATGGCTCGAACGCAAGTGGAGGAAAGATCCGGCTGAATGCAACTGAACAATGGTGAGGGCTCATCATTGAGCCTACCTAGTGGGCAGTGAAGCCTGCAAAGAAGGCTTACCCGGTACTTTGCTGCTTCCATTGCATCCGCATTGTACTGTCCAGCAGAACTTTTCCAAGTAGAATGGGGCCTGCTACAGTCTGGCCTAAAGGAGGTGGTAGAAAGCAATGGTAGCTCGCTGTGACTTGTTTGCAAAGCATAAAAACTGCTTGCATCCACCAGGATCTTGATTCTGCTCAATGGGGTATACAGAGAACTTCCTAGTCCTGCTGTGTTGGATGAGCTTCAGCTTGTAAGGCTCAAGGATGTGGACAAGGTGTCTGGATTGGTCAGGGTGACCACTTGCGGACTGGATCCTTGCCCCCACTTGGTTGATAAAAACTAGCAGGGAGGGAGCAGTTGGCTGTGCCAGGGAGGTGATTAATGCCTCCTTACGAGTGGGGGTGGTCCCTCCTTGCTAGTGGCAGTGGTAAAACCGCTCCTCAAAAAATCCTCCCTGGATTTGGAAAAACTACTGGCCAGTTACTAATCTCTCCTTCTTGGACAAGGTTCCTGAGTGGGTGGTCATAACCCAGATCTAGGCACTCTTGGAGGAAACTGGTTTTCTAGATCCATTTCAATCAGGGCTTAGCAGTTTTGGCACAGAAACTGCTTTGGTCACCCTGTATGATGACCTCTGTAAGGAGAGAAACAGAAGAGATGTGTCCCTGTTAATTCTCAACCTCTCAGCAGCTTTCAATACCATCAACCATGGGATCCTTCTGGAGTGGCTGTCCGAGTTGGAAGTGGGTAGCACTACGTTTGGTGCTGAATAGGGTTCCCCAGTCCCAGTTTATCGTAATAATGTTGTCACACATACCCTTGTTCCTGTACTGTTAGTCTTGAGCTGTGAGCAGTTTTGGGATACATCTACACAGAAAGACAGCACACAAACTAAAAGCAATGGTAACTATTTACAGCAATTCTCAAACACTCCAATGAAGCTCTCTGAAGTTTCAGATCTGACAATAAGAACTTAAGAAGAGCCCTGTTGGATCAGGCCAATGGCCCACCTAGTCCAGCCCCCTGTTCTCATAGTGCCAACTAGATGAGCCAATGGGAAGCCCTAGAACAGGATCTGAGTAGAAGAGCCCTGTCCCCTCTTACAGTTTCCAGACAAACTGGTATTCAGAAGTATGATTCTCGCCAACTGTGGAGGCAGAGCATAGAAATCATGGCTAGTAGCCATCTTCTCGACCATGAATCTGTCCAATCCTATTTTAAAGCCATCCAAGTTGGTGGCTATCACTGCCTCCTGTGGGAACAAGTTCCACAGTCTAACTACGTGCTGCATGGAGAAGTATTTTCTTTTATCTGTCCTGAATTTTCCCTATCATGTCACCTCTTACTTTGATTTTCTCTAAACTTAGGTCACCTCCATGCCCTGCATTTAAAGCATTCCTAAAGCACTTTAACAGTCATGGAGAATCTAGGTAAATGTTTGTTAAGCTTGCTGGAAGTCTGTGAGGTCAGCATTCTTCACAAACTACAGTTTCCGGGATTCCTAGAGTAGAAGCTCTGTCTGTTAACATGGAACTAGAATGCTTTTGTTATAAGAATTATAAGGTCTAAGATATAAAATAAATGTTCATAAATGTACCAGACAAACACACACACACACACACACACACACACACACACACACACACACACGTCTGAAACAGTATAGGAAAACAGTCCTAAAGCCATTTTGACTCTTTCAGTCACCTCAAATATTCCTCTGCAGTTTGGATGGAAATAGGAAAAGCCTCCCCATTGTCTCTGTGCTCACAAAACCCTGCCTTAAGGGCACATTTGGGTATGAATAGGGTAAGCCTGTGACCTGGATTCAGGAACTAAAGTATTAACCATCACAAAAGAGTAGCCAGACTGTTCAGGTAATGCAATCAGTGACCATTATCAAGCAATCAGTGACCATTATCAGGTATCCTGGCCTTAGGATTCTGCTGTAGACCGCCCCTTCTGTGATGTATGTATGATGTAATGGGGGTGGCCTTAAGCTTAAAGGTAAAGGGACCCCTGACCGTTAGGTCCAGTCGCAGACGACTCTGGGGTTGCGGGTGCTCATCTCGCTTTACTGGCCAAGGGAGCTGGCGTACAGCTTCCGGGTCATGTGGCAAGCATGACTAAGCCACTTCTGGCGAACCAGAGCAGCACAGGGTGGCAATTTCAAAAAGTCTATATAAGGGCTTGCACACCATTATTCTGGGTTGCTCCTCCCTCTTGCATGTGGTGTGAGGACCCTGTTGCAACAGTTCAATAAAGTTCAGGCTTACTAGCCACTTTGCTTCTCAATATTCTCTGGTTGGCCTCTGTTATTTTCTTCTACCGATAGGGAACCCACTTAAGGACTCTATACGGGTTCTTGGATACCCCATAAGGGAAAAGGAGAAGATTTTGTTTACATCACTTTAAATGTATAGTTTGGGTGTGACTTTAATATTCCAAAATGCTGCAACCTTTCTGCATTAAGGGTTCAAACAGCGCAAACAGTGTGCTTTGCTTGTACTGGATTTCATCTGTTGCATTTTGATCAGAACTGAATTTGGGTGGGTGGGTGTAGATAATGCTTCAGTTCTCCCAATTACAGAAATTGGAATCTGGCTCAAACACATATCCTTGCAAATCACGTAGAGAAAGAGCCCAGCATTTTCTAGGAACCACAGCAAACGTCAAATCTGCACTAGGCCACTCTGGGGTTACTGTAACAAGATACTTTCACCATCCAGGAATGTCTACAGAATCTAATGGCTGGCAGTGAAAGAAATCACTTCTCCGGTTACAATTTTTGGGGGGTTTTTTTAACCAGTGTGCACTGAATTGGGGAGGGTTCCCCAACAACCATACCTTCTCTGCTCCATTTGAGCTAAGTTTTTACAAGAATTAGCTTTTGCTTTGATGGAAAAAATCCTCTGCTTTAAAAGTAACTTGTGTCTTAAAATAAAAATACAGTGAGAGCAAGTTAATTTTATCCTCTCTTCGAGACATATGGATGCAGTTCGTTTGTTGAGACCACATCTGCAGCAAGAACAGACAGCACACACACACCCCCATCTGATCTACTCCTTTTCACAATGCAAAAAGGGGGGGTGCGAAGAAGTATCCGAACAGGGAAGGAAGAGGAGAGCTAGAAAGGGTGGGAGCTGCAGCTGTCAACCATTTGGTTCTTCAAACCTCTTAAGATAATATTTACCAGGTGGAATCAAGCAGGAAGGGAGGGGGGTGGAGAGACAACCCTTGTAGAAGCCATAAGGGGGTGTTTTGATTAAGCACCACAAACACAGTAATTCCCCAACTTTTTTCGGGCCATTACCCCCATGGTTCCATAAACTCATCCCCAGTGCCCACTACCCTACCCTAGAAAAAGCATTGTTCAGAAAGAGTTTGCACAAGCCACTAAGGAAGATACCAACAAAAAAAATTAAAAACAGTAACAATTAATTGCACATTTAGTAAAAATCCAATTCAAACTACCGGTTTGATTACCGGTAATTCAACAAAACTTGATCCAGTGACACTACCTTGTCAAAGTCTGATACTCATTTACACCTCCAGCACCTCCCCCCCACCTCCCCCTTGACTCACAGTGCCCCCCAAGGAAATCCCACTTTGGAAACCACTGTGTTAGGGAGCAATATTGCTTGAGCTAGCAAAGATGGCTTAAAACAAAAACAAAAACCCACCACAACTCACAAAACTATTTACCCACTAGGGATGTAGGAAGATGCCTTATGCGGAGTCAGACCCTTGGTCCAGCTAGCTCACCATTGTCTACACTGACTGGCAGAAGCAGCTCTCCGGGGTTTGGGATCCCAGCCCTACTGGGGATGCCAGAGATTGAAGTTAAATCATAGAATCATAGAGTTGGAAGAGACCACAAGGGCCATCCAGTCCAACCCCCTGCCAAGCAGGAACACCATCAAAGCATTCTTGACAGATGGCTGTCAAGCCTCTGCTTAAAGACCTCCAAAGAAGGAGACTCCACCACACTCCTTGTGAGTGTGGTGGAGTTGAGACCTTATACATGCAAAATAGGGATTTTTACCATTCAGCTATGGCCCTCCCCCTAAAAAATAAGAAAGATTCTAGTCCTCATGGTTCTGAATAAAGAGCTGAATCAAATAAGAATACAGGAAGCTGCTTCATATCAAATCAGACTTTTGGTCCATCTGGCTCCGTACTGTCAACACTGACTGGCAGTGGCTGTCCAGAGTTTCAGGGATTGTCTTTTCCCAGCTCTACATAGAGATGCTGCTGGGGATGGAACCTGGGACCTTCTGCATGCCAATCAGATACTCTGCCACTGTGGAACTGTCTTTTGAACTACTTCTTAACGGTAGTTATCAAAGTTGTTTATGACACAAAATATCTAATACACTGCCACGATGATTAAAACACGATATTTAGCCCAGTTGAAACCCAATAAAACTTTTAAAAGAGCACAGCAAACAGCAGTAGCAGAATCAACGGGCCTAGGCAGAATAAAGAATGTTTTTGTCAGTCTCCGAAAGGGGATGAGCAAGTCTCCCAAGAGGGAACATTTCACAACCTCAGTACAAAATTGAAGAAGCCCAGCTCCTGACGAAACCTAATCATGTGTCACAAAATGATGGTATCCTGAGCTCAGCATCAGTGACGGATCTCAAAGTGTGTGTGTGTGGATGTGTCTTTCATATTTCCCAAGATGCTATTGCCCTACACTATTTCCATCACTGTTTTTTCAGCCCTTTTCCACACCAAGAATCACTTCCCCTCTTGGACAACCTTCCAGGGGTTGCATGGCACCAGTGAGGCATGGGATCAGAGGCAAAAAGTGGACGGGGCAACCAATGCAAATCCTTTTTGAATATCAATTTTTATTAAAAGATTTTCCATGAGTAACAAAAATACATCCAAGTGTCTCTCTTTTCAAGTCATAGAATATTTCATACAAGCCAATTACAGTCAATTTGAGACCTTTTTGTGGCAGGCAATGTGGGGCTGAGGGAGAAAGAAGTTTTTAAAAAAAATGTATATGGTGAAAATTAAAAACAGTAACAATTAATTGCACATTTAGTAAAAATCCAATTCAAACTACTCAGTTTGATTACCGGTAATTCAACAAATCTTGATCCAGTGACACTAGCTTTCCAAAGTCTGATACTCATTTACACCTCCAGCACCCCCCACCTCCCCCTTGACTCTCAGTGCCCCCCAAGGAAATCCCACTTTGGAAACCACTGTGTTAGGGTGTAATATTGCTTGAGCTAGCAAAGATGGCTTAAAACAAAAACAAAAACCCACCACAACTCACAAAACTATTTACCCACTTACAGATATGGAGTGAGAAAATGTGCTGTATTTCTTTATAAAGCAAAGGGAGCTAACCTTTGAACTTTCAGATGCTGCCCAGCTACAACTCCCATCTTTCCTGACTACTGGCAATGCTGGCTGGGGTTTATGGGAGTCCAACAACATCTGGAGCATTTGGTCACCCCTGCTTCACTCATTATTTCTAAATTTGCATTTTATGTAAATCTGTGTCCCCTTTTTGATTATGCATTTAAACATTGAAAGTTTCTTTATATAGAGTTGGATGATCGGTCCATCTACCTCAGTACTGTCTACATTAACTGGCAGTGGCTCTCCGGGGTATTAGGCAGGTGGCACTCCCAGCCCTACCTGGAGATGCTGCTGGGGGTTGAACCAGGAACATTCTGCATGGAAAGCAGATACAGTACTTTAAATTCAGCCTGGAAACAAACTGGCAACCAATATAACTAATGCAAAACGGTTGCAAGTTACAATGTTCAAACTGCTTTGCAAGCTAAATTGATCAGCTGATTGTTGGTGCACATAGATTTTCAGTGCTTCCAATCAATGAAAACTGCAAGCCCCCTTTCAGCCAGCCATGTCTCTCTCTGCCCCACACCCCACTTCAGATGTAGAATAGGTGGCATTTTCTTGGCCTATCCAAAACAGCCAGGTAGCACTCATTAGTCACAGAGACTGGAAGGTCCTCACCACTGGCATGGCTATTCTAGCAGCTTCATTTTGCCCCAGCCAAAGTTTCTGGACAGTCTTCAAGAACAGTCCTACACAGAGAGAATTGCAGTAGTCTAGTCAAGAAAGTCAATGGTCGAAACATAATGGCAGGCATCTGTAGGGTTCTGGCAGCCTGAAGAACTCTAACAGAAGCTTAAGAGTACGGTGTATGCCAATTATGGCACAACTGCACTGGCTGCCAATTAGTTTCCAGGACCAATTCAAAGTGCTCAGCACCTCAATACCTTATGGACCGCCTCTCCTCATACAAATCAACCTGGACCCTGCACTTGTCATCTGAGGCCGTTCTCTATTTCCCCCCTCCCAGAGAGGTTCGGAGGGTGGCAACAAAGAACAGGCCTTTTCTGTGGTGACTCCCTGACTATGGAATGCTCTCCCCAGAGAGGTTCACCGGGCGCCATCATTACATGTCTTAAGGCACCAGGCAAAAACATTCCTATTTACCCAGGCCTATGGCTATTAAATAATCTATGGCATGTAAAAGTGTGGGGGAGAGGACTGTTATGATGGTGATTGTCTTATTATTATGCTGTCTGTCAATATGCTTTTTACTTTGTTTCTATCACTGATGTTCTTTAATATGTTTTTAATGCTATACTCCACCCTGGGATATTTTGATAAAGGGCGGTATATAAATTGAAATCATCATCATCTGTGGAGCTGTTGAAGGGATCTTGACCCAGGACCCTTCATCCCTTTCCCAACCTAGATAGCTGGCTATGGGACAACATAGCGTTCTCTAGCATAGGGTCCAGATCCTTAGGAGTTAGATCTACATTCCTAGGTGTCCAGTATTCCTTCCTCCCACCCCCTTCACCTTAATGTTCCATAGAGGCGATGCCTGATAATTATTTTTTAATGAATGCTCCTATAAATTTTTCGCATTACAAATGTGTTTATTTTTCTCCCAGCCCTGATTCTTTGTGTTCCCACTCCCCACCAAATGCCTTGCTCAAAGTAGACCCGTTGAGATTAATGGGCATGGCTAACTTGGGTTCATTCATTTCAAGGCATCTACTCCAAGTAGAACTTATGGTAATTGCAGACAACTGTTACAATAAGATGGCATTTTTTTCTATTAAAAAAAAAGCAGAATTGACTGAGAAGATGGAAATTTTGAGGAAAGGGGGGGGACTTTGCTTTTGCTCGGGGTTGAGAATCAAACTCAATATCTAACTGCTGGAACCCCAGATATAACAAATGATTACAAGCAGGCCACAATTCCTGCCCTGAAGGTACTTATTAAAATCTGCTTTTATGATCCACTTTTCAGAACTATTTTTGTGGAGAATTCACTGGCCAACCTTCCAATGCTCAAGAAACAGATAGTGCTGACTGGCTCAAGGAAGTCACGGGGACTCATTTCCTCTTGCTAAACTGATGAACAAGAGGAGGCTCCTGGCATGCATGATGTTTGTATATGAGCCACATCCAAAAGCCTCAGCCAACCCACTGTCCAAAGCCCTAGAAGAAAAGAAAAGAAAGCCATGGTCTGCCTGAACAGTCCAAACAATGCCAGAAGAGAAAGAATAAAAAATCTGGATGGGGAAAAACGTGCCATTGATTCCTGGGGGAATTGGGACAACAGGTTAAGGAACTTGACCAAGTCCAAATGAACAATTGGTGACAAAGTTGAAAACTGAATCCTGAGCTCTAATATTCCAAAGGAAGAGTATAACTATATTACCACTTCCTCACACTATTGGTATGGATTTTTTTTAAAGGTTGCCTTTTCACTTCTAGATCTTGTGCAAGGCTTTTTTAAAAGGTCTTGTGCTGATGTTAAATGTTAAGGTCACTGCACATATCCCAAAGAATGTATGTGAAGTTAAAAAATGTAGAAGGCCAACAGAAGTGAAGTTTAAACGATGCAAATAAAAGATCTGTGTCAAAAAGGAAGAATTAAAAAACTAACTAACAGCACTACACAACCCCTAAGACACACGTACTGTACATATAACCTTTCTGGATCAATTGATGCAAATCTCTCTTCAAGCATGGGTCTCACTTAAAATTCTTCTTCAAAGGCCCGGATGGCTTCATCCTCTCCTCTGAAAAGCAACCTCTTGGGCTGCTTCCGGCAAGAAAGAAGCCCAAGGCACAGATACGTGGTTTTGTTAGCAGATTGTCAGTGAGCGCTCGTCAGTTTCCAACCATAAATGGAAGAGAATCGGACACACTTTTTGTACATTGTGGTTAATAAAAATCACCTGGTTTGAAAGTTACACAGAAACTGCTTAAAGTATAAGCTTCTTCTTTGATGCCGCCAACCCCACCCCAACAGCTCCCCCTACCCCTCATGCAATGATTAAAACCATCAAGTGGAGGCTAACTCTGGGGAAGGGCCCTCTGAAGTCCTCCAGCCCAGTCCCCTATCAATGCAGCTGGCCCCTCTCTGCAAAAGCACAAGCACAACTGAACAGAGGCTTAGGCAAAGTGAGTATGGAGTTAAGAATTCTGCTTTTGTGGAGCCCTCCTGACAGATTAACTACTCCCTCTCCTCCCCCCCCCAAATGACCCTGCAGCTCTGAACTCACCTTCCAAGTAGCAGCTGGATGATGAAGAGAGACCCTTTTTCGACTTGCAACCCACTAATTTCAGGCAGATCTCCAACATTTTCATTGGTTAGAGCAAGGCCCTTGGTTTTGTAGGCTTGCTGTCTCCTCCCCTCCTCTTCTCCTCTTGAAAACTTCACACAAAAGTTCCCTCCGGTACATAAACACACAAAAAGGCTACAAATCCAGCCTTCATTTAAAAACTGTTAACTGAAGAAGTTAGTGGATCATCCATTTTTGATGATTCTTTGATTTTCTATTATGATGAATTACTCCAAACGAGAGCTCCCAAATTTTGCCATCCCACTTTCCAGCTCCGTCCTACATCCAACTCAAGCAGAGGCTGCATACATTGAACTGCCAACAAAGGGCCCCCTTCAGGCTTTGGTTGTCTGACTTTGTGACATCAGGAAAGGAACGCCCATCCCATGTTAACCCCTCATGGCTCTGCTTTCCAAGAAGAGGAGGGGAGGGATGAAACTAACAATTTCGGTTTCTTTCAAGTTTCTCACTTTCCAAATCCTAAATCCAGTTCTCCACACTTCTGCAGCGATCTGCGATTGTGAAAATTCATCAGTGTTTTAGGGTCGGTATCTCCTAACGTACTCATTTTTGTATGCAGTTTTGACCAATACCAGACACATTTTTGCAAAGCAATTCTTCCTAGTTAATGTATTTTAGTATATTATATTCATTAATCTATATACTTTTTTCTAATTTATGCGTTTTTGTTTTTTCTAATTTATTGCATTTACCGGTATATCTCACCTTTTCCCCCTCAAGGAGCTCAAGGTTCTATATCTCCTCACTTAATCCCCACATCAACCCTATGAGGTAGGTGAGGCTAAGAGACAGTGACTAGCCCAAGGCTACCAAGTGGGGATTTGAGCTCTGATCTCTCCCAGGTGCTAGTCTGACACTAACCACTATACCACACTGGCTCTTTATTAATACTTATTGCTTGCATTGAGAACATGGCTGCAAAATTCAAAGGAGTGTGAATTCTGAAAGATCATTGTGCTCCAGTTCTTGCATTGGTTCAACAAGCATGAACTGGTCAGCTTCTTATTGAAAGGCTAACAAAACTGAAATTCTCCCCCACTCTTCACTAGAAAAGGGTCAGCTGAGACTCTTCAGGTGGTGGCCTCAGCCCTTTAGAAATTCTTAGGGATGGGTAGTGGGTAGACATGTTTAGACAACTATCCGTTGCTTTCTAGCTTCACAGCAGCATGAGAGAGAAGTTCTCAGATTTTTTCTGGAGATGGTAAAACAGAACTAAAAGACAAGAAAAGTGAGAATATAGTGAGAATATAGAAGCTAATCCTAATGGAAGCCAGGAGATTCATCTGCTTCCCCCCCCCCAAAAAAAAACTATGCTGAAAGAAAGGAGTCCATATTAGGAACGTAAGACCAGTCCTATAGGATCAAGCCAATGGTCCCTCTAGTCCAGCCTCCTGTGCTCACAGTGGCCAACCAGGTGCCCCTATAGGAAGCCCTCAAGCATCACCTGAATGCAACAGCACTCTGCCCCTCCTGCAGTTTCCGGCAACTGATATTCAGATTTATTACCACCTTCAACTGCAGAGGCAGAGCAAAGTCAGCATGGCTAGTAGCCACTGATGGCCTTATCCTCCTCCACAAATTTGCCCAACCCTCTTTCTGAAACTGTCAAAGTTGGTAGGCATCACTGCCTCCTTTGGGAGTGAGTGCACTGTGTGAAGAAGTCCTTTCTTTTATGAAATAAATGAATCTTTCTCATTAACCTGTCTCTGTTATCCATGAGCTTTATCCTTGCTATACATATTTAGTGTGGTACTCATCCACTTGCTACTCTACCACTAGATAGATTTTATTCTGTAAACCGCCCTGATAGGGTGGTATATAAATTCAATAATAATAGTCACGATCCAGCCACAAACTGGTAGCCACCAGTGCTTCTCATGGAGGCTGACAAACAGCCCCCCCCCCAAAAAAAAACCCCTTATATGCCACCTTGTGCCTGGCCTATCTTCAAAATGGCACTCATGGGCACAGTGGCACCCTTGAGATCTTTCCCCAGGTGCCCTCAGTGTCTCTGAGCCCCACCCTGCTCACTGCCTCCCTTGGTCATGAGATGGAGAGAGCAGTTGCCACTTTTCTTCTATGAAAAGCGCATAGAGCTGAAGGAGGAAATTGGAGGAGTGATGCTCCTTCCAACTCCCTCTTTCAACTACCGGTATGTGTTTCTCAGGGCTTCTTTGACTGATGACTGATTGATTGATTGAATCTATATCCCACCTTTTTCTCCAAGGATCTCAAGGTGGTGTACATAGTTCTCCCCCTCCTCATTTAATCCCCATTCCATCCCTGTGAGGTATGCTATAGGCTGAGAGGCAACGGCTGTGACCCAAGGTCATGCAGTGAGCTTTATTATTCATTCATTCATTCATTCATTCATTCAACTTATACACCGCCCTATACCCGGAAGTCTCAGGGTGGTTCACAAAAAAGACCACAACATATAAAATCAAACCAAAAGCAGTAACCCAATATATTGATTAAATAAATTGTTTAAATAAATGATTTGAGTGAGGATTCAGTCCCTGGTCTCTAGTATGACATACTAACTATTCATTCTTCTGGATCCAGTTTTCACCCAGATCTCTTGGAAAAGCTAAGTATGTGTCTGTTAGTATGTAAAAAAGAGTGAGCACACTTTCTCCCTTTCTGTCTGTCTGACCAAGTGGGTTAATCTGGGTGGGGAAAGTGACCAGAGAGAGTGGACCCCAACAGCACTGGTCCAAAAACCTATATGGTATATCATAACATTTTTCAATAATGCTTTGTCAACAGTGGGAAAAGGTTAAACTACCAAAAAACAAAACAAAACTGATTATGTAACACAGAGCATGGGGCAATCCTGACGCTCCCAAGTTGGGGACAGCAGTTCTGGGAAATTGCAGTGTAGTCACATTGCAGGGAGTATCACAAGAGCATATCCTGAGACTGAGCAATTCTGACCCCTCCTGCTTTCCATAGCATGAGGTCTGTCTACTGCTGCAGCTGCAGGAATGCAGAATTCCATAAGAATTCCAGTGGAATTACTAAATGGGATTACTAAGACTGCCCCTATTAACGCTCAAGAGAGGGACAACAAGGTTAACACACTCCATGCCGAAGAAAGGAGGATGAGCAGGAAATCTGAGCAGTTTTGTGCTTTGATGCCAGCTTCTCATTCTTAAAGAGCCTCACGGCTCCCGCCCCTCAAGCCCAAATTAGAGCGATAAAACCGGGAGGGAAAATTTGGTTTCCACTACTTGCAAAACCAAAAAATCTAGGATGGGTGGGTCTCTTTGATATTCCAGATTTCCTTTTCGAGAGCACAGATATTTCCATCTGCTACTTGCATGCTAAATCCAGGGTTGCTTCAGATTCTGTTTTCACAACAGATTCAGACATACAGAGATGTTGGGCATGTGATCCCACTTCTGCCAACTACCGGTAGTCTATTCCTAACTTTTGTGTCATAGCCACTAGGGGTAAGCCTCAGCTGAGAAGGGCCATAGGTTAGTGCTTAATCAGGCCAATGGCCCTTCTAGTCCAGTATCCTCTTCTCACAGCAGACAACCATATACCCATTAAGGGCAACCTGCAAGCAGGACCTGAGTGCAGCATTCTCCCCTTCCTGTGGTTTCCAGCAACTGGTATTCAGAAGCATTGCTGCCTCAACTATGGAGGCAGAGAGTAGCCATCATGACTAGTAGCCGCTGATAGTCCTCTACTCCATGAATTTGTTCTAATCCTCTTTTAGTGCCATTCAAGTTGGTGGCTATGACTGCCTCCTCTGGGAGAGAGTTCCATAGTTTAACAATATGCTGCATGAATAAGTCCTTTATTTTATCTGTCCTGAATATTCCAGTGCTCAGCTTCATTGAATGCCCACAAGTTCTGGTGTTAAGGGAGAGAGAGAGAAACTTTTCTCTATCCACTTTCCCCATGCCAGGCATAATTTTATAAACTTCTGTCATGTAATCTCTTAGTCGTCTTTTTTTGTAGACTAAAAGGCCACAAACACTACAAATTTTCCTTGCAGCGTCGCTCCATCCACTTGATCATTTGGGTTGCCCTTTTCCTTGACATACCCTTACAGACAGCAGCACTCTTCACGAACTCACTCCTCCAAGTGGGGAGGAAACAGTTAATAAAAGCCTTCTTCCAGAGTTAAGAGGACCAAGCCTGAGCGATCAAATTACATCTGAGGAGGGAGAAGAAGTGGAAGAAGAAAAGGAATAGAAAATATATGCCCGAACTTTTGGACAAAGTGTTAGACACAGCAGGGATGCAGCTTAAACAAGGAATAAGCCATTATTTCTCCAGAGTTGTCTTGAGGGCAGTTGAAAGAACCCCCCCCCCAAACACACACACACACATAACTTGCCAGTTCAGATCTTTTCAGATGCATTTCGACTGAAGGGTGTACAATGAAACATCCCCTGCTCTCCATGTCCCCCTCCCCCAGCTTCCAAAACAGCAGTTGCAAGAATTATTAGGGAATAATAGCACCCTTCCCAAACCCACATTTAATGAGGAGCCCCTTTTCATCCCAAAAGGTTATCCAAACAAACATTAAGCCGGGAAACAGATCCAGCAGAGCAGTTTTGCTTGATCCAAGCACATCTTGGAAAACAAAAGCTTGGATGACATCAGGATGCAAGTGAAGGCCCCAGGCCTGAAGTGGAGTGGGTGTAAGAACATAAGCGCCTTGCTAGGTCAGGCTAAAGGGAGCCAACCACATGCCCCCAATGGGAAGCTTAAAAGGTGAATGGACATAAGTGCACAACAGCAACACTCTCCCCACTTTCGATTCCTTCAGCTGCTATTCCAATGCATTGCTAGCCCCCAACAGGGGAGGCAGAACAAAAGAAGAACTTTGCTGCTAGATCAGGCCAAAGCGGGGCAACCTAGCTTAGCATCCTGTTCTCATAGTGGCCAACCAAATACCCCAATGGAAAGCCTGGAAGCAGGATATGAACACAACACTCTCCCCACTTGTGATTCCCAAAAACTGGTATTCAGAGGCACGCTGCCTCTGACAGTGGAGGTAGAACATAACAGCCCTGTGGCATCAGAGCAAAGGCACATCTAGTCCAGCATCCTCTCCTCACAGTGGCGAACCAGATGCCTCAATGGGAAGCACACAAGCAGGGCATGAGTACAAAAGCAACACCCTCCCCATCAGTGATTCCCAGGAACTGGCATTCAGAAGTATCACTGTCTCTAACAGTGCAGGTGGAACATGGCCATCGGGCACCATGGATTTGCCAACAGAAATGGTGTCAAGGCCCTCCTGTCTTCCACAGATCCCACTTCCTGCTGAGCTCAGCCTAACCCTGGCAGGTTCCTCCGGTCTCCACAGGACTCCTCTCTCTCAGTGCTGGACCTGCCTCTCTTTCTGTCTTGAGTTGCAAACAGCTGAGAAAATATTCACATTCTTACATACCCTAGAAGGTGCTTTGCTTCTCTCTTCTGAAGCCTACTTGAAAATCGGGGGTGGGGTTTGCATTTAATATATATTTTTGTTTTAAGAGCTGCAGCTTTGCTTCTGATGAACTGCAGCACATGAAAAGTTTATGAGATAACAAATGTTTTAGTCTTTAAAGGTGCCACAAGACTCATTGTGTTAAAAGGGGGGAAGCCTTAAGGACTGTGGCATTAAGTCAGGGGTGGGGAACCTTGGGTCTGTGGCCCAAATGTGACCCCTCAACACTCTCTATTTGACCCTCAGTACTCTCCCCAGGCCACACACCCTCCCTGCTTTGCACCCAGAGTGTTGTTGGGGCTTTTTGGCTGACTAAATTGCAGTCCTTGCACTCAGCGATCTTGCTTGCCTGGATTTATTTTATTTTTTTATTTTATTAAATTTCTATCCTGTCTTTCCTCCAAGGGGCTCGAGGTGACAGCATACATGGTTTAGCCCTCCCCCTTCTAGCCTCACAATAACCCTAAGAGGCAGTGACTGGGCACAATGTTACCCAGTGAGATTCATGAGTGAATGTGAGGATTTGAACCCTGGTCTCTCCCAGGTCCTAGTCTGACACTCTAACTGCTACACCACACTGACTATTGTTGGATAGAGAAGGATGTGAGTGTGTAGAAATTAGCCTGCCACAGAAAGGTAAAATTTGCATTCACTGCTCTGCTCACTTTTTTTTGTCTCTGATCCTGCTGACCCCTGGCATGTGGCCTTCACAAGGTTTCACAGAAAGGAATGTGGCCCTTAAGCTAAAAAAGCTTTCCCTGCCCCTGCAGTGAGCCAACGTGCCAAACTTGTAGAGGGTTTCCAGGGCTCAGACTGATGCACAGTCAAGTTAAGTTCAGCAGGTGATGGGAACATAAGAGCCCTGCTGGATCATGCCAATGGTTCATTTAGTCCAGCATCCAGCTCTCACAGTAGACACCTATGGAAGCCCACAAACAGGACCCAAAAGCAACAGCAAGACTCTCCCCACTTGTGATTCTGAGCAACGATAGACGTATACTGTCTCTGACAGTGGAAATAGAACGCGAGAAGAGCCTGGCTGCTCCATCAGGGCAAGAGCCAATCTAGTCCAGCATCCTTTTCTCAGTGGCCAGCCAGATACTTCAGTAGGAAGCCCACAAGCAGGACCAAATAGCAAGAGCAGTCAGTTCAGTAGCATTACTGTCTCTGATCATGGAGGCCGAGTATAGCCATCACAGCTAGTAGTCATAGATACTCTGTTCCTCCAATCCTCTTTTAAAGTCATCCCTGCTGCCTCCTGTGGGAGTGAGTTCCACAGTTTATGTGCTGAATGAAGAAGAACTTCATATTATTTGTCCTGAATCTTCCAACATTCAGTTTCATTGGATGTCCAGAAGTCCTAGTGTTAGGATAGAGGGATAGCTTTTCTCTATCCACTCTCTCCGTATCAAGCAAAAATTTATACACTTCCATCATATCTCCTCTTACTCGCCTTCTCTCTAAACTAAAAAGTTCCAGGCAATGACAGTGAGAAAAGTTCCACTGAACCGCAAAAGCTCATACAGGATAAACACAACAAATAACTTTGACTTTTGTCAAGAAAATTGCTTCTTTGGAATGCTGAGCCTTTCTCTCCTCTCATCACGTTTCATGGGAGATGAGCCAGAAAATAGCTGTAGAAAACAGTGTCCAATGCACTTGGGGGCTAAGAATATTTCGTCATGTGATAGGAGTGCACACAAAGCAGTGTTCCATTGTGTTGTTGTTTTTTTAATCAAACTTGCCTCCCACCACATCACACCTTCCTAGAGAAATTACAGGGCTCAATTTTACACTTTATTCAGAGGCTACAAAGCCATCCCTTGCTCTGTGGCGATTTTTAGATTCAGCATTTAAGAGCTCGTTTTCACTGCAGATCCAACCTCGCTCATTTTGTGCCTCATGTTCTGATCAACAACTACCTTCTTTCCATTCTGCCTTGGTCAGACTCCACCTGGAGTCCTATGTCCGGTTCTGGGCACCCCAGTTTAAGAAAGATATTGGCAAGCTGGAAGTTGTGTAGTAGAGGAGGGTGACCAAGATGATGAAGGGTCTGGAAATAAAGACTTGTGAGTAATGGTTGAGGGAGTTGGGCATGTTTAGCCTGGATAAGAGAAGACTGAGAAGAGTTATGATAGCCATCTTCAAATATTTAAAGGGCTGTCACATGGAATACGGAGCAAGCTTTTCGTTCTTGCTCCCGGACAGTGAGCATAGGATTCAAATTACAAGAAAGGAGATTCCGAACTTTCTGACAGTAAGATGGACTCTCTTGGAAGGTGATGCATTCTCCTACGCTGGAGGTTTATAAGCAGAGGTTGGATGGCCATCTGTCAGGGGTTCATTAGTTGTGATTCCTGCACTACAGGGAACTGGGCTAGATGACCCTGGGTTCCCTTCCAACTCTACAATTCTATGATTCTATAGGATATGCTGGTAAGGGAAATGACTGAGGAAGGCGGTAGAGAGTGGCTTGTATAGTACCTCACTCTGGATTTTGTTCTAGATTGGTCTATCAAGCCAATGTAGTTGCCAACTGAAGGAATAAAACTCCAATTTTAATTCATTCATTTATTTTAAGGATGCAGAGGAGGAAATCCAAAGTTATGAAAGCCTGGCTGCTATTCTGCTAACCCGCAAGCAAAGACTTCCCTGCCACTGTTGCCTCACCTCAGATCCTTTATTTAAAAGGCTCTGTTACCTGGAAGTTGGCCAGTGAGGATATTCCATATGTGAAACACTCTGCCTCAGGACTTCTTAAAAGGAGATTTATGAAAGGAGCTTGAGTGATTCCATTTTAAACACGCTCCCAGTCCTCTTCATCCCCGCCCCCCGCCCCAAAAAAGCAGGGGAAAAGAGGGAACCCATAAAGGCACATGGAAGACTCCAAGACATCAAAGAGGTTGGAAGGGGGGGACCAGGGTTTTGCTAAGCGTGAAATGGCCAACACATTTTTAAGATACGAATTTTAAAAAAGGAAAAACCTCAAGCCATAGATAACATTCCATTCATACACCCAGCCCAGTGAAATCAATGAGGGAAGTGATTCATGGATTTAAGCAACAGCTCATTTAAAAGACATCAGAGGTGCCCACAGATTCTTAGGCATTTAGAGACACCTCATAGAGTTCATTAGATGGGACGTGGGTGGCGCTGTGGGTTAAACCACAGAGTCTAGGGCTTGCCGATCAGAAGGTCGGCGGTTCAAATCCCCGCGACGGGGTGAGCTCCTGTTGCTCGGTCCCTGCTCCTGCCCACCTAGCAGTTCGAAAGCACGTCAAAGTGCAAGTAGATAAATAGGTACCGCTGCAGCGGGAAGGTAAACGGCGTTTCCGTGCGCTGCTCTGGTTTGCCAGAAGCGGTTTTGTCATGCTGGCCACATGACCTGGAAGCTGTACGCTGGCTCCCTTGGCCAATAATGCGAGATGAGCGCCGCAACCCCAGAGTCGGTCACGACTGGACCTAATGGTCAGGGGTCACTTTACCTTTACATAGAGTTCATTTTTTTTTGCCTCAGCTGTTCAGTCAGAAAGCTTCCCAGAATGTTTTACATACATTCAGGAAAAAAAGGTGAGGGAGGCAGTCCCAGCCCCAGTAGCTTACAATCTAAAATATGCAATACCAAAATGAAAAAAGAAAAAGGGATGAGGAGGGCAATGGTGTCTCGACCTATTGGTCAGCTCAGCAGCAACTGCTACTGCCAGATTCTCTTTGGATTCTGTACAAGAACTGGGGAGAGGGGGGATTCCAAGGTGCTTGGATCCTCAAGGCAACCGCTTGCGCTCTGGACCCTTGCACCTCTTGACTGATAAAAACTAGCAGGGAGACGACAGCTGGCTAGGCCAGGGAGATTATTAGTGCCTCCTAGCGAGAGGGGCCTGTTGCCAAGCTCCCCTTCGTGGGCAAGGTGCTTTTGGAGGAAACTGATCCATTTCAATCAGAGTTTAGGCGCAGTTTGGACACAGAAAATGCTTTGGTCAGCCTACATGATGACCTCTGTCGGGAGAGAGGCAGGGGAAATGTGTCTCTGTTAATTCTCTTCATCATCTCAGTGGCTTTTGATACCATTGACCATGGGATCCTTCTGGGGCAGCTATTCAAGTTAGGGGTGGGTGGCACCATTTTGCAGTGGTTCCAGTCCTACTTGGATGGTTACTTACAGAGGATGTTGCTTGGGAAGTGCTCTTCAGCCACATGGAGCCTTTAATGTTGGGGTTACTCTAGGTTCAATTTTATCCCCTATGCTGTTTAACATCTACATGAAACCACTGAGTGGAGTCAACAAGAGTTCTGTAGTACATAGTCAGCAATATGCAGATAACACATAGCTCTACTACTCCTTTACATCTGCAAGTGAGGCAGTGGATGTGCTGGACTGTGGTCCTGCCTCGGTAATGGACTGGATGAGAGCCAACAAGTTGAAGCTCAATCCAGATAAGACTGATGGTGGCTGGTTCCCCAGACCAGATGGATGAGAGGTTGCCTGCTCTTGATCGGGTTACACTCCCCATGAAGGAGTGGGTACACAGCTTGGGAGTCCTTCTGGATCCTTTGCTGTCGCTTGAGGCTCAGTTGACCTCAGTGGTGCAGAATGCCTTCCATCAGTTTCAGCTCGTGGCCCAGCTGCGTCCCATCTGGACTGGGATAGCTTAACTTCTGTTGTCTATGTTCTGGTAACCTCTCTAGGTTAATTACTGCAATATATTATACTAGTAAATTAAGCCCGTAAAGATTATGGGCTCTAGAGGAAAGGCGGCGGCGGGAGCCTCCAGGAACGGGAGGCTCCGCTGGAGGTGTGCGGGCGCCCTCGGCCGCTTCCCTTGGGGAGGGAGGCCGACAGGGAACGCTCCGCTCTCGGCCGGCCCGTTCTCCGTGGAGGAGGAGGTGGCGGCGGCGGCCATGGGCGAAGCGGAGTGCTCGGCGGTGGCGGCAGACGCGGGGCTGAAGGCCCCCTGCCCGGCCGCAGGGCCTGCGGTGCCCGTGTCGGCCGAGCCCGCCACGCAAGCGGCGCCCGAGGAAGCGACGTCGGCGACGGCCATGCCCCGCTCCTCCCTTGGAGCCGCAGCGCCGCCTCCTCCTCCTCCTGCTCCTTCCCCGCCTCCTCGGGCCTCCCTGGCCGGCAGTTTCCGGCGCCGGAGGGCGGCACTCGGCGTGGGCTCCATGACTTAGGCAGGCCAAGGGGGAAGCGGGGCATGGCGGTGGCCGGCGGCGGCTCGGCCCTGACGGTGACCGTCACGGTGAGAGCGCGGGCGGCCGAGGCAGCGGCGTTGGCGGGGGGAGAGGCCGGGGCTTCGGGCCTAGCTCTGCTAGGCCCGAAGCGCCCCTGGCGAAGCCGGCAGGTCCGCGGAGGTGCCTGGGCAGGGCGAGCCCGGCGGTGGTCGGTTGCCCCCTCTGCGGCCCGGGAGGGCGACCGTGCGAGGCGGCGGCAGTGAGCCAACTGACGATGCGCCTGCGCACGGCCGCCCTCTCGGACACGCCCCCTCTCCGCCCACTCCAATCCGTGTGTCACTGGAACGCACGCGCACTTGCGAATTCCTGTGACACACGGAAAGCTACGGAGGGACACAGGCTCTTTATTATATAGGATGTGGGGCTGTCTCTGAAGACAGTTCAGAAACTTCAGCTTCTGCAGAATTCTGTGGCCAGAATTCTGGCTCACCAGGGCAAAACAGTCTGAGCATATAACACTGATCCTGATCCAACTACACTGGCTGACAATTACTTTCCAGGCACAATTCAAAGTGCTGGTTTTGACCTATAAAGCCTTAAATGGTTCAGGACTGCAATACCTCAAGGACCGCCTCTCCCCATATGAACTGACCTGGACCCTGCAATCAACATCTTAGGCCCTTCTTGGTGTACCTCTTCCATGAGAGGTTTGGAGGTTAGCAATAGAAGAATGGGCTTTCCTGTGGAGGCTCCCCACTTATGGGATGCTCTGCCCAAGGAGGCTCTGCCTGGTGCCTTTGTTACATATCTTTTGACGCCAGGCAAAAACCTTCTTCTCCCAGGCATTCGGCTAATTGAACAATCTATGGCCTTTTAAACTGCTTTGGTTTCTTACTATGTTATGCATTTTTGTGTTTCTATATTCATCTTGTGATCCTTGGATGAAGAACGGAATAGAAATTTAAAAAATAAAGATAGACAGACAGACAGACAGACAGATTACAACAGAAGAAGAGCCTGCAAGCAGGACCTGAGTGCAACATCCCCTCTCCAGTTGCTGTTTCCCTTCATCTGGGATTTAAAGGTAGACTGCCCCTGGGCATGGAAGTTCTGCTATCACAATAGATCTCCTTAGAAGTGCCAGGCCAAAGGGAGCCTATCTGATTCAGCATCCTTTTCTCACAGTGGCCACCAGATACCCCAACATGAAACTCAAAAGTAGGACTTGAGCAGCACAGCACCATATGCCTCACTTGAAATTCCCAGAAACTGGCATTCAGAAGTATACTGCCTCCAACAGTGGAGGCAGAGCATTGCCATTGTGGCTAGCAGCCTTTGATAACCTTATCCTCCCTCTTTAAAAGCCCTCCAAGCTGGTGGCCATCCCTACATGTTGAGGGAGCAGATTCCACCCTGTAACTCTGCGCTGTGTGAATAAACACTTTCCTTTGTCTTTCCTGAACGCTCCACTTTCGGCTTCCAACTTCCAGCTTCCTCGAATGCCCCTGAGAGGAACGTGTTATCAAGAGAAAGCCCAACTGGAAATGCTCCATCACAAAAGCTTCCCTAAACGCTTTTCCAATACAGATTCCACGTGAAATTCTTTCAAATCCTTCCCCCCTTCTCCTCTTACTTCTTCAAAAAGCAGCAGAGAACCCGAGAAAACTATGGCCTATTTCAAAACTTGCTTCCAGTAATACGGGTTTTGTTTAAAGAGAGTGCATTAAGTGAAACCAGCTGTCCTGAAGGGGTTGGTGCCATCTGGGGCTCAATGTGCGAGACTGGTTCTTCAGTGATATGAGAGTAATATTTCACCACTTAATATGAAATAGGGAATGGAAACGTACCACCTGAGATCAGTGTTCAGACCTGCATGTACCAAGGTCTCCATGTGCCTGAGGAACTTACGGAATATTTTTGATGCGCATTCTGGAATGTAGATATAATGGAGAAAATTGCACATAATTTGGTATTTCAATGACTAGATCCTTTGGACACTTTTTTTTAAATAAGATTTGGCATTCTTTTACTACATATACAACAAGCTTTCAAGACAACCTTCGTCACAAGTCTAGCAAATCTGGAATTATGCTTAAAAATCAGATAGTTAATATTCTTTACTTGGACCCTTGTTATTTTAAATCATGTGCAACTGCACTCATTCTATGTGCCTCTTTTATAATTTTTCTTTTCACCTTTTAGTTTTCATCTGTTGTTATATCTGTTCTCTCAGTTTTATGTCCATTATAAAATGAAATAAGAAATCTGTACTAAAAAAAAACGCACCAGACAAATGTTAAGATCGCTGGGTTTTCAATAATTCCTGCTGAAACTGGTTAAAAAGGCACCTCCCTCCATCACAGCAAAGCTCAAGAGAAGAAAAGAAAGAAAAAGAAAGAAAAAGAGGGAGGAGGATAGGCAAAGCTTTGCCAAGAGGTAAAGGCGTGTTTTGGTCCCTCTGGTGACTGTTTTGGCTCCTAGAGGATCAGATGATCCGAGTCACATGAGATGCAGCTTTCACAAGGCCTGCTGGCAGAATTGAAGGCTGCTAAATTGAAAAAAATTGACAGTCGCAATTACGGAGGAAGGGACAGCTTTGGAACTGTGGAACCCGTGTTGTAAGGCAAGAGACAGTTCAACAAGAAGAGATGTTTACAAAGTCAAAGTGCAACAGAGCTTTTTAAGAATCCTCATGTTTTAAGGATGGAAGAGCTTGACATGTGCACTTTTTTAAAAACGGTCAAATCTGGGTGGTTGCCTCAATTTGGTTTTTTTGTTCTTCAATAACTGGGGACTAATTTAGAGAGTAGCCAGTTCGTGACAAGGCGGACTCTAGTCTATTAAAGTTTAAACTGTAACAAAGATTATTGATGGCTACTACCCACAATGGCTACACTCTGCCTCCACACTTGGAGGCAGTAATACTTCTGAATGCCAGTTACTGGAACCCACAGGAGGGAGAAAGCTCATGTGCTTGGGTCCTGCTTGCACGCTTCCCACAGTTAACCACTTCAAGAACAGGATGTTGGACTAGGCAGGCCATCGGCCTGATCCAGCAGGGCTCTTCTTATAGGTAAAAGTTCTAAAATATTTTATTCAAAGTTCAAAGAACTAGTGTCTGGTCATGGTACTGCAATTGGTCACATCATAAAACTGCAATCAGTCTCTGAAATTAGATCAGTATATCACTGGATATTAGAAAATACTTGGCTGTACCCAACCGTTAAGCTATGGAACTCACTTCCGCAGGAGGCAGTGATGACCACCAACTTCGATGGCTTTAAAAGAGAACAAGAATGATTCGTGGAAGATTCAGCTATCAAAGGCTACTAGCCACAATAGTTATGTTCTGCCTCCACAGTTGGAGGCAGTAATGCTTCTGAATATCAGGTGCCGGAAATCACAGGTAGCGAGAGTGGTCTTGCTTGCAGGTTTCTCATAGTAGCATCTGCCCAGCCAATGTGGTAACAGGATGCTGGACTAGATGGGCCACTGGCCTGTTCCAGTAGTACTCTTCTGATGTTCTACTTCCAGTATCAGAGGCAGTCTGCCTCTGAATACCAGTTGCTGGGGGTCACAAGTAGGGATAGTTGCTGTTGTACTCACACCATGCTTGCGAGCTTTCCATAAACATCTGGTCAGCCACTGTGAGAACAGGGCCACTGACCTGATCCAGCAGGCTTTTCTTATGTTCTTAAACCTTTGTCATTAAAAAGCTGCCACCAGCTTTGTTTACTACAACACAGAAACTGGGTGACTACCCTTCTCGAAGCAAGTTATCTTTTCCTTATCCCCATTATTTCACGGGATATGTTTCAAATCTACAACCCAACCAAACATCTTTAAAGTCAAAATCATACACACTGTGACACCAACATTTCTTGTTGTTGTTTTTTATAATAAAAAAAGTACAATCACCAAATTAGGGCATGCTGGGCCACAACTCCCAACATCTTTGACCACTGGCCTTTCTGAGTGGGCCTTATCAAAACTTGGAGCCCTTTCCTTACTGAATAAGAGAGAGGACATCAACTGACACAGGGCTAGTTATCAGCAACCATTTCTGATATTCTGAATCACTCTGAGTTTGTGCTGAATTGTAGTCACTACCAATTTCCCCCATATAAGTCCACTGAAGCGCTTCAATCAGTAGAACTGGCACTGTTATAGGTGCCACATAATACCCATTCCACATTTGTAAGAACTTGATCTTTTAGTGTGACAGAAGCTACACCTTGGAACTCCTTGCCTATCGATTTCAGGCAGCAGCTTTCACTGTACTCTTTTCAGTGCCTGCTAAAAATATTCTTGTCTAGACAACCCTACCCAGATGCTTAGAAAATTGATAGTTTTAAAAAGTTTTAGTCTATTTTTTAAAAACTTTTTGAATGTCTTAAATTATTGTTTATTTTTTCTTACTGATAATTTTATTGCTTTCTCTTTTTTGTAAACTGCTTTGATGGTGTTTTTTAACATTCAAGCCATGTACCGGTATAGGTTTTATTAAATAAATTTTTAAAAGTAAAAAAAAGTTTTTTGTGAACATTGTTGTTTGAAAAGCAGAATGCAAATATTAAATCAAGGCTGATGGCAGCAAAATGGACCACAGCCTAACGTGATTCCCCCCACCCCCAAGTACATGACCTTCTGGTGGCTCAAATCCCAACGCTAGGCTTAATTTATCTTTAAGACAAGCCTAGGAGCCATAATGGAGTAGTGTGGTGAGGACCTGGGAGACCCGGATTCAAATTCCCACTCAGCCATGAGGCTCGCTTGGTGACGTTGGGTCATAGACAATGCTTCTCAGCCTAACCTACCTCAAAGGGTTGTTGGGGGGGGATTGAATGGGAAGGGGGAGAACCGTGATGAGAAAAAGGTGGAGTAGAAATACAATAAATAATAACAATTTCACACACAGCATAGTGTCTCTTCCTTCTCTTTATCTGTTTCATGGGCGCTGAAGGACAGGGAGGACATGTGTCCCTCCAGATGTTGAAAATAATATTAAGGAATCTAGAAAAGGCCAGGAAAGAAAAACTCTTTTAGAAGGCCAGTCACACATGGATAGAGTTTTCTTGGCACCTTCTGCTGAAGCAACAGGTTTTTGGACTGTCATGGAAATGGACTGTGAGATGGAGAATAGCCAAGGAGCACAAAGATACAGAGTCACATTTCCCAAAAAGGGACTGTTAGCAAGAGGATACAGAATTGTGTTCTTTCCCAAATGTCTGATAACAGAAGCACACTTTATCTCCTGGCACACACACATAACACCCCAAAAGGCTTCCTTTTGGAACATGAAGGACTACATAAGCATGTAAGAACAGACTGCTGGATCAGGAGAAAGCGGGCCCATCCAGTCCAGCATCCTTTTCTCACAGTGACCAACCAGATGCCTCCATGGGAAGCTTGCAAGCAGGAATCTGAGTGCAACAGCAACTTCCCCCACTAACAATTCCTTCCAGCAACTGGTATTAAGAAGCATTACAGCTTTCAATAGCAGAGGGAGAACATAGCCATTATAGCTGGTAGTCCCCTCCTCCATGAATTTCTACTTTTAATCTTCTTTCATAGCTAGCCAATTTGGTGGCCATCACTGCCTCCTGTAGGATGGAGTTCCATAGTTTAACTCTTTGCTGCGTGAATAATTCCTTCCTTATCTGTTCTGAACCTTCCAGTGCTCCGCTTCACTGGATATGGTATCTACCGGTACCAGAATGCTTCAAAACACAGTGGTGAATGCAATTTTTAAAAAACACCCTCTCTCTCTATTTAGAGTTCTAAAGTCGGCTGCTTTCAGAGGGCAAAAACCTCTTGTACATAAAACATAAATCTAAGTGCTGCCCATCAAAATCAAATTGCATGCTGGTGATGTAATGAAACTGGTGTTCTTTTTGGTCACAAGATTTGCCTTAAAGACAGCAATGAGGCAGGGAAGGGACCTTGGAAGAAACAAAACTACACATTTCTCCATACAAATATGCATCATGAGAGCCCAGCCGGGGGGCGGGGAAGCATGCTCAACACTTTCCCCACCTGCATATTTCCCAGGTCCAAATACCCTCTCCCCAGCAGTTTAACACTGGGTATGAACCCTGTCCTAGCAGTTTAACTGTTGTCTACTGCCACAAACCACAATCTGAAACCATGGTTTGTTGCTGGTTTATGAACCTTGGTTTGTTTTTAACTTTCACCAGGTTTGCACAGCATGCCTAGCCAAGCCTTAGATATGACTCTGCAGCTGCTCTACTCCTCCCCAAACTAAGCTAAGCTTGGAAGTGATATCTGTACAGAAAATCACACACACACACACACACACACACACACACACGGTACAAAAATTGACCATTATTAAGCTGTGGGAAGACCTTTGATTCAAGCAATATTGTACGTTTTATTTAATACAAAAGGAAATTTCACTTTGCAGGAAGTCTCTCTTTGAAAACAGGAAAGGTTTCAAAGCCTCAGGGGACAAGAGAGATCCTACAATATAACTGTCTTCTCATTGTTATTAAAGGCTAGGGCACACAGAGGTACCTTTTGTGTACCTGAGCGACAATAAATCCAGTTCCAAACCTTGCAGGATTTCCTAAAAGCAATACATGGTGTGCAGGTATTTTGAAAACACAGCCATCTCTAGAATACCTTTGAAACCAAATGTCTTCACACAGTGAGGTGAACTGTACAATTAGTTGCCTGAAGTGAAAATTCAGGGCTAAATAAACTCTTGAAGTAAAAATAGCCACCTTTTAAAAAAGTCAAACAGAGCCACCCAATGCCCTTGAGATCAGTGTTAGGGGAACTTTCTGTAATCTGAGGGCCACATGCCCTCATGTGGGACCTCCTGAAGGTCATGTGCAAGCAGTGGGCAAAAAGTGGGAGGCAAAAAGTATTAGGAGCAACAGGTCCAACTCTGACCATTGTAAGCTACATTTCAGCTTTGCAAAAGTCAGAGGGTTTTGCACACAGATGTATTCTAGGTGTTAGTCCTAGCACAGGCACGTCCAACAGGTAGATTGTGATCTACCGGTAGATCACTGGACATCTGGTAGATCACTGGCTCCCCTCAAAGAAGCTCAACAACTTTGACCTGAACCCCTAAACATGGGCTTTCCTCCCTAAAAAAAGCCCAACAACCTGAACCCAAAAAAATGGGGTAGATCACTGCCTGTTTTTAACTGTGAGTACATTGCATTCTCTTGGGAGTTGCCCACCCCTGCTTTAGACCACTGATTTTAAAATCATGATTATTTAAAAATGATTGATTTAAAAAAATACTGATTTAAAAATCCCCTTCGCTATGCTCATGACTAGGAGAGATTCCCTCCCTGAAACCCTAGTGAGCTGCTACCAAGGCATATGGGTCAGTTGTCTTACTCAGTAAAAGGCATCCACCTAGGGACCCTTGATGTGGCCCATTGTTCTGAATAATGGGATGGATTAGATTTGGGGGGGGGTGAGGAGGGGAGGATGGCAATGCATCTCTTTGCTGAAGGCTCAAGGGTCCCTAGGTGGATGCCTTTTACTGAGTAAGACAACTGACCCATATGCCTTGGTAGCAGTTCCCTAGGGTTTCAGGGAGGGAATCTCTCCCTCCATAACAAAGGGGATTTTTAAATCAGTATTTTTTAAAATCAATCATTTTTAAATAATCGTGATTTTAAAATCAGTGGTCTAAGCAGGGGTGGCCAACTCCCAAGAGACTGCGATCTACTCACAGAGTTAAAAATCTACCCCATTTGGGGGGGTTCAGGTTGTTGAGCTTTTTTTAGGGAGGAAAGCCCGTTTTTTTTACGGGTTCAGGTCAAAGTTGTTGAGCTTCTTTGAGGGGAGCCAGTGATCTACCAGACATCTACCACAGACGTCCAGTAATCTACCGGTAGATCACGATCTACCTGTTGGCTGTGCCTGGTCTAAATCATCGATTTCGGAGGCATTGTGTTAAGGGGCACTGATTTTCAAAAATCATAATGATTTAAATCACTGACTTTAAAATCATGGTGATTCAAGCCATTGATTTTGAAATCATGATTATTTTCAAAAATTATGTGATTCAAATCATATTTCAAAATCAAATCATCATTATTTAAATCACAGATTTTTTTTAAATCATCATGATTCGGATAATTGATTTCAAAACCATCATGAAATAGATCGCCGATTTTTAAAATCACCATGATTCAAATCAATGATTTCAGAACCGTCATGATTGAAACCACCGATTCTAAAAATCATCATGATTTAAATAGCTGACAATTTTAAAAATCTGTGATTTAAATCGTGATTCAAAATCACTGACTTTAAAATCAGTGATTCAAGCCATTGATTTTGAAATCATGATTATTATTATTTTAAAAATCCGTGATTAAAATCATATTTCAAAATCAAATCACCATGATTTAAATCTGTTTGCCACCCTGGACTCCTTGTGGCAGAAGAACAGGGTATAAATTCAATCAATCAATCACACACACCTACCTTACATCCAGACAAGCAAGAGGCAGAATTCAAAGACACATCCCATTCAGATAAAAACACTCTCAGAGGGCATTAAGCCATTGTGGAGAAACATGGAAATCTGCTTTATATTGTGAGACCCAGCAGTCTATGTAGCTCAGAAACTCTAGCAGCAGCTATTCAGAGTTTCAGGCAGGAGGTCCTCTCCCAGCCCTAACTGGAGATGGTGATGATTGAACCTGAGACTTTCTGCATGCAAAGCAGATGCTCTACCCACTGAGCTACAGCCCTTCCCTTCTGATGAGGGGCATGGTATGGACAAGTCCCTAGCCTGAGAAGGCTCCTGAGGGCCACACTGACTCCCAGGGCCGGAGGTCCCACAGCCCTGTCATGGACTGTGTAGAGCAGGGGTCCCCAAACTTACCTGGCCTCAGGCCGGTCCCTCTAGCGCCGATCGTGTGGCGGGCCAGAGGGCAGGGTAGCATGCGCCCATATGCGCGCACACTCACTTTTTCCGGCGCGGCACCATAAATAGCTTGTGCGCATGCACAAGCATCATTTCCGGTGCACTTCTGGTGCGGCACCGGAAATAGCTTGTGCGCCTCTGCAGACCCATAAGTGCACCGGAAATGACGCTTTGCACTTGTGCAAAAGCTATTTCCGGTGCTGCGCCGCACCAGAAGTGCGCCGGAAATGACGCATGTGCATGTGCACAAGCTATTTCCGTTGCCGCGCCACCCCGGAGATGGGCAGTCGTGCCGCGCCAGTAAGAGCGGGCAGCGGCGGTCGTCAGGGGCTGGATAATTGGCTCGCGCAGGCTGTATATGGCCCGCGGGCCTTAGTTTTGGGACCCCTGGTGTAGAGCTTGAGAATGGGAGGAGCAGCGGAAAGGGGGAGATGAGAGATATCCCAGAAAAAAACTGTCCAAGCCTTATAAAATCACGGCCACGGAGCTTTTAAAATGAAGTCTCCTTTGCAGCTGCTTTTCCAGTTTCTTTCCCTCTTTGTTATTGCCAGTTGCCATGGCGGCACCTTGAATCATCTGGACAAATTGTGCACACATGGCTCAGGCCACGTTATTTCCACTTGCTCTAGCCCTCGAGATCAGCTCTTTTGTTCACCTGGCAACTGTGGAGGCCAAATGACGTCACCCACACTAGAAAAATAGAGGGGCTGGGGAGGTTTTCCAGAAGACACACACACACACACTGTCCAAGATAGGGGCACTGAAAATGTTCTGTGGGGGACTAAAAGAATGGAAAGAAAAATGTTAGCTTCAAGAAGTATATGCTGTCTTATCCCAAATGGGGGACCGCCTGTCTGTCTTGACAACAACCTTGTGAGGGAAGTCACCAACATGCTCATTTTACAGATAGAGGGATTTAGGCTGAGAAAAAGACTAATTAGCTGGAGACCATCCAGTGAGTCCATGGCTGAAATGAGATGTAAACCCAGCTCCCCAGGGGTTATCTACAAGGGCATTATAGGTTGCAGATGGTATCCAGATGAAAAGCTGGATGCTGGGCCCTGTGGCAGCAAACACATTAAAATCTGGGTATTTCTGGGAGCGAAGCAGAGATCCTGCTCTCTGCCTTCAGTTCTGAATGCCAGTTGCTGGGAATTCCAAGTGGGGAGAAAATTGTTGTTGAGCTCAGGTCCTGCTTGTGGGCTTCCCACTGGGGCATCTGGTCAGCCCCTGTGAGAACAGGATGCTGGACTACCTGTAGATGGGTCCCCTTTGGCCTTACCCAACAGGGCTCTGCTTATGTTCTACACCACTGTCCAAGGCAGTATGCCTCTAAATACCATTCTCAGGGAGGCAGACAGTCCAGAAGTACATAAAGATAACTTCTGAACACACCCAGACTGAGTCTTGCACCTAAGCAAAGACTGCAAACTTTGGGAGTTCAGAATCTTAGTTGTTCTATTTTCACACTAAGGGGGTTTAAGAGCAAATCTGAGGCTAGCATAGGTAAGCAGAACAATTCCAATTTTGGGAACCTGAAAGGCCTTGCATTTGACAGCAAGCAAATTATCCTCACAGTGGGTTCCATCCAACAGTGCCGCTCAGCTGACAGTTGGGCTTCCGTAAGCAAAATGGGGAAGAAAGCAATTTCCATTTATTCATTCTCCCCTGGTTACTTTCTGGAACTGGGTGTGGAATAGGACATGCTGTGGGCAGCCTGAGGAAGCACCATCCACATGGGTGCCTGCCCATAAAAAGCAATCCTTGCCATAAGACAGTTAAGCAGCTGGTTGAGGAGAGAATAGAGGGTGAAGAAAGAGCTGTGAGTAGAGGGGGGCGTTCCTCCCATTCTTTGGACCCCCAGGAAACTCAACAAACCGGCTGTACCTGGAACTTGGTGTGGAGAGTGCAACTGAATGAAACACAGCTGTGGGCAGCCTGAGAAACTACCACCTTGGGCCTGCCCATAAAAAGCACATCTAGAATGAGAGAATAGGGCGATGTTTGCTGTTTCCATGAATTCTTCTCATTGTGAGACTTTTGTGAGTGAGCTGAGAGTTTGTTTGGACTCTGGGTGAGAACCCAGAGGAAAATTTGTGTGTTTGTGTGTAGCTTCCAACACTGGGAATTGCATCTTGCACCCTACCTCATGCATTGACAGAAGATGCCCAACTATCAGCTGAGGGAAAGTATTAAGAATGTAAGAAAATCTCTGCTGGATCAGGCCTGTGATCAGGCCCATCTAGTCCAGCATCCTGTTCTCACAGTGACCACCAGCTGCCTTACTGGGAAACCCACAAGCAGCAGCCAAGCACAAGGGCACCCACTCCTGCTGTAGCTTCCAACAAGTGGTATTCATAAGCATCACAACCAGCCATGGAGGCAGAGCTTAGCCATGATGGCTAGCAGCTGCTGATAGCCTTATCTTCCTCCATGAATTTATCCAATCCTGCAGGAGTAAGATCTATAGTTTAACATCTGCATACATACCAGAATTTTCCAACAACTAGTGAGGTACTATCCTAATTTCAGAGGCTGATGGCAGTTTTAAGATGCAACCAATTACAGCACCATAACCAAACATTAGTTCTTTGAACATTAAATACAATCATTATTGTTATTGTTATACTTAAATTCCCAAACATTTAGGCTTGATTTACTTGGATTACTTGCATTATTGCTATTATTATTATTATTATTATTATTATTATTATTATCACAATAAGAAATATGCAATCAGGTTTCCCACATTTGGAGAAACCTCAGCGGTCAGCAAATCTAGAGTACAATGGATGAGCTTCAGCCCGAGAAAATAACACACTTAAATGAAAATCCAAGTAAACCAATCCTAAATTATTGGGATTATAAATATCATACCCTTTATTGCTTGCAACTTTTTAAGTACCAGTAACTGCTTTGCACTATTAAAAATTTCACAGCTGTAATTTCACAATGTTTCTCCTCTTAGAAGACAGGATATCTAAAAAAAAGTTTGGAAGAGCGCCACCGAGTGCCCATAGCAAGAATTGCCGTTCTGAAACCAGCACTAGAATATTTGAAAGGCCACATCCATTGGAGACAGCCTATGCCTGAGGAATGTACTCTCTCACTCACACACACACACACACACACACACACACACACACACACAGAGCTCACACGAACTGTGCATTTTGGGGCTAGTCCCGGAACTCAGAACTCAGTAATTAAGTAATTATGATGCCGGAAGTTGATCAGCAGCGGCTCAGTTCCACATCTGCTCCTATTGTTAGCTGCTACCTTCCCCTCCTGCCTGATTTCAACTGAAAAAGGCTGCAGACTGCATTTAATATGCCGTAAGAAGCAACTTCCTGCTGTTGAGTTCTGGAACTTACTTGCTGTTTTCATGCATCAGATGTTTTACAAAATATTCAGTTTGAAAATTCCTTCCTGTCATTGCAAGCCGCAGCATTTTGATATGGGGAATGCATTTAAAAACAAAACAAAAAAACCTTGCAAAGTATTATCTGTTTAGGGAATCCCACCCCTGGACACACACACCCCTTTCAGTCTCAGACATTAAAAATGGAAAACAAAAAGCTCTTATTTTTTTAAAAAAAACAACAACAACCCAGAACAACAAGTAGAAGTGGAGATAAAATACAAACAGAATAAACCCTCTTGGAATTGTAGCGTTTGAATGGACCCAATGGGTCATATAATCCAACTCCCTTCAATGCAGGAATCACAGCTGGAATCACAATCCATGGAAAGATAAAATTCAATGAAAGCAGCTAATATATTTCTCATTTTAGTGTCACCAGTCGCAAGTCATGTTTTGCACTCTTCCAGCAGAAGTGGTCTTAGTACACCACAAGCCTAACATGAGTCAGCAGAATGATGCAGCAGCAAACAAAACAAATGCTATTCTGGGCTGCATGAACAGAAGTATAGTGTCCAGGAAAGTAATAGTACCACTCTGCTCTGCCCTGGTCAGACCACACCTGGAATGCTGTGTCCAGTTGTAGGCATCACAATTTAAGAAGGGCATTGACAAGCTGGAATTGTGCAGAGGATGGCAACCAAGATCAAGAGTATGGAAACCTAGCCTTGTGAGGTTCAGGAAGTTGTGCATGTTTGGCCTGGAAAAGAGAAGACTGAGAGGTGATAGGATAGCCATCTTCAAATATCTGAAGGGCTGTCAAGTTTGTTTTCTGGGCCAAGTTTGTTTTCTGCTGCTCCAGACCTGAACCAATGGCTTCAAGTTACAAGAAAGGAGATTCCAACTAAACATCAGAAAGACATCTGTGAAAAGAGCTGTTGTGGAATGGACTATCTCGGAAGATGGTAGGCTCTTATTCATTGGAGGGTTTTAAGCAGAGATTGGATGGCCATCTGAAATGGATGCTTTGGTTGAGATTCCTGCATTGCAGGGGCTTGGACTAGATGACACTCAGGGTACCTACCAACTCTATGGTTCTATGATTCTCAATGCAGCAGTTACCCTTACTTTTGACTTTCAGACAGGGATGTGGGTGGCACTGTGGTCTAAACCACTGAGCCTCTTGGGCTTGCCAATCAGAAGGTCGGTGGTTCGAATCCAATGGACGGAGTGAGCTCCCGTTGCTCTGTCCCAGCTTCTGCCAACCTAGCAGTTCGAAAGCATACCAGCGCAAGTACATAAATAGGTATCACTGCAGTGGGAAAGAAAACGGCATTTCCATGTGCTCTGGCTTCTGTCATGGTGTTCCGTTGTGCCAGAAGCAGCTTAGTCATGCTGGCCACATGACCTGGAAAGCTGTCTGCACACAAACGCTGGCTCCCTCAGCCTGAAAAGCGAGATGAGCACCGCAACCCCATAGCCATCTTTGACTGGACTTAACCATCCAGGGGTCCTTTTCCTTTTTTTTTTTTAACCTGTCTTTCAGACACCTCTTGAAGACTTTTTTATGGCCCTCAAGAGACTAAGGATTATTTCATCTAGGACTTTAAAAAAGGGTTAGCAGAGCAATAAAAATAAATGCAATGCCGCAACATTTCTTGACAGTATGTCCTCCTATAAATGATACGAGATCGAAGGGTTGGCGGTGGGGAGATTCATGTTGGGACATAAGAGCTCAAATGCACCTTTGATAGAAATATTGATTCACTGGAGCACCACAGAAACAAAGACAAGATTTGAAATGCCAATAGAAAATGGAAGAGTATATATATGAAGCCACAGCACTTCCAAGATGAAGTGGGTAAACTTTGCCCCTGCCTGCAGCAGCTGGAAAATCCAAGTGGGCATTTTTTCTAAGGTTTTTTCATCTTCCGGGTTTATCTTCACAACCTCCATATGAGGTGGATTAGGTGAGAGGGAGGCCACCCTGTCTCCTGAGGCCACACCAACTCCCTGTTTTGCACCCTGTGCTTTTTTGCCTGACTAGATTGGAGTCCCTGACCTTGCTTGCCTGGATTTATTAATTTAATTTAATTTATTTCATTATATTTCTATTTTGCCCTTCCTCCAAAGAGCTCAAGGTGGCATGCATGGTTCTCCCACTGCTCATTTAATTCCCACAACAACCCTGTGAGGTAGGTTAGGCTGATAGATTCCTACATTGCAAGAATGACCCCTGTGGTCCCTTCCAACTCTATGATTCTATGAGAGGCAGTGACTAGCCCAAAGACACCTAGTGAGTTTCATGACTGAGCAAGGGATTTGAACCCTGGTAACCCAGGTCATAATCCAGCAATCTAACAACAATAGCATGCTGTCTCTCTAACTGTTGCAGAGGCTGCCTTGGATGTTCTTCCCTATTGGTCCCAGACATGACTGTGACTGATCGCATTTTGTGCATGTCCAGAAGCATCATCCACTGCACATGTTCAGAAATGTTGGAGGAGCTGTTTCTGCTGTTTCTGAAGGCAGCATGAAATTTCTAAGTTGTTGAATGTATTGCAATAGACATCCCCAAATGGTTGTGGGAGAGTTGCACTCCATTATTCTTTAGCATGTTCTGGGGTTGTTGTTGTTGTTTTCTTTTTTTTGGGGGGGGGGTTCTGGCTTTCAGGAAGAATCCTGCTGCTTGACTTTAAGTCAGTGGTTCTTCCTTGTTAACTTATGCAGGGCTGAGACACAGCTTAAAGCACCGAGCTGATGTGCCTAGCCTCCTCCTTCAGAGGCTAAGGCCCATCTCTTCAGGCCAGTAAAGCAAAGCTTCTTCGAAATAAAGCAACTCCCTTCTAAACAGAGGTATAGGCCTACTCTGCTTAAGCCACATTCACACCAAACACTTTAAACATATATTATGTAAGACTAATGAATAAAAAGGGAAAAAAGGACAAAGTTAAAAAACAAGTAAGGAAGAAGGAGCCACAATGAGGTGGAGGGAAGTCATCCTTAAAGACCTTAAGACTTAATGTAGCAGTATTATCTGATGTTGAATCATTTTTTTATGTGGGCAGCTCATTATGTCTTGAATAACAAATGGAATAACTGTACAAATAATTAAACTCAATATATACAAAAAATTAAAAAATAAACGCTATAACACTGCTTTACAAACAGCCAGGGCTTCCTCCCACCAAGAATTCTGGAAGTGATGCTTTGTTAAGGGTGTTGAGAGTTGATAGGAGGCCCCCTGTTTCTCCCTCAGAGAGCTACAGTTCCCAGAGTTCCCTGTTAAGAGGCACTGATTGTTAAATCTCTCTAGGATTATAGCTCTGGTAGTTAAAGTATCAGAATAGGACATGGGAAATATCATGGTTCAAATCCCCCCCCCCTCAGCCATGACACTCACTAGGTCAGCCTAACCTACCCCACAGAGGATTTATTGTGAGTAGGACTATAATCAGATGGAACCTGTGATAACTAAATAGCATACCTTTGATTTTTGCACTGTGAGAACAGGATGCTAGGCTAGATAGGCCACTGGCCTGATCCAGCACCCAGGTTTTACTTAGCCATTGTTAGTGTCTGGCTGGGTTAGGAAGAACAGTGGAAGCCACCTGCCCAACAGCCCTCCAAGGAGGGTACAGAAGATGACACCTTAGATCCCGGATCCTGGTGGTGGGACACTGAAGAACAGTCTGCAGAAGGGATAAGCTGGGAGGTGCTAGAAGCATGGGTTTGAGTGATCAAGTGGGGTCAGGAGGAGGACCTTCCAGGACAGGGTTAGAGGCTGAGACTCACAGTCTGAGCACCGACTCACGCAGAGAGGAATCAGAGGTTGCCTCTGCTAAACAGTAGCTGGACAGTCCAATTCCTGCTGGCTCTCTTCCCTCTCCGACATCCCACTTGAGGAGAGTCCTGCATGTTGTTGAGCAGCAGGCCCAGAGGAGGTGCTTACCCCCATGATGCAGCCTTCATCTGCTTGGGAGGGATCCAGGGTGAGACTAGAGGGATATGGACGGAGCTAGTTTTAGCAACGTCTCAAATTCATTAAGATGAACCAGAGGACTCTACTGTGTTGTTATTTTCTGTTAATAAAAAGCTAATTCCATTCCATGCCTACCGTGTGTGTACCTGCCCCATGGTTGACCTGGCTCGTTTGACAGCTCCTTGACAGTCATAATAGCTGGGCATAAAACATTCACATCCAGAGGCTGTCTTTCTCTGAATACCAGTTGCTAGGAATCACAAATGTTGTTGTTGCACTCAGGTCCTGCTTGCAAAGGCCTTCCACTGGGGCATCAAGAATAGGATACTGGGCTAGATGTGCCTGTGGCCTGATCCAGTTGCAGGACTGGCAATGAGTCTGCCTCTCTGTCTGTCTCTGTTTCTCTGTGTGTGTCTTTCAATTTCATAAGTGTAATGAGCCCTTCTGAGTTGCTCTGAATCTCATGCCAGGCCATGAATGAGCTGGAGGAGGAAAGCCAGGGACAAAGCTATGCCTGGAATCAGCCTGTAGTGTAGCATGCATCGGGGGTCACATTCCTGAATAGGCACCCTCATCATATGTTCCATGCCCCTTTCTCAGCTTTTTACCTCCTGGACAGCAATTTCTCCCAGGCCTTGGGAAATGCAACGTAGGCAATGACCCATGCCCACTTCGCTGATCACATCTGGCTTAACTGAATTGAGCCCCTCTCCCACACACGCACCTCCAGCCTATTCTCCTTCCACAAAATGATTTATAACTAGCAAGATTAGATGTGACCCACAGCAAGTACAAGCCCAGCGATGCTGACCTTCTGACCCTAGCCCTGTCCAACGCTTTGACAGTGCCCACCAACTGCACTGAGAGCAGAAGGAATAAATCCCCACCTCCCAAAATGTGTTGCTAAAACACCATCAAACTCAACATGGTGTACATGGTTCTCCCCCACTTCATTGCATCCTCAAAACTACTCAGTGAGGCAGAGATTAGGGTGAGAGATAGTGACTGGTCCAAGGCTATCTAATGGGTTCCATACCACAGAATTAAAATCCTGGTCTCTCCCAGATGCTAGTCTGACATTGTAACTATCTCATATACATATATAAACACCCCCTAATATCAGTAACATAACATTAATTTTGCTATTCCCAATTACTGCACACCAACAAAAGTGTTCAATGAAGAGGATTAAAATGGAAATATATTTTTGTCTTGCTTTATATCTCTATCTCTTTCTCTATTGCATGGTCTGGCCTGGATTACAGGCCAAATAAATTAGGGTAGGCTGACAAAACATACAGACATGTCTCACTATGCAGACAGTGAGGAGTAGATTTGATACTGAAATGCTATTGTGGCTCAGGGAACTTGCTATGATTTATTTGATTTGTTTTAGATTAAGTACCTATATCATCAAAGTTTCTACAAAGGATGGAAGAGGGAAGAGGGTCACAAAAATATTTCCTCAATGCTTTGCAGGAAGCCAATGTCCATGTGACATGGGCCCAGGCAGGAATAAAACAGACTGCCCGAAACCTAAGAGGAAGTGACAGGCGGCTTCTGGGAAAATCACAGCACAGCATCTGCCTGAAGGAAAACAGATCCTTAAAAAAAACACCCAGGCAGCAAATGCAAAGTAGCACCAAGCAGATGGGTTTAGTCTTCCCAGCACTAGCTAACCACTAATCAGGCAGAAATCCAGTGAGAGTGGGGTATGGAATTTGACTGTGTATCTTGATGAAGTCCTTTTAAAGATGAAACATTATTGAATCAAGGATGAAAATTTCCATGTAGCAATCATAATCTGCAAATCAAACACTAGCACCAGCATGGCATAGTCCAGGAATAGCCAACACTGTGCACTGGGTTCTAATTCTCCCTATAAGAACCAGACTCTGCAGTTGTCATCTGAGGCCCTTTTCCATGCACCCACTTCACATGAGGGCCAGAGGTTGGCAACATGAGAATAGGGCCTTTTTAGTGGTGGCTCCTCAATTGTGGAATTCTCTCCCCAGCAAGGCCTGCCTGACACCATCTTTATTTTTCTTTTTTCTTTTGCCAGGCCTTTGGCTTTTAATCATCTGTGGCTTCCTCCAGTGGGTGGTAAAATTTACCCTTTAAATTTATTTATTATTTTAAAAAATTATTATTATATTTAATCAATATTTAACTCTTTCTCCAACTAGAGTTTAATCTCTGGGGCTGGCTGGAGGCTGTGCGGAGAAGCAGCTACTACTGCTGCACTACAGGAAGCTCAGCATCCAAAACAAACCTTGCTGTGCCTCTGGTCTCTTTGGGGCTTCCTCCACCTCATTAAAGTCCTCTTTCGGCTCCAAGGAGGATCTCTTCATGAACTACAAACCAGCTCTCTCCTGCCATTTCCTTGTTTTAATCTATTTATTTATTTCCCCTCACTGTACATATCATGCGCGAGCCAATTGCACGTAAGTGGGGGACACCAACAACAACAACAATAATACCATTGAGCCCAATCCCCTGAGAAAAGGATGCTTCCAGTGAATTTTTTTTTAGGATATACAAAACTGCATTTTAGATGACTTATTTTAAACTACCGGTAACTGAAACAGCTCTTTTTCTGACTGTGGGAGTAAAATGCACTGCTATCAACAAGAGCTGATGTCTGCCTCCTAAACTACAGTTTGCCATCAGGAACATCATCTACCCAAAATCATGCTATTTGTTTTAACCAAAATGAACTCCACTGTCTTAAGCTGTGTCACTACTGAAGTGGTTTAAGGTTTTCAGAGCAACTCAAAAAGATTCAGATCAAAGAAAGTTCTTCATGCAATGCACAGTGGAAAAGTGGAACTCACTCCCACAGCAGGCAGTGATAGCCACCAACTTGGATGGCTTTAGACTGGACAAATTTAAGGAGGAGAAGGCTATTAATGGTTACCAGTGATTAAGGCTGTGTTCTCCCTCTCTCAGAACACTAGGTAGATGTCTTATGAAGCTGAACATTGGATGATTCGGGCCAGATAAAAGGACTTCCTCACCCAACATATAGTTAATCTATGGAACTCACTCCCACAAGAGGCAGTAATGGCAGCCAATGTGGATGGCCATTATGAAACAAACTCAGTGCTTCAGTGAGTCTACTGATTTCAGTGGGTAGGGCTGGCATTGGAAATGACCACCCACCGTGCTTTCTTCTTGTCTGCCCAGTTGAGGAGCCCGGAGGCAGCTTGACCTGCCACAAATCCCACTGGAAATGGCAACGCGTTTTTAGCAAGTTGCCAGATTGTGCAACCTGCTCCCATGTAAATAATAAAATTAAATGTGAAAATGGACCAGGAATGTAGACAGAAATCCATTAGCAACTTGCTCTCTGCTTTCGAAGCAGGCTCATTGCCATACCAAATGTCAACGAGTTCAGCTGAGCTAATGTTACATTTGTTGGAAGAAAGACACTTCTAACTAGCAAAGCTGGGCTTATTCCCACTGGACCCTGAACTGTCTTAAATGAATTGCAAATTTAACTCCTTTAGCTTTGCACCTGTGCAATCCATGTTGCTTGGATAGTTGAAATGTAGGGCAGAGGCAAGGGACCCCTTTTCAGACCAAGGGCGACATTCTCATCTTGGCAACCTTCTGGGGGTCTTGTGTGAAGGGTGGGCAGACCCAGAGGTGCGAGTGGAGCAATGAATGTAAATTGGATGAGAGCTAATGTAGTGTATCAGCTAAGAGTGTTGGCCTCTGGGAGACCAGGGTTCAAACCCTACTTGGCCATGAAGCGTAATGGGTGATCTCTGGCCAATCACTGCCTCTTGGCCCAACCTACCTCACAGGGTTGTTTTGGGGATTAAATGAGGAGTAGAACCTGGGAGAGATCAGGGTGCAAATCCCCATTCAACCACGCAGCTCACTGGGTGAACTTGGGCCAGTCGCTGCCTTTCAGACAAACTTACCTCACAGGGTTGTTGTGAAGGTAAAATGGGGAGGAGAACTATTTACCTAAACTTGAGCTCCTTAGAGTAAAAGGTGGGATAAAAATGTAGTACTGTAATAAAACTTTAAAACTTATTTTTGTACAGGAATCTAGTTTTTACACATACAAACACTCATGCATTTTGGGGTTTGTTTTTTGTTTTGTTTTTTGGTGTGTTTTTTTTACAAATTAGTTCTTTTATGACATTTTAAATATTTTAAGAAGTCCTGAGTGGTGTATAAGCACCACTAAATTATTTCAGTTAAGACCATTGTGTAAAGCAGGATTAGCCAATATGGCTACAAAGTTGTTGGGACTCCCAATTCCCGCCAGCCCCAGACAGTGTGGCTAATAGTAATGATAAGAACATAAAACATGAGAACGTAAGACAAACCTGCTGGATAAGGCTAATGGCCCTAGTCTAACATCCTGTCCTCGCAGTGGCCAACCGGATGCCCATTATGGGAAGCCCACAAGCAGGATATGAGCACAACAGCACTCTCCCTACATGGAATTCCCAGCAACTGGTAGAAAATGTGAACAGCCCTGCTAGATTAGGCAATGGCCCATCTAGTCCAGTGTCCTCTTCTCACAGTGGCTGACCAGATGCCTGTGGGAAACCTGCAAGGAAGACCGGATGACAACAGCAACTCTCCGCATTAATGATGCCTCCCAGAAACTGGTATTCAGAGGCAACAGTGGAGACATCATGGCTAGTATCTGTTGACAGCCTTGTCCTCAATAAATTTGCCTAATCCTCTTTTAAAGCCATCCAACAAGAGCTGGGAGTTGAACAACAGCTTCTGGAGGACGCCATTTCACCTGTCAGACAGTCACAGATGTGAAAGCACGCAAGGGCCTCTCTGTTTCCCCACAAGCATCCTCTTCTTTTTCAAACAATCAAGCTACCTCAAATAGAAGAGTAAAGCTGGGAGTGTCACGTTTTGGCCTCAGGACTCGGGAAGCCCCCCACCCCACCCCACCCACCCAAATTCCATCTGCAGTTAACAGAATAAGGAGGGGTAAATTTCCACAGAAACAGCTCACGGAGATTTAAGCAAGTTCCTTGGGAATATATTAACAGGGCGCTCAAGTGTGAAATGATTTCCCTACATTAAGTACCTTAATGTGCAACACGGTGTTAAAGCTCTACATGCAAAAGCTGGAGATGGGGAGAAAGTGGGGAAAATGGGTAAAGAGGATAACATAAAAAGCAAAAAATAAAATAAAATTAAGTATTCCCTAGTGTGGCTGCTTTCAGCCACAAGCTGATTTTCATTATCTTTCATCTGCCAAAAAAACAAATTAAAATATCAATCAAAGAGAGCAACCCAGGTAGAAACTTCAAAACTGCAACTCCTGCTCAATAGCAGCGATTATTGTGTCATTGTTTCTCGGCTGGATGAGCGCCTCAAATGAGGCCCGAAATGGCTGAGATGGAGGGGAGGGGAGGGGGCAAAGTCTCAACAACAATAACAACAACAAAATAAAATATCATCTTCAGTATCTGAGTTATTTGTGAACCAAGATGCTTCTGCTCCTAACGCAGGAAACAGCAGAAGAAAATTGAGGTTGTCAGTCCTGCCATTTGTGAAAACACTGGTCATAAAAGCTATCATTGGGGAAAGCTTCGGCATTTTGCTCTATGTCTGAGTTTTTTATCTTTAAAGTAAAGGTTAGTGGAAAAATTGAGCAGGGAAGAAGGTCCTTCAAAGGGAATGAGGCACAGTTTGAACCTTTGCTTGTCAAAACTCCCCAGAATCCTCAAAATCCAATTCAGAGTAACAGAATCATAGAACTTTATAGTGGAAAGGGACCCAAAACTTCATCTAGTCCATGGGTCGACAAACTAAGGTCCGCAGGCCGGATCAGGCCCAATTGCCTTCTGGATCCGGCCCGCGGACGGTCCGGGAATCGCCGCGTGGATCGCCAGCACACACGTTCTTTCCCGCTCCCTCACACAGTGGTGGTGGCAGCACCTCCTCCCTCCCTCCTCCTGGCTTTTCCCCGCCCTGCCTAGAGGAGGAAGGGGGCTGGGCTTTGTTGGTGCCAGCAGCAGCAGCAGCGCTCGAGCAGCCGCCATTTTAAGCAGCCCCTCTCCGGAGCCTTTTCGTGCATCGCTCATTGTCCCACCGCCGCCACCACCAGCCCCTGCCACTCGCAAGACACAGGTAAGCAGCCACCTGGGCTCGTGGTGCTCTTACATCCTTCCCCCCCCAAAAAAATATAGTCCAGCCCTCCACAAGGTCTGAGGGACAGTGGACCAGCCCCCTGCTAAAAAAGTTTGCTGAACCCTGATCTAGTCCAACCCCCCGCAATGTAGGAATCACAGGTAACAAATCAAAGAACAACCTTAGGACAGTTTGTTTGGAATTTCCTCTAAGGCTAAAATTATACGCCAGTGGTTTACAGAATCAGACTAGGACCTGGGAAATATAATGGTTCAAATCCCCCCACTCAGCTATGACGCTCATTGGGTGTGACCTTGGACCAGTCACTGCCTCTCAGCATAACCTACCTCACAGAGTTGTTGTGGGGATTAAATGAGGAGGGAGAGAACTAGATACACCACCATGAATTCCTTGGAGAAAAAGGTGGGCTATAATGCAATAAATAAATCAACATGCAAATAAATGCAAAGCTATGCTTAGGAATTATTTATCATCAGAAAGCTTGTAACTATTTTAAGATGTGGGGTGGTATCCAACTAAATTGAACTCAGGCATCCTACTCAAATTAATGAACCAGAGTTCGTCACGGCCATCAATTTCAATGGATTTATTGTGAGTAGGACTATCAGATGGAACCTGTAAAAACTAAATAGCATACCATTGATTTCTGCATTGCAAGGGTTGGACTAGATGAGCCTTTAGGTCTCTTCTACAATACTATGATTTACTTTGTGCAACTCAGATTTCGGCAACATGAGTCTATGCAATTTCCTACCCCTGAGCTCAATGGGGTTTACATCCTTGTTAAGGATTGCACCCTAACAGCGTGTGCATGCTGTCAGTATGCTAATTTTAGCACATCTGAAGAGCAGTGAGCCTAGATTTATATGTACTCTGCAGAGATTACTCACCTGGAAAAAAATTAAGGTTAATTACAAGTTTGATTTTTTAGATTGGCCTAGGATTACATCCATTCCAGGTTGCATGCTTTAAACTTGCATTGTGCTCATTTGTTGGGTTCCCAATTAATTTTAGTAAATAAAAAAAAAATTAAGTGGTGGTGGAAGACTGCACAGAGAAAGAGTGCAGCAGAAGAATTCACATCTCAGAACCTTTTCCATCACACATTCCTGAGGCAACACAACACACACAATTGTGATGGGCCAAAGAAAGTTTGTTGGAGCCCACATCATGGATTGTTTTTCAAGGTATACCCCAATCCCCAGTTTTTTAGAATTGTGGCCCTACAGTTTGGGCACCTATTTACAATGCTCTTGTACAGGATTAGCCCCAATTTCAGAAGGCAATGCATAACAACAGACCATTCAGGACAGACAATTTAAATAAGGACTTCCTTGCGCAGAATATACAGTAGCTACATTTGCTACTCGCAAATGCACTGTGTGATGACCACCAGCTTGGATGGCTTTAAAAGAGGCTTCAACTAATCGATTATGGTTATTATGTTTATATTCCAACTTCTTTGCTCCAAGGGCTTCAAGGTAATGTACATGGTTCTTCCCCTCTCCCTGTTTTATCCTCACAACTATCATGGCTTCATGGCTGAGTGGATTGCCAGGTCCTAGTTTGACACTCTAACCACTACACAACACACATGCAGGATAAGATAATCAGTGGCTTCTAGCCAGGATGACTACCTGTATATTCTTCCTCTTCACAGGTGGGGAGAGTGCTAATGTGCTGAACTCCTATTTTTGGGTTTCCCACAAGCATCTAGCTGGCCACTGTGAGAACAAAATGATGGGCTAGATGGAATATCAGGGTGAAGGAAGTCAAAATTTTATGTTATTTATATTTAAGTGGTGTAAATGTTTAAATTTTGTTGGTTGTAACTTTTATTGTCATTATCTAATTTCTAATTTTTGTTTTTGTTTTTTTCTGTTTTGTTGTTGTTGTACTGTAGTATCAATAAAATTAATTTAAAAAATGGGGGGGGTGGAGATGATGGGCTAGATGGGCCATTGGCCTGATCTAGCATGGCTCTTTTTAAATTATGCCTCCTCTGTCGAAGGCAGTATGCTTCTGACTCGTCCCAGGACGCGAATTCTATGAGCCCAACCACATATATAAATGAGATTGGTATCTATGCTCTATTTCCTAGACAATCGATGGGTCTCATTACTGCCATCTCCCTGAGCCCCACCAAACACAGGCCTCCTTGGTGACAGCCTCAGCTGTAAGGCAAACTGAGCAGGCACCGGATGAGGTGCCAAAAATTGTGCCCCCCCCCCAATGGTAGAAACATGTCGCTTTGCAGGGATATTGGCAAGTCCTGGTCCGTTCTCTGATCTGTGCATCTGTTTTGACAGCCGCTGACAGCAGTCCTTCAAGGCCTGTCAATCCAGCTCTTTTCATGAGTGCTAAATCCATGTAAATCAGACATTTTTTTGTGGAAAAAAGAAGCAGCAAATTAGTCACGCATAAATCCATGAAGTTATTTCATTTGTTTCTGCTCCTGTTCATTTATTCCAAGCTGCTGCGCTTTCCTGCGGTGAGGTTATTAGCTCTCTGCTAATGGCTGCCAGCCCTTGTTTAATTCTTCTTAATGAATGTATGAGTGAGCAGTGGAACCTATTATGTGGAGCTTAATCAAGGGCAGGAATGAATTTCCTAAAAATAAAAAAAAATCCAATGGGCTGCAGCTTGGAGATAAAACAAATAGTAATTGCTTGGAAGGGGAAGGAAGATGATGTAAGACATCTAGAAATTATTATTTATTTATTGTTATTTATTTATTCCATTTATATACCACCTTTATCTTCTAGGGAGCTCAAGGTGGTGCACATGCTTCTCCTCTTCCCCATCCTCACAACAACCCTGTGAGGTAGGTTAGGCTAGAAGATGGTGACTGGCCCAAGGTCACCCAGTGAGATTCATGGCTGAGTGGAGATTCTAACCCAGGTCTCCCAGGTCATAGTCCAACACTCTAACCATTACGTCACACTGGCTCTACTGGAATTAAATGTGGCCACCCAAGTCATAAGAACCTAAGAAGAGCCTTGCTAGATCATGCCAGTAGCCGATCTAGTCCAGCATCTTGTTCTCACAGTGGCCAACATGATGCCTCTGGGAAACACACAAGCAGGATAAGAGCATTCTCCTATCCTGCGGTTTCAGGCAACTGGTATTCAAAAGTTTTTACTGCCTCCAACAATGGAGCTAGAACATATCCATATTCCTCCATCAATTTGTCTAATCTTCTTTTAAAGCCATCCAAGCTGGTGACTGTTGCCGCCTCCTGCAGGAGGGAGTTCCACAGTTTAACTATGTGCTGCATGAATAAAGACTTTCTCTTGATTTTCTCCTGTCTAGCTTTGCAGAAATGCCCACTCAGTGCCACAATAGTGGCACATAGTTATAATTCCTGCATTGTGGCAGGTTAGACTATATGAGCCTTGGGATCCCTTCCACCCAGCATTCCTTTGATTCTATGATAGGTAGTAAGAAATAGATAGCAACACACATTCCATATTGGCAGGTGCCCTTTTTTAAAAAAAGAAAAGGAAAATCAATCAAGAGACGAGAGAGAGTTTTGCCGCAGAGCTTTTGAGCACCTGCCCTATATTAAGATGCCACCATCACACTGTCATCCTTACAGTGAACTGCAGGTCACATCTCAACAAACAGGCAGAGGAAAAAACACAAAGTGGAAATCAAAGACTCATCTAGTATAATAGAAATCTGGTGGAAAAACACAGGCTTTTAAGAGGCTTTTTTTTTTAAGCACAACTCTCTCTCTCACTCACTCACTCACACACACACACACACACACACACCGCAGCCTGTCTATCTTTGAACTTTACCCAATAAAAGACAATCCAACCATACAGATGAGTCAGGTAAAACAACTTTGGTCAATACCCTCGAGCCAAAAAGGGTAACTTCATCACAGATCCTGTATGCTTTACAATTTTCTTCATTTAAATAAAGCAGTGGGGAGGGGAGGTGTCACGGGTACCCAGGTCAGTGCTAATACATTTTCCTAAACTAGTTGTTCTACAGGTGGTGAAGGAACACAGAGAGAATAAAAAGTTTGTGTGTTCCAAGAATAAGGAGCTTGTGTGCTTGTGTGTGTGAGAGAGAGAGAGAGAGAGTGTGTGTGTGTCCCTTAGGAATATGGGAAGCTGCATGAGTCAAATACATTGGTTCATCTAGCTCAGTACTGTTTACTCTGACTGGCAGCAGTTTTCATTGAAATCAACTCCACCTCTACCTGGATATTCCATTAAGAAGTGAAACTGGGAACTTCTGCATTACTGGCAGTGGCTCTCCATCATTTCAGATAGGTGTCTTTCCTAAACCTACCTGGAAATGTTAAGGAGTGACCCCATTTCAAGGACCCCATTTCTCTCTACCATCTTTTTCTCCTCCTCCTCCACCTCCCCACAACTCTTTCAGTCACTTTTTCTTTTAGAACACAGCATTCAGCAACAGTTGAGTGGTGGTCATTAACAGGCACAGCGAACTAATCACATAATGCACTTTAAATGAAAAGACAGTTAAATGTGACTTAAGAAGCTGCAGCTGGGATAGCTCAGTCAATAGAGCATGAGACTCTTAAGTCTTAGGGTGTGAGTTCACACCCCATGTTGGGCAAAAGATTCCTGCACTACAGGGGGTTGGACTAGATGACCCTCGGGTCCCCTTCCAACTCTACAATTCTGTGGTTCTATGATTCTGTAAGTATTGATAGACCTGAAGGGTTTGGATTAAGGGTTATCATCATTTTCTCTTTGTACAAGAACAAGCACGAAGGAGGTTTCCCAGCCCGCTCACAGGTCCTTATAATATCAGTGGAAACAGTTGGTCCTGGCAAGTATTGACCGCTTTCAATTTTAACCTGAGGATTGTCATTTGTCCAGTTTTAACTTCAATTTTAATTAATTTTAATTAATTTTGGGATGCATTTTAATCGATTGCTTGTTTTTATGCATATTGTATTATTTATATGAACCTGGCTCTGGCCGGGGTACAAATAAAAAAAATGTTGTTCTTGTTGTTGTTTAGTTCATACCTCCAGTAGTAAAAATGGGGTATGTTTTGTTTTAAGCACTTATCAGCAACTAGACAGTATTGGTCTCAGAGGCACCACAATGAGGATTGGACAGAAGCTGCCTTGTACTGAATTAGACCATTAGTCCACCTAGGTCAGTATGGCAAACACTGACTGGCAGAGGCTCTCCAGGGTTTCAGAAAAGGGACTGTAACCTAGGTCTACCTGGATATGCCATTGGGAATTGAACCTGGCACTTTCTGCATGCAAAGCTGATGCTCTACCACTGAGCTATGACCCTTTCCCCCACCCAAAAAACCCCCACAGTTGTCTTAGTTATGACTAAAGAGCTGAATTAAAATGGACACATAGGAAGGTGCCTTCTAATGAGTCATTGGTCTATGTAGCCCAGTATTGTCCACACTAAGAGACTGTGACTGTGACCAAAGGTCACCCAGTGAACTTCGTGGCTGAGTGGGGACTAGTCCAACACTCTAACCACAACACCACCCTGGCAGAACTGCACAAATCACTTGCCAATGGATGTAAAATCGCTCCCAATTGCCTATAAATGCAAAGCACACTGCAGGAATTTAAAGAACAAAATCAAGTCTGATGCCTGCCGAGATGAGGAGCAAAAAATCAGGAAGTCAAGCTTGAGCCCAGATTAAAGGAGAAAGAGGGAGGTGTCATTGCAATATATTGCAATATACTCTGAGCAGCATTTCCACATGTTAGCTTCTGGACAAGGAAAGGCTGGGGAGGAGGAGAGTATTATGAGAATACTGGGACCTCTCCACAGCCTTATTACTGAGTGAGACAGTGCAGGAGAAACAGCTGAGGACATGAGAGCTCTTCCACGCCAGCACCAAATACGCACACAGCAGCAGGGAATGAGAGTGTGCCACTCTGCTAGACATACTCTCCCAGCCTCTCATCCACTTTCACATCTTGTTTGCCAAGCATGCATGTTTTCATACAAAAGCCAACACACCAGGGAAGAGCAGAAAATCCCTGATTCCCTGTTGTCTATTTGGATGATGAGTTGCTGCTATGGTCTTGTACAGTTAATGCTTGTTTCAAGGAGGCTAAAGAAAAGCTTATTTCAATGAGGCTTGAGAGCTCGGCCATGAAGCTCACTGGGTGTGACCCTGGGCCAGTCACTGCCTCTCTCAGCCTAACCTACCTCACAGGGTTGCTGTAGGGATTAAATGAGGAGGGTTAGAACCATGCACACCACTTGGACGTGCCCCAAAGTAAAAGACTTCTGAGAAAAGATTTATAATGAGATGAAAAGAGTGTTGAAGGACACTTTTATTAAGAAACCAGAAGCCTTTTTACTGGGAATAGTAGGGGAGGAAATCCCAAAAAAAGACATTACATTCTTTCTGTATGCCAAAACTGCTGCAAGGCTACTACTTGCTAAGAATTGGAAGATTCAAGATATACCAAGTATACATGAATGGCAAATGAAGATGATGGACTTTATGGAACTTGCCGAACAGACTGGGAGACTCCGCGACCAGGAAGAAGAGACGGTGGAGGAAGATTGGAAGAAATTTAAATTATATTTGAAAAAATATTGTAATAGTTATTAAAGCCTAGGGAATTAATTATAGGTACCGGTATTCAGAATTTAGGCAGGAAGTAGGTTAAATTTAAGATGTTTTTGAGAGAAATATTGGTTAAGATGTTAATATTTAGAAGCTGCCAAACAAGATTAGGGAACTGAAATTCAGAAGGTGGGGTTTGGGGGAAGTCTTTTACTGATGTAAAGAAAAAGTTATGATATTGTAAGAAGTATTTTTTTTTCTTTTTTTCTTTGTTTTTATGTCTTTTTATGTCTTTTTATGTTATTTCTTGCTTTTAAAATGAATAAAAAAATTTTTTTTTAAAAGAACCATGTTCAGCTCCGTGCAGAAAAAAATGGGATATAAATGCAATAAATAAACTATAAATAATAAAAAAGAATCTCCTAGCTTGAAGGCAGGGAGGAAGGGGCCTAGGGGCCAAATGTGGCTTCCAGGCTTCTTTGCCTGGCCCTCTAAACTCTCCCCAGGCCACACACTCTATTTTAAGGGCATCCCCTTCATTGTACTCAGTTCATATGGAGAAAGTTTGTGCCAGCGACCTCACATGAAACTCACATGTGCCTCAGAAATCGCACAGACTCTCGTTCTTATCAAGCCAATCAATGTAGCTATATTCCCAAAGGGCAGAAAACACTAATGCCATTAACCTGTTAGATACAGTTGCTGTGCAGATCCTCAGCTCAACTGCACATAACTGGTGTTAAACCAAGTCCAACCAAAAACACCATTGTGGACACAGCCTTAGGTGCAATAGCAAAATGCTCTTCTGACTGATCCCCTGGTCTCCCAAAAAGTAAAGTTCCCATTACAAGTCCTTCTGCTTTCTTTTTAAGCACAAAAAGCTGCTCTTACCCAGAATATAACATGCCTACAAGTCACTCACAGGCTAGCATAGTGACTCATGGGTACGGCTAAGATGATTCAGAACCAGCAAGAAGGCCTCAAAAGATGCATCATGCCAGCATCTGGATGTCATCAAAGGTCTGTCAACCCAACTAAAAAAGCTCAGGTTCCAATGTTGGAAGTACTGAGCTACTTAGCTAAAGCCCATCAACACTTGTCTCTCTTAAGTTGTTATTTTGAAATGAAGCAGAAGTGAAGGTATAGCGTTAGAAGAACACTGCTGGATCAGGCCAGTGGCCCATCTAGCCCAGCATTCTGTTCTCACAGTGGCCAGCCAGATGTCCCTTATGGGAAGTCCACAAGAAGGATCTATGTACAACTGCAGGACTCAAATACCTCTGCCAAGGGGCATAAATTTGGCCCCAATGATGTTACACTGACCACACAGGAACTGTCAAAGTCTGCTGTAACACTTTACAAAGCAGAACTAGGCTTACTCACTTACTGTCATTATTTGCTGCAATAAGTAATGGGTGTTGTTGTTTTTTAAGGGAAGGAACAAGTTTAAAGCCTCAAATGTCTCACCCAAGATTTTCTTGCTCTATACAGCTTTCCAGAGGCTGCACACAGGGCAAGCCTTTATCCCCGCCTTCAGGTTCTAAACGCCACTAAACAGTACTTGCCTGACACCTCATCAGCAGGTTTGCCAGCTGAACCTCTGTATGCCTGGACTTCTACAGCAAGAGGCGTTAAAAATGCTGATAGTCAGCAACAGCTGCTAGAAATATACTATTATTCTAATCAGACCTGTGAAGCAGCTTGTAAGATTATAGGAACATATGGAGAACCCTGACGGATCAGGTCTGTGGCCCACCTAGTCCAGCATCCTGTTCTCAGTGGTGAACCAGATGCTTGTAGGAAAAGTGCAAGCAAGAATCAAGCACAGAAGCAGCACTCTCCCCTCCTGTAGCTTCCAGCAGCTGGTAATCAGAACCATTATTTCTGAACCTTTTCCAACTCTACAATACACTCTCTGACATGATACTGTATATAATAACATAATATGCAAGCCACAAAGGAAGCACTGAAGCTGACATAGAAGGGGAGAAGGAAGGTAGAGGAGGAGCATGAAAGCCTGGTACTCATTCCTAGTTTCGGTTGGAAAGGTTTTCTGAACCAGGTCAACAACTGACTCCCAGGTTTGATCAAACCACTGCTTGCCATTGCCAACAAAACTAGAAACTACGGTTTGTAAATGCTCTCAAATCTGAATTGTGCACCAGCTTCTTCTCCCTCACTCCCTATTCCCTTTAGAGACTGTGTGCTCTCCTCTTCCCAACACAGGAGCTTGATCTCAGGTGTGGGGTACATTTGCCTCTCCAGATATTGCTGAACTACAACTCCCATCATCCACAGACATGTTTAGCAACATCTGTATGGCCAAAGTTTCCCTATACCTAATTCATCCCCACTAATATACCAGAGCTTTTAAAAGCAATCAAGAGTAAGTTTGATCAAAAGAACCAGTTCTCTTAAGTCAATCTAAGGAAAACTGGGTGCTGTTGTAAAGAAGTGGGGGGGGGTGGAGAAACAGGTGGTTATTCTTTCCCCCCCCCCAAGCTTTTAAACAGTCCTAATTAAGCAAGTTAAAACAGCTCCTAATTAGCTGGTGTCAAGAGATGTAGTCATCATTAAGACCACATTTCAGAAACAGCCAGAGAAGGGGCGAGCTTAAGAGCTTCTAACACAGAGCTTCAACAATTTAAATCACACCCATAAGCTGTGATTCTCAGAAAACTAGGTTTTCAACTGAGGCAGGATAATATTGCAGAAACTTCTCCATTTTTAATAATAATAATAATAATAATAATAATAATAATAATAATAATTTATTATTTGTACCCCGCCCATCTGACCGGGTCCCCCCAGCCACTCTGGGCGGCCTCCAACAAACACTAAAATACATTAAAATATTACAGATTAAAAACTTCCCTAAACAGGGCTGCCTTCAGGTGTTTTCTAAAGGTCATGTAGTTGTTGATCGCTTTGACCTCTGAAGGGAGGGCGTTCCACAGGGCGGGCGCCACTACCGAGAAGGCCCTCTGCCTGGTTCCCTGTAGCTTTGCTTCTCGCAGTGAGGGAACCACCAGAAGGCCCTCGGCGCTGGATCTCAGTGTCCGGGCTGAATGGTGGGGGTGGAGACGCTCCTTCAGGTATACAGGACCGAGGCCGTTCAGGGCTTTAAAGGTCAGCACCAACACTTTGAATTGTGCTCGGAAACGTACTGGGAGCCAATGTAGATCTCTCAGGACCGGTGTTATGTGGTCATGGCGGCCACTCCCAGTCACCAGTCTAGCTGCCGCATTCTGGATCAATTGCAGTTTCCGGGTCACCTTCAAAGGTAGCCCCACGTAGAGCGCATTGCAGTAGTCCAAGCGGGAGATAACCAGAGCATGCACCACTCTGGCGAGACAGTCTGCGGACAGGTAGGGTCTCAGCCTGCGCACCAGATGGAGTTGGTAGACAGCTGCCCTGGACACAGAATTAATCTGCACTTCCATGGACAGCTGTGAGTCTAAAATGACTCCCAGGCTGCGTACCTGGTCCTTCAGGGGCACAGTTATGCCATTCAGGACCAGGGAGTCTCCCACACCCGTCTGCCCCCTGTCCCCCAAAAACAGTACTTCTGTCTTGTCAGGATTCAACCTCAATCTGTTAGCCGCCATCCATCCTCCAACCGCCTCCAGGCACTCACACAGGACCTTAATTGCTTTCACTGGTTCTGATTTGAAAGAGAGGTAGAGCTGGGTATCATCCGCATACTGATGAACACCCAGCCCAAACGCTCTGATGATCTTTCCCAGCGGCTTCATATAGATATTAAAAAGCATGGGGGAGAGGACGGAACCCTGAGGCACCCCACAAATGAGAGCCCAGGGGTCTGAACACTCATCCCCCCCACACACACAATATACACAAATACACAACATTTCTAACCTTTTAAACGCAGACCAAGATCATTTCTGACAAGCGTAAAAAGGATGACTAAGCTTTATTTATAGGGCAGCCTAAATAACATGGATCTTGGGAGTGGGGAAGAGAAACATTAGGTAAAAGTGTTTACGCTGAAATCTAGTTTTTCAGATTGTTTTGAGGCTTGTTTTTTCTAAATGGAGAAATATGTACTATAATGGATGAACCAGGAGAAAATTGACTGCCAGCAAATGGTAAGCTGGAGAAGTTCAAGTAGGTAGTGTCAAGAGAGATATCTGTCATTGGGAAGGCATTTCAAAAATTGAGAGAGAGCTTAAAACCCCATCATGAATGTCAGAGGTAATCTTTATTCTCTTTCTGATGTCAAATGAAAACTGTCTTTCATTTTAATTTGCCCAGGGCATTTCCAGACACGCATTTATCATGGGATGGATGTTCCTCAAACATGATAATGTTTTGCGGTGCCCACCTGTCTTCACTGGCATCAAAATACCAGCATATACATTTTTCTCATTGACTTCATACAGTGCAAAAACTTTAACTTAGAACTGTGTCAGAAATATACCCGGTAGTGCATGGATAATGTAATGTTTCTGAAAGCCAGTTGCTAGGAACCGCAGGAAGAGAGAGTGCTCTTGTGTTCAGGTCCTGCTCTATGGTTTTCCACTGAGGAATCTGATCAGCCCGTGAGAAAAGAATGCTGGACTAGATGGACCACTTGCCTGATCCAGCAACGTTCTTCTAATGTCCAGAGTGGTATGGTATCATCATTTTCAATTGTTTTACTTCCTTATTTTCTTTACATTTATTATTCCTTGTAATTGTGGTTGAAGATGAATAAATGTTGATTAGATGTTGTTATTTCTTAACTTTATTTCATTTCCATCACTAAGAACTTGGATTGGGGACCAATGGCAACTTTGTAGGCTCACCATGGGGTCTATGAATTCAAAAGTTTGGAAAACCATAAGAACATAAGACAAGACTGCTAGATCAGACCAGTGGCTCATCTAGTCCAGAATCCTGTTCTCACAGTGGGCAACCAAGTGCCTCCTACAGAGGTAAGCAGAACATGATGGAAAAGCAACTCTCGCCTTCTGTGGTTCCCAGCAACTGGGGAAATGAGTTCCACAGTAACTCTGTGCTGCACAATGAAAGCCTTTCTTTGATCTGTCCTGAATCTTCCAACATTCAGCTTCATTAGATGCCAATGAGTTCTAGCGTTACGAGAGAGGAATAAAAACTTTTCCCCATGCCATGTATAATTTTATAAACATTATCTACCAAGTTGCCTCTTACTCATTTTTTCTGTAAACTAAAATCCTCCAAATGCTGCAAACTTTCCTCATAGCAGTCACTCCAGTCCTGAAGTAACGGATCCAGGGTTTTTAAACGAACAGCAGACAAGTATAGCCTTAAAACAAAACAAAAAAAGGTGGGGGGACAACTGCACATGCCTGTCCTGTGTCAACTCTTTAATGAGGAGCAAATGAAATCAGGAACATAACATGCTGCCCGTTGCTGGCTCATTAAACACATCACGCTGTCAACACAGATGGTTTTGGGGGACGCGCACAGTTTATCGTAAAGGGAAATTCTCCCGGCAGAAACTTGAACCTCTTCCAAACTGAAGCTATCCTCCTACCCTCCTGGCACATGAATTCCAAATCCTTCAAAGAGGAAAGGAAGAACAATTATTGTTCCAGGAGATGATGAAGGCTGGGACTCACACACGAGCATCAGCAACTTCACTGCTGTTCCTACTTGTTCCCTTGACCACTGAACCATCGTTAAAAAAAAAACCTCGAAACGAAACCCACAACCAAATTAATAAGTAGAAGTTAAGCTATAAGTGTTCACTGTTAACTCTTAAGGGTATAAGAATAGCCTTCCTGCTGGATCAAGCCAATGGCCCATCTAGTCTAGCATCCTGTTCTCACAGTGGCCAATTAGATGCCCCAATGGGGAATCCTCAACCAAGACCTGAGCACATGGGCAATGTCCCCTCTTGAAGTTTCCAGCAACCAATATTCAGAAGCATTACTGCCTCCGACCATGGAGTCTGATCGCTGCCATTATGGCCGGTAGCCATCAACAGCCCTTTCCTCAATGAATCTGTCTAATCCTCTTTTAAAGCCATCCAAGTTGGTGGCTATCACTGCCTCCTGTGGGAGTGAGTTCCATGGTTTAACTACTGCGTGAAGTACTTTATTTTCTCTGTCCTGAAACTTCAAACATTCAGCTTTATTCGATGCTCACAAGTTCTAGTGTTTTGAGAGAGGGAGAAAAGCTTTTCTCTATCCACTCTCTTCATGCCAGGCATAATTTTATAAACTTATATCAGGTTGCCTCTTAGTCACATTTTCTATACACTAAAAAGCCCCAAACACTGCAACCTTTCCTCATAGGAGAGTCGCTCCCACTGGCGGAGGAAGAGGAGTGCAGGGGGAGGGCACCGCCCCTGGCAGCGCGATCCCAGTGGGGTGCCATCACGGCTCTCCCCGCCTGCACTGGGCGCCACACCCCCGCAGGCGGCGTGCCACACCCCCAGGAGATGCGCCAGGCCCCCCCACCTGCTCTCTGCCACCCCCACCCCCCGGTGCCGGAGCATGAAGCTCCGCCACTGGTCGCTCCTTCCCTTGTTCATTTTGGACAATTCATGCAGAGCGCTGGATAGGCTTACGGGGCCTTTACTGTTGCTTGTTTGAAGGCAGAGTCTGACCTACATCATGCCCAACACTCCACCATGCATGTGTGGGGTGGGAACAAGTTTAATAGCATCCAAAAAAAATAAATGTAAGCTCCTAGTTACCATCCACAGAGGAATCCATTAAAACCTTCTAGGAACCCCTCAGTTTCTGGAACACATTTTCAAAACCAAAAGCAGAATGACAGAGGGCCTTCTCGGTAGTGGCACCCGCCCTGTGGAACGCCCTCCCACCCTTCAGACTTTTAGAAGACATCAGAAGGCAGCCCTGTTTAGGGAGGCTTTTAATGTTTAATAGATTATTGCATTTTAATGTTCTGTTGGAAGCTGCCCAGAGTGGCTGGGGAAACCCAGCCAGATGGGCGGGGTATAAATAATAAATTATTATTATTATTATTATTATTATTATTATTATTATTATTTGGAAGCATAGGCACTTTTCCTCTCTCATTTGAAGAAGGGGCCATAGTTCATTGGTACAGAATCTGTCTTGCATGCAGAAGGCCCCAGGTCTAAGCCTTAGCAGTACATCCAGGTAGGGTTGGTAGAGATTCCCTATCTGAGATCCTGGAGTTATTGTAGACAGTACTGAACTAGATGGACCAGTGGTTTTGCTCAGCATAAAGCAGTTTTCTATATTCCTTTATAAAAATCGAGAAAAGCTCTTTCCAGCAACAGCCATGGCAATCTTCCACAGGAAGGAAAGGCACAGCAGTGCTGGGATAGCATAATCCCAAATCTTTAGCACTTTCATGTTTTATGTTGTGGCCAAAACACACACATGCACACCTCCATCCAGAAAAGAGAGAGATGCATTATCACATTCCAAGGATACATTGCAGCCAAGTAAAGACAATCAAGAAGGGAGCAGAATGGTGAAATGGGCATGAATCATAGAATTGTAGACTAGGGCCTGAAGAGATATCCAGGGCTGGATAGAGAAGTCTGGAGGGATGGATTCAGCCCAAGGGCCTGAGCTTCCCTCACCTATAAACTACCGGTATATCAGATATTGTGACAGTTTCTTCAGGCAATGCTTCCCACTTGCATCCAGCACAGCCTCCTCCTGCCACCCTGTGGACATCTCACAACATTCCTGTATAAAAGACGTGTGTCTTTCTTTGTGTGCATTATCACCACCAACAGAACATCTTGGTTCAAACATCTTAGTGCATATCATGCCCATTTTTCAACACACTGCTTGGTCAAAGGTGTCTCCAGATTTTTTGCTACTCAATCAAAATCTGTGGTCACGACCAACTCATTCACCCTCAATTCATCAGGAGAAGCCAGAGGAATGTAAGAAGAGCCCTGCTGGATCAGGCCAGTGGCCCATCTAGTCCAGCATCCTGTTCTCACAATGGCCACCAAGATGCCCCAATGGGAAATCCTCAAGCAGGATCTGAGCACAAGATAAACACTCCCCATGCACGTGATTGTTGTTGAAAAAGTGGAATACAAATATAAAATCAAAATCTATCAAATTCCCAGCAACTGGCATTCAGAGGCATACTGTTTTTGACAGTGGGGCTGGAACATCATAAGAGCCTAGCTGACAGATCTGATCAATGACCCAGGATCCTGTTCTCATAGTGGCTAACCAGATGCTCCAATGGGAAGCTCACAAGCAAGACCTGAGCACAACAGCACTCCCTGCCCCATGGCTTTCAGCAACTGATACTCAGAAGAATGCCTAGTGGCCATAAAATTATTCAGAGCACTCTTAAGTCTCCTACCGGTAGTAATGGTTAAGTGACCAGCCCACTTTGTGTCTACACTAGAAGTTTACATGGTATTCCTCAGATCTTTACCAACAAAATATGCAACCAAACTATATCATCAGATTCATGTGTCCTTTCTGCATATAATACAGAGGCTGAGAGTGTCCCTTGCCTGAAACCCTGCAGAGCCACTGCCAGTCATTTTAGACAATACTGAGCTAGATGGAACCATGATCTGACTCTAAAAAAGAGAGCTTCCTATGTTTTTATATCCCTAGTGCATCTCTTAACACTGTCATGGTCCAGATATGACCACATCTAAGCAATTCAAAGGTCAGCAGATTCTGGAAAGGAGTTGCAGGCAACATCTCCCATCGGTATAAAGTATGATTCTGCAGATCATTTTCACACCAGGTCATCTCCCATTTATTCTTAACATTACGATCTTGTATTCTGTTTTAATATTTTTTATACAAGAGATACAGAGACTTGGATAGTGGCAGCTTTATTCACACCAGTTCTCTCCCTCTCTGTGTGTGCGTGTTACTGATGAACTCTGGATTCCTCCACTTTGTAACACATATTACAAGTCTCTTAGGACCATGAGTTCATTCCTTTCAGCCCAGATATCCATGGATTCCACAAGCAATGGAGCCGGAACCTTGAACTCCACCTTCAGTTACAACAAACAGATGAGCTCAGCTTCCTGAAAAGCAGCACATACAAAAAAGGAGATTTGTTCCTCTCCCCATATTGTGCTGACCAGAAACTTTCACCTGGGCTCAGCTTACTTAAGGTATGGTCAGATAAATGACTTTTTTTATTTAAACAATTGGGAGTGCATAATTTTGTAGGCTCCCTCTGGTGGAGGGGACCCAGCAGATTAATTTTTATTGCGTTTATACCATCCTTTTTTCTCCAAGGTGATATACATGGGTCTCCCACCTGCTCATTTCATCTGCATGCAATAACCCTGAGGTAGGTTATAGGCTGAGAGAGAGAAAGGGGCAGTGACTGACCCAAGGTCACACCCAGTGAGCTTCAAGGCTGAGTGGAGTGCTCCCCCAGGTCAAAGTCCAAAACTCTAACTGATACACCACAGTGGATCTCTGAATTTGATTTGCCTCTCCATCATTTTGTATGCGCAACTGTCAGGACTATCTACTGGTCAATATGCAAGAAGTCACAGTTACCTCCACATCATGTCCAAGTAACTGTACTTCATTACCATAACAACCTGTATAAAGTATCAGTATTGTAAAATGAGCCCTACTGGATCAGACGGGGGTGGTGGTGTCTAGTCTAGCATCGTGTTCTCACAATCGCCAACTGAGAATGCCCCAACTGAGAACCCTGCAAGTACGACCTCTCTAGCTGTTTCCCATCACCTGATATTCAGCAGTAGACTGCCCCTGGGCATGGAGGTTCTGCTACCACAACAGATCTCCTTAAGGGGAGACTGGCTGCTGGATCAGGCCAAGAGGGGCCCATCCTATTCTCACGGGGGCCAACCAGATGCCCGAATGGAAAACCCACAAGCCAGAAATGAGCAGAACAGCAGCTCTCTCCACTTGCAATTCCCAACAACTGGTATTCAGAGGCATACTGCCTCCAACAGTGCAGGCAGAACATACCCATCACCACTAGTTGCCATTGATCCTTCCTGGAATACAACCAGACCTCCATTGCCAATCTTCTTTTGCAATGTGAAGCCACAGGGGAGAACAAGGTAAGCTTTAGAGTGTAGTTTGTGTGTTATTTAATATTTACAAAAATAATTACATACCAACCCTTCACAAAACATCAGGGCACTGTACAGCAACACAAAAGCTTATAAATGCAATGTAAAACTATCATTAAAATGACTGGCTACTCAAAAAGTTTTTTGTTAACTGCACTGGCCAATAAGCATCAACAAAATAATAATAATAATAATAATAATAATAATAATAATAATAATAATTTATTATTTGTACCCCACCCATCTGGCCAGGTCCCCCCAGCCACTCTGGGCGGCTTCCAACAAACACTAAAATACATTAAAATATCACGCATTAAAAACTTCCCTAAACAGGGCTGCCTTCAGGTGTTTTCTAAATGTCAGGTAGTTATTTATCTCTTTGACATGGGATGGGAGGGTGTTCCACAGGGCGGGCGCCACTACCGAGAAGGCCCTCTGCCTGGTTCCCTGTAGCTTTGCTTCTCGCAGTAAGGGAACCACCAGAAGGCCCTCGGCGCTAGATCTCAGTGTCCGGGCTGAACGGTGGGGGTGGAGACGCTCCTTCAGGTATACAGGACCGAGGCCGTTTAGGGCTTTAAAGGTCAGCACCAACACTTTGAATTGTGCTCGGAAACGTACTGGGAAACGTACTATTGAACAAAAGTCTTCAATAGACACCTGAAAGTCAAGAGCGAGGGTTCCTGTTGAATCTCTGCCAAAAGAGTGTTCCACAGCATTGGGGTTTTGATAGTCAGTGCCCATTAGCACTTCTATAACAACTTTTTGGAGGTCCCGAGCCACAAGGCTGTTAGACTGGGCTCAACTAGGGCCAGGGCCTTTTCAGTACTGGCCCCAACTTGGTGGAACACTCTGTCACAAGAGACCCGGGCCCTGCGGGATTTGACATCTTTCCACAGGGCCTGCAAGACAGAGCTGTTCCGCCTGGCCTTCGGGTTGGACTCAGTCTGATGTTTTCCTCCCCTTGGTTTTTTTTTTGGGCGATAAATGAAGCAGCATTTTAAATTTTAAATTGTCTTTTAACCTGTATTTTAATTAACGGTTTTTCTTTTTATACTTTATTGTAATTTTACTGATGTGAGCCGCCCTGAGCCCAGTTTCGGCTGGGAAGGGCGGGGTATAAATAAAATTTATTATTATTATTATTCTCTGGTTGACTTCAGTGAGTGAGCTAGGTTATAAGGCCTCAGGTGGTCCTTAAAATATCCTAGATGCAAGTTGTTCATGCGAGGTCAGCCATTTGAGAGCGCATCCTAAAACATCACTCAGAATCCCCTGCTGCAATCAGAGATTCCACAGGAGATATACAGAAAATCATCGGCTCAACATGGAAAGGGTCCCCTGGTGAGAAGTCTGAAAACCACTAGGTAGTTACTTTATTTTATTTGGTAGTCATCAACATGGTGCCTGCAGACTCCACTATGCCTACTGGTCCCTCCTATGGTGCTCAGAAAAGATATTGGGAAATAACCCCATTTTGTGTTATGCCAAACGCCCCATGGCCACCGTTTTGTGACTGACGCCCACGGCATTCTCTCTAAATTCCAACCTCTCCCAAAAAAGTGACCTCTTATTTTACTTATTGTTAGCTACCATTATTATATGAAAATGAATCCCACAACCTAGTGGATGCGAGTACAGCTATAATTTAGAGAGGCATTCAACCTGAAAACACAGGACCTGGTTTCATCAGAACCTCCAACAGAATCAGAACCCCCAAATGCCTCAATTGCCCAAATGTTGAATGTGGTATGTAGTATTAATAAAGCAGACCATTTGTACAAACCTCCAGTTCTCTTAATTCCATGTGTCATACACTTCCACAAATTAATATTTTTGCTACATTTGCAAATACAGATTAAATCGCTGAATGCAAATTAAGCAATTATTTTTTGCATGGAAAAAGGAGTTAAAATTAAGACACAGATGGAGGCCCTTACCGTGAACCAGAAAGACGTTGCAGTGGGCAGACCCATGCCTGGATGCTTCCTTCTTCCCTGGGCCTTTGATAAAGTGAAGTGTGGGCAGACTCGGCCTCCGCTGGTCCCCAAGAACTTTTCCAGGCTGCTGACCCATAAAGTATTGAAAGGTGGGTGGTCCCGACCTGAGAAGACACCAACCTTCCAGATTGGCAGAGATACCTTCACAAGGAAGTGTGTTCCTTGGGGGTAGTGTGGGACGGGGGCCAGATCACTCAAGGCATGCGGTTCAAGTCAAGAGGCAGAGCACATTTTTCCAGACACTGCTTGTTTCTCGGAACACTATATTAGAAGTTCCACTTAGCAGCTCCAAAAGCCACTAATTTATTTATTTTTTAAAGTTTTCTAAGTTAAGAGGGGAAGAAGTCTTGTCCCTGATCTTCTACTGGGTGAGCCGATACTAGATCTCACCCAGGGCAGGGAGAGGTCATTTTGCTGCAGATCGGTATCAAAATTCTTTTCTTTTCTTTTCTTTTCTTCTTTTCTTTTGCATAGCAATCACTTCTCGCGGGCCAAAAAAACAGGCAGCATTTGGCTTTCAAGTATTATTCAAGTCTGAAAGAAAGGTGTTTGTGTGACAGGGTAATTTAGTCTTCCCCCGATCACAAAAAAGGCATAAAGCAGTTAAAAATTTCTGAGGCTCTGTAGTTGGGTTCCACAGAAAGTGGAATATTTCAGTGGACTTCATGGTCTGTGCCAAACTCTACCCGTCCCATAGCAAAAGTCACAAGTCACCCAGTGGCACTTCTCTGATGTCCCAGTGAAAGTAAAATGCATAATTGTGCAGGAGGGGGTCATTTTGAAGAAGCAAATATTAAAGTCATCAGCAAAAGGGGAGATTAAGATGCTCCTGACCTGATCACATAAATATACGGATGTCACCTGACACAGGAGTCACAACTCCAGGATGGAGGGAGGTGGTTAGTCCAAATCTGCACCGCAGGAGGAAGGTTTTCACATAGAAGCCTGACCAAGCCAGCTTCATCCCAGTTCAGCTGCTTCGCAAAGGTTTCTCAGGATATTCCTTGGGAAGGCAGATGCTTCGGATCAACTCCAGCAAATAAAAAAACTGACCAAAGACTGAAAGGACACCCAGAATGCCCCAAAAGAGCTCAAATTGAGGATTAGTGGGGTTTGCAAAAGTCGACTCTGAAGCAGTAGAGCACCCCACATCCCCACCCAGCATCCAAAATCTACTGAAAAGTTGAGACCACCTGAAGCTGAATGCCAGGAGAAAGTCAGGGAGTCATAGAGTGTTTGTTTGCAATCATAGCCTACATAGGAAGGGAAAGGGACTGAGGGGAAGAGGAAACACAGATGGAATGAAAAATGCGTGGAATGGAGAATGAAGGCTTGTCAACAAAGAGGGAATCTCCCCCCTCACCCCCCAAGTGGAAAAGGAGAAGCAGGAAAACAAAACCTTGAGGAATACAGAGTTTGTATGAAGAAGGAAGGAGGAGAATGAAATTTCCTATTACTTTGGGGGGGCGGGGGCGGTGTTAATTAAAGCTTTCAGTTAAATGGAAATCAAAGTTCTGAAAGGGAAGGAGGGGTAAAAGGGTGAAGTTAAAATGAATAACAATGGGGAAGTGGGGGGGAAGTCACAGATTCTAATTTTTAAAAAAAAATGTGAGGGAGGAAATTATCCAAAAGGTGTGTAAGAGAGACTGAGGGAAACACATAGTGCAACTCCCTGCAGAAAATGTGAGGAAGAGGGGGGAATTGGGAAAGAGAGAAAGAGCAGCACACAAGACTCCAAATATCCAAAAAATAATGATGAAAACAGCGGGGAAGGGTGGAAATATATCCCAAAGCCTTAAAGGTAGAAAAGAGATATTGACGGGACGGTGCACACACACAATCGCTATAGAAAATGGGGAGCGGGGAAAGAGAAGGGGGTCACAAATGAGGGAAAGAAGGAAATGTCTCAATTTGGGGAAGGAGAGGAGGGTCTCAAATGAGGGGGCAAGAGTGGGGGAGTCTCAAATTCGACCGAGAGAAAATGGGTCTCCAATGGGGAGGGGAGAGAAGGGAAGGTCTCGAACTGAAGGGGAGAAAGGGGGTCTCAGATTGCGTTAAGTGAACGAAGGGGAGGAATTGAGCGGGGTGGGGTCCTCTCCCTCCTTCCCGATGGAAGGGGAGGTGGCTCAGAGCAGGCCCGAAGCGACGTTGACGGGCGCAGCGCGGCTTCCCACCGCTTCTCCTCGCCTGGGCAGCCCCCCTACCCCCGCTTCCCCCTCGCTCTCCCTGCTTCTCCACACACGCGCGCCCACACACCACGCCCTCCCGGCCCTCCAGCCCCGGAGGCAGGGGGTTGCTTCGTCCTGGGGCTGCTGGGTCCAGTCAGTCAGTGTCAGCCAGCCAGCACTGGGGCGGCGGCGGCGGCCACCCGGTGGCGGCCATGATGGGAAGGGAACCGGCCTGCAGAGGAGGCTCATTGTTGCCGCCTTCTCAGCAGCGGCGCGAGGGGAGGAGCTCGCAGGGACAGCGGCCCGACCAGGGAGAAGGGATGGGGAGGCTGGGGAGGGAGCAGGGGGGCCTCTTACTCAAGAGGGCGTGGGTGAGATCCCAAGGTTTCCTTTATTTAAAAAAAAAAAAAAGGAAGTCTCCAGCATTTGTAGAAGCTGAGCTATGAGGCAAAAGATGTAGGTGTTATTATTACTCAGAGTAGACCTATTGAAAGGTATGTGTTTGCAGCCAGGTAAGTCCTACGTAGAGCAGGTTGATTCAAGTGGGTCTGGTTAATGACGCCCATACCATTAACAGCTTTCATTTCAGTGGGTCCGCTCTAAAGTAGGACTAGCATTGGATACAACCCATAATTATTAATTGCACTTACTGGTTGCTTTTTTTTACGAGAACAATTATACAAGCATTAAAACCAAGTATACGGTGTGTGTACATATAGATATAGATAGATATACACATACACACACCTTGCTTGTTTCTCTGAGAAGGACTCCAAGTGGCTTACAGCTAAAAATAAGAACAGATTAAAAACAGGAGGGAAAAGCAATTAGACAATGATAAAAAGAATTACACATTGATAAAATTATAGCAGGTCTGAGCGCACCTCACTAAAAGGAAATTATTTACATTTTTGTGAGAGAAATTAGCCTGCTCCCCTCCTCTTTAGTGTTTTACATTTTTCCCTTCCCCCCCCCAAGATATTTCCTATGGGCACCCATTGTGTTCAACCATTTACTCCCAGAGATGCGGGTGGCGCTGTGGGTTAAACCACAGAGCCTAGGGCTTGACGATCCTGCCAACCTAGCAGTTCGAAAGCACGTCAAAGTGCAAGTAGATAAATAGGTACCGCTCCGGCGGGAAGGTAAACGCCGTTTCCGTGTGCTGCTCTGGTTCGCCAGAAGCGGCTTTGTCATGCTGCCCACATGACCCAGAAGCTGTACGCCGGCTCCTTCGGCCAATAATGCGAGATGAGCGCCGCAACCCCAGAGTCTGTCACGACTGGACCTAACGATCAGGGGTCCCTTTACCTTTAAATTGATATTAGAGATCTTGGCAGAGTGTTCAAAGCCTAGGCATGTACCGGTATATGTGGGAGCAACCTAAGGCCACCTGCAAGGGTGGCATCCAACATATAATCTCCAGATTTCCAGCTTCTATTTTTAAAAAGTACATGTAAGCATTTTAGAAGCCTTTTATATTTTAAGGCAAAATATAGGGGCACTATTATGGTGGTGGTGGTTGTTTTTTAAAGAAACTAGCCTGCTTCTTCCTCCTTCATAGTTTACTTTGGGGAACCCCCCTGGAAAAATCCCTGCTGAGCCCCATGGATGAGATCAAGAGGGTGGGGCTTAGTCCCATCATGTGAGTACTGTATAACAGATATCAGACTTGAGGGTCCAAGCTGTTTTTCGAAGTCAAAAGTACACAAAATCTATGGATCAAATACACAAACCCCCGCTGCAGGCTTGTTGACATTCTCAAAGAACTCTGGAAAATTTAGCAAGGCATGACTTAAGTCAAGGCAAGACTTGTTATTGTGAATACAGTATTAGGCAAGATTAGCGTTTCCAAAGCTTGTGACTTTGTTTACTAAACACCTACTAAATAAATATGCCTAAATTAGATCACTCTCTAGGGGTATCGGAAGATTTTCCAATGCAAATGGGCATGATTTAAAAACAGTACAGTTGTACCTTGGTTGTCAAACGCCTTGGTACTCGTACGTTTTGGCTCCCGAACACCAAATACCTGGAAGTGAGTGTTCCGGTTTTCGAACGTTCTTTGGAACCCAAATGTCCGATGCAGCTTCCACAGCTTCCGATTGAGTGCAGGAAGCTCCTGCAGCCAATCGGAAGCCGTGCCTTGGTTTTCGAACGTTTTTGGAAGTTGAACGGACTTCCGGAACGGATTCCATTTGAGAACCAAGGTACGACTGTACCATAGAATTGTAGAGTTGGAAGGAACCACAAGGGTCATCTATTCCAAGTCACTGCAATGCAGGAGTCTTTTACCCAATGTGGGACTCGAACCTATGACCCTGAGGTTCAAGCTCTACCTATTATACATTTTGGTAGGTGGGGGACAGACTCCATGCCACTGCTGATAGCTTGCCATTCTCCATCCTGAATTCCCCCTGACACCCAGCTATGGAAACATACAAGGCTATCAGTCAGTACTATCTGTCATAGCAGTGACTGGTGGTCATTCTCCAGAATCGCTGGTCTTTCTCAGCTTTTACTGTCAGAAATCCTTTTGGTTTCAGAACAGTGGTCCATACATCTATGTGGTTGATGCCAACTGCCAGTGATTTAAGATAGGGAGTCTGCCCCAGCCAGAGTGGCTTGGCTTTGCAGTCAATGTTATGAGAGGAACAGAGGCCTCCACAATCACATGGCAGAAGATTCCAGGGTCTGTCTTTGGAATCTTTAATGCTAACTGGCAGTGACTTTCTGGGGTCTCAGGCTGGAATCTTTCCCAGTCCTTGTGTTTTAGGGAGTAGAGCATCTGCTTTGCATGCAGAAGGTCCCAGGTTTGATCCCCAGCATCTCCAAATAGGCCTGAAAAATATTCCTGCCTGAAACACCCCAAACCCGCTGTCAGCATAGGCAATATTGAATTAGTTAGACCAATAATCTGATTCCTTAGGCCCAATATTATTATTATTTATATCCAGCTCGTTTCCATAAGAACATAAGAAGAGCCTGCTTGGTCAAGCCAGTTGACCACCTAGTCCAGCATTCTGTTCTCACAATGGCCAACCAGATGCCCCAATGGGAAACCTGCAAGCAGGACCCAAGCACAAGAGGACTCTCCCCTCTTGTGGTTTCCAGCAATTGCTACTCAGAAGCATCTACTGCCTCCAACTGTAGAGGCAAAGCTACTAGTATCATATCTAGTAGCCACTGGTAGTCTTATTCTCCTCTATGAATTTGTTCAATGCGCCCTAAAAGCCATCTAAGTTGGTGCCCATCACTGCTTCCAGCAGGAGCAAGTTCCATAGTTTAATTATGTGCTGTGTGACCAATCCCTTCCTTTTGCCTGTCCTGAAGCTTCCAGCATTCAGCTTCCTTTGATGTCCATGAGCTCTAGTGTTTGGAGAGAGGGAGAAAGGTTCTTCCTTATCCACTTTCTCTATGCTGAGCATAATTTTATAAACGTCTATCTTGCTGTCTCCTACTTGCCTTTTCTCTAAAATAAAAAACCCAAAAAGCTGCAATCTTACTATGTTTGCCTATATTTGAAACACCTTTATTTTTGCACCAGGTTGTGGTTTGTGCTAGTTAAGAAGAGGTGGTGTTCTAACATTGCTTGACGAAACAAAAACAAAAACCCTACTTTAAAAATTGGGGGGGGTGTAGTATGGTTGGATTGGATGAATTGACTCTGGACAAATTGGTAGATGAGGAAGATGAATTCTATATGTATGCTGTGTTAAAAGATACCACTTATCGGAGATTGCCCAATGGCCATATTTGCAATTGCAGAATTTGTTAATAACCCTGGCCAAGCAGCTTTTACAACATCTAAGACACCAGAGATATTAGAACAATTGATTAAACCCTTTGAGACTAAAAAGCTGGTGATCACTTTTTATTTATTTGGAATCAATAAATCAGTCTGATATGCAGATTCTGAGAAATGAATGGAATAAAAAATGGAGGTTCCTATGTTATCTTCTAATAGTGGGAAAGTGTTTTAGCTTCTGTAGCAAAGGTGTTGGATTTTAAATTATGTCTTATACAACAAAAAATAGTACCAGTATTTAGAATTTATTGGACTCCATAGAAAGGGACTATCTACGAAAACATACGGTTGGAGATGTAATAAGGATAATGCTTCTTTGAAACATATGTTTATGCAGTGTCCCACACAAAGTTCTGGAAGAAAATACTAGGTTGTATACATATTACTTTGGGGGGAAACATAATACTTTCAGATAATATTATTATTTAAAATTATCTACCCACTATATGGAATTTGAAAACTGGTCAACATAAATGGATTCTTCGTGCCCTCACTATGACTAAAAGACTGATTGATCCAAAGACAGATAAATCAATGCCACCTTTAATCAATGAAAAGAAGATATGACAACTCTTGCAATATACAAACCGATTGCTTATAGAGATAGATTGTTTAGGGACAAATATAATGACATTTAGAATGCATTTGTAAAAAATATAGTAGGTTATAAATAAATAATAATGTTATTACTTATCCCCCACCCATCTGGCTGGGTTGCCAGATGGATTGGAATAATAATTTCACTTATATTAGGCAAGCATGTAGAAAATTGCAGTTTTTTCTTATTCGTTATTTTATCTTTTTTGTATTTTTATGTACTTTCTGATTCCTTTTTTATTTCTTCCATTTAATTGATATATTGTCCGTAAAATATAAATTTTTAAAAGAACAGTTGTGTCACTGGAGATCCTCTATTATTTTGAGCCCAGGCTGGGTGTGTGTCACAGGTTGGCCACTGTGAGAACAAGATGATGAGCCATTAGCCTAATCCAGCAGTCTCTTTTTATGTTCTTACAAAAGCAATGTAATGCTGAAAAACTCTCTGAACATACAGAATAAAATTTCACCTAGGTCTGGCCTAAAGGATTTAGAGACCCTGTAGCAGCTGATGCATGCCCTCTGGTCATCACAGGTCTCCAGATGTTTGGAGCTACAGCTGTCTGGCTGAAGCTGGTGGGAGCTGTCATTAAAAACACCTGGAGGGCATCATGTTGACGAAGGCTGCTGTAAATCCCTATTATTAATAACAATGCTATATCCTGCTCTTCTGAAGGTATCCAGCATAAATAAAACCATATCATATAAGTGAATAAAAGTGCAATGGTTTCCAAAATTGGTAATGAAGAATATGAAATACAACCAGCACTTAAAAACACCTAAATGGCAGCAAAGGAACATAATGGCAATAAAACTAGGTATTGCACATTAAAAGCCTGCCAAAATGAAACTGTCTGTCTTCATTTTCTGCAGAAAGACACATAAAAGAGGGAGCCTGACTTAATTTCTGTTGGGAGCATTCCACCACTGCGGAGAAGAGGAGGGCACAAATTGGCATAAAGTTTACGTATTGTAATTTATGTACGTAGGTGTAAACTTACTGCTATAATCCAAACAGAAATGCAGTATGTCTCACTATAGTGGAGATGTGATCAGGAGACTTGTGTGCCTACTCATTCAGCTGTACATATGAACATAAGAAGAGCCTAGCTGCTGGATCTGGCCAATGGCCCATCTAATCTAGGATCCTGTGACACAGTGGCCAACCAGATGCCAACTCCAGGAAACCCACAAGCAGGACCTGAGCATTACAGGACCTCACCCCACTTGCACATCCCAGCAACCGGCAGTAGAGGCATAGTGCCTCTGGAAGTGGAGGCAGAATGTAAGAAGAGCCAGCTGGCCCAGGCCAATGGCCCATATAGCCTAGCATTATGTTCCCACAGTAGGCAACTGGATGCCTCTGGGTAGCCTGAAAGTAGGACCAGGGCATGATAAACAATCTCCACACTTGTGATTCCCACCAGCTAGTAAGACCATAAGAAGAGCATGCTGGATCAGATGAATGGCCCATCCCACCCAACATCCTGTTCTCACAATGACTAGCCAGATGCCAGTGGGGAACCTGCATGCAGGATCCAAGCATGAGCACTTCCCTCCTGTGGTTTCCAGCAACTGATATTCAGAAAGTGTTACTGTCTCTGACCATGGGGGCAGAATACAGCCATCATGCATAGTAGCCATTGATAGCCTTGGTGGCTGTTGCTACCTACTGTGTGTGTCAGGGGCTGACAGGGCTCTGATAAGTGCATGTAGTCAGTTGAATCCCTACCATCCTCCATTCCATTTTTAATGTTTGAGGTTTTACTGTATTTTCAATATTTTGTTCAGAACTGCCCAGAATGGCTGGGGCAACCCAGTCAAAAGGGCAGCATATAAATAATAAAATAATAAAATAATAATCATCATCATAATTCCACTGTCTCCTAGAAACGAGGGAATAACAGTGATGGCTTCCATGCAGGAGAAGCCTAAGGTTGCATGTGTGCATCTCATCAGATGAGGGTACATAAGCTGAAGGGGGTGCATGTTCCCACTGTTGCTGCAACTGCTCCATACAACACGGACCTGCAAACTGTTGTCTAGACTCTAGATGCTGTGTGTGTGTGTGTGTGTGTGTGTGTGTGTGTGTGTGTGTGCATCAGGAGTACCTTGGGGGCTGTTGTAAGTGTGCACTTTTGACAATAAATAAGGGGAGTCATGAATCTTCTGGCATCCAGCTTCTAGTGTTCTAATGTGATAACAGAGGCATAAAAAGTTTGCTCTATTCACTTTCTTCATACCATGCCTAAGATTATAAGCTTCTATCTTTCTGCCTTTTCTCTTAACAGTTCCAAAGGGGAATTGCTCCATCCCATGGATCGTTTCAGCTGCCCTTTTCTGAACTTATCCCAACTCCACAACATCCTATTTGGGGTGAGGTGACCAGAACTGCACACAGTATTCTAAATGTGGTCGCGCCATAGATTTGTATAATGTGATTCTGATATTAGTCATTTTATTTTGTATTCTTTTCCTAATGACGGCATGATGTTTCATTGAGGGAAGAAGTACTATCTCCTGTACTACAAGGAATTGTGAACACAGCATGTTGGAGACATCCTCTGCTTCATTAACGGCCTCATCGCTAATAATGTCACTGTGGGGACCCCAATTTGCCTCTGCTTTCTGAGTACAATAATTAATCCAGCCATTTGTCATCTGCCCAGAGACAATATCTTTCAAAAACTAGAGAGACTCAGAAGAAGACATTTAACTAGCGTCAACGTATCTCCTCTATCTTTATTACGGCAAGCAGGCAGCATGCCTAATCTGACACTAAAGCAGCCCCGGAGCTTAATAAACGTGACACTAAAATGCACATTTCTCGATTTATAGAACTTCTCACGTTGCCATGTGCCAAAAGCAGAAAACTGACTTTGCAAGGCAGCTACCATGGCATTCTCGAAGACTTGAAAAAGCTCTCAGGTGCACGTTTGAACTGTGCTGTAAACATGCTGGTAAGCCTGGGCCTTCTCTGAACTGCCACGTCATAAATTTGCTTTCCCTGACATCCATATTGCTTTGGGGACAGTTTCATTCATTCCCCTCCCTTTTTTATGGCTAAACAAAAACACAGGGAGATGTCTAGGCTGGTGAAAGAGAGCAATGAAAACATTCCTGGTATGAGATAATTAGCAGGAAAAGGAAAAAGCAAAGAGTCTTGTGGAACTTAAGCATAAAAGGCCCCACTTTTGTATTATCTTTTTCGTTCAAGAAAAAGCTGCTTTGGAGTCCAGTCCAGAACAGAAATTTCCAAACTCAAGTGCTGCAATCAGAGATTCACTGGGTCAGCCATGCCCTGGTGTCCTCTATGTTGAGCAATTATTCTTATTATTACCTCACCTAGCTTCCCTAGGGTTTTCCAAAGTATGGGAGCAGCCACTGAGAAAGTCCTCTGTAATGCACTCTACGTGGGTCTGCCCTTGAAGTCTTTGTAAACTAATTAATAGGTCAAGTGGCTGATGGGTGCCAGGCCCTGTTTCCATTTTGCACCACTTATGTGTTCTCAAGTTCAGTTCAAGGTGCTGATGTTACCCTTTAAACTTCACTAAATCCCTTGCAACTTGGATACCTTAAGGGGTGCCTCCTTCCATATGTTCCTCCTCACATGCCCCAAATGAAATCTAAGGTCCTGGCTCCAGCTCCCTCAACCTTTTGGCTTTAAGCAAGGTATCGTAAAATATCTTGGGTTGGATTCAGAGATTATAGGAACACAGGAAACTTCCTTACACTGGGTCTACCGAGCTCAGTATTGTCTACACTGACTGGTAGCAGCTCTCCAGGGTTTCAGGCAGGGTTCTGTCCCAGCTGGAGATGCCAGGGATTGAACCTGGGACCTTCTGCTCCACTGAGCTACATCCCTTCCTTAACTACCCTTGGGTCCCATTGAAATTATTATTATTGCTTTGTAATCACAATTTCAAATCATCAGTATAGATATATTTTCCACAATCTCTGGGTTCAAACAACTTTATATAAGGGCATAAATCTTAATTGTTTGATCTATTTTGCCCTGCTATGAATTTTATTTTTTATGTGATTTCACTTTCAGATGGGGAAGCTTGAATATATGTATTACTCTCTTTTTTTATTTCTTATTCCTTTCTTAATGCTATTCTTTCCTCCCTTCTTTGTTGAGTTTTATGTGCGAGTTATGGAAAAATGAGTTGTTTTCTTCTTTGACCTTGCTGCTAGAATCTATGTATAAAAACTTTGTATGTGCCAACATGACATTTAATAAATACAGCAGTAAAGGGTCAACCTACCTTAGCTGTTCTGGTCACTGAAAACATCTAAGGACCTTGAAGCTTTGACAGTTTGTGCCTGCATCAAGGAAATAGGTTTCATGGTCTTGGAGAACTCTCACATGATTTTCTCGAGGAGACGTCTGCCACCTAGCGCTTAGCTCCTGCCAGCACACTGGGATTTCCCCTCATGAAGAAATTGGATGGTATCCCTCTCTCCATCCTTCCTGGAAAAACGGTTGTGCAGTGAGCTTAAACACAAAGGACTATTTGGGCTACCAGAGCCGTTAGTTGTTAGTGAAGCAAAACGAAAAAAAAATATTCCGGTGGATGAGGCACGTGCCATCATCAGCGGGTTGCTACAGTCCCGCACAGATCCCTCACCCCCTACTGATTTTCTTTTAGATTTGTTGGATGTTGTATTTGAGAAAAATTATTTTCGTTTTTTGGACGTTTTTTACTTTCAGATCCAAGGAGTAGCGATGGGTTCTCCTATAGCCCCATCTGTAGCTAATATTTTCATGGGCACTTTTGAAAAATCACATATATTGAGCAATAATCCTTTTGCTAACTCTTTATTATTTTATTCGCGATACATTGATGATTTGTTCTTTTTATTTGACAATGAACATGACTTCGTAGGCTTTTCAAGTTGGTTGAACTCCTTACATTCATCCTTAGCCTTTTCAGGTCACCATAGTACGTCATCATGTGTTTTTTTAGATGTGGAGGTTTTCAAATCCAATGGGCGATTGGCTATTAGACCCTACCGAAAACCCACAGACTGTAATTCACTCCTACATTACTCCTCTTATCATCCCAAGAGACTGAGAAATAATTTACCGTTTGGCCTTTTTTTGCGACTCAAGAGAAACTCCTCGTGTCATGAGGATTTTTGTAGTAATGCTAATCGGTTATCCGACTCTTTGCTTGCCAGAGGTTATCCGCAGGAGGTAATTAATCAAGCCAGAAGTAAATCGTTGGGTAGAGAGCGTTCGTCGTTGCTTACCCGTACTAATGTTTCAAGCACCTCGAACCGTGTCACGGGCTCTTTGGAATACTCCCCATTTTCAGATAAGGTCATCAAATTGATTAAGAAGCACTGGCATATTCTATGGGATGTACCTGGCTGTTCGGAATTTCCACTTATAGGGCTCAGACGTACCAGCAGCCTTAAAGATTTACTGGTACACACAGACATTCATAACATTAAAAGCGATACACATGCTGGACCCAGGGGGCATTTCAAGTGTGGTAGGTGTTCCGCCTGCCCGCTAGCGTTACAAGCCAAAGTTATTTACAATGAAAAAACCAACTTCAGGTTTACAATCAATCACTTCAGCACATGCCAAACAAAGGATGTGGTTTATCTGATTAGGTGTCCGTGCAATTTGTTGTACATTGGTTCAACCACACGATCGGTGGGCACACGTATAGGCGAGCACCGCTCCCGCATTCGTAATGCAGTTGTGGAGGCTCCCTTAGTGGAACATTTCTTGTCACACAATCACTCTGACACGGATTTGCTTTTTACAGTTCTGTGGATTAACAGAAGGACCCCTAACCATAGATGTGACTTTGTTAAAAGGCTGAGGCAGAAGGAATCTCAGTTTATTTTTATGTTTAAGACACTGCATCCAGCAGGATTAAATTCAGAATTGGATCTCGGCTGCTTTGTTTAACTCAGCTGTAAGAGTAATGTCAGTTTAACTGTGATTGGTTCTGATTGTTAGTAAGTTCACCTGGTCCCCCTGGAGGCTTTATAAGCCTTTACAACTCTAATCTTCGGTAGCAGTGGTTACATGGTCTATGACCACTGCTCCGAGTGAAGTGTATAATTTAACAAGGTATGTTATTATTTATGTATTATATTGATTTGGTATTAGTTCATTATATTGTTGTCTTTGTTTCACATTCGTGTGATGCATATCCACGCAGATGTTCATTTCTGTTTTGTCTATCTTTACAGCTATGTTAGCTGAAGAAGTGTTCGAAACAGTGTCTTTACCGGAACACTGTCCAATAAAGAAAGTTTTCGTTCATCTGTGGCTTACCTACAGTGGCCGTTGTGTGGCGTTTTTTTGGTTAGTTGTTAGTGAGGCTGCCTCAGCCTCCCAAAAGAATGCAAAGCATCACTATTTTTAACTAGAATCACCTCCTCGCACATGTACCTACCTGGAACCCTGATATCCTCCAGGTGCCCTTGTCAAACAAGGTAAAATGGATCGTTGCTGGAGAAAGGGCCTTTTCCAGAATGACCCCCTGGCTGTGGAATGCTCTCTCCAGAAAGGCTCACTTCTTAAGTGTCAGATTAGGACCTGGAAGGCCAGGGTTCAAATTCCCTCAACCATGAAACCCACTGGGTGACCGTAAGCTAGTCACATACGCTCAGCCTACCCTACCTCACAGGGCTGTTGTGAGGATAAAATGGGGAGTAAGAGAACTATGCACATCACCTTGAGCTCCTTGGAGAAGGTGAGATATAAATGCAATAAATAAATTCAGATTTTAAAAGTAAATGTATTGGTTATGTTAGATTGTATCGAAGTTATACTCAGTGTAGATCTATTGAAATGAATGGGCTTCAGTTAGACATGCCTATTCATTTAAATGGATCTCCTCTTGAGTAGGATTAATTTTTAGTCTTTTATTATTTTTACTGTTCTTGTAAGCTCCCTTAGAAAGCTTTGTTGTTGTGTGGCATATAAAAATGAGTCAGCAGGTAACACTAGGAGTGTGGGGAGTGATGGTTTTGTTTCTTACTATGCTATGCATTTTTGTCTTTTTATATTGTAAAGCACCTGGTGATCCTCAGATGAAGGGTGGTATAGAATTATATTTTAGTGGTTTCTTGAACCATGGTTTGTTTGATCACCTGCATCCTACCTAAACTATGGTTTGCATACTGTCAACAAACCACAGTTTGTTGCTGGCTCACAAACCTTACCTTGCTTTAATTGTGGCTTGGGATTATGGGTGAACCTGGCACCCATCCTTAACTATGGTTTGTTTGGCCAGACGCATTAGTAGCCATCAGTAGCCTCATTCTCCATTAATTTGTTCAATTTTCTTTCAAAGTCATCCAAGTTGGTGGCCATCTCTGCCTCTTATGCGAGCAGGTTCCATAGTTTAACTCTGCACTGCTTAAAGAAGTACCTTCGATGTGAAGACTCTCTCAAATACACAAGCACTCATTTTTTTTAAACAACTAAAGTTTATTGAAATATCTCCAGTAGAAAGAAATAAAGAATCCCCGCCCGCCCCGCACGCACACACACAGCTTGAAGCATCCACAGTATCACAGATGCTTTTTACGATGCTGGCTACATGTAGAGGAATGTGATGCTGCATTTCGGCTAGGTCAGGGGCTGAGGAAGCGGTAGCCATTGAAAAGCTGTTGAACGGTGGTGGTGTGAACTGTAATCCAGCCTCATTGGGAGGGCCACAGGATAACAAAGGATACCAAGATTCTTAAGCAAAAGTTCTCATCGTTTCCAGTCCCCCTTTTTCTATTTGGTATGGGATTTGTAATGAAATCTCACACTGGAAAAAAAACATCGGGGAGGCTAGATCCCTGAAAAGAAAGGACCATCACTGCCTTGCCACTTTCCCTCTCCAATCACCCCTCCAGTTCCAGCAGTCTCTGACGTGTCTCCAGCACAATCTTCTCCATCACCTCTGGCTTGAGAAGGTCCTTGATCTGTTAGGTTTTTTTTTAAAAAAAAAGTTGAATTAGCATGCAAAGAAGATCACAACACACAGCACAGATGGTTCAGGAACACTTGTAGTCAATCTAAACCCGCCCTACGGCTTTTTAGAATGCTTTTGTTTGAGCAGGAAGAAGCTGGCTGTGTACAGCACTGATCTGTAATGTCTCCAACTCTCTCTCTCTCTCTCCAAAGCAGCTTTCCAATTGTTTTAAAAGTACTTGTAGGTTTGGGGATATTTCTCACCACCAGAACTTTCAAGGAAAAGGATAAATGGTTACAGGTAGGTAGCCATGTTGGTCTGCCATAGTCGAAAAAAATTTCCTTCCAGTAGCACCTTAGAGACCAACTAAGTTTGTTATTGGTATGAGCTTTCGTGTGCATGCACACTTCTTCAGGATAAATGGGTAAGACAACATGTGCTTCAATCAAAATCTTCATAAAAGCAAATAGCCTGTCTGATGGCTTACTGGTGTACACCTGCAAACTGCTCAGTAGAAGCTGGGCTCACATCACTGGCAAAAAATATTCTCACATCCGTTGTTAAGAGATTGTGTTTGTCTTCACTGTCATCATTCATGAACAGCAGTGTAACGACTAATTCAGTAGTGCAGGATCCCTTCCAGATACTGGGAGCCACACCCCATTCTAACATTATATTCACACTAAGATTGTGTAAAAAAGGGGTGGAGAAGAGAGACTGCATGAGTTTTGGAAGTCACACCTTTATGGCTTGCATTAATAACTGAAGTGGTGTCTATAGATGTACATGGGGCCAACTCATTGGTGGGGAGAAATGGACAACCCATTTCATTACAGGAAAACATTATGGCCTGTGGAAGCCAGCAAAGTTTGTGCGCGCATGGATGTATAGCCAAGCCAGCCTGCCACCACCCCTGCCACCCTCCCACAGCCCAGAACAAAGAGCAGCAATTGGATACATCACCTCATGAGAAAGGGAGGCCTCGTAGCAGTAGAGGATGCTGGTGTCATAGAGCATCTGTTTCTGCGCTGCCAGAGCTACAACGCAGTTCCGGAGTCGGGAAATCACTTCACGGTCAGGCAAGGGCACTGGCTAAAAAGGGGAAGTAAGGAACCCACATGAAGTCAGCGGCCATTGTCTCAGGAGCAACGCTGGAGGGTGGTGAAAGAAGAACCCCAAGTTCACACACGCAACACCAAGCCGCAGTTAAAACAAACCCAAGGTTTGCAACCCAAAGAATGGTTGCAGACTGTGGTTTGCTGGCAATAACAAGCCATAGTTAAGGCGCCGGTCAAAGTTCACACATAACACTAAGTCAGTCAATCCAGGAGGGGGGCGGTGGAATTACCTGGGATGGGAAGGTAACTAAAAGGCAGGGGAGGCACTGAAGGCATACAGATCTATCAGACTTTGAAAAGCTGGTGTTACTGAATCATATTCACCAATTTTGCTGAATTAATTAAATTAAATAGTTTTAATTAGATTTTGAATAAATGTGCAATTAACTGTTACTGTTTTGAACTTTGTTAATATCTTCTTTAGTGGGTCATGCAAACCGCTATTCTGAATAATGCTTTTCACAGGGTAGTAGGCCGGGGGTGGGGAGAGAGATTTATAGACTCAAGGTGGCAGGGGTCTGAAAATGTTTGGGAACCACTATGCTAACCTGTGGTATAACAAACCATGGTTTAGGGTTATGTGTCGACCATACGAGTGAGATGTGAAAGACTTTAGACCTAACGTGAACAGGAGAGAAAGCAAAAGACAGCCTCAAGTGATGAACATTAGTTCTGGTGAACTGTCAGTTCAGGTACAACGGCAGTCTATAAGGCACCAGAAGACTTAGTTTTGCTGCTACAGGCTAATACAGCGAGCCCTCAAAGTAAAACATTCTCCAGCCAATCTTCCCAGGATCTCACACAGAACTTCCCAGTTCTACAATCTATAACTGTAATGATGGAAATTGTGGACATATTGTGGATGAAGCTAAATGTTGGAGGATTCAGGACAGATAAAACGAAGTTCTTCTTCACTCAGTGCATAGTTAAACTGTCAAACCCATTCCCACAGGAGAAGGTGATGGCCACCAACTTGGATGGTTTTAAAAGAGGATAAGACAAATTAATGGAGAAGGCTATCAATGAGTATTAGCCACAATGGCTACAAGCTATGCTCTTCCTCCACAGTTGGAGGCAGCAATGCTTCTGAATACCACTTACTGGAAACCACAGGAAGGGAGAGTGCTATTGCACTCAGGACCTGCTTCCAGGCTTCCCACAGGCACCTGTTCAATCACTGTGAGAACAGGATGCTGGACCAGATGGGTGATTGGCTTGACCCAGCAGGCTCTTCTCATGTTCTTAACTAGGTAAGAGGCTGAACCTCAAAACACCTCCAGCACCACTGCTCATCCCTTACCTTGAGGGTGGATCAAGTGGAACAGGAGAATGCCAAGACTTGGCCGCAGGCTGCCAGTTGCAAAACACCTAGTAAATAGCTTATTCATTCAACTCCAGCCAAGGACTTTTGAGGACCCTTTCTCTGCTGTGCTCCCAAGGCCTGTTGACTCACCTCCAGGTTGGTGATGAATCCCCCAGCCTCCTCATTCTTCTGTTTGGGCGTTGGGTAGATCCAGATGAATCCATTGTTGCCAAGGATAACAGAAGCCCCACAAGTCAAGTCATGGAAATGGGTCTTCTGCCGCTTCACAAGGGAAGGAGACACCTGGACAAGCACACCTTGGCCAAGCTGGAGAGACAAAGATGCAGACCTGAAGTCAGCATAGAGCAGTCAGGATGGGAAGGTGATGCACCAAGGATGCAGGAGAAAAGCTCCAATGTGCTGGAAGAGGGCAAAATGTGTCGTAGTGGTTAGCATGTCGAGACCCCACTCAGCCACATGAAGCTCCCTGGCTCACCTTGATTCAGGACAGATTGGAAGTCCTTCTTCACCCAGTTGTTGTTGTTGTTCAGTCGTTCAGTCGTGTCCGACTCTTCGTGACCCCATGGACCAGAGCACGCCAGGCACGCCTATCCTTCACTGCCTCTCGCAGTTTGGCCAAACTCATGTTAGTAGCTTCGAGAACACTGTCCAACCATCTCGTCCTTTGTCGTCCCCTTCTCCTTGTGCCCTCAACCTTTCCCAACATCAGGGTCTTTTCTAGGGAGTCTTCTCTTCTCATGAGGTGGCCAAAGTACTGGAGCCTTAACCTCAGGATCTGTCCTTCTAGTGAGCACTCAGGGCTGATTTCTTTAAGAATGGATAGGTTTGATCTTCTTGCAGTCCATGGGACTCTCAAGAGTCTCCTCCAGCACCATAATTCAAAAGCATCAATTCTTCGGCGATCAGCCTTCTTTATGGTCCAGCTCTCACTTCCGTACATTACTACTGGGAAAACCATAGCTTTAACTATACGGACCTTTGTTGGCAAGGTGATGTCTTTGCTTTTTAAGATGCTGTCTAGGTTTGTCATTGCTTTTCTCCCAAGAAGCAGGCGTCTTCTAATTTCGTGACTGCTGTCACCATCTGCAGTGATCATGGAACCCAAGAAAGTGAAATCTCTCACTGCCTCCATTTCTTCCCCTTCTATTTGCCAGGAGGTGATGGGACCAGTGGCCATGATCTTAGTTTTTTTGATGTTGAGCTTCAGACCATATTTTGCACTCTCCTCTTTCACCCTCATTAAAAGGTTCTTTAATTCCTCCTCACTTTCTGCCATCAAGGTTGTATCATCAGCATATCTGAGGTTGTTGATATTTCTTCCGGCAATCTTAATTCCGGTTTGGGATTCATCCAGTCCTGCCTTTCGCATGATGAATTCTGCATATAAGTTAAATAAGCAGGGAGACAATATACAGCCTTGTCGTACTCCTTTCCCAATTTTGAACCAATCAGTTATTCCATATCCAGTTCTAACTGTAGCTTCTTGTCCCACATAGAGATTTCTCAGGAGACAGATGAGGTGATCAGGCACTCCCATTTCTTTAAGAACTTGCCATAGTTTGCTGTGGTCGACACAGTCAAAAGCTTTTGCGTAGTCAATGAAGCAGAAGTAAATGTTTTTCTGGAACTCTCTAGCTTTCTCCATAATCCAGCGCATGTTTGCAATTTGGTCTCTGGTTCCTCTGCCCCTTCGAAATCCAGCTTGCACTTCTGGGAGTTCTCGGTCCACATACTGCTTAAGCCTGCCTTGTAGAATTTTTACAAGTGCTACACTCAATATGCCAGCAAGTTTGGAAAACTGAACAGTGGCCAGAGGATTGGAGAAGATCAGTCTACATCCCAATCCCAAAGAAGGGCAGTGCCAAAGAATGCTCCAACTACCGCACAATTGCGCTCATTTCACACGCTAGCAAGGTTTTGCTAAAAATTCTACAAAAAATTCTTCACCCAGTGCATACGTTAAATATGGAACTCCCTCCCACAGGAGGCAGTGATGGCCACCAACATGGATGGCTTTGAGAAGGATTGGACAGATTCATGGAGGAGAGGGCTATCAATGGCTACTAGCCACGATGGCTATGCTCCACCTGCACAGCCAGAGATAGTAATGGTTCTGAATACCAGTTACTGGAAGCAGCAGGAGAAGAGGGTGTTATGAACAAGATGCTGGGCTACATGGGCCACTGGTCTGACCTGGCAGAGTTTGAGCTCATTGGGAGAAAAAGGTGGGATATACATGTACAGACCTTAAGTCTTGAATGCAGTCATCCAAATGGCATCAAAACAAACCTGGAAAATCTTTTACATTACAGATTCAGCTCACATCCACAGGGTATACAATCTAAAGCATAGCAGTAATTTGTTTGGTAATTGTTTTTAAAATTTTCACTAAAGGTTGTTAAGGAAGGAAATGAATGAATAAGGAAATACCTTACAGAGTGGTTGTTAAGGGTTACAGAGAACATGGATTGCTTTCAAAGTACCTTTGGAATACTAACTAATTATTTAAGATCCCAGGAAGCAATTCATTTGAGCACAAGCTCTGGAACAGAGCCTAAGAGAGAAAGAACTCTGTTAATAGAAGCAGAGAATGCAGGTGATATGTAGGTACAGGACCCTACATTGCTTACTGAGAAAGTTAAACGTACCTTGATCATGGCTACCAAAAAGATTTAAAAATCCATCCCTAGAGTAATAGCAAAGGCTTATCAAGTCAGCCCATTTTAGCAGTTATTCCTCACCGCATTTTTTAATCCAGTTTGCTGTCCTTTCACCCTTTATTCCATAATCACCCTTTTCCTTTCATCTTTTAAGTAAATGCTAATCCCCCAAAGTGGGTGGGTGGGCAGGATAATCCTCAATTGCAACCTACTCCCTGGCAGGGACCTTCCCTTCGCTTTTATCCCAGGATGGGGAAAGCAAAGACTGTAAGAAATTCCCAACCTCATAAAGCCCTAAATCTGAGCCCCAGGACTCAGAAAGAAAGAAAAAAGAGGAAGTTTTCCTGTAAATGTAATAATCACTTACGCTGAGCAGGTGTTGCAATTTCCAAAAAGAAAAAAGAAAAAAAAAAGGTAGGAGGGCTTTATGGTCTCAGAATGACAGCCCCAGGAAGATCAAAGTTCAGAGCCCAAAAACTGGGGAGTAGATTCTCACAATATTCTAATTGGGGAACTTGATCTCTTCATCTCCTCAGGCTGCCTTCTTCAGGGAATTAAAAGCACCTGGCAAGGACATGCCCTGTCCTAGGAGCAAAATCCAGTGGGGCATTCATCTGATCCCAAGAGCAAGCATCGAACGAAGAACCCCACTGATTTCAGGTGCCATATACAAAGCATTTGCCAGTACGGTATCTCTGCAGCCCAGCTGAGCCTTCTAAGAATGTAAGAGCATAAGAAGAGCCTGTTAGATCTGGCCAATGGCCCATTTAGTCCAGCATCTTCTTCTCACAGTGGCCAACCAGATGCTGGTGGGAAACCTGCAAGCAGGATTCGAGCACAAAAGCAACTCTCCTGTGTGAGAGTTATTACTGTGCCTGACTGTGGAGGCAGAGCATAGCCATTATGGCTAGCAGCCTTTGATAGGCCTCTCCACCATAGCTTTGTTTAATCCTCTTCTAAAGCCTGGGACATGTTCTGGGACATGTCCAGATTTTTCTGTGGCACATGACAGACAGGGTGACTTCACCACACAGAGAGCAGCATGCAAGTAAAGCTGACCCACCTTTCCGTATTTCAGACTCCGTGTGTGCAGCGATACAGCCCCATCAGAGAACACCGCTTGGACTTCTGCCTGTCAGGATCGCTTAAGGAAATCAGCCTATTTTGTATAGGCATTTGCTCATGGGGAGGAGCGAATGCCTCTTCTTAGGTTAGGGAAGGAGAACCTATGGGAGATGGTGTTGGATTTCCCCAACTCCCATCAACCGCAGCCAGTACGGCCAATGGTCCAGAGGTATCCAACAACAGAGGGCAGTTATCAGATTTTTCACTGCCCTTGGCTTCCCCCTGGCCAAGTACTAGAGTATGGATACACTGATAAGGTCCCCTTCCTGCAGGTAATCTCGCATTGCCAGTTCATCCTCTGCTGATCTCCGCCTCTGAAAAACATGCAAGCACATCCATTAAAGGAAGCAAAATTAGCAGGGCTGTCATTCATTTAAATAGGACTTAAGTCAGTTGAACTTAATACTGAGTCAGACCAGAGGCCCATCTCTCTCGGTATTGCCTACACTGACTGGCAGTGACTCTCCAGGGGTTTGAGGCAGGGGGGATCTCTCCCATCCTTATGTAGGGATGCTGTCGGGGATTGAACCTGGGATCTTCAGCATGCAAAGCAGGCGCTCTACCACTGAGCTATGACCGTTCCTCATACAAATAAAAATTCTAGTCCTCATGATTCTGATTTAAATACGAATATAGGAAGCTGCCTTATACCAAAGTCAGACACTGACTGGCAGCGGATCTCCGGGGTTGCACACAGGGAGTATCTCCCAGCCCGATGTGGAGATGCCACTGGGAATTGAACCTGGGAACCTTCTGCATGAAAAGCATGTGCTCTACCACTGAGTCAAAAGTAATTCCCCCTAAATGAAATAAGAGTGCCTTTGAGCGTATGCTTGATATCAAACAGGCAGCAAAATCACATACACACTAACCATTACTAGGAGTATTATTCTCTGTGTGCTCAGGAGTTAGCAATGGAGCCCTTGTTTATGTGAGGGCCCAATAAGACTGCTAGGGTGTCTTTAGATAAAACACTCAAGGTTTCCTAACTGATGCAGCTTTGGGAGGGCACTCACCAGCTCCCCTCCTGGAAGATTCATGGATGAAAGGAGCAAGACAGAATCCAGCCTGGAATTGGTCTCGACTTTCCACCGTTTCTGCTGAACCTAAAAAGGAAAAAACCATTTTCTTAAGTACTTGTTAAAGTCAAGAGATTTCTCTTCAATGGAGCATGGCAAGAGGAAGATCAGCCTGGCCCTATCCATTGACCCAAGAACCAAGAGTGCCTGGATTGTGTGCAGGTATGTTATTACCATGTTATGTTATTTCAGAGGAGGGGCACCTTTTTCAGCTCAAGGGCCGCTCTATCTCAGGGAGAGATTCTTGGGGGCCGCATGCCAGTGGAGGGTGGGGCCAGAGGCAAAAGCCCACACAGAATGCTTTCTCTGTCCAACCAAGGAAGAGATGTAGTCACAGCTTAAGGACATGATCCAGCTAGGCAAGAGCACTTGAGGAAGACTTGGTAGATTGTGCAGCCTGGTGAGAGCCCCGAGGGCCTGACAGAGAGAACTAGAGGGCCGCATGAGATTCTCCATGACAAACCATAAGCCACCTTGATGACCATTTGAGCATTTTCCTCTTGACATGTTCTCTCTCATTAAATACTTTTAAAATACAAAAGTTGGTATGTTGTGTATGTTTCAAATCTGGGGTAAGGAAGCTGTGTGGTCTGCCCCTAAGATGCTGTTGGACTCCAGCTTCCACCAGTCCCTGCATTCAGCATGCCAACGGACCAGAGTTGAAGTCCAGCAACGTCCAGAGAGGTGCAGGTTCTGCACCTTCAGCTTAAAAAAAAAAGTGTGATCGCCTCAGTACCTCTGTGATTCGTCCAACCACAATATCACCAACTTCGCCATTGTATCTGCAAGGAAAATAAAACAAAGACAACTCTCAAAAAGATGGTTCTTTGGTAACCTGCATTCTCTTGACTGAAAGGCTAGGGAACCTGCACACTTTCCCTTCCCCCAACTGTTATTCTCAACAGTCCACCTAAAGGCAGCAAGACCAGTGGTCAGGATTGATGGTGCAAGTTGGGGAAACAAATGAAATCATTTTTAGAATCAAGGAAAGCATCTGAAACCAAATATTCACTACAAAATAAAAAAATTCCTTCCAGTAGCACCTTAGAGACCAACTAAGTTTGTTCTTGGTATGAGCTTTCGTGTGCATGAAGAAGTGTGCATGCACACGAAAGCTCATACCAAGAACAAACTTAGTTGGTCTCTAAGGTGCTACTGGAAGGAATTTTTTTATTTTTTATTTTGTTTTGACTATGGCAGACCAACACGGCTACCTACCTGTAACTGCAAATATTCACTGGGAGAGTAAATGTAAAAGGGTCACCAGTTGCTGCATAAGCCCAAATCAACATCAGAACTACCTTCTGGGTAGTTCGCCACCCTGACCTCAGCTCTCATCTGCGGCTCAAGAAGCTGTCAGCATGAGACGGCGGCAACACACCAGGAGCAGCTTCAACTGGCCAGCTAAACCAGGAGAGGGTAGCCGATGAAGTTCAAACCCTTGGTGAATTAGAGAGTCCCCCTGCATGTGAAGACAGGCACCAGCGGATTGAGTAGACCAGTCAAGAAGGAAGTTTCTGCACGTGCTGTGGATGTGAGGGGCAGATGGGGCTCATCAACTTGGGAAGGTAGCCTATCTAGGAAAGGAAAACTCTGATCCTAAATCTCCACTTGTGCCTAGCAAGCCAAAACGCCAGGATCATGTGCCCTGTCTTGTCCACCGACCTGTTGCAGGTCAATGACTCACAGAAGACGGCCATCACTGACTGTGAGCTGAAAACACTCAGCGCTGACATTGCCACTCTACAGGAAACCAGACTCACTTTGAATGGCTGCCTCCGAGAGAAGAACTACATATTATTCTGGCAAGGAGGGCATCTAAAAGAGCCAACTATTCACTGCATCATCGGCATGACAGACAAACTAGCCAACAAGTTTTCTTCATCTTGCATTTTTATGTTGTGAACCGTCCTGAGGGCTACAGATGAAGCGTGGTATACAAATTTAATAAATAAAATCAAGCTACAATTCCCAGTGTTAACCACTCTAGGAATCGCAGCTCCCTGAGAGGACTAGAGGGATCCCGTAACAACTCTTGACACTCTGAACAAACTGCAGTTCCCAGGACTCTTTGGGGGAAGCCATGACTGTTTAAAGGGGTGCAATACTGCTTTAAATGCATTGTGCAAATGAGGTGTAAGACAGCTGCCCTTCTGGAACCTCTCACCTCGTTTTCAAAGCTTTTACGCAGACCAGCTTGTTCACCCTGTCCACAACACCAGCCACAGAGGCAACGAGCTTCTCGTCTCCCAGGTATGTCCCGTGGCCTCTACCAGAGTAAAGGAAAAATAAATGGTCTGGCACACAACTCTGTAGATTATTTTAAAAACATCAGAACATGATCATTGCTCATCTGTGCATTATACTGTCCTTATTCTGCTTCAATATATAGAATGCAACTAAAATTTTTAGACTTTCTAGTTTAGAGAAATAGGGGAATGGAGGGTTCTCTCTCCTGCCCTGCACTGGTCACTCATCTGTCCACAAGGTTGTCTCACCTATGGCAACTACCAAGCGAGTGTTTGAAGACATGTATAGAATAGCATATGGTGTGAAGGAAGCTGGTAACCCCCCTGCTGCTGCCGCTGCTGCTGCCTTCAACTCTCAGAATTCTACCGTAGAATTTAGGGTCATTCAATGAACTGAACTAGATTCCAGGGATTGCTGCAGCCCAGTGAGTAGAGCACATGCTTTGCATGCAGAAGGTCCCAAGTTCAATCTCTGATGGCATCTCCAGGTAGGACTGAGAAGAGACCCCTTGCCTGAAACCCTGCAGTCAGCGTAGATGATACTGAATGAGATGGACCATTGCTCTGGCTAGGTTTAGGGTAGTTTTCTGTGATTGTCATAGAGATACACTTTTTTCACAAATGTAATTGATGTCTGGAATTCAATGTCACAAGCTGAGGCCCCACTGGCTTCAATGACTTTAAAAAGTGGGTTCAGACAAAATTAATGGAGGAGGAGTATATCAACAACGATCCCGATTTCCTGGTTTATCTTTTGCAAATTGCCTTGAGGCTTCTTTTTCCACAGTCAAGCAGGGTATATATCATGTGCAATAAATAAAATAAATAAATGAAAGCGCATGCTCCATCACCGAGCCAAGCACTTCTCCCCTATGTGTTGTTGTTGTTGTTGTTGTTGTTGTTGTTGTTGTTGTTGTTTTGTTATTTTGAACAAGGTTTATTTATCCATATTACATTACATTCGTAATTTTCAACCTTGTACATTCCTGAAATTGTTACTGTCATTATTGTACAATTCATTTGCACATACTTATACATTTCATAAGATACATATTGTACTTGTAGTATTACTATATCATATTCACATTTCCTTATGTTATTAATATTCCCCATATCTTCTTTCCCCGTGTCTTCCCTTCACCCGTGTGTGACTTCCTTAGTCATTTTATTTATTGTTCTTATTGAGATTGTGTTTCTGTACCTTAATATTGTATAATCCTTGTTGTTTAATTACATGACTTAATTTGATCTGTCCTGTCTTTATGAACTTGATCTAGGGATACCAATAAATTCTTGTTGACACCTCTTTTGTTCATGTATTCTTCTACACATTTCCATTCTTGTTTAAGATTTTGGTTAGATTGCATTCTAATTGCTGCCGTCATTTTTGCTAATTCAATCATTTCAGAAAATTTATTTTGCCACTCTTCTAATGTTGGTACAACTTCTGCTTTCCAATTTTTGGCAACTAATAACCTTGCGGCAGCTGTTGCATAAATGAAATTTTTTTCATTATCTTTGGGGATGTCATTTGTTACAATTCCCAAAAGAAACGCTTCTGGTTTCTTGTTGATTGTTTTTTACAATATTTTTTTCAATTCTTCATGTATGATTCCCCAGAATTCTTTATGTATGTATTATGTATTATTTTATTGTTAGTATTATTATTTACTAAATCTGCTAGCCACTGTATCCTGCCCAGGGAAGCCCTACCGGTAAGTGACTTGCAACCAACGAATCTGTAAACCAACATTGCCTCTGAGAGCACGTGGTTTAATATCTAAGCAGGCAGCGAAGCCAGCAAGATGTAATGCCGCCCCTTGCTCTGGGAGCAACGTTCTGCACATGCTCAGGGGTGCTCTTGGCTGCTCAGGTTCTGGGGCGCAGATTAAGCCCCAAGAATAGGGCTGGTAGCAGGAGCGCAATAGGTGTGTCCCCTCGCTTGGCCCATAACACGCGCACAAACACGGCAGGTATTTTACCGAACAACCAGCTACCCACGTGGGCTCTTCCATGAGAAGGAGCCTGCCTGCCCGCCTTCCCTTCACCTCATGTATCCTGGGTCGGTGGTGATGGTGTCCCCCGGAGCCACCAGGTCCTTGTCCCACTCGCCCGCCCCGCGGGAGAAGCTCTGAGCCAGGCGAGTGCGGGGAACCGGGAGCCGCACTTCCACGGATGTCGCCGGGGCCGGTGCTGCTGCTGCAGCTTCCGCCATCTTGACTGCTGGCACACGGACGCGCGATTTCCCGAAGCTCTGCCTCTGGTTCCGCCGTTTTAACTCCTGGCACGCCCGCGGAGAGCGGGAGTGACACGCGTGGAGGAAGAGGGGTGGAGGTTGGCGAGTCGACATTGATCACTTCCGGTGGTCATTCGACATTATCTCTCTTCCCCTACCACCCATTTGAATTTACAATACGTAACTGGACATTCAATCCCATGTTTGACGAATTCCCCCGCTGCTGCACACACGTGTGCGTGTGAATGGGTTGTATGTATCCAACCAGGTTTTGCTCTGAATAGGTCCGCGGGGGGTGAGTTCAAATGGACCAAACTTAGGTCCATTCCGCCATCATGGACTTATATTCAGCTAAGTCCCGTTGAAGTGAATAGGCATAGCTAGCTGAGGTTCATTGATTTCAGTAGGTCTTCTTTGAGCGTACAGAAGTTTAAAATTAGCAAAAAGATACGTTTGAAAAACAGTTAAAATACAGTATGTGTGTGCTAGGTTTGGGATCCGGAAGTATCTACTTTCATGGACCAGGAGACTGTGTCCCCTTTGGCGGTAAAGGCATTCAAAGGGAGGGTTGCCCAGAGAAGCGTGGCTGAGCAGCCATGATGGAATCTGGCGACAACGGGCGAAAGCGCTTTCCCGTTTGGTCGTGCGAGAGAAAAAGGGCCCGGGTAGGTTTTGTGTGCCTTTGAAATATGCTTCTCTGGCGCCCTCTTCTGCCCACGTGTGTCATCTTTAAAAAGCAACAACCCCTAAATATCACATGCAAATATCGCTGTCTCTCCTCCTAACCTACTTCAGAGGATTGTTGTGAGGATAAAATAGGCAAGAGGAGAACCATGTGTGCCACTTTGAGCTTGTTGGTGAAAGTGGGGGATGCCATCATCATCATCATCATCATTATTATTATTATTATTATTATTATTATTATTATTATTTTGTGCTCAGGTCCTGCTTCTGGGTTTTATCATAATGGGCACCTGAGTGGCCACTGTGAGCTAGGGGCTCTGACTTGGACCCCAGATATGGGTGCCTAGTGAGGCTGTATCATGATGTCATGATATCACGTGCTCTGTGACATCATAACATCACATTATGTACCCCTCCCGGAAGTAGAGGAGTGTGAGGCCTAGAACACCGCTTTCAGGGCCCCAATACTTCCAAGGCCCTGCAAGGTCTCAGACAGGAACTCCGAGACCTCATGAGAAACCAGAGGTCCCATCTGAGGCCTTGCAGGGCCTTGAAAGTGGCCAACTTTTTGATTGGCAAGCCCAAGGCTCAGTGGTTTAGACTACAGCACCACCCACGTCCCGTGTAACCCCCCTTTAAAAAAAATCACTTTACTGCTTTTATAAGAATTCTAAGGCACCAAATATTTAAAAAACGTTCATAAATGTACAAGGCAAACACATACATAAGTATATAAACCACTTGTCTGAAATAGTATAGGAAAGCAATCCTGAAGTCATTTAGACTCTCCCAAACTATTTTGACTCTCCCAAATTGACCTCTGCAAGGAGGAAGGAAATGGGAAAGCCTCTCTATAGTCTTTTGCTTACCGGTCTTAAGGGTGTATTTGTGTATGAATAGGGGGAGCCTGTGACCTGGATTCAGGAAATCACAAAAGAATGGTCGGGCTTCCCAGGTAAAGCAATCAGTGACCATTGTCAGGTACCGTATCCTGGCAGACAGGATTTCTGCTGTAGACTACCACCTTCTGTGATGTATGTATGATGTTTTTGGGGTAGTCTTGAGCTACAGGGTGGGCAATTTCAAAAGTCTATAAGGGCTTGCGCACCATTGTTTGGGGTTCCTTCTCCCTCCTGCGTGTGGTGAGTGGGGACCCTGTTGCAACAGTTTAATAAAGATCATGCTTACTAGCTGCTTTGCTTCTCAATATTCTCTGGTTGGCCTCTGTTATTTTCTCCTACAGATAGGGAACCCACTTAAGGACTTTATATGGGCTCTTGGATACCCCCATAAGGAAAAGGACCAGGTTTTTTTCTATAACACCACAATAGCCACTAGCAGGCAGGCGGGAGCCTAGTTGGGTCCCCCAGGAAGTAGGAAGTTTGAGGGCTGCACACACACACACACACAAAAATTGGAGAGAAGTTAAAAGCAGTTGGTAGTGGACATGAATAAGACGCAAGTGGTGGCACCAGCTGTCCCATCTCCCAACCCCAGCCCCAATCTCAGTTTCTTCTGAGGTGGTTGGTTGTCATCCAGACAATCTGCCTCCTGTTCTCTTGCATACCCGCCAACATTTCCCTGCTGAAAATAGGGATGTCCTAACTAAGCACAAACAGGACATTCTGGGATCAAATCAGAATCCGGGATGGCTTCTGAAAACCCAAGACTGTCCCTGGAAGATAGGGACACTTGGAGGGTCATGCCTCCCCATTCTGAAGGAGGAGCCAGAGTGGTCCAGCTTTAGTGGGGAGGCTGTTGTCAAGGCAACATGACTCGCCCCGCCCAGCCTATGTGACATCACTCACTGCTGGCTTCAAAGGCACCAACTGCAACTGATCAGCAGTTGGTAGTGAGGAGCAGGAGTGAAAGAGTTGGCAGTGAGTTTGAAGCCCTGGCCCCCAAGGCAATGATCAGGTCCATTGCTGCGGCCCTCCTCTGCCTCATCCAACTTCCTTGAGGTGGACTGGGCAGAGGCAGGGGCTGGTCCAAGGTCACCCTGTGAGCCTGGTGGCGGAGGGATGTCTTGAACCCAGGGCTCCAGCTTCTCAACTTCTCCCTGTTCTCTCCTAGCCTCAAGAGGCTGCGGGAGCTGCTGCAAGAGGAACAAGGTCCACCCCATGGTCTCCAAGGAAGGTCCTTGAGGGTCGCCAGGGGGTGGAAACAGGTGAGTCTGGGGGTCCAGGTGAGCAATTGTTCTGTTGCTGAGAATGTTGCATTGGCCAAAATGGCCTATCTTCTGAGCTACGCCAATCAAACTCAGAGACTAGAGGAGCTAGGAGTCCATTATTGTTTATTGCAAAGCAATAGGTTACAGCAGAATCTTTCCCCAAAACTGCAACCCCGCCCAAAGGTCTGGGCAGGGGTATTTATAACATTTCAAACAAAGGATTTCAGTTTAACCAATCATTACTTCATTACTTCATATTAGTTTAGTACGCATGTACATTATCTAATTTAATACGCATGTGCAATAAGCATTGCTAAGTAAACCTTGATTCTCAATAATCTGTTACATTTTGTTAGTCTGCATGTATAGGAACCTGTGTTACATGTAGCCATTTTCATGTATCAACTTATGTTCTAGCTTATGAACTGCATCTTTGTGATTGAGGTATTTGCTTGTTCTTCTATCTCAGTGGGGATGGCATCTTGCCAAATCATCAGTTTATTGAAGCAACAGGTTACCATAACTTCTCTATAGAAGCATATTTAAGGATTTATAGGGGTTCACATTATCACATTTATTATGGCCCTTTGGGCCACTGCTACAAGAGGAAGACGATTGCGAGGCCTGTAAGACTGATGATAATGGAGTCCAGAGGAGACTGACCTCTGCTTCGAGGAGAGTTGGAGGGAGGCAGAAGTGGTTTGTTTGTTTGTTTGTTTGTTTGTTTACTTTCTTTCCGACCTTTTCCCTTTGTTTCACCTGCAGAGTTGCCAGCCCAGGGCCCACCGTTGGAGCTCCACTCTTTGAGGAGGTTCACGGTGGAGCCCCTTGGGAAGATGATCTTCATGTGGCCGGGCAAACTTGGGGAGGATACCTCAGCCTCCACCATCTTTTGCATTTAAAGCCAAGCTCTGGGAGGCAGTGGGGGGGCAGTCATTGGATAGGACATGCCAACATGCCCCCCAAGGGCACCCAGGGGGCCGGAGAGACCGCCTCTGGCACCCACAGGTTCACCTCTCGCCCCCACTGATATCAGGCTTGAAAGAAGCATATTTTGGTAGTCAACAGAGTAGGGACAGTATGGGCTTGGGAGGGTGGGATGTGGCACCTCCAGGGGTTTCCCATCCCTTAAGTGGCCGTTCTCTTCTTTTCCTTTCCCTTCCACCCAGATGGAGTCATCATCAAAGACCTTGAGACAAGGGAGAGGGAGATCTTGCCAAGTCTGGCCACAAAGAGTGACAACCATGGGTGTAGTAAAGATTTTGGTTAGGGCGGAAGGCCTTTCGTTTGGGGGGGCAGAACCTCAGTTTGCTATGTATTTTTATTGGTTTTTATTGATGGGGGCAGCTTCCCCCTGCCCCCCCCCGGCTATGCCTATGGTGACAAGAGACTTCCCAGGCAAGTTCAGATACAAGAATAAGATGGGAGAAAGCTCTACTCCAAGGTCCCCACAGAGATCTCTTTCGGCTCAAACCAGGGACCTCACCCTGCAAATGGCACATGGTAGCTATTTGACATCACAATGAATTTATTTTGTACACATAGGGGTGCCTCCTCACCATGCCAGGATCCTGACACCCACATGCATATCTGGCAGGACTGCGCCAAACAAAGGGCCCTGGACCAAAGTATTTTCTGAAATCCTGTCTGGCTCTTTTGAATTTGTATGTTTGGATCGAAACCTTAATAACAAGGAACTGATTTTGTATCTTTTGACACTGCCTGGGACCACAACTGCCAAATTTTGGAAGACCTCAGCAGGGCAGATTCCTCGCTCCTTCCTAAAGATGAGACTGTCAAGGCCCTTCTTCTGTGGAGATCAGGAATGGGAACCGGAGTCCCTGGGACCCAACTGCCCTCCTGAGACAAATCAGCTTGTCTAAGCCACAAACATGTCTTGAGGAACTGGATTTCTTGGAGTCTCCCTCCTCCCTCCTCCCTCCTCCCTCCTCCCTCCTCCCTCCCCCTCTAAAGCCCAACTGCCTTTAACTGTCACACACACACCTGTCCTAACTGTCACCTGCCAGTCACACTTCATCCTCAGCCAATCAGCACGCAGGACACCCCAAGGTTCCATCCTCTCACGGCCCACCCACTGCTCTCACTTTACCTTATATTCCACAAATGTTTCTCTACACAACATTTTACCACATGTCCCTTAATATACAAACCTACACAAATCAGTTAACAATGACAAACACCACACACAAACACACACACCCCCTTGAATGATTTTGATCCTCTTGGAGGTTTTTAAGCCGAGGATGGATGGCCATTCTAAGAGAATGAGGGAGGTGTTAATGGTAAGTTCTGGCATCTCTTTTTCTATAAGAATAGCACTATTTAAGCTATAGTTAAGTTATATTGAAGCAAGGCAGTGGGGAGGTCTGTGTATTGCAAACTCACCAACAGGAGTGCCAGATTGGTTGCACCAATGTATTTCTAAAAAAATTAAATGATGTAAACTCTGAAGTATCTACATATCTTCCATCGCCAGTAATTTGTGGTGGGTTGTTTTTATTATTATTATTTATAATACAAGAGAGAATGAGAGAGGTACAAAGATGTATATACAACTGTGTACATAATACAATCAAATTATATATAATATCAAATAGCGTTTTACACAGATTTATATTTACAATGTTAAAGTGACCAGCATTTCATGGAAGTCAAACACCATTTGTGAGACAACTCTATATATCATCTCCTTACAATAGGAATAGATATCGTCATCAATAGGTACTATTACAAAAAATGTATATTTTACAAAAACAGAACAGAAACAAATGCCTCCTTTATTGGATGCAGAGTTTACAAACAATCTTGATTGCCATGGAGAGAGAAAGAGGACTGAGATGGAGAGAGGTTCAGTCAGAGTAGACAATACTGATGGACAAATAGTTTGATTTGTTCTAAAGTTATGTTCCTACTTCACAGTCCATCTGTGAAGGGAGCAGTTAGCCTAGGATTATAGTGGTGCTGAAACTCTTGTCAATAGTTGATCCATAAGAATTTCACCAGAGGCCAAAGAGAACATGAAGCTTTGCAGTGGAGATAACAATTCACATCTACGGCAGAAAGCAACAGGGGCCAACCTGAATTCAGAGCTGGAGAAGGTGTGAAGAGCCCAGAACCCTGTCCAATTTGGCTGGATCATCCACCAACAAACTACCTGTTAAGAACTCCAGAGCTCAATCAGGAACCTGGGACTGAATCCTACCGCAGGGGATGATAATGGAGTGCAGGTGCTTGTGAGTGTGTGGGCAGGTATTGTTGGATCCAGAAGAGAAGTGGGATCACTTGATAACTACCACCAAACCTCTAGAATCACCATGTGTGGTATGTGGTGGCCTCTGGATATTTCTGGACTCCAATCTCCCATCAGCCTCTGCAGCGAGGATGGCAGGGCTGGTCCAAGATGTGTTGACACCTGAAGCAGACTCCAAAATGGCACCCCACCCTCCCTGCCAAGGAAGAAGGGGAGGGAAGATCTACTTCAGGAACAAGGAGTGGGGGATATTGACATTGGGATCTGCTTAGGATTGCTATATTTCAAAAGGTAAGATTCCTGACACCCGCAAAGTTGTGAGCTTTCTTTAGGAAGACCCCAAAATTGTTGATTTTTTTTGGGAAACCTAACCCAATAATAGTGATTTTAAGCTTTTTGAGCTGTTTCCGCTGCTTTTTCCGTTGTGTTGCCCTACATCCAGGTTTTCCCTGACATTTTGATGATTTGGCAAAATTCCCCCCTCCCCCCTGACGCCATTTTTACACCTGCAAACCAGGACATGTCAGCCTAGATCTGCTGCCCTGGTGAATCCTGCTGCCATAGAAAGAGATGTCACCTTGTCTAGCCCTGGAGGATGACCAACAGTTAAGGATAATGTAGTCCAGCAACATCTCGTTCCCTACTCCTGCTTTAAACTTAAGAATGATGTGAAGAAGTGCTTATTCCTCTGCCCTTTACTTTTCTCTCCATCTTTGCCATGGCTTCATCTTACGCTCAGCCTCTTAGCTCGTCCCCAGAAATATATCTAACTTGGATGCCTGAGTCAATGGGCAAAATAGGGAAGACCATACAGGCCTCACATCATGAACAAGAAACCAAGATGGTGTAAATCACCCAAGGAACTTGGATGGAAATATTGAAATACTAAAATAAAAAATTAATAGAGCCCCCCACCTAGTTCTCACACTTAGGAATAATGAGACCTTGCCAGAGCAGAATCCCCTCATCATTCCCGACCAGACCAAAAGGACCATTAATCCCTCCCCAGTGCTCTGTTTCTGACAGTGGGCAGCCAAAGGCTGCTGGGAATTTCGAAAGCAGGGCCCGGAGGCCCCACCCTGCCCCCCCTTCTCTTGTTCAGACGATAGACGTGTGCCTGAAGATGGAAGTTCCATTTGCCAAGCCCCGCTAGAAGCCGCTGCTGGATGGGTCCACCACAAAAATCCCCCTGCCCCTTTCCCCTGTGCGCTCACCAAGGCCTTGGTGCCCACCAGTTCACGGCAGTGCCAGGGGGCTTCCTCCCGCCCTCACAGCACCATGGTGGGGATGTGGTGAGCAAGGGAGGTGGGGTGCGGCACAGGCAGGGCCGGCGAATGCGACTGCAGGGAGCCGTTGGGGGGCCGGTGCCTGGCGCTCTTCTGGTGGGCCCGCAGGCCGGCCAGCTGGGAATAGGCACTTTGGCAGACCTGGCACTTGTAAGGGCGCTCGCCGGTGTGGAGCCGGACGTGGTTGCGGAGGGTGGAGGACTGGCTGAAGCGGCGGTTGCAGAAGCGGCAGACAAAGGGCTTGTCCAGGGTGTGGATGCGCATGTGGGAGCGGAGGTTGCTGCGGGAGTTGAATCCGCGGTGGCAGATGACGCAGCGCATGCGGCCGGTGGAACTGGCACCTGCTTCAGCCGCATGGAAGTCCTCTGCAGGGGCAATGGACAAGAGGGAGAAGTTTAGGTTATTTCCAGCAATAAACCCCACTCTCAAGCAAAACATCATTTTATACACTCAGGCTTCATCTGTAACTATATATTTAAAACAGTTTCATACCGCTTTTTAAACACTCATGGCTTTCCCCCCCCCCCCAAGAATCCTGGGAGCTGTAGTTTGTTCAGGGCACTGTTATTTCTCTTCCAGAGCTACAATTCCCAGAGGAATTGTTTAAACCAGGCATAGGCAAACTCGGCCCTCCAGATGTTTTGAGACTACAATTCCCATCATCCCTGACCACTGGTCCTGTTAGCTAGGGATGATGGGAGTTGTAGTCCCAAAACATCTGGAGGGCCAAGTTTGCCTATGGCTGGTTTAAACCACTGTGATAGCTGCAGCTCTGTGAGGGGAATAGATATTATTTCATTCGGGTTGTGACTCTCTAGATAAGATCTGGTGAATAAGAATGCCTTTTCAGGGGATGAAAAGGTTTTACAGAGCAGTCCTACATGTTATGTACTCAGAAAGCTGGTGATGAGTGAACAATTAATTTTAATTATTATTATTACAAGTTACATTCCACTTGATTGTAAAAAAAAATCTCTCAAAATTGTTTACAAAAAGAATAAAATAACGAAATCATCAGTAAAAAATAGTTAAAAACAATTATTTAAAACTTTTTAAAAATAATAAATAAGCTAAAAGCCACTTTGTGTCTGGGTAGGCTTGCCTAAACAAAAATGGTTTTAACAGGTGCTGAAAAGAATACAGTGAAAGCACCTGCTTGTTATCACTAAGCGGGGAGTTCCAAAGTGTGGGTGCTGCCACACTAAAAGATCTGATTTCTTACAAATCTGGAATGAGTATTATGTGGCTCCTGTAACAGGGCCAGTTCTGCAGATCGAAGCAGTTGAGTGGGCCTACTTGTGACCTTGCAGGTAAGCTGGGTACAAGCTGCTAAGGGCTTTATATACTAATAGTAACACCTTGAACTTGGCCCGGTAGCAAATCAGCAACCAGTGATCTCTGAGCGCAGGTTTTATATGCTGATATGGCCTTACTCCTGTCAGCAATCATGCTGCAGCATTCTGCACCAATTGCAACTTCTGGGACAAGTGTGAGGGATGCCCCGCTTAGAGCGCATTGCATTAATCCACTCCTGAAGTAATGAGATATTGAGCCCCTGATTTTAATTTTAAAAAATTATATAATCCTATAGGGCCTGATCCATCCCCACAAATGAGCCCTCTTCCCTCACCCTGCCTGGCCTCAGTAGCTCATGTGCAGTGCAGGGGCTGCCACTTTGCATAGGGGAGGTCACTGTCACCCTCCAGTTCACCCCCTCCAGCCATCCCTCGTCTCCCAAGGAGCACCCTACCTTGGAAGTTACTCATGCCCGGAGCAGGTGAGCCCACAGATGGGGACGGATCAAGCCCATATTCTATATGTATGTCATTAATGAAATAAACAATGCAATTAATATTTATCATGGAGGGTCGTGCAGCAACATCAGTACCACTCTATATGCAACATGAACGAAAACTTTAAAAAGACACAGCCCGAATGAAATAATATATCTTAAAAAATTCATTGCATGCCCTCAGATTCCCAAAATTAGAAACCACTTCTCTCCTTTCCCCTGTTTAAATACTTCTCCTTGATAGCTTCACAGACCTCCTGTGGGCACAATTATGCACTGGATATTTATTGGAAGACTCTATCAATGCAGACCTGTTTGAGATCTGGATCTCACAACTCTGGAACTTAATGCCGATGGACAAACTGGCAACCCATATGTGAGAGAGTCGAACAGGCAAGAAACCTGGCATAGTTTTATTACATATGCAACATTAATGGGATATGGTTACAGGCCTCCAAGGGTATGTGGCAACTTGCAGAGTGATACCTTTGTTTATAAATTGAAAGTTGAATGTAATTAACTAGATATTTGGTACTTCTGTGCAGGAGGCAGGATTAACTGGATATGGATTGTTGTTTCTTGTATAAATAAGTGAAAATAATAAAATATTTTGAGGGGGGATTGCATTCCAGCAAGCCCCAGCAAAGTACGGTAAGATAAAAAATGGCAGCGGCCCAGTTGATACATTCGTTTGAAACACAACAGCAAGATTAAATGTTAAGAGCTTTGTCGGTATTATTTAAAGGCTTCCCCCGAAAATATACAAAGTGGCAGGCCTCCACCAGGAGACTACCCCCCCCATACACACAAGTTGTGATGCTGCAGCTGACAAACAACAGGAATTAAAGTGCATGTCTGCACTGCAGGATAAAAATGGTTACACCTTTCTTTTCCCCCCAGGGATACCGGTACCTAAAACATTTACAACAGATGGTATTAAAAATATGTGGCATTCAGCATCAGCTGGAAAAAGAATAACTCATAAATTGCATGTCAAAATGCTCGAAGGACCCTGAAAAATTCTGTGTGGTTTGGTGGGGTACCATCTTATGTGCATCAGACAGGTGAGACTCCCTCTCCTCGATACAGCATGGAATTTGACTTTCCTGATGGTCTTAAGTACTTTACCAACCTATTATTAAGTCTGTTCTCAGATATACTGCACTGCTTTTTGTATTTGTTTCATATAGATTTCTTCAAATTACAGTACTTTTTTTTAAAAGAGTGAAATAGAAACAGGAGGGACTGATTCCCACTTCCTACCCACTCCACCCTGCAAATCCCGCAAACTGGCAGAAGGAAATCCTAAGAAAGGCAAGTTTTATACAGTGCCAACCCTGAGCGGAATTCAACCATCTCCTCACCATGCTTACTCTTCTTCTGCTCTTCCTCAAGTCCCAGCACTCCAGGGATCCCCAGGAAGGTATTGTGGGAGTTCCCATACCAAACGAGCAATTCTTGATCCGGAGGAATCATCTATAGAGAGAGAAGAGGGGGGATGGCTTTAAAAGAGGGTTAGAAAAATTTATGGATGAGGAGGAGGCTCTCCATGGCTACTAGCCATGGTGGCTAGACTGTGCCTCCTTGTTTGGAGGCAGCAATGCTTCTGAGCGCCAGTAGCTGGAAACCACAGGATGGGGGAGAGCTCTTGTTCTCAGGTCCTGTTTGACGGTTTCTCACAGGCGTCTGGTCAGCTGTTGCGAGGATTGTGCTGATCCCTTCTAACTATTATTCTATATTATGATATGTCCAAAATGTCAGTCCCTGTGCTTAAGGGCGGCAATGTTTTAACCAATTAGATTAAGAGTGGGGAACACTTTTCAGCCCAAGGGCTGCATTCTATTTTGGGTGACCTTCCAAGGGCCACATGCCAGTGGTAGGTGGGTCCAGAGGAAAAAGTTAATGGAGCAATGCATGTAAAAATATCCCTTTGTTTTGTTGGCTAGTTTTCTCTGTCCTCCATCCAGGAAACCAGAAGAAGCATTATCAGACCTCAAATTCCCTCAAGCAGGGCCAGTGAGGGATATGGCCCTTATAAGAAGAGCTCAAGGGTGAGAAAGTGAGACCTGGAGGGCCACTTCCCCACCCTTGAATAAGATTAATCAGTTGGAGAAAAAAAGATCATCTAAGACATGCCATAATCATTCCGGCAGGAGATATTTATTTCTTATTTATATGTTTAATCTTTTGGCTGCACCTAGTAGAAGAGGATAGCCTTTTTGAAACCGAAAAGGAGCTTGCCTCTTCTGCCAGGCAAACAGCTGCAGTTAAAAATATATATAAAAATTCTAGATGGAAAGCATCATTTTAAAGCAGGCATTCTCTCCACTCTGAAATATCCATCACATACAAGAGGTTATCCAAAATCAGGTGACCAGAGAGGGGGCCTGCTTAGCACTGCCCCCCCACATTTCTGGGAATAGCCTCCTCACCGAGGCTTGCCCAGTGCTAACTATGATATCATTTCTGGTGCCAAACAAAAGAGAAAAGAAAGAAACATTTTCCAGGCATGGATGAAAAGGTTACACCAGCCTTTTGCAGAGAAAGGTGGTGCAATTTCTCTGCAAAAACACCCTCACATTCCACTACATCACACAGAGAGCAGTTATTTTCTTTTACGAAAGCTAAGTAGCAAAATGGCAAAAGGCGTTAGAGAGATCTTCTGCAGGAGAAAAGAACCTCCCCCTCCCCCCAAAATAAACCTACAAGTGTTGCTAAAATCTTAACTATCATTTTCACATTAGGAGGCAAAAACCCCGACATGAAAGATGGCACGTAATAACTGTTCTTAGCAGTTGGGTGTGCGCAGGCTGTGTTTGCATCTGTGTGTGTGTTACATTTCAGAATGTGCTGCAGGGGTAGACGCTCGCTGTGTGTGGTCTTCAGGTTCCAGCATTTCCCCACATTTGCAAAGCTTCAATTGTTCACTAAAGTGAAACAGATAGATCACCTAAAGCCAGCAGTAGAGTGACCTTCTGCCCTCCAGATGTTGGACTCCAGCTCCCATCAGCCTTGACTGTTCGGCTTCAGTGGTTGGTGGACAACGTAGTTTGGCTACATCAGAAAGGCAAAAAGCTCCCCCCCCCCTGAACTAAAGTCCTCAGTTGCAATCTCTGATGGGCACATGCACAGATGAGAAAGAAGTGGGCAGTTGTGGCTGCCACCCATTGGAACTGGTATGGTGTAAGGCAGGGAGCGCAACAATAGGTGGCGCCAGAGCCAATGAGGGGGTAGAGCTGATGGATTCCAGTTTTCTCCCCGGCTGAGTTCTACAAAGGCAACTCTGACACACAGGAGGAAGAAGCTGGTAGCCAGTTCCGCTCCATGGACTGAATTTAAGAAAGAAGGTAGACCAGTGAGGGCTGGCTGAGGGCAGACTGAGGTTGATGGGGCCACCTCCCTGTTTGCCCTAATGGTCCATTCTCCTATAGAAATTGATGCAGAGATGTTCTCAGCTGCACCTTATAGAAGAGGCAAAACTAAAAAGTGGGTAGCCTCTTAACATGGTTGTAGCCAAGGGGGAGGCAGGGGGTAGCTCCCCCCACCAATCAAGTAAATAAATAAAAATACTTAGCTAACTGACCAATCAAAGACAGCATAAAATCTTGTACAGGGAAAAGCATATTGTGTCAAACACCTAAAAGTCCACAACAAAATGCAATTTCCAATAAGAATTTCATAGCGCCGCCCCCTCTGTCTTCTGAGATTTCAAAGAAGAGCCTGCTGGATCAGGCCAGTGGCCCAACCAGTCCAGTATCCTGTTCTAACAGTAGCCAAGCAGATGCCTGCGGGAAACCCGCAAATAGGGTCCTAGCCCAAGATCACCCTCTGTGGTTTCCAGCAACTGGAATTCAGAAGCATTACCTCCTCTGATTGTGGAGGCAGAGCATAGCTATTGTGGCTAGTAGCCATGAATAGCTCTACCTGCCACAAATGTGTCTAATCCCCTTCTAAAGTCATCCTAGTTTAATGACAAAATGCCTTTGCATTTCAGCAGCAGAACAAGTATACCAGTAAATTGCTTTCCGTTAGCGCTACATTGGATTCAGTCCTATGTTTGTACATTGAACTCCCCAGCATCAGAAGAATAAAAAAAGTCTGAAGAAGCATCAGCAACTTAGGTTGAAGGCTAGTAATTTTGCTCTCATTACTGGTGCATTTCCCACCCCACACCCTCACCCTTGTCAGTAACACCCTTACCTCAATGGCCTTGTAAAAGATGCTGTTCCCAATTTGGACCACCTCCAGGTTCTGCTCCTGCTCATTTCTGGCACACTTGATATATGTCATCCAGCTGCGATGGTCCTCTTGGCTGGCGTCAATGAAATAACGGACAGTTCCATCTTCATTGAAGACCTAGAAAGAGGGGCAAGAGGGTTTCAGTCCATGAATCACACCCACCTACCACATCTGAATAGATGCATCCAGGTTATCGCACCCCAGACAAGGTATCATCAGTGTGTTGGAAAAGTTGTAGAAAATTATCAGGAGCATCAAGGTGTTTTTTTTAAAAAAAATTGGGCTTTAAAATCTTTCTGCACCCTACATAAAACTTATTTTTCTCACAGTGGCCAGCCAAATGTTCCAATGGAAAGCCTGCAAAACAGGACCTGAGTGCAACAGCAACCCTCTCTTCCTGTGGCTTCCAGCTACTAGGTATTCAGAAGCATTACTGCTTGGATGCAGAGCATTTAGCTATTGTGGCTGGTAGCTATGGTTAGCCTTGTTCCACAGTTGAACCAAGAGCTGCATGAAGAAGTCCTTTCTTTGATCTGTCCTGAATCCTCCAACATCCAGTTCATTGGATGCCCATGAGTTCTAGCATCACGAGAGAGGAAGAAAAGCTTTTCTCTATCGATTTTCTCCACGCCAGGCACAAATTTATACACTTATATCATGTCTATTATGGCAACCTAGTCTGTTTGTGTGACAGAGCCATCCATTCCACCGCCTCCTTCTGACTCATTCTTTCCCACAGGCATTCCCTGCGTTCCTAATAGCTGCATTAGTTCATAACCATAGAGTCTTCTGAGAAGGCCCATAAATGGATGCTGAAGGCAACAATGCCTCTGGAAGTTTGCCCACCCCCGCAAGTGATATTCTCAGGTACAACGTCTCTAAATACCTCAAGGACTGCCTCTCCCCATATGAACCGCCCTAGACCCTGCAAGCTTCATTTGAGGCCGTTCTTTGTGTGTCTCCTCCACAAGAGGCCTTGGGGGTGGAAACACAAGAATGTGTATTTTCTGCAGTGGCTCTCCGTTTGTGGAATGCTCTCAGCTTCCTGGCACCTTTTGCGTCAGGCAAAACCAATTAAATTGGCTAATTAAACGTTCTATGGCCTTTTAAACTGGGGGGGGGGTAAATGGTATTGTCTCTCGTGTTTTTGTGTTTTTATATTGTAAACCACCCTGTGATACTCGGATGAAAGGTGGTATAGAAAACTAATCAATAAAATAATAAATGGGTAAGTTTTATTTAGTTAGCCTGGCTCATAACCATTGATAGACTTCTAATCCTCTTTTCTAGCAATCTAAGATGTCAGTTCTCAAACATACACACTGCAGACCACTCAGAAATCACTGGGGGTGGGGATCATAGAACTGGAGAGTTGGAAAGGGACCCTGAGGTTCATTTAGTCCAACCCTCTGCAATGCAGGATGTCTCTCAGCAGACTTCTGAATAAACATTTATTTGTTCTGGAAATCAAAGCACATATCACTCACACTTTAACCGTTGTGATCTTGCCATTCTGATATGACAGGTGTGCCTGTTTTTATACACTGGATTAGCATCAATTTGTGGAAATTGTGGGCTGTAGACTAGGCCATTGTTAAGAGTGTTTGCTGCTCCAAATGGCCTCAATCTCTGTCATCAGGAATGGGAAGATTAAAGGAAATACAAGCCCAAGTATACATATTATGGGCTGTTCCACAACCTTAAGTAAAGGGATGTAGCTCAGAGCTAGAGCATCCACTCTGCATGCAGAATGTCCCTGGTTCAATCCATAGCATCCCTTCTTTCCCCTTTCTAATGGGGGAATGCCTGTTAAAAAAAGAGGCATTCTTCCATCTCTTGCATCCCATCTCTTCGTTCAGGGATAGAAGACCTGTGGCCTTTCAGATGTTGTTGGACTTCAACTCCCATCATTCCTGGACCATTGGCCATGCTGACTGCAGGGGTTTATGGGAGTTGGAGTCCCACAACATCTGGAGAGCTATGCCTTCCCCCACCCCTTTCCAAGAAGAGCCACCCTCCTCTCTCATGTGGACACACACATGAACACATCCTTGCTTTTTTACCTCCCACATCAGATTGTTGTTTTTGCAAAGGTCCACGTGCTCTGGGGAGATGATCCGGCCAGTGAAAGGTCCCATCTCTGTGCCCGCTTTGATCCAGGTCTTAGAAAAGATGCCCAGCCCTTCTCCAGGGATGGAACTCTGGGCAATAATGACCTCTGAAGGCAGCACCAAGCTGGATAACTTCTGGACCTCTGTGGGTCAGAGAGAAAGAGAAAAGTGAGGGAGAAAAAGAAGTTACACCAGTGGTTCCCAAAATTTTTGGGGAGTCCCAAAATGCTCCCCACCCTACGCTATAAAAAACATTATTCACAATAGCAGTTTCACAACCCACTAAGGAAGCTAATAACACAATAAAATTCAAAACAGCAATAATTAGTTGCAAATTTATTCAAAATCCAGTTAAAACAATTCAGTGGAATAGAGTGTAAAGAAGTCCACAAAGTTCTGATTTTCCCCATGATGACTACTGTACTTCAATTGTTGTTTTTTGGAAATATCAAATTATTTCAAGAATTTCTCCTTTTTTATTGGTGCCCCTGCTTCACGAGAATCAAACACAAACCCCTGTGTTGCAAAATGTAACAATCTACAAAAATGGAAACGCAACACGCAACGTGCTTAGGCTGCCCCTTGGGTAATCCAGCATTCGGAGCAAGCAGGAACAGAGCAATGGGAACTGCCTCATCTTTGGATCAAAGCAGCCCAGTATCATGTTTCCGCCAGTGGCCAGCAGATGTCTCAGAGCCCTTGTGAGCAGGTTGCAAATGGAGTCTGACATCTCCGAACATCTCAGCTATACTGCCTCTGTAAACTGAGGGTATGGTTAGCTAGCACAGCTAAGAGATTTGTCAAGAATTTTCAGCAATCCTCAGTTCTTGCTCCTGGTTAAAAATTCCACTATCATCAGTGGGTTCCCCCAATGCCTTTTCTCAAACTCAACTGTCCCCAATTTGCAATATGGGAATAACAACAGAACTACCATACAGAGTTGTCATCCGGAGTCCCAAAACCAAAACCTGTTTTTGTACATTAGGCATTTGAAAGGCGGGGGGGGGGGGAGCTCAAAATCATGATTTGAGGTTCTGCTACTGCCACCATTCGCACCAGCCACCTAAGGCAGACACCCCACTTTGCTTAATGGTAGGACCAGCCATTCAATGTTTTATCATTATCATGCAATGGGTTGCTCGTATCTTCCAAAGTATAAGAGCCCGGCTGCTGGATCACGCCAAGATCCAGGGGTGAAACTAAGCTTTATTTCACCTGGGTCAAAGACCCAGTTTGGCACACGCGCGCGCACACACACACACACACACACAAGCATTTGCGTACACATACACACACAGGCTGAGAGCCTCAATGGTGCCCCTCTGAATACTTCACACCACCACCACCCCTGTAGCTACAGCTCTGCAAAGGCCCATCTAGCCAAGCATCCTGTTCTCACAGGAGCTGAGCAGATGCCCGTTGTGGGAAGCCCACAAACAGGACCTGAGTACAAGAGCACTGTCCCCTTCTGTGGTTTCCAGAAACCAGTATTCAGAAGCATTGCTGCCTCCGAGAGTGATGGGAGAGCATAGCTATCAGGGTTAACAGCAATTGCCTTCCCATTCACAATTCTCACTGTCCAGAGGATGCAAGAAAAAAAAAACACAGAACACCTGGGATGGGTCAGGAAAAGAGCCCAGGAAAAATGGATTCCATATCTCACTATCTCCATAGTGAGAGGAAGGCAACTGGCTCGTGTGCCAGTAATATGAGCAGCCGATAGAGAAACAGAGCTCTCCCCCAGTTCATTGCCACTTTGCTTCCATTGTCCTCTCTTCGAAGAGATGCTTTTTTAAAGGTGAGGCAGGTTAAAAAGAGGCGCTCACCTCTCTGGTGCAGGCAGAAATCTAGCAAATTGCATAATTGTGCTGGTGGTACCCAAGCTGGAAATACAACCCGATCTAGGGACTGATTTAGGTGAGAGTGTTTGGTTTTAAAGCTGGCTGGCGCTGTGTACACACATTACTGGCTTAAAATGCACTGGGACCATTCTTTTTCTCAATTTGGATTGAATCTGGGATTTTTTAGAGGGGGATACATCAAAATGCAGCATTTCCTAAGAAAGGACAGGATAGATATGGATGGGGGTTAATGTCATGTGTGTACCCAGTGCTTTTTTTCGTGGGGGGACGCAGGGGTACGCATACCCCTAAACCTTTTGTGAATCTAAGTTTGGCCTCATTGAGGGCAGTATTTCAATATGAGTAGGAAAATGAGAGTACCCCTAAACATTTTAAATAGAAAAAACACTGTGTATACAACTTCCCAAACCAGTGAAGGGAGTGCTCTGGATGCAGAGTAAGATGAAGCGTATATACAGCCAGAGTCCCTGGAGAATACCAGGGGGTTATGGCTGCATTACTGTTTTGCATTAAGGGCTATAGGAGCAGGCTGGAAGAATAATTATGCATCTTTTATTCCAGTTCATAAAGTGCATATGCCACTTGATTGTAAAGAAGAAAGCAGTTTATAAAATTATGAAATGATCAGTTTTTTTAAAAAGCAGTTCAAAGCAACTATTTTAAACCTAAAAAAATAATTAAAATCAAGGAGAAGCTAAAACCCAGATTGAAAGACACATTATATGTCTCTCTGGGGAGGCTTGCCTAAAGAAAAATATTTTTAGCAGGCGCTGAAAATAGATTACAGCAAAAATGGCTGCCTGAGGTCAATGGGCAGAGAGTTCCAAAGTTGTGGGTGCTGCAATGTAAGAAGTAGGATTGAGGTACACTGGGTCCCAATTGAAAGACCAGTGTAAAACCGATTTGTTGGTTTATTAAAAAAAGTTTCTAGACAGGCTTTCAGTTCTTAAAGAGGTACAAGACACATAAGGATGGAGCACATTCACACAAAGGGAACACCCATGAAGGAATTGTGAACAGATGCCCCTTTGCCTACACAAACGAATGTTGGGAACTGTAGTTTTCCCCTCACAGAACTACAGTTCCCACCACCCTTCACAAACTGCAGTTTCCAGTGGTGGTATTATTATTATTATTATTATTATTATTATTAGTGTGCTTTGCATGTATAGTGTGTACACAACCTAACCCAAAGTATATAAATTCCTCTGGGAGATTTCACTCATTGCCCCATCCATATGCATAATGCATCGCAGAACTGGGTGCACTGACTCATGCTCAAAACACCACCACCACCGTTATTCTCAAACCTTTCCTCTGCCATCTCCTTCTCTGTCTAAATTTTGAAGCACCCTGCGGCAGGGACTTCTCCGGATTACATTATTACGGAAGTATCACGCCACTTGCATTAAATAGGCCATGCCCACCATGTATATTTAAAGCCTATTTACCGTAATGCACCTTTACATCATGTGGCTTCCCCCACCCACCCAGTATCCTGGGAGCTGCAGTTTGTGGAGGGTTCGGGGTAAACTACAGTTCCCATGATTCTTTGGGGGGAGCCATGTACTTGAAATGTGTACTAAATGTGCTTTAAAAGTATGGTTTGATTGTGGAGAATTATTATTATTATTATTATTATTATTATTATTATTATTATTAGGGTGTGTGCTCGTGTGTAAGCCCTTTTAAATTGAGAAAGATTGAGTATGTTAGATCTATGCCGAGTGAGAACTTAGCTCAACGCAGCCTATTCACTCCAGTGCATAGATGATCAAAAGCCAGGAGTGCAAGACGGCACAGGAACAGTTGTACTATCTATAAAACACACCCTGTTAAACCTACATGGCAGTCCCTGTTGCAAACACATGTCACTTTTTAAGAGGCGATTGGATTAAGAAGCCAACACAGTTGGTGAGTGCTAATAGTAATGGAGATAAGAGAGGGCTGCTGATCCAGAAGTGGAGCCAATACGAAGTTTGCAGAAGTATGAAAACCATTTTAAGAAAACTAAAAGAGGCACATCCCTCTTGTGTACAAATGAGAGCCATGGGAAATAAAGCTAACGGGGGGGGGGGAATAGGAAAGGAATGGAGTATTATGGTGAAGAGCACGGGTGGTTGGCTGGGTGGTGAATAACCAGCAAACATTTTATCACAAGCCTCACTTGTAAGTAATGTTTGCACACATTTTGGATTCCACAGCTCAACCTTGTCTCTATAACAAAGTACATCATATACACATAACGGAACACTCTCCCCAGGGAGGCTTGCTTGGCACCTTCATTATACATCTTTAGGCGCCAGGCAAAAATGTTCCTCTTCAGCCAGGCCTTGGGCTGATTAACATCTTATACACTTTTTAAATGTTTGGGCAGGGGCAGTTATTGGTTTGTGGGTTTTGTTCTTGTTTTTTATTATGCATGTTGTATTTTTATTTTGTATTTTATGTTGTGAACTGCCCTGAGATCTGCAGATGATGGGCGGGATACAAATTGAATTAGTAAAATAAGCACTGAACACCTGTAGAGCACCTCAGCACTCCACAAAAGCAGGTGATAGCGTGAGCCACATCAGCATAATGCATTGAGGAACGGTGTGCTTCCAAGCTTTGTTCTCTTGAAGAGATTTGAGTTATTCTTTAGCCATAAGGTTACAGCAATCTTTTTTTTTTAAATGCTTACCTCTGAATATCAGGCGCCAAGAAGAAAGAATGGGATGGGCTGTCCCTTTAAACCTGGCATTTGGCTGTCCTCCATTGGAAACAGGATCTTAAAGCAGATCAACCATTTTGTCTGATCCATCAAGGCTCTCCCTATATGCTCTTAAAATCACTTATGCTCCGGAAATGTAGCCTCCACATTCAGGAAATGGGCCAGTTACCAATTTGCCCATCACACACACCCACACCCACACCCACACCCTACAAACAGACAAATACCACCCTACAACAAGCACACAGAGACACACAATTGTCACAAACCATCACTGTTGTGTGTGGGGGGCCCTTCTCTGTTGAGTGGGACCCTGATGAGTGTCCTCAAAGTCTTATCTTGATGACCCCACAGACCCCTGCCAGGAATCAACCATACATACGTACTAGGAATGCACACGCTTTCGTGATAATCCACACAGACACACATCTACAAATCATGCTGAACACAATGCCTATGCGAGGGTGTGTGGAACACATAGGTCCCCCTTGCCGCACCACCCAACCACAGACCCCAAAAGCACAACCACTTGGCCCTCAGTTGCCAACTTAGAGAGGTGTGCGGATGTTTGGGGTAGCTGTGCATTGGGGTCATCGTGGAATATGTTGGCAGAGGATTATAGCCCACTGAGTTTTACTCAGAGTAGACACTGTTGGATATAAGCAAAAGTATTGGTGGCTCCTAGGTGTGGCTTTCTCCAGGAAAAGTATGCATTGGTTAACCAATTGGCTAAGATGTCCCCACTGAAACTTTAAGTTCCACTTCAGGGGAAGGGAGAACATCCATGGATAAGTGGAAGAGCATCTGCTATGAGTGCAGAAGGCCCAGGCTGAACCCCCACCCACCCACCGCAAAGGCATCTCCAGGGAAGGCTGGGAAGATGCCCCACCTGAAACTTTGGAGAGCTGATGGTGGTTAGTGTGTAGACAATACTGAGCTAGCTAGACCCAGGGTGTGATTCAATGTAAGACATCACTTTGTTTTAATCAGTCGCTTATTCAGAACCATGAGGACTAGGTCCTTAGTTATAGGGAAGGGCTGCAGCTCAGCAGCAGAGCATCCACTCTGAGTGCCGAAGATCCCAGGTTCAGTCACCAACAGCATCTCCAGGTAGAACTAGGAAGGCACCCAATCTGAAACCCTGGGGAGCTGCTGCCAGTCAGTGTAGACAATACTGAGCTAGATAGTCCTAAGATCTGGACTGGTATACAAGCAATGTTTGTGTTCCAGTTGTGCATTGAAGTATGATTCAACTCTGAAATAAATAGTTTTATGGGGACCTCAAAATAAGGCAAGTCCAGCCCTGTTGCATTGGGAGTGGTGTCCTGCTCATTTTGCTGAGTGGGGTCTAGACATCTGCTGTGCACAAGTCTTGCCCTGTTCCCTGCATGGACAATGAGAAAAACAGCTCTCTTTCGTCCACATTCATGGGGCCCTTTATTTGTTTCAAAGCAGCTCTGTTGGCCCACCTCTTTCCAGTGGGCTTGCACACCCTCCCCCTCATCAGTGTCACCATCAGGGCAGGACTTGTGGAGCGGATGTCTAGGGACCCTCCCAGCGGAATAAGCTGGAGCCCCCACCCCTCAAATGTGTAACTGTCACAGTTGGAGCTAAGTGAAGTTAATGCACATTAACAACTGAGCTGAGGAACACAGGAAGCTCCACATACTGTAGCTCCATTTTGTCTGCACTGACTGGCAGCAGCTCTCCAGAATTTCAGACGGGGGTTTCCCTCTCAACCCTACCTGGAGATGCCATCCAGGGTGGAACCTGGGAACTTTTGCATGCAAAGCAGGTGCTCTACCTCTGAGCTATGACCCTTGCCCTAAAAGCAAGTTAAGTTTCTATTCTTTGTTGTTCTGGGGAAATAAAAATATTTATTTTGCAGGAATACAAAACAACACACACCCTCACACACATAGGCAAATAGTCATCAAGTCCAGAGTTGAAAATTGTATGCTTGCTTGTTTCCCACAGGCCACTGTGAGAACAGAACCGCCAGACTAGACAGAACCCCTGGCCTGATCCAAGCAGAGATCTTTTGGGGATTCTAAACTGCGCCCCTGCTAACCTCACACACAGAATCTTTTCACTCACAGATCTTCATTGATGGGGTGTGCAGCACAACGCACCCTGATTGAGGCCCTGTGGGGTGCATATACCCCATGGAATGGGGTGGAGGAGAGCGGGTGCATAATCTTTTACAAGCCTCTCTTTCTAAGCCAACCTGGGAAAAAGTGGGATGTGGAACAAGGGGGTTCCTGGGCTGGGGGGGGGGGAGGGTGGAGAGGGTTAAATAGTGTCCATTGCACTCCATAAAGCAATTTGTCACACTGTTTAAAGTGATCTGCATTCATTTAAGTCCCTTGGATAGAAAATCACTAATTCTAAATTCATTAGCCTTTGGAGATCGCTGTTTGCCCGTCCATGGTCGGCCCTGAATGCCCTCAGAAACTTGTTCTAAAAGGCCCAGGAATTTCTCTGGACAAAATGGGAGAGATTAGCTGGTTGACATCTCCTGAAAGGCCACAGAATGGAGTTTTCATGGCAAATTAAGAAAGGAACAGTAATCTTCCAGGGAGGGTGGGGGGAGTGTAGAAGCAGGGAGTCACGGAGATGCCAGCAGGGAAAATAGACCGTCCTAGGATTGATGAATGAGGGGAAAGCACTTGAGACATTTTGAAGAAAAAGAAAAATGTGACCCCCCCATCAACCCTTTCTTCTTCTTCTCCCCACCCCCCCCTCCCAAATTGCCCTTTTAAAGTTCTTGGTTTAAGTGGGAATTTCTTCCCCCCACCCCGGCCCTCAGGTCAGGCCCAAGTTAACTAAATGAATTTAAAATTTCCTTTATCAGTCAGCTGCTATTACACGCCTAATAAGAATTTAAATGCCAAAGGCTTTTCAAAGAGAGGAGAGAATGAGGCTCATACTTTTTGGGGGGTGAAGAGCTAAATTCAAGAGGAAGATGGGGAGTGAGAAAGGCAGAATATATATATATATATGATAGATTTAAAAAAATAGATTTTTAAAAATAGATTTAAAAAAATATTTGGGAAGGAGGTCAGAATATGGGACAAATTTACACTCTGGTTATGTTGAGGGGCAGAAAAGTATATGTTTAGTTCTTCTGAAAGGGTGGGTGAGGGGAGAGGTTTTTGGAGATCATTCAGATAACACAGTGATGGGAAATTCCCAGTACCAGAGTGCTTTCAGAATTGTTCTAGTGGGCTTTTACAGAAGCGGGGGGGGGGGGTATTGGCTGTTTTATTTATTTCGTTTTGGGATTTTTATTTTTATTTTCTCCTGGGGGAGCGAATCAAGGTCTCTTGTGTATATCAGATCTGGCACTGATCCGTTACTTCATCCTTTTCTTGGGGGTGGGGGGGGGTGGAGAGCCCAACCTGATCAAGCTTTTTAGATTTCTTTTTGAGGACAGGTAAGGTGCTTCCCAGGGACCCAGGTTGTGCTGTGGGTTAAACCACAGAGCCTAGGGCTTGCTGGTCAGAAGTTCGGCGGTTCGAATCCCTGCGACGGGGTGAGCTCCCATTGCTCGGTCCCAGCTCCTGCCCACCTAGCAGTTCGAAACCACGTCAAAGTGCAAGTAGATCAATAGGTACCGCTCCGGCGGGAAGGTAAACGGCATTTCCGTGCGCTGCTCTGGTTCACCAGAAGCGGCTTTGTCATGCTGGCCATGACCTGGAAGCTGTACACCTGATCTTGGCCAATAAAGCGAGATGAGCGCCGCAACCCCAGAGTCGGACACGACTGGACCTAATGGTCAGGGGTCCCTTTACCCTTTACTTTACTTTAAGGTGCTTCCCATCCGTCCCCATCTAGGAACACATACTTTTGCTGTTGCTGCTGGCATCCTTCTGTCTCCAGGGACAATGGAAGAGAATGCTACGGTGGGGTAAAGTCAAACTGTTGGAGAGTTACAGAACCTGCTGTGGAAGCTGCCTTCATACTGACTCAGACCACTGGATCCATCTGCTCAATATTGTCTACAAGGATTAGCAGTGGCTTTCCCAGGATTTCAGGCATGGTTCTCCCCCTATCTGGAAATGCCAGTGAGACATTCTGCATGCAAAGCAGCTGCTCTTCCACTGAGCTCCTGGCCTTCCCCTTAAAAAGAACTAAGATTACAGTCCTCTTGGTTCTGAATTCGAGTTTGATTTAAGTAGGGACGTGGGGAGCTGCCTTCTACTGAGTCAGGCCAGTGATCCATCTAGTTCAATATTGCCTACACTGACTGGCAGCAGCTCTCCAGGAGGTCTTTCCCAACGCTACCAGGAAATGCCACTGTGGATTGAGCCTGGCACTTTCTAGCTCTACCGCACTTCCCTTTATTTCTGGGGTTGCGGAGAGCGCAAGGAGAGAAACTGATGATTTTGCGTGCAGTCGCAAGACTTTTACGCATCGCTGGTTAGAGGGGGAAAAATATTTTCGAAACCCATGCTTTGGGGGGAGGATGTGAAATGAGGGGTGGAAGAGGGGGTGCTGGAAATTACTCCGCACATTTTTCTTGTGAGCAGGGGTTCTAAAAGAACTTTGTGCCTCGCAGATTTGGGAAAAAGAGATCCCTGATGAATCCACAGGCGGAATGGGATACCTTTGGGGCATTTCTTAATAAAGGCACATTTTTGTTTAGGCGGAGCTAATACTGTCGAGAGCTACCTCGGGGCTTCATCGCGTCCGGTTTCAGTGGGAGAGATTTTGAAAGCGCGCCTCAGTTTTCCTCGTGGAAGGCAACCTCCCCCCCTCCTCCCAAAAAGTACGTCTTGGAGTCCCGCTGAATACTGCCCAGGAATGCAATACTCAGTTTATAGCCCTCTTTGATTTTTTTTAAAAAAAACATTCAAACTTCCTAAGGCTGTAACCCTAACCCATACCCTAACTTACCTGGGAGTAAGCTCCAAGGGATGCAATAGAACTTACTCCCAAGCAAACACGACTGGGATTAAACTTTCCAGCTGCCATCCTGACCCCACTTACCTGGGAGCAAGACCAGTTGAATGCAACAGGACTTACTCCTGAGTAGACACGGTTAGGTTTGAGCTTGGAAATTATTCTCTCACACCCTTCTGGACCTCTGTCCACACACATACACACACACACCCCGACCCTCCAGGGGGTCTCTGAGGGCGATAGACTCACCTCCAGAGAAGGACTGAGCCAGGACCTCCGCCGTGAAGGCCGTTTTGGGGTTGCTGTGTGCTCCTCCTCCGCCTCCTCCGCCTCCACCACCACAGCCCCCGGCGGCCTTCTCCTCGAAGAGCTGCTCGCCCAGGACGTTCCTCCACCGGCCGTAGAGGAAGCTGTGCAGGATGTCCGACGTGATCACCTCGGCCAGCGAGAGCCCGGGCCCCTTCAGCCCCCCCTTGAGGACCAGGGCTTCCGCGGGGAGCACGGAGCCCATCATAAGGACAAGGTGGGACGAGGCTTCAAGGGAGATGGTAGGTTTTGAGGTGCGTGGGAGTGTGTGTGAAAGTGGGGGGCAAGCTTGGAGCTGGGGTCTGTGTGGGGGTCAGAGATCCTGGGCAGCTGGCTCTGATCTGTTCGGGAAGAGAGAGAGAGAGAGAGAATGAGAGAGAGAGAAAATGAGAGGGTAGTGGGCTGTCCCAGGAGCAAGTGGAGACCCCAAGCCACTGTCTGCTTAGCAAGTGGCAACAGAGTCTTCTGGGCCCAGATCCTGAGGGCTGGTCCTATATATGCGCTCCGATGACCCCTCTAATTGGTTATTAATAACCCCCCCTCCTCTACCACCCTGACGTCGCAAGATAGACTTGTTCTACCAGAAGGAGCCAGCGCTTGAGAAAAGGGAGAGAGTGGGAAGGAGGGAGGGGGCCCTCCTCCTTTAGAGGAGGTGGGGGCAGCTGATCCAGGCAGAGCTGGGGGGAGAGGGAGAGGCGGAGAGTCTGCCTTTCCTAGCCCACCCTGAGCCCACCAATGGAGGCAGAGACAGAGAGAGGCAGGACGATGTGTAGGTGGGGGGGGGGAGAATCACATCTTTCGACACCTGCTATTTCCAAAGGTTCTTCCTGGCACACACAAAAAGCCTTGCCAGCCTCTTTAAACAACTCCCGGGAGGACTAGAGAGGAGAGGAGAGTTTACAAATTAAAATAATAATGTTGATAATAATCTAGGAAGGGATTCTGGCACACGCAGAGATCTCATCGCACCTGCAAGGTCCGGGGGATCTATCCCCCCGCCCCCGCTCGATTGGAAAGAGGGGTCTTTTCTTAAAGCGCAAAGAAGGGAATACTGAGGCTAGGATGAAATGGGTCTTCATTAATGGGGCAAGTGGAGAGCCCCCATACACCCGCCCAGAGGTGTAAGGAGCGGGCGATCGGCTGGCGTTCCAGCCGAGAAAGAGAAAACGGCGAGAATACGAGAACCGGGAATCTTAGACGTGAAACTCACCCGGGAAATGGACGAGGCGCGCTGCGCTTGAGTTGGAAACTGAGAGACAGCGCAGATCGGAGGGGTCCTCTCGTGTTTTTGAAACAATATGAATAAATATAGATAGATACTTCTCCCACGTGCCCCAGCTCCCAAATATTACGCAGACCTCCTCAAAATCTCGAATCCTGCTTCCCTTAACAAAATCCACAGCACACGCGCCTTAAGATGTTCGATTCTTTCCTAAGAGTTTCTGAGCTAGTGGAGACGGGGATCCGCGCCCTTCTTTGGACGCTCTTTTCCACCCAAGCGCTTTCTCTCCCAATCCGATCGCCAGATATTATGGACACAGGTCGTTTGGGGAAGAGACTGGGACGCCCGGCGAAGGAAAAGGGGGAGCTGGGTCCCCATAGGAAACTCGGGGGCGCTCTCTCTCACGCAAAGATTGAGGGTTGTTCAGGAAGGGCAAGTCAGATAGAATTTCAGTCAGTGTAGGATTAGGTGTGAGAGAGATTGAGAATAAATTGTTTTAAGCAGATAAGTCAAGAGGAATTTTCTGAAGCGCTGGAGCTTGTTCGGAGATCCTCTCTACCTAGCTGGATGGACCGGGCAGAAAGAACGCGAAAGCAGCTCTGTCGATCCGCTGCTCGGAACCGCTTTTAAGCGGCAGAAACGGGAATGTCTGAATAATAATAATAATAATAATAATAATAATAATACAAACTAGCCTTACAGAATTACCTGAGTGAAAATACAGAATGTCCTGGTCGTGTGCTGATTTTTTTAAAAGCAACAATCTTTATCTGTCTCACGCATAAGCGCTTTTTCGTTTTAAAAACGAAAATGTTTTTTCATAGTTGACGTTTTGAGGGATGATCAAGAAAGGAACCAAGGATTCTAAATAAAAACAAATATTCCAAATCTGTCAGTCTCTCTCTTTTTCAAATAACGCCGCCCCACTTTTTAAAATCCGGAGTGGAACTAGATTAGAGAGAGAGAGAGAGAGAGAGAGAGAGAGAGAGAGAGAATTTGTTTTTCTTACATTTCAGAACAGAAATCACCCCCTCCCCTCTTTAGTACCAAAAATGATAATGTCGACGGCTATCGTTATAACCAATGATAATTAGATACGGATCGGTTCCCCCTCGCCACCAATTAAGTTGTCTCAAACCGGATCAAGAGGCGAAAACGCTTTCAAATCCGTTTAGGCGCCTACGAGACAGGGGTCTAGGTCTAGGGTGTCTTCTTAAAGCTTCGCAAAGTGCATCATCCCTAAAACTCTCCGGCGGAATATAGGATCTGCCCTTTTAGGTTGAAGGCTACGGGACCGAGAAAGATTTGATTGACGGATGAAAAAACCCCAGTAGGAAACATTTTCATTTTATTTTCTTGCCGACATCCCCCACTTTTCTAACCGTCAGTAACAGAAGCAGATTATAGGGGCGACATGATATTTCTCTCCCTGGGCATAAACACAGTCCTGGGAGAATAGAGGGTTCAAAAAGAAAAAAACAAAACAAACCAGGCAGCCATCTGCGCAACCCGGACCCAGGTCTGCAAGTCCCGGACAGGTAATCGGGAGTCTCTTTCCCAGGGGAAAGGGGGCACTGCCAGGCTCCTCAAAGCGGCCAACTTTCGCTTAGGGAGGATCCGATATGTAAATCGGAAAGGAACTCAGAATTTCTATTATTTCTATTATTTTTTCTATTATTATTATTATTATTATTATCATCGTCGTCGTCGTCATCATTAAACAGAACCACAGACATCTGAAATAGGCTAAAAGCAACGCCTTAAACTCTGATTTAGGGGCGCAAAGTTTGTGAACAGTTGACACACACACACACACACACAGAGAGAGAGAGAGAGAGAGAGAGAGAGAGAGAGAGAGAGACGCACAAGCGCACGAGAGAGGTAGATAGAAGAAACACGGAGGCACATACATCAAGATAGACAGACTGACAGACACACACACCAGAAAGAGAATTAGACATACACAATTAGATACACGCAGAGAGTTAGATACATGCAGATAGATATGCACAAAGGTATACACGCACACACGATAGAGAACGAGCGAGAGAACGAATTAGATGAGTTAGATAATACACATCGGTACGCACACGTTATTTAGAGAGATACACAGAAAGTTAGATACAGAGAGACACACTGAGACACGCAATAGATAGTTATGCACAGATATACACGGTGGAGTTAGACACATATGCACACTCTATACATGCATAATACACACATATAGATACACACAGAAATACAGACAGAATAGGGAGTTAGACGGAAAGACGTATTAGAGACTCAGAGGTTCAAATTTACCGCGCCCCCCCCCCCCCGCAAGTCTTCCCAGCTCAGCAACTCCTCAGTCGTTCCCTTTGAGACCCTCACCCTTCCCCTCCTCAAAAGGTCATTTTGCCACTGGTTGGAGAGGACCAACTTCGCAATCGATGGGTGCGGTGGGGGGGAATAGAATATCTTCGACCTCACCGTCCCCTAAGAAGATGTTTTAGGTACAGAAAGATATAATATTAAAAGATTTAGAGAGGGAAAGCTATTCCTCAAATAAATGAGTAAAAAGTCTGTTGTGTCTTTAAAGCTCCCTGGATTTCTTGGGTGGAGGCGTAGGAAGGCTGATTTGCTTTGCCATTCAGGTCAAGAGATATGAGGCAGGGAAAGAACTTGCATTTGACTCTTGGTACTGTAGGACGCGGATTCTCACAACCGCTTTACACTGATCATCTACACAGTATTTCGCAAGACGTCGAGGTTGAAGACGAAAACGGAGCGGGGAGGGGAGGTTGGAAAGCTGGAAACCTCTTTCCTTTGACAGGCTTTTGTGATCGCTGATCCGGGTTCACACGGGTTCCCCATCCATACTAGCAAAGTTGCGCCTGTGCTGTGCAGTGCATGCGTTTGCTTGTTGCACGTACGGGTTTGTTTGTTTTTAAACAAATCTTTAGTAAGAAAGAAGCTTGAAACGGTGGAGTACAAATCACTTGTGAAGCATCGCGTCCCCGTGGCAGATTCATCAACACGGAGTAAAAGGATCTGATCATGGATAGGGTGTTTTAATTGCAGAAATTTTATTGCTAAATGAAAATTCCGGACGGGAGGAGAATAGAGTACTCTCTTTCGCAACAGGCATCCATCCACACTTGCGAGTTGCCACCCTTCTTTCTTGGGTTTGTCCCCGTGCCTTTAACGCGCCACGCGCGTTTGGGAGGGGAAGCTGCGCGTGGGGTTCTGATCCTAGGAAAAAACCTCTCCCAGCTGATTATTTTAGCCTGGCTGTTGCTGGTTTACAAAAGTAGGGGGTGCGGGTTGTTGACTTGAAACCCAATATGCTTTATCTCTGTAGATACTTTTTGCTTCTCCTGATCGGAGGACACATTGCAAGGGACGAAGCTCCCGTTCAGCAAAGACTTCCAGCAAGGTCCCATCAGCTGCTCATTTCAGGCAGGGGTTGTATGCGAGGAAAAGTTTGCAAATCACCCAGAGGGAGCTGATCAGGAGGGCTACTCATGAGCATATTAACAGTAAGGCTGCCCAGGAACTTTACTAGGCACCCAGAATATTCGGAGAACAGACACCTGTTTGTGGGCCATTTGCAAAGTTAGAAAGTACAGGTGCAAATGTGGGGTTTAAATGTCACAGGAAGTCAGTCAATTCAATGCGCCATCCAAAACATCAAAAGTAAGTTATTTGACTGTCAGATCTCTTCACCTATCAGAAAAGTTCTTCAGCTAATTTGCATCTAACCTTCGGTCACCTTCCAAACCAGTTCCACTTCAATTTGATTACACCCCCACTAACGTCAAAAAGATCCTCCTCAGAATCAGTTCAATTGTCCATCAGTTACTCCCATTTATTACTCCCCCAAGTCATCCCTGGGTAAAGTCTTCTCGATTTAATTTAAGAAGCACGTAGTTAAACTCTGGAATTTAGTCCCAGAAGAAGTAGCAATCGCCAGCAGCTCAGATGGAATCCAAAATTAGGCAAAATCATGAAGGACAAAGCTATTGATAATATCCTACTCAGCCACCATGAAAAGCCACACACCCTTCTTTTGATTTCCTCTGAATCTGTTACTCAGAAACACTCAGGACGATTCAGGGCCCAGGCTACATCAGCCTAGTAAAGGCTACCACCCTGGTAAAGTAGCCTGGATGTGGGACCTCATGGGGACTCACCTGCAGGCTGCCTTGGCTTATATCATGGATGGGGGAACTTTTTCAAAACTTCAGGCAACAGCCTTTAGGACAGCCATGTCTAGAGGTAAGAGAGCTTTCAAGTCCCCCCAGCCAAAATACATGAACAGGGGGACGGGGGACGACCCAGATTTAGCAGCCCATAACTCATCCTTCTTCAATAAGCCCCTTCACAGGAGGACAGCACTTCCAAGTTTGCTTCACATAAATTCAGGTGCATCCATTACCAAGTTCTGGAACACGCCCTACAGGAGCTGATGTCTAAGCACTAGACTGGCTCAGACTGAAAGCCTATATAACAGGTGAAAACTCTGTCCCTTTCTGGAAGGCCCCAATTCTGCCACGTGCCTACACAAGCTTCCTTCACCTCCAGAGCAGTCTTGTGCAGTTGGCCAGGCACTGAACCTGAATGGCCCTGGTGGCCACTCCATTAGGGCAAATGGGGCACTGCCCCACCAACCTCAGCATGCCCTCAGCCAGCCCCCACCTGCTTTCCTTTCTTACCTGCAACCAGCTCAAGGGGCAGCCCTGTCTGCCAGCTTTCTCCTCCTTAAGTCTCAGGTTGCCCTTGTAGAACTCAGCAGGGAGGAGGATTGGGGCAAACCTAGAATTAGTTTGTTCTACCTGTCACTGGCTGTGGCGCCACCTACTGTTGGGCTCCCTGCCTTCCACCCTACCAATCCCAATGAACACCATCCATCACTAGTCCTGGAATTAATGGGGGGGGGGCGGAGCAGCTGGCCCAAGCTCCACCAAGAAGCTGAAGCAGCCAGCATGGGATCCTTCAGTGCTGTGTCTGGAACTGTGGGATCTGGAGGTTCTTTAGGGGTTGCTGCTAGTGTGGGAGTCCACTGGGATATTTAGGGAGGCTTTTCACCAGAGGCAGCTTTAGGGCAGCACAGCAGTGATTTAGAACGGTGTGTGAGAGGCGGAGAGGGATGCCAAATTTTAGTGTTGCACAGGACACCACTAAAGTCCGAGAGCCCAAAGTCTGCCACAGCTTTCACAGACACCCTAGGAGGTTCTGGAGGGCACATGGTCACCTGCAGGCACCACACTGGCAAAGCCTGACCTAAACAGCCTCCATTTCTTCAGCTGAACTGCATGAGGTGCTTGGATGTGAGGCTACACGGGTGGAGTTGACAGAGGGCCAATAATGTTTTTATCTCCAAGTGACTCAGCAAATAGATTTCTTCAACTTAATGAGGAGCCTAAACTGACTGCCAGGTTTGAATTGTGGAAGGGATCTCTGGTAGGCACCCACCACTCAGACTAGTCCCAAACTGGTCTGACCAGCTGGTGATATCAGAGGCACTGAGTGGGGGTGGGTTGTGTTGATATGGATTGGGCTGATCCCTTATTTAATTATTGGCTCCACCTCTTTCAGCTTTGTCTGTGCCCCCTCTTTAAAGAAACACACAATCCAATCCAAACCAGTGCGATCTAGTGTGAACTTCTCTATTCTCATATCGTATCATATATCATCGTATCATATCATATCATGGAGATACATACTTGCCTGGGCTTTAACCTGCTGTCTCCTGCCCAGCTTTATAACGTTACAGAGACCGCAAGCTGGATACATCCCCTCTCTGAAACTGCAGTCAGGATATAGAAAATTCTGAGCCAGATAGACCCCTAGTTTGACTCAGGAAAAGTCTGATGTGGCCAGAAGCAAAATCAGTAGCCACTGCAGCGATTACAGCAATCATTGTGACATCATCCCCATGAACTTTTGTGGCCAAGTGGTCATGGTTTGGCAGCTGTGATGTTCAGGAGTTGTGAAAGTATGTGCAGAAGGTCAAAGAGCACCAGTTGTGGACACTTGGCTACTTGGTTGTGGGCACTTCAGGAACTAGCTCGGCATAGAGAAAATGGATGCAGAAAAGTTTTGCTCCCTCTCTCATAACATGAGAACTCATGGATGTCCAACGAAGCTGGATGTTGGAAGATTCAGGGCAGATAAAAGGAAGTCCTTCTTGATGCAGTGCATAGTTAGACTGTGGAACTCGCTCCCACAGGAGGTAATGATGGCCCCCAACTTAGATGACTTTAAAAGAGGATTGGACTGATCAATGGATGATAACAGCTGTTTAAAAGTGGAACAGACTCTCTCTCCTTCCTGGGAGGCTTTTAAGCAGAGGTTGGATGCTTTAGTTGACATTCTCGCATGTCAGGGGGTTGAACTAGATGACCCTTGGGGTACCTTCCAATTCTATGATTCTAAGGTTATCAATGGCTTCTAGACGTGATGGTTACATTCTGCCTTCACTGTCAGAAGCAGTAATACTTCTGAATGTCAGTTGCTGAAAACCAGAGCAGAGTACTCTTGTGCTTGCATCCTGCTTGCGGGTATCACACAGGCCTTTGATCGGCCACTGTGAGAACAGGATGCTAGACTAGGCTTTATAGGTCAAAACCAGCACTTTGAATTGGGCCTGGGAACTAATTGGCAGCCAATGCAGTCAAGCCAGGATCAGTATAATATGCTCAATACATCTTGCTTTGGTGAGTAACCTGGCTGCTGAGTTCCGCACCAGTTGAAGTTTTCAAAGTGTCTTAAGCGGCAGCCCCACATATAATGCATTGCAGTAATCAAACCTGCAGGTTACCAGAGCAGAGGACAGAAGTTAGGCAACCCCTTTCCAAATAGGGGTGCAGCTGGGCCACCAGCGGAAGCTGATGGAAGGCGCACTGCACCATCAAGGCCACCTGAGCCTCAAGCAAAAGCAAAGGATCCAGAAGGACCCCCAAACTGTGTACCCATTCCTTCAGAATGCACAAACAGTGCCTCTGCCTTATCTGGATTGAGCACCAGTTTGTTGGCTCTCATCCAGTCCATTACCAAGGCAAGGTTATGTTGAACCTCATATTTGGGTGAGTTTCTTTCATCCCGTATTTGGACTTAAGAAGAGCTACTGACCAGGGCACCCGGACTTTCGTCTCTTAAAGGGAGAAATGAGCAGGCTGCCCTGATCTCCATCTTCAGAAAAACATGAATAAAGTCAGGTTCGCTGCCACATACAGATATTCTTGATGGTTCCACAACCTCTATATGGACCACCTGCAGTTGGCAAACATCTGATTCAGGGATCTGTAAAAAACAAAAGTTTAGAAGAAGCACCTTAAACATGGGCCAGCATCTGAGTCCTTCTCCACCACCAAAATATTAAAGTTTGAAGTTCCTTTTGGAGAATGCTCATCTCAGCCCCAAGTTTTGTTGAACATCAGAAGAATGTGCTAGACAGAGACAGCCGAAGACATTTTGCCACTGTAGGCAAAGTGCCATGATGCCCACCAGCCCCACCCAACAGATCCAGGTCCCTCCCACTATTTGCCCTTTACATTGTGCCACTGCTGCTTTCAGCCCCATTGTCACAACTGTATCCTCAGTTGGTGCTAATAATGCCAAGGTTGTGGGTTTTATCCCCATATGGGCCACCTGCATACTCCTGCATTGCAAGGGGTTGGTCTAGATGACCCCTGGGGGTCACTTGCAATTCTACAATTATATGATTCTATGATTACGAACTCCACAAAACTGGAAATAGTGTCCCGGTTTGAGAACTTTACCTCGGTCTAAGAACTGGAAGGACAGATCCTGAAGCTGAGGCTCCAATACTTTGGCCACCTCGTGAGAAGAGAAGACTCCCTGGAAAAGACCCTGATGTTGGGAAAGATGGAGGGCACAAGGAGAAGGGGACGACAGAGGGCGAGATGGTTGGACAGTGTTCTTGAAGCTACTAACATGACCAAACTGCGGGAGGCAGTGGAAGACAGGAGTGCCTGGCGTACTCTGGTCCATGGGGTCACGAAGAATCGGACACGACTAAACGACTAAACAATAACAACGAGAACGGAATCCGAATGGTGGAAGGGCACAGGCGGCGGGAGACCTTATTAGGGAAAGTGTGCATCGGTTTAAGAACCGCTTTGGTTTAAGAACGGACTTCTGGAACGGATTAAGTTCATAAACCAAGGTACCACTGTATTCATAAACATTACTGCCTCTGACCATGAAGGTAGAATATAACCATTGTCACTAGTAGCCATCAATAGACTTTCCCGCCATGAATTTGTCCAATCCTCTTTTAAAGTGAATTTCAAAGTGAATTTCAAGTGATGTGTGCATGATATGCGCACACATCACACCAAACCCAGAAGTGACCTGAAACTGTTACAAAACTTTCACGAAAAGGGGTGGGGCAGGGTGTTTGCAGGCTTTTTCAATGGCATTTCAAATATATGAAATTTCATTTAAACACACGGTGCCTTGTAATGTTACCCCCTGTGTAAATTGGGAGTTTCCTGTACCACACTCACTGTTGGCAATTTACGGCAGATGACAATAGAACAAAACAAAGTTTATTAATTTAGAGATGAATGAAATTAAAAATGAAATTAATAATAATAATAATAATTTTTTTATTTGTACCCCGCCCATCTGGCCAGGTCTCCCCAGCCACTCTGGGCGGCCTCCAACAGACATTAAAAGACATTAAAATATCACAAGTTAAAAACTTCCCTAAATAGGGCTGCCTTGAGGTATTTTCTGAATGTCAGATTAAAAAATGACATGGACAATTTGGATTAAAAAATAGACAAAAAATTGGCAAGACTAGAAGGAACAGTTAATAAAAATAGAATAATCTTATACACAAGCATCTATAGAAATGAGGCAACTAACTGATAGTGGAGACTTTGGAAAGTAAAAGTGAAGTTATAAACAGAGAGATGGGCAGATAGTTGGAGAGTCTGGCATTAATGAACCTAAGAGAAAAGGAGTTCTACCTAAGATTGAGAGTGATTGCAGAAGAGGAAGGTGAATATATTTTTGTTGGCATCTGTTCGTCTAGAGACAATGGAGTGCACCTCTGGGAGTGAAGCCAAACCGCTGCATTACCAGCACCAAAGTGACCTTCCTGTGCCTTGGGTATGGCTGCCCAGATGACAAGACTCGCTGATGTGGTCCAAAGCAAAGGAAAGCAATACATTTGGCACCAGCTTAGCTACAGGAGTTGCCGGAAGGAGGCATACAAGGCACCATCCAACCGTCTTAGGGACTCAACTACACAGATTTGTGTAGGGTTTACTCTTTAGCCTTTCCTTCTCCTGAAGATACCGGTATATCACAGGCCGTGGAGGTTTAGGATCAGAGTTTTCCATCTTCTAGATGGGTTACCTTCTCAGGTTGATGAGCCTCATCTGCTCCTATGATATTAGGGATAAAGTTATTAATTCCCTGGCATGCATTTTGGAAAAAGATGTGGGCAATATGGAGGCAGAAATAAATAAAAAAAATACAGAATACACATTTTGCAAAATTAGCAACATATTTTATGGAGAAATTCAAACTGGAAATGGAAGAAATACAAGTGGATGAGACTGAAGAAACAGAATTGGGAGCTGTGGGTATAGGTTAACATTTAATTGAAGCCAGAACTTTTCCTTCTAGGAATAATGAATATACAATTAGAAAAGGACCATGGAACATCATTTCAATATATGATCACAGTGGTGAGTTTTTTATATGCACAAAGATGGAAAGATTAATAATTACCTACCATGGGGGAATGGTTGCTAAAATTATTGGACCTTTCTGAGGTGGTGAAGTTGACATGTTTAAGGGATGGGGGACGACAAGCATTGTTAATATTTACTAAAGATTGGGTATCCCTTTTGTGTAAAAAAGAAGAAGAAGAACTTGTGACATCTGGGTTTGGGGATTGAATAAAATATTGGATTTTAGAAAGGGGAATAGTTGGGTATTACCTTGGAGTGAATGTTTTGAATAATTTTCTATATATATACCTGTATATGTCAGACGAAGAATGGTAAGTTTTCCTTTCTCTTTTTTGTTTTTCCCCCTTTCCCTTTTTTCTTTCTATTTCTCCCCCCCCCTTTTTTTTAGTTTGTGGTTTTTATTTAATGTGGTCTAAACCACTGAGCCTAGAGCTTGCCAATTGGAAGGTTGGCGGTTCAAATCCCTGCGACGGGGTGAGTTCCCGTTGCTCGGTCTCTGCTCCTGCCCACCTAGCAGTTTGAAAGCACGCCAGTGCAAGTAGATAAATAGGTACCGCTCCGGCGGGAAGGTAAACGGCGTTTTCGTGCACTGCTCTGGTTCACCAGAAGCGGCTTAGTCATGCTGGCCACATGACCCGGAAAAACTGCGGACAAACGTCAGCTCCCTTGGCCTGTAAAGCGAGATGAGAGCTGCAACCCCAGAAACTAGACTTAACTGTCAGGGGTCCTTTACCTTTACCTTTTTATCTTCGATATTGTAAAATAAAATTGGATGTTTGATATTAGCTATTGTTATTATTTTCCAAACTTTAATAAAATCGGGGGGGGGGGAGAGAAAGAAGAACAGTTGACGAAGTTGGGCATTTTTAGGCTGGATAAGAGGAGATTGAGAGGAGATATGACAGCAATCTTGCAATATCTGAATGGCTGTCACATGGAAGATGGAGCAAGCTTGTTTTCTTCTGCTCTGAAGAGTAGGACTTGAACCAATGGCTTCAAGTTTCAAGAAAAGAGATTCCAAGTACCGGTAAACATCGGGGGGGGGATGTCTGAGCTGTTCAGCAGTGGAATGGACTCCCTTGGAAGGTGGTGGAGTCTTCTTCCTTGGAGGTATTTAAGCAGAAGTTCCTGCATTGCAGGGGGTTGAACTAGATGACCTTTGGGGTACCTTCCAACTCTACAATTCTTTGATTCTGTGTTAGGCTGTGGTCCTGCTTCTGGGCTTACCATTGGGGCATCTGGTTGGCCACTGTGAGAACAGGATGCAGGAGCAGTCCACTAGGACTCTTATGTTCAATTGGAGCCTCGGATGAAATACAAATCCCAGTCTGCATGCTTTCTAGAACCATTTTTAACTCCCATCTCAGGAGAGATAATTCAAAATCTCCTCTTTAGCACCACAGTCCCCAGTTCTTCCAGTCAGCCCTCCTTCCTTTATTGGAGAGGGAGGGTATGTCACCACAAGCACAGCCTTGAAACCAGAACCCTTCTGCTGCCACCAACAGAGGGTTGATCAGCCTCGATCAGCCTCTATCTGTGGGCAACAATCCAAATCAGCATCAACCAGTCTTTATCAATAAAGATGTACCAAATTTTGGGTTGCACTCCCAAACTCCCAAATTGTGACGCTCCCTTTCTGAGTGTGGGTTGGGAAAATGATGGTCATGTGGATCGGCTCTTAACTTTGAAGCAACCTCAATGGTGCCTGTGGGGAGCCCCCTCCCTGGAATAAATAACTGCCCCCTGCACAACCTTGCAAGGTTCTAAACCTCAGGCTCAAATCCACTTGCTCTCCTGCACCTTCTTATCATGCCTTTATTTTATTTTATTTTATTACCTTTCCTCCCCCGCCCCTTTCTCAATCTATCCAAAAAGAAAGATTTTGGAGGAAGCCAGTTTAATATTCATGACTGTTAATAGAGCAGACCCCTTTTCTTCCAGACTCATTGTTGCCCTGGTATTTCCTTCTCTGTACTCCCACAGTGATTCAGAAGGACTTTAATATTCATGGGTGTTAATAGAGAACCCCTAGTATATTGGGGCATTGTTCGGAGGTGTACATATTGCAAAGGACTCAATAGCCACTGTTTCCCTTTTCTCTTTCTTCTGCCCCCCTCCTTTCCCCCTCCCTTTCTTTCATTTTTTTCCTGCACTCCAGATTGTGATGGGACCCTCCCCCCTCCCTCCCCCAAGTCCTTTTCTCCTTTAGAAAAGGAAACATCTTTATTCCAGCTTTAGACTTTCTGGTTTCCTATTCAGAAGGCCTCCGAAATAATGTCAGGAGCAAGAACAGTGCATCAAATCAATCTTGCATGGTCTTTTGGAGACCAATTTGACATCCATGGAGTCGGGGTCTCTTTTCGCTAGCTTTTTTTTTTTTAAACAGAGGAGGGGTGATGAAGAAAGACGTGCAAAAGAAGGAGGGGTATTTTGGGAGGGAGAGAAACTAGAAAGAGCCCAAGGATGGAGTGATTTGAGGGGGTGGGTGAGGGAAGGAAAATGAGCAGAGATGTCAATGCGATAAAAAAAAAGATTAGCCCCCAACAGCTGCTTTGGGGTGGGGTGGGGTTAGCTGGGAGGGGTCTTTTCCAAGCTTTTTTCAGCCCCCCTAGTGCATGAATAGGGATGCTATGTCTGTTGTGGTGGGGGGGGGGCGGAGAAAGAGAAGAGGCAAGATTGATTTATGGTTCTTGAGCGTCAACATTTATTGCTCTTAAAGTGTGCAGGGGAAAGTCAAGAGAAAAGGGGGGACCCCCCCCCATGGAAAGGAGAGGAGGCCTTTTGTAGGAAAGGGAATCGAATGAAGAGCGGAGAGCTCATCTACAGGGACTGATGGGAATTTGATTGGCGGTGGGGGGGGTGTATATGTGTGATACAGATTCTTTTATCGTGCGGTGATCTCCCTGGCTCTTTTTTGGGGGTGGCGTCCGATGTGAGAGAACGGGGTTGGTTCTGCAGCTGATAACTAACTATTGGAGGGAAGGCAGATTTTCTTTTCTCCCTCAAAAAAAGGGGGGAGGGAAGGAGGAGGGAAGAGAAAGAGCCCTCAATAGCTCTTGAAGGCCTCTCTATGGCTACAATTACCAATTTGTGAATGGGGGGAAAAGAAAAGGGTTTCCCTCCCTTGAGTTTGTCCTCCTTTTCACCCCATATCCACACACACCTCTTTTCACCCCATGTATACAAACACCTCTTCTTTCCCCCTATCTTTTTTCTTTTGAAAGAAATCCACCCCAAATGATACTGGGTGGCCTTTCTGTGGCTGGTTGGTAGTTGAGCCACATGTGGCTGTGAAATTAATGGACTTGAGAATTATATAGATGCAGATTGATAGTTAGATAGACAGACAGACAGACAAGGATATAGAACGATTATTATTTATTACCTGTCCTTCCACCCTAAGGCTTTAGGGCAGGTTACAACATTGAAACATAACGTCAGAAGCAGCTTAGCATAATATATACAGGTGTAATGAAGTGGGGGGGGGAGAATAGGGTGCTCTTTTGGGTTACAGAGTTTATCTGCATTTACTGCTGAAAACGCATAAAGACAAACGCATTAAATGGGCCCATGTTAGTCACGCCCATTCATTTCAATGGGCCTACTCTGAGTAGGGCTCCTGTTGGAGCCAAAACCCTAAGAACTCAGGCATAGCGATTAGAGTGTTGAACTAGGATCTGGGAGAGGCTAGGGTTCAAATCCCTGCTCAGCTGTGAAGCTCACTGGGTGTGACCTTGGGCCAGTCACTGCCTTTCTGCCTATAGCCTATCTCACAGAGTTGTTTTGGGGATTAAATGAGGACTCGAACCTGGGCGACCAGGGTTCAAATCCCCATTTGCCCCCACGTCCGTGGTTCATTCTAGTTTCACATAGCCACATGAGCATGCAAAGCCTAAAACCTTTCAGGCAAAGTATTCGGACGGAAGTTGATTTAAGTTAATTAAGGTATTCAGAGTAGATCTATTTAAATTGATGAACACGACTCGTTTAGCTCCCATTAATTTCAGTAACACCATACATTGAAAACATGTGACTTCTCCCCTACAAAGAATCATAGGAACTGCAGTTTCCCCTCTGGGGAATTACAGCCCCCAGCACCTTGAACAAACTACAGTTCCCGGGAGTCCTTGGGAGAAGCAATACATAAAGGTATGGGGCATTTAAGTTAGGGGGCATTAAAAAAGGATGGTGAGGAGAGAGCCAGAGGCCCCGCCCCCATTCCCCACTAAGCGGAGCTCTGATTCCTTTCATTGACCCCCTCCTTCCCAGCAAGCCAATCGATTGGGACCCCCCCCTCCCCCGAGACCAGAATAGTTGGGAGGGAGCGGGAGATACATTTTAAACCAGTGGCTGAAAGTCTTCTTTTGAACTTTCTCTCTTCAATCCTCCCCCTCCCCAAAAGCCTCCCCTCCTTTCGCCTGTGCTAGCAGATTTCCTTCCCAACATCTGCTTGGCCACCAAATCTAGGCTCTAGGGCAGATCTTTAAGCCTCCCTGGTTAGGGCGGGAAAGGGGGGGGCAAGTCATTAAAAAGATATTAGCGACCCCGCGAAGACGCAGCTAAAGCACTGGGCCATTTATTGATGTAGTGGCTGGGGGCGGGGGCGAGCAAAAGGAAACCAACCAATTTCTTTAAAAAAAATAAAATAGGGATTTCTGGACCCTGGAAGGAAAAGGGACTCCTGCCTGCGCTGACTTTAACTGCCCCCCGCCACTTCCAATGGGTCCTTTTAGGAAAAACGCCGCCGGTGTCTCTTGCAGCTGAACCATCTGGGAAGGGGGCTTGACGGGCTCCCCCCCCCCCGCCCATCAGCCTCTGCCTTGCTGCTCTTCCGTCAGTTTCCTGCCTTCTCCTCCGTTCCCCTCTTGTTGAGTTCTTGGGACATTTCCTTTCTCTTCGTTTTCTATCTCTCACCCTCTCTCCGCCTCCGTCAAACACGCGCGCCCACATTCATTCTGTCTCTCACCCACTCCTGCCTTTCTCATCCCTTCTATTACGACGGCGACGACGACTACTAAATTACTATTATTTCTGTAAATATTCTCATTATTTCTAAATAATAATGGATTTGACGCAGAGTGCCCAAACAATGGGTCTGATGTATCCAACTATGTTTTACTCAGAGTTGACCTATTGAAACTAATGGAACCTTAGTGAGTCGGGTTCATCGAATTCAACGGGTCTGCTCTGAGTAGGGCGAGCAGCGGATACAGCCCAGTTCTTCCCTGCCCGCGCCCACCTCCTCGAATCTTTTCCATGCCATCTCTCCGCATTGACCAACAACAAAATAAAATTAAAACCATCCTCTTTATAAAAGAAAGAATAAACTAAGCCTGGAGGAGCCATCGGGTCCCTTGCCAATGGAAGTCAAGCTCCCAAACTCTCTCTTCTCAGCCTGAGATTATGCGCTCTCTTTTTTATTGGGGTCCGCTCCCCCCCCCCCCGCAAGGTGTCATAGACGAGCACGTTCTTTCAGATTTCCCAAGCTCACAAAAGGCCAAGCTGCTGTTTGGGGGTATTTCCCCCTCTTCTGCTTTCTGGAAGCCCCCGCCCCAAGAACAACAACAACAGCAGCAACAAAAGAAAGAAATAGCCAACGTTTTTCAACAGCTCTAACTCAAGGAGGGAGCGGAGGAGGCGCCCCTTTTAACTAGAGGCGATCCGGGCCTGGGAGGAGAGGGGGGGGGAGCGCTTGTTTGTAAGGATCACGTTTAATTAGCTGTGGACAATTCGGGGAAGACAAAAGCACCTCAATCTGGATCCAATCCGAAACTCATTTGGAACAGCCTGAACAAAAAAAGAAGAAGAAAAAGAAGAGGGGATCAAGCAAAACAGTTACAAAGGGGGCTTTCTTTGGGGAGGGTGAAGAGGAGAAGGCAGGTGACTGGCACGTGGAAAAGAACAAGCCTCCGTCTCCCCCCCCCCCCAGGTCCGAGGTAGGACTTCAGAAGAGTTTTTCAAAGCTGCTTCAACATCCTTGACGGGGCTCGCCCATTCTCTTAATGGGGGGGGGGGGAGAAGACAGGGGAAGGAACTCTCTTTTTGGAGACCAGCGCCTTTTCGCCCGAACGCTTGGGAACATCGCCAACTGTTCTGCGCGCCCCGGCCGTTCCACGCCTGGAGACAATGCCTTTGGGAAAGCGGGCCTAGGAGGGAAGGAAGGAAGCGGAGCTGGGGAAGAAGGGCATCATCATCCAATTAATGTTTTCATCTGGCATCCAAGGAAGCTGAATGTTGAAAGTTTGGAACAGATAAGAGAAAGTCCTTCTTCACACAGTGCATAGCTAAACTGTGGAACTCTCCGCTCCCCCAGGAGGCAGGCAGTGGTGGCCACCAAATTGGATGGCTTTAAAAAAAAAGGTCCATGGAACAAAAAAGCACCATGGCTGCATTCTACCTCTATGATAGATGGCAGTAAATGTTTCTGAATACCACTTGCTGGAAACCACAGGAGTGGAGAGTGCTTTGTGCTTGGGGTCCTGCTTGTGTTGTGGGTATTCCATTAGGGCATCTGGTTGGCCACTGTGAGAATAGAACACTAGACTGGAACATTAAGTGCATAATTAAACTATGGAACTCCCTCCCGCAGGAGGCCGTGATGGCCACAATCTTGCATAGCTTAAAAAAAGGAATGGGCAATTTCATGGAGGAGAGAGCTATCAGTGGTTACTAGCCATGATGGCTGTGCTCTGCTTCCGGGTTGGAGGCAGCAATACTACTTCATACCAGTTGTTGGAAACCACAGGAGTTGTTGGTCCCTGTGAGAAAAGGATGCTGGACTAGATGGGCAAATGGCCTGAGCCAGCAGGCTCCATTTATGTTCTTAAGGGCACATCCCAGCTGGGCAAGAACATTTGAGGCGTGAAGCAATGGCCTTGGGAAGGGTTATGGTGGCCAAGTAGAGAAGCCCAAAGGGCTAAATTTGGCTTGAGATATTTGCCACCCCACCTTCTTTTGAGCACCAAGCCCTTGCTCCGGTTAGGTAAATAAACAACCCTATCAATGCTGGCAAGAGCTTAGAAATGAAAAAAAATAAACATATTTCCTTTTTAAAGAAGGAAAAACATGGTATCAGTTGACCCCCCTTACGCCTATTCAGCTACACTGATTGGCAGAACTGGCCTTGTGACAAGCAATGGCCATTCCACATTTGTAAGAACTTGCTGTTTTAGTGTGGCAGAACCTATCCCTTGGAACTCCCTGCCTATTGACACCAGGCAGGTGTCTTCACTGCACTCTTTCCCATCACCTGCTAAATTCATTTTTGTTTAGGCAAGCCTGCCCAGATACTTAGGGAGTTGATGCGAGTCTTAACCTGTTCTTAGTCTGTTGTTACTTTAACTTTTTGAATGTCTTAAATTATTTTTGTTAATGTTCCTTAAAGAAAAGGTAAAGGACCCCTGACAGTTACGGTAAGTCCAGTTGCGGACGACTCTGGACTTGCGGCGCTCATCTCACTTTATTGGCCGAGGGAGCCGGCGTACAGCTTCCAGGTCATGTGGCTAGCATGACAAAGCCGCTTCTGGTGAACCAGAGCAGCACACAGAAACGCCGTTTACCTTTCCGCCGGAGCGGTACCTATTTATCTAATTGCACTTTGATGTGCTTTCAGGAGCTGGGACCGAGCAACGGGAGCTCACCCCGTCAAGGGATTCGAACCACCGACCTTCTGATCGGCAGAAGTGATATTTTTATTGTTTTGTCTTTTTCGTAAGAAGCTTTGATACTTTACAACAGAAATACAGTAATAATAATCAAGCGGCGTACAAAGTTTATGAAATAGCTAAGTTAATAAATAAATGTAGGGGAGACACTTTGCAAACTTCCAAGAAGCAGGGCTCATGTCGTCTTAAAATTAATTGCCAAGGTCAAGGATTTGGAAGTAGTGGGCAGCAACCATGTAATCAATTGGCACGCCATGCTGTGCATTAATGGCCTCCACTTTGAAAGATGGCACTCGGGGGATTTTGAAAATGTACCTGCATGGTGCCAGCCACCCAGCAGTCTGATCTTGGAGTGGCTGAGATATTTAAAAAGCCCATTTCATTCCCAGAGTCTTGACTTCTCTGCAGTCTCTCTGGTTCCTGTGTAAACATAGCCCAGGTCCATCAACAGTCTGATTATCATAGCGGAGAAGAGATTCAGGCATTGTGTCATTCTCTTTGCCTCTGTGGGCATCACCAGAACCATAGTGAGATATTTATGCTCCTTTTTCCTCTCCTATAATGATATTTTTTTCAAGATCACTTTAGCAAATAGTCCCGCACATTTTTAATGAAGTGGAAAAGGCAGCTTTGGGGTGAATGCGCTGTGTTTCTGAGCTATCCCATCAGTTCATAATAGGGTCTAGGGAATAGATGAATTGCTCGGTTTTGGCTTTTTGCAGATTCTCATTTTAAAATTATTATTATTATTATTATTATTATTATTATTATTATTATTATTATTATTATTATTAAATCAAAGCCAGTGTTCTGTAGTGGCTAGAGTGTTGGACTAGGACCTGGAGACCAGGGTTCAAATCCACCACGCTGCCACAAAGCTCACTGGTGAACTGAGGCAAGTCACTGCCTCTCAGCCTAACCTCATCGCAGGGTCGTTGTGGTGTTTAGATGAGGAGGAGGAGAACCATGTTAGCCATTTTGAGATCCTTGGAGAAGAAGGTGGGATATGAATAACTAAGTAAAACAAAAACAAAACAGTGTATATACAAAATACTCCAAATCAGCAAAATGGGGTCAATAAATTTAGCCTGGCACAATCTCACACTTTGTACAACTTGGCATTTTGAAATATATATATATATATAAAACAATTAAAGAAAAAAAACCTAATGAATAAGACTACCAACATACTAAGTGGGTTCAAGTTTGAATTTCAAACCATCAATAAGATAGATATTTATCTGTGTCAATTTCCCATTTTGCTCATAATATTGATTATAAATAATAATAGGTTTGTAAAACCCATGCTGCTCTGTAATCTTATATGATTCAAAATGTTTATATTTGTGTACATTAAGTTTGCGGCTTTTGAAAACTTTTAAAATTATTTGCTTTTTTTTAAAAAACCTATAGAGTTTGACTTTTTTGTTTTCATTCTCAGATTCTTGCTTTTTACTTTAAATTTAGTTATATGCATTTCAATGAAAATTCATTATTTATATCAACCAGCACCACCCTATCTATCAGCAGTGAATTTCTCTGTGGTTTTCTATATGGTTTTGACTAAAATACACATTTTGATGAGCAACCCCCCCCCGAGATATTGTATTCCTGTAAATCACTTTCATGATTATACCTTTTTTTCTTTTTTTCTTTTTTAACACACAATTTCCTTTAATATATGCATTTGTTTGATATTTGGGGGTTGGAGAATTGCATTGCAAAATTCACAGAAGGGCGAATTACAAAACCTGGCTGCATTTTGGTCTATGAAGCACAAATTAGGTCGTTTCTCATCAAAGTGAAAAGAAAACCCAGGGTTGTTGTCCCCTCAGTGTTTCTCAGAGTAGGCCCAATGAAATTATCAGGCCTAAGGTAGCCATGCCCATTCCTTTCAATGGGCCTACTCTTAGTGGGTCTAACATAGGCAATAACCCTGAATTCTCTCCCCTACCAGGGTCTCAGGCAGAGAAGAAGGAGGAGGAGGAGGAGGAGGAGGAGGAGGAGGAGGAGGAGGAGGAGGAGGAGAGTTTGGATTTGATATCCCGCTTTATCACTACCCGAAGGAGTCTCAAAGCGGCTAACATTCTCCTTTCCCTTCCTCCCCCACAATAAACATTCTGTGGGGTGAGTGGGGCTGAGAGACTTCAAAGAAGTGTGACTAGCTCAGCATCTGCATGTGGAGGAGCGGAGACACGAACCCGGTTCATCAGATTACGAGTCTACCACTCTTAACCACTACACCACACTGGCTCTCAAGGTCCTTCCTTACTCTCCAAAGAGCTCTTGGACAGAAAAAGCTTCAGGGTGGTATCCTACACTCAAGAAAAAGGGAGCCCCCACCCCAACAATATGAAACACCCATCACATCAAATTGTGGTTCCTCACAGGCTGCTGATCTAAGGCAAATCAAACAGATATACAGTACAATTAAAATCTGCAGCATTTTAGTGCCTGCCAGCAGTAGCAGGCCTACATTTTGGAGGCCCCTTCACAAACAACAAGGTCTGTTATCTTCTTCACTGGAGTTGCTTCACAACAGATCAACCCAATTTTTAAAATTTAATTTAACTACTACATCTCAGATTTTGATTAAAATTGCTGTGCTGGATGGTCTCACAGATCAAAATCCTATGCCTTATAGTTTTTGAGTTATGTGAAGGGATGAAAATTAATGAAGCTTAAATTCCAGGACCCCTAATCCCAGAGGTACCAGTTTTGGGGCCCTTCTGGGATTAGGGGCCCTGAAATGTAAACTTCATTAATTTAATAGTAAATCTGCTCCTGCCTGCTAGAAAACATCAAAATTTGATTACTATAATGCGGTCTGTGTTGGGCTCCCCTCATGCCTAATCTGGAGGCTTCAGCTGATGAAAAAACTGCAGCTAAACTCTGGATGGGGACAGCCTATTGCCAGCACATAACAACAGCGCTCAAAAGTCTGCCCTGGTTTCTTAATTCATGAGGCCCTTAGCATCTTGGGTCCAGGATACCTCAGGGACCACCTGACCCTTTATGTCCCTGCCCAGTCACAGAGGTCTGTTAGCAGGGGAATAGTGGGGGAGCAGGGGGGGCTGTTGCCCCAGGTGCACAATCTGAGGGGGCACGAACCAGGCGCCCTCTGCAGAGATCCCCATCATGCTCTGCTTGCAGTGGGGGCTGGAGAGCACAGAGGATGAAGATCACTCTCTGCTCGCCCATTGGTGGCAGGGGCTGGGGAGTGCAGAGGGTGAAGAGCACCCTCTGTACCCCATACCCCCAGCATGTGTGCAATCCTCCCCTGCTTGGGGTGTGTGCACGCACACCCGCCCAGGACACTGGCAAGCGGCACTACGCCCCTGGTTGTTTGTGGGTCCCCTGTGACTTGGATCCACAGCTCATATCCATCAGAAATCATGCTGCGTTCAGTATTATAGGTCCAAGTCTGTGGAACTTCTTCCCACCTGAGATCAGACAGGCCTGCTTGAAAAACACTTATCTATCCCAGACAGGTTTTTTTTAAAAAAATTGAAGCCTGGTTTTATAGTTTAAACTTATTTTTTACCCTTTTTCTGTACTGTTTTAAAATTTCAGACAACTGAGATAAGAGGCAGGATGAAACATAACCCAGATAAATGGTTATTATTTTGAATTACGAGGGGGCACTATAAGCTTTTCAGTGTTTTCGGTGTTCCACTAGTCCTGGAAACACACCTAAAGATGAAGAAAGACAAAGGGGCACCTTTTTAACTTTTCCCTGTTGACAAGTGATCTTCTGAGTGATGCTTGAAATATATACTAGGAAAGCCACCCCTTCCTGGCTTTCCATTTTAACCATTGCCTGCCCACCTGGTCTGCGAAAACAAATAAAGACCAAGAACTACAGGAAGATTGATTTCCTGCCTGGGGTTCTGGATAAGTTTAATATTCTCCAGTGAATAGCCCAAATATGGGTCCCTGCTGCTGGGAGTGTGAGGTGGGGTAGGGGTAGGGCAGCTAGGTTGAGTGATGCACCCCAGACAATGGGAAGGACCCAGTTAATCGCTTTGGGGCAAAAAGGACACCTGCACCCAGGGATTAGGAGAGCCATCCAGGAGGGACAATGAGAGATCAGAGGCTTCATGCTCTCCCCCTCCCCGCTAAAAAAACTAATTGAAAGAGGATTTCCCTTGGAGATAAGGGAAGGGGTGGAACAAGGATTTCTAAAGCAGGGGGGTTGTGTTTGTGTGTGGGGGGGAGTGTGGAATTAAGAGATGGATACAAGCACATTACAGGATGTACCAAACTGTACCAGAATTTTTCATCAGTTAATTGGTTGGATTAATTGTTTAAAAGTTTTGGGTTGCATCTGGCAAAGTTTACTTGGAGGAAACCCACTGAAATTAATGGATCTAATATAAGAACATAAGAAGAGTCTGCTGGATCAGGACAATGGCCCATCTAGCCCAGTATGCTGTTCTCACAGCGGCCAACCAGATGCCCCAGCAGGGAAACACTCAAGCAAGACCCAAGCAGAGCAATTCTCCTCCTGCTATGGCTTCTTGCAACCGGTATTCATAATCTTTTCTGCCTCTGACCTTGGAGACAGAGCACAGCCATCCTGGCTAATAGCCATTGATGACCCTCTCCTCCGTGAATTTGTCTAGGCCATCTAGATTGGTGGCCACCCTTTTCTCCTGCGAGAGTGTTCCATAGCTTACCAAATGGGCTGCATAAAGAACTTTATTTTGTCTGTCCTTAATCTTCCAAAGTCCAGCTTCATTGGATACCCATGAGTTCTAGTGGAATGATAATGTTTTCCCATCCACTTCCCCCAGGCCATACATAATTTTCTAAACCTCTGTCATGCCATGTCTATCATGGTATCCACTTCTCACAGCAGCCAACCAGATGCCTATTAAAGGGGAACTTACATGCAGGACCTGGGTGCAACAGCAACTCTTCCCACTTGTGATTCCCAGCAACTGGTAACTCTGACTGGGGAGGTAGAACACAAGCAGAGTCTGGATGCTGGATCAGGCTGATGGCCCCATCTAGTCCAGCACCCTGTTTTCACAGTGGGCACCGAGAAGGACCTGGTCCAACAGCACTCTCCCTGCTTGTGATTCCCAGAATCTGGCATTCAGAGACATGCTGCCTTAGACATTGCCGCTTTTTATTTTTTATTTTAAACCATTTGGATACCAATGTTTAGATTTTATATATATATGCTGGTTTGCAAACACACAATGCAAGCTTTGCAAAATGGAGTGAGAATTTTTCATTGTGATGACATTCAGTTTTGCTTGAGCACCCGCTGCCCTGGTAGAATCTTGCCCCAGCTGTTTTGCCTTTCATGTCATAAAGACAAGTGAAAATACACACACACACGGCCCAAATCGCTGTAGAGGAAAGTGTTGGCGAATGGGTGTGTATGTGTGTGTGTGTCCAACCCACACCCCCTTGAATCCTATCAATAAGTTATAAATACGGTGAAGGGAAATGAGATCCCAATAAATCAGTGTATTGTCAAATGAAAATACTTAAGAGTTAAATAATGCTTGGGCCACCAGCAGCGAATCTCTCTCTCCGCTCCACCCTGAGTTATACTTTGCTAATACAAATTACTGTAAATAAGAAGGGTGGGGGAGAGAGAGAGCGATTTAAGCACACAGGTTGCTTATGAGGAGGCATGCAAGGGAAGAGACCTATCTCCTTTCGTTTAAGAATGACATAGAAAATCTATTTTCATTTCAAAGAATGTTTGGTACATAACCCACACCGTGAGCCTCTTCATGTTTGTTTGGAAGTAAATCTGTGTGCAGCAGGGATTGCTCCCATGCAAGGCTGTGATCCTTATCCAATCTACCTGGGAGTAAGCCCCATTGACTTCAATATGGCTCATTTCTGAGTAAGATCCAAGTGTGGGGAGCCTTTGGCTCTCCAGATGTTGCTGGACTAAAATTCCTATCAGTTCCAGCAAGCATGGCCAATGAATGATGGGAGTTGGAGTTCAGCAATATCTGGAGGGCCAAGGGTTCCTCACATCTGATCTACCTATTCTGAACAAATTCCATGGGGCTAACTTACTGCCAGGTAGAGAAGAGGGAGAAATCTGAAGCAGTTCTGTGCTTGAAAGACTCATAAACTTGAAAGCTTTGTTATCTCTTGGTAGAGTAAGATGGGTTCATAAATTACCTTGGTACTCTGGAAGTAAAGGATGTGGGGTGGGGAGAACTGAACTCAATTCACATTTAAAGGTGGATCTACCTAATTCACACTTCCTGAAACAATACATAAACTGAAAAGCAGCCATCCTTTGAAATTCACACTTCTCAGAATTTTGCAATGCAATTCCCTAGCCAAGTAGTGTGTACAAAAATTCACATACAAGGGTACAGAATGCAGATAAACACATCTGTTAGGGAAAATAAACATACAAAATACATTTTACTAGGGAGCACTGCTTTACAAAAACTGTGTACTGTATATTGGAACTGCATACAAAAATGTGTGTTGGGGAAAATTCATGTTAAAATGATGAACATTCATGAGAACTTAAAAAAAAAAACAAATTTGCAAAAACTGAGCAGGAAATGTGAAAAACTGAATTTAAGATTGAAAAATTGAGTGGGGGCAGGAGAGATGGATTGGTATATTCACCACCACCCCTGTACGCCTGGAAAGATGGATTAGGATTGCAACCTCAGGCATCAGTGAACCCGATCCAGAGATGTGCGAGTCCGAAAGGACAGATGGTGAGATCTAGATGCCCAGAGGACGGATACCATCAGCTTTCTTTCAGTATGATAAATATTTATTCTTGCAATGTTGACAGAACAATATCCAAGCAAAAGAATATGTATGGAAATAAAATATCCACTTAAAATGAAGACTAGAGCCACAGCCGTTAGACAGAGGATATAGAAGGTCCCAAGTTCAATTCTGAATGACATTACCTGGTCGGGCTAGGAAAGCCACTGCCAGTCAGTGTAGACAACACTGAGCAAGTTAGACCAATTGTCTGATTCAGTGTAATAAAACTATCCCATCTTTGGTAAATTTATTTCATCCCACTGGACACACCTTATAAAAATCCGCAGAGGACTGGCTATCGGCCATGGTAAATAACTGAGCTTCTGTGGTTAGAGGCAGCAGCTATCCTCCAAAAACCAGCTGATGTTGCCTTTTATGTTCTGAGGAGCTGCGTCCCAGAAGCTTAGGTTTGTATGCAGTAGAGCAGGGGTGGCCAACTCCCAAGAGACTGCGATCTACTCACAGTTAAAACTGGCAGTGATGTACCCCCTTTTTGGGGGTTCAGGTCAAAGTTGTTGAGTTTTTTCAGGGAGGAGGTAAAATGTTGAGCTTTCTTTAGGGGAACCACAGTTGTTCAGCTTCTTTGGGGGGGGGCAATGATCTACCAGTGATCTACCACAGACGTCCAGTATCTACCAGTGGATCACGATCTACCTGTTGGACATGCCTGCAGTAGAGCTTTGGTCCGAAGCAGCTAGATAGTTCTTATGGAGGAGCAGATAAATTGAATGGGGGGGGGGGAGTTTGAGAAGATGCTGTATTTATCAGCAACTGCTAATCTTGCTGTTCCAGTGGAGGGTGAAGGTGCTCCCCCACTGACCTCATTCTGCCCTCAGCTGGCCCCCACCTGCCTGCCTCCTTGCTTACAACCAATACGGGAGGCAGCACAGCCCATCAGCTTCCTCCTCCTCCTTAGTCTCAATGTAAGAGCCTGCTGGATCAGGCCAATGGGCCACTAGTCCAGAATCCTCTTCCAGCAACTGGTGTTCAGTAGTATTGCTGCCTCCAGCTGTTGAGGCAGAGCAAGGCTATCCTGGATGGTAGCCTTTTGAAAGCCTTCTCCTCCATGAATTTGTCCGATCTATTTTAAAACCATCCAAGATGATGGCCACCACTGCCTTTTGTGGGAACAAGTTCCATAGTTTTAACTCTGTGCTGCATGAAGAAGTACATGTTGTGTTGCCCTCATAGAATTCCACAGGGAGCATGGAAGCAAAACCAGAATTGATTGAATCAAGTTTGTCATTGGGGTCTGTCTCTTATGTACTGTTCCTCTCCTTAACACGTTCTGCAAGACCCAATTGAATTACCACCTTTTACATGGAAGCCTCAACGAGGATGGTCTTCCTTGCTCACTGTACCAATGGGGGGCCACCAATAGGGCAGTTGCATGTATGTGAACTTGTGGCCCTCCAGATGTTGAACTACAACTCCCATCAGCCCTGGCTGTTGGCTGTGCTTGCTTGGGCTGATGGGAGATGCAGCTTAGCAATTTCTGGAAGGCCAGAGGTTATTTCAGTCATAAGAGGTCCACAGTTCTGGGGCCACCACTGAGCAAGCCAACCTAACCACTCTTAACCGTAGGCAGCCAAGGAGGACCCCCCCCCCAAAGTAGATCTTAGCATATGCACCAGGATTGAGCTGGTGAATGCAATCTACAGCCTGCTTAAGGGATTTTTGGCTCTGCTTTATCAGGGCTTGTGTTCATAAAAATACTGGAGAAAGCTCATTGCAGGCACTGATACTGGAAGAACTTCACAGCGAAAGAGATGGGGATTTTAAACATAGAGCTAAATATAGTTGTAATTTCCAGAACATCAGGAGAAAGTGTGCGAGGGCTGTAAGAAATGTGGGTGGTGCTGATGGAAGCTCAGAATGATTCTGGTAAGGATGAGCCATGTCACCAGCAGTTAGGCGCAGGAGTAAACATTAATGGAAATATATGGTTCTGTAAAAGAGAAACCGTCCAGAGTTGGTTCTGGATGCCAAGTTCTCCCCCCCTGACTTTCCTGCAGCTCTTAGTGCAGGGTGGGGGTGGCAGAGATAAAGAGATGAAAAATCGATTGCTCGATTTGGTAACATTTCAAGCACTTAAAATACTTATTCCCTGACACCAGACTGCTTATGAAAAACCCGGCTCCGTGAGGCGCCATTCTTAATGGCCGGCCCAGTTCCGAGGGCCTAGCGAAAGTAGGTTGCCCCACCCACTCGATATTTAAAGGGGGGGGGAGTGGGAGGACTAGGGCTGCATGAAAGCCAGTTTCCATAATTCATATTATGGACATTTCCACTAGGGAGCCGCTATCTCATGTGTACTTACAGATACATTTAAGAAAATGCATCCTCCCCAGCTTCTCTCCCTTGGACCATTTATGAGTCTCGGGTTGGACGAGCCGCAATGCTCCTGTCTTCAATTAAAGGACACCTTTGGGTTCATTATCACACAATTGCTCCCTGAGAAACCTACCAAATGCTCTTTTGGCAGCGAGCTTGGAAGATGAATTAGGAGGAAGTCTTCTCCGTAATGTCCTCCTCCCCCCCCCTTATTCCCCATCATCAGCATTTATACCTCCTCTTCCCTGTTGCATACCAACCGTCCGTCCGTCCGTCCCCCCCCCCCGGCTTTTCTTCTCTTCTGCCCAAGTGGCTATTACCATTCCCATCTTTCAATATGTGCCTCTCGATTCTCTGGAGGTGTATTGAAGAGATGCCATACCCAACCCCTCCTTTCTTCCGGCTTTCAACCGGGCCCCCGAGTTGCCACTTTTGCAGATGGGGTCGTGTGTGTGTTTTTAAAAAGAGTGAGTGAACAGATGCCAGGCTGGTTGGGGAGGTAAATGTGTGGGGCGGGGGGGGGGGGGAGAGAGAGAGAGAGAGAGAGAGAGAGAGAGAGAGAGAAGAGGATGAAGCTTGATAGTGGGTTTCATTCTTTTCTTTCAGAAAGTCAGGGTATGACCTAATCTGGGTTGGGAAACCAGTTTCTCTAATCCCAAAAAAGTTTCTCTAATCCCAAAAAAGAAAAAGGGACACATTCAATCTAGATTGACAGAAGGGGGGATTGTTTTTTTTGGGAGGGAGGATAAATAAGGGGACAGGCAGGCACACACACATGCACACACACATACATAATTTTATTTGTATGCCTCCTTTCCAAAGGTCACATCATGCTCAAGGTGGCTTACGACATGAACAGAACACATTACAAGATAAGAAAAGTAGTCATAGACAATAAATAAAACGTCAAAAAAATACACAACCAAATCAATTCTCTCTCTCTCTCTCTCTCTCTCTCTCTCTCACACACACACACACACACACACAGCTACTAAGAGTGGTAATGATACAATTATCTTCAGGAAATAGTTTTATGCCAAGAACTCGGGGGGAATACAGCAGCGTTTTGCAACATAATCTGAACCACAACCAACCCATGGAGGAAGCCTTATTGGGTTCAATGGGGTTTACTTGCAGGTAAGTGGGGCCAGAATTGCAGACCTGAAATTAGGAGGGTACTGGCTGGGAAAGGAGGGGGAGAAATGAGAGTGGTAGGCAGAAAAAATGCCACCTTGTTCCCCAAGCTTGAGTTGCAGAGAAGAACAGCAGGAAATCATAGGAGTTTTTTTGCTTATAACATGCCTCCTTTTAGTGAGATGATTCTTTGCTCTGGGGCTGTTCCATAACCACCTTACTTTGGGGAGGGAAAGGAGAGACCATCTTTGCAGCTCTGCGGTTGCAAAAGAACCTAGTTGTGAAATTTCAGCACAATTCACAAAGAATGAAAGGTCTCTTGATTGGGAGCTAACAGCACTATAATATAGCCTTTAAAAAAAGCTAGTCACACACACAAACCCATCCACACACAAAAAAGATAAAATAGAGAGGATGGGGAGGCGTACTTTTTTTTAAAAATGCTGCTTCTACATGACATCTTTTTTTCCAGGTAATGGAACAGTGATAAAAAACAGACTTTTAATACTTAACCCACAAGTTTCCTTGTGGATTTGCTTTATTATAGAGAGAGTGTAAAATGCAACTGTCAGTCAAATAAAAAGAACAATTTTTCATTTGTTTAAAACACATCATGCTCAATATTATCCAATTGCATTTACCTATAGTTAGACATTTCAAGCATTATAAAGAAATCAGGGAGGGGGAAGGATCCTAGAACAATAACTTCAGTACAGTTCAAAACGGAATGTCCCGCAGGTCAATTAAAAATGTCAAGAAAAAATAGCTTTACTTCCCATTATTATTATTTTTTCTCCTTTAAAAATACACTGTTATCTGTACAAGAAAACACTACAAGTAAACATTGGAAACCATAATATCCCTTTTATTAAATCAAAAAAGTATTCAGCGGCATACCTGGGGTTAATACTAGATTTATTTATTTTTATTATTTCTCTAGGTAAAATTTCGACAAATATTAAGAAAATACTTATAAACGAACAAAAAAAATTGAGGGGGGGGGGAAGCAAACACACACACACACCCTGGAATTAAAAAATAGTTACTACTATTTTATATGACTTAATGTTCCACAGTGTTTGTTAAAAGTACTAATAATAGCAGTTTTATCTTAATATTAAAAATAAGAGTATTTATTTCTGAAATAGACAAAAAGTATTTTGTTTTTGTGTGTTTTTTTGTTTTAGACAAAGCTTGGAGGTCTTAGATATGCAGATGCAACCAGAAAATGGAGAACATGGAAAGCAGAATAAAATTGCTAAAAAAATTAAAACACATCTTTTTATATTACCCCTTTAGATCTCTAAAAATTATACAGCCCCCCCTACAAAAATTCTCCCTTGATAACCAGCCTGACAGCAAACAGTAACTGTCTTGATAAAAGAATTCACACAATTAATTACAATAACATACCATAGTTCAGTTTCTTTTCTTTCTTTTCTTAAAAATGCAATAAAATAAAAAAGAGCCAAGATACAAGAAATTAGAAGTCATATATTTAATGAATTTACATATTTAAGAATATTTAAATACTGTTTTTCAAAAATTTCTTTTTTTTAAAATTTGTTACATATCACCTAAGACTTCCAAGCCTTTTTTTTTTTTGTTACAACAGAAAAGATTTAAATGAAAAACACAAGGTGGAAGAAAGGGGGGGGTGGAATACACACAATAAAAAGGGGGGGACTAAAAACACTTGTTGAAATGTCACAGCTCTGGGGTAAGATTCGATGACGGTTATTCTCTGGCTTCTCCCCCCAACCCCAAAAAAGGACCCTGGAGTTTTGCTTATTTTCTTACTCTCTCTCTTCTTTTCCTTATAAATTTGGAAAACAAACAAAAAAGCCCACCAAAAATAATTAACATTCCCCCCAAACAGATTACCCAGCAAAGTTCATAAAGTTAAGTACATTACTAATTGTTCCTGATTCTTAGAAAAAAGTTCAGTGTAGATTATCCTAACAACTAGTGTTTCACCAAAAAAACCAAAGCAAGATTTCTTCATCAAAATGGTGCAAATCTAGAAACCCTCTGTTACAAAAAGGTTTGTTTCCACAATGATTCCGAGAGAGCAAGAGAGAGAAAAGGGGGGCGGGCAGGGAGGGGAAAATAACAAACAAAGAAGAGTCAAGGATGTTGTTCTACTGCTCCTGCAAAGTGGGGGAAGGGGGGGAGGGAAGAGAGAGACAAAATGAAAAACCACTGTTAAGAAAGAAAACTTTCAAGAACATTTTAGAACACAAGAAGAACCTGGCTGGATCAGACCGGGAAGGCGCATCTAGATTAGAGGTGGCTAACCAGTGTGACTTTCCAGATTTCGATGGGCTGCAATTCCCACCAGTCTCCAGTGAGCATGGTCGGTGCTCAGGTGTGATGGGAACCAGCCTTGCAGCAGTTAGAAGGTCACAGGGTCATTTGAGAAGCAGCTTCCCTGCTGCATGCAAGAGGTGGAAAGATGCCTCTATTTGGAAGAGTCATTATTTTGGGGGAATGGCAGCAGCTCCCAGCCCTATGTGGAGATGCCAGTGGGGACCGAACCTGGGAACTTCTACATACTATCTGACTTATAGAAGACACCTGAAGGCAGCCCTGTATCGGGAAGTTTTAAATGTTTGATGTTTTAGTATGTTTCAACGTATGCTGTGAGCCGCACAAATTGGATGGGTTATAAATTAAATTAAAATAAATAAAATAATTCAAACCTCTGCACAGAAATGTAGGGGGTGGCAATTCTCAAGTATTCCATGCTACCTCACACCTTAAAAAGCTAGTGTAAGAGCAAAGTGTGACTTCAATTTCAATTCAGAAAAGAGGAGTGCAAACAAACCTCAGCTCTCAGAAAACTTGGGAAAACAGAAAATCAGCTGCTTGTCAGCAGGGAGCCCATTACTTGGAAACACAAGCAACACTATTAACAATTCTGGCCTTTGCTTTCACCAGGTCCAGAAGAGGCTAAGCCAAGTTTGGAAAACTTCACGTAAGAAGAGCCAGCTGAATGAGGCTAATGGTCCTTCTAGTCTAGCCTCTGGTTCTCACAGTGGCCACATGGATGCCTGTGGGAAACAGGATGTGAGCACAAGTCCTCTCTCCTGCAGCTTCCAGAAACTGGTATTCAGAAGTGCCACTGCTTCTGTGGAGGCAGAGCATAACCATTATGGCAAGTAGCCATCGGTAGCCCGTCTCCTCCATGAATTTGCCCAATTCTATTTTAAAGCCATCTAGGTTGGTGACCATCACTGCCCCCTGTGGGAGTGAGTTCCACAGTTTCACTATGCCCTGTGTGAAGAAGTCCTTTCCTTTCATCTGTCCTGAACCTTCCAATGTCCAGCTTCACTGGCTGTCCATGAGTTCCAGTGTTATGAGAGAGGGAGAAAAAGCTAAGTTTCAAGTTAGGTTTGGAAAGACCCCTTCCAGAAAACCAGGCAGAAAATGTTTCAAAAACTGGGAGGTGATTCTTTGGGAGCGGGCAGTTGCCAAAATGCCACAAGATACACAGGGCTGGTTGTTTCTGTGGAATTATTTCAAGACTAAACTATGCAAGGAAACAGCTATGAGGAAGAAGGGTGTAGATACAGCAGAGAGAAGCGAGACCCACCTGGTTGTGGGCCTGGCCTTGCCCTAATGTCTGCCCATAATAAGCAGCCTGCTGTCTGTAATACTCTGCCCAGGCCATCGTGTAGTCGGGCTGGGAGCTGGCTTGAGACACAGCAGTGGCAGCGTGACCTGGAGGGATAGGAGGTGGAGAAAGAACAACAAAGAGTCAAGCGTAAGAAAATACTCAAATGCACCCACCAAACCCTGATCCCACCCCTTTCCAAATACAGAACCCAGGGCAGGCATTCTTTAATCATTATTAGCCCCCCCCCCAACAACCCCCAGGGTTAAGATCCCAAACATGCACAGTAAGCATGTCCTCAGCCCAGAACCCTGGAGAGCTACTGACAGTGTCTGACTCAGAGTACACCCGCTTCTTATATTCCTACTTAAATCAGACTCGCGAGGACTAGAATCTTTATTTTTAGGAGAAAGGTTACAACACTGTGGTAGAGCATCTGTTTTGCAATACAGAAGGTGCTAGGTTTAATCCACGATGACCCAGGCCCCAAATACCTGGAAGATTACCTCCATACTCTACAGATTCTCTCTTGGGTGCTAAGACTGGCTGCGAGAGAAATGCTGAGAGCAGAGAAACCCCTTGCACATTGCATTCATAGACCTGATGAAGGCCTTTGACCTCATCAACCAAAGAGACTCTTCACACAGCTTAACAAGACAGGATGTCCACCTAACCTCCACAAGATGATTGTGTCCTTCCACAAAAAAGGGTGCAGCACCGTCCAGAAATCCAGCTCATCCTACAGTGACTTCCCTATAAAGAATGGTTTGAAGCAGGGCTGTGCTCTCAACCCCAACTCCCTTTGACATATTCTTCTTCTTGTTACTCTCACATGACTTCAGCTCAACTGCAGATGGTGTGTACATCCACTCAAGGAGCAATGGGGGTTTGTTCATCCCGGCAAGTCTCTGCGCCAAGACAAAAGCGTGGCGGGTCCTCGTCCAAGATGTTGTTTGCAGATGATGCAGCCTTGACAGCGCACTCTGAGGAAACTCTACAGAAACCATCTACCATTTTGCCTGAGTCTGCAGGGATTTCGGCCTCACCATCAGCCTAGTGAACACCAACATCTTGGGTCAGGATGTCACCAGCACTCCACGCATCAGCACTGGCGACTACATGCTTGAGGTGGTAGATTTTGTTTACCTGGGCTCCACCACAACCAGCAACCTCTCCACTGATGCTGAGCTAGACAAGCATATTGGCAAGGCAGCTACGGCAATGGTTTGCCTCTCCAAAGGGATATTGGAGAATATGATGCTAACGTCCAATACCAAGATGAAGGTCTACCAAGCTTACATTTGAGCTTTGTGGTAGTGAGACATGGGCAGCTTACACCTGCCAGAAGTGTAGCTTCAATGCCTTCCACATAGAATCACAGAATCACAGAATCACAGAGTTGGAAGAGACCACAAGGGCCATCCAGTCCAACCCCCTGCCAAGCAGGAAACACCATCAAAGCATTCCTGACAGGTGGCTGTCAAGCCTCTGCTTAAAGACCTCCAAAGAAGGAGACTCCACCACACTCCTTGGCAGCAAATTCCATTGTCGAACAGCTCTTACTGTCAAGAAATTCTTCCTAATGTTTAGGTGGAATCTTCTTTCTTGTAGTTTGAATCCATTGCTCCGTGTCCGCTTCTCTGGAGCAGCAGAAAACAACCTTTCTCCCTCCTCTATATGACATCCTTTTATATATTTGAACATGGCTATCATATCACCCCTTAACCTTCTCTTCTCCAGGCTAAACATACCCAGCTCCCTAAGCCGTTCCTCATAAGGCATCGTTTCCAGGCCTTTGACCATTTTGGTTGCCCTCCTCTGGACACGTTCCAGCTTGTCAATATCCTTCTTGAACTGTGGTGCCCAGAACTGGACACAGTATTCCAGGTGGGGTCTGACCAGAGCGGAATACAGTGGTACTATTACTTCCCTTGATCTAGATGCTATACTCCTATTGATGCAGCCCAGAATTGCATGCACTACACCAGGAAGGTTTTGGGGATCACATGTCCAGCAGAGTCTCAAAAGAATATGTGCTCTTCCAGGCAGGCTCCCAAAGGACATGCAGGCACTAGGTCTGTTGGCAGACCAACTGTGTTACAAAGAGGTCTGCAAATGTGACCTGAAGGCTGACAACAACCCTGCCATGTGGGAATCCCTTGCAGACAACCACAGTGCCTGGAGACAGTCAGGCCATGCATCAGTAGCAGTGACCAGAGGAGGAATGACCACTGGGAGGAGTGTAGAGAGAAGAAACGCCACAGTGCATCTGCAGCAGCACAACAAGACACATTCATCTGCCCCAGCTGCAACAAAACATGTCTCTTCCGTTTCGGTTTCTACAACCACAGAAGGAGCTGTAACTCTCCAACAGTTTGTCTTCACCCCCAAAGGAGCACTCCTTCATTGTCTTCTGAGGTAGACTGTGTGCCAACAAGAATGTTGTAGATGCACTTCTTCATCCTGGGTTTTGACACTTGAGATGTATATTTTTGGAACTCAGCTTATTTCTGTAGTGGCAAGTTGCTTTAAAGTGCTTTTAATCTTGTGTTTTAAATCTTGTAACCCACCCTGGGACCTTAGGATGAAGGGTGGGTAAATTAGTAATAACAACAGCCCACCTGCCCATGTAACCTGCAACCCTGTGAGGAAGGCTAGGCTGAGAGGTAGCGACTGTCCCATAGTCACCTAGTGAGCTTCATGGCCAAGTGGGGATTTGAACCCTGGTCTCTCCCAGGTCCTAGTTCAACACTCTTAATTACTGCAACACACCCACCCCACACATGTAAACTCATTTTCACTCACTCTGTTTCTTGTAATAGTCCTCCCATGCCTTGCTGTAGTCTGGTTGGCTGTTCTGCTGTTGGCTCTGTTGACCTGTACAAGACACCGTGGAGAGAGGAAAAAGGGAGAAGAAAGAATAATGGGTGGGAGGTGCAGAGAACAGTGCTTCTTGCACTTGGGGGTGTTATTGGGTTGTTGTTTTTATTTTGATCATGTATTTTGTGGTTTTATATTTTGATTTTATTCTGTGAACCACCCTGAGACCTCAGAGTATAGGGCGGTATATAAATTCAATAAATAATAAATAATAACAACACAACACACAACACACTAGCCTTGCGATAGGCAAGTAGGCCCCCAAAGTAGCTCATGGTGGAGTGTACTTCTTCCAAGCATATAATACCAGGAGTTCTCTACCACAACCTGCCCTAGTTTGCTAGTAATGCTAAGCTAAACCATAGCTAAGCATGCAGCTTGGATGGCTTTGAAGGGGGTTTAGACAAATTCAGAGAGCATAAAGCTATCTGCTGTAACCACTGAATTATGAACCTTCCTCTAAAAAAGCACACCAAGGTTGTAGCCCTCATAGTTCTGAATAAAGGGCTGAATTAAACAGGAGCACAGTAAGCTGTCTGTTAATGTCTGGCCATTGGTTCATCTAGAGCAGCATTGTGTACTCTGACTGGCAGTGGCTCTCTGGAATTTCAGACAAGCATATTTCCTAGACTCACCTGGAGATTGAACTTGGGACCTTTTGCATGCAAATGATATGCTCAAATGCTGAGCTGCAACCTGACTACCAGTCAGGAGACATGCCCAGAACAGAGTTTATGGAGAAGGCTTCCCTCTAAAGAGCTGGCATTCTTGATTTTTAATGGAAAGGGAGCAATAAAAACTAATAGCACCTTCTGACCACACACACCCTGTTGCAATGGGAAGCTTTTGAAGCAGGGGTGGTTGTGTGGAAGAGGAGGACAGCAATGTGCAGGGAAGCAAAGTCCTAACTTGAAGAGTGTTGAGGGCAGTTAAAAAGGACCAAAGCATACTCTTCCAAGGAGAAGGACATAGAGTCTGCAGCAAGGCTGATGGGACATGCTGAAACACCATGTTCATGGCATAGTGTTTTCATCCCACCTAATTTACTGAAGGTGGGGAAATTAAAATCTAGAGGACATGTGGGGGAGGGCTGTGGGGAGGAGAAGGTGCCCCCCTCTGCTCAGAGGCAGAAGGGGAAAGAAGCAGGTACTTGTTGTTAGTTCTGACGAGCAGAGCTCTGAGCACGATTCAGTCTCATTCTTAAAGACAATGTAATTATTAGGGTGGGGAGAGTGGGAAGCCCAAGTTAATAGGTTGCTACAGATATGCCTAACACACAAACCTGAGCTCATGGTTTGTCTTGCTCCAGACAAACAATAAGCTGTAGCCAATTTTTGTTGGTGGTTTGTCTGGAGTGGGACAAACCAAGAGCCTAGATTTGGACATAAGGTTAAGCTAAACCATGGCTTCGTTGTGAGTTGTGTGGCAAGCAGGATGACCAGAGGAGGGTGGGAAGGAATGAAGTAGCTGTGATTTTTACAAGTTCCCATATGCACCTGCTTAGCCAAAGTTTAGCTAAAGTGCTAGTAGAAAACTGGGTTGCTGCATGATAGGGAATTCCAGATATTGTATGTTTGAAGTCTTGCTTCCTTTACGAGTCCCAGGGTGGGCAACCTGTAGCCCTACATATACTGTTGGACAATGACTCCCACCAGCATAGCCAATGGTAATTGGGAGATGTAGCCCAGTGACATATGGAGAGTAAGAGGTCCCCCACAGCTGAGCCCAATCAACTTAAATGTGGGCGATCCTTGCATCCATCCCCCTGCAATCTCTACAATTACAATACACTTACTTGGAACCTGCTGCCCAGGCTGCTGCCACGTCGGATAGGTGCCACCCCAACCCTGCGTCATGAACGCCTGAGGACCGCTGTGGAAGACAAGGCCATTAGCAACAGAGGAGTGAAAATGAGGTGGTTCAGGCACATTGGTGAGTTGGGATTAATGTTTGTTGAAAAGTGTTGAAACAGACCATGCTGTGTAAGAGATTAGGTGTGGATGAGTTTCAATACTGACACAGTGGTATAAAAAGGCAATGGTTCCAGTGGAGTATTTTCTTAGAACCTTTCCCACGCCCAGATGCTGCTGTACTACAACTCCCATTAGTCCCAGCAAGCATGGGCAATAAGCCAGGAATGATGGGAGTTAAAGTCCAGCAACATCAGGAGAGCTAAAGGTCTCCCAACTTGATTTAAGTCAATGGTAAAACGGCCTCCTGCCCAACCAATAATCCAATGGAAGGAACCAATGAGATTTATGACAGGGAAGGGAAGCCCATGCTATGTTTATCAACCTTCTAAGGCTGCAGGTGCCTACAGGCATCCCAGTAACACTTGGGAGGGCCACAGTCCTTGCCCCCGACTCCAATCCCATCTCCCAGAGCCTCAAAATTATAGGCTTTAATTAAGTTCATCAGGGCAGTGCACAGACTTCTTGTTTTTCTGTAAAAGCATTGCAGACCAAGGATGCTGCTCAATGATCATCACACCTACAATCCTATTTGAGGGCGGGGGAGCAACCTAATGGTGAAGGGAAAGCAGGCAAGTAGACTACTTACTTTTGGTGAGGTGTAGCAGGTGCCTGATTGAAGGGGCTCTGGCCAAAACCTCCAGGACCACCCAGACCAGTACCCTGGAGAAAAAATGAACAGGTAATTTATTCACCACTCTGTCTGGACTTAGTGAGACTGCACCTGAGATTTAAGGTGCTGAGGAAGACTTCTCAAAATGAAGAATTTAATTCTCTTTCATTTTAACAGATTTATAAACAGCTTCACAGACAGAGGCTGTTCAAAGAGGGGTACAAGATAAAAGTAGGATAAGCAATGCAGAGCCCACTTTATATATACAGTGGACCCTTGACTTACGAATGTAATCCGTTCCGTCGGAACTCGAAAAAATCATAAGTCGAGTCCCCATAGGAATGCGTTAGAGAACGCATTCGTAGGTCGAAAAAAAGCTTCGTACCTCGAAGAAACCCTATCTGGCTTCCGATCAAAAGTCGAAAAAATTCGGAAGCGGCGGCCGCTTTGATCCCTCGTAAGTCGAAAAATACGGAAGTCGGGGCATTCATAAGTCGAGGGATCACTGTATATAAAAGCAGTAAAATTGTTCCCTGAAACCTCTAAGAGCAATAAATCCCTATATTACAAATTCTAGAAAAACAGTAAAAACCCTATCTGCATATATGCAATTAATATTACATAAGGGATTGGGCCGCCCACTGGGTAAGGCCTTCTGTCATAAAAATGCCTTCAAATGGGTGCCTGAGCATTGTGATGTTAGTTGCCTCTCTGATTGAAGCTGGCAATTAATCCCAGAGTTCTTATGCAAGATGCATAGGGCATGCTGAATGCGGCTGTTGGGTTTCCCCAGCACTGGCTCTAGGCCTCAGAACAGTTTCTGTATCTGTACAATGGAAACAATGGTGCCCCACGTCACTTCCTGGGACTCAGCATCCAGCAAAAACGCCCACCACCTTTGCAAATAAAAAAAGAGCCTCAAGTACTGAAGGAGAATGACCACAGTGGATGTTTTGATCCTGGCGGGGTTCTTTATAGACCAGGCATAGGCAAACTCCGGCCCTCCAGATGTTTTGGAACTACAATTCCCATCATCCCTAGCTAATAGGACCAGTAGTCAGGGATGATGGGAATTGTAGTCTCAAAACATCTGGAGGGCCCGAGTTTGCCTATGCCTGTTATAGACCAATTGGATGGTGATTTGCAAGGGATTGGACTAGATGGCTCTTGGGGTCCTTTTCCAACTCTACAATTATATGATTCTATTATTTCAATACTTATCACTTCTTTCTAGCTGTATACTGTAACAATGACATTGTTTTGCTAGTCTTGTTCTTCATTGGACTGCAATTTCCAAAATAATTAAAATAAAATAAAAAACGAAGAAGTAAGTAGATGGGGAAGGGAGAGCAACTTACACCAACTTTCTCATCTATGAGATGTCTCGCAAGCTCAATCTGCTGGGAGATGCCCCGAATGGTGAATATCCGTACATTAGGGTCCGTGTTGGGAGGCGGGTTTCTCTGGAGCTCTACATGGGCTCCAGAATGTTGGTTTATGCTCTTGATATTCTCTCCCCCTGCAAAGAAGAACGACGGGAGGAAGAAAAAGGAGATGGAACCTGATCAGACTTTTACTTTATATATTCAGCAGTTATCGTGAGTGCATGAAAGAGAAGGAGGAAGGTCCAACCACATGGATTAGATCTGCCCTCATTACACTGTCATGTCCTTCAACTATCTTGGACTACAACTCCCATCATGCCCCAGTAGCAACAAACACACAGTGATAAACCAGCGTTTCCCAACTTTTTTTTGGCCCACCACCCTGCTCTGTGGTTCTATAAACTCACCCCCAGTGCCCCCTATAAAAAGCAATATTCAGAATAGCAGATTGCACAATCCACTAAGAGAGCTAACAACACAATGAAATTCAAAACAGTAACAATTCATGACACATTTATTCAAAACACAGTTAAAACTATTTAGTTTTAATTTTCCCAACGTAATCGATTAAAACAATCCAGTGATGCCTCCTTTTCAGATAGTCATTTACATCTCCAGCTCCCACTGCCACCCATTTGCCTCTTAGTGTCCCCCTGAATCTGGCATGATAGTAAATTAAAGAAGGGCTGTATGCTCAGTGGCAGAGCAACTTCCTTGCATGCAGAAAGTGCCAGGGTCAATCTCCAGAATCTCCAGGTAAGGCCGGAAATGTCTGTTGCCTGAAACCATGGAACAGTGCTGCTGGTCATTGCAGCCAATAGGCGTACGGTAGGTGGACCAACAGTCTGATTCAGTAAGGTAGTCCCTATGTCCATATTTAAATCAGCCCTTAATTCAGAACCATAAGGACTGGAATTTTAGTTCATTTTTAGGGGAAGGACCACAGCTCAGTGGCAGAGAAGCTGCTTTGCATGCAGAAGGCCCCAGGTTCAATCCACACTGGAATCTCCAGGTAGGACTGGGAACATTCCCTGCTTGAAACCATGCTGCCAATCAGTGTGGACAATACTTAGAAAAATGGATCAGTGGTCTGACTCAGCATAAAGCAGCTTGCTATGTTCCTGAATTGGTAGCCAGTGCAGATTAGAAGGAAACAGTAAGGTTAGAAGAGAGCAACCCCTCAGGGTATCTAATCTGCAGCTTCCTTTTCTAGGTGAATAAGCAGGTGAACGGGCACTGGTGCAATTAGCTGCTCCCTCACGGTGCAATCATGCACCCAGAGCACAATTTATCCCAGCAAATTCCCAGAAGGTCTTTGGTTATCTGAGATAAAGAGCTGGTAGGATGTCTGCCGATGGCGAAGGAAACTCTGAAGGTGCTACCTTTGTTGTTGTTTTAACAGTAGCAGCTTGTACTAGGGTGGAGCACGACTAATGAAAGTTTGGTTTGACTTGGCGGGCCAGGAGGAGAAAAAGGCAGCAGCACACATACGCTCTTGGAGGAGGGTCTCCGTCTCTTAATGAAATTTGCTTAACAAAGGCAGCGGCTACAATGGGCCAATTCTTCTTCTGTCGGAATTTCACACAAGAGGGGAGGTTAGCCTCAGCTTGGAGAGAGGGAGACAAAAGGGGTGGGGAGTTGTGATATGCTTGACCCCTCCTGGTCCTGGATACAGCCACCAGTCAAAACCCAAGGCAACAGGGTGGAGAGGGCACTCTGGCGATCCAAGCGGACAAAACCAATTAGTTGAGCATCTGCGGCAGCTTGCTCTGTTCCGCCAACCCCTTTTCCGATGGTCAGCGCAAGTAACTGGAGCAAATCCCAAGCTGGCAGCTACCAGGCATAAACACGCATGCTGAGTTGATATCCATGCAAAGCAAGCAATTCCACCTAGCACGGAAAGAAACGGCTGCTGCTACTCCCGACTCTTAAGAAAGCCATCCAATCTGACCAAACGTATAAAAAGAGCCTCATGGCTGGATCAGGCCAGCAGCCCACCGAGGCTTGCATCCTGTTCTCACAGTGGCCAACCAGATACCCCAGTGAGGAAACCCTCAAGCAAGACTTCAGCACAAGAACATTCTCTCCCCCTCATACAGTTTGCAGCAACTAGTGTTCAGAAGCATTGCAATCAAGCAAATGGTTAAAAAAATCTTCCTGGACTATAACCAATTCAGGCTTCGAGCAGTAGATTAGATGTTATTTTATTACAATCATAACCTGCCCCAACTCCCAAAAGGAAGCCAGGGCAGCAAACATACCTGTGATTAAAAAATAAAATGAAAAAATGAAAAGAAAATGTAAGTAAGATGTTTAACAACTTCTAAAAAGATTAAAATGTCTAAAAAACACATTTACGAACAGACTTTACCAAATCATTCCTCTCTGGGTAGGCCTGCCGAAATGGAAAGGTTTGCAGGGAGATGGTACCTGCCTAATGTCAAGAGACAGGGAGTTCCAAAGGACATCCCACACTAAAGGAACAACTCATAATGAATGCAGAGCAGAGACTGTGCAGCTGTTGTAGAAGTGGAAATTCTACAGACTGAAGGGACTTACTTGGCACACTTCCATTTACATCTATTATACACACAAATGCAAGCTTGTGAAGGAGAAAAGTTGAAGCAACAGCCTTTTCATGGACATGCATGCTTTTTCTGCATGTACAATTTAAAAAATGGTGGGGCAAGTATTGTCACCATACCCTCCCCCCGGCCGGTGATCAACAGGCACTGCCAGCTTTACGTTTTGGGGGAGTCTTTGGGCAAGGCAGCCTCCACGGGGGCCCCTCCTTCAGTGAGTCCGCCTTCCCACTGCATTCAGGATCCCTCTTTGGTTTGTTACTACCAACACAGTTCATTCGTAAGCAATACAATTCCAAAGGGACTTTGCTAAAAAGAGGACTTAAGGCATTATCTTGCAGCTCAATTTACTAAGTCATCACATCAAAAACAGCCCGTCAGTTAAAATCAGCTCATAATGAAACGCCGCCAGCAAGCCCACTATTTGAAATACGTTGTTTCAAAACATGACGTTAGGATGTCATGAAACTTAAATACACCATTATCCTCTTTCTTTTAGGAAGCTTCTTGTTTGGATGTTAAATGTGTAAGCGAGCGTCACCTTTCCCCCCCTCTGCCCCTTGAGAAGTCCACCCATCGGCCTTGGACCTTTTGCCCTCCCAGAGGCATTCAAAAGGGGAATCTCACTCCCAAAGACATTTCCTTCGAGGAAGGAGAAATGAGGACAGATAATTAGCCAGCTACTCAATAAAACGCCTGCTTATGCCTCTCAGTGCTGCGTTAATTTGAGTATGAGATTCTTTGAAAAGAAAACAGGAAAAAAGAGTGTGGTTCTCCGTTTCAAAATAATTAAATTCTTTCTATGGGCTAGGAGTGAGGAATTCTGCAAAGCTGGCTGGGGACAGACTACCGATCTCTCAATAGAGGAGAAAAGCGGTACAATGGAGGCAGTGATTGGTCACAGACTCACTTTTGTCTGACCACTGCCTCTGGTCAAAACCAAGTTTTGCAGCGTTCTCCCCCTTGCCGCCCAAAGCACTACAAAAACCCACAAACACTGAATGGAGGAAATATTTGTTGCTGCAAATATGAAAACGCACCACAGGCATTGACAGTGAGTTTCAACTCTCTGGGAAAGTCTAGCTTCCTCCCATCACCATTCTGAGCAACTCCCAACCCACACAGAGGAAGCGCCTTCAAGGGCAACACAATTATGAGGGGGGATGACATGACGTTGTGCTGCCCAATGCCAGAAGTTTCGCCTCTGTTCCCGAGCGAAGGTCACCCGCTTCGAACATGGCGCCTTTCTGCACAGACCCATTCAACAGGAGAGCTTCCATTCTTCCACCTGACCACAGATGCATGTGGGTGGGTGGGGGAGCGACTGAGCAGGCGAGGCCCCCCGCAGCTGGACGTGAAATTGTAAAGCAATTAATCAAACGGGGCTAAAAGGCAATGTTGACAAGAGAAGGGGCTGGCCACGCTATCTGTCAAGACTGCTGCGTTTATCATGGAAATCCAATGGGGCCCCGGAGAGGCAGCTGTCTGTCTCTGCAGCAGTGGCACACACGGGAGGAAGGACGACTTGACCACTGCAGAACAGGCTGGCCCCAGACCTCATGCCACCGTTACCCTTTTAGACAAGGAGGACCAGGCTTATCGCCACTTGACCCCCCCGAGTAACGATTATATAGTGAGGATATTTAAAAGTAGACCAATAAATTGAAAACTGATGCAGAAATGTAATGAGCTGCAGACTGGAAAAATGAGAGAACGTAACTGGCAGCTCCAACTGGTCCATACATTTACCTGATACATTTACAGTCTATGTTCCGCAATCTTAAAGGGTTGTGAGCAGAGAGGCACTCTTGGTGCCTGCTATTATAAGACACTGATTCCCTTTCCCTGGAAACTCAATGTCCAAGTCTAGGTGTCACCTGGAAGCTCTGGAACTGCTGCTGGGCAGCGGTCAGTGTTGGACTTAATAGCAAGTAGGGGACCTAGTTCAAATCCCCTCCCACCCACGAAGCTCACTGTCTTGTTTTACAAGGTTCTTATCAAAGCGGGGGGGGGGGGCTATTGGGGGAGTGTTTTATGTACCTGAGGCTCCTCTGAAGCAGAACGAAAAGATAGCAAATAAATACTGTCCCAAAAATGTATTCTTAAAGCAGCAGAGCCTGAACCCCATGAAAGAAAAGGAGCCAGGCAGGTCACCCAAGGAAGGGAGTTTCACAGATGTTTGGGGGGCACCACAGAAAAGGCCATGCACATTGCACCTCTGGCAGCTGCCTGGGTTTTTTGTTTTGTTTTTAAAGAACAACCCCAGAAGGCAGTTTGAGCATGTAGGCCAGTTTCCACTGGGGGAGGGCAAAGAGATGCTATTGATTGATTGCCTTTATATCCTGCATTTCTTCCAAGTTGCGATTTTGCTTTCAACACTTAAAAACATCATTATAAAATACAGTAGCACCTCGGCTTATGTTACCCTTCGGTAACGTAAACTTCGGGTTGCGAAAGCGGCCAACCCGGAAGTGTTTCACCCCGCGCGCATGCGCAGAAGTGCTCTACCGCGCCGCACACATGCGCAGAAGCAGTCCCTCCAGTTGTGGAAACCTCAAGATCCGACCGGAACTCCAGAATGGATCCCGTCCGCAACTGGAGGTACCATTGTACAAAGTAATAAAAAGAAACTAGTTAATAACAATAGTTAAAATACATCCAAACACATGGATGTGTTGGGATTAGAACCAGCAATTCAAATCCAGTTTGCCCCAACAGCAGCCCAATGATCAGCATCCCCTACTCCTGAGTTTCCAAAGGTCTACCTGAGCAAGGAAATCTTAGCTTGCCAGTGGAAGGAAAACAAAGAGGGAGTTAGTCTGACCTCTTGGGAGGAACTCCACAATATGGAAGCAGCCACCAAGAAGTCTACCTCTCGTGTCACCACCAATCATGTCTCTGATGCTGATGGAAGACTGGGAGAAGCCTGACATCAGAACACTGGGAAAACTTCCAATATCTGGTAATGCAGAACCACCTCCTACCTTTAAAGTACAGAGTTTTAAGATTTCCATGCATTTAGTTCTGTTTCCTACAGTCGGTTGGACTTGACGCCCCTTGAGTTCCTTTCAACTTTACAATTCTATTATTCATGCTGCTTACCTTTGCCTATGACCAGGCCGCATTTGTCAGCTGGCACTGTGTAGGTGATTTCATGCATGCCCCCAGGGGTCCCAACACTCCAGTCTCCGCGGCTGCGCCCTCTTCCCCGAGCCACAGCGAGGTTTCCAAAACCATCACGCTCCTTGAAGAAGAAAGAGGGCACACCTGTTAACATGTTTACGGTCCTCCTGGGACTTGCTGTTTGCTGCATCGCCATACGCTCAGACAACAAGCTTGCTGCCCAATGGATGCGTTGAGTCGCTTAAAATCAGAATTTGCCAACCTGGTGCCTGCCTGATGTTTTGGTCTACAACCCCCATCAGCCCCTGCTTTAATAGCAAGACCCAGCGAAACCCCAAGGATTCTACACTCAGCCACAATATACGTGTTTACAAGTCCCTCCCATCCTGGATAACGGGCAACAAGTCTGTTGGCCTTCTGTGACTGTGGTGTGGACCAGCTGCACTCCAAGGTCTTGATTTCTGACAGAAAGTGGGTTCATCCTCCTTTCCAAGTTTCTAGTCAAGGGAAATAGGTTTGAAAATGGGAAGGCAGTGTCCAAGTGTTGCAATCTTTGGACAGGTATTTTGCCGAAAGATTTTCAGACTAAATTTACTGCACCAGCATTCACCAGGGCAAACTTAAGGACGTGTGAATTAATTTGCTCTAAAGTAAAGTCTCTTGCTAGTATGCAGAAGAGATAACATCAATGTTTCCCAGCTTCAATATGCAAATGAATGAAAAGTGGTATCAGCCACCCTGATAACTCATCCAGCTGGTGAATTTCCCCCCTCAAAAATCACCACTGAAGTATGTAACTACCAACACTACCAGCACTTATAGGAGAAGGGTCATGGCTCAGTGGCAGAGCACTTGGCTTTGCATGTAGAAGGTCTCAGGTTAACTCCCCAACATCTCCAGGCAGGGCTTGGAGTGACTGCCTGAAAACCCCAAGAGCTGCTGCCAGTCAGTGTAGACAATACTAAGCAAGATGGACCAGAGCTCTGACTCAGCAGAAGTTGGTTCTTATTTAATTCAACCTTTTATTCAGAACTGTATGAGGACTAGAATCTTGCTTAATTCTGAGGTGAAAGGCCATAGCTCAGGGGTACAGAACTTGCTTTGCATTCGGAAAGGTCCCAGCTTCAATCCTTGGCATCATCTCCTAGTGGGACTGGGATGAATTGCCCAGTCTAATACTCTGGACAACTGCTACCAGTCAGCATAGATAATACTGAACTGTAATATTGAGCTACATAGACCAATTGTCTGATTCAGTGTAATAATAATAAATAATAATAATAATAATAATAATAATAATAATAATAATAATAATATATTATTTATACCCTGCCCATCTGGCTGAGTTTCCCCAGCCACTCTGGGTGGCTTCCAACAGAATATTAAAACAGAATAAAACATCAAACATTAAAAACTTCCCTAAACAGCTTTGTGTAGGGTTAGGGCCACAGTTAAATAGCAGAACATCTGCTTAGAATGCAGAAGGTTGCAGTTTCAATCCCCCCAATGGCATATCCAGGTAGGGATGGGAATGTTCCTCTGCCTGAAACCCTGGAGAGCTGCTGCCAGTCAGTGTAAAAAGCACTAATCCAGACAGATCAGTGGCCTTACTCTGCATCTGAAACTTTCCTATGTCCCACCTACCTGTGCAGTGATAATGAGTTCGTTGATTATGTGAGCTGCGTGCTGACACCGATCCGGAAGGCCCATGACCTGTGCAACTCTTTCCGGACTAATCCCATCATCTGTGGAGCAAGAGGAGACAGACCCTAAATTAAATACAAATACAAAGTGGGGAAAGACAGGGAGGAAGGCGCTTCCCATGAGAGAAGGGAAATAAACAAGCCACATGGTCACTCAGTGCCACCAATATATGCAGATCTGGCTCATGCAAGACTATATAGAACCTCCATTCTCAATAAAGAAGGAACTTAAAATGGGAGAATACTTTCATTATTTGTAAATGGAATCTCTGTCTGTGTTAATACTTTATCATCCCTTTGGAGTTGTGTTGCATCTTTGTAATTTGGTCCTTCAAGGCTGTGACACTTTAGGGTTTAACTTTTAATTCTTCGTTTTAGTTACTTTTCGTTATGTCTGCATTTTTGTTGTTAACAAATCAATAAAACCAACCAATCAATAAAAAAGAAATTTTAAAAAAGGGATAAAACATGCCTCCAGGACTATTGCTGAGGAAGCAATATTTACATGGTAGCAACAAGAAACTCAGGGGCAAAATCTCCCAGAGGAAAGGACTGCCACATCACATGAGGAATTTAAGACTATGCAAGCTGGCACTGGAGAAAAAACCAAATATGATACCTTGGAGCAGAACCTGCCCTTGCCCCAGGCATATTCTAAGGCTGACTTACAATTTTGTAATTGTTTTAACATTTTTATTGTGTGATGTTATTTAATGCTTTTATTTAAAAATGCAACATACGCAGGTGAAATTAAGCTCCTGTTGCTTTGGACTGATTTACAGTGCCCCCCCCCCCACTCAAAGCGTTCCCTTGTGTTCTAATCCCCTCCCCAGATCTTTGGGTATGGGCCTTGCACCGAAATGAGATGGGGATGCGACTGTAAGCTCAGGGGTGCAACACCTGCTCTGCGTACAGAAAGCCCCTGGGTTCAATACTCCTGCCATCTATAGGCAGGGCTAGAAAAGACCCCCTGCAAGAAGTCCCTGGAGAACTGCTGCCATTTGGTGGTGGCAGTACTGAGTTCAGTGAACCGACTTTGTATAAAGGCTATGTTCTCAACTTTCGGAAAGGGGTGTAGCTCGGTGACAGGCTCAATTCTCAGCATTTCCAGATACAGCTGACAATATCCCCTGCCTATAACTCTGGAGAGCTGTTGCCAGTCAGTATACAGACACTATCTGAGCTGAGTGAACCAATGATATAAAACAGCTTCCCTGGGAGGGAGAGAGAAAGTGGTTGCCAGTTACAGGCTATACACTAAAAGTTATGCAGACCTGGTTTAAATTGAATCCTAACACCAGCATCATTCTGGATCTTCTTTATCATCTCTCCATTTCTTCCTATTACGATTCCCACTGCAAACCTAGGCACCGAGACCTAGCGGGAAGAAAGAAAAGCAGTGAGAGGAAGCAGACCCAGAAAGGTAGCACACAGATACCCCATTAGCTACATCAGGCAGCTTGAATACCAAGCCAAGAGACACATTCACATACTTAAGAAAAAACATTGCTCCCACTTTCTGGAACAGGAAGCAAATCATCCCATGTTAAGTCCAGCTCTGCAATTCCCAGAGGCGGTCACACCCATATCAGGAAAGGGGCAAATCTAAGCATTGTTTGCCCCACTTTATACCTCAGATTTGAAAGAACCCTACACTCCACATCCAAAGCTGCACATTCTGGGGATGGGTAAATGGGAAACCTTAAAAGCCTAGTAGTCATATGTGGCCCTTTCAGGCTTCTCTGTCTGACCATTGGGACATGCTGGCTGGGGTTGATGAGATTTGTAGTCCTAAACATCTGGAGGGCACTGGGCTGGGGGAAGACTGTTAACACTGTTTTGTGCATGTAGCGCAGCCTCTTTCCCAAACTTGTTTTCTGTATTTCTGGAAACTTGAAGGGCTGGGAAGGCAGGATGATGGACCCAGAGAAAGGAGGGCGGGCAATGCCTCCTTGTCCCACTAGCATTGGCTGATGGTCCTCAGGGATCACATTCCTTCAGACTCAACCCTGGCAATTCAGGGTGGAAGTCAGAAGGGTGACAAAGGCTAGACAAGGATGAAGTTGACATCACTGGACAAGATGAATGCACCAAGGGGCTGACTCAGTACATTCTTTTGCTTAGCATTTGCTTATACTCTATTGCACACACCCATACCCCAAAAAAACAGAAGTTGGTGTCATCAGCCCAATCCTGCGGAATCAGGTCTTCCAATAAGAAATTCAGCCAGTGTTTTCTATTTTAGCCTTCAAAGGTTTGCTTTAAAATTGTCTTGGCCACCAGCCTTATGCTGACAATTAAGAAAAAAAATTCTGTAATAAGCTAGCTGATGACAGGTTGTTTAAAAAATTTACTATGGTTTTTATAATTGTTGACTGCACTGATATTTATTTCTATGAAACTGCAGTATAGAAGCATTTATATATATATATATATATATATATATATATATATATATATATATAAAAATGTGAAATTTCCACAGCCACATAAAACTATGCAAGTAACACTCAGCAAATGAATGAATAAACATGATGATGATAATCCCCCCCACTCCCTATTTTTTTTCCCAGGGAGAAGATTCCTGCACTGCAGGGTGTTGGACTAGATGACACCTTGAGTACCTTCCAACTCTACAATTCTATGATTCTGTAACATACAAGACATGTCCATACCTCTATGCTGCCTCCACCCATTCTGGAAGTAAAGTCGTTGCGTACGCCTCTGAAGTCCGCCTGGTCTTTCTCTCGAATGATCTCCAGTACCATCTCTCGTGCTTGCTGTACAAATGCAGGAAGAGGAAAACAAGCTGATTACAGATTCTTTGGACCCTGGCAATAAAATGTGATCCCTGCTTCCTAACAGGAGTGGCTTCTCCACAAGCTAACCATTTTCCCCAAAGCAGGGGTATTCCATTCCGCCTTTTCTCTTCTGACACGCTCAACATTCCATGACTATTGAGCATGCTCAGTCAACCCTGTTTGGGATGCTGTTTCTTCCCCTTCCCTTATAGCTTGGGGTTTCGTTTGGTTTTTTGTTGTTCTGGTTTTGCCAGAACATGCCTCCCTTTTCACTCAGTGGCTTCATCTGCATCAGCCCGTTACCACCTGTATTGAATATTTACAGCGTGCAACAACACTGCCCCGCCCCTACTAGTCGAGTAGACTCTTGCAAACTTGCAGACTCTGGTTTCTGACAGGGGGGAAATGTATCTAACTTCCTGAACTCTCTTAAGCTTTCATGAGCAAAGCAAAAGTTTTGTTTCTAGACCTTGTGGAGGTAAGTTTAAAAATATTCAACCACCACAAAAAAACTTGCACTGTTTAAGAAACTGAGCTTTCAGATTTGGCCCTCCCTCAGGACCACTTTTTCAGGCCACCGATCCGTAGTTAACCTCCTGCCATTGTTGGGAGATTCCATTCCACCTTTTGTTGCAGACATGGGATTATTGCATGTCACATGTCTGTTTACATTCCAGCACAGACTGCTGGGTCCCGTGAGCGGAACTTCCCTTCTGCTCTGTGTATTGCTTTTGTTTTGAGTCTCTCTCCGAGAAGACAGCAAGGAGAGAGGACATGTTTCTTTGTTCTGATTTATGTAAAATAAATCTGTAGTTTTAGTATGTATCTACAGACTCAAGTCTCTTCTGTTGTGCAGTTTACTCTGCTAAGTAAAGTGTGCTCAAGTCAGCAGGCTTGAGTCACTGATTTACATCGGAGCCAGAGGTTGATGTATCTCCGCAGCAGCAAGGCTGAGAGGGAGACGATCCAGCTGGGGCCGAGCCAGCTGGCCTATCGACCCCCAGATGCCGACAGTCATAACCTCACTTCCATTTCCAAAACATACCATCACTTTATTCGAGTTCTAAAGGCGTCTTCTCAAAAAGATTACAACTACCGTGTTTCTCCTAAAATAAGACACCGTCTTATTTTTTTCCCCCTCAAAAAAACACAGTATGGCTTATTTTCGGGGGATGTCTTATTTTAACCGCTCTGCGTCGGTACGCAGCATAGCCACGCCTATCCAGGCCGTCTTAAGCAGGCATCTCCAAACTTCGGCCCTCCAGATGTTTTGGACTAAAATTCCCATCATCCCTGACCACTGGTCCTGTTAGCTAGGGATCATGGGAGTTGTAGTCCCCAAACATCTACAATTTGGGACTACAGTTCCCATCATCCCTGACCACTGGTCCTGTTAGCTTGGGGTCATGGGAGTTGTAGTCCCCAAACATCTACAATTTGGGACTACAGTTCCCATCATCCCTGACCACTGGTCCTGTTAGCTAGGGATCATGGGAGTTGTAGGCCAAAACATCTGGAGGACCGCAGTTTGGGGATGCCTGGTCTTAAGGGAGAGGCGCCACATCCCTATGTCTTATTTTCAGGGTATGGCTTATATTTCGCAAATGTGTAGAAATCCTGCTACGTCTTATTTTATGGCTACGTCTTATTTTAGGAGAAACAGGGTATTACACTTCTCTCCTGCTAATCTCCCAAGGGTCTCAAGGCAGAATATATGGGTTCCCCTATTTTTATTATCCTCAAAGCAACCATGTGAGGCGGGATTAAGAATGCAAGAAGAGCCCAGCTGCTAGTCGAGCATCCTGTCAGCCAACCTATTGGAAGCCTGCAAGCAGGACATGAGTGCAACAGCACTTTCGCCTCCTGTGGTCCCTGGCACCAGCTATTCAGCATATGGCCTCTGACAGTGGAGGTAGAACACAGACATCAGGGTTAGATTGGCCCAAGGTTCTCCAAGGAGCTTCGTGGCTGAAGTGGGGAGTGATCCAAACCTAGGGCTCCCCTTCCCTAAGAACATAAGGTGAGCCCTGCTGGATCAGGCCAAAGACCTATCTAGTCCAACGTCCTGTTCTCACAGTGGCCACCCAGATGCTTCTGCGAAGCCTACAAGCAGGACCCGAGCCCAAGAGCAACACTCTCTCCACCCTGTGTTTCCAGCAACAGATACCCCCTAGCCTGAAACAGTTTTCCAGCACGCCACACTCAGTTTCTTTATTGCAACTTCATGAAGCATGCAGAGGCAGCTTTATCACTGCAGTGCAAGGATTTGCATACTATTCTGGTTTCTATTCCGTACCCAAGCTCTAATTGTATGGGTCACTAATGTAAAGGCAGGGTGGGTGTGGGGGTGCAAGATGTAGATGGGAAAAGGACTGTTTGGCCCATAGGCTTGAGATGCCCCCACCCAACTCCATCGTGTACACACACACACACACACACACACACACACACAATACGAGAGACTGCGGCTCACAAATACTGCCAACTGTGCCATTATTCCAAATCCTCCTAACGTTCCATCAGCACGACGGCAAATCCTCTTTGATACACACCTGTACTTTAAAAGCATCGCCGGTAATCCGGAGAGGTTTATCCGCTCCAGTCGGCAAAGGGCCATCTTGGATCATAATCATTTTCACGCCCGTTCGTTCCTGCAGACGTACCAATGGCAATGGGGAGGGAATGAGAGAGACAGCGCCACAAAAAATAAATGGAAATGCCAAAACAGGCAGAAAGGCTACGAAAATAGGAAAGAGGGAGATTTTAAAAAGCGCAGATAAGCAATAAGAGCCCACCACCACCACCACCGCAGCTATGGACATTTATGCAGTTAAGTGGCTTGGTCTGGCCAGGTTTCCCTGATAACTCCATAAAAGAAAGGCAAGCAATCGTAAAATAAAGAGAGAAAAGCAGACAAGGAAGCCACACTTTACCACCACCACCCAAACACAGACAATTGCAATTTCACTTTGCATTAAAAAGCTAGTGGTCATGGTGCATTCATAGAATTGTAGAGTAGGAAGGAACCCCCAATGATCATCTAGTCCATCCCCATGTAATGCAGGGATTCAATATATTTTATATAAAACTCTGCAGGGGTGGAAACATGGTAGCCAACATAAACTGTTGCAGGTACCATACAACCCAAAATAAACTGCACACTTATACTGGCTACAACTGAATGCTTCCTTCTAACCTTGCTTTGTGGGGTGGGGGACCGTATGGGTGCACCCCCACACAGGCACACCCAATTCAAGGAGCTGGCTTTGACCTATACAGCCTTAGTTATTTATAAAAATATGTATATACTGCCTGCTGAATCTCTATTGGCAGAGCAACCCACTGGACTGGGCTAATTACACTAAAGGATTGGTTTCTCTTTATCAAGCGAACCTCGCTAATTCTGAGAAGAATGCTCCTGCAGATGATCTCAGTGATCAAGTGTTCAGGCCATCCCCGAGATACCTCAGACGTAACTTGCCGCCCAGGTTTTGTGAATTAATACATTGTGTGGCTCAGGGCATCAATGCACCAAGGACTGCCTCTCTATACAAAATGAGTGGTGTCTGAGGTGCATCTAGTTCAGCCTCCTGCTCTCTCGGTGCCTAACCAGATGCCCACTACGGGAAGCCTGCAAGCAAAATATGAGCACAATAGCACTCTCCCTATCTGCAGTTCCCTGCAACTGGTATTCAGAGGCATCCTGTCTCCAACAGCGAGGGGCAGAAAATAAGAGCCACTGTGGCTAGTAGCCACAGACTCCTCCTACTAGCATCTGTCCGAAGCTGCATCCTGCCCACCTGTAGCTGCTTGATGGTTTCTCCACCTTTGCCAATGACGAGGCCCACTTTGGACGCTGGAATGAGGATCTCTTGGATTGTGCTGTTGCCATCCACGTCGTTGTGGAACCCAGGCCCATTCCGACAGCGGTCCACAATCTGCCCCAGTAGGCGCTTTGCTTGTCTTTGGGGGGTGGGGTGTGTGGAAGGGAGAGAACAGAGGGGGAGAGAGAAATAGCCTCTAGGAAAACAGCTATTATATTGCAAACACCCCCATCTTGCTGGGTGTAAGGGGTGGGGACTACCACTGGAATACAGGAGGTTGGGGGGGGGGAGAAAAAAAAGAGAGAAATGACAGGACACAGAAGGGAGAAAATAACCAGCGGCCATGATGGCAACTCTCTGCTTTGGATCAGACTCCCCTCTCTCAGGCACACCCCATTTTGGAGTAGGAGAGAGTGGAGAAGGAGCTCACAAAGTCCAACCAGCTCCTCAAATGCTTCCTTTTCACTGCGGTGGCTTTTCCTACCTGATACACCTCTCCCATCACCTTGTCCACTCAAGTGGAAGAGCATCTGCCTTGCATGCAGAAGGTCCCAGGTATGATCCCTAGCATCTCCAGGAAGCCCTAGAAATACCTGCTGCCTGAAAGGCTAGAGAGCCACTGCCTGTCAGCGTAGACAACACTGGGCTAGAGTGTAAGGAAAGCTTGCTGCTTAAAATCATTCCTTTATTTAGAACCATGAGGTCAGGAATCCTTTTGTTATAAGAGAAGGGCCATAGCTCAGTGGCAGAGCACTTGCTTTGCATGCAGAAAGTTCCAGGCCCAATTCCTGGCAATTCCCAGACAGTGTAGGCAAAACTGAGCTAGATGGAGCCATGGTCTGACTCTGTATAAGGCAGCTTCCTGTGTTCAGTCCCTGATGCTTCTGGTCCTTATGGCACCAGTTAGCCACTGGTGAACTGACACCTAGCTCACCCAGCAGCACACAAAAGGAGAAAAAGACACCATCCTTCCACCTTCGCAGGTTTTGAACAGGATGAAACTCAAGTGAGTCACCGTGATCATAAATTGCAGCAGCAAAAGGAAAGCGCTCTCTCTCTTCTCACTTAGCTCTGAAGAAACAGACCTTTAAGCAGAAAGCCACAAAGTCTCCATCCAGGTACTCTGTGCAACAAATGCATAATGCACCTCAATTTTTCTGGATCTTGTAGCTTCTTTGCCTTACAGTTTTCCTTTTGCTCCCAAACAAAAATACTGGAGGAAGGGTAGAGGTGAGAGGGAGCCCACTTCAGTACCAGCACAAAATAAATACGCAAAAAAATCCATCCAGACTGCTTTGCCCTCTAACATGCACCTCTCAGTTATATTTATTCTTACGCCTACGGAAGAAGAAAAAGAAAATCCAGGAAACCTCAATGCTTTTTTCAATCATCCAAACGCAACTGAAAAAAAGGAAAGAAAGAAAAAAGATCCCAACAGATGGATTTGGAAAAAACCCACCTACCCAAAGGCTGCGGGAGAGAAAGAGCAGCTCCATATGGCTAAGTGGGTTCCTGTTAAAGCCAAAGGCTCGTGGCTCCAAGTCCCAGCGGGGAGGTGGTCCTCAAAATGGCTTGGGAAGAGGCAAGCTCAGCTCCTGGGGAGGGGGAGGGAGGAAACACTGACCCTAAATTTTTCTATAGGGCAAGAGAGAGAGAAAGAGAAAGAGAGCAGAATCCCCACCCACCACCCCCCAACTGGGCTGCTGGGTGGAACATCCTTGCAAGGGGCTTTGGGAGGGGCAGTGGGTGAGGGGGGAAATAGCCAGCAGCACCTAGGACAATGTCTCACACCAAAGGAGGTGGCCGGTGGTGGCGATGGTGGTGTTAACTGACACATGCCCGGCCCCAAATGGAAACATTTTGATCTGCAGGCTTCTGTATAACCAATGCCTCATAAGTTAATAAGCACATAAGAAGAGCCTGCTGGTTCAGGGCAATGGCCCACCTAGTCCAGCTCCCTGCTCTCACAGTGGCCACCTAGATGCCCCAGTGGAAAGCCCCTCACAAGCAGGACGTGAGAGCAACAGCACCTCTCCCAGCTTGTGATTTCCAACAACTGGCATTGAGAGGCAACCTGCTCTTGATACTGGAGGTGTAAAATCAGAACAGCCCTGCTGGATCAGGCCAGTAGCCCATCTGGTCCAGCATCCTGCCCTCAGAATGGTCAACTAGATGCCTCATAGGAAACCTGCAAGTGGAAGCTGAGCACAACATCACTCTTCCCTCCTCCGGTTTCCAGCAACTGGTATTCAGACTGCACAGGCAGACCATAGCCATCAATAGCCTTCTCTCTCTGATGAGGAGTATAATTAGTTGATTGAGGCATGTTTCTGGTAGTGCCCTTTTTAGACTGAGAAGGTAGATGAAAGAGGCCACTTGAGCATGCAGTCATCCTGGGGAAACCAAGAACTCCCTCATTTGATCAGATGTGGCCAATGAAAACTAGCCACTAGGCCAGAGGTCCAAAAGCCCATCCACCTAGGCAAGTGTTTCCCACCCTCCAAGCACTGGGGTTGCCAATGTAATGCTCCCCTCCAGATGTCACTTGGGACTCCCATTTCCCCTCACCTTTGAGGATTTGCCTTACTGGCTGCTGGGTGTTACTCAACAACATCTGGAGAATGCCACATTGTCTGGCAGGATACATTTTCTTCCCCCAAGAGAGCAGTGATTAAAGCATTGGACTAAGACACGGGAGATCAGGCTTCAAATACCCACTTGGATGGACTTCCAGGAAAAAGGAATGGTGGATTGTCATTCTACCAGAAGATAATTATGTGGTGATTGATGATAGTCAGACAGACATTCTGGATATTAAATCACTCTGGAAAATAAGGGTGACTGAGTGGGAGAATCCTCATATGCTTTGATTGAGGCTGTTCTCTGCTGTCTGTGCCTGGGGACAGGGGTCAGAACAAGCTGAAGAGCGAGTACCTGACACTACGTAAGAAGTATACCTTTATGGGTATAAAATCTGTATCCTCTCTTTCTTAAACACTTTCAGGATAAGATAGATTTATCTGTCTGCTGGCGAAAATCTGTAATTGGAAATCCTGTAAAAACTACTTTCTGTCGTTAAGAGTAACAAAGGGAAAATGGGTCTAAGCAAGAGCAAAAAGCTTGATTTACGGATGACAATAAAGATTAAACGGATGAGGCGATTATTTCTTTTCCTCCTTTTGGGAAAAAAATGAAACTGAAAGTAAAGAACCCTCAGTGGGGAAAGAATCTTGCTGTGGCTCTTAAGTGCTCCTTAAGTGGCACCTTAAGTGCTCTTAAGGTGGAAGCTTAAGTGGGAGTTGGAACTTTTAAAGAGACTGAGTTACAAATAACATAAAAAACATCAAAAGTATCCAGTATAGCAAATATATCTTTGACTTTTCCAGTGACTGTTGGGATCATTCAGCAGTTGTTGGCTGAACAATTAAAAATGATCAGATCAATGTTTGATGAATCAGAGGGAAATGAAATGGAAAATATCTAGAGACTTCAGACCAAATCAATGAAAAGCTGGCAGGATTGGATGATGAAATAGTAAAATGGGGGAAAGCAGATGATGAAATGGAATTGCCTTCTATTCAAGGATTTGGAGGAGAGGTTGGGATCATAAAATGGAGAGATGGAGAGTCATCTGCATTTGACACTGATGGAGCTGCGAGGGGGAAAAAAGCCTAAGGAAAACCCCAGTCCTGGCCTTTCTTCAGTTCTAGCAGAGAGAAAGTATTCTGCATATGATTTGGAGTGAATTCAAAGAATGATGCTAATAAATTCATGGTGCTGTCTCTGAAAAAAATGAAGAGGAGATCCAGAAACTATCGTAAACAACATAAAATGGAAAAGAGGAAATTGAATTTGAACATACGGAACTGGGCATGAATTGAAGAATATATAGTAAGGGGAGAGGGGAATTAATATTATTAATAGAGGTAAAGTTAATTACTGTATATTCCTGCGTATAAGACTACTTTTTAACCCAGGAAAATCTTCTCAAAAGTCGGGGGTTGTTTTATACGCCAGGTCATATTTCTTATACGGCGAGTATATCCCAAACTCTATATTTTAACTGGAAAAGTTGGGGGTCGTCTTATACGCCCAGTCGTCTTATACGGTACTAGTGATAACAATTTGGGAATCCCTCCTGAATATTTCGTAGGAAGAAGAAATGAATGATTAAGACACTTTGACTTAGAATATGGTTTGACAGAAAGTGGAGAGGATGGATATTAACACTGACGGAATGTCGTTAATAATCTTTTTCTTTATGTAACCGACAGACAGAAAATTGGAAGCTTCTTTTCTCTATCTTTAATGTTTCTTTCCCCTTTGTTTCCCCCCTTTTGTCTTTTCTTGCCCCCCTTTTTCTTCATGTTTCTTTTGGAATTCTAGGTTTGGGGGCCTTTATTAAGCTCCAGAAAATAAGTATTTATGGGATGGTGGCTGATGGAGGACACTGGGTGGAAGAAAGGGAAGTGTTGGTCTCCTAGGGTGAGAGGCTAGGGGAAAAAATGAGGGATTCCAAGTGAGAGCTAGGAGGGACTGCTATCCTCTATAGGTGGTGGGGGCTGAGAATCGCCTCCAGGAGAGGACTCAGTATTCTACTTGCTCTCTTTGTAGTTTCTGTAGCTGTTACCTTATTGATAAACAATGTATTCAAATACCCACTTGGACATGAACTTCACTGGGTGGTGGCCTTGGGCCAGCCACTGCCACTCTCAACCTAACCTATCTCATGGGAGTGGTGTGAGGATTAAATGAAAACTAGGACCTGGGAGAACAGGACTCAAATTCCCCCCTCAGCTATGAAGCTCACTGGATGGCCTTAAGCTAGTTACTGCCTCTCTCAACTTAACCTACCTCTCAGGGTTGCAGTGGGGGGGGGGGAAATGGGGAGCAGGAGACAATGTATGCCACCTTAAGCTCCTTGGAGGAAAAGTGGGATATAAAAAAGGTGGAAAAAAATAAAAGCTCTTGCATCTGAAGTTTTTTCATTCCTCTGCTGCTGCCTTTTCTTAACTGATTGTCCTCACTGGCAGACAGAGGAAAGAGGTTCTCTTTGCTCACCAGGAGTAGGGTGGGGGCTTGGAAATGTTTCTTCTCTTCAACAAGTCACTGTTCAAGTGAGTGAAGACCTTTGGATGCCTAAGCAACAGGCTTTTTAAAAAAATGAGTTTTTACGCAAAAGGGAGATAGATCCTTTGTGCTTGTCTAGGAGGTTTGAGAGAGTATTGAGGGGCCTCCCCTCATTAACACTATAGCTTGAAGATGGTAAGCTACACCAGTCTTCGGGAGCTTCTTCTCTTCATCAAACTACAATGCAAATGAGAGAAGACCCTGGGTGTCTCACTCAAGCTCCCGGGTGTCTCTCCCACTGTTTTCCCAATACTTCGGTGCAAATGAAAGAGGACTTTGTGGGGGGGGGGGAGGGGGCAAGCAAAGTAAATAAACACGAGCATAAAAAGAGCTTGCTGGATCAGTCCAATGATCCATCTAGTACAGCATCCTGCTCTCATAGTGGCCATTCAGACACCTGTGGGGAAACCTGTAAGGAGGACCAGAGCTCTAGAACACTCTCCCCTCTTGTGGTTTCTAGCAACTAGTACTCAGAAACACTGTGGAGGCAAAACATAGTAATCACGGCTAGTAACCATTCTCTTCCATGAATTTGTCCAATCGCTTTTTAAAGCCATACAAATTGATGGCTATCACTGCCTCTTGTGGAAGCAGGTTCCAGTTTTAACTATGCGCTGCATGAAGAAGTCCTTTATTTTATCTGCCCAGAATCTTCCAACAACCAGTTTTGTTGGATGTCTGAAAGTTCTCATGTTACAAGAGAGGGAGCAAAACTTTTCTGCATTCACTTTCTCTATGCAATTCATACTTCTATAAATCAGTTTTTATAAACAGAAACAGAGGCTCCCCTGAAAGCTAATCATTTATATGTGGAACCCTCCTCCAAGTGATGGGGCTCACCACTTGCCATTATTATCAAGAGTTGCATGTCAGAAGGCCAGTTAAATGCTTCTCTGGGGTCCTTTCTGCAACACCAGGGTAACTTTTCAACCCTTAAAAGGGTGCCCTCGTTCAAGCAAACTCACTCGAGAGTTTTTGTAGAGGACCACAAAGTCAGTCTACGCTGTGAAATGGAGGTAAACAGCCCTTCAATGGGCCAAACTATTGAGCTATTATGTATGAGATAGAAGTGTTTGGAGCAGAGTGAGTCTATGCTGGCTATAAAGAGGATAGCAAGCAACTGAAGAGAAGAAAAAGGGTAAGAGAAAAACAAAAAACAAAGAGGGAAGAGGACTAAGGGGGAAAAGTAGAGGCAACTAATGCTATATAAATGTATATGCCAATTAAAAAAAACTCACTCAATGCTCTCTGGCGTTCCGGTCAGCACACAGGGTCTCTCTGGCATCCCGCCGCTGTCTGTAAAAGACAAAGCAAAAGAAAAAGAAAGATCAACAGGTACTGGCTATCTGATAATTCTCAGCAACCTATCAGTTTCCAGCTGGTTGAATAAAAAAGGTTGGATTACTTCAGCGCATTCTATGTTGGGCTGCCCTTGGGCTTGGTTTGGAAGTTCCAACTAGTGCAGAACACAGAGGCCAGGCTGCTCATGGGGGCACCTGGCCGACAGCATGCGACACCTTTGTTGAAACATCTGCACTGGCTGCCCATCTATCACAGAGCCAAGTCCAAGGCAAATTAGTCTTGTACTAATTTACAAGCCTCAAATACCTTAATAAACTTAACTCAAATAAATAAAGCACACACACAGACGCACACTCTGCCTGGCTATGTGTAAAACAGGGTTTGGGTTTCGGAAGCACATAATCTTGAGTTCTGTCCCCTGTATAAATCATCCAAGCAAGCAAGGAAATTCTGCACACATTCCCTTCAGCGTCCTTGTTTTAGACTCGATATTGTTACTCATGGGGAACAGAGTGATGTCAGGCTTATACTAAAGCTAGCGTGAGCAACGAAAAAACTCACCTGGCATCGAACAACTTAGGACCAGGTTGCTATATCCATTGTCAGCCCTACTCGAGAGTAGACCCCTTGAAAATTAATGGACCTAAGAGAGTTGGTCAAGTTTATTGATTTCTCAAAGTCAACTCTGATTAGGACTAACAATGGCTACAACACCATGGCTCCAAAATTGTTCAGGGCTTTTAAAGCGGTCTCTAGATTGCCCCCTTCTAGGGAAGAAGGAAGGTACTGATTTTGGGAGAGAAATGTGGGGCAAGTTTTTCCCCCCCATCATTGGGACTGATCCTTCTTGTGAAAGAAGAGGGAAAAGGCTCTGGCCCTGGTGAGGAGCCTTGCAGAAGAGTACTTTTGTAGTCTAATAGGATGTTTTACAGGACATTTCTATTTTCCTAGCTTTTAAGTTGGTCAGACCGTTTTATATTTAATATACCAATCTAAAAGACTAGCAGGTGTGTGTAATCTTAGTGCTGCCTTGGTTCTTTGGGAAGCTGGAGGTGGTGAGGAGGTGAAATAACCTTACCTGGCGCAATCTGAATTTTGCAGCCTGACTCTGCCTGAATCCGAGAAATCTGCTCACCACCCCGGCCGATAACTGAAATAAAATTTGGAATTGATCAGGATTTTGCTGCTGCCAACAGACTAGAACATTGCTGGGTTTTTTTTATTATTTCAAGAGCAAGATGTGAACAAGCACATGACTGAAGTTTTGCATACATCTATGTAGGGAGCATTTGTAAACTTAAATGTCTGGAAGAAGATGAGGTGAAGATGGAATGCTCCAAAATTACAAGTTTCAGGTCCCCCGCCCACCTATCTGTTAAGTGCAACTGAGTTGACACCTTCAGTCAACCAACAATTGACCACTTCCATCCAGCTCTGCTAAACCAATAGCTAAGTCTCAAATTCTGCTGGCAGGCCATCCTGCTTGTGGCCTTTGGGGCATCTGGAGAGAACAGGATGCTGGACTAGATGGGCCTCTAGCCTGATCCATCAGGGCTTCTCTTAAGTTCTACTTTCATGCCTCGAAGCAGGATGCCTTTGAATACCAGTTGCTGGGAGTGCACTTAGCTTGATGACTTCCCGCAGGCTTTTTTGGTTCATCAGTGGGAGATCCAGATGCTGGACAAGATAAGTCGCCTTTGGCTGGATCCAGCTGCAGGGCTCTTCTTATGTTCTACCACCACTACCTCAGAGTACTAGTTGCTAGGAACTACAGGTGGGGAATGTGCTGCTGTTGCGCTCAGGTCCTGTTTGTGGGTTTCACAGTGTGGGTATCACAGTGGCACCTGGTTGGCCACTGTGAGAACAGGAAGCCAGACTGGGTGGGCGCCCTTTGGCCTGATCCAGCAGGGCTCCTCTCCTGAACCTGGGACCCTGAGCAGGCAAGCACATGCTTCACCACCAAGCTGCACAGCCTCCCCCTTGAAATTGCCCTTCAATGGTATATCCTCCCCCACACACATATACCCCAAACCATTTCTCCTCTGCTCACCCCCTCCAACCCCTCCCTCCCAGCACACATTACCGGCAAAGTTGGCCATCAAGGTCTTTAACTACAGGCCACTGTAGCACTCAGGAAGTAACTAAATTATCCTCAATTGATTTTAAGGTTCACGTGGAAAGCATTTCCCCCGAAATTGCCACGTTCTCAGCAGCATTAACAGAAATCTGCGCTGTTATGCTGAGCACTACCTATCATAATATATATTAGTCTTCAGATGGAAGGAGTGTTCACAAAGGCCCTGTATGAAGGAAAGAGAAAAATTGCTGCAAACCAGAATACTTACTGAATCCAACCATTTTATCAGGCACTTTGAATTCTTCGGTTATTACCCTGAAGAAAAGAGAAAAGGGGAGACTCATCACGACAGATAGACATTGTCGCCTTTTCCAATAGCATCAACTGTCACAGGACATTTAGGAAATTGAGTTTCCATCCCCAGAAAGTGAAGTAGGTACTAGTTCCAATGTTATGGAAAACTGGGTGATGAAGAATGGAGCTTTTAGCCAGTAGCCCCTACCAGCTTCCTACAAGGGTGTCTGGAAAGGTGCCCCCAAACCAGTCAGCCCATGCCTTAAGTGCTGTTGGGAAGGGAACACTCTTGCCCCATCTCAGGGCATGAAGCACATTACAGACATGGGCATGGGCTTTTCAATGTGATGGTGCACCAACTCTAAAGATGCCTTGGCACCAATGCTGCTGAGTTTACAAGGCCAGTTGAAAGGACACTTCTTTGCCCAGGATTTTGCAGGGGTTTGATTCAGTTTGGCTGGCTGCAAATTAACAGCTAGCCCATCTGTACTACTGAGAAGGAAAGGAAGTAAGTAATATAAAACATATATTGCTGATTGTGGAAAAACAACAACCTCAAAGTAGGTTGTGCCCAGGATCCTATTCCAAAGCAAAAACTAGGCTGGGATCCAAAAATGCAGGCTGTTTTTGAGTATATATCTGGAGGGTGGGGGGTGGCTTTGGGCTTGCAGTTCTTAAATACCACCAGAACACACATCATGCTACACGGCAACCTGCTTTGTAAACCAACTGGGAAGTGCCACAGCTCTCCCAACAGCATTCTCCAGGTAGGAATTTTTTTGTAAACCACTTCGAGGGTTTTTATACAATCAAGCAGTGAACAATTTCACCAAATAAGTAACTCAGTAATAGGACTAGGGGTGTCCTCTGGCCTCACACATGTGAGAGCTGCTGACAGTCAGAGAAGGCAATACTGAGCTAGATGGATTAATGGTAAAAGGTAACTTCCTATTTGGGAAGAGACATAGCTCAGTGGCAAAGCACCCGTGGTACATGCAGAAGTTCTCAAGGCTCCAAACCTGACAGCATTCTCATGTAGGACTGGGAATGTCCCCGGTCCCAACCCTGCTGCCAAGGCAGAGTAGACAATACTGCACTAGATAGATGAATCGTCTGATACTGTGCATACACATACAAAAACAACACTCTTGCTGATAGCCTTTCAAAAGAAGCCTATGCTTTGGCACAAAAATCTGTTGTTTCAAGGTTTTCGTGGGGGTTTTCCAAACTCCATTTGGCTACCCTAAGCAGCTTCATGAATCTCGGCCCAAGACACAACGTTTAATTCAATGCAGGCCTTCCTTTCTGCGTTACCCACTGCGTACGCGTGTCTCATCTCTTTCCAAACAAATGCATGCAATATCCAGGAACGCAAGCAGAAAACTTCAGTCTTGGAGCGGGGGCGTGTGGGAAGAGGAGAAACTGAGCCTACGCAGTTCTGCCACGTTCTCAACCTCTGACTCCCTAACACTCCAGTACAGATGGCAGATCAATAAACAATTAGAAGTGATCAATAAATAATAAAACATAACCCACTGCTTACCTTTGATGTACCAGGGCCCCTAACTGGTTACCTACTGTGTCGGAGAAGAGAGAGAAAAGAAAAAAATCAAAGCATTAGTACGGATAAACTAACTTCATCTCTATAGCAGGGGGGGGAAAAGAGTTCTTACCATTTTCATCAAGGGGGGAAAAGAGAGCAAGAGAGAAAATAAAGAAGAAGCAGTGCTAAAAAACAGCAATTTGGGTTCAGTGGCTGAAATGAATGTGTTACGTGGAACAAGAAACAGGAGGGGATTTCTTGATCAACAACAGCGGAGAAGCGAAGTGTCCAGCTGAACGCAGGATAGGAAATTGATCCGCCTAGCTCCCATGCGGTGAGAGGCATGGGGAGGGGGAGAAATCCAGCACCTCAGGATCCCAGAATCCCTAGAAAAGTGCAGCCCACCCCAACCTCCCCAAATTAAACCCAATGTAAAAAATAATAATAAAAGATCAAGCAGACTGGTACAGCATTTAAAAGGTGGGGAGAAGAAGAAGCCATAATACAGAAGAGATTTGGAAGGATTTAGTCTAATCAACGCACTGAGAGAGAACAGAGAGAGAGAGCTTGAGGAGGGGTTTGGGAGGGGGGACTTGCAACATACTTCTCTGGGTCTCTCTTAACTGTGCTCCATGGAGCCAATTTACCCGAAGACCTGTTAAAGGAATAGGGCTGTTAAAGAACCTTGCATCATCACCAAGTTTTATGTGCTATGACATTTCTACACAATACGACCAGGGGAAGAGCTATGTGCAAGGTTGTCTTCTGTGCGTGCACACACATACCCCAATCGGAAAGTTTCCATTAGTTGTTGTCACTACAATTTATTACCTGCCCTTCACCCTAAGGTCCCTGGTTGGGTTACAATTATTAAAACACAACCTTAATGCTAAAACACCATTGCATGATATCAGAAACAGTTTAACACAACTTAAAATTACAAAAAGAGGTTTATCCTAAAAATATACATGTCTCAAGTATACACAGCTTATTCTTGCATTTGCAGCAGGGTTGCATAGATGACACTTTGGGTCCCTTCCAACTCTACCATTCTAAGATTCTATGTGCCAAAAGCCAGGGTAAGGTGATGTGTCTTCTGCATTCGCTGGAAGATGCATAGTGAAGGCAGCATATGCACCCACAACTTGGGAGCTTAACACCAGGGAGAGTCTGTAGGGAAGGACGCGTTTTTTCAGGTATTTGGGGTCTAAGCTAGTTAGGGCTTTAAACACTAATGTAAGCATCTTGAATTGGGTCCAGAAACAAACCAATACATCTATTTAAAAACAAGAGTTATATGAGATCTGAAGGGAACCCCAGCCAGCAATCTGGCCACCACATTTGAGGCCAACTGAAGTTTCCACGTTGTCTACAAGGGCAGTCCCATGTAGGGCACATTGCGATAATCCAATATGGAAGTTACCAGAACACGGAGTACAGTGGCCAAATCATCTCTTCAAAAGGGGCTACAGCTAGTAAGCCAGTTCAAGCTGAAGAAAGGCATTCCGATCACTGAGGTCACCTGAGCCTCAAGTGACAACGTTGAATCCAGGAGTGCCCCCTCCCCACCGAGCGCAATAATCTCTCCCACATCAAAGGGCAGAATTGCAAATAAGAGACAGTGGCAAAGCTACTGGGGGGTGGGGAACCATGTTGTGTCCAACTAAATTATGAACAACTGCCTCAAGTGCAACAGAACTTCTCTCCACCCTACTTTACCCCTGCATCTGTTCCGGAAAATGGTGGTGGAAGAACACCCAGAGGAGATTGGCCAGGGGAGTGGGAGGCAGAGCAGTGGCAGTGGGAAGTTATGTTGTGCTCCAGAAAGCTATTTAGCACCCACAATAATTACATTAACTCCTCAAGTTGTGAGGCTTTGAATACATATATAATTGACCTAGAACAGGGGTCTCCAAACTACAGCCCAGGGGCCGGATACGGTCCGAGGGGCTCATTTCCCGGCGACCGCCCCCGCCCGCTGCCGCCGCCTGCTCTTACTGGCGTGGCGTGGCTGCCCACTTCCAGGTCGGAGCACTGGAAATAGCTTGTGCACATGCGCAAGCGTCATTTCCGGTACACATCCGGGTCAGAGAAGGCCCGTGCACATGCGCACAAGCTATTTCCGGTGCTCCTCCGACCCGGAGGTGCGCCGGAAATAGCGTGTGCGCATGCGTATGGGCGCGCGCTCCCCTGCTCTCCGCCGCACGATCGGCGCTGCAGACACCGGCCCAAGGCGCGGTAAGTTTGCTGACCCCTGATCTAGAACAAAAGAAGAGATCCAATGATACATCAAACTCATGGAGTATGCCCACACAAATAAGTGGACTAAAGTCTATGAGCTTCAGGGGGCCTACTACATGCCTAATTTAGATACCACCTGAAGAGTCTCCTGGCACCTTAAAGACTCATTGCATTAGCTTCCATGGACTCCAGGCCACTTTGTTGGATCTGCAGTTTCGGGGAAGAGTCATTCCTTGACCAACATGAACAAACCTAAAATTGTCGCTTAACTTTTAGAGATGATACCTGCTCATACAACAACTGTGAATACAGGAAGAGCCGTAGGTCAGTGGCAGAGCACCTGCTTTGCATGCAGAAGGTCTCAGGTTCTATCCCCAGCAGCATCTGCAGGTAGGACTGGGAGAGACGTCCTGTCTGAAACCCTAGACAACTGCTGCCAGTTAGCACAGACAATACTGAGTTAGATAGACCAGTGGTCTGGTTTTATATAAGGAAGCTCCCTATGTCCCTGTTTAAATCAGCCTTCAATTCTAAACCATGAGGACTAGAATCTTAGCTCATTTTCAGGGGAAGCACCACAGTTCAGTGGGTAGAGCAACTGTTTTGCAGGCAGATCCCGGGTGCAATCCCCAACATCTCCAGGTGGGGCTGTGAAAGATCCTCTGACTAAAACCAGGGAGAAACACTGCCAGGCAGTGTAGAAAATACTTAGTAAGCTGGAGCAAGGGTCTGACTCAGTATATAGCAGCTTCCTTTGTTCATAACAATGGTTTGTATCTTAAGGCTATGTGAATCAAACAGAATCCACTTGCTCACCCAAAAATGGGGGTTTGGGGGGGCATGCTCAGTAGGAAGCACCCAACATATCCAATTTTATGCTCATACCAGCAGAACCTTAGCAGAACGTCTCACCAAAATGAGTTGCTGAGATATAACAACTGGCAGAAAGCATTTCAAGCCAAGGGGGTTATTCAAAAGCAAACAGACTAAACTTCAATGAGATAAACTTTCGCCTAACCACTACCCTGGGCACCCACATACCATTTTTAACCTGAGGTTAAGTGGGCCATCCTAGGAATCAAAGTGGTGTTGAAAGGGCAGGTACAGACACACACACAACACAAAATTGAGGAGTGATAAAATACTACCAAAGTTCATCACGGTCTTTGATTAAATACATGTTTTAGGCAAGTAAACACAACAGGCAAAAATATGGCCAATCTATTTCTGCTCTACATCAATCACTTCCTGTATCCTGACAATACAGGCCCCCAAAGTCATCGACCAAGTGCCGATATTTTTATTGCTCTGCATCTCTTAGAATGGGAGCTGCCACTGAGCAATCAACACCCTGATATGCCTTTTGAAAGTTCCCACTGCGAACTGAAGGAGCTCGTATTGGCTTCTGATCAAACTCATGGGAGCAGCGTATGACAGAGCGGGGAAGCCAGTAGCCAGAGCAGGAATCTACGACAGATGCAAAGGTTTTTTAAATTGTGGAGAATGAGGATGCTGGGATTGGGGGGGGGGGAGCTTGCTAGCTGTCATACCAAATCCATGTCTGCTCTTCTCTACCCAGGACCGCAGAGGATTAAAGGGATGCTCTGGGCAGTCCTCTATCTACTAGAGCAGTGTTTCCCAACTGGGGGCCATATCCCCCTCCCCCCAGGATATTGGGACCACAAGTGAAAATTGCATAAATGGGGGGCCACAGCACAAGGCTAGGGGGCCACAGAGGGAAGTGAGAAGTGAAGGGGGGGGGAAACAATTTTTTAAAAATCCTCATTGGCAAGCTATCCACTTAGCCAATCACAAGTGGGTAAGGGGGCGGCCCACCAGGGCCTAGCACTCCTTTTTGCCACATGCATTTTCTTTGAACCTGTTTTGTTCCTGACCTGAGTGCCTAGCCAAGTGGGGTCGTCTGGTGCTGCTGACTTGCACCTAGTAAATAACTAAGTGTCTACTCAGCAGAAAGCTGCACTGAGTTCAGTAGGCCTTACTCTGAGGTAAGGGTGTGTGGGGCTACAGTGTTTTATCTAGGCAACCAGGGCTCCTCTGGATGACAGTATCTTTTTGCACCAGGTCAGTGAGGACCACTTGCTTTTTTATTTCCCCCCACATATACATAACTCTCTTTGCACCTTTTGGACTATAACTGTAGGTTTCCTCCTCTGTATCAAATAACTAGGGTCAAATGAATGTTGCTTACTTTTAATAATACACGGAAGATGGATCTCCCTCGGAAGGTTCTGGACTCCCCTTCCTTGGGAGGATTCTAAGCAGGGTTTGGATGGACACCTGGCATGGATGCTTTAGCCAAGTTTCCTACATTGCAGGGGGTTGCACTAGAAAGATGACCCTTGGGGTCCCTTTCAGCTCTATGTTTTTTTGCTTCAACAATATTTCATTATGTTTCTATCATTTTATGTAATTGTATTTTGTATCTATATATATAAAAATGTTCCCATTGCGTGCGCGGCGGACACCACCGTGCTCTGTAACCGCTGGACCAAATCTCATCAAATTAAGGAAACAGCGTACCATGACCATTAAGGAAGGATCTGGCATAATAAAAATTCAAAAAAACCACACCTAACATACCTAAAATAAAGAAAAAACGCAAAAAAAATTGGCGCACACATATGACATCACCAGCAGAAGCTCTGAAGACACCAGCAGCATCCAACAGAAAGGCAGATCGCATGCTGCCACCAGCAAAAGCTCTGAAGGGTGGCGCCAAATAATGATGTCATCAACCGAGCAACTGAAACCACCAAGGCGGCCATTACCAGACAACCCACAGAGCCATTACCAGACAAAGGCAAACGGCCACACCCAGAGCCACAGGCCGCAACCCAAAAACACCCCCCCTCGCAAACGCTCCCACAACAATCAACTCAACTAGCCCAAACCCTCAGCTGCAAAAACCCACAGAGTCAGCCCAGGGCCAAGGAATTGAGATACAGGGCGGAGGCCTTGGCTCGCATTTACATACTAGCCCCAGCCAAGGCCGACAGACTAGGCCTCGCCTCTACTTTACAGCCTACAGACTAGGCCTCGGCTCTACTTTACAGACTAGGCCTCGGCTCCACTTTACAGCCTACAGACTAGGCCTTGGCTCTACTTTACAGACTAGGCATCGGCTCCACTTTACAGCCTACAGACTAGGCCTCGGCTCTACTTTACAGACTAGGCCTCGGCTCCACTTTACAGCCTACAGCCTAGGCCTCGCCACTACTTTACAGACTAGGCCTCGGCTCCACTTTACAGCCTAAAGACTGGGCCTCGGCTCTACTTTACAGACTATCCCGAGTGGAGCCGAGTGGGGGGTGAAGGGAGGAGGGGCCCGAATAGGTCATGGGCTGACCCAGGGTGGGGGAAGTCACAGGGATGACTCGGGGGGAGGAGGGACGGGATACCTCATGGGTCACTACAGGATGGGAGGAATCACAGGGATGAGACAACAACGGGGGGAGGACAAAACCCATAGCCCGGGGACGGACAGACACATCCTTCCCCTTTAAGGACCCTGAGTCAGGCACAGCAAGGCGTGCCCGGGCCAGCTAGTAAATTATAAAAATTATAAATAAAACATGTTCTATTTACAAACAAAACATTTAAATAGCTTTCTTTCTCCCGGTAGGGCAGAGGGGGTGGCATGGGCGTAGCCAGGATTTTTGTTAGGGGGCAGGTTTTCGTTAGGAGGGCAGAACCTCATATTTGTATTGAATTTTATTTATTGGGGGGCAGCTAGCCCTCTTCCCTCCTTGGCTACACTGGGGGCTGGGCACAGGAAGGAAACAAGGTTGGAAGAGGGCCATGGTCGGAAAAAGGTTTGGAAACACCGAACCAGAGGACAGAGGGGCTCTTACACTAGCAGCTTAGGGCGTTTCAATGCTGTGCAACACGGGGATCCAACACTATGATGGCACTAAAAGAAACTCATCCAAATGGTGCAATCTACTGGGCAATCATCACCTGTTTATACGCACTCTAGTGCAATGATGTTCCTTTGGGACAAAATGTTTTGCTGGTGGAGCAAGTATTACATACACATACACACACAAACCCCACATCGATTCTTGAAACAGACTGTGGGGAAAATTTCAAATTGCTAACATTGACAGCAAACTTCTACTATTTGATCCAAGAACTATTCAGCAATATAGAAATAACGGTCAGAGTAGGTTTAAATGGCGATATGACTGATGTTTTTAAAATGTCATGAGGAGTGAAACAAGCTTGCATTCTGGCTCCCGCTCTTTTAAACTTTCATATTAATGATTTGGTGCCAACGCAAATCCCCCTTCCCTAGTAATTAGGAACAGAAATATCTCAATATTAATGTAGACAGATTATTTAGTGCTCCTTTCCCAACTGGGCCTCAGAAATCTCTTGGAGGTGTTCAGCACATAATGTAAACAGGAAGGCCTATCTATAAATTACTCATTATTTTTGGCAAACACAGTCCTAGGTATAAATGGTGTTCAGATCAGGAAGCCGTAGGACAAACTTGCTCATTTAGATGCCAGGGTGTACTCTTTAGTGAAGCCCTCTGTTGGAAGTGTCAAATGCAGGCAGTGCAATTTAAAGCACAGAAAACCATAGGGACATTGATGACGTTTTATTACAATAAGGGAGGGCAGCTGATTGAACCTGCCCTAAATATATTTGGTAGCAAGTGCTTACTCAAATGTTCTGTATAGCACTGAAATCTGGGGGTCTGATTTGAACTCCATTAAAGTTTTGGAAACTGTGCAAAATATTTTTTTGGAAGCTATACTCTCTATCAGAGCTTTTTTCCAGCTGGAACTCACTGGAACTCAGTTCTGGCACCTCTCAAGTGGGCACCATTGCCATTATAAGAGAACAAGGGAGGCATTCTTGGTGAGTTCCAGCACCTCTTTTTCTAGAAAAATAGCACTGCTCTCTACCATCAGATCAGCAGCTCTTCCTCATACAGAATCCAGGTAGTCAATAATTAAGGCAAGAGCAGACTGCACTGTTAATCTTAAAAAATGCTACTATGCCTACTGAGCCTCTTCCTGCGTTGTGCTATACAGAATTGGGTGATAACCAACTCCAGAAAGCAGCTTTCAATATGTTTTGGACTATTACTATTTTCAAGAACTGAGCTCTGCATTGACTTTGATAAGTGTCAACTAAGGGATGGCTCTTCTGAATATAATCCAGAAGGGACCTACAACTAATTAGAAACACTATTTTTTCCCCTTGGTATCCACTCTTGCGAACTAGAGCTAGTTATCTAACTCTGACTAGTTTCCTTAAGAAATGCTTTCATTGAACTGTGTTTCAAAGTGATGCCCACTGCAGTCTTGGATGGTCACTACAACAAGGTCCCATACACAGGGAGATTTTGCATTTGTATTCATGTCACATTTGCAGACATGAAGGCTGGCAACATCAACTCGGCCAAGTGAGAATCCTTTGCAGACAGCCACAGTGCCTGGAGACTGTCTGACAGGTTGTGTATCCACAGCAGTGACCAGAGGAGGAATGACCATTGAGAGGAGTGCAGAGAGAAGAAACGCCACGGTGCACCTGCAGCAGCACAACCAGATGCCTTCATCTGCCCAAGCTGCAACAAAACATGTCTCTCCCATATCAGTCTCTACAGCCACAGCAGGCACTGCAATTTCAACAGTTTGACTTCAACCCCAAAGGCACACTTCTCCATAGTCTCCCGGGACAGACGGATGTCAACAACCAGAGGCACCAATAAACTCATCCAGTTTGATTTCAGATTAAACTTCCAAATCACTACAACAATTTATAGTGATTTCATCTAACTCCTTTTTTCTTGGTGTTTTCTTCTCTCTAATATAGCATGTATGTTGGCAAATTAGGTTTTAAAAAGGCAAAATAATATTGGAGCGGTCAGAGATGCACAAGGGAAACTGTTTTAGTGCTCAGGAACTTGGCAATGTCTTTATTTTTATTATGGATTATTATATCATGGATATATGTTCTGTATTCTTTTATTAATACTATTACCTAATACAAGTTTGTCATGGCCTTTGGCTAGAGCAATAAAATATTAACTTGAACCAGGGTTCTACAGGTTTCCTATAATGAGAGAGAAGGAAGTGATGGGTATTGTATCCAACTAAGTTTTGCTCAAAATAGACTCACTGAACTTAATGGACCTAAGCCTACATATGCACATATGCACAGATCATACTACTTCAACCCACAGTTGGCTCATATTTTTAAAGGACCATAGATTTTTAAATATTTGTTTTTTAAAATTCCTGCAAGTAGAAAATAAGTGCATCAAGGAACAGAAGGCTGAGTCAGAACCAGAACTACAGTTTCCAACTTGCAAGAGCATCTGTCTCTTCTAATTTTTGAACAGCGTGTGGGGGACATTCAAATGTGATACACACACCTGTAGCACAGTCCACTATCTCATGTCAAGGTTCTGCCAGGATTCAGAGCAACCTTAAGCAAAACATGTTCAAAAGATCACCTTTTCCCTCTCCTCTATAACACAAACCCTGCAAGACATGGAAGCATGTGCAAGCAGTTAAGACTAGAAGGCAGTTATCCTTCCTGACAGCCCTTGTGGAGGAAATAAATTAAAAGAACATCAGAGCCCAAGGTTGCAAGGTACAGACAATCTAAAGCTCTATTTGCTGTCAAACAAGCCCATTTTGCTCTGAAAAGAGTTAGGCTAATAGAGAAGCAAACCTCTGGCTTTTTTTAACGGGGAGGGGATTGTTCAGAATGCAAGCTGCCATTTACTATCGAGGCAGAAAAAAGCTTCCCATCAGCCTCCGAAATAGAAGGGTCGGCTGAACTTGGAGCCCCCATCATCGTGTGTGCACTCTCTCCCCTCCCCACTTTTACATCTAGCGGGCACAATTTTAAGTTTAACGGCTGTCATTTTACTGCAAAATAAGGGAAAACGTTGCATAAAAAATCGGCCCCATTTTCCAGCAGCAGCCCCCATCATTCAAAAAAAAAAAAAGTCTGAGTCTACCTCAATTGAGATTTTCTCTGAAGAAAAGACAAGCAACATCCACAGGATGGATTCATTTTTGTTTTGTCTAAATGAAAACGTTTTTGACAAGTGTTGAAAAGAGGACAGTAGCCAGCCACAGCAGACCTGGACCACTCTTGACCTGCTCCGATCTTCACTACCTTCACTAAGGGACATAGTCACAGTGGCCTTTGAGGCTCTTAGCTCCTGCTTGTTTCAAGGCAGGCACATTTTGCAGCACGTAATTTAAAAAAGGGGGGAATCTGTTCTGTGTTCCCAGCTCCATTTCAAGCCCAGGTCAGTTCAGCCAATTCCAGCTGCTGCTGTACATTAAGGATACTTTAAGAGAAGGAGGTGGATGTTAAGATTGCATCCTGAATATGGCCAATAAAAACCCCTCCACCCTCTCTTCTTCCCCTTCCCCCAACACCCTAAGAACTTGTTACAACCAGCACACTGCTGTTAAGCACCTCATACATAATCCTCCATCAATCAGCTGCCCATTTACAGAAATGGATAGGTATGCTGTTAAAAGTCATATCTGACACTGAAGCTCATTGCTGCTCATCCCAGTGGTTAGGAAAGCAGGCCCAAGAATATGCACGAGTAATAGAGGTGAAGAAAAGGAACAATGAGATTTTGAACGCAAGCAAGGCCCTTTTTCTCGTTGTCCCCCTGCCCCCCCCCAGACAGCTTCAGCAGAAACAAAATAGGTAAATGTCAATTCAAAAAGTTCCCAGAACTTTTCCCACTGATGCAAAAATTTCCAAAGGCAAGGGAAAATTGCCTTTGAAAGCAATATAATTTAGCATGCTTTAATAAACGAAACTAAAAACTTTGAAGCACTGCCATGCTAGCTAGATGTACTTAGGGAATAAAGGTGGTTTCCCCCCCACCCCCCCAAAAGGAGAAAACAGAACATCAGAATAATCTCCCGGTTTGAGAAATTTCCTCACCCCACATGGTAGCTCAATCATCATACGGCCAGGGGTACATCCTAGCTAGCTCCCTGCCAGCACCGGGGCCGCTGTGGAACCTTCTCTATGGCCCTTATTTCTCTTTCAAGTGAAGATCTTCATTAGACTAGTCTGCATCTTTCTTGGAGTTACTTTTAACTCTTCTTATTTAAGGAACTGTTTGTTTGCATACTTCGTTGTGGTGGCAACCATTTTACTGGTTTTATAATTGTATATATTGTTGCAACCTGCCCTGGGGCTCTATGGTAAAGGGTGGGCAAGAAATCAAATAAATAAATGAATAGAACAGGGATCAGCAACAGCCTCCACAGAAGGCTTGGGATCTGGGTGAAAGGGGTGCATTGTGTAGCAAATTCTCTACATTTTCAAAGCTAAGCAGGGTCAAGTATGGTTTCACATTGGATGGGGTACAGCGTGTTGAGATTCCTACATGATCCTCAGGTTCTAACTTCTAACTCTACGATTCTATGAATTCTGAGTTATGCAGTTGTATTAATGGTTTATTTGAATCAATGTTATTGTCAATTGTTATAAAATGGTTATTGATTGCTTGAATAGTCTGTTGACTGCAAATAAAATGATGGTAACGGTAAAATACTTAATAAAATCAAACAAATTTCTTCTTCTCCCTTGCTGAAATCAGGCTTGAAAGAAGAACCTGCAGCCAAGAGGTTGCAGCATGCATGCTTGGCTGCGCTAAGTGCTTGTGGGGCCCACAACAGTCTCTCTGGTTCACAAGGAAACCTTGACGATCACAGTCATAACTGAACAACTCCAGGGCCACCAGCTGTTCCATGTGACAACCAAAGTTAAAACGTAGCAAGCACATATAGCTGACTGGTGCTGAAATGTATTATAATTTAAGTCAGTGCCTAGTCGGGTTGTCTCATACATTTGTGAAGTTTTTGTTTCAGAAATAATTACAGGGAGCTGCTGCCCACTAAAACACTCAAAATGTCTTTTTCGCCAAGCATGAAATGGAGAGCACATTGTAGCAAGCCAAGAGGGGGAAAGGGGGGGTCACCCCATAAAAGTTATTTTGTTTGCGCTTAGAAATAAAGTAAAACTCACTACAAATGAAGAAAAGAGACAAAAAGAGTTCAAAGAATGCACATCCTTTCAATGCATTTAGGATCTCACAGTGAGCTAGCAGAACATTTGCATAGTTAGCCTCAGACAACAGGGCAAAAGCATTTACACACCATGAACTTAAATATGCCTCAAGCATTCAGGAACTAATCACAGAGGAATACAGGTTTGATGGGGGACCTGAGACCTGCCAGTGACCTATAACTCCCATCATCCAGGCTGGTTGCGGCTGACAGGAGTAGAGAGTTTAACAATATATGTAGGGTGAAACAGTCCCCCAGCCCTGATCTAAGAAGAGGCATCCTTCCATCCCGATTGTACCAGGGAATTCTGTTACTTAGATCAGATATGGGGATACATGTGGCCTTCCAGATATCACTGGATTCCAACTTCTATCATCCCTGGTTATTGGCCACTATTGGTGGCTGCAAGGGCTGCAGGGAGCTGGGGTCCAACAGTATCTGAAGGACCCACAAATATCCCCCAATTCTTGTTTGCACTAACTAAACTTAAGCATTTTGAAAACCTGTAACAGGGCAGCAATATCCAGAATTTATAACATTTAAACATTTCACTTTACATTCTGTCGCCACTCTTATTTTCCCCTCCAATCTTTCCCAAACTCACCAATGGTTCCAATATTGGGCGGTGTGTGTGTATGTCAGATGAGGGCATGCATTCTCATTTTTAAATCAAGGTTTTCCAAGCACATACCGTACTTTTCAGTCTATAAGATGCCCCCATGTATAAGACACCCCCTATTTGGGGGGACTCACATTTAAGAAAATGGGGGGAGATGGCCCTGAGTTGTTGATCTTTTTTGCAAAGGATTGCCCAGAGTTGTTGAGCTTTTTAAAGGGGGGATTGCCAAAAATCGCTCACCCACACGCGCCACAAAATCCGCCTCCTGTCTGTCCCATCACCGTCAGAAGCTGCCTATTGCCTGCCCAGCTGACGGAGCGTCAGCCAATCAACACCACCCATTGATGCAGCAACAAATAACACACACAATAGCTGCTGACAGCCACAGCAGCAACCAATCAAACGTCCACTCTATGTACTACCCATGTATAAGACGACCTCCACTTCTTGGGATGATTTTTAAAGAAAAAAACATAGTCTTATACACGGAAAAGTACAGTACACTGATTTGGCAAACTTATTTTTGAATGCAGCCCCTCATGTGGCTGTAGTAGATGCCACTCCAAGAGGGGTTTTCTGGGAACCCCTGGATGCAACTGAGGGATGCGGAAAAAAGTCTCAACACACCTGGCTCTTTGAAACCCAGCCAATAGGATTTTTTTCCCCAAAGGGGGTATTAAACTGGAGACCATCTTAAAACCACAGCAGGTTAAACAGACCACATTTAGTCGAGGCAGTAAGCTTTCGAATACCAATCTCAGGAGGGGAGAATTGTTGCACGCAGCTCCTGCTTGTGGGCGTCCCACTGATTTGCCACTATAAGAACAGAAGGTTGGACTAAATGGGCCAGGGCTCTTATTATGTTCTGTTCACTTGGGTTAACATGAGCCAGCTCAATGGGGTTCATCAGCCAACCTATCTATGGTCCCACACACAGTCAGGCCAGTCACATAATGAGTTAGGGGTATATCAGCCTATGGAAACCAACAGACCAATAGGACATACCTCTCCCCAGGCACAGCTTCAACTGAATTTCACCATCAATTAATCAAGGGAACATTCAATCTAGCTTCATCAGCACTGCCAAAACCTACTTGTCATTTGACAAGCCCTGCCCACCAGGTGCAAAGATTTGATCAGTGAGATTTAACTACCACGGTTCTGTTTTGTCTGGAAAAAGAGTAAAGTGGCTTTCCAGACATAGTGACCGTGGAAGACATTATTCTCTTAATCACTTCTGGCATTCCAGTGTTAATCTTCTTTTTTAAAAAATAATTTTATTTATAAATTTTAACAAATAAACAACATTTCAAATTTAGCAATCCATTCCTCCTACAAATTCCCCTCCCTCCCTGCATGGTTCCCTCAAAATTTCCATTTATGCTGCATATTATACTTACTCTATACCTTCACCTTATCTCACAATAAAAACAAAAAGTTCACCCCTACTGCTACTCTTACTCAAATCCTATTTGCGTTAACATTTTTACACTGAGTTTTAAAGTATTCTGCAAACATTTTCCAATCTTCTTTAAAATCAGTCTCTTTCTTATCTCTAATTTTACATGTCAAAACTTGCCAATTCTACATATTCTATCCATTTCAGCTGCCATTCTCCTTTGGTAGGTACCACCTCATTTTTGTAGGTACCACCCTTTTTGTGCGTATAACATGCTGCCATAATTCTGTAAATAAATAGATTTATCTGTTTTGGAGTGGGGGGGATATCTGCTCCAGTTATCCCTAGTAAAAAAGCTTCCGGTCTTTTGGGGGAAATTACCATAAATTCCAACTCATTATAAATCATCTCCCAAAAGTCCTTAGGTACTTTGCATATTCACCACATGTGGCACAATGAACCTCCTTCTACAGGGATGTCCAACAGGTCGATCGGGATTGACTGGTCGATTCCCTGGGAGGTTCCAATCTATCGTGGGCTCCTTTTCCTTTGCTTTTGCCTAAAAGCAGCCGGCCCCAGCCCCTCTCCCTGCCCTCCATTTTCGCATGATCACTGGAGTTTTCGATGTGAGGCAGATTATTTCCATAGCTATCTTTTGGTGAGCGACTAATCCCCTCTTCCCTTTACTCTAGTCTGACATTTTCCCCTTAATAACAGGGCTTTCCTCCCTAAAGCAAGCTCAAAAATTTTGAGCTGAACCCCCCAAAAAGGGACATTCCCTCCTAAAATAAAGCTCAACAGCTTTGACCTGAACCCCACCCCCAAAAAGGGGTAGATCACTGCCAGTTTCCCCCCCTATGAGTAGATCGCAGTCTCTTGGGAGTTGGCCGTCCCTGTTCTACTACAATGCTATTCTATTAATTTGCAATAAGCACTCTGGCAGCAGACATCATGCCACCAACCCCCTCCCCCAAATACTATGAGTAACAGCAAGTATCAAAAGGCAAAACAGAAGAAAACCGAGGAGACTTACTTCCATCATCCAGGGGCCGTTTTACTCCGTAACCGTACACTGAAGGGTCCACAAGCGGTGTGGAATTATTCAAGTGAGGGATCTCACCAATTTTAGCAGCCATTTGCTGTAGAGAAAGAAATAAGAAGTTTGGAACAACACGAGCAAACTAGAGTTTACTTCTTATGTGGCTGAAACAGCAAGAAACAGAAATATATATATTGCAGGGTAGGGTGGGGAATCAAAATTTCATAATGCAAGAGTGAGACCAAAAGACACACACTGCAGCATGAGTGAGAGACGGAATCCAAGAGGAGGCTATGCAGATGGTGGCAGGTTTATAAATGCAGGAGAAAGAACTGATTAGTTAATGGACTGAGCCAACCAGAGCACAGTACGGAATACCTGGGACCTTGGTGGGTTTGCTCCTATGGAAGTGGAAGACGCAGATACCGTCAACAAAGACATAACAAGCTGCACCCCTCAAGGGTCACTGCAACATCATACTCTCCTGCTGCTCATGCCCATTTTCTTGACTAAATTAATTACAGGTGCCTGTTCCTAGATTCTGTTAACAGTTGAGCAACAGGCTGAAAGCAACCCCCACAGAGATGCTTTAGGAGGACATAGGACCATGGCCCAGCTCACAACTCAGCCATGGTCAACTGGAGGTCTCCTCCACATGGGAGGTGTACAAGTCACAACTGTGGTGGGGTATGCAGGGAGTGTCCACCCAGAGGGTATGGTGCAGCAGGGAGGGGCTATGGGAGCAACATGACACGGTTTCACTGTTTCAAAGCAGGCGTCGGCAAGGTTATCCGGCCATGGGCTGGATCAAGCCCACGGAGAGCGTACGTGGGCCAGACATGCGCAGCACAATGCCAGAAATCGCGTCTGCACATGTCCATAGCACCGGAAATCGCTTCTGCGCAGAAGCGATTTTCGGCGTCTGGACATGCACAGATGCGATTTCTGGTGCCACGGACATGCGCAGACGCAATTTCTGGTGCCGCTCAGTTGGCGGGCGGCTCGTGGGCCGGTAAAACGGCTTTCGTGGGCCGCATCCAGCCCGTGGGCCGGAGGTTGCTGACCTCTGTTTCAAAGGGCCAGTAGTGCAAAGGAACAATGCCATTTTGGTGGCTCAGCCAGAAGGAATCAACCCCACACTGGCAACCAAGAAACTGAATTGATGTCACATGCCAAAAAGGATATTAGGAAGCCCAGCTACAGTGAGAGGGGAAAGTATTTTATCCCCTGCTAAATTTGCCCGTTTGCCCTCTGACGAAGAAATGACCAGTCCATAATTTTAATGGTATTTGATCCCCTATCAACCAGCCAGATGTCAGTCTACCTGGTATCTTCACTGTATGTAACGAGCTGAGATTAGAAGCACCTGCTGTAAGGGAGAGGTCTTACCTGTAATTCCAGCTCGTTACAGTACCTGTACAAAAGACACCTGTCGACAGAAGCAATCAATCCAGCAGATTCCAAAGTAGCCACCATGACCAAGACCAAAGAGCTGTCCAAGGATGTCAGGGACAAGACTGTAGACCTGCACAAGGCTGGACTGGGCTACAAGACTATTGCCAAGCAGCTTGGCGAGAAGGTGACAACTGTTGGTGCAATAATTTGCAAATGGAAGAAACACAAAATAACTGTCAACCTCCCTCGGTCTGGGGCTCCATGCAAGATCTCATGAAGTTGCAATGATCAGGAGAACGGTGATGAAGCAGCCCAGAACTACACGGGGGGGGGGGGAGAGACTTGTCAATGATCTCAGGGCAGCTGGGACCATAGTCACCATGAAAACAGTTGCTAACACACTACGCCATGAAGGACTGAGATCTTGCAGAGCCCGCAATATCTCCTTGCTCAAGACAGCACATGTACAAGGCCATCTGCAGTTTGCCAATGCAAATCTGAATGACCCAGAGGAGAACTGGGTGAAAGTGTTGAGGTCAGATGAGACCAAAATCGAGCTCTTTGGGATCAACTCAACTCGCCGTGTTTGGAGCAGGAGGAATGCTGCCTACAACCCCAAGAACACCATCCCCACCGTCAAACATGGAGGGGGACATACTATGCTTTGGGGCTGTTTTTCTGCTAAGGGGACAGGACACCTTCACCGCATCGAAGGGACGGTGGACGGGACCATGTATCGTCAAATCTTGGATGGGCACCTCCTTCCCTCAGCCAGGGCATTGAAAATGGATCGAGGATGGGTATTCCAGCATGATAATGACCCAAAACACACGGCCAAGGCAACAAAGGAGTGGCTCAAGAAGAAGCACATTAAGGTCCTGGAGTGGCCAAGCCAGTCTCCAGACCTTAATCCCATCGAAAATCTGTGGAAGAAGCTGAAGGTTCGAATAGGTACACATCAGCCTTGAAATCTTACTGACTTGGAGAGGATCTGCAAAGAGGAGTGGGGCAAAATACCTCCTGAGATGTGTGCAAACCTGGTGGCCACCTACAAGAAATGTCTGACCTCTGTAATTGCCAACAAGGGTTTTGCCACCAAGTACTAAGTCATCTTTTGCAAAGGGATCAAATACTTATTTCACTCATTATAATGCACATCAATCTCTGACTTTTGTCTTCTGGGTTTCTGGGTGTTTTCCTGTTGTTATTCTGTTTTTCACAGCTACAATAAACCTACCATTAAAATTATGGACTGGTCATTTCTTCATCAGGGGGCAAACGGGCAAATTTAGCAGGGGATGAAATACTTCCCCCCCCTCACTGTAGTTGGAGCTGCATCTCAACCAGAGACTCCCCAGGCAGCTTGGCTACACCAAGGGGTGGCTAACATGGCACCTGCAGGCACCAGTGTGCCTGTCACTATCTCCAATGGCACCCATTAACAATTTCAGTAAATACCCCCTCAAAAATCCAAAATGCATTTAAGACTTTTTGCTCTCCCTGCTCAGTTCCTGTTTGCACTGACTCAGCCTATCAAACATCAATGCCATACCCTACCCACCCACAGCTGTCATTCTCCCAATGTGGAAACCCATACATGCTACTCTCTGCACCCCAGAACATTCACAACACATCATGTGCCCCCATGTCAGGATCAAGCTAATAGCTGACAAATCCTGAGCACCTTCTAATACCAGAACACACGGGGTGGGGTACTAAGAACTCTCCCTCTCTTTATAAAATAGTAACAGGGCTAAACATATTTTTACAAATGCAGTATTAAAATGGAAGATTTATTGGGGGTGTCAGGAACAGAAGAGAGACTTGCTTATGATGTTCTAAAAAAAGGTAAAGGACCCCTGACAGTTAAGTCCAGTCGCGAACAACTCTGGGGTTGCGGCGCTCATCTCGCTTTACTGGCCGAGGGAGGTGACGTTTGTCCGCAGACAGTTTTTCCAGGTCATGTGGCCAAGCATGACTAAGCCGCTTCTGGCAAAACCAGAGCAGCGGACGGAAATGCCGTTTACCATCCCGCTGTAGCGGTACCTACTGATCTAGTACCTGCACTTTGACGTGCTTTCAAACTGCTGGGTTGGCAGAAGCAGGGACCGAGCAAAGGGAACTCACCCCGTCGCAGGGATTCAAACCGCTGACCTTCTGATCAGCAAGCCCTAGGCTCAGTGGTTTAGACCACAGTGCCACCCGCGTCCCTTATGATGTTCTACAAGGACATAAAAACGGAAGCCACCTTATCACACCAGGCAACCCTGAGAACTGCAAAGCTGTTGCGGATACATCTCTTTTTTCCACTTTAACTTGTCTCTCCCCCTGCCCTTTTTTAAAGTACAGTAGAAATGATAAACCTGTGACCCTTGGGATGTTACGGGGAATCCAACTCCCATCAGTCCCTGCAGCCAGCATGGTCAATGGTCAGGGATGGTGGAAAGTGGAATCCAGCAACATTTGACCCCTGATCTAGCTTGCAGCACCATTCCTTACTGCTTGCAAGAGATGGAAGAAGCCCTCTTATTTAGAAGAGGCAATCCTCATGAGAGAAGAGGTGACCTCTTCTTAGATCAGGGAACTGTGTGGCCTTCCAGACCATGTTGGGACTCCAATTCCCATCAGCCCCAGTCAGCATCGCCCAGCCCAAGCCCCAATACCTCTCCAGCACACACAACCTCAGCAAGCCTCCCGCTCCCTGGCTGAGCAAGCCCCCATATCACTCTGGCTCAAGCAAGCTGGTGGGGCAGGGGGCTTCTTCAAAGGCTTAGGCAGGCAGAGCCTGAGAAGTGCTTGTTGTGGTTGGGAAATATATCGTCCAAAACTGATGTGAAGTCCATTTCAGTCACTCTTTACTGACCGCTGCACACTCCTTTTGAATACAAGTGACAACAATTTTAAAGGTAAAGGTAAAGGGACCCCTGACCATTAGGTCCAGTCGTGTCCGACTCTGGGGTTGCGGCGCTCATCTCGCTTTATTGGCCGAGAGACGGCGTACAGCTTCCAGGTCATGTGGCCAGCATGACAAAGCCGCTTCTGGCGAACCAGAGCAGCACATGGAAACGCCGTTTACCTTCCCGCCAGAGCGGTTCCTATTTATCTACTTGCACTTTGACGTGCTTTCGAACTGCTAGGTGGGCAGGAGCTGGGACCGAGCAATGGGAGCTCACCCCGTCGCAGGGATTCGAACCGCCAACCTTCTGATCAGCAAGCCCTAGGCTCTGTGGTTTAACCCACAGCGCCACCTGGGTCCCCGACAACCATTTTAGGTACGTCCAAATTATGTATGATCACTAGCGCAAGGTCCTTTTGGACCTGGATGAGGGAAGAATGTAGGTGGAGTGGGGGAGGGGGAGGACACACTTATGCAAGATCTGCCAATACATGTGGGGGCCGGGAACAGAACCCCCATGTGAAATGGTTGTTGCCTATAGTCACATACATATAACCTTTCCTAACTTCTCAAACTATGGTTTACACAGGTGAGAACAAGTGCCTGGCTTGTCTGCTTCCCACTGTCTGCTTCCCACTGTATTAAGGCTTTAGCATTCCATTGTGGCTCACATTAAACCACAAGGTATCTGAAGAAGTATGCATGCACACGAAAGCTTATACCAAGAACAAACTTAGTTGGTCTCTTAAGGTGCTAGTGAACAATTTTTTTATATATTTTGACTGCGTCAGACCAACACGGCTACCTACCTGAATTAAACCACAGTTCCCTGTTATAAATGGAGAACTCTAGCTTAGCATTGGTTTATGAATGAGACTGATAAACCAGTATCTCCTGTCTTATTACAGAATCATAGAACTGCAGAGTTAGAAGGCACCCCAAAGGTCACCGTCCAACTCCTTGCAATGCAGGAATCTCAACTACCCTGGTTAGATGAGATTAAACCACACCTCCCCACTTGGAAGCTGCCCTTGCAGTGAGAATAGAATAGAGAAAAAAGGGAGTGGGGAGTGAGCAGCACAGCCATGATACATCAGTATTAGCAGGGAAAAGAGCTTACATAGACAGAGACAGACCCATAAAATTGCTGCCCCAAACATCTGCCCTAAAGTACATTCCTCTAAGAAGAACCCCAACCTTCTGATCCACCCACAAAAAAGTCCATACCAACAACATACAACCTACATTCGAAATCAGCAAGAGCAGCATCGTTCAGGCTTCCTAAGAAACAAGAGTTATGTCAGCTAACTCACTTATCTGAGACATGTGATGCCCAGGATAAAGGGGAGTGCGGGGGAGAAAAAGACTAGAAGTTCATGAGTGCCTGTCACAATAGAAGACAGCTGTCACAATGGAATTGTCACAAGGGAATGAGCTGTGGGGTCTCCCAAGGATCTGCTCTGGAACCTGTGCTATTGAACCGGGTTCAAAAACAGTGTTAGAAACTCAGATATATAAGCTAGGTGGCAAATGGCACCTTAAACCAAGGTTAGTTGCTAAAACAAAACATCTAGTTGCCATTTAAGGGCAAGATGGCTCTAAAGTCTTCTTTTTCATAGACTGACTGTGAATGATTATCAGTTAAACATCTGGCTAGTTCTGATGACAACCCTGGGCTAGGTTAAGAACTTTGAGAACTTAAGGAAGAAAAGTCATTTTATCCAGGGACAATCCACATATATATTGGTCTATTCCTACCTCTTTTTCTTAATGGCAACATGGACCATTCATAACATAAGAATATTCTTCACAACTGTGAGCAAAGCAGTGGGGTGGGGTAAGTGCAGACAAGCTACTTTTAGTCCAGCATCCTGTCTTCACAGTGTCCAGCCCAGATGCCCATGGGGAACCAGCAAGCAGGATTCAAGCACAAGAGCACTCTTCTCTGCTGCCTCCAATGGTGGCAGCAGAGCATACAGTAATCATTGTGGCTAATAGTCATAAATAGCCCTCTCCACCATGAATTTGTCTAATGAAAACAGGGTTGTGGGGTTTTGGGGTTGTTGTTTTTTTTAAAAAACTCAACCAGTGAAAACTCAACCAGACTGTGAAGCACTCTAAAGGACCTCTCTGAACTAGATGAACAGGTGTCAAAAATAACAGATTTTAAGAGTAAAGTAATGCATACCATGCAGAAGTAAATCCCTAACTCGACTTATACACTGATTGGGGTCTGAACTGGCAGTGGTTGACCAGGGAAAAGGATTTGGAGTCATGGTGAATAATACCACCACTATTATTTAAATAATTTATAGAATAAATACTTCTGAAATTCATTTCAAGAAGAAATGCCAAGGCTCTTCAATAAATAGTTCAAGGAAATCAAAGTTTGCATGTTGGTATTTGGCAAGATCACCACTATGATTATTACATGTATAGGGAATATACACAGACACTCAGAATCACTTATTAATGAAACATTTTTGGCAAGCCTAGTGGATACTAGGGGACTCAAACCCATACCTCATCCACCACCTATCTGCACATTGTGGGTTGAGCCTGAGAAACCCTGGTTTGCCCATAGCCAAAGATGAAGGAGTTGAAACCCAAGTTTCTCAAGCCACCTCGCACAAATCATGTGGCCTCCTCAGCTACAATGCAGGTCACTGATAGAGGTCAACTATGCACGTGCAACATACCAGTTCAAAAGTTAAAGGTCTTGGCACAAACCTGCTGTCAGAATAGAAAGCAGTTTTATGGCCCAACAAGATTCTAAGGCAACTCCATACATCTTTTTACATACCCTCTAGAGCAGTAGCCTCCAACTTTTACAGACGTGGGACCCACCTTTAACTCAACCCCCACCACCATCATATTTGTATGTCGCTTTTCCATAGTTAAAACGATGCTCAAGGCCGCTTGCAATATGAATCATTTACATGATTGCAAACATAACAGAAGTAGCCATAAACAAGAAATAAAACACATCAAAGGGTACACAACAAAACTGAACAAATTCCCACATAATTCATTTTAAGATCTAAAAATAAAGATACAATAAATAATATCAATGACAACAACACCCCACTAAACAATACCCCAAGATTCTGTTTCCTCCCAAGTCAGGTGGGAAGTCTTCAAAGGTAGGGAGCAGGTCTTCCAGACCTCACAGCTAAACATGTTTGGAGACCCATTCCTTTTTTTCTACCATAGTTGCACTGTGTTAGGGCTGCTGATCCAGCCCACCTTAGATCAGTCTACAAGCCTTTTTTGGATGGATGGAGGGTCTCAACACATCAGCTGAAGACCAGTGCTCTAGAGCAGGGGTAGACCACCTAAGGCCCAGGGCATTCTAAATCCGGCCCACAGATGGTATGGGAATCAGTGTGTTTTTACATGAGTAGAATGTGTGCTTTTATTTAAAATGCATCTCTGGATTATTTGTGGGGCATAGGAATTAGTTCATTTCCCCCCCAAAAAAATATAGTCTGGCCCACCACATGGTCAGAGAGACAGTGGACCGGCCCACGGCTGAAAAAGGTTGCTGACCCCTGCTCTAGAGTCCACAAGGGTCCTTTCAACTGAAGGTGTGGTATCAGCCAGGCATTACATGGAAGCTGACACATCCCAAGAAGGGCAAAAAGTAGGAGGGGGGGGAGTTCAGATTTCAGGGATGCAGGGGGTTGGACTAAATGAGCTTTTGGGTCCTCCTTCCAACCCTACAATTCTAGTTTATCCTCAGTTATACTGCCACAAAGCTTGGGGTCATATTTGCAATTAGAGAATGCTACTAGTCCTCCAGCATTTATCATCATGTCATCCATTGTAGACTGTGTACTCACCCAAATCCCCTTTTCACCCCCTCTACTTTCAAGAAGATCATTAAGAGGCCTTAAGGAGTTCCCAGATTGCTGCCCCCTCCACAAAGGATAACGGAGGGCAGGGCACAAGAACTTCAATCTTTGCTGATTTCCACTTTCTGTCTTCCCATCTTTCATTTTCCTTTCCAAAAGACCAGACCAGAAAGAGGAATCTCTTGAGAAAGATTCTAGACTGGTTTGTGCCCCACAAGCAGTAATGATTATGAAACCAGACAGCCAATGTGTCTTCTGGCAACTAACAGATGTTTGGTGGCACAACTTTTCACAGGCCAGAGCAGAAATTGGGAGCTCCCCAGTTTTCTACAACTCTCATCGTCCAGCCCTAATTGAACATGCTGGCTGAGGCTCATGGGCTACAGTTTCCCCATCTGTAGCCTAGAGTCTATTTCCTCAAGGTGTGTGAAATATTACAGTAATTAACAATGATATTATGTAAAGCACTCCCCCCCCACACACACCAAAAAATAGAGATTACTGGGAATTGTAAAGTAAGCCAGGTAGAATGCAGCTCTACCATTCTCAAGCAAACAAAGATCTGTTGAAATATACATGTATGGCAGAGATATAAGCAGAACCTTTTGTGAGGTAGCACAAAGGCATTATAAATCTGCTTTATGGGAGAGAGGCACCTCATGCTCTTTCATAAGTAAAGGCAAAGGTACCCCTGACCATTAGGCCCAGTCGCGAATGACTCTGGGGTTGTGGCGCTCATCTCGCTTTACTGGCCGAAGAAGCCAGTGTACAGCTTCCGGGTCATGTGGCCAGCATGACTAAGCCACTTCTGGTGAACCAGAGCAGCGCACGGAAACGCCGTTTACCTTCCCGCCGGAGCGGTACCTATTTATCTACTTGCACTTTGATGTGCTTTCGAACTTCTAGGTTGGCAGGAGCTGGGACCGAGCAACGGGAGCTCACCCCGTCGCGGGGATTCGAACCGCCGACCTTCTGATCGGCAAGCCCTAGGCTCTGTGGTTTAGACCACAGCACCACCCGCGAGGGCCAAAAGTTGAACGGGTGCTAAGTACTGTACTGGTCACCACATCAACTGGTGGTGGTGGCTTAAGAGTTTGGCATAGGGTTGTCAAAAAGGCAGCACATGGGGGGAGTTTAACCCTTTCCTGTCCTGCCCACAGTCCCAACCAGAATATGTCAATGGAAAATAAGGCAAATTTATTTCAGGAACTGTCTGGGCTCTATTGAGAATTTGATCACATCCACAGCATACATTTAAAACACATTAAACCACAACACTGCTCCCAAAGAATTCTGAAAACTGTAGTTTGTTAAAGGTAATGGAACGTGTAGAACTGTGAGGAGTAAAGTAAAGTTCTCAAGATTCTTGGCTGTGTGTGCTTTAAATGTATGAGATGTATGAAGCCTGACTAAGAGAACTGCACTCCACAAAAGCTTATACCACAACAAATCTGTCTTTTAAGATGCCACAGGAATCTGAGCTGCCATAGACTGGTAGCCCTCTGGATGGCGAAACAAGCAAAAATCATTAAATTAGAAGAGAACTCTTCCAAAAGTATCATGCTGGACATCTCCTAGTTTTGGCCCCTATCATCTGACCCCTACTCCCCCCATTCCTCTCCAGGAGCCCCCCCAAAGAACCCAAGAATCTCTGACAAACACATCCCACTCACCCCCTTAAGGGATAAAACCAAATGAAAACAGTGAACAGAAAGACAAAATTGCCAGCATCTTAATTCCATTACACAAATCTGTGTGCTGAGGCCCAACTCAGGAATACCACTTACAATTCCAGTTGCTGTATCTCAAGGATACAGCACCGCTGGTAAAGGCATAGAAAAGGAAAACTCTTCTATGAGGAAAGGCTGCAATGAGATTATTGAGAATGTTTGCCTTAAAAAGTAGGCGCGTAATGTGCAGGGGGAGGGGAGATACCTCCACTGTCAGAGGCAGTATACCTCTGAATACCAGTTGTGGGGAACTGCAAGTGGTGTGTGAGTATTGTTGCACTCAGGTCTTGCTTATGAGCTTCCCAAAGGCAGCTGCTTGACCATGGAGAGAACAGGATGCTCAACTAGATGTGACTCTGCCGTAACACAGGATTAGATTCACAGGGGGGTGGGGAGCTAGCAATAGCTACTTGCTATCTTGGTTGTATGGCAGGGGCAGCAAAACTGTAGCCCTCCAGATGTTCTTGGATTCCAACTCCTATTAGATCTAGAGAGCACAGCAAGTGGTCACAGTGATTGGATCATAGTCCAACAATATATGGGACCCAAAGATTGAAGAAGGCTGGCAAAGGGGGTGGAAGGCACACCGCATGGTTTGCAATAACAAAGACCCATTGATTAACAGCGCCACCCATTCCCTAGGGATCTACCTTACTGTGTCCAAATGGCAGGGCTGGCTCCAGGGTCAGTGATCACACATTCCTAACTCAAGAACTCAACTCAGCCACCTCTGCTGTATGTTACCTCCAAGTTCAGGAGGGGTACTGTACCAGCTTGCTAAGTAGCAACATCAAGGACACTACTGCCTTCATATATTTCTTTGCTTCCAAGAGACATCTTGGGAAGATATCTAATGAGCAAAGCATCTGCCTTGCATGCAGAAGGCCCCTGGTTCAATTCGCAGCAGCATCTCCAGGTGGAGCTGGAGAGAGAATCCTGTCCAAAACTCTACAGAACTGCTGCCAATCTGTGTAGACAAGACTAAATGGACTGCTGGTCTGACTTTGTATCAAGCAGCTTTCTATGATCCCAGGAAGGGCTCTGGTTCCGCTGCAGAGCATCCGCCTTGCATGCAGAACATCCTAGTTTCAATTCCTGGCATCTCCAGGTAGGGTTGCAGCTTTCTACATTACTGCCTACTGTGAGAAAACAGGCTGCTGCCCTTGTGTCCTTGATCCTGCAAGGCTCAGTTTATACTAAGCCATCCTAGGAATAGAACATTCATGTCCAAAGGCAGTCCACCTGGCAGGTGGGTGTGGCAATAGCAGAAAAGGGCTGCTGTTTTCACCCCCAGCTTATGGGGCTCCCCAAGATGCTTTGGTCTTACTGGTTTGGGTGGAGGGGAAAATAGAATGCCTGTTTGATTCTACGTCCAGTAGGACTCTTTTAGAAGCTCCTTTTTAAAAAAAGAGAGACAAGAGAGACACCGTCTACTTTTGGCTCTTCCTCAACTGGACGTTTACATCTGGCTGCAGAGCAAAAGCAGAGGAGCCCAGCAGGGCAATCCCACAGTTTCTGCATAGAGACCAGCAGCCTTTGGTTCCCTCTCAACTGTCACCCAGTGGCAGACTAAAACTGTTATCTTCCCACCCACCTCCATTCTTCTTTCCTCTTGCATCATATATTTTCAATATCAAGCCTGTGAGGGTAGGGACTGTCTTACTACTGACCTTTGTTAAGCTGCTCTGTGAGCCCCCCCCCGGCCACGGAGCAGGGTAAACAAAATTCTCTAAATAAAATAGATTAAAACATCAGCGGCATAATAAAGCTTTCTGTTTTATTCAACAAAGCCCTTTAGGTTGTATTAACCATGACAAATGTTAACTGTCCAGAGTCAGTGTACCTTACAAAAAGCAACTGCTGGAGAGGGCCATTGCCCCTCCTGCCTGGGGTGAGGCTCCCAAATAGGGCAATGTGGTGGGGCTATGAAAATTATTATTATTTATTAAATTTGTATACCCGCAGGTCTCAGGGTGGTTCACATGATAACATCACAATATAAAAACACAAAATACATAATCAAAAGAAAAGCAAGAACAACCCAATAATACCCCAACACATTTTAAAAGGTCGTTGAATATCATATTGGCCACTGTCATGAAAACCATGACAGTGCCCAATATAGACATTTTGGGACTAAGCAAGCAAAGCTCCATGACAGCTTTTTTTAGCTACAACAGGGAGCAAAGCCTTCATGCCCACAGGCAGTCTACCTTTGGAGACCAGTTGCTGAAGGAGGGCAACTGGCAGAGAGGGAAGCCAAGTAAGGGAGGAGAAAGGACGATTTGGGAGGGCTTCCAAAAAAGCATCTGGGTTTGAAAAAGAGGCTACTGGGCTAGTCCTCCATGTCAGAGGCAGTCTACCTTTGGAGATCAGCAGCTGGGGGGGGGGGCTGGAGGTGAGGTAATGCAAAAGAGAAGGAATGCTGCTTCAATTCCTGCATTGCAGAGGGCTGGAGTTTGTGACCTTTGGGGTTCCTTCCAACTCTACAATTCTATGACTCTATGAAACATCCTGCTTTGGGAGGGGACTTCCAAAGTGGAATCTGAGTTGGGAAACATGGGGGGGGGGGCAGTGTTAGAAACTCAAATACGTAAGATAATTGCCAAATGGCACCTTAAACCTAGGTTATGGTCGCCACAACAGAATATCTAGTGGAAAATCTAATGGCAATGGAATTTAGTAGTAATAGTATTCATTTCATTTCTATACTGCTTTATATTTTAATGAAAAAAAATCTCAAAGTGGTTTACAACACACTAAAACATCAAACAAAACAATCCAGAATACAACAAATTCAAGCTTCAAGGAAGATATTTCAGAGCCTTCTCTAAGTGACATTTTTCTTTCCCCATATTTATTTATCTACTTAATTTATATAGCTGCCCCATGGCAGAAGTACTCTAGCATGTCGGACTAGGACCTGGGAGATGATCAGAGTTTAAACCTCCACTAACTCATGATGCTCACTGGGTGACCTTGGGCCAGCCACAGCCTCTTAACCTACCTCATAGGATTGTTGTAGGGATTAAATGAGGGTGTGTGTGTGGAACCATGGAGAAAAAGGTGGGATATAAATGCAATAAATAAGCTCTTCCGCTTACCTGCTTAAGAAAGCTGGAGCGGCCAGTCAGATGGAGATGCCAGTTACCAACCTGACATCCAAAGATTTCCACATGGTCACAATTGGACCTGCACCAGTTGCAAAATGCACCTGGCGAATTTCTAGCATGGGTATGTGTGGCCAACATTAATTATACTCAGGGTTAGTCCCACTGAAAATTATTTGGCATGAATAGCTTGAAGTTGACCGATTTCAATGAGTCTGCTTCAAGTATTATTATCAATAAATTATAGTTACATTTACTGCCAATCCTTCACCAGCAGGTCCCAGGGTTGGTTCAAACAATTTAAAAATCAGAATTAAAAACAATTGTAAACAATATTACAATCACAGTAATGGGGTGAGCACCCAAAACACAACTCAGGTGCAGAAGGCCACTTAGGCAGGCTACAACATCCTAGGCCAAAGAGACCTACAGCTGGGCTCTTCTTGGATTCTTAACTTGAAAACCTGGAGAGCTGCAGCTAGTCTGTGTAGAAAATACTGGGCTAGATAAACCCCAAAAGTATGACTCAGTACAAGGCAGCTCCCTATTTAATTCAAAACCCTGAGGACTGGAACCTTGCTGTAACTTTAGGGGAAGGGCCCCTAAAGTTCATCATTAAAGCACGTGCTTTAAAGGTCCCAGGTTCAATCCTCAACATCTCCAAGTAGGACTAAGAAATACTCCCTGCCCAACACCCTGGGAAACTGCTGCCAGTCACTGTAGACAATACTGAGCTAGACGGACCAAGGGTCTAACTCTTTTTAGAGGAAGGGACCGTGGCTCAGTGACAGAGTATGCATGCACAAGACTCCAGGCTCAACCAAAGCAGCATCTCCAGGTAGGGCTGGGAACTCTCCCCTGCCTGAAACACTGGAGAGCCTCTACCAGTCAGTGTAGGCATTACTGAGTTAAGACAGATCACAATACTCTGACTCAATATAAGGCATATCTTCCTAAGTTCCTAGTTTTAAAACCATGACCCTATTCCTATGCAGTTTGGTCACAAACCGAAAAGGCTTCTGCACACCTAACACACAGTATTAATATATGTCACCCTTTCCCACATTGGTCTCCCATCTCGCAAAAGGAAGCATGACAGGTGGCCTCTGCCATCTCCCATATGCCTCGTCCAGGCCTGCCCCAGACCAGCCTTCTGAGCTTGATGGACCAACAGTTGGATTCAGTATAAGGCAGCTCTGTAAGTCCCTATTCAAATCAGCTTTTATTTCAGAACCACGAGGAATGGAATCTTAGTTCATTTTTAGAGGTAAGCACAGCGTTTGAACATATGTTTAAAAGTCCCAGGTTCAATTCCCTGCAGCATCTCCAGGTAGGGCTTGGAATTGCTCCTTGCCTGAAACCCTGGAGAGCCACTGCCTGTCAGTGCAGACAACACTATCCAACACTGAGCTAGACAGACCCTAATAATCTCACTGTAAGGCAGCTTCCTGTGTTCCTATATTATGGGGAATGGTAACTCGGTTGCATGCAAAAGGCCCCAGGTTCAATCTTCAGGAGCATCTCCAGCCACAGCTGGGGAAAGACCACCTGCCAGAAACTGCTGAAAGCTGCTGCCTATCAGTGTAGACAACACTGAGATAAACAGACTCTAATGTTCCAACTCAGGAAGTTACCTTATGCCTCATTGTGTCCCATGGGGAAAAATGTCTCCCCACCCCTGACACACACCCTTTCCCACAATTGCATCCCTTCTCCCAGGAGGAGGTGTGATGGGCCCACCTTCCATATGTCTACCCCTCCTTGTGGCCTGGTTTAGCCTACCCCACCCCAGTCTACTGAGCTAACAGGACAATGTTCTTACTTGGTATAAGACAGCTTCCTCATGCCCCCACTTAACTCATCCCTTTATTCAGAACCACAAGGACTAGAATCCTGCTTTCCTCTTTAAGAGACAGAACTGTGGCTTGGTGGCTCCAAGTCCATTCCCCCATGCCCACATCTTCAGGTGGGGTTGCTAAAGGTCCCTGCCTGAAAGCCTTGAAAAGCCACTGCCGTGTAGGCCACGCTGAGCTAGAGGGCCCCTGGCAGTCTGCCTCCTTTGGGAAAAGAGGCCACAGTTCAGTGTTAGGAACGTTTCCTTTACACAGGACCGTCGAGTTTCCCCCCAACACACACACACCAATCCGCCTGAAACGCTGGACAGCCTCTGCCTGCCAGTGCAGGCAACACTGAGTTAGATCCACGCCAGAGAGCTCGGGAAGTTGCCTCGCGTGCCACGCTATGGCCCCTGGATGGGATGCAGTTCGAGGCAGACCCCTGGAAAGGACCAGAAACGCCTCCCCGCGCCGGCCTCCCTTCCTCCCACACACCCCAGGAGGAGGCCCGAGGGGCTACCTTTCCCCACTTCTCCATATGCTGCCGCCTCCTGCTGCCAAGGCCGAGGCGCGCGGGGTGGCGAGGTGAGGCGAGGGGCCGGGCCGGGCCCTCCTCGCCGTCTGCCATGCGGCCTTCGCCCCCACCCACCCGCTCTTACCTGGCGGACGCGGTGCAGCGCGTCGACGAAGCCCTCGCTCTTCCCCGCCCCCGCGGGTGCCGCGCTCGGCCCCAGAGCCAGCTCCGCCATGACGCGCGCGCCGCTGCCGCCTCGGCCCAGGCTTCCTCCCGCTGCCGCCGCCTCGGCCTCCTCCTTCCTCCTGGGCCTCCTCCTTCCTCCTGGGCCTCCCCCCGCCCGGCCGCTCACTCACTCAGCCTCTCCTCCGTCCAGCGCCCGGGGGCTCAATCTTGCTTCGCCTTCCTCTCCCTCCCCCCCCCTTCTCCCTCTCCCTCGTTCTCTCTCCGCCTGGGGACCCGTACCCGGAAAGGGAAATCCCGCCCCTCGCTTCCGCCCGAGACAGGAAGTAGAAGGAGGGAGGGGCAGCCAGGGAGAGGAGCGACAGGCCGGGAAAGAGGCGCGGCGCTAGCCGAGCGAACCTCTGCTTCCGGGGGAGGCGGGGTCACGTGGCCAGGGGCGGGCTCCGCGTGGCTCGTCTGGAAGGGCCCAGATGGGAGGAGCCTAGGAGAGGAGGGGAAGGGAGGAGACGGGAGGGGGAGGAGCCTTAGAGAGGCTCCTTCCCCTTCCTTTATAGTTCACAGTACTATGCATATTGGCGGTACTCAAAAGCACACCTGCTGCGGGCTTGTTGTTTTTTAATCTAGTTTTAACGTTGACCACGTTTCTGTTTGCATGATTCAGGGCAGCTGCAGGACTCAGGCCTGTTGCAGCACTTTCAGTCACCTTTTATATTTATATGATGATAATGATGATGTATGCAACCTGCAGAACTCAAACTTTGGAGTCACATTATTTGTATAATTTAAATATTTATGCCAGCTGCAAGGCTCAGACTTGTTGCAACTTTTGGATTAACATTTTATATTCAGATAATTTAAACAACAAGAAGAACAATATTGTTGCATGCTGCCCAAGTCACTGAGCTGTGCAAAATTCCAAGGGTCCCAGGTATTTATGCCATGTTCAGTTTCCTTGGAAGCAGGGATGGTGGATACTAGTGTTTTTAGGATATATGGGTTTATTTACACAAATTTACCCTGGTCTGCCAAGGTCCAACACTCTAGCCCAGGGGTCAGCAAACTTTTTCAGCAGGGGGTCGGGCCACTGTCCCTCAGACTTGTGGGGAGCCAGACTATATTTTGAAAAAAAAATATGAACGAATTCTTATGCCCCACAAATAACCCAGAGATGCATTTTAAATAAAAGCACATATTCTACTCATGTAAAAACACCAGGCAGGCCCCACAAATAACCCAGAGATGCATTTTAAATAAAAGCGCACATTCTATTCATGTAAAAACACGCTGATTCCCGGGCTGCCCACAGACCAGATTTAGAAGGCAACTGGGCCAGATCTGGCCCCAGGCCTTAGTTTGCCTGACCCATGCTCTAGCCACAAACTCCCCCCCCAAACAACCAAAAGAAATGGGGGGCATGGTCTGCCTGTACAGTGATCCCTCGACTTACGAATGCCCCGACTTCCGTATTTTTCGACTTACGAGGGATCAAAGCGGCCGCCGCTTCCGAATTTTTTCGACTTCCGATCGGAAGCTGCAGCCGCTTTAGATAGGGTTTTTTCGACTTGCGAAGATTTTTTCGAGGTACGAATGCATTCTCCAGCGCATTCCTATGGGGACTCGACTTTCAATTTTTTCGAGTTGCGACGCTCCCGTCGGAACGGATTACATTCGTAAGTCGAGGGTCCACTGTACTTCAAAAGGTGGCAAGGTGACCCTCCTGCTCATTCCACTGAATGGAGCTCTGGGCCCATTCACTAGTTTTTGACACAGCTCCGCCCCCCCTCGAGTCACAGCACAGCTGTGAGTGCTGATTCACTTAGGTGCCTCAGCCTGCCACTTTTCAATGGGGTTTTTCCTTCTCCTAACAAACTTATATATAAACAACATCCTTGCCAGCCAGCTCCTCCTGCCACCCCCAACTACCGTGTTTCCCCTAAAATAAGACACTGTCTCCCCCCCCTCAAAAAAACACAGTATGGCTTATTTTCAGGGGTGTCTTATTTTTAATTACGTCAGTATAGTGCAGCAATGTACATTTATTCTACCAGTAGTGTGCCTGGGCCTGGGTTTAGCTGCATGTTTCCTCGCGGCCTCCGTCTGCTAACCTACCTCTCTTTTCCTTCAGCGGTGGCGGCAGCAAGGTGGTGGGGCAGTAAAGTCAGGCCTCTCTTTTTTTTTCTTCCTTGCTCGCTCCTGGGTCCCTCTTGGAGCAGATTGCCAGGTGTCTCTTTCCTCCTCCCCGGCGTGGCGGCGCAGCGAGATCGGGGCTGCAAAAGGTCCTTCTTCCCCTCTCCTATCCCTCAGGGGCGGTGGTGGGGGTGGCAGTAGTGAGGTTGGGGTTCCCTCCTTTCTCCTCCGGAACTGCGGCAGCGGTTCCAGCGGCTCGGGAGCGGGTCTGGCAGCACTAGGAACACTGGCTGCCCTCCGGAGCTCTATCAAGGGCCGTCTTAAGGGAGGCACCCTCCAAAACTGCACCTATCACTATGGCTTATTTTCGGGGTACGGCTTATATTTCGCAAATGGGAAAAAATCATGCTATGGCTTATTTTATGACTACGTCTTATTTTAGGGGAAACACAGTAAGCCCATGGGGCTGAATGCTGGGGGTGGAGATGCTCCCTGAGGATTACAGGGACAAAGTCATTTAGGGCTTTAAAGGTCAACACCAACACTTTGAATTGTGCTCAGCAATGTACTGGAAAGGTATCTAGGTTGGTGGCCATCATTGCCTCAGTCTTCCAACATTCATGGAGTTGCCCATTAATTCAACATTTTTTACTACAGGTCTTTTCAGTGCTATTTTTCTAGAAAAAGAGGTGCCAGAGCCCACCATGAACTTTTCCCTTGTTCTCTTAGAATGGCAATGGTGTCAACCTGAGAGGTGCTGGAGTTAAGCTCTGGTGAGCGCTGTCTGAAAAAAAAAAGCCCTGTGTCTTTCACAAAGCATGTCAGATAAATAGTGGAGGTTGGTGCCTATTTCAACTGCTAGGGTGGAAAACAGGGAGCCCAAACGGTAGGTGGAGCCAGGGCCAATGAGAGGGAGGAGCCAACTAATTCTAGTTTGGTCCACATCCTCCTCCCTAGTGAGCAGAGCACTGACACTAGGGAGGTGGAAGCCGATAGGCCAGTCCACCCCTGGATGAGATGTAAAAAAAGAAGGCAACTGGTTGGGAGCTGGCTGAGGGCAGACAGGTTGGCAGCGCAGTGCTCCATCCATTCACCCCAACAGACCAGCCTCCACTGCATATAACCAATCAGGCCACTCTGCCAAACCTCCAAATTGCAGCCCCCCATCTCTATTTTTTACTATTATAATCAGGATTTGGGCCCTAAAGTTCTAACCACCCTCTGATGATTGCACCAATGAGTAAGGGTTGCCATATATCCAGAATTCCCCTGACATAACTGGTATTCGGCCCTCGTAAACAGCATCCATGTGGAAATCGCTTACATGTCCATAAAAATCTAGACGTATGGCAGCCCATGTCGGAAGTGTTGTTTTTAGCAAATTTCATTAAAAATAGCTCAAAAGCTCAACAACTTTGGGCAAAAAAAAGAGCACCAAACAACTTTTGTGTCACTTTTTTGAAATATGGCAACCCTACGATAGCTATGAGCACTAATTTGATTGTAATTGGCGTTGATAGTTCTGGGATTTGGTACTAATGGATCAACTAACATGCCAGTGTTGTGCACACCAGAAAATTCAAGCCACAGACAAATTCTATGCAGTCTGGTTAAGTTTTATTTCTTATGCAAAGGTTAATGAACATGGATAAAAACCACCAAGTTCATAGAGTCTTTTCAAGGTATTTTCAAAGACTTTGAATATATCTACACTATACATTTAAACTGTGCTCTTTTTCTAGAAAAAATGGTGCCAGAACTCACCATGAATGCCTCCCTTGTTCTCTTAGAATGGCAATGTCACTTACCTGAGAGGTGCCAGAACTGAGTTCCGGCAAGTTCTGACTGAAAAAAGGCCCTGTGTTTAAAGCACATTTCATGAGCATTGCTTCCCCCACAAAATCTTGGGAACTACTTTACTCATTGCAGAGAAAAAAATCCAGTTCTCTTAGCAAACTAAAGTTTTTAGGATTCTTTGGAGGGGAAGCAGTGTCCTTTAAATCGGCTTTAAATGTATTCTACAGATGTGCCCATGTTTTGATACATACTTTTGTGGGAATTGATCACTGCACATTCCCATTCATTTTGCTATATTGTTTGGTTTTTGTAAACTCAATAAAAATATTTATAAAAATACATATTTATTACATGTTATATATGTTTGTAATAAATGTGTATGTTATACACATGTTCAAAACGTTTATGTGGAGTGTATGGGGTGTTAGGGGAGGGGTAGAATCTCTGGTGGGGAACATGTCATACACCTTCTGGGGTAGTCCCCCTTTGGTCCCCACCCTGCACTCAGCTCTCACCTGTAAGCTCCTAGAAGCTGTCAGCATGGGACAGCGGTCACACCCCAGTAACATCTTTGATTGGCTGGCTAAACTAGGAAAGGGTTTCCATCTAGAAGGAAAACTCTGATCCTAAACCTCTGCTGCCTTGTGGGATTCTTCAGGAGAAGAAAAGGCTAAGGAGTAAACCCTACACAAATATGAAATGGAGTCCCTAAGACAGTTGAATGGCGCCTTGTGTGCCTCCTTCCGGTAACTCCTGCAGCCAAGCTGCTGCCAAGGGTGTTGCTCTGCTTTCCTTTGGGTCACATCAGCAAGGCTGAGAGGGGACCACTGTCTGGGCAGCCCAGGACCTCTGTACACACTTCCCAGGTTTGCACCCCTGGGAGCTCACTTCAGTGCTGCTAACACAGCTGTTTGACTTCAACCCAGAGGTGCACTTCGTTGTCTCTCGAGACAGACGGATGCCAATAAAATATATTTATATATTTATTTTGATTTATTTATGACACTTATTTCTTATCCATAGCCTTATCTATAGGGCTGAAATTATGGTAGCCATTTATCCATTGTCCCCCAGAAAGGCAGTGCATCACCCCTGAAAGAGGAGCACAAATCTGCACAAAAAATTATGCACTAATTTAGATCTATAGTTGCAAATTAGAAACAAATACTGTAATGTAAAGAGAAATACATTTCTCTGTAATGGGGAAGAATGTGACCAGGTGACCCATAGGCTTGCACTGTCCAGGTGCTCACTACTGAAAAAGGTATATTTCAAGGACTCTGGTCTCATTTCTTATCTTTAAGCTGGACTTACACCAGGTGGCCTTCAAATCAAGAACACTTTGGAATAACGGACTGCCCTGTAAAAAGTCCTGGAATATGGAACACGAGACCAGCATCTTGCTGAAGTTAAGCAGGTCTGGGTCTGATCAAAATCTGAATGGCAGTCTACCTGGGAACCACACATACATCACCTTGAGTTCCATGATTGAAGAAAAAGGGTATGTTTCTCTATACTATATTTTCTCTAGTCCATCACCATGCTGTTTTCATTGGCTGCTCCTAAGGGTCTAAAGGCAGAGCGGGTGGAGCAGGAGGAAAAGGAGGGGACTCGTTTGTAGAAAATAACTTGAAGAGAGGTTAAGGAAAGGCCTTGCTTCAGAGAAGAAGGGTCTATCTTTGTATGACACTTTCAGCTTTCTGATGGCAAGGTGGAAGAGAAGGGAAGAATTGGGTGGACGTAAAGGTGTGGCGCTGTGGTTTAAACCACTGAGCCTAGGGCTTGCCGATCAGAAGGTCGGCGGTTCAGATCCCCACTACGGGGTGAGCTCCCGTTGCTCAGTCCCAGCTCCTGCCCACCTAGCAGTTTGAAAGCACGTCAAAGTGCAAGTAGATAAATAGGTACCGCACCAGCGGGAAGGTAAACAGCGTTTCCGTGCACTGCTCTGGTTCACCAGAAGCGGCTTAGTCATGACCCACATGACCCGGAAGCTGTCTGCGGACAAACACCAGCTCCCTCGGCCTATAGAGCGAGATGAGCGCCGCAACCCGAGTCGTCCACGACTGGACCTAACGGTCAGGGGTACCTTTACTTTTAAAGGTGGCATATGGAGGAAGGGAGAAAATATGGTTGGGTAGATGGGTGAGAGACAGTTTAGGATTCTGGGGATGAGGAAGCTTGATAGGAGAAGGAATTGCGGGGGGGGGGTAGATGGAGTTAAAGGGGGCATTTCCAGGACTCTGGAGGAGCAAGAGGGGGCACTAAGATAAATGAAGGGGAATATGTCAGTGTCCCTTTCTTCCTTGTCTGTTCCTTAGCTGCCTCATATGAGTGATAAAGGATAATGTGCCCTCACTTATTCTGTAAAACCTGCACACATTGCATTTCACCCTGTCACCATGTGTTGTGAAAATGAAGTCCTAGATCAGGGGTCAGCAAACTTTTTCAGCAGGGGGCTGGTCCACTGTCCTTCAGACCTTGTGGGGGCCAGACTATATATATATTTTTTGGAGGGGGGGGAATGAACCAATTCCTATGCCCCACAAATAACCCAGATGCATTTTAAATAAAAGGACACATTCTACTCATGTAAAAACACGCTGATTCCCGGACCATCTGCGGGCCGGATTGAGAAGGTGTTTGGGCCGGATGCGGCCCCAGGGCCTTAGTTTGCCTACCCATGTCCTAGATTCAATGTAGTAATTTAGAACAGGTATTTCATTAACCAGCAAACACCCATGTATATACAACATATGTAACAACACAGCTCATACCCTCCAACCGCCCCAGTTTTTGTGGGACATTCCGGATTCACAGAAGCATTCCCAGCTACTGTTTGGATTCAGGAATGTCCCACTTTCCCCACTGCCGAGCTCGGGAGGGGGATGAGCTGGCAGAGTCTCTCCATGGCCACCGCTGCCAGCCTCCTCCCTTTGGCAGCTCATAGTGGCTGCTGGAGAGTGGGCAGAACAGAGGCATAGCTAGGGGGCATGGGGGTGCACTGGGCACCAATCACCCAGGGGGGCATCACTTACCGCGGGGCTTGCAGTGCGCCCAAGCCACGCATCTCTCCTGGGAATGACGCAGTGGCTCGGGCGCCTGCAGTCTCCGCGCTGCCCAGAACAGCGGCATGGGGCTTGCATCCACCCGCCACATCCCCCTCAGCCGCCCTACACCTGGGGGAGAGGAGTTCGGCAGACTGCATGCAAGCTCCGCACTGCTTTTTTGAGCAGTGTGGGGCTGGCCTGACTCAATAGAAGGCAAATTCCTGTGTTCCACACCAGGCCTCAATTAAAAAACATTGCCTTTTTGCTAGCCCTGAAGTCTGAGTGGAGTGAGTTTGTACAGACCTAAAACATAAATCTTAGCACCTTCACTGAACAGTAGGTCCCAGGATCCCTTGCAGGGGGAAGCCATGACAGTTAAGCTGTATATTTGTGGTGTAGATAATATGTGCTACTAGTTGCAACCAGACACCTTCGAGTTACTTTTGTTGTTTTGTGAGGTAAATGTGATGTCAAAAAGAGAGCTACAACTGTTAGCAACACGTGTTGAGACATATAGAGCGGCAAATGTGCATCAGGCAGGAAACTTGAAGCGGGAACCATGGCCGCTTTTCATGCCATCTTCCCCAAGAAACTCTGTTGTAAGGCAAGTGTGCCGTAAAATTACGTGAAGATCAGGAAGGAAAACGATCTGGCATTTGGGCACTCTTCACAACCCCAGCGCCTGTGGTGGTGTCTGAAATGGATCAGCTAGGCAGCTGACAGCTTAAAGCTGACAGAAAGATTGACGGCGTTTTTGTGAGGAAAGAAAAACAGCAGCAAAATGAAGCTGGGGGGGGGGAGCTGAGGGAATCAGACAGCATCAAAGGTAATTGAAAGAGGAGGAAATTACAGTCCTTAAACACTCCCCAGAAACAAATTTTTGATGTAAATCTTTTTTCTCTCATATATATATATATATATATATATATATATATATATATATATAGCAAGAAAAGAAATCTTGATTCAACAACACTCTTCTCCTCACAAGAGCTTGCGCGCGCGCACACACACACACACACACACACCCCTTCAACACACACACACAAGCATTCAGGAGAATCAAAATTAGTTGTGACAGCTGAAATTCTGTACTCATCTAAGGACATTTTGACAGGGTACTTAAAAAAATACACATAAGAAGAAAAGAGAGTGGTTCGGCGTAGCGCTAGGGGGTGAGGGGGATGTGGGGGGGATTCAAAGTGATACAAGACGCATAATTCGAACCTCCTTGGATTGCAAAGCTCCTTTTACCTAAGGGGCCTGCTGCCTTATTTTTATCCAAATGGCTCAATTACCTCAAAGCCCCACAGAGAAAATTATGGATGCTGGCCTTTATTTTCTCTCGCTCTTCCTTCCTTCCTTTCTCTCTCTCTCTCCCTCTCTCTCTCCCTCTCTCTCATCTCAACAACTGTAGATATTTTGTTTTCTTTACCTTCTCTTTCGTTTTGGGGTGTTTAGTCCCCCCCTCTCCCCTTCCCCTCACAGTTATCAGGGAGGAGGGTGTGTGTGTGTGTGCGCGCACACACACACACCTTAAATGTGTTCTCATATAAAGGTTTAAGAAATTTCAAGAAATTACGAAAATTTGGAGGCGAGTGGGGGGGCAATGAGTTGTGGAAATAAAATGAAATAAATAAATAAATAATGTGAAGACCAATTTTTCTCAGGTAAATGTTCCCACTGCGCCTTCTCCCCCCCTCCACACACACACACACACACACATCCCCTCTCTCAAATTCACTCACTCTTTTTGCACAGTCACCCCACCTCTCATTTTCATTTTCCCCACCTCTCTTTTCACTGCCCCCCTTTTCCCACCACTCCATTTTCTCTTCTTTCGTACACCTCTTAAAGCCGCCGTAATAGTAGCCTGTTTGGCACTTCACTCAGCCTCAATGAGAAAATATCCCCTCTCCCTATCGACGGCTTCGTTATTTCCAAACCCTGCAATAGCTCCTTTGCAAAAGGGCCACGGGGAGTAGCCATTTTTCGGCATTTTCCTTTGCCTCATGTTTGTCATCCTTCGAATTACCACTCCGGGGGGTTCTGCTCGGACCAACACTGGGCCTCGCTATTCACGCCTCTCCTGCTCCTTGAGATCATGCAGGGAGAAATTAGTTATTTATTTTGAGCGCCCGCTGCAACTCGTTTTATCTTCAGAAGTGTTTGTTTTGATTACTGGCAGGGGGAGGGGAGCAAAAAGAACGAGGCTCAGCAGGGAACAGCTTTGGAAACGCTGAGCCGTGGCGGCCTCACGACCCCTCCGCACCCAGCAGGGAGTGCTAGAGAGAAGTGTGCAGTGGATATGTAGTGTGTGTTTGTATATATAACAGACAGACAGATATGGTTGCATATGGGGTGAAGAATGTTAGCAGAATGAGTGCAATGAAGCAGACGGAGTCCAGAGAAAGAGAAAAGTGATATTACTTCACCTATGTAAACAGGAGGATAGCTGCAGTAGTTTTTCACAAGGGGAGTCATTCCATTCAGGGCCAGCCCACCTATGAGGCAAGGTGAGACAACTGCCTCAGGCAGCAGGATCTACCAGAGCAGCAGATCCCAATGTCAATCTTCCTTCCCCAGTTGTTCCTGACATAGATCTTTCCTCACCTTCTCCCCTGGTGGGAAGTGGTGGGACCATTTTGGGTTCCACCTCAGGTGCCCGAATGTCTTGGGCTGGCCCTGGTTACAGTTTTTGTGTCTACTTTGTCCTCGCATCGACACTTAGCAGGTGGTAAATGCAAGGAATAGGGCTGGGCCATAGGCAGGAACACCTGAATCCATACCTAGGAGGTGCCAAGGGATTCTGAGCAACTTGAGCAGATGAAAACCAGGAGCCTGAAATCTGGCAAGCACAACATTTATCTTTGCTTATCTGCCAAAGGCAACAGGAAGGACAGAGTCTTGCTGTATATACCAAGCCTGGATAATTCCAGAGGACTTTGTACCATCTGCTAAGTCATTGCTAAGGAAACTGGCCCTCCAGATGTGGATGGACTCTAATTTCCATTAGCTCCAGCCAACATAGTTGATTATCAGGGATGATGGGAGTTGTAGTACAAAAACTTTGGAGGTCCACAGGTTCCCCATCCCTGGTTCAGAGGAGGAGGAGGAGGAGAGGGAGACAGGTGGTAACAGCGTCTATATTTAAGTTATTCTAAGAGACCAGAAGATAGATACACAGATAGATAGATAGATAGATAGATAGATAGATAGATACTGTAGATAGATGATAGATAGATAGATAGATGATAGATAGATAGATAGATAGATAGATAGATAGATAGATTTTCAGACAGTTGGCATATTTTCTGACTGGCCTCTCCGAATGGATAGTTCTAATGAAGCAGCCTTCTCATTGACAATCAGGCCTGGGGACTTCAGGATTTTTTTTACTTCTGACACTGACAGATGGACAGTCCAACTGCAAACCTATAATCCTTTGATTTTTCTTGGTGTTCAATGTGTTTAACTCCTCCTTCCCTGAAAATGCAGGAAGTCCCTTGGAGTCGGAGAGTTATAAAGAGCGTAGTAGCAGGTCAAGACCAAGAGATGAAATGCAGCTACTTCCTCCCTAGAGATAAAACTGGTACCGATATCTATTTACACACACTCTCTCTTTAAATCCATTTTAGCTTTTAGGCAATGAGTGTTGTGGGTTGATTTGTTAAAATGCCACATTCTGCTTTGTTATTTTAACTGATCTCTATAGGTTCTGTATCAGGACAGCACTAATTCTTTTAAAGGACGAGTGGAGAACCTCAGGTCTGGGGCCCCAAAACGACCCTCCAGGGCTTGCTGTCTGGCCCTTGAAATTCTCCCTAGGCCACACACCCCTCTCCCTAGGCCACACCCTTCATCACCCTTCCTTTGCACCCTCCTCAATGGTTTTTCCCTACTGGGATATCTTTCTTGCTTTGATGGAGGATGGGAAGAGGTGTACCGGTAAGTGTTTAGAAACATCTAACTTGTTACGGGATGTAATTAAAAAAAATCAAAGCAGTTTGCAGCAATAAAACATAAAACTGTACAATAGGCCTAGCAAAATATAAAATTTTTCAGCAGGTGTTTAAAAGTTGATATAGAAGACACACACTGAATCCTACTGGCAGAGTATTCTGCAGGACTGGGCTGATGACCCGAAAGGCTCAGTTTCATGTTAAATGAATGACCAACTACCTTCCTGCAGATTATCTCAGTGATTTCATTGGGATAGAAAGGTTTAGGCGTTAGCCACCATCAATCTGTTTGGCACCATGCACCCTCCACACACTTACACAGGACAATCACTGCCTTCACCGATTTAAAAGAGAGGTAGAGCTGGGTATCATCCGCATACTGGTGAACACCCATCCCCAACTCCCTGATGATCTCTCCCAGCGGCTTCATATAGATGTTGAAAAGCATGGGGGAGAGGACAGAGCTCTGAGGCACCCCACAGGTGAGAGCCCAGGGCTCTGAATACTCATCCTCAAACATTACTTTCTAGACATGGCCCAGGAGTAAGGAGCGGAACCACTGCATAATAATGGCCCTTTCTCCCAACTCCTCTAGAAGCTTCAGAAGGATACCATGATCAATGGTATCAAAAGCTGCTGATACCGTAGATCCAGCAGAAAGTTATAAGTTCTACAGGTTGCCTTCATCCGTGGGAGAGATTATTATGTCTCATTGGTCAGTTGCTGCCCACCTTTAGCTGGACAGTCTCCAGTAAATAAAGTGTTGACCTGTCACAGTCCACTTGCTTCAGTGGGTGCTTGGAACTCAGAGTATCACTAAACAAGTGGACTGAACTGCTTCAGGCAAAAAAAGAAAGAAACTTCTTGTGCCTAGCTAGCTGGAATGTCAGGACCATGTGTCCGGGCTTGTCCACCCTCCTGTTGCAGGTCAATGATTCACGGAAGATGGCCATCATTGACCATGAACTGAGAATGCTCAACATTGATGTTGCCACTCTACAGGAGATCAGACTCACTTCAAATGGCTGCCTCAGAGAGATAAACTACACCTTTTTCTGGCAAGGAGGGCATCCAGAAGAACCACGTATTCACGGTGTAGGCTTCACAACGAAGAAATCCCTTCTGTCTGTAATAAAACCGATCAAGGGCTCAGAACACTTGTTTTCCCTCCACTTCTCAATTGCCATCTTTTCGGTTAACATCTTGAGCATCCAAGACAGACGGATGTCAACAAGGACCAAAACTCAGGCATCCTTTGAAATTTGCACTTCTCTGAATTTTGCAATGTGGTTTTCCTGCCAAATAATGTTTTTTTAAAAAATGTATATACTGGGGCAAAGTGCCCATAAAAATTAATCCCCCCTGCCATGAAAATAACATATGAAAATGCTTTATTTTAGGGCAAATGGCTTTGGGAAAATGTGTCTATTAGGGGAAATTGCAGCTTGTAAACCACTTAAAAGTTCTGTCGACAATCAAGCATTATATGCATTATATACATTTTTTAAAAATTAAAATAAATCAATGAAATAGAAGGATGTATAGGTTGGCAGAAATTTGCATTGAAAATGTTGAACAATGTTATTTATTATCTACTTATCTGTTGTATTTATATTCCACCTTTTTCTTGTAAGGAGCTCAAGGTGGCATACATAGCTCTCCTCTTCCTCATTTAACCCCATGAGGCAGGTTAGGTTGAGAGGCATTGAATGGCCTACATGGGCTAGTGGTGATTTGAACCCTAGTCCGACACTCTAACCACTTCATGTGGAACTTTTGGAAAAATAAAAAGAAAATGCAAGTTGATGCAGAAATGCTGAAAACCAAATTTAAAATTGGAAAAATCTATATAAATAAAAATTTAAATGTGTGTTTGTTCAAAACCTCAAATCTCTGAAAGTACTGCACCGATTGCTTTGAAATTTTGACACAACATTGGGTTCTATTCCTGGGGTGTTTGTATGTAAAAATATTACATAGATGTCACACCAGCGACAAGTAAAACGGAAAAAACATACTTTTTTAGATCCTAACCAATCGCATAGTGAGCAGCATGACATCACAACACTACATAGTGACATAGCCTCCACCATTGTCAATGTGGTGACATCACAGGCTATACAAGTTCAGATATGTGGTATGTGATACAGGCTATACAAGGTCAGAGAGCCCGAGAGGAGAGGGAGGGAGGGGGGCCTTGGAGGCAAGGGCGGCTACGCCAATAGGCTATTGGCAGCCGACGACACACGCTATGCGAGAGCATACCCACGTCGTCAGAGGGAAGGCATGCGCAAACTACAGAGAGAGAGTCAGAGAGGAGAGGGAGCAGGAAACAGAGAAACGGAGACACAGAAACAGGAGGTGATGGGGGAGTCTCGGGGTGCGCAGGGAGAGTGCGGGGACAGGGAGCGAATCACGCTGTGTCACGTGAATGGAGCCATTTCTGAGGGAGGGAGAAAGGGGAGATTGGGAGAGGGACGGTCTGAGGGTGGGGAAGGAGCCTCTCCGCTGGGAGAGGAGGCAGGCGGGAGTTCAGTGGGAGAAGCTGTTGGGAGGCAGGCGAAAGCCGGGGTCGTGTGCGCGGGGGGCGGAGCCAGCACCAGGAAAATGGGGAGGCTGTGGGGAGGCAGGCGAAAGTCCTTGACCAATTGCTTTGGGTTCCATTCTTGGCATTCCTGGCATGTTGCTACCGGTATGTAAAACAAATGGGCCACAGCAACGCGTGGCTGGGTCAGCTAGTGAGAAATGAAATTGAAAACTTCACCTCAGTGTGCCATTGCTTGGAATTGCAAGAGGGGAGAGTGCAGGGTCTGCTTGTGAGACTTCTATTAGGCCATTCAGCTGGTCATTGTGCGAATAGTAGGCTGGGCTAGTTGGCCCCCTTTGGCCTGATGTGGCACATTCTTTTGTTCTTAACAAGTTTTTATTTAAAAAAAGCTTGCTTCACAATCACATTCCACAAATGAAATCAGAAAACAAGTCAACACGTGATATGTCTCACTCACATCTTGTTAACATCTTGTTGAAATTTAAACGGGCCTGAATTTTCCATTCCAGCTCTCGTTCAGAGCCCTCCCTGGCAGAGCCCATTGCATTGGGGTTTGAGCCTCCTGCAACCAAAGATACAAGCTCTGCCTCTACTGTAGGCTGACACAGGCCTCTATGGGGCAAAACCAGCTGCTTTGACATTACTGAGGCTTTCTACCCAGAGAGGGAGAGGGAGAGTAAGAGGCCTCTCTGCCTTGCCATACTGCTTTTGCCTCAGGGCTTAAGCCAGGCATGTCCATCATGATTTCTGCAAAGCTATCTTTGTAAAAGTTAATGTCATGAGTCTCTGCTCCTCTGTTTCCTTATCCTAGGCCATCTGCTGCATTATTAAAACTCCCCCCCCCACTTCCCACAACCTTAGAGAGCTCAACTCACCACACAGGATTTACTGCCACACCTTAAAAACCATGTTATTAGTGCTTTGTAACTTAGGGGTCAACATGTCACAGTAGACCTTCATTGATTTGGTTTATTATTTTCTTTTTCTTTTTTAAAGAAACCCTTTCCCCACGGCTAAAGCACTTTGCCTCTCAGAGTGGTCTCAGGCTTCACGGGCCTCTTTCCCCTACCTTCCATCGACTGACCTGAGCTTCTCTGAGGGGATGGAGGAGAGAGGGAGGGAAACCTCAATCCAACACTGAAGGCCATCAAGTGTTTCTGAAAACATGGCTGGCGGGGTAAAAACCAGCTGGGTGGTTGAACTCTTGACCCTTGAGGAAAGATGTAACGTGTCTCCCTAGTTTATTTTAATCAATACATCTATAAAATAAAGCCACATGAGGCTGGCTTTTGAGGGCTCTCTCTGAAATCCCAGGACACCTTCTGCTTGTTTGCAAAATCAGAAACTGCCATTTCTGGCTTTTGGTTTAGTGTTGGGCGGAATGGCAGATGGCCCACAAGGCCTTGGAGTGGGGAAAGGTCAGCGGACCTTGAAAGAATCTTCCAGCAGTCCTCAGATGAGATCTTCACAACCTTCCTCAGTGGGGAAAACAGAAGCTCGCTGCTAAAATGGTCGCTTGGGACTAGGAAGGACTCCATAATCAGGACCCCATCCACAAGAGTTTGTATAGGCTACCATGTCAGGTACAAGGTTCTTGTATTAACAGGTACAAGCCCCTTAGCAACTTGGGTCCAGGATACCTCAGGGACCACCTGACTCCTTATGTCCCTGCCCAACCCCTGAGGACTTCTGGGGAGCCACTGTTAGTGGCCCCCTGTGACACAGACGGCTTTGTTTTCCCTCCACTGTTGGAGGCAGCAAGCCTCTAAATACAATTTTCTGGGAATCACAAGTGGGGAGGAGAGTGCTGTTGCACTTAGTTCCAGTTTGCAGGCTTCCCATTGAAGCATCTGATCGGCTACTGTGAGAACCAGATATTGGGCTAAAAGGACCACTGGCCTGATCCAGCAGCGTTCTTCTTATGTTCTACCTCTATTGTTGGGGATAATTTTTACCTCTGAATACCAGTTGCTGGGATTAGCAAATGGGGAGGAGAGTGCTGTTGCACTCAGATCCTTCATGCAGGCTTCCCAGAGGCAGCAGGATGCTTGAATAGATGGGTCTTTTGCCTGATCCAGCAGCCAGGCTCTTCTTTATGTTCTGCCTCCATCATAGGAGACAGTAATGCTTCTGAATACCAGTTGCTAGGAATCTCAAGTGGGGAGAATGCCGTTCCACTCATGTCCTACTTTTAAGCTTCCTGTTGGGGCATCTGGTTGCCACTGTGAGAACAGGATGCTAGTCCAGATGGGTCACTGGCCTGATCAAGCAGGGCTCGTCTTCTATTCTCATGGAGACAAGACAGATATAAATATTAATACTGGGCTGAATGAGGCAGCTGCCTGAAGCAGCAAGCCCTGTGTGGTGTGGCAGGAATACGCTGTAGTTGTAGGCTGTGTGCACCACACTGCCAGGCCTGTGCCCTCTAAGCCAACCTACTGCCCTCAGGTGTGGAAGAGAGCAGTGTTGTAATAACACTCAGCCAGCATACCCTCCAACATTTCTCCCATGAAAATAGGGGTGTCCCATTCCATAATTCTAAGTTTACTATTTATACCCCCCACATCTTACTGGGTTGCCCCAGTCACTCTGGGCTGCTTCCAACATATATAAAAGCATAATACAGTGGGACCCCGACTTACGACGATAATGCGTTCCGACGCAATTTTCGTAAGTCGAAAACATTTGTAAGTCGAATCCCCATAGGAATGCATTGAGCGAAAAAAATTCGTAAGTCGAAAATTCGTAAGTCGAAATTCATAAGTCGAAAAAATCCTATTAAAAGCGGCCGCGACTTCCATTCGTAAGTCGAAAAATTCGGTTGCGGCGGCCATTTTGTTTCTCCCGGAAGTAATTTGTAAGTCGAAAAACACGTGCCGAATCGCTCGTAAGTCGAGGTCTCACTGTAAAACATTAAACATTTTAAAAAACTTCCCTATACAGTGGTACCTTGCTTCTCGAACTTAATCTGTTCCGGGAATCTGTTCGACTCCCGAAACCATTCAAAAACCAAGGTGTGGCTTCCAATTGACTGCAGGAGCTTCCTGCACTCAAGTGGAAGCCATGTCAGAAGTTCAGCTTCCGAGAAACGTTCGCAAACCACACTTCTGGGTTTGCAGCATTCAGGAGCCGATTTGTTTGACAACTAAGCCGTTTGAGAACCAAGGCACCACTGTACAGGATTGCCTTGAGATGGCTCAGGAGATGGATAACTCCATACCCTCCAACATTTCTCCCATGAAAATAGGGATGTCCTAAGGAAAACTGGGACATTCCAGGATCAAATAAGAAACTGGGATGGCTTCTCTAAATCAGGGACGTCCCTGGAAAATAGGGATACTTGCAGGGTCTGATCCAGTACCAGTCCTGTCAGCTCCAGTAACTGAAATGGCAGCCATCTTGTTTTTCACCTCAGGCAGCAAAATTTCTTCACCTAGCCATGACAGGAGGAAGTGAGGGGGAAAGGAGGCATCCCGGTAGCTGTTAACCATTGCTTAACAAAAGTGGAAATTCATATGTCATGGGTGTGTTAACCAGGGAGGGAGGGGCCCCTTGTACCTCTCTGTCACAAGTCATGGGGTGGTTTAGTACTCTCCGAATGGGAGATTGATATCCCATGATGCATAAGTGCATATAATATAATATATGTCAGAATGTGTATGTTAAATAATCAGAAAAAGTCAGAAGCCCGAGGCAGTATAAGTTCCTCAACTACGTTAATTCAACATTTGCCGAGTGACAACAGCTCACTCCAGGAAAAAACAATAAAAGAACACGCACGACGCACACACTAAAAACCCCGGCCAGAAGTGACAGTTGACAGTTGACAGTGCCCGTGCTTACTTCCCATTCGAACATTCGTCTACCAACGCCTATACAATTGGTTAGAACGCGCCTGGCAGCATAAAATGTGTTGAACCCAATACATAACACTCCTCCCCCCAGGTTCCTAACATAAGGAACAAACATAGTCATCAAGGTGTGCCGGCCTTTTCTGCTCCTGCTGGGACCGTCACAGTTCCTGTGCCCGAGTGGGTGACCCGGGAGGTTCCTCCGGTACCCGCGGTCTGAGTGGGGTGGCCAATGATGCCGGCTCCGAAGGGGTCACTGCCGGTGGAGCCACTGAGGACTCCGGCCTGAGGTTGCCCTGCTGGGGTGACTCAGTCACTGGCAACCCATCTGGTTCCCACCCTGGCCTGGGCACAGAATCTCCCGAAGTTCCCATTTCTCTGTCCTCTGGTTCCACTTGAAGTTCCGTGTTGGGAGGTGCCCTGGTTCTGATCTGGTCGAGGTGTCTCTTCCAAACCAGTCCCCCCTCCAAACCTACCTCGTAGGAAACCGGACCTGTACAAGCGGGCAATGGTACCTGGGGCCCAACCCTGTCCAGGCCCATAGTTTCGGACATACACAGGGTCCCCCGGGGAGAACCCTCTTGGTGCCCCCCACACCACAGTGGATGGCCGTTGCTCAAGAGCCTGGTCGGGGTGCATATGATCAAGGAGGGTAGTGAGCCTTCTTCCCATAAGCAATTCCGCCGGGCTCCGGTCGGTCACTGCGCTTGGGGTGATGTGTTGGGCCAATAACAACTCCGCTAACCAGAGAGTCCAGTCTCCATGCACTAAGCGCTAAAGCACATATTTGGTAGTGCGGACCATGCATTCAGCTTGGCCTTTAGTGGCCAGGTGAAAAGGAGTGGAACGAATGTGGCGAATTCCATTTTTGGTTACAAATTCTTTGAATTCCGCCGAAGTAAAAGCGGTCCCATTATCACTCACCAGTGTGTCTGGCAAGCCGTGTGTCACGAATAGCTTCCTGAGTGCGTTTATAGTCGCTCTAGCGGACACGGTTGAGATCGGCACCACCTCGAGCCACTTGGACTGAGAGTCGACCACTATTAAGAAGTGTTGGCCCTGAAAAGGCCCTGCGAAGTCCATGTGCACCCAGGACCATGGGGACTGTGTGGATTCCCAGGACTGTACTGGTGCCTTGGGTGGATCCGGCCGGGAGACCTGGCAGGGCTCGCAACGTTTCACCCAGCCCTCTATCTCCGCATCTATGCCCGGCCACCACACATAGCTACAGGCCAATGCATTCATCCGGACGATTCCCGGGTGAGACACGTGCAGCCCTTCTAAGACTTTTTTCTTAACGGGGGGGGGGGACGACTATAACACGGCTACGCCATAACACGCATCCTCTGTGAGTAGACAGCTCATCCTTGCGGGCATGAAAATTCTGGACCCGGCTTCCCGGGCCACCCCCTCCCCACCCAGTCCAAGATGCGGGCCAACAGCCTGTCCTTCACGGTTGCAGCAGCAATGTCCTTCACATGCAGGGGCTGGTCCGGTAAGTCTTCGTAGGATCTGGTGGGCAGGAGCAGGGTCAGGGCTGCTCTCCAACAGCAGCAAACGGCTGAGCACATCTGAGCACAACGGCTGAGCACATCCGGCTCTAAGACCCCTTGGGCGACTAAGTGATGAAGCTCCTCATCGATCCTGGGTTTAAGCGCAAACGGGACTCTACGGGCCTTGGCCCGGATGGGTTGCACCATGGGGTTGAGCCGTAGGAAAATCAGGGGTCCGTTGTACAGGCCCAGGGTTCCATCGAAGACTGATGGAAACTCCTGGCAGATCGATTCGAATTCTGCCCCTGGGGAAATCTGATTAAGCCCTGAAACACCTAAGCCTAATGGCCCAAACCATGATAGGCTTAGAAGGCTAGTGAAGGGGCCTTCAGTTATGATGAGATTCAAATTCTTGGTGTACATAAACTGGACCTTGAAGGTGCCCATACCCTTTAGCTGGATTCTCTTTCTCTGGAAGTCCCACAGCACTACGGGGGCCGGGCGGAGAGGAGGACCGCCGTCAGGGCAAAGCTCTTTCAGAGTCTTAGCAGATATTATGGAGTAGGATGAGCCAGTATCCAACTCCATAGTACAAGTGGTTCCCTCTATCCTGAGTTGCACCCCAAGCTTATTGGACCCCGGAGACGGAAGTTGAAATACCCTGGCTGAAGAGGTGGACTGCAACTCCTCCTCTTCGTAGGCCTCATGGACACGTTGCTTGGGTCGTGCTCCGGAGGTCGTGGAGCGGCAGACTCGCCCAATGTGCCCAGTCTTCCCAGCAGTGACATGTGGCGTCCCAAAACTTGCATGTCCGACACTCATGGTTTTCTCCGCAGCTGGCATAGGTCCCTCGAGGTACGTCGGACGATCACTGGTTTGACAATGCGCTCGTAGCTTGGGAGCGGTTGTGTCGGTCAGATTAGTCCGAAGCTTGGTAGACATCCTCACTGTGGGAATCTATGGAAGACGACCGGTCTCGCTGGATGCGGTAAGTTCTCCTTTCAGTACGTGGGCTGTGGGCCGTCTCGTGGGCGTTATCCTTCTCAAAGGCCATGGCCATATTCATGACTTCCATCATCGTGATGTCATCTTTTGCCAGCAGCTTGCAGTGGAGACGGCTGTCTCGCATGCCAATGATGAACCTTTCGAGAAGTCGTTCCTTGATATCAGCGAATTGGCAATACATCGCAATCGTCCGGAGCGCTGCGATGTATTCACTCGCTGACTCTTGCGCTTGGTGTTCTCTGTGTGCAAAGTCGTAGCGGTGGTGGTTCTTAGTTGGCTGAGGCGCGAGGTGTCTTGTCATAGCCTGTGTCAGCTCATCGAAAGTGCAGGCCTCTATGTCCCTGGGTGCCATCAGACCTTCCAGTAGTGTGATGGCGGAACTTCCCAGCACCGTCAGTAGCACATCCACCATGTCTGCCTCCCTAGTAAAGCACTTGTAGTCGGACGTAGCTCCTTATTCGGCGGAGCCACTGTGGCCATTCTGCAGGGTGGCTCATATTGAAGTCGGTGGTGGCCGACTATGACTGGTGGCCATCCTCAGACCTGAGGCAGTCGCTTGTGTGATTATGGGTGGCTGTTAAGACGCGGCAGGCGCAGTTTCGCTTCCAGGACTTCTTGCTGGTTCCAGTGTGGCGGTGAGGTTGCGTTTACAGCGAGGCGGCAGGTGGCGGTGCTGCGGTGCGGTCTCAGGTCTCTGGTAGCCGGTGGGAGCTCATGCATCCCATCCTCATCGCCAATGTTAAATATTCAGAAAAAGTCAGACTCCCGAGGCAGTATAAGTTCCTCAACTACATTTATTCAACATTTGCCCAGTGACAACAGCTCACTCCAGGAAAAAACAAGAACACACACGACGCACACACTAAAACCCCCGGCCAGAAGTGACAGTTGACAGTTGACAGTGCCCGCGCTTACTTCCCATTGGAATGTTCGTCTACCAACGCTTATACGATTGGTTAGAACGCACCTGGCAGCATAAAATGTGTCGAACCCAATACATAACAGTGTACATAACAGCATATGTATGTGAGTGGGAGAAAAACGGAAAGTGGGGGGGGGGGATTTGGAAACAGTCTCCAGTTGCTCCCTAGATAATGGAATAGGGATACAGGGAATTATGAAATGACCTCACTTCCCATTTTGCCATCCACACCAGCTGGGGTTTCTCACATTGTCCGATCTGATGGGGGACTCTTCAAAGTGTGAGTGAATTTTCAAGGCAAGAGAATAGCTCAGGTACTGTGGGAATCGTGAGGGGGAAAGTTAGGGTTGCCATATTCCCAAGGGGGGGGATTCTTTTGAGCTGCAAACTGGCCGGGAGGGGTAGTCCTGCCAGGCATAGCTCTGGAAGAGGCTGGGGGGGCTTTTCCCGGCGCTGGATGCCAAGGGAGGTGGAGCCTCAGGCTTCCGCTGTGGGGAAGATCCGGTAGTGGAGGGAGGGCGAGCAGGTTGGCTGACTGCACACACATGTCTGTTCACTTGCCCAATGAGAGCTTCTCCTACACACCAGCTCCTGGCACACTCACAAACACCCACAGCCTGTCAGCAGAGGAGGAAGAGGAGGAGGCTTGACCTGGCAAGACAGTTGGGGGGGGGTTGTTGTTGCCCCCTCCTACACACACACCTCTCTCTATAGCAAAGTGCAAGGGGTTCTATGTTATTGGTGGTGGTGATGCACCGTAATTTGCACCCTAGAGCTGCGAGGGGAGGCAGAGGCTGCTGGAGAGTTGCCCCCGGCCCTCCTGTAGTGTCCTCCCAGTCTTCACTGCTGGCTGCAAGGTCCGCTTGGAAACCTCTCCTTAGCAGGCACTGGAGAGATGACGAGGGAGAGCAGCCAGCACTCGCCTCACCAAGACTGCGTCTGCATGCTGGAGGGAGGGTTGCTGCTGCTGCTTCCTCCAGAAAAGAAAGCCACTGCAGTCATTTGAATCCTGCACTGCTTTTGTTTTGAGAAACATAAAATTGGTTGAGGCTGTTTTTGGATTTTTAAAGCATTAATTTAAAAAATCATTTAAAAATATTTTTATTTTTTAGTCGTCCTACTTGCCATACACCAGAGTTTTCCTGGACATTTTGCCAATTCGACAAAAATCCTCCCGGATGCCATTTTGTCAGTCTGATTCCCGGACATGTCCAGGAAAACCTGGACGTATGGCAGCCCTAGGAAAGTTCCATCCAAACCAAACAGCAGTCAGTTTTGTCTTTTGTAGGTTTTGACACTGCCTTTCAGCCATGAGACAGACAACAATAATTTAGAACTGATCAAAGGTTAAATATCAAAGGAAACCACAATTGTGACAGGCAGCACCAACTGACCAATAGTGCTTGCTTATTGGACTAGCGCTGTCCCAAGATTTTGTCCTCTTATTTTTCAACAGTTTTCTTCCTTTGCAAAAGAGGCTTCCATTTTTCTGCCTTGTTTTCTGTTTTTCACACTTGTCCATATGTAGCTCCTGGAAGAGTTACATTAAAATTGTAGCTCCAATCTATATTGCAAGTCCAGGGGGTGGTTGCAGTGCTCTGGACCTTTCTCTGTGGCCCTTTGAACTCTCTCTCTGACCACACCCCATTTATCCAGGCCACGCCCCCACTGGCTCTGCTTTTGTACCTGAGTGTTTTTGCCTGGCTGAGGGCTGCTTCTCAGTGGTGGGTGGAGCCAGAGGCAAAAGTGGGTGGAGCAAGAAATGCCTTCAACACCCATCTGTTTCTATTGTCCATCCAATGCTTTTTTTTCCCCCTGGATGGACAATAGAAAGAGATGAGTGTTGAAGGCACTTCTTGCTTCACCCACTTTTGCCTCTGGCCCCACCCACCACTGAGAAGCAGCCCTCAGAAGACTGTCCAGAAGGAAATGTGTTCCTATCCTCTACTGGTTGCTTAAATATTAAACCCAACATTAATTTCTATCCGTTAGCTTAAAAATATGTTTCTTTTTTTCAGTTTATCTTCAAAGGACAGCTGTGGGGGGGCTTGCTTGAAAGAAAGACAACTGGAGATGCCAGATGGTACCTTTCCCTGGACTGAACTCCCAATCCAGGAACTGCACATTCTGGGATGGGGGAAACCCATGTGACTTTCTCTAGATGCAGCTGATAGGACTGTGCATCCAGTGAAGGGTTATGTTTTGTTTGGGAGACAGGGAAAGAAGAGCTTCTGAGCTGGAGCAGTCTATCTGAACTTGGGTTTTCAGCGGCAAGACCTTTTGAAGGCTCACACAGCTATCCTTTTCAGTGGCCCCACCTGCTGCCTATCACTCCCCCAGCAGGGATCTAACTCAATATGACCCTTTCTGAACACATGCAGTTAACAGTTCTGGTAGAGATGAGCCTCTGAGTTTGAATTGGGTGGTGGGAGGGAGAGGAAGATGAAAGCCCTTAAAGAAATCTACAAACCACAGTTGGAGGCAGTAATGAATACCAGTCGCTGGAAACCACAGGAGGGGCATGTTGCTGTTGTGCTTAGATCCTGCTTTCAGGTTTCCCATTTGAGCAGGATGCTGGATGGGACACCCTTTTGCCTGATCCAGCAGCCAGGCTCTTATGTTTCCCCTCCACTGTCAAAGATAGCATGAATGCCTCTGAACACCAGCTGCTGTGAATCACAGGAGGGGAGAACACTGTTGCACTGATATCCTCCTTGCAGGTTTCTGCTAGGCTACTGGACTAGATGGGCCACTAGTCGAGACTACACCAGAGCTCTTCTTTAATCCAGCTGCCCCCCCCCAGCTGTCACAAATCATCCTCTTTGCCCAAATGAGCTGAATTCCTTGTAATTCACAGTAGATGTGTATTTTGTCAAGTTGCTCCGATGGTTTGTTGATTTTCAGTATAAAATCTCTCTCTCTCTCTCTCTCTCTCTCTGTGTGTGTGTGTGTGTGTGTGTGTGTGTATTGTTCCCCACAAACTCCCTTTTTGCTCCTTACTGGTGACTTTTGTCCTTGATGGGTTCAGCATCTGAATGAGACATTATTATATCACATAGAGGGAGCTATTAAGGAGAAAGTGGCGCCCATTCTCCCCTAGACAATGCCAGGTTTTGCTAATTCTCTCCTGTGTTATCTGCGTTTGGGTCCCATCTGGCTGGCACAGTTTGCTCCAGTCCCTCCCGCCATTATGTTACCGCTTGCCTGTTTGAATAATATTGCCTCCCCCTCCCCTTCTACGCTTTATCCACCTCCAGCCTTCCTCTCCCCTCCTCTCCCTTTTTTTTCTCTCTTTTAATAGTCTCCCAAAGGCCAGAACCGAACTTGCTTAATAGAGTAATGTCAAATGTGTTCAAAACAGACCAATAAAAAAAAAACCTAATGCATTTCCTGCTCTTTGTCTGTCAATCGCTCTAGTGCCTAACATTTTCCACTCTGAAAACCACTTAAAACACATCTACAACAATCCCTCACAAAACAGCCACTTGTTGGCTAATTGTAGGAACCTCCCTCCTCCTTCCCCCCCCACCTCTGCCGGTCCGCCTTTTCCTCGTCTTTTGCATTTGGAGGATCGATCCTGACCGAAGCACTGCAGAGTGCCTCTGGCTCTGAACCAGAGTGCCACAGCAATTCAGGGGGGGGGGTCTGTGCGGGGCTCAGCATCTGAACAGATTTGGCCTTTTCCTTTCAACTCCTGGCAAGAGGGGAGGCCACATGCATTCGGGGCCTTCCGTTCCGACGCTACTGAGTCACTTTGGTGACCTTGAGCATGTTGCTTAAATGCGAAATTATGTTTTTAGGTTGGCTGCCTGCTTTATATTCGTTTTGCTTTTTTATTTATTTAAAAAAAGGTTGGTGGGGAGAGAGGGAGGGGGAAAGTATTTAAGTGTTTCAAGTACCGGTAGCCTTCCTGCAGGGCTTCATTATAAAAAAAGAAAGAAAAGAAAAGACAGAGAGTATTTTCTATACAGAGATGACATCCGATTGGCGGCTGCCATTGGAGAGTTATAGAACTACTGCTTAAGCAATGGAATAAGGGGCAAGGGAGGAGGGTAAACCTCAAGACTATGGGGCAAATGCAGCCCACCAGGCCTCTCTGTTCAGCCCTGGGAACTCTCCCCAGGGACATACCTCTTTTCCCCAAGCCACACTCCTCACTGGCCCTGTTTCACCCCTCAGATATATTTATCCTTGACACTGCCTCTAGCTTGTTTGGATGGGGAGCAGAGAGAGCAGCGTGTGAATTTGTCAGAAACTACCCTACTTTCACATTCCTTACTCCACCCACTTTTGCCTCTAGCCCCACCCACCATTGGCACATGGTCTCAGAAGGGTGCCCAAAAGGGAATGGAGCCCTTGGACACTATCCCTGATTTAAAACAGAAGGACCCCAGGCTATTCAAAGTTGGTGCGTTTGGTATTGTTTACAACAAGGATGGACAATCGGTTGCCATCTAGATGTTTTGCAAAGCTATTTCTCGTAATATAATTCATTTTTGTATGTTTGTTTCACTAATCTATGCATTTTCATGCACACACTACCCTGGTATATGCATTTATTTACATTACTTGGTTGGAGAGTGGCATTGCAAAATTCGGAGAACTGCACTTTTCGAAGGATAGCAATGTTTCTGTTCACATTCTGTTGGAAAATGTGTATTGGTTAGGCATGACTTTAAATGTGAACTGAATCAAATTTCTCCCCTTTCCCTTGCCTGGAAGGATCCATGTTTCCATGCACTTATTAAGAGGGAGGACAATGATTCCTGTCCCTCCCTTCTGAACTGGCTTAGTCACAATGCGAGAATTGGCAAGTAGGCAATGCAGAGTGAGAGTGGAAAGCATTGTTTTTGCTCTGAATGGTTATTAAAGCAGAAGAGGAAATGATGGTGTGTCCAGCCAGTTAGATGGGCTAGGAAAAATACTTTGCACCTGTTCTTGGTGGCCACAAACATGGCGACTTAGCAATATCTAATTACAGACTGCAAAAAGCTATTTATACAGAGTACAGGCAGCCCCTCATTTATACAGAGGTTACATTCCAAGGCACCATGCATGTTGGTGAAATCATGTATAATGGAAACCCACGGAAAAAGCCTGTGAACAACCTGTTACGCCCCTGCCTCAGCTCCACCCTTTTAGTGACATTTCACAAACATCTTTATGACACTTCCGGGTTACTTCTGGGTTTGTTGTGATGTGCACATACACAGTCGCGCACTTATTGAACGTGCATAAGTGGGCAGTTTATAAAGTAACCTAAGCAGGAAGGACAATGCCTCCAAAGGGTTTACAATCTAAATGCTAAGCCAGAGACAGAAAGTTTAAAAGCAACCAAAGACAAAATTGAAGCAATGCAGTTAAGCATAGCACTACAGAAATTATTTAGTGGTTCTTGGTTTCCAAACCATGCCACACAATTAGCTGGGGAAACTAAACAACAGACTTGTAAGGTAGATCAGTGTTAACTTCCTCACATTGCAAATGGACATACATTGAGGTTGAGAATGGCTTGCTTAAGACCACCTAGCGGAACTTAAAAGGAAGGGCTTGTAAGTTAACTCACAAGGAATCACAGGAAGAATTTAGGGCTGTAGCTCAGTGGTAGATCTTGGCATGCAGAAAGTCCCAGGTTGAATCCCCAACATCTCAAAGTAGGGCTGGAAGACTTCCCTGCCTGAAATCCTGGAGATATATAAGGCCACTTCCTATGGCCTGTGAAGACTAGAATCTTTAGTTTTAGATGAACGACAGTAATTCAATGACAGAACACATGTTTTGGACCAAGGGTTTGGCTCTGTACAAGGTCACTTCCTACCGGTATGTTCCTACCAAGGGTCATAGCTCTGTAGTACAGCATCTGCTTTCTATACAAAAGATCCCAGGCTCAATGCTCAGTGACATCTCTAGGTAGGGCTGATAGAGACCCCTGCCTTAAACCCTGGAGAGCTGATGCCAGCCAGTGTAGACAATAATGAGACAAATGAACCACTCAGTAGAATACTTCATATGAAGGTTTGGAATGGCTGTTCCTGTTCATTTCTCTCTCTCTCTCTCTCTCTCTCTCTCTCTCTCTCTCTCTCTCTCTCTCCTCACTTTTGCAGGTTGCCTCATGACCCAGAAAGGCTGTCGGGCCAACAGCAGCAGAGGGGCAGATAATGTCAGCATCTAAGTGAGCATCTCACATAACCGAAGAGGTCACCCTGGTGACCTCCTCTTTCCCCCCTTTTCTACAGAGAGAAAAAGTCAAGAGAAAAAGCCAATATCTTCTGTTATGAGGGTCCAACAAAACATACCTGTCTTTTTGGATGGCCTCCTGGATATTTAAGCCACATTCTCAATTTGGATGATGGGGAAACAGGGAGGGGTGTTCAGGCAGAAAGGAGACCCCACAAAGGGCCAACTGACCACTGCTATTGAGTGACCAGATGGGTGTCCGGAGTTCCTTGTGTGAGTCCCTTGTCTTTTCCTTTTACGGCGGTGAGGCTTTGAGGCCTAGACCCCTCGGGGCAGCCTTTTGTAATTGCCATGCTTATCTGCCCTCCCTGGTTTTGTGATCCCCCCTGTCCTTCTCCCTCAGGTGGTTCCCATGATGGCGTGGACCGTCAAGGAGGAATAAAGCTCCCTTTCAGCAATTGCTGGTGAAGGCTTTGGGAAACTCCCGGGGAGAGATGCAAGGCAGATCCTTGTGAAATGCAGAGACAAAGCCACCTTGTTTCAAGAAGTTTACAAAGGGAGCCCATCTCCTCCTGGGAAGTTTTCATCCAAAGGCTCCCGACCTCAGCACAAAGGGAGTCTTCTCGGCCAAGCTGGGTGTATTTAATAAACCTACTAGCAGTAGGCAAGGGGCCACAGATGGTTCTTGGAGATGCTGTATATGTTTTTGTCTCTGTTCTGAACATTTTGTATTTAAGAACAGAAGAAGAGCTTGGCAGCTGGATCACGCCAAAGGCCCATCTAGTCCATCACCCTGTACAGACAGTGGCCAACCAGATGCCCCAGTGGGAATCTCACAAGCAAGACCTGGTTCCAATAGTGCTGTCCCCACTAGCAATTCCTGGTAATTGGTATTCAATCAATCAATCAATCAATCATTTTATTTGTATGCCAGTTAAATCAATGCTCGAGGTGGCTTAAAGGTAAAGGTAAAGGGACCCCTGACCATTAGGTCCAGTCGTGACCGACTCTGGGGTTGCGGCGCTCATCTCGCATTATTGGCCAAGGGAGCCGGTGTACAGCTTCCGGGTCATGTGACTAGCATGACTAAGCTGCTTCTGGCGAACCAGAGCAGCGCACAGAAACGCCGGTTACCTTCCTACTGCAGTGGTACCTATTGATCTACTTGCACTTTGATGTGCTTTCGAACTGCTAGGTGGGCAGGAGCTGGGACCAAGCAACGGGAGCTCACCCCATCACAGGGATTCGAACCGCCGACCTTCTGATCGGCAAGCCCTAGGCTCTGTGGTTTAACCCACAGCGCCACCTGCGTCCCCAAGGTGGCTTACCTCATATAAAAATTACATAACTACAAACTTAACAAAAGCAGTGATAAACAATAAACACAAAAACATCAAAAAGTATACAACCAAATCGAACAATTTCCTCATAAGATCCCAAAGAAAGACACAAAATATCAACAACAACAACCCCCACCACGCAAAAAATCCTCCAGCCCAAAATTCTGTTCAGCAGCCTCAGCTATTGTAGCTCGAGTTAGTCAGGGCCCTGCCCTGCCAGGCCAGGTAAGAAAAGGCCTGCAAGGAAGGGAGCAGATCTTCCAGGACTGACTGTCAAACCTCCTCTGACAGTAGAGGTGGAACATAACCATCCTCGATTGATGCATCTGACAAAGTGGATTCCAATAAAGCTTATGCCATAATAAAAAAAATGGTTAGGGGTTTTTTTGTGTTGTTGATTAGTCGTGTCTGACTCTTCGTGACCCCATGGACCAGAGCACGCCAGGCACTCCTGTCTTCCACTGCCTACCACAGTTTGGTCAAACCCATGTTAGTAGCTTCGAGAACACTGTCCAACCACCTCGTCCTCTGTCGTCCCCTTCTCCTTGTGCCCTCCATCTTTCCCAACCTCAGGGTCTTTTCCAGGGAGTCTTAAGGCACCACAAATCCCTTGTGGGAAACTCAGAAGCAGGACCTGAGTACAAGAGCCCTCTCCCTACCTGCAGTTTCCAGCAACTAGTATTCAGAAGCATTGCTACCTCCAACTGTAGAACAGCGTTTCCCAACCGGTGTGCCGCGGCACAGTAGTGTGCCGCAAGACACCGGCTGCTGTTCCGCGGCTTCTTTCCCCCTCCGGGCGCGCCGCTTCCGGTGGGCGCGGGCGGGGCGACCGGCGGTGCCCTGGGCCGCTTCCGGGTCGGTCCGGGTGGCTGGCGCCGCGTCACCTCGGCTCCGCTTCTCGCTCGCCGGCCGCCGCGGGCTGCCGGGCGCTTCGCCTGCTGCCTCTGCCGCGGTCGGGGACGGGCGGGAGGTGCCGGTGCCGCCGGGCTCGCTCGGGGCCGGCTGAAGGTGCTGCCGGGGGGCTGGGCGCGGGAGGCGGAGGGGGGCGGGCGCTTGGCCCGCCGATCTCCCGCTCCGTTTTCGCCCGCCTGGGTCCTTCCCCTCCCTCCCGCCAGGGCGCGCGGACACCCCGCCCCCCGGGTGGTGTGCCGCGAGATTTTTTTCGTGGGGCAGGTGTGCCGTTGCCCCAAGGAGGTTGAAAAACACTGCTGTAGAAGCAGAGCATAGCCATTGTGGCTAGTATAAGGTTAGCAGCCCTCTTTTAAAGCTATCCAAGTTGCCACTGCTGTCCCCTGCTAGAGCAATTTCCATAGTTTAACTATGCACCGCATGCATACATTTTTCCTTGTGTCTCTTCTGAATCTTCCACCATTCAACTCCGTAGGACATCCATGAGTTCAAATGTTATGAGAAAGGGAGGAAAACATTTCTTTTTCCATTCAATGCATAATAGAATAAACCTCTGTGAATAAACCTCTCCCTTGCATTTTCTCTGAACTAAAACATCGCAAATGCTGCAACCTTTCCTCATCTCTCTCCCTTAAAAAACAAAACAGCTGTTTTTCTCCCAATGTGGCTCTACAAGCAGAACCAACACACACACACACACACACACACACACACACACACACACACACCCCAAGTAGAATAGCAGGCTTTTATTTTTATTTTTCTCAAAGCCTGCATTCAAAGAATACCATTTCAGATAAAATCACAGCGGACTTTGCTACCAAACTCTGCCATTTTGTCCTTACCCACAACAACTTCAAATTTGGTGATGACCTGTTCCTCCAGATCAGCCGCACAGCAATGGGCACCCGCATGGCCCCACAGTATGCCAACATCTTCATGGAAGATTTAAAACAACGTTTCCTAAACTCCTACCCACTAAAACCTCTCTTGTACCTGCGATACATTAATGATATTTTTATTATCTGGACACATGGTCAACAGACCCTGGACACCTTCCACCAGGCATTCAATGACTTTCACCCCACCATCAACCTAACAATGAACCAATATATGCAAGAAATACATTTTTTGGACACTACTATAAAAATACAGGATGGGAGTATAGACACCACCTTTTACTGTAAACCAACTGACTGACAAACATATATACACGCTTCTAGCTACCATCCCAAACATATCAAACAATCCATTGTATATAGTCAGGCCCTACGTTACAGCCGCATCTGTTCAAATTCTACAGAGACTCTCACCTAAGAGATCTACAGCAAACCTTTTTAGAACTAAAATATCTGCCTAATGAAGTTAAACAACAGATCAACAGAGCCAGACTGATACCCAGAGAGAACTTGCTGCAAGACAGACCCCAAAAAGAAAATAACAGAACACCACTAGTAATCACATACAGCTCCCAAGTTAAAACAGTTCAACGCATCATCAGAGATCTACAACCTCTCCTAGACAATGACAGTTCTCTTTCTCAAGCTCTGGGAGGAAGACCTTTCATCGCCTACAGACAGCCTCCCAATCTTAAACAACTCCTCACCCACAATAATACTACAACCAGACTTAACATGGACACTGGTACCAGAGCCTGCAATAAACCCAGATGCCAACTTTGCCGCCACATATACCCGGACAACACCATTACTGGCCCCAACAACATCAAACATACCATCTCAGGACTATTTAATTGCTCATCTTCTAACATTGTATATGCCATCAAATGCCAACAGTGCCCTTCAACTCTCTACATTGGCCAAACAGGCCAAACCCTACGCCAAAGGATAAATGGACATAAATCTGACATCAGGAATCATAAGACAGAGAAACCAGTAGGAGAACACTTCAATCTCCCAGGACATTCTATACAAGATCCCAAAGTAGCTGTCTTATTACAAAAGAATTTCAGAAATAGACTGGAAAGAGAAGTTGCTGAATTGCAACTCATTACCAAACTTAACCATGGAGAGACCTGGTCTGAATAGAGACATTGGATTCTTATCTCATTATACATGACAAAGCTTTTTTTAGCTATCTCACCCCTTGCTTTTTCCTGCAAGACCAATTGCAGTAGTTAACAGTCACCTACCGGTATCAGATAATCACCCATTCCCACCCCCCTTCTGAGTAATACCCCTCCCCACCCTCTCACTATATATATGGGTCTGGTGACTTCTGTTTCAGTGTATCTGAAGAAGTGTGCATGCACACGAAAGCTCATACCAAGAACAAACTTAGTTGGTCTCTAAGGTGCTACTGGAAGGAATTTATTTATTTATTATTTTGCATTCAAAGAGAAACTGAAGAAGATGGGGAGAGTTCAGCTCATCCTCACACCTATGCCATGTTGTAAACACCCCCCCCCCCACAACTTTGGAGGTATTTTGTATGACCCCGGTTGGTGTGGCATTGTGCATCACCGTCTCTTTACTGGGTTTATGATGTTGTTGAGCCCTCAGGGACTAAATTAACCCTGCATGTGGTTCCTTGAGGTGGCTGTTTATCTGCCACAATGCATTATTTATTACACTTTACGGTGCTGGACTCTGCTTCCGAGGGGGTCTCCATCTGCCTCCCTCACCCAGGGAGACGGATGTCACATGTATCCCTATGGGGGAACATATCACTTTTCACTCACTGTACCGCCTGCTCTGCCACAGCCTTAGGGCTACAAAAGTGGGGTGTGTTTAGTAGGGATGGGGAACCTGCAGCCCTCTAGATGTTGTTGATCTCCAACAACACATCAACTGCATCCAATACAGCCAACTGCCAGAATGACAAATGGGATAGGAGTGAGAGGAATTGGAGTCAAACAACATATCGGAAGCCACAGGTCCCATATCGTTGATCTAAGAAATGGATAATGGGAGAATGCCTATATGCAGAAGAAGCTGTCTGTCATGAGAGAGGAGGGAATGCCTCATTAGATCAGGTTCCCCACTACTGATCTAAAAAAGAGAGATTCCCTTCTCAAAGGATGGATGAGTGCAAGTGATGGGAGAATGTCTCTCATGAGAGAGGCGGGGCCTTCTGCATGCAAACCTGGGACCGTCTGCATGCAAAGTGCTACAAAGGCAGTATCAAAATGACATTTCACCTGCCAACACGCCACCTGCAAATACATGCAACAGGGAAATTGTCAGCTACAGAAAGAGGAGCATTTAGTGACTCAATAAGTCAGGGAGAAGCTCAGGCTAGGAAGCTAAAGGCAGCCTTCCAGGACTCTCTAATCTGGTCCTCAGGACTCTCCCTAGGCCACACCCCTCACCAGCTCTGTTTCACACCCTCCTAGACTGTTTTTGCCCAGCTGGAAATGTGTCTTTGGAACCCCAATCATGCATATTATTTACCTGGAGGAGAATAGAGGGGTGGGTGGGTGTGGACACCAACCTACTTACATTCATTGCTTCACTCACTTTTGACTCTGGCCCCACTCACCCACTAGCATGTGGCCCCCTGGTGCTTGCCCAGAAGGGAATGTGGCCCTCAGGCTGAAAAGCCTTCCACATCTTTCCACTAAGTGAAAGGTAGCTTTCTATCCAGGGACTCTCCTGGCTTTGCTCCCTCTGGAAATGTGGGAAGTGAGAACACTGTGAACACATGATGGACTGTGATTCATGGGCTGTAGGGTGGCCTGGCCCACTCCTTCTATCCCCCCTAAGCTGTCCAGTTTGCCCCAGCCGGTGAAGATCTAGCAGTGAAAAGGGAGTCTCTGTGCCTTTAAAGAAAAGGGTCCTTTTCTTCCTCTTCTTCTCGTGTGCTGCCGTTGGGGAGCCCAGCGGTGTGTCGGGAGGAAGATGCCAGAGGCCACCTGCAGAGATCCTGTACAGCTGGGGAAGATTAGCCTTTTCCACTAGACCAGAGCCATTACCTTCTTCCAATATGCTATCACTTCCGCTAGGAGAGCCTGCAGATGAGATATCGATTGACAGTGACCCTGGAGGAGCCCCTGCACTCCTCAGCCTGAGAGGCGTACAGATCAGCCCTGCTGGCAGCGCAGCGCGCCCGAGGCGGAAGCTAACGGGAAGGGTCATCCAACAGCTGTCCGTTACCCAGAGGCCTCTGGGCTTGGCTCACGAGGGCTTGCAGCCGAGGGCAAGAGGGGGAAGGAGACCAGGGAAGGCTGCATGGGAGGAGTTTCAAGGGAGGGGGGAAGCCAAAGTGATGCTGCCAATGTTATCAAACCAACGTTTCCCAGCCTGGCTTGCACACACAAATAACGCTGGTTTGCTAAGGGTGCCCATTCAGTGTTTTCAGGGGGGCCCTTGGACAAGACTCACTGGGGATGGAGTGACTCCCCTTCGAAGAAATTTTGTGGTCAGTGCTCCCCCCCTAAGTAAAATAGGTGCCAGAAGTCACCATGAAGTTGTTACAGTAAGTTGCTGGGCGACTTGGGGCAGCCCTGAACAGATGTCAGTTGACAACAGCCACATTCACCACCTGCAGATGTGCTAAAAACTATGACAAGCTGTCTCCCTAGCTGGTTTGAGTACCCCTGGTTCTGGTACAGGTCAAATAAATGTGCCCGCACCTCCCTCATTGTCTTAGATTTAGGCAAATGGCTAGGGCAGCCTGGAAGGACATTCGCACAAACACACTCAGACCCTCCAAGTGTCCCTATTTTCCAGGGATGTCCCTGGTTTAGAGAAGCTGTCCTGCATTCTGATTTGATCATGGAATGTTCTGCTTTTCCAGATGTCCCTAATTTCATTGGAGAAATGTTGGAGGGTATGCACGCATGCATGCAATGGTAGAGGCCTGGTTGTAAAGCTTAAAGCCCGCTCCCACTACAGGGGAGGCAGATTGAAGAAATGGAAATATGAATTGGCTCCACCCCATAGCTTGACCAAGCGCGGCTAGGAGCAAGGTGGAGTCATAGATCTAAAAAAAAGTGCAGACCCGCACATGCTGGCCAGCTTGCCTTTTGACTTGAAAAGTTTGGTTTGGGCTTCTCAGAAGTATGCAATGCAAGAAACTGGTGGGGGAGTGCTAGCCCACAATGGTGCCCACCTGAGAGCTGCCTGAACTACAACCCAGCGCACTCCAACTGAAAAAAAATACTGATTTTGTTCAGGGATTTTGGAGAAAAGAAGAGTGAAATGGGAAATGATAGAAGTGAATAAAAATAGGCATGACATGGAGAAAGCAGGCTGGGAAAAGTTTTTCTCCCCAGGGAAAAGAGGGGGATGGAGACAGCAAGTGGGCAGTAACAATGGCATTGAAGACAGGGGAAGCAGGCCCACTCAAGATGGTGGGGGGGGGGCACTGAGAACATGTGAAGAGCCTGCAGGGTCAGGCTAGTGGCCCATCTCATTCAGCATCCTGTGCTCATAGTGGCCAACCAGATGCCTGCAGGAAATCCTCAAGCAGGACCCCAGCACAAAACTGGGGCCTCAAGAGAGTCCTGATGGACAGACAGAGATTTCTAGAGGGCCACATTAAGCCTGTGGGCATAAATCCCCTCAGCTATCCATATATTAATAGTCAATATTCAACATTAATAATCACAGTTACTGTCTGTCAGGCCCAGGATGATGGCAGCAGCCTGAGTCAAGACAGGGATTTTACAGAAGCCCTGCCACCAAGACTGAAAAGCATACAGTGATCCCTCGACTTACAAATGCCCCGACTTCCGTATTTTTCGAGTTACGAGGGATCAAAGCGGCCGCCGCTCCCGAATTTTTTGACTTCCGATCGGAAGCCGTGGCCGCTTTAGATAGGGTTTTTTCGACTTGCGAAGCTTTTTTCGAGGTACGAATGCGTTCTCCAACGCATTCCTATGGGGACTCGACTTACGATTTTTTCGAGTTGCGACGCTCCCGTCGGAAGGGATTACATTCGTAAGTCGAGGGTCCACTGTATAAAGATCGAAGACATGGAGACAACAACACTCAGACACTCGAGAAGACAAGCAATTTTCACTTGACCCAGGAAGTAATAGAATCATAGAATTGTAGAGTTGGAAAGGACTCCAAGAGCCATCTAGTCCAACCCTGCTGCAATGGAGAAATCTCAATAAAACATCCATAACAGATGGTCATCCAACCTCTGCTTAAAAACCCTCAGGGAAGGAGGAGTCCATTCCACTGTTGAAAAGCTCTTATTATCAGAAAGTTCTTCCTGATGTTTAGTTGCAATCTCCTTTCTTGTAACTTGAGTCCATTGGTTTGGGTCCTACCCTCCGAAGCAGGAGAAAACAAGCTTGCTCCATCTTCCATGTGACAATCCTTTAGATATTGGAAGATGGCTATCATATTCCTCTCAGTCTCCTCTTATCCAGGATAAACATATCCAAGTCCCTGTTCCCTTATAGTCCTGCCTGTCCAGGAGCATCCAAGGGCTAGCCTGGGTAGGCAGAATTAGTTTCCAGGGCCTGAAGGTACTTTCACCAAGAAGGCTGCTACATGCATAGTTCAGTGGTTTGCTTCAGGGGGAAGTACCGGTAGCTGCCATGGACTGGCTGGAAGCAGAGGAGTGGTGGGAGACACTAGCTGGGGAACCCCCAAGGGATGACGCCTCAGAGCCAGGGGATTGGTGGTGGGATGACAATGAGTGGTCAGAGGGAGAAGAGGAAGCAGACTGGGAAGAGGAGGTGTCAGAAGCTGAAGAGGTAACAGGTTTTAGTGAGCAGGAGAGGCTGTGGCAGAGAGCAGTTCAGACTCTGAGGCAGAAGCAGGGACTAGAGAGGCAGTGAGAGGGCAGGCTGCTGAAGAATCCAGGGAGCCTCCCCCTCCTGCTGTGACCAGCTCCCTTCCACTCTGGTCTCTTAGAACACACAGAGAAATGAAAAGGGCGGAGCAGAGATTGGTTGTGCACAGACAGTTTGCAACTGCTTGGGAAGGACCCTGGAGAGGAGAAGCCTTAGAGAGCAGTGGGAAGGCAACTGCCTCAAGGCAACAAGACCAATGGGAAGAGTTGTTGGGATCACTAGGCCTGAGCTGCTTGGGCATCTTTGGATAAAGAGTTAACTTCTTACGGATGCTAAAGAAAGAGGTGGTTTCGCTTTGCCAGATTTGAAATTATATTATGAAGCATCTTGCCTTTGTTTGTTATGAGATTGGATTTTGCTAGATAACACAGATTTATTGGATCTGGACGACAACAGATTTGGGTGGCCTGCGTATTTATGGTATGATAAAGTGAAAGTACATAAAGGATTCTTGAACCACATGTTGAGAAAATCAATCTACGAGGTATGGGACAGATATAAAAACTTATTCAAAAGGAAAACACATCGGTGGCTCTCACCCTTACCTTTCAGTTAAAAAGGTAAATATGAAAGGGAATTGGGCCACCTATCGAGATTTATTAATTGAGGCAGAAGACCAATTAAAATTGAAAACATTTGAAGAATTAGAAGAATATATTACCGATTGGTTACAATACCATCAGATAAATGAAATCTTTAAAATAGATTTAAAAATGGTTTTGATACAATAAGATCAAGGTTTGAAATAGATCTATTGGAGAAATATTATCAAAAATGTATAACTTACTTTTGGAATGGCATACAAAGGATGAAGAAGTTAAGGCAGTCATACACTGGGCTAGAGATTTTGGATATAATATTCAGTTGTCATCTTGGGGGAAATTATGGAAGGAAGAAATGAAATTTACTGCATGCTGCTCGCAGAAGGAAAATATTATGAAAATTATGTATTGCTGGTATTTAACACCAAGCAAAATTGCAGAAATGTATAAAATGAGTTCAAACTTATGTTGGAAATGTAAGGGAATAGAAGGTACTTTTTCCCATATGTGGTGGTTATGTGACAAAGCAAAAGACTTCTGGGAGATGATTTATAATGTTTAAGAATACATTTATTAAAAAAACAGAAACCTTTTTATTAGGTATTATAGGTAAAGAGAAACTGAGAGAAGACAAGTGACTATTTTTGTATGCAACAACAGCAGTGAGAGTATTACTAGCCCAGAAATGGAAGCAAGATGAAGTGCCATCGAAAGAGGAGTGGCAAGCGAAACTGATGGACTATGGGGAGATGGTGAAACTGACGGGAAAGATCCTAAACCAGGAAGATCAAGCATTTGAAAAGGACTGGAACAAATTTGTACTTTATTTAAAAGATCAGTGTAAAAATTTAAAGACACTGGCGCAGAAATGTGAAGATACTTGTGAAATTCTGCTATATTTTACCCGGTACTTATGATTTATATAATGATTTGGAAAATGTAAAAGATGCAGTTAATTATGGGATAAAGAAAGAACCCATGGAGGGGTGGAGGGAAGTTCAAGGGTTCAAAAGAACCTATTAAGTAGAGATGAAAAATGAATATTGTGAGGATGTTAAAAATGTGGAAAATCAATAAAAATTATTATAACAAAAAAAGAGAGTTAACTTCACTGACACTGTGTTTTTTACTGCTGAGCTACATTTGACTCCAACTCCTAACAGTAGCAAGCAGATCTCAGCAGCTCCTGAAGGCCATCTTACAACAGTAGTCTGGTGTGGCAGGAGAGGATGGCAAGTGTAGTGGGAAGGTTAAAGGCAAAACAACATGCAGCGGCATACCAAGCCGCTTGGCTGCCGGGGGCGGCAAGCCAAGCGGCACCCTCCGGGGGCGGGGCGTCGCTCCGTAGTGTATGCGTCGTGACGTCACGACACATGCGCTACGGAGCGCAGTCTGCTCCTCGGCTGCCACGCACTTTTCTTCTCCCTCCTTCTGTGCCCTGGTGTGGGCGGAGCCGGGCCAGCGAGGGGCTTCACGCCAGCCACAAGCGTGACGCCTCGCTGGCCCGCCCCTCGCCCCCGTGGCTCCGCCCAACCAGGGCATAGAAGGAAGGGAGAAGAAAAAGTGCGCAGCGGCCAAGCGAGTGAGCGAAGCCAGCTGTGGCAACCAAGCGAGGTTTCTGCCGGCGGTGACCCACCACCCGGCAAAAACCTCGCTTGGCTGCCACGGCTGGCTTCGCTTGCTCAGCCGCTGCACGTTTTTTCCCCTCTCTTCCTTCTGTGCCCTGGTTGGGCGGAGCCACGGGGGCGGGCCAGCGAGGGGTGTCACGCCAGCCACAAGCGTGACGCCTCGCTTGCCTGCCCCTCGCCCCTGCGAGCGAGTGAAGCCAGCTGCGGCGGCAATCGAGGTTTTTGCCATCGGCTTGGAAGTCGCACTTGCGGGGGGGTGGTGGTGCAGAGTGTCACCCCCCTGGCTGGAACTCAGGGCGCCCCGCCCCCATCGTCCCACCCTTCCTACGCCACTGGCAACATGTAAACATTGCAGTATGGTATAGTGTCAAAATCAAGGGACCAGGTGGTGCTGTGGGTTAAACCACAGAGCCTAGGGCTTGCTGATCAGAAGGTCGGCGGTTCGAATCCCCGCGACAGGGTGAGTTCCCGTTGCTCGGTCCCTGCTCCTTCCAACCTAGCAGTTCGAAAGCACGTCAAAGTGCAAGTAGATAAATAGGAACCGCTCTAGCGGGAAGGTAAACGGCGTTTCCATGCGCTGCTCTGGTTTGCCAGAAGCGGCTTAGTCATGCTGGCCACATGACCCGGAAGCTGTACGCCGTCTCTCGGCCAATAAAGCGAGATGAGCGCCGCAACCCCAGAGTCGGACACGACTGGACCTAATGGTCAGGGGTCCCTTTACCTTTACCTTTATAGTGTCAAAATAATTGTTTTATTTGCAGAAGATGCATATATATCTTTCAAAATTAAGCACAGCTGGGAGTTGTTAGCTTTTGTTTTTCAATGTATTTCTTCTCAATAAAAAATTGGTGCTGCACAAGCAAATTTTTATTCTGAAAAAGTGCGGTCCAGAGAAAAAAGTTTGAGAACCACTGTCTTACGAAACCGAACAAAGGGTAGGGAGAGGCCGACAAAGGAGTGAGGCTGTTCAGATTATAACAGATTTCCCCAATTTATTGTTCCTCTGTTCTTCAGTTCTGGTTTGTAAAGTATGGGGTAAAAGTGAGATTTTTCAGGGTGCTTTCAGTCCTCACCAAGTCAAAGCAGGATGTTAATAAATGCCCCCAAAGTCAGATCACAACCCCACTTCCCAAGTCTAGAGCAGCTTTGCATTGCTTCAGTACATTTTTGTACCTGTATAACTGTATGTTATCCTAGTTCTCTGTTTCTGTAGGTCCATGGGGTTTGCCAAAAGTGAAGCTGTCTAAAATGCTGCCTGTGGAGCTTTGGATTTTTGTTTTTGTTTTAATTTTTAAAATAAAAATCATCATCTGCTGTGCTTTAAGTTTAAAAGCTTCATTTAGTGTTTTTTTGGTGTTTTTGAAAATATTTTAAGTTGTTCAGCTTTATAAAGGAGAACTCTGCAGGCAGCTAGACAGTGTCAGGTTGTAAGATCTATCAGAAACGACCAAACACCAAAAATGCTAGTCTAAAATATGCGAGCAAGAATATACACCACTCAGCCTACTCTAAATTATTTTATAAAGAACAATCCCTGCTCCCCACCTCTTTGAAATTTTGAAGTGTATGGATTAGCTGGTCTAATAAAAGTATTGCCCTAATATTAATTATGGAGGATAGTTAATACAGAGGGCCATGGCAATGATTCAGTTCACACTTAAAGGCAAACCTATGAAATTTCATACATTCCAAAACAAATTGAAAACAAAAACACAGACACCCTTCAAAATCTGCAGTTCTCCAAACAATTGATGTTTACCAAAATGTGTATATGAGGGGGAGAGTGTGCATAAAAAATAAATATATTTGTGAAACTAGCAGACAAAGATGCATTATCTTAAAGAACATTGCTTGCAAAAATGTGTACATGAGTCAAACAGACAAATTTGCACTAAAACATTAATGAATTTTCATGAGGAATTGCTTATTTGTTTATTTGAGCATTGTGGAAAACTGAATTTAAGAACAGAAAAATGAGAAACTGACAGAACTGGAAATGACTAATCTTTCCATCCCTATTCAGGGACAATGGGAGCTTGAGTCCAAGAACACCTGGAAGGCTACAGATTACCCTTTCTTGGTTTTACACCCTTTCAGCTGAGTGACATGAAGCTCAATATCTGCCAAGCAGGCTATAAGTTTTCCTCTAAACACTCTTTTGCACCTTGCAGTAACACAAGCAAATCTAATTCTCATCTGTTTTTCCTTCTATGTTTCAAGCTCTTCTGGAACCAGTTCAAGTCCACAGTTGATGACGCTGCAAGTGGAATATTGAAAAATTCCACATTTCCCCACCACGCAACCTTCTTTCTCCATTTCTTTCTATCCTTTTTTACCTTGATTTTTATTTTCAAACTGAAGCATCCCTGTAGGGATGTGGGGGTGGGGGTGGAGGGCAAAAACAAACTGAGAAATTCATTTTAATAAAGGGACTTTTTTTAAAGGGTGAAATTAAAGCAGACCTCGTTGCAATTAATGCAAAGACAAAGAAAGCAATGCTCTTAGTGGTGATCAAAATGGAACGAATTATTTTATTTCTTCACCTCCCTCAACCACCCCCATTCCATTTTCCCTTTAGTCTCCCCACAGGTGGAGCGATGGGCTTGGGTAGAGTCCAGGGCCCACTTTCCTTTTGCTGCTGTTTCCCTCCCACCCACAAAAAAGCAAGCCCAATCCAGCATGTCCTTCAGATGCACTTAAACTCATATGAAAGGACAAAGACTAAAGCTTGGCAAAACAGCTTGGCTGAATAAGTGTGAGGGAAACAGTCAGAAGCAAAACAGAAAGAAAGGAGGTCCCATTCATTAAGATTCCAGAAATAATGGCACAGATATTTTAATAACATATTTGTGTGCAAACTGACAGGCGTGGTGATGCACCCCCCCTCTCCACCAACCACCTTTTTCTTGATTCCATTTCATTGGTGTCACTAAAAGACTGTAACAAAACCATTGTGGGATCCCTCGAGGCACAGGGAGATGAGTAACCATTACTAATTACTACTGCAATTAGCGGTGAGTGGTACATAGGTGTGTTAGCTGGGTGGGGAAAGAAAAAGCCTGCAGCCCCCCCCCCATTATATTAGTTCTGCTGCGCTTTGACCTTGCGTTGGAGTCGATGATATTCCTTCAGCCTGGAAACCAACAGAAAGGAAGAGAAAGTGAGAGAAATTCATTCTGAATTAAAATTAGTATTGGGCAAAGTCGAGACAAATAAATGAAACGAGTGGGGTGGGGATAAGTGCAAGGTGCATTACTCGAGATATGTAAGTTTTTCTAAATTTTCCTGTCTGCTGCTGAAAAACTCATCATTGTATAATTAATTTATCCAAAGGGAATAAAACAGTGTACATTAATGCACAGGACAAAGAGGTTAACAGGGTGCTACTGGGGGAGGGGTGGGGCAAAAGAGCCGATTAGGTAAAAGTGTTGTCGTCATCGTCGTCCCCCCTCCCCGATTTCAGAAGGGTGTATGTATAGGGCAGATTATGTAAAAACCCAAAACAAAATAGATTGCGGATGGCATTAATTAGCTGGGCTTTCTATTCCTGGAAAATTCCATTAGCTAAACAGTTATGGCCATCTGATTCTCTCCTTTATAAAATCCATGACTGTAAGATGGAGGCATGCTGCATGCAGAAGTCCAGTGAATTAGGGAGAAAGGCAGTCTTTCTCTGTATGTAAGGAAATCTTTCATTATTGGGGAGCATGTGATGCCCCCCCCCACCCATACTCTGAAATGGAAGGACTCAGCCATGCCAGTAGGGGCTGGTGGCCATCAAGACTGTTGGGGTGAAATGTAGGGAGACCAAAGAAGAGGTACAGGCAGAGCCAATGAGAGTTGGAGCCAACTCACTCTAGTTTTGTCCCCATTCTCCTCCTTGCTCCTCCTCTAAGGAGACCCCAGGTCCCACATCTGGGCAGGGTAGAAGCCACCCCTCTGCTTTTCACCCCAGACTCAATCTCCACTGCTGGGGGACAGATGTCTACAGGGGCCCTGGGACCCATCCAGCTGAGTGGCAGACCTTGGGTAGGAAGAGGAAAAGGTAGGAATTACCAGGTAGGGTTGGAGATGCCACCTCCGTGGACAGTGGCTGCTAGTCAGTATAACAATACTGAGCTATATTGACGAAGTGGTCTGATTAAGTTGATGACACTGTGCTGGGTTCCTACTTTAATTCAAAACCCTGAGGGCTGGAACCTTATTTCATTTAAGGTAAGGGGGTCTTCCTAAAAAAAGCTTTCGGGGTGTGGCAACCCAATTTTAGGGGAAGGGCTGTTAAAGGTAAAGGGACCCCTGACCATTAGGTCCAGTCGTGTCCGACTCTGGGGTTGCGGCACTCATCTCGCTTTATTGGCCAAGGGAGCCGGCGTACAGCTTCCAGGTCATGTGGCCAACATGACAAAGCCGCTTCTGGCGAACCAGAGCAGCACACGGAAACGCCGTTTACCTTCCCGCCAGAGCGGTTCCTATTTATCTACTTGCACTTTGACGTGCTTTCAAACTGCTAGGTGGGCAGGAGCTGGGACCGAGCAACGGGAGCTCACCCCATCGCAGGGATTCGAACCGCCGACCTTCTGATCAGCAAGCCCTAGACTCTGTGGTTTAACCCACAGCGCCACCTGGGTCCGGAAGGGCTGTTATGCAGAGGTAAATCATGCACTTTGAATGCAGAGGACCCTGGGTTCAATCCCCAACAGCATATCCAGTTGGGGCTAGGAATGCCCCCTACCTGAAACCCTGGATAGCTGCTGCCAGTCAGTACAGACACTATTGAGCTAGATAGACTAATGGTCTGATTCAGTACAAAGCATCTGCCTAGAACATTGCCAAGCTTCTGAAACTATAACACTTCAATACAAACCGAAGGGAGTTAATGTTGATAAAGCCGGTAGCGTCAGATGGCTCATAATCGCCCTGGACATCCATGCTGCAGGAAAGAAAGGCAAAAGAATGGTTTGGCAGCTTTAATAAAGACAGTAATGCAGTGCCAAGGTTGGCTTTCAGCAGTGGAAAGGCAGGCATCCCGCACAACTTCTAGAGACCAGTATAGGTGTGTGTGTGTGTGTGTGTGTGTGTGTGTGTGTGTGTGTGTATCTGTCATGGATGCTTAGGTGAGAGTCCTGCATTGCATAGAGATGGACTAGATGACCCTTGGCATCGCTTCCAACTCTGCATTTCTATGATTCTATGAGATGTTTGAAGAAGGGGCAAGGAACCCTTTTCAGCCCAAGGGCCACATCCCCTCCTAGGCAACCTTCCAGGGGCCACATGCCAGTGGTGGGCAGGAGCAGATGCAAAAGTGCACAGAGAAACAAATGTAAATTTTACTTTTGTACACTAGGCTTGTTTCTACACGTACCTCTTCTCTACGCTTTATCCATCCAGAGAAGCAAGGGGCACTGGGTGTGCATGTGTCATACCTATGAAGCACATTTCTCCCACTGCAAAGAATCCTGAGAGCTGCAGCTTCAGGTCAGTTCTCAGGATTCTTTGCAAGTATGGAACGTGTTTTAAATGCACTTTAAGTGTATGGTGCATATGCTGCCCGTTCAAGGACATGTTCCAGCTGAGCCAAAACACTTGGGGGGGGGGGCTCTAAAGGGCCAGTGAGGGGCGTGGCCTCAGGAGTTCTTAGGGCCAGATAGAGAGGTTTAGAGGGCTGTAATTGTCCCCTGGGTGCCTGAGGTTTACCACCCCCATCAGTTAAAGAACGCAACCCTGACAACTCAAAATAACATATTTAACACACACACACTCAGACACACATTCCCAAAATGACCCCTAGGTGCTGCAGTGCACTGTAGGAGGCAGAATGTGGTTGTCCTGGAGTCCAAGCTGGGTGACAAAGCCCTCTCTGTTTCCTCCGTCAACTGCAGAATCAAAGGCTCTGAGCTTCAGCAGAGAGGGGAGCCCCCTCCATGAGCTTAAGTCCCCTACCTTACCAGTGATCTGTTTCCCTGCAGCTTCTATCTCAAAAACCAGGAGCTCCATTAAAGGTACTCAGAAATACCCCTATGTTAAACCAAGCACAGTCCCATTAATTAGAAAGAAATATAAGATACCCTACAATGGCTTGGTGCCCCCCAAAGTCTCCAAAGCAACCCATTTTTCCTCTCCCCCACCTCCCTGCATCATTTCAAGTGCAAGAGGATGGTTTACTTTGCAAAATGTGTGTGGGGGGGTGTCAGTGTGGGTGTTTCACCTTGGCACCAGCCTCTTAATTTGACCCAGATGTTTGAGGTCCAGGGAAGAGCTAGGGATGATGCTCCCTCTCAAAGCTATATTTCAAAAAGTCAAAATCTGGACACAAAAGTTGTTGAGTTTTGGGGCAAAGTTGTGGAGCTTTTTTTATTTTTGCCCAAAGTTTCTAAATCTCAATTAAAAAAAAAAAAATCTACACTTCCGACATGGGTTGCCATATGCCTGAATTTTCTCGGACATTTAAGCATTTTCCTCCTGGGCACTGTTTCCTGTGGCCAAATCCTGGCTATGTCTGGGAAATTCCAGACGTATGGCAGCCCTAAGAAAATATTATGTGTGTATGGTAAGGCTGAAGGCTAAAGGTTGGCACCAACACTAGTCCTACTCAGAGTAGACCCAATGAAGTTAAGGACTATGATGAAGGCCACATTCGCACCACTATAATACCACTTTAAGCAGTCACAGCTTCCCCTAAAGGATTCTGGAAGCTGTAGTTTGCTATGGGTGCTGGGAGTTGTTAGGAAACGCCCGCCCCCCAACAGAGCTACAATTCCCAAAGTTCTACATGGAGAGGAACTGGTTGTTAAACCACTTCATTGCTGTTCTACAACTCTGGACATGCCTGACCATTGGCCATGGTGGCTGCAGAGGCTGATGGTAGTCCAGCTCAACTTGTTCAGGCCCTGTTTTTAAGCTTCCCACAGGTACCTGGTTAGCTACTGTGAGAGCAGGAGGCTGGACTAGATTGGCCACTGGCATGATCCAGCAGGCTCTTCTTATGCTCTTATACCATCATTTCAAATCCTCTCCCATGCAGCAACAACAAAAAGGCATCATATTTTCTTCTGAGAAGCCTCCATCTGATCCATTAATAGCAGCAGCTATTCCATCAGACTGCAACAGAGAAGGGAAGAGAAGCAGAACCACTCCATTGGCACAGCTGAGAAATGAGCAGCTTTTGGCCTCTCCTCTCCTTGGAATTTGCCACAGCAGCTGGTCATTAAAGGAACTTGTAACTAAGAACTGGTACAAAACTTTGCTCATTTCCTCCTTCCGGCCAATTCATTTTTTTTCTTTGGTGCCGTGTCTTTTCTTTGTTTAAGAGCATAAGGCTGCGGACAGGGACTGTCTATTTTTAGTGACCTTCTCTGAGAGCCTTTTTTGGCCAAAGAGCAGGATTTAAAATACTGGGTTGTATCCAATAGTGGTCTTACTCAGAGTAGACCAACTGAAATTATTGACCATAACTAATTTAGGTCCATTAATTTCATCAGATCTACTCTGAGCAGAATCTAATTGGTTACACTTCATTAAATAGATTTAAAAAAAAAAAGTTCCCTTACAACAAACCTGTAATTAGAAACATGCATTTTAAATACTCTCCTTTGTAAAATAAATAAATAGAAATAAATCAGAATACTGAATACTTTGTCATGTAAAAAAAAAAAGCAGCAAAATCTGCAGTTAAGAGAGATGTGTTTTGAGTGCTCCCACGTGTGAAAAAACAAAAGCTTGCCATTAAATGTAGTTTTCAATACTCCCCTGCATTTTAAAAATAATAATAATCACCATCATATTTTAAGTCTGAAGGGAGGCACATTCTGGCCTCTGCTGCTAGCCAAGGGTCCAAGGGCCACACTGGAAGTTAGCACCTCCAGGGAAAACATTATGGCAAGGGGACAGCCACTTGGCCCCCATTCATCAGTCAAAGAAGGACCAGCAAATGTAAGAAACTTGGAGGCTCATCTCTTCCAGAATTGTTAACTTGATTCAGTGACCAAGCCAATGCCCAATTTGGGAAGCCAGGAAGTAGGGCCTGAGCACAACAGCAATATTCTTCCCTCAAGCAACTCCCAGCAGCTGGTATCCAGAGGCAATACCACCTATAATGGTGGAGCTGCTCCAACTCTTGATTTCTTCTTCCCACTTGTCTACTAGACAGTAGTAAGCCTGCGATCAGAGACGGCTTCATCTTTTAATACCTGTATGGCACTTAGCAAATTGCAGGCACTTCCTAAGTGTTAAATCATATTTTTTTAAAAATATATATATAATGCTTCCCTGATGTTAAAAGAAAGAAAGAAAATGAAACACAAACCCTTTAATTAGTACAGTAGCAGAGCACGAAGCGTTGCCATAGCTCTCCGGGCCTGATCTGCTAGTTTACAGCATGCATGGGATCTTTTTTCCCCTGCTGAGGAGTAGCCTTGAATCTTATCAGCTCATTTTGCCTAATCCGCAGATTGTCTCAGCACTGAGAGCCGTGCAAAGGACGTCAAGGGGCTCATTGCAACCATGGCATAATCAGGGGGCTCTAATCACACCCTGTTAATTATTTTAATTGTTAAATATGGAACTGGAAAACAAGGATTGGGGATTAATGGCCATTATAGCTCTTCATTATCCGACACAGCAGTTTCAGTTTCCAGAAAGGGCAGGACAAAAATGGAAACACTGGCAGGGAATCGTGATTTTGACAAAGCAATCACCTGAGTAAAGCATTTCCTTTTAATTGAAAGTGCTACATGCTGTTGCTTGCTGCTGCCACCGTGAGATTTTATTGCTTTAACATATATCCCGAAAGCTGATTTGAGGGTTCAGTCCTTGCATGCACTTCCATACACCCACAAGACTGAGGCGCATAAGATCACACACGATGTGGATAGAGCAGATAAGGAAAGGTTGCATTTTTTCTCTCTCCTAGCAAAAGAACTCAGGAACACCTGATGAAGCTGAATGTTGGTGGTCCACCTGCACATTTTCAGGGGATGAGGTCATGGATTCAGACAAGGTATGGTGGTTAGAGATGGTATGGTTCTCAGAGCCAGCCCTGGATAGCTCCAGATAAGTCCATCTTGACAGCATGTCTCCAGCCTGTGGTCAGATTGTCCTCCTCTGACTCCAAAAACCTCACCACCAAAGCCCCAGCAGAACCACAATCTCCCTGAACCCCTGGAGTAATTGGCAGTTGAAGCAGGCTAGTCCTCTTTAACAGAAGATACACCTCTCATTGGAGACAGGACAAGCTCCATATAAGGCTCTGTCTGAGGCTGCCTGTTGCTGAAGCAACATTTGAGCTGTGCTCTGTGCTCTGTCCAAGGTTCTGGCCTCCAGCCTCACCTTACTTTGACTTACATTGATTCGATTGGGGCCCCAGATGTAGCTGGACTACAACTCTCATGTCCCTGACCCCTGGCTGAGCTGGCTAGGGATTATGGGAGTTGGAGTCCCGCAATACAGGGAGGGTCACTTAGTCCCTGATCTATCAAGAGGCATTGCTTACTGGAAGAGTTCCTAACAGGCCAACATAATTATTTTTAAAGAAAACACACTTGGCTTTAATAACTGTGAGTATAAGACTGTGTATACACCACACATTAATCCACATTGAATCACAACCTGGGAGAAAGATGGGTTATACATATATTAAATAAATAATGTTAAAGAACCCTTGTAGTTTACCCTGCCAGTTCCCAGCACCTGCAACAAATTACAGTTCCCAAGATTCTTCAAGGTGGGTGAGAAATCTGCTTTAAATATCCTTTAAATGTCTGTGTATGCAACAAACATTTAACACACCCCACTCAAAGAATCCCGAGAACTGTAGTTTACTCCACAGAGAACTTCCATTCCTAGCATCCATAATGAACCACAGTTTCCAAGATTCTTTGGGGAGGGTGGTAAACATGGTTTAAATGTCCATTTCCACACCATACATTCAAAACAATAACCCCTATGAATCCTGGGAACTGTAGTTTACCCCCAGAGCTCCAGTTCCCAGCACCCATAATAAACAACAGTTCCCAGGATTATTCAGGATGGATAGGTAAATGTGCTTTGAATGTCCCTGTACATGTTGTTGTTGTTGTTGTTGTTGTTGTTGTTCAGTCGTTCAGTCGTGTCCGACTCTTCATGACCCCATGGACCAGAGCACGCCAGGCACGCCTATCCTTCACTGCCTCTCGCAGTTTGGCCAAACTGTACATACCATACATATAATCTCCCCCATGAGAATCCTGGGAACTATAGTTTATCCCACACGGAACTTTCATGCCCAGCACACATATTCTTCAGGGTGAGCAAGAAGTGCACTTTAAATATCCTTTAAATGTTTGTGTATACCTCAAACATTTAAAACAAACATCCTAAAAAATCCTGGGAACTGTTGATTATCTTACACAGAGCTCCCTTTCCAGGCACCCACAACAAACCATAGTTCCCAGGATTCATCAGAGTGGGTGAGAAATGCACTTTCAATGTGCGTTTAACATATGGAGTGTATGCCCCAGTACGAAAACCCTAAATGAGCTAGTTTCTTTCCTCTGCAAATGGGGGGTGGGGGTGGGGAGAGAGACACCCCACACGTATAACTCTGTTCATTTTCTAAAAATTGCAAAGAAAAAAACAACCCTTTTTATTATTTGGGGGGGGGAGGAGAGAGAGAGAGTTTACAATGATGTTACCTCCCCTGACGGGCTGCAGAAAAACCTCTGCGCTTTTATTTTTGCTCAGCCGAGTGGTTCTGACCTGCTCTATAATTACGTTACTTTCTACCTACTGCGCGGAGGCATTTTTGCTGCGATGCACCTCGTTCGGCTCCCTCGCGGGTCCCCGCCATGCCGTCACTCAAACGCTTTTCAAACCAGTGATGTAGAAATCAAAAAAAGGAACAGGGGGAGGGGGGTAATGGGCTAAAGACACACTGGGAGTAAGTGCTCCTGTTTCAAACCCCCTCTCTCTTTCACTTTCTCTCTCTCTTTTTTTTTTTACCTCCCATCTCTGGCTCCCCATAAAAAAAAACCCCTCTCTCTTTTAAAAAACGTTATTCATTTAATCTCCACCGCATGAGAATGCAAACGATAATGAAAGGTTGGGGGACGGATTATTAGGAGCTGTTGATTTCAAGAGGGAGGGAGGGAAAGAAGCCGAGATATGGGGGGAAGAGGATAATTTGACATTTACTCTGACTGATCTAAACTGATTTGGGTATATTTATGGCTTATAAAGTGTTTAGAAGGATTGAAAGGGGCTGAGAGGAGGGGTGGGGGAAGTCGTGAGAGAGAGGCAGACAGCAGAATAAAAGAGGGGGAAAGTGCAATGTGGGGAAGAAAAAAATAGATTTGACTTTTAAACAAGACCTTTGCTTAATTTATTTTTTTAATTTTTTTTTTAAAAAAAACAGGTTAGATGAAGTACTTGCTCCTAAATTATTCATGGGTTATGTCTGTGGGGAAACTTTCTCTACCTCCACTTTTAGTACAGGGGGTGTAAGGGGTGCTGATTTCTTGAGTCAGGGAGCTGAGCTGTAGCTCAGGGGTTGAGCAGCTGCTTTGCATGCAGAAGGTCCCAGGTTCAATCCCCAGTGCCACCTCCTGGTAGGGCTGCAAAAGACTCCCATCTGAAATGCAGGTCTTGTTTAAAAGTCAAACCTACAACCTCCTGAAATGTTGAACCAGCTGCCTAGCCCTAGTACTTCAGAGACCGGTGCCACAGGGAAAAGGAAGAACCACAATTCTTACTTAGGGTTTGTGGAGACCAGTGGCAACAAACCAGAGTACGGAATTTGTGGCAAAGTGTCTCCAAACAGTGCCATGTTGCCAGCAAAACTGTGTTGTCATTTTGAGGGGGGGGGGTGTCTGTCCAGAACTCAGGAGCAAACAGACTGATTTATTCAGAAGGAAGTATGGTGAATTTACACAAGCCCAGAAAATCATATCCTACCACTCTAAAACAGTTAACAAAAAGGCTTTGATGGTGGTCCTACTTAGCCAGTTACCAATTTGCCCAAGCTGGTGAAGCCCATACCATCGCTGAAAACCTTATCATGCCTTGCATAAAGACATAGTTGAAGGTATATTGGATGGAAAAGGTATGAAGCTAGTAGGCACAATTCCTTTGTCAAATAACACAATCTCATGAAGAATCGGGGACTTAGCAGAGGATGTGAAAGCTACTTTACTTTCACAAATAAAATGCACTGAATTTTAGCTTCAAATGGATGACTCAATGGATGTGGCCAGGTTAGCAATTCCAATAGTATTTGTGCACTACCATTACCTGAAGTCTTTTTCAAGAGAATCTGCTTTTCTGCAAGCCGTTACTGACTATCACAAGTGGTGCTGAGATTTTTCAACTTAATAGATGAATTTTTCACAGTGAGGGGCATCCCATGGGATAACGAACATGAAAGTAATTAATTTTATCAAATCATGACCTAAGAATACAAGGCTATTCAAAATGTTGTGTGGTTGACATGGGGAGTCTGCACACATCTTTACTTCTTCACACAGAAGTAAGGTAGCTTTCTCACGGCAAAACTTTGACTCGACTCTTTGAAATGAGGGCTGAAGTCAGAAACTTCAGCCCTCATTTCAAAGTCAGATGATCACTTCGCTTTGGGAGACAGGTTGTGTGAGGAGCAATTGGCTCATGCGCAGAAAGAGGCACCTCCAGTTGCGGAAACCTCGGGATCTGACTGGAGCTCCAGAATGGATCCTGTCCACAAATGGAGGTACCACTGTACAAGCATTTAAAAGAAAATCAGGTTTTGGCCAGAATCAATGAAAATTTGAAATCTAGACAGCTTCCAAATGGTAAAAGAATTTAGAGAAGAACTAGATTCTGACATGCCTAGAGAAATCTTAAATGAGTTTCACATTCACCTGCTAAGTTTGCTTGATAGTTTCAACTGCTATTTTCTGGAAGTACTCCATGAAAATATAAAAGAAAACTTTTGGGTTGTAAACACATACTCTGTTGTGTCAGAAAAGCCAGTATGTCTGTCACTGCAACAGTAGGAGTGCTTGATCAATTTGACATCAGATTCTGCGATAAAAGATAATTTTGAAACTAAGAAGTCACTATCAGAATTTTGGTGTCAGCTAAAAGACGGATTTAAAGTTTCGTCAGATAAAGCAAAAATAACCCTGCCCTTTGCAACAATTTAGTTATGTGAATCAGGGTTCTCTACCTATGTGGCTACTAAAACAAAATACAGCTCTCATCTTAATGCAAAGCCTGGTATTTGGTTGCAGATGTCTCTGATTCAACCAGATATAGCCACATTGTGCGAATCAAAACAGTCCCACCCCTCTCATTAGAATCTAAGTTCTGGGGCTACGCTTTATCATTCTTTTTCGATGTCAGGTGACATTTCTTTTGTTTTGCAACTGTAAAAATGGTTTTAAATACCATATGAATAACATATTGTGGATTTACACTGCTTTGAATTCATTCTTAAATGTTTTACCTTACTTTATGTTTTTCCATTTTTATTTTTGTTTTTTTGTTTATGTAGTAAAGTAAGTTTCATTTTCTCTGAAATTAGTGGAGAAAATATCATTTTGAATGAAATAAAACAATATTTAACATGCCCAAATGCAGAAATCGTTGGACCCACTACTAGCCTTGTTCACATGCAAGGGAAGTCTCTAATTCACTGAGGATTTGAGACACATCGGCCACCCTCACCATGCTTACCTCACTAGCTCCTCATTGTACAAGGACTGCGTGGACTCCCTTCCCAAAATGTAGACCTTGCCTTTCAGGACAGAGACCTGTACCGTCCCTTCCACAAGTTCTTGGGATTGGACAATGCAATGGCGGATGTAGTCACACTCTGGGCTGTACCAGAAACCTGCAGCAGAAAAGGAGAACAGACAGGCTGAAAGTCATCAGTGGCACCCTCATAAGAACATAAGAATGTATGAAGAGTCTGCTGGATCAGTCCAGTGGCCCATCTAGTTCAGCACCCTGCTCTCACAGTGGCCAACTAGTATTGCTGCCTTCAGCTGTGGAAGCAGAGCATAGCCATGGTGGCTTTTAGATACCAATTGCGTCCTCCATGAATTTGTCTAATCCTCTTTTAAAGCCATCCAAGTTGGTGGCCACCACTGCCTCCTGTCGGAGTGAGTTCCACAGCTTAATTATGTGCTGTGTGAAGAAGTCCTTCCTTCTATCTGTTCTGAGTCTTCCAATACTCAGCTTCATTGGCTTTTATGACTTAGTCAGCTCCTCCTGCACAAGGCAGCTTATCACACGCAAGATCTGATCAATCCACATAAAGTTTCAGTTGATATTAGCTCCCAGCAGAGAAACATCTTCAGCACAATGGAGCTGTCCAAGGTCCTAGTGTCAACTGCTCTCTGCTTGCATTGGATACTGTCTGCATCCCATGCTAGCCTCATGTTCCCATGGAAACGAACACTTCAGGTTGTGTGGAGGGTTTGGCTTCCTTTACTACCTTAAATAAGCTGGCCCTCCATATGTTGCTGAGCTACACAGGTAACGTAGGACTTCACCCTTGTTGATCACATGGGAGTTTCCTTTTACTGAGTCAGACCACCGGTCCATCAAGCACAGTATTATCTACATGGACTGGCAGTGGCTTTCCAGGGTTTCTGACAGCCCTGGAGACAGAGGAACACATATGGCACTTCTTTACAATGGGTGGTATTCTGGCCATACAAAAGTTTATAATTTCTGTATCTCAAAACACATCCTCTCCATCCAAAAAAGCAAGAGGCATTATCACAATTCAAGGACACATTCCAGCAAGGAACTGCTGACCACTGCCATGTGTGGTGAGCTGCATTGCTGCAGCTTCTCTAGTGAAACACCAGAAGGTTGTAGACCAGAGCCAGTGAGGGGGTGTGGCCTGAAGAAGTATTGCCTGGGGAGAGTCATGAGGGCCAGGTAAAGAGATAGGCAGAACCACATTTGGCCCCCCTCTCATTCCTTGAGTAAAAACAATTAGAACCACAGAACTTTAGATCATAGAACCCCCTGCAATGCAGGAATCTATGTCCACCAGTGGTAACCATTCATAACACAGGGAAGCTAGGCATAGATTTAGGGAACATAGGGAGAGTCCTGACATCCTGCCAGTGCTGGATGGTGGGAAGAAGTCAGGAGCTAAGAACCAGAGGTCAGGACCGAAAAGCAACCACGACTGAAGGATCTGAAGAGCAATGTTAGACACATGAAGTGTAGGTGGGTTCCCACGAAGCAAGACACAGTGATAACATCAAGAACCTTTATTGAACTACATAACTGGGAAACAGAGGCAAAGCAACTACTTATATACATTTCTGAAAGCCTGGGTCACTCCCACTGCCAATGTGATTGGCTGTCTACACTTCCAAACTGCGAATCATGACTCAACAGTTCAAGGGTCAATGGCAGAGGCCAAAATCCTGAAATGTTCTGTGATTGGACAACATGTATCGAATCAGAACACAGGAGGTCAGAATCCTTAGCCTGAGTCAAGCTCAGGCAAACACAGACCACTGAATACATAACACACATGCTTGAAGTCAAATAAAGCGTGTCAGAAATTGCCACTGAGACAAGAAACCCTGTTAATTCTCCCTGCCTAGGAGGAGTCAATGGCCAACCTTGGTGAAGTCAGCCAGGAACATTCTTTGCTGAGAAACTGCAGTGATAAGTCTTGCCACAAGGGAGCCAGCAGTTCCTGGCTCTTCACAGGACAAGCTGCAGTGATGCAACTTGCCACATAGGGCAGTGGTCAGCAGTTTCTGTGACCCCCATCTTTTCCACTCTCCATCCCACCCCCATCCATCTTTCTTCACCAATCTCCAAAATATTTGCCTCAGCTTCTGAAATTGGGGGCATTGAGTTGCTCCCGATTCCACAAATCACATTCAGGAAAGAAATGGAGACACCTTCTGTCTCTCCCAACATTTCCAAAACCCTTGCAGGTCACTTTTGGAACATGACAAAGAGGCGGAATCTTGGTAATCGGCAATAATATACATGTAACATTACCAAAGACCATCTGGGGGGAATCACCTGAAACCAGGCAGCTGTGGTGCCTGGAACAGATGGCAGAAAGCATTCAGGTGGGTATGCATTTCCATGGGCAAGGCTTCCTGACTACACAGGGGAACAGGAGCACCAGCAACAAATTCAATCTCACAAGAGGAACAGGATGAGCTTGGACAGAATTTGGACCAAGAGCTGGAGACGATCAAGGATGGGAATGGGAAGACAGGAAACAAAGCCTTCTCAAGCCATATTTCCCTGTGGAAACCACTCTTTAGCACCCAATCAGAGCAAATGGCAATTCAGGTTTTCTCTGGATGGATGTTTGCTCCAAAATTTCCCAAAAGAATCCTGGGTGCTGGGCATTGCTGGGAGACCCCTATTCCCTTCCCAGAGTGATTTAGCAATCACTCCTTCTTCACAAGGAACTCTGGGAAATGTGCGGGGAAGAGGGATCTCCTAACAACTTTCAGCATTATTATTATTATTATTATTATTATTATTATTATTATTTATAAAATTTTGTATACCACCCTATACCAGTAGGTCTCAGGGCAGTTCACAAACACAAAGTTACAATATAAAAGCATAAAATGCATAATAAAAATAATTTAAACAATTAACAATATTAATATATACAAACTAATAAAAAAATACTCCAGAACCCACAATTCTTTGAGGGAAAGCCATGCCTGTTCAAAGTGGCATGAAAATGCTTAAAATGTAAAGAGTCATGGCTTCCCCCAAAGAATCCTGGGAAATGTAGTTTGTTAAGGATGCTGAGAGGTGTTACGGTAGGAGGCCCCCACATTCTTCTCACAGAGCTCCAATTCCCAGAATTCCCTGGGAAGAGAGATTGACTGTTAAGCCACTTTTTCCTAAACTAAAAAATCCCAAATGCTACAACCTTTCTTCATAAGGGGAGTCACTCCATCCCACCTTGATCATGTCGGTTGCTCTTTTCTGAACGTTTCCATATTCTACAATATCCTTCCGGAGGTGAGGGGACCAGAACTGTACACAGTTTCCCAAATGCAGTTGCGCCAAATATTTGTTCCTCAGTCCCAACCACAGACACAGACTCTTCCTCTGCCATCAAGAAGTTACCTTTGAAACAGAATCCCTTGGTGGTGCTATCCGCCCCCCTCCTCCAATCTGTCGTGCTTCTGCTGTCTTAGAGGCAAAACTGAACATGATAATTGGGCTTCCTGACTTTGAAGAGATAAGGCCTTTTGGAGCAAGTGAACTTTTTACAGAGGGTTCTCCTCTGAGCTCAGGGGTATTTATCGGGCTTGGAGATCAGGACCCATCTGTCCCAGGTGGGCTCACCTTCCCCATCTCTTTCATATATCAAGTAACCTCATGCCGTCACTCAAGCAAGGGGGGGGGGACAGTCTCACCTTTCCCTACAGATCATGGCTGAGGGGGCATCTGTCTACCCTGAACTGCCTCCTTGCCATTGTCACCAGCCCTCTGGTGGGAGGGAGTTCAGACCCTGGAAAACACAGGACACAGGAAGGTACCTTATCCTGAGTCAGGCCATTGGTCTATCTAGCTAGCTCACAATTGTCTGCACTGCACACAGATCTCCAGGGTTTCTTGCAGGGATTTCCTCTCTCATCAATGGTAGGACCAGCCCATCTTCTTAATGGTAAAGACAGTCCTCTTCCTGAACGCTGCCCTGGATTAGTTGCTACCCCTGCTGCCAATTAGTCCATAAGGCTGCCAGAGGAACAGACAGAGGATGAAAGAACTATCCTATTTCACTGTTTTTGGTGATCAGGACAGTTTATCCCTTTAATCCCTTTGCACTCTCACAGGTGGCTCCCTCGCCGCCGCCGCCGCCGCCGCCGCCGCCGCCGCCCTTGGCTTTTCATTCCCAGCTGGCTGCAAGTGCTGATGCAGTGAGCAAAACATGTTTGCCTAGGCCACACTGTAATTGCTTTTATAATTGCATTGAATCAAAGGTGGTCAACCTGTGCCTGGGTTAATACAGAACTGCGACTGCAAGAAGGGATTTGCATCATGGAATACTCTGTTGTAGTCATTTAAATAAATCCCTGCACCTAGAAATCTAGCATGTGGGCAGGAAGACTAGGTTTCCTTTCTAAGAGCACAAAAGTTCATCATGCAAGCCCACACCTACTCACTGAAATGCAAACCTAGACACAGGCTCATTTTATTATCCAGATAGATAAGCATAGAATACTTTGCATTCGGGGAAATGTTGGAGGGTATGCTGCCTGATGTCAAAAGGCAGAGAGTTCCAAAGGGCAGGTGCTACCAGACTAAAAGATTGATCTCTTACAGATGCAGAATGGACATTATGAGGCACTGGAAAAGTTCCAGTTCCACTGATTGAAGTAGCTGATTGGGTAGAGATGAGCTAAGGTGGCCTTGCAGGTAAATTAATAATTATGATTACTATTAATATCCTGCCTTTCGTAGGTGCCCGCCACACTATTATTTTGTTGATATATATGAAATCAAAATTGTTTCACTTGCTTTTGCCTCTGGCCCTGCCCACCGCCAGCACATGGCCCCTGGAAAGCTCCCTGGAAGTCAAAGAGGCCCTTGGGCCTAAAATCTTCCACCCCACCCGCAGTTCAACATAATCGCTTCCTTAAAACACCCTTCTCCCCTTTTTCTCCATCCGCTATTTCTCCCCCCGCCCCCGATCTGCCCCTTCAAAGCAAATTTCCTATTCAACGGGACGCTGCCCCCCTTTCTTAGTCACCTTCCCACTTTGTAAGAGTAATTCCACTCCTAATCCTCGCAGTGGAGGGGCCGTGGGAGAGATGGCACCATTTCCAACACCTGGCTTCTACCTGGCAGCGAGAGAGAACAAAACGGGGGAAGTCTCTCGCATTTGCCGTGCCACCTTTCCCACAGCACGATGGGGAGCAGGGGAGGGGGATTTTGCGGGGGGGGAGAGGGAAATGACAACCGCTAATTGCCTTAAATTCAGAGAGACTAGTTACAATAATTAGGTGTTTAAGGAAGACAGGGGCATGAAAGCCTGGCCTCCAGCAGGTTCCCTCTGCTGAGTGGAGTCCTCTGTGATCTGCAATATTGTTATTTGGCCTGTGTTTATTTTATTTTTTTTAGGAAAAAAAATGCTTTTTTAAAAAAAAATTCTTCTTCTCTTTGCCTAAATGGTTTATTTATCATATTACAAATGGTTTCTGTTCTTAGAATGGAAAACATCATAAGCCTGGAGTGGGCACGGCTGTGAGGGTTGGGGTTTTTAAAAAAATTAAAAATAAAAACCTAAATGCTTTTTTTATTTTATTTAAAAGAAGAGGTGTTATATGCTGGCACTGAACTTTGATTCTCCAGAGGTATTTTCCCACCCTGTTGCAAAAGCTCAGGGCAAGCTGCAAATGATAGGACTTGTTCTGTGTCGAATGTTGTCCAACAGACTTCTTAAGAAAAGAAAGAGACTGCTGGATCAAGCCAACAACCCATCTAGTACAGTGTTCTCACACTGGCCACCCAGATGTTTGTGGGGAACCCACAAACAGGACTCAAGCACAATAGCCTTCTCCCCTCCTGTGGTTTCCCGCAACTGGCATTCAGAACCATTACTGCCTCTGACCATGGCAGAAGAATGTGATGGGACAAACATACACACACAAACAAACAAACAAAAAAACCCTGCTTGAGCACAGACCTAGTCATCTCAGACCTGTGCCTAGAAAGCACAGCCCTGAGTAAGACAGTTCTCTATGTTCCTACCGGTATTTAATTCAGCCCTCTGTTTAGAACAGGCATTCCCAAACTTCGGCCCTCCAGATGTTTTGGACTACAATTCCCATCATCTCTGACCACTGGTCCTGTTAGCTAGGGATCATGGGAGTTGTAGGCCAAAACATCTGGAGGGCCGCAGTTTGGGGGTGCCTGGTTTAGAACAATGAGGACTAGAAGCTTTTTACATGAAGGACCACAGCTCAGTGACACAGTGCGTGAGAAGGTTGCAGGCTGAATCCCTGACATCTCCAGGCCAGACTGGGGAAAGGCTCCTGCCTTAAACCCTGAGGAGCCTCTGCTAGTCAGTGCAGACAACATTGAACTAGATGGACCACTGGTCCGGCTCTGTTTAAGGCAGCTTCCTGTGCATTTTTTTTTAATCTGGGAAACAGACTGAAGAAGGGCAAATAAACATAGATCTACCACCCAGACCCTCTCATAATGGAGGGGCTTCCCATGCCAGCCCCCATCTGGAATGTCACAGCCTCCAGCACAGCCGTTCTTTCTGCCCCTCCTCTTCTTTTCACCCTCCAAATTGCAGCAATTCTGTAATAGCTGGCCCTGCTGACCAGAGGACTGATTGAAATGTCAGAGGTAACAGTCTCCTTGTCTCCCCGCTCCCACTCTCTCACACACACACCCAAAAAAAGCCTTCTCGGAGCTACCTTTGCAAACCAGAAATTTCACCTGCCATTTCCCATGGTTTGCTCATACAAAAGATGACCAGATCCTCAATCATGGGGAGTGAGGGGGAAAGGGGGGTGCACAGTGCCCCGGTGTGGCCTCAGCCTCACATAGCAGGTTTCCTTCAAGAAGGAAAGGAGGAACAAATGAAACCACAAAGATCCAACAATATTTTGGTGGAGCAACAACAAAATCTGCTTCTTTAAAATCCTATCTAGATTATCTCCAATCAAGCCTCTCCCCCAGTGCACCAAATTCTATACCGGTAGTACTTCCAAAAAAGAACCTTGGATTGATTGAACTAAGTCCTACTCACAGCACACCCATTGGAAAAAAGGGGTCAGAAAAGGGCAAGGAAAATGATCAATGGGATGGAGCAATTCCCCTATGAGAAAAGGATGTAGCATTTCGGACTTTTTTAGTTTAGAGAAAAGGCAAGTTAGAGGTAACATGAAAGCTGTTTATATAAATGATGTATGGCATAGAGAAAGTGAACAAAGAAAAGGTTTTCACCCTCCCTCCTAACATAAAGGACTCAGCTACACAGCTCCAATAAAACATTTTAAATGTCTTCTAAAGAGCAATATACAAATGTGACACTAGATGGCAACAGTGAGCTATGCCAAATTCAATGTACTTTTCAAAACTTTTTTTTTTAAAGCATTTTCACAGCATTTTAAAAAATATGTGTGTAGATTCCACCTAAAACTTGTGGACATCCAATGGAGAAGAATGTTGGAAGATTCGGGACAAATATAAGGAAGTCATTCTCCACACAGCAAAGTTACACAAACTATGGAACTTGCTCCTGCAGGGAGTGGTGATAGCCACCAACTTGAATGGCTTTAAAAGAGGGTTGGACAAATTCAAGGAGGAGGTTAAGGCTGTCCATGGCTACTAGCCACAATGGCTATGCTCTGCCTCCAGGACTTTAGCCTGCAGCAATGCTTTTGAATACCTGTTGCTGGAAAACACAGAAGGGGAGTTCCCTTGTGGGTTCTGCTAGCATGTTTCCCACAGACATCTGGTTGGCTACTGTGAGAATAGGATGCTAAACGAGATGGGCCATTGGCCTGATCCAGCAGTGCTCTTATTATATTCTTAAATTATTGGGCCTACGTTAGCCATGCTTTCAACCTGCAGGGAAGAGGTGGGAAGCCTGTGGCCCCTCCATTTGTTACTCAACTACAACTCCTATCATCCCTGACCACACTGGCTGCAGTAGCTGATGGGAGCTGGAGTCCAATCAGCATTGGGAAAGCCTCAGGCCTTCCTTTCCTACTGCAGGGAGCTAGGAAAGACCTGGGGGAGATAGAGCGTCAGCAGGGAGCTGTCCAGCAGCAAGAGGAAACATGTTCCACTCATAGAGTGCTTGCTAGTTTCCAAGAAAGCAAGACTACGGGAGGGGGGAATCAGGTTTTCGGGAACCCAGAGAGCTGCCAGGGAAGGCAGATACTGATCCAGCTCAACTAAAGCCTTATGGTCTCATGCAGGCTTGATGCTAGAGTCTCGTCTCTCAAGCAGAGCTGCTCACAGTTTAAAGGGGTGGTGTTCTAATGGAAGGAAGCCAAGCACTGTTGGGATGGCCTCTGATTATCCTCGGCCTTCTTCAAAGGGGGCAGTTTGGATCTGTGGAACAGGCAAATATATTGGTGCTCCATAACACTCATTCTGCATTTCCAATAAATTGATCTATTAGCATAGCAGCACACAACCGTTGGAACTCCCTGCATATTGGCACAAGACAGGTGCCGGTCACTGTAGTCTTTCCGACGCCTGCTAAAAACATTTTCACTTAGGCAAGACTGGGACTGGTGACAACTCTTTACCTTTGTACAGCAGGCTAGTTTCTATACACACAACTCTCTGTCCTCCATCCAGCAAGCTAAAGGCAGGACACACTTTCTAGCCAGGCTAAAAACACTGGTGGGATTGTGGCCTAGGGAGAGGTCAGAGGACCAGACAGAGAGTTCCAGATGTGTTGGGATGTCAGAGTTTTGTGGGTGCAAGTCACCCCTAATTCTTAAGGAACAAAGCAGAGTAAGGTCAAGGAAACCACCAAGAGAGATCGAAGACTACAGACAAGGAGGGGAGGAGCCCCTCCACCAGCTGTGTGCTGGTGGTGGGCAGAGACCAAAGTAGTTTAGGATTTCAGGGTGGATGATGTAAGCAAACAGGAGGAGAATGTTAGGTTTGGAAGCAGTTTGGAAAGCAGAGAAAGGTGGGGCAGAACATGATGTTGGCTGATGGTGGCAAGCTGCTAAAAAGGAAACAGAGAGCATGGTTTTTAGCTGTTCTTTGAATCCAATGCTGTGCTTATGGAGCACTTCTTGGGAAGTGAACGCTCTGCAAACGCTTCACCTAGATTCAGGTTGTACCGGTATATATGTGTGAACAAACCATATATCATAAAGACACCACAGTCTCTGCTGTGCCTCATTGTCTGAAAGGAAACACGAGCTCTGGGTAAAATGCACCTGCAATCCCTGGAATCCTACACTGCTGGAGAAGATAGGGGTGGAATGTAACAACAGCAAGTGTGTCAATTACACACAGAGACTCAGGAACTACACCAGTTACTGATGGTGCTCAAATCTAAAGCTGTTTCCCTTGAAAGGGATAGAATATTTGCAAATGCTTAACAGGAGAGGTGCAGTGAGCACTTCCAAGATATCTGCAGACCCCAAGATCCAGGCACTTACCTAAATTCATATTTAACACCAAATTTTTAGCACAAAATGTTAATGTCTCAATGTATGCATTTCTAGATGCATCTTATCCCCCAAAATACGGATTTTAACACATTTTGGTCCTTTTGTGTGTGTTTTAAGCCAAGGACTGCATTGCAAGATTCAGAGCCCTGCAAAAGGAAAGCTGCATTCCAATCTTCACCTTAGTCAAAGAAGCATGGTTCTTGCCCGTTCACATCAAAATTGAATCCCTCAACCATCCCAGGTGGGGAATTATGACTTTGTTCTCCAGATGGTGACTTGTGGCTGGGAATTATCTATTTCATAACTTGGTCACTGGCTGTGTCAGGAGGGGGCTTCGTAAAGAGGGAGGCCACAGGTTCAGACATGGCACCATATTGCGGATAGGAAGATTTACTAAGGCTGTTAGCCAATCACTGAAATCACAGTCTGATTTTGAATTGTTCCATCAGTATTGCACTTGCAGATGTTGGATAAAAAGAAGAGTTAGTAAAAAAGCATGCTTTTGTCACATGCTCAGATATCTAAACATCATGCACATCATCATGAGAAGAGGCATCCTCTCCTATGGGAGGAAGAGAAGGGGAAACGCCTCTTTTTAAAATTTTCTGGTTTCCCCTTTTTTTCTTCTTCCTGTACACTTTGTGATACATCCTCCTCAAATAGCCTCCTTGAAAACATTTCATTGAAAGTCAGGGTAAAAAAACAAAAAAGAATTAGCAAAGAGCAAACAGTTAAATACAAAGATGGTGATTGCCTTCTTTGGTTTTTAGAATCACTTGTAATACACACAAAAACACTCATATAAATATATATACAGTGTGTTTCTTCTAGATAAACAGGTGCTGGTACTTACCATGAAGTTGTTACAGTAAGCGCCACATTTTTAACCAGTGCTTTTCTTCGAGAAAAAAGGGGCCAGTAAGGCGTACCTTCAAGTACCCCCCAAAACACTCCATATATGTTATGATTACTTATATTTTTTTAATTTCTTGTTTGTTTGTTTTTAAACTGACTTATTGTTATATTGTTGTTGCTTTTGTTACCATTTATTATGTGCCCTTCACCTTAAGGCCCCAGGGTGGATTAAAACAGCTGAAATATGATGCTAATATCTTAGTAGATTAAATTTGTGAGTCGCCCCCCCCCGCCGCCGCCTAACAGAACACCTAACTAGTTAATGGAACAAATGTTATGGGCCTGCAATTTCATATGAAATCTGGAAAGAAAGATGTAACATGAAAGTGTGGACTGACAGTTGCTTATACCTTGAACACTCTCTCTCTCTCACTCTCTCTCTCTCTCTCTCTGTGTGTGTGTGTGTGTGTGTGTGTGTGTGTGCGTGTGTGTGTGGTGAGGAGAGAACCAGGTTAAATTTATCTGGGCAACTGAGCCACCCCTGAAATACAAGGAATAAGCGATGGTAGTGAGCGACATCTAAGATGCAGACTTCCTCTGTTGCTTTATACCAAAGCATAAATGAGAAATAGAGAGAGGCACTCTTGGAAGGAAAATGATTTTTTGTTTGTTTGTTTGGTGCTACATACCGTTGTACACCAGTTCAGCAAATTTCAAGGCCAATGCTTGCTTGATTCTCCTCACTTCCCGGTCCATGGTGAAGGCCTCAATGTCTAAATGAGCGTGGTACAGGATGGTCCCCGCCGGGGTCTCGTAGATACCTAGCCATTTCACGAGGCAGGGGGAGAAAGAAAGAAAGAAGATGGGGGGAGAAGAGGAGAGGGGGGGAGGGGGAGAGGAATGAATGAGACCCAAACTGTCAGGAAATGACAAAAAATAATGATTTGGCTGACAGAAGGAGCCGCAGTCCTGGCTCCATTCACTCTCAGCTTGCCGTAAAATGCATGTGTCATTATAGTCATGCTGGGGCCGAGACAGTCCACTCCGCACCTTGCGGAGAAAATTTCTAGATTCCCTTCTTTGAAGAGGCACTCCAACGAGGCTAAATGACAGGGTTTTGGAGGCGACTCCCCCCACTGAAGCAAGCCCACCGGTCTGTGCCTGAAAACCTGTAATTAAACAAGCCACGCGGGGCAAAGTCGTGGGGGTTTGGAAGAAAACCTTCCCCCTCGCTCCCCCCGCCCCACAACATGGTTCCACTGAAGAAGAAGTGAAAGCCCCTCTCCCGTCTCAGCTGTGACAAAAAATGGAGGGTACCTGAGAAGGTGGGGGGCGGTAGTTTTAATCTACCTTCACTTGGGGGCTGCCAACCCAGGCTGTCCCCGCCACAATCTGTTCCTCATCGCCAAGCTTAACTCAGTTTAGGGGATATGGGAGAATGTCCATTCGGAGTCCACATTTTAACATGCGGTTTACCTTGTGTTCTGTCTGTAGCAAGATGATGCATAAAACACAGCTTTCCTTTGAAATCCATGCATGCAAAGCAGGTTCCATAACCAGAATGAAATAGAATAAATGTGTGGAAATAACGCATGGAAATGCATTGCGGGGGGAAGGGGGAGCTGCTTGCAGAAAATTACAAGTGGCAAAAGTGTGCATAAATAACAGCCTTGAGAAAGGCATTCTATGGAGCGAGTTCCATAGTTTAATTATGAGCTACATGAAGAAGGACTTTCTTTTATCTGTTCTGAATCTTCCAACATTCAGCTTCATGGGCTACTCTGGTTTCTCTTCAGACCGTACAAATCTTTCGCCTTTAAAGCTCCATGGCATCTCTACAAGTTCTAGCGTTATGAGAAGGGGATAAAAACTTTTTTTTTTGCTCACTTTCTCCATGCCCTGCATCATTTTATAAACATCTATCCTGTCATCTCTCACTTGCCTTTTGCCTAAAGCAAAAAGTTCCAAATACTGCAACCTTTCTTTCCTCATAAAGGAGTTGCTGCATCCCCTTGGTCATTTTGGTCACCTTTATCTGTATCTGATGGACAAATTTTGAAGGAGGGCTGCATTTCAGTTTGCATTTTGTTTCAGAAAGTGTGAATTAGGTAATTTTGCTTTTAGACATCAATTGAATCATATTTCTCTCCCAGCTTTACTCCTGGTTCACTTTCACCCACATCTAGCAGAAGAGTTCCTATCTAACTCAGTACTTTCCTTACTGACTGGCAGTGGCTCTCTAGGATTTCGGGTAGGGGTCTTTCCCAGCCCCACCCGGAGATGCTGGGGATTGAACCCAGGACCTTCTGCATGCAAGGCAGATGCTCTGCCACTGGGCTATAATCTTGCCAACCCAGAAAGAGTGGGGGGAGCCTGACACCTTGATGTATCTCTTTTGATGTACAGAGAAAGAGAAGAAAAAGAAATTCATGCCATGGACAGGAGATCAAAGACCTTTCATGTCTCACAGGTTGGTTTGATGGGGAACCAGCTGGACCTACCAAGTCTTGATGTTTGTAGACTCTGGCTCACAGATCTTCACAGCCCGAGAAGCTAATAAAGTTTCTATAGCAGGGCTGAGGAACCTCAGGCCTAGGAGCCAATTGTGGCCCTCCATGAGTTTCTACCTGGCCCTTGGAAGTGTCCCCAGGCCACACCCCTCAGTGGCCCTGCTTCACACCTCCAAGTGTTATTTGCCTGGATGGATGGAAATGTGTCCCTGAACTCTGACCCCGCCTCTTGCTTGGCTTGACGGAACATAGGGAAAGGGTGAGTTAGCATGTCTAGAAACTAGCCTACTGCACAAAGCCAAAATTTATATCCATTGGCTCACCCACTCAGGCATCTGGTTCTACCCACCACAGGCCTGCACCCCTCAAAAAGTTGCCCAAAAGGGAATATGGTCCAGAGGCTGAAAAACATCCAACTTCCCTGTCTCACAGAGCTAGGAGGAACTGGTCTGATCCAATGATGACACTGGCCAGGGTCCCAAGATTATATTAATCCTGGGAGGATGGAGAGGGCAGTGTGGAAACACCAGGAGCCACTTAAAGAGGAGCTCCCATGGGAAGGAATGGTGGGTGGAAAGTACCTGTAGGTGGACACACACTGTCGAAGGAATCCCACTAGAAGGTTTCCAAATTACCCCCTCAGCATTTGCAATTCCAAGTGAGCTTGCAATGTTTGGCAGTGTTTAAGTGACAGAGCTAAGGACACATGGCAGACAGTTGCACTGGTACAATGTGATGGAAGAGAGGAATGTGGTGGAGAGAGAGAGAGAGAGAGAGAGAGAGAGAGAGAGAGAGAGAGAGAGAGAGAGAGACCATCCTTGTTCCTTAATCCTTTGAGTGTGCAGCAGAATAAAAATGTTCTTCTAAACCACAGAGGGCTTTTTAAGAAACAACAACATAGAAACAAAAATAAGGTATCTGTGGCAAGACAAGGGTAGCCTCATATCACCAAATCTGCACAGTAACCCTAATCCACTCCAATTAATCTGTCTTCTCCTTTCCTCACAAGATGTTAAAGTTAATTTGGACAGATAAAAAGCTTGGTTTTCTCTGTGTGTATATATAAGCTTTCATCCACTTGTTCCTCCTCCCTGGGCAGCCCTCCCCCTCCATATTGCCCCACACATTTCTCTGAAAGAAAAAAAGGGAGTGTTAGAAATGGATTATTTTCTTCTGTCTGTCTGCCTCCCCAGTTCTCTCTCTCTCTTTTTTGTTTTTGTTTGATTTGTGACAGGAACCCGAAGCCACAAAGACTGTAGGCCTGGAAGCTGTGGTTTTTTTTCTTTTTGACAGTCGAAGTACAATCCACCATGCGTGGGGGAGAGGGAAATGACAGACGCCCGTCCTGCGTCGCCACACAGGAGACAAGAGCCACCTTCAAAGTGACACTCACTGCCGCTCCAAGTGTCTATTTTCATCTCTCCATGTTTACAGGAAAAAGACAGAGGTGTCAGCGACACGTGGCTCACGGCATTTCAATCACGCCATAATTGCTGCCGTGAAAGTGGACGAGGATTGGGGGGTTGATGGGAGGGGGGGGGTATAAAAGACAGCTGCCGCTACTTAAAAATTTCTAATTTGTAACCTCGACTGTCTGTTTACCTCCAGCAAAGCTGTTTCGGCTGCCTTGACAGCAATCCACCTGTGACACTCTGTAACCAGAGGCACTAACTCCAGCGCACTCCAGAGCATGAAAGGAGGGGAAAACCTCTCCCCTTCCATACATGAAAATCACAAGAAGAGCCTGCTGGGTCATGCCAAAGGGAATCCATCCAGTCCAGTGTCCAACCACAGACCCACAAGCAGGACACAAGAACAAGACTATTCACCCTTCCTTTGCTTTCCAGCAACTGGTATTCAGATCCATTGCTACATCTGACAGCTGGTAGCCATTGGTAGTTTTCTCCTCCCATCATGTGTTTGCCTAATCCTCTTTTAAAGCTATCCAAGTTGGAGGTCATCTCTGTCTCCTATGGGAACGAGTTCCATAGTACGACAGTGACCTCACCCAGACTGCCATTAAAAAAATAGTAACTTATGGACATAAACAAATCAATAAAATAGAAATAAATAGAATTACAAAAAGGCAACATAGTATATCTGGGAGAGACTTAGCTTGCCAAAGTACTTAAGACCATCAAGTAAGCCAAATTTTACATTGTACTGAGGAGACAAAGTCCTGTGCATCCCCATTTGTTGTTTTTGAGATAAAATCTCACCAAAGAGCCTAAAAATTTTCTGGGACCTCCAAGCATTTTGTTACATGTAATTTATTATTTTTTGTTTTTCCAGCTAATGCTAAACACCAGGTATTTTTATACCAAAGCAAAAGTCACAAATCCTGCAAGATTTAGGGGCAACTGAGGTTCTGTCAGCCCCTAGCACTCATGTCAAGAGTTCCTAAGAGCTGAAACGTTTCTGTCGTTTAATGTGGACAGTTAGCTTCCTGGGCCTCCATTAAGTCTCTGTGGTCCATATGAGGCTCTCCTCCAAATCACTGCCTTCCCACACTTTTCGCTTCCTCAATCCATGCTTTCTTTTACTCTATCCTTTTCGAAGTATTCTTGGTATGAGGAAATCCAGACCAACTGAGAGAAAGGAGTTGGGGAGGCAGAGATCTGGAGGAACAACTCCCCTATAAAGAAAGTTTGCAGCATTTGGGACTTTTTAGTTTGGAGAATGAGGTGACGTGATAGAAGTTAATAAAATTGTGGATGGCGCAGAGAAAGTAGACAGAGAAAGGTGTTTCCACCACCCCCTCCTCTCATGACCCTAAAACTTCATGGGCATCCAATGAAGCTGAATGTTGGAAGATTCAGGACAGATAAAAGAGAGGACTTCTTCATGCAGCAAATAGTTAGGCTATGGAACTTGCTCCTGCAGGAGGCAGTGATGGCCACCAGCTTGGATAGTTTTAAAAGAGGATTGGACAAATTAATGGAGAAGAGGGCTATCAATGGCTACTAGCCATGATGGCTATGCTCTGCCTCCTAGGCTGGCTTAACAGTCAATCCCTCTTCCCAAAGAACTCTGGGAATTGTAGTTCCAAGAGGAGAATAGACTGTCTCCTAACAATTCCAAGCACCCTTGGACAAAGTACAGTTCCCAGAATTTTTGGGGGGAGCCATGGCTGTTTAAATAGAAGCTGAAGCTGAGGCTCCAATACTTTGGCCACCTCACGAGAAGAGAAGACTCCCTGGAAAAGACCCTGATGCTGGGAAAGATGGAGGGCACAAGGAGAAGGGGACGACAGAGGATGAGATGGTTGGACAGTGTTCTCGAAGCTACCAACATGAGTCTGACCAAACCGCGGGAGGCAGTGGAAGACAGGAGTGCCTGAAGTGCTCTGGTCCATGGGGTCATGAAGACTCGGACATGACTAAACGACTAAACAACATGACTGTTTAAAGTGGTACCACAGTGCTTTAAGTACACAATGCAGATGGGGCCAAAAAAGCAGTGTCAAAATAGCAACAGGCTTGAATAACATATCTTTTAAAAGATTTGTTTTTTTTTACAAAGAAGAGAAAATCAGACTTCTCCCCAAGCACACACATACACATACATTTACACATACACATACACATACACATACACATACACATACACACATGCATCCCTACTGCCAAAATAATAATAATAATAATAAACTTTTATTTATATCCCGCCCTTCCCCGCCAAAACCGGGCTCAGGGCGGCTAACAATCAAATACAGATATAAAAACACAGATTAAAAACACAGATATAAAATACACTTTAAAACTTTAAAATTTTGAATTTTAAAAGTTACACTCAAATTACCCCAAAAGCCAAACGGAACAGCTCCGTTTTACAAGCCCTGCGAAAGGGTGCTAACTCTTGCAGGGCCCTCGTTTCTTGTGGCAGATCATTCCACCATATCGGGGCCAGAACCGAAAAAGCCCTGGCCCTGGTGGCTGCCAACCTGACCTCCTTATGACCTGGGATCTCCAGAAAGTTATTATTTGATGACCTCAAGGTCCTACCTGGGGCATACCAGGTAGCAGTAGTTTTCATCCTGAAACATTCTCCTCTGAAAACCTTCACCTCTAGGGGGCACCCACATAAAAGAGACATGCCATTCACTATTCCTGCAGCCGCTCCTAGAGATCTGAGGGGAGTTTGGTGGGAGAAATGGAGAAATTGTTTCAAGGGAGCTGAAGGATCTGCAAGAATGGCACTTCCTGAGTTGCAAGCATGACTCAACATCTGCCCCTCACAAAGCCCATTCACCATTGTTGATATTGGGGTGAGCGTTCACACCTTAGTCAATGATACCTTCAACCACCACCACCCCATCTTCAACTCTTTAGAATCATAGAGTCATAGAGATGGAAGGGACCCTGATGACCATCTAGCCCAACCCCCTGCAATATGCAGCTGTCCTATATAGGGATTGAACCTGCAACCCTGGCATTATCACTACCATGCTCTAACCAATTGAGCTATCCAGGCTATCAATTTATTTATTACTTTTATTAAATTTATTTAATGCATTTATAGAACACCTTTTTTCTCCTCAGAGGTCAAAGTGGCAGATGTGGTTCTTCCCCTCCTTAATTAATCTCCACAACAGCCCTGTGAGGTAAGCTATAGGCTGAGAGGCAGTGACTGGACCAAGGTCACACCCAATGAGCTACATGGCCAAACAGGGATTTGAACCTTGGACTCCCAGGCCTTGGTCCTCATTTAATCCCCATAGCAACCCAGTGGGGTAGGTTAGGCTGAGCTTCAATGGCAAGTGGGAGATTTGAACTCTGGTATCACAGGTCCTAGCCCAACACTCAAACCACTACACCATACTGTTTCCAACCTATTATGAGCAATGATTGGAACAGACTGCTCCAAGCTTTGAGGGACCTCAGAAAAGAAGGTTTAGATGTTGTCCCTAGTCTGGGGAAAACACAGGAAGCTGCCTTATACTGAGTCAGACCATCTAGCTCAGAATTGTCTACACTGACTGGCAGCAGCTCACCAGGGTTTCAGGCAGGAGATCTCTCTCAATCCTACCTGGAGATGCTGGGGATTGAACTTCAGACCTTCTGCATGCTAGACAGATGCTCTGTCACTAAGCTATGGTCCTTTCCAAGGTTCAGGAAAGGAGGAAATGGAAGTACAGCTTGTGTGTTACTGGATTATAGCCAACACCAGCCCAATAATTAGGCAAGGAGTAGGGAACCTTTTGGTCCCAAAGGGCCAGATCTCCAACCAGATTTAAACAACTCAACCACTTCCAAAAACTTAGGCAAAGAGGTGCATGACTAATCAACAAAGAGTACAACAATGTTGCTAGGCCCACCTCCAAAGAGTGGGCACTTCTTGGGCCTACCACCAATAAGACACTCCCATACACCACAATCCGTGGGCCTCAAAGTGCAATGGCACCACCAGCAGGGCCTCCACAGATGATCCTGACATCCAGGCAGGTCAACATAGTAGGGAGCCCCCTTCCCTTCCGATATAGAGAGCTCAAATTAGTTGGTGCTTGTGTGTCAGGTCTGGGTTTAGCTGCAGCTTTGCAAGTCCAGAAAGAACAATGCTTACCTCGAGACTTCATTCCGATGAACCGGTTCTCCACGATGTCAATGCGCCCAACACCATGCTTGGCACTGTGGAGAGGAAGGAGGCGAGAGTCAATGCTCACAGGCATGGAACAGACTCCCACAATACACGCTGGAGGTTTATAAGAAGAGGTTGGATGGCCAGCTGCTATGTATGATCTATTTGAGATTCCTGCATTGCAGGTGGTTGGAATAGATGACCCTTGGGGTCCCTTCCAACTCTAAAAAATTCCATGGTTCTATGTTTTTCTAAACCTGGAGGCAAAGCACTAGCAGCAAAGGATGATGGGAAAGGGCAAAGGTCTCTCTCAGGATGGCTGGGTACAAGGGTTTGGACCCCTTTTGGACAGATGACTTAGCCACTGTACTTCATGCTCTGGAAACTTCCAAATTGGATCACTGCAATGCGCTCTGTGTGGGGCTGCCCTGGAAGATGACTCCAACACTTCAGCTGGTGCAAGGTTCAGTGGATGGAGCTACATTTAGAACTCACATACCCCTCCTCCCATTTTAAATCAGCTGCACTGGTTGCCAGTTTGTTTCCAGACCCAATTCAAAGTGTTTACATTAGTGTTTAAAGCCCTAAACAACTCAGGCCCCAAATACCTGAAAGATCACCTCCTTCCCTACATACCATCCCAGGTGCTAAGACTGGCAGAGGGGGACCTCTTGGTTGTTCCACCACCCTCAGACACCCAGGAGAGGGCCTTCTCTGTGGCAGCCCCTAAGTTGTGGAGCTCCTTCCCTACAGAGATGTGTCGGGCACTTTCACTATACAGCTTCCAGTGAATGCTAAAGACACACCTCTTTATCCTAGCCTTTGACACCTGAGGTGTATATTTTTAGGGCCCACTGTATTTCTATGATTGCAAGTTGTTTCGAACTTGCATGTGCTTTAAATGGCTGTAACCCACCCTAGGTCTTTAGGGTGAAGGGCAGGTAATAAACAAGACAAGGAGGGACATGTATATTTCCTCTCCCTCTTTCTCACAGGAACATTGCCTTATATGAGGTATATATATATATATATATATATATATATATATATATATATATATATATAGGACCCACCTTATTTTTGTGATTGTAAGTTCTTTTAAACTGTTTTAAATATTGCATTTTGACATTTTAATCTGGGTAATATAATGCATTTTTGTATGTTATCTTCAGTAAATATGTCCCTTTTCTTACACACACTTTATCCTATTTGATGCATTTTGGGGCACATTAATTGGCTGGAGAACCACAGTGCAAAATTCGGAGAAGGGCAAATTCCAGAGGATGGTTGTGTTTGCGGTTCATGTATCGTTCCAGAAAGCGCAAATTATGGTAGGTCTGATGTTAAACGTGAACCAAAATGAATTTCTCTCTCCCTTCATCCTTCCATGGGGCCAACACAGACGGGGAAACTTACGCAATTTCATTCAGGTAAACGAAGAGCTCGAGGGACGAATGGTGGGCAGTGCCGTATTCGACATTGGTGACCTTGATAGGGACACCTGTCAGGCAAGAGAAAAGGGACATGGAGATGGACGGGGTGGGGGAGAGAAAGTCGGCACAGGAAACAGACGGGCAGGGAGGGTAACAGGGGAACTGGACTTTGAAATCCCCTTATTAATGTCAAGAGCGCCTCTTTAAAACATCACCCTGGACGTGTTAAATAGATGTGACAGATATGAACTCTAAATAACTTCTTAAAAAGGCATGGCTAAGCTGCTCCGCTCAGAAGGCTCTGGTGTTTTTTTCCCCCTTTAAAAAGCGGGGTCGGGTGAACCCTCACACAATATGAGGCCGAAAAAAGGCCCTGAGAGAAAAGAGGTGGTTTTTTTTTTAAGGCAATAAAAGTTTCCCCCCTCCCACATACAACTGCCCCTTCCCACCCGCCCGTCTATCCCCCCCCCCGCTTTTTTTGAGGAGCTTGAAATTGCGGGTAAGGCCTCGACTAATTAAATTTCACGCTCCCTCATTGTCTCAGCCCGTCGCACCTTCTGTTCCACCAGCCACCGAGGCTCGGCCCCGGCGGACAAACTCTACACCCCCACCCCACAATTAAAAAAGGAGGAGGAGGAGGAGAAAGGACGGGAAAACTGAGGCGCAAGTGAAAACGCAGCGCACGGCCCCTGTTAACATCCATTTGGTGGACAAACGCCGCACATGTCCCCAGTGACAGGAGTGAATAGGGAGCCTGACTCAGGACTGTTTGTGGCCAAAGGCCGAGAAGATTCTCAGGGAATTCAAGACTACACTTACTTTCCTTTTATTTTTAAGAGGGTGATACTGAGGGGAAGTGGCGGGAACCCCGAGAGTGGGAAGCCCGGAGGTGTGGCAGCCAAAACAGAAAGAAATATTATTTTCTGTTCTTTTTAAGAGCATGAGGGAAAGACATGAAGAGCCTTGGAGGAGGGGGGGAACCCAAGGTGGCGACCGAAAGAGAAAGAAATCACTCTTTTCTTCTCCCCCCCCCCCAGTATGAAATGAGCAATAAATGTATACGGAAGCAGGGCACAGGGGAGATGTGTGGGGAGGTGGAGAAGAGGGTGGGAGACCCATAAAAGAAAAATAGGGGGAAACTGGGCAGTGGGGGGAGGCCGGTGAGCCTGTTCAGAGGCTAATCTCTCTTCCATCTGCCCTCCTCATTACCATATAGAGCTTTATCAGTCACTAATCAGGATTCAATAGCTTCCTTTCTAGTCTTTATTACAAAAGGCCCGCTGTGTGGTGAAGGCTGCCTGTCAGCGTCTCCATTCTAAACCCATTTATATATTTTATTTTTTTGTTGTCCCCCCTGCGCCTTACACACACATACACAGGAAAGAAAAAGTGGGCTAGGAGACTGGAGGGTTTATGAATTCGGCTGTAAATGACTATTAAATGTAAGCCCCGGCGATAATGAACCCTAAATCTCTTTCTGGCCAGCGCAGCCGTCAGCACCTCCTCGCCATCGTCTTTCTCGGTCTATTGTAGTCTTTTCGGACAGCGATCGGACGTGGCCCGCCTGGAGGAGTGCGGGCATTGTCCAGGAAAGCTGCTTATCCCTTTTAAAATAGTTAATAATTAGATTAGAACTTCAAATAAATTAACTAGGGGGTAAAACAAGGATGTGTTTGCAGGCAAAAGGAGGGTAGCATGTGGGTTTCTGTGGGTGCCAGAGCACGCCTTTCTCTCAAAACACAGAGTGAGTTATTAAACCTCACCGCATCACTCTGTGTCGTCCAGTAGGGATGTTGGGGGGGGGGACACACATGGTGATGGAGGGAGCATCCATTGATGGGCCCTCGCTTTCCCTACCGGTTAATTTATTTGTGCTTTTGATCAGGCTATTAACTATATTGTACCTTGGGGTCGTAGTGGATCACTCTATGAAAATGTCAGCCCAGTGCACAGTGGCTGTGGGGAAAGGGAAATTTCATGCTAGGGATCGTTAGGAAAGGAATTGAAAATTAAAATGTGGATATAATGCCTTTATAAAAATCTATGGTGTGATAGTGTTTGGAATACTGTGTACAGTTCTGGTCATCTCACCTCAGAAAGGATATTGTAGAATTGGAAAAGGTTCGGAAAAAGGCAACCAAAATTATCAAGGGGCTGAAGTGATTCTACTATGAGGAAAAGTTGGAGCTTTGGGGATTTTATTTTTATTTTTTTTAGTCTAGAAAAAAGGCAGCATGATAAAATTATGACAATGATAAAATTATGCATGGCATGGAGAAAATGGATACAGAAAAGCTTTTTTCTCCCTCATAACACTAGAAATTGTGGATATTCAAGGAAGCTGAATGTTGGAAGATTCAGGGCAGATAAAAGAAAAGGGCTTTTTATGCAGCACATAGTAACTGGAATTCGCTCCCACAGGAGGCAGTAAAGGCCACCAACTTGGATGGTTTTAAGAGACAAATTCATGAAGGAGAAGGCTATCAATGGCTAGTAGCCACAAAGGCTCTGCTCTGCTTTCCTGTTCAGAAGACGTAATGCTTCTGATCCAGTTGTTGGAAACCACAGGAAGAGATAGTGCTCTTGGGCTCTGGTCCTGCTGGTCTCAGAAGAGGCATCAGGTTGACCACTGTAAGAACAAGATGCTGGACCAGATGGGCCACTGGCCTTATCCAGCAGGCTCCTACGTTCTTAATCAGTAGATCAACCCAACTAAAGCTTGATTTCCCGTCATCTGATTACTCTGTTTGATGGCCTTTTGGGTGGATATGTTAACAAACTCTACTGAAAAGCACCAAAAGCCTCACCTCAAAGCTTGCTCCGAGCCCCCTGACTATTTAGAGCAGGCATTCCAAAGTCCGTTTTGGGGGCCTAATCCGGTGCACCAGTCAATGTAATCTGGCCCCCATGGCAGTATATTATGTCCTGGGGTAAAAGCTCAGCAACTTCAATCCTAAAAAAAGCTCAACAACTTTGGTTGGCCCTCACGCATGTTCACTTCATCAAATCTGGCCCTCTTTGAAAAAAGTTTGGGCACTCGTGATTTAGAGTGTCCTTTTCTGCACCATTTCCAAGCCTACAACACATTTTTATTTTAGATCATGGGTAGGCAACCTAAGGTCTGAGGGCTGGATCCGGCCCAATCACCTTCTAAATCCGGCCCGCGGATGGTCTGGGAATCAGCATGTTTTTACATGAGTAGAATGTGTCCTTTTATTTAAAATGCATATCTGGGTTATTTGTGGGGCATAGGAATTTGTTCACTTTTCTTTTCTTTTCAAAATATAGTCCGGCCCCCCACAAGGTCTGAGGGACAGTGAACCGGCCCCCTGCTGAAAAAGTTTGCTGACCCCTGTTTTAGATGTTGTGACCAGAACTGTACTCACTCTTCCGAATGTGGCCACAATGCAGCATTGCAAAAAGACTGTCCTTACCCTTCTTGAATTCAATCTCTAAGATGTCTGGGGTGTCTGGGGCTGTAGCAGGGTCTCTTGTCCTTGTGTAAAGGCCAGGGGGTGCCTGGTTCTGTATGAAAAGGAGAGAGAGAGAAATGAGTGTTAGCAACATTGGATGCAAATCACCTAAGCCCAGGAAATGAAGACAGGAATGGAAGATGCGGTTTGGAAAACCCCTCCTGGCATTCACAGTACAAGCATAAATTTGTTTCTGACCCAGGGTGAGCTCAGAAATCAGTTCAGGGTGGCTTTGATCAGTTCAAACCAGGGGTGGGGGGGAGAGGTTGACTGTGCAGGCACCTATTGGCTAGTGCCTGTAACATCATCATTAACACATGTCCACTCATGATTTGTTGTCAACCACACACAAGGACTGCAGGGAATGGTCTGCTGAATGCAGCTCATTTTCAGGGGGAAAGGGGTGAACAAATAAAATTTCGGGGAGGGGGGCTTAGAAAAAATATCTTCTGAGAATTTTCAGCAATGTTCTGTCAATAGCAGACTTATGGAACGTAACACTGGTTACAAGCAGAAGCAGCTTTTCCTAAAAGTATTGGTAAAATAGATAGGGGAAAGGATCTATTTCTAGAAACCAGCCATTAGACCTAGCAGCAAAAACTCTAGTTTTCAAGGTTTATATAACCTTTGACATACTAGATGCTGGGAGGGAAGAAGGTGTGAATGATGGGGCTGTCACCATGCCTCTATAGCTTCTGGTCAGCCACTGTTGGGAAGGAGAATGCCAAGATGAAGAGACAAGTTGATTGGATAGCCAGTGACATAGCATGGGTTGCCAGTGCCCGGTGGCCGCACGCAGAGTAGGGGGAAGAAGGAAAACGGGCAGAGTATGCATGCACATTCAACTGCCTAATGGCATCTGCATCACCCAGGGAGATCGCAGCTGCAGATATAAGAAAAAAAGCTGTTCTGTCATCTGGAAAAGTCACTTCCTGGTTTGCATGGAGAAGCCATTTTCAATGGCGCTCAGCCACGGAAGCGTGCGGCTGTATTGAGACAGCACCAAGTGTTGAAATTTTGCACCTCTAACAATTTTGCACCTGGGGCAACCACCCCCGTGCCCCCCATGCTATGCTGCTGCGGACCAGCATGTCCTGTGTTCTCACATGGTCCTGCCTACATTACAACACTCCCCGCAGGCTGTGGTGATGGCTACCAACTAGGATGACTTCAATAAGTTTATCGTGCAAATCCATATTCTTCCTCCATTGTCAGAAGCCTCTGAATACCAATTGCTGGGAATCACAAGGGGGGAGAGTTTTTCTGGTGCAATCAAGTGCTTGCTTGTGGGTTTCCCACTGGGGCATCTGGTTGGCCACTGTGAGGAAGTTGGATTAGATGCAGTTACATGTAGGTAGCCGTGTTGGTCTGCCAATAACATACCAATAATATAATATACCAATAACAAACTTAGTTGATCTCTAAGGTGCTACTGGAAGGAATTTTTTTATTTTAGATTAGATGGTCTCTTCTTATGTCCTTACAACAGTGGCTATGGGCAAGTTGGGACAATCTGATGTTGTAGAGTTTCCTGGCCAGAACTTCCTTTTAAGAAACTAAGAGTTGCCTTGGCTGGATCAGACGAAGGTCTAGCCAGCAGTCTCTCCCCAACAGCAGCCCAGCTGAATACCTCTGGGATCTCATGAATAAACCACAAGGCCTTCTGAGCATTGCAGTCTGGCATCTTGTCTCTGATCATGGGGGCTTCATTGGAGTTGTTAATGGCTTTAACATAGGAACATAAAAGCATAAGAAGAACCTGCTCGATCCGGACAATTGCCCAAGTACGGTAGTGGACAACCAGATGCCAGTGGGAAACCCACAAGCAGGATTTCAGCAACTGGTGTTTGGAAGGACTGCTGCCTCCAGCTATGGAGGCAGAGCAGAGTCACCATGGCTAGTAGACATTGATAGCCCTCTCCTCCATGAATTCGTCCAATCTTCTTCTAAAGCTACCCAAGTTGGTGGTCATCGCTGCCTCCTGCAAGAGTGAGTTCCATAGTTTAACGATGTGCTGCTTGAAGAAGGACTTTCTGAAATCTGTCCTGAATCTTCCAACATTCAGCTTCATCAGATGTCCACAAGTTCTAGCATCGTGAGAGAGTGTGATGGCCTGGCATTCAGAGATATACTTCTCCTGAGCATGGAGGCTTCCTTGGAGCTCTTAACAACTTCCCTTTGACAACTTCCCAGCCTCCTATGCATGCAAGCCGCAAACCTTTACACACCCACACCCCTCTTTTTAAAAGCCTAAGACTGCTCAGGCAGCAAAAAAAGGAAGAAAGAAACCCTGCCAAAGGAAGGGTTGGGATTTTTTATTATTATTTTGCCACCCTTTGCAAAATGAGAGCACCGGAGGTGTTTGGAAACAAAGGGCCTTGTGGGGAATCAGACAATTTTTTCCCCTCAACTTGATCTCATCTTTTCCTTTGACGCCCCCACAGCTGGAGGTGGAATAGCTATGGAGGAACAAGTCAGGCAGGGAAAACGGTGGAGGGTGGGGGGAATGCGACTTTGGCAGAGAGGGAAAAGATAGAGGCAGAACCCCATACACTTCCAGAGAGAGGGAGAGGGAGAGAAATGGGGTTTATTCTGCACTGACCGAAAAACTAATGACTAGCCTTGACCCCAGCAGGTGCTCTGGGAGACTGTGCATTTTGACGGTGTCCCCAAGGTTAATACACCCAGGGGGGAAATAGAGGAACAAAGCAAAAAAGCCATTTCAAAACACATCAACCTTTATGTATATATATTTTTCCACCCCCCTCACCAGATTTTTACAGCACAGGGGTGTCTTATCTCTTAAAACCGGGCTGGTGGGAAAAAGAGCAGCAACATTCCCATAATTAGTTTATGCCTCGGGGGCTTCTGATGAATTTCCACATTTGCGGGCATGCAGTAAGTGGGGGGTGGAGCCGAAGAAGAGAAAAGGGGGGGGAGAGAATAAGGGAATCTCTCTGGGCATGTGGAAATAAATTCCTCTGTCTACTTGCTGGCTTTGCAATTTCACAGAGTCCAGCTCTTTCCTGGGCCAGCCTCTGACTCTGAGGCGTCATGTTACGCCAACGTCTGGAGAGCGGAAATGTGCACAACATCTAGGCCCGAATGCAGGATGGCTTGACGTTTACAGGGGTTTGAAAATATAAATTCAGTTTGATCAAGGGTGGGTGACATCTCTAGCTGTATAAACTGTACAGCTGACACAGGTTTGCATCAAGTCCACTGCGAAACCACTTGCGTCCCATCTCCAGGGGCCTAGCGATGAACCAATCTGTCCATGTTGGTTTCACTCCCCTCCCAATCTTAAAAGTTTAGTTTGCCACATTTATGCATCAGTTGCCAAATTTAAAGGTGCATTTTTAACGTGTGTACTATATACTTTAAAAAGTGGTCTGTCTGCTTGTTTGTTTGTTTGTTTGCTTGCTTGCTTGTCCTGTCTGTCTGTCTGTCTGTCTGTTGCTTCTCTATGCATTTGGATGCCTCTTGAGATATACTCGGCATGAAGGTGGGAGTAGGTGGCTTTTGTCAACATGTCATTTTGAATCAAGATGGTGGACCAAAACTTGACTTCAGAATGACTTTGCCCAGTTTTTGGTGGAACAGTTCCAAACTCACAAATTATACTGCCCATTAAAAAAATCACAGTATTTGTTGGTTCCCATGCAGCACCAGACAATCCATACTAGTATATCGCATCATGCACATTTATGCAAGCCGTTTTCAATAGTGATACCGGTACTAGGAAATGCTCCCTAATAAAGATTAATTTTCACCAATATGTGCATTTTCATATACACTTCCTCATGCATATTTTCGGACACATTCTTCGCTTGCCGAACCGCACAGCACAGAATCTGAAGACACACATATTTCAAAGCATCATTGTGCTTCTGTTTTCAGGAAGTTCAAATTAGGTAGATTTGCATTAAAATGTGAGCTCAACTGAACCTAATTTCTGTTCTTGTCTTTGCTGGAAGCCCCACATTCCTTAAAGAGTCAGAGATGAAGTTTAAAAAAAAAAAACACACAAAAAACCCAGCCTCCTTCATCTGCTTGTTCATTAACTACTACCTCTCCACAAATGTTGCTCAGAACGGCTAACAGCAATTCGATGTCATGAAACAAATTTTAAAAATATTAAAATGTGGGCTTGGCTTCCAATGAATAATCCTGAGGGTTCTTTTTACAGTAAGATCAGCCCAAGGGCAGTAGTAGGTTCAGGGCTGGCTAAAGGAAGTATTTATTCTGCATGGTGCATGGTTAAGAAATCCCCTGTGAAATAAGGGGGCTTCCACCGCTGGTTGAAATGGTTTAGAGACAGATGCACTGGAGAGCAAGCCTGTCGAAAGCCATTGCAATGATCTTCTTCTTCTTCTTTGGCGATCACTCGTAGCCGAGTAAGATTGTCTTCCATAAACACAGTTTTAGCAATGAGTCTGTAAGTGACTGTGGAGGCCACTTCTGGATCCACATGTCCTTCCACAGTGGGGACATTGGTTTCTGGGCGGGAGTTGATCACGGTGTGGATTTGCCAAGCGTGCCTTCCTCTTAGCACGTTTCTCCCTTGTGTCCTGAGTTCGAGTGTCTTCAAAGCCTATGACACCTTAGGTAAAGGCTGTTCTCCAACTGGAGTGCTCGCAGGCCAGTGTTCCCCAGTTGTCAGTGTTTATACTACATTTTTAAAGATTTGCCTTGTGACAGTCTTTAAACCACCAGCATTACGCTTTCCATTTTTAAGTTCGGAATAGAGTAGTTGCTTTGGAAGACGGTCATCAGGCATCCACACAACATGACCAGTCCAACAAAGTTGATGTTGAAGAATCATTGCTTCAACCCTGGTGATCTTTGCTTCTTCCAGTACACTGATATTAGCTCACCTGTCTTCCCAAGTGATGTGTAAATTTTTTCAGAGACACCGTTGGTGGAATCTTTTGAGGAGCTGGAGATGGTGTTTATAAGTGGTCCATGTTTCACAAGCATATAGTAAGGTTGGTAGTACAATAGCTTTGTAAACAAGCATTTTGTTTTCCCTGCGAATGTCCTGGTCATCAAATAACTAAATGAAGACATTACATTCTTACCTGTTGCTGGAGGCAGTACTAACCCATCCAATTCCCCTGCATAATTTAGAATAATGTGGAGCCTCTGCTTCTGCATGCAGGTTCAATCCCCAGCATCTCCAGGTAGAGCGGGGGAAAGACTCCTGCCTGAAACTCTGGAGAGGCACTCCCAGCCAGCACAGACAATACTGAGCTAGATGGACCAGGGCTCTGATTCAGTATAAGGCAGCTCCCTATGTCCCCATTTAAATCAGCCTTTCATTCAGAACCATAAGGACTAGAATCTTAACTCATTTTTAGGGGAAGGCCCACAGCTTAATTACAGAGAGCTTGTGTTGCATGCAGAAATTCCCAGGTGCAATCCCCAGCATCTCCAGGTAGGACTGGGGAAAGACAACACTGAACTAGATGGACCCAATAGTTTGATTCAGGAGAAGGCAACTTCCTATGCAGCAGTGGCATGTCCCATTTCACCACCGAAGATGAAATGAGAAGGTGTCTCCCTTGCGGGGAAGGCCCACAGCTTAATTACAGAGAGCTTGTGTTGCATGCAGAAATTCCCAGGTGCAATCCCAAGCATCTCCAGGTAGGACTGGGGAAAGACAACACTGAACTAGATGGACCCAATAGTTTGATTCAGGAGAAGGCAACTTCCTATGCAGCAGTGGCATGTCCCATTTCACCACCGAAGATGAAATGAGAAGGTGTCTCCCTTGCGCAGGTTGTGTGACAATGCCAGCAAAGTGGAGGCAGTGACAGTAGGTTCCGGTAAGTTTTCCTGAGATCTTGCTGGGTCAGAGCTGTTGCTGGAGCCACTTCCTGCCACCACCAGAGGTGGTGATGTGGGCAGGGTCCTCGCAGGGATGCTGCCTCTTGGACTTCCGCCACCTGAGGTGGCTGGCTCAGCCTGCCTCATGGGTGAGCTGGCCTCTTCCTATGCCTTCCTATTTAATTGTGGAGTGTCCAGTCCTTCTCTAATTCAGAAGCAGAAGGACTGGATACTCCACAAGCTCTTTCAAGTACCCCATAGGTACTAGAAAATTTGGTTGTTCATGAAAGCAGAGATTCACCTCTGATGACCTACCACTGAGGCATAGTTCTTCCTCAAAGGTACTGTGGCTCAGAGTTAGAGCATTTGCCTTCCACGCAGAAAGTCACCAGTTCAGTCCCTGGTTCCTTCAAGGTAGGGCTGGGAGAGCCTCCCTGTCTGAAAACCTGGAAAGTCAGTCAGAACAGGCAATACTGAGCTAGATGGACTGACTCAGTAATACAGCAGCTTCCTTATTCAGGGTGTGTGTGTAGGGTCTTCCAAGGAAACCCCTCATATACACACAGCCCCCTGGATCAGGAGCTCTTCAAGTCACTGGGAAAGGCTTCCACTTAGTACAAAGAGCCCCTTGGCTGTGGTCCAACTAGAACATTTATCCCATCAAGCAGACACCATCAGCAGATGGGAGTGCCCAAGAAGAAGGCTAGGGGGCAGCCATAAGGGGGGGGGGATGGAGCAGTGGGGAGATGTGCAACTTAAATTATTTAAACATTACAGATTGAACTCCCTCGCCAACAAAAAGTGGGTGCAACTCCATTTTGGTCAATGAAGCTCCCAGTGGAATATATTCCCAGTGCTGGAAGATATTATCTTTTCCAGGTTTCTCAGGTAGCTGGGATGCAGCTGACCTCAGCAATTATTTATTTCTTTATAGTAATAAACAAAATTATACCATCAAAAAATCAGAGCAGCTTGCAATGATGATATCTATATACATTTTTAAAAATAAAAAATAAAAAACCACTTTAAAAAATCAGAGATTATCAACTCACCCTAGAAAGAAACTTCCATAATAGCCTACAAAGGCCGGGCAGAATAGAAAATTTTTCAGCAGGCGTTTAAAAGTTAAAACAGAAGGTCCCTGCTGAATTTCTATTGGCAGATAGTTCCAAGGGGCTGGGCCCATGGCACTCCAGGCTCAGTTTCTTTTTGTTTTCAGATGAAACTCAACAACTCAGGAAATGACATGCAATGCTCCTGCAAGAACGAGTGATCGTTCTGGGATATAAAGGTTCAGGCCGTTCCCAAGGTACCCTGGACCTCAGTTGTTCAGGGCTTTGTAAATTAACAACTTGAACCTGGCTCAGTCATTGATGGGCAGCCAGTACAGCTGTTCTAACAAGGGTGTCCCATGTTGTTGACTAGGTGCCCCCATCAGCAGCCTGGCTGCCCCATACTGTACCATCTGCACTTTCCAAACCAGGCCTGCAGGAGGCCCTACCTAGAGCACATAGCTGTAATAGAGCCTTGAGGTTGTAGTTTGAGACTTCCCCCCCCCCCAACTGCACCGCAACTGCATCATTGCAGGCCCAGAAACCAAAATTTGCTGAGAAACGGGGTCTCTGAACGTCTCGCCTGCCTTCTCCCTACTGTGGGGCTTTTTATACCCTCCAGGTTTCTGCACCCTTCATTCTAGCTGAGGTCCTGCAACTGGGGCCTTTCCCTACCATAATCTTGGTGAATGGAAGGGCCCCACCCTGCTCCTTCCAACATAGGTGGAGCCTCCTGGTGGTGTCCAGATATGGTCTCCCTTGGTTGGTTGGTGCTGGTGGTGAGCACTGGGGCCTGCAAAGGACCATCGAGCCCCTCTAGCCCATCACACACACTTCCAAATTCCAGTGCTATTAAAGGACAAAAAACAAAAACAAAACCTCTTTCTACCACCATGATGGAAAGCTACTTTCCACCAACACCAAATGCTAGGATGAAGTGCCAACACAATTAGAGGTGAAAGGAGTCCACTGAGGACAAAAGGATATGTATTGGCATACTTTGAAGAAATCTAAAGTGTACCAAGATAACATCTGTGATGCCAAACATGCACCTCAAATCAAACATATGCGCTGAATTCTGAGCATGCTCAGCTCTCATGGGATGTCATTTTGGGAAATAAAAATGGTGAAAGGATTTCTGCTTAAGCAGCAACAGCTTATAATATCTTGGAGGGGCTAATGGCTAGCGAGAACCCTAAAGAGGAGCACTCCTGCAAAAAGGGAAGTGCATGCTACAACATTTGTGGCAGGCCCCACTTTGGGTTAGATCAAAATCTGCCACAGATGTCCTTGGGCTTCTGGGGACCCATGAACAAAAAACAGTGGGCCATATCCCGTGAATGAAGCTGGAGTAACGGCCACACAATCCTGCCTTTGTTTCTCTTTTGATGCATTGCTGGGGGGCATTTTGGGAAGCTCAACCCCTGGAAGCACTGGGGTCCAGCTCACATTTTAGGAATTTCCCTCTGGACATATTGTCCTCTGGAGAACACAGCTTCAACAGCCCCTGGGCACTCATGGACACTGGGCACTGCTGGGCTTGTGAGCCCCCAGGCTGGACTCTGAACAAGGCCCTGATGCTGAGGTCCGCTGCACCATAACCATCCCAGAGAATGTGCAGCCTAGGTACAGGAATGTGTGACAAACACGCCTCTCTCTTTCCTATACTTCAGGGATCAGGGAGGGATCAGTCAGTCCTGGTTCTCTCAGTTTCTCATGTTTCCCATATTAAATTCAGTCCTCTAGAATCCTGCAGCAATTTGCAATAATAATAAAAACCCATCTCCTGAAAATTCATCAGAGCTGTGAGGGGATAGGGGTGCAAAGGTGAGGTGTAAAGGGAGGGGCACTGTGTGGCAAGGGGTGAGATTTTGGTAGAGGGCAGGTGGGGTTGCTGAGCAATGTGAACAGGGGCAGGAACCCACAGTATTACATACAGTAATTGTAAACATTAGTTGGTTGGAAAACTGCACTGCAAAATTCAGAAAGTACAGATTCAAAAGTTCAAATTTTGAAGCATGCCTGTGTTTGCAGTTCACCCACTGCAAAATTCATAGCTTAGTCTTTAAAGGAGAAAAGAATCCAATTTCTTCTCCATCCCTAATTGTCTTAGCTCCATTTTGGGGGGGGGGGACTCTGACCATTTGGCCATGCTAGAGTCCAACAACATCTGAGAATAAGAACATATGAAGAGCCCTGCTTGATCGGGCAGTGACCCACTTAGCCCAGCATCCCCACAGTGGCCAACCAGCTACCCCAATGGAAAGCCCACAAGCAGGACCCAAACATGAGAGCCCTCCTCCCTCCTGTAGCTTCCAGCAACTGGTGTTCAGAAACATGACTGCCTCCAACCATGGCAGCCATCATGGAAGAACTCCAGCTTCTCCACCCCAATGTACTGGTGTCCTGACTGTAGAGCATGTTGGGGGAACTGTGAGCCTTCCAGCCCTTGTTGGGCCATGCTTCCCGCCACCCATGGCTGTTGGCTAAGCCAGCTGGGGCTGGCGGGTGCTGCCACCCTAGATCTCCATGGACCAAAATGAACGGCGGGTGTTCAGGCTACTTTCCCCCCCTGAAAACCTCTCTCTATTTTGAGTTGCAGCAGGAGTTAGATTGGGGGGGGGGAGTAGAGGGTGCTGATATGCAGACACCCTGTCCCTTCGTCTTCTCCTCCTCCACCCCCTTTCGCCATCATCACCCCCCCAACAGACATGACCCCCCCCGACCTGACAGCCGGAGGGATTTGAAAACAGATGGTTGAGCTATTTTCTGCCTCTGTGAGGCCCGATTGAGGAGCAATGAGGCAGCTAATACCTCGGAAGATAGAAATTTACTTGCTTTAACTTCATATGGGTACCCTGAAAAGAGTTCATTCAGTCCCAGGCACAACAATATCAACCCTGGATGAATAAACCATTTGCAGCATCGATAGCTGTACATCACACTTTAGTTCATGGACCATTTACTTCCAATTTTTTCCTCTTCTTGCCCCACTCCCTGATTCTTCATGCACACACACCCTCCCCACAATCACCCAGCCTCCCCCCTCCCTTCCTCCCCCCCTTCTTTCTTTCCCCATTGCCCCTTCATCCCTTTAAAGATGACATCCCAAGACCAGCCCTCCTATGGTGTGGGATAAATAAGGAGGCATTGATATACTATAGCAAACCTCTATGTTGTTTGAACTGGGGCATTTTCCTTCTTTTTAAGGGGGGAATAGAATAAGCCAAAGCATGTACCCAAATGATGGAATGAAGCCCATAATGCCATGTTGATGCATTTATTTATTTATTTATTTATTTATTTATTTATTTATTAAAAAATCTATTTAGTTGTTTTATTTAATGGCCTTGGTTTAGGGAATTGTAACTATAGTCCCAACTTTGCTTTCAAGACATTTGGTTAAAGAGTTTTAAATATTTCACATACAGATATGTGCCTTTTCTAGGCAATCAATTCTCCTCTGCCTTTTACCCAGTAATTTTTTTTTTTCATATTGAAATACTGCTGCTCAATTAGGCCCAACTTAGATTCACAAAATGTTTAGGGGTATGCGTACCCCTGCGTCCTCCCCAGAAAAAAAGCACTGCTTTTACCTCTCCCTTTCCTGACCCCCCCTCTCCCACCTGCCTTCGTTCTGCTTCCCTCACCCCCACCCACCCACCCACCCCACCAACCTGGAGTACTAAAGTTTTTCATGATCTGAGCACAGGTTCTTCCTTACTTTCCAAATAAGTATGATCAAGTCTTCCTGAAAAGCACAGCCAGAGTAAAATTGGAATCTGCCGCCCGTATAATTTGGGCTTCTGCGTTTACGCATTTTGAGTACATGTGTGTGTGTTGTTAAAATAACAGACCCATACATGAAAATGCAGCATTTTTTTTCTTTGATGTAAAAGATATCGTTAGGAAGGGGGAAATGGAGCGAAGGGGGAGGGAGAATCCAATCTCCCTTGCTTTAGAGGGGGTCATAACCTTGTTTCATTAGGTTTCTGTACAGATGGGCTTGTTGCATGAGCGAGAGAGTGTTTTGAATATAGACATTTCTGTATACCGGTATATACCCTAGGAACTGTTTTTTGTTTTTTGGGGGGGGGGCAGGGACACAGTTAGAAACTTAAGGCATTGTTACGGGCACCAGAAAATGCCCATTTCACAGGAGGGAAAACAGGGGATCATTTATTAATTAGGTTTCTTACCCTCACTCTTCAGCACAAGATTCAAGGGTGGACTGGAGAAAGGGGGAAATGCAATGGATTCACGTAAGCTTCACTCATAGTGCACCTATTGAAATTAATGGACTCAAGACTGTCAGAAAAGCCTGCCGTGTCAGGTCAATGTCCCAGCTAGTCCAGCATCCTGTTCTCACAGGGGCCAGTCAGACGTCCCAATGGGGATCCCGCAAGCAGGATATGAGTGCACTGGCGACTCTCCCCACTTGTGATTCCCAGCAACAGGTATTCAGAGGCATCCTGCTTCTGACAGTGGAGGGACAGCATCAAAAGAGCCTGGCTACTGGATTAGGCCAAAGGCCTATCTAATCTAGCATTTGGTTCTCACAGGTAGGAACCCTAACCAAGAGGACATGAATGCAGCAGACCAACTTAGTCGTGTTCGTTAATTTCTATGGGGGAAACCTAGCTGAATACCACCCAATATCCAAACCCAGTCAAAACAACTTGCTGTGCAAAGGAATAGGATGGATCCTAAAATATACTTCTCAATGGCTGAAGGCCAGAGTACAGAGGTACATTTTCAGCATATCTGTACAATGAGGCTGGCCGCCGGACCTCTGCAGAGAGGGAATTCCATCATCTTTTCCATCATCATTTATTTGTGAGTTGTCTAACATGGGGCAGTGCCGAGGTGACTTACCACCAAGTTTAAAGACTATAGATTTCATCAATTGCCTGGGAGAAGTGAATTCTGTCTGTCTTTATTGAAATTTAGAGGCGATCCTCTGACTTTACACACACACACACACACACACACAGGCTCAGTTTTCAATGTCTCCACACTCAGTTAAGCCCAAGCCCCACTACCTGAGTCCCCTACTTGCATCTGCCTTTTCAATTAATTGGTGACAAGCCTAGAGTGCTGGCTTGTGCAGAGATTCAACAGGCAGCCTCCTCTGTGAGTGGCTAATTCTGCTGGAGGAGGGTGTGTGTGAATGAAATGATACCCAATACCAAGATGCTGCAGAAATGCCTATCCTCAGCAGGGGTTGGCAAGAAACAAGCAGGTTCAGAGCAGGGACTCATGCAGGGATATGACAGGCAGTCTTCTCTTGGGGCAAATTATTGTGTTCCACCTCTCTGCATTGCTATGATCCAAACACAGAAATCCGGAGCAGGCACACAATAAGATTATGCTATTTGTTGTTGTTGTTGTTGTTGTTGTTGTTGTTGTTGTAAGTTGCATTCAATGCAAGTCCTACTCAGAGCAGATCCACTAAAATTAATAAATGTACCGGTAACTAACTTATGTCCATTAATTTCAATGGATCTACTTGGGATAAACCTTAGTTGTATACATTTTACTATTATTAGGCAATTGGCTTCTGTTTTAACTTTTAAACACCTGCTGAAAACTTTTCAGGCCTATGCAGGCAATTAAGAATACATATTCCCATAATGGTTAACTGATGTCTGTTTTTTAAGTTTTTAATGGTTTTAATGTATGGTTTTATGTGTTCTTGTTGTAAGCTGCTTTGATTTTTTTAAAAATGAAATAGTAGTCTATAAATGTTTTTTTATAAATAGATAAATAAATTACTAATTGTTGTTGTTGGGTTATATTCAATGAAAATCCTATTTAGAGTGGATTCATTAAAATTAATAAACATGACTAACTTATGTGCATTGATTTCAATAAATCTACTCGGTGCAAACCTTACTTGGAAACAATCAGTAGTAGTACTAGTAGTAGAAGATGTATTATTTATTATTTATTATTTATTATTTATTATTTATTTATTTATTTATTTATTATTATTATTATTATTATTATTATTACCCACACCTTCACCATAAGGTTCTGTGGTGGTCCCAACCATTTGAAGTACAATACTATGCATGATTTACACCAAATTAAACTGCCTGCCCAACCTCTTTCAAGTGATGTTTCATTGGGAGGAAAGTAATCATGCAGAGACATGACAGCACCCTCCCTTTGGGGGGTAGTTGGTGCTTGCAGGAGCCTTTCATTTTACATGTAGCAGCACATTAGCAGCCCTCTATGGCGGAACGCTTCAAGAAGCAATAGTCTAGGGGATCACCCAGTTACCAGGAATGGCACAAGAACCTTTATCCCAAACACACACACACGTAACTTTCTCACCCATCATCACCTCCCCCCCCCCATCCCTGGCCACCCCTCCGTGCCTGATTGTCTAATTAGTGCTGATGGATAGTTTAAGTAGCTCCCCTGAGCGTGGCAAGTCAGCAGAGCATAAAGTGGAAGTGATTAGGACCAGCAGGCAACAAAGCCATCCAGCCCCATTAAGATGCAGAAAGGGCCATGCCCAGGAACTCCGGAGTGACACGCAGCGCTGCCAGACAAGGAGGACAGCACTTGGAAGTGGGTGGGACAGTGCCTGCTGGGCCTGCCCCCCCGTAGGAACGCTTAAGGAGTAATATCCACATGGGCTCAAGCAAGGAGGATCTCTGGAAGAGACCCAGGTCCAAGGCCTTCTGGGATGCTAGGGTGCTTCCCTCAAAGAATCCTGGGAAATGCAGCTTGTTACAGGTGCTGAGTTGTTAGGAGATTCCTCCCCTCCCAAGAGCTAAAGTTCCTAGAATTCCCTGGGAAGAGAGAGGCTCTGCCTCTCATTGGCTCTGTCTGGCTCCTCCTATTGTTTGGCCTTCCTGTTTCCTGCCCTACCAGTCTCAACGGGCAACGGCCACCACAGATTTGTGCACAGAACTTGGCTGTTCTGATCCCATTGAGCTCTGTCCACTTTGAACCCCATCTCCCGCACTGAGTACCGGTATATGCTATTCATGTATTTTTATGCAGAATTATGCATGGGGAATAGTATATTATAACGATAATATGCATTAAGAATGCTACTCCTGCGTGGTACTATAGTTCTGCAGCATTATGCTTTACCAATTAACAACATGATTATTATTATTTTAATACAGTTGTGTATCTTGTATGCATCTGTTTCTGTACAGGGTTAGCCAACAAGGCACCAGATGTTTTACTTATTACTTCATTTATCTCATTTATACCCCACTTTTTCCTCCAAGGAGCTCAAGGTAGCTTATGTGGTTCTCCCCCCCCCCCTTCCATTTAATTCCTGCACACAACCCTGTGAGGTAGAATAGGCTGAGAGAAGCAGCAACTGCCCAAGGTCACGCCCAGTGAGCTTTATGGTTGATTGAGGATTTGAGCCCTGGTGTCTCCCAGGTGTCGGCTACTGCACCACATTATCTCAGACTGGTTTGGGGACCACCATTCCTAACCATTGGGGTTGGTGGCTGATGGGAGATATAGTCCAAAACATCACATCAGCTATCCCTGCTTTAGGAACCTGTTCATATGCATATAATATTGTATATATAATAATGTCTATAAATGAAAGAATTGTTCATATTTTAGCAGAACTGGTAAAAACAAAAATCATTTTGCTTCTTGTCAAGGCCAAGGAGTGAGGTGTGAATTAAGAAGAGGAGGAGGAGGAGTTTTAGACTTGATATCCCACTTTATCACTGCCCGAAGGAGTCTCAAAGCGGCTAACAATCTCCTTTCCCCTCCTCCCCCACAACAAACACTCTGTGAGGTGAGTGGGGCTGAGAGACTTCAAAGGAGTGTGACTAGCCCAAGGTCACCCAGCAGCTACATGTGGAGGAGCAGGAAGCGAACCCGGTTCACCAGATTATGAGTCCACCACTCTTAACCGCTACACCACGCTGGCTCCCTGACTGGCAGTAGCTCTCTGGGGTTTCATGCTGGGGTCTCTCCCATCCTTACACTGAGATGCCACAGGGGACTGGACCTGGGCCTTTTGCAAGCAAAGGGGGTGCTGTTCCACCAAGCTATGGCCCTCTCCCTTATCCCCTCTGGTTTTTCTTGGTAGGCACTGCTTACCTTAGGGTTCTCCAAGATCCCGGCCTCATAGCTTTGGAATATGGAGATCAAGTAAGGGAGAAAAGGAGAAAAGTTTAATTAGTAACTGGGTCTCTTGTCCTCCTGAGCCACTTGTGGCATAGGGCTGACCTCTGTCAGAAACAGGACACTGGGCTAGGTGGCCATTTGCTCTCAAGCAGCAGCAGCAACAACAAATTTTATTATTTGTACCCCGCCCATCTGACTGGTTGCCTACTCTGGGTGGCTTATTGTCCTCACCTGATGTGCATTAAGGTTTTCATCCATGCTCCATGGATTGGTAGGTGTCACTGAATAGGGATGCCATGCTCCTACAGGCAAGATAAAATGAAAAGGGGAGAAGGAATTAAATATGGGAAACACAGCAGCGCAGCGTCAGGAGAAACAGCTTTTGCTATGGCAGACAGACAGCAGTGCAGCCTGTTGCTTCTGCCTGCTTCTTGCTTTTCAGATCATCAGTTGTCACAGGATATACGCCCCTTTTGCAATATTCCTGGGGCCACAAAATAAGCAATGTTTTGGGGAAGTTAGCTGGAGCAGATCATAGAATTGTAGAGTTGGGAGCGACACCAAGGTCTTCTTGTCCAACCTCCTGCAATTTAGGAGGGAAACTCTTGGATCTGTGAGGCTGAGTCCTGCCTATTATTTATTTATGTATTTCAACCATTTATATACTGCTCAATCACAGTTGTCAGTTGTCCAAGGAAACACAATACACAATGCAAATTAAAATCAGTTAAAAATTACAAACTCAGAGTTCAGTTAAAAAAGCCTCGTGGAATATTTTTTTAAGTATTCAGTAGGTGCCAGAAGGATACTTAACATCATGCACTTAACATCATGCGTGGGATACTTAACATCATGTGCTTAAATTACAACACTCGAACTTTCAGCACACTAGTAGCTTAAAGTACCTATGGGGTGTTGGTGTTTTAGCATTTTCCTGTTAAAATCATTTTCAGCTTTGCAATTCAGCAGGGAATTCCTATCCACACATGAACAGAGGATAATTAGATTGGGTCAGTTGATATCAACATTTGCAAAGACCAAATCCCTCAAACATTCTTAATTGCAAGTGAAACATATTCATAATCACATCTGTGAACCCAGGGAAGTCTGATCGTTCATCTGTCTAGCTCAGTACTGTCAACACTAACTGGCAGCAACTCTGTCCAAGGTTTCAGGCAGGGAGTCCTTCCTACCCTTACCTGGAGATGCCACTGGGGATTAAATCTGGGACTTTCTGCATGCAGTGCAGATACTCTGTCACTGAATCATTGTCCTTCATCTAAAAATACAGTAAGGCTCTAGTCCTCATGAATAGAAGATGCTGGGACTGCCCATGGGGTCTTCTGCATGTAAAGTAGATGCTCTACACTGAGCTGTGACCCTTCCCACTGTCGGAGGTGTCTCTCCCTACAGAAGGTTCTCTTGTATGCACTGGCGAGGAAGAGGAGTGCGGGGGGAGCGCACCGCCCCCGCAGTGCGATCCCGGTGGGGGTGCCATCACAGCTGCCTCCCGCCCGCAGCGCTCGGTGCCACGCCCCCATAGGCGGCGTGCCACGCCCCTGCGGGCAGCCCACCATGCTCCTTGATGTGTCCCAGCCCCGTCCCCGCCTGCTCTCCGCCCCTCAGTGCCAGAGCATGAAGCTCCATCACTGCTTGTATGGATTTTATTCCATCCAAATTTTAAGCAAACTGTCCTGATTATCACAAGCTAGACCTAGTGGACAGATCACAGCACAGTTAATATCCTTCAGTTAATATCCTCTCCAATTTTTTGCAGTCCAGTTTTCATCTTTCAAAAAAAGTCCAAACAAAATATAGCTTTTATACTAATGTCGTGTGCTTTTTATATATACTTTCTAAAGTGCTCAGAAACCTATTTTGGCATTAAGCAATAGTTATACAAATAAATCACAGCAGTTAGCCAAATATTAATTTTATGCAGTTAAAAAAAAAAGTTTAAAAGTGTGTAGATTTCTGCAGAAACAGGATAGAAAGGTCATATGCATGAACACATGCCAGGCAGAGAGCAGAAAAGGAATCATCCTTCCTTATTCTGTAAAAAGTTTCACGCTGTCCCTACCTGCCTTTCACAAGGCCTCAAGACGTTTCCTCCTCTATTAATCTCCTTATCCTATCTCCCCCCTTCTCTCTCTCACTCTCTCTCTCTCTCTCTCTCTGTGTGTGTGTGTGTGTGTGTGTGTGTGTGTGAGAGAGAGAGAGAGAGGAGAGAGAGAGAGAGAGAGAGAGAGAGAGAGCAAGCATATAGATAGTCATAAACCTCTAGCTCTGTTACGGGGTCACCCACTCAGTCAATTAGCCGGCGACATTTCTGTGGGTGAAATGGTCTGTGAAAACTGGGTGACTTACACGACGGGCATGGAATTAGCAGGAGATGTAGCAATGACATGGTTCTCAGCCTGACAAACGACACAGCAGCGGGGTGTTGATCGAGGGGTGTTAGGCTCTGCCAGGGAAAGGCAAGACTCCACCAGCGTTTTCTTAACTTGAAAGATTTGACAATTGGGACAATAATTTATTTTATTTGCCAGAAGAGATGTTTGCTGTTTGTTTGTTTGTTTGTTTGTTGCAAAGTTGCAGAGAGGGGCATGCAATTCCTGGACAAATCCAGTCAGCGGGTGCTGACGTGGTGCTTGTTCCTTCCTGCATTACAAAGTCTTCGAATCAGAGCCTGGGTGACCATCTGTTAGGGACAGCTTCCAAGTCTAGGTTCTTTGCATTGAGGAGGGTGTGTGCGTGCCTGTTAATTTATTATTTAGTTATTAAGAGATTTATTACCCAACCCTTTGCTGCAAGGTCCCAGGGTGGGTGAAAACAACCATGTCACCATTCAATACTGAAATCCAAGAAAACACTTTAAAGCAACAGCAATGGCCAAAGAATGTACCTCAGGCCATAGGCCGTCCTACCTCCAAAAAGGGTATTTGTAGGGTTTGAAAAGGTTCAGGAAAGGGCAACCAAAATGACCAAGGGGATAGAGTGACTGCTGCACTAAGAAGAAAGCACTGGGGGCTTTTTAGTTTAGAGAAAAGATAAGAGAAAAGATAAGTAAGAGATGATGTCACAGAGGTTTATCAAATGATGCATGGCTTGGAGGAAAAGAACACAGAAAAGTTTTTCTCCCTCTCTCATGTCAACAGAACCAGTGGACATCCTAGGAAGCTGAATGTTAGGAGACTCAGGACAGATAAAAGAAAGGACTTGTTCATATAGCAGAGTTGATGAGTGGAACTGACTCCCATAGTTGCCAGTGGCCACCAACCTAGATGGCTTTGAAAGAGGATTGGGCAAATTAATGGCGGAGAGGGTTACTGGTGGCTACTAGCCATGATGGCTATGATCTGCCTCCACAGCTGGAGGCAGAAATGCTTCTGAATACCAACTGCTGGAAACCACAGGAGGGGAGAGAGGGCTCTTGTGCTCAGGTCCTGCTTGTGGGTTTCTCGGTTGATAAGAGCATGAGACTCTTAATCTCAGTGTTGTGGGTTCAAGCCCCACACTGAGCAAAAGATTCCTGCATTGCAGGGGGGTTAGACTAGATGATTCTATGAACTACAATTCAACGTAGTCCATAGCAGCCAGACTCTACTCATGTTCTACCACCACTGTCAGAGGCAGTGACTCTGAATACCAATTGCTGGGAATCACAAGTGGGGAGAGTTGTGCTGTTGCATTCATGTCTTGCTTGTGGGCTTCCCATCATGGGCATCTGGTTGGCCACTGTGAGAACAGGATGCTGGGCTAGATGGGCCACTGGCCTGATCCAGAAGGCTTTCCCTTACATTCTTATGATAGAGGCTATCTCACAAAATTTCCCGCAAATCTTTACTATTGAAGACCAGTGCTTCCAAGTTTCAGCAGGGAGGGAAATGCCTTCCTGTTGCTTCCATGAGGGTGGCAGAAAAATTAATTACCCTAATCATTTGCATTGGCATTTCTCTTGTCGGGGGCTGGAGCACCTCAGGCCCAGAGGCCAAATGTGGTCTTCTGAGTCTCCCCCCCCCCCCCCCCCGGATACCTCACTCATCACCAGCCCTGCTTCCACACCCTCCTTGAGTGTTTTTGGCTTGGATGAAATGTGTCCTCAAAATCTGATCGTGTCTCTTGCTTGCCTGGGTGGATGATAGAGAGGGTATGTTTGTAGAAACTAACCAGCACCGAGGGCTTTCTGGCAGTGCCCTCATTGCCAGAAGTGAAGCTACAGGGAACCAGGCACAGGGCCGTCTCGGTAGTGGCACCTGCCTTGTGGAATGCCCTCTCCCATCAGATGTCAAGGAGATAAAGAACTACACAACTTTTAGAAGACATCTGAAGGCAGCCCTGAATAGGGAAGGTTTTTAATGTTTAATGTGTTTATTATGTTTTTATATATGTTGGAAGCTGCCCAGAGTGGCTGGGGTAACCTAATCAGATGAGCAGGGACAAATAAATTATTATTATTATTATTATTATTATTATTATTATTATTATTATTACTACTACTACTACTACTACCGTTGTTGTTGTTGTTGTTGTTGTTGTTGTTGTTGTTGTTGTTGTTGTTATGAGGCAGGTGTAACATTTATATTCTTTGCTCCACCCACCTTCCCCTTTGGCACCGCCCACCACTGGCATACAGTCCTCAGGAGGTCACCCAGAAGGGAATGTGGCCCTCAGGGCTGAAAAAATGCTCCCTGCCCCACGTCTTTCAGCTCACAAGGCACTCTTCCTGGCCTGCTGTTCTTTTCTCACCCATCCATCGGGGTGAGGCTGACTGCGCGAGCGTATAGTTGTCCACGCTCGAGTCCTGTGAAAGGGAGCAACCCCCCCACCCACCCACTTCACACTCCAGCGACCGCACTGGTCCATTAGCTTTGAAGAGCTCGTTAGTCAATTAAAGCTCCCCTTTGTTTATACTGAATGGGCTGTTATAAGAAGCGGAGGGCAGGCTGGGGAAGCTAATTCTCTTTTTATGACCACAAATCTCTCTCTCCCCCACCCCACCCCACCCACCATTCCCGGTTCTGGAGCCCACCCCGGAGGCTACACGAACACACACACACACCAACAAGCCTGTGAAACATGGATTAGGTGTTTTATGCAACCATGGGCAGTAGATTAAAGGTTTCAGATAAATAAAGTGAAGCAAAAGCCAGATCATTTTCTTTTCTGTTAGTGGCACTCTGAAAACACTCCAATTCCACCTGTGTTTTAAATGAAGTTAGACTAAATTTTATCTTTAATCACAGGAATACCTGTTAGGGATTCAGGAGACTGGGCATGGGACTCTGGTGAACTATCCAGAAGCTAATAATAATTAGCACTCTTGAACCCAGCATTGCTTGGTAATTCTTAGAAACCCCCAAATCTTTGCAGTTTTGAAATCTGGCTAAAATCAATGCAGTTTTGAAAGGTACAGTCTGCAATCTTGTTTCAAAACAGCATCCAATTTTATCCAAACATAGTTGAAAACCTGCTCCTTGGTCTTCAGAACCGCTGTGCAAAATTTGGTTATGTCCTCTCAAGAGGTATCCAACTGCAGAGTGAACAAGCAGATAAAATATACCATAGAGAAGGGGTAGAGAACCTTTGCCCCCACCCCAAGATGTTGCTGGACTACAACTCCCATCAGCCCCAGCAAGTATGGTACTTGCCCACAGCTGGTGTAGAAAATAATACCAGCTGAAGGACAGTAATAGTACCAGTGCAAGAATCTTTCCCAACCCTTCCTGGAGATGGTGGGGACTGACACCGTGAACTTTGGTAGTAGCAGATTCTGGGTTCTATTTATAACATGGAATAATATTTACTGAATTTATAAGTAATTTGGTACACAAGCAAGGTCTCCAAGTGACCTGCAAGCATTTTAAAGAACTGTGCTCAGAGCCCTGACCACTGCCCAGCCACTCACAGGGACAGATGCGGCAGGCCTCTTAAGGGTGTGCCACATCAGTCCTGTGAAAGGCTGGCCGTATGAAAGCTTTGTACAGTAAGGCTGGTTAGGTACTGGATCTGTGACTTTTAACATATAACCTGCAGGCTCCACCACTAAGTGATGGGTCCCTTTGTATCATCACTAAGAACATAAGAGGATAAGGACCTAAGAGCCTGCTGAATTAAGCCAATAGCTCATCTAGTCCAGCATCCTCTTCTTGCAGTTGCCCTGCTGGGAAAACCGCAAGCAGGACCTGAGCACAAGAGTCTTGTCCCTCCTGAAGTTTTCAGCAACTGGCATTCAGAAGCACTTCTGCCTCCAACTGTGGAGGCAGAGCACAGCCGGCATGGCTAGTACCGGTAGCCATCAATAGCACTCTCCTTCATGAACTCAAGCTAATTCTTTCATATAGCCATCCAGGTTGGTAGCCATCTGTTGCTATTCAAATTGGTAGTCACTGCCTCCCTGCAGGAGTGAGTTCCATAGTTTAGCTTTGCACTGTGTGGATCAGTCCTTTATTTCCTTTGTCTTGAAGCTTCCAACATCCAGGAGGAAAAACTTCCCATTGGGGCATTTGGTTGACCCCCTTGAGGACAACGGACGGTGCAGGGCTAGATGGGCCAGTGCCTTTTAGTCTGGCTCTCTAAGCATTACAAAACCCTGGCTGAATCTGCTGGACGGGAGATAAAGGAACAGTTTGCTTGTGGCAGGACAGGCTCTCTAAAAGCTCTCCAATATCCTCATCCAGCACCTTAGATTCAAAGAACAATACCCTGGTGGTGAATGAACACAAACAAACACACACACACACACACACACACACACACACACACAAACCCAGGTTGTGCATCCATTAACCAACCATTTCCCCTTCCCCCCGCCCTTTCCCTAACACACGCCCACGGTTTGAAAAGTCTGGAACGCAACTCTTTTTGCCCACATTAATTGCTTCGGGGGCCCTCTCCTCAGCTTATAGCTGCGGCCTTTTTTTTCTTGGGAAGAGAAAAGGTGCACACTCCAGTTTCCCATACAATAACAATTAAAACACACACACACATGCATACACACAAACAGAGAGAGGGTGAAGTTAATAATTTGACCATTTGGCAACATATGGGAGGCTCTTGAAATTGCCTACTTAGGAATAAATAACAGATGGTAAAAGACGAGCATCGGGAAAAGCACGTGCCTCTTTATTTCCAAAATATAAAATTTTAAAAGGGAGGCAGAGAGCGACAGCATCCGGTCTCAGAACCCTCTGCAGAATAATTCTTTCTGACTCAACACAGCTTTGGATCTGCTTTAGATGGCGTTGTTGTTGGGTGTTTTTTATTTTTTTTAAAAAAAAGAACTGGGGAGGAGGGAGAAAGAGAGAGAGAGAGAGAGAGAGAGAGAACCTCAAGCAATTTTCTGGTTTATACACCGAACTGCTCTTTTCCTCTTGATTGATTGAGCCCAGTTGTCAAGCATTTCCATAAAGTCGCAGGGAAAGAAAAGGTCCCCTGGTGGGCAGCGAAGGGGCTCTGATGCAAAACTTCTAATATGTTTTATTGAAACTTGTTCTTCAAAAAAAAAAGCAGGGAATAAAAGGCATTGGGACGACGACAAAAAAGCATTTACTTTGTCTCTCGAAGGAGCTATTGAAGTGAGGACAAGTTTCTGCCTTCAAAGTGGATGACAATTAACATCTAGGTAATTACGGGCCTTTAAAAAAAAAAGGAGAAGGGGAGAACTATCCTTACGCCCCAAAAACCGAGGATAGGTGGAAGCCTCCTGCAGGGGGTGCCTGTAATTGCTGCAGTAACGAGCAGGCGAGATTGCGCTCAGCTAAAATCCAAAGTGGCCTTGAAGGTTAGAAAATTAAAGGTTCGTTGTGATGAAAGAAGGGGGGAAATGACACGTTGTGAACGGTGGAGAGAGAGAGAGAGAGAGAGAGAGAAGGCAGAATGGACGGCAGTTTTTTAAAGCACTCTGGAAGGTTTCAGTCCCACCCCAGCCCCCAGGGGACATGAGCAAAGCAGCCTCGATTTCACAGGAACGGGGTGCTCAGTGAAGGAGTAACTGTGTTCCAAGTTTGAGAAGGGGAAATGAGGTGGTCAAGTCATAGAATCATAGAATTATAGAGGTGGAAGGGACCCCAGGGGTCATCCAGTCCAACCCCCTTAATGCAGAAATCTCAACTAAAGCATCCATGACAGGTGGTCATCTAAACTCTGCTTTAAAAACCTCCAAGGAAGGAGAGCCCACAACTGCCTGAGAGAGTCCGTTCCACTGTCAAACAGCTCTTACTGTCAGAAAGTTCTTCCTGATGTTTAGTTAGAATCTCCTTTCTTGTAACTTGATGCCATTGGTTTGAGTTTAACCCCCTGGAGCAAGTTTGCTCCATCTTCCATGTGACAGCCCTTTGGATATTTGAAGATGACTATCATCTCTCCTCTGTCTCCTCTTGTCCAAGCTAAACATACCCAGCTCCTTCAACCATTCCTCATAAGGCTTGCTTCCCAGACCCTTGATCATCTTGGTCGCCCTCCTCTGCACACATTCTGGCTTGTCAATATCCTTCTTAAATTATGGTGCCCAGAATTGGACACCGTACTCCAGGTGTGGTCTGACCAAGGCAGAACAGTGTGGGACTATTACTTTCCCTTGACCTGGACACTATAGGTGTTGCTGCAGTGTAGAATAGTACCACTTTTTTTTACCTTCAGCCCTGTAATAAAAAATCTGAGGGGGCAGGGCCCCCCCCCCCAAAATTGATGGGCGTTGCCATTCAAATGGTGTGCATGCATCACATCATGATCAATTATGCAGCGCAGGGCTTACTGCCCCCCCCCCAATTCAGGTTGCCACCCCTGGCCTTTGCTAACCCTGCTCTGAGTTCAAGACAAAGGAAGAGATTTCAAAACGTATACTCTGAGTAAAACTTATTTGAAGACCATTCCGAGGCTGCAGCAAATTTCCACATGGAAGCACCTGCTGAGAATCTGAAGTAGCAAAATCCTGCTCATGACCCTTAAATCCAGCCGCAACTAGGGCATAGAGTCAGAGGCTCCAGAGGCATCAGCTATGAAGCAAGGCCAGGTTTAGAACTTCCAGCCAACTGCTGCAGACCAAGTGACCACAGCGCCCGAGGCTGTCAGGCAGGAGGCCCTGGAAGAATGTCCTGCACTAGAAAGGCCGAGAGCTCAGTGGCTCAAAGGCCCCTGCTTCCTGTGGGCCTGAGAAACCAAATGCCTCTCACATTGCACACTGGGAGGCAGGCTACAACATGGGGAAGGGACATCTGTCTGGCCTTTTAAGAACCTGAGGTCCTTCTTCTGAGCCTAGAAGAGGCAGCCCAGGGGCAGAGGCTTAAAATGCCTCAGGCTGCTCTCAATGGCGATGAGAGCAAGTGGCTCCTTTATTACTATATTTATTATTATTATTATTATTATTATTATTATTATTATTATTATTATTTATATACTGCCTATCCCCCAAACTGGGGCTCAAGGCAGCTTCCACAAATTGAAACAACACAGATAAAAAAACAAAAAACTAAACTAAAGACATATAAAAGACCATTATTTTAAAAAGCAATCAAACCCAAATAGGATAAAAACAATATTTTTAAAAAACCCCAAATGTATTAAAATACAGATAACAGAAACAGCACAGCACAATTTAAAGCCCCATCCTTAAGAAACAGTAAATTCTCAAAGAACAAAACAGTGGAAGGACAAGGAGGGAGCCAGACTGGCTTCTCCAGGAAGGAAGTTCCAAAACTCCAAAGAATCATACCTTTAATTGCATGAATTAACAGGGGTACAGGAACGAGGGGAAAGGACTAATTCAGGAGACGGGCGAATTCTCCTACCTTGGCATATTCCATGAGGTCACTTCGGCCTCGAAAGCGGTTGTAGAATTCCGGCATTCTCCAAGGAGCAATGATCTGCAGAGAGTGATAGGAAAGAACTTGTTATTGGAAGGGGGGGGGGGGGTTGTCAGCAAATATGAGTTTGGTAGAATCGGGTTCCAACATAAAATCAAGGACAGAGTAACCAATGGCTACTAGCCGCAATGTGTTCCATCTCTACTGTCAGAGGCACTATGCCCCTCAATACCAGTTGGTGGGAATCACAAGTAGGGAGAGTGCTGCTGCACTCAGGACCTGCTTGTGGGCTTCCCATCATGGGCATCTGGTTGGCCACTGTGAGAACTAGGATGCTGGACTAGATGGGTCACTAGCCTGACCCAGGAGCAAGGCTCTTCTGGTATTCTTCTTCCAGAAGTTGGAGTTCAAGGACAGGATCCACTGTTAGTCTTCCTTATTCAGAGACATGGCTAACTTAAGAACATTCATTCCACTGAGTCTACTCTGAGTAGAGCTTGGTAGAATATAACCTCAGCAACATTTGGAAGATACATTATAGGCCACTTTCACACCATACATTCAAAGCACTATGATGCCACATTTAACAGCCACAATTTCCCAAAATAACTATTGGAGCTGTGTGAGCTATTTTCATGATTATATGCATTTTTATGCACACTTTACCTCTAGTGTATGCATTTTTATTTATTTTGGGGGGCACATTGCTTGGCTGGAGTAGGGCAGATTTCAGAGTGCAATTTCCAAAACGTGCAAATTTGGGTTGGTTCACCTATAAATGAGGCCAGAGTTGGATTTCTCCCCCTTAGACCTGGCCCACAAGGTGAAGACCAACCCCTTGGGGGCAGTGGGATTACCTGCTAAGACACATGGGGATACTTTGAAAAGCTGGTATCACTGGATCAAGTTCATCAGTTTTGTTGAATCAAACGACATAATTTTAATTGGATTTTCAATAAATGCTAATTCACTGTTACTGTTTTGAATCTTATTGCGTTATTATCTTCTTTAGTGGGTCATGCAAACTGCCATTCGGAATAATGAGTTTATGGAACCAAGGTGATAGTGGCCTGGGAAAGTTTGGGGACCACAGCTCTGGAGACTTCCCCCAAAACCAGCTCCTAGAATGAACCCTTGCCTGGAATAGAGAGAGTTTCAAAGCTCTTTTGGATAGCCAGGAGCACTGGCCATTAAGCATCCCCTGCTCTCCTGCATTAATCTCACCAAACAAAGGTAATCCAAGATGCTCTCAAGCTGTTACTGTAACTTAATGACCTGCCCAAGGCAAGGTGCAATTCAGGTGTCCATTTCGCCTTCTCCAGTTTGGGTTAAAACAGGAGGCCGATTAAAAGATCAGAACAACCCATTCGAAAGCCAATACCGTAGATTTGACAACCAATTTTTTGTTTTTTTATGTAACTCAGAAGAACTGACTTCGAGTTTCAGTTGTTCAGCTGGGAAGGGACATCAGCTAAAATAGGATTGCCTTCAGATGGACATCAGCAAAAAGGGGGGGGAATTGCGTGTAAGACAACAGAATGGAATTCTAGAGTATATTGAAGCTTCAGGGTTCAGGCAATTAACAGGTTAGAACAATGGTTCCCAAACTTTTTCTGGCTACCGCCCTCTTGGTTCCATACACTGATCTCCAATGCTCCCTACCATATAAAATAGCATTATTCAGAACAGCAGTTTGCAGGCCCCACTTAGGAAGATAACAGTACAATAAAATTCAAAATAGTAACAATTAATCGCACATTTATTCAAAATCCAATTAAAACTATTTAGTTGAATTAATTAAACAAAACTGCTAAATTTGATCCAGTAATGCTAACTTTTCAAAATATGATGGTCATTTACATATCCACCAGCACCCTCTGCTGCCCACTTGCCTCTTAGCACCCCCACATGTAATCTTACTGCCCCCCAGGGGGCAGTATCACCTACTTTGGGAACCACTGGGATAGACTAATAATGAAGGCCACATTTGCACCATACATTTAAAGCACTATGATTCCACTTTAAACAGTTATGTTTCTGCCCCTGCCAAGAATTCCAGGATCTGTAGTTCGTTATGGGTACTGAGAGTTGCTAGGAGTTGCTTCCCCTCCCAGGGCCACAGTTCCCAGAGTGGTTTAAACAATGAATCCCTCATCCTAGGGAAACTCTGGGAATTGTAGTTCTTGGGAGAGGAACAGGGGTCTTCTGCAATCACCAGAGAGAATAAACTCCCCCATCTCATGCTATGAATCAGCATCCCAATTGAGGTCCAATTCAGTTTGATTTTCTATTCTCCCCTAAAACAAATGACCCCTCCGAGAATTTATCAACTTTGTTTTGATGGGAGACCATCAGTGCACTGGTACCGCTCCTTACCTTGATCTGAGGGCAGATGGCATAGTAGGTGAGCTCAAAGCGAATTTGGTCATTACCCTAAAAAGGATAGAAGAATACAGAGTACAATCAAACACTCCTGAATCACAGGCAGGTTTCAAATCCTGCCATGCTGATCAAGGGCTAGCAATTTTTTTCTGTCCCACTGTGACTGATTGGCTGCAGACTGACTGAGGTTCACTAGGAAAGTTGAGAAAGGCCAGCTCTTCACGAGAGCCCCCAATTGCTTCCTTTTGCCTACTTTAAAGCTTCTAGTCCTCATTGCAACTCTTTATGGGGAGATACATCAATAACTCTTGATTTAATACCTGTACAGACCTTCTTTTCTCTAAATTAAAAAAGGTATACTTAAGGTTTGGTTTACACTGGCATCCTATAAAAGGGTCTTTTAGCATTTAGGGATGGGCAAATCTGTCAATTTTGGTCTCTTATTTATCGGATTGTCGACATTTCCATAGAAGCTGGCAGTTTTCTAGTTTAAAAAAATCACACAAAGCCCATACTTGTAGCAGTCCCATGCCACTTCAAATAGCCATTGCTCCCCTCAAAGAATCCTGGGAACTGTAGTTTGTTAAGGGTGCTGGTAGTTGTTAGGTGATCCCTGTCCTCCTACAGAGTTGCAGTTCCCAGCGTTCCTTAGGAAAGGGGATTGATTGTTAAACCACTCTGGGAAATGTAGTTCCGTGAAGGGAATAGGGGTCTCCTAACAATTCTCAGCACCCTTAACAAACTACAGCTCCCAGAATTCTTTGGGGGAAGTCATGACTGATTAAAGTGATATGATACTGTTTCAAACAAAGCATTAATCAGAAGAGTGGAGGGAAGAGGCTAATTAGCATCATGGCACATGAAGGGGGAAGAAGGTTAACCTGTTCCACTATCTGCAGGAAAGTTTCGAGTGCATTCTGGATATTTAGGTTTATGCACGTAAAGCAGATTAAAGTGTTCTGTCACCCTGGCTCTAAAAGAGAGAGACTTTTGCAGTTAGGAGAGCGAAGGGGAATGCTTGAGAAGAGTGGGGTGAAGAAATGATTAATGGGAAGATGTGTAAAACCCTGCCAGCAAATCCAGAGATCAGCAGGATAGTACACCCTCATTGCAAACAAACACTCCTATATTGTATAACCTCCCTGGAAACAAATGATAAAACATACCCATTAAGGTCTGGGCATAGCCTAACCTCTCCATTGGTTTTGTTACAAGCAAATCAGGAGGATATTCAATAAATAGGTCGTCTGGAGTAGCCCAGAGTTCCCACTTGCGACTCACAAGCCGTAGGAAGAGGTAATAAGTGTCAGGGAAGGCACCTATGTTTTAATGAGAACTGTAGCTAATGGCTTGATGGGTTCCCCTGTACATCAATGGGCATGGTACACCCCCAGACAGTGTCTTTCTCTAATTAACCTTCTCAGTGAGCGTGTAATCCCTCGCCCATCTGCTTACCATTATTGCAAAAGGCAAATACTGGCACAAAGCCATCCCAAAGATGGATCGTTCCACTCAGTTATCAACCAGCAGGGCTGGGGTCTGGTCTGTTTGATGTCACCAGCTGCACATACATCTCACAATTTCCGAAAGCAAAAAGTGTGTCAGATTCCAGTGGGGAAGGGGATCTCTGCTTTGATTAGTGGTCAAAGTTTCTAGTCCCTGTGGGACACTTGAAAGAGCTTCTGGTCATCATGGTTCAGAATTAAGGGCTGGTTTAAATAGGAACATGGGAAGCTGCCTTCTCCTGAGTCAAACCATGAGGTCCATCTAGCTCAGTGCTGTCTACTCTGTCTGGCAGCTGCTCTCCAGAGCTTTCAGGCAGGGAGTCTTTACCCAGCCCTGCCTGGAGATGCCCATGGGGATTGAACCTGCAACTTTCTGCCTGCAGAGCAGGTAGCCTACAACAGAGCTAAGCCCCTTCCCCTAAAAGTTAAGATTCCAGTCTTCCTAGTTCTGAATAAAGGATGGGAAATATACAGGAAGCTGTCAAACCATTGCACCACCAGTATTGTCTACACTGACCAGCAGCAGCTCCTTGGGGTTTTAGGGCAGGGAACTTTTCAGCCCTACCAGGAGGTGCTGGGGATTGAACTTGGGGGCCTTCTGCATGCAAAAGCAGGTGACTTCCCAGCCTTCCTGTCAAGGAGAGCTAGTGTGGAATAGTGGTTAGAGTGTTGGAATAGGACCTGACAGACCAGGGTTCAAATTGCTGCCTGGCTGTGAAGCTCACCAGGTGACCTTGGGTTGCCACTCACTCTCAGCCTAACCTGCCTCACAGGGTTGTTGTGGGGATTAAATAAAGAGTGTGAGGACTTTCAGCAACTTGGAGGAAAAGGTGGGATTCCAAAAAACAGTCCCTTTACACGGTTTCAAGGTGAGGAGATAACTCAGAAGGTCCATAGTCTGGAGCAGTGCTTCCCAAACTTAGAAACGACTGCATACCAATTTTTGAGAGTTTATAGCCTTACCATCGCACCCCTTCTTGGGTGGAGACAATTGGGGGGTTAGTTGGGGGGGCATGACATTGGATCTATCACTGTCAGCCTAGACTGCCTCACAGGGTTGTTGTGAGGATGCAAGTGGGGAGCAGGACAACCATGTGCCCCATCTTTGAAGAAAGGCGGGGTATAAATGTAATCACAAATAATAAACAATGCCCATGGAAATTAGGTGGAGATGTTCTTGAGGAGAGGGCTGGAAAGAGAATACAGACGGCTAAACTTGTTCCTGACTGCAGGAGCCTCCAGGGACTATTACAAAACACTCCGGAGGAAACATCTATTAGAACACTCATTTCCCTTGCAAGCCCCAAACAGCCCCATATGCTGCCCAGCCGCAAGGTCCTGCAGATGGTGCACGGTGCATTAAAGAAGTTGGCAATGCAACCAGAGGGTAGACTGCTTTGGAGAGGGGGAATCAGGTTACTGGTTCCCCTGGCCTCCCTAACCATTTCCCCTACGAGAGAATGGTTGCAGCATTTGGGACATTTCCGTTTAGAGGAAAGACAATTAAGAGGTGACACAACAGACATTTATGAAATTATGCATGACACAGAGAAGGTGTATAGAGACAGGTTTCTCTCCCTAACAGGATTTCCCAAACTTGGGCCTCCAGCTGTTTTTGGACTACAGCTCCCATCATCCCTAGCTAGCAGGAGCAGTGGTCAGGGATGATGGGAATTGTACTCCAAAAAACAGCTGGAGGCCCAAGTTTGGGAAACCCTACTCTAGAACACGTGGCAACCCACTGAAACTGAATGTTGGAAGCTTCAGGACAGATGGAAGAAAGTCTTTATGTAGCGCACAGTTAAACCATGGAACTCACTTCCGCAGGAGGCAGTGATAGCCACCAGCTTGGAGGGCTTTAAAAGAGGATTGGGCAAATTCATGGAAGGGAAGGCTGTTCATGGCTACTAGCCACAATGGCTGTGCTCTGCCTTCCACAGCTGAAGGCAGCGGTGCTTTTGACCACCAGTTGCTGGAAACCACAGGAGGGAATAGTTGCTTTTGTGCTTGAATCCTGCCTGCGAATTTCCCATTGGGGCATCTGGTTGACCACTGTGAGAACGGGATGGCAGTCCATCTCCCCTGTACGTCCAGGGAGATTTTTATTATTATTATTATTTTGAGCTCACATAAGCCGCTGTTTATTTCATTCCTCTCAACACCCAAGCAGTGAAGTTAATGGACTGAAATCAAAGGGGAACAGAGATCAGAGCAGCCTTTAATGGCCACGAAAAACTTCATCCCTGATTCACAAACAGTCCACAGGCACTCCTTGGAAGGATGCTGGGGGTCCATTGCACAGTCTCTCTCTGCCCCTGCTGGATAGTTCCTGCCTTGTCAAGCCAGAGAAACTCTGAGTCAGCAACTTTAGAATGGGAAGGGTTTTTAAAAGCACGGTTTCATTGCACCCTCTTGTGGAAAGAAGCCCGCTATACAGCTTTCTAGCCCAACAACAGAAATAAAGAGCACTTATTATTTCCATATTGATTTCCAAATTATTTCCGAAGTGAGACTGAGAATGAGCATTGTAACTTCACTAGAGTGAGATGTGAATGGGTGGCTTCTTATTTTATACCCTCTGTTTTATAAATTTATAATTTAAAATTATAAAACAGATATGGTAGAATCAAATAATTGTAGGGTCGAAAGAGACCTAAGAGGATCATTTAGTCCAGCCCCCTGCAAGGCAGGAACGACAGCTGGAGAATCCCGGGTTGCTGAGAGCCACAGGATGGGAGTTTGCTTTTGTGGTTGAATGTTTTGTAGTTGTGTTTCCCACACACATCCGGTCAGCCAGTGTGAGAACAGAATGTTGGACTAGATGGATCCCTTTTGGCCTGACCCAGAAAGCTCTTATGTTTTTATGTCCTGGGATTAAAGGATCATCTAGTCCACAAATAGGGAGACTGTGTGGTTCTCCAGAACTTGTTGGACTATAACATCTTGTTGGGCTACAATCCCTGATTGGGCACCAACTCCCATCAACCACCAGTCAGCATGGCCAATGCCAGGGATGATGGGAGTTGTAGTCCATTAACATCCAGAGGCCTCAGGTTCCCACTCCCTCTGCTCCCACCCGATTGTGGCATTCCCTTTCAACTGAGTTGTGCACACCACTGCTATCATTCCAGCTTCATCGGAAGACACATTCATTTCTCTGGGCATTTGGAGAAACGGTGACTGGGGTTTGATGGCCCAGGATTTCTTGTCTGTAATACTGTGCAAACTGTTCCCCCTGAAGATCTCCACATTGCAGAGCAGGTGCCCCAGGAATATTAGGGTTCCTCAAGCGGTTGCTTAGCATGCTTCCATGGTTAAATAGAGGAGCCAGCCAGCCAGCAACTCCAGGGCAACAGATGGACTCTCCCCTCTGCCGGAAAGCAGCTTAATTTTTAACCGAAAAAGAAAACAGGCTGTCCAGACTTGCAAAAGCATGGCATCCAGTCTTCTTGAACAACCCCAAAGGGCATAGTCCGAAAAGGCTACATTGTCTTCCTCCCACACCTACCCCAACTTGGGATGGGTTTCATGAGAATTCCAGGTCTAGTTTTGTTTTTAAAACAAGCTCCTAGTTCTCATGTTTGTGCAGTGCCATTTTAAAAGGCTGTCTTTTGATTCAATAAGGCTGCATACACATTTAAAGCACTTTTAAAGCAAATTTCCCAGCAGCCCAAGAGCCCTGGGATCCCTAGTTTATGCCTTACAGAGCTATAATTCCCAGTAACCTTAACAAATTACAGCTCACATGATTGGGGGGTGTACTTTAAATGTCTGGTGTGTACACAGCCTAAGGGTTGATTAGGTTGCTCTTTCATGAAACCCCCGTCCTAAATTATGGGCTGTTTTTGGCAGAGCACCTGTTTGACATGTAGAAGTTCCCAGGTTCAGTCCCTGACATCTCTAGATATGTAAAGGGACACCTGACCGTTAGATCCAGTCGTGGACAACTCTGGGGTTGCAACGCTCATCTCGCTTTATTGGCTGAAGGGGCCAGCGTACAGCTTCCAGGTCATGTGGCCAGCATGACTAAGCCGCTTCTGGCGAACCAGAGCAGTGCACGGAAACGCCGTTTACCTTCCTGCTGCAGCGGTACCTATTTATCTACTTGCACTTTGATGTGCTTTCGAACTGCTAGGTTGGCAGGAGCTGGGACCGAGCAACGGGAGCTGACCCCGTCGCAAGGATTTGAACCGCCGACCTTCTGATCGGCAAGCCCTAGACTGTGGTTTAACCCACAGTGCCACCCACATACTAGATAGGAGCTAGTAAAACTCTGGAAAGCCACTGCCAGTCAATGCAGACAATGTTGAGCTAGATGCATCAGCAGTGTGGCTCAGTATAAGGCAGATTTATGTTCCTATTTAATTCAGTCCATTATACTATGAGGACTAGAATCTTGGGTCACATCTACATCATACCTTTAAAGTACCCTCAAGCCCTTTGAATAGGCATGGCTTCCCACAAATCCTGGGAACTGTAGTTAGTTTGGGTTCCTGGGAACTGTAGCTCCATGAGGTGGTCTGCTTAGCAACTCTCAGGCTAAGCAGTTGAGGCCACTGAAAGAGCAAATGGGGCACTGCCCCCAATCTCAGCCAATATGAACATAAGAAGAGCGTGCTGGATCAGGCCAAACACCCATGCATCCTGTTCTCACAGTGGCCAACTTGATGCCTGCAACAATCGCGCAAGCAGGACCTGTGGGCAAGGGCCCTCAACTCTCCTGTGTCTCCTAGAAACTGTTATTTGGACGCATTGCTGCCTCCAACTGTGGGGGCAGGGCAGAGCCATCATGGTTAGTAACCACTGATATCCCTCTCCTCTATAGATTTGCCTTATCCTCTTCTAAAGCCATCCAAGTTAGTGGCCTTCACTGCTTCCTGCGGTTGTGAGTTCCATACTTTAACTATGCACTGCAGTGCTCTTGTTCAAGAAAAACATGAAGTTGTTACAGTAAGTCGCTGGGCGACTCAGGGCAACCGTGAACAGATGCTGGTTTGACAACAGCCACATTCATCGCCCGTGGAGGTGCTAAAAAAATAAGGCAAGCTGTCTCCCTAGCTTGTTTGGGGGGTCACCCCTGGTTCTGGTGCAGGTCAAATAAATATGCCCCTGCCTCCCTCGTTCTCTTAGATTCAGGTGGATGACTAGGGCAGCTTGGAAAGGCCCTTGCAGAAACACACACGTGTGCAACAGTAGAGGCCTGGCTGCAAAGCTTACAGCCTGCTGCCACTACACGGGATAATGATTGAAGAAAATGAAATACGAATTGGCCCTGCCCCATAGCTTGACCAGTCACAGATAGGAGCTAGGTGGAGTCATAGATCTAAAAAAATGTGTGGACTGACACATGCCGGCCTTTTTCCGTTTTGACCTGAAATGTTCGTTTTGGGCTTCTCAGAAGTACGTAAAGGCAAGAAGGGCAGGGGGGATGCCGGCCCGCAATGGCACTCACCTGAGAGGTGCTGGAACTGCACTCCAGCACGCTCTGGCTGAATAAAAGCATTGCATGAAGAAGTCATTCCTTTTATCTGTCCTGAATCTCCCAGTATGTGCTCAGCCAGCTCCCACCTGCCTACAACCAATCCAGGGAGTGGCACCGCCTGACAGCTTCCTTGTCTTCCTTAAGTCTCAGTGTTGTCCTTGTAGAACTCAGCAGAGGAAAGATGGGGACAGAACTGGAATCAGCTGGCTCTGGTGCCACCTACTGCTGGGTTCCTGCCTTACATCCCACCAGTCTCAATGAGCACCAGCCATCAAATGCTTACCTTGCCTGTAGCTCCATGGGCAACATACTGGGCACCTTCTTTCTGCGCTATTTCCATCTGTTTACGGGCAATGCAGGGCCTGGCCAGTGAGGTGCCCAGGAGGTATCTGTCCTCGTAAATCGCGTTGGCTTGGACCGCCAGCCAGATGAATTCCTCCACAAACTCTCTGCTGATATCTTCAACGTAAACCTGAGACCGATGGAGAGGAGGAGATGGGATGGGATTGTTCCCAGTTATTTATCAGAAGCTGGAGGGAGGCACATTTTGAACTCAGAACCCTGCCAAGGGGTGATGGGGGCAGGTAAAGCCTGCCCCAACAATTACATTAATCGTCTGACACCCTGATTCAGGTGCCCGCCCTCCCCGCATCAGAAAGTTGGCAATCCACACAACAGCTATAGAAGTACAGTGTTAAAACTGTAATCCAAGGCTGCATTTTACAAAATAATAAATTACAAAGAGTACCTAGTAAGTATATATTGGGAGTTAATGCATAACTAAGCTGTGCTCAGTGATCCCAAGTGCAATCTCTGTGGTGCAGGGCCAGCCCAAGATATTCTGCTGCCTGAAAACAAAAAAAATGGCATCCCATCCCATCCCCCACCCCACCCCACCCCACCATGCAACCTCTTGCCAGAGAGGGTGAGGTCAGCCTGGGACTGACTTTGCCTGGCTTCAGCTTGGGCAACAGTTTTCCAGTGGTCCCCTTCAGTGCCACTAACTTGAATAAAATATTGGGGAGGGGGGCACTGCCCAACACCCAACCGGAAGGTCAATAGAAGGAGGGAGGGAGGGAGGGAGGGAGGGAGGCTGGAGCCAAGTGAGTGCAGCCCAGGGAGAGGCCCCCAGCCCAGTGTAGCCTTCCTCCCTCGCCCAGCACTCCCGAGGCCAGGGCAGTCAGGCACCAGGCATGGGAGGTGGCACTGCCTGGGCTGGGGCCAGCACTGAGAGGCTCCTGTTGTCAGTGCTGGGGTTTTGTTTTGTTTTTGCTTGCCTGGCTGCTGTTCAACAAGCTGCAATTGGCATGGCCACCGATTGGCAGCCATGTGAACTGCAGCATGATGACAGTCTTAGATTTTATGTCTATAGGAAGATTTATACTTTGAGAGTATTTCTGTGCTGCCATTGTAGGCAAATTCCTCCCACGCCATCATTTCATATACATAGCTGTAGAGGCAACTTTCCAAATAATTCCCAGAGCAATCCACTTGCAGTGCTTCTGACCTGTTAATCATGCATGCATAACATTCTCTCCCATCAACCTGACAAACTAACCCTGCAAATTAGGCCAGTCTGACAGCTCTGTGGAATTGCAACCCATTTGATTGACTGTCAGCATGTGGGGGGTGGGGGCTTAGGAATCACCTTTTCGGCTCCCAAGGAAAGTGCTTTCTTTCTTGCCTTTTCAAAATCATCCTCTTGTCCAATGTTGGCCTGGAAGAGTAGACACCATGCCATATATTAATATTTGTTTTGGGGTAAAAGGGGCAGGGAGATGGAAGACACACAGGTCAGATTCTTTGCTGAACTGTAGCTAATCCAGAATTTCGGCCAACACTGACCCAAGATTTAACCAAGTCTTACTGCAAAATAGAAGGAGGATACTGTGGAGTTGGAAAAGGTTCAGAAAAGAGCAACCAAAATGTTCCCCTGTGAGGAAGGGTTGCAATGTTTGGGACTTCTTTGTTTCGATAAAGTGGATAGAAGGGGGGAAAAACATTTCCCCCTCTCTCATAACACTAGAACTCCAACAAAGCTGAATGTTGGAAGATTCAGGACGCTTAAAAATATGTCCTTTTTGCAGTGCAAACTATGGAACTTGCTTCTACAGGAGGCATGGATGGCTGCCAACCTAGATGGCTTTAAAATAGGATTAGACAAATTCATGGAAGAGGATAAAGCTGGCCACAATATCAGTAGCTGGAAACCACAGGAGGGGAGAGTTGCTCTTATGCTCGGGTCCTGCTTGCTCAGCAGCGTAGCAACCCCCACTGGCACCTGGGGGAGACCAAAGTTGTTGAGCTTTTTTAGGGCAGCCACCAGAATTCCATAGCTGCTGATTTCAGGGATGGGAAGTGGCTCTGCCCCCCTGCAGAGTCCGAAATGCCCCATTACCATCATGCCACCCTGAAGCTCCCCTGCTGCCCAGAATCCCACCTCCAGATGCATAGCATCCACCGTGCCACACTACAAACCTCTGTGCCCATGCCACCCTATGCCCCCCACACACACCTGGGGCGGACTGCCCCCGCCAGCTAGCTACACTACTGTGCTTGCTGGTTTCCCACAGGCATCTGAGAGGCCCTGGTGAGAACAGGATGCTGAGTTACACCTATAGCCCTTCCTCTCCTGGATCCTGCTTGAACTCTACCTTGTCAACTTACCAAGTAGGCGATGACCTTGTAGCCTTGTTCCTTCAGCCAGACCAGGATGCACGAAGTGTCCAACCCCCCGCTGTAGGCAAGGACCACGACGCCTTTGCTCTGAGACATTGTCTCTATCAGTAGAAACAGAAACGATTCCCCACACTGGGTATCAGACAGAGGTTGGGACAAAGACTCTCCAGTCCCCTCCCCCCCCAACAACAGTGGTCATTTCAGTGGTGGCTCCAGAGCCGCAGAATGCTCTCCCCAATGAGGTGCACTTTTCTCCATCATTATTAAATTTCAGGAGGAACTTGAAGGCCCCAGGGAATTCGGTGGCTGAGGAATACTCTTCTTGGCAACCAGGCACATCCCTATTTCATTGGAATTTTTATCCCAGGGATGGGAAACTCTTTTTTCCTGCCTGAGGGCCACATTCCCTTCTGTGCAACCTCCCAGGGGCCAGAGGCAAAGGTGGGTGGAGCAAGGAATGCAAATTTTACATTTGGATAGTAGGCTAGTTTCCATAGACACACTCTATCACATCCGTTTCTCTAGCCTCCACCCAGACAAGGAAGAGGCATGATCAGAGTTCAAGGACACATCCCATCCAGGGAAAGAGACTCAAGGAGGGTGGGGGGCAGGGCTGGTGGGGAAAGAGGCATAGGGAGGTCTGCGTGTGGCAGAGGAGGAGGTGGTGTAGCCTAGAGACTGCCCCAAAGTCCATAAAGACTTGGAGGGCCACATACAGCTGTGAGGGTTCCTCACTCCAGAAATTAGACCATGAGTCCACCCCTGTTTTAGACACCCAGGTCACACCTGCGGCATGCACTCTGATACCACTTTCCCCAAAACCACAGGCATGCCTTTCCCTCAAAGAATCCTGGGTACTATAGGTTGCCAAGAGTTGCCCAAATTCCCCCTCAAAGAGCTGCATTTCCCAGGGTTCTTTGGGAAGAGGGATTGGTTGATAAAACTACTCTGGGAACTTCAGTCCTGTGAGGAGAATTGGGGTCTCCTAATGTCTCTCAGCACACTGCTGTTCAAAGCAGTACGAGGATGCAACCTCTGTTCCAAAGGCCAGTTTGAACAATAAAGTTCTTAAAAGACATCTGAAAGAAAGCAGGGTGAAAACAGACTGCAGGCCGTCTGCAGCCCAAGAGCTGGAAGGTGTCCGGCTCTGCTTTAGAGACCCATAAGGCTGTTTCTACCATCATTTGTCCAATTAAAAGTTTGCGTTTTTTACCCCTCAGTGGGCTTGGCACATTGTGTAGGTAGCCTCGTTGGCACCATCAGGCCTGGCATCAGCATAAATGATTGAGAAGACCAAACAAAGACCTCCACAGTTCCTGCTTTGGACAAGCAGCCTGGACTGCATTTTCAATTCCCTCTGTGTGCAGCCTGGGATTTATTTGGAGGAGGGGAAGAAGAACGAATGGGGGTACCAGTTGCAGATGGAACAAAAGAATAGCCACAATCCACAACTTTTCTGGGTTTGCTTTTTGCCAAGTATTTAGGGGCTTCTGTACAAGCCAGCTCATGCAGCATGGTGTCAGGACCCGGGAGATTCAGGTTCAGTCATGAAACTCACTGAAATGCCCATGAGCCAGTCCCTATCTCTCAGCCTAACCTACCTCTCAGGGTTGTTAGGAGGATAAAAGGTGGACATGTCCTGAAGAGTCAGTGTGGTGTAGGGGTGAAAATGATGAATTATTTGTCTATTTCTAAAAAATATTTATATACCACGATTTCATATACAGGGACCCAGGTGGCGCTGTGGGTTAAACCACAGAGCCTAGGGCTTGCTGATCAGAAGGTCGGCGGTTCGAATCTCTGCTACGGGGTGAGCTCCCGTTGCTCGGTCCCTGCTCCTGCCCACCTAGCAGTTCGAAAGCACGTCAAAGTGCAAGTAGATAAATAGGAACCGTTCTAGCGGGAAGGTAAACGGCGTTTCCATGCGCTGCTCTGGTTCGCCAGAAGCGGCTTAGTCATGCTGGCCACATGACCCGGAAGTTGTACGCCGGCTCTCGGCCAATAAAGCGAGATGAGCGCCGCAACCCCAGAGTCGGACATGACTGGACCTAATGGTCAGGGGTCCCTTTACCTTTATTTCATATACAGCAGTACGTAAAACCACACAATAAAAACCATTATAAACAATTAGAATGAGAAAGATGTGTTTTCAATTCCTTGCATAAGTCTGACGGAATAGAAAAGTTTTCAGCAGGTGTTTAAAAGTTGGCACAGAAGACGCCCGCTGAATGTCCAGAGGCAGGGAGTTCCACAGGACTGGGCCAATGAAACTAAAGGCTTGGCTCTTTGTTCTTGTCAAGTGAGTCTCACCAGCTGAGGGAATAGCTAACAACGCTTCTGCAGAGGATCTCAACAGCAGAGCCGGGATGTAAGGGTTCAAGTTGTCCCTGAGGTATACCCTAGACCTAAGTTGTTCAAGACTTGGTAAATTAATACAAACCTGGTTCAGTAATAGATGGGCAGCCAGATCAACCTAGATTAGCCTACTTTGTTGGCACGGGCATAGCCAAGGGGGAGGGGGCAGCTGCCCCCCTAAATCAATAAAAATAATACAAATCTGAGGTTTTGCCCCCCAAAACAAAAGCCTGACCCCCCCTAACAAAAATCCTGGTTATGCCCATGTTTGTTGGGGTGTCATGAGCATAAAATAGGGAGAAAAGAAACAAAATATTCCATTTCCAGAATCAAAGCTGGCTACAAGCAGATGATAGTTACTGTGAAAAGTATCTTTCTCCCCACCCCACAATTTGCTGGATTTAAATGCAACCCATCCACCAGCTAGAACAGAAGGCAAATAAGTTCATTACAAGAGGCTCCCTTTACTGAATATAGGGCAGAGCTGCTGGCGAATAACATTCATCAGAAGTTTTTCGTTCTACTTTCCCCTTAAAACTGAAGGAGCACCAAAAATGTTTGCTTTGGAGGTCTCTACAAACAGCCCTGCAAGGTAGCACCTGCTCTTTGTTAATGCATTTTGTGGGCACTGGGGGAAACTTGAATCGGAGGCTTCCCAGGTCCCTTAGTGGCTATCACTCACTCCATTTCCTTATACCTTTATGATACGAAAGCTACAGCTGTCAAGTTTCTAGTTCCACCTATTGCATAATGCATAGCAGCCCTGCTGGCATTTATGTGTAGCTACCTGAGGCTAGGTTTAAATGAGGGACTGAAGATGCCCAGTCAATGGGGATTCACAACGTTCCCAGCTGCCCTAGTGAAAAGCAAAAGTCCCAGAAGTACTCTCACACTTTCAAACAGGTTAAACATATACATGCAGTCCTATTCAGATTATTTTTCTACATTGCATTTATCCACTTTAAAACATAGTTTCAACTCTTCTTTCCTTATCTTCCTGGATCTTAATCTCCTCTTTAAAAGAACCCCCACCCCCTTTGCAATTAATCTCCTTCACCTACTGTAAAATTTAGAAAACCCTCACTCACCCCACCACAGGGAATCTGCCACAGATGGAATAGTGCCACTCAGCACACAAAACTATGTGTGCCTCTCCTAGAGAGCCACCCCAGATTATAAACCACAGTCACTTGTTTAGGGTGGGAGGAGCCAGGAATGACTGAGGTGTGTCTACTCTCAAACGGACTGCTCTGCATACTGCAGACCTCCCTCTTCATTCATTCACAATTTCCTCTCTAAATTGGGTTATGGAGTGAGGAGGGTTTTAAAAAGGCAGTCTTCCCCAGGGATTGAAAGGCCCCAACAAAGACCTCCATAGTTCCTAAGGAAACCAAGACTTATGAGGAACAAAATAAAAAATAAAAAAATTCCTTCCAGTAGCACCTTAGAGACCAACTAAGTTTGTTATTGGTATGAGCTTTCGTGTGCATGCACACTTCTTCAGATACACCAATAACTTAGTTGGTCTCTAAGGTGCTACTGGAAGGATTTTTTTTATTTTTTATTTTGTTTCAACTACGGCAGACCAACACGGCTACCTACCGGTACCTATAACTAAAATTATGAGGAACAGTTGAGGGAGTTGGGTATGTTTAGACTGGAGAAGACGAGACTGAGAGGTGATATGAGAGCCATCTTCAAATATCTGAAGGCAAGTGTGTTTTCTGCTGCTCTAGAGGGAAGGACCCAAACCAATGGATTCAAATGACAAGAAAGGAGGTTTCAATTAAACATTGGGAAGAACTGTCTGATGGCAAGAGCTGTTCCACAATGGAACAGTCTCCCTTGGAAGGTGATGGGCTCTGCTTCGTTGGAGGTTTTTAAACAGAGGTTGGATAGCTACCTGTCAGGGATTTTTCAGATGGGATTATTGCATTTCAGGGGGTTTGACAATTGGCCCCTTGGGTCCCTTCCAATTCTACAATTCTGTGATTCTGTACTTTGGACAACAAGCCTGACAGAAGGTATTATATAAGAACTGTAGTACTGCCAACTTGGGGGGGAGCACTCTTCTGCCTTTAACAGGAGCCAGGCAGGTGAGCAATTAGCAAGTGATGCTCTTCATGGGTTAGAGGGGGGAAAGTGCTGAAGAAAACTTTATTTTCTGTATGTCTGGCTGTGGGTTTAAAGACACAGGAGCAGGGTCAGGAGCAGAATTTGGTAACCCCCTTGTCAACAGAAGATCCATGGCTCGTGATTGCTGGCTCAAGGCCAGAGAGAGAGAGAGATCATGGCCTGCTGTGCCAGAGTGTCACCTGTCTTTTTTGGCACCTGGGTGTTGACACGGAGATATTTGCTGACTCTGCATCCTTCACAATCCAATCCCCCTTACTTATGCAGTCTTGTGGCTTCCAAACTCTGTGTGCTGAGTCAGCAGCAGACAAAGCAAAGGGCCAAGGCACACAATCTTGCCTATTCTGGATACAGCCGCGGGAAATCCCCTCTGTAAACACAGAAGGATTGCCCTCTTGGATCAGACCCCAAAGTCCAAGCAGCTCACATTCCAAAAGCAGAACATTTGATGCTTTAGGAAGTTCAAAAGCAGGCATAACTGGAAATAGCCAGCCTTCCCCCCCCCACCCCGCCCGCTCTAGGGATGCAGAGGTAAGAAATTCAGTTCACAAGGAGATAAATCTATCTTGTACTTTGCAAAACAATATGCAAACTGAAATGCAGCTATTCTTTGAAATTCAGACTTATCCAAATTTTGCAGTGCAGCTTTCCAGTCATGTAATACATGGAAAACCGCATGTGTTCATTACAGTGTTCATTAAAATGCACACATTAGTGAAAATAACATGCAGAATGGTGGGTGGAGTATCACTGGGTTCATTTCATTGAAAAGAGAAAATTCTGAAAACTTTATAATACCAGGTTATTTACTGGTATATAGATTAAGTAGGTGGGAAGTTACTCTCTAATGTGTCATGAACTTTACCATTATTATTATCATCACAGTCAGAATTATAGAGTTGGAAGGGATCCCTAAGAGCAGGGCCGGATTTAGGTTTGATGAGGCCCTAAGCTACTGAAGGTAATGGGGCCCTTTATATGTCCAGCTGTCCTTTGTCAACAACAAATTGTCGCTATTTTTTGTGTTGAATATATGCTATATGGCAATTTATGGACCTAATAGGTATCTAAAGCCATTTGCCACTGTTGCTGTATGTAGGTTTTATTTTATTTGTTTTTTATCTTATATTTTGGAAATGTACATCCAGGTGGTTTTTTCCTTTAGTTTTTTTGGGGGCCCCCAAGAGAGTGGGGCCCTAAGCTATAGCTTGTCTAGCTTATACGTAAATCCAGCACTACCTAAGAGCCATCTAGTCCAACCCTTTGCAATGCAGGAATCTCAACTAAAGCATCCATGGCATATGGCCATCCCACATCTGCTTTAAAACTTCCAATGAAAGAGAGTCTACAATCTCCTAAGGGAGACCATTCCACCGTCGAACAGCTCTTACTGTCAGAAAGTTCTTCTGATATTCAGTTGGAATCTCCTTTCATATATCCTTTCATTGTTTCAGGTCCTTTTCTCCGGAGCAGCAGAAAACTAGCTTGCTCCATCTTCCATGTGGCAGCCCTTAAGTTATTTGAAGATGGCTGTCATCTCAGTCTTCTCTTCACCAAGCTAAACATGTCCAACTCCCTCAAGCATTCCTCATGAGGCTTGGTTTCCAGACCCTTGCTCCCTTTGGTCACCCCACTCTATGCATCTTCCAGATCTTCTTAAAACTTCCAGGCATGGAAACTCAGGTGAAACACATCTCAGTCCCTCCCTGCCCCTTGTCTGCAGATGTGCCTCCCTAGCAAATTTCATTTAGATACCGAGAAACACCAGCACATTTTGCAGATTTGCAAATGTTTTCCCAGAGTAAATTTGTGAGCGTGTGTAACCCCCATGGCCATAAAAGGCAGAGGTTCCTTCTATGCTTTCCTCCAAAATTGTTGTGAACCGCCTTGTGATTTTCAGATGAAGGGTGGTATACACATTTAATTATGATTATGATGACAGTGAAGTGTTGCCTAGAGTAGGAAAGGCTTAACAATGAGGATACCTTAGAAAGGTGGCTGGGGACAACCCCAACTGTGCAACATCTAAATAGAGTCCTTCTCAAGCTTGAACTGTGACCCTGAGGAAGCAGACATGGAACATAGGAAGCTGCCTTATACCATTTGGCCATTCCAACTCAGTATTGTCTACACTGACTGGCAGCAGCTCTCCAGTATTTTTGAGAGGGTGTCTCTCCCAGTCCTAACCTGGAGATGCCAGGCATTGAACCTCGGACCATTTGCATGCAAAGCAGATGCTCTGCCACAGAGAAGGTGAAGGAAGCACTGTTGGAAACTGGTTTGGATTTAGAGGGGGCAGCGAATCACATTGCTTACTCCAGAGAGCTTTCTGTTCTGGAGCTGCTGAATGACTTCCCTTCGTTCGAAGCCACTTCATAAAAGCTGTCCTCTGTGGGGTCTTGCTGAGCAAAATGAAATATCCTTTCACTGCTTGGGGCTGCTGCTGTGTGGCACCAGGCAACACCACTACGTCAGTGGGAGATGCAGTTGCCTAGCAACCCCACGGATCCATCTCCTTCTAGGATTTGAATCCTGAATGAAACAGCAAAGACGCACACTCACCAGACAACAGCACTGAAGCACCTTGTGGATGGATGGACAACCCATTCTTTGCACCTTACATTTGTCAAAGTGAAAGCCCAATTAATGTGTTACATGAAATGAACCAGGGGTGTGTGTGAGAAATTCCAAAGGATGTCAGGTCCTACCACTGGTAACTCATGGAGACCAAAACAGGGTATTGTGATGCTGGTGCAAAGTGGTAGCCTTATGTACGGTACTGAAGTGGGGGGCTGTCCCTCAAAACTAGTTCTTCTACAGCCGGTCATCATCACCATACCTCCTGTGCTATCAGAATGCTGGTCTCTCAGGAAACCAAGGGCATTAGATTACATGTGCCCTATAGGACACCACAGTAGTCTAGAGGCAAATTCAAAAGTGCAGGGTCCCTTCATGATATCCACAGCAACAGTTCTTCCTTGTCCACCATTGCAGCCCTCAATGTTCTTCCCATGTAGGAAGAGGGACCCTAGGAGCCCATCCTCAGTGGCTGGCTTTCATTCTGATTGGCACCAATCAGCACAAAGGGTGTGAAGACATCTTCTCAGTGGCCAAAGAGCTGGCATCTTGAAAGCCAATAGGGACACATCGGGCTTTATAAAAACCCTCACATCCATGTCAATCCTCAGAGTAGCCACAGTTGGGCATGCCTTGCCTCTTCCAGAATCTGATCCTGCCCCAACCTCCCAGCCTACCTCTGACCACATTTACTTCTGGCCCTGTGGGAACTCTGGTGTTTGCAGGGTCTTGACAATGAAGCAGGAATAATCGGACCTACTGTTATGTAACCTGGCAATGTGTCTACTTCATGAATACTGTGTGCTGTTCTAAGCAGGCCTTCTCAAAATAGGGTATTTAAGTGCTACTAGTAAAAAAAAAAAAAACACTCCCCACCCCCCAGTAAATAAAACTGCCAGAGGGCTGGAACATTATTTTTTTCTGACTGAAAAAGGTTATATGAGCTCTAGCCTAGGGGTGGGGAACCGACTAATAGCACAAACCTATCCTTGTCCACCGGGTGGGAGTCGACGTGAGAAGATTGGTGCTCTCACAAAGGAAAGGCCTTTGTGTAATGAGGAACACAGTTGGGTGAATAGAGACCTTGTTATCTCTCATGCACACACAGAAGACAGTTGTGCCCTGATTCCTGGAAAAACTTGGGGGTGTGGTGATGAAATAATGTTCTCAACCCTGTCTGAATTGGGGGACTCATGCAGTACCCCCAAAATGGCTGAAATAAATTCAGACGATACAGAAACCTGAAACTGATATAGATACTGTTCAAAGTATCAGAACATGAGAGTCTGTTGGATCAGGCCACTGTGGCCCATCTAGCCCAGCCTCTTGTTCTCATATAAGCTACCGAGATGCCCCAGTGGGAAAACAGCAAGCAAGAGTAGTCTGGATAGCTTAGTTGGTGTGTGGTGCTGATAATGCCAAGGTTGCAAGTTCAATCCCTGTATGGGATAGCTGCATATTCCTGCATCGCAAGGAGCTGGACTACCGGTATATGATCCGCAAGGTCCCTTCCAACTCTACAATTCTATGATTCTAAGACCGGAGTACAAGAGCCCTCTCCCCTCCTGCTGTTTTCAGTAATTGGCTTTCAGAAGCATTGCAGCCTTCATCTGTGAAGGCAGAGCCGAGCCCCTGTGGCTAGTAGCCGTTGATAGCCTTATTCTCTATGAATTTTCCCAATCCTCTTTCAAAGCCACCTGAGTCGGTGACTATGATTGCCTCTTGTGGGAGCAAGTTCCATAGTTTAACTATGCATGTTGCTCTTTAACACCTATATTAAGCCATTGGATGTGGTCATTAGGAGTTTTGGAGTGAAGAGGGACCCAGAGCCTAGGGCTTGCTGATCAGAAGGTCGGCGGTTCGAATCCCCGCGACGGGGTGAGCTCCCGTTGCTTGGTCCCAGCTCCTGCCCACCTAGCAGTTCGAAAGCACGTCAAAGTGCAAGTAGATAAATAGGTACCACTCCAGCGGGAAGGTAAACGGTGTTTCCGTGCGCTGCTCTGGTTTGCCATGCTTTGTCATGCTGGCCACATGACCTGGAAGCTGTACGCCGGCTCTCGGCCAATAAATCGAGATGAGTGCCGCAACCCCAGTCGGACACGACTGGACCTAATGGTCAGGGGTCCCTTTACCTTTTATCATCTATATGCTGATGACATCCAGCACCATCTCCCTGTAACATCTGAATCAGGCAGGCCATTCATTCAAGTCCTGACCTGGCGTCTGGACGAGGTGATGGGCTGGATGGCAGCCAACAATCTGAAGCTGAATCCTAGCAAGATGGGACGCCCTGTGGGTGCATGGGTCCAGATGACAGGTCAGTTGCCTGTTTTGGACAGGTTTGCAATCCCCACCCCACCTCCAGATCAGGGTGCCTTCTAACAGTTTTTGCTCATATAATAGCTACAACTATCCCTGGGCAGGGCAGCAGCTGACCTCAAAGAACTATCACATCCCAGTCAGGATCAACACAGAGCTTCATTAGCCCTCATGGGGAAAAGAGGAGCCTGCCAATCCTCCAGGATTACATACAGGAGCTGAGCAGGCAACATCTCCAAATAGAGGCCCAGACCTGAAAACGTCCCATTCCTGAGAAGTCAGACTCTTCACATCAGGTATTTCCAATGTTGTGCCCTCCAATGTTGCTGGGCAACAACCTGCATTATCCCTGACCATTGACTGTACTGGCTGAGACTGATGGGATCTGTAATCCAGCAACAGGTTACCCATCTCACATGACCAGCCAGCTATAAAAGTGTTCTGCTTCATGTTAGCCATTAATGTTAGCAGCTCCCTGGGCAGGTATGGAATTTGGAGCGCCACAGTAGCAATGGCAGGAACAGGACTAGGCCTGGAGTTGGGAATTTATCCTTGACAAAGATGTGAGCCTGTAGCCCTGCAGATGATATTGAACTACAAGTCCCAGCAACCCCTGCAAGCATGGCCAATAGTCAAGGAAGATGGGAGTCAGACTCCAGCAACATTCAGAAGGGCACAGGTTCCCCTTCCCTGACCCAAGAAGGAACAATTATTTATTAGAGGAACTGAAGTTGAAATCTATGTTTAGTGAAGCCAGCTTCACATGCACAGGATTATGGCCTAACCACAAAATGAGTAAGAACCAATTTTGGAGGGGCCTAGTTGAAAGTTAGAGAGAAAAAGAGCTCCAGATAAGATGCAAAGAGGCCTCTGCAAGTACAAATTGGGCTGGGTGACATTTTCCAATGACTATGGTTGGCTGAGGTGCTGGGGTGAAAGAAGAGGGCAGAATAAAGTGTGTTTCATCATGGAAAGTTCTCACAGACGTTTTGGAATCTGACCTGTAATGCATTACTAAGTAAAAGTCTAATTGAGAATCTGGTTTGAGCCTCTGTATTGAACCCCTAAAGTGATTTTTCTCCCACAGGATCCATTCGCCACCATGTCATTACAGGGTTCTGCCCAAAGTGAGGTTGCAGCTAATTATTAGAGGTTTCCCCCCTTAAACAAAACTTCCAAAGAATCCCGAGGAAACTCATAAAAGTATTGAGAGGAACTAGCTAAAATTCCCCAGTGGTGAATTAAAACAGAAGAGAGTTAGAGAAAGATTGGATGCTGCCAACGACAAGTAAGAAACCAAAAGCCCACAAACAAACAAAAACAGAGGTACTATTATCACCATCGTCATTATTATTACTTCCTTTCAGAAAGAACTGTGTTTTTGTTGTCGTTTTTTTTAAAGCTCCAACAAGATTGGCCACATTAACACTTCTTTAGTTTCATGCAGAGAGAGAGAAAAACTTGGGGTACTGGATTGTTTCATCATTCCTCTTTTACAATGTAGGCAAAATGGCAAAATGAATGCAGGAGGGGGGCAGAAAATAAAGAAATACAAAAGAGGTGGGGAGACAGCATTCAGAGGGTGCGCTGCAGACATCGCAAGTCCCAGATGCAAGGCCTGCCAAGAGCAAGAGGTTTGGGGCCTTTTGGGGTAGGGCGATGGATATATGGACGAAAGACAATATAATCAGAGGGCACATTGACCCCCTTCTACCCCAGCCAGGCAGCACAGCAGACATATATAAGTTGTAGGGATCTTTCTTTCTTTCTTTCTTTCTTTCTTTCTTTCTTTCTTTCTTCTTTTTGGCTTAGATTTCTTCTGTGAGGGACAACACCCCTGCAGCATGAGGTTGTTTTTTTTTGTTCTTTTTCTGAGACACGAGACAAAAAAATTATACAGCAGCTTTGACACACAAAAAACAGCAAATAAATAGCTACCGATTGTTCAGAGGTCATTCAAAAGAAGAAAAAGCGTCTCACTTTTCCGTCACGCAAACACACAAAAAATGAGAGTGTACAATAACAATGTCACACCCCAAATAATCATCATCATAATGTGTGTGTGTATAGCATTGCAATTTGAACCACAAACCCAAATGAGGATGGACATCAATTTCAAATGGATTTTTAAACCCCCCCCCGAAACACACACACGTGCGACACCCCCAGGATTTTAAAAGCAAAAGCTTAGCTGCGATTAAGCCATCCACTCTGACAGTTCCGGTCCAGTCCAGTGGCGCCCTGACAAAAGACGTCTTAATGGGACCCTAAATCTCCAGTCTGCATGATTCTCCCCCCGCCCCCACCCGTAAGAGATTTAAAAATGGTGCTCGTTCTTAATCCATACAAAACAAACAAAACAGAATATTAACATGTGAGAGTATTCTTCATGGCCCCAAGGGAATGGCGCTTATCTTTTCATCATCCTCTTCATCATTGCTTTCTCCTCCTCCGTCCCCCTCTTCTTTTTTTCTTTTTTCTTCTTTTTTTAATCATTGTTAAATGCAGACGCTGGCAAATGGAGATGACGAGCTGGTTTTTGAGCACAAAGTGGTTGGGTTGACGTCACGCTCCAAGCACACCCCTCTCCCACGTTTTTAGCGCGATGAGGGGCTGGCATACGTCAGGCGAGAGAGTCTGGTCTGAGGTGGGTGTTTGATGGCACTGGAAGGGGGTTCCTTCAGGTGTGTCTGAAAAAAAGGAAGCAGAAAAGCATTTAAAAGGGGGACAAAATTGGGAGTTACAAGCATTTTGACTTGATGGACATTCCTATGCTTACAGACTAAGGCAGTGATGGCTAACCTTGACACTCCAGATGTTTTGGAACTACAACTCCCATCATCCCTGACCACTGGTCCTGTTAGCTAGGGATGATGGGAGTTGTAGTTCCAAAACATCTGGAGTGTCAAGGTTAGCCATCACTGGACTAAGGCAACATTCACACCATACATTTAAAGCACAATATCACTTTAGGCAGCCATGGCTTCTCCCAAAGAATTCTGGGAACTGTAGTTCATTAAAGGTGTTGAGAGTTCTTGTGAAAACTTACTATTCTCCTCACAGAGCTACAATTTCCAGAGTTCCCTGCAAAGAGGGTCTGATTTGTTAAACCACTCTGGGAACCCCTCTATTATCACTCTAATGACTGTCTGTTTTAGGTTTTATTTATTAGTTCTAAATCAGATTTGGAAAGCACTAAGTTGGTCTCTGCAAATGGTCTGTTGATCCTTGGTGGTGTTTGCTGACTCAACTGACACAACAAACTTGCAATATGGACATCAAAAGCTTGCCAATTATTTGACCTCACAGGCAGAACCCACTCCTGTGACAGATTTCCAAACTCCCAGCACTTGCATTGAGGCTGATAAATGTGTTCTTTCATTGCATATCCAACTCAAAGGAGACCCACTGATATTAATGAACATGGCTTGCTTAGGTTTATTAATTACAATGTGTCTGCTCATGAGCAAGCTACCTGGATAAAACCCAATGTATTTTGACAAGCCACTAATCAGTAAATTATTCACAGAATGAAAATCTTGCAAATTAGACAATGGGTTGAGCAATGCTATCCTCATAGTCTACCTGTTCACCAAGTAAATGGGAATTTTATCAAACTCAAGAACCCTAAGAACAGCCTGCTGGATTAGGCCAATGGCCCATCTAGTCCAGTACCCTGTTCTCATAATGGCCAACAATATGGCTCTGGGAAACCCTCAGGCAGGACCTGAGCACAAGATAACTCTCCCCTCCTGAAGCAACTGGTAGTCAGAGGAAGCATTACTGCCTCCACCCATGGAGGCAGGGCATGGCCAGTATGGAATTAATTTGTCCCTTCCTCTTTTAAAGCCACACAAGTTGGTGGCCTTTACTGCCTCCTGTGGGAGGTCCAAAATTTAATTATGCACTGCATGAAGAATGACTTTTTAAAATCTGTCCTGAATCTTCCAACGTTCAGCTTTTTGAGATGTCAATGATTTCTAGTGTTATGCAAGAGGGAGAAAAACATTTCTGTATCCCCTTTCTCCATGCCATGCATAATTTTATAAACTTCTATTATGTCACCTCTTTCTCACCTTTTATCTAATCTAAAAAGTCCCAAGTGCTGCAACCTTTCTTCATCCCCTTAATCATTTGAGCTGCCCTTTTCTGAACCCTCTCTTAAAGAAAGCTGAGGATGTATTCCCCATAAATCAGGGAGGGGGCACAGCATCCAGATGTTCCCAAAGCAACACCCATCCCCACAGCCCCCCTCTATCTTTTTTTAAAAAATGCACCCACTTACCAAAGCATAAGACTGCAAGCTATACGAGTCCGTCATAGAGGGAGAGCGCCTGAACAATGGAAGGGTCAGCCTTGGAGCCCTCCTGGAACTCCTGCAGGGTGAGTTTTCCATCTGAATTCTAGGACAACAGAAAACATTGAGGGATCAGAGAGGATAATCAGAACAACTCTGTGAGGTAGGGGTGTGGGTGGGTGTGGGTGGGTGGGTGTGTGACTGGCCCATTATGGCTGAGGGAGGATTCGAGCTCAGGTCTCCCCAGCCTCACATTTTCTACCTCGTTGTGTATGGAGCCAAGCCATTTGGGCCTACCTAGCCCAGTACTGTTGACCCTGACTGGCAGCAGCTCTCCAGGACCATCAGGCAGGGAGTCTTTCCTAGTCTTAACTGGAGATGATGGGGCCTTCTGCATTTGAAACAGGTGTTCTACATGTATCCCTTTAGAGCCAAAGACCTCAATCCCTCGTGGGAAATCTTCTGGGGACCAGATGATCATGATAGGTGGGACCATATGCAAAAGAGGGTAGAACAACAGGTGTTGTCTTGTACATTTGAACAACCAAAGTCAGAGGATTGCACCCACACACCTCTCTCTACCCAACATGCAGGAAAACAAGAGGCATGATCAGAGTTCAAGGCTACATCCCTGCCAAGCAAAAACACTTCAGGAAGTTCTGAAGTGAAGCAGATAAGGACAGTGGTCTGAGGAGAGCCCCAAGGGCCAGATAAAAAACTGCAGAGGGCCACATTTTGCCCCTGGGCCGAGTTCCCTCTACGCCACTCAGCTACAATTCTCCCCCCTCCTGCAGAGACTGCCCGTACAGAGCTCCAGATCCGTTTCTGCCCACAGGGAGAGTTTGCTAATTGTGGGAATAAGCCTGATGACAGGGTTGAGGAGACAGTCTGCCTTCTGGACCCTCAAAAGGCACCCTCAAATTCATTGAAGCAGGACATGGGGGACATTGGTTGTGATCTCTGGTGTGAGAGGGTGGCAGGGGAAATGGGATTGGCAATTTCTGGATGGTTGCCTCAAGGTGAGACAATGTCTAGATGCATCTTACTTTATCCATCATGGCAAAAATCCGGTCCACCCGCTTCTCTGGAGTGTTTTCCTCTTCAGGGAGCTCCACAGTGTTCCCCTGAAGAGAAGGAAAGAGAAGAGAAGAAAAGAAAAGAAATGGGGGGGGGGTTCAGTCTCTGCCTCCTGGCCTAGAATGAAATAAACAAATAAACAAGGTTCTCCCAAATAATTCTGGGAACCTGTAGTTTGTTAAGGTGCTGGCCTAGGGCGGGGCCTGACAGGCCTACAAGAACTGCTGCGGCTGCTGCCACCCAGGAGGACTCCCCTGCTCAGCGCCTGAGGGCCCCAGTCCGGCCACTTACCACCTGGCCTAGGGTGGGGCCTGATGGGCTCTATAAAGGACCGCTGCCGCTGCCGCTGCCGCCGCTGCTTGGCAGAGAGGGCTCAGTTTTGTTTTGTTTTTGTTTAAATTTCTGTTATTTTTTATAACAGTTCTAAGTTATGAGTTCTAAGATGGCAGCGCGCATAGACGCAGTGGCTGCTCAGTGCTCTCCCTTATTTTTTTAGCGTTTCGTATGGCTTTTACTGCTGTTACTTGTGTTGAGTACATTTTTGGTTGGGGAAACAATTGTTTAAATGAAAAATGAATTTTATTTATTATTATTATTATTATTTTATCCAATTTCATTGTACTTGTACAATGACAATAAAGAAATAAAGAAAGAATAATGAAAGTTCTTAGGGTACCTGCTTATTCCTCTCATAGAGCTACAATTAATTCCCAGAGTTCCCTGTGAATACGGACTGCTTGTAAAACTACTCATAACAAACTCCAGCATCCAGAATTTTAAGGGGGAACCTTTGACCATTTAAGTTGGTATCATAGTGCTTTAAAGGTATGGTGTGAATTTGGACTAAGACTACAAAAGCCTTTAGAGGTTTTATTCACCCCAAGGAGTATAATTTGTAGCAGCCTGGGGGAAAAACCAACATAAACTCCCAACTTCCCCCATTTACAGAAGCATCCTTGACTGGTCGCCTGGAAATGGTTTGTGAATTACCCAGGTGACCAAATTTTGCTCCTCCAGGGTGGAGCCTAGCATTTGCCCTTCCCTCCATCCAGTTCCTCTTTCTATAAATAACAGCTGGAGTCTTACTCATATCGCATCCTGCTCTTTCAAACACTCACCACCATCTGGTAAATGGCATCAACGATGTCCAGCATCTCATTCCTAGTGATGTAGCCATCGTTGTCAAGATCATAAAGCTTAAAGGCCCCTGAAACCACAAGTAGAAGATTAGGGAGAGCTATGCTGACCTGCGGCTTAAAAGCCCTAATTAAATGTTAGCCCCGCCCTCATATAGGCATCATCTGGATGCCTAGATAGTGTGTGTGTGTGTGTGTGTGTGTGTGTGTGTGTGTGTGTGTGCATGCGCATGTGGGTGCTATGTACAGTCCTAGCAGAAGACTTTCATAAGCTGCTATCTGAGAGCAAGAGGGAAAGGGGCAAGATCCTGAAGGTGCCACATGCCAAAAAGGAAGCCTTAGCTCACATTGCAAAGGTCAGTTTTGCTCGGGGATGGATTGTGGGAGCTGAGCCCTAATTTAGAGTGTTGAATGCTGATGGGACCAGTTTTAATTTTCAAATCCAGTTGACCACTTACACCGCAGTTTCTCATCCAACGTCCCCCGGGAAGTGACCGACAAGGCTTGGATAAACTCGGAAAACTCAATCCTTCCATCCTGAGAACAACAGAAAAGTGATTTGGTAAGGCTGGAGCCACCTAGGATGGCCCAGGGCAGCTGGGCATCTCCAGGTAGGGAGGAGAGAAGCTCCCTGTCTGAAACCCTGGAGAGCTGCTGCCAGTCAGTGCAGATGTTATTGAGCTTGATGGAACAATAGCCCTGACTCTTATAAGGCTGCTTCCCAAACAAGGTAGTTTGTGATGACTGGGGAAGAGGGTGGGATCTCACAGTAGGAAAGGGCACCATGCACTCTGGCATTGCAGCAAGGGATAGAAGCCTCAATCTATTTCTGCTCCATGTTAATTCCTCACACACCCTTTCAAAAATCTATCCTGTCCTGCATCCAATTTAATCTGTGCTTGTTTTGAAAAAATATGCATGAAAATTCCTATTTAAATACGTATTTCAGGAAGTGTTTTATCCCCAAATAAGATGTTCCTAAGTGGAGTTTAAATTCTACATACACATTTGTAAATGCATTTTATTCCAAACTGCACTCACAAAATTTTCACATGTTTAAATTTGTTGAGCCGAGAGCTCTGTGTGTAATATTCTGGAGGATATTTCAACCCACACATCTAAGTCCAGGAGCTGCAAAATCCATGCTAGTTCACTTTGAGAGACACAGAAATCAAAATTCCTCAAGCACCTGGAAATACAGCGTAGTTAAGCATTGCTACAAAGGAGATTCTGCTGGAACTACCAAGGGCAAGCTTTCCCACCTGCCTTGCACCACTCCATGCTTGGGGTGTGTGTGTATTTTTGCTGCTATGTGGATGTTTTATATTTTATTGTCAGGCATCATTTCAGTTGTTCTTAGTGTGAGATGTTTGCCTTACATACATTTTGTTTAAATTGTGATATGTTTTGTATGCTCCACCACCACAGCTGGGGCACTAATGCTTCTGAATGCCAATTGCTGGAAACTGCAGGAGGGGAGAGAGGGCTCTTGTGCTCAGATCCTACTTTTTGGCTTCCCACTGAGGCATCTGGCTGGCAACTGTGAGAACAAGATGGTGGAGTAGATGGGCCATTGGAGGAGGAGGCTTTAGATGGCTACTAGCCACCATGGCGGTGCTCTGCCTCCCTGATCAGAGGCAGTAAACACTTCGTCGTCGTCGTCATCGTCTTCCTCTTCTTCTTCGATTATATATTGCCTTTAATGAGCATTCATTCCAATTTGTTTGCAAGGTTATACAACAGGGAGCATTCTTCCTGATTTGTTTGAAAGGTGTTGACACATCTTCCAGTTAGTCATTCATTCATCCCACTCTTTTCTATGCATTTCTCCATCATTCTCCAATACCAACAGTCACTGGGAGATCCAAAGGTACCTTTGCCATACTGGTTGCTTTTGATGTGTTGGGTGTTATTAACAGCTCAGTTTACCTTAATATTTCCTAAAGGTCACAGCTTCAATAGCTCTTATCTCAGAAGAATGCTGTAGTACTGGCCAATTGACTTTCAGTTTCCTTAATGACAAAAAGCAGAAAAAGGGGAAAGACACTTCACACCAATAATTCCCTTGTCCATTTAAGATTTATTGCCAACCATAAATCAGGCTTTTCACTGTCTTAGCCAGATGGGCAAGATATAAATAATAACATTGTTGTTATTATTATTATTACTTTAACTACCAATTTTCCTTCTGTTCTTCTTAATGACAGAAATTCGTTATTCCAAGTTTCTGGACTGTAGATTTTCACCAGCAGACAGATAAATCTCTCTAGTTTGCGGTTTTTCCTGTCCCAGAAACATTTAAGAAAGAGAGGGTGCGAATATTTCTACCCATGGAGGGTGTTTACATGGTGTTTCAGCACAATGTCACTCCTTAGCTTGCCAGCTCTTTCTAGCTCCCGTCCAAGCCTCCAGGTGCAGACAGCAGAAAACAGCCTTGATCAAAGCATTCAAGGTACTCCCCGATCATCCTTATCTCCAGAGTGATTTAATAGTTGGACTATCTATCTGGCTATCATCAATCACCGCATAATTATATTGTGTTAGTGGCGAGCTAACAGAGAGACAGCCGAACCACCATTCATCTCGCTGGAAGCCCACAATTCTCAGAACTCTTAACAAACTATGGTTTGAAAGGTTCTTGGGGGTGGATGTTATAAATGTATAGTGTGGATGCAGCCTAATGGAGGAATACCTTTTCTGAGATGGGACCTGCTATCTTCAGTTTTCATAGGTACTTTCTTTAAGTTAAATTATTCAATATATTTCTAGTCCACCCTTCATCAGATCACCCTCATCAAAATAATCCTTTCAAACAGTAAACACTTGTAAATATCAGTTGCTAGAATCTACAGGAGGGAAGAGTGCCCTTGTGCTCAGGTCCTGCTTTTGGGTTTCCCATTGAGGCATCTAGTTGGCTACTGTGAGAACAAGATGCTGGACTAGGTGGGCCATTGGCCTGATTCAGAAGGCTCTTCTTAAGTTCTTAGGCTCATTCTTAGGTTCTTAACTTGAAATGTTGTTGTATTTTATTCTGTATGTTGCTATGAGTCACTTTGAGCATGAAAAATGGAAAAGTGGCATACATATAAACTGATTCACAGTGGTGGTGGTGGTGGTGGTGGTGAGCATAGCCAGGTGCTGGGCTCCTCCAGTTCCCTCCCCACCTAAAAAGTAAAATAATCCACAGTTCTGCAAAGATGCTTACAAGAGTCACAGCCTTTGCTCAAGGAGGGGGGGGGGACGTTCCTCAGTGGGATAAACCTAATTCTCTCGGATCCCTTTTGGAAAGGAAAAGGGGAGCATTAAAATGCCAGAGGAGGAAAGTGGTTGTGGGGAGCAACTTAGAAAAGAGCAGGTGCCTGATTAGCATTTAGCTTTACTGCAGCTCTGCTGGTTTCGAGATGGTGGGGGTGAGTTTAATCCAGCCGGAAATGTTTAACTGGATGGATTGTGTCATTCCTGCTACTTTCACTGGATGGGGCAGTTGTCCCAGCAGAGGCTTTCCACAGTTGCACGACATGTCTTGCTTCCATCCCTCCTGCTTTGAGTGTTACAATTATTATTATTATTATTATTATTATTAATATCCTGCCTTTTTTGCAGACTGCTAGTCAAGTTGGGTTACACAAATTAAAACAATCTCTGATAATTATGATTTGTGGGGGTAGAATAAGACACAGAGGAAAATCAAAACTGACAGATTCACCAGTCCCTAGTGAGGGTTCAAACTAGGAATAAAACTACTGTATTTATTCTGCCTAAATAAGGCTACTGAAATGAAAGAAAGCTGATCACACATGGTTTTCTGCTTATGACAGGACTGTGAGCTTAGCTCAGTTCTGTAACTGCGAAAAAATCTCTAGACCCAGAATATGCTCAGAGGCACCATTCTTCTTTCATTTTAATGGCATGTCTTTTGTACCCTGGAGCTGGTATTGGTAGATGATATTATTATTAATTATTAATATTATTTATATTCTGCCTTTTTCCCAGACCAGGACTCAAGGCATCTTACAGAAATTAAGACAAAGATAAAATACAGAAGGCTAAAAACATTAAAAAGATAATCATGAAAAAGTAATTAATAGAATTAAATTAAATTAATAGAATTAAAAACATATAAAAACAAATCTAGTAAAATACAGATAATAAAAACAGCACAGCACTATCTGAAAGCCCTTTCCTTAAACAGTCAGTTCCCAGAGGTCTGTTGGAAGAACCTGCGGGTGGAAGTCCAACAAGGGGAGATCAGGTCTTGCTTTAAAGAGGGAGTTTTACTTAATCTCATTTCCTCCCTAATAACAACAGACCAATAAATGGGTAAATAAATAAATTCACCCCTAGGGACTTGAGCAGGCAACAATTTTCAGCCACCATGGAGCAATGGGATGGATTTTCCTCCCTTCTTAGACCTGCTGTGCTGGAAATCGTTATGGTTTGGAGGTGGGACATTGGCCCAGGGTTTGTCAGGTCAGGAGCATCCCAGACCCTGAGATTTCAGGGCCCAAATCTGAAACCAAGGTGCTGTCACAGGGGGCAGTGATGTCATGAGGGTGGGCCCTAGACATGGAGGTTAATTGGGACAGGGAAGCAGAGGAGGGCAGACCCTGTCAAACATCTACACTGTAATTTGCAGCCAGCTCCTGCCAGGCTGTAGCTTGCAAGCTGCATGCACAGTCATCTTAATAATTTTGTTTATTATAATTAAAGGCCCTCTCACCCACCTGGAGATTCAAGCCCTCTGCCTGCCACCTGGAGGCAGCCAGGCCAATCTGGAGACTTCAGGTGACACCTGGCAACTCTGTGTTTGTGTGTGTGTGTGTATACTTTCTACACCGGCAAGCTCCATTAATGCTTCAGAGGGGAGGATAAGGAAGGATAAGGAAGTAAGGGGCGGAGCGAATCACAGAGGAACGCAGTGGACTTACTTTGTTCTCGTCAAAGACATTGAAGACGAATGTGGCAAACTTGGTCGGGTCCCCAAAGGGGAAGAACTGCTTGTAGATCTTTTGGAACCCAGCAGCATCCAGCTGCCCACTGGGGCAGTCCTTGATGAAGCCTTTGTACCTGCGCAAGGAAGAAAGCAGAGGGGGAAACAGCTTGAAACATATCACCAAGGTGCCCCACAATATTGACAATGCGCTACGGATTCTGTTCAAGGTGGCTCTGATGATACAGCCTTGAGCAAGGGAGAAAGCAAGGGATACGGGGTTGTATCTGACTTGTCCTTCTCAAGAGTATACCCACTGAAATTAACAAGCCAATACCTTCGGTGGGTCTACTCTGAGTAAGACTGGCACTGGGTGCTGCTACCCATGGGATCCAGCTCCCAGGAAATCTCAGATTATACCTTTCCAGAGTTTATTTTACCAGCTGCACCTGGTGGCCATTTCCCTTTCCCAGAATGCCATTGGCTAATGTGTGGCTGCTTGAGGGCATTCCTGGGGGGCGAGGAATGGCAGCCACCAGAGGGGGGGGAATGTATTTCACAAAGAACAGATGGTATTGGGGAAAGGATGTGGCAGTAGGCAATTGGCAGTTTAGAATTGGCAGTTGGCAATTGGCAGTTGAGAATTGACAGTTGGGAGTTGGTTGGTTATTTCTGTTACTTCTATATTGACTGTGAAGGTGAGAGGTGTGGGGACTTCATGCAGACGCTGTCTGGAGGAGTTTGGAAATAATATTTGTTGTTCAAATGTTGCCAACCTGACAAGTAAAAAGAGTTATACTCAACTATTTGTGTAAAGGGGTGTGGGTGGGTGGGTGGGTGGGTGTATCACACCGGCCTCCTGTTCTCACAGTGGCCAACAAGATGCCCCAGTAAGAAGTCTGTAAACAGGACCTATGCACAGGAGCCCTCTCCCCTCCTGTGGCTTCCAGCAAGTGGTGTTCAGAAACATTGCTGCCTCCAACCATGGAGGAAGAGTTCAGCCATTGTGGCTAACAGCCATGGATATCCCTCTCTTCCATAAATCTGTCTGATCTTTTAAAGCCATCTAGCTAGGTTGGTGGCCATCACTGCCTCCCGTGTTCCAGCTGGCCAAGCTGGCCTGATCCAGCAATGTGGTCTCACTTTGCACCCCCTTCATTCCACTGTGCTGCAGCCAATGGCCCATCTATTCCAGCTTCCAGATCTCACACAGGCTAACCAGATAGCCCAATGGGAAATCCATAAGCAGGATCAGAGCACAGTTCCCTCCTGTGGTTTCCCGCATCCAAAGGGAGGCAAAACTCAGTGGAAATCCATCTTACTCCCTTGAGTCTGTGGTGGGAGCAACAGGAACAAATGGCCAAAATATTTACTAACCAGCACCCTGTTCCCCCGGCTGTTATTTCTGACTTAGGTAACACAGCAGCAGGAGTTATAATAATATTTACAGGAAAAGGGACCGTGATGGATGCGGCAGCTGTCACTGTGGGATTCTGGATTACCTTTCCTATGCACGCATGAGGCTTATGGGTAGGCTAGCTTGATCAAAGCATGCCATTAGAAGGTTGAGGGTTTGTTTGTTTTTTAAATAGGTAGCTCTTCTCCATATAAGCCCACTTGCAGGGGGGAAGACTGGCTGGCACACCTCTCCTCTGACTGGCTAGAGAAGGCGCCTTATCCTCCCTACATGATCACATATTGTATGGGATCATCATTCATATCATGATTCGGTGACATGACAAGTTTATAAAGTTATGCCTGGTGTGAAGAAAGTGGGTAGAGAAAAGTTTTTTCTCTCGTAATACTAGAACTCATGGGCATTCAATGAAGCTGAATGTTGGATGCTTCAGAGTGGATGAAAGAAAGGACATATTCATGCAGTGCAAATGTACGCTATGAAACTCGCTCCCACTGGAGGCAGTGATGGCCACCACCTTGGATGACTTTAAAGAGGACTGGACAAATTCACGGAGGAGAGGGCTATCAATGGCTTCGAGCCATGATGGCTGTGCTCTGCCTCCACAGTTGGAGGGAGCAACGCTTCTGAATATCAGTTGCTGGGAATTACAAGTGGGGAGCGTTCCTATTGCACTCAAGTCCAGCCTTCAGGCTTCGCACAGGCATCTGGTTTAACCACTTTGGGAACAGGATGCTAGACTAGATGGGTCAATGGGAGCAGCCTTCCAAGGTTTCAGGCAGGGGACATTCCCAGCCTTTATGTGGAGATGCTGGGAATTGAATCCTCTTTTAAGACCATTCAAGCTGGTGGCAATCGCTGCCTACTACCTGTACACATCAAAAGGCAAATGAAAAGAAAAGGTCTCTGCCCCAAGGAACAAGCTATCTAGATTTCATCAGTGGGAAGACCGGGGAGACAGACAATGCAGTGTGCTCTGCCCACCTGTCAAGATGGCCCATGGGGAAGTTCCCCCCTCCCCCTGTGTGTGGGAGGTCTCTTTCTCAAAAGACACCTTAAGATACGACAAAGCGCTAAAGCAAAGGCTGAATCCATATCCCTTTTCTCATAGACACTTTAAGATGAGGAGAGAGACCATTCAACCCCCAAAACTCTGCTCTGAAAGAGCAATCCAAGGTAAGCCACAGGGAGCCCTTGCATTTGAGGCAAGGTCAGAGATCAGGTGCTTTCCATGAAACCAATCCCTCTGACACACCTCAGGCACACAAAAGGAACAGCTGCTGTGCTGGTGAAGGCGAGATGAGGGTGACCTGGTTTCAAACCCTGCTCTCCACTTTAATCTATTCCCTGAAATTATCTCCACAGCAAAACTTCATCATCTTCCACCTTCCATCTCCAAGAGCATTTAGCCAGATTTTCAGCAAACGAAGAGAGGCCAGCACCAACTACACCAACACCTAATCATCAACCTGCTCTGCAGACTCAGAGCTATTTCACCCAGATGAATCTATGAATTTTGGTCATTTTCTCCCCCAACCCCTTTTTTGGATATATGAATTTAAATAATACATCACAAAATTAAAAAGAATTTTTTTTTATCATTTTCAGCACAGCTGATCCAGGAGGTGGTACAGTCCTAATATTGACAGAATGGACCGCACCACCACAGATGGTAGGTGGGGAGAAATATCATTTTCAAATATTTACCCATACTGATTAACATTTAGAAAAGGCATCTCCCCACAAATAGAAAAAGTGCTAGCTAGAATCTTGCTGTCTTGCTCTGCTACTTTTCTTCTGGCGGGGAGCTTGCTTACTTATTTGTTCTTTTCTTGCATGTATATCCCTTCTTTTTCTCTATGGATGTTAAGGTGGCTTACATGGTTCTCCCCAGTGTTGATCATTCTAAGAAAAGGTATTCCCCTCTCAAAGGATGGGTGAATACAAGATACGAAAGAATGACTCTATTTGGAAGAGGCATTACTCCATGAGAGAGAAATGCCACTTTTGAGATCAAGGCTGAGGAACAAATGACCATTCAAATATTGTTGGACTCCAACTCTCATTCAGCACCAGCCGACATGTCCAAAAGACAAGGATGGGAATAGTAGTCCAGTAACATCTAGATGGCCACAGGTCTCCCAAGTCTGCCTGAGGTACTGGCGTAAAGTTGGCATGGTTGTGCTACCGGTACTCATTGTGGTTAGCAAACCCACTTCAAACAATGGTTTCCCATTTTGGTTCAACCATTCAGATGCAACACTGAAACTGCAGCTGCGCTCTATATTGCATCTAACCGGAGTCCTCCTTCAGTTCACAATCTCTTAAAACAGGTCACACTATCAGCCTACCTCACAAGGTCATTGTGAGAGATGGCCCAAGAGAAAGCTCTTTTCTACTTGATTTAATTTAACGCATTACCTATAAGAGAATGTCAGATTCTTTCCCACACACTCCCTTTTTCAGATGCAAGAAACAAAACTGATGTGGGGATTACTCCCCCTCTGAATACCATGGGTATAGCCAAGGGGGGGCAGGGAAGGGCAGTTGCCCCTCCATCAGTATAAATCAGGGGTGGCCAACTTCCAAGAGACTGTGATCTACTTTCAGAATTAAAATCTGGCAGTGATCTACCCCCGTTTTTTAGGGGTCCAGCTCAAAGTTGTTGAGCTTTTTGGGGAGGAAGAATGACCCACTTTTGGGGGGGTTCAGCTCAAAGTTCTTCAGCTTTTTTGGGGGGGAGAGGGAAACCCCGTTTTGGGAGGTTAAGGTGCAGGCTTTTGGGGGGATGGGAGTTAGGTTTGGGGCAGGAGGAAGGCAAGGGAAGTTGGGGTTAAGTAAGTCACAAAAACATTGCTATGCATGAAAACAGCCACACAGACAGAGCTCTGTCTTCTCTTCTTGAGTTCAAACAACAATGGAGGGCGAGACAAGGGGGTGGGGCAGGAGTCAGATTTACCTACACAGAGGAAAGGGAGCCAGAGATCAACCCCGATCTACCAAAACATCACGGAGATCTACCAGTAGATCGCGATCGACCTGTTGGACATCCCTGGTATAAATCAATAAAAATACATAGCAAACTGAGCTTCTGCCCCCTCAACAAAAGACCTGCCCCCCCCCAACAAAAATCCTGGCTACTCCTATGCCGGATGCTGTTTAGTTAACACTAGTTGAATTCTCCACCTTTACAGCCTGTTCTGATGGGGAATTAATCCTCCCTTCCCCAAAACAAGCTGTGCGGGAATCATCTCCTTCCCACGTGCCAAGATAAAATGGGAATAAACAAGGAACAGGAAGGGGAGGAAAAACACAGAGAGGAACAGCAGATGGGGGCGGAGAAGTGGGGAGGGGGTGAGATTAGGGGAGCATTATGCAACAGGGCCACCCAAATCTGTCAAGTATCAAACTGAGCAGCAAGGGAAGGGGGGAGCGCTGATCAGGAAATATGAGAGGGAAAGAGGCAGCATCTTCTTTCCCTCATTGCTGTCCATGACACAGCAGGAATCAGAAATGGGGCGGGGATGCATTTGAGGGCTGTTGAAACAAAAGAGAAGTGGGGAGGGTGGCCACCTTTGTGGGAGTTTGCAGAGCGGGTAGCACGAAATCAGGAACACAGGAAGATGCCTTAGAATCATAGAACTGTAGAGTTGGAAGAGACCCCAAGGGCCAACCTGGTCCTGAATGGGGTAACTGTGCCCCTGAAGGACCAGGTGCGCAGCCTGGGAGTCATTTTGGACTCACAGCTGTCCATGGAGGCACAGATTAATTCTGTATCCAGGGCAGCTGTCTACCAGCTCCATCTGGTACGCAGGCTGAGACCCTACCTGCCCGCGGACTGTCTCGCCAGAGTGGTACATGCTCTAGTTATCTCTCGCTTGGACTACTGCAATGCGCTCTACGTGGGGCTACCTTTGAAGGTGACCCGGAAACTACAACTAATCCAGAATGCGGCAGCTAGACTGGTGACTGGGAGCGGCCGCCGAGACCACATAACACCGGTCTTGAAAGACCTACACTGGCTCCCAGTACGTTTCCGAGCACAATTCAAAGTGTTGGTGCTGACCTTTAAAGCCCTAAATGGCTTCGGTCCTGTATACCTGAAGGAGCGTCTCCACCCCCATCGGTCAGCCCGGACACTGAGGTCCAGTGCCGAGGGCCTTCTGGCGGTTCCCTCGCTGCGTGAAGCCAAGTTACAGGGAACCAGGCAGAGGGCCTTCTCGGTAGTGGCGCCCGCCCTGTGGAACGCCCTCCCTTCAGATGTCAAAGAAAACAACAACTACCAGACCTTTAGAAGACATCTGAAGGCAGCCCTGTTTAGGGAGGCTTTTAATGTTTTATAGATTATTGTATTTTAATGCTCTGTTGAAAGCCGCCCAGAGTGGCTGGGGAAACCCAGCCAGATGGGCGGGGTATAAATAATAAATTATTATTATTATTATTATTATTAACCCACTGCAATGCAGGAATATGATGTTGTCCTATAGGGAGATCAAACCTGAAACCTTGGCATTATCAGCACCATGCTCTAACCAACTGACCGAAGAACATTAAGATGACCCCACCTAGTCCAGCATCCTGTTCTCACAGTGGCCACCCACATGCCTGCTGGAAACCCGCAAATAGGACCCGAGCACAAGTGCACCATCCCCTCTTGCCATTTTCAGCAACTGGAGGAGGAGAAGGTTATTGATGGCTAGTAGCCACAATGGCTATGCTCTGCCTCCATGGTCAGAGCCAGAGCATAACCATCATGGCTAGCAGCCATCAATAGCCCTCTCCTCCTGCATGAATTTGTCGAATCATCTGTTAAAGCCATTGAAGTTGGTGGCCATCACTGCCTTCTGTAGGAGGGAGTTCCACAGTGTAACAATGAAGTTGATCATTATTGTTCATTTATTATTATTATTAGTAGTAGTAGTAGTAGTAGTAGTAATATCCTGCCTTTCTCTTGAGACGGGATTCAAGGCAGCACCCAATATTTAAAAAACAACCTTATTTAATGCAAAGTAATAAAAAGAAACTACAGTAGTTAATAACAATAGTTAAAATACATGCGAACACATTTAGAGCCAGCCTTTCAAATCCAGTTTGCCCCAACAGCAGCCCAGTGATCAGCATCGCCTGCACCTTAGTTTCCAAAGGCCGGTCTCAACAGGAAGGTCTTAGCCTGAAGGCAGAAGGAAAGCAAAGAGGGAGCAAGTCCAACATCTCTTGGGAGAAAATCCCACAATATGGGAGCCACTACAGAAAAGTCTCTCTCTTTCTCTTGTGTCACCATAAACCATCCTTCTGACTAAGAGAAGATGCTCACCCGAGGATCTTAGCAAATTGGGCGGGTTTGTAGAAGGAGATACAATCTTTCAGGTAAGCCTGGGCCCAAGCCATACCAATCATGTGCTGAGCATGAGTGAAGCACGAAAGCTCCAAATCTAAGAGCTCTCCTGCCCCCATACAAGTTCACCTTCCATCTGCCAAACCATTCCCTGGAAGGAAACTGAGAAAGGAATAGAATGGAACATCCATGCCCAGCCATTTAACGCTTAGCCAGCTGATTAACCTTAGGGAGTGGGAGGGTTGTGGGAGGAATTTTTCATTTCATTTCAGGCGGATGCTGTTCTCCTTCTCAGGAAGAAGGAACTAAGTGTTTATTCTTTTGTGACTAACAGTGCAATTTGTTGTTCAATCTGGAACAAGCCAGGCCTGCTAGCTGGCCACACTCAACAGTGCGAATAAGTGAGTATGTTTGCATCAGCAGAGGGAATGCGCAGAAATGTTTCTGCGATGTGCTATGTGCTAAGAAAGGAATCTCTGTACAGACTAAGGGTGCCTCTCCTCTCAATTTCCTGGAGCCGTTATTGGTAAGAGTGTGCAATGATGGCCATCCATGTGAATGGCTTTAAAAGAGGATTAGATCAATTCATGGAAGAGAATATCAATCGCTACTAGCCACAATAGCAATGTTCTTTCTCCCACCATTGGAAGCAGCATGTCTCTGAATACCCGTTTCTGGGAATCTGTTGCACCCAGGTCCTGCAAGTGGGGCATCTGATTGGCCACTGTGAGCTGGGTGGACCCCAATGGACTTATTTAGTAGAAGGAAGGATAGAAGGGTCTTTGCACCTTTTGATCATGCCTAGTAGTTATTGATAGCCTCATACTCAATTTTTTGCCTAAATGCTTTTCAAAGCTGCCCAAGTTAGTGACCATTCCCAGTCCAGTAGGAACAAATGTCAATCATTTTAATTATGCCCTATGTGAATGTGCTATTAGGTCTGTCCTGGATCACTGACCATGTTCTCCCTCCACAGCCTGAGGCAGTAATGCTGCTGAATACCATTACTGGAAACTGCTGGAGGGGAGAATGCTCTTGTGCTCAAGCCCTGCTCAAAGCTCTCCCATTGAGGCATCTGGTTGACCACTGTGAAAACAGGATTCTGAACTAGATGGGCCTTTGCTCTGATCCCGCAGGGCTCTTCTTAGCCATAGTAGCTAAGTTTCTCTGTTCAAATGCAGTCTATCTCTGCATACCAGTTGTTGGGGAGCAACAACTATTGTGCTTGAGTTCTGCTTGTGGACTTCCTATTGCAGCATCTCGCTGGCCACTGTGAGAACAGGGGGCTGGACTAGATCGCCATTGGCCTGATCCAGCAGGCTCTTATTATGTTCCACCTCCACTGTTGGAGGCAGTATACCCCTGAAAACAAGTTAACAGACATCACAAGGTAGTGCTTGTGGGCTACCCACCAGGGCATCTGGTTGGCCACTGTGGGAACAGAAGTGCCACTGGTTTGATCCAGTAGGGCTCTTCTTAGTTGCAGTTGCCATTTTCATGCATGTTCACCCAGTTTGGAGAGATTCCTTTGGAGCTCTCTGCAATCATCCCCTTCTATCCTTATGGTGCTGAATAATTTGATGTCTTCTGTAAACTTGGTAAAGCTATAGCTCTGTCAGTGTTTTCAAATTCTGATATTTTAGTGTGGATGGCAATTTACAGAATTGTTGCTGTTTTATTAATTTAAAACATGTTTTACCCTGCTATTCAACAGGAAAGTCTCCCAGGGCAGCTTAGAAGTAAAAAGTCTCTATGTATATGTGCAGATAGATAGAAAGATAGATATGATATGATAGAATATAAAAATAGAGATAGGGTGTGTGGGTGTGGTTACCCTGTTAGCTATCTAAAAGACATCACAGAAAAGAAAAAAGGAGGGGGGAAGCAAACTCAGTCAGCAGCTCTTAAGATAACGAAAATTCATATAGAGAACTGGCTGTGATGGAAACAGATTGAGGGTTTCCAGGGTTTCAGGCAAGGGATGTTCCCAGCCCCACCTGGAAATGCCTGGAATTGAATATTCTGCTCTTCAGCTGCATTTGCATTTCAGGCTGTAAAGAGTGGTGCCTGTCTTGCCCTGATAACAGCTGGACGCCTTCCAAAACAAAACAAAAAACCACAACTACAGAGGTTTGGGGAAGGAGCCAGCCTTTCTAGACTGTATGTATGCACAGCACAGCCATTTTTATTATTTTTTAAGTGCTATCTACAAGATGAAAATATAATGAGGTTTTGCAAATCAGATAGATGCAGGGTTTAGTTCAAGCAGGGTGGGGGGAATGGGAGCTTGTGCGATCCTAGCAAAGAAAAGAGAGCATCTGAGGGAGTGCAGAGCATTTTTGCACCATAGATGTAGCACATAGCAGCCCGTTTCTTGAGCTATATCAGGTTTCTCACTGTAGATGGATTCTCTGCACCCTAACTTCTGCCAAAAGACTGATACTGATTTATTGGAAAGTTAAAACCATGGCCCGCTTTAAGCAACTGATAGAAGATATGACAACACTCGCAATATATGAACAGATTGCATTTAGATGTAGACTGTGCATGAATAAATAAAATGATATTTGGAATGCAGTTATAAAAATGCACATGTAAAAACTGTAATATATTGTTAGTAATTTTTCATTAGTTGAAATAACTATATTGCTTATATAATTATATATATCACAATTTCAATCTTTTTTTGCTTTTTCTTTAATTTTTGCTTTTGTTTTCTTCTTTTCCTTTTATTCTATTCTATTCTTTAACTGAAAATTTTCAATAAAATAATAATAATAATAAAAATAGTCTCTCACTGCATTTGGTTTCTGACTATACATTAGGCAGAACTGTCAGATAGTGAGAGCTGTTTGACAGAAGGTAGTGGACTCTCCTTTATCGGAAGGTTTTAAACAAATGTTGGAAGACCATCTGTCAGGAAATCTTTAGCTGAAATTTCTGCATTGTAGGGTGGTGGACTTTATGACCTTTGGGAACTTTTCCAGCTCTCCAGTTCTATGGTTCTATGTTTCCTTACAACTAAGACAGTGGGAGTCAGAGGCAAAATAAGTGGAGCAATGAATGTAAAAAAATTACCTTTGTATAGTAGGCTAGTTGTTGTTGTTGTTGTTCTCTCTCTCTCTCTCTCTCTCACACACACACACACACACACACTGTCTATCATGGGCGTACCTAGGGGGGGCAGAGGGGGGCAGCTGCCCCCCCCCAGAAGGCAGCCCTAGAAGCAAAAATGATCAGCATCCATTCAAAGCAAACCTGAACGACCATGGCTTGCCCCCCCCCCCCTAGTTTTGATCCTGGGTACGCTCCTGCTGTCTATAATATCCCTCCAGGCAAGCAAGAAGCACTATCAAGAGTTCAATGACACATTCCAGTCAGGCAAAAGCACTCAGGGTGCAAAGCAGAGTCAATGAGGGGTGTGGCTGGAAAGTGGGTGTGGCCTGAGGAATGGCTTAGGGAGAGTTCCAAGGGCCAGAGAGAGAGGTCTGGAGGACCGTAATTGGTCCCCAAGCTTGAAGTTCCTCACCCCTGCTTTGTTCCTCTGCCCAATCAAGATTTCATTCCTCCCAAATTATCAGGCCTACAGATGCTACATTCCATTCCAGAAATTGCATCCCACAAATGAGACAAGAAATGAGAAATGAGACCAGCAGGCAAGCATATAACATGCACACCTGTGCAATGGTAGCAGCGGACTCCCCATTTCGCTTTTTTCGTGCTCACGAACACAGATGTGCATGCTTGTGAACTCACAAGACTCCAGAATAGCTCTGAGTACTCACCACTGCTGGACCTCCTTCTCCGTAACTGGAAAAAGAACAGAGAAGGAGAGAGTGTGTTTACTGGTCATTCAAAGAAAAATGCAGTTTGAGTTCTCAGTTCTCACTACCAAAATGTTTTAATCTAGTTCATACATTCTGACTCACTGCTTTAAACTTGATTCAAGTACCATTGTTTATCAGCAACTGAAGCCTTGTTCACACTTTATGGTACAAGCTGCCTCTACACACATGCAAGTGTTTGTGTGAAAGAGTGCCCATTTTTGATTTGTACAGCTCAACTGCCTAGGTACACAGGCACATGGTCCCTACACTCCACTGAATGTTACATGTGAATAAAGTGAACATCTCAAATGTTTGTGAACACAAATTAGTCACTCATTGAATATAACCACCAATTTGAACATTCTGCCAGCGCTGCTGTTGCTTCTTCTAATGTTGAAGGCAAGCAGTGAGTGTCAAGAGCTCTGGAGCAAAAGAACAGTGGGAGATATCAGCAACATATCTTTACAACAGCAATAAAATCTAAGAGGCAACCCCTCCCCCCAATATAATAAAACTCAAGTCTAATGAGGATAATGCTCAGCAGCCAAATAACATTGAATGTCATTTAGAAAAGAAAAACAGACAGGGGTTGGGTCGGAACGAAATGGAGTAATGTGGAAGAGGCTGTGGCTGGCTGGCTAGCACGCTAGAACCTTAAAAAAAAAGAGATTTTATTAAAGCTTTTTCATAATGCAATAAAATAAAAAACTAATCTAACTAAAAACAAAAACTAAGAGAAAAGAAAACATCAAAGGAAAACAAAGAAGAAAAGGAAGAGAGAAGAAAAGTAAAAAGGGCTTTTGATTTTCTGTCAGTTACATAAAAGAAATTATTCAAAATATTGACTCTAGAGTGACAGCCACCTGATCTACTTTCTGTTACACAATATTTTCCCAATCTTCTGACCCAAATAGATTACGGTAATTCATTTTCATTTTTACACAAAAGGTCCAAAAGGGATTCTCTATTAATAATAATAAATGTCAGCAATAGTTTTTCTCTAATTGAGCATATCAACTTTGTCTCCAATAACCTCAACATTCCTCCATATTAAATTATAAGTCTTTGTCCACACAAGAGTCTCTCCACTGTGATCATATATGAAAACAATATTCCATAGTTTTTTACTCATTATATACTCATTAGTTCACACCCAGTTCCATATCATCTGTTATTATTTGCTATTTTAACTCCTTGGTTTTGAAAACTATCTTGGTTTTGAATAAAATATTGCTTCTATTTACTCTTTACAACCATTCCTTTTCCAAGAAAAGTGCTAGAGGTTTGATAGCTTTTTTCTCTAAATTCAAACTGCATACAGAGTCCTTTCTCTCTCTCAATTCTATCTCTGCCAGCTCAGGATGTCTCTTAATCTGTCCATCCATACCTTCATTCCACTCCTCCACAACTTTGCTATTTGGCTGTTTTATTCCTCTAAACACCTGTGCGATGGATGTCTCCATTTCACCATCTTTTGCTTCCAACTCTACCATTTCACCCTCCTTTTCTGGCAATCCTTCTGTGTTCTCTTTAATTCCACTTTCCTTCTCTGGTCTGCTTTCATTCACAATTTCATCAATCTTAGAGCTCTAATCTCTTTTAATTAGTTGTCAGACAATAGCTGAAGAATGCCAACTGTCAATGGAATGTCCAACGATGTACCCTGTTTCCCCTATTTTAAGACGTAGTCATAAAATAAGCCATAGCAGGATTTTTTCGCATTTGCGAAATATAAGCCGTACCCCAAAAATAAGCCATAGTGATAGGCACAGTTCTGGAGGGCGCCAAGGAAAACGCAGGGCTGGGCTTACGTAATAAAAATAAGACATCCCCTCAAAATAAGCCATAGTGCGTTTTCTTGAGGGGGGAAAAATATAAGACGGTGTCTTAAAATAGGGGAAACACGGTATTTGCCATATGGAATATTCTTTATCTTATTAACAATTCAGTGTCCACCTTAATAACTTCAATCTCCACCTTAAGATCTTCACAGCATTTTCTCTTATCAAACCACATTCCTTTCTCACACATGAAATGTGAGGTAGAAAAAATACTTTTGATTTAAAAGCAGCACTTTCATCGGGGAAAACACATCATCATCATCATCATCATCATCATCATCATCAATTTAGCATTCAGAACTCCCTTGATCGTTTAAAACTTTCTTGGTTCAAACAATTAGAACATGCTTCTTGTTCTACCTTCAGTCTTTTAATGATCAACAGGACAGAGTCCCCAATAGCAGAGTTTAAATACACAAAAGTCAAGCAGGAGTTTAGTGCTAAGAATATAGGTTGTTAGGCCTTTTTATCCAGTTTAGTCCACTTGCAAACAGCGCGCCTCTCTTTCTACCCCTCTTGCAATGAACAGACCACACACTGCTAAATAAGTTTAAAATGCTTTACTTACAAAACCTTCCAAAGGTCAAATTCATGCATTTATCCAAGCAAGGAGAATAGAGGCAGAATACCCTTAGGTAGAAAATACAGAAAGATAGCTTCAAACATGGGGCGGAGGGCAGCTGCCACCCTAAATCAAGTAAAACAATAGAAATACTTAACTGATCACATCGGTTCTGCCCCCCCTAACAAAAGTCCTGTCCCCCCTAACAAAAATCCTGGCTACGTCCATGTCCCCATGTCTCCTTTCAAAGGAGAGAAGACAAAGCCACTAGGGCAGAGTGGCTAGAGTGTTGGGCTAGGAAACCAGGGTTCAAATCACCACTTGGCTATGTGAGAGAGGTCTTATAAGCCTCATTTGTCCTGCGGCCCCTTGGTTCTCTCTAGATAGATCAATGGTCTGTCTGAGTATAAACCAGCTTCCTATATTCAAGTCCGTTTCTGACTTCTTCCGCCCCTCCTGGCTCTTCGTGCTTCCTTTTAATCACCTCTTTATGGAGGCAATTATGCACTGCAACCTCAATGATGCCTTTATTACAGCTTCAGACCTGTAAAGTCTTCTCCCTGCACCCCATTAGCTCAGGGCTGTCCTGATAGGCATCGACTGAGCAAGTCCAATAAAGGTATCCGTGGCAGGAGGGGAGAGGCAGCCCAGAAACGCCTCAGAAGAAACCCTGTTGAAAATGAGCAGCCTATGTGGAATTGGAGGCAACAGGTGGGCTGCTGTGGTCAGGGAAAGGAAAGCCAATAGAAAATTAGCTTGGGAATCTGCGAATGGCAGAGATTGGTGTTTCAGAGGATAGAGACCTGCCTTATTTTGAGTCAGACCAATGGTCCATTCAGTTCAGTATTGTCTACACTGACTGGCAGCAGATCTCCAGAGTTTCAGGCAGGGAGTCTTTCCAGCCTTACCAAGAGATGCTAGGATTGAACTTGGTACCTTCTGCATGAAAAGCAGGTGCTCTACCACTTAGCTAGCTGCAGCCCTTCTCCTAACAATAATTTCATGGTTCTGAAATAAAGGGCTGATTTAAATAGGAATCTGCCTTATCTCTAGTCAGACCATCCAGCTCAGTATTGTCTACACTGACTAACAGCGGCTCTCAAGGGTATTAGGCAGGTTTCTCTCCTAGCCCTACATAGAGATGCCAGGAACTGAACCTGGGACAAAGCAGATATCCTTTTGCTGAGCTAAAGCCCCTTCCCAAATGGACCCTTTCTGGAGAGCTGCAGTGTGAACAACCCTGAGCTAGATGGCACAACAGTCTGATTCAGGATAAGGAACTTCCAATGTTTGTAACTGAAATCCCTTGCGGTCCGAACCTCAAGGGGCGAATCAAACTTATATTCTCGCCCCCTAAACACACACCTTGTTTTCAATCAGACATTACTGCTGATGACAGGATAACTGACACTGCATTCTCCTACACAGAAGTGCCTCAGTCCCAAATCTGAACATATCCATTCCAATAGGTAAACCTTCTCTCCTAGTCATTATTGCCTGTTTCACTTGCTGAAGCAGGGAGTGCACATCACCATTATTACCCTGGCCCTGTCCACACTGATTGGCAGTGAAACTGTGGGATTCCCTGCCGCAAGAGGCAGTGATGATGCAGTGGTTAGAGCACTGACTTCAATGGCTTTAAAAGAGGATTAGACAAATTTGTGGAGGATAAGGCTATCTATGGCAGTGGCTGCAATATGCCCCTGAATACCAGTTGCCAGGACTCACAAGCAGACACAATGCTCTCATGACCTGCTTGTGGGCTTCTCATAATGGGCACCTGTCCATCCACTGTGAGAACAGGATGCTGGACTAGCTGGGCTCCCTCTAGCCTGATCCATCAGCCCATTCTAATACCCTTATCATTCTAATATTCTTTTTCAAAAGCACGTAGGACTTATTATTCTTCCAGGAGGGGTTTTAATTAACCTGAAATAAATCAATATTTATTCATTACTTGACAAGAAAGAGAGAGAGAGAGATTGTGGAGGGTGGTAGTGTTGTTTTAATCTGCGTGGCTTTGGGAGATAGATGCAGGAAGGAGCTGGCTTGAGCATGTTAGCAAAGGCTGGAAGGACAAAAGGAGCATTAGCCGAGTGATGGATTGACACACACATGCCTAGCGGGAAAGAGGGTTTTCTGCAGCAGAGGCAGCCACGCCGCAGTGACCACGCTCATCACACTGGTGAATGGGGAGGCAGGAGAACACGATAATGAGAGTTCCAGCAGTGTTTAGGAACACGAGAAGCTGGCTTGTGCTGAGTCACAGCTTTGGTCCATTTAGCTTAGTGTTGTGTACACTGACTGGCAAAAGCAGATTTCCATAGTTTCAGGCAGGGGTCTCTCCCAGCCCTACCTAGAAATGTCATTGGGGATTGAACCCAGGAACAAAGAAATCTTTCTTATACTGAATCAGAAATACTGGTCCATCAAACTCATTACTATCCATACCAACAGGGACTGAACCCAGGAGATTTTGCATGTCAATCAGATACTCTGCTGCTGACCTAAGATTCTAGTCCTTATAGAGTAAGGATTCAATAGGAACATTCAATAGGATTCAATAGGAACATAGTAATCTGCTTTGCACTAGCAGATCTATGCGGTTGTCATGCTGACAGCTCTTGGCAGCCACCATAGCAATGCCATCCAACTGTTCTCTCTCTCACTCAACTCTCTCCCCATTCACACAAAATGCAACATCGCAGCTGAATGCAAGCACATTTCACACTTCTCTGCCCACCCACCAGCACCGCACTCCAGTCAGTAGCATTTACACTTCCTTCACAAGCAGGGCAAAAGTAAAAAATAAAAACCGGCAATGCTCAATCATAACTTAAGCTTCTAGCAGATGGTGAAAGAATGCAAGAAGGTGGGGGCAAAGAACACGTAATGTGGAGAGCTGTAATGGTCAGTTTTGTTTTGTCAAGTAGTTTTCCTTGCATAAAAAGCTGGCTTTGAAAGAATTGAACTGGTGCATGCTTCCTCCCTTCAGTGGTAAAAATAAATAAAACTGATGACACACCTTCAAAGAGAGCAGGGGCAGCTGACCGGCCTTCTTGATGCTGTTGGAAAACAACCCTCACCATCTGAGAATGCTGGCTGGGCAGGGGGCTCAGGCTGATGGGAACTGGAGTCCTACAACACCTGGAGGGCCACATGTTCCAGAGCAGTGAAATCAAGAAGAGGAATTATCCTTTCTCATATGGGAATGCCTCTACTAAATAGAAGCCATCTTCCATCTCTTGCATTCATCCAACTCTTTAGAAGCGAATGCCTCCTCTTTGCATTGCAGAGGGTTGGGCTAGAATATTCTTTAGGTCACTTTCAACTCTATTATGCTATGATCAGCAGTGGGGAAGCAGATCTAAGAAGAGGCATTCTCCCTTCTCTCAGGCAAGAGGTATGGAGAGCCTGGACTGGGCTATCCCCATCCCGGATTTAAATCCTCATCAGAGTTTTGACCGCCGTGTGTGCTTTCTTAGAATGCCCGTCTCCTACACCATGATCAGTCACAGAACTGTCAGTGTTAGAAAACAAATCCTCATCCACTGACAGCCCTGCCTGTCATTCTCACTGAGGTTGTAAATCCATGTCTGGACTGTAAATGGCAGAGGTAGAGTGTGGGAGCAATCCCGTGAGTGGCTGTTCCTCCTTCCAGGTTAGGTGTCAACAATCAGCACAGGCAGGGCTATGAAGCAGGAAGAGCTCATCTTTAAAATTTCCCACAATGCATCAGAGTGATGCTAAGCTAGGAATGTTGTGGGAGATGGGAATGGTTTCTTGGTGAGGCCCAGATCAGCAGTGTGGCCTACCAGGGCACAGGGTCCCTGGCAGTCGCCACAAGCTTCCAAGTGCTGGAGCCAACCCTGTTCATATCTCACACTACGATCTTGCAGAAAAGCTCAACGAGGATGCGCAGCAAATTTCATAGCATATTTGCAGGATGTGCATTTTGCTGAACTAAAAACTTTGTATTTTAAGGCCCAGGGTTTTGGAAATGAATCATGCAAATGATTCTGTTAAAAACCAATCCATAGGTTTCCTGCACCTGTATCCTGGGGACACCAAGTAAGTCCAGCAGACCTTTATCAACTTCATGTCAGATGTTAACTCCACATACACAAACACCCACCTCCACAAAACTTTGCAAACCCATAACACAGGCTATTTCTCACCCAAAAAAACCCTTTATAAATTCAAAATTTTGAAATTGATTATTACCTAAGAACTGAGATCCTGGCGGTGCTCTTAGCTTTTTTTTTTTAAATGCTTTTTGGTTCAGTGATTTCCTGCCCCATCAAAATTCCAGCAATTCAAGTTAAACATTAAAAGTGCAAAAAATAAGTATGTGACTCATTCAAGTCTACATTTCATGGAGGTAGTCAATCTACACCTGGGCTTCAGATTACAGTCTACAAGCATGTCTCCATACAGCAACAACAAAATCCCTGCATGTCAGGATAACAGAACCCAGCATAGCCTTCTCCCTTACACACTAGGTCTCTAGATGCAGGCTTCCTGCTTTTTGTATACTGCAATGACTTTTCAATGTACAGTATTTAGAGGTTCTAAACTTTTTTTTAAAAAAAGCTTTAGATAGTTTTAAATGATTTCTAAACACTTTAAATGTGTTTGTTTTAAATCTGATTTTAAATTGTGCTGTTTTAACATTTTGCTGCTTGATGCCCTGGGTCTCTTTTGGGAGGAAAGGCAAGGCACAAATTTAATAAATGAATAAATAAAAACCTAAAACTGTATGCATACACACTCAAAAAACCCTATAAATATAAAAGCAGTTGTTAGACAACCATGGTAAGTGTGTGCTGAATATGTGTTTGACACCGATATTTATTTATTTATTGCATTTCTACCCCAAAGAGCTCAAGGTGACGTACATAGTTTTACTCTTCTTCATTTAATCCCTATGAAATAGGCTAGATTCAGAGGTAGTGACAGGCCCAAGGTCACCCAATGAGCTTCATGGCCACATGGAGGATTTGAACCCTGGTCTCTCCCAGGACCTGGTTCTCATTTAAACCCCGCAAGAAGTCTGCCCAGTAGGTCAGGCTGAGAGGTAGCAACTGGCCCAGAATCACCTAGTGAGCTTCATGGCTGATTGGGGAAATTGAACCCTCGTCCTGGTCCTCATTTAATCCCCACAATAACCCTGTGAGGTAGATCAGGCTGAGATAGTGACTGTGACCCATACAGCAAGCTCCATGACCTGATTCAAACCCGTCTCCCAGACTCTAGTCCAACACTCTAACCATTACACCACTACCAGCTCTCATACGTGTATGTGTGAACGAGAGAGACAGAGTGACTCCTCCCACTTCCAACTCTGATTCCACCCACTCCCATTTGGGCCCCACCCTCTCCTAACACGAGGCCAGGGAGGTTGGCAGCCATAAAATGTTTCCTTGCTCTCCACTAAACACCTCATTGGGAAATAGGCCAGAAATTTCTCGTTCCCACCCTCCCTCCTCCCCAGGCTTAAATATGAGATGCCGACTTTCAGAAATTTGTTCCCAAAGGGGATTTGCAGCTGGCTTCCTTCCAGCACTGAATTGTTGCTAGGCCAGTGTCACACGACAGGGAGGGGAAAGGCGGCGTTGACGGGGTGGAACCTATTGTGTGCGGGGAGCTGGAGAATAAAGAAATCCCTGACACTCCTGAGCTTATTAAAACAATGCCTACATTATCTTCAACCCTGGCGCTGGCATCTCTGCCATCTGAATCAGAGGAGAGGGTCTCTTCAAAGCCTAGCAACATCTTAAAAATTTGCTTCAGCAGAGCAGGCGCGGAAGATCCACCCTCCCCTTCCGCCGCCCAGCTCACCCACCTATGCAGAATTCCTGCTCCCTTATGGAGACCAGGCCGAGCTGTCAAGATACAAGGCTGGGTGGTCAAAACAAAAAACACAGAACTAAAAAAAAAAATCTGCTCCAGATTCCTCACTGCTCTCCCAGCACCCAGGAAGCGTGGGTGGAAGTGCTGCTTATTCTGAGACACCCATGCATTTCTAGAGTCAGTGGGCTAGTAGGCAGCTGTGGCTTCCCCCAACGGATCATGGGAATTGTAGTTTGCTATTACATGCCAAGAGTTGTTAGGAAACCCCCCACTCTTCCCCTCACAGAACTACAACTCCCAGAGTAGGTTAGCAATCCTTCTTCTCAGGGAACTCTGGGAATTGTAGCTATGTGATGGGTAAAGTGTGAGCCTCCTAACAACTCTTGGCCCCTAACAGCAAACTGTAGTTCACAGGATTCTTTTGGGGAACCCATGGGTGTTTAAAATGACATGGTTCTGCTTTAAAGGTATGCTGCAGATGGTGCCTTAGTGGGCTACATCCTGGTGTTGCTGCTGTTGATTTTTAAAGGTGAATGATAATAATTTGCAATAACTGGTATTCTGATGCATCTTGTCTCTGGCAGGGGAAGCAGAATGCTACAAAGCCTTCCAAAACGGAGCCCAGGGCTGGCAAATTTGGAAGTACCGGTAAGTTCCCAGGTCTGCGGGAATCTTTATTTTATTTTTAGGCTTGCTTCCTAAGAATGCTGCAACCAGTCTCGCCACTCCCAACACCCTAACAAAAGGCCTTAGAGCAGACTCATCCCACTCGCCCACCCCCAGGGACAGCAACAGAAAGTTACGCTAATTTGCAATTAAAATCTCCTCAGATGCCATTAAATATTGAAGAAAAAGGACTCGGCAGGTTTTGAGAAATGGATCCAGCAGACAGAAGTCTCTGAGTCAAGATTGACAACGTATCATGATAACTGCAGGGAGTGGCCTTAAATCAAATCACACCACAGGATCCATCAAGCTCAATGCTGTCTGCACTGACAAGCAGGAAGCAGCTCTCCAGAGTTTCAGGCAGGAATTTCTCCCAGCTCTAACTTGAGTGGTCAATATTATCATTATTATTACGACACTGGGGGTGCTGAGTTCAGATTCTCCACCCCCAGAGCCAAAATGTCAGCACCACACTCCACCTGGCTTCCACCACACTTTTGATGCTGTTCCCTTTCCAGCTAGCCACTGCCACCTTTGATAACCTAAATTTCTGTCCTCGGGACTGAATTCACTTGTGGTCCCCAGCAAATGGTATTCAGTGGCTGGCTGCCTCTAACAGAGGAAGCAGAATGATAGGTTATCCTCAACCTCTGGTGGGAAGCTGGTTTGCTGGGAAAGCAAAAACAGTATTTATTTTACACATTCCTTTCCAGTAAGTATATGCCGCTTTTCACCAAAGTGTGTTTTACAACAGTCAACAACAAACCAACCCTTCTATCAAAGTAATGTGGCGTTTAAAACACAGCATTGCAGCATAGCTCTTCTCCCCAAAGGTGGAGCATGCAGAAGGTCTGATGTTCAATCCCCAGCATCTCCTATTCAGAATCAGGAGGATTGGTTTCTTAATTTATTTTTAGATGAAAGTAATAATTAGAGAAATTCATGGAGGAGAGGGCTATCCATTGCTACTAGCCACAATGGCTATGCTCTTCCTCCACAGTCAGAACAGGAATGCTTCTGCATACCAGTTGCTGGAAGCCACAGGAGCGGAGAGTCCTCTTTTGCTCAAGTCCTGCTAGAGGATTTCCCTTTGGGGTATCTAGCTGGCCACTGTGAGAACAGTATGCTGGACCAGATGCACTCCCTTTGGCCAGCAGGCTCTCCTGGCCTGGCCTGGACTAAGTACAAGGCAGCTTTTTATTTTCCCTCCAGGTCACTTTTGAAATCCTGGGTTAGCAGAGGGACCAACTGGCACCCCATGAGATTAGGCTCTGGGGACCACTAGATGTTGCCTACCACCCCCGGACTGGGACAGACTGTCAATCCAATCCAGCAGGACCAGCAACCTGCCATGCATTCTTTGGAAAGACGCTGTCTGCTCTCTGAGCCTTCTCGAAACGGTGCTGGCTTTTTAAGGGTTGTGCATTGCACCACTGTGCAGGGGAAACACATGAACCTGTGGCGTCCTCTTTGATTGCCTTTTTGGGTAAGCAATTCTGTGGACTGCAGCAGAGGCGGCAACAGAGGGAGAGGAGGGAGGGTGCGAGTGAGCACACCTTTGCCTGGGTACGTGCTCTGGATTCAATAGCTTTGCCAAAGCTGGAGTCTCAGACTCAATCTGCACATTTCCAAGGCGAGAAAAGGAAGGAGGGGCAGAAACCCCACACTCCTTGAAACGTGCCCCCAACTCTTCACTTAAAAACAGCTCCACCTTCTTTTTGTCAAGAGAATCGTCCCATTCAAAGCAAACTGATCATGTCAAATAGAATAATTCAGTGGCTCATTGAGCTAATAAAATCAGATTGAGAAGCATGTTAAACAGGGGGGTTGAGATTCCTTTCAAAAGACAGATTAGCCCAAAGATCAGCAGAGGATGGAAAGAGAGCCTGTTAGGCATTGTCTGAAAAGCTCATTTGTACGACATTAAGAAGTGTTGTGTAGGGACAAAGCTGTGGTCTATCTAGGGCATTGGTCTTCAACCGGTGGTTCGGGACCCACTAGTAGGTCACGGCCAGATCCAAGGTGGGTCACAACAGGAGCACTACCGCTATGCAAATATATGGTGAAAGATTTAGAAATGGGTCCCAGATGCATATTTGGGTTAAAAGAAGGCCCTGGATCTGGAAAGGTTAAACATTGTTGATCTACCTGATGTTCAGGATCCTAAGAGTGGCCAGCCAGACATCTCCGGGAAGCCTCCAAGCTGCTAGTCCCCACTGACTTTTATTGGTTTTTATCCTGCCTAATTCTCAAACATGACTCAAGGTGGCTAACAAATCCAGAGCTTCATATATATATGAAACAATCCACACGCTGACTCACATCACAAGATCAAAATATTATTAAAAAGATAAAAACCCAAGAAACAAACCCAGGGCATCAATAATAAAATATCAAACCAGAAAAATAAATCAATAACCAGTCAATAGCCTTTTATAAACATTTTTTTGATTTTTAACTAACTTTTGTTTTTAAATAAATAGCCCAATTCCCATAAAAAACTGAAGGCCTCTAGCATCTCCTGCTTTATGACATTACCGATTGCTGTATATTAGGGAAGCAGCACCCTTCAGGTCATATGCTGACTTGCTGTAGAAGGATGCAAACAAGGTAAGTGTGCATAAGCCCTCTCCCCTGCTCTCTAATCAAAGTGCAAAAGAATGAGCCTGATTTACCTCAAACCTGGTAGTACAAATGTCTTTTAATTTAACTTGCAGTTTCTTTTTGGATATTGCTTTCCCTCTGGGAAGCAGGTCATGGATCTTCCCAATCCTTAAACACTTGATATTTATCTGTGTGGCTGAAAGCTGGATGATCCAGGAATGGGACCAGGGGTGAGGGTCAGGGCCCAGTGTTTCACTCCATGTTCTCCATACCATCACTACTGATCTTGTAAATGGATTGTCTATTTTCCTTAACCTCCTGCATATACAAAGGTAAGAAAAGGTGACTTCTCATTGAAGGTGTGGAAGGGACCATCTCAAGTTGGACCCAAGGGTCCTCTGTTCTTACCCTGAGCAATGGGATCAAGGATTTGATTTGAAAAGCAGCAAAATAGAACAATAAGTTAGGCATTTCCACTCCTCCTTTTGTTCTATGTCTACAGAGTTTTGTTGCTTATCCTAGATATTTTGCCTCCCAACACAAATGCATTGAGTTTGTTTTGCCATCTCTTTAGATGAAGAAGAGGGATGAAAATAGGCAAACTTGAAAGAAAGAAAGAAAAAAGTATAAGCATTTAACGGTAGGTAACATTGACATTTAGACCACAACTATTTTCCTGAGCCAGCTAAGGCTAAGATGTTTCTGTTTCCTAAGTTCTTTTTATATAGTCCCCTGTAGCTTCTATGTCCCAGTTGTTTTGTGTCTGCAGTAAGGTTAATACTGCAAGACACAATAAATATCTTAGATGCTCCATGTGCCATGGCAAATGGAGAGTTAACTAGCAACTAGTCTTTTGTAGTGTTGTCTAAATTGATAGGAGGGAGCAGGGATTTACAATAGTTGATTTACAATCCTGCTACCCTGTGATACATTTCTAACTGCCGCTTAAGTGGCAGAATTTTGCAGAATTAGGAGGGTGTCATCTGCAAACATATTCATTTTGTGTACCTCATCCTCTCTATAAAAGTGTCTTTGTGCAGTTGAATGGCTAATACCTCTATGACCAATGCAAACAGCAACGGCAGCAGTGCCGGGTGTCCCTTAAGAGCTTGATAGCCTGAGCGTCGAAGCCATTGATTGAAATAATTGCTTTTGATTTGGAGTATCATTGCTTAATGAGGTGCAAGGACTTAGATCCAAATTTCAATTCGGTTAGCAGGTGTGTCAAAACCAATGAATCAGTTCTATCAAAAGTCTTATAGGCATCAAGAGAGATTAATATGCCAGCTCTCTTCTCCCTATTCAGCTCATGTGTAACATTTAGTGCCCTTCTAATGAAACTTGTGGTGCTTCTCTTCTGGCATGAACCCTGTTTGATCTGGAGATATGTATTGAGTTAGAAACGTATTTAGATGCTTGACCGTTATTGATGTGAACAACTTCGTGTCTACATTAATGATAACTATATGACTCAAAGTAGCATCAGTTTTGAAGAATACCATGTTTGTGATGCTTCCCCCCCCCCCATTGTACAGTTTGGTCAGCCATGGGGCAAGCTCATTGCGAAAAGCTTTATAAAACTCTCCTGTAAAATCATCCAGTCCTGAGGACTTTCCAGATTTTAAATTCTTAATTACCCCTAGGAATTATTCCCAAGAAATGGATTGGTTTAGGTACTAATATTAGGTCTATGTGTGACATTGATTTATGGGAAAAACATGAGAATTCCCTGTCTTCTGGATGTAGTGCCTGACAGGGGTCCACTAATATTTCCACCTAGCGTGGGTGGCAGATTTTGTTCATGGATCAGTGCCTACTTCGGTCCTTTGTGTCATGCTGCAGCAACTGAAGTCTCTGCCTATTATGGTTTGTCCTCTTTTTAAATGGTCTAATTATGTTAGCATCTTCCAGAGAAAGTCGTCTTGTGCTGAGTTGGGTGCATATAAATAAGCAGTGGCAATTTCATGGCTGCCTATGACACCTTGAACAAAGAGGTATCTGCCTGTCAGGTCTTCCCAACTTTCCTCAACACTCAGAGGGCAGTGCTTGCTTACCAGGACAGCCACACCTCTGGCTTTCCCAGAGCCTGGGGCTAGTAGTTGCTCACCTATCCAGCAAGGCAGCCCTCTGGTTCCTGCATTGATGCGCCTCCTGCAGGAGAACAATGTCTGGATGTTCCCTCTGCAGGGCTGCCTGCACTCTGGCTCTTTTGATTGGTGATCCTAACCCTCTAACATTGAAGGAGAGAAGCTTTATATAGTTTGGCTTTGAGGAATCATAGTAATGTTGATAGAAATGTGGATAGCAGAGAGTTAAATGCTAGGTATGTGTAGTTCCTGCTCTATTAAAGATGGAATTTTTCAAGAAACTCAGTTTTTCTGCTGGACTTCTATAACTTGAAAATCAAATGACATAAACTGAAAACTACATACACAAATGCTAGGGTGTGCTTCCCTGATTGCCAAAAGGAACGTGGGAGTGGTGGAGATCCCTCCCATGGTACCCAGGATCAATTAGGGGGGCAGGCGGGGGCTTGTTGCTAAGCTGCACACCTCCTAACGCCCAAGGACAAAGGCTCTTCCAATTTACTGTTGTGCTTGTTAGAGCAGAGTCCAGATGCTTTTCATGCATGAAAACAAAACAAAACAAAACAATTTCTTACTTTCTAATTGGAGTTGCCTTATTTCTTTCTGCCCTTTTTGGTTGTCCAGCCTGAGAAGGTGCTCTTGTGCACTTGAGCTGGGGAGCAATATCTCCTGCTTGGAGCTGGAGCTCTTTCAGCATGTTGCCAGTCTGCTGGTTATCACTTGCAACCCAGGTTCTGCTTTTTAGCTGGGCTATCAACTTAAAAGGGAAGCCCCAGCAATATGCTATGCCCACTTCTTTCAGAGCCGATGTATAAGGCTGGAGAGCCCTCTGCCACCGGAGTGTGGCTGGGCTGATATCCTGAAAGATTTCAGTGGTGGCTGCACCATATTTTAGGTTTCTAACATTCCTTAGAGCTCTGAAAATTGAGTCTTTGAGTCTATTCTGTTCAAAACGAATTCCCACTTCTCTTGGGACTTCCCCGGTTATGGTTCTGCCTCCCGGAACCCGATGGGCTCTTTCTATGGGGGACAGTGGTATATTTAAATTCAAGGAGAGTATCTAGTCAATAATAAATTGAACCATGTCCCCACCCCTCTTCCTGGTTCTCCAGTAGGCATTGTAGATGAAAAAATTCCTCCTATCCCTCTCAAATTGTTCCTTCAGCTTCCTAGCCATCATTTGTAAGAGTTGGATCTCAGATTGGTTAGTTAGAGCAAGGTTGTGTGCATCATTTGTTGTTTTTGAAATATATGACAGTTGATTAGAAAGCACATCAAATTTCTGCTCAAATAGCTAGGGCTGCTCCCCAGTCCAAGACCAGTCCTTGCCTTATTTTATTAATGTACTCATCTGAGTCTATGTCCTCTTCCATTGTGGCAGCTACTGTCCTTTAGGGGGGGTTATATTGCCTTTGGTCATGTCAGTGAGATCTTCCTCTGAAGATCTCACCTCACAGATTTGCTTTTTGGTTCCCATATTCCTTGGATCATCACCTTGCTGGGGCTGTATAAAACTTTTTGTTTAGATGTCAATACGATCCATTCTGCTTAGATTTTGTCCCGGGGCAACTGGAGACAAAGAAATATGCCATCATTTAGCTTTCCAGATAGCCCCCCCGCTGCCCCCCGCCAACCTTTTAAAAACAGCTACTTTTTTTAATCAGCTGCCTAAAATAGTAAGAGCATAAGACAAGCCTTGCTGGATCAGGCCAAAGGGGGTGGGAACCATCTAGTCCGGCATCCTGTTCTTACAGTGGCTGACAAATGCCCCAATGGGAAGCCAGAAAGTAGGACCTGAGAGCATCAGTGACTTTCCCCACTTATGAATCTCAGCAACTGGTATTTAGAGTCATTACTGCCTCTAACAGTGCAGGGAGGATACTGCCATTGTGGCTAGCAGCCATTAGCCATATCTTCCACAAATCTGCAGTTCTGTTTTAAAGCCATCCTAGTTGGTGGTCATTGCTACAACACCATCAGCCCCCAAGCCGTCAGGGCCAATTCTCATGGGTGAAGGGAGTTGTAGTCCAGCAGGATCTAAAGGTCAACTATCCCCTGGCCTACTAGGCCTTTAAAAGGTTAAACACCAGCAGTCTGAATTGAGCTTCTCTGCATCTCAGAAGTAGACTGCCCCTGAACCTGGAGGCACCGCTCCTAACTATCACTGTTAAATGCTGTAGGTAGGCAGTTAATTTTATCAATTCCTTTCCTGAGAACCGGGTGGATTGCCTAGCTGGGTCATGTCAATGGATCCATCCTGTTTAGCATCTGCCTTCTGAAAAGAACCAGCCAAAGACCTCTGCAAACCTCCCAAGCAGGGCATTAAGCCAGCTAGCCCTCCCAGGTCATCTGTCCCCACCATCTGTCTGCACAGGCTCCTTTTAGCCAGCTATGGCTATAAAACATTGATCAACAAATTTAACAGAGGACTGGGTTAGGTCCTCCTTTTAAAAATCCAGGGGCTGGCCATCCACACATCTCATATCAGCGTTAATTCCTTTAAATTAACTGTGTTAAAGGAGTCTTTGAAGACTGGTGCTCATTTGGGACTGATAAGGGCAGTGGGCACAGCCCAAGCAGTGGGCACAGCCAGAGCCAACAAAAGGCAGAGCCAACTAATTCTAGTTCTGTCCCCATCTTCTCCCTGCCTAGTTCTACAAGGGGCAACACTGAAACTGAGGAGGAGGAGGAGGAAGCTTGACTGGTTGTAAGAAGGCAGCCAGGTACGGATTGGCTGAGGGCAGTCTGAGGTGGGGGGGGGGGAAGTGCCCATTTGCCCTAATGAACCAACCTCTACTGTACTCCATTCCAATCATAGAATTGTAGAGTTGGAAGGGACCCTGAGAATCATCTAGTCCCTGCAATGCAGGAAATGCAGTTGTCCCATATGGTGATCGAACCTGCAACCTTGGCATTACCAGCACCACGCCCTAACCAACTGAGCTATCCAGGCTACATCTGTTCTGAACCTATGTCAATCAGATTTAACTGGGAGAAAGCCGCACCCTCATCACAGACTCCTAGCATCACAGGCACATTACATTTTAGGTGCGTCCAATTGGCACACGATCGCAGACATGCAGGTCCTTTTGGACCTGGGAGAAGGCAGAACAGGGGGCAGGGAGGAACAGAATGGGGCAGAGATGCTTATATTCACTCTGCCAATGCACACAACAGCTGTCCATTAGCCCTCTCCATACTAAAAGTTTGGTCAATAAGAACATAGAAAAGTTGCCTTATGATAAATCATACTATCAGCCTATTGAGAACAGCATTGCTGACATCAACCTGGTGCTCTCCAGGTGTGCTTGGACAATAGCTCCCATCAGCACCAGTCAGCAAAGCTCATGGGTGCTGGGAGGTATTGTCCAGTGACATTTGAGGGCACCAGGTTGGGGAAGTCTGCTCTTCTCTAACTGGCAGTGGCTCTCCAGAGCTTCAGGACTCTTTTGCCAGTCCTGTTGGGAGATACCAGTGGGTTTGAATAAACAAAACAAAGTTATAGTCCTCATGTAATCAGGAACATGAGATGGACCCTACCTAGCTGAAAACAACAAAGCTCTTTCAAACCCAGCAATGGAAGCGGGAGACATGTCCTCTCTAAAAGTCAGCTACCCATATAGATAAATATTTCACATACATATTTTCAGCAAACAATTAACTGATAATCCCATGCAGTTCAATGTACTGTCATACACACACAACCCTTCTGAAAAGGTAGCACAACACAACAAACAACGGATAAAGCACAGCCCAGAGACTCAGGTTCAAATCCACACAGCCACAGACTCACTGGCTGACCTTAGGCCAGCCCCCACTTTCCTTCCAGGTTCATCTACCTTGCAGGGTTGTTGTGGTGAAAAAAAATGAGGATGCAAGGAAGGAAAGCACTCTTGAGTTCTTTAGAAGAAATGAGGTTTTTTGAAATACAACTTTCATAATACAGAAGTAATACTTCCAAAAAGTAATTTTTTTTATTTACTATGCCAAGATAGGGGACAGACAAGACAGGAAAAACAGGATCCTGCTCCCTAAAAACAACTCCATGGAAAATGGGATGGGAAGCCAACAAAAATAAGAGAAAAGATTGTGTTTTGACTGTACAGTGGTACCTCAGGTTACAGACGCTTCAGGTTACAGATGCTTCAGGTTACAGACACTTCAGGTTACAGACTCCACTAACTCAGAAATAGTACCTCGGGTTAAGAACTTTGCTTCAGGATGAGAACAGAAATTGCATGCCGGCGGCATGGCGGCAGCAGGAGGCCCCATTAGCTAAAGTGGTACCTCAGGTTAAGAACGGTTTCAGGTTAAGAACAGACCTCCAGAACAAATTAAGTTCTTAACCCGAGGTACCACTGTATACGTTAAAAATGTTGAAACTTAATAAAATATAATTGTGAAAAGTGGTGGGTGGTGGGGAGAAGCTGAATTCCTTCAATCTAATATAACCACATTCTGGTTTTATCTGTGCAGCAAGAAACCACCCCTAAAGAGCAGAGCAGCTCTCCAGATGACTTGAGTAAGTGAGCCAAGCTGAACAGGCAGAAAAGAGGAAGCAATCTCCAACACAGTTCCTGGCCTCTTGTTTTCCCTGAGGAAAAACAACTTGAAACACAGAAATCCCAAGCATGAGTTAAAAGCCATCTTTCCACCACCGCCATAGAAAAAGTCATTGCAGCGCAAATCAGCGACCCACTTTCATTATTAGAAAGGCATTTTGCTTCCCTTGCACTAACATAATAGGGGAGAGGAAGGTACAGAATCTCAGAACTCCAAGGAGTGCTCTTCAGCTAAAATTCAGGACTTTGCGCACAAAGCTCCATCAAAATACCAAAGGAAACCACAAATGGACCAAAAATATATACAAGTTGCCTGCCACATTTGTCTGCTTAGAGTAGACCCATTAAAATGAATGGGTGTAAGTTAGCTGTGCCCATTGTTTTCAATTCAGTGGCTGGCCCTTGTGAGAACAAGATGCTGGACTAGACCACTCAACTGATCCAGCAGGGCTCTTCTTATGTTATTAATGGGTCTACTCTGAGTAGGACTTGCACTGGCTAAAAACAAATGGGTCTGCTCTGAGTAGCACAAACTACACCCCCCACGGGGCTGCTTCCAACACTGTAAGTCCTTCTTAGAGGAAACCCACATTGAACATGATGCACATGGCTACAACTTGGGTCCATTCATTTCAGTGGGTCCTCCTTTGCACAGAACTTGTATACAGCCATCCATCTTCACTGAATGTCCTTTGTTTTATTTCTCCACATACACATTTCTCTCTCTCTCTCTCTTTTTCCTCTTCCAGATTGTTAAATCTCTCCCTGCCCCACAATGCCCAGTTTCAGGGCTGGCAAAAAGACAAACCGTTCTGCCTTTGCCACGACCCCCCCCCCCTTCTGAGCCCCCAGGCTACAGCGGGATATCAGCTCCCCAGAAATGAATCAGGAGGAGGCTTGGCTATTATGGTGCATGACGTTCCCCTTCCTCTCTCCTCCACACACGTGAACTCACACACATCCATCCTGACTCCATACTGGCTCACAGCCAGTCTCCACCCCCAGGAGAAGCTGAAGGGGGGGGCGATGTTGCGATGCCACCCGAGAGCATCTCAACACGACATGAATCACCACAGAACATGTGAGCCTCCTTGGCGGAAGAAAGAGAACCTGCTTGCCTTTTCTATTATTGTTTTTACTTTGATCTATGGAGCCGTGGAACTAACGACCCCACCTCAGCAGGCTTCTCCTTGCAAAAATTACTCCCTCCACGCCCACCCACCCTCACTCCCAATGCCAGCCTCTCGGACCACCACCCCGCCTCTCCATCAATGCAGCAGATTTTGCACCACTCAACTACGGCAGGCTTGCAGACCCTGTATCCTGCCACTACCACCACCACCCAGATCTCCTGGCCAAAGTCTTTGTGTGTCATCACACAAGTACACCCCCTATGCCCCCCAGCCCACCCCCAAATCCCCTACAACCAACAAAGATCCCCCCTTCTCTGCAGTCCAAGGCCTTCTCCGCATCCTAACTGGCTCCAGTACCTGGAAAGTTGCACCGTTAAGAGAATCCAAGATTATTATTATTGCTGTTCAAAGTAAATTTTTAATTAAAAAGAGAGAGAAAGGAATAGCTTACAGTATGTCTTCCTTGTCAGTTCTTCCACAACTTCAGGCTTCAACTTGCTGTTCGATTTCCCCATCTCGATCTGGCAAGGTTGTCCACTGGACTTTTTAACAGGGCATAAATTTCTCTCAAAGCCCTTCCTTCACTTAGCGGAGAAGCATATAGGAAGTCAGTGGGGGGGGGGGGCAGAGAGATCTGATGTGAAGGGTGGAGGACGACAGAGGGACTGTCTCAGTTTCGAAGCCAAACCGGACCCTTCCGATTTCCTTCAAGTAGCGCTAACACACACCCCAAAAAATGGGGGGGAGGGGATGGAAAGAGGAGGGGGGAAGGGGAGAAGAGAGAGGGGGGAGAGAGAAAGAGAAACAAGGGGGTGATAAGCTTTATAAGTTCAGCTGCAATTCCAGTGTCCGGATCCGGAGTCCCAGAGGAGGTTTACGTCCCCTTATTTTCTGGCATCCACAACTCAGCTCTGCAAAACAGTCACAAGCAGATGGCGAGGCGGTCGTCTCCTTCCATACCGGCTGGTGTAAAAGGGGAAGGTGGGGAGTGAGAAGACAGAGAAAAACCTTTCATTATTACAATTACCGGTATTATTTCCCAGTGAAACAGGGAAGGTTGCTTTGTTATGTTTCAGCAGGGCCCTCCTGAAATAAAAATGACGAGATTTCGCCAAGCTCACTTGCCTTTCCTTTTCTGCAAAACAGAAACGAAAAATTCGTGGCGCTTTTTCTCTGCCTCTCTCCAGACAGCCTTTTCTCCTTCTTCCCTTCCTATCCGTTCTCTCTTGCTTGCTCGCTCCTCCTCGCTGGAGCCCAGTGGCAGTGTTGCTGCTGTCGTCCCTGGTTACAAAACTGCCCTCCCCTCTCCACTGCTGTCTCTGGTGCTCTGGGTTGCCGTAGCAAACGCAGGATCTGCCACTGCACTGATAAGGTGCTAACTGGAATCTGCCAGTCAGGCAGTCGGGTGGGCTGCCTAGCAGGCTCTTCCTTTTGTCTTCTCTTTGCTTAGCCTTTTTTTAGATCAATCCTTTGGGTGTGGGGGGAGAGAGCAGGAAAGAACTGGGGGTGGGGGGGGGGGAGAGAACAGCACAGATGAATAAGGTTTCTCGTGCAAGGCAAAATCACTTTTTATTTTGCTTTGATTTTTTTTTAAAATCATGTTTTATCTTGTTTTTTAAGTCAGTGTTGCTTTGTTAAAGAAAAAGAAAAGAAGAAAAGGAAAGAAGTTTATGCATCAACCTGCTCCAACCCTGAGGCCCTCCAGATGTTTTTGGACTCCAACTCCCATCATCCCTCTCCATTGCCCATGCTGCCTGTGGCTGATGGGAATTGAAGTCCAAAGCAGCTGGAGCACAGAGGATTGGGTAGCACTAGCGTACATTATTGCCAACATTATTGTGTGTGTGTTTTTTTTTATCTCCAGGCCAATGTCAGGAGTCATTATGCTTCCAGCTGCTTTTTGGACATTTACCAACTGACGTGCCTTGGCAAGTGTTGAAATTTACCAGCAGACAATGAAAAGAGGGGCGGCATTTGGGGAATGGACAAGGTTTTGGAAAATGATGGAGGGGCTTGGGGCTTGCCTCTAATGGTAGTCCTAATTTAGTCTTAGTCTATTAATTTCAGTGGGTCTGCTCTCAGGAGGCATAGGCTTAGATAGGAACCATAATGAATAAATAAAATAATGTATACAACTCAGAGTGGATGCACTGAAATTAATAGGCCTTAGATAGTCCTACTCAAAGTAGATGCATTGGCTTGGATCCAACTAAATTCACTGTAAACACATTTTGAAATTAATGGGACCTAAGTCACATTCGTTCATTTCAATGGGTGTATGCTAAGTAGGGCTAACACTGGAGACAACCCAATGTTCTAAACTTGGGAAATACATATGAAGAATACTCAGTGGTTCTGGAGACCAAAAGGAAACATCAGAGAATGCTTGCAGTTGTTGATAAATCATTAAATGCTTTGGGCTAATGCCCAAATTACATTCCACTTTTTCTCACCTACTGGTAAATATCAACACTTAACAAAGTACGGTGGTACCTCGGGTAACATACGCTTCAGGTTACATACGCTTCGGGTTACAGACTCTGCTAACCCAGAAATAGTATCCCGGGTTAAGAACTTTGCTTCAGGATGAGAACAGAAATTGTGCTCTGGCGGTGCAGTGACAGCGGGAGGCGCCATTAGCTAAAGTGGTGCTTCAGGTTAAGAACGTTTTCAGGTTAAGAACGGACCTCCGGAATGAATTAAGTACGTAACCAGAGGTACCACTGTAAATGTTAGTAAATGTTCAAAATGCAACTAGAAGCATAATAATTTCTGACACTGTCCAGATGACCAAACTACTACTACTACTACTACTACTACTACTACTAGTGAACAAAGGCAATATGAAGCTAGATGGACCAATGGTCTCCCTCAGTATAAGGCATTGCTTTCTGTGTTTCTGATTAAGTCAGCCCCATCTTCAGAATGATGAGGAGTAGGATCTTAATTTCAAGGAATCGCTGTAGCTCAGTGGTAGAGCATCTGCTCTGCTTGGAGAAGGTCCCAGGTTCAATTCCAGGTAGGGCCGGAAGATATCCTTGCTGAAACCCTGGCAAGCTGTTGCCTGTCAGTGTGGACAATGCTGAGTTAGGTGGACTAATGGCAGCTCCTGCTCTTACGTGTTCAAAGAATGCTTTCCAATGGGAGTCAGCTCATACATTCAGCAGGAGTCACTAAGTGGTGACCTCATCGGCCCTATGAAATCATGCCTCAAGGCAGTTATTAGGTAACCCATCAACAGAGCACCAAGTCAAAAGGAGAGGAGACAGGCAAGGGAAAGGCAGACTCTCAAATGAATTGTAGAATTGGAAGGGATCCAAGGATCATCTAGTCCAACCCCTGCAATGCAGGAATGTGTCAGTGGACTTTGATCATGTCTCTTGCTTGCCTGAAGGACACAGAGGGGTGTGTAGAAACAAGTCCACTGTACAAAGATAAAATTTCCATTCATTGCTCCACCCATTATTTCCTCTGGCCCCACCCACCACTGGCATGCTGCCCAGAAGGAGAATGTGGCCTAAAAATGCGGGCTAAAAACACTTTCCCACTAATTACTCCAGCCATGATACCCAGAGCAGGAAGCCAGTCTGATTTAGAAGCTTTTCCACGTGGTCTGTGGATATCACATGACCCACTCCAGCCTATCACGGTGAAGAGTTCTTGTCTTTGGCCACATGGAGGGTGGTGCTAAATTCCTTCCTCACCTCTCCAAGGCCCTGGGTTCTGGAGCTGGTGCAGGCTCTCAAGCCCTAACGGCTGCCTGGGATAGTATTTCCAATCTCCACTAAGCTTTTCAGGAACCCAGGCAAGCAAGATTCCTGGGATCCTGCATTCTGAAGATCATAGCTACTGTAGAAATTAGGGTAGCTCAGGTGTAGAGAAATGCAAACGTCATTTCCAAAGCAGACACTCCAACCACCATATGGGAAAATAAGAAGCTGCCTTAGTCAGACCATTGGGTCCATCTAGCTCAGTATCATCTACACTGACTGGCAGTAGCTCTCCAGGGTTTCAGACAGGGGACTTTCCCAGTCCTACCTGGGGATGCCTGGGATTGAACTTGGCACTGTTCAATCCCACTGAGCTATGGCCCTTCCCTTTGCTCACAGCCCAGGTCTACATACACACCACAACCCCATACTCACTACTAATAATTGTAAAAGAGCTTCTTGTAAACCTCAACTTTTTAAAAACAAACGAACGAACAAATACACATTCAAGTTTCTAGTCCCCTTGATGGCAAATACTACAGCACTTTTAAGTGAAATCTCAGCACCTAGGGGGGTATCTGAATACAGCATAAGAAGAGCTTGCTGGATCAAGCCAAAGGCCCATCTAGTCCAGCATCCTGTTCTCACAGTGGCCACGCAGTGGTAACCCACAACTAGCTCCTCCTGGTGGCTTCCAACAACGGGTATTCAGAAGCATAGGAATTCCAAGGGGGTTGTGGGAGAAGTGCTGCTGCCTTTGCCCCCACCAACCTCCCTCTGATTATTCCAAAGCGCTCTGATCACATAATATATACCCAGGTTGCGAAATTCCACAGGGCACGGAGCACACACACAGTACCACAGTCCTACTCACTGCTGTCACTGCTATGATTTCCTTTTCCTTTTAGTGTGCTAGCCATCTACCCCTCCTGCTAAATCCCCATGTCCTTTGTTCCAGAAGCCAGTTTTCAATTAATGCCACTCTGCTACGCCTCAATTAACAGAAAAGGCGACTTTCTGTGAGCGGGAGAGATAAGGGGGAACTGTGTACAGATTGGATTGATGCAAAGTCTGGATAGCAGAAAGGCCTTCTCAAAATGAAACACGTTGTCATCTTTTGTTTGCCAGGTCTTGGCAAAAAGCCACCTGTCTAGTCTCCACAGAGGCAAGGTTAACACCACCCTGGATGAAATGTTAGACTCTTAGCTTGGCCAAAGAATCGGTCCCTATTGCCTGTCCCAAACTGCTGTTTATTTAGGAATCCTGACCCAATGTCACTTGTATTATTATTTACTTATTGCATTTATATCCCACTTTTTTCTCCAAGGAACTCCAGATGGCATATATATTTCCCCCCTCATTTAATCAGCACAGCAACCCTGTGAGGTAGGTTAGGCTGAGAGGCAGTGAATGTCCCCCAAGATCACACCCTGTGAGTTTCATGGCCAAGTGGGGATTTGAACCCTGGTCCTAGTTCTTGTTCAATCCCCACAACTACCCTGTGAGGTAGGTTAGACTGAGAGGCCATGACCCAACCAAGGCTTCACGACACTGGCTCTATTCCCAATTGATCCAAGAGTTCAGGCGGATTGCAACGAAATTGAAAACTGCCCCCCCCCACACACACATCAAAAGTTCCAAAACTTATATTACAGTAATACTTTTATTAAGTCAACTGAAATGGCAAAATCCCGTGTGGTATACTGGTTTGAATGTCAGATTAAAAATCCCCACTCTGACAGGAAGCTCACTGGGCAACCTTGGGCCAGCCGCTGCTTCTCGGCCTAACCTACCTCACAGGGGTGTCGCAAGGATGAAACAGGGCGGGGTAAGAACCTTGTATGTCACACTGAGGTCCTTTGAGGGAAGGTGGAATACAAACACAATAATAAATAAATTAAATAAAATGCAAACGAAACCTTGCTCCCCAGTCTCTGTGGGTGTAACTGCAGGGTTTTTATATTTCAGAACACTGGAAGGGGGGGTGATCACAACCTGAAACCACAGGAATTTTTCTGGGGCGATGGGGGAGTGGGCTGGTTTTTCACCTGCATATTTTGCTTCATGTCTCAATTTCATAGAATCATAGAGTTGTAGAGCTGGAAGGGATTCCAAGAGTCATCTAGTTCAACCCCCTGCAATGCAGGAATCACAGCTAGAGAATCCCTCCAAACTTTGTTTAAAAACCTCCAGTGAAAGAGTCTACCACCTTCTGAGGTTGTTCACCCCAATGCAGAAAAGCTCTCATTGTCAGAAAGTTCTTCCTAGAGTTTAGTTAGAATCTCCTTTCTTATCACCTGCATCTGTTTCAGGTTAATTTACAGTTTACCTTAGAATTAATTAGTCGTATCCAATATAAGTCCTACTCAGACAATACTCACTGAAGCTACTGGTTCATTAATGCCATCAAGTCTACTCCGAGCAGAATTTGGCTGGATGCAATTCAGAAAAACCTTACAGAGACACAACAGGCAGACTCCATCCTCAGTTTTAGGCCTCCAAACTCAGTTGTGGGGGCTCCCAGAAGCCCGTTGAATTATTTTGGTTCCTTTTCCCCAGCAAACCAGCACAACCTCAAAAATGAAATCTGAGAACTCCTAAAGTTTTAAACTTAAGTTTTAAACCAATGGTTTGTTTGTTTACAATTAAGCAGTATAAAATTTTAGGAAATAAATAAAAAATGCATATTTAAATCATGGATATTTCAATTTATTTTAATTGCATTCTTATATTTTAATTGTATTCTTAAACCGCAAATCTCTCTCTCTCTCTCTCTCTCTTTGAAGCAAGTGACAAGATTCTCCCCTAACCTCTCCCTGCCAACTAATTTGGACTACTGCAACACACTCTATGTGGGGCTTCCCTCATGCTTTTTCAGCAAGCTTCAGTTAGTGCAGAATGCTGCTTCCTGGTTGCTGAAAGGAGTGAGACACCTGTGCTCAGAGATCGGCATTGGCTGCCGATTTGCTCCCAGGCCAAGTTCAAGATATTATTATTATTATTATTATTATTATTATTATTATTATTATATAAATCCCTTTAATAACTCGGGACCGGTTTACCTACGAGATCGCCTTATCCCATATACGTCCACTCAACCACTTTGATCTGTGCAACTGCACAATTACAGATTCCACATACAACCCATTTCATATTTGTAAGAACTTGATCTTTAGAGTTGCAGCATCTGCATTTTGAAACTCCCTGCCTATTGATATCAGGCAGACACCTTCACTCAACTCAGTTTGGTGCCTGCTAAAATCATTTTTTGTTAGACAAGCCTACCCAGATGTTTAGAAACTTCAGGCGAGTTTTAATCTGTTTTAGTGAATTGTTATTTTAACTTTTTGAAAGTCTTAAATTATTCTTATTACTCTTTCTTATGGATAGTTTTATTGTTTTATATTTTCTGTACATTGCTTTGAGGGTTTTCTTTAAAATCAAGCAATGTATATATTTCATGAAATAAAATAATAATGAATAATTTCTAGCGATGTGAGCCTGGCAGTGACTTAAACAAAATAAAAACTGCTAGAGAGGACTGCCTGGGTTTTTTGTTTTTTTTAATCTACAGATTGGGGACTGATTTTTTTTCTGAGAAGGAATTGAAGTAGCAATGAGATCAGCTAGAAAACATAGCTGAATGTTTTGTTTTCAAGAACCCAGCTGATCAAATCAGATTTTCAGGTGGGCTCTGGATGAAATTAAACTTTGATTAGACCAAACTCAAGGACTAGAGGTCCAAATGATTTCATGATTTCACTACTGCATTGCTAATTTGATGCTTGAGGCACAAAGGTGTGAGTGTTACATGAGAAAAAGACTGCATATTTTGGGGCTTCTTATCATTTAGGAAAGAGGAGCTGTTGCAGACCTCAGAATACTCCAAGATGGCTGTGGAAGGTGCAGTGGTGGTGATAGGTGACTCCCTACTGAGGGACACAGAGGCAGTGCCATGCAGAGGTAACAGGATGCTTCAGGAGGTGTGTTGTCTTTCATTGCAAAGGTTCACGATGTGACAGAGAAGTTGTTGTTGTTGTTCAGTCATTCAGTTGTGTCCGACTCTTCGTGACCCCATGGAACAGAGCACGCCAGGCACGCCTGTCCTTTACTGCCTCTCGCAGTTTGGCCAAACTCATGTTAGTAGCTTCGAGAACACTGTCCAACCATCTCATCCTCTGCCGTCCCCTTCTCTTTGTGCCCTCCATCTTTCCCAACATCAGGGTGTTTTCTAGGGAGTCTTCTCTTCTCATGAGGTGACCAAAGTACTGGAGCCTCAACTTCAGGATCTGTCCTTCCAGTGAGCACTCAGGGCTGATTTCTTTAAGAATGGATAGGTTTGATCTGACAGAGAAGTTGCCAAGCCTTAAAAAGCCCACTGACAACAACCCCTTCTGATTCATGTGGGTACACACAATACAGCCACGCACAACCTTCAACATATAGCAAAGGGACTATGAGAAGGCCTTGGGACACAGGTGGTCTTTTCATCACCCCTTCCCGCTGAAGGTTGTGGCCCAGGAAGAGAGAGGGAAATCCCGAAAGCAAACCACTGTGCAGGTGGTGTAGTCAGGAAATGTTTGGCTATACTGGCCACGATGGTCATGCTCTGCCTCCAGTCAGAGGGAGTAATGCATACCAATTGCTGGAAACCGCAGGTGGGAAGGAGTGCTGTTGAACTCAGGTCATAAGGAGGTAAAAAGAGCCTGCTGGACTATGCCAAATGCCCATCTAGTGCAACATCCTGTTCTCACAGTGGATAACAAACAGTTCTCACAAACAGGATAACATAAACCCATTTGTGTTACTTGGAACCTTGTGGTGTTAATTTATTATGCTCGGTTTTGGTATGGAAATTTGTTCCTATATGTTTGGTTCTAGATATCCTACTTTTATTTTATTTTATTATTTGGAATCTGTCATTCTACTTCATTAGGTTTTTATTATAAATATACGTAAACCATAAAAACGTTTCCATTTTGCTACACCCCCTGCCAATTCCATAGCCCGCAGGTTATATCAAAGCATCCTTCTCACCTGCTACATCTGGGCTGCTCTGACACAGAGCTTCTCCTCAAATTATTAGCACCCAGCAAAGAGTCCAAAGGGCATCTCTGGGAAGAGACACAAAGCCCATCCTGCAACCTACTGTAGGAGTGAAGAGCCTTTTAACTTTTTTCTGCCAAGGACTGCACCCAGCTACAAATATCCAATCCATTTATTTTTCCCTGCCAAATTGAAAGTTACCTGTAACTCCGATTGAAAATTAGTATGGCAACTGAGGGCCAAGTAAAGGCATCTCAAGGGCAGGAAGTAGGGTTGCCATGAATTTGGTGTCATGGGAGTGTCCCCCCCCCCAATCCCCAACCCAACATGTCCTTTATTTTGTCTGACCTGTCCTGTATTTTGCCCCAACAAAGTGGCAAGCCTACCCAGAGGTCTGATTAAAATTTAGTGTGGCAACTGAGGGACAAATGAAGCCATCTCAAAGGAGGATGGCTCTTCGCTCAGTGGCCCAGTTCAATTGAGTATGGCAACTGAAGGTCAAACAAAGGTATCCAAAAGGAGGGTAGATCTCAGCTCACAAGGCCGATTACAAATTAGCATGGCAACTAAAGGCCAAGTGAGGGCATATCAAAGGAGGACTGGCCTTGGCTCAGAAGACTAGTTTAAAATTTACTATGGCAACTGAGACCGAAACAAAGGAGGTCGAGGGGAGGGTAGATATTAGCTTGGAGGCCTGATTTGAAGTTAGCATGGCAACTGAGAGCCAAACAGAGATAGGGCAGGTGAATCTTGGCTCAGAGTCTAGCAATCACTCATCCCCTTAAGAAAGCTTAAGATACAGTCATCTCTTCATACAACACAATCACATTCCCGTAAATTGCAAGACTATGTTGGTTTCTTCAAAAAGGGGAGAGGATTGGTTCATATTACCCATACAGAGTGATTCCTTTCCTAAGGAAAAGAGGCCTCACAATCAATCATCCAGGGACATATTCCCTTCAGCAGCCATTTGAAAAATACATAATCTGCTATTAGCCAGTCTTCTGAAAACAAGCTCATTAAAGCATCAGTGCTTAAAAACAGAGCACCCGTATTTGTCAACATGTCTCCGGAGCAGGGAATGGATTTAAATAGGCTGAGGCAGGGAAAGCGAGAGAGAGAAAGAGAGGACTGGTAATAGAGCACATGCTCTGCATGCAGAAGGCCTGAAGTCCCAACCCCATTGGCATCTCCAGGCAGTTAGGAAACTCTGGAGAGCTGCTGCTGCCAGTCAGTGTGGGCAATACCAAGCTAGATGGGCTAATGGTCTGATTCAGAAAAGAGCAGCTTCCTGTGTTCTGATTTAAACCAGCCTTTCGATCAGAACCTTACTTTAAGGGTAGCCCAGCAGTAAAGCATCTGCTTTATCCTACAGAAGGTCCCAGGTTCGATCTCACCTGAAACCCAAGAGAGCAAGCTGCCTGCCAGATGGACCAATGGACTGACTCAGGATATGTTTTTGTTTAAATAAGCCCCTTTTTCAGAGCCATGAGGACTAAGGTCTTAATTTTACAGAAGTGTTGTATGTGAGGGACAGAGTATCTGCTTTGCATAAGGCAGCTTTTTATGCTCCTATATTTGGAATATGCAGTGCTATAGTGGTCCCACATGACATGAGTGTGCAAGCATACCCAGAGATTTGCCACTTTTGTAGAAAAGCGCCTTACACCTGATGCATCATCTTGTCCAAGGAGACAGGAAAAGTAAAGGTTGGAGGCAAAAGCTGGTCGAAGTTTGCTGGGCCACAGACGGCCACCAGTGAGCAACCAAGGTTGGGAACAGACTACCTCTGGCCCCACACAGTGTTCTCCAGGCTCCAACCCTGGAACCTCAGGCCTGAAGACGGACTCTTACACTCTGGGCACTGCCAAACTGGTTATGTGTGATGGGAGTCACCTAATTCTTCAAGCTCAGGTGGAGGTGACCATGAGGGTCTCTGGCCCCAAGCTCCCAGTCCTTAGGACTGCCAATATATATGTGCTTGAAAACACAAGGGCAATGTGGGGAAAGATGACTACTAGCCACAATGCCTATGCTCTACCTTCACAGTCAGAGGCATTAATGCTTCTGAATACTTATTTCTGGGAACCACAGGAGGGGAGAGAACTCTTGTGCTTGAATCCTGCTTGTGAGCTTCTCATTGGGGCATCTGGTTGGCCACTGTGAGAAGAGGATGCTGGGCTGGATCAAGCAGGGCTTTTATCTTATTTTATTTTTTTGCATTCACACCCCATCTTCCTTCCAAAGAGTTTGATGTGGCATACATGGTTCTCCCCGCTCCCCATTTCATCCTCACAACAAACCTGTGAGGTAGGTCAGGTTGAGAGGTGATGACTGTGGCCCAAGGTCACCCAATGAACTTCATGGCCAAGGGGGAGGATTTGAACCCTGGTCTCCCAGGTCATAGTCAGACACTCTAACCATTACACCACACTGGCACCCACCCCTGCAGACTTGGTCTAGGGTAAAAAAAGAAGTCTAGCCACCCTTGGAGACCCATCCTATTCTGCTTTTGGCACATACAGAGGCAGAGGTGGCTGAGAATCAGGAATAAAACTTCTCACCCTCTGCACATTTGCAGAATCACGCCATGTTGTTTTCTATGCAGGTCACAGAATTTTAGGTTTCCTCTGGTGCAATGTTTCATTTTGGTTTTGCCAGAACCAGGCAGGCAGAGACAAGGTCCTGACCTGCCTGCAGCCCACAGTGCATCAACTGACTTGATGCCAAAAGAGAGAGAAGATGCAAACTGATTTGGTTCTATTTTAAAACCTGCCCTGCCTCCGAGATCATGTGCCGGAGCATGAAAGTCACCAGAAACAGCACAAGTCAAGGCTGATTTGCTCCCCCTTCCTAATTACAGGATTTGGTTCATTCCTAACGCCAGGAAGCAAAACTGACAGCATCAGGCGTTTTGAAGCCCTGATGCACAAGGGATGGACAGCACAACCAAAATAGTACAGAATTGCAAAGAGACCCAAAGCGTCATCTAGTCCAACCCCTGGAATCACAGCATGAATGTGTCAATTATTATTATCACTATTGCCACAAATTAAATGCTTTGTGGTTGCCTTTATTACTATTATGCCTTAAGGTGGAAAAGCTAACTCAGAATTGTCTACACTGACTGGCAGCAGCTCTTCGGGGTTTCAGGTAGGGGACATTCCCAGTCCTACCTGAAGATGCCAATAATTGAACGTGGGACAAGATTCTAGATCTCATGCTTCTGAATAAAGGGCTGATTTAAATAGGAGCATAGGAAGCTGCCTTATATGGAGTCGGACGCTTGGTTCATCTGTTTCAGTGCTATCCACACCTACTGCAGTGGTTCTCCAATGTGTCAAGCTGAAGCCTTTCTGCAGCCCTACTTGGAGATGCTGGGGATTGAACTCAGGACCTCCTGCATGCAAAGCAGATGCTGTACCACTGAGTGAAATGCCCTTGTCCAGAGATCCACCAGGTGCCAACTTGGCATTATCCCCAGCACCAGGTTAAAACCTAGTTATTTACTCTAGCTTCCAAAGTCATGGTTAATCTCACTGTTGCATTTTGAAACGACCATTGCTTGGCTTTTAAAACTACTTCTGCTTTTTATCCACTCCTGACATTGCAGATAGATGCATGTATTGTTTTAATTGTTAGGTGCCCCACACTCTGAAACATTTGAAGAGGGGGTGGGCTACAACAAGCATTTAAATAAATAAAGCATTGAAAATAAAATCTTGCAGATGCACCGGTTCATATTCCAAGTCACTATACGAACTGCAGCCGGCTCTGGGATGAAGCCTCCGGTCTCAAATTTCTACAGCTCTTGTTACCTCTCTCTCCTTTCCCATGATAACTGCAATGTAATCGGGAAGCGTGCCAGATATTTATTATTTTTTTCCTGAGTAGCAACACCACACAACCCCAAAAGCAACATAAAGATATTTGAAACCCGGCAGGGGCTGCACTGAGCTTCCTATTCACATACACACAAACACTCATCCTGCTCATTAAGTGACTGTTGGCAACATACGGCCACACACCTTCTGTTCACCATATTGCAAGCTGCTAGTGCGAAAATGCGCATGTATAGATTTGTCACCTCTGGGGCGCGGCAAGGCTAAGAGAGAAACAGAGAAGGAGAGAGAACATTTTGATGCTTGAAAACAATAAAAGCCCCTCCAGAGCACCTACTTCAACAGTCCAAAGCTAAAGACGGAGAAACTGGAGGTGGGTCCAAGACTCCTGAGGAATGCAACATTGTGCTGGGAAGCCTAGCATTCTTTCAAGTTCCTAGTCCTCATTGTGAAAGAAATTTATTTATTTAAGCCATGAAGCTCACTGGCTGACCTTGGGCTAGTTACTGAGTTGATCAGACAGCTGATGGTCTCTTCCAACTTACATCTTCCACTAAGTCAAACCTAGGAGTTAAACAGCTCTTGTTTCTCCCTTGAGATGCAGTGGCGGAGCTTCATGCTCTGGCACTGGGGGGGGGGAGAGCAGGCTGGGGGCGTGAAGTGCCGCCTGCGGGCAGGGGGACAGCCACGATGGCACCCCACCGGGATCGCACTGCCGGGGGCGGTGCACTCCCCCCCCCCCGCACTCCTCTTCCTCCGCCAGTGTTGAGATGTTACCTTTAAAACCTTTGGCAAGAAATGAAGATAACAGTTTTAATCCAGGCACCTATTAATTCTAGAATGGCCTTCTCCATTACAGGTGCGATGATCATGCCCCGCCAAAACAGATAAGGGGCTCTGTGCTGGTCATTGACCATAAAAATAAAGATTTGATTTAATAAGGTCATGAGCACTGGATGTTCAACAGAACGGAATTCAAGCGGGAGCGCCGTAGATACTGAACACACAGCTCCTGGTGGAAACAAGCTGTGCATCTGAGCCACGGGGAACCATCAGCAGTGACTCCCCCACTGACTGGGCACAGATATAAAGGATCAGGCGGTCCTTAATGTATCCCAGACCCAAGTAGTTAAGGGTCTTGTAAATTAAGGTTTCATATATCTCTTAGATCTTAGGAAGGGAATGATATACACCAGGATATTATAGTGAACCAGTGTGGTCTTGTGGCTGGTGTCTCAGACCACTAGAACCTTGGAGTCTGGGGTCCAAATATTCACTCGACTATGAAGTTCACTGAGTGAAACTGGGCCAGTTGCCAATTCAGCCTAGCCTACCACACAAGGTTAATATGGAGATCAGGAGGGCCATGTAAACCATTTTGAGCTCTGTTGTAAATACAATTAATTAATACAAGAACCTTGAACATGGCCGGGTAATGCATGGGCATTCGGAAAAAGCTTCTGAGCACTGGAGCTATGCTCTTATGTGCAGAACATCCCACTGGTAGACCATGCACCTGCCACGGGCATCAGAGCTGTCCCACCTACCACTCTGGCAACTGTGGCCACCAAATGTCTCTCTTCCAAAGGCACATGAAATGTGGATCCGGCTTGCAACCTCCTGTCGCCAGTGATGCTTAAGAAGGCATTTTAGGTCAAAAGGCGGCGCTTCGGATGCACAATTTGGTCATTACCTCCAAATTACAGATGCAGGAAGCAGAATGCACTCAAGACAGTCTCTTAAAAGGATGGCTTTGGAAAATGGCATTGTTTGTGCATTTCAAAGTATCTTATATAATAAGATTATAAGGACTATTCCCTTCCCTGCACTCTCAGCATATGTCCCTAATTAACTAGCATCTCCAATAGGCTGAGGGGTCCCTGCCTCCCAAAATAAAACTGTGGAGAGCTGCAACTGCCAACCTGTGTGTAAAATGCTGAGTTAGGTGGACCAGTGACCTTACTCAGGATAACGCAGGACCCATAGCTCAGTGGTGGAGCATCTGCTATGCATGTAGAACAGGGGGGGGGGGCAACCTAAGACCCGTGGGCCGGATGCAGCCCAATCGCCTTCTCAATCCGGCCTGCAGACGGTCCAGGAATCAGTGTGTTTTTACATGAGTAGAATGTGTCCTTTTATTTAAAATGCATCTCTGGGTTATTTGTGGGGCCTGCCTGGTGTTTTTTGCATGCGTAGAATGTGTCCTTTTATTTAAAATGCATCTCTGGGTTATTTGTGGGGCACAGGAATTTGTTCATTCCCCCCCCCCAAAGTCCGGCCCACCACATGCTCTGAGGGATGGTGGACCGGCCCACAGCTGAAAAAGGTTGCTGACCCCTGATATAGAATGTCCCAGCTATTAAAGAAACAGCTTCCTATGGAACCCAGCTCTTTACTAAGAATTATGAGGACTAGAGTCTTGCTTTGTTTTTACGGGGAAGACCATAGCTCAGTGGTCAAGCAACTGCATGCATAAGGTCCCAGGTTCTCTGGCATCTCCAGTTGGGACTAGCAAAAGACACACACTTCGCCTGAAACCCTGGAGGGCTGCTGCTCTAGGAGCTTACATTCAGGGAAGGGCTGCAGTTCAAGAGGAAAGCGTCTGCTATGCATGTGGAAGATCCCAGGTCCAAAAGATCCCCTGCCTGAAACCCTGGTGAGCCCCTGAGGCCGGCCAGTGCAGACAGTACTGAGCTAGATAAGACAATGCAACCAAGTGAGAGAGATTCCCAGCCTTTGATGGAGGAAAGCCTTTGCAAATGGGCTCCAATTCAAGAATGCGGGCTGGGAAGGGGGGGGGGTGCAGGCGCAGAAGGAGGCGCCACGTGGATCCCGATCGAAGCCCGCTTAGGCTACTCACCGCTGCGGAAGGTCTGGGCTGCAGCTGCCGGGAAACCTCGGCGTGGCTGGAGGAGAAGGAGGCCGCGCAGCGGAGGGAGGGAGCACGCGCTGCGGCTCCGAATTGGCTCCGCTCCCAAAAGGCGACGCGCCAATCCTAATTCGCCCACTCCGCTTTCTAGGATCTGGGGTAGCGTGGGAGGCTTTCTCGCGAGTCCGGGGTGAAGCCGCTTCGGTAGTAAGAGCTGGACTGGGCTTCACTCCCCAGCACCACCACGCCACTCTGCAAGCGCGCTTCTCTGAGGATCGCGGCTTCCCCCGACTGGCCCCTTAATTCGGGAGGAATTGCAGAGACAGGCTTTGTGGAATGATCAGCAGTAAGGTCCGCGGCAGTCAAACGGACTTACCTGCGAGTAAGGGCGCATCGGGTCGATCCTCCAGTCTTAGTCAATGCGGATTTGATTTAGCAGTGCAGCCTTTAACACTGCTTATTCCGCAATAGATTTGCAATGTTAAATTACCTGATTTTGGTCTCCTTTTTTCTCATTTATTGAAGAAGAACAGGGTGTATTTTAATGTCATCATCACAGAGGTGTCTGTGGAGGGGATATATTGATTGAAAACGTCTAGCAAACCGGATCGGTCGTTAGATTCCTATTGAAGGTATTCGACAAGCCAACATGACAGTGATGCGGGATTGAGGATTGGAGTGATCATTCTGTGATACGATAGCAGTGGACAAAGATGTATTGTTACTTTTGAATAGATGTTTATTAAATATAAAATAAAATACCTGAGCGGTTCAGATTTCTCACCTGCCTCATCCCAAGGAGACGGTAGGACCCTAAGAAGAGAGGCAGAATGATGCAGTGGTTAGAGCATGGAACTAGGACCTGGGAGACCTTGGGGACAGTTACTTTCTCTTGGCATATACTACCTTGCAGGGTTGTTGTGATGATGAAATGGAGAGGAAGGGGAATCACAGGCGCCACCTTGATCTCCTTGGAGGAAAGGTGAGATATTACTGCAATAAGTAAATAATAAATAAGAGCCTTGCAGCTGGATCAGGCCAAAGGGGGACCATCTAGTCCAGCAGCCTCTTCCCATAGATGCTCCAAAGGGAGCCCCCATAAACAACAACACTGATTTGTATACTGCCTTTCTGTCAAAAACAATGCTCAAGGCGACTCATGGGGGGAAAGAATAACATGAAGTTGCAAAATGTAGCAACGTTTTTAAAACGATGCCTTTATCATTCATAATAAGGCCTAACAAATAAAATAAAATAAAATAAAAAGACAGACAGACAGACAGCCCAATGAGGACTGAGTGTACTAAGTAGTCATTGATTATGAAGCACTTGTGGATGGGAGAATGGAGAACTGAACTGGGCATGTGAGAGAACTGACAGAATAGCATATATTGGAAGAGGGCATAGTTGGTTGGCTGGCACCCTGAACAGGAACAGCCACACTGCAACATTTTGTGGCAGGTCCCAACCATATCTCTCAAAGTACTCTTTGGGTGGGCAGCTGAGGAGTTAGGGCAGTGCTGTTGAGCAGGAGCAGCTAAACGATGGGCTAGGCATATAGATATTCCTGCTTTGCAAGGGACTCGATGGCCCTTTGAGATCCTTCCAACTCTAGAATTCTATGAATCTATGATCTCAAGGATCCACTTGAAAACCATGCCAGCCGGGCCTTCAGGGCAATATACAAAGGCTGTTTTTGCTGCCCCCTGATTTTTTTAAGAAGTGGTTTCTTTGCCCGTTGAAAGCTGCCTCCGGTCTCCAAGCTGCAAACACGCCATTGATCCACTCCTTGGCTGGCAAGGCACAACCTCACAGGAGGGCTATTTTAAGATTGCCCTAGATGATTCAGTTCTAGACCACGGCAGCCAGAGACACCTTCAGCAGCCCTTCCTGGCCTCCGGGAAGAAGCCAAGGATAACACTAGCAGAGTTCGCCTCTTTTGCAATGGTATTGTACCTCCAGGCATCCCAAAGACCTGCTGCTGTTGTCATCCCTTCTGCTGGGAACTGTCCCCCAGAACACTGGTGTGGCACAAACCCGTTTCTTCCATATCCCCCTTGCCCTGAATTTTAAATTAAGAACATAAGAAGAGCCTCCTGGGTCAGGCCAGTGGCCTACCTGTTCTCACAGTGGCTGACCAGATGCCCCAATGAGAAACCCACAAGCAGGACCCGAGCATGAGAGCACTCTCCCTTCCTGTGGCTTCCAGCAACTGGTATCTGTGACTAGCAGCCACTGATAGCCCTCTCCTCCTCCGTGAATTTGTCTAATCCTCTTTTAAAGCCATCCAAGTTGGTGGCCATAATTGGCGCTTGCAGGAACAAGTTTTGTAGAGCTGGAGGGCTTCCGGTCGGCGCGCCGGAGGAAGGAAGGTCGGGGGACATGCCGCTGCTGGCATTCCCCGACCCGGCCGGCTTAAAGGGGTGCTTGCGACAGCAACGCAGCCCCCAAAACCCCCGGGAGTTGGTTCCCGGGACCTAAGGATCCGGCAGAGGCTCTTAACGTCGCCCCAACTCCCGCGGCGGCCACAGTAGAGGCTGCCGAGTGAGACGCGGGGCGACGGAGCCCCTCGGATCGCCATTGCCCGCCGGGTTGAAGCTGCGAGCCCTTCCCTTCTGAGCGCGCTGATTCCTCCGAAAAAGGACAAGATTGGACATTTTAAATGTGAGTACTAGGAAAGTACCGAAGAATTTGGATTAATTTGGCGAAGTACAGGGATGCAATTTACGGAGGTCCGTCCCTTGCTATTGTGGCACTAAATCAGGAACTTTATTACCAACGCGGTTGAAACTGTAACGGAATTTGGCTTGGCAACAGAGATTGAATCCTTTTGACACCCCTGATCCGGGGGGCAACTAACTATCAATTTTGATATGTAGAGGATTCGAATCGGACCTGTTGGTTTTTATTGTGGAAATTTGGATTTTGACTTTGGACTTGGTTCGGTGTGGAACTTTATATAGCTATGTCTCTGAAAATGGAGGATGATTTGGACAAAGGAGGCTGGAAGAAGGTCCTTGAAAAAATCTGGGAACTGAGAAAGGAGTTCCAAGCGGAAACTGCAAGAATGAGAGGAGTCGTAAACAACAGTGATGTCATCCCAGCTGCACAAAGGATGGAAGGGGGAGAAATCCCCTTCAAGGTTAAAGACAAGCCTCGCTGCAGGAAAATCTCTTCTCGGCACAAGATATTTAGACTTAAGAAAAGAATCAAGAAAACAACATCTGTGAAAGTTAACTCATCTCGGCGCAAGAGGATATCAATGAAGGAGAAGAAGAATTTCCTTAAAAACTGGGAACAGGAACAGCGGAGAAGACACAGAGATGATGGAGCCCAACTGCAAGCAAGCACTTGGGCTTGGACTGGGGAACGGCGAGGGGAGGGCTGAGCAGGGTAGGTGGGCAACCTGGGACTGATTATATATGTGGACTTTGAGTATCTATGCCGGACATGGTTTTGAGCTAGGATTATGTTAGGATCTTTCGAAGTTAGGAGCCTGAAGATTAAGGGGAGTCAGAAGGAAATTTATAGAAGATTTGGGAGGAGGATGCGGAGGTTGGAATTAGAAGATGAGGTGAAATAAGAATTAAAGACACTGTATTTGAGTTAGAATTATGTTCTGAAATAATGTTAAAGATATGTTTAGTATACCTATGTACCTGAACCAGAACTATGTTTTGTTTAATGCAGCCACTGGGGAGGTGCGGAGGAAGTCACTACGATTATGTTTTGTAACCAAGAGTGGCCTATCCGAGAACAGGGTTAGGCCGAAGCTAGATAATGATTTGTTTAAGGTCAGGGAAAATAATGAATGGGTTTACCTCTGTGAGAGGGAGGGTAAGATTAAATAACTCCCCAAGGTGAGAGATGGGGAGTAATGAATCCTGACCGAAATGTAATGTTCTATGTTTAAAAAAATTTAAAATTAATAAAAATTATTTAAAAAAAAAAAAAAAAGTTTTGTAGAGCTGGAAGGTATCACAAGGGTCATTTTGTCCAACCCCCAGCAATGCAGAAATAGTTTGCTCAAGGTGGGGCTCGAACTCACAACCCTGAGATTCAGTCTCATGCTATCCCAGGCTCATCAAAATAGGTAACGCCCAAGCAGGGACTTGAAGAAATGCTTTGTTTTGTCTTCAAACATTCAGCTTCTTTGGACACCCCCAAATCAAGTACAGTATATAAGAAAGAAAGAAAAACTGTTCTCTATTCACATCCTGCATACCATGCATCATTTCAATCATGCCTCTTTCTCTAAACTAAGAAAGCCCCAAATGCTGCAACATTTCCTCATTGGGTCACTCCATCCCCTTGACCATGTTTGTATTGAAGATTTTCTCATTTACAAAAGTACATACAGCATCTCTGCTTTCAGTTCAGAGTCTTTTCTACAGATCAAGTTATATTTGACGTGAGGCTTTGATGTTGTATACAGTATCAGGTTGGGAGAGAAGAGAGGTGTGGAGAGAGAGCGGGGGTGGGGAGAGAAGGGGGGGTAGAATCATAGAACTGTAGAGTTGGAAGGGACTCCCAAGGGTCATCTAGTCCAACCCCCTGCAATGCAGGAATCTCAACTAAAGCATCAATGACAGATGGTCATCCAACCTCTGTTTAAAAACCTCCAAGGAAGGAGAGTCCATCACCTCTTGTGGGAGTCTGTTCCACTGCTGAACAGCTCTTACTGTCAGAAAGTTTTTCCGAATGATTAGTCAGAATCTCCTTTCTTGCAACTTGAAGTCATTGGTTCGAGTCCTACCCTCCAGAGCAGGAGAAAACAAGCATGTTCCCTCCTCCATGTGACAGCCCTTAAGATATTTAGATATGGCTATCATATCTCCTCTCAGTCTCCTCTTTCCAGGCTAAACATACTCAGCTCCTTCAAGCACTCCTCATACGGCTGAGTTTCCAAACCCTTGATCATCTTGGTTGCCCTCCTTGCACACCTTCCAGCTTGTCAACATCCCAGAATTGGACACAGTATTCCAAGTGTGGTCTGAGTGAGGCAGAATAGTTATACTATCACTTCCCTTGATCTGGAAACTATACTGCTGTTGATGAAGCCTAGAATAGCATTAGCTTTTTTTTTGCTGTTACATCACAATGTTGACGCAAGTTAAGCTTGTGGTCCACAAAGACCCCTAGATCCTTTTCACATGTACTGCTAGTAAGCCAGGTGTCCCCCATCCTATATTTGTGCATCTGGACGGTTCTTCCTGTCTAAGTGCAAAACTTTACGTTTGTCCCTATTGAAAATCATTTTGTTAGCTTGCGCCCAGTTCTCCAATCTGTTAAGGTAATTTTGAATTCTGATTCTGTCTTCCGTGGCATTAGTTACCCCTCCCAGTTTGGTGTCATCTGCAAATTTGATGACCATCCCCTCAATTCCTTCATCCAAGTCATTTATAAAGATGTTGAACAACAACGGGCCCAGGACAGAACCCTGCGGCACCCCACTTGTCACTTTTTTGCAAGATGACGAGGAACCATTAATGAGCACTCTTTGGGTTCGGTCAGTCAACCAGCTACAAATCCACCAAATGGTTACCTTGTTCAACCCACATTTTATCAGCTTCCTCGTGAGAACATTCATTATTATTTTACATAGTGCATGTGCAATGTTTCTGTGTCAGTCATGTGGGCAGGTTCTATTTTATTTTTGCCTTTTTATGAGCCTTTTCAAAGCTAGTCAAAGCTTGATTGTTAAGCTAATGAGGGTGGAGACCTGGCCCTCCTCTGTAAGGTTTCTGCTCGCAATAATTACACTATCTAAAGAGTAATGTTTGACAGGTTCAACCCAAGGAGCAATTATGGTAATCTCAGATCCAAAGGACTGAGGCCTCATACTGCTGTCACTTGACTCCAGAGTAAAGTACAGACATTTCCCTCGCTGATCAATTCTAACTTCTGGGAACATCTAATGTCCTTCCTTGTAACTCAGTCCCGGTAATAAAGGCTCTTATGAAATTGACCACCTGCCAATATCCTGACTCGTAATCTGAAGGCTTTGACAGCCAGCTGTGTCATGTGTCATCTCATGACACAATGTGCCATCGCATTGTTGCGATGACTCGTGACTCCAGGTGGGTGGCAGGCGGGTTAGAAAAAGCTTGTGATGAGACAAGTAGCAAAAGTAGTGGAGAATGCAGGCCTCCTCTAAGTCTTACTTTGGGTCCATCTATCTCAAGATTGTCCTTGAAGGGAACGCCTCTCCTTAGGTCAGAGGCGGCTCTCTCTCTATTGTAGAACTCCAGTTCCCATCAGCCCACCAGGCCTGATCCAGCCGGCACTTCTTACAATCTTATTTCTAAATGCAGAAATTCACCAAACAGGGGAGAAGGGAAGGTAAGAGACAGAAGGGAAGGTGGGGGAGGTTCTTAACGCTGCCACTGAAAAGCATTGATTAAAAACTGTGCTGCCCTAGTTCGAAATATCTGACAGGCAGGAATACAGATGAAGATGCTTATCAGCCTGTAGGAAGGGAGGTGTGTCAAACATCTTGAAATGAGGGCATTTGAGGGTGGAGGAAGACATCACACCAAAGGATAATCGACACACAGATGTCACAGAATGGTGAGCAACCCAGAACGGACTTGGTAGGATATTCACAGAAGCATAATTCACAGAAGAATAATTAAACAGAAGAATAATTAAAAGGATAATAGAATCATGGAATTGTAGAGTTGGAAGGGAAGCCCAACAGGTCATCTTGTCCAACAGAGGGTGAGGCTATCAACAGCTACTAGGCATGATAAAAAGATGCAAAGACCCTTGCTTCTACTAAATCAGTCCATTGGGGTCCACCCAGCTCACAGTGGCCAATCAGATGCCCCACTTGTAGGACCTGGGTGAAACAGCAACTCTCCCCACTTGAGATTCCCAGAAAGTGGTGTTCAGTGACATATTGTCTTTTAACCTGTATTTTAATTAACGGTTTTTCTTTTTATACTTTATTGTAATTTTACTGATGTGAGCCGCCCTGAGCCCAGTTTCGGCTGGGAAGGGCGGGGTATAAATAAAATATTATTATTATTATTATTATTATTATTATTATTATTATTATTATTATTATATTGCCTCTGACAGTGGAGACGGAATGTAACAGCCCTGCTGGCCCATCTAGTCTGGAATCCTGTTCTCACAGTGGCCACCCAGATGCCCACAGGAAGCCCACAAGCAGGATTCAACCACAAGAGGATGCTTCCCTCCTGTGGTTTCCAGCAACTGGTATTCAAAAGCAGAGCAGAGCAGAGCCATTGTGGCAAGTGGCCATTAATATCCGTCTCCTCTTTTAAAGCCATCCAAAATGGTGGTGACCACTGCTTCCAGGGGGGACAAGTTCCATTGTTTAACTATGCACTGAGTGAAGAAGGACTTGCTTTTATTTGTCCTCATCTTTGTGATGCTTTAGTGCAACCAAGAGGGAGTAGGGAAAAAAATCTGAGTCCAGAATCCGGTTTCTCACTGGCTGGACAGATGCTTGTGGAAGCCCACCAGCAGCGCCTAAAAGGAACCCCCCCTTCCTCCTTTAACCACTCCCTGTACTGGCTATAAGATATGGCAAAATGAACCATGTTTCTCACAGCAGTTCAACCCAGCCCAGGAGGAAGTCAATTTTTAAATAAAGCAGCCCAGGAGAAAGTTTCCTAGTCATCAAGTCTTTTATTTTGTACATCTTTTTCATATCAGAAAAACCACATTACATAGAGAGAGAAAAGGTCCCCTGATTGGTATTGCCCCCTGCTCCCCTTTACAGAAATACTGTCATTTCATATATCTATTTTGATAAAAGGTTAAAAAACAACAACTTTAAAACATGGAGAGATTCATGAAGGAATACACAGATGTTTGAAGCACCCAATAAAATAAACTGCACACCCTTCTCTCTTTTTTTGAAAAAATGATCTATTATTGTAACTTCTAAAAGTTCCAGCGGTGAAGGAACTTGTGACCTTCCAGATGTTATCTGACTCCAACTCCCATCAGCCAGCGAGGCCAATTGTCCAGGGACGATGGGAGTTGTAGTCCAAAAACATCCGGAGGGCCGCAGGTGTAGCCCATGTTACAAATAAATAAATAAATCAGGAATCATGCGGACCTATTTTCTGAGATTAACCAAGTCACTTTGCTAAGCTACCCAAGTGGTCCTCCAACTACACAGGTCTTCAGGTGTTTTAAAAAAAGAAAGCAGGACTATCCCCTGGGTTGATGTGGATGGTGGAAGCTCCTTTTTTTTCAATGTGAGATGCCAAAATCTCCACTGGGAGTGGGGACACATCTAGTACGAGTACTCATTGCAAGAAAACATAGGTTCCAGCACAGTCACATAATGGGTTCTAGAGCAGTTGCACAATGGGTTCCAGAGGGAGAAAGGAGGAACTGGGAGCGAGAGAAGCTGTTCCTTCTTCCTGCCCACCTTTAAAAAGGAATACTTTTTATTTTTTAAAAAAGTGGCACAGTCCTGGTTTTTTAAGCAGTGGGCTCATCATTTGAAGGGAACACACTGGGTGGAGAAAACTCTCTCTTGGCTGCTTGTCCAAAAGATTTGGCTGTCAAGGAGAGGAGTGGGTGAAGCACATGGAGAGGAAAGCTGAGCTCATTTTAGGATGAAGATGAAACATCAGTTCTGAAAGAGGGAAAAAAACCTCATCCACTTCCCCCCCTCCTGCAAAACAACCTGCCCATTTTTTATTTTTTAAAAACATCAATAGTATGATTCAGAGCTGACAACATTTAAAAGCATCAGGTTTTGACGATGAGTGGAACAGTGACTGGTTGAGCCCCCCGTACTTGTACATGCCAGCTTCTATTCTGCTGCAGTCCAAGAAACACTTCCCACTCTCAGCCCAATGGAAAGCTCTTGTTCTTGCAATCTCTCCTCCTTTTACAGGCCAGCTGGAACCAAAGCCTTACAAAGCTTCAACCCAGAGCATCCAACTAAGTAACTGTGTTAGCAGAATGATTTCTACTTGTAGAGTAGGACTTTCCCCTGCCTCCTCCTGTAAAAGCTGTGCACTGTCCCCAGACTGGCTCCAGAGGATCAGGGAAATCTCTGTAACAGATTTAGGGGTGTATACTGCGGCGGGGGGTGGGTGGGGGGTGAGGATGTTCCAATGAACAAGGAAAAATCCTTCTCTGGTGGAACATTTGCATTAGCGCCATGTTGCAATCTACTGAGAGGCCTGTTTTTTGGGGGGGGTGCTTTTTGTCCAGTTCCTTCGTTCTGCAGGAAGGATGGGTGGGCAGAGGACAAGGAAAGGAGTGGGATATGTGGAGATTGTAATGTCAAAAGATTACCTCTTCCTCAACTTCAACCCAAACTACTGACGTTGCCATTTGTCCATCAACAAAACTTCTAATGGGCTGACTGAAGTTGGGAGATTCTGGCTGGCCGAAGCAAGGTTGATGGCTGCTGAATGAACCCTTATGGGCAAGCCATACCAGAGCTCAAGATCCTGGTTGGTGGCCCCACCAAATATCTGAGGGGCAGAGTTCAACACCAATGGCATCTTGAGGCTGATAGGGCTGTTCTTGTGGGAAGACGATACCCTGCCTCTCTTTGAGATAGCTTTGTGTGTCCTTCATGCAAACGTTGGAAGAGAGCACACCTCTGGATGAGCATAGAAGACACGTATTGATGCTTCTGGACCTACCAGCTGCTGTTTGAAGAGACCTCACTCACAGTGATCAAGAAGAAAGGCTCATAGGACCGCATGGCTCCTGATTCCACAGCAGGTCACTCGTTGATCCCGCTCTTCCAGAAGCCAGCACATCTGAATGGTAGGATCCAGCTTTTCTTTGTAACCCTTCGTACAAACTTATCTTCCTGACTGGAAACCCCAGGGGTCCCTCCAGCTGCCAGGTGAACAAACTCTCTCTCTGCTCACCTGCTAGCTCACATTTGCTCTGCCCAAGGGCAACGCAATTTCCACGCATTATCCCCAAGCTAGCCAGGTGGGGAAGGGGGCATTGGGAGAGGAAGGAGAAGGGATCACAATGCATAAAAAAAGAAAAAGCTGATGTTCTCTTCACAGAGAGAAGACAGAATTTCCGTGGTGGGGTCAGAGACCTCCTCGGGCTGTTTTCTCAATACAAAGAGAGATTTCTTGCACTGCCTGCGGATGACCCCATTTCACATATGAAAGCAAGCAGCAGAGGTTCCTTTCTTGGGAGAATTTGGAGAGCTCAGCTTCACCGATCCTCTAGCCAAGAAACCCTCTAGGAGCAGCTGTTCATGGATCACTCCTTATATGCGGTGATTTATTTGGGGCGGGGATTTGAAGCCTGACCTCACCACTTTTCAGCAAAAGGGGGAGAAGAAATAATAATAACAACAACAATAATAATAATTCAGTGAATATCCCCCCACTCCATTGCACACATTCGGAACCCCTTGAGGGAAATGCATAGAGTCAAAACGGGACCCAGCTTTTTGGTCCACACCATTAAAGAGGGTAGTAAGAAAGCCTTGGTCTCAAAAAAGGAAGAAAAAAGAAAGAACACATTTCTATTCCTATCTGGAGGCAGAATTCCTCTTTGCTCCCCATTCAAATGAAAAAGGGGGAGAGAAAAAGATGCCTAAACTCAGCATAGCATTTACAAGTAAACCCCAAAAGATCTCCCCTGCGCCACACCCAAAACCATTTTGTCAAATCTCCCCAGCACACACAAAAGGTTACACATTGCAGGGAGGGGTGAATGTCAGAAGGCATCATATAAAATATAGATATACATATATACTTTTACATATACAACTTTCACCAGGTTTTTTCACATTTGGAAGTTGTGTCCCAAGGAGCCAAATAGAACCAATGGTTCTATTTTCTTTCTCACAGAGTCAAATTTCCGAAAGAAAGCAGGAGGAGTGTTAAAAAACTTTAGCAAAAATGTTAAAAGGTTAAAAAAAAAATTAAAACAAATCTGCCATCACCATAACAGGAGAGCTTCTTTGCAAGGCTCTAGAAGAGCCACAAATCCTCAGGACAAATGAATATGCAGGATTGTGATTCTCTCTCAATTTTGCACAGGATTTTGCCCCCACCCACCCCCGGCCGCCATTTCCCACTGCCCTATGTTCTCCAGTTCCCGTATCAGGAAGCTCAACTCGCTCCCCTTCTGTTGAGGGAAGCAGAAAATCAATAAATTAAAGTTTATCTGAAAGTGCTGCCTTGTCCTAATTTTTTGGGGGGAGGGGTGGGGGGCGCAGAAGGGAGAGAAGAAGAAACGGGGGTGGTGGTGAAAGTATTGACTCCGTCATGCAGCACTCTCCCTCTCGCCTTGGGGCTCCGACGACGAGCCATTGACCACCTTCTTGACTTTCTTCATACCTTCCATGACCCCCGAAGTTGTCACCCTGCGGGGAGGAGGACAGCAGAAAAAAAATCGCTCAGAGATAAGGCAACACTTCAGTGCTGTTCTTGCCCCAACTAGAGCTGCATGGCTGGAAGGTTCTCTCTCCCCACCCCATTTCTGGGTGCAAGAGAGATAATTTAGTTAAAAAAGAAAAGAGTGCACATCAAAAATATGTGGCAATCTGTGGGTTACTGACAAAAGACCTGCGGGCGCATGTGCCACAAGCAAAAGCTAGACCCACTAAAACAAATGACCATGGCTGAGGTACACTGATTTTAATGGGTCTACTCTTGAGTAAAACTTTGTTGGCTGCAACTTTCTGTGCCTCCCCCACACTGCATCCACATGGAATTACACCATATACACAGTCCTGAAAAATAAATGAATGAATAACTGGAATCTATTTGACCCCCAATATTTAGGACAGCAACCAGTCAGTGTGCTGTAGTGGCTAGAGTGTTGGTCTAAGACCTGGGAGATGAGGGTTCAAATCCCCACTCACAACATACCTCACAGGATTGTTGTAGGGATTAAATGAAGGAGAGGGCCTTCTCTGTGGTGGCACCTGAGTGGTAGAACTCTATCTCCACAGAGCTGTGTCTGGCACCTTCACTGCATTGCTTCCAAAGGGTGCTGAAGACGCTGGCCTCTTGACACTTTAAGTGTATGTTTCATGACCCGCCTCATATTTGTAGTTATAAGTTGCTTTCAACTGTTTCTAATGTTGTGTTGTACCCCACTCCCTGCCACACAAACTCCTTGGAGACCTTAGGGTGAATGGTGAGCAATAAATTAACAATAATACTGATGATGAACATGTCAATGATCTTTAGTGCAATGACCAGGGAGAGCTGCATCAGAGAATTTAGGTTCTTGCTTCCACCACCTTCACAAGCAACAAATGCCCAGGCTTTAACACTCTATTTGCAGCTGGCTCAGCAGCCTTGGAAGAAAAATTCTAACAGGTCAGCAGTCCTGGGAGTTTAGATTTAAAGCTTTTGCAAGACATCTGCAGTATTCAGATGTCTAGAAGAATCACTCTCGTCAGGGGACATAAAGCCAGCAAACAGACCTTTGATCCTGCTGATAGGGACACAGAGCAGAGCTCAAGAGCATTTCACACAGGACAATCATCCCAAGATCCTTTTGGGGGGTAAAGGTGTAAGACTTTAGCCACTGGACAAGAGTCAGTGGAAGGCTGAAACTGGTGGATGGAACACCACCTTCCACCTTTTTCAACCCAAGGGTCACATTTGCTTCAAGGCAACTTTCAGAGGGCCACATGGCAGTGGGGGTCAAGGCCAGAGGCAAAAGCAAGCTGAGCAAAGAATGCAAATTTTGTTTTCACACTGTAGGCTAGTCCCTTTGAAATGCTAAAGAGAGTCATTGAGATGCCAGGTGATTTGACAGGTGGGTGGCTCCACCCATCCATCAAATCCAGCCACTCGCAGGCCTGCCGATTTATTTATTTTAGATATCTCACATGATTTATGTAACCACCTGGTTGTAATAAAGCACTGAAGTGGTTTATGAAAGGTATAAAGCAATGAAACGATAAGCAAACAACTATTTAAAACATTTTTAAAAATGAAAACCAATGTGAAGCTATAAAGCAGATTAAAACACATGTCAACATTCTACATGTCAGGATAGGCTTGCTTTTAGAGATGCCAAAAAGAATAAAGTGAAGGCACCTGCCGGATGTCAATAGGCAGGGAGTTCCAAAGTGTGGGGTCTGCCACACTAAAAGATAGCTAGATAATGGATCTGGAACCATATATCTTGGGCAACATGAGGCAAGAACAAGAGCAACCCAAAACATCTAACGTGGATATGGGAACCTGTGACCTAGGTCTTGTTCCAAGCTCCTATCATCCCTTGACATAGGCCTCATTGACTGGGGATGATAGGAGATGGAGATTTAACCACATCTGGAGCGCCTGACCTAACAGGACAGAGCAGATCATGGGACTACCCACCTTGTTAGGAGCTTCTGATTCAACACACCTCTCACCCAATTCCCCACCTTGCTGCTCCATGTAGGCCAGGATGGCTCCACAGGAGCTGGGCAGGAATCCCAATACACAAAACCAGGTCACTTACGCTCTTCGGATTGCCAAAAGTAGATTGTAGCAATGTTTCACACATTGCTGCTGCAAATCCTTTTCCAGATGGACCAGCATTCAAAATCACCTGGGTTTGAATGAGGGATCATGTAAAGTTTGTCCCAGCTAAGACTTGGATCATAATATGCCAATTGTAACTGCTCCCTATTTATTGGTCTCCCTTTCTAGTAGAGGTCCTGCACTACAAAAGTACCCTTTGGGTTTCAAATTATGTATTAATTGTTGAAGTGTTGGGGAGGGAGGGATCATAAGTGACATTAAGGGATGCCCCCTTTCCTGCCATTTCTGCCACTGCTCCAGAGAACATTTCGTGTTGAAGGGTTTGAATTTTGGAAAGAGAGAGAGTTGGGACTGTATTAAACAGAAATGTTGAGATCGAATCAATGTCTAACATCAATTCTTAGAGGCACCCAACAGCAACTAGAGTCACATATCTGTTGTAATCAGAATGCACCAAAATCAAGAGACAAATTGCAGAATCCTAATTTATCTGTTTCCCCCCTTAAAAAAACTTGTATATAGCAATGCTTAAAATCTTAATACAAATTATTACAAGGAAACAGGCCCCTTACACAGCTTCCATGTCCAAGACATCATCATCGTCCTGAGAGAGCTGCAAGTAGGGGTTGTCAGAGGCAGGCCGGAACTTGTACCCGGTGAGGACAAAGAACACCAAGGTGGCCATTTCATCCAGCAGCTGCAACAAAGAAGAGAGGGGCACTTGGAAAAGATTGCTAGACAACAGGACTCCCACCCAAATGGGGCTGTTAGTTCATTAGAGTCAGCCACTGCTGAAGCTACGATCACCTGTGCTTACATGTGAAGCAACTTTATTCCAAGTGAAACCATTGTTCCATCTAGCCTAGCACAGGTCTGAAAAGCTGGTTAGTTTCAGTGGGTCTGTCCTGAATAGAACATGTCCTTGGGGATCCTGCCATCTTCCATTCTGTGGGCATGACCAAGCCAGCATAGACGTCACTGAGACAGGGGTGTGAGCATGATGGGAATGTGGGCTTGGGAGAGCACATCTTTGTTTGAGACTGTCCTGCCATGTGATGCCCAAAATCTTCCTGATGCAGCATTTGTGGAAGGCAACGGGGCATCTAGGCATAGCTCCTGGCGGTTGTAAGCTTACCAAAACTCACTTCCATAAAGCTCTTTATAGGTAAGGTGTCCAAGAATAAGCCATCATACTGGACAGTGCCACACATGTTCTTGTAGAAGGACACAATCATCTTGTGGAGCTAAGGTGGGCAGTCTATCTTCTGGAACAGTTTGAAGAGTACTTTTTGGCTGATGAGGTCAAAGGCCTTCATAAGCTGTCAGGGCCTCCCCCTCATCGGTCCGTTCAATAAGGAGGCAGAGTCATTGCCTTTGAAGCTTTTATCTGTGCTCATTATATTACAGTGCAGAGCTAAATCATAACATGTCTACTCAGACACTAGCAGAATCCGGAAGTGCCATGTGACAATTTTCCCGCCAGCAAAGCCACCTCGGGAAGCGAAAGCGTCTTTTCCTTCTTCTCAGTCTCTCCCCCAGACGTACTCCCTGGGAGCTGCCAGGTCTCTCCCTGCTCATCTCGAGCCCTGGCAACCCCTTCCCGTCTGAAGAACAACTGCTCCCACTCCCCGATGAGTCCGTCGTTAGAATAGGAGGCTGTTCTCTATAATCACTCAGAGCCGGACTGCAAGGGAGAGGCAGATCCCTGACATCCACTCTATGAAGATGATGCGCAACAGGCATCTCTGCTCTTTTCTCCTGCAGCTGACACAGTGAGAAAATCATATCAGCTGCTGACCTCTGACCTCTAAAGCTGCATAATGACCCGGGACAGACCCTGTCAGTGAGTGACTGTAATCTGTTGAGAACTACATGGGCTTAGGCTTTTCCCACAGGACAAAGCAAGGAGCTCCCATGGTAGCTGTTGCAGTCACAGCGGTCACTTTAGTTTTTGGAAAGGGTCACAATGCTGGAGTTGTGTGTGACTTGTGGCACAGATCCTTGTCCCCAGCATTGGAAGAAGAGGCCGTGGAGGTGTGTCATGAGGGAGGAACTGAGGCTGGCTTTCAGCACTTCTGTTGGGAATCCTTCCTGTCCTGGGGCTTTACGACATGCCTGAGAGATGGTTTCTTCAGCTCAACAAGAGAGGGAGAGACATCCAGCTCTTCCAAGACAGGCAGGGTCTGGATGCCGTCGATTGCTGTGTGAGCGGTCACATTTTCTCACAAGTACAGTTCTAGATAGTCTCTGCCCATCGCTTCATCTGCTTGCTGTGGTCTGTGATGATCTCTCCTGGAAAGGTTTTCAAAGGTGCAGCTTTTCCTGACGGTTGGTTCAAAGGCTTTCCATCATGCCTTCATACATTTTGCGAGTGTTGCCAGCATCAGCAGTAAATTGGATGCTCTGACACAGCTTTATCAGACACTGTCTATTAAAAATTTATGCTCCGATCGTAATGTAATTTGTATATCTACTATATGTTTTGGAAAGTTGCCTGCCTGTTTACTATGCATTTGGACACCTCTTAAGATACTGTAAGCAAATTTTACATGATGGTTCCCAAGACCAACGAGCAGGTTTTCATCTATGTCCTGATAAAATTAGACACCATTTTTAATTGAGATGGTGGACCAAACCAATTTCAAAACTGCGATTCTCTTTTTTTGTTTCTTAGACTTTCCAAGTATGAGGCTGTTACCCTTAAGTATTTTTATTATTATTATCTCTATTGGTTTATGGGTAGTTTTCATTTATTTTCCAATTTAGGGCTTGCTTTTCTTGCTGATGTTCCCACCCCCTTTCCCCATAATCTCTCCCTGACCCTTTCTGTGTTCTCAATTAATGTCTGAAGGGCATTTCTTGAATGTGTGTGTTCTGAGATCAATAAAGCAATTACTTTTCAGTCCTAGCGTATAATAACCTGCAGGAAGAAAAAAAAACCTGGGGAAAGGGGGGAGAAGCATCAGGCTTGAAATATTGGCCACCAGTGCCAAAGCTTAAGAATAGGTTTCCATGATAGACTTATGTTATATTACAGCTTTGAAAGAAGCATGCTGGGGGGTGGGGTACCTGGTACAGCCACTTCCACTGGAATGGAACAGCGATCTTGATGAGAATAGCAATGATCCGCGTGAAGTAAATGTAACACACGATCTGTGAGCAGAGGGAGAGGATCAGAGTTAGCAGTCAGAACGATGGAGACGCAGTCCTTGAGAGACTCTCGCCCCACCAATAAATCAAAATCTCGCCAGGGATTTGGGGCAGAGCCACAGTGTACACAGAAAGCACACCGAACACACATTTAAAGCACATGTGGTGCAATGATCAGTCTTGGACTAGGACCTGGGAGACCAGGAATCAAATCCCCACTCAGATGCATGAAGGGCACTGCATATGAACTTGCTTCCCAGCCCATAACCTACTTCACAAGGCTGTTGTGGGGATAAAATGAGGAGGGGGAGAACCATGTATGCTACCTTGAGCTCCTTGGAGAAAAAGGTGGGATATAAATGCAACAAACAAATAAACAAATGGCTTTTCCCCAAAGAATACTGGGAACAGTAGTTTCCCCATCACATAGCTCAAATTCAGAATTCCCTTAACAAACTACAGCTCCCAGGATTCTTTAGGGGAAAGCCATGTGATTTCAGTGTGCAATGGATGGGCTTTCTATGCACCTGCTGTAAGTCAGCTGGGAATGCCTCTCACAAAGGTGGAATTGGAGGAATGGCAGTGCTTGATTTCCATCTGATCATTCGAGCCACAGCGAATCAACCTGTTACTAATCTTGATGGATCCCATTTGGGCTGGTGCCTTCTAGGGAAGATAATTACCTCAAGCAGTGACTGCCCAAGAAGCATATTCTTCTTCTCCTGCCAGAGAGGCAAGGCATTTGGCAACAGTTATAACTGAAACCACCTCGCTTCAGAAAACTCAATGTGGCTTATGGTGTGTGGAGGGGCGGGGGTGGCCTCATCCAAGCAGACTTCCCATCCAGGCACTTACCAGGGTAGGACCAATCTAATAGTCCATTCTCCAGGTCTCTCAGGGCAGTCTGTCCTTCACCGGTAGCTCAGTAGCAGAGCACACAACGGATGTTTGGGTGCCACTGAGCTTGCTGAGAGGGTTTTGCACAGGGTTAAAACAGAGCAATAGACTCCCAGATTCCCAGACTGTCCCTGTACCTTTGACCTATGGTGCTAACCTCCCTATCGCTTTAATGTTAGACTGATACATCCTGTTTGCAATTTCCTCCTTCTACTTCTCTCTCTCAAGAGGTCATCTTTGATGTATTCTGTGAGAACAAAGGATGAAGCATGGCTGTCTTTGTCTTCTCTAGATTAGTGAGTTAGCTTAGAACTTGAAACCATTTCCAACCAAGTGACATGCTTCCTATAATAAACAACTTTGCTGTCTTCTTACTGTACAAGCATCTCAGTGTGTGTGACTGCAGCAATTGAAGTCTACCCTCTGGCAAGAGACACAAGCCATGCTCTGCACACTGGAAATTCCAACAGCACATGATTTGCACACAGAAGGTCCCAGGTCCAATCCACATGGGCATTTCCAGGTAGGAGTGGGAGAGGTTCCCTGCCTGAGACCCTGGAGATCTGCTGCCTATCAGCACAGACAATATGGAACCGGGGCTCTTTACAAAGCAGTTCCCCTTGATCCCTTGCGGATGTTCACAGAATCATTGAACTGTAGAGCTGGAAGGGGCCAAAAGGGTCAACTAATGCAATCCCCTGCAATGTGGATGGACTCCCAACTCCAGCCACTCCCCAGCCAGCACAACCAATGATCAGGGATGATGGGAGCAGTGGCCCAACAACATCTGAAGCCACCAGGTCAGTGAAGAATTAGCATTATTATTTATTAAATTTGTATACTGCCCTTCATCTGAATGCCACAGGGCAGTTCACAACATTAAAATATAAAATGAAAACACAAAATACGTAATAAAACAAAAACACAACAAACCAATAATCCCCCTTCCTCAAACAGATTTAAAAGGACATGGAATGTTAATCAGCCAAATGACTGGTTAAAGAGAAACATTTTTGCCTGGCACCTAAAGATACCGTATTTTTCTGTGTATAATAAGCCCCCATGGATAAAGCGACCCCCCCTTTTTTAACTCAAAATTAAGAAATCGTTATTTTAAACATCAAGCAGAACAACTTTGACATTTTACTAAATATTCAAAGCACCGGCACCAGCGTAACAACCCCTGAGATCGCCCAAAGTTGTTGAGCGTTTTTCGTGAGATTGCGGAAGTGGTAAGTGAAAAGACTGGCAGCCACAGGAAAGCAAGTAGTGTTTAAACACACACACACACACACACACACACACACCCCAGTGTATTCATCATCCATGTATAAGACAACCCCCTATTTCTGACTAAACAAATTTAGCAACAAACACTGTCTTATACATGGAAAAATACGGTATATAAGGAAGGCACCAGGCAAGCTTCCCTAGGGAAAGACTTCCACAAACAGGAAGCCACTGCAGAAAAGGCCCATCCTTATGTTTCTAGCCTCTGGACCTCTCATGGAAGAGGCACAGGAAGAAGGGCCTCGGATGATGGTCGGTTTATATGGGGAGAGGCAACCCTTGAGGTACTGCGGTTCTAAGCCGTTTAAGCTTTATGACCTGACCGTTAAGTCCAGTCGCAAAAGATTCTGGGGTTGCGGTGCTCATCTCGCTTTACAGGCCGAGGGAGCCGAGATTTGTCCACAGATAGTTTTTCCAGGTCATGTGGCTAGCATGACTAAGCCACTTCTGGCGAAACCAGAGCAGCGCACGGAAACGCCGTTTACCATTTACCTACTAGCAAGTAGACTACTATCTACTTGCATTCTGATGTGCTTTCAAACTGCTAGGTTGGCAGGAGTTAAGCTTTATAGGTCAAAACAAACACTTTGAATTGGGCTTGGAAACTAATTCGCAGCCAGTGCAGTTGTGTCAGAATTGGTGTAATATGCTTAAACCATCTTGCCCCAGTGAGCAACCTGGCAACTGAATTCTGCACTAGCTGAAGTTTCCGAATTGTCTTCATAGGCAGCCATACATACAACGTCTTCCCAAAATCTAACCGAGAGGTTACCAGGGCATCGGCGACAGAAGTTAGGCTACTCCTGTCCAGATAGAAGTGCAGCTAGGCCCCCAGCCAAAACTAATGGAAGGCTCTCTGCGCCACCGACAGCACCTGAGCCTCAAGCAACAGCAATGGATCCCGGAGTACCCCCAAGCTACATAACCTCTCCTTCAGAGGGAGTGTAACCCAATCAAGAGCAGGCAACCTCCCATCCATCTGGTCTAGGGAACTACCCACTAATAGTGCCTCAGTCTTAACTGGATTGAGCTTCAGTTTACTGGTTCTCGTCTGGACCATTATTGAGGCAAGACAATGATGCAGCACATCCACTGCCTCACTTGCTGATGTAAAGGAGAAGAGCAGCTATGTGTCATCATCATAATGCTGATAACACCTTCCAAAGCTCCAGATGACCCCACTCAGTGGTTTCATGTAGATGTCAAACAGCATGAGGGATTAGGAGCCCCATAATGAAGGCTCCATGGAGCTGAACAGCATTCCCCAAGCATCACGCTCAGGAAATGGCCATCCAAGTAGGACCAGAACCACTGCAAAGCGGTGCCACCCATCCCTAACTCAGACAGCTACTCCTCAAGGATCCCATGGCCGATGGTATCAAAAACTGCTGAGAGGTTGAAGAGAATTAACACTGACATATTCCCTCTGTTTCTCTCCTGACAGAGGTCATCCTACAGGACAAACAAAGCGGTTTCTGTGCCAAAACTGGGCCTAAACCCTGATTGATCTAAAATATCAGTTTCCTCCAAGATTGCCTGGATCTGGTCCACTACCATTCACTCAAAAACCTTACCCAAGAAGGGGAGATTGGCAACTGGCCAGTAGTTACTCAAGATTTTTCAAATCCAAGGAGGGTTTGTTGAGGAGTGTTTTACCACCGCCTCCTTCAAGCAGACAGGGATTAACCCCTCTAGCAAGGAGACACCTGCCTGGCCCAGCCAACTGTCCCCTTCCTGCTAGTTTTTATCTAGCAGGGACAAGAGTGCAAGTGATCAACCTGACTGATTCAAGCATCTTGTCCACATCCTTCAGCCTTACTAATTGAAACTCATCCAACACAACAGGACTAGACAGTGCTCTGGATACTCCTTCAGATTCACCTGCTGTAACAGCAGAGTCAAGATCCCAGTAGATGCAAGCTATTTTATCAACAAAATGCTTTGCTAATAAGTTACAGCGAGCTACCATCAGTTCTGCAACCTTCTTCAGGCGAGACAGTAAGAGGCCCCGGCACCACCCAGAAAAGCTCTGTCAGAAAGCACAATGAGGATGCAATTGCGGCAGCAGAGTATGCCATCTTTGCTGCCTTAACTGCCACTAGATAGGCTTGATGAGCCCTTACCAGTGTTCAACTGCATTGAACTAATTTTCCTACACTTGCGTTTCAGCTGTCTCCTAGCTTGTTTCCTCGTCCTATGCTCCGGGATATACCAGGGAGCCAAGTGGGCTCCACATAGTGGGAGAGGGTGCTCAGGGGCAATTGTGTCAATGCCCCGAGACATTCAGATGTTCTAGAGGTCAGTTCTAGAGGTCAGGCTTTGATGGGAGGGCCAGTCATATCAGCCAGAAAATCCTCCAGGGCCACCTGGAAACCCATTGGATCCATCAGCCTCGAAGGGTGGGTCATCCTAATAGGTTCCCTGCCTCTGCAGAGAGGGAAGAGTGCCTAAAATCTCAACAGAAGGTTACTTGTGAGATCTCCAAAGCATGGCATCTATTGAAAGAGGCTATGTAGCTGCTCACTCCTGGCCCCAATGAGCAAGCGAGAGCAGTTCAGAAGCAGTGGAGGAGGGTTAGTCAGACGGTGCCAAAGTGTGGGACCAGCAACGAGGACTCCCCACTCACAGCTGCTCATGTCAAACTCCTTACCATGACGTAGTAGTGCCGGAACAGCTTCAGCTTTGCTAGGTTAATAGCAGCTGTGGAAAAAGGAGAAAGTACGGATGGTTGAAGACGGGAGGGGCAAGGTGGCAAAAGCTTTTCTGCAAAGGGAGAAAAATGTAGCGTTTATGCAATTATTGTTGTTTAACCCAAAGGTCTCCATGAGACTCAAAACACAAACCTCTGAGTTCCACGAGCTCTTGATGAGCACACAAAAGTTTTTATCGACCCCTATCCACAACCCACATTCTGAGGAATGCAAGTGAAATGAAGTCAAGAAATATCAATCAAGTCATTTATCAAGCATCAATCACCACTGGAATTAGAAAATGTAAAATATAAGGAAGTAGAACAAGAGAAAATAATAGGGTACCATAATACTCTGTGCACGCCCAGGCCTTGACTTCTTAGGCTCATGGTCCCTAATTAATTTTTTCACACAAAACCTTGTAAACTTCTTTTCTACCCATGGCCCTTTTGACCCCTAGATCTTTATTCACCTCCTGCACAATCTCATATTGACCCTGTGGAAAACCCTGCACTTTACCATTTTAAAAAATGATACAACACACCTACAATTCAGTCTTCTGCAGGATAAACATACCCAACTGCTCCTCATAAGACTCGGTTTCCAGGCCCCTTATCATCTGGGTCACCCTCCTCTGCACATGGGTGGCCATCAGGTTTAAGAAGATTCACTACCTCTGCACTGGACCACGTGCATGCATGCATGCATGCACACATGCACGCACGAACTCTCAGGTCAGAACCTATTCAGAAGGCCAAGATGCAGGGAGGTTGAAAGCCTCAGCTATAAATAAGCCAAAATTCTCTTTCCACCTGCCAAGTTAGCATTTGCTGGCTTCCGCCTTGCCAGAGACCCAAAGCCATGCTGGTTTCAAGGACAAGGTGTTGGGGGGGGGGACATGTGAGAGAGGAGTCCACAGAGTGCGGTGATGGAAAACAAGGCTAGCTGCAGCGCCATCAACTTAAATGGGGGGGGGGGGAGTGGAAACAGAGAAGCCTCTGCTGCAACCTGAAGGAGAGAGTGAAGGTTGAGAAACTGGCATTGCTTTGAGGAGAGCAGACTCTCTTTGCCACGCAGAACAAAGTCCCTCGAATGAGGGCACTGACTGGTCCTGCATTCTATGTTCACTGGGGACAAACCAAAATGGTTATAAGGATGGAGCAACTCTCCTCTGAGGAAACACTGCAGTGTTTGAGACTTTTTAGTTTAGAGAAAAGGCAAGTAAGAGCCGACTTGATAGTCTATAAAACAATGCATGTCATAGAGACACTGTACAAAGAAATGTCGTTGTCCCCCTTCCTTCCTCTCTCTCCCCCCCTTCCTCTCATTAACAATGGGAGTCACAGACATCCTAAGAAAGTGAATGTTAGAAGGTCCAGGACAGATAAAAGGAAGGAATTCCCTCATGTGGTGCATAGTTGACCTATGGAACTCACTCCCACAGGAGGCAGTGAGGGCCAGCAACTAGGAAGGCTTTAAAAGAGCAATGGACAAATTCATGGAGAATTCTATCAACAGCTACTAGCCATGATACTTATGCTCTGCCTCCGTAGTTGGAGGCAGTAACACTTCTGAATACCAGCTGCTGGAAACCGCAGGAGAGAGGGCTCCTGTGCTCAGGTTCTGCTTCAGCGTTTTCCACAGGCACTTAGGGAAGCCCACAAGCTAAACCTGAACATGCCAGCACTGCCCCCTGTTCTTATTCCCAGAAATTGGTATTCAGAGGCATAACGGCCTCTGTATGTAGGATGTAAGAGCACTGCTGGATCAGGCCACAGACCCATCAAGTCCAGCATCCTGTTCTCAGAGGGGCCAAGCAGATGCCTATTATGGGGAGCCCACAACCAGGACATAAGTGCCTCCGGCAGTGGAGGTAGCACACATCCATCACAGCTTGCAGCCGTACCCAGCCTTATCCTTCATGAATTTGTCCGATCCTCTCTTAAAGCTGTCTGAGTTCACTTCGATCTGTCAAAAGAAGACAACAGACCCCACACCAGCAGCAGCTAAGGCTCATTCCAGTAAGTCGTGCTGCGGTCATAATGGGACAGAGCCACGCTCAATCATAAGGAGCAACACGGTTCCCATGACACATCCTCGCAGGTTAGTCAATGAGCATTATGGCAAGGGAGCCCAGAGCCCCGGCGCTGGTTGACTGGAAAGGCTAGGGAGAGATCTCCCCCACCCCGGACATGGTCCTTTTTATCGGCACAGCCAGGAACGGCAATCAATGGCAGATGGTGCAGCTGTCACACTTGGCATGAGGGAGCAAGGAGTGTGGCCTCCTGTTGCTCCCCTGACCTTGCCGAGGGCAAAGGGGGCACCAGAATAACAGGCACCGCCATGCAATTTGATTACAAGGCAGTCAAGAACTCTCCTGCAGAACAACTGTGAAAAGGGGTTAATTTACACCACACGGGTCTTGCCCGGCACTGCACAAAGAGATATATTTTCATTTGTCATTATTTTCAGAGACAAAAAAAAGGCTCTCTGCATCAGAGACAGAGGACTTTTTTTCCAGCCCAAGGGTCACATCCCCTTCTAGGCTATAAATAATAATAATAATAATAATAATAATAATAATAATAATAATAATAATAATAATTTACACCCCGCCCATCTGGCTGGGTTTCCCCCAGCCACTCTGGGCGGCTCCCAATCGAGTGTTAAAAACAATACAGCATTAAATATTAAAAACTTCCCTAAACAGGGCTGCCTTCAGATGTCTTTTAAAAATGGGATAGCTGCTTATTGCCTTGACATCTGCTGGGAGGGCGTTCCACAGGGCAGGCGCCATTACCGAGAAGGCCCTCTGCCTGGTTCCCTGCAACCTCACTTCTCGCAATGAGGGAACCGCCAGAAGGCCCTCAGAGCTGGACCTCAGTGTCTGGGCTGAACGATGGGGGTGGAGATGCTCCTTCAGATGTACAGGCTAAGTTTCTGAGGGTCACACGCCAATGGTGGGCAGGGCCAACAGTAAAAGTAGGTGGAGCAACAAATGCTTTGGGGTTTGTTGTATTTTTTTCCAAAATAATCCAGCAGTGTATAAGTCTTACGAAATGAATAAAATAATTTATTTCATAAAATGTATGCACTGCTTGATTCCAAGGCACCTGTCTGAAATCAACATGCAGGGAGTTCCAAAGTATAGATGGTGGATTGACAAATAAATAAATGGTCATTTGTTTTAAACCTTTTTTTAATGCTATATTTTAAACTGTTGTGACCCACTCCTGAGATGCTAGGGTGAAGCATAGGTAGTAAGTAAAAAAAATGTTGTAATCGGGTACTTTGATTTACTGTGCTGGCACTGAAGAAAAAATCTGGAGCGAGAAACTATGTTTTTATTCATTGTTTTTAGCTATTCATTTAAAATGTTAGGAGAAAAACATGTATTCTAAACCAAGAGAGAGAGAGAGAGAGAACTGGATTAAATACAGAGGGTCATGGGGAGAAGAGTGGAACAGTATACCGTGCGATTATTCTGCATTTTTCTGTCGTTTCTTTTTTCCATTCCCACCTAGCCTCCCAATTAGTGGTGAACTGACTGAAAAGGGATGGGTTTTCTCTCTCTACCCACCCTCTTCTTCCAAACTTTTAAGCATAAAGGAAAAGAGACAGCAGCAGGCCAGAGGGGTGGGTGAGAGAGAAAATCACAGAGTCCATTTATGACTCAAAGCTACCAGCCCAATTGCCTTTAGCCTCTTATTTTGGGAACATAATGGCTTGTGATTCATTTGGTATGCTTAAAAAAAGCGTAAGATGAGGAGATGATAGCTAAAGAACTTGCCTGCCATTTCAAAGGTTGGTTTTTTTTAATGACTTCTGTTCCCCTGCAGAAGTAGCTCCTACATGTTCTACCTTCAGTGTTGCAAGAAGTATGCATCTGAATACTTCCTGCGGACAGATGGCTTGCATTGTCCTGATTAAACAGGTTCTAGTGGGCTTGTCCAAGACCCACTTGCATGCTCACCTATGGCAAGTGCTGATTGTCTCCAGGCAACCAGGAACAGAGGCTTTTCTAAATGTCACAAGAGATTAGCTCCTCCCACTGTCCCCTCTCTTTGGGCTTATTGGAGCACTGAAGACCCCACAGACAAGCATGGCTGGAGAAAAGAGTTTTAAGAATATAAGAAAAGCCTGCTGGAAAAGGCCGATGGCCAATCTAGACCAGCATCCTGTTCTCACGGATGCCTGTGGGAAACTCATATGCAGGATTCGAGCACAAGAGCAAACTCCCCTCCTCCTGCGTTTCCCAGCAGCTGATTTTCAGAAGCATTGCAGCCTCCAAATTTGAGGCAGAGCATACCGGTAGCTTGTGGATGGTAGCCATCAAAAGCCCTCTGTTAAATCCCCTTCTAAGGCCAGCCATGTTGCTGCCTACTGAGGGAGGGAGTTCCACAGTTTAACTATGGTGCTGTATGAATAAGCCCTTTCTTTTATCTGTCCTTAACCTTCCAACATTCAGATTCATTAGGTGTCCACAAGTTCTAGCATTTATGAGAGGGGGGGGGGACTTTCTTTCCACTTTCTCCATGCCACACATAATTTTATAAGCTTTGATCATGTTGTTTCGTACTTGCCTTTTATCTAAAGTAATGTCCCAAACGCTGGAAGCTTTCTCTACAGTGAAGTCACCCCATCCCCACTATTTTGGTTGCCCTTTTCTGAAACTTTTCCAACTCTTGCAATATCCTATTTGAGGAGAGGCAAATGCTCCCTTTACCTGCCACACAGAGAGCTTCCTTCAATTCAAAAAAGTCACCTTGACAGACACTTTCCCCTCCTGGGCCCCAGCATCATCTTATACTGGGCTCCTTCCATTTCTCTTTCCCAGCCTTTTCCTCTAATTTTATTGCTTGCCCTTGCAATGTGCCCAGTGGTGCTGAGCAAGGGAAGCACAGAGTTTGAGAAACCAGAGTAGGTGTTCTCTTACACACAAACACCTCTCACAGTGCCTAGCAGACTATTTTTACAACACTGAAAGAAGTCAATAGGAAGGGAGAATGTCCGGATGTCACTGAAGATGGGCAGTCTCAGCTTAAACTGGCAAGAGCAGGCATTTTCCAGAATATGCCTGCCAGTTACGAACAAAGGAAGCTGCCAAGTCAGACCACTGGGCTCATCTAGCTCAGTGCTGTCTACACTGACTGGCAGCTGATCTTCCAGCCCTACCCAGAGATGCCAGGGACTGAACCTTTGGACCTTCTCGATGCAAGGCAGATGCGCTCTGCTGAACAGCAGCCCTTCAACTAAAAACAAAGCAAGATTCCAGTCCTCATCAGTTCTGAATAAATAGGAACATAGAAAGGTGCATAAACAGAATCAGAACATTGGAGCCCATCTAGCTCAGTACTGTGCTCACTGACTGGCAGCTGCTTTCAGGCAGGGGGTCTTTCCCTGACCCTGCCTAGAGATACCACCGAGCTATAGGTGTAGGAATAGAATCAATCAACTTACCTTCATGTTTATTTATTAAGTTTGACCTCAGTTTCCTTCACTGAAATATGAAAAGGGAGAAGCAGAATACCTGGGGGGGGGGGGCTTTCCCCTATGAAATCACCCCCAAGGGAAGCCTAGACTGCTCCTCCTTGTGGCTTTCCTTCCACCAGCCTACTTGCATGATTTGATTCCACAGGATAACTGAGGCCCTCTGAACTGCTGCATTAGGAATGATTGCTTGCTGCTGGTGGTACCGTTTGCACTCCCCACCCCCCATTATCGCCACATACATTTACTACATCTTTTATTATTTCATTATCTGCTGGGCTCCTGGCAAGCCGCCTTGGGAGATGCACTTGCACAAAATGGCAGGCTATAAATATTTTTTAATAATTTAAAGCTAAAGCCCTCCAGGCTGCCAGCTTCAATGCAGGAAAGGTACACCGTAAATCAACCACCAGACAACTCTGGATGCAGACGCCCATCTCTCTCTCTCTTTTGCCAGCATCGACCGTGGGGTGCACATTTGACTGGCCAAATATTTCACCGGCAGACCTATCCACCCTTGAACCAAGAACAGATAAGTTTATGTGATCAATTTTGCGCAGAGCGTTCCCTAAATATCTGCATAGGGTTTTTACTTCTTAAATAAAATGCATCAAGCAGTCTAGCATAATGGGATCTAGCACGGGTTCGCAAGACATTAAATATGCATTTATTTTTTTAAAAGTGGAGAGTTGGGGGGAGAAATGCAGAGTAAAAGTGATAGTAGCGTGTTTGCATGAAGATCACAGATTTATAGAATCATAGAGTTGGAAAGGATGTCAAGGGTCATCTAGACCAACTCTCTGCAATGCAAGAATCTCAACTAAAGCACCCATGATAGATGACCATCCAACCTCTGCTTTAAAACCTCCAAGGAATGAGGGTCTACCATCTTCTGAGGGAGCCATTCCAATTTCCAACAGCTGTTACTGTCAGAAATTTCTTCCTAATGTTTAATCAGAATCTCCTTTCCTGTACCTTGAAGCCATTGGTTTGGTCCTAACCTCCAGAGCAGGAGAAAACAAGCTTGCTCCATCTTCCGTGTGGCAGCCCTTTGGATAGTTGAGATGGCTACCATCTCTCTCCTCAGTCACCTCTTATCCATGTTAAACATACCCAACTCCCTTAATCATTCCTCATAAGGGTTGGTTTCCACACCCTTGATCATCTTCGTTGGCCTTCTCTGCACACGTTCCAGCTTGTCAATAGATTTCTTAAATTATGGTGCCCAGAACTGTACATAGTACTCCAGGTGTGGTCCGATGAAGGCAGAATAGAATGGTACTATTACTTCCTTTGCTCTGGACACTAGATCCTTGTCAAATGTACTACTAGTAAGCCAGGTGTTCCCCATCTTATATTTGGTGCAGCTGGTTCTTCTTGCCGAAGTGCAAAACCTTTCATTTGTCCCTACTGAAATTTGTTTTGTTAGCCTGGGCTCAGTTCTCCAATCTGTTAAGGTCATCTTGAATCCCAATGCTGTCTTCTGCAGGATTAGCTACCTCTCCCAGCTTGGTGTCATCAGATGAGCATCCCCTCAATTCCTTCATCCAAGACACTTTTGTCCAGGATGATGAGGAATCTTTAGTGAACGCTCTTTGGATTCAGTCAATCAACTAGCTACAAATCCACCTAACAGCTACCTCACCCAGCCCACAGTTTACCAGCTTGTCAACAAGAATATCATGGGGCACTGTGTCAAAAGCCTTACTGAAATCAAGATACACTACACCCACAGCATACCCCTGATCCACCAAGCTTGTAACTCTTTAACAAAAGAAATATGATTCATCTGGCATGACTTATTTTTGAGAAACCCATGCTGGGTCTTAGTAATCACAGCATCTTTTTCTAAGTGCTCACAGACTGTTGAATTATATGTTCTATGACATTTCCTGGTATCAATGTCAAGCTCACTGGTAGGTAGCTACAAGAGTCTCCTTCCCTTTTTTTGAAGTTGGGGACATTTGCTCACCTCTAGTCCTCTAGGTCTTCACCTGGTTTCCAAGAATTCTCAAATATTATAGACAGAGGCTCTGAGAGTATATCTGCAAGCTCCTATAGTACCGTTGGCTATAGGCCCTGCAGATTTGAGCCAAGTGTTCCCTTAACACCTCTTTTTCTATGTTGGGCTGCAGCTCCATCTTTACATTCCTTTTTCTGTTATCATAAGGTTGGACACTGTATTGCTTTTGGGTGAAGACAGAAGCAATGTAGGCATTGAGCAGTTCTGCCTGTCACCCAATTGCATTTCTCCATCTTCACCATGCAGAGGACCTACTGCTTGCTTATTCCTCTTGCTTTAAACGTAGCCAAATGCACCTTTTTATTATTCTTAAGCTCTCTTGCAAGCCTGAGCTCATTCTGAGCTTTGGCCCATCTGACCTTTTCCCTGCAACTACTGGCTACTCCTTGTATACTCCTCCTCCATGAATTCCCCATTCTTCCATTTCTTGCATACGCCCTTCTTAAATCTCAGCTCATCTGTAAGCTCCTTATGCAGCTACACTGGTTTCTTTAGATGCCTCCCACTTTTCTTTCTTGTTGGAATTGTCTGCATTTGTGCCTTCATTATTTCACCTTTAAGAAACTCCCATCCATCTTGGACTCCCTTCTCTTTGAGTATTTCTGACCATGGGATCTCATCCAGTAGCTAGCTCCTTAAGCTTTTGAAATCAGCCTTCTTAATGTCCAGAGGGCATGTCCAATTACACTGAGTTTTCCCTTGCCTCTGTAATCATGAAACCCAGGAAGTCACGATCACTTCCTCCCAAGTTTCCCAGTACTTCCACTTTGTCCATTAATTTCTCCCTGTTGGTGAGGACAAGGTCCAAGATGATCTCATTGATACTTCTTCCACCTTCTGGGAAATGAAATTGTCAGCAAGGCAATGGAGGAATTGGTTGGACCTTATGTTCTTGGCAGAGTGAGTTCCAATAGGTTATCAGGGAAGTTGAAGTCTTCCATAACTACTATAGCTCTCCTTTTTGAATATTTGGTAACCTGCTCTAGGAAGGCTTCATCCGAGTCTTCAGGTCCCATACTGTTCCTGGCATCTCCGTTCAATAACAATAACAATAATAATAAAGGCTCTAGTATCAGGAATGGGAAGGGCTCTCTCAGCCTGAGAAAGCAGCTGCTGATCAGAAGAGGTAATCCTGAGCTAAAGAGACCAAGGGGCTGACTTGACATAGGCAGCTTCATATGTCTGAATGTTGCATCAGTTTTAAAAACAACAACACCTTAATGACAAGCTAAACAGGCTTCTTAATAAATCTTAAAAGATAAAACAGATAACAGAAGTAACTATAGGAGCTAAAGATGGCAAACACCGTCTTGAGAGGCATGCCCCCTTCTCTCTAGTTCGGTGGTTCTCAAAGTGGGCTGCACCGCCACCTGGGCAGTGGGATTACCTAAGAGGCAAGGGGGCAGTAGGGGGTGCTGAAGGTGTAAATGACTATCAGATTTTGAAAAGCTGGTGTCACTCTATCGAGTTCATCAATTTTGTTGAATTCATTGAACAAAATTGTTTTAATGGGGTTTTGAACAAATGTGCAGTTAATTGCTACTGTTTTGAATTTTGTTGTGTTATTATTTCCCTTGGTGGGTTGTAAAGGCCACTATTCTGTATAATGCTTTTTATAGGGTAAGGGAGGAATTCATGGAACCACAAATGTGGGAACCACTGATTTTGCTGGATACAATTAATAGGTTTGAAGTCTCACTCCACAGTGAGAAAATCTGAATGCTCTTAAAAAAGATCAACAAAATGACAGCATGAGGTGGGGGAAGGAAGGGACCAGATGTGTGCAGCTTCGCTCCTCACAACAGTTTTATGGGGAGTAGAAGCTCAATGGCAATGAACAGCTTACCCTTCCCATCTGTTGCAGAAGCCTCCTGCAAATGTCTTATTGACCTAGAAGAGAGAATTAAGGTGAATTGGTAAGGAGACACCATTTTATGAGTTCAAGTCAATAGATGCTCAGAAAAGAAAAAAATGGCACCACCAACCCACCAGAAGGAGGCACACAGACTGCAATGGGCTTTATGCAAGTAAGGAGCGTCCTCTGCTGGCTAGGAAAACTTGCTGCTACATTCCCTGGACCAGCCAGGCGTGCAAGACAGACAAAGGCAGTTTTGAAACAAAACACACACAGAGAGAGAATCTTTTAACGTATTAGGCTTAATCCATTTGGTATCAAAGGAATTAGAGACAGTTATCAAAGCAGAGAAAAACAAGATGGTGGGTGGAGTAAGTATTACTTATTTAAAGCATTCTTGAGCCCCAAAGACTCGCAGAGAGGCTTAACATGGCATCAATTCATACAAGACAGTCCCTGCCTGCAGGCTTACAATCTAAAGGTCATGGCACAAAATCAAAAAGGGACAGGGAAGTAGAGGGAGAAAGAGATGAACTTCACATTGCACTCACAAATAGTTGCCCTCGCTGGTACTCACCATACAACTGGGAAGAGGATGGCCCCGCAGCAGAGCAAGTCGACCAGGAAAAGGATCTCTTTCCAGAGGCCATACTCCGTCGTGCCTTCTTCTGTTGACTCGATGATGATGTAGGCTACGTTGGCCAGGACCTGGTTAGAAGGGCAGCAAGCAAGATATCAGCCACTTGAGCATTTGGAAACCCAAGCCTTATGAAGAATGGTTGAAGGAGTTGGGTATGTTTAGCCTGGAAAAGAGGAGACTAAGAGGACAAATATCTAAAGGATGTCACGTGGAAGATGGAGCAAGCTTGTTTTCTCCTGCTCTGGAGGATAGGACGCGTACCAATGAATTCGACTTACAAGAAAGGAGATTCTGACTAAACATCAGGAAGAACTTTCTGACAGAAAGAGCTGGTACACAGTGGGACAGGCTCCCTCTGGAGGTGGTGGGCTTCCCTTCCTTGGAGGTTTTTAAGCAGAAGTTGGATGGCCACTTGTCATGTATGATCTATTTGAGACTCCTGCATTGGAGGGGGTCGGACTAGGCAACCGTTGGGGTCCCATCCAACTCTAAGATTCTATGATTCTTGACTTTGTTTCATGTAACATTCCTAAGGATCAGGGTTGGGGGCCAATGATGACTTCATAAACTCATCAAGGGTGTTTAAAGAACTCAGAAGTTCTGAGTTCATAAGTCCAACACAGCACACCCCTGTAGTGGAGGTTAAGGCCTCACCTGGAGTGGAATGACAATCATGAAGATCTTCTTGTCCTTGTCAGAAAGGATGTGCTTAATGAATGCCCAGCCTGTGCCAATGAGAGCAATGGTGATGAAGAGCAGAGCCCCCTTCAACCTGGTGAAAAAATACATTAAATTAAATTGGCATCAGCAAGGGGAGTAAATGCTTTCTTGAACAACTGTTTCAGAAGCTACATGCATGAAAACCAAGAAGAAAAAAACATGCCCATGTGACATTGACAGTGCTCTACAGAGAAACTGATCAATCTTTATGTAAATGTCACAAGGGATTTCAAAAACATAAGTTATTTAATTTCCGTGCTTACACTCCAAGCCATCTCAACAGGAGAAAGCGATTTAGGAAAAGTAATCAATTAACTAGCAAAATGTACACAAAGGCACATATCAGAAGCACAAGAGAGCACCAACCACATCTGCTAAAGGGTTACAGAAATGGTGTTGTGTCCAGTGATAGTCTTTCTCAGAGTAGGTGCACTGAAATTAATGAATGTGACCAACTTCAGCCCCTTAATTCCAATTGGTTTACTCTGAGTTAGACTAGCCTTGGTAGCAACCCCAGAATATAAAACATAATAAGGTAATCAGAAACAATTTTATGAGTGTATTTAGATCAGGTGGCTTTGGCCCTCCATACATTTTTGAACTACAACTGTTGCTGAGGCTGTTGAGAGATACAGTTCAGGAACATCTGGAGGGCCAGATGTTCCCCACACCCAATACAGATGGAGGTGACAAAATAATTATTCTTGCACCTACAACGATTGGTACAGACATCAAGCAGGACCAACTCTGTGCTCCCCGTGACCAATCATTTGAGAAGGAGAGGACCCACACACTCCACTGGCCAGCCTCTGTGGAGGTGGCAAACCACATGACGGACAGCATCATGGTCCACATACTTACAGGTGAGTGATGTAGTAGACGACAGCCCAGCCTTCAATGGGAAAACCTTGAGAGGAGATGTAGTGGTAGTCAATCTGGAGGGGGAAAGGGCAGGAGTGATGTCAAAAGTGTGCCAATAATCAAGCAGTATATGAACCTTGTTAAATAAATAAATATACCACCCAATGATTTGAAAATCTCACTGCCTTTTTTACATTTGAACACACAGCTCATAACCATCAGTTTCATTTAAGACACTTACAGGTTTTTTCTTTATTAGCTGCAACTAAAAAAACAGACAGTGGTTACTTACTGCATGGAAGACTAATGAGAGGGACTTAGTGAAAGGAAGAGCAGCCATCAGCCAGTGGATCTTGAACACATCAGCCCTGAAACAAAGAGACGAGAAGGAAAGTCAGAAGAGGATAGTCCTGCTGACACTCTCCTGACAGCAAAAACAAAACAAAAACTATAATACAAAAGGTGAGTTTGAATCAAAATAATGTAGCAACAGAACCCACTAACATCTACTGCTTTTATTAAAATATTGCTACCCTTTCCTGGCAATGAATATTTATAGTCATAGGTATGCGCAGCAGGAAATCATAATGGACGCAGGATAGTTTTGACTCTCTCTCTCTCTCTCTCTCTCTCTTTCAGGACCAAAGTAAGGCACCTATTTACAAGGATTTGAAAACCTATCTTGGTACAGCTACCCACATGGAAATAGCCAATTTCTGGAAGAGTGAAGAAGGGTCTCTTTGGGGAGGTGGGCATGTGAAAACCAATACTTGCTGAGAAGCCCTGAGACCTGAGGGTATAGGGCGACATGCAAATTTAATGAATAATTTAATAAATAATAATAATAAATAAAGGAGTGTAAAACAGCCCTGCTGGACCACGCTAGCAGCCCATCTAGTCCAGCATCCTGTTCTCACAGCAGCCACTCAGGAGCCCATGTAAAACCTGCAAGCAGGGCCTGAGCACAACAGCATCCTGCACATCTGTGATTTCCAGCAATTGCTATTCTGAAGCATTACTGCCTCCAACTATGGAGGCAGAGCATAGCTATCAGGGTTGGTGCATACTGATAGCCTTAGCCTCTTACACAGCAATGCAGGCTTGCTAGGGGCGAGACAGAACAGGAGGCCTTTACAGGTGACTGGTGGCCAAGTCTTGCACACGAACCCCAACCCTGGATTTCAGAGGGATACGTTGACTTGATTGACATATATCTAAGATGTATAAAACAGATCTCACATCTGAGCACCAATTGTTGAAAACTATGCATTGTGGAGTCAAGAGTATATATGCTCTTCTAAACTGATGGCTTTTATGTTTGCATTCATCTATTTCATTGCAGAAATTTGGAGCTCTCTGAATGAGTGGCTGCTTTGCTAAGGATCCCCACTTTACCTGCGTTTCCGAAGAGTGTGGATCCACACGGCTCCAAAGATGAAGAAGAAGAGGGCCATGGAGATGTAGAGCTTAGGGAGAGGGATCTCTCCTGCTGAGAGGTAGCTGGTTGGATTCTTCTCCATAATCTCAATCTGGAAGCAGACAAAGCATTGCACTATTAGCATCGTCATTTATTGAATGTGTATACACCACTCAACTGCCAAAGCTGCATCTAAGCCGCTTGCAAGCATAAAACTCATCATTAAAAAAAACTGGCACATTTGATCAAAATAAACATTCACGCTATACAATGTTAATTGTTAACTGTTCAATCCTGTTTCCCCTTTGTTTTTCTTTAAGCCAATTCAAGAATCAATAACCTAGATCAAAACAAAATAAAAAATAAAAAAAATTCCTTCCAGTAGCAACTTAGAGACCAACTAAGTTTGTTCTTGGTATGAGCTTTCGTGTACATGCACACTTCTTCAGATACCTAGATGTTCAGATAACCTAGATGTTGACCACTAGTGATGAACCACGTGTTGTAGACATTACTGCGAATTTACTATGCTATGTTTGTGATGTACAAATGACATGAGAAGATTTGGTCTGTTTATTTCTATCATTTATTTTTTCCTACAATTCCTGTTTATAAAACCCAATAAAAAGTTATTCAAAAAATAAAATAAAAATAAGCACCAACAATTAAAACATGCAATAAAACAAGACAATTGTAAAAGGAAAAGGAAAAAAACAGTGTAGCAATTAAAACAGTTTTAAAAAGAGGTTCAAGCCAGGAACTTAGGAAAACTGAAAAGTCAACTATCAGCACGGAGAATTCAGATCAGCAGAGGTTGCTCCATTTGGGTGAACTGTCCACTGCTCCACCAAACACCATCTGCTCCCAGCCAGCCCCCACCTGCCTGCCATCTTGATTAGAACCAGACCAGAGGGTGACCCTAGTTGTCAGTTTTCTCCTCCTCCTTAGTCTGTTTTGCCCCTTGTAGAACTCAGGAGGGAGGAAGAGAATAAACCCAGAAGTAGTTGGCTCCGCCTGGTCTGGTTCTGGTTCTGCCAACCACCAACTCTGGCTGGGCACATCACTGGCTCTGGCTCCCTGCCTTCCACCCCAACAGTCCCAATGTACACCAACTGCTGCCAATTTAGATGGTGCACCTGAGATACCATGGGGCATTCCTAGCCAATAAATATTTTGGATGTCCTTCTCACACTCTCCCAAAGCAGTCCAGAACACCAGGAGGGAGCTGGGTAGGTAAGGAGTCTGGGTTCAAAGCAAAAAAGAAAACAAAACAAAAGCCCAACTCACATCAAGAGTGAAGAAGAACTGCTCATTCTTCGGGGCACATTTGTGAAAATACAGACTGTAGAGGCCTTCTTGGTTTTCTGAGCTGATGTTGAAGGAGAACTGAGAAGAAGAAAGGAAATGTCGACAATCTGCACAAATGTTCACGAGCCATTCCACTTTAAAGTAGTCCAACTAAGGTAAACAATTGTTTAAGAATTGGTGCCTGAGTTTGATTCCCCCCCCCCCCCCGCTCTCCCTGTTCCTTTTCCCTTTGGTGTTATGGTTTTGTTTCCAGATTGTAAGCCTGTGGGCACTGATTGTATGTAAGCCACACTGTGAGGCTTTCTGGCTGAGGAATGGGGTACAAATGCCCTGAATAAATAATAAATAAAAAAATAGCCCCGACTCTAAAACCAACTTCTTGCTTTCAGCTCAGCATTATTAATTTATATACTGCTTCTGGCCAAGAGAGGGGCTTCCAAGCAGTTTACGAAACTGAGTTACAAATCGATGAGTGCTCTCCCAAGTGATGCTATCGAAACAGAAGGACTAGGCTTTTAAGGCAGAGATTATTGTAAAAGAAATTTTGGCTGACTCTGAAGATGGTTTGGAAGATAAGATAAGATAATTTCTTTATTGTCATTGCACAAGTACAAGCACAACACTATACAAGTGCAATGAAATTGCATGCCATCCTGTAAAAACCAGAAAGAAAAAGAAAAAACAGCACAAAACACACACACACACACACACACACACACACACACTTTAATGGAAACTTTAATTGGTGGGAGAGAGAGAAAAAGGAGGCAGCCCAGGTATTGGTGGAATCCAGAGAGATGGAATATAGAACACTGATTATGCACCAATGGCACTGGCTTCCTGTCCATTTCTCACCATCACTGATCTGTACACCACCTTTCCACAGTTAAAACAATGCTGATGGCAGCTTAGCACACCGAAGAAGTTGAATAATTCACCTTAACAATCACAAAAATGTAACAATTTTTTAAAAGTCATAATAAATGAAAACATCTCAGCAAGTGGACACCAAAACCAAGCAAACCCCATGTAATTCGTAACAATAAAGATACAAAGAACTGTAATGTCATTAACGGCAAAAATGAAGCATTTCCAAATTTCGGATTCAATAAAGGCTTTTGAAGCAGATTTGGTAATTTTTCAAGTTTAAGATGAAGAAGGTGGTATTTTAGGCAACTTCCAGCAAAGCAGACACTCACGCACCCAACTTATGTTTCAGGAGCACTGACCTGGAATGAATAGCGACCATCTTTGCTCTGGATGGGATGTGTCTTCTCTGGCGGCAACTGGATCAAGGAGCAATTGAGACAAAGTCAAGCTATTGCCAATTCACTAGGAACAGGTTGAATTCGTCAAAGGAAAATGCTAATTGCAAAACCACCCTCATCAGCGCAGCCTTAAGATACGCAAAAAGTTGTTGTTAACTGAATTTGTATTTCACCCTTCCTCCCCAAGGAGCCCAGGGTGGTATACAGGCACACAATTTAAAATCAAAAACAAGCAAAAGCAGATCAAAACATTCTAAAAACAATTACAATCAAAAACATTGAAAAGGGAGTTAGTTAAAAACTTTCTAAAAGAAGTTACAGCTAAAAAAGATTCTTCCATCCTCAGGGTTGCCAGGAACAGGGTTCCTCAGCTTTCAAACCCCTCCTGAAATCGAATATTGACGGAGAGGCAGACACACCTCACTAGGGAGGGCATTACATGGGGGGAGACACAAAAAACGCCCTGCTTCTCCTGCCTTGTGAACAGCAGTCATATAATGGCCATGTTACACAGCGCGACAGCGTTAAAGTTCTGACCATCCCCAGAACTGTCCAATGCCAGGGATGACAAACCTGTGTGCCCTACAGATGTCGCTAGGTACAAACTCTCCATTCAACTCTATGATTCTGTGATTCATCCCTGTACTGGCTGCACAAAAGGTGCTGAACTCTCCTTCACTGGAGGGTTTTCAAATGGAGGTTGGGTTCCATCTGTCAGGGATTCTTTAGCTGTGATTCCTGCATTGCAGGGAGTTGGACTAGATTACTCTTGGGGGATCCCTTCCAACTTCACAGTTCTATAATCCTATGACTCTTTTTAGATGGTAATTTCAGTATTTGGCTCTCCCCTTTTCCCTTATGCTCTTCACATTCTTTGGATGGTGTACTTGTTCTTACATTTTTCTGTTTTGGGTATGTCCATTCTGTTCCTGGTTGCTACATATTCTATAGATTATTATTATTATTATTATTATTATTATTCAAAGTAAGGCAACAGTCTCTTACCTGGAGTTCTGTCACATTTTGCTTAGATTGTGGTTGCTTAGGATCTAGAGGCATAAAACACACAAGTGTGAGAACAGGGACCTTGGTCATTTACATGGTGGTCTGCACTACTGAGACCAGCAGTCCAATGTGCTCAGCGCTCTCATGCTGCCAGCTATGATGGCTATGCTCTGCTACTGTAACTGGAGGCAGCAATGTTTCTGCGTACCAGTTGCTTGCATCCTGCTTGTGGTTCTCCCATATAGGTCTCCCAGTGATTAGCCACTGTGAGAACAGGATGCTGGACTAGATGGGTCATTGGCCTGATCCAGAAGGCTCTTCTTATGGTCCTACCCAGAGAAAAAAATGCAGGAAAACTCTTCACTGTGCTCCTCTTACAGTACATGGCGTAACACTTCTGCTGCCAGAGGCAACTGGGGCGAGTGGTGCTCTGCTCGGGTCCTGCTTAGACTGAGCAAGAGGCAAGGGGTTGGCCACCGTGAGAACAGGATGCTGAACGAAGATGGGCCCCTGTCAGCAAAAAGTTTTGATTTTCCCCAGTAAGAGAGATCCAAGAAGGCTACTTCTAGCATTTTCTCCTGCAGGTTCTGTACAGCCAGGAGGGCTAGCTGCCACTGACAGACAACTAGGCCAAATTCATTTCTAAAGTTACCGGAACTCTACTGACAGGTCATTGACATGCACCTTTTCCTGATAAGACACAGGACTGTGATATAGAGCATGCAACTGAAGCTGTTCATTAAATTAATGGCCAGCCATAGGAGTGGGGGTGGGGGAGGCTTACCTGAATTCTGCTTGCTTCCCGCATTCACACTCCCATCAGTGTCGTCAAATATAATTTCTGGCAACTGGGGAATATTGGATTTGGGCTTGACTTGCACACTGGGGAGAAAGAGGGAATGCTTTAATAGCACAAAAATATTTATATGGGTAGGAAAAAAATATGAGATGACATTGGAACCCTGGAAACTGCTGCCTTATGCCAAGTCAGAACACTGGTCCATCTAGGGCAGAACTGTCTACAATGACTGGCTCTCCAGGGTTTCAGGGCCAAGCTTCGGTGTGTAGAAACCAGCCTCTTATATAGAAGTAAAGACTGCACCTAAAGCAAGGTAGATTTCAAATAGAAGAATGGCATACAGTGTGGGACGTAGAGATTAATGATAATTTCATGTGTGCTATCAAAGAAGGGGAATTTGGAAGAGAAATGATTTTGAGGAAATATGGAAGGCATTTGTGGAATTTGTATTGTTAAAGCAGAAAGGGGTCAAACCATCTCAAGAAGTGTTAAATTTTTGGAAACTTGGGATAATTATGATAAATAATGGTCTCTGGGGTGGGGTGCACATTTTTTGTATTATTATTATTATTTTGTTTTTTAAAAAAATAAGAAAAGCCTGTAGCTCAGGGGCATAGTACCTACCTTGTATGCAGAAGGCCCCAGATTCAAACCCTAACATCTCCAGGTAGTGTTGGGAATGTCCATCCTACTGCTTGAAAACCTGGAATGCTGCTGCCAATCAGTGTAGACAATGCTAAGCTAGATGGACTAATAGTCTGACCTTGCATATGATCCTAAACATCATAACCGTTGCACTGCCTTTATTTCTGGCCCTGCTCACGACTGGTATGGGGCCCTTGGAATGTTTCCCAGGAGGGAATGAGGCCCCTGGGCTGTAATTTTGTTTCGCAGAGACTGTGCTTTCTGCTACAGGCTCCAAATTGAGGGTGGAGGGTGAGAGAACGGAGAGATATGAGAAGCGTCTCTTACATCTTCTTTGTGAAGTCCAGTATCAGACGGGTGACTGAGATGTCATGGTCCGGCGTTTTATTCAAAATGCAATATTCCATTTCTTCATCCTGGAGAAGGAGTAAGCAAAAGCTGATGATTCTAAACACCTGCCACCTCCTTGAATCAGGGGAAGAAGTAAATGGCCTATGGAGTTAGCTTCTCAATATTTTTATTATTATTCATTCTTTATTCTGAATTCAAACAAGGAACACATAAAACCAGAACAAAGGACAAAAATCAAATTACTTGCAAATTTATCCAAACAGATTTAAGATTTAAAGACCAGAAAAGTGTTTATAGGTAAAGGTAAAGGGACCCCTGACCATTAGGTCCAGTCGTGTCCAACTCTGGGGTTGCGGCGCTCATCTCGCTTTATTGGCCGAGAGCCAGTGTACAGCTTCCAGGTCATGTGGCCAGCATGACAAAGCCGCTTCTGGCGAACCAGAGCAGCGCACGGAAACGCCGTTTACCTTCCCGCCAGAGTGGTACCTATTTATCTACTTGCACTTTGACGTGCTTTCAAACTGCTAGGTTGGCAGGAGCTGGAACCGAGCAACGGGAGCTCACCCCGTCGCAGGGATTCGAACTGCCGACCTTGTGATCAGCAAGCCCTAGGCTCTGTGGTTTAACCCACAGCGCCACCTGGGCCCCTATTTATATTTATTTATTTAATAAAATGTACGTACTGCTTGCTTGTAAAAAACATCTTGGGCAACATGAGGCAAGAACAAGAGCCACCCAAAGCATCTAATGTGAGGACAGGAACGTGTGGCCTTCTAGGTCTTGTTATCGACTACAAATGTAATACAGAATTCCACCACCTGCTGCATAGTTTTCGAGTTCCGTTTGCCCTCTTAAGGTGCGCAGATAATGAGTAAGCTTCTCAGAAACTGCCATAATTACAGCATATTTTGGTACCTGTCCTCTACAACTGACTAGACACTTTTCTATCCTGGTGAAGTAACTAGGCATGCTCCTACCATCAAATAAGTGATTACAGGTTTGCAAACACTCCTGGCATTTTCTCCATCTATATAGATAATAAACATAGTTTAGGATCCTATACTTCTCTCTCTCTACTACTTCTTTCCGAAAAGGCTGGATAGGTCCACCAGAGGTTTTCACGTAGCAATAACATCACTTTTCAGAGAAGGAGACATAAATCTAAGGAGGTACTACCAATACATTGTCACCTCAGTCCATGTTGTGTCCAAGATGAATTTGTACAAGGCAGAGCATTCTTCTTCATTAGCCAAAAGAACTCAGCAGAAAACAATGATAAATTTGGGTGTTCTAATTGGTCTTGTCTGAGCTAGAATGTGCTCAACCTCTGGCCTTACCAGATAAGTGGAGAATCCATCATTCCGTGTTCGGTCTAAACTGAATCCCACCTAAAAAAGAAAAAAGCACATACATTTTTTTTCAAAAAACAAAGTATTAAAATTTAAGGTTTTCAACAGATTTTATGTATGTGTAAAAAAACCCAGTAATCAAGCTTTTTACTTCTTGATAAAAGCAGCCATTTCTCATATTAGAAAAACTTTGCTAAAGCAGTACATAAATGAAATTAAAAACAACTCCCCTCTCAGAAAGTAGCACTGGAGGTGTTTAAACAAAGGTTGGGTGGCCATCTGCCAAGGATTCTGTAGCTGTGATTCCTGCACAGCAGGGGTTGGATTAGATAACCCTTGGGGTCCCTTCCAACTCTAGGAACTCCCATCATCCCTGGTTATTAGTTACCTGAGTCTGATGAGAATTGAAGTCCAGCAGCATCTGTAAAGTCAAAGGCTCCCACCACCACTTCTGGCTCAAAAGGATAGACCTTTGCAAAGGGCCAAGTGGTGTTTGATCCCAATACATGACCCTCCCTTTGATTGCCCAACCCTTCCATGAAGGCATGGGAGGTGTTCCTTCAGTTGGGGTGCAAAATACAAAAGGGATGCCTACCAAGTAGTCTTTGACACCAACCGGTTTTACTGAGAGGTTGTGCACATTGACAATCATGAAGCCATCTTTGAAGAAGCCAAAGGTGTTCAGATGGACTTTCTGACGTATGTCTTCCTGGAAAAAAGGAAACAGGGCTTCTTTACAAGCTGCAGTTAGGCAATCTGATGCAGGGATGGGCAGGGAGGGTGCTTGTCACTGGGGTTGGTGAATGCCTTGTCACTCAAGGAGCAGAGGGGGGCCATTTGGGCAGGTGGGATGCTGCCCCACAGACCTCAAGTGTTTCAGTATAGCTCAGTTGGTTAGAACATGGTGCTGATACCACCAAGGTCACAGGTTTAATGTCTATATAGGACAGCTGTATATTTCTGCACTGCAGAAGGTAGGACTAGATGATCCTCAGGGTCCCTTCCAACTCTATGATTCCAATTCCAGGGTCCCTTCCAATTCTCTGATTCTATGGATAAGTCTACCAACAGCCAGCCCCTTTTTGCTTGCCTCCATAAGGGTGACCCTGCCTGGCAGCTTCCTGATCCTCAGTGTGAGAGGTGTGTGATGTCTTCTCGAGAGTAAGCTTCCACGCACGCTTCTTGTTAAACTGATAGCTTTATTTACAGCATCAAACATTACAGCGTTCAGACTTCATCATCCGTCTCGTCCGAGTCAGATACCTGGAGTGGGGGCTGACGGCTCCGCCCCCAGCATAAGAGCTTCGGGAAACCAAAGCGCCGCCTACCTTCCTTCCGCTTCCGCCCTCTAGACCTGAGCGGGGTGGTACTGGTCGCTTTCCCCATACTCCCGTCCTGACCACTGGGCGGCTCTGGGGCTCTTGCAGCATCCCAGAGCCTCTGTTCCTCTCTGTCCAACTCCATTTCCTGTCCTCCACCTTCCAGCTGCTCTGGGGCTCGGGCCACATCCCTGAGCCCCTCCTCTCCTTCCTGCGGACCCAGGGCTCTAGCTTCATCCCAGAGCCTTAGCACCTCTTCCGGTGTACATGGGGCTCTAGCCTTCTCCCAGAGCCCCTCCCCCTCTGGTTGCGCTTGTGTTTCCTCCTCCCCACTACTGCCTTCTTCCTGACTCTCCTGTGAGTCGCTATCTGATCCAAACTCCTTCCTTTGCCTCCAGCTGCCTGTGCCTTCCGACCCTGCCTTGGGGATGGACCAATCCCTGACACTCAGCCTCAGTGTTACACCTTTTAGAATTCAACAGGGAGGATGAGGATGAGGCTAGACCTAGAATTACTTGGCTCTGCCTCTCATTGGCTTTGGCTTTTCACCCACCATTGACTGTAGCTGTACCTGTCATTGGCTTGGGCTCCACCTAATGCTTGGGCTCCCTGCTTTCTGCCCCACCAGCCTCAGTGGGCACCAGCCAGAACTACACTCAAGATTGTGGCTTGTCTCACATTGTAGTGCTTGGGCTGGGCAGAGCTTTTGAAAGGCAAGGCAGACTATTCTGGGTCTGTTTAAAGGAAAAGGTAAAGGTACCCCTGACCGTTAGGTCCAGTCGCGGACAACTCTGGGGTTGCGGCGCTCATCTCACTTTATTGGCCGAGGGAGCCAGCGTACAGCTTCCGGGTCATGTGGCCAGCATGACTAAGCCGCTTCTGGAGAAACCAGAGCAGAGCACGGAAACGCCATTTATACCTTCCCACCAGAGCAGTACCTATTTATCTACTTGCACTTGACATGCTTTCGAACTGCTAGGTGGGCAGGAGCTGGGACCAAACAACGGGAGCTCACCCCATTGCAGGGATTCGAACCGCCGACCTTCTGATCGGCAAACCCTAGGGCTCAGTGGTTTAGACCACAGCGCCACCCGTGCCCTTCTGGGTCTGTTTGGTTGTTCCCAATTATTGCAGACAGCTAATCATTTTGCATGCTGATGCACAGGTTGAAAGTTCAGTGCAGTTCCTTACACACCTCAATGCTCTTCCCACCAGTCATACTGCTCTTTGCCAAGGAGGGGAAGAAATTGTGGGTGGTATTCAGCTAAGTTTTACTCAGGCACTATTTGCAACCCAAACATATGTTAAATGCATTGACACTGAAGCACTAAGTGCCCAGAGCCCCCTGAATGGAAGCTTCTAAGCCAATGATGTATCTTTACCAAACCCACAAAGGGAAAGTCCAAGCCAGGAAGAATTCCAAACCAAGTGGAGCTTGAAGTATACTTGAAGGGAAGGGAAATTGTCAGAATTAGGCAGGCATTGCCAAAGATTCCTGAAGGGGAACCATCTGGTCAATCATAACAAAAATATGAGCAGCACGTTCTAGCCTTCTTGGGCTTTGATGCCATTAGGAGATAGAGGGGGAGAATGGGCAAAACCATGATATACCGGTAATTATAGTCTTAGCCGCATTGTGGTTAAAGGTATAATGGGGGATAGGCTCCAGGATAATGTGCTCTCCACAAACATGATATCCTCCGTTCATTTGCATTAACCTTAACAATGGTTACTGACAATCTGGGTTTGCCTTGAAGAAGGATTTGAAAACAAGGGTTTGAAACTACTGTAGTTAGCAAACCCTGGTTGAAAGGGAAACTGGTTAGTGGCAACCTTGGTTTAAAAGGTGGTACTGACATACCTGTTAACCTGGTCAAGTCCACTGAGAGAAGAATGGCACTCTAGAGAGGTGGGAGAATAGGCTCTTGCAGCCTGTCACTGGTGTAATGTGGTGCCGTGGTTAGAGTGTCATACTAGAATAGGGGTCGGCAACCTAAGGCCCATGGGCCACAAGCGGCCCACGGGGGTCATTTAACTGCCCACGAGCCACCCCCAAACCGAGCCGCCCGCTCGGCGAGTCCCCGCACGCTGCACTAAACCGGCACAGCACAGCGCAGGGACTAGCTTCTATGGCGCCAGAAATCGCATCTGTGAAGACACTGAAAATTGCTTCTGTGCAGACGCCGAAAATCGTGGGGGCGTGCACGCGATCTGGCCCATGGAGGGATCTCTGCTGGAGTGAACCGGCCCAGGCAAGGTAAACCTTGCTGATCCCTGTACTAGAACCTGAGAGAGACCAGGGTTCAAATACTCACTCAGCCATGAAGCTTGCTGGGTGAACTTGGGGCCAGTCACTGCCTCTCTCAGACTAAGCTACCTCACAGGATTGTTGTGGGGATTAGATGAGGGAGAAAAAGAAACATATATGCCACCTTGAGCTCATTGGAGAAAAAGGTAGGATATAAATGCAGTAAATAAATAAAAGCAATGCAGGGCAGCTAGATGCCCTGTAGTTGTTGTTTGGATTCCAGCTACTATCAGCCACAGGCAGCCTGGCTAAACGGTCACATCTAGAAGGCACCATGCTGGTGACCCCTGCCTAAAGGGACAGGCTGTACCAGCTTTCAACAACCTGGTGCTGCTTCAGATGTTGTTGGACTCCAACTCCCATCAGGCCCCAGCCAGCTGATGGGAGTTAGAGTCGAAGAACATCTGGAGGACACCATGTGTTGCTATGTTACACCTGCACCAGCAACCCAAGAAATGCAAAATAAAACCACAGCTGCAAGCCTCTGCCTGTGCCATGGAAGGCGGACAAGGAGCGATTCATTCCAATTACAATCTGCCCTGCCCAAGATACACCTTATGGTTCTGTTTTCCCACACACACCCAGCCTCAACAACACACACCCGGCTTGCTGATGGATGTCCAGTATCTGCAGTGCTGTTTGTCTGGCCATTACTTCCAGTTAAGAAGTGTGTTACATTTACTCAATGGAAATCAGTTGCATGTGAAATGTCCAGGACTTGCCACAGAGACAGAGATTCTTGAGACACCTGCTAGATTTATCACTGAGACACAAACAAGAGCAAACTTGGAGCACTTGAAATCTGAAGAGCAACACTTTCTGGTTTACCCGATAATCAGCAGGGGGCAATGCCACCACAGCCCATGTACATTGAGGGAGCTAAATGATTTCATGAAACAGGACTGAAAATGGTGGCTAACGTCCTAGGGGGCATGTCCACACACACAAAAGCCAACTATGGATGCATGGGGTGGGGGTGGGGACTTTAAACAATGATTAACAAGAACATGGGAATGTGTCAAAGTATTACCGTAAATGCTGAATGTGCATTTGCCACTACAGTACTTAAGAAAGCTACCTATTGGGGGTCAACAGCAGGGAAGGGTTTTCTCTTCACGCCCTGTGGGGATCCCTGAAATCACTGGGTCAGCTGGTGTGTGTGTGTGTGTGTGTGTGTGTGTGTGCACGCACATGTGTGCACACACATATATGTGTACAGTATATATATAAAAAGAGTGAGGAATTCTTATAAACCCTAACCACATCTCACAGCTAAAGTCTGAAGAAATAACCTGCTTTGAATCATAGCCACCATCCTTTTTTCAAAATAGAAAGAGGGAATAATTTAATCTACCTTGCATAGTCTTTTTATTTTTAATTGAAAACAATTTATATGCTGCTTGTTCAACAGAAGACCTCTAAGCAGTTTATAAAGAACACCCAAATCCTATACCTGCCATTATAAAGAAGTTCAAGAGAGCCGGACAAGAAAACCACTACTGTACTTTTCAATCAACCTAGCAAAGTTTTATTACATATGAAAAATCAACAGAACATGATTATAGGCCTCCAAGGACACATGGCAACTTGTGAAATGATACCTTTGTTTAAAAACTGAAATGACTTGACAGTTAAATGTAATTAAATATAAATTTGGTGCTTCTGGAGGGGGGATTGTTGAACACTGATAATTGCTTCTTGTATAAATATGTGAAAACAATAAAATATTGGGGGGGGGGAGTCCAAGTGTGCTCAGACAATAACTATATACATGTAATACAGGTTAACTTGGGGTGGGGGAATCACAGACCAGGAAATAAAAAAGGAAATGCATTAACTATCCATTCAAACCCTTATTTTAAGCAATATAAGCATGTCAATTTACTATTATTAGGATTTTTTAAATGCTTAACTTTTGTCTGGACTGGTCTCTCCCCACACCCAACCACTGAATTTCACAAGACTGAATTAATCATAGAACCATGTTCAGATTTCAAATGTATATATTATCTATGCAGCCCATTATTCTACAGTTTCGGTTACAAGTGTTTTGCAACTTCTGAGAAAGAACTGCAGGCCGCCAAGGGAAATGAGTAAGATGTGATGGAGGAAACTGACAAGGGAGAAAAATGAAGTCAACATAGTTTTACTTTCAAGCATCAGCCTCGCACATCTACTTTTGTTTACCCCATCCATACTCTTGCTTAATGACGCATGTCTGTACTTGCAGCTTGAGAAACCACAATACCAGCTCACCAATCATGCATAAGAGGATCAGAAGACTATGGCAAACCTCCTAACAAATGGCATTACTATTGTATCGTTTTGTTCTCTGTAGTTATTTTTAAGCATGCCACACACCCAAATGCTAGCAATTAAGCAACATATAAGTGCCTTAAATTAAATTGTTATTTTCATTTTTAAAGGGGCTAATAGGTTTAATGAATAATAACAGAGAGTGTGGTACAGTGGTTAGTGTGTCGGGCTAGGGCCAGGGAGACCAGGGTTCAAATCCTCATTCAGCCATGAAACTCACTTGGTCCAGTCACTGCCTCTTTCAGTCTAATCTACCTCACAGAATCGTTGTGGGGATTAAATGAGGAGGAATACCTTGTATGCCACCTTGACATAGATGCAATAATAAATATACGAAAATAATAATACAGTGGTACCTCGGGTTACATACGCTTCAGGTTACAGACTCTGCTAACCCAGAAATATTACCTCGGGTTAAGAACTTTGCTTCAGGATGAGAACAGAAATTGGGCAGCGGCGGCGCAGCGGCAGACCCCATTAACTAAAGTGGTGCTTCAGGTTAAGAACGGATCTCCGGAACGAATTAAGTAGGCTTAACCAGAGGTACCACTGTAAATGCACAAGGCTCAAAAGCACTGAACCAGAGGGGCTTCATATGCTGTGGCCCACCAGAATCCTACCCTTGAAGGTGAAGAGATTCCAGCATCTTGGACATACAATGGCCAAGGAGGTTCCCCACTCAAGGAAAGAGAATTTGCCAATTGAATTGTGCAACAGTGAAAGCGAAGCGAAGCAAAGCAAAACAACCTCTCTGGTGGTAGGTGCTTCCCAAAGTGGCCCTGCATGTGTGTGAGGGACTCCACAGAACATGCCTACCCAGTGGCCACCTTCGATGTCAAGCCTGCCACCACCAAATATCACACCTGGGATCACTGTTCACATCATCTCAGTAATGCCAAAGTTGGGAGAAAGGCTGGGGTGCACTTGCCACTGCAAGCGAAGATACAGAAGCCTGGCCACACCAATGGTAAAGGTAAAGGTACCCCTGACTGTTAGGTCCAGTGGCAGACGACTCTGGGGTTGTGGTGCTTCCGGATCATGTGGCCAGCATGACTAAGCCACTTCTGGTGAAACCAGAGCAGCGCACGGAAACATCGTTTACCTTCCCGTCGGAGCGGTACCTATTTATCTACTTGCACTTTGACGTGCTTTCGAACTGCTAGGTGGGCAGGAGCTGGGACCGAGCAACGGGAGCTCACCCCGTTGCGGGGATTCAAACCGCCGACCTTCTGATCGGCAAGCCCTAGGTCTGTGGTTTAGCCCACAGCGCCACCCGCGTCCCTCTACACCAATGGTACAATAGTCATTTTATTTGCACACCAAGCAAACACTCTACAGTTGAGCTACAGTCTCTCTGCAAAATCACTAGGAAAGTCCTGATGTGTTCAATGGGATATGTTATATACAGAGCATTGCTCAGTCCCACTGAATCACACAGATTGGCTATTCTGGTCCACATCCTGTTTTCCCTACAGTGGCTAATCAGATCAATACAGGATACAGCTTTCATTACAGTGCGACTATGTTACACAGAGTCCATCAGGCTCACTCCGAAGTCTGCACAGAATTGCAGTCTTAAGTGGATATCAGTTAAGCACGCTCTTACTCAAATATCTGAGGATTTCAAAAGATGCATTACATCAGGAATATTTATTGCAAGGTGCCTTATAATGAGTCAAAGCATTGCACTGCAAATTTGCATTGCAAATTCTGCACTCTAGGGGGTTGAACTAGAATACATGACCCCTGGGGTACCTTCTAATATTACAAATCTACGATTCTGTGAAAATGTTGGCTCACCTAGTTCAGAACTGGAGGTAGCTCTCCAGGCTTTCCCAGTTCTACCTGGAAATGCCAGGCATTGGACCCATTTCTTTCTATAGGAAAAGCCCATTGTTTAACACATTGTAGTCCTCATGGTTCTGAATAAAATGCAGTGTAAAACAGGAACATAGGAAGCTGCCTTATACCGAGTCATACCATTGGTCAGACCAGCTCAGTACTGCCTACACTGACTGGCAGCATCTCTCCAGGATTTCAGAGGCAAAGAGTATTCCCAGCTCTACCTGGAGACACCAGGGATGAACTTAGGACCTTCTGCTTGTAGGGCAGAGGCTCTAGTGTTTAGCTACAGCCCTATCCTCTAAAATTGGAGGGATGAACTTGAGTTTCTGCAGATTTTGTTGGATGCCATCATTCCTGCTGCCTGGGGCTAAAGAGAAAGGGAACAAGGGTCCTCCAGCCCAGCTCTCATAGTCTTAACCTCCAATTGGAACAGAGCTAATTTAAGCAAATGCTTTACCTCTCAGCACAGTGTGCTAAGCTGTTCCTGTTAAAATTCCAAAAGGGAAAAGGCATCATACGTGGATGTTTACCTAAGACCAACAATGTTGACTTCCTGCTGACATGACCTCAGGTTGCTTGACATAAGGCGCAGCAGACTTCAGGCACCCAAGAACAAAAAGCAAAACAAGTACTTGACTGAATCTCAAGCCAAAGATTCCTCCAGTCCAGCATCCTGCTCTCACAGTGGCCAACCAGATGCCCCAATGGGAAGCCTCAAAAAGTTGTAACTTTTCCTCACAGAGGAGTTGATCCAGCTCCTTAATCAGTTTAGCGGCCCATCCCCGGCTCCACAAAATCCTTTTTGAGGTGCCGCAACACATACAGTACACAGTGGCCTTGTTTATACAACACAGAAAGCCAAATAATGGCTTCTAGGGGTGGAGAACAGTTTTCAGACAGAGGGTTGCATTCCTGCAACGCTGAGAAAGTTAGAAGTAGCAAGCAACAAAGCACTGGAAGAGAAAAATTATGCTTGTAAACTTCAACATTACTGTTAAACAAACATCCCTAGAAAGTTGGGTCAGGATCTACTTTTCCTCCCAAAAACAATTTTGAAAAGTAGGTTACAGTAAGGGTGGGAAAGCCTCAGGTCTGGGGACCAGAAGTGGCCCTCTAGGCATCTCTATCTGGCTCTCAGGACACTTCCTGGGCCACACCCCTTCACACTCTTCTCAAGTGCTTTTGCTTGGTTGGAACACCTTTGAACAATGCCTTTTGATTACCACAGTTGAGGATGGAGATGTGTGTACCTGGAGATGCAAAGCTGGGGGAGGAGCGGACAGAAAACATTAGGGGAAACAAGGGCATGTCAGAACCAAACAATTGAGAAGTTGACGTGAAACTGAAGCAAATAAATATTTGCACTCTAGTTTCTTGCAATTTCTTCCCATTTTTTTCTGAGTTTTTTCCCAGGCCCTCACATTTCTCTGTATGTATAAAAATCTCCAAGCTCTTATTGGCTGGCATGTGGATGAGTCACATCCATGGCTTGGCCTACTTTTGCCTCTGGCTGAGCCCACCATTGGCATGAAGCCCCCTGAATGTTGTCCAGAAGGGAATGGGGCACTCACTCATCTTGAAAAAGTTTCCACACCCCTGATTTACAGAATGCCCAATAGCTTACATGTTTATTTCTTTTGTCCCTGTGTAATGAAGAGAGCAAAGACAAGGTGAGTTTGGAGAAGGCAAATTATCCTGAAGCTAATGTTCAGCTGCAGTTTTCCAGTTTGAGGCACTCAAACATTATGCACTAGTCCTTACAACAGAAGGAAATGACCTGCTAAAAGGGACATTGCTCAACTGAGCCCTGAGCTAAAGAATGAGTAAGCATTTTTGTTGCTTGCTCTTTCCTGACAGCTTCAGAGAAAACGGAACAAGAAACAGGAGGTGATGAAACAAGATCGTAATGGGTACAATTATAACACTGCCTAAGATGATGGCAAACCAGGCCATCCACACCTTCTGGTATGCTTAGCTCAACACATGCCACATCATGGAATGAAGTGGAATGAAGCTCAGCTTAGAAAGAGCAGGGCTTTCTCAGCCAGGGTTCCAACACTGTGGAATGTCCCCAACCCCCAGCATTGAAGCTTGGCCTCCAGCTCCCACCATCCCTGACTACTAGTCGTTCTGGCTGGGGCTGATCTGCAAGGTACCACACTGGCTACCCCTGATTTTTATTATGTATGCTGATCCAGGGAATAGCCACAGCTCAGTGGTAGGGCATTTTGCCTTGCATACTGAAGGTCCCAGGTTCAATCCCCACCATATGCAGGAAGGACTGGGAACATTCCCTGCTTGAAACCCTGGAGAGCTGCCGTATACAATACTGAGCTATAAGTATTGTATTGTGAAGCTTCCCAGATTCACTCAGCCCTTTCTCCAGAACTACAAACTGCAAAGACTAGAATTTTCCTTTATTTTTAGGGGGATGCACCAGCTTTGCATGCAGAAAGTGCAGCATGTGACCTACCCTCCAAATAATCCTGGGAACTGTAGGTTGTTAAGAGCTCTGGGAATTGTGACTGTGAGTGGCTAACTACAGTTCCCTCGATTCTTTCAGAGAAGCCATGTGCATTAAATGTACAGCATGGATGTGACCTGGATTGAAGCATATTTTGGAATCCCTATGATTGTAGGATTGTCTACACATTTAAATGCATGATCTGGATGCAGGAGGCTCTAGGTTCAGGCCCTGGCATTGTCAGGAAAGAATCAATTCTGAACCCTGGAGAGTTGCTGCTAGTTAAGTGTAAACAATGCTGAGCTAGATGGACCAACAGCCTGACTCAGTGTGCACAGGAAGCTGCTTTAAACTGAGTCCCACCATTGGATCCACCTAGTCCAATATTGTCTACATTCACTGACAGCAGCTCTCCAGGGTTTCAGTCAGGCAGCCTCTCCCAGCCCTAGCAAGAGATGCCATGAGATGAACCTGCAACCTTATGCATGCAAAGCAGATGCTCTACCACTGAGCCCTTTCCCAGATAAGGCAGGTTCCTATGATCCTGCGCTTTACCATCTTAAAAGTTTGGTGCTATTAGCTGCCATAAGATAAAATAATTAATATCCTGAACTTAGAGGACTTTCAAAGATCTGAACTTACAGTACAATAGTCTTCATTAATGGTGTTTGTGTATAAGTAACACCAAGGTGGGAAACCCCCGAAGTTCCAATTCCATTTGGTTATGAAGCTCACTGAGTAACTGATCACTGCCTTAGCCTAACCTCCTCAAAGGATTGTTGTGAGGATTGGGGGGGGGGGGTGACGGACACTAAAATTAAAGTCTCCCACATTGCCAAGAAGCTTGGAAGGTGATCATTTGGCCAGTCATAGAGGTTAGGATAAAGAGGATAAAATGAGGCAGGGAGGTGATAGAGGAAAAAATGAAGTACACTGTCTTGAGCTCCTAAGAGAAAGGACAGGACAGAAATGGTCTTTCATCATTATTTAATAAAGCATAAGAATTTCCCTTATGAGCCAAACATTTGGTCTAGCTCAGTACTGTCTACATTGACTTTTTTTAAAAAAATATTTTTTTTTAAGCAACAGATAAACAAACACCTAACAGCAGCCACAGTACAACAAGCTATAAATGGGAAAAAGAGTCAAAGCAGCATGAAAGGATAAAAGACTATCTGAATAAAGTCTTTTCCTGAGAGCAGAAGGAGATTGATAGGCTGGACACAACCCCTGAAGAGGCCCATCCCTGCCACATGTGCCTTGGATACAAGAATTGGCAGAAGGACTTTCTGGAATATCTCAAAGGCAGCCTCAATGATAAGAAAGTGGTCCTTTGAGTAACCTGGTCTTTCTACAACTTTCCAGGTCGTGATCAACACTTTGAGCTCTGCCCCAAGAGAACCACACAAGTTCTTGTAACTGTTCCCATTCAATACCTTTCTGCAGCATTCAGAGGAAGCTTCAAATTTCCAAACACAGTTGAAAAGACAGAGTTGCACAGAACATATTAGAGCAGTCCACATTAGATGTAACTAAGGCACCTTATCATGGCCAGATCTAACACCTCTGCTATCCTATGGCATTCCAGTCTACTGCCAAGATCTGGATATCCAGGCTCATTGATGGTTTCAGGAAGCACAGCCCTAGCTAAGGCAGGATAACCCATATTCCCTGATTCTACTGACAACACAGGGTACTGAAGTGGCTCAAGCAATTGTACATATCCTCAGGCTGCACAAACAGAGACGCACCCATAATAACTAGATGAGCAGGCAATGGACATGCACATGATAACCACAGCACCTAAGTCCATCTGCATATCAGCAGCTACCTACAAAGTGTTATCTCAAACTAACCACCACACCTGTAACTTACGCATATTTAACTTGTGCACATTCAGCTTTAAGTGGGTGGCCAAAAAAACAAAAAACAAAAAATTAAAAAGGGGACAGAATTCTTGAAAAAATAACTTTGGTAATCCCACCCAACATTGAACCCAATGTGTTTTGATTATATACAATTTTGGCTTTTGGTGCGATACCTGAAACATAACCTCCACATAAATTGCAGGCTTACTGTAATGCTCATTATCAGCCCAAATACTAAACACTAAAACTTTTAATTATATTGCTAACAATAAGAATAGGTTGTATGCAACTTAGTCCTACTCATTATCGATCCATTGAACTTAACATATCTAAGTTACTCATTTATTTCCAGGCCCAATTCAAGGTGTTCAGGGGTTAGAGCCCTAAACCACTTAAGCCCCAAATATCTGAGCTTCTGGATGTTAAGATTCACAGAGGGGACCCTCTTGGTAGTTCCACCACCCTCTGAACTGCGACAGGACAGCACCTTCTCTCTGGCAGGTCCCTCCACACAGAGGTAGGTCTGACTTCCTTACTATACAGCTTTGAGGTGATCCAGGGACAGTCTACATATATACTGGTCTATTCCTACCTCTTTTTCTTAATGGTGACTGCTCCTGCTCAGGCTGCACAGAAAAAGCATTCTAATTCATGAAACTCATTCCAATTGTACAGATAAAACATAATAGAATTCTACAGGATGTGGTATTAGTGTGTAAAAACAGTCCAGATCCAATGATCCTCAGGCATACACCTTCAGATGGTGGAGATGTCAGGCACCATTCTGGCACCCAGGCATCTTCGCTTGGTCACAAGTGGTTGATAGCCAGGTGCAAAAGCACCAGGCGCCTGGATAATTTTGAACACTGATGGGAGAGGTGGTCCTTGAAGTAATGTGATCCTGAGCCGTTTAAGACTTTATAGGTCAAAACCAGCACTTTGAATTGTGCCCAGAACCTACTTCGCAGTCAGTGCAGGTGGGCCAGGATTGGTGCAATATGTCCTTCCCCACTGAACTCTGCACCAGCTGAAATTTCCAAACTGTCTTCAGAGGCACCCCATATGTACAATGCATTGCAGTAGTCTAACCCAGTGTTTCCCAACCTTGGGCCTCCAGCTGTTTTTGGACTACAGTTCCCATCATCCTTGACCACTGGTCTCGCTAGCTACGGATGATGGGAGTTGTAGTCCAAAATCAGCTGGAGGCCCAAGGTTGGGAAACACTGGTCTAACCAAGAGGTTACCAGAGCACAGGTGTCAGAAGTTAGGCTATTCCTGTCCAGATGGGGCGCAGCTGCACCACCAGCCAAAACTGATGGAAGGCACTCTGTGCCACTGAGGCTACTTGAGCCTTAAGCAAAATCAAAGGGCCCAGAAGGACCCCTAACCTACATACCTGCTCCTTCAGAAGGAGTGTAACCCCATCAGGAGCAGGCAACCTCCTATCCATCCAGTCTTAGGGAACCACCCACCAACAGTGCTTTATCTGGAATGAGCTTCAGTTTGTTGGCACATCCACTGCCACACCTACAGATGTAAAGGAAAAGTTGTATGTCATTAGCATATTGCTAACAGAACTCCGGATGACCCCATTCAGCAGTTTCATGTAGATGTTCATCAGCATAAGTGGGGGAAATCAAACTCTGAGGTACCCCACATTGAAGGCTCCATGTGGCCGAAGAGCACTTCCCAAGCATTACCCCCTGAAAACAACCATCCAAGTAGTACTGGAACTACCACAAAGCAGAACCACCCAAACCACAACTCAAGACAGTTTCTCTGGAAGGAACCCATGGTCAATGGTATCGAAAGCCGCTGAGGTAAAGAATTTGCAGGGATGCATTTCGCATGTCTCTCTTCTGCCAGGGGATATCATACAGGTTGGCCAAAGCAGTTTCTGCATCAAAACCCAGCCAAACCCCCAACTGAAATGAATCCAGAAAAAATCACCCCATTAAGTCCTTCTCAGAGATGACCTACTGGAAATCAATGACACCAAGTCAGTCATAACCATCAATTTCAATGGGTCTACACTGAGTAACATTAACTCTGGCTACAACCCAATAAAAACAGGTTTTAGCTATCTAATTCCTACAATACCCACACGGATCAATTTCAGGAGGTGTCCTCTTGGATAGTATTATTATTATTACTACTATTGATGGTTATTTCCGAACCATTATCCACCGTTTTCAATGGTTTCCTCTCGAGTAGGTCTCAACACTGCCTACAACCCAATAACGATAAGGATGGGCTTCATCCAACAAAGTCCTACTCAAGAGTAGAACTCACTGAGGTCACTGCCCACTATCTTTCAAAGGGTCTCCTGCCGAGTAAGGGCAAACAGTGATCGCAGCCCTAGCAGGGTGGAAGAAGTTGCCTCGCCGGGTTCAACCCTCGCCCCGTGACCCGCCCGATTCGCTCCTCTCCTTTTCTCTCCTCCCCCTCCTTCCCCCCAACCCTCATGCCCCTCTCCAGCGGGCCTACTTTGAGAGTGAGGTGGTGAACTCGGGCCCGCGCGGGGCCTCCCAGGAGCAGAGCCGCCAGCAGGATCAGCGCCGCCTTAGGCGAAGGAACCAAGCAGGAACCGCCACCGCCTCTCCTGCTCCTGCACGACGCCATGTTTATTCCAGCATCAACACCGGGCATCCTCGCAGGCCCCTCCTACTTCCGGGGTCAGGGGGCGACGTGGAGGAGGAAGAGGGACAGACCGGAAACTACGTCACAGCAGCCGGGTTCATAGAGAGATGGGCTAGACTAGAGAGACGTTTACTAGGGCCTCACATGTTCGAAAGCGACGAGCCTTGGGAGCCGCAGGTTTTTTTCTCACCTAAGGGATGGGCGGGGCAATCAAAACCCCATATATGGAATTATTTCCTCCAAGAAGCTTAAGGTGGCATAGGTGATTCTCCCCTCCATCTTATCCTTACAACAACCCTGTGAGGTAGTTTAGGTTGAGAGGCAGTGGCTGGCCCCAAGGTCAGACCCGGCGAGCTTCCAGGCCCCAACCCCTTATTGCTGATTTTATTTAATTATTATCTGTAAATGCTTTAAATAGTTGCTTTAAACTATTTTTTTAGCGATCTTTTGATTCTAATTGTAAACCGCTGTGAGCTGTTATTACAGTCAAGCACTATATAACTCTTGTAAAACAAATAAAAGATTTTTAGGTATCTGGGATTGAGCTAAAGCTACAGGTCCACCAAAATGATCAGGGTGTGTGGAGCGAATCCGCTATGAGGAAAGGCTGCAGTATTTGGAGCTTTTTGGTTAAGAGAAAAGGGAAGTTAGGGGGGCATATTGATGTAGGTGTACAAAATTATGTGTGGCATGAAGAAAGCGGATGGGGGAGGGAGTTTCCCTCTCTTACATCCAACAAAGCTGGATGTAGGAAGATTCAGGACAGATAAAATAAAGTATTTCTTCATGCATTGCATAGTTGAACTATGGAACTCCCTTCCACAGGAGGCAGTGAGGGCCACCAACTTAGATGGCTTTAAAAAAAAAAAGGGACAAATTCATGGAGAGGGCCATGCTCTGCCTCAACAGTCGGGAGTGGACCTTCATTCTCAAGGCACTCAAAAACACTGCATGCTTCCTTGGTCCAATATAATCCATTTGGTTCATCCTTGTGAGTCATAGCATTGAGGGTTCCCATTAGTTTTCTGTAGCTTGGGATCCAAGCCCAGCAAAACCTGGCCTGAGGCAGTGATGCTAGCTTCTGAATACTAGTTGCTGAGAATCACAAGTGAAGACAGTCTTGCTGTTGCAAACATGCCCTGCTTTTGGGCTTCCCATTGGGGCATCTGGTTGGCCACTGTGAGGACAGGATGCTGGACAAGTTGAGTCAGTGGCCTGATCCAGCATGGTTGGCTCTTATGTTCTTAAACCCAGCACTCCACCCAAGCCAAAACTGGTCTGCATTTTTTCTTGCATATAAATTCCACTTGCATAGGAAGATGTCATCTTCACAGTGACCACTAGATGTCACGTGAAGATAGCAAGTGGCTTTTGGTTGCCCAAACTTCTACGGTAACAGTTTTTCTACCGGTATTTGTGCTGCAGTCAGTAAGAACCTGTCTAGTTCGCTGTGGTGGAGAATGGAGCCCATGTCCAAAGATAGTAGGGGTAAGGCAGGATTTGGAGAAAGGGGTTGGCTTATGGTGGATATAATGGAGAATTTTTAGGAAAAAGCTGGAAGAAATGATAGCTTACAGATTAGAAATTGAGACTAAGTAAGAGGACTATGAAGTTTTGTTAAGATAACTATAAGACAATAAGATGTGCATAATAAGAAAAACTAGATAACGATGAGAGGGAATTACTAAAGATGATAGACAATGAAGCGCAGTGGGGGGGCGTGAGGAAGTCCCCCCAATATGATTAGGCAAGATGAAGGGTAACAAAGATATATGTTTGTGTTTGTGTATTTTGTAGTGTATTTTGTCATGTTTTATTATGTTTTGTTTATGTTATATTATGTTTTGTTGGAAACCCAATAAATATATTTTTTTTTAAAAAAAAAAGATATAATGGAGAATTTCCGCCCTCCCTTCTCAGGTGGGCGGGGTTTGCGGCACCGAGCAGGGGTCCCCTGGGCGAGAGCTGCCCACCTGCATAGGCTGCCCCCTTTGACCCACCCTCGGCCAGGTGGACAATGGACAGTCAGCCGGGGGCGGGGTCAAGGGGCTTGTAAAAGGGGCTGAGGCCTTCAGCCAGCCCTCTTTGGTTCTTTTCCTTCTAGGTTCTATTCCAAAAGTTTTTAACATGGAGATATTCCCACAAAACACGAATAAATGAACCAAGTTTTCCCCAACCCTTCCAACATAAAGGGGAAAGGGAGGGATTAATTTTTGCAAACCATTGGTATCCAGGGCCAGTGGAGGATGACCTTCAGCAAGGCCTCCTGTAAGCAAGCAGAGATGGTTTGAAACCGTGTGTGTGTGTGTTTCCAGATACCCTCCCATTTATGATCTTCATTTGGGTGACCAAATTCTGATTCCCATACAGTTCCAAGGCCTCTAGCACCCCTCCCCCCTTCATGATCCAATAGATTGCTGTATATTAGGGAAGTGGCACCCTTCAGGTCATGTGCTGGCCTGCTGCATATGGATTCGAACAAAATAGTCCCTCTCCCCTGTTCTCAGGGTTCTTCTGAGCAATGGGATAAAGGATTTTATTTGAAAAGCAGCAAAATATAACATTAAGTTAGGCATTTCCATCCCTCTGTTTGTTCTATGTCTATAGTTTTGTTGCTTATCCTATATTTTTTTGCCTCCCAACACAAATGCATTGAGTATGTTTTGCCATCTCTTTAACTGAAGAGGAGGAATTGGGAACAGGCAAACTTGAAAAAAACTATAAGAACATAAATATAGGAATATAAAAACACAGACATTTAGACCAAGATTGATATTTTTCCATTTCCTAAGTTCTTGTTGAATGCCTTTATGCAATCCTCTACAGCAGCGGTTTTCAACCAGTGTGCTCTGGCACCCTGGGGTGCCTTGAATAATGGTCAGGGGTGTCGCAGGCACCACTGGCCTCTGCCCCTCTTTCCTTCCCTCCCTGCTTTAATGCCCTCTCACATCTCTGCCTCCCAAAGGCTTGCACAGCTGTTGCAGCAGCCCTGGCTACAAGCTCCCCAGGCAAATGGTGCCTCTGGGGCTGGCCAAGGGGTGCTAGTTGCCAGGAGCTGAGGTGGCCTCAGAGTAAGCAAGCAAGTGGGCGAGGGAGCTCAGCCAGCCGGTCTACCAGCCTTTGCTATTGGGAATGGACAGGTGAGTCCCAGGCCCCTGTAGGGCAGTGTGAGAAGGCACCTCTCTTTGGGGCGGGGAGGGGGGCAGCTCAGAGACCAGGGAGAGGAGAGGAGGCTGAGGGAATACTCCACAAGTGAGGGTGTTGGAAAAGGGGTGAGGGGCTGCCAGCTCTGCAGGCAAGGGGTGACATAACTGGGCTCCTGAGCCCCACAGGGGTGTCGCAGAAAGAATGTAGTTGGTCAAAGGAGCTGTGGACTCAAAAAGGTTGAAAACCTTTGCCCTACAGTTTATATGTCCTAGTTTCTTGTCTGTAATAAGGTAACACCTCTAAGTATTTCAATTTTCCATGTGCTGTGGCAAACAGTTAGTAGTAGCAAGTCTAGTGTCCTCTACATTGATAGGAAGGAGCACTGATTTAGAATACTTGATTTGCGATCCTGCTGCCCAGTGATACACTTCTATCTGTCGCTTAAGTGGCTCCAGGGCTGTTACTGGATTTTGCAAAATTAGGAAGGTGTCATCTGCAAACATATTCACTTTGTGTACCACATCCAGCACTGTGACACCCTTTATAGAGAGCAGCTAGCCAGGTTGGTTGCCGTGGGTGAAGCCTCCAGAGCCATTGAGGCTCCCAGCCTGTGTGTGTGTGTGTGTGTGTGTGTGTGTGTGTGTGTGTGTGTGTGTACAAATGTGCATGGAGGGGTGCCAAACTGGGTCTTTGACCCAGGTGAAATAAAGCCGTTTTGCCCCTGAGGGAGGATGTGACCCAACTCAGGCCACAAATAGGGTTGGCAGCTTATTTACAACCCATGCTACTGTGTGTTAATAGAACATTCCATTTTCCCCCAACACTTTCTTCCTCAGTTTTGATGTGCATATCCTGACCCCTGCATATAAAGCTGCAGTTAGAGCAGAAATGTAGCAAGAGGAATAAAGAATTCCCCATGAATTTGCTACCATGCCTGAAAAAAAGCCAGCTATAAATGTGTGTTTGTCAGGCTCTTTACTGTAAAAGGGAAATACAACAGAGCTGGTAAAAGCTTGGCAGACCTCACCAAATATGAGCCTGGCTCACAGAGCAACAAGCAGACTCTCTCTCTCTCTCTCTCTCTCTCTCTCTCTCTCTCTCTCTCTCTCTCTCTCTCGTTTATTTTCAATACACATTCCATCTGAGCTCTTCCACCATCAGCAGCCCTTTGCAGCCAGACGTTAGCAGGTGATAAGGCGTCTTATCCCACTCCCTGTTGGCATAAATATTTATCACCATGTTCACAAGTTTATTTTCAAAACACAAGAGCAGGCCATCCCCTTTCCTCTCAAGTAATTTTGCACCCCTAACCTCAAAGGATTAAAATAACAAATGGAGGCCTTTGTTCCTCTCTAACAGCATCCTAGTGTACCCCCCCCCCCTTTTCTTCCTATCAGTGTTTCCACACTGGTTTTATTTTGAGTTACCGGTAATGTTACACAGTTAGGTTTGGCAAGGGGGGTATTATTTGCTCACCCCACCCCCACCACTTTCCACCCAGAAACTTATCTGGCACATGAAATAATTCCCAGGACAGGCAGATGATGCATTTTCCCCATTACTAGAAAAGAGTATGTTTCAAAACAACCACTTTTGCCTATATTGCTTCAATGGACAGAGCCTTGTTTTGGCCTTAATCTGTATAGAGCTTAATAAGGCTTAATTTGAAGTGTCTTAAATTTGCTGCAGGGTCCTCCCCCTCCCTCCCTCCCCTTCCCCTAGAAATCCCCCTTCCTCTCAAATTACAGATAGGAATTGGGGGGGAGCATAACAACATTTTACAATGTGTTTTATTTTACAAATTAAAAAAACTTTTACCAAAAAAAATACTGTTTATGGTATTAACATAAACATGAATTACCCTCTCTTCCCATGAACAGTATTTCAGGATTCAGATTACATTTTTTAAAACACAATCTATTCTACAAATATTAAGAATTCTCTGTTCGGCTTAATGTTCCATCTACCATCATATATAGTAGTATTTTTTTCCTTTACCACATTGTTTTCTGTAAAGGTAAAGGTAAAGGGACCCCTGACCATTAGGTCCAGTCGTGTCCGACTCTGGGGTTGCGGTGCTCATCTCGCTTTATTGGCCGAGGGAGCCGGCGTACAGCTTCCGGGTCATGTGGCCAGCATGACAAAGCCGCTTCTGGCGAACCAGAGCAGCGCACGGAAACGCCGTTTACCTTCCCGCCGGAGCGGTTCCTATTTATCTACTTGCACTTCGACGTGCTTTTGAACTGCTAGGTGGGCAGGAGCTGGGACCGAGCAACGGGAGCTCACCCCGTCGCAGGAATTCGAACCGCCGTCCTTCTGATCAGCAAGCCCTAGGCTCAGTGGTTTAACCCACAGCGCCACCTGGGTCCCATATTGTTTTCTGTAATCGATATTAAAGGAAATGACTCAATTGATGAGAGGCAGTGTGGTGTCGTGGTTAGAGTGTCGGACTATGACAGGGTGCAAATCTCCCCTACCACCACCACCACCACCATAAAGCTCACTGGGTATATGACCTTGGGGCAGCCACTGCCTCTCAGCTTAATCTACCTCACAGGGTTGTTGTGGGAATAACATGGGAAGGCGGGGAACTATGTACCGCCACCATGAGCTCCTTGGAGGAAAGGTAGGATATAAAAAAAGTAATGATTATAATTGGATCCACATTTCATGGAAATCAGAGGATTCCCTGGGGGCAGAGCAAGACACAACTTTTCTTCATACAGGGTGAGACTAGTGATCTGTGTATCTCAGTCTTTTCTTCACTGGCAACAGTTCCTTGAGGTCTGTCGGCTGCTCTCTGAGACTATGATTGAAACAGGGACCCTCTGTGCTGCCCCACACCCTGGCCCAGGTCCAGTCATGGGCAGTGGACTGGGACTGGCTGTGGGGCATTGGTCTGGGACTGGGCATTGGTTTGGGCATGGGTTTTTGACTGGGACTGGGTACGAGTCATTTTGTCTCGCCTTCCCCCCCTTCAGGCTGCTGTTCATCAGACGAAGCTGACTCCTGGTCCATCACACACACAGAAAGTGAGAAAGAAATGCAGTGTTGCCACTCAAAACAAAGTAGAAATGAGAGGGCATCATCACACGATGCGGTGTATCTGCTGCGATGGGCCCTTGTGAGAACAGGATGCTGGACTGAATGAGCATGTTGGCTTGATTTGGCACACCTCTGCTTAGCCACAATAGCTGAGAATGGAACATCCACCTCCAGCTGCAGCCTATTTCTGAATCCCAGTTGTTGGGAACAACAGCACGAGAGGGCACTCAGGTCATGTTTGCAGGATTCCCCGGCCCTACATGGAGATGCCAGAGATTAAACCTGGGAGAGCCTTATTGGAATATACCACTAAGTTACAGCTTTCTCCCCACCCCAAAGAAAATAAGATTCCAGTCTTCCCGGTTGTAAATAAAGGTATGATTAAAAAAAAGAAGCAACAAGCTATTGGTCCATCTAGCTCAGTACTGTCTACACTGACTGGCAGCAGCTCTCTAGGGTTTCAGGCTGGGAGTTTTACCTGGAGATACCAGGGATTGAACCTGGGACCTGCATACAAAACAGATGCTCTACCCCTGAGCTACTTGCCCTCATCCAAAGCTTATGCCACAATAAATCTGCTAGTCTTTAAGGGGCCCATGCAACTTTAATAAAACTGTCACTGTAAAAGAGGTCCCAAAGGTCAGGGATGAGGGGAATTGGAAACTGCCCCTAGGAAAGCATCAGTTGAAACAGTAGCTTTCGCAGGGCAATCCCATACATGTATAAGGAGAAGTTAAGTTTCAAATCAGTAAAGTGGGACTTGCCCCCATGTAAGTAGCTAAAGAACTGCAGCCTAATTAACATAAACCTATGCTCCTACTTAAAAGTAGGGCCCACTGTGCTCCATAGTTCTTGTATCTACAATCTTGTCGCTGGGTTTGGTTCTTTCCTTCTCCCTCCCAATCCACTTTCCCTTTGGTGCCATGTCTGTAAATATAATAATAACCTGGAGGAGTTTGGTTTTTTTTAAGTTACCCTGATAGCCTTTTTCTCTGAAGAGCAAGATCAAATACCAGTTGGTATTTTGGATTTGCTATATTGGATTTGATAATAATAATAATAATAATTCTTTTATTTGTACCCCGCCCATCTGGCCGGGTCTCCCCAGCCACTCTGGGTGGCCTCCAACAGATATAAAAATACATTAAAATATCACAGGTTAAAAACTTCCCTAAATAGTTTTTAGGGAATAGCCTTGAGGTATCTTCTGAATGTCAGATAGTTGTTTATCTCCTTAACCTCTGCTGGGAGGGCGTTCCACAGGGCGGGCGCCACTACCAAGAAGGCCCTCTGCCTGGTTCCCTGTAGCTTTGCTTCTCGCAGTGAGGGAACCACCAGAAGGCCCTCGGCGCTGGATCTCAGTGCCCGGGCTGAACGGTGGGGGTGGAGACGCTCCTTCAGGTATACAGGACCGAGGCCGTTTAGGGCTTTAAAGGTCAGCACCAACACTTTGAATTGTGCTCGGAAATGTACTGGGAGCCAATGTAGTTCTCTCAGGACCGGTGTTATGTGGTCCCAGCGGCCACTCCCAGTCACCAGTCTAGCTGCCGCATTCTGGATTAATTGCAGTTTCTGGGTCACCTTCAAAGGTAGCCCCACGTAGAGCGCATTGCAGTAGTCCAAGCGGGAGATAACCAGAGCATGCACCACTCTGGTGAGACAGTCCGTGGGCAAGTAGGGTCTCAGCCTGCGTACCAGATGGAGCTGGTAGACAGCCGCCCTGGACACAGAATTAACCTGCGCCTCCATGGACAGCTGTGAGTCCAAAATGACTCCCAGGCTGCACACCTGGTCCTTCAAGGGCACAGTTACCCCATTCAGGACCAGGGAGTCCCCCACACCCGCCCGCACCCTGTCCCCCAAGAACAGTACTTCTGTCTTGTCAGTATTCAACCTCAATCTGTTAGCCGCCATCCATCCTCTAACCGCCTCCAGGCACTCACACAGGACCTTCACCGCCTTCACTGGTTCTGATTTGAAAGAGAGGTAGAGCTGGGTATCATCCGCATACTGATGAACACCCAGCCCCAACCCCCTGATTATCTCTCCCAGCGGCTTCATATAGATATTAAAAAGCATGGGGGAGAGGATGGAACCCTGAGGCACCCCACACGTGAGAGCCCAGGGTTCCGAACACTCATCCCCCACCACCACTTTCTGAACACGGCCCAGGAGGAAGGAGCGGAACCACTGTATAACAGTGCCCCCAGCTCCCAACCGCTCTAGACGGTCCAGAAGGATGTTATGGTCGATTGTGTCAAAGGCCGCTGAGAGATCCAGCAGAACTAGGAAACAGCTCTCACCTTTGTCCCTAGCCTGCCGGAGATCATCAACCAGCGCGACCAAGGCAGTTTCAGTCCCATGATGAGGCCTGAATCCCGAGTGGAAGGGATCCAAATGGTCCGCATCCTCCAGGCGTGCTTGGAGTTGTTCAGCAACCACCCGCTCAATCACCTTGCCCAAGAATGGTAGATTTGAGACTGGGCGATAGTTGGCCATATTGGCCGGGTCTAAAGATGTTTTTTTAAGAAGCAGTTTAATGACCGCCTCTTTCAGCAGGTCTGGGAAGACTCCCTCGCAGAGGGAAGCATTCACCACCCTGCGAAGCCCATCGCCCAGCCCTTCCCGGCTAGCTTTTATTAGCCAGGATGGGCAAGGATCAAGAAGACAGGTGGTCGGTTTCACTCGTCCAAGCAGCCTGTCCACATCCTCGGAGGTAACAGATTGGAATTGATCCCATAAAACATGACTAGACAGGGCTCTAGCACTCTCTGATGCTATGTGTGAATATTGTTTACCTTTTTATATAAACAATGTTTTTATACCTACACCTGTTTTACATGAAGTAAGAGAGAGGTTACAGAAGACACCAACAAACTCAATTCCAGTTTGCTGTCAGATTAAACTCTGAATCACCACAACAATTTATAATGATTTCATCTAACTCATTTTTCCTAATTTTTTGGGGGGACAGCCAGTGCATAGAGGAGCCCCTCTGTCTGTTATGAAGCTATCATTGTCACTCAGAAGAAACCCGACTACTACTGCTGGGATGCACCTGCTTTCTTGTGTGATAAAAGGTTTCAGAAACTGATATTCTGGGTCTCTATATAAGGAGCAGGCAACAGATAATGAGCAATGTCTTCCACTTGAGGTTGACCACAAATACAAAGTCTGTCTGCGTATGGGACCTTCTTGTAGTGGCTATTCAACACTGCAGTGGGCATCACTTGGAAACACAGCTCAGTAAAGAAGGTGGGACACATGGTTCTCCACCCCTACCCCCATTTAATTTCCATGACAACCCTGTAAGGTAGGACAGTCAGATAGGCAGTGACTCACCTAAGGTCACCCAGCAAGCTTCATGGCTGATTTGAACCCTGCTCTCCCAAGTCCTAATCCAACACTCTAACCACTTTACCACACTTCCTGTGAAGCACCTGGAAGCCATTTTGCAATGGATCATGTGTGTAAAAGGAGGAGGATGACTTGGGGGCACGCCAAATATTCTCAAATATAGAAGTATGGGTGGTGGTCTCTGGGTTCCGCCTCCTGTCTGTTTACACGTGCCACAGTGGGCCACATTCCGAAACTGCACCATCTAATATTTTTCAAGGCAACCCTCCTCACAAGCATTGAAAATCTGGAACTATACTTGATAATGAGATTACGTTAATATTCTTTATGTGAAGACAAAGCTTATTCATGCTCTTCTTTTTATGACCTGGACTTCATCATTTTAACCCAAATGCAACTGGACTCATTCTACATGCCTATTCTATAGTATTGTTTTCAATCTTTTCGTTTCCATCTGTTGTTATAACTGGGTTTCCCCCCCTGCTTTCTGTACATTACAAAACGAAATAAGAAAACCTGTACCAAATTTGCACCACAGTTGCATCTCTGCTGCAAAGCCTTAGGATGCTGCACTGAGATTTGAGGAGCTTCACATGACAGCTTGGCTCAATAAAATAAAATAAAATTCCCCTGGAGCATCAGTTGAGCCCACTCTTGGCGCCTGCGCAATCCCTGCACCAGACTACTGAATCCCCCCTCCTCCTTGCATGCGCCTTACTGCCGGGCGCATGCGCGCTTCCCAGGTGCTGTCAATTCCTCCCTGGGTCTCCTCCCTTTACTACTCTGAGAGCTACTCGCTTGATTTTGCTGCCGCTGCTGCTGCTTTGGCCATTTTGCTCTGGAGGCAGCAATGAGGTGGTAGCAACAATAGCCACGAGAGGAGGCAACCCAGCAAGCAATCAAATCAAGGGCATAAAGCTCTATTATTGTTGCTATATTGTCGTTTTGCAAGCTTATGCTCTGTTTGCAAGCGGTTTGGAGGGGTGCTGGCCTCGCTTTTGGGGTGGCAGGCGAAGGACGAGGGGGTGTGGACCCCCCGGCGTTGAATATCGCACCCAGGGCCGGCCCCCTAGCCCACCCGTCGCTGGAGCCATGAGTTGGGGCACGGAGCTTTGGGTAAGTAGAAGCAGCAGCAAGAGGAAGAAATGGGTTGGTGGTCGTGGAAGAGAGGCATGGATTTTTGCAGTGTGTGGGTGGGGGCTATTTCTACATGGCTGAGCAGCAGCATGTGGGGGAGAGGGATTGCATTATTCCTGAGCTGGGGTGGGGGGCGACGAGCGCGTCACTTCATGCATGTCTCTCACTTACACGAAATGCTGGGGGTTTGGATCTGCATGGAAAACGGCGACAATATTAGATACAGATAGGCATTCTATTGGGAGTGCTAAATCTGCATAGGAAAACAGTGCAATAAAGTTAGGTCTATATTATATTGGCGATTTAAGTCTTCGTAGAAAATGGTGTGAGAAAGTTAACTCCTCAAAAAAAAAAAAAAAAAAGAAAGCCAACCTCCAGGTTTCGGCTAATATTCGACCTCCTAAGAGTAGACCCATTGGAAATAAGGGGTATACAGTACTGTAGTTAGTTTGGGTCTATTCATTTCAGTGGGTATACTATTGAGTAGGGTTTATTGGAATGCAAAAGCCGGTCTTTCTATGGGTGGAGGCCAAGTAAGTCTTACATAGAGTAGACCCGTTGGAAATCAATGGACTTACGGTAGTGGTGGAGATTGGGTACAACCCCCTAATGACCACAAGGTTGGTTCTGCGCAGAGCAGACCCACTTGAAATCAGTGTGCTTAAATTAGTCATGCTCGTTTTATTTCAAGGGGTCTACTCTTGAGGAGGGCCATCACTGGATACAAATCCTACGCAGTAAGATAACACAGCGGGTACCAGCAGTTTGTGTATACACACACACACACACACACAAATATTAAGGCCAGTTACCGTAAGCTTTTACCATAAATATGTCCCTGAGTGGGGCTGCAAAGGTATAAAATCACAATATTAAAAAACAATTTGCAAGCAGAGGACCAGGGGAAGTATTTAAAACGAACACTAAAATACATTGATTGCAGTAAGTCTACTCTGAGTAAGCCCTTAGATCTCAACAGTAGTTATCTCTGCTCGCCTCTCCTACACGCCTTATTCTCTGCCGCCTGAAAATAACGGTTCTCCTCCTCGTGTTCCCTCCTCTGCAATGTAGTGTTTACCAGCTCCGTTTTCTTTTCTTTTTTACAAAAAAACCCCAGATGTTTCCACAGTTGAGAAAGGGGAGGGGAAGAGATAGTCAGCAAATGAGTATGTGCACACATGTCCATATTAATTATATGCATAATTAATAATTGCCCTCTGGAATGTCATAATGAATACTGTCGTTAAAAGAACCCAAGCGCTGCATCAAAACTATTCAGAGTAGACCCATAGGAATGTAAAGACTTGAGTTGGTCCTATCAAAAGAGATTTCAATAGGTCTACTCTGTGTAGGACTAACATTGGGTGCAAACCCCTCCTCCTTCTCCCCTCCCCCCCTCAAAAATATTGCAGCGTTGGTGAAGGTTTGGGAGAGGAGCAAGCAAGTGACGTTTCCTATTTAAAAAATAATCATTTGTGTTTCTCAACATCAGGAAGGAAATCTGTGTCATTGCTGTGTTCACCCCCAAGACTGCAATGGAGAGAGGAGAAGGGGGGGGAGAGGAGGTGTGTTTTGTGTCCATGATAAAACAATTTCCTGGGAGAGGAGTCCTGGTGGTCTCAGCAAAGAGAAGGAAATAATGCATTTCTTTTTAAAGGGTTTAAGGCTGGGGAAACAAGGTCAGAAATTGGGGTCTTCCTTTCTGATGCATTTTGCCTTTCTGTTGCAAGGGTTTAGGATAGCTAAGTTGGTTAGAGAGCAAAAAAGGCAGGCAGTGGCTTTCATATAAAAAAGGATCCAGCCTCAAGTACCCTTATAAGAGAGAAAACAGGCTGTGAGGAAACTGGTTTGGAATAGGAATATCAGACTTGCAGGTTTCTATTTACCTGGTTTCTTGGGAGTTGGCAGTTGATCTTGGGAAGTTAGGTTGCACCCTTTCTTCCTCTCACCCTAGAATCCAAGATTTGTAGAGTTGGAAGGAACCCCAGGGGTCATCTAGGCCAACCCCCTGCAATGCATTAAGCAGCAAAACGTCTCTACCCCTAAACAACCTCTTCACCTCTAACACTGCCACCCCCAGTGCCTTTTATCTGCCCTACAATGGGGGGTGGAGAGACCCACTGGCCATGGGACTAACTTGAGGAAGTCACAGCAATTTATTACGTTGGTCTACCTTGCAAGGTGATTGTGAGGATAGAATGGTGGGGGGATCAGGTCCCGCTTTGGGGCTTCCCATTGGGTGCATCTGCTTGGCCACTATGAGAACAGGATTTTGGGCTAGGTGGGCCATTGACCTGATCCTGGCTGTTCTTTACGTTTTACTTCCACTGATGGAGGCAGCAGCTACTTAACAGCTGGCCACTGTGAGAACAGGAGGCTGGACCAGACAGGGCTTTTGGGGCCTGATACAGCAGCTGGGCTCTTCCTAAGTTCACTGCGATGGGCTCTTTGAAGGAAAACAGGGGCGTAAATCCAAAAAACTTAAAAATAAGGTGGAGGTTGTGTCCAGTGCAGAGTCAACCCATTGAAACTGATGGATGTGATGAATTTAGGGTTGTAAGCGTCAGTGGGTCTCCTCTGAGTAGAACTTGTATGGATTAAACCCAGGATTTTTTTTAAAAAAACAATGCTTAGAAATGCCTGCCTTCGAAGATTCAGCTGTGGGTGGGTGTGGGTGTGCGCACATGGACGCATGCGGGTTGGGTGTGCCCTGAGGCTACATTCTGAGACCTTACAAGCCTTTGTGTGAATTAAGGCTCAGTTTGCATAATCAGAATAGCAAGTAGCCTTAGAATCATAGAGTTGGAAGGGACTCATAAGGTCACCTAGTCCAACCTCCTGCAATGCAGGAATAACGGCTATTAGTAGCCTTCTCAGAAAAAATCACTGAGGATATTTACCCTCGTCTTTGGCACCCATGATAAATGTTTTTAAGACCCACTACTGTCCTTGTGATTTATTTTAAACTGCTTCTTAATTTTATATTTTGTAGCAGCATGCCCTGGAAGTGTATGGGGAAGGTAATAATTTGAAAATAATAATAATAATAATAATAATAATAATAATAATAATAATAATAATACAGTAGTAGTAGTAGTAGTAATAATAATCTTTAAAGCCAATGGGCCATTGCAGCATTTTGTGGGAGTGAGTTTCATCAGTTAACATTGCAATTATAAAAAAATGTGTTGGGGGGGTGGAGGAATGCAATTTGTCCTGACTCGCCCACCTTTCAGCTTCACTGTATGACCCTGTTAGGTTCTGATATTGTGCAAAGGGGAGGGGAAGCTTCTCTCTAACCACTTCTTCCAACACTCTGCAAACCTGGACTCCTGCCCTTGAGAATCTGCTTGCAATGCCCCCCACGCTGGCTGCTATCTTTGCAGCACTCCCTATGGCCTATAGCTGACCACAATAAGCTAGAGCTAGATCAGTTGTAGGGTTTGTGTTATCTATGGCCCAGGTGTGCTTCCTCAGTTTGCATCTTTAACAAGCCATGCTTGAGCTTATCTTGGTTTTTGAAAGACCTGGAGGCAGGTCCCTTAGAGCAGTGTTCTAAAAAAAATGATGAAGAGTTTTTGCACCAGGGATGGGGAAGCTCAATCTCAGGGGCCTACCACGGCCCCCTGGACCTCTCTGTCTGGCCCTCATAACTTTCTCCGAGCCACAGCCCATACCGTTTCACCCTCCTTCATTTTATTTTGCCCTTGAACTCTGTCATTGCCCTCTTGCTTGCTTGGATGGCGGTATGTGTCAGAGTGAAGGCTGCTATAGAAAGGTGAAATTCACATCCAATGCTCTGCCCTCTTTGGCCTTGGACTCCACCCACCAACATGTGGCCCCTGGAAGGTTGCCCTGAGAAGAAAATGTGGCTCTTGGTCTGACACATGTTTTCTACCCTTGTTTTTGTTTGTTTTTTACACACTGGAAGAACACAGGTGTATGAGCTGAGCATTGTAGGGAATGGCAGAGCAGAACTGTATTACAGCTTCCTCTTTTGACAAGCAGGTTAGGATTTGTGGATGCACCAAATAGCTTAATGATAGGTGTTTTAGCTGCGGAGAGCTGGCCAAAGGGAATTTGAGCTGGAGGCCAAGGATGGCATGGCATTAGTGGGCCTTGTGGCTTGCGAGACGCAGCAGGATTTCGGAGTTGTGGACGAGCGCCACAATTGCTCCTGAGGCAAAAATGCATTTTACTGAAGAACTCTGGAAATTGGTCACAGTATCCCTGTGTCCTTAACAGCCATGCAGTTTCAGGGCCAGTCCAAGACATTTTGCTGCTTGAGGCAGATCAGAAAATGGCGCTCACTACTGCTGCCACAAGCAACTGGAGGCATCCCAGGGAAGCCTCAGCGCACTGAAGCTGTCAGGGGAGAAAAAAGGAGGCCAGAGAGGAACAAGGGGCTGTGGCAGAGGAACTGTCCTGGGATGGCGGCGGCGGCTCCTATCAGCAGCCAAAGGAGAAATGAAGGCACGTGAGGATGCCCTTTTCTTTCCAGGTATGCCGCCCCTCTCAGCTGTCCCCAGCCTGCTGCCTGAGGCAAGTGCCTCAGTGAAGCTAATGGGTGGGTCGGCCCTGAGTAGGTTGGTCTACAGGTTGATTTGGCGTGTTGCTGCAGGAGAGATGATAGGCTTCATTTCCCAGGTGAAACAGCTACCGGTAATTACAAACTTGTCTGTCTCTTTGGAAATTTCTGTGGTGTGATTCTATACACATGGATGATGCTATGTCTGGCTGTCATTATTGGCTGTTGGGTTGCACAGGACAATCTGGGTCAGGGGATGCAGTGAACTCCATGCTTGCCACAAGTAGCTGCTTTTTCTAACAATGTCCCTGGAAGGCAGGACAGGCACTTAAACTCTTGGGATGGACTATGGCTCAGTAGGAGAGCATCTGCTTTGTGTGCAGAAGCTGCCAGGCTCAATCCCCAGTGGCATCTCTAGGTGACGTTGGGAACGTTCCCTGCATGCAGTCCTCAAGAGCTGCTGCCAGTCAGTGTGGACAATACTGAGCTAGACAGCTTCCTACATTTTGGCTCATTTAGAATTTTAATGACAGCCTAGCATAAGACAGCTTCCTATGTTCCTAAACCAGTTTTGGGAATTGCAGCCCTCCATGAAACTGTCGGGATCTCAGGTTGTAGATTCTTGATTCAGAGCAGTTCTGAAGCTTTGGACAGGCTGGTTCAGCATCAGCAGAGGGCCCGAGCACCTTATGCCTACTACAGAAAAGCTTCAGGCAATATAGGAACAACATCCCTTTCCATGTATCAAGCAAGGCTTTCACTTTGAGGAATACCCAACATTTGGCAAGAGTCTGTTCTAGTAAAGCTGAGGCGGGGTGGTGGGGCGGGGGAGAAGGATGATTGACATGTGCAGGCAGGATTTTGCAAAGCGGGGAGAGGTAAAATAAGCAGCTGTTTGCAAGTGAAAACAAATCTGAGGTGTTTTGTCCTAATCGAGTAGACTTGATAAGCACAATATGGTAGGAGCAGCTGGGAGCTACATATGCCTTGCAGGCAGTGCGTGTTGACTGAGGTACTTATAATGAGAGAATTGTTAAGAGTTAGAAGAGACCACGAGGGTCATCTAGTCCAGCCCCCTGCAATGCTGGAATCTTTTGCCCAGTGTGGGGCTCAAAACCATGACCCTGAGATTAAGAGCCTCATGCTGTATTGACTGAGCAATGTAGGACCTCTGCATAATAATTTCAACCTGTACATTTTTTTTTTAAGTTTCTAGTCCTCAAGGCTCAGGTACTTCTTCTGCAGGGGAATTTCAACTTGTGCATTTAAAAAAAAAAGTTTTTAGTCCTGAAGCTTTGAACGCACAATGGATATTCCAAACAGTCAGGAATTAAGTAAAAGGGCATCTTGGATGTATGCCTCCTTGTACTGAGAGTGTAAAAGGCCTTAGGCATGCTCAAATGTGATAGTTTCAAAAAAGGTTTTTGTTTGCTTGTATGTACCGGTATGTTGGTTTGTTTATTCACTTAGTAATATTTATATCCCACCCTTCATTGAAAAATATTTTGAGGTGGAATACATTCTGATAAAACAATATAAATGGACATGGTTAAAATCTCAAAATATTTTAAGAGTGGCCACGTTCACAAAAACATGTTTACCATGAGGCTGGTAGCACTGAAATCTATTCTGATGTAGAGCGCTTTGTTCAATCCTTAATGTAAGATGGATCTCAATATTTGCAAAAAGATGCTCAGCTCGCCAAAAAGGAAGTCAGGCATGTTTAACAGCAGAGAAACGTTGTCTGCTAAAGGTGCTGTTTTTCGTTGCTGCAAAACTGTGACATCATTCTCAATGTCCTGCTTTACTACGGAACCTCTCCTCGTTGTAATGCTTTTCAACGGTTTGCTGGGGCTTCCTGAGATTAGCATTTTCCTCATTTAGATGTAGCCAGGAGGTAACGCATGCTGCTGTTGCAACAGATAAATCCAATATCGTGGAGGTAAACGTTTTGTAGAAAATGATAATCAGGAAGAGAGGCTCACTCAGAGTGCAAGACTTTCTGCTCTCCCCATTTCCTCTTGTGGTGTGCTGGCAACTTACATAGCCAAGCTGAATGCTTAATTCAGCCGGATTCATGCACTTTATGTTCTATATGCTTATGGATGCATAGCGCTACATCTGTGAAGAGGAATTGACTGCTAAACCACTCTGAGAACTATAGCTCTGGGAAGGGAGTAGGCATCTCTTGTTCAGCACCCTGAACAAACTACAGCTCCCAGGATTCTCTGACGGAAGCCATGACTGCTTCAAATGGTATGGTACTGCTTTAAATGTAAACGGCTATGGCTTCCCCCAAAGAATCGTGGGAGCTGTAGTTTGTTAAGGCTGCTGAGAAGTGTTAAGAGACCCTGGTATTAGTCTCACAGAACTACAATTCCTAGAGTTCCTTGGGAAGAGAGATTGATTGTTAAGCCACTCTGGGAACCGTAGCTCTTGGAGGGGTAAAGGGGTCTCCTGACAATTCTCAGCACCCTTAACAAACTACACTTCCCAATATATATATATTTTTTGGGGGGGGAGCCATGTCAGTTTAAAGTGGCATCATAGTGTTTTTAAATGAATGGTGTGATTGTGGCTGATGTTTTCATTTCCAAAATGGCAGCACTCCCCTCTCCAATTTTAGCAGCAGTTTCATTGCTAACAGCTTCATACAGTACTTGGGGAGCAAAGCATGCTTCAACCACCCATTAGTGGACCATTTGCTTGTTTGTGTGCTGCGGGTGGCATAGCACCCTCTGGTAGTAGCTTGTGCTTTATATAGCACTCCTAATCTAAATTCATAACAGCAAGCATGACAGATTGTGTGTGGATAGACTTTGCTCGGGGTTCATGCGATGCAATGTCACATTCTGTCGTTGTGTAGCTGGCTTTGGAGCGGGGGGGGGACATAGAAACATAGAATCCTAGAATGGTAGAGCTGGAGAGGACCATGAGTGTCATCTAGTCCACCCCCTTGCAATGCAGGAACCTTTTTGCCCAGCATGGAGCTTGAACCCATGACCCTGAGATTAAGAGTCTCATGCTGTACCGACTTGAGCTATCCCAGCTGAATCAAAATGATGGACTGAGCCAAAACTTGTTCCCACAGTTCCCCATAGGTTCAGAAGCATGCTCACACCTGGGGAACTACAGATGCCAACCCCACTGCAGTCCAGCAGTGGTGAAAACTGATGTGTGGATAATTCCAGTTATGGCCATGGTGGTGGGGCTGATGTAGTCCAAAACATCTGGAGGGCACCAGGTTGGAGAAGCCTAAGGGCCAGCCCATTGAGCACCCTCTGAAGGCTTCAAGAGAAACCTGTTTTGAGAATAGATCTTAAGTGTAAAAACCGCAAAATCTGTTAGCCAAAACTCTGGAAATCCAAGAACCTGACATACATTCAGGAATGGTTAGGGGAGAAATATTAGACAGCGTAGAAATGGAAAGTTTGACATCTGTGCTTTTAAAGCTGGGCACGGACTATCTTCTCGGTAAATGGATGGTATTCAACAGTAAATCGAATATCAGAATGCATCTGGTAAAAAAAGGCTTGTTGGTCATTTGTTTTGCCAGAGGAATTACATATTTTTTCTCTCCCGCTCAAAAGTCCCTTGTCCTGGCTGCCCCTAGCCAGCAAAGAACTGTAACTCAAAACTCCAGTTTTTATTTTGGGGTCAGATCGGTATATAAGGCAAGTGACAGGTTTGCAGGAATCCGCGGGTGCATGAGGAAGTTGTAGTTAAACATGAGCTAAGGTGTTGAATCAACAAGTGACATGCCCACCCGCCCATAGGATGGACATAGCATTTAATATGGCAAACTGCTGGAGTCCCTGCACTGGGCAGTCAAATGGGTGGTCCTTCTAGTGGGCTGGCAGGGTGAGAACTGAGAGCCCCAGCACTGGGGTTTTCCTAGTGTAGGGGACAGGTGGGGTAAGGCCAGACTCAGCATCACGTGTGCTCTTGGCACTGCTGGAATGGGCATATCTGAGGGTGCGTCAGAGAGAGATCCTGACTATTTGCCTGCTCTCTCACTCGAGATACCACTGGGATCCTCCCCTGGAACAGACATCTCTTGAGGTTCGGTAGATCCTCCTGATCCAGTTCTCCCAGTGCTGGCCCTAATTATAAAGGTCAGAATTACTCACCTTCAGAAAAGCTAAACCTCCAGTGTCTCTCTGCATGAGTCACTGTTCTGGGGACTTTTCCCGATTGGAAGCAGGGCAGGCCCAGAGCCCTGAGTTGTGGAGAGATGCAACGGGCAGCCTAACTTGATGGCAGTTGATAATTCTACTGCCTTCGGGGCAATGGAATCAGTCCATTACATCCTACCTGAAGCAACAACATACCAGAGCTACTCATTGCCACAAGGCTGATAAACCTGACAAGGCCAGAGAATAAGCTCATAGCAGCCTTTACATTTTAAACAAATTTCTTGCACTCTCTGCCCACTTCCGGTTGTCTGACAGCGCCTTCAGTGTGCTCCTTCAAGCAGTTTTGAGAATTAACGGTGTTGAATCAATAATGATACAGTAAATGCTTGACGGTAGGCAGGGTGGTTTTTCCACTGCACCATTCATTTCCTCTTTGACACCTTACTGATATTTGTTGGTGACATTACAGGTTTCGTAGTGAATAAGACATTCTTCACATGCATGGCCTTAAACACTGAAATGTGTTTAAATTCAGCTCGGTGTGGCCATTCTGCACTGCATCTGTCTTGCAGCAACAGTCGTTGGCTTTTTGGCATGTCTTGACCTTGATGCTAGCAGTGGAAGCAGAGGCACCTGCTAAGTGCCCGGTTCTTGGCAGCTATCATCAGTTGAAACTGCATCTTTGCCTGCTTGCTTCTCTTCTCTGAACGGATCAGCAAGGCAAGATCCTCCCTGAAGTGACGCGTTGAATCGGGTTCAGATCCTGCACCTGTTTTGCCTTTGTTTCTGCAACATCTTTTAAGAGTTCTGGTCAAATGTCGTTCTGTTTCCTGAGCTGTCGTTGGCTGTTACCAACGTGGATCTTTAAAAAGGTAAACGGGTCCTTCCTCTTTTGTGACTGTGTCAGGGCGGAACCTCAGGTAACAGTGCAGTCATTGAATCATAGGATTGCAGAGTTGGAAGGGACTATGAGGATCATCTAATCCAACCCCCTGCAATGCGGGACTCTCTCGCCTGTGTCTAGTCATCTGGCTGCCCGTCTTCAAGCAGAGTGCCAGCTGGGGATGATAGGAATTATGTTTATTTAGTTATTTTAAATATTTATATGCTGCTTTTCGCCATCTGGGTCTCCAAATACAAATATAAACTTAAACCATCAAAGTAGCAAACTGGTGCCTTCAAGAATCAAAACAGTTTTAAACCCGGAGGCTGAAACTGAGCAGGGACAGTGCCTATCTGACTTCTAGTGGGAGGGAGTTCCATAGTGTTGTGGCTATTTCACTGAAGGGGTATTTCACTGAAGGGCTATTTCCTTGTGCTTTTGGTTCATGTGGGGAGGGGGCTCACTAATAATTAGGGATCGAAGAATTGTCAAATTTGGTTTGGTTCATTTTCCCAGTCTTAAATTCAGTTATTCACACTTTGCAGCAATTTACTTATTTGTTTTAAATCATCATGAAAATTCATCAGTATTTTGGCGTGGATGTCTCCTAATGAAAACATTTTTAGGTGCTGTGTGGACTAATGTGCCCATTTTTTAGCCAACTTCCCTAATATACCGGTAGTTCATTTTTAACTGTTATTTTCACTAATAACTTCATTTTTATGCACACTTTTCCCCAATATATGCATTTCTGTAAACATTGGTTAGAGAACCTCATTGCAAAATTTGTATAAATGCAAATTTCAAGAGATGTCTTTGTTTCAGTTATCATAAAGTTCTGGAAAGTGCAAATTTGGAAATGTACGCCTGTATAGGGAAGGCACCTGCCTGATGTCAAGAGGCAGGGAGTTCCAAAGTGTAAGTGCTACCGCACTAGAAGATTGATTAATAAATGTAAAATGAATATTATTAATGTGGCATCTATAACTGTGCGAGTTCTGCATATTGGTGTAGTGGGGCGTGTGTGTGTGTGTGTGTGTGTGGTAAGGTGGTCTCACCTTAAGATTTTTTTTAAGTCAGCATTTTAGTGTTCCCTGATATACTCATTTTATGTATGCAATTTTCGCATTATGTACGTTTTTGCAAGCAGATTTCCTTTATAGCGTGCATGGCCTTGGGTGAGTCCTGAGGGCGACACACAGACCTGAGGTTCCAACTCGCGGTGTAGAAAATACTGAGCTAGATAGACCAATGGTCTGACCTCATAAGTTCTTCCCAAAGCTTAATTTTACCACCTCAGTGGTCTTAGAAGCTTCTGGAAATTGTAATTCTGTATTTGTATTATGATTATTTTATCCTGCTTCTGAACCGGGTACCGATTTCTGTAGTAACGAGATGAAGCTATTGTTACTGGCTCATTTTAATCGTGGTTATTCTCTGTGAAAATGGCCTGGTAACTTTCCTGAGTCAAAAACCTCCTGCAGGCCTCTCAAGCCTTGACATATTCAAATCTCCAGAAGTGCCCTCCACCCTTAGCTCGCTGTGGGGAACTGAGGGAGGCAGGAAGTGGTGGCTACCAGAACCCTCTTTTTACATTTTTTGTATGCAAGAGTATTCTCAAGAAAGGAAGCTGTTGCTGTTGTTGCCACTGCTGTCTTTGTCCCTCATCTCATCCCTCCAATTTCTGATGCTCAGGTATGAGAGATGATGCACTTGAAGTCAAAACACTGCAACCCACAGAACAACAATAACAAAAATAGCTGAGGAACAGAAAACAACCCTAAGAATTCCTCCCAAAAGGGGAAATTCTTTGTCAAGCATCTTCTTTTTTTGAGGGCAGAGGAGGCAGTATACTAGCTAAGAGAGGTGTGTAGGTGTTGAATGGCAGCCGGGCAGAGTGGCAGGATGTTTGTCAGAGCAGCATGTGCCACTCTGAGGACGTTTTCCGTCCACATGGTTGAATGTCTCTCTGCTCTGTACAAGGGCAGAACTAGGAGAGCCCAAACCCTCTCTCCTCAAATTTATGTGTTCTTTTTGTTCAGTTTGCTCTGTTGAATGTTATCCAGACTTTTCTCTCTGGCCTGCGTTGCTTGAGTGACTTCTCTAACATGCATATGCCTGGCAACTCCCTGCTTGCTTCTTACCTCTGGCCGTGCCCACCAGTGGCATATGCCAAGGGCAGACTTGTTAATATGACACCCTGAGCAAGGACAAAATTTGGCGCCCACCTAAATATTTCTTAATTTCAGGTCCTTCACCCTCTCACCTTCCGTCCTGCGCATGCTCAAGTGTCCAAGGTGCAGCAACTCAATCACCCATCTGATTGAGGCCTAACCTTGAGTATGTGTCTGTATAAAAATTGGCATTATTATTATTATTATTATTATTTATTAATATTTTATTACATGCTCCCTTGGTTCAGCGCCCTGCACAGGGGAACCACCTACAGTGCCCTAACTCCAGCACTGCATGCATTCCCTCAATCCAGAATGTTTTTCATGAGGGGAAAGACTCCCAAACCTTGTGAAAGTTTAAGAATCCCTGACAGGAGAGAGAGAGGAGTTCTTTCTCCCGCCGCCCCCCTAGCTATTTTATGTGTATTATTCCATTGAAAATTGCTTTGCGATGTCTCATGGGAAGTGATTCATGAATGAAATCAGTAACAATAATATTTAGTCAAAACAAAATAAAATAAAAAAAATTCCTTCCAGTAGCACCTTAGAGACCAACTAAGTTTGTTCTTGGTATGAGCTTTCGTGTGCATGCACACTTCTTCAGATACACTGAAACAGAAGTCACCAGACCCTGATATATAGTGAGAGGGTGGGGAGGGGTATTACTCAGAGGGGTGGTGGAAATGGGTGAAAGGTTGATAGCTCATTACCAAGCTTAAAACCATGGAGAGACCTGGTCTGAACAAAGACATTGGATTCTTATCTCATTATACATGACAAAGCTTTTTTAACCTTCTCACCCCTTGCTTTTTCCTGTAAGACTAATTGCAGCCGTTAACAGTCGTCAACAGGTTTACCACAGCTATCAACCTTTCACCCATTTCCACCACCCCTCTGAGTAATACCCCTCCCCACCCTCTCACTATATATAAGGGTCTGGTGACTTCTGTTTCAGTGTATCTGAAGAAGTGTGCATGCACACGAAAGCTCATACCAAGAACAAACTTAGTTGGTCTCTAAGGTGCTACTGGAAGGAATTTTTTTTTAATTTTATTTTGTTTTGACTATGACAGACCAACACGGCTATCTACCTTTAACTAATAATATTTAGGCCTCTGTTGGGTTTGTTCAGAGATTTGGTAAACGGAAGGATGGACTGACCAGCTTGGCTTATGTCTCCTGCTGGAAAGACTGGCTCCGCAGTATTAAGGTGCAGGGGAGGGGGTCAAGGAGCAGCTATCTTTGAAGAGGGGGCTTTTCTCTAGGCTCAATTACCATCTTGGGTTAACAGCCCTTGGCTGAGCCTTTGGGCCACCAGCTTCTCTAGCCAGTAATAATCCCTAGGAAATTCCCTGTGGATTAGTCTTGATGTGTTTAAATTACAGTTCTCACATTGATAGGAGCTCAGTTGTTGTTGTGGGGGGGTGCGCGTGCGTGCACATTGAAGCAGGCTTATTCGGTGTCTGGTTTTTGTCTTGCAAACTTCTTGCAAACGTGCTGCCTGCATGTAGAAGACTGGTTCAGGAGGGAGGGTGCAGTGGACTACAATGTTGATTCCTCTCGTTCCCATTTTCTGCATGCAGGGATTCGAATACTATAGTGTGGAGGATCATTCAAAGATGGGATTCCCACAAACCGAAGTGGGTACAGTCTAGGAAGGACTCTAGCATAAAAGTCATCTCTTAACCCATATCTAAATATTGTTGTTGATAGAGTAGAATGCATTTTCCTTTTGAATCAGGGCCTCTTAGATTTGGTGGGGTTTGATGAAAGGCATGTAGGGCCTATTTATCACCGGTAGTGGCTGCTTGCAACAATGGCTATGTTCTTCTTCCACTGTCCGAGGCAGTATGGTCTCTGAACACCAGTTCCTGAGAATCGTAAGTGGGGAGAGTGTTGCTGTTGAACTCATATCCTGCTTGCTCTGACCTGCAGGGATCTTCTTAGCCATGCTAGCTAAGAATGGAGCTTCCATCCTGAAATGCAGTCTATTTCTTAATACTGAGCAACAAGTATTGCACTCATGTCCTACTGGAAAGTTTCCCATTGAGACATCTCATTGGCCACTGTGAGAACAGGATGCTAGACTAGATCCTTTGGCCTGATCCAGCAGCCAGACTCTTCTCATGTTCTTTATTGCCCTGATTTGAAGGGTTTTGAGACCTTGTAAGAATGGTCTGCGTAAGCTGTGTTCTTGTTTTAGGTGGACATATTTTCTTTTGCCTCAAGTGCAGTAGGAGGAAATGGTTTCTCTCCCCAGAACTGTGTTGGCACTGTAGATCTCCAGTTCTGCTTTGAAAACTATAGCCTACAATCCATTTAGTTTGCCTACACTGCAGGGGTGGCTGGCGACACTCAGAACTGGCTGATTAAATATATCATTTAATAATATGAATGAATCAGACTGAAGGCCTATTAATCCGGTGACAAACCAGATGCCTCCTTGGAAAACCACAAGAAAGTGGATATGTAAGCAAGTACAGTGGTATCTCTCGTTATGAACTTAATTCGTTCCGGAGGTCCGTTCTTAACCTGAAACCGTTCTTAACCTGAGATACCACTTTAGCTAATGGGGCCTCCCGCTGCCGCCACGCCACCGCCGCGTGATTTCTGTTCTCATCCTAGGGCAAAGTTCTTAACCCAAGGTACTACTTCCGGGTTAGTGGAGTCTGTAACCTGAAGTGTTTGTAACCCGAGGTACCACTGTAGAGCACCCTCTATTCGTTCCACATACCAACCCCCTTCCCTGTCTCAGTTTTCCTCCCCACAGAATTTCTCTCCTCCTCGCTTTGTCTGGGCCTGCATCTCTGTCCTTCTGATCCCATTTCCTCTCCATGCCTTGCAGGGGCTGCCTGATGGCCCAGCAACTCATCACGCTGTGTAGTTTGCAGCTCCACCTGTCTGTGGATAAGTGAACTGCAGCATGACAACATCCTTGTGATTTTATATATTAGACAGTGATATCAGGTGCCAAAGAGCATGTCAAAGAGGTGCATCTTCAGCATGTGCAATGGAAACTGCATAATGAAGGTGCCAGATGTACCTCTGTGGGGAGGGAATTCCTTTCCTGGGCCAACCCCGCCCCCCAAAGCTTCAGAGGATGGTGGAGCGGTCAAAATGGGCCCCTCTGATTATCTCGACAGGATGATGATGATGATGATGATGATAATTAATAATGTAATAGCACAGTCTTACGAAAAAATGCCTTGAACTTCCATCTGTTTAGGAAATGGGTGAGCAAAATGATGTGAGACACTCTCCCCCTCTTCCCCAGTTCTGAAAGATTTTCCTTTTATCTGGAAAACCAAGCCCTGGAGAAGCTGATCTATTGGAGGGCGGTATGTTCATTCCCATTCAAACAGAGGGAGTATTAATGTCCCTTAAGGGCATGTTTGTTGTTCCTTGGATCTCTTAGCTGGGGTAGTTTTATTTGGGGGTGGGGTTGCTTCTTTTAATGCCTTTGGTTTACCAAAGTGTGGAGACGATGGCCCTGTGCTGCACCCCACCCCAAGCTTTTCTGAGGTACTGGGGCGACATTAAAATGGTTTGTGTCTCAATGGGCAAGCTGTAATTAACTCCGAGGGTTTCACTCGGCTAAAGATGGTGGTGGTGCAGGGCTAGTGTTTAAAAAATAAATCAACCCACAAATGAAAGAGGGGGAGAGGGAGGGAAGAAAGCCTGGGGGGTAGGAACAGTTTGTAGGTCATGCTGCATTTTCATCTTTAGAAAAATGAGGGTTGGTGAGAGAAAGGAGAACAAATCCACACAATAGCACTTACGTCGATATACCATGGATGCTCTCATTGTCCTGTTTCCCTGTTTTCTGTAGCTGATCCCACAATAACTACTACGCACACAGTTTCTATGTACAAATAAAACAAGTATGAGCCGAGACCAAATCATGCATTTTAATGTGATGTGTAGTTTGATCAAAGTTTCTGGTCCTTATGACTGCTTAAAAAAGAGTAAAAATGTGTAGGACACATCTGTTGAGGCCAAGTGGGGTGATTAATCACAAGATGTTCCTCTCCTCATGCAAATGGCACAGTCCATTGTGTAAAATAATTTCTGCAGGTTGCAGGAGTCATTTCCTCTACTCTTCTGCACAGTGTTGGGATAAAATTAAATGCACAGTTTTCATTTTCTCTTTGCACACGCTGAACTGCACAACAACCCTGTTCTACCTTTCCCTGCACAAATACAGACTGAAAATATTTCTTCTTTGCTTTGTGAACCACTAGTGCACGTCAGGATCAGGTTATTTAAGGATTTGCTCTGCAAAAGAATAATCTGACAAAGAATGCTTTTGTTCTAAATCCTCTGGAGAAGAAAATCTCAGGAGGTTTGTGAAAATACAAACTACAAAGCACCATTTAGTTACTTTTTGTTGGAAAGCAAGACAGGTGTGTACATTGATATGACCCTCATACGGATCTTCAGGATTTTTAAAAGCATTTTTCATAAAGCCATCAGTTGGTGTACTTTAGGAGTGTTAACTGGAGAAAGTTCAAGGAGGCAGGATAATATGACACCCCCCCCCGCTAGCATCCTTTTTTTGTTGTCTTGTTAATTATAATTTGTGCTCCTGGTGTGAGGGTGTTAATATGCGATACTGTTAGCACCCACAAAACCTTCTTGGTGAGCATAAGAAGAGCGCTGCTGGATCAGGCCAGCATCCTGTTCTCACAGTGGCCAACCTGATGCCCCTAATGAGAAGCCCCAAAGCAGGACATGGGTGCAACAGCAACTCTCCCCTCCTGCAGTTTCCAGAGACTGGTCTTCAGAAGTATTACAGCCTCCAACCATGCAGGCAGAGTACTGTCACCTTGGCTGGAAGCCTTCGATAGCCTTCTTCTACACAAATTTGTGCAGGCCTCTTTTAAAGCCATCAAGGTTGGTGGGCATCACTTTTTCCTGTGGGAGCGAATTTCACTATTTCACTATGCTCTGCATGGAGAAGTCCTTCCCTTTGTCTTGTCTGAGTGTTCCAACGTTCAATTTCACTGGCTGTGCATGAGTCCCAGAGTTTTGAGAGAGGGAGGAAAACTTCACTCCATGCATAATTTTATAAACGTCTTTCTGTCATGTTGCCTCTTACTCACCTTTTCTCTAAACTGAAAAGTGCCAAATGTGCCAGCCTTTCCTCTCAGGGCAGTCCCTCCGTCCCCTTGATCATTTTAGCTTGCCAGGACAGAAGCTATTGTCTTACATCCCCAGCCTTGAGGGAGGGAAACAGCCTGGAGGTTGGGGAAAAGGTTTGGAAGGAATCGGTCCAGAGGGTTAGGCATCTCTGTCTTGCTGCTGATGGATTCTCCACTGCATTCAGGTTAAACTTCAGCAAAATGTGGAGTGGAGAAGTCACGACAGCTTAGCGCCTGAACTTGCGGTTTCCTGCAAAGATCTGATCTCTTCCCCCTCTGATATTTCCTGTCCGCCCTCAGATTTTGTGTGCATTTGTCCTGCTCCGTTCTTGTAGGGGAGCCTGCAGGGCTGGTGTCGCAGCCATCAAGCAGTGAGCAACTTCCTCCAACCAAGGTTGGAGAATGCTGTGGCCTTTTGAGGTTCCTCTTCCTCCCCCCTGCTATTTCTAGGCTCCACCCACTTTGATAGAACCAGGGTCCTTAAAGGGCCAATCCACCCCGTCCCGCTTGAAGGCAGGCGCATGTTAGGTGTTCCTTGGCCTCCTTCTGGGAGCGTTCCCTGCAGAGTTGGACTGGTGAGGGTAGGTTAGGAGGCCCCCAGTTCCTCTGGCCCAGGGATAAGATAATAGAATCATAGAACTGTAGGGTTGAAAGGGACCCCAAGGGTCATCTAGTCCACCCCCTGCAATGCAGGAGTCTCAAATAGATCATACATGACATATGGAGAGTTTAAAGTACTGTAGAGGTTGGATGGCCAAGGAAAGAGAGTCCACCACCTCTGGAGGGGAGTCTGTTCCACTGCCAAACTGCTCTTACTGATGTGCATGAGGATCCTGACTGTAGTTGTATGGACCTTGATACTATGGGATCTGGTCTATTTGCCCTTGTGTCCCCATATTGGCTCTGCATCTCCATTGCTGTTGGACGCTGGAGGCCATTCAGACACTGGCGGAGGAAGAGGGGTGGTGGGGAGCGCACCGCCCCTGGCAGCGCAATCACGGTGAGGTGCCATAGTGGCTGCCCCCCTGCCTGCCCTGGGCGCCACGCCCCCAGGATGCACATCACGTCCCCAGGATGCACATCACGCCCCTGCAGGCGGCGCATCACACTCCCGGGAGGTGCGCCAGCCCCGCCCCTGCCTGCTCTCCGCCCCCACTCCCCGTTCTGGAGCATGAAGCTCTGCCACTACATTCAGACCTTCTTGAACTTCTCTGCTCCAGTTGGTCAATAGAAGGACTTATGAACTGAGAACTTGGATCTGAGCTTGCACATTTCCTCCTCCTCCCTGATTAGTTTTCTTTTTGTGCTGCATCTTTTTCTTTTTTTTAAAGAGCATAATCCTGACTCTGCAGTCTCTGGCTCTGCATCTCTTGGTTTGCTGCTTGACTCTGGGCTCATGACAGCATTAGGGAATGGCTTTTTATACAGGGTTGTTGAGAAAAGAGTTTGTCTTTTCAGAGAGGCTCACGCAGGAGGCTTCATTAGTACCTCATTTACACTGCAATTTTTATAAATGAAAACAAAAACAACAGGTTGTACCCAATTCAGTCCTACATAGAGTAGGCCCACTAAAATTAATGGATTGAATTGAGCAATAGCCATTGTTTTCAGTGTGTCTGCTCTGAAAGGTTGTACTGGCTGCAGCCCAAAGTAATTAAGCACACACTTAGGCAGATGGATAAGTATTTTTGAATACCTTTTATTATCCACATGCTTTCAACACATCCCAAAATTAACCCTTTCTTTTCCTTGATCAAAAGCCAAGTATTGCTGGGGAATTTCCAAATGGAATTGTTGACATATTTCCTCCCCAGTCGATTTAAATATAACTCCTATATGTTGTATATGGTTTATCAGGGTCCCCTTCGTATCCCCCCCTTTTTTTTACACTGCTGCATGCTGAAGGATACCATATGGCTATCCTGGATCAACCATCCAAGTTTGACCTTAATCTGCAGTTAATATTTGTTTTTCGACAGATTTAACACAAATCTGGTTTTGACTTGGCGCATACAATAGAAATTTCTTTTAACTGTGCAGGCAGGGCTAGGCTTGGATTAGTACATATTTTTCTGTGTGTCTCCTTTTTGCTGTGCCTATAAAAGGTTTTTTAGCTTCAGTTGTGTTGGATAGGGCTCTGGTTTTCAAACTAGGAACACAGGAAGCTGTCTTATATCCAGTGAGACCACTGGTCTGTACAGCTCAGTATTTTCTACATTTTATGCAAATCAGGTGCCCCCTTTCCTTTCAAATAAAGTAAGGTTCTAGTCCTCATAGTTCCATATAAAGAGCTCAATTAAACAGGAACACAGTGAGCTGCCTTAGCCTGAGTCAGACCCCTCGTCCATCCAGCTCAGTATTGTCTGCACTGAATGGCAGTGGATCTCTGGGGTCTGGGGCAGGGTGTTTTCCTCTAAACCCACCTGGAGATGCAATTGGGGCAGGCATAAACCAGGGGCCTTCTGCATGCAAAGCAGATGCTCTACCGCTGATCTGTGGTCCGTCCCCTAAATATAAAGTAAGATTCTAGTCTTCATGGTTCTAAGTGATGGGATGTTATAAATAAGAAGCTGGCTTGAGTTAAACCCTTGGTCCATGTAGCTCAGTATTGCCTAAACTGACTGCCAGTAGCTCTCTGGGGGTTTCTGGCAGGGAGTCTCCCCCCACAGTGTTCAAAATTTGCCATGCACCAGGTGCGTTTTGCACCTGGCTGTCGGCCACTTGCGACCAAGTGAAGATGCCAGGGTGCCACCATCTGGAGGTGCATGCCTGGGGATCATTAGGTCCCGACTGTTTTCACACACGAATGACACCCCATCCTGTAGAATTCCATCTGTGGCATTTTATCCGCACAATCAGAATGGATTTCAGGAAAACAAAAAGTTGTTTTGAAAAATACGACTTTTGAGACTTCTGTTCCCAAATTGGCACCTAGGCATTCCATTTTGGTGACTGGTTTAAGAAGCCATTTGGCACCTAGCTTATATATCTGAGTTTCTAGCACTGCTGTCCTAGCCCTGCCTGAAGATACCAACGGGGATTGAACCTGGGACTTGCATGCAGAGTGGATACTCTACCACTGAGCCCACAGCCCTTCCGTGTTCTGCCCGCCCCCACCCCCCAGTGGCACTGAATTCCCTTTCATTGTCATCCCTGGCATGCCAGTTTTTGAGTACTGGAGTACTCTTCACAACTGGGGAGAGTTACTCCAGAGAGAGAGAATGTGAGTGTTGTGGCTCCTCTCCACAGCAACATCATATTCTTGCCCAGGATTAGGAAACCCTTTTTGTCCTGAGGGCCGTATCCCCTTATATGCAACCTTCCAGGGGCCACAGTAGTAATAGACGCATCATTGGAATGGACAGGCTTATTTGGGGGCAAAATATCTTTTTGGGGGGGGGTTGCTATAGGAAGACAATGCAAGTGAGATCAGGGGCTGGGGAAAATTTTATGACTTGAGGGCCACATTCTGTTCTAAGTAACTTTCTTGGAGCCCATCTCAGTGGTGAGCAGGGCCAGAGGCAAAAATGGGCCAACCTACATATGCCAATTTTACTCCTGCACAGTAGGCTAGTTTCTGCAGTTAATTGCATGCCCAGGAAGCAGGAGGCATTAATGTCCAGGAACTATGTCCAGGAAGCAAGAGGCATTAATTAACAGGGTTCAATGACACATCCTAGCCAGGCAGAAACACTCACGGAAGATGTGTGAGTTATGGATTTTTACCCTGCCAATATGCATTAGCACTCTGGGCTTAAGTGTTTCTGAGGCATTTAGTTACAAATCTGAACTGATTCTCAGAACTGCTTTTGCTTGCTTCAGTGGTTTATAAAAGACAGCAGATGGGTCATTTCTCAGTGGTAGGACATCTACCTTGCATGCCCAAGGTCTTGGGTTCGATCCCTAGCATCTCCAGGTAGAGCTGAGAAAGACCTGTGCTTGAAAACATGAGAGAGAGAGAGCTGCTGCCAGTCAGAGTGGACAACCCTGGGCTAGATTGCCTGATTTGGTATAAGGCAGATTCCTGTGTTCCAGGTCAACATTATGTGGTGTGCAAAGGCCTTGTAATTGCCACCTGCTACTTGTAAGAACAGGGACGCGGGTGGCGCTGTGGGTTAAACCACAGAGCCTAGGGCTTGCCGATCAGAAGGTCGGCGGTTCGAATCCCCGTGACGGGGTGAGCTCCCATTGCTTGGTCCCTGCTCCTGCCAACCTAGCAGTTCGAAAGCACGTCAAAGTGCAAGTAGATAAATAGGTACTGCTGCAGCGGGAAGGTAAACGGCGTTTCCGTGTGCTGCTCTGGTTCGCCAGAAGCGGCTTAGTCATGCTGGCCACAAGGCCTGGAAGCTGTATGCCAGCTCCCTCAGCCTATAGAGCAAGATAAGCGCTGCAACCCCAGAGTCGGTCACGACTGGACCTAATGGTCAGGGGTCCCTTTACCTTTACCTTTACTTGTAAGAACACCAGAAGAGCCTGGCATTTGGGTTAGCCCCAAAGGGGATCCATCAAAGTCCAGCATCCTGTTTTCACAGTGGCCAACCAGATGCCCCAGTGGGAAGCCCGCAAGGAAGACCTGAGTGCAACAGCAACTTGACGCTCCACCTTGTGATTCCAAGCAATTGCTACTCACAGGAATACACTGGTGCCAGCATATTTCCTACCCACCCAGAGCAACATCTCCATTTCATATGCAGTATGTCAACTAGGTTTCTAGGGTGGCAGCTGGAAGGCCTGTCCTGGCATCTAGGAAGCCTTCTGCATAGGGGAGAGCGGTCAGTTTGGAGAGCCTTTGAACCAGCACTGTGCATTGTAAAGGGAGGCAAAACATCATTGATTTTATACATGGACAATGAAAACTGCACACAATATGTAGTTTGGTTGCATTTTCTATAGCTGCAATAGGAAGCTATGATGAAACATCTCAGCAGGGAGCTGGGGGTGGAAAATAACTTTACAAGGCAAAAAAAAAAAAGGATGATTGCTCTTTTCCATAGAGTGCTATGGAAGGAATTATCTCTAGGAAATAACCTGTTCTCCAGGACAATTAAAAAAAAAATTTTTTTTTGTGGGGGTGGGTGGGGGAGCTCACTCAATTTACAATACATGGTGGCTTGTAAATATGAAGGCAAGTTTTATGCAATGCACCGGAAGCAACTCTTGACATCCCTGTTTGGTGAGGCTGGCCTGAGATTCTTTTGGAGTGGTGTTTTATCAATGGCTGTGGAAGCTGCAATTCTGAAATAAGGCAGAGACTAAAACCCGAAGGTGGTCGTGTAGGATTGCCAGCCCATGCCCAGTGATCAGCCTTTTTGGATCAGGTCCAGTGGCTATGTAGTCCAGCATCCTATTCTCATAGCAACCAATCAGATGCCTCAATGGGAAGCCTGCAAGGAGGACCTGAGAACAAGAGCAACACTCTCCCCACTTGTTATTCTCAGCAACTTTTATTCAGAGGGTAGTGGAAGGAGAACACAGACATAATGGCTAGTGGCCATCGGATAGACATATCTTCCATGAATTTGTCTAATCTTTTAAAGCCATCCAAGTTATTGACCTTCACTGCCACCTGTGAAGAAGTCCTTTATTTCATTTGTCTTGAATGCTCCATCATTCAGCTTCATTGAATGTCTGAGTTTGGGTATTAGGAGAAAGGGAGGAAAAACCTTCCTCTGTCCACTTCCTCTGTGCCATGTATAATTTTGTACACTGTCTATCATGCCTCCTCTTACCTTTTCTCTAAACTAAAGCATCCATGGTATATGAGTGCACCTGTGTGTAGCAGGGGAAAGATTCACATGAGCTGGGACCCACAGTGAACGGCACAATGTCTAACTGTGGAATTAATTTTTGAAATTATCCCGATCAGGCTGGAATTCTGGGTGAGTGGAACAGTGGGCGTTGGGCCAGCCTTGCAAATAACCCTACTAAAGTTACTAGCCTGTATAGTTAATTTGATAGTTTGTTAGGAAACTAGTAGCACAGAAATACAGACGGCTGACCGCTCAGCAAGGCTGGTGGAGCATGCAGGATCCACCTTATGCCAAGTGTGTGGGCGACAGAGTGACCAGTCCTCCCTTGGCCAGCCCACTTGTTTTCCACATTAGCCATAGAAGGAGCCAGCCCATTGAACTCACCGTTCCCCTGTGACTACCAGGCAAGTTGTTAAATGCAAGGCTGAAGCTGGAGGACCCGTCTCACCCTGATCACTATATTGGACACTTTTGGACTGATTCCCACCAGCAAAACGTTGACAATTGCCTCCCAGCAAATTCAGGTTGCGAAATTAAAGTGGATTTGGTGCTTGTGTGTGATAAACCCCCTTCCAAAAATCAATTTGAAAATTGGACTCTTTTGCAGTAAGGTGACAGGAAAATGCTCCAGAAAGTGTGGGAATTCCCTGGGGAAACAATGTGGCAGCAATGCTTCTGAATGCAAGTTGCTGGAAACCATAGGAGGGGAGGGTCTGCTCTTGTGCTCAGGTCCTGCTTGCAGACTTCTCATGCAGGCACCTGGTTGGCCACTGCGAGAAGAGGATGCTGGAGTCCCATGGGCGTACCCGGGGGGGAGCAGAGGGGGCAGTTGCCCCCCCCTAGAAGGCAGCTGCCCCCCCACTAGAAGCAAAAATGACCAGCGTCCGTTCAAAGCAATCCTGAACGACCATGGCTTGCCCCCCCCCCTAGTTTTGATCCTGGGTACGCCCCTGTGCTGGACTAGATGGGCCACTGGCCTGATCCAGCAGGCTCTTCTTAGATGTTTGTAGAAGCTCTCTGCAATTTAAATCAGGATTAATGTTCAATAAACAGGCAGTCTGGAAGAGATCCTGAGATTTCTATCAGCCCCGAACTCACAGATTGTTCCTGTTGAGAGGCTCATTCTGACAGGAATCCAAGCAAAACTTTGAGCCTTTTTTTTATCTCACCGATTTCGAGAGAAGAGCCCAAACAGATGCTTTATGAACTCTTCTGTTGAAATCTTTGGGACTTGTTAGTGCTAAGCTCTGGCTGGATCATAACCTTAATTTTTCTCCCCTAGTTATCCCATGAATTATTATGATTTAAAAAAAAACCCCTCTTAGCATGGAAAACTGCCCCCAGCCGACAGGTGCACTAAACAAAAGCATATATATATATATATATATATATATATATATATATATATATATATATATATATGGAGCTTTATTGATGATATCATTAAATATTGATGGTGTCCTATAAGCACAATATCACACATCCATTTGGTTGATGGAGAATTAATTTGGATCGGAGGGTAAGCAACTCTCTCAAGAACGTCCGTCAAGAAAATGGATTTCTCTCTGTGTTAAGCAAAGGAAGACGTCTCTCTCTATAGCTCCCAACTGAATCTGTCGTTCTAGCAGATGAATTTCAAAAGTGCATACTGGTAGCATGTATAATTTACTGCTCCCGCATATGTTGAAAAATAGATGCTCTCAGCTCTGTAAAGAATTTAAAAGGCCTTTGCTTTTAAGGGTTCCTGGAAAGCGAGCAGAGTGTGGATTGCAATCTAGGACATACCCTGATTCCCTCACCCATCACCCTCCACTGTGGATGCCTTTGTCCCTCTAAAGCAGTGTTCTTCAACCTTGAGTCCCCAGATGCTGTTGAACTACAACTCCCATCATCATTGACCATTGGCTAAGCTGATTGGGGATGATGGGAACTGTAGCCCAACACCTGGGGCCCAAGGCTGAAGAACACTGCTCTAGTCTAGACCAGGGCTGGAGAACATCAGGACTGTGGACCAAATGTGCCTGCTGAATCTCTCCATCTGGCGATTGGGACACTTCCCTCTTTCCAGACTTTGTGCCCTTGTCCCTAGCTTGCTAGCTTTCTGTATGCAGGGAATACGCTGTTTGTATGGAGGAACCACCAGCCAGCGTTTATCCCTTGGGGCAAGATTTAGGCTAAGTCACTGCTTTGGTATTGCTGCAACATTTCTAAATGTGACATGCTTGGTAATGGTCGAAGCCACAGAGTACAAATGAAAGAACCTGGGGAGGGTAGGAGAAGGCTTGCAAAAATTGTGTAAATTTAATGGATGCATGAGTTCCAGCTAAATTATTCATTCCCCTAGTTGAACAAGTGCCTTTGTCTGCTTTTAATGGGCCAGCATTCTTTGCAAATATTTTCACTTTTTTCTTTCTTTCCCCACCTACCACCATGCATTCATGTATTTATTTCTGTGGGGGACTCTTGTTAACTTCTGGGGTTTTTTTGGGTTTTTTATTTTTTTAAACCTGCCTTGAGACTTCTTTTTGTGTGTGTGTGTGTGTGTGTGTGTGTGTGTGTGTTTTGGGGGGGGATTTGGGGTCTGATGCGGTCTGTGAAACCATAGTTTTGTTAGTTTTTAAAAATCTGCTTTTTTGTTGTTCCTCCTACTCGCCCTCAAATATCCAAATTTCCTTCTATATCTATCTATCTATCTATCTATCTATCTATCTATCTATCTATCTATGGATCAACATGAGGCATTGGGTTTAACGGATCCATCATTACACAAACACTCTTGGAAGTCTCCAGCTCTCTTAGAGACACACAGATGTCCATATTAAATGGGGTGGGCATTTTTGGGATGCTGTTCTACATTTCAAATTAGAATACTGACTCGTTCTCCACATCATGCGCCTTGAAGAAGGCAGGGAAGTCAATGAAACTCATAGCCAATCCCCAAACTCCTCGCGTGGCAACTTAAGAAAAGGCAAGATCAAAAGACAATACACAGAATAAATTATAAAGGTAGAATAACAGAAAAACCTAAAGAAATTAAAAGAGCATTCGAGGAGTTTTATAAGAACTTATATCAGAAATCAGAAGAAGATGAAGGAAAAATCAAAATGTACCTGGATGAAAATTTAAAACTCAAATTCACAAAAGAAGATCAAGAAATTTTAAACGCAATGATAACATCAGAGGAGTTAAGAGGAGCTATTAAAGGGTTAAAACAAGGCAAGGCGCCGGGCCCAGATGGGTTTACGGCTAGATATTACAAAGATATGGCAGATCAGTTGATCCCAATTCTGAAGGAGGTAATGAATAATATTTTGAGCCAAGGGCAAGTTCCAAAGACCTGGAAGGAAGCTGAGATTGTATTAATACCAAAACCTGAATCAGACCGGTCAGATGTTAAGAACTATAGACCCATTTCATTGTTAAACCAAGATTATAAGTTGTTTGCGGCTATAATGGCGAATAGATTAAAGAACATTCTGAATAAAAGAATTCATAAAGATCAGTCAGGCTTCCTTCCAGGGCGGCAAATGAGAAGTAATGTGAGAACGGTGGTGGACTTAATAGAATTATTGGACATAAGAACAGATGAAAAAGCGGCCTTCTTATTCGTCGACGCCGAAAAAGCTTTCGACAACTTGTCATGGAAATTCTTAGATCAAACTTTGGAGAAGACAGATATAGGAGACGACTTCAGAAGAGGTATCAAAGCAATATATAGTGATCAAGTAGCACAATTAGTAATTAACAATGCTCCCACTGAGAGATTCAGTATAACTAAAGGGACAAGGCAAGGATGTCCCCTGTCCCCTCTCCTGTTTATATTGGTTTTAGAAGTTTTGTTAAGTAAGGTAAGAGAAAACCCAGAAATTAAAGGTATTAAAATTGGAAAGAAAGAATTCAAACTTAAAGCTTTTGCGGACGACGTAGTAATAACAGTAGGCGACCCAAAAAATAGCTTAGAAGCAACCCTGAATTTGGTACAAGAATTTGGTGAATTGGCGGGCTTTAAAATAAACAGAGAAAAAACAAAAATAATGGTTAAGAACTTGGATAGAAGGGAAAAAGAAGAATTACAAGGAAAATATAGAATGGAAGTGGTTAACCAGGTTAAATATCTAGGTATCAGATTAACTATGAAAAATATTAACCTGTTTAATGATAATTATGTTGATCTTTGGAAGAAGATAAAGAAAGATCTAGATCTCTGGAATAAATTGAACTTGTCTTTCTGGGGTCGTATAGCCACCTTAAAAATGAATGTATTACCGAAGGTATTATTCCTTTTCCAAATGATTCCAGTAATTAAAGGGACCACCCTGTTAAAAGAATGGCAAAGAACATTATCTAAATTTGTGTGGCAGGGTAAGCCTCCAAGAATTAAACATAAACTGATGATCGACAGAAAAGAGAGAGGAGGCTTAGGGATGCCGGATATAAAGATTTATTACGAAGCAGCATGTCTGGTATGGGTGAGGGATTGGATTACTTTAAAGGATGTTGATTTGTTAGATCTAGAGGGTTTCAATAATTTTTGCGGATGGCACACATACCTCTGGCAAGGTAAAACTAAACCACACAAAGAATTCTTGTCACATATATTCAGAAAACCATTATATGAAGTGTGGCAAAGGTATAGAGAAATATTGGAAAGAAAAACACCAAGGTGGTTATCACCAACGGAAATGCTTACGGTAACAAAGTCGACTAGACGAACAACCTGGCTGACTTATGAAGATCTGCTAACCGAGTCAGAGAAGGGATGGAAAATAAAATCTTATGAAGAGATGGCGGGGAAGTTAACAGGCTGGATAGAGTACCATCAGGTTAATGATTTATTTAACAAACAAAATAGGAGGGATGGATTTGAGAAAGAAAAATCTAAGTTTCAACGGGAAATAGTAGAAAAAAGCTCAAACTTATTCTCTAGGATGTATGATATCTTGTTGGACTGGTTTACTAAAGATGAGGAAGTGAAAGAGGTCATGATTAAGTGGGCATGTGATTTTGGTTACAATATTCAATTAGATAGATGGATTAGGCTCTGGAACCAAGATATGAAATTCACGGCGTGTGCAACCCTGAAAGAGAACATCATGAAAATGATGTATCGGTGGTACATTACACCGGTAAAGTTATCAAAAATGTACAGGGTGAAAAACGATAAATGCTGGAAATGCCAATCTGAAAAGGGTGACCTCTTCCACATGTGGTGGGTTTGTAGGAAGGCAAAGGAGTGTTGGGATTCAATTTATAATGAACTTAAGAAAATTCTGAAATACACTTTTCCCAAAACACCAGAAGCCTTCCTACTAAGCCTAATAGATAAAGAAATTGTAAAGGAGGATAAAAAAAATTTTTTATATGCCATCACAGCCGCTAGAATTCTATGGGCACAAAAATGGAAAATGGAAGATGTACCAAGTGTAGGAGACTGGAAATTGAAATTAATTGAATACTTAGAATTAGCAAAATTGTCAGGAAGAATTAGAAATCAAGGAGACCAGAAACTTCGTACAGATTGGAGTAAGTTTATTGATCACATTAAGCAAAATTTGGATAGGAACACACATATAGGATTGGAAAGTACACTTGCAATGTAAATATAAACAAAAATATTTAGAAAAGGACAAGGACATTAATACAGATGAATGTCGGACTAAAACAAAAGCGAGTAAATGAGGATACGTAAGAAAACCGGAACGGTCGACGATGGAAGTCTCGTAACTCGGCGGAGTTGATGCGAAGATGTTGAATGTATATTATTTATATGTAACTTCTATTGTAAAACTAATTAATAAAAAGATAATGCAAAAAAAAAAAAAAAGAAACTCATAGCCAATCCCTACTTGGCTATGAAGCTTATTGGGTGTGCTGTTCAGCCAATCACTGCCTCTCAGCCTAACCTACCTCACAGGGTTGTTGTTGCGGGGAATAAATGAGGAGGAGAACCTTGAACTCATTGGAGAAGATGGCGATATATAAATGCAATAAATAAATAGGTATATAACTACCGTGGCTTTCTTTAGTGTTATGTGCCCCAAACTCAGAGCTAGCACAGTCTACCTTCTTCTCCTCTGCTGTGGATGCAAGGAAGTGCTTGGAAGACTTCCCTTCCTTTTTCAACTAGCTGGGGTTATTTGTTATTGTCTGAACACTGACAAATGGTGCTTTGTGTTCACTATGGCTTACTGTGGGTTTCCCCAAAGGGGTTGGTATTGATGCCCTTTGGGATCAATAGGACAGTGCGCAGGGAGTAAACAAAGACCTACAATTCTCAAAGGATGTGCAATGATAGTCCTACTCAGAGTAGGTCCAATGGACATGACTAACTTATATCTTAGACCGCTGTTCTACACTGACTGGCAGTAGCTTTCCAAGCAGGTGACATTCCCTACTCCGTCTGTAGAATCAATCTGGGAATTGTACCTGGGACCTTCTGCAAGGCAGGTGGCCTGGTACTGATCTGCATTTGTTCCCTGGATTCCTAAACGGTGCAGAATAGTTTGCATACCCTGTTGTAGGGACTCACACAAAAACACATCTTGGCAAGTTTCAATACTGCTGCAGCCTTCCCAAAACAAAAGTTTACGCTTTTGTTTATTTCTGCTCCTTAAAGAGAGATATCATATGATCTTCTGATGCATCCATGGATGACGTTTTAGTAATTAGCCAGCATGTGCCCAAGGGGGAAAGACACGTAGCTGAATTGTAATGCAAATTATGATGTTTTAACAGCTGGTGATATAAAAGGATGCGCTTCATGGGGTGAAGAGAGGGAGAGTTCTTGTTGCGCGCGATGTAGGGTCAAATTTGAAGGCTGGCAGCAGCTGTGAGCACATGTTTTGCTTCTGTGAGGTCCCAATTCCAGTCTGGGTTGAGAACTTATGAAGAGTTTAGTTGCTGGATCAGGCCAATTGCCCATCTAGGCCAGCTTCTCACAGTGGCCAACCAGAAGCTTTAGTGGAAAACCAGCAAACGGGACCTGAGCACAAGAGCCCTCTCCCTTCCTGCAGTTTCCAGCAACTGGTATTCAGAAGCATTGCTGTCTCCAACTGCAGAGACAGAGCATAGCCATTGTAGCTAGTAGCCTTCGATAGCACTTTCCTCCATGAATTCGTCTATTCCTCTTTGAAATTCTGTCATGTTACCTCTTACTCACGTTTTCCCTAAACGAAAATGCCCTGCACTTCCTTCCAGTGTAAAGTATTTGAGGTTCTAAACCTGGAAAAGTTGAAGGGAATTTGGAGACAAGCTGTTAGCCAGCAAAGATGGGACTGGGTGGGATAGGGTGACTGTTTGAAGCATTTTTACCTTGATTGTTGCACCTCCAAATTATGTGCTGCATATATATTCTGAAACCATTAATCCCCCTTCCTGATTTCTTTTCCCATATGAATTTCACAAGCAAAACTTGGAAAGGTGCCTGGGTTTCACACTGGGCTTGCCGTCAGCCATATGGATCCAATTGCGGTAAAAATCGCACACTGTCCAAAACCTCAGTATGTGTAAACCTACTTTAGGGGAATCTAACTGCTGTTACTATTTGGCAAAAAGAAAAAAAAGGACGCGGGTAGCGCTGTGGTCTAAACCACTGAGCCTCTTGGGCTTGCTGATCAGAAGATTGGCAGTTCGAATCCCCACAATGGGGTGAGCTCCTGTTGCTCTGTCCTAGCTCCTGCCAACCTAGCAGTTCGAAAGCAGCCAGTGCAAGTAGAAAAATAGGTACTGCTGCCGCGGGAAGGTAAATGGCGTTTCCATGCGCTCTGGTTCCATCACGGTGTTCTGTTGCACCAGAAAGCCTGAAAGCAAGATGAGTGCCACAACCCCATAGTTGCCTTTGACTGGATTTAACCTTCCAGGGGTCCTTTACCTTACCGTACCTTTACCTTACTATTTGGCAGTTCAGCTCTGAAAGGCTATGTTTGTGTGAGTGTGTCAAGGAGGCAAGCTTGTGTCCAATTTCCAAATGTGGCAGCAGACGCCTTTTTAACACTGCTCTTGAAAATGTTGCGGAATTGGGCTTGGCTCAGGGATAGAACATCCGCCTTGCATGCAGAAGGCCATAGGTTCAATCCCCAGTGGCATCTTCAGGTAGGGCTGGGAGAGGCCACTGTCTGAAAGCCTGGAGAGCTGCTGCCGGTCAGTGTAGACAGTACTGAACAAGATGGACCAATGATGTGACTCTGTATTATGCAGTTTCCTATATCTGTATTTGATTCAGTCCTTTATTGAGAATTATGAGAACTAGAGTCTTTTTTGAGGTGAGGAAGGGGGATCAAAAAAATTGTGGGTTGTTGCAGTTTAGCAACATCTGTAGGGCCTCAGGTTCACTGTTCTGGCTCTATCGGTCGTGGGATTCGCTTCTTCCAACTTCTGAGTTAGACTTGCATGGTTGAACTGTGTTTGGATGCAGGGAGCCATCCTATGTTCCTGGGCTGCAAGAATGTGCCCTTTTCAATATGAAAATGAGTAATAAAATCATACAATTGATTCTAAGGTCCCTCTGGAGAAAGCGGGTGGGAAGAATTCAGAGGACTTGTCATGTGTGCTCCAACGCTCAGCATTTAGGAACACTGAAAACACAAGTTGCTTCAGTTTCACGAGAATGGGGTGCAAGTTCTATACAAAGGAAAGCAGAATTTTAAGGCACTCCGAAAGAAGATACTGGAGCACTCCAAATCATTTGCCCATGCATGAGCACAGATAATTAAGTAGAACGAACTGAAAGGCAATACAGGGAGATCTCCAATGCATCCCTAATCATTATTATAATTATCACCTAATTGCAAGGTTATTGTATGATCTTGGAAGGTTATATAACTTTAGAAGGGGGTATGGCTGTGAGGAGGTGTGGCTGTGTCATGAAGGGACCTTCACTTATGAATCTGCCACTATACTCCTGGTCCTCGGACTCCAAGAGGGATGGAAAAGCCAGTGCAGAAGGGGGTGCATGAGGCAAGTGGCTTGTGCATCATCTGAATGCACAACACATGGGGCAGCACTTAATCCACAGGCCCCACCCCATAAGTAAAACTTTTGACTACTATGTTTTGAAACCCCAGACCCTTGTACGGGAATCAGCTGGACTGTCGATTTCTGAAGTGGGTGATTGATCTACTCTGGGTCATGATCCGCTCAGATCAGATTGGGCACATCTGCTTTGGAATCAGAGTAGGGTAGAATTCTTTTGTGTACACTGATGATGGCATATTATTAGTCCTCCTCCTCCAGCCTTCTCTTTCTCCCACATCCTTGATTCTGGAATGAAGTGATCTAAATTTAAATCGCCAGCCCCGCAGAGGTGCAAACATGTTAGCCAAGTGCCAAAGCGTGCATCCTGCAAAGTTATGCCATGAAGCCTGAAATGCCTGGTTTCACCTGTTTAAATGGGAGGCTGAGTTTCTCTGTCCAAAAATAGGTTGGAAGGATGTTTCCACCTGCCAGTGTCAGCCCTGCAGTGGGCATTTCTGGCGCAGTGGGGCTGGTGACTCTCATGGTTGAGTTCTGCTCACAGGCTTCCTATTCTGCATCAGGTTGGCGGATGTCAGAAGAGGATGTTAGACCTGATGGGCTGCTTTTGGCCTCATCCAGGTTCTTCTTATCCTCTACCTCCACTGCCTCAGAATACTAGTTGCTGGTGATCTTGCGGTGAGTAATACAAGGGGCTTGGAATTTCACAGGAAATTCACAGGAAGTGAGGTGGGTGAATTTCAGTTCAGTTTGCTATTTAACATGGACCCACCTAAACCTTCCTTTCCAAAACGGTCCGGTTCTTCGCTTTAGTTGTGTCAGCACTCAACCACCCATGTTTGCCATTAGTGGGAACAGTACCAATAACCGTGTGTGTGTGTGTGTGTGTGTGTGTGTGTGTCTGTCTGTCTGTCTGTCTGTCTGTCTGTCTGAAGCTTAGAAAGATCCAGCCACTCTTCCCCTCCTTCATCTTGTTCCTTTCCAGTGCAGCCAACCGCATGTACTCCCAGGAGGCCCAAATGTGCAGCTCTCATTAACTGAGAACTGCCGACTTAATTAACAGACATGGTTTGTGAAGGAGGAAAAGGTCTTATGATATTAGAGGCAGCTGAGTGGGACAGGAAGCTTTTTTAGGCTCCTGGATCTTCTTGAAAAATACTCCTCCACCCCACCCCCCACCCCGGTTATCTCAGATTTTCTGGATGCTGCTTTTACAGTACAAAACCTGCAACGGTTTCGGCCACAAGTTGAAAGGAAAAGAGAGAGGTGCAAAGTTGGGGGGAGGGCCCTCCTTCCACACCATAGCGGCCGTGACCAGGTGTTTCTGCTCAGCCTGCTCTCCAGATGTTTACCGTTGATGGACAACTTGCCCATTAAGCATAAGGAAGAACATTCTGGCAGCAAGAGCTGTTGTGACAGTGGAATGGGCAGCCTCAGAAGGTGCTGGGCTCTCCTATGTTGAAGGTTGGATTCTCAGGGCCCCTTGACAACCCTCTTCTTAGGGTCCTTTGTCTTTAAAATTTGGACCAGATGTCTCTTGAAAAAGGAGACAGCCTTCCCTAAAGAAGGACACATGGCCACCTTGGATTAGGATGTCATGTGAATAGAAAGTCATCAGAGGGAGTGGTGATGTTCCACCTCAGCTGTGGGAATCCCAAGTGGGGAGAGGGGTGTTGCTCTTGTTCAGGCCTTGTTTGAGGGCTTCCCTTTGGGGCATCTGTTTGGCCACTATGAGAACAGGAGGCTGGTCTAGATGGGCCTTTGGCCTGATCCAGCAAAAGTGGTCCATTTTGTCTCTTGTGGTGGGCAGCAGGTGGTGTTAGGAAGCCTCCGGGCAAGGTGTGAACACAACAGTCCTCCATCTGTGATTGAAGCTGCTGGGAGACGCTCCTTCTGGACTTTGTCAGATGCAAGGCACAGTGGTCTCTGTGACCCGCAAAACTATTAATAAATACTCACAATAAATCCAATAACCTTTTAAAGCTGCCACAAAACTCTCCTTTCTGTTTCCCCCCCACCCCCACCCTTGCAAGGGAATAACAGGAGCAGCCCTCTAGAAGCAATTGATCCCTAGTAAGGTCACGGAGACACGTATTTCTGAGGGGGAAATCACAGCACTGAAGGCTTATACCTAACTTCATAGACTCATAGAATTGTAGAGTAGGAAGGGACCCGAGGGTCATCAAGTCCAACCCCCTGCAATACAGGAATTCTGCCCATTGCCACTCCTGGGTGGACTTGAACCACCAACCTTCTGGTTAACTGCTAGACGCACTGACCCATTGCACCATATTGAGAGCAGGACTTTGTTCCCGAGGTGTTCATCTAAGAGGTTTTGTCTCGGCTATGCTCTCCCCTTCTAGATTCCTTGAAGGAAATAAGAGCGGAGCTTTTGCCACCTATCTCTGAATATCAAGGGTAGAGGACAATGGAGTAGGGGAAGTGTGTGCTTGCTGCATGCCCCGTTCATCAGCTTCCTGGAGTCCTTTGGCTGTCCCCTGGCAGGAACAGACAACTGGGCAGAGATGAACTTCTTTTTTTGGAAGCGAATGGCTTGGTCTCAAGTGGACTGCAGGTTGCAAGATTAACAGATTGCCTTGGTTGGGGGGGGGGGGAGAGAATGCGGCTCCCTGATTTGAGCAACCACCAACCTGCTTTACCAATGAAACAGCCTCTCCGTAGCTGTGAAGCGGATTCCAATTGGCAGAGTAACATGTGTGTCCCCCCTCCTTCCCTAGGAATGGCAGCACTGTTGCTATGGCAGCATCTTGAAAACTGCCCTCTTTGTAGTTTAACCCCCTCCCGCCTTTCAAACTTGCTGTGCTGGGATTCCCCCCCCCCCCCCGGTTTTCTTCGTTTTAACCTGCCAGGACTTTCTCTCTCTGAAAACAGCAGTGCTTCATGATGTGATTAAATGAAATTTAATGTAACACCAGAAACCGTGGACGCCCAGTGAAGATGAACATTGCAAGATTCAGGGCAGATAAAAGGAAGGACTTATTTGTGTAGAGTTAAGCAACGGAATTCGCTCCTGCAAGAAGCAGGGATGCCCACCAACCTGGATGGCTTTAGAAGAGGGTTGCACAAATTCATGGAGGAGGAGAGGGCTGTCAAAGGCTATTTAGTGGCAGCTTCATGCCTCGCAGCCTGGGATCACCGCTCTTTCCTCCTGCCTCCACGCTAGCAGGAGCAGGAGCAATGGTACCAGCATGGTACCCCGGTACCTCAAGCGGGTGTCGGTGCTCCCCAGGTGTGGGGCTGATTCTAAGGCTGGGCGATGTATCTTGGCTGCTTCTCCCCACCTTATTTCCTCCTTTCTCCTTATTTCACACATCATGATGTACTGCTATATCACCGTATTTAGCTGGTTGAAATCTTGATATTGTCCAGCCCTAGTTGCAGACTCTTCTCCCTTGGAGGTTTTTAAGCAGAGGTTGGATGGCCATCCATGTGATGTATGATTTAGTTGTGCTTCTTGCATTGCAGGGGGTTGGAATAGATTACCCCTGGGGTCCCTTCCAACTCTAAAAGATAAAGGTAAAGGGACCCCTGACCATTAGGTCCAGTTGTGACCGACTCTGGGGTTGCGGCGCTCATCTCGCATTATTGGCCGAGGGAGCCGGCGTACAGCTTCCGGGTCATGTGGCCAGCATGACAAAGCCGCTTCTGGTGAACCAGAGCAGCACACGGAAACGCCGTTTACCTTCCCACCGGAGCGGTACCTATTTATCTACTTGCACTGGCATGCTTTCAAACTGCTAGGTTGGCAGGAGCAGGGACCGAGCAACGGGAGCTCACCCTGCCGCGGGGATTCGAACCACTGACCTTCTGATCGGCAAGCCCTAGGCTCTGTGTTTTAACCCACAGCGCCACCCGCGTCCCAACTCTACCATTCTATAATTCTAACCTGGATGGCATTAGAAGAGGATTAGACACAATTCATGGAGAAGCAGACTGTAGATGGCTATGATAGCTCTGCTCTGCTCTTGTGCTTGAATACCTGTTGCAGGATCCCAATAATCATGTGGTTGGCCGCTCTGAGAGCTAGCTGCTGGACTAGATGGGCTCCCTTTAGCTTGATCCAGCAGGCTCTTCTTCTGTTCTTATGCTTGGTCAAGAAATTGACCCTTTGAAGTTTAGCAGCGTGGCCACCTCTCCCGTTATGCAAGACAGGGTTTCACTGTACGCCGGCCGGAGAGGGATCTCTTGCCTGCAGTGACACCACTTGCTCTGAAATGTTCTTGTTCCGAAACTTATCCTCTTTGCAAGTGTTAAGTTTATGCAAGATTCATGCACCGGTTTTCTCAGTAGGCCTTACTTATTTTCTGCGAATCAGAGGAAGTGGTTTATTTCAAAAGCAGCCGATTTTCAGATGGCTTTAAGAACAAGAAATACTCAAGATCTGGACTTGCTCCTCTGCTCTCGAGCAAACCAGCATGCAACTCCATCTTTTGGCACCAGCTTTATAGTCTAGTGAAAAACAGTGTCATATCAGACATCCGGAATCAACTCTCTCTCTCTTGATTAAGCAGTGTGTAATATGTAGGATAGTTTGCTGCTCAGATCACCCTAGGTCAGAAGTGAGGAGCCTCTGGCCCTCCAGATGTTTGCTGCACTACAGCTCCCATCGTCACTGGCCATTGACTACAACTCCCAGCAGCCTTGACTATTGGTTTGAAGGCTGGTGGGAGCTGGAATCCAGCAAAATATGGAGGAACAGGTTCTCACAACCCTCGTCTAGAACAAAGACTTAGATAACAGGTTCAATATGCAGTAATGAACCAATAATGCTTGTTTTGTTTTTAGACAGGGCTATGCCAAATGTTCTCCAGTTTCAATTTTAGGGTTGGAAATAAAAGATTTCAGCAGGTTATAATTTCCCCCTCAAAAAGAGGTTGCACAGATGTTTAACTTGCTTTGATCCCAGAAGTTATATTACCCTCCCGCTCCCCAGGCCGTTCCTGGTGCTTTGGTATAATTCTTTCCTAACTCTCCCACTGCATTCCACCCAGCAAAGCTGCTGCTTTCTTCTCCCTAGATCAGTCACATAAGTGATCCTAGCCAATTCTGGATCCCAAGTGTTCTGTTGCAAGAAGGAGCAGAGGCAGGAACCATGGTCAAAGACCTCCTGTATTAATGTAAGAAGTTCATCTATTTGCAGGATTTATTTGAAGGGTTTTGTGAACTAAACTTCCTTCTACTGCAGAGAAAATATATGGGGTCATTAAGAGAGTCAAGATGGCTTCCAGATGGTTCTGTGAACTCAAATAAAGAGATTCTTTTTTTTCCAGGGAATATTTCCTAACTTTTGAAGGAGGAAGCATATTGGTTTTATGTGCACTTTGAAATCCGTGTCACACCACCAAACCTAGATGGGTTTTGAAAGGCAAATGAAGGCAAATTCATGGAGGATAAGGCAGCCATGAACCTTCTGCTGCCAGCCCCATGTTCTTAAAACTCACCCACCCCCCAAAAAAAAGTGAGAAGAGGGGAATGTTGTTGGTTAGTATAGCTGACAATGTTTGTAAAATGTTTCCAGTGGTTTTGTCCCAGCCTGGATCTGTCTGAATGTTGCACATGGGTTTCAGTTTCACATCCCTGGGAAGGTTACCCGTAATTTCAGAGCACCGTGGAAACATTGAAAGAGATTGCACCAAGCCTTGCTGTGGAATCATTTCCCCAAATGGGCTAGGGGCTACTGATACTGAATGTTAAAAAGGGGATCTCAGCCACCACACTGGAGAAACTGAAAGAGGCTTTGCATGTGGAGGATCCAGGCTCAGACTTAGGCATTTACAGGTAAAAGGATCTGGTAGCAGCAAGGCTGGAAACTCAAGGCCTGAGGATCAGATGTGGCCCTCTGGGAATGCCCCATTGCAACTTCATTGAGTGTTTTTGCCCGACTGGGGTGTCTCTTGCTTGCCTAAATGAAGGGTAGAGAGAGCAGAGTATGTGCACAAACTGGCCTACTGTACAATGATAAAAATGTGCATTCATTCATTCATTGTAAATATTGAATATTATTTCATCACATTTATATCCCGCTGGATTGCAAAAAATAAAATAAAAATACCCACTTCAAAGCAGCTTACCAAAAAACATTAAAATTATCAGCAAGAAAAATTAACAGTAATCTAAAGCTTTGCAATGGAGTAAAACAGATAAAAACTCGCAGCAGCTTTATAAACATCTGAGTCGGCTTGTCTAAACACAAAATGTCTTAGCAAATGCTGAAAAGAGCAAAGTGAAGGCGTCTGCCTGATATCAATAGGCACAGAGTTTAAGGCGCTGCCACCGTAAAATAGTGCTTTCTTACAAATGAAGAACGGAGATTTGTTGCCACACTGACTTTCACCTCTAGTCCCACCCACCACTAGGTAACCAGCAATGGGAAAGACCAGGATAATTGCTGCCGGTCAGAGCAGCCGGTATTGGTGTAGATCAGCAGAATATTTTGAGTTGTAGGGCAGTTTCCTATGTATCTTTTATCGAAAAGGTGTGTATATTAGGCAAAACAGTGTACAAGCCTTAGATGGGTTTAGAATGGAGGATGCTTGATTGAAAGGCGAGCAGTATTTTGAGACTTGGGTAAATAATGCCTGAAATCCATTTGCAGTCTCTGAAGAAGTGGGGGGTTTGAAAAGAGGGCAGCTGAGATCACTTGTTTAGGCTGAAGAGTTTTCTGTGTGTGAGATCATGCTAGAGGTCTCTCTGAATTTTTTCTTTGCATAAGGAAGCATGATGGTTCACAGGAAGTGCTGCACAGGAAAAGGTGGTGTCACTTGAGCTTTGGAAGCAATGCAGCTACATATTTAGAAAGGTTTCAGAGGCAGGATGCCCTCAGAGTAATTGTTATCCATGCCACTATGCATCTTCTTTATATTGCACTTGTGGCATCAAAGTTGACTGGCTGCAATGATACGGAATGTTCAGCAAATGCTACCAGAATGTTTGCAGTGCAGCTTCTGCAAGAGGAGAGGCAGTTGGCACTTTGGCTGGGATTAAAATCTTGCACAGTCCCCAAGGGACAGGAGTTCTTGTTTATTTTTTTGCCTCCTGGGAACAGCTTCAGTACTAGTGAGAAATTCTAGGAGGTAGGGAAGCCATGGGGCAAGGAGCCTGATGAAGAAGAAACTTAAGAGTGTGGAGTAGGCAGCAGACTGATATTTCTCACTGAGGTGATGTATTTGTGTCTATGCTATATTACTCCAGATGGGGCTCACATGTCTGAATGTTCCTCCATTAAAACACACACAGACAAATCCCTGCACATAGAAAATATGAGAGAGAAGTCCAGGCCTAAAATTCTTTTTTGCTGACAGGCTAGCTTTCTATGTGCAGGGATTTTTATGTTTAGATTGAAAGAGCATTCAGTCACGAAAAACTCCAACTACAGGCTGAAGTAGTTGTGAACCAGGATGACCACAGTTCCCAGGGGCTTGGAGCTCATTTTCCTAGCGACAATATGGTACATCATATGAACATAAGAAGACCCTGCTGGATCTGGCCAAAGGAGCCCCTTTTAGTGCAGCATCCTGTTCTCGCAGTGGCCAGCTAGATATACTATGGGAAGCCAGAAGCGGGACTCAAGCACTAGAGCCCTCTCTCTTCCTGTGGTTTCCAGCAATTGCTACTCAGAAGCATGGCTGCCTCTGATTGTGGACCCAGAGCATAGCCATTTTGGCTAGGAGCCATTGATAGCCATATCCTCCACGAATTTGTCAAGTCCTCATTTAAAGCCATCTACATTGGTGGCCAAGGGACCCAGGTGGCGCTGTGGGTTAAACCACAGAGCCTAGGGCTTGCTGATCAGAAGGTTGGCGGTTCGAATCCCTGCGACAGGGTGAGCTCCCATTGCCCAGTCCCAGCTCCTGCCCACCTAGCAGTTTGAAAGCACGTCAAAGTGCAAGTAGATAAATAGGTACCACTCCAGCAGGAAGGTAAACTGCGTTTCCGTGCGCTGCTCTGGTTCGCCAGAAGCAGCTTTGTCATGCTGGCCACATGACCTGGAAGCTGTATGCTGGCTCCCTTGGCCAATAAAGTGAGATGAGCGCTGCAACCCTAGAGTCGGACACGACTGGACCTAATGGTCGGGGGTCCCTTTACCTTTTACATTGGTGGCCATCAATGCCTCCTGCAGGAGTGAGTTCCATAGTTTATGAACTCTGTGAATAAAATCCCCCCCCCCTTCATCTGTCCTCAGTCTTAAAACACGAGTTCTAGTGTCAGTAGAGAGGAAGGAAAACTTTTCTCTTATCTACTTTCCCAATGGCTTACATCATTTTATGAGCTTATATCATACTGCCCTTTACTCACCTTTCACTAAACTTTAAACACTGCAATCTCATGGGAGACTCATTCCATCCCTCCCAAAATTAATCCCCTAAAGTTTTTTATTTTGCCACCAGCCATCAGTTTTGTGACTTCTAGTGCATCCCTCCCCTTCCTGCCGGCCACAAAGACCGGAGGGGGGAGGAGAATTTGTGGGTGACCATGAGGTCTGCTCTCCCCCACCTGATCTGCTCTTCCTCTCAGTTTGAGAAACTTTGTAAGAAGCATCCGCCTTGCAGCTTCTTCTGAAAGCAGGGAGAGGCTGTGAGTCACACCAATTACCTTCTTCTCACATAGGGATATATCTTCATCAGTTACAGGACATGGTTACTCACGAGATTCCCTGAGAAAGAGGGAAGTCAGGGAGAGAAATTGCTGAAACGTTTGTTGGGACAGCTCATGCTCATGGCTATTGGCATTGCACCAAAGCCAGCGACTGCACTGCAATCCTAAAAGCACTTACTCAACAGTAAAGCTGTGATCCTGTATATAGGCTCACCTGGAAGCAAGCTGCATTGAGCTCAACCGAACGTCCTTCTGTGCTAGGCATGAACAGAACTGTTCTCGTAAGTCAGTGGGGATTGCATCTAAGATGGGACTGGGCCCCAGATAGAGTGTTTATTGGTGATTTTCTTTTTAATGACTGAAAATAAGAATGTCAGTTGTGATTTGCACCAAGGCTCATAATGAATCCACTTTTCTTTTCTTTTCTGCTCTGCAGGATCAATTTGACAACCTTGAAAAACATACTCAGTGGGGGATCGACGTTCTGGAAAAGTACATCAAATTTGTGAAAGAGAGGACGGAGATTGAGATCAACTATGCAAAGCAACTTAGGTGAGTCTGTTTGCCAATATCGGAAGATTGTTTCATTTCTAGGTTTAGTCATAGGCTATCCTTTTAAAGATAATTTTGGGTGGTAGCTATTTAGAACTTCAAAGCATTTGGTATTTCCCAGCTAAATTATACTCAGAGTAGACCCATTAAAATGAATGTTTCTGTGTTAGTCACATCCCCTAGTTTTTATGGGTTGTTGGGGGGGGGACCCTTAAGGATCCCGCAAGCCTGCTGGTTGCATTCCTCTTACTCGTGGCTAGTTCTTCTTTTAGCACTCAGAGAATTAAATTTGCTAATGCCACGTAAACAGGGATGGGGAATCTGTTGCTTACAGATGTTGCTGAACTACAACTCCTATCTTTCCTGACTGATGGTCACGCTGGTTGAGGATAATGGGGAGTCCAACTGTAGTCCATGCATTGGTAACTTCAAGACTGGATTACTGCAGTGCACTGTATGTGGGGCTGCCCATGGGCCTGGTTTGGAAGCTCCAGCCAGCTGGTGCAGAATGCGGAGGCCAAGCTGTTGATGGGGGCACCTTGCTGACAGCATGTGACACCCTTGTTGAAGCATCTGCGCTGGCTGCCTATCCACCACCGAGCCAGGTTCAGGGTCTTTGTAATAATTTACGAAGCCCTTAACAACTTAAGTCCAGGGTACCGCCTGAACCCATTCCTCTCCAAGCATGATCAGTGAGATCATTGGGAAGAGCATCACTGGTTGTTTCCTGAGTAGGCGAGGCTAATTTGAAAGAAACAAGCATCCAAGCCTTTAGTGTCATTGGCCCAGCCCTGTGGAACTATCTGCCCACTGAAGATTCAGCAGGCACCTTCTGTGCCAACCTTTTAAATGCCTGTTGAATTTTTTTTCTATTCCATCAGGCCACTGCAGGCAGCTAAGAGTACATCTTTCCACAATAGGTAGCCGATTTCTGGTTTTAACTTCTTTTATATAGCTTTTATTATATGGCTTTGTGTTTAATTGTAGTAAAATGCTCTGTGTGTTTTGTGTGTGTTTATAAATGAACAGCAGTATATAAATCTTTTTATGAATGAAACAAACAGATAAATGAGCAGAATACTGTGGGGCAAAGGGTCCTCATCCAATGGGTATGGGATGCCCTTTTGTGTGATCCAACAAAGTTATTCCTGTGCTGCAGCCAATGCAGCCCTCTTCACCGCTGGTGACTGGTGTCCATTGAGACTTGGGCAGAAGGCAGGGAGCCCAAGCAGGAGCCGGAGCCAACTCATTCCCGTTTTGTCCCTCCACCCTCCTTCCTGCTGAGCTGTACAATGGGCAACACTAAGCGGGGAGGGTAAATGAAGCTGACAGGCAGGGCCATGACCCGCTGGACTAGTTGTAAGTAAGAAAGGCAGGTGGGTGGGTGGAAGCTGGCTGAGGGCAGACAGGTTGATGGGGCAGCCCTCTCCGTTTGTCCGAATGCATCAATTTCCACTGATCTCAGTCTCCTTTGTGCAGCAGCTATCTTCTCCAAGCAAGGCCTACTGTTATAAATCTTGTGGGGCTTTTTAAAAGCAGTTTCGGAACCCAAAAATGATTTTTGAGGGTGGTTTTTTTTTATTTGGTAACTTTAATCCAATGGCTAATCTTTCTCACACGCCTCCTAATCTCCTCTGTTTGAGGCAAAGGAGAAAGTAACCAGCCTTTTCTGTTCGAGGTGCATCTGACTGAGGAAAGCCCTGCAGGCTCAGAGTTAGTGGAGAGCAGTGTGGAAACTGCAACAAAAAAGTTGCAGTATACTCTCAGCACCCCTCAGGGTTCTTGCCTGCTTAGGAAGGGACTGTGGTGCAGTGATGAAGTGCATGCTTTGCACACAGAAAGCCTCTGGTTCTGTTTCCAGCATGTCCAATAAGTTAGGTCTGGATGAGCCCCCCCCCCCGGCAGTCTGAAGTCCTGCAGATTCACTGCAATCAATGATACTGAGGTAGACTGTCCCAGTGATCAGATTCAAATGATTTAGCTTAATTCAGACCAATGAGGTCTAGAATCTTTATTTCTAGGGGAAAAGGACTCTTGCCCTGTAGCAGAGCATATGCCAGGGGTAGGCAACCTAAGGCCCATGGACCTTCTCAATCCAGCCCTCGGACGGTCCAGGAATCAGCGTGTTTTTACATGAGTAGAATGTGTCCTTTTATTTAAAACGCATCTCTGGGTTATTTGTGGGGCCTGCCTGGTGTTTTTACATGAGTAGAATGTGTGCTTTTATTTAAAATGCATCTCTGGGTTATTTGTGGGGCATAGGAATTCGTTCATTTCCCCCCCCAAAAATATAGTCCAGCCCACCACATGGTCTGAGGGACGGTGGACCGGCCCACAGCTGAAAAAGGTTGTTGACCCCTGGCATATGCTGTGCATACAGAAGGCTACAAGTCCAATACCTGGCCTCTCTACAAAGGGCTGGGAATGTGCTATTAATATTATTACCATTGCGTTTTACTACTACTACTACTACTACTACTACTACTCCTACTACTACTCCTACTACTAATATATTCATACCTGGTCTGTTGTGGCCTATAACAGAGAAAAAACTAGACAGAAATTCAGGAGGCGGGGAGCCATCTTTAGACACAGCTGTCACCTTGCAGTTGAAATCTCTGCCGTTATATGTTTCATCGTTAGGCTCAGGTGCTTCTGTTCAGGGGGATGACCTTGCTGTTCTTCCAACTTTCGATGTCCCCATTTAGCAAGGAGCACCATAAAGCACAGCTTGGTCTCCTTGCTTTTTGGGAACAAGGTGAAAGCAAATGTGTTACATATTTATCGGACGAGATGAATTCCTGAAGGTTTAGAGCTGTGAGTGCCTAACAGTGATCACAGGTGGGGAGTGCCGGTAGAAAGGGGACTGAACGTGGGGCCACTGAGAAATCAACAAGGTTTGCAGGAGTACATTAAAAAAATAATTAACATTTAAGGGGGCACCCTTGTCAAAAAGCAACATGGAATGTTGACTTTTGGTATGGCCAGGTGGGCTGGAGTCTCCTAGAAGAAGACATAGCTAGCTAACTGGCTGGCTGGAACCCTGATCAGGAGCACTTCTGTTTAATAAGTGAGGTGACGCTGCAACATTTTCCTGCTCACTCATGCCTTATGGCCCATAATAGCCAGCCAGAACCTCCATTTTCAGCGGCTGTATACATGTGTCCAACAGGTACAGAAAAAAGGAACAGGAGAGGGGACTTCCGGTCTTGTTTGTTGGCTTTCCAGAAGCATATATTGGAAGCAGGAGGCTGGATTAAGCTGGTCCTGGAATCATGGAGCTGGGAGGGGACCCAAAGGGTCATCCTATCCTACCCCCTGTAATGCAGAAATTGCAGGTTCTCTACATCTGTCTCAGCATGTGGCCAATTTGGGGGGAAATGTTCCTTTCCAGCTAGGGGTGGACAAACCTGTAAATTTCAATTTCCCTCAGTATCTCACTGCCCCCCACCCCCACTCAATTTCAGTTCTGCACGTGTCTCCAGCAATTTGCAAAAAATCCCTGTGAAGATTCTACAGTGTCTTAGTGTATGGATTTCTCTTAATAAATGGATTCTTGTATGCACATCTTTGACCAATACACACCAATATTGCATATGATTGCTTAGGCAATAGGCAGTGTTGTGTAGTGATTATGATGTTGGACTAGGACCTGAGAAGGACCAGGTTTCAAATCCTCCACTCAGCCATGAAGCTTACTGGGTGTGACCAGTCACTGCCTTTCAGTCCAACCTACCTCACAGGGTTGTTATGAGGATTAAAAGAGAGAGGGCAGATAATCATGTTTGCCACCTTGGGTTCCTTGGATATGGGATACAAATCTATATATATAAAATCATTCCAAGTTGGATGTTTGTTAACGATCGCCTTTCTCTGTAACCCCTTGATCAATTCCGTTCAAATTTGGGCACAACGTTCCATGGCCATATGGGAGTGATCATATGTACTTACATTGCACAAATACCACACCTTTCCCAGGTAAAAATGTGATTTTGTGCAAAAAAAAAAAATAGCACCCTCCAGTGGACGTTAAACAGCACAGCACAACAAACCCATTTCCGACCCCTCCTCCTCCTTTCCCATCGTCACTACCACCATCCAATCGACAGACAGACCGCCCACAAACGCTACTGCTGGCTCCGCCAGCAGGTATAGAGCCACGCTGGACAGAATCGCCATTTTCCCGGTTTAGCCAGAAAAGGGAGGGGCAGCTGTTGGCTCCGCCGGCGGGTATACAGCCACACCAGGTGGAATCGGCATTTTTGCAGTTTAGACAAAAATGGGAGGGGCAAATGGAGAACACGTAGACTGAATTTTAATGAGATAAGTTGTAAGTAAGGATACGCTTTCTCTTTCATACTATATCTTACTTTTCCATTTCACCAAATCAGCCACAGCAAGGCGTGGCCGGGTCAACTAGTACAATATAAATAAATAGTCAGTTTGGTGTAGTAGTTAGAGTGTCGGACTGGAACCAGGGAGGCCAGGGTTCAAATCCTCACTTGGCCATGAAGCTCACAGAGTGACCTTGGACCAGTCTCTGTCTCTCAACCCTTCATGGTCCTTGTGGGGATTAAATGGGGGCAGGGGGAAGAGAACCATGCACATCACCTTGAGCTCCTTGGAGAAAAATATGATCTATAAGTGCAATAAATAAAAAAATAATAATGCAATGCATTTTTGCATGTCATTTCATGAGCGCATCCTCTTTAAGGCAAGCTCTTCCCTAATGTAACATATTTTGTACACTTTGTTTGTCTGGAGAACCACACTGCAAAATTCAGTGCAGGGTGGATTTTGAAGGATCATTGTGTTTTGGTTCGCAGGTCAGTTTGAGAAGCACAGATCAGGTAGCTTCTCATTACAATGCAAAGGAAATAGGATTTCTCTCCCGTTTTGTACCTTCAGCGTGACAGTGGCCAGATAATAAACAGATGAAAATGTATTTCCAAGGCATCTCCCGGGCATCAGCAGGGAGACGTGCGCATGTGTTTTTTTGCATTCTTGATTTGGGCGCCCATCTCACTGACATTCTCTCTGCGCTCCAGGAGAATTCTCAGGCATATCTGACTTCTTTCTGGAGTGATCTGGCAAGAATGAGGCGAGTCAGCCAAGCAGAACATCGGCCATGCAGGCCTTGAAATCCCTGAAGGGGGTGGGGGGACAAGACCATGTTAGCTCACCATCTCAGATGCAGCTGCTCCAAACTCAGTTGTAGAGAGGGAGGGAGGGAGGCAGCGGCAGATTTCACCATGGACAAGATGCTGGTGAAGAAGGATGGGGTGGGGTGGGAAACATCTGCATGGAACAGACAGAGATGGGGTAGGGAACATAAATGGGACCCACTTGACCCACACACCAAAAGAATAACAATTCTGCATTTGGGATTGCAGATTCCTGCAGCCTCTATAAATTTACATGAATGGCACAGGTTTGCATGACTTCTGTTTTTGAGGATAACTAGGGATGGGGGATAAATTAAATTTGGCTTTCATTTAAAGGCGAACCTGCTTCTAATTTGCACTTTCCAAAACAGTACGTGACATGAAATACAGCCATATCCTTGAGATTCACATAGGAATATAGGAAGCTACTTTATACTGAGTCAGACAGTTGGTCCATCTAGCTCAGTATTGTCTATGCTGACTGGCAGTGCCTCTCCATGGTTTCAGACAGGAGTCTCTCCCAGCCCTACATGGAGACAGGGCATTGAACATGGGCATCCTCCTGCATGCAAAGCAGAAGCTTGTACCATCAAAGTATGGTACTTCTGCATCCAAACTAAAATGAGATTCCAGTCCTCAGGATTCTAAAGAAAGCAGTGATTTAAGTAACGAGACAGTGGTCGGTCTAGCTGTTTTCTGCACTGACTGGCAGTGACTCTTCATAGTTTCAGGTAGCCCTTGGGAATTGCCGTTGGGAATTGAACCTGGGACCTTAACACAAGGCTCTGACACTGAGCTGCAGCTCCACCCCCACCCCCTTTGCACTTCTCCATATTCTGCAAGGTGGTTCTCCAGCCGAGCAATGTGTGCTAAGATGCATGTAAAGTGTGCATATAATTGCATATAATTAGTGAAAATAGCATACTAATGTGCATTCTATTGGGAGAAATTGCTTTGACCTGTGGGGCAGAACCAGTTGAACACCCTTCCCAGTTCCTGGGAAGGTTACCATTCCCTAAAGGGACTAATCATGTATTTGGTAGCAGGATCCAGTTTTATTATGTTTTTATATGTGTAGGAAGCTGCCCAGAGTGGCTGGGGCAACCCAGCTGGATGGGTGAGGAATTCTTCTTCTTCTTCTTCCAAGGAAGTGTACTTTAGGAAAAGCGGCATACAAATGTATTTATTAGGAGAAATAAATACTAAGATTCATGCAGATGAATTTTCACAAAACCTTCTTTGAAATAAGTAAATAAATTAGAAACCAATGTGGAAATGTTGACTGGAACGAAACTGGAAAATTGGGAGCCTGAAATGGACAGATATCCATAAGGATAACATTCTGCTTTTTATTATATTATATTAATTATAATATTTATTTCTCTGTTATTTGTTTTGCTAGACAGAGGAAAAGGCAAAGAGTTATGTAGAACACTGAAAGCTGCACATTTTTTTCTTCTGTATCTTACTTTTTACAGTATTCTAAATTGGCAAAACTTGTACATCTGAAAAAGCAATTCAAAAGTTGCAAGTTAAAATCACGTGGCAGGTGGAATTACAAAATAACTGTGTCTTCCTCCTCTGATTTTGTACCTTAGTTTCAAATTCTTAAGTGGTGTACTTTTAGTTATATTTTGGCCTGCAGTGTTTTGCCCATCCACTCCTCCAAATGTTGGAAACAGAAGGAGGTTGAATTGGGTTTAATAAAAATAAAATAAAAAAATGCAGTTGGATTTTTCCAGAATTCATTTGCTGCGATTTTGCCACAAGTTAGAAAGCCCGGGGGGGGGGGTTGTTTGAAACAAAATTATCTCCAGTGGAAAAACCTGTGATTTTGTTTGGATATCAGAAATCCTATTGCGAAAGGGGAAATAAAGAATACAAGAGATTTAGAAAGAAGGAAGCAATGCCAAAAAAAATGGTACTGACTTGCTGCAGTTTGGGGATAAAACAGACTTGTGAAAGTAAAACACAACAGTGCAACAATTTTTTTTGGTACTAAACTGCACAATAAAATCTCTTTTGGCCTCTGCTGTCATTCAAGTTCTCCTTTTAGAGTCTTGTGAAAAGAGAGCTTATTTATGAGCTATCCAGTCTGCATATTTATAAGGTTTACATCAGTTTCTGGGAAAGTAGAGAGAGGTGGGAGAAAGCTCCTGTAACTTAGAAGGCGAATCTCTGTGCTGAGATTTGGCTTCAAGTTTTAGCTTTTGTCATCTCTTGTGTGCTTTTGTATTCAGGAATTGGGGGCAGGGACAGAAATTTGGGTGAATTTTCAATTCAATGCAAGCCTACAAAATCTGGACTTCCTGCAGTGATTTGCAAACTGAAACACTGTAATCTTTCAAAATGCACCTTTCTGTTGAGTTTTTCAACCAAAAAATGTACAAAAATGTGTATATTATGTGGGAGCATAATAACGTACAGAAATGCATTAAAATGGGGAAATGTGTGTGCAAAAATAAAAGATGCATATACATTAGGAGAAATGTGTGCTAATGATGTAGAAAGGTTGCAAAGAAGTTTTAAATTGGAAAAAATGAGAAACAGAGAGTAAACAAAATTTATTTCATTTATATCCAAGGAGCTTAAGGTGGTATAAAGATGCTCTCCCTCCTCCTTTGATACCCCCAACAACCCTGTGAGGTAGGTTAGGCTGAGAGACACCAACTTGACCCAAAATCACCTAGTGAGCTTCATGGCTGAATAGGAGCTAGAACCTGGGTCTTCCAGGTCCTACCAACACTCTAACAACACCACAACATGCTGACAGGTTTGCCCATCCTTGCAAATTGTGCCATGACTACGTTTGCATTCACGCAGCAGTTTATCCCATACCCCCAACATTTCCCTAACTGTTGATTTCCGCATTACAGTCGTACCTCGGAAGTCGAACGGAATCCGTTCCGGAAGTCCATTTGACTTCCAAAACGTTTGGAAACCAAGGCACAGCTTCCGATTGGTTCCCGATTGCGCAGGCACGCCGGAAACAATAGTGGAAGCCACGCCAGATGTTTGGCTTCCCAAAAAAGTTCGAAAAACCAGAACACTCCTGGTTTTTTATCGTTCGGGAGCCGGAATGTTCGACTCCCAAGGTGTTTGTTAGTCAAGGTATGACTGTATATCTGGGCTTTCCCACAATGTAAACTCCGCCTCCAGAAATCTAGTGGAATTCAGCAGAATTTGGTGATCATTTCCATGTTAATTTCGGTGTGTGTGTATCTGTTTGCTGTCCCCTTAACCCATAAAATTGCACGAGTTAACAGCAATACTGTTCTTTCCTGCCCTTTTTTGTGTGGGGGGAGGCAGAATCATGGGGGGGGGGACAGAAGCTGGCATCTGCAGGAAGGGCAGGGGAGCAGTGTCGTTCAGTGACGTCTGTCGCTGTGTCACGCTACGCCCACCAGTGTGTAAATGAAATTTAGTGTGATGTGCCACCATTCTGTAATGAAACAGGTACTGCAGTGTGAAAGGAGCATTAGAAAATAAGACAGAAAATGGGATAATCAGGAAAATTAATGCAGTATTTGCTACATCTGAATGCACCCTGTATAGAGTGCCCTCAGAACAGTCGAAGGGCAGCAGAATAAACCCGATAAAGAACTGAAGGTTTTTTGCCTCCTTACAAAATATTTATAACACTTAAGTTAGACTCACTCAGAGTAGACTTATTGGGATTGATTGGCATGACAGACTTAAGCACGTTAATTTCAGTGGCATAAAGTAGAGCTTCATTGGGTACAGATGGTGGGTAGAAAATTCACTGGCAATCGCAAATTTCATTTTTATTTATCTTGCATCTTTTTTAATTATCATTTTAGGAATCTTTCAAAGAAATACCAACCCAAAAAGAACTCCAAAGAAGAAGATGAGTACAAGTAAGTTTCCAACGAACCTGTGCATGTTCAGCCTCTTTCTAGGGAGCAGCTGGTGATAGATAAATCAGTATTCAATTACATTAATTTGCCCGCCCACTTTCTGTTATGGCCCAACCTTGACATGCAGCCCCCAGAATGTTGCCCAGACAGCAATGTGGCCCTTGGGCTGAAAAAAGGTTCTATCTAAATTCTGTCCTATGCTGAGTCACTCCATTGGCCCGCTCTTCCCCAACGGTACCTCAGTTGACCATATCCCAAGTTCTCAGAGAAATGTCTTTCCTTCTCCAGCTCTGGGAAATGTGCCAGTTACTGAATCTGGGACCTTCTGTCTGCAGAGTTCAATGTTCTGCCTACTGAACTGTAGATTCCCCACAACCCAACCCCATTTATAAATATCCTTTACGGTCCACACCAGCCGTTGTCTTTGCGGAGAACTCTGGAGAACTTGATTATCTCCAAGGGATAAAGGGCAATGTGTCTTTTAAATTTAATTATTTTTTTTCCCTCCTCTCCTTTTAAATGAGTGGTTCGCCTTGCGTTGTTTTGTTTTTTTAGATATTCGTCCTGCCAGGCCTTCTTAGCCACTTTGAATGAGATGAACGACTATGCAGGACAGCATGAGGTCGTTTCAGAGAACATGACCTCCCAAATCACCGCCGAACTGGCCCGCTACGTCCAGGAGTTGAAACAGGAGAGGAAAATGGTAGATTCGATTTTCTTCAAATCTCTACCCCAATCCCCTCAATTTGTTTGCAGTTCCTTGCTTCCTGGTATATGTACTTAAGAGCAGGTGCAGGGAACCAGTGGCTCCCTGGATGCCACTGAACTACAGCTGCAGTCGTCCGTGACCATTGCCCATGCTTGCTGGAGCTGATGGGAGTCCCAACAGCTGCCAGAGGGCCAAAACGGATCCCTGTCCCTGATTCAGAATGGTAACCCTTCCTGTCATGAAGGCCTAGGACAGGTAACAAGAAAACCCTGTACCCTCACTTGATGTAAGGCCCCTGATTGAAGCCAGGCCTGGTTTTCTGCGGCCCTCCAGAAGCTGGGGTCCCGCTGTTACTCACTGGGGCGACTGAGGAATTTCTCCCTCTTTAATGTCATGTATGAGAGAGAGAGAAAGGGAGTGTAGTGCACAGAGAGGGGGCGCACAAACACACACAGTTGGGGGGCGCAGAGAAAGAGGGAGGCTAGATCAGGAGTCAGCAAACTTTTTCAGCAGGGGGCCGGTCCACTGTCCCTCAGACCTTGTGGGGGGCCGGACTATATTTTGGAGGGGGGGGGGAGAACAGATTCCTATGCCCCACAAATAACCCAGAGATGCATTTTAAATAAAAGCACACATTCTACTCAGGTAAAAACACCAGGCAGGCCCCACAAATAACCCAGAGGTGCATTTTAAATAAAAGGACACATTCTACTCAGGTAAAAACACGCTGATTCCCGGACCGTCCGCGGGTTGGATTTAGAAGGCGATTGGGCCGGATCTGGCCCCCGGGCCTTAGTTTGCCTACCCATGGGCTAGATGGAACCGGCCCTGTGACTTGGCGCAAGGCTGCATACTCTGGCGGCTGGTCCCACAGCAGCAGCAGCTGGTTTTACAAGGATGCTTAAAGGCTGTAAAGGACTTGCCTCGCCTGGCTTTGGCTGTGGCACTCGAGCTGGTGAATGCTAAAGCAAGCCGTGCTCTCTCTGCAATTCCAATTCCCCACCCCACCCCCACCGTCCCACCCTGCTGCAGCCCTTTTGAGACATAGGCTCTCAGTTGTTCCTTTGCTGTAAGGCATAAATAATGTAGTGGCTCACGCCTTGAGGGCGCCGTGGGAGACAGAGGCTTTTGGTTATGATCTGGATCAGAGGGGGGTTGAGGCAATGAGTGGTTTCAGGTTTCCAGGCAGGATTCTCCTGCCTCTCCTTTCTTTCTTTTTCCTCCTCCTCTATGTAAACGTGCAATTAGCTCGCGGTAGGGTAAAAGGGATAATTGCAGGCTGAAATAATAAACCAAATCCGCTACGTAATGCAATATGACACACATATTCTCTCTTAAGTAAACAGTGGCTGGCAGCCGGTAACGATCCAAGGAATCGGATTCTTAGCTGACTTGGATTCCAGTATTTGCCCATCAATAATACCTTGCAAAGTCCAAATTTTTGAATCATAGAATTGTGTAGTTGGAAGGGTCACCCGGGGGTCATCTAGTCCACTTTCCATGCAATGCAGGAATCACAGCTAAAAAATCCTGAAAAGATAGCTATCCAACCTCTCTTTACAAACTTCGAATGGAGAAGAGTCCATACCTTCGGAGGTCATAGAATCATAGAACTATAGTGTTGGAAGGCACCCCCAGCAGTCATCTAGTCCAATCCCTTGTAATGCAGGAACCACAGCTATTTGTTATTTTCATCTGATTCCTCCTGGCTTCTGGGTGAAGCCAGAAAAGCAAGTTTGAAAGGTTTGTCCACCTCTTAGTGGCTGGTTGGGACTGACACAGGGCCCAAATATGGATGGTGAGCACTAGGTGCATTCCCAAGAGCCAACATTTCAGTACCTTTGTCCAGGACAACAGCATCACACGATCCTGGGGGCAGATCTCATTCTTCAACAGCGACAACTGTTGGGGGGCAAACTGTGTACGGACTTCATCCGGAAAGTGAAGGCTCATAGAATAGAATGTTGTTCTTCCATTTCAAAATAAAAAAACATCCCCGCACGTAGGAAAAGTAGCATCCCAGGCATAAGTGGCATCTCGTTGGCTACTGGCCTCATCCAGTGGCCTCATCCAGTGGCCAGACTCTTATGTTCTTCTTGAAGGACTAGGACAATGGTTCAGTGATGGGAATGGGTGTGTCCCCCCCCCCTCCAAAAAAATTGTTGGACTCCAATTCCCATTGGCCCCAGCAAGTATGGTCAGTGGTTAGGAATAATGGGAGTTGTAGTCTAGCAACATCTGAAGGGCCACACCTTTGCCTCTTCTGGGCCTAGACTAAGACCAGAGGTTTGGAGGGCCAGAGGCAAATGGTGTGATCTCGGGCAGGCAGGCAAGTTCCAAAGGAAATGAGCTTTAGTCTTCCAGGAACCTATTGCAGCAAGACAAGTTGCTCAGACCGAAGCCTCTGATCCCAAAGCTTGCCTTTATAGGGCCTGGTGGATTGCTCGAGTCAAGTAGCTGGACTTGAATTGCAGCCTAGATGGCACCCTTGAGAAACACAGATTTTCAGCAGAAAAAAATACATCCCAGATAGCCTCGGAGGAAAGGCAATGGAAGCCTAGATCACCTCCATGAGGACTAGAATCTCTGATCGAGTCAAAACAGTACCACCCACCTTATGACGTTTCAAATTTGAGTGTGATGCCTTTGTTCAGCGCCAGTATGAGTGGGTGGATTGTTGAATCTTTTGCTTTCTGGCTCAGGAATCCACCTTAGGAATTTCATGATAGCAGGCTGATCTCTCCTGCTTTTACTCACATGGGGTTGTATCCAACAAACTTCTACTCAGTTGAAAGTCAGGGACTCAAGTCCACTACTTTCAGCCCGGGCTACTCTGAATATGACTGATGTTGGGTTCAGTCCATGGCGCTGTGAGCACTTAACATCATGTCCATGAGAGATGCATGTGGGTGGAGTCAGATAAAAAGTGGGTGGGGCAGATTTGAAAAATGGGTGGGGGCAGCCTCTTTTCTCTCTTGCACTCTTTCCAACCTCCCTTTCTCTCTCCATCCACACCTGATTTTTCTCTCCTTGTTGCCTACATGAAACTAGGCCTTGGCCCGCCTGAAATTAAGCTCAGGCTAGCCCACCCCTGGTTCTAGAATGCCCATCCCAGTGGTCCGAATTCCACCTTGACTACAGCACGTGGCCCAGTATAACATTTTTAACGCGTCCCAAGTCTGACCCCACTGACATAAACAGCGTTGGGTTATTAACAACAGAGCAACCGATAGAAAACGTGCCATTGAACATTGTGTCGAGGCCTCATCTGACTGGAAACAGTCAAACGACTTAAATCAAAGGGGCCTTTCTTGAAGACAATAACGTGGAATTCAGCACAGGCCCACAGCTGGGGTGGGGGTGGGGGAGATCTGCGCCATTAGCTTCTTCCCTCTGACGTCTGAGGCCTGCCTGGATTATTGTTCTGACAGGTTTCTTTCCCACATTGTCGGACCAGTTGAGAGAACGGGACGGGAATGCAGAAAATTGTCATTTTTTTAATCATACCAGCAATTCCAAAAACTCTTGTGTTGGGACACATTAAAGACTTCATCATCATCATCATTATTCATAATAACAAGTGAGGAGGGCATTGCTGTTGAGCCCATGTCCTGCTTGCTGGCTTCCTCTTCGAGGCATCTAGTTGGCCACTGTGAGAACAGGATGCTGGACTAGATGGCCTTTTGTTCAGATCCCACAGAGCTTTTCTTCACTATGGTAGTTAAGAAAGGAGCCTCCATCTTCAAAGTTAGTCTATCTCTGAATACTGAGCAACAACCATTCACTCAGTCTCTTGCTTGGGGACTTCCCACAATGGTTGACCACTGTAAGAACAGGATGCTGGACTAGATAGGACCTTTTTGACCTGATCCAGTGGCCAAGTAATATTACGTGTGGTTAACAGTTTGAAAGTGAAAGACCCTCTTCAGATGGACCAGATAGTTTGATCTATTCATCTGTCTGCCGTTGCTGCAGCGGAAGGAGGAACGTGGTGAAGGTTATTTCTTACCTGGCTCAAGTCCCAGCGAATCCATTACATGATGAGCAAGGAAGTGTCTGTGGAGAAAAGTGTCTCCCCACCCCACCCCTTTGCGTGCAGGGATTGTTCTGAAGACCTTGTACCTTTGATTCCTTTTGCAACGTTGCGTGAAGGGCTTTGATTCAAAAATAGGGAGAATTATAGATGTGACTGATGAAGAGTAGGCTCAAATGGACCTCAGCTTGTATGTGTGTGTAGAGGGGGGGGGGCTGATGTCATTGCTGTCCCCAGATAGTTGTCCTTTGCCTATATGACATGGCTACCAGCCACGATGTCTATGCTCTGCCTCCATGGTTAGAGACAGCAATAATAATAATAATAATAATAATAATAATAATAATAATAATAATAATTTATTATTTATATCCCGCCCATCTGGCTGGGCTTCCCCAGCCACTCTGGGCGGCTTCCAACAAAATATTAAAATACAATAATCCATCAAACATTAAAAGCTTCCCTAAACAGGACTGCCTTCAGATGTCTTCTAAAAGTCTGGTAGTTGTTGCTCTCTTTGACATCTGGTGGGAGGGCATTCCACAGGGCGGGCGCCACTACCGAGAAGGCCCTCTGCCTAGTTCCCTGTAACTTGGCTTCTTGCAGTGAGGGAACCACCAGAAGGCCCTCGGCGCTGGACCTCAGTGTCTGGGTAGATCTATGGGGGTGGAGACACTCCTTCAGACATACTGAACCGAGGCTGTTTAGGGCTTTAAAGGTCAGCACCAACACTTTGAATTGTGCTCGGAAACGTACAGTATTGCTTCTGAATTAAGAAAACTGGAAACTATGGGAGGGGAGGGTGCTCTTGTGCTGGAATCCTGCTATTGGCTTTTCCATAATGGGCACCTGGTTTGCCATAGTTAGAACAGGATGCTGGACTTGATGGACCACTGGCCTGATCCAGCAGGGTTCTTATTATCGTCACATCTCGGTATCCACATTTCCATGAGTGCTGCTGCATATTACCTTCAGGGCTGCCTTGCCCTGTACGTCCCGAGTTGATCAATGGGCTTAGTGAAGCAACTACGGTATTAGTGGCCCCACTTGGGCCAGAAGCATAACTTGTGTCAACGATAAAGCATGCCCTTCAGTGTCACAGGCCTGACACTGTGGAACTCCCTCCCACTGGAAGTCAGCCAGGCACCATCCCTGCTAAGTTTGAGGCACCTGGTTAAAAGTTTTTGATTGCAATCCAGTGTGGAGATATGGAGAGCTGCTGCATTTAAGATTAACAGACAAGCGATCAGAAACTGAAATTGACAGTGACGACCCATTGACTGGAAATTGCAGGGGTGCTTTCCTTAATTTTGTTTTTCATTTTGATTTTCAAAGAGGTTTGCAGGAAATGTCCATAAATAATCAGCCAAAGTGTTTGCTCCAGCTCCAGCCAAGATTATTCCTCTGTTGACTAGTAAATCCAAACAGTGCCTTGTGGGGACAATTAACCAATTGTTTCTTCAATACAAATGAGGCTTTTTCATTTTTATTTTTTTAATGGAATCTTTCATGAGCAAAATATTTCACATGATCCTTGCTCAATACAGCAGCACAAGCTGCTCGGTCCTGCCTCACCCTCAACCCCCCCCCCCACGCTTGTTTTGGGATCCATCTATTGCAGTTATGTTTTGATTTTTAAAAACATCTGCTCCTGTCCAAGGCAGCTCCATCGTTGGGATTGCACCGTGAGTCATTGTGTTTTGCACACACAGAGAGAGCTCAGCTGATGTCATGCTGGCAGCTGCTTTCCTTTTGTGAGACATTGAGTTTGGAGTGGCTTCCTTGTGGGTGCAAAGAAGGACAGAGGGCCTTCTCTGATTGCCTCACTGAAAAGAATATCATGGTGATCAGAAAGGGGAAACTGAAATGACCATGGGGATGGTGTGAGTTCCTCGTGAGGAAGGGTTTCAGCATTTGGGGCTTTTCAGTTCGGAGAAAAGGTGAATAAGAGGCGATATGATAGAAATTTATGAAATCATGTGTGGTGTGGAGAAAGTGGATGGAGAAAAGTTTTTCTTCCTCTGTTTTAGCACTTGAACTCATGGGCATTCAATGAAGTTGAATGTTGGAAGATTCAGGACAGATGAAAGAAAGGACTCATTCACACAGTGCAGTTAAACTATGGAAGACAATGATGGCCACCAACTGGAATGGCTTTAAATGAGCATTGAACAGATTCACGGAGAAGATGGTTATCAATGACTACTTGCCACAATGGCTACACTCTGCCTCCATAGTCAGAGGCAGCCACGCCACTGAATTACCAGGTGCTGGAAACCACAGGAGGGTAGAGTCCTCTTGTGCTTGAGTCCTGCTTGCAGGCTTCCCATTGGGGCATCTGGTTGGCCACTGTGAGAACAAGAAGCTGGACTAGATGGGCCAGTGGCCCGAGACAGCTGGCTCTTCTTATGTTTTTTCTCTCTGTGTGTGTGGTCTGCTGGTCCTGAACATGATGTACAAAGTTTGGGTGTACATTGCGATTCTGCATGAAGTATAGAATGTAGAACTTTGCTTCCTGACTTCCACTTTTAAAACAATCAACCCAAGTTTCTGGTGAGCTGCGTAATTTTTCTAGTGATCAAGAGGAGAGCTACACTGACATAGTTTTGTTTGATCCTCACCATGACTACCAAAATCAGAATTATTATTTCCCTCCTCTAAGGAACTCAACGTGATAGACATAGTTCCTCGCACTCTATTTTATTCTTCACAACAACTCTTAGATGTTGGTTAGGTGGAGAGTGTAAAGTCTAAAGTCACCTAGTGAGCTTCATGGCTGAGTGAGGATTTCAACCAAGGTATCTCTTAGGCCTGGGAGATATATCTATATATCACCCAGGACTGGTATGAGGAGCAGACCGCGATGTTGGCTTCACTCAGCGGTATATCGCTGGTAACATGACCACCGCTCCTGAGTCCCTCTGCTAGCGACTTCCTCCATCCCACTCTGCCCTCATACTGTGCAGAGGGAGAAAAAAGTTGCATCAGTGAGGCACCGATACAGCTTGTTCCTCCCTCTGCATCTTGTGTGTGTGGTTGCCACTCCCCTCTGCTAAGCAGTTAAAGGATCCCTCAGCCTGGCACTGGCTCCCGCTGGGGGTGGGGGGGGGATGCCGGGGATGGCTCAGGAGCCCTGTCGTACCCCAGCTGAGCTGTACAAACAAGCTACCTTGTTGGGGTGAAACTGCCTCAGCTCCCGCAGTGAGAGCTGCAGCAATTTCACCCGGTGCCTCACAGGCTGAGGCCAATGCAGCTTGTCTTTTCAACTTTGTGGTATATCGCCAGACCGTGATGTTTGGCTGGTGATATACCGCGATGTTGAAAAGCTGATACCCAGCCCTAGTCTCTCTGGTCCAAATGCAACACTCAAACCACTACACCACACTTCCTTTCAAATGATCATATGCTACCTGGTGGAAACTTTAAATGATAATCCCTTGTTATGATGGCTTGACTGGTTAGAGGATAGAGAGAGGTGTGAAGAAATGAGCCTATTGCACAGAGGTAAAAATTGTATTCACTGCTCTGGCCACTTCTGCCTCTGATTGACACGTGGCCTCCAGAATGTGTTCCAGAAGGAACTGTTGCCCTCAGGTTGGAAAAGTGCTTTTGCTCTATGGCAGCAGTCATATTGCCCCACTTTACAGATAGAAAGAAACTGGAAAGTATAAGATCGAGATGTAGGGGTGTGTCCAACCAGGACTTTCAGCTGTGGTATGAACCATGGATCTTCAAAGTCTGACACACTCCGTGTTTTGGACTATGTTGATATGGAGAGAACTGATGTCAAGTTTCCAAAATCTGCCATTGTGAGCAACAAACACATTAGTTGCTTACCAACTGATTTTAAAAACAGACACACAAACGCACTTTACAGTGATTCAACTGAAGAAATCTCTCTGAATATTTAGCAAGGATCTTGGGTATCTGTCGGCTTCCTCTCTGCATTTGAAGCATAAAATAGAGTCATCCCTTGAACTTGGGGATGCTTGATGCAGTTAAAATAAATTCCTTTTAAATGCCCTGTGTGTCTTGAAGCCTCACAAGTAAAGAAATTAGGACTGTGCACCAGATTTGACTGAAGGCCAAAGCCCAAACTCAGGCCAGTTTGCAGAGATCCAGGCTTTGGCCAAGTCTTGTGAAAACCCACTGCAGAACCATTATTGGGCATTACAGTGGTATCTCGGGTTACAAACACCTCGGGTTACGAACACTTTGGGTTACAGACTCTGCTAACCCGGAAGTAGTATCTCGAGTTAAGAACTTTACCTCAGGATGAGAACAGAAATCGTGCGGCGGCAGCAGGAGGCCCCATTAGCTAAAGTGGTACCTCAGGTTAAGAATGGTTTCAGGTTAAGAACGGACCTCCGGAACGAATTAAGTTCTTAACCCGAGGTACCACTGTATTGTGCAAGGCATGGAAGAGGTGGAAAGAGAAAAGATTTTCTCCTTCATAATGTAAGAACGCATGGACTAGAATCCATGAAGGTGGAGGTTGGGAAATTTCAGGACACATAAAAGGAAGGATTCTTCACACAGTGCAGAGTTAAACTGTGGAACTTCGAAAGGACACAGTGAAAGCCACCAACTTGGATGGCTTTAAAGAAGGATTGGGCAAATTCATGGAGTGGGAGAAGGCTATTCATGGCTACTAACCACGGTGGCTGTGCTCTCACTTCATTGTTAGAGGAGAAATGCTTCTGAATATGAGTTGCTGGAAACAACAGGGAGGGGAAAGCGTTGCTCTTTCACTCAGGTCTTGCTTGTGGGTTTCCATTGGGGCATCTGTGAGAACAGGATGTTGGGCTAGATGGGTCACTGGCCTGATCCAGAAGGCTCTTCTTATACTATCTTGGGTAGGAAGTAGAAGCTTATGCTGAGCACACCTGTTTCCAGCAGAGAAATGTGGGTGCACTCAAAACTGATCAGGATTGACCCCTTCACTCACCAGCTCACCACAGGGAGCGCCCTGGAGAGGCAGCACCCAGCAGGATTGGATCACCAGCTGGTGAGCAGAGGGTTCAATCCTGCAGGTGTCCAGGGAGGTGGAGGCACAGCATCTCCTTCCCCTTCCCAATCACATTAATTAGGTGTTTAAAACCCCTGATTAAGCATTAGCCTTGCCAGTGAATAATTTCAGGACTGGATCCAGGTAGATTTGGGTGTTCCCTCGGTCTGGGCAATTTGGGAACCTGGATGGAGTTGGATGGACTGTGCACCATCCTAGGTAGGGGGGATTTGTACCCTTTATTCCTTTCCAAGTGCTCGAAATAATAGCAGTGTAGTTCAAACTGTTTAAAACTTACTATTCCCATCCCTGGGTTTCATTCTCCACTAATCTTTGGTTTTAGTACCTTGTTGCACCATTATTATGATATTGTTTTTAAAAAGCTTTTCTGTGTGGCCGCAGAGAAGACTTTCTCTGTGCCCAGACTGGGATTAATCTCTTGTCTCTTACGTATTTCGCAACCTGGAAAAATGAGAATTACAGATCACACTGAATTAAAATATCTTTTGTTTTGGCCAGGCAGCTATTTTCGCTGTGGAAAATGTGAAGTTGCTGGCTCCCCCACTCCCACCCCCCGCAGTTGCCTGGAAGGTTTGATATCCAGGAAATTAAGTAAAACAAAACAGAAGTAAAGGCCTCTGGGATGGTTCATCCACCATTCTGCCCTCAATGCTCCTAGTAACATTTTTGGGAGGTCAGGTTTAGAAGCTGGATACAAGGCAAGGTGGAATGAGGTTGGGCTGGATCTGAGGCTGTGCTTTGGGGAATAACGAGCTCTGAATACGCTTCTTTAAGAAGGATATTGACAAGCTGGAAGGTGTGCAAAGGTGGGCAGCCAAGATGATCAAGGGTATAGAAACCAAGCCTTTTGAGGAACAGTTGCAGGGGCTGGGTATGTTTAGCCTGGAAAAGAGGAAACTGAGAGGAGATGTGATAGCCATCTTACATACATACATCCATGCAACATTTTATTTTTATGCCGCCTTTCCATAGTTGAGGCATGCTCAAGGTGGCTTATAACATGAAAAAAACTCTTTAAAGTTGTCATAAATAAAACATACAAATATACAACCAAATCAAACAATTTCCACATAAATCATAATAAGATCTAAAATAAAGGTACAAAAAATAATAATAGCAATAATAGCAACAACCCTCCCAACAAAAGCCCCTTACCCCAGCCCAAGAGTCTGTTCAGCAGCCTCAACTTTTGTAGCTGGAGTCATTCGGGGCCCCGCCCTGCCAGGCCAGGTGGGAAAAGGTCTGCAAGGCAGGAAGCTGGTCTTCTAAGACTTGCAGCCAAGTGATATATATCTGAGGGGCCGTCACTCGGAAGTCAGAGCAAGCTTTTCCCCCTGCTGCTCCAGAGGACCTGAACCAATGGATTCAAATGACAAGAAAGGAGGTTCCAGCTAAGCATCAGCAAGAACTACCGGCAAGTGCTGTTCCACAGTGGAACAGATGGCCTCTGAAGCTGGTGGATTCTGTTGGAGATTATTCCACAGAGGTTGGGTGACTATCTGCCAGGGATTCGTTAGCTGTGCATTGCAGGGGGTTGGACTGAGTGGCCCTTCGGGTCCTTCCAACGCTGCTATCCAGCATTGCTCCAGCCAAGAACAAGCTGGAGCTGAGATCTTTCTATAGTAGTAGCACCAGGTGCAGCCTGGTTCCTAGCGGTACCCATGTCACAATATGATGCTCCAATTAAAGGGACCCAGCTTTCTCTAGTCATTGCCTGCTGCTATAAAACAGGACAGATAAATGGAAGTCATTCTTCACACAGTGCATAGTTAAACTGTGGAATTCACACCTGCAAGAAGCAAAAATGGCCACCAATAGAACATCCTTTTTAGCATGAAAGCAACCATCACATCCACCCCACAAGGGAACCAACACAAGGGAAAGCTCACTTCATAAAACATAGTAATCAGCTAAAGGGAATATCCTCCTAAACATCAGGAAATAAATATTAGAAATTAAACTCAACTAAATAAAAAAAATTGTATCCAATACTAGACCTACTCAGAGTAGACCCATTGAATTCAGTGGGCATGACCAGCTTAAGCCTATTAGTTCCAATGGGTCTACTCTAACAGGGCTAAGTTAGTCATACCCATTAAATTCTGTAGATCTGAATAGGGCTAGCACTGGATGCAACCCATTAATTCCACATTTATAAATAATGTGATTCCTGCATTGCAGGGGGTTGGACTAGATTATCATTGGGGTCTCTTGCAATTCTATGGTTGTCAACCAGGCAGTGTCCAGGTAAATAAATATGTATATTTCTCTTTCCCATTCCGGGTCTATCTGGAACAGGCCCCCGAGCCTCAGTGTGCTTTGGAAGAAACATTAGCCCTGGAGGAGAGCGAGCGAGTGAGCGTGTATTGCAATCCCCCCAGGAGTTGCAGGCGGTGTAAGCTGCCTTACTTTTATCTGCTTAGCAGGTATTAAAATATCCCACAGGTTGATGTGACAGTGAAGTAGCTCCAGAGAAGAGGAATTCATATTCAGAATGTCTTTTTTTCTAATGCTGTATTGCAGTGGATGTTGGATTTTCCTTTTTTTAAAAAAGGAGATAATTATTCTCCATGTGGTAGATAAGATTGGCACAGGACAGGTGTCATCAGAGTTAATGGGAAACGATGACTCTTTCAGCTCTGCCAGTAATCCAGCTGCATTGCCTTTTATGGCTTCAGCTGGCCTTTAATTGAATGTTCGTTGTAGGTAGGAGTATGGTAACCTGGCTAAGATACCCTGAGTAGATCTACCAAAAATTATGGGCATGACTTAACTGAGATCCAGTAATATCAGAGCAGAAGTTAGACAACCCAAAAAATGTTCCCCTTTCCAGTTAGTGTTGGGGTGGCCAATGTGGTGCAACTCCCATCATTCCAGACTAACATCTGGAGGCAGAGGTGTAGTGGTCTGGGGTCGAAGACCCATTGCTGTTTCTGAAGCTGGGTCCCTGCCTCCTGCTTCCTAGAGCTTTCCAATTAATGGAGTATGTCATTGGAGCCCATCAGAATTGAAAGGAGGTGAATCAGCCACTGAGGATGGGCTCCTAGGGTCACTCTGGAAAAGGTGGGTGGAAAGGACACTTGAGGAGTTGTGTCTGCTCCAAAGCTAAGCGTTTAGGGACATTGAAAACATAAAGGGCTCCAGTTTCAACAGAATGGGGTGCAAGTTCTGTTACATACAATGGAACTTCAGAAGATAATTGGAGTACTCCAAATCATTTGTCCATGTACATGCACAGATAATAGACCTAGCTGAAAGGCAGTCTTCACTGATCATTGCAATGCATTCATTATTATTATTATTATTATTAAATTTTAAGAGCATTGTATGGGTCAAGTGCAAGTAGATAAATAGGTACCACTCCGGCGGGAAGGTGTTTCCATGTGCTGCTCTGGTTCGCCAGAAGCGGCTTAGTCATGCTGGCCACATGACCCGGAAGCTGTCTGCGGACAAACGTCGGCTCCCTCGGCCAGTAAAGCGAGATGAGTGCCGCAACCCCAGAATCATCCGTGACTGGACCTAATGGTCAGGGGTACCTTTACCTTTACTTTATAGTGCATGGGTAGGCAAACTAAGGCCCGGGGCTGGATCTGGCCCAATCACCTTTTCAATCCGGCCCGCAGACAGTCCGGGAATCAGCGTGTTTTTACATGAGTAGAATGTGTCCTTTTATTTAAAATGCATCTCTGGGTTATTTGTGGGGCCTGCCTGGTGTTTTTACATGAGTAGAATGTGTGCTTTTATTTAAAATGCATCTCTGGGTTATTTGTGGGGCATAGGAATTTGTTCATTAATTTTTTTTCAAAATATCATCCTGCCCCCCCCATTCATATGACCACTGCTCCTTGAAAACTTCCATTGTATGTTGAGTTACATGCTGAAGAAGACGTGTATGAAACAGTGTCAATACCGTATCACTGTCCGTTGTCTTTCTGTTATCATACATGAAAATAATATATACTACACTCTTTGGCCGTCGTGTTGCTCGTTCTTGGTTTCTGTTTGAAGAAAATATAATGACAAAAGGATTAATGTCATATTTGTATAAATCTATTATAGAGGTTCCAGTTTGCCCTCAGCAAAATTTGGGAAGCTGTGGGAATTGAACAGGAATTTAAAAATCGAAGAAGCTATGGGTAAAAGCAGTATATAAATCTATATGGGCAACAACAAAATAAAGAGCACTTAAAATTTTACACAACTGGTACAGTGGTACCTTTGTTTTCAAACTTAATCCGTTCTGGTAGGCACTCAGTTGGAAGCTGCGGAAGCCGCGTTAGGCATTTGGCTTCCAAAAAACGTTCGCAAACTGGAACACTTACCGGTACTTCCGGGTTTATGGCGTTCGGGAGCCGATTTGTTCAGGAGCCAAGCCGTTAGAGTACTAAGGTATCACTGTACTTTACATCAAGACGCCTATTCTATATAAAACCAAACAGTTATCCCATGTGTTCAAGAGGATGTCCCATTATAAGGACATATCAGCATATGTGGTGATAGTGTCCAAAAATATAAATATTTTGGTAAAATGTATTTACAGAAATGTCTTTAATTAAAAGCATTATTGGAAAAACTGACAGAAAAATTAAAATTAGCAAGAGGCCAAAAGAAACATGACTATTTTTATGCAGTTTGGTATTATTTTATTGATTATTTGAACAATGAGGCATAACCAGAACAGTACCTATAGTTTACACCATAGTTTGACTTGCATGAAGCATATGTTTTAATTTTCTTCCTTACTCCATATAAATTCCTATAAACCCCTATATCTTAACATTGTTATTGATTCAAAATACATTTTATTAATGGTCAAAAATCTAAGCATATACATTATTAAACATCATTTAACACAACTTGATAATATATTGAGAAACGTTTATCTGAGTGTATACTGTTTTATTTTAAATCTCATTTTGTGTAACTGTTGCATATCATATGTCTAAATGTAATAAATAAATATAGGGCAAACAGGTGTACATACGTTTTTGTCTCAGTACAGTTCCTTAATAACTCTTTCCTATGGTTTTACAACAGCACTTTCATGACGGCAGAAAAGCTCAGCAGCACATCGAAACTTGCTGGAAGCAGCTTGAATCGGTGAGTTAAAAAATAAAAAAAAGCTCCCCTCCTGATGTTGGTGGGTCTTACTCAGGGGTTTCACACAAGGAGGGGTCTCAGACAATCCCCACGAGGTCTGGAAACATTCTTTCCAGAAGAGGCAAGTGGGTTAGGTGTTGTGCTCCTGAGCCATATCTTATTTTATTTATTCTTTATTTCACTACATTTATACACTGCTTGATTGCAGTTTATGTGAGGAGCAAAACATCAAAATCATAATTGAAAGACCATTTCAAGCATTCCAAAGATAATTAAGTGGTAGTGAAAAGAGATTAAAACACATAGCATTCTACATGCCTGGATAAACTTGCTTAACTTAAACAAAACATATTTTATGAAAAGGGTACAGCAATGCCTGATGTCAAGAGACAGGGAGTTCCTTGCTCAAACTTTATCCCCTCCCATTATTATTATTATTATTATTATTATTATTATTTACATTTGTATCCCACCTTTCCTCCAAGCAGCTCAAGTTGGCTTAGATAGTTTTCCTCATCCCCATTTAATCCCCACAATGACCCTGTGAGGTATGTTAAGCTGAGTGGTCACACCCAGCTGGCCCAAACTTCATGGCCTAGTAGACGGGATTCAAACCCTGATCTCCCAGGTTCTAGTATGACACTCTAACTGCTGCGCAACACTGCCTTTCCCTTAACAGAGTAAAAGAAGATTTGAAAGGGACTGCAAAGAAGCGGACAGGGCGCAGCAATATTTCGAAAAGATGGACGCCGATCTCAATGTAACGAAAGCAGACGTCGAAAAGGTAAACAAAAAAAATGGAGGCAGGAGATTTGGGAATTTTCTGGGAAGAGGGATTACATGTTATAAATCACTTGGGAGTCGTAGTTCTGTGAGGGAAATATGGGGCCTCCTATCAGCTCTCTGCACCCAGGACTCTTTGGGGGAAGCCATGACTGTTGAAAGTTGTATGATAATGCTTTAAATGGGAATCATGACAACTGTCAGTATATTTTATTGATTGATTGAGCTCAAGGTGACATAAATGCTCTCCCCCTTTTCACTTGATTCCCACAACAACCCTATAAGGTAGGTCAGGCTGAGAGGCAGTGACTGTCCCAGGGTCATCCAGTAAGCTGAACCCTGGTTTCTCCCAACCACTACACCATACTGGCTGTCAGAGCAGAGGTCTTAGCTATCATCTCACTGTCCTCACAGAGACAGAAGTTGCCCCAATCCTGTTTTAAAAGAAAGTCACACACAAGCGTCATACCTAACTGAGCTCCCAAACGGACTGAGCACTTGTGAAAATAGATAACTTTCAGTATGTGTTGGTTACTGCTGATTTTGAGAAAGCCAGTTCCGTTTCTGGTGATTGCATCCATAGTGCTCCTCTGGGAATTTCGATATTTCAGACATGGCTTGCTAAAAATAGCCAGGGTGCTCTTCTCAGCTAGAAATAAACAGCAACAAGGGCTAATCTCCATAACTTTTCTGGAGGAGCAAATTCCAGAAGGCGTGTAGCTGCATTTGTCCCCCTATTAGGAAAGCTTGCAGCATTTGTGACTTATTCATGCAGCACTTAATTACCGGTGAACTGTGAAGCTTGCTGCCACAGGAGGCAGTAATGGCCACAACTTGGATGGCTTTAAAAGGGGTTGGGCAACCTCATGGAGGAGAGGGCTGTTGATGGATGGCCTCCATGGTCAAAAGCGGGTGTTGGGGTGCATATACTTATTTTTTTGTTCAAATTATTCAAAACCATGAGGACTAGGTTATTAATTTTAGGCTGTACCTCAAGAATAAAGGGTCTGCTTTGCATGAAGGAAGTCCCAGGTTCAATCCCTGGTAGCATCTCCAGGTAGGGCTGCCCTTCTTGCTGAGGTAGACTGCCTCTGGACATGGGGGTTTCATTTCAGTATTGTGGTTCAGTGACCTTCACCAAGGCCCACATTACTCCCCACTGCCCATGGAATTTTGACCCCAAAATGGCCAAAAAGAAATATGGAAAACCCTCTGCAAAAGGCAAACAGGGAGGAAATAAAAGCTCTCTCCTCTGTCCAGCCTCCCCACCCCCAGTGGTATCTGGTGAAACAGCTGCCACAAACCAAAACATGAAAAAGTAAGGCTTGTTTAAGGCTGCTTATTAGTTTACAGTACTACATGCAGGTCTGCCTGTTTGGATATCTGAATCTGCGATGTGTATAGCGAGGTTTGGATACTAATTCCTTGTGTTTGGATATGTGAATTTTCATATAACAAGTGTTTGGATAGCGAGAGTTGCCTGTACATCCCAATATGGACATGTCTTTCCCTTTGTTAAATTCTTGACTTGCTTTGGATCCCGCAACTAGATACAAACCAGTCTCCTCCTATCTCACCACATTTCTTTGAAATGCAAAGTGGGGGTGTGTGTGGCAATTTTGCCCAACCCACCCAAAATGTAAGCCTGTGCTGTTCACCGCCAGCTTTAAAATTGCCAGTATCTCTCCCACCCCCAAATACAAAGCTGTACCACAGCAGATTGTCATTCCAAGGGGCATCACAGCTATCAAAACAGTGGCCTGTGTTTTGGCATTTAATTTTGACAAAAATTATAAATAATACCAAAGAAACAATTGCTTGTTGTCCAAAATTTCACTGAATATTTTCTAAGATACTAATGAATTGGTCTTATGTATCATCTTGGCAGCTCAAATAGTACTGGCAACTCAATGGAAAACAGCCCAAAACCTTACACTGTGTGCTTGGTGCCACTCAATCTGGAATGTAGCTATAATGGAGAAAATTGTGCATATTTTGAAATTTTGACAAGGACTAGAACCTCCAGGTGCTTTCTATAGGATTTGACATTCCACATGGACAACGGAGCCATTATTTTCAAGACAGCCCTCGTCACAAGCCAGGCAAATCTGGAACTAGACTCTCATAAGATTTTATTAAGGTTTTTTGCATAATACAATAAAAAACAAACTAAATAAAAACAAAAACTGAAAAAAGAAATGCAGAGTCCTCTCTCAAAGGTAGCTCTTAACCCTTGTCATCCACAGAAAGGGGTGGACCCTCCCATCTCTCACCTGGGAACTCCCCTTTCTTCTCCCAGCCTCTCACCTTGGGAGATCCTTCCTTGCCTGCTTCACACACAGGGTCCTTCACCAGCCAGTCATCGCCTTCATGTGTGTATAATCCCAGTAATGGCCCAGAGCAGAGGAAACCAAGGAAAATAAAAGAGAAGAAGGAAGATAAAAATCTGGAACTTGACTTGATAATCTGATAACGCTGGTGTTCTTTACCTAGACTTGGTTATTTTAACCCCACGTGCAATGGGCTATACTCACCACGTGTGCCTATTTTATAGGTTTTTCCATCTTTTAATTAGCGTTAAAAGATAAGGACTCTACTTCATTTGAGGTTTCTAAGCAGAGGATCGGGTGGTCACTTGCCATGGATTCTTTAGCTGTGATTCCTGCGTTGTACTAGATAACCCTTGGGCATCCCTTCCAACTCTGCAGTTCTATGATTCTGTGATTTATCTGCTGTTATAACTCTTCTCTGTGTCATATGTACATAAAATGAAATAAAAATATTATCTATCTATCTATCTATCTATCTATCTATCTATCTATCTATCACTGGGGTTCTCCAGGCTTGTGCAACTAGCCATGCCAGTAGCCACTTCTGAATGATGGGCCAATAAAATATGAACTACACACAGAGAGAGCTGTATTTGCCTGCCTCCCTTTGGGTGCTTTGCCGTAAGCATGTGATGTGGGGCTCATCCTTACATAATTCGCAAGTGCAGAATAGGACATTGTTTAATCAAGGGACTGCTGTGATAGTTTGGGGGAAGAGGGGGAGGCAAGCAGGAGGAGGGAAGCTTGGAGGGGGTGGTTTAGCAATAACTCAGAAGCCGCTCAGCTTCCAGAGGATGATGCAACAGAATCACACACTCTCTCTCTCTCTCTCTCTCTCTCTCTCTCTCTCTCTCTCTCTCTGTGTGTGTGTGTGTTTATTTGGGAGGTTTTTAGACAGTTGGGGGGGGGAACGTAGTTCCTTTTTGTTTTAAGAAGCTGCCTTGAACAGAGTCAGACTGTTGGTTCATCTAGCTCAGTATTGTCTACACTGACTGGCAGCAACTGTCCAGGGTTTCAGGCAGGCGGCATTTTCATCTCACCTGGGACCTTCTGCATGCAAAGGAGATGCTCTGCCATTGCCCTGTAGTCCTGGAAGGTTCTAGTCCTCATGGATCTAAAATAATTTTGTAGTTGTTGTTTAGTCGTTTAGTCGTTTCCGAGTCTTCGTGACCCCATGGATCAGAGCACGCCAGGCACTCCTGTCTTCCACTGCCTCCCGCAGTTTGGTCAAACTCATGTTGGTAGCTTCGAGAACACTGTCCAACCATCTCGTCCTCTGTCGTCCCCTTCTCCTTGTGCCCTCCATCTTTCCCAACATCAGGGTCTTTTCCAGGGAGTCTTCTCTTCTCATGAGGTGGCCAAAGTATTGGAGCCTCAGCTTCAGGATCTGTCCTTCCAGTGAGCACTCAGGGCTGATTTCCTTCAGAATTGATAGGTTTGATCTTCTTGCAGTCCATGGGACTCTCAAGAGTCTCCTCCAGCACCATAATTCAAAAGCATCAATTCTTCGGCGATCAACCTTCTTTGTGGTGTCTAGCTCAGTACAGATTTTATTTGCTTGGCTCTCTCACCCTCCACATTCCCAAAAACTTCCTGGCCCTGAGACCAGATCTCTTGCTGGCTTCATTCAGAGACGGCTGCTGTTTTTCTCCACCGGCTTGATGACCTACTTTGCATCTTGTCTGAGCCCGTTTTTGGAAGTGACACCCTAGCTTTCTTCTTCATGTGTCTGATTACTTTAGTAGAGCATATATTGTTCCCTTAGGTGTGCAGACACATATTTCTTTGCATCTCTGGGGAGTGCCAACATTGACCAAAAGTGATGTGTTTGTTTGAATTATATATTTGTTTCTTTTCTTTTTTTGCTTAATTAAGAGCTGTGAGTCATTCCACCTGCCCGAGTGGGTGAATTAAGCAGTGGGGGGCAAGTTTTTCCTGTGTACATCATCACTCAGTGCATAGTTAAACGATGGAACTCACTCCCGCCAACCAAGATGGCTTTAAAAGAGAATTGGACATATTGATGGAGGAAGATAAGACTTTCAGTAGCTACTAGCCCTGATGGCTATGCTTTGCCTACATAGTTGGAGGCAGTATAATTAATTAATTAATTAATTAATTGTGTGAACTGCCCTTCACCCACATATCACAGGGCAGTTCAATAAAAACAAGAACTATAACAGAAACAAACCAATAACCCTCCTCCCACAAATATATTTAAAATGTTAATCAGCATTCCCCAAACAGAGAGCCACCACAGAAAAGGCCTATTCTTGTGTTGCTTCCCTTCATACATCACATGGAGGATGCAAAAAGGCCTCACATGTTGAACACAGAGTGAGAATGGTATACATGGGGAGAGGTGGTCCTTGAGGTATTGCGGTCCTGAACTGTTTAAGGCTTTATAGGTAAAAACCAGCACTTTGAATTTGGGCTCAGAAACTAATTGGCAGTCGGTGCAGTTGGGCAAGGATCGGTGTCATATACTCAAGCTGTCTTGGCCCAGTGAGCAACCTGACCACCAAATTCTGCACCAGCTAAATTTTTCCAGCCTCCTTCAGAGGCAGTCCTAAGTATAACGTGTTGCAATGAACGCTCCTGAGTTGCTTACTTCCCAATGATGCTTCTGATCACCAGGTGCTGGAAGCCAGTGGCAGGCAAATTCTGTTTCCAGTTTTGCCCTTCCTCTGAGTTCTCCAAGGGTATCTGGCTAGACATTGGCAGGAGACAGATGGGGGAAGTAGATGAACGTTTGCTCAAACCCAGCATTTAAATTTGCATTTACAGATAAACCTAACAAAATCGCTTTCTCCAAAACAGTACCCCCTGCCTGCAGGTGTCTGGGAATGAACCTGGGACCTTCCGCATGCAAAGCAGATGCTCTGAGCCTGAGCTGTCAGCGGGGAGCACACAGCTTCCAAAGTGTTGGGGCTGGGGCTTCTCAGGAATCTGCGCAACCCACTTCCTGGCCTTTATGATGGGTGTCTTGGGAAATGTTCCCATCCACCTTAACGCCTCCTCCCCCACATCTGCACTTGGTAAAGTTGAAAGTGCAAACATTTAACTCCCAAGACTTTTGCTTCCTAAACTCTGCTGGAGCGGCAAAAGCTGGCTGGCGGCAGTTTGGGGATATGAGCCTCTCAGCCGTTCTCCTTTTCAAGACCACAGGTTTCAGTTTTGCGTTTCAATTCTTTGCCCATTTTGGGGAAACAGCCTCTCTCTCTCTGGCTCACGAGGCTCCCAGAACCTGCCCCCATTTATCTTCCTTTCCCCCCCCCCCCTTCGTCACTAGCTCAAAAGCTGCTCCTGAGCTTTAGATATCCTTATTGGGTCACTCGGTGTTTGTTCTTGAAGTTTTTAGAAAGCTGGGGGGTGGAAAGGAAATCTTCTGGCAGGAAGTTGTCTTGAACTGAGTCAGACCATTGATCCATTTAGCTCAGTATTGTCTGCACTGACTGGCAGCTGCTCTCCAGGGTTTCAGGCAGGAGACCTTCCCAGCCATTGAGGATTGAATCCAGGACCTGGTGCATGCAAAACAGGTGCTCTGAGCTACGGCTTTTTCCCTTAATGAAGATCTCTGTGCCCCACCTTGAGCTCCTTGGAGGAGTGGTGGCACAGATGGAAGTTAATAAATAAAGCCAAGTCTCTTCTTGCACTGGCATTTTAAAAGGGGCACACTTAGAAACACAAAACAGAGTTTGCAACTGAACAGCGAGAACAACAAGAATGTATTATAGGAACGGATGGTTCCTAATAGGAGTTATAGGAAAGGGTGGTTGTTTTTTCTCTCATCAAGCCTCAGTTGGTTAGAGCATAGTGCTGATAATGCCAAGGTTGCAGGTTTGATCCCAGCTGCATATCCTGCAATGCAGGGAGTTGGAGTAGATGATCCTCAGGGTCCTTTCCAACTATGATTCTGTGATCACAAACTATGATCACATAGCACTCCAGATGTTTTGGGACTACAACTCCCATCATCCCTGACCTCTGGTCCTGTTAGCTAGGGATGATGGGAATTGTAGTTCCAAAACATCTGGAGTGTCAAGGTTAGCCACCACTGACATAGGGAGAGGCTGTAGATCGGGCTGAGCCTCTGCTCTGCATGCAGAAGGCCCAAGTTTAAATCCGCAGCCCTGAAGAACCACTGCCAGCCGGCCTAAACAATCTTGAGTTAGATGAACCAATGGTCTGACTTGGTATTCGGCAGCTTTTTATTTATATCACTAGAAGCCAGCAGCAGTTCTCTTTTGCTGATTGCAGCTTCTGGGAGCTCCTGACCAGGCATTTAGTGGGTGAGTTTGAGGGGAGGCCCAGAGTGCTTTCCCTCTATTCCAGGGGTCAGCAAACTTTTTCAGCAGGGGGCCTGTCCACTGTCCCTCAGACCTTGTGGGAGGGCAGACTATATTTTTTTAGGGGGTGAACGAATTCCTACGCCCCACAAATAACCCAGAGGTGCATTTTAAATAAAAGCACACATTCTACTCATGTAAAAACACCAGGTAGGCCCCACAAATAACCCAGAGATGCATTTTAAATAAAAGGACACATTCTACTCATGTAAAAACACGCTGATTCCCGCACCATGCACGGACCGGATTTAGAAGGCGATTGGGCCGGATCCCACCCCCGGGTCTTAGGTTGCCTACCCATGCTCTATTCAGACAACAAATATTCCAACTAAACATCAGGAATAACTTTGTGACAGGCAGAGCCATTCAAAAGTGGAATGGACTACCTTGGAAGGTAGTGGGCTCTCCTTCTTTGGAGGTTTTTAAGCAAGGGTTGATCTGTCATGGATGTTTTAGTTGAGATTCTTGCACTGCCGGGGTTTGGATTAGATGACCCTTGGTGTCCCAACTCTACGATCATGTGATTCCACTCTGAAACTCAGGCTAAATAGCCTTTCCCTTTTTATGCCCCCCTCCAGACTTTACTGACCTGGTTTCCCCACCCCTTTTGTTCCAACACCTTTAAAATGGATCCTAGTCCAGCTAAATGTCAGTTTGGCACTTTCTGCTTGCACTCCCTCTAATAGCAAACTCAAGTTGTGAGGTGCCAATGGAAATAGTGGCAAAAAAAGAGGAAATTTTGGGGTGGAGGGAAGTGTTGTTAGCATGTTCAGCGGAACAAACGTCTTTACAAAGGAGGAGGAGGATTTTGATGGTGTAAAGGTCAAATGCAGTGTGAATGTAGGGAACTAACTGCCTTATACTTGTCTGTCTCTTGCTCAGTATTCTCCACACTGTCTAGCAGCAGCTCCCCAGGGTTTCAAGCAGGAGCAGTGAGTCACAAAGAGCAGCAACAGGGCTGCCTCCCCCTCCCTTGCTGGTATTTCTTCAGCATCAGTTGAAGCTCAGAGGCAGAGGCTGTGCAGGAAAAACAAGGAAGGCCTGTGGCAGGTCCGATACAGAGAGGCAGCAGGGAACCTCTTCTCTCTGACTGGTATTTCTGCAGTATCAGGAAGTGTCTGAATGATCAAAGAATCACACCCCCCTGAAGCCCAGAGGCAGAGGCTGTGTGAGAAAGGCAAGGGAGGTCCAGGGCAGGGTCCCACACAAGAGGCAACAGAGAGTGCCTCCTCTGCAGAAAGGCTCCCAGGAGACATTCACTGAGTCTATCCATTCCATGTGATTCTAATGGCTGCTGTCAGCCCGTCCGGAAAATCTTTGCACAAATATTTCCCCCCCACCAACCCCTTTTGTTTTAGCATTACCCGAACTCCTGCCTTGGCTAGGATTTTTTCACCCTGGAGCCTCCTGTCTTTATTTTTGTGCAACCTACTTAATGTTTTCTCCCCAGCTCTTCTCCCATCTGTTTCATTTTGGCTCTCTTTCCCTGCTCGCTGCCGGCATCTGAGCTAGGTTTTTCTCCTCCCACCTGTGGCCCAGATGCCCTCTCTTCCTGTCTTTGCCACAGAGGCCTTTCACCAGAGCCTAAAAAAACACATAAGGATAAAGGTGAAGGGAGTGCCTCTGAGCACCTACAGAATTATCAGTTGGAGGCTGCTCCATCGGAGCATGTTGTGCACTGCCCCCCCCCACTCTGCCCTCAGCCAGCCCCTATCTACTTGTCTTCTTACAACCGGGTAGCAGTACCAGTGGTCAGGGATGATGGGAGTTGTAGGCCAAAAACATCTGGGGACCCAAGGTTGAGAAAGGCTAAGGTGACTGTGCCTGCCATTGGCTCTGGCGCCACCTACTGGTGGCCTCCATGCTTTCTGCACCACCAGCCCCAATGAGGCTAAAAGTGAGGAGGGAACCTCTGAGCGTATGCGTAATTATTAGCATCAGCTGGAGTCTGGTCCAATAGGGCAAACGGGACACTGCCCCACTACTGTTGCCAGACCTCCAGGTCTGACCTGAAGTCTCCATGTTTACCTGGCTCCCTCAGGTGGAGGGCTTGAATCTCTAGATAGGCAAGAGGAGGGACAACAACAACAACAACAGCAACACAATTATTAATAAGACTCTGCATGCAGCTTGCAAGCTTCAGTAGCTGGCTGCAGATTATAACAGAGACATTTTGCAGGGGCTGGGTTGCCCCCCTCCTTTCCTCTCCCAGTTAACCTCCTTCTCTAGGCCCTTCCCCTGTGACATCCCCAGGGGCCGCCCCTAGGTCTTACTTACAACCAAACAGATAGTGGCTTTGCCTGTCATTGGCTCTGGCACCACCTACTGGAGGTCTTCCTGCCTTCTGCCCCACCAGTCCAATGAGAGCCAGCCAGCGTTGATAATTACAGCGTTGATAATTACAGGCAACGGGGGGTGGGGGGAGCTCCCATTGCTTGGTCCCAGCTCCTGCCCACCTAGCAGTTCGAAAGCACGTCACAGTACAAGTAGATAAATAGGGACCGCTCCAGCAGGAAGGTAAACGGCGTTTCCGTGCACTGCTCTGGTTTGCCAGAAGCGGCTTTGTCATGCTGGCCACATGACCCGGAAGCTGTACGCCGACTCCCTCGGCCAATAATGCGAGATGAGCGCCGCAACCCCAGAGTCGCTCACGACTGGACCTAATGGTCAGGGGTCCCTTTACCTTTACCATTTTGCGTGGGGGTTCCGTTCCCGGCCCCTGTGTGTCAACAGTGCATATAAGCGCCCCCCGTTCCCTCCACCCCCATTCCTCCCTTTTTGTGATATGTTGAGTGAGTCACTTCCGGGTGTAGCGCACATGTATGATTGTGCATCTTTTGGACGCATATTAATCAGTCTTTGTCTGTATTAGATTAATTATCTGGTTGCTACAGTGCTTGTTGTTTGTTTAACCCACCTTTTTCTCCAGGGAGCTCAACATGGCATACGTTGTTCTCCCTCTGCTAGAAAGGTGTGTGTGTGTGAATGTGTAAAAATGAACCTACAGTATAGAGGTGAAATTTGCATCAATTGCTCCACCCACTCTTTCTTCTGGACCCACCCACCCCCGGCATGTGGCCCCTGAACGGGGTGGGTGGGGGGTTGCCCAGAAGAGATTGAAAAGGGTTCTCCACTCCTGCTCTCAGGAGTGAGGCATCTCAAAGGCTTCTCAGCAGCCATTCAGAAATTTGATTTCCAAGCTCAAAGTTAGCTGGACTTTTCCTCCTCCCGCTTCTCCAGCAAAAGACTGTGTTGTTGTACCTCAACCAAAAGGCAGCCTGCCAAAACTGTAGTTCCGTCTCCGAGTAGATAAACAAGACAGGGACCGGGAGAGGCAGACACACAGGGAGGCTTCAAAAATAAACTAATGATAAAAACAGGCAGGTAGTGGGGGGAAGGAGAGGGTTTCTCCACTCCCGCTGAATCACTCTCTCGGCATCTTTTCCTTTCAGCGTTTGCCCAAAGGGTCTTGGCCCAGTGGCAGAGCACCTGCCTTGCATGCAGAAGGCCCCAGGTTCAATCCCCAGCATCTCCCAAGTACTGCTGGCTGAAACCCCTGGAGAACCATTGCCAGGCAGTGTAGATAACACTGAACCTGATGGACCCTAAGGCAGTACAGTATAAGGCGGCTTCCAATGTTCTATGCATATTATTGTAACAGTAATAAACAATAGGATAATGAAAACATTTCATATTAATAAAAATGCAATCAAATTGAACATACCACTGATAATCCATAACAAGGACTAACAATAAAGGGGGACTCACTCTTTTCAGGCGGAATTCCATCACATACCAGCAAATTCAGGTTGCTCAATCAAAGCAGATTAGTTGGTTGCCTTAAAAAACGATTGTTTTATTTTATCTTTAACACTGTTTACAGGAGGCACATGGAACACAACTATGGCAATCCTCCGAAATGTGCACTGTGTCTGGCAAGTATCATGCACCATGCCAGTGGTATGATACAGGATTAATTCCCCAGGTCACCAAAGTCTCTGAGACTTTTTTCTTTTTCTTCCAGGCACGGCAGCAAGCTCAGCTCCGCCATCAGATGGCTGAAGAGAGCAAAGCGGAATACTCCTCCACATTACAGAGATTCAACCATGAGCAGCATGACCATTATCATACCCACATCCCTAACATCTTCCAGGTGAGAACCCCTCTAGCAACCCACTTTCTCCATCTCTTAGGTTATGCCCACATCTTGCATTTAAAGCACACAGCTTCCCTCTGCCCCCCAAAAATTCCTGCTTTCCCCTCACAGAGCTATAGTTCCCAGTGTTCTGAACAAACAACAGTTCCCGTTTTAAGTGTATTTTAAGTGTATGATGCAGATGTGACCTCAGTGACTTATACTTGTTTTTGCTCTGTAATTGCCTTCTGAGCCACCGCCTCATCATGGCAGTTTATATCTAAGATAATTGAAAACATACACATACACACAAACAAACAAACATACATTTTAAAGCAAGACTAAAATCTTAATGAGCAGACACTTATGGTAAAACCCGATTTATCCAGCTGGGAAAGCCTGCATCCAACTAAGCCCTACTCAGAGTATACCCATTGAAACAAATGAAATGGAGCTAGCCATGCCCATTAGTTCCAGTGTGCTTACTCTAAGGAGAATTAACATAGGATCTATCCCAGTGCAAATGGGCTAATCTAATTGAATGGATCGTCCTTGCAAGGGCTGATGGGAGTTGTAGTCCAACAATGTCCAGCGGGCACCATGTTGGCTATCATTATATATTCAGTTCTATGTGTTGCTTTGCCTGCCGCACTCCATGATATTAGCTGTCAGCTGTGGTGTGGGGCAGTGCTGGAATGGTGACATTCTGATTGTTCCGTGTCTACTGCCTTGAAACATCTAGCCAAGGCCACAGTGGCATGGATATCTGCTGCTGCCCCCCCGGGGGGGCATAGTGGCTCTTCCACTTGTCTAGGGATGAAGTAGCCCCTTGGTGGTGGTGGTGGAGGAGATCTCAGGGTGGCTGGATGAGCCCATAGCTATTGTTCAAGGAAGCTGGATGGTGACATCACCGTTTCTCATTCCGTTGCCACCTCTGTTCTGCAGCTGTGAGATGAGCAAAAAATATTTGCATTGTTATGGGGCGGGTTGGTGTCAGCTGAAAACAGGAACTGTCCCCCACCCCACAGCATGTGCTTGAATTTGATTTTGCAAGTCTCAGGCCTCAGTAATGTATGAACTGCATCAGATACATTATCCTTCAAGGCTGAATGTTCGCTGCTGGTGGTTGTTTTTAATGTCACAGACTTAATTCTATTTGTGGATGCCACCTAATGGCCAGGCTGCAGTGCCCAACCTGGGAAATATGCTTCTGGGCATGTGCAGAGAGGATGCCTTGCAGTCACCTCAGGAGGTTGGGCTGCCCAGCTGCCTTTGTTGCAGCTGAAATGGGCAATTGTTTTCCCCATTTACAAATACCCTATATACTCGAGTATAAGCCTAGTTTTTCAGCACATTTTTTGTGCTGAAAAAGCCGCCCTCGGCTTATACTCGCGTGAGGCAGGCAGTGGCTCCTATGAAGCTTTCCCAGGTTTTTTGTGGTAAAATTGGGTGCCTCGGCTTATATTCGGGTCGGCTTATAGTCGAGTATATACGGTAGATTGTTTGCTTGTTTTCCCCACAGTGTGTCATGAAATGATTAAGGACAGCAGAAATGTAAAGTAGGGGCAAGTGGGAACCAAGCAGGTACATGGAAATCTTCAGAGTAAAAGTATTTTCTGGGCTTAAAGATGAACAGATCAATCATATCAGATCAATCACCCTTAAATATGGATGAATTTTTTATGAGGACCTTTTCTTTTTAATTGCAAACTGATACAAAAATTGGAAGAATGAACTTAAGATTGGAAGAATGAATGAAACTTTTGTTGTGTATTGAAAAATGATAAACTGAATTGATAGATTCTCCTATCCCTAGGTTAGCCTGATTATTGCCCACTTTGTGCAATGGGTTAGACAAACCTAGAAGGGATTAGCTTAGTGTAATGTCTGCGCATGGAAAACTGGGGCTTATCCTTTTGCCCTACCTTTTGCCCCGTTTTTTTCCAGAGAGAGGTCCGCGATGTAATGCTCTGTGTCTGAGTGTTTGTTTGCCCAGAGCTTTCCCTGTGAAAACCCACTCTTTAAAGCTGAATCAGAGCAAACGCCAATTCTAGTTTCCAGCAGATTAATGTTTGCTCCAATTGAGCTTTAAAGAGCGGGTTTGCATGGGGAAAGCTCTGAAGCCAAAAACGGGGGAGGCACTGGGACACAGCAGTGCTTTAAATTGCAGACTGCCTGAAAAGAGCAGAGGAAAGTTAAGTGTGGATAAGCCCCTGGCTTGCTTCTCCCTAGCAAGGCACGATTGCTAGTCAGCTTTAACATCTATTTGGTTTCAGCAGCATTTCCTTCACCTCTGCAAGAGGCAGGCATATTTATTATTTATTCATTTGATTATTTATTTAGAGCATTTGTACCCCCTCTTCAGCCAAAAGGGCTCCCAGGAGTGGCTTATGCACAGTCAATTAAAACAAGACATCCCCTTTCCTCAGGCTTATAATGTATAAAAACAAAATGACACAGAAGGGAACGGGCAGGGAGGTCAGAGGAGAAGATCACACCCAGGGACCAGTTCTTAAACACCTGTTCTGACAGTAATCACTTGGCACAGGCTGTAATGTGAGCAAGCTGCCCCACCTCCTGCCTGGGACACTTAAAAGGAGGAGCTGCTATTTAAGTACTTATTCTTGCTCTGTCTTAACATTTTTGTGCAGAACAATTTGTTGCCTTTAGGGGAAGAAATTGTATGCATTTTAATACTTTTGAAATATTAGCTCAATTTGTATTGTATTGTATTGTATTGTATTGTACTGTACTGTATTTGCATGGCTATGTTTGTGTCTGTATTTGTGTTGGGATGCCTGTTTTGGCCAAAAGGTGGCACATTAATAAATAGTAACGTAACATCACAGTTCAGGGGCAGAAGGTGGAGCTGGGCTTGGCTAACGGAATGAGCCCTTCTGAGGTTATCTGATGGGGTGGCTGAGGGAGAGGAGGCCTGGTGCAGCTAGTTCTCCAGCTTATTCTTTTGACTACCAGAAGAAAAACATTGAGTGAGCTTTATTATTATTATTATTATTATTATTATTATTATTATTATTAGAAATCTGGAAAATCTATATGGAAAATCTATCCGTGGGTCCTTCTGAGAATTGTTATGTCATTGCCCTGAACCCAACTCTCTGGTGGGTTGAAGTTCAAAAAGAAATATGTCACTTGGAGTTGCAGGTCAAAGTCGTGGAAATTCATGGCTTTGATTCATACCCTTCCCCATGCTTGTTCTGCATCCTGTTTTGCTGAGGGGTTAACCCTTTTTTGTTTTTTATTGTCCTGCAAAAGGTATCACCCTTGTTTCTCCTTTTTGCCTCCAATCCTATCGGCACTCGTCACTTGAGTTTGCTATTTTGAGGGAGCGATGACATTGGCCTACCTTGCAGGGTGGTTGGGAGGATTGCAAGCGAGATAATGTACATGAAATGCTTTTCACACATTGGAAGCACTGTATTAATGCTGATTCTTACACTTACAGAAAATTCAAGAAATGGAGGAGCGGAGGATAATCAGGATAGGCGAATCCATGAAGACCTTTGCGGAGGTGGACCGGCAGGTGATCCCTATCATTGGAAAATGCCTGGATGAGATAACAAAAGCAGCTGAATCCATTGATCAGAAGCATGTGAGTTCAACGTTTCTTTTTAAGAAACACAGCTGCTGAATTCTCTGTCAAATTGGTATTCAGGGATGCTTGATGGAGAAAGGTGATCGGCCTGGACCTGGTTGGCTTTTATTTATTTTATTTTGAAATAAAAACACAGCAGCGGTAGGGTATGACCAGCTTAAAATTAGTGCTTTGCCCCTATCCCCAAATGGAAAATAGGTCTGCCACCAAATTTGATCACTTGCCTCTAGCCTTATACTACTTAAGTCACATATTACCCACCCTACACTCCCTCCCCCCTTCCTGGTCTCTTCTTCCTCCCCCCCCCCCCCCGTAGCATCTCCAACAAGATGGAGAGGATGACACAGCTGACGAGGGCCCCTCCCCGCAGTGACCACCAAGTGAACCTGTGTGGGATCTGCCCCCACCCTCCCCGCTATGCCAGGGGCAGGCGAAGATCAATTTGTTCTGGGTTTCTGACTTCCTGTTTTTGACATCTATCCCTTTCTGCTGGAGAAAAGGGACTGGCTATTTTTAGCTCCATTGTAGTGGAAGGATGTTTGGATTGTTGAGGGAAGTATTTAGGTGGGGGGAGAGCAATTAAAAAGGAGTTCTAAAGGTTGGGGAATCAGAGGACGAAGACGCCATGGCCCCCAAAACCCCAGAATTTTATTATCGTTTGACATGTTTACTATTTCAGTTTTGATCTCTGACTTTCTCTCTTCCTCTCTCCAACACTTCCTCCCCCCCATGGGTGCCACATGTGGGTTCCACATCTAGCATGCTTGTGGCTGTAGCTCTGCCCTCCACATCCTACTGGGAACAGGATGAAGGGAGAAATAAGCTTTCCGTGGGGCGGGGGGGGGGGCGCTAAGCAGGAAAACGGTTGTGCCATACCCTGCCTTTCCGGGAAATTATAACACCTGTGGTTGGGGTGGAGTGGGGAGAAATTCAGTTCAGGACCAGGTTGCATTTAAAAAGTGAACCTTCCTAATTTATACTTTTTGAAACAGTAAGCAGACTGAAATGCAGTTTTGCCAACCAAGGATTGTGTGCAAAAATGCAGGTATATATACTTGGCAACCCTGCATGCAAAAATGTGTATATGAAAATAATTTGCACTAAAATGCTGAAGAATTTTCACAAGGACTTTAATAAAACAGATGTGGAAATATTGAGAATAAGATTGGAAAAATGAAAAACGGAAAGAAACTGAAAATGACAGATTTACCCATCCCTAGTAATCAAACCAGTGTCAAGCAACTTTTCAGAATCTCAGGCAGAGGCCTTCAGGTCCATTTACCTGAGGATCACGCATGGGACTATGTGTATGCAAAGCATATCCAACAGTTTGGGTCCAGAATATCTCCACCTGATCCCTTATATCCCTGCCTGGTCCCTGAGGTCTTTTGGGGAGTTTTTGTGGTTTAGATTCACAGGTGGCATTCACCAGGAGCCGTGCTGCGTTCAGTATTGTGGGCCCAATTTTGTGGAACTCCCAGCTGAAATGAGAAAGGCTCCTTCCTTCCAGCACCTACTGAATATTTTTCTCTTTTTTTATTCCTGCAGACATTTTAATGGAATTCTAATGTTTTCACTCATTTTAGACTTTCATTGTATTGAGTGTTCTTTTACTTCACTTAGAGATGTCTGTAACTAATTGGTTTGTAAATTGCAGAATTTTTTATTGAAACTTATCTTTCTGGGGAATTCAAGGGCTGTGAGATTTCCAAGACAGACAATCCCAGAAGCTTTGAGTTTCCATCAGAGGAGTTCCATGTCACAAACTTTTATCAAGAAAGTCTGTGATACTGCATTCTGGCAACTACAATCCTCTGTGCATCATTGGACTGGTTTGCCAGAAGGTGCCGCTGCTGAGCTGGTCTTCTCTGCTTGAGCACCACTAGTGGCTGGAGTGTGGTACTGCATCTTCTAGTTCAGCAGCCATCATGACACAAGTAGACCAATAGGACTCCACTTGGATGTACATAAGCACTCAGACTGGCTCCTCACTTTGAGTTTTCATGAAGGCCAGCTCTGCCTCCATATTGACTGTGTACAGTGAACTTACTAGTTCTTTCTGGTACACCACTTATCAATGGCATTAACAAAAAAAACAAATTATTAGCATTGTTTTCTGTGTTGTCCTGATCGTTTCAGGATTCCCAGTTGGTGGTAGAAGCCTTCAAATCTGGGTTCGAGCCTCCAGGCGATGTCGATTTTGAGGACTTTACCCAGCCAATGAAACGCACCGTCTCTGAATCCAGCCTTTCAAACTCCAAAGATGGGAAGCCAGAGTCCAGATTCAGCAGCAAGTCCAAGGGCAAGTTGTGGCCGTTCATCAAGAAAAACAAGGTACCGGATTTTTTCCCCCTCCAAATTTCGGCTTACTGTAGTTGTGTCAGTAGCTTTGTCGTTTGCTACTTGTGTGTTACTTTGTAATCCCAGCAGTGAAGACTTTTTTCTTCTCTCTTTTCTCTTTCTTTTTCATTAGAAATTAGTTTCTAAGAACTAATAGCTGATGTCTTGTAATTTATTGTAATATTTTTAATTTATTGGATTTTGCTTTAATTTGTAAAGTTTTTTATGATTTCTATGTACTTTAAAAAATATATTGTGTTGCCTTTTATTGTTTTTAAAGCTGTTTTCTTCAGCTCAGTTTTGTTTGAGTTGTCATGTCTTTGCCATGGTGGTTTTTAGTTTCCCGTTCAATCCCAAAGAGTTGCTCTCTGCTTTCATTGTCTCATGCCTGCCTGTTGCCCTCTGATCACATCGCTCATCCCTTTCCAGCTAATTAACAACATGCCTGTCTCCTTTTTATTGCATCCCTGATGCCTGTCTCTCTGTTGCTTTTCCACAACATAACTGAACTCATGGGATGCAACCTTCTTTTTCTTTTTAAAAACCTGCTTGATCAGGTCTTATTATTCCAAACATCTGCTCCAACGTATGTACCAACAATGGCCATGTGATGCTGTTAGGCCACTCGCAGTTTGCCATGCTACACAGTCAGCCTTGTGGACAAGGATACGAAAGTTATTCATCTATAATCTGTTCTTAGCTCATCTGCCCACATGTGTCTGTTAACTCATTGGTTCCACATAAGTGCTAGTTTGCCAGAGCTTTCCTAAATAGCCATGTCTTCCTTGCTCATGGCAGTTGACTTGGGCAATAAGTGTTGGCACACAAGTACATCAGGCCCCTCCATCTGTGGCCTGGGCAGCAAATGTTTTGGATTACCCTTTGTAACTCATTTCCCATTCATTTACATTTCCTGCCGGCCTGCGTAACTTTCTCCCCATTTGTATTTACTGTTTCTCTTTTTCCCCATCGATGCATGAAGGCATGCTGTCTTGAAGTCCCATTGTATTCAGGGGGTGTGTGACTAACAGGATCCTTCTGTTTGATCGGATTCCTTTCCTCCTACCAAGTCCCCTGAAGTTCAAGAGTGGGTTAGAGAGTACGCATTTCTGTGTCCTTGATCCTCCCAGCTCTAGGCTATTAGTCGCAAACAGTGCTATTTCAGACTCCCAGTCTTCAGGGAACCTTTCCCCATGCCAGGGTGTCTGTTTAGAGAAAAGGCAAGTAAGAGGTAACATGATGCAGAAATTAATAAAATTACACATGGCATGGAGAAAATGGAGGGAATAAAAGTTTTATTCTCCCCTTCTCCTAACACTAGAACTTGTGGGCATCCAATGAAGCTGAATGCTGGAACATTCGGGACAGATGGAAGAAAGTCCTCCTTCAGGCTGCACAGTTAAACTGCGGAACTCCCTTCCACAGGAGGCAGCGATGGCCAATTTGGATGGCTTTAAAAGAGGTTCCCCATGGGAATCTGGTTGACCACTGTAAGAACAGGAGGCTGGGCTAGATGGGTTCCCTTTAGGCTCTTCTTATATTGGTGAACTTGTGGACATATGTCACAGAACTCCCACTGAGGAGTCTGGGAAGTAGTCTAGGGCACCCTGTTCACACAGAGCCCTGCCCAGGCCCATGTGGATGGAGGTCACAGCCTCCAGAACACATCCAGCCCCTCTCCCACCCAGATCTCTTCCAGTGAAGAAGTATGTGATATTTCATTTAGGAGTCCCTAATAAGCTTCTAAGAACCACCTGGGTTTCCTGATGTCGACTGATCCAGCTGGCAGGCATCTCCCTCCACACCCACATGGAAACATGAGCCAAGGAATGGGGGGGGGGGTGAATTCAGTCCTCATTTTAAGTGCAAACTTTCAAAAATTGAGCTTTCTAAAGCAATATGTAAATCCAAATGCAGCCGTCCTTCGTAATTCATGCCTGCAAATTTTGTGATGCTCAAGTTCTCTGGCTCAAGTAACATGTGTAAAAATGTGTGTGGTGTGGTGAAGTGTGCATGAAAATGCATCAGTCGGTGAAAGTAGCATGCAAAGTTGCATTATATTAGAATCATAAAGTTGTAGAGTTGTAAGGGGCCCAAAGGGTCGTCTAGTCCAACCCCCTGCAATGCAGGAACCACAGCTAAATGATCCCTGACAGATTAGGGCAAATTCCTTTGCAAAAAAAAAACCATACTGTCAGAGAAAATTGCCTTAGCTTAGGATAAATTCAAACAAAATACTGATGAATTGTAATGAGGACTCTCTTTTTTTATTAAAAAGAAAGTAAAAAGTCACAAACTGATTTGGAAATGTACAGAAATGAAAAGATAGCCCCCCCCCCACAAAGAAAAAGAGAGAAAAGAGAAACGTAAAGCAACCAGAATTGACACATCCACCCATCCCTGCTTGCCCCATCCTCATCTGCCTGCCAGAATTTGATGTAAAGAAATGCACTGAGGGTTTTTTTAATCCTTTGAGAGGAAGTGTGGGGTATAAATTTGTTTGTTTGTTCGTTGCATTTATCTCACACCTTTTCCTCCCAGGAGCTGAAGGGTGCTCTTACATGGTTCTCCCCCTCCTTGTTTAATCCCCATAACAACCCTGTTGGGTAGCTTGGGCTCAGAGGCAGTGACTGCCCCATGGTCACACCCAGTGAGCTTCTTGGCTAGGAGTAGGATTCGAACCATGGTCAACACAGGTCCCAGTCTAGCACTCTTAACCACTGCGACACGCTGGCTCTCAAATAACAAATGAATTAAATAAAATATGAGCTTTCCACAGTTTCATCTTGCCCGCCATCTAAGAATCTCAAGGTCCTGCAATGGCGCGTGGGTTTATCCCGTTTGTACCTTTTTACAACAGCCCTGTGAGGTGGAGAGGGCCAAGAGGGAGAGGGTGTGTGACTTGCCAAGGCCTCACGGTGAACTTCATAGCTGGGTGAGAGATTTGAAAGTGGGGCCCCTGGTAGCTTTGCCGTATGACGCATCGTCTTTTCCATAGAGGGGAATCGCTTGTACTTCGAGATAACAAATTCTTAATGAATCCAGTTGTATAATCAGGGCTAGGGAAATGGGCTGTGGAAGGGAATCTCCTAATTTTTTCTTCGCTTCACCCACTCATATTGTTTGCATGTGGCATGATGAGGATTTCTGGCAGCGCAGGGTGCGGGTGGGGAATGCCGTGCATTAACTCTTTGCATTGACCACTTACTAAAACTCATTTTCCCCCCTATTACATGCTCCTTTAATAACACAAATCTTTTTTTATTGTTAAAAACAATCACCTTCCCAACCCTTGATCCTTCCCTTTATAATATATATATATATATATAAATTTTATTTGGGGGCGGGGAAACCATGGCTTTTCTTTTTTAAAAAAAAAATGCTTTTGAAACGTTGCTTTTTTGCATTTTTGGGTTCATTTCTGTTCGGTTTTCTTTTGCGGACGTGCTTTTTTTTCTGGGTTTGTTTTGTAACCGTTTTTTTCCCCTTTTTTAATTCTATCACTTCTCCATCTCTTATACGTAGTTTATGTCCCTTTTAACATCCCCCCATCAGCCCCCTCCTCCGCCCCCTTCTTCTTCTGCCTCACCTTCCGCTGTTCCTAATGGCCCCCAGTCTCCCAAGCAGCAAAAGGAGCCCCTCTCCCACCGCTTCAACGAGTTCATGACCTCCAAACCCAAAATCCACTGCTTCCGGAGCCTAAAACGCGGGGTAAGTTTGCTTCTGGGTGTGTCTCTGTCTGTCTCTTTCTTGGGCACCTAAATTGCACATCCAATCATGACTTCTTTGAGTAACTGAATCTGTTTTTCCTACTGCATCCATCCCCCCCCCTTTTCTTTCCCGTGCGTCTGTCTATATGTTTTTAATGCATACCATACAAGTTCTCGTCACACACAACCTGCACATTTAAAGCACATGGCTCACCCCTCTTAAGAATCCTGGGAACTGTACTTGTCCCCTCAACAGGGCCCAGCACCCTCAACAAACTACAATTCCCATGATTCTTTGCGGGGAAGTGCGCATTATATGTACGGAGCGGATGTGACCTTTGAGAAAAAATTTTAAGCTGCTGTCAAAAACCCCCACAATGAAACCACAATGCAAATATGTGGCTCTGGACTGCAGTTGATTCAACGATCCAAGTGCAGCCAATTTGGAGAGAAAACAGAAGGCATGTCCAGGAGCATTTTTTATTTCACGTAACACCATGAACCTTTAATTGGCAGGACTCTGCCGCAGAAAATTCCCCAAAGAAGAGTTTGCATGACTTAAAGGCCACATCTTAAGCCAGGCATTTAGAGCACACCAAACTACCATATTTTTCCGTGTATAACATGCCCCTGTATATAAGACCCCCCCCCCATTTTGGGGGACTCAAAATTAAGAAAATGGGGGGAGATTGCCCCCTTGCATAACACTGCCCCCCCCCGTTTTAATATTATTTTTTAGTAAAAAAAAAAAAAGAGCCTAGTCTTATACATGGCAAAGTATGGTACTTTACATCATGGCTTCTTCCACTAAAGGATCCTGAGAACTGTAGTTTGTTAAGGGTGCTGCGATTCGTTAGGAGGCTCCTATTCCCCTGCAAAAGCTACAATTCCCAGAGTGGTTTAACAATCCCACTGGGAACTCTGGGAATTGTAGCTCGGGGAGGGAAAATAGGGTTCTTCTAACAACTCTCAGCACCCTTAATAGACTTCAGTCCCCAGCAGAGACACCAACTTGAATAAAACATTTGGGGGGCCCAGGTGAGCCCTGCCCCCAATCCTAGTAACAGATGTACCTAGTGCTGGTGAAGGTTCCCTCCCACCCCACCCCACATTTTATCCCCCAAACAGCTCTGTGAGATTGGTCTCAGAAGCAACAACTGGTCCAGGGATACTCTGAATAAAAAAGGGACTTGAACCCAACTCTCCTCAAGCCCAAATTTCTAGGCCTCTGGTTGCCTCCCTGCACCTGCCCAAAATCAACAAGGGCTGGCTGCAAAATTATGCATTCGCCTGCTTGGGCATATTTTTAAGACTCACCTTATTTCTGTGACAGTAAGTTGTTTTAAATTGCTTTTTAATATTGTGTTTTAATGGTTGGGGCCTTGGTGTAAAGGGCAGATCAACAACAACAACAGGTGGGGAGCTTTACTCTGCTACTCATCTGAACTAGGTGCTTCTAAGTTTTTTGGGGGGTTTTAATGATCCTCACTCATTCCAGCAGAGCTCCGTGAACCTGCAGTTTTCATTCTCTCTTTCTCTCTCTGCTCCATTCACAAGGGCCGTAAGAAATGATGTCAGATGGTTTTGCCCAGTCCCAGTTCCCTTGCCATCCAGCAACCCTTTTACAGGTTTACAAGTTGGGAAACAAAGTCCAAATGTGGAAAAGAAAGAAAATACCCATCACTGGGGTGTGGGGGGCTGCCCCCTCAAATATTTTATGGGGGACCTGGGCCTCTAGGAGTTGGCACCTATGGTTCCCAGCATCCTTTGGGAGAAGCCATGGCTGTTTAAAGTGGTATGGTAATGCTTTAAATGTGCAGATCTTGCTTTAATGCGCCACTTAATTCTTTTGGGGTCACGAAGAGTCGGACACGACTAAACGACTAAACGACAATTCTTTTGTTTACACCTGATGGAGTTTCCCCCCTCCTTTTGACTTGAGTTGAGTCAGATCATTCCTGTACTGAGTGGGTGGATTCCTTTGCCACCATGAAAGCAAATTGCCATGAGCCAGACTGCCAGTGAACAAAATTGACTCTTCATTTGAATTTTTGTGGTTTTCATTCCGTGGAAGTTCTTGATGTGATTTCCCTTTCCTTCTCACTGTGTAATTAACTCTTCACTTCACACCAGGAATGTTACTTGATCATCACCTTGTTTCATTTTATATATGTGTGTATGTGCATATAGCCAATAGTAGCCCTCAGGTTGTGTAGATATCCCACCTTAATACTCTTGCAATCCAGCTGTAGTGCTTCTTTCATCTGTGTTTGTGTACAGTTGGTATATAAGATATATAAATCAAAGTGTTTAGCCTGTGAAATTTTATTTTATGTCCTGGTTTAAATTATTGCAGTTAAATTTCGGTGGGGGAGGGGTTGCCCTTCATATTGTGTACATACTCACTGTTCTTATAAATGGAATGATTTTGCTGATTCATGGGGCTAACTGGGTTTAAAGGGCTGACTTTCCATGTTGTGATCTAACAACTCCACAGCACACTCTTGAGTCCCATCCGTGCTGGAAAATATATCCTGGAAATCATGTTCCATCTGGAAAATCATGTGGTCATTCCACTTCAGACCACAAACCCATAATTGAATGTCCTACTGCATCGAAGACTCCCTGCCTGTAGAAAGCTAGCAAGGAGGTCGTTTTTTTAATAGTCTTATGCTGGCATGATAGATGCGTGGAGTTTTTGGTATTTAAAAAAATATTTATTTACATGGACTTCCCCCTTCTGTGTCTCAGAGTTCTTCTTGACATGCCAGATGAGCTGAATGTACCCTGATGTCTCAGACAAGTTCCAAATTTATGGCTTGCTGTTTCTTAGGAACCTTATGAACAGATGAGCTGTGGAGCATGTGCAGAGGGCGGCTTCAGAACAGAGTAGAAGAATAGGAACCCAGCACGACTTTATTAGCATGTCACAGTACAGTGGTACCTCTGGTTATGTACTTAATTCGTTCTGGAGGTCCGTTCTTAACCTGAAATCGTTCTTAACCTGAAGCACCACTTTAGCTAATGGGGCCTCCCGCTGCCGCTGCCCGATTTCTGTTCTCATCCTGAAGCAATGTTCTTAACCCGAGGTAATATTTCTGGGTTAGCAGAGTCTGTAACCTGAAGCGTATGTAACCTGAAGCGTATGTAACCCGAGGTACCACTGTACATCAAAGCTGCTTAGAGCTGACTGGGGAACATATCCCTGACTGTTCTCTATACCCCCCCCCCCCAAAAAAAAAACCTCTTCAGCACAGAGCTGAAGGTTTATTGGTCTGCTCTGAGTAGGACTAACATTGGCTGCATCCATACATCGTGGGTCATCTGACACTTTTGCCCCGAGCAGAACCTGGATGGTTGAACACTTGAAGATGCTTTCAACCGCATGCATAATTTCAGGATCTGCTTGCAGCAAAGTCTCTTAACTAGAGCAGAACCCCCCCCCCCACAGTTTTCTTTTGTTTGATGACAAAAAAAATTCCTGTGTGTGAGCATGCAGGGAAGATTTGATATTCTATATCCACAGTGGAGTTTTGATTATTTGTTTATTATCCCCTCACCCACCCAAGTGATTTGACAACTCTGAGGCTGGAGAGGTGTTTTGGGGATTTTGCACTAACCTCATGCTTTTGTTTCACCCATCAGGAAGGCATTAGAGCTGAGTGGTTAGGTTTTCAGTGTCGATTTTTAGAAATCCAAATCACCAAAATGTGAAAATGCATCAGATTCCTCGCCCGCAAAAAATACAAGTTTGGTTTGGCTCTACAGCTTACCCATTTCCCACAAAGATAAAGCGCTGTGAGGGCCCAGGCAGAGACATCCTCACAGTTTAGCAAGATGATCCTCTGATCTGTCCATCTCCAGGCACCTGAATTTCCTGCTTTATCTTTTCCAATAACAGGTGTGGCTTTCTGGGTGTCCCTCTGTGGGGTCAGATCCAGGGTAGCCAATGTGGTGCCTTCCAAATGTCCCTGTGGTGTAACCACTGGTCATAGTGGGTTGTATTGAAAGCGGTGCTAAGTCAACCTCCCACCAACATAACAATTCCCGCTGACTCAACTGGTCTCCCTCTGCACACACTCTGAAATTGATTTTGTTTTTGTTTTTTGCTGGGGGTAGGAAGAAGTCTCGGTGCACAAGCGGGAATCCTTGCATTTTTGGGGTGCACAAGTTGGGTTCCACCTGACAGCTGGGGACTGATGGGAGCTGTAGTTCAAACATCTGGAGGGCAGCACATTGGGTACCTCTGCTGTGTTAGATGATAATGTGACGTCAGACCTAAGCAGAGCTATCTGTTTATTTTTGCTGTAGAAGCAGTAAATGCAGAAGTCTATTTTTCCCCCTTTCCCCTCAACCCCTTTTAATCCATGTGTTTTTCTCTTGCTGACTCAGCAACAGTCACAGTCTTTGTATTTTCACAAAGAGCTCATGAAGAGGACTTTAGGCAAACCCACCTATGCGCTTGAGGCTAGGGAATATGTTGTAAGTCCGTGTTGACAGTGTGGCCGGGCTGTACAGTCGCTGCTCCAGTCACCGACCTCATTTACAACATTGCAAGAGGCGGGTAGAAAAGGCGGGCTGTCACTTTGCGGAAGGCTGGCATGTGCAGAATCAAATTTTTAACTCAAAAACCCCCTCCAAAATAACAAAGCCTTTTCGCAGACATTGCAGGGACCACGTGAAAGAAGGCTTGCTTTTTTATTTTTAGGGTCAGAAGCAGCTCCCTTTGCTTGAACAAAACAGGAGCAAGAATTGGGTGCCAGAAGTGGGGCGGGAAAACCAGGCAGGCAAAAATTGCATTGACAGTGGAACTCCATTCAGGTGTTGGGGAGGACAAGCTGGGAGGATAGGCATGGACTGCAAATCAAGTTTGCAAATTTATGGTATTGGAAGGTCATAAAAACTATGCCGTTTAGACTTAGGAGCTAAGAATGCTTTTCCAGCCCAGGGGCTGCATTCCCTCATGGGCTGGTGGCTGCGAGCTGCATGCCAGTGGTGGGTGGGGGCCAGATGCAAAAGTAGGTGGAGCAACAGGTGTGATGCATAACATAACGCAGTCAGCTGTATCAGAGGGTTTCCACGCACCTGTGCATTCTCCATCCTTTCAAGGACACATTCCAGGCAGGCAAAAGCAGGGCAGGGCCAGTAAGGGGTGTGGCCTGAGGACGGTTCCAAGGGCCAAATAGAAAAGCATAGAGGGCCGCATTCGACTCAACAGCCATCCGTTCCTGACTGTGAAGTGTATTCCAGTAGCGCTAAACTATGGTTCAGCATTCATTGCGTGCAAAATGGACCATTGCAACTCTTAAGGTCACAATCTACACTCGTGAGTTTCAGTGGAAGGGAGGTCGAACTGAACTTGGCTTTACTTCTCAGTAGACTCAAAAGACCCAGTTAGATGGGAATACAAAAATGTGAAATGCTTCTAAATGTTATAGGAAAATGAATTAAACTGCACAGTTAAAACACAGATCGGTTCAGGATTTTGGTCATGCTTTGACCTGAATAGGCAAGTCGATTTGTTATTATACCATCCATGGTTGCAATTTTATCTATTTTGACAACCGGTCTTTGGCCAATTTTGTTGTTATCTGTAAGCTCTGTAAGGATTTTGGTCAGGCTTTGACCTGAATAGATAAATCAAGTTACAGTAGATTCCCCAGTGGGAAGCCCACAAGCAGGACCTCATAGCAGCAGCAACCCTCTCCTCGGCTGCAATTCCCAGCAAATGGGTATTCTGAAACATCCTGCCTCCAGCAGTGGAAGTAGAACATAAGAGCAGCCCTGCAGCTGGTTCAAGCCAATGGCCCACCTAGACCAGCATCACAGTGGCCAGTTGCGTGTCCCAAAGGGAAACCTACAAGCAGGACCCAGGCGTAACAGCAACTCCCCTCTCCTGCAGTTTCCAGCAATTGGCATTCAGAAGCATTGTGAACGCTTCAACACTGGACAGTATTATCTTTGTAATTTTATCCATTTTGATCACATTTTCTTTCTATTTTACTTTGGATTAAAATTGTACTTCATTTTCCAATAACGTTTCGAAGCCTTTTTACGTTTTTTTTATTCCTACCCAATTAGTCTTTAATTTTAGTTTGGCAAGTGGAAGGTAGCATATCTTTCCTTCCTTGTTTACTTCTGAGTAGACATGCCTTGGGTTGATTCCATTAAAAGACAACATATCCATGTCAGGGTTTTGTTTTGTTTTTAAAAAATTAACCTTTACCTAAAGTTTTAAAATACTGTTCTAAAGAAGATCACTCCTAGAGAAAGCATCTTTATTGTTATTGGTGGGTGTCAGTCTAGGTCAACTTCTTTGGACATGTACATGGCAGTACTTAGCAGCTAAGGCCATTATATTAACACTACTATTAGCGATTTATTACCCTCCCCTGACCCTAAGGTCCCAGGATGGGTTACAACAATTAAAACAACATTTTAAATCAGTTTAAAAACAACTTACAAAGATTCTTACAAACAAATTAATCTGACCACTTCATCAGCTTCTTCTGCTAGGTTCTAAACCTTGCTGGATATGGAATTGCAGGCCTGGGAGGGGCCCACAGACACCATCCAAACTGACACCCCCAACCCCACCCCACCCACCCCAAAAAACAAGTTGTGACAATGAAGAGGGTTCCAGTGTGATTGTGGCTTCCTGTTGCAAACTGCCAATATTATTTGCAACTGGAGATGCTTCACAGGAGGATAAGGACAAGCCTTAAAAAGCTAAGAACATTCTGTATTGTTATTATTATTATTATATCAATGGGCCTCATTTCCTTGAGCTACACATTAAACTTGGAAAGGGTTCAGAGAGATCTGTCCGAGGCTCTCAAAGGGAACTGCTGCATTGGCAAAAGCAGAGACTTGGGAGTTGTGGGGGGGTAAGGCCTGTTTTGCCCGTTGTAAGTGAGAGTCATCGTTTGTGACTTATCCAATAACACATAGAACTTGCTGGCTTTTTCATGCGCTCTTGTGTGTTATTGACGCTTGTGGCTCTTAGGCTTCCTCCATCTGCTCACCGCAAATGGCTACCTTAGAATCATCCCCAGGATGCGCGCCTGAAAAAGATTGACTCCTTTCCCCCTCTTCTGTTCTTTTTTTTACATTTCCTAGAAATGTAATTAACTAGTAATCACCACCTCATCAGCTCCCCTGCGTCCCAGAGTCTCCAAAATTGGCTGAGTGAATATCTCAAGGTTGTTGTTTTTTAATGACATCCTAAATAATGTTGTAGGGCCTACTGGTCAAAAGGCAGAGTTGAAAGGAAGGACGTATGTTTAACTGATTAATTAACAAAGCCCACCCAATGCAGCAGAAAATTAGGAACAGATGAAATGGACACATGTTACTTCTATAGCACAGCCTTTTAACAAGGCCTCATAAATTACTACATGCCATATTGGTCTGAATATAAGCTGCCCCCCCTCCATATAAGCTGCATCCTTAAAATGAGATCTCTTAAATCTCATCTTCTTTACTGATGCGAGTGTGATTATAGGCCACACTCAGGTTTTCTACAGGCCAGATTCGGGGGGCCTATACTCAGCCCAATACTATATATGTTGTTTGATTTGAAGGATACATAAGCTTGCCTTTTCCCATCTTCTCTTTACAACATTGTAACTAGACCACCATTGTGCCTATTTTATCAACAGGGATCACCTGAAACAAGGAGGTACCGGTAGTAGCTTTTTTGCCTCAGGGCAAGAGTCTAGGCTGGCTGGTGATTTGAACCCAGAACTCTGAAGATCCAGTATTACATTCTCTATTCTAGATGTTGTTGGACTCCAACTCCCTGCAGCTCCAGTCACTATGACCAATGGTAAGGGATGATGGGAGTTGTAGTCCAACATCTGAAGGGTCCCAGATTCTTCATCTCTGGTCTAAGCAGTGGGTTCCTGTTGATCTTTCAAGGAATCACAACGTTCTGCAATATATTTCAGTAGTCACTGCTCTGTCTAGACCAGTGTCCTTTGAACTTGGGCTCCCAGAAGTTGTAAGACTACAACTTCCATCATCCACTGCTACCTTAGCCCAATGGCTAGGGATGATGGGAGGTAGAGTCCAACAACTAGGAGCCTCAGTTCAAAGAACACTGGTCTATACTGTATTGAGCCCTGACATGTAGAACAGTTTTGTTTTTAACCTGGGAATTGGTGAATCATAACAGCTAAGAGACTGACTTCCAAATCTGAAAGTCCCCTTGGTCAGATCTCACTGAGAGCTTATTATTTATTTATTTCGTAAAATCTGTATACCGCTTGATTGTTGTTGTTTTCTAAAAAAACAAAACAAAACTTCAGTGGTTTACAAAAAAGGATAATAAAATTATTGCTAAGAAAAATTGACAACCATAATTTTAAGTCTTTCGAAAAGTTAAAATAACAGTTGACTAGAAACAGATTAAAACTTGCAAGCAGCTCTCTCTTTAGCATCAATTTTCCCATCTGTGATATGGGCATAATCATTCTCCATTCCCTTTCAGAGTTTCCATAAAGATTTACAACAAGATAGTGTGGGGAACACTTAAAAGCTCTATGCAATCTAGTTTGGGTTTTTAAAACGTGCCATAGATTCAGAAGATCGGAAAACAACAAACATCCCCCTGAGCCATTTGAGGCTTAATATGTTTACCTCGCTGCCCATTTAGGGAGGGGGGGAACCCACGTTTTCACCAGTTAGCGAATCATGCTGCTTCTGTGGCCATTTGACAAGGCTTGGGTGAGCTTCCCATTAGGCGCTTGGTTGCTGTAGTATCTAGAAACAGACCCAGTCGAAAAGCTCCTCACCTTGATCCCTCCCGTCCCTTAAAAAGCTATAGGCATGCTCTGTGCTGTGTGGCTTCCCATTTGCTGGATTTACAGCAAAATGATAGATAGTGTTTGGTTGGCTGGCCATTGTCTGGCCTTGTGGTAGTCTTGCCTCTAGAAACTCGTTCTTCCGTTGGCGCACGTAACGTTGGCATCCCTGTGCCTTATATCTGACGTAGATTGCTTTTTTTGTAGGCAAGCCGGTTCTCTTCCCTCTCTCGTTACCGCCACTGCCGTCTGTAAAATATGTACGGAATCCTCTCGACTTGTGTCATATGTGGCTCTGCTGAAGTTCACAGGGATGCTAGCATTCTGGCTGGGTGGGTGGAGTGTTAAAAGGTCTGCCAAAATTTTATGGGGCAGGGGTGGAGTAGAGGGAGGAAGCAAGCAGGTGGGATGGGATCCTGACACTTCCTGCTTCTGCAAAGAGGGCCCTGGATTGCTTCCAGCACAGGCCCATCAAAATGGCATTGCCTCCCCATGATTGTGGGGGGTGGGGTTGGTTCTTTTGTGTGTGTTGAATCAATTTGATGGTCCTTTCATAGTCCACCCAGGTTCTAATTCCTGGACTGGTGGATTTGTCCTCTCTCTAAGCCTGCCCCATGCTTCTGTATCTATGGTTTTGAGGGACAGGGCCGTAGCTCAGTGAGGACTAGAATCTTATTTCGTTTTAGGGGAGCCGCTGTTGTGCAGTAGTAGAGTACATGCTTTGCATGCAGAAGGTCCCAGGTTCAGTCCCCATCATCTCCAGGTAAATCTTGGAGAGGCTCCTGTCTGAAAACCAGGGGAGCCACTACTGGTCAGTGTAGACGATATTGAGCTAAATGGACCGATGGTCTGACTCAGTTTAAGGCAGGTTTCTATACTAGCTGATCCTTTTAACTGCAGGTGTCAGGGATTGAATCTGGGACCTTCTGCATGCAAAGCATGCACAACAGCGGTTCCCCTAAAATGAAATAAGATTCTAGTCCTCATGGTTCTGAATTAAGGGCTGATTTAAACAGGAACATAGGAAGCTGCCTTATACAGAGCCAGACCATTGATCTGTCTACTTGCAAGTTCCAGAAATTAAACCTAGGACCTTCTGCATGCCAAGCAGCTGCTCTTCCACTGAACTACGGCCCTCCTCTAATAAATGTAGAAGCAGAAACATTTTAAAAATGCATCATGTTAGGAAAAGCTGCCCTTTGAAAAGGTGTATATTAGGGAAGTTTGCTTTCCCAAAACCATATATTAGGAGAAATTTGCAGACTAATTTTCTTGAGAACATTTTTTTTAATTGCAAACTGGTCTAGAATTGTGGAGCATTGAACTTAAGTTTGGAAAAACAAGAAACAAAGAGATCCTAAAATTCACCAATTTGTCCATCCTTACTTAAGACACTTCCCTGTGCTTCCACTCCACCCTCTGATAATGCACTTAGAATCATAGAATTGGAAGGGACCTCAAGGGTCATCTAGTCCAACCCTCTGCAATGCAGGAATTGCTTAGCAATCCACTCCAGAATAAGAGGCAAACACTTTTAGAAACGGGCAATAGACGTTTCCCTTGTTCTCAGCAAAACAGCTAAAAGCAATATTTAGTCATGTTTTCACTGTGCACAGCCAAAAGTCAAGCACTTAAAAAAATAAAATAAAATTTACTTATCCGCGCCTGCAGACAAAACAGCAGGCCGTTGGTAATGTTTCTTACCCAGCTCTCGTGAACTTTTGCACAGATGTGCAACAAACGCAGTGTCCCATTTTCACAAGCCGTGTGAGGAGTGTGTGTGTGACTGTGTATAGACGTGCATCATTTGATTATAACGTTGGAACAGGTCGAAGTTCCACACCTTCTGATATACCTTTGTGTTTTTTCCCCCTCTTTCTCTTTCTCCTCCTCTACTTCTCCGTTCTTACATGAAGCTTTCTCTCAAGCTGGTAAGCACAACCGCAGCAAATGTTCTTTCGTGTCTGTGTTTTGCAATCACAAATTTTTGTCCGCGTCAGTTGCAGCCCGTCTTGAGCGAGCGGCCCTGAAATTAACTCAGATTTTCTGTTGTCTCTTTTCTGTGTGTGTGTTTTTTGTTTTGCTTTGATATTTTATCAGATAACTCTGAATATGCAGGTCTGGAATCTAATGGAGGTGATCCGGTTTTAATGCTTATACTGAGCTGCTAAAAAAGAATAACTCTTTAATTTTAGTAGTTTAGTACTTTAATTATTAGGTGTGTGGTTTTAAAAAATGCAATCTGAGGTTGTAAAAATGTAGTAGGATTTTAAAAAAATACTTTTCATTAGGTTATCAAAATAGAATGATTTTCAGTGTAACAAGCAATCACATAGCATTATAATTATCTATGATAAAATCAAATGAAGTAAAGTTGATTCCTGCTTTGATCTGTTGCTGCATCTGATATAATGCATGAAATATTCATTTATCCTTGGTTGCAAAGATATTTGTTATCAGTAAAAGTAAAAAGAGAAAGTGTTGGTGCTTCAGTAAATTACAGACAAGAACCCAGATAATTCAAAGTCTAGATCAATGGATCCCAAACTTTTTCATCCCTCCTTTGGTTCCATGCCCTCATTCCCATGCCCTCTACCCTATAAAAAGCATTATTCAGAATAGTGGTTGGCAGAACATACAATAATAATTAATTGCACACTTATTCAAAATCCAGTTAAAACTGTTTGGTTTAATTACCGGTAATTCAATGCACCAGGTGAACTTTTTTTCAATGATACCAGCTTTTCAAAGTCTGGTAATCATTTAGCAAGGGTCTTAGGTACAACAATTATTTAACTAAAGTATTTCACTTTTCAGTAAATTCTTAACACGATGGGTGGGCTTGATAAAGTGATACCAGTTTCCCAATGTCTGGTTGCAAAGTCACTTAGCAGGAGTCTTAAATCACCAGCTGCAGCTGCCCCTTTGCCTGTTCACATCCCCTAGATCAGGCACATCCAACAGGTAGATTGTGATCTACCGGTAGATCACTAGACATCTGTGGTAGATCACCGGTAGATCAGTGGCTCCCCCCAAGAAGCTAAAAAACTTTGGCTCCCCTAAAAAAAGGTCAACATCTTTGCCCTGCACCCCTAAAATGACCTGAACCACCAAAAATAGGGCTTTCCTTCCTAAAAAAAGCTCAATGTCGCTTTAAAAGCTCAACAACTTTGACCTGAACCCCCAAAAAGGGGGTAGATCACTGCCTGTTTTTAACTCTGTGAGTAGATCTCAGCCTCTTGGAAGTTGGCCACCCCTGCCGTAGATAATCCCACTGGCCCCCCAACCAGGGGCAGTACTGCACACTTCGGGAACCACTGGTCTAGATTCAAGAACACACACATACGGATCCTGATCCCAACATGTATTTCTAGCCCCCAGGCCATTGTATGGGGAATGGTCAGCCAGCCCTGATACTGAATTTTTTGGGATCCTTGTCTGTTTTTCACTGAGATCAGCTTCAACCACTGCTCTGATAATTCCAATGACTGGCCACAAAGCCTTTCCATGTCTGGGTGTTGATATTCATTGGTCAGTGGCAAACTACGTTTTTCAGCCTTTACACAATAGTACCTCAGACCAACTAACGCCTTGTAATCGAACCCCCATCGATCCCAACTAAAAACGTTAACTCCATTTAATTTCAAAACTAGTAGTGATAGTGGAATGAAATTTCTTACAGATATTAATCTGAAATCCTGAATCAGATAACAAAGGGTGAGGTTTGCTTCAAGATATGGTGCTGGAAAACCCATAAGCTTGGGGAATACAAAGGTTTTTATCACTAAACTATTTATGAGGTTGTTCATTGGATTTTATGCCCTGGTTTTAACCTTGTTCACGACCTTTTCAGCTTGGCCAGAGTCTGATCATTTAATAATATTAATTGGAATAAAGGCATTTTAGTGGATTAATCCCATGAGCTTTAGTTGCCAATAAATTGGTCTTAACTGAAACTCGTATGATTAAGCAATTAAGCAATTAAATTTGCTTATGAATGAAACCAATGGAGTATTGCCAGCTGTGCATTACTTAGAGCAGACCCACTAAAATGAATGGAGCCGAGTTTGCCGTGCTTATTAATTTCAGTGGGTTTACTCTGAGTAGAACTAAAATAGGATATGAAGCAATAGTTCTGACACAAAGCATGCTTCCCTGGTCCATGCGTCTGCCGTCGATGGCATCACCTCAGAAGAGGCACCCACTGCTGATTGCCTCTCAAGAAGCTGATTACTCTCTCCAGTATTATTATTTTCTTTCTCTCTGTCCTTCTAATAGCACTCAAGTGGTGAGGGATGACAGGACTGGAGCCAAAACAGGCCTTCAGGCGGCTCAGGGGAATCCCCTAGTGTCTCCATACGCACCCTCCAAAAAAAAAGAAGAACAAAAATCTTTTAAAACTATATTGTCCTGGATTATCTCTGGATAGACAGGCAAATTAGTCGAAAAGGAGCTGGTGGATTATTTACAGCTAAATAAAAGTACATCCAAACGAACTGGGAGTTATAATCCAAAACATCCAGAGGGTGCCAGGCTGAGGAAGGTAAAAGCAAATATGTAAAATCAAGAGGTGTTATCACCCCCTCACACCCCTCCAAGAGGCATTCCTACAGGTTAGGGGCCTGCTCCAGTCCAGCAGAAGGACTGGAGAATGGGGGTGGCACAGGGGCGGTGACCGGCACGGCCTGCAAGGAGTCCTGTGGGCCAGTTGGAGACGACCATAGGGCCAGAGATTCGGCCCACGCACCAGAGATTCCTCACCCTTCATGTGCCCTGTGGGGAACAATGCCCCTGTCACACCGCCTTCGTTCTCTGAAAAAAACAAAAGTTGTCTGCCTCCAGCCAGTGACAGGGCTAAGTGGGCTGTTGTTCTGATGCCAAACTAGAGCAGCGCCTCATCATGAGAGGGTTTCTGTTTTCTTGCCCTAAACAGAACCACCATTTAAATCAATTTGAGGCTAGGCTGTAGCAAGAACATGCCTGATCACTTCCATCCTTGACGAAACCCTTGCAAGGGGCTGCCCTTCACCCCTTAGACTAGTGGGTCTCCAAAAACTGGGATATTCCTTGACTGCCCGAAATTTACAGACCTCTCTTTCTCCCTCCCCGCCCCCACCTTGCTCCCTCCTCTTTGACGGCTACCCTGGCATGTCTAGGGTGGCGGACCAGAGGACTTCAGCAATCTGCCCCCTGAGCAAAGAAGGAAGAAGCTGCAGCAAAAGGTGGACGAGCTGAACAGGGACATCCAAAAGGAAATGGATCAAAGGTATGGTTGGCAGGAACACAGAAAGAAGCACTTGTGGCTCAGTGGCACTTGCCTTGCATTCAGGAGGTCCCAGGACAAAGTGCTAAGGACTGTCCTTGAATCTCCCATTTCTTGGACCCCAGATCAGGGAAGCAAAACGGTTTCAGCCCAGGAGTGGTTGACTTGGCAAGCAAGAGGCATCTGGCAGGGCTGTGGCTGTCTGGGCAGCTTGCTCTTCTGTTCCAGGAACTTCCCTTCTTCAGATGCCCATCCTTCACCTTGGCCACTAGCCCACACTCTGTAGAAATGTGCAAGCAGGATTTCTGCACCCGAGCAAGCTAAGAGCAAGCTGGGAGATTTCAGAAAGGTGCCAGGTCCCCATACTTAACCAGAAAGCCAGGCCAGTCGCTATCATTTGCCCTAACCTACCTCACTAGGTTGTTGAAGGAGATGGACCAGCCAAATACATCTCTGATTCTGCTTTGCATTCAGAAGATCCTGGGTTAAATCTCTGGTGGCATCTCCAGGTATGCCCGGGAATGTCCCCTTACTGAAAACTTGGAGAGCCTCAGCTGCCAGTCAGTGTAGGCAGTGCTAAGCTGGTTAGCCCCAATAGTCTGACTGACTCGGTATAAGTTACCTTCCTATGTTCCTGTTTCTTTGAGCCTTTTATTCAGAACCATGAGAACTAGCATCTACCTTTATTTTTAAGAGAAAGGGCCATAATTCAGTGATCAGAGCAACTGTTGTGAGGAGGAAAGCAAGGGATGTAAGATAAGAAATGACCTGCTAGCAAAGATGTACCTTTGGGGCATATCTTGAGCAGACTGGATCTCGCAACACCTCATGATCCCAGCTTTTGGTAGTGTTGGGGTGCGAGGGAGTGTGCAATTTAATTATTTACTTACATGCTATTTTTATTGCATTTCCATCCCACCTTTTTCTCCAAGGAGTTCAAGGTGGCCTACATGGTTCTCCCCCTCCTCATTTAATCCCCACAACAACCCTGTGAGGTGGGCTAGGCTGAGAGGCAGTAACTATGACCCAAGGTCACCCAGTGAGCTTCATGGCCAAGTGGGGGCAGGATTTGAACCCTGGTCTTCCAGGTCCTAGTCTGACATATTGCATCGTCACATCACCCTGGCTCTCATGCAGATATGCTCTTTAAATTTTTGTTTTTTGAGTGGGGGGGTGCACTCTAGCCTCTCAGTCCCTGATATGCTTTCCTTGTTCCTTGCAGAGATGCCTTAACGAAAATGAAAGACGTCTATATCAAGAACCCGCAGATGGGAGATGCAGCCAGTGTGGATCACAAGCTGGCCGAGCTCGCCCAGAACCTGGAGAAGCTGCGTCTGGAAGCCCAGAAATTCGAGGTATGGGAAACAGCTTTTAATTTGAAGACAGCAAAGGGAACAATGATACTTTAGGACGGCGATGGGGAAACCTGTGACCCCCGGACGTTGCTGAACCTCGTCTCCCATCATCCCTGGACCATTGGGCTATGCCGACTGCAGGGGCTGATGAGAGATATCCAACAAATGTATAGGGGCAACCAGACCCCTGATCCAAGAAGAGGCATCCTCCTCTCTCATAATGGAATACCTCGTTAGGGACTGGCGTTCTTCCACCCCTTGCATTCCCATCTCTTGAAGTGGGGAACCATGATCCAAGAAGAGGGATTTCCACTGGAGAGAGGGCCCTAGAGCATCTGTCTGAAACAATATGGACAATACTGAGCTAGAAGCACAAATGGTCTGACTGAGTATAAGGCAGTTTGCTTTGTTCCTGTGTTATTAGGAAGAGTTTTTAATTCAGCTGCATGCCAAACCAGCATGCCAAGGAACAGTTCACTGTCAGGAAGCCTGTTTGAAGCTGCCTGTTTCTAGTTGGTGCTTGGATTCAAACTGCACCTGTAGACAGGCATTTGCAAATGGAAAGCTTTGGGGTGTCTGCATAAGGAAAATGTCCACTCACAAGTATCCAAACTTCTCTTGCAAATGGCAAAGCAGTGCTTGCTGTCAGTCCCACCCACCTGGCCCATGAGTGAGGTCAGAATCCTGCCTAGATGCTACCATCAAAAAAGCCACTTCCCCTTCAATCTCTGACCTGCCCTGTTAGAAGAAGATCTTAACTGAGTGTCAGGCTTTTAAAAAAAAAAAACAAAACAAAAAAAACACATTTTTTTATATTAACTTTTCAAATTTTACAAATTATTTGAAACAACCACCAGAACAAATCTCTTATCTCTGTTGACTTCCCATCCACCCTTCCACAATGTTCTTTTCTTACCTTATAAAGCAGCTACGGTATATTATTTACATTTTACCCTTAACTGAGTGTCAGGCTTATGTAGGATAAGGTGGCCCCAATCCTTTGTGGACTGAGATTTAGTTTCACTCCTTTCCCACCATAGGGCTGGCTAGCTGAGGTAGAAGGCCGGTTGCCTGCACGTACTGAGCCAGCACGCCGCCAGAGCGGGATGTATGAGTCTCAGAACACCTTGACTGTCAACAACTGCGCCCAGGATCGCGAGAGGTACAGTATCTGTATTACACGGTGTCCGTTCAGCGACTTTGGGCTACCATTTTTGCTCGAGACCTTCTCAGGTTACTTCTGTGCTAAGAATTCGTACCTGCACTACCCTCGAATCCCTCAAATCTCAAAAGACACCAAATAAAAAAATTCCTTCCAGTAGCACCTTAGAGACCAACTAAGTTTGTTCTTGGTATGAGCTTTCGTGTGCATGCACACTTATTCAGATACATGCACACGAAAGCTCATACCAAGAACAAACTTAGTTGGTCTTCAGCTCCTGCCCACCTAGCAGTTCGAAAGCACGTCAATGTGCAAGTAGATAAATAGTTACCGATGCAGCGGGATGGTAAACTGTTTCCGTGCGCTGCTCTGGTTCGCCAGAAGCGGCTTAGTCATGCTTGCCACATGACCTGGAAGCTGTACGCCGGCTCCCTCGGCCAATAATGCGAGATGAGCGCGCAACCCCAGAGTCGGTCATGACTGGACCTAATGGTCAGGGGTCCCTTTACCTTTACCTTTTTCAGGTGCTACTGGAAGGAATTTTTTTATTTTGTTTCGACTACGGCAGACCAACACGGCTACCTACCTGTAAAAAGACACCAAAACACTCATCTCATGAACAATTGCTTGCTTTAATGTGCAGGGAGAATCCAGGCGCGATTTCTGCCATTTCCCACACAACTAGGCTGGGATAGAGGCTCTGCCTGTCCATTTAGAGAGCCACTAGCCACTAGGCTAGCTAGACCAGTAAACTGAGGTGAATGCCGGTTCACTATGAAAAACATACCATCCCCTCCTTTCTGCCCCTCCATTTCTCATAAACAAATTGGGCGTCCCAGAGTAGGGGTAAGAGAGCCTATTGGAGAAGAATGGCAGCTAGCCGCCACAATGGCTATGCTCTGCCTCCATGGTTGGAGCCAGTGACGCTTCTGAATACCAGTTGTTGGAAGGCACAGGAAGGAAGAGTCCTCTTGCGCTCGGGTTCTGCTTTTGAGTTTTCCTTTGTGGCATCTGGCTGGCCACTGTGAGAACAGGATGCTGGATTAGGTGGGCCCCTGGCCTGGTACAGCACGGCTCTTCTGCTGTTCTGCCTCCACTGCTTCCAGATACCAGGTGCTGGAACCCCAGGAGGGGAGAGTGCCACTCTTGTGCCCAAATCCTGCTTGCTGGTTTCCCACAGGCATCTGGTCGGCCGCTGCTGTGAGAACAGGATGCTTGGCTAGATAGGCCAGCGGTCTGATCCAGCAGGCGCTGCTTATGTTCTTATGAGTTAGTAGGACACAGTAGCCCTGTGTGTGCCTTAACTCATGTGTAGGGCAATGCACTCTGTTCACGGCATCCAGCCAGCTTCCTTCAACAGCTGCACTTCCACCAGTTATTAGTAAGCATACTTGATCCTGAGCACAGCAGCTCGCTTTCACAGCTCCCAGGAAAACTTCCCAGCAGCTAGTGGCCTTTGGAGGAGAACTCTGGGCCTCTTTTTCTCTCCCCATACACCCTGCCCTGAATCTGTTGCCCAAGCAAGACCATTCCCTTCCCTCTCTGGCTTCTGCTACTGCTGCTTCAGCCAGTGCTGCTTCTCACCACACAGCTCCCCCTTCTGGCTCTAGATGGCAAAGCAGCAGCAGAGTGCAAGAGCTTCTTGGCCAATCTTTATATGAGGGATGGGTGGACAAATAAATCTGTCATTAATGGCCCTCCCAAGTTTTTCATTCTGCAATAATTTCTGGATTCTTTTTTTTTTTTTTAAGCTCTTCGTAAATTGGATCGGTATTTTCGTGGGGATTTTTCTTAATAAATCATATTTTTATGTTGCTTTTATCTGCTCTGCTAAATGTTGCACCTGCAAAATACGATTTAGGAAAGGTCGATCACACACGTGACAGAGCATCAGCCTTGCATGTGGAAGGTCCTGGAAGCATCGATCCGCAGAAGGATCCCCAGGAAAAACAGGAGAGAGACTCTTTTCTGAAACCATGGAGAACTGCTGCCAATCAGTGTTAGGCAGCACTGAGCCAGATGGATCAATAGTCTCACTCAGTGCAAGGCAGCTTCCAGTGCTCCAGTACAATTCGACCTTTTATTCTGAACTATGAGGACTAGAATCTTGCCTCGCTGTAACTCAGCTGTAGTGCAACTGCTTTGCACGCAGAAGGTTCCAGGTTCAGTCCCTGGGGTCTTCAGATATGGCTGGGGATTACTTTGGGCTGAAATCTAAAGAGCCATTGCTACCGGTAGTCAGTGTCAAACAATGCCAAGATGAATGGGCCTGCGCCGTCCTTCTTGGTGTAAGGCAGCTTCCGAGACTGCTATATAATGACGCTGGCGGACCAGCGTCACCTCCTCCCTCCCTCCCTGGCCCTCCAAGCCTATCGCTATAGTTGCTGTGTTTCTTTTCCTGTGTTGAGCAGTCCAGATGGCAGTTACACAGAGGAGCCGAGCCAGGAAAGTGAGGTGAAAGTGCCGGCACCGGAGTTTGACGATGAGTTTGACGATGAGGAACCGCTTCCCACGATCGGGACGTGCAAAGCTCTGTATACCTTTGAAGGTACGTCCCAGATCCCTCAGGGCCAGGTGCAGTTTGTGGCCAAGGGGTCCCACTGTGGCCAGGTGCAGTTCCAGAATGTGGCCAAGGGGTCACACCGTGGCACGTGCAAACAGATGGGAGGGGGAACCGAGGGACCACCACCACCCATACCTTTATATTTGAGGATCTTTGGCGCATACACAGCAGCCACCAAGTTATCCTTATCCGCCTTTTACACACGTGCCATTGCAAAATGGCTTCCAGATGCTTCATAGGAAGTGTGGTGTAGTGGCTAGAGTGTTGGATTAAGACCTGGGAAACCAGGGTTCAAAACCCCACTCGGCCATGAAGCTTGCTGGATGACCTTGGGTGAGTCACTGCCCCACCTCACAGGGCTGTTGTGGGGATTAAATTAGGGAGGGAGGGGGCCATGTGTGCTACCTTGAGCTCCTTGGAGGGAAAGGTGGGATAGAAATGAAATAGATGATAGATAGATAGATAGATAGATAGATAGATAGATAGATAGATAGATAGATAAATGTTGTGGGTGCTTTTATCGTTTTAAAGAAAAGAAAAATAAAGAGGAAGGAAGGAAGGAAAATCCGCGGGAAACACTAGTCCTAATCTGTCAGGGGTTTTGCTTTGTTTTTTTTATCCCCTGTCTCTCAGGTCAGAACGAAGGGACGATCTCAGTCTCTGAAGGAGAAACGCTGTTCGTCATCGAGGAGGACAAAGGCGATGGCTGGACGCGGATCCGGAGGAACGAGGACGAGGAAGGTTACGTCCCAACCTCCTACGTCGAAGTCTTTTTGGAAAAGAATGCCAAAGGTGCAATGACTTACATTTAGCTCGCCTGCCTGGGTCGCTTTCTTTGCTTCCGCAGGGGCTGCCGCGGGCGCTTTTCCTCCGCTGCTGTGACGAAAGCCTTTTTGCACCAGGAAAGTGCATTACTCCCTATTCCGAAAGGAGCAGACTTGTGCTTCTTCAAGAGCTACGAAAGCTTGGTCAGATGAGAGGGTGTCACAGGGAGGGGGGAGAGAAAGTATGGGTGATAATTGTGGGATATGGGCCCCCCCCTCAAAACCTTCCTTTCCTGACACAAGAGTTGAAATTGCTCAGAGTTTCGCTCCCTCAAGGCACAGAATGCACGGCTAATTATAGAAGACAGTCCCTTGCACTTCTACTTGAGAGTAAGCATCATTGTCTTTTAACAGGGCTTACTCCCTAGTAGGCATGATTAGGGTTGCGGCCTTAATGAATATTTCCGTTCATATCTTCTGCAGGTAGGAAAGTGGCATTTGTTTGTTGATTTTATAGTATCGTCTTGGACACAATAGACGTACAACTTGTAGGCTCTCATCTAGGCTAGCAAAATGTGGCCTATTAAGCCTTTTTATTTTTTAAAGTTTTTTTATTTATTTTTTATTTTTTTTTTATTTTTTTTTTGCTTTGAGGGGAGAAGCCTTAGATTCAAGGTCATACATCTTCTGTTCACCTTGCAATCCTGCCATTCAAGTGTGCATCATCTGAGGATCTCACTTTTTCCTTTTTTTGAAACACAGTTTCTAGCCCTCGTGAGCACAGGGGATGCATTTGAAAGCAAGGGAATGGAGTCTTAGGAGAAATGCAGAAGCAGATTTTATTTTTGTGTTGCTGTGGAAAACCATGGGGTTTCTCAGAAGCTTTTACAGCAGTTCCCAAATGGTAAGACTAGGGGTGGTGGGCCCCCGCCTCCCAGGAAGACAAGCTTGCTCACACCACTAAGCTATCTTCCCTTGCAGCTTGTAAGAGAACGCCAACCTGTCTTTTCGGTTGACGTGAGGGGGTGGAAAGGCCTGGAAAGCCTTGCTGGTGCTCTGTGTGAAGGGGATGTGGGCCCCAGGAATATTCTACGGCATGTGGCGCTCCACCTGTCATGGGGTTCCTCACACACACTCACCGAACGGAAGAAGGTCCGTGAAGGCAAAGATCCTGAACCCACAACCAATCCCCGTAAGTTGGCTCTGTGCACCTGCAGAAATTGGCACCAGGCACCAGCTTCCTCTGCCACCTCAGCTTCCACTGTTTTGAAATCAGACGTTAGCTTCTAGCCCTTAAGACTGCAGAGGAAATATTCAGCAGGAGGAGAGATTTCCAGCAGGTAGGGCATTGTGTGTCCCACATAGGTGTTTTAAACCCTCTGTTGTTCCTAGCTGGAAGCAGAACAAAACATGGAAAACAAACGGGTATTTGCAATTAAGTGCAAGATCAGGTTTTTTTTGGGGGGGGGCAGACCTTTTGTTTTATTTTGGAGGACGCTTGCAACCTTGTCTGTTGGAGATCAGAAGTGTTGGAACAGCACACAGGTGCTGTCTCCGAAACTCAAGCCGGCTGGGGAAGTTCTCCGGTTTTGCCACGGAAGGCACCCTGCCCCATGACTCACTGCTAACACTGTCAACTTCAGAGAGGTGCTCATGCATCAAGAATCATTGTGCCATATTGTACACACACACACACACACACACACACACACACACACACACACACACACACCTCAAATGGACACCTGGGCCTCTTGCCATAATAACCAAGAAGTATTACACTTGCTGACCTAAAGAGGGGGCATCTGTCTGAGCCCTATCTGCTTGTCAGTGGGGGAGCATTATATGGCCAGGTAGTGGGGAAAGGAGATCCAGCTACTGCAAAGAGGCCACCATAAGGCAGGCAAGTGGAATTGGCTGGGGAAGAGTGTTGCATTGCCTCATCTTCAACATTTTAGGGCAAGGGTGGGGGGTTTGCTTTCATCCCAGGGGAAACATTCCCTCAGGGGAAGGGTCCCTCAGTCTGCCTGCAGATTATGCCTTGTGCAAACCCACTCACCTGCTGTACAGTATTATTGTTGCAAGGCAGACACAGATTTGGAAATGCATCTTTGCCCAAGGTATTATCCTGACTGGGGCAAGTTTTTTCTCAAGGAAACGCCGTCCGCTTTGGGTCTCTTTAGACCTCCTTCCTTCCTGGAATGTATATAAATCTTCCCAGGGAGAAGCCCAGAGACCTTGTAGTACAACCATCACAGTTTGCAGGCATTTTCCCAACAAGTCAGACTCTCCCACTGTTTAAAGGACGCCAACGCACTTTCGAATCTAGGATGATTTTTTTTTAAGTGATTATTTTCATGTTTGCCAAATTATTTTTTTAGATGTTCCTGAGAGCAACTCAATTGCAATTATGTAAAAAGCAACAAGGGCCATTAAGTAGATGAGCCATAGTGTGTATATGATGTAACTTAAACAGATAAAAAACCTGTTTATGATGTTGAAGTTTCTTTCCTTCTTTTCTGTGTTTTTCCATACTTCCTGCTTCAGAATCATCATTATAGGAAAGTCCACCTTCTGAGGTTTGTTAAATCTAGAACTGTTTTTCTATTATTATAATTATCATATTCTATTGAGTTCCTTCTCTTATTTCGTTATCATTTCCAGCAATAAAAGAAAAAGAACCTTGTTTTTTCTCAGACTCGTGAGATTTTCTTTACGTTATCTGGCCACAGAAATAATTTGTTTGCCCATAGCTTTATTGCCAATACTTTGCCCATAGCTGCTGGAGACCATGGCATGACGCTAGATCACATCACTGCTTGTTCCTCCATAAAGCTGTTCATAGACAGTTGCCAGTTGCTTCCAGTTAAATGTCGCTTTTCATCTGCCTTAAGAGTTCTTCTCCATTAGCTTCTATCTGCTGGTACAGAAACCATGGATTGCTTGCTAAAAAAAATATGTTATTTGTGCATGCCACCTTCTTGAATTCAGAATAATTTGTCCTTCGGTGCTTGCTTTAAGACAGTCATTTTATTTGGTGGGGGGTCTTCATTTCACACATCCAGAAATTGATCTGTTGATGGTAAGTCTGATTCTTGTCACAAATGCCCCCTTCCTGGAACCCCAGAGAATTGCTGCTAGCTAGCATTTCGGACATCACTGAACTGGATGGACCGATGATCTGACTCATTTCAAGGCAACTTCCTGCGTTTGCCTGCGCCAGAGGGATTTTTAGGAATTGTCCACAGAGAGGCTGGCTCCTCTCTGAGAGGAGAGAGAGCCAGTGTGGTGTAGTGGTTAAGAGCGGTAGACTCGTAATCTGGTGAACCAGGTTCGCATCTCCGCTCCTCCACATGCAGCTGCTGGGTGACCTTGGGCCAGTCACACTTCTTTGAAGTCTCTCAGCCCCACTCACCTCACAGAGTGTTTGTTGTGGGGAAGGAAGGGAAAGGAGAATGTTAGCCGCTTTGAGACTCCTTCGGGTAGTGATAAAGCAGGATATCAAATCCAAACTCTTCTTCTTCTTCTTCTTCTTCTTCTTCTTCTTCTTCTTCTTCTTCTCTGCAGATGTGAACACATTGTGCCAGAATCAGCAAATAAAGAGGAATCTAAGGTCACATCCATACCACATTTAAAGCACTCATATCACTTGGACAGTCATGGTTTTCCTCCAAAGAAAACCTGAGAATTGTAGTTTTCTAAGGGTGCTGGGACTTGTAGCTCTGTAAGGGGTCTCCTTACAACTCTTAATCACCCAGAATTCATTGGGGAAAGCCATGGCTGTTAAAGTGGTATAAGAGCGCTGTAAATGTTGCTAGTAGATGTGACCTAGGACAAATGATAGCGCGATCGTTGCCTGCAGCTACACCCGTCCATTTATTCTACCCCAGCACTGATCTATCATTTGCATCAGTGTTGGAATAATAATATGAGGTTCTGTGATAAATAAGAGTATGTCATCGGCAAATAAAACCCAATTTATAATCAACTGAGTTAGGACTGCACGTCTGTGCCTTCATGAGAATCTTCCTAAAAAGGATCCCTGGGGAGCCAATAATAATAATTAATAATAATAATAATAATAATAATAATAATAATAATGTATTTGTCTTGTTTTCATAATCCGTTTCTGCTTTAGCTCTTCAAGGTACAGTGCCCCTGGGCCTTTGCTTTTTGAACACCTCCTTCCCCCAAACCTCTCCCAACTTGTGTGTATCTAATGAAATCTCTCTTTTCTTTCTCTCTCTCTCTGTTTAGATTCCTAAATGTGTTGGCTGCTGGTAACAAGAGCATCGGGGCGAGCAGGGGCACAGGAGAAACAAATGGTCTGATTTTTTTAAAGCACCCTGTTTGCACCAGGGTTTTATTGTGGGTCCCCTCCTTTTTTTTAACAACAGCAACAACCCTTCCTCATGTAGGCTCCCCTCCCTTGAAACAGAGCTATCATTTGCAGAGGGAGGAATAAAACCCTCGACCCAGTAGTGGGTGCATTCCATGACTCCCAACATCATCACCCAGTTGCTTGCTAAAACTCTCCGGCATGCCACCTGCTGCATCAAACTAACCCATCCCTCCTCTTCCTCTTACACCATGTGGAGGTTCCACCACAGTCTCATTTAAATGGAGGACATAACCAAAAAGCTTCCATCATGTCCATGTTGCCCTCTGGTAGAGGCAACAGCAATTTGCTTTGGCTTGCTGACCACCTTTGCTCATCCATCCTGACTCCGTTGCTGATAGTTTCTAAAAGGGGGTTTGCAAGGCAAGCTGCCTTTGTTCCCATTTTGTAGATGAGAAACCGAGGCTGAGAAAACACCGAGGTTGTGCTTTCCCTGCAACCACACAGAGGCAAACCCACTTAAGCACATGGCTTCTAAACCAGGTGTGGGGAAATCTTTGGATTTTGTTGAACTACGATTCCCATCATCCCTAGCTACTGACAGTGCTTGCTGGGGGCCTGATAGGCATTGTGTCGTCATTCAGCAACATCTGGAGGGCCAAAGATTCCCAGCACGCCTGCTCTAGACAGCAGTGATCAGAGCTAAATAGTGAATCAAAACCAGTTTAAAAGTCTTGCATTCCTTTCTGGTTAGGGAGCTTGGTAAGTAGATTGCTGATTTTAATCGGGCCTAAACACTGGATTAGTTCAATTGAAACCCAGCAGTAACATTATGGGTTGTATCCAAAGTCTGCTCTGCTCAGAGTAGACACATTGAAATTAATGAGCATGGCTAACTTGGATCTATTAATTTCAGCGTGGCTTTACCCTAAGGCTGGAGGATCTAACAAGATGGCCCTGGTTGGCCCCTGTAAGAACAGGATGCTGGACTAGATGGAGTCCCCTTGGGCCTGACCCAGCAGGCACTTCTTATGCTATTACTGCTTCATAACCTGACCTCAGCTAGGAACTCGGGAGGCAGCCGTTTAGGCTAGCTGCCTTCTCTGACTCAGCCTGCCTTTTGCAGAATGGGAATAATAAGTGCTTCCTTAGGGCAAGTTTGGAAGGTCTACAAAGTGCCTATAAGAAAAGGATCGCAGAGATACCACATAATAGTATTTTCATTTTTTAAAAAATAGAACTTATTTAAATAATATTTAGTGCCACTCACTTCTGTCTCTAATCTTAGGATTGGCAGTGGGGGAACAGGGTGGGGGAACTTGTGCCTTCCCATACTCTGATACATTGTGATTGAACTCCAGCTCCCATCAGTCCCTGCAGCCACCGTGGCCGATAGGAATGATGGGAGGTGGAGTCCAACAGCATCTGGAAGGTCACATGTCTCCCCATCCCTGATCTAAGCAGCAGCATTCCCTAGTGCATGCAGGGATGGAAGGATGCCTCTGTTGAAAGAGAGAGCGGGGAGGATGCCTGTTCTTAGATCAGGAGCAAGGAACCTGTGGTCCTCCACATATCTGTTGGACTCCCATCAGCCCAAGCCAAGGGTGGTGGGAGTTGGAGTCCAGTGACATCCAGAGGGTCACTAGCTAGCCATGCTTGCTGTAGATCAGGGGTTGGCAAGGTTTAACGGCCATGGGCCGGATCATTCCCATGGAGATCGTCCGTGGGCCAAACTGCTGCAGCACGACATCGGAAATCGTGTCTGTGCATGTCCGTGGCGCCAGAAATCGCTTCTGCGCACGCCCACACTCCGAAAATTGCACCTGCGCAGAAGCGATTTTCGGCGTCTGGACATGCACAGACACGATTTCCGTCGCTGCTCGGCAAGTACGCGCACCACGCTGTGCCACTTTAGCACAGCGCGTGGGGGAATCACCAAGCGGGTGGCTTGGTTTGGGGGCGGCAAAACTGTCTTCGTGGGCCACACGTTGCCAACCCATTGTAGATGTTAATGTGGAAGCAAGTCCCATTGTGTTTAGTGGGGCTTTTCTTCTAGCTCATATATCCAGGGTTGTGACCCTGGTCCTGGAACCAACTCCAGGCTGCTGCAAATAAGTGCCAAATCCTGCATGTTAACACTGCAACGCACTGACGAAACAAAGCAGCAAGCACAGCATTGTTCTGAGAACTATTTTCCCCATTATCCTGTGCTCACTTGTCCTATCCAGGCGTTGTGTTTCATTAAGCGTACATGAAAATACGCCTAGGAAAGAACGTAATGTGTGTAGGGAAACCCCCACCCACCAAGAAACAAATAAGCAATAGATGGGTTGAGTTGGTATGTGCCAATTGTTCAGGTATCTTTTTTGGGGGGGGGCGGGGAGACTGAACACTTCCTGGCATCTTCACAGAGTTCAAGAGAAGTCAGACCTTGTTCTCAATGCCTTCCTGAGGTCTAGCCCCTTTCCTTAGTTTTTGCCCTTAGGGACTACATTCCCCACCCCACCCCAACTGCATCCACAGTGAGTAGCCCATTTCCTTTCATCCCAAGTTTAAATTTTGTCCACATTGTGGTTTTGCCCACTGCCAAGGATTTACTGGAGAGCTCTGATAGGTGCTTGTTGGGAGGGGCTGGAGGGTGCTCTTGCTCAGCTGACACTGGAAACCTCGCCATGCCCCCTATGCAAAACACCCGCCTACCTGTGCGCCCCAAACCAACGCCCACCCCCTGCACACTTCCAGCCAGTTTTCTGCAGACCTCCGTTTCCACTGCCTCTGGGCCCGCATGCTCGCCCCCTGCTGCCTTGCCTGCACCTGCCTGCCTTTTTTAAAGGTGCCCAGATTTAAACTCTCTGCTGCTGTTCTTAATTTATTTGGTCCTTAGCATCTCAAGACCTTCCTTTCTTCCCTTCTGCATGCTGTCTCTGCCTGCTCTTGCCTTTATTCTGCTTTTATTCCCATACCATGTCGAAACAAAATTGCACTCTTGATTTATCTTTCCCTGCCACCCCAACCCGTACTGGAACATCATAGCCCAGCACTTTGGCAATGCAGATGTTCTGTCTTCAATTCCCTTTTTGGCAATGTGACCGGGTTGATTAACTGAGCAGTAGTTTCATCTGTGTTCACGCTGGACAACACACCTTCATCATGGGCGGCTGACTGCAAGTGGCTTTCTTGCTGCGTGAAAGATAAAATACTTTGGGTTTTGAGCTCATGCCTTCGTCTCCCAAACACCTGCATTTTGACAGCGGGCGACAAATCACAGATCGCACTGAAAGAGCCTGGCCCAGTTCTTATTTAAAAGACCCACATGCACACACTTGTTACAGAGTGTCTGCCATACATGTGAATGGATTGTTGCAGTTAAGATCGTCAGCGCTGGAACTTCCGCGGTGTGGTGCTCATCGATAGAGGCAGTTCAAGACAAACAAGTGTGGCCTGTTCCAGGTAGCTCAAAGAGAAGGTTTCAGACTGGGATTAGGGGACAGATTGATTTCCAAAAGCAACCTATTGTTGGTTGTATTACAGCTGGTCACCTGCCAAATGTGGAAGGCTCAGTAGCAGGGTATCTGCTTTGCATGCAGGATGGTCCTAGCTCAATCCCCAGGGTCTCCAGGTAAGGCTGGGAAAGATTTTGGTTTGACACCCTGGAGATCCACTGCCACTCAATGTAAGAAAGAGCAGGGCTAAAGAACCTGGGTCTCCAGCTCCCACCAGTCCCAGCATGGCCAATGAGCAAGGACAATGAGAAGGCCAACATCCGAAGAGCCAAAGGTTCCCCACCCCCTGGCAAACTGTTGTATGCGTTCACCCAGCATTGGATCACAAGCGGAAAGGATGAAGCAAGTCTGAAGGGGATAAAGCTCTTGTCTACTCCTTTCATGGCAGTGGAAGGGCTGGTGTGTTGGAAAGATCCATTTGTGGTCCATGTGTGTGCATAGCTGGCCGTTTGAACATTGTCATAGCATGGGGGCAAAAGCCACGGGAAAGTGTTGCTTGAGTAATGTATAGGATGGGCCACTAAGTGACACCCAGAACCTTTCATACTTCCAATATTGTCAGCTGCCCGCTACTGTGGGATAGTCAGGGCTGTCCTCACAGTGAGTTAGACCTGTCATCAGAGGGGAGCAGGAGGCAAAAAGAGTCCAGAAAGTAAAAAAAAGGGGGGACCCTGTTCACTAGGCTGAATTTCTGGGTGAGGAATGCCCTTGAGCACCACCGTTCCTATTCAGGAGGGACGCAGAATACAGATCTCAGCTGCCATAGCATCTGCTTCAATTATATATTTATCCAGAGGCCAGCAGCCAAGCTGTGCCGTTCAGTCATAAAATAAAAAAATTGTAGAGTTGGAAGGCACCCAAAGGGTCATCTAGTCCGGCTCCCTGCATTGCAGGAATCACAACTAAAGAATCCTTAACGCTCCTTCCCAAGATCTGCAGGAAGACAAAGTACCGGTAGATATGAAACTTACAGCACCTACAGCTATTTCTGTTGGCAAAGTTTATAACATCCCTGATCGTCCCAACATGTAAATAAGATGAAGGGATCTTCTTCCCAATTTATGGTGCCACTAATGTAAGAGAAAGTCTGCTTTTCAATAAACAGACATTAGATATAGATAGATATATGTTAGGTGGACAGTATATTATTGTCACCCTGTACCAACAATGCCCAAATGATTGCTGTGTCCATATGGCTACATCACAAGCTATGGGGGGGGAATCATTTCTGCCTTTAGGCTGTGAAAATATGGTTTCCTTTAGTTTCTACAAAGTTGGCAGCTTCTTGGCAAATCTGTGCTACTCTTAAGAACCAAACAGGTAGAAAAAGAAAACATCGAGCCACCTTTGACTAAAGGGTCCTCTCTCTGTTCTACTAGGTGGACATTTCAGGAAAGAATTTAACAGAGGCACTTTTCTCCTCTTTGCCTAAGCACAGAATTGGAAGTCAAGAGAGCACCCATGTGGGTTAAGATTTTTCAGACAGCAGCACTAGTTTGTAAGCACCATGACCCTGTTCCATGAAGTGTCCCCCCCCCCCATCCAACTGGGAAATTTGAAAAGGTTTGATACAGCACCAACCATTTTAAAATAAGGGAACATCACCTAGGGGGAGGTCACCTATTGGCTAGCACCTGTAGCATCACTACCACATCTCCTGCCTCAACACCTTGCCAGAGAAATTGTGTTTGTGTGTGTGTGATCTGGAGATAAAAATGGAAGCACAGCACACAAAGAAGTGGATGGAACACTTTGTTTTTAAAAAAAAATTTAAAAAGTTGATAGCTCTCAAAGGGACAACTGATCCACCCTTTGATTCGTTTCAGAACATATCCATAAAACAAGTTGCAAAGGCAGGGGGTGGGGGGTGATGTACTTACAAGGGGCTGCTCTTAAAATCATTCCAAAAAGTGCTTATGTCTTCTGTACATCCATGTTGAGACTTCTGGTCCATGCTGCAGGCTGCCACATGGGTCACTTCGTTACTTTTCTTTTATGTAGCAAAAAAAAAAATGTGCAGAGACATGCAGGCCTTAGATGTCTCCCAGATCCAGAATGGCCCTGGGCTTCTGGAAACCCCAAAGAATATGGGCTTCAGTAGCCAGAACAGCTTTGCACAGAAAAGGATTGAGACACTTTGCTAAGATGAAATGAGTGTATTGGTGCTCCACAAACACTTAAGGAGTTCAAAAGGCACTCTGGAGCACGTACAGAGCTCTGAGGCAGAGCCTCCAAATTTAACCTGAAGCAGATTAATAAAGCATCTAGTTTGCAAAAACTTGTGACCGTCTCATGATCCTATTGAAGAGGAAAAGTTATGATCCTTGCCTCTAAGAAAACAAATCAGCCTTCTCCGCCCTCTGCTCCCATCTCTCTCTTACACTCTCCCTTAACATCTGTAAATATACAAAGAGAAAAGAAACATATTTACTGAAAAGTTGTGTTTTAATGCTGAATATTTTTCAAAGTTTCCTGCTGCATATTGACTCCATCGCTCCCTGCCCCTTCATGCTTGAAGTGTCAAAAAAAAAAAGATTTTTTTAAAAAAGTAAGCCAAATTATATTTTAACATATAATGTCAAGCACTTTTTTTATTATTAAAAAAGAAATGATTTCTGTGTGAGTTTTTAGGCACTGGATTATTTTGCGTAGGTTTCAACAGCATCTTAATGTATGTGTGTGTGTTGTCTCATAACCCCCAAAAGTGTGTAAAAAAAACCCGACAACAAAAAGGTTCTGGTGTTTGACCCATTTGTTTCTTGATGAAATAATTCTATCAAATAAAGTGCTTCCATTTGAGAGCAAACACAGGACTTGTTAACTGTGATTTGGGGAAACAAAACACTTTCAATGTTTGGCTCTTGGTCCTGAAATGCCATCAAGAGATTATCTCTAGCTTTTAGTTAAGCAGTGAGCCCCCATTTCAAACTCACAAGGAGGAAGTCTTCTCAGCCATCAAAGGGAATGATGAAACACCACACTCTGGATACTGGAAGGTGAAGCCCAGACAAAAGGGATTAACACCTTCACACTGCATTATAGTTGAACTGAACTTCCCGCAAGAGACAGTGATGGCCGTGACTTTGGATGGATTTAAAAGAGGACTGGACCAATTCATGCAGGAGATAAGGCTAGCCATGGCTACTAGCCATGGCGGCTCGGCTCTGCCTCCCTGATCAAAGGCAGCCATTCTTCTGAATGCCAGTTGCTGGAAACCTCAGGAGGGGAGAGGATTCCTGTGCCTGGGTCTTGCTTGTAGGCTTTTCATTGGGGCATCTGGTTGGCCACTGAGAACAGGCTACTCAGCTGGAGCCAGGCTAGTAAGGTTTGCAACTGGCAGCAAAATTCCATGACAGGAAATGATGCCAACTGGCCATGCAGACATAGGCAGTTAAAAGCGAAGAGAGAAAGGGAAGAGAGGCGATAACAGAAACCACGTATCTGATGGCCCCCACTTAAACTCTTTCCCCTCCCTTTCCAGGTGAATGCTTGCTTGCCCCATCAGGCAGGATGCAGTTCAGAAGTTTGTTTAAAGGCTGGGGAGGGGTTTGGTCTTGGGGGAGGGGGTCCCAAAGTCCAGGTGGCAAGGCCTTGGGGCAAGGGTACATTTGGCCATTAGAGCCTGATGTTCAGCACAGCCTGATGTCCAGGCAGAGGAGAAAGCAAAACCAGAGTGTCCCTTCTGGGGCCAACCTCAGCATTTGGGGGGAGGGGTGCTGTGATGGAGAAAAAAAACATGGACAAGCAAAGCAGTATTTACACAGCTTCTGAATGCAAGCGTTTTTTATTGGCTCAACAGTCTTAGCACAAAAGGAAGGAATTTGAGCACAAGAGTTTGACACTCCATAACTCGGTCTCTTTTAAGGCACCACCCACAGAGCACAAACAGAGGCTGCCCTCGAAAAGGGCATTCCATGGTAAGAGCAGGAATGACACCCTCACAGCAAGTCATCTCCCCACACGCTCCTTGGGTGCCTAGGATACTCTTTTAGGCATTTACAGATCCAGGTCAACAGGGAAAGCAGCAACAAAAAGATGGAGAAACTTCTGCAAGAGAGTTCTCTTTAAAAAGAGGTGGAAGTGGTTGCTGTTTGCAGCAGAAGATTTCGTGCTTCCAGAAGGCCACATCTCACTAAAGAGATCTTCATGCTTCTTCCATTATCAGCTCTTATCCATCCCCATAAACAAAACAAAAGGTTGGTTTGGACTGGAGCAACCCCATTAAAGCCTGGGAGTGGCCAGAGAGGCAAAGAGGTGTGGGGAGGTGAGACTGCACTAGACCAATTATCAACACAAAACTATGTTGAGGGTTCATGTGGCTGGACAGAAACAGACACTGTGCAAAGCAACATGGGACCGGACCTTCCTCAAAAAGGTATCTCTGGTCAGCTGCTGAGCAGAAAAATGCAGCAGTGGTTCTTTGCCAGACATGTTGGGCCACATGGCTTTCCCTCAGAGAAACTGTCCAATCTGTCACCACAGATCAGGACTGTTCTAATGCTGGTCCTCCAGCAGTCTGGATGCAGAAGGCATTTCAGAAAGACAGACACACACCCCTGTTCTCCCACAGCCAAAAAAAGAGGAGGGTGGGGCTGGTGGGTCAATCCGTCTTCCTTGGTTTCACAGGCAGCTGCACCCAAACTTCAAGTATTGCCCACCTCCCTAGGAGGATGCTGGTGTTGTGTGGGTGCGACAAGCTTAGTATGGGGTCATCAGGGGCTAATTCATGGGTACCCATTTCCTCAAAATTCCTTCCCTCCACACACCCATTTTCAGGGAGGCCACAGTCAATGGGATGGGAAGAAGCTGATCAGCTGCACTTGTTCTTTATGTGAATGGGGTTGTGTTCAAGGAAGGGGTGGGGGACAGGCATCCTGAATCAGAAGGTGGAGTTTTCAATCCTTACAAATAAATAAATAAATCACAATGATGGGATCCACTTCGTGATTTGAAAGCACACCCCCCATACACACCAGAACGGGAAAGGGGGGAAATGATGTGTGGGGGGGGGGTTGTCACTTTAATGCCTCTGGCTGAGAGAGAACATGAGCAACTCCTGACATTACTTCAAAAGGTCATCCACCCCACAAACATCTTCTGTGTCTGACTCCAGCAGAACTGCTACATCAACTACTGAAATGGTAGAAATCCAAGAGGAGGGAGGCGGGCAAATTAACAAGGGGTACGTGGCTATGCTTGGTGCCCGAGGAGCGGGCTAAAAGGTCAGGACTGTTGAAAGGCCACAAGGATCACCAAATGAAAAAGCAGAAACGGAGAGGCCAGCAGAAAACAGGAAAACTAGTTCTCCAAGCTTCCTCCGAGGTCACACCAAGCAGAATGCAGACCTATCCAGTCAGGGACTAGGAAGCGAGGAAGCAAAAACCAGACAAATGCAACTCTGGCAAAGGTGTCCTCTTTCTCAGCTGGGCAAAGGCAAGACTTGCAGGGCACTCTCTGGCCTGTGAAGCTGCAAGTGGACACCCGCGAGGCCTCATTGGTGCTAGGCATAAAATTTGTGGGGAATTTCAGTCAAATATAACTAGAAAAACATTGGGCTAGTTAATGCATGAAGGGGTTATTATCATACTATTTTGTTCCTAGACTCAGCTAGGTCACACACCTCACCTGGAAGTAAGTTAAGTTTCCTCCTTTGTGAGTTCACATGGTGAAAGAGAATGAACAGAAATAGGACATGCCTGAGCTTGCTTGCTACAAGCTCAAACTGTGTGCTTTAAGCTATTTCTGTATTTTGTAAACACCCTGTGTTCTTGCTGCTTCATGGAATAACACATGAATCTAACCTTTGGTGCTTTGTAAGTAAAGCATTTAAACTTAGTAATGCTGTTTTCTGTCCATTGCAAGAGGGGTAGAGAAGGGGAAGTGCTGTACACGGCTATAACAGGATATTTAAAAGGTCTAAAAACTTAGGTTCCTCGTGCTTCACTGTGCTGCATGATTCTGTGATTTTAAACCCAGGGAGGTGTTTCTCTTGCTAAAGAGTGTGTTAAGTCCTGTGCTTTGGAGCTAAGGAACCAGCCAAGTCTTTTATTAATTACTCCACTCAGGTGATCTATATCTATTTCCCTCACAAAATTAACATCGCTTCCTACAAGTGTTACTCACTGTGAACAGGACAAGGTGACAGTGGCGGCGGCTGCGTTGTATGCTTTTTCAGTTCCAAAACATGAGAGAAAGGGAAACAAAGAAATGCAGAGTGTTTGGACTCACTCCCAAGGATGTCCACTCCCCAAGGGGAAGTCAGGGCCACCCCAACCTGTCAAGAGCATAGGAAGGAGATCAGAGCTGTGCTTCTTTTTAAAACACAGCTGTTCAGCCTGGGGGCCAAGTTTCCTTCTGGGAATCTTCCTGGCAGCCACTTCCCAGAGATGGGTGAGGCAAAACATTAGGAAGAACTTTTTGAAGGTGAGAGTTGTTCGACACTGGAATGGACTACCTTGGAAGGTGGTGGACTCTTCCTTTGTTGGATGTTTTTAAACAGGTTGGATGGTCACCTGTCTGGGATTCACCAGCTGTGATTCTTGCATTGTAAGGGGTTGGACTAGATGACCCTTGGGCACTTTCCAAGTCTACAATTCTATGATTCTATTAAAAGTGGGTGGAGCAATGGGTGCAAATTTTACCTTTGCACAGTAGGCTAATTTCTACAAATGCTCATACACCTCTCTCTATCCTCTGTGCAGGCAAGCAAAAAAGCATGGTCAGGCAGTGTTGTACCAAGATGGCTTGATGTGTTGTATGTTGAGGGGGCGTAGAGACTACTGATCCATGGTAGGGAACACACTTTGCATGATCAAGGTCCCAGGTTCAATCCCTGGTACCTGAGGTGAACAAACGGGTCTTAGGTAGCAGGGCTGAGCAGCTTGAGCCAGAAGAGTGGATCACGGATGGGGAACTTGGTAGCCCAACAAGACTCGTAGAATGTAGCTCAGCAGTACAGCATCCATTTTGAGTGTTGAAGGTCCCGGCTTCATTCCCCAATGGCATCTCCAAGTAGAGCTAGGAATGTCCCCTGCCTGCATCCCTGGAGACCCACTGCCAGTCAGTGTAGGTTATACTGAGCTAGATGGACCAATGGTCTGATGTGTTATAAGTAATCTTCTTAAGTTCTTATTCAGTTCAACCCATACAGAACCATGAGGACTAGGGTCTTTCTTTTATTTTTAGGTGAATACAATAGCTCTGTGGTAGAGCACCTGCTTTGTACATAGGTCTCAGGTTCAGTTCCCAGCTTCTCTATGTATGTCTCTCCTAGACTCCCTGCCTGAAATTCCTGAGAGCCGCTGCCCATCACTGTAGATCATACTGAGCTAAATGGACCAATGGTCTGGCTCGATATAAAGGAAACTTTCTATCTTCCCACTTAATTACTTCATGCTGAACAACTGGGACTAGAATCTTTATTTTTTTGGCGGGGGGAAGGGGTGCAGCTCAGTGGCAGAGCACCAGATTTGCTTGCAGAAGGTCCTGGGTTCAATCCCCAGCAGCATCTCCAAATATGGCTGGGAAAGAGATCCTGCCTGAAACCCCTGGAAAGTCCCTGCCAGTCAGTGTAGACGATAAGGAGCTAGATAGAACAATGGTCTGACTCAGTATAAAGCAGCTTTCTATGCTGTTTTTTTTTAAAAAAAACTGTTGAAAGGTTTTGGAACAGAGGGGTTTGTTTAAAGAAACTCTTCAGGATTCAGAAACACTCTAAAGGCAGCTTCTTAACTCCCATCATCCATTGACCACTGGAGCATGCTAGCTGGGGCTGATGGGAGTTGTAGTTCAACAGATATGGGGGGGGCACAGTTGCCCCATCCCTGGAGTAGAGTGTAATGGGCTAGATGGGGAAATGGTGCGACAGAAGGTAAAGCAGCTATCCAGATGAGCCTAACCTCAGGGGCTCCGGGTGCCCCTGTGCCTCTCCAGTGTACCTTCCCCACGTGGTCCGTTGTCTCTCAGGCCGCCCGGGTCTCAGCCTCAATCTTCTGCTCCCCGTGCATGTTCTCCACCTCCTGCACCTGGGCCACATTCTGCCGGATGGCAATCTCGGGGCCTCCGCTGTAGATTGTGCTTAAGTAAGTCCACGTCTCCTCGGAAATCTGCCCGTAATCGGCTCCTGCCAAAAGAGCATAGGTAACGGTAGAGAAAGCGCTGGTGTGGGGAGGGCAGCTCCAAACTGCTTCTGTCAACAGCAACATTTTCTCACAGCTTTGCTCAAAGCAGTAAAAGCATTATTAAACGGTGAGGGGAATTACTGCTATTGTTAACAGACGACTTAAGAGCATTGCAAAAGAGTGTTTATAGTGCTGTACAGGAACCCTGTGAGGTAGGATGCTACTCTTTCCATGCTGCAAGTTGCAGAAGAGAAGCCCAGAGGGAACTAAGAACACAAGAAGAGCCTGGCTGCTAGATAAGGCCAAAGGCCCATCTAGTGAAGCACAGCGACCAGCCAGATGCCCCCATGGGAAGCCTGTAGACAGGATCCGACTGCAACACCAACTCTGCCCACTTGTGGTTCCCAGCACCTGGCATTTAGAGGCACTCTGCATCCAGCCTCACTGCTGGATCAGACAAGTGGCCCACCTAGTCCAGCATCCTGCTCTCACAGAAGTCAACCAGATGCCCCAATGGGAAGCCCATATGTAGGACCTCAGTGCAACACTCTTACCACATGTGCTCCCCAGCAACTGGTATCCGGGAACATACTGGAGGGTTGAACACATCCATCCTGGCTAATAGACACTGATAGCCTTACCCCTCCATGAATTTGTTTAGGCCTCTTTCTAAAGCCACTCAAGGTCCTCTCCCAAGCCCCAGAATTTTCTCCTTTGCTTCAGCTTCACTAAGATCCTGTCTCTTGAGGGAGGCAGACAGAATGGAGAACAGGAAAGGAAGGGGGGGAAGGCTGAAATAGCTGAAGTGAGAAGCCTTACCCTGCTTGACTTGCATGTGACCACTGCCTTTTGCCACAGCAATCTTGCTGTTGTCAATAGGTCCAGGCGGTTCTACGGGAAAAGAAGGAATACTAGTTAGCAGGTAGTACAGTTCAAAATTAAATTCGCCATAGTTCCATTTATTTATTCATAGCCCACTTTTCCTCCAACTAGCTCAAGGTGGTGTATACACAGTTATCCCCCTCTCCCCATTTCATCCTCACAACAACCCTGCGGAGTAGGTTAGGCTGAAAGAGAGAGATAGAGGCAGGTTTAGACTTCCAGGCTAGGATATGGCAGACTGGGACTCAAGTGCCCACTCACACCATGAAGCTCACGGAGGACCTTGGGCCTAGTCTCCGACTGTCTGCCAAACTCTCTGGTGTGAGGGTAAAATGGGGGAAACCATTTCCATCACCTTACGTTCATGTAAAAGTTTTATCGTACTGTGACTTTGCCAGAACCACCATACTTGGGCCAGGGGCAGACAGGCTTGCCGGAATGCCAGTTGGCCATCCCTACTGAATGGGAGAAACCCCCCTCCCCTTCTGAGTCCCTTCCAAGGCACTTGGTGACAACCCTTTTCTCTCCCCATCCCTCCTTTTCCACTCCCAACTCCCCTCCCCGCCAGACTTTACCGTTGTCCTTTCCTTTGACGAACGCCTCCCACTCGCGGAACCACTGCATGCTTATGCAATAGATGACTCCAGGAGACTCTTCGGCCTGGAAGGCCTTGTTCAGCTGATGGGCAGAGGGCAGAGAGGGAATTACTGCTATTGTCATTTGTTTTATAATGGCAGCTAAAGGCAGTGGGGGGTAGAAAACACCAACACCGCCACCAGTCTTTGTAGGCTAGTTTTCAAATCTTCCTTTTATGCTGAACTGTATTTTTAAGGGCTGGCATAAGCTTCCTTGCAAGCCTCTGGAGCTGAAAGGTTTCTAAGGTTTGTGGGTGCCTCCTGCATTTTATGGATTGTATTTTACTGAGCTTGCAGAGATACGGAGCAAATCATTTGCTCTGTCGAGAGGTGGATGCAGACAAAGCCAGCGCCAAGGGTGGCTGCAGTTAGAGTCGGATTGTTCCCTCCCCAACCACCAAAGAAGCCCTGGCGGAAGGAGAGTCTGACACCAGCTGCCTGGCCGCTCAATTTCGATTTGTGAGCATATGGCTCTTGGTGTATCTGTTGTGTTTTATGAACGTCCTCAGCTGCTTTGAGGACTTCTCAAAAAGTGGGGTATAAATCTACGAAGCAAACACATGAAATCAAAGCTGCAGACACCTTTGGGCAAAGGAAGGAATCTGTCGCTTGCAGCAAATTAACGTGCTGACTCTGAATGACATAAAAAGGGATTGTGTCCACTGCCAGTCAGCAGAATCCATAACTGGGCTGGAGCACTGTTTCGTTTGTTTATTTAATAAAATTTATATGCTGCCTGACTACAAAAAAACCTCAAAGCAGTTCACAAAAAATATAAAACGATAAAGTTATCACAAAGAAAAATTTACAACAATAATTGGAAAAATTAAAATAACAATAGACTAAAAGCAGATTTAAGACTCACATCAACTTTCTAAATATCTGGGTGGGCTTGTTTTTAAGCAGAGAAGAGCACAGTGAAGGTGCCTGCTTGATATCAATAGGCAGTTGAGTCCTAAAGTTTAGGTGCTGCCACACTAAAGGATTTAGTTGTTACAAATGCAGAATGGGTCTTATGTGGCAGCTTCCAGATCAAGCATAAGGGAAGCCCCACAGAAGGTGCAGTAGACGGAATGACACTGACAGCTAGTGGCACTACTTTGTACTACCACTATGCTTCCCCACCCTACCTTGATGAAAGTGTCAATTTCAATCTTCCTCCTCTTGGCCAGGGCTTCGATCTCCACCTGGCACACTGAACACACGTAGAGGTGGTTGACAGCTGGGCCGCCACCAAACCTGAACACAAGAGGAGACTGAAGCATAACCACAGAGGCAATGGGAGAGAAAGACCACGCACACCAGCACCACATGCCCATATACTCCAAGTATTTGTGGATGCAGAAAGCTTTAAAAAAAATGAGATATCCAGGTTTGGTGGAATGTGGAATGTGTGGATCTCCAGAGGTTGTTGGACTCCAATTACTACCAGCCCCAGCCAGCACAACCCAATGGTCAGGGGTAAAGGGAGACTGGTGCCCTCTAGAGCAGTGTTGAGTCCCTAGAAGTGGGTGGACTTCAACTCCCATCAACCCCAACCAGTATAGCCAATGATCAGGTTTGATGGGAGCTATAGTCCAGCAACATCTGGAAGGTCAGCAACATCTGGACATTCCCCATTGCTGACAATCAATTCTGAAGCCATCAGCCACAGAACTACTATGCAGGTGTAGTGCAGCTTTGCAGACCTTTATTTCTTTTACATTGTGCCTTCTAGTGGCACTTCCCAGAGGGGAAAAATGAAATTGAAATACTTTATTGTCACTTGTACAACTTGTATACAGTGAGATTACACGAGCATCCCCACTCACCTCTCTTAGTCTTAATTCCCCTCGTTTACGGACACCCACCCACCTAACCCGAAAGTCAGTTGCCCTGTTGTTATCTTTTCATTCAGTAGCCTAACAGCCCACGGATAGAAACTGTTCTTTACCCTGTTGGTGCGACTAATCATGCTTCTATATCTTCTGCCCAAGGGCAGGAGATCAAGAAAGTGCCGGCCAGGATGTGAATCATCCCTGAGGATTTTCCTCACTCTCCTGAGGCAATGGTCTTCCGCGATGTCATCCAGCGGATTCACGGGACAGCCCCTAATATCTTGTGCTGTATTCATCACCTTTTGTAGGCACTTCCTATCCGAGGTACCTGCCCTAGCTGGATTACAGTCAGCAGTTCAACATATGAGAGATTATATTGGAGGAAGGGGAGACAAAGGCAAAAGGGAGAAAAATAGAAACTAGATGTCAAAAGCTTCACAGAAAAAATGGGCACTGAGAAGGAATTTGAAGGGACAGAAAGCCTGCATTTTACTTGTGCTCTTGCCCCAACTACCGGTAAGTTTTCAACTCGCTCTCCACTTACCCTAGGGACTAGGTACTTGATGTTACTAAAACAAAATGAAACAAAATACCCCAAACCCCAAACTGACTCCCCTTACCTGTTGTAGAGATACTCCCAGACGTTCTGGGGAAGAATCACCACCAGGTCATCGATATAATGATATTTATTTGGAGGGATGCCTGTGAGTAAATGAAACAGAGAAGAGGGAATTAAAAACAAGGTACCTTCTGGGTAGTTGCTAACACACCGGCAGGACACAAGGAACCACACAGGCTGTGCATGTCTGCCACCGGACATTTAAATCGTGTGAATTCTGAGAGGAAAACTGGCTAGCTACAAGCAGAAGCCAGGCAGATCCCTGCATCTCAGCACAGCACCAAGTAACCTTCCCTCGAGTGCAGGGGCAGCGGCAACCCTCCCTCGCCCCTTACCTCCATGGGAGCAGAGGAAGGTATGGTTGGTGATGGGGCCTGGCTCGGCAAAGGTGTTGAATTTGTTGAGCCACTCCCGAGAGATGTAGAACTGGAGCAGCCCAGGTTCCTTCATGGTCGCCAGCGAGACCACTTTCTGCCGTTCCCGCACAGCCTCCTCGCTGCTCTTCCTGGAGGAAGATTATGAGGAAAGCGCAGAGGGTGGAGGTGTCAGTATGAAGCAGCAGGAGCCACCACCATGCAGATGATGGGGCTGTTCCATGTTTAATTGCAAATCACGCAGGTTCTTTCCTATGATGCTGCCTCATCATAATTATTACTATTATTTAATTACCTGCCCTTCATACTAGGGTCCAAGGGTTGGTTGCAACAATTAAAATACTATATTAAAAACAGCTGGCAATCATAGAAATAAGCTGGATCCTTGTTGGTTCATCTAGCTCAGTATTGTCTACAATGACCAGCAGCACGCCCAGGTTTTCAAACAGGAAGTTCTTCTCGGTCCTACAAGAGAGGCCATTGGGGATTGAACCTGGGACTTTCTGCATGCAAAGTAGATGCTCTGCCAGTGAACTATGGTCCTTCCCCTATAAATAAAGTTAAGATTCTAGTCCTCATGGTTCTAAATAAAGAGCTGATTTAAACAGGAAGCTGCATTATACCAAGTCAGGCCATTGGTCCACCTAACATGGTTATCTACAGCAGCGTTTCCCAACCGGTGTGCCGCGGCACAGGAGTGTGCCGCAAGCCACCGGCTCCTGTGCCGCGGGAAGACACCGGCTGCTGTGCTTCCAGGTCGGTCCGGGCTTCCCGCGCCGACCGCCGCCTTCGCGGGGCTGCCGGGCGCTTCGCCCGCTGCCTCTGCCGCCCCGGTCTTCCAGGTCGGTCCGGGCTTCCCGAGCCGACCGCCGCCTTCGCAGGGCTGCCGGGCGCTTCGCCCGCTGCCTCTGCCGCCCCGGTCGCGGTCGGGGACGGGCGGGAGGTGCCGGTGCCACCGGGCTCGCTCGGGGCCGGGTGGAGGTGCTGCCGGGGGGCTGGGCGCTGGAGGGGGGGCGGGCGCCTGGCTCGCCGATCTCCCGCTCCATTTTCGCCCGCCTGGGTCCTTCCCCTCCCTCCCGCCAGGGCGCGCGGACACCCCGCCCCCCGGGTCGGGGTGCATGTGGTGGTGGTGTGCCGCGAGATTTTTTTCGTGGGGCAGGTGTGCCGTTGCCCCGAGGAGGTTGGAAAACACTGATCTACAGTGGCTGGAAGTAGCTCTTCAGGATTTCAGACAGGGAGTCCCCCAGCCTTCCTGGAGATGTCGGGACTGAACCTGGAGCCTTCTGCATACAGGACAGGTACTCTGCCTCTTTGTCACTCCACTTTAAGGGGAAAGTGGAATTCACCAAGGAAATTCAACCTTCTAAGTTGGTTTCCATTGCAGTTCATTTGTATCCAAGTTAATTTCTATTTCTGCTACCTTGTTCTACTTTTGCATTGTTAAACTTTGTTTTGTAAGTGTCTAAGGACTAGAAATAAATAAATCTGAATCTTCCTCCCAGGGAAACACTCTCTCCTCAAGCTCTTCAGACATTTCTAAAAATGCTAGTTTCCCCAGCAAGGGCCAATTACTTACCTGTAGAACAAAACATAGGCCTCTGCATTCTGCACAACTGTTTCGTGGACCTCCGTGACGTACTGATCATCAAATTCGTACCACTGGCCATTGATTACATTCTGGCAATACGCGATGTAGTGCCCACCTTTTAAGAAAACAAGATTGGAAAGAGTCCCAAGTGAATGACCTTGAATATTGGTATCAAAAAATCATGGCATGTGAAAACAGCACCAAATCTTACATTGGATGTAAGATGTACCACTTACTCTAGATTAGAATATAACTGTAATAGAATTATTATTTTTTTGCACAATTTGAGATTTCAACAAGGACTAGAACCTCCAGACACTTTTCATATAATTTAGCATTCTGTTATTACATATACAACAAAAGCATTTTCAAGACAACCTTCAGAAGAAGCCTGGCAAATCTGGAACTATACTTGATAATCAGATAATGGTAATATTCTTTAGGTGAAGACAACTTTTATTCTCACTTTTTTGTTTCATAACTTGAACTTTGTTATTTTAACCCATGTGTAAACCCATGTGTGCCTATTTTAGTTTCGTTTTTCATCTTTTAACTCTCATCTGTTTGTTTTTTTAAAAATAATTCTTATTAAAGATTTTCTTGATTTACAAAAATACGTGTGTTGTCTCTTTTTCAGGTTCTAAAGTCTCTTCTACAGATCGGTTACATTGGATATGAGACCTTATAAGTATAAGGTCAGGGAAGAAGAGGAGGAGGAGAGGTGGGGTGGTGAAACTTGTATTCTTTTATATAGTGTACATGTGGGGTTTTGTGTCAGCATCAACTGGGTAGATTCTCTTTCTATTCACTTATTACATTTCCTTGGTAGTAAGAGGGATTGGGAGCGCCCAGGGTGTGGTTGGTTGTCTGTAGTTGGCTGCAGTGAGGTTTGTTTGCATTTGTGAGTAGGGGAGGGATTGTTGAGTAAGTCATATTTATTAGTATGCTGTCGGTGGGTTCTTGTTGTCTTGTTGGGCTGTGTATGTGATCATGTCAGTTTCAGTCTGTTGGTTAGCTTTTCTAGTAAGGCTATTTCCCATATGATTTGGTACCAGTGGTCCATGTTCACTCCTGACAGGTCTCTCCACTGTCTGGGTATGATGCTTCTGGCTGCTGAGAGTAGGTGGGTTATAAGCTTTTTATAATGTGAGTGGACATTATCTTGGAAAATGTTCAATAGGGCCAGTTCTGGGGTGACTTCTAATACCTGTTTAGTTATTTTGCATATTTCTTGTATGACTGCAGCCCCAAAGGGTTGGATTTTGGGGCATTCTCACCACATGTGGAGGTATGTGCCTATAGAAGCACAGCCTCTCCAGCATTTTGGTGAGGTTCCTGGGTGTATCATGGTGTTAAGTACTACCTGTAGGTAAATTTCAGAGTGAGTTATTTTCTTTTGGCTGAGATGGATTCAAAGGGAGGTTTAGACCACATTCTAGTCCATTGGGTGGGGTTAATTTCGTTGTTGTGTTCCCATTGTTCTTTGATTGCATCAAGGGGGATTGTAGGATTTTGGAGCAGTATTTTGTATACTGTGGATACCATCCCCTTGCAGTGTTCTTCTGCTGTCCAGAGAAGGTTTTCAAAGGGTGACAAGGGCCTAGTGGCTGCTGAGTCTATGGATTGTTTAAGAAGGCATGTCGTTGGTGATTAGCCACGGTATTTGTCTTGTATTTCTTGTGTCAATATGAGTTTGTTATTTTGGTAGAAGTCTGCTAGGCAGTGGAGGCCTTTGGTTTGCCTGGTTTTTATCTGGAGGTTGCATGTTGGAATTTGTTGTTGTTGTTCAGTCGTTCAGTCGTGTCCGACTCTTCGTGACCCCATGGACCAGAGCACGCCAGGCACGCCTATCCTTCACTGCCTCTCGCAGTTTGGCCAAACTCATGTTAGTAGCTTCGAGAACACTGTCCAACCATCTCATCTTCTGTCGTCCCCTTCTCCTTGTGCCCTCAATCTTTCCCAGCATCAGGGTCTTTTCTAGGGAGTCTTCTCTTCTCATGAGGTGGCCAAAGTACTGGAGCCTCAACTTCAGGATCTGTCCTTCTAGTGAGCACTCAGGGCTGATTTCTTTAAGAATGGATAGGTTTGATCTTCTTGCAGTCCATGGGACTCTCAAGAGTCTCCTCCAGCACCATAATTCAAAAGCATCAATTCTTCGGCGATCAGCCTTCTTTATGGTCCAGCTCTCACTTCCGTACATTACTACTGGGAAAACCATAGCTTTAACTATACGGACCTTTGTTGGCAAGGTGATGTCTTTGCTTTTTAAGATGCTGTCTAGGTTTGTCATTGCTTTTCTCCCAAGAAGCAGGCGTCTTTTAATTTCGTGACTGCTGTCACCATCTGCAGTGATCATGGAACCCAAGAAAGTGAAATCTCTCACTGCCTCCATTTCTTCCCCTTCTATTTGCCAGGAGGTGATGGGACCAGTGGCCAAGATCTTAGTTTTTTTGATGTTGAGCTTCAGACCATATTTTGCGCTCTCCTCTTTCACCCTCATTAAAAGGTTCTTTAATTCCTCCTCACTTTCTGCCATCAAGGAATAGTGGGTTGTTATAGCTGTTATTCCAGCATGTTGGAATAGTGGGTTGTTATAGCTGTTATCTTTGCTTTATATACATTATAAAATGAAATAGAAAATATTTGCACATTGCTTTACTAGAAAACCTCATAATAGCATTGTTTTATTGAGGATACAAGAGTCAGTGGAAATGCTGCCCCACACCTGCAGCAAATTTTCGTTTATGGTTACAGTCATAACTTTTGGTTTGGGAGAAGGGTAGCCTGGAAACTGCTAGGAATTTGAAATTGTCAACAAGTTAAGGCTTTATTTATCTGCCTGCTCAGTTCTTCCAGCTGATTATGCAATAGGAGGTGATTTATTTGCAATGATCCTTGACCTGGCTTTATGTTTTGTAAATTGTTTTGTACTGATTGAAATGGCTCATTTTCACATTTTCAATTTATAAATATTATTTTTTTGAAAAAAAGAAAGGGAGATTAACTCACAGGCACTTTTAAGAACATAAAAAGAGCCTTGATATATCAAACCAATCACCCATCTAGTCCAGCAACCTGTTCTCACAGTGGCCAAGCAGATCCCCCAATAGGAAACCTGCAAGCAGAACCAGAGCCTAAGAGCCTTCTCCTCTACTGTAGTTTCCAGCAACTGGCTTTCAGAAGCACTGCTGCCTCCAACTGTGGAGGCAGAGCAGAGCCATATTGGCTAGCAGCCATTGATAGCCCCCATCCTCCATGAATTTGTCTAGTCCTCTTTTAAAACCATCCAAGTTGGTGGCCATTACTATCTTCTGAAGGAGCAAGTTCCACAGTCTAACTCCATCTTTATTTACAAGAAGTGCTCATCACACGCAACACATAAGTCATTCCAGGCTGCAAGCTCCCTCCAGGCAAAGAAGAATGGGAGGAGGGACAGACAACTCACTGCCAGCTGTGCCATGGTGGCAAATCACAGAGAGGAGGTCATAGGTGGTGATCTGCGAGATGCTCTCCTTGGCCAGGAAAGGCCGGAGGTCCAGCCCCTCCAAAGGGAAAGAGACGTGACTGTTGATTTTGAAGGAGTACATGACCTCATGTCGGAAACGCTTCAGGTGAATACACAAGATCTAGGAGAAAAGGTATCAGAGCTCAGAAAGGGACTTGCGGATGGGCAAGTTCAAACCCCTCCAAACTGCCCTCATAGGTAAAACAATCAACTGGATCAGGCCAGTGGTTAATAATAATAATAATAATAATAATAATAATTTATTATTTATACCCCACCCATCTGGCTGGGTTTCCCCAGCCACCCTAGGCGGCTTCCAGCAGGATACTAAAATACAATGATTCATCAAATATTAAAAGCTTCCCTAAACAGGGCTGCCTTCAGATGTCTTCTAAAAGTCCGATAGTTGTTTATTTCTTTGACATCTGATGGGAGGGCGTTCCACCACCGAGAAGGCCGTTTGCCATCTAATTCAGCATCCTGTTCTCACAGTTGCCAACACCCCAAACTCATGGAAACATGAAATGAAATCTGCTGCCATGAGGTTGGGACTCCTCTCTGCCTCCTTTTTTGTGACACAGGGTTTTGAGATAGCTAAATAATTAATACTTCAAAGGCTTAGAGAAACCGAGATGCTATCACAAACTGCTGAGATCAAGATCTGTCAATCCAACAGACTGTATGCTTTTTTCCCTGCCAAGATATCTGGTAGACTTACCAAATATTAAAATGAGGGTAGCCTTTATACAGTACAGGCAAAACTAAATGTCCCTTCTGTTAGAAGATTGGATGGGCTGACATAAACGAGTTCCTAAGGACAGAGCTTGCAGCTGCAACACTGTGTCAACTGAAGATATAACTGATGTACTCCTTGAATGCTCTTTTTATAACGATCTTAGAAACAATTACATCCACCCATTGTTAAGATCACAGAAGGGAAGGACGTCTCTTGCAAAGACTTTTTGTTGTCTGATGTAGAGGGGTATATACCGTAGCCTTTGACAGGGGTCAGCAAACTTTTTCAGCAGGGGGCTGGTCCACTGTTCCTCAGACCTTGTAGGGGGCCGGACTATATTTTGGGGAAAAATATGAACGAATTCCTATGCCCCACAAATAACCCGGAGATGCATTTTAAATAAAAGGACACAGTCTACTTATTGAAAAACACGCTGATTCCGGGACCGTCCATGGACCGGATTTAAAAGGTGATTGGGCCAGATCCAGCCCCCTGGGCCTTAGTTTGCCTACCCATGCTTTAGAACATCCAAATTTCTTGCCAAAAAGCTTTACAAATTTGTGTAATAAAACTTAAAGAGGGAATGGGAAATGATTTATCCTGTAAAGGTCGGGAAGAAGAAATGTAAACCACTATTATTGGCAGTATTCTTGATATTATTAATTATTATTATGTGTGTAATGGCTGCTTGCTAAACACAATAAATTGAACTGAACTTGAACAGTGGCCAACCAGATGCCCCAATGGGAAACACACAAGCAGGACCCAAATGCAACAGCAATTTACCCACCTGCCTTCAGCTACTGGCATTCAGAGGCTTATTACCTCCAGATTTCCTATCCTCCAGCTATATTATTATGATTACCTGTATTTATTAAATTTGTATACCGCCCTTCATCTGAAGATACCAGGGTGGTTCACAACGGAAAAATACAAAACGAGAATACAAAATGCATAATTAACAAAACAAAACAAAAGCAAAAATAAACCAATTAAATCCCCTCCCGCAAATACATTTAAAAAGCCATGGAATGTTAACATGATTCCTTTTACAGTATTACGGTAAAAACCAGGAGCTTCTGCATTCAATGTGCGTGCACTCTACCAATTAGCTATAACTCACTTTATGTAAACTATGCTGGATGAGTTACAGGTAGGCAGCCGTGTTGGTCTGCCGTAGTCGAAACAAATAAATAAATAAATAAAAATTCCTTCCAGTAGCACCTTAAAGACCAACTAAGTTTGTTATTGGTATGAGCTTTCGTGTGCATGCACACTTCTTCAGATGATGGAGTGAATAAAGGACTGTTCTCTTTTCGAAAGTGAAAAATAAGGGCCACATCAGAATGCCTTTCATCTCCAATTTGCTCACTGGACAGAATGAAGAGGTCGCTGTCTCAGGATATAAACCAATATGGCTTTATCTGCTTACCTCAGGGAGCCGGAGAACTTTGCAGTACTTGACTCCATTCCGCAACCTGGGGAAGAAAAAGGGGGGAGAGAGAGAGATGAAGAGTGGATTGGCCATCTGGAATATTTTTAAAACTGCAAACCCCAACAAGGACCACCTCTCCCCATATGAACCAACCCTCTATAACCAGGCCTTTGGCTGATTAACAGTCTATGGCCCTTTTATCTGGGGGAGGGGGGCGTTATTGGTTGGTTTTTGTTTTTGCTTTGTTATGTATTTTGTGATCTGAGTTTGTATTTTTAGGTTAGAACCACCTTGTGACCTTCGTATGAAGGGCAGTACAGGAATTTAATAAACAAATAAAATAAAAGGCAGAGGTAAAACTTTAGGGTGGTATTCAAAACGCTAAAAAAGGAGCCAGAGACTTACTTTTTACATCGTTCACAACTGTACATGTTGTCACCTACAAAAAGAAAAATGAAAGGGGGTGGAGGGAAGCACTTTATCCAATCTGTTGCACAGAGCAGGGAAGCAGATATGAAAATAGGAAGCTGCCTTATGGTGACTCTGGCCATTGGTCCATCTAACTGAGTATTATCTACACTGACTAGCAACAGCCCTCCAGGGTTCCAGAGTGGGAATTAACCCGGTGTGGGAGATCTGCACTCAAACCTAACGATTCTATTAGTATATAAAGGAGTTAAGGTCCACAGAGTTCTAATTTCTAGAACAGGCTCAGTGAGTCAGGCACTCTCTTCTCCTGAGAGGAAGGAAAGCCTGTTTCTTGTTCCTTGCTCTCTCTGTGTGCAATGGAGGTGGACATACCTCAGCTTAGCTCCCAGCCTCAGGCACATTTCTGAAGCTGCTTTGCTGCATTTCTAGGAATAGGCTATTAAACCGGGGGGGGGGGGGAGACTGCTCCTTTATCCCTTATGGGGTATCCAAGAGCCTGTATAGAGTCCTTATGTACGGTAGGTTCTCTATCGGTAGGAGAAAATAACAGAGGACAACCAGAGAATATTGAGAATATTGAGAAGCAAAGCAGCTAGTAAGCATGATCTTTAGTAAACTGTTGCAACAGGGTCCCCACTCCCCACACACAGGAGGGAAGAGGAACCCAAAACAATGGTGCGCAAGTCCTTATATAGACTCTTGAAATTGCCCACTCTGTAGCTCAAGACCACCCCCCAAAACATCATACATACATCACAGGAGGCGGTGGTCTACAGCAGAAATATATCACTGGGGTGGTCTACAACAGAAATCTTGTCTGGCAGGATACTGCTAATGGTCACTTGATTGCTTTACCTGGCCAGCCTGGCCATTCCTTTTGAGATGCTAAATACAGGTACTACTTAGTTCCTGAATCCAGGTCACAGGCTCACCCTATTCATGCACAAATACACCCTTAAGACAGGATTTGTGAACAGAGACAATGGGGAGGCTTTCCTCATTTCCTTCCTTATTGCAGAGAATATCTGAGGTCACTGGAAGAGTCAAAATGGCTTCAGGATTGCTCTCCTGTACTATTTCAGACATGTGGCTTATATACTTATGTTTGTATTTGCCTTGTAGATTTATGAACATATGATTTATATATAAGAGACCTTAGAATTCCTTAGCTGAGTTATAATTAGCTGTTATTTTATTGTTTTTGCATAAGGAAAGATGCATGCCGGAGGCCTAGTAAAGCTTTTTAAACTTCCTTTGCAGTCCATTGTCTGTTTCACTGAAAAGGGGGTAAATGGGGGTCAGCTGTTACATGCAGCTGAACAGAAGGAAAGAAGGTTTAATAGCCTATTCCTATGGTGCTGTGGGTTAAACCACAGAGCCTAGGGCTTGCCGATCAGAAGGTCGGCGGTTCAAATCCCTGTGATGGGGTGAGCTCCCGTTGCTCGGTCCCTGCTCCAGCCCACCTAGCAGTTCGAAAGCACGTCAAAGTGCAAGTAGATAAATAGGTACCGCTCCGGCAGGAAGGTAAACGGTGTTTCCGTGCGCTGCTCTGGATCGCCAGAAGCGGCTTAGTCATGCTGGCCACATGACCCGGAAGCTGTATGCCGGCTCCCTTGGCCAATAAAGCGAGATGAGCACCGCAACCCCAGAGTCGTCCGCGACTGGACCTAATGGTCAGGGGTCCCTTTACCTTTACGCTTCATTAATCTGCCTAATGATTGGATTTAATACTCTTGTTTGCTGGCCCTGTGTTTTAAAAACAAGCATCAGCCGTTTTTTCCTTTGTTCGTTAACCCACACATGTGGGTCTGTTAGTAGAGGATTAACTATAATTAATATATCCTCTTACCAACTCCCATCACCAGGGACCCTTCTGCATGCAAAGCAGATACTCTACCACTGATCTACGGCCTTTCAGATATGAAGATAGGAAGACTACTGGCTCATCCAGCCCAGTATTGTCTGCCTCAGGGACAGCCAAATGCAGTGCCCTCCAAATGAAGTTGGACAACTACTCCCCTAATCCCTGGCTGCTGGCCATGCTGGCTGAGGCTGATGGGAGTTGTGGTTTTAAATTTTGAAGGCTATTTTAAACAATTTCACATACCCTTAAGCTTGATTATTAGTCAGCTCAAGACTGCTCAGTGTTAGACAACTAGAAAGTGACATAAAATAAAATAACCCTGTTTAGACAGCCTCACATCCAAACAGGATTTGAACCTGAAATCTCCCTCTGCCCTTGCCCCCCCCCACCCACCCACCCAGCACCACTTTAGACCTGGAATTCCCTTCATTCAGCTCATCAGCTCATCAGCCTGGCCCACAAGGAAACTCCCTTTGCTAGTCCTTAGAGACCAAGAACAGGCAAGATGAAGAAGGTTCTGAATGAATTAATCTGAGGCACCACTCTTTAGAATTCCCTCCCATTAGAGGCACCATCACTGTTGTTGTTTTCGACAGCTGCAGAAGGCCTTCCTCTTTTCAAGAAGACTTTTAAGTAGAATCTGCATTCAGTCTATATGGGAGCTGCATTTGCACTCTTATGTACTGTACTGTACAGAACTGTTTTTCTTTCTTTGTTTAAATACGTGGAACTGCCTTTAATGGCTTTTATACTTTTTCTTGTTTTGCAGTTGTTAACAGTCTTAGGAGTAAAGGGCAAGACATGTAATAAAAAGAAACAAACATCTTGGCCTCCTTCCTGGCCAACACACCTTTCAGCTCGTCTGCAGCAAAGAAGGCAGCAAGACAGTCCTCCAGGGTGACCACCGGGCCCCAAAACCAGCTGGGGATGCAGGACACCACAAACCTGTAGGAGGAGCAAGGAGGGTATTACTCAGGACTGACTCACAGGGAGTTCTTGACTCCAAAAAGCTTAACAAATAAAATAGTAAATGTTTATATAATATATACAACATTATACTATTATATGTCTCTATAGTGGTGAGCCTCATACTATTTGCTTCTCTCTCAGCCTTTACACTCTTCACTTGTAAAATATGGGCATTACAATTACTGGCTCCTCTAGCCAGTTCTATCATGGAATGGGCCAAAGCTCAGTAGCAGAGCAAACACTTTGCATGCAGAAGGATCCCTAGCACCTGCAGGTAGGGCTCGGAGAGATTCCCCTCCACACACACGTGAAAATAGGCTGGAAAGCCTTATTTGTTATCAATTACTTATCATTATACTTTTCTTACTATTTTTGAATTTTCTGACTTGTAAAATTATAAAACCCAACAGAAATAATTAAACTACAACAACAACAATTTGGGTAGCCACTGCCACTCTGTGTGGCAGTGTGGACAGATGGACCAAGGGTCTAACTTGGGATAAGGCAGCTTCAAAGGTTCTTAGTCAATTCAACCCATACAGAATGATGAGGGCAAGGATCTTACTTTTACCTTTAAGTGAAACACAATAGCTTAGTTGTAGAGCATATGTTGCACATGCAGAAGGTCCCAGGTTCAATTCCCAGCACCTGCAGGTAGGGCTGAGAAAAGCCCCTGCCAGAAAATCCTGGAGAGCTGCTGCCACTCAACGTTACCAATAGTGAACTGGGGGAACTGATGGTTTGGACCCTGCCCAAGGCAGCTTCCTATGTCCCTACATCAAGGAAGTCAGATACAGATTTGCTCTTGTTACCTGCAGGACATTCCAGTGTGTGGCTCATGGGGGTGCTGTCGGCATTTGGCTCTGCCCCCAAGCAAGCATTTTGCATCTGGCTTCACCCCAGGCATTTTTGGAGGACACAGATTATTTAGATCATGGGTAGGCAAACTAAGGCCCGGGGGCCGGATGCAGCCCAATAGCCTTCTAAATCCAGCCCGCGGACAATCCGGGAGTAAGTGTGTTTTTACATGAGTAGAATGTGTCCTTTTATTTAAAATGCATCTCTGGGTTATTTGTGGGGCCTGCCTGGTGTTTTTACATGAGTAGAATGTGTGCTTTATTTAAAATGCATCTCTGGGTTATTTATGGGGCATAGGAATTCATTCATTTTCCCCCCAAAATATAGTCCGGCCCACCACAAGGTCTGAGGGACAGTGGACCAGCCCCCTGCTGAAACAATTTGCTGTGGGTTCAGGCCTGGCAGTCAGAACTGAGGCGATCTTGGTTGCCCTGAATGGATGACCTTTGTAAGGAGCAGGACAGGGGGAGTATGACTTCTGTTTTAGTATTTTAGCTCTTGTATATTTTAAAGCAGGATTGCAAATTTTTCACAGTTTTATGTTTTATCTTTGGTAAACTGCTTTGAGGGTTGCTGTTTTTTTACAATCAAGCAGTGTATAAATTTTATGAAATAAATGAGACATGCTTTCCCCTCATTTTCATCTTGAACACACCTGGCTGAACTTTGTCCCTCCCACAATTCCAATACTTGAAAAGGTGCTTCTGCAGCCTGCTCACCTCCGGATATACTCCATGATGAAGGCGATCCAGCCCTGCGAGGCAGCATAGTTATCCCCACAGGCTCCTGTCTTGGCTGGCACATTCTGGTAAATGGCAGAGTGCAGCTTGGCCAAGTCCTCCTTCCCAGGGATGGGAAGCGACAAGTCCTGGAATGTCTCCACAGTGGTGGATACCTGGAGGCACCACAGGAGGAAAACGGAGGATGTCAGTGGCTGGTGGCCACTATCTCAGAGGCAGTACCTCCTGAAAACCAGCTGCTGGTGTAACTGGAAGTTTGGAGGTGTGGCTGGGCTCATGTTCTGTCTGCAGGCTTCGCTAAAAACCTTAAACAGAACAGCATCGGAAGAGCCCTGCTGGATCAGACCAATGGCCCACCTAGTCCAGCATCCTGTTCTCACAGGGGCCAACCAGGTGCCTCAATGCAAAGCCTGCAAACAGGATCTAAGCGCAACACCAGAGCTCTCCCCACCTGCAACTCCAAGCAACTGGTATTCAGAGGCATACAGACATTGACAGTGAAGGGAGAAAACTTTAGCTCCGCTGGATCAGGCCAACAGCTCATCTATTCCAGTATTCCATTCTAACAGTAGCCAATCAGATGCTTCTGGGAAGACAGCAAGCAGGGAATGAGTGGGAAAGCTCTCTTCCCACGTGTGATTCCTAAAAGATTGTGGATAGCAAGACTGGGACATTTCCAGGGGTTCTGGAGAATACACAAATGAGCAGACTAGGGACTCAGCTACATTGGTAAAGAAACAGCAATTTGAATGTGTTATAAATGTGCAACACCAGATGACGCCAGAGAGCAGGAAATTTTAAAATGCGGTTTTCCATAGGGATTTCTTTCTTTTGTTATAACGATCTAATTTCTGACTTATTTATAGCGGCGTTTTCCTGTGTTTGGATCCACCCTAGGAGTGGTGAGCCTTTTTCAGCACAGGGGCTATATACTCTCATGGGCGACCTTCTGAGGGCCACATGCCAGCAGTGGGCAGGGCCAGATGCAAAAGCAACTAAAGGGACAGAAGCCACTGCCCATAGCCTTTTAGCTGGAGATCAGCATGTGATCTGGACCGATTAGCTGCGATCCATCTCCTCCTTATGTGGTCAGGTGGTCGGGGCTGTATAAAAGGAGTTGCAGGAGAGCCTTCAAAACACAACCAGGCTAACATATTGAAGAAACATCTGGGGGGAAATGGGATTTCATGATTCTGCCTTGTGGAACAGGCCACATCAGAAAAAGTCAGAGATTTCTACACACATCTCTCTCTTTCTCTCAGACATGCAAAAGAACTTGAGGCTAATGAGAGGAGGAATAGCCTAAGGGTGTGTGGCCTGAGGTGAGTCTTGAGGGCCAGGTGGATGGGGGGGCACACCGGGCCCCTGGGCCTGAGCCTCCCCACTCCTGGAACAGGCACTGCTTTGCTAAAAGGGGCCAATGATCTGACTTGGCATAGATATTCAAACCAAAGGCTCCCCCAACCCCCACCAGAGGAGAAGGAGGGGATTTGGAAAGTGTGGGCCTCTTGCCATTTTCCCTGGATCAGCAGCAGTAAGGGAACGCACTCGGTCACAGGTGAGGCACTGGACCAGGCTGAGGATGGAGCCGTCAAAGATGTCAGAGATGACGCTGCGGTAACGGACCTCCTTCTTCTTCTTGTTGGAAGTCAACATCTGAGCTGAAGAAGGAGATTGTATTTTTACTACTATTATTATTATATTTACTGCCCACCCTTTACCAGCAGGTCCCAGGGCAGGTTACAACCATTTAAAATTCAGGATTGAGAACAGTTAAAAGAGATACAATATAGAGGAACAGAGTGGATCCCGAAAACACACATCTCAAATGTGTCTTAATGGACCTCACATTCCTGATTCAGGGCCAGCTCTGCTGTTTGCCAGGATGATGTGGCCCCTCTCAGAAGGAAGTTGGGCTTGTTAAGGGCAGTGTGATGCCACTTATAACTTACCATAATCAACAACAACAACAAATTTATATCACACACACACCCTTTCACCAGCAGGTCCCAGGACTGGTAATAATTTAAAATTCAGAATTGAGAACAGTTAAAACACATCACATTCACAGAAACAGGGTGGGTCCTGAAAACACACATCTTGGGTGTCAAAAGCCATGGTAAAGAGGTGTGTCTTTGTTGAAAGCTGTATAGTGAAGAAGCCAGACCCATCTCTGTGCAGAAGGAATTCTTCAATTTAGGGGCTGCCACAAAGAAGGCCCTCACCCAGGCTGCCACTACTACCCCAAACTTCTGAGGGAGGTGGAACTACCAAGAATCACAGAATTAGAGCTGGAAGGGACCTCAAGAGTCATCTAGTCCAACCCCTTGCAAGGATTTCAGCTAAAGCATCCATTATAGATGACCATCCAAACTTTGCCTAAAAGTCTCCAGTGAAGAAGAGTCCACAATCTCCTGCGGGAGTCTGTTCCACTGTCAAACTGCTATTACTGTCAGAAAGTTCTTCCTGATGGAAGATGAAAGGGCCCCCAGGATGTTCTGTAAGGAAAGGAGGCAGTCTCTCAGATAATATGGGCCTGAGTCTTTTAGAACTTTGAACACTGGAGTGAGTACTTTGAATTGTAACCAGAAATGAACTGGCAGCCAAACAGTTTTATAAGTTTGCTAATCTTCCCTCGGTAGAATTACAGATCTGGTGTAGGACACTTAACTATTGGCTTCGCCTAAACTCAAATCCCCCCGGTCTAATATCCCTAGTGCTGCAAGATTATCACAAGAGCGCCTGGACTAAAATTGTCTATCAAAAACTTCACTCTTTTGGTTTATCACTACAACAGCTACTCACTTTGGGTTTTAGTACAGCAAACAGTCTAATTTGTCAGCGCCTAAATGATACTGAGCGTCAGAACAACTTGGCCACAATAAGGAAATTTTGCCCATGGTATGACTATTTTCTACCTTCCCATTTCAACTCTCTGGCACCCTATCTGCATAACCTAGCAATTCTAAAATATAGACGTGCTTTTACTCTCAAAAGATTGAATGTATTGCCCTTGGCTGTACTTGAGGGACGATTCCAACAGATTCCACACGACAAACGCTTATGTCCCTGTGGAGATGGCAGTACCGAATCAGTGGCTTGCACTCTTTATAAAGACTTGAGGAATGAGATTATCACACCTCTTTTACTGTCCATTCCGGGTCACCCAACCACTGCCACAGTGTCCTTTCTCTTGGCAGATCAAGATGAGCAGGTGACAGCAAAGGTTGCAAGGTTTTTAGCTGGGGCAATCAGAATGAGATCCACTATTTGACTATTGATTCAAAGCCCTAAAATGTATTTTATATAATTGACTTTTTATTTCTATTCTTTGTATATTGTATTGTTGTTTTATTGCTATGGCCAATGACTGATGCAAATAAAGATTTATTCATACATTTATAGGTTGGGCATTGTTGCTTGGTAATCGCCTCACCAGTTCTCTCTGTGGAAGACTATCATAGAAACTCTGCACAGATGGAGGGGATTGAATGGCAGGTAGGGTCCACATAAAGAACAAGTAGGATGCCCTCAGGAGATGATAACACATAGTTAAACTACATAACTCCCTCCCATAGGAGCCAGGCATCTGGTTGGCCACGGTGAGAACAGGATGCTAGACTATGTGGGCCCACTGGTCTGGTCCAGTAGGGATCTTCTTATGTTCTTATACAGAAAACAACTACCACAGAAGCAGCTCAACCCAGAAGCTTCCTGGACTTACCCTTTTTCAGCACATAGGAGGATCCCAGACGCACAGGGCTCGAGCGTGGGGGGCTGCTCGAGAGCTTGGAATGCACTTCGTGATGAACGGGGCTGCACGGCCGAGAGGAGCACCGTGTGTAGGCATCATTGTCTGGTTCTGTTGCAAGGAAAGGAAATAAATTGCCTGTGGAGAGGACTGGAACACAAGTTTTGTCTGGCAAGCTCAGCCAGCCAATCCCTCATCTCTGGGCACCAACTCGGCCCCAATTGTTTTTTATTTAATTTAGTTCTCAGATTGGCTACCAAGCACTTGAGCACATTCTACTCATGGCAGAAGGTGGGGATATTATGGCTTTAGCAAGATAGGCATAGTTCTTGCAACCTGACCCTCTAGTTCAGGGGTCGCCATGTGGTGCCTCTGGGTGCCATGGTATTGTTGAGGTCCTTCCCTGGTGTCTAAAAGGCCTCTGGGCATCCCCATTCACTGCCCATTTGGGCATGGAGTGGTGGGACAGTTAACCTTCTTCTCCCTGGGAAAGTATATAGAGCTGAAGGACACTCTTTCCCACTTCCTATTTCAGCTCTATGGGCTTTCAAAGGCTCAGATTAATTCTTCCGGATTTAACTTTCAACCAGATGCCTGGGAAAAGGTGCACGCATTTTCCCTCTTTCTCTGGGGTTAGGGACTGATCTGCGTGCAAGGAGTGAGAAGCAACTAGAAAGTGTAGTGGCCATGGCGCTCATACTGGGGTGTAGTGGTTAAGAGTGTCAGCCTAGCACCTGGGAGACCAGAGTACAAATCCCCACTTGGCCAAGAAGCACACTGGGTAACCTAGAGCTAGGCACTTCCACTCAGCCTAACCTACATCACAATGTTTATTGTGGAGTTTAAAGGAGGGGGAGAAGCATGTGTACCACCTTGAACTCTTTGGAGAAAAAGACAGGATGCAAGTGCAACAAACAAACAAACAAACAAACAAACAAACTTCCAAATGTAGCCAGTCTGCTTCAGCTGTGAGATTCCTCATCAAGGGAGGACCAGGAGGCCACAGCCTTACTCCTAGCCCTGAGCCAAGCTCCATATGGGGGTAAGGAGCAGAGATCCTGCAACGAGGCCAAAGTAGGGGGGGGGGCTGTCTGCACCCAGAGTTAGTTCAGCCTCTGGCGTCAAGGCCAATCAAGTCCCAAGTCCAAGGGAAAGCAGACGCTTTAAACACGAAATCCAAAAGTTCTCCTAGGGAAGTTAGACCGCCTTTCAATGAGAGATGCTCTACCACTGAGCTATGGCCCTTCCCTTAAAACTAGTAAAAAAATATGAATGAAGGTGCATATGAGAGATGCAGCTTCCAAGGTTTAGGCACAGGTGGCAAGAGCATTGTACACTGAACCTGTCGTGGAGTACCTGGGGTCCTAGAGGGGCTGGCTGGATGAGGTGTGGAAGGAGGGAGCGCTTCTGGAGAAGCCCTGCCATCCACTGCTGTCACAGAGGTGTCAACATCAGCATCTTCATCCACTTGCTCCGAGTTGGTCCGTCGGTGGCTATACGAGAACTTCCGGTCCTTCATCCGCTCCTTTTCAGAAATCCCCCGCCCAGCCTCGTCCTGGATCAGCAGCTCGGCCTCTGCCAGGGAGCTCCCAGTTTTGCTCTGCCCATCCCCTTCGCCCCGGTCGCTGCTCGAGTCACAGGAGAGGAACTCGTCCTCCGAGGGGCTGCGGTCACACTCCCGCTTGTCTTCCATGTCGCTCAAGTCGGAATCCCGGGTCTCGGTCATGACTGGCTCCTTCAGCTCTTCATGGAGCTGATCCATCAAGCAGCGTAGGAATTCTTGGGTGTCCTGGGGTGGGTGCGCAGAAAAGAAAATATTGTATGGGGCACTTCAGGCCTGGGTGCCAAATGCAGCCCTCTAGGGCTCTCTATTCAGCATCTTTCTAGGTCACACCCCCTCTCCCCAGGACTTGCCTTCCAACAGCCCTGCTCTGCCCCCTCTTCTTGTGCTTCCCCTGGCTGGAATATGGATGGAAGATGTGGGGAGAGAGGAGGAGTATAGAAAGCTTTGGCTTCTATCTGTGGTTGGAGTGTAACCTACTGTACCGGTACAAAAGTAAGAATCACGCCTGTTGCTCTGCCCACCACTGGCATATGCCCCCAGAAGGTCCCCATGTGAAAATGCAACACTCAGGCTGAAAAAGATTCCCTACTCTGACTCTACAGGCAGCAGATCTCCAGTATTTCAGAAAGAGGTTTCTTCAAGTTGTACCTGAAGATGGTGGGGATTGAGCAAGAGATCTTGTGCATGCAAAGCAGGTACTTTGCCAATGTGTTATGGCCCTTTCCCTTAAAAAAAAGGTAGGATTCTAGTCCCCATGGTTCTGAATGAAAGGAAGAATTAAATAAAAAGCTGCCTATACTGTTGAACTGTTAGTCCATCAAGCTCAGTATTGTCTACACTGACTGGCAGTAGCTCTCCAAGGATCTATCACATCTGTACTTGGAGATGCCAGGGATTGAGCCTGGGGCCTTTTCTTCAGGCAAAGTAGATGCTGTACAATCCTCCCACAAAAGGTTTTGTGATTGCTGGTGGAGGGGGAGGGGACAAAATTGCATGTGGCCCCCAAAAGATTGCCCAGAAAGTAATATGGCCCTCAAGCTTAAAAAGATTCCCTACCCCTGCCCTAGTATACTTCATGGCAAATGGAATCCCCTGCTTGCTGGAAGGCTACATGTTGTATCAGTAACTCAGTCTCTGCCTTGGGTCCCTAACTGAAACAGAACTTCTCACAGCCCAGGAGAATATAATTTTCTTACTGCAGCAGGAAGAGGGAAGCAGAAACATCTGGGATTGCCCCTTTGCCATCCGCCTCACCTGTTGTGCGTACCCTCGAAACATGGGGTTGACCAGCTTGATTCCATGCGACAGGCTGCTGGGGACGACATAACTTGGGCTGGTTTTAGGGAAGAAAAAGCAAAGTTGAAAATGAATATATAGAATCTCTGGAGATGTGCAAGGTAAATTTCAAGTTCAAGGTGTTACAGGTGGTATATAGAGCCCTTAATAGCTTGGGGCCTTGATGAATTTATTTAAACGAACAAACCTAATTACTTTAAAAACCGTTAGCCTATCTAGCTCAGTATTGTCTATAGACTAGCATCAGCTCTCCAGGGTTTCAGGCAGGAAGTCTTTTCTCAGCCCTACCTAGATATTATATTTCATAAAATTAGAATGCCACTGGGAACTGAACCCGAGTCAGAAGATTGGGAAAGTATTGCCTAACAGAATGTAGATCAGTTGGGTGTCATTCTACAGTGAATATTCTTAATAATGTCTTTTATGTAACTGACAGATGGAAAATCAGTAGTTATTATTTTTCTTCTCTTATTTTTCTTTTCTTCTATTTTTTGTTTCCCTTCATTGTTTTCTTTTTTCTTTCTCTCTTTGCTTTTGTTTTAATTTAGATTAGTTTCTCTTATTTTACTGTATCGTGAAAAACCTTTAATAAAATCTTATTTTTTTAAAAAACCCACCAGGAACCTTCTGCATGCAAAGCAAGTGCTCTACTAGTGAGCTGTGGTCCCTACAGACTCAGTGTCCTAGATTTACTCACCGCTTCTTATGCCACACTTCGGAAATCAGCTTATGGTAACTTTTGCAAAGTGCTGGCTTCTTGTCAGTGCGCACGAGACCGCCACACTCAAGGAAGAATTGAGTGAGCGGGGGACTGATAGGAAGACAAGAAAGAAAGAAAGGTGGGTTATGAATTATCCAACAACTTCAATTGGGGGCAGAGAGAAAGGGAAAACATTGATGCCTTTAATAAAAGGTGGAAGAGACCAAGTGGCTTTAAAAAATCTGCCTGGCCCCAATGAAGCCACCAGATCTGGCCTACAAGCAGCCTTTGCCAAGCTGGTGCAACATCCAGGTGCTTTGGACTACAACGTGCTGGCTTGGGGGTTGATGGGAGTTGTCGTGCCAAACATACTAATTGGGGTCTGATGGGAGTTATAGTGCAACACATACTGGTTGGGGGTTGATGGGTGTTATAGTGTCATATATGCTGGCTGGGGGATAATGGGAATTGTAGTGCCAAACATACTGGCTGGAGGGTGATGAAGGTAGTGGTCTGAAACATCTGGAGGGCACCAACCTGGCAGTCTGTAAATAGCAATTATCTGAAAATGACTCTGAAAACCTACCAGTTTGAGAGAGCCTGGAGTGCAGCGTTCATGTAGCAGGAGTTCCCAAGATTTTTCATTCCAGTAAGGCCTAGAAAAGGAATGAAAAAGGAGAGGGGAATGGTGGCTTGTTCATTATGACCATTGCTACGTTTTTATTTTCTGTGTTCAAGGAAAAAGGAAAGGGGTATTTTCACACTCTAAGACCTTTGGATTTACCTCTCGGTTTCAGGTCATCATCTTCCGACTCGGACTCCCCTTCATCGGCAACTGCGATGGGGACAGCTTTTAGGGAATGGGTGGTTGGAGGAGAATCCTGGAAGTGAAAGTTAGGGAGTAAATATCAGAGGCAAGTCTGCTTTGCCACACAGTATATTTCTCCAAATTAAGAAACCGCAGCTGAGTTTTCTTTTTTCCTCCTGTCTCCTAATCCCTTTTCTTTTCATGCCATGTATTTTAGACTGTTAGGCCTGAGGGCAGGGACTGTCTCATCACTGATATTTGTAAGCTTCCAGTCATTTTAGGGCCAAAGAACAAGATTAAAATGCTTTTAATAAGTAAAAAAAGAGAAATTTTATTATTATTTATTAAATGTGTATACCACTGTCCATCCAAAGATGCCAGGGTGGTTCACAACAGAAAAATACAAAATGAGAATATAAAACACATAATAAAACAAAAGCAAAAACAAACCAATAGATATCCTCCCACAAACACATTTAAAAAGCCATAGAATGTTAATCAGCTGAATGTCTGGTTGAAGAGAAATGCTTTAGCCTAAAGATATGTACGGTAATGAAGGTACCATACTGTGTTGTAGATCCCACTGGTCCTGACACTTCTCTGCTACATTCCAAGTTGGGATAGTCTTTTTTTAGATTTTTTAGATTAGATTAGATTAGATAAATTTATTGTCATTGTCCGTATATACACAGTATACACAACAACGAAAATCAAACACCCAAAGACCGGATTTACCGTACACATTTGCACATATCTCCAACACTCTCATCCTATTAAGACATAATATATTGAAACATAACATAATCCAGAATGTAACATAACCTATTAAAAGCATAACATAACCTAAAACCTATCTCATTTCTTACTACTCACTGCTTGCTATTTCTTACTACTGGCCCTGAGATCATTATTTAGTGCAATCAAAGCTCTTGGATAGAAGCTATTCAGAAGGCGTGTGGTTCGAATTTTCATCGTCCTGTATCTTCTGCCCGAAGGCAACAGTGCAAAGAGGTTGTGAGCAGGGTGGGTGGGATCTCTCAGGATATTGTGTGACTTCTTCAAGCAGCGAGACATGAAGATCTCATCCAGGGTTGGTAGTTGGAGCCCAATAACATTCTGGGCAATTTTAATTATTCTCTGTAAAGCTTTTTTGTCCATTACAGAGCTGCTCCCATACCACAATAATATACTATAGGTTAGGACACTCTCAATGGTACTGTGATAATAGGACAGAAGTAGGTGCTGAGATAGATTCAATCCCCTGAGCATTCTCAGGAAATACAACCTCCCCTGCACCTTCTTACACATTGACCACTTGAGCTAAGAAAAAGAGTAACTCAAAGCATCCAGCTTTGCCACAAAACACTCACCTGGTCCATGAATTTTGATGGAGGGACTGGTGTGTGGGAGCATAACCGCTGGTCCAAGAAAACCTCCTTCTCACAGGCATAGCACCATACCCGGAATGTTGTCAGGTTTACCGTCAGGTTGTGCTTTTTGACCTAGCAATTTAAAAACACACAAACACAGAGAGCACACCAATTAATCTGGGTTGCGTCCAGCTATGCAGTGCAGACCCATCGAAATTAATGTGCCAAAGTCAGTCATGTCCATCAGTTTCAATGATGGGATGCTGCTCTAGGTAGCAGTAATACTGACTAACAATCTTATTTTTCTGATCTATGGTACCCAATAAGTGGGACTGTGAAATTGCACAGGCAAGATCTTGAATTCTACTGCAATGCAGTCAGAGCAGAAGCAGAAGACAGAGCCTCAGGTTCAATAAGAATATAAGCATAGTTCTGCTGGATGAGGCCAAAGGAGTGTTGGAAGTCCAGCATCCTGCTTTCCTAGCGGCCAAGCAGATGCCCCAATGGGAAACCCAAAAGCAGCACCTGAGGGCAACAGCAATTCTCCTCGCATGCAATTCAGAGCACCTGGTATTGAGAGACATATCACCTTTCATAGTAGAGGTGTGGTATAACATCCCTATGAGGGAAGGTTGCAGCATTTGGGACTTTTTAGTTTAGAGAAAAGACGAGTAACAAGTGACATTTTAGAAGTTTATGAAAGTATGCATGATGTGAAGAAAGTGAATAGAGAGGCATTTTTCTCCCTCTCTTCAACAAAGCTGGATGTCGGAAGATTTAGGACAGACAGTGCATAGTTAAGCTATAGAGCTCACCCCACAGGACAAAGTGATGGCCACAAACATAGATGGCTTTAAAAGAGGAGTGGACAAATTCATGTAGAAGGAGGCTATCTATGACTACAAGTCATAATGGCTATGCTCTCCAGGTAGCAGTAATCCTGACTAACAATTTTATATTTCTGATTGGAGGCAGAAATTTAATGCTACTTGGAGGCAGTAATGCTTTTGAATGCTGGAAACCGCAGGAGTGGGGAGTGCTCTTGTGCTGGAATCTTGCTTGCAAGTCTCCCACAAGTATCTGGTTGGCCACTGTGAGAAGAAGATGCTGAACTAGGTGGGCTATCAGCCTGATCCAGCAAGCCTCTTCTTACGTTCTTATGCCTCAACAGGAAGCCCAAAAGCAGGACCTAAGTGAAACAGCAACTCTCCCCACTTGTGATTCTGAACAACTGGTATCTAGAGGCATATTGCCTCCAACAGTGCAGGGAAAAGATAGGCACAAGGATTGGCCACAACAGTGTGTTACGTTTCCAAAATATGTCCCTCAACTAGTACAAAAAAATTAGAGGACGTCAGCTCTAGACAATATTTATGTGTATTCAAAGCAACATGGCAGAGAGAAGTGTTAAATGCTAAACATTCAGTGTGGGGGGGGGTGTTACAATTAAGTTCCAAGGAAATTTTCCTGACTGCTCACTTGCTTTCTGGGGAAACTAGATCTCTTACCTGTGCATGAAGGGTGCTGTGGTCAGCAAAGGATTCCCCGCAACCAACATAAGGGCAGGAAACCTGAAGTGAAACAAAGCCGATTGACAGTCACAGTGGAAACATGGCAAAAGAAATTCAGAGCAATAAAAAGGTGTGTGTGTGTGTGTGTGTGTGTGTGTGTGTGTGGATACACACACAATGCACAGAAAATAGTGCTACTTCACACCCCAAAGGTGTAAAGTCTACCTGGTACAGTTCAGTAACTTGCTGTGAATGACATTTTACAACAGGAAGAATAAAAGTCATGCATGCAGGAAATGTATTTGAAAAAAATGTCTTTACCTGAAGACAGGCCCACAGGTTTGGTCCCCCTGCTCCACAAGACTGGCAAGTACCCTGTTTTCATATGAGGAGGAGAAATAATTATCAGTGGCCTATTGTCCTCAGAGACAGACTCATCATCAGACAAAGGAGTGAGGAAATGGTGGACCTGCAGATGCTGAACTCGTATCAGCTCCAGCCAGTGTGGCCAATGAAGCTTGGATGATGGGAGTTGGAAGTCCAGCGATATCTGGAGGGCCACAGGCACCTCAATCCCTGATCTAAGGAGGAACATTCCCTATGGCATGCAAAAAGATGAACGAATGCCTCTGTTCAAAAGATGCATTCCCTCATGAAAGAAGAAATGCCTCTTCTTCAATCAAGTGTGAGGAAACTATGGCCCTCCCTATATTGTTGGACTTCATCTCCCATTAGTCCCAACCTGCATGCCCAGTAGTCTGGGATGATGGGAGCTGAAGTCCAACAATACAACTTGGTGTTGTCTGGAGTTTGCAGGGCTCCAACTCCCATCCGCCTCAGCCAGCATGGTCAATGGTCAGGTATGATGGAAGTTGCAGTCCAGCAATCATATGGATGGCCAAAGCTTCCCCACCCTGATGCTATGTATAACTTTTCCTCTTAGGAATGAGCTTCAGACATGTAGGGCATACTTAAGTCAGACTTGCACTGGTTTAGTAGTCCTATCTTCTCCCCAAGGATATTCTCATGGTACTGGGGATCTCATCAAACCCAGTCTTAAAATGTATTTGTTTGTTTATGGATTGGGTAATTTTTTTGCAAATGATTTTTTCCTTACTTTGGATTTAAGAAGCAGATCATCCTTAGTGACTTCACCTATGGAATCCAGGTGAGGACAAATGTCTCTGGGATCACCCATTTTGCACCTGGGTTCACCTGTGTGGATCAAGCGAGAGAGAGAGAGGGACAGCAAAACAGGTCAGATTGTTTTCACATTCAGCTTGCTCATCTGATTATGTTTTAAATGAGAGGAGCTGAACCACAAGCCTGTCTTGTTCTATTTATTTATTACATTCATATCCCACATTTTTCTCCAAGGAGCTCAATATAGTATACATGGTTCTTCCCCTTGTTGTTTAATCCCCACAACAACCCTGTGAGGAAGGTTAGGCTGAGAGGCGGTACAAAGCTGAAGGTCACCCAGTGAGCTTCATATATGTATCAGCCTGTCACATTCCAGTGCAGAGTTGACCTCTAGCTAGCATGGCCTTAGCTTGGCATAACCTGGAGCTGACTTCAGGTCACTGGAGGGGAAAAAGGTTACTACCAAGGAAATCTACCTGGACTTGAAAACTCTGGGCCTTGTACAGATTGACACAATCTCCTGTTGCAGGAGAGCAGGTATTGAAACACACTTCTATGTCCTATGATTCAAAGGACAGTTTAGTACATGTCTGATGACCCATGAAACAAAGCACTCAGAAACTGGAAAAACTGCATATAACATTAGGGATATTTGGGGAGTTGTAGTCAAAACCAGCTGGAAGACACTAGTTTGTGGAGGAAAGCTGCAACAGAGTGAATAATAAAGTGGAACCATGACTTCTCATGACTTGGAAGTCCATACTATATTGCATAAACAGACCCTAGTCTTGAACCAACTGCCACTTTGGTATGAATCAACAGGGATGGCCCATCCCAACACAGGATAGCCATCATGGCTAGTAGCCCTCAATAGTCCTCTCCTCCATGAATTTGTCCAGTCCTTTTTTAAAGTAATCAAAGTCTGTGGCAATCACTGCCTCCTGTGGGAGTGAGGCTACACTATCCATTTAAAGCACAAAGCTTCCCTCAAAGAATCCTAGGAAATGTAGTTTGCCCTGGACACAGCTACAATTCCCTGCACACTTAACAATATAATTCCTGGAATTCTTTCTTTTTTTGCGGGGTGGTGGTGGAAGCCATGTGCTTTAAATGTGTATGTGCAGCTGGTATCTCTGCCACTTGAGGGTGCTGGCACTAGCAAGGAGACAAAATCCTTTAGGCTCTGCTAAATCAACCAAAAATGGTTGTTACTGTAGGGATTAATTTTCCCCTAGGCAGCGATTCCCAGCTATTGTGGAAAAGGAACAGATCGTTATTCTGAGTGCTGGCAGAAGAGAGCAAAAACAAATGAACCTCCAAGCAGCAATGGCAGGAACAGAAAGCTCCAAAGAGCACTCGCAAGAATGAGCAGCCAAATTGTCCTTCCAGTGAGCAAATGACGCATCACTCATCATTTTTCCCCCTTCAACAGCTGGAGCTGCTGCATCATCCAACCTGACATTTCTCTCCCTCCATTTCTCACAGATGTCTGCACCCACCCACCCATTCCTGCAGCCATGGACAGACAGACACAGACAGTCCCATTCTTTTATTTTCTTTGCCCAATATTCAGAAGTCCACCATATTTCTACAGGGTTCTGTTTGGGGCAAAAAAGGATTCCCAAAATTAAATGTAAATCAAACCAGAGACTTTGGAAATAATTGAGAATGAAAGAAAATCAGGGTCACATTTGGCCCTCAGTCGTCCTGAGGTTCCATAAAGGTAAAGGACCCCTGACCATTAGGTCCAGTCGTGTCCGACTCTGGGGTTGCGGTGCTCATCTCGCTTTATTGGCCGAGAGCCGACGTACAGCTTCTGGGTCATGTGGCCAGCATGACTAAGCCGCTTCTGGCGAACCAGAGCAGCACACGGAAACGCCGTTTACCTTCCCGCTGCAGCTGTACCTATTTATCTACTTGCACTTTGACGTGCTTTTGAACTGCTAGGTGGGCAGGAGCTGGGACCAAGCAACAGGAGCTCACCCCATCGCAGGGATTCGAACAGCCGACCTTCTGATCAGCAAGCCCTAGGCCAGTGATGGCTAACCTTGACACTCCAGATGTTTTGGGACTACAACTCCCATCATCCCTGACCACTGATCCTGTTAGCTAGGGATGATGGGAGTTGCAGTTCCAAAACATCTGGGGTGTCAAGGTTAGCCATCACTGCCCTAGGCTCTGTGGTTTAACCCACAGCGCCTGCGCAAACAAGTTACAAGCCTTGAAGGGATTAATGATGCAACTTTTTCTAGCAATCCAAGTATGCTGAAAGTCCAGAAATCATATCACTCCAAGCTAGCAAAGGCAATGAAAAGGTTTGCCATTCTTCTGGCTATCCTTTCCTCTATCTTCTTGTAGAATGTTGTGAGCCATAGTGGAAGGGAAAGCCTCCGTTCTACCAAATAGTTAGTGACCTGCCATTTTAAAAGGTACAAGTGCATTTTGTTAAATCCTACATGCACCAAACCTTACTGTGACATTCACAGCTTTATCTGAGTGCAGGCACACAAGTCTGCCTACACAACACAAAGCCACAGTTTTTCCAGTATTCCCTCAAACTACCCAAATTTAAAACAAAAAGATACAGCATCAGAAACCCAGTTTCCATTGAATTTTTGCATCCCTGAGATTTCCAAGCAAAGAGTGGGACAACTCCCAACACAAGCCCTCTGTTGCCACCCAAAGGGCGTAATTGACATCCTGTGAGGGCATATTCTGCCCCAATTAAGAAACATCAAGTCCACCTCAACCACATGGTCCAGCTGTCACATCAACACTCTTGAGTATAACCCCAAACCAATGCTTTCCACCATCAAGTTTCCTATATTTAAAATAAGGTTAGACAAACTCCTGGAGGATAAGGCTACATCACTGGGTACTAGTGATAATGCCTATTTGCTGGGAATCACAAATAGGAAGAGTATTGTTGCATGGCAGGCTTCCCAGTATAGAAGTGGGGTGCCTGTGGCCCTCCAGATGTTATTAAGCTACAACTCCCACATGTGCTGGGGCTGATGGGAGTTCGAGTGCCAACAACATACGGAGGGCCACAGGGTCCCCCATCACTGTCAAAGGCATTTGGTTGGCCACTGAGAGAACAGGATGCTCAACTAGATGGGCCTTTAACCTTATCCCCCTGCCAGGCTCTTCTTATATGTGACCCAGACATGTTCCTATGATTGCCCTTGTGTCAGTGTCACAGAAGACAAATAGATATTGCAGAACATATGTATTATCATTATTTTTAAAGGACATATTCTATCTACATTATAGTTTAATGCGGAAATACCATCACTATCCCAGTTCCATGCTGTCAGTCAGATTCAATGTACATAATTATAGACAATTGAAGGGTGTACATTTCAGACCACTCCGCAGAAAAGGGACATAAAAATCATGTTAAACAGTAACTAACCAATATTAAGCGATAAGAACTTTGAAACAAACTCTTTCTTTCAGAGTAACTCATTAAACAACAATGCACACACAAATCCACAACCAAAGAACTCCCCCTTTCAAGAGGAAACATCTGAAGAAAATATTTTTAAATCCATCTTCATACCCCACTTCCCAAAAAGTAATGTCACATTACAAAGCTGGGTGAGATGGGGAGAATCATGAACTTGTCTGGAGCTGTTCCCCCCAATTAAATTTTCCACTAAAAATAATGAACGGGCACAGCTGGCTGCCCCACCCCAAATTAAGCACATGTGACAGGTTCTCCCCACACAAACCCAAATGTAATAGTGTTAATAAAATTATAAAGGCATCTACCTCTCCCACTATCTCCACATAGTAATAACGGAGGACTGATGCATTAATAATGCCCCCCATAGGAATAAACAGCAGTTAATGCATTAAGGTTCCCCATAATAATAAAGGGGGGGTGGGCTGATACATTAATGAGTGCTTTTAAAGAAAAATCAACTTGGACCTCCTCTTCCCACCACTCAAGCTAACGGTGGTGTGCATTAAAAGGGTTGCCCCCTCCCCTCATTCCCTCCTTGGGTCAACGTCAGAAAGCATTTTATTAAAACCCCAAGTTTCAAGTGGCTGATAGCTCCCCCATACCGATTTGGGGGGGGGGGCAATTTGCATCTGCCCAGCTCCAAAACCGCCACCTACCTCCCCGTTCCCTCCTGGAACTCCCTTTTCCGGGGCGACGGGCCAGGCGAGGCCGGTGCTTCGGGTCCCCGAAACTAGGCCCAAGGCTGCCCCCACCCCGCGCTCATCGTCCTCTCTGCAAGCCTAAGAGGTTCGGGGTGTCCAAAGCCAAATGCGGGGGATGGTCTCCCTTTCTCAGGTAGGTCGCTGTTTACCTGCTCAAGCCTCCTCGGGAGGAGGAGAGGTGGCTGCCTGGCAGCAGCTCGGATGAGATGGGCGGCTTTGACAGGAGAAGGTGCAGGCGGAGGAAGAGGAGGAGGAGGAGGAGGCACCAGCAGCCAGAGGCGGGCCTGGAGGCGGGGATAGGGAGCGAAGGAGGCCGTTGCCACTACCGAACAGTAGCATGAAAATGCGAATTCCTCAGAAACCAGGGACGTTCTACTCTTTTAGGATAGAATGTCCGTGTTTTCTGAGGAATGTTGGGCGCGTTCGAGCGAGCACACCCTGTTCTGTCAATGCCCCCCCAAGAGAAAAAGCGGTGGTGATACGTGTGCCCCACATGGGGGTAGTCGGGGCAGGGGAAGACAGTGGGGCAGCTGCCCCCCAAATCAAGTACATCAATGAAAAAAACTGACTGAGGTTCTGCCTCATCCCTAACATGAAACCTGCCTCCCTTAACATAAATCCTAGGTTACATCCCTGGTGCCCCACTAGTATGGGATCTGATGTGAAGAGCCTCCTGATCAGTTTGTGACTCTCCATAAACCATCTTACAGTTCCTGTGTCCCCCCACCCCCACGAAGAAAAATAATCTGCCAAGAATTGTATCTACTACCCCCCATGTCGCCAGAAGAGAAAATTTGTGCCCCAAAAGTATAGGGTTTAAAGGAAAGAGCCTCCTGCTCAGAATATGTGTCCCCTCCTCCAGCACACCCCCCCCAAAAAAATCTATCAGCAATAACTATGGCTTCTTGGAATATGGTCTCCACTTCCTTGACAGCAGTTGTTGCCCCTGCAGATTAGAGGATGGCAAATGTTGTCCTCATCTTCAAAAAGGGGGGAAAGAAGAAGGCCCTGGTAACTACAGAAGGGTCAGTTTGATATCAAACCAGGAAAGGTCTTAGAACAGATAACTAAACAGAAAAAAGATGCCATGATTACTAAGACCCAGCACGGATTTTTCAAAAACAAACCTTGCCTTATGAATCTTGTCTTCTTTTATATGGAGGCTTTTAAACAGAGGTTGGATGGCCATCTGTCATAGATTATTTAGTTGAGACTCCTGCATTGTAGGGGGTTGGACTAGATGACCCTCAGGGTCCCTTCCAACTTCACAATTCTGTGATTCTATGTACAACACATTGAGCCCCTTGGAGGAAAAGGTGGAACACAAATTGAGTACTAAACCACTAGTGAGGGATGAGGGGTTATGAATGCTTCACAAGTTTGGGAATAAAAATTAAGATATTTGGTTATACTGTACAGTATATATTTATCTGTACAGAGCCATGCACACTGATGTCGCGATGTAAATAAAGAAATGATGATGATGATGATGATGATGATGATGATGATGATGATGATGATGATGAATGTTTTGAAGAACATACAAGTTTCCTGCAAAACCCCCAGCTGCTTTCTAGGGGAACAAACACAGAGACACTCACGCATTCTCAGCCAAGGTCACTGCGTCCCCATGCGCGCCCCCTACCGCGCGTTTGCACGTAGGGGAATCAGAACTAACATCACCCCTGCCGACCTCCCAAACCACTGGACAGCGCCGCACTCTTGCCCACACATTCTAAGGGCAAAGCGACGCGGAAGTGGCTTCGGCGTGTCACTCTAACGGCGCGAGGAGCAAGGCGGAGACACAGAAGCGGCCATTGTTCCTCCTGGAAGCGACGGGGGAAGAGGGTCCGCCGCCAACGTAGCCAGGGACATGCCTGCGGGGAAGGCTTTCCGTCGGAGGAAGGTGGACTCTGACGAGGATGACGAGGATGCGCAGGTCACCGAGGAGGTCCGGTGGGTGCTGGGGGAGTGCACGACACCCACACCCCACCTTAGCTAAACTTCGGAGGGAGTGTGGTTAGAAAGTGGTTTGGGGGTCGGGTTCTCTTGCAAAGTGGTTGGTACGTTTCTTTTAATGACGACTGTTGTTATTGTGGTCCTCCAAAAAGCTCCAAGAAAGGTTCATGGTTCACTTTCCTTCCTCCGTGCTGTATTGTACCTTCACAGCAGCTTTGTAAGGTAGGTTAGGCTGAGAGATTGGCCCAGCTTCATAAAGTAAGCCCTTCATAGACAGCAGGATCTGTTCTCAGAGGTCCCTGGTTTAATTAACCACTGCATCACGCTGGCTCTTAGTAGAAGAGATGTATTTTTCTTTTTTCTTTTTTTTCTTTTCTTTTTTTTTTTAAATAATTTTTATTGATTTTATAATTTTATAAATATTCAACGTTACATTTCGGTCAGGATTCATCACTCCCCACCTCTCACCTTGGGGAGTTATTTAATCTTACCCTCCCTCTCACAGAGGTAAACCCATTCATTATTTCCCCTGACCTTAAAGCAATCATTATCTGACTTCGGCCTAACCCTATTACCGGGTAAACCATTCTTAGTTACAAAACTTAGTCATAGTGACTTCCTCCGCACCTCCCCAGTGGCTGCATTAAACAAAATATATCTCCAGTTCAGGTACATAGTTACATTAAGCATATCTTTAACTTTGTAACAAAGCATAGTTCTAACTCTAGTAAAGTAGCATTACATTCTTTTTTCATAACATCTGTTAATTCCAACCTCAGCGTCATCCTCCCAAATCTTTTACAAATTTCCTTCTGACTCCCCTGAATCTTCAGGCTCCCAACTTCGAAAGATCCTAACATAATCATAACTCAAGACCATGTCCGATAGAAATGTTCAAAGTCCACACATTTAATCAATCCGGGGTTACCCACCTACACTGTTCAACCCTCCCCTCGCCTTTCCCCAGTCCAAGTCCAAGTGCTTGCTTGCACTTGGACTTCACCTTCTCTTTGACTTCTCAGCTGTTCCTGCTCCCACTTCTTAAACCAATTCTTCTTCTTTATTGGTGTCTTCTTGCGTCGAAAAAAATAGTCCTTTGCCGATGTTGTTTTCTTGTTCCTCTTCTTCAGTCTAAATATCTTGCGCCGAGAAGAAGTTTTCCTGTGGCGAGGCTTGCCTTTGACCTTGGGGGGGATTTCTCCCCCTTCCATCCTTTGTGCAGCTGGCATGACATCAGTGTTGATTACTTCTCCTCTCATTCTTGCAGTCTCCGCTTGGAATTCCTTTCTCAGTTCCCAGATTTTTTCAAGGACCCTCTTCCAGCCTCCATTTTCAAAATCATCCTCCATTTTCATAGACATAGCTTTGCAATATTCCAGACCGAACCAAGTCCAAGTTCAAAGTCCAAATTCCCGCAATAGAGTCCAACAGGTCCGATTCAGATCCTCTACTTATCAAGAGTGTTAGTTAGGTGCCCCCCCGATCAGGGGTATCAAAAGGATCCAATCTCTGTTGTATAACCAAATTCCATTACAGTTCAACCGCATCGGTAATAAAGTTCCTGATTTAGTGCCACAATAGCAAGGGACGGACCTCCGTAATTACATCCCAATGCTGTTCCAGATCAGTCCAAATTCTTGAAATTCTTTCTTAATTACTCACATTTAAGTCGTCCGATCTTGTTTTGTTTTGGAGGAATCGGCGCGCTCAGGGGGGAAGGACTCGCGGCTTCCACCCGACGGGCAATGGCGATCCGATGAGCTCCGTCGCCCCGCGTCGCTCACGGCGGCCCCTACTGGGGTCTACCGGGGAGTTGGGGCAACGTTCCGAGCTTCTGCCGGATCTTAGGTCCCGGGACAACCCTCCCGGGAGTTTTGGGGGTTGCGTCGCCGTCGCAAGCTCCCCTTTGAGCCGGTCGGGTCGGGGAATGTCAAGAGCGACATTTCCCCCGACCTTCTCCCTCCGGCGCGCCGACCGGAAGTGATGTATTTTTCTACTGCAGGGGGCAACATGTCCTTGACATCTTTTCCTGGTACCTGTGAAGCTTCTGAATCTGCCCCTCCAGCTTCCTTGGACATGAGCTGGTGTGGGTAATTACCTTTTCCCCTTTGTATTCTTTGTATGCCGCTTCTCCACCCACAAAAAGAAAGCATGCTCACTGTGGCTTACAACAAGAAACAGGGGTGCATTTCAAACATACACTACAAAAACAATTTCATAATAACATACCAAAACCATGGGCTGGGAAATGGTTGCTGTGTAGCTGGGCCTGCTGTGGTTCTGCCTTGTACCAGCTAGCTTGACCTTGCCCTAGATGAAAACCTGGCACCCTCCTTTCTAGGGTCTGCGCTGTGCAGTAACAGGTGTGAGCATTCTAGCAGCAGCTTGATGGTCATGTATGATACTGCATACAGATCTGTTGCGACATGCAGAGAAAACCCAGACTGTGTTCTGTACTGTCACTGACAGACTTAGATATGGCAATATCTGAATTGAAAGACAGGCATAGTCCATAGGTTCAGGCTACAAGGGGTAAGTTGCCCAGTTTAATGCTTTTTAACTTCCACAGTGGTACCGGTAGACTTAGTCGTAGATTTGCAATATTCACTTGTTATGCTGATTAAACTTTCTCGCTGTTTCAGATTGCCTCTGGGTAACATATTATTCAATATTACCAATTTATTTAAGACTCCCTATTTATTATACTGAATAAATTATTTGGTATATGCAAAGAGATTTGAGGAGGAATGTGAGCCCTTCAAAGTGTTTTTGGAATTTGAAACAGAATTAAAATTGGTAATCCTTAAAAAAAAATCAAACCCAAAATATAATAATATACCCAAACCCACATTTCAGTACCATAAATATAATAAGTACTTAAAACAACATGCAGCATCCAATAGCAACAATAACAAGGGAGCTTCACAGTTTCACGTTAGTCCTAGAACCACCCTTCCCATGATGTTGCTCACAGTCCCCTCTCCTGCAACAGCTTCTTATAAGGTTTCCAAGGGCAAAGGGTGGGGCAGCTGGAAACACCCCTCCCATAATAACTCTCCATAGAGCGGAGGGCAGAAGTAAGGAAGAGAAATAGATCTAAAGGGGGAAGAGTGACACTCTTTCCCACAAAATAAAATAAAAAAAAATTTCCTTCCAGTAGCACCTTAGAGACCAACTAAGTTTGTTCTTGGTATGAGCTTTCGTGTGCATGCACACTTCTTCAGATACACTGAAACAGACAGACCAACACGGCTATCTACCTTTCACTCTTTCCCACTTCCTCTTTCAGCTATGTGTGCTTTTCCAGGCTCGTGTTTAATTCTACTGGATCTTAACTTTTATCCGTACCCCTTGGGAAAGTGATGTTTGGATGAGTACACGTTTTCTGTCTCTGGTGAGGGTGGGGGCTTGTCTGGAAGAGACAATTGCCTGGGGTAGTGAGTGCTCACAACACATTATCAAAAATTCAAATGTGCCCATAGGCCCAAAAATGTTGATACTTCCCAATGAATAATTTATTTCTTTTTGATTTAATATTTATGTGCTTTTTCCAGCAGCAGTGTATCTAGAAGCGGTGGGCGGCAGGGCACCACTTGACCAGGGGGCGGCACTTACCGCGTGGCCTGCAGCGCACCTGAGCCACACATCTCTCCTAGGAGTGACAAGGTGGCTCTGGTGCCTGCAGTCACCACACCACCTGAAAGGGTAGTGTGAGGCTCGTGGCCGCCGGCCGCCACCCTGCAGCTGAGGAGGAGGTGGCAGGCGGACTCCTGCAACCACCACACCACTTGAAAATTGTTTCCCATACCATTGCGTGTTTATGTGTTGTGTCTTCCCCCTCCCCCCACAGGCTAAAACTAGAGGAAGCAAAAGAAGTGCAGAGTCTAAGGAGGAGGCCAAATGGAGTGAGGTAAGTGGTGTCCAGGAGCTCTTCTAACTGTAAAGATCCTCAGACTTCAGAGACACTGTGGCCACGGATGTCTTTGATCTGTTGTGGGACATTGACTTCCCAAGAAGCTCAGCTTTTTGCCCTCAGGATTCATTTGCTTTTGAAAAGTTTCAAGTACCCATGATTGCAAAACTAATTTTTGGCCATGCTTGCTGTGGCTGATGGGAGTTGTCTGGAGGAAGTAGCTTACATATTCTCTCACAACAACTCTGCAGCATAGATTGGACAGAGAAAGTGTGACTGGTCTGAGGTCACCCAGTCAGTTTCATGGCTGCGTGAGGATTGGAACCCGAGCCTTTACCCAACCTGGTACCCTCCAGATGTTTTGGACTACAGATCTCATCAGCTCTAATATGTGATTGTGTTGACTAGGGCTAATGGAAGTTGTAGTCCAAAAACATCTGGACGTCATCAGGTTAAGGAAAGTTACTCTAACCAGTACTCCTACACCACACTGGCTCTGAATACTGTTCATTCAGGCGCCACTGGTTGCTGCAGATTGCCATGCATTGTCAAACCTGAGAGCACATTGGGAGCATTGCTGCTGAATGACTTGAATTTCTTTTGTGTATTTGAAGTGCGGCTGCTCTGCTCGTGGGGGAGAAATTACAAGAAGAAACGACCCTGGCGGTAAGATTGAACTTTTGTCATTTATCTTACCTGGATAGAACCGTAAAAAAAGAATTCAAGATCCTTAGGCACAGTTCATCACTTTTTCTTCTTTTCCCCTTTGCCTGTCCTAAACAAGGCTGACAGAAACGTTTCAGATTCCTAGCTAATGGCGTTTTCTCTGCACAATATTGACAAGGGCTCTGTTTGATCTGCTTTAGCAGTTCTTATGGGATCTGGTTGACCTCAGCAAAGTTAGGACTTCATTACTTACAAATAGATTGCCTTAAATGTTGTTTTAGATGTGAATGTGATATTATACAGTGGAACCTTGGTTCTTGAATGGCCTAGTTGCCAAACAAATCGGCTCCCAAACACCGCAAACCCGGAAGTAAGTGTTCCGGTTTGCAAATGTTTTTCAGAAGCCGAATGTCCAACACGGCTTCCATTTGAGTGCAGGAAGCTCCTGCAGCCAATCAGAAGCTGCGCCTTGGTTTTCGAATGGTTTTGGGAGTTGAATGGAATCCCGGAACAGATTAAGTTTGAGAACCAAAGTACCACTGTATTAAACTTCATCGCTTTTATTCTGCTTCTGTTGTGTGAAATAGATGGATACCATATGAAAGAAAATAGGGTAAGTTAAATATGTGTGTTGTTATCAGCTCGAACCCTAGTAAGTGCAGAACTGTTACAGAATTCTTTACCCTTAAATAAGCATTCATAAAAGTACAGCCTTACAGTGCAATCATGACTGGGTCTACGCAGAAGTAAGTTCCACTGAATTCAGTGGGACTTAATACAAGGGAAGTGAATATGTACGATTGCAGCCATCCTGTGTACACCACCATCTGAGAGTGAGACCTATCGAGCACAGCAAGACTAACTTCTTAGAAAACATGCCCTATGACATTTGTGTGAAGGAAATGTAGCCCAATGATGTATTCCTCTGGCCCCACCCACCACTGGAACGTGTCCCCCATGAAGGAATACAGCCCTCCGGCTGGGGGAAAAAAATCCCCACCTCTGTTATACTACAATAAGTAGGATCAGATCATGGACTGTCTCCTTCCTCTTCCCACCAGGATGATCCCTTTAAAATAAAGACCGGTGGAATGGTGGACATGAAGAAACTGAAAGAACGGGGCAAGGAAAGGTATGGAGGAACATTCAATACTCAGATAATAAACAAAGACTACTCCCACCCAATAATTAGCAGATGAACAACTATTTCCCCGCTTTAACCACCCCACCCAAAAATCTGTTATCAGACTAGCTGTTGCAAATCATTGGTGAGTGGATCCAGCATTCCTCCTCCAGGAATGGTCCGGCATCTCTCCTCTCCCTTTGGGGGAAGCAGTAGCAAGGAAAAGCAGGAAGACTGTAGCAAAAGTTTTACCTGCTTTGCTGTTAGTATGGCTACTGCCAGCACTGGGTGATATCCTATATAATAAAGAGCCTGTGTCCCTCCGTACCACTTTCCGTCCGTCAGAGGAAATCGGAAGTGCGCCTGCGCGGAGGACACAGACCAATAGGAGCGCGGGCAGAGGCGCGAAGCGCCTCTGCCCGCAGCCTCCTTCTGTCGGCTACACCAATAGGCGTGCCTCTACCTCCCCTCCCCCCCCCCGCAGGTTAACCAGAAGCCGCAATGGCCGCTGCTCCCCGCGCGCTGCTGCTTCGCCGCCGCCAGTCCGCTCTTCCTGCCTCCTCCTGCTCCGGGGCCAGAAGCCGCAATGGCGGCCGCTCCCCGCGCGCTGCTGCTTCGCCGCCGCCTCCCGCCGCCTCCTCCACGGAGAGCGGATCGAGCGAGAGCGGAGCGTCCCCTGTCGGCCTTCCTCCCCGAGGGAAGCGGCCGAGGGCGGGAAGCTGAGGGGAGATAGGAGGCTACTTTTGCAAAAGGCGGAGGCCGGCGCCGACGGAGCACCCCGCGCTCCCTCCCTCCGCGTTGCTGTTTTGGAGGCTCCCGCCCCCACTGCCGCGCGCGCACACACACACACACACACACACACACACACCACAACCAAGACCCCCCCCCCGCGCGCTTCCCCCCTCTCCCTCCCTTCACAGCCGGGGCCGAGGGAAGCCGCTTTCGAGGAGGAGGACTGAGCTGGGCTTGGAGGCTGGGGAGGGGAAGGGTTAATGGGGAGAGAGAGAGAGCGCGCACGGGCTGCCGTGTCTCCGTCACTTGCACACTTACACACACACACACACACACACACACACCACAACCAAGACCCCACCCCCCCGCGCGCGCTTCCCCCCCCTCCCTACCTTTGCAGCCGGGACGAGGGAAGCCGCTTGCGAGGAGGACGGAGCTGGGCTTCGAGGCTGGGGAGGGGAAGGGTTAATGGGGAGAGAGAGGAGGCTGGGGAGGGGAAAGGGTTAATGGGAGGGAGAGGAGGCTGGGGAGGGAAGGGTTAATGTGTTTGGGGAGGGAGATGCAGCGCTTTTTGCATATGTTCATATGTTCTACATATGTTCCACATATGTTCTGGCGGCGGGGGGGGAGCTCTGTGAGGAAGGTGCAACAGGAGGGGAAGGGGGCATGGAAGTGAGGCAAGAAAGGCAGGAGGAGAAGGGGAGGGGCCGGCGCAAGCAGAAATGGGGCTGTGGGGCAGGAGGGGCTGGAGAGTGAAAAACGAAAGCGGCATGGGACAGGAGGGGCTGGTGAGTGTGCAGGATATGGGGCTGGAGTACATGGGATGTTGAGGGGCAGGAGGGGTGGGGTGGGATAGGGGTATGGGGTAGGAGCGCGTGGTGAGTGAGAGTATGGGGCAGGAGTGGCTGGTTAGTCTGGGAGGATATAGGGCTGGAGGATTGGGGTATGGGGCAGGAGGGGCTGCTGAGTGAGAAAGTAAACTACAGGAGGCACTGGTGAGCGTGTGAGGATATGGGGCAGGAGGGGTGGGGGCGTTATGAGGCAGCGGGCTGGTGAGTGTGGGAGTATGGGGCAGGATGAGTGGGGTGTTGGGGGTATGGGGCAGGAGGGGGTCGGATGTCGGGAGTATGGGGCAGGAGGGGCTGGTGAATGTAGTGGCATATGGGGCAGGAGGGGTTGGTGAGTGTAGCAGGGGTATAGGGCTAGAGGAGTGAGGGGCTATTGAGCGAGAGAAAGGAAAATGGAAGTATGGGGCAGGAGAGAGTGTGGGGTGTGAATTAGGAGGGGATGAGATGAAAGGTGGCAGGGTGTGAGAGAGAAGTGGGTGTAGAGAAAGAGAGGCCAACTATGTGTGGAAATGTGGGAAGCTCTCGGCGGGAGCCCGCGCTCCCTCGGCGGGTTGCTCAGTCACCGCGGGAGCAGAGTGCTCCCGCGGTGACTGAGCGATCCGCCGAGGGAGCGCCGGCTCCTGAGGCTGCCCGTCCGTACTGACAGGCAGCTCCAGGAGCCGACACTCCCTCGGCGGGAGCCCGCGCTCCCTCAGCGGATCGCTCAGTCACCGCGAGAGCAGCAGCTGTGACTACTCCCACGGTGACTGACCTATCCGCCCAGGGAGCGCCGGCATTATCTTCTAGCCCCCGCCCGTTTTTCAACGGGCTTAATTTACTAGTATCAATATATCGCCCAGGACCGGGGGAGACCGCAATGACAGCTTCACTCAGCAGTATATCACTGGTGATACCATCACCACTCTTGAGTCCCTCTGCTTCCAGTGCCGAGCGTGCTGAGGAAGAAAGAAAACTAGCCAAGAGCTAGAGGCAGAGGGACTCAAGCGGCAGTAGTTTCACCAGTGATATACCACTGGTGAAACCTCCATTGCACTCTGCCCTGGCAGAGGGAGAAACAAGCTGCATCGCCAATGCAGCTTGTTCCTCCCTCCGCTTCTTTAAACTGCTTGGGTGATGAACATGCTGCTGCCATCCCCTCAGCAAAGCAGTTCTATGGAGCCCCCAACCTGCCACCAGCTCGCAGGAGCCAGCGGTGGGATGGAGGCTCTGTTAAAGCTCTCCCCCTCTACAGCTGAGAGAGCCCCTACCCTGCTCCTCCTTGCATGTGAGTAGGAGCGAGAGTGGGGCTGCTCAGCTGGGAAGTGCAAAGCCCGCCCTTCCCCGGTGATAGAGCCCCGGCCCCGCTCCTGCTTGCACTCAAGTAGGAACGGGATCGGGGCTGCAGCCTTGGCTTGGCTACCGCCAGGCTGCCTTCATCTGGGAGGGTGTGCTGCACCTTTTCTCCCAGAAAGACAGAGCCCACCCTCCCAGTGAAAGGCAGTCAGGTAGTGTATGGACTCCTTGATGCTGCTGGCAGGCCCAGCACTTGCCAGCAGCCTCTCTCCCAAAGTCGCGGATAGGGTGGCTTCTCACCTCACGCCTTGTAGACTTCGCCCAGGAGGGTGGACTGCATCTTTCCTCTTGGGGTGAACAACCCCCAGTGGAAAGAGGCAGTGCACCCACACAGGCTAAGGCTAAGGCAGTCAAAAGCATGAAACCTGAAATGCACTTACCCACCCTCCACACCAGCAAAGGCGGAGGCAGCCTGGCCAAGGAGCCCCAGGGTCCTTACTGCTCAGGCATAAGAGGCAAGGAGCTGGCTCCTCTGGGGGCAGGCACCCTCCCGCCCCCAGCAGAGCCTGGCTAAAGAGCCCTGATTCCCCTGCTGGTTGTGCACAAGCAGCAGCGGACTCGGAGCTCACTTAGCTGGGGGCAGGAGCCTTTCCGCACCCCCAGCTAAGCAGCAGGCTGTAACCAGCTGTATTGGCCACAGCCCGCAAGGCACCAAGGTGAAAGTGCCTCAGCTCCCATGGCGAGAACTGCAGCAGTTTCACCTGGCACCTCGCCGACTGGGGCCAGTGCAGCTTTTTACAACATCACAATTTATCACCAAACCACGATGTTTGACTGGATATACACTGCGATGTTGAAAACCCAACATCATCCAGCCCTAGCTACTGCTCTCCTGCTGCTGGTGGTGTTGGCCACCACAACATCTTGTGGGGGTGAATTTCACAGTTTAATTTTGCACTATGTAAATGAGTACATTCTTTCGTCCATCTTCCAGCATTCAGCTTCACTGGATGGCCCCAAATTCTAGTATTACTGTAGAAGGTGAAACAGTTCTCTATCTGTCAAAATCAATGAAACTTTAAAATGCTTATCTTTAACTACATCAGAATCATGGTGTGGTATACATTTGCTAGCTCAAGCTGTAGTTTGGAGTAAACCATTGTTTGGCTTAACATCTCAAATGAGACATTGACATTTTAACAAATTATTTGTTATTGGTTAAAATAGCTCCCCACCTCCCTGTCTCTTTTTTCCAGGATCAGCGAAGAAGAGGACCTCAACCTTGGGACTTCTTTTTCCGCAGAGACCAACAGGAGGGATGAAGATGCTGATATGTAAGAATCTTGTCACATCCTGTTTGGTAGACTAATTTGGCTAATTTGTCCACAGTGCACACTTATCATTCCTACCCTCCAGATGTTCCTTTTGGCACTTCCTATTGTTCTGTGGTAAGAACATAAGAAGAGCTTGACTGCTGGATGATTCCAAAGCCCACCTTATCCAACATCTTGTTTTGTATAATGGCCAATCAGATACCTGCCGGAAGCCCACAAGAGGGGCAAAAGACCAATAGCCCACCCATATCATTTTTTGTCATCGTCCCTCCACCCCACCCCAGCAATTGGTCTTCAGTGGTACAAGTAGGGTCTGCAATAAAATACTGCCAAAAATCAATCTAGGCCCAGAATCAGCCTAGTGATATTGGGCAGTCAGCAAGCCCATGGGAGGACCCTACCACCTACGCTGTTGCCAACCAAAAATGCTGACCGCAGCCTGCCACCCAGGCCTGGTGTTCTGACACCTGAAACTTAGCAGGGATGTGCAGCCCCACATAGAGTGTGTTCTTGACTCCTGCTCTTCTGACTCCCTGTTCAGGATGAAGTACATTGAAACCGAGCTGAAGAAAAGGAAGGGAATTGTGGAAAATGAGGAACAGAAAGTGAAGCAGAAGAACGCCGAAGACTGTCTGTATGAACTGCCTGAGAGCATTCGGGTCTCTTCAGCTAAGAAGACTGAGGAGATGCTGTCCAATCAGATGCTGAGCGGCATTCCAGAGGTGGACCTCGGAATTGAGTAGGTGACTTGGGTGGTACTTGTTTATCTCAAGCATTTTTACCCTGAAAAAAGGCTCTCAGAGCAGCCTGCAAATATTGGTAACAAGACAGTCTCAGAGCAATCCATAACCCCAACAAAATACCCATCAAATGGACTTGCCTAATTTAGGAACTTCATGCAAAATTCCAAACTGGTGAGAGGTTTTGGGCATGTAGTGTATCTGGAGGTTCCACTGCTTCAAAGGCCTAAAAAAGAATCCCCAGTGGCCTTCACCCATTAATAAGCCAGGTTTTGTTTCCTAGCTGAATAGGGGTCTCGTAACAAATTTTCAGCACCCTGAACAAACTACAACTCTCAGGATTCTTTGGGAAAGCCATGTCTCCTTAAAGGGAGTGCTTGATGATGCTTGGGTTGCCTTTCCCCACCAAATCTGGGGTGATCATCTCTACTTTGTATGAAGAGAACCTCATATACATATATTTCTTTTCCTTTCAGAGCTAAGATCAAAAACATCATTTCCACCGAGGAGGCCAAAGCGCGATTGCTAGCCGAGCAGCAGAACAAAAAGAAAGACAGTGAAACCTCCTTTGTCCCAACAAACATGGCCGTCAACTACGTCCAGCACAACAGATGTGAGTCTTGGGCATGGCTGTGTTGCCCTCTTTGCATAAGGGCTGGTTGGGCAGACGCTGATCCAAACAGTGCTCTAGTCCTCTTTGCCTGTGCTTTAGACAACCTGTTGTTTTTGAGGGACTGCAGAGCATAGGTATTGCCAGAGAGAAGAGAAACCACACACAAACATGCCTGCTATAATGTGAACAGGAACTAAATTGATTAAGAAATCAGTTCTGAGTAGCCCTAGTAGGGAAAGGAAGCTAAGAAGGCCTGACTGGTTTTGGTTTTGTATAGAATTTGGTAGCAGCACATTGCTAAGTAAAGCTTGTTCCTTCTAATCCAGTCATAGTGGCTCATTTGTAATCTTGCAAAAATGGTTACTGTCTTCTAGATGTTGGGTAAACTCTGGCCTATTTTCTAGGGATCTGAATACTACTACCAGATTAGCTGGAATCCTGAACTGATTGGGTAGACACTGAAACATTGTGTTGTTTCTTATAATAATAATAATTTTTTATTTATACCCCACTCTTCCTGGTTTAAAAACCTGGCTCAGGGTGGCTAACAGCAAATATAAAACATTGATTAAAATGTGACTTAAAAAAAGCATAAAACAACATAAAATAAAACATAAAATGCAGCATCAAAATCAATCAAATTCAAAAAATCAGGGGTCATTTTGGGGAGGGGGGGGAAATTCTGTAAGATGCCTTAAGAGCATTGTTTTGAAGTGGTAGATAACCTATTAATGAATAAACTTACAAATGGTATTATCATCAGCATCACCACCATCATTTCTATACAGCTTCATATTCAGTGTTTTAAACATTTTCAGAACTTGGTAAAAAATATTGGCTCAAATCATAGAGAGCACTGTATTCTCAGAACAGATGTTTAGGTGCTTCTGGAAATGCTTTCATCTCTGATGTACTGGTTCATACATAATGCTAAACCCTGGCTTGGAGCTATGTAAATGAACCTTTAAGAACCTTATGGTCTGCCAGCTAACCTTTCCTCGTTCTTCCTTCATGCATCATGATTCCCTCCCTTCCTGGTTTTGAAACTGTAGTGTGCTGCTCTGACTGGTTTGCACTTACCCATCACACCAGGATTGGAAACCATGGTTTCGAGAACAAGGCAAGCCATAGTTGCTGGTTCAGATACCATGGCAAACTGTGGTTTGATGAAACCAGGATAAAAATCTGAATTGAAGCAAACCATATGCAGAGAAGAGAAGGAACCTTGGAACCCTAAAAACATAAAAGGCTCATTCACAAAGCCCAATACCATGATTTGGTGCTAGATCTGAATTGGACCATTGCCTTAAGCTCTACTGCCCTGCAATATTGTAATATTCTGAATCCTTCTAGTTTATCATGAAGAGCTGAATGCACCAGTACGGAGAAACAAAGAAGAACCCAAAGCCCGTCCCCTCAGGGTGGGAGATACCGAGAAACCAGAACCTGAGAGTAAGTTCCTGTAAAACATCAGTGTGTGGATATCTGGAATGCTGTCCACCGCTTGCATACATAAGCTGCCTTTGTCTTCTGACTCTCAGCTCTGATGCGGTTAACATGCAGGTGGGGCATGAATCATAGAGGGTCTTAAGTTTTACTCACAGTGGATGGATCCATTAAAAATTAACGACCATTACAAAGTTAGGTCCATTAATTTCAGTGGATCTAATCTGAACAAAACTTAGTTAAGTACCATTCAGATATATGGCCTTCATGCAGGTGCTCTGCCACTAAGCTTGTGGCCCTTCTCCATGCCTACGCTGCTGCTGTTCTCCTGCTCCAGGAAAGATGTTCTTATATTCTCTTTCATAATAATAATCAGTTCCCAGCATAATAATTGCTTGTAGTGTTGGGGATTCAGAAATAGAACCTGGAGATTCTCTTTAGCTATCCTGGCTAATTTGGTAGACCTTTCCTACCACTGATAGACCTATCCTCCACCAAGGAAAATGGAATCTTTCATAGAAGCATGGACAATTTTTATTTTTATTGTTAGCTTTGTCTATTTCACCCCTGAATGACAAGTTGAAATTTGTTCCTCTATGCAACTGTTTAAAAATATATAGGAGCCCCTGCCTCTTTTTTTGCTTGTGGGCACCCTAAAGGAAAAAAAGGAAGGGGAAAAATCAGCATATATTATGTTTCCCTTTTTTAAAAAAACAAACAAACAACAAGTTACATTTTGGGACTAATTCTGGATTAGGTCTGGAAAGGTTGAAGGCTACCTCTTGGTGTCACATAGGCCTTTATCTAAATCTCATCGCTTATCATCTCTTTATAAAAGTTGATTTAATTAAGGTTCCCTCTTTCTTTATAACATAGGGTCCCCACCAAATCGCAAACGCCCCCCAAATGAGAAGGCAACCGACGACTATCACTATGAGAAGTTCAAGAAGATGAACCGGCGGTACTGAAGCTGGCTTTTCCAGAATGCAAAAATTCCTCTTCAGACATTAAGGGCAAATACACAGGGGACTTTGAGAAGGTGGGAGTTCACTTAGAATCATCCCAGCAACTAGGGACTGTTTTTCTAAACAGCTTTGATTTTTTAAAATTATTTTTTGCACTCAAGCAGTGTTTTATTAAATAAAATAAATAAAATCAACTCTTGATAAAAGGTCGCGTATAAATAAATAAATGATAATAATAATTACAGTGGAGTCTCAAGCAAAGGGAAGATTCTAAGTGCATTTACCTAAGCCATGGGTAGGCAAACTAAGGCCCAGGAGCCGGAGCCAGCCCAATCGCCTTCTAAATCCGGCCCATGGACGGTCCGGGAATATGCGTGTTTTTACATGAGTAGAATGTGTCCTTTTATTTAAAATGCATCTCTGGGTTATTTGTGGGGCATAGGAATTCGTTCATCCCCCCCCCCCAAAAAAAAATATACAGTATATAGTCCGGACCCCCCACAAGGTCTGAGGGACAGTAGACCGGCCCCCTGCTGAAAAAGTTTGCTGACCCCCTGACCTAACCCCACTTAAATTCCCCCTCCCTGCTAAATATGGGAATGTTTGATATCAAGCTAGTACATGGGGTGGAGTGGGGGGGACAGATCTGAGATGAAATTTGTGTGTGTGTGGGATGTGCCCAATCTCCCTTCCCCTCATCGAGCCCACACCCCATAAGCTTGATAAAAGTTGTTGAAAGCGTAGATTGTCTGGATGTTGGCAGCTTCCATTGTCCAAAGGAAGAAGTGTAAATAGCTCTCTGCAAGTGTGAATATTCCTTATGACTTCTGGGTAAAGAAGAGTAGAAGAGTTTGGATTTGATATCCCGCTTTATCACTACCCTAAGGAGTCTCAAAGCGGCTAACAATCTCCTTTCCCCTCCTCCCCCACAACAAACACTCTGTGAGGGGAGTGAGGCTGAGAGACTTCAGAGAAGTGTGACTAGCCCAAGGTCACCCAGCAGCTGCATGTGGAGGAGCGAGGACGCGAACCCGGTTCACCAGATTACGAGTCCACCGTTCTTAACCACTACACCACGCTGGTGTTAGTTCTGCCTAAGCATCCTCCATAGGCCTGCTTGTACAGCAGTTCCTGATTTGTCTTTCTCATGTTTATAATGTGTGTGTGTTTTCAATGATAAAACTTTCTATTTTAAAACACAGTTGGGGTATCTTTATTTCCCTCCTGCCTTTTTAATGCTTCACCCAGAAACTGGAGATTCAGAAGTTTGTTTGTTTTTTACTTTTTTTATGGGTTGCTGCCCCTGCTCACATTGCGTCCCAAACCCACCCACCCCCATTTCCAGCCCCCCCACCCTTCTCCCTTTACAACTCACCCAACCCCAACCCCCATATCTACACAGGTCCTCTCATGTCCCTCTGTCCCTGCTTTATTCAGTTATCTGCTGTTGTTTAAAACCTGCCTTCTCTTTTGTTCCTCTCCTGCACCTTGACTTCATGCAAATCCAGAATTGTGATGTGGCACTGCAAATCCTCCCAATTAAACGCAATGACAGCTTTACATTCTTACGTATATAGAAAGAAATTCCACCTTTCCTTGAATAAGCTCAAGGTGGTGTACATGAAAGAATGAGGATGAGGATGATGTGTATGTGGTTTTCTCCCCTCAAATTTATTTGCACAACAACCCAAGCATTAAAAAACAAAACAAAACAAAACTTCCTCCTTCCAGACCATCAGTTCTGCCACCCAGGAGCTGCATTCTATCAAGCTGCTCACATGAACTGTCCTACGTAAGCGCCAAAATCTTTGGATTGCATCCAACTAAGTTTTATTCTGAGCAGACTAATAGAAAATAATGGTCCTGATTTAATTATTTAATTTATATTGCCGCCCTTCCTCCTGAATAAACCCTATGTAACAATGAAGTAGTAAAACACTAAAACATCTTGAACTGTCCAATGCAGATCCACACTGGGAAAGATCTCAAAAGGCTTGTTGAAAGAGGAAAGTCTGCTGTAAGGTAAAGGTAAAGGGACCCCTGGCCATTAGGTCCAGTCGCAGATAACTCTAGGATTGCGGTGCTCATCTTGCTTTATTGGCCAAGGGAGCTGGCGTATACCTTCCGGGTCATGGCCAGCATGACTAAGCCGCTTCTGGCGAACCAGAAGCAGGGACCAAGCAACAAGAGTTCACCCCGTTGCGGGGATTCGAACCGCCGACCTTCTGATCAGCAAGCCCTAGGCTCTGTGGTTTAACCCACAGCGCCACCCGTGCAGTAGGCCCCCAAAATATCTATAATACCTGGTGAAATATTTTCCCATGAGTGTTGGGTGGATTCCTGCTACAGTCTGAACAGTTTATGTATTCAATAAACATTTACCATATGTTATAAAAGGAATAGGGAATTTGCTTGCCCTTTTCTTCTCTGGTGATACTCTGGTATAACAAGAATCAATGTTCAGCCCAACACCAGTTTTCCAGCATCTGCCTCCATACAGGCAACTGTCAATCGAAAGGCTAAGAGGTCATAATTAGGGTAATCTTAGCCTAATTAGTGCTAGTGCAAGAGATATTTCAATGGTTTTGTCATATATCAAGCTTATTTCTTTGAAGACAGCACTCTTAAAAAGTTTCAACAGTCGCTTGGACCACAAAGCCATCCATTTTTTATTTGGTATGTGGGTTTAACAAGCATTTTAACAGCTGGTTGAAATGGTACCTGGAAGCTGTATGCCGGCTCCCTCGGCCAATAAAGCGAGATGAGCGTGCAACCCTAGAGTCGGTCACGACTGGACCTAATGGTCAGGGGTCCGTTTACCTTTACCTTTATGTCAGCTATGAATAGTTCTTTTTTGTAGAGAAATACCATTTTCATAAAAGTCTTTTAGTCTCTAAAAGTCCACCTGTTCCCAACCATTCCAGTCTAAGCATTCTGCTTTTTAAAAGGATTGGTGGAAGCAAAGAGGAATAAGGGGAGATATTGGAAGAACCTATTTTTTAAATGTTGTTTTCCAAACATTCAGTGTGGTGAGGAGGAAAGGGTTTATAATGGTATGGTTTTTAGTGAGTGAAGAGGGTAGAAAAGGATATTCTCTATATATCTCAACAGCACATGCAGATACTGTCGTCTTGACCATTGGATCTGCTATTTGTCTCATCCGCTCAGTCCGCCTGAGCCTGTATTTGCATTCAGGGGAAGTCTCTAACTCACTGAAGGTTAGAGACCCATCAGCTGCTCTCACCTGGCTTAGCCAGCCAGCCAAAGTGGTTTCCAGGTGTGGCCGCTGTCGCATGCTGACAGTTTCTAGGAGTCACAGGTGAGAGCAGAGTGCAGATGGGGACCAAAAGTGATAAACTACTCCAGAAGGATCATGACGTGTCCCCCACCAGAGGTATTACCGTACTGGCCTGAATATAAACCTCACTTTTTTTTTTCAAATTCCAGTTGTGAAAAGTTAAAGTGTGGCTTATATTCGGAACCCAGCACTGTGCGCCCGCTTCCCGACACTACTGCCCTGAATGGGGGACAGGGGGGGCAGCCGGCTCTGGCTTGGGGAGGTAGTGCCGGGAGGCAGTAGTGCCAGGAGGTGGGTGCGGAGTGTGCTCAGAACCGAGCGCCAGCGTTGGCCACCCCCCCCCCCCAGTTCAGGGCAATAGTACAGGGAGGCAGGCCGCACCCACAAATAAGCCTTTAAAATTTTAAAGGTGCGGCTTATTTGTGGGTGTGTCTTATATTCGGGCCAATACGGTATTTGAATATTATGATTGTATGATTTGTTTTCACTCTTTGTGCCTCTTTAGAACAATACATGTTGCACTTTAATGTCGTCTTCTACAAAGATCCATTGACCTCACTAGGAATGCCACCCAGAATGCCTGCATTCTCGTTCTTTTGCAATGGCTTTGTGAAACGATGATGGTGATAATAATTAAATACTGCCAAAATTCACTCATAAATACCAACTTTTGCTTTGCTTTGTCCCTTAACATTAAGCTGAAGAGGAGGATTTAAAGGCTGCTTGCGAACAAGCAGTTTTCAAACATATTTTGGCTTACTTGCTTCTCTTAAAATTGTAGCCTGCAAAAGAATGCAAGCTTCTCCCCAAGGACTGAGGAAACTGGACAGGGGACCAGAGGAGGCTGCCTTGTAGCAAGGCAGACCTCAGATTCATCTCGTTCAGTCCTGCCAGTCCTGACTGCAAGGTGCTCCTCTTGCTCCCCTCACCAGCCAAGTGGATGCTCTCGCCCTGCCGAACAGCCCTTCCCTTCTCGGGAAGCCACAAAGGTCTTCCTCCTTGAGGACCCCTGATGTCGAGAGCTGACCAGACACCCCCAAAGCGCTGCCGCCCAAGCTGGGGCAAGGAGCCAGACAACTCTGGAATTGCCCACAGTCAGAAACTCAACTGCCCTGGGACTCTTGGGAGGAGGAGGAGGTGAGGCGGTGCGCAGGGCCGGATTTAGGTTTGATGTGGCCCTAAGCTACTGAAGGTAATGGGGCCCTTTATATGTCCAGCTGTTCTTTGTCAACAACAAATTGTCACTGGTTTTTTGTGTGTTGAATATATGCTCTATGCTATGGTAATTGATGGACCTCATAGGTATCTCAAGTCATTTGCACATCATAAAAGATGTATTTTATCAAAGTCATTGTTGAACTGAAATAAAATTAAGAAGTACTGTATAGTCATAGTGAAATAATTATTCAGCTCTAACTTGAAATGATTTTTCATTCATAAACTTAATACTGCAAAGACATTGGCATTGGGCAAGAACAAAAGTTCCTTTAGGAACACAATTTACAAAGACTCATCATCTAGTCTCTAGAAACTTGCTATAACATGAAATAATGATAGGTGTAACTACATGATTCAAATGACTCATAATGATAAATAGCTTTATTCATATGAAATTAAGTGTTATAACCTATACAATGCAACTGTAGTTCATACAATGCATTTTTTAAATATAATATCAAGATCACCATTGTAGTCCACACTTTTCATTGGGACAGCAGACCTTTGTACCCTGTTACACTTAGTGAGTATAAAAGACGGTATTTCTAGTAATATGTCACATTCATAAATAATACCAATACTATACATGCCTGTACATCAAAAAATTATTTAACAGGACTCATTATATTAATGCATCTACCCAATACCCATTCAATTGTATAATTTTATCATAATTCATTGTTAAATTGCTGTTTTAGGAGTTGTTCTTAAAAGTCTGGAACGGATTAATCTGTTTTGCATTCCTTTCTATGGGAAAGCGGTTGTTGTTTCCCCCCTGCAGCATATCATTACTGAAATACTGCATTCAGCTTGATATAATAAAATTTGGGGTTAGTATTTACAGCCCAACTCCCCATCAAGTGACCCATTATCCCCTAAGTTAATTATCGGACAGAGAAGAAAGAGTAGAGGTAGGAAGCAGTCAAAGCAAGGCAGATCTTTAAAGTCTGTTGCAAAATAGTTCCTCTCCCTCCCCGCCTTGCAAGGAGGTGAGGACCCAGATGTGTGGTACCTCGGTTCTTGAACATAATCCGTTCCAGAAGACCAAAGTGCAAAGGGCTGGCTGCAAATGCCATTGAGAAAATGGAAAAACACGCAGCGGAAGCCAATCAACTTACAAGACACATTCAAAAACGGAAGCATTTACTTCCGGGTTTTCGGCGTTCAGGTTCCAATACATTCATCAACAGAGACATTCGAGAACCGAGGTACCACTGTAACAACTTTTAAATTGCCCAGCCCCTTAGTCAAAGATCATCCAAAAGCATCAAACAGAAAGAGACACATTATCACTGGAGAGTATTTCTGACCCCCTTCTCCCAGAACTTTGTGTTCCTTAAGAGTACAGGAACAAAGGACTCAGAAACAACTGGCCGTGAGTGGCCACCGTAAGAGGAAATGCTGTTGCTAGGGAGGAGGGAGGAGGAGCTCAGTTGCAGCAACGTCATGCTGCATTATTTTGTCTCTCACTATTATCCTATATAATAAAGTTGCTGTGTCCCTGCGTCCAACTTTCCGTGTGTCACGGAAGTGCGGTACTGCGCATGTCACTCACGGACGCAGGGATTGGAGCGTAGAGACCAAAGAAGACCAATAGGCGATGGCGGTTACGCCTCTTCCTCCCCACCCCCGCAGCTCCGAGCCCCCCCCCCGCCGCCTTTACTGCTTGCAAAGCGCGGGGGAAGCGGCGCAAAGCGCCGCTCCCGCCGCCGCCTTTACTGGAGGCTCCCGCATGCGAGAAAGCTGCAGCTGGGGAACCCAGACCCGCCCCGGCCCCCTTCCTAGGCAGGTGAGGCGAGGAGGCCGCGTCCTTCCGCGCTGCAAAGCCCTTGGGGGCCACCGCCCTCCGCAGCTCTCTGCCCACCCGCCGTGGTCGCCGAGGGGTTTTTGCAGCCCACGCTTTGAGCCTCTCGCTGCGCCGCCGTTGCTTCGCCCTCCTTTCCCCCCTCCTGTCTCGGTCCAGCCTCAGACTCACCGGGACTGTAAAAGCCATCGCAAGGCAACCCTCTCGGAAACCCCGCGCGAGCGCTGCACGCGGGAAACTTATACCTGCGCGTCCGACGTGGCTCCCGCTCCCCTCCTCCACGGGGCGGGGGGAAAGGCGCTAATTAGGGGGTTGTTGCTAAAAACAGGGGAAAGCGAAGCCCCGCCCGCGCGCGCTTCCCTGGGGGATCGGGCGAAGTCGCCAGGTCTGCCCCACCCTCGTGTGCAGGAGTTTGCAAACGCTCCCTGCCCGCCAGAAGGGAGTAGCTTTCACAGGAGGCCGGCTAATTAATCAGCCGTTTGCCTCAGTGCATCGCTCGAATGGCCACGCAAAACCTTAAATTTGATTTATTTTTAACTGCGCAACGCCATCCATAGAAATGCACCAAGGCTATCAAGCTAACCTATTTATTTGGGAAAAAACAACACATGCATATGTGCCTTCTTCCGCTGCTGCCGGCCTCCCCACCCGGTGCAAGGCAAATTTGCACGACAAATTTGCAGCAGCTGAGGATCCACACCTCGCTGATTTTGGAGCAAGACCCGCTGGATTCAGTACGCCTTACCTCTGAGTAGAGGCTGCGCTGTCAAAACCTTAAAACGCCTTGCCAAGAGTCCTCCCAAGCAGACGCCAAACAGATAAACAGCTATGTGGTTTTTAAAAAAAGACATCTGAAGGCAGCCCTGTTCAAGGAAGCTTTTGGTGTGTGGTGGTGTTTTTACTATTATTCTGGGGCAACCCAGTCAGATTGGTAGCATATCCTATATAATAAAGTTGTTGCCACCGCCTTTACTGGAGGCTCCCCCCGCCGCCTTTACTGCTTGCAAAGCGCGGGGGAAGCGGCGCGAAGCACTGCTCCCGCCGCCGGCGGTGACCGAGGGAGGCGCGGCCGGTGGAGGGGGGCACGCCGGCCTGAGCCAGGCCACCTGCCTCGGCGGGAGGCCGGGCACCCTCTGAGCCCTCGCGTGGGTATCTAGCACCTGTTTTTAACGGGCTAAATTCACTAGTGAATGAATAAACTCATTAAAAAGGACTCTACCTTGTTTGCTCTACTTCTTGCTGCCACAGGGTAGAGGGGTGGAGAGGAAAATGCCTGAGCCTGACAGTGTGACCTGTCTTCTGTCTGTCAATACACCTGATAGTGCTTACTGATTGCCTTATTCTGGACAGTCTAGGCCATTATTTGGAAATGGTAATACCTCAGTTCTTGAATCTATTGTTACAGACCTCCCCTATTCATGAGAGATGTTTTATGTATTTGGAGGAGTTTGTAAATGAAAAGAACTGTTGGGAAAGGTTTTTCCAATATACTTCCTTCTACAGCAGAGAACATCTTTGGGAACATGAAGAGAGTCAAGGTGGGCTTCAGAATTGCTCTGGGAACCCGAAAGTGATTTTATTTTCAGGTAAAAAAATTTTTAAGGGTGAAGGATTGGTTTTATGTGGAGCATGTGTCTGCTATGTGTGCACCTTGAAATTTGTGTAACAAGCTCTATCAGTTGTTCTGTTGGTCTCGGCTAGATTAAAAACAACCATTGTAGAGCTTTCAATTCAGTCGCCCTCAATTTTCACTGCTAAAGTCCAGCAAGACATTGCACCTATCCGTTTTCAGACTGCCGGCTATCAGCCATCATGTATGCAGGGGGAACAATGTGACTAGTCATTAAAAAATATTTATTTATTTATTAAGATTTTTCCTTATCACACCTGGGAAAACAGTGTGATTTCCTTGTGCACACCCTGAACATCTCTCTTCCTCCCTTATTTTCTTTATTGTTAGTATTCCAACTTATTTTTCAAATTGGTGGCCATTTTGTGAACCTCTGCCACTTCACATTCTACCTCAGCTACTTGGCTCGCCATCACTGATATTAGTATTTCATTAATTACTTGATGTTTAAGTGATGCTGAAATCCCTGTCTTAATCCTACTTTTAAGTAAATTTTAACCCTGTTTATCCAAAAGTTCCCTGTCACAGTTATCATTGAGGGAGCAATTTTAGGCCCCACCTGAGGTAAATGATTGGCGAGCTTCCTCTGTAGTGATGAGAAGACATCATCACTATTACACCTGTATTACTTTCAAAAATGACCATGAAAGACAATTGTAAAACAACCTTAAAATGCTTGCCATTAATATACAAAATAAATGTTTTTCACCTTCACTGTTGGGTTGCTAGTTTTGTTTTTTTCACTTAGAGTAAACCTGCTTAAATTAATGGACCTACTTAAGTCATGTCCATTAAATTCAATTGGTCTACTCTGAGTAGGTCTAACATAGACTGCAACCTGTTGTATTTATTTATTTCATTTGTGGCCTACTTTCATCATAAAACATTCCAATGAGAGTTAACAATAGAAACATAAACAATAAAAGATTTTGAATGTAAGTTCTACTCAAGGTAGACTCACTGGAATTATTGCACCTAAGTTAGCCATGTCCATCAATTTCAATGCGTCAGCCATGAGTAGGACTATAAGGTCTTCAACAGGTGCACAAAATATTTATTATTATTATTATTATTATTATTATTATATTAAAATTTATATACAGAAAGATCACAGGGCAGTTTGCAGCATAGCTGAGAGTATATCTTTAATATTTTTCAATTTTAATTTTAATTAACCTTAAGTTTTTTTATTGTTTTAGCTGTTTTAATTTATCATTCTTATATTTTTAATACACCACTTAGAGGCTTTACTACAATTAATCAGTATTTACATTTTGTTAAATAAAATGAAATGAAAAAAATAGCATTCAGTTGGCTGTGCACATTCTGCAATACTTTGCTCCTTGAGGTTCAAACAGCTATTCTTCTGTGCCCGTTTGGGGTTAGTGAAGATTTTTCTATTTATGCAGACTTTTGCTACACCAAGTAAGAAAGGGGTCTGTGTTGAGGATTGGTTTATCTGAAACTCATTTGTTTGCTTGGGGGGTTGGATTTATATAATATTTATTTATTATTATTTGTTTACCATTTAATACCCCACCTTTCCTCCAAGGAGCTCATGGTAGCATGCACACTTCTCATTTCCTCATCCTCACAACAACCCTGTGAGACAGGTGAGGCAGAAAGATACTGGTAGTCAATGATTCAGTGAACTTCATGGCTGAGTAGAAATTTGAACCCTGGTCTCCCAAGGTCCCAGTCCAACACTTGAAGCACTGCACCACACAGTTTGATGATATTTGAGAAAGTGATTTTAGATATCAGATTTAGATGTAACATACCATAAGCATATTTTATATGATGGCTCCTGAGATCAAAGGGCAGTTTTATGTCTATGTTTGGATACAACTGAGTGCCATTTTGAATCAAGACTAAATCTTCCAAAACTGCAACAAGTTTAACAAATTTTTGCTTGGTGATCATTGAGATCAGATAGCAGGTTTTTCTTGGTCTATATTTAGATACAACTGGATGCCATTTTGAATCAAGATGATGGACTGAACCTGTCTAAACTGCATGGATTTTAACCACTGTATTCAAAACTGTACTGATTTTGCTGTTGTTATTTATTTGAATATTACCGGTAGCAATGCTGGATAAGAGGCTGCTGGTTGTTAAGAAAAAGCAAATGGCAAAGGAGACATCCCATAAGTGTGGAACTACCACTAAGAAGGCCCTCCCAGGAGTGTCCATGCATTGAACTTCAGCAGAAGATGGAACTGCAAATAGGGCCTGTTTTGCAAATCTCAGTTCACGGATTGGTATGGAAGGAGGCATTCTTTCATATATCTGAAGGATATGAAAGAGATCTTGCTACTCATCACTGCTCAAGAGTGAAATTAAGGGGTAAGAAGCAATATTGTTATTACATTGTTATTTTATTACTCTATTGTTATTATTATAAGAAAAAAAATGCTAATTTTCCCTTAGGGGGTATCCAAGAGCCCATATAGAGTCCTTAAGTGGGTTCTCTATCGGTAGGAGAAAATAACAGATGCCAACCAGAGTATATTGAAAAGCAAAGTGGCTAGTAAGCCTGATCTTTATTAAACTGTTTCAACAGGGTCCCCACACACCACACAAAGGAGGGAGAAGAACCCTAAACAATAGTGCATAAGCCCTTATATAGACTTTTGAAATTGCCCACTCTGTAGCCCAAGACCACCCCCCAAAACATCATACATACATCACAGAAGGAACAAAATAAAAAAAATTCCTTCCAGTAGCACCTTAGAGACCAACTACGGTAAGTTTGTTCTTGCTATGAGCTTTCGTGTGCATGCACACTTCTTCAGATGCACACTTCTCACAGAAGGAGGCAGTCTACAGCAGAAATCCTGTCTGGCAGGAAGCCTGTTAATGGGTTTACCTGGACAGCCTGGCCATTATTTTGTGATGATAAATACTTAATTCCTGAGTCCAGGTCACAGGCTCACTCTATTCATACACAAATGTGCCCTTAAGGCAGGATTTGTGAGCACAGAGACAATGAGGAGGCTTTTCCTATTTCCATCCAAACTGAAGAGGAATATTTGAGGTCACTGAAAGACTCAAAATGACTTTAGGACTGTTTTCCTGTACTGTTTCAGACATGTGGTTTATATATTTATGCTTGTGTTTGCCTGGTACATTTATGAACATTTATATCTTAGACCTTAAAATATCTCATAACAATTATAATAGTGTTTCTCTAGTCTAAATCATCTTGGCATGGTGATTCATTTATTTATTGTCACATGGATTAGTTTTACGATTACATGAGGAATAAAAGCATAAATTGTAAAGCCCATGACCACTTGCACAGGATTTGCAACCCACTTGCAGGTTGTGACCCACAGGCTGGGAATTGCCAATTTGTAAAACATTTAGCGCAAGCGTTCCTCAGGCTTTCCCTGCCTGTTTCTGCATGCTTGAAATCTCTGAATTTGTTTTATGTACTTTTAGATTTTTAAAAAAGTATTACTGTATATTAGGTTTTAGTGTTTTTTTTATTTTAATGACAGCTTGTTTAGACTGTACACCACTTTAGAGATTTCTTGAAACAAGTTGTATATTTATTGATTTATTGGTTTTAGGCAGTGTTTTCATTTTCAGGATGTATTGTTTTGTTCCAGACAGTATGCCACTTAGAGATTTTTGAAATGTTAAGCAGTGTATTTATTTAGTTCAAAAGATTTATATGCTGCTCGATGGTAACTAAAACCTCAAACCAGCTTAGAAAAAGAATAAAACAGTAAGATAATCAGCAAAAAGTTAAAAACTATTGGAAACACTCAAATAATAATTAAATTCAATGATAAGCTAACCCCCTCCCCCCCATTAAATCACATTCCTCACATTATGTATGTCTGGATAGTGTTTGTCTAGCGAAAAATGCTTAAAACAGGAGCTGCCATATGTCTTTGATTATTTTTCAGAAATCGGGCAAATGCCCTGGAATATTGGCAATGGGGGTTAAATCGTGCCGAAAACACTTTTAAAAAGCTCCAAAACTAAAAAAAATTATTGTAGCTTTTAATAAAAATAGCTAAACAACTTTGGTTTCCCTAAAAAACTAACTAAACAACTTCGGGCATTTTCACTTTTGGAGATATGGCAACCCTATTAAAACGCTTTTAAATAAATAAAAAGTTGAGCTTCTGGGAGAAAAGGCAGGATTTCAGTATAAGGTGGGGAAGGCTAACAAAAATGTTGTCGTGCCTTCGGCACATGTAAATATTTTTATAGATGTATTTAGATAGTATGTGTTCTATTGTGTTGGTCGCTGCAGCTCTACCTACTGGCCAGTAAGAATGTTGCAACGGATGGCAGTTGATGGCAGTTGCTGCCAGAGGTGTATGAGAGGAGGGGGGTTCATTTGGTGAGAGAGCCTGAGGGATTTCTGTTACATGTTTTCCATCTGTGGAATCGCATCGTTGTTTTACCGCAATACTTGTCTTTTACGCAATACTTGTCTTTTACCCGATCTTTGTCTTTATCCAAATCTTTGTTTTTATCTTGATCTTGTCTATTAATAAAGCAAAATACAGAGACGGTCTCTTTAATCAGAGACAGTAGGTTTACCTGCATGTCAAGCTACGTACGCCACTAGGCAGCGTAGTGAGGACAGAACAAAAGTAGTTGCAATATAGCCTATCCTATACAGTATTATTACACTGCTAGGAAAATTGCTTGGAGAGCGCATGGCTCTCTTTTGGGCGCCAGTCAGTGCTTAGAAAAATAAAATATTTATGTTGTTATAGAAATTTAAGGGACGTTACCCATTAAAAGGGTCCGATTCCGGGTGGAATCCTGAACCCCAGCAGGGCGTTGTTTGAGAACCCCTGCTGCCGTAGGAAACAGAGACCAGACCAGAGTTCTAATGAAAAGCAAGGCGGCTGCTAAGCCTGAACAGTTTATTTTTAAGTATAGAGCTGTTGGCAACAGGGTTCTTGCTCACACGAAGATTGAGAAGAACCCAGAAAAAAAGAGCAGGCGAACTTTTATACACTTTTGACACAGACCAGAACAAAAGAGATAATAGCATTACGTGGGTGAGGTAAGGGATTTGACCAGGTGTCGGAAGGGAGGGGGGTTCATCTGGTGGAGGGTCATGTTTAGATACAAAAGGTGTTTTTCCAGGTGGTCATTGTCTTTGGGAGTGTCCGTTAACCCATTAAGGATGATGTCTTTTCCCAACTGTTGGGAGTCGCCTGACAAGATTTTATTTGTGTGCGCATTTGCCCTACAGCTTTATTTGCTTAACAAAGATCCCTTCTCCTGACTTGGGTGGGTTTGTGTATTCTTATGCAAACACGTTGGAAGACCAGTGGGCAAGGATACAGAGAGTCACAAAAAGTTTAACATACAAAGGTTGCAAAGGAGAAAGGGGGAGGCTGTGGGGGTGCAGACACAGTCGTGTTTCTCAGGAACGAGTGCATTTCTTCCATTAATAAGCGCCCCCCCACAACAATGTGATATGTCTGTGCATGCGCAGGGACTACCGTTCTATTTTCGCTTCTCCATCATATCTCCATTCAAGGCCGCGCCCACTCCTATTTATACATATGCAAATATTAACTTATAGACGCACATCCATGGCGACCAAGCAGCATCCGAAGAGGAGGCGGGTTTAAAAGCCGACACATCCGCCCCTGCGTTTAAGTTGTTGCCCATCTTTTAAAACCTCTGCCTATAGAGGAGGGTATTTCTGCGCTTGCGCTTTGTCATCCCTCTCCTGCTATCCGTAGCCCTTCCGCGAGCAGTTATGCACAGAGAGCGTATGCGCTTGCGCAAGAGAATTCTCTCGCTACCTGATAGGGGGGAGGGAGCTACAGCCTTACGTTCTTTTCTATGATGGAGGTGGGGAGAAGAGTAAAGGCGCCTGCGCAGTAAGCTCGGTTTTCTCGCACCCGTGCGGAGAAAGCAACATTGGAGCTTCTGCGCATGTGCCTTTGGCTCACCCGCGTTCTCTAGGCGCAGGGACGCGTCTGCGCTTGCGCGGCCACTCACACACGCGCACACGAGTAAGCGAGGGGGCGGGAGGAAGAAAAAATCCCCAGTGCGCATGCGTATTTCGATTCTACTATCCCTCTGGTGGTGGCCGCGGGAAAGGATATAAAAACCAATCTGCGCGCCTGCGCGCAATTCGCTTTCCTCTCGCCAGAACCAGGAGGAGGCGGCAGAGGAGGAGGAGGAGGCGGAGGCTCTCGCTGTGTGGAGATAGCGTGAGGGGAGCCCAGGCTCTGCCGCCACCCCGTCTTCTCCCACGCATAGGAAGACCCAGAAGAAGGAGGAGGAGCAGCGGCAGCTCCAGCTAAGCCCGGTCTGAGGCGAGGCTGCGCGGCTGCTCTGCTCTCTCAGTCCTTGCCTGCCTCTCTCCCCCCTCTCTTTCCCCGCCTCTTCTCGCTCCCAACATGTCGGCGCCGCCGGCCAAAGTCAGCAAGAAGGAGCTCAACTCCAACCACGACGGGGCCGACGAGATATCAGGTGCGTGTGCCGGAAACGGGGGCGAAAGGGGGTCTTGTGTGGCGCGCGGGAATGGCGGGCGGGACCCGGAGGTGGGAGGGAAGAGATGCACACGCCGAGGCTCTTCTCCTTTACCCCCTCCGCAGCCGCCATCTTCTCCAGCAGCAGCAGCAGCCGCCACCACCGGAGGCGGGAAGGGAAGCGCGCCTTCGAGCGGAGGAGGGGGCTCTCTCGTGTGGGCCGGATGTGCAGGCCGCAGCGGCGGCTGCGTCCAAGCGAGGGAGGGAGGCCATGTTAAAGCGCCCCTTTTGTCTCCCGCGCGGCGCGCTCTCGCCCGCTCGCTCTCCTTGCGCCCTTGGCTGCTTGCTTCTTCCCGCCTCTCTGGCGGCGGCAACAGCAGCAGAAGGCCTCGTTCTTCGCTTCCAACCCCTTTTATATCGCTTCCTCGCACACAGAGAATATATCCTCCCAACAGCTCCAACTGTGCTTTCTTTCTTTCCCGCCCCCCGCTTTTGCTTGCCGCCATGATTGCATTCCCTGCAACGCATGGCTTTTGCCTTGCAGCAGCTCGGAAAAAGGTTTTGTACTTTGGAGGCGGAGGAGGAGAGGGGCGCGTTTTGTGGGTGTCTTTTTTACTACAAAGCGGCGGCTTCCCTCCTGCAGTTTGAGGGGTCGCAACTTCCCACCACGTGCAGCTGTGCCATGGCTTCGGCGGCTCAGATCAAACCCCGAAACCCGTGGCTTGATCTCCGCCCCCAAATCATTTATACTGTATATGTATATGCGCACCTACAGATGCCCAACGGCAGATTTCTTTAAAAAATGAATTCATGTTTTCATTGTATTTGAGAGAAACGGGGCACTCCCCACCCTTTAAACGATGCTGCTTGTAAAAAGGAGACCCACAATTGTCTGGCAGGGACCAACCTTCAAAAGAGTGCCTAGCGTCCGTTACTCTGCGCACGTGTTGCTTCTACCGCCGTCTTTAGCCGCCTTTTTTTAAAAAAAAGATTTTCTTGCTCGGATGAGTTTTAAGGTGATCCTGTTTTCGTTGCCTGCAGTTGCACGCCAGCAAGCCACGCTGCACATAGAGCATGTCGTGCAGAATTCATTGTGCCATGTTCCCAAGGAAAGGGGCCTGGAATAGCAGGCTTCCTTATGCCAAGGGAAGGAGGGAGTTCCCCTCATCCTAGGTTTTGGAAAGCCTATTTGTCTCCATAATGCAGGCTAGACTAAGAGGTCCGTGGAATCCCGCCTTCTGGGTTTTTAAATAGGCTGCTTCCCACTCTTTCAGCTGTCTGAAAGCACACTAGACAATAAGCATTGTTTCTTTTAAAGGAAACATAGTGTGGCGTGTTCACTTGCTCAACGGGTTTTTATTGCCTTAAAAATGGTAATCCAGGAAATTAATGTGTTCTCAGGTGTGCTCTTTATTACATAGCTTTTTTCAGTTAAATGAAACTGATGGGTTGTATAGTTCAACAACTTGTGGATCTATATAAAGTGCTATGAACATTCTTGAAAGTCTATTGGCTGTATGATGGGCCAGATGAGAGATGTAGAAGCAAAGTAACCATCTCATGGGTCCCACTAGGTGAGAATAGTTGCAAGATAAGAAGTGTAGATTAAAATCAATCTTGTGAATACATGAGAGCAGTTCTTTTCACCCACAGTCCCTGTGGGGCTCAGATTTTGGATCAAATTCTTACGGCACAGTACTGTGTGAATTTATACTTAGAAATAAGTTTGTCTGATTTATTTATTTAAAACAATCTTCTCAACTTCCTATTTAAGTGTGCATAGGTTTGGAGCCTAAGAACGGAAATGGAATGTTTTCTTGTTAAAAGGCATGTTCAGTGTATGGGGGAGAAAGCGTGCGCAAATGAATACACAGTCAAAAGCAAAGCAGATCAAGAAACAATACAGATCAAAATTCCATCCACAATATTGAGAACCAAGTATTACATGTGTTTATTGTGTTGCTAATTAGAATCTGACATGAGGCACATTTTTTTTTCCAGACAAAGAGCAGCAGGAAGCAATTGAACATATTGATGAAGTACAGAATGAAATAGACAGGTAAACCAGATGGTGTTATATGTTTATTCAGAATACATTAACAAGCATCTCAATGCTTATGTAATATTATAATGTAGGTTTACCAAAACATAGCTGATAAAAGCTTTTTGTCTGCTATTTAGTAATTTGCATATAAAGAGTTATAATATAAGGCAGCTGGAATGTACTTCAAAACTTGAAAACATGAGCTGTGCTTATTTAGATTTCATCTACTGTATTAAATACAAAAGTTGACAAGGAAACTGCTGGTAGCAGTAAGAAGTTTGTATATTTTGGACAGAGATTTTCATAAGTGATGAGAGTCAGTGCTGCTTAATAAGATGCCTGCTGTGGGTATGGAAGGGGAAGGAAATCAAGCCCCCCACTCACCCCAGCAGCCAGAGATGCAACCTGCAAATTGCACACATTATTGCGCCTCCTTTTTGTGGATTTTACAAAGACTTCATGGTATTTCTTAAGTGTGAAACAAGGCACCTGGTTCATAGGGGTTGAAAAATGAATGAAGGTTAATTTGTTTCATTTTTCACTCCATGCATGCCTACTGTCAGCAATCACATGTGGGGCAAACTGAGTTTTCTGAGCTAGTGGCCTTTCTCAACCTTGGGTCCCCAGATGTTAATGAACTACAACTCCTATCATCCTTGATCACAGGCATGATGGCTAGGAATGATGGCAGTTGTAGTCCAACAACATCTATAGACCCAAGGTTGAGAAAGGCTGAAGTAGAGAATTTAGAAAGAGTTAAAATTGAGATCTATATATGGGAGATGCTGTGCAATATGGTAATAGGGTGCATTTGACTCAATGCCACTTGAGAATGTTTACTGCTATACAATTAGGACTGAATTCATCATCATTCAGATACAGTGGTACCTCCTGTTACGAGCTTAAATTTGTTGTGGAGGTCCGTTCTTAAGCCGAAACCATTCTTAACATGAGGCATGCTTTCGTTATTGGGGCCTCCCGCTGCTGCTGCGCTGCCAGCGCATGACTTCGCTCACATCCCGGGGCAAAGTTTGCAACTAGGGGCATCTACTTCCGGGTTAGTGGAGCTCATTACCCAAAGCATTTGTAAGGAGGGTGGTACGTAGCATGAGGTTCTGTATTGGGCTCTGATCTAGAAGGATAGATTGTTGCTTATTTGAGCAAAAAACGTCACCCTTATTTAACAGTGCGTCAAAGACCTGGTCCCATTGGTTTCAGATTAAACTTTCAGGTTGTTAGAGATTGAAATAAACTAATCCTGCTATTTAGTGTTCTATTCCCCCCCCCTCCCAGTCTGCTGTGAAATGTCATGCTGCTTTGATACTTCCCCTACACTTTGGGTCTCCCATTTTGTTTGGATCTTGTCTTTGTTATAGACTGAATGAACAAGCCAGTGAGGAAATTTTGAAAGTAGAACAGAAGTACAACAAACTCCGCCAACCGTTCTTCCAGAAGAGGTCAGAATTGATCGCCAAAATCCCGAACTTTTGGGTAACAACATTTGTCAACCACCCACAAGGTACGTTAAAGTGCTATAAATTCTAAATATTTATTTTATAAATTAATTTGTACTAATTTCTCAAAGTGACTTGCAATACTGAATATCCTATCCAACACTATTTGGTTTTTTTGTTCTGGACTGTGTTGTTAATGAACCTTTTTCTATTTTTGAGTTTTTGCTTTGATTTTATTAATTGTCTTTTCTATGTTTTTAGCTTGTTCTGTTTAATCTTTGTAAGCCACCTTCAGACCTGGACTGGGAAAAAGGCAGATACAGTGGTACCTCTGGTTGCGAATGGGATCCGTTCTGGAGCCCAGTTCGCAACATGAAAAGCTCATATCCTGAAGCGCCGAATCTGCGCGTGCTCATCGCGCGATTCGTCACTTCTGCGCATGCGCGTGACATCATTTTGCACGCATGCGCAAATTGTCGAACACGGAAGTAAGCCGTTCCGGTACTTCCGGGTTTGGCGCGTTCGTATCCTGTGACGAACGCAACCTGAACCTATCGTAACCAGATGTATGACTGTATAACTAATGATAATAACAGTAACAACAAGATGACAGCCTATGAAAAACAGTGCAGATGTACTCTTTCTCTAATGCAAAACCTATTATTCAAATTCCTAAACATTGGCTTTCTTTTGTATTATTTGGCTATATTGAGCAGTATTGTTGAGGTGAAAGCACAGCTTCCATCAGTGGAATCTCTGAAGAAGTTCCTGGTGGGGAGGGGACTGTGGCAGGGAGGGGTTTGTTGTCGGATGCAGCCCACTTCACTTTAGCTTCAGGCCTCAGCATTCTATAAAAACAAGTCGGAAATAATTTTTTAGAACTGAGTTTATATTAGTTGATTTCCTGTACAGTATGTGAAGTTGGAGAACCTGGCAGCAGTATATGTTTCAGAGCAGGTTAGGAAATAAAATTCTGTAGGGTGGTGATGCTTCTGCTGATGAATGTGTAAAACACACATGTGATGGAAACTTTGTAATTCTCTCATAGTATCTGCACTGTTGGGAGAAGAAGATGAAGAAGCGCTGCATTATTTGACCAGGGTGGAGGTGACGGAGTTTGAAGACATCAAATCAGGTTACAGAATAGATTTTGTAAGTAAAGGTGTGCTGCACCTTCGTTACCACGTTTGTGGATGGCTGGAAGAACAGCCTGGTGCTCCCTGAGGCCGTGCTTTGAAATATCTATGCCATGTAGTGGTATTGACATTCTTATGTTCTCTTGACTGCAGTATTTTGACGAGAATCCATATTTTGAAAACAAGATGCTCTCCAAAGAGTTTCATCTGAATGAGAGTGGGGACCCATCATCAAAATCAAGTGAAATCAAATGGAAATCTGGAAAGGTACGTAGCTGCAGATTTCTTTGAATCCCTGTTGGTTTTGTGGTATAGTTGATCCCAGACACTAGTAGCGTCTTCTCCAGACTCTTTCCTCCTTGCATGGGTGAAACAAAGCACCTGATGGATTTAAGTGATCCGGTGGTTCAGGGGATGGAATTCATGAGCTCCTGAGATTGCTGTGAGAACTTTTGGAAGCAAATAATACATGTGAACGCCAACCTATGGGATATATCCAGTATTAGTTATACTTTAAGTAGACCCATTGAAATGAATAAACACGATTCATTTAGGTGCATTCCATGGGTCTACTGTGAGTACAACTTGGTTGGGCACAACCCTTTTGTGTAGTGTGAAGGGAGGTGGTTAATTTGCAAAACAGCATGGTACTGCTGGGAGATGGAAAAGGGACAAGCATATAAAGATAATAAAAACTAATTGTTTTAGTTTATTTATTCATTTATTCCATCTTTATCCTGCTCTTCCTCCAGGGAGCACAGTGGCATACATGGTTCCTCCCTTCTGTCCTCACAACAACCTTGTGAAGGTTAGGCTGTGAGAGTGACTGACTTAAGGTCACCCATTCAGTGTCATGACTGAGAATCTGAACCTGAATGTAATCAGGTTGCCTCTGAACAACTCCATAAAGATACTTGAGGAGGCTTAGAAGTCGGATTTTAGTAACTCAGTTGTTATGTCTTCTACTACTGTGGCCTAAAATTGTCTGAAGATTCATATTAGATGCAAATCTGTTGAAATCTTTCCTCTCCCCTCCCCACCCAGTCAATGTTTTAATGGAGAGAACCAGAAATAACACTAAAGAAACTGGAATGGCCTCGTTCACCTTCTTTAGTATGGCAGGTATCAGGAACATGTGGGCCCTTCTTGCCTGGGATGTTTCCCTGAGCTATGATGATTCCACTTGCTTGCCTGAAGGGAAAGGGAGGTGTGTTTGTAGAAACCTCTAATTTTTGTGTTTCTGGGATGTGGCCTGCTGTGTCTAGATTGTCTGCAAGGGGATGTGTCCCTGCTGAAAAAGTACAGTTGTGGCCATGGGATATTCCTAATGAAAAGCTGTGTTTCATTCAACAATCTGGAATTCTCTGCCATGTGAGTGTTGCATCACATCTACACCATGTAAAGAACCCTTAAGGGTGCTGAGAGTTGGGATATCCTTAACAAACTACAGTTCTCAGGGTTCTTTGAGGAAGCCTTGACTGTTAAAGTGCTGTAGAAGTAGAACTACTTCAGAATAGACAGTTCATCTGTACCATCTGAGGGCCCTTAATCTTCCTAAATGATTTCTCTGAATTTGGTGAGGAATATCAAAAGCAGTTTGGTGCTGCTGCTCCATAATCTTGTTCAGTAAGTGGCCCAGTGCTTCACAGTTTCTGAATAAAGATGACTGATTAGCAATCTCCTAAATTACACTGAATATCTTTTCAATGGAAAAACTCACTTTCAGAATGAAGTTTTGATGTTTCTGTTGGCTTTTTTTATAAGGATCTGACAAAGCGCTCAAGTCAGTCACAAAACAAGGCCAGCAGAAAGAGGCAGCATGAAGAACCGGAGAGCTTCTTCACCTGGTTCACTGACCATTCTGATGCTGGTGCCGATGAACTAGGCGAGGTCATTAAAGATGACATCTGGCCAAACCCATTACAGTACTACTTGGTAAGAGTCTTTAAATGAGTTTGCATCATGCTTCTGGGGGGGGAGGAGTTGAGGAATTTAAGATAAACATGCTAACGTTTTATTGTTCTTCAAATAAGGTTCCTGATATGGATGATGAAGAAGGTGAGGGAGAGGAAGATGACGATGATGAGGAGGAAGAAGAAGGCTTGGAGGACATTGATGAGGAAGGTGACGAAGATGAGGGCGAAGAAGATGAAGATGATGACGAGGGAGAAGAAGGAGAGGTTGGAATGACACTTGCCATTTAGCAATGGCTTGTAAATAGGCTTAGGAAGAGCAGAACCAGTCATCTTTGCCATGGCATCTTCTCTGCATGCCGTAGTCTTGAGTGACTTGGGTTAAGTAGCTGTCTAATTTGAAGGATCTCCCCTTTGTGTGGAAGATCAGTGTTTTGAACAGTACAGGAGCAGAAGCTTGTCCAGCTATGTTTATTGGGACAGGCCCCTTAGCAAGCATTGTCAGGGATAGCAGCTTTGCCTTGTGATGTCTTAAGTAGAGCAGAAAAGAGTGTGGTAGAGCCTCTCCTGAAAAGTAAAAGTGGGGGGAGGGAATGGATGGTATGAAATTTGGATTCTTGTGATGATTACTTAGCAGTGTGTTTAAATGTTGCATTTCTTTTAACAGGAGGATGAAGGAGAAGATGACTGAACACTGACAGATTCCAACCACCCTCTTTCCTCCCCATTTATCTCCAGTCCCTGGGAGCAAGTTGCTGTCTATTCCCCCCCATCCCTTTCGTGCTCAGTCGCCTTGTTCTCCTGAGGTCTTTTTTTCCTCTCCTCTTCACCATGGTTCACAAATAATTTTGCAGAAAATATCAAGCAGCATTTGGTGGAAATGAAATCTTTACTCATTTTGTTACCCTCCCCACTTCCTCTTTTTTGAACAAAACAAAACAAAAACTTTTAATAAAATCAACACACTGTGTTCTGTGGGGAAGAAAGAACCTTCTCCTCCCTTCACTCTGCTGGAATCTGAAGAGTGCTAGGCCCCTGTGTAGTAGTGCATAGAATCTAGCTTTTTCCTCCTTTCTCTGTATATTGGGCTCAGAGATTACACTGTGTCTCTATGTGAATATGGACAGCATTTACCAACATGTATCTGTCTACTCTTGTTTTTAATTAATAAAAGCTTAAAAAAGAAGGGGGTTATAGACAATGTAAGCAAGGGTGGGTTTCAGATGTTGGGGTGGGTTAAAGGGGCATTTGAACAAAACAATACGTCTCCTTTGGCATGTTTAATCCCAATAAACATCCTTGCAATTTAAAATATGACACTTAGGAGTTTTTTTTCAATTACAGTTGAGCCCTGCCACTTGATGGAGAATCAGCAGAACCTGTAGAACCTTATTTGGAATTTAATTCTCTATTGTAATTTTGTTCTTTGTTTTGTTTTTTCAAATGAATTTTGTTTTACTGGAAAAAGAAAGTTGCTCAGTTCTGAATGTTAAAAAGTGTACAAGTTGCTTTGTTACAATAAAACTTAATGTGTACACAAGGGGGCTGATAGTCTTCACTGGAAAAATGAAATAAAAACATGTCCGACCCCACCCCTTTAGTTTGCTTTCTCAATATGGAAGTTCGTACCATTAGGACTAATCAATATTACGTTGATGGGGAAAAAACTTAAAAAGTAAGTTATGTGATTAGCAACATAGCAGTTTTCCTTTTCCTGAAACAAGCCCCTCGTGCACACTTAACTCTTGAAAGCATGATGCTTCAGGATTCAGAAGAGGCTTTCTGAAAGATCACCTGATCTTCCGTTCCTGCCCCTCTCTCTGTCTTTAACCTTCCATCCATTATCGTCCTGTGCGTATGCTCATTAACCCACAGTAGAGGACAAAGTAAGAGTAAAGTGGGTAGAAGAAAGAAAAATAGAAAACACAGTAAATAGAAAAAAGGACTTGCAATTCTCCGTCTGTCAATTATGTATATAAAGATTATTCAAAATATTAAAAGTGTTCACTACAGGATGAACACTCAATCTACTAGACAGTGTTTTCCCAATCTTCAACCTCCAACATCTCAAGTTCATTTGTTTTCCTTTCCACACAAAAAGTGAAAAACTTTTTTTAAAAAAAAGTCCAAAGGGTTTTTTTATTGTTTTTGCTAAATGTCAAGAACAGTCCTCTGGTACTGTATGATGAATTTATCTCCAAAGAAATTACAACACCCATTATTAAAATAATCCATAATTATTTATTGTACAGTATGTTCATTAATTTGTACCCAGTTCAATATCTTCCAATCCCATTTCCCAGCTTGATTTAGAAAAAGTTCCATTTCTACTTTCATTCTTCCAGAAGAATTGCCAGAGGATTGGTAGCTTTTTCTGCTGAGTTCACTCCAATTTGCACACAGGATCCTTTCTCTGCCATCTCAATATGTTTCTTAATGTGTCTTGTCAATGGTTTCATTCTACTCCAGCAGCATAACAATTGTTTGTTTCACTCCTCCAGGCACCTGTGTGGAGGTTGTCTCCATCATCTGCCTCCCACATTCTTAACTGTTTATAATCTTTCTTAATCACAAATATTTAAGACATGCTTTTTGTTTTATTTTTCAGCCTGTTAGTTAATGCCTTCTTAGGCCTGCCATCAGTTCACATTCTGGGTGAAAATTAATTGGCAGACAGATCACCCCAGTCGTAATTCATCCCAATCTCAAAAGTAATTAAAAGGGAGGTTTAGCTGACCTGGTGTCCTGAGGGTTAACCTTCAGGGCTGTTAGGTGGTGGTTCCTCACTGCAAGATTCTCCCTGCATCTGATAACTTCTCTCCATAACAGCTTTCTTCAGAGCTTTTGAGCTTAATCCCTTGATCTCCCTTTCTTCAAATGGTGTAACAATCAATATTGATGACTTGGCTATCACCACATAATGTCATTGGGAGTGTCCACAACAAGCCCCGCAACTTTCCTTCTGGGAGTTTGGAGGGCCATAGACTCTTCACAACTGCTTTTTGAAGCCTGAGAGGGTAGATTACAAATGCATTATAAGAAGCTACACATCTGGAATGTGTGCAGAATCTATGCTAATGCTGCTTGCTTGCCTGGATAGAGAGTAGAGCATGTGTAGAAAATAGCCTGGGGCAAAAGGTAACATTTTCACTAGAGGAAGGGCTGTGTAAGCAAGAGGAGTGCGGAGCTGGAGAGATGGCTGCTGCTTGTGCACATTTGTAGACTATAGCAACACTGAAACACAACTGCTTGGTGTTGTGTTAAAAGTTTATATTTTAATTTTTGCACAGAAAAAAACAACCTAGAGAAGCATTTTATGAATATAGGGTTCTGCATATATAGCAAGCCTATCTACCTTAGTATTGCCTAGAGGGCTTTCCAGTCAGCTGAGATAACTAATGGGAGACTGAAGAAGGTACTTTCAGCCTATGATGAATTGATTGAGCCACTGAGTTACATAGCCTCACAAACAACTTGGCAGCCCCCAAGTATTTCATCAAAATAATTGTATACCCAACTTGGTTTTACACAGATCTACTGAAATAAATGGGCATATGTTAGGTTTTTTTATTTTCAGTAGGTCTACTTTGAGTAGGACTCATTGGATACAACTCTGTGTGAATGCCTTTGCTACTTGATACAATGCTCCTTCCTGGCCAGTTCTCGTGGTTTTACAAAAAATGGGGTGCTCTAAAACTGCTTTGACTGATGCAACATCACAGAAGCATGGGACCACATAGCATCATAGAATGCTAGGGTTGGAAGGGACCCTGAGAGGCATCTAGTCAACCCCCCTGCAAATCAAGAATCTCAACTAAAGCATCCATGGCAGGTGGCTATCCAACCCTCTGCTTAAAAACCTCCAAGGAAGGAAGTAGATTCCACCTGAGGGAGTCTGTTCCACAGTCAAACAGCTCCTGCCATCAGAAAGTACTTCCTGGTGTTTAGTCAGAATTGTCCTTGTAACTTGAAGCCATTGGTTTGGGCCCCTCCCTCCAGGGCAGGAGAAAACAAGCTTGTTCCACTTGACAGCCCTTTAAATACTGGAAGATTGCTATATCTCTCTTCCAGGCTAAACTTACCCAACTCTCAACCATTCCTCATAAGACTGTTTCCAGACTCTTGGTCATCTTCCTCTGCACACATTCTAGCTTGACAATATCCTTAAATTGTGATGTCCAGAAGTGGACACGTTACTCCAGCTAGGGTCTGACCAAAGGAGATTAGAGCAGGACTATTACTTCCCTTGATCAATAAACTATATTTATGTTGATGCAACCTATAATAGGGGATGCGGGTGACGCTGTGGGTTAAACCACAGAGAATAGGGCTTGCTGATCAGAAGGTTGGCGGTTCGAATCCCCGCTACGGGGTGAGCTCCCGTTGCTTGGTCCCTGTTCCTGCCAACCTAGCAGTTCGAAAGCATGTCAAAGTGCAAGTAGATAAATAGGTATCGCTGCAGTGGGAAGGTAAACGGTGTTTCCGTGTGCTGCTCTGGTTCGCCAGAAGCGGCGTAGTCATGCTGGCCACATGACCTGGAAGCTGTACGCCGGCTCTCAGCCAATAAAGCGAGATGAGCACCACAACCCCAGAGTCGGTCACGACTGGACCTAATGGTCAGGGGTCCCTTTACCTTTTCCTAACCTATAATAGCATAAAAAAATTGTTGCTGCATCACACTGTTGACTCATCTTAAGCTTGTGGTCTACTAGATCCTTTTCACATGTACTACTAGCAATCTAGGTGTCCCCCATCTTATATATGTGTAGCTGGTTCTTGCTGTCTATGTGTAGAACTTTACATTTGTCCCTGCTGAAATTCATTTTGTTAGTTTTGGCCCAGGTCTCCAATCTGGTAATGTCATATTGACTCAATTCTGTCCTCAGTGACATTGGCTACCCATCCCAGTTTGATGTCATCTGCAGATTGGATGAACATTTGTGATTCCCCCCCCCCCCAGGATGTTGAGGAACCATTACGGTTTGGTTGATCAATCAGCTACAAGTCCACTCAACCATTACCTCACCCAGACCACATTTTGCCAGCTTTTTCACAATAATATCATGGGGAACGTATCACAAGCCTTACTGAAATCAAGACACAATACAGTGGTACCTCGGGTTAAGTACTTAATTTGTTCTGGAGGTCTGTTCTTAACCTGAAGCGTACTTAACCTGAATCACCACTTTAGCTAATGGGACCTCCTGCTGCCGCTGTGCTGCCAGAGCACGATTTCTGTTCTTAGTGGAGTTCTTAACCTGAAGCGTACTTAACCTGAAGCGTATTTAACCCGAGGTACCACTGTACATCCACAGCATTCCCGTTATTTACCAAGCTTGTGACTCTATTAAAAAAAAAATATTTGTCTGGCATTACTTGTTTTTGAGAAACCTACCCTGGGTCTTAGTAATAAAAGCATCAGTTTCTAAGTGCTCACAGACTGTTTATCTGTTTTAGGATGTTCCTGGTATTGATCAATAGTTACCTGGGTCTTCTACTTTCCCCTTTTTGAAGATGGAAACAACATTTGCCCACCTCGTCTTCAGGGACCTCACCTGCTCTTCAATAATTTTCAAATATTATAAACAGGCTCTGATATTACATCTGCAAACTCATTTAGTACTCTTGGATGCAGCTCATCAGGCTCTGGAGATTTGAATTTATTTAAATTATTTATTTAAATTAGCTAGGTGCTGACCTATCTGAAGAAGTGTGCATGCACACAAAAGCTCATACCAAGAACAAACTTAGTTGGTCTCTAAGGCGCTACTGGAATGATTTTTTTTAATTTTTTATTTTGTTTCAACTATGGCAGACCAACACGGCTGCCTACCTGTAACCTGACAACCTAGTTTCTTATATTGGGCTGAAGCTTCCTCCTGGCATCCTTTATTCTGTTGTCAGCAGGTTGGGCACTGCTTTCCTTTTGGGTGACAATAGAGGCAAAATAGATGTTGAGCAGTTCTGCCTTCTCTCTGTCATTTCTTCCTCTTTTTTATGCAAGGGACCTACTACTTGCTTGTTCTTCCTCTTGCTTCAAACATAGCTGGAGAAACCTTTTTATTATTTTTAACCTCCCTTGCAACCTGATGCTTGAACCTGGGACCTTTGGCATGCAGAACGGGTGCTTTACCACTAAGCTACCACCCTTCACCCTAAGGTAAAGGTAAAGGGACCCCTGACCATTAGGTCCAGTCGTGACCGACTCGGGGGTTGTGGCGCTCATCTCGCATTATTGGCCGAGGGAGCCGGCATACAGATTCCAGGTCATGTGGCCAGCATGACAAAGCCGCTTCTGGCGAACCAGAGCAGCGCACGGAAACGCCATTTACCTTCCCGCCAAAGCGCTACCTATTTATCTACTTGTACTTTGACATGCTTTTGAACTGCTAGGTTGGCAGGAGCAGGGACCGAGCAATGGGAGCTCACCCCGTCGCGGGGATTCGAACCACCGACCTTCTGATCAGCAAGCCCTAGGCTCTGTGGTTTAACCCACAGCACCACCCGCGTGCCTGTCTCCTTCATCCTAAAATACTTCCAATTTGAAGAAATCACTGAGCAATTGTCTTTCAGGTTTTGCTGGCTCAGCATCCCCTTTGGTTTCCTGGTGCCCCCAAGCCTACAGAATAGAAGTTTGCACAACCCACCAAGGAACATAATATTCTAATAAACTTCAAACAAATAACAGTTAATTGCACATTTATTCAGAATCTAGTTAAAACTTTTTGTTTAATAATAATAATAATTAATAATAATAATAATAATAATAATAATAATAATGTATTACTTATACTCTGCCCATTTGGACGAGCCTCCCCAGACACTCTGGGCAGCTCCCAACAGAATATTAAAATATTAAAAACACGATAAAATATCAAACATTAAAACTTTCCTAAAAAGGGCTGCCTTCAGATGTCTTCTAAAAGTCAGATGGTTGTTTATTTCCTTGACATCTGATGGGAGGGTGTTCCACAGGGTGGGCACCACTACCGAGAAGGCCCTCTGCCTGGTTCACTGCAACCTCACTTCTCGCAGTAAGGGAACTGCCAGAAGGCCCTCGGAGTTGGACTTCAATGTCCAGGCTGAATGACAGAGATGGAGACGCTCCTTCAGGTATACTGGGCCGAGGTCACTTAGGGCTTTAAAGGTCAGCACCAGCACTGAATTGTGCTCGGAAACGCACTAGGAGCAAATGTAATTAATTTAGCATAATGGATGAACTTGACCCAGTGATATCAGTGCTTTGAAGTCTGACAGTCATGCTCACCTCCAGCACCCCCCAATAGGGAGTCCCACCTCCCAGGGGGTGCCACCACCCACGTAGGAAAAAATGGTTTAAAACATTTTACTGGCCCTTTCATACTTTCTGGGGGGTGGGGTGCCAGGAGAGTGAAGAACAGGTGCAGGAAGAAACACAGAGAGGTAAGGCTGGTGAAGAGTCAAGGACTTCCACACCTCCTCTTGCTCCCCCACCTTTCCTGCTCCAGGGTCTCCTAGGAGCAAAAGAGGATTGAAGCAGAAAGAGCAGGAGGTTATGCACGAGCAGCGTCTTCGCCTGCTTGCATGCAGCTCAATATGAGAGATTATAAACCAAGGTCAGGGGCAGGGCCTCTCTGTTGTGGCAACTGCCTCATTGGATGCACAGCTAGGAGTAGCTAAGAGGTATAGGACTGATGCATAGGCCCTTCCCTAACTGGCAAGCATACTTTTTACAATAAAGAGTTAATTCCTTACTCTGGACATTCTGTGCCTGACAGCATCGTAATGTGGGGAGGATATCAGACAGACTATGCGTAGTAAACATTACAAGGTAGTAGCCAGCTAAGTTCTACTCAGAGTAGAACTCATTTAGATGAATGAACCTAAGCTTATCATGTTTATTAATTTCAACGTGTCTGTTCTGAGTAGGATGAACACTGGGGAGACAACCTAGCGTGTTTTCAACTTGTCCCAGAAGTAGGAATCTCTGGCTATGATTGAGATTCTGATGCTGACTTTTCCTGAATGAATTTATGAAGGAATTTACTTTATTATGGTCACAGACCAGCATAAGCAAAATATCTAAATAAATAGCATAACAGTATCTCTAAGCGGATAATTATTAAATTAATTGGGAACAAGAACCAAATGTAGATTAAAACATCCTATATAATAATTCCCTAATGTCCCTGCGTCCGTCCGTGTGTCAGTGGAAATTTTAACTGCGCATGTCGGAGAGGGACGCAGGGATTGGACGACGGGAGAGGGGGGCGTGTCCGAGAGGCGCTCCCTCGATGGATCGCTCAGTCACCGCTGAGCGATCCGCCGAGGGAGCGCCGGCCCTCTGCGTCCGTGCGAGGCAGCGGCGCTGGCGAAACTGAGAACGCGCGTGCGCCGCCTCCTCTCGGACACGCCCCCCTCTCCCGTCGTCCAATCCCTGTGTCCCTCTCCGACATGCACAGTTAAAATTTCCACTGACACACGGACGGACGCAGGGACATTAGGGAATTATTATATAGGATGTATGGCATTTGGGAAGGCTGACTTTTCCTTTTTTTTTTTTTTTAAGAAGAGCTGGTTCCTAGCCCTCATGGTTCTAGGGAGAAATTAGTGTTGCCATATTTCAAACAGTGAAAATCCAGACAGAAAAGTTGTTGAGCTCGGATTTCCCCGGACATTCAAACAATTTCCGCCCAGACACTGCTGCCAACTGCGATGTTCAGGATATGTCCAGTGGATGTTAGGGGTGAGGGGGGTTTCCCTGTTTTTCCCTGTTTAGTGAAAGCTGGTGCCTCCTGATGTTTTCTCCCCACATATGCTCAGCAGCGTGAATTGCAAGAAGTGCATATTTCAAAGTGGCTAACTCCACAGGCAGCCCCTTCCTGGTGTCCATGCCTACCCAACACTGATGCCTGTGCCTTCTCCTCACACTTTCTATCTTCACAACAGCCCGGTGAGACAGTTTAGACTGAGTTGAACCCTGATCTCCCCCAGTCATAATCTGACACTAGAATTGTTACACCACACTGTCTCTCTGAACGTGAATGAAGGTGGTTTAGACATATTTCACACCCATAAGGGCATTTGTAGGAGCTAAAGCAGAGCAAAGGAGCTTGGGAATTCTCCAGAACATACAGCTATTGCCCAAACCAATATACAACACTGCTTCTCTATGGAAAAAATGCCTTTCTGTAGGCTCTACTCAGCCTGTGTGGTTCTAGGACTCTGAGATAGGTTAGTCTGAGGGTGAAGAAGTCACTAGCCCAGGACTGCTGAAACAGTACTGCTGGAATTAGTTGTAGCTTTCCTGGGAAATCCAGAACTGTATTTATTTCCCCCCCTGTCAGGGGCTGACAACTGGAGGTGTTGTGCAAAGGGCCTGGAATGCACCAGACTGGCAAAGGTTCATGTGTTTTAAGTCTGTGTGGAGTAGACATGACCAAAATATATAATTATTGTGCACACTGAATACATTAAATAGGCCACATAAATGCTAAGGTGATGGCTATGTTGGCGGTTCTTATTCTTTACTCCCGCTAATAGCAAACCCAGCTGGTGAGTGTTGATATGATTGCAACCAAGATAGGAGAAACAAAGCAACCCACAAAGCATCCTGGGAACTGTAGTTTGCGAGCAGTGTTCAGAGCTGCAATTCCCCACATGGATTAACAATCAATCCCTCTTCCCAGGGAACGGTAGCCCTGCGTAGGGAATAGGGGTCTCCTAACTATTCTCAGCTCCCAGAACAAACTGCAGAAACTCCCAGGATGCTTTTGGGGTAGGCACAACTGTTTAAAGTGGTATGATACTGCCTGAAATGTATACAGTAGTACCTCTGGTTACGAACTCAATTCGTTCCGGAGGTCCATTCTTAACATGAAACCGTTCTTAACCTGAGATACACTGCAGCTGTGCCACCGGCACGCAATTTCTGTTCTCATCCTGGGGCAAAGTTCTTAACCCAAGGTACTACTTCCGGGTTAGTAGAGTCTGTAACCTGAAGTGTTTGTAACCCGAGGTACCACTGTAGTGCAGTTGGGGCCTTAATCCTCTCCATTGACTTCCCTGGGTCTACCCTGAGCAGGAGTAACTTTGGCTACCAGCCTATGTTTTTTCTTCCCTCTCTGTTTCCCAAGAGATCAATTGGGATGCCGTCTTTGCCAGGACTGTGAAAATACCCTTTGCACCCACATTGAGAGGGGCTATTGATTTTGGCCACTCTGTCAAGGTCCTAACTCCTCTGGGTCATCTCCACCCTCTTATCTCAGAGGGACAGAGGTTCAAAGATTTAACTTTGTCTCCAGGCACCTGCTAGAGCTCAGATTCATTCTCACTGGGTCAGAATAGTTTTGTTCCTTTTGAGGAATGTTGTGATGATGATGTAACTTTTGAATGTGGAACCAGAGTATGGCGCTTCTTTCTGGAATTTAAATCTGTTCTTTATTCATGACAATGAGGACTGGAATCTTTTTTTTTTTAAAGCAGAGGTTGGATGGTCATATGTCATGTATGATCTAGTTGAGATTCCTGCATTGCAGGGGGTTGGATTAGATGACCCTCGGGGTCCCTTTCAACGCTACAATTCTATGATTCTATGTTCCATGGCAGGGCATCTTCCAGTAGGACTGGGAATGTCCCCTGCCTGAAACCCTGGAGAGCTGCTGCCAGTCAGTGTAGACAATACTGAGCTAGAGGGATGAATGGTCTGGACTCAATAATTAGGCAGCTTTCTTTTTTCCTTGAGAAAAGTTGAGAAAAATTCAACCCACCATGACATGCACTAGGTTCAGGCCCAAACAGGGCCAACATCAAATAGAAAGCCACAGTTTAAGAACTCTCAAATTAATCTTCAGGTGAGAGATTAATTTAGGCTTGTTCTTTTAAAAAACAACCTGTCTAGAAACTGAGGTAGAAATATTAGGCAGACGGTTTTGGGGGGAAAGTTGCACTGAAGGTAGGGAGACCAGAAGCAAGAACCAAGGTTTAAGCTTTTAATAATGTTAAATTTTATTAGATTACAGAAACAGAATGTAGAAATGGAACATGTAGAAATTGTCCCTCCTATTGAAGAAGCATAAACAGGTTTAAACTCCTCTCCTGAGGAGAGGCTTCCAAGAGGACCTCAAGAATTATTAAACAAAGCTTTAGTCCCTGAGATCTACTTCTTGAAGGCACACCGTGAAATGCTGGAGGAATAATGGGAACATAGCTCTTTGTTTTTAGAAAGAGTGAGCCCAGCCTTGACAGAAGGCACCCTGCCCAACCCCAAACAAAACCCCAAGCACCACTTCAACAAGACTTTAGGTCTTCAATATATGGCCTTCTCCTCTTGGTCCATCTGTGGTGGCTGGGGCCCATTGGGGCAGAAGGCAGGGAAGTCATGATAAGTGCAACCAAAGCCAAGGACAGGCAGAGCCACTCCTTGCTGGGGTTTAAGGAAGGCACGTGGGGGGCAGACTGATGCTGGTTGGGCAGCAGCCCACTCTCCCAAGTGGACCAGGCTTCCTAGCTCCCCTGCCCATTTCTCTCCCCAATAAGCAGTTTGAGCAGCAAGGTCTGAAAGCAGGGTCTGCAGGACACACCTCAGGACAGCTCACTCCGTCTTGGCTTATGGGGAAAGGCCTTTCCTCCAGTTGCTGAAATATGTAGGAAAGCCACTGGCAAAAGTGAGCCTCTTCCCTCAGTTCCATAGCTGCTGGCAGAATACACAAACACCTGCTTCCACCCGGCTAACAGCTCTCTCTCGCTCTCTCTCTCCCTCTCTCTCAGTCCTGGGTTGGGTGCTGTCACCCAGCCCACGGTCACACGGTGTGGCCTCCCACATCGGCGTACAGGGTTTCCCAGGCGATGAGGTGGCAGGCGCAGAAGAACTGCCAGAGGTTGAGGAAGATTCCTCGGTCGAAGGGGTTTTCCACTTCACACTCTCTCAGGTAGGAGATGCGGTGACGGGACATGAACTCCCAGGTGGTGGTGTTGTGGGAGACAAGGTAGAGGTGGCAGCCCAGGAGCAGAATCATCACCACAGTGAAAATGGCAACCACGAGGAAGGAGAGAAGGAGGAGCAGGTTATACTGAAGCCACACCCATGAGGGATGCTCAAAATTAAGCCCAGACCTTTTTTTTGTTGTTGTGGAGAGGGGAAAAAAAAAGAACAACATCAGAGTTATTACAAGATTAATAAAATTATAAAACCAAAGCTTTCGTGGGTGATATTGTCTTAACTTTGGAACAACCTTTAGAAAGTGCCTTAAAAGTTATTAAAGGAGATAACTGAATTTGGAAAATTGGCGGGTTTCTTGTTATAATATTTTTCCATATAATCCATATATAATGTCCTGTCTTCTTTTCAATTCTTATCATCTTTATTTCTTAATCTATTTGTCATGCTGGCAAGTTCTATATACAGTGGTACCTCAGGTTACATACGCTTCAGGCTGCATACGCTTCAAGTTAAGAACTCCGCTAACCCAGAAATAATGCTTCAGGTTAAAAACTTTGCTTCAGGATAAGAACAGAAATTGTGCTCTGGCGGTGTAGCGGCAGCGGGAGGCCCCATTAGCTAAAGTGGTACCTCAGGTTAAGAACAGTTTCAGGTTAAGAACAGACCTCTGGAACGAATTAAGTACTTAACCAAAGGTACCACTGTATTCTAATATTTTAAGATGCTGTTCTTTTCTTGATGGTACTGCATGTGTTCTCCACTTTTGTGCTATCGGAATTCGGGCAGCTGTAGTCACATACATCCATAGAATAATCTGGTTTTCTTGGGATTTCTGTTGTTACTATTCCCAGAAGGAAAGCTTCCTGCACTGCAGGGGGTGGACTAGATGACCCTCAGGATCCCTTCCAACTTTACAGTTCTATGATTCTATGGTTGGGGAATGGGGCTGAACACCTTCCATCTCCCTCTCCCTCTCCCTCTCTCTCTCTCTCTCACACACCCACACCCACACCCACACACCCACACCTACACCTACACCCACACACCAAATAAAAACAAATTAATGTCTGGGGGTGTCCCACCATAAGCTTTGCTTACCAGGCCACTGGCAGGGCCCACAGGAGAACCACAAGCTGGACAGCCAAATAGGCGATAAAGAGTGGGTGATTCCTCTCCCCAATGCAGTTGTCAATCCAGGGGCAGTGGTGGTCATAGCGCCGGACGCAGTGCTGGCATGCCTGGCAGTGCCTGGCCCTCATTGGCTGCTGTGAGATAGCAAAGAACAGGTAGGAGCTTGGGAAAGACCACTTGGCTTGAAACCTTGAAGAGCTGGTGGTGGTGTGTCAACAGTACTGAGCTTAGCTGGGCCAAGGGTCTGGCATAGGATCAGGGATTTTCCTCCAAATAAGGCCCTAGCAGACTGAGACGGATGCAATATGCAATTATTAATGGTGGGAGGTCTTCAGAGGTTCCTTTCAGCAGCAGCTGGGGGCATCCTTAAAAGAGTGATCTGGGACTGACTGGAACAGGGATACACCCATTTATTTAACTGTTGAAGACGTCTAACCCAAGGGAATTATAATTGCGCATTATTTCACTAAAAGGCATCAGCTGGTCAAAAATTAAGATTAAAAGGACTGTTAATATTGGACTAAATAGGACTCAAAATAAAAGTAACAATATTAATCTACTGCTCTGGACATTTTTTTTTTAATTTTGATGTTCATGGTGGTAAAGATCTGAATACATATAATTGCAAAAATCTAATTGTGAGAAATATAGGATAGGGGGAGGGAGTAGGTTGGAAGTACTGTTTTTTTCTATCGAGCTCAGTGGAGTGTCCTTGACAAAGTACTGATAAGGTTAAAAATAACACTCCTGGTTGTGGGAAAGGATCTTTTGTTATGAAATATAGAGGTAGCCAGGAAACAGGGAGAGAATCAGCCCTCTCTGTTTAAATCAGAAATGGCAGAAGGAAAATTTTAATGTCAAAACAAACCAGCCAGGCCACAATGGAAGAGTTTGTATGATTGGCTTATAGATTTGAAAAGAGAATTGTTTGATCAGCTAAAGGAATATGTCAATAAGGCAGGAAAATATCAATTTAACTTCAGAGGCTGTGAGACAACTAAAGGTGAAGTCACAAACCACTGAGGTAGGAATGACAGAGAGATGAGGTTTGAAGAAAATACAAGGGAAAGCAAGAGTGGTGCAAAACAAAAATGGTAATTCATGTGAAATGATATGGGAGTCTTTGACAGACAAAAATTATATTTTAGGTAAAGGGATTTGGGAGGCTCTGACTGTGATAGAGAAAAAACAGAAAGGGAGAGCAAAAAGCATAAACGGTTATTATATGTGGTGGCAATGTAAAATTATTAAAAAAGGCCTGGGATAAGACATATAAAGATCTGAAAGCAATGTGGAAAATGATTGTCCAGTAGCACCTTAGAGACCAACTAAGTTTGTTCTGGGTACAAGCTTTCATGTGGTCTCTAAGGTGTTACTGGACATTTTATTTATTTATTTATTTATTTTGACTGTGTCACACCAACATGGCTACCTACCTGAATCTGGAAAATGATTGTTGTTAAAAAAACCTGAAGTTATGACATTGAGTTGTACAGGATTTGTTGGACTTATTGAACAAAAGACTTTGCTCCTGTACATGAGAGTAGATGCCAGGCCAAGGCCAGCCAGGCCCTACAGAAGGAAGAAGCCTCCGGAAAAGAAGATGAAGAAGATTGGCAAACTAAACTATTGAACTATATGTGTTAATTTAGTCAATGCAGAATTCAAGACAGAAAGAGGACTTTGAATATGAAAAAAGGGGTGAAGATTTTATGCTTATCTTTTAAGCTTTGTGTATAGACTTTTACATTAGTATAACTTTTAAAACTCACTTGTATTAAGATGAACAAGGTTTAAAAATGGGATTATTAAGATGAAAATGTTTTAAGGACGTGTGCGAACAAGCATTAAACAATGAAACCAAGGGGGGAGGGGAGGGAAGTCAAGCAAAAGTTATACTTTAATTTATTGTTGTTGTTGTTGTTCCCCCTTTCCCTCCTTTGTATATTGTTGTTATTATGTTTACTTTTTGATGTTCTTTTTTGGAAAATAAATAGTTAACAAACAAAAAAGAGAGAGAGAAAATTTCCTCCAAATAAGGCCCTAGCAGACTGAAACGGATGCAATATGCACTTATTAATGGTGGGAGCTCTTCAGAGGTTCCTTTCAGCAGCAGCTGGGGGCAGCCTTAAAAGAGAGATCTGGGACTGACTGGAACAGGGAAACACCACTCAGAGTGGCCCTTGCCGGGGCCCCAGACCCTTTTTCAAGGAATATCTACCTTCAGCAGGCAGTAGCCACATCGCCGGAGCCGGAGGTTTAGAGCTTGCTGGGAGCTCATTGCTTCCTTCTCAACGCTTACAGGTTCCTACAAGAAACAAAAAATAAAAAAGAGTCCAGATGAAGGAAAAGGGGAAAAAGAATATAAGCATTTAGGGATTGGGATGGAGGAGTGTCTAAAGCATTTAATGTCACACGCACTCCACACTTAAAGCCCATGGCTTCCCCCAAAGGATTCTGGTTCACCCCACAGAAAGTTATGATTCCTAGCACCTTTAACAAATGACTGTAACCAGGATTCTTGAGGAGAAGACATGTGCTTTAAATGTATCCAATGGCATTTCCTGCTAGGGTTGGGAGAGGACCCCCTGCCCAAAACCCTGGAGAGGCATTGCTGCCAGTCAGTGTACACAATGATGAGCTAGGCGACTCTGTTTATGGCAGCTTCCTGCATTCCTATTTAATTCCACCCTTTATTCTGGACAATGAGGGCTAGAATCTTACTTCATTCTTAGGGCACAGGGTTGTAGCTCCCTGGTAGACCTCAAGCTTTGCCCACAGAAGGTTCTAGGTTCCACCCCCAACAGCTCTCTAGGCTGGGCTGGGCTGGGGAAGAACTCTGCCTGAAACCCTGCAGAGAGCTGCTGCCAGTCAGTACAGTGGTATCTCTGGTTACAAACGCTTCTGATTACGAATGCTTCAGGTTACAAGCTCCCCTAACCCAGAAGTAGCTGCTCCTGGTTGTGAACTTTGCCCCAGGATGCGAATGGATATCGTGTGCCAGAGGCGTGTGCGCAGCGGGAGGCCCCATTAGCTAAAGTGGTACCTCAGGATAAGAACGGTTTCAGTTTAAGAACGGACCTCCAGAACGAATTAAGTTCATAACCAGAGGTACCACTGTATAGACAATACTGAGACAGATGGGCTAATGGAGTGACCCAGTAGAACGCCATTCCCATGACATACCTTCTCCTCTTCGTCATGCTCAACGTATCCTGGGTCCATGAGAGAGACAACAAAGTACAGCAGCATGGAGCAGAGAACCAGTGTGAGGAACAAGAGGGGCTGGAGGAGGTCTCCCTGCTCTTCCTGCCTTTGCAGGTCTGAAAAAGAAGGGAAATTATCACAGGGGAAATGTACATGATTCTGTTTTGGGGGCTCTGTCCATAAACAACCCAGCATCTCCTGGGACTGTGCACTGAGCTCCCAGAGATGCAAGACATCCATTCCTATTGGAAGTGTCCTGGTTGGCCAGCCCTGCACCTCCTGGACCACTGATCAGCCTCCGCTATCCAAGGTAAGGCAGGTAGCAGCTGCAGAAAGAGAGACAAACAGAGCCTTGCTGTGGGGGTTCCCCATCTCCAACATGATTGTCCTTTGAGTGCCAGGCAAATACTTATTTTATTGGGGCGGGGCATTCCCATGTTTTCATCATTGCTGTAAAATCTATCCATTTGTGCATTTCATATCCCCCTTTTTCTTCTTTTGGTAAAGGAAAAAAAATAGAGGAGGAAGAGGAAAACCTGTATTACCTCTGACCACATGCAAAGTGCCCCCCCACCCTTAACCCCACTGCCCTCAGTCACAACACAACCCACAGACTATCTTGCAATTAGCAGAACTCCAGCTTTCTGCATTAAGTCCCCTCACATATATTTATTTCGGAATAAAGAAAACCAACTGCAGCCTGGGCATGTAAGGAGAAAAATAAATTGTACCCTCTTTTAGGTTCTTACGTCTTTAAATTTGTTACATTTATAGCCCCCTCTATTCCTTCCTCTTGGGAATGTAGGGCAGGGGCAGATGGTTCCCACCCCCAATTTACCCTCCCAATAACTCTGTGGAGTAGGTTGGGTTGAGAAGGGTCTAGACAAGGGTGGCCCAAATTTTCATGTAAAGTGGGCCACAAAAGTGCTTCGACACAGAACCCACAAGCCCCACACTGCCTTGTTGCGTGCTGGGGGGGGGGAGGACAAAATTTGACGCTCCTGCCCAGCTCTATCACTGTGAGGAAGCTGGGGGGGGGGGGTCGGGGGTTATAAAATGTTCCAGAGGGCGGCCAAAAAAGTCCTTGAGGGTTGGACCACCCTGGGCTAGACCAAGGCCACTCAGCATGCTACACAGAAAGGTGCCTTCATACAGAGTTAGACCCACTAGTCCCATCTAGCTTAGTATTGTCTACACTGGCAGGCAGCAGCTGCTCTCCAGGGTTTCAGGCAAAGGAGATTGCCAGCTCTGGAGATGCTCCACCACTGAACCTACAAACCTTCCCCAATTACCCATGGTTTTATTTTATTTAAAAAATAAAAAATAAATTAAGGTTTATAGAGAAAAATACAAAACTTAATATCTTTCCCCTTTTTTTAAACCAAACCAAGACTTTTTGGGGTGCCAGAATGCCTCCTCTGTAGCCTGAGTGCAGATATGAACCCTTGGGGTCCTGATCCTACCGCCCCACTTTTTTGGAGAGGGGGGAGAGGGAGAGACTGCCTCACCTGTAGGGTAGAGGAAGAGCCCCAGCAGGACACCGCAGCTGAGCCCCACGTACACTGCCCGTACCATGCAACCGCTGCCGCGCGCCCCTCTCCATACCATCCTCGCTGCCTGCCGGGAGCAACGGAGCTCCGCAACCGAGGCGGCCACAAAGTTGCGGAAAGGGGCGGAAAGAGACTGCCTTGGCGAGAAGGGGGCGGGGCGTGTCTCCTGGAAGGAGCGTGGCGATTGGCTAGCGTCAGAGGCGGAATGTAGCGAGTTGGATCCGAAGTCTGGAACGGAGGGGCGGGGCGGGGCGGAGTCCGATGGGGCCGTGAAAGGCTGCCGAGGACCTTTGTGGCCCCTTATCAGTCGTTTTCGAATAATGATTTAAATAACAGTAGCAGTAGCAATGAAGTATTGTGATTATCGTTAGAACCATAGAACTGTAGAATTGGAAGGGACCCCAGGGATCATCTAGTCCAACCCCCTGCGATGCACAAATTAATAATAATAATAATAATAATAATAATAATAATAATAACAATAATATCATGGACAGGAGCCCCTTCATCAAATGCAGAAGGCTTCTGACGCCATCATTAATATATGACAAAGGTGCATCCAACCAGCCCTGCTGGACACCTGCTTGCTCCCCAGCCCTCCATCTCCTTCAGGCCACACTAAGGCTGCCAGACTTCCAGGGTTGGCCTGCAGTCTCCAGCTTTGCCTGGTGACGGGGGCGGTCTTGAATCTCCAGGGGAGCCAGAGTACCTTTCAGTTTTGTTTTGTTTTTTGGTAACGTGTCCAGCGTCCAATCGGAGGCGTACCTAGGCTCCCCTCCCCTGCACTCTTGGCAAGGAGCTGTTTCTGAATCTGGGAGAAACCATGGACCAGAAACTCAGAAAGTTTGCTTTTCCCTGCCTTTCGTGCTCTGCCAGTGACTTCCTCCACGGCCATGAAGCCTGCTCTGCTCCCCCTCCCCTCTTCCGGCTTTGAGTTGCCCCGAGTGACACCTGACTTTCAGGGTGGAAATGACTCTCCACTCCTGCGTTAGGAGAAGACTTGTTCCTCAGAGTTTCAGTCACGGAGGAGGGGGCCAAATGGTGAACTCAACACGTTTTTGTTTAATGGTAGCCACTGATGCACTGAGTGAAGAAGTATCTTCTGTTGTCTGCTTTGAACCTTCCAGCATTGAGGCTCTGAACTGCTTTCATGATGCGTTCATCATTTTTATTGTGAGCTTAGCGCAACCCATTTGCTACAGTTTTGTGGTATGGACACTGGTTAAGAGTGGTCATAGGCATAGCCAAAGGGGAGCAGGGGGGCAGCTGCCCCCCCCCACAGCTGCCCCCCAATCAATACAAATCTAAGCTTCTGCCCCCCCTAACAATAGCCTCCCCCCTAACAAAAATCCTGGCTACGCCCATGAGAGTGGTAGAGGCAATTCCAGTTCACTTATGAGCACACCTGCTTGATCCGCAAGTTCCCATTTTATTTTTTCGTATACAGATACCTTAAGTAAAATGCAGAGGGAAAAGGCCTTTGTGAAACAGCGCTAGGAAGGACCCCATCTCATTTGCATCCATTCATCCTGCATAGGTATTGTGTGTTGAGGCAGTGAGCATAAGAACCTGATGGATCAGGCCAATGGCTAGTCTAGCCCAGCATCCTCTTCTTGCTGCAGCCAACCAGATGCCTGTGGGAAACCGGCAAGCAGCACCCAAGAACAAAGGCATCTGCCCCTCCTGTGGCTTCCAGCAGCTGGTCTTCAGGGACATTGCTGCCTCTAACTGTGGAGGCAGAACACAACCATCACGGCTGGTACCCTTGATAGTTCTCTCCTCCATGTCCTCTCTTCAATCTATCCAAGTTGGTCACCACTGCCTCCTGTGAGAGGGAGTCCCACAGTTTAACTATGTGCTGCATGAATAAGTTCTTCCTTTGATCTGTCCTGAATGTTCTAATGACCAGCTTCAGTGGATGCCCACAAGTTGCAGTGTTAGGAGAGAGGGAGAGAAACATTTTTCTTTCCATAACCTTTCTTCAGAGGGAAGTCCCAGAGGTGAGAGTGCTGAGTTCATGTGGTCTGGAGATTGCTTGTTCCTGGCTGCTGCAACTCTGGATGGAAGTGTAGCAACCAACTCAACAGGCCAGGTGACACAGAGCGACCAAGAAGGTTCCACTTGGCTCTGTATGAATCTGTTGCTGAATCTAGCCAAATTCTCCATATGAGCAGCTGAGCCCTGGGCAAGGAGTGGAGAACCCCAGGCATGCACCAAATGCAGTTGTCCAAGCCTCTAACTCCCAGGCCTCTCCGCAGGTGATTCCTCTAAGTGGCCCTGTTGCACTTCCTTCTTGAGGCCTCTTGCTTGCTGAGATGGAGGGGTGGTTGTGGGTTTCCCAGAGGCATCTAGTTGGCCACTGTGGGGACAGGAGGCTGGACTAGATGGGCCAAGGCCTTATTCAACAGGGCTCTGCTTATGTTCTTAGGTCAAATTAATGGACATGGTGCCAATCATTTAATAGGTCTAATCTGAGTGGGATTTAGGCTACACCCACACTGTATATTTAAAGCACCATGATACCACTTTAAACAGGGATATCTTCCCCCCAAAGAATCAAAGAATCGTGGAGTTGGAAGGGACCCCAAGGACCATCTAGTCCAACCCCTGCAATGCAGAAATCTCAACTAAAGCATCAACTAAAGCAACCTTGGCTTAAAAACGTTGAAGGAAAGAGAGCTACCACCTCCAGAGGGAGTCCATTCCACTGTCACAACAGCTCTTACTGGATAAGAAATTTAAACCATTTTGACTCTGCATTGCATGAAGGAAGATGATTCTGTGATCCTTTTTATCTGTCCTGAACCTTCCAACATTCAGCTGCATTGGATATCCATGGGTTCTAGCATCAAGAGGGAGAAAAACCTTTCTCTCTTTGCTTTCTCCATACCATGCATAATTTTATAAACTTCTATCATGTTTCTTCTTACTTGACTTTTCCCTAACCTAAAACACCCCTAAAAGAAACAGGGAAATTATTATTATACCCATCACACAGCTGGATAATTGGGCTTACATTCATTTGAAGCTTTTCATATTCTCCAGAAAACGCCAACAGACACAGGATGTGGTCATTGTTTCATTTTCCTTTTTTTATATATATACAGAAATCATACACATACACACAAACTCCAATCTGAACCATTTGAAACAAAACAAGACCCAAAAAAGAGAAAGTTGTAGTGGTAGAAGGGGTTAAGGGAGAAATCCATTATTTAAAGGAAAGGGATTGTTGTTGTGCAAAATGGTCCCCACAGCTGGTGCTACTCGGAAGCGCTTTTGTTTGCTGGGGGTCTTTTTAAAAAGACGGACACACACACACGTATTCATAAAGGCTCGTTCCAACTGCTAAGCTGGTGAGAAAGTCCAACCTATGTACAGTGAACGGGAGAGATGTCGAATGCAATGCTGACAGGTGGTGGAAAGCCGGGGGTGCCTCTATCTAGACGTGTCCATGTTCTCATTCATAGAGTTATTGCAGTGTTCTATGACTTTCCTGGAAAGGAAACAGAGGTCAGTGATTTAGGAAATGGCAAGGAACACAGGCTGAGATATTATTATTATAAAACTTTTCCTTCCTCTCTTGTAACAACAGAACTTGTGGACATCTTCTGAAGCAAAGTGTTGGGAGTTTCAGGACAGATAAAAGGGACTTATTCACACAGCACATAGGTAAACTGTGGAACTTGCTGCCACAGGAAGCAGTGATGGCCAATAACTTAAGATGGCTTTAAAAAGAGGATTGGACAAATTCATGGATGAGGAGAAGGCCATCAATGGCTACTAGCCACAATAGCTATGCTCTGCCTCCACAGTTGGAGGCAGTAATACTTCTGAAAACCAGTTGCTGGAAATGGCAGGAGGGGATAGTGCTTTCGTGCTTGCGGATTTCCCACTGCAGCATTTGGTTAGCTGCTGTGAGAATAGGATGCTGGACCAGATGGGCCCAGGGGTTTTCTTATGTTATTACTATTAAATTTATTACCTGTTCTTCACCAGTGGGTCTGAGGACTGGTTGCAACAATTTAAAGTTCATAATTAAAAACAGATTACAGTCACAGGAATAGAGTGGGTCTCCAAAACGCACATCTCAGGTGTCAAAGGCCAGGGTAAAGAGATGCGCCTTCAGCAACCGCCGCCGGAAGCTGCATAGTGGAAGTGTCAGACACATCTCTGCAGGGAGGGAGCTCCACAACTTAGGGGCTGCCACAGAGAAGGCCCTCTCCTAGGCCAGCCCCAAATATCTGAAGGAGGTGGAACTACCAAGAGGGCCCCCACTGCTGATCTTAATACCTGGGAGGGTCTGTAGGAGAGGAGGTGGTCGTCAGTCGCTATTGACACACTGCTCTGTGGCTGCATCTGTATTATAGCTTAAAGCAGTATCACACCACCTTAAACAGCCATGCCTTCCCCCAAAGAATCATGGGAGCTATAGTTTGTTCAGGGTGACCAGAGTGGTTAGGAGACCCCTCTTCCCCTTCAAGGAGCTACAGGTTCCAGGGTGGTTCAGTAACAGATCTCTCTTCCTGAGGATCTCTGTGAATTGTAGCTCTTCTGAAGGGAATAGTACATCTCCTAAGAACTCCCAGCACCTTTAACAAGCTAGTAGCCCAGTATTCTTTAGAGGAGGCAGAAACTGTTTAAAGTGGTATGATACCAATATAAATGTAAAGTGCAGATGGGGCCTATTTCTCCAGAGGACTTACCTTCCCATTTCCTTCGTTTCTGGCCGGGCTGAAGCCATTTTGATCATGTCGCTCAGGAGAAGGAGGCCACCCTCTTTGATCAGTAGAGGACAGTATTTGTCTGCTGTGAATGGGGAGGGGAAAAGATGGGTTTACTCCCAACCCCACTGAATTATAAAAGGAAAAGTGATCATATTTTGCTCTTAAAAGAGGGGCTGTCTACACTTCCAGACGCTGGATTTGACTTCATTGATGGCAGAGGAACCTCTACTCAGGAAAGGATATAAAAATAAGGTAGAAGGAAGAGAAATATCATCCTACTTGATGATCCTTAAAAATGTTAGGATACATCCATAGCAGTTTTCCTGTAAGTTCAAAGCATTATTTTTTGTTGGAGGTTCCCTGTCCTCCCATTTTTATCACATTATTTTTAACTGAATGTTTGCAGGGGAAGGGAATTGAAGAGCAAGTAAACAAGATTAAAATAAGAGATTAAATAAGCAGAGATTAAAATAAGATGCCACATCAGAGTTGGGGAACCTGTGACTCTCCAGCTGTTTCCGGACCACAACTCCCATCTTCCCCTGAGATGATGGGAGTTGGGGGTCCAGCAACACCTGGGAGGTAAAAAAAAATCCCTGCTGCCCCTGCTCTAAGAGAAACCACCTCTCTTGGGATGGAATGCCTCTTCTAAATAGAATGCATTCTGGCATTCCCCCTTCCCTCCCATTCAGGAAGGAACACTGCTTCTTAGAGCAGGAATGGGAATCTACAGTCTCGCAAATCTTCATTCAGTCAGTTCATTCATTTTAATAGTTCATATACTACTTAATATAACAAACTCTCCAAGTGGTCTACACAATTTGCAATCACATACAAAAAGTCAGTATATAGCATCAAACACAGGAAGAGTCTAGGAAAACATGAGAACAGAAATACTGAAATTATGCCTATGGGCTGCTAGCAATGCTTCAAAGAAAATACATCAGTGATGCATTCTCACACCCTAAACTGTGGCTAATTTTAACTACCGCTTGCTGAAACAACTCCCAGCAACCCCCCAGCAATGGCAAGGGATGATGGGAGTGAAGCCTGGGGGGTAGTTCAGTCAATACAGTGTGAGACTCTTAATCTCAGGATCATGGGTTCAAGCCCCACTTTCGACAAAAAGATTCCTGCATTGGAGGGGGTTGGACTAGATGACCCTTGTGGTCCCTTCCAACTCTTAACAATTCTATGATTCTAACATCTGGTGCAGATATTTCCTTAGAGGCACCTTCTTAACTACCTAGCCTAAACCTCAGCTGCAGCAGCAGAGGTTTCTCAGGAGGGACTTACTGTAGACAGACACAAGGTTGTAAAGGGCCCATGTAGCCCAGTGCTGGCTCACTGGAGAGATTCCTTGAGGGATGAGCCTGAGGATTGGCTCAAATGACCTGGAAAGATGACAAAGAAAGCAGGGTAAAAAAGTGATCAGGAGAAAGAATGGGAAAGCCAACATTCTGCAGGTATTTTGTGGAGGTCAAACAACAACAATGACAATAATAACCATTTAAAAATGGTAAAGGAAAAGATTATAAAACTAATATTAAAAATACAGGGTTTTCCAGGCCAATGTGGATAGAAGTGAATCGCAGTTTAAGGATACGTCCCAGCCTGGCAAAAGCACTCAGGGGGTGGTGGTGGAGCAGTACCCCTGAGGGTGGTGTCCTGGGGAGAGTCCTGAGGGCCAGAACTGAGAGGCCAGAGGGTCACATTTGGTCCATGGGCCTGAGATTCCCCAGCCCAGTCTCTGCCTACCTGTAGTTGATGTTCCTCCTGGAATTGACATCCCACCGCTGGATAGCTGCCCACATCCGGTCAACCACCTCCTCCCTGCGGGGCTCACTGATCAGCCAGGCTTCTGGGCCATCAAACATGATGTGGGAGAGGACTCCACAGGCATTGTAGGATACTTCAATGCCATCAGCTTCACTGTCCAACAGGTTGCTGTCGTGTATAAAATAGATGTTTAAGCCGAACTGCATCAACCTGTAAAGCCCTGGGACCTGAATACCTAAAAAGCTACCCTTTCCTAAAGGATTTTCTCATCTGCGATCCACCAACATCTGAGTTGTCTGTGGTTGGGATGTGGGAAAGGGTCTCAGCTTGTTGGGCAGACCTAAACATCCCCAGCAAGGGAGGCCAATCACACACCTGATCTGATGGCTTTTCATTGCTATACCAGTTGGTGGGGAGAGCACCTTCACACTGAGGGCCCCGCTTGTGAGTTTCCAATCAGTGCATCTGTTTGACCACTGTAAGGACCAGGTACTGGACTAAATGGCCAATAGTCTGATTCAGCAGGGCTCTTCTTATGTTCTATGTATTCACTCATCGCTGGAGGCAGGATGCCTCTGAATGCTAGTTGCTGGGAATCAGAGGTGCTGCTGTTTCACTCGGGTGCTGGAATAAGTGGGCCACTTTGGTCCATTCCAGCAGCCAATCTCTTCAGATATTCTCTTTTACCAGAGCAGAAGAGGATGGTAGTGCTTAGCCCTAAAAGATGCACCCACCTGAATACACTGATGAACTGGGAGGTCATCAGTTGTGGGCGAAGCTCTTCCACCTCTGCCACGTTTCCCAGGAGGCCCAGCATGTTGCGATGCAGTTCTTGCTTGTCGGGAAATTCCTGAAGGGAAGGCAGGTGCGAGGAACAAAGATTGTAACAGAAGAGGGAGAGAGATTCAAAATGGTCATCATGCCAACCTCCCAGCCTACAGCAAGTCACCCTATGAACCCCCCTAGATGTTCCTGGACTACAGCTCCCATCATGCCTGCTGGCTGGGACTGATGGGAGCTTGAGTCTAGCAGTATATGGAAGGCTACAGGTTCCCCACCCCAATCTAAGAAGAGGCATTTCACTTTCTCATAACGGGAAGCTTCAGCAGAGGCATTGTTGCATCTCTTGAGAAGGAAATGCCCCTTCTTAGATCAGCAGTGGGGAATCTGAACCAGAAAGAAGCACTTCTGCATTGCTTGCAAGCTGCTTTTTAGATCAGGGATAAGAGACTTGTGGCCTTCTAGATATGATTAGACTCCAACTCCCACCATCCCTGGCTCTTGGCCATGCTTGTTGGAGGCTGATGGGAGTTGGAGTCCAGCAACGTGTGGGAGGCCCCGCAGGTTGCCCACCTCTGCCCTAACACACTTCTCACTTGGGGCCAACGTGAGACACTTCGCCACCTGAGGTAGAAAACGTTCTTGGTGACAGATATCCATGCACACATAGACACAGTGCACACGTCTGGTACTTTGCTTCAAAGCATACCATTCATGAGAGTGTTCCAGTGATCCCACCCCCATGTATTTACTGAATGCATGAGAGAAGGTTTCAGTTTGGGTGGGAGAGGTTTATGCACATCACACCTCCGGGAAGCTCGCAAGCAGGACCTGAGCACAACAGCACTCATCCTACTCATGACTCCCAGCTACTGCCTTTGACAGTGGAGTTTGAATGTAAGGTTCCTGCAGGATCAGGCCACAGGCCGATCGAGTCCAGCATTCTGTTCCCCCAGTGGGCAATCAGATGGAATCCTACAAGCAGGTTGTTGAGTGCAACAGCTCTCTTCTCCCTACCCCTGCTGTGATTCCCAGCAACTGGCATACAGAGACAGTGGAGGGAAAATGAAAGATTGTAGGGTAATAATCTAATTAATGCATGAAGGGGTTAATTAATGCATGAAGTAGGTTGTCCTGCCAGGCTTGGCCAATGTCACTTCCCCTCACCTTGGGAGGACATGGGCAACCAAGCCTTTTGTTGTACTCATGCCCCAATGGGAAGCCTATAAACACGACCTGAGCACACCAGCAACTCCCCCACACTTGTGATTCCCAGTGACAGACATTTGAATGTGATTATTCTGTTTCTGTAGTTCATATAACTAATAGCACTTGAAATTCTGCATACCTTCAAGCACTCCAAGAAGAGCTTCATGCCACTGTAGTTGAGGAACATTTCACAATTGTTTGGGGTCTCGTCCGTGATGTTCCACAAGGCGCTCCAGGAGAACTCCATCACCTGATCACACTGTTGGAGTAATGGAAAAGGAAAAAAGCTTCAATCTATTGGGGTCTCTAAGGGGCTTCTGCCTCTGGCTTCTGTTTGGCTGGAAATCCTTATTTATGTCCTCACCACCAATAGGAATGTGGTGGGCAGGGACAACGGACAGCATGGTTTTGGAGGCAGCACTTTGGAATGCTGGAAAAAGTGAGGAATCCCCCTCAAAAGCAGCAGCAGCAGCAGCAGCAGCAGCAGCAGCAGCGTGTGTGTGTGTGTGTGTGTGTGTGTGTGTGTGTGTGTGAGATCGGCACCACCAGGGTTCAAATCCCAATGCTGCCCCCTGAAGGTCACTTGGGACAGTTCCCCCGCCTATTCTTGGGACAGTTCCCCCGCCTATTCTATTTTGCAGGGTCGCTGTGATGGTGAAAGCCAGAGAGAAGTCAAAACATTTCCTTAGAAGAAGGGGGCGGGAATGAAAATGTAATGTGTTTTAAAGATTTGTTCTTTGGGGAAGAAGGTAAACTCTGGAGCTACCTGGGAGATCCTCAGGGTGATCTGTAAGTCACATGAACATAGAAAGGTGCCTTCTTCTGATTCAGACCACTAAGGTCCATCAGTATCAGTACAGTCTACACTGACTAGCAACAGCTCTCAATGGTTTCAAGCTGGAGTCTTTACCACACTTTACTGGCCTTTTGTAGTTATTAAAACTATTTGATTTGATCTGTTCCTGGCTCTGGAGCCCTTGTGGGGTTTGCGGGGGCGGGGGCAGGGGACAGGACAGAAAACTATATCTGAGTCATACCGTTTTATCCACCAGCTTCTTCTGAATCAGTTTCAGCATGGTCTGTTGGTGGGAAAAAGAAGCTATGTAAATGTTTAGGATAACTGAGGCCAAGGGGTGGTCACTGGATAAAGCAGGCCCAGGGACCAAATGCTGTCCATCAGTTTCTTCTCTCCCCCAACCCAATGTGGCCCCCAGAACTTGGCCAAGGCTGTATCTCCCTCACCAGGCCATGTCTCTGTTGACCCTGCCCATCATTCACTTGGCATGCCCTCTTTTATCCCCTGGCCCCACCCACTTCCAGCCTCTGGTCCTGACCACTTTTGGCTTCCCTGGTATGCTGGCCCCCGAAGGTTGCCTATAAGGGAATCTGGATGGGTTAAGTGGGGAAAGAATCTAGAAAGGGCCCTGGAAAGAAATTTCGGCTCGGCCTCCATTAGTATTGAGCAGACGCCTGAAGGCAGCATTCATGAAAACCCACCATGACAAACCCCATCTTGCCCACAGCCTCCTTGTGGTCGTTGTCCACCTGGCACACCAGGGCGTTGCAAAGGTGCACCGCAATGCGCTGGATCGACTCATCCTGTCGCGTTGGGTTTAGGATATTCAGGAGCAGCTCATTGACCCGCCGGTACTGGAACTCCACCTCCTCAGGGATGCTGAAGTTGCACAGAGTCAGGCAGCAGTTGCGCTGCACCTGGGGGAGGGAAGAAGGGAGGAAGTGGTGGTGGCCAGGCAGCCAGAAAGGGCTGTCCTGCTTTAGGTGAGCTTTGGGCAACTCCGTCTCCCCAGTTGCCTTTCACTGAGTCAGACCGTTACCCCACTGAGCTCAGCACTGTCTATACTGACTGGCAGTGGCTCTCCAGGTTTCAGGCAGAGAACATTCCCACATTCCTACATGGTGATCCTGACTGAACATGGGACCTTCTGTTTGCAGTGCAGATGCTCTGTCCACCAAGCCATGGCTCTTTCCACGTCTGCCAGAGACACCAGAGAGCTGCTGCCAGTCAGGAAGATAGTCTGACATGGCAGAAGGCGGTTTTGTTAAGTGCAGAACTCTGAACCACTTGAAAAAGTCAGCAGTAATCAATTGATCAGAAGCTTCAGCCAATAATTAACTGAAGCTTGTTTGGATTGTTCGGAAGACTGGGCATGGGGATTTTAAGTCAGCGGAGATGCAAGTTAATTTGTTGCCCATTTTTATCCTGGTGCGTTTTTCACAAGGACATTGAGAACTTTTGCTCTCAGCTTTGCCTCAGCATCCATCAGGCTCCGCCTCTGAGCCACCAGGAGCAGCAATCAGATGCTTTCCCCTGCTAGACTCCATCCCAACAGGCTCCACCGCTGATGCAAGACACACTACCCCTCTCCCTGACTCTACCCCTTGACTCTCGGGGGCCCCATCAGACCTGGCCACCCAGGACCCACAATTATGTCAGTGAAATTATAAATTTGGCAATGACCACTTACAGTGACTTCCTGGTACGACTCCATGCCACTCAACACCACCTGGACAACCTGGCGTCGCAACTTGATGCTCTGCTCCAAGCGGTATTCCGCATGGGTGAGGTAGAACAGAGTGGCGCTTCCTGTCACCTGGATATTCTTATCGTATTTGTGGCATTTCAGAGCTGTTATAACTAGCTGTGGAAACAGAGCATAAAAATGCCATTGCCATTCAATTTTTTCTTGATTTTATTTTTAGCTTTTTTTGCAAACCACTTTTAGAGGGTTTTTTAAACAAACAAAACAAAACAATCAAGCAGGGTATACATCTATATAAATAAAAATGTAAATGTGTGTTTGTTCAAAACCTCAAATCTCAGAGCGAAGCTTGCTCTGATTTAAACGAATGAATATCAAACGTTTTGTTTCAATTTTTGCATACATATCTACAATGTATTGGTGAAACAATTGACGGCATTTCAAAATGTGATTGTCTTCATTCTCTCGAATCATTAATCGGTATGAATAATAGTTCATTGTGCTGTATTTCATATTTGTTCACCACTGACTGGATTTATCATCTTAAGGTTGAAGTGATATCCATCGGCACCATCCCAAAAAAGATTGGATATTGCAAGGCATCGTAGCATCGATGAGTTTCTGCAACTTTGTCAACTGATCGTTTCTCCGATGAAGAACAATATCTCTGGGTTGGAATTGATTTCCGACTATAACAATTGCCACTTCGTCTATAGTTGGAGCATTGAATCTTCGTACATGTTCTCCAGCAGGTGTTTTGTCAGCATGAATAACAATCTTGTGTGTATCAGATGGCATCATGTCAATTGCTGTTTTGAACAAACATACTAAATTGTTTTTTTCGTGAAGAAGCTCTTGCATGCAGTTGGGAAATGATGGACCTTTTTATGCCGGTAGAAATTCCACAGCGTGCATTCAATTCATCATTCCCATCACCGATGAAATACATTTGTAGGAATTTATGTTGACTATCTGGGAACAGAAGCAGGGAGCCAGCTTTATGATAAATTTGTCCTTTCACTTTGAAAGTTGGCATGAATTGAGTTGTTACGATTTCTGCACCGAAGGACGTCATTTGGAAGCATGAATTGTATTTTCTGATGTTAGATAGGAAATGCTTTGATTCGGTGGTATATCCGGCAAGCAAAGTTTTTAATGGCTCTGGCGGTTCTCCAAGTTGAGGCAGTTTAATTTTTCAGGCACAGCAACACATTCCTTTCGTTTCTCCATGAAATTTCAGAGCCTTGCGAGTACGACGAAGTTTGATCTTCTGCGAGGCATTATTTGGATGAACTAAAGGATTCAATGAAAAAGAATCCTCCCCGTCACCTCCCCTTTCTGTTTCTTGTCGTTGGCCGCCCAAAGCCGGCTGCTGTCTGTCACCTGCAAATGCTTGGGTGTTGTCTGTCACCTGCAAACCCTCCATCCCTGCTGCAAAGGCACACCAGTGATGTCACCACATTGACAATGGTGGTGGCTATGTAGCATTGTGATGTCATGCTGCTCACTATGTGATTGGTTAGTAAGTTTTTTCCTTTTTACCTATCGCTGGTGTGACAGCAGTGATGTCACCACATTGACAATGGTGTTGGCTATGTGCCTATGTAGTGTTGTGATGTCATGCTGCTCACTATGCGATTGGTTAGGATCTTTAAAAGTATGTTTTTTTCCTTTTTAGCTGTCGCTGGTGTGACATCTGTATAATTTTTTTACGTAAAAGCACCTCAGAAATGGAACCCAACGTTGTGTAAAAATTTCAAAGCAATCGGTGCAGTACTTTCGGAGATTTGAGGTTTTGAACAAACACACATTTACATTTTTATTTATATAGATTTAAAAATTCTTATAAGAGAAAACAGCTGTAACAACAGATGAAAAACAAAACTGTAACATAAGCATGTAGAATAAGCACAACTGAACTTGGTTTAAGATAACCATGTATACGTAAAGAATATTATCAAGTCTAATTCCAGATTTGCCCAGCTTGTGACTAGAGCTGTCTTGAAAACTATGGTTCCGTTGTCTATGTCGTCAAGGAATGCCAGATCAGACAGAAAGCACCTGGAGGTTCCAATCCTTGTTGGAATTTCAAATTATGCACAATTTTCTCCATTATAGGTCTGCTGCAGTGAGTGGTCCAGTGTTCGATTTGGGGCTGTTTTCCACTGAGGTGCAATTACTCTTTGTATAAGCTTTGAAGATTATCTGTTGCTACTACCAGTGGGGATCTCAGAAAACAGCAACAGAAATTGCCGGCATTCGACTGTTCATCCCATATTCAGAATGGAAACCAATCCAGTGAATATAATAGGTATCCGCTGTTGCTGCTTTCAGTCGGGGGACTGAAACCAGGACCATCTGCATGCAAAGCAGATAATCTACCTTTCCTTCTAAATAAAGTAAGGTTCTAGTCCTCCTGGGTCTGAATAGAGGGCTGAATTAAATAAGAACATTGGAAGCTGTCTTATACCAACCAACCTCTGTGCTGTCTTCACTGACCAGCAGCAGCTCTACAGGATTTTTACAGGGAGGTTTATTTCCAAACCTTACCCGGAGGTGCTGCTGGGGATTCAACTTGGGACCTTCTGTGTGCAAGGCGGATGCTCTATCACTGAGGTATCGCCCTTCTCTTAAAACATAGGAAGCTGCCTTATACGAGATCATACCATTAGTCCCAGTGTGCTGACTGACAGCAGCTCTCCAGGCTTTTTTGGATAGAGCATTCCCACCCCCACCCTCAGCACTACTTGGATATTCCACTGGGGATTGAACCTGGGGCCTTCTGCATACAAAGCAGATGCTGTACTACCGAGCTATGGCCCTTTCCCAAAAAAGAGAATAAAAGAATCATAGAATTGCTATTGCAATGCAGGAATCTCAAATAAAGCATCCATGACAGACGGCCATCCAAACTCTGCTTAAAAACCTCCAAGGAAGGGGAGTTCCCACACCTTCTGAGGGAGTCCATTCCACTATTAAACAGCTCTCACTATCAGAAAGTTGTTCCTTTTGTTTAGTTGGAATCTCCTTTCTTGTATCTTGAATCCATTGGTTTGGGTCCTACCCTCTGGAAGCAGGAGAAAACCAGCTTGCTCCATATTCCATGTGACACCCTTTAGCTATCTGAAGATGGCTATTGTATCTCCTCTCAGTCTCCTAGTCCTCATGGTTCAGAATAAAAGACTACAATTCGCTCACCTTGAGGGCTCTCAGGTGTTGGTTGCAGTGCTCAATACGAGTGATGTCAAAAAGGTTGTTGATGGCTCGAGACGTGATCTCAGGACGATGCTCGGTATATGCCTCAATGGCGTTGAGCACTTGCTCTTCACTCTTGGCCCCAGTAACCTGGCATGGAGAATGGGGACAGTTCAGAGGTGGTACAGGAGGTGTGAAGTGTGGGGCAGTGGGTAGAGCATTGGCTTTTGGGATGGGGAAGACTTGGCTTCAAATCCCCAACCAGCCGCACATGTTTCACTTAAATTGTTTATATATTTTGGATCCCAAAGGAGCCCAGAGCTGCAAACGACAAGCAATAAAGCAGCTTTAACATGTTTAAAATATCTTTAAAAACAACTTCCGTGCAGATACAGACTGACAAAAAGATCTCAACTTAAAGTGCTTGTTGGAATAGGAAGGTCTTCAGCAGGCGCTGAAAAGGCAATAAAAATGCACCTGTCTAACATTTTAATGGGACAGCAGGTGCAGCTATACTGAAGGCCCAATTCCTACATTGTGGCTAATGGATCTCCTGAGAAGACAGTATCTGCAGGAGGCCCTCACCTGCAGAGCGCAGTGTTCAATTGAGTATATAAAGGGCGAGACAAGCTTTCAGGTATTTTCTACTTAAGATCACTGAAATTGCTGCTGGGAGCAGATTAGATTGTGGGGTCAGTAATTTGTTTATGTTACCAAAATATGGATGGTGCTATAATATAATGATCTCCCAGTGTAGCCTATGTGTGAGTTTGGGTGTGAAATCTGATTGAGAGCTATGTTTTCTGAACACATCGGCACAAATCAGATCAGTCCATTTCAGAATCCATGAAGATCATATTCCTCAAGCAGACCTTATATGCATCTCTGAGCTGCGTTATTCTGCCAAACGATTAAAAATATTTTATTTTCTCGGATAAAAAGATGCCTCAGTAGCAGATACAGTTATTATGAATACATTTTGCCGTCTATTCTTGCTTTACCTTGTAGGCTGGGATGTGTGAGAGATGGCAAAGGGTGGTCTCGAAGAGGCCCAGGAACTGGAGAGGCTGCTTCAGGTTCCTGAAAGGGGTGATGCTGCTCATTTCAGGGCTGATGCTGGGGGAACATAGGAAAGACATGGAAAACCTCAGCCAAGAGAAGCAGGCCGCTGGTCAGTCTGGCTAGTATGACTCTGACTGGCAGCAGCTCTCCAAGGCTCCACCTTCAGCTCCCCAAACAATATTTTAACAGGGAGATGCTCAGGGTTGAGCCTGGGACCTTCAACACTAAAAAAAGAGGAACATGTGGATTGAGTTGTGGCTCATTCCAGTCTTCTGTGCACATCAACCAGAGTCAGGCCAGTGCCCATTTAGTTGTCTTCAGCAGGGATGGGCACCTTGTTACCCTCCAAACATGGTGGGACTCCAACTCCCATAAAACCTGGCTATTGACCATGATGGCTGGGGCTGATGGGAGTTGAGTACAATAATATGTGAACACCCACTGGTTCCCCACTTCTGAGGTTCCCTCATGAGGAATGCGTCTTCTAAATAGCGGCATTCCTCCATTTCTTGCACACAGTATGGAATGCTCCTTCTTAAATAAGAGATGACAAACCTGTGGCCTTCCAACCATTGCTGGACTACAACTCCCATCATCCCTGACCTATTGGCCATACTAGCTGCTGGAGGCTGGTGTGAGCTGTTGGGAGTCCAGTAAGATCTGGGAGGGCCCCAGGTTCCCCTAAGCCACCAAGATGGCTCCCGTCTGACTCACCTTGTCTGGCCCACTTTCTCGTCCTCACTAGAAGAGGAGCAACTTTCCAACATGATGTGGCCAGAGATGTCCAGAGAGGTGAGGTTGACCAGGTTCTCCACAAAGAGGTTCAGGACCCGCTGGGTCAATTTGAATTTGTAATAACTGGAGAGGCGGTCCCTGGAGATGTCCAAGTGCCTGGGAACAAGGAAGAACAGAAGCAAGATATAAGTGTGTAAAACTATGCATGGCAAGGAGAAAGAGGCTAGAAAGGAGTCATTCTCCCTCTCCCGTAACACTTGAACTTGGGTGGGGGGAATCTAATGAAACTGAATGTTGGGAGGCATGATGAATGATGATAAATGTTGGAAGGTTCAGGGTGATGCATGGTTCAGCTATGGAACTCTCTCCCGCAGGAGGAAATGATGGCCACTAACTTGGCTGGCTTTCAAAGAGGATTAGACTAACTCATGGAGGGAGACAAGGCTATCAATGGCTACCAGCCACAATGGTTATCCTCCCATGGCTGGGAAGCAGAAATGCTTCTGAATACCAGTTGCTGGGAATCACAAGTGGGAGCAGTTGCTGTTGTGCTCAGGTCCTGCTTGTGTGCTTCCCAGAGACACGCAATTGGATGCTGAACTAGACAGACCAGGGGCTTGATCCAGCAGGGCTCTTCTTATGTTCTTATGATAATAATATTTATTAATAGGGGCTGTGGCTCCTGCTCACCAACCCCTCTACCTCTTTGCCATTCCTCCACACCTGACCAATATCCCACCCCAACGCCTACCCCCTCCATTAAACGGTTCGCATGAGCTGGCCTGCTATCCCTCACACTACACTTGCAATGGCTGCTTCTTGGCAGCTATGCAAATTGCAGAGTGTGCCCAACCCCTTCCATTGCCACATATATTGGAAAATGATATTTATTTGTTTAGTTAGTTAGTTAGTTAGTATATCACCCTTCATCTATACATCTCAGGGCAGTTCATGACATAAAAATACAGTATAAAAACACAAACTACGTAATAAAAATAAGAACAAAAACAAACCAATAATCCCCCCTCCCGTAACACATTTGAAAGGGTATCAGATGTTAATCAGTCAAAGGCCTGGTTGAAGAGGAAGGTTTTTGCCTGGCACCTAAATATATCTATTTTAGCTCATTCCTTCTGTAGTTCTGCTACAGTTATTTTTATAAGGTTCTTACTGTGAGTAAATATTGGATTTTTATGGGTTTTATATGGTAATAGTCAAATAAGTTGTACTCAGAGAAGTGCTGTTGGTTTCAATGGCTCTATTCTAGGGATGACCTTGAGCTTTGGCTTATAGCAAGGAAGGCATTTAAGCACATGCTGCCTGGGGGCTCATGGGACTTGCAGTCCAAAGCACCTGGAGGACAGCAGGGTGGAGGAGCCTGGGCTAAATGCCTGAAAAAACAGTCACATCCTTGGGGTAGAAATTCAATCAATTAGAAAGACATTATCTTGTGGCGACAAGTTCCACAAGTTGGTTCTATCCTGGATGGAGAAGTTAACAATCAGGTCAACCCAGCCTTCGCCAACTCAGTGCTCTCCAGGTGTTTCAGACTACAACAACCATCCATGCAGGCTGGGGGTTGGTGGCAGTTGTGGTAAAAAAAACATGCAGGCTGGGGACTGATGGGGGTGCTAGTCCAGCCAGGCTAGTAAAGGCGGGGCAATGTGGCTGCAAAACCAAGCGGGTCAACAGCACCACCAGCTGACCTGAGCTTGCGCAGTTGGGCGATGGCCTGAACATGCTCCTCACAGAGGTCCATGTTGTAAAGCACCAGGGAAGCCAAGCTGTCCTTCCATTGGGTGAGGAAAAGGATGTCGTTGAGCTGTATTCCAGAGAGGTCCAGTGCAGTCAGTGAAGCCAGAGGTCGAAGCAGGCTCTCCACATTCACCCCTTTGGTCATCTGGCCCAAATTGAGGAACCGCAGGCGGCTGAAGCCCTCAAATGTGAAGTCCTTGACCAAGACCTGGCGGGTTGGGTTTAAGTCGTCCTCGCAGCCCCCTGGATTCTCCTCCTCATAGAAAATGTTGGTGCAGCCAAAGAGGCTGAGGGAGACAAGGGTGGGGCTGAAGCTGCCCAGGGTCTGGAGGCTCTTGGCTGTCAATTTCTCGCAGTTTGTCAGGAATAATTCGACCAGGTCCTACGGGACAGAAAGGTAGAGTGAAAAGTTCGAAAAGTTCGCCTGACTTGGTTTCAGGCAAGATTAGGTTTGTGAACGATCCTGTGCCCTGGAGAGTGGTGCCTTTTGTGGAACACGCCAAACAGGGGGAAACCATCCCTTAGTCTGTTGCTAAGTCATAAAACAACTATTTTGCATGCAGAAGGTCCTGGGTTCAATCCACCATTGCATCTCTAGGTAGGGCTGGGAAAAGACTTCTACAGTATTCCTATTTAATTCAGCTCTTTATTCAGAATCATGAGGACTAGAATCTGATTTTATTTTTTAGGAAAAGGGCCTACAGCTCAGCAGCAGAGCATCTGCTTTGCATGCAGAAGGTCCTAGGTCCAATCCCCCATGGCCTCTCCAGATGGGACTGGGAGAGACCCCTGCCTGAACCAACAAGATTCACTGCCAGTCAGTGTAGACAATGCTGAGTTCTAGGGACCAATGGTTCAATGCTACAAATTGGCTTCTTCTGTTCCTACCTGTTTTCGGATGGCTTCAAGGTCCTGATCTTGCACAATGTCCTCCCGCAAATGGATTCTTGCCAGCCTGGTGCTCCGTGGTTCTGAGAAGAGTGTGAAGAAGTTTTCATTGTGCTCAAAGATAGTGTCGGCGTTTACCAGCTCCACATACCTATGTTTAGAGACAGAGATCAAGGTGGGGAAAGGATTTGAGCGTTCTTCGTTAAATCAAACATCAGCAGAGGGGCTTAGGTTTGGCCGCCAGAAATAAGGATCAAAATCTTTACTCAGCCCTGAAGTTCCCTTCATGGCTCTTTCCTGGACTAATAGAATTTTTCCACCTACACTACCTCACAGGGTAAGTCATGAAGATTAAATACAAAAAAGGGTACATTGCTACTCATGCTTAAGCCTTATACATTAGGGCACTTAAGAAATTTATAATAATATATAATAATAATAATAATAATAATAATAATAATAATAATAATAATAATTTATTATTTATACCCCGCCCATCTAGCTGGGTTTCCCCAGCCACTCTGGGCATCTTCCAACAGAATATTAAAATACAATTGTCAATTTAACATTAAAAAGCTTCCCTAAATAGGGCTGCCTTCAGATGTCTTCTAAAATACAATGGTCACATCCAGACCATACATTTAAGGCACATAGCTTCAACCAATAATCATGGGAATTGTAATTTGTTAAAGGTGCTGGAAATTGTAGCTTTGTGGGTGGTAAACTCACAGAGCTATATTCCCACTACTATACCCCGTAGGTTATAGTAGGATTCTTTGAGGGAATTAATGTGCAGCACAACTGTAACTAAAGTCTGTTTTCTGAAGCATGTGCCACCGTGCTCAAGACTTTACCATGAACCAGCACCAGGAATGAGCAGCACTACTAAGAAATTCAGCAGCAGAGCATATGCTTTGCATGCACAAGATTCCAGGTTCAACCTCCAGCATCTCAAGTGAAAAAGACTCCTGCCTGAAACTCCAGAGAGCCATTGCCAGTCATACAATGCAGAGCTAGATGGAGCAAGGGTGTGACTCTGTGTAAGGCAGGTTCTTATAGAAGCGTCTCTCTGCCAGGGACTGAAGTGACCGGGCCGGGATATCGAAGATAAGGTGCTCCCAAATAGAATAAATAAATAAACTTACTCATTGACAAGTCTGTCACAAATCTCACTCGGCAGGAAGATGTCTGGGTGGAGACGGAGTGTCTCGTTGTCCAGCAAGTAGCAAAGAGTCCCCTCCAAGTTGTAAAGACAATAATCTGTGCAGAGGGTCATCAGAGGGTCTGGGCTGTCGGAAGCCATCTTTGTGGCAGTGAACAGGGGAGGACCAGGGGGAGTGAGGGAGCAGGGACAAATGTGGGGCAAAAAAGTGCTTCTTCGTCCCCACCTGGAGTTCCTGTTCCTTTGTTTTAGGGTTATTCCCCACTGGACTTTGCGGGAATGCTGCAGGCCGATCACGGCGGGGTGGAGAGAAGAAGATAAATCAGAGAGTGGGGTGGGACATTTTCCACCAGAAAGCACAATATTTCTGGACATTTTCCACCAGAAAGTCGTTGCAATATTTTCCCACCCTCAAGCCAAACAAAGATTCCGTTTCAGTGGCCTGAAGGCAGACCAAACAGGGATGGGTATGTGGTGGTCTTGGATACCAAAACTCAACCTTGACTAAAGGTCTAATGAAATGGGGGGCAAAGGAGACTTTACGGGGTATTTTAAGGGACACAAAGGAGGGGTAGACAACATGGTGCGCTCCAGATCCCTTGAACTACAACCCCCCTACTCCTCGACTGTGGCTAACGGGAACTGTAGTCCAGCAAAGTCTGGAATGCTGCAGGTTGGGGAAGGAGCCTCCAGTACATTCAAGCAACGTGAAAATTACACACACACAGACACACACACACAGAGAGAACTTTATTTTATTACATTGTTATTCTGCTGCTCCCCAAGGAACATAGGCTATCATACATTGTTCCCCCTCAACTCAATTTTCCCCTCAACTCAATCTCACAACCTGAGAGGTAGTTTGATGAAGAGCAGGAAGGAGGCAGTGTATCCTGCTTTACAGAGAAGAGGCCTCTATTGGAAGGCTCCTATTTTGTAGAGTTGCCAAAAGTCCAATTTTGGCATAAAGGGGAAGAATCCCAGGAAGCAGAGGAGCATCAGCAGCAAACAGCTGGGCAGTAGAGTAAGCAAGCAGGCTGCTCAGCTGGTCACAGTCTTCCCAATACCCCACTGTGGAGAGCTGTAAATTTCTTTCTATTCAAATTATAGTAATTATTTCTAAATTTGCATATACATGTATAGATCAGCATATGCACATTTTATGCAAAGAAAGAAAGAAAGAAAGAAAGAAAGAAAGAAAGCATTAAAAAGCAGTGTTAATAAAAGAAAAAGAAAAAATATGCACAACATTACAACCTCAGCAAACTAAAAACAATACAGTACAACTATTTCCAAAACAAATGGGCTCCCTTTCAGGAAAAGCCTTTTTAAACAAAACAATTTTCAGCCAGAATCAGTAACCTCACCAAAATGCTGGAGAGGCCGAATGTCTACAGGCACATACCTCCATATGTTATGGGATGGCCCCAAAATCCAACCCTTCTTGTCCTACAAGAAATATGCAAAATAACTAAACAGAAGCCATCCCAGAACTGGCCCTATTGAATATTTTCCAAGACAATAGCACACACATTATAAAGAGCTTATAACCCACCTACTCTCAGAGCCAGAAGCATCGTAGCCAGACACTGGAGAGACCTATCATGAGTGAACATAGACCACTGGTACCAAATTGTATGGGAAACAACCTTCCTAGAAAAGCTAACCAACAGACTGAAACTGACAAAGGGACAAATAAAAGAGGACACCTTCATCCCAGAGTGGCTCCCCTTTATTACAAACACAGTCTAACAAGACAACAAGAACCCACCGATAGCACATGAATCAATATGCTTAACTTGACTCAACAACCCATCCCCCCTACCACAAACAAATCTCTGCAGTCAACTGAAGGTAACCAACCATGCCCTGGGCTCCCCCCCAAAAAAACTTTCTCACTGCCAATGAAAACTAATAAATGAAAAGAAAAAGAACCTACCCAAGTGACGCTGACACAGAAACCTCACACACACACTAAGTAAAAGAATGCAAGTTTGCTACCACCCCTCCCCTCAATCTCTCTCCCCACCTCTCTTCTCCCCCAACCTTATATTGTATACAACATTAATGGCTCACATCAAATGTAACTTATCCATAGAAAAGACTTTGCAACCTGAAAATAGAGGCAATGCAGTACTTTTGTAACCCAAGAAAATCTTTAATAAAAACTTTTTAAAAAACCAAAACCATTTTCATCCAGCGCCTAAATATCAATACATTAAGCACTTTTCTAATTTCAGGTGGGAACTCATTCCATATGGCTGGAGCTGCAACATTAAAAGCCTAGCCTTTACTGCATACATAGCACACCTCTGGGGCATGAGTGACCAGCAAGAATAGGGGGGCGAGGCAATTTTTTAGGTAATCTGATCCCAAGCTGCAGGAAGCAAAACCAGTACTGAACTGCACCCCATAGCACACTGGATTCTCTTCCAAGATATTAAAAAAATGGCAGATGGCAGGCACTAAATACTTATTTTTAAAATAAGTAACATTCCTAAAAATGCACTGCTTAATTAACTGTGTGTGCCTTTTTAGTTAAGGAAAACAGGTTTTAACTGAGTGGTGGGTATTAGCCATAATAACTATGTTTGACCTCCACTGTTGGAGGAAATACACCACTTGCTGGCAATTGCAGGTGGGCAGAGAGCTCTTGTGCTCAGGTCCTGATTGTGAGCTTCCCATTGGAGCATCTGATTAACCACTGTGAGAACAGGATGCTGGACCAGGTGAATCACTGGCCTGATCCAGCACTTCTTTTCTTATGGCCTTGTAACTGATTAAAGGTTGCAGCTCTACTACTTGCCCAAAGACTTGAAGTCTAGTGCTACTCCTGTTTCTCAAGAAAGGCTGTGCCAACCTCAAGTAAACTGTGCACCTGAGTAAATCCCTTTTATAGCCTTCTGACAATCTAGCACTCTTTTATAAGCTGTGTAACCTTCCTAGCCAGGGCAACAGAATTGCATGATCATAAGTCATCGCTGCAGCCAATGCTGCAGTTGCAGTCAAGAAGGGAGGTGTGGTGGAAGAAGACAGCACCACAGACCAACATCCAGAGTGGACTAAACCAGACCATTAGATTCCAGCAGAGCCTACATTTTTGAAGAGGAAAGTGCTTTGACCTTCCACAAACAAAAAACTTGGAACAAATCAAAGGCAACCTGCCTCTTCACCTTCCCTTTGCATGAAAGTCTGCAGTTATTTCAGAATATGATACTTAGTGCATGTGTGTTAGAAATCAGTTTTCCACTCAAATCTATGTGTGCTCCTTCCAAATGATGTAGATATCAGATATAGGAGGAAGAGAATGAGACTGACCCTGCAACATCAGATTTAAACCTGATGCACTAGTATTCTTCAAGCATTTATCCCACATTAACTTGAGATCTGTATGTACCATTGTAATTGATTTAAACGGGATGGTACGTCACTTTCATACACAAGCATAGTTGAACACTCTGTTTAACAACACGTAGAGTTGCCAACTTTACAAGCATCCTCTATAACTGACATTTATCAGCCATTCATCTGCAGCAAATTAGCAGGTGGCATAAGGTTTATCTCCAGGCTGTGAAGAGCCTCATGGTGCTAATTTCTGCAGATCAAGCGTACACAGAATCAGGGTAGTGATTAGAATGTCAGGTTTGAATCCCCACACACTGCCATGAAGTTCACTGGGTGACCTGGGGTCTATCACAAATCTCTTAGCCTAACCAACCTCACAGGGTTGTTGTGAGGAGAAAAGGAGAACTCCATGTAGAAAAGACAGGAATAGAAATGCAATAATAAATGCAGGACATTTCAAAAACAGCATTTTAAGTCCCAAAGAGTTGCTCTGGGCAAAGGTAACTGTTTGATCCTCCACTAACATCTACTTTTTTTTGTCTTCCTCAATTCCCAGTGGGCATTTGGGGCATTGGGACTTTTTATAACCATTCAGCAGCCATTAGGCACTCCACACCATCCTCTGTGTTTCCTTTCTCCACCCTCAACAATCCTGCCATTCTGCATACACATAGTGCCTTCCAATACAACTTTTTAAAACTAAAACAGTCTATTTTCTGCAACTGATCAATAAGTATATTTATCTGCAGGAGGGAGTATTGGGGAAATGGATTTACTAGGAGAGTCCTTTCTATGCATTATATTTTGAGGCATCTCAGCTGACACAGAGCCCACAGCACCAGATTATAGTGGGTAGACACCACATCTTCCTATGGGGCAAGTGGATTCCTGAGGCTTCCTCTCGTTTTAAGGAATATTTATTTATTCATCTTATATACTGCTGTTACATGCTACTTGTAGTTTAGGAGCAGCATTACTATATCCTGCACCAAAGGTGGAAAACCCTTTGGTTTCCAGATGCATCTGGACTTCGACTCCCATCATCCCTAACCACTGACCATGCCATTTGGGGTTGATGGGATCTGGAGTCCAACAATACCTGGAGGGGCTGTAGGTCGCCACTACTGCCCTATGACCACTCACTCACCCCTGAGGTGGATCCTGAGGTAAAGCTGTCTGAAAGGTGCTGTGCGCCACTTTCCCTGTGAGTCTCCCCCATTCCCAGCAAAAGAACCTGCACAGATATCTGCCTAGGCAAATATGCCATAGGCAAAACACAGGTGGATTTGGGACAATACGTCAATTGTCAACCCCTCCTCTCAACAAGTGGGTCTCAAGGCTGAGATTTTCCAGTGCTGAAATTTCAAGGTTGTGGTGAGATATGGATTACTGGCCTTCTGAAGAATGTGCACATTTTGGTACCCTTGCCACGGGCAGATCCCAGATGGATCAGCTGTCACCCCTCCTCTCAACAGGTGGGTCTCAAGGGGCTCGATATCCTTCCAGTGGCAGGATTTCGAGGTTTTGCCAACCCACCCACTGGGCCCACCGACTGCGCCCTTGCAGCGAGTGGCTCCCAGGCAATTTGGGTGGGGTGGGGTGGGGGTGTGCTGCCCATAATCTCCGCCCCCGCCCCTTGCAGCAGGGTGGATCCCAGCGGGTTCTCCTGCCTCCGCCCCTCCCAGCAATGCACGAATTGTTCCCAGGGTACCACTTCACCTTCCCCATCAGTCACACGCGCACTCACCTGGCTCCCCGGCTCCCTGGACGAAAGAGAGTGTCCGGGTTGGAGTTGGTTCCGTTTCCGGTAGGGATAAGAGAGAAGGGGCGGAGGGGGGGCGGGATAGAGATTAAGATAAAGAAAGGTTGCGGGGGGAGTCCCTAGTTCCCACCCGGATCCCCTCTCTTTCTCTCCCAATTCTCTCTCTCTCACTCGCTCTCTCCACCCCGCCGCAAGCAGCAGCAGCACCAGCCGCTGTCAACAAATCGCAACGTCACTTCCGGCAGCCGGTCTTCTCTCCTTTCCTAGAGAATCAGAATGACGTGTCTTTCTCCCCTCCCCTCCCAGAAAATAAGGCTACGAGCGGAGGGTTCCGAACCGCCCATTTCACCTCGCAGACTTGGATCGTACATCCACGCTCTTGGCTTCCACCGCCTCACCCAGCAAAGAATCCTGGGAACTGTAGTTTGTCTAGGTTGCTGAGGGGCTGTAGCTTTGCGAGGGTGACGCTACAGTTCCCATGATACTTGATGGGAGTGTTTGCTCTAAATGTGCAGTTAAGTGTATGGTGTGGATGTGACCTCTAAAGGAGATTTCCCCTTTATCACAGCGACCTGGCCGTTGGTCATGCTAGCTAAAGCTGATGGGAACAACAGCTGGAGGACCAAATGTTCCCCACACCAGTTCCAAAGGGAGCCCCCATACCAACTTGCCAAGCTTCAGCTGCAGTTTATTTACCCGAATCCAGCCTGTTACCAATTCAATATAGCAGTTTTTCACACCAGAATCCTTGTAGTTCAGTTGGGCTTATACTAATACAGAGCCTATTGGCACCTGCACCAAATGTGTTCTGACTATACACAATTTTGGCTTTAAGTGTGATCCCCATAATGTAACCCCTGCATAAGTAGAGGGCTTACTATATTTGTGGCCCTGTCACTGTATTACTGCAACCAGAGGGGTATAACGGCTTGTTGGTCTGTTGCAAAGCAAACAACAGAGTCCTGAAGGCCTGTAAAGACTTAACCATTTTTTAATGTAATGGGCTCTCATGGTGTACAGTCCATTATTTAAATGCATTAAGTGTTACACTTAGCAAACAGATGTGGGGGATATAAACAGTGGGGTTAAATAGCAATGAGATACCAAAAAAAAAGTCTGTGACAATTTAATTTAAATTGGCAATACAATTTAATTCAAATACACGCACGCATAAAAGCACAGTGATCTTTCACAACAGCAGTTCTTGGACACAATCATTTAAGTAAGGCACCTGTGAGCAGAACAAGTCTCTGTTCTAGCCTATCTATCAAACTTCATGCTACATAGACAGCCCTCCTAGGATACTTTGGGCTTGAATAAAAGCAAGTTTCCTATTTCATTAACCTCAACATACAAGTTTGGTGATAAATATTCTACAAATTGCAATAGAATAGTTATTTTATAGTTTGGAGAGTCCCCAGAACTCTGGAACTAGGAGGGTTTTTTAAATTGTTTCTTCCTATATGCATAATAATATAAGGGTATTATCACACAGCACTGAAAGACTTGTAGTACCTCATCACAATCCAGGATTTGCATTGTCAAGGTGAGGGAGGAGAGCAAAGCAGGTTTTTAAATGACAGAATTAAGCAGGATTAAGAGAAAAATAGAGCAACCTCGAGAGGCTGGGGGGGGGGGCTCCTGAAGATGATGATGATGAATTTATTATTTCTACCCTGCCCATCTGGCCGGGTTTCCTCAGCCACTTTGGGCAGCTTTCAACAGAACATTAAAAACAGAATAAAACATCAAACATTAAAAACAGAATAAAACATCAAACATTAAAAACTTACCTAAACAGGGCTGCCTTCAGATTTAGAAGTCAGATAGTTGTTTATTTCCTTGACATCTGATGGGAGGGTGTTCCACAGGGCAGGTGCCACTACCGAGAAGGCCCTCTGCCTGGTTCCCTGCAAGCTCACTTCTCGCAGTGAGGGAACTGCCAGAAGGCCCTCAGAGCTGGACCTCAGTGTCCGGGCAGAATGATGGGGGTGGAGACGCTCCTTCAGGTATACTTTAGGTAAAGACACTCCTTCAGGTAAAGAGATACAGTTGAGCTTTGGGCGAGAGGTTGGCAAGGTGTGTGGGGGGGTATGTAGGGCTGGCGAGCAACTAGAGTAGGGCATGATAATATTCATCTGATGAGGTGACCTCTCTAGTTCACCAAAGCTTTGTGACAATAAACCTGTTATAGCTTATTCCTATGTATGTCTGCTCAGAAGGTCCATTTAATTCAATGGGACTTGCTCCCAGGTAAGCCTTCATCAGCTATTCTAAAGATCTTGCCTAGGAGTAAATTCTGTTGACTCACTGGGGATTACTTCTGAATAGACGCTAGTAGGATTGCACTGCAAGTCTTAAGGTGTCACAAGAGGTATATTAAGGAGCATTTTAAAAATAAAGGAATATATCCAATTCATAGTAGAACCACTGAAAAAATGGAATTATGTTAATTAATTTTAGTGCATCCACATTATGACAACCACCACTGAATTGTATTCAACATGTTTTTTTAAAAATATATATAAATTGCTTAGTTTCTTTTTCTTTATGATGCTAAGAGGTACGGTATAAAAAGATATACGGTATAGGAAAATTATATCCAGCTAAGTAGACCCCAGGGACGCAGGTGGCGCTGTGGGATAAACCACAGAGCCTAGGGCTTGCCGATCAGAAGGTTGGCGGTTCAAATCCCCGCGACGGGGTGAGTTCCCGTTGCTCGGTCCCAGCTCCAGCCCACCTAGCAGTTCGAAAGCACGAAGTGCAAGTAGATAAATAGGTACCGCTCCGGCGGGAAGGTAAACGGTGTTTGCGTGTGCTGCTCTGGTTCGCCAGAAGCGGCTTTGTCATGCTGGCCACATGACCTGGAAGCTATACGCTGGCTCCCTCGGCCAATAATGCAAGATGAGCGCCGCAACCCCAGAGTCGGTCACGACTGGACCTAATGGTCAGGGGTCCCTTTACCTTTACCTTAAGTAGACCCCACTGAAATTAATGGAGCAAAGTTAGATATGTCCATTAATTTAAATAAGTCTTAGTAGAAGTAATGTGAAGGCAGTATGTTCTAGTGAATAATTGTAATATATTTTAACTGTTTTTAATTCTGAATTTTCAATTGTTGGAACCTGCCTTGGTGCCTGCTGGTGAAGGGAGAGGGTAATACATTTAATACTAATACTAATGGTACAATTAATGGTATAATTAATAGCTACAACCCAATGAGTCTACCCTCAGTAGGACTAATCTAGGTCCTATTAATTTCTGAGTTGTATAGGTGGCTCGTTATTTATAATGGCTTGCATTTAATGCTCGTACTCCTCAGGGTAGACCCACTGGAACTAAGACCTAAGCTACTCCTAGCCCCTCAGTTCCAATGGGCCTACTCTATATAGGGCTAATTTAGGTACCGTTGATTTCTGAGTGGTGTGCACCTCTTTGTCTATCGTGGCTTGCATTTAATACTAGTCCTCCACAGACAGACCCTTTCAAATTAATTAAGGCCTAAGCTTGCCATAGCCCTTATTGTCAGCGGGTCTACTCTTGAGTAGGACTAACACCGGCGCCAACCTCCCCTTCCCCTCCCGTCCAATTAGGCAGGCCAGCCTCCCCGGGGCACCTCCTCCTCCTCCTCTCCCTTGATTTATTTCTTCGCATTCCCCTTAGCCGGGCGGAGTCTCTGCCCGCCGCGAATGGAGCTGGCTGGTGCTGGGCTTCTCGCCAGTGGCTCCGCGAGTCCTGCGAGTGGGAGAAGGGAACAGAAGAAGAGGCGGCGGCCGAGGAGGCGGCGGAGGCTCCTGCTCGGCCTTCACCATGTCGAGTCTCCACAAGAGCAGGTGGGGCGCCCGCGGGACTAATGGTGGCAATAGCGGCCGTTATTGTAGATTGGGGTGGCAGGACTTGCAGTGGGAACAAGCGTGGGCAAATGCGTGCTTGTTTGTTTCGTGTCTCTTCTTCCTTCCCCTCCACCCCCGCCGCTTTCTCCCTTTTGAGGAAGGGTGTTTGCTTAGACTAGGAAACGTTTTCTCCTCCCCACTTTTCTTTGCATGCAAATTGCAAGGGGTGATCTTTGATATATCAATGTGTGTTAATGAATTGAAGGCGAGAGGTTTGCAATGGGCAAATGTTTGTGTTTTCCTCTTTTTGGGGAGGGAAAGGGGTTGCTTTTAGAAAGCCAGTCCTCCTTCCCTTTTAAAGGAAATATATCTTTTAAAATAATAAATAATAATTCGGTTTTTGCAAGAAGTGTGTAAGGGGTGAGTTTGATATTTATTGATCTTTAATACGTATTAATGAACCGGGAAATGAGATTTGCAATGGGCAAACGTTTTGGGGTTCCCCACTTGGCGGCGGGGGATGTATGTGTGTGTTTGCTTAGACAGTTAAAAAAATTAAAGCATTCAGTTCATTTGTTTTCTCTTTCTTATACCCCCCCCCCTACTTTTCGGCATGCATTTTGTAAATGAGAACTTATTTATAAATTGGGAAGGGAGACGTTTGTAATGGGCAGTGCAAACGCTAATGGCTTTCCCTCCTTTTTTGAAAGGGTACTGTTTGCTTAGAGCCACCCTGCTGTTTTGGAAGAAGCCTCCCCCTTTCTCTCTTACATTGCATTTTATTATTTATCAAATCTTTATTTATTATTCAATCTTATGTTCTACCCTTCACCCCAAAGGAGCTCAAGGCTACAATGCATAAGCTTTATTTATTGCTGTTTAGTAGATACTGATATTATTTATCGGAATTGAGAAGGTGAGGTTTGCAGTGGCAAGTTTCTGTAAATATTATTGCTTTTCCTTTTTGGTGTGTGCTTGCTTGCTTAGATGAGAGTCATTCCCCACCCCCCACAAAAAAATCCTCTTTTTTTCTTTTCCCTTTGCATGTATTTTGTAAGTGTGGTGCTTATTGATATTTAATCCCCTCCCCTTTCCTGTTTTGCAAGAAGTAGAAGGATGCCTTCTCTTGTCCAACATTTGAGGGGGTTTCTTTTCCTTTCTGCCTCTCATTTGCAACCTTCCCTCTTCCTCTCTCCCCTCCCCCCTCCCCTCCCCTCCCTTTTGGTTCTTCATCTTCTTTTCAAAATGTAAAGTCACATTATTTCCCTCAAAGAATTCTGGGGAGTGGTCACTAGTTTATCCTTCAGAGTGACAATTCTCAGCAACCCTTAACAAACCACACTGCCTGGAATTATTTAAGAGGGGGAAATGTGCTTTGAAAGTATATAAATGTGGTTTTAGCTGTGTACACACTATACTATAGTGTGTACACAGCTAAAACCACATTTATAACCTTCCTTCAAGGAGCTTGTACTAGTATATGTTATCTCCTTTTAATACACACAAATTCCATGTGAGGTAGGTTAGGCCTAGAGAAAGTTACTAGCTCAGGGTTGCTCAGCATGAACTTGATAGTTGGGTGGGGATTTGAACCCGGGTCTCCCTGGTCCAGTTCTGGCATGCTAGCTATGATACTACCTTGCCTAAATTGATGGTTGCTACAGAAGGTTAATCATCCTGGTAAACCCAAGTTCTCTTTATTTGAAACTGATTGATTCCAGCTCCATAGGGAGGCAATTCTCCCTCAAGTTTTTAAAAATGGATTATAATTATTCCTAGTTCCACTGAATCCCATTTTTTCAGGAGAATGCCATAGCATAGTGGTAGAGAACATGCTTTGCATGCAATATGTCCCATGTTCAGTCCCTGGCATCTCCAGCTAGGGCTGGAAATGTTCCTTGTCCAAAACCCATGAGAGTCACTACCACTCAGAGTTGTAGTTGCAAGGGACCACGAAGGTCATCATGTTCAACATCCTGCAATGCAAGAGACTTGCCCAACATGGGGCTTGAACCCACAACTCTGCAGTTAAGGGTCTCATGCTCTACCAACTGAGTTACCTGAAGAGCCACTGCCAGACAGTTTATGCAGTACTAAGATCGAGTTTCACCTGTAGATGAACCAGTGTTATGGCACAGTATAACTAGGCAGCTTCTTAGGTTTCTGCTTAAATTAGCCCTTTATGTAGAACCACAGGGACTTGGAATCATGCTTAAATTTTAGGGGAAGGTGGTAGCTCCGTGGTAGAGCATCTGCTTTGCATGCAGAAGTTCCCAGTGGCATATCCAGGTAGGGCTGGGAATGTCCCTGCTTGAAACCCTGGAAAGCCACTGCTTATCAGTGTAAACAACAATGAGATAGACCAGTTACTCTATAGTAAGATATTTCCTATGTTCATGTTATGGTGATTATAATGCTCACTAACCTGTTGAATGGTGGTGTGACCAGAAGTCACTTGTCCACGGGTTTTAAATGCTGATGTGTTTGCTACCAGCTATGAGTTTGGGGGGTTAAAATACCACCACATAACTATGCTGCAGGAATATATTTTTTATGGTTATTTAAAAATGTGTTTTCTGAAGAGCTCCGTTATCTACAGAGTCAAGGAAGGAAACCACTGTGGCTTGAAAATCGCTCCTCCAGCATTTAGCAATCCATCTTCCTTCCTGGGTTTTTTTTTTGGGGGGAGGGGGTCCATTTTCCCTCTGAATGCTCAAAAATGCAAAGTCAGTTGTTGATGAGGGCATGTTTGTATGCTTAGCCCCCACACTGCAGTGTCATGACATTGCATGACACACAAGGAAACAACTTGTGTGTAAAGCGCCTTTCCTAAACAAATTTGACTAAGCCCCACACGTGGGATGAAGAGGAGAGAGACAACTTCCAGGAGAGATAGAGTGCAGCTTTCAGGCAAACTTGACACCAACCCACCCAGTGCTTCTTACTTCAAAAAAAGGAATCTTGTCTTTTCAACTGATGAAATTCTCTTCATCAATTTGCATGAGCTAGTTTGCTTAAATACCATTCAAGGGCGCCAGCTCCTTGCAGAATCTTAACAGTTTCTGCTAATTGCTAGGCATCAAGTCTTCTACAAAAGTCAGGGATGTGGTAAAAAGAAGAAAGGCAAGGGAGAAAGCCCATTCTACATCAGAAATTATCTCATCTTGCATTATTGGCCGAGGGAGCCAGTGTACAGCTTCCAGGTCATGTGGCCAGCATGATAAAGCCGCTTCTGGCAAACCAGAGCAGCACACGGAAACGCCGTTTACCTTCCCGCTGCAGTGGTACCTATTTATCTACCTACTTGCACTTTGACGTGCTTTCGAACTGCTAGGTGGGCAGGAGTTGGGATCGAGCAACGGGAGCTCACCCCGTCGCGGGGATTCGAACCGCCGACCTTCTGATCAGCAAGCCCTAGACTCTGTGGTTTAACCCACAGCGCCACCCGCGTCCCAAGGAAAGTAATAGTACCACTTTATTCTGCCTTGGTCAGACCACTCCTGGAGTACTGTGTCCCACAGTTTAAGAAGGATATGGATAAGCTGGAACGTGTGCAGAGGAGGGTGACCAACCTGATCACAGGTCTGGAAACCAAGGCTTATGAGGAATGGTTTTTGGAGCTGCATATATTTAGCCTGGAAAAGCGGAGACTGAGATAGGCATCTTCAAATATCTAAAGGGCTGTCACAAATGGAGCAAGCTTGTTTTCTCCTGCTCTGGAGGGTAGGACCCAAACCAATGGCTTCAAGTTACAAGAGAGTCCAACTAAACAAAAGGAGCAACTTTCTGATGGTGAGAGCTGTTTGACTGTGGAACAGACTCCCTCAGGTGGAGGACTCTCCTTCCTTCCTTGGAGGTGGAATGACTCCCTCAGGAGGTGGTGGGCTCTTCTTCATTGGAGGTTTTTAAGCAGAGATTGGATAGCCATCTGTCATGGATGCTTTAGTTGCATTCCCTGCACTGCAGGGTGTTGATCCTGATGACAGTCAGGATCCCTTCCAATTCTACTATTCTGTGATTCCATGGCACATTTTTAATATCACACTTTTAATAGCATTTGTTAATTGAACACTACAAACTTAAATGGGGCTGTCTCAGCAATAGTGGACAACCATAAGTACTGTATTTATGAATTCCGGTACGTACGTATGTATGTACACACACACACACACACACACACAACCCAATATGCTATGTTGCAGCTTCAGCAAGTATTACAGTCACAGTTAAATATGTCTATTATATCAATATTTTTGGAAGAATGGGCATAACAGCACAGTGCTAACCATTTCTACAGAGAAAAAGATCTTATTGAATTCAAAAAGACTTACTCCCAGGCAAATGGGATTGGGATTGCAACCTAATTCATTATTTTTGAGCAGTACCTCTCCAGCAGCATGGCTTTGAATACTTCATTTGCAAGGTAACTTTTTTGCAGGACTGCCTGTACAGCTGAGCCTTCAAAATCCTGTTACATGAAAGGTTCTGGGTACCTGGAATGCCACATGTACTGTGGCAAACTAACTATGTATATGTTAATGTGATTTTAATATCCAAAATCTGAGAATATCTTAAAACATTAAAACATTAATGTAGGCATCATTCTCCCTCTCCCTTGATGGTGGCCGTGTCTACTCAAGTCTTTTTTGTTGTTGTTAAGTCTTTAAAATGCCATAATGCCACTTTGGGATAACAGAAATTGGTTTAAAAAGCAGCAACAACATGCTATTACTAGACAAGGAGATATCTCTCAGAATGTCCATTCTGAATTGAGGATTGCCATCTTTTCCTGGTGAGTGCCTAGGGCTGCAGTATATGCACATCAGACAACAAGTCAACATGTGATGCTTATTTTATCACTTTATGTCTGAAATGGGGAGGTTCTAGCAGTTTTGACTTCTGAATTCTGCCTGTCATCAAACTGTCAAAAGTACAGAAACCCTGTCATTAAAAAGTTGTAACTCTGGATGGGACCTTGTTTATCAAATAAGAACAAAACCATGTTGCTGTGTAATACATTTAACTTAAGTTTAATGATTTTATTAATACAATTTCAAAGCCTTGATTCAGTATCTGACAGGGGTGTCATAAGGATTTAAGGAATACGTACCTGCAGCATCTGAACAATCAAGCACAATGCAAACACTTATTATGTATACTTTTTTATTGTTTAGCAGTTCCTCATAAATAAATGGAGTTGGGAGAAGAGAGGAGGTCCCAAACCTCTCCAAGCCAGCCTTATTACATAAACAAGAAAGGAATGCCCACAAACAGAATGAAATAAACCTGGAAAGATAGGTGTCAAAACAACAACAAAGCAACCTCCCCAATTCTTCTTTTATTCCCTTCCCACATCAGTCATGCTTGCCAGTCTCTCTCTCTCTCTCTCTCTCCTACTCCTTCCCTCCCCCACTCTGAACAAAGCTCATTTTGCTTAAAAACACATCCACTCACACCCTTTTTTGCTCCTCTAAATTGGACTCTGCATTCTATCTGGGCTTTCCAAACCACATGCTATTTGAAATAACGGTGATGCAGTGTTCGAAACTCCCATTGTTCTAGGCACATTTTGCGACGGGGAATTTCATTAGCGTGAGCAGTTTCTGAGCTCTGGGCGCAGTACTGCATCTAAGCGGAAGGAAACATTAGCGTAGGCCTTTTGTGAGGTGGGCAGAACCTCAGTTAGCTATGTATTTTTATTGATAGCCCTGCCCCACCCCCTTGGCTATGCCCATGGAAGGAAAGGAGGACTTTGTTTTGCCTCCCCACTTCCATCTACTCTCTGAAGACTGGAGAAGAGACCCTCTTAAGAACATTAGGGGGTGGGTGGGCAGGAGAAGGACTAGACCATGTGAAAAATGAACACAATATTTTAGCTACAGTTCATTTATTTTCAGCTTTGTATTCTTGTTAGTAAAAAAAAGTGCACCTAGTCATTCTGTTATTGCGCTCATAACCTAGGTTTTAGGTGCCATTTAACTCCTAAGCTTTCATATCTCAGTTTCTAACACTGGGGTGATGGCAGAGAGGGGCTGGAGCAGATGACACCTGGAGGAGAAGGAAGAAGTGGAGGGACACCAATCCACCCCTCTCCTATTCTCCAGGAACCAAAAACAGAGTCGAAAATTCAGAGGAGCAAAGGGAGAGAGAGGCTGCTCTGGATGGGGTGGGTGGGCAGCTGCTACAGCCTTTGGAACCATGGGGGTAGAGGGTGGGAACAGTTGTCATGTTTAACCATAGAAGGACTGAGCTAAAGGTGGTTTACATGGTTCTCCTCCCCATTTTATCCTCACAAACAACCCTGTGAAGTAGGTTAGGCGGAGAGAGGGGGTGACTGGCCCAAGGTCACACCCAGTGAGCGTCACGGCTTAGTGGGGATTTGAACCATGGTCTCTGTCAGCTCATAGTTCAACGCTTGAACTGATGGGTCTTTAGATGGAAGCTGTCACATTTTGCCACACAGCTTTAAAAGAGGATTAGGGAAACTTGTGGAGGAGAGGGCTATCAATGGCTGCTAGCCATGATGACTATGCTCTGCTGCCATGGTTGGAGGCACAAGTGCTTTTGAATACCAGTTGCTAGAAAACAAAGGAAGAGGAGAGGGTTCTTGGACTCGAGTCCTGTTTGCTGGTTTATCCCAGGCACCTTCATAGCCACTGTGAAAACTGGATGCTGGACTAGCTGGGCCACTGGCCTGAGCCATCAGACTCTTCTTTTGTTCTTTTTAAGAAACTTCAGTAGTTTGGGAAGGTGCAGCCATTGTTGGGGCAGCTGGCTGCTTCCTTCCCCCTACCCCATAGTCTCATGGCTTTGTTTTGCTCAGATAAAAGCCCTTATCTGAATGGCACATTTCTCTGACTGTTTACAATGGGCTTGGCTAGATTGTAGGTGCCCTTGATTCAAATATTAATAGTAATATTGAACACCATTCAAGCCTGGGCATTATCTTAGTAAGATTCGGGCCTGGTGGAATTAAAAAACAAAAAACCTCTCATGTACCCAATGTCAAAATCATATAAGAGCTGGATAATAACAAGTGGCAACCCGGAATGCAGTTGTGTTGTTGGGTTAACACTGCTTCCTTCTGATGATTGTTGCATTTATCACCTGCATGTGTGTTACCTTCTCTTCCTTTAGGATTGCAGAATTTCAAGACATCCTTAGTGAGGCCAACATCACGCTAGAGAAGCTCCGTGAACTTTGCTTCAGCGGTAAGTGACTTTGGCAAATTCTCCCTCATAATAGCACAGGTCTAGTTTCAAGGGCTCAAGCTAAGGCGGTGATCAGAGCTTCCCAGGAGGGATGAGCTTCAACTGATGGAGCCTAGCAAAAAATAATGCTTTGATCAGGGGTGAAAGCAGCATTCTTCAGGCAACTAAAAACCAAAAACAACCCGTTTCTGGATTTGGAGATAACCATTGCTGTTTTTCACCAGGCGTGCCTTGTGGTTGTAAATACGGATGTAACTAGAACAGCATTGTGATGTGTAGAAGGTTATCTGAATCTGCTGGCATAGCAAAGTGTTTCTCTCCTGAAAATACTGCTTCTCCTCCACTATCAGTCTTTCCCTTCAATGCACAGTAACAGTTAAACTGTGAAAACTCACTCCTGCAAGTGGTAGCTTGGTGCAGAGCATCTGCTTTGCATCCCCCATGGCATCCCTAGGTAGGGCTGGGAATGTCCCCCTTCCTGAAACCTGGAGAGCCACTTTCTGTCAGTGCTAACTGTGCTGAGCTAGATGGGCGAAGGGTCTGAGTCAGTGTAAGTCAGCGTGTCACTGTCAGTCAGTGTAAACAGTCAGCTTGGTATGGTATGAGCCAGCTTCCTATCCTGAAAATTAAAAAAGTACAACTGGGCATTTCCAAGGGCTAGAACAGGCAGGAGATTTATGCTCAGAGGGCTGTAAATTGGTCCCTTAGTCATCAGGGCATTAAGTGGCTGTAAGTGGGTTCCTACACCCATAGAGGTTTTGTTCTTTTCCTACGTACCTCTAATTCCCATCTTAAATACACCACCATCTGTTCCCAGGGCTTTTTGCCTTCAGTAATTTGCATTATGAATAATACATTTTGCAAAGAGAATCACAGGCTGCCTCTGTACTTGGATTGCCTTGTTTTAAAACACTGCGCAAGTGGTCAGTATTCGCATACAGTCTTGTGTCATTTCGTATTCTCCCCTGCAGTGAGTTAAGGGAATGCTGAAATGTTCTGGATAAAGGTTCCACAATCTACTTCTGGCTGCTGTTTCAAACAACCAAAGGCCAACCTGGCTGTCACTGAGTTACTATTTCTATAAATATTTAAACATAGTAACTCTTGGAAACTTAAAAGTGCTTGTGCAACTGATTTTTTTAAAATCTTTTTACGCTGTTAGATGTGTAAGTGTTGCTTGTCTTGAAATTTGTGTGCTTAAAAAAGAACTTAAGAACAGAAGAAGAGCCTGCCAAATCAGGCCAATGGCACATCTAATACAGCATCCTGTTCTCACAGCGGTCTAATGGCTAGTTTATTAGATTTCGCATGGGGCAACCCAGCTTCAAAACCCTAATTGGACATCTTTGTTGCTCTCTCTGTCTTTCTGTCTGTATCTGACTCTCTTTTTCTCTGCCTTGTCTACCTCTCAGCATTGTTAGGAGGATGAAACAGAGAAATGTGCTAAAGAGCCAGTGTGATACTGTGATTACAATGTTTGTCTGGGACCTGGGAGGCCAAGGTTCCAATTAGTGCGATAAAATGGGAAGGAGAACCATGGATGCCTCTTTGAACTCAATGGAGAAAAAGTGGGATACAAATTAGACTAAGATCCAGTTAAAAAAAACAAAAGGTAGAGAATACTGGAGGGAATAGGAAACACACACATGGTCTCTCTCTCTCTCTCTCTCTCTCTCTCTCTCTCTCTCTCTTGGTGAAGGAGGAGCTGCTGGATGCCTCCTTCCTTTGGTTGTTTATTTCCCTTTTTCTGTTTCTCTATTTGTTACTTCTTTGTCTGTTCATGAGTATACGGCTCTGCTGCCTATGGTCTGCCCCCACTGTCCGAAGGCAGGATGCCTCTGAATACCAGTTGCTGGGAATCACAAGTGGGGAGAGTTTCTGCTGTTCTCAGCTTTTGCTTGCAGGCTTTCACATTAGGGCATCTGGTTGGCCACTGCGAGAACAGGATGGATCTTTGACCTGGCCCAGCAGCCAGGCTCTTCTTAGATTCTTATCTTCCAAGTGTCGCATTTCCCCTCTGAACTGAGAGAAGGGAAATCTAGGCATGATTATGAAAGTCATGCACTTGGTGGAGAAAGATGGCTATGCTTAATTTCAGCGGTCCTGATTTTTCTTGTTTCACAGGGATTCCCTTTGAAGGTGGCTTGCGCTGTCTGTGCTGGAAGGTAGGGGGTTTTTTTTTACGAGGAGCCTGAGTCTTCTCTTGGTGTTTTGTACAGGCTTAAGAGGTTGGGGTGATGTTTTCAAATCATACTGTATCCACTTAGGCAGAACTAGTGCTTTACAGACACAGAGCCTTCTTGGTTATGATTCCCCATTTGTGGAATGCCCTCCCTGGTGGGATCCATCTCCCTTGTTATTAACTTTCAGGAGGAACTTAGAAAAGCATTCCTGTTCAGCTAGGGATATTTGATAGCTGAAAGTGGCTGTTCCCAGAAACCTTGAAATTATTAACTGTGATAGTATATGTAATTGTTTTTAGGTATGCTTTTAATTGTATTGTTGATGTGTTTGCCACCCTGGGCTCCTTCTGGGAGGAAAGGTGGGATATAAACTTAATAAATGAATAAATAATAGGTTGATCCTTGCAGCAAATTCCCATTTGACAGATGGGGAAAATGTGATTATGTGAAAACACTTTTACCCCAAGGGTATATTGAGCTGGATTCCTTTAAGATTCTTGTGCTCTAGAAAAACAGGTAGCCATAAACATTTAGCTAAATAACTGCTGCTCAATAATATAAGGCCCTTATAGTCATCTGCTCTCTTTATACAGATCCTCTTGAACTACCTTCCTGTAGAGAGAACCTTATGGAGCTCCGTTTTGCAGAAGCAGAGGTAAATTAATCTTTTCTGGGTCCTTCATCCCCCTGTCTATGGACTTTATGTCACTACTATTTTTTTAAGATCAGTCTCTCTTGACTTCACAATAGCAGCCAATGCTGCAGTGTTTGATTCTATAAGAGTTAATTAAAATACCCTTGCACTTGCTTCTCTATTGGAATGTCCATTGTGGTAATTTCATACTGCTGATTGTTAGGACTGAGCGCCATACTTTTTTCCTTTTTTTTAAGTTGCTGATAATAGCAACAGATCAGCAATGAAAAAGCCTTCTAAAAAATAAGCAAAAATTACCTGAATTGAACTAAATTCACTGTGAATTGATCTTCCAATTAAAGCTTCTAACTCTATTTTTTTAAAAACACAAAACAAAACTTAAACTAGATGCTCCAGTCAAATTAGAATATTGACATTTGGATAGCAAGAGAAAACGTAAGAATAAAGCTTGGCACTTTCTATGTTTATTTAAAGCAGATCTAAGAATACTGAATACCAGAAGAGCCCACAATCAATTTTGCATCATTGATGCAACTTTCTCTTTCCCCCTCTTTCATTGTAGAGCAGGGGTTGGGCATCATATCATTGACCTTCTGGGGGTAATCTGGGGCTGCACACTGACTGTGGGTGGTGCCAGTGGGTATTTGGGTTTAAATCTGGTTCCTAACATATAATTCTTTCCCCCTCCCTGTTGAAGAGAACTGTATACCCAGTTTTTGAAGGAAATGATTATACAGCCTGGAATAGCCAAAGCCAACCTCGGAGTCTCTAGAGAAGATGTGACCATGGAGGATCACGTAAGTGCAGCATCAACACTAAGGCTAAACCATGGTCAGAGGCAGTATGCCTCTGAATAATGCCCGTTGCTGGGAACTGTGGGTGAGAAGATTGTGGTTGTGCTCGAGTGCTGCTTGCGGGCTCCCCAGAGCGGCATCTGTTTGGCGACTGTGAGAACAGGATGCTGAGCTACCTGGGCCTGTAGTCTGATCCTGCAAGGCTCTCCTTAAGCTCTTAGAAGCCCTGCTTTAGTGTTTGAAGGCCTTTCTTACACTCAACTTGGCTTCTTCTCTCAAACTCTTCCATAAAGCCACTGAATCCGAACCCTGATAGCAGGTGGAACACTTACTTCAAGGACAACGAAGTGCTGCTGCAGATAGACAAGGATGTCAGGTATGTGAAGATGTGAGTGTAGGGGGTGTGGGAAGGCCTAAATCCCACCGCCACAGCTTAATCTGCTTTGGGACGGCTCCCTTTTCGCCATGGTGCTTTGCTTGTCCTTTTTACAAGCCCAATGAATAATTATTTCACCCAGGAGGCTGTATCCTGACATGGCATTCTTCCAGAGCATGACCGAATACCCCTGCCTGTTGATCCTGGACCCCCTGAATGAGTTTGAGACCCTCCGGAAGCGAGTGGAGCAGACAACACTCAAGTCACAGACAGTGGCACGGAACCGGAGTGGCGTCACAAACGTAAGGGAAAGAGAGCTGTGTCTTTTTGTTATTGTTGGACTACAGCCCCCATCATCCATAGTCAGTTTGGCCAGCGTTCAAGAATGATGGGAGTTGTAGTCCAACATCTGGAGACCCAGGGTTAAAAAACACTGAAATAGAAAATGCCTTCAAATAGAGGTCTGCCCTCTCTAAAGTAGGGACATGCAGCTACCAGACTAGCTTCCAGCTAGTTTTGAGGCCTAATTCAAATTGATGGTCTTGACTTTAAAAGCCTGAAGCAGAGAAAGGCCAAGATATCTCAAGTCCCATCTTTTCCTGTATGAACATGAACTTCCTCCAACATCTGAGGTGTTTGTGTGTATAATTGAAATTTTAACAATATGAAATAGCAAGAGAGACAAAGTACAAAATATTATCAAAACAAAGTAAATATATATACAGTAAAATAAATGGAACAGTGAGGATATGAGTAATCACTCATCATGTTCCAATTCTTGGAAGGACAAGGTTATGAATATAGAGGCATATAGAATATGTTGATTGATATTATTTGGTTTTAGGAGTGTGGTGATTTTGTTATAATCGTGTTGTGTGCTATTTCAAAATATGGGGAAAGGGGGGATTTAAGTGACGGAAATAATGGAGATTCCATTTGCTCCAGATCTGGTATCCGCAAATGGTTTCGTATGTTGTTCTCCTTCCTTTGATTTCTTAGGTAAGTTCTCCTCTGAAAACGCTGGCCTCTAACTCGCTGAACGAGTATGAGGTTCTGCCCAATGACTGTGAGGCTCACTGGGAGGTCGTAGAACGAATCCTCTTCATCTATGCTAAACTGAATCCAGGGATAGCCTACGTCCAAGGGATGAATGAAATCGTAGGACCTCTTTACTACACGTTTGCTACAGACCCCAACAGCGAATGGAAAAGTAAGAAGAGCACATGACCTTTTGAACATACTGTCTAGTTCTCAAATACTGTAATGCTAAATGTTCAATAAACCCTGGTTTGTTTCTCTATGGGGCAACTTGTGGCTTTGTTGAACAAACCATAGCTTTAGGTTGACTTGACTTTGTAATACTGCGTTGTAACTTGCTGAGATCCAAGAAACGTGCAAACCAGGTCACTCCCTGGCTTGGGGTCTTGATAACAAAGCTGATGGTATCTTCCTTATCCCCCCCCTATAGAACACGCAGAAGCGGATACCTTCTTTTGTTTCACTAACCTCATGTCTGAGATCAGGGATAACTTCATCAAGAGTCTGGATGACTCTCAGTGTGGCATCACCTACAAAATGGAGAAGGTGTACTCCACCTTGAAAGAGAAAGATGTGGAGCTCTACATGAAACTGGTAAGGAATATTATTCCACAGTGGCTTTCAAACTGTCCTAGGAAGCCTTGGTATGTGTGTATGGGTAGCATCCTTAATGAAGGGATCATCCATCGTGGCATTAAGTGATATATCTTCCTATATACATAAAAAGGACCAATTGCTCTCTGAAGCACCTGCCCCTTTAAAACTGTCGGGATAGACACGAGAGGGTGGATGAGCTGTAACGAGAGGGAATTGGTGAGCAGGGGCAGCAGAATTTTGAAACAGAAACACTTAATATAAACCAGGGTTCAAATCTACTTGGCTATGAAACTCACTGGGGACCTTGGGCCGGTCAGTACCTCTCAGCCTAACCTACCTCACAGGGTTGTTGTGGAGATTAAATGAGGAGAGGGAGAACCATGTATGCCACTTTGGAACTCCTTGGAGGAAAAGGTGGTATATAAGTGAAATAAATAAGTCATTTGACTGAACCCAATGGTTACTTGTTCCTTTGCAAAGAATAGCTCTGGTGATCTGTAGCAATTTTTATTCTTCTCAAAAGACTTGGAAGGGGGGAGGTAACTTGTTGAATCAAAAATCCTCCAGAGAGGTGTAGAGGCTAAATGAAACTTAAATGTCTGCTTAACGGTAACTTAAACTTGCAGAGCCTTGTAGGTTTGGTTAAGGAAAAGTAAGAGCTTTTTAGTAGGCTCACTTCTGCTCCCCAAAATGTCCCTATTTAACTCAGCTCTCAATTCAGAGATGGGAATCTTTGTGGTTAAGAGGAAGAACCATAGCTCTGATCCCTCCGCTTACTTGTGGGCCACAGCTCAGTGGCAGAGCATCTGCCTTGCATGCGGGAAGTCTGGGGTTCAATCCCCAGCATCTCCAGGCAGGGCTGGGAAAGACTCCCTGACGGAAGCCCTGGAGAACCACTGCTAGTCAATGTAGACAGTACTCAGCTAGATGGGCCCAGTGCTCTGACTACATGCTCTGATACAAAGGAAGCTTCTTAAGTTCCCTCTCCCCCAGATATCAAGGGAACTGGAGCAGATATCTCCACTCCCTAGTCCCCCTGCACACACACTTTTAAAGAAGTGGTCTGAAACAATGCTTGTCTCTCCACCACCAGCAAGAGCAGAACATCAAGCCCCAGTTTTTCACCTTCCGCTGGCTAACACTGCTGCTGTCCCAGGAGTTTCTGTTACCAGACGTCATCCGCATCTGGGATTCTCTCTTTGCTGACGACAGCCGTTTTGACTTCCTGCTGCTAGTCTGCTGCGCCATGTTGATGTGAGTTCCAGTATAACTGTTGGCAGTGCCCCACAAGGATCGCGATTCTAGCATGGTGATGGCTGTGGCAAACTTCTCTTTTTTCAAAGGAACAGGGCAACTCGTATAGGAGGTCAGGTCTGTCTATGGCCATTGTGTAGTATAGCTGTAAAGAGAGTGTGTGTCCAGAAGTAGCCTAACTCTGGAATATGTGTCCAGAGGTAGCCTCTCTGGAGAGAAATGATGGATGCATGAATGGCTGTCGCCTTCATTGTCTGCTTGTGAGTTTGTAGATCAGGGTAGGAAACGGTGTTGTATCAGAAATGGTTCTATATGAATGTCCTATCAGTGCAAGGATTTCTACTTGCACAATAGAATGTTTTCCCCTTTTTCTTCCCCCATGTGCTGCCTAAATCTGGAGGTATCTGTTGTGCAAGCAGAAATCCTTGTACATAAGGAACAAGTGAATTAAATACCATCCTGGCCTCTCTCCCCACCGGAAGACAGGTAACAAATGGAAAAAGGCTTGCTGAGTCCCTTTGAAAACTGCCTGACAGAGCTGATCAGCTGATGAATGCTGAGAGCTCAATTTAAAAGAGAGATGGCTGTTGGTGCCGATCAGTTGATGGGCGCTGAGAGCCAGTCCTTTCATGAGCTATTCGTATTCAAAACCATTTGCAAATGGCCTTCAGAGCAGATAGGTAGCCATGTTGGTCTGTCATAGTCAAAACAAAATAAAAAAATTCCTTCCAGTAGCACCTTAGAGACCAACTAAGTTTGTTCTTGGTATGAGCTTTTGTGTCCATGCACACTTCTTCAGATACACTGAAACAGAAGTCACCAGACCCTTATATATAGTGAGAGGGTGGGAGGGGTATTACTCAGAAGGGTGGTGGGAATGGGTGATAGCTGGGTAAACCTGTTGATGACTGTTAACGACTGCAATTAGTCTTACAGGAAAAAGCAAGGGGTGAGAAGGTTAAAAATAGCTTTGTCATGTATAATGACAAAGCGATGGCTTTCAGAGATGTCCATCAACTGGATGGCACTGAGAGAGCCCTGTTAACTCCACCAGGGAACTGCTAACGGGAAGCTTCCTAGTACAGCTGATCCCAGCTGAATATAGCATCAGGTGTGAGGCAGGTTTGGGGAAGAGAGGCTTCAATATGCTACAGGCAGGGCTGTGCCCTTCTCAGCCAACTATTTGCCTTTTCCATGCTCCAGGGGTCCACTTGGAACTGTGGTTCCCAAACTCTTCTCGTCCATGGACCACTTGAAAATCACCAAGGGTCTTGGCAGATCACAATTATTTTTTTGCCTGCTGTAGCAATTGTAATATGCTGTTGCTAGGTGCAAAATGATTTTTAGTTGTATTTTTATTGCTTTTATTTCTTACATAGGCCCCAGCTGCACTATGCATTTAAAGCAGTTATTGTACCATTTTATAAACAGTCGTGGCTCTACCCCTCCCATAGAATTCTGGGAGCTGTAGTTTTTTGAGGGTTGTTAGGGATCCTGTTAACATCTCAACGCATCCTGTTAACAAAGCAAGAGTACTTTGATCATTTCTTTCTCCCCCTGTCTTCCAGGCTCATTCGGGACCAATTACTAGAAGGAGATTTTACTCTGAATATGCGACTTTTGCAGGTAAAATGCAATAGGGGAAGTTCTTCAGCTGTCCTGCCTCTGTTCACCACCCTGCCCACCTCCACACTTTGATTAGTAAACTAAGGTGGGCAACCCACTAGAGAGAACATAAGAGGCCCATCTGGCCCAGCATCCTGTTCTCACAGCGGCCAACCAGATGTCCCAATGGGAAACCCGAAAGCAGGTCCTGAGTGCAACAGCAACACTCTACCCACCTGCAGTTCCCAGTGACAAGTATTCAGGGGGGTAGTACAGATGAGAACTCAGTTGGATACAACTCGTATGTATGTGAATATATAGCTGCTGTCATTTTGGCCAATTATATCTGACATCAAATCAGAAACTTAGGAAAGAATGGGAAAGTGTGGAAGAATATATGTTAAAACATTGTTCCAAAATAAAACTATTGATATGCATTGATTAAATTTTGCAAGCTAAAATATGGGTAGATAAGTTATTTGCTTTATGGAAAAAAACAAAAACAATATTCACAACACAATAGAAAAAGAAATGTAAGTAGAAGAAGCTGCAACGTGGTGGTGGGAAGTCAAAGGGATAGCAAAAGATACGATATTGAAAATGGTTATAACTTGAATATAATGTAAAGATTGTTAGAAATGTGCAATTGTATAATAAGTGAAAACTAAATAAAAAGGAATTTGGGGGAAAAGGGAAAAAAGAATTGCAACATGGCACCACTGTTAAAGTGCATCAAAAAACCAGTTCTGTTAAATACATTCAACTATAAATGACCATGATTAAAATGTGCAACAAAACATTTCCTGTTAAGGCAGTTAATACAAGAGACCAAGGGATCAAAGGAATGCCTGTGTAAACAGGCGTGTCTTCAAAAGCCAATGGAACACCGACGCTCCCATGTTTTGGCAGCGACATCAAGTTGTGCTTTATTGTTACTTTATTACCTGCCCTTCATTCTGAGGTCCCAGGGCATTTTACAATGATTTAAAATACAACATAAAAAACTTAGGCAGGCTTAAAATGATCGAATATGCAATCACCCCCAAAAATAGTTTTTTCAGGCAGCAGATTTTTGGGGAGTGATAAGACGTTCATCCTTCATGTCATTTTAAAAGGAAAACCCACCAGGAAAGGGTTGTTGGTTTTACTCCTGCTGAGTGAAGCCTTTGCCCTCAGTCACATGGGTGATCCCAGCCAGTGGCTCACTCTACAACAAATCCCCACCCCAATTCAGGTTATTTTTTTCGCCCATCGTTTCTTTTTTAATTTTAATGATATATTAACCAAAAGAAAAGAAACAAACAAAAACAAAAATAAAAAATTTAAACCATCAGGCGTCACATCCTGGAAAAGGACCAAAGGTACAAAGCACAGCTCCAAGGGGATAATAAAGTATTAAATCATAACAGAGATTCCCTTTACAGATAATTAAGATAAATAATAATAAAGTATTATGTGAGTTCCATCATTGCTGAGAATAATGGTTCTTTATGGTCTTTAATGAGCAAGGCATTTGCATATAGTGATGGCACTGAGTGACCATGTGCCTCAGTGTTTGTCTAAGAAATAAAACAGTGCCATATTTGGGGTGGGGAATGGTCATTCGAGCTCTGCCCTTTAGATTTTTGCTCTTTCTTTTCATGCAGGATTACCCCATCTCTGATGTTCACCTGATCTTGAAGAAGGCAAAAGATCTTCAAGACTCCAAATAGCCTGGATCGTAGAGAGAGTCTCTGCAGGTACCTGGAGGTGGAGTCTGTTGCTGAAAGCTCCTGGTTCTGCCTCTTATCAGGGGCCTGACTCTTGTGTCCTGGCTCTCGGCCCCAGGGGAGGCTTCTCCTGCTCTATTAATTCCCAAGAGAGTGACTTTCAGTTTTGCTGGGCCCTGCACTCTTAACATTTCTTGAATCTCACCTGCTGAAATGATTCCACAACAAGTGACCTATTCCCTTTTCAATTTTGTATTTCTCTCTTAAATGACTCCAGACAGGGAGATGAAAGCACCTGTTTCCCTGCCATTATGGAATGAAGAATATCGAGGGGCATTACTGCTGCAGGGCACTTAATGCGCACACACACAAAAAAACCTTTTTGGGATACAGACAGGACAGGCTCCAGTGGAATTTGGCCGTATGAGGAGAGAGCGCTAGCATATTTCAAACCTTGGCTACTTTCTTCTGTGGGGAGTTGCTGGACTCTGCTTCTACTTGTTAAACCCTATTCTGTTCAGTTCCTTCCCGCAACAGCCAAATGCCAGATGGATCTCTGACTTTCTTCCTTCAAGGAAATGGGTATATAGCACTGAATTTCCCCAAACAAAGCCCTCTCCAAAAGTCACCTCTTATCTGATCCCCTCCCATTTTGATCTTGGCTGTACTTGGAAGCTAGCTCTAAGAGTGAAAACAAGAGCTTCGTTGAATTGGCCTTATCACCCACTGCCTTAGAGAGGGCGCCCTATTCTTTTCCCTCCTAATTCCCACTGCTGAGAGATTGCAGGCCATAAGGTGCTTGCTGCAGCATTGCTACATAGCTCAGTGCCCTAGCAGCTATTGGACTGTACAGAAGATCTTGAGACACAAAAGGCCAGTGTGAGAGAGAGAGAGAGAGAGACCAAACTTCCATGTGTGCTGAACCAAAGTCGCTCCTCAACTGTGGGTTTCTGGTGTAATCATTCTATCCCTCATTCCAGCTCTATGGTGTGTGGGTACAGATTGTCAGTCCTTCTGTACGTTGGTGGAAAAATTAAAAGATTATGGCAAGGCTCGTGTGTGCTTGTGGTGCTGGGATGTAGTTCATCCACAAGGTTGTCATCCTGAGCATATCTGTGAAAGAGAGTGACAGCAAGGAGGAAGGTGTCCAGATGATGCTGAACTACCACTCCCATCAGTCCCAGCAAGCATGGCCAATGGACAGATATGATGAGAGTTGTAGTTCAGGAACATCTGGAGGGCATCACAGGTTCTCCACACCTGGTGTAAAGGCTAATAATGGCACAGCACCCACAGCCACTTGATGTCTTTTCAGAAGGGTGTAGCAAAATCAGGCTTTTTAAAATAGGTCTGGTAGCTTATTTTACCTATTTAAGGAAGGAAGCCAGCCTGGCAGAACTGGCTTTTTCTAAATGCGGTGGCAATAGTTTTATCCTTATCTAACACAGCCTCAGTCTTGACGCTTCCGATTCTATATTTTTCTCTTGTGTTTTCATCATCTGGGGCAAACCATAGCACTAAAGGTTGGTTTTGATGCTGCTCTGCATCATAACTGGTTTGGAATAGTTCCAAGTTCTGTTTCCGAAGCTTATCAAAAGCTTGGCACATGATCAGCGCCTCAAGTCTCTGAGGGAAGACAAGATGAGCCTTGGGGAGCAGCTGGAAGTGTAAGGTTAAATGGTATTCTGGTACCCTTATCCTGCTGTCCTCTCAGTTTACAAACTCTTGGAGTGCTTCAGGAATCCTGCTTGACTAGAGACAACACTAGGATAGAACACATGTTTCTCTGTTTGTAGGCAAAGGAAAAGATGGCTCTTTCATTCTGCCTTCAAATCTTTGCATTAGAAGAAAAAAAGGACAATTCTGCCTTTGGCTCTGTTAAGGGAAGCTACTGCTTCCTCTCAGTAGTGCTGCTGTTCTGATTATAATTCAGAGTTACTTCCCAGGGGCAAGGTGAAGAGCTGCTGGTTTTCTAAATTTGTGACACTCTAATAATATGCCACATCCACACCATACATTTGAAAGCATGTTTAAAACGAACTGCTGCCCACCTCAAAGAATCCTGGAGACTGTTGGGTGCTGGGAATGGTATAAACTACAGCTGGGATAAACTACAGTTCCCAGGATTCTTTGTGGGGTCATGTGCTTTAAATGTATGGTGAGGATGTGGCCATAGATGTCAGAGTTCATGCCTTTGGGAAGGTTTTTTTTTGGGGGGGAGGGGGGAGATTGCAGAATTTCTTGGTGCTTTTTTGTCTTTTTAGCAAACCAGAATCTGCATGGTAACAGGTCTATAAAAGACCCCTTTACAGACATCTAAATCTTAACCTCTTTCTCTGCATATAAGCAGATGTATCTTATAGTGATGTTTACACAACACTAGAGTGGGTGCCCTGGATAAACTGAAGAGATTTCTGGATAAAATGATGTCCTGATCTCATTGAGAGGATTGTGTTTTATGGGAACCATGGTGTGGATTAAATAAAGCTTGTTGGTTATGGGGAACAAGGAGGTGGGTGAGCACTATCTCTCCAAAGAATGGAATTCTCAAGGAAACAGCCCTAACTCACCACCAAATGTGTATAAGAGGCAAGGGAAGGAGAGTAACCACAGGAGGCTTCCATTGTAAACTTGGTCAGGTCTTCAGGAATGCGGAACTGTGAACCTCCCAGAGGTTGTTGGACTCCCAACTCCCATGAGCCCTGGCCAGCATGTGACCCTACAATCAGGGGTGATGGGAGTTGTAGTTCAGGGATATCTGGAAGGCCACAGATTCCCCTTCCCTGAACTGGATCCTGGCCTACAGTCCATTGAGAGGGGTACAAATAATGACATTATTATTATCGTTACTATGTACCAGAATGATGTGTCAAGTAGACCACCACGCCAATGTGGACTGCAGGTAGAAAATGCCATTTCTGAATGCTTCTTCATGTGAAGGAAAAAAACTGGTGCATTGGTGGGAGAGGGAGAGATATTCTAGAGTTGTCTTCTCCCTGTTCTGCTAGCTTTCTGCTTGCAGAAATTAGTCATGTAGAGCATTTGCAAAGATAAATAAATGCCACTGGCATATTTCCAACCACCTTGGAACTCATCCGTGTGGATTTTGTCTCAGTGAAGAGACCTTAGTGATAGCCTGTTATGAGTAGCATACTTAGTTTCTTGGTCTAGGCTTGCATATTTGGCCGTTAGCAAATTCTGGATGTTGCACAAACCCTTAAGTAGATCTTCCAAATCTTTAGGCAGTTTCTGAGATCAGTTCTCTAATGTTCTTTAAAAAAAAAAGTGGTGGTTTTGTGTTACCTGTCTGGGCCTTAGTGTCTGCATTTATTTTTATTTTTTCAAAATTACATAATGACGTTTTGCAAAAAAAAATTGCGGATTAAGTGACACCAATGGTAACACAGAGAGAAATCTGACTCAAATATGTGCTCACAAGCATTTAGTTTGTATGTGGAAATGCTCAATGGAATGGTACAGGCTTGGCCTCTCAGTTCACTAAGGTGGAAAGGGGAAACTGTTTTGGAGAGAAGCTGCAACGTCCTGCTGAGTATGTATAGTAGGTGTAGAGAACCTATCATGCATAGGCATTGCTAGACCTGGCACAGATCCCAGTTTGGCCTATAAGGACATTTCCCCCCAAACTACATTTATCTGCCCCACCACAGCTGATGTCAGCTCTGGCACAGGTAAGCATGAAAATAAGGAGCATTGAAAATAAGCTGATTGTGTTCCTTTGTAAGTAGGGCTCACTGTCATCACTGACAGCAAGCCCTACTGGGATGTGCTGTACACAGGAGTTCCCACTGTCAGTCAATTAAATGCACTAAGGATTTCCCTCATTATAGATAAGATAAGGTGCCTAGATTATTATTTTTTAAGTGACACAGGGTAAGGAGCTGCTTGTCAGATACAGAATGTTCCCCCACCCACCTACCCACCATGTTGTATTTCTCCATTATGTTCCTCAGACTTTTTCGTTTTAATTGCCTTTTGGGAAGTTTGGAGCATGAACCACAAAAAAATGGTTCTGGGGTTAGTGCGTGTTCTGTAGTAGCCCAATATTAATGGCTTTATTTCTGTATACTGGACCACCTACAATACTGTTATGAATTCTGTTTTCATCAGTGTGGAACTCCCTCTTGATTTCCCCTGCCCCCTCAAAAGAATAAACATAAACCTTTGTAAATCTTGACTTGATTTTTTTACCCTCTACTGACAGTAACCATAAGGATGGAAGTGACTGGTGTTAAAATGAAGGAGGCAGGATGTGGCAAATGAGTTTGTACCTTACTTTGCAATCTTAAAATAGCTGTGGGCATGAGGTTTTTTGCAACATGGCCTTCTACAAAAATGTGCCACCATAAACCTGTTGTTCCGTTAAAAAATAAATAATATGCTGCACAAATTTTGTTGCTGTCATGGGCTTGTCAAGTGGCCTTTTAAACCTCAAACGTTTAAGCGATGAAAAAAATCAGTCTTTCAAGAACACAAGAATGTGGTGGATCAGGCGAATGACCCATTTAGTCCAGCATCTTGTTCTCATAGTGGGCAACCAGATAAGCTGTGGGGAAGCAGCCAGCAGTATCTGTGCACAAGAACACTCTCCTCTCCTGTGGCTTTCAGCAACTGGTATTAGGAAGCATAGCGCTTGTGGCTAGTAGCCATTGATAGCCCTCTCCTCCATGAATCTTTTAAAGCCACCTAGATTGGTAAACATAACTGCCATCCTGTTCCATAACTGTTGCATAAAGAAGTACTTTATTTTACACACATTTCTTAGTGGTTTTTGCTGCATCAGACTAACCAGTATCCCCTCTAAAATTATCTGAAGAAGTGTGCATCTGAAGTGTGTATCTGAAGAAGTATGCATGCACCCGAAAGCTCATACCAAGAACAAACTTAGTTGGTCTCTAAGGTGCTACTGGAAGGAATTTTTTTATTCTTTATTTTGTTTTGACTATGACAGGCCAACAAGGCTATCTACCTGTAACTGGAGCTATGGAAGGCACCACATTGAGCCGCATGAAATGGAAGTCCATCAACCTCACCAAGAGGTATCTGAAGAAGTGTGCATGCACCCGAAAGCTCATACCAAGAACAAACTTAGTTGGTCTCTAAGGTGCTACTGGAAGGAATTTTTTTTATTTTTTATTTTGTTTTGTCCCTCTAAAAATGATATTGGCATTTTTGATGCTTTCTGAGTTCAAGCAGGAGGCTTTTGTCTTAAGTTTGCATACAATTGGACTCTGTTCTGAATCATGATGGTGGACCAGTTTCCAAAACCACTGATTTTAACCACTGATTTTCAAAACAGTGATTCTTTTACTTCTTAGAATTCCTGAGCAGGATTGGGTCTGAGGCTGCTTAGTGACCTATAAATTACATCTTGGTAATTTCTTGAAAAGTTAAAAAGTATGGTTTTAATATATTATTTAAAGTTATAGTGGTTCTGTTATTGTACTGGTTGAACCTACCAACATGCTCTCCACACTGTTAGAAATTATTCTTAACAGTTTAATAATTCATTACAAGAAGGAAGGCTTTAAATGCGGGTTTATGGAATATAATATGAAGACAGTTGTAGTGCAATACACCCTTGCTTCAGGCCAGCCAAAGCACCAATCTTCTAACTGGCTCCCTAAGGTCAAAGAATCAGCAAGGGCAAGGACCGTAAAGTGTGACAGGCTTTTAAGTGTCCTTAAAAGGGCAATGTTCTCCAATTGTTACATGCTCTGCATATACTGTAAAATAGTCCTAGAATCGTGGAACTGTAGAGCTGAAAGAGACCCAAGGGTCATAACCTAGCTCCCTGCAATGCAGAAATCCCAGCTAAAGAATCCCCCTGACATGACCATCCAACCTCTGTTTTTAAAACATCCAACGAAGGAGGACCCACTACATCCTTAAGGGAGTCTGTGCCACTGTACAGGACAGCTCTTACGGCTAAAAGGGACTGCCTTCTTTTCCTGTTAGTGCGTGCTTTTGTAGAAGCAAGCACTGCTTTTTCTGTCGTGGGCTTCTGCTCCCCCTGCTTAACCTTTGCTAGAGCCACAGCAGTACACTCTCAAACACCCTTATTCAGGAGAAGGTTACATAGCCCTCAGCCTTTCCAGAGCCCCAGGCCAGGAACCGACCTCCTTAACTCCAATGTGCATTTGGAGGTTTATTTTAGTATCAGGGCCAGCAGAAGGCATTTTTTTTTTTTTTAAATAATTTTTATTAAGTTTTACGACATAAAACCACATATAAACAACTACAATAACATACAAAAAAAGAAAAAACAAACATAAAAATACACAACAACCAAAATAACTTCTGTCTCAATCTAATTTCTTATCTTGTTAAATGGACTTCCTCCGCCTCCCACCACTGCGTTTCTTATTCCTAGTATATGTTCACAGATACTTATCATTATCTTCTTTATATCAATGATTAACTCTAATACTTTAAATCTTGTCCTTGATTTGTTTGCTCTTTATCTTAAACTTATATTCTATCTTAAACTATGTTTAGCAATATAATTCCCAACAACTCTTATCTTATACTCAGCTATAACAATAACAACTAACTTCAACTTTATCTAGTTTCTAATTTTGCAACACTTATTAATATAAGTCTTAAATTTCTTCCATTCCTGTTCGGTCGCCTCTTCCCTCTGGTCTCGGAGTCTCGAGGTCAGCTCAGCAAGTTCCATGTATTCCATCATTTTCATCTGCCATTCCTCCAATTTTGGTAAGTCCTTCGTTTTCCAGTATTTAGCAATCAGAATTCTAGCTGCTGTGGTGGCATACATAAAGAAAGTGTGGTCTGCTCTAGGTATTTCGTGGTTGACCATTCCAAGCAGAAATGCCTCTGGTTTCTTGGTGAATGTGTTTTTCAACACCTTTTTAATTTCATTATAGATTGTCTCCCAGAAGGCACTCGTGCTCGGGCAGGTCCACCACATATGATAAAATGTTCCATCTGCCTTTCCACACTTCCAGCATTTATTGTCATGCAGATGATAGATTTTTGCTAGCTTGACTGGGGTTAGATACCATCTATATATCATTTTCATTATGTTCTCTTTCAACAAAGTACATGCTGTAAAATTAATACCTTTTCTCCATAGTCTCTCCCAGTCCGCCATCATAATATTATGTCCCACATCTCTAGCCCACTCTATCATTGCCGATTTAACCAGCTCATCTTGTGTATGCCATTCGAGCAGCAATTGGTACATTCTGGATAAATTTTGGGTTTTTGGCTCTAATAACTCCGTTTCCAACTTCGACTTTTCCAACTGGAAGCCAAGTTTTTTGTCCATTTTAAAAAGTTCATTAATCTGATGGTACTGCAGCCAATTCGTGACTTTATCTCTCATTTGTTCGTAGGGTTTCAACCTGACGCTTTCTCCTTCTTGCACAAGGATGTCCATGTATCTAGGCCAGTTTCCTTTCGAAAAAGGTCTTTTATCGGCCTTTGCTTCTAGTGGGGATATCCATCTAGGTGTTTTCTTTTCTAACAAATCTTTATATTTCATCCACACTCTAAACAATGATTTCCTGACTATATGTTGTTTAAAGCCCCTGTGGGCCTTAACTTTTTCGTACCATAGATATGCATGCCATCCAAACACATTATCACATCCTTCCAGATCTAACACATCAGTATTTTCTAGAAGGAACCAATCCTTCAGCCAGCAGAAGGCTGCAGCTTCAAAATATATTCTCAAATCCGGCAGGGAAAAGCCCCCTCTTTTTTTATCATCTGTCAAAATCTTAAATTTAATTCTGGGTTTTTTCCCCTGCCATACAAATTTAGAGATTACCTTCTGCCAGCTTTGGAAGGGCTCCATTCTATCCACTATTGGCAATGCCTGGAACAAGAAAAGTAACTTAGGCAATACATTCATCTTAATCACCGCAATCCGGCCCAACAGGGACAATTTCAATCTAGTCCATATTTCCAGGTCTCTCTTAATTTCAGACCATACTTTTTCATAATTGTTTTTGTATAAATTCGAATTTTTGATAGTCATATTCACTCCTAGATACTTAACTTTCTTAACGAATGTAAGTCCTGTTTTTTCCTGTATACTCTCTTTTTCTTCTTGCGTCAGGTTTTTCCCTAATACTTTAGTCTTGGCTTTATTCAATTTAAAACCAGCTACCTGTCCAAAGTCTTGTATAATGTCCAGCGCCCTAATTGCACTGGATTCAGGTTCTTCCAGGGTCAACACCAAATCATCTGCAAAGGCTTTAAGTTTATATTCCTTGGCTCCTACTCTCACACCCTTAACTTTTTCATCCTTTCTAAGCATGTTCAGAAGGACTTCGAGGACCGTTATAAACAATAGTGGGGACAGTGGGCACCCCTGTCTTGTTCCTTTTTCAATCCAAATTTCTTCTGATACTACATTATTCACTATTATCTTGGCTCTTTGTTCAGTATATATTGCTTCCAAACCATTCAAGAAACCCCCTCCCACCTCCATTTCTCCAAAGTTTTTCTTCATGAAGTTCCAAGATACATTATCAAAGGCCTTTTCGGCATCAATGAACATCAAAATTGCTTTCGAATTTCTTTCTGGTTCTAACTTTTCTAGAATATCCACAATGTTCCTTATGTTGCCATTTAGATGTCTTTCTGGCAAAAAGCCTGCTTGGTCCTTGTGGATAATCTCCATTAATACTTTCTTCAATCTACTGGCCATTATATTTGCAAAGATTTTGTAATCCACATTTAGGAGGGAGATTGGTCTGTAATTTTTCATCTGAGTAGCATCAGTATCTTGCTTAGGTATTAGAGTTATATATGCATCTTTCCATGATTCAGGTGCCTTACTTCCCGTCAAAATTTCATTGCAAACTTCCATCAACGGCTGTATTAGCCAATCCTTTAATTCCTTATAATATTTTGCAGTAAGTCCATCCGGTCCAGGTGCCTTTTCTAATTTCATCTGTCCGATCGCTGCTTCTATTTCAGATCTTGTTACAGGGTGGTTGAGTAGGGCCTTTTTTTCTTCTGGGATTTTATGCAAACCGTTCTCTTTTACAAACTGCTCAATCAAGTTTTGATTGTGATTATTTTCTTTGTACAGCTTTTTGTAAAATTTCTGAAAATTTTTCCTGATCTCCACAGGGTTCTCCACGGTTCTTCCGTCAATTATCAAACTCGTTATCGTGTTTTGTTTCTGTCTCTTCTTCAATTGCCACGCCAGCAACTTGCCACATTTATTTGCAGACTCAAAGGTTCTTTGATTCATCATTTTAACTTTCCACTCAATCTCCTGGTTGGTAAGCTGAGAAAATTCCGCCTGTAAATATTTAATTTCTTTCCAGCAGAAGGCATTTTGGTGCCTGAGGTGAACCCCAAAATGGCATCCCCCACCCACCACGGAAGAAAGGGTGAGTGAAGATCAGGAACAAGGGAGGAATAAATACTGACATCAGGATCTGCTGCCCCTGTGGGTTCTGCCACCCGAGGCGGTTGCCACACTTTGCCTCATGGGCGGGCCAGCCTGCTTAGTATTACTGTTACCGTGTGTACTAGTTTTGAAGACAGGAGTGCCTGGCGTGCTCTGGTCCATGGGGTCACGAAGAATCGGACACGACTAAACAACAACAGTACTTGTTTTGTGGCAGAGCTGATGTAGCAAGCCACTTTTAGATAACGGCCCGCGCGACCCAGTAGCGGGTCTAGTGACCTCCACCAGTCGCAAGACAAACGCAGTATAGCCCGTCTTAGCCACCTGTTCGAAAGAAAAACATTGCCCCTTTAAGAAGCCGGCACGACCGACGAAGGCGGTCCTACAGTGTATCCCTTTTTGCTCCTACTCGAACGTTCTGTCCCCATTCGCACCTTCCCTGACCTGCTGCTGATCGAACGTTTCGTTCCATTCACATTTTTTTCTCATTTTCGGCGTTCCGCTGATCGGACGTTCCATCCCCATTCACACTCTCCCACCCCCAGACCCGGGAGTCCTCGTTTCTATAGCAGCCGCTTCCAAGTTGTCGCTGGGTCGCTTCCGCCAACCGGAGCGGATGAAATGAGGCGATTCTGCAGCGGCAGCCGGTGGCTGGTGCCGGCGGCCTCCCTGGCTCTCGGGTTGGGCTTGGGCGCCGGCTTGTCCAAGAGGCAGCCGAGCCAACTGGGAGCGGAGGCCGAGGGACTCCTCTCACGGCTGCCGGTCGTGCCGGTGGTTGCCGCCGCCACCACAACTTCGGATTTGGCTGGCCGAGGCGGCGTTGGCGACTCGGGGGATCTGGCCAAGTACGGCTTGCCGGGGCTGTCCCTACTGCGGACCCGGGAGTCCTACGTGCTGTGCTACGACCCGCGGGCTCGTAGCGCCCTCTGGGTGGTGGAACAGCTAAACCCGGCCACGCTGAGCGGCTCCTCGGACCGCGCTGCCTGCGACTTCCGTTCCGACGACTCGATTCACGAGTACCACCGCGCCACCAACGCGGATTACCGGGGCAGCGGCTTTGACCGAGGACACTTGGCGGCCGCCGCCAACCACCGCTGGAGCCAGAAGGCCATGGGGGACACGTTCTACTTGAGCAACGTCGCCCCCCAGGTAAGGGAGAGTGTATTGGATTGGCTTGTCTGACTCTGAAGGCAGCGAGCGAGCTACGTTCCCCGGGCTGGTCCCTCTATTAATGGTTAGTCGGCTGGTCTTGTTCTCCACCCCCCCAGCTGTGGCAAATGCACTCTGCATAGCCTCAGATGCACTTCTTAATTTGATATCGAGGAAATAAAGAGAACGCCATGCCTGTCAATGAGACCAAAGGCAGACCTACATTTGGGGGCCCCTGAAGCTTTAATTGTTATGGGGGCCCCTTTGCAAGCAACAACTATGTCTGGGTAGCTATTGTTAGTTTCTTCAATGGGATCTAGTTCAGTGCTGTCTACTCTGACTGCCAGCAGCTTCTTTGGGGCTTCAAGCAAGGGACACTCCCAGCCTTTCCCAGGATTGAACCTGGGACCTTCTGCATGCCAGACAGGTGCTCTAACAACTGAGCTACAGCTCCCCCCCCCCACTCTTACCACCTTGTGGTTCTGCAACATTTGGGCCACACTTAGCCTTTTAACTGCTTCATTATCGTCCTCACTTCAGCTACTGAACACAACATTTATTTTGCTTCTAGAATCCTCACCTGAATCAGAATGCCTGGAATAACCTGGAGAAATACTGCAGGAGCTTAACTAAATACAACAAGAATGTTTATGTCTGTACGGGACCACTTTTTCTACCCAGGTAATTAAGAAAAACCAAAACAACTTACAAACTTTCCCCTCTGGTTTACTCTGCCAACAGCCCCCACCCCGCAATCACAGTTATTATTTTATGAAATAATAAAATAAAAATTTTGTTAAATAAAAATCACAATATTGTTCAATATTTTTGTAAAAGGGGTGCTGGAATTCCCCCACATAATGGCTTCTAACCCCCCCCCCCTGATTTCCCCATACAGGATGGAGGCAGATGGGAATATGTATGTGAAATACCAGGTGATTGGAAAAAGCCATGTGGCCGTCCCCACACACTTCTTCAAGGTGCTCATCCTGGAGAAGTCAAGTGGGGAGATTGAGTTGCGCTCCTACGTCATGCCAAACAGCCCCGTCAATGATAAGATCCCTCTGGAGAATTTCCTGGTCCCCATCGAGAGCATCGAGCGGGCCTCCGGCCTCCTCTTCGTCCCCAACATCCTCAAGAGGACTAGCAAGTTGAAAGCAATCTCTGCTGGAAGCAACTTGAAAGCAATCACAGCTGGAAGCACCACCTAAGAAAGTGATTCCTGAGACCTTGCAAACAGACACTTGCCAGGTGGTAGGATCTGCCCAAGCAGTCAGTAGCTATCCTAGCTCAAACAAGCAACTCTCTCTTTCTCAGTGCTCTCAAAGAACAGTACCTGCTTCTCTCTAAGGACAAGAAACAGTGATGGCCACCAACTTGCATTGCTTTCCTCTGCATGTGTTGTAAAGGGAAACTAGGGGTAGATGGGGCTTGTCAACCTGGGAAGGGAACCCATCTAAGAGAAGGAATCTCTGCTGCCTTGCGGGATGTCTTCGAGAGAAGAAAATGCTAAGGAGTAAACTCTACACAAATCCAGAGTATGCCTCCTCCTGGCAACTCCTGCAGCCAAGCTGGTACCAAACATATTGCTCTGCCTTCCTTTGAACCACACTAGCAAGGCCAAGATGGGGGTCTTGCCATCTGGGCAGCCCAGGAGGTCACTCCGGTGCTGCTTAAGCAACACAAACAATGCGGGAGGCAGCAATTATGAGTTACTGGTCTCTGCAGCCACATCGGGCGCTGTGAGTCTCCAATAGTAATGACTTCACCCCTGGAGGTGCCATCCATTGTATTTTGAGAAAGATGGGAGGCCAATAACAAGTTTTCCTAAAAACCACTTGAGCTAAAAGCCACTTCTGCAGTTTCCCCTCCTGCTTACTTTCTCACCAGAAGCTCCCCCACTCCCCAAGATGGTGTCAGCAAGGGCACAGGGCCTTATCGGTTGTGGCTTCTCAGCTGTGGAATTTTCCTCCCCAGTGAGGTCTGCCTGCCACCATCATTAACATTATTTTGGCGTCAGATGAAAACTGCTCTTTCCTAGACATTTGCAGGATTAGGATGATTTTGTTGTCTGTTGATGGTACATTTTTTGCTGCTGTTTTATAGGATGTATTTGTTCTGATTTTGCTTGACGCTATTAAAAATTATGCAAGTTCACTTGGAGGCTCATGTGATAAGTGACTAATACACTGAAGTAGTATGATTATTATCATCACCATCATCATCATCGGAAATAGTTAATAGGGGGGGAAATCAATAAAGGCTTGTATCCAATGCTAGTCTTACTCTGAGTAGACCCATTAAAAACACTGGTCATGGCTAACCTAGATTGATTAATTTCAGCGGGTCTGTGCTGGATGATCTTAGTTGGATACAACCCAGTATTTAGCAGGAGAGAACATTGATTTTCTGTCTGCCTGTAACAACTAGCCAAGTCTAAGAGCTGCCTGAACCCCTGGTCAACACCTATTATTGGGGGGATGGCGGTCATCCACACCTAATATTCTCCCCACTGCAGGGGTTGTGCAGAGGGAAGCTGCAGGTTATGGAGGCGGCTGTATTAAACTGCCAACTAGCAATTTTATTGATTAGTGAGATAGGTTTCCCCCCGTCTGAAGCTTGAGAAAAGCTATGCGAGTTGAAATTTCATGTAAATGTGTGCACGCACACAGTTCACAACAGTGGTTCCTAAACTTTGTTCGGGCCAGCACCCCACCATTTGCTTCCATTAACTCATCCCTGGTGCCCCCTTGCCTATAAAAAGTGAACAGTTTTCACAACCCACTAAGGAAGATAATAACACAACAAAACAGTATATTCCTCATACCTTAAGAGGATCATACTGGCATTTGTAGCGAGGGTGTAGTTATGTACACAAATTCTGGAAGCAGGTTGTAATGGAGATTAGTATTAATGTTGGCACACAGGTCACATTGGATGCTAAGCTATAGCTGTTTTTGATGCTGCCAAGGCTGACCTTATTTGTCAACAAATAATTCTGTATCTGTTGGTTGCCACTCATCTAGTGATCTCATCTAGTGATCTAGTGGGATGACACACTGTTTATTCTATGGATGTATGGTTTTAAAAAGTCACTGCCATTTCTGAAAACTGACTCATTAAATACATGCCGCCAGGGGTGATGCAGACACCTCTGACTTTGCTTCTGCTTGGGGGGCCATTTGTGATTTATATAACCAAATCTAATCTAACGGTTGGCATATTCCCACCAAATAGGAATTGGTTTGGCAAAATTAATGAATGTTCAATATGTTTGCTAGAAATATGAACCTTACATTCCAGTATGAAATATATCTTACATCATTCTTTCTTTCCAAGCTTTCTGTGATTATTAGTTTATTATCTTGTAATTTTATTCTTCCTGTGTTCATTGCAGTTTTTAACTACAGGTAGGGTGAATCTACATAATCAGAAGCCCTTTGCAACTTTCTTATCCATTAGGGCTGCTTGCTTTTAAGGAAAGTGCTGCTGCTGCTGTGATACTTTGTATGTATAAAATCACAGAATTGTAAAGTTGGAAGATACCTTCCAAGGGTCATCTAGTCCAACCCCCTCCAATGCAGGAACCTCAACTAGATCACACATGACGGATGGCCATCCAACCTCTGCTTAAAAACCTCCAATGAAGGAGAGTCCACCACCTTCCAAGGGTGTCCACTGCACTGTCAAACAGCATTTACTGTCATAAAGTTACTGCTCATGGTTAGTTTTAATCTCCTTTATTGTAACTTGAATCCATTGGTTCAAGTCCTATCCTCCAGAGCAGGAGAAAACAAGCTTGCTTCATCCTCCATGTGACAGCCCTTGAGATATTTGAAGATGGCTATCATGTCTCCTCTCCTCTTTTCTAAACATCCCCACCTCCTTCAACCATTCCTCATAAGTCTTGATTTCCAGACCCTTGATCATCTTGGTCGCCCTCCTCTGCACACGTTCCAGCTTGTCAATATTCTTCTTAAATTGTGACGCCCAGAACTGGACACAGTATTTATTCCAGGTGTGGTCTGACCAAGGCCAGTACTATGGCTTCCCATGATCAGGACACTAGACTTCTGTTGATGCAGCCTAGAGTAGCATTCGCTTTTTTTGCTGCTGCATCACACTGTTGACTCATGTTCAGCTTATGGTCTAATAAGATCCCAGATCCTTTTCACATATACTACTGGCAAGCCACGTGTATGTGATCATTTATATGTATATATTTTACTTCTATTAATGCTTAATGGTTTAAATAATTTTTAAAAATGCAAAAACTACCCCCCCAAAAAAACCCTGCACAAAACTGAATTAAAACTATTTAATTCAACAAAATTAATGAACTTGATCCAGTGATACCAGCTTTTTAACATCTGATAGTCCTTTTCGCTCTGCTAAGTAATCCCACTGCCCCCCACCAGTGGGCAGTATTGTCCACTTTGGGAACCACTGGTTTTCACCTTAAAATTTTTGGCCGTTTCTTTGTCAAGATACTCCTGGAATATCACATTAGGTCATACACTTGACACGTTTCTTCTCAAACTGTAGGTTGCTTGGGGCGGGGGGAGATCAGATTCCTAGCAGTCTTAATTTTGTGGATAAAGTTGTTGCTCCTGTGTTCAACGTGAATGTGGTTGCAACACATTGCATTTGGGCTGGAGGGCATCATCCCCCAGTCAATCGCAACACTTAGGTCTTCACTGTTTCTCCAAAGTTTGAAGCAGATGCCTCCTTCTAAGAAGTGGCAGATGAACTAGACGGGCCAATCTCAAAGCCCTTCCCACTTCCCCCCTATGTTTGTGTCTGGCTGTTCTCCAACCTATGGGTAGGCAAACTAAGGCCCGGGGGCCAGATTTGGCCCAATCACCTTCTAAATCCGGCCCGCAGACGGTCTGGGAATCAGCGTGTTTTTACATGAGGCAGCCCTGTTTAGGCAAGTTTTTAGTGTGTAACATTTTAATGTATTTTTAATCTTTGTTGGAAGCAGCCCAGAGTGGCTGGGGAAACCTAGCCAGATGGGCGGGATACAAATAATAAATTATTTATTTAAAATGCATCTCTGGATTATTTGTGGGGCATAGGAATTCGTTCGTATTTTTTTTCAAAATATAGTCCAACCCCCAACAAGGTCTGAGGGACAGTGGACCGGCCCCCTGATGAAAAAGTTTGCTGACCCCTGCTCCAACCTGTTCCGCTCTCAATCATCCAGTGGCAGCAGGGAGGTGAGTTTCCTGACCTCCCACCAGAGAGAGAAGATAGTCCTGCTTCACATTCTGGTGTTAAGTTGGCTGGGAGAGGTAAAGATTGATGATGGTCTGCCCATGTTGGATGCTTGAGTTTCTGTTTCTGTTCAGAAGCTGCTGACTTTCTTCACTGCTTCTTCGATCCGAGGTCTCAGCACCGACAGAGAGATGAGAATTGCTTCCTAGAAAGGGAACCCAAAAAAGAAATTTATGGCCACTGTGAGAAGAGGATGCTAGACTGAGATGGGCTGTTGGCCTAACCCAGCAGATTCTTCTTTTATATGGGTGCAGGAGGCCACCATAAGGAACAAAGAAAGAGCCTGGCTGTCGGACTGGGCACCTATCAGCATCGATGCTCCAATGAAAAGCCTGCAAGCAAGACCTGAGCACAGCAGTAACAGCAACTCTTCCCCTGTTGTGATTTCCAGCATATTGACTCTGACAATGGAGGGAGAACATAGTCACTGTGACTAGTAACCATTAGCCTCCATGAACTGGCCTCATCCTTTAAAAAAAAAAAAAACCTCACCTCGGTCCTGATGGTGCGGCTGCCCTGCCCCGGACAGGTGTTCAAATAAAAGTCAAACAAGGTGCTTGGATCTGTGACCTCCAGGTTCAGGTCCATGTCCACGCTTGCCTCCAGGCCTTGCAAGCCTCCGAAAACTATCAAAGCATGTCTGGGAGACAGAAGAAATGGTAAAGCAGGTTTACAGGATGTAGAGAGACGATTCTAGTCCCCATAAAACCTGGTAGGATTGTAAAGGTGTACCTGAAAGGAGGCAGAGTTGCCTGGTCCACAGAGGCCCCTCGCTCAGAGGTTCCAATGGAGAGATCGTAGCCTTCTTTATATGGGGACTCAGCAAACACAGCACCTGACCAGCAGAAGACAAATGTTAGGCAATGCAGGAAACCTGCGGTTCTCCAAATTATTTTTATTAAATTTATAAACCACTTAATGCCACTTAAATTTATAAATCACTTAATGGCTTCTAAGCAATTTAAGCCTAAGATCATACATTTCCCCAAAGAATGCTGGGAACTGGGAATGTGGGAACTGTCATCTAGTTTATTTCATAACATTTATACACCACTTAATTGTAAATAAAATTTAAAAAATCCCTCCAGTAGCACCTTAAGAGACCAGCTAAGTTTGTTCTTGGTATGAGCTTTCGTGTGCATGCACACTTCTTCAGATACACTGAAACAGAAGTCACCAGACCCTTATATATAGTAAGAGGGTGGGGAGGGGTATTACTCAGAAGGGTGGTGGGAATGGGTGATTGGCTGATAGGTGTGGTAAACCTGTTGACGACTGTTAACGACTGCAATTGGTCTTGCAGGAAAAAGCAATGGGTGAGATGGCTAAAAATAGCTTTATCATGTATAATGAGATAAGAATCTATTCAGACCAGGTCTCTCCATGGTTTTAAATTTGGTAATAAGTTGCAATTCAGCAACTTCTTTTTAAGGATAAATGGACATAAATCTGACAACAGGAATCACAAGACAGAGAAACCAGTAGGAGAACACTTCAGTCTCCCAGGACTTTCTATACAAGATCTCAAAGTAGCTGTCTTATTACAAAAGAAATTCAGAAATAGACTGGAAAGAGAAGTTGCTGAATTGCAACTCATTACCAAACTTAAAACCATGGAGAGACCTGGTCTGAATAGAGACATTGTATTCTTATCTCATTATACACAACTAGTAAATTAAGCCTGTTACGCAAAACAGGCGCTAGAAAGCTCTCTCAGGAGCCCTGCGTCCCTGAGGGGGAAAAGGAGAGAGACGGAGACAGAGACGGAGCCCCCTTTCCGGGACGCAGCGCTCAGCTCCCCGCACTCAGGCGCTCTCCCTCCCTCGCCGGCCGCCGCCTGGATCCGCTCCTCCCGCCCTGCGTATCGGGCGGCCAGAGGGCTGCGGCCAGGGGCGCTACGCGCCCCCGCCGCCACAGCGGCTTGCCCCGCGGCTTGCGGGAGTATCGGGTGGCCAGAGGGCTGCGGGCAGGGGCGCTACGCGCCCCCGCCGCCACAGCGGCTTGCCCCGCGGCTTGCGGGAGTATCGGGCGGCCAGAGGGCTGCCGCGCATCCCACCGGAGCCGCAGCCAGAGCCTGCCGAGCGGGGGCAGCCTTGGAGGTGGCGGCAGCGGGTGAGCGCAGGCGGACAGGGGCACCCCGGCAGCGCGCTAAGATGGCCGACAGGAGGAGGCTGCGGGCAGAGGCGCTTCGCGCCTCTGCCCGCGCTCCTATTGGTCTGTGTCCTCCGCGCAGGCGCACTTCCGATTTCCTCTGACGGACGGAAAGTGGTACGGAGGGACACAGGCTCTTTATTATATAGGATAAATGTATAATGAGCCATCCCACCCCTTGCTTTTTCCTATAAGACCAATTGCCATCGTTAACAGTCCTCAACAGGTTTACCACACCTATCAGCCAATCACCCATTCCCACCACCCTTCTGAGTAATAAGCCCTCCCCACCCTCTGGTGGTCTGGTGACTTCTGTTTCAGTGTATCTGAAGAAGTGTGCATGCACACGAAAGCTCATACCAAGAACAAACTTAGTTGGTCTCTAAGGTGCTACTGGGAGGAATTTTTTTATTTTGTTTCCACTATGGCAGACCAACACGGCTACCTACTTGTAACTTAATTGTAAATAATAATGAAAAATCTCAATGCAGTTTACAAAAAAGATGATAAAAGAAAATCATCAATAAGAACAGCAATATTTCCAGGCTTTCAGAAAATCAAAATATCAATAGACATAAAACAGATTAAAACTCCCACTAACTTCTAAGCATCTGGGTACACTTGTCTAACTAAAAATGCTTTTAGCAGGCACTGAAAAGAGTGCAATGGTGTTGCACGCCTGATTTCAATAGGCAGGGGGTTCCGAAGGGTAGGTGCTGCCACACTAAAAGATCATTTTTTTACAGCTGCAGAGCAGTTATAATGTGGGACCTGTAATAGTGCCTGTTCCCCCAATCAAAGCTGCTGAGTGGGCGTAATGAGGTAAGGCAATCTTAAGTATATAAAGCCAGTTGTTAAAGGCTTTATATACTTAATCGTAACAGTTTGTTATAGGATCTTTTTAAAAGGTAGGCATGTACACTTACTCAGACAGGATGCCAAGCGGACGCTGTAGCCCCAGTAGAGCCCAGAAGCAGTTCGGGGCTGATGCGATGAAACGACCACCCCCTTCTGTGTTTTGCTCTCTAGGGAAGAAAGTGGGGGGTTAACAGGGCTGACTGACACACAAGAACCCAGGTTTTTGTTGGGCTGCAAATGGGCAATCTGCCTCCCAGCTGCACGGGAAAAGGAGAGGGGTTCTTGCAAATTATGACTTAAAACTTCTCATGACTCTTGAAATCATGAAGCTCAGGGAAATGTTATGAAAAGGAGATTTTGCCCCCCATATCCAAATTTGAACAACCTGAGTGCAGTGGTAGAGGTGGGGCATTCAGCATTTGGGCCAAGGTGTGGGGTCAATTACGCTACCTGGGTTTTGCTGTGGGTTGAGACGCACTGTAACACGAAGGCCTGCCTCCAGCTGCTTATCAATCTGTACCTCCTGTAGGAAGAGAACATTGGCTTGGGATGCGGCGGATCTCAGGCCTGCTGAATGCACAGCCAGGCAAGGGTGCAATATAAGCTACAGGGGTCAGCTGACAACACAGTGTAGTGGTTAGGGTGTCGGACTAGGACCTGGTAGACCAGGGCTCAAAGCCCCACTGGGCCATTAAGTGCACTGGGTAGTCTTGGGTGGGTCACTGTCCCACCTCACAGGGCTGTTGTGGGGATTAAATGAGAAGAACCATATTCTCCTTGGAGAAAAAGGTGGGATAGAAATGCAACAAATAAATAAATATGAGTAGTTACAGTTTCACATCTATTGCTCTGTCCCCTTTTTGGTCTTTGGCCACATCCCTCACTGGCAAGTGCCCCCCCCCCCGGCAGTTATCCTTGATGGAATGCAGCCCTAGGGCTGGGAAAGGTCCCATCTCCCCCTGATCCGCAGGGACATCCTGCTTGCCTCTGCGGAGCTCACTCGCTCCATCAAGGATGGAGATTGGTTAAGGATCATGGAGGGGTAAAAGTAGGACCCCTTTAAGGTGCAGCAGCAGGACAGGTGAGGGTTTACCTTTTGCATTCCACAGTTCACAAAGGATCCCCGGCCAGGCTTGGTGGGCCGTGACAAAACCACTCCTTCCCGATACTCCGATTCCTCACTCATCCGCACGTGGTGGGGGCTGTCTAAGGGGTTTAAGAGCCCTGAAACAACATGTCCAAGGTGAGTAATATGGAGTCACCCCCACCCTCACCCTCCAATGCAAAACAAGCGGTAACACTGCTTTTCACATGTGCAGATGTGTGCTGTCCCTACCCACTAAAAAGCAACAACCCAAGACAGGACTAATTAATTACTCTGAGGTTCAGTTCACATTGTTCACCTTCTGGCATCCACTGGAGACCAAACAATTCCTCTAAGTCTTTCGGGGTGTGTGCGTGCTGATATACTCAGCTACTGATTTATTACAGGGAACCAATCAATTTAGTGTAAAGTTTATGTGCTCTTATTTTATTTTTTGAGGGACCTTATTGAGTGTATAATATTCGTTCATCTGACTGTGACCTGACCTGAGACTGGAAAATGTCATTGAACTCTGATAATGCCTTTTCATTAGGAAGAATGGGGGGGGGGGCAATGTCTGGTTTTTGACATTGTGACATATCACGGGCTAAACACTGAGATATACCAATATATAATGATGTCACTATGTAGACGTGAGACACACACAGAGAGAAGGGGGAAAGTAAGGAAGGAGGATTAAACAACAGGGCAAGGTTTATTATTATTATTATTATTATTATTATTAACAACTCAGAAGTAAATAACCCCATTTTATTTTTCCATGGGACGAGCAGTGGCTTCCAAGCGAGCCCTGGCTAGGGGCAGCAGCCCTTCAAAAGTCAGGCTTGGGCAGCAACATGGGGGAGGGGGGGGCTTTTAGGAGGTGGAGCCGAGAGGCTTCCTGCTCTCGCGAGGGCACTGGCAGCCCTTGGGTGTGAGGAGGCAGCTCTGCCAGCAGAGAGAGTCCAAAGTAGGAGAAATGCAGGGGAAAGGGGCTCCCAGCAAGAAGCCTGGAGGTGCTGTGACAGGTGTCTCCCTCAACCACCTACCAGCCTGGGTCTGCACTTAAAACAAGAAGCTCATGGTGTCTACATTACTGAGGAAAGTTCCCAGGTAGGCTTCTTTCTTCAGCACCTGCTCTTGTGGTTCACTGCCCCCTATAAGAGGCAGTGGAGAGCTGGGGAGGCAGAACAACAGGAGCAGCAGGAAGCATGAGCTTCACGGGATTTCTTTACATAGTGCATGCACACATTGTGATTCGAGATCTATGGCCACGTCAAATATCATGAAACTGTTTTGGAAACTGGTTTTGGATGATGTATCGATACATAAATCGTGTGTGTGTGTGTGTGTGTGTGTGTGTAGAAATGAGCCTACTATACAGAAGGTAAAATTGCATTAGTTGTTCTGCCTGCTTTTGCCTCCAGCTCTGTCTACCACTGGAATATGGCCCCCAGAATGTTGCCCGGAAGGGAATGTGGCCCTCCCATTGCTCTAGGCCTTACCTGCAAACTGGAGGTCCTGGTGTTTGGGGAAAAAAGACTTCCTAAGGTACCTGTCCAATAGAGGGAAAAAAATGCTTTTAGAAGGGCAAATGAGAAGAAGCAGCTTCCAATATTCAGCTGCAATAATGCTCAAATTATCCAGTGACGATAAAACAAAACACAGCAGCCAACAGAAAAATCAAGCCAGGTAGACCTAAGGCCCACAAGCAGAAGTGGAGTGCATTGTGAGATATACATGGGGCGAAGGGTCAAAATCTCCCCTTCATCCCATGAAGGACCTGCTGAGAGACATACAAGCCTGTCTAATCCCTGGGGCATTATTGTTCTCTCCCACCACCACCACCCACAGCAAATTCCAGTCCTCGACAATAAATATTGAGGAAGCATCAGTAGCGTAAAAGCCATTAAAGGCACTTTCCCAAGTTTTTGCAGAATGACTTACTGGGGACATTCCAGGTACTGCAGAATCCGGGCCAGCTGCACACAGGCCTGACCTCTCTTCTTGATCCCTTCAAATTCACCTTCTACCGTCCTGAAAAGATTGGGGGGGGGGAGAAAACAGTACAATCTTTGGAATTAAATTAAAACAAGTTAAACCCTGTTGGCTTTCTATAGGCCACTCAGACGCTGCTGCAGTGTGTCTTATTATAAGAGAGCATCTGCTGTCTTTGTGGTAACAGGTCCCCACTTTCATTCCCCACTGGCATCTCCAGGTAGGGCTGGGAAGGACCCTGCATGGAAATGATGCCAGCTAGCTGGGGTGGGGTGGGGTGGGGGAGCCTCATGAGCAACCAGGGTCCTTACTTTGAATCCTCCCCTTGCTCATCAAACACCACAATCTCGTCCACGCAGAAGATGACGCAGGCCCTGGCGATCTGCCCGGCAAGGTAAGTCCGCAACTCTGCCGACTGGGCGTTGCTGAGAATGGAGCCCGGAAGGGCGACACTGACTGTGTAGTTGCGTCCTAGGAAATAAGGAAGTTACTGTTTAGGAGAAGCAGTGCACAGTAAGCGTTCCTAGATTTCAGGAGGAGGGTTTTTGTTTGTTTACCCTTCGTACCCAGCTCAGTGGTTAGAGCATCAGCTTTGCATGCAGAAAGTCCCAGGTTACTTCCTTCCTCCATAGCAGCATGGACCAATCCTGTGCCCCCTCTAGATGCTTTGGAGTAGCATCAGTCGTGCTGGCTGGGGCTGATGGGAGTAGTCATCCAAAACATCTGGAGGTGGCTCCAGATTGGCAAAGGCTGCTCTGTAGCACATTCCAGGCAAAGTCCAGTTTCATTCCCATTCGTGGTTATCCGTTACCTTTATCTTCAATGGGCTTTGCCTCCTCTTGCTGCTTCTCTGCCACTTCCTGCATCATCTTCTTATCCAGTTTCCTCAACAGCTTCTGCTCCTTCCATTTCTTCTTCTCCTCCTTCTCTGAAAGAGAGGTGAGAACACAGAATGGACAATAAGTGAAATCCCTGAGAGTTAGCATTGGGGTTAAAACACGCAGAAGGCCCTGGACTAAGGTGTACTGGGAATAATCAAGCAAGGACTGTGCAGTGCTTTTCTCCCAGGATTCTCAGGCTTGGAATACTGCTGGGGTGCCAAGCTAAGCCAAAATGAGACACCCACTTGGGGAAAGCAGAAACACAAACTTGTTTTTCTTCGTGTACAGTTTGACAAAAATGTTGTGTTGCAAGGGGGTGGGGATTTGGAAAGCCAATAATGTACAGTTTGAAAACTGGTAAACTTAAGACACCATAAGCATATGTGTTTATTAGGCACTTAACTACAGGCAACGACAGGGGCAAGCCTCTACACACATTGTATAATGGGAGAATGAGCTTATTTTCTACACTAACGGCAAATGGCCCAAACCATATCAAAACACCCTCTTCTTTTGAGCTGGATGGAATGGCCTTTGGCCTGATCCAGCATGGCTCTTCCTATGTTATTTGGCAGGACAGATTCCCAGTGTTAACTTGCCAAAAATAAAAAATAAAGTCTGTGGGGGTGGGGAGAAGACCCAGGAACCCAAAGAGCATCCTTACTTTCCTGCTTCCATTTGCGCCAGTCCATTTTCCTGTCTTCTCCCTAGGAACGAGGCAAGTACACAGATCCCATTAGCTGCTTCAGCGGGATAGATGCCTTAAGGATGGTCACACAGGTAGTTCACATCACCCACTTCTGTTCAAGACACACACTCGATTCCAGGATCGATTGGCAGTTATGTATCCATAATAATGCATTGTTATCATTATTAATTGCCCACCCTTCTCTGTAAGGTCCCTGGGATACAACCTAAGAAAGAATCTGGCTGTTGGATCAGGCCGAAGGCCCATTTAGTCCAGCATCTTATAATCAAATAATAATCACCATCAGATAATTAGCATCTTAACCAGATGCCCCACTGAGAAGCCCACAATGGGTCCCATCTTGTGGGTAAAAGATGGGCACCTCTACCCATGAGCATCCAGAGGTGCTTGGCAAGCCCTGGGTTAGACTCATCTCTCTGCCTGGTGTTTGTGGAACATCTGGAGGGCACCAAGAAGGAGAATGGGTCCGGGTGAGGAACTGGTATTAGATTAAAGTCTGTGGCTAAACCAAAAATGACAGCTGAGTGAAACCTCCATGGCCCAACCCTGCGTACCTGAAGTTGTTGGGAAGGGTGTGACTTTACCTCGCCCTCTCAAAGGGTCTCATTTTCTCCCACCACCACCACCATTTAAAAGAGGTGCTCCCTCCTCCAAAATAACAAGGCGTCCCCCGCGCTCCTCAAGCATCAGCGCCATCTCCTTATTCACCCCAAGCGTGGCCCCGATTTCCCACCCTCCAAGAAGGCTGAGCCCTCTCACCTTCCCCCGCGTAAATGCCCAAGCTGAACATAACGCACAGCAGCCTCTTCCTTCCACCCCCTGGATCCCACGTGTACCTCCCGTAAGCGCTTCGCTTGGCTTTTCTCCGCCATGTTTCCACTCGCCCAATCACCATCCTACAGCTTGGGGGCGGGGCCAGTATTATCCCACGACCGCTGATTGGGCGAGACAGGGAGGGGCCACAGAGCTATGAAACAAGTAAGAGAGGGCTTCTCCCTGTATAGATTTGTCACTTCTTGGTTCATACTGAGAGGTTTTTTTTTGCGTGTGTTTGTTAAATCGTCTCTTAACCCTTTCGCGTTCGACCCTCAATTCCTGGTGAAAGATTGGAGAGGGGAAAAGGGAATTTTATAAGGCTGGAAAGGGCTGAATTTCCCCAGATCTTAACGTCAAACGCTAATATCTCATTCCCAACAAAGGTGTGTTGTGCGTGTGTGTGAAGCGTATCTCCAGTTGTGTTCCTGCAGGGTTTAGTGATAGTTCGTCTTGCTGACAATATTAAGTGCCCAATTAGTTATTTGTCTAATCAGGACAGAAACCGAGCAGAAAAACCCTTCTGCGGGAAAGGACAGTGACACATCTGGAAGGGAAGGCAGGATTAATCACGCTCTCACTTATTCCTCGGAAAGTTTATCCTCCTCCCTAGCAGGTTTAAAAGATGAAGAATCAGAGTCACACAGTTCTCTTTCTTCCCTTCAGAAGCTGAGCATTAGCAGCAGCAGCGGCACATTTCCGTGATGACAGGAGAAGTGTTACTGGAAGAGAGGGAGAAAGGAGACCTCACAGAACTGCTGCACGTGGTTGGATCTCCTGTTATGTTTTGTGGAGGGTGCTAACCTTTTCTCATGGGCAGAAGCAGCCTGTTCCTGGCTAAACATACATCAGATTACACTCCCAAACACACAAGTTCAGGCGTTACACAGCCCAAATATCTTTTAAACAATTTCTGGACACGACTAGCCTAGTAGGGAATTGTTTTTCAAATATATAAAATTCTCACACAATTGGCTTTCATTTCCCTTGTGACATTATGATTAAAATGGGAGAAAGACCCTGCAGAGAAAGTAGATGAACAACTTTGGAATAGCTTGCCAGGTTCCACCTCAGTCAAGACCTTAGAAAACACTTAAAAAATAGCACACTGCTCATACATGTGTCTGGTCCGATTGAATAAAAAATTCAAAACTTTGATGACAGGAATGCCATTTGCCTGGGTCTCTAATATATATGCAGTGGCCTTGCCACAAAATTATTTCCTTCTGGTATTTCCCCCCCCCCCGAACAATTAATCAAATGACAAAACAGCTTGGTTGGACCCAAAATTGGTTTTATTCTCCCCAGACTCAAAATGCAACTGGTAGAGATCTTATCCTCCATTCACTAACAGCAGCTAAATTAGTGGCAGTCAAAATTTGGAAACCCATAGATATCTTTTTGAAGCTGGGGCATTGTACATATAGACAAACTAACTGCTCTACAAAAAGAGCAATGCACCAGAAAAAAAGACCCACATCATTTACACAACATGGTATCCATTTACTGACTTTGTAAAATTTATTAAGTGTGGTTTTCATCCTCCATCAACACATGGAACATTATGGAACAACATCTTTATTTGGTTGCCTATATTGGAACATAAGTGACTGCAACTTTCAGCTTATATTTACTTCAAGCATTTATCAAACTCTGTATTCCTATTTAATGACATTCTATTATCATTTTGTATGTTTATACAGTTAACTTGAAATTAAAAAACCCAAAATGTTTTCTTTTTCTTTTTTCATTTTTCATGATTATGTGGTCCTCTAGGAACCTCAGTCCCAGCCAGGATGGACAGGGGTAAGGGATCATGGGAGTTGTAGTACAGTCACACTTGTGAAGGGGCTGCAGGATCCCCCACCCTTGCTCAAGAGCAGAATTAAGGGAAATGGGGAGGATTTCTCATATTGATAGGACCTGTCCTACCCTTGAAGGAGTGTGAAGGAAGACAGGACCAGATACTCTCCTTTCTTGCACTGGAAGAGGAGTGGTCAAGTAATAATTGTGGGGCACGGGCAGGGGGAGAGTTCATTCTAGACCAAGCATCCCCAAACTTGGCCCTCCAGATGTTTTGGGACTACAACTCCCATCATCCCTAGCTAACAGGACCAGTGGTCAGGGATGTTGGGAATTGTAGTCCCAAAAGCTGGAGGGCCGAGTTTGGGGATGCCTGTTCTAGACCCATACCAGTGTTACAAACCACCTACCTGCCCCAACACACACACACTTCCCAAAAAGCAAATTTGTAGTGGATTGCAGTCATAACATCACAGGCTCAGAAATTTCTACTGTTAAGAAGCTGCTTCTCAAAATTCTTGCACTAATAAGGACAGCCCAGCAAGAAGCGCACTCACAATTTCAGTTAAAAAATCAGATCAAAAGTAATGGAGGGGTGCCTTTGGAAGCTGTTAAGCAAGGGATGGGAAGAACCTGGGGCTTTTCAATGTTGCAGGACTACAACTCCCATCACCCCTGACCATTAGGCCATGCTGGGAGCTGATGGGAGATACAAACAGGTCCTCCCCATCCCCTGCTCAACAGCTTGCAAAGGCATCCCAGGATTCTTTAGGGGTGGGGGAGAAACGTACTTTAAATGTGTGCTGGATGTGCTTTAAATGTATGGTGTGGTTCTGGCCATAGATACTGGAAGCCAGGCAGGCTGTGAGGAGAGTGGCCAGGAACAGCATTCTCCATTCTGTTGCCCTCCAAATCTTTTGGACCACAACTCCCATCTGGGAGACTATGGCAGGGCACCATCACGTTGGTGAATGTGTGATTCCTAGGGCCTAACACTACTTCCCTGCTGCATATGCAAATTGGCAGCAGAGGGCCATTCTGCACCCTGATGTCAAGCGGCAAAATAGGCATATGGGTTTTCTTTCCTTCCTTGTTCCAACATTCTAGCTATAGAGCCTGCTTCAAGTGATCATATTACTGCCCCTGTGTCTTCCGACTCCATTGCTGCAAGATGCTGTCTGCGGCTTCCAGAGTTGAGTCTTCCTAATGCACAAAACAAAAGTAAGTTTTAAATGCTTCCACCACCTGGTGTTTGGCACTGCCAAGATTTTTTATCTGACGCCTGCTGCCCCCCTCCACCTTGTACAATCAAAAATAGCTGTTCAACATCTGGAGGGCCACAGGTTCCCCAGCACCCTCATTTTTGCTAAAGCAGATCACAAGATACAAAGAAATGTATGTAAACATGTCCCCCTCAAGTGGCGTGAAAAATGTGGGAAATCATTCCAAATAATCCCATGGACAACTCACCTTGGCAAAGCAAAAGCGAATGAGATGGTCAAAGTTCTTCTTCTGTGGTGGGCTAAAGAAGGCAGAGACCGGAATGGCGGCTAAGCCCTATGGAGGTGGAAGAATTGTGTATTGACAGGTTTTCCAGTTACATGATAAAGTATCTGCCTTAGGTTTTTTTAAAAAATGGAAAACGGACACCTATTTTTTGTAAGATTAAAAAACAATTCCTGACTGTTTTTATGATATGTTTGTAATTCACCTTGACACACAAGTGAGATTATTATTATTTTTTACAATCAAGCAGTGTACAAATTTTATCAAATAAAGAAAGAAATATAATTATAATTATCATTATGTACTCTCACTTGTCTGGTTTCATGCCCTGAGTGTTTTTTCCCTGGTTGAAATGGGTGTCTGAAAATGTCTCTCACTTGGATGGAAGATAGAGGGGTGTGTCCATATACAGAAACTGCTTCACTGTACAAAAGCTAAACACTGCATTCATTGATCCATCCACCTTTGTCTCTAGCTCAGCCCACCACTGGCACATGGCCCCTGGAAGGCTGGTCAGAAGAGTAAGTGTCCCTCGGGCGGAAAAATGTTCTCCACCCCTGGAGCTGTCAATAATGAGTTGGATGGAGTATTGGTCTGACACAATCCAAGGTGACTTTCTACGTTAGCAACCTTCTGAGTGCCTGAGGCAGAAAATCCAGTGTGGCCATCCCTTCCCCGTGTCAAGAAGAAGCAGACTGGTAATATTGCCACCTTCAGTGTTTCCCCAAATATGCCACCTAAGGCAGCCACCTCACTAATGGTCTGGCCGGTTCCAAATCTTGGGTCACGTACCTTGTTCTTGATCATCCACTTTGTAAAGCGATAATCGTACGGCTCCTCGGAGTCTGGCTCATCAGGAAGTTCATCTTCTAAGAAGAGAGCATGGGCATTGATTGAGTGGCTAAGTGGCTGAGCACATGCTTTGCATGAAAAAGGTCCCCAGTTCAAATGCTTGGCACTGGAGAGATCCATACTCAGAAACCCTGGAGAGCTGCTGCTGGTCAACAATGCTGGGCTTTATGCACAAACTATCTTAGTATAAGGCAGCTTTCTACAGGTATATATCTCAATTGAAACCAGCCCTTTATTCTGAATCCTGAGGACTAGAACTTTATTTTATTTTTAAGGGAAGGACCATGGTTCAGTGGTGGGGCACCTGCCTTGCACGCAAAAGGTTCTAGGTTCAATCTCCAGGTCTGGGAAAGACCTTTGCCTGAAACCCCAGAGAGTTGCTGTCAGTCACTCTAGTCAAACAGTACTGAGCTAGGTGCACCAATGGATCTGAATTTGGACTGGGTCTCAAAACAAGCAACATTATGGCTGCAGACCCACCATACATTTACAGCACATGGCTTGACCCAGAGAATCCTGGGAACTGTAACTTGTTAAGCATGCTGGGAATGCAGCTGGTGAACTACATTTCCCAGGATTATTATTTTTTTGAGGGGACAATGTGTTTTAAATGTATGATGTTCTCTCTTTAAATGTATGTTCTCTCTTTTTTTAAAAAAATAATAGTGTCCACCATTAACTGGGTGAAGGGGGAGTGTCATGCTTACTGAATTCGGAGAGGTCAGCCACTACAAAATAGGAACCCTCTGGGATAATGGGCTTCATGCCAACAGCAAGCAAGCTCTGGACCAGGAAGTCTCGTTTTCGCTGCAGCTGTTGAGGTAGCTGGGCAAAGTAGCTCTCGGGCTTCCCAAAGCGCTCAAACTCTTTCTCTAGCCCACAGGCCACGGCTTCCTAGAGACTCATGAATAACAACAGATGGACATCAACTGCAAATGCAATTATCAGGCAATGTTAGCAGCGTCAGTTGTCACTAATTCCCCCCCCCCCCCGGTTGATTATTCCAGTGAGTATATACATACCGTGCTCAGTTCTTTGAGGTGCCAAAAAGTATTAATGTGGGTCTTCTTCAGTTTTAGTCCTACTCCGAGTAGACCCACTGACAATAATGGGCATGATTAACGGGCCCAATAATTTAAATTGGCTTGCTCCAAGTAGGAGAATAGTTCCCAAAAGCCTGCTGGAAAAGAAGCTTCACCTGCTGGCGGAAGGACAACAAGGAGGCAGCCAGTCTGGCCTCCCAAGGGAGGGAGATTCAAAGCCCAGAGAGCAGCCACTAAGAAGGCCCTCTCCTGCATCCCCAATTAGAATTATTATTTAGTTCTTTCTAGATTAAGACTTGCTTTAATGGATTGCATGTAAACCACTCATAGGATCCATTTGGGCTGAACAGTGCAGTACAAATGTTCTAGATAAATAAAAATAGAAAAAACTTGGGAGATTGTAGTCCAGCAGCATCTGGAGGGCAACCCATTGGTTACCCCTGCAGTGGAAGGTCTGCCACACAAAGCGTTTTGTCCAGCACTATTTTCTTACCTGAGCCGCTGTTGCACAATGATAAACCGAGTTTTGATGAATTGTCCTCAGGTGCTTCAAAAGGTGGTCGGGCCCAAATGTCCAGCCAACCTATGGCCACAGAAAAGGAAATGCAATTATTTTTCAGATCTCTGGATAACCAGAGGGCCGCAATGCCGCAGAGGCAAGCTTCTGAGGCACACCTGTCAGATGTGGGAGGGACCAGAGGCAAAAGTGGGCGGAGCAATAAAAGTAAATGCTACCTTTGTACACCTGGCTGGTTTCTACCCACAAACACACCCTCTAGCCTCAATCTCTACACACCCTCTAGCTTCAATCCAAACAACCAAGAGGCATTATCAGAGTCCAAGGACACATTAGAAACAAAGGAAGCTGCCTTATATTGAGCTAGACCATTAGGGTCCCTCCAGCTCAGTATTGTCTGCACTGACTGACAGTGGCTCCCTGGGGTTTTAGGCAGGCTCCCAATGGCAGTGCTTGTCCCCCAGGCCTGAGGTTCTCCTGGTCTACAGGATAGTCTCCTGGTCAACACAAAGATAGCTAGGCAGCTCTACTGTTTATGAACAATACAAAGCTATGCTATGACCATGGTCCTAATATTTGATGAAATGCTGTGTGCTTTGAATTACCTACCGGCTGATCCATTTTTCATGTGTAGATTATTAAAATTGCTATGCTGCCCTTCATCCGAATATCACAGGGCCTGGGACCTCTCACATGAAAAGTATGCACCCTACCATGGACCTTTTCCTTTGCCTGCAAATGATTAGGTAGGAATTTCAACTGGAAAACAATCCTTAAGTCTGGCTCCTCCTACACCTGCCTCCTCACCTTCCATCCCGTTGCACTGAAGGTTTTCCCGGCACTTCCAATGGTCACGGTTCGTTCCCACATTCCTGGTAAACTGGCTGTCAGCAAGGAAAGAAAATGAAGCTGAAATCTACACGGTGGTGCATTAAAGAGAAAGGAAATCAGAGCTGGGACATTTCTCCCATAAGGGAGAAGCACCCTGGGTATCTGCTCCTTTAAAACACTGTTCTTTGCAGAGTCTGGAAAGTCCAAGGCAAGATCTTGCAGGAGTCAGACCACTTTGGTCCCAAAAGGGAGAGGAATGCATAGGGACCCACAGATGCTTATACCAGCTCAGGTTCACAGACTAGGGGAGGATCAGGTATGAAGCCAAGTGTCCAAAAAACGGATCTGCCTTACCCATCCGGATATGCTTGTTGCCATCGTAGACCAGCCACTCGTATACCTCATCACTGAAGCAGAGGACATCATGTCTCACACACAACTCTGCAATGAGTTCCATCTCCCTTCTACTGAACACCTGCACAAGAGGGAGAAGACTGGCAACTCTGGGCCCCTATGACATAGAACAGTGGCAGCTACTCCCACTGTTGGGATAAGGACCCTCCAAACACCCATGGGGTGGTCTGCTATGCTGAGGAAGGTGTTCCCAGGTGGCAGAGAGAAGTTAAGGAATTTGACACTCTTTAAGACAATAAATGCTGCTTTATCAGGAACAGGTGTCATTCATTCACTCTGTTCCTAAATGGAGACTTCAGATAATGTTGCTGTCTTCTAAGATTGGTTTATGAAGAGTTTTCTTTTTACAACAAAAGTTGGGAGAATCCTAAACTCCCCCCCCAATCTTGCAGGAGAGGAAAATCTGGCTGCAAGGCATACAAGACTAGGGAAAGGTGGTGGTGGGGGGAGGATGGGTTCAGCTGAAGCAGAGGTTGATGTCTATGCAATGCCCTCAAGCTACAATGATTCTATGGCACATACTGAACTGCACATAAATATTTCAAATGTACACCAAGTGGCCTGTGCAAAATTGCATGGTTCTTAGTTACCTTCCCCAAAGGGTTGTTGGGAGAGTTCAGCACAATGGCTTTAGTTCGCTTGGTGAACTTTGCCGCCAGCTCAGCTGGATTCAGTTGCCAGTCTCTGCTAGAGTTCAGCTTGCCACCTTCTGCAGCATTCTGGCGGAGGAGATGGAGAAAAAGAGAGAGTAAAGGGAGAGTCAAGCCACTGGACTCCTGCCAATGGGCAAAGGCCCCAGAACTAGCTGTTTATTTGATTCAGGTGAAGCTGTGGAAGAGCTGAGCCACCATCTGGGATCAAGGCCAGTAAACTAAAGTTGCATTGGGACAGGACAGAGGCAGTGTTGAGACAAGACAAAAGTACTGTTGGTGAGTGACTCATCCAATCAGGGATGTGGAGCTCAGGTTGTTCTGGATGAAGTAGCATTGCCTGTAAAGAAGAGTTGGGCTCCAACCCCCATGACACCCACCCACACCCCAGTCAGTGTGGCCAATGGTCAGGACTGATGGATGTTGTAGTCTACTGAAATGTGAAGTGTCAGGGTCACTGTCTACAAAGCCCAGCACAATCAGTCCACTTACTAGTTGCAGAGGTATGAACACAGAAGTCCCACCAGCCATTTTCACCATGGGCTCATAGCAGTCAAAGTACGGCTCAATAATAATGACCTAAGAAAATGCAAAAGAGTTATCAAGCACATCAGTTAGTTTTTAATGTTATGTGGTCACAGGATTTCAGACCTCAATATATTATTTGATTTGTGTGTGTGTGTGTACGTACAACATTTTAACAAACTGCCAGACAAAAGGATCATTAACAGCAATGATGCCACCCATCTGCCTGTCAGGAAGAGAAGAAGTAAGTAAAGAACATGAAACATGGCTGGCTGATGGATCAGGCCAAAGGGGGCCCACCTAGTCTAGCATCCTGTTCTCACAGTGGCGAACCAGATGCCTTAACAAAAAGGCCACAAGCAGGACCTGGGTGCAACAGCAACACTCTCCCCCATTGCAATTTCCAGCAAATGGTATTCAGAAGCATACTGCCTCCTGGCAGCAGAGGCAGGACATAGCTATCAGAGTCAGCAGTCATTGATAGCCTTATGGATTTGGCCCATCCTCTTTCAAAGCCATCCAATTTGGTGGACATCACTGCCTCCTGCAGGAGTGAATTCCATAGTTTAGTTACATGCTGTGTGAAGAAATCCTTCCTTTTCTCTGTACTCCCAAATCTTTCAACATTCAGCTTCATTGGGTGGTTCAGGGAGGCAGAGGCTAGAACCCCCACTTTCCAGTTTCATGAAGTCTGAGAAGCATTGCCTAGCCGTTAATATGTCCCAAAGCACACAAACACTCTGTTACCTCGTCTCCATCATCCACCAGAGCCTGGAAGCAGCAGAAGAGGGCCTCATAGGCACCGACAGTCACCATCACGTTTTTCAGAGGGTCCAGGTCTCGTCCGAGCAGCTTCCCAAAAAAGCGGGCCAAGATTGCTACTAAACGTGGGTGGCCCTGGGGAAACAGCAGAGGCTGAGAACACGGAATGGTAACCTGAAGCAAGCAGGCTAGTAGAAGTTTATTGCACATTTGTCCTGAACTTGATAAAAAACACAAGTGTTCTTTCTGCTTACTTGCTGAATTTAGACTGCAGCCTCCCCAGAAATTCTCTTCTGCAGCCCCATCTGCACTATACATTTAAAGCATTATGATACCACTTTAAGCTGTCATGGCTTCTCCCAAAGCATCCTGAGAACTGCAGCTTTTGAAGAGTGCTGAGAGTTGTTAGAAAGCCCCTATCCCCACTCCTACAGAGCTACAATTTCCAGAGTGGTTTAACTACCAATCCCTCATCCCATGGGATAACTGTGCAGGGAACTATGTATAGGAGTGCTCTTGCATAGCAACACTTCAGACTTATGTAAGGTATGCATGCAGCCTGAGAGAGAAAGGGAGGAGATTCTCACGTACAAATTCTCGGGTATATTGGTGCAGCAAGGTATTCTCTCCACCAATGGCCTCCACCAATGCTTCCCTGACAAAGTCCGGTGGGGGGAAATTAGGGAAGCCTTGGCCCAGGTTCACAGTCTTGTACGTGGACGCCAACTTGACGAACTCTACCCTAAGGAGAGTGAAAGGCAAAAGAGCAGAGAAGAATTAAATCCCACAAGGCCAGCCTCCTGCAATCTCAACCCCAGCTAGATTACAGATACTGTCTATTGCTGTGGTTCAGGGTGTGCAAAGAGGCAAGCCTCGGATGGGTGGATGGTTTGAATCCCATCATTCACTGACTCCCTAAAGCAAGCTGCCAGCTTAGGGCAGACAGAGATAGCAGAAGCAAGGGATAGGATATAAAAGAAGGAATGTCGAAAGCCTGATGGAGGCCTGGTTGCTAGGGGAACGGTGACAGAGGTGTGACATTTGACACCTAAATGGCTTAGGCATTCTTGGGCCACCTCCATGTGATTATGGGGGTGAAGATACCAGTATGGAGCCATGCTTGTTTTACTTCTCATGACCTGTAACCTTCCTTGATATATGTAGAAGGATGTTTATGTTTTAAGAACGTTTATGACTCTCTGTGCAGTCTCTATAAAACCCTTGTTCTAATTCTCCTTGTGGAAGACCTTCTTCTTAAGTGGCAGTTCAGCTAGAACAACCACATTAAGTTTGGCTCTGCCCTATTGCGATAGTATGTAATAAACTCTGGGTCCCTAACTGGATCTGCTGAAGCTTACTGTAATTGTAATTCTCTTGGTTCCATATTTTCTTTAAAACCTGTTCCCTCTCATCTGGGTAATGAACAGGTGGTGTAGAAATAAATTCTTACCACACTTGGACTGTCTGGATCATGTTTTGGGGCTGAACTGATGCTCTGAGCTTGGCTGGCTAAGACTATGCTGCTCCTTGAACTCTGCTCTCTTGGGTAGGCATTTTGACAAAAGGCTTTACTCTCCTTGGACAGAGGCCCAAGCACCTAACAACAACCCTGAACCATAACCACTACCCCTTCACCCAAGCAAACAAGATGTTGTTGTTGGTTTGTCAGGGTGGGACTCAACCAGAGTTGCAGTGTGCCTGCTTTGCATGCAAAAGATCCCTGGCTCAATCCTCAACAGTATCTCCTGTTTAAAAGGATCAGGGAGTGGGTGAGGTGACTAGGCTAGAAAAGGCTCTGCAGCTGTTCAGCTTTTATTTTTGATTGGCCAGTTACCTTAATAATGTTCTGTATTTCTTTTCTTTTTTTAAGAATGGTAATTTATGTTTCAACGTTGTAAGTTGTCGTGATATCTTTATTATCTGGCCATACAGAACTACATTTATTAGGAAAGAAAGAAAGAAAGAAAGAAAGAAAGAAAGAAAGAAAGAAAGAAAGAAAGAAAGTCTGGCTTTGTATAGTCTGGCAGCTGGGCAAGTATGGACTGGGCAAGTATGGTGTATGGGGCCCACCCAAGGAGGAAATACCAGATATTCTTCTCTACGCCCTCCAGCCTCCGAGCCTGAACCATCCTGGACATTTTTGCCTAGAGAAAGGGTGTTGGGAAAGATGGAAAGAAAGAAAGAAGGCATGTTAGAAGTGCTGCCGATAATGGCTCTTTAATAACAAAGAACTGCAGAAGTTTCTCATCCTCTTTCGGACCTCTTATATGCCAGTAGTTGATATGGTCCCTATAGGCTTGCTTAGTTTAGTTTACAGCTGGTCTGTGGAACCTTTGGTTCTTCAGATGTTGCTGGACTACAACTCCCAGCAGCCAGCATAGCCAATGTCCCGGGATAACAATGGGAATTGTAGTCCAGCAGCATCTGCAGAGCCACAGCTTCTCAACACCTCGTTTAGTGGCATTTAAGAGGGTATTCTCTAATTTTTCTATGGTGCTTTAAAGTGTGGAATTCTTATTAGGTTTTTGGTTTTTTTTTGTAATTTCTATAATGTTGCAAACTGCTCAGGAACTAGAGTTTGATGCATGAAGTGGTAAATAAATTACTAATAAAAAAGGGAGCAACCTTAGCATAGCGGGCAGCAAATACCCCAACCTCCCCTGCTCTGTTCTGTTATCACCAACAAAAAACTTAAACTCCATCCATACAAAGCACAGTCACATTTTCCAGCTGGCTCCTTCTGGTTAAATGGTTTTTCCTATGGCAGGGCAGACTTTTTCAGGCCTAGGGCCACATCCCCTCCTTGGCAACCTTCTGGGGGGCCACATGCCACAGGGTAGATAGGGCCAGTAGCAAAGGTAGGAGCAGCAACAAAGGTGATTTCCCCTTTTGTACAGCAAGATCCTCCATCCAGACAAGGAGGAGACTGGAATGTCTGCAGAGGGTGACTAAGATGATCAACGGTCTGGAAACCAAACCTTATGAAAAACAGTTGAGGGAATTGGGCATGTTTAGCCTGATAAAGGTAAAGGTAAAGCCTGGTAAAGAGACTGCGGGGAGATATGATAGCCATCTCCAAATATCTAAAGGGTTGTCACACGGAATAGAGAGCAAATTTGTTTTCTGCTCCACTGGAGGGAAGGACCCAAACCAATGAAATCAAGTTACAAGAAAGGAGATTCCAACTAAACCTTAGGAAGAACTATCTAATGGTTGACAATGAACAGTCTTCCTCAGGATATGGTGGATTCTCTTTTATTGGAGGTTTTTAAACAGAGGTTGGATGGCCACTGTTAGGGATTCTTTAGCTGGGATTTCTGCATTGCAGGGGGGCGGGACTAGATTGTACTTATGGTCCCTTCAAACTTTAAGACTCTACAACTTTAAGACTTGTTCCAACGAGACCAAAACACTCAAGAAGGGCCAGTGAGGGGTGCGGCCTGGGGAGAGTTTCATGGGTTTGGTAGAGAAGCCTGGGAGTCCACATTTGGCTCCTGACACTCCTGTCTTCCTACCTTAGAGTGATACCAGCAGAATCCAATACGATTATTGCTTCCCAGTAGGTAATGAATCAAGGACAGAGCGATACTTCTAACCATACTACTACAACACTGGTTTGCAGTGCCATCTGCATGGACCTGTGTTATTTCTTAAAGAGAGAGAGGAATGGGGGAGAGGAAAAGAAATGAGAGATCAATTGCATTCAGACATAAACCCAAAGCTGCTCCTGGATCTTGGGAACCGTCATGCAAAATGTGGTTAGGATATCTTAGGTTCAAATATCTCATAGTCCAAATGCACTATGAGAAATGAACAACTTTGCAAAATAGATAGCTGATATATGAGTGTACGTGGGGTGTGGGTAGGACAAATTGTAAAAAGTGAGGTCAGAAGGAAATGAAATTTAGAAAAGTACAGAGAGTCATAATTATCTACTTGTAAGTGCCAAGGTGTCTGTGTCATCAAACATTATTTTGTAAATTACCACTGTTAAGCACTTAATTATCACTTTGTTTTTATATACATTTTAACTGTTGATTGATTATTTATTTATTGCTTGCTTGCTTGCATTTATAGCCAACCTTTTTCTCTCTAAGAAGCTCAAGAGGGTGCACATTGTTCTCTTCCCCTCACAAGAACCCTGTAAGGGAGATTAGGCTGAGAGGCAGCATCCGGCGCCAAGGTCACTCAGTAAGCCTTATAGCTGAGCAGGGGGATTCGAACCCTGGTCTCTCACACGTCCTAGTCAGGAACTCTTAACAGCTATACCACCACTGGTTCTGTCTTTACCATTAAAATATTTTAGGATGTTTTATGAGAGGCATTTACACACACAAGATACACACTCATATACACACAAAATCAGTGGTTAAGATCAGTGCAATTTTGAAAGGTTTAGTCCTTGGCCTTGCTTCAAAATGCCATCCAACTGTACCCAAACATAGATGAGAATGTGGTCTTCAGTCACAGGAGCCATTGTGCAAATTCTGGTGGTGGTATTTTAGCAAACAGACAACTTTCCGAAATATATAGTAAAAAGCAACACATACATGTTCCATATAAAATCCTTAACTCCCAGGAACTTGAAATATGATAGCAGAACATATGGGTTCAGCTACCTACATTTATTTGTACTAAAGTTAAAAACAAGAAGATATAGCTGTACATCTGTTTTGGTGGAAAGTACTAAGGACCCAATTCATATATGTGTATATCTGTATCCTTATTAACTTTGTATTCTCGTAAGAGAAAAGCAGGTTAGAAATAAATTAAGATGGGAGGGAGGGGGGGTTATTGGTTATGAAATGGGAGGGAGGCGGTTATTGGTTTGCTTTTGTTCTTGTTTTTATTACTTTTTCTTAATCTTGTATTTTTATGTTTAATCTGCCCCGAGATCTACTCATGGAGGATGGTATATACATCCTATATAATAATGTTGAAGTGTCCCTGCGTCCAACTTCAACTTTCCGTGTGTCACGGAAGTGCGCTACTGCGCATGTCACACAGGGACGCAGGGATTGGTGCGGCCGGAGAGGGGGGCGTGGACAGGGGCGTGTCCGGAAGACAGTGGCGGCGCACGCGTGTTGTCAGTTGCGCCAGCGCCGCCGCCACGCACGGATGTCTCCCTCGCAGGGAGGGCGCGGGGCCGCCGCCTCCAGCGCTGCGCTCCGCCACTCTCCCGTGCGCAACAGACCGCGGGCGTCTCTCCCGCTCCGCCTCCCCGGCCAGCGTGCAAGGAGGAGGTGGGGCTGGGGGTCGTGGGGTCGGGAGGGGCAGCAAGGCCGGCAGGCAGGCAGGCGGCGCGGTGGGGCAGCGAGCACCGCCTCGCCTCTCGCTGCGCAAGGCGTGCGCTTTCCGCGGCGCACACTTCGCTTTTTAAAGGCGCCAGTCCCCAGGGTGGTTTTTCCGCGCGGGAGCGAGCTCCGCCGCCGCCGTGACCTGGCCGAAGGGGCTGTGAAGCTTCCCTCGGAAGAGGGAGTCGCTGCAAAGGATTGGAGCGCGGTGTGTTGCTTCCTCGCCCTGCTTGCTGCCCCTCGGCCGGGGGGCCCCGCAGTGCCCGCAGCCAGCCTTCTCGAGCGCGGGATGGTCAGCCCGAAGCGGAAACAGCAGCGCCAGTGAAGCGCGTGCGCTTCGCGAGCCTCCGAAGCTCTCTGCTTCATTCCCTGCACGAGCGAAGCGTGTGCGCTTCGCGAGCCTCCGAAGCTCTCTGTTGCTGGCTGCCGTTTGCTGCTGTTGCCCTCGGTCAGTGCGCGGGGAGGCGGGGGGCGCCCCTCTCGCCGGAGTTGGGGGCAGCGCCCCCCCCAACAGTGATGCGGCGGGGGACAGAGGGACTGAGAAGGGTATGAAGGGGGAAGCGTCAGGGGAACCGAAGGACACGAGGGAGGGAGCAGGGCAGCCCTTCTCCGCCCCGCGCCCTATTTATCCGCGTATTTAGTAGCGCCTGTGCTTAGGGAGCGAGCCTGAGGGAAGCGAAGGGGCTTCTCGCAGGTTTCAACACATATCTTCTAGCGCCTGTTATCTTAACGGGCTTAATTTACTAGTTTAATTAATAATAACAACAATAACAAAACTTTATTTTATAAAATTCATATACTGCTTGATTGTAAGAAAAAAACCTAAATGTGGTTAGAACCTCAAAGGACGTACTTAAGAATACATTGCTCAGTAACAAGGGTGCCTCTGAGCACATGTAAGCCAGACACTAAAACAACTTGGGAATTCAGAGAACATGGCTTTCAAGCTCTGAAAACTTTAACTTTACAAGAGTTACCTTGCAATCTAATGCACGGCTGTGAGTAACTAATGGGACTTACTTCTGAGTGGACATGCAAACACGTGCGTTGCAAGGATTGGCTAGGGTGTTGGTGGAACTGGTCACCCCTTGCAAGAAAATATTAACATGACCTTCCATGGGATCTCAGTTATACTGGTTAGTTATTTCCTGCTTAGGAACTGAGGAAGATCGCATGCAACCTCCTTACTGTGGGCAGATCAACAATAAAGAAGAGCACCAGCAGATTTGTCACAAGCAAGTCAGCTTGGACAAGGGATTTAGTGGCTGCTATGATCTGCATACTCTCACTGGACGCAAATAGCCTTGAGCCAGAAAGGTGTAGTGATTAGTACTGGACAAGGGTCAGGGAGCACATTGGTTCAAAAATCTCCAGTCATGAAATTCACTGTGTGACCTACCGTAGACCCAATCACTAACTCCCGGTCTAACCTGACTCACAGAGTTGCTGTGAGGATAAAATGGGAAGAGAGAAAACCATAAGAACTGTCTTGAGCTCCTTGGAGGAAAAGTGGGATATTAATGTAATACACAAAATAAATGCTGCATTTGGAATTTGTAGAATGTCACAGAAGCTTCTGTACAAAAGGAAGAGATGCCATCCATGCCTGTCTTGAAGTAAGAGAAATAAAAGCACATTTCCTAAGAACCACATGCTTCCTGGCAGGATCGGAGCAGCTTTCAGAACCATGCTGAGTTTTCTCGTTTCCTAGCCACCAAATGGATTCTTAGGTGTAAACAGATAATCTCAGAGGAACACAGGATGACAAAACAAAGCATATGGGGCTTAATCAAGAGTTTAAAGAACCAAGCCAAAACAAAGAGCCAGAACTGTTAACAACAACATGACCACTATATTTTTTAAGAAAAGATTCCAGAGGAGTTCAAAAGCTGTCACAAAGACACTTGTGTCTTCTAGATAAACATATAAATACTTAATATGAATAATAAAGTAAGTCTTTAAATGGGGTGGGTGGGGGGTGGGACCCGCTTACTCTAAAGTTTTCTGGTCTTTTCAATGCCACAAAATTCACCATGCTTGGCACCTTTCAATCTCCCTGTGGTTTTTTGTTTTTTGTTTTGGAACAAGTGAAATATTTCTGGGAGGAGATATGACAGGGCTTCCAGCCAATCACAAAAAGCACAGGGAGGATTTTAAATAAAGGGAAGGGGATCTTGTGGCACCCCACCTAGGGGTTACAGCCTTTTTTCTTTCTTTTTTGGCCTGGGGTCCTCAACTGTGTTTGCAGCAATGCCTTGCCTGGGGGAGGGGGGGGGAATTGTCACCTGATTGTAATACTTCTATTAAAGGCACAACTGTACACCAAGGCTGTGTTTAAAGCACTATACTGTATGTTTAAAGAATGGCCCTCCCAAAAGAAATCCTTGGAGCTGTGGTTTGTTAAGGGTGATTTAAATCTTAGCTCTACGTAGGGTACTACAGTTCCCAGGCTTCTTTAGGGAGGGGGAAATGTGCTTTAAATGTATGGTGTGTGTATGCAACTATTCTTTCCCCATTCCTTACCTTCTTCTGACTAGCCAGCAACCTTAATTCCGATGTCCCTTTTGACCAAGCTGGTGAGGGCAGAAGGGAGGCAGGAGGTTCCTTTTAAAGAACTTTGTTCCTCAATCTAGGTAAGTAATAAGTAACCTTAAGAAGAAAAAAAGGAAATGAAACAAAGCTGGAGAAGGTGTGAATTTGCATGTGCTTGACAAGCCCTCTGCTGGGTGGAGAGAGAATTAACACTGCATACATTCCCCGACCCCTAAAGAATCCTGGGAATTGTAGTTTGTTAAGGGCAGACATAGGCAAACTTGGCCCTCCAGATGTTTTGGGACTACAACTCCCATGATCCCTAGCTAACAGGATCAGTGGTGAGGGATGATGGGAATTGTAGTCCCAAAATATCTGGAGGCCCAAGTTTGCTTATGCCTGGTTAAGGGTGCTGGGAAGGGCAGCTCTGATGGGTAAATTCCAGGATTATTTGAGGAGGAGTGTTCTTCTAACTGATCCACACAAAACATTTAAAGCATATTCAGCACACGTTTAAAAAACAAACAAACCAAAAAAACCCTGGGAATTTCAGTTTCCCCGCACAGTGCTACTATTCCCATCCTTTGGTAGGCAAGGGGTTTAAATGTATAGTGTGGATCTGCCCTAATTAAATGTAGCTTTCATTTGAGTGGCACCCCCCCTTCAAAAACGAGGATAAGAACATAAGAGTCTGCTGGGTCAGACCAGCAGCTCATCTAATAAAGCATCCTGTTCTCAAGCAGCAACACTCGTCTTATGTTCTGATGCTTTTTAGATTCTGTTGTAAACAAAAATCTGCCCTTATTCCCTTATGGGGTACACAAGAGCCCTTTGTAGGTTCTCCATCGGTAGGAGAATATAACAGAGGCCAACCAGAGAAGATTGAGAAGCAAAAACTTTATTATTCTGTTGCAACAGGGTCCTTCCTCTCACGCAGGAAAAAAAATAAGGAACCTAGAACAAAGGCCTGCCTGCTCTTATATAGAAATTTGAAATTCCCCACGCTGGAGTTTAAGACCACCCCCCAATACATCATACCTACATCACAAAAAAGGCGGTCTCCAACAGAAATCTGAGAACTTTGTTTTTCTCCTGCCTGCCAGTTTATATGATAATGCCTTATCAGATTGCCTTTTCTGAGTAACCTGGCCATTCCTTGGAGATGGTAAATAGTTCATGAATACTTGCCAGACTGTATTTACAGGGAGATGTGGAGGTGAATTGGTGTCAGGCCTGTCTTCCTGTGCTGCTTCAGACATGTGGCCTTGTTTGCTTGGCACATTTATGAACATTTATTATATATCCTATATAATAAAGTGGCTGTGTCCCTGCGTCCGTTCCGTGTGTCAACGGAATTGCGCTACTGCGCATGTCCGTGTCCCACACGGACGCAGGGATTGGAGCGGGCGGAGAGGGGGGCGTGTCCGCGAGGCAGCGGCGGCGCACGCGCGTTGTCAGTTGCACCAGCGCCGCTGCCTCGCACGGACGCAGAGGCAGAGCCACATCTTCGCCGCCGCTACCGCCGCCGCTACCGCTGCCCCCGGGGAAAACGAAGAAGGGGGAGGGAGCCCCTCTCCACCCCCCAGCGGCCGCTGTTCTGCCTCCTCCTCCTCTAGCGCCCGTTATTGAACGGGCTAACTTCAACTAGTATTATATATAAGACCTTAAAATTCTTATTACAATTACAAGGCTGCCAATGGCCACCAACCACAGTGGCTAAGCTCTCCCTCCACAGTTGGAGGCAGTAATGCTTCTGAATTTCAGATGCAGGAAACTGCAGAAGGAGACAGTGCTTTCGTGGTCGGGTCCTGCTTGTGGGTTTTCCCTTCAGGGTATCTGGTTGGGCACTCTGATGACAGCATGCTGGACTGGATGGGCCACTGGCCTCATCCAGTAGGTTATTCTTATGTTATTAAGTGAGAGATATTTGGGGACTAGGGCTTAGATTTCCCTCTCCCTGTGGGAGGTCATGTCTTCAGGGTGTCTGGATAAGTGAAAGGGTCAACAGACTACCAGTCTTTGCAGTAACGTCTGACTTAAATCTCAAGAGGCCTGCTTTGCTCTCAGTGCTATGACACTGGGAGTTCCCACTGGAACCTAACCAGAAAGCAAGATCTGTTGGGAGTGTTAATGTTGCGAAACACAGCCCAATTTTATGCTTATAGGAAATGACACCAGTTTCCAGCAAATCACATTCAAAGCAAACCAACCCAGGAGGCACACTGGAACCCTCAAAACCTTTCACCCCTCTGAGATTGGGGTGTATTTACCCCCCAAAAAACAATATTTACATGAACAAATGGAGCATACATCCTTGTTCAGAGACTCTAATGACATGGAGGGCAGATCTGCACCATACATTTAAAGCACATGGCTACCCTCAAGGAATCCTAGGAACTGTAGTTTTCTTTTTACATAGCTATAAGCCCCAGCACAAAACTACAGGTCCTAGGATTCTTTAGAGAGAAGTCATGTGCTTGAAATGGCCCTAAGAAGGGCTATAAAAATCAATGTGATTTACTGCCAAGTAAACATACTCAGGAATACAATATTGGTGAAATCTCTAAAAACCATCCCTTAAATTTTAATATGGAAATATATTTTTAAAGACACAGTATTTGCAAAAAGAAAACACCACCATAAACACTGTGGTCGCTTTCCTGCTCTAATGAAATTGGAATGAATGCCTTTCAATTCTCCTTTATCAATATTTCAGGATTTTACTATGCAAGCAACATTTTTGTGATGATCCAGCCCAATAAAAATGTTTGTGAGTGAATCATCCAAGTGCATCAGAAAACCCACTTTTTATTGATGCTCACACAACAATTAACATTGGAATCTGATACAATCACAGGCTTGAAAGAAGGCTGCTATCTAGCGGGCAATAAAAGGAACATTTATCTGACCAAATGCCTTGACATTGGGAAACCAAAGTCACAGAGATGCTTTGGGTTGTTAGCAAAGCACTTTTCTGTTTGTGGAGGCAAATTATGGAAGTGTAGTCTTCTGGTTTGTTTGCTTTAAAAAATAAATAGCGTGTTGCCCGGAACAGGCAGTAGTTGCAACTATCATTACTGTTTGGAAGAGTGTGGAAGAGTGCTTAGAGCAGGGGTTGTCAACCTGGTCCCTGCTGCCCACTAGTGGGTGTTTCAGGATTCTAGGTGGGCGGTAGGGGGTTCTATGGCACAAGCTGAATCCGCCTTCCATGGAGCACTGGTGGGCGGTAAGGAAATTTTACCATCAAGAAAGATGCATTAGTGGGCGGTAGGTATAAAAAGGTTGACTACCCCTGGCTTAGAGCATAAAATTAGGATCAGATAGACTGGTTAAAATGCATGAAGCTCACTGCATAATGGTCATCATCTCTGTGGCCTGGGGAGAGTCCTGAGGGCCAAAAAGAGAAGCAGTTGGCCCCCTGTGGCCTGAGGTTCCCTTCCCTTCTCTGTATCTTGCAAATACATATTAAAATGCTAACAAATTTTCACCAGGCCCTTTTAAATAATGATGAAGATGATGATCTGCATACTGATGCAGAAATGTGGAAAATTGAACTTGTGAAGCCTAGATAAACTGAAATTGACATATTTGCCCTTCTCTAGATGCTGGAGAAAATGATGGGAGGTAAAGTGACTCCTGTTTACACACATTGCCCAACTGTCTGTCTGTCGCTCTGCAGGTGAAGAGGAGATTGATCACCTGCCATGCCAGTGTGGAGTGCAGTCAGTGTGTTGGTAGGAGCTTGGAACCCAGGTTCAAATCTCCCACTCAGCCATTGTTATAGGGGTAGGCTTTTACAGCCCAGCTCTCCATCAAGGGATTCAGTGTCCCCCCAGTCCGTTATCTGTCAGAGGAAAATGAGTGGAACCAGCAGAATGAAAGCAAGGAAGATATTTATTTTTCTGTTGCATCAGAATACCCCCTCCCACCACTTTGCAAGGAGGTGAGGACCCAGAACAAAGTTGTATAACAGCTTTTAAAGACTTAAGAAATTTCCCAGCCCCTTAGCCAAAGACCACTCAAAAACATCCTTCAGATTCCAGAGTGTGGCTTATCTCCTGTTTGTCAAGATAGCTGATAATCCATTCTGATTGCATTATCCTGCCAGTCTTTTGAAGTGATAGATACTCTAGCTTCTGAAACCATTGTCACAGACCTCCCCTATTCATACACAAAATGTGCTCTTTGGACTGGATTTGAAGGATTTGTAAGTGAAAAGAACAATTGGGAAAGGTTTTGCTAAGATACTTCCTTCTGCAAAGAAATAATGGGGGTCAAGAAGAGTCAAGAAGACTTCAGCATGGCTCTCCTATACTATTGCAGACACGTGGTTTATGTACTTATGTATATGTGTTTATCTTGTGCACTTATGAACATTCGTTTTATTTACAACACCTTAGAATTCTTATAACATCAGGAAGCTCGCCTTTGGCATGTCACTGTCTCTCAGCCTAACCTACCTCACAAGGTTGTTGTAATGGATTTTTAAAAATTGGGGGTAGGGTGGGGAGAGAAGCACAGATGCCGCCTTGAACCCTTTGCGGAGGTGGGGAGGAAAAGGTGGGATACATATGCAACAAATAAATAGCAAACATGCAATGCTAGTCCTATTCAGAATAGGGCCATTGAAATGGATGAGCATGGTTGATTTAGCTCCATTAATCTCAGCAGGTCTACTGTGAGAATTTATTTGGACGCAACCCAATATGTTGCTTTTTATATATAATATTGTATATATGGTTTATAAATCTGCTATAAAATATCACATTAGTACCCGTTGTCATCAGGATGTGGGGATTAATATTGCCGTTTTTACATAATGAGTTGGAGATTTCTCTCCCTTTAAATACGGAGAGGCGCAACTGATATACATGTTAATTATATATATATTTTAAAAAGAAAGAAAGAAAGAAAAACGTACGTGCGGAGAGCGACCTTCCCTTACCAATATGGCCGCTTTGCGCTCCTTTCCCCCTCCATACTCAAGATGGCCACCAGGCATCTTTTGCCCTTTCCATTCGCTTCCTTTCCCTCTCGCTCCGTGGGGAATGCCTTGCCCTTCCCAAGATGGCTCCTCTCGAGATGGCGCCGCCTAGTGGAACAGAGGAGCAGAGTCGCGGCTGCTGCTTACTTCCGGTTCTGCCGCCGCCGCCGGGGGATGCCCATGCCGGCCGGGTGAGGTCAGCTCCGGGGTGGAGCAGCCCGGTGGTGCAGTGAGGAGGCTACGAGGGGGGCAAACAAAAGAAAGCCCGAAGCGACCGAGCCGGGAAGGTGCTGCCGGGTGAGTGCGAAGGGTCGCAATAATGACACCGTCGGGCGCTGTGAGGGGCTGGCGTTTCCCGCCCCGTCCTGGGGGGAAAGTGGACTGGCAGGGAATCTGCTGAGAGATACGAGGGTGTTGAGGAATGCCGAGGCGAGGAGTAGGAGGCGAGTCAGGAACACTGAGGACTAGTATCCCCCCTTTTTTAATGGGGAAGCGGGGACGTCGGGCATGTCCCCTCCCCACACACACTCGCGCTGGATGGGTTTGTTTGGTATTTCTTTTTAGTATCCAGGTGGGAAAGGTAGGTAGGAGCGTGGAGGACCAGCAACCGTGTTTTAGCTAGTGAGTGGCGGGGGGTAGGGGAAAGACGTGGATCTCTGGAAATAGAGAGGAAGATTCCCCCTCTCCACACGCTGCTTTTGAGTATTGGGGTGGAGAGGGGCGTCTGGGAAAGAAGACGTGCTCAAAAACCTCGGCGACCAGCAACTTTTATTTATTGATGTGGGCTTGGCATAATGGAGGAGGATTCTCTCCCACCCCCACATCCAACCTACACTGGTTTTGTTGAGGTGAAGAGGGGAGTCGGGGAAAGGACAGCCTCAGGAAGCTACAGGACCAGTAACCTTGCTGCCAGTGAAAGGGGAAGGAGAGGAACTTGGGCGTTGCAGAACTGGGAGAAGGATCCCCTGCCCGTCGATGCTTTTGAGTATTGGGGTGGTCTCTGGGAAAGAGAGTAGGCTTAGGACCCGGAGGACTTAGTAACCTGGTTTTGTATGATGTCAGCGAAGAGGAGGGTGAGCGAGGATGGCGAGAGATGTGTGCCTGGCAGGGTGGAGAGGAGCATGCATGCCTTCAGCTTGTGAGCTTTGCGAGCGTGGGGAGTGGAGAGAGATCTAGGAAACCCTAGGAAAATCCTGGGTTGCAGAAGGACGTGTGTGTGTAAAGTTTAGGGCTGGCAATTCCTCGGTTGAGAGGGAAGGCCGTAAGGGAGGATGTGCGCTTGTATGAAAGGAATTTCTAGGGGGCTGGGATGGTGGGTGTGATTCGAGAGTCCGGTAAGACGTGGAAGAGGTGTGGGTGTGACATGGCCATCAACAATCATACCCTGGGCTTGCAGAGGAGTGGGTGGCAGAGTTAGGGAGAGTGACAATTGGGGGGGGGTTAGGAAGAGTGGGTTTCCCTGGAGATGTTGTGGAAGAGATCTGAGACTGGGTTTGTTGTGGGCATGGATAGCGAGTGAGGGGGGATGTTAGGAAGAGGGAATTATCCAATCCGCCAACCCCAAGATCTGCTATGGCAGAATATTCTTGCAAAGACAGCCAGTGTTGGAATAGGACCTGGGAGACCAGGGTACACTCAATCATGAAACTCACTGGGTGTGTCCTTGGGAACAGTCACTGCCTTTTAGCCTAACCTACCTCACAAGATTGTTGTAGGGATTATATGAAAAGGGGAAGAACAGTGTAGGCCTCCTTGAGCTCCTGGGGAGAAAAAAGGTGGAACAAATTCATTAAATAATTAAAACGAATGCAGGACACTAGTAGCAATTGAAGGTTTATTGTGGGCATTGAGAATGCATAAAAGCGGTCTATAAAAAGGGAGCCTTGCTTACAATTCAGAAAATAGTGGGGAAGGGATATTTGGAAGGGGTGGGGGAGGTGGAGAAGCGTTTGGAAGGCTTGGCAGATGGAAAACAGTCACCTTTTTGTAGGTTCTCAAATTAATTGGTTATTTTCCAAGTGGGGAGGGCGGGATTTCTTGGCTGTCTCCCACCTCTAGCACTTGTTGAACAAGAGATGGTGGTGGAGGCACTAAAGAAGGAAGCTGAAGCATTATGGATGGGAACAAATTTAGGGTGTGTGTTTATCTCTTGTGCTGTTTTTAAAAGTGGATCTCAAAAGTGAGAAGGTGAGTGATAGTTCTTCTTAAGCTGTTCTCGCAACTTATGGGGCTGGCAAGGGGGAGGGTAAATAGGGGCAGGAGAGTTGTCAAAGGGGCTGAGAATGTGCCCCAGTGCCAAGTAACTGTTTATTTTTGGTGTGACAGAGGAAGGATTACGGGCAAGGAGGGGAAACAGAGACTCCTTTGCTACTTTGTGTTGCTGGCAATTAAGGGGTGGCAGACAGTAAGTGAAGGAAGGAATAGTGCCTGGTTGGCAAGAAACACTGATGAGTCAAGCTGTGAGCAAGTCACAGGAGGGCTGGAGAAGCTGGGTGGGTGGTGTTATCCTGTTACTAGTCCATGCAATGTGAGTAAAGGGGGGAGGGGGGCATCTGGCAGGGACCGGTGAAGTGAAAACAAAGGGGTGGCATTCTGCTGCGGAGAGTTGGGTGTGTGTGTTATTGCATTGAGCTAGCTCAAAGAATGGGTGTGCAAGCAAACTTTTTGGCACCCGTGGGGAAGGTAGGTTGTTGGAAAGGAAGCAGGAGTATCGGGAAGAGGCAGGAGAAAGGGTGTCAGTGGAAGGAAAAGGCCGGGGTGCAGGAGGAAAATATTTGGGTGTGGGATGTTGGAGAGCAATGTTTAGCTTTAGGTGCTGCCTGATTGGGATCTTTGCAGTCAAGCCTCCAGGGTGATCTCTGTTGCTGGATGCCTCAAAGCCCTTTAAACTGCCATGAGCCTGTTTTATGATTGTCCTGGCCTTCCAGTCATTGGGGATAGCAGGTTGCTGTAACAACAGTGAGAGAGTGTGCAGATTTCCACTGCAGCAATGTGGCCTCTTTTAAGGGTTATGGGATTACAGTATTCCACTTACAGAGAGCAAGGTCATCTGGGGTGATGTCTTTTTGGAGTCCTGGGGCAAGTAAAGGGAGCACTGTCCAATGTGAAGGTTCCAGGAAACTAGCCAGTGTCCTCAAGGCAAGGATGTGCAAAATCATCTTGACTGAATTTCTTTTTTAAATGGAGCAGAGCTTCTGTATTGCCTAATTTTGAAATGCATCACTTTTGGGGAAAGGGTGGGGCTCCTCCTTTAATTACTGCCCACTTGATTTCAGAATTGTGTGTGTGTCATCATTTCAGCAGTATACATGATATTCTGTACATTTAATGCACCCCAGTGAATCCTGAGAGCTGTTGTTTACCCTTCACAGAGCTGCAATTCCCAGCACCCTTAACAAACTACAGTTCCCAGGATTCTTTGGGAGGAATCATGTGCTTTAGAGTTATGGTGTGGATGTGACCAAAGATCTTATTTAATAATCTTGAAAATGTCGGGTTTGTTTTTACCCTTTTTATTGTGAAATTGCTTCAAGGTACTTTACAGGATGTGATTCACAAATGGAATGAAAGCAACAGAATAAAATAAAATGCTTGTTGTGTTTTAAATATATCATACTTATGCAGCCTTACTGCTGTGAAATATACTAATATTGTATTCAGCAACTTTGCACGCTGGGAGAAATAAGCTAAGTGGAGAAAGTATACTAGTTCAGGAGCAAAATTCAAGGTGTTGATGTTGCTGGACGACAAATCCCTTCATCCCTGACCATTGAACTTACTGGCTGCTGGACTCCCATGATGTCTGGAGGACCGTTGGTTCCCGAACCCTGGCTTACAGCTTTATGCTGTGGCTCACCCAGTGAAGTTGATCAGCAGTTGATTGCAAAGTAATTCATCATAAGATACACAATTCAATTATGGCTTTTTCTGCCACAAGATGCAGCAATGGTCACTTGGCTTAGATGTCTTAAAAGCGAGACAAGTCACATGGCAAGGAGGCAGGAAGATACCTTTCAGTGTCTACTCTTCAGATACCTTATGCCTCTGAAGGGATAACAATGGGCTGTAGTTGCGTGGTAGAATACCTTATATGCATGCAGAATGTTCCTGGTTCAATTTCTGGCATCTCCAGGTAGGGATGGGAAAGATACCTTCCTGAAATCCCGAAAGAACCACCTCCAGTCAAGGTAGGCAGTGCTGAGCTAGATAATCCCTTGGCTTGGTATAATGTAGGTTTCTCTGTTCTTGTGAAACAATTACTGTCCTTATGCCTTGCTTCTGGAATTCCCAAAAGCATCTGTTTGGCCATTGCTGGAACTTTACTAGTGGTGAAGCCTTCTATTATGTTGTTATGTCTGTTGTGGAAGTTGAAATAGAGGCCTTGTAAACACCTGGTGGTGGTGGTTTGGTTTTTTAAGAGTAGCCAAAATTGAAAGAGTGATGCCCAAGTCATGCCAGCTATTGCTGAGAACATTCTCTGGACCAACAGTGTTTGGTTTGAAACCTGGTCCATCCCAAAGGGTTGAGGAAGGGAATTGCAATGTCTCAAAAATCTGGACACCCAACAGCTTGCAATGCCACCAATTTGCCCCACTGGCTTGTAGGAGGTATGGCAATGTCATAGCCATACCTGGAGCTGCCAAGCATACCCTATGGCCTTAGCGGTAGCTACAAACCAGTTCAGAACTGTAATTAAATATGAAACCTGTGTAAGTGTTGATGCCTGGGGCCCTTCCCACCCCATCCTGGGAACCACCCAGTTGTGAAATTACCAGAGGAGTTCTCTTTGTGGTAAAGACCGTGTTTTCTTTGGGATTTAGGGCTCACCCTGGTGAAGAAGGCTTGACTAGGAAATCCTGAGTTGTCACTCAGTTAAAATACATTTGTAATTGTTTGCTTTTTCGTCAGTTAGTGGACACCTTCAATAAAAAAATTACATATGAGTAAATAGGAAAAGCCTCCTTTGTTTTCAGATGCCCTGTCAGACTTCATCTTAAAATGGGCATTTCCAACTTTATGCGCATCTCTTGATACAAGTTTCTCCCCAGCAGTATTTGTATTCATTGGATGCATGTAAGTTCTAGTAGTATTGTGAGACTATAGAGAGGAGATTGCTCTCTGCACTTTTTGCATTCCATGTTAGGCTTGTATGTGTGCTTTATCGGAGGTGGGGAGCCTTGCAGGCCTAGGGGGCAAATGTGGGCCTCCAGGGATCTCTGTCCAGCTCTTGGGACTCTCCCTAGACCACACACCTCACTGGTCCTGCTATGCATCCTCCTCATGTGCTTTTGCCTGGCTGGAATATATCCACGAGCTGTGGTAGCACCTTTTGCTTGCCTGGATATGGACAAAAAGAGCTAAGTGCATAGTGCATGGCTGGAATGCTGCATACCTGAATAGTTGCTGCTGTGGCAATGCCTGCTTCTGCCCCTGGCCCCCTCCCACCACCAGCATGCATGCAGGAATGTGACCCTCAGGCTAAGAGGTTCCCCATCCTTGAAACCAACCATTGATTTGATTTAGCTATTTTCTTTTCCTATTCTTAAGGGGTTCATTGGGAGTATGAATGTCACTGAGCTGTTTTGTATCCTAAAAACGGTTATTACTAATACCAGGATGGTTATTGGATGAAATGTGCCTTGTGTGTCGAAAGTGGGGAGTGGCTGTGTAGGGATAGCAGCCTTTGGGTTCCTTAGTCAAGTATTTTGGGTTGGACAATAAAACCTAGCCACACTCAGCCCACCTTAGTAAACTGTGTGCTTCTTTTTCAGGAAGTAGCTCCCATGGCGCTTGGGAAAAGCCTCCCTTCAACACCCGCCCAGAACTCGACCCTCAGAGGCAACCTCTATCTTCAGTACAAAGGGCTGAAGTGCAGATAGCAGTATACCCGGGCACAGAGCGACAGCCTGCATCCCATTCTCCCAAGGGCTCCACTGGTGACGATGTACTTGGTAATGCAATATTACTATTAATATTATTTTAAAAAGCAAAGGTTGGGGGGGGAGATGCCTGGTCTGCGGCCAAATGGAAAAAGCCTCCAGGCGAAAGGGTAAAGCCAGAAGAAGGGGAAACAATGTTCTTGCATCTCATTACTGCTTAGGCATGACTTGAATTGGAATAGGAGAACTGAGTGCCCTTAGTTGTATAACAGCTTCCAAGCCCAGGCGTGGAAAAGGGGATTGATGCAGTTTCCGTTCCTTTGTATTTCCCATGCCTTGAGGCCCCCAGCGTTCCTGTCCATTTCTTTGTGTAGTGTTTCAAGTTTTCTCCTCCAGAAAGTTGGGGCCTGCCTGCTTTCAAGCCTCCTGGGTGTGAAGTTTCTGGGCATCGGGTCCTCCAAGTGCTCCTGCCTATTGGGGTTTTCCAGGTCCAGAAAATCTCAGGCCCATGGGGCTAATGTAGCCCTCAGGACTCTCCCTACCAAACACTGCCTCTTCTCAGACCACACCCACTTTGCATCCTCTTTTGAGTATTTTTGCCTGGCTGGGATGCGTCCCTGAACTCTGATTATGCCTCTTGGTGGCCTGGATGGAGGCTATAGAGGGTTGTGTGAGTGTTTGTAGAAAGTTTTGTACTGTACAAAGATAAAAATTCACATTTGTTACCCCACCCACTTTTGCCTCTGGCCCTGCCCGCCATGGGCTGTGGCCTCTGGAAGGTTGACCAGAAGGGAATGAGGCCATTGGGCTGACAAAATGTTCATCACTGTTGAGCTCGTTGGAGTTGTGGTCTGATTCTTTGGTGGCCTATATGTGTCCCTCCCAGGGGAGACAAGGTGCAGAGATTGTCTTTCTTGGGCTCTGCTGCAGCTCTGTTTCTTCATTTCAGACTCCCTATTTCCTAACCTAACCCCCTCTCCAAAAACAATCCTGTCTTTGTTTCTCCCCCAGCCACAACCAGAGTCTCCCCATGGGATGTCCCAGCCTTGCATTTTAGAAGTAATGGAGTCATTATTCAATTAAAATGTTGACTTTAATTAACCAATTACAGCTTTCTTCCACCAACAACCCCTAATGGATATCCTGGTAATAAAATGCTGTACGGTGTTTCGTTTTGACAGCAGGATTCTGACTTTGTGTGGTGTTAATGTTTGAAAATCAGGCAAATAGATTACTCATTTACTTATTTATTACCCACCCTTCACCTCTAGAACATTAAAACATAATATTAAAAACAATTAAAAACAATTTACAATCATAAAAATAGAAGTGACTGAGCTAATCATAACTTTGGAGTTCATGTGGAACTGTATTTGCTCCTTGCAAGGGGAGATTTTTGCCGGGGAGCCACAAAGACACTCTCTCTCTCTCTCTCTCTCTCTCTCTCTCTCTCTCTCTCTCTCTCTCTCTCTCTCCTCTCTCTCTCTCTCTCTCTCTCTCTCTGTTGCTGCTGTTAAACTACATTGGAGATTTAAACAGCTAAACGTTCCCTGTGGCTAAGAAGCTTTGCCCTCCCCTTCTTTGTTAATTACTGCGTATGATTAACATCTAATGGAAGACAGATTTTGTTAGAAAAATGAAGTCATTTGATGCCTCTTCCTCTTATCTGCCCCACCCAGTTCCTTGCTCGGTTTTTAAATGCATGTTGAGATGAGGATCCAGTGTTGTGGATCTGCATTTGGGGTTGCTACCTTCCCTCCCCCATACCAGCATGCCCTTCTTGAAACCCTGGTCTGTGGAAGAGGATCATGCGAAATGTTCTAGGAGAGAGGGGAACCCTCTTTACCCAAAGGGCTGCCTTCCTTTGGGGGAAACCATGCAGGACCCGCGTGCCAATAATGGTGTGTGTGGGCCAGAAATACTAATACCTTATGTACAGTTTTTACATACATTTCCTTCTGTCCCATCCAGGCATTTTCAGGGTTCAAAGGCACATTCTAGGCAGGCAAAAGCACTTGAGCGTGCAAAGCAGGAGTGGCATGGTTTGGCACAGGGGAGAGACCATGCTGTGAGGGGTGGCTTAGAACTCCTTTTTCTCCCTTGCTATCTGGGTAAAAGTGGTGGCTTTAATGTCACAATTGCTGGAGTTTAGAACGCTTGTCAAATCTGCATTCTAGAATGCCCAGCCTCTGAGAAAATTGGATGTTTGGGTAGGCAAGCATAAATCTTCAGCATTTAAATATTGTTTTCTTAGCTAACCATCTAATTCAAGGCAAGCATCTCCCTAGGCAACTGACAAGCAAGCTTTTAAGATTCTGTCAAATGCCTGGAGGAAGATGAAAGTCTTAACCTGGCAGCAGAAAGATGTCTGGGTCAGCACCAGGCGGGCCTCACTTGGGAGAACATTCCACAGCTGCTGGGAGGGTGGGTGCCAACCAAAAAGGCGCTCTCCCCAGAGACGTAGGAAGGTCAGGTGGTACCCGGTGCGGAAAATTTCTTGTCCCCCCCCCCACATTGTTGTTTGTTTGTTTTTTGCCTGCAAAAATGGTTTCATGCTATTTCATATTTTCTTACAAAGGAATAATAATAAGTAAAAATAAACTTTTATTTATATCCCGCCCTCCCCGGCCGAAGTCGGGCTCAGGGCGTCTAACATCAGATACATAACATTGATATAAAATCAAACAATAATTAAATTACCTCCTAAAAACATGTCAAAATCAAATTAAAGTCTAATTAGATGGCTTTCCGCAGGGTTAGGGTTGGGAACAGTAAGTGCTCCACTGAATTGAAATTTCAGCCTTCATAACATAGGAAAACAGCCAAGTAAACAGCTATTTTCGTGGAGGAGGGTCAAGATATTAACTGATATGCATGAAATTTCATATATAGCTACCGGTATATAATCCCTAGTGTAGTAAGATAAGACCTTTGGAGCAGGCATTTTCAAAAAGAAAAGTTTTTTATGAACCACCCTAGTAGGGCAGTACAGTGGTACCTCGGGTTAAGTACGCTTCAGGTTAAGAACTCCACTAAGAACAGAAATCGTGCTCTGGCGGCGCAGCAGCAGCAGGAGGTCCCATTAACTAAAGTGGTGCTTCAGGTTAAGTACGCTTCAGGTTAAGAACGGACCTCCGGAACAAATTAAGTACTTAACCCGAGGTACCACTGCATTTGTTTCTTGATAATTTGTCACCCCCTCCATGATGGAACCTGGGGCAGCCCGCCCCCCACTTCCTACGCCCCTGGCTCTCCCTTTTTGCAAACCTCAAAGCCCGGTCGGTGATTTGTGGAGATATGCCCATGAAGATGCGAGTAGGGTGGTGAGAAAGTTTTTAGTTGTGTTTTTCTGATGCGGCAGGTCATCTTGAGAGGTGCCCACCAGGAGAGGAGGGATTCCACCTCTCCCTCCTCAAAAAACACATTGGGGTGCAAACTGATTTGTGCAGTGGTGTATGACCTGAATGGCTTGCTGCATATAACGTGGGTTGATTGTATTGGATGCTTTTTGCTTGGATATCCACATACTTTTCTTCCTCCTGGAAGGGTTGCTGTTACTTTCAGGTCTTCCTTGCGGTCTTCCCATTGGGGCATCTGGCTTGTCACTGTGAGAACAGGATCAGGATGCTGGACTAGGTGGGCTGTTGGCCTGATCCAGCAGGGCTCTTCTTGCATCCTTACGTTCCTCTGTTTACCCCTCCCTCCATTTCTTGTGCCCCTTCCACTGCTCCTTTCCCCTGAATTGAGTTTTAAGATTGTCAGCTCCTTGGGGCAGGGATCTGTACTCTTGTACACTTGTCAAATGCCACAGCCCATGGGTGCTGTACAGGAGATAAACATCTCTGATGCTGAGCTGCGTTCCCTAGTTCCTTCGCTTCACCAGTTGCGTCAAACTGCCTTAATTGCAAACAATTCCTGGCTTGGTGCAGAGAAGCAGCGTCTGAACTTGATGTTTTTCATAAACACCTTGTACCCTCCTCTGCCTGTCTCTCCTGTCCTTGAATACACCTGTGTTCAGTCCCCTGCAGACGCTGGCCTTTGACAGGAAGCTTGCGGGACGTGGTGACTTTGCACTTCTATAATTCATAAGGAGGCACTGCCTACCTGGCTAGCTGTCATCTTGCGTCACTCTCCAAATATGTCCTGCTCTTGTGCAGCCTGCTTTCATGCTACGTCCCCACTGTTGCTTCAGCACATCTCCTGCATCTTCCCAGGAAGCAGCGGAATCACACACACATGCTAGAGCTGCAGTGTGCAGGGCTCCCTAGAAAGGGGGATTAATTGTTAAACCATACTGAGAATTGTAGCTCTGTGAGGGCAGTAGGGGGTCTCCTAATCACTCTCAGTACCCGTAACCAACTACAGATCCCAGAATTCTTTGAATGGGAAGAAAGCTGTTTTAAAGTGACATGATAGTGCTTTAAATGTATGGTGCCATTGAGGTCCCTCCTTTCCTTCCATTGTATATCAGGGTCCCCAGAGTCAGGAGTTTAAATTAGTTAAATTAGACTACTGTAATGCTCTGTCTGCAGGGCTGCCCTTGAAGATGGGAGGCGTGGGCCTTCCGCCAGTGCAGAATGCATCTGCTAGACTGGAAAGTGAGGCATTCTGATGGGACCATGTGTTGCCATCCTGAAAGTGAACTAAGGATCTCAATTCAGGGTGTTAATACTACTTATTTCTTTATTTAAATCAGTTAAAACTATAAAATCAAGCTTAAACTAAAATGCCTGTGGAATATACTAGCAAATAGCAATGGTTCTTAACTTTTCTTTTTTGCTCCCAGTTCACAGACCACCTAAAGGTCCATGGACCAAAGGTCAAGATATAAAGCTCTAAATGGCTTGGCACTCAAGTACCTAAAAGAGCACCCAACAATTGGCAGGTGGAGGCCTTGTTCTTGGTACCATCACTGGGGGCTGTTAGATTGGCATTGGCCCATGATTGACTTCTCAGTGGTGGCTCCCCATTGTGGAATGGCTCCCATGATTGACTTCTCAGTGGTGGCTCCCCTTTGTGAGGTGCACCTGTCTCCCTCTGTATTGACTCTTAGGAGAAATGTTAAAACATTCCTGATTTTGATGGCTGAAAGGTATGGCAACCCTAAGGCCAATGGTTTGAGATAATGTTTTAAAACTATTTTCAGGTTATTTTTTAATGTGTTATCATTGTTCTGTCTGCTACCCTGGACTCCTTTGGGAGGAAGGGTGGGAAATATGAGTTGTGTGCAGAGGAGAGCAACTGAGATTACGGTATTTGGGGTCTGGAAACTAAGCCTTATGAGAGATGGTTGAGGGAGTTGGGTATGTTTAGCTTAGAAAAGAGGAGACTGAGAGGAGACATGATAGCCATCTTCAAATATCTAAAGGGTGTCACGTGGAAGATGGAGCAAGCTTGTTTTCTCCTGCTCTGGAGGGTAGGATCCAAACCCATGGCTTCAAGTGACAAGGAAATAGATTTTAACTAAATATCAGGAAGAACTTTTTGACAGTAAGAACTGTTCAACAGTGGAACAGACTCCCATGAGAGGTGATGGACTCTCCTTCCTTGGAGGTGTTTAAGCAGAGGTTGGATGGCCATCTCTCATGTATGGTCTAGTTGAGATTCCTGCATTGCAGGGAGTTGGACTAAATGACCACTGGTGTCTCTTCCAACTCTACAATTCCATGTTCCCGTGATTCTAAGAGTAGACGGGCCATTGGCTTGATCCAGCAGGGATCTTATATTCTTATGACAGAGCAACAGGAGCTCACCCCATCGCAGGGATTCAAACCGCCGACCTTCTGATCAGCAAGCCCAAGAGGCTCAGTAGTTTAGACCACAGCACCACCCACATCCCACAGCTCTGTGCCAGCTCCTGCCAACCTAGTAGTTTGAAAGCATGCCAGTGCAAGTAGATAAATAGGTACTGCTGTGGCGGGAAGGTAAACAGCATTTCCGTGCACTCTGGTTTCCATCATGTTGTCCCATTGTGCCAGAAGCGGTTTAGTCATGCTGGCCACATGACCCAGAAAGCTGTCTGTGGACAAACGCCAGCTCCCTCAGCCTGAAAGTGAGATGAGCGCCGCCTTTGACTGGACTTAACCATCCAGGGGTCCTTTACCTTTACGTTATAATCTTATGAATTTCTCTCTGTTGTAACAATTGTACTTTGCTTAATGGCTTCCCATCCCAAATTTGAACCCAAGAATCTCAACCCATTTGTATGCTGTTGTTTGTGAGCCTTTGGGACGCCTCCTCCTGTATTTGCCCTCAAAACTATTGCAAGAAGATTGGGAATTTGCCTTAGCTGTGGTACTTCCACATGCACCCATTGTCTTTCATCTTTTCTTTGCGCTCTCTTGTTGCTAAGAGAGGTTTTCCTCAAAAGAGAGCTAGCATTGCAGAGTTCTTTTCTAAAGTTACACCCACCCACCCACCCTCTCTATCTGTTTGTAACTGCCCTAGTTTTTGAGGCTGAGAGTTTTTTATTGGCCTCCTTCCTCTGCCGGGACAGAAGCAGCTTTGTGCAACCTCCCCCCCCCCCTTTTTTTTTTAGGATTTCAGGTGGTGCTTTTGAGAAGCTCACTGGGGGCATAACTGTTAGAAAAGCAGCATTCCTGTTAGCTTCCCGCCTATAGCAATATTATATTGCATAATAATGATTTAAAAGGTGATGCAGGAGTGCTATGCCAGGCTGGATATTGAAGCAGTCCAGACCTGTAGATTCCCACCCCTTCAGTTTTCCTGTCTTAAAAACACAGCATGGGGAAGAGAATATGTCTGAGACACCCTTGCCTTTGCGTTTTCAGACGACAGAAGCTAACTTTCTGGAAGGGGAGGCAGGTAGAATAATATTGCTAGAGAACAAGTCTTCTGTATTTGTGGAAGTTAGGTGACTGAAGATAATACATGATTGATTAATACTGTAGTCTGTATGAAATTCCAGGGGGGAAATGCGTGAAGATTTTAGAACCTGTGGCCACTTAAAGTAATACAGGGAATTTTTTTTTTGCTGAAAAGGACAGCTAAGTCTTACGTTTAACATGGCTAGATTTGTTGTGAAATGTCCCAACTTAGAATAGCATTATGAGGACAATGGTTTAAGTTTCTTTTTTTCTGTGAATGTATACTTTTTGTATTGTACTATTTGGCAAGTTTTTTTATGGTTACCCCCCTCCTTGGCTGTAGCCTGCATTTGGTTGCCTCATAAACTTGATTGATTAAATATTTCTGTTGGGTGTCAAAGAGTTTTGAGATTTTAAGGCACCTGAGGGAGGTGGGGAGGACAAGTAAGTCAGCTATTAAATTTAAACAAGGGATTATTTATGTATTTCATAAACCTTTGTATACCGCTTGATTGTAAAAACAACCTCAAAGTGTTTGTCTGTAAAAAAAGTTGTTTAAAACCTTCAATAAGCTAAAAATGGATTAAAATGCATGTCAACATGCTACAGGTCTGGGCAGGCTTGCCTAAACCAAAGTGTTTTTTAGCGGGCAAGGAAAAGAGTACAATGATGGAACCTACCTGATGTCAATTGGCAGGGAGTTCCAAAGTGTGAGTACTGCCACACTGAAAGATTTTAGAAGTCCAGATGTCCAGAATCAAATGTTTCAGAGGCTAAATGAGATTACATCAAAAACAAGAAGAAAAAAAGTATGTTATTTGCAGCATATGCTAAAGGCATATCTGGGCCTTCCAGTGAGAAACGGTTGGGTGTTAAGAGGGAAGTCAAGATTGTGTAAAGTACCGGTATGTAAATAATATAATGAAGCTTAACGGTGTCGAATGTTAGATGCGTGATAGAAGAATACATATTTTGATATATAAATATTGTTAAGATATCTGAATGTTATTATTCTTATTTGAGAAAATGAATGTTATATAACATGTTGGGGGTGATATGTATGTTTGTTGAAAATTTAATAAACAGAAATAATAATAATAATAATAATAATAATAATAATAATAATAATAATAATAATAATAATAATATCTGGGCCTTCCTTGGATAGAAATGGTGACTGGAATAGACTTTTACGTAACTTCTTGGCTGTATTAAAACAAGAGACATTTTAATGACTCTCTTAACCTTGAGAATCTGAAGATGCTATATTAAGGAATATGTGGAGGTGTGAGAGGAAATTGATTGCAATAGGCCAGGAAATGCTTTGCTGCCGGCTCTTCAGATGGTGGTGCAAAATATTGAATGCTGTCCTATCTTTAAATATTGCTGGCTTTTACAAAAGCCTAAAAACAATTGCAAGGCGCCATGTTTCCTGATTTTAGTTTCTGTGGATAGGCTTCTCCATGCCAGTACCCATTTTATTTAAACCATGGGTCAGCAAACTTTTTCAGCAGGGGGCCGGTCCACTGTCCCTCAGACCAGATTATATCAGGGGCCAAACTATATTTTGAAAAAAAAAAGTGAACGAATTCCTATGCCCCACAAATAACCCAGAGATGCATTTTAAATAAAAGGACACATTCTACTCATGTAAAAACACGCTGATTCCCGGACCATCCACGGGCAGGATTTAGTAGGTGATTGGCCCCCGGGCCCTAGTTTGCCTACCCATGATTTAAATCATGCTCTCTGCAGGGGTGTTGACAGACCATGGCATGTTTTCCTGAGGCTAGTAGGCATTTACCCCCCTTGATTCAAAAGTGTCTTAGAAGTCTTGAGGCTTCTAAGTCCTCATAGCTGAAAGAGACAAACTTGTAAATGTGAAAATGATGCCTGCCAAAAATTAAAACCATTATAGAAAATGGATATTACAGTGGTTAATATTTTGCACTAGCGTATTTGCTGTGTAATTCTAGCCAGTTATGACTTTCTGTTTCCCCCTAGATCACAGCTTCATGTGCAGCAAAGGCATCTGCTATAGGCAGCGATATCCATAGTTGATATCCTTATATCTACTACTGATATCAGGCTATTTTTCGGCGCCTGTCAAAAATATTTTTTGTTTAGGCAAGCCTAGGGACGCGGGTGGTGCTGTGGGTTAAACCACAGAGCCTACGCTTGCTGATCAGAAGGTCGGTGGTTCGAATCCCCACTACAGGGTGAGCTCCCGTTGCTCGGTCCCTGCTCCTGCCAACCTAGCAGTTTGAAAGCACGTCAAAGTGCAAGTAGATAAATAGGTACCGCTGCAGCGGGAAGGTAAACGGTGTTTCCGTGCGCTGCTCTGGTTTGCCAGAAGCGGCTTAGTCATGCTGGCCACATGACCCGGAAGCTGTACGCCGGCTCCCTCGGCCAATAAAGCGAGATGAGCGCCACAACCCCAGAGGCGGACACGACTGGACCTAATGGTCAGGGGTCCCTTTACCCTTTACCTTTACCTAGATATTTAGAAAGTTGATGTGAGCTTTCCTATGTTTTTAGTATGTTGTTGTTTTAATTTTCTGAAATCCTTAAATTATCCTTAAATTATTGTTGTTAATGTTTTTTATTGATAATTTTATCATATTACCTTTTTCTTGCAAACTGCCTTGAGGTTTTATTTTTACAATCAAGCGGTATGTAATTTTTATGAAATAACAAACTACTGTATCTACCATCCTTGCCTTTGTATTCAGGCTGTAATATGGATTAGAATCCCAAAATCCTTCCCATACACGTTCTGTGTGTGGAAGGACCATAGCTCAGTGCTAGACCATCTGCCTTGCATGCTAAAGGTCTTGTGTTTTAAATCCCAGTATTTCCAAGTAACGCTCGGGGAGGCCCCACTAGAAACCCTCAAAAGCCGCTGCCTGTCAGTGCAGACAACACTGAGCTAAGTGGATCGATGTCCTGCCTTGCTGCTTTCTGTGTTCTTATGAAACGGTGGTACAAATTCCTCACCACTTTTGGCTATAACAAGGTGGTTATAGACATCTGTTCCATACTTGAGAATAAATCCCGTGAAGCTCAGCAGGGTACTTCTGAGTGGGCATTTATCAGGACTGCACTGTAAAAGCTTGTTTGGGATAACTAGTCTGAGTTAAACTATCTTCAGTGCATGTTTTCTGAGTAAGCAAGACCTTGTCATCTTCCACCCCCCCATAGGTCTAATTAATAAAAGGTTTTGCAGATTTCCTGTCCTCACAGCTCCTTTGGCTGCAGAGGGAATTCACTGGGGTCTACTCCTGGGCTCTGCCAAGGAACAAGAGATAGATTTAAGAATTAAGAAGGTGATAATGGTGCAGCTTCTGTTAACATTTCTAGAGGGGTATATCAGGTGTGGTTTTCAAGCAGCATTTGGCATTTGTATGCTATGCTGCTTGGACCTATGATCACTTTTTCTGGGCTCTTTGTACTCAAATATCCGTCACAAAAATAGAATAGAATAGAATAGAATATATTTTATTGTCATTGCCCCCTTTATTGTCATTGTCCCCCTTACTTGGCTGCTCCATCCACCCAGGGCACTCCACGCAAAAACAAAACAACTACAAAAACACTGATTAAAACCATACAGTATGATACAGCATAACAGGTAAGATTAGATGACTTTCAAAGTCCAGGCTTCCCATTCAAGGCCGAGATCGCTCTGGAGAAGAAGCTGTTCCTAAGACAGCTTGTTCTTGTCCTCATCGTCCTCTATCTCTGTCCCGATGGCAAGAGCTCGAAGAGATGGTGACCAGGATGTGATGATCTTTTACTATGTCCAGTGCCTTTCTATGGCACCTCCTGGCATAAATCTGCTCTAAGGTGGAGAGTGAGCAGCCAACAATGCTCTCTGCTGCCTTAACAACTCTGCACAACCCCATCCTGTCCTGGGTAGTACAGCTTCCGTACCACACACATAAGCCATAAGTGAGCACGCTCTCAATGGCACAGTGATAGAAGGCAAGCAGCAGCTTTTGCGGAAGATGGTTTTTCCTTAGAATTTTCAGAAAGTACAGTCTCTGCTGCGCCTTCTTCACAAGCCCCCCTTATGTTGACACTCCAGGACAGATCCTCCTGTAATTCAATGCCCAGAAATCTGAACGTTGTTACCCTCTCCACACAGATTCCATCAATCAAAAGTGGCTGGACATCGTTCTTCTTTCTCCTGAAGAAAGATGCTTATATTTGTTCCATCTTTCTGTCTCTCTTGCTCCGCCATCACTTTAATGAACTGCGGTTGCCAGGGTGAGCCAGCAGAAATGAGAACTCTTTGCCATCCAGTTGTCATCTCAAATCTAGCAAAACAACATCACACAAGCCATGCAGTGCCTCTATGTCAGGGGGCTGGAGAGGTGGAGGCCTTGCTTTTTTTGCTGGAGGAGGAAAATTTTGCTGGATCCACATCCATCCTTTAACTTGTTGTCATACCTGGAGTAATTATTCAGCTCATCACCACATCTCTTTTTCAGCAATGCTAGCTTCTGAGGCTGATGGACTGTGCCGGGTGAAATGAATTTCTGTATGATTGCTCAAAAAGCAAGGCACCCAATGTATCCTGGCCATTGTATGATGACTGTCAGACAGGAGAATCTTTGCCAAATGAAACAAATCCAGCATGGACGGTTTTTAGAACTAAAACTGTTTGTAGACCCAAGTTGCACACCAGGCAAAAAGTGTCTTTTGGCACATACTTTCTTGAGCTTTTTGTTTTAAGCATTTGTAGCCCATTTCAATTATTATTATTATTGTTATTGTTGTTGTTGTTATTATTATTTATTTATTTATTTATCACCAGCGTCTTTGATTTCTTATTCATCCTTCAGCATAAGGTCCCAGGGCAGGATACAGCAAATTAAAAATAAAATATTAAAAACAGTTTAGAACATGGCTTAGATCAGGCATCCCCAAACTGCGGCCCTCCAGATGTTTTGGCCTACAACTCCCATGATCCCTAGCTAACAGGACCAGTGGTCAGGGATGATGGGAATTGTAGTCCAAAACATCTGGAGGGCCGAAGTTTGGGATGCCTGGCTTAGATGCACTGTCTGATGCATGATTTATCCTTGTCATATAAGGTGCCTACACCTGTGTCAGTGGATCTCAGCAACCCCTGCAAAGGGAAAACTTTGTTTTCTGTGTCCCATCATGCACAAGTTGCCCTGGCAACCTCCTTCTTGGTTACCTATAGGATCTCTTGTCTTGTAGATGGCTTAATGTCAGGGCCGTCATCTGCCCCTGCCTCTCTGTCTGGCAGAAAAACAAGCTCAGCCTCCCAAGCACACAGTATCTTGCATAGGTGCTGATTTAAACATTCTGCAGGTGTTTGTGTGCTTGAGTGCTTTAAAAGTGAAGGTGAGCTGTCTGTACTATTCTTGTTTTTCAGCTGTTGAGTGGAGAGGCTATTACAGGCATGTACACTCTCTCTTTGCTCAGTCCCTAAAATCCGGCCCTAAAGGCCCACACTCCTTTGAAGTCTCTCAGCCCCACTCACCTCACAGAGTGTTTGTTGTGGGGGAGGAAGGGAAAGGAGATTGTGAGCCGCTTTGAGACTCCTTCGGGTAGTGATAAAGCGGGATATCAAATCCAAATTCGTCTTCTTCTTCTTCTTCTTCTTCTTCTTCTTCTTCTTCTTCCAAAGATATTAATTTTTAAATATAGCATTACATTGTAGACAATAGGATAGAATCACAGAATAGAAGAGTTGGAAGGAACCCCATGGGTCATCTAGACCAACCTCCTGCAATGCAGGAACAGAGTCTTGACATTTGCTTGGTTGCAGTGTCTCTGTGCGATGCCCATACCAGTTTATCCAGATGTGGCTGTGGGCCCCAGGAAGGTTGGCGACTCCAGAATGGACTGCTTCTGGTTACCCTCATGTGAATCTTTGTCTCTTGAGTCCTAGCAGAGGAGCCTACTGCCAAGTGGGAGTGGCCACAGCCAGGAAATAATCTTTTGATTCCCATCTCCTTTGCGTTTCCTTCCGCTTGCTGAGCTCACGGAAATTAAAAAGAAAACGAACAGCCAATGCCTTGGAGTCATGAAATTGCTTCTTGCACAGAGGCCCAAGTGACTTTATCCTTAGTGCCTATTCCTTTGCACGTATTCGCGTCCACACACACAAAGCCCCCACCACAAAACGTTGTGATTTATACACGTGCAGTGCACTCTGTCATCGTCTTCTTCTGCTTCTCAATGTGGTTTTGCAGATACCAGGTAAAAGTTTTATATATAACTCACTCCAAGTCACGAGGCAGGTTACCATATCTCAGTGGCTCTATGCTTGGAACAAAATCGTCTGGTTAATGTATTCCGCAACACTCCTCTTTTTTGGGAACAACCGGTTTTCCTGCTTTTTGGAGGAGGACATAAAAATAAAATAAAACCACAACCTCTGATTCTTTGGGTTGAATCCCACAAAATTTGCAGTAGACCCATTAAAATGAATGTGCCAAAGTTAATTCGAGCCCCAAATATCTGAAAGGCTGCCTCCTTCCCTGCAATACCCTCCTGGGTGCTAAGATCGGCATTCTTGGTAGTTCCTTGGTAGCAGAGGTTCTGTGGGTGCCACCTCGGCAGAGGGAACTTTCTGCGGTGGTACCTAAGCTATGGAACTGCCTCCCCCCCAGAGGTGTGCCTGGGACCTTCTTTATACAGCTTCCTCTGTACCCTGGCCTTTGATACCTGTTGTTTCTGTTTTTAGGATCCACCTTATTTTTATGATTGCAAGTTGTTTTAAATTGTTTTGATACTATGGCTTAATGTTGTAACCCGCCCTAGAACCTTACAGTGAAGTCCCCCTCTATACTATATATTTAAAGCGCTAGTTGCTCTAGCCACTTTTGCCTCTCCCCCACCCACCTCTGGCATGTGGCCCCCAAAAAGTTGATATTAAGGGAATGCTGCCCTTGGACTGAAAAATCTGCCTCTCCATCTCCTGCTTTTGTGCAGTTCCACTGACTGCATGTATCTATGTTGGAACTAAATGTACGATGATTTCAACCCTATCCTTCTGTTGTAATGTAACCCTAACCACCTCGTAGTCAGTTTGAAAATGTGCTGTTCTTTGTTGGTAAAATCTTGCCTCTGTGTTTTTGTGTCCCCCTTTCCAGGTGAACCATGATTCCGGTCACAGAATTGCGCTACTTTGCCGATACCCAGCCGGCGTACCGCATCCTAAAGCCGTGGTGGGACGTTTTTACAGACTATATCTCTATTGTGATGCTGATGATTGCGGTATTTGGTGGGACGCTGCAAGTCACCCAGGACAAAATGATTTGCTTGCCTTGCAAATGGGTCACCAAAGACACCTGCAACGATTCCTCCAGGGACTGGCCAACTGCAAGCCTGGACACAAGTTATTTTAACTCCTCTTTAGTGGCAGCCATGGAGCCAGGGCCAACGGGGATCAAATACGAACTCGACAGGCACCAGTACAATTACGTGGATGCTGTGTGCTATGAAAACTGCCTTCATTGGTTTGCCAAGTATTTCCCTTACTTGGTGCTAATGCATACACTGATCTTCTTGGCTTGCAGTAACTTCTGGTTCAAGTTCCCACGGACCAGCTCTAAGCTGGAGCATTTTGTCTCCATCCTACTCAAGTGTTTCGACTCCCCATGGACCACAAGGGCCCTCTCTGAGACAGTGGTGGAGGAGAGTGACCCCAAGCCCACCTTCGGGAAGATGAATGGCTCCATGGACAAGAAGTCCTCCACCGTTAGTGAGGATGTGGAGGCCACGGCCCCAATGCTACAGCGGACAAAATCTCGGATCGAGCAAGGAATTGTGGACCGGACGGAGAATGGCGTCCTGGACAAGAAGGAAGGCGAGCAAGCCAAGGCACTCTTTGAGAAGGTCAAGAAGTTCCGGACACATGTGGAGGAAGGAGACATTGTCTACCGCCTCTATATGAGGCAAACCATCATCAAGGTGATCAAGTTCATCCTCATAATTTGCTACACCGTCTATTACGTCAGCAACATCGCCTTTGATGTGGACTGTAAGGTGGACATTGAGAGCCTGACAGGCTACCGCATGTACCGTTGTGCTCATCCTCTTGCCACCCTCTTCAAAATCCTGGCATCTTTCTACATTAGCTTGGTGATCTTCTATGGCTTGATCTGCATGTACACCCTCTGGTGGATGCTCCGGCGGTCCCTCAAGAAGTACTCCTTTGAGTCCATCCGGGAGGAGAGCAGCTACAGCGACATCCCTGATGTAAAAAATGACTTTGCCTTCATGCTACACCTCATCGACCAGTATGACCCCCTCTACTCCAAACGCTTTGCTGTCTTCCTCTCCGAAGTGAGTGAGAACAAACTCCGGCAACTGAACCTCAACAATGAATGGACCTTGGAGAAGCTGCGCCAGAGGATCACCAAAAACTCCCAGGAGAAGCTGGAGTTGCACCTCTTCATGCTCAGTGGCATCCCAGACACTGTCTTTGACCTCCTTGAACTGGAGGTCCTGAAGCTAGAGCTCATCCCTGATGTCACCATCCCACCAAGCATCGCCCAGCTCACCAGCCTCAAGGAACTGTGGCTGTACCATACAGCGGCCAAGATAGAGGCCCCGGCCCTCGCCTTCTTGAGGGAGAACTTGAAATCCTTGCATATCAAGTTCACGGACATCAAGGAGATCCCTCTTTGGATTTACAGCTTGAAGACTCTTGAAGAACTCCACCTGACCGGGAACTTAAGTGCTGAGAACAACCGATACATTGTAATTGATGGCTTGAGGGAGTTGAAGAGGCTGAAGGTCCTGAGGCTGAAGAGCAACCTGACAAAGCTTCCCCAGGTGGTGACAGATGTTGGGGTGCACCTCCAGAAGCTCTCCATCAACAACGAGGGCACCAAGCTCATCGTCCTCAATAGCCTCAAGAAGATGGTTAACCTAACAGAGCTGGAGCTGATCCGCTGCGACTTGGAGCGCATCCCCCACTCCATCTTCAGCCTCCAGAACCTCCAGGAGATCGACCTCAAGGACAACAACCTCAAAACCGTTGAGGAAATCATTAGCTTCCAGCACTTGCACCGCCTCACTTGCCTTAAGCTGTGGTACAACCACATTGCCTACATCCCCATGCAGATCGGCAACCTCACCAACCTGGAGCGCCTTTACCTGAACCGCAACAAGATTGAGAAGATCCCCACCCAGCTCTTCTACTGCCGGAAGCTTCGTTATTTGGATCTCAGCCACAACCTCTTGACTTCGATACCAGCAGACATCAGGCTGTTGCAGAATCTGCAGAACCTGGCTGTCACAGCCAACAGGGTAAGATAAGGGGATTGAATGTGGTGCGGGGGGGGGCACAGAAGCCATTTGGGCTGGGAGTGGTCTCCCAATATCTTTTGTACAGGGCAGGCCCTACCATTAGGCAAGGTGAGGCGACTGCCTTAGGTGGCAGATGATGTAGGGCGATGGCAGTGGCGGTGGCAGCCTCCTGGCTGTTCCTCCCTGTTGAAGGGCAGAGCTGTGTTAGCTACATGGCATACGTTTGCTCCTCTAAACTAGGCTACAACAGGTGGGTTATGGCAGAGTCATTGCTGCCATGTTAGATTCTAGTTAAGATTGACTAGACCAAAGGAGCACTGCATGCATTGGGCTAGGGTACATTCTTCTGATGGTTGTTCTAGACAAGTTGCCTATTAGGGAACTTACATAGGGATTTCAAACACACCACACCAAGAGTCATAAAACTTCAAAACATCTACATTCTACATACATCAAGAAAGGTTACAGGTTATTATGGGACGTAAACATGCATGGCTCCATACTGATACCAACTTCCCAAGTTTCCCAAGCCATTTTTAAATTTTTATACTTTAATTTTATACATAAATACTTTTAAATTTTTACTTGTTTGTTTGCTTCCTTGCTTTATTAAATTTGTATACCACCCTATACCTGTAGATCTCAGGGCAGTTCACAACATAAAATTACAGTATAAAAAACACAAAATACATAATAAAAATAAGAACAGAAACAAACCAATAAGCTCCCCCTTCCGCAGCACATTTAAATGGGCATCTAATGACAATCAGCCAAAGAGGTTAAAGAACCTTTTTTGTCTGGTGCTTAAATGAAGGTGCCAGCCGAACCAAAAGGCCCATTCTTGTGGTGCCACTCTCCAGACCTCTCCAGGAGCTTCAAGAAGATGCTGAATTTACACCCTAGTGTTAACATTAAGAAAACATCCTGGGTAGCCATTTGTGCCACTTTTAGTATCAGATAAGATTACATGTTTATATCTTGGAAAGGAAAGCATGAGGGTTGCAAAATGCAGGCACACAGGAATTATTCATTTGATGCATTCTGTCTAAAAGTTAAATGCACTTAACATTGAAACAAAAGCAAAATCTATATCTAATGTCTAATCGAATTTCTATATCAACATCAATGGACAGGACACATTTTTTGGTCCTGTCTCCTCTGTCATCTTCTGCACCATCACCCCAGCCACGTTGACATGAAACTTTCCTGACTGAATCGAGGGCTTGATTTCTTTCGTAATTGTTGTAGTAGGAAAGACCTGTTTTTTGTTCTTTTGATTGACTGTTCCGCACACAGGCACTGTGTACCCTTTGGGTGTGGACTTGCTTGTTGTGGAGCTTAAAATACAAAGCAGAGGAATGCTACTTACAGGGGGGTGCAACATGACCATTCATTCTTGGAGTATTTGCCTAGCGCTGGGACATTGTTATCAGTATTTGCCTAGCACTCAACCATTGTTTTCACGGTATTTGCCTATCACTGCAGAAGCCAAATGCTGTGCTTTGATGAACCTGCTGGGCCCTAAAGGTAAAGGTAAAGGGACCCCTGACCATTAGGTCCAGTCATGTCCGACTCTGGGGTTGCGGCGCTCATCTCGCATTACTGGCCGAGGGAGCCGGCATACAGCTTCCGGGTCATGTGGCCAGCATGACTAAGCTGCTTCTGGCGAACCAGAGCAGCGCACGGAAACGCCGTTTACCTTCCCGCCAGAGTGGGAAGGTAAACGGAGTATTTATCTACTTGCACTTTGACGTGCTTTCGAACTGCTAGGTGGGCAGGAGCTGGGACCGAGCAACGGGAGCTCACCCTGTCGCAGGGATTCGAACCGCCAACCTTCTGATCAGCAAGCCCAAGGCTCTGTGGTTTAACCCACAGCTCCACCTGGGTCCCCTACTGGGCTCTGGCTTACCCTAAATAGTGTATGATTTATCAGAGCAGCTCTGCTGCTAGGCTGTTGTGGTTCTTTTTCCCAAAAGGCATACAGGATGTTAGCTTATATTGACTCAGACCTCTGGTTCAGCTAGCGATTGGAGGATGGATGACGGTTAACAGATTGGGGTTGAATCATGACAAGACAGAAGTACTGTTTTTGGGGGGCAGGGGGCTAGCGGGTGTGGGGGACTCCCTGGTCCTGAACGGGGTAACTGTGCCCCTGAAGGACCAGGTGCTCAGCCTAGGAGTCATTTTGGACTCACAGCTGTCCATGGAGGCACAGCTCCATCTGGTACACTGGCTGAGGCCCTACCTGTCTGCAAACTGTCTCGCCAGAGTGGTGCATGCCCTGGTTATCTCCCGCTTGGACTACTGCAATGCACTCTCCGTGGGGGCTACCTTTGAAGGTGACCCAGAAACTACACCTATTCCAGAATGTGGCTTCCAGTATGTTTCTGAGCGCAATTCAAAGTGTTGGTGCTTTGGCCTTGGCCCAGCATACCTGAAGGAGTGCCCCCACTCTCATTGCTCAACCTGGACACTGAGGGCCTTATCGGCAGTGGCGCCCTCCCATCAGATGTCAAGGAGATTACACAACTTTTAGAAGATAGCTGAAGGAAGCCCTGTATCAGGAAGTTTTATATGTTTGATGTTTTACTACCGGTATGTTTTTAGATGTATTGTAAGCCACCCAGAGTGGCTGGGGAAACCCAGCCAGATGGGCAAGGTATTATTATTATTATTATTATTATTATTATTATTATTATTATTATTATTTCCGTATTGTCTATACTGTCATGCAGCAGCTCTCTAAGCTTTTCAGAAAAGGGTGGTTGTTTTTTTTACCAGCCCTACCTAGAGATGCTTTTGGGGATTGAACCTGGGACTTCTGCATGCAAAGCATGTGCTCTACCACTGAGTTACGACCCTACCCTTAAATATTAAGCATGACCCTTTCCCTAAAAAAACAAGTAAGATTCTAGTTCTCATAGTTCTGAATATAAAGGGCTGAATTAAATAGGAATGCCAGATGTTGCCTGAGTCACATCCTTGGTCCATTTAGCTCATTATTGTCAATAGTGAGCGGTAGCAGCTCTTGAGGGTTTCAGGCAGGGAACCTTCCCAGCCTTACCTAGACATGCCTTTGGGGATTGAACCTGGGACCATTCTACATGCAAAACAGGTGTTCTGCCACTGAGCTACAGCACAAGAAGACAGATTCCCTGCTCCAACTATCTCTCACTGCATCTCTTAAGGGACAGAGAACCAACTCAACCTTTCCACCACTTAGCAATTTGGCTTCCATTAATGCTGCACATACCATTTGGTGGCAAACAGTTTCCAGTTTCAGTAAAGTGTAAAGGTCTGCTACATTTTTTCTTTTGCATCTTCGCCTTGCAAGGGATCTAGGCGTTCTGAGACAGATCCCAATAACTGCTGGGCTTTTTCCTTTCGTTCTATTTTCAGAGTTGGAGAGCATCAATTACTCCTTTCATTCCAGTATACTTTTGGTGCAACCTGAGAGCTTTCTGCACTTGGCATAAACTCACTTATTTAGTCTGCAAAGAGCTTCCTGAACCACTAGATTAAGACTTCCATCATGCAGGCAGGACTGTTACCATCTGCATCTGCAACCTTTTTCCTCCTCTCCCTCCCGAAGCTGCTCTTTTTTCTAATTTTTTAAGCATCCATTCTGTGAAGACAAAGCCAGCTCGCTGGTGGGTTTTTTGTTCTGTTCTGTTCTGTTTCTGCATATAGTAGGTTTGAACATAGGCATTGGTATTACTGCTGTGTTGAGCCCCCTCCTCACCAAATGGGTCAACATGGCTAGCTGCATTAATTTCTCTCCCTTCCTTGCCTCCCAAACCTTTGCTGTGAAGGTTGCCTTGAAGAGAAATATGGTTGGCCACTATGAGAACAGGATGTTGGACTAGATGGGCCATTGGCCTGATCCACCTGGCTCTTCCTATGTTCTTAGTCTGTTGTACTAGTGTAGAAGGAAGCCTTGAAGCAATTCGCTTGCCCACCTCTCTTTAAGCTGTCTCCTTGCTAAAGCCTCATCTGCACTACATTTAAAGTGGTATTTTCCCCTAGCCTACCTGGGGATGCTGCCAGGGACTGGACCTAGGAGCTTTTGCCTGAAAAGCAAGTGCTCTGCTACAAGTGCCTTTTCCCTAAAAAAGTCCTCATACTCTGAGTAAACACTTGAATTACATAGAAAGCTACTTCATAATTAGGACCTTCTACATGCAAAGCAAGTGGTCTACCATTGAGCTCCTTGCCTCTCCTTAATAGCACAAAAACCTATGTTTCAATGTATGCCGTTGATTCCCTCCCGTGAAATACTGACAGTCTGGAAACATCCCTCATCCTCAGTAGCTAGTTTATAAGAAGCCAAAAAGCAGGGCTGGGTCCCATAACCTGTTATGGCTCCTTGGTTTTTGTTTTCTTGGAAATAATATGTTGATCTCATTAGCTCTATGACAACAAAGGATGCAAGTTGGAGAGCCATGGCTACGGTGGATAAATTAACAAGTTCCCCTGCTTCTCCACCCTGAACAAGATGCTTCCTGTTTTCTAGTGTGGTTTTGTTTTCTTAGGAACACTGTTTATTAATAGAGAGTGATTTCTCTAGGGCAGATCTTAGTTAGCCACAGCAGTTTCATGGCAGGATCTCCCAGAAGATATTTCTGTGGTCCAAGAGTTTAAGAGCTGTTTGAATCAAGAGCATATTTGCCTGCAGAGAAAAGACTTGCTTGGCTGAACATCAGAGCTTTTCTGGATCAGTACAGCTGCCCCCCACCCCCATGGCTAACCAGATCTCTTGGGAATTTTAGACCTTCGTTTTCAGCAGTCATCGTTTTCATGCATTGTAACTGCTCCTTTTGCTGTTTTATAATGGTTACTTGAAGCATCCGAGCAAAAATTCACTTAAACTCCCTGCTTAATGTGGGATCTGGTGAAATCTCTGCAGTTGTGACAAAGTCATTCACACTTTTTTTTAATAAAACCTATACACTGCTTGATTGTAAAGAAACCTCAAAGCAGTTTACAAAAAAGATAAAACAATAAAATTGTCGGTAAAAAACCAACAACCCACCAAAATTTGTTAACACCTTCAATAAATTAAAATCAGCAATAAACTAAAAATGGGTAAATCATGCAACAGCATTCTAGCTACCCAGGTATGTTTTGTTTATGGGAATGTAAGAATGCCAACCATCCGATTGCAGGATATTGCTTTGTAAGCTATAAAAGCTTACCCTAAAAACATGCCGGTTTTGGGATAGAACGAACTATGGCCATTGTTAGTAGTTTTAATTACAATAAAGTCAACTTTTGCAAGTGTCAGTCGAATGGCTAAGCTGGCATTTTGCCAACAGGGAGGTCACTGTGGGGATTGACTGGCAGGAGATGGAACCTCAGATCATTACTGATGCATAGGGCAAAGGTATTATTTATTCAGCGCCTGCCCATCAGAGAGAAGCTGTCCTAGTCGCTCAGAACAACTGCTTGCATGGTCACCTTCTGACGAACTGCCAGGTCTGCCTCCAGAAAGTGGTAACTGAGTGTTGGAGCATAAGGCTCAAGTCTTTCTGAAGTCCAGTAACAAGTCACAATATGCCCAACAAAACAAAAAGCTGTACCGAGTTTATTCATTATACAAGTTAAGGATTAAAAGCACCCATTATTTGGGGTTTTCTTATAAATCCCATGACTGTGTGTGCAGGCTTTGCAACCCCCGGTTTGGGAAATGCTGCTGCAGAAGCATGGCAATTCTGCCACTGCGGTGTACCTACTCTTAGCCCTACAGCGCACCAGAATAAACTGAAACAACTCACATATGGGGACCATAATGACAGAGTGTTAGGAGACATCTGTACCAACCAAGTGTCTACCAGTAGATTATGGGCTCTAAAGTGTTTTGCGCCTTCCTGATATTTACTTATTCATCGCATTTATATCTCACATTTCCTTCTCTCGGGATCTCAAGGTGGCAAGCATAGTTCTCCCCATTTTATCTTCCCAACAACCCTGTGAGGTAGTCCAGGAAAAGCATTGGAAGCCCCCCGCCCCGCCCCACCGCAAAAAACAAATAAAAATAAAAATCCCATAGGTTCAGTTTGGATGGCCAAAATAATCCAGGCCCCCAAACAGGACATCTTTATTAAAAGCATTGCTATGTGTTGCGACCCATAGAACCAGTTGTAGAGTTGGAAGGGGTCCCAAGAGGTCATCTAGTCCAACCCCCTGCAGTGCAGGAATCTTTTGCCCAAGTATTTCAAACAGCAGTATTTACACACTTATTCAAGCAAAGAATAAGCCAATGGGCAGTTATGTCCATATATGGCAAAGGGATAGTTATGTCCATATTTCTTCTGCTAGCTTATACTGGTTTAATCATGAGGCATAGCAATTTCCTTTTTCTTCTTTCCCTCCTGCTTCCTCAACAGCTATAGCAATAGCTCCAGTATACATGCCATTCCACCCTTCTCTCAGGGTTGTCTTGCAAACACAGAGTCTTCACATTCCAAATGTCAATCGCTCAGCCCTTCTCCCAATTACAGTAGTTGTAAATGGATTTAGAAGCCACTTAGGCATTTATTTTGTTTGTTTGTTTATTAGATTTTATATAACGCCCTTCATCATAAGATCTCAGGGCGGAATGCTTTATATAAATTTATGATGATGATGATGATGATGATAACTTTTCTCCTTTTTCCTCTCCCAGATTGAGAACCTCCCAGCAGAGCTCTTCCAGTGCAGGAAGCTTCGGACTTTGAACCTGGGCAACAACGTCCTGCAGTCGCTGCCTTCCCGAGTGGGTGAGCTGACGAAGCTGTCTCAGATTGAACTGCGGGGGAACCGCCTGGAGTGCCTGCCGGTGGAGCTGGGCGATTGCCCCTTGCTGAAACGCAGCGGGCTGGTGGTGGAGGAGGACCTCCTTAACACTTTGCCACTGGAAGTCAAGGAACGGCTATGGAGGGCTGACAAGGAGCAAGCCTGAGAGTCTCTACAGAAGAGGAGGTGGGGAGAGGGGGAAGGAAACCCAACACCTCGGGCCAAAACAGCCAGGGGGCGCGGGTATGGGGAGCCCCTCAGGCAACCTTGTCCCCATGTTCTGTTACCCAAGAAAACCCGAGCCAAAACAGACTAGCCAAGGACCGCCTTCAGGAGGTGGGAGAGGAGGTTGCTTTTTTCCTTCGGAATTGCAGAGGTGGTGGTGGTCCAAGGTGAGGACTGTGGCTACGAAGAAGAGTTTGTGGTTTGTATGGCATAGGAAGTTGAATGCAGCTGCTTTCACCGACCAGGAAATGGAACTCTAGAACTCTTGCACTGAGTTGTTGCGAGTGTCGGGAGGAGCTGGCTGGCATCCAAGCTGGTGGGGTGGGGTGGGGTGGGGGGGTGAATGAGTGAGACCCATTGATCCTGTCCAAACCGCCTGCTGCTATGGTATCTCTGTGAGGGCCGTCCAGGAACCGGGTGTTTTACTGTTGTACAATCAAGGATAGGAACTGTGTTTGGCCTTTGGCCACACATCGTGACACTAGCTTTTTCTTGCACACACTGATTTATTAACTGTTGACTCATCAGTCTGGATTATTTCGGAGGAGCTGATAGGAAAGGACTTCTTAATTTCTCTGTTTCATGCTGACGTTGTTGGTCGTTTCTGTCTTCAGTCATTTTTCCTCTTGATCACTACATGCGAAATTTTATTTTCCTTTTAAAACCTTCAATTAAAAATTCCCCTGCTGCCGCCATGTGGTGGTCGGATAGTAGGATGTTCCCATATCTGAATCTTTTCCTGCTTGAATCCGGCGTTACATCTGCCTCTGGGTGGGGTTGTGTTTCAAGAGTGGCAAGTATGGATTAAGTGTTATGTGCCCAAAAGATAAGGAGACTAGCCTGCAAAATTATTTTCAGTTGGCAAAACCACAGTACTGCTGTTTTTGACTACGTAGGGAAGGCAGGGCAGGCATACATTCGAATGTTCCTTTTCGCTCAAAACACTGGAATTCAAAAAACGTCAATTCAAAACATCCCTTTTTGATCACAAAGCATGGGCAGTGGGCATTGAAACACTAAAAAGCAGGAGTGAGGAACCTGTGCTCTCCCCCCCCAAACAACTTTACTGAGCTCCCATCACTTCCCCTCCCCGTCAGAATGACCAGTAATCAGGGATGATGCGAGTTGTAGTCAATGAACATCTGGAACGTCACAGATCCTCCGTCATTGATAAAAATGAACAAGCCAGCTATCCTGTATACTCTTCAGCCTCCCCCTTGCCTAGTGCCTTCCAGATGTTTTGAGCTACAGCTCCCATCCGCCACAGCTAGCATGAGCTAATGGGGATTGCAGTCCAAACATCTGGAAGCCCCCAGGTTGGGGAAGGCTGATGTAGGTCCTTGTTCCCCTCCCTCCCTCAGGTGCTGCCAACATCTTCCATGAGATATAAAAAACAACTTCCATGAGATATAAAAAACCAATTTCTTCTCCCCTCTCTCCTTACTATTTTTATAGCAGCTGGTCTGTGTTTTAATTTTTTATATTATTTTGCTAGCTCCCATGGAGATAGCATTGATACTTGCCTCTTTTATCCGAGTTGTCATTCCATGGGGCAAGAGGCCTGGTTCCCATTTTCTGCAAACGTAGCGGAGTCTTCCCCCCCCCCCCCCGTTTTTCTACTTCCCTCTTCAGTGTTAAAGGAAGAGCATAAAATGCCTCCCAGGGTGGACTCTTCCCCTCCACCCTCATTTTTATTGCAGAAGTCTTGCTCTGGGGAGCGAGGAACCTGTATTGGAAGAAAAGTAAAATTTGCACTACTGTTTAATACAGGCTTTGCCAAGATTACAACCTCCAGGTGTTTGTTAAGGCTATCAGTTGCAGTTGTAGTTCAACAACATCTGGAGTTCACCAGGTTGGCCAAGGCTTTCACAGAATCATACAGTTGTAGTGTTGGAAGGGACCCCAAGGGTCATCTAGTCCAACCCCCTGCAATGCAGGAGTCACAGGTAAAGAATCTAACAGCTTAGCCATCCAACCTCTGTTCAAACATCTCCAATGATATTTAATTTTAATTCTTGGGGTCTAATACAAGCATCTAAGCTGGTTTAATATACCTATCTATTGGAAAGGTAAACCATTTAACAGCTAGTGATCTATTGCAAAACAGGAACCGCAAATCTTAATGTACCGTCATTTATTTCAGACAATGGTTTTGCTTTTTACTGAGATGCCAGGATGGTGTTGGTTTCAGACAAATGTTCGTGTGTATGCACGTTAAAAAATCTCCCCTCCTTGGATGTTTCTGGCAGTGAAGAGAAAGAATAAAATATACTGCTAGCTTCCTGTCTGCATCTGAAGTCATAGGATAAAGACCTGCACGCAATTTAGCAATGCTGAGGACACACACAGAAAAATCAAAATAAAATAACCAAACCCCACCAATGTTAACCAGGCTCCGGTATTGTCAATGTCTAAATAAAGCTACATGGAAACCTTATGGAAGACTCTCTTTTTATATGTTTGTTTAATATACATGCACACCAGCTGGAAGAATCGTGCTGAATCAGGCCAAGAGGAACCCATCCAGTCCAGCATCTTCTTCTCACAGTGGCCAACCAGATGCCCCAAGCAGGACCTGAGCCCTGGCAGCAACACTCTCCCCACTTGTGATTCCCAGGAACTGGTATTCAGGGGCAATGCTGCCTCTGATGGTGGCATTGACAGCCTTATCCTATCAACATCCCCAGTGACTAATGTGTGGGCTTTCCAAGAACGACTTCCTGGCTACTGTTGTTAGGACTCCACAAACACCTGCAGTGTTATTATTTTATTGTTATTAAATGGGATAAAGGTAGTTTCTAGCTCTCTGCACAAAAGGTATCTGTCAAGGAATGCATATCTATATTACAGTGTGCTATCAGTGTTCAAGCAGAGGCAGGCCACAGTGTGAGCTTAGTCACTGCTGCCACGAACATGGTTAGAACAAGGGTTCCCACACTTGCCTGTGAGCTTCATTCAGGTGGCCCATGCTGTGTCTATGAAGAATACCTACAATTTGAATTATAGATTTGCCTAAGGTGACTGGCAAATGCAGTTAATAATATTTAATACACTGCAATACCTTTACAGGTAGACGGAGCTTTCCAAACTCTACTTTGTGTTCGCACTGCTTTGCTTAGCCCTGTGTTAAAAAAGGAGACCCGTTTGCCGGCCTGCCAATCCACATTAAGGAGAATCAACTGACAATCAAAGAATCCCTGCACTGGGTTGTTTCCTCCATTTTATCAATACGATTTCCCAAAAATGCAGATAAGCACAGCCCTCTACCACATGTGAAAGTCAGATCCTATAGAGTTAAATGAGGCTTCTTTGCACTCTGCTGGCCAAGGCTATTATTGCCTCTTGTTCAGCTTAACCTTTAAAAGTATCTAGGCTGTGAAAGCTACCGGTAAGCCTTCAGAATAATGCTAAGGCAGCATTTTACTGCTGCATTCAAAGCTTGGGCCCCAGCAGCTACTGTCCTACCATAAACAATTGTGGCTTCCCCCAAGGAATTCTGGGAGCTATAGCTCATTAAGGTGCTGGGAGTTATTAAGAGATCTCCTAGTCTCCAGCCAGAGCTACAATTCCTAGAGTTCCTTGGGAAGAACGATTGTTAGACTGCTTTGGGAATGTTAGCTCCCTCAGGGGAATAAGGGTTGTCCTAGCAACTCTCAACACCCTTAACTACAGCTCCCAGAATTCCTTTGGGGAAGCCATGACTGTTTAAAGAGATATTACAGTGCATTAAATGTATGGTGTGAGAGTAGCCTTAAGTAAGATCAGGGACCCATTAATCTCAGTATTGGCTATGGCAGGGAGAAGCCAACATAGGGCCCCAGCTGGGGCTGACAAGTTGGAGTCCAACAAGAACTAGAGGGCACCACATTGGCTGGTCCTGGGTGACACTGTCAGCAGTTCTCCTGGAGATGTCAGGGGTTGAACCTGGACCTTCTGCATGCAAGACAGAAGCTTTACAACCAAGCTGTGGTCCTCTCATTAAATGCAAAGTAAGATTCTAGTCATGCTAGTTCTGAATAAAAGGCTGAATTAAACAGGAAGCTGCCTTATACTGAGTCAGACCATCCGAGTCCATCTAAGTCGGTCTTGTCAGCATTGGCTGACAACAGCTCTGCAGGGTTTCAGGCAGGGGACCTTTCCAGCCCTTCCTGGAGATGCCATTGGGGATTGAACTGGGGGCCTTATGTGCACAAAACAGGTGCTTACCACTGAGCTGAAGGCTCAATACCTGAAATCACAGAATAGCAAACTGCTATTACAAGTGCAGAAAGAAGGAGCAGTAAACAAGTAGGCATTGTTTGGGGGTGGGAGGACTTTTACACTGGCTCTTCTTACGTTACAGGGTCGTAGAATGCAGGAAAACAAGTTCTAGCAATCAGATTCTAGTAATCTGGTTGTCATTCTGCACCCTTTCTTGCTTGCAATTCTTTGGCAAAATACTATGAATTATTCTTCTCGTTCTGGGAAATAATAGTTTTACCCGAATAAGCCTCTCTTTTGGAGATGTATTAAGGGGAATGTTCCAAGAAAATTGGCAGGATTTGGGCTGTGCTGTTTGCAGAGCACTGCATGTTCCCCCGTCCTTGGTTTCTTCGCCCTTTGTTCGTCTTTGAGGACGAGAGGCATTGGCGTGACACACTGTTCTCCCCATTCCCCTGAGAGTAAATGCCATCAGAACTCCTTGCAGCAAAAAAAGAAAAGAAAAAAAGAGGAAAAACACATCCTCAGCTCTTTCGGAACCTTCTCTGGTGTCCTGAGAACTGACAGGTAAGATTCCAACCAGCACTTTTCTGGCTCAGGGTTCCTGGAATGAAGGAGTTCAGGTCTGGAGGAGGAATCTTTGGCATATTGGACACAGAATATCAAAACAGAAGAGTGTAAAAGTGAACTATTACTTTTAATAGTTCCCCAAACACGAAGGACTCAGGAGCAGTGACATGCAAATATGCCAATTTCATGCTCTGTCAATTTCTCATTTTTTCCCATTTTAAATTCAGTTTTCCACATTTCCACATCAGTTTGTTAATTTAAAAAATTCATGAAAATTCATCAGCTTTTTAATGCAAATTTATCCTAATACATCTTCAGAAAGTGATTTCTCCTAACATATTGCATTTTGTTACGTCATTTTCACTATTATAAGCATTGATATGTGTACTTTAGCTTAATGTAGTGCATTTTTCTAACGCATTACTTAGGTGGATAACTTTGCTGCAAAATTCAGAGAAGGGTACATTTTAAAGGATGGCCGATTCTATGGGTCATCTACAAGTCCCAGGATTATTTGCAAGAAGCCATGACTGTTTAAAGTATTATAAATGAGCTTTATAAATTCATTATGTGGCCCATTTCTACTCCAAAATAAATCCCATTGAATTCACTGGGACTGACCTCCCAGGTAAGTGGGGTTGGTACTGAAACCTATGGGTTGCATTTAATAAAGTTCTATCAAGAGCAGACCAATTGAAAATAGTAAATTAGTTATATCCACTCATTTAAATGTGTTGTAGCCACTGCTAGTCCTACTCAGAGCAGGCCCACTGAAAATAATTGACACAACGAAATTAGATCCATTTCATTTAAAGGGGTTCTACCCTTGAGTTGAACAGAGTTGGGTGCAACCCAGTGGGCCTCCTCTGAGTAGGACTAATATTGGGTACAACCCTAAGTCTATATTTTATATTATTTTTGGCATTATAGAAGCTGCTGCCTTTGATGTGCTTGCAAATTAGCCATGATATAAATGGCAGCAGCAGAAGCATCACTTAAATCTTTTTAAACATTTTCTTTCCAGCTTAAAAAAAAAGAAGTAGTAAAAGGATAATATGCTGATTCCATCTGGACCCTAGAGTCCAAAGAAAAAATTCCAAGTTCGCCCAAGAGGCCCCTGAAATCATCCTGTACGCAAATATTTCTATATATATATATATATCTGCCTGTGTCCTCATTGGCAATATCACATGGTCCGGGAAGGGATCACAGATACAAGCCGTGGAACATTAACAGTGGAGCCTCAACAAGATTGCACATTGACCTCCCTTACCTCCTGGCTGAACTTCTTGCTTTGCCTTCGATGGCATCCATAACCCAGGAACAGATCCATAAGGTAAGGAGGGAAATGACAACAAGAAAAGATGGATAAAAATGTGTGTGCCCTGGTGAGTCGCTTTGAATTAGCAAAGCTTTCCGCTGCTCTCCCCACCCCCGCCAGCCACCCTCTGAAATTGGATTGAGCAATGATTACTCAATGAATTTATCTCTGTTTTTGTGCACCCATATGGAGAGGGAAACATCCTGCCATGACTTGAAATATATTGTTGGCCTTTTGCATACCCTTTCTTTTGATCCTTCTCATTCGTCCCCTGATCTTTCTCTTTATCCGTTGCCTCTCTTAAAGTCTGAAAATCTCCGCCTCTCTTTATCCATAATCTCCTTGAGCAAAGTAAGCAGGGCACTTCATTCCAGGGGGTTGTTGCTGCGATGGTGTTGCAGGTTAATTTCCTTTTCTTTTTCAATGTTGTTTTAAATTTTGTTTTATAATGTACAGAATGATTATAGCAGATGAAGATCAAAACCGTAAAATAGGCACACAGAATAAATACAGTTACAGAGCAGGTCAGTAACAAAGTCCAGGTGAAGAAAGATTAAAGAATGAGAGTTGTCTTCACATGAAGGAAGAATGTATAACTGTTACTTGATTGTGAAGCAGAGTTCCCAATTTCCCAGGCTTGTAATGAAGGTTGCGTTGAAAATGATGGTTCTGCTGTAAAGGAATGCCAAATCATAAAAAAAAGTTCTAAACCCTGTCAAAATCTCAAATTATGTGCAATTTCCTTCACTATAGCTGCATTCCAGAGTGGTCCAGCGTAAGATTTGGGGCTGTTTTCCATTGCGTTGCAATTACTATTTGAGCTGCCAATACCATATACAGTATAAGACAAATTCTTACGACAATAAATCTACATTGTTATCCTCAACAATATTAAATGACATTACTTCTGGACAGCAAACAATAGTTCCTCTGGTAATATTGATCATTTCTGTCAAAATTAAAGAATTAAAGAATTCTAAGAATCTTGAACCAACGTACATTCCCACCATAAATGTTTTGTGGTTTGATTAGATAGATAAGAAACAATGGCAAATTTGAATCAATAAAGCAGAAATCTCTCTTGATTTCTTGCTACTTCAGTGGGAACGTTTATCAGGCCATTACATCTCTCCTAAAAGTCAGAGCCTAATATTGTGAGAAGGACCACCTCTAAGTATGCTAGGAACTCAATTATTCGGTTGAGAGAGCCCTATCCAGTGCCACTGACACCACAGATTTAGGGGTTTTATTTATTTTATTTCAGTTTCAGGAGTCCCAGATCCCTCCCAGGGCTCAGAGCAAGGGAGAACAGCAGATGCTTTTGTGCAACAAATGAGTCATTGGAAAGAGTTAAGACTTATTGCTCAAAGACCTAGGGCTAGTATCACCAGCTGTATAAGATGATTCATTGAGAAAGACTCCAACATAACTCTTTGGAGCACTATGATTTGTAGTACTGTCCAGCAGGGAATAGGGCAGAAATTTGATTTGGGTCACATTTAACGGAAAACTTACCCTAATTTGCATTTTCAGAAACTATATGTAAACTGAAATGCAGCCATCTTTTGAAATTTGTACTTCTCTGAATGTTGCAATGCTGCTTTTCAGCCAAGTCATGTGTAAAAAAAATAATGCACATACTAGGGTATAGCATGCAGAAAAATAAACATCCAAGTAAAAATAAAATACCCCACCTCAAAATGCATTCTGTTAGGGGAAATGGCCTTCTTCGCCAAAACATGTATAAATTGCGTACAAAAATGTTCATGTTGGGGAGAACTTCACACTGAAACGCTGATGAATTTCTATGAGGACTTTTTGAAAAAGTAAATAAATCACAAACTGATATTGAAATGTGGAGAAAAGAGTGGGGGGGGGGAGAGAAACTGAGCAAAAGTGAAAACGTCAGATTTGCCTATCTCTTGATTCTAGTCACTGTGGTGATGATAACAAATGTCCTCCCCCCCTCACAGTTCCGCCAAGATGGCTTCCTTGTTCTTGACCAGTTTTTCAGCTCTGAAGTGTGTGAGGCCATGAGGACCCAGATCCAAAAGATCATTGCTGACATGGACGTGCCTCCTCACTGCCGTACAGAGTTTTCAACCCGGGAAGATGAACAGCTCCAGGCACAGGTGCAGAAACTAGCTTCAACCATGTCTCCCACCACAGAAACCACTGCAGCATGGTTAAGAGTGCAGGATAGTACCAGGGAGACCCCAGGGTTCGAATCCCCACTTCACTGTAGCTAGATTCAGTTCCATTTATTTGTTTCTAATCCTTAGGCACTGTGAGCTGTATCTGTATGACAAGCAGCTTAAAAAAAGAGAAAATAATAAGATTTTTTTTATTTGTTTTATTGCTTGCTGTTTGCAGTCCTGGGCTCCTTTGAGAAGAAGGATGGGATATCCTATATAATAAAGTCCCTGTGTCTCTGCGTCCAGTCCGTGTGTCAGTGGAATTGCGCTACTGCGCATGTGCCTCACGGACACAGGGATTGGAGCGGGCGGAGAGGGGGGCGTGTCCAAGAGGCAGCAGCAGCCTCAGTTGGGTCAGTGCCGCCGCCTTACACGGAGCTGGGGAGGATGAGCTGAGCGGCTGCCAACATGGCTGAGGGGACAGAGGAGCGGCGGCTGTGAGGCGATGCGCGGGAAGGGGTGGTTGGGCGGGCGGGTGGGGGTGGCCGGCGCGGCTGCTGCGGCGGCGGCAGCTGCTGCTCCAAGACGCTCTGAGGGCAAAGGCGGCCGGGGCCGAGGCTATGGCGGCGCAGGCCAGACTAACCTTCTAGCGCCCGTTATTTTAACGGGCATCATATCTACTAGTACATTTAATAAAGGAATAAGTAACATGAAGTAACATGGCATCTCTATTTTGCTATTTGCATTTTTGAGGACAATATATAGTTGATGACAATAATGATTTGCTTCCAACAACTTACACTTTCTTCCGTCTTTCCTTTTTCACTATGCCAACCTCCTTTTGGGGACGGGGCCTGGGGGGAAGATGCAGGTAAACCCCCTTTTTTGCCATGCAGACAGGATAATGGTCTGTTGCTGCAAAGTAACTCAGAAGAGCAGCCTCCCCCTCAGCCCCCAGCTTTTTGAACCATTAAGAGGCAGGGTGACAGAGCAGTTGCTCTGTTGGATAGGAACCAGGGGGAGAGTTCAAATCCTTTCTCAGCCACACAGCTTGCTAGACAACCGTGGGCCTGTTGCAATCTATCAGCCTTAACCTACCTTACAGGGTTGCTGTGAAAGTTAAACGGTTGGAGACAGTATCATTGTGTGCTCCCCTGATCTCTTAGGAGGAATATGGGATAAAAATATTATATCACTGAAGTAAAAAACAATGTGCATGGATGTACACTTGTGCAACAAAACTCCCCCCTTCTTCTCCCCTCAGCAGCTTCCTCTGTCAGTTCTGTAGGGTTGAGGGAACCACATAACACATTTGGGGGTGCATGAGATGGGGAGAGGTGTGGAAGTTCCATTGCACAAGCATTAATCCTTGCACTGGTGGAAAGAGTTAGCGCTGCGTTGGAGACAAGCAGATATATATTATAGAAGCATGCCTTTATCTGACTGAATAAAATCCCAGTGCCAATTCCAGTGTGTTGTAACTGACAGCTGTTATCCAAATCACAGGATATTATGGCCATATTCGATTTCTCATTAATTCGGAGGCTACAGTTTGGTACACAGGGCTTCTGAGTGAACACACATAGGATTAAACCATGACATGTTAAGTTTGTACAATCTCAAAGAAAGAGGAAGGGCCATAGCTCAGCAGCAGAGCACCTGCCTTGCATGTAGAAGGTCCCAGGTTCAATCCCCAATGGCATTTCCAGGTATGGCTAGGAGAAACTCCTGCCGGTCTGTGTAGAGCATACTGAGCTAGATGGATGAATGGTTTGACTTTGTTTAATGGCAGTTTCCTAAGTCTTAAAGAATGGGTTATAGTTCTGTAGTTAAAGAGGCCACATGACTTCATCGCAAGCAACATTTTTATTAGCTTATCATCATTTCCATATTGAACTTCTTACCAATTTTAAAATTTGTATTTGATTTGAGGGAGGAACACCTTACAAACTGCACAAAATATTAAAATAAACAGCCTCAGTATTCATTGTGAGATGATATTTTTATTTTGGCCTCCAACAGGGCAGTGCGGAATATTTCCTAACCAGCGGAGACAAAATCAGATTCTTTTTTGAAAAAGGTGTTTTTGATGGAAAAGGTAAGCATTTTCTTAAAAAAAACAAAATTTAAAAATCTAGACTTTTAAAAAATGAAGTTAAAATAATAATCCAGTAGGAAAGATGAAGAAAAAAGTACAAACCCCTCACAGAGTTAACAATCATTACCTCATGAAATAAAAGTAAAATTTCAATATACTCCACATTTAATTAGATGTTACAACATAAAGCAGCCTGATACAGGAAGAGGAGAAAGCAAATGTTATGATAAAGCCACATTTCATTGGGACTTGCCACCCCCATGATTGGTCTATCATATAAGTAGCAAATGACCCCAAAATGAAGGTGAAATCACAGGTACCTTTAATATATGACAGTTTCTCAGAAATTAGAATAAACATTACTGTGTAGAAGCGAATAAACATTACTCTGTGGAAGCGAATGTTTAATGAAAAACCAGAGGACTCCTTTCAGTCCTGTGATATGGCCAAACTATTTTGGGAGTGGGGATGGGGTCAGCTTTTGCTCCCCCCCATAAAATTTTATGAATGTTTTTTCATAATACAGTACAATAAAAAACAAACTAAACAGAAACTGAAAAAGAAAGGAAAATGCAGAGTCCTCTCTCAAAGGTAGCTCTTAACCCTTGTTACCCACAGAAAGGGGTAGACCCTCCCATCTCTCACCTGGGAACTCCCCTTTCTTCTCCCAGCCTCTCACCTTGGGAGATCCTCCCTTGCCTGCTTCACACACAGGGTCCTTCACCAGCCAGTCATCGCCTTCATGTGTGTATAATCCCAATAATGGCCCAGAGCAGAGGAAACCAAGGAAAACAAAAAATAAAGACAGAATAAGGAAGATAAAAGGAAGTGAGAAATAGAAGGGGGGGGAGAGAAAGAAAGAAATTAAAAGGGCTTCTGATTTTCCATCTGTCAGTTACATACATTTCTTCCTTAGAGGGTCATGGAAACAGTTATAATTAATAATGCTTTTTGTAGGATGGGGGGAGTGGGAAAGAGTTGATGGAATCAAAGACGGCAGTTGCTGAAAAAGTTTGGGAACTTTTCCTAAACTGATATAACCAGTGCTTTTTTCTGGGGGTACGCAGGGTTACGCATACCCCTAAACATTTTGTGAATTTAAGTTTGACCTCATTAAGGGGCAAAATTTCAATATGAGTAGGAAAATGTGAGTACCCCTAAACATTTTTTTAAAAGAAAAAAAGCACTGGATATAACACATGTGCTATGTGATTTATGTTGCATTCAACATTTTTCTTTCCTAGGAGATTTTATTGTTCCAAAGGAAAAAGCTGTTAATAAAATTGGCCATGGTAAGTATGAAAGACAGCAATGTATGAAATGATACACAATTGGGAGACCATTTCTCCATAAAGCATGTTGCAAAAAGCATTTTGCAAAAGCCAAGCCACGGACCCCCTACTTTTGAAAATTTTGATAACTCTATGGTAGTTACCTGTGCAAAACAATTTTTTGAATAAAATGTGGGGTAGCCCCTAATAAGAAAAGCATTTTAGGTGTACTAAAAACAGAACATAAAATTTGTGATATTATCACATCTTGTGTATCCGCAGACAGTAGGAAAAACTTGTCACCATTGTTCCATTACAACTGAATTTTTTTTAAGCAATTGTGTCCCTAACTTGCAAGTGCTCTATATGCAGAAAGCTTTTTATATGAGTATTCACACATGCTATTCCTTGCTTGTAATCTGAGACGGTACATCTTAGCAAAACTTTGCAGCATATGGTTCTTGCACCTTCAAGACATAGGTGAAGGCTTGGTCAGGGCTTTATAATGTATTGGTGAAGACTGAGTAGAAAACAGCTGGGATTTTGTAATGTTGGTAATGCATGATGCAGGTATCTGAAGAATGCAGGTATCTGAAGAAGTATGCATGCACATGAAAGCTTATACCCAGAGCAAACATAGTTGGTCTCTAAGGAGCTACTGGACAATTCTAAAAAAAATTTAAATGATTTATTTAGTCCTCCTGTGCCCAAGTTTCATTCCTGGCTTAAAGAGATTAATTAAATACAATACTTTTTTGGAGTGAGGTTTTTATTTTTGCTGATTGGCTGATTAGCAATAGAAACAACCGACTTTTTAATTTATTAAGATTCAGCTGTACATCTGTTTCCTCCCACCCCCTATTGTAGCCACATAGCTTCCCACAGAAAACAAGAAAACAACATCCACGCAGGCTGCCTTTTGCACTACATAGGCCTGGGTGATATGCTGATACATCTTCCAGGACTGGTATGAGGGGCAGATTGCGATGGCTGCTTCACTCGGCAGTACAGTATATCGCAAGTGAAACCACCACTGCTCTTGGTTGCCTCCAGCAGGCACTGGTAGCAGAGGGATTCAGGAGCGGGGGAGGTTTCACCAGCAATATACTGCTGAGTGAAGCCACCATCCCACTCTGCTCTCATACTGGCAAGGGAGAAACAAGGTACATCGGTTACGCGCTGATACAGCTTGTTTCTCCCTCTGCTTTAAGCTGCTCAGTTGAGGAGTGCACGGCTGCCCTAGCCTCAGCCAAGCAGTTTTACGGAGCCCCTGACCTGCCACCTGCTCACACGAGCCAGTGACGGGGGTGGGGGAGGTTTTACATGAAAATGCTCCACTAAGGGGTGCACGGTTGCAGCGGCGGAGGAAGCTCCTGGGGTACCCAGAGCGGCAAATATGACGCTCCCCCGGGGGGCGGGCGATCCGCCCAGAGGTGGAGCGATCCGCCCAGGGGGCGGGGCAATCTGCCCACAGAGGCGCGCCGATCCTCCCAGGGGTGCCAGCGCCGCTCACGGATCGCACAAATACGCATTCGATTAAGTTTGGCATCCGGATGCTTGATGGAGAACCAGAGCCATGGGGGCGAGGGGAAGGCACCGAACAGCTCTCCTTTCCCTCTCCACGGCTCTCCCTCCATCTGAAAGGCGCCGTGAAGTAAATGAACAGTGCCCGCCTGCCTCCTCCTCCCCCACCACCCCGCAACTTTTCCACAAGTTTCCCCCCTGCCGGCAAGGAGGCGCTGGTGATGAGTAGAGGCTGGGTGATCCGTGGAAGGCTTTAACTGCGCAAATAAAGTAAACCCCTGGCAGGGGATGGTGCCGCAGACTCCCTGGGTGTGTTCTGCGGACCCCTAATTGGGAGCCACTGGTGTGGACAATACTGAGCTAAATGAACCCAAATGGCCTCTTTCACTATAAGACAGCTTCCTATGTTCTGCAAATGTGTGCCTCATTTCAAACTGAATCATCTGGATTTTAGGCCCCAAAACTCATCAGCACACTTACCTGGTAATGCATTCCATTGAATTAAGTGTGATTTACCTCTTAAGTCAAGATGCATAGGACTGCGCTTTCATTGATGGACCCCCTTCACTGCTGTTTTTAAAAAGGGTATAGGGATGTCCATTTCCCTTGATCAGGAAGGTGATTGGATGAGATACAGTAAGTTGCAACAGCAAAAAAGCAGGGACAATTTCTGCTTGCTTCATCTCCCCCCCCCTCTTTTGCAGCGTTGCATGCATACGACTCCACCTTCAAGCAGATCACTCACTCCTCAGATGTGCAGGTGAGTTTGAATGCCAACCGAAAGCCCCAAGTCCACTTAGACCACATTTCCACCCTGCATTTAAAGCCCCCTTATACGCCTTTTAACAGTCATGGCTTCCTCCAGCAAATCCTGGTAGCTGTGTTCAGGGCGCTGAGATTCATTAGATCACACCCCATTCCTTTCCCAAAGCTATAATAGTTCCCAGAGTTCCTTGCAAAGAGGGGTGGATGGTCCAGCCACTCTGGGAACTGTAGCTGTGTGTGTACAACAGGGGAGTTTTCTAGCAACTCTCAGCACGCTGAAAAAACTGCACCAAAAACTATGGCAACAGCAGTTACAAGGGTGCTGAGAGTTGTTAAAGGTAAAGGTACCCCTGACCATTAGGTCCAGTTGCGGATTACTCTGGAGTTGCTGCGCTCATCTCGCTCTATAGACCGAGGGAGCCGGAGTTTGTCCACAGACAGCTTCTGGGTCATGTGGCCAGCATGACTAAACCACTTCTGGCGAACCAGAGCAGCACACGTTAGGAGTCCCCTATTTTGCACAGAGAGCTACAATTCTCAGAGCAGTTTAACAATCCATCCCTATTCCCAGGGAACTCTGGGATTTGTTGTTTGGGGGGGGGGAGATAGGCGGTCTCCTAACAATTCTCAGTACCCTTAACTAACTACAGCTCCCAGGATTATTTACAGGAAGTCATGACTGTTTAAAGGGGCACCATATGGTGTGAATGTGACTTTGGAAAGAGCAATATGGGGAACTATTGATTCATACTCTTTCTGCTACCAGGTTCACAATAGCCTTATTTTGAAAGGAACTGAGCTACTGGTATGACAAAATCTGGCATGAAGCTTTCCTGGATAAACTTTCCCACCAATGACAGGGGTAAATGCTGACAGTGGTAGCAGAGGACGGTTGGTACCGACCCATGGACTTCTGGTGCTGGTTCCAGAGTCTTCGGACACTTGCAACCTTCTGAAGCATTTACCCCGCCTGGGGCAGTTTGTGAGACTGCCCCAAAGCCAGAGCAAAGCCGTGTGCGCACATCCCCGGCTACAGAGAGTCCAGTGGCGCAGTCATATGTGATTGTTCCCAGTATGAAGAACAACACACACAAGCCTTAATTAAGGCTTAAACAGAAATTGATGCAGGCTCCAGCCTTGGGTCTCCCAGACCCTGGAAAGTCCTTTACCCTATTAATCCATGAAGTGGAAGGAGTGGCAGCAGGGGTACTCACGCAGAAACTGGGAAGCTGGCAATGGCCAGTGGCCTACCTGTCTAAGCAGCTTGATGCAGTTGCCAAATGATGGCCCCCATGTTTAAGAGCGGTAGCTGCAACTGCCACACTTGTAAAGGAGGCAGATAAGTTCACCTTCGGACAGGAGATTTATGTTTGTGTACCCCACTCGGTAGATGGGACGTAGGTGGCACTGTGGTCTAAACCACAGAGCCTAGGGCTTGTCAATCAGAAGGTCGGCGGTTTAAATCCCTGTGATGGGGTGAGCTCCTGTTGTTTGGTCCCAGCTCCTGCCCACCTAGCAGTTCGAAAGCACATCAAAGTGCAAGTAGATAAATACAAAGTGCAAGTAGATAAATAGGTACCGCTCTGGTAGGAAGGTAAACGGTGTTTCCGTGCGCTGCTCTGGTTCGCCAGAAGCGGCTTAGTCATGCTGGCCACATGACCTGGAAGCTGTCTGCAGACAAACGCCAGCTCCCTTAGCCTAAGAGCGAGATGAGCTCCGCAACCCCAGAGTTGTCTGCGACTGGACTTCATGGTCGGGGTACCTTTACCTTTACCCCACTCGGTACTTTCTCTTATGGAATACAAAGGCAGTTACTGGCTACCCAATGAGAGGATGGCAAAGTACCAAGGACTCCTCTGAGAGAACTCTAGACTGCATTTGCAAGTGGTTAACATTTTAAACCCAGCCACTTTGCTGCCAATATCAGAGGGGGATCCTCATGAGCCACATAACTGCCTCCAAATGATGGATGAGGTTTACTCCAGTTGACCAGACCTTAAAGATGAGTCCCTGAAAAACACTGATGTAAGTTTTTGGCCATCTGGTTTCCATTGGTTTAATATGCTAACACACTGGAAAATGACTAAAGGTCCCAACGATGTACAAATAGGTGTGACTGGTCCAAACCTTCAATGGAAAACTTTATCCTCTTTGCATCTGACTGTAAGGAATCTCCTACTCTGAAAAATTGTAACAGAAGGGGAAGAGAACATTTACCATAAATAATTTAATTACTGCCTCTGACAGCTTCCTTTATATGACTTGCATTGTTATAGTCCAGTGGTTCCCAAAGTGGGCAGTGGAGCCACCTGGGAGAGCGCAAAGAGACAAGGGGGTGGCAGGGGGGCGCTGGAGGTGTAAACAACTTCAAAGAGCTGGCACCACTGCATCAAGTCCTTCAATTTTGTTGAATTAATGACACTAAATAGCTTTAATTGGGTTTCAAATATATGTGCAATTATCTTCCTTAGTGGGTTCTGCAGACTGCTAATCTGAAACATGTTTTTTGGGGGGATAGTGTAGGGGGACACCAGGGATGAGTTTATGGAACCAAGGGGGCAGTGGCCCCCCCCAAATTTGGGAACCACTGGTCTAGTCCACACTGCACCTTGAATCACACTGTGCAAAGTCTGGGCCTGGACCCTGCACTCATACATCTGAGGCCCTTCTTTGGGTGCCTCCTCCATGAGAGGTCTGGAGAGTGGCAGCACGAGAACAGGCCTTTTCTGTGGTGGCTTAGTGTTTGTGGAATGCTTCCCAAAGGGAGACGCACCTGGCGTCATCATTACATATCTTTAGGTGCTAGGCAAAAACATTTTCTTTTTTCAACCAGGTGTTCAGCTGATTAACACCCTCTGGCTTTTTAAGTGATTTTTTTTAAAGAGGGTATTGGTTTTTCTTTCTGTTGCGAACTGCCTTGGGATCTTTGGATGAAGGGCAGTATACAAATTTTAATAGTAGTAATAATAAGGTATGGGTCCTGTTTCTTTCCATCAGGCACGGAGGGTTGTTTTTGGAAAGGAAACATTCACTTACCTGTCTTACTATCTTTTTCCCCTGTATACTTTATTTCCCTTTTGCAATATGCAAAACTTCATAAATAACTATATGAGGAGGAATGAAGTTCTCAAGCCCCAAAGGGAGAGATGTTTTGTTTGTTTGATTGATTGATTGATTATTTCTGGTCCATAAATATAATATGAAGAGTTGAAGAATATTTACGTTATAGCCATTAAAAACAAATCACATTTTAAAAACGATTTCTGATTGTTAATACTCTCATTTCAAAAGTCACTATGTGAATGTATAATGGAGTTGGAGCCAATGAAGTTGGAGCCATTACAATGAATGGACCTCAGTTAGTCATGCCCATTGATTTCAATACATGAAGTGTGAACTACTATTTTTATCTAATCTTGTGCAAATTTTGGGATATTTTTCAGGTACTGGCAAGAAAACTGGGCTTTGAAAACCCAGTGGTGGTGCAAAGCATGTACATATTCAAGGTATGGTAACCTTTAACTCTGCTTATTAACTGAATTAATTAATTAAATGCATTAATAGGACAATCTTTTTATACTTTCCTCCTCAATAAAATTGTGTTCCCCCCCTCATTTTCTAGCAACCTGGCATCGGTGGTGAAGGTGAGGTTCATACTCTATTTCTACAATGAAAGTAGTTCTGAATAAAGGGCTGGATTAAACAGGAACAGAAGAAAGTCAGACTATTGGTCCGTCTTGCTTAGTATTGTCTGCACTGACTGGAGGTAGCTCTCCAAGGTTTCTGGAAGGGAACATTCCCAGCCCTACATGGAGTTTCCATCAGGGATTGAACCTGGGACCTTCTTCCCTGGCCCTTCCCTCCAAATTAAAGTTCCAGACCTCATGGTTCTAAATAAAGGAAATAAGCTGTTTTATACTGAGTTAGACCATTGAGCTATCTGGCTCAGTACGGTCTACACTGGCTGGCACCACCACCACCAGGATTTCAGACTGGGGTTGTTCTCAGTCCTATCTGGAGATGCTGGGGACTGAACACTCCTTCCTGTGTTGCACCACTCTCTGGCCAAGCTGAGTGCCCTCCTTGAATGATTTTGGAGGGCACTCGTGGACTTGATCATGTATTTTGCTTTTGTATGTTTATGTACAAACTAGCTTACTGTGCAAAGCTAAAATTTACTCCACCAACTTTTGCATCTGGCCCTGACCACTCCTTGCATATGGTGCCCAAAAGGTTTGTCCAGAAGAGAATGGAGTGCTCCCTTCTCTTGGGAGTAGATGGACTTTTGATCTGATGTAGCAAGGCTCTTCTTATTATATAGGCTTTTGGTTGTTTGGCCAAAGATTGATTTTGGTGAGGGGCACATACACAGCTCCTGATAATCTGGTTTCAGTCTAAATCAGTGTTTCCCAAACTTGTCTCTCCAGCTGTTTTTGGACTACAACTCCCATCATCTGTAGCTAGCAAGACCAGTGGTCAGGGATCATGGGAATTGTAGTCCAAAAACAGCTGGAGACACAAGTTTGTGAAACCCTGATCTATATTAAGAAGGAGAGCCAGTGTGGTGTAGTGGCTAGAGTGTCAGACTAGGGCCTGGGAGAGACCAGGGTTCAATTCCCCCCACAGTGGGGTTGTGAGGATGAAGTGAGGAGAACTGTGAACTTCACCTTGGAGAAAAAGGTGAGGTATAAGTGCAATAAATAAATGAATAAATAAATAAATGCGAGCACATCTCTTGTTACCTGCTGTCACTAACAAGCCAAGGATATAATAGACCAGTGGCATGGTTAATAGTGAGTGCTGAACTCTTGCAGTGCTTTGAGGCTGCAATTCAAGTCAGCAGCGTCCCTCTGCAGTATTACTGTCAATGATAATGTTACAGTCAAGGGAAGGGCAAGTCCATGGAAGAGGAAGGACGGGAAGTTGTTTACCTTGCAGGAAAGGCCATTTTGCCTTTTCTACCAAGACATCTCTGCATGATGTCTGCATGATCTGACAGGGGAAGAAGTTTCCCTGGTTCAGGCTGGGAAAAGCCCCCTGCCTGGAATCCTGGAGAGCCATTGCTGCCAGTAAGTTTGAATAATACTGAAATAGATGGGACCAATTATATGACTTACAGAATTACAGAATCATGGAACAGTAGGGTTGGAAGGGACCCTCAGGGTCATGTAGCCCAGCCCTCTGCAATGCAGTAATACAGATGACCATACAACCTCTGCTTAAAAACCTCCAGTGAATGAGAGTCTACCACCTCCAGAGGGAGTTTGTTCCATTGTCAAACATCTCTTACTATCAGAATGTTCTTCCTGGTGTTTAGCCAGAATCTCCTCTCTTGACCAAACGAGGGTTGGAGAAAACCTTTGTCTAAGTGTGACATTCGAGCCAGCTGTTTGCATCTGTGTGATCTGTTGCTTCCAGTGACGCCACATCAGGATGCCACTTTTCTATACACGGAACCTTTGGGGCGAGTGATCGGCCTCTGGATCGCCCTGGAAAATGCCACCCTAGAGAATGGCTGTTTGTGGTTCATCCCTGGCTCTCACACAAGTAAGAAATTAGTAGCATGGCATTTGGTTTGATAGGAAAGCAACTGTAGACCGACAACATCTGGTTGGCACCACATTGGCTGCCCTTGCTACAGCTTCATTTGGCACAACAGTGGTACATTTGGCACATGCCCTCAGCCCTGTTACTGTCCTTCAGTGGCTCTTCTGCCTATCCTGTCCTGAGAAGCTTCCTCCTCTTGCAGGCTGGTTGCTTGGCCCCTCTCCCCTCGTCAGCAAACGAAAGCAACTTACGGTAGGTTGTATTGTAGTATTTTTCATCATCTGGAGTTTATTTGGAGGGTTCTTTTCATTATTTATAATCTTTTGAGTTAGTTTACAATGTGTCTGAGCATTTCTGCTTAAGAGCAACCCTAAGTATTTTTTTGAGAGTAACTCAACACATTTTTTGAGTACACGTTCATCTCGTTTCAAGGATCTTTCATAATGAGAGAGTACAGACATGTTTCAGTGCCCTGCCTTTTGATTGGCAGGCCAGTACAGGGACACAAATTGGATGTATGGCTTGGAGGTCGCACCCTTTTGAGGAATGTGGCAGAGGAGGAGGCAGAGCTGAGCTGCCAGGTTGGAGAGAGGCTGTGATGCAGCCCAGGACCAGCAGAGACAGGGTGCACAGCCAACCAGCCAGCGGGTAGGGAGGACTTAGTGGGGCCTCTATCTGCAGCTCCGTGGGCAGGTTGACTGCCCCTGGACACGGAGGCTCTGCTGCTGGCTGCCCTGTTTGACAGGCAGGGTGGTGTGTGGCCATCTGCCACGGATTGCAAATTGGGTTAGAATTATGATGATTCTACCTTGCTTTTTTATATTGACAGGGACTCAATCTCCCCACAATCTAACAATTGTGTATTTAATTATATATATATTAAATTAAATATATTAATTGCGTTAAATAATATTAACTATATTATAAGCACTTTAATTTGCAACATGGAAATTTAAATCAGTGTGTGGCCGGCAGGTTCTGTGTCGAACTACTATTGCAAGACTTGGTCTGAGAGGCTGGACCACCTTGGCCTAGAGAGTATTGCTTTGCTTGGAGAGATCTTGCCAGGGCATCTGTGTACAAGACACAAGTCTGTCAACATGTCCTCCTTAGCACTTTCTGTGGCATCCTTCACGTTTCCAACGTGCTGTTTTATAGGTGGGATCACTCGGCGTATGGTCCGTACTCCCCCAGGCACAATCCCCTGCACAAAGTTTGTTGGCTCTGAGCAGACGTACGATGACAGGCAATTCATCCCAGTGCCTGTTGAGAAAGGTAAACTTGACAACAAGGGTAAACATTAAGAGGAATATAGATATTAACTGCTGGGCATCATGCCACTAACACAATGTAGAGAAGACAGGGGGATGTTTAGGTAAGCCTCTCACTTTCCCTTCTTTGCTACACAACAAAGGTTACCTCAGGTTTTGATTCGGATCCAATAGACAATACTAGGCTAGGGGGAATGGTAATGTGACTGGTGATTTGACTTTGCAAATTCATGCACTTGCTTGGTATGACGGTGTGTTGCTTTTAAATCACAAAATAGGTGGCCTCATTCTGATCCATGGTGAGGTTGTCCACAAAAGTGAGCCAAACTTCTCCGAAAAGTCCCGCCACGTCTACACTTTCCATATCATGGAGGCCAAGGACACGGCTTGGAGTCCAGAGAACTGGTAGGAAGGAGGCTGTAAATCAGAGAACACTTTGCAATATAAAAGGGACCTCGGAGGTGATCAGTTGCTAAGCACTATGCACTTGCCCCCACCACAATAGCTTTCAAATCTTAAGAAAAGGGCTGCAGCTCAATGGCAGAGCATCTGCTTTGAATGCAGAAGTTTCCAAGGTTCAATCCCCAGTAGCATCTCCAGGTAAGGTGGGGAGTGGGGGGGGGAGAGACCTCCCAGCCTGAAACCCTGGAAAGCTGTTGAGAGTCAGCAAAGGCCATCCTGAGCTAGATGGACCAAGGGTCTGACTCAGTATAAAGCAGCTTCCTATATTCCTATGTAAGCCGGCCCTTTCCCCAGAAGGTTGCCCAGAAGGGAATGTGCTCATTGGGTCAAAAAAGGTTCCCTACCCCTACCTTCCTTTGGGAGATTTAATTTCCATGCATGTTGTGCTCTAGTTAATCTGTTAGTATTCTGTGTTCCAACATACCATACCTTTTTTGTCTTCTAGGCTTCAGCCAACCCCTGGGTTGCCTTTCCCCTCTTTGTACACACAAAACTAACAACTGGAGTGCAAAGTGGCAACTGATCAGCCCATGCCTCGGAGTTCACTGCCAGCTACTTTTTCTTTTTTAAAAATCTAGCTTTGTGATTTCTTGTTTCCATTATCATCTCATCTTTAACATGGACGATACCTCTTCTGGGCAGGATGGGAGAATCAGTCAGTGCAGTGCTTAGCGCTAGATTGGGGAAGACCCAGGTTCTAATCTCCACTTGGTGTTCTTGGGCCAATCACATACACTCTCAGCTTAGCCTACCTCACAGGGATGTTGTGAAGATAAAAGGATGTGTGTGTGTGGCAGGGAGGAGAGAACCACACATTGTGGAGTTGTATCCAATGGTAGTCCAACTAGCCTAGATCTACTGGGTTGTATCCAATGAAGTTCTACTCAGAGTGGGCCCATGGAATTTAATTGACCTAAGCTAGTCATCTTCATCCATTTAAAAGGCCAGGACTATAGAAGGCATTGAAATGGATGAAAGTGATGAACATTTCATTGGCTCTCCTCTGAGTAGAACTTTGTCAGAGACAACTCTCTGTCTCTTATTCCTTGGAGGAAGTCTGGGATACAAATGTAATAAGTAAATAAGATTTGTATAAATAATGGAATATAATTACACTAAATAGATTGGCAGCACCAAATAAATCTTTAATGTTGGCCTCCTAGGAATATTCTGTGCTTTCCCTGTTTTACAGTGTTGCTTATGAGCAAGGGGGATTTCAGGAAGGCACCAGCTATGTCCTGCAAAAATAACCTATGCATATCTACTGGGAAGAAACTCTCACTGAATTGAGTGGGACATACTCCCAGGTAAAACTGCATGTGTAGAACTGCAGCCTTAACAGCACACAAAATCTACTATTCAAGATGTCCATTATGAATTGCCTCCTGACAGGGTTGCTTCTGGGCCGCACACTGACAGCCATAGAAAAGACCTTTAATCAGCCAGACTTTTAAGCCACGTAGAGTCCAATATGCTTAGACATGTTGCCTTTCCTTGATTTATCTTTACAACACTGCAATACAACAGAACTAAAGTTGCTGGACTAATTTTGAAAGCGCAATTAAAAATGACAAGCTGACAAATATGCTTTTGCATGTCTGTTTTTAAATATTCATTTGATCCAAGAGCAATTATCTGAACACTGTTATCCCTCGTTTTGAACTTCACAGCCTGATACTGCGAGTTCACTACAGTGATTCAAGCCATTGCCCTACCGATAGCCTCCATTCCTGCACTGGTCATGGCAAGATTGCCAGCCAAGGTCCCCTAAGTCATCAGTAGTATTTGGAGGTAGAGAGGCAGAAGTAAATTGTCCACTTGGGTAGTGTAGGCTTCCAAAAGGGAAACCAAGCTAATAGATGCCAGAATCCAGGAGTAGCTGGCATTTAGATCCACACCACTGTCAAAGATCAGAATGATGGCAACAGCAATGATCTGGGCAAATATGCTCATCATGGTGCCTTCAAAAGTCTTCTTGGTCCCTGGCCATTTGATCTCCCCCACTGTGCTCCCGAAAATAGAAGCTACTGAGTCCCCAATGCCCACAGCAAGCACCCCAGAGTAAGGGGCCAGGGCCCCAGCCCCAGGCAAAGTAGCCTTTGAGGCACAAGGTCTGGGGAACAGCCAAATAGGGAGGGACAGCCCCAGCAGAAGATAGATGTGAGTCAAGATCAAAGGCCCACTGTCCCGTTCATCCAAAAAGAGTGAGAGCAAGTTCCTGAGGGTGTGCCCCAAGGGTTTGATGGTGAAGTATCTGATGTACTCTAGAAGAATGAAAACTGCCAAGCACACCACAGCAGCCACGTAGAGGAGCTGGCGGTCATAGATGAGTCCTGGGACGTACGTTGCTACCACAATGAAATGGAAGTATTTCCTGGTTATGGTTGATGCTTGGTGTTTCTTAGAACCAGATGACCTCTTGGCGTTTTGATAGAGAACCACTGTGCATGCCAAAGCAGCCAGGAGGATCCAGTAGGAGAGGAGATAAACTCTGGTCTGTGTTTGAGAGAGGAACTGGGAGAGCCAAAAGAGGGGGTTCTGCCGGATCAGGCGGTAGAGCCACGGCATGACAACCCCCAGACCCAGCACCGCCGTCATCATATGGAAGAACATGGAGGAGATCCAGGTCCCAGAATCCATGAAGAAAAAGAGGGCGGTGAAGAATATCCCAAGGAGAACCACCCCGATGACCACCACCAGGAGGAAGAAGTCAATCGGGTCCCCTCTGCTTTCGGTTACGTTCAGAGAACGTTTGATGAGCTGATTGAGGACGAAGCTTATTCCTGTCAGGACGAGCAGAGCCTCACCGGGAGTGAAGCATCGAGGCAGCAAGTATAGCAGTATCATACTGAGGTAGACAAAGATAAGCAGGACCTCCAGGACCTCAATCACTTCAGAGACCGTCAACGAGTGCTTCATGGTGTAGATGATCAGGCTGCCAGCAATGCCAGAGAGGATGCAGGTATTTGTCGGCACAGGTTTGGTAACACCGAGCGCTATCACAGAGAGGAACAGGGCGATGATCATGCCAGTGGAGGCTACGATGATGCCAAAACGCTCAAAGTACACGATACCAGCCGCTTGGCATCTCTCTTTCATCACAATGCCCAGCAATGGGACAGCCATGCAAGCTGGGAAGAGGCCACTGTTTGCTCCTGCCCGAAACTGGAAGACAGCGCTGCCCAGGCGGAGGAGGTTGTCCCATTTAAACTGGATATAGAAAGCTTGGATTGCAAGCGCAATGGCGCACCAGGAAAAGCGATCCCAGACTGCGCCGTGCACACAAAGCACGATGGTGAACATGATGAGGGATTCCACAAGGATGGGTTGCTTGCTTAGCATGGTGCCAGCCAGACTGTTGCGCTCCCTGTGCTCAGAGAACCCTGGCAGCTGTTTGTTCTGGTCCAATATTTTTCAAATGCGGTCTCTCTCTGTGTCTGTCTGTCTGTTTCCCCCACTGTCAAAAGCTCTCTTGTATCTTAGTGCCCTTCCTAGAAGTGAAAGCAAAAACCATCCCATTAAAAAAAGAGCGTATTATATACACCATCTGCTTCTTCTCTTGTACTGAAGGATAGCTTCTCTTGTTTAATAAAAACATTGCCACGCTCTGGAACTCCATGCAAAGGGAGGATAATTTATGCCCCTCCTTGCTAGTTTTCCATCACAGTTAAGACCTTCCTATACAGGAAGGGCTTTTGTGGCTGGAGCTCATTGCCTGCCTTGCTAGAATTGATAGGGAATCCTTTTCCTTCTGAAAGCGTAAATTCTAAATTGTTTATTGCTGTTATTATGGTAATTTTATTATTGGTTTCATTCTATGTGATTACGTTTTTCTTAGCTGTTGTGAACTATAGGAGGAAAGACACAGTGCAGATAAATAAAATATGGTTCAGACATACTCCTTTGCTTACGTGACTTCTGGTATACTCTGTTTAAATCACTCTTGCCTCTCCCTGTTGCATGCAGTGTGCAGATGCCAACATGGTGCCCTCCAGATGTTGAACACCCATCATAGAATCACTGTAGAGTTGGAAGGGACCCCAGCGACAGCTAGCATGGCCAACAGAGAGAGGTGAATGGGAGTTATAGTCCAACAACACCTGGAAGGTACCAGGTTGGCTATCCCTTTGATACAGAATACTTGGTTGCATCTAATGATACCTCCTTCTCATCTAATGATACCTCCTGAGACCTTCGGGTATAGAAATAAATAATAAAATAAATACTCAAATTTGCCTCATTGAAATTAATGGATGTAAGCTTGTCATAGAATCATAGAGTTGGAAAGGACCCCAAGAGTCATCTAGTTCAAACCCCTGCAATGCAGGAATCATGGTGCAAGAACCCTTGACAGCCATCCAATTTCTGTTTAAAAACCTCCAATGAAGGAGAGCCCACCACCTTCTGAGGGAGTTTGTTCCACTATTGAACAGCTCCTATCAACAGAAAGTTCTTCCTAATATTCAGTTCTTATAATTTGTATCCAACTGGTTCAGGCCCTACCCTCTGGAGCAGCAGAAAAGAAGTTTGCTCTATCTTCCATATAACAGCCCTTTGGATAACTGAATATGGCTACCAAATCACTTCTCAGTCTTCTCTTAAGCAACCTAAATATACCCAACTCCCTCAACTGTTTCTCTTAAAGCTTGTGTCATGAACTGAGAGGACAACAGGGAGGAGGAACAGGATCCTGGCAAGGTGTGACTGGGACCCACCAACGCAAGCTGGGGATGGGAAAGGAGAGATTGGAGTTGCACAGGATGATGGGATGGCGAGGGGATGGGGGTCAGGGTGCAGGGAGCAGAAGAGCAGGACCCCTCAACAGAATTAGAGAGGCCTCTGTCTCCATGAACAAGGCAGGCTCTGAAGCATAGTGAGCAGTGGAAGGTATGCTCTGGGAGGCTGAGGCAGGCAAGGCTCCACAGCCCAGGTGGAGCTCATTAGCTCCACAACCCGGGGGGGGGGGGGAGAGAAGATGTGTGATTCCTCAGCTGAAATAGGCTCAGAACAGGTGAAGGTCACATGGCTTGTCAAGCCTAGATGCTGCAATCAGGTTCAAGATATAAAAGGGAAGCCCATGTTGCTGCACCTTGGCTTAGATGCTCCAGGACTTCCAATGGACTGTGTTCCCTGACTGCTGGACTTTGGACTTGACACACTGTATACGACAGTGGGACTTGCTGCCAGGTATGCTGGGGATTCAGGACAGCTTGGTTTCCAGACCCTTGATCATATTGGTTGCCTTCCTCTGCACATGTTTCAGTTTGTCAATATCATTCTTAAACTAGGGTGCCCAGAGCTGGCCACAGTACTCCATGTGGTGTTTGACTAAGGCAGAATAGAGAGGCCCTAGGACTTCCCTTGATCTGAACACTATACAATGGGTCTACTCTTGAGCTCTGAGTAGGAATACCACTGGATACAACCCACTGTGGTTTGGTTGTTTAAGATATAGATAATTCTGCCTCAGTGTGAGGATGGAGTGAATCATTCCTTCTGTTTCTACTGAAATCCATCTCCCTGATGGGGGGAAAAAACACCTTATCTTGCTTCATTTCATTTATATGCAAACAACCTATATTCTGATGGTGTGGCTATTTAAAGCATAAACAATAAATTGATATACTTACATGAATCCATGGCACATCCACATCAGAAATAATATGTGTTGCATCCAATTAGGTTCTATTTAAGAGTACACCTTCTGGAATTAAGGTCAAGTCATGTCCAATCTTCTGCCCAAGCTGGTTTTGCATGGTTGCTCCATACTCTCTGCAGCAAATGCTATGATTGTGTTTCCCACATAACACATGCAAGGAGTGTTGGCTACACCCACACCCACAAACCATCAAACACTTAAGCTAGAGTGGTCCAACTTTTCATGCGAAGTAGGCTGCAAGAGTACTTTGACACGGAACCCGTTGCGCACAGGGGCAGGAAGTGAGTGAGGCAAAAATCTGACAGTCCTCTAGCCCTCATGTTGCCTTCCCAAAGCAGGCTAGGTGAGGCACAGGGATTGGGAAGGAGATGTAAGACTCTGGCAGGGTCCTGGAGTCCTCCCATCTCCTTCCCAATGATGGGAAAGTGCAAACTAGGCTTTGGGGAAGGAGGCAGGAGGCTTCTAGGACCCTGTCAGAGCCCCCATGCCTCCTTCCCAAAGCTGGGTAAGGAGGCGCCAGGTAAGGCAGTGCAAGGGCTGCGGGGTGGGGCGTCAAATATTGTTGTGGGCCCCCAAAAATGGCATCGAGGACCACATGTGGCCCTTGAGCCGCATGTTGGACCACTCTGACTTAAGCACATGCATTTAGCAACCCTAGATCCATCAGTTGCATTTTCCAATACTCTGTTTCTTACCTATCACATTCGGTGAGTGCGATATAATGGAGAAAGCTGTTGAGCTTGGGTGTTGGAGGACCAGCCTCAAATCCCTGCTCAGTCATAAAGGTCATGAAGCAGGGTACATGTACTTGGACAGGTCACTCACAGCTTAATCTACCTCACAGGGCAATTCTAACAATAAAATGAGATAAAGTTAGAGAGTTACATATCCTGAGCACCTGAAACAGGCTTAGAGGGGAAATCTAAGCACACAACCACCCTACACTAGGCATGCAGAACTTTCTGCAAACAAACTCTAATTTAGCCTTTGAAGCTTCCCCACCCCAAGCCATGGCCACTTGCCCCACAACAAATGTCTCACATGTAACCACAAAGGAACAATTGCACTCCTGCTTACTCCTTGGTAAGTGGGACTTGGTGCTAAATGATCCGCTGTTTAGCACAGACAATCCTCATTGGATCTTCCTTTGAAGGCCTGTCTCAAGTTCAAGCAGGACTGCAGAGTAAGAAAGGGAAGAATCAGGAGCACATGCCTAGTTCTTTCCTTTGAAGTTGTGTCACCTGATGTCACAGTGGCATCAAATGGTTGACAGGTAGGCAGTTCCACCAACCTGAAAAGTGGCCCACCTGTGGGGTGGAATGAGGATCTAGCCCACCAGTCAAATCCTGTCCTCAAACACTGCTCTCTATCATAGAATTAAGGAGTGTTCACTTAAAAACAGTCTTATGCAATCCATTTAAATCAGTCACAGACCTACCCATATCTACCCCTCCTACAACCGTAATGAAGCAGTGGCCACAGTGAGATACAAAAGGCACCCACTATCTGCACTTTTCAGAAACAATTGCAGGCATTTTTGTTCTGGCAGGCTTTCCCAGCTGGATAAATGGGTCTTTACTGTGAGTGTCCACTTGTTAGAAATTTAGTTTTGTTCTACTGTATAAGTATTTGCTGTCTTTAGTTACCTTGTTGCCTTGATATGGTGGTTTAGAATGAGATTAAAAAATCAGTGGTAATATCTGTCATGACCCATTTTCACATTTCTACTTTCACACCCAAATGTCACCTTTATTTCCTATGCCTCCTCAATATGCAGTAAAATAACAAACAGCAGCAACAATAAGAATACACCTCTCTATCTATCCCCTCTCCCCACAAAGCCCCTTGAGAATATTATCCCATTTTAAAATTTGCATCAACATTCTGTATAGCAGCAGAGAAAACCACTAAGCCTACCTCACAAGGTTACTGTGAGGGCAGAAAGACTTTTGCACACTTAAATGAGTCCATGGGAACCATTGTTAATTACTGGTGTGCTGCCAACTCTTCCCATGACCATTTGCTGAGAGGGAGGAAGGCTACTTTGTTCTACTTTTAATGATACATGAAAGGTGTTTGCATTTATGTTTCTAAAGATGCCATTAGGTGCTTGGAGACCTTTGCATAGCATGTAAGTAACGCATCTGATGGATTCTGTACTCGACCTCCTTTGTAATGTTTTATTTTGAAATCTTTAAGATAATAGCTTGGTTTCCTGCTAATTATGTTGCTTTCAATGTATACTTTATATCTGACTTCCTTCAGTAATGTTTTATTCTAGATTGCTGTCTTTTATGTTTTAATGTATTGTAAGTCACTTTGAGATCCCCCCCTAAAAAATATAAAGAGGAAATGAAATGAATAATATTAATAAAGAACAGTAATAAGCAAATAGCAAATAACACAACGACCATGAACTCCAGGGTAGCGTCAGGTTGCCTCACTGCGCGATCGGTTACCTATCTCAATTCAGCACCCTACACTGGGCTACCTTGGCTCTGGCAAACACATTTAATTTATCAAATCTAAATATATAAATAATATTAATTAGCCAAGTAAAGAAATGCATTAAAAATATTTATACCCAGCTGCTCTTTCTCCCGCACCCACCATAAATTTTAAAATATATATTTTTAATGAAAGCAACCTCAACAGGCCTCCACAAACCTTCCATTGCTTCACCCAGCAGATCCGTCTTCGGTAATAAACTCACCCTACTGGGCGCCGCCATCTTGTCGACGTGCTACGCACAACACGTCACGTCGCCTCTCTCACGCTGCGCCCCTCACGCTTCCTCCCCTTCCTCCTCCCCCCACCACTGGGACAAGAAGAGGCAAGAGAGATAGAGAGAAGGGCCTTGTGTCACGTGACTCGGGGGGGGACAGCGGGAAAGAGGCGCTCTAGCCGTTCGCTCCACCCTCTTCTTTCTCCCTTCCTAGCTCATGGATTGGCTGATTTTGGGAGGGAGAATGTCACGTGGGAAAGGGGGTGGGGCAGGGGAAAAAGGCAAGATGGCGGCTGGAGGGCTGTGCGCGAGGTAAGGGAAGGCGCGCGTTGCGAGGAGCGACTGACTGATTGGGTGAGGGCGAGGGGAGAAAAAGATCGTGCAGTTGCCTCGAAATGAAATAAAATGATTTTATTTTAAATTGTGGCAGAATTAGCCCGAGAAGGGAGATTGTTGGGCCAAAGTAGAGCCCTTTGAATGAATCCATGTGGTTGGTTTTAGTCGTTTTAATGGGATCATACCCACAATTAGAAGGTAGTTGGATTCATGCTTAGAAAGTTGAGGTAATTTTAATCTGTTTAAGTCTTCTAACTTTTGTTTGTTTCAAAGCAGGGTTGTTGATTTTTCTTGATTTTCTTGTTTTATCTTTTTGTAAACTGTTTTGAGGTTTTTTTTTCTTTTAAAGAACCAAGCAGTGTATAAATCTTGTGAAATTAAATAAATGAATAGGAAGCTGTCTTCTCATGAGTCAGGCCATTGGCCATGCTCCAGTCACTGAGCTATGGCCCTTCCTTGGAAAACACCACTTCCTTTTACTGAGTTGCACCTTTGGTCTTTCTAGCTCAGTGTTGCCCACACTGGCTGGCAGCAGCCACTCTCCAGGTTTTCGGACAGAGTCTTTTCCCCAACCTTACCTGGAGATGCTGCTGGGGATTGAACTTGGGACCTTCTGAATGCAGATAAGATGCTCTGCCACTGAGCTATACGCATTCTCCTAAATGTAAAAGAAGTTTCTAGTCCTCATGGTCTTGAATAAAGTGCTCAGTTAAACAGGGGGCAGGGGAAACTGCTGTATACCAAGTCAGACCATTGGCCCTTCTAGCTCAGTATTGCCTACATGGACAGCCTCTCTCCAGAGTATCAGGCAGGGGACCTTCCCAGCGATACCTGGAGATGCTGCTGGGGATTAAACCTGGGCCTTTCTGTGTGCCAGACAGAAACTGTAAGCACTATGTCTCAATCTTTAAAATCTAAGTAAGGTACTGAGTCAAAGGCTGATTTAAATAGGGTCTTAGGAAGCTGTTTCTTGGTCACTCTGGGCTTCAACTGCAATACATTTTCTTCTCCAGGTGCACAGGAATGGGAAGTTCATATTGGCAATGTACATAGGTGCTGTGTGTGTAGAAATAACTGTACTTGGGGCAGTGTTAGAAACTCTGATATATAAGCTATTCGCCAAATGGCCCCTTAAGCCTAGGTTAAGAGTGCGTGTATGTATATATATATATATATATATATATATTTGCAAGAGTATGAAGCAAATACTGGACAGCCAGTTAGGAGATGGTCCCTCCAGGGAATGATGGAATTTGATGGATTATTGACTGCTTTGGGGAATTTCCCAGTGAATAGAGCAGGTAATCCTGTTGAGGTGCACTGGGAGAGGGTTGGACCATACATGGTGTGAATCTCGCTTAGGAGCTGACCAAGCAAATATTCAGGCTCATTATGAGGCCTACCTTGTGGTGAGGGCAGTGAACAGATCCTACTTGGCTGCCTCCATTGTATCCCCGAGGGAACTGACCAGCAGAGCTGTTCCATCTAGTCTACACCTGTGTTCGAAATCCCCTGGCCACCAGGCACATTTTACAAATGGCAACTGACCATTTGCTGTAAAATGGAGATGCATAGTTGCTAGGTTTGGCAACTGACATTTCCATCCGGCGGGCTGGTGCTGCTGTGATGCCATGCCAGTCAGTTGGCTTGCAGGACAGCGCTCCACCAAAAGACATACCTCTTTTGGTGTGTTGCCTTGCCCCACAAAAGAGCTGAGCAGCACTAAAGGACGCATGTCTTTTGCTATTGAAAATACTCTTCAGACATGCTACCATTATTATTATTATTTAGCTACCAGATGTACAGCCTTGTTTCCTGGAGGCTTTATGAGAAACTTGGGGTGTACTCCATTTTGATAAATATATATATGTTACTGCTGTTAGGTGTTTCAGATTGATTTTGTTCTTGTTTGTTTTGATATTTTTGTGTTGTGTTTTAAACAAAGCGAAAACACTTAAGAACAATTTGGCAGGAAGATTTTTTAGCTGTGAGCATTGGGAGGCTGAGGAGATTGACAACTTTTCTTGTATATAAAGACAATTTTCCTTCAATACTTTTTATTCAAATAATGTTGAGACTCTTTTTTCTATATAGTTTCACCATTTCCCTCCACTATATTTGTTTGTAGCTATATTGATCTGTTTTGTTTGTTGTGGTGAAACTGTTCTGTTAGAACAGTCTCCTAGAAAAGCAGAACTTTCTTTTAATGTTGAAAGATGATCTGTCTGAACCCACAGATAAGACTGACACTATTTAGAGAAAATATAGGCAGTGAAATATTTCTCTGAATTTAAGCTACAATGTAAATGGTAATAATATTCTGAGGTGCTCAGAACAAATTAATATACCAGTAAGCATTGTGCCCTACCACAACAATGGCAGATTTCTGCTATACTGTAGCCTTGTAGTAGAGCTTGTAACATGTATCTCTTGCTTTGTAGGAGAGATAACAGGAAAAGAGAGTTGTCTCTTTGACTCATATGCATTTTCTGGCTGCTAATGTGAAGTGAGTTAGAACTAAGTTCTACTTCTCCACTGGGCCTGCCTGCCTTTTTCCAGCAGAGTTGGGCTTGGTTGGAGCCAGACTTGTTAATTAAAGTGCATAAATTGGTTTTTGGGTATTCATATGTGGACTGCATAGCTTTTAATGATGCAGAATTGTATGGCATTGGTTTGATGTGCATAACAACAATTATATGCATGTAACCTCTTTAATTGTTGTTGGATCAAGGCGAGCAAAATGGTGTGTAGGTAGATGTATGTGTTTTACTGAGAGTTGTGAAACTCCATTTATTTGCTGCTTGTTGCATATTTGTATCATGATTTCCCTCCCTGGAGCTCCAATGCTCAATGGGAGGCTGTTGCTATGGGGCATACCGTTATTAGAAGACCAATTTTTAAAATTAAAAACTTAAGAGTATTTTGAAACTAAAGTATGGTACCAATATTTTTATTGTATAAACAAAATAAAACATGTATGTTCTATTTATTTATTCATTCACCTTTTGTAACAAACTTCAGTTTTTTTCTCCTTGTCACAGTACTCATAACAAATTTTACAGTACTCTTAGAAAATTAGTGTTACACACTACTGTAGTGATAATAGTGCCACCTTATAATTGGTTTATGGATTTAGTATATGGATTTATGGTTTATGGATTTAGTATACTATGTATATATAATATACATAGTATATTATTGTCATTTAAAGCAGTGTTGCAAACAAATCTAGCACAATATTTTATTTAACACACAGACAAACACATATATATTGATATTTATAAATTTTAATTATTCAAATGACTTATGGTTGTCCACTATTGCTGAGGCTCAGCCCCATTTATGTTTGTGGTGTTGCTTATGTGATATTAAAATGTGTCACCGATGTGAATTGTGTTTCTAAGAAAATGGATTCTAAGAAAAAGGATTACTGTAATTGGTAAAATGTGCGACTGAATTGTAAAATATATTACAATATACACTTCATTTTTTGCTTCGCTGTCTTGAGGGGGAAATGGTGACTAGACATGTCATTGTTGCACTTTTAACCTAGGTTTAAGGGGCCATTTGGCGAATAGCTTACTTATCTGAGTTTCTAACATTGATTCACACCTGGTTTTGAAATGGAATCAGCCTTGGTTGCCCTGATGGATGACCTTTATTGTGAGAGGGACAGGGAGAGTGTGATCTGTTGCATCTTGATCTCTCAGCAACTTTTGATACCACTGACCATGGTATCCTCCTGAACTGATTTAGTGAGATGGGCATTGTGGAGTCACTGTATTACAGTGGTTCTGTTTGTATCTTCAAGGTGGTGACCAGAAAGTAGCACTGGGTTAGTGCTCCTCATCCCCTGGCACTTGTGCTATGGGGTTCCACATACTGCAGTGAGGTGTCTCCAGTATGCAGGGATGACATGCAACTCTACTTCTCCTTAACATCTGAATCAGGAAAGACTCTGAAAGCTTTGAACCTGTGTCTGGATGCAGTGCTGGACTGGATGAGGGCCAGTTAAACTGTGTTTGAATCCTGGGAAGACTCAGGCTCTTTGGGTGACTGGTTCCCAAGTTTGGGAAGGTGGCAAGTTACCTGCTCTGGATAGGGTTGTACTCTCTCTGAAGGAGCAAGTACGTAGTTTGGGGGTACTCCTGGTTGCATCTTTGCCACTTGAAGCCCAAGTATCCTTTGTGGCTAGGAGTGCCTTTTATCAGTTTCATCCGGTTTGCCAACCACAACAGGGATAGCTTGGCCATGATAGTTCATGCATTGGTAACCTTGAGGCTGAATTACCGGTACTATAGGACAGTGGTATCCAAACTTTTTTCTAAGAGGGCCAGATTTGATGAAGTGAAGGGTCTTGAGGGCTGACCAAAGTTGTTGACTTTTTTTAGGGTTGAAGTTGTCGAGGTTTTTTTTTTAGGATTTTACCCCAGGAAATAAACTGCCACAGGGGCCGGATTAAACGGATTAGACCCCCTAAACGGACTTTGGACATGCCTGCTGTAGGGTGTTGTATGTGGGGCTGCCCTTTGGTCTGGTTTGGAAGCTCCAGTTGCTGCAGAATGCTGGAGCCAGATTACTGATGGAAATTTCTGGTTAAGTTCATGTGACACTAGTGTTCAAAAAGCTGTACTGAACCATCTGCTACTGAACCAGGTTCAAGGTTCTTGTATTGATTTACAAAGCCCTGAACAACTTAGGTCTAGGATATTGTAGGGATCTCCTGAACCCTTATACTCCAGATTGATCACTGAAGTCATCTTCAGCAGTGTCTTTGGTCATTTGGTGACGCTTGTTTGACAACAGCGAGTCTTATTTAGATCAAGTCTTATTTAGTGTCATCGGCCCAGTCCTATGGAATACCCCGCCAATAGAGATTTAGTAGGCACCTTCTGTGCCAACTTTTAAATGCCTGCTGAAAACTTTTCTACTCTATCAAGCCTATGCAGATCCTACAATGGTCTATTGATGTTTGTTTTTAATTTATTTTTGCTTTTAACTTGTTTTTAACTTTTTATGATGTTACTGTTGGTTTCATGCTTTAATGATGTAAACAGCTGTAATTTATGTTTATGATACGGTAGTATATAAATATTGTATACTAGTTGAATTCAGCCCATTAATAATGGGCGCTAGCGGCGGTGACGGGGACCCGAGGCGCAATATGCAGTTGTCCCCCTCCCTTCCTTCTCCCCGCCTCAGCCGGCCAAGCCACCACCATGGCGGAGCCGCCTGTTGCCGCTGTCCCGCCGGCAGCCCCGGCGACGGCCGCCCTCCCCGCCGCCGCCACGGGCGGCTGAGGCGGGGAGAAAGAAGGGAGGGGGAGAAGCAGCAGCGCGCGGGGAGCGGCCGCCATTGCGGCTTCTGGCCCCAGAGCAGGAGGAGGTGGCGGTAGGAGCGGTGGCGGCGGCGATTGAAGCGGAGAGGTTCGGAGGCTCGCGAAGCGCAAGCACTTCGCTCGCACTGCGCTCCAACCAATCAGGCTCCTCCTCCTCTCTGCGCTCCAATCTGTGTGTCAGTGGAGCGCATGCGCAGTTGGCCAATTCCACTGAAACACGGACGGTGGACGCAGGGACACAGGGAGATTATTATATAGGATATAAGTAAATAGATACATTACAATAAAAAGACATAAAAGAAGCAAAACAGATACAATTCTTTCTCTTTCAAAATACATTCTTTTTCTAGAAGCAGCAGAGAACTGTGGACCATTCTGTTGGGCAGATCAGCTCTGAGAGAACCAGTAAGTAGAGGATGAGTTTACCACCTCTTTTTTGTTGGGGATGCTTTTCTGGGATGTCTGCCATCATCATTGTGTAGCCTCTGACTGTCCCTTAAACGTGTATACAGAGAGGATTTTTCCATATCATTCACTTCCCATGTAATATTTGTTCTTCCTTATGCTGCACGTTTGTTTAGAATGGTTTCTGGTGTAGACAGGCTATCTCGCCTGGAATAATAATAATAATAATAATAATAATATTTATACCCTGCTCACCTGGCTGGGTTTCCCCAGCCACTCTGGGCGGCTCCCAACAGAATTAAAAGCACAATAAAATATCAAACGTTAAAAACTTCCCTAAACAGGGCTGCCTTCAGATGTCTTCTAAAAGTCAGATAGTTGTCTATTTCCTTGACATCTGATGGGAGTGCTTTCCACAAGGCGGGTGCCACCACTGAGAAGGCCCTCTGCCTGGTTCCCTGTAACCTCACATCTCACGGTGAGGGAACCGCCAGAAGGCCCTCGGGGCTGGACCTCAGTGTCTGGGCTGAATGATGGGGGTGGAGATGCTCCTTCAGGTATACTGGGCTGAGGCCGTTTAGTAGAGCAGCCTGATTCCCTTATTCCCCAACCCCTAAGGAAGGAGTCCCTGATTGTGAGCTGAACATGCCCAGATTCTGTCTTCTTCCACCTGAAGGCAAAACAAAAACAAGTTTCTTTTCTTTTTATTATAATTTTATCTTTTTTAAATAGAAGAATCCAAACTGTAAATCAGGGATTCCCTGCAGAAATTCTGGACTACAACCCTATTCATTCCATCGGTATAGTCAATGGTCAGGGATGATTCTGTTATGTATACAATAATTTGAATGCTAGGTTTGGGGGGGTGCCACCATGGTGCCCTCTAGATATTGTGGACTATAACTCCCATCAGCCCCACCCACCATGGCTGATAATCAGGAATGATTCTGTTCTGCTTATGCAGGAATCTAAACCGTAGGTGATTATGATATTGCTTTGTTGCTCTTGTCAGGCTTTGCACATGATAGTGGAAATGAGCATGTTCCTTTTTAAGTTTCAAGCATGGAGAATGATGTATTTGCTATTATTTTGGTCTTTTCTAGGCTCAGATTGAGGAAGAGTTGAATAAACACTGGCGGAGGCTGCTTGAAGGACTTTCTTACTACAAGCCACCCAGGTACAGTAATTTATTCATTATTATTTATCAAGGCTTGTATCCAGCTCAGTTTCACTCAGAGTAGATCCACTGAAATGAAAAACTGAAATAAAAGCATATCTGAGACATTTACAAGCTATTAAAAATGAGTAATACCTAATTGGCTATGTAGGTGCTATACTGTCAAAGATCTGTTATTGGAACAGATCATAGAAATGTCAAGTTGGAAGGGACCACGAGGGTCATCTAGTCCAACCCCCTGCAGTGCTAATGGCAAAACCAGACTTCAAAAATAAATCTTTAACTGAAAATTTTCAGCGGGAACAGAAAATAGCTAAACCAAATAGGAGCGTCAAAATGATGAAATAGAGCCATGTTCTTTACCACACACTCTGGAGGCTTTTTGAGAATCCTTTTGGCTTTCATTTCATTCAGTGTGTGGAAAGATGCGGTGCTGGAAGATGATGTGCTGATTATTTTACAAAAATACTTGTGGAGGATTGGTGATGTGATAGCTTAAATCTCACCCATGGCAGCTAAATAGAACTTCCAAGTTCAGCACAGAACTTCTGTTGCTGGGGAGGCAACAGCATGGAATAGCTCAGCTGTGACCACCAAAAGCCCACAGAAATTAGGGTTTCTGATTGGCTACAATTGGAAGTGGCATGCCAGGCTAAATGTGTGCTTGGCTAGAACTGGTAGAACTTCTCTTATGTTCTTAATTTCAAATGAGTCAGATGAAGTTTCTATACCTTGTTTCAAGGACTTGAGCTAGTTGGGTAACATTTCCAGTGCCTAGTTTATGCAGCTTAGTCCCTGTAAGTCCTTCGGAGGGGAGGAAATAGTTTTCACAATACAGCTGTTATAAAGATGTCTAAATTTCATGCTTGTTTTGCTTTATGAACAAAAAGCTTTTGTGACTTTTCATTGCTACAAGTTAACTTTTTAATAATAATAATAAAATCTGCAGTGCAAGTTCCGCCGAGAAAGTGAAAGCTGACAAAAATGTGGCTGCTCCGCTGAAGGAGTTGGGTCTGAGAACCAGCAAGTTCTTGGTGAGTAGGTGTAACAGGCAGCTCTGTTGCTTCCTTTGTTCTTTCCCGATAAGCTTTCCTCTGGACAGAAGTGGTGGGAGGAATGCAAGAAATAGAGTTATCACCATCTAATTCCCTATTTGAAGGGCAGTAGTTTCTGGTGGGGTTTGAGATTTGATCTGATGACTCAGCATAATTTGGGAGCACAATACTTCATAGAAGCCTTGAGAGCTAATGGGGACAAATTTAATTTGCTGTACTCTCCTTAAAAAAAAAAATTGTCCAAAGGAGCTGTATTGAATGCGCCCACCCCTTAATGGAAACTGGCTGAATGTGTGTGTTACTCCAGGGTTTGGATGAAGAGCAAAGCGTGCAGCTGTTACAGTGTTTTCTTCAAGAAGATTATAGGGGGACCAGAGACTCATTAAAGGTTGGTAATTTTCAACTGTGCGGGGATCTATCTTCAGTGTTTATGTTGACATATGTAGCTACAGATGACTCTGTTTAGCTGGGAATCTGCTAATCCTTTTCTCTGATGCTGCAAAGTTGGGTAAGGCCTAACTTCTTGGCTACATTAGCCATGCTAGCAATCTCCTTAAAGTGAATTTCATTAAGTCTGCAGTCCTTTCCCAGCTTGAGAGCCCTCCAGACATTTTGGACTACAGCTCCCATCATATGGCTTTACTGTCTGGGGCTGATGGGAGTTATAGTCCAAAACCCTTGGAGGGCCCCAGTCTGCTGTGCACACTGCCTTCAGGCAACAGTGATGGCCACCAGCTTTAAAATAGGATTAGACATAGCAATGAAGCAGATATGGCAAGTAGCCACTGATGGCTTTGATAACTATGCCCTTGCTTCCATGGTCAGAGGCACTAATGCTTCTGAATACCAGTTGCTGAAAACTGCAGGTGGGAAGAGTGCTCTTGCACTTGGGTGCTGCTTGTGGGTTTCCCATTGGGGCATCTGGTTGGCCACTGTGAGAACAGGATGCTGTTGGGCCAAAGGCCTGATCCAGCAGGGCTCTTACATTCTTTTGTGTTCTAAAAACAGGTCCCATTGAATATAACAGTAAGCTAGTTCTTAGTAACATTTTTAAATGCACTAATAAACATTTTTAAGTGAGCCAAGTTTGAAGCTTGAAATCTGGAGGATGGTGGGGTGGGGAATGATAACCAAAATCCCTTGCAGTGCTTCTAGTATACATGAGATTTTGTTGCATGCCACAAGCTATTTTATGATGCTGTTAATGGTTATCAGTTACTTTATGTTACTTTTATTATGTTTCATGCATAGGCTGTTCTGGAAGACGAAAGGCAGAGCCAGGCTTTGATACTGAAGGTCAGTAACTTGACGCTGCAATCTTATTTTTGATGGTCATTTCTACACACTGCTTTTCTGCAGATAGATGTGGAATCTGCTGATGGTCCTTGCAACTTGTTGAGCTATGGTGGTGATGACCACAATGGATGTGGATTTGCTGGCACCTGTGACAGTTGCAAAGCTGCCTCCCTCCCACCTCATCATCCAGATGTGTAGCATGTTAATTGGCTGTCCTTGGGGCAGTCATAAAGCTATTTCCCTTCAGAACAGGTGTTAAAATAAGAGAGTCTTCTAAAAAAAAAAAAATCTCCCCACCAGCACTAAGTAAACATTTTAATGGATAAACATGCTGTGTGTGTGTGTGTGTGTGAGAGAGAGAGAGAGAGAGAGAGAGAGAGAGAGAGAGAGAGAGAGATTTTAAAATGCCACAGTCTTAAGGGACAAAATCAGAAGAAAGACCTTAAGATCCCTTTAAGTCAAGTGAGTTGAAGAAATTGATGACATTCTGGGACCTTTAATAGAAAGGTTGGGGAATATTTTAGCGACAACTCCCATCAGACCCAAGCAGGTTGGCCATACAGTCAGGGATGATGGGAACTGGAGTCCAACAACATCTGGAAAGCCCAGGTTCCCTGCCCTGTTTTATAACCTGGAACACCATAAAGTCTTGGGGTTAAGGGAAAGAATTGACTACAGTGGTACCTCTGGTTACAAACTTAATTCATTCCAGAGGTCCGCTCTTAACCTGAAACCGTTCTTAACCTGAGGTACCACTTTAGCTAATGGGGCCTCCTGCTGCTGCCGTGCAAATTCTGTTCTCATCCTGAGATAAAGTTCTTAACCTGAGGTGCTACTTCCGGGTTAGTGGAGTTTGTAACCTGAAGTGTCTGTAACCTGAGGTGTCTGTAACCCGAGGTACCACTGTATTTAGTAGAAAATTAATAGAAGGATGTAGGGGAGGTCACCTAAAATCAAAATGCCGCTACTAGTGATAACGGGTGGTGACATATATTTCCACAGCTTGCTGACTATTACTATGAAGAGCGGATCTGTATCCTGCGCTGTGTCCTCCAGCTTCTCACATATTTCCAGGATGAGAGACACCCTTACATGGTGGGTATTGGGCTTTTATTTCCTGGTTTCCCCCACAATAGAAGCATTAAAATAAATCTGCCCCTGGTGGTGCTCTTAATCAAATTATTTTGCTTTATAAAAGGCCCAGTATTCTCATTGTGTGGAAAAACTGGATAAGGAGCTGGTTCCTAATTTCCGGAAGCAGTTTGAAGAGCTGTACCAATCTGAAGCACCCACATGGGAGACCCACGGAAGCCTAATGGTATTTTGTTCCTTCCAGCTTTTTGTATTTCTGACTTTCATTATTTGAATTTTTTAAAATAGTGGTTTATAACTTTTTTTGCTGATACTGTAATTTCATTATTTTATTCATTTTGTAAATCATTTTAAAGGGTTGTTTCTGCTTTTAGAACCAAGCAGTATAATTTTTTCCAGAAATAAATGAATAAATTAGCCCCAGCCAGCCTGACCAAAATCCACATGGGATTGAGTTGCTTAAAATCTATCTTTTCTCTCTCTCCCCGCCCTAACCCCCATGTTGTGTTTGCATGTAATTGTAACTTGGATCCTGCTTATTCAGACCGAGCGGCAGGTGTCTCGCTGGTTCATGCAGTGCCTCCGGGAGCAGTCAATGCTGCTGGAAGTCATTTTCCTCTACTATGCCTACTTTGAGATGGCAGCAGAAGAGCTGTTGACTTTCACCAAAATGTTCAAAGATCAGGGGTTTGGCTCCCGGCAGACCAACAGGCACCTGGTGGAAGAAAGCATGGATCATCTCGTTGAGCGTATTGGGTGAGTGGGGGCCTCTCAAAAAGGCTGTTGCAGCCCCAAGCATGCTCCCCCCCTGCCTGTGGCTTCCCTACAGATTTGCTCCTGTGAGAACAGGATCCTGGACTAGATGGGGCCATTGGCCTGATTCAGCATGCCGACTAGCTTGTTTTCCTAAGAAATAATGTCAAAAATTAGGGGGCGTCTTATACACGGATAGTGTCGAGGGTGGACTGGTGATTGGTTGTTGCCCCCAAAATAGGGGGTGTCTTATACATGGGAGTGTCTTATAGATGGAAAAACATGGTATCTACTGCCTTTCTGCCAAGGTACCCAAGCAGTTTACAGTTTTATTTTATTTTTAAATAATTTTTATTGGTTTTTTCAATTTTTTAAGCACATAACATGACGGTTTACAGTTTTAAAGCACAAAGACAAATGATATAATATGTAAAGGTTTTTTTTGGGGGGGCAGTCCAACTGGAGCAAACCCTGATGTTGTCTGGGCCTGCCTCCCTCGTACTCCTCTTCCTTTTTCTTAATGTCTTCACAACCTGCTTCTCCCACGACATTGTTTTATATCCAAAGGTGTATTTGGGTGGTGGGGTAGTACACAGATGTATGTGAAAAACATCCATGCATCTATTTTGCCACATCTGGGTAGATGTGTTGAGAACATGTAGGGAGATCCTGCAGGCAAAGCATATAATACTCTGTGTTTTTACATGTCTTTTTTACTGTGGGCAAAAGGACCCGCTTCGCTCTTGGCATTACAGTGCCATGTCTAGTTTGGTCGTGAGCATTACAGAAACTGGAAGAGAGACATTCCTTCATTTTGCAGTTAATGACTTTGCTGTCTGTTTTTGCTCACCAGCCATCAAAGCAGCTCTGATTTTTTTCTTTTTTACATCACGTCTCTCAAAGAAAAAATATGGTTGAAAAAATAAAGAAAGAATTGCACATGATCTCCTGAATATTTCTTCTTCCAGTTCTAACTTCTTTGACCCACCCCATCCCTCACCTATATCTTTTTCTTGCCACCTTACTCCCTCTCTTCCAGGTACTTCAGTGCTCTCATTCTAGTGGAAGGCATGGAAATCGACTCTCTGCATGAACGCGTGTTGGATGACAGGAAAGAGGAGCATAAATTCTCTGGCACCGGGCAGATCTGCCAAGTAAGCCCATTGCAAGTCCTGCATGTTCAGTGGTGAAACCTACAAAAGAATAGTCAGGAGAGCCAGTCGGGTGTAGTAGGGCAGTGTTTCTCAACCTTTTCGGGGCAACGGCACACCTGTCTCATGAAAAAAATCTCGCGGCACACCACCACCAGAAAATGTCAAAAAATCACAAGGAGACGCTGTGCACCCACAAAATGGCGGCGGCAACGTCGCCATGGCAACGGAAATCACGGAGCTATGCGCCCAAAGTAAAACGGCCCAGGGAAGCCTAAACGGCTCGCCACAGCAGCAGCCCCACAGCCCCAACTGGCAGCGCCAGGAAGACACAACCGCCCGGGGATCCCCGCCGCCCTCGCGCTCCCGAGCGCAGCAACCTCCAACCTCCCGACCAGCGCCCCCCCCGCGCCAGCTCTCTCCGGCTCCCACCAGAGTGGATGCCGAGCTCTCCGAGGCACCGCTCCCCGTCGCCGAGGTCGAGGCCGAGCGGGGGGAAACCGAGCAGCAGGCGCTGGGCCTGGACGGGGACCCCGGTGAGGGCAGCGATCGCGGCCCGGAGCTCGCGCAGGCGGGAGTGCGCCGTGAGTCCGGGCAGCGGACAGGAGCCGCTCCGGGCTCCACAGCGCCGCTGCAACATCTCCCCGCCTGAAGTTCCTGAGCTGTTCCGGCGGCGGCCGCCGGGCTTCAGCGCCCCCCAACAGCAAAATGGCGGCGGCTACCGGCAGCCCCCGCGTCTCCCTCCTCCGACTTCCCATTGGTCCTTGGCAACCAATCAGATTCGGCGGCGAGCTCCCAGCCTGCGCATGCGCGGCAGAGCCCGGCAGCCTCTCCGCGGTGCCTCCTCTCCGCGGTGGCCCTCTGCGCTCCCTTTCCCCCACTGGAGCCGCCGCCACGCGCCTGCGGCGTGGGTCCCCAACGGTTTTCCCGCGGCACACCAGCCGACGTCTCGCGGCACAGTAGTGTGCCGCGGAACACCGGTTGAGAAACGCTGTAGTAGGGTATTGGACTAGGACCTGGGAGACCAGAGTCCAAATCTCCACTTGGCTATGAAGGTCATCTTGGGCCAGTCACTGTCTCTCAGCCTAACCCATCTCACAGGAGGATAAAATGGGGAGAAGGATATCTATGTACACCACCTTGTACTCCTTGGAGGAAAGGTGGGATATAAATGTACTGTATTTTTCGCTCCATAAGTTGCACTTTTTTCCTCCTAAAAAGTAAGGTTTGTGCGTCTTATGGAGCGAATGTGTGGTCCCTGGAGCTGAACTGCCCAGGGGCAAAAGCAGATCGTGCTTTTTTAAAAAAAAAAAGAGAAGGGGGTGTTGAAAGGAAGCCCGCTGATCAGCAAGCGATTGGGGAGAGAGATAAGGGAGAGAGATTCCAGCCCCGCCCCTATGCAGAGGGAGGCTGTTTCTCCAGCGACATGTGACTGGCAGATCAGATTATCTGTCTGGAAACTGTAGAAATGGCTTCCTGTAGCTGCAGAACTGTGAGTTAAACCCCATAAAACAGGGTTTTTTCCCTTTGCAAAGTAAGCTCAACAACTTTGAGCTGATCCTCAAAAAATGGGGCTTTTCTCCTTTGCAAAAGAAGCTGCAGAAATTTGAGCTGATCCTAAAAAAAATGGGGCTTTTCCCCACTAGGTGAGTCCTATGGTCAGGTGCGCCTTATAGAGCGAAAAATACGGTAATAAAAAAATGAATGCTTCTATGTCCAAGATTCCCTGAGTAAGAGCTTGATTCTCTTGTTCCGAGTAGGAGATGGACTGCTTGCTGTTAACTCTCGGGGATGTCACACATCATGCCCCGGTTCTCTTGGCCTGGGCTTTGCTGCGCCACATGTTGAGCCCCGAAGAGTCTCCTAGCACGATCAGAAGGATGGGCAGCACAGCTATTCAGCTGAATGTATTTCAGTACCTCACCAAGCTTCTCCGATCGATAAGCAGCGAGGGAAATGTGAGTCCCGTGTCTTGTGCAATCTTATGGAAGGCTTTTGAGCAGCGGTGGGTGGAACCTCCAGCCTCTGCGGGCCAATCTTGGCCCACCCAAGGGTCCAGTTTGACCCCTGAGACATTTTCCCCATAACTATGCCAGCTGTCAAACAGGTGACAAGCTGGAACATGTGCATAGAAGGGCAACCAAGATGATTAAGAGTTGGAAATCAAGCCTTATAAGGAACGGTTGAGGGAGCTGGGTATTTTTCGCCTGGAAAAGAGGAGACTGAGAGGAGAAATTATAGCCATCTTCAGATATTTGAAGGGCTATCACATGGAGGATGGAGCAAGCTTTTCTCGTGCTCTGGAGGGTAGGATTCCAACCAATGGATTCAAGTTACAAGAAAGGAGATTCCACCTAAATAAAAGGAAGAACTTTCTGACAATAAGAGCTGTTTGACAGTGGAATGAACTCCCTCAGGAGTGTGTGGATTCTCCCTCATTGAAGGTTTTTAAGCAGTGGTTGGATGGTTGGATGCTGTAGTTGAGATTCCTGCATTGCAGGGAGTTATACTAGATGACCTTTGTTGTGCCAGGCAACGACATTGCTTTTCAACCAGGCCTTTTGCTTTTAACTATGGCTTTTAAAAATATGGGTGTGATGTACTAATGTTGTTCTCCACACCTCCCCCCAGTTTTAATTATGTATTTTTATTTATGTTTAGTTGCTGTGGCAAAAAAGCAACTAATAAATTTAATAACTAAATAAATGTATTCATTTTTACGCTTGCAGAGTTTGGGGTTGTTACTTTGGGTTGTGTGATCGTAATAGATGTCTCATTAAATTCTGTACTCAACTTCTGTAGTTTCTGAATGAGTCTTTGTTCACTCCATATCCTTTCCTCCCACTCTCTTTGCTCTGCAGTGCATCGCCAGCACAGCCTGCATGTGCATCTATGGCCTGCTCTCCTTTGTCCTGACCTCCTTGGAGTTGCACACATTGGGCAATCAGCAGGTAAGAGGCCAAAGGCTTAAGACGGGAGTTGGTGGTTCCGACATTGGGTGGGCACCCAGGTTTGGTGAAGTCTGGTTTAAACAGTCATGAACCTGGTTTAATTCTTGAGGTTTATGGTGGAAGAACCAGAAACAAGTGATGTGTAATGTGGTGGGTGGTTTTCTCTCTCCTTTCTAAAGGACATAATAGATACAGCGTGTGAAGTTCTGGCTTCTTCTAGCATTCCTCCACTTTTCTGGAAAACAGTAAGTTAGCTGCATTTGGCCTGCATTTCCTTTCATTGTATTCCTTTGACCAAAGCCTTTATGGGGAAATCAGCTTTTGGGCTTTGGACCTCTGCTTGCTGTTTTGAGCAATAGGCTTCTTGTGTTGCTCTTCTTTGCATTGTGGCCTTCAGAAAACTATTGGTGATGGGCACTATTATAGTTGTGATGGGCAGATTGTGTTCTTTACTTCATTCTGATTAGCAGCAGTGGATTCCAAGACTGACTGGGGAGTAGGAAGGTGGCCAGCTGCAGTGCTGGCCAGCCTGGGGCTCTGCATCCATGTGGACTCTGAGACTGGCAGACAGAGAAACCAGCAGAGCTGGGGAGCTGCTGCTGCAGTCTGTTTGGTCTTTCCCTCCTTTGATGGCCTGGGCTGCCCATCCACTGCCTTTTGTCACGCTGTAGTTTGCACTGTGGCCAGGAGAACTGCCACATGGCAACACACTTTCATTTTTATTACATGGTCTGTTATAAACTTTCCTGTCTCAACCTTCTATTGCTCATGCACCATCTCCAAACTTGTCCACCATGCCATGTTCATCACCCCATCTCTAAACTTCCAGTGGCCAGCATGTGGAGCACACTAGTGTTCTAAAGCTAGGAACTCCCAATGCCCAAGCTGATCTGATGTTAGCAGCTCAAGAAAATGCCTTTGATCAGCACCAGTTTGTAATGAACATTCTGTGCATGTCTTTCTCACACCAGGAGCCAAGTGCAGGTCTGGGCATTATTTTGGACAGTGTCTGCGGGATGTTCCCCCACCTTCTCTCTCCTCTTCTGCAGTTACTCACAGCCCTTGTGTCTGATAAATCTACAGCAAAAAAGGTACATTTGGAGGCCAATAAATCCTAGAGTGCTTTTAATTACCACTGTCTGGAACCAGTGCAGTTGCTAGAATGTGGAAATTATACTGGGGAGACTGGTTTAAAAAAATCTGTTCAGTCACAGGGTGGAGCTTGGGCTTTTAAAGTCAGTCTTTCAAAAGGTAGTTGTGGTGATAAAAATAAGATGGGGCATGCACGCTACCTTAGATAAAAGAGTGGGGTGGTTATGTGAAAGATACATCAGACTTCCAACTCCTTCCCACAATGAAGGAGTCTCTGCCTTTGTCCCCCCACCTCTCTGCTTAAAGGTCTATAGCTTCTTGGATAAGATGTCCTTCTACATAGAGGTCTACAAGCACAAGCCTCCCGATGTAGTCTCTCATGAAGATGGTACCCTGTGGCGAAGGCAGGCGCCGAAGCTGCTCTATCCCCTTGGTAAGAAAGAAGGCAGGGCTCTTTGCCCCAGGGTTGTCCCAACTCCTTGTTTGTCCTCTCTAAGTATTATTATTATTATTATTATTACACTCGTATCCCACCTTTCTTCCAAGGAGCTCAAGGTGGTGTACGTAGTTCTCCCCGCTCCATTTTATCCTCACAAGAGCCCTGTGAGTTAGGTTAGGCTGAGAGGCAATGATTGGCCCAAGGTCACCCAGTGAGCTTCATAGCTGAGTAAGGGGATTGGTCTCCCAGTACCTGTCAAGCAGCATGGGAAGCAGAAGTTGGGACCATTTGGGATCCTACAGTTTTATGTGCTGCTGAGGTGGCCAGCAGCAAATGCCCAGGGCCACCTTCTGGACCCTAATTGCCAGGTTGAAACTATAACACTATCTAATAGTCCAAAAGACTTCCATGATAACTAATGCTACTGCAAAGATCCAAAACAATGGAGAGGCATATGTGTGGCCAAAAAAGTGAAAACTTTAGGAGAGTAAAGGGACAATAAAGAGGCAGGGCAGGAATGGAGAATATTTTTCAGGCTGAGGGCCACATTCTTTTCCAGGAGCCACATGCCAGTGGTGGTGGGGCAAAGACAGAAGTTGGCAGAGCAATGAATGTGCATCTTACCAGTAGGCTAGCTTCTACACAGTCATGGACACACCTCTCCATCTTCTGTCCAGACAAACCAAAGGCAGCATCAGAGTTCAGGTGCATGTTCCAGGAAGCTGAAAACCTTCAAGGCGGGTGGGAAGCGGGAACAGGAGTGGCCTGGTGAGCTTGAGGTAGAGGATGGAATATGAATGATAGCTGTGAGAGATGATGGTATCAGTGTGTCAAAACTTTGCTTCCTTAACAATAGAGCCAATAGCAAGAAGCTTCTGTGACATTTTCTGATGATTGTGTTTTGATTGACTTGGTGGTGGTGGGACATAATAAATATTATCACCATCATCATTCCCTTGGCACATAAGTTTGGTGACTGTATGGTTGTTTCTATTTTACACCTATCAAAAGAATGTGAAAGTTAAATGTTGGTTTGTTAGTTGTTCTGTATATACTACTTGCACTTAGCTTGGGTGAAACCAAATGATCCTATGATATTTTTCCTTGTATCTGGCTTGGTTTTGTCATCTTTTGTTCTTATGTAATTTCACAAGATAATAAAATTATTAACCAGGCAGGTGCCTTCACTTTGTTCTTTTTGGCACCTGCTATCCCCCTCTCCCCCCTTTTTTAGACAAGCCTGACCAGATATCTAGAAATTCAATGCAAGTATTAATCTATTGTTAACCTATTGCTAGTTTAACTTTATGAAAGTTCTAAAGTGAGAGAGTGGATTGGTTGTCTTATTCTGCAGCTGATTCATGCTATCCTGTATATGTGCCCTGAGATGGATCCTCACAGCAGGTAAAGTTTTTGAGCAGAGGCTGGATGGCCGTCTTATCATGGATGCTTTAGTTGAGATTCCTGCATTTCAGGGGGTTGGACTAAATGACCCTGAAGGTCCCCTCCAACTCTATCCAGTTCTATGATTGTTGTTGATTCTTCTTATTGATAACTTTTTATCTTTTGTAAACTGCTTTTAGAGTTTTTTTATACAATCAAGCCGTGAATGAACCTTATGAAATAAATAATTATGGATTGTTATTTGTTTTTTCCCCTCATGCATAATTGCTAAATACAAATGTCCATAATTTAAAAAAATTCAACTTGCAGGAAGGTTTTGACTTTGTTTTCCTCCCTGTCCCCTTTCCCTGCTTTTTAGGGCTGGGCCAGACAAACCTACGGATACCTCAGGGAACAGTGGGCCAGGTGATGTTGGATGACCAGGCCTATTTGGTACGATGGGAGTACTCCTACAGCAGCTGGACGCTGTTCACTTGTGAGATTGAGATGTTGTTGCATGTAGTGTCGACTGCAGGTGAGTCTCTCCCAGAAATTTGAAAAAGCAGGGTGGGGACTCTGTAAAATATGTTGTGAGGTGTACTGCTAACTCAGTGGCAGAGCAGCAGCCTTGCATGCAGAAGGTCCCAGGCTTAATCCCCAATGGCATCTCCAGGTAGGACTGGAGCAGGTAGTGCTGGGAGACACTCCCTGCCTGAAACCCTGGAACGCTGCTGCCAGTTAGTGTCTACGATACTAAGCAAAATAGAACCCAATGGTCTGACTCAGTAGAAGGCAGCTTCCTACACTCCTGTTTAATTCAGTCCTTTATTCAGAACTATGAGGACCAGAGCTTGGTGACATTTGCATGGAGAAGGTCCCAAGTTCAATCCCTGATGTCTCCATGTAGGCGTGCCTGAAACCACTACTGAGAGCCACTGCTGCCAGTCAATGTAAACGATAGTAAGCTAGATGGACGCTGGTCTCACACAGTATAAGGTGCCTTCCTGTGTTCCTATGATGAGTAAAACAAAAACCTATCAGCTCACTAGTAGCCCCTGCTAACAGCCCCTGCTTCTTAATGTTCCTTGCTTTTACTTTGTTTGGGTGTCTCACACTAAATGCATTCCTTTTTTTCCAGATGTCATTCAGCACTGCCAGAGGGTTAAGCCGATCATTGATCTGGTTCACAAAGTCATCAGCACTGATGTGTCAATCGCCGATTGTCTCCTGCCCATTACTTCACGGATCTACATGCTGTTACAAAGGTAACAAACAGCATTGCGTGGTCATTCTTCTTAAGCCTCTCCAAGAGAGATAGAGATAAAACTCCCAAGTACTTAAGCCGGTGCTGGAACCACGAGATGGTATCATCCTTTTGAGTGTTTTGGAAAAGCTCTGTGTATTTATTTTTGCCTCTTTTCCAGGCTGACTACTGTTATTTCTCCCCCGGTTGACGTTATTGCTTCTTGCGTCAACTGTTTGACCGTCCTAGCCTCTCGGATGCCTGCAAAGGTAAAGGGGCCCTCTCTGGCTTTGCTTCTATTGGAGTTGTCTCCAACAGGTGTAATGATCAGATGTAATGAACAGATAAATATACTTTTTGTTCTCCCTTTTCAGGTTTGGATGGATCTTCATCACACAGGCTTTTTACCATTCGTTGCCAATCCGGTCTCTAGTATGAGTCACATGATCAGGTAATTTGACTGACATCCATGGAACAACGAATCAACTGACTTCATTGTACAAAACCCAGGATGGCCATCGTGTTTATTGTTACTTAAATACTTACAAACCATTTATTTTTAAACGTTTTCTAAGCAACGTACAACATAATAAACTGTAGCATAACAATAAACATATAGCATTATAACAAAAACACAACATAAAGCCAGTGAAACAGTAGTAGAATCATAGAATCTTAGAAATGGAAGGGACCCAAGGGTCATCTAGTCTAATGAAAACAGATATGGCCAAGTGGCATAATTTTATTGACTGTGGTTGATAATGTGGTTTATTACCAAATATGATTTCTGGTTTGACAGTGTTTGAATGTATAGTAAAGGGACCCCTGACCATTAGGTCCAGTTGCGAACGACTCTGGGGTTGCGGCGCTCATCTCGCTTTACTGGCCGAGGGAGCTGGCGTACAGCTTCCAGGTCATGTGGCCAGCATGACTAAGCCGCTTCTGGTGAACCAGAGCAGCGCATGGAAACGCCGTTTATCTTCCCGCTGGAGCGGTGCCTATTTATCTACTTGCACTTTGACGTGCTTTCAAACTGCTAGGTTGGCAGGAGCTGGGACCGAACAACGGGAGCTCACCCCGTCACGGGGATTCGAACCTTCCAATCGGCAAGCCCTAGGCTCTGTGGTTTAGACCATAGTGCCACCCGCTTCCCCTCTGAATGTATAGTAATAAGCTTTTAAGTCATTGAAATATATGTTACTTTCTTTCTGCTCCCTAATTGGATCCCTGACGTCTCCAGGTAAGGCTGGGGGAGAGACCCTGCCTGAAACCTCAAGAGAGCTGCTGCCAGTCAGTGTTGATAATGCTGACCTAGATAGATCAGTGGTCTCATTCTGTCGAATGCAGTTTCCTATGTTCCTGACTGGCAGTGACTCTTCAGGGTTTTAGAAAGTGTTGCCACTTTTACCCTTCACCATACAGAGGAAAGTGATTTGCCACCAAGAGTATCCTCTCCATCTTGGTATAAGGCAGCTTCCTATATTCTTACGTGTCGTCGACAATTGTACACTCTTGCAGTTTCCTGAGTCACGGATTGGAGTGCACAGTCTCACACTTACCTCACTTTCTTTCCCTGTTGCTTGTTTGCCCTCTTTTCTCACAGTGCAGAAGGAATGAATGCTGGAGGCTATGGCAGTCTGCTGATGAGTATTGAGCAGCCGCAGGGCGAATATGGTGTGACGACCTCCTTCCTGCATTTAGTCATGACACTCGTACGGGTAAGTGCTTTTGGGGAGAAGGAATACTTCCTGCATCATGCAGTGGGGAACATTTATTAGTTTTTTAGACTGGTGTTTTATTGGTTTAAGGTTGTTTCTTTTTTATTGTATACTGCTTAGTGTTTGTAAAAAAAAATTGCAAGCTGTTTCTGAATGCTTTTGAATAAATAAAAAAACAGCAAGGAATGTTCAGGCTTTTCTGCTTTTTTATTTTTGGGGGGATTTCCTGATAGACTTGAGATTCTTTACATTTATCCCATTTTTCTACAAAGCATCCAAAATGTCTTATCTAAAAAGGAGACACTATATATATATATATATATATATATATATATATATATATATATATATATTAAAAAACACAATTGCACAGATGGTTGCAGTAACTTCAGAAATACAGAAACAGGGTTTGGAATCGGGTAATAACAAAGAAAGCTTACGGTCTATTCGTTCCTTTGATTTTGGTGTTGGGTTTCTTGACTGCTTTTCCTTAGGGGCAGCTTGGCAACACTCAAAGCCAAGGTCTGGTGCCGTGCATTGTGTTTGTCCTGAAGGAGATGCTCCCCAACTACCACAAATGGCGCTACAACTCCCATGGAGTGAGAGAGAGAATTGGTAAGCACAACTTCTGTGGGTGGATGGAGCTATGGATTTGGGGTATTCCCCCCACCAACTTATAGCATTTGTGACCTGCTTTTCAGCCAAAAAGGCTCCCAGAAATGGATTACAGTGGTACCCTGCAAGACGAATGCCTCTCAAGACGAAAAACTCGCTAGACGAACGAGTTTTTCGTTTTTGAAGGCGCTTCGTAGGACGATTTTCCCTATGGGCTTGCTTCGCGAGACAAAAACGTCTTGCGAGTTTCCCTTTTATTTTCAACTACTGTACAACTCCGTCCCTCGGTCACCGGCGGCGGCGGGAAGTTTCCCGCGTGCAGCGCTCGTGCGCTGTGAAGAGCTGCCCCGGCGGCAGCCCCGGCGACGGCCGCTCTCCCCGCCGCCGCCATGGGCGGCTGAGGCAGGGAGAAAGAAGGGTGAAGCAGCAGCGCGTGGAAGCGCGCTGTGAAGAGCTGCCCCGGCGGCAGCCCCGGCGATGGCCGCTCTCCCCGCCGCCGCCATGGGCGGCTGAGGCAGGGAGAAAGAAGGGTGAAGCAGCAGCGCGTGGAAGTGCGCTGTGAAGAGCTGCCCCGGCGGCAGCCCCGGCGACGGCCGCTCTCCCCGCCGCCGCCATGGGCGGCTGAGGCAGGGAGAAAGAAGGGTGAAGCAGCAGCGCGTGGAAGCGCGCTGTGAAGAGCTGCCCCGGCGGCAGCCCCGGCGACGGCCGCTCTCCCCGCTGCCGCCATGGGCGGCTGAGGCGGGGAGAAAGAAGGGTGAAGCAGCAGCGCGTGGAAGCGCGCTGTGAAGAGCTGCCCCGGCGGCAGCCCCGGCGACGGCCGGTCTCCCCGCCGGCTAGATTTCACGGACGCGAAGCACCACCAGCGGGGCTTTGCCGCCCAGCCTCAAGCCTCAGGCTCCCCGCAGGCGGCACGCTTTTGTCGGGCGCCGCTTTCTCCGGGGTTCTCCCCCAGTTCGCCTCGTCGCCCGGCAGCTGCTCCACATCGGCAGCTCCCGAGGGAGCCAGGGAGACAGCTGCCGCTGCCGCGCTCCCTTCTCCTCCCTTCGCTAGCAGGAGCTTCGCAGACCGTGCTTCGCAAGACGACAAAACTCGCAAGACGACAAAGCTCACAGAACGAATTAATTTCGTCTTGCGGGGCACCACTGTACAATTGATTGAAACAAGACAGTACCTGCCCTCAATCTTGCCATCTAAAAGCACAGCACACAAAACGATTTGCATTTTTATAAAGAGAAACGGAAAGACATAGAGCCAACAAGTGTAACAACCATTCAGAACAAGTTACCTTGGACCTTACAATAACAAAAAATGTGAAGGGTTGGCGTCGGGCTACAGGTGGGGACCATTTTAAGCACACCCAACTGACGCGCAATCTGGCGTGCAGGTCGTTTTGGACGCAGAAGAGAGGTGGGGTGGAACTGGCAGTTTAAGTCCACTCCCCACCCCTGTCCTGACAATGGTTTCCCTCTTGGTTTTTCAGGTTGCCTTATCCTGCAGCTGATTCATGCTATCCTAAATCTGTCCCCTGAGATGGAAACTCAGAGCAGGTAAATTTAAGGTTTTAAGCAGAGGTTATATGGCCATCTGCCATGGATGCTTTAGTTGAGATGACCCTTAAGGTCCCTTCCAACTCTGCATTTTGTGTGTGTGTTTTGTTCCTATGATTTATTTATTTTTTGTCATAGGAAGCTTCCTTTCTGTCAGGTCAGACTACTTGTTCCTTCTAGCCCAGTGCTATGTACTCTGACTGGCAGCAACCTTCCAGCGTCTTTGGTGGAGAGAGGGGTCTTTCCCATCACTTGCTAACTCCAGAGAAGCCAGCATGGTGTTCTCCAGCTGTTCTTAGGCTTCAGCACCAGCCAGCATGGCCAGTGATCAGGGATGGTGGTATTTGTAGTCCAGCAACATCTGGAGGGCTCCATGTTGGCTGTTGGCTGGGACCTTCTGTATGCAAAGCATGTGTTTTCCCCTACAGATTCTGTTTCCCCAACCCTTCTAATAATAATAATAATAATAATAATAATAATAATAATAATAATAATAATAATTCACAGCCCCATGCACACTTCATTTTCAGAATGGGAGTTGTTGTTGTTGCTCCTTACATCATTTTCATAATAAATCTATCTTAAACTTACGATGAAAGCGGAACAAATGAAACATAGGAAACTACCTTATACTGAGCTGGTTCATGTAATTCAGTACTATCTGCATTGACCTGCAGCGGCTCTCCAGGCCTACCTGGAGATACCAGGGATTGAACCTGGGACCCTTTGCATGCCAAGTAGATGCTCTACCACTGAGCTACTGCCCTATCCCTCAGAATGGGATGAGTTTTTAAATTTATACCCCCACCCTTCCTCCCAAAAGAGCCCAGGACACAACAACCCTAAATAAGAGTTGAGCTGCTAGTACTCATGGCTATGGAGATGTCAGCTCTCTGTTTGTTTTTTTTTTTTTTAATAGTGCTGGTTGTATTAGGGGTTGACTGTGAAGACTTTCACATTGAGTTGAGATCCATGTTCTTGCCTTTTTCCAGTGGGGCCCCTAGCCTGCAGTCCCTCTGCATCTTCAGCCTGGCCAACACGGAAGCAGGACAGGCCGTCATAAACATCATGGGCATTGGTGTGGACACCATTGATATGGTGATGGCGACACAGTCCAGCAGGTGAGTACTTTGTCGCCTGCCCCCCTCTCAGCTCCCCAGGGGCATTCTTTTGTAAGGAATAGCAGATAAAATATTGACATGTTGCATTTTAGCAAATAAAACAATACAAATAAATGCTGTGGTTCAATATTTCCAGCAGCCAGTAAGCCAACGGAAGTAAACATGGTGAAGTAGAAGTTAAAAATAGTACAGTAAATAAACCACCAAAATCCCAGGTGAATAGGTACCCTGTTGGAGGCAGGGTATACCAATTGCTGGGAATCACAAGTGGGGAGAATTGCTGTTGTGCTCAGGTTCTGCTTGCAAGCTTCCAATTGAGACCTCTGGGTGACCACTGTGAGAACAGGATGCTGGAGTAAATGGACCACTGGCCTGATCCAGCAGGACTCCTCTTATGTTCTCTTTCTCCCCTGTCAGAGGTTGTTTCCATCTGAATACTGGTTGGTGGAAATCAAAAGTGAAGAAAGTTGCTGTTGCCCTTGGATCCTGCTCATGGCTTCCAAGGAGGCATCTTGTTGGCTTCTGTGCGAACAGGGTGCTGAGCTAGATAGGCCATAGGTCTGATCTAGCAGACTTTACCATCTTAGTTAGGCACCAGGAACCCAAGGATGCATGGGGTGGTGTAGGTCTTGAACAAAGGCCCTGATGGGAACTCTGCCAGTTGTGTGTGTCTACTTGCACTGTGATTTTACAACCCTAAAAGGAGGGTGGGGGCAGTGGTTATGTGGCCCCTAATGCAGAGGTGTGCTTGAGTTTCATGCATTGATTTGTGGTTAGCCATTAGCCTCTAATGTGATCACAGTTCTCTGAAAATTGCTGTGGAAATGATGGGTTCTAATGCAATTCTTGCTGACAATGCAGTGATGAGTCTCATGGCCAGGGCCAGCTGCTCATCCAGACAGTGAAACTGGCGTTCTCTGTCACCAATAATGTCATCCGGTTGAAGCCGCCGTCCAATGTGGTGTCTCCTCTGGAACATTCCCTTACACAGCATGGTAGGTACCTCCTTTTATATGTTCTGTAGCCAGGAATGTGGCACACTAGTTTTATGCCTAGACAACCTGTGTGTAGTTTTCTTGTTTCCTTTTAATTACATGTTTACCGGAGAGAGAGAGAGAGAAAGGAAGGGAAAAGAAAAAGAAAACCTCCTCATCAGCTCACATTAACAATTGTTATAGCCCTTGAAATTTTAACATTTAACAATTACAATTTCTAATCTACTGTATTTTTTCTTTGCATTTTTGTTTTAAAAATAGCACCTTTTAAGAAAAAAAAATTCAGTGACCATCAGTACATCCATCTTAATTTAAACATATTAATTGATATGTGCCACCCAAATAGGTACCTACAACCTGTGTGTGGTTTTCAAAATTTGCATTTTGAGAAAGGGATGTGGGTTGAAGGAAGCTGCTTTTTTCTTACACTTCCTTTGTAAGGAAATATTTTCCTCAGAGATGCATGAATCTTCTTTGTGATTTTTTAAAAACTCTGCTCTTGCCAGGTGCCCACAGGAACAACCTGATTGCTATCTTGGCCAAATATATCTACCACAAACACGACCCTGCCTTGCCACGCCTCGCCATCCAGCTTCTGAAGCGGCTTGCCACAGTAAGTCTTTTACTGTTTTCTACCCATTAGAGGGCTTTTGTGGTTTTCCCATGATGATGATTCGTTATATTTCTTAGTCGCATTTCTTACAAGGTAATTTAAAGCAACTTCATTTCCCCATCCTTAAAAATAGGACCTCCTGTGTGGTTGGGGGAAATCAGTGGTCACTAACTGTTCTATCTCCACTGTTGGAGGCAGCAATGCTTCTGAACACTGGTTGCTGGGAACCACAGGAAGGGAGTGTGTTGCTGTTGTGATCAGGTCCTGATTGCAAGCTTCTCATTGGGGCATCTGGTTGGCCTGATCTAGCAGCCAGGCTCTTACGTTCTTATGCCCACCCCCTACAGTAAGCAGGACTTCTCAGGATTTCTGAAAAGTCCCGAAGGGGTCACCACTGCTTAGTACACAAAAGAGCCCTGATGAATCAGGCCAGTGACCCTTCTTATCTACCATCCTGCTCTCACAGTGGCCAACTAGATGCCTCCATGGGAAGCCCTCAAGTGGGAACCAAGCACAAGAGTAACACTCTCCCCTCCTGTGGTTTCCAACAATGGGTATTCAGAAGCATTGCTGCCTCTGACTGTGGTGGCCGAGCATAGCTGTTGCGGCTAGTAACATGTTATAAAGCTTCAATGGATTAGGTTTGACAAATCTGAGACCTTCTTCCTCTTTATCCTGTTACAGCATCCAAAGACAATATCTCTTGAACAAGCTAAAGAATAGTGAATGCCTAAGCATTTTTGAAAAGCTTTGCAATACCGGTACTTTTTAAAAATTGGATTGGATTTTGACAACTTTGGTTATTTAGTAGAGTTTTATTTCATTTATTTCAGGTTGCTCCAATGTCTGTCTATGCCTGCCTTGGGAATGACGCTGCTGCCATCCGTGATGCCTTCCTAACACGCCTGCAGAGCAAAATCGAGGACATGCGCATCAAAGTCATGATTCTCGAGTTCCTCACCGTTGCTGTGGAAACGCAGCCTGGCCTCATTGAGCTGTTCCTCAATCTGGAAGTAAAGGATGGGACTGATGGATCAAAGGTAGACTGTGTGTGTGTGTGTGTGTGTGTGTGTGTGTGTGAAAGTGAGCGAGAGAGAGCACAATAATTTGTCACCATCTCCCTTTTGCTTGAATGATTAAAGCCACATATTTTGATCTGCTTTAATATTTGCATGCTGCTTTCCTATTCACAGCATTGAGTTCAAAGAAGCTTGAGAGAATAGCAGGGCATTAAAAATTAGAACCTCCATACAGTTCAGTGTGCAAACTCACAATAATTCAAAGAGTATTGTGATAATTCAAAGATCAGAAGTTGCAGGTGAGCATCAGCCCTGAAGCCAGTTGACATAATCTCTCTGTGAAGGGGACTTTCTTCACTCACCGCAGCAGCCATAATCCTAGGCTTTCCACAAAGGAGATCTGGTTTCACTCAGCATTCGATAGAACACCCACACACAAAACCTTTACAAAAACTTGCACAGTCAATGGCTACTAGTTCATAGGTTTAGGCACAAGGTGAGAAAGGTTGCAGTGTTTGGGACTTTTTAGTTTAGAGGCGACATTATGTAAGCTTATAGACATGTGACGGAGAAAGTGGATAGAGAGAGGTTTTCCTCCTTTTCTCGTAACACTAGAATGTGTAGTCTTCCATTGAAGCTGGAGTTCTTCACGCAGCACACAGTTAACAATGGAGCTCTCTCCCACAGAAGGCAATGATGGTCACCAACCTAAATGGCTTTGGATTGGACAAATTCATAGAGGAGAATAGGGCTGTCAATGGCTACTAGCCATGATGGCTATGCTCTGCCTCCACATTCTGAGACAGCTATGCTTCTGAATATCAGTTGTTGGAAAGCACAGGAGGATATTGCAGGTTTCCCATAATGACCATCTGGTTGGCCACTGTAAGAAGAGGATGTTGGGCCAGATGAGGGTCATAGGCCTGATCCAGCAGACTCCTATAAGTTTCCTCTCTGCCACAGAAGGGGCAGAATTCAGCATTCTCTTTTCTCTCCCAGTGACCTGACCACATTATATGGTCGCCACACAGAACACCACACTCCTGCCACCCTGCTGTTGTAGCTTCTGTGAACTAAAGCATTTCCTTAAAAGTTTTTCTCCTCTCCCACTGGCACTCCTTTTGCATTTTGTTTTCTCTGGTATAGGAATTCAACTTAGGAGAGTGGAGCTGCCTTCACGTAGTTCTGGAGCTGATAGACACCAAACAGCAGGAGCGGTACTGGTGCCCCCCGCTTCTCCAGCGAGCTACAATTGCCTTCCTTCATGCCCTCTGGCAGGACCGCCGGGATAGTGCTATGTTAGTCCTCCGCACCAAGTAAGTGATAACTTTTCTAGTCTCTTGTTGCAACCCGTCTGGGAGCGGGCACAAAGTAGAGCACTTTAATCACCAACACAAACACAGTTATCCTTCTATCCTTAGGAATGTTTTGAAGTTGGCAAAAAAATGTGAACAATGCCTGATTTTGTCTGTTTTTCTGCAATTTTTTTAGGCCAAGGTTTTGGGGAAATTTAACTTACCCACTCTTTGGAACCCTTCCTCCGCCCTCCGAAACATCTGAGGTGAGTTGCTTCCATAGTAAGTAGCACTAGTTTGTGCACCTGCATGTCTCTTGCTACCATATTTTGGGAGTTACAGCCTTTAATTGCTGCTCCCCCTAGGTAAGATATGCAGGATAGATACAGTTTAAAAGAGTAAAGTAAAATTTGATAGATTTCCAGGTTCTAACATCCCCTGTTTATATGTTATCCACCCCATCAGTGTGCTTGATGGGACAGAAGGCATGAAATATTCCTGGTAAATTTGGTTTATGTCCTTTTGTTTCTGTATGAGCGATCAGCCTGATAGTTCTCAAATCAAAGCAAAACAAATCAAAATTTATTGGTCAACCAAATACAGAATATAGAAATGAAGAAAAAGAACAAGCAAACAGATTTTAGCAAGCAAGCAAAGTTAATAACAGCATAATAAAATGTGTAATAAAACACATATGATACATAAAACATGCATGCATACATTCCACATAACTCCCTTTCCCTCTCTGTAGCTCAGCATCTTGGACACCTGTGCCTTGATCATGAAAATCATTTGTCTGGAGATCTACTATGTAGTCAAGTAAGTATCATTCAGAGCATTTCCTAAAAGCCGGTGACCTGCATCTGCCAGCTCAGTACAGAGGTAATAGGAAATTATGGGTTGTATCCAGTGCAGCACTAAGTTGCAATCACTTAGTAGTGCATACTTATTCCACTGGTGAAAAACTTTTTGCATCAGCAGAATGTTGTGCAAGACAATTGTATAAGCTTTTGTTGCACAATAGACGGCACAATCTGTTGTAGAGTATGTTACCGCCAGCACAGCTGCTCCTTTTCACCTCCAAAATTCAAGGTCGAAAGGAGCAAGGCAGGGCAGCTTGCAAAGAAATTGAATGGAAACTGCTCCCCTCCTCTGACCACCCATCAGAGGATGGGCATTTGGGAGAAATCCTTGCTCCACCAAAGGAACAGCCTGGTGAGCTGTGTTTGGCCCATGGGCCATAGGTTCCCCACCCCTTACGTTACAGCTTCCTGTAGAAGGGCACATGTTTATTTTTGTATACCTTGTTTTTCGCTTTCTGATAGATCTGCTGTAGCTTTGATGCGAATTCATCAAGGTGACCTATTCCAGCCTGGTGCTGTTCAATTGTTTTGGATTGCATTTCCCTTCAACCCCATCCAGCTCGGCTCTATGATGTTGGGGCTGATGGGAATTGTAGTCCAAAACATTTGAGGTCAAAGCTGCTTTAGCAGGAGTGGACACACTTCTACTTTTCTGCAAAACCAAGAGTAACCAGGAGCAAGAATCACAGCTCTCAATTTCTCATTTGCCCACAGAGGTTCTTTGGACCAGTCGCTGAAAGACACACTGAAGAAGTTTTCCACGGAGAAGCGCTTTGCTTACTGGTCAGGCTACGTGCAGTCCCTGGCATTCCACATGGCAGAGACGGAGGACAGCGGCTGCACCTCTATGTCAGAGTATCAGATGCTGATCTCCGCATGGCGGATGATGCTGATTGTTTCTTCTAGCCACGTAAGGAGGTTTTGTCTCTTTCCCTGTCCATAAAATGTTACAGTTTAGAGGGGAGGTAGGGAAGCAGATGGTGCTGTGGGTTAAACCACAGAGCCTAGGGCTTGCTGGTCAGAAGGTTGGCAGTTCGAATCCCCGTGACGGGGTGAGCTCCCGTTGCTCGGTCCCTGCTCCTGCCAACCTAGCAGTTCGAAAGCACGTCAAAGTGCAAGTAGATAAATAGGTACCGCTCTGGCGGGAAGGTAAACGGCGTTTTCGTGTGCTGCTCTGGTTCGCCAGAAGCGGCTTAGTCATGCTGGCCACATGACCCAGAAGCTGTACGCCGGCTCCCTTGGCCAATAAAGCGAGATGAGCACCACAACCCCAGAGTCGTCTGCGACGACCTAATGGTCAGGGTTCCTTTTACCTTTATAGAGGGGAGGTGGGATTGAATCACATTGCATCCCACATAAGTTAGTTGGGCCAGTTAACAGATTTGTCAAAAAAATTGCTATTACTTGAGAGAAAGAAGGAAGTTGCAACAGATTCTGCTCTAGCAATGTCAGATTTTACAGGTCCCTGTTACTGCAGCTGCTAATTGCTCAACAAACATGCATCTTCCATATAAAGGAATATTTTTTTATGTTTGCAGAGAGGAAATGGGGGTGGGGAATGATTCTGTTACAAATTTTTAATGATGGGCTTTGATCTCTCAGGCCGACATCATGCACTTGACTGACTCCGAAGTCCAGCAGCTGTTCCTGGAGGTCCTGAGTGGGACTGAGGCTTTGGTGAGCGTTGTTATCATCACTGCTTTTATCATCAATTTATTAATTGCCTTCTGAACCACTGTCTCAAGGTGATTGATGCATAAGATAAAACAGTTAAAACCACCAAAGCAGCAAATGCATTTTAAAACAAGACTAAAGCCCTAACAAATGGGCACTTGTGGTGAAGACCCATTTATACAGCTAGCAAAGCATGTGGGAACAGAAAAATGCCTCCAGTTGGTTTTGGAAAGTGGAAAAGTGTCACACTATGAGTTACTGCAGAGTGGGCTTCTCAGATGTTTAGAACTTGTAGGAGAGACTCTTGCAGACTGCAGCAGTCTGCTAGGCGTATAAGGAATAAAGCAAGCTGTATAGGCACTTAAATGTTAGTATTAACACCTTAAACATGATCCTTGGTAGCAGATTGGCAGGCAGTGATGGGTTCTAAGGGTGCCATAAAACTAGACCTTACTTTGAGTAGGCCTATTTCAGTTAATGAACATGATCCTTTTAATGGGTCTACTCTGAGTAATACTTAGTTGAATAGCATATTGGTCTTCTACAGCTTGAAGTCATAGAGTTTGTTTAGCTCCTTTAAGTGAAGAAGAATGTATAAAAACAGTATTATGTATCTGTGAGGGGAAAACTATAGTTCCCAGGGTTCTTTCACAGAGGGAGCCATGTAGATGAAACACACTTCAAATTTATGGTGCGTACGTAGCCTGTGTTTCTTCATTTCACTGGAGCATGATCAATGAGAAAAGTTTGTCCTGGTGAGCATTGCAAGATGCACAAACAGTTGTCCTGCCAACTTAAAGGTGCCCACAAAACTTAGGACCATCTATGTAGCAGTCTGGATCTTGATCACGCTCCTTTGAGATGCCCACCTGGCTCCCCCTCTGTCCTGAAGCAACTTAAAACATTTCCCTTTCTGTTTTTGGAAATAGATTCAAACATGCTTTTTTTCTTCCCTCCTCCCCCTGTGCTGTCGGTTTATTGGCTTGGATAACATTTTTATTTTGTGGTTTTAAGGCTTGATGGTTGTCTATTCATGTTGCTTTCTCCTTTGGAAATGTTTACGGAGGCGATGTTAAAATCTTGTTACTCAGTCAGAATAAATAAATATTTCTGCAGTTGCTGGTTCCCACTTCGGTGTGTTGTCTACAGCTGGGATCCATGCTGTGCACCCTCCTCTTAATCCTGCTGAGACAGTGGAAGAGGTAGGTCTCTTGGGGGAAAGGATGCAGTAGCTTAGTGGCAGAACACATTCTTCTCATTCAGGAGGTCCTAGGTTCAGTTCCAAGCATTTCCAGGTGGCGGGTTAAGAAGAACTCCTTGCTGGTACTCCGGAGAGTTACTGTTAAGAAATCAATCCATAATTGTAAGAATTTGATATTTTAGTGTGGCAGTACCTACACTTTTGAACTCCCTTCCTATTGACCCCAGGAAGGCACCTTCACTGTACTCTTTTCAGCCTCTATTTAAAACAAGCCTATCCGGATGTGCTTTAATTTCGGGGTTTTTTACTGCTATTTTAAAATAATTTTGTGTTTTTACTTTATTTGGTATTTTTTATTGATAATTTAGTATTTCTTGTAAACTGCTTAGAGGTTTTACTGCAGTCAAGCAGTATATTTATTATATTTATTATTATTTCAATCAATCAAATAATTCTTAAAATCTCTGAAGGCAGTGGAAATGTAATATGCGATCCCAACCCTGTCTACTGAGCCCTATTTTATTCAGGGGACTTACTCTCAGTTAAGGGGCACCATAAACATTTTTCTGTGCTTTATGGTCTCTAAAAGTCCTAATCCAGTTTTGAAGATGGCCAACACAAAAACAGGTGTGAACTATAGTGAACCACTGTTTAATGCAGAATTGTTTGTTGATGGGGGAAACTGGAAAGTGAAGTGGTTTTACCGTGCCCTCTGTGGTCTGCTGCTGACAGATGATCAAGAGCAGGCAGGTGCTGGATGTGCTATGCTGAGGATTGTTGCTCTCTTCTAAAGCAAACTCACCCAGTGAGGTTGTGAATCATGCCGAGCAGACGACATGGTGACATGTGTATAATTTTATGCATCTTAATAGCTTTTCTTCCATTTCACTCCCCCCCCCCTCCCGCCCTCAATCCCTGTTGTCAGCGAGTTGGGTTCTGTGGATAAAATCATAAATTCCTTGACGAAGATTCTGGATGGAGTGCTGCAGGCAGACCAGCAGATGATGGAAAAGACAAAGGCCAAAGTGTTCTCTGCTCTCATCACAGTCCTGCAAATGAAGCAGATGAAAGGTGGGGAGCTTTATATGGACAACTTCCACGGGCATCACCCTTGCTGCTTAGCGTAATGTCTTGAGCAGAGATGCTTGTGTTGTGTTATGTTGTTGTTTGTTTATATGCCGCTTCTCACCCAAAAGAGCCTGCCTTCCCACCCCCTGGGCAAATCACACAGAACAATACACAGATGCAAAATTCACATGCAAGACAACTTACTTAGGCAGCAGTTCCTCCTTGTAAGGGTCCCAAGCAGGGGTGTAGGGCAAGGCAGGTGGAAAATATGGTGCCCTTTGAAGGTTCCAGTGTTTGCCTGGGAAAGAATGTGGTTTCTGAACCCAAGCATTCCTGAAGTGGTTTGGGAACAAACCATGGGACAATAGGCTTTGGACGCAGTGCAAATACATTATCACAGTTGAGGGGCAGATTCCAGCTAGGCAAATGCACTTGAAGTAACAGAGCAGAGCTGGTGAGGGGGTATGGTCTAGGGAGAGTCCTGAGGGCCACATTCATCCCCTGGGATTCCCCACCTCAAAGTAAGGTTTTTGTCCAACATTAGGCTGCTCTATATGTTTTTCCTAGTGCTCAATATCAAATTGCTGTGTGCATGTGTGTTATAGTGAGTGAGATTCCTGAGTATTCCCAGCTGGTGTTGAGCGTGTGTGAAACACTCCAGGAGGAATTCATTGCCCTTTTTGACCAGACTCGGCATTGCCTGACTTCTGGGGACTCAACAGATGACAAAGACAGCATGGAAACAGACGATGCCTCCAGGCATAAGCAGAAAGACCAGCGAGATGGGGCAAGTGGTTTCTAATATCCTTCATTAGTCTTGGGGAACTACTGATTGGGGGGGGGTGGCATCTCCAAGTGGGGCTTAGCTGCCCCTGTATTGCTCGAAGGCAGGAAATCCTGAAACTTCAAAGAAAGTTGTTAATCCTCTCTCCCTTGAGGCCTCAGTTCATTTCCTGCCTTCATTCGGAGTGGACCACTTGATTCAGCTGTCCTGCATAGCAAGAAGACAGTGATTTAAACCAAGCTGCACTTGACAGTGAATACATAATTGCACGGCAGAGTGGGTCTTCTATGATTAAAACTTGGTTGGATTCAACCCTTGGTCTCCCAGGTCTAGCCTGATGCTAACCACTGCATGCCACACTGACATGTAAAAGGCGTAAATCCTTTTTTAAAATATATTTTTCATAAAAGTATTTATACACTGCATTAATATGTATATGATGTGCAGTATGTATATGTGATGTACACTAATATGTATACGATTAAAACACCATATAAAACAATCACCAACTAAAAAACAACTGTTTGCTAGTAGCAGTTATCCTAAGTGGCTTGTTTTCTGACAGTCAGTATCCTTCCTTCCCCACCTGGGTGCCCATGTGCTCTCTTCGCTCCCTGCTCTGCCTCCTCCCAGCAGGTGTGTGTGCTGGGGCTTCACCTGGCGAAGGAGCTCTGTGAAGTGGATGAGGATGGGGATTATTGGCTGCAAGTTACCCGGAAGATCCCACTGCTCCCAACTCTCTTCACCACCCTGGAGATAAGCTTAAGAGTGAAGCAGAACCTGCACTTCACAGAAGCCTCATTGCACCTGCTGTTGACCTTGGCCAGGACCCAGCAGGTGAGAAGAGGCAAAAGCTTTATGTTCCTTCCACACAGTTTTAGCTAGCTAGTATTGAGCTATATGGCTGAGCCCCATTTCCCCCAAATGCTTACGGCTGTATGATTCCTGGGGCATAGGTGGGGAACATGTGCCTCCTCAGCTGTTGCTGGGCTCCAACTCCCCTCCGCTGTCATAGCTAATAGTCATGAGGTGATGGGAGTTGTAGCCCAAGCAACAGGTTCTGTCCTGCTGCGGAAGGTGTTGGTCTGGTTTTGCCGTTCGCCCCCAGCATCTAATATTCAGTGGCATGCTGCCTCTAAGCATGGAGATTCTGAGGATTCTCTGAATCAGCAAACACGTTGCATAGTTTAAAGTACTGGGAAGAATGACTCAAAGTGGCAAAGGTAGGCCTCAAATGACATGTGGAGGAGAATGTGCACATAACACAATCACATGGTTAGATTTCAGGGAAGATTGTCACAGTGGGGATTTGTATCAGGTGGGCTTGCCAGTGTGAAAGAAATCTACAGAATCATACTGTTGTAGGAAGGAACCCCAAGGGTTAAACCCTCTGCAATGCAGGAGTCACGGCTAAAGAATCCCTGACACTAGCCATTCAACCTCTGTTCAAACATCTCCAGTGATACTTAATTTTCATTATTGGTGTTTAATACAACCCCCTAAGCTGCTTACCATCTCAGAGCTGAGCTCATTGTTTCATCCTCTGCTTGCCTTGTGGGTGGGCTGTTGGATCCAGATACTGGAGAGCCTGAGAGATGAGCAGGTAGAATGTTTTCCATTGTAAACATCAGAAGAAATCTGAGGGTCTTGTCAGAGAGATCTGTGGCGGCTTCAGTTTAGCTCCACCACCTGGAGAGAGAGAGGCGGGCGATAGCACTTCTCAAGAGCTATTGAACCCCAACTCCTTATACAAATTCATGGAGAAGGAGAGGGCAACCAATGGCTACTAGCCATGATGCCTATGCCTTGCCTTCACAGTTGGAGGCAGCAGTACTTCTGATTACCAGTTGTTGGAATCTGCCAGGTTAGGTGGGAAATGCTATTGTGCTTCGGTCCTACTTATGGGTTTGCCACTGTGAGAACAGGATGCTGGACTACATGGCCCCCTTTTGGCCTCATCCAGCCTTCTTATGTTCTCTTGCAGGGGGCAGCAGCTGTGGCTGGAGCTGGCATCATGCAGAGCATTTGCTTGCCTCTTTTGAGCGTGTACCATTTGAGCAGTGATGGAGCTGGTCAGGTGAGTGACTCCTCTTCCTTCCTTTTCCAGTGTGGGTGACCCACTTTGTCAGAACTTTGCTTTGCTGCCATGGTGAAGCAAGGGGTTACTTTAAGTATATCATTATAATTATCTGCTGCTGTTACTTATGTAACTCCATTGGTGTATGTGGCACTTTATAAAGGCGTTTTTAATATACATACCACCAATTTATATAATATAGTGTTGTGTACAGCAGCATATAGTAAAGTATAAAACACCATAAAGGGAGGTGGGGGTTCTCAGGGAGGTTTAGAGGGTAGTGACAAGGGAAAAGGCCTTTTCCATTGTGGCTCCCTGTCTCTTCGCAATAAGACCCGCCTAGCTCCTTCACTGACATCTTTTTGGTGACACATAAAGACTTACCCCCCTGACCTTTGATAGACTTATAAGATGTTGCTTTGTTACTAGTGTTCTGTCAAAGCTTCCTTTGGTTGTTATGGGGTTATTTGCGGTTTTATGTGGTATAATGTTTTTATATTGTTTTTAAATGTGTTGTACATTGCTTGGAGACATTCTGGTAACAAACAACTTGAGAAGTCTAATAAATCATATTGTCACTATTAAAATGACTGGCTGATCAGAAAATGCAAGCAGTTGTGTAGGCTTGTCTTCATAAAAAGGGCTTTCAAGAGACACCTGTAAGTCAAAACCAAGGTGCCTGCCGAATCTCTCCTGGAAGAGCATTCTGCAGCAGGGAACTGAGCACAATAAATGCCTAGTGGAGGCCAGTTAGGCCTCTGTAGCATTAGAGACAACTAACAGCACTCCTCTGGATGATCTCAGTGATCAGGCTGAGATACATGGGCTTGAGCATTTTTTAGTATAAGAGCACTGGTCTCTGACTTGAGGAGCTTTCAATCTAAATTCTACCATAAGGATAGAGGAGAGAAGTTGGGAGTGGGGAGGCGGAATATCCAGCTGTAAACAGGGTCTATCCATGTTGACATCCCTGGAGAAACCCAATTCTATCAGAAAGCAACTGGCCCATTCTCAGACACATCTGCATAGCAATGATTCGTCTATTTGAATGGTGTGGCCCTCGTGTGATGCAGGTGCCGGCTTCATTGCGGAAATCTCTGGATGCCCCTTCCTGGCCAGGAGTCTATCGCCTTTCCATCTCCTTGATGGAGCGCCTTCTGAAGACGTTACGGTACAACTTCCTGACTGAAGCCTTGGACTTTGTGGGTGTCCATCAAGAGAGGATCCTTCAGGTTTGTTGGGAAAATGTGTTTGTCATTAAATTCAACTCTTCCATATGTGTCTTAATTGTTTTGCTCACTAATGATTGGTGATTTTTTTCATACAGGTGTATTTCTATCAAGCTTAGAATCCAATATTTCATTAAAATCTATCACCACTTCATCATAAATATACTCATTTAGGCGTCAAAAGCATTTGTAAATCATGGGGGGGGGGAATCTGAATTAGGTCCTCAAACAATAACCATTGCTATTAAAGTCTCTGCTATTTTAGCACATAAAATTAAACAACACCCATTTACATAATCTGTTTTAAGTCATTTTTACGCTTTGCCAGATCTTGTTGGATCGGCTTTAAGATTTGTCTCTCTCAACAAATTAGTATGAGAATCCTCTGCCATTTCCCCTGGCTCAGTAGATAGTGGCGCAGTTAGAATTAAGTCCAGTTTTGATCGTTTAGACCTAGTTGTTATCGCAGCAGGTCATTAAAAGCAAAATAATATGTAATGAGAACTTTTCTTCAGCTGATAATCAAAGTCTTTGTCCACACAGTCCGATAATTCAGAAGTTTGAAAGCATTTTTATCAGGAAAGAGCTGAGAGCCTTGCCTCACAGTGTCATCCCACACCAGAAGTCATCATCATTTCATTTTTGAATCACTTCCCATGGGTCATCCTGAAGCTACTTACAGTATACTGTAATAAGAACATATTTAAAACAATATATAAAAAAGATTTTTAAAGCTGCATATATAAAAATTGTGTGAGTGTGTATGATACACATAGAGAGTTTAAACTCACAACAGCATGTACCAAAGATCAATTCAGATGCAATCCACATACCAACTTCAATAAAGATCTCAATCTAGAAGTTTTGTTGAAATATGGGCATCTTTAGCAGGTGCCAGAATGATAATAGAGAAGTTGCCTTTCTGTTATTAGGTGCTGCCACACTGACATGCTGAACAGACAGTCTTGACCAGCTTTTCCCTATTCAGAAAGAAAGTGGGGTGGGAGATGGTCAGGATGTCTTGGTAGATTGATGAGAGATGGTAGGGATGCTCCAGTATTCCTTTAGCCGTGGCACACTGAATATCAGAGTCTACACTGAAAGACAGAGAGAAAAAGAGGAAATTTCTGCACTTTAAGGTCTTCTCCCTCACCCTTTTTTCCAGTGCCTGACTGCAGTCCGGACTGTACAGAATTTGGCCTGCCTTGAAGAAGCAGATCATACAGTTGGGTTCATTCTTCAGCTCTCTAACTTCCTGAAGGAGTGGCATTTCCACCTGTCCCAGCTTCTAAGAGACGTGCAGGTAGGGAGAACTAGTTGTCTGCATGTCCCTGTCCTATTGAATTCTGCTTACATATTGGCTTTACTGTGTTTACACACGATTAAACACTTTTGCACAACTTTGTCCTTGTGGTTAAAGCAGTATGAGTCATCAGATGTCACCCTCACCCTTACCCCATGTCACCTTCACACTTATTGTTGATCAGAGCAAAGTTCATTATCCTTAAGCCTGAAACCGAAGCCTAAAGCCAAATTGATTTCTCTTATGAGAGAGCCCTACTTGGAAATGGCTATTGGGCCCAGATTGTAAAGAGGAGGTTTCTAGAAGAAAGGCTTTAAAGGATGGGCAGAAATAACTTTTAAGTTGTTGTTGTTAAATTGCCAGACTCCTTCACCCTGAAGTGCATTTTATTGTTCACTTTTGGTGATTTTTAGTAGTATTTTGCTCTATCTGCAATGCACTGTGATTGCTCCTGGCAAACCTCTATGGAAAAGGAGGGATCTGTTCTCTACCTGTGTTTACAGTAAAGTTTGCTGCCTTTACAATAATTCTGGTGATGAACGTTCCTGAGCAGGGGGGATATTTTTGTAGTGTACATTCTGCAACATCCCAAGAGGTGGGCACTCAGTGACTCCCCTCTTTCTCAGTCCTGTAATAGGACTTGGGTCCCATGGCACTCTTGTCATGGTGGAGTCTCCTGTCAGAGCATAGTATCTTTTTGCTTCCCATAGTGGTTTGGTTGGGGATTTTGCAAGCAAAAGAGCCAGTTCTGCTCATGCTCTTTTGGAAGTCCCCAGACACCATGGACAATCCATATTGCTTTCCTCGAGTGTCATGAGTGCTGTCCTCAGCAATGCACAGTCAGTGTGTCATGGCTGTTACGGCTTTGCCTGCTGATTCAGCCACCTCTGGACAAGATGGTCACCGAGGAGGGGTCTGGTGAAACTCCAATGACCCCTCCTCTGATTGTGCCTAGCACTTTGAGGCAGGAGCTCCCCATTCACCCACCCATTCTGCAGGTGGGGTGAGGAACACTACTTCCTTTGTCAGATTGGGGGGTAGCCCCCCTCTCATTGGTACACTCTTGCATTTACAAAGAGGTAAAGAATTCCCTCCTTCATAGTAAACACTGAAGGGGGAGCTCCTATTCATAGGAAGCCTGTAAGTTGGCATCATCCAGGATGCATAAAAGAGGACCTCACAGAGCTCCATCAAATAGCAGTTCTGTGAGGTCTCCTTCTCTCCCTGTTTTAGGGGCTCTCCAGTCATCATGGAGCCAGCTAAGGGGGCGGGTGGTCCTGCTAATGCTTTAGCCTGTGAACAGTGGTCCTCTGTAGGGAAGACCTGTAGGGAAGACCTGAGGAAGAAATGTTGGTGGTTCAATCTTAACCAAGGTTGTTGGCTTCTGAGGTTTTTAGCCTTTCCTGGCAAAAGGACTGAGGTTGTTAATAGCTTACTGAGAATGAAGTTCCATTTTGTGTTGCATCACACGAGGATCACACCATTCAAGTCCTCGAATATGGTTGGATAGAAGGCCTTGCCTCTGCTTATTGGGTTTTTTTTTTTTAAACCAAATAAAAAAGCATTATACTTTCCCTACCTTGGTCCTGAACGGTTGAGGTATCATTGGTATGGAAGCGTGTTTAATCCTGCCTTTCCTGCTATGTCAGTGTCTTTCCCTGCACAAGGGTTTCTGCTCAGTTTTCTATCTTGGTTAAAGGCTGTTTACGCCCAGGAGTTTAGGTGGTCTTCCCCTTTCTAATTTGGTCTGCTTTGGCAAGGGAAGATATTCTACATCCAGATGAAAAATAGAGGTTAAGAGGTGACTCTTTCAAGATATCAGGCTGAAATTTGAACATGGGCTCTTTGAGGTGCTCCATCTTCTATCCTCCTGATGGGACACTGGCTTTATTTTCCATTTATCAGGAGATTTGTTATAAGAGACATTTTCTTGAACATTTCAGGTGAACCTGTGTTACCTGTGCCAGGCCTGCACTTCACTTCTGCACAGTCGGAAAATGCTGCAACACTACATACAGGTAAGGGGCCGAGGTGGCTGGTTCTCACTGAAGCTAGGCTTGGCCTGTGCCGCTTCAGGCTGCAAGTGGAGACTCCCAGGATTGAACAAGAGGCCAATGTTCTGATCTATACCTGGAAATAATTTGAATTACTCTTGAATGACCACATGTGAGCAACCATTGTTGTTCCATGACTGCTTATTACTACAGTGGTACCTCTGGTTATAAACTTAATATGTTCTGGAGGTCCGTTCTTAACCTGAAACCGTTCTTAACCTGAAACCGTTCTTAACCTGAGGTACCACTTTAGCTAATGGTGCCTCCCGCTGCTGCAGCGCTGGCATGCGTGATTTCTGTTCTCATCCTGAGGTAAAATTATTAACCTGAGGTACTACTTCCGGGTTAGCGGAGTCTGTAACCTGAAGTATTTGTAACCCGAGGTGTTTGTAACCCAAAGTACCACTGTATTGTTACTGATGTGTGTGTGTTGGGGGGGGCAGGCAGTAATTTTACAGAAAGTGGAAGATAAGTTCCAGGAATAGGAAACTTTGCCAAGGGCAAAAACGGCCCAGCAGGCTGCCTCATTTAGCCCCTGAGGTCATTTCCCATAAAACATGACCACCTGCCTTGCTAGCGGATGTCATAGAATCATAGAGTTGGACCCTGTGTGAGAGGCAGAGAAGGGAAGATCTCCCAGGGTAGGAGGCGAATGGAAATCTCTCAGGTGTGAGCTGGAAGGGTCCACCACTTTTTGTGTGAGACTAGGGTTGAAAGCTGCCTTTGAGAGAGGACTCTGCATAAACCCCAGCCAGCATTGTCAATAGCCAGGGATTATGGGAAGTGTGGTACAAAAAGCCTGGAGTGCACCAGATTGCGGAAGACAGCTTTAAATAGTAGTTTTTCAACTTTTTTTTTTTGACTCATAATTTTTGGTAAACTACATTGAGGTGTGGGCTCCCCCCCCCCTTTTTACAATTGAACAATATACAAATTTTATGAAATGGAAGTAAATGAGTGAAATTTCAGTGCTTCCCGTTCTTTTCATACTTTGTGTGAGGGGTCTAGTAGTTCAAAGGGGGGGCGGGCGGGCACATACCAGGATTCCAACTAGCTGCCAGCTTGGCCTGAATCTGAACAAAGCAAAAGTTTCTTTTGCAAAAACCTCCTCAGTAGTGGTGATAGTTTTCCTGGTGTGTGTGTGTGCGCCTGTGTATGTATATGTATATGTACATGTATATGTACATGTACATGTAGTCCGCACTCTTGTCCCATGTCCCTCCCTTCACTTGCTTGGACTTCTTTTCAGACCAAGAATGGAGAGCCCCTCCCGTCTGCCATCCTGCCTCATGTCCAGCGCCCCCCACAGACCTCTGCCAAGCCTCCCAGTCCGGAGACGGAGGCTGCTGAGCAGAAGGCTCTGCGCGCTGTGCAGTACAGCCTCCTTAAAATCCTCAGCAAGTCCCTCGCTGCCCTGCGCCACTTCACTCCGGATGTCTGCCAAATCCTTCTTGATCAGGTATAATAAGCCAGGCTCTTAAGAGGAAGAGTCCAGAATTCTGTGGTGGTGCCCCTGGCAGGGACTTCCCCTGGTACCCAGGAAGTGCGCCCATTCCCTGCCCTCTCGGGACACTCTGTCCAATTTCCTCTTTCAAGCTCTATGGTGCCATAGTTGCAGATAAGTGCCACTTAGACCATCTTTTACCCAGATTTGTTGGGAAAGTGAAGTGTGTGTCTAGATGTTCTTTAATTTCTCTCTGGGGTAGGGGTTGCTAATAAGGGGAAGGGGAGAGGAGAAGTGATTAGGGTGTGTGTGGCACCCATGGCACTCACTTATAAATCCAAACATATGCCCATGGATGAGAACTAAGCCTCTGTAATAAGTGAGACTTCAGATGTGACCAATGGATGTTTCCCTCTAGCATAATGGCTTGGGACCCAAGTGGCTTAAAGAGCACCTTTGTTATCAACCATCTCAGGGCCTACTCTTTGGTGGTGCTGCCACTGGAGGTTGCCCGGTTGGCTTTGAGCTGTGATAGGGCCTTCTTGAGAGTGGTTCCCTGTGTGTGGAATGCCCTCCCTAGGGAGGTGTGTCTCTCTACCTCCGTATTAACTATTAGGGGGGATTTACCAGACATTGGTACGCGGATGGCGCTGTGGGCTAAACCACAGAGCCTAGGGCTTGCTGATCAGAAGGTTTGAATCCCCACAACGGGGTGAGCTCCCGTTGCTCGGTCCCAGCTCCTGCCAACCTAGCAGTTCGAAAGCATGTCAAAGTGCAAGTAGATAAATAGGTACCACTGCAGCGGGAAGGTAAACAGCGTTTCCGTGTGCTGCTCTGGTTCACCAGAAGCGGCTTAGTCAAGCTGGCCACATGACCTGGAAGCTGTACGCCGGCTCCCTCGGCCATTAATGCGAGATGAGCACCGCAACCCCAGAGTCGGACACGACTGGACCTAATGGTCAGGGGTCCCTTTACCTTTACCTTTACCAGACATTAGGTGGCTGAAAGGCATGGCATATGGCCATGAAATTATTATAACCTGAAATTATTAGCTGTGAGAGTAGGTGATAGTTTGTTTTTCTGAAATTTTTAAAACTGCTTTTAAAAGTTTCATTTGCATTTTTTTATTATTGACATGTTTGCTAACCTGGGCTCCTTTGGGAGAAAGGTCTGGGTATAAAATGAACAATAAATAGATAGATCAAGTGACTCCTGGTGGTATTGGTGAAATCTAGATTTAGCCGGTCTTTATGTCTGGCTTGCAGTCCTCCGACTGTTGCTGAACTAAAACTCCCGTCAGCCTCAGCAAGCATGGCCAGAGATGGTGGGAGTTGTAGTTCAGCCACACCCTGAGGGACAGAGGTTCAATCACACCTGCTATACAGCCTCAAGAGAAGACTGGTTTTGACTTCCATTTGGTTTTGACATTGTTTCTTCTGTTGTAGTCACTGGACCTCGCCGAGTACAACATTCTTTTCATGCTGAGCTTCACCACTCCGGCTTTTGATTCTGAAGTGCCCCCCTCCTTTGGGACCCTCCTGGCCACAGTCAACGTGGCCCTGAACATGCTGGGAGAAGTAAGGATCAGGGGAGCCCAAGCTGACCCTGCCGAGGAGCTTACAGCTTCTTTTTTCTAAAAAGGAACTGGGACGGGATGTGCTTGATCTCAAGGAGTTTAAAAAAGTTGTGTGTGAATCATAGAATTGTAGAGTTGGAAGAGACCCCTAGGGGGTCATCTAGTCCAATCCCCTGCAATGCAGGAATCCTGCCCACGGCTGTCCCTGGGTGGGCTCAAACCACCAGCCTTCTGGTTAACAGCCAGATGCACTGACCCATTGCGCCACAGAGACCAATAGTGAGAGGTGAGAGATTGTGGTCAAGGGATGTCTCAGTGGATGTTTTGAGGTGGCTGGTGGGGATTGAACCTGGGACCTCACACATGCAAAGCAGTCTCTTAAGCTACATCCCTTCCCCAGGAGGCTATCCTGAGACACATGGCTCTGCCCAGGCAAATCAGAGCAAAATTATCCCTTCCTTGGGGGATAGTACAGTCCCTTGCTTTGTGGCAACAGGGATTTTCCAGAGCTGCTCCTCCATTCACCGTTTGATCAGCAATATCGTCTATACATTGTGTGCTGTTCCTTCCTCAGGGTGGAAAGGAATCAAAGCTACATTTCCTTTATTGGGAAGAGGCTCCCTAAAGGTTGCTCTAAAAAAATGAAAGCTGAATTCTGCATTCAGTGCTGAATTCTGTGCTTGCATGGGGTTGCAGAATACACTGGGCCTGGCTGAATGTCTAGCTTTTGAATATAACACAGCTTTTCCCTTCTCCCCAAAGCTGGATAAGATGAAGGAGCCTTTCACTGTGGCTGCAGGGCTGGCCACCCAGGAGGAGGGGAACAAGACCCTCAAGTAAGTACATAAGTTCCCTTTACTGCCCTATGGAACAGGAAACAGGGTGGCTCTCCTCCCTCCCAGCAATACTGTACACTTTAAGCTTGATTTGCTCTGTAGATCCTATGTTCATGTTTTAACTTTTTGCAATTGTCAGTTAACCAGTGGGACATGAGAGGAGATACAGCTTTTGTAGCTGCTGTTGGACAGGCCCAGTCAGTGAGAATGTCTCTTGCCCTACCTGAGTGTAGAATATGTGCTCAGGTTTACCTAGGGTTGAAACGGCATCTCTAGCTTCCAAGCTTACCACTGAGTTTCATCTGGTCTTTTATTTGTCAGCCAGCTTGACACTACCTCTTCCCTCCTCCTCCAGGTCTCTTCTGATGTTTACAATGGAAAACTGTTTCTACCTGCTCATCTCTCAGGCTCTCCGGTACCTGAAGGATCCAGCAGTCCACCCACGAGACAAGCAGCGGATGAAACAGGAGCTCAGCTCTGAGCTGGTAAGTACCGGTAGTTTAGATGCTTGTATTATACCCCAAGAGTTAAAATTAAATAACATTGGATATGTTTGAACAGAGGTTTGAATGGCCAGCTGTTGGGGATTCTTTAGCTGTGACTCCTGCATTGCAGGGGGTTGGACTAGATGACTCTTGTGGTCTGTTCCAACCCTACAACTGTATGATTATGTAAAAAGCCAAAACTGTACCAATGTGTCAAAAGTCTACAGTTGTTAATGTCCATGCATAGAGTGAATTAATGCGCATCTTTGAAATTCCATGTGGGTTGCCTCCCATGCTAGTCCTACCTAGAGTAGATCTGCTGAAATTAATGGCTAATACATTAGTCCAGTTTACCAATTTCAATTTCACTTTGCATAAAACATTAAGTTCTACAACCCTGTATACATGTCCCAACTGATCTCTAGGTAAATGTCAGTCTTTGAAATAGTAGAAGTAGAATGTAGGGTTGTGTACTGGATTGAAACAAAGTCTGACGGATACTATATGAAGGAAGGACTCTAACTCTCCCTATGTCTTATTTCCAGAGCACGCTTCTTTCCAGCCTGTCCCGTTATTTCCGCCGGGGTGGCCCCAGTTCTTCTTCTTCTTCTGTGAGCATTCTCTCCTCTTCACAAGGGAAGTCTTCCTCAAAGCTTGGCCCCGAGGGGCAGGAGCCGCTCTTCCAGCTCGTCCAGGCCTTCGTTAGGCACATGCAGAGATAAGACTCCGTGTGACATTTCGAAATCCCCTGTGAATTCATTTCCATCAGCTTTTGGATGTAGCCCCCCCCCCACCTGCCTTGCCTCAGCCAGGCAAAGGAAACTGTGAGATGCCTTCACCAGAAGAGCACAACGTCGAGAGGATAAGGAGTGGTCTACAAACAGTGCCTCGTTCATACAAAACGAGCCTTGTGTGTCAGGTAAACCTGACGTGACTTTATAAGTATTGTTGAACTGATTTGGAGTTAGAATTCCACTGCTTTGTTATCTCACATTTTTGTACCACCCATTTCCTGTTTTTACTGATTAAAAAGCGTATTTCTAAGTGGTTGTGGAATTCTAAATTTCTCGAGTCCAGTTGGTGTCAGGCTGCTGATTTTTTATTATTATTATTCATTCAACCCTTCAGGGCAAAGTAATAGTAAAAACAGAAGATTCATCAAGCAGTGTGGGGGCTAAGCCTGCTACAGAGCACTACATACCCTGCATCCTTAAATGTCACAGCTGGCAGAGAGCTGATGCATTAAATTTGCATGACAAATGAGTAGAGTAGGTAGCTCTGGTTTCTGCAGGGCTTTGCAGTGGCCATATTCGCACATAACACTGAGATATGCTTCCATTTTCCAGCTGACTTTCCTCATAACCGTGGCACTTGGTGGGCATCTGGCACAGAGTGGCTGAAACTAGACTATTGGGTTTGGACGCATCACCAAACCATGGTTGAAACAATCCGTGGCTTGAGTAGTAACAACAAACCATGGTTACTTTGTGCTGGGTTTGTAGCTCAGTATTATGTGTGAAGCAAGCCCTTGACTGCATGCTGTATAACATTTAAGGAACACCCCACTTGTGCACTGGGCAGATTATAGTGAGGGAGGGGGCTGTATTTCTTTTTAAATAAGGGTGGTCAGGAGACATTTGTTTTCCTTCTACCAACCCCAAGTGAAAACAGAGGCTTTATTTAGTCCAGCCTCCATCTGCTGGTGCCCTTCAGTTGTTGTGGACTTAAGACTTAAGAACATAAGAAGAGTCCTGCTGGATCAGGCCAAAAGGAGTCCCATCTAGTCCCACATCATGTTCTCAGTGGCCAGCCAGATGCCCCAACAAGAAACCCACTAGCACAGTTTGAGCACAAAAGCAGTCTTCCCTCTTAGGGCTCCCAGGAACTGATATTCGGAAGCATTTACTGTCTCTAATCATGGAGGCAGAGCTCAGCCGTCGTGTTTAGTAGCTTTCAATAGCCCTCACCTCTAGGAATTTGTGATGGAGAAAAACCTCATGTTTTGATGATTCCATTTTCTTTTGAGCCTATGGCTAAACTGAAAAAGGGCTGCGCCTACATTTTGCAGTACAGAACGAGTTGCTTTCACGTACAGTATATAGTGAAGGTTCGTTCCAGAACATTGAAAACAAGAAACACTTAGAATCTGTGGTGACCGCTGTATGCATGAAAAGAAAATCACCCAGGTATGGCAGTTGTGCTCAATCTTGAAATGTTTTGTAGATACATGAAAGAAGATATCGGGAGACATTTAATGAATAGGGTAACCAGCAAAATCTTAATAAAGAAAGACACTGAAAAATGATTACAGTATATGTTATCACATGATACTGTGAGGGCTGATCTGAGAAGCAAAACGATTTTGATTGGTTCAGGATGAAGACACCAGGTTGCAACTGCAAAGAGTGTTGTGATTTTTTTGTGAATAGAAATCACTTGTGTAATCTGGAAGTGTGTATGAAACATTGCTTTGGATGTGTTTTTTGGCAGTAGCAGCCTTATTTTTGAGGCTGTCCCTATATGCATTTGTATTTCAATAAAGGACTGTTCACTTGGAGCCAGCATCCTTGTCTTTCGGGTTTCTGCAAGGGATACCTTGCAGTCTAGGAACCCCCTTTAAATTTCTCCAACAGTTTGGGCCATTGGGATAGGGGTTGACTAGAACACCACAGAGTTTTGGGAACCAGACTGAGGTGGAGAGACTGGGATGGGCAGAAGTGCCTCAGGAGATCCAACATTTTAAAAAAATATCTCTTTGCCTGCCCTGCCTCTCCTTTCAGCATTAACTTCTCTGAAGCTCACGTGGCAGTAAGAGTATTAATCCATATGTTATTTGACAGGCTTTAAGTGAAAATCCTCCTTTATTATTATTTATAAATTACCTTTGGGGCTGATTTGCTGGTTTTGTTGTTTCTGGTTATATTGGTATTTTTTGGATTTTTGCTGGTTTTGCTGGGTGATTGCAACCAAAAATCTTGTTTAGGGGAATTTTTCTTTTATTATATTACATTTTGTTTGTCTTGGTTGTTTATATGAACCTGCAATGTGACTGGTAGCTTAAGTTTCTGCAGTGTGTGCATAAATGTCCCTTGAGATCAGCAGTCTTTCGTTTCTCCATTCTTCAAAAATATTTTTCATTTGGGTTTTCCTATTAGAAGATCATGAATGAAAGCTTCGTCATTTCTGATGTATCAATATATTTTGTTAACTATTTAGCACAACTTTTTAAACCTTGCTGTTCCTTATGCAGTGCAGGTTTATTCCACAAGAACCAGACTCAATAAACATTCTTTTAGGTTTCTCTATTAGGTTTATGTACAGACGTTCATCACAATATCTCAGGGAGATTCACGGGATTTAATTCAGCCATACCTTGGAAGCCGAACGCCTTGCGAGTCGAACGTTTTGGCTCCCGAATGCCGCAAACGTCGCTTCTTTCGAAGCCGAACGTCCGGCGGGGCTTCCACATGCGTGCAGGAAGCTCCTGCAACCAATCGGAAGCTGCGCCTTGGTTTTTGAACGTTTCTGGAAGTTTAACGAACTTCCAGAACGGATTCTGTTCAGCTTCCAAGGTACGACTGTACAAGGTAAAAACAAGTAAATAGTTAAAACAACAAAACAATAACCCTGCCTTCTGATAATTCTTGCAGTCCCCTGCAAAAGTGATATTTTAATGTATTTTTTATTTTTGTTGGAAGCCGCCCAGAGACCCAGCCAGATGGGTGGGGTACAAATAATAAATTATTATTATTACTATTATTATTATTATTATTATTATTATTATTATTATTATTATTATTATTATTATTATATTCTTTTCCTTCTTTCTTTTCCTTCACCCTGATTTGATTTGTATATTAATAGCTTATTTAATAATAGTAATAAAAAAGGGGCTGCCCTTAGTACAGGTGAGTTTCCTTCCAGAATTCACTGCCACTCCTCATCCTGGTCCTCATGACTGTCCTTTCTTTAACCCTGATTTGATTCTGTAAAATAACCAGGCATGAATTTATAATGGTCATGTTGTGGTATCTGATTATGATTTTTTTTGAAGTTTATTTCCTTTCAGGTATTGAAAGGTGCCCAATTTGCTGAGCAAATTGCTCCAGTCTGTGCCTACACCCTGGCTGGAGAATGGTTTATCCTTGTGTATATCCTGCAATACTGTACCATTCTGTATGCCAAAATATAAAAAATAATGAATTTTCTTATTTCTGTGAATTTTTCTGTGCTTATTATTGGTTCCTCACTGATGCCCTTTTTCCATACTGTAAAAGAAAAATTGATACTATCCTTTTGCTTTAGGAAAGCTGAACATGCTGCTGCTCTTGGTTTTCTCACTATTCCTGGTTGTTGCATGGATTTTCTTTTATACCTTCTAAAATGTTTTTCGGTGATTCCAGTTTGCTCTTCCAAAAAGGAAATAATAAAGAAAAAGCTGAGTAACAATATTTCAGTATTCCCCCCCCCCCTTTATGCTCATAGATCAAGCTGCTTGTTGCTTTATGAACATGAGAAGGGGGAAATAATGAAATATTGTTATACGGTCTGCTTAATCTTGATAATAGTGTATCATAAAGTAAAAACACCTTTGGTTAAGTGAATGTATATGATCTCATGGTTTTGTTGGTAATTGCAAATTAAATAGAGTTGTGGGTTTAAATGTTTTCTCTACAACCATCAGGATGCCAGTACCCTGAACATAACGAAAAGTTTCTAAGATTTTGCGCATAGAGCTGATCAAATGTTGCTGTTAGTTTTCATTTTTCTTTTCCAGAGACAAGCTGTCCCATTGGCCCTTCCAGCCTGATGAAAAGAGGCCTACTAGGTGTGGTTGGCAACCAATATATCCTATTACAGGCGAAGGAAAGATCCTCCTGGTTCCACAGAGGCCACATGCCCTGGATGCCAAATCCCACCAAATAAGAGGATTTGATTGCAGAGCTGCATTGGGAGGAAACTGACCCTTTGGCCAGAAACTGTCAAACTTGACGAAAGAACAAGGGAAACGGATCTCTTGAGATTCTGAATGAAGACTTTGCTGCAGGGCTCACTATAGAAGAAAGCTTTAAGCTGATGCTGCTCACCCAAGCAAGGGAAACGGATGAGACCCCAAGCTTTCCAGAACAGGGCGGTCCTGAACCCTGGTGATTGGCAACACAGGTGGCCAAATCATTTGTGAATAGCTGTTTGGCAATGGGTAAAGGTAAATGTAAAGGGACCCCTGACCATTAGATCCAGACTCTGGGGTTGTGGCGCTCATCTCGCTTTACTGGCCGAGGGAGCTTCCAGGTCATGTTGCCAGCAGGACTAAGCCACTTCTGGCGAACCAGAGCAGCGCACAGAAATGCCGTTTACCTTCCCACCGGAGTGGTACCTATTTATCTACTTGCACTTTGACGTGTTTTCGAACTGCTAGGTTGGCAGGAGCAGGGACCAAACAATGGGAGCTCACCCCGTCGTGGGGATTCGAACCACCGACCTTCTGATCAGCAAGCCCTAGGCTCTTGTGGTTTAACCCACAGCGCCACCTGCGTCCCTTTGCCAATGGGTACCACAGTACAAATACTAGTACTGTAACCTCTATACTTCTGACCTTTCATACCCACCGACGTATCCCTATAATGTAAGGCCAAGAAAACGAAAAGCCAAGAGAACTTGATTCCTTATTTTTTATGTTCGTGAAAGACCAGAAATAGAATTGTGGTTGTAGACCCCCTGAGGGTCATCTAGTCCAACCCCCCTCCCGCAGGAATCTTGACAAAAGCATCCATGATGGATGGCTATCCAACCTCTGCTTAAAAACCTCCAGTGAAGGAGAGTCCACTGCCTTCTGAGGGTGTCCTTTCCACGGTCAAACAGCTCTCACCACCAGATAGATATTTCTTCCCACCAATATCACTTTTGTAACTGTTGAACTGAGAACTTTGCTCTTCTGTCTTCTTCAGGAATCAGCAACAGCAGACTACAAAATTGGAAGAGGGTCAGAAGGCCACAAAAATTTGAAGCAATATTGCCAAGGCGATGAAATTGAGAATCAGCCCTGTGTAAAACAACTATGGAGGCCCATATTGCTTTTTGATTGGGTTTGCTCTCATACCAAGTTACAGGTTTCATCTTGATTTTAGGGCAAAACTAATACTTTCAGACCCTTTCAGCAGTTACTTCAGCTTTAAATAAAGGCAACTGTTGGGTTTGTGAACGGATACAGCAGAACACAATGTATTGGTTTTGCTAATTACAGTCTTGCCTTTTTTAAAGCTTAAAGACTATTAAGACTTTAATAAAATCTTAATCATTTTTCACTGTCTATTATTCAAGTATTATGTGATATTAGGTAGATATTAGGTAGTATTACATGATACTACAATGAAGGCTGATCTGAATAGCTAAATGATTTTGATTGGTTCAGGATGATGACACTGGGTGCAACTGCTAAGAGTGCTGTGCTCCTTTCGTGAGTGAAAATCATGTGTGTAATCTGGAAGTGTATACGACACATTGCTTTGGCAGCCACTACCTTATTTCTGAGGCTGTCCCTATGGACATTTGTATTTCACTAAAGGCCTATCTTTTCACTTGGAGCTATCCAAGTTGGTGGCCATCACTACGTCCTGTGGGCGTGAGTTCCATGGTCTAACTACACACTGTGTGAAGAAGTACTTCCTTTATCTGTCCTGAATCTTCCAAGTAAGACACCATGTTGAAAGGCAGGGCTTTTCCACCTGTCAAAATTCTGTGTTCCTCTTTGAAGAGGCAGGAGCCCTGTCTTACAAATCTGTAAGCTCTTAGCTTGATAACATTACCTGTGGAATTTGGGTATTGGGGAATGGTGTACACACACACACACACACACACACACTGCCCCAAAGAGAGCCAAGACAGAGGAGGAGTGCAGGCTAGGTGTTTTATTGGCAAAAGTCAACCATATGGAAGTGCTCTGAAATCTGTTACATCAGGATAATCCACAAAAGGCTCAAGATGAAAAAATAAAAGTTCAAAACACAAAATAAGCCAGCCAGGTTGTGTCAGCCCAGGAGCAGCAGGATGGAAGGTTTAATCTGCACTAAGACCTGTCCTACAAAAGAAAGTACTTTTTTTCCTCTCTCTCAGATGGGTTCTTGTCTCCAGCAAAAGATTTATGGCTTACTTGATACCTGGGCCAGGTGAGAACTGGAGGAGGCCCATAGGTAAGGATGGGCTGTTTCAGAATGCATCTCTTATTACTCCAAGAGTCTCCGGCCCTCATGGCTGGGGATATGCAAGCTGAACCAATGTGGGGCAGAATCAAAGGGCATGTCAAGAAACTGAGCAGTGAACTCTGGTTATGAGCCTTGCCAGTTTCAACAGGGAGGAGGGGGAGAGGATAAAGGAAGCTTTTTGAAAGGTGGAATGTTATTTTGGGGCGGGAAAGACAGCTGGAAATGTAAACTCAGAAATAACACACACACAAACAAATCAGCCCCACATAAAACCAGCAAGTATTTTAAGCAGCTAAACCAGGCCAAGACTTAACTATAACCCATTAATTTTTTCAGTGTTTTTCATCTTGCTTTCATTGCCACAGCAATTGTTGGCAGGAGTCAAGAATAATGGGAGAAAGTGAGGATTTTGCCTTCCACAGGGTGCTACATATTCACTTGGGTTGCTGACGTTTACATCTCTTTACCCCCACCCCCTTCATCCTCTGGTTGACCCATAGTTCATTTAAAACATTCTTCTTTGCAAGGGGACTCAAAAGGCTTGGCTTAAATCTGAAAATAAACCAGATTTTTCTTGCCACAGATGCCCAGCTCTCCCTACAACTGACTCCAGCAGAATACATAAAATAGCTAGAAGCGGGACCAGGGTGGGTGCGTGATTTGTGGATGGGTCAAAAACAATTGCGGAAACAAAAAGGACGGGAAAGACACAGCCTATTACAGGTGACTTCCATTAATTCCATTTGGTTTGACCCAAATAATTGCAGCAGAAACAAGTAGGAAGAGGACAAAAGCAAGGGGCTAGTCCTCATTTCACCTGTCAGCCATCCTCAAAAGGGCTTATTGGACCATAGCTGGTCCCACCAACTCTAGAAGCCAATTATGGGAATGGTTGACAGAGTCGATCTTAAGAACCTTGGGAAGCTCATTGGTCGCCTCTGTGCCTTAATCCAAACACAGAGTGAGGGGGGGAAATCTGACCCGGAAGAGAGCAAATGGCCTTAGATGGAAGTACGTAGTCAGCAGCCTTTGAAAAACAATGTCAGGTCACGGGAAGGGTGTGTGACTTGCTTGGAGGATCCTTGGCAGGTGTGCTTAACTGAGTAGTTCCAAGTAGGTAACAGGGACTTTGCCCTTTTGATTGCCCCTCTCTCCTATGAGCCAGTCTGGGTCCATCCCTGGGAGGCTGTACACAGTGATCATCTAAGAGAGAGTTGTAGGCAACATGTTAGATGCAAAAAGGCAAAAGTCTTTTGACAAAATTTATTGTGGCATAAGTTTTTGTGGACTATAGTTCGCAAAGTGTTACCCGGAGTTGGAGATCTCTTTCTAAAATATGTAAAGTATATATGGCTGGCTGGGCAGGGGGTTATAAGAAGTGAGATCAAAGGGAAATGGAATGCAGAAAATGGGTAATTACATACTTAAGAATATGAGAACAGCCTGTTGGGTCAGGCCAACTGACCATCTAGTCTAGCATCCTGTTCTCACAGTGGCCAACTATCCTGTTCTCATAGTGGCCAACCAGTTGCCCATTGTGGGAATCCCACAAGCAGGCTTCAAGCACAAGAGCACCCTCCCATCCTGTGGTTTCCAGCAACACTGCAGTTGGTGCTGCAGAATGTTTGCTGGCAGGAGTGAGGCCTTGTCACCTGTGCTCAGAGATTTGCACTGGTTGCCCATTTGCTACAGGGTCAAGTTCAAGGTGTTACTGTTAGCATATAAAAAGCCCTTAACAACTTGGGACCAGTTTACAAGATCGCCTACCCTACATGTGCCCATTTGACCACTTCAAACGGCAGAATTGGCATTACCAAAGGCGCCACAAAATATCCACTCTACATTTGTAAGAACTTGATCTCTTAGTGTGGCAGAACATATACTTTGGAACTCCCTGCCTTTTGACACCAGGCAGGCGCCTTCGCCACACCCTTTTCGGTGCCTGCTAGAAAGGCTTTTATTTAGACAGGCCCACCCAGATGCTTAGAAAGCTAATGTGAGTTTCCATCCGTTTTTACTCTTGTTATTTTAACTTCAAAAGTTAAAATTGTTAAGGGCAGTTTTATTGCTTTTATCTTTTTTTTTTGTAAACTGAGGTTCTTCCCCCCCCCCTTCTCTTTACAATCAAGTGGTGTATAATTTTTTATCAAATCACTAAATAAATAAATAAAACAACAGTCTTGCCCCTAAACCACGTTTTGTCTGTAGCATCACCTGGCAGAAAAAAAGAGAACCACCAACCTCATCTGAGAGCAGAGACAGCTCAGTGCTGTCCGATGCTTCATAGTCATAGAGGACCCGGGCCTTCCGTGTCCCGCTGGCAGGGGGCTTCACATCACTGGGGTTCAGGGCTTCAACAGCAGGGGCAGAGTTGGGTGCTCCAATGACAGTGGGCACCACCGGAATGGTGGGTACGGCTGGGCCTGTGGCAGCACCTGCAGCAATGGTGGTGGGTGAGGCAGTGACTGGCGGAGGTGAGGTGGACTCTGCGTTGCCCACAAAAGTTCCAGGAAGCCTTTGGAAAGCAGAGGAAAGAAAAGGGAGAGTAAGAGACGGGTGATCGGGCCTTGGCCCATCACGCAACAGGTATCTCTCCATTTATAAACAGGTTGGTCAGGCATTGGTCCCATGCAAAGCAGGATAAAACAAAACAAAAGGCTAGCAGAAAAGTAACACATCTTTCGTCTTGTTGGCACCTGCAGAAGAGCTTCAACTTTCAACAGTCCTTTTTAAAGCTGAGGGCTATCCCAGTCTGCGTCTTTATTGGAACTGGTTTCCAATATGCTTTTTATCACTTGTTGTTTGTGGCCCAAGACTCCTTGGGGAGAAAGGCCACGGTGGAAGTGCCATTAATTTATTAATTTACAAACAAAAGATTTAAAAGGCACATGTTAAGAAAAAAGATGCCCACACCCATAGACTCAACAGGAAACCTTTATCCATAGTTAAGAAAAACTCTTGGGAGTTGGGTGGGGGGACAGCCCAGTGTCCCCCTAAGATGCCACTTCTGTAAAAGCGGGGATCACAGAAAAGAAGCCTCCTCTAGTGGAGCTAAGCAGGGTGCCATGAATGCAAAAGGCAACACAATGAAGACTCTTTGCCAAGGGTTCTTCCCCCTCCATCTGCCCTATTACCCAGAATGCCTTTGGTCTTTTACTTACATTTCTCCTCTGGAACTGAAAGCATGGGAAGAGAACAGAGACAGAAGAAGACAGCCAATGAACAGCCCTCCTGCATCAACAAAACTTGCCGGACCAACCCCAGAAAGCAAAAGCAGGGAAGCTTTCCCAGCCCAAGGCAGGTTTCTCTTTGGGGCAAAACTTTGAGGGCTGCATGCCAGAAGTGAACAGGGCCAGAGGCCTGGAGGAGGATGAGCTGCGGATGTGACTCTTACCTTGGTGCAGTAGGGTAAATTTATTCATGTAAAATAATATTTCAGCCATGAAAAATTCGGTGGCATGTGCATACCCTTCTCTGTCCTCCATCCAGGCAGCCAAGAGGTATTATCAGAGTTCAAGGATGCACCCCAGGCAGGTAAAAACACTCAAGCGGGTGCAGAGTGCTAGTTAGGGGTGTGGCTTGCAGAGAGACCCAAGGACCAGACACGAGGCCTTGAGGGCCGCATTCGGGCCCCTGGCTTGAGTTCCGCTGCCTATGTCTCAAAGCCACCTGAGCAACAGAAGGGGGCTCCAATGAGGCTTGTCGTAAATACTTATTTCATGCATCCTAGCCTTATGCGGCCTAGGACCCTCGTACCTACAGGACCGCCTCTCCCATTATGCCCCGCAAAGGACTTTAAGGTCTACAAATAATAACCTGCTGGAGATCCCGAGCCACAAGGCTGCCAGACTGGTGTCAACCAGGGCCAGGGCTTTTTCAGTTCTGGCCCCAACCTGGTGGAACACTCTGTCACAAGAGACTAGGACCCCGCGGGATTTGACATCTTTCCGCAGGGCCTGCAAGACAGAGTTGTTCCACCTGGCCTTCGGGTTGGACACTTAATGTTTGATGGTTTCCTCCCCTTGGTTTGGTAATGGGCGCCAAATGAATCGGCATTTTAAACTGGTTTTTAACTTGTATTTTAACTAATTGGTTTTTGTATTCTATTGTGATTTTTGTTGTTGTTAGCCGCCCTGAGCCCGGTCTTGACTGGGGAGGGCGGGGTATAAATAAAAATTTATTATTATTATTATTATTATTATTATTATTATTATTATTATTATTATCCAAATCCCTGCACACTGGTTTGGTCTGCACATTGCATTAAGCCCCAAGAAACACGGTTTAATGTGAATGGGCAGCAGGTGCTTGTTCATGGAGGAAAACAAACCACAAGACTGAGCTGAGGGCAGGTAGGACAGTGGCTAGCAGACCCTTGCAGTAGGTAAAGCCAACCCCCCCCCCCCGGGCATATTAAAAAGGAAGAGGGTGGAACAGTTAAGAGTCATGGAGCTAAGAACAATGGATGGTGCTCAACTACCCTGTCCCATCAGCTCACATATTTCCACTTGTGCAACAGGACTTTCCACTCTTCTCTCCCCCCCCCGCATAGGCCCCAGGCCCTGCCCAAATCCCCTCTGATTGGTTGGGAGAACCTCTGGAATAGATTTAGGGGGGGGGGAGAGAATGTTCTGTTGTACAAGGAGAAATCCCTGCACTGGCATAAGGAGAGATTTAGCCCTATGTTGAATTAAACCCAAGGTCACCATACATTTAAAGAAGTCTAACTCCACTTTAAAAGCAATCATGGGAGCTGTAGTTTACTATTTTCAGAGTTCCCAAACTACAGCTTGCAGCATTCTCTTTTTCTGGGGTGGGGAGTGGTATGAGAGGGCCTTAAATGTATGGTTGCAGTTGTGACCCAAGTTTCCAAATGGATGCATCTCGTTGGGAGAGCTTGTTACCTTCCCAGCTGCTTCTGCAGGTCCAACATGTACTGGTAGCATTGGGCATAGTATGTGGCCTGAGCTTCAGCAAACTCATGAAGACAGCGAAGGTGATTGACCTGAAGAAAGAAGGAGAAAAATGGTGAGGTCCTGGGATCCAGGCACTGAGTAGTGGGCTCTACTGGCAGGCTTCCCATCGAGGCATCTGGTTGATCCAGCTGCAGGGCTTATCTGGTTTTCTTTTTCCTTTTGTAAAATAGTTTTTATTCATTTTCATCTTTAAGCTGTTTGACATGGTTGCATTTAGACATATCTTTGTCTGCATTAGAACATATGGCATGCAACAATTACATAAAATAAAAACAAATCACACAAACATTTCTGAATACATTAACAAAGTTGTGTCAAAGTATATATGCCAAAATTATTAGTTTCTACAGATATAAAATGACATGAATTGCTTAGACTTGTAACCATTAGTAAAATGTATTCTGCATCAACAACTATAATTTATATAGTAATTTGTAAGAGGGGAGGAAAAATGTTTTTGAAGGGGTTTTGCACACCAGATTTTGCTGTAAACTATGGGTACTATTCTACCATATGCCTCATTATTTGTGTAATCAATAAAAGTTACAGTAGACTGCATAAAAAAGTTGTGTTTCTTTTGGCCTCTTGCTACTTTTAATATTTGTGTCAGTTTTCCAAATAATGTTGTTTGCCAAATTGCATTATGCCATTGCTCCATCGTTAATAATTATTTCGTGATAATGATTTCTCTGTCCTGGCAATAATAGTTGCTCTTGTAGTGGTTAACAGATATGTTATGAGTTCTTTGTTTCTAATTTGCAACATAATGTTACCGTACAAATTAAGTAATGCCAGTCCTGGGGCCATGGGCACTGTCTGCCTTGTAATCAAAGATATTTCTGTAAGTACATTTCCCCATAACTTTTCTATTTTTGGGACATTCCCACCCCACGTGCTGATATGTCCCTATAGTGGGACATCCTCTCCAACACATGGGAGAACTGTTTGGTTTTATATAGGCTATCTAGGTGTTTAGAACCAACCTACATTATAGGCTCTATATTTATTTTTGAAAACCGGGTGGAACTTTGCCCATTTTGTCCAGATCTTAAAAGTTGTAAGTGTGAATGGATTTGTTTTAACAATGGAACTGTTTTAACAATGAAGTGCTGTGTGCCTCTTGGCATGAACAGCACCACAATGCCTTTTCCAGCGAGACTCACGTGTGTGCTGCTTATCCCTTCCAGGAGGAGGCGGGTCACTTCTGCCTGCCGGTCAAACTCAGTCTGGGCCATCCGGAGCTCGTGTTCTGCCTACAGAGCAAGAGAGTGGGGGTGTCACTGGAGAGCACAGATGGGGAAACACAAGCCTGGGAATCAAATGTGGATCCCTAGACCTCTCTTGGACTCTTGCCCAATTTCACCATCTGAACCCCCCTCACAGCCACTCCTTGAGAGCTTTTGCCTGGTTGGAACAAGTCATTGAACTGTAGTAATGCTTCTTTTCTTGCCTGGATGGAGCGGTGTGTGTATAAATCCTCTGACTTTTGCTGAAATGGCTAGAAAGTGGATGAGAGGAAAGGATACACGAAAGTGAGGGTTGCATCCTTTGCTGTGCCAGCTTTCGGCTTTGGCCCCATTGGACACTCCCATGCAGCCCTTGGAATGTTGCCTATTTGGGAATATGGCCCTCTGGCTGAGAAGGTTTCCCATCTCCTATCACAGAGGGTTTGGGGAGCAAGGGAAAGGAGTCAAAAACCTGGAAAAAGCTCAACACACAGCCTGATCTTTTTGCCTGTTCGTTTCCGGGCCCAAGTGAAGGTGATCAGGCTATTGCTTGAAGCACAGAACGACTCAGGCCCCAAATATCTAAGGGACTGCCTCCTTCCTTACAGACCTATAGGCCATTTAAGATCAGCAGTTCTTGGTAGTTCTGCCACCCTCAGAAATGCTGGGGAGGCAGCCCCTGGGAGTGCCTTCCCCAAGTTGTGGGATTCCCTCCCCACAGAGATGCATCAGGAACTTTCTCTGTAAAGTTTTTGTTGTATGCTGAAGATGCACCTCTTTGCCCTGACCTTTAACCCTTGAGATTTTTTTTATTTTTATTTTTTAGGACCCACCCTATTCTTGTGATTTTAATTCATTTGTTTTAAAATATTGCATTTTAAATAGTTTTGACCTGCCCTGGTTACTTAGGGTGAAGGGTGGATAATAAATCTGTGAAACTGGTGCTGTTACAGGTGCCACATAATACCAGTTTCACTTGTGCAAGAACTTGATCTTTTAGTATGGCAGCACCTACAATTTGGGACTCCCTGCCTCTTGACATCAGGCAGGCACCTTCACTGTACACTTTTCAGTGCCTACTAAAAACATTTTGGGTTAGGGAAAGCCTATCTAGATATGCAGAACATTGGCAAGTGCCTTAAACTGGTTTTACTTTATTGTGGGTTTTAATTTTTATTTTTATTTTAATTTTAATTTTTTTAAATGTTTTTACCCATAATTTCCATGTTTTATTCTTCTTGTAAATGGCTTCAATGGTTTTTCTTACAATCAAATGGTGCATAATTTTCTTGAAATAAAATAGTTGTGAATGGGAGAATCACAGCTATGTCATTCCCCCCCCCCAACAACCCCCTTTCTCCACTCCAAATGTTTCATTCTGGTGAAAGTTCAGCCCTTTCAAGAGTCAGAGAACATAAGCCAACCATCCTAAACTGCGGGAAATCCACCCAAGAAAGAATTACCAGCAGCGGGGCTCCTTCATTAAAGAGGTTTAGACAGCATTAATATTCTATTGTTTCAGAGGGCCCTGGGGAGAATAGATCGTTAGCGGTCCCTACGCTTTTGCTGCAGCTGTTTTAATTAAATTCAAGTTGTGAAAGTTTTCATATCTCGTTCTGCTGCCTTATGGAGCTTGATGGTAGGGGCATAAATGGGTATATTAAAAATGTGTGCTCAATGGTCCTGAGTAGAAATAAAGTGAATGAACAGGATGCATCCTATGCAGCACTACGTTAAAGGCGCTGAGCAGTATATTTGTTCCCATGAGCAAAATATTTTCTGCTTGCGGGATTTTGTTGTGAGCGAGAATACAGAAAACGAGTTCCTGGTCACTTTGCTGAGCGACAGAGAGAACAACCTGTTGCGCATTGACTTTTCCCTCTAGCGCAATTGTTGCATTGGAGTTCTCTGTTGCGCAATGCAGAAACTCCCCCCAGCTGCCGTGAGAAGAGGAGACAGCAGGAATGCTTTAAGGGCAACCAGGCTTACTGCTCAGAACTGGCACCAGCAGGAGGCATCCTCCGCTGGGCCCACTTTCCTTTTGAAAGGACATTGGCCACAAGGGGGCAGCAACATGAGTTTCCCCACAGTGAGTTTCCCGAATGATGCTCTGTGGAGGGTCATTGTGGGCCCTGCAACTGCCTGGTGAGCCCATTTGGGAACTGCCAAAATAAGTGAGGGCACCCCACTCTGCAAAGCAGCTCCTACGGAGAGGAAAAACAAATACGGTATGTTTAGGGAGCCACCCTCTGACCAAGTCAATAAGCTTGTCCAGCCTCTCTGAAGATTTTGTGGTACTAAGATTCATAAGCAGAGTCACAATTTCTTGGCCTTTTCAACCTTCATATCCAGTCGTTAGTGGGGGCAGGGGTTCCGTGGTCAAAGTGCCAGCCTGACGGAGCAAAAAACGGAGGTGAAAGGATACCCACAGCTCAGTGATAAAGCAGGCAGTGTCTATACTGTATGCAGAAGGTCCAAGGTTCAATCCCCAATGACTTCTCCAGGTAGGGCTGGGAAAGATCCTGTCTGAAACACTGGAGAGAGATGCTGCCTGTTGGTGTGAGCAATACCGAGCTGTATGGACCAAAGGTTCTCCTTCCATGACAACTGCACACACTTTCCTTTCATCTTCTTCCTGTGATGTCACAGCAGTCACCTCCTGACCCACAGAAACACTTAGGGCAGACCCTGCGCTGCCACTCCTCACCCCTTCCCTGACACCAGTGGGAGCGTCTGCTTCCACCTTCCTTCTCTGATGTCAGATCATGCACACCACTCACCTCTGAGCAGAGCTCAGCCCACTTGGTAACAAAGCACCCATCCCCTTTCACATGTTTAGGCTTCCACACTCTGACGTCACAGAACCCGAACCCTCCACATACCAGGCCTCCTCCTGTGACCTCACAGCATCCACACAGAGCCCTGACCACCCACCTGCCTGCCATTGGAGTGCCCGTCCCTTTCATCAGTGCATGAATTGCCTTGCTCTGACAGCCTAACACCGCCCCTGACCGTGCTGGGCCTCTGCTCGTGGCTTTCCAGAATCCAACCTGCCTCCATATGTCCCCTGGCCCACCTCACATCAAAGCACATCCTCCTTTCATCCACATGCAGATTGCCCTGCTCTGACTTCACAGCACCCTTGCCTCCAACCCGTAAGACCCCCTTTCTGTGATGCTGCAGTACCTGCACTCACACAGGGACGTTCTGTGGTTTCAACAGCACCCCTAACCCACAGGACCCACTTTTGTGACATCACAACACCCATGCTCACACAGGGGCCTTCTTCGATGGCCCAACATCCACACTCACACAAGGTCCTTCTGTGATGTCATGGCATCCACACACACACACACACAGGCACAGGCACCTTCCTGTCCTGTTCCCTTCCCTAGAACAGGATCCCTCCACTGGGACGTCCACCATCTCTCAGCTACACTGACTGGCGGCAGTGGATTTCCAGGGTATCAGGCTGGTGTCTCTCTTAGCCCTACCCACTGGGGATTGAACTTGGGACCTTCTCCATGCAAAGCATGTGCTCTGCTACTGAGTTACGGCTCTTGCCCTAAAAATAAAGCAAGATTCTAGTCCTCATAGCTCTGAAGAAAAGGTGGAATTAAATAGGAAGCCGCCTTCAACTGAGCCCACCAACCATTGGTCCATCTAGCCCAGAACTGTTCACACTGAATGGCAGCAGCTCCCTGGGGGTTTCAAACAGGGGATTGAAGCTCGGACCTTCTGTACACAAAGCAGATGCTCCAGCATGGAGCTACAGCTCTCCCTGCCGCCACCAAGATTCTAGTCCTCATAATTCTGGACAAAGGGCTGAATTAAATAGCAGCACAGGTGCATGTAGCTCATTATTGTGGACAATGACTGGTAGACGTTCTACAGAGTTTCAGGCAGGGGCTCTTTCCCAGCCTCCCCCCCCCCCCGAGATGCTGTGGATTGAACCTGGGACCGCCTGCAAGCAAAGCACATGCTCTTGCTCTACCATTTGAGCTACGGCCTTTCCCCCCGTGAAACTCATCCTCACCATGGACATTTCTAGCAAAGGAAAATCGGAAAGCTGGAACATTGGCAAATACTTACTTTTTCCACCTCGTCACTCCAAAGCTGTTGGGGCCACAGAGCAAACAGGAAAAGGTCAGCGTTGGAAGACACCGAAAAGCAACATTCCACAGTGAAAACAACTGTTGGAAGAGGCAGCGACAGGGCACACCAGAGGAACAAAACAACAACAGGGCCCTGACACCAGCAATAATGAGAGCAGACAGCGATGCTTCCTCCCAGATGTGAGACCTCTGCTTTGGAAAGCTGCTACCCACCCACACCATTTCCAGAGGGGCAACTCTTTGTATTCTGCACAACCCAGGTTTTCAGCAGCTGCACCTGTACGTCTGATTGATGGAGCACTGCCAAGTTAGATGTATTTAACAGTATCTGTAGTTCCAGGCTCAGGGACAGGGAGGAGGAGGAGGAGGACATAGGAAACTGCCCAATACAGAGACAGATCATTGGTCCATCTAGCTCAGAACTGTCTACTGGAGATGCCAATGAGGACTGAACCTGGGACATTCTGTGTGCAATGTGGTTGCTAAAACACAGAGTTGTGGCCTTTCTCGTTAATAATAATAATAATAATAATAATAATAATAATAATAATAATTTATTATTTGTACCCCGCCCATCTGGCCGGGTCCCCCCAGCCACTCTGGGCGGCTATAAGTAAGATTCTAGTCCTCATCGTTTTGAATAAAAGGCTGGATTAAACAGGAGCATATCAGAATGCCTTATCCTGAGTCAGGCCATAGGTCCAGTTAGCTGAGTATTGTCTGCACTGACTGGCAGCAGCTCTCCCAGGTCTCAGGCAGAGGAGATGCTATTGGGGATTGAACCTGGGACCCTCTGTATGCAAAGCAGATGCTCTGCCACTGAGCCGATGGACTTTCCCCTAAAAATAAAGGTTCTAATTCTCACCAACAACCTTCCATGGAAGGCCAGGGTTACAGGGACCAATTTTAATTACTAGATTTTAGTCTTGACTCTGGCAGATACTGTACATACATTCTGTTTTCCAGTTGTCTCATATTGGTAATGAAAATGGTGCATTATAATTTTCTGTTTTGGTTTTTAAAAACAAAAGGTGAGCATGAACCCATTACACAGATGGGAGTGCAGAGGACAAGACACAGGTAGCCAGAGACTGCTCACACTTAAGTTAAGGCTTCTTACACAACCACATCATATCTCTACCCCCCCTTTTTTATAACTAACTCAGAAGGATAGTTTGGGTCATAGCAAGACTGTCTGCTGACATCTACTGGCATTTGGGCTCAGGGTCATGGAACCAGACAACAGATGCAACACTTGGTTCACAAAATAAATAAAGTAAATGCACGGACAGGTTAGGGGGTAGAGGAAAAGGGATAAAAGGGTGCTGACACCTTCCAGAGAGGAGACTTCAACATTTCTTTACCACAGCAGACCCCGCCACCCCACCCTTAGTCAACACAGGCTAGGTTCCATTAGCAGATATTGATCCTATGGGATTTAGAGGGCTGCAAGTTGGATATTCGGGGCAGGAACCAGGAATGACCAATGTAGCATTTTAAGTTTCCAAGACGAGGGTTCCCATTCGCAAGGACATTTCAGCAGCAGCCAGTATGGCTAGTGGTTAGAGTGTTGAGCTAGGACCCAGGGGAGAACAGGGTTCAACACGCACACAAACACACCCCACTCTGGCCACAAAGCTCCCCATGTGTGACATCGGGTCACAGTCCCTGCCTCTCAGTCTCTCCTACCTCGCGGGATTGTTGTGACGATTAAATTGAGGTGGGGAAAATGTGTACACTACCTTGGGCTCCTAAGAGAAAAAGTTGGGATACAAACACTATTTATCATCTACATTTTGGCAGGAAAATAAAAGAGAGGTGCATCTGCGAGTGGAGCAGGGATCATTTGGTTTGCTCACTTCTAACCACCCCCCTTACCCCATCCCTCTCCCCACTTTAGACTTGTGAAGAATCTGGAGGAGGGAAGGATGTGACATTGTAAGGGTTGGGTACTGGCATGTCCAAAGTCTGTTTCGGGGGGCCTAATCCGTCCCGCCAGTTGGTTTAATCCGACCCCTGTGGCAGTTTATTTCCTGGGGTAAAATCCTAAAAAAACACACCACCTCAATAATTCCAATTCTAAAAAAAGGTCAACAACTTCAATCCATCCTTAAAAAAAACTCAACAACTTTGGGGTAAAATCCTAAAAAAAGTTCAACAACTTTCACGGCCCTCACTTTATTAAATCTGGCCCTCTTTGAAAAAAGTTTGGACACCACTGGGAGGTCTTGGTGCCTTGCAAGGGAGTCTGTGTGCTTAACAAGAGAAAAAATACACACACACCCGCCCCAGCAAGGACCATCAGAATGCATCGTTCTTTCAAAATGGCTTTTGATCCAGACTGGTTAGTTGGAAAGAACCGATGCAATTTCCTCGGTGGTTAACACTCTTGCATTTCAGTACATCACCCTGTTAAGCCAGATCCTTGAAGACAGTGGTGGTCCTCAAACCCATCCATACAATTAACAGGGTCAATTGGTGAGGAGAATAATATATTTCCTGCCAGCCAATTCACTCGGACAACCCAACAGCAAAGCGCAGAGCAGGTAGCTAAAAGAAAAGTGGCCCTTTTGGGGAGAGAGGAGAGAAAGATGGCGAATTGCAGCCCAGAGACAGAATCCAGCCAAGTTATCAGCATGCAAAACCCCTCCCTCTCTTTTGCTGGGCTGTAGACAAAACACCTTGAGGCAGATGCTGTGATTACAACCATTGAGATGGGGCAGGGTAGCCTCGCTGTTATCTGGAGGTGGTTGTGGTCCTGATGCCACCTAAACACTGATTGCTCAGGGAAATGGGGTCTCTGAGCCTTGGCTTTGCCTTAAAACAATAAGGCAAAATTCTAGTCCTCAGGTTCCAAATAAAGGGCTGGATTTCTTAAAAAGAAAAGAAAAAAGGAACATATACTAAGTCAGATCACTGAGCACATCTAGCTCAGTATTGTCCACACAGACTGGCAGCGGCTCTCAGAGATTTCAGACCAGAGTCTTTCCCAGCCTTATCTGAGGACACTGTTGGGAATTGAACCTGTGACCTTCTGCATGCAGGGAGGCTCTTAACACTCTTGAAGGGATGGCCACTTGTACTGTATGCTACCATCATCCCCCATACCCAGGGTGCTGTCTGCTCAAGATAGTTGTTGCAGCCCATGGAGAAAGATCTAACCAATTTGCCTGAATCCCTCAAACTCCTGGTTTTCATATGCTTTTGTACTAATGTTTTATAGAATGCATTCTTCCGAATGCATTGCTATACTGCAAACACCACTTATATATTTTTCCAAATAAAACAAGTGGTTTATAAACACTCCTGAATTAATAAGCAAAGAATAAATATTTTTAATCTTCCTCTTTGGAGGATTCCTGGCCAGAATCCAGAAGCTTCCCATCCTTTTAAAATTGAGAAAGCAACTTCTTCTCTGCCTCATCACAAGTCTGAAGGTTTGGGCTGCAAATACCTCTCTGGAAAAAGAAATGTGAAATTACTGGGAGGGGGGCACACTAATACTTTAGACATCTCCACCACCACCACATGCAAATACTAGCATTTGCTACCTGAGAAGGGTCTAGAGAGGATCCCCTGTAAAGCCAGCACTGATGCCGTCCCTCTTTGACTTCCAGCAGCTATTCTGTATGCTATACACAGAGAAGCTCCTTCCCAGCAAGAGAAGGCCCATTTTAACCTAATTCATAGAAATGTAGAGTTGGAAGACACCCAAAGGGTCAACTAGTCCAACCCCCTGCCATGAGTCAGGGGTGGTGGTGGTGTTAAGCCATTTAAGTCTTCCATTTTTGGCTAGTCCCAAGCCTTAGGAAGGCATCAGTGTGGCTCTACCAGTGACCCCCAAAGTGACAGTGCAAGGCACACACAGAGTTTTCAACATTTTAACGAGACAGTGCAAAAAGATCGTGCAATAGGGAAGGCGGAAGAACAGCTCGTGCAAATGCACTTGGTAACAAGACAATGGGATACAGGGGAGAGAGGGCGGGCTTTTGTTTGCCTGCTCTTGTCCAGCAGAAAGCAATATTTCCGCCCGTTGAAGGGAATTTGAAGGAGGGGTTGGTGAGCAGAGAAAGGAAGATCAGAAGTTGCCTTCATCAACCTGGGGGACCTCCTTGGCAGATGTTTTGAACTACAGCTCCCATCAGACCCAGCTGGCATGGCCATGTGACGCTGGGGGCTGGGGAGAGTTGTAGCACAGTGTGCCTGGAACGGCTGAGCCCAAGACAAGACAGGGTTCGTTGCTGCCAGTCTTGCGTCTGCTATTTCTGGAGAAGTGTGGCGTAGTGGTTAACAGTGTCGGGTTGGGTGACCAGGGTTCAAGTACCCAACAGGCGCCATGAGGCTCATTGAGAGTGACCTCGGGACAGTCACACACACCCCTTTTCTCAGCCAGGCCTACACCATAGGGTTGTTGTGGAGATTAAATGAGGACTAGGACCTGGAGACCAGGGTTCAAATCCCCCACTTGGCTATGAAGCTGCCCCCAAAAAAGCATCCCCTGCTCGGCACTGGACTGGAAGGAAAAGATATAGAGGAAGCACCTTGGCAGAGTCATGGCAATCACTAGTTTCCTAAGAATGCTTCTCTATCCTGCCACCCTGGATGTTGTTACCTGCTCTGTTCCTAGTTCTGATCTGGGGAGGGACTGCTCTTTATCTAGAATGCCAATAATATCACTATTAACTTTAAGAACTGTAACCTTATAGAGCTTGTGCTACAGTGTGCTTTTTCCTCCTCCCTCCAGTTCCATTTTCCTTGTGTGTTGTGTCTCTTTTTAGCTCGTGAGCCTAAGAGGACAGGAACCATCTTAGAACGGTGTTTTTGTATGTTGTTTTTTTTGCAGGCTGCACGTGGTTTATTTAGCAACTCCTGACTTTAATGGTTTATCAATAACTTTAAGGTTTCTTTTTCTTTGTAAACAGATGGGAGATTTGTAAAAACAAAACAATCAAGCGGTGTATGAATTTTGTTAAACAGAAAATAATAAAGTATAAACACTGCAAATAATAATATAATAAAACAAGCTGCTCTGCCTATGGAGCAACAGAACTCAGGTTCCTCGGCCTAAAAAGCTCTGCACACAGTCCTGGATAGCTACCATTACGTTAAAATGTTGAAAACCAGCAGTAAAAGGCTTGCTCCAGGATGAAAAAGGGAAAGGAAAAGGGGAGGAGAGAGAGAGAGCAATAAAAAGAGGTTAAAGCACAAACTGTCTAAGAGATGAGGGAGAGAGTTGATCTTACCGCTGATGCGCTGGCGGAGAGAATGTAATTACGTGGTCTAGTCTCGTTAAAGTCAGGCACAGCCTACGGAGGGGGAATAGAATTTCACGTATAGATCATGCAGAAGGGTGAATGGAAGGGTTTCTTTTTTTCTGGGTGGGGAGGGGGGAACTAGAGGGACAGGTATTTCCTGTAAGAAGCATTAGAGGCTTCCTTGCAGTTTGTGTTGCGAGAGGGAGGGCCTCCAGGGGAACAGTTGGAAGCAGAAATACTTCTGAAAAATACCAGCTGCTGGAAACTACGGGGGGGGGGGCAAGTGCTCTTCTGCACTCTTGTCTTGCTTGTGGCTTTCCCTTGGGGGCACCTGGGTGGCCACTGTGAGAGCAGGATGCTGGACCAGATGGGACTCCTTTGGCCTCATCCAGCTCCGGGGCTTTTCTTATGTTCTACGCAAGCTCCTCTAACTATAGCTGGACCAACGGGGACTCCACTCAATCAAGCCTACCTTTTGACTTGGTGCCTCCTTCCCCGAGGATTTCAACTGCTAGAGATTAATCCCACCCTCTGAAATTTGCTCAGTTCACACTTCAATGTGAACTCGCCTTTTTCCAAAACAAAATGCAGCTGTCCTTAAAATTCACACTTCTCTGCATTTCATGATGCGGTTCTCCAACCAAAGCAAGCAAACAAAAAAACATACAAACAAAAAACCCCAAAAATGTGCATATAAGGAAAACAGCAATATACCCCCCCAAAAAAGTATTCTTTTAGGGGAAATCCACAGAATCATACAGTTGGAAGGGAACCCCAAGGGTCATCTAGTCCAACCCCCCGGCAATGCAAGAATCTAAAGAATCCCTGGCAGGTGGTCAGCCAACCTCTGTTTAAAAGCCTCCAACAAAGGAGAGTCCATCACCTTCCAATGGTGCCAGTTCCACTGCTGAATGGCTCTTACTCTCAGAAAGTCACTTGATTCCATTGGTTTGGGGCCCACCCCCTGGAGCAGCAGAAAACAAGCTGCTATGTGACAGCCTTTCAGATATTTGAAGATGGATATCAAAATGATGCTTGCCAAATATTTTACATCAGGCAAAACTGCATACAAAATATGCAATTATTATTTTAATAATAATAATAATTACAGTAACTGATGTGGAAATGAAGCAAACTGAATTTAAGATCAAGGGGGAAATGAGAAACTGAAACTGTCCAATTTATCCATCTGTCAATTACAAGTAGGATCTGGCTGCTGCACCCCCAACCCGCAACCTTCCAGAAAGTTCCCAGTGATGGCCTAAGATAGAAATTAGGTGTGATAATGGAGAATAGATCTGTCAGTGGATATTAGCTGCAATAGTAAATGGAGCTATCCATACACCACTGAATTCAAGTGCTAGGGGCAGACAAGTTAGACCAGTTGCCTTCATCCCTGTGCTGGGTGGGCTCCTCAAAGGATTGGGCTGCCCTCTGTTGGAAACATGATGCCCGTTATTTGCCTGGTGCACCAGGACTCTCCTGCTGCAGTGAAAGTCCTTCTGAAAGGAACAGGGGCAGAGCAAGACCAGCTGGTGGGGTGAGCACGTGTGGAACATCTGTCCCAGGCACACCCAGGGCTTCTGACATCCATCAGGGCAATCAGAGTTTGTTCTGCTCCCAAACTGGGCCAGAGGCAGGAAGAAATGGGGCAAGATAATCAGCTGAACCCCAAAGCGCCTGCAGCTGGACTAAGGAAATGTGTTCTGGTGACCAGGTGGCAGATAGCATAAATCTCTAGATAGAAATGGGGTGGTGGTGGTGTTTCATTCTGGAGAGGCCTTCTCATGAGCTCTTTTAAGGCAGTAAGGGACCACAACATCATCAGGATTGGAGTGGGCAAGGGAGGTTTTGCCCCTTGCAGTGGCGTAGCGTGGGTTGTCAGCACCCGGGGCAAGACAAGTAATTTGCGCCCCCTAACCCGTGGATTTTAGCACTCGAGTCTCTTCCACTAGATTAGTTAAAGAAACCCTTACCCCCTAAGCACATGTATTGTTTGTTATGAAAATACTGATGTATTTAGATGCAACTAACTTGTATTTAGATGCATTTTACTTTAATTACATCAGTATTTTCATAACAAACAATACATGTGCTTAGGGGGTAAGGGTTTCTTTAACTAATCTAGTGGAAGAGACTCGAGTGCTAAAATCCACGGGTTAGGGGGCGCAAAGTTAGAAGCTACTGAAGGTAATGGGGCCCTTTATATGCCCAGCTGCACATTGTCAACAACAAATTGTCACTTTTTTTGTGTTGAATATATGCTATATGGTAATTTATGGACCTAATACCTATCTGATGCAATTTGCACATAAAAAATATGTATTCTATCAAAGTAATTGTTGAACTGAAATACAATTAAGAAGAAGTATAGGCCTATTAATGGTGAAATACAATTAAGAAGTATGTTAATAGTGAAATAATTACCAGTGATATTTTAGGGAGCAGGCTAGCAGGCGGGGCCCATTACTTACATCATAGGAGCCTACACAACACTAAACACTGTTGCTGTATGTAGGTTTTATTTTATTTGTTTTTTATCTTATATTTTGGAAATGTACATCCAGGTGTTTTTTTCTTTCATTTTTTTTTGGGGGGGGGGGCAAGAGAGTGGGGCCCTAAGCTATATCTTTAGCTTAAACGTAAAGCCGGCACTGATGGAGATGGAAACTTGTGATTCTGCGCCCGCTCCCGAGCTTCTCATCCCATCTTACTCGGCCTGTGTTCCGGGGTCACGCCCTGGCTTTGGCAACAGGCGCCGCAGCTTGGCCTGCTCACCTTGATTTGAGCGGGCCGCCTTCCCTTCTTCTCCGCCCCTTCTGTTGGTTGTTAGGCACGTGGTGCAAAGCGAGCACGCCGGCTGGCTGGCGAGCGCAATTTAGCCCGAAAAGCACCGGCTGCTGCGTCCTGACTCTGCGCGCCCCTGTTTCCCCTGCGCTCTCCAATAGGGAGCAGTAGGAGCACCTTTGCAGACCTCCCCGCTTGGCGCTCCGAGAGCGGGGAAGTGATTCCCTCCCCGACGCCAGTGCCTCGGCAGCCTGCAATTTCTCCCGCTCTTCTGGAGATCCACCCCCGGCGGATCTCAGCAGCCTAGGCGTCGGCGTCGGTTCTCCCTCCTTCCTTCCCACCGTCCCCTCCTTCAGGGGCGTAGCCAGGATCAAAACTAGGGGGGGGCAAGCCATGGTCGTTCAGGTTGTGACATTTCAGCATGGAAAAGGCGAATGAAACCAAAATTTTAAGAAAATTATATATAATTATAGCAGTGCTTTATTACGGTAGTTATTACAATTATTTGCTTGAATTTTTTTTAAATATAAATTTTAAATTTTAATTTTTATTCTAGTTACATGTCTTATGCTAATATCATTTTTATTGGGTTTGAAGAAAACTTGTTCAAAACTTTCGTTTCAATCCCCGAGGAGTCGGTGCAGGTGTTTCCAAAGGCGAAGCAAACGGACCCCCTAAAAAAAAGGGGTGCAGCCTCACCCCCCAAAATAGGGGCGCATCTCTCCCGATCCCTGGGAAGCCTTTTCCCCGGGGAAGCCTGGGTGGGCGCAAGGGCAACTTTATGCGCGGCGGCGCCTTTCACTCCAAGCGGTGCGCAAAGCTCCCCCGGGCGCCGCTCGGCACAGAGGCATAGGAAGGTCAGGTGGTACCCAGTGCGGAAATTTCTTGTCATCCCCCCCAACATTGTGTGTTGTTGTTTTTTGCCTGCAAAAAAAGGTTTTACATTATTTCATATTTTCTTACAAACGAATGTGGATTCTGGGACTCTGATAACAAGTAGGTGACTATGGACAGATACTTAAATCTACAGGATGGACTGTTTTGGCTTGTGTTATTTTATTTATATTTACAGTGGTACCTCGGGTTACATACGCATCAGGTTACATACTCCGCTAACCCAGAAATAACGCTTCAGGTTAAGAACTTTGCTTCAGGATAAGAACAGAAATTCTGCTCTGGCGGCACAGCGGCAGGGGGAGGCCCCATTAGCTAAAGTGGTACCTCAGGTTAAGAACGGACCTCCGGAACAGATTAAGTACGTAACCAGAGGTACCACTGTATTGTTTATTTATTTAATAAAATTATTTTTAAAAACCTGCAAAGTGGTTTACCAAAATAAAAAACAAAACAAAAAAACACCACAGCAGCTATTTATTTATTCAGCTCCATTGAATTGATATTTCAGCCAGGCATGTCCAAAATCCATTTCGGCCCACCAGTTGGTTTAATCCAGCCCCTGTGGCAGTTATTTCCTGGGGTAAAATCCTTAAATAAAACCTCAACAACTTCAACCCTAAAAAAAAAGGTTAACAACTTTGGTCAGCCCTCACGGCCCTTCGCTTCATCAAATCTGGCCCTCTTTGAAAAGGTTGGACACCACTGGCTTACACCATACTAAATTTGTTAGCCTTTTAAGGTAACTCTTATTTAAAGCAGGCCCCCACCCACCCAAAAAAATATTTTTGGTCTCACAAGCAGCAGCACATTCCACCTCAAAACAAAATATCAAACAGTAAAAAAATTATAACTCCTGTTAGGATAATTAAACCAATCTTTATCCACACAAGCTTTTCCTATGAGGTTTTGACAATTTCAGAACTCAAGCAGTGAAATTACTAGGAACAATAATATAAGTTTCACAGGTGCAGTCTGCACAGATGTTGGTCACATAAGTTGGCATCTCTTTAATATTCCTTTACTTCTCAACTGCTTTATAAGAATCTGAAAGCAAGGAGACATGGCAACTCACACCTCTTCCATGCAGCAGCATATCAGAACACTAACACTTTATGGCTAAATGCTATATGATAATTCCCTAATGTCCCCACGTCCGTGGTGTGTGTCAGAGGAACTGCGCTACTGAGCATGTGCCCCACGGACACAGGGATTGGAGCGCAGAGACTCTATGCAGATGAGACAGTCGGAGGCTGCCAATCGGAAGTGCGGGAGGGGAGGGGCTGCCTCGCCCTGCACTCAAAGAAAGTTGCTGGCGGCCATTTTGTGTGTGTGAGTGATGGGAGTTACACAAGGATTCCTCTCACACGCCCGCCCTAGGCCGACGGCCCTGCCCGGGAGGTGGCCTCCCTCCCTCAGGGGCTCAAAGCAGCCCCCGTCCCGTCCTCGCCATGTCCCTGTACAGGAACTCGGTGTGGTTCGTGAAGGGGCTGGGAGCCAAAAGGGCAAAGAGAGGCGGGGCTGCCATGGCCGTTTCCACACGGAGTTTGCTTACGGAGGGAAACCGGACCCCCCTCCCCAGTACGTGGGATTTGAGCCCATTCCCCCTCCTCCGCCACACGCTTTAGGGACTTTTATGTAATGGGAGGGGCCAGTTTCCCTCACAGCTTCTCTCGGACGCGCCGCAGGATGAGGCCCGGCTGCCTTACCTGAAGGCTGCTGTCCTAATCCCACTTGCCTGAGGGAAATAAGTCCTGTTTTTAAAAATGTTTCACCACATATGTTCTAGCGCCCGTTAATTTAACGGGCTGAACGTCCACTAGTAGCTTATAATTTACTTTAATTACTTGCAAGCAAGTTACAGGTAGGTAGCCGTGTTGGTCTGCCAAGTCAAAACAAAATAAATAAATAAATAAAAATCCTTCCAGTAGCACCCTAGAGACCAAATAAGTTTGTTCTTGGTATGAGCTTTCATGTGCATGCACACTTCTTCAGCACACGAAAGATTTGAAAAATCACCCAAGCAAACACGTTTTTTTAGGGGTTAAAAAAAGGCAGCGGGGGGGGGGGTTAAAGGCAAAGGACAAAGGGGTAAAGTCACTCACAAAAAGATCGCTGTGGATCAAAACAGCAGCAGAGAAAGCTCGTTCTTCCAGAGATCATACCACAATGAAAGGTGGGACGAGGGGGAGGGGCAGGAGGCAGTTTTAGCGACCAAAACCTCGCGAGGATCAACTGGGATTAGGCGTTAATAGTTCGCAGAGTAGCCTGCTTCTTATCAAGTGGAGACTGATAAGGAAACTTGGGGGGGGGGGGTAAATCAAGGAGATCTCAACGTCTCCTCTCCAGGCGTTTTTACCCAGCAAACTCCGTCTTCGCTCAGTCTTAGCAACGGCAGCAGCGCTGCTTTTGCAGCCAGACCCAGGAGAGGGGCAAGCTGTGCGGGAGGGGACGCTTTTCCCTGTTAGCCTCCAGCCTCACGGTAAAAAGCTTCACCTCGGCTTGCTCGCTCGGCCGCCGCGTGCACTCCTCCTTCTTTCTTCCGGATGCTGCCCAGCCCAGAAGGAAGGAATAGGCTTTTGGGAACAGCGCACGGGGTGGTGGGGGCAGCTAGGGGTGGGGGCAGCTGCCTTCTAGGGGGGGGGCAATTGCCCCCGTCTGCCCCCCCTGGCTACGCCCATGCCCTCCTTCCTTCCTTCCACCTCGCTTCGCCCGCCGGGTCTTTGCGGCTGGGGCTGCCTGCCTCTCCCCAGACTCGCACGGACGCCGCGAGCAGAGGAGAGCGCGCTTAGCTGGGATGGCAGCGGGTGCCGCGCGGGGCTGAAGCCGGAGCGGCGCCCCCCCAGATGTTGCGCCCGGTGCGACTGGCACCCCTAGCACCCCCCACGCTACGCCTCTGGCCCCTTGCCAGCTAACTGCTCCTATTTGCTATGGGCCACAGCAGAGACATCTTAAGGGGTGTTTGAAGAGTAGCCTGCAACTTCAGAGTAAGGAATCCTACTATCACAGTTCATGTGAATGAGTCTCTAGACAGGCTTCCTCAAACTCGGCCCTCCAGATGTTTTGAGACTACAATTCCCATCATCCCTGACCACTGGTCCTGCTAGCTAGGGATCATGGGAGTTGTAGGCCAAAAACATCTGGAGGGCCGAGTTTGAGGCAGCCTGCTCTAGAAGCAAGGGTGGTTTTGTCCAGATCAAAAAACTTTGTGAGTTTGTGAGAGAGCATTGGGAGTATTTGGAGTGTGGAAGGGGAGTGACAGACGCACAAACACACAGAAAAGTATGTGTGAAATTGCTTTGCCCTTACTGTGTCATTAAACTTGACAGGGTATTTTGCGGGAGCACATTTGCCACTGCAAAGGCAGCATTCTGGACAGCCCCATGTCTTGGCTCCTCTGCTGCAGATGCTTCCTCATTTACTCAGGTGTATGGAATACCACCAGGGTCAGTTTAAAAGCCAGTGAAAGCTGGCAGCCCCTCACAAAGACTTCTGACCTAAATGCTTTTTTTCTTTTAAAACACTTAGCCAGGGAAGATGACAAAGCACAGTGTAACCCCTATCCCAACCAATTCCTCCAACCACAAAAAGGCAACATATATTTAATTAAGCAGACACAACTAACTCAACCCTGACTTAAGAGTAACTTTTTAAATCAATGAGATATGCTTAATCTGCAGAGCAGAAATGTCTAGTGGGCAGGGCTGTGTATAAATAGCTATCATTTTATAGGTTTTGCATCAATATACATAAATTTCTACAGTATACTGTAACCTGCATAAAATTTCTAAACTCATAGGAAACCCCCGACAATATTTATCAAATTTGCACAGTATTTTTCCTGCTGAGATTGGCGGATAAGCAAAGCCGTTCTTTTCTCCCCCAAAACCCTCCTTAGGCTTCACCAAACACTCTCAAAACAGTGCTTTCAAAGCACTGTTCAAACCTTCCTTCTTGGGTGCCAAACCTAGCTCTCAAGTTCTGACCTTTGCCCAGGAACACTGACACCCACATCTGTGAATTGTATATATATACAACCCTCAGCAACAAAGTCAAAAATAAAATACCAGTTTTATAGGAAAAGGAAGGTGACCACCCTTAGGGCCCAAATTCAGGTAAGGTTTAGAGGCAGCAATAAGCAACCTAGCAAGATGTTCTTGAACAGCATGTCTGGAACACCTTAACCCTCATTTCTGAGACAGGGAAGTGGAAGAAGGAGAAAGGGAGCCCATTGTCAAGAGCCGGAATCCTGAGGTCATGCCCATGCTTTCTCTTTTTTGACTGCACATTATATATATATATTGATATATAGTTCTGAGAGCCTCTCCAAGTCTTGTGGCTCAAGGATGCAATCTAGCCGAGATACCCACAATGACCATTCTAGCAAAACAAACAAAAAAGGAAACTGCAGAAGAGGCAAGCCGCTTCATGCCAGCAAAATAGGAGCTGTGGAAGAGGCAAGCCTCTTTGAGTGCCAATAGCCACCATATGCAAGCAGTGATCAAGAGGCAGTGTGGGAAGCCTGAGAATGTATCCCCCTTAATACTGTGCTGCAAGGATTAGGGCAGGTGTCTGGAACCTGTGTCCCCCCAGGTGTTGTGGAACTACAGTTCCCATCAGTCTCAGCAAGCATGGCCAATGGCCTGGGATGATGGGAATTGTAGTTGGGTAACATCTGGAGGGCCAAGGTTCCCCACACCTGGATTAGGGAGAAAAAGGCTGAGTTTGGTAGCAAAAAATGCAGTCAGACAGCGCAGCACTGCAGGCATTTTCCAAAAAGGTCATACCCTTTTCAAGACTGAGCCCTGATCCTCCATTATCCAGCCCATTATTTATAGCTGGAGAACCATAATCTTGTAGTTCCTATGATAAATCATACACACAATCCACACATTCTTTAACCACACCAGGGTTGTGTGTACTTTGGCTTTTTAACAAATAATAATAATAATAATACATGTATCAGAATTCTGCATTGAAGTTCTGTGATCTGCCCAGATTATGCAAACATGCATGATGCCTAATTTGTGCAAAGCGAGCAAAGTGGGAAGATACTGAAACAGAAATCTCAATCCAGGAAAAATGCATCCCCCCCACCAAAGTGTCTTTGCACCCATTAAGGACTAGAAACTTGACTTTAAAATGAAAGTCAAATTTTGCAGCTTAAAAAAACAACCCTGTATCGCAACAGGTACACACACCACCGTGACTGCCATTCTCCTCTCCCCACCCCAAAACTCTGCCTCTTGAGCAAACACTTACAAAAAGGCTTTGGAAAACGGAAATGATTGTTGGCTCTGTGGATGAAATCAGCCAGTCAGCTGTTTCTGCCGCAGGCAGGTCTCTCTTTCTTTCTTTCTTTCTTTCTTTCTTTCTTTCTTTCTTTCTTTCTTTCTTTCTTCCTCTCTCTCTCTCTCTCTCTCTCTCTCTCTCTCTCTCACACACACACACACACACACACTCTTCAAGTGCATTCTCCAGGGCGAATCCCCGCTGGGCAAAGGGGGACTCTCTTTAAAAAAAAAAAGATTTCTGGATGGAAGTGGGACAATAAGAAGCATTTCAGGTCAAAACGTCACAGCACCATAAACACAATATAATACTCACATCTCCCTCACACTGAGCAAAATCACAGAATAAAAAAAAAGACAGAACAGAGAGGTTAGTGGACAAAAACATCAGCAACGCAAAAGGCAAGAGATTCAGAAGTTAGGAGGGGAAAGAAACTAACAGACAGGGAAAGAGTCAACTCAGGAGAACAGGAAAGAAATTTGCTTTGGATGGCAAAATCAGCTCTATGAGTGGATAAGGAAGTCAGAGATAGGGATAAGGTTTGCGATTCTGCAGGGGGGGGGGGAGATGGTGGGCTGTGGATACAGATGGAGAGAAGGGAGATTCAGTTCACATTTTAAGGAGAATGTTACCAAATCTGCACTTTCCAAAACAGTGTGCAAACTGAAACACACCCAGCCTTCAAAGATTATCCAAATTTTGCAATTCAACTCTCCAGCCTAGTAATGTGTACAAAAAGCCATTTACTGAGGTCAAGAGTGTGCAGATAAATGCATGTATTAGTGAAATGCAGCATACAAAGGTGGCGTTATAAGAGGAAATATGCAAAAGTCATATATATATATATGAGAAATTTGCATGAAAATATCATGCTGCTGAATTTTCACGAAGACTTAAAAATATATATATTACCAAATTGATGTGGAAAAGTGAAGAACTGGATTTAAGACTGGAAATATCAGAGACAATCAGAAATTGACAGCAGCCCCATTGAAAGATTCCCTCCCCTAGCTGTGGGCGAATGGATTTAAGAGAAGGTGGGATGGAGGTGTGTTTCTTTCAGGCTCCTCCTATTGAAGGGCTGGGGACCGAGGAGGGATATAGGGGAGAGATAATGGCAGGCAAGCCCCAGAGAGAGGGTGGTGTGGGGTCGGAGCACAAGAGAAGCTGGTGCTTCAAACCAAACACTTTTCAGTTCTAGCAAAAAAGGCAAGTTCACACAATCGTTTTCCCTGCTCAGGTGACAGCCGCAACCACTTTATTAACGTTGTACTCAGTACAGTTTCTGTGTAAAGCTCCCAATCCCCTGCAATTTTTTATTTTTTTAAGTTCCCTAGAAAAAACAGGACGAGACTTTCGACAAATTGTGCAGTTATCAGAGAGGTTGGCTAGGATATGGCCTCACCCTGTAACAGGCACTCAGTTTGCATGGAGGGGGGAGGGGGGAACCTTGGCCCTCCAGACATTGCTGTACTACAACTCCCATTGCTCCTGAGTATTGGCCATGCTGGCTACCCTGGTGGGAGTCAGGAGTCCCAACATCTGGAGAGCCAGAGGTGTGTGTGTGGTATATTATTACAAAAAAACGGCTCATGTTGTCATGGTTTTTAATAAGCAGGCAACCCTAAGAACCAGAAGCACCAGGGCCAACTTGTGTATTTGGCAACCTAGTAAGCTAATGTTTCTTGACAACCTATGTGGAATCAGCCAGTCAGATATCTGAAGTTTGGTCAGAACAGAATGGGTAGGGTGGAATAAAGAAGCAACATCACGTTAAACGCATTAATGCATTTATAGATGTCAGGGTCGGTTTTGCTTTTTGTTAAAACACCTGTGGCCCTGCTGCCCAATATTGTTGGACTACAACTCCCATCATCCCTGACTACTGGCTATGCTGGTTGGGCGCTGGCGGGATTTGGAGTTCAGCCCACCAGGAGGGCCACAGGTCCCCACCCACATTGGCTGAAGGTTTTCCTCTGTGCAACACACAGCCCTGGCTAAAATCTCCAGCTTCGGACTCTTGCAGGCGGGAATTGGCTATTGGTACCACGGCCAACAGCTTCTTTCCTACAACCAGTAGGGGCTGGAAGAACTGAGCACAGCCTCCTTGTGATACTGGATCCCCAACTGGACCCTTTCCCCCGTCAGCTAATATGTAACCTAAAACTCAGATGCATTAAAGGTGGTCAAGAGTTTACTGTAAGTCCTACGGACAACCACTGCTCCCCCCAAAATTGGGGTCAAGCCTTTCCGACAATGACAGTGATCAGTTAAGGGGCTGAATGTGACATTCAATCTCTCCATTGCTTGCCTGGCCAGCTCTATGTACCCAAAAAAGGCAGACTTGCCAATTTTTAATGCAGGGTGTGGAGATGAGGTGCAAACACCCTGCCACTCCACTTCATTCCAGCTGTTCTGCAGGAATCTGCCTCCTCCTGGAGGAAAGTAAGAGTTCAGCTACCCTAATTCGCACCCCAGGCCAACCTTGGTGCTGAAACCTAGATCCCATCACCTCCCACTTAGAGGACTGGGCTATCTGAAGGACCACCTAGGCAGGGGTATTCCTAGCCCCTTGGCTACCCAGGGCGGGAAGCCAAGAGGCACCCCCGGGGGCGTGGCGTCGCGTGCCGTGACATCATGACGCACGCGCACAGCACGATGCCCCGCCCACGGGGATGCCGGGCGACGGCTACTTGTGCCGGCACACCAAGGGGGTGCCGGGCAGCCTGGCTGGCGGCACCCCCTTGATGCGCCGGCACGAGCAGCGGCGCACCAAGGAGTGCCGAACAGGCGGCAACTTCGGGAGGCTCTGCAGCCTGCAGAGCCTCCCGAAGTCGCCGCCCATCCGGCAGTGCACTGGCGTGATGCCCCGCCCCCGGCGATGCCGGGCGGCGGCTGCTCGTGCCGGTGCACCAAGGGGGTGCCGGGCAGCCTGCCCGGCACCCCCTTGGTGCGCCGGGTGCCGAACGGGCGGCGGCTTCGGCCAGGAGCGCAAGTCAGGGCAGGGAGAGGGGCGGGCCAGTGAGGAGGGGTGTCACCCCTCCTCGCTGGCACGCCCCTCTCCATTCCCTGGCTCTGCAAGCCAGCAGCAGGAAAAGCCGCTGGAAGGGGGGGGGCTGTTTTTGGCGCTGCCAGGGCGGAGCTGCAGGGGCGGCCAGCGGGGGGGGGGGGGTGGCACCACTCCTCGCTGGCTGCCCCTGCCGCTCCACCCCGGCATTGCCGAAAATAGCCTTTAAATTTTTATTTTTTTTAAAAAAAACCTCCCAATTTGTCACCCTTCCCAAGGGTGGCACCCGGGGCGGTCCGCCCCCCGCCCCCCCTTGCTACATCCCCGGCACCTAGGCGCGTATGACTTTAGATGCAGAATCCCATAGCAAATGCCAAATGCAGACACATTAGATGGGGCAGGGGTAATTGGTTGAGTTAAAAAGTGGCTGCCCTCTCACTAATGAGCCATGTTCAAGGCCCTTGTATTAATGTACAAAGAGACCTGAACCACTTATGTCCAGGGTGCCTCAGGGACCACTTTAGTTGGTGAGGCTCGTCTGACAACAATGAGAAACTGATCCTTTAATGTCATCGACCCAGTCCTGTGGAACTCTCTGCCACTGGAGATTACCAACAGGCACCTTCTGTGTCAACCTGCTGAAAACTTTTCTATTACTCACTCCGGCTTGCAGGTAGGTGGTGGTGGTGGGGGTCAGGGAAGGAGAGAGGAGAGTTCAGACATCCTAACCCTCCCTCCCCTCCCTAGATGATGCACTGCATGCAGTTCAGAAGAGATTCAGGCCCACCAGAGGGGGGTGGAGTAGCAGAGCACATGTTGGAATCTGTCACATGCAGGCATGAGTAAAAAGACTGAGTGGGTGGGTAAGGGGGGGGGGGGAGAAAACACACAAGAAGATTGTCAACAAGGAAGGGAGTGTGGAGGAGAGGAGAGGAGCATTACCGCTGCCTTGGCCTCTGCAGCCTTTGCTTTCTTCAGCCTTGCTTTGCACGCATCCAGGTCTAGACGGCGGTTTTGCAGGATCCGTCTCTCCTTCTGGGAAGGAAGAAGGCAAGGGTGGGGAGAAGAGTCAAGATTGCAAAAAGAAAAAGGCTCATTTTTCTTACTGCATAGCTACACAAGAACACTAGAAGAGACTGGCTGCTGGATCAGGCTAAAGGGGAAGAAGAAGAAGAAGAAGAAGAAGAAGAAGAAGAAGAAGAAGAAGAAGAAGAGTTTGGATTTGATATCCTGCTTTATCACTACCCGAAGGAGTCTCAAAGCGGCTAACAATCTCCTTTCCCTTCCTGCCCCACAACAAACACTCTGTGAGGTGAGTGGGGCTGAGAGACTTCAGAGAAGTATGGCTAGCCCAAGGTCACCCAGCAGCTGCATGTGGAGGAGCGGAGACGCGAACCCGGTTCCCCAGATTACGAGGCCACCGCTCTTAACCACTACACCACACTGGCTCTCAGTGGTGTAGAGCCATCTAGTCCAGCCTCCTGTTCTCATAGTGGTCGACCAGGTGCCCCGATAGGAAGCCCTCAAGAGCCCTCTCGCCTCCTGTGGTTTCCAGAAACTGCTGTGTTAAAGTGTTACTGCCTCCGGTCCTGGAGGCAGAGCATAATAGTCTTTGTGACTAGTAGCCATTGATAGCCTTATCTGCCTCCGTTTAATGTGTCCAATCCTCTTTTAAAGTGACCCAACTGCAATAGTCTCTAAGTGGTTTGCAAAGATGAAAAAATAAAACCAATTAAAAGCTATAAAACCAAGCAGGAATTAAAACACCTTCCCCCAGAGAGCTACAATTCCCAGTGCTCTAAAACTACAATTCCCAGGATTCTTTTTTTTAAGGGGGGAGCATGTGCTTTGAGCCGACTGAGGTGGCATTTGGCCAAGTTTTACCCAGAGTAAAGGTAAAGGGACCCCTGACCATTAGGTCCAGTCGCGGACGACTCTGGGGCTGCGGCGTTCATCTCGCATTATTGGCCGAGGGAGCCGGCGTACAGCTTCCAGGTCATGTGGCCAGCATGACAAAGCCGCTTCTGGCAAACCAGAGCAGCGCACGGAAACGCCGTTTACCTTCCCGCCAGAGCGATACCTATTTATCTACTTGCACTTTGACGTGCTTTCGAACTGCTAGGTGGGTAGGAGCAGGGACCAAGCAACGGGAGCTCACTCCGTTGCGGGGATTCGAACTGCCAACCTTCTGATTGGCAAGCCCGAGGCTCTGTGGTTTAACCCACAGCGCCACCCGCGTCCCTCTTTTACCCAGAGTAGAGCCAATGAAATGAATGAACATGACTAAATTAGGTCCATTGATTTCCACCGGTGGACTGACTACCACCCGTGGCACAGATGCCTGTCTAACACTACTTATTCCTTGGTCGGAAAATATAGGAGCATTTATTTAATTCCTCCTAGACATTAATTAACCCCCTCTCATCTCTTTGAAAATGTCTCAGAAGTCAGCTTCTCTCTCGCACTGCTACAAAACTGGCCTTCTCATAGGAAGCTGTCTTCTACTGAGTCAGGACCTAGCTTAATATTGCCTTCACTGAATCACAGAGGCTTTCCAGGAGTTAGGCAGCCCTTCCCCTAAGTGAGAAGCTACAGCCCTTTGCCTAAGCATAAAGATTCTAGTCCTCAGAGTTCTGAAGAGTGGACTGAATTAAACAGGAACACAGGAGACTGCCTTATACTGAACAAGACCATTGGTCCACCTAGCTCAGTATTGTCCACCCTGATTGGCAGTGGCTCTCTAGGCTGCCAGGCAGGGGACATTCCTCAGCCCTACCTGGAGGTGCCATTGGGGGCTGAACCTGGGACCTTCTCCATGCAAAACAGGTGCTCTGAGCCCCTGCCACTTACCGAAATAGTTCTCCAGTCACCCTCCAGGAAATTGCGAAGAGGGCTGAGAAAGTTGATGGAGGAAGAGTGGATGAAGTCCCTCTCTGCTCCGCCCAAGCGCCGCTCTGTTTCACCAACTTTGATGAGGGTCTTCCCTGCAAGAGAGAAGACACAGCAAAGGGACTTCAGTCAGCTGGCCTGGGCAACATCTTCACCTGCGTCAGGCCAGCTCCACCTCTCCGCAGGCGAGAGGCGACAATGGTGGTTCAGGGCAAAAGCAAAAGGGCAAAAAAAGGTTTGGCGTCGGGTATATGTGCAGAATTAGTAGATATTTACACCAGCTTTAAACTTATATGGAAGAAAGGCCTGCAACATGCAAATAAAATATTCTAAATGGTATACATGCTGTAATAACCCAAACCATACAGGTCTGTCTGAACTCATGTGAGAGTATTCCATAAAAATCCTATGTGGGTGGCGCTACATACCAGTGCAAATTGCCTCTATGTCACAATCTTCTCATAGCTGTTGGAGGGATTGTGGGGGGAAAGGAACCTTTCTCCATCTATGGTGAGGCTGCCCATAAGTATTCCAGTTCTGGCCAATGGCTTGCCAAGAAATGACCAAAATACTCAAACATCCCATTCCAACTTCACTGCAGCTTTGTTTACTAAATCTATGGGTTGATAAACTGAAAGGTTTCAACGCTCAGGAACTCTTGACATGGAAACTGGCAGCTGCTGGAAGCTCAATGGTCCCCATATGGAAAAACTTTGCAGGACTTGCGACTTTCAGTTTGGAATAAAAAAATGCAGAGTTTAATACTTGCTGGGGGGGAAGACACTCATAAATTATGTGTATAAAGGCTTGGAGGATCCTGAAAAAAATCATATGCTGTTTGATGGGATTATATATTATAAACAAGAAATGAGGATGCCCAGGATTCCATCTCCACAGCACAACGTGACATTTGGCTTTCCTGATGGTCTTAAGTACTTTACCAACCTAATGTTTTGTCGCTCCCAGATATAGTGCACTGCTTTTTTGCACTTCCGTTTGTTTTTATTGTATTGATTCATTTGATTTACATCAATAATATATTTCTTAAAAAAGAAAAGGGCAGGAGTCAGGAAGGCAGGAAACTAAGGCAAGGGTTAGTCAGGAGGAAACTGCATTTCAGTTAGACTGACTTTTGGCTGAGTTGCAATAATGTGAAGGGGGAGCAGTGATTACAGGCCGAAGAATGAGGTTACATCCCCAAGCAATATTGCACCACTCCCAGATTACAGCCATTTTCATTTGGATGGGCTAAAGGGAGTTGCTTGGAGTCTCCTGTGTTTGGGTGTGGGTGTGATCACCATGCAATTACAGGAGACCGAGATCATTAACTTGAGCCTCGGGGCCGTAATGGATTTTGCAAGAACCCAACACAATCAAATTGAGGAGCACCAGAGCAGAGAGAACAGGCAAATTCGTGCCTGATCGTCCGAGAGTACAAATTTCAGGAGGTTCTGGCTGCGGCAAAAGGATGTTTATTGATTTTTGTGGAAGCAGAACTCTTCAGATGAGCAAAAGGGATGTAGGGGACCCGAACTTGCCTTCTCTGTCGCAGGATGTGGCCCTTGACCAGGAAAAGGCCACCCACATTTGGGGAGTCTGCCACTCCCATTGTGCCTGACTTCTGGCCATTTTGGCCGGGGCCTGATGGAGAGTTAGAGGCTACAAACAATAGCTTTGCTTCATTTGCTTTATGGGCAGGATTAGTGGCAGTCCAAAGACTTAGTATGGCTTGTTTAGCCAGCCATTTTTTCACAGCAACCACCAAGCTCCACACACAAGTCCTCTACACATCCCCGAAGATACAATGGCGGTGAGGCTTGACGAGAGACTCACCAACCCTCATCTTATCCAAAAAGCTATGTGCTAGGTCCACAAAACTCACCATAAGGGGAATTAGGGCCAAAGTCATTGGCTGCCTCAATCATATACTGAGCCAGGAGCTCCCCATTGGTGACCCGAGAGGGCACCTTCCGGTCCAGCTTCTCATAAAGGAACTCTTCAACTCTGGCACCTGGTGGGTGGGAAAAAAGAGGTTATGTTAGGTCCTGAAAGCATTTTGGGAAAAGATCTTGTATCTCTGGGGAGAAATCAAGCCTGCAGAGCCAGTGACGCAGGAACTTCAATAGGGATGGTCCATGTTTTTAGATTAATTCTTTAATTGTACAGTGGTACCTCGTGTTACGGACGGGATCTGTTCCGGAGGCCCGTCCGTAACGTGAAATGTCCGCAACTCGAAGCTCTGTGTCTGCGCAGGTGTGTGGCACGATTTGGCGCTTCTGTGCAAGCGCGAAGCGTGATTTAGCGCTTCTGCACATGCGCAAACGGCGAAACCCGGAAGTAACCCGTTCCGGTACTTCCGGGTTGCCGCAGGACGGAACGCAGAACGACACAACATGAGGCGAATGCAACACGAAGTATGGCTGTACAATGAAAAGTGCCTCTATCACAGTGTCTGACTTTGGAATGCCCCCCACCCCCGAAAGTCTGGCTTGTAGACTTTACAAGCCTTTTCGAAGTGGTTGGAGACCCTCCTATTTGTTTAGCCAATTTGGATGATTTCTTGCTGTTTTTACTTTACGAAACAAACCACAAAACCACAATACAGTATTTAAGCTTTTCATGTTTTTAAATCTTGGGTTTGCCGTTGTCCGTTATGGTTCTGTGTTACTTGAAATGGCTTTTACATGCTGCACGGATTCATTTGTGTGGGGGGGCATGCGCTTTTGCCTGCTGCCTTGCAATCTCCTTGATGAGGCGTGGTTAAGAAATGCTATAAGCAAAACAAAACAATATTTGGGGCTAGCAGCAAATATGAAAGGGGCTTTGCACAGGGGGGGGGGAGAGGACCTCCTCTCTCCATCCCTAGATGCCAACCTTCCAGGCCCCACATCGTGTGCTCCCTCTTCCTCCTCTTCTTACATCCGGGGCTGCCAAACCATGCCAGATCCTGACAGAGCTGAGGGGCCCCCCACCCATGACACCCAATGGATCAATTTCTCCAAAACCTAAAGAGGTGCTTACTAGGGTTTGGCTGCAAGAGGACTTCAGTTTGACGTAAGATTTTCTCCGTCCAGTTCTTGGTGCAGTCTGCTCGGGCCAGGAGGTTTTCAAAGTGGGCATCCAACTCTGTCTTCTCGGCCTGGCCAAACTTCTCCTCTGTGAACTGCAGTGGGGGGAGAGGGAGACAAAAACTGAAATATTTTAATTTGCTCAAAATGGAATTGGGGGTGGGACGGGACTAATGTATCAGAGCTAGTATGGTGTAGCGCAGGGGCCCCCAGACTAAGGCCCGCGGGCCGAATATGGCCTGCACGAGCCAATTATCTGGCCCCCGCCGCCCGCTCTTACTGGCGCAGCATGGCTGCCCATCTCCAGGTTGGTGCGGCGCCGGAAATAGCTTGTGCGCATGCGCAAGCATCATTTCCGGCACTCTTCCGGGTCTGCGGAGGCCCGTGCTCATGCGCACAAGCTATTTCCAGTGCTCCACCGACCCGAAAGTGCGCCGGAAATGACACTTGCACACGCACACAAGCTATTTCCAGTGCTCCACCGACCCGAAAGTGCGCCAGAAATAGCGTGTGGGCACGTGCTCCCCCGCCCTCCGCGCGATCGGCGCTGGAGGAACCGGCCCGAGGCCAGGTAACTTTGGGGATCTCTGGTGTAGAGGTTAGCATGCCTTTAAGCGCATTGAACATTGTGCATCACAGAATGCTGCTTTTTTTCCTTAAAAAAAAAAGCCTGGATAGCTCAGTTGGTTAGAGTGTGGTGCTGAAAATGCCATCCCCGTATGGGACAGCTGCATATTCCTGCATATTTCAACTCTTTGATTCTATGATTATAAAGTCCACCCTTCTAGGAAGTGGTGCAGTCTAGAACCACAACTCAGAATTCTGCATGATGGGTGCAACAGAAATTCTAGGCTGCAACCTACGTGCCAAATATTTGCACAAGAATACAGCCTGCTGGTTGCTTTGCTGAGGGGATGGAGAGGCAAAAATATTATAGGGCACATTGCCAGTTCTTTCTTGAGAGCTCTAGCAGAGCTCATCGCTCAGCTTCATGATGCCAGAGAAGGCTTTTGAAAAGCCACAGATTGTAAATGGTGGGAGGTCTCAGGGTATTACTTAGACAGCAGCAACTGTTCCTACCTTGCCTTCCATATTTCAGGAGCATAGGAAGCTGCCTTATATCAAACCAGACTACTGGTCCATGTAGCTCAGTATTGCCGACACTGACCAGCAGCTGTGCTTCAGGTTTTTCATTGTCAGCCCTACCTGGAAATGCCACTAGGGATTGAACCTGGGACCTTCTGCATGCAAAGCATGTGCTCTGCCACTGAGCTGTAGCCCTTAAAAAGTTAAGTAAGATTCCAGTCCTCAATGTTCGGAAGAAATGACTGATTTTAAATAAGAACATAAGAAGCTGCCTTATCCAGAGTCAGACCATTGGTCCATCTCGCTCAGTACAGTCTACACTGGCTGGCAGCAGCCCTCTAGGGTTTCAGGCAAGGGATCTGTCTTCCCAGTCCCGCCTGGAGATGCTGCTGGGGATTGGACTTGGGACCTTCTGCATGCAGAGCAGATGCTCTGTCACTGAACTATGGGTCTTCCCAGTTTTATCTTAAAACTCTGGCAACATACAGACTTTACCAGTATATTTTTGCTGCAAAACTGGCCACATTTCCAGCAGTTGTACAAATCCTAGCAGAAGCAGGTCTGAGTCATAATTTGACTCAGCCACAGTCTACAGGCTACATATGCTAATTGTCCGTAGCCTGATAGATTTGGGTAGCAAAGCAATATGTTCCTTTTTATAGGAATAATGGGAAATAAATGCAGAGAGGGACAATGGAAGCTGCCTTCCACTGAATCAGAACACTTATCCATTTAGCTCAATATTGTCCACAATGATTGGCAGCTGTTCTTCAGGGTTTCAGGCAATGGGTCTTTCCCTAAACCTATCACGAGATTCTAGCAACATCTGTGGGGCACCAGGTTCCCCAGGCCTGCTTTTCAGGACATATCAACACACAAACCATTTTTTAAAATAGTAAATGGGTACACACAGGCTCAGCACATTCCAGGCTAGGATTTGCTTATGGAGAGAGAGTATTTTCAGCAAGTGCTATAAAGCCCTCTCAGCAGCAACAATAACTCAAGCATTGCATTGTAAAGTTGACTAGGGGAGGAAAGCAAACAATGCAGGAAAAGCCTCCCAAACAAAAGTGGGTATTTTTTTCTTGGGGGTGGGGTGGGGTGGGGTGAGAAAATACGTTTCAGCACTTTCAGCTCTAAAACAGGGAAGTGTAATAAGCAAAATGGAACCAAAACACCCAAGGCAGACCCACTGAAATTGATGGGCATGAATCACTTAGATCCATGAATTTCAATGGGTTTTCTCTGAGTAGAACTGAGTTAGCTGCAATACACCGACTGTATAGCATCAGGGGTGGGCAGCAATGGTTGGTTTACATAAGATTTTGAACTGGAAAATTTCCCACTCCATATTATGAGTAGGCAGGGGCTTTTGAACGAAAAACAGCAAAAAAATTCTAACCCATTCTCGGCATATTCAATAGATGTTTGGTGTCCAGATCAAGGGAAGTTATTTCCTTTTCTTCCTTGGTCAGACCACGCCTGGATAATTGTGTCCAGTTGGGGGGACCTCAGTTTAAGGATATTGACAAGCTGGAATGTGTGTGCGTAGAGGACGGTAACCAAGATGATCAAGGGTCTAGAAACCAAACCTTATGAGGAACGGTTGAAGGAGCTGGGTCTGTTTAGCCTGGAAAAGAGGAGACTTGAGAGGAGATGTGATAGCCATCTTCAAATATCTCAAGGGCTGTCACATATGAAGAGGGAACAAGTTTGTTTTCTCCTGCTCTGGAGGGTAGGACTCAAAGCAAGGGATTCAAGTTACAAGAAAGGAGATTCCGACTAAACACCAGGAAGAACTTTCTGACAGTAAGAGCTGTTCAACTGTGGAATGGTCTCTCTCTCGGGAGGCGGTGGACTCTCCTTCCTTGGAGGATGTTAATGGATGGCCATCTGGGATTCTTTAGCTGTGAGTTCTACATTGCAGGAAGTTGTACTAAATGACCCTTTGGGTCCATTCCAGTCCTATGATTCTATGACCTTAATTTCCTGCCTGCCCTAAGACATACATTCCTTCTTGGGATCCAACACATAGGAGTAAGTGCAAAGTTGGCAGCAACTAAGCCTCCCCCCCCCCATCTTCCTCTTTCAGTCTTTGGGCCAAGAGGAGTAAAAGTAACTGGCCTTGTTTTCAGCCCCAGGAAGGCAGGGTCGCATTTATGCCGGCAATGAATAATGTAGGCTGGCGTTTTTGCAGGGAGCCTCTCGCCCACATTGGCGAGGGGAGTTGAGCTGCAGCCCAGGAAAATCAATATTTCATGTTGGAGTAGAGTTTCCTCAGCCTGGAGGTGGGGAGGAGAATCTGCCGCTCAACACGAAATGCGTGCTTTGTTTCACTCCCTGGCCAACTGGCACAGAAGGGGAACAACAATGGAGAAGAGTGGTCCATTGCCTCTGTCACAAAGACTTACTGTTAACCTCAAAGTTAAACCCTTTTTTTGCAGACTGGGGGTTCCCTCCAGCAACCTGTTTATTCAACATGCGTCCTGATTTGTCTGCAGAAAGCTTGACTGAAATTTAGATTATATGTCTGGTTTTGAATCCATTCTAGTTTGTTTGCAGGGTGGTGATATGACTATTGTTATTACATCCCACCTTTCCCTGCCGGAAAGGTACTCAAGGCAGCTTACAGATAAAATAGAGAAAGCTAAAAACATAGGAAACAATAATTAAAAAGCAATTAAACACTAATAAGAATAAAATCTCTCTCTCTCCCTCTCTCTCTCAGCTCTATTAAAACATACAGATAATTACAATGAATACATAACAGCACTGGCCCTTTCCAAAAAGCCAGTTAATTCCCAAAGGCCTGTTGGAACAAGAATATCTTCACCTGCTAAAAGAAGGACAGCAAGGAAGGAGCCTGTTTAGCTTCTCCACAGAGAGGGCCTTTTCCTACCGTGTTTCTCATAATATAAGACATGCCTAAAATATAAGGCATAGCAGGATTTTCAAGGGGTCAGAAAATATAAGGCATACCCCGAAAATAAGACGTACCGGGCACCTGGTGCGTGTGCATCTCTGGAGGGCGGCAAGGAAGAGGAAGTTGGCACCCGGAAGCGGATGCTGCTGCAGCCCCTCCTAAACACTCAGCAGCGCGCACGTGGGGCCCCAATCCAGCGGGACACAGCCAGGAGCAGCAGCGCCACTGCGTGAAGCCGAGCGGCTGGGACCCACCCGCAGTGCGAGGATCCCCGATCCACCGGGAGGCTGTAGCAGCGCGCCGCGCGAAACCCCGAGTGGCCGGCACCTAGCCGGAGCCGCAGCGTGTGCCTTGTGGGTCCCTGATGCATCGGGAGGCTGCAGCAGCGCGCTGCGCAAAGCCCCGAGTGGCCGGGACCCAGCCAGAGCCGCAGCGCGTGCCTTGTGGGTCCCCGATCCATCGGGAGGCTGCAGCAGCGCGCTCCGCGAAGCCCCGAGTGGCCGGGACCCAGCCAGAGCCGCAGCGCGTGCCTTGTGGGTCCCCGATCCATCGGGAGGCTGCAGCAGCGCGCTCCGCGAAGCCCCGAGTGGCCGGGACCCAGCCAGAGCCGCAGCGCGTGCCTTGTGGGTCCCCGATCCATCGGGAGGCTGCAGCAGCGCACCGCACGAAGCCCTCAGTGGCCGGGAGCCAGCAGCAGCAGCAGTCTAAGGTACCGAGCTGGCCGATAATCCTCTGCTTTTTTCCCCTTTTGGGGGGGGGTTGGGGGGGTTTCTTTCTTTTTGGGGGGGTTTTTTCTTTTCTTTTTTTTGGTTTTAAAAAATCCTCTGCTACGGTAAAATTAAGGGCCAATTTGCTGCCTCACTCTGCCTACCGTAATGGTACAGCTGGCCCTGCATTCCTTTAAGAAAAAGGTGGATATCAATGGTACCGGTAATAAATCAGAATGCACAGGGTGCTTTTGCTTGGTGCAAAAGTAATACCGGTATTTATGCATGGTTGATGCAAGCTGTACGGTAACAGTAATTGCATGCAATTGCTTTCACCACCAGGGTGCTTTTGCTTGGTGCAAAAGTACCGGCAATACCGTATTTATGCATGGTTGATGCAAGTTATTGAATAAATGTAGATTGCTGTGCCACACTTAATAAAAATAAGACATCCCCCAAAAATAAGCCATACTGTGTTTTTTGGGGGATAAAAAGATTATAAGACGGTGTCTTATTTTAGGAGAAACACGGTATGTGCCCACCATGTGTGCCTGGGAGGGTAGTGGGTCCGAGAGAAGGGCCTCCCTTGAAGATCTCGGAACCCATGCAGGTTTGTATGATGGACTACGGTCTTTCCAAGTGTGGTCTAACCAAGGTAGAATAGAGCAGTACTATGACCTCCTTTGATTTGTTGATGCAGCCTAGAATGGCATTAGCTTTTTTGCTAATACATCACACTGTTGACTCATGTGAAGCTTGTGGTCTACTAAGCCCCATTGATCTCTTTCACCTGTACTACTGGCAACCCAGGCATCCCACATCTTATACTGGTGCAGCTGATCCCTATTGAAATTCATTTTGTTAGGCTAGATCTAGACACATCAAAGAAGCATTTCAGGTTTAAGCGGTGTAAATTTAAACAGGGAAAACAGGTAGAGAAAAATGGGACTCCATATCACCATCTGGTGGCACAATGTTATATTGCACATACAACACATATAAATCACTTTTTCTTTGTCAGTGTAACTGAGTCCTCAGCTTGGTCCCAGTTTTCCAATCTGTTAAGGTTATCTTGAATCCCGATTCTGTCTTCTGTGACAATAACTACCCCTCCCAGTGTGGTGTCATCTGCAAATTTGATGAACATCCCCTCAATTCTTTCATCCAAGTCATTTATAAAGACGTGGAACAACAACAACTCCCATCCATCTTTGATTCCCTTCTCTTTGAATATTTCTGACCATGGGACTATACCAGGGGTCAGCAAACTTTTTCAGCAAGGGGCCGGGTCCACATCTCGATGCATCTCTGGGTTATTGGTGGGGCATAGGAATTTGTTAATTTCCCCCCAAAAAATATAGTCCAGCCCCCCACAAGATCTGAGGGACAGAGATGCATTTTAAATAAAAGCACACATTCTACTCATGGCAAAACACCAGGTAGGCCCCACAAATAACCCAGAGATGCATTTTAAATAAAAGGACACAGTCTACTCATGTAAAAACACGCTGATTCCTGGACCGTCCGCAGGCCGGATTGAGAAGGCGATTGGGCCAGATCTGGCCCCCGGGCCTTAGTTTGCCTACCCATGGACTACACCCAGTAGTTCCTTAAGCTTCTGGAAATCAGCCTTCTTCAAGTCCAGAGTTCATGTCCGATTACACTCAGTTTTCCCTTGCCAGTGCATAATGAAAGACATGATCACATCCTCCCAAGCTTCCTAGTACTTCCACTTAAACTTTGTTGATCAATTACTCTCTCTTGGTGAGGACCAGGTCCAATACAGATGACCCCCTTGTTGCTTCTTTGACTTTCCAGGAAATGAAATTGTCAGCGGGGCAATGAAGGAATTGGTTGGTCCTTACATTCTTGGCAGTTTGAGTCCCAGCTGATATCAGGACAGTTGACATCTCCCATGACTACTGTATGTCTCCTTTGTGAATGTTTGGTAATCTGCTCTAGGAAGCCATCATCCAAGTCTTCAATCTGGCTTGGTGGTCTATAGCAGACATTGACAGTCACTGTTGTTTCCCTCTCCTGCACCCACATTCAGTCTGCCTTCCATGCTCCAGGTCATGGATCTCTTCACAAGTATACACATCCTTTACATAAAATGCTACTCCTCCTCCCTTCCTGTTTGATCTATTTATTTTGAGCAAGTTGTACCCCTCAGTTTCCACATTCCAGTCATGAGTTTCATCCTGCCAGGTTTCAGTAATGCCTGCTGGGTCATATTTGACATCCTGTATTTGAATTCAAGTTCTTCTTGCTTGCTTCATATACTCTGTGCATTTGTGTAGAGACAACTGAAACCATGAGTCATTCCTCCACACACTGCTGCCTCTGTCCCCCTCCGTAGGGAGTTACTTGCTACCACCAGACATCTCTTCCTTCTCTGGGGAGTGTGAGGAATCGTTATGTACCTTCCACCATAGCTGTCAACTCTCCCTTTTTTGGCGGGAAACTCCCTTATTCCAATGCCGTTTCCCACTGCTATCCCGGATTGTTGATATCCCTTAAATTTCCCGGATTTCAAAGGAAGCAGCTCCTCTCCCTCCCTGCCGGCCAGGGAGGCTCCTCAGCTGCGTTGCTCGGCTGCCAATAAGGAGTCTGAGACCAACTGGGGGGCGGAGCTTGCATGCCTTGTGCAGCCAGACCCTCACGCCCAACCAGACAGCCAGCCTGCCTGCCGTCTATGCGCTCGCTCTTTCGCTCACCCGTTCGCGCGCAGCCTCTGGAGCACAGGGTGGCGAGGCTACTTGGGGCCATTGCACCGCCCTCGCGGCATCCCTTATTTTCAAATCCGAAACTTTGAAAAAATCCCTTATTGCTCCTTCGGCTGAGAATCAGTGTCTGAGGTAAGGGCATGGAATTGATTTTGCAGCTCCAGAGCCAAAGCATGGATCCAGGCAGCCTTGCTTTTTTGTGTCATGTTCCTCCAGGGGTTTGCCTCCTGCATTTTTCCCTCCTACCACTAGAAGGTGCTGCTCCTCTGTTCTCACTGTCTCTCTGTGTTTTCATTTTAAAAATCACCTACCATTGGCAGCTTTCCCCCCTCTTGCCAAATTTTCCTCTAGCACCATAAATTACTTAGGATTTGCTATTCAGGATTTCAAAGTAGAGCGGATAAATTAAACTCTTTGACAAAGCAATGCCCAGGGATGGAGGACTAACTTGGCTTTTTGACCTTAGTACCTTATTTACTCTCCTGCCAACCTAGCAGTTCAAAAGCACGTCAAAGTGCAAGTAGATAAATAGGTACCGCTCTGGCGGGAAGGTAAACGGCGTTTCCGTGTGCTGCTCTGGTTCGCCAGAAGCGGCTTAGTCATGCTGGCCACATGACCTGGAAGCTGTACGCCGGCTCCCTCAGCCAATAAAGCGAGATGAGCGCCGCAACCCCAGAGTCGGACATGACTGGACCTAATGGTCAGGGGTCCCTTTACCTTTACCTTACCTTATTTACTGCAATGTCAGATAAACTCACTCATTCTTTACGAGTTTCCAGAGGTAAAGCCAAACCTATAGACTATGCAGCTAAATGGTGGTAATTCATTCAAGTATGATTTTATCTGGATTCGATTCCTGCATTGCAGTGGGTTGGACGAGATGACCCTCAGGGTCCTTTCCAACTTTATTTTTCTGTAATTCTATGTTGTCCAGGACTTATCACTGACTGCTCTGCTGTGCTTCTGTGGGATCATTATCTTATTACTCGTGGCATTGTTTTTATCTCTCTGCAATAACCATTTCTCTACTCTGCATAATTTTCTTTCTTACGTTGTGGGCCATATAATATCAAACAGGCAAGCCATTGTTCATTTCTGTATCTCTCACTGTTTGTATCGTTGTACATAACAAAATAAAATAATTCAAGGTAATAGTAATACCATACAGTATTATTAAAGTAGTAATATACAGTATTATTATTATTAAAGCAGTATCCTACCAACAGCCTTGGCTTCCCCCAAAGCCCCCTGCAAACCATAGCTGAAGGGGTGCTAAGTGTTCTTTGGTAAAGGGACATGGGCGGTGCTGTGGGTTAAACCACTGAGCCTAGGGCTTGCCGATCAGAAGGTTGGCGGTTCGAATCCCCGCGACGGGGTGAGCTCCCATTGCTCGGTCCCTGCTCCTGCCAACCTAGCAGTTCAAAAGCACCTCAAAGTGCAAGTAGATAAATAGGGACCGCTCTGGCGGGAAGGTAAATGGCGTTTCCGTGCGCTGCTCTGGTTTGCCAGAAGCGGCTTAGTCATGCGGGCCACATGACCCAGAAGCTGTCTGCGGACAAACGCCAGCTCCCTCTGCCTATAGAGCGAGATGAGAGCACAACCCCAGAGTCGTCTGCGACTGGACTTAATGGTCAGGGGTCCCTTTACCTTTATATCCCTCACAGAGCTACGGTTCCCAGAATTCCCCGGGGAAGAGAGGCTGATTTTTAAACCACATCTCCAGATAGGAGGCCCATCAGAAACCTTGGAGAGCTACTGCCGGTCAGTGAAGACAATATTGAGTTCAATGGACCTTTGGTCTGGCTCTGTATAAGGCAGCTTCTGATGTTCTACCTCCACATTCAGAGGCATTAAGCCTCTGTTGCCCTTAGCTCATGGGCTTCTCATTGGGGCATCTGGTTGGCCGCTGTGAGAACAATGTGCTGGACAAAATGAGCCACTGCTCCGATCCATGTGGTCTTTTGTGGGAATATAACCTCCGTGTCCAGGGTCAGTCTACCTCTGAATATCAGAGAGAGGGGGAAACAACTGGTGTTAGGCTCAGGTCCTACATGCAGGCTCCCCATATGGGCATCTGCTTGGCCACTCTGAGAACAGGATGACCTCCGAGAAGGCCAGTTTTAAGCAAGCCCGTTTCAGAACTTTTTGCTGCATCACCACCAAGACATGGACTCATGAGCACAGCCTGACTTCTTGGCTCCCCAGACAGATGCAATACGGCCAACTCTTTTGAGCTACAGCAAAGGTCTCCCACTAGTTGATTCCATTTGGCCAATGCAATTACAGCGAGAACATTAATTTTGTTAAGATCGATCGGTGCTGGAAGAGGGATTCTCTGGTGCCACATAAAACTGGTGTTCTGGACTGGACCATTTGACTGCAATGTAATGGGGTTGAGCAAAGAGCATGCAAAAACCAGCTTCTAACCAGAACCCCCTTAACGCAATGGGAAGCCATCTTTACGCTGCTGTTTGGGAGTGAAAACTACTTTGAGGAAAAGGAGAGGAAGCTCCCTAACAGGTGGAGGAGGGAGACTTCTCTTTCTTTTTAAAGAAATCATAGTGAATCATAGAATCACACGAGTTGGAAGGGACATTAAGGACCATCTACCACTCCAATCCCCTGCAATGCAGGAAAATGCAGCTGTCCCATGCGGGGATCAAACCTGCAACCCTGGCATTATCAGCATCACACTCTAACCAACAGTGCCTTCCCCACTTTACACGATTTCACATATACGCAGAAACGTAACCCCCGGCATAAGTGGTGGGATCTCTGTATTGTTGCAGTGTTTGCATTTCTTTTTCCTTTTGGTAGCAGAGGGATTATACAAGTGATTCTGAAATTGCCAGGTGCATTTCAAGGGGTCTTAATTCTTACTGTTAGCTGCCTGCGCTCACACAAAAACCTTAAAGGCAAGGTTCCACAATGTCCGTACGATATTTTGTGATTCCCTTTAAAAAAGGAAAGGAAAGTCTCCCAGTTAGCAGTGTGGAACGTTTCATCTGCAAAACAATATGAAGTGGGTGCAATGATATGAATTGCTATTTATAAACACGCCTCTCTCCCTTCTTGTATCTGGTGCTGACTCCAACCTACGCCTTTTTTTTAAGTCTTCAGAAACCCTTACAGATCCAAAACAGGGTATCCCCCCCCCCCGCAAAGAAGACTCTTATTTCCTTTTCCTTTCTGAAGTCATTTGTATGAGAATTGAGAAACTGTTTCAGTTAGAATAAAGAGGAATACTTAGAGAGCTTTAAAGACCTCATTTCCATTTCCATTACAATGGCAATAATAAGAGCAGCTGACCTAGGTAGCAATGGTACAGGAGTGTAGAATGCTTTCATTTAAAAAATAAAAATCAAGTTTCTAGTCTTGATGTGAGTGGGAAATGACTGCTGGAATCTAAGAAGCCAGAAAGGCGGCTTAAACATGTCTCTCAGCCCTCCAGTGACCCTGCCCTTCTCCCACAGTCGAGAAAACTAGAATTAGGCAAAAATGATTTGAGGAATTACTGTATATACTCGAGTATAAGCCGACCCGAATATAAGCCGAGGCACCCAATTTTACCACAAAAAACCTGGGAAAGCTTCATAGGAGCCACTGCCTGCCTCACTCGAGTATAAGCCGAGGACGGCTTTTTCAGCACAAAAAATGTGCTGAAAAACTAGGCTTATACTCGAGTATATAGGGTATGCACATTTACTGGGAACATGTTGCTGTTCTATGTCTAATTAAATAACCATGATAATGCCAGGTATTTATATCACATCTTCAAGGTAAAAGTCCTTTGGCGAAGCAGCTAACAAAACCCACCAAAAATGAACAATCGAAAGCAATTGTAAGTCAATTCAAAAATGAAAATCATAGAAACATAGAAAAATGTATAAAGAACATAAAAATATGAAGCAAGTGTCAAATGCCTTCCAAGCCCATCCAAAACCAGAAGGAGAGGTAGCTGGGCCATTCTCCCGGAGGGTGTGAGTTTGACAACCACAGGGCTCCCACTGAAAAGACTAAGTGCCATTGACAAAATGGGAACTCAGGTCAGCCTGCACTTTAGCCTTCATAGGAAGCTGGCCTTGTCAGGGCCAACCAAGTTGAGTCTCACCCTGAACTTGCTTTGGAGGAGGCAGAGTGGGGAAGGGCCATGCAGCTCAGCAGAGCATCCCAGGTTCAATCCCTGAGGGCAGCTCCACACAGGGCTGGGAATACCCCCTGCCTGAAATCTTTGCCCATCGGTGTAGTAGAGTCGACCATTGGTCTTCAATTGGTAGGTTTGGACCCAATATTGAGTTGTGGCCTGATCCATGTCACAACAGGAGCACCACCACCATGCAAATATATAGGAAAAGACTAATAAACGGGGCCCCAAATGCATGTTTGGATTAAAAGTGGGACCTGGGTCTGAGAATATGAGAACATAAGAAGAGCCCTGCTGGATCAGACCAATGGTCCATCTCCACCAACATCCTGTTCTCATAGTGGCCACCCAGATGCCCATGATGGGAAGCAGGACCTGAGTACAAGAGCCATCTTCCTTCCTGGGGCTTCTGGCAACTGGTATTCAGAAACATTTACTGCCTCCAACCATGGAAGCAGAACATGGCTGTCATGGCTAGTAGCTGTTGATAGCCCTTCCCTCCATGAATTTGTCTAATCCTCTTTCAAACTTGAAGATATATGGCACAGTCTATACTGACCTAGATGGACCATTGGTCTGGCTCAATATAAGGGCTCCTCCTGAAACTCTGGAGAGACACAGCCCGTCTGTGTGTCAGACAGTGGATGCTAGACGGACCAATCTGTCTAAACAGACTGAGAGGGTTTCAGGAGGAGCCTTTGTTAAAATACTAGTCCTCATTATTCTGAATAAAGGGCTAGATTAAATAGGAAGCTGCATTATTCAGAGACAGAACACCAGTCCATCCAGTTCAGTACTGAACCAGTAGAAGGCAGCATCCTATGTTCTTATACCTCTGTATAAAACTGGAAACTCTGATGCTTGGTATCTGCTCCATTTTTTTTGGGGGGGGGAGCTTTTGTAAGACTTCTTCCATTCCCCCTTCTGTCCGTGAGTCTACCTTCTCATAGCAACAGGCAGTGATGTGGGGTGGGAAATATTTCAGCACCTTAATTTTTCTGTGGAAATCCTCCAAGTTCATCAGCAACAATGAATGGATGATGATCGCTAATGGCCACATTCAGGCAAGCTTGGCAGTGTCAAAGCATTTTGCTTTGTTTACTAAACACAAGTAAAACAACATAGTAAATCAGATCATTCTCGGAGGGGGGCAGCGGAGGCGGGAACACACAAGGAAACATCCAATATAATCTAAAATATTGCTCATGATAATTACCTGAAATTGCCTAGGAAGATTTCCCAGTGACATGTTTTTAAAGCTCCTTTGCGTGTAAAGACTCCCTGCAAGGAGAAAGCTATTTCAGCCTCCTTCCTGCTGTGTTCAGGCCTCCATCACTGATATATTTGTATCATCTTGTAGGGGGTCCCACCACCACCACCACCACCACCTCAATACTGGGGCGTATTGAACAGTGGTGACTAGGAGAGGCTGCCGAGTCCATATAACACAGGTCCTGAGAGATCTGCATTGGCTCCCAGTACATTTCTGAGCACAATTCAAAGTGTTGGTGCTGACCTTTAAAGCCCTAAACAGCTTCGGTCCTGTATACCTGAAGGAGCATCTCCAGCCCCATTGTTCCGCCCGGACACTGAGGTCCAGCTCCGAGGGCCTTCTGGCAGTTCCCTCATTGCGAGAAGTGAGGTCACAGGGAACCAGGCAGAGGGCCTTCTTGGTAGTGGCACCCACCCTGTGGAACGCCCTCCCAGCAGATGTCAAGGCAATAAGCAACTATCTTACTTTTAAAAGACATCTGAAGGCAGCCCTGTTTAGGGAAATGTTTAATGTTTAATGCTATATTGTGTTTTTAATATTCGGTTGGGAGCCGCCCAGAGTGGCTGGGGAGGGCCAGTCAGAAGGGCAGGGTATAAATAATAATAATAATAATAATAATAATAATAATAAATTATTATTATTATTATTATTATTATTTCCCTCGCTTGCAATCTGCAAGTGCTCGTTTTACCACTTCAGGGCTCCACCACCTCATTGCAGTTCATAGGCAGGCCAAGTCTGAGGTTTATTGCATCAAGCAGATGCTCCACCTATGAGTGCAATGTAAATTCCAAGTACCATGACTACCATGGTCAAATCTACACCATGCCTTTAAAGCATATGGCTTTCCCCCAGAGAATCCTGGGAACTGTACTCCACAAAGCACTACAATTCCAGCACCTTTAACAAATTACAGTCTCCAGGATTATGATTATGAGATGGGATCTTAGGCAAGGACTGGGATTGTCTCCTGCCTGAAACCCTGGGGAGCCCCTGCCCGTCAGGGTAGGGACTCAGCTAGACTGGTAAAGAAAAAGCTATTTATATGTGTTGTACATGAGATATAACATTATGCCACCAGGTGGCGATGTGGAGTCCCGTTTTTCTCTACCTGTTTTCCCTGTTTAGATTTACAACGCTTTATAATGAAACGCTTCTCTCATACAGCCTAGATGATACTGAGCTAGATTTCTGTTTTCGATTAACTCTTTATTCAAAACTATGAGAATTAGCATCTTACTTTTCAGGGAAATGGCTGTAGCTCAGTGACGAAGCATCTGCTTTGGATGCAGGAGGTTCCAGGTTGAAAAGTAGGGTGGGGAAGGTCTCCTGCCAGTCAGTTTAGACGAAACTGTGCAGAGTGCAGTGGCGCTGCAACGGGGGGCGTGGGGGCCGGTACACCCCAGGTTCCATGTCTGCGGGGGTGACAAGAAGTCACCCTGCAGGGGCTTGTGGCAGTGTAAGCAGCCATCGCGCCACCGCAGCTGTAGCCACAAGCAGAGGATCCTGGTGCCGGCAGCAATCCATACGGAGCTGGAGCGGCGCCGGCAGCAAACCACTATACAGCGCATGTGCACCGTCGCTACGTACGGCACATACACCGTACGTAGCGATGCCGCACATGCGCCCTAAGTAGTGATGCCCGCCCTGGGTGTCACGACACCTTCCTTCGCCCCTGGCAGGGTGGACCCAACACACTAATGTTCGTAAAGACAATATGTTGCTAGCCCTCCTAAAAAGCACATTTTCCACAAGGCACAAAACACTGAGCTTTTTAAGTGTCCAGAAAATAAAACATCACCACAAAAGTCCAGCCTCGAAGGACGGCACAGAGGTTCTGTGTAGGCCAAATGAAAATGTATCAGGAGAAGAAGAACCTTCTGCATCTCTGAGATGGCAGGCTGAAAACACCATTTCTTGCACACCAGGAGTTGCACTCTCTTCCCTCCTTTTACACTGCTGGAAAGTCAGACTCCATCTGCTCCTTTTCATAACTATGAGACAAACCATCCTCTGCACAGACTCTGAAGCAAGAGGCAGTGCTTGTCCTTTCGATTAAAAAAACCACAGCAATAACAACTTGCTCAAAAGCTAGTCATCCCACAAACAAACAGCTCAGACTGGTGCGCTGAACAACACTTTTTTATTTTAAACAGGACTAGATCACTCTCAGAGGCCCTTCCAGCTCTACAATTCTGTGGTTCTACTATTCTATAGTCTGCATTTGTCAGAGACTACTCTGGGGTAGTGGGGTTTCAACAAATTGCAGCAGATCAGACCTTTGGCTCTCCAGTTGTTGCTCACCTCCCATCACCCCCAACTGCTGGCCGTGCTATCTGGGGCTGGTGAAATAGGCTAGGTCTGAGACAGTGACTAGCTCAGGTCCAGCCAGTGAGCTTCATGGCTGAGTGGGGGATTTGAACCAGGGTCTTCCAGGTTTTACTCTGACCCTCTAACCCAGGGGTCAGCAACCTTTTTCAGCCATGGGCCGGTCCATCGTCCCTCAGACCATGTGGTGGGCCGGACTATATTTTGGAAAAAAATATGAACAAATTCCTATGCGCCACAAATAACTCAGAGATGCATTTTAAATAAAAGCACACATTCTACTCATGTAAAAACACCAGGCAGGCCCCACAAATAACCCAGAGGTGCATTTTAAATAAAAGGACACATTCTACTCATGTAAAAACACCAGGCAGGCCCCACAAATAACCCAGAGATGCATTTTAAATAAAAGGACACATTCTACTCATGTAAAAACAAGCTGATTCCTGGACTGTCCGTGGGCCAGATTTATAAGGCAATTGGGCCGCATCTGGCCCAAGGGCCTTAGGTTGCCTACCCCTGCTCTAACCACTGCACCACAATGGCATGTTGGCAAGCTTGGAAGCTTCACAAAAGGGAAGTTTGGTTTTGCTGCTGCTGCTGTTCTTTGAGGGTCAAAAATGACCAATACAGGAGGCCCATGAATAGATTTGCAAAGCTGTTTTAAATTTCATGTGTGTGCTGAATCATATACAATTTAGATGTTTAAACTTAAAACACTTAAAACATATTTATACCAGCCTCTTCTTCTCTTTATATGAACTGCTCCAAAGGCAGACCATCAGCCATGAGCACCTGTACAGAGAAACCTTAAGCGACAGGCAGCCATGTATTACCGTATTGGCCCGAATATAAGCCGCACCCGAATATAAGCCACACATTTAAAATTGGAGGGGGAAAAATAAATAAATATCTGAATATAAGCTGCTCCATTCCTTGCTGCTCCTGATTGCATATGGGGGTGGGGGTGGGGGGTGAGGGGTGGGGTTTGGAGCCGCACTGCGTTGCCGGCGGCCTTTTCCCTTCCTTGCTCCCTTCCCAGCCTTGCGAGAGAGGACAGGGGACTACGCATAGGGCAGGCGCAGCTTTGCCATGCTCCTGGCGCTGTTCGCCCCGTGCTCCTGGCTGCATACCGTAAGGTCAGGAATATAAGCCGCACTTTAACTTTTCATGGTCGGAATTTGGGGGGAAAGTGGGGCTTATATTCAGGCCAATACGGTATGTTTTTATTCCATCCTTTCTGCAAAGAGTTCATGGTGGAGTACATGGTCCCCCACCCTCTTATCCTCATAACAATTCTGCAGGGGAAGGCTAAGCAGAGACAAAACAAGTCCTACTGTCCCCTCCTCTCCACCCTGGGGTGAGTCAGACCATTGGACCATCTAGTTCAACATTGTCCACGCTGACCAGCAACAGCTCTCCAAGGAACATTTCCAACCTTATCTGGAGACATCAGGGATTGAATCTGGGACCAGCTGCGTGCAAGGCAAATGCTCTTCTTCTGAGCTACAACCTTTGCCTTAAAAATAAACTAAGATTCTAGTCTTCATGGTTACAAACAGAAGGGCTGAATTTTTACCAAGTCAGACGACTGGTCCATCCAGCCAAATTGACTGGCAGTAGCTCTCCAGGTTTTTTTTGTACAAGGGATGTTCCCAACCATACCTGGTAATAAAAATAGAGGTTGAACCCAGGACCTTCTGCATGCAAAGCTCCACCATTGAGCTTGACCTTTTCTGTACATGGTCAAGGATCAGGAACCATGTTGGGGAGCTGGCAACATCTGGAAGGCCAGAGGTTCCCCATTCTTGCACAAGACACCTGATGCACCCACCACACCCAACTTGGATTTCATTTTTATGGATTTGGGACAACAACTCCAGCTGCTCAGACTAACAAGAGAGTTCATTTGGCATCTTCAAAACCCACAAAACATAGACAATGATTTACTGAAGAAGGCAACCAGAAAACATCCTGGTGAATAAATCCAGCTGACAAATATGCCAAGTCTCAGAAGGCATTTTCATCTCTAGTACACAACAGAAGCAAACGTGGCAAGATTAGATTAGATCACGGTACAGCTCCAGCCTGCACTTTAAAAACAAAATGAAACAGGACATTCTATCAACCTTGACACTACTGACTTGCCAACTCAAACAGAGCCTGTCAACCGGCTAACCTTCTAATCACGTATGTGCCATTATCAAAGATGGTCCAACACCATGAACTCAGTACCTTGTCCATGAAAAGTCTCCCTCCTGAGAAGAGATTGATTTAGAAGGCAGCTGCAAGGCTTCAAAACTGGGGCTCATTGTGAGACACTGCATTTTCTCGTCATTTAAGTGAGAATTGCAGGTAGATCTGGGGTGGTTCAGCAGTAGAGCATCTGCTTTGCATGCAGAAGGTCCCAGGTTCAATCCCCAATGGCATGTCCAGGTAGGGCTGCCTGAAACCCTGAAGAGCTGCTGCCCATCAGTGTAGACAATGCAGAGCTGGATGGGACCAATGGCTTGACTCTGTGTAAGGCAAGCTTCTTACGTGCTTTTCAACGCATTTGGAGGTTCTTCCACTAGTTTCCATACTTCAAGGCATCAAATTTATCTGCTCACATAATTTTAAGGGCCAAAGGATTCAGCAATAGGCTCTGTAGGACCCAACCCTAAAGCCCTGGAAGACCATAAGACATGACCCAGGGTGTGGTGCTGACTAGCAGCTACTGTTCAATATCAGTATCAGTGGTATCCAACAGGATTCCATGAACATAGAAAGAGCCCGACTGCTGGAGGCAACCAGATGTCCCAATGGGAAGCCTCCAAGCAGGAACAAAGTGCAACAGCAACTCTCCCCACTGCAGGGATTTCAAATAGTCCCTACAGAGAGGTCTCAGCCAAGAAAGTAAAATAAGGAGCGCAAACCCTGCAGTAATCTATTTATGGCTGCATACATACCATACATTTAAAGCACATTTCCTCCCCCCAAGAATCCTGGGAATTGTAGTTTGCTAGGGGTGCTGGGAAGTGCAGCTCTGTGGGGGGTAAACTACAGTTCCTTGGACAACTGGGTGGGGGAGTAATCATTGCTTAAAGTGGTACAATACTGCTGCAAATTAAAACTGCAGACAAGGCTTAACGCTGCATACACTCCATACATCTAAAGCACATGGCTTTCCCATGATAGTTTGCCCCCCCCATAGAACTACAATCCCCAGCACCCTTAGTAAACTACAACTTGCAGGATTGTTTGGGGGAAGTCCTGCAGTTTAAACATATGGTGTGCGCATAGCCCATGTAGCTCCATGTGCACACTGGACTACAAGACCAGACCAGCAGCTGCCTTATGGAGGTTACACATCTACATTTCAGAGGCGAGGAAGAGGAGGGACCTCTCAAGAAATGGAGACGGGCAAGTAGAGTTACAACAGTTTGGTTTCATCACATTACATGTTTCGCACAGGCGAATTAAGTGCGTATCTTCAAAGGGTTCCAGCCAAAGAGGCCATGAAGTACGCATCATGCTTTTTGATAGAGCAGCAGCAGGCACACCTGTCTTTTGTGCCCGAGTAAGGCACAAATTACAGGCCTCCCTGATCTTGGGCAAGTTTATTTAGACAAAGCAAATGTCAAGTTCAATGGGGCTTACACTCATGCAAGTCTGCAATCTCAGAAGCAAAGGCTCAGGCCCTGTCCTTAGCAGGCCTGTGCTTTACTCCTGAGTAAGAAGGCAATCCTAGATACATGCTAAAGGGCCCATGTTTACAGATACAGAGCTGATACAGAGCCAGACCATTGGTCCATCCAGTTCAATACTGTCCACTCTCCCAACCTTAGTTGGGGTTGCTGCTGAGGATTGAATCTGGGACCTTCTACACACAAAGCAATTGCTCTGTCACTGAGTTATGGCCCTTCTTAGGAAGACAGTCAAACCCCTGGCCTACCTAGCTCAGTATCGTCTAACTGACTTGCAGCAGCTTTCCTGGGTTTCAGACAGTGAGTTTCTTTCCCAGCCCTGCCTACAGATGCCTTTGGGGATTGAACCTGGGGCCTTCTGCATACCAAGCAGCTGCTCTACCACCGATCTATTGTAGAGTTGGTTTACCCTCAAAGCTGCAATACAGTCTGCTGCATGGTAGGTTCCCTTACTTAAAAACCTTTTCACATTTATACCGCAAAGATAGTGTGGAGATGAGAAGCCCACTCAGGAGGTTTCTAGCCAGCTTTAAAATCAAGCCCTCTCCAATGCTGCATAAGTCATCGGATGGGCCAACCTCACTTCTAACCATCTGTCTCTTTGCAGAAACAGTGTACAATCCAGGCACTGTATAAAATGTCACACTTGCTATTATCAGGGGACTGCAGCTAGATAAATCAAGGTGTGGGTTTTTTTTTGGGGGGGGGGTTGTGGAGGGGAGAATACTGCCAGACTCAACCCTCTACCAGGGAACTTTACTCTCCCCTACCCACAAAACACTCAGCCATTAGTTAAATAAGCCCCCAATATCAGAGATTCTAGGTGATAGAGGTAAAAAATTGTTTGCAGAGATTATGGAGCAAAGCCTACCCACAAAGGCAGGAAACAGGCTGCAAGACCAATTTACTTATAGAAGAAAAACTACAAAAATTATATTAAAAGGAAGCCGATCTGATCCATCTGCAGGAAACCGTGGCTGGATATATAGATACAATTTTTCAAATGCCAGTTTTTAAGTGCCTTGGCCAATGCAGTTATATGTAGGAGACAGGCTGGGAAAATCTGCTCATTAAAAACAGCAGTTGGGAATATCTATATCTGTTATCTCTATGGGGTGGTGTATTTTTTATGCAAACACAGTTTTAAGCGCAAGGTCAGAAACTTAAGTAGCATCTGTTCTATTAAACCCCTTAACGCTGGAAGCGGAGTAGGGGGAGACATAAGCAAGTAAACATATTTTCCTCAATGCAACAGACGGAGGGAACCCCACCCCCCGCGCGCAATTAAGTTCCTGGTAACAATGCCCTGGGACTGCTTTTTATTTCTCTCCTCCTCTATCTTACCTGAACAGCCCTGGTGAAGAAAACGCCCGCGTCGGAGGCTAGCTTCTTCATGTTGAAATCCATGCCCAAGCACCCACAAAAAAATGGGACCGCGGAGAGAGGAGGCCGAGCTAGCGAGGCTGCCGGGGCATCCGTCTCAGCCGCTCCCTGCTTGGATGCTCAGCTCCTGCGCCCTCCTTTCCGCCCACCTGCCCAGCTCCAGCGAGGATGGAAATAAATAATTATCAAGCGGACGAGGCAGATCCTCGAGTGCACACAACGCTTTTTCTCCTCCTCCTCCCACCCCCCAGGAGGACCCATCAGCGCCCTCTGGCATCCTCTGGGCGGCCTCTTAAAGCGCAGGGCGCATGGTGGCCCGGCCAGGAATTTGCATACGGACAGCCTGGCTACTGGATCAGGCCAAAAGAGCCCAGCATCCTGTTCCCACGATGGCCAACCGGATTCCACCAAGGGGAAAACCCCGAAGCAGGAAATCAGTGCAGTAGCTGCTGCTCCCAACAGAGAATGAGATAGACTGCATTTGAGAATGAAAGTCCTACTCTTATCTTCCATGGATAAGAAGAGTGCTGTGAAATCAAGCCAGTGGCCCAAATTGTCTGCTATCCTATTCTCACAGTGGCCAACCAGAAACGTCAATGGTAAGCGCACAAAGGTGACCTGAGCACAAGAGCCCTCTCCCCTCTTGTGGTTTCCAGCAAACATTCAGAAGCATTACTGCCTCCAACCCAGTAGGCAGAGTATGGCCACTGCCAATAGCCTTATTGTCCTCCATTAATTTGTCTGATCCTCTTTTGAAGCTACCCCAATCGGGAACCATTGCTGTCTCCTGCAGGAGAAAGTTCCATAGTTTAACTATGTGCTGTGTGAAGGACTTTCTTCCATGAGCACTTGTCTCCTCCATAGGGGCGATTAGTTAAGGCACCCCAGGCATTGAAGAAGAGGGGCATTGGGGATTCTAAGGATGCAGCTCCCACAATCTGTTGGCTGTATGCAATGCTGGCCCTACTTAGAGTAGGACTATTGAAATTAATGGACACACAACTACCGGTACCTTATCTGGGTGGCTACCATGAGAACAGGAGGCTGGGCTAGATGAGCCAATGGCCTGTTCCAGCAGACCCTTTTTATGTTCATTATTTTCAATGGTTCTACTCTGAGTAGCACCAGCATTGGAGACATCCCATAATTATAGAATTGTAGAGTTGGAAGAGACCTCAATGGTCATCTAGTTCACCCCCTGCAATGCAGGGATCTCAAAGCATACAGGAAGGAGAGTCTACCACCTTCTGAGCGAGTCTGTTCCACTGTCAAACAGCTCTTACCATCTGAAAGTTCTTCCTAATATTTAATCAGAATCTCCTTTCTTGTAACTTGAAGCCATTGGTTCGAGTCATCTTGGTCACCCTCCTCTGCACATTGTTTCAGCTTGTCAATATCCTTATATTGTGGCGCCCAGAACTGGACACAGTATTCCAGGTGAGGACAGACCAAGGCAGAATAGAGTGGGACTATGACTTCCCTTGATTGGGACACTAGACTTCTATTGATGCAGTGTAGAACAACATTCGCTTTTTTGCATCTATGTCACACTGTTGACTCATGTTAAGCTTGTGGTCTACTAAGACCTCTACATGCTCAGTGTACACAAGGCCCTGAACCTAGGTATGTTGGGTTTTAGACAAAGAAGCAAACAGTTGATTCCAATAGGGCTTGCGTTCAAGTAGAGCTGTGATCCTGGGGGTTGTATCCAATGTTAGTTCTACTCACAGTAGACTGTGAGTGGACTAACATTAAAAAGAATGACCATGACTAAATTAGGTCCACTGGATCAGAATATACTCTGAGTCAGACCCATTGAAATTAATGGAGCTTAGTTAGTCAACAGATCCACTCTGTGTATGTCTAATGATGGCTACAACCCTTTACACACACACACACACACAAAGTATCCTAAACCAAGTGGGCTTCTGATTTCAGAAATACTGTTTTTAACCACGTGCAAACTTTATTCAATAAATTAATGAGCAACCCAATTCTAGAAAGCCAGAAAAAGGCTCCCAGACCTGTTCATTGCAGCAGCTAAAATCCAATAATAATAATAATAATAATAGTAATAATAGCAATAGAATAATATTGTAGATCAGGGAAAGGATTCTATTATTATAATAATAACAATAAGTAGGGTTGCCATATTTTGAAGAGCAAAATATAGGATGCTATGATGACTCTCAACAGGGACCCAGGTGGCGCTGTGGGTTAAACCACAGAGCCTAGGGCTTGCTGATCAGAAGGTCGGCGGTTCGAATCCCTGCGACGGGGTGAGCTCCCGTTGCTTGGTCCCAGCTCCTGCCCACCTAGCAGTTCGAAAGCACGTCAAAGTGCAAGTAGATAAATAGGAACCGCTCTGGCGGGAAGGTAAACGGCGTTTCCGTGCGCTGCTCTGGTTCGCCAGAAGCGGCTTTGTCATGCTGGCCACATGACCCGGAAGCTGTACGTCCGCTCTCGGCCAGTAAAGCGAGATGAGCGCCGCAACCCCAGAGTCGGACACGACTGTACCTAATGGTCAGGGGTCCCTTTACCTTTTTATGATGACTCTCATTTTAAATACCCCTACTATACCGGTATGTAGGCTATAGAGAAGCTGGGATATATTGCTGAGGGGGGCAGGAGAAGAGAAGAGGAAAGCAAGTCTTCAGCCACCCGTTATGTCTATGTCTCATCCAGAAAGTATAGCCAGAAACATTTTGGCAAATTTAAAAAATCCGCCCAGACAGAAATTTTACGTGTCCTGGAAAAAGAGGGCACATGGCAACCCAAATTTTCTAGTCTCTGGTTATTTATCTCAAGATTCCTTACTGTACAGGAGACGTTGCCCCTTTAAGAGGAGTCCCGCCCCTTGAGCTTCACGTCAATCAGCCCTGAAGCGCACGCCCCCTTTCCCACGGGGCGGGGGCAGGGAGGAAGAGGGAAACTCTCCATTGCCGCTCAACCGCACTCGATTTTGCTGCGGTAAGTTAAACCGGCGACGCGGTGTAGGGGCGAAGGGCGCCCATTGGTTCTCGCACGGGGTTGAGGAGGCCGCTTTCATTGGCCGAGGAGGCTGCCAATTGGAGGTCTCCCCACGACGCCCTGCCCCTTGCTGACAACAGGCGTGTTAGGCTGTGAGGCTGAGTCGTAGCCGGGAAGGAGACGCTGCCCTTTTGAAGCCATGGAACGCCGATGCACGGTGAGGGCTTCTCAATCCCCCCGTCAGGAAGGTGGTATTGTCCGACCCGCTTAGGGCAGGTGCGCGGTGGTGTGTTCCATTATGCGGAAAGGGGTGAGGGGGAGTGAGGGAAATCTGTTATTACCTTTCATTCCAAAGAGCCCTGCGCGAGCGAAAGGAGCTCTTGGGCAAGTACTTTGCTGGAAAATGATAAGGTCTCAGTTTACGTTGCCGCTGCCGTTTCCTCTATTTGCCATCATCACTCCATTTGTGGTAGGGTCCTCAGCCCATTTGTGGCATGGCATCCTTTGGCCAAGCCTTTTCCTACCTTCCCAGTTTCCGTTTGTGCTTCCAACTTCGTAAAATTTGGCAACCGTTACTTAGTCTTGCTGCCTTAATGGGTCTCCCTGGTTCAGGTGCAGTTTACCTTAAGAAAACGCTAGTTCGTTGCTGGGGGTGGTGGTACTTGCTTGGGGTTGGACGCGTCAGTTAGGACGGCTTTAAAACCGGGTCGGGGAGAGGGGATGAATTGATGGAGGACTGAGCTGCTGGCAAGCTAAGGACAACCTCCATGGCCAGGGGCAGCCTTCCTCCAAAATGCCAGCCCCAGAGAGTAGCAAACAGGAGTACAGTAGTACTGTATTCTCTTTGCATGCTGTTGCTTTGGGGTTTCCCGGCATTTACACTTGGTGAAATGGGACTCTCTCGCCTTTTGTTCTGATTGAGAAAGTCTTTTAAAAGAAAAAGTAAAAGTAAAAGTAAACTGAACGTAGTTTGTCACTTTGCTAGCGGTGTTTGGTGATGATTATGAAATAGGAGCTTAGTGTCTAGGGGCTCTAATCATTTAGGGGGAGGGGGGAGGATGGGATGGCTGTTGCCTTCAAGAGGACTTTTCAGAGGCCTTATTCTGACCGCAGGCTGCTGAAAGATGCTTTGCATGGGGAGGGCCCCAGGTTCAATCCCCAATGGCACCTCCAGGTAGGGCTGGGAATGTCCCTTCCTGAAACCCTGGAGAGCCATTGCTGCCAGTCAGTGTAGACAATATTGAGCCAGATGGACCTGTGGCCTGACTCAGTACATGGCAGCTCCTTATGCTCTACTATGGTCCGTAACTCAGTTGCAGACCATCTGATTTGCATGTAGAAGGGCTCTGGTTCCATCCCTGGCATCTGCAGATGTCCCCTGCCTGAAACCCAGGAGAGCTGCTGCCTGTCAGTGTAGACAATACTGAGCTAGATGGGCCAGTAGTCTGACTTAACATAAGGCAGCTTCCAATATTCCTATATAATACAGCCCACTTACATCAGGATTGGAATATTACTCTGTGTTTCAGGGAAGGGCCATAGCTTCGTGACAGAGAAGCTGTTTTGTGTGCAGAAGGTCCCAGGTCTTATCGCCAACATTTCCAGGTAGGGCCTAGGGGAGAGACCCTGCTTGAAACTCTGCAATGACATTGCCTGTCTGTGTAGATTGTATTGAGCTGGATGAACCAATGGTCTGACTTGAGCCTATTCCATTTTAATTTAGCCATTTATTCACAACCCTGAGGCTTGGTATCTTACTTTATTTTTAGAGGAAGGGCCATAGTTCAGTGGCAGGGCACCCACCTTAGACAATGAAGGACCCAGATCAATCCCTGGCATCTCTAGGTCTGCCTCGGTATGTCCTGTTGCTGAAACCCCGGAGAGCCATTGCGGGCAGTCAGTGCAGGTAATACTAAGCTAGATGGCCCAATAGTCTGACTCGATATAAGGCAGCTTCCTATGACGGCAATGATACAGTCACTTAAAAGTTCTATGCCAAGGATTACAACAGAGACGTGATTGAAAATGAAGAAGGGATGAATGCCAGGGAGGAGTAGGCGTCCATCAAATTGTAACAAATGTAGCTGGTGTTCTGCACTCCTGCAGACAAGAGAGTGATGGGTTGGGTTGGAACAACTGATAACCTGGGTGCCTGATGGTAACTAATTTGTACCAACTCTACTGGGCGGTGTGTGTTTGTGCCTGCTCCACTGAGCAAAAGTTGCTGTAAGGTGGATGTTTTTTTGTCTGCACAGCAATTTGGAAAAGGCGCTACGGATTCAGGTTTATACCTGAGCATTTTGTGCAGGAAAAGTGGCATTGGGAAAAAGGGGGGGGGGGACTGCACAAAAAGCCATAAGTAATTCCAAAAGCAATTTGTTCTGATACAGGAGTTCCCATGCATTTTTATTTTCCCCATGGACTGCTTCAAAATCGCTGAGGATCTTCCTAACACTCTGATATCCCAAGAGCAGATTTTCAGATCTGACACAAGTGTATCAAAAATAAATGCATGCATACATTTAAAGTTTTCCACCCTCTTGTTGTAGTTGTCCAGTTGGCATCAGAAGCACTGCTTGAGAAAACCCCTGTTGCTCTGCAAATACTCTGACAATTACCATATTTTTCCATGTATAAGACGCCCCCTATTTTGGGGGACTCAGATTTAAGAAAACGAGGAGAGATGTATCCGCGTATAAGACGCCCCCTAATTTTTGACATTATTTTTTAGGGGAAAAACCTAGTCTTATACACAGAAAAATATGGTACATAGAGCACCTTCTATTCATCTATTTTGAAATCATTGCATGTAGAAGAGTAGCATGTGAAAGAGAAAGCCAGATTAGAGTCCTTCCCCTTACAAGCTCCTTTTCTATTTGCGGGGACTTCTTTAAACAAACAAAAAACTATGGAGGAACTAATCAGTCACGTGAACAGCTTAGTGTGCTACAGCCCAGAGACATGCAGCTGAGAAGCGACCCTGACTTGTTTTTCTTTGTATCTCTTGGCATTCTGATTGTCCTTGATTGTCCTCTCCTACAATTTTCAGGTCAAGCCACAAAAAGTCCAGCTGTATCGCCTTAAGGGGGGAAAAAGTCAGCATAACAAGCTATTCTTCAACTCCCACTCTAGCTCAGTGGTTCCCAGAGTGAGCTGATTACCAGGTTTGGGGGGCGGGGGAGAACAACCAAGAGGCATGGGAGGGGCGCTGGAAGTGTAAATTACCATCAGACTTTGAAAAGCTGGCATCACTGTATCAAGTTCCTTAATGTCATTGAATGTTTTAAACTAAATAGTGTTGGATTATGAATAAAGGTACAATTAATTCTTAGTTTTTTGAATTTTATTGTGTTGTTATCTTCCTTAGTGGGTCATGCAAACTGCTATTCTGAATCATGCTTTTTATTGGGTAGGGTAGGGTATGGGGCACTGGGATGAGTTGATGGAAGCAAGGGGCAGTGGCCCCAAAAAGTTTGGGAACAGGAACAGGCTGTCCTGTGTTACAATTATTATAGCACAGATGTATTCTAGGAAGAAGGCAGCTGTGGATGATCTGGCTACAGCAAAACAATTTTGTTTGAAAAGATGTCCCATAAACTGAAAGTATCTAAAGGGTAGAAATTGAGTGACCTTTAAAAATAATACATATCGTGATATTGAGGCACATGGTCACTCGGTGCTACCAGGATATGCAAATGTCTGGCTCATTCAAGATTATATAGAACCTTTATCTTAAATAACAACGGAACTCACAAGTGGATAACGTTTTTATTTTTATAAATAGTTATTATTTGTGAAGGGAACCTTTGCATGAGTCAATACTTTATTTTCTGTTTGGAACTGCATGGTGCCCTTGTATTTTGTTTTTCCAGGCTGTGACGCTGTAGGGTTTAGGTTTTTTTTAATTCTTTTCTTTCTTTTTGTTATTTTTGCGCATTTATTTTTGTTAACAAATAAAAATGAAAACTTAAAAAAAATCCTCATGTTTGTTTTCTTTTTTCTTTCCCTTGACTTCAGTCATATTGCATACAGTAGTTTAGTATGGTCTGAAATGCCTCGTAGAGGAAGCCTTAGTGGAACTTCATGTTCAGGTGAAGTCTACCTGTGTATATTACCGGTAGTTATTTATTTGTTTGCTGCTTTTTTCTCCATGGAGCTCCAGGTGGCTTACGTGGTTCTCCCCCCTCCTTATGTAAGCCCCTGAACAGCCCTGCAAGGGTAGATTAGGCTGAGAGGCAGTGACTGGCCCAAAGTCACCCAGTTAGCTTCATGGCCAAGTGCAGGATTTGAACCCTGGCCTCTCCCAGGTTCTAGTACAACACCCTAGCCACTACACCACCACTGTCAGAAGAAAAGGGATGTCTTTTGCTTCCCTTCTCTGCTCATGAGCTAGCCAAAGATGGTCTTCGCTGTTATTACCCCATGATTGTGCCTTTCTGGATGTGCTCTGTGAAAGGGCCCCTCTGTTAGTTGCGTCTGACTGTCTTCCATTTATTTTTAATTATTTAATTATTGTTTTGTATCTCTGCAACAGGGAGGCAATCTTCTAGATAAGACTGGCTGTAGGAGCCTGCCAAAGGAGTGCTGTGTCTCTTGGTGAACTTGTTGGCCGAGGTTGTTCCTCACAGCGTCTTCCAGCACATGCCTAGAACCTCCATCAAAAATGGCATTTCAGAGAACTGAGGGGATGTCCATTATTCAGGCTCTGGCAATGACTGTTGCAGAGATACCGGTATTCCTTTACACAACGTTTGGTCAGGTGAATATGCACATTTAATTCATCCCTATGTTTAGAACTTTGAAGACTGGAATCTTAATTGTATTTTTAGGAGAAGGCCCTAGCTCAGTGGTTAGAACACCTCCTCTGCATGCAGAAGGACCCAGGATCAGCCCTCAGCAGCATCTCCAGGCAGGGCTGCAGAATGCCCCCTGCCATCCCATGGAAGATGGTGCATGCTTGTTTTCTGCTGCTCCAGAGGGCAGGACTCCAACTAATGGATTCGAATGACAAGAAAGGAGATTCCAGCTAAACTGTAGAAGGTGATGAACTCTCCGTCATTGTAGATTTCTGAACAGAGGTTGGATGGCCATCTGTCAGGAATCCTTTAGCTGTGATTCCTGCACTGCAGGGGATTGAACATGAAGATAATGCCTGCGGGATAGCTCAGTCAGTAGAGCATAAGACTCTCAATCCCAGAATTGTGGGTTCGAGCCCCATGTTGGGCAAAAAGATTCCGACATTGCTGGGGGTTGGACTAGATGACCCTTGTGGTCCCTTCCAGCTGACCCATTTTATGATTCTATGATCACCTGCCCTGTCACCCTGTGAAGCGCCCACCCTGTGGAATACCCTTCCATCAGATGTCAAACAGACAAACAGATATATGACTTTAAGAAGACATCTGAAGGCAATCCTGTATAGAGAAGTTTTTAATGTGTGATGTTTTGTTGTGTTTTTATATTTTGCTGCTTTACTGTGTCAAATGTTTTAATTTGTTGGAAGCAACCCAGAGTGGCTGGGGCAACCCAGTCAGATGGGCGGCATATAAATAACAAAATTATTCCTATTGTTATTATTACTGTTACTACTACTATTATTTCCTCTCCCCTTTTAAAGTCTGCCTTTTCTCAGCTGAGGCTAACTCCAGGCCTGCGTAAGGTACTGTTCGCCACAGCGCTTGGGACAGTTGCCTTGGCTCTTGCAGCACACCAGCTGAAGCGTCGTCGTCGTCGTAAGAAGCAGATTGCCCCAGAGAAGGCGGGGGCGAAGCCCACAGGTGTCCCCGTTCCCATCTTGCCAACGAGGCGGGTCCCCTCCGTCAAGAAAGGTGGCTATGATATCAGAGGGAAGCCAACAGAGAAGCTGGCCACCTGATATTTAGCGGGGGGGGGGGTGAAGAGGGAGTACCAAGGGGTACTAGGTGCCACCACATTTAATCCCAACATTGTGTGGAATGGACCTCCTGGTGGGATGGTGCCACATCCTGCAGGACACAGTGATAGGTTGAGGGTTTAAAGGACAAGCTAGCCTGGTCCCAAGCTGCTTTAGGTGGAGAGGCGGAGATTGCAGGGCACCTGCAGGCCCTGAGTTATATTAACGTTACTGCTTGCTTATATATCGCCTTTCAGCCAAAAAGGCAGCTCCCATGAATAATCATAAAAATACAATAATGCAAATGCAAACAGTATGGATACTTATTCAAAACATTTCAACAGGACTGAATGCCAAACACGTCCTCATTTCTGCCCGAAAGGCAAATAATGTCTCCTGCAAAAATATTAAGGGAAGAGAAGGATGCTTAAGCAGCACCTTCGCCTTTTAAGGGTCCCAGGCAGGGACTGGGGCAAGGCAGGGGGGAAAGTTGGTGCCCTTTGATGGTTCCAGCAGACTCCCCCTGTAGCAATGCCTAGCAGGCAGCTGGCCCTTCTTATAAGGGTCCCAAACAAACCCCCAGCAATCAGCTAGTCAGAGATTTCCGACGGCTGCCTTTGAAAACAGATGTACTGCAGCTGGGGTTGTCCCCATTTCGTCGTAGCAGTTAAGACTCCTCATCGCGAAGCCCCCCCTTTTTTTGCTTGAACCGCATGTGCTCTTTTGCAGGTTACTCCAATAAGCGAGTGCAGAGCCCAAGCAGCAAAAGCAACGACACGCTCAGTGGGATCTCCTCCATTGAGCCCAGCAAGCACTCCAGCTCTTCCCACAGCCTTGCTTCAGTACGAGTTTCTCTTTGCCTTTTGTCTTCTATACATGGCTATTAGCCAGGGTGCTGGGCACAGCCTTGTGGCCCTCTCTGTCTTGCCCTCAGGACTCTAACCCAGGTCATACGCCCCCACCAGCCCTGCACTGCCCTCCCCCTGCAGTGCCTCTGTGTTGCTGAAAGGTGTCATTGAACCAGGAGCATACCTGTTGTTTGTCTGGAAGGAGAGAGAGGGGTGCAGGTGGCAGGGTGTAGAAACCACTGGTTTTGCATGGCCAGAATGTAACAAAAGTCGCAGTTGCAGTGTTGGGGATTTTTGGAGATAATATGAGTAAGAGGTTACATGAAAGAAGTTTTAAAAGTGTATGCACCTTTAAAAAAAAGTTAGCACGCTTAATGGGGTGGGAACACTTGAGGCTGCTAAAGGTTCTTTTTCTTCCTTCTCTTCTCACCTGGTAGATAGTGGTGCCCAACTCTTCCAGCCCGACTCCAGCGTCAGCAGGACCCTGGGAGACACAACCCATAGAAGATCCAGGAGCTGCAGGAGACTGTAGTGCAGAAAACCTCTACTTCCAAGGTCAGGACCTGGCCTGTTGCTGCTATGTGCTGTATGAAATGAAATGGTTGTCCCAGGGAAGCTGGAGCAATCTTGTTTTCTGTTGCTCCCATGGATTCAAATTGCAAGGAAGGAGATTCCAAGTAAACATTAGGTAGAACTTTCTGAGAGGAAGAGCAATTTGACAGTGGAACAGACTCCCACAAGAGGTGGTGATCTCTCCTTCACTGGAGGCGTTTAGGCAGAGGTTGGATGGTCATCTGTCAGGGATATTTTAGCTGTCATTTCTGCCTTACAGAAGGTAGGACTAGACAAGCCTTAGGGGTCTATTCCAACTCTACAATTTTATGATTCTGTGAAAGCAATTGCTAACTTAAAAAAATGTGGCAGGGAGTCTTTTGTGTTGCCAATGGAGAGCTTTCCAATGCTGGCCAGAAAAGAGGGAGAAAAAAGATGAACCTTTTTGACTGCTATATTTTTCCCATCTACTGTAAGAAAACCAGTTGATTCTTTGGCTTCTTTTCTGCCTACCTTGCCTTGACAGGGATGGAGCTGTTTGAAGAGGCCCTGCAGAAGTGGGAACAGGCTTTGACTGCCAGGCAGAGGGACCACACCAGCCCCTCCATCACCTGGGACAGCCGTAAAGAACAGGAGTTACTGCCAGAGGATCTCCTGGAGGTATGGACCCGTTAGCTCAGATGTGGGGAAGCCTTTGAGCCTCCAGTTGATGCTGAACTACAGCTCCTGGGGCCATTGACCATGCTTCCTGGGGCTGATGGGAGTTACAGTTCAGCAACATCCAGCCAGGAAGGTGGGGTAAAGGGTTCTCCACACCTGAGTTGGCTCAGTGACAGGGGTGGGGAATCTTTGGCCAGAGCACTGAGTTCTAAAGATGCAGGAGCACTGGCTGCACCCTCTGTTTTACACACCCCCACCCACCACCCACCCTGCTACACCTCTCCACAGAGTTCATTTATAGATTGCATCCATATCCCACCTTTTTCTCCAAGGCATTCAATGTGGCACACATGGTTCTCCTCCTCATTTAACCCCCACAACTCTGTGAGGTAGGTTATAGGCTGAGAGTCAGTGAGTGGCCCCAAGGTCACCCATAGAGCTTCATGGCCAGGTGGTGATTTGAACCCTGGTCTCCTAGGTCCTAGTCCAACGCTAACCACTATACTGCACTGGCACTCATGGTGGTTGCCATGGCAAGGCTGCCTGAATGAAGCACTGGTGGTCTGCAGACCTCACTTTGGGTACCTCCGGCCTACCTTGCTGCCTGTTGGGGATTTCATTGGATGTTCTTTTTTTAAAAATCGCGCTTGCTGTAAATCATGCCTACTAGCTTCGGGGGAAGGGTGTTGATGGGTGTGAGCCCTGCAAGGTTTAATAAATGCTATATATATATTTTTCTATTAAGCAGGAATCCCAGAAAATAGAGTTTGCAGAGAAGTTGGAATCCCTCTTGCACCGGGCGTATAACCTCCAGGAAGAATTTGGTTCCACCCTCCCTGCTGACAGCATGCTGCTAGACCTGGGTGAGTGGGGCTAGGATCCGGCCAAGTTCTAGGTACAGTGGTACCTCGGGTTAAGAACTTAATTTGTTCTGGAGGTCCGTTCTTAACCTGAAACTGTTCTTAACCTGAGGTACCCCTTTAGCTAATGGGTCCGCTGCGCCGCCACCACGCGAGTTCTGTTCTCACCCTGAACCAAAGTTCTTAACCCAAGGTACTATTTCTGGGTTAGCAAAGTCTGTAACCTGAAGCGTCTGTAATCCGAGGTACCACTGTATTACTATTAATATATACAGTCCTTAACAAACTTGGGACCAGTTTACCTATCAGATTCCCAACTCCACTTGTGCCTACTTGACCGCTTTGATAGGCAAAACTGGCACTGCTACAGGTCCCGCATAATGCCTGTTTCACACTTGTAAGACCTCAATTTTTTAGTGTGGCAGCACCTACACTTGGGAACTCTCTTCTTTTTGATACCAAGCAGCCATAGAATCATAGACCTTGGTGTGGTCTGACTAAGGCCGAATAGAGTGGGACTATTACTTCCCTTAATCTGGACACAATACTTCTGCTGATGCAGCCCAGAATAGCTTTAGCTTTTTTTGCTGTTGCATCACCCTGTTGACTCATGTTAAACTTTTGGTTTAAACTAAGACCTTTAAATTCTTTTTACATGTGCTACTGGCAAGCCAGGTGTCCCCCATCTTATGCAAATGGGATGAGCATCCCCTCAATTCCTTTATTCAAGTCATTAATTAAGATGTTGAACGACAACAGGCCCAGGCCAGGCCAGGACCTCGTGGCATCCCACTTGTTACTTTTCTCCAGGATGATGAAGAACCATAAGTGAGCACTCTTTGGGTTCAGTTAGTCAGCTAGCTACAAATCCACCTAGCAGTAACCTCCTCCAGTCACTTTCAATGTACTCTTTTTGGAATGTACCAGTACTAAAAACCTTTTTGTTTAGACAAACCTAACGAGATGTTTAGAAAGTTGATGCATGATTAATCTGTTTTTAGGCTTTGGTTATTTAAACTATTTTTCTTAGTGATCATTCTATTGTTATATATATTTTTTGTAACCTTCTTTGAGTTCTTGGGGATTTTCTTTGAAAAATCAGGCAGTGCATAAATTGAGTGAAATAGGTAAATAAATAAACAGAGGCAGGACAGACTCTCCCTTGACTTAGCAGGAATGTTATTTGATATTATACAGGTAAAATTGGGGGTGAGGGTGGTGACCTCAGAAATGTGCTTTTTTCTCTGGCCCTCCAGGATGCTGTGTTGAGCATCATACTAGCATGCTTATTATTTTGATGTCTGAGTCTTCCCACTCCCCATCTTCCCCAGAGAGAACACTCATGTTCCCACTGACAGAGGAGTCTCTAAGACTCCGGGCTGACGATGATGATGAAAACAGCTTGACCTCTGAGGATTCCTTCTTCTCTGCTGCTGAGGTAATTTGTACTGTGTGCTGTGGTTTTCCAAACTTGCTGCCTTTGTGGTGGTGAGGAATCCCTTCCATGTTTGCTTGTCCATTGCAGTAAATTTGCTTTGAGCATGTTGCAGAGGATTGAGCTGTCTTCAAGGCAGTATTGCCCACAAACCATTTCTTTTTTGTGGAAAAGTCCTATAAATAACTAACCAGATTACAAAGCAAACTATTCCTATGGACCCAGAGGTGGTATGTTACTCGTATGTTTTGGCTCCCGAACGATCGAAAACCGGAAGTGAGTGTTGCGATTTTCGGAAGCCAAACGTCCGACGTGGCTTCCGCATCTTCCAATTGGCTGCATTCTGTTCAAGAACCAAGATATGACTGTACTATCAGTTTCCAGAATTTCATAGCTTAATGAATAAAGATTTTATCATGCATCTGCTAACAGCTGCAAAGCTAGTAATCACTGTACACTGGAGATCTCTCAGATCTTTTTGGAGCTTGGATCTCACAGGTCTGGGGCTTGACGGTCATGGACAAATTAACTGCCTTAAAGCTTGAACATCGTACAGGAAAGCGGAGTATCACCTTCTATCCAACATGGTTCGGTTTTATTCAGCATGCACAATCTTTTGAACATGGCTTTTGCCCACCAAGAAGAACACATGCAATACTCTGGAATGACACTTGCAATTAATTATATTACTGATGCTTGTGAAAACAGAAGCTGTGTCCTACTTAGAGACAAATCTGCACTCTGGGAGGGAGTTTTATTTGTTTATGTTATTATGCAACTCTGTTTAAGTTTGGATCAATAAAATAATGTTTTTTAAAAAACAGAAAAAAGAAGGGCAATCCTGGGTACGGTGTCATTGCAGTAGTCAAGTCTGGAACTCAGAGAAGCATGGATCAGCTTTGCACAATCCAACCCAACCTTGCCTTAGGGCAGCTTGGTATTTAGGAATCTGTGGCCTTCGGGTGACATCAGTTTTATTCTGTTATATTTTTGCAGCTCTTTGACTCTTTTCAAATCGGGGAGGCTCCCTTCCAGCTCTCCAAGCCGGTTGCGGCATATGAAGAAGCTTTGCAGTTGGTGAAGGATGGACAGGTGTCATGCAGGACTTTCCGGTGAGCAGGCGAGCTAATCCGTACCAGAAAGCTCCCTATAGCCTGTGTATTGTGTGCTACTACCCTTGGGAGGTGGTGGGATTACCTAGAGCACAATTCAAAGTGTTGACCTTTAAAGCCCTAAACGGCCAGTATACCTGAAGGAGCGTCTCCACCCCCACCGTTCTGCCTGGACACTGAGGTCCAGCTCCGAGGGCCTTCTGGCAGTTCCCTCGCTGCGAGAAGCAACAGTACAGGGAACCAGGCAGAGGGCCTTCTCAGTAGTGGCGCTCGCCCTGTGGAACACCCTCCCTTCAGATGTCAAAGAGATAAACAACTACCTGACATTTAGAAGACATCTGAAGGCAGCCCTGTTTAGGGAAATTATTAATGTGTGACATTTTAATGTATTTTTAATCTTAGTTGGAAGCTGCCCAGAGTGGCTGGGGAAACCCAGCCAGATGGCCAGGGTACAAATAATAAATTATTATTATTATTATTATTATTATTATTATTATTATTAGAGCAGGGGTCAGCAACGTGCGGCCCATGGGCCGGATGCAGCCCATGAAGACTGTTTTACCGGCCCACGAACAGCCCACAAACCGAGCCACCCGCTCGGTGAGTGCCCCGCGTGCTGCACTACACCGGCACAGCGTGGTACAGGGACTCACCGAGCGGTGGCAGAAATCGCGTCTGTGTATGCGCAGATACCGGAAATTGCATCTGTGCATGTCCAGACGCCGAAAATCACTTCTGCGCAGGCGCGATTTTCAGCATCTGGGCATGCACAGAAGCGATTTCAGGTGTCGTGCTGCACCAGTCCAGTCCACAGACAATCTCCGTGGGAGTGATCCAGCCCATGGCCGGTAAACCTTGCCAACCCCTGACCTAGAGGGATGCTAAGAGGCAAGGTGGCGGTGGCACTGGAGGAGTTAACAGGTGTAAAACATTCCTGTTTGGAGAAGCCTACCCAGATGCTTAGAAAGTTGAAGTAATTTTAATCTGTTTTAGTATTTTTTAATCTGTTTTAGTATTTATTTAGTATGGTGTGAATATGGCCAGCAATACATTGCCCTGTCTCTCTTTTGGAGATGCCAGTCATTATGTGTCCTGCCTTGCCCCTTGCGGCAGCCATTTTGTCACTGGAACCCATAGGCACTCTCTCACTGACCCTTTCCTCAACGGATATGTGCCTAAGGAGCGTCCTGAATGTTTACAGGTACCTCCATTTTCACCCCTCTCTTCTCTTTTAGGACAGAGCTTTTGGGCTGCTATAATAACCACGACTTCCTGGCAAAGCTCCACTGTGTCAGACAAGCCTTTCAGGTAGGGGAATGCCAAGTCTCCTCCAGACCCCTATTCCACCTCTGTGGGAATGTGGTTCTGTTTTGAGAGGTCAGTGGCTGGCTGGGCCTGTGATTAGCATGCAAGAGGTCCCATGTTCAGCTTCTGGTCTTTCTTCTCCAGTTAGAAGAATAAGTTGCCAGATAAGAGGAATAGAAGAAGTTGCTTTATACTATGAGTGAGGCCATTGGTCCATCTAGTTCAATATTGTCTAAATTGACTGGCAGAGGCTCTCCAGGGTTTCAGATAGGGTTTCTTCCCCTGCTCTACCTGGAGACGCAATTGGGGATTGAACCTGGGACCTTCTGCATGCAAAGCAGATGCTCTACTGCTGAGCATTTTACCTAAAATAAGCTTCTAGTTCTCATGGTTCTAAATAATGAGCTAATTTAAATAGGAAGCTGCCTTCTACTGAATCAGGCCCATTCAGTGGCGTAGCGTGGGGGGTGCAGGGGGTGCCAGCTGCACCGGGCGCAACATCTGGGGGGGCGCGCTCGCACTCGCAGCTCTCTGCCCCTGCCTGGCTCACTCACTCTCTCTGAGCGCGGGAGAGAACCGCGGCAGCGGCAAAAAAAAAACAGCTGAAAGGGGGGGGGGGACAAAGCAGGCACTTTAAAAGCGCCTGCTTTGTCTTCCTTTCACCCACTTTCAGCTGTTTTTTTCGCCCCGGCATGGAGGAGAGGGGCGGGCCAGTAGCATGGAGGAGTGTCAACCCCTCTGGCTCTGGTCCGCCCCTCTCCTCCAAGCCGACGCCGTAGCTCCGCCCGGGAGCGCAGCGGCGAAAAAAACCCGCTGAAAGGGGTTTTTTCAGTGGCTTTTTTTGCCGCGGCATGGGGCAAAGGAGTCGCTCCGTGCGCATGCGCGTTGTGACGTCATGCGCACGGAGCGACGCCCCGCCCCCAGGGGTGCCGCTTGGTTTGCCGCCCCGGGCACCCAAGCGGCACGCTACGCCCCTGGGCCCATTGGTTTATCTAGCCCACTACTGCCCACACTGACTGGCAGCAGCTCTCCAGAGTTTCAAGAGGGAGACATTCCCAGCCGTACTTGGAGATGCCACCTGGAGGGTTGAACCTGGGACCTTCTCTATACACAACAGATGTTCTAACCAGTGAGCTACAGCCTCTTCTTTTCCTGAGAGCTGCTCCCAATCACAGAGAAAATAACAGACAGACAGTCATCGTCTCCTGGCCAAAGGCTACTTAGAATCCTTTACGTCAATCACACTGCTGTTTTCCTCCCTCTTTCCATGGAAAGGATTGTTATCTCTGAACGGGACTCTCTTTTGCAGGAACTTCTTCGGGATGACAGAAACCAGTCCTTTTTTGGGGAGGTGGGGAAGCGGATGGTGATGGGGTTGATGATCAAGGCTGAAAAGGTAAGGGGGCCAGCTGAGGGAGAGAGGTGGCTTCAGCCCCCACCATGGTTGCAGGGGACAGTTCTTACTCATCGTCTATTTCAGTGTTTCCCAAAGTGGGTGGTGGCGCCCTCTGGAGGGGGATTCCTCTGGAGTCTAAGAGGCAAGGGACTAGCAGGGATGCTGGAGGTGTAAAGGACTATCACATTTTGAAATGCTGGCATCACTGGGTCAAGTTCTTCACTTTTGTTGAATTAAATGTGTTAAATAGTTTTAATGGGGTTATGAACAACTGTGAAATTAATTGCTACTGTTTTGAAATTGATAGTTATTATCTTCTTTAGTGGGTCATGCAAACCGCCATTCTGAATAATGCTTTCCGTAGAGTAACAGGGTGAGTCTATGGAACATCAAGAGGTCAGTGGCCCAGAAAAGTTTGGGAACCACTGATCTATTCTCTCTATAGCAAAGTCATGGGCAACTTCTGTGGTCATCCAGATGTTATAATAATAATAATAATAATAATAATTTATTATTTGTACCCCGCCCATCTGGCCGGGTCCCCCCAGCCACTCTGGGCGGCTTCCAACAAACACTAAAATACATTAAAATATCACACATTAAAAACTTCCCTAAACAGGGCTGCCTTCAGGGGTTTTCTAAATGTCAGGTAGTTATTTATCTCTTTGACATGGGATGGGAGGGTGTTCCACAGGGCGGGCGCCACTACCGAGAAGGCCCTCTGCCTGGTTCCCTGTAGCTTTGCTTCTCGCAGTAAGGGAACCACCAGAAGGCCCTCGGCGCTAGATCTCAGTGTCCGGGCTGAACGGTGGGGGTGGAGATGCTCCTTCAGGTATACAGGACCAAGGCCGTTTAGGGCTTTAAAGGTCAGCACCAACACTTTGAATTGTGCTCGGAAACGTACTGGGAGCCAATGTAGATCTCTCAGGACCGGTGTTATGTGGTCATGGCGGCCACTCCCAGTCACCAGTCTAGCTGCCGCATTCTGGATTAATTGCAGTTTCCGAGTCACCTTCAAAGGTAGCCCCACATAGAGCGCATTGCAGTAGTCCAAGCGGGAGATAATTAGAGCATGCACCACTCTGGCGAGACAGTCTGCGGACAGGTAGGGTCTCAGCCTGCACACCAGATGGAGTTGGTAGACAGCTGCCCTGGACACAGAATTAATCTGCGCTTCCAGGGACAGCTGTGAGTCTAAAATGACTCCCAGGCTGCGTACCTGGTCCTTCAGGGGCACAGTTATGCCATTCAGGACCAGGGAGTCCCCCACACCCGCCTGCCCCCTGTCCCCCCAAAACAGTACTTCTGTCTTGTCAGGATTCAACCTCAATCCGTTAGCCGCCATCCATCCTCCAACCGTTAGTAGTCTCTGCACCACTGGCTGGATGCTGATTAGAGCTATGAGCCCAGCCATGTCTGCCCACCTAGTTCTCCCACCCCACCTCTAGCAGGGTGACCTGATTTGAACAAGACTGATCTGAAACCACAACCATTTCACTCCACTTTTTCTTTATTTCTTTATGTGTATATCCCACAGCTACAATTCCTAGAGTTCCCTGTGAAGAGGGATTGATTATTAAGCCGCCCTGGGAAGGATAGCTCTGGGAGAGGAGTGGGGGCGGTTTCGAACTCTCAGCAACCTGAACAAACTGCAGCTCCCAGAATTCTTTGCAGGGGGGAGGAGCCATGACTGTTTAAAGTGGCAACATATTGCTTTGAATGTGTTGTGAAGGTGGGGTCTACTTTCTGCTTAGAACTGACCTGATGAACACATATAAGTTTAATCATGCCCATTTTCAGTGGGTCTGCTCTTAGACTAATGTTGTTCAGTCTGCTGTGGTGCTGAGTTGTAGCATAGATTTAGCAACTGAGCTGTCTCTCTGTTCCTCCCCACATCCCAGAACACCAAGGGCTTCCTAGAAAGCTATGACGAAATGCTTCAATATACGCTGAGGCAGGAGACCTGGCCCACAACTCAGAAGGAGTTGGAAGGACGAGGGGTTTGTGTTGTTTTCTCCTTTTTAAAAATAAAATAAAATAAAAAGTAGTCAGTGAAAGGTGGTGTTATTAAATCATACAATTATATGCCACTTGATTGTAAAAAGAACAAATCCTCGAAGCAGTTTACAAAGAATAAAACAATGGACTTATCAGCAAAAAGTTTTTTAAAAGCTTCAAGCATTACCAGTAATTAAAATAATTAAATTGTTCTAAATTGTTTTTAACATTGTGTTTTAATGCTGTAACCCACGCTGGGACATTATGGTGAAGGGCAGGCAATAAATAAATAAATAAACTATGATGATGATGATGATCTGTCAATTTACCTGTATTTCTCCTTCCCAGGTGGTCTGCATGAGCTTCTTCGATATTGTGTTGGATTTCATCCTTATGGATGCCTTTGAGGACCTGGAGAACCCCCCTTCCTCGGTGCTGGCTGTCCTGCGGAACCGCTGGCTCTCGGACAGCTTCAAGGAGACGGTGCGTCTGCTGGACATACCCCCCACTGGGAAGGAGAAATACTTGTTTTTATTTATTTGCACTTACACCTCATCATCTTCTCTAAGGAGCTCAAGATGGCATACACGGTGCTCCTGCTTCTCAGGAGGTAGGCTAGGCTGAGAGAGGCAGTGACTGGCCCAAGGTCACACCCAGTGGGCTTCATGGCCGAGGGGGGATTTGAACCAACCCTGGTCTCCCATGTCCTAGTCCAGCACTCTCACTACACCACCTCACTGGCTCTGATTTATGCCACATAGTGCAAATCTTACCCTTAGGGCACCGTTCAGCCAGGTTCCAGCTTGTTCTGTGATGCCTGACCCCCAGGGCCAGATTAAGACCTTTATGGGCCCCATTTTAATTTGAAATAAAAACAGCACTAAACTGTAAATTAAAATTTAAATAAACAAGCACAGATTTATTGCAACCCATGACAGGATCTGATTTCCTTGCATTATTTTGAACTACACTAGTAGGATGTCCCCCTGGTTTAGGTGGGGATAAGAAATAAAAAGAGAACAGAACAAAATGGGGGTAAGAGTTGTAAGGATGTCTAGCAAAGTTCTGATTTTTCTCATGATTGTTTTGAAATCTCAAATCTCAAATTATTTATAAATAAATACATTCTATTTTCTTTTGCTTTGCTTTTGCCCAAAGCACATTTGGGTTGTCCAGCAGTTCCCAGCCCCCACTTAAAATGTTGGTCCATTTTCAATCCCTTGACTTGGTCTGGAGAAGTGAATTTCCTCCAGCAAGCCATGAATTGGCCATTTGTGCACAACAAGACTCACAAAAATGGGAGGACCTGCTTGACAGGTTTAGGGTAGAGGTGGGTTCTGAGTCTGAGAAGGTGTAAGGCTGTGAATTTTAAGGGCTGTTGTTCCAGGAGGTGTCAGGATGATGGTTGAGTCAGGCGGAGACGAGACTAGCTTTGGCGCTCACTGAAGAACAGTTTTCTCCCTCCTCTTGCAACACTAGAATTCATGAACATCCATTGAAGCTGAATTTTGGAAGATTCAGGACATATAAAATAAGGTCCATCTTCATGGAGAGTATAGTTAAACAGGAATTTGCTCTCACTGGAGGCATTGATGGCCACCAACTCTAATGGCTTTAAAAAAGGATAGGACAAATTCATGGAGGCTGGCTATGCATTGTCTCCATAGTTTAAGGCTACAATGCTTCTTAATACCAGTTGCTAGAAACTGCAAGAGGAGAGAAGACTTGTGTTCAAATCCTGCTTGTGGGTTTCCCATTACTAGAAGCTGGTTGGCCACTGTAAGAAGAGACTGGACTAGATAGGGCATTGGCCTGAACCAGCAAGACTCTTTTGATGTTCTCAGGATTTTTAATTTTTTTACTGGTTTTGTTCTGAGTTTTTTGGAGTGCAACCCCCCCCCCACTCTGTAAAGTGCTTACATATTTCTTAGACCCCAAAGCACCCTGTTCTTTTCAACCTGAACTTAGAAATCAGCTTCAGATAAACTGAAATAGCAACAGATTCCTTGCAGAAAGGTGCAATGGAAAAGATCTGTTGCTTTGTAAATTTAATGTGGGGACTTCAGACCAGCGATTCAACAGCTGTAGGTCGTTAGCCTTTGAAATAAAAGTTGGCAGCATGATGACAGTCTTGCTTTTTGCTATATGTATTTAATTTCAGGCTCTCGCCACTGCCTGCTGGTCGGTTCTGAAAGCTAAGAGGCGGCTTCTGTTGGTAAGTTTAATGGTATAGTTGACTTACATACAATGGTTGGTTAGCAAGTTGATTTTTGGGGGAGGAGGCTAATGGTCTAATTGATTCTCATTTGTAAAATTTTGCTTCCTGGTGTCTAGAGGATATTTTGTTTAGTTGTTTACTATGTTCATTGTGAATTTTCCTGTTTTTTTGTAGCTGATATTTTATTTGTGATATTTATCTTGATACTAAAGAGGATGCTAGTCCTACTAGGAGTGGACCCAATAACATTTTTTGTTTTATTATTTATTTATTGCCAGCCCCCCTACACCTTAAGGTCCCAGGGCAGGTTACAACATTAAAACATAGTATTAAAAACAGTTTAAAACAACTTGCAGTCATGAAAATAAGGTTTAATGGCCAGGACCAAGTTAGACCCACCCAGTACAGTTGGTCTACTCTCAGTATGCCTAAGTTGGCTACAACAACCCAAAGTATTTTACTAAAATTGGGTTGTATCCAATGTCAGTCCTGCTCAGAATGGACCTGTTGAAACAGATGGACAAACTCGGGTACATTTATTCCAATGGGTCTGCTCTGAGTAAAAGTTAAAAATATATCCCATTACAGTGTGTGTGTGCATGTGAGTGTGTGTGTGTGTGTGTGTGTGTGTGTGTGTGTGTGTGTGTATGAACCCCTGTTCAGTTTGTATTTCTTTCTCCCACGTCAGGTCCCAGACGGCTTCATATCCCATTTCTACTCCGTATCGGAGCATGTCAGCCCTGTTCTTGCCTTTGGTTTCTTGGGGCCAAAGGAGCAGCTCTCTGAGGTTTGCTGTTTCTTCAAGGTAAATAAAGTTAAAAATCATAGAATTGGAGAGTTGGAAGGCTCCCAAAGTCCAACCTCCTGCGATGTAGGAAATACAGCTAATTTTAATTAATTTTTGTTGGAGACTGCTTTACCTAAACTTTTCAATTCTAAAGATAAAGAAATAATACCAGTTGCACTGTAACTTAAAAAAGAAAAGAAGAAAATCCACTTTTGGTCGTACGTTATTTACTTATTTCATAAAATTTATATACTGTTTGACTGTAGAAAACAACTTCAAAGTGGTTAATACTTGCTGATTGTTTCTTGCAACACTGCAACACCCTCCCAATGGTGTTATGTATTTTGTCTTTAATATCTGTGGCGCCCTTTGTTATCTGAACATTGAAAAGGAGTCTGAGGACTGCATGAAGTTTTGAGTTCACAAGTTTCCCACCTACAGCCTAAGACAATGTTCAGTTTTTATTACAAGCTAACTATCCTGCTGGTTCTTTCTCATCCCTTGGCCACATGAAATGAAGCCAAGGGCCAGATGTGTTTCTCAAGTCACAAATTGCCAAGTCCTTCATTTTTTATTGCTAACTATGCTGCTGATTATCTTTCTCCCACTCTCTCTCCTCCCCAGCACCAGATCCTGCAATATTTGAAAGACATGTTTGACCTAGACATTGTGAGATACTCCACAGTCCTGTTGCTAGCAGAAGACATCCTCCAACTCTCTCGGCGCCGCAGTGAGATCCTGCTGGGTTACTTGGGGGTTGAGACCATCCCAGAGGTGAACGGGACTCTGCCCAGTGACATTGTACCCTTTGAGGAATTCAACTGAAGCTCGTCCAGGCAACAAGCATCTTCTCTTCTGATAGATTCCCCTACCCCACACCTGATAGATTCCCCTACCCCACACCATCCAGCTGTCCATCCCAACCAAGTGGCTTAATCATTGGCAGCAAAGACACTATTCCGTCCGAACAGTGAGTCAGGGTATTAGCCACCGCCCCAGATGTTCCTTGTTGGATCCAGAGGTTTGGCAAGGGGCATTCAAGGGCACTCAGTGAACCTGTTTCTGGCTCATCTGTTGGTCCTGTTTCTTAAAAATCTTTTTTAGCTGTAGCATAAAATGTGAAACACATACCAGGGCCTGAGCCACCCCCTCCAACTCCCCCTCCCAAGCCTGCAAGGTGTGTGTGGGGGGGGGTGTAGTGCACAAGAACACTTTCCCTTCCTTTTAAAATGTGTGAATGGATTCCTAATGAAATTGGGGAAGAGAAAATAATTGATTTGTTTTGATGTGTCTATATGTTTGTTAAGGCTTCTGACTTTGTAAAAACCTTAACAGTTCTGGTGTGAATTATGAGGATAGCAGATTGCTGTCTCTCTGTGCTGTGCTGTCTTTGCAGCTGCATTTCACTACATCATGAATTTTAAAATGCCATCATAGTATTTCCTGTGACAGTGTGCCCCCTTCCATTTCCTCCAGCTCTCTGAGTGGGCAGTATCCTCTTGTTTGTTTTATTTTTTGCTGAGCACAATGGCAATGCGGGGTGGGGGCGTGGGGAGTTATGTGTTGTAGCTGTGGGGAGCAAGTAGCCTTGGGCATTTTAAGCTGTGGGGAGGTGGTGTATCGATTTTGTTTGTTACCTGTGATCCTCAGGTGAAGGGTGTTACAGAAATTGGATAAATAATAATGATACGGTGAAGCTATTTGGAGCAGTAAGTTGTATAAAAGAAGATTCAGTTCAGTTCAGAGAACTTGGGTGCCTGGAAGGGAGAGGCTGATGGCAAATACTTTAATCCATTCACACCACGAGTCCATGTGTGGAAAGCGCCACATTTGCACTGAGGGATTATCCTTTGACTAAGGTTATGGGACAGACTATATATACAATGCATTGAAAAATCAGATTTGGGGTTTTTGGGGGAGAGATGGCTTCCCACTAGTAAAGGTTGGCAGTATTCTTTATGGAAGAATTAGAGATCAAGGACCAGTTCATTCTGTTATTTAAAACTGAAAATTTGTCCCTTCTTCTCCACCTCCTCCCTTGAGCACACAAGGAGCACTTTAACGTCAGGAGAAACCAAAGCTATGTGTTACTTATGGACCCAGGGAACTATGGTTTGTTCTACCCAAAAAAGTTGGTTTAAAGAATTGAAGTGTGCTCTGTTATCTTGGTTTGTTAAGTATTGTGCCACATTCATACTGTACAATTAAAGTACTATGATGCCACCCTTCAATTCTACAATCCTATTCTATGTCCGACCCCTTGCAATGCAGGAATATGCAGTTATCATAGTGCTTTAAATATGTGCTGTGAATGTAGCATGCAGATGCCTTCCAGCTGTTCCTGGACATGGTGTCCTCGTACATAATCTCTGGCCCTCGATCATGTTAGCTGTGCCTGATGGGAGTCCTGCCAAGTCGGAATTGCATCCTGTTGGCTAGACCCCTAATTTGAGAACTTAGAATACTAGAAGGCTTGCAGATGTCTGGAAGGCAATGAATGCTTGAATGCATTCAGTGCTTGAATGCCTGAAAATGATGGCTAAGAGGATGAGGGATATTGTAAGAGCTGGTTAAGATATTTCTCTTGTATATTTTCACTGTTTTGTCGTTTTGTGTAGCTAACCCATCATGCAGCCACATTCTCTGGCAGTGATGGAGAGACTGAGGCACCATCCAGAAGTTGTTGGACTCTAATTCTCTTTAGCCAGTATGGCCACGGGTGATGGATGATGGGAGTTGCAGTCCCGTATCAACTGGAAGGGGACACAGGTCCCGCAACCCTACAGTGTAGGAGTTTCTGTGTGGGAAATGGAAGGGCAAGTGTGGGGAACCTTTGGTACTGCATTGTGTTGCTAAACTTCAACTCCTACTATCCCTGGCTATTGGTCGTGCATGCTGATACTAATGGGAGTAGTAGTTCAGCAAATATCTGGGTGGGGGGCAAGGGTTCTCCACATTTGCTATCAATGCTGGTGGCAAGTGCATGCAGGAGGATGTATTGCTAGCTGTCAAGGACCAAGGGCCCGATCCACCGGAGATGCTGTCATGTTTTGTCCCCATTGGTAAACAAACACTTGTTTTCATATTCACAGATAGTGTCAATAACCAGCAGCACTGTTGGAGTGCTTTTCACTGAGGGCTCTTAAGATGCTAAAACATGCCCACAAAAAAATGGGTTTTGGTTCTCAGTCCAGTCCTAGGAGAAAATGAATGTGACTTGGGAGTATTTTTCACAGATTTCAGAGGTCTTTTTACAACCTGTTCCATTAGGTTAAAATGTGTGGATTGTTTTTAAGGAAAGGAGATACACACAGAGCTTTTTCTATTGCACGTTAGAATTACTTGTGTAGGTATCTGGTTTCTTTGCTAGAACTTGACTAGAGTTGCCAACTGACCATAGAAGGAACCTTGCCAAGACTGTTCCTGCGCCTTTTTAACAGCCGCTTGTGCAGAAATCAGCAGCTACAAAGCTTACACATGATCATTTCCTTATGGCAGAACTCATGCATCATGGCAAATCACAGTTTGCCGTCATAAGCTGATTGAGCCCGCTTCACCCCTCCTCACTAACGGGCAGAGCAGAGCAGTCATGACCAGCAGCTTAGTGTTATGATCGAACCATAGATTGTAGCCAAGGTTCGTTATTGGCTACAGGCTATGGTTTGTTTCGGAGCGAAACAAACCATGATCTCTACTTCAGATGTAACACTAAGTAAGTGATTGTGGTTTGTTACTCTTAAGCATGAGAGTGGATGGGCACAGCAGCTGCTATCAGCTCATGAATTGTTTGGTTAACCATTGTTTTATAGCATATGGTATGTGTGTGAATACAGGCGGTGAGTCTCAGATCAAGAACGGTTTCCTTTATCTCTTTTTAAAGGACATTCCTGTGAAACCTGAAGCTAATGAATGTAACATTTGTGCCTAATCTGTTTCTTTTTTAAAAATTTCATTTTCCTTAATTGTAAAATATTTGTTGGGAGTTTCTTTGTTTTGTTTTGTTGTGCTGCATATCTCACGTCTTTTGCAATTTAATTTAAATCTCTTTTTTTCGTATCCCATTAAGGTTTCGGCATTCAAAGTCAAATAAATCTTTCCTTCATTATCAAACTCTTCACTGAGTCTTCTTTTGCTCATACACAAGTAGAACCTGTTCTTCAGATCATGGGTTGCGTGGGGGGCAGTCTCAGGCCTTGTGGGCCTAATGTGGCTTGCTAGACCTCTAAATCTGCCCCACAATATCTTTATTCCTGAGAGCCTTCCCTTGAGAAGATGAGGTGGCAGAGGGTTTTGTCTGAGTGTGTGCTTTAAACATCAAAAACTTTGCTGCTACTGCAGTGTTATTATTTTATCCCCAAGCAGTCCAGTGGGTATGATGCTACTGCATCATTTGGGGGAGGTGGGTGTGGGGGAGATGGCTTCCTTGTTGGCTAACCTGTTGCTGGAAATGCCTCCATGCTTTTTTTGTGGGGAGAGAAATGGACCCCGCAAAAGGAAGACACAGGAATATTCAGTACTAGACTAATTCACACCTGGGTGAATGTGATTTGTTACAATAATTGTGCGGGACATTCAAAGCATGTTGAACACACATGACTCCCCCCCTCCCCACCTAAAGAATTGTGGGAAGTCTAGTCTGTTAAGGGTGTTGAGAACTGTTAACTCTGTGAACATGGTGTCCAGTTGCCCTGGAAATGGGGCTGTCATGAAAACCCTTAAGCCTTCATGAATTCTTACTTTGTCATGCAGAGTCCCAAATTCCTAATGCAGCCCCCTTTTTTCCAAGGGACCAATGGGAAGCGGTGGCAGGTTGGGTTCTTGGGGCTCTTCCCCAGCTAGGAAGAAGAGGGAGCAGGGAGGTGCAGACAACAGCTGGATGGTGAGGCAGCCAATGGGAGGCACAGAGGCCCCACCAGCATGGGAGGTGGGAGGGAAGGTAACAAATCAAACGCAGGGGCAGGAGGCTGCAGCACCCTTGGCCAAGCCAGAGTAGCAGGAAAAGGGCTTTCTTAGAAGCAAGACCTTTTAACTTCTATAGGGCTTACTCCTAGGTAATGGCTGGAATCATATGAGGCATGCATCCCAAGTTGATGATGATGTGATATGCAGTCCTATGACTACTCAGAAGTAAGTTGCATTGTATTAAATGGTGCTTATCTACCCCACCCCCAAAGTTTAATTTGGTTTGGGATTGCAGCCTTGACTAGGAGATAAGAATGGCTTTGCTGAATCAGCTGTCCCAAGAGAATTCTGCTTGCTGGTTGTTTACAGCAAAACAAGGACAACAAAACCAAGAGAGTTAAAAACGAACAAACCAACCAAGAGAGTCTTGTGGCTCCTTACATGATCACACACTTGTTATTTCAGCCCAAGGTGTGCTGATCTAGAGTCTTACTTTACCATATACATGTTGTGAGTGAGAGTGTGTATACACATGCATGGCAATGGAAGGGGAGCTGTGTGCAGAGGGGTCAGAGGGAAGTGAAATGCCAGAAACGCAGATAGGGACCATTCAAATTAGAGCTATCATGTAGGCAGAATAAGCACAGGGACCCTTTAGGACAGCAGTGGTAGGCTATGGAATAAACCGTATTGGTAATGGTGAGTGAATTTACGTCTGCAAGCCATTGCCTCCAGACCCAAATCATAGAATTGTAGAGTTGGAAGGAACCCCGAGAGTCATCTCATCCAACCCCTTGCAATGCAGGAATCGCAACTAAAGCATCCATGCCCATCCAACCTCTGCTTAAAAATGGTATACAAGCGGCTCTCTCTATGTGTATGTAAGTGACCCAAAAGAATACCTTGAAATACTTAAGACTAGCCTTCCCTGTGCTTGGGTCCCCAGATACTGCTGGACTACTTTCCCCATCACCCCTGGGGATTGGAGATTAATATATTATTAATAACGATTATGATGTCGCCCCCAGGGATTGGATAGTAATGCAATATTGATGATGATAATAATAACTGCAATCCAACAGCATGTCTATCATGTTTGTTTTTTAATATTGTGCTTCTCCCAAGTAGTTCAGGGCAGTGTGCATGCTCTCTTCATCACTCCTTTTATCCTGGCAACCTCCCTGTGAAGGCAGTGACAGATCCAAGGTAAACCGGTGAGCTTCATGGCAGGGGATCTGGACCTCTTGCCACCCCAGTATGACACTCTAGCCCTGGGGTTGGGAAACTTTATTTCCTTTTTGGAGCCCTGAGGTAACATGCCCTGGTGAGGAACCTTCCAGAAGCCATGTGCCAGTGATGGGCAGGGCCAGAGGCAGAAGCGAGCAGAGCAATGGGGGTTCTGTTCCACCCATGCAAAACCAAGAGGATTCTACACACACACACACACACACACAGAGAGAGAGAGAGAGAGAGAGAGAGAGAGAGAGAGAGAGAGAGAGAGATCAACAGCTCAGGCTGTATTGGCCCCAGGGGCTTCAGCAACCCCCCTCAAGGCTGGTGAGCCAAGACTCACTACACATGAATTGCACTGAATGTTTTCAATACTGCTCTGGCTGAAGCCCTGGAGACAACAGCACTGAGCTGTATGGACCAGTGGTCTGACATGGTGTAAATCAGACTATGCTTCTAACTGTATAACACAATTATGAACAGGGAAGAAGAACCGGAGCAGAATGGTAGAGCATTTGCCTTGCATTCGTTTAAGCTCCACAGAGAACTGGGAAGGAACATCAGTGAGCTCTATGCACTGTTGGTCTGATTTAGTGTAAGGCAGCTTCCTACTACGCCAGTGTGGTGTAATGGTTAAGAGCGGTAGACTCGTAATCTGGTGAACCGGGTTCACGTCTCCGCTCCTCCACATGCAGCTGCTGGGTGACCTTGGGCTAGTCACACTTCTTTGAAGTCTCTCAGCCCCACTCACCCCACAGAGTGTTTGTTGTGGGGGAGGAAGGGAAAGAATGTTAGCCCTCCTTCGGGTAGTGATAAAGCGGGTTATCAAATCCAAACTCTACATGAGGACATAATAACATTACTAAATATGGCCAATGGCCCATCTAGTCTGGCCTCCTGTTTTCACAGTGGCCAACCAGATGCTCCAATGGGAAACCCGCAAGCAGGATGCAATCAGAAGAGCAACTCCCCTCTCCTGCAGCTTCCAGCAACAGGTAATTCATAAGCATTTCTCCCTCTGACTGTGGAAGCAGAGCAGAGCCATTGTGGCTGGTAGTTGCTTCTCTCATCTTATATCTTACAGATTAAATGCCCTCTAGTGCATACAAATAAAATAAATAAGGCACCAGACACTTTGGGCAACTCCACTTTTCTGTCTTCTGCTTCCAAGGTTGTGAAACTAGATCTAACCACTACAACTCTTCTTTTGGAATCCCCATCATCTTGTTATTGACTTTTTCTCTCCTCCTACCTGGTATCTGTTGCCTTGCCTGTAATTATAGTATGAGAGCATCCTGGGGGAATGGATCTAGTGCCTGAGGCCTTGCTGCCAGAGACCCTTGTGAGAGTCAGTCTAGAGGAGAGAAGGAAAATGAACTAATTCCCTCTCACTATCATACAGTATATATTAAGGCTTAAGCACATAACAGAATCTTTGGTGGAAGATTCTGGACACATAAAGTACTTAACACAGCACATAGTTAAACTATGGAACTCACTTCCACAGGAGGCAGTGATGGCCACCAACTCAGATGGCTTTAAAAGAAGATTGTGGAGGCAGTGCGTAGCCATTATGGCTAGTAGCCTTCAATAGCACTTTCTTCCATGAATTTGTCCAATCCACTTTTAAAGCCACCTTGGTTGGTGGCCACTATTGCCTCCAGTGGGAGTTCCAGGCCCATGTGTGAAAGCGTGGAATTACACACCGTGGCAATCCTGTAAAACAAAACACAGATCTCTGCATCAAATTGTTCCCGGTTTACTAGAAGTGTGTAGGGTCTTTGTGGGATGAACAAAGCCTGCAGGGTTATTTATTTACCCTCTTGCTGCCTAATCCTTCCCAGTTCATTTGCGTTTTGACACGGAGCCGCCCAAATTGATTCAAGCCGTCTTGTTAGCTGCCACTACTTCCGTATTTATAAATAGGCAGCTGGAAAGCACTCTTGTAAAAATATCTTTTTTAAAAAATTACTCTGGTAGCATCAGCCAACGTTGTAGTATGAGTGGGTGAAGAGTGAATCACCTACAAGGCACAAGGTTGTAATTACAAGGTAAAGCTGAATGGAAATCAGTGTTTGCATAGCATTATAAGGGAATAAAAAGGAGGAAAACTACAAAACATTAAACCCATATGTGCATGTATATACATAGCATGCATATACCAGGGGCTGCCATCCCTGCTTGCCACATACATCAACCTTCATTCCTCCATACCTAGGCAACCCCTCCTCCTTGTATAACCCCTCACTCACTGATCCTTTCGCTGCTCACCCCAACCTTCCCTTCAGAGAGGGCTTTTCTGCAGCAAAGTTTAACATCACAGAGCAAAGTTTAACATCACATGACATACCGCTCTGTGAAGCACCCCCACATTAAACAGCTTGCCTGGGTCGCCCCCTGCCCCGTGCTGTTTGTTTGCCTCTCTGCCATCAAGCTGCAGTGGCCAGCTTCACGTTTGCAACAAGTCAGAAGGTTTGTGCCCCTCAGCAGCAGCAATGTATTGCATCCACGTTTTAATGAACTGCTACTAAAAGTTTATGTACGTTTAAAAAACAAGTTCCCAATACAAGTGACAAAATAAAGCCACAGGAAGGAAATTAGTAAATATGTAAGTATAAGCAAACAACAAAGTCACAGTATGTAATTATATACCTGGGCGGTCCAACTTTTCATGCCAAGTGAACCGCAAAAGTACTTTGACATGGAACCTGTGGGCTGCAGTGCACACTGCCTTGTCGCATGTGGGGGTGGGGAGAGGCCAAAGTTTGACAATCCCCTAATCCCTTGTGCAGCCTTCCCAAAACTGACTAAGTGAGGCACTGGGCTTTGGGAAGGAGGTGTGAGGCTCTGACAGGATCCTAGAGTCCTCCCTCCTCCTTCCCAAAGCTGGGAAAGGCTAACTAGGCTTTGGGAAGGAGACAGGAGAATTCCAGGAGACAGGAGAATTCCAGGAGCCAGTCACAGCCCTCATGTTGTAATCACAACGCAGTAGAAGGGCTGAGGGGAAAAGGCTTTGAGGGCTGCATACAGCCCTTGGGCTACATGTTGAAACACCCTGTTATATACAAATATGTAATTTACTACTGGGTGAGGGACACGGGTGGCGCTGTGGGTTAAACCACAGAGCCTAGGGTTTGCTGATCAGAAGGTTGGCGGTTCGAATCCCCGCGACGGGGTGCAAGTAGATAAATAGGTACCACTGCAGTGGGAAGGTAAACGGCTGCTCTGGTTCGCCAGAAGCGGCTTTTATCATGCTGGCCACATTACCTGGAAGCTGTACGCTGGCTCTTGGCCAATAAAGCGAGATGAGCGCGCAACCTCAGAGTCGGTCACAACTGGACCTAATGGTCAGGGGTCCCTTTACCTTTACCTTGAGTGTATAAGAGTGCTTGCAGGTGAAAACTGACTATATTGGACCACAGTTATTGTAAATCACAATATTGATAGCACCTTCATCATACAGCTTTCAGTAAATGCTGAATACCCACCTGTCTTTTGACACTTGAGAGGTATATTTTTGGACCCATCAGATTTTTGTAATTTTAAGTTGCTTTAAACAGTTTTTAATATTGTGTGCTATCGTATTTCAACATTCATGTTGTTTTATTGCTATAACCTGCCCTGGGACCTTAGGGTGAAGGGAAGATAATACATTGTAATAATAATAATAATAATAATAATAATAATAATAATAATAATAATATAATAAATAAATAGGCATCAGAGCATCCAATAGAACGCGGCAGGACATTCACCTGAAAGATGGGGAAAATACTAGAAAACTGAGGGAAACAGGTGTCTTTAGCTGTCATTCATACACATTTTCCATTGGTTGAAAAAATATGAAGTTTTAATGCTGGAGAATTTGTCTTATCATTTGGAGAATAGTTTTGTTTACTTGCCTTGCGCTGTTTGGATCATTTCAGTTTATTGTATACAATGAACTTTTTTATCACATGGTGACAATGGCTGGTTTCTTTCTTTCTTTCTCTCTCTCTCTCTCTCTCTCTCTCTCTCTCCTACATTCATTGCATTATGTTTATGTATGATATACAGTACCTTGGGCTTTTTCTAAGGTGGATATATAAACACCTGGGTTGTATCTTTATTTATGGGATATCCATCATTACAGGGGAGCAGTCAATTCAGGACCATCTTGAAGCTGGTGCAATGCATCTTTTGATAAGGCTGCTGACACCAATAGAACTTGCAAACCCTGGTTTATTTCTGGGCAGAACTATCAGTTTTCCCACAATAAACTGACCCTATGGGGAAATCAAACTTTAAAAACTGGGGGAAAATTGTATTATGGAAAAAAATATTATCCTTAGATCAATTAGTAGATGAGAATGATTTTTATTTTTACATATGTCATCTTAATATCAAAGTATTGCTTAGTGGGAATGGCACAGTAGCAATGTTTACAATTGCAACACATGCTAACATCTTTATTGGGACTGGCAGCTTTTAAAACATCCAAGATGCTGGACATACTCAAACACTTGAATCCTTAGAGGCTAAAAAACCAGCTATTACTTTTTATAGATACTGTATTTGGTGTCTTTCCATCAATTTTTAATCAAATGCTTGCAGATAGGATTGCCAATGCTACATCCTGTATTGATAGTTATGTCCTGTATTTCAGGTTTTTTTTCTCTTTCTGACAAATTAGGGATCCTCTCCAAATGCATGTGTTTGAAAGGGTGTTCGAAACATCATGTATTGAAGCTGTGGATAACCAAACACCAATTTACATATTTATGTGTCTGTGTCAGTGTTCAAAACTCCAACTGTTTTAGGCACATTTTGTGACGGGCAATTTCATTAGTGTGAGCAGTTTCTGAGCTCTGGGCGCAGTACCCAAGATTTCATATTAAAACTACAGTGGAAGGGAAGGAGGACCTTGTTCTGCCTCCCCACTTCCATCTACTCTCTGAAAACTGGAGAAGAGAGACCCTCTTAAGAATATTAGGAGGGTGGGCAGGGGAAGGACTAGAGTAGACCATGTGAAAAATGAACATATTTTAGTTGCAGTTCATTCATTTTCAACTTTGTATGCTTGCTATTAAAAAGCACGCCTAGACATTCCGTTGTTGCGCCCACAACCTAGCTTTAAGTGCCATTTAGCTCCTCGCTTTCATATCTCCGTTTCTAACACTGGTCTGTGTGTGCACGACAAATTCCAGAGAGGCCATCCTGTTAGGCTGCAATAAACTGTAATGAGATTGCTTTGAAGCCACTTCAGTGCCAGGGGGGAGGGGGAAATCGCCCCTCAACCGCCCCACCCTGTATTTTACGAGAACAAAGGTGGCAACCCAGTTACAGAAGACCGCCCCCCTTCAAACCCTGTCAGAGTGGAGAACTCTGCCTCAGCTCCCTTCCTTTAGCGCCCCTTAGTTGTACTGTGGAGAAGCCCCTTCTGAGTTACGATAATACCCACAATACACCTCACTCACTCAAGTCGCTCTCTAGCCCGCCATCCACCCTCTAAGACCTGATTGGCTCAGACGGGGGAGGAGTCGGAGAGAGGATTGGCGAGAAGGGCCAGCCAATCCCTAGGCGCTGCCACGCCCCCGCTTCCCCTGCCATTGGCCATTTCCTCTACCTAGGCCCCGCCGAGGATTGGACTTGTGGAAATTCCCCCTCCCCAACACGCTCTCGAGCTTCAGAGAGGGGTGGGCGGGGCTGCTGTGCGTTGCGGTGCCCGCGGATTGGCCAGTGCCTCACCTGCGGGGCACCGCTATTGGCCATGCGCGTCTCCCCCTCCGCCCACTTCCATTTACCGCCCCGCCCCGTGTGTGCCGTCCGATTGGCTGTGGCTGCCCGGCCCGGTATCCGGGTAAGATGGCCGCGGTAGGAGAGTGCTCGGTCTCTGTTCCGTGGAAGTCGGTTTCCCTCACTCACGTCGAGTACCCAGAAGGTAAAGCCTCCAGCCTCCGGCGCTGCGCGGAGCCTGTTTTCTTCTCTCCGCTGTGGGTGGGCCTTTCGCCCCTACGCCCAATTCATATCCGTGAAAAAAGGCGAGGTTTGGGCTTCGGGGAGTTCCTGAGGGGATCGGGTGGGAGCTGCCAAATAGTGAGCCATTGACTAGCAGCGCTGTGAAGCCGGGCGGCGGCGCATGCGCGCTTGGGCGGGCGCTCTGCGAGATAGTGTACTTCGGAGACTGCAGTGCGCATGCGCGGCACCCTTTCTGCTTTGGATTTCTCGTCCCAAGAGCGCAGAGTTTGGGGGAGGGGGGATCACCTTTACATTTATTGTATTTATTATGGTCCCGCTTCCTAGGCCCGTGGCTTCCGATCCCTTGTTGGCACCTCCCTCTTCCTGGCCTGTTCCATCTAGATCTAGTCTGTTTTATTGGAGTTAAGTTTTCTTTTGACATGCCTCTTTGTCAGACCAATTATCAGATGCTACTTTTGCAGGATCACAGACCCATTCCTGGAGATACCCTTTTCCTAACACACTTGGAACACAGAACGCTGCCTTATGTTGGGCCAGACCTTTGTTCTTTCTAGGGCAGTGCTGTCCACACTGACGGGCAGCAGCTCTACAGGGTTTCAGGTGGGGAGGGGGGCAGAAATGTATTTTCCCCAACATTACTTTGAGATGCTGTCAGGGATTGAAGCCAAGACCTTACACATGCAAAGCAGGTGCTCCTACCACTGAGCCAAATGCCCATCCTCCAAAATAAAATAAGATATCAGTCTTTGTGCTTTTAAATAAAGGGTGGGATTCAACACAATGCTAAGGTGGTTGTTTTCACAATGCAGGGGGAGGTGCAGGGGAGGGGGAACCTAGCTAGCAGGAGTCCTTGCACTGATTTCCACTAGTGCAGTAGTTCTTAAAGGGTGTGGTGTGCCATACTGGTGTGACAGGAGACAGTGGCAAGTGTGGCAGGAAGATTCAAGGACAATCAAATAAACATCTAAACATTTCAGTGTAGAATATTATAGTATCATAATATAGCATCAAAATGTTTTTTTAGATATACAATCAGAAACAGTATCCATGCCTCTTTTCAAGAGCATTGGCTATTCATCTACCATTTTCCACAACATATTGTTGTGAACAGGGATTTTCAACTGACAGATAAGAAGCAGCAGAAAAGATAAAGGCTTCTTTGTGTTGATGAGATGAGAGTTCATTTGTCTCAAAGTAGACATAATATAAATGAGATTACTTGGCAAAAGCAAGCTCATACCTCTCATTGAATTTGTATACTGTAAATATGTAAGGTACATATTAAGAGGCTTGTTTGTAATTATATTTTGGGAATGATTTATGTTCTTATGTAGTTGTATTTTTTAATACTTTCTGGATGTCCCACGGTCAAATTATAAAGTAGTTGTGTTGTATGTTTTAATCAAGCATTGCTAGGGCTTGTTTCTTTTTGTTTTCCAATGTATTTCTTATCAATAAAAATATTGGTGTGGCATGAGCAAATTTTTATTCTGAAAGTGTGACCCAGAGAAAAAAGTTTGAGAACCACTGGAGGAGCAGAACAGAGTAGTTGAATCTGGTCCAAAGAGGTGATTGAAATAATAACTCAGATCATTGGTTGATCTAGCTCAGAACTGTCTACGCTGACTGGGATAAATTTTTGAGGGTTTCAGCCAGGGACTCTTCTCCCAGCACTAACTAAAGGTGCTGCTTTTGGGAACCTGGGACCTTCTGCATGCTAAGGATGTGCTCTGCTACTGAATTGTGTCCCTTCCAAAGAACATGCAAAGCTGTCTTATACAGAGTCAGACCCTTGATCCATCTAGCTCAGTATATTGCTCATACTGAGTGGAGGAAGTTCTCCTGATTTTGAAAGAGGGCTCATACCTGTAGAGGTACGCCATTGTGCCTGGAATTGTCTGCGTGCTAAGCATGTGCTCTGTTATGCTTTTCTTCTAGGAAGCGTGCAGGCAGGGTGCAAAAGCAGCAGTCTTTCCTGCCTCCCATCATGTGACCCTGCAGCCATTGGCATTTAGAAGCAAACAATCTCTGAACAATGGGTTTCTAAATGATCAACAGGATAAACCCTAATGGTGCAAAATTGTATTAGGGTCAGTGGCGGAGGAAGGGGGGTTCAGTGGGTGCGGGCTGCCCCGGGTGTCATCACTGAGGGGAGTGACAAAAATATGAGTTGTTTTTTTTAAAAAAGGGCTCCCGAAACCTTTTAGTTCAGTCAAGAAACATAATGAAACGTGGCTGGCACTGGGTGCCACACCATGGGGGCTGGCACTTACCACGGGGCCTGCAGCGTGCCCGAGCCACACGTCTCTTCTCCCGCAGGCTCCACACTGCCTGAAATGGCAGTGTGGGGCTTACATCTGCCCACCGCCTCTCCCTCAGCTGCCCTACAGCTGAGGAGGAGGCGGTGGAGAGACTCCACACAGCTTGTCCCGCCCCCATGGGCGGATCGCCCTGCCCTTGGCTGCAGGATGCATGCACCGTAACAGGCGCCCAAGCGGCTTGCTACGCCTCTGATTAGGGTGTTTGGTTTTTTTAAACATTTTTTCCACAGATCTTTTTCAAGCAACTAAAGACAGCATACATGAATCTTTTCCATCCTATCAATTTTGCCCTCAGAACAACTCTGCATTGTTGTTTGACTGAAACGTAATAACTGTCCCACGGTCACCCAGTGAGGCCCCAACACTCTTAACCACTGCTACAAACACCTGGATGGCTCTAGAGAGCACCTGAATAGGAACATAGGGAGCTACCTTATACCAGGTCAGATCATTGGTCCAGTATTGTCTATACCACCCTTTCTCAACCGTGGGTTCCCAGATGATATTGGACTACAACACCCATCATCCCTAACCACTAGTCCTACTATAATAATATAATATAATATTTTTTAATTTGTACCCCGCCCATCTGGCTGGGTCTCCCCAGCCACTCTGGGCGGCCTCCAACAGATATCAAAATATCACAAGTTAAAAACTTCCCTAAACAGGGCTGCCTAGCTAGGGAAGATGGGAGTTGTAGTCCAACAACCTCTGAGGACCCAAGGTTGAGAAAGCTGGTCTGTACTGACTGGAAGCTACTCTCCAGGATTTCAGGCAAGGATCTTTCACAGCCCTACCTGGGAATACTGCTGGAGATTGGACTTGGGACCTTCTGCATGCAAAGGAGACCCCACTGATTTTGTAATGTACATTTGACTGTACATTTGCTTGGTATTGCCCTGCTGATTTCAGGAGACTTATTTAAAGAATAATTTATATGGCTGTATTAGTGTGCATGTCGCTTTTCAAAACAAAGCCTAAAATATTTGTGCTTTACAAGTTCTGTGATCCATCTCTTGCTTGGCATTTAATTTTTAAACTTTAAAAGCAGCTACAGAATGCTCTGATTTTGATCAGAACTGGGATGATGAAAGGGATGTGTTAGTTAGTTTCCTTGATCTAAATCCCCTCCTCACAAAAAAACTGCTATTCGTCCTGATGAGCAAAATAAAAATACAGACAACTGTATATCCACCACCACCATGATGGGGGCATGATAGCATGTTTTTTAAGTGAATGGAAAGGGTTAAACTCAACTGCTTTAAAGTAACAAAATGACAGGATGACCAGTAACAAATCTGCATCATACACCCCAAGGGGTAGGGGGAGAAATGCCTGCCCCAAGCCACTTGCAGTCTAAACTTCCACTTTACACGTACCAGCAAAATGTACCAAAGGACAGATGGGAGTGAATGCAGTTGCAATGCCAGGGGACGCTTTGGCTCTCCTGATGTTGTCTTACTACAGTTCCCATCAGCACCAGCCACCAATGCCAGGGATTATGAGAATTATCATTCAGCAGCATCTGGAGGGCCACAGATTCCTCACACCTGACTTAGGCTATATGTGTGTTGTTGCAGCTGAGGGAAGAGGTGACTTTTGAGAAGGAGGAGGGAGGCATTCTGGGAGTGAGTGCCCGGGCATAGGAAACAGCAATGTAGGATGGGTGGGTTTTTAAGGGAGCAGGAGGAGATCATTGGGTGGCAGAGTTAGGATCAGGTTGTACGTTTGTAACTGGATCTCCCAACCTTGCTAGCCTGTGGCCTATTTATTTATTCATTTGGACTCTGAATATTTCAGTAACCCAGGGCTTTAAATTCTGACATGACTTAGTGCTGCCATTTGCTCTCTTAAGTGCCAGAGCCCAACCTTAAAATAGTGGAAAGTGCTTCTGAGAAGATTCAGAGTGCATTTCCCCCGAGTAACCAACCAAAAGAGGTCTCTTTGTGTCCAGGCTTCCATACTAGGGTGTGGTATTTCCAGGCAGACCTGCAACTTGGTATTCTTATTTTTTTTCATTTCCAGACACTAAGCACTGTGGGAGTTAGACGCATTGTGGTAATGAGGAGAGGGGGCGGGGGATCACATGTATTATTTATCTCTCTTTCTGATACTTGGCTCCCTTACCTTGTGCTTCCTGCATTAAACTGGGATTTCTTTCCGCCTGGCAAGCTGACTGTAGAGGAGTATTCTGCTGCTGAGAAAGCCCACTCAATTCCCATGATTTTGGCACAGGAGTGGGGAGAGGCAGAGCTTCTGAGTGAGAAAATGTATGGCTTTCAGGCCAGCCCAAACTCATCCTTTGATTCCCCCACGCACCCACCCGCACACGCATCCATTAACTAATGGAATTATTGGATTCAGTTTTTATAAAGACTGCGTGCTGGAAGGCAGGGCAGGAGATAAAAATCTCCAAAGCCACACCTTATGTATTCTGAAAAGCATAGTTCGGCAGTAGAGCAGCTGCTTTGCATGCAGAAGGTCCCAGGTTCAATCCCACCCTGGGAATGCTGTGATGACATGCTGCCAGCTAGTGTAAGCCATAGTGAACTAGTTGGACCAATGTTAATGCCTTGGTTGAGGCCACTTCCCAAAAGCAGGTGAGATATCGGGCTGTTCCTTATATACAAAAAAATAAATAAAAAAAATGGAAGTAAATGATCATAGGCAGCATCCTCTTCATATTTCTAACCCAGGGTATATAACGCCAGTGGGAGCCAGCTGAATGCTTCTTAATGGAAACTGCAAGAAGGGTGAGTTGCGGTTGTGCTTATGGGATTCCCATGGGGCATCTGGTTGGCCACTGTGAAAACAGGATCTTGGACTAGATGGGCCCCGGCCAGATTTAGCAGGGTTCTCATCAATGCCAGCCAGCATTGCCAGTGATCAGAAATGGCAGAGTTGCTGCCAGCAACAGCCGTCCCTTGATCCCATATCTCTAATGAACAGATTGATCAGCTGCAGATTTACCCCAGTCTGAGTAAGGAGATCCACATAGGTAAGCAGGTTTTCATGCTGTTTGCTGCATCAAGGACTACAGAATGAATTGGATGAGCACAGCTGATCCAAACTTTTTTTTTGCTTACATCATTAGGATATGCCTCCCACACCGCATCCAGTGCATTTTGCCTGCACACCCACTTAAGAGTCATGCAGCATGGATAGATAGCATCTGTGCTCTGAAAGGCATCCTGATTTATATGAGTGGTGACCCAACAAGTGATCCCGTTAACCCCCCCCCAAAAAAAATTCTTTTCCTGGATCAAAGCGAGAAATGGCTTAAGGCCAGATTTGCACCAAGATCCAATTACAAGCCTTTCTGTGAGTGGAAGTAATATGGCATGTGCTTGGCCACATCTGCTTGTTTCCTACTTGAATGCTAGTGCATGTGAGAGTAAGAGAAGTTGGTAACTGTATCTGGAGAGCTTCTGGTTTCTTCAATACTATTTCTAATTCAAGGAATAGGTCAATCAAAATAGTGAACACACAGCATGTCTGTGGTGCTTTAAAGCTCTGAGGCACTAGGCTGGCAAAGTTTGAAATAGAATCTGCCTTTTATTCAGGTAGATCAGTGATGGTGAGTCCATGACCCTCCAAATATTGTTGGACTCCCACCTTCCACCAGCCCCAGCTAATGCAACAGTCAGTCTAGGGATAATGGGGGTTGGAATTTCACATCAATTGCAGGGTCACAGGTTCCTCACTTCTGAGTTAAGAAGCAGCATTCCCTACTGTGTGTAAGAGATGGAATAAGGCCTCTTATCATGTACAGTTCTGGTCCTGGTTGCCTTGCCTCAGAAAAGGGCTACCAAAATGATCAAGTGACTCCTCTATTAAGAAATTAAACTAAAAAGTTGAGTAAGAGGAGACATGAAAGAAGTTTATAAAATCATGCATAGCATGGAGAAAGTGGACAGAGAAACCACAGGAAGGGAGAGTGCTTGAATCCCTTTTCCAGGTGTCCCACAGGCACTATGAAAACAGGTTGCTAGACTTGCTAGGCCATTGGCCTGATCCAGCAGACTCTTATGTTCTGTTAGAAGAGTCATCCTATATAATAAAGTCCCTGTGTCCCTGCGTCCAGTCCATGTGTCAGTGGATTTAGCCACTGCGCATGTCCCACACGGACGCAGGGATTGGAGCGGGCGGAGAGGGGGGCGTGTCCGAGAGGGCGGCCGTGCGCAGGCGCGTCGTCAGTTGGGTCAGTGCCGCCGCCCTCCCGGGCCGCTGAGGAGGCAACCGACCACCGCCGGGCTCGCCCTGCCCAGGCACCTCCGGGGACCTGCCGGCTTCGCCAGGGGCGCTTCGGGCCTAGCGGAGCCTCCCTCCTCAACTGGGCGAGGGGGAGACCCTCCGTGCCGCTCGCCGCCGGCCTCCCTCCGCCTGCCCCGCTTAGGAGGGAGGCTTCACTAGGCCCGAAGCCCCGCCCTCTCCCCCCGCCAACGCCGATGTCTCGGCCGGCTGCGCATTGCCGTCTCCGCCTCCTCCTCCGGCCACCGCTGCCTCAGCCCCGCTGGGCGGCCCGCCAGCGCCGGATACACACACGGGCTTCCAGCGCCGGAGAAGAGAGCGCGCGCGGCCCGGGCTCCGGATCCCGCTCCCTCCCTCCCGCCAGTTCTGAAACCGAACGCGCAGGGAGGGAGGCCGGACCGTGGACCTTTTATTAAGAAGAGGCGGCGCTGCGACTCCTCCATCTGTGCCGCGGCGGGCTGAGGGCTGCCCCGCGACTGAGGCGACCCTGCCAGGCCCACGGTGCTCCCCTGGGCCGCATCCCGGCCGGCCTCCTCGGGGCCAGTCTGCCCCATCCTCCCACTCGAGCCCGGCTGAGGGACCCTCTCCCGCTTCGCCGCCACCCGGATGGAGATGCCGCTGGAGGCGGACTCGCTCTGTGTGCTGCCAGGGTTTGACCACATATGTTCTAGCGCCCGTTATTTTAACAGGCTTCAAATCACTAGTTCCCCATAAAACGGGAAATAATGCCACTTCTTAGGCTGCGGTGAAGAACTTGTGGCCCTCAGGATGTTGTTGCACTCCAACTCCCATCTGCCCCCTAGTCAGCATGGCCAGTGGTCCAAGCATGATGGGAGTTGTAGTCCACTAACAGCTGGATGGCCACAGGGTTTAACTACCCCTGCTTTACATCATCCAAAAACTCTTTGCCTATATTAGCAATCCTAAACAGCTGCCTTGTAAGGTAAGTCAGTTTTAAGACACACAAGATTGGGATTGAGGGAGAAGGGAGTGTTCATCTTAAGGCTGCCTATGGAGTTTGTAGCTGAACAAATTCTTAGTTGACAGCTCCATCCCTTTGCCACTGAGCTACATGCCTGGGAAAGCCAGACCCCTCTTTAAGCACATCAGTTCAGATGCTGATGAACTGATAGTAGCCGAGTCAGGATGATGAAAAACTGACTTTGCACCTTCTACACCAAATCTCTGATAATTTGGGGAGTTTATTTATTTATTTGATTTATATACCAGCCTTCATCACAAGATCTCAGGGCAGTTTACAGGATAAAATACAAGGTATAAAAAAGTAAATAGTTAAAACAAAAACAGCAAAGCTATACCCACCCTTCCCACAAGCACATTTAAAAGGCTGTAGAATATTAATCAGCCCAAGGCCTGGTTGAAGAGGAACATTTTTGCCTGGCACCTAATGAAGGCACCAATCAAGCCTCCCTGGGAAGAGCATTCCACAAACGGAGCCACTGCAGAAAAGGCCCGTTCTCATGTTGCCACCCTCACATGAAGAAGGGCCTCAAATGATGAACACAGAGTCTATGACAGTTTATAGGGGGAGCGGTGGTCCTTGAAGTATTGCAGTCCTGAGCTGTTTAAGACTTTATAGGTCAGCCAGTGCAGTCAGGTCAGGATCAGTGTAATATGCTCAAAACATCTTGCCCCAGTGAGCAACTTGACCACTGAATTCTGCACCAGCTTAAACTTCCAAACCATCTTCAGAGGCAGCCCTATGTATAATGTGTTGCAGTAATCCAGCCTAGAGGTTATTAAATATTTTTTTTTGCAACCTTCCCCCTCATTAGCCATTTCCATCAGAGCTTGTTGTGCTTTCAGTCAGTCAAAACAAAACAAAAATGAATGGCTTGTAAAAGATGAAAATCCTGACATCTGAAAAAAAGAACACAAGTAAATGAGTTTAATCGCATTAATTATTATAATTTTTGAACAATCTTAAATTTAAGTATCAGAAGTGGCATTGAATTTTGTGGCTTAAGTATCTCAACTTTCACCCAAGGTTCCAGCTCTCATGCCAGTGGAGAGCCTTGAGAGTAAGTACACCTGCTGACATTTCCAAAGCCTCTCCAGAGAGGAGGGGTCTCTTGGAGGTCTCTGGGAAGCTCTGAAGGTGAGAGGTTTAGACTGCCTTCACCAACATGGTGCCATCCAGATATTTTGGACTTCCATCAGCCCTAGCCAGCAACTAAAGAATATAAGAATGTAAGAAGAACCGTGCTGGATGAGACCAAAGGCCCATCCAGCGCAAATCTTCTGGAAGTCACCAGGTTAACAAAGGCTAAGAAGTGGCTTACAGTGGATTTCTTCAGATCAAGCACCAGATCACAATCTGTGGTAAGATTCATTTAGACTGCGTACACACCGTACACCATCTCCCCCACCCCCCAAAAGAGTCCTGGGAAATTTAGTTTACCCTCCCACAAAACTACAATTCCCAGCACTCTTTACAAACTACAGTTCCTGGGATTCGTTGGAGAAAAAGCAAATGTGCTTTAAATTCATGGCATGTGCCAAACCATGATATGGCTTACATGGTTCCCCTCTCCAGCCACCTTCCCTGAGAACCCCCAGAGGCCCATCCCAAACAGCAGGTTCTGAGGGTGTAACAGCATCCCAAACCACAATTCATCTTCTCAGATGTAGCACCAAGCCACAGCTTACTGTACTGTGCAAACCAGATTCATTTGCTATATTTAGGCATAATTATTGTCCTAAGGGATAGAAACGTGTCCCTAGTGTTAACAAAAACCTGTGTTTTTTTGATGTGTTCTGCACTCAGTATGCACTTTGTAGATGGGAAGCATTGCCCCCATGTTTGTCCATATATGTGTACATAGGTTCTGCATTATGCAAACACCTAAGGGCAGGAGGCATCTATGGGGTCATCCCCCAGGATGGCAATTAGCAAGCAGAGACCTTAGGAGTGATTCTTGGGGCCAGATTCTGCCTGCAGGCCACCTGTTGTATCCTGGAGCTGCAGCGTGAATCTTCTGCTCTGGCTCGCTAAATTAATTGGTCCCTGCTGCGGAGCCATCTGCGCCAGCTTCCTTGTATGGAAATAATGGTGTGTGTCTGTGTGTTTTCACTGAGACTCATGTTCTGTTTACGCTGCTTCATGGGCAAATAAAAACCCTCTCGATCCCACGCCTGTTGTCTGGTTCTGGTGTTGAAAACATTTTTAACTAGCTCTGTAAGACCTACGGCCTGTTGTACATTCTAGAGCCCCTAGAGTAGACAGGCATGATCCATGAAAACAAAATAAAGATCATTGGTCCATCTAGCTTTGGATCCAGCTTTGTATTACCTGCACTGACTGGCAGTGGCTCCCCAGGGTTTCAAACAGTCTCTCTGTTGAATATTGAGATGCTGTTGAATATTGAACCCAGGACCTTCTGCATGCAAAGCATGAGTTTTAAGATATAGATATGTCTCTTCCCCTAAAAATAAAAGTATCCTGATGATTATGGATAAAAGGGATTTTTGTGTGTCAGAGGGGGGCATAGGAATATAAGAATGGACATAGGAAGTTGCCATATACCATGTCAGACCATTCGTCCATCTAGCTCAGTATTGTCTACACCAGGGGTAGGCAACCTTCGGCTCCCAGATGTTTTGGGACTACAACTCCCATGATCCCTAGCTAACAGGACCAGTGGTCAGGGATGATGGGAGTTGTAGTCCCAAAACATCTGGGAGCCGAAGGTTGCCTACCCCTGGTCTACACTTACTGGCAGCACCTCTCCAAATGTTTCAGGCAGGGAGTCTCTCCAGCCTTACCTGGGTGTGCTTCAGGTTGGTTCTCTACTGCTCAGCTGCAGCTCTTCCCTGTACAGCACTTTCAGAAACTTTATTTGCTTTCCAGCAAGCACATGTTGGCATGTGAACAAGCCAAATGTAACAGCCACCCCCAACAGGCCACTTGTCAGCATCAAAAGGACGAACAGAGAGCATGATGTAATAGATATCCTTAAAATATCAAATTACTTTGTTTGAGTCCACAATGCATTTGATGACATGCCTGGGTTTACCTTCCAGTGTGTTTGCTGCTGATGTTCAAACTTGGACCACTCCTCACAAATTAAAAAAAAAGCAGAGGTGAGAGGGTGGCCATTAGAAAGTCTAGTGCAGTTGGACAGCCCCCCCTCCAATGATTTGGACAACAACTCACATCAGCCCCAGGCTCGCATTAGTTGAGTGGTAAGCTGTCAAAACTGTAATTGTGAGCATCTTCCTGGGTCAGCCTTCACCAACCAGGTGCCCTCCATATTATAAGACTGCTGCTGGGAGAATGGCTGTGCTGGCTGGGGATGATGAGCCAATGGCTTCAAGTTACAAGAAAGGAGATTCCAACTAAACATCAGGAATAACTTTCTGACAGTTGGGCCAGATGACCTGTTGGGGTACTTTCAATTCTACAGTTCTGTGATTCTATGAACGTACGAAAACAGTTATTTCCTGGGGAGAAATAAAGCACTAGGCAATTTCCCCCAAAATTTTCCATCCTTGGCCAACCTGGAACCCTTCAGATTTTTGTACTACAACTCATAGACTCATAGAATAGAGTTGAAAAGGGACCCTGACGGTCATCTGGTCCAACCCCATGCAATGCAGAAATCTCAACTAAAGCATCCATGATAGATGGCCATCCCACCTCTGCTTAAAAACTTCCAATGAAGGAGTGTCCAACACCTGTCAAACATCTCTTACTGTCAGAAAGTTCTTAATGTTTAGTAATCTCCTTTCTTGTCATTTGTTCATTAGTAGCAACAAACATGTTGTTTGCAAATGAAACATCAGGCCAGGCTTGGCAAATTTCAAAGTTTTTAGTTTTGTTTACCAAATGCTGATAAAATAAAACATCCTAAATTAGTTTATTCTCTAGGAGAGGGATGGGGAACATCTGTGGCTCTCCATATGTCATTGGAGCCCAATTCCCTGACTAGGTAAAATTCACTTTCATTGCTCCACCCACTTTTGCCTCTGGCCCCGCCCAACGCTGGAATATGGCCTTCAGAAGGTTGCACAGAAGAGAATGTGTCATTCAAACTGAAAAAGGCTCCCCATCCCTATGGTTTAGACCAGAGCTTTCCAAACTTTTCATGTGGTGCCACGCTTCTTAGACATGCATAATCTTGCAACACAGTAATTCAGTTTTACTAGCAAACCGGAGGTTAAACTAACCCCTTTCCGGCCCCAGGAGGAGCATGGGGAGCGTTCACGTGAGATACCTACACACTGCAGCCAGCACACTAATGTGTCACAACACACAGTTTGGAAAGCTCTGGTTTACACAATACTGAACAAGATGGACCAATGGTGTCATGCTGTACTGGACAGCTTCTGCTATTCCTTTGATGCATTTAAGAGGTGTGTTTCTACTCAAAAGTAGTTCCCATTGAGTTTAGGTGGACCTAACTTCCAGGTACTTGTGTGAGTATATCTCAAAGGTGCAGAAAATTTGGCACTCCAGATGTCATTCAACTCCCAACTCACATCAGCCCCAGCCAGCAATGGCCAACAGTTGGGGATGTTGGGAGTTGTAGTCCACCATCATCTGGAGGGTAATAGATTCCTCATTACTGGTGTATAAGATTGCAGCTACAGCAATCTTCATGTGTGAGCCAAGCTTTAGTATCTTTACAGCAGCCTTGTAAGGCAGGCCAGCTTTGCAGTTTTTATGTTGCAAGCAGGCGACAAGGTGGAGGGAGGCTGATGATGTGAAGGGGGAGAGGACGGCTTTCAAGGCCTCCCCAAAAGCCTATTGCCAGGGCAAGTTTCAAACCGGCAGCCTTGTGTTCCGCTGTGAATGGAAAGCTTTGTACTGATGACCCTGAAATCATTGCCCTTTAAAGCAACTGATATCCCGTACCAAGTTATCATGCAACCAAATGTTTTGCCACAAGCAGACATCCAACAGGAAACGGTGGCGGCTGGGTGTCTGGGTAAGAAGGATGTGGTTTGGGTGCTGTTCATCTATAGGCTACGTTTTTCATATTTAGACTACGCTGCTGCGGTAAACCTCATAGTTTCCTCTGGAGTTGGAAGGAACCTGTGCATTAGTGCTCCCTCTCTTTTGTTCTTTTTCGCTCCTTTTTAATTGCCTTATTCATAAAGTACAATGTTACTAAGTTTTTAATCCTTGCAGCATCCCTGTGAGGTAGGTCAGGCGGAGGGAATAAAGTACTGGTGCAAAGTCACCTAAGGAGCTTCAAGTCTTGTGTGGGGATTTGAACTCAAGTCCCCCGTAGTTCAGGTCCAACACAGCCAGGGTCCTTGGGCCTTTCTCCCCTCAAAGCACAACTCCTATTACATAGTTGTCTACAGACTGTTAAACTTAGTGACCTGTAGCGCACCTTCTTGCGGCTAGTTCCATAAGTTGCACACATACTTGAAAGTAAAAAAACAACAACCCTTTACAGCCAGGCAAGATTACCTTTTGGGCAAGATTTATCTCTTTTTGTCTACTACCCCAGGTGACTTCACCGGATTTATTCTCGCCCAAGCAAGCCTGAGCCCAATTTTCATCATATTCGGCTTCATCACACTGATCGTTTTCAAGAGAGAGCTTCACACGGTGAGTCCTGCTCCTGCTTCTCTGCCTGCCCCCCAACAAAAATCTGGGTCTAGCCTTTATGTTCCTGAACTCACATCTCCTGCTGGGACCTGGTAGCACCCGCTTTCCTTTCTCTCATTTCCCCTTTCCTGAAATTGTCCCCATCACTCCCTTCACCTTGACCATTCCATGACTTTCCTTTCTCTTACATCTGTAACTATAATTATTATTAATTCAATTTCTTACGTGACTGTCACCATCAGGTCCCAAGATGGGTTGCAGAAGTTTAACATTCGGAATGAAAAACAGTTTAAAACAAAATTACAGGCACAGGAATTGGGTGGGTCCTGAAAATATGCCTCTGAATTGTCAAAGGCCACATTGAAGAGGCTCACCTTCAGCATGTAACAGAAACTGTATTGTGACTGTGCCAGAAGCACCTCTGCAGGGAAGGAGTTCCACAGTTTAGGGGCTGCCACAGACAAGGCCCTCTCCTGGGCTGCCAAGAGGGTGGTGGAACTACCAAGAGGGCCTCCTCTGCCAATCTCAACACCCTAGAGGCAATCTAGGGAAAGAGGTGGTATTGACAATACCTTGTCAGTTGTGTCCAGTAACTGAATAGAATAATAGAATTGTAGAGTTGGAAGAGACCCATGGGTCATCTAGTCCAGTTCCTGTCGTGCTGGAATCTCAATAAAGCATAATCCATGACAGATGGCCACTCAACTTTTGCTTTAAAACCTCTAAGGAAGGAGAGTCCACCACCTTCCGAGGGAGTCTGTTCCACAGTTGACTCTTCCTGACAGAAAATTCTTCCTGATGTTTAATCGGATTGTCCTTTCTTGTAATTTGAATCTATTGGTTCAGGTCTTACCCTCCAGAAGAGAAGACAAGCATGCTCTATCTTCCATGGGACAGCCCTTTAGATATTTGAAGATAGCTATCATATCTCCTCTCAGTCTCCTCTTTCCCAAGCTAAACATACCCAGATCCTTCAGCCATTCTTCATAAGACTTGGTTTCTAGGGCCTTGATCATCTTGGTTGCCCTCCTCTGCGCTCATTCCAGCTTAACATGACCTTCTCCCTGCAACTGTTGGCTACTCATGTATACATCAGGGATTTCCTTTGTGATTTTCTCTTTCTTCCATTTCTTATACATTCCCTTCTTAAATATCAGCTCATCTGTAAGTTTCATCACCAGTTTCTTTAAATGCCTCCCACTTTTCTTTTTTGTTGGAATTGTCTTCATAGATGAGTTCCAGAAGGATAGATGCCTTCAGTTCTATTGCAGCTAAAAGAGCCAAGACCCTTTGACACTATGAAGCTGGGGTGGAAAAACCCCAGCTTTGGGAGCCACACCTCTCCTCAATTTTTCAAAGCCTGACTGGAATGTTTTCTTGAATGTGATGATGCCTCTTGCTTGCCTAGGTAGAGATATATATACTGTACGGGCTTTGGCTTTTTGCCCCTGCCACTTCTGCTTCTGGCCCCACCCACCACTGGCATGTGCCCTTGAAAGGATGCTTGCGAGGCAATGTGACCCTCAGGCTGAGAAAGGTCCCCCACTCCCGCCTTGAAGATCCTACGCTAACAGATGCTTGGAGTAGGTACCTCTTTGGGTAGGGGATTGTCAGGTCTGGAGTCAGATGCAGGTCAGCATGAAGAAGCAGAGTCAGTTGTCAGTGAAGTTAACTCTTTATGCAAAGAACAAATATGTAACTCAGCAACACTTCCCAGTCTTCCCGTATAGAGCAGTTGCCAGGGCTGAAGGTGCCTGCCTTCTACCCCTCCTAAGACGACTGCTTTCCCAGATGTTTCCCAAGAAGTCTCAAACAGTGCCTGAGCACCTCTGGTCCCTGTTCTGCCCTCCTCGTTATCCTGTGCATTCTTGGAGATCATCGGGGAGAGGAGCTTGTCCTAGCAGGAGGGAGATTCTCTGGATTCTTCAGCAGTCCCCTTGACACTCCTTTCCTTCTGCCTCAGCCTCAGAGTCTGAACCTCTCCCTGTCACAGGTTCCTTCTGCTCTCTGAACTCTGTTGTCCCTTCAGTATCCAGTACTCCCTCCCCATCTCCCCCCTCTGATGTCTCCTCAGTGTCCCACCACCAGTCCCCGGGATCTGAGCCTTCCTTCTCTGGGATTTCCCTTGGGGCTTCCCCAGCTGGTGCCTCCCACCACTCCTCTTCATCCAGCTAGTCCCTGACAGTATCTAAATTCTGAGTTACAGAGAGGAGGAGGAAGAGGAGGAGGGAAGAAACTTCAACCTGTGTTTTTTACAGAGTGAGGCCAAAGGTTCGAGCAGTGCAAGAGAGAGAGCCATAGGTATGTTGCCATCCAGTGGGCAGCCAGTCAACCTGGAGCGCCACCTTTATAGCAGCTAGTGGTGAATAGTCATAGCTATCCATAACCATCAATTGTCTAAATAGAGCCAATGAGCTATCAGTACGTATGTTGCAGCAACATGGCAAGCCAACGGAATAAGAGCAAGAACCAGCTTACACGTTTGTGCATGCGTGATCTGGTCCTGGCTGTCGGCCAGAAGTGAGGAACAGGCATAACAAGAACGATTGTAGAAACCAGGGACAGGGAACTTTTGTCCCTCCAGATTTTGTTATTGAGCTCCCAACTCCTATCAGCATGGATCTCATTGTTCCTTGGCACAAGCAGGACTTGCTCTCTGTGCCCATCAACCAATCAAATGCTGACAGCCAACCCTAGTGGGATTGGGAGTCATTAATTCCAGTGGGTTTGCTTTGAATAGGACAAACATTGGATACAGCAGAAGGTTTCTGAAGGGCTCCCTGTTCTATATGTGCCTGCTCACCTTCGGAGGTCATCATCTTTAGTTTCCCCTGGCTTTGAAGGTTGGGCAGGTGGTGAGAGGGTTTCTTTTCCTGTGTTGGTGCTCTGGTTGCAGAGTCCCAGGGACATTGGCTACCTTGGTGAGTCTCAGGTGCAAGGTTAAAAACAGTTTGATGCCTTTGGGAGTTGTTTATTGGCCAAGAGAACATGTCAAAAGAAACCTTGATGGGACTTTGGGGCATATTAAATGAAATTAATATTCACAAATCATATCATATCAATCATTCATATCATTCAGTCAAATCATAGCATATCATTCTATCATATGTCATATCATTCAGTCATAGCATATCACATATCATATAATTGAATCAACCAAATGTTTAGAATTCATTGCATTTCCAATTTAACCACTTGCAGTTAGAGAAATATGCAGTTCACCCTTTGAAGTCACATTAGCTGAATATTTGAGAATGCAGAGATCACTTTGCATCAACATTCAGAATCGATGAAAGGTAGATAGCCGTGTTGGTCTGTCATTGATTCAGAATCGAGTTATGTTTGAGAATTTTGACAGAGGTTTTGGGAGGGGGGGGCTCACATTTTTTTGTTTCACCTTTAGAAATCCCAAAAGCAGGAAGATATTTGCCCATCTATTTCACGAGAATTTTTTTTAACAACAACAACAACAACAAACACGCACGCACGCACACACACACACACACACACACACACACACACACACAACCAGTTGCAGCTGAACTTTGCTCTGTCTTTATATATGATGTTTTTATGTTATTTAATCAAATTATTTGGTATTGGACTGCATTATGATGCTTATAGAGCCTATTTTAAATGAGAAGTAGCCTAATGAATTAGATTTTTGGCTTTTAATGGAAAGGTGAGATGAAAATCCTTTCTAAATCCCTAGAAGAGCCAATCTAAACAATCACTTGTTCTGAAAAATCACACATCCCTTTTTGTCCTTTTGCAGATTTCTTTCTTGGGGGGCCTCTTGCTCAATGAAGGTGTGAATTGGCTAATAAAGAATATTATCCAGGAGCCTCGCCCTTGTGCAGGTGGAGTATTGCTGGCAGAGAAAGGGCACAGCTGGCTACAGACTTGGGCATTGTTAATGAGGGTAGCAGTTCTCATCCACTGCCTTTGCTTATAGAATGATAAAAATAACTCTACATTTTGTTTTTGGTTTTTTAAAAAAAGTTTATATTTTTCACATTACAATCAACAGAAAAATTCAATAATGAAAGCAGCCAGCTAACAACCAGCTGACTGGGAAACTTTGAGAAAAACCATTGGTGCGGCTTGCAGATAGCAACACATCAATCACCAAAGCAAACTTTATCATAGAATGAAATGCTGCTGCTTCTTCTCTTCCATCAGACTGCATTGAATGTGTCATCCATCTTCCCTGTAGTAACAGAGTATAAAAGTGGATATATTTCCAAATAACTCTACATTTTTATTTATTCATTTATTTACTGTATTTAATAAGATTTATAAACTACTTGTCTTGTTAACAAACACACCTCAAAGTGGCCTAAAAAGAGATGAAACAGTAGAATCATAAGAATTAGTATAATAATTTAAGACAAGTTTTATATATGATTTTATATATAAAATCAAAACGTGCATTGACTTTCTAAATATCTGGGTAGGCTTGTCTAAACAAAAATAGAGCTGCTGCCAAAAAAAGTACAGTGAAGGAGCCTGCCTGATATCTCCAGGCAGGGAGTTCCAAAGTGTGGGCGCTGCCACGTTAAAAGATTGAATTCTTACAAATGCAGAATAGGTCTTATGCGGTGCCTGTAACAGTGACAGTTCTGCTGATCATTTTTAACTGTTCAGGTTGCTTTAGTGCAAAGCGTCTTTACCGTTTCAACTGCTTTGGGGGCAGCTGGGAGAGCACTTCCTTCAAGGGGTTGGGGGTTTCTATAGCCAGCAGCTAAGAGGTAGCATCTTCCTCCACATCCTCTGGCAACATTTAACCCAAACATATACTCTTGGGGAGTTGGGCCCTTCTTGATCGCAGGGGAGGACAGCCAAGCAATGCTCCTACAGTCCAACTAAAAGTTGTGCTTCTTCTTCCTCCTCCTCAGAAATCCACACATCGGTTTTTTCCAAGTACGCGATGCCTTCCAGCCATTCCCAGTTCATCTGGTTCTTCTCCATTTATTCTTTTCTCTTCCTCTATTTCAGGTGAATAATCCCTTTTCCTTTTGATGATGGTGGACAGGGTGTTCCAGCCTTGCTTTTAAGCTTGCGTACAGCTCGGAAAAGGGGGCTCCATTTACAGCGGCCTCTTCCTTTTTCCATTCAGTTAGATCAGCCTCCCTTTGTCCCTGACCACTGGCCATGCTGGCTGCAAGGACTGATGTGAGTTGGGAGTCTCCACAGTATCTGGAGAGCTGCAAGTTTCCCATCCCTGATCTAAGAAGAGGCACCCTCCTTCCTCTCATGAGGGAATGTCGCTTCTACATAGAGGCATCCTTCCATCTCTTGCATGCAGCCAGGAATGCTGCTTCTCAGATCAAGGATATGGAACCTGCAGCCCTTCAGATGTTGGATTATAGCTTCCATCATCCCTCACCATTGGTTTCGCTAGCTAGGGATGATGGGAGTTGGAATGGCATTGTAAAAGCAACAAAAAGCTGGATTTATGGTGTGAAATCAGTATGTTTTAAATGAACAAGGGGAATCTTTGTGAAGCTTTAAGTAGATTATTTTTATTTTTACTCTGCCTTTGATTAATGTGTTTTAAGAAATTGATACAGCAAGCACAGAGTCTCTGCTGACTTTTTTTTTTGGGGGGGGGAATTCATCAAAGTCAAGTTTCTAGTCCTTAAAGAGGTGAGAGAATCTTGAAACACATTAAGGTACCGGTGTATCTGTATGATGTATGCACTTGCCACACAGGCACACATTGAGATCTTAGACATTTACCTTAAGGTGCCATTTTACATGTAAAAATAAAAGATATTTATATGTGAACAGGCCCTGAAACTTAGGATTTTTTTTTTCTGTGTTGCATAAAATCAAGTATCAGGTTCCATGTGGGTTTTTTTAAATGAAGGATGCAGGGCGGGGGTGTGATAAGCTTTTTCTTTTTTTAAAGTGCAAGCTCTAAAGTATCTGTGTGGGCCTGAGCTTGCTGCATTGTGATTTTGATGCCTTGCTTGTTTAGTGAGAGGTCATTTCAGTTAAATATTTTTGTCTCCCAGAATGCATCAAACGAACAATGCAAGGTTCCTTGACTTATTGTGGAGACATGTCCTCTCCATCTGCCTCTTAACCGTGGCCTTTATCGTCTCCTATAGTAGGTAGGTCAGTTCCATTTTCTTGGATGCTTTCTTGGGGCAGCGCTTGGTTTTGCTATTGGGACTGATGCATTCATTATTAATGGTTTAAAAGCTTCAGTTGTTCCTGGAATCAATGCAAGAACTCTTTATTCAAACAAATGTTTCAGTAAATATGCATCAGGGTATTTTGATGGTGGGTGGGTGGCTTTTTAAAATTATATTTATTTCTGATCTCTTCTCTTAGTATGAGAAAAGCCCTGCTGGATCAAGCCAATAGCACATCTTGTAGACCTTTTGCCTGACATTGCTACGCTGTACATCTTTCTCTTGCTGTCCATCATTGGTGGATGCTAGAAGGGCAGAGAAATGCTCAGCATTGCAACATCAGGACAAATTATCCTCTGTGTGGTAAAGGAGGAGAGGGGCAGGAGCTGAAGACTGGACTCCCATTTTTGGCCTCTGTTCCAAAGTGCAATTCCACTTTGAGTAAGCAGTGAAATGCCCATTTTAAAAAAAAATGTATTTTTTCCATTAACTATTCAACTTGGGTCCAGCCCAGACTGCACAAGTCAATCCCATTGTTTGGTCATCAGTGCTGTTCCTCAAACTCAAATGCTCTCTTTTCCTGCTCTGCTGGTGCGCTCCCAGCTCTCTTCTCCACTTCCTGTTTAGCAGTGACCATAGTTTTGTCTACAAAGTGATTTGAACTGTGACTTTCCATTTCCAGTTTGGAGGCAAGCTGTGGTTAGTGGTAGCCACTATTGGCCTCATTCATGTACCACATCAAGCTGTATGATTAACCATGAACCAGGGTGGGAAGGTGGCCCTGATAGCCAAGCAATGAATTGGCTGTCCTTGGGGGGAAAGTGGGGATAGGTGAGGGGTAAACAGGGTCTTTGTGAGCTTCCCTCTTTTAAGAAAAGGTGACGATGGTGCTGTAACCAACTCTCTAGCATGCTCTCTTCTTGATATGCTTTCATTCTGTTGCAAAACACACAGGGTCTATCTGATGTACCACACCTGGAGCCAAGTTGTATATGGAGGGATTGTGGGGAGCATCATGGCGATAGTTTGGTTTGCATTCACACAGGAGATCTTAACACCATTGTTCCCAAGGATAGCTGCATGGTAAGTCCCCCTTATTTGTTCTTCCCTCCCCCCTCACCTGAGACCAAACTGCTGCTCTGGAATCTTTCTAAATTGAAAGGCAGGTCAGAAATCCTTTGAGTTTTATTGGGCAATTAAACCATCAACTATCCCAAGTGTATCAAATGCTTTCATTCAGAATCTGTCTTTTTTTGCTACGTTGATTCACTTACAAGTATTAACAGACTTTACCTTTCCACTTCTTTCAGGCCATTATCAGAGTCTTTCTTAATCAGAGATACCAGTCTCATCCCAAATATATTATGGTTCGAGTACACAGTGACCAGAGCAGAAGCCAGGTGAGGATTTCATGCACGATTGGAGTTGGGAAGGGTGCTGCTGAGAGGAGATCATTATTACCTTCTGAGAGATTCTGAACACCCTGAACAAGCTACAGCTCCCAGAATTATTTGGGGAAACCATGACTTTTGGAGTATCATTGCACTTTAAAAGTATGATGTGGGTGTGGTTGTTCTATAGAAATCTCTTCCCTTCTTGAGTTACTGGATTTTATTATTGACTCCTTGGTTGCAGGCTGGACTCTTTCCAGCTGGGAGGTGCTGGGGACTGAACCTATGGCCTTCTGCACACAAAGTGCATGCTCTGCCCACTGAAATCAAAAGCCTGGGCAGGGCTCAAAAAGCACCTTGATAAGATTTGAACCCACTTCCTTTTTAAATTGCAGGAACCGACAGCGCAAGCTGGGTACAAAGCTCCAGTGAATATGGAAGGGAGATGTTAGGAACTGGACTGCACGAATTCTGTAAGACAAAAAATAAAAATAAAAATAAAAAAAGCAAGGGCCAGCCTTAGAGAGAGAGAAAGAGACCTTTACAGAGCTGGAAGTGAAAGAAGGAGCCTGTTAAGAGATGGACCAAAAGGAACGGAGGCAGGGACCACCACACCCTGAAGACCAGAGGCCTTTTCCAGCTAGCCGGATCCACACTCTGCTGCATGCCGAGGACCATTCAGGAACCAGCGACCCATTTATATACCGCAGCTGCACAGCATCTGACCGGGAGGGTGGGAACAACCCCTTCCCCTCACTCGGCCATTGCACGTCTCTTGCGCAGACTCCGCTGATGCAAACAGAATTGCTGGAGGGAGAGAACTCCAATGCGCCTTCTCTCCCCCCTCCCCCCACCTGTCCCTTCATTTCAGCAGGGCCTGCGCAAGACACCCTTTTGGGTTGGTTTTACCTGTGAATTTTGAAAAGTCTGAAACAGGGAAAGGGGGGTGGTATACTTAGCGTTTTGTCAGTGGGTGGGGGAGTCAAAATATTATATGTCTGTGACTCCCCCCACAAATTGATTTCCCCTTTTGCAGCATGCAATGTACACACTATTTATTATTCCTTTTAAAATAAAAAATGAATTGTTTGCAAAAAAAGGGGGGAGGGGAGGGGACCCTGTGATCAAGTGTTTTGGAAGGCAGCTGATTCATCTCCCTTTGGCAGGAGTTGAGAAACGTGGATCACTGGAGCGGAAAACGGGGGGAGCCTTCTTTCTGTTAGTTTAAAACTTTATCATGACTGTTCAGGGGCATCTGGGCCAATCCCAACTGCACTTTGTATTGATTTTAAGAAAACTACACTAGTGATGTTTCTGCACTGTGTCAGCACAATACAAAAACTCAATAGTAGGGCTGGGTGATATATCAGTATGTCATCCAAAATGATGACATTTTGAAGTTTGAAGTCCATATCGTGATATTGGGTTCATAATTTTTGACCTGGCAATATATCACGAATTATGATGTGTTAGGGCTGAGTGATATGTCAACCAAAACAGCTTTGAAGTCTATATCGTGATATTGGTTTCATAATTTTTGACCTGGCAATATATTGCAAATCATGATGTGTGTTTGTTCGCTATGCAAAAATCACAATGCGGGGAAAACCGTGAAGCCAGTCAATGCCTCTACATGCATTCATCCTTATTGCAGACATCGTGATATATCAGTATATTGCGATGTTTAGCTGGCGATATATCATGATGTTTAAAACCAGGTATCACCCAGCCCTACTCAATACTATCTTTTTATTATTATTCAGATACCTGTACAAATTGTTTTGTTTAGAGCCAACTTCACCAGTGACCCTATATTTTTCTCTTTCTTCCTTCCTTTATACTTTCTACCCTAATCCTTTTTTCCTTCCCCAAAATACTGCTGCAGACTTTCTTACTGGTAGTTTAAAATGCAAAAGAAAGAAGCTAAAAGAAAGCATCATCAAGGCATCACTCATTCCCTTGGTGGTTTCAAATTTATCCCCAAGTTGCCCCCCAACTTTTAAATACTCAATAAAATGTTTTTATGGTCGTTTTTTGGTTGCCAAGTGTGTTTGTTTGAAAAGTGTAGCTATATGGGGAGACCTCTCCTCCACATTGTTAGAAACCTGAGGACATCTGCCTTGCCCACAGGTTTGCCTCAAACCCATCAAAATATGCATCCAGCTATATATACAGCCAGCCATGATCCAAACAAACATCACAATTACTTCCCCTTTGAAATCAATGAGCCTTCAGGGAGTTGAGCACACCCGATTTGCATTGCTTTCGACACAACGTAGGCTGAAATGCTGTGTTCCTTACCTAGGAGTATGTCACATGAAACTCATTGGGATTTAGGATATGTGCTGCTGATTGCAGGATTATGTACCCAGTATATTGCTTCCAACCGAATTAACTTTAGGTGGATTACATGCCTAGAGATATCTACTCTGATGCACAGGAGCCTGTTTCTGGATTGGAGCGAAAATATATGGGGCTAAAAGAATCCCCATGATGACCTCTCTTGGTGTCCACAAAACCTCTGCACACTCCCCACCCACTTTGGCCTCCTTTCAGAAGAGAGCAACAACAACCTTAAACAAGTACATAGAGGTGAGAGGGGGCCATGAAAATGACACTGCTCTTTCCTACTTTCCTTTTCAATTGTTCAACTTTTCAAGACTAAGATAAAGACCAGAGCTTCTAATCTCAGTCTTGAAAAAAAAATCCATAGAAGTGAGAGAAAGGTCGTTTCCAACTTCCTCTGTCAACTTTATGGACTTTGGCACCCTGGGCTGCAAAGCAGAAAAAGCACCCTATACACAGTACATGTTTAAAAACACAGAAAAGGGTCAGTTTGAGGAACAGATCTGATACAATGGGGCAGAAGGCGAGTGAAAAAACCCAGTGGTGAGAGGGGAATAGAGTGGCTGATGGTTCCTGGAAAGAGCTACTTCTGTCAGCCAGCACAGAGAGGAGGAAGCTAGCTTTCTTTGTATCTAATAATGTATCTACAATCTAAGTATTCACAGTAATAATGTTTCACTTTCTTGCTATGCACAAGTGAGGAAAATACACAATCTTCAGTACCAGTATGCAGAAACAAACAGCTTAAAATTTCAGTTTTAATTGGGTTAAGTTTACACACAATACCAGTGAGCGTTTTTAGGCCCATCCATACATATATTACAATTTACAAGCAGATCATGCAAACATTCATCAGAAGCATTATAAAATTACATGCACCAAAGATTCTGTAGTGCTTTGAAAGAGCATTCCGGTATGCTAGAAGCTACTGCTGAACAGCTTGGGCAATGAAGATTTTATCTTTTTAATGCCATAAATGATAGGTAACCAGCATACATTGGCAGTTCAAAATGTAATTGTTTAGCTCTTGAGAGCTCAAAGTACATCTCGACAATCCTTAGAAACAAACCACCTATCAGGTAGGCCTGTACTAACATTGCAGGGGCATTCACGGCTAAGGTAACATTCGAACCCTAGACTTCTCTGTTCATGCTTTCAATAATTTTACACGGAACACTGATGTATAAATATCAGGGTTGGTTTAAAATATAACACAACAATCTAGGCACTGTAAGCTTCAAAGAAGTGATGAGGTTAAAACCATTAAAACCACAAACATACCAAATACAATTTAAAAAGGGAAACACATGGCAACATGTAAACAGTCCTACTGGTACATTCAGATTATTTTTAACACAATCTCCCTTTGTCCCTAGGAGTGGGCAATATAAGGCACTTGTAAAACAGGATTTCCTTTCATCTCTACCTCCATAAAAGCCAGTGGCTAGTCGTCATGACTGCCAAGATACCTTCTGAACACGACAGCAGAAAATGGTATTCTATAAGGGAAACAACCCAGATCTCTTTGGCACAAATCCAATACAGACTTGAGTGGGCTTAAGCCTTTAAGAGCACAACTCTGTGCTGCTGTCTCTAATGTTTCTCTTCTCATGCCCAAAGTGTTAGGAATTTATTCAGAACTTGGCATATGGCCTGTGTTCGGCCTTGCTGTTTTGCCTTTAAAAACAGGGATGGGCAACCTGGAAGTGCCCCCCCCCCAGATGCTGGACTTTCAACTCCCATCACCCCTGGCCATGCTGGCCGGGCCTGATGGGAGTCCAAAAACACCCAAAGGGTCACAGGTTCCTCATGCCTGTTCTAAAAATCTTACCAAGGCAAAAAGTTTGGTGCCAATTCCACACCTGAGCCAGATTTGAGAGATCAAGGAACAACCACAAAAGTCATTGCAGCAATTACAAATTTAACATGTTTATTTTGGCATAAGCTTCCTGGACCACACCGTTTCATCAGATGCAGGGGAAGACTGAACTGGCAAGCAGGTGCTTGCAGTTTGTGTGCAAATGGGTACATAATACTCGCTAACTTGCATCTTCTACAGTTGAAATGGACCACAGCCCACAAAAATCTCTTATTATAATGAAACTTCTTAGTCTCTAAGGTGCTATGAGTCATGTGGAGGGCTGCATGTTTCCCAGCCCTGAGCCATGGTATCAAGAGTTTCCGAAAAGAGAGAGAGGCTAGAACAGGGTGGTTGGAGAGCCCCCCCCCCGACACATTCTTACTTCTAACCAGGCTCCATCCTTTCTCTCCCACTACTCGACTTCTCACCAGTTTCTCGCAGATTTTCCAAGACCCATCAAATTCTTTAGACTGCTTGATGTTCACATACTTCTGTGTCAGGTGGGGTGGGGTGTCAGAAATCTACAGTGAAATGGGCCAGAACACCTACTTCAACAACAAAGAGTGCTTTATTATCAAACAATAAAATGGGTGGATCTGCAGGGGATAGAAACCTGTTGAAGCAGGGGGTGCTCCCATCCTGATGGATTCCCAAAACACACAAGGATATTAAAAACCAACCAAACATAAAACGGAGATCTGAGCTGTGGATGGTGTTGAGGGTATAGAAAACAGATAAAGTTACACTGCAATTATCCCCTCTCCAAGCTAGCAGCCAAGTGGAAAGGTGACCATATTTCCTTGGCTTGAGAAGTTGATCATAAAGCAAACCACCCCAAGCACACAGGATTGGCAGAGAACTGCTGGACCGTACTGGGGGGCTGGACTAGATGATCCTTCCAACTATAATTCTATGAAGAGGCCATGAGGAAACGTAGCTGGTGACAGATCCAGAGGCGGCCTCTAGTTAATTTCAGTTCCTTCTCAGTGTCTACAACAGTGGGTGTCAACCTGGTCCCTACCGCCCACTGGTGGGTGTTTCAGGATTCTAGGTGGGCGGAAGGGGGTTCTACAGCACAAGCTGAATCCTCCTTCCATGGAGCACTGGTGGGCAGTAAGGAAATTTTACCATCAAGGAGGATGCATTAGTGGGTGGTAGGTATAAAAAGGTTAACTACCCCTGGTCTACAGGGAAGCAGGAATTCCCCACCTGCCCTGTGGACTTGTTTGAGGTGGGAAGCAGGCTGCCATTCCTATATTCTTGTTTTCACAGCAAAAACAAAACGCAGGTATGACAAGAAGAAAAACCTATCCCCCCAATTCTGGGGAAGCAATAAGGCACTTCATGATCACAGGAGAAAGTCTGTCTGTTCTAAGCTCCTTTTTTAAAACAACAACAACAACCAGATGTATTTTTATTTTAGCTTAGTTTGTTTGTTTTTTGGCCTAGCAATCCTAGAACCACAAACAGGCCTTGCTCCATGGAGATCTGGGATGTAAAACACTCCCTGCAGCTGAAGCCTTAGTGCAACGGTCTGGACTTTGGAGCCTCCAAGGCTTTAAACCGCAACTCCCCCCACCTTTAAAGTTTAGACTTGGGGTTCGATTTGAGGAGCAGCTGCATGTCCAAGAGGGCCTTCTCCAGGTAATGTGCCATCCGGGCTGCATTCGTTTCGGCACAGCTGTTGAAGGCCGAGATGGCAAAGTTGATGTGTTCGTCCATGGGGTTGTAGCAGATCCCATAGCCGTCGGGGACCACTGGGCCGAAACACATTACACAGTCAGTCTTCGCGGGGACCTACAGGGGAGGAGGAGGAGACGTATTTATTTGTATCAGTGGTCCCCAGGCTCTTTCAGGACACCACCCCGCTTGGTTCCACCAAAAACACCCATCCCCAATAAAAAGCACTATTTAGAATAGCGGCCTGCACAACCCACGAAAGAAGATGATAACACAGTAAAATTCAAAACAGTAACAATTAGCTGCACTTTTATTCAAAATCCAACTAAAGCTATTTAGTTTAATTCAACAAGTCCACATGTCCCTCCCCTCCTTGATTAGTCCGGTGAGCTGCTGTTTACCTGGCTGGTGGAGAGCTTGAAGTGCATGGCAACAGCGTATGCAGTATCCATAAACAGTTCGGGCATGCTGACAAGGTCCTCAATGGCCTGGAGCTTCAGCCCCAGGAGGTGGCGATCTATTGCGTCCCCTCTAATTGCCTAATGGGTTGAAAGAAATGCCTTGCAAAAAGCTACACCAACAAACAATGGGCAACAATGCTCTCTCTGCAGCCAGATACAGCTATAGCACCCAATTTTTTTATTTTATTTTACTGCACTGCATTTTTATCCATACTTTTCTCCAAGGAGCTTAAGGTGGTTCTCCCCCTCCTTGTTTAATTCCCACAACAATCTTGAGAGGTCACCTGGTGATCTTCATGGCCAAGTGGGGGAATTTGAACCCTGGTAAATACTTTAAATAGATTTTTGAAAAAGAGATAGTAAAACATCAGCAGGTGGGGACTATCCGGGCAAATAGATTTCCAGCAATTGGTGGAATTCAGGCGCCTTCCATGAGGTGGGTGCCAATGCAGAGAAGACTCTACTAATCCGATTTCTGCAGGACAGGCATGGTCACAAGGGCTTTCTCTGACAGTTAAAGTGGGCTGGTTGGTCTAAATTGGGGCAGGGGAGAAGGGTCTCTCCTGGATAACTTGGTACCAAGTAGGGATATGAAGGGAATCCAGTAAAAGTTGTTCCTGATCTGCACCAACCTCCTGAACAATGTGTGAATTGGTTTGGGTGTCCACTCAGCAATGGGCATATAGCTGGATCCGCACCCACCTTATGGATCTCATAGGAGGTGGTCCAAGGGCTACCTCTTTTGTCGTTTTCTTGTTTTAAGGAAGTAATTGCAGGCTCACTAGCAGGCAAGACTCCTGCTGTGACACAATGAAAACTCTTCCTTCTAGGCACCTATTGGAGCACCAGAGAATCTGCTCTATATCAATGAAGGGTGGTTCATTAAGGCAAATGGGGCATTATAGGAACTTACCATGTCAGTGTAGGCACGATGAGCCCGGGTGGCTTGTCTCAGTAGTTCCACCTTCTCCAGGTCCTGAGGGAGGAATGAGAAAGTACAGCTGCCGAAAACTCTACTCCATTTCAACAGCCCACCTGCCTAACAAGCGTTCTAACTCTTTTATTTATTTTCCATTCTGCATTTGTGAGAACTCAATCTTCTATTGTGGCAGCACCTAAACTTTGGAACTCCCTGCCTACTGACATAAGGCAGGTGCCTTCACTGCACTCTTTTCGCTGCATGCTAAAAACATTTTTGTTTAGACATGCCTACCAAGATATTTAGAAAGTCGATGCAAGTTTCAAACTGTTTTTAGTCTATTGTTATTTTAACTTTTTCAGAGTCTAAGATTATTGTTCATTTTTCTTACTGATAATTCTATTGTTTTATTATTTTTGGAAAACCACTTTGAAGGTTTTTATTTTTTAAACAAACAGAATGGATACCCACAGCAGAGGTGCACAAAGGGCTTGAGGCTCACAGAGTTTTCCTGTAAATTTGCTAGGGAGAACTCTGTGAGAACTTGTGCCCTAACAGGAAGAGGGTGTAGCTATTTATCCTTCTCGCTGCCTGGGCACACTCTCCTTTCTGCTCTTCTTCACTCTTCCGCTCTTCTCCAGCAAAATTAGAACTTTAGGCTAGGGGAAGCTTGTTGAAAAAAAAGTATCTTAAATGGTTTCCAGAAAGAGCAGATAGGGGGAACCTGTCATGTATTGTCAGGAATTTCATTCCACAGAACAGGGGCAACCACATTGAAGGCCCTGCTCTGAGTTACTGCACAGCAAGCTTCTGAGGTCTTTTAAACTAGCAGGAGAAGCTCTCCTGCAGACCACAGTGACCTACTGGGTATATAAAGGGATAATCCTTTATATAACCGAGTAGGTTACTGTGGTCTGCAGGAGAGCTTCTCCTGCTAGTAACCTCTGAAGTACAGTAACCTGGTCCTAAGCAGTATAGTGCCTTATAGGTTAGTAGCAACACCCTGAACTTGGCCTGGTAGCCAAGGTAACTTTTCACACATCTGTGCTGACTGTTCTTTATCAAGACTATTATTTTTCCAGTAAAAAGGGTCATCACAGGAAACTTCTCCCCAGACCCTTTAAAGCTCAAATGGTCTTTGATAACATGGGCTGTCCCATTGCTCGTTGTCTAAGTATTCTGTCATATCGCCACTCTCAAGCTAAGATTGTTTCGGTGATTGATATGTGGTGAATAAAAGATGTTTATTGTGCGATCCTAACCATGTTTACACAGAAGTAGGACCTACTGAATTAAGTGTGGATTACTCCCAGGTAAGTGTGGCTTGGATTGCAGCCTCTCTTAGTTTTAATAGCTGTATCACAATTTTCTATTAATATAATATACAAAGCAGCTTACAATGAAAAACAAAGATACAGTATACTGAATATGAAACATTAATGTTTTCATAAAAATAGCAAGGAGAACAGGTATGTTCCAGCAGAACAGTTTCTGGGCCTCTTCTGCACCCTTAGGGGTTTCACTTCCTTTGGTAACCATGAAGCAGGACTTCTCCTCTCTATGATCACATTTGGGCTGCTCTGGTTGCCAAGGACAACAGTCTCTATGGTGGTTCTAATTGCTACCTGTGTTATCACTGGCTGGCTGACAGATCTTCCTTTAACACATGAAGCCTTTATTCATAAGAGACCATTCTGAATGGTTCGATCCAGCTTGGTTTGTAAGTTCTGTTTGGGTTCCATCCAACGCTGCATGAGCTGAAGGCCCTCATGCAATGGGGAACTTCCCTCTTCCTCTCCATGGGGAAGGGGGGAGCCCTCTAAGGGTCAATATGGGCAGCAAAGGAATCCCCTTTTCCCACCTGCTTGCCAGAATCATCCATGGCCTCCACAAACTTGAGAGAATCTACTGAGGCAGAACGGATCGTGTCTGTCCGGCCAAGGCGGAACATCCGGAGTGAGGCACTCTCATAGGTAGAACAGGCTTCCCCATACATCCTAGGAGAAGGTTGACAAGAAAGACAAGCAGAAGAAACAGCCAGCAGATCAGAAATGAAGAATTTGAGAGAACGTACATCAGGTGAGCCCTGCTAGATCAGGCCAAAGGGGACCCATCTAATTCCAGCATCCTATTCTCCCAGTAGCCAGTCAGAGAGGGTTCTTTTACAGGTATTTTTGAATACCCCACAATTACTGGGGTCCCATTCGGCTCCTTTGCTGGAAGTTCTCAAGGAGGTTTCAATTCAAGGCCTTTCAAATATTGTGACCACTTATTCGTGGGCCTTTCTTTTTGCAGGGGGCGAGGACTGTCCCAGAACCTTTGGGCCTCTGCAGCTGCCTGTCGCATCTCTGAATGAACCCCTGCTCCTTCCAAAGCAGTGCACCTTGCAGGGACACATGAGGCAAGTTTCTCCTACAGGAGGGAACGCCTCCTGAATCTAAAACTGAATGCCTTGGGGTACGGGACAGAAGGATGCCTCAGAAATTGGGGAAACATTCCTCTATGGAATTTGGAACTCATTGGCTCTAGGCCAGGGAAGTAGCCCTCCAGCCCTCTCTCTCTGGTCCTTGGTATTCTCCCCAGGCCACACCCAATGCCTTGCTTTGCGCTATCCTTGACATCTGATGAATTACCATTTGTTGCTCTGCCACTTTCCCCCCAGTATGCGCCCTCCTGGAAGGAATGCAGCCTTTGGGCTGAAAAAAATTCCCTAACCATGGTTTTAGTATGTTCAGACTGCATTAACTGTTGAGCAGACCCAAGAAAGTTGCTGTGAATGTTCTGATTGCTACTAGAAAGTAAAGTAGAGCACCTGTCCCCTTCCCTGTCACCTACCTGTAGTAAGCCAGCTGCAAAGCAATCTGGATAAAAGCATCTGGACTGATCTTTTCCGACTTGGGGAAATTCTTCCCAAACTGATGGAAGACAATTGCACTGATATCCAAGTCTTGCACCAGGCTGCAGAAGGACAGAGGAAGACATGCTATCTTGAGATGTTTATCAATAGGCTGGAGAGCTATATATTTCTGCCAATATCCCTGCTGGTATCTCCATCAGCTACTGCTCCAGCTGACACCAATGCCTCCTGCCTGCTACACATTTAACTCAAGAGGACTAGGAGAATGACCGGCCCTTTAGGAGACTGCAGATTACTTCTTTCTCCCCCATGTCTGTGCTACCGCATGCAACAGCAACAAAAAAGATAATTACTCTGAGCCCAGTGAAAAGATCTTCAAGATTCTAAACAGCCCCTCACAGGAACTAGAAACTTGATTTCCCCCTCTACATATTTGCCTTAAGAAAGTGGAAGCTGAGATAGCCAGTCTCCATCCTGTGTTGGTATGACTCTGGGGGAAGTCTGACTTTTTCCTCTTGTTCATTCCTGAATCTGTCCCCTCTGGAAAACTCCTATTGTCCCCCATGGATAACTCACATGTTAAGGTTCTGTTTCGCTTTCTCGATATCATTCTTCACTTCTGGGGTGATGTTAAACCGGAGTTTCTTAGGCATCGGCAAGGGGACCATGGGAGATCTCACCAATTCTGGTTTCTTTCTACCAAAGAACAACCACCAAAGAGATGTTAAGAACAGAAGGTGGTGTTTTCAGTTATGAACATCACATCCTATACAACACAGCAAAGAACAGGATCCTGGATGCACAAGGCCCTGCTTAATGTGCCTCCTCCAAGGGAGGTGTGGAATGTGGCAAAAAGAACAAGGTATTTTCAGTGGTGGCTCCCTGGCTGAGCATTGCCTTCCCCTGTGAGATGCACTTGGCACCACCAATATCAACTATTAGGCACTAGGCAAAGATGGTCCTGTTTACCTATGCATTTAGGTTTTAATTGGGATTTTAATATTATGACAATGGAAGGCAAGGAGAGAGAACAACAGGTCTTGTTCATGCCCCTTACAACTTATAATATCCTGAAGATGGCATGGCTCCCTGGCACTCCATAAACAGAAGCACTGTTTTTATGTGTATGCTGCAACATTTTGCTGCTGGCCTATTTGTGGGAATAATATTCATTCACCTTACAGAGCTGGTGTAAGGCAGGGGTAGTGAACATCAGCCCAGGGGGATGAAGTGGTCCTCTGAAACAGAAGACTTCACCCCCTCAAGATTAACAAATATGGAGAGTAATGGCTAAAAAATATTTAAAAAAAAAAATAAACACAGTGCTGCAGAGGGTGGAAAAGTTTAAACCTTTCCACCATGCCCAGAGGCCTGGTCATCTGTTGAGTGTATCCCCATCTGCACATATGAGGAGTGGGAGGCTACGGTATGCATAGCCTAGGTGGGTGTTCGTACATGTAAGTTTGTACAGCAGGTCTCCTGCAGGATTGTGTGGCTGTGGGGTGGCCAAAGCCACTGCTGGCATGAGACCCCCAAACAATTGGCCATGGATGAATGCTGCCCTTTGGCCATAAAAAAATATACAACCCCTGCTATAAGAATTACTACGAAGTAATATACAGTATGTGCATTATATAAAACAGTGGGTCCCAAACTCCCCACCCCCACCCCATGGACCACTTGAAAACTGCTGAGGGTCCTGGCAGACCTCTTAATTATTTTTTTCCTGCCTACATACTAGATGCTGAATGATTTTTAATTGTATATTTATTGCCTCTTTGATTTCTTATACATTGCAGTTTAAAGGTAAAGGTAAAGGGACCCCTGACCATTAGGTCCAGTCATGTCCGACTCTGGGATTGTGGTGCTCATCTCGCTTTATTGGCCGAGAGCCGGCGTACAGCTTCGGGTCATGTGGCTAGCATGACTAAGCCGCTTCTGGCGAACCAGAGCAGCGCACGGAAACACCGTTTAACTTCCCGCTGCAGCGGTTCCTATTTATCTACTTGCACTTTGAAGTGCTTTCGAACTGCTAGGTGGGCAGGAGCTGGGACCAAGCAACGGGAACTCACCCCATCGCAGGGATTCGAACTGCCGACCTTCTGATCAGCAAGCCCTAGGCTCTGTGGTTTCACCCACAGCGCCACCTGGGTACCTACATTGCAGTTTACTGTAGAGCAATTTGAATTCCATAGAATTCCAAACTGTAATGCAATGAAATACTGGTGCAGTAAGCCCACATCTTATTCACATTTAACTTGCATGCATTCAGCTTTATGTGCTTGGCAATTAAAAAAATTAAGGGGGTGGAAAGTAGGTAGGCTAAATGCGCTTTTGGCTTCAGGTGCAATTCCTGGAACGTAATCCCTATGTAAGTTAAGGGCTTACTGTACATAACAAAAGCAATAGTCAGAGTGAAAAATGAATGTGAACACTTAATGTGATGCATGTGCCGTCTCCTGTCTTTGGCTAGAAATCTACAAGTATGCCATGAACCACCTGAATGCAGCTTGCAGACCACTGAGAACCCATGATATAAAGGATAAGTATTATCATGAACAACCCATCATGGGCACAGCCACCTACATTCTCAGGAGGAGAAAGAATCACAGAGAAACAGCAGAGACTTACGTATAGTTCACAACATGATCTAGTAGGGCAATAATAGGAGGACCCTCCGAGGGGGCATGTTCGTACACCAAACCACAGGAGCCATCCTCGGCCACGATAAACTGCAAAGCAATTTTTGAGAAAGTGAGAGAAGGGCTGCACGGGTGAACAAGCCAGAGATGAGACCAGTACCAGGGCCAAGGAAGTTCATAATGGGGATCTTTTTTCATATTGTGTTTTGCCAAACTTTATTTATGCCATGATCTACGGTAATAAACCATAGAAAGGTGACACAAACCTTAGATAGATAGATAGATAGATAGATAGATAGATAGATAGATAGATATGGAAGGGGAGCTATTTAAGGGAAGAGCTGCTCAGTGGTGGAACTTCTGCTTTACCTACAGAATGTCCCAGGGACATCCCTGCTGTCTCCCTACAGTGAAGCTAAAACAGAGTTTCAAACCTTCAATGAAGGCATGAAACTGCTATAGGAAATAATTCTCTTGCACTCTAGCCACACACCCCAGCACCTACCTGAAGTGTTTTATCAAACCAGCGGTTCCCACTGTTCCAGCGACTGCCCCCACCGTGCAACATCTGGGCAGCCACACGGCTCCTGTAGATATCGTCTGAGACACGGGGTATTGGTGCATCCAGGCAGACAGTGAAGATGCTCTTTTCAATTGAACGCACAGACTCTTTGTTGGTTTTGTCTGGAGAAAAAAGTCGGGGAGGACCAGAAATGGTGCAAAACATTTTACCACGCATTTCTCCACATGCATTCAAAAACCGTTTATAATTTTGTCTTAATATACACTTTTTCTTTTCGCAAGTAAATTCCCCAAATACAATGCAATTCTGCATGCTTTTTAAAAATAATTTAAAAAACCAATAGAGCTCTTATTAGTGCACATTTTAGCGTATGCATTTTACATACATGCATCTCTGTATCAGAGCTATTTTCAACTATTTTTATATATGGAATTGTTTTTAAATGTCTGTATCATTGGTTATATGACTGATCTAGGTTGGAATTGTTTTTATTGTGTTAATCCACCAGTGGACCCAACGGTGTTTAAGAAATTTATTGTATTTAAACAATTTATATACCACTTGACTACAAGAATCTCTACGTGGTTTACAAAAATACAATATAAAAATATAAATCAGTTGAAATGAAAAAAATTGAACCTCAATAAAAATGCCCATTGGAATAAAAAAAGTAGGGGCTGGAAGTTCAACAGGAAGAGAGGGCCTGTCTGACCTTGACTGGAAGGGAGCTGCATAAAATTTGGCCCACAATACTAAATGCCCAGTTCCTGGTGAATATGCACCTGCATCTGAGCCATGGGGGGGCCACAAAAATATTTTATTGTCCACCTTATGCAGTTGGAGAACTGCATCAACAAACTCTGAGATGGGTATGTTTTAAAGGATATTGTTCTGGGAAGTGGGAAGGAGGCTGGGCCAAATTTCAACCTTCACCCCCACCTTCCAGGGAGGTACACTCCCCGTCCCCAGTCTGGCATCTCCTTCCACAAGGGTGAGGCAGCCAGTTCAATGGCACGGGTACCATTTCAAAAGACTGACCCTTGATGAGGTTATTGTAGGCCTTGGCCCAGCTGTTGCGATGGTTGGTGGTCAGGATCCCAATCGGCTCCTTGTTGGTTTGGAGGGAGGTGTTCCAGATCTTCTCCAGCTGAATAAATATCTGGTCAGTTGTCAGGGGGCTGCCGTCGCTGCTGTAGACATCCAGCTCAAAGAACTGGGGAGAGGGGAAGAGAGGAGAGAGAGAGTCTGGTGCCTGGCACTCATATTCATTCATTCAAAGTAGAGCAAGTGAGGATCACACACATAAAATGCTGAACTCGGTCCATCAAATGCCTGACCCGTTTCCCCCCTACACTTACACTTGAACTTGTGGGCAGCCAGTGAAGCTGAATATTGGAGGACAGATAAAAGGAAGTCCTTCACACAGTGCATACTGCCAAGCATCTGAAAGACCACCTCCTTCCCTACAGACCCTCTTGGATGCTGAGATCAATAGAAGGGACCCTCTTGGTGGTTCCTCTGCACTTAAAGGCTTGGGGGTGTCAGTGCCCCAAGGAAGGGCCTTCTCTGTGGCAGCCCCTAAGTTGTGGAACTCCCTCCCATCAGAGGTGTACCCGGCACCTTCATTACACAGCTTCTGGCAAATGCTGGAATAAATATGCTTTTTTTTGCCCTGGCTTTTGACACTTGAGGTGTACAGTTTTAAGACCCACCTTATTTATATGAAGGTAAGTTATTTTAAATTGTTTTTAATATTTTGTTTTAATGCTGTAACCTGGGACCTTAAGGTGAAGCGCAGAAGTAATAAATAAATAATAAAGCTACGCTATGGAATATTCTCCCACATGAAGGTAGAGATGGCCACCAACTTGGATGGCTTTAAAGAGTAGACAAATTTGTTGCATATATCAATGGCTCCCAGTCACAGGTGGTTATTCTCTGCCTCTATGGTTGGAGACAGCAATGCTGGGAACCACAGGAGGGGAGAGTGTTCCCCTTGTGCTTGAATCCTGCTACTGAGTTTCCCATAATGGGCATCATGTTGGCACTGCGAGGATGCTGGACTAGATGGGCCACTAGCCTCATTCATCAGGGCTCTTCTTGCATTCTTATTTTCATCATTGTTTTTGGAGTAGTAAAGTGCATCACAAAACTCAGACGTGTGCAGAAACTAGTAAGTGCCACTCCAACCTGCTTATTAGGCTGCTTGTGTGAACTTACTTAAAAATGTGAACTAAACAAAACCCTCCAGCAACCCTATGCCTACCCCACCTTTATACAGAGATGGTACAGGGAATGTGAAGAAAAATGGTGGCTACCCTGCATGTGGTCAAGTCCTGAAACTTCAGCTTAACTGAAAGCTGCCTGCATACCTGGAAGTTGTGGACTACAGTGATATGCGTTGAAGGCTTCTTTCCTTTTGCATAATTCACAACAGAGTCCCGTTTGGGGCCGGGGATACGGCAGGAAGAGAGGATTTGGTAGTATTGGTTCATGCAAAGGGGCTTCCCACCCAGGTATTCCACAGGAAGTGTCTCACTGGTCAAGGAACAATGAAGAGAAAGAAGATTCAAAATTGTTGTTGTTGATGATATGCTGTCTGACTGACTGGGTTGCCCCAGCCACTCTGGTCTGTGCAGCTTCCACCAAAACAATAAAACACAAATAACCTGAAACATTGAAAACCTCCCTGTACAAAGCTGCTGTTGGATGGCCTTCCTGGGAGGCTGTTTTGTGGAGCCAGGCACAGCTCCATAATCAAACATTCAGTTTTGTCACAGGGATGGGGAACTCGGGTCAAGGGGAAAAAATCACTATTGCTCTGTTTTTGAAATCAGGGAAATTGACTCAGGGAGGTCGTTTCAAATTTCAACAGATCAGACAAAGGGGTGTGTGTGTGTGTGTGTGTGTGTGTGTGTGTGTCTGTCTGTCTGTCTGTAGGAGTGTTCACATGTTACATTCAGCAGGTGTACAATCTGTGTCCACAAACAGTTGAGTTGTACACTACTACAGTTAATCACCTGTAACATTCAATGAGTGTACAATCTGTGTACACAAACATTTGAGCTGCACAATTCAACAAGTGTACCCTCTTTCGCACAAAAACCTATACCTATGTGGAGACATTGTGTACCCATGTTCTGTGTAACATGTGAACAAGCCTTGGTGTGTATAAGACAGGCAGGGGGATTATTTATTGCATCCCCCCCAATCTTTTTCTCCAATGCGCTCAAGGTGAACTACATGGTTCTTCCCCATCTCATGTAATTCCCACAACAACCTTGTGAGGGAGGTTAGGCTGAGAGCAGCATCAACTTTAGGGCAGTGCAGACAGGGTGCCGAGTCGAGGGGGCACAAAATCCGTAACTGAGAAGATCCATTTGGAGGTGCCAAATTTTTTGTTACAAAAGATTACCAAAGTCCACCCCCTGCTGAGAGGCAGTGACTGGCCCAAGGCCACATCCAGTGAGCTTCATGGCTGAGGGAGGATTTGAATACTCCTGATATATTCAAAGTTAAGTCTTGCTTGTAGTCAATTAAGGTAAAGGTAAAGGGACCCCTGACCATTAGGTCCAGTTGTGTCCGACTCTAGGGTTGCGGCGCTCATCTCGCTTTATTGGCCGAGGGAGCCGGCGTACAGCTTCCAGGTCATGTGGCCAGCATGACTAAGCCGCTTCTGGAGAACCAGAGCAGCGCACGGAAACGCCGTTTACCTTCCTGCCAGAGCGGTCCCTATTTATCTACTTGCACTTTGACGTGCTTTCAAACTGCTAGGTGGGCAGGAGCTGGGACCGAGCAACAGGAGCTCACCCCGTCGCGGGGATTCGAACCACCGACCTTCTGATCAGCAAGCCCTAGGCTCTGTGGTTTAACCCACAGCACCACCCAGGTCCCTTTTTTGTAGTCAATTAGATTAAGACTAAAACCCTAACAGAGCTGAAATATGTACTACTGAAAATAACAGTGTATTTTGCTATCCTGTTTTCTTTTGTTGTTTACTCTCATGCTGAAGTTTGAATTGTGGGGCAGAGTTCTGCCCTTTTGTACCTAAGCATCACACATACAGATGGTGCAATACGAACATATATTTATTTAAAACATTGTGACCCAGCGCTCTTCAGCCAAAAAACAGCTCCCAGGGATGCTGATGGCGATTAGTTATAAGTCAGCCTCTGCCCTCAGACTTACAACCTAAAGGGCACAGAAGGAAAGGAAAAGGAGAGGAGGGAGGGATTGGGGGGGGGAGTGAACCACTGGGAGGGTGGGTGGGAAAGAAGAGGCAACTCACTTGTCAATCATGGTTTTGAAGTCCAAAGCCCCCTCGATCAGCTTCGCAGCAAACCTGCAAAAACCAGAAAGCAGTGGAACAATTAAGATGTAACACAGATAAAACAGCAGAAGTGCAAGAGCTCTTACCTTATGCAGATCCTCAGCCAGCGGCCTCATACTTAAAACCACCCTGGGATCACAGTCCAGTTTATACATTCCATAGAATCACACGATAAAACTGTCCCATTTTTCAGGTCCTGCTGGGTGGGTGTGCCTGCTGCATGTCTGAACGCAGCTGCATGATGGTAAGTGGGGATGGAGTCACACAACTCCCCACAGGTAAGAGCTGTTCGACAATGCAGCAGATTCCCAAGAGAGGTGGGGGAATCTCCTTCCTTGGGAGGATTTTAAGCAGGGGTTGAATGGCCATCTGTATGTTGCAGTTGAGAGTCCTGCATTGCTGGGGGTTGGACTAGATGACCCTCAGGGTGTCTTCTAACTCTACAATTCTGTGATTCTATGTAAAAACCCAGCATGGTTCAGTTTAGATTTCTTTCTGATCAAAATGCACCTCCCCCCAAACGCACACACACACACCAGGTGGTTTCCCCTCCGAATTCCTGCAATGAAATAACATTTAAAGAAAAGAAAAAATCCAAGGTGCTTTATCTGAGAGGATCTACAAAAATGCACGGCAATTATCTTAACAGCTAAAACTATTACTCTTTAGCAAAAGAGGCAGCTTTAAAAAGCTATCAACAGAGTTACTAAGAGTTTTAATCCATTTATTTTTTATTAGAATATAAGATATAGGTACAAAAAAAGAGAGAACAGGAGCCATTTTCAGCCAGAGGGCCACATTCTGCCATGGGTTACCTTCCAGGGGCCATATGCTGGGGGTAGGTGGAACGACAGACAAAAGTGGGCAGTGCAACAGATGTGACTATTTTTTTTACAGGAGACTATGTTCCAGTCACAATAAAGTCAGAAGACTATATCCAACGCCAGTCATACTTAGATTAGACCTGCTAAAGTTGACAGACATTAATTTGCAGGTGCCTACTACAAATGAAATGTAGCTGAACCCAGCCCAGAATACATACACAACCCAGAATACATACACAAACACATCCCTCCGCCCTCCATCCAGGCACAAGAGAGGCATTGTGACAGTTCCGCAACACATTCCAGGTAAACAGCTGCACTCAAGGGGAGAGTAGCAGCCTGGGAGGGTGTGTGGCTGAGGGGGAGTCTCAAGGGCCTGACAAAGAGATTTGGAGGGCCAAATTTGGTCCCCAGCCCAGAGGTTTGCCACACCTGGTTTTAGGACTATCAACTGCCTTCACTGACGCAATCAAAAGCAGCAACATCCACAGCCAACTAGGTGACCTCAATAACCTGCTGAATTGCAACACCTATCCAGCAGGTGGAAAGAGTACTGAACTAGCAAAAAAATCACCACTGAACTCAGCCAGGACTTAGGCTACTTACAAGCAGAAAGGCCTAAGATCGAGAGGTCAAGCTTTACTTACTTTCAGATAAACACAATATACCATTTGGGCTAAACATCTACAGATTTATTCATTTTGTTAAGTATCATTGCTCTTCTCTTCATTAATTTATTTGGGATTGAGCATCAGGGTTCAGTAGGTTCTGGGGCTGAACCCTGGGGGCAGATTTATCCAGGACAGGCAGCCTAAGACACTGGAGTGTCATCACAAAGAGGCAGAGGATCTTTTATTCCACTGGTCCTTGCTCTTTTCTCCGATTGGGCAGTATTTATAAACACAGCAGGAGAAAAGATGAAAGGTGAACAGAGGCTGATGGGGGAAGTGTGGGAAAGGTGATCCTGTACAAAGGTCAAGGCGTCCTTACAGGGAAAGGACAACGTAGATCCCTGGGGCAAAGGTGCATGTAAATACCGGTATATATTCCATCCTGCTACACCCAGAGAAGCTGCCCTGTTGCATTTCATTCCAGTCTCACCTTTTGTTAATTGCTCCCGCATTTTCATGTACACCCTGAGACATTCCACCTCCGCAGACTGTGAGCTCAGGTTTCCCTTCCCCTTGACACTGAATCTGCAAAGTTAAGTCTGTGCATCCAGCCTCAAAAAGTGTGATAGTGTGTGCCAAAAATAAAAAGGAAATGTATGCATGCATAGAGGAACATTGAGAAGGGATTGCAAAGCAGCCGGGGAGTGGGGGTTTGATATTTAAAGTGCATTGTGTTATACCCGGAGCTGCCTTTAAAGACAGTTCGGAAACTTCAGCTGGTGCAGAATTCGGTGGCCAGGTTGCTCACCAGAGCAATATGTTTTGAGCATATACCGGTAACACCAATCCTGGCCTGGCTGTACAGGCTACCAATTAGTTTCCAGGTCCAAGTGCTGGTTTTGACCTATAAAGGTTCATGTGGTTCAGGGCCCCAATACTTTACAGACTATGTCTCCCCATATGAACTGACCCAGTCCTTGTAACCGTCATCTGAGACCCTTCTTTGTGTGCCTCCTCCATAGGAGGCTCACCTGGCGCCATCGTAATATATCTTCAGGTGCCAGGCAAAATCACTGCTTTTTAACTAGGCCTTTGGCTGTTAACTACCTATGGCCTTTTAGAGTGCAAGGAATGGTTTTTAATGTATTTCCCCCACTACCCACCCATCCTGGTTTTAATGTATGTATGTGGTGGGTTTTTCTGGTATATGGCTTTGAGTGGCCTGTGTTGGCAGAAGCTGGGACAGAGCACCAGAACCTCACCCCGTCGCAGGGATTTGAACCGCCTACCTTCTGCTGGGACGCGGTTAAACCACAGAGCCTAGGGCTTGCCGATCAGAAGGTTGGCGGTTCGAATCCCCGCGACGGTGTGAGCTCCCATTGCTTGGTCCCTACTCCTGCCAATCTAGCAGTTCGAAAGCACATCAAAGTGCAAGTAGATAAATAGGGACCGCTCCGGCAGGAAGGTAAACGGCATTCCCGTGTGCTGCTCTGGTTCGCCAGAAGCGGCTTTGTCATGCTGGCCACATGACCTGGAAGCTGTACGCCGGCTCCCTCGGCCAATATTGCGAGATGAGCGCCACAACCCCAGAGTTGGTCACGACTGGATCTAATGGTCAGGGGTCCCTTTACCTTTTACTTTCTGATTGGCAAGCCCAATAGGCTCAGTGGTTTAGATCACAGCGCCACCCGTGTCCCACCTCTGGAGTGTACCTGCTTTCCGCAGACAAGCTGATTATCCTCTATGATGCTTCAGCCTAACAACTCTCAGCATCCTGAACAAACCACAGTTTCCAGGATTCCTTGGGGGGAACTACAACAGTTTAAAGTGGTAGGATACAGCTTCAAATGTATGGTGCAGAGGGTTCTTGGTTAAAGACAGGCACGGTGTTGGCTTCCAAATTTTGAGCTGAGGCCACATTAAGGAAGAGACCTGCTGGGTAAACCACAGAATCATAGAATTGTAGAGTTCGAAGGGATCCAAGGGGTCATCTAGGTCAAACCCTTGCAATATAGGAATCCCAGCTAAAATCACAGGAATCACAGCCCAAAATTCTGTGTTTGCCAACCAGCAGCTTTCAGGAAGCCCAAAAGCAGGGCATGGAGCCTTACTACCACCGTTGCCTTTCAGTAGCTGGTATTTTGTGATAAGAGTTCACAATGCATAATTAAATCAGCATCCTATTTTCAAACACATCTTGGAACCTGAACCTCCAATGTGGTCACAATTACCTTAGCTGCCCTTGCCGATCCAGAAAATCCTGTTTGGGCAAAACTACTCCTGGACTGGAATGTACCACCACAGGCAGCCGATACTCTAGATATGCAGTTTTCAGCCACCAGTCAGAAAGCTGGGATGAGAACAGAGAAGGTGTCATTAGCCCAATGCCATTTGGGAGTAGGGTGTTTCACTCAACGTGTTGTTATCAATGCATGGGTGGGAATCGTAGCCGGCTAGCCCCACCCTGCCATAGTGTGCCCCGGATGGCCAAACCTCCAGGGGTGGGGCTAGCTGGCACTGCTCCACTTCCCTTGATACCCTGTGTGAACAAGACTTTTGGAGAGGGCAAGGATCCTTATAAGCTTGAATATTGGCTACAGGCTAATCCAGCTGCAGAATGGAAAATAGAACAGGCAGGTTTTTCCATACAAGATGGCCCTTGGTCCTCAACCCAGAAGCCCAGCATGTTTTGCCTGAACTGAAAATGATAAGAATGTCCTTTTTAAGTATAACACAGTTTTTATGTCTTTATTGAGTTTTTCCTGGTATATATATATATATATATATATATATATATATATATATATATATATATATATATATTACTACTGGTGGGGGAGGGGTTCATTCCTTTAGAGTTCTACTTAAAAAATTTATTAGTGTTCTAAGAGGATTGGCAATGTATTTTTTTTTGCCGATTCCTGACATTTTGCTTGTATTTCACACACATGTAGACACACACACACACACACAAACACACATTATGAGAAAAAGAATATGATAGAAGGGTGGACAACTTATAGAAATTTATTAAAACAAGAGGGATGAGAGTATAAATTGAAACAATTTAAGGAATTATCAAGGAAATTAACAGCATGCTTACAATATCATCATTTGAATGAAGTATTTAAGAAAGATAGGATATGAGGGTTTGGGGAACAAAGATCACAACTGGAGAGAGACCTGTTGGAATGTAATGTAAAAGTGTGGTCTAAAATGCATAAAATATTATTGGAATGGGAGACAAAGGATGAGCAAGTAAAATCCTCAATGATGCAGTGGGCAAAAGATATCAGTCATAATATAGACATGGAGGAATCACAGGGATGAGACAACAACGGTGGGGGGGAGGACAAAACCCATAGCCTGGGGCACGGACGGACACATCCTCCCCCTTTAAGGACCCTGAGTCAGGCACAGCAAGGCTTGCCCAGGGCAGCTAGTATGGATATAAAATTTACAGCATGTTATGGTGTAAGAGAAAATGATACGAAAATGATATATTGTTGGTATCTAACCAGCGGTGCAGCTCACCGCAGGTGTCATCACTGAGGGGTATGTGTGACAAAATGAGTTTTTTTAAAAATAGGGCTCACGGAACTTTTTAGGAGTGACGTGGTGGCTTAGGCACCTGCAGGTTCCTGCACCAGGCACCCGAGCAGCTAGCTAGGCCGCTGTATCTAACACCGAGTAAACTGGCAAAAATGTATAAATCTAAATCAAACAAGTGTTGGAAATGTAAAGAGAAAGAAGGTTCTTTTTATCATATGTAGTCTTGTAGTAAGGTTAAAGCTTACTGGGAAATGATATATAATGAATTGAAAATTATGTTTAAAATAACCTTTGTAAAAAAAACAAACAAACCCAGAAGCTTTTCTCTTGGGAATTATAGGGACAGAATTACCTAAATTGTATAGAAATTTATTTATGTATGCAACTACAGCAGCAAGAATGCTACTTGCCAAAAATGGAAAGAAGCAGAAGTTTCAGCAAAGGAAGAATGGATACAAAAACTTATGGAATATGCAGAAATGGTGAAACTTACCAAAAGAATAAGAAATCAAGATGACAAACATTTTATAAAAGAATGGAAATGGTTTATTGAATATTTACAGATAAATTGCAAACAGATAAAAACATTGGCAGGATTATTGTAATAACCTGCCGTTTCATACACGTATATATTTAAAGTAGATAATTAAATGAGCAAATTAAATGAATTTGGATATGCAGAAGATATTAAAAATAAATTTAAGGAACTGCAGAAAGAGGGGGAAGTCAAACTATTAAATGTTAAAATGATTGTAAAACTAATGAAATGTATAAATTTGAAAAGTATAAATAAAAACTTTAAAAAGAAAGAATGGGTGGATGGGTGGAGAGGAAGAACAGGGGATGATGACATATTAGGGCCTAGAAGATGAAGATGTGAAGACCTGGGGGGCGGGGGGAAAGAACCCAGAAAAATTGCAGGGTGGAGAAAATACTGTCCCTTTCTTCATATTTTGCCTCTCCCCTTGACAAATGGTTTCTAATTTTTGTTTCCAAAGACTGGGGGGGGGGGGTCCAAAAAATTGTGTGTAGCAGGGGGGAGGTGATTCCCCCACCCAATTTTCCAGGTTTTTTTCTCTGCTTTCACATCTCTACCAGCAGAGCCAGGGTGGATGCTCATCTGCAATTAATTAGGTCCTAATGCAATTTGCACAACTTCATTTCAAACTGGACAAGGTACTATATAGCTTAATAACTCTAGCCATGGTTGGTCCCCCATCCACATTCCCCCCTCCTTATAAGAACGTAAGATAATGGATCAGGCCAATGGCCCATCTAGTCCAGCATCCTGTTCTCTCAGTGGTGAAAAAGATGCCCCAAAGAGAAGCCCATAAGCAGGACCTGAACACAAGAGCAACACTCTCCCCACTTGTGATTCCTAACAACTGGCACTCAGAAGCATTGCTGCCTCTGAAGGCAGAGCATAGTTGGCATACAAATGATTGAATGGTTGATTGATTTATCATGGCTGGCAGCGATTGATAGCCTTATCCTGCATGAATTAGTCCAATCCTCTTTTAAAGCCATCCAAGTTGGTAGCTTACATTGGCTCCCAGTACACTGAAAGACCTACGTTGGCTCCCAATACGTTTCTGAAAGTGTTGGTGCTGACCTTTAAAGCTCTAAACGGCCTCGGCCCGGTATACCTGAAGGAGCGTCTCCACCCCATTGTTCAGCCCGGACTCTGAGGTCCAGTGCCGAGGACCTTCTGGCAGTTCCCTCATTGCGAGAAGTGAGGTTACAGGGAACCAGGCAGAGGGCCTTCTCGGTAGTGGCACCTGCCCTGTGGAATGCCCTCCCATCCGATGTCAAGGAAACAAACAACAGACTTTTAGAAGACATCAGAAGGCATTATTATTATTATTATTATTATTATTATTATTATTATTATTATTATCCTCATCACTGCCTCTTTTGGGAGTTCCAAAGTTTAACCTTGCACTGTGTGAATAAGAATATTCTCTTCTCTGTCCTGCATACTTCCATCATTAAATTTTATTGGATGTCACGACTTCTAGTATTATGAAAACTTGTCTGTACCTACTTTCTCTGGCTAATTAAACAATCAATGGCCTTTTAAACTGTGTGTATGTTTTTGCTTATTATGTTATGCATTTTTCTGTTTTTATATTGTAAACTGCCCCTTGATCCTTGGATAAGGGGCAGTCCAGAAATTTTTAGTAATTACAATAATAAAAACAACAACTGCCTTCCACAGATGAAAAAGGGGCCACATGGCAGCTTTAACACCTTCACACCTGCTACAGCAGTCTTGACCTCCTCCAATTGTGACCTACCCAGTTCTCATGTTTCCGGGCTCTTCTCTCCAGTCCTTTCTGCAGCCTCTCCCCAACACCGCCTTGTTTCAGAAAATCCTGCACCAGCTCCCTGGTGTGGCTGAGTTCCTCCTCACTGATGATGGGCTGGAGTGCAGACAAGTAGCGGTCGAACGTCTGCTGGAGAGGCGGGATGGGGAGGTGAGGCAAGCTCTCCTGGTGGGCGAGGTACCGGCCCGGGAAGTTTCCTCAGTGCCACTGGCCTCAGCAAACTTGATGGCTTTGCCTGAAAATCCGCAGGAAAAAAACATATGGTCACTTACTTTGTAGCAGAAGAGGAAGCAGCTGCCCCCCTTCCAAATGCACCCATTTCACAGGCCTCACTGAGGTGGTCCACCTTTGTGCTTCACCATACTCTGTCCCTAAATAATGGGGGGGGGGGGATGGTTTATTACCCTCTCAGTAAATATTGCCTGACCAAACAGAGACACGATGCAACATAATCCAAAACCTTTGGTCATGAGGCATTTGCACTGGATAATTTGCCATCAGATACCAGAGACAGATATTTCTGTATATGTGCAAGGAAACTGAGCAAGATCATTTCATTGAAGCCCAAGGGTGCATTCCAGTGCATGCTTATTTGGAAGCTAGTCCAACAGAATAAGCTGGGACTTGCTTCACAGTTAAGGATCAGGGAGGTTAGTTACTGGGCAAAACAGGGTTTCAGACTCTGGGAAACCCGCACTAATGCATAGCATGTACCGTATAAGGACATCAGAAGAGCCCTGCAGCTGAATCAGGCCTCCAAAGCCCAAATAGTCCTGCCTCCTATTCTCATAGTGCCCAACCAGAAGCAGGACCTAAAGACAACAGCAACACTCCCCCCAATTGGGATTCCCAGCAACTGGTATTCAGAGGCATATGGTCTCCCACAGTGGAGATAGGGCACCTTGCCCTTAGTAATGCTAAACCTCAGTCCCCCCCCCCCCACATTACTCTCTTTTATACAGTAGTGTTTAACTCTGGGCCTGAAAGGAGGTCATGTCTCACTTTTAAGAGATTAGAAGCATAGACCATTGTGACTAACAGCATGCTTCATCTTTATTCATAAAAAATATGTATACACCACAATTTCATTAGAACAAAAATCAAAGCAGTACACAATAGATATATGCACAAGAAAAGTGTTTTTTTTAAATCACAGATCACCAGTTAACTAACAGACTTGTCGCTTTGTAATATATATATTACATTTTCTGTTTTACAATTTAAAATACTCATTTAAACATCCTTAACATATTGATGACTTCCATTCTTCTCTTTCCATGGTTCATTTTGCATATCATAAATCTCTGCATATTTTAGAAAAACTAAACCATTCAGTATTCCATTATTGCATCCATCAAAACTTACTTACACTGTTGAATTTATCTTAATGCTGCTAATGTTTTCAGGTATACACTCCCCCCCCTTTACAAGTCCACCACATATGAAGGAACATTCCCTCAACCTCTTTGCATTTCCAGCACTTATCTGATTCAGTTTTATACATCCTTAGCAAGCCTACTTGGCGTTAAATACAATCTGTAAATCATTTTCAAGTAGTTCTCCTTCAAAGAATAACATGCTGTAAACTCCAAATCACTTTTTCTAAGTTTTTCCCAGAGCTTACAATCTATATTCTGCCCTATATCTATTGCCCAGTGTGTCATAGAGGCTTTGACAAGCTCGTATTTTGTTTCCCAATCTAATAACAGATTATATGTTTCAGACAAACGTTTTTCTTTGTTTTGTAGAAGTTCTTTTTCAAATTATGAGCTTTGGTCTGAAAAACCATTTTTCCTGTCTATTTTAAACATTTCATATAACTGATGATATTGTAACCAATCTGTAACATGGCTCCTTACATTTTCCATTGATTTCAGTTTAGTTTCCCCCTCTGTAAAGTGCAGCAATTCCCTGTAAATTTCCCACTGTCTATCCATATTACCGTAACTCTCTTAATTGTAATAGCCTCGATAGGAAATAGTCATAAATGTGTTTTCCTTTCCTGCAGATTTTTATATTTTTCCCAAACTCTATACAGATTCCTCCTAAGAATATGATTCATAAAACTTTTATAAATTTTCGCCTTCCCATACCAAAGACATGCATGCTAGCCAAATTTTAAATCATGACCTTCTAAATCCAGGATGTCTGCATAATCCAATGTAATCCATTCTTTTAACCAACACAAACAGGTTGCCTCACAATACATTTGCAGGTCTGGCAGGGCAATGCCTCCTCTTTCATAATTTTATGTTTAAGTCTTGGATTTCCCCCCTTCCAGATTAATTTATAAATATTCTTCTTCCATGCTTTGAAGCAGCCTGAATTATTTACAATTGGAATTGATTAGAATATAAACAGCATCCTGGGCCACAAATTCATTTTGATAGCCAAGATTCTGCCAAGCAGGGAAAGCTTCATTCTCGCTTTTCTCTACGTTAAGTCTGACAATATAGAAAAGTCTTCAACAAACATTTTAAAAATTGATGCCAAAGACACCTGCTATATTCATTTCCTTCTAGTCAACTCAGATTTTGTATGAAACTAAGGTTATTTTGGAGAGACTTTAGCACATTTTTTCTAATAAAAAAAGCAATTTTTAAAAAACATTTACCATTTTAAAATTATTTTTAAAAGATTTTTTTACACCTTGCCCCATCATCTGTAATTACAAGGGTCATGTTCTTGTTTTATTAAATTTGCACCCCATCTTTCCTCCAAGGAACTCAAGCTACTATATACGGTTGCCCCCTCCACAATCTATGCTTTATACTCACAACTGCTCTGTGAGGTAGGCTACTCTGAGAGGTTGTGTGGAATTAGTCCAAGATCAAACCCAGTAAGCTTCATGGCCAAGTAAGAAATCTAAACCCTGATCTCCTAGGTTCTAATCTGACACCCTAACCACTGCAGCACACTGGCTTTGCATGATAATACAGACCTACTTTACAAGATTTATTTATTTATACTATTTCATGAAATTTATGCACCACGTGATTGTTTTATCTTTTTTGTAAACTGCTCTGAGGTTTCTTACAATCACTAAGAAAAATGAACGATTCTATAATTTAAGACTTTCGAAAAGTTAACAATAGACTGAAAATGGATTAAAACACACCAACTTTCTAAACATCTGGGTAGGTCTCGCCTAAATGTTTTTAGCAGGTGCTGAAAAGAGGACAGTGGAGGTGCCTGCCTGATATCAATAGGCAGGGAGTTCCAAAGTACAGGCACTGCCACACTAAAAGATCGAGCTCTTACAAATGTTGTGAGCATAATCACAAACATGTGTGCAACGTCCTTCAAATATTAAAAATGGGTTATATAAGCATTTTATTATTAACAATAATAATTATGTGTCATATATGCCAGTGTGGTGTTGTGGGTAGAGTATCAGGACTTGGGAGACCAGGGTTCGAATCCCCACTCGATCATGGATCCCACTGGGTGACCTTGGGCCAGCCACTCACTCTCAGCCTAATCTGCCTCACAGGGTTGTAGTGGGGTTTAAATGAGGACTAGGAACCGGAGACCAGGGTTCAAATCCCCCCACTCAGAGAACCCTAAACGAGCCTCTTTCTGTTTTCTCCCATTCTTTGGCTAAGAATCCTCCTGTACTTTTTAAATTAGAGAAAAAAGATTCTCCTGCTTGCATAACTTCGCCCCCCTCCTCACATGATCTGCCAAAGAAAACCACACATATCTTGGAGACGAAGGGTGCTCTGCCAAATAAACACACCCACTAGAGAGGGAGAAATCAGGAATGTTCCTTCTCCAGAAAACAAGCAGCAAGAGTTACAGGACACGAGTTAATTCTTTCTTTCCTCCTTCCAACAGCCCTGCGCCTGGATCTTCCCCGAAGTCAGACCCCCTAATCCACCTACCCTTGCACGCACACACACCCCGCCAAAACCTCCTCTTCTTCCAGCCACAGAATCTGAGCCCTTTCCTCGCAGCTCTACCCCAAAAGATTCAAAGACAGCAGAGAAAGTCACTTACCATGTTCCTCGCTAGGAAGGCAAGCATTGCACTCTATAAGTTTGCACCACCCCTTTTTTCTGCTTAAGAGTCGAGCCTCTGCCTAGAGGCCAAAGTCCTGAGCTATTGGCCTTGGAGAGAGCAGAGGGCAGGGAGCTTCAGAGTGCAACTTCAGTAGCCCAGCAAGAGGCACCCACCACCGCAGCTGCAACAAGAATTTGCAGCTGCTGTGGGGAGGAGCTAGCAAGCAGCCATCTTTGGAAGGGGCAGCAGCCCCCCTAAATAGAAAGGGGGTAAGGAAGCAGGAGAGGCTCCGCCATCTTCAGGTTGGGCACACTCCCCCCCCCCACAATATTCTGGCAAACCGCTGCGTAGTGTTACATGCAAGGGAAGTTTACTATTGGTTGCAAGCTGCATGCTTTCCTGGAAGTAAGCCCTAATGAATACATCTAGACTTACATCGTGAGATGCACACACGTTTGGGTGTATCCAGCTGAGTTGCAGTCAGTTATTTCCATTATTTTCAGTGGATATGCACTTGAGTAGGATTTAACATCAGATGCAACACTAAATAGTGCCCCCTGTAAATTGCATAGATATTATGATGGTTTTAATTTAATCATAAATGAAAAATAATGTCTGCAGCTAAGTTCTACTCAAGAGTTGACTCAATTTAGGGGGTGCATTCCACAGATATTTGATGCTATGCATGCTATATTATTATTATTATTATTATTATTATTATTATTATTACAGTATTATTATTTTCAAATAGGTTTTTATTGCAATGCCCCCCAAAGCAAACAAGCAGTACAAAACAGGAAGAACCCTACAAACCTTATAATTGTGGTGCTTCATTTATTATTATATTCCTATGTTGCAAACCACGCTGGGGCCTTTTGAGAAATATATATTTCTAAAAAAGAGAGAAAAGAAGAAGACAAATATACATTTCGTAAATAAATAAAAAAAATAAAAATCCTACAGGTATTTACTAAAAAGTGCCACTGAACTGCCACATCATTGTCATCATCATTTTACAAACCACTTCACAGTCTGAGGCCATCAAAGCAGTGTGCAACAAGCTAAAAATTCTACAAACTATTAATACCATTTCAACAAACTCTAAAAACAAGTAGCTGTCCCCAGTGCTAGTCTACTCAGATTGAAATGAATAATAATAATAATAATAATAATAATAATAATAATAATAATAATTTATTTGTACCCCGCCCATCTGGCCGGGTCCCCCCAGCCACTCTGGGTGGCTTCCAACAAACATTAAAATACATCAAAATGTCACAGATTAAAAACTTCCCTAAACAGGGCTTCCTTCAGGTATTTTCTAAATGTCATGTACAGTAGTTGTTTATCTCTTTGACCTCTGCTGGGAGGGCGTTCCACAGGGCGGGTGCCACTACCGAGAAGGCCCTCTGCCTGGTTCCCTGTAGCTTTGCTTCTCGCAGTGAGGGAACCGCCAGAAGGCCCTCGGCGCTGGATCTCAGTGTCAGGGCTGAACGGTGGGGTTGGAGATGCTTCTTCAGGAATACAGGACCGAGGCCGTTTAGGGCTTTAAAGGTCAGCACCAACACTTTGAATTGTGCTCGTAGCTTACTCAGGTGCATTAATTTCAGAGGGTTTAAGTAAAACTTAGTTGAATACAACCTGATAGAACAGCCTGCTGGATCTAGTCCAGCATCCTGTTTTCACTGTGGTTACCCTCAGATGTGAATCATGAGTAATGAGCAGGTGTTTTGCATGGGTGTTTTAGCAGGCAAGGTAGTTTTAGGGGGGGGGGAGGTTCCAGAGAGATAAGCAGCAGCAGGGCACTGGTTTTGTGTTTCATAGCTGCAGGAGTTGGAGGAGTAAAGGATGTGAAATTATGTGAGGTGACCAATGAGGTACCTTCCAGATGTTAGTTGAGTTACAATTCCCATCAACCCCTGCTGGCCATGCGAACAGAGTCTGAGGGGACTTGGAGTTCCAACAATTTCTGGCTTTCTCCTCTTATAGGCCTACTGTTGTCCTTGAATCCAACAGTACCAGTTAGCTGCTGGATCAGGCCAGTTGCCCACCATAAGTTCTTAAATTTTGTTTGCTACCTTTATCATCTTTTTCCAGGAATCACAAGTGGCAAAACTTGCTATGATGTTGGCCTAGATGGGGTTCTTTGGGTATGATGCAGCATGGCTCTTATGTGGTGTAGTGGTTAGAGGACTGAGGTGACCCAGGTTTGAAATCTCAGCTAACTGTGAAGCTCATGAGGTGATCTTGGTCCAGCCACTGGCTTTCAGTTTAGCCTACCTTACAGGGGGGTTGTGATAATAAAATGAAAGCAGAGACAACTAAGCTGCATAGCTACAAGTTCCTCAGAGAAAAGATGGTTTGAATAGATATGCCACCTTTTCCCACTTGAAAATCCGCTTGAGAACTCAGAAGCGGCATTCAAAGCGAACCCAGAAGTTATGTCTACAGCTGCTATATCTAGTTTTCATAAGTCTATGCTTACCTTAACGCTCCCTCTATAGGAGACCTCAGTAAGAGAGAGAAGCAGAATGACACACTACCTGAACTTCCGGCCAAAATGAAAAGCCAGTCTAGGTCACGATCCTTTATGGGCTCAGTGGCATCGTTCTGCATAGTACAGTATTATCCCTATGATACAAGACCTTCTATGTGTTGCCTTGGAAGTTAGAGTCGGGGAGGGGGGGGGAATCTCAGCTTATTGTCAAACCGGAAGTATGTTCTATATCATTTCAATTTATCTAGATTCCAGGGGCGGGAAGAAACTAAACCGCCCTTCCTCGAGATGGATGCACAAGGACGCGGAAGTAGGGCAGAGATGTGTTCGATGTAGAGATATAAACGTAGAGGTCTGTGATCTGGACTATGTCCTGTCTGTGTTTTTAAAAAAATGAAAACTGTTATAAATTTGACCAAAGAAAGCCAGTCTAAATGGTTACTCTTAATTGTTGTTGTTTTTACTGAAAATTTTATTGTTTTATTCTTTTAATAAACCGCTTTGAGGTTGCGTTCTTTTTTTAACAATCAAACGGTATACAAATCCCCCGTCTCTCTGATGCTTGGAGAACTCGTAATCCGACCCTGTGTGTTAGTCTACAATTAAAGTCCGCGTCTACGGAGGCGCCCTTAACCGACATGGCCGTGCGAGCGCCTTCTAGGAAGAGAAGCCCGTTTTCTACGCCCTTGACCAACATGGCCACGCGGCGGCGGAGGCGGCACCCTAAACGTAGGACGCGGTGCCCTCTACCAAGATGGCAGCGTCAGGTTCACTCGGCCCGCCCCCGCCCCTGCCCCTGCCCAACCCTCCTCACAGCGACGGCCCCGGTGCCCGTATCCGAGATGGCGAAGCGGCGGTTATTTTCCAGTGTCAGGTGGTGAGAGGTGAAAGGCGGCGGCAGCGGCGGCTCAAGGAAGATGGCAGAAAGCGAATGGCAGCCAGGTAAGGAAGAGAGTCATCCAGCCCCAGCCCCACCTTGGAGAGTGGCCTACCTTGCAGGGTTGTTGTAACCCCTTTCCGTGTCACGGGGACTTGCTCGTGAGGAGGGTTGCTGTGGGGCTACTCAGGACCGGCTCACCTATGAGGCAAGGTGAGGCGACAGGATCCACCAGAGCAGCAGATCCCCATGTCGATCTTTCTCTCCCCCCCACCCCCTTGTTTCTTCTCTTGCCCCTTCCCTGGTGCCATTTTGGGGTCTGACTCAGGTGGCAAAATATATTGGGGCTACTCAGGGTGAGCCTGAATTGTTGTTGTTGTTCTCAGGGTGAGCCTGAGCTGCTGCTGCTACATTCTATCCATGATAGTGGGTGTTGGCACCCCATAACTGGAACCAAAATGGCAAGTGCAGCTTCAGTATATGAAGCGCCGCATGGTGGGGCAAAATGCCGTAAATAAACCCTAATGTCACACATGCTGCGTAATGAGGTTTGTCCAGGAAAGAGATCGCAAAGATGTAGCGAGGAGCTCAGTGGTGATGTGGACCCAGGTGTGGGGCACCTGTGAATAGCTGGGGGGTGGGGTGGGGCGAAGGGTAAATTCCATGCTCAGGATTGTTAGAAAAGGTGCTGAAAATAAAACTGCCAAGATCATGATGCCATTATGTAAATGTAATGCACTGCCACATTTGGGATGCTGTGCACAGTTCTGCTCACTTTACCTAAAGAAATGAAATTGTGGAGCTGGAAAAGGTTCAGAAAAGGGCCAGTGAAATTTTCTAGGGGGTGAGGAAAGGTTGCAGCATTTGGGGCTTTTAGGGAAAAGAGGAAGAGGCAACTTGACAGAAGTTTATAAAATGATGCACAGCATGGAAAAAGTGAAGAGAGAAAAGTTTTCTCCCCTTCTCTGAACATTGGAATTCATGGGCAGCGAAATGTTGGAAGATTTAGGACAGAATTTAAAAAGTCCTTCACACAGCACATACCGGTAGTTAGAAACCCTTCCTAGCAAATAGTACTCTGAAGCATGACTGTCTCCTAGCTTGTCTTGCCAAATGTGGAGGCAGAACTAGCCATTGATAGCCTTCTCCACCATGAATGTGTCCAATCTTCTTTTAAAGCCATTCAAGTTGGTGGTCATCATTGGGTCCTGTGGGAGAGAGTTTCATCGATTAACCATGTGCTGCATGAAGAAGTGCTTCCTTTTATCTGTCCTGAATCTTCCAGCATTCAGCTTCATGGGGTGTCCATGCAGTCTAGTGCTGTAAGAGAATGAGAAAAAACTTTTTTCTATTCACTTTCTTCATGCCATGTATAATTTCATTGAGGGTTTCTGCCTGGCTGGGATGGGCCCCTTGAACTCTGATAATGGCCCTTGCTTGCCCGAATGGATGGAAGAGAGAGATATATGTGCAGAAACTAACCTCTTAAATGACAGTTGAATTTACATTTGTTGCTCTACCCACTTAAGCCTGCTCTACCCACCACTGGCAGTCGGATCCTGGGAGGTTATCCAGACGGGAATGCAGCCCTCAAGTTGAAAAGGGTTCCCTAGTTTTTTGCTAAACTAAATCTTCCTTGCAGGGTTGTTGTGAAGTTTCTTGGAAGAAAGCAGCATGTAAATATGGGCAATGATACTCCACTGGTAACCAACTGAACACCAGATCGGTATAGGAAATGGGAATTTTGTAGTGTGTGAATGCAGATTTTTATTTAGCAATGTTGGGTTTAGAGTATCGGGGACCAGGCCCCGCCTCCCAGCCATGAAGGTCATCAGGTGACCTTGGACCTTGGGCCAGCATATCTCGCCCTCAGTTTAACCGACCTCAGAGGGCTGTCATGTGGCTAAAATGCAGAGAAGGGGAGAATGTGTCTCTGGTGGGATAAGATAAGATCCACGCACAGGGCGTGATTATTTTTGGCAATGAAAGATGCAGTCTGAATGGCTTTGATGCTTTGACACCCTGCATCCTTACTGGGAGAAAACTTAAGACATTGGCTGTCGCCTTTGTGGTTGGGGACCGAAATCCTCTCTCTGTTCCCTGCACATCTTGCCTCCCCCCCCCCCCCCCGCTGCTTTTCTGTTCCACTTCTTCCTTTCCACGATTCTTGGCTTCCTTGCGGCAATGTGACTACATTCACCTTGTTTTGCTGGAACGGGAATGTAGAGCAGAGCCATTCACCCTTGAGAGCCCTCAACTTTAGAAAGGGAGCCTCCCTCTGTGCAGGAGCAGGAGGGGATCAGGGCACTTTTGACAAGGTGCTGCGAACCAAACCATCTACCTAGTCTGCTGGTGGTAGGGAGGAGGCTGAGTTCCTGCTGACTTTGCAGCTTGATAATCTGCATTCTCTCTTCCCCCCCCTACTTTGTGGCACTCATCCAAAGGCCTCCAGGGACTTTAGAGTGCTTTGCAAGCTCTAAACCTCCTTTGAAAGCCATCCATGCCAGGGGTTTCTCTCTGGGCTGCAAGTTTGCTCCACTTTTAAGGCCAAAGTGGTTTGTGGAGACAGCTATCTGAAAAGCAAGGGCGTCCTGTTTGCATTTAGGCCCCTCTCCTGAGAGCAGTTGCATTAAATTTTACTTGCATGTGCTAATTTATAGAATCATGGAACTGTGGAGTTGAAAGGGACCCCATGGGCCTCTGCAAAGCAGGAATCACAGCTAAAGAATCCATGACAGATGGCCTTCCAACCTCCAATTAAGGAGACTCCTTTCTTGCAATTTGAATCCACTGTTTGGATCCTTTTCTCTGGAGCAGCAGAAAACAAGCTTGCTCTGTCTTCCAAATGACAGCCCTTCAGATATTTGAAAATGACTATCAGGGAACAGTGGAACAGACTTCCTTGGAAGCTGATGAACTCTCCTTTACTGGAGATTTTAAAACAGGTTGGCTTGCCACATGTCAGGGATTCTTTAGCTGTGATTCCTGAATTGCAGGGGATTGGATTAGATGACCTTTGGGGGATCCCTTCCACTTCTCTGTTTCTGTGATGCTATAAGGTCATCCAAGTTGGTAGCTATCTTTGCCTCTACTGTGGGGGTGAGTTTCACAGCTGAACTCTGTACTGAGTAAAGTACTCTCCTTTATCTGTCCTGAATATTGGATTTTAATCATGCTCCACATAGGGAGTCAATAGGATAGATAAGTGGATTTTAATAATGGCCTGAAAATATTTTCCTTAGAAAGGAACTCACAGTTGAGAATATAGCAACATCTTCACAGTCCAAATGGTTTGAATTCTTTCTCCTTCCAGAATCCCCTGAGGAGGCAGCACTGCCTCCTCCCCACCGAAATTTCATGATCCCCAAGAAGGAAATCAACATGGTTCCCGACATGGGGAAGTGGAAACGCTCACAGGTACAGAATGTTTGGTATATTTCTGGGGAGGTACCATTGGCATGTGGGTTGAGCAGGAAATAGTAGTTCCTGCTGAGGGGTCACTTTGGTATCTCAGCTGTACCATCTGAGACTGAAGTTGGGAGGGGTCTCCCATGTTAAATCAAGGGAAGGGAACCTCTGGACCTCCACATGTTGCTGAACTGCAACTCCCATCGTCCTTGGACAGTTGACCATCCTTGCTGGGGCTGATAGGATTTGGAATTCAACAAAATTCAGAGGGCCACAGATTCACCCCCCTCTGGGTTAAATGACGTTCCATGTTTTCTCTGCACATAGAAAGCTAACCTGTCTGGGAGAATGGTCCCACTTAGTCTATGGCAGGGAGCTAAAAAAGCCAGCTTTCTACTTTCCATCCTTTGCTGCTGCAGAAGACTGCTGTCTGTCAGCACAGAGTTGCTGGGAGGTTGGAGAAGAGTGGCAAAATCTCATTTTCCAACATCCTTCAGTATTGTGGCAGTTAAACACTTTTAACTGACAGCAGCCTGACCCAATCAATTTCTGTCACATTCCTATCAATTTTGTATTCCATAAGAACATAAGAAGACTCCTGATGGATCAAGCCAAAGACCCATTTAGTCTCGCATCCATTAAATGTTGTTATTGCTTATTAATTGCCTCCTATGTATGTCCCAAGGTGATGTACAAAATATAATAAAAATATAATTTAAAAACCACAGTTTTCACAGTGGCCAGTCAATGCTTCTGGGAAGTCCATAAACAGGACCCAAGTGCAACAGCAACACTCTCCCTGGTATTCAGAGGCATATTGGCAGTGGAGGAAGATCATAATGGCCATTGATAGCCTTATCCTCCAGAGATTTGTTTAAGCTCCTGTTATAAGAACTTAAGAAGAGCCTGGTTATTGGATCAGGCCAAAAGGCACCCATGACAATGGCCATCATCCCTCACTGCTGGCCCTTCTCACTAGGGATGATGGGAATTTAGTCCAACAACATCTGGGGCCCGAAGTTGAGAAAGGCTGATTCAGAGGGACACTGCCTCTGACAGTGGAGGTTTAATGTAAGAACCTAAGCAGGGCTCTTTTGGATCAGGTCAGTGGCCCATCCAGTCCAGCAGCCTGTTCCCATAGTGGCCGACCAGATGCCCATTATGGGAAGTCTGAAAGCAGGACCTCAACACAACAGCAACTCTCCTCACTTGTGATTCCCAGCAACTGGCATTCACAGGCACCCTGCTTCCAACAATTAGCTATTACAGCTAATTCAATGTGATGATTCTTAAAATTTGCAGTTGTTTCATGCCAAATGCTTGTACCTCATTTACTCAGTGGTGATTCTGCTGGCCTTCTTGACTGCACTGGTGGAAAAGTGGGCAATCAGTCTTAAGAAACGTGCCTTCTCCCTGGCATGCCATTCCCCATCTCTCTCTCTCTTTCCCCCCAGGGCAGGATTAGCAACATTGCTGGATTTTTCATGGAATGTTGTATGGCTAATGCTCCATTCTTGCTTTCTCTCTCTCTGATATTATTATTATTATTTATTATTATTAAATAGGCTTATGCAGATTATACAGGCTTCATTCTCAAGCTGAATGAAAGCATCAAGGGCAAGAAGCTGACCTGTGAATACAAAGTCTCTGAGGTAAGCCAAAGTGTGAGGGCTCCATGCTCTTCTCTTTTCCAGTCCAGGCTTGCTCTTCTTTCTGTTTTCCACCAAGCTTTTGAATGGGCTAAAATTATTATTTTTTTGGCTGCCGTTGCTGAATTTGTATTTCATCCAACCCTTTTCTATTTTTTAGTTCTGAGTTTGATTTTGGGGTTGCTTCATTTATATATTGTTTCCCAAGGCCAAAAAGTCTCCCAAGTGTTTGGTGCATCTAGCTCAGAACTGTCTACACTGCCTGGAAGAGGCTCCCCCAGGATTTCAGGGAGGGGACATTCCCAGCCCTACCTGGAGATGCCATTGGGGATGGAACTGATGACCTTTTGTGTGCAAAGCAGATGTTCTACTGCTGAACAACGGCCCCTTCCCCTGAGAAATAAAGCAAAATTTTAGTCCTCATGGTTCTGAATAACAGCCTCAGTTAAAGCTTTCTTATACTGAGTCAGACCATTGGTCCAAATAGTTCAGTGTTATCTACACTGACTGGCAGCAGTTTTTCAGGGGTTGCAGGCAGGGGGACATTCCCAGCCCTACCTTGAGATAGCGCCAAGGATTGAACCTGAAACCTTCTGCATGCAAAAAAGAAGCTGTGCTGCTAGAATCAGCCTTGTACTGCGTCAGAGTGATGGTTGTCTGTATCAGTACTGTTAACACTGGCTGGCAGTGGCTCTCCAGGGTTTCAGGCAGGAGTTTCTCCTGGTCCTACCTAGAGATACCATTGAGGAATGAATCTGGGACCTTTTGCATGCAAGGTATGAGCTTTAAGATATGCCTCCTTCCCTAAAAATAAAGATTCTAGTCCTCATAGTTCTGAATAAAAGGCTGGATTAAACAAACACAGGAAGATGTTTTAACCTGAGTTGGACCACTTGTCTGTCCAGTTCAGGCAGAAGAAACAATGGCTCTTGACTTGGAGATAGCATGATGTTGTCGATTTCCCCTGTCACTCTCTCCTCCTGCTGCTCCTGCAATGCTTCAAGGGCCAGAAAAGCTGCTGGACTTGGCACTTCCCCACGCCCTTCTGACACAGCAAAGGATCGAATTCAGGCTTGGGAGACTAGAGGATTTCTCACACACGAGGCCTCTGGCAAAGTCAGAGGAGTTGCTCCTGCTGTTTTTGTCCTTTGTGTACTCTTAAAGGAGGAATTCCTTCCCAGAGTATGTGCTGCTCTTTGGAGCGGCAGCATTGCAAGCCCCTACTCCCCATGGTTCAGGAACGGAAAATCTCCCACATCCCGAATAAACATGTTTAAAAAGTATGTACAAGAGGATCTGCAGGGCATCTTCTCTTCCTGAAAAGAGTTGGTTCCTATTCACAGCACTAGCCAGCCCCCCCTTCTTGGAACTCCATTCTGTACCCCTCTTCTGAGTTTCATTTTTTTTTTTTTAAAAAAAAAGAATGCTCAGCCCTCATTGTGCTATTCTTTGTGGGGATGTATGGGGGAAAGGGTTGCCTCAATAGTTGTCTTTTTTTATTAATAAATAATAATAATGGTGTCGTGGTTGGAGTTATAGACCAGGACCTGGGAGAGACCAGGGTTCAAATACTCCCACCTGGCCTTGAAGCTCACTGGCTGTGACCTTGAGTCAGTCACTGCCTTTCTCAGCCTACCCTACCTCACAGGGGTGTTGTGAGGATTAATTGAGGAAGGAGGGAACCATGTATGCCACCTTGAACTTGATGGAAAAAAAGGTGGGATATACAGTGGTACCTTGGTTTTCGAATGTAATCCGTTCTGGAAGACAGTTCGAGTTCTGAAGCGTTTGAAAACCGAAAACTCCATAGCTGACAGCTAGGCCTCCAGATCTTGCACTCAGCGGAAGCCACATGGCATGTTCAACTTCTGAGATGTGTTCGAAAACCGAAGCATTTACTTCCGGGTTTACGGCGTTCGAAAACCAAAACATTCGACTTCTGAAACGTTTGAAAACCGAGGTACCACTGTAAATGCAACAGATGAAATAAATAAATAAGAAATAGTTCTGACAATGATCAGCTTGCGGTGTGTGCTGATGTTTTGAAACATTTGGTCTCTGATGAGCAGGATGTGTGATGTGTTTGTATCTGCCTTCTGCCTAAGTAGACTCCTCTCCCTTCTCTTGCCAGCCAGTTGAAAAGCTGGTAGATCTCTTGGACACGCTTGACAGGTGGATTGACGAGACCCCACCAGTGGACCAGCCATCTCGCTTTGGGAACAAGGCTTTCCGGACGTGGTACACCAAACTGGACCAGGTAAAGCAGTACGTGTGTGTCTGTGTCTGTTTCTGTGGTAGTGAATTGAGTTGCCCAATTCTCTTCTAGCTTCATTTTCATAGAATTATAGAATTGTAGAGTTGGATTGTAGAGTGTCATATGATTGTAGAGTGTTCTATGATTCGGGTATTGCCTTAAAGCCATTTGCTTTTGGTTGGTTTCCTCTGCACACGTTCCTGCTTGTCAACAATCTTTTTAAACTGTGGTGCCCAGAACTGGACACAGTATTCCAGGTGTGGTCTAACCAAGGCAGAATAGAGTAGTACTATGGCTTTGCTTGATCTGGATTTTGTTCACGGCCAAATTAAATCTTTTTATTTGGCTCTTGCATTGAAGGGGAAAGGGTTCTACCTTTGGCACAGTTTGACTTGCTTATTTTCCTATGTACACAAAAGCACCTAGATATGCCTGTTCTCTTCTTCACCACCACCTGGTAGTCTGATTTGGTACCACCTAACAAGAGCTGTACCATGTTGACTCTGTTTTTTAATTTTTGTGTCATATAATTTATACACCACTTAATTTTTTTAAAATCCCCAAAGCTGTTTACAACAAGAATAAAACAATAAAATTATCAGTAAAAACAACTCTTAAAACATTCAAAAAATAAAAGCAGCAATAAGCTTAAAACCAATCCAAACACACACACGTGTTATACATGTCTAGGTTAGGCTTGTCTAAGCACAAATGTTTTTTGCAGGCGCCAAAAGCATTCAGTGAAGGTGCCTACCTGGTGTCAATAGGCAGGGAGTTCAAAAATGTGGGCACTGCCACACTAAAATGTCTTGTAAGTTGGCTCTGAGATGCATGGTGAATTATTATCAAGGGATAGCAGCCTCTTTTCAGCAAACACAAAGAAAATATTTTGGCACCTTTAAAAAAGGAAAAGAAAAGAGACTAGCAGATTTTTTAATGCATAAACTTCTCCCCCTTTTTTATTAAAAAGCCCCCTGCTTAGTTGTGAAGTCTCCCTAATTACATTAAAAGAGGAGCTGAAAGCTGTAGGGGAAAGGGGGTGGGGAGAGAGAAGGGCAGTGATCTGACTCTTCTCAAAGTCTGAGTGTGGGAATAGCACCTGACCAACCTAACACTCTGGCTGTTTGTTCCTTTAGGGGGCTGAGAACCTGGTGGCCACTGTGGTTCCAAGTGAGCTGTCGGAAGCCATCTCCGAAGTGGCAGTGTACCTGAAGGAGTCCGTGGGCAACTCTACTCGTATTGACTATGGGACAGGTATCTGTCAGGGGATGAGCAGACTGACCTGGAAGCTTTTCCCCACCCTCCCTGCTTCAGTAAAGGGGCTTGGACCATCCAAGGTGGCCTGCTGTATGTCCTGGAAGCCGCTGTGCTAATGCCTCTGGGAAACCTGCAAGCTGGACAGGCTGTTCCCTGGCAACCAGCATTCAGCAGCAAAATGCCTCTGATTATAGAGGCACCCATTGAGCCATCAGGACTGATTGCTGTTGTGGGGTGGTCAGCACCCATCTTTTATGGCATCCTGCTCCTAAAGGGTTTTCCCTCTATTCCCAGCAAGACTCAGAGATAGGAGAGGGAGCAACAAGGGCCTCTTTGTGCTGTTTCTGCTCAGACGTGGTGTTGCAAAATTTGTTTTGCTTTCAAAATAGCGCCTGCTTCTGCAGGAAGAGGCTTTCTCAGAGGGACATTTGCTTGACTGCTAATGTGTAATAAAAGCAATGAACATTAAAATGACTGCTGATCTTCAAAATGCCCACGGGCAGGGCAAGCAGATTTGGTGTGCCAGTTACCGGGTAAATGTTTTAAAAAACCCCACCTCCAGGCAGGTCTGTTGTCTAGTCGGTTGCAAAACTGCTGTTGGTCACGAGAGGGTGCTATTGTATTGCTGTTAAAAGTGAGGATTATTCAATGGCGGTTCTCACTTGGTATGGCAAGCCTGCTGCTTTTCCTTTTGGGGTTGATAGTTGTAAAGGTTGTTGATTTCTTCCCTCCTCTTTTTTATTCAATTTATTGAAAAATTTCAGTGGACAAAAAGGGTGAAAGAAATGAAACAAAAACAAAAAGGTGCTTGAAACTGTAATACAATATGATTCATAAGTATATAAGTAATGTTATTATTCCAACAAGTATACAATTATTAACAAGGCATTATAATTGTTAGAAATGCATTCCAAATATCATTATATTTATCCACACACAGTCTGCATCTTAAAAGCAGTCCATTCATATATTGCAAGAGTTGTCATATCTTCTATCCATTGATCAAAGCGGGCCATAGTACTGTATTAGCTTTCCAGTGAATCAATATCAGTCTTTTGGCAGAAGTAAGGGCGCAGAGAGTCCATCCACGCAGACCAGTTGTCAAACCCCATATCATTGGTATGTGGTTTAGGATAATATTATCATCTGACAATTTTAATGTACACCCCCCAATAGTACTTATACATCCTAATACTTATCTCCCAAAAATTGTAGGTGCATAAACCATGCATTCCTTTTTATAAACGATATCACTTGTTGTGCTCTAATTGCCAACATTGTTGTTAAAATCTTTATATAAATGTTAAATTAATGAAATTGGGTGGTAATGAGCGCGTTGAGTGTGGTCTTTGTCTGGTTTTGGTATAACAGTAATATATTTTATATCACTCAATAGGAAATCCATTTAAGCGTTTTACCACTAGCCAACTATAAAATTGTTTGCTTGATTTTTATTTCAGATTTTGGGGTTATTAATAGTTGTGTCTGTATATCATTTAGATATGGTAATTTTTTAAGTAAAACCTATATCTTCATTCACTATTTTCTTTTGATTGTTATATAATTCTGAATAATTTTTTTAAAAAATTGATTCGTGATTGAATTTTTATATAATTTTTCTATTGACTTTTTCTATTTTTGGATATATAATATAGTTCCTAAAAATTCCGACAAGTTCAGAAATCCCACAAACACTAAGCTGATCCGTTAAATTCAATTCTGTTAGACAGAGTATGCACATAGTTCCCAGATTGGGAATAAGCCTCAATGCTGTCAACAGAAATAATTTTTTTTAAGTGCTTGCGTGAATGAAACAAAACCTTATAGATTGCATTTTATCTTTAAAAAAACAAGTTGCAAAAAATAAAGTAAATAAAATGAAGAACCTCACCACAAATAGCAATGAAAAAAGAAGAAAAGAAGAAAAAACAAACAAAAATACAAGAGAAAAAAGAGAAAAAGCAAAAAATTGACCTTCTGCTTGAATCAAGTTTGTGACATCCCTCTATTCTTAACAATGAAATTACAGATCACTCTTGAGAAGAGAATAACATTAATAAAAAGAAGAAGGGGGGAGCCATCTTAAAATATTTTGCAGAATAGAAAGGAAAAATGCCCAAGCACTTAATTCATGACAAAATATGCTTCAGTATATGCTTTCCTGCTTCCTACATTTCTGCCCTTGGCGATTGAAAGGTCTTCTGTTCTCTTGAATGTAGGGGTGGGGGACCTCCAGCCTGTGGTCCAGATGTGACCTGCCATGCCTTCCCATTGGATCTAGCAGACTGTTTACCTAAATCCATGCCCCACTCGCCCCATTTCTGACATCGTGTGTGGCAGGTGGGCTGGAGAAAGCAGGATTGAGCTTTCCTGTGCATTAGCTGACATGCACAGGGTTCAGTCCTGCTTGGGGAGCTTCTCTCCACCTCTCCATCATCAAGTGGCAACTTTACCAGGTAGGCAGGACAACCCACCTGTTAATCATCAGACATCATTATTGTGCCAGATGATTGACTGGTGGGTGAGATAAAGACTTGGCCTCCCAGGACAGAAACACTCACTTCCCCATCTTAAACAATGTTGCTTATTTGCTTAAACTCATCCTGTGTTTCCCAGCTCTCCAGATTAAGATTGGAAGCTCCTTCAGGCATAGACTTGTCTCTCCCCCACCTTAATGTGTGTGAAACTTGGTGTAGCCCCACATGCATAGGTGTCTCTTTGTATAAATGGTTCAGAAATGCTGCCTCCTTCACTACAGATCCTCTCAGGTGCTGAGGTCGGCAGAGGGGGCTGTCAGGGAGGGGCTTCTCTGTGGTGGCCCCTAAGCTGGAGCACTCGTTCCCTACAGAGGTGTGCCTAGCACTTTCATTGCACAGCTTACAGCAAATGCAGAAGACACACCACTTTATCCTGGTCTTTTGATACTTGAGGTGTATTTTTTTTAGGACCCACCTTATTTCTGTGATTGTAAATTGTTTTAAACTGTTTTTAATATTGTGTTTTAATGCTGTCATCCACCCTGGGACTTTAGGGTGAAGGGTGAGGAATAAATAAATAAATAAATAAATAAAGTCATGTTAACATGTATCCCTCCAAAGTGTCATGCAAGTGCAGAGTGTTTTCGTCCCCTGTCCTGAAAATTGTTCCCCTTCCTGTCCTTTCATCTCAGGTCATGAAGCAGCGTTTGCCGCCTTCCTCTGCTGCCTTTGCAAAATTGGAGTTCTCCGGGTGGATGACCAGCTGGCCATTGTCTTCAAAGTGTTCAACAGGTGAAGCTGGTGTGTGTGTGTGTGTGTGTGTGTGTGTGTGTGTGTGTGTGTGTGTGAAAGGGCTAAGAATTGACCCTGTAGTATCTGAAAGTGGGTTTTTAATAATGGCTCAGCCCTGGAGAGGACGAAGCCTCTGCTGCAATCTTGCATGAGAGGGATGGGGGGGGGGAGAAGAATAAGTAATCACTCTCACCACCTTATGGTCAAGAGGGCAGTGAGAGGCTCAAAGGCTTTGTAAGCAAGGCCTCATGAGAGCACCTTAGAGAGGCTTCCCTGGGGACTAGTCATTTATTTAATAGAATTTAACAATCCCCCTCTTCCTCCAGGTATTTGGAAGTCATGCGGAAGCTGCAGAAGACCTACAGAATGGAACCGGCTGGCAGCCAAGGCGTCTGGGGCTTGGATGACTTTCAGTTCCTGCCCTTCATATGGGGCAGCTCACAACTGATAGGTAGCCAGGGAAAGCTTCCCCACTGCCAACTCCATCTGCACCCCCCACCAGGGCTTATTCCATTAAAAAGAAGAAGAAAATAATTTTTCAATCAGGCACCCTAAGGCAATTTGCGCCCTCCTTTCCCACATTTTCTCCATTGCCTTGCATGGGAAGTAATGGTCAAAGTGATCTCTCCGTTACCTTGCATGGGGGTCCTCAAACTGTCTGCTGGGAGAAGCAGCTCCTCCCCTTGCCCTTTCCTTTGCTATTTGTAATTCTGATCAAAGCTCACAGTACCGCCAAACCTCAAATATTACCCGTGCTCCCTGTTAACGAGTGATCAAAAATGCCCATTTTGTTGCTGGTTAAGAGAGGACCCCTGCTTCTGTTGCATAAGAAGTGATGATGGGCTTGTACCTGGAACAATTCTCTAACCCCCAATTTGCCACACTAAGCTGGAGGGATGGGGTGGTCCCAATAAGTCTTCAGCATCTAAATGAAAACTGCCCTGAAACATAATGCTTCCTTCTCAGATCACCCAAACCTGGAACCTCGACATTTTGTGGATGAAAAAGTGGTGAATGAAAACCATAAAGACTTCATGTTTCTTGAGTGCATCCTATTCATTACAGAGGTGAGACTGAGTCCCATCCCCCACCCCAATCTTTGCTACTGAATCATTTTATGAGATTTTTCAAAGATGCATACTTTTGTAGATTCCTGCATTGAAGGGGGTTGAACTCAATGACCCTTCGGGATTCCTTCCAACTGTGCAGTTTTATGATTCTATGCCAGATCATATCTGGGCTCCTCCCCTCCACTTCCCAACCCTCCTATCTGTGCTTTGTGAGATCTCCTTTCCGACATTCTTATGGGCCAAGTTCCAACAGTATCAACCTCAAAGCAAATTAGCAAAAGAGAGAACCCCAAAGGCAGAGAACTCAGGAAGCTGAGAGAGAGAGGAAGGTAGAAGCAAAAGAGAGGAATGTACCCCTGAAAATAGCATGAGCTTCTTTGGCACCTTGGCCACTGTAAGAACAGAATGCTGGACTAGATGGGTCTTTGGTCTGATCCAGCAGCCAGGCTTTTATTTCCCCTATGCTTCCTGGTGCCCAGTGGATATGTAGTTCTTTAAGGCGTCTGAAAGGAATTGAAACTGCTGACATGCTAATGTTATGGTACAAATTACAGTGCAACAGCATTTGGAATAGTGTGTAGAGTTCTGGCCATCAGCCTCAAAATGGATGTTGTAGAGTTGGAAAAGATTAAGAAAACAGCAACCAGAATGATCAAGGGGTGTGTGTGGAGTGACTCACCTTTGAAGAAAGATGGCAGTGTTTGGGACTTTTTAGAGATGTGGATAGAAAAGCCTAATTTAAATGGGGGAAGGACCATAATTCAATGGTAGAGTACCTGCTTGGTGAGCAAAACGTTCCAGGCTGAATCCCCAGTGGCATCTCCAGGTAGAGCTGGGAATGTCCCCTGCCTGGAACTCTGGAGAGCTGCTGTCAGTTGGTGCAGGCAATACTGTGTAAGTGTTTGGAGGCGGTTGGAGGATGGATGGCGGCTAACAGATTGAGGTTGAATCCTGACAAGACAGAAGTGCTGTTTTTGGGGGACAGGAGGCGGGCAGGTGTGGAGGACTCCCTGGTCCTGAATGGGGTAACTGTGCCCCTGAAGGACCAGGTGCGCAGCCTGGGAGTCATTTTGGACTCATAGCTGTCCATGGAGGCACAGATTAATTCTGTATCCAAGGCAGCTGTCTACCAGCTCCATCTGGTACGCAGGCTGAGACCCTACCTGCCCGCAGACTGTCTCGTCAGAGTGGTGCATGCTCTAGTTATCTCTCGCTTGGACTACTGCAATGCGCTCTACGTGGGGCTACCTTTGAAGGTGACCCGGAAACTACAACTAATCCAGAATGCGGCAGCTAGACTGGTGACTGGGAGCGGCCGCCGAGACCACGTAACACCGGTCTTGAAAGACCTACACTGGCTCCCAGTACGTTTCCGAGCACAATTCAAAGTGTTGGTGCTGACCTTTAAAGCCCTAAATGGCTTCGGTCCTGTATACCTGAAGGAGCGTCTCCACCCCCATCGGTCAGCCCGGACACTGAGGTCCAGTGCCGAGGGCCTTCTGGCGGTTCCCTCGCTGCGTGAAGCCAAGTTACAGGGAACCAGGCAGAGGGCCTTCTCGGTAGTGGCGCCCGCCCTGTGGAACGCCCTCCCTTCAGATGTCAAAGAAAACAACAACTACCAGACCTTTAGAAGACATCTGAAGGCAGCCCTGTTTAGGGAGGCTTTTAATGTTTTATAGATTATTGTATTTTAATGCTCTGTTGAAAGCCGCCCAGAGTGGCTGGGGAAACCCAGCCAGATGGGCGGGGTATAAATAATAAATTATTATTATTATTATTATTACTGAGCTGGAGGGGCTAATGGGCTGATTCAGTGTTCTTCCTTAATTCAGCCCTTTATTCAGAACCATGAGTACTAGAATCTTTCTTTTGGGGGGGGTATGGTGCTGTGGCTCAGTGGTAAAGCTTCTACCTGCTTTGCAGATAGAAGGCCCAGGTTGATTCCCCAATGACATCTCTGAGTAGGGCTAGGATGTTTCCTGCCTGAAACCCTGGAGCCTCTGCCAGCCAGTGTAGACAGTACTAAGCTAGATGGACCAGTGGCCCAACTCAGTATAGAGCAGCTTTCTATGTAAAGCCTTCCCCTGACAGTTTGCAGAGGGCTTCATGGTTCTTATTCCATAGCGTCTTGTGTATGGATGGTGGTCGTTCCTGTTTAATTTTTTAAAACCAAGTTATTAGGGAAGGGAAGAAATGATGTTGCATGACTTGCCTAGGGCCACCCAGCAGGGTGGCTCTTTTTCAGCTGGGCCTGAGTCCATGTGGATCATGCTGGCTTTTCTTGAGCTTAAGACCCACCTGATCTTTGCAAACCCTGCCCTTAGGGGTGCAATGGAATGTGCTCCCTCTTCCCTCTCCTCTTTGCTACTTTGGAGAGCATTCACAGTGTTTTGAGCTTGGGTGCTCTCCCAAAAGAAACATCCCTTTAACAAAGGGCTATAGCTCAATTATGGTATCTTTCTCCTTGGTGGGCATTGCCCTTTTGCCTTTTCCCCTGCTAGGCCACTAGATGGCACCAGAGTACTATTTGCGGTGTCTGCCAGCATTGAGAGCCCTCTATCGGCCTCTAGTGGATGCGCATGAGCATTGCAACACCAACAAAATAGCATGTTCTATGGTACCCATAGAGGGGAAACAACCCTCTAGTTTCTGCTTCCAAACTCCATTGCTCAATAAGTACACTCAGCTGATTGGTTGAGCCCCCTCAAGTTACAGCTGTCATACTAAAGCAATCATTTGGAGAAAATATGACTATTGCCCCAATCTCTTGTTTCCCTAAACAGGGCACTGTTCCGATGTTAGCTACTTGCCATGAGTTTGGACCTAGACATCCTGGTGGTGCCATCTGGGTATTGCTGGACTCGTAACTCCAATCATCCATGGCCATTCGCCATGTTTGCTGGCGGGTAGGGGTGGTGGGAGCACTGATGGAAGAAGCCCTGCCAGCCTGGGAAAGGCTGGGTTGGTTGTTGGATTTTTTATTTTTATTTTTTGAAACTTCCCCCTTGCCTCTAGGTATCTTCAAATGCTAGAACAGCACCCCTTTCAAATCACACCCCTCGTTCCCCTGGGGTTGGGGAACATAAGAAGAGCCTGCTGGATCAGGCCAGTGGCCCACCTAGTCCAGCATCCTGTTTTCACAGTGGCCAGCCAGAAGTCCACTAGTGGCAGCCCAAAAGCAGAACCCAGGACCAAGAGCACTCTCCCCTTCCTGTGATTTACAGCAACTGGTATTCAGAAGCATTGCTGCCTCCAACCACGAGGGCAAAGCATAGCTGTCATGGTTAATAGCCATCAAATAGCCCTTTCCTCCTCCATGAATTTGTCCAGTCATCTTTTAAAGCCATCCAAGTTGGCGACTATCGTTGCCTCCTGCGGGAGCTAGTTCCGCAGTTAAACTCTGTGCTGTGTGAAGAAATCCTTTCTTTTATCCGTCCTGAACCTTCTAGCATTCATCGTCGTTGGATTCTTGCGACTTCTACTGTTACGAGGGAGGGTGAAGGTGACGGAGCAGATCCGAGAGCAGGAAAAGCAAATGTTGGATTGACTATTTGCAAGTTCTGCCCGAGTTGGTGTTCTTTTAAAAAAATCCCAGAGAAGGGCAGGGCAGCCCCTTTCCCTATTTCACTCTGCCTCCCAAATTTTGAGGGTTATTTTTTTGGGGGGGGCAAGGGAGGCTGGGCTCTGGTTTCAGCTGGTAAGGAAGCAAATGACAGGAAGGTGCTGTGTTGAGCTTGCCCCCTCTCCCTCCCTCCCCGCCAATACCTCCCTCCTCATTTTTTTTTAACCGACAGAGGAACCTTTTACAAAAGGCTTATTCTCTCGGGAACGGAGAGGCAGGAACGCAGCGTCTGTGAGTAATTTCCTGCTCAATATGGCTGCCCTGACTCACTCCGTTCCCCTGGGGTCACTGCGGGTCTGTGGCGCTCCCGCTCTCTCGCTCTCTCCCCCTCCCTCTCCCCCCCCCACTCTGCTTGCCTACTTTTCTTCTCTCCCTTTGTGGCTAGAATGAGCCACAGGGTTCTCTGCGTGTGTGTTTGTGTATGTGTGTTAGTTTTTTCCTCCTCCCTATCCCCCCCCCCTTTTCCTACTTCCAAACAATAGCAAAAGGGCTTCAGCAAGAGCAGATGTTGGTTTGGAAAAGCTGTGCCCGCCTGGGTGGGGTGTTGTTTGTGTTCTAGTTCTTTGGGGCGCACAAGAGGCTGGTCCTCGCAAGCCAACCTGTTTTTCTTCATTTTTTTCAAGAGGCAATACCCATTTTGAATGCCACCAGCAATCTGTCTGAAATTTTAAAGCCTTGAGGGCCAGGATGTGGGTGGTCAGGAGGGGACCAGCTTTCTTTGCACTACACAGACAGGGTGGTGATTGTTACCGAAAAGCCCCAACGTGAAGCCCACAAACAGGACCCTAGCACAAGAGGAGCTCTCCTCTCCTGCAGTTTCCAGCAGCTGGGTATTTAGAAGTACCGGTACTTCTGCCTCCATCTGTGGAGGCAGAGCATAGCCACTGTGGCTGGTAGTCATTGATAGCCCTCTCCTCCTCCATGAATTTGTCCAATCCTCTTTTAAAGCAAACCAAGTTGGTGGACATCACAGTTCAATTGCCAGCATTTCCAAGATGGGCTGGGCAGGTCACCTGCCTGGAGACCCAGCTTAGGCAATGCTGAGCTACACAGACCAATGGTCCTGGCTTGGTATGGATAGGATAGGATAGGATAAGCCCTGAGGATCATCTGTTCCAACCTCCTGCAATGCAGGAATATGCAGCTGTCCCTTACGGGGATTGAATCTGCAACCTTGATGTTATCAGCACCACATTCTAACCAGGTGAGCTTCTTTTTTCCTAAGTTCAGGGACTTCCTACCCCCAAAGCCCATGACCTGTGAATTGCACTGTGGAAAGTATGAGAAACTACCGGTGCAACTTCAGCATTTTCCCAAGTTCTTGAAGATTAGGAGGTTGCAACAGTAAAGGTTTGCCCCAGTGCATTCTCTTTTACAGTGGTCCCTCGACTTACGAGCGGCCGTGCACCTACGATTTTTTTCGACTTCCGAAAGGAAGTCGCGGCCGTTTTAGATAGGGTTTCCTCGACTTCCGAAGTTTAGATGGGTTTTTTTCGACGTACGAATTTTTTTCGCCCAATGCATTCCTATGGGGACTCGACTTACGATTTTTTCGACATCTGACAGTCCCTTCGGAACGCATTGCCTTCGTAAGTCGAGGGTCCACTGTACTTTCCTTGGTTTTTCATATCCCACCTCCTCTCTTCGGAAAATGCCATGGCTGCATTAACATGCATAATGCCCCTGAATGGCCATCTCAGTGATTAAAGGACCTGCCTTGCATGCAGAAAGTTCCAGATTTAATCCTCACAAGCATCTGCAGGTTGGGCCAGGAGAGACACCTTGTCTGGAACCCTGTGCCAGCCAGTTAAAATGATCCTGAGCTAGATGAGCCACAGTAGTCTTGCTTCCTGTGGACGGCGCTGCACTGTGCTGTCTCTTCAAAGAAGGAAACTTAGTACAGTCGTACCTTGGAAGTCCAACGGAATCCGTTCTGGAAGTCAGTTTGACTTACAAAATGTTAGGAAACCAAAGCGTGGCTTCTGATTGGCTGCAGGCAGCTCCTGCAGCCAATTGGAGGCCACAGAAGCCCTGTCGGACGTTCGGCTTCCAAAAATAGTTCACAAACCAGAACAGTCACTTTTGGGTTTGGGAGCCAAAACATTTGAGAACTAAGCTGTTCGAAAACCAAGGTGCGACTGTATTTTAACCCAATGAGGGCTGAGCTCTTGACTGCTATTGTGAGGAATTCCGGCCTACATTTTTGTTCTGGGAACTCAGGTGCACACAGCCCATCCTTCTGTATGTAAGGGGAAAGCTTCTTGGGAAAAGTTTGGCCTGTCTTATTTTTTCTGGCGCTCATGTACGCTGACAGGAAGTGGAACTTAACATCCATTGCAGCTGTTGGGGGTGGACAGAGGATATTCTTTTTGTGGCTTCCTTTCTTTTTCCTTTTTACCCAGAGTGCTTCAGTGCTGAGGTCACCAGATTCTAAACATTATCTCCCTCCACTCCCAAACATCCCTGTGTGCACATGAACACCCACCCACCCACATCTTCCTATATACATAAAACGGTAATGCTATTGCCATGTAGCCCCCATTGGAAGGTTTGTAGTGCCTCATCACAATCCTGGATTTCCAGGAAGGAACAACTCAACAGGCCTCAAAAGTAAGCTTAGTAGTTGCATGGGATGAGAAGGAGAAGCTTTTCTTTAGGAATTCTTTAGCTGTGATTCCTGCATTGCAGGGGGTTGACGTAGATGCCCATTTGGGCCCTTTGTAGTTCTACGATTAATGAGGGGTTAATGTGAAGGGAATGGCCAAGGACCTGGCAAGCAGAGGAACCGCTAGTATATATCTATATGCATAGACAGATGAACACACAGACACACACTGTGGGATGATTTTTTCACTTGTACAAACCTACCTGTAGTAACAAACCGTTTGGGCTTCCTGCACTGGAGAAGTAAGTTCAGAAATGCAGTCTCATCCCCTCCTGCTTTTAGGGGATAGCTGTGACTATTTTGGCAGTTTTGGATTTTGGAAGGGGGAGGGGGATGAAGTGAGGTTTTCTTCTTCAAAACACCCCTGCATTGTCAAAAGTTCCTTATTTTCCCAAGTTCCTTTTTTTGGCCTTGTGGTTGATGATGTCACTGAAACTTCCCACAACAAGTTTGCCTCCATTCCCCCTGCCTTCCCTTGAGAGTAAGTTGCATTCTCTGGGTGTGTCCAGAATCTATTTCTCTCTTCCGCCCCCCCCCTCCAGTCTCAAACTGAGTCCCCCCCCCCCTTGTTTTCCTATAACCTTGTCTGTGGGTTATCTTGGTCTCTAGAAACTGCTGTATTTTATTTAATAATACTTTATTGACTTATACCTCACTCTTCCATTAAAACAACAACCCACTAACAGTCAGAGCAAAACATCTGTCAAACCAACAATCTGTTGTTGTTGTTGTTGTTGTTGTTGTTGTTGTTGTTGTTGTTGTTGCTGCTGCTGCTGCTGCTGCTGCTGCTGCTGCTGCTGCTGCCGTTGTTGCCCAGGACATTAAACGGATACACAATTTAAAAACAAAGCAAAAGCATCCTAAAGCAGATCAAAACATTGCAATCCATTTTAGAGTTAGAAACATTCCTAAAGCAATTACAATTAAAACTAAAACGCCGTTAAAAACATTAAGTTCAGCAACAATGTTTTTTAAATATATGAGTAGCAGAAAACCATCTAGGGTGGTGGTTCGATGACAAGAGAGTCAAAGGACTGCTAAAGGAGGATAAGGAGATTGTGGCAGCGATGCTTTTGAATCTCAGTTGCTGGCAGGCACAGGAGGGGAGAGTGCTCTTGTGCTCAGATCCTGCTTGTGGGTTTCCCAGAAGAGGCATCTGGTTGGCAACTGTGAGAACAGATGCTGGACTAGATGGGTCAGCAGGGCTCTTCTGATGTTCTTAAAACATTCTAAAAGCAATTATGAATGTTAAAAAAATCTATCCAATGTTATTGGGATTATCAGGAGCAGTCTTTTTCAGCCATCAAACACCTGGGTAAACAGGAATGTTTTAAAATTTCTCTTGAAAGCAGAGGGAGACAGGATGCACCTTGTTAGGGAAGGCATTTTGCAGTGGGAGAGCCAACACCAAAAAGGCCCCATCGCAAGTCAGCCTCAGGTTTTGCTTCCATTCTGCATAGTAAATTTAGGTGGCTATAAATGATGATGATAAATAAGGAGAATAGAATAATTGAATCATAGAACTGTAGTGTTTGTGTCCCTTCATTCCAGGGAGTTGGACTAGGGTCATGATGCCTGGGGTAAGGAAGAGGATGCCTTTGTGCACATGTCAGGAGGAGGAACAGCAGATTCCAGTACTGGAGCCAGGCTAGAGAGGAATGGTGTAAGCACCGGAGCTGCCCTGCCCTTGCATTTCTGCAGAGCAGATTTCATCAGGCTGGATGGTGGCATACAGTGGGAAATAGGGAGTGCAGATCAAGTAGCTGTGTGGTTAAGGACATTGGGGGCATCCTGTCCAGCGGTGGTCTGGAAAGGGGTGTGCCAGTGCCTTGTGGTGATGGATTGTCTGTGTCTTGTCTTCCAGATGAAGACAGGCCCATTTGCTGAGCACTCCAACCAGCTGTGGAACATTAGCGCTGTCCCTTCATGGGCGAAGGTCAACCAAGGCCTCATTCGCATGTACAAAGCAGAGGTAAGGTCAAAGCAGAAGGAGGTGGGCCTGGAGCAAAACCTCTCTCCAGCTCAAGTTGTGGGGTGGTTGGGTGGGTGGGTGTTGAAAGAGGCCCCAGCCAAATGTTCTCTTTGTCTTCTTCCCAGTGCCTGGAGAAGTTCCCTGTGATCCAGCACTTCAAGTTCGGCAGCCTCCTCTCCATTCAGCCTGTTGCATCTTAAGGAGGTTTTGGAGGGTATTCTTTCCCCCATTTCTGGAAAAAAGAGAGGGGGTCAGAAAACACTGGAGAGACCAGGGTGAAGGGCCAGAGCTCTCCCCATTCAGCCCCACCCCCACCCCTCAGGCAATGCAGTCCATTCATTTCCGCGGATTATTTTTTTCCAACTTTTGGGGGTGCGGGACAAACCACCAGGAAGATTTTCTGACGCTCTTAAAGACCCCTCCCCCTGCATTTTGAAGAAGGGAAAACCCGCCTTGGAATGTGATCCCATGACTTTTAACACTGGACCACAACAGTATGTGCCCTCTCTTTCGCTCTCTCTCCCCCTGCACAGGACTATCCTTTGCACCCAATGCTTTTGTTCTATTTTATATCTATATTTTTAAAAGCTTGCTGTATTCCAGTCTGGGGAATCCAGTCTGATATCCTGAGGGGCTCCACATTTCCTGGCTGAGGCCTCCCTAAATGTTTTTATTCCTGGCTGCAAAAGTGTAAGGGGGCATCTGTGTTCTCCCCCCTCCCCCCAGCCATCTTAGTTGTGGGTCCTGTCTACATCATCAAAACCTGTCTCTAACCTACTTGAGCTGTGACTTGGCTCCTTCACAGAGAAACCAGGGCTAGTAGTTTAGGGAGGAAATGGGGTGCTCACCCACCCCCCGATTTCCAGTACTGTTGCCAAACTAAATGTGTTATGCTTTTGGAGAGAGGCAGGACCATCAGTTCAGCTTCAAGCTGGTTCAGATGCATCCCATTTCATGATCCCCTTGGAGGCAACATGTCAAGTGCTCCCTCCCGCAGGTTCCTCGCAAACAGGTTCACAGCACATTTTTGCAGGCACCAACTAAAAAAAACTACCCTCCATCCACATACGAAGAGGGTTTGTCGGGGGCGTTGATGCAAAGCTTTTGGGTGATCTTTGCAATAAAATAAAATAAATCAGAGAGGTGTTCAAGAACGTGGCTGTATGCTCCCCTTGCAAAGTCTGCTGGGCTGCTTCAGAAAGACCTGGGCTTTACTTCATTCAACCCAGGCAGCACTCAGGGCTTTTTGCTACACTTGGCAGTGCTGCCTGGGTCCTGTACAGCCTTGAGTCCTACACCGTGCAAAGTTTTGTGCAGGTGATATTTAATTTTGGCTTGTATTTTTACAGAGGGTTGCTTGAGAGCTCCTTTTCCTAGGAGCTAGTAGAAGAACTGACAGCCAAAGGTTTGCTAGGCTGAGCAAAACTGGTTTGAGCTCACTGGGTACTGTCCTGGCTCTAAACTAGGCAAAAGACCTTGCTGTGCCCTGCCTTGGTGTTAATCCTTTGCTTCTTTCAACCACAGGATCACCCTTCCCCACTGCTAGTTACTAAATTCTGATGGTAGGTTATTTTTTATTTTGCTTGTTGGAGATAGCCTTTAAAAATAATAATTTTAGGCATTGCCAAAAATTGCCTTTATTGTCCCCTTTTCCAATGGCTGGACTCCTTTTGGCTGGCGGGTTCATGAGTGTGGACCTTTGCGTGTTCAGAGGTGGCTCCACCTTGGCTGAACACCACCTCTGCTCTAGACCTTGTTCTAATCTCGGCACTCTTGACTGGTTCCAAGGGAATGGAGCATTTTGGCATTTATTTAAAGTCTTCCTTCTTTCTCTTCTTATGGAGGCTTGTGTGCAAGTTCATGCACACCCTACTCGTATCCTGCTGTGAGTTTGCAGCCTCTTTAACTCTTGGTGTGGATATGTGTAATAGCTGGAGATGAGCTTTCTTTTGACCCATCCAGTTAAAAATCACACCCCTTTTCCACATTAAACCCTCCACACACTTAGTTGGAGATAGAAAACTTAAAGAAGTTTTAAGTTGGCTTGAGAGAGTGGTTTCACATTTCAGGGACTGAAGCATTAATGCTTCGTTTTGCTCTCGCCTCTGGGTCAAACAGGCTTGGCAGGTTTTGGAACTAAAAGCTTGGCAAACCTGTTTATCTAAGATTTGTCTTCCAGGGCAGCGGGCTCCCTTGGCCAGCTTGCAAATTGGAACAGGATACCTCCCTGTTAATGTATACACACCATCCTTTGAGAGGGCCTAATTTTGGCACTCATGAATGCATCAACCATTAGTGGTGTAACAGCTGCCTCTTCTTTCGTCTTCTGCAAAAACCTGGGTCCTTCATCGTAGCTCAACTCCTCCCATGGACCACCCGCCCTTCTGTTCCTTGGGCATGGTTTCTGTCGCCTCTGCTGTCTGTTACAAACACCCCCCACCCAAGAAGCGCATGTAACTCCCCTTGGCCTAGAATCACCACCTGACAAGGCTCTCTGCGCATGGCACTCTTTCCTGACTCCTCTGGTTTCCTCTAGCATTGTGGTTTGAATTAAAAAGAAGAAAAAGTTTCATGTTTTGCATCGAATGGCTGTCGTGGTTTGTTCGGCGTGAGGGGTTGGTACAGTCGTATGGAAGGGGATAGGGGCAGATTTTTTTTCTTGCAGCACTGAAAGCCCTGGGTTCAATCCCTGACATTTGGACCAGCCCAAGACATTCTGCTGCTTGAGGCAAAACAGAAAATGCTGTTCCCCTACCACTGCCTCCTTGCCTCCTTCTCTGCCCCCATTGCTACTGCTACTGCCTCATCCACTGCTGCCACCTGAGGCGACTGGAGGTGGCCTCGAGAAGCCTTGGTGCATTGAAGGGGTTGGTGATGAGTGACAAGTAAAGGAGGCAGCAAGTACTGCGCTCCTTGGGAGCCCAGATCTGCCGCTCTTCCCAAATGCAATTGCCTTACTCTGGATAGAGGGTGGGTTGGCCCTGCATGACGTCTCTAGGTAGGTTTGGGTGACACCCCTGACCCTGAAATCCTGGAGAGCTGCTGCCAGTGTGTGTAGACAGTACTGAGCTAGATGGACCAATGGTCTGACTCTGTATAAGGCAGCTCCCTCATGCTCCTATTTAATTTGGCCTTTTATTCAGAACTATGAGGACTAGTTTATTACTTTATTTAAAAGGAAGGGCCATAGCTCAGATGTAGGACACCTACATCTGGATTTTGCTTGCAGAAAATCCCAGGTTTGATTGTGACCTGAATCTTCAACTGCCAGTCAGTGTTGACAGTACTGAGCTCGTTCTGACTCAGTATAAGGCAGGTTCCAATGTTCCCAAGAAGGGCTGTAGTTTAATGTCAGAGCATCTGCTTTGTTTGTTGAAGGTTGTGGGTTCAATCCCAGACAGCATCTCCAGGTATGGCTGGGAATGTTCCATCCTTGAATCCCTAGAGAGCTGCTGCTGGTTTGTGTAGATAGTACTGAGCTAGATGGACCAATGTTCCCATTAAATTCAGCCCTTTATTCAGAACCTTGAGGACTAGAATTTTACCTTTACGGCAGTGGTTTTCAACCAGTGTACTGTGGCACCCTGGGGTGCCTTGAATGATGGGGTGCCGTGGGCAACACTGGTCCTTTCCCTCTTTCCTTCCCTCCCTCCTCTGATGCCCTCTTGTGTCTCTGCCTTCCAAAGGCTTGCACAGCTGTTTGTTGCAGCAGCCCTGGCTACAAGCTCCCCAGGCAAATGGTGCCTCTGGGGCTGGCCAGGGGGTGCTAGTTGCCAGGAACTGATGCAGCCTCAGAGTAAGTAAGCAAGTGGGCGAGGGAGCCCAGGCAGCCAGTCTGCCAGCCTTTGCTATTGGGAATGGACAGAGAGTCCCAGACCCCTGTGGGACAGTGTGAGGAGGCACCTCTCTTTGGGGCAGGGGTGGGCAGCTCAGAGACCAGGGGCGGTGGCTGCCCAGAGGACTCCCAAGGAGAGGGGAGAGGAGAGGAGGCTGAGGGAACACTCTACAAGGGAGGGTGTTCGGAAAAAGGTAAGAGGCTGCCCGTTCTACAGGCAAGGGGTGACATAATGGGACCCCTGAGCCCCACGGGGGGTGCCACAGAAAGAACATAGTTGGTCAAGGGAGCCATGGGCTCAAAAAGGTTGAAAACCTGCTTTAGGGGATGCAAAAGGCTGCAGGTTCAATCCTCAGCATTGCCAGGTTTGCCTGGGAATAAAACCTCCAACCCAGTTTGATCTGTTCCAAAAACAGATCAAAGCAGATTACCTTTAACCCATCTCAAACTTGAGGCTTCACCCATTTGCCCCTCTGCCTGTGCCCACTACTGCAGTGTGGGCCCTGGGATTGAAAGAAAGTCCCCCAGCCTAGTTTAATGGAATGTTAATCCTGTAACGGACTTTCGTGTACTCACCATAGAATAGTTGCAAGCCAGAACACATTCCGAGGACCAGTCCCTGCCCTGAAACGCTTACAAGCTAAAAATAAGCCTTCCTCTATGCCTTAAAACAGAAGATCTGCAAAGTGAGGGCATGGCAGGGAAGTGTGTGTTGTGGAAGGCTGAGCACTGCCTGTCTTCCTACAGCTTGCCCTGTCAGGCCTTATATCCTTGTTTGTTTGTTGCATTTATATCCCACCTTTTTATCCAAGGAGCTCAAGGCGCTATACTTGATTCTCTCCCTCATATAATTCCTAACAACATTGATAGGTAGGTTATAGGCTGTGAGGCAGTGTTTGGCCCAAGGCCACCCAGTGAGCTTCATGGCAGCGGGGTGGGGGCTGAACCCTGGTCTCCTTGGTCCTAGTCTGACACTTTTAACACAGCCTTTCTCAACATTTGGTCCCCAGATGTTGTTGTACTACAGCTCACATATCCCTAGCTAACAGGACCAGTGGGAAGGGATGATGAGAATTGTAGTCCACCATCTCATGGGAACCCAAGGTTGAGAAAGGCTGCTCTAACCACTGTACCACACTGGCTCTTTTCTGCCTGCTGCTATGCTCAACCTCCATTGTGGGTGGCAGCGATGCTTCTGAATACCAGCTACTGGAAACCTTAGGAGGGGAGAGTTCTGTTGTGCTTAGCCACTGTGGGAACAGGATTCTGGACTAGATGGGCCACTGACCTCATTCATAGTCTGCCTCTGCTGTTGGAGGCAGTAATGTATCTGAATACCAGTTTCTGCAAATCACAAGTGGAGAGTGTTCTCAAATCCTGTTTTTGGACCTTCCTGTTGAGGCATCTGGGTGGCCACTGAGAAGAGGATGCTGGGCTAGATGGACCATTAGCCTGACCTAGCAGGGCTCTTCTTATGTTACTATGTTTTGAAGCAATGAAACTACTAAATGTAACAGCTCTAGATAAAACTGTATGCAACAGTTGCATAGTCTTTTTAATATTCCTCTGGGGATGATATAATTAAAACTGAAATTTCAACAGGAATTTGATCCAAAGGTGTGCATTGCAAAACATTTAGAAATGACTTTTGGAAGAATTGTTTACTTTTTCAAGCCCTTCAATCAAGAGTTCCAAGTTGATTTCATCAGTCATCGCTATCAGGAGGCTATCAGGGAAGAAACTCTTTGAAGGTTGCAATCTTAGGTCTGCTTAAAGGTAAAGGTAAAGGGGCCCCTGACCATTAGGTCCAGTCACGGATGACTCTGGGGTTGCGGCGCTCATCTCACTTTACTGGCCAAGGGAGCCGGCATACAGTCATCTGGCCAGCATGACTAAGCCTCTTCTGGCGAACCAGAGCTGCGCACGGAAACGCCGTTTACCTTCCCTCCAGAGCGGTACCTATTTATCTACTTGCACTTTGACGTGCTTTCGAACTGCTACCGGTAGGTGGGCAGGAGCAGGGACCGAGCAATGGGAGCTCAACCTTCTGATCGGCAAGCCCTAGGCTCTGTGGTTTAACCCACAGCACCACCCGCATCCCATCTTAGGTTTGCTTACTCAGGAGTAAATCCTATTTAACTGGAGCTTTCTTCTGTGCAAAAACCCACATTAACCTTTTGAGCTGCAAATGAGTCAAATCCAAATTGCATTTTCCACTGTTTGTGGTGCTGGTCATTGCTTTGGCTTTAAGGAGCAAACTGGTTTTTTGTTTTTTTTAAATGAACTGTTTGAAACAAGAAGACCCCATAAAGTAGGGATTTATTTCCTAGTCAAACTACAGGGAGGAACTAATGCATTTGGGATTTTTAAAAACAGAAAACAGAAAGTACTAGATAGTCTATTTTCCTAGTAAAATACAGCATGATGCCGTAGTTATGAACCCACACTCCTAGATGCCACCTGGATTCTGCCTTCCTCAAGGCTGGCTTAAGAGCATGGACAGGCAACAGAACCTCTATAATAGCTCAGTATCCAGGTTCAATCCCCAGTGGCATATCCAGGTAGGTATGGGAATGTTCCCTGCCTGAGAGCCTGGAGAGCTGCTGTGAATCGGAGACAGTACTGAACTAGAATGACCAATCGTCTGTAACCCTAAGTAGGACAGCTTCCCATGTTCTCATTTAACCCAGCCCTTCTGAATAATGATGACTAGAACCTTTATTTTTAGGGGAAGGGTTGCAGCTCATGCTTTGCCTACAGAAGGACCCTTGCTAATTCATCTGGGTGTCATGGACTACCATATTTCTGCTTTCTGGGTTGTGTGGAAGACATCTAAACCACTTCTTAGTCTCCTGTTTTAAAGCAAGGGTGGAAAAACAGTCAATTTCTTTGCAATCCTTTTAAAGCAATCAAAGTAATCGGGTGCCAAAGGTCACCTTTCGAGACCACATGGAACAGCCTTAATCATTAGGATGTAGCTATCAGGAATTACTAGCTACAGTGGAATCAGCTGAGCAGCTCATCATGCCATTGGCCATGGCAACCCCATGCCTTCATCTTGTGTGTATCCGGGAGGGTGAAAACACACTCCTTACATGCTCAGATGTCTTCCTACTGTTATTAATTTGCAAATCCTTGTAGTTTGGGGGGGCCCCTGAAAGCAGAGGTTGCCTTGTGCTCCCAAACAAATTACCCCCCCCCATTTTTAAGGATTTAAGGATGAGCTCATTTTATCTAGCTAATTCAATCACTGTTCTCTGGGAGAGAGGCCAGAGAGCAGTGTTTGGAAACCAGGAACAAAAATCAAGGAAGCGGCAAGCCAATATGAGGGGAAGGTGCTGGGGAGAGGGCAAAATTTGCCTGTCGCCTCCCTTGCAGCCTGAGTGTTACTGACATCATGATTAATTTATCAGGTGCTTATGAATATGCATATAAGGCTGGGTTTGGCTTTCAGGAGAGAGAGGGAGAGAGACTGTTGTCAAGAAGCAAACTCTGTTCCTGCACAGCCTGCACCACTGTGCACGTCTGTACCCATTTGTCGGTGTTATTTAAAAATAAAATAAATGGATTTCACTGCTGAACAGGATCTGTGCAAAGCGCTCTCAAGTCCATGGTGGGAGCAAGCGAGCAGAGCACATTGATGCTTTGGGAGGCACCTTTGGGAGGCACGTGGTGACGCATGGGGGCCTCCAGTGTCTTTCATTCTGCGTCTGTTGCAGCATCCAGAAAGTAACTTTCACCCTGAGAAAAGAGGAGATGCTTGATTTCCCTGGAGGAAGGAGATGGGAAGAAGAAGAGGGGGTGCATTCTCAGCAGCTGGAGCCTCTGAATACACACCCCGCTAGGCATCCAGGCCTTTGTCTGCCCCCCACATTTCCCCCTCTCTCATACATGCACACCCATACTTCTATAAATCGGATTATTCTAATTAAACATTACAATTCTTTTATTTCCCAGAATACACCTATGGGTGAGAAAGAAAGGGAAATGGTTGTACCAAAACCATAGGGAAAGGGAGAAAAATGAGATATATTTTACCCAAGAAGGAAATGAACAGCTTTACCAGTTTCAAAATGTATATTTATTTTGCCTGTTCAACAGAATGCATCCAACAATATATTGGGTTTTAAGAATATGTACATCATTAACTGATTTCTGGTTTTAACATTTTACATAGTTTTCAATTGTCTGGTTTTATTTGCAATTATTGTAAACCACTCTTATTTTTTAACACACACACTTTCTTACCATCTTGCCCTGCCCTCCTTCTGAGAAGACCACATGCCTCCTATGTCACCTTAACGAAAACAACAACCCTGTACGGTAGGTTAGGCAAGAGAGAGTGATAGGCTTGAGACTGGCTCTGGGAAACAGTAAGCAGCTTTGTAGAGATTGGATTCACATGGCAAAGACTGAAAAGGATACCTTGTGTGGGTCAACTGTAGCCTTCAGCTGCTGTTGGACTTCCGACTCCCACCAGCCACCATGGCTCGTGGTCAGGGATAACGGGAGACGGGGACAACTATGTCTGGAGGCCCACAGATTCCCCCCCATCCCTGCCTTATAGACTGAAACACACGTTTGGAATGGCTTTGAGTGGCCCCTGCTGGATCAGGCCAAAGGGGGCCCTGTAGCTTGGCATCCTGTCCTCAGAGTGACCAACCAGATGCCTATTACAGTCAGGACCGGTGCTAGGGCTTTTCGCGCCCTAGGCGAGGGGGCGGGGCCACGTGGCATCATTACGCATGGTGTATGGTGCCCCGCCCCCTCCCCCCGGGTGCCCTGCACCGCCACGGTTTTCGCCGCTGGTTGGGGCGGCGGCGGGCGGCAGGGGGCGAGGGGCAGGCTGGCCAGCGCCCCCTCCATTTTGGCGCCCTAGGCAGTTGCCTAGTTGGCCTAAATGGAAGCGCCGGCCCTGATTACAGTACAGGAAGCCCCCAAGCAGGACCTGAGTGCAACAGCACTCTCCAGTTATTGTCTCCCCCTGGTACCAGCCCCAGACAGAGGGTGGGCCATATGGGCCACTTGGCCCGGGCCTCCGATTCCAAAGGGGGCCTCAGTCAGCATATTCACAATCGCTCACCTGGTTGTGTTGGAGAGGTGAGGGATTGTGAATACGCCCTCAGAAAGCAAGTAAGGTCTTAGTCAAGTCAAGTGTTTGTGATGGTGGGCCATGCTTTTCATGCTGTTAAAAGTTGGTGAGTTTTTGTTTGAAATTTTGTTTGCCAAAAATTTAAACCACACGTAACTTGAAGATGGGGACGCGGGTGGCGCTGTGGGTTAAACCACAGAGCCTAGGGCTTGCTGATCAGAAGGTCGGCAGTTCGAATCCCCACGACGGGGTGAGCTCCCATTGCTTGGTCCCTGCTCCTGCCAACCTAGCAGTTCTAAAGCACGTCAAAGTGCAAGTAGATAAATAGGTACCGCTGCAGCGGGAAGGTAAACGGCGTTTCCGTGCGCTGCTCTGGTTCGCCAGAAGCGGCTTTGTCATGCTGGCCACATGACCTGGCCAATAAAGCGAGATGAGCGCCGCAACCCCAGAGTCGGTCAGAACTGGACCTAGAGGTCAGGGGTCCCTTTACCTTTACCTTAAAGATAAGTGTGTTGGCTTTCTTATCACTGAATTTTTTTTGAAAATGATGAAAAATTGATGAAGATGTGGCCATTTGTTTAAACCTTTGTTGACTAGGCCAGGAATATTACTTACACCCGAGGAGTACATATAGCTCAATGGGGATAAAATTTGGTGTAAACCATGTTTTTTAAAGAAATAGTGGCTTTCTCAAAAGCATACATCTTTTTAAAGAGTAGAATAAGAAGATAATAATAGTCAAAGTTGTCTACTTAAAAATAGATTTTAAATACATTTTTTAACTATTAAAAATTGTATAATACATTTTAAAATGAATAATGTATTTATTGTAAAATGTATTTAAAATTATAATACATTATTAAAAAATTACGTTATCGGAGATCCCCAGGGTAAAAAAAAAAGGGGGCCACATTATCTACCTGGCCCGGGCCTCTGCCTGGCTCTGCAAGGGCCTGCCTGGTACTCAGAGGTAGACTGCCCCTGGATGTGGAGGTTCTGCTATGACCATAAATTCCCTAACAAAGGATGATAATGATAATATGTTTCTTTGGCTGTGTTTGATGGAAGAGGAAGAACAAGCAAGAAGAAATCCCTTGCGTGGAAAAGGAGAAAATGCTATTGGGTGACACAGAGAAGGTGGAATTGCTCAACATCTATTTGCTTCTGTCTTCACCCAAAAGGAAAGCAGTGCTGATAACAGAATAAAGGATGCGGGGGGGGGGGGCGAGCTGTAGCCCAAGATAAGAAAAGAGGTGGTAAGGGAACATCTAACTACTTTAAATGAATTCAAATCTCCAGGCCCTGATGAGCTGCACCCAAGGGAACAAAAGGAGCCTGTGGATGTCATCTCTGTCTATAATCATTGAGAATTCTTGGAGAACAGGTGAGGTCCCTGTGGACTGGATGTGGGCAAATGTTGTTCCCATCTTCAGAAATGAGGGAAAAGGGAACCCAAGGAACTACTGACCTGTGAGCTTGACATGAATACCAGGAAATGTCCTAAAACATCATTAGTGAGCTCTTAGAAAAGGATGTTGTGGTAATATTAAGACCCAGCATGGGTTTCTCAAAAATAAATTATGCCAGACAAATCTAATTTCTTTTTTTGATAGACTTACAAGCTTGAAGGATCAGGGGAATGCTGTGGATGTGGTGTATCTTGATTTCAGAAAGGCTTTTGTTTTTTTGTTTTTAAAATAATATTTATTGGGTGAAAGGCTTTTGACAAAGTCCCACATGATATTATTGCAGAAAATCTGGTAAAATGTGGGCTGAATGAGATAACTGTTAGGTGGATTTGTAGCTGATTGCCTGACTGAACCAAAAGAGTGCTCACTGAGAGTTCCTCATCATCCTGGAAAAAAGTGATATGTGGGGTGCCATAGGGTTCTGTCCTGGGCCTGTTGTTCAACGTCTTTATAAATGACAGATGAAGGAATTGAGGGGATGCTCATCCAATTTGCAGATTGTACCAAACAGGGAGGGGTAGGCAATGCCACTGAAGACAGAATTGGGATTCAAGATAACAACAGTTTGGAGAACTGGGCCAAAACTATCTATCTATCTATCTATCTATCTATCTATCTATCTATCTATCTATCTACTGTATCTATCTATCTAAATTGAATTCCAATAGGAACAATTGTAAGGATCTACACTTAACAGGAATAACCAGCAGCACAAATATAAGATGGGGGACACCTGGCCTGCCACCAGTAGTACTAGTGAAAAGGATCTAGTTGTCTTAGTAGGCCACAAGCTTAACATGAGTCAACAGTGTGATGCAGCAGCAAAAAATGCTAATGCTATTCTAGGCTGCTTCAACAAATCTAAAGAAGTCAAGTCATACTACTGCTCTATTCAACCTTGGTTAGACCACACTTGGAGTCCTGTGCCCAATTCTGGGCACCACAGTTTGGGAAGGATATTGACAGGCTGAGATGTGTGCAGAGGAGGGCAACCAAGATGATAAAAGGTCTGGAAACCAAGCCTTATGAGGAACAGTTGTGTATGTTTAGCCTAGAAAAGAGGAGACTGAGCAAAGATATGATTGTAAAGGTAAAGGGACCCCTGACCATTAGGTCCAGTCGCGGACGACTCTGGGGTTGCGGCTCTCATCTTGCTTTATTGGCTGAGGGAGCCGGCAACGCCATTTACCTTCCTGCCAGAGCAGTACCTATTTATCTACTTGCACTTTGATGTGCTTTCGAACTGCTAAGTTGGCAGGAGCAGGGACCGAGCAACAGGAGCTCACCCTGTCGCGGGGATTCAAACCGCCGACCTTCTGATCGGCAAGCCCTAGGCTCTGTGGTTTAGACCACAGCGCCACCCGCATCCCTTTAAAGATATGATAGCCATCTTCAAATATCTCAAGGGCTGTCACGTGAAAGATGGAGCCAGCTTGTTTTCTCCTGCTCCAGAGGGTACGACTTCAAGTTACAAGAAAGGAGATTCCGACTAAACATCAGGAAGAACTTTCTGACAGTAAGAGCTGTTCAACAGTGGAATGGACTCCCTCGGGAAGTGGTGGACTCTCCTTCCTTGGAGGTTTTTAAGCAGAGGTTGGATGCATTAGTTGAGATTCCTGCATTGCAGGGGGGTAGACTAGATGCCTCTCAGGGTCCCTTCCAACTCTGAGTCTAAGTGCTTTAATTTCTCAAAATATATGACTGTGGCACTCAGCATACTTGCTCAAAATATTATTCGTGTGCTCAGAAGCACTTTATCACTTTGATTCTTCAAAGGTGTTAGCACATATGGGAAAGGGGGACACCTAAATCAGTGTTCCCTCAACTTGCTGCCCTCTATGGGCTTTCAGCTGTGAGTCTCAGCAGCCAACCCAGCCAATGGTTAGGGGTGCTGGGAGTGCTAACCAATTCCTAATTGCAGGGCTGTAGAGAAGTTTCATCCAAACTCCCAGACCACTTTCATTCATTTGATGTGGAAAGTCGGGTTTGTTTGTTTTTATGCAACTTATATGGAAGCTTTTTTGGGGGGTGGGGTGGGTAAACCTTTTACATTGAATATATTCACTCCAGTCTTAACTGAAGCGAAAATCCCGTTTGCTTCCAGCTTCCCCCAACCTCACCCAAACATCCTCCTGCAAAAATGTGCTTTGAGGGTGGGAAAAGAACGCCCCGATCCTTTCTACCTGATAAAGCAAGTTGCAGCCATTCCCAGAGCTGGACGCTAGGAGGAGCTCTAGCAACTACCTTAGTTAAGCCAACCACCTAGAGGTGTCTAGCCCACGCCGCTGTTAAAAGATTTTAGTTGGAGAAAAACAAAGTATTATTTTAAAAATAAATCCCGACTTTTTTAAAAAAGGGGAGGAAATTACAAATCTTGCTTTAAAAAACAACAACAGGCGATTAGTTGTGATAAAAACCAACCCTGTTACAATTTAGAGGTTTTATATAATAAAGTTATTTTTGTAAAAAACGAAAACCTCAGTGATAATAAGGAATATTCCCCCCCCCCACCTTAAAGATTGGAGTCAAAGCGTGTGTGCGCAAGGTAGGAAGATCTTCACAACAGACTTTCAAATGCAAACGCGGTTGGTGCAAAACGACGGAGAATAAAAGCGCCACCCCCCTTAAATAAAATTAAAATTAAAAGCATTCTGAGGTCAGCCTGCAGGTGGTCAGAAAATATTTTTATTACCTTCATTCATTTGGTTGGAAGAGGGGTGTACGCGTGTATCTGTGGAAAACACACACTCATATACACCACCAAGTGGCACAGAGCAGAGATTAACCAGCTCTAAAAAAAGCAAAACCTCAGGATGTCTAAAACTTCAGAAGTAAATCTTAGACACAAGGGTGCAAATGGCATTTTAAGGTTTCCCTGCAAACGCCTTGATTTAAGTTTCCAAATATATTCATCTTTAAAACAAAAAAGCAAGCTTTGAGATTACTTGGGAGTAAACTGCTTTGCTGGTGGCTTTTTTTGGGGGGGGGGGAGAAAACATGTTTGGGATCAGGGGAAGCAGACTGGGTTTTTCCTCCTGATGTTGAGAAAGTTTTCTACAGTTCTCTGTCCCCTTTCCCTGCTGATGGATCCCCTACAAATAAGAGAGCTCCTGTTAAAAAGTATTGGGTGATGAAATAAACTCTCCCACCCCAAGGGAACTCTGGTTAAGCAGCTGGAGTAAGCAAATATTTTGCCTGTATCTTGTGATGAGTTCAGGGTCTTTCCCCAAAAGGTGTAACGTATAAAAAAGTTATCACAGATGTTTCAGGAATAAATCTTCACAAATCAGTTATTGGATTTAGAAGTCTCAAAGAATGTTCTCCTAACATCCTGACCCAATGCTTATTTAACTCAGATCAAGGGAGCAGGCACTCCAAAAATGTGTATAATAAGAAACTTTACTTGAGAGAAGCCATTTTTGTAATTAGTGGGTTGGATTCAGTGCTGGCTCTGCTTAGAGTAGCCCCACTGAAATCAAGGAACATGAATACTCTTGGTCCATTAATTTCAGTGGGTCTTCCCACAGTTAAAACCCAATGAGATCTAACTCCAAGAGGGATGGGGAGTTTTGAATCTGGCTGTGAACTCTGCTTGATGCCAAGTCTTTAAAAATTGCCATCTATAGCCAGTCTTTTTCAGGGTTGAGTTGTGAAGGTACACACACTTCAACTTTTTTTTTATAATTGGACTTTTTATTAAGATTATAAATTTAAACAAATCTGAACAGTTTTACCCGGTGATATACAATTCAGTATGCACACACACAAAAATATACAGAGATACAAAGAGGGGGAAAATAATGCTTAGGGATGCGTCCTTTAATACACACAGTGCTTTAATGTGAAAGCTGGATGGCAAAAGCAGAAAAATCCACCTTTTTACAACAAAAGGTTCTTTATTTTCTCCCTTTAATAAAAAGAACACAAAGTTTATTTGAAAGAAAAGAAGAATAGGATTACAGAAACACAGACCTTGTTTTGCACATAGGACCAAACAATTGCTGGTTGCATCAGGAGAGTTCAAAATCTTTTGAGAAGGGGGAAAAACAAACCACCCACCACATTTAAAGACATGAAAATAGTGTTAACACATTTACTTGTGGCATTCACACACACACACATTTGGGGGGAAGGGAGGGAGGCAGGACCTGTGAGAGCGCTATGCATGATGGGTAAAGTAGTTGAGATCTCATCACTCCCCACCTTTCCTTCCCCAAAACTTTTTTTTTAAAAGAGCAGTGTTGGACAGAACTATATACTTCAAGGAATGGCAAAGAATACAAAAGGGGGGAGAGACCCTCACATGAAATTAGGCTACATATACCTAATCACATCATCCAGATTTCAACCAGGAAAAGTTGTTCACTCTGTTGATGTTTTCAACTATGTTTTTTTTATGTTAGCAAGTTTTTATTATTATTTGAGGGGGGGGGCTTTCATAGAATTGTAAAGTTGGGAGGGACCCCAAGGGTCATCTACTCCAACATAGCTAAAGCATCCTTGACAGATGGTCAAGGAAGGAGAGTCCACCCCCCACCCCTGTCTGTTCCGCTATCCAAAAACTCTTACGAACCCCTAGCAGGAACTAGGAAGGACCACCCCACCTTCCCCTTATAAGAACTCAAGTGACTACGAAGGGAAACAGCCCAGCCCCATACAAATGTGTCTGTTTTGGGGGACAGGAAGGGGAAGAAGAAAAGCTATAGAAACCCACCCCTTTTAAAATGCATTTTGGAAGGTTTAGATTGCTAAAGAAACACAGCCAGTTTTCTGGTTTAAATGTTTTTTAAATAATAATAATAATAATAGTAATAATAATAATAATGCATAAAGCCCCCCACTCAGCCCATAGTTTTGCAGACTATTCTGGGCTCAGTTGAAAAAGGCAACGTGTCAAGTTCCACAACACTCCTTGTGGGAGGGAGATAGGAGTTGCTTCAGGTATTAAAGTTCTCTCCCAATTTTGGAGAGTCTTATTCCCACCCACAATTCAATGTCCAGAACTACCTTTTCCCTAAAGCACTTTAACCTCGGGAGTAAACTCTTTCCTCTCTCACACAGCTTTTTCTCCTTATCCATCTTTTCACCTCCTGCATTCCTCCCCTCCCCACCAATGTTTTTTGGGGGGCAAATAAAAATGAAATACAATAAAGCCTGGAAAGAGTTAAAGAAAAAAGAAACAACTCAACACCATCCAGGGGGTTGGGGGGAAGACACAAAAGAACTCTTGTTGTTGTTGTTGGGGCTTTTTGTTTAAATAGGTACTATTTCTTCATCATCTCTGGAAAAATAAAGGCGCAAGAATCTTCGAAGTAAATTCTATGGTACAATTTAGAAAAAAAAAACATTCGCTTGGCTTGTCAACTGCCCCAAGCCACCCCCCCCCAACTTCAGTCTTTGTTTCAGGGTCTCCCCAACCTCCCCACCCCCACCAAAAGAGCCAAGCAGCAGGCATTTCTTCCTTCCCGCCCCGTCGGATCTTCCCCTGTCCCGGCTAGAAGGCCACGATTGCCCGCGTCCAAGCCCCCAAGCTGGCCAGCGCCTGCTTGCTACACAGTTGCCCGTTCAAGGGCTGCTCGGGGTCCGGCTGCGGCGTTTGCTGGGGCGTCTGCTGGTGGTGGGTTTGCTGCTGCTGGTGGGCTTGGTAGGGGTGCTGTTGCTGCTGCCGGCTTACCAGCCCGGTAAAACCGGAGCCGAAGATGGAAATCAAGTTGGAGATGTTGGACGAGTCCTGGGGAGGAGACGCCGTCGGGGGCGCCGTCAGAAGTGGTGGCGGCGGCGGCGAAGGAGCCGTCGGGGGTTGCTCCGCGCTGAAATCCTCGAAGCGGGCGCGCTTGGGGCAGGGAGCGAAGGCGGGGTGAGACGGAGGAGGGGGACCGCCACCGCCCACACCACCAATGGGGGTCGCCGTCCCCACGACGGACCCCCCTCCTCCTCGTCTCCCACCACCTCCTGCTTCTTCTCCTTCCTCCACGGCCTCGTGACCAGAGTAGTATTTGCGCTTGTAGCCCGGGCTGGGTGGGACGCCCATCACCGCGGCGCCTGGGCTCCCGCCGCCGCCGCAAGGACAGGGCGAGCAACAGTCCTGGTGCAAGTAGCCGTTCTCCACCGTGGTCACCACGTGCGTGTCCAAGTCCAAAACAGTGGTGCGGCTGGAGCAGTGCGGAGAGGCGGAGGGGGACGGAGCCGGGACCAGCCCCGACGGCGCAGCGGAGCCTGTGTTGGCGCTGTTGCTTCCGCTGGAGAAGTCGCAGCTCCCCGGCACTGCGTAAAGCAGCCCGGGCGCCGGCGGCGTGGCGGCGCGGTGGTAGAAAGCCAGCGGAGAGTCCCTGCAGAGCCCCGAGATGGTTGCCGGGGGTTGAGCGGGAGGCATGAGCGAAGGCAGCCCGGCCAAAGGTTCCTCGTCCTGGGCGCACCCGGACATCTCCAGAGCCGACTCGCCGCCCCCTCTAGTCAAGGCGCAGCCCCGCAGCTGCCCGTGCTGGAGACCGTCGTCCGCCTCGTCGGCTGCCTCGACGGGCAAGTGGAGAGGGCTGAAATCCGCCGCGATCTCGCCCAGCGAAGCGGGCGTGCCTGCTCCTCCGACGGGCGACATGGCCAGCAGCCCGCCTTCCTGGGGGTGGTGGTAGTGGTGGCTCTGCTGCCGGCGGTAAAGCTCGGCGTAGCGTTCGCTCAGGTAGAGCTGCCGAGCGTTGCGGAGCACATAAGAGACCAGGAGGTTCTTGTGCAGCTTGATGCCGCCGCGCTGCGTCCGCGAGCTGTGGATCTTGCGCAGCGAGAGGCTGATTAGGCTCTGGGCGTCCAGGGCGCACTCCATTCCCGTCCCCGGGCCCACATCCACCCCGAGCCCGGCCTGGAGCGGGGCTCTCTCTCCGTCTTAGCAGCCCGGCGCACAGCTCACCATCCCCGGGCAGGCGCAGAGCCGCACCCCTCCTTGCGCGCTCGCTCTCTCGCTCTCTCTCCGCCCTCCACTGTCGGCCGTGCTTGGTGAATGCAGCGGGCAATAAGCTCTTGCTTAGCCGACCCCCGCTATTTATGCACCCTCTTCGGCCCCGCCCCCCGGCCTATGGGAGCACGGTTTTCGGCTCGAGTGGCGGCCCGCGCCCGCCCCGCCGAGGACCAGCCGGCCAATGGAGGCGCGGCGGTTCCTTTGTGCTATTCAAATACCTAGCAGGCTTTTTTGGCACGGCTGGAAGGTTCTCTGGAGAGAGAGAAAAAGAGAGAGAGAGACCGGAGCGAGCAGCGGGGAAGCCGGGCCAGCGGGGAAGCCTGGGATCAGAGCCCCTGTCCGGGGGTGGCTTGAAAGGGCCCGATCCACGGATAGCCCTCCACCCACCTAGAGTGTGCGCGCTTCCCCGGACGCCTGGCTCCCCTTCTCAGGTGAGGCCCTCGCCATGTGGACGGAGGGCGAGGGGGAGGGGCCTCGGAGGGGGAGGGGCCTCTGGAGCCAGCGATCCGCCTCCGTTTCTCTCTTCCCCTCCGCTTGGCAAGCAGGTGCAAAAGCATTGGCACCAGAATGGCTCAAGAAATGAAAAATTTCTTCAAGGGATGAGTCCAGATCCTGGAAAGAAAGAAACAAACACAGGTAGAACTTTTTAAAAAGATTTTTAAAAAATAAAAATGAAAGTGATTCTCTAAAAGAATAGGGAATATCATCATTATCATTTACTTTGTATTGCTATTTTCTGTGCAGGTACATGGCAAACAATTTGGAGTGCGCCAATACTTTCTTCTAGAGTAACTTAAGTTGCATTTTCCTTCAAATTCCATTGTATGTAACAAAGCTCTGGCACTGGAAACCACAGACCATACCAAGTGCAGAAAGCTGGATTCAAGACACCCTGCAAGTAGCAGCTCATGAGGCAGGAGAGTGGGGGGAATTAAATAACAAGACTTCCAAAAGATCTGGAGTGACTTTCTGGAGCTCTTTGTTGAGGACTTTCCAAAACCTGGAGATATAGGAAGCTGCAAGCAAAGGAACCGAGACTCATGGACCTAAAAAACTTAGCTGGACATAAAAAGAGTCTTGATGGATCACGTCAAAGTGGACCCACTTAGTCCAGCATCTTGTTCTCACAGTGGCCAACCAAATGCCGCAACAGGAAATCCACAAGCAGGACCTGAGTACAAGAGAACCTCTTCTCTCCTGTGGCTTCCAGCAACCGGCATTCAGAAACATTTATTGCCTCTGACCATGGAAGCAGAACATAGCCATTGTGGCTAGTGGTTCTCTCCTCCACAAATGTGTCTAATTCTCTTTGGAAGCCATCCAGGTTGGTAAGCATCACTACTGCCTGCGGGAGTGAGTTCCATAGTTTAACTATGTGCTGCATGAAGAAGTCCTTTGTTTTCTATGTCCTGAATCTTCCAATGTTCAGCTTCATTGGATGTCTATGAGTTCTAGTGTTGTGAGAGAAGAACTTTTCTCTATCCTCTTTCTCTGTGCCATGTATAATTTTATAAACTTCTGTCATGTTTCCACTTACTCGTCTTTTCTCTAAAGTCTAAACTCCCCTTATAGGGGAAGAAGCAGATAAGGGCTCCTCAAAGGGGACCATTGAAGCAGCATCTGTATACACCTGTATTCATCCTAAATTGAACATAACACCCTGAACAATGTGTTGTGCAATGTTTCAGATGATTGCATGGCAAACGGGAAAATACTGTAATAAAAAACACTATTTTACAGAGGAAGAAAACTTTTGAGGAATTAGAGGGCAGATTTTGGCACTACCTCAACATTCTTCCTGGGATGTCTTCCTCTTTAGGGTGTGCTGACATCACAAATCCAAATCAGAGTGAGGGGCTGATTTCTAAATGGACAAACCTTTTCTCCACACTCAGAATGAGCAAACACTCACTCTGAATGGGGAAACTTTTTTTTTTTTGCCCTCACTCTGAATGGGAAAACCTTTTTGCCCCACTTCTCACCTCCATTACTTACCCTCTGGAAAATTGGTGAAACTGCACGGCCTGTTTTCAAGGGGAATACCCTTTTACAAAACTGCCTTTGTTTCCGAGCGAGACTATTCTCTCTGCCTGCACTCCTGGCTGTTGCGGCTTACACCCACACATTATGAGCGTGCAAGGCATGTACAGTTTCCTACATGGAAGTGTTAGAAATGCTTCTAGTGCGTGCTGCTGACTCTGAGGACTTTTGGCCCCCGTGGGGGTGCAACGCTCCCCATCTTTATTCATATTTAAGGAAGCTAGAATCTTCTGTAAAGCCACCCATTTGCTAACCCGTATTGTGGCTGCACAATATATACTTCTCCCCAACCAATTGCTGTGGTGCATATATCCTTCTGTGCAGTTGTTACCAGTATTGGGGCCTTATGAATGAGAAGCTATATTTGTGTTGTTGTTGTTTCCAGATGTCATTCTAGACGATCAAGTCATTTTGACAGTTTCCCCCAAGGAGAGCAAAGATGTCTTAAAATCTCTCTTCCCAGGCAGAGTCTGAGGGGTGAAAGACCATGGCTTTTTATTTTATTTTATTAACCACGTCTGCTAGCTCTGTGTTGGCAAGCTCCTTCACATTTCCCAATATTTTCTTCCGGGATGTATTATCCTAAGAATGCAACCCTGTCCATATCCCGCCCTCCCCCTTAGGCTCCATTGCATTCAATGGCTATAACTCTCTAGAGTCTACAAAGTGCTTTTTAAAAATACATTGTGGCCTAAGAAAAGTAGGCTTAAGAGGAGACACCTGGTGTGATTTACACTTTGAGGGGCAACTCCCAATTTTCACTTTCCGAAAGGATCTGTGAACCAAAACACAGCTATCCTTTGAAATTCACACTTCTCCGAATTTCGCCAAACGAACATAAAAAAATGCATATATTAGCAAAAATAAGATATAAATTTGTACTAGGCTAGGGAAAAATAAGACCCAAACATGCCTTATGTAAGAGCAATGGTTTTGCTAATAGGTGTGCTTTAGGCAAAACTGCAGACAAAATGGGTGTATATTAGGAATAAGGCAAATTAAAATGCTGGTGGCTTTTTTTTTTTTTAATGTAAACTGATGTAGTAACGTGGCAAAGTGATCTTAAGGCAGGGAAACTGAGGTACAGAGGGAATTCAAAATGGGAAGATTCTCCCATCTTTAAATGACTGCTCTAACAGATTAATTGGCTTCCCAGTGTACAGGTTCTACTCACAAGAAAGCTGGGTTGAGTTCTTTCTCCATTTTCTCCACACCCTGCATCATATATATATATGGGAGGGGAGTCCACCTGTGAGTTAAATTAACACAACAGATTTAAAAAAAATTCTTCTTCCTCTTCTTCTTCTTCTTCTTCTTCTTCTTCTTCTTCTTCTTCTGGTGCTGCATGTGGGAATTAGCTTACCAATGCCAGGATATTTTCTTGGTGAATGGTTCCCTTCCCATAACAGGAGTGAATACAACCTTATCAGCCATGCTGAGTAAATTATCACTAATCTGCCAGTGTAAAGGCAGTGTATGTTAAGCACACGTTTCACCTCCATTTATCATACCGACTGTAATGTTTGGATCTTGCTTGCCATTCAACTCGCACCTTACAACTCTTCTCTCCTGCATGCGTGCCTACTAAGATTTCACTTCACCCATCCAAAGAAGTGGGCTTGACACCATGAAAGCTTATGCCTGTAGTAGGCGCATTAGCCTTTAAGGTGCCACAGGATTTTTTTGTCATGTTCCAAGTCTGGTTAGTAACACCATCACAATATTTGCATTTAGGTTTTCAGTTCCTTTGCTGATGATCCCAACATGGAATCTGCCCATTTCACAGCTGGGTAAACGGCATTATTTATTGGGTTATCTTCTGTGACCCAAACATCTGCGCGTCTCAGACCCCCATCAACATTCATTGATATGGCTTTATGCACTCCTAATTTGCTGCCTATTCATCCATTTTACTGAGCTCTTTTGGGGGCCAATCTTTTTTTAAAAAAAGCTAAAAACAAAAACACCTACTCTTTACCTGTAGGTCCCAGGGTGGGTTACAACAGTGCTGTATTAAAAACAGTTAAAACAAATTAGAGTTGCAGGAATGGGGTTTGACATCCTTCCATTGTGAGAACTGCCCAGTTGTGTTCTTTCTCTCTGTTTCCTGTTCTTTAACCACTTACTAATCAATAACAGGACCTTAACACTGGTACTGGTGGACATGCCATGAAACTGAATGCTGGAAGATCCAGGACTGATAAAATGAAGTTCTTTTTCATGCAGTACATAGTTAAACTATGGAACTCCTTCCCACAGGAGACAGTGATGGCCAGCAAACTAGGTGGCTTTAAAAGAGGATAGGACAAGCTCATGGAGGAGGAAGGAGAAGGAGGGGGTATCAATGGCTACTAGCCATGATGGCTATGATCTGCCTCCACAGCCGGAGGCAGCAATGCTTCTGAATCCCAGTTGCAGGTTTTCCACAGGCATCTGGTTGACCACTGAGAGAAGAGGATGCAGGACTAGATGGGTCATCCACAACTGCTAAGCTTTCTCAGTAGCCTTTGCTGAGGAACTTTGTCGAAAGCATTTTGACAGTCCACGTATACAATGCCTACCAGATTGCCTTTCCTCTGGGGAAGGGGCCATAGCTCCGTGAGCAGAGTACCTGCTTTGCATGCAGAAGGTTTGATCCCTGGCATCTCCAGGTAGGACTTGGAAAGACCTCCCTGTCTGTAAACCCAGAGAGCCAGTGATGGTCATTGTTGACAATACTAAGCCAGGTGGACTTAACATGTGACATGTATAAGGCAGCTTCCTCTGTTAGCTAACCCAGCCCATCATCCAGAACTCTGAGGTCTAGCATCTCAACAAAGGCAACTCCTGAAAGCCTGTAAATCCACTGCCAGTCAGTGTCAAGCAATAGTGAGCCAGATGGACCTGTGGTCTTGATATACAAGGCAGCTTCTGTGTTCCTACGATGGGAAGTGTGGCAGGATCCTAGTCCTCCCGCCAGAGCTCAACTCTGGCACAAACTTGGATCCAGGGTGCTGCAGGCTGTCAGGAAAAAAGCGTGCTCTCAGATCCTCATTTGACTGCAGCTGTTGCCTCCTCCCTCCGGGTCACCAGAGGCCCCTGCAGGAAGTCCCTCTGCAGTGTGACAGCTGCCCTGCTTCCTTCCCAAAGCTGGAGTGTCTGCTGTTTGCTGCCCTCATCCTGCACCCTCCCAGTTGAGCGGTGACTGTATCCATTTCCTGACTTTGTGTGTGATGATAACCATCTCCTGGCTCTGTCGACCAGGTCCCTTCGTAAACTCCCCAGGTTCTCTGATCCGTTCCACCCTTCCTCATGAGCAGGACAGCACATATTTCCGCATGTCCATAGGGGTGGCGTCAGTAATGCAGAAAATGCAGTGGAGGATTTAAGACTCTTAGTTCCCTCCCCCCTTGATTGCGACTTATTTGTAGTTATTTATTGATTGATTTATTCCATATCTGCTCCACCTTTTTCTCCAAGGATCTCAAGGTGGCCTATATGGTTCTGTCCCTCCTCATTTAATCTCCAGAACAACCCTGTGAGGTGGGTTAGGCTAAAAGGCAGTGACTGGCCCAAGGTCACCCAGTGAGCTTCATGGCTAAGTGGGGATTTGAACCCTGGTCTCTCCCAGGTCTTGGTCTTTGACACTCCAGTTGCTATGCCACACTACCTCCCTGGTTGTTTATTATTCTCTTATGAGGATAGGTTACAACATTTGGGACTTCCCTTCTTACTCTTCCCCTCTGTTGACAATACCAATGTGTAAGGACAAAAAAGAAAAAGGAAAAAAAAGAGTTACAACATTTGGGGTTTTTTCATTAAGAGTGTTTCAATTAGGGCTTACCACAGGCATCTGGCTGGTTGGCATCCATCTGTCCTAGGAGACAGTGGAAGAGTGAACCTTTGGGAATGAAGTCAAACTGCTGGAAGGTCACAGTGCCTGTCGTGGCTGTAGAGACCGATATGAGAGAGGCATGCTTTGTTGTGTCTGGTTGTGCTGCTGCAGATGCACCAGGGCGTTTCTTCTCTCTGTGCTCCTCCCAGTGGTCATTCCTTGTCTCAGCACTGTCTTGGATGCTTTAGTTGAGATTCCTGAATTGCCTGGGGTTGGACTAGATGACCCTTTGGGTACGTTCCATTTCCATGATTCATGATGGGAATGTGGGCTTAAAGGTAAAGGTAAAGGGACCCCTGACCATTAGGTCCAGTCGTGACCGACTCTGGGGTTGCGACACTCATCTCACATTATTGGCCGAGGGAGCCAGCGTACAGCTTCCAGGTCATGTGGCCAGCATGATAAAGCCGCTTCTGGTGAACCAGAGCAGTGCACGGAAACACCATTTACCTTCCTGCCAGAGCGGTACCTATTGATCTACTTGCACTTGACGTGCTTTCGAACTGCTAGGTTGGCAGGAGCAGGGACCAAGCAACGGGAGCTCACCCTGTCGCGGGGATTCGAACCGCCGACCTTCTGATCGGCAAGCCCTAGGCTCTGTGGTTTAAGGAGGGGCTTAGGAGAGCACAATTTTGTTTGAGATGTTTGTCCTGCTATGAGATGCCCAAAATCTTCCTGACACAGCACATGTGGAAGGTGTTGACGCATCACTCCTGGCCGGTGTAAGTTGCCGCCACATCTCAACACTAAGCCTAGCAGACCTTCAACGGTATCCTCCCATACCCTTTTGGAGAGGTAAGCCATTGCCTTGCCAATACAGGCAACTCCTTGCTTACTCGGGGTTTACATTCCAGGTCCCCCCACGCATAAGTCAAATTGCGTAAAGTGAGTACCCTCCAAACACGCTTTAAATGCCCTCTCTGCCACTTTCTCTTCAATCCATACCAAAAGAAAGCTGTATCAGAAAATAGCCACAACTAGAACTGAAGCTCTGGGGCTGACAGGAGGCTTGAGAATGTACAGGAAAGCGGCTGCTGTGCATATCAGCTGTTAGGCAGGGAGACTGAGCAGCGTAAACAAAGTCCTGCTGTGCCCCAGGTCTCTTCAGGGCTTCTTTCACCCTTGGTGACATCCTCTTCGAGTTCTGGGGAGGATCTTCTCACAAGCCACAAGGACTCTCCAGCTCCCTCCATTTCTAGGTATGAATTGAATTATTTAATTATTTCCAGGCGCCACACATATATGTGGTCACACCCAGTAGAATGCATGTAAATTGGTGTGTGTGCGTGTGCCTGTACACCTGTCCAGCTCAGTGTTGATGGAGATGTTGCTGGTTATGATGGAGCCCAGGTAGATAAAATTGTCTACCACCTCAAGCATGTGGTCACCAATGCTGATGCGTGGAGTGCTGGAGATGTCCTGACCCAAGATATTGGTCTTCATCACCTGTAGAGCTCCCCCAGAGCACACTCTCAAGGCTGGTCAAGGGCCTTTGTGAGGTCTATGAAGGTGGTGCACAAGGGGTATCTCTGCTCCCAGCATTTCTCTTGCAGATGACACAGTGGGAAAATAATGTTGACCTCTGAGCTCTAAAGCCGCATTGTGTCTCAGAATAGACCCTTCCAGCGAGTGGTAGTTGTTACAGTCATGGCGGTCACCTTTGTTCTTATAGAGCAGGGTTGTCCAACTTTTCATACCAAGTGGGCAGCAAGAGTACTTGGACATGAAACCTGTGGGCTGCACAGTGCTTTATTGCATGTGGGTTGGGGGAGTGAGCCCAAAATTTGATGCCTTGTTGCCTTCCCAAAGCTAGCTACATGAGGTGCTGGCCTTTGGGAAGGCTGCATAAGTCTCTGGCAGGGTCCTAGAGCCCTTGCATCTCCTTCCCAAATCAGGGAAAGTGCTCACTAGGCTTTAGGAAGGAGAGGGAGGACTCTAGGACCCTGTCAGAGCCCTCATACCTCCTTCCCAAAGCCTAGCACCTCTCTTACCTGGCTTTGGAAAGGCAAGCAGGATGGCTGGGTGGGTGGGTAGCGTCAAATGTTGCTGAGGCATCAAGAGTCATATGTGGCCCTTGGGCCATGCATTGGACCACTGTTGTAGAGGGTCACAATGCTGGAGTTGTGCATGTTTTGTGGCATGAATCCTTGTTCCCAACACTGCAAGAGGAGGCTGTGGAGGTGTGTCATGAGGGAGGAATTGAATCTGGCTTTTGGCGCTTCTGTTGGATTCCATTCTGTCCTGGGGCTTTACCTGAGAGTTGATGGCGTTCTTCAGCTCATCAAGGGAGTGGGGACTTCCAGCTCTTCCAAAACAGGCAGAGTCTGGATACTGTTGAGTACTGTGTCATGAGTACAGTTCTTGATAGTGCTCTGACCATCGCTTCATCTGCTTTCTGTGGTCTGTGATGATCTCTCCAGACAAGATTTTCAGAAGTGCAGTTTTCCTGACTGTTGGTCCAAAGGCTTTCTTCATGCCTTCATACATTTTGTGAGTGCTGCTACTGCCAGCAGTGAGTTGAATGCTCTGACACAGCTTTCTGCTGGGCACCACTTCTTGCAGGGCACCACTTCTTGCCTTTCTCAGTGCAGCAAGCAAGGTCACCACAGCCTCATGTTTTGCAGTAATATCAGGCTGCACATTCTTCATGCTGGCCTCAAATCAGTTGGGGATCTACTGCTCTCTTTTGCCAAAGGAGGACATAACGGTGTTGTAGGTTACCTCTTTTATGTAGTTCCGCCTTGCTTTGACACTATCTTGGGGGCAGTTCAGTATGGCTTGTTGAACAGAATCAGAGAGAAGTGTTCATAACGTTCAGGTATGACTGTTCTGGCAGTGTTGATTTGAGGCTGCACTTTCTGCTTTGTGCTATGGATCCTCTTTGGTTGGAGATGAATCTTGCTCACCACCAGGGAGTGATCTGTGTAGCAATCAACATAGTGGGAGCCAATGATCGCCTAGTGACTATTAAGTCCAGCTGGTGCCAGTGGCCTTGACCTTGGATGTATGCAGGACATTCAGTGTTTTGTCTTGGTAGAGAAGATAGTGTTCGTGACACAGAGGCTGTGATACAAGCACTGCTCAAGCAGCCTTTGTCTGTTCTCGTTCATGCTGCCAATACCAATGTGACCGACGCAGTTGCCCCATTTGTGATGATTGCCCCCAACTCTGGCATCGAAACCTCCCAGAAGGAATAGGTGTTCATAGCCTGAGACCCTCCAGACAGCCTGGTCTAGTTCCTTGTAGAACTGGTCCTTGGGTTGTATGTCAGAGCACACAGTGGGAGCGTAGACACTCAAGATTTTAACCGGACTGGAGGTGGTTGAGAGGCAGGGGGAAAGCAAGTGTTCTGAGCCCTCAGTTGGCAGTTCTATCACAGACAGAAGGGAGTTCTTCATTGTGAAGCCTGCACTGTGAAAACATGGTTCTTCTGGATGTGCTCCTTGTCAGAAAAAGGTGTACCGGTAGTTCTTCTCTTGGAGGCAGCCATTTGAAGTGAGTCTGGTCTCCTTTAAAGTGGCAACATCATTGTTGAACATTTTTAGCTCATGGTTGTTGACCTGCAGAAGGACAAGCCAGGACACGTGGTCCTGACATTACAGCTTGCTAAGTGCAAGAGGTTTGTTTATTTTCTTTTCTGCCTGGTGCATGCACCCATTGAAGCAGGTGGACAGTGGCAGCTCAGCAATTTATTGTCCAAGGGCTGCCTGGCTTAAGATGGGTAGTAGCTGATCAGTAAGACATGGAGGTGGGTGGCGCTGTGGGTTAAACCACAGAGCCTAGGGCTTGCTGATCAGAAGGTCGGCGGTTGGAATCCCCGCAACGGGGTGAGCTCCCGTTGCTCGGTCCCTGCCGGGGAAACCCAGCCAGATGGGTGGGCTATAAATAATAAATTATTATTATTATTATTATTATTATTATTATTATTATTACTCCTGCCAACCTAGCAGTTTGAAAGCACGTCAAAGTGCAAGTTGATAAACAGGTATCGCTCTGGTGGGAAGGTAAACGGCGTTTCCGTGCGCTGCTCTGGTTCGCCAGAAGCGGCTTTGTCATGCTGGCCACATGACCCGGAAGCTGTATGCTGTCTCCCTCGGCCAGTACAGTGAGATGAGCACCACAACCCCAGAGTCGGTCACGACTGGACCTAATGGTCAGGGGTCCCTTTACCTTTACCTTTAAGACATGATTATCTCTTCTACCTATGAAGGCAACCTGTAGCACTTGTACCTTACACCAATCAGGTTGGGCTTATAACCCATAACTGCTGCATCCAGCACTGTTTTCGCTGCACTAGGAGCACCAAAGTGATCTCTGCAGAGTGCAAGCTTGGAACATGTACTGCTATATGGCGGTCCTGGGTGGCCCAGACAACACAATATCCCTCTCTGCCTTGCTGATGTGTTCCATAGGAAAGCAGAGCAGTACATTGGGCACTAGCTTGGGTGTGGGAGTTGCCGGAAGGAGGCATACAAGGTGCCATCCAACCACCTTAGGGACTCCACTCTGGATTTGTGTAGTAGGGTTTACTCCTTAGATTTTCATCTCCTGAAGATGACCCACAAGGCAGTGAGTACAGATTGTTCCTCAGCGTTTGCCCCCAAAACCTTGAGTATGGCTGCAAGGCAGTGGAAGTTTAGGATTAGAGTTTTTCTTCTGCTAGTGGGCTGCCTTCCCAGGTTGACGAGCCCCATCTGCCCCTCTACAGTACGTGCAGAAACTGCCTTCCTGACTGTTGGACCTGCCATTGGCCTCATCTGCTCAATCTGCCAGATCCTGTCTTCGCATGCAGGTCCCTAACTCACCTGACACTGAGGGTTTAAGACCCATCGGCTGCCCTCACCTGGTTTAGCTGGCCAGTTAAAGCCATTTCCCAAGGTGTGGGTGCTGTCAGCTTCTAGGAGCCATAGGTGACAGCTGTGTGCAGGGTGGGGACCAAAGGTGGGCAAACTACCCCAGAAGGACCACAGCATGTCCCCCAGCAGAGATTCTGCCCCTTCCCTAAGACCCCATATACTGTGTGAACAGCATCCTCTGAGAACAGGATTCTGATCTAGCAGGCTAATCTTTCATTCTTATATGAGAGAAAAGGCGAGTAAGAGGTAGCATACTAGAGGTGTATAAATTATACCCAGCATGGAGAAAGTTGATAGAAAAGGTTTTTCTCCCTCTCTCCTAACCTCAGATCTTGTGGATATGCAATGAAGTGTTGGGGGAAAAGAAAGGACATATTCACTCAGTGCATAGTTAAACTATGGAACTCTCTCCCGCTGGAGGAAGTAATGGTCACCAATTTGGATGGATGTAAAAGAGGATTGGACAAATGCATTGAGGAGAGGTTTATCAATTACAGTGGAACCTTGGTTCTTGAACGGCTTAGTTGACGAACAAATCGGCTCCCCAATGCCGAAAACCCGGAAGTAAGTGTTCCGGTTTTCGAATGTTTTCCAGAAGCCAAATGTCTGACATGGCTTCTGCTTGAGTGCAGGAAGCTCCTGCACCCAATCGGAAGCCGTGCCTTGGTTTTCGAACGTTTCGGAAGTCAAACGGACTTCCAGAATGGATTACGTTCAAGAACCAAGGCACCACTGTACTACTTGTCAGAGGCAGTAAATACTTATGAATACCAGTTACTGGAAACGGCAGGAAGAGAGAGTACAGGTATGCTCAGGTCCTACTTGAGGGTTTCTAGTTGGCCACTGCTGGACTGATTCTCCATATGGAGGTCTACTGTGACAGCAGAACCTCCATGCTCAGGGGGCAGTTTGCCTCTGAATATCAGGTGATGGGGAACAAGTACTGGAGAGTGCTGCTGCACTCAGATCTTGCTTGCAGGTTTCCCAGAATTTGGCATCTGGTTGGCCACTGTGAGAACAGGCTGTTGGACTGAATCGGCCATTGACCAGATCCAGCAGACAGGCTCTTTTTACGTTCTTATGCCTTTGATTCAAAACCTGCAATTTCTCTTTGCTGGCAGACACCATGATCAGAGCATCTTCAGCAAGGAAGTGTGTGTGTGAGAGAGAGAGGGGGGGAGGGAGGGAGGGGAGGGTGCCCTTTTCAGGTATTTCCTAATCTGTTCAAAAGACCATCAACTGAAAACAATGAGCCAATCTCCCTAACAAAAAGGATGCTCTGCAACTTTGCAGAAATGGTTAAGCCAGCCTCCAGCAGTACTCTTGGATCCTTTCACACTCTCTTGCTCATCCTTCCAAAGTTCTAAGCTTTTGATGTGTAAATGGACTTGGGGATAGGATAGAACCGATCCCTTCCCACGCCAAGAAAATGTAAAAAAGAAAAGGGAAAAAAAAGTTAAATTGAACAATAATTTGTACTGTGGCAATTCTTTGTTTCTTTATTTTTAAAATAATAATAATTCATGGACCCTGTTTTCTAAGGCTCACCTGGACCTCTGAAGCAGCTAAGGCAGGGCAGGGAAACTTCTTCTTCTTCTTCTTCTTCTTCTTCTTCTTCTTCTTCTTCTTCTTCTTCTTCTTCTTCTTGTTGTTGTTGTTGTTGCATTCTCCAAGGAGATCAAGTAGGCGTGCATGGTACTCCCCCTCCTCATTTAATCCCTACAGCAGCCCTGTGAGGTTGGTTAGGCTGAGAGGCAGAGACTGGCCCAAGTCTGCTTTCCCGGCTCCTTCCTCTCCACCCTTTTCCCTTTTGCGGCATGTCTTTTCAGTTTGCAACCCCACGGGCGGGTAATCTGCACTTGTTTTGAATTGATCTGGTGAGCAACTTGAGGTGTGTGTGTGTGGGGGGTGCTTTTTCAAGGAAGGGCTTTTCGTGCTAAATAGGTTTTTGGGGAAACCATCACAAAGTGATCAGCTGGAACTGTTTTTGGGTGTAAATGCTAGCTCCACCATGCAACAGCTTGCTCGTTCCTAAAACACTATTTCAGAATTTTAAAATGCTGCACTAGCAAAAGATCCATTATGCTGGTCTTCTAGATCAGTGTTTCCCAACCTTGGGCCTCCAGCTGATTTTGGACTACAACTCCCATCATCCCTAGCTAGCGAGACCAGTGGGATGATGGGAACTGTAGTCCAGAAACAGCTGGAGGCCCAAGGTTGGGAAACACTGCTCTAGATGCCCACTCCCCTACCCCCATTTTTAAACTGTTATTGAAGAAGAAGAAGAAGAAGAAGAAGAAGAAGAAGAAGAAGAACAACAACAACAACAACAACAACAACAACAACAACAACAAAACAATAAGCCACAAAGATCTGAACAATCCAGTGCAGGCTGGTCCATTAGGGCAGTGTGGTGTAGTGCTTAGAGTGCCAGGGTAGGACCTGGGAGTCCAGGGTTCACATTCTTACTTGGTCATGAAGCTCATTGGGTGACCTTAGGCCTGCCTCTGCCTCACAGCCTAACCAACCTAGAGTTGTTGTATGGATTAACCGAGGAAGGTGAGAACCATGTGCGCTACCTTGAGCTCCTTGGAGAAAAATTGTGGGATATAAATGCAGTAGTGAAGGATAAATAAATATAAGATCAATTTACCCTCAGCTAGCCTCCACCTTCCTACCTCCTTATTTACAACCAATCTAGGGCAATGCAATGGGTTCAGTTTCCTACTCCTCCTCAGTCTCAGGGCTGTCACTTACAGAAAACCTAGGAGACAAAACTGGAATTTGTTAGCTCTTCCACTCATTGGCTCCACCCACCACCGGCTCTGGCACCAGTGACCCTTGGGCTTTCTGACTCCCACCACCACCACCAATGGGCACCTGGCCTCACTGGAAATAACCAATAGATTTCACAGTCCTGGTTTCGGAAGCAGTACTTATTCCAGTGAGTGTTGCATAAGGGAGAGCCAGTGTGGCATAGGGATTAAAGTATCAGCCTAGGACCTGGGAGACCAGGGTTCAAATCCCCAGTTTGACACGATATTCACTGGGTGTGACCTTGGGCCAGTTGCTGCCTTTCAGCCAAACCTACCTTACAAGCTTGTTGTGAGGAGGGGGAGAACCACATTGGAGAAAAAAATGGGGTAGAAATGCATCAAACGAATGAAAGCAAACAAATGAATAGGAAAACAATATAAAGGGGTTGTACTGATCACCAAATTTGATGCATAGAAATGGGTAAATGAGTGTGATCTTCACTTGCAGATGTAAAAGAAGTAAAATCCCACCAAAATGTTGCAGAATGGACCTCCACATGTTGTTGGGCTAAAGCCGCAAACACCGTGATCAATGGGATGGGGAGATGGGAATTATAGATCCAGGATCAGTTGGAAGATTGCAGATTAGCCAATTTTGCTTGGAGTAGCAATTAATGTTTCTTTGGTGGTATCAGAGTCTTGTGAAATGCTCTGCCAACAGAGGATTGAGCGGGTGCCTTCTGTTTTAATGCTTAAACGCCTCTGAAAACTTTTCTATTCTTTTAGGCTTATGCAGGCAATGAAAAGAATACGTATTTCCAGAATAGCTGATTTCTGATTTTAGAATGTTATATGTTTTTTATTGTATGGTTTTAGGTATGACTGTTGGGAAACTGGGCTAATTTTTAAATTTATGAATAGAGGTGTAGAAATATGTTTATAAATAAAAAGACATGACGAACTTAGGTTCATTAATATCCGTGGGTATATTCTGAATAGGCCTTGGGTCACACCATACATTTAAATCACATTCTCTCCTCCAATAACAATCCTGGGAACTGTAGTTTGATAAGAGTGCTGGGAATTGTAGCACTGCCAAGGGTATGCAGTTCCCAGGATTTTTTGGGGGGTGAGGAATGTGCTTTAAATGTGTAGTGTGTACAGCCTTTCTGTGTAGATCCAATATATTGGATTTGAGGTGGAATTTTTATTTCAAATTTCTAGGTGCCACTCTGCATAGAGCTCTCTCTCTCTGTAAATGTGTGCGTGTATTATATATATGTAATATTTTTAAGTGCCAACTTCAAATGGGAATCTCCTCACTCCTCCAATCCCTTATTTTAAAAAGGTTTTTTAAAAATAATAATAATAATAATTTGATTCTGTTTATGAACCACTTCCTTTAAAATACCATGAATCGATTTCACAGTTTTAAAAAAAACCTTCAACAATGAAAAAAACAACTCTCTGTATGTAAAAACAATTAAAAACAATTTCTGAAACCTTTGTTTGCACAAGCAAGCAGGTACAACCTGATAGGAGTGCTTCGGTTTCTTGTGAGTGACAATAATAGTTTTGTAACACACAGAGTGGTCCTCTATGCACCAGCTACCAAATAATAATACAGTCGTACCTTGGTTCTCAAACGCCTTGGTACTCGTACGCTTTGGCTCCCGAACGCCGCAAACCCTGAAGTGTTCTGGTTTGCGAACGTTTTTCAGAAGCCAAACATCTGACGCGGCTTCCACTTGAGTGCAGGAAGCTCCTGCAGCCAATCAGAAGCCACGCCTTGGTTTTTGAACGGTTTCGGGAGTTGAACGGACTCCTGGAACGGATTAAGTTCGAGAACCAAGGTACCAACTGTAATTGAAGAAATCACTACAAGTCGTTTTGGTGATGTGGAGGTTTAACCTGACATCAAGCTAGACTGGTGTCAACTAGGGCCAGGGCCTTCTCTGTACTGGCCCCAACTTGGTGGAACACTCTGTCACAAGAGACCAGGGCCCTGCGGGATTTGACATCTTTCCGCAGGGCCTGCAAGACAGAGCTGTTCCACCTGGCCTTCGGGTCAGACTCAGTCTGATGGTTTCCTCCCCTTGGTTTTGTTTTATGGGCGACAAATGAAGCGGTATTTTAAATTTTAAATTGACTTTTTAACCTGTATTTTAATTAATGGTTTTCTTTTATATTTTGTTGTGATTTTTACTGGTGTTAGCCGCCCTGAGGTTGGTTTCGGCTGGGGAGGGCGGGGTATAAATAAAATTTATTATTATTATTATTATTATTATTATTATTATTATTATTTAAACTTGTTGGAGCCTCTGTTATCTTCTGTCTCTTACATCATGGATGTTGGCTTATATTACGGATCATAGAATTGTACAGTTGGAAGGGCCTGCAAGGGCCATCTAGCCAACCTCCTTCAATTCAAGACTCTCACAGCTGATTGCTAATGCTATGCCTGGTGCCATCCACAGACAGCAACTAGAACTGACTGCCCAGTCTGAGAGATGCCAAACTGTCCTCTGTGCCCAGTTCCACAAACGGGCCAGCCCTGCAGGGATGCCCTGCCAAGGCTCCTCTTTCACCTAAACATCTGGATCAGAAAATCCACTCCCAATCTTAACCCTACCCAGTGGGTGGGTGGGTTTGCCTTGGGTCCCCTCTCAACCTCTGGCAGGGGAGCCAGGATGCAGGAGAGGAACAAAGTAGGAAGGAGGAGTTCTGGGGTCCCCCCAGGGGGTTGGAAGGTGCTGTGGTTGTCACCAGAGGTGGCCTGGCTGGGTCCCACCCCCCTAACTGGTGGCTGACATGCACCCTGGGGAGGCCCTGGTTCAGAAAGTGGGTGTCGTAGCAGAGGTCAGAGGCTTGGGTAGTGGTAGTTGTACCCCACCGTGCACCCATCTCCTTGAACCCATCTGAGCCAAGGGTGGGCACGTTCTGTATTATTTTATTAATACCATTGCTTCAAGTCTGTCATGGCCTTTGATTAGAACAATAAACATACGATAAATATATGATTAAAAGCTATTCCATATATGAAAAACAAAACCTCAAAACAATTTCAAATCCAGTACAGATACAGACTGGCATAAGGATCTCGGCTTAAGTCTTGCTGAAAAGAAAGGATAATTCATATTTAAGAACTTCTTGATACTTTGCAATCTTTCCCTTGGCCATTTGATTAAACAACAATTTATTCATTCATGGAGCTGTGTGGCCATGGGCATAGCCAGGATTTTTTTTGGGGGGGGGGCAGGCTTTATGTTGGGGAGGGGCAGACCCAAGTTATCTGTGATGCAATTGCTTATTTTTATTTATTTACTTGATTTGGGGAGTCCCCCCCCCACCTACGACAATGTGTGTGGGTTTTGTTACAACACAACCCAAGCTATTGTCTAGTTAAACCCACTACAAGACAGCTGTGTGGATTAGTGTAGTGGTTAGAATCTTGGGCTAGCTCATCGGAGACCGGGGTTCTAATCCTCCCACTCAGCAACATGAAACTCACTGCATGTTGACCTTGAGCCACTTCCTCTCAGCCTAGCCTTCCTCAAGGGGTTGTGGCAATGATAAAATGGAGGGGAGGAGAAGAGCCACCATAGAGCTGGTTGGAGGAAAAGTGGGGGATAAACCATATAGTAATGAAAATGAATGGTGGTCTGAAGTCTGGTCTCAGGCATGTTTACCTCCAGAGTAAGCTTACTTCGGATGTTTACTCCGAAGTAAATATGAAGAAGATGGTAGGCATGCAACCCGGTGTGAAGAAAGAAAGATCCACGGATATTTCAGTGTGGCTTAAGTCTGCAGAAGGGATCACAGCCTTAACAGCACAAATATACATACCCAAACCAGCCCATTGGGTGTTAAAAATCGCGGGAGCAGAAGGGTTAAAAAGCCTGCCTGCCTCGCTCCTTCCCTTTTTAATGGGAAATGCAGCTGTTTCTCCTCCTCTCTTTCTCTCTCTCTTTCTCTCCCCCCCCCCCCGTCTTCTAATTTCGATCTTGCTGGAGATAATGATGAGCCGCGGGGGTGGGGGGGAGAGGAAGGGGTGCAATTAAATTGCACGGCGTTGCAACGCATGAGCCCTCTCGGCGCCCCCTCTCCGACGCCCGCCACCCCCAAAGGAGGCGCTCCCCTCTAGAGGTGAACTTTAAAAACGCGCGCGCCCGCGCGCACGCACACGTGTGAATAATACTAATAATGACGGAGACCACAACTGCAAGCAAAATAATAATAATGATAAATAAGAGACTACAATTGCCATGATAATATAAATAAATAAATAAAATCACAGAGGCAATTCTCAGCAAATTGATATTAATTAGCAATAGACTGCAATTGCCAGCAAAATTATAATATACACTTGCCAGCAAAATAATAACAACAGACAACAATTCCCAATACTGTAATAAAAGCAGAATCATAGATTACAATTGGCAGCAAAATAATAATAAACTACAATTATTATTATTAATAATAATAACTAGACTACAATCCCCATCATAATCAACATTAATGAAAGACTACAATTCCCAGCAAAATCATACTCATCAATAAAAAACTACAATCCCCAGCGAGGGGGTCTTTCTCCTTCTCCAGGCTTGCCGTGGCAAGCGAGCAGCAAGGCATGCTGGGAATTGCAGTTCCTTCGCCCCCACCCCTTTCCTCGCGACGGCCCGCGGGGAGTCTCTGCCCGGTCTCGGCGCCTCCCTTTCTACATCTGGAGCGTGGGGGGACCCGGAGGGAATGGGCAGGAGCCGCCGCGGGGGAGGAGGAGCCAGCCGGGCTGGGCTTTGCACTTTGGGCCTTAGAGAAGCCTCCGCGTCAGCCGAAGACGCTTTTCAGAGCAAGAAATGTGGGCTGTGAAAAAAGAAAGAAAGAAAGAACCCAAATTAATAAATCCCCCCTTTTTTTGTTTGGTTGGTTTTGCCCTTGGGCGATCAATGAGCCTCCGGGAGGCTGCCGTAACCGACTGCCTGCCTTCGCCCACGGAAAAATCTGCAAGTGATCCACCCAGGAGGAAGAAGCTTTGGAAAGAGATGCAAGGAGGGATCGGACTTTTGGATCTCCCCCCCCCCCCACAGAGCAGCTGCTTTGCATGCAGAAGGTCCCTAGTTAGTAGCGAGGATTCTGAAGTAGTTGGACCAGAGGTCTGACCTGGTAAAAAGCAGCCTCTGTTCCTGGGAGGTGCTTTGGCTTAGTGGTAGAGCACCTGCTTTGCATGCAGAAGTTCCCAGGTCCAGCCCCCCCTCCGGCATTCCAAGCAAGGCAGGCGAAAAACGTCCTGAAACTCTGGAGAGTTGCTGCTGGTCAGTGCGACAGGACTGGGCTAAATGGAACAACAGCCTGGCTCCGTAGAAGGTAGGGTACCAGCTCTGCATGCAGAAGTTTGCCGACTCAATCCCTGGCATTGGGGCTTCTGTGTGCAAAGCAGATGCTCTACCACTGAGCTGCTGCCCATCCCCTAAAAATAAAGCAAGATTCTAGTCCTCATGGTTCCGAATGTTGAACACAGGAAGCTGCCTCCCCCTGCATCTTGCTCACTACCACATGCACTGATTGGCAATAGCTCTCTAGGGCTTGAAAGTCTTTCCCAGCTCTGCTTGGAGATGTCCTTGGGGATCGAACCTGGGAACTTCTGCGTGCAAAGCCGATGGTCTGCTGCTGAGCTGCATCCTTACCCTGATCAAAGAGCAAGGCCTGCTGGTTTTATTCTCCACGCCCCTTCTTCTTTACCTGGGAGAGCCTTAGAGGTGTGCTCAGAGCATCCCCTATTATTATTCCAAAAGCAGGCCCATCCCACGCAGTGTGCCCCTGCTGGTATGCAGAGGCCCTAGTTGGCTGCTCAGTTTCAGCTCTCTTGCTCCAGGGCTGAAAGCACTCCAGGAACTAAGAACGAAAGCCAATCCTAAGCTGTTTTTAAGCAGAGGTCAGATGGCCATCTGTCAGGGGTTCTTTAGCTGTGATTCCTGCTTTGTAGAGGGTTGGACTAGATGCCTCTTGGGGTCCCTTCCCGCTCTACAATTCTATGATTATATGAAATACATTTCCTCCCAGGGAAGTGCGTGTATTCAACCTCTGTGCAGCCATGATGCTTTTAAAAGCAAATTGCAAGCTGCTTCTTGCTTGGGAATAAGAGGAATCCTGCTGGATCAAGTCAGTGGCCCATCTTGTCCAGCATCCTGTTCTCACTGTGGCCAACCAGATGTCTATTATGAGAAGCCTGCAAGCAGGAGCTGCTGGAGCGAGTTGCTTGATTGGAGCTGGCCTTGCAGTGACATGGCCCAGCCTCATTGACATGTGGCCCTCAGAAGGGCATGTGGCCCTCAGGCTGACAAAAGTCCCCTGTCCCTGAGTCATCAAAACTTTGAAAGATTAATTTTTGCATACCTGAAGCTGGAAGGAAATAATAAATTGTAGAGTTCGAATCCATGCAATGCAAGAATCACAACTAAAGAATCCTGGATAGATGGTCATCCAACTTAAAACCTCAAGGAAGGTGTCTCCACTACCTTCTAAGGGAGTCTGTTCCCCAGTTGAACAGCTCTTTCCGTTCAGAAAGTTCTTACTAAAGCTTATTTGGATGGAATCTCCTTTCCTTGTCATTTGAACCCCTAAGTTTGGTTCCTACCCTCCAGAACAGCAGAAAACGAGCCTGCTCCTTCTTCCGAGGGAGTCCGTTCCATTGTCAAACAGCTTATAATTGGGGAGACAGGATGAGATTTTTATTTTGACATCCCTCTCCCAAGGGGCTGCCTGGCGGTACCCAGTCGCTGCCTTTTTCAAAGATGTGGACTAGAACCTCTGACACAGATCACTGTGTAGAACATAAAAAACTGTTGGTAGACTTTGCAAGAGATTCTAGCAGGAGTTCATGGAGGAGTGGACCAGGGTATGTGTCTGTGTGGGTTACCAGCAACTGGAGGTGTGTGCCCTGGAGGCAAAGGGTGTAGTAGTAATAATAATAAAAATAAAGTTCCTGTACAGATACACATTTTTTTGAATGCCTCAAAATTAAAAGAAAGGCAGCTCCAATTCTCCCCTCCTCCGCAAAGGATTTCACCTCATTGCCCAAGTATAGCTGAAATGAAACAACTGATCTTGAAAGGGTGCTTGCCAATTCTGTACAGTCTTAGGCACCACAAATGTAGAGTGGGTCCAGAAATCTACACTGGTTCTGTTTGCTTGTTTGGCATTAATTTCCCTTAAGTATTTAGACAAACAAAATTAGAGCTTCATTGACAGTAGGAAGAGTTGCAACCTTAATCAATTTAGCATTTCCTCTGCCGGGGCGGACCAACGGGGGGGGGCATTGGGTACGGGCCACCCCGGGTGCCACCCTGATTTTTCTGATTTCTGATTTTTCTGATTATTTCATTTCAAAAATCAAGAAATCACAAAATCACAATATTATTTTCTTAAACAAGCGACCTCATTCATTCCTGATTTTTTTATTTCCCTCTGATTTTCCTGCTTTCCTGATTTTTCTGATTTCTGATTTTTCATTTCAGAAATCAAAAAATCAAAAAAGACACACAAAGCAAATAAAAAAAGCAAGCTAAATAAATAAAACACAAAAAATATTGACTGATTTTCTCCTGATTTTTGATTTTTCGATTCCCCCCCGATATTTGATTTCTGTTTTTTTTTTGAGATTTCTGATTTTTTATTTCAAAATCAAGAAATAAAATCATAAACACACATTCATCATAAATTCACCTGCATTTTTTAAAAGATAGGAATAAATTGCTTCCAAGTATATGGTACCGCTCTAGCGGGAAGGTAAACAGCGTTCCCGTGTGCTGCTCTGGTTCATGCTGGCCACGTGGAAGCTGTCTGCGGACAAACGCTGGCTCCCTTGGCCTATAGAGCGAGATGAGGAAACTTGTGGAAGAAACTTTTGAGTCTCAAAAGTTCAGATATATATTTTTTAATCAGCCAAATAGATTTTTTTTTTGGGGGGGGTAACTGGGACAAGTACCAAGGGAACTAGTGACAAAGAATTTAATAAAATAAAAATAAAATAAAAAGTGTAACATAGAATCTGGAATAGAAACATTTTTAGACCTTGTTTTTGGAGGCAGTAATGTTCAAAAGCACGCCAAAAAGTACAAGTAGATAAATAGGTACTGCTCTGGCGGGAAGGTAAATGATGTTTCCATGCGCTGCTCTGGTTCGCCAGAAGCGGCTTAGTCATGCTGGCCACATGACACGGAAGCTGTCGGCGGACAAACGCCGGCTCCCTCAGCCAGTAAAGCGAGATGAGCGCCGCAACCCCAGAGTCATCTGTGACTGGACTTAACAGTCAGGGGTCCTTTACCTTTACCTTTTAATGTTTGTGAATAACAGTTGCTGGCTACCACAGGAGGGTAGAGTCCTCTTGTGCTTGAGTCCCACCCTTGTTACCCCCACCCTTTGTCAGTCAGCATTCTGTGGCCACTGAGCATGGATTATTGTTGTTGTTTTTGGTCCCGTTAGTTATACATCATAAAGATAATTTGGTTTCCTCATAATAGTCTGCTAATAAATATCTCCATTTTATCTTTTTTTGGCTCCATTTCTCTTCCATAGCTATTGGTGCTCAACCCCTGAGTTTGGGCAATTGTGAATGAAGTCAGTTCACTTTCCGATGTGAACAGATCCAAATTCTGCACCCATTCCTATTTGATCATAGAATAAAATTTGTTACTGCTGCTGAAATGAACCCTGCAATGTAGCTTATCATATGATTTCCTCCCCTGGTTTCCTGGATTCTGGTCTCGCGCTCTCACAATAAACCAACACCACACACACACACACACACACACACACACACACACACAAACCCTTCTGACAGCCTTTCCTTCTGCATAATATACAGTGGAACCTCGCCTAACGAATAACTCGCCTAACGTCTTTTTCGCCTAACGAATGACTTCCGGCAAAACAAAATGGCCGCCGCTAACGAATTTCTTCGACTTAAGAAAAGATGTTGCGGCCGCTTTGAATAGGATTTATTCGACTAACGAATTTTTGAATAGGATTTATTCGACTAACGAATTTTTCCCCAATGCGTTCCTATGGGGATTCGCCTAACAAATTTTTTCGCCTAGCGACGATCGCGTCGGAACGCATTATCTTCGTTAGGCGAGGTACCACTGTAGTGTGATGGTTTGCTCCAGTCTCAGCTGGGTGTAGACATGGAAGACACCCCAAAAGGAGCACTTCAAATATCTGATTGCTCCTGACAGGAACTCCACCCCCCCAGCTCTTGCACATGCTCTGAATCCTATTAGAACCCACATCACTTCCATTTGCTCTGGATTTTCCCAATAATGAGCTGTTGATAAAGAGCCCAGGAATAGAGAACACTAGCAGGTAAGTCAGGAGTGAACTTTTAATCTGTGAACTGCTTTGTATTGGTCATGATTATTTTATGGGAATATGCAAGTAAACTCCCTAAACTGCTTAAATATACTAAGGGAAGCTGCCTTCCATTGTTCAAGGATGTGTACACGCTTGTGAAGAGATCCATGACTTGGAGCACGGAAGGCAGATTGAGAGTATTTGGGTAAAAATCGTAGGAGAGAAACAGCAGTGACCTCACTGTGGGTGTCTGCTATAGCCCACCAAGCCAGACTGAAGACTTGGATGATGCTTTCTGATGCTTTCCTAGAGCAGATTGCTAAACATTCAAAAAGGAGAGCTACACTAGAGATGGACGACTTCAACTGCCCTGGTATCTGCTGGGACTGTAAGGTCCAACAAATTCCTCCAATCCCTTGCTGAAAATTTCATTTCCCAGAAGGGGATACCGGTAATCATATCTTGGACCTGGTCCTCACCAACAGGGAAGAACTGAGTGACAAAGTGGAAGTACTGGGAAATTTGGGAGGAAGTGATCGTGACCTCCAGGGTTTCATGATTACAGAGGCAAGGGAAAACTGAGTAGTCAAACATGCACACTTGACTTTAAGAAGGCTGATTTCAAAAAGCTTAAGGGTGAGATTCCACAGTCAGAAAAACTTTTTTTTTTAAAGGAGTCCAAGATGGATGCTAGTTTCTTAAGGGGGTGGGCTGCTCAAGACATGGGCCAAGCACTTCCACCCAATTTTCCAAATTATACCAACAACACAGAGCTACAATGTAGCATCACTTACTCTCTGTAGCACCTATTCTTGCATGTGTGGCCATGCCTAGGAACTCCCTCCATATTGATATTATTGCACTGTTGATTTTGATGCCTTCAAAAAACACATTTTTTTTCCAGGCAAGTCCACCCAGATGTGTAATTCTATTGTGCACATTAGTTTTTAAAAATAAATTGAATTTATCTGTATTTTCATAATTTTATTGTGTCTATTGTTTTTAAATTCTGCTTTTTGCTGTATTTAAATGAGCATTTTATACCATTTCATGTAGAGCTTTTAAGCAGTATATAAAGCTATACAAATAAAAAAAATGAATTAAATAATTTGTGAGCAATGGAAATAATAAGAACATAAGAGCCCTGCTGGATCAGGCCTGTGGCCCATCTAGTTCAACATCCTGTTTTCATAGTGGCCAAACAAAGTTTTTCTCCCTCTCTCATAACATTAGAACTCATGGACAGCCAATGAAGCTGAGTGTTAGAAGATTCAGGACAGAGGGGGAAAAAGTCATTTTTCATGCAGTGCAGAGTTAAACTGTGCGACCTACTCCCTCAGAGGGCAGTAATAGACTACAACAGGGGTAGGTAACCTAATGCCCATGGGCCATATACGGCCCAATCACCTTCTGAATCTGGCCTGCGGACAGTCCGGGAATCAGCATGATTTTACATGAGTAGAATGTGTCCTTTTATTTAAAATGCATCTCTGGGTTACTTGTGGGGCATAGGAATCCGTTCTCCCCCCCCCCCAAAAAAAATAGTCCGGTGCACCACATGGTCTGAGGGACAGTGGACCGGCCCATGACTGAAAAAGGTTGCTGACCCCTGGCTACAACTTGAATGGCTTTAAAAGAGTATTGGAAAAAACCATGGAGAAAAAGGCTATTTATGGCTATTAGCCATGATGGCTATGCTCTTCCCACAGTGGAGAGTGGCAGTAATTCTTCTGGATAGCAGTTGCTAGAAAAAGCAGGAGTGGAGAGGGCTCTTGTGCTTGGATCCTGCTTGAGGGTTGGCCACTGTGAAAACAGGATGCTGGACTCAGTGCCGCATTTACGTATAAGCTAAACAAGCTATAGCTTAAAAAATAAAATAAAATAGAACAAGCTATAGCTTAGGGCCGCCCAGAGTGGCTGGAGCCGCCCAGAGTGGCTGGAGAGACCCAGCCAGATGGGCGGGGTACAAATAAAAAATTATTATTATTATTATTATTATTATTATTATTATTATTATGGCCCCACTCTCTTGCACCCCCCAATTTACTTCTTCTTAATTGTATTTCAGTTCAACAATTACTTTGATAAAATACATATTTTGTTATGTGCAAATGGTTTTAGATACCTATTAGGTCCATCAATTACCATAGAGCATATATTCAACACAAGAAACAGCAACAATTTGTTGTTGACAAAGGACAGCTGGACATATAAAGGGCCCCATTGCCTTCAGTAGCTTAGGGCCTTATCAAACCTAAATCCGGCCCTGGCTGGACTAGATGGGCCATTGGCTCTTCTTACGTAGCTGTGCAAGGCCCTAGCACCAAGGAGAGGTCATGGTGGGTGACTTGCTTGTACAGTGTCCAGGACAGTCACTCTGAACCTTCTTTTGGGTCACAGAACTTTAGAGAATCTGATTAAAGTTATGAGCTCCCTCCCCAGAATCCCCTCCCCAATAGAGTGTTACACCCCAATCTAAACAGCAGCATGAGATTCCAAATGTTCCAAGCACGCTTACTCAGGGTTTGTATTTGCTTTTGGAAATGAGGCACAGTGGAGACTGTGGTGTCTTTATGATATATGGTTTATTTACACATATATACAGCCTGAGCCTAGGAAGGAGGGGCTTCCAGAATTACACTCCAAGAGGGTTCTGTTTCTTCCATGGCTGCCGCCTTGGATTCAAACTGAGAGTCCACATTGTGCTGTGACCCCCTTTTCTCCAGCTCCCAAACTGCTTGCAAAACAACTATTTTTCCTTCTGCTTACATCATCGCCAACTGCAATTCTAAAGTAAAAAACTCATCCTCCCCCCCCCCCTGCTAACTGTCTCTCATCTCAAGATGGGGCTCCACCCATTTACTGACTGGCACATTCTTTGGATGTTAATATTCTGGTTTAATGGGTAACATCCCAGGCCATTACCAGGCTTTGTTCTCCTAAGGACCCACACGCAGCAAGCTAACACCAGGCTTGCCTAGGTGTAGCTGGGGCTTCAGAGTTTGGCACAGTTTAACTTCCCAAACCTTGATTAATTCTAATTTTATTGAATCCAGGGATTCATGGTGTATGACACCCTACAAACACATAACAGCAGTTTTCAAAGTACTGTAACAGGAAATAAATTGAATCAATCTTTTTTTTCTTTTTATGGCCCCTGGTTCATGGAACCTTCCAAACCAGAAGTGGTTTTATGTCATGTGAAAGATCACTTAAGATGGGAAACTCGGAAGATGTGGAAGACGGAATAAAGTGTTGTTTGAAAGCATCCTAAGAAAACGTCAAAACACACGAAGAGTGAAATGTGCATGTTTTCAATTATTTCCCCCAACAATTATGACCTTAAAGCTAAAAGGCCCAAAGAGTCCAAGGAGTAAAAAACCTATGTAAAATAATTAACTTGAAGATGAACTGGAAATTGTTCAGAGCTCCTCCCCCAAACATACTTAATTCATGTCCCAGACACTCCACAATTATTGGACTTGGTTTCAGGTATCATTCAGAGATGTTTGAACTAATTTGGTGAACTTTGTTAAACTGATCTACAGTTCATTCCAAGCACTGCTGTGTCCTACCTTACAAGGCTGCTGTGTCAATTCCAAAGGCAGAATATGATATGAACTATCTGAATAAATGGGAGGCTCACTGCATGGGATCATGGCCCCTTCTGGAAGGGAAATAGCAAACATTTCATTTCTGAGGGCACAGACTCCTGGGCATTTGAGCATCCACAATGCTGGTCAGTATGATGGCCCCTTGCAGGAGGCACGTCCCCAATTTCTGTGGATCACATGGTGTGAACCAAATCAGTTCCTCTGAAACTACCTTTTTAGAGTTTCCTATAAGCCACAAGCCACTTATCTAGAAGGGTAGATTTCTGAATGGGCCTTGAGTGGGGGGTGGTGAGGTGAGGTGGTGAGGGGAAGGGTGTATGGAATAAAAGGTGTGATCCTTTTGAATGACACCTTACAATCGAGACCCATGTGCTGCTGGGGACTGAGTGCTGCCTGTGTGAAATACACCTTTGCAAGACTGAAAATTCTGGTGTGTGTGTGCTTTAAGTATTAATATATATGGGGGGTGTTGACTGGGGAGGACATTGCGGTCATCCACGACACTGTCCCCCCTTAGGCTGAAAAAGTCCCTGGCAATAGCTTTTTTTACTTGCCTGCAGCTGATGGGTGAATGTCCCAGTGACCACTGGAGGTCACTTTTTCAATAATATAGTTCAATCCAACTTTATTTGAGTGAATATCTTTTCATGCCGTAGTGTCTCTCATAAGCCGCCAGGCACAGGAAGAGAGAGAGAGAGAGAGAGAGAGAGAGAGAGAGAGAGAGAGAGAGAGAGAGAGAAAGGGGGAGAGAAACAGCAGCAGGAAGATGAACAAATAATAGCAGAGGAAAAGGAGGAATGAACTCTTGGCAAACCGGAATAAAGGGGGAAATATGTTGCTTATGGGAGAGGAAAGATATAGGTTTAGAAGAATTGTTGCATCAGAGCTGACGCATGTGATTCAGCAAGATGTTCTCTGCAAACGTTCCTAAAGGATTGCATCTTATGTTAAATGGGCTTTGTTGAAAGTCACCAGGTGGACCAGGGACCCTGATTGCTGTGTTTCTTGTCATTGCAGGAGTCACACAACAGTGGAGAGCTACTCTTCCAAAACTCTGTGCCAGGCCAAGGAAGGCTAAAGTGGTGTTGAAGAATGCCCAATTTTGCCACAAGAAATAAATACACGGATTAAAAACATTAGTTTTAGATGAGGGTGCCTAGTTGTGTCTCTGCATGACTAACATCAACCCTGCCTTGCAGACGACCGCAGTGCCTGGGGGGAGGCAGTCAAGCTGTGTATCCATAGTAGTGACCAGATGAGAAATGACTGCTGAGAGGAGTGCAGAGAGAAGAAATGCCATGGTGTATCTGCATATGCACAACCGGACACATTCATCTGCCCCAACTGCAACAAAACATGTCTCTCCCATATTGGCCTACAGCCACAGCAGGCGCTGCAACCTTCCAACAGCTTGACCTCACCCCCAATGGCACACTCCTCCATTGCCTCCCGAGATGCCAACACATAGATGCTAACAGCCTAATTGTGTCTCAGCATGAGTAACAGCTCTGGGTTTATATTCACCCTCTCAATCCACAACTCTACTGTTGCTGGAGTGTTCAGTTCTGAGAGCGACAGGATTGCTTATTGCCAGAGGAAGCTGCTATGCATCTCTGCATGAGGTGATGTTGCTTACGTGTTTCCCATCTTCCATTCAGTTTCTGCTGGGATGGGCAAATAGTTGTGTTGTGGGCCTCTGCACCAGGTGCCATTGGATCACACAGGCACTCCCAGTGCAAAGATGCAGCATAAATACCCAGGGGAGGCTTCCAAGTTGTTGTCTTTGCATGAGTCTCTGCTCTGGGCTTGTCCTCTTCCTAGACAGCTTCTGCCAAGGATGGATAATCTGCCATATATCAGCATCACATATCCTCAGATCTTTCAATCACTCCCAGATATGGCCGATGGCAGGCTGCCTGAGGCATCTCTGGTTGAGTGACTGCTTTGGGCTTGCCGCCTCCTCACCAGGAGGCATGCCCACCCAGGTCAAGATGCCACCATACTAAAGGTCCAATTCCTATATTGACATTAAACTGGGAGGGGTAGCTAATGCTGCAGAAGACAGAATCAGGATTCAAGATGCCCTTAACAGATTGGAGAACTGGGCCAAAACTAATGGAATGAATTTCAAAAGGGAGAAATGTATAGTTCTACACTTTGCCAGGAATAACCAGCAGCATAAATATAAGATGGGAGACACCTGACTTGCCAGTAGTACATGTGAAAAGGATCTAGTGGTCTTAGTAGACCACAAGCTTCCCATGAGTCAACAGTGTGATACAGCAGCAAAAGCAAACAGACAAATTAATTGGATTCTAGACTTCATCAACAGATATATAGTGTGCAGATTAAAGGTTAGTAATGGTAGTGTTCTATTCTGCCTTGGTCAGGCCACACCTGGAGTACCTTGTCCAGTTCTGGGCACCACAATTTAAGAAAGATATTGACAAGCTGCAACTAAGGTGATAAAGGGTGTGGAAACCAAGCCTTATGAGCAGCAGTTGAGGGAGTTGGGTATATTTTGGGTGGGAAAGAGGAGACTGAGAGGAGATATGATACCCATTTTCAAATATCTAAAGGGTTGTCACATGGAAGATGGAGCAAGCTTGTCTTCTCCTGCTCTGGAGGGTGGGACCAATGCCTTCATGTTACAAGAAAGGAGATCCTGGCTAAACATCAGGAATAACTTTTTGATCGTAAGAGCTGTTTGACAGTGGAATGGACTCCCTTGGGAGGTGATGGACTCTCCTTCCATTGAGGTTAATAACCAGAGGTTGGCTAGCCATCTGTCATGGATGCTTTAGTTGAGATTCCTGCATTTCAGGGAGTTGAACTAGATGATCCCCAGGGTCCCTTCCAACTCTACTATTCTATTTTATGATTCTATGATATTGTGCAGAAGTGACCAAGGGCTGCATAGTTATGTGTGTGCGCGCGTTCTGACTTTCCCTATTTCTGGTCTCAGAGGACCACCAGGAGAGGAGCCTGCTCCTTTAAGGAGAATGAGTGGAACCCCATTCAGGGCATGTTGAATACCTCCTAACTGGGAAGGCCAACCAGCTACCATGTCTGGATTGACTGGTCTACCATCCACTCTATGACCAAGCCCAGGTATTCATAAAATACTCTCTTTCCAGTGCATCCTGGCTTTGAAAGATGGGCTTGAATTAGCTGTGCTAATTGATCTGTTTGGAACATCCATGAGACACTGTCATAAACCTTTCTACTCATCATAGCATGTCTGCTGCTGCATAATCACCCCCCCAAAAAACCCCACCTGAAACCCTCTCCCCCATATCTGCTGACACAGAGGTATGAGGAGCAGGAAGGGAGAGGAATGGCTTGGCATTTAGACTCAGAGTGGGGTGATTCATTATCCCAGTTGGGTTTAGAGCCCACTCAACACAGTAAGGAAGGGAACAGCCACACAATATAAGCTGGACATTATTAACGTTTCCAAAAATTCCTCCTGTGGTTTCTAGCAACTGGTATTCAGAAGCATTACTGCCTCTGACGGAGGAAACAGAGTATAGACATCACCCAATCATCTTTTAAAGCCATTGAGTTGGTGGTCATTCTGTAGGGGTGAGTTCCATAGTTTAACTCTCTACTGCGTGAAGAACTTTCTTTTCTCTGTCCTGCATCTCCAACATTCAGCTTCGTTGGGTGTTCATGACTTCTAGTGTTAAGAGAGAAGGGGGCGGGGGAATTCTCTGCCCAGTCTCTCCATGCCAGGCTTCATTTTATAAACTTGTAGTGCATCACCTCTTGCACCTCTTTTCTCTAAACTAAAAATCATGGTGGACATGGAGCTTCTGAAAACAGACACAATCCATTGTGCTTTTCACATCATGTGCACCACAATGTCCAGGCACGATGGATTAATCTAACCACATGGCAAGGAGCAGCAAGTTAAGTAGCAGTACAGCATGGAAGATTATCTATCTTGTTTAGTTTGCTTACAGCGCTTTCCCATTTCTACCCCCCTCACAATGAATAGCCTACACTGTTCAGTAAGTTTAACAAGCTTTACTTACAAAATCCACAGTTCTGACTCAAGCGTTATTCCATGCAGCAGCAAAGAGAACACAGGTATCTTCATCATAACTTATATGTGAAGAACATCCAGATTTTGCATCACAACTGTTTACAGCTAAATTCTTCTCATGCAAAAGAAAACTGCTTCCTTTATATTTATGCTCCTCTTATTTTGACTTGGTTGCTTAAATGAAGGGGATTTTGCTGGTTTGGGGGCTTCACAAAACTTATATATGTGTTTCTCTTTGTTACATATGAAACACACCTCTTTTGGATGGAGCCTTGGCTGTCCTCTGAGACTGGGACACATACCGGTAGTTTGATTCAGTGAGTTTTCCATTCCTGGCTGGAGAGATTTCTCTCCACACACTCCTCTCTCAAGGCCACAATCACACCAGTTAGCGTTAACCTTGGTTTGTCAACCATGAGAGTGGCAAAAGTTTCAAATTTTCTTCCTAGTGACCCCAAGGAAATAGCAAACTTTCAGTTAATAATCCAGTTTGAAATCTGAAAGTTCTAGCTTCTCAATAATGGCTAGGAACTCTATCACTTGATTGTCACAGTCCTTCTTGGATTCAAGCTTTAATTTAAATATATCTTCCCTCCATTCTCAATGAGAACATTACTTGTAAATCCAAAAGCCACAGTAATGGTTTTATTATTTATTTATTTATTTATTTATTTATTTATTTATTTATTTATATTCTTTTAGTTTTAATTTTGTTTGGTGGAACAATGTTCAATATGTATATGTATGTTGTTGTTGTTGTTGTTTCAGTCGTTTAGTCGTGTCTGACTCTTCGTGACCCCATGGACCAGAGCACGCCAGGCACTCCTGTCTTCCACTGCCTCCCGCAGTTTGGTCATGTTAGTAGCTTCGAGAACACTGCCCAACCATCTCGTCCTCTGTCGTCCCCTTCTCCTTGTGCCCTCCATCTTTCCCAACATCAGGGTCTTTTCCAGGGAGTCTTCTCATGAGGTGGCCAAAGTATTGTAGCCTCATGTATATGTATAGAGTATATATATGTATAGAGTACCAGTATGTTAATATGTAACTGGTTAACATTGTATATAAGAAGAATGAGCAATTGTACATATGAAGATGCAACAACAATAATAAAAAAGCCTTTTGTAAATTCTCAGTTATCTGAGCAGCTGTATCACATCTGTTAGTGTGAACCATATGAGTATCTGAAATACTATCCAGAATACTAGACAGTGCTAGATCATTCTGCTGTTGCCATCTTCTCTGGGGTTTGCTTCTAAAATTCCTCTCACTCTGAATCTGGCTTCCAAACACTTTTTCCACTGAATGAAATTGCTCTGAGTGAAACTAGGCAGTCCAGGAGTTCGTTCAGCTATGAAATTCTGGCTATTCATTTTAAAAATGAAAAATGGGGGGGGGGGGTCCCCCAAAGAACAAAAATGATGACAGGAAAAAGTCTCAAAAATAAACTGCAGCAAGAATACTGATCGCAAAATACTGGAAGACAAAGGATTTACCGACTCTAGAAGAATGGCAGATGAAACTGATGGAGTACATGGAACTTGCTGAGCTGACCGGGAGACTCCGCGACCAGAGGGAGGATGCGGTGGAAGAAGAATGGAGAAAATTTAAAGAATATCTTAGAAAACATTATAAAATATAGAAAGGATGCTGAAGATGAAATAGTATTACAGATTAGATTAAGATTAGTTGAAAAGTTGTAGATATAGAAATAGATTAGTATAAATGCTTTTATTTTTGTGTGTCTTTTTGATATGAAATTAAGAATAATAGAAGATTTTAAGGGATATGATTAGGATTATAATGTAATGATAAATAAGTAGATGAAATGAAATGTAAGGATAGAATATTAAAGGACTGGAGATAGAGAGTTATAAGTTAATAGGATTAATGAAATTGCCAATAGAATTAAGATAAAGTTATTAGACGCAAAGGGAAAGATAGGAGGAAGTCCCAAATAATAAAATGTTAAGGAATCAAGGAATACCGGTAAGTATAGAAGAGATTTATGTATTTTATGTATTTTGTTGTGTTTGTTTTGTTGTATTGTTTTGTGGATGTTTGTTTATTATTAGATGTGTAAAATTAATAAATATTATTTTGAAAAAGAAAAAAAAAGTCTCAAAAATAAAACGAATAAAGCACCAAAAATATCCACAAGAAAATAAAGCTCTTTTGCCTAGTTGCTGTCTAGTTGCATTGGAAGGGGTAGAGGAAAGAGTGGGGAGTTAATCCTCTCAGAATAGAACAAAGCCAGGCATCTTGTGGCTACCAGGAAACAAACAAACAAACAAACAAACAAACAAACAAACAACTAAAAAAATTCAATTCAAAAATTACTTAGTAAAATAAAAATTTCTGCAAAATATTTTCACATTCTGGGATCTATTCTTTTCCTGGGCCCATAACCTTCTGTGGCGGGGCGGGGCGGGGGGAGATTTGTATGACCCTTGTGTGTCTCCTTTGCTTGGCACTCAATCCCTGAATTCAGATGGGTCACTTTGCTTCTCTGGTCCTTCAAATCCCTGCACAGAACAGCCACATTTTCCACTTGACACCACCAAGTCAATATGGAGATTTCTGAGCTAGATGGGCCAATGGTCTGACTTGGTATAAGGCTTCTCAGTGCTTTTTTCTGGGGGGACGCAGGGGTATGCATACCCCTAAACATTTTGTGCATCTAAGTTTGGCCTCATTGTGGGGCAGTATTTCAATATGAGTAGGAAAATGAGAGTACCCCTAAACATTTTTTTAAAGGAAAAAAGCACTGAGGCTTCTTCCTATGTTACTATTTAATCCATACCTTTCTTCAGACCCAAGAGGACTAGAATCTTGCTATATTTTTAGGGGGGAAGGGCCATACTTTGAGCACACACTCCCCAAATGCAGAAAGTCCCAGGTTCTATCCCTGGCTCCTCTGGGTAAAGCCAAGGCAAAGACTCAAACCAGAGAGCTGCTGCCAGTCAGTGTTGGTGATATATTGGGCCAGTTGGATCAGTGGTCCAGCTCTATATATGGGCAGCCTTCTCTGTTCTGCTTTGGAGGGCACAGGGTGTTGTGTAAGCAGAGGCGTAGCAAGCCCAGGTGGTACCCGGGGCGGAATTTTTTTTGTCACCCCCCCACCACTTTAAAAAAAATAAATAAATAAAAAGTGTCACCCCCCCTCTGATGGTGCCACTTTGTGAGGTGTGGGGGTTGTGTGTGTGTGTGTCTATTATCTCTTTTTTTTCAATAAAGTTAAAATAAAAAAATAAATAATAATAATAATAATGTAAAAAAATTAAAATAAAAAAAATAAAAAGTGTCACCCCCTCTGATGGTGCCACTTTGTGAGGTGTGAGTGTGTGTCTATTATCTCTTTTTTCCCAATAAAGTTAAAAAATAATAATAATAAAAAATAAAAAAATGTAAAAAAAAATTAAAAAAATTAAAAAGTGTCACCCCCCTCTGATGGTGCCACTTTGTGAGATGTGGGGGGTTGTGTGTGTGTGTGTGTATTATCTCTTTTTTTCAATGAAGTTAAAATTAAATTATTTATTTTAAAAAATATATATATATTTTTTTAAGTGTCACCTCCCTCTGGGGTGGAACCCGGGGCGGCCCGCCCCCCGCCCCCTTGCTACGCCGCTGTGGGTAAGAATCCCGTCCAATACCCCAGGGTAAGAAGGAAGGGGGCTTGTGGTTTTCCCCTCCAGTTTTGGGTCGCAGCTGTTTCTCGGTCTGCCACGTCCATGTGGGACCCAGTTTCTGGGGTGAAGTGGAGGGAGACTTCCTCCTCTGGTGACTAGGGGGCTGCTGCAGTGCAGGTAGCCTTCCTCACCCCCCAGCAAGAAACAAGCTGCCTCAGCACACCCCTCCCCTTCCCCACAGCCACCAAGAGGAAGAGCAGCTGCATCAAGGTTGACCACAATCAGAGCAATTACGACAGGCAACTATTACTTTGCTCGAGAGAGAGAGAGAGAGAGAGAGAGACAGAGAGAGCGCACATTCAAGTCTTTGACCATTGCTGCAGAAGTTCATGGTCATGCTGCCTCAACCAGAAACCAGTATAAAGATGGGCGGTTGATTTCAGTTTCATCCAATTTCTTGCTTTTCCAGTCTCAAGTTTGGTCTACCACAGTTCTGCATTGGTTTCCATTTTTTGAAAAATCCGCACAAAAATTCATTGACATTGTAGGGCACCTGGACAACTGCAATGCATTCCTCATAGGGCTGCCCTTGGAGCTGACTCTGAAACTTTAATTGGTCCAAGAGCTGTTAGCTAAAAATGTTATTACCCAGCCCTGTGGATTTTAATTTTAGCAGGAGCTGGGTATGTTTTTAAATATATTTGTCGTGCATTTTATACTGTTTTATTCTTGCTCTTAATATTCATTCCTTGGGAAGTCGCTGTGAGTTTTGCTTTTGTTGGAAAACAGCAGCAAATAAATATAGTAAAAATAAGCTAACAATGGACATAACTGAGTTGTAGCCATTCATTTCCATGAGTTTGCTCTGAGCAGGGCTAGCACTGGAGATAACCTATAGGAAGATACCTTGTACTGATTCAGACCACTGACCTATCTAGCTCAGTACTGTCTACATGGACTGGCAGTGGCTGTCTAGGGTTTCAGGCAGAATTTTTTCTCAGCACTATCTGGTCTGCAAATGAGCTATGGCCCTTCCAATAAAAAACAAAGTAAGATGCTAGTCCTCTTAGTTCAGAATAAAAGGCTGAATTAAATAGAAACATAGGGATCTACCTTGTACTGGTTCAGACCACTGATCCATCTAGCTCTCTGACATTTCAGGCAGGATTCCCCTCACCACTTCTATGTGGAGCCGTTATTGGGGATTGAACCTAGGACCTTCTGCATGCAAGGCAGATAGTCTACTACTGAGCTACAGCCACTTCCCTAATATCATTCCCTGTATTTTTACATTTTAGTTTAGGTAGGAAGAAAGCAAGCAAGAGAGAGAGGTGTCTGCTTCCTCTGAAACTGGCCTGTATACAGACCCATGCCCCACCCCTGGCCTTGCGAGCAGGCTACTAAAATGTATTGCCAGGGGAAAAGCTTCTTGTGTGTGGTCAAGGCAGCAGCTGTGACACCCCACCCCCCCAAGCCCTGGGGGAAGTTTGTTAGGAGGAGCAAATATTTGAAGATCCGTTTTTATCTGCCTTGCAGGCTGTTTGGGACATCAGCTGCCTTCCCATGTCCTTCTGGAGCAGTAACACAGCGGCTCCTGGCTGTTTGGTAGAAAACAGCTTGGTTTGGTTGTCATCATAGCAAGGGGGGTGGTGCTGGTGTTAAGCCAAAGGAGGGTTCTGTTTGCTCCTGGTTTGAGGGATGAGGCTCACTCACAGGAAAGGAAATTTCTCTGGATCACTGGAAACCCATCTCAGCCTTCACCTGTTTTCTAAAGCAGGGTCAGAGACATCTACTTCTGCCTTGAAAAATCTTGTTTTTAAATGGTATCTGAAGAAGTGTGCATGCACACAAAAGCTCATACCAAGAACAAACTTAGTTGGTCTCTAAGGTGCTACTGGAACTATGACAGACCAACACGGCTATCTACCTGTAACTTGTTTTTAAATGTTTGTTTGTTGTATTTCCATCCCACTTTTTTTATCCAAGGAGCCCAAGGTGGTATTAATGGTTCCCCCCCACAATTAATCATCATAGCAATCATGTGAGTTAGGTTAGGCTGAGACTGGCCCAAGGTCACACCGTTAGCTTCATGGTCAAGTGGGGGATTTGAACCCTGGTCTCCCATGTCCTAGTCATGCACTCGTACCACTACACCACAAGTAGAGCTGGGTCCCCATTGTATATCAAGTGGTTTGGCCTGGCTTGATGTGGTATAGTGGTGAGAGTATCAGACTAGGACCTGGGAGAGACCCGTTTCAAATCCCTGCTCGGCTATGAAGCTCTCCCTAGGTGACCTTGGGCCAGCCACTGCCTCTCAGCCTAACCTACCTCACAGGGTTGTTCTGGGGATTAAATGAGGATGGGGCGCAAACCATGTGTATCATCTATAAATGCAATAATTAAATAAATGTGTCCTTGAACTCTGATCATGCCTCTTCCTAGTTTGGATGGAGAGGGCCACATGAGTAAGTGCAAAAAAATAGTTTGCTGTGCAAAGGTGAAACTTATATCCATTGCTCTGCCTGCTTTTGCCTCTGGCCCCACCCACTACTATCATGTGGCCCTTGGATGGTGGATGAGAACGGAATATAGCCCTTGGGCAGTGCTGTCTTTAGCATATGCACCACCAGGGTGCAAAGATCCACCCAGCGCCCCCAAATTTAGTTTAGCCCCCAAATTAACTTTTATTATGCTTATGTCAGACACCACACTTACACATAATATTTTGATGTAAGAGTTAATTTCGTGTGCACTGTGCTGTTGTGAATGACAAGCGCCACCATTGAGTCTAACAAGCGCCACCATTGTGAATGACAAGCGCAGCCGCTGGCACGGCGCGTCTTTGGTAAATGAGTGCACAAAATCGAAAGTCCTTTAGTGAAACAGTAGGTATACATTTCGGTAATACCTAGGTATATATGTATTTTGTTTTTCTAGCTTGATCAAAATTATTTATTATTTCATAACAGGTAGATAGTTAAAAGCTTAGGCGGCTTCAGTGGTGGGCACCTGGTGCCCCCCAGAATTTGGCGCCCAGGTGCCCCGCACCCCTTGCACCCCTGGGTAAAGGAACACCTGTGTAAAGAGGTGCATCATCAAAAGCCCCATATTTCAGGTAACATGCTCCGTAGTTGTTTAGGGCTTTGGGCTAAGGTCTTCCCAATGGGGCATCTTGTTGACCCTCGGATAACAGGGTGCTGGACTTGATGGGCTTTTGGTCCAACCCAACAGGGTTCTCCATATGGAGGTCTACTGTGATAGTAGAACCTCCATACGCAAGGGGAGTCTACCTCTGAATACCAGGTGGTGGTAAACAGGGGTGGCAAGTCCCATTTTGCCACCTGAGCCAAAACAGGAAGGTATAGCCTCTCCTCCATCGAAGCCTTGCTTACTGGGGTTGTGCCACTGTGTTGGCTTCCAACAAGATCAGTGGGAGATTTAGCAGGTAAAACATACCGGTAACTACCAAGAACAGTGTTAGTTAACATATGAAATGGGTTAAGACCATAGAGCTGTATTTGCTGAAAGGCGGACTCAGACCATAGAAATGTAATTGATACAGTAGGTGAGATTCCACTTCCTGAGGCAGCAGCCTCAGTCCACCTCATGGGCAAGCCGACCCTGGTGGGAAACACAACTAAAGAGTGCTGTTGCACTCAGGTCCTGTTTGTGTGCTTCCCATAAATCACATCTGGTCGACCACTGTGAAAACAATTGTCAAAAAACAATTAAAATGAACATCAGATTAAATATCAACATTCCACATATCTGGATAGGGTTGCCTAAACAAAAATGCTTTTAGCATGCACCAAAGAGAGTACAGTGAAGGGGTCTGCCTGGTGTCACTAGGCAGGGAGTTCCAAAGTGTGAGTGCTCTGCCACACTACAAGGTTGATTTCTTACAAGTGTGGAATGAGTATTGATATGGCACCTGTGATTGTGACAGTTCCACAGATCAGTCAAGTAGGAGTGCATGGGGGTAGGTGATATCTCACAGGCAAACTGGTCCCAAGATCTGAAGGGCTTTATATATTTCATAGACAGAAACATACCTTTTGGGGACCACCCAAAATGTCACAAAGTATTGAGAAGCCTTTTGAGTTTGGCCGATCTCTTCTTCCGGTTTAATGTTAGTCAAAGCACAGTAATGGGCAGTGGTTACAGTGCTGGTCTGGGACTGAGAAAAACCTGGTTCAACTCACCCCATGAACCTCACTGGGCACCCCTGATTCTCCTCCCCACAAATTATTTGTTGCATTTATTTCCCACATTTTTCTACAAAAAGGTCCAGGCTGGTATACATTACTTCTCCCGCTCTTCATGTTATCCGCACAACCACCCTGTGAGGTAGGCTGGACTGAGGCAGTGCTTGGTCCAAGGACACACCTAGTGAGCTTCAGGGCTGTGTGGGGATTCGAACTCTGTCCTCTTCCAGGTCCTAGTCTGGTGCTTGCTCATAGTACACATTTATGTACCAGGATGTAATCCTGGTTCCATTTTTCTGCTCTGTGTTCCTGGGGTGGCTGGTTGGGTGGGTGGGGAGAAGTTCCTTTGTTTTCATTTACATTTTGTGTGTTGGGGGGGCGGGGGGCGGCGGCAGCTGTTGAATGGCCAAAATAAAGAAGTCTCCCCTTTCCTTACCTGCCTATGAGTCTGTCTTAGGTTTTTATTCGCTGCAACACCTTCTAATTTGTTTTATTTTTATTTTTTTTGCAAAGGAATCCCTTCGATTGGTGTCTGTTTCTATGGTTACCGGAGCTCTTTGCGCTGTGTGTGTGTGTGTGTGTGTGTGTGTGTGTGTGTGTGTGTGTGTGTGTGTGTGTAGGGAGGGGTGGCAAAGTTGAATAGTAGGAGCTGGCATCTTTGAGCAACCAGAAATTCGAGTCCCTCCGGATCGCGCAGGAACTTGACAGCGGAGGGGCCGCGGCTGGCAGGGTGGATTTGAGAGTGACAGGGCATGAGACAAAGGAGAGGGTAAGGAGAAGGGAAGGAGAGAAGGAAGACCCAGTGCGTGCATCGGGTACCAGGGTTGCCCCCAACAGGTTATCTTCTGAACAAGCTTTTTAAGGAAATCCAGATCACATATGTGTGTTTATATATATGGAGGGAGAGAGAGGGAGAGAAAGAGACCAGCAGTTGCAGGATGGGGAGGTGGGTCGGGGCAGGGAAAGTGCTTGCTGTTTTGAGCACCTGGAAAGAAAGATGTAATAAATCAAAGGGAAGAGGATGATAATAATGGGAAAAAATATTAGAGGGGTGTGTTAAGGATGCATGTCAAGGATAGCTGGGTATGTCAATTTTTGCTCTTTTTTACAATCCTAAATCTACCCCACATTTGCTCCTGCAAAAATGATATTCATATTTCCTTGACTGATCTTGGATTGCACCTTTTTTGATGCTCCAAAGTAATCTCTAACCAGGGATTACGGATCTGTAACTGCAAGTTGCCACTTGGTTATTTGTTTAGCTGTTTGTAAAATGTTCTGATCACCCAGTGAAGTCTTTAAAACTGAAAGAAAAGAAACACTGAACACATAAAACATTGCAGTTTTATGTGTGTGTGTATGTACCACATGTATATATATATATATATTGCAGGAAGCTTCATATGAATTTTCATGCGCCATTCTCCTCATCCACACATTTTTCATGGAATCTTAGAATTATATAGCAGGAGGGATCCCAAGGGTCATCTAGTCCAACCCCCTACAATGTAGGAATCTCAACATGAGGTTCCCCATCCAATTAGAAAACGTACAGACCCTGCTTTGCTTTCTAAATGTGCTAGCAGCTGCAGCACTAATGTATCCAGTGTTCCTGACACTCATAGAAGATCTGTTGAAACGAATAGGTGTGGCTAACTCAGGTCTGTTAATTTCAATGGATCTCATCTGAGTAAAACATAGATAAAAATTACCCTCCATGCTTTTGCAAGGAATTTCTCTTGATACAAGGCATTTCAATGTATTTTCACTAATATGTACCTATTTATATGAAATTTTCTTATATATGTGCTGCTTTTTGCGGGGAGTGACATGCATTTTTGGGTTGGTGAGCTAAATCAAAACAGTGAAAACTGAATTCTGTGGGGTGGACACATTTGTGTTTTAATGTTGTACCTTGCTTTGGGACCTTGGAATGAAAGGCAAGTAAATTGTTCCTGTTGTTAATTATTATTATTACAGTTTGTGTATTGGTTTTGGAAGTGCAGCTGAGTTTTGCAGAACAGATTTCTCCCCTCTTCCTATTATATGGATCTTCTTTGGGCATATGTCCAATCCCAATCCTAAATATGCTCTCCTGTACCCCAAACCATTATTTATTATTGCATTTATAGCCCACCTTTTCTTCTAAGGAGCTCAAGGTGGTGTCCATGGGTTTCCCCTCTCCTCCTTTAATCCCTACAACAACTCTGTGAGGTAGGTTACAGGCTGAGAGGCAACAACTGGCCCAAGTTTTCCCAGTGAGCTTCATGACTGAGTTGGGAGATTTGAACCCTGATCTCCCAGTTCCTGGTCTGACACTCTAACCACTACACCACACAGGCTCTTCATTTTGGTGTGAGTAGCACAGGGGCCAGGAGAGAAAGATCTGCTTTCCTTGCAATAGTTCTACCATGAGAATTTTACCTTGTGGTGTAGGAATGAATGTTAGTCCTTGGGGTAGGGGATGTTATTCCAGGATGCACCAGGGGCAGGGAGTCCCCTGGCCCCAATAATCTTGGAGAAGAAGGACTGTGTCAACTACCTTGAGCTCTTTAGAGCAGGGGTTGGCAAGGTTTACCTTACCTGGGTCGGTTCACTCCAGTGGAGACCCCTCCATGGGCCGGATTTCTGCGTCTGTGCAGACATGATTTCCGGTGTCTGCGCAGACGCAATTTTCGGCACCTGCGCATGCGCAGATGCAATTTCCGGTGCAGCGGAAGTGAGTCCCCGCACCGCACTGTGCTGGTTTAGCGCAGCACACGGGGACTCGCCGAGCGGGCGGCTCAGTTCGGGGGCGGCTTGTGGGCCGGTTAAACGACCCCCGTGGGCCGCTTGTGGCCCATGGGCCTTAGGTTGCCAACCCCTGCTTTAGAGGGAAAGGTGGGAAAGAGATGCAATAATGTGATTTGGAAGCAAGTCTGCTCTTACACAGCTGCTTAGCTCCCTGCTTCAGGGTTCTGCTTCTTAAGGCCAAAATTTGAGGAGAGACCAGTGTGCGTCTAGTTTTCATAAAGTAAACTGCAGGTGGAGAAACCTCAACCCCATCAAGAGCCTGGGGTGCTACTCCTCTGTGGGGAAAGGTTGCAGCATCTCTGAACTGAGTGAGAGGTGACATGATAGACACTTATAAAGCTCCATGCATGGCATGGAGAAAGTGGAAAGAGGAAAAAGTTTTCTTTCAAGCACTAGAGCTCGTGGCCATCCAATGAAGCTGAAGGTTGGAATGATAGAATTGTAGAGTTGGAAAGGATCCTGAAGGTCATCTAGTTCAACCCTCTGCAATGCAGGAAGATGCAGGGCAGATAAAAGAAAGGACTTCTTCACACATTGCAAAGAGATTATGGGAGTTGTCGTCCAGCAAGATCTGGAGGACAGTAGGTTTTCAATCTCAGCTTTACATGAAACAGAAGCATCCAAAGGAGATGTAGGGGGTGACAAGGTCATGAGATGTTGACACATTGTTGGAAAGAGGAGCCCCCGCATCTCACCTATACCAAGATACAAGATATCTGATTATAGTTTGAGTAGCCAACCCGATGCCTTCCAGATGTTGAACTCCCACCAGCCCCAACTAGCATAGCCAGTACCCAGGAATTATGGGAGTTGTGGCACAGCAGCGCTGTACTGATCTACATAAAGCTCTGAGCAACTTAGGTCCAGGGTACCTCAGGGATGGCCTGAACTCTTATGTCCAGCTCAATCACTGAGATCATTTGCAGGAACATCACTGGTCATTCCCCAATTGGGCAAGGCTCATTTGACAACGAGAAATTTGTGTCATTGGCCCAGTCCTGTGGAATCCTCTGCAGATAGAGATCCAGCAAGCCCCTTCTGTGCCAACTTTTAAACTCCTACTGAAAACTTTTATATTCCTCTTGGTCTGTGCAGGCAATTAAGAAGACATATTTCCATGGCAGCTAGCTGATTTCTGATTTTAAAATTCATGGTGAAATTTTATATATCATTGTTGATTTTTTTATTTTTTTGTAAAAATATTTTTTAGAAACAAACATTTGGAGGGCACTATGTTGGCTACCCATGGACTAGGGTGTCCAGCAACAGATATCTCTACAGGGTGATGCTCAAGGTCCTATTCTGGATAGCAAATCAGAAGCTTGAACAGCTGATGCACAAGCCTTGTGTCATTCTGTGGCCCCTGGGATTTCTTACAGTTATAAGAAACACTGTATATTCAGAATATTCGGAGACACACAGTTGCTTGTTCAGCAGACACCTTCAGGGTTTATTGGCCTGTTTTGCTCATCAGCTAGTTTGTTCCAGCCAATGTCTGAAATAGATTTAAAACTCAACAACAAAATGTTTTATTATGTTTGTGGGATGAAGGGATATGGGGTGGGGTGGGGATTTACACTTTCCAAAACAACGCACAAACCCAAACCCAGCCATCCATCAAAATTCATGCTTCTCTGAATTTTGCAATGCAGTTCTCCAGCCGAGTAATGTGTACAAAAATGCATATACTGGGGTAAAGGTGTGCATTAAAAATGAACACATTAGTGAAAATAGCATTAGAATGCATTGTGTGAGGGGAAATTGCTTTGCAAAAATGTGCACAATAGGCAAAATTGTCTACAATGATGCACATCTGAAGAAAATCACAAAAATGCTGCTGAATTTTCATAAGGATTAGTTTCCTTGTCTTTCCGGATCAGGAATGTTATAATACAAACATCCACATCCACCCAACTCTCAGCAGTGTGGCACAAGTACAGGTGGTATCCAGACAAGTCAATCTACTAGTGATAGGGTTTCAGTTTGTATGATAGCGCCCTCCTCCCCCTCCTCTCCCTGCAAGCCCCCAACACACTCCTCAAATTGGCTCTGGGAGTTGGGAGATGCGAGGGGCATATGAGCGACAGGAGGGGAAACTCTGTTGCACAGCCCAAAGTCAATGCGCCAGCAGATCTGCTGTGTCTTCATCTCTGTTTCATGACTTTCCTTCATTAGGAACCATAGGAAAGGGATTGCAAATGAACCAGCCAATATCACAATAGCAGTTCTACAAATCTATGGTGTGACAGCATTTGGAGTTCTATGTCCAGTTCTGATCATGTCACCTCCCAAAGGACATTGTGAAGGTGGAAAAGGGCAACCAAAACGATCAAGGGGATGGAATGGCTCCATTATAAAGAAAGGTTGCAGTGCTTGGGAATAGAGCTGAGTAAGAGGCAACATGATAGAAGTTTATAAAATGATACATGGCATGGAGATAGTGGATAGGGGAAATTTTTTCTACTTCTCTCTGGAACTGGTGGGCATCTATTGAAGTTGAATGTTGAAAGACTCACAACAAATAAAGGAAAGTCCTTCTTCGTGCAGCACTGAGGAACTCTCTCCTGCATGTGATGCTGCATATTTCCAATCTCTTCTGAGTTCACACAGTTCATGGGAGATAACTGGCCCTTAGCAGATCATCTGCTTTGCGTGCTGAAGAAACCTACGTAGGTCCCACTGAGACTTTTCACTCCTATAATAAGGTAAAGGTAAAGGGACCCCTGACCATTAGGTCCAGTCGTGTCTGACTCTGGGGTTGCGGCGCTCATCTCGCTTTATTGGCCAAGAGCCGGCGTACAGCTTCCGGGTCATGTGGCCAGCATGACAAACCTCTTCTGGCGAATCAGAGCAACACACAGAAATGCCGTTTACTTTTCCGCCAGAGCGATATCTATTTATCTACTTGCACTTTGACGTGCTTTCGAACTGCTAGGTGGGCAGGAGCTGGGACCGAGCAACGGGAGCTCACCCCGTTTTAGGGATTCGAACCGCCGACCTTCTGATCAGCAAGCCCAAGGCTCTGTGGTTTAACCCACAGCGCCACCTGGGTCTCCTATAATAAAGATACTGCCAATCCCCCAACTTTGTAACCATGTATGCCTGTTTTAAATCTGTCTTCAAATTTCATTGGCTCTGCCATATTTTTACTGTCTTTTTTTTTTTAATGCATCATGGAATGGTGAGCACCTGGTGGCAGGTATAATTAAGGCACAGTTCATACTGTTGAGCTTTGCCAGTGTTTGGTATGGATCTGACTGCTCCTGCCCAAGGTCCTGGTCTGCAGTCTGGAGAGGAAATTGTTCCCCTGAGACAACAGACACTGGACACCCCTAGCTTAAATAAAATGGAGAGATAATGAAAACATCAGCTTGAGGGCCCTAGCAGTTAGTATTGTGTCTGAAGCACCCCAGAGGCAGCAGGGATGGGCAAATCTATCTATTTCAGGTGAATCCATCAGTTTGGGGGTGAATCTGTCAATTTAGCGTAAGCAGTCCACAGGCAACAGAGATTGGTTACTCATTTCCCGAGTCTTAAATTCAGTTCCCCACACTTTCACATCGGTCTGCATTTTTTTAAATAAAAAAAGTCCTCATGGAAACTCACCAGCATTTTAGAGCAAACTTCCCATAAAATCTTTGTTGTGCAATTTTACCTAACATGCACATTTACTTCGCAAAGCCATTTCCTCTGATACAATGCATGTATAGTTGGTATGCTATTTAGACAAGGGTTCAGTTTTAGGGGTCTGCACACAAAGGCAAAATCATGCAAAGTCAGGATCCCCCAGAACTGCCTCCCCCCAGTGAGGTGCAGGGAAGGTTGCGGGAGGGCCCCTGAACACTCCCAGAACCTTCTTGTGACATTGCCTTCCTAATGGCCTCTGGATTCTGTCTGAGCTCCTGCACCTTCTTCCCAGAGCCCAGTAATCAAGGAAAACTGACAGGGTCTGCAGATGGGCTAAACCAATAATTCTCAAAAATTATAGACAGAGGCCTTTACTACCCTTCGGTGCAGCTCATCAGGTCCTGGAGATTGGAATTCACTTAAAATAGTTAGGCAGGAAAAACGAGCTTGCCCCATCTTCCATGTGACAGCCATTTAGGGATTTGAAGGTGCCTGTCATATCTCCTCTCAGTCTTCTCTTCTCCAGGCTAAACATACCCAACTCCTTCAACCATTCCTCATAAGGCTTGGTTTCCACACCCTTTATCATCTTGGTTGCAGCTTATCAATATCCTTCTTAAATTGTGGTGCCCAAAACTAGACACAGTACTCCAGGTGTGGCCTGACCAAGGCAGAATAGAACACTACTATTACTACCTTTCATCTGTTGATGAAGCCTACAATCCCACTAGGGTTTTTTTGCTGCTGTATCACACTATTGATTCATAATAAGCTTGTGGTCTACTAAGACCCCTAGATCCCTTTCACATGTACTACTGGCAAACCAACTGTTCCCCACTTTATATTTGTGCAGCTGGTTCTTCCTGGCTAAGTGTAAAACCTTAGAAGTTCATGTTGTTAGTTTTGGCCCAGTTCTCCAATTTGTTCTCCAATTTGTTAATGACACCACCCATAAGAACCAACTCCTGGAGGCTGAGGGGGCTTTGCCCCCATAAAATATTTGAGGGGGCCAGCCCCCCAGTTGATAGGTATTGCCATTCATATGGTGTGCATGTACCATGTCAAGTGATCAATTATGCGGGGCAGCGCTTACCTGGGCTCCCCCAATATTTTATTGAAGTTGGCACCCCTGACACCACCTGTGCAGCCAGTGGTTTACTTCCAGTATTTTCCTTTCTCTTCCTGAGCCATGACCTTCAACAGGAGGGAGTGATAAAAAGACCAGCTGTGTCCCAAGGCCTTTTGAGTCTCATAGTCCCTTGCTACGTTGAAAGTTGTGTGTGGCAGTATTGTTTGTACCCACGTGAATCAGAAGGAATCATAGAATCATAGAATCATAGAATCATAGAGTTGGAAGAGACCACAAGGGCCATCCAGTCCAACCCCCTGCCAAGCAGGAAACACCATCAAAGCATTCCTGACAGGTGGCTGTCAAGCCTCTGCTTAAAGACCTCCAAAGAAGGAGACTCCACCACACTCCTTGGCAGCAAATTCCACTGTCGAACAGCTCTTACTGTCAAGAAATTCTTCCTAATGTTTAGGTGGAATCTTCTTTCTTGTAGTTTGAATCCATTGCTCCGTGTCCGCTTCTCTGGAGCAGCAGAAAACAACCTTTCTCCCTCCTCTATATGACATCCTTTTATATATTTGAACATGGCTATCATATCACCCCTTAACCTTCTCTTCTCCAGGCTAAACATACCCAGCTCCCTAAGCCGTTCCTCATAAGGCATCGTTTCCAGGCCTTTGACCATTTTGGTTGCCCTCCTCTGGACACGTTCCAGCTTGTCAATATCCTTCTTGAACTGTGGTGCCCAGAACTGGACACAGTATTCCAGGTGAGGTCTGACCAGAGCGGAATACAGTGGTACTATTACTTCCCTTGATCTAGATGCTATACTCCTATTGATGCAGCCCAGAATTGCATTGGCTTTTTTAGCTGCTGCATCACACTGTTGACTCATGTCAAGTTTGTGGTCTACCAAGACTCCTAGATCCTTTTCACTTGTACTGCTCTCAAGCCAGGTATCACCCATCCTGTATCTGTGCCTTTCATTTTTTTTTGCCCAAGTGTAGTACTTTACATTTCTCCCTGTTAAAATTCATCCTGTTTGCCTTGGCCCAGTTCTCTAATCTGTTAAGGTCATTTTGAAGTGTGATCCTGTCCTCTAGGGTATTAGCCACCCCTCCCAATTTGGTGTCATCTGCAAACTTGATCAGGATGCCCTCAAGCCCATCATCCAAGTCATTGATAAAGATGTTGAATAAGACTGGGCCCAAGACAGAACCCTGTGGCACCCCACTAGTCACTTCTCTCCAGGATGAAGAGGAGCCATTGATGAGCACCCTTTGGGTTCGGTCAGTCAGCCAGTTACAAATCCACTGAATGGTAGCATTGTCTAGCCCGCGTTTTACCAGCTTCTTTACAAGAATATCATGGGGCACCTTGTCAAAGGCCTTGCTGAAATCAAGATAGGCTACATCCACAGTGTTCCCTTCGTCTACCAGGCTTGTAATTCTGTCAAAAAATGAGATCAGATTAGTCTGACATGACTTATTTTTCAGAAACCCATGCTGACTTTTAGTGATCACAGCGTTCCTTTCTAGGTGCTCACAGACCGTTTGCTTAATGATCTGCTCTAGAATCTTTCCTGGTATTGATGTCAGGCTGACTGGGCGGTAATTGTTTGGGTCCTCTCTTTTCCCCTTTTTGAAAATAGGGACAACATTTGCCCTCCTCCAGTCTGCTGGGACTTCACCTGTTTTCCAAGAATTCTCAAAGATTACTGCCAGTGGTTCTGAAATCACCTCTGCCAGTTCTTTTAATACTCTGGGATGTAGTTCATCTGGCCCTGGAGACTTGAATACATCTAAACTAGCCAAGTGTGCTTGTACTACCTCCTTACTTATTCTGGGCTGTGTTTCCCCTGCTGAATCATCTGCTCCATATTCTTCAGGTCGGGCATTGTTTTCTTTTTTGGAGAAGACTGAGGCAAAGAAGGTATTGAGGAGTTCTGCCCTTTCTGCGTCCCCTGTTCGCATTTCACCTTCTTCTCCTCTAAGTGACCCCACTGTTTCCTTGTTCTTCCTTTTGCTACGGACATACCCATAAAAACTCTTTTTATTGCTTTTAACCTCTCTAGCAAGCCTGAGTTCATTCTGTGCTTTAGCTTTTCTGACTTTGTCTCTACATGTGCTGGCTATTTGTTTGAATTCCTCTCTGGTGGTTTCCCCCTTTTTCCATTTCTTGTACATATCCCTTTTAAATCTTAACTCAGTTAAAAGTTCATTAGATAGCCACCCTGGCTTCTTTAGGCACCTTCCATGTTTTCGTCTCATTGGTACTGCTTGAAGTTGTGCTTTTAATATCTCCCTTTTAACAAACTCCCATCCATCATGAACTCCCTTCCCTTTTAGTATTACTGACCATGGGATCACACCCAGCATTTCCCTAAGTTTTCTGAAGTCGGCTTTCTTAAAGTCTAGAATTTGAGTCTTAGTATGCTTGGTTGCTCCTTTCTGATGTATAATAAACTCCAGAAGAGCATGATCACTCCCACCTAATGATCCTACCACTTCTACCCCACTAACCAGGTCATCACTATTGGTTAGAACCAGATCTAAAATGGCTGATCCTCTTGTTGCTTCTCCCACTTTCTGGACAATGAAATTGTCTGCAAGGCCCGTGAGGAATCTGTTCGACCTTATGCTCTTGGCTGAGTTTGACATCCAACAAATATCAGGATAGTTGAAATCCCCCATTACTACTATCTCATTTCCTTTTGAATGCTTGGTCATCTGTTCCAGGAAGGCATCATCTATGTCCTCAGTTTGGCTTGGGGATCTATAGTAAACTCCCACCATGAGATCACTGTTATTTTTCTCTCCCTTAATTTTGACCCAGATACTCTCAATTTGGCTTTGGAGTTTTAAATCATGGATCTCTTCACAGGTATACACATCCCTGACATATAACGCCACTCCTCCTCCTTTCCTGTTTGGTCTATTTCTCTTAAATAGATTGTATCCCTCTATTACTACATTCCAATCATGAGACTCATCCCACCAGGTTTCAGTGATGCCTATTATGTCGTATTTAGTTTGCTGTACCAAGAGCTCAAGTTCATCTTGTTTATTTCCCATGCTCTGTGCATTTGTATACAGACATTGAAAACCATTGATCATTCCCCCTAGTCTCCTACTTAAGGATTTTTTCCTCCCACCACTAGGTCTGTGTGCTGTTTGCTCCATTTGGTCCTTGACTTTTGGATGATCATCTTCAGCCTTTGATAGACTCCTACCTTCAGGACCACTGTCTCCCTCCCCCACATAAGTCAGTTTAAAGCCCTCCTGATGAGGTTTTTGAGATTGTTGGCAAAAACATTCCTCCCAACCCTTGTGAGGTGCAGCCCATCACTTGCCAGAAGTCCATCTTCAAGAAACTGCAGACCATGATCTAAGAAACCAAACCGTTCCTGCCGGCACCATTTGCGAAGCCAGTTGTTCACTTCTCCTATTTTCCCCTCTCTTCCTGGGCCACGGCGTTCAACTGGGAGGACAGATGAGATGACAATTTGTGCATTTAATTGCTTCAGCTTCCTGCCCAGAGCCTCATAATCACTTTTGATCTTCTGGAGGCTATGGCTTGCGGTGTCATTGGTTCCCACATGGACTAAAAGGAAGGGGTTTTTATCCGTGGGTTTAATTATTCCTTGCAGCCGTTCTGTAACATCATGGATCTTGGCCCCGGGGAGACAGCATACCTCTCGAGACATCTTGTCAGGCCCACAGATCACTGCTTCCGTACCCCTCAATAGGGAATCCCCTATCACCACTACACGCCTCCTCTTAGGCTTGGTCGGGATTCTTACATGTGCTGTCCCTTCCAAGGTCGCCTGCACATTCCCAGAGGACTGACTATGTTGCTCGTCTTCATATACCTCATCAACTGTGATGAGGGAGAGATCTTCCAATGGAGTCTGTTCTTCATCTTCTAGATTTGAGAGCACTTCAAATCGATTTTGTAGTTCTAAACACTCAGAGCGATCCCTGGGCATTCTACTTCTGTGAGTCACGTTCCTCCATACATCTGGCTCCTGAGTTGGGGAACTGATCTCCTCCTCAGAGATGTGCCCTGTCTCCTGCTTGGTGGAGACAGTGTGCTCTGCTGCATCCAAGAAAAGCTCCAGCTCTTTAATTTTCTGGAGCGTAGATACACGGGCCTGAAGTTGCTGGACCTTGTCTTCGAGTAGGGCAACCAACTTGCAGTTGCTGCAGGTGTAGCTGTCTACAACCTTTGGCAAGAAGGCAAACATTGCGCAGGAATTGCAGGCGACTGTGGGGCTGTGGTCAGTGGACTTTATAAGACGTGGCAACTTCTCTGTCACATTGTGAATCTTTGCATACGTCCTGCGATATCCTGTTTATATAGGCTATATAGGATATAGGATGTTAATTAGCCTAAGGCCTGGTTGAAGAGGAACATTTTCACCTGACACCTAAAAGTGTATAATGAAGGCTCCAGGCGAGCCTCCCTGGGGAGAGCATTCCACAAACAGGGAGCCACTGCAGAAAAGGCCCGTTCTCATCTTGCCACCCTCTGACCTCTTGTGGAGGAGGCACATGAAGAAGGGCCTACGATGGTGACCACAGGGTCCAGGTAGATTCATATGGGGATAGTCAGTTCTTGAAGTGTTGCGGTCCTGAGCCATCACTTACAAGGATGCAGAGAACATCTGTTTCTGCAGGTTGTCAGCCTTTGCAAGAGACATTTGTTAGAAGCTGCCAGCAGAAATGGGTAACACAGCAGCAGACAGAGAGAGAGAGAGAGAAGAGACCCATTCTTTCCAGATGTCCTGCACTGTCTAATAACACCAGGTGTCATTGTACACCCAAATCACCGCTCCATTTCCTATCTAGCCATCAAGAGAGGAAGCAAAGAGAGCAGGCAAGCGGGGGGGGGGGAGGGAGAGAGAAATTCCCCTTCCCTCTAGGAGGAGACTCTGCATTTCCCCCCTCTCAGCAAGATCAAGAAGAAACACAGAAGGAATATTTTGCATTTATTTCTTATTATTTCAAGGAAGCAGGTAGCCTGAAAGGTATCCACTGTTCACTGCCTAGGTAATCAATGCTGCGTTCACAGACTCAAGAGGAGCCCTGTCAGATCAGCCCAAAAGGCCCATCTGCTTCATCTGCAATGTGAGAAACTGAAGCATCCAAGTGAGAGGTAATGTAACTGGGGACCCACAAAAGATGCGGTGATCATCCCCATCAGGCTGTTTGGGGCCCAAGGACACCCCATGTTGATGCCTGGCCTGCTGCCTGCCTGCTCCCACATACAAGGCAGCTTCCTAAATGCAATAGTGTTGCTGGCCATGTTGGTCTGTGAGACCTTCTAGTCTTGTATCATCTATGCCATTGTTCTTCAACTTTGGGTCCCCATAAGATATTGGGCTATAACTCCCATCATCCACAGCCAGCTTAGCCTGTGATCAAGGATGAGGATCACATGAGGACCTAAGGTTGAAGATTACTGGTTTACAAGGACCGGAAACAGCTCTCTAGGGTCTCAGGAAGAGGTGGGAAACATCAGTCTCAGGAATTGAATGTCTCTTACCCCCACCACCCCACCCCCGGCTTCTCTAGTCCTCATGACTTTTTTTCAGGCCATACCCACCCACCGGTCCTGCTTCTCACCTTCCATGAGTGCTTTTGCCTGGCTGGGATGTGCACTTCAGCTCTTGCGAGTGAATGTGTAATGCCTCTCCTTGTCCAGGTGGAGGAGAGAAAGAGAGATGGGTGTGTTGGGTATGGATATACGTACATCCCTCTTATTTTTACTGCACAAAGTTAAAAAGTCACACCTGGATGGAGATGGATGTGTGAAGGTATGTGCAAACTAGCCCAGTGTACAAAGGTAAGATTGCATTCATTGCTTCACCCACTTTTGCCTGCGGCTTCTCCCACTAGTGGCATGTGCCCCCCCCAAGATTGTCTATGATGGAGTTTGGCCCTCATACTGTAAAAGGTTATTCAGCTCTGGTCTCAGGCATAGAGAGATCGATCCCCAATCACTTCTTGTCCTATTGTCTCAGCTTTTTGCACTTCTTGTGCAAAAAGCTGAGACTATAAGGAGAGCCTGGCTGCTGGATCAGGCCAATGGCCCATCTAGTCCAGCATCCTGTTCTCACAGTGGCCAGCCAGGTGCCCCAAAGGGAGGCCCCGAAGCAAGATCTGTGTGCAATGGCAACACTCTCCCCCCTTGAGATTTTCAGCAACTGGTATGATCTAGAGGCAGCTTGCCTCTGACATATTTCTGAGCAGAATTAAAACTGCATAGCTTAGCCTAGAACAGTGGTGCAAACACACACACACACACACACACACACACACACACACGGATAGGTGAACTCTTTCACCTGTTCTAAGGTGATAATTCCTCCTTCCTGCATCTGTTCTTGCTGGATAGTTTTTGGGTGTTTCCTGGAACCCACCACTCAGTTTCCCAGGCCCCCTCCTCTTTGCAAAGACCCAGAGCAATTCCATTTGGCCTGAAAAAACACAGAGCAGCTGCCACAAAGCAAGCAAAGCCGATCTCTCCCCATGAGCAGCATCAGCACCGCCATCCCCCTCACCAATCCTTGGAGTGAGCTAAACAGCTAATCCACAAGATAGACCAGGTGTCTCAGGTGCAAAAGCCTATCCAGCTTCCAGGTTGTCTGCTGGGGCTTGTCTTTGATTGCCGGCTCAACCCACCCTCTTCCTGTCTCCCATTCATCCGCCCCAAGAGGAGAAGAGGGGAGAGAGGGGAGGGAGCAAGAGGCAGCTCTGCAGAATTACAAGCCCCAGCAAAGTGAAATGCCAAGTCGGTGACTCAGAGAAATATGGGAGTTGGGAATACTGTATATATATATAAAAAGGCTTCGTTGGAAAAGCCAAGAAGGAAGGTGGAGAGAAATAAGCAAATCATGCAAGAGGAACCTCTTGGGGCTCAATCCTCTGACTCACATGCTCTCTACAAGCTGCTCCAGGATGACGTTGCTACCTGCCAGGGCCCCACAAGATGATGTTAGGGGTGACAACACAATAAGAGCCCATCCAGTCCAGCATCCTGTTCTCACTGTGGCAAATCACATGCCACCATGAGAAACCCACAAGCAGTACCTGAGCACAGTAGCAACTCCCCTACCCCGTACTTTCCAGAAACGGGCATTCAGAAACATTGCTGCTTCCAACAATGGAAGGAGAACATGAGAAGAGCCCTGATGGATCAGACCACAGGCGGTCCAATCTAGTCCAGTATACTGTTCTCACAGTGGCCAGCCCACAAGCAGGACCTGAGCACAAGAGCAGCCCTCTCCCCTCCTGTGGTTTTCAGCAACTGGTATTCAGAAGCATTGTTGGCTCCAACTGCGGAGGCAGAGCACAGCCATTGTGGCCAGTAACCATTGGCAAGCCTTCTCCTCTGTGAATTTGTCCAGTCCTATTTTAAAGCCATCCAAGTTAGTGGCCACCACTGCATCCCGGGGGAGGGAGTTCCACAGTTTGAGTCTGTGCTGCATGAAGAAGGACTTTACTTTATCTGTCCTGAATCTTCCAACATCCGGCTACACTGGATGTCCATGAGTTCTAGTGTTGTCTGGTAGGGGAGGTGTGTGTGTGTCTAAGGGAGATATTTTCAATGGAATCTACCTAAGTTGCCCTATTTGTACCAATGCATGAATCAAAATGCAGCTACCCTCCACAATTCACACTTCTCTCCATATTCCCCAAAGCTGTTCTCTGGATGAGAAATGGGTTCAAAAATGCACATACTGTACTGGGGTAAATGAAAATGCATATTCTGATGAAAAGAGGACCCAGTGGGCCCACAACTTATACAGCGAGGGAGCTGCTGCAGTAACCTGCAACACCTGTGGCATGTTTGTCTTCCTGCCTGAGAATGTGCTAAAATACACCTGCAGCAAGTGCAAGCTGGTTGCTTTACTTACTGGAAGAGAAGGTACAGAAACTTGAAGCCTGCCTATCCACACTTCAGGATACAAGGTAAGATGAGGAATTTCTCCATAGAGTGGAGTGGACAGTCCTGGAACAGCAGGTGGGGTGCCCCTAGGGAGGAGGAGGATCACCCATTGCAGGAGATGAACCCCAGGAGGAACAGGACAGAAAGAAGCAGGACTGCCAGGAGCCATGCTGTCAATGTCACTTCAAAATAGATTCCACCTTGGACACTGAGTCTGGGCCAGAGGAGAATGACAGAAGTTGCAGACCTCAGAATATATTGAGGTTGCTGTAAAACATATGGTGAACAGAATGAGTCCTGCCACTCCCCAGAGAAGGAAGAGATGTATAGTTGGTAGTACATGACTCTCTACCGAGTGTGAGCAGTGTGTGGAGGTAACAGGATGTCGCAGGAGGTGTGCAGTCTTCCAGGTACAAAGATTCACAATGTGACAGAGAAGTTGCCATATCTTATAAAGTCCACTAACCACAGCCCCTTCCTTCTGATTCGTGTGGGTACAAAAAATGCTGCCACACACAACCTTCAACGTATAGCAAGGGACTATGAGACTGGGCAGGAAACAGAAGGCCTTGGGACACGGGTGGTCTCCAGGGAGGGCTGTGGATGTATTGCCTCTCTGAAACAGTGGAGAGCTGCCAGTCAGTGTGGACAACACTGAGCTAGGTGGGCCAATGGTTTGTTTCAGTATAAGGCTCCTTCCTGTGCCCCCACATTTATTTCCAACCTCGTTGGAGCATGAGGCTCACTAGGAGCTGTCCATGGTGCTGAATTGCTTTCTTTGCCCATGGGTTTTATATGGTGTCGGGACAAGGTGACAGAGAATGGAATACCCCACCAGTCTGGATCTCCACATTTGGCTGCTGGTGACTGGTTTTGCTCTATATTGGAAAGTTTCTTGGGGTTGGGTAGATGGAGAGATTGGCAGTCCCTAATAGGAGCCACCATATCCCCCTCCACAGAATGCTATGTTGGCATGTAGCTTTGCACTGTCCACCTACTACCAGGTGCCTGCTGAGAAATCTAGAAGGGATTATGAAGCTCCATTTGAGAATTCCCACCTCCTTAAAACACACACACAGAAAGATTCAGAATAGACTAAAGTACTTCTTCACACAGTACGTAGTTAAACTCCCACAGAAGGCAGCGATGGCCACCACCTTGGATAGCTTTAAAAGGGGATTTGACATGGAAGAGGATAAGGCTATCAGTGGCTACCAACCAACCACCATGGCTATGCTCTGCCTCCATGGTCAGAGGCTGTAATGCTTCTGAATCCCAGTTGCTGAAAACCTCAGAAGAGAAGAGGACTCTTGTGCTTGGGCCCCTCTTGCATGTTCCCTACGAGCATCTGGTTTGTCACTGTGAGAACAGGATAGAGTAAATATCTATCCTGTGAGAACAGGATAGAGAAATATCTGTTCTCCACTGTGAGAACAGGGGATAGAGTAAATATTTTCTCCTCTCCAAACACTAGAATTCATGGATATCCAATAAAGCTAAATGTCGGAAAATTCAGGACAGATAAAACAAAATCCTTCTTCACGCAGCACAAACTTGAATTGCGGAACTCACTCCTACAGGACACAGTGATGGCCACCAACTTGGGGATTAGACACACTCATGGAGGAGGAGAGGGTTATCAAGGGTTCCTAGCCATGATGGCTATGCTTTGGCTCCGCAGTTGAAGACGGCAATGCTTCTGGATACCAGCTGCATGAGATCTCTTTAGTTAAGAATATAAGAACATTAGAACAGCCTGCCAGATCAGGCCAAAGGCCCATCTAGCCTAGCCCCCTGTTCTCAGAGTGGCCAACCAGATGTCCGTGGGAAACCCAAAAGCAGGATTTGAGCACAATATAACTCTTCCCTCCTGTGACTTGCAGCAACTGGTATTCATAAGCATAGTTATACATTTTCATTAGGAGTGTGGCAGCTCAGGCTTGGGGGGCTAACCTCAAGCCCACCACATCTTTCTGCCTGGCCCTCAGGACTCTAGGACTCTCTCCATGAGAATACCCCCTTTCGTTACAGAGGACAGGACACTGGAGCACCCCTGTCCTAGGTCCTGATAACCTGTCTGGTCAGCACCAGAACAGAAGGATCCCTGAAATGCCCCAGTGAGGCACGTCCAGGCTGCTGCGGCTGTCCTTCTTCCTGCCTCTGCTGTCTCCCAGTGAGGCAGTGAGTAGAAGGCAAATGAAACGACCACAGAGGCAGCAGATGATGGTAATTGCTCCTGGCACCAGTTTCGCCTGCAGGTTTCCTCCCCGCCTCCCCATGCAATTCCTTAGTCTTGATTAGCTGGCCTGGGTGCACCACTCTTCCTGCAGGAGGCTGACCTAGATAGCTACTTTTCTTTCTTTGGCAGTTGAACTCTATGATCCTGAGAGTTCTGGAGCAGAATTCAGGGTGAGGCAATCGACCACAGAGTGAAGCCCTAACTTTCTGGGATGCAGAGCAGGGTCGTAGCCTGGATGATTTTCTTTTTGGAGTTTATTTTTTTTTAATAAAAAAAATTAATTAATGTAAAGTCGCATACGCACACACATGCCATAGCCAAAGCTACAACACATAGGAGCAGTACAGAAGTTGTATTTTCCAATTAACAGAGAGCAGATAATGTAGAAAAATAAAAGCAGCAAAACACATCCTGAAATCATCTTGATTGGAGGGAGGGGGAGAGAGACTTTTGTATAAGTTTCACACATCAGAAATGAAACCCCACCAAATGGCATAGAAATGTTCTAAGTTCTCCTTACCCTTAGAAATGATATCACAGTGAGCTGAGCCAGTGTAGTGTAGTGGTTAGAGTGCTGGACTGGAATCTGGGAGACCAGGGTTCAAATCCTCCCTTGGCCACAAGGAGAGGAAGAACCATGTACACAACCTTGGAGAAAGAAAAGGTGGGATATAAATGTAATAAATAAGCAATACATAAAAAAAATGAGAGGATTAAGTCCTGCAGAACCTTTCATTCCTGGGCAAAAGAAGTTCTCACTGTGGTCAGTGTCCAAGGAAGAAGTGCCTTAGACCTGAAAGTTGCTGTTTGATCTTCCTACGAGTTTAAAAGCAAAAGCTGTGGAGAGGCTTGGATGGGGGCATTTAACTGGTTTTTTTAATGTTTCTTCAAAGACATTGATCCAAAATTTGGATGCTGCCCCAAGTGGAAAGATGTCCCCCTACTACCCCCTGCTACACCAGCGATCCTGTGGGTGTTTAATGTCATGTGAGGGAGCTGTACACTGACCACCTGCACAGAATTTCTAAGGCATGTTCCTCTTACATAAGCAGAGGTTGGTCTATAGGGCCACCTTGGATTTACAGCACCAACTTCCACTTGTTCTGGTTTCACTGCTGCAGATGCTCCCCTCCTTTTTGCATCTGCAGGTGGATCCTGGATGGTGCCCAAACTAGCCATCCCTGATGTTTTGATTTTGGAGTCCAGCAGTTCCCTTTGGCTAAAACTATTTCTTTTATCCCCCAGACAGCCCCCTCCCATCACTTTGGGGGATCTTTTGAGAGTATCCCTGTGTTATTTACTTATTTCCCAACCTTCACATTAAGATCCCCAGGGCAGGTTACAACATTAAAACACACTATTTAACACAATTTAAGGTGGGTATTAAAAGCATACACCTCGTATCAAAAGTCCAGGGTAAAGAGGCACACCTTCAGCATTCTCCAGAAGTTGTAAAATGAAGGTGCTAGACACACTTCTGTTGGGAGGGAGTTCCACAGCCTGGGGCCATCACAGAAAAGGCCATCTCCTGGACCACCCTCCCAAGCCTTGAGGGCAGAGGAACTAAAAAGAGGGCTTCCTCTGCTGATCTCAGCACTTGAGGAGGTCTAGCAAGGCTCATAGGGACCCAGGTGGTGCTGTGGGTTAAACCACAGAGCCTAGGGCTTGCTGATCAGAAGGCCGGCGGTTCGAATCCCTGCGACGGGGTGAGCTCCCGTTGCTCGGTCCCAGCTCCTGCCAACCTAGCAGTTCGAAAGCAAGTCAAAGTGCAAGTAGTTCCCGCCATAGCTGTCAACTTTCGGATTTGAAAATAAGGGATTTTTTCAGACTTTCGGATTTGAAAATAAGGGATGCCACGAGGACGGTGCAATGGCACCAAGTAGCCTCGCCACCCTGCGCTCCAGAGGCTGCGCGCGAATGGGTGAGCGAAAGAGTGAGCGCATAGACGGCAGGCAGGCAGGCTGTCTGGTTGGGCGTGAGGGTCTGGCTGCACAAGGCATGCAAGCTCCGCCCCCAGTCGGTCTCAGACTCCTTATTGGCAGCCGAGCAACGCAGCTGAGGAGCCTCCCTGGCCGGCAGGGAGGGAGAGGAGCTGCTTCCTTTGAAATCTGGGAAATTTAAGGGATATCAACAATCCGGGATAGCAGCGGGAAACGGCTTTGGAATAAGGGAGTTTCCCGCAAAAAAAGGGAGGGTTGACAGCTATGGTTCCCGCTCTGGCGGGAAGGTAAACGGCGTTTCCGTGCGCTGCTCTGGTTCGCCAGAAGCGGCTTTGTCATGCTGGCCACATGACCCGGAAGCTATATGCCGGCTCCCTCGGCCAATAAAGCGAGATGAGCGCCGCAACCCCAGAGTCGGACACGACTGGACCTAATAGTCAGGGGTCCCTTTACCTTTACCTAGCAAGGCTCATAAGTCGCCTGCCTGTATGATTGCCAAAACCTGGGTCAGAATGTGGGCTGGAAAAAAATCTCCACCTTTTCGAAGCTCCCCAGTAAGTTGGCAATAGTATTAACTGAGATTTCTGCATTGCAGGGGGTTGGACTAGACAATCCTTTGGGTCCCTACCAAATCTGCAATTGTATGGCTCTCTATGATGCTTTTCCTTCCTTCCTTCCTCTCCTGTCTTTTCGTCTCCGATAGGAAAAGTGCATGCATGTGCTGTAGTTAAACAGATACCATTGGGACCCTCCGTTTTTGCCACTCATGCTTGAAGCTGCTGCCTCACCCCACCCTCCTTCACAGGGAGAGGGAGATGCGGAGTGGGCAGTTTTTCCACCTTGGTGGTGGGGAGCCAGGAAGGACTCCCCACTATGCGGGGCCTTACTGCCTGGCTCTCCTGTGCCGAGGAACACTGCGGGGAGGAGGACAGCACAGAAAGAGGCTGTCTGTGGGGGGGGGGGGAGAAAACGAGAAAACTAAAATAAGAGGAGAGAGATGGAACAAACAGAATATTTTTTTTGGATCTAGAGGGGGAAGCATAGAGCTAAAAATAAAACGGGGAGATCAGTATCTGTCAGGCTGACAGCTGATTGGCTCTCTGGAAATGCATCTAATTACCGAGCTGTAGGTAGATATTTGCATGAAACGAATCACAAGGCGGGGAGACAAGGTTACGCTTTAACCTTTCTCAGTCCTGTATCGGCTGCTGCTGCTGCGGGGCGGGGAGGAGGAGGAGAAGCAGCAGCAAACCCCAAATGAAGGGGAAAAGAGCTTGCAGGAAATTAGCTGAAATTAATAGAGGAGCTGAGATTGTGTCATCCTTCGGTGGATGTCACTTATCTCTGCAACGCAGCTCATAATTTTTTGTTTGGGGGTTTTCTCTACCCGCACCGCTCTCCCTCCGCGGGAGCAGTTTTAGCCTTTCAACAAAGAGCGGCTGGGTGGATTTCTTTCCATATTTGGGGCGTGGGTGGGTGATAGTTGGAAGGAGACAGAGAGGGGGCATGGCCTCTAGACCTGCCCAGGTGTGGTTGTACCTGGCTAGTTTTTGTTTTTGTAGTGGTGGGGGAAGGAGGTGAAGAAGATCAGATGAGGGTCTTTTCAATGAATCCCAGCTCTTTGAGAATCTAGTGCTGTTATTTGTCTGTCTGTCTGTCTGTCTGTCTGTCTGTCTGTCTGTCTGTTTATTTTCATAGCCCAACTTTCCTCATCTATTGAGCTCAAGGTGGCATACATCATTCTTCTCCTCTTCTCCATTTTCTCCTTACAACAACCCTGCAAGGTAGGTTAGGCTGACAGTGAGTGACTAGTCCGAAGATCACTCAGTGAGCTTCATGGCTGAGTGGGGATTTGAACCCTGGTCTTCCAGGTCCTAGTCCTCATTTAATCACAACAACCCTGGGAGGTACGTTAGGCTAAGAGGCAGTGACTGTGACCCAAGGGCACCCAGTGAGGTTCAAGATGAGTGAGGAAATTTGAACCCTGGTCTCCCAGGTCCTATTATGACAATTAACCACAGCACCACACTGGCTGTCTGCAGTACAATTTTCCCACAGAGTCAGTCCTACCTGGCTCAAATCACTTGGAGTTGCAACAACATCCCCAAAGGAAGCTCCCATCCCCAACACCTGCAGTGGACAGTGCTTGGTCACTCCACCATCCCTGCTAGAAGCTGCTGGATCTTGGTGGATGCCTTCACCTTGTGGTGCACCACTGAACTGCAGCCTTCTCAGTGAAGTACCTTCAGGCCTTGGAGCAACTCCATCCACCCAGGCTGGCCATTGGATCCTCCAGGACAAGAAGAAGCATCAGAGGGCTTCCTCTTCCACTTGAGCCTGACTTGAGCAACTCACCTTCCTGGACCCTGGTGTGGTCCTGTATCATTGGTAATCATTTGGTCCTGATTTCCGGCTTGCTCCTCAACCCTGTCTCCAAGGTTGACCCTTGGCTCCCCGAATTGTTCTTCATTCCTAAAAGGTGGCTTTGCCTACAGCTTCTGACACTTCATGGCACTCAAAGCTGTACCAGGGCCAGCAGGTCAAAGTGAATCAGGAGCTGGGAGTCAAGACTGAAGACCAACCTGGATCTAAGGTCACAGCAGGCTGCAGAATCAGGAGAACAAGCCAGGTGTCAAGACCAAAGAGAAACACCAGAAAAATAAGACATGGTGTAGCTCAGGAGGACTTTGTTGCTCAAAGTTTCACCAAGACAGGAAACCCTCTCACACTCCTTCCTGCCTAGGAGGAACCAATGACCAGAGTGGGTGGAGTCAATCCAGAAGGTTCTTCTGGAGAGCCAGCGTGGTGTAGTGGTTAAGAACGGTGGACTCATAATCTGGTGAACCGGGTTCACTTCTCTGCTCCTCCACATGCAGCTGCTGGGTGACCTTGGGCTAGTCACACTTCTCTGAAGTCCCTCAGCCTCACTCACCTCACAGAGTGTTTGTTGTGGGGGAAGAAGGGAAAGGAGATTATTTGCCGCTTTGAGACTCCTTAAGGGGAGTGAAAGGCGGGATATCAAGTCCAAACTCCTCCTCCTCCCCCCCCCCCATTCCTTCTCCTTCTCCTTCTCTGAGGAACTATAATGATACTACTTGCTACAGGGGTCAACACTCCTTATGAGTGAGAACTGGCGAGCTGCTGCATCAGGCCAAAGACTCATCTAATTCAGCATCCTGTTCTCATAGTGGCCAACCAGATGGCTCTTCTGGAAAGCCCATAAGCAGGATCTGAGCACAACCAGACTCTCCCCACTTGACTGCTCCAGCCTCTCAACATAAAGGTTTTGTGGTGTTTTGATGGCACTTGACTTGTGGCCTCTTTGAGGTGCTGTGGTGGGGTAACCTTGTGTTTCTATGGGAGATAGGTTAGAGTTGCTGAGTGTATGTGGGAGAGTCTTTGGGAAATGGGGTTGCTGTGGTGGATGGAAGGGAAATGGGAGCCCCCCCTCATTAAATGTCAAAAGCCTTTAATGATTCATCTCTGAACGCCTGCCCTGTGCCAATCTCCTTTTCTCCTAGGTACCCAAACACCCAGAGTGTAGAATTTTCCCCATCTTGATGGTCTCTGATGGATCAGCTGGGGTTTTGAAAGAGTTAAAATCTCACAGCTCTTTTGGCCATGGTTTGCTGGCTTTGAGGTTTGCTTGGAATGTATGCAATGCAGAGAGTGAGAGAAAGAGGGGAAAGAAAGGGGGGCAGGAAAGTAGGACAGCTGGAATGTTTCTACCTGAAAGTTGGGGTTGTCTTCTGGCTCCCCACTTTGGGCAGCACCAATTGTTTCCTACAGCAGTTTTTTTTTAAAAGAAATAAATGCAGGCTGTGGCAGCTGTCTTATTCGGGAATAGGTAGGCTGCTGCCCCACCAATCCTGGTCTGCCCTCAGCCAGCTTTTACCTGCCTATATTCTTAATTACAACCAGTAAGGGTGTGACTTTACCTGACATTGGCTCTGGCTCTACCTACTTTTGATCTCCCAGCCTTCTGCCCTAACATTGGAAGCTGGTCCATTCAGGCAAATAGGGTGCCGCTCCACCAACCTCAGTCTTCCCCCAGCCAGCCCCCACCTGCCTAACTTCTTACCTGCCAGCTTCCTCCTTCATAGTCTCCATGTTGTTATTTTAAAACTCAGCAGAGAGAAAGATGCGGCAAAACTAGAATGCCTCTGTCTCTCATTGGTTATGGCTCCACCTACTGGATGCCTCCCTGGTCTCCACCCTACTGGTCCCAATGGGCACCAGCCACCAGGGCTTACTCAGGATGCAGGAAGAAGACCCCGCTGGATCAACACAAAGAGTTAGCTAGTTAAGTGTCCTGCTAGTTCAAAGGTGGGGAGCCTCCAACCTGAAGGCAGAATGAGGCCCTCAAGTCTCTCTTTGCGGACCTTGGATCCCTCTCACCAAGGCCACACCCCTCTCTGACCCCCCATATATCTTACCCTGCCTGGGATGTGTCCTTCATTTCTGATTGATCTTCTTGCTAGCCTGGATGGAGAATAGAGAGGGGGGTGGGTGTGTAAGGAGAAACCAGCCCAGTGTGCAAAAATGAATTGTGCCTTTCTGCTCTGCTCACTGTTGCCTCTGGCCCTGCCCACCACTTCCATGTGGTCCCTGGGAGTTTGCCCAGCAGGGAAAATAGCCCTTAGGCTGGGAAAGTTTACCCATCCCTGAGTTAGCTGGTGTGGCTATACCGGTTTATAGACCAACACATGACCTGCCTTTCTGTGGGGCACAGGATGAACATGGGTTGCATCTTCAGGAGCCAGACTAATCAAGGGTTGGTTCCAGGCAGTGTCAGTTTCAAGATTTTGGGCCCCGACCCTCAAACACTGCCTTCCTAAGGCTTGCTCACTGAACAGAGGTAGAAGCTGTTCTACACAGGTACAAGGCTCTGTGTGAAAGAATGTATGCTTGTGGATTTGTGCAGCTCAGCTGTTGTGTCCAAAGGTTTGATTAATGTATGGCCGCACTCAACCATGAAGCTCACTGGGTGACCTGAAGTTGATGGACAGTGTCTTCCTCGGACGTACAGAAATATCTCCCACTGTCATCCTCTCCGCCCATCAAGTCAACAATATTTTGGACACCAGCTCACTGTCATCTGAGCACAAGTGTTTGGATTATCATCTTCCTGAATGCATATCATGCTGTGCACTGGATGGTTGGCAAAACAGCATCCACAACAACCTTCTTTTGCAGCCTAACCTACTGCAGCTGAAACAAGATGTGGTGTAGGCTTTCCACCCAAAAGTTTTTTTACTTTGATGTTGAACCGGCAGGGGTAGTACACATAGATGATGTATTCTACTATCAGTCTCGAGTTGCTGAGAGTTTTGCCTTTAAGATCATGGTTTGAAACCCTTATGCAACGAAGTCTGTTTGCCTTTGTTGACCACCTTGAATGGTTCACTGGTCCCATTTCAAGAAGGGCCAGATCCATGAGAAGTTTTCCTGTCCTTATGGCCTGTGTGATCAATACCTATACACTTGATCAGTAGATAGATCCTTTATGACATTGCCACACAGTGAAGCAAGAGGTTCTCCAGTTGATAGTTGGGTGAAAGAAGGATCAATTTCAAGTTCTGTAGTACCGGTAGTATCTAGCATCTTGCCAATGTTACCTATTCATTTGCTGATAGATAAGGTCTTCCCATTGAGTGGTGTGATTAAGTATCACATGTATAACTGGTTGGTGTGGAAGGCACAAACCAACCAGATCAGCTCACTACCAAGTTTGAAATCTTTGAAATTTGGGGAGGTTGCTCATATGCATGAATGACTTGTGTTGTTTTCTGTTTAGAAGCAATTGTAAGTGCACCGCAGAAGCATTGGTTAAGATGGTAGCAGCAGCAGCACTGATGGACAAGTAATTTTTAACATGGATGAAGATTCTTCAACCTGTGTAAGAAGCAAATACCGTATAGCTACAGCACAACATTTGAGAATTATGTGTGTGTGTGTGTGTGTAATTGCAATACACAATTTAATGAAAAATGGGCATAATATAAATAATAATAATAATAATAATAATAATAATATAACAGCAAGTACTTGGCAATCATTTTTAACTAGTATATTAAGCCCGTAAAATTACGGGCGCTACCGGCGAGGGAGTGGCGGCTCCTGGAGCTGCCTGTCCCTGCTGCTAAAGCAGCAGGGACGGGCAGCCTAAGGAGCCGACGCTCCCTCGGCCGGTCGCTTAGTGACCGCGGGAGCAGCAGGGACGGGCAGCCTAAGGAGCCGACGCTCCCTCGGAGGCCGCCTCGCCTCGGACCCCCGCCGGCTGGGCAGCGCGCAGGGAAGGGTGCGTGCCGGACGGGGGGCCTCCTTCAGGCGGCGGCGGGTGGCGGCGGGCGGCGGCAGTGGGAGCGGCGCTTTGCGCCGCTTCCCCCCGGCAATGGCGGCGGCGCAGTTTCGCCCGGCCGGAAGTGTCTCTGCGTCGTCCCGCCCCCCTCTCCGCCCCCTCCAATCCCTGCGTCCGTCTGTGCCATGCGCAGAATTTACTTCCGTGACACACAGAAAATTGCAGGTGAACGCAGGGACACTTGAAGATTATAATATAGGATAATTTTTTTAATAAGATAAATTTGGAATTTTTGGAAATTGCACCAAAATGTAAAAAGTCAATATGTTTAATGTCAATATTTACCAATCAAAACTAAATCATATTAATATAACCAAAAAATCTTTTGAATTCCCAAGTCATATTAAAACTTTTTAGCTCCTCTCATTTTTGGAATCTGAAAGTTGAAAAATTCAACACGCCCTACTCCCACAGACTAATCGCTTGTAATCCCCAAGGCTCTTCACCTCCCCCTCTTCTTAAATGTTCCCCTCCTCACTTTTAACTCAACCTAATATTTAGCCTTCTTTATTGCCCAAGATGATTTCCTTTCCCACTATTAATAACCTCAAGTAACTGTCAACGGTTATTACATTCACCCACTTAGAACTTGTCTAGACGGGATGGTGGAGGGGGCAATTTGCACCAGAGTAATTTATATCCACACAATCCTGCAAAAATGGCTTGTGTCTCTTTTGCACTTTTCATTTGCATGTGTTTTCCTTCCTAAAAAGTCAGAAGTGTCCAGGGGGCAGGGGCGGGCTGAATATACTTTGGACTACAACTCCCACCAGCCCCTTCCCATCTAGGTTGGTGGCTATCACTCCCTTCTGTTGGAACAAGTTCAATAGTTTATGCCTTGCATGAAGAACTCCTTCCTTTTCTGTCCTGAATCTTCCAACATCCATTTTCATTGGATGCCCACAAGTTATATTTTCTATACCTTTTCTAAACCAAAAACTTCCAAACTCTGCAGGTACATGTGAAAAGTATCCAGGAGTCTTAGTAGACCACAAGTTTTACATGAGTCAACAGGGTGCTTACCTATGCACATGGTTGTTCGACATCTTTATAAATGACTTGGATAAGGCGATTGCGGGGATGCTCATCCAATTTGCAGACAACACCAAACTTGAAGGAGTAGCTAACACTGCAGGACAGAATCAGGATTCAATATGACTTCAACAAATTGGAGAACTGGACCAAAACTAACAAAATAAATTTTCAATAATAAAAATGTAAGGTTTTACACTTATGCAGGAATAACTAGATGCACAAACGTGGGATGGGGGGGGGGGCACCGGACTTGATAGCAGTCCATGAGAAAAAGGATTTAAGAGTCTTAGTAGACTACAAACTTAACATGAGTCAACAGTGTGATATAGCAACAAGCAAAGCTAATGGAATTCTAGGCTTCATTAACAGATGTCTAGTGTCCAAATGAAAGGAAGTCATAGTACTGCTCTATTCTGCCTTGTTCAGACCCCACCTGGAGTCCTGGGTCCAATTCTGGGCACCACAGTTTAAGGGATATTGACAAGCCAGAAGCTGTGTAGAGGAAGACGAGCAAGGTGATTAAGGGTCTGGAAGCCAAGCCTTATGAGGAACAGTTGAGGGAGCTGGGCATGCTCAGCTTGGAGGGTAGGACCCAAACCAACAGATTTAAATTATAAGGAGATTCTGGCTAAATATTAGAAAGAACTTTATGACAGTAAGAACTGTTTGACAGTGTGGACTCTCCTTGGAGGTTATTAAGCAGAGGTTGGATGGCTATCTGTCAGGACTTCTTTTGCTGTGATTCTCATAGTGCAGGTGTTGTATAAGATACCCCTTGTTGTAGCTTCCAACTAGGGCCCAGGAGATGTACAGGGAGTACATTGTAATCCTGCCTAGGATTAAAAAAAGGGGGGGGGGGCTCGGGAGCCCCCGGAGGGGAGCCTGAAATTTCCTGGGACGTTAGAAAACCTTTCAGGATATTATGTGAAGACTAGCTTTTACATTTTGTGTAAGCCTATATAAAACACTATGGCATTTCTTCCCACACCGCTTCCTGTCCTGTCAGCATACCCCTGCCTACTTTCCACAGGCAATCTGGAGAGGTGGTGCTGAAATCCCAGTGAAAGATAGTATGAGTGGGCAAGGCCAGAAGGCGGGCTTGCCTTGCCTCCCCTGTGGGAGACATGCTCCGCCCACTGAAGGGACTGCCATCCGCAGGTGGAGGGCAGCGGGTGTTGGTCCTGACAGCAGCCTGCCTTCAAGCTGAGGAGGGCAAAGCAGCTCATGGGCACCATTATCATAATGAACAGAACTACACCTGGTAAAATTATATTTCCCAAACAACTCTCCTAATAATCAGGAGATGGTTAATATTTGCATTGAATCAAATTATATTTGTAAAGGGATAATAAAAACAAAAACAAAAACCCCACTCAACCAATCCTGTCTCCAATGTATTTCACAGTGCTCTACTACATTAGTACTATGAATAGAAGACTGGATAATTCTTCATCTGTGTATTTTAATTTGGGGGGTTTTCTGACAAAAGGTGTTGTTAATTTGGAGTTGCAGGTTAACTTGAGAAACAGTGTTGCTCAGATATAAGGAACAAGGAATTGTAAAGTCTTTTTTTGCAACTGAGCACAACTCAGGTTATTTTGGCTAACTTGCAACAAGCTGCAAAGTTTGCATGGGAGCTCTTGTTGCATTGTTGCTTTGATCAAGCAAGCACTGGTAGGTGCTGCAATTTTTAGTTATATTTATAAAATTGCTTAAAAATAATGCTGAAACTCTACAGAAACAAGCTTCATATTGCTTTCCATGTCAATTGTTTTGGCACAAGACCGTCAGGACTAGCACTTCTGCATCTAATCCTGCACTGGTATCTGCTGAAGGCTGGGGTTCTAATGGGAAGTGGTGGAAACTTTCCTACAGGATCCCAAATCATGAAAATGGTAATAGTCACAGAGAATGTTACCCAGCTTGGCAAGAACTAGAAACGTGCCTGCCATCTGGGACAGGAGTTGACATCATCTTAGAAGCGTCAATCAAAACTGAAGCTGTGAAATGGCACAACCTTTTAAAGTGCATCACCAATGTTGTACTCTTCTTGGGAGAATGTGGTCTAGCATTTACTGGATCATCCCATTGACTTGATGATTCAAACAATCGAAACTTTCAAGGACTCGCTGAATTGCTCTCCAGGTGGGACCTCATCCTTCAGGAACATGTGCTAAGAGTCACAGAAAAGGAATGAGTGGCATCAAGTTCATTATCTGTCCCCTGACTCACAAAATGAATTTATTGCAGAAAGCTCAAATCTTGTGAAACAACACATTTTGCTTGAGAGGCAATCTGCAAAGTACTTTGCAGTAATAGTAGATTCCACACTGGATTCTTCCCATATTGAACAAACAACATTTCTTTTGAGATGTGCACTTTTAAAACAACATAGTATGAGAGTCAAGAAAGATTTCTCAAGTTTGCAGATTGTAGCAACGAAAGCTGGGAAGAAATTGCTCAATTGATAACTGATACATTGAAAGAACATGCTATTCTGCCTAGTGACTGTAGAGCTGAATCCTATGGTAACGGGGCAAATATGGACAGAAAAGCCATCAGCACACATGCAAAAATACACAAACACTGCTTAACGGCATTTTTTCCTCACCTTGTTGTCACACACCCAACTTATGTGGAAATGCTGCTGCTGAAGGCATACCTGAAGCAATAACCCTTTTCAGAACAATTCAAACTGCATGCCACCTGTTCAGTTCCTGTCCTAAATGGTGGGAAATCCTACAAAACCATATTGGCTGTTGTCTTTATGGTATGTCTGAAAGAAGATGGTCCGATTGTGTTGAATGTGTTGCTTTTGCATCTCACTTGCCTGGTATTAAATTAGCCCTGGAAGACCTAGAACTAAATTTGACAGCCAAAACAAGAAATGAACTCCATGGAGTTTTATTATATGAGACATATTTTGCCTGTGTGTCAATATCAGCTGTGTGATACAAAATATTAGCTGGCATAGATATTTGTAACAAGGTCATCTAAGCTAGAATTGCCACACTGGTTGTTGAAGTAGCAAACATAGAAACTCTCTTCACAGAGCTGACAAAACTTTGAAACAACTGGAAATGCATGTGGAATGAAGCCAGATTGGTTGTGTCAAACCTAAACAAAGAGGGAAAAAAATTATCCTGTAGATGTGATGGAGTTAGGCACAAGAGGGCAAGGCCGCATGATTAAAGCACACCTGATGCTAACATGGAAGAAATGTTACACAGGTTATACTCCAGAAGAGGCCTACTTCAGAAAGTGTATCTTTTATGTTTTGGTAGACAATGTTCCAGCAGGATTAACTGTCTGTTCAACACTGTGAAACAGTTGGCAGAAAAAATTGATTTCTTGTGGAAATATCCACCATGTCCGAAAGTGATGTGGAGAGAAAAGCTTTACCTTTATCAGAGCAATATTCTGCTTGACCTTAATGATGATGATTTTAGAAAAGAAATGCAAAGTTCATCCTCACTATGTAAAGCAAATTTTGTAAATGCAGTTAAAACCTTTAGATCTGTTGAACTTGTTAACAGAGTTCACTTAGTGACCTGTTTCCAAAAGTTTGTGTTAGTTTAAGAATACTATTAACAATTCCAGCAACAATTGCTTCTGAAGCGAGGTCATTTAGCAAACTTAAGCTAATTAAGAATTATTTAAGGTCTACAATGTCTCAGGAATGTCTTGTGGATTTGGCCAGGCTAAGTATTGAATCAAACATTGCCGGAACAATTAATTTTCACGCTGTGATTCAAACATTTTCACAAAAAAGGCCAGCTCTTTAAAAAAGTAAATAGTAAGGATTTTTTTTTGTCAGCCTGGATAGCTCAGTTGGTTAGAGCATGGAGCTGATCATGCCAAGGTTGCATGTTCAATCCCTGTATGGGACAACTACACATTCCTGTATTGCAGGGGGTTGGACTAGATGATCCTCAGGTTCCCTCCAACTCTATGATTCTCTACCTTATTATTATTATCTAAGATGGTGACGCGCAAGATTCACAGTTGGCAGAAACTCCTAAAGTGGCTGGAATCTTTTCGAGATGCCAGAGCCTGCAAAGTCCATTCCTGTGCCTAAGAAGGGGTCGAAGAAAGCCATCACCAAGACCCATAAGAAGGGCGACAAGAAACGCAAGAAGAGCAGGAAGGAGAGCTACTCCATCTATGTCTACAAAGTGCTCAAGCAGGTACACCCGGACTCGGGCATCTCGTCTAAGGCCATGAACATCATGAACTCCTTCGTCAGCGACATTTTTGACCACATCGCTGCTGAGTCTTTCCGCCTGGCCCATTACAACAAGCGATCCACTATCACTTCCCGGGAGATCCGGACTGCTGTGCGCCTGATGCTGCCTGGGGAGTCGGCCAAGCACACCGTGTCTGAGGGCACCAAGGCCGTCACTAGTACACCAGCTCCAAGTAAACTTGGAAAAGAACCACTCCACTTATTTTGTTTTGTTTTATTTTAATGGGATGGCATCCAATTTCATTGTACTTGTGCAATGACAATAAAGAAATCTTATTTATTTTATTTATTATTACTAATGACTTCTGATGAGCTGATCTACATTCCAATATAAAAGGATATTTCAATGTGAATTCTTTTTCCTAATCTGTATTGTAGCATAAACAAAGATCAGATCAAATGTGCTTTCTTATCTCTGATCCTCTTTTATTGTTTTATATTTATTTATATATTTCATGAAGAAGTGCAAGAGTCTTAAATGCAGAAAATTAACAGAGCATTCCAATCCAGCCCTCTCTCACCTTCCATACCATTCATGGCATAAAAACTGTACTAGTAGATAAAAACAGACATGACTAATGGAGAAGGGAAGGGGCTCCAAAGAAACTTTGTACCCCATGATAAAATTCCTCTCGGAGGCCCTGCTTCCAACTATACAGTTCCGTGATTCTACAGGGTGGGCTGTAGCTCTGTGGTAGAGCATCTGTTTTCCATGCAGAAGGTCTCAGGTCCAATTCCTAGTTAAAGCTGGGAAAGTCCTCTGCCTGAGACCCTGCAGAGCCACTGCCAGTCAGTATAGGCAATACTGAAGCAGATGGATCAACGGCCTTGACCCTTATTCCCCTCCCAGAGCCTACAATTCCCAGATTAATTGTTAAATTGACTGGAAGTGATAGGGAGCTGTAGTCCAAAAATGCACCAGATTGGGCAATGATGTTCTAGAAATGTTCCTTTGAAAACAACAATAGCAACAACAACCCAAGATAACGAAAGCTAAGATTAGCAAGGGTTTGCACATGTGTGCCCAGATGTGAATGACATCACAGAGTGCTCCATGTGAAACAGTTTGTTTCCCCCCACCCCACCCCAAAGTACTTAATGCAAAAACCTTCCTCTTCATATTCAACCTTTGGCGGGAAGTGAATGCTGGGCACGTGATTCTGGCAGCAAGGAATGGAGATGGCTTGTGGAGGTGCCATTATAGATAAATAAATAACAGGATAACTGAACGCCAGCTGTCAAACCTCCTTCTCTAGAAAGGAGTGAGACAGCTTCTTTGGAAGGAGAGAGAGAGAGAGAGAGAGAGAGAGAGAGAGAGAGAGAGAGAGAGGAGAGGTGGGTAGGGCAAACAATGAATAATATATGATGACCGAGATGGGGAAAGGAGGCTTGAAAAGACCTTCGTGTGGGTATATGCCTGCCTGCTGCCTGCCTGCCTATTATAATCCTTAGTTTCTCTCTCTTGTTCATATTCCTTTGTATCTATGTAGCTATGTATGTGTGTATCATCCTCCCTATGTAGTCTCTCTCACTCTCTCACACAGACACAAACATTCATTTGTATCATCTATATCTATATCTATCTATCTATCTATCTATCTATCTATCTATCTATCTATCTCATCATCTACCTATCATCTATCTATTTGTTTCTCTCGCTCATACGGTATTATCCATCCATCCATCCATCCATCCATCCATCCATCCATCCATCCATCATAATAGTTTCGTTCTCATATTCTTAATACCTACCTACCTACCTACCTACCTACCTACCTACCTACCTACCTACCTACCTACCTACCTATTCCTTTATTTCTCTCTTGCTCTCTCATATTCTCTGTCTCCTCTATCTATCTATCTATCTATCTATCTATCTATCTATCTATCTATCATCTATCTTCTATCACCTATCATCTATCATCTTCCTTCCTTTCTCCCTCTCACCCCACACCACAAAGCACATCCCATATCCTTCCTCCCCCCTCCCCAAAGCCCATGCCGCCTTGGCATTTTGTTAACGATTCTGCTTATTCTCTCACTTCTTGTTCTCTCTCTCCCCCTACCCTCTTTCCTCCTCCCCACTCTCTTTTCACATTATATGAGTGCACAGTGCAACCGTTCCCAGGGAAAACACACACACGCACACACACAGGCACCACAGAGCCTTGCCACACAGCAAGTGAAGGAGAGAGGGAGGGAAGGAGGGAGCCTTTGAAGCCTCCAAAGGGTAAAGGCCGTTGCTGTGGCAACAGCATCCTGATTGGCGCAAGCATCCTGGGCCTTTGGTCCTCCTGGCTGTGTACTGAGTGATTAATGAGCCAGCGTTGAGTTGTGTGAGAAGCAGCAAAAGCTCAGGCTGGGGAGCTCGTTCCTCCACTGCAGGGGCTGTTTCTTTACAGACCTACTTTCTCTTTTTTCCCGTTCTCTCTCTCTCCCCCCCTCCACATTTTTCGCTGTTATTTCACCCCTCCCATCATCATCATCCCTGCAGTCGAAAGTTCTCCCCCCTCCTTCTTCACACCTGCTGTTTTCCGTGGCTCCCCAACACTATTACATTTTTCCTCCCATTCCTCTTCTCAAACTCTGCTCTCTCTCTCTCTCTTAAATCCCCAACTTGGATTGCTGAAATGCTTTCCCGGAGGGGGCTGGACTCTGGGGGACAGTTGCTTGGGAAAACGAGAAAAAAGAAAAACAGAAAGATGGGGAGAGAAAAGCCACTCAGCCAGGGATTTTTTGGGTTGTGGGGGGCACACACACACACAAACACCACACACCATTTCCAGCATGCTTGGCTTCCACGCAGGCTCCAAAAGAAAGGCATTTAAAGCCCCCCCCCAAGTGTTGGCTCCTTCCATTGTCTGAGCTGATTTTTTGGGGGGTCTGTGTGTGTGTGTGTGTGTGTTTATTTATTGTATTTCCATCCCACATTTTCTTCATAGGAGCTCAAGGTGCTACACCTTCTTCTTTGCCCTCCCGTCTTCATTTAATCCCCACAACCGCGCTGTGAGGTAGGTTAAGCTGAAAGAGGCAGTGGCAGTCTCCAGTGAGCTTCATGTGGCTGACTTGGGGCATCTGAAGCCTGGTGCTTTCCAGATCCCTAGCCCAGCACTCTTAACCACTTTGCCATCTGGAACTGTTGCAGCAGTTCCATGCACACTCAGTGTTTGAAAGAAGATAAAAGTACTGTTTTAAGTGTAATGACCATGTGCTTGCTGTCCTGAAACGAATAACCTGGAATGCAGTGAGCATGTGTGGAGCATGTGCAGACATGGAAGCTGAAATGTGTGCAGAGGAGGGCAACTCAGATAATCAAGGGTCTGGAAAACTTTATGAGGAACGGTTGAAGGAGTTGGGCATGTTTAGCCTGGAAAAGAGGAGACTGAGAGGAGATATGATAGCCATCTTCCAATATCTAAAGGGCTGTGACATGAAGAGGGAACAAGCTCTCCTGCTCTGGAGCATAGGACCCAAAACAATGGCTTCAAGTTACAAGAAAGGAGATTTTGACTCAACATTAGGAAGAACTTTCTGTTGCTAAGAGCTGTTTGACAGTGGAACAGACTCCAGGAAAGGTGGCAGGACTCTCTTTCACTGGAGGTTTTAAAGCAGAGATTGGGATGACAATCTGCCATGAAGTGTTTTAGTTGAGATTTCTGTATTTCAGGGGGTTGGACTAGATTACCCTCAGGGTCTATACATTTAAATCATTATTATTATTATTATTATTATTATTATTATTATTATTATTATTATTATTATCATTATTCCAAATAAGGCTGTTTACCAAACATTTAAAACACATTAATTAATTAATTAGTTCAAGGGAAGTCCCACAGGATTCCTTCCAACTCTACCATTCTGTAATTCTACGATTCTGTGTTGGATAGACACTATTGTCTCTGCATTGCATTGTCTTTGCACATGTTCAGTATGAGTATGTTGTCATTGGTGGAGGGGGCTCTAAGCTCCTGCAATGCCTCTAATAACACTGAAGTGTTGCTCTGCCTTATTTTATGTATTTAAATTTCTTTTGGAAGAATTGTGAACTGTTTCCTCAACCCATAACAAAAAAATTCTTCAGGTCCAACGACTGTATATGCAAAACAGGAGTAGAACATACAAGCCAATTTAAGATGTAAGAACATAAGAAGAAGAACCCCTACTGGATCAGACGAATGCCTCATCTAACCCTAAAAACACAATAAGAGCTTGGCTAGATCAGGTCAAGGGCCCATCTAGTCTTACGAATGTGAAAAGAGCTCTGCTGGATCAGGTCAATGGCTCATGTACTCAGGTCAATGGCATCCTGTTCTAAGGCAGGATCCCAGGTGCCTCAACGGGAAGTCTTGAAGCAGGACTTGAGCACAACAGAAGCACTCTCCAGCAACTGGTTTGCAGAAACTGGTATTCAGAAGCATTACTGCCTCCAGGTGTGGAGGTAAAACCAAGTCATCATAGCCAGCACAATTGACATCCTGCATATTTTTATGAGCTTGAGCCAGATTTCACCCTCAGACTTTACTTTCCAGTTCTTTTCATTTGCTGCCCCGCACATTTAAGCATTGAACAATCAGCTTTCTTTCCTTGTTTTATTTTATACAAAAAAATGATCTGATTATAATTAATTACAATTACAATTTATAATTACAATTAAGATTAATTACAGCTACATTTTATAATGCAAACTACAATGACAAATAAGATATGGGCAAGTAACAGAGTTAAGGGAGATAATTAAGCAGCAGGAATATACATATATTTCCACATCATATTTATACTTAATAGGCCCTCCAACCTTTACAACATGGTCTGGAGAACCTGTGGCCCTCCAAATGTTGTGGAGCTCCATCTCCCACCAACCTCAGCCTACATGGTCAGTGGTGAGGGTTGATAGGAGTTTTAGTCCAGCAATTTTAGGAGGGTTACAGGTCCCCCATCCCTGCTTTACAACAAATTGGAATTCAATGTGGCAGTGGCAGGGAGAATTAATTATTCCAGATGACCAAGTAAATCTGTTGAAGGAAAAATATATATAATTTGGTATGTTGTCTGCATGCACTGGTCTAGACATATTATCTTTAGTGTCATGGAAGTTGACTCGAACACATATCTATGACCTAAAGCACTGCATTTCAGAATGTCTGTCTTCACCCTTACAATGGGTTGTATCCGATGCTAGTGCTACTCAGAGTAGACCCACTAAAATAATAAACATGACTAATTTAGCTCTATTAATTTCAATGTACTCTGAGTATACTTTAGTTGCATTCAACCCAATGTCACTTCTGTCTTCACCCCTTACAATGTTACCTTTGTCTTATTGCTAACATTGCTTCTTAGCTCACTGCTCACCTGAAAATTCACCTGCATAACTGTTACATAACAGACTGAACTTTGTTGCTCTGAATCCTTTAACTAGCAAAGCCAATCTCAGTGTTCTGTCTTGCTTGCCAGCCCAATAAAGCAGATTAATTAAGTCTAGGGGTTTCTGCAGATTCCAGTATGAATGGACCTGATCCACAATCTCTGGACAAATTTGCAGACTGGAACTTAGCTATCTTCTGGATTTCCTCCCCCGAGTGTTCTGACATAGTTTGCGGGTCAAAAGACATACAGTGGTACCTCCGGTTATGAATGTAATTCGTTCTGGAGGTCTGTTCTTAAGCCGAAACCATTCGTAACCTGAGGCTTGCTTTCACTAATGGGGCCTCCCGCTGCTGCTGCACCACCAGTGTGCGACTTCCGCTTGCATCCCAGGGCAAAGTTTGCTCTGGGTTAGCAGAGCTCGTTACCGGAAGCATTCGTAAGGAGGACGGTACGTAACCCGAGGTTCCACTGTAGTGGAATACATTATTAAAGCTGTGTATTTGAAGAGAAAATAAAGGCCCTGGCGGGTTTTGGATGCCAGATAGCTAAAAATGGACCCTCCACCTACAATGCAACCTAGGCCTTTAGTTGTTATTGGTTTAGATGGGCATACCTGCCCCACTGGATCCATGCGCCTTGCTGTTGCTTATGTTTTAAAGTTTTATTTCCTCCGTAGAACTTAGGTTTCATTATGCATAATGTTTATTGCATTGCACCCTGTGCCGGGCGTATTTTTCAAATATGAACATGTTAGAAATCATCTCAATAAACAAACAAACAAACAAATAAAATAATTAATAAAAATGATGGGCCGCATTCAGTGTTAGCTCCACTGAGAGTTGACCTGTTGAAATGGGTGGACATGGGTAACTGGTTCATTGGGTTGCATCCAATTTACAGCATTCCAGCAGCACGAGGCTTTCTGTTTGGGCAGCTAGATGACCATTATGGGAAACCCCCAAGCAGGATCTGTGCATGAGAGCCCTCTTCCATCCTGCTGTTTCCAACAACTGGTATTCAGAAACACTGCTGCCTCCAACTGTGTGGATGCCAGTAGCCAGCAACCATTGATAGCCTGCTCCTACATGAATTTGCCTTCTCCTTCTTTAAAACCATCCAAATTGGTGGCCATCTCAACATGCTATGCTAACATATTCCACAGTTTAACCATTTATTTAAATGGCCTCGGTCGTCAAATCATTGGAGAGTTACAGCACCTGCTGTGGCTGTAGAGACCGAAACAGAAGAGACATGTTTTGCTGCAGCTGGGGCAGATGAATGTGTCTGGTTGTGCTGCTGCAGATGCACCAGGGCGTTTCTTCTCTCTACACTTCCCCCAGTGGTCATTCCTCCTCTGGTTTGTTGGAAGCCGCCCAGAGTGGCTGGGGGACCCGGCCAGATGGGCGGGGTACAAATAATAAATTATTATTATATATTATTACTACTGATGCATGACCTGACTGTGTCTCAGGAAACTGTGGTTGTCTGCAAGGGATTCCCACATGGCAGGGTTGATGTTGCCAGCCTTCATGTCACCTTTGTTGACATCTTTGTAGCACACAGTTGGTCTGTAAATGGGCCTGGTGCCTGAAGCCAGCTCCCCACAGAAGGTGTCCTTGGGGATCCTGCCATCTTCCATTCTGTGGACATGACCAAGCCAACGTAGACGTTGCTGAATGAATGAAAAATCCCCTAATGCTGTAATCATTTTGTCACCACTATGCCTGTGTGGATCGGTATTGTTGAGTGCAGGGAAGGTATGGAGGAGATGGAAGGTATACAGAGCTGCAGCAAACTGGTCATGCATAGCATTTTAAGCAACCCTATCTCAGTGGTAGAGCACCTGCTTTGCATGCAAAATGCCCCAGGTTCAGTCCTTAGCATCGTCAGTTAGGACTGGGAGAGACCCCTGCCTCAAATCCTGGAGAGCCACTGCTGCCGGTCAGTGGAGATGATATCCAGCTGGATCAACTTTGTCTCCAGGTTTGATTTCTCATATTGAGAAATACAAAACAAATCAATGTGGGAGTTCCAGTTATTTGGTTCAGCTTCAGAAACAAGGGCAAGTGACTTAGGAACCCCAAAATCCAGAAGGAAATCTGGACGAGAATTTCAGAAAGGGCCCCCATTGCTCTTTGCCCTGGCATTTGGCAGTTAGGGGCTTTTGTTTTGTGGGACCCACCTCTCCTGCTGAACTTATCCCGGGTTGTCTCCAACTAAGCTTTATCCAGATTAGGCCCATTTTAATGACTCATAGAATCCTAGAACTGTAGAGCTGGAAGGTGTCCCAAGGGTCATCTAGTCCAACCCCCTGCAATGCAGGAATCAAAGCTAAAACATCCCTGACAGGTGACTATTCAACCTCTGCTTAAAAACCACCAGTGAAGGAGAGTGTGGCTTCCAGCAACTGGTATTTGGAAGCAGCTGTTGTGGCTAATAACCATTGAGAATCTTATCCTCCTTCATGAATTCATCCAATCATCTTCCAAAGTTACTGGCCATGACTGCCTCCTGTAGAAGTAAGTCCCACAGTTTAACAATGCACTGTGTGAATAAGTATTTTTCTCTCTCTATTCTTCATGTCATCTTTTCTCCCAACAAATGTACTTAAAAAAAAAAATCTCATCCCCTCTGCTGATTCCCTCTCTCCCCCTTCGAACATCCAAGGCGGTGAAGGCATAGGCCTGCCCCTGAAGCAGATGTGCCGATGAGGAGAGGCAATAATTTATAATACACGGTGTTCTCTTTTAAGCCGTGGCAAATGCTGAGCTGCGGCTCTTTGGCTCCTTTGAAGTTTGGAGCTGTAATCTGGGGGAACCGTCTCGCTCTCTCCCTGCCTGGCTAGAATTCCCCCTCTTGGAAAGGCTCAGATGTCACAGAGACAGAACGCCTGGTGGAGGCTTCATCTCCAAATAGCGTTTCTCTAGGGATGTGGGGAGAGCAGTGAGATTCGTTGTCAGCCATGGAGACCATCCTTTGATGCTAGAGGCCAACAACCAAGGACTTGACTGGCTCTATCAAATCATTATTGGAACTTGATGGGCCCTTTTCGGTCCCATTCAGCAGGTCTCTTCTTATGTTTATCTGTAACCCACCTTGAGTCCTATCAGGGAAAAGGGTGGGGTAAAAATAAATGTGTGTTAATAATGGTGGTGGTGATGATGTTTGTATGACTAGACAGGCTATTGGCCTGATCTAGCAGCTTCTTCTAATGTTCCTTTGACTAGATGGGCCATAGGCCTGATCCAGCAGACTCATTTTATGTTCTTATATTTTTAATTGGTTTGTGTGTTTTTCTCATGACTAGGTGTACTCAGAGATGCAGTACTCCAGAGTTATGGAGTGTGTGTGCATGCCCCATTATTATTTCAGCAGCAGGACCCCTGTCTCCACTGTTGAAGGAGCCCAATGAGCCTGAAAGGGGAGCTTTGTAGCCACTGAGGTCTTCTCACCCTTTGTGCTGATTGGAGCCAATAAGACTGAAAGTGTCTCAGCCACTGAGGATGGTATCCTAGGGTCCTTCTGGAGAAGGGGCACAGGAAGGCCTCGTGTTCTGTGAACACGAGTGTTAGAAACACTGACAGCACAATGGGATTCAGTTTCAAGAGAATGGGGTGCAAATTCTGTTATGTCCAATGGAACATCAAAGAAAACCCAACCCAAGTCACTCAGAATGAAGATATTGGAGCACTCCAGATCATTGCACAAAAATTAATAGATTTAGCTGAAGCTTTTCAGGGAGATCTGCATTGATCATTGCAATGCATCACTGTTTTTTTATTATTGTTATTATTGTATAATTATAAGATTATTGTATAATCTTAGAATCATGGAATCAGAATTGTAGAGCTGGAAGGGAACCAAAGAGTCATCTAGTCCATCCCCCTGCAATGCAGGAATCACCGCTAAAGAATCCCTACCAGAGGGTCACCCAACCTCTGCTTAAAAACCTCCAGTCCACCACCTTCTGAAGGAGTTCATTCTTTCTAAGGTTTAGTTGGAATCTCCTCTCTTGCCATTTGAATCCATTGATATGTTTCCTACACTATGGAGCAGCAGAAAACAAGCCTGCTCCACCTTCCGTCTTAGAAGGCTGCAGAATTGTGGAAGGGGGCATGGTTGTGAGTGGCTGTAGCTGTGAGCAGACATGGCTATGACACTCAAGGGACCCTGAACTTCGGAGTTTGCCAGTAGACTACACTGAATATACTTTTGCACATCCTCCTATCTAGCTTGTCTTTCTGGACCAGGATCCTCACTTCAGCCATCTGCTCATGCCCATTCCATGCCCTCCTCTCTTGCGGGGAACATCTTGAAGGAGGGGCTCCATTGATCACCTGTGCTTCACTTTCTGTATGACAAGCCTTTTGGGCTTTCAGGACACCAGGGATACTAGACCTTAGGGCAGGGAGGCTCTGGCCTCCCAGCCAATTTTTAAAGCCACCACACAACAGCCCTGTGACAAATGCAGTTTGATTCATTAGAGGTGCCCTCAAGGCTGCAGGTTCTAGCCTGAAGGAAGTCAGCTGACTTTTGAGTGTTCATATTGAGGTCATCTGACTCTCGAAGCCAATCAGGAAACACCATGCCTTATAAAGCCCCTGCTTTATAAAATCTGGCCCAACTCTGGATCCAGTTTATACTGTTGAAGGAAGCTATGGTTTTGTCTTTTCTGTCAGACCACTGCCTCCTCCATGCACCATTATGAGCTAAGAACTGTGTTTCCTTCAACATTAAGTGAGCCGAAATTCTGATGCCATATAGCACTAAATGTTCAGTGGTTTATAAATGCTTTAAAATAAAACAAACTGCTTATTTCCCCCCTCAGAAAACTATTTTATTTAAAAGCATTTATAAACCGCTGAACATTTAAAGATCTCTAAGTGATAATATGGCATCAAAATGATAAACAATAGCATGACATCCAAAATATGACATAGAATCAGTTAAACAGAAGTATAAAAACATATACAAACAAATAATAACAGGGAAATCAATAATAAAAAACCAGGATCTGATCTTACAGGTCAGCTGGCCAAAACAACAACAAAACAACAACACCCTGACTTTAATTACCTTTATTGGATATGTGATGGCACAATAAGATTGGTATGGTTGGCATTGTTTATAATGACCAGCCTTTTAATCATACTCATAGAACTGTAGAGTTGGAAGGGACACAAAGGGTCATCTAGTTCAACCCCTGCAATGTAGGAATGCCTGACAGATGGTCTCCAATGATGGCCTACGCCTGGTCCAAGGAAGCTTGTTCCACTGTGAGATAGCCAAATAACTAGGATGATGTAGTTAGTCATCTATTTAACAAATTTGTATACTGCTTATCTGTAAGTAAAACTTTGAAGTATAAGTTCCTGTTTTTAAAAAATAAAATATACATTAATCATCTATCCCCCAAAAAACTATAGTAAAATACAAGTTTTATTTTTGTTTTATTTTAAAAAAATCAAATTCAAATCAGAAGATAAAGCTAAAACTACAGATGTGTCAACTTTTGGAAGGTTTGTACAAGCAAGAAATGTTTTCAGCAGGTGCCGAAAGGACTCAAGCGAAGGTGCCTGCCTGATGTCAACTGTCAGGGAGTTCCAGAGTGCTAGCGCTGCCACGCTAAAATATCTCTCTTCCTTCTTCATGCAACACATAGTTAATCTACGGAACTCACTCCTACAAGAGACAGTGATGGCCACCAGTCTAGATGGCTTTAAAGAGGACTGGACAAATTCATGGAGAAGAAGGCAATCAATGGCTGCTTGCCAATATGTCTGTGTTCTGCCTCTATGGTCAGAGGCTGTAATGCTGTTGCTAGAAACCACAGGAGGAGAGAGGACACTTGCACCCGGGTCCTGCTTCTTGGTTTCCTATTGGGGCTACTGGTTGGCCACTGTGAGAACAGGATGCTGGACTAGAACCATTGGTGTGATCCAGCAACGTTTTCTTTAAAATCCACAAATGTACTGATTATTATTTTTTAAGTGGCTGCATGACGATCAATTGTGCAAAAATGTAAAACCTCAATGTTTCTTCTTTGGTGTATATTGTTTGGAATATTGCTCTTGTAGAAAAATTAGCATGGCATGTAAGAGATTTGCACCACTGCATAGCAATCTCAATCGTCTTTGCCACCTGCTTCGTTGGACGTTTGGGATATGTGGTTCTTATTTTGCAAATATTTTGGGGACACAATTATTTGGCACCTGTGACAAATACGAATGCTGTGCAATATGGTTATGACCTGTGTCAGTGCACCTGGCTGTTAACCAGAAGGCTGGTGGTTCAGAGCTTCTCCTGCTGGGACTTATGGATATACAACTAGAAAAAGAATATGGAATATTACTGCAATATATGATCACAGTGGTGAGATTGTTATATGCCCAAAGATGGAAGGACTTATTATTACCTAATATGGAAGAATGGTTATTGAAATTACAGTGGTACCTCGGGTTACAGATGCTTCAGGTTACATACGCTTCAGGTTACAGACTCTGCTAACACAGAAATATTACCTCGGGTTAAGAACTTTACTTCAGGATGAGAACAGAAATCGGGCAGCAGCAGCGGGAGGCTCCATTAGCTAAAGTGGTGCTTCATGTTAAGAACGGACCTCCGGAACCAATTAAGTACGTAACCAGAGGTACCACTGTAATGGATTTGGCTGAGATGGCAAAGCTGATGTGGTTAATAATAGAAAAATCATTGTTGACATTTATTAATGATTGGAAACCCCTTAAGGACTTTTTGAGCAATAAGGAAAATAAACTTGTGATATCTGGGTTCGAAGACTGGAAAAAGGCTGGTTTATGGAAAGTAGAAGAGCTGGGTGTTATCATGAAGTAATAATTTTGTTTTAAGTTTTTAAAGCTGATAGAGATGGAGAATCAGAAGTTTTTTCTTTTTCTTTTCTCTTCTTTATTTCGTTTCAATATTTATGTTAAGAAGATGCTTGCTATTTGATGTTGTTTTCTGTATATTATCTTTTCTTTATTTTCAAGCTTTAATAAAAATCACTTAAATAGAAGGTTGTGGTTCAAGCCCACCCACGGACAGTTGTGGGTTGGATTCCTGCCTTGCAGGGGGTTGGATTAGATGACCCTTCAGATCCCTTCCAATTCTACAATCCTATGTTTCCATGACCTCCACTCTTTTTGTTATATTCTTAGAGTCAGTAATGGTATAGTGGTTAGAGTGTTAGACTAGGATCTGGGAGACCAGGGTTATAATCCCCACTCAGCCATGAAACTGGGTGACTTTGCGCCAGTTCCTCTCTCTTAGCCTAGCCTACCTCAAAGGGTTGTTGGGGGATTAAATGGATGAGAACCACATAAGCCAAATGTGAGCTCCATCGTAAAATAGGTGGGATAGAAATGCAGTAAATAACGTGTGTGTGTGTGTGTGTGTGTGTGTGTGTGTGTGTTTTATTTTACTTTGAGGATATCTATTTATTTATTTATCAATCACTTTTCTTAAGTTTTGGCTTACTTTCATATCAATAAAAATTATTTTGTAACAAACAAACAAACAAATGCATTTTAATGCACATTTTACCACAATATAAGCATTTTTGTGCACATTGCTTGCAAAATCTGGAGATCTGTGAATTGTAAAGGGTCCATGTGTCGGTAGGTTCTCCTTTACATGTGAACTGAATTGGGTTTCTCCTCCATCCCCCTTCCTGCATAAGCATACACAGGCTTGCAGCCTAAGACTCAAACAACAAGCCAACCGGATTTCTTTAATTGGGTGACAGCACCCCCTCTAATCACAGTCCTTTAACAATTAGCCCTGGCATGGCCCTGCCATGTAACGGAGATAGGGGCAAGAGGGCACTGTAAAGATGATCAGGGGGCTCATTTTCACCTGCCTCTAACAGATGATCAGTGCTCTGACAGCCTCCTTTCCAGTCTGTAGCCTGAGGCTGTGCGATCCTGGTGCTTATGAAGGGTCAGGTGGGATCCTTGAAGAGTTATCAAAAGGGTACCTGGTTCTCTGCTATTTCAGCAGGGGTGGAGGGGGCTGCTCCCCACTGACACAGCCTGGCTCAACTGCACCATCAATCTAAGTGGTTGCTTGGGGATGTCGTATTTTGTAGGCTGGGGTGTGTGTGGCCAGTAAAAAGCAGCAAGCAAGATGAGAGCTGATCACCAGCATCTTCTGCAGCATAGGAAGGACAGAAAATAGTCTTCTGTTGAGTCATTTGGTCCCTCAAGCTCAGTATTGTCTACACTGATGGTCAATGGCACTCCAAAGTTTAAGGCCTTTTCCCCAGCCCTACTTGGAGATGCCAGGTATTGAGAATTAGATCTTCTGCATGAACAGCACGTTATCTACCATTGAGTTATGCACCTTCACTCTCATGGCTCTGAATAAAGTATTGATTTATATGGGAAGTTCCTTTGAATGAAGTCAGATTGTTGGTCCACCTAGGTCAGTACTGTCTACACTGACTGGCAGTGGTCTTTCTCAGTCCTATCTGGAGACTGAAGGAGTGACTATCAACATGCAAAGCATCTCAGCAACCCTAAGACATGACCTTTCTTCTAAAAAGAAAATAAGGCTCTAATCCTAATAGTTCTGAATGGTTGGCATCTGCCTGTCTTGGGAGACAATGGAGGAGTATGCCTTTGGAAGGTTTCAGCACCTGATGTGGCTGCAGAGACTAATACAGGAGAGTAATGTTTTCTTGCATCTGGGGCAGATGGAGGCGTCCAATTGTGCTGCTGCTCATGCACCATGGTGTGTCTTCTCTTTGCAGTCCTCTCAGTTGTCATTCATTCTCTGATCACTGCTGTGGATGCACAACCTGTCTCTCTCCAGGCACTGTCATCATCTGCAAGGGATCCCCACATGGCAGGGTTGATGTTGGATAAATTAAACAGGACCACAGGAAGCTGCAATATACTGAGTCATACTATTGGTCCATCCAGTTCAGTACTGTCTGCACTGACTGGCATTACTACTACTACTACTACTACAGTAAGCCAGGGTGTGTTTTTCATCTTCTTTCAGGCTTGGGGCACATTGAACCATCTGTGACCAGATTGTGCCTCACTCATATTTTGATTTTTAATTGTATTGTTTGAATATTTGGGTGTTTGCTGCCGTCAGTTCCTTTGGAGAGAAGGCAGGGTAGAAATTTCATAAATGAATGAATGATAAAACACCTTCTGGGTCAAACCAGGAGTTTCAACTCTTTCTGCTGCTTCTACAGCAGACGCTCTGTGAACAGGAGGCACTGCTGGTCTCCTCCTACCCCAAGGGAGGAAATGGTAGAGACTGCCCTCTGGGGTTTCCCGGGCTCTGCACCTTGTTGTTGTTGTTGTTGTTGTTCAGTCGTTCAGTCGTGTCCGACTCTTCGTGACCCCATGGACCAAGGCACGCCAGGCACACCTATCCTCCACTGCCTCTCGCAGTTTGGCCAAACTCATGCTAGTGGCTTCGAGAACACTGTCCAACCATCTCGTCCTCTGTCGTCCCCTTCTCCTTGTGCCCTCCATCTTTCCCAACATCAGGGTCTTTTCTAGGGAGTCTTCTCTTCTCATAAGGTGGCCAAAGTACTGGAGCCTCAACTTCAGGATCTGTCCTTCTAGTGAGCACTCAGAGCTGATTTCTTTAAGAATGGATAGATTTGATCTTCTTGCAGTCCATGGGACTCTCAAGAGTCTCCTCCAGCACCATAATTCAAAAGCATCAATTCTTCGGCGATCAGCCTTCTTTATGGTCCAGCTCTCACTTCCGTACATTACTACTGGGAAAACCATAGCTTTAACTATACGGACCTTTGTTGGCAAGGTGATGTCTTTGCTTTTTATGATGCTGTCTAGGTTTGTCATTGCTTTTCTCCCAAGAAGCAGGCGTCTTCTAATTTCGTGACTGCTGTCACCATCTGCAGTGATCATGGAACCCAAGAAAGTGAAATCTCTCACTGCCTCCATTTCTTCCCCTTCTATTTGCCAGGAGGTGATGGGACCAGTGGCCATGATCTTAGTTTTTTTGATGTTGAGCTTCAGACCATATTTTGCGCTCTCCTCTTTGATCCTCATTGATCCTGCACCTACCTGGCATAATTCAGAGCAGGCCTGTTTCCCACCCATGACAGCCTTTGATCCCCACTTTAATCATTGAGTAAAGTTGATTTGATTCCCCCCCTTTCCTGATGTAGATCTTCACTCTTGGGATGCACATGGCATATTGTGGTTTGCCTCAGGTGCCAAAATGTATTGGGCATGCCCTGGTGCTAACGTTAGAATTCATGGATATCCAATGAAGCTGAATTTTAGAAGGTTCAGGACAAACGACAGAATGTCTTTCTTCATGCAGTGCAGTTAAGCAATGGAACTCACTCCCTCAGGAGGCAGTGAAGGACACAAACCTGGATGGCTTTAAAAGAGGTTTAGACAAATTCATGGAGGAGAGGAATATCGACGGCTACTATTTGTTTGTTTATTTCATAAAATTTATATGCTCCTAGATTGTAAAAACAAAACAAAACCTCAAAACAATTTACAAAGAGAATAAAACAATAACATTCTAAACATCTGGATAGGCTTATCTAAACAAAATTATTTTTAGCAGGTGCCGAAAAGAGTACAGTGAAGGCGCTTGCCTGATGTCAATAGGTAGGGAGTTTCAGGGTGTAGGTGCTGCCACACTAAAATATACAGTATATTTCTTACAAATGTGGGTGTTATGTGGCACCTGTATAACAGGGTCAGTTCCACAGATCAGTGTGGTTTAGTCAGTGAATAAGGGGTAAGGCAGTCTTGCAAGTAAGCTGGTTCCAAGCTGTTAAGGGCTATGCTCTGCCTCTGCAGTTGGAGGCAGCAACGCTTCTGAATGCTAATTGCTGAAAACCATAAGAGGAGAGACGGCTTATGTACTTGAATCCTGCTTGCTAATTTCCGATTGGAGCATCTGTTTGGCCACAACTGGATGCTGGGCTAGATGGACCTCACTCAGCAGTCTCTTATGTTCTTATGCACAATGTTTCTCTGTCAAATGCTCAGAAAGTGCGGGATGTGTTTGTGTCGTGAGCTCTGCTCGTGAAGCCTGGGTCTGGGGGTCCTCGGAAATTGAGATTTATTTTTAGCTGTTGTCTGCACAGCCTGAGCTATAAAAAGTCAGAGTGTGACAGCTGACACCCTGGCCAACTTGCCAGGGTCAGACTGGGGCCTGTAGATGTTACTCTGGAGAGCTAGTGCCAGGCGCCAACATTAGCAGCACATTTCCGCTCTATCTCAGGACATTGCGTGTCCAAAGGAAGATTAAATCTGCCTCTCTGTCAGCATGTGGAACCAAAGCCAGTTCCAGGTATTTTTGAGAGCTGATGGCATTGATAGTGCTTCTGGACCCTCATTGGGATGAGTACACCCAGCTGCTCCTGAGGGGTGCGGCTCAGTGGCAGAGCCTCTGGTTTGCATGCAGAAGGCCCCAGGTTCAATCTCCAATGGTATCTCCAGGTAGGGCTGGGAATTCCCCTGCCTGAAATCCTGGAGAGTTGCTGCTGCCAGTCAGTGTAGACAGTGCTGAGCCAGATGAACCAATGTGAAGAACATAAGAAGAGCCCTGATGGATCAGGGGAAGGGGCCCATCTGGTCCAGCATTCTGTTCTCATGGTGATGAGCCAGAAGCAGGTACGAGTGAAAGAGAACTTTCCCCTCCTGAGGTTTCAGAAGCATGACTGTTTCCAGCTGTGTACCATAAGGTCTAGAACCTTACTTTATTTTTATTTTGGAGGACATAGCTCCATGGTAAGCATCTGTTTTGCATGCAGAAGGTCCCAGACTCAATCTCCAATGGCATCTCCAAGCAGGGCTGAGGGAAGACTCCCTGCTTATAACCCTGCAGAGCATCTGCCAATCAGTGCAGACAATACTGAACTAGCTGGACCAATGGTCTGACTTGGTATTAGGCAGCTTTCTACATTCATCTGATTCCTAATACACTGGTTCCACTTTGGGGATAGTGATGGTGCTTGGGCTAGATGTTCCCAACAGACCTTCATTGTGGAAGGCACCCAAATTCTCTTCTTCTTTGCCTTTGCCAGATCCCTTTCTCCCCCACCCCCACCCCATGGGTCAATCTTGACAGGTGGGTGGGACTGCTCACTTGTCAATCACCTAACATAAGAACATAAGAGGAGTCCAGCTGCTGGATCAGGCCAAAGACCATCTAGTCCAGCATCCTGTTCCTCTCACAATGGCTGACCGGATGCCTATTATGGGAAGCCCACAAACAGGACCTGAGCACAGCAGCAGTGATCTGCCCTCCTGTGGTTTCCAGCAACTTGTATTCAGAAGCACTACTGTCTCTGACTATGAAGGCAGAGCATAGCCATCATGGCTAGTAGCCGTTGACAACCCTTATCTTCTCTATGAATATGTCCAATTCTTTTTTTAAAGCCATCCAAATTGGTGACTATCACTGCCTCCTGTGGGAGTGAGTTCCATAGTTTAATTATGTACTGTGTGAAGAAGGACTTTCTACTATCTGTCCTGACTTTTCCAACATTCAGCTTCATTGGACATCCATGAGTTCCAGTGTTATGATAAGAGAGGGAGAAAACCCTTTTTCTATCCACTTTCACCATGCCCTGCATCTATCTATCTATCTATCTATCTATCTATCTAGCTATCTATCTATCTATCTATCTATCTATCTATCTATACATTATCATATTACTTCTTTCACGCACACCATACATTTAAAGCACTACAATACCACTTTAAACATTCATGGCTTTCTTGCCTGTGTGGGAGGAAGGACAGGATAAAAAATTAATAATCAACAACACCAATAAGAAACCCTAAAATTATCACCATTTAGCCAACTATATGGCTATACAAGTTGGGCCAGTTGAAGACAGCCCAACCCAGTGGCAGCCTCTTCTCTCAACCCAGTCTTCCTTGCCTTCTTTCTCCTTCTTCACCCCCACCTGACTTTTCCTCCTTCTCCCCTCCCCTTCTCCCCTTCCCCCTCCTCTCTCTTCTGTGGGGCATTGATTTTTCCATCCGTCAGCGAAACACCGAAGGAAAATAAAAGAGCCTCTTTGCCATCGATCCATGGAACTCTGCAGCCTCAGGTCAGGAAGGGTTTGGATCTCACACTCCCCTGGCATATAATTACCCCCAGACTCCCATGAACAAGGCTCTTTAGGAAACCCTGCAGGGACCCGCATTTCCAGCAAGTTCCAGGGGTCCCGTGTGTGCCCCCCAGGAGGCCTAATCTACAGTGGGAGCTTATTTCTTTCCGTGTGTTGCAGAGCCTCTCATGAAAGCGTGTTGACAGGTGGGAGCGTTTCTGAATGCACACTGCGGATGAGAGTGGTGGGTGCAACATGCACACCGTCTCTGGCTGTTCTGCTGCAAATGTGTCACTGTAAGGCTCCGTTAGTCCTGAGTTTCTGCCGCAGTCTGCTTGAAATCACACTGTAGCTGTAATCTTACCCACATCTAGTCCTAAGTAAACATTAGAACATAAGAAAAGCATGGCTCTTGGATGAGGCCAAAGGGTCCATCAAGTCCAGTGTCCTGCTCTCACAGTGTCCAAGAAGATGTTCATTATGCGAAGCCCACAAGCAGGACCTGAGTGCAACAGCAACTCTCCACTCTTGGGATTCTCAACAACTGGTATTCAGAGGTAGACTGCTCCTGAGCATGGAGATTCTACTGTCGCCACAGACCTCCAGACAAACAGGCCTTGCTTCTGGATCAGGCCAAAGGGGGCCCATGTAGTCTAGCACTCTGGTCCCACAGGGGCCAAGCAAATGCCTGTTATAGGAAGACCTGAGTGCAGCAGCGAGTATCTCTACTTGTGATTCCCAGCAACTGGCATTCAGAGGCATCTTGCCTCCAACAGAGTCTGGTTGGTCACCATGAGAATTGGATGCTGGACTAGATGGGTCCCCTTTGGCCTAATCCATCAGGGCTCAACTTATGTTCTACCTCCACTGTTGGAGGCAGTATCCTTCTGAATACCAGTTGCTGGGAATTGCAAGTGGGGAGGGTGCACTCCAATCCTGCTTTGGGGCATCCCTTTTGGGCAACTAGTTGGACATTGTGAAGACTGGAGGCTGTACTTGGTGAGCCTTTGGTGGCTTGATCTATCAGCCAGGTTATTCTTACATTTCCTAGGCTCCTGAGTGGCCAGGTAAAATGTTCTTATGTATACTTTCCCCGGCCCAGTCAAGGTTTTTTGCAGCCTGTGTTTGCGTGTGTGAGTCAGCCCAGAAGCATCCCGCAGCCAACCCCTGCCCTGGTCACACTTTTTCATGACTCGCATAGAGAGCAAAGTTTGCAGCTGCAGCAGCCTCCATATCTCGGAAAATCTGACTCACTCTCACAACAAGGGAAGGAGGCAGCCAGAGGCGAAAGCAGGGTGTGTGGAGGGAAGCCACGAACAGATGTTCTGACATGTCAAGAAAGGGAGGATGAAATGATGGTCTGGGGCAAGCAGGGAGGGCCCTTTTCCATGTCTCCTTCCTGCCCCTGAAAGCTCTTGTTTAGTTCAGAAAAGATGAGGAATAGTGGTGGGCATGATAGAGGTGGAATAAAAGTTTTCTCCTTCTCTCCTAGCACTCGAACTTGAAAACATCCAAAGAAGCAGGACCCAGGAGAATTTCAATAGCTGTATTTGAAATGATCAGATGGGGATGGAGCAACTACCCTATGAGGAAAGACTGCAGCATTCAGGCCCATGATGAAGGATTGAGGTCTCTGACCAAGGAAAATGCTTTCATCTCAAGGGACACATTCCCCCATAGGGAACTTTGCAGGGACCACATGCCAGGTCTAGGCAGGGCCAGATGCAACAAAAGGCAGAGTAACCGATGCTGAATGCCAGGCATGGTTTGGCTGAGGGCTGTATTCCCTTTTCAGCACCTTCTAGGAGCCACATGCAAGTGAGCAGAGGAAAAAGTGGGTGGGTGGCGTAATGGGTGTAACTCCAGCTATGCAAAAGTCAGGTATTTCTACACACAGGTTTGTCAACTCTAGGGCTGGAGAACCTATTTCAGCCTGAGTGCTGCAATCCCATCTGCACAACCTTTGGGGGCCACACATGCCAGTGGTGGATGGAGCCACAGGGGCAAAAGTGTAAGGAGCAATTAATGTAAATTTTGCTTTTGCACTAGTTTCTATACATGCCCCTCTGTAGCCTCCATCCAGGAAAACAAGAGACATGATCAAAGCTCATGGGCATGTTCCAGCTTGGCCATAAACACTCAAGGAGGGTGTGGAGCAGAACTGGTGAGGGGTGTGGCCTGGGGACAGGGTGTGTGGCCTGGTAGAGTTCCAAGGGCCACATAGGGAGGCCTGGAGGGCCACATCTCGTCCCTGGGTCTCACATTCCTCAGTGCTGCTGTAGGGCTATTCCAATATACACTCCCCTATACTGTGGGAATAGCAACAGACAGTTGCATTCAGCTGAGTCCTGCTCTGAGTTAATGGAGAGATCTAAGTTTGGTTCATTAATTTCAATAGGTCTGCTCTTAGTAGGATCCACTCGGAAATTCTCCTCTGGAGTGCACCTGAGTGGCTCCATTTGTCTGTACTGCTACTGGGTCTGCATCACGTGAGTGCATTTTTTTCTTTTTTTTGCAAAGGTAGGTTGAACGAAGAACAGCACCTCTGAGCATGTGCAAAGTTTGTTTTGACCCCATCTGTGAGCAGCCAATTCCCAGGCATGAAGAGCATTCTGCACTTTCTGGATGAAGCATCTGAATTTGCATTTGTTTTGGTTTACCTTAATTGTACATGGGAACCTTATAACACTTCTCCCCTATAAACACACAGGCGCGCATTCTCCTGCAAATGAATCTAAAAAAGCGCTCCTTCCGAAGCTCCCCCCCCATCCAATGCTCCCTCCTCCTTGAAATTCGGCACACTAATAAAATTGTAATTCATTTGCATCCGAGATGGGGGGAAATGAGTGCCAGGGGTTGCCATGACAACCGCCTCCTGAACACGCTGCCTAGCTGCTGAGTGCCTAGCTGGAGATCAAGAGATTCAGAGAGAGTTCTTTGGGCTCAAAGCGTTCTCAGGGCCTATGCTGGCTCAGCCCTGCCTCCGTTCCTCCCAGAGCTGCCCTCTGGCATCCTTGTACGTTGTTTGTGAGGCATGCAGCCAATTCAGAAACCCCAGTTTAGGCACGAAGAGTGTGGAGGAGTCGACTCACAGATACAGAAAAAAGAAAAGAAAAAAGATGAGCTCATCATCCACCTCCTTAAGTCTCCACAATTCTTAATTGCCATTCTCATGCTTTGGTTTCAAGCTCCTAGTCCTCACTGCCAGCTCGCTGTGCTCCTCCCTCTTCAAGCTTGGCCCATCTTCCATGTGACAACCCTTTAGATATTTGAAGATGGCCATCATATCTCATCTCAGTCTCCTCTTTTCCAGGCTAAACAAACCCAGTTCCCTCAACCGTTCCTCATGATGCTTGGTTACCAGACCCCAAGAACTGGACACAGGACTCCAGGCATGGTCTAACCAAGGCAGGATAGAGTGGTACCAGGACATCACTTGATCCGGACACTAGACAGGAGTTGACAGGACACGGGATTCCTCATATCTGTACAGACCCCATCAAATTTACATTTATTGCTCCACCCATTTTTTTCATCTGGCCCGCCCACCAGCAGCATGTGCTTTGACCAGAACAACATGGCTCGATCCAAGACCTGGATGTCAAGAGTCAGATGCTTGTGGGACCCCCTTTCCATGTTACCTCAAGAGACCCCTGTCCTTTCACCCTGATTGGACACATGGTTCCCGTTCTGTATTTGTAAGAAATTGGTCATTTAGTGTGGCAGCACCTACACTTTGGAATTCCCTGCCTCTTGACATCAGGAAGGTGCTTTCACTGTACTCTTTTTGGTACCTGCTTAAAAGCAATTCTGTTTAGACAATCCTGTCCAGACATGTAGAATGTTGGTGTACATATTAATCTGTTTTTAGTTTATTGCTGATTTTATCTTTCACATGTTTGGTTTTTTTTTTTACCAATAATTTCATTGTTTTATTCTTTTTGTAAACTGCTTTGAGGTTCTGTTTTTTTACAATCATGTATAATTTTTTATAAAATAAATAATGAAGCATCCCTTCATGGTTTTTGCAAGCTCCCTTCTCTCCTCCCCGCCTCCTTCCAGGCTTTTTCCCTTTCCCGAAGCTAACCATCTGGTTTAGCTGGGAAGAGCTGGGAATCCAAAGCCATCAGTCGCTGCAGAAAACAGCCACTCTGGCCTCCTGCTTTCCACACGTCAGTATTTTTAGCTTGGCTGTTCGCTGGTGTGTGGGAGCGCATACCAGGAAGCCGGGCTGAGCGTTTACCTGTTGCAACAGTGCTTCAGGCTGGAGTCATTTCCTCTCTCGCTTTCTTGCCGCCCACACCCCCTACTCAGTTTTTTATAACTTGCAACATGGTTCCCTCTGTGTAGGGTGTACAAGACTGGTTGAGCAGAGAGGAGCTTTGGTTTGGCCATACCTTCCTCACACAAGAACACAGAAAGAGCCCTGTTGGGTCAGGCGAAAGGAGGGCCATCTAGTCCAGCTTCCTGTTCTCACAGTGGCCAACCAGATGCCCCAATGGGAAACCTGCCAGCAGGACCTGAGCACAATAGTTGTTGCTTCCCAACAACTGGTATGCAGAGATAGACTGCATTTTAGTAGGGAGGCTCTATTCTTGGTTACAATAGCTAAGAGCCCTGCAGAATCAGAGCAAAGGCCCATTTATTCCAACAAGATCACTCTCCTCTCCAGTGGATTATGGCAACTGGTATTCAGAAGTATGACTGCCTCTGACCATGGAGGCAGAACATAGCTATCATGGCTAGTAGTTATTGCAAGCCATGTCCTCCATGAATTTGTCCAATCCTCATTTAGAACCATCCAAATTGGTGGCCATCACTGCCTCTTGCAGGAACAAGTTCCGTAGTTTCACTATGTGCTGTGTGAAAAAGAACTTTCTTTTGTCCATCTTGAATCTTCCAACCTTCATCTTTGTTGGATGTCCTTTTTATGACAGAGGGAGAAAACCTTTTCTCTATCCACTTTCTTCAGACCATGCATAATTTTATAAAATTCTACCGTGTCACCTCTGAGGGCTCGACCACACTTCACTTGTCCTTTGCCTAGAAAGCATGGGGCGGAGAGGTTTTCCACTTGTCTAGTGCTTTCTAGGCATGAGTTGAAGCAGTTTCTGTTTGCCCCACCACTTTCCCTGGGAAAAATCTGCTCTTTACTGCTGAATTGGAGCAAACATCAATCCATAGAATACATAACTGATATTTGCTGCAATTCAGCAGTGGGTTTCCCCAGGGCAAGCAGAAGTGCAGACGAGCCCTCACTTGCCTTTTCTTTAAACTAAAAGGTCTTTAACACTGCAAACTTTCCTTATAGGGAAGTTGTTCCATCTCCTAGATCAATTTGCTGGCCCTTTCCAACCTTACAATATCCTATTTGAAGTGAGGTGACCAGAACTGTACACAGATTTATATAATGGCATTAATTCTATTTGCAGTTTTATTTTCATTTCCTTACATTTATTTTATTTTATTTTATTTTCAAATTTATTTTTATTTAAAATTTTCTTGGTTTACAAAAGTGCATGCCTCGTCTCTTTTTGCAGGTTGTACAGTCTTACAAATCAGTTACATTAGTTGCGAGATATTAGTGTTGAGTTACAGTATAAGGTTGGGGAAGAAGAGGGGGGAGAGGAGGGGTGGTGTGGTGAGGCTTATATTCTTTTGTATAGTGTACGTGTGGGGTTTTGTGTCAGTGTCAACTGGGTAGGTTCTCTTTCTATTTGTTTATTACATTTCCTTGGTGGTGAGAGGTATTGGGGGGGCAGGGTGTGGTTGGTTGTCTGTGGTTGGCTGCAGTGGGGTTTGTTTGCATTTGTGAGGGGGGGGGGAGGGCTTGTTGGGTCAGGTATGCCAGATTCATTTGTATGCTGTCGGTGGATTCTTGTTGTCTTGTTGGGCTGTGTATGTGATAAGGGGGAGCCATACTGGGGTGAAGGAGTCCTATTTGTCTCCGTGTCAGTTTCAGTTTATTGGTTAGCTTTTCTAGTAAGGCTGTTTCCCATACAATTTGATACCATTGGTCCATGTTTACTCCCGACAGGTCTCTCCAGTGCCTGGCTATGAGGCTTCTGGCTGCTGAGAGTAGATGGGTTATAAGCTCTGAATAATGTGAGTGGTCATTATGATCTTGGAAGGTGTTCAGTAGGACCAGTTCTGGGGTGAGTTCTAATACCTGTTTGGTTATTTTGCATATCTCTTGTAGGATTGCTATTTCCTTACCTCTCCGAGGTTCTATCAGGCATTGCCCAACACACTTCCATGCCATTAGAGCTAGAAACTGGACAAATCCCATATCCCAAATCAAAATGAGGGATCTAGGGCTGTCAAAGGGGTCAAGTGGTCGAGTGGGGAGGAGAGCAGGGATAGATGATGCAGGAAGAGGCTGTAAATTTGGGGTCTAGCTAGGGCCGGGTTGGGCACAAATCATCCTGGGTTGCACCTGGGCCTGATCAGGATGGCTGAATTGAGCCCTGAACCAATTCCTTGCCCACCCCTTATAGAAATTTAATATTTAATCATTATTATTTTAAAAAAAAATGAAAGCTGAGATTGTTAAGAGGCTGAGCTTGAACACCATTTTCAGTGCTTTTGTGCTTGCATAGAATTACAACATCCTTATTAGGGATGGGGTGAAATTCCATTTGGTTTGCATTTTAAGGAAGAACTCCCCAATTCGCATGTGAGCTGAAACATAGCTACCCGTCAAAACCCACACTTCTCTGAAGTTTGGTGATGCTGCTCTCCCACCAAATGATGTATACAAAAATGCAAATGGTTGGGGAGGGGGATTGCATTAAAGTGCATAGAATAAGAAAAAGCAACATACGAAAACATCTTGCATTAGGGGGAATGACTTGTACAAATGTGAATATTAGTCAAAATGACATGAAGAATCTGTTTCTTGGGAGAAATTTTCATCAAAATCCTAAGAAATCTTTGTGATGATTTTTTTTAATGTAGTTCACTGCAGATATGTGGCGTGCTGAATTTAAGATCAGAAAAAATGAGAAATGGGGAGAAATTGGAAATGGATAGATTTGCCCATCCTGAATACACATAGACTTGATTTGCATGACTTTATATAATGGACAAACATCTCTTAACTATGTAACCTTTTGCTTTCCATAACTAAACACATTATTGGGTAAAGGCCCCACTATCAGAGTTGTATCCTCACAGTGGCTGCTGCAGTCTTTCATCTCTATGTTCTTGCAAAATCAACAGTGGGTCCCTCCTCACCACATCCTGCGTCTGCTCTGTAATGTGGCCACCCTGGGGAATACCCAGGATCCTGCAGAGCAGCCTGCATCTTTTTAAGGATTCTTTGCTCTCACTTTGTTCTGACATCTGAAAGGCAGGAGACCATCCTGTTTCCTTTATGGGGGTCATCTGCCTTTTTTTTATCCTCTCAGTCTCTGGGACTCTTCTAGCCACTTCTGTCCTACTGTCAGACTCCTCTGCATGTCTCTTTCCCTTTTGATTGTGGGTTGAGCTCCTTGCTTCCCTCAGTTCTTTCTCAAGGGAGGTCAGGAGGAGAACACTTTGCTGCAATGCATTAAGATCAAAAAGTTCCACATTGCTCTACCTGGCAATCTTGCAAACAGGGAGGAAAGAGGAGACAGCAGGAGAGGACCACGAGGTTTATATGGTAGCCATTGTCGGCTTGCAGTTTTCAGCTTTGGATTCAGCCCAGATTTGGGAAAGGGCCATAGCTCAGTGGTAGATCATTTGTCTTGCATGTAGAAGGTCACAGGTTCAGTTCCCAGCAGAGCTAGGAGAGAACACCTTTCCCAAAACATACAGACCAAAATTATTTTAGGGCTTCTGCTTGAGATCCTGGATACTGCTGAGCACATCAGTAGTACCGTAGGGCTTGCTCTCCAGGATTTGAGATGAGGAGTCTTTCCCCAGCCCTACCTGGAGATGCCACTGGGAATTGACCCAGGGACCTTCTGCATGTAAAGCAGGGACACTAGCGCTGAGCTATGGCTCTTCCCCAAATAATAATATGACCCTTCCTCTCCTGTAACAAGACTGACCTTTCTTGCAGGGCTGTTAGACTTTGTGCTGCACCTTGCAATAAGCTATATCCACAAGCAACCAGAAGAAGCCCTCTTGGGAAGGTGCATGCAGAAATCTCAGCAAGGAAAACCTAGAAGCTGCTTTTGTAGCACTATCTCCTGGGCCCTGGGAACCTGTTTGCCAGGTAATTAATTCTGGAGGGCAAATCTCCATTCCTTTATCACAACAACAGCATGGAGGGTACATCTCCCCCTCCCTCACCTTCTTTCTTTCCGCGTTTTAGAGCTGAAAAGGGCCCCCTCCCTCCTCCAGGGAGCAATGGAACAGGCTTGTAAAGGAACCCGGGCCCTGCAAAACAATAACAGTAAATAACGCTCACCGTCAGTGTCATAAAAAATGGGGAAACGGTTACAATGTTTTTTAATAAGTGTCTCCCATAAATCTCCGTTTGGCAGGAGGGGGAGGCAGAAGGCAGTGAGCATAGAGGCACTGGCTTGGAGGCAATTTCAGGGGTAGGGTGGGGAGCAGTATTGTCAGAGGAGAGGAGCAAGAGATTTGACAATATTTTGTCACTAGTAAAAATGAGCAGTTACAAGTTAATAGTCCTGGGCAGATGAGTCTCTGACCAGCTCATGTCAATTTCACCCGGATTCATTCATAAGTGTAATCTGTCCCGTTTCCATGTTAATCTGTGAGGTTGTTTTTGTTTTTAAAGAAAGTTCAGTGCACAATTTGTGTTTAAAATCCATATTCAGTGCATGCATTTCTAAACATATTTTTTCCTAAAATATACCCTTTTAGTACATTTTGGTACTTTTCCAAAGCTGATCACAGGATCACAAAATTCAGATGAGAGCCAAATTCAAAGGTGGTAGTGGTTATTATTATCATTATTATTTTTTAAATTTATATCCCACCTTGTCCTCCACAAAGCTCAAGGTAGCATACCTGGTTCTTCTCCTCGTTTAATATCCACAACAACCCTAAGAGGCAGTGATTAGCCCAAGATCATGGCCAAGTGGGAATTCAAACCCCGGTCTCCCAGGTCTTAGTCTGATACTCTAACCAATGCACCACACTGGCTAATGATTATGTTCTGACCCACACCTTAGATTGAGTTATTACATAGCCTTGCTACCCTGGCTTTTGACATCTGAAATGTATATATTTTAAAGAACACACCCCACCATTCTTCTGACTGTAAATTGTTTTGACCGATTCTAATATTGTCATTTCATTGTAACCTTTTGTACAGTCTCTAGTTGTTGATGATGACGACAACAACATAAACTAGTATAACAAGGGCTACACCGGTTAGTTGATTTAATAGACTCCTTTATTAAAAAAAAAAATTAAAAAAAATATTTTAATTGTTTAAAATTGTCAGTAGATTTCCCTTTTTTAAAAAGTTCCAATTGTTTTAAATACAAGCACATAGCAAAACTAGAGGTGGTGAGTGCCATCAGGGAAAAGGCATTCCTGTCTTTATTTGAGAAGGAAGCCGCTCCCTTACGTTAAGTCAAAGCTTTGGCTCCAGCACAGAGCAAGCATGTCTCCTGGTCTCCAGTCCCAACCTGTTTCCAGCTGTTCTCACACTACACAGGCTACTGTTCTCCTACCTAACAGTTTGGTGATGGGCTGGAGGTGGAGCCTGGAGGGCACCATCACTTAGTTGTAGTTCTTGCAGCCTAGCTCATTCTTTTTTGAATGCTGATGAAGACACTTAAGCGGCCAGCTGAGGTCATTGTATACAAAGAAACTTTGTAGAATAATAGAACTGTAGAGTTGGAAGGAACTCAAGGGTCACTTAGTCCATCCTCCCTGCAATGCAGAAATCTCCACTAAAGCATCCATGACAGATGTCCACCCAACCTCTGCTTAAAAACCTCCGAGGACAGAGTGTACACAACCTTGTGAAGGAGTCCGTTCCACCGTCAAACAGCTCTTGCTGTCAAGATGTCCTTCCTGAAGTTTAGTGGAATCTCCATTCTTGTAACTTAAAGCCACTGGTTCAAGTCCTACCTTCTGGAGCAGAAGAAAACAAGCTTGTTTCATTTCCCATGTGATAGCCCTTTAGATATTTGAAGATGGCTATCATATCTCCTCTCAATCTCCTCTTTCCCCAGCTAGTCCAGTTCCGCAAACTCCTCTATTAGGTTCAAACCCGCACTGGATACAGGATCCCAAGAACCGGAAAGGACTCAGGACATCATCCAGACTGAACGTGCCCCAAACTCACAACAATACATTTAAAGTACATGGCTCCCCCCTACCCAAGAATTGTGGAAACTATCCCAAACAGAGAACAATGGCTGTACATATTGACAGAATTTGCAGAACTTGCAAATATGACAGCCAAAAGAAGGAATCTGGATGAAAAAAAGACAAATGGGACAGTTTTGGGGAATATTTATATAGAAAGATACTAAAATCAATGTACAAGCAGGGGTAATCCTATGAACAACAGTTAAATACAATAAGGGATTAGAAGGGGGAAAGTAGGGTGGATTAATAAACTGATATGCAGCAAAGCTAGGTTTATCAAGAATGCCATGGAAGGTCAGGTTGGGAAGTCTGCACAGAAATTATGTATGACTAGTAAATTAAGCCTGTTACGCAAAACAGGCGCTAGAAAGCTCTCTCAGGAGCCCTGCGTCCCTGAGGGGGAAAAGGAGAGAGACGGAGACAGAGACGGAGCCCCCTTTCCGGGACGCAGCGCTCAGCTCCCCGCACTCAGGCGCTCTCCCTCCCTCGCCGGCCGCCGCCTGGATCCGCTCCTCCCGCCCTGCGTATCGGGCGGCCAGAGGGCTGCGGCCAGGGGCGCTACGCGCCCCCGCCGCCACAGCGGCTTGCCCCGCGGCTTGCGGGAGTATCGGGCGCCCAGAGGGCTGCGGGCAGGGGCGCTACGCGCCCCCGCCGCCACAGCGGCTTGCCCCGCGGCTTGCGGGAGTATCGGGCGGCCAGAGGGCTGCCGCGCATCCCACCGGAGCCGCAGCCAGAGCCTGCCGAGCGGGGGCAGCCTTGGAGGTGGCGGCAGCGGGTGAGCGCAGGCGGACAGGGGCACCCCGGCAGCGCGCTAAGATGGCCGACAGGAGGAGGCTGCGGGCAGAGGCGCTTCGCGCCTCTGCCGCGCTCCTATTGGTCTGTGTCCTCCGCGCAGGCGCACTTCCGATTTCCTCTGACGGACGGAAAGTGGTACGGAGGGACACAGGCTCTTTATTATATAGGATGGTAAAGTATGATGTGTAATTATAAATATGGAAAATGCATAAACAAAAAAACCCCAAAAATAGTGGAAACTGTAGTTTGTGAATGGTGCTGGGACTTGAGGGGTAAACTACAGTTCACAGGAGCAGATGTAATGTCCATTAAATGTGCTTTAAAAGTACAGTGCATGCACAGCTTAAGGCTGGAGACAGGCAGTAGATTTAAAGAAAGCCAAAAGCATTTTTGAAGGGCTTCATAAAAAGATTTATAAAATAATAATTAGATTCTCAAACCTTTATTGGTATATGTACAAGATTCCAGTAGGGTTCAATGCATACTCAAAAGAAAACGCATTCACAAAAAAACCCCTACATCTATTAAGTTAGTGCTGTATAGCATTCACAAATCCTCATTGTGTGTTGCAGAAACCTGGCTACTATTTCCATCTTATCCCCATCTTGAGTAAACATAAGGAAGGCTACCACTTCCCCTCATTTATGGAAACAATTCTGCCACCATTGCCTGAGTCAAGCAGGGTTTTGCAGGTTTTTTCCAGCAACTTTTTGCCCCCCCCAACTCCCTGATTTATAACCAGAGATGTTGGGGATTGAGCTGGGGACCTTCTGCATGCAAAGCAGGGGTGCTACCACTGAGCTCTGACCTTTCACCTTACCCTGGTATAGTTTCAGTTAAGGCAAACATAATTGGCACATCTAGTTGAGAAGCGGGGACTCAGTTCAGAGTAAACACCTTTCTTTTCTAAAAAGAAACGCAGAAAAAAATTGGAAAACAAGGTAGTCATTTGTTTGTTCAGGTCCTTAGTCTGAATGATGTAAAGGTTTCAGAAGTCGGATTGCTAATGCGCCAGAAAATAAACAAAAAAAACCCTGGCCTGCCTTGGACAGCAGCTCGATTTGAAGAACTGCACAGGTGAAGCTGACCACAGCACAAACGTGATGGCTGTAGATCGAGCTACGCTTAAGGGCAAAGAAGGAGGAGGTGCTGAAGAAGTTGGTAACTCAGTTCAGAGTTTTATTTACTTATTCCTTATTTCTTCTTAGCAAAATAAATTATCAATAAGAAAAAATTAACAATAATCATTTTAAACTTTGAAAAAGTTAAAACAGCAATAAACTAAAACAGATCAAAACTCGCATCAACTTTGTAAACATTCGGGGGGACTCATCTAAACAAAAATATTTTTAACAGGTGCTGAAAAGAGTACAGTGAAGACATCAGCCAGATATCAATAGGCAGGGAGTTCCAAAATGTGGGGGCTGCCACAGTAAAAGATACAAGTTCTTACAAGTGTGAAACGGTATTATGTGGCACATGTAAGAGTGCCAGTTCCGCTGATTGAAGTGGTCAAGGGGTACGGAGATCTCATAGGTAAACTTGTCCCAAGTTGTTAAGGGCTTTATTTATTAGGGTTTTGCAGTCCTAAGCACACATTATGTGGAAGTAAATCTCATTTAAGAATGTAAGTGGATCTCTGCTGGTTCATCCAGTTCGCAGTGGCTAACTAGATATTCCAATGGGAAACCCACAAGCAGGACCTGAAAGCCACAGCATCTCTCATCACTTTATATTTCCACCAGCTGGTGTTACATGGTAAGTGGAGAAACAACTTCCAAATGTAAGATGAGCCCTTCTGAATCAGGCCAGTGGACCATCATAGTCCAGCATCCTATTCTCACAGCAGTCAACCAGATGCCTTAATGGGAAGCCCACATGAACACAACAGCAACTCGTGATTCCCAGAAGCTGGTGCCACCAGTCATGGAGGTAGTATATCTACAGCCATTGTATCTTTTAACCAATATGGCCTTCTCCATAAATTTGCCCATTCCTAATTTAAAACCATCCAAGTTGGTGGTCATTACTGCCTCCTGTGGGAGTGAGTTCCACAGTTTAACTCTGCGTGAAGGATTTCATTTTGTTTGTCCTGAATCTTGCAACATTCGGCTTCATTGGATGTCCTCATATTCTAGTTTTATATGAGAAGAAGAAAATATTTTTCTCCAAACAATGGAGAAACACCTCTGTCATATCCTCCCTGATTTGCCTTCTTCCCTAAGTTCAAAGGCCCCCAAATGTTGTAACTTTTCCTTATATGGGAATTGTTCTAGGCCCTTGATCATCTTGTTTAGTCTTTTCTGCAGGGGTGTTGTGGGTGTCCCAACTCCCAACAACCCCTTCCAGCATAACCAATGGTCAGGGATGATGGGACATGTAGTCTAGCAACATTTGGATAGGTCCCTCGACCCTGTTTTTCTTCAAGGGACTTGCTTCTGGGTAAAAGTGGCTAGGCTTGGGCTCTGCGGAACAACTTTCAGGTGGTGGTGGTTGAGAGAATAGAGTTTGATCATGGTTTTATGGGAGGAGATATTTTTGCAGGTCTCTGTTTGATAGCCCTCATAGTTAAGTGCAGTGCTATTTTTCTAGAAAAAGAGGTGCCGGAACTCACCATGAACGCCTCCCTTGTTCTCTTAGAATGAGCAGTATTGCCCACCTGAGAGGTGCCGGAACTGAGTTCTGGTGAGTTCTAGCTGAAAAAAGCCCTAGTTAAGTGGAACATGTAGGTTAAAAGGCAGTCTATGTTTGAGAATCAGACTTTATCTGCACAATAAATCCGAATCATGCCACTTTCAACAGTCATGGCTTCTCCCAAATAATATTGAAGACTGTCATTTTTTCCAGGGTGCCGAGAGTGGTTAGGATACCCACTAATTCCCCTCACAGAACTACAGCTCTCAGAGTTCCCTGGGAAAGAGGGACTGATGGTCTGGGAATTGTAGTGCTGCAAGAGGAATAGTGGTCTCCTAACAACTCCCAGCACCATTGGAGAACAGTCCTCTGTTGGTAGTAGTAGTCATAATGATGGTGGTGGTGGGTGTCATCAGAGAATACTTCCAAAATTAGAGGCCCCCATCCAACAGAGAACTGTCCCCTGACAGTACTGATAGTTGTTACGAGACCCACCTATTCCCAGTCGCAGAGCTACAGTTCCTAGTCTCCTGCGAAAGACGGATTGATTGCTTAAATCATTCTGGGAATTGTAGCTCTGCGAGGGGCATCAGGGTGTACTAACAACTGTCAGAGACCAGTCCTCTATTGGGACAGACCTTCAAGATCAGAGGATGCCCTCCAATAGAGGACTGTTTCCTTGAAGAGCAGGATCCGTGGCCACACTAGACTATATTGGAAGTCTGGGCCTGATCCAGCTCATATGTCCTTATGCCCTTTGATCAGTCAGAGGCTTAACTGTTTTTTAAAAGATTTTTTTTAAAAAAAGAACTGTACAGGCGGGATCTCAGAGGGAGAGAGAAAGCGAGAGAGGAGAGGAGAGGAGAGGAGAGGAGAGGAGAGGAAGAAGAGGGATATGTGTGTGTGAGAGAGAAGCAAAGAGTGGAAAGATGGAAGAGAGAGCATGGTTGCTATGGCAACGGGGAACAGGAAATGGCAGAAAGGCGTTCTGCTGAGGCCTGCAAAGAGCCAGGAGCAGCGGAGGCTCTCCTCCTCTCTCTTTCTTCCTCCTCTCTGCGCCCTCCCCGCTTGCGTTCCTGCCTGCGTGCCTGCGGGACAGCGTTTCCAAAGAGACTCTGCCGATGAAAGCCAGGCCTCATGCCAGCTCCCTCCCCTCTGCTGGTTGCTCATTAAATTTCTGGGCCCTGATCCACCTTCTCTCAAGGAGCAATGCAAAAAACAAAATAGAAAGAAGGTCGGGATGCAACAAACGAGAACGGCTCCTGGGCCTTGACTGGGGTTTTTTATTTCTCTGCCAGCTCTCTCTCCCCCCCCCCCTCTTGCTTGCTCCCACTTCTACCAGCCTTTAACAGCCTCTCTGACACGCACAAATTAGGGATGTGCCTTGCTTTAGAACCCCTCCAGGATTGGCAAATTCCCTCCCTGGTTTGCACTCCCAGGCTTTTGCCAGTAGTTTTGTTAGGTAGATATCAGTTAAGGGAAGCTTCTGCCCATTGTTTGATTCCTGATGCCAAAGGACTCTGTCATCTTTCTGCCTCTCAGGTTGTTGTTAAAGGCAGCGGAGCGGGACCGAGCGGGTGTGTGTGTGTAGAGTTGGCATACTGGTACGTTGTCTCATAAAATTAGAGTTGGCAAATCAGCGTTTGCTGAAAACATGGGAGGCAGGAGGAGCTGGATGGAGGGGCATATGCTGAGGGTGACAGGGTTAGGAGGATCTTCTCAGTGATCTGCTCGGCAGCTGAAACAAATAGGACAACCAGTTCTTTAAACAAATGGTGGAAGGGATTGTGGTCATCTTATCACCTAATAACACAAGTGAGGAACCTCAGACCTGGAGGCCAAATGTGACCCTCCAGACCAGGGGTCAGCAAACTTTTTCAGCAGGGGGCCGGTCCACTTTCCCTCAGACCTTGTGGGGGGCCGGACTATTTTTTTTGGGGGGGGGGGATGAACGAATTCCTATGCCCCACAAATAACCCAGAGATGCATCCTATATAATAATATCCCTGTGTCCCTGCGTCCGTCCGTGTGTCAGTGGAAATTTTCCACTGCGCATGTCCCACAGGGATGCAGGGATTGGAGCGGGCGGAGAGGGGGCGTGTCGGAGAGGGCGGCCGTGCGCAGGCGCGTCGTCAGTTGGCTCAGTGCCGCCTCGCACGGCACGCAGCTGGGCGAGCTCCGGTCCACCTCCCAGGTGGCGTAAAGGTTCATCTGGACCGGGCGCCCCCCTGCCGTCGCCGCCACCGCCGCCGGCGCGCCTGACCCGGGAGCCCCGGGGCCAGAGAGCCTCCTCCGGGGCCGAGTGCGGCCGGCTGAGACAACGAAGGTGCCGCCGCCGCAAGAGGAGCAGGAGGAGGCGCCAGCTGCTGCTGCTGGAGCACCGGCGGCGGCGGCGGAGGCTGCCCTGAAACGCTCTGTGCAGCCGGGGACGCCAAAGAGGCTGAGGCGCTGGATGCCGGCTGGTGCAGCAAAGGCATGAGCAAGCCCCGCTGGCCGCCGAGCGCCCCTCTCTCCGCCATGGCTGAGAAGGAGGAGGAGGAGGAGGACGACAACGACGAGCCTCCCTCAATTCCCAGTAGCGCCGCCGCGGCCTCATGGCCGTGGGAAGGGGCAGCTCCGGGTGAAGGGAGGGAGGAAGGAGGTGGTGGCGGCGGCGCGGCGTCCCTGAGGGGGAGAAGGAGGCGGCGGCGGTGACCGAGGGAGGCGCGGTCGGTGGAGGGGGGCGCGGCGGGCTGAGCCAGGCCGCCCGCCTCGGCGGGAGGCCGGGCCCCCTCTCAGCCCTCGCGTGGGTATCTAGCGCCCGTTATCAACGGGCTAAATTCACTAGTTTTAAATAAAAGCACACATTCTACTCCTGTAAAAACACCAGGCATGCCCCATAAATAACCCAGAGATGCATTTTAAATAAAAGGACACATTCTTCTCATGTAAAAACATGCCGATTCCAGCGTCTGTGGGCCGGATTTAGAAGGCGATTGGGCCGGATCCGGCCCCCAGGCCCTAGTTTGCCTACCCATGCTCCAGACCTTTTTGCCTGGCTGTCTTGGAACTCTTCCCAGGCCACACACCCTTTCCTAATATCGCACCCTCACTGGCTCTGCTTCACACCCCAATTGTTTCTCCCCCACCCCATGGCAGAAATGTATAGCGGAACCCCTCTTGCATTTCTTTATGAAGGATAGAGAGGGATGTGTGTAGAAACTAGTTTACAGGACAAAGGTAAAATTTGCATCCCTTATTCCACCCCTTTTCCTTCTGGCCCTGCCCACTACTGGCAGTCCCCAGAAGAGAATGTGACCCGCAGCTGAAAAATGTTCCCCCATTCCTGCCTTACATGGCAGGGTTAAATGACAGGAGCAAATCCAAGTTGGGAAACTGTGTCAAATCCAATCTGAACATTAAAGTATTCAAAGTTTAAGAACTGGAGGGGGCGCCAAAGGTGGCCTTCACCTGGGGCACCGTTGCTCCTTGGAGAGGAACCTCCAACTTTCCTAGACTGTCCTTTCTCACCTAACTGGTGTTGACTTTCCCTCCAGTGCTAATCTGATACTCCTAGGCAGCTGACCTCATTTCCTACTTCCTTCTTCATCCTCACCTTGGGAGAGGAGGCATCTTTGGTGTCTCCCCTGTTGAGATATGAGAGCAAGGATGGCTCAAGGCATCTATACCTTAGTCACACAGAATCAAATCTGTCCTATCAAGCATGTATTTCCTGTTGTAAACATAGCTTTCTTGTTTTCCTAAATTCAGAGTCTCAGTGCGATTATAGCCAGGGTAAAATATGCTCCTCCAAAGTTAAGTATCTGCTGGATTGTGCTGGCTCTTGGCTAAATGCATTTTAGTGAACATAATTTACACAATTTGGGAGCAATTTTGCCTAATATACCCAATTTCCCTGAATATAAGGCACTTTCACATGTTATTTTCACAAATATATCCTTATGCATACTTTCTCTTCTATGTACACATTTTTGGACACACTCTAAAGAAGGGTCTGGGGAAGACTTTAGTCTGAAACCATTGAGAGCCGCTGCCAGCCAGTGCCAACAATACTGGAGTAGCTGCACTGATGTTCCTATTTAATTATGCCCTTTCCTCAGAGTCATGAAGACTAGATTATTTTCAGGGAAACACCCATAGCTCAGTGGTAGAGAACCTGCTTTGCATGCAGAAGGTTCCAGTTCAATCCGTGGTGGCATCACCAGGTAGGGCCGGAAAATACTCCTTGCCTGAATGAACCCTGGAGAGCCACTGCCAGTCAGTATAGTCAAGGTGTAGTGGTTCAGGGTCTCCGGGAGTGGAAGACCAATTACTATTTCTGTGCAAGGGTCCCAGTCTCCAGTGTCCTAGACTTGCCCAATCCACATGAAAGGGGAGCTTTTTAGTGACTGAGAAGCAGCGTTCTCACCCTTTGTGCTGATTGAAGCCAGGCAGAGAAGAGGGGGCAAGTCAACCACCAAGGATGGGCTCCTAGGGTCACTCTGGAGAAGGCACTCAGGAAAAACAGAGGAATTGTTTTGTCTGCTCCGAAGGTAAGCATTTAGGAGCGCTGAAAATACAATGGGTTTCAATTTCAAGAGAATGATGTGCAAGTTCTGTTACGCGCAGTAGAACAGACCTTCAAGGAAAACACAACTTTCAAGGAAACACAACCTTCAAGGAAAACACAACCTTCAAGGAAAACACAACGGTATCTTTTTCAGAGTTACTTCTCTGAAAAAGATACCGGAGCAAATTGTTTGCTCCATGTAGGTGCTATGACTGTCATGAAGAGACCTCTGCACTTCTGAACTTGCCCCCATACTCCTGTACTGTAAGCAACACTGAGCTGAGTGCACCAATGATATAATTCAGTAAAAAGCAACTTTCTATGACCTTCCTTCAAGAACAGCACTGCAAAAATTGAGGAAGTGTGAGTTTGAAAGGTTTGCAGCATCTAGGTTTGCTTCTTGTTTTGGGAAGTGAGGATTTGGTAGGCTTCCATTAAGAGAAAGACACCCAGGTTGCTGGGAATACATCTCAAGGCCCCTCACCTGCCTGTTTACAACGCTGGGTTGTGGTGTCCAATAACTCACCCATGTATGGGTACCCTGATTGCTCTGTTAATAGGCCCTTGATGCAGTAAATCCATCTCATTTCCCCCACTTCCGCTCTTCCTCGCTGTGGCTCTGGCCATCATCCTTGCAATATCCACTTATCAAATTCACGGTGGAATCCTAATCATACCTGCCTGGTCGCCTCCGTCACAGGAGAGGCTTTAGAATCACTATCCTTGGTTTCCTTTGTGGGCAGGTGCAAATGTAGACAAGGTATCTTTGTTACAGACCAACAAACCCCAAGCACCCCTCTCTAAACATGAAAATATAGAAATCTGTTGATCAATTGGCTGAAAAGGAACAATAAGGATAAATATTTATGTATTTTATTATTCCATAAATACAGCTACGCTGAAGTCCAGCTCTGAGGGCTTTCTGGCAGTTCCCTCACTGCGTGAAGTGAAATTACAGGGAACCAGGGAGAGTCCTTCTTGGCAGTGGCACCCACTCTGTGGTTTACCCTCCCATCAGATGTCAAGGAATGGAAGTGAAGGCAGCAAAGAAGGCATACTTTCATAACTGTCTCTCCCCAATATGAACCTACCAACCTGGCCCCTGTGATCATCATCTGATGCCTTTCTTTGTACTGTATGCCTCCTCCACAAGAGGTCCAGAGAGCGGCAACACAAATTTGGGCCTTTTCTGCAGTGGCTCCCTATTTGTGGAAGTCTTTCCCCAGGGAGGCTCACCCAGCACCTTCCTTACAAATATTTAGGCATCAGGCAAAAACGTTAATCTCCTAGGCCTTTGGCTATTTAAACAATTTGTAGTCTTGTAAACTGGGGTGAGGGGTTTTTTTGTCTGTTATTATGGCAGGCATTTTTGTATTTATATATTGTAAACTGCCCTATGATCCTTGGATGAAGAGTTTATAGAAATGTAATATATAATAATAATAAAATACTACTATTTGCTCTTCCTGTTTTTTCTCATATTTCTCTTCTTCCTGTTTCTCTCCTCCTCCTCTTCTTTAATTTATGTGCCCCTTATTGCCGTACTAGCCTTTTAAGCGGTTTAGAAATATAAAAACTAATCTCATCTATTAAAATATAAACAGCTGTAATCAAAATGCAGAACAAAACAGCTCCATTAAAATACTAATTGTAATCGAAATATAACTTTTTAAGACAACCTTTCTGCTTAAAAGCACTCAAAATGGCTTACAAAATAATAAATACATTTGTAATCAAAATTATAGATATCATAAAAGCACTAATAACATCATTTTTATATGTTTATAACTGTATTTTAGTGGGAATAACTACAATATCCTCAGCTCCCCTTCATGTCTTCAGCTGATTTGAATTTTGTCTGTTCCTCAGGGGATGGCCTCTGTCACTGCCTCTCAGTCTAGCCTACCTCACAGGACTGTTGTGGGGATTTAACAGTGGGGGGAGACCAATGTATGCTACCTCAAACTCTTTGGAGAAAATGCAGAGAACTGCCCTGTGTCAATTATCGTTTGCTCACACATGGATTGCGCCACATGAATCAACTGGATGGATTTGAGGAAGATGGCAAATGAGGTCATCCAAAGTGAAGGTATGCAAATTGGGCTGTTTTACAAATAGATTCAGAATAGAGGATTGGATTTCATCCGAGTGATTAGGAGGTTTTTATTTATTTATTTATTTTAAAAAAGAGTGGCACTGAATAGGAATGGAATAGTAAGGCAGATGCTTTGCCACTGAGCTACAGTCCTTTCCTTAAACGTCAACTAAGATTCTAGTCCTCATACAGAATAAAGGAACTTCAAAAGCTGTTTGTAAAGAATCAGACCATTGGTCCATCTAGCTCAGGACTGACCACAATGGCTGGCAGCAGTGACTCTCCAGGGTTTCAGGCAAGGAGTCCAGAAGTGTTTCCCAGCCATACCTGGGCCTCTCTAACTTAGAGTTGCCCTCACAGCATGGCCCCCCCATAATCGATGACAATACATGGCACACACACCATTTGAATGGCAATACCCATTAACTTTGGGGGGGCATTGGCACCCTCAAATATTTTATTGGGGAACAGCCCCTCGGAATTGGCTTCTATGCACACACAGTGACAAACAGCAGCTCTGAGTTCCAGGCAAGGACATTTTCTCTAGTATTACCTGGAGATGCCTTTAGGGACTGATAACCTTCTGCATGCAAAGCAACTGCTCTTACCACTATGCAGCACAACCTCCATGACTTCCTTCTTTTCTTCCTCCTTTCCCTTTTTAATACTTTTGTTTCCTACACACACACACACACACACGCACCCTCTTCCCTTCTTCCTCCTCTTTTCTCTAAGCCCTGCAATAATAATGGCTTTCTCTTCCATCCAACTAACTGCCTGCTCTGCAGCAGAGAGTTCCAGCGGAGTGGGAGGCAACTCTAGCCAGCGAGGAGTTAACTTCTTCCCCATGCAATTGCCTCACTCCTTGGGCCCCACCTCTCTCCCTCTCCCTCTCCCCACCCCTTTAGGGGGGGGAGGGTGTCTGTCCAGACTGCTGTTGAAAAACAAGGCTGTGGGTGATCTCCCCCTCCCCCAATTCAGCTGTGTGTGGCTTCCAAAGACAGCATAGGACAGCTGCATTCACCCACCCTGGCCTTGCAGATGGATGGAGAAAAGTGTGTTTGTGTGTGTGTTAGAAATCTAATTGTCTGCTGTCTAATCCATCAGACGTTTTGCACGAGACCTTCCAGGCAATCCAGCAAATGCAGTCCTGTCAGCCCCTCTCCTGCCTTTGAACTGCAGGGTGATTTCATTGCCTTCACTGCATGTGCACGGACACACACACACACACACACACACACTCACTCACTAACAATGTGTGTAGGATAGGGGTAGCCAGCCTGGTGCCTGCCAGATGTTAGGATCCAGATCCCATCAGCTGCAGCAAACCTGGACAGTGATCAGGGATTGCTGGAGGTTATCCTGGCTCAGACCATTGGATCTGATGTCCTGCATATTGTCTACACTGACTGGCAGTGGCTTTCAGTCTGGGAGTCTCTCCCAGCTTTACCTGGAGATGGTGCCAGGAATGGAACCTTAGGCCTTCTGTATGCAAAGCTGATGCTTTATCTTGAGGCTCAGCTCTTCCCAAAACGTAAAACCCTAGTCCTCATGGTTCTGAATAAGGGGCTGATTTAAACAAAAACATAGGTAATGGTGCCTTATAAATCCCTCACATCCTCTCTGAGATTTGAGCTGAGCTTCAGCTGCATACCGGTAACATAGGGGGAGCTGCCTTAAACTGTGACTCAGTACAACTGTGACCATTTAAAACTGTGGTCTATTGGTACATCTAGTTCAATGTTGTCCACACTGACTGGCAGTGACTCTCCAGGGTTTCACACAGGGAGTTTCTCCCAGCCTTACCTGGAGATGCCATTGTGGATTGAACCTGGGACCTTCCACTTGCAAAGCTGATGCTCTACTACTGAGCTATAGCCCTTTTCTAGCTCTACAACATATTTTGTGAGATAGGCAGAGTGGAGGGGCACACAATCCTGAATATTCCTGTTTTCTAGCAGACTGGATCATTGTTTGTAGGTATAAATCAAGATCATGGGATGTCCACAAGTTCTAGGGTGCTGGTTCTTCTGATGTAATAATAATAATAATAATAATAATAATAATAATAATAATAATAATAAATTTATTATTTATACCCCACCCATCTGGCTGGGTTTCCCCAACCACTCTGGGCGGCTCCCATCATCATCATCATATGTGATAAAACATCAGACATTAAAAACTACCCTATACAGGGATTTTGTTGACAAAATCGCAGTACCTACGCAAAATGGGAAGGGCTATTAGCCGTTTTAGGGGAACCCCAAAGTTTAAGTACAAAAAACTATAGGTAATAAAAAATTATGCTAAGGGTATGTAGGGGAACTTAGAGAGAAAACAAGAACACAGGGCCCATGGAATACTCACCATCTATTGGATGGGAAGAGGAACACTGAGTTGGGAGGAATGGAGAGGAAAGGAGATCCTGAAAAAGAGCACATCTGGCTGACTGGGTTGGATCCCTGAACAAGAGCACACCATAATAACAAACAACAATTATTAGTATTATTACTTTACTTGCCCTTCACCCGCAGACCCCAGGGTTGGTTACAAAGATCTAAAATTAAGAATGGTTAAGTGAAAATCTAGTTGCAAGTCCTGCTTCTATACTCTAATAGTGATCTCCAGTGCTGGGTTACAATGACTATGTAGCTAACATGGGAACCAAGAGGGAAGATTCAGCATCCCTGAGGGAACCCCATGGTTTCCTAAAGGAAGGAAAGAAAAACTTTAGAAAAGAACAGCTTGATGACGACTGAGGACTCAGCTACATTAGTAAAACAAACAAACCACAAACAACATTTTAAATGTGTTATAACACTGTGAAACTAGATGGCGCTATAGAGTTCTGTCTTTTGGCAACGTGATTTCCCATTATGAAATTTACAACGTGTTTTCCTGAAACGTTTTTTTGATGTGTCTAGATCCAGCCTGAAAATACTCAGGGGCCGGAGAATGCTGACCAACTGTTTTGGGAGAGGAACAGAAAAATAGTGGGGGAATGGCATGGAATTGAGTTCAGTGGTACCGGTACTTTGGTTCTCAAACTTAATCCATTCCGGAAGTCCGTTCCAAAACCAAAGTGTTCCAAAACCAAGGTGCGCTTTCCCATAGAAAGTAATGCATTCCAGACTTTTAAAAACAACCCCTAAAACAGCAATTTAACATGAATTTTACTATCTAACAAGACCATTGATCCATAAACTGAAAGTAATAAACAATGTACTGTATTCACACAATCAATCAATCAATCAATCAATCAGTAGCTGAACTGGGTTCCACACAGTCACAAAAAGAAAACAAAAAAGCCACAAAAACAAAAACGCAAAATAAATAGCAAAAACAGACAGACCTCAGCATAACACTCAAAATGGAAGCCTGGCACTCAAATTGGAAGTACAATATAACACTCAAAACAGAGTACATTTGGCTTCCGAAAAAAGTTCGCAAACCGGAACACTTACTTCCAGGTTTGCAGTGTTTGGGTTCCAAGTTGTTTGAGTACCAAGGCGTTTGAGAACCAAGGTACCACTGTATCTTGAAAGAGATGTGGCTGGCAGGCTAGAACACTGAGTGGCAACATTTTGTTGCAAGTTCCTCCTGCTCAGGTGCTCTACTACTAAGCTGCAACTGGTGGGAAATGTGCCCTGTTAGACTCCTAGTGGACTTACTCTGAGATGGAACTCCTGTGCCTCCGATCTCCGATTGCTGATTTCCTGTTTCTGGGAAATATGTGGAAATGTAGTGCTCCCCCATATGAAGCTGATGTGCAACTAAATGTGCAACATGCTGTTTGACTAGGTGGACTGGTGAACACACTATTTGAACTGTCACCCAGGCCATGGTGCATGCAAGGACCACATGGGTGTCACATTCTCATGATGCAAAGAAAGCCGCAGATGTTGTAAGCTTACTTTTTGCTTGAGGGGTTTGGTTTTTGGTCATTCCAACAGGTGCTGGCCTGACATGCAGCTCCTGGGCTGAAGTGTGGATCGGGGCCTGGTGATTCAAGGATTAGTGATTAGAGTGCTGGACTAGGACCTGGGAGATGCGGGCTTCAGATCCCCCACTTGGCCACGAAGCTCACCAGATGACCTTCAGGGCCAGTCACTGTCAGCCTATAACCTACCTCACCATATTGTTGTAGGACTAAACTAGGAGTGGGAGAACCATGTGTGTCACCTTGAGCTCCTTGGGGGAAATGTGTGATATACAAATAATACTTATATCAGGTTGTATCTGGTGTGTTGGAGTGGTTAGAGTGTTGACCTAGGGCAGGGGTCTGCAACCCGCGGCTCCGGAGCCGCATGTGGCTCTTTTACACCTTTGCCGCGGCTCCACTCTCCCTCCCCCCCTTCGGCTCCTTGCAAGCGAGTCGGAGCCTATGGCCGCCTTGGGATCATAGCTGGCCAAAAGACTGAACCTGATCAATCCCCCCATGAAGAATTGAATATTTTTTATTAAAGATTTTCTTGAATTACAGAGGTGTGTAAATCATATTTCCCCCCTCTAACATTTTAACAAATCAGTTTTGGTTATTGAGACATTGGGAAGAAAAGGGGGGAAGAGGAGGGTGGGATGAGGAGATGGATGAGGGTGGTGTCCATTCTGAAGAACATTCTGAAGGTGGGGAAAGATGATGGTGTGTAGCCTGGTGTAAATTAATTTGTAGCCTGCGGAGATTAACACGGCATGGACTGTCCCTGAGAATTGTAGACTGTCCCCGGGACAGGTGAAGCTGCTGATCCCTTATTTTCAAATCCGAAACTTGACAGCTATGGTGTGTGTGTGTGGAGAGGAGGCAGCGAGCCCCAGACAAAGCCCGTGCAGCTGTATTTGAGCTGGGCCAGCGCTGGCAGACGTGCTGCCGTCTCGCAGGAGGCTCCTGATGGACGCTTGCCTAAATCGCGGCGGCGCGGGGCAGCAGGGGGCGGGGCACCGCACGTCATGCGCAATGACGTCACGTGGCCCCGCCCCCTCGCCTAGGGCGCGAAAAGCCCTAGCGCCGGGCCTGGCGGTGCGCATGCATCACTGTTTCGAAGGGGAGTGAAGAACACACACACACAAAAAGGTAACTTGTTGATTTAACGTTTATTTCTATGAGGAGGAGTAATTCTGAGGGGTCAAACAAAGAAAAAATAAAAAAAGTGACAAAAAAAGTTATTTTTATAATGACGAGGATGACATTGGGCCCTCATTATTAATTATTATTTACATCAGGCACTGATTATGATTTATGGTACACTTTTTTTCTTCAGATTGACAGCTGACTGCACGATCCTGTATATATAGCATTAATGTAAGAAACAATATATGCAGTGTTATATTTGTTTTAAATGTCGCAATGGTTTTGCGGCTCCCAGATTTTTTTTTCCTTCGGAAACGGGTCCAAGTGGCTCTTTTTGTCTTAAAGGTTGCAGACCCCTGACCTAGGGCCTGAGAGACAAGGCCAAATGGGGATTGGAACCCTGGTCTCACAGATCCCAGTTCAACACTAACCCAGCCTTTCTCAACCTTGGGGCCCCAGAAGTTGTTTGACTACAACTCTCATCATTCCTGATCACTGGTCCTGCTAGCGACTCTGAGTATATTTCACTAAGGATGGTGGGAGTTGTAGTCCAACAATATCTAGAGACCCAAGGCTGAGAAAGGCTGCCTAATCACTTCACCACATTGGTATAGCCGCCATGACTAATAGCCATTGACAGCCTCCTCTCCTCCTCCTCCTTGAATTTGTCCAATCCTCTTTTAAAGTCATCCATGTTGGTGGTCATCACTGCCTCCTGTGGGAGCAAGTTCCACAGTTTAACTCTGCACTGCATGAAGAAGTCCCTTTTATCTCTCCTGAATCTTCCCACTTTCAGCTTCATGGGATGTCCATAAGTTCTAGTATTATCTACTTTCTCCATGCCATGAATAATTTTATGCACTTAGAATCATAGAATTGTAGAGTTGGAAGGGACCCCAAGAGTCATCTAGTCCAACCCCCTGCAGCAGGAATCTCAACTAAAGGATCCATGACAGATGGCCATCCAACCTCTGTTTAAAAACCTCCAAGCAAGGAGAGTCCACCACCTCATGAGGGAGTCTGTTCAACAAACAGCTCTTATTGCCAAAAAGTTCTTCCTGATGTTTAGTTGGAATCTCCTTTCTTGTAACTTGAATCCATTGGTTTGGGTCCTAGCCTCCAGAGCAGGAGAAAACAAGCTTGCTTCTATCATGTTGCATCTCATTTGCCTTTTATCTGAACCCGAAAGTTCCAAACACTGCAACCTTTCCTTGTAGGGGGTCATTCCATCCCCTTGATCATTTGGGTTGTCCTTTCCTGGACCTTTTCCAGTTCTGCAATATCCTTTTTGAAGGGAGGAGACCAGTGCTGTGCATGGAATTGTTCCCTGTTCCTTAATAATGCCAAACAGATCCATGCCCAAATACTAGACTTGTCAGAATTTCCAGATGGGCAGGCAGGTATGCACCAAAATGCAGGGGACATAAAAAACTGAAAAGGTCCCTCTCCTCTGCTCGGAAAGGGGTTCAACCAAGGAGATCTCCTTGCCCTGGGGAACAAGAGCAGGTTAGATCACCCTCTCTAACCTTATTAAAGCTTCTGAATCATATTTGCTGAGAGCAACTCAGGGATTCGCTGCTCCCCCTTCTATTGAGCTCCTGCTTGTCTACTGCCTGTATGTCTACTCTCCTGTATGGAATCTCCTTCTCTTTTTTCTCCTACACTTTGGCTTTTGCTATTCCCACCCCCCCAACTTTTCTTCTTTCAGTTATCTCATCCTGCCTCCCTCCCCCGTTTTTTTCCTCCCCTCCTGTCTGGTTGATTTACATGCCGTCTGTGTTGAAGTGGCTCAGCTGGATGGTGGACCTCTCACTGTGAGCCGAGGAGCCAAGTCTGGCCTTTGAAGGGTGCTTCCCCTCCTCAGTGGGAAAGAGGCACCCTGCCAGAGGGAGAGATATCCACAGAGGGGCAACAGAAGACACCCATCCACAGATGCACCAGTGTCCAAGGTGATTTCCCATACACAGCTAATTTTGTTTTTTTTCAGATGCCTCTCTTTCACATTTGCTGAACTGACGCTTTCTAGATTAACAACGCAAGAATGTAAGAAGAGCCTGCTGAACCAAGCCAATCTAGTTCAGCATCCTGTTTTCACATTGGCCAACCAGATTCCAAGGACCAGAGAGATGCCTCGGGGCCAAGTCCAGTGCACAGGCCAGAGGTTTCTTTGTCTCTATCTTGCACAAGTCTTGTTGATAGTGTCATCAATTGGTACTAGCTGCGATGACTGTTTTGTCTCCACGGTCTGAGCCAGCAATTATGCTGGATGCCTGTTGCTGGAAGCCACAGGAGGGGAGAGAGCTCTTGTGCTCAGGTCCTGCTTGTGGGCTTCCCATTAGGGCATCTGATGCTAGACTAGATGGGCCACTGATCTGCTCCAGCAGGCTCTGGTGTCAAAGCTTGTGTGGGAGAATGTCCCACTGGATCAAGTCCACCACGCCTCCAGAAGGAATTTTAGTTCTGCTCTGTTGCTTCCTAGGGTAGTGATCACTTGCTGCTTCGTTAACAACCTCTGCTTTCCCTGTAGACGTCTCTTCCTTGTTTGCAAAAAGCCTGCTCTCCCCCGCCCCACTTCCTCACTCCTTCTGAGGTTACAGAAATTATTTCTGTTAACCCCCCCCTCCAAACCGCAACATCTGCAGCCCTAAGTGTTGTTGATAAACAGCACAGGAGATCCAGAGAATAATCTCTTTTGGCTTGGTGACGGCAGAGACGCATATCTGAGTTCCTGGCAGGCACTCAAAAGCACTCCCCCCGCCCCACCCCACAAATTCCCTGCCTGCTCAATAAGCTAGACATGGGAGGGAGAAGGAGGGAGGGAAGAAACGGCTCCAGGTTCTCATCCCGGGACCTGAAATTCTAACTAGAACATCCTGTTTTGTTCCCACCTTTTCTTCCGTACTCGTTGGCTACATTTTAGGCTGCAGGGAGTAGACTAACCAGTAGGGGCTGGTCCCTTAGAGCAGATGGAGCACTTCTCTACCAGCCTCAATCTGCCAGCAGCCAGTCCCCACTTGTCTGCCTTCTTAGTACAACCAATCAGGGTGTGACTTTGCCTGGCATGGACTCTGGCACCACCTACTGTTGGTCTCCCTGACTTCTGCCCTACCAGTGGACGCTGGTCCATTCGGGCAAATGGGGCACTACCCCACCAACCTCACTCTGCCCTCAGCCAGCCCCCACCTGCCGGCTGGCTACAACCAGTCCAAGGGGGTGCCCTGCCTGCCCTTCCTCCTCCATAAGTCTCAGTGATGCCCTTGCATAACTTAGTAAGGAGGAGGACCGGGACAAAACTAGAACTGGTTGGCTCCATCTGTCATTGGCTCTGGCTCCACCTACTGTTGGGGCTCCCTGCCTTCTGCTCCACCAGCCACAATAGGCTCCAGTCACCATTGGGGCTGAGGGATAGGCATCCTCAAGTTCTCAACATCCTTGGGGTGAACAAATTTGCCCATTTCAGTTTCCTTCAGTTTTTCGTTCTTCAAATCTTAAGTTTAGTTCTTCACATTTCCACATCAGCCTGCATTTTTTTTTTAAATCATCAGCATTTTAGTGGGAATTTCTTCTGATATACCCCTCTGTTGTATACAATTTTGTCTTAACACACACATTTTGGCAAAGCAATTGCTCCTAATATTTAAATGCCTTTCTGTTTGTCATTTTCACAAAACATGCCATGTTTAATGCACACTTTACTTCAGTACATGCATTTTTGCAAGTATTACCTGGCTGGAGAGCTGCATTGCAAAGTTCAGAAATGAATGGATTTTGAAGGATGGTTGTGTTTTGGTGTTATTATTGCCATGTTTCAGAAAGTTTGAATCAGAGGGGTTTCCCTTTTCACAGGAAATGGAACTGACTGTCCTTCACCCAGCCATGGCTTACAACCTTCATTGTCTCTGGCCGTTGGCCATTCTAGCTGAGGTTAATGGGAGTTGTAGTTCAACATCATCTGGAGGGAGCTACCTTGCCTCTCCCCATTCTAATTCTTGCCTCTCCCTTGAGGAAGCATTACAGTGGTACCTCGGCTTACAAACACCTCGGGTTACAAACACTTCGGGTTACAGACTCCGCTAACCCGGAATTAGCACATCAGGTTAAGAACTTTACCTCAGGATGAGAACAGAAATCGTGCGGTGGTGGCACGGTGGCAGAGGGAGGCCCCATTAGCTAATATGGTACCTCAGGTTAAGAACGGTTTAAGATTAAGAACGGACCTCCAGAACGAATTAAGTTCGTAACCAGAGGTACCACTGACGCTTCTCCCGGAAGACTAGTGATCTTTGAAGTCTACATCATTCATAGCTGAACCCCATACACACCATTCTTATTTTCTTGAAAAGTGAAAAATAGACAATACACTAGTCCTCAAGTTTCTGAGCCTTTATCTCCCTCTCTCATAGAACTAGAACTCATGGACATCCTGTGAAAATTAATGTTGGAAGATTCAGGAGAAATAAAAGACAGTACTTCTTCACACAGCATATAGTTAAATCATAGAGCTCCCTCCCCCAGGAGGCAGTGATGGCCACTAACTTGGATGGCTTTAAAAGAGGATTAGACAAATCCATAAAGAAGCATGCTATCAATGGCTACTAGCAATGAGGGCTATGCTCTGCCTCTGCAGTTGCAGGCAGCAATCCTGGAACTTGCAGGAAGGGAAAGTGTTCATGTGCTCGAATCCAGCTTGCAGGCTTTCCAAGGGGTATCTGATTGGCTACTGTGGGAAAAGGATGCTAGGCTAGGTGGGCCATTGGCCTGATCCAGAAGGCTCTTCTTATGTTCTTATGTCAGTTTTCTGGAAGGCAGATGAGGCTTGAAAAGCAGCCTTCAGTCTAACAGCAGTATCATTCTCAAGATGTAAATAATTGTTCTGATTTTCACTAGTTCCCCAACCTTAGCTAACAGTTTAGTGTGTAGGCTGATTCCTTGGCTCCAAGATACAGTGGGCAGGAATGAAATGGCTGTTCTCTCAGGGCTTGCAACCACTGGGGTTCACATGTCAGGAAATCTTCCTCTGTTTGCCAGTTCTGCATGCATGATCATAAGAACATAATAAGTGCCTTGGTGCATCAGGACAAAGGTCCACCTAGTCCAGCATCCAGTTCTCACAGTGACTACCCAGATGATTATGGGAAACCCACGAGCAAGAACTGTGCAAGAGCAATCTTCCCTCCTGGGGTTTCCAGCAACTACTATTCAGAGACATACTGCCTCCTACAATGTAGGTAGAACATCAGAACGCAAGCGCAGCCATCTATGAGATCCTATCAATGTCATGTCAGTTTCCCCTCTGAGGACTTGCTTGCTCCACCAGAGAGAAACTGACCTCAGATGTATGATCTGTAGTGACAGCTTTATCACCTAAGTGGGCCCGTTGCCCAATCTTGGCTAGTACATAGTTGGGCTGGACCAGAAGTGAGGACAAAGTGAATATTCACCAGGAGGTGGAACACCTCATTGGAAATGACAGGATATGCAGTCAGGGACAGCTGTCAGATTATAGGTGACTTCTGTGTTGCTTGTTTATATTGCTGCCACATTACCCAGAGAAGCGTAGGGGTGGGGTGAATCTGTCTGCAAAGCCCTTTTGCCACAGTTGACCCAAGGAGGGCCAAAGTCACATTATTCTTGCTTCTGCAAGTCTCCTACCTGTTCTGCATGGTGGTGGGGAGCGATAGGCTAAAATTTCGCACATCATTTACAAGGCAATTGACTAATAGTCCAACTGTGCCTTTTAGCAGGGGTGGAGAACCTCCAGACTTTGCAAGGCTTGATTTCCAAAACCCTTGCATTATCTTGATCACCTTCTTCTGCACACTTTCCAGCTTATCAGATCCAACTGGACTTCTCCGTGACCCTTCCCCTCTGCAGGGAGGTGGGACAGATTCGGATGGTCCGCCCCCACCACTTAATGGATCCAATTGGCTTCCAGAGAGTGGTAGGAGATGTTTTATCCCATGTTGATGGCCTTTCAGCTGATTCCCTGGTGGTCCGCTGGCATGTGGAGTTAACCAGGGCTATTGACTGTCTGGCTCTGAAGCGCCCTCTCCGATTGCACGGAGCCTGGACAGCCCCGTGGTTTTCCCTGGAGCTGAGGGCGATGAAACAATCGTTGAGACGGCTAGAGTGCCGGTGGTGGAAAACTCATTCTGAATCAGACCGGACACGGGCTAGAGCTCAACGTCGAGCCTACCAAGTGGCAATGGCGACGGCGAAGAGGACCTTCTTCACCGCCTCTATTGCATCTGCAGAAAACAGCACCAGGAGACTCTTTCAGGTGGTTCGCAATCTATCGGAACCACCTTTGTCACCGGGGCTGAAAGAGGCGGTCATTAAACTACTTCTTAAAAAAACATCTTTAGACCCGGCCAATATGGCCAACTATTGCCCAGTCTCAAGTCTACCATTCTTGGGCAAGGTGATTGAGTGGGTGGTTGCAGAACAGCTCCAAGCACGCCTGGAGGATGCGGACCATTTGGAACCCTTCCAGTCAGGATTCAGGCCTCACCATGGGACTGAAACTGCCTTGGTCCGGCTGGCTAGGGACAAAGGTGAGAGCTGTTTCCTAGTTCTGCTGGATGTCTCAGCAGCCTTTGACACCATTGACCATCCTTCTGGACCATCTAGAGGGGCTGGGGGAGCTGGGGGCACTGTTATACAGTGGTTCCACTCCTTTCTCCTGGGCCGTGTCCAGAAAGTGATGTTGTTGGCAGGAGCAGGGACCAAGCAACGGGAGCTTACCCCGTTGCAGGGATTCGAACCGCCGACCTTCTGATCAGCAAGCCCTAGGCTCTGTGGTTTAACCCACAGCACCACCTGCGTCCCTTTTTCCATTTGGATTAATTAATAATAAACCCTAGAATTCTAGAGTTGAAGGTACCCTGATAATCTAGTCTAACCCCCGCAATGCAGGAATCTTAACTAGATCATACAAGACAGATGACCATCTAACCTCTGCTTAAAAACCTCCAAGGAAGGAGAGTCCACCACCTCTCCTGGGTGTCTGTTCCACTGCTGAACACCTCTTACTGCCAGCAAGTTCTTCTTGATGTTTAGCAGGAATTTCCTTTCTTGCATGCTGCGCAGCCCCATTTGGAATAGTAGTAGTAGTGGTAGTAGTAGTAGTATTAAGCATGCTTTAAATGTATGTATGCATGCAGCCACATTTGGAATAATGTGCAGAGTTTTGGTTCAAAATTGACAGGGGAAAAACCTATGGACTGTCCAAGTAAAAGGGGCCTGTTGGAGCATATGGTGGAGAAAATAAGAGGAAATGCTGTGGGCGTGTGTGTGTGTGCGCGCTTGTGCAATCAAACCCGAATTGCTGCCTTTTGAGATCCGGGCTATGCTGAGGAATGCGCCTCGCACACAAGTTAAGCACGGAGGCTCGGCACTTTCGTCCTCCCTCCCTCCCTCCGCTGCCGTCTGCCGGAGAAGAGCCTTCCAGGCAGCACAGCTCAGAGGCAGCCTGTCTCCACTTTGACCGCTCCTCCCCCTCCCTTCTCCACCCTCCCTGCTCCACCCTGTCTGCCCCACTTCCTCATTCCCGGCAGCCCGGTTGCACAAGAACAGGATGGGGCTCTCCACAGGATTAGGGCGAGGTCTTGAAATCTGAGTTCCTTCTTTGCTGTGCGCTGAGAGGGAACCAGCAAACAAACAGACTGTGTCTTTCTCTCCGTGTGTTGGGTTCTTCTGATGAAACCCAGGCAACACCAGCAGCATGCAAAAAGAGAGAGAGAGAGAGAGAGAGAGCAAAAGCCTGTTTTTGGAACGCTGCTGTGCTGTTACCAAAAGAAAAGAGGGTTTCAAATCCATGCTCCTGTACCTGTTTACTTTGCTAGGGGCAGCTCCCTCACCCTCAACTCAGGAGGAAAATCACCACTGGGCCCCCATGAAACGCTGAATGTTGTGTTGCTGCAAATAGCTTCCAAAATTGCATGAATTGCCGCTCAGTGACAAGGAACTTTGTTGCTGACTGAGACCTGCATTCCCATACGGATGACCTTTTTGGGGACCATGTGCTAGTGTGTGTGGTGGGCAGAGGTGAACATGGGCAGAGCGACAAGTGTAAATTTTTGCTTTGGCACAGTACTGGGTTAGTTTTTCTATTAACTCTCATGCACTCCTTCTCTCTTCTTCTTTGGCAATCGGAGCTGAGTAAGATTGTCTTCCATAAACACGGTTTTAACAATGAGTCCGTAGGTGACTATGGAGGCCATATTCTGGATCCACATGACCTTCCACAGTGGGGACATTGGTTCCCGGGCAGGAGTTGATCACTCCCACTCCTTCTCTATCCTCTGAGGCATATGAGAGCCATGATAAGAGTCTGAGGGAGCATTTCCAGGCAGGCAAAAGTGCTTACAGAGGGTGCACTTTGGGGAGAGCTGGTCTGGCTGAGGAAAAGGTGTAGCCCAAGGTGAGGACCAAAGGGCCAGGTTGAGAGGCCTGGAGGGCTGCATTTGGATCCCAGGCCTGAGGAAGTCCCCTTGTGATATAGGGATGTGGAGATTATGTGGACCTAGACTGTGATGGTGAACCAGTCCACCTAATGTTCATCTTGTTGAGTTAAGCAGGACCTGAGCACAAGAGCCCTCTCCCTTCCTGTGGCTTCCAGCAACTGGGATTCAGAAGCATTGCTGCCTGTTATCTGGTGTTGCAACATAAAGAATGAGGGAGGAATCAGTAACTGCAAAGATAGGAGAGTTTGTAGGTGTGTTACTTTGGGACAGAAGCCCCCTCCATTCACTTGGCAGGAGAAGCTGGAACATAAACACAGAAGATCAGGCTAGATCAATGGGGGCAAATCTAGTCCAGCATCCTGTTCTCAGTGGCTAATCAGGTGCCCATTTTGGGAAACCCACAAGCAGGACCTGAGCACAAGAGCCCTTTCCCTTCTGTGATTTCCAGCAACTGGGATTCAAAAGCATTGCTGCCTCTGACCGTGGAGGCGGCATAACCATCCTGGCTACAGCCATTGGCAGCCTTATCCTCCATGAATTTGTCTACTCTTTTAAAGCCATCTAAGTTGGTGGCCACATGGGTGGCACTGTGGTCTAAACCACAGAGCTTAGGGCTTGCCGATCAAAAGGTCGGCTGTTCGAATCCCCGCAACAGGGTGAGCTCTGGTTGTTTGGTCCCTGCTCCTGCCCACCTAGCAGTTCGAAAGCACGTCAAAATGCAAGTAGATAAATAGGAACCACTCCGGTGGGAAGGTAAATGGCGTTTCCGAGCACTGCTCTGGTTTGCCAGAAGCAGCTTAGTCATGCTGGCCACATGACCCGGAAGCTGTCTGTGGACAAACGCCAGCTCCCTCGGCCTATAGAGCGAGATGAGCGCTGCAACCCCAGAGTTGTCCGCGACTGGACCTAATGGTCAGGGGTACCTTTACCTTTAAGTTAGCGGCCATCACTTCCACCCACGGGAGCAAGTTCCATGGTTCAATGATGTACCGAGAGAAAGAGATGCCAGGGTTAGAACCTGGCACTTTCTGCATGCAAAGTAGATGCTCTGACAACTCCCATCACCCTTGAACATTGGCCATGCTGGTAGAGACTGATGGGAGCTGGGGGCTCCATCAACAACTGGAGGGCCACACATTCCTGCTTCCCTCAGTTGTTGGAATCCAACTCCCATCATCCCTGATTGGCCACACTCACTGGTCCAACAGCATCTAGAGGGCCATCAATTTCCAACTCCTCTAAGGCATGTTCTGCTTTCTGTTTTCACTTGAATTCTTCTGGTCTGCTGACGTGAGCTACATATACAAAGCAGGAGTTTACATCTGAAACTCTCTGAAGAATTAAGGCATTAGAACTGATCTCTCTGTGTGAAGTGATGCTGAGTCTGCACTCTCGCTTAACAACCTGAAGGAGCACCTTGCTGGATCAAAGTATGGCTCACTCAGGCCACATTCACACCATGTAGTGAAACCACTATGATGATGCTTTAAATCATCAATGGCTTCCTCAAAAGAATTATAGAAACTGTATTGTGTTAAGGGTACTGAGAGTTCTTAGGACGCCCTCCCCCCCCCCCCCGTTGCCATCACAGATCTACATTTCCCAGTGTGCTTTAACAATAATAGAATCATATAATTGTAGAGTTGAAAGGGACCTCAAGTGTCATCCAGTCCAGGCCAATGTAATGCAGGAATCACAACTAAAGAATCCCTGACTGATGGCCATGCAACCTCTGCTTAAAAACCTCCAACGAAGGAGAGCCCACCACCTTTCGAGGGAGTCTGTTCCACTGAAAAACAACTCTTACCACGGGAGAAATGAGGAGACATGGCTGTGGCTCCCAGGTCCCAGCGAGATCTCATAGACCTCCTCTTGAGAGATCATGTTGGAACCTGGAAGCTGCCGCCGTATGACCCCAGCAAACAAGGCTTCAATGGGGAGTGGGCAGCAGCAGCAAGTTGGGGTGGTGGGGGTGGAGTGGCACCTTCCCATTTTGTCTCAGGATGTGAAATGGCACAGGCCACCCCTGCCCTCTAGCAGCTTATTCTACAATATGGGTTACATGAAACTACACTCAATAAGATACAACACACCCATGCTATTTTATTTTATCATAGTTGATTTGTATCATCTCTCTATTACTATGTTGTATATATGATAAATAAGCAAGGAAATTAAGATTCATTAAATTTTTGTTTGATCCACCACACTTTCAACATATTTTCTTTTCTAAAAATACGTAAGTTTTTTTGTTAAACCTTAGCAATATTCTGCTGTACTCATGTTCCATGCCTGCATGGGTGCTATATAATGCCTCTATTTGGATATCTCCTCCCTCTCATCTCTTTTTCATTTTTCTTCTGTAAAATTTTCTTTTTCTTATACTTTTAAAATCTCAACTAAAATTATTTGAAAAGAAGGCAACAGCCTGCCGCGCCTGTTGATCCCCAGTACTATCTTCTTCTCTCTCTTTTTTAAAAAAGCATTTTTATCCAAACCTACACAACACAAAAGGAAAAAGGAATGGGAGGGAAGAAGAAGAAGAAGAAGAAGAAGAAGAAGAAGAAGAAGAAGAAGAAGAAGAAGGAAAACAACAACAACTCAGGAATTATTTCTTAGTTGTAGAGCTCTTGTAAAGACCATCTGGAATGGAAAAATTTCAAGCAGAGAAGGAGCCAAAAGTAGCTGGTCTTCCAGGAGAGCAGATGGAGAGGTACTATAATTCCAGCTCTCTCCCTCTCATAGAGCCAGATAGAATGGCTGCTGCACATTATGTATTCAGTGGCCCACTTCCTCTGATCATGGAAGTTAACTTAGCCACTGATCAACAGCATCACAACCACCCAACTACCGGTAGCAGACTTATCTTCCACTGTGTCCCTGGGGACTTTTCCCCCCCTTTCTAAATATCATTTTGGGAAACCAAAGAGGCTGGAAACTGAGAACTCCCAGACCCCCCCCCAAAAAAACCCCCACCTCCCTTCTCATTCACAGGAGCTGGATCATCCAAGTCCTCCATAATTATGCCACCAGACTTTTCAGCTGGAAAAGGTTCAGAAAAGGGCAATGGAAATGGTAGAGGGGATAGAGTAACTCCCCTATGAGGAATGGTTGCAACATTTTGGGGCTTTTTCTGCTTAGAGAAAGGCAATAAAGAAGAGGCATGATGGAGGTAGATACAGTTATGCTTGGTGCAGAGAAAATATCCCTCTGTCATAATACTAGAAGCTGAATGTTGGAAGATTCGGGACACATAAAAAAAGTCCTTCATGCAGTGCATAGTCAAACTGTGGAACTCTCTCCCACAGGAGGCAGTAATGGCCACCAACCTAGATGGCTTTAAAAGAGGATGAGACAAATTTGTGGAGGAGGATAAGGCTATCAGTGGCTACTAGCTATGTTGTGCCTCCACTGCAGGAGACTGTACGCTTCTGAATTCCGGTTGCTGGAAACCTGTGCTGGAGATCTGTTTTCAGGTCCTGCTTGTAGGCTTCCCACTGTCGCATCTGGCTGGCCACTCCGAGAACAGGACAGAATAATAGTAGAGTTTGAAGGGACCATGAGGGTCATCTAGTCCAACCCCTTTCAATACAGGAATCCTTTGCCCAACGTGAGGCTCAAACCCACGACTCTGAGATTAAGAGCCTCATGCTCTACCGATGCTGAGCTAGATAAGCCCCCTTTGGCCTGATCCAGCAGCCATGATCTTCTGCTGTTCTACTTCCACTATCTGAGACAGTATACCTTTGGATACTACTTGCTGGGAATCACAGGTACGGATAATTGCTATTGCATTCAAGTCCAACTTCTAGACTGCATCCCACAAACAGAAGCCCACTGGGACAGCAGCTGGAATCTTATTTCACTCCCAGCAAGAAGAGGCATCCTCCAGCACACTTGAGGGCAGGTGCTTCATTTATGGTGGTGTTCTTCAACTTTGGGTCCCCAAGGTTGCACCACAAATCCCATCATTCCCAGCTTGGACAATGGTCAGGGATGATAGGTATTATACTCCAGCAGCATCCAGAGCACCCAAGGTTGAACGAATAATGCCTTCAAATAGAGGATTGCCCTCTATAGAGACACGTTGTCTTAAAGATGGTTTCCAGGCTTAATTCAAAATGATGGCCTTGACTTAAAAAGTCTGACGTAGTCCAGGGCTGATATATCTCAAGTCCCCTGTGTGAACCTTAAGTTCTCCCCAGAGTTTGAGATGAAATGTTAATGGGGTCTGGTACCTAAGATCAGCCTTGCCCAGCCTGGTGCCCTCCAGATGTTACAGGACTCCCATCACCCCCAGTCAGGATGGTGGGAGTTGTAGTCCAGCAATATATGGAAGGCCAAAGTTTGAAGAACACTGATTTAATGCATGGAAGATGGGCTCTGTGATGCAGCTGTGATTCCTGCATTCCAGGGGGCTGGACTAGATTCCCCATGGGTCCCTTCCAAAATCTACAATTCTGTGATTCTATGCTATACAGTTAAGCATGTTTAGCGCAAGTAGCTTCCTCCCAAAGCATCCTGGGAGCTGCTGTTTTCCCCTTGCAGAACTACAATTCCCAGCACCCTTAACAAACTACAGTTTTCAGGATTCTTCCAGTCGGTGTGGAGGTTGTGGATGTGACCGCACAGACCACTACCTATTTTCCCACTGAGCAGAATCGAAGGGGAGGGCAGAACAGGATAAACAACCGACCGGTTCCCACCTGCCCCCTCGCCTAGCTTTTACCACCCGAGGCAGCTGCCTAAGGGCCCCACAAAAATGCAGCATCAAAAAACCACAATCACCCGTTTAAAGAAAAATCCAGAAATGCAAGCAGATTTGTGAGCGAGGGTCTCGGCGCCTTCCCCGCGCCCCCTTTCTGGAGCCTCCGCTCTGGACTCACTTCTCTATAGCTTATTTCTCTCCCAAGCTCGCTTTGCAAGCCTGCCTGCCTGCCTCCCTCCCTCCCTCTCTCTGGGGGGAAAAAGGTCATTGCGCAAATGATTAGTCAGAGCTCAGTTGCTACAGCAACCAGCCGCTGTATCTGGGACAGGCAATGCATTGAGGACAACAGCGAGGTCGGCCATTAGTGGAGGCTGCTGGGATAGGAAGCCTTTGTATCGACTTCCAAGGGAGGCAGCAGGCGAGGAGGCGAGGAGGCAGTGGGAGAAGGAGGCAGCTCACAGCCCCTTGCACCACCGCGCAGAAACTCAGCTGGGCAACAGAGCTGGCAGACGATCTATCCTCTCTCTACCTCTTTTGCATTGTGTGCAAGTTTCTATTTTATATTTTCACTTACGTTTTGTTTTATTTCATCATAGGCATGATAAGATAGGTTGGATGGCCATCTGTCATGGGTGCTTTAGCTGAGATTCCTGCATTGCAGGGGGGTTGGACTAGATGACCCTTGGGTCCCTTCCAACTCTATGATTCTATGAGACTTTATGCAATCCCCCCCCCCTATCAAGAGCAACAGCACACATAAAGAGTGCAGGGGGCAGATGATGGGGAAGGGCTTGCTGCTCCCTGGTTAGAGCAGCAGCTTTGCATGCAGAAGGTACCAGGTTCAATCCCTGGCATTTCCATATCCCCTGCCTAAAATTCTAGAAATCTGCTGCCAGTCAGTGTAGACAGCACAGAGCTAGATGGGCCCCAATGGTCTGACTTGGAAAATGTAGCTCTGTGGTAGAGCTTTGCATGCTGAAGCTCTCAGGTTCAATCCCTGGCAGTGTCTCCAGGTAGGGCTTGGATTGGAACATCCCTTGCCTAAAATTCTAGAGAGCTGCTGCCAGTCAGTGTAGACAACACAGAGCTAGACAGACATGAACAGTCTGTCTCAGAAGACGGAATGTTCCTGTTTTTCATCCATTTATTCAGAATGTTGAGGACCTCAATCTTGCTGTATTTTTAGAACAGACATAGCTCAGTGGTGCAACAGTTGCTTTGCATGCAGAAGGTCCCAGATTTAATCCATGATTATATATCCAGGTAGGGCTGGGAATGTCCCCTGACTGAAACCCTGGGAGGGCTATTGCTGCCAGTCAGTGTAGACAAGACTGAGCTAGGAGGACCATGCTAAGAACTGCTTTTATGGGGTTGGGGGGCTCTTTAGACAATATAGTAATAGAATGCAGTTTACTAAATTCTTCTGAGAGTAGACCTGTTGGAATTCATGTAGGTAAGTTTATTGTGACCATGAATTTCAGTGGGTCAATTCTGAGCATGCTGTAGGCCCCATCTGCACAATTTGTTCAAAGCAGTATCATATCACTTTCAGCAGTCATAGCATCCCCCAAAGAATCCTGGGGCCTGTAGTTTGTTAAGGGTGCTTAGAGTTGTTAGGGGACCCATATTCCCCTCAAATAACTACAATTCCCAGATTACTTTTGTGGGAGGAAAAATATAAGGTCCCTGTGTGACTGACATATGTGTGGCAAATAATAAAATAATTCGCTGGGTGCTTGGATTCAAAATGCGGGGTATTACACACTCTCCAGCAGGAGAGAGTCCCCAGAAACAGAGTTTACTAAAAACGTCAAGCAGCACAGTGAAGTGTTAGGAATGTAGGCTGTTAAACCTTTAGCATATTGCATTTAGTCTGCTTGCAAAGTGCTCTCCTCTTTCTACCCCTCTTGCAATAAACAGAACATACACTGTGAAGTATGTTTAAAATGCTTTACTTACAAAAGGCTCCAAAGGTCAGATGCATACATTTATCCAAGCAGCAGCTAGGAGAATATAGGCAGAATACTCTTGGGTAGAAAATACAAAAAGGTAGCTTCAAACACATGCTCTAAGCTTGCAGCAAAGCTTAGACACATTTTCCTTGGTCAGTGTCTACAATATGGCATGGAGAGAGGAAGGGACCAGGAAGAGAAGGTTTCAGTTCCTCATCAGAGAAGAGGGTGTGTGATCTAGCTGAGTCTAGGGACATAACTTTGTGGTCTTAACCCCTTCATACACTAACAAGCACTCATGCATAGTTATGTCTGAATGCAATCTTCCACAAGTTTAATTAACAATCCCTCATCCCAGGAACCATGGGAATTTTTAGGTCTCTGTGGAGAATGGGGTTCTAATAACTCGTGGCACCCTTAAGAAACTATATTTCCAAGGATTCTTTGAGGGAAGTTAGGACTGTTCAAAGGGGTATGATACTGCTTTAGATGTATGGTGCAGATGAGGCCTATCACTGGAAGATTTCAAATTATTGTAATTTAAAATAATTGGACAAGTTCACAGAAAATAAGGATATCAATGGCTCCTAGTCACAATGACTATGCTCCGCCCCGATGATCATGAGAACGGTCATGGGAAGGTGGGGATGCGTGGCCCTCCAGTTGTTGATGCTCCCAGCTCCCATCAGTCTCTACCAGCATGGCCAATGTTCAAGGATGAAGGGAGTTGTCTTGTCAGAGCATCTACTTTGCATGCAGAAAGTGCCAGGTTCTAACCCTGGCATCTCTCTCGGTACATAGTTGAACTATGGAACTTTCTCCCGTGGGCGGCAGTGATGGCCACCAACTTGAATGGCTTTAAAAGATTAGACAAATTCATGGAAGATAAGGCTTTCAATGGCTGCTAACCATGATGGCTGACACTGAGATCCAGCGCTGAGGGCCTTCTGGCGGTTCCCTCACTGCGAGAAGCAAAGCTACAGGGAACCAGGCAGAGGGCCTTCTCGGTAGTGGCGCCTGCCCTGTGGAACCCCAGCAGAGGTTAAAGTGATAAACAACTATCCTATATTCAGAAAATACCTGAAGGCAGCCTTGTTTAGGGAAGTTTTTAACTTGTGATTTTGATGTATTTTAATATTTGTTGGAAGCCGCCCAGAGTGGCTGGGGAGACCCGGCCAGATGGGCGGGGTACAAATAAAAAAAAAATTATTATTATTATTATTTATGGCTGTGCTCTGTGTCCAAGGTCGGAGGCAGTAATGCTTCTAAATCCCAGTTGTTGGAAATCAAAGGAGGGGAAAGGGCTTCTTGTGATCAGGTCCTGCTTGTGGGTTTCCCAAAATGTGCACCTGGTTGGCCACTGAGAACAGGATGCTGGACTAGATTGGCCCCCATTGATCTAGCCTGATATTCTGTGTATATGTTCTTATAGTAAAAGCCACTCCTTTGGTGTTGGGGGGGGGCATCCAGCTCCTCCTGCCAAGTGAATGGAGTGGGCTTCTGCCCCAAAGTAACACACCTATAAACACTCCTATCTTTGCAGTTGCTGATTCCTCCCTGGTTCTTTATGTTGCAACACCAGATAACATTTCCCAAGGACTGCTGGCTGGCACTCTCCCTCTCTCTCTTTTGCAGAATGAACATCTTTTCCAAAGCAATTCCAGCGCTGGCCTCTCGATGCCTCACAGTGGACTGGTCCCACAAGATTTTGGCATATCTAAGGGAGAAAGGAAGTGCATGGAAAGAGGAAAGGAGGCAGTCAAGAGAATAGGAGGAAGTGACCTCACTGGGTTGGGCGCTGGGTGCGGAATATGAACACTCAGGTGTAAAGGGAAGCAGGACAGGATACAGACGGGGAGCAAAGGTGCTTTTCATGCCTGCGGTTTCCTTATTTGCAACAAGGAAGGGGCTAGTCTTATGGATGCCCATGCATGTAAAACGTCCTTCAGCTGTTTTGCCAATGGAGATGGACTTCTCAGCCCCTTCCTTTGTGCAGGGAATGGACAAATGGGATAACTTCCCTTTCTCCAATCTTCATTAAATAATATTCACATTAACTTAATTTTTTATCTTTAATTTATCTGTTATATTCATAATCACCCTATAATTGTAGGGTTTGAAGGGAAACCCCCCCTGGTTGTTGTTGTTGTTTTTTAGTTCAACCCCCTTTAATGCAAGAATCACAGCTAATGAACCCCTGACAGGTAGCCAGCCAACCTCTGTTTAAAAACCTCCAGTGAAGGAGGGTCCATCACCTTCTGAGGTCATCTGCTCCACTGTCTTACTCTGTCTTGCAGTTAGAAAGTTCTTCCTAACTTGTAAAGGTAAAGGTAAAGGGACCCCTGACCATTAGGTCCAGTCATGTCCGACTCTGGGGTTGCGGCGCTCATCTCGCTTTATTGGCCAAGGGAGCCGGCGTACAGCTTCCGGGTCATGTGGCCAGCATGACTAAGTCGCTTCTGGTGAACCAGAGCAGCGCACGGAAACGCCGTTTACCTTCCCACCAGAGCGGTTCCTATTTATCTACTTGCACTTGACGTGTTTTCAAACTGCTAGGTGGGCAGGAGTTGGGACCGAGCAACGGGAGCTCACCCCATCTCGGGGATTCGAACCGCCGACCTTCTGATCGGCAAGCCCTAGGCTCTGTGGTTTAACCCACAGCGCCACCTGGGTCCCTTGTCCTAATGTGTAGTAATCCCCTTTCTTGTCATTTGGATCCATTGGTTTGGGTCCTCCCCAACAAGCTTGCTCCATCTTCCATGGGACAGCCCTGCGGTTATTTGAAGATGGCTATCATATCTCGTCTCACTCTCCACTTCTCTAGGCTAAACACTCCCAACTCCCTCAACTGTTCCTCTCAAGGCTTAGTTTCCAGACCCTCAATCATCTTGGTCGCCCTCCTTTGCACACGTTCCAGCTTGTCAAAATCCTTTTAAAACTGTGAGGCCCAGAACTGGAGACACTACTTTTCCAGTTCTACAATATCATTTTTTAAGTGAGGCGACTAGAACCGTATATTGTATTGTCCCCTATTTTTTAATATTGCCAAACAGATCCATGCCCAAACACTAGACTTACTGAGATTTCTGGATGGGAAGAGTAGACAGTCATGCACCAAAATGCAGGGAACTTCAGGAACTGGCATACATTGAAAAGAGGTTGTGTTGTACAAAGGGCTAAGGAGACACAGTTCAATTCAGGTCACCTTTAAAAATGAACCAACCTAAGTCACACTCTCCAAAACAATACCCCAAATGAAACAGAGCCATCCACTTCTCCATATTCTGCAATGCAGTTTCCCAGTAAAGTGTATGGAAATGCAGTTACTGGCGGCAGAGTGTACTGTATATGGAAATACATAGGATAGGGGGGGGGGGGAACAGCATGTGAAAATGTATTTGGAAACTCCATTGTCAAAATGTGTATGTTGGGCAAAATTGGAATTATAATGGACAGGTGAGGCCTTGCTGATGGTGCCTCCACCAGGGGCTGCCTGGTTGGTGCTGACCTGTGACAGGGTCTCTTCAGTGGTGGCTCCACAGTTGCAGAATGCCTTCCCTAGTAAGGTGCACCTGCCTCCATCATTATTAACTTTCAGGAGTAATTTGAAAACAGTCCTATTTACCCCAGGAATTTGGTCGCCAAAGAATACTGTTCCTGGCAACCTTAAGATCATTGGATCATGATTTTAATTAATGTAGAATATTTTTAATTGTCATTCAAAATAAAAAATAAAAAAAATCCTTCCAGTAGCACCTTAGAGACCAACTAAGTTTGTTCTTGGTATGAGCTTTCGTGTGCATGAACACTTCTTCAGATACCTGAAGAAGTGTGCATGCACACGAAAGCTCATACCAAGAACAAACTTAGTTGGTCTCTAAGGTGTTACTGGAAGGAATTTATTTATTTTGTTTCGACTACGGCAGATCAACACGGCTACCTACCTGTAACTTTAATTGTCATTGTTTGCCACCCTTGGGGCGGAAGGGTGGGATATAATTACACTTGATCAATCAAACATGTATACTGAAGAACTTTGCACTTAAAATGCTGGTGCGTTTTCACGAGGGCTTATATAGGAAGCTCTATTGTACAGAGCTAGACCATGGGTCCATATAGCTTAGTACTGTCTACACAGACTAGCAGCAGCTCTCCCAAGATTTTAGGCAGGAGTCTCTCCCAGCCCTACCTGGAGATACTGTTGGGGATTGAGCCAGGGGTTTTCTGCTTGCAAGGCAGATGCTCTGTCACTGAGCTATGGTCATTTCCCAAAGGACCATGTTTGGTTTTAAATAAAAAAATGGCAAACCAATGAGGGAAATGTGCATAATGGAACCAAAGACTGGAAGAATGGCAAAACTGAAATGGACAGGTCCACTTGTTCCTCGCTGAGCACCTATTAAAGAGTTACAATTGGAACCGGCTCACTCTCCTCCCTCCCACAACCCTGGCAAATTCTTAGCCATCTCTCCCCCCCCCCCCCTCATTTTGCTCCTTCTTCCTGGGCTTTCTGCCATGCATGTCTGGAATACATTATGTACCTCGTGCTCACTCCCCCCACCCCAGCTTGTCAAGCTGACTTTCCTTCTATCTTCTCCTTGGAGTCTCTTCTCAAGGCTCAGAAAAGCTTTTCCTGAACCAGCAAAGCAACCCCCACTTTCCCACCAGCTTCTTCTCTGCTGCTAAGATTTGATCGCCTGTCTGAAGGTGAATGTGGTAGCAGTGGTAGAGAAATTAAGCAGGACACTTAGATCCTTCCTAACTCCAGATTTGATTTGATTTTTTTTTAAAGAAAAAATAAACTTCCTGCAAACGCTTACTTGGATTTTTCAGCCCTGTGGAATTATTAATCCTCCACTTTGTCTTGGGGAGGGAAAACACACACGCACACACACACACACACACACACACACACACACCATGTCTGAATCAGCCCCATTCAGATGCCTCATGTCTGAATGTGGTGGCCCAAATTTTAATTGGCCAAACACCTTTGCCCTGTTTGTCTTAAGTCTCCTGTTCCAAATGTTGGTGGGTCTGCTCCTGTGGATGTCAAGTGATTGAAATGAAATTTGGTGAGCCTATTCAGGTCACAGGAGGTCTTTTGGATTGGAAGATGTGCTCCCTTGAATCAAATCTATGCTCCCTGCCTTTGATGGAGAGAGGAGAAAAGTGAAACCAGCAACAGGACCCAGGTGTGGTCCCTGCCATGGGAGTCCTGAACTATCCAAGCACAATTAATCTTTTCAGTTTTTATATTCCTCACAACAGTTCTGCAAGGTAGATCAGTTGAACCCATTTCACAGATGAGAAAGCAAATGCCTCTTTGTGATGTTTTAAAGTCTTCATATGAACAATGGCTGGTTAAGATGCAGTCTGTGGGATCAGTCGTGAGTACAGTACTGTACCCTATTTCCTAGATATGTGCCTCTGGGAAATTCCATAAATACTGCATAGTGCAGGAGGGGATTTCCAGACTGGAGGGCCACATTCTGTCATTGGTGACCCTCCGGGGGCCACATGCCAGTGTTGGTTGGGGCCAGAGGCAAAGTGGGCAGAATATTGGATGTGGCTTGCTCCTTTTGCATGAAGGGTTACGAGCCAGCCATGCAAAAACCAGAGCCACTTTGAGAGAAATAGGGGGAAGGGGTGCATTCTCTCCACATTCGCTGCTTCTCCAATATCCTATCTCTTGTAGTTCCTGCTCCCCCACTTCTAAACTTGTGCTTGGAGACACATTTTTTAGGAAAGCTACTTCAAGATAGGGCAATTCCTGCCTATCCTTTCTCCATTCCCCATCTTTCCCAGTTCTTGCTCCCCCACTTCTAAAACGTGTTTATTTACACATTTGGAACCCCTGGAGAGAAAGCCACTTGGAGAAAAATGCTTGAGAGAGGGCAGTTTTAAGGTAGGAGGAAGGGGTCCACAACCCTTTCTCCACCTGTCATGTCTCCACCCCACCCATATTTTCCTGGTCCTGTCCCCCATTTTCATGTATGTTTAAATACACACTTTGAACCCCTTTAGCTCAACCCACTTCAGGAGAACAGCTTTCAGGGAGGTCAACTGTGGATGTAGGGGGAATGGGTGCAGAACACTTTCCCCCACCCTTCCCTTCTCCATTTCTTCATCTCTTCCACTTCCTGCTCTCCCACTCCTAAACTTGGGTTTAAATACACATTTAGAACCTCTTCAGAGGTAACAGATGCTTTGGGGAAGGGGTGATGCGGAGCGAGTCCACAGCAGGGAGGGAAACGGGTTAAACACTCCCCCCTCTCCTATGTCATTTGCTGTTTAAGAGTCCTTTACCAATCCTATTTATTACAGGGGGGGGGGAGAGCAGCAAGGTCACTTAGGTTGCAAACCTACCCCCGCACTTTCCTGCAAATAAAGCTTCATTGTTTACTTCTGAGTAGACCATGATCAAACCAGTTGGGAGCTTCAGAGCCAAGCAAGAATTTGAGAACCTGGAGTCTCCGATCCAATGAAATCCAACACTCTTCTTTGAGTCCCCCCCCCCGTCTCCCTCTTTCCTCTCTCCTCTGCTCCAGAAAAGTGAAAAGTCATTCCTCCAGAAGTAGGAGTCTTGCATGAAACACCCCCCCAATAGTGGTAATGGGGAGAGGATTAGTCCACTTTGGAAAATGAATGAAAAGTCAACTGTTGATTCCCCCCCCCCAAATATTCTGGATCTCTTTCGCAAACTTGAGTTGTGTGATAACCCCCCTTCCTTCCTGTATGGAGTTGGCGGGAGGGGTGTCTCTCTGTGTGTGTGGGGGGGTGTTGGCTCAGCGCCCTTCATTGTCTTTGCAAAACAACACCCCCATTTTATTTCCTTTCTCTCCCTATTCCCAGGGCTTGCATGCACTTTCTGCATCTCCCCCTCCCTCCAACACACACCTATTTTTCTGTGGCCCCCCCCGACAGCGCCTTCAATAATTAATCGCCTGGATAAATAATAGATGCCGTGTTTGCTTGGGTGTTTTCTATTCCACCCCCCCCCCCGTTTCTCCACCCGCTATTTATTTAGGCTTGCAAGCCCTTCCAGCGGAGCCAACCCCGTTACAAAGCAACAAACCCTTTACTTCCGAGTAGACTCACTTCGCTTGCTTACACACACACACACACACACACTGCATGCAGACAGACGCATATATAATATTCTCCTTTGCAGCCTCCTTCATTAAGGGTAGCAATGGTATTTTATTTTTGCAGGGGTAGGGGGAGGTTTAAGGAGGGCGGGGGGTGGAGGGAGAAGGAAAAGTGCAGCTGAAAAGCATTCCGGGGAGATAAAGGGCTGGTTTGATGTGCGTTCATGTGGAGGAGCCTTTTCTCCCCTCCCTCCCGCTTCTCTTCTTCCCCTTCCCGGAGAGAAGGTTGGCGCCAGTAGTCTGGAACTAGGCTGACAAGCTTTTGAGTTATAGAAAAAACGGAGGAGGGGGGGGGGAGTGGAAGGAGACGGAGGACGAGAAGGGGGAGAGAGGCAGGCAGGCAGCTGGTGTGTGGATTACTTCAAGGGAGAGAGCAGGAATAAACACAAACACACTCGCGGAGCTGGGGACGCGAAGGGAGAGGTCAGGATTCGAACCGGCCGAGGAGAGGGATTTATGCAGGGTTTTTTTATAAAAAAACAAAACAAAAAAACAACTAGGGCTATCAATGGCTACTAACCATGATAGCTAGGCTGCGCCTCCAAGGTTAAAGGCAACAATTCTTCCGAATAACAATTGCTGTAAGCCACAAGAGGGGAGAGTTGTTATGCGCAGGTCCTGCTTAAGTTGTTATTATTTATTGAATTTATATACCGCCCTATACCTGGAGGTCTCAGGGCGGTTCACAGTGCAAATGAACCGCAGGCATCAGTTTCTGCAGGCATCAGATTGGCCGCTATGATAACAGGATCCTAGACTAGATGGGCCACTGGCCTGATCCAGCTACGTTCTTCGGGTTTGGGGAAGGGGGCGTGGCTTAGTGGGAAGAGTATCTGCATACAGATGGTCCCAGGTTCAGCACCCCAAGCAGGGCTGGGAGAGAGACCCACTTCAAAACCCTGGAGAGCTGCTGCCTCTCAGTGCAGATAATACTGCGCTAGGTGGACTGTTTATTTACTTTAGTCACCCCTTTATTTTGAACCATGGGGTCTGGAACCTTATATTATTTTGGAGGAAGGTCCATTCATTTCTGTAGATTGCATTCAGCTACAGTACATCCTCCTCACAGTAGACCTATTTAAATAAATGGGTCTAAAGTAGTCATGGCCATTAACTTCAATGGGTCACCTCTAGAATTGAATACCGCCTTATGATCTTTCCAGGCTGGGGCTTATTATGGGGTCAGTGCACATAAATTATTCACCACCCTGTACTTTGTCTACCCCACTCCTCTCTGTTAACCCAGATTTAAACTTTCCTGATGGGGGAATCCAACAAATGAAAGAACACCAGCACGACCACCATGTTTTTCACAGAGCAGACCCAATGAAAGTAGCATATGTAACTCAGTCAAGCCCATTAACTTCAGTGGTTCTACTCTGAGACTGTGTACACTCCCTTTAAAGCATGCTCAAAGAATACCCCTCCCTTGAATCCTGGGAACTGCAGTTTGTTGAGGGTGCTGGAATGGTAGCTCTCTCTTGAGGTGCAAACTGCAGTCCCCAGGATTTGGGGGGGGGGCAGGAATGTGCTTTAAAGGTAAGATGTCTATGCAGCTTGTATGAACCCCCAAAACGGCATCCTACAACTCGTTTGCAAGATTGTGACGACCTATTTTTAAACAATAGCCACAACCACCCCTAGTCTGCAAGCACCTTTGGATTGGCTCCATGGGATTTTGGGGGGGGGGGGTGAATCAAAATACTGAAAGCGAGGAGAGCAGGCGAGTTTCTCACAAAACAAATTAGAGTAAGAATATGGCCTATGTATTTTGCCTCATATCTCAGCTTCTATAAATCCTATTAAGTCTCTCTCTCTGTATATATGAAATATGGGGCTGGGGGTTCATTGCAGGTGTGGAAAATGCTCCCTTTGCCCTACCTTGTCCTGAGGCCTATATATTCCTCTTGGTTAGACACACTTTGGTTTGAACCCTCAGCTGTGATATTTTTTAGACCCATTTACTGGGGAGGACGCAGTGGGCTTATCTGGGTGCCCACAGGAATTTTTCCAGGGATGGGGTGGAGTGGTTAGAGTGCTGGATATCAGAATTCAAACCCCCACTAGGCCATGAAGCTCACTAGGTGAGACCTTGGGCAGAGCCATAGCTAGGTGATCTTGCGCCCCTGGCAGAACCGTCCAGATTGTTCCCCCTAGCTACAGACTAATTAGCTGTTCTTTCTGCCTCCCCTCCACCCATTCAATTCACCCTCTATTTAAAACAATTTCTTATGAGGCAATAATCGATATTTATATTTATGGACATATTTTTAGCTGATTTTGTGCCCCCAATCACCTGCGCCCCTGGCTGGAGCCCACCTTGCCACCCCCTAGCTACGGCCCTGACCTTCAGCCTTTTTTCATGCTAACCTACTGCACAGGGTGATTGTGGGAATTAAATGAGGGTGATAACCACATATGCCACAATGAGTGCCTTGGGAGAAAAAGAAGGGATATACATTCTGCTAATAAAATAAAACAAGACATAAATTAAATAATAAATAAATGTAAACTACGGAAAGAGCTAATTTCTCTCAAAACAAATGAGATTACTTCCTGCACATTTTGCCTCATATCTCAGCTTCTACAAATGCTAGAAACTTGACTCTTTAAAAAAGGAGGGAGGGAGCTGGGGTTTATGATTTATTTGGGGGGGGGACTGCTCCCTCCCGCCCTCTCCTGGAAACTCACACATGTGTGTTTGTGGAGGGGGGGTGAGCCACGTTGGGGTGTGTGGATGAACATTTTCAGAAGAGCCATGAAATTTTTCAAAAGCGAAAGAAACAAAGTTGTGTGCTTTTCTGTCCTCCTTAAAACACACACACACACACACACACACACACACACACACACACACACACACACAGAGAGAGAGAGAGAGAGAGAGAGAGAGAGAGAGAGAGAGAGAGAGAGAGAGAGAGAGAGAGAGCCTGAGGTTGCAGGCTTGGAAAAGAGCTGGCTTCACAGGGACTCTTGGCTGAGGTTCAGCCCAGCCATCCCGGGAGGACATTCCTTTCCACTGAACACGGCTGTTCCCCTCTCCCTGCCTCTTCCCTCCCTCGCAGAAAACCTTCCCAAACTGAGCAGGCTTGGCTCCCTCCATCGCAGTCCAGCTGCTTGCCTCCCACACCTCCAGAAGCTAGCCCTGGCTTCATCTGCAGAACAGTCCACTAGATTTAAAAGCCCTGCTTGGCTTCTGGGCAAGAAGTGGTTGAGTCCCTTTGCACTGGGGCTCTAGAAGGGACTGTACCACTTGGAGCTTGCTGGAGGAAGGTTCACCTTTATAAAAACACGCCACCCCGGCAATTCATTTTTATTTATTTCACAAAATTTATATACCGCTTGATGGTAGAAAACAAACAATAATCTTTTGAAAGCTAGTTTGGTGTGGTGGTTAGAGCACCAGGCTCATAGTTGTCAACCCTCCCTTTTTTTGGCGGGAAACCCCCTTATTCCAATGCCGTTTCCCGCTGCTATCCCGGATTGTTGATATCCCTTAAATTTCCCGGATTTCAAAGGAAGCAGCTCCTCTCCCTCCCTGCCGGCGCTCCAGAGGCTGCGCGCGAACGGGTGAGCGAAAGAGCGAGCGCATAGACGGCAGGCAGGCTGGCTGTCTGGTTGGGCGTGAGGGTCTGGCTGCACAAGGCATGCAAGCTCCGCCCCAGTCTGTCTCAGACTCCTTATTGGCAGCCGAGCAACGCAGCTGAGGAGCCTCCCTGGCCGGCAGGGAGGGAGAGGAGCTGCTTCCTTTGAAATCTGGGAAATTTAAGGGATATCAACAATCCGGGATAGCTGCGGGAAATGGCATTGGAATAAGGGAGTTACCCACAAAAAAAGGGAGGGTTGACAGCTATGAGTTGGAGCCCAAAAATATCTGGAGGCCAGGTATCTGAAGGATAGCTACCCGTCACCTAGATGCTTAGTTGGGATAAACCCCATTGGGCTTTCTTCTAAGAAACCATGCATGGGATTGTATTGAGGTGGCAAACTGGCCAAAAGGGGGCATTATTTATTCCCTTCTTCAGCCAAAGGTTTCCAGAGCACTTACAGATCAGGAGAAAGAACAAACATGCCATCTTAAAAGACACAGCACAAAGGGAAAAGATATTTAGGAGGGAGGAGGAACTAAGCAAACTCGGACACAAGTTATTAGTTACAGGTTCTTCTAATGGCCAACAGGGGTGAGGAAGTTTAAGGAGAGGAGGCACCTTTCAGCTGCTCTGAAAGGGACAACAATATGCATTTTTCTCTTCCTTGCTTTGCTGTAGCCTCATGAAACGGATGGCAAACATTCATCTGAACAGATTTTGGAAGGGTGCAAGCACACAGACAGCTTCAGCTTTATGGGAACATCATGCAACTTCCCTCTCCCAGTCTTGGGTTGCCAAACTTCCTAGACCCCTGTGGGCGCATCTGAGTTTTGGACTGAGAGCCAGGGGTGCCACCCCTTGTGGTCCTCTCTTCTGATCAGCCACAATGAGAGAAAAATTATTTACCTTTGCTTGATTGTAGTAAAGCCTCTAAGCACATTACGATAAATATTAAAATTATCTATCAGAAGTGGTTAAAAATAATTTAGACATTTAGAAATAATTAAAACCAAAAAGATTAAAACTTGTCAACATCTTTCAGCTTGGCAGCACCTATACTTTGGAACTCCCTGCCTATTGATATTAGGCAGGTGCCTTCACAGTACTCTTTTCAGCACCTGCTAAGAACATTTTTGTTTAGGCAAACCTGCCAAGGTGCTTAGAAAGTTGATGTGAGTTTTAATCTGCTTCTAGTCTCTTGCTACTTTAACTTTTTGAATTAAAAAAGTTATGGTTGTTCATTTTCCTTATTCATAATTTTATTGCTTTATGTTTTTTGCAAGCCGCTTTGAGGGTTTTGGTTTTTGGAAATAACACCAACAGTGAGTGCACCTGCCTAATGGCAACAAGCACTGAATTTCAAAGAATAGGTGCCGCCGGATCAAAATTTCCCCTCTTTCTCTCTCCAGGTTAATTTCAGCTCAGTCCACCTGGAAGTATGATCTGCGGGTGGCTGGTTCAAGACATGTTGGTACTCAAGGCAGAAAATCCAAATGGCAGTTTCCTCCTTGCACAGAAATTAACAGGTGGTATGATCCACCAGGAAGTTACCCTGCACAGCAAGTGTGATGAAGCAGAGATAGGCAGGAATGATGGACTGCCACTTATTTTGCAACGGGTACCATGCTATCTCTGTATCCCCACTGCCGCTTTTATTTTTTATCCTTACCTGAAGCTTTGTTGCCCATCAAAAGAATCAGGCACAGCATAAGGCAGGATGGGGTCAGGTTATGAAGAGGGGGCCCAGGGGCAGTGTGTGAGAGGACCACCAAATATGCCAGTTTTGCTTCTCATTTTTCCTTTCTTAAATTCTGTTCTCCACATTTCCATGTCAGTTTGCAATTTCTCTCTTGTGAATTTTTTTCAGCATTTCAGTGTGAATTTCTCCTAATATAAACATCTTTGTATGGCGTTTTTGCCTAATAGACACATTTCCCCCTCAATGCCGATTTTCCATAAGAAGAACATAAGAAGAGCCCTTCTGAATCAGGCCAAAGGCCCATCTAGCCCAGCATCCTGTTCTCACAGTGGCCAGTCAGAAGCATCTTCTGGGACCTCCGGGTTTTTTGTGGAGAGGAATGGCGGCACCCGGCGCTTCGTCCTGCTAAAAGGTTGCCTACCCCTGTGCTAAAGACAAGCACTTTGGGGGTCGATGAGTGATGAGGGGAGGTTGCCAGGACTAGGTACCCCCTTAAAAAGCCCTGCAGAAGAGCAGGGCTTCGAAGGGGTCCAGCGGAATCCATTCTTTCCTCCTGCCGGGACCCATCTCTCGCAACTGCTTTGGCAACACTTCTGAATACAATTTGCTGGAAACCACAGGAACGGAGAGTTGCTCTTGTGCTCAAATCCTGCTAGTGGATTTCCCTTTGGGGCATCTGGTTGGCCACTGTGAAAAGAGGATTCTGCACTAGATGGACTAGTGGTTCTTACATTATTACAAGCGAATTTCTCCCATCTATTCCATCCCCCTGTTTCCCCCATGGTCCCGTCTGCTTTCTGTCTTCTTCCTTCTGGATTCCAGTTCAGCTAGGAGAATTTCTTAAAATGATTTCCAGAATTAGGGCACGGGCGTTCTGCCTCATCTTTCCGTTCCATCTGTTCATTTGCATCTTTTTTTTCTTTCTTTTTTAAATCCTCTGGGTTACCAAAGCATGCGTGTGCATTGATACCACACTGGAAGGGGGAAAGGAAGGCGGTCTTGATGTGATTTTATTGCACACAGGGCTGCTTTCAGACTCTTTCCTGCCTTTGTTTTTATAGGGTTTCAGCAAGGCATGCCTGGTCTCCTGCATGTTGGTAAAGAGCATGAGTAAAAGAGGCAGAGGGAAGGGACTCTAACCTGTACAGTACTATGTACAAGATTCAGAATATTTGAAAACGAAATAACATAGATTACCTAATGCAGGGCTGGGTAGACATCAGGTGTGCAGGATTCCCTGTTATGATGTCCACATCATAAAACACATATAAATCACATGGATCCCATCCACCCCGCAAAAATGAATATTGGGAACTGTAGTTTACCACTCCCACAGTGCTACAATTCCCAGCACCCTTAACAGACTACAGGATTCTTTGAGGGAAACTTTATTTATTTTCTTATTTATTTCATAAAATTTATAGACTGTTTTGTTGTTTTTTAAGCATCCTCAAAGCAGTTTACAAAAAATATATAGCAATAAAAGTATCAATATGAAAAATTTTAAACAACGATTTAATACTTTCAAAAAGTTAAAATAACAGTAGGTTAAAAACAGACTGAAACTCATATCAGCTTTGTAAACATCTGGGCAGGCTTGCCTAAACAGGTGCTGAAAAGAGTATAGTGAAGGCACTTGCCTGGTGTCAACAGGCAGGGAGTTCCAAAGTGTAGGAGCTGCCACACCAAAATATCAATTTCTGACAAATTTAGAACTCCAAAGCTGGGGTTTGAAGTTTCACATTTTCCTTATCATAAACGAGTGACAAAGAACAGCCCTGGGCTCATTTGGGAGGAAGGGCGGGATGGCTGTAGCTCAGTGGTAGAACACCTGCTTTGCATGCAGAAGGTCCCATGTTTAATCCCAGATGACATCTCCATTTAAGTCTGGGAGAATACCCTGTCTGAATGTCCAGAGAGCTGTTGCCAGTCAGAGTAGACAATATTGAGCTAGATAGACAAATGTCTGATTCAGCAAAGGGCAGCTCCTTATTTAAATCATGCTTTTATTTAGAAACCATGAGGACTAGAATCTTATTTTGTTTTGGAGGAGGGGCCATAGTTCTGTCTCTGAAACCCTGGAGAACCACTGTCAGTCAGTGTAGACAATTGTAAGCTAGATGGACCAGTGGTCTGACTCAGGATAATGTGACTTCCTCTGTTTCTATTTAATACAGTATTTTATTCAGGAACATGAGGACTAGAATGTCAGTTGTAGAGCATCTGTCTTGCATGACGAAGGTCCAGGGTTCCATCCCCAGTGACATCTCCCAAGAAGGGCAGGTCTGAAACCCTGGAGAGCTGCTGGCAGCCAGTATGAACAATACCAAGCTGACATCACAGTTTAAGAAGTATATTGACAAGCTGGAATGTGTGCAGCCAAGATGACAAAGGGTCTGGAAACCAAGCCTTATGAGGAATGGTAGAAGGATTTGGACCTGTTTAGCCAAGAAAAGAGAAGGCTTAGAGGTGCCATCAGGACCATCTTCAAATAACTGAAGGGCTCCCACGTGGAAGATGGAGCCAGCTTGTTTTCTGCTGCTCCAGAGGGTAGGACCAAAACCAATGGATTCAAATGACAGGAAAGGAGATTCTGACTAAACTGTAAGTGCCATTTGACCGTTGACCCCCAGAAAGTGGCAGGCTCTGCTTCATTGGAGGGGTTATTGGTATGTTCTTTTTCTTACTTTTAATGTATTTTGTGCTTTTTATTATCTTGTATTTTTATGTTTTGAACCATCCTGGAATCTTATGGATGAAGGGCAGTATACAAATTTAATAAATAATAAATAAAAGTAAGTAGAGGTTGGATAGCCATCTGTCATGGATCTTTTAGCTATGATTCCTGCATCGCAGGAGGTTGGACAGGATGACCCTTGAGGTCCTTTCCCACTCTACAATTCTATGATTTTATGTGTCAGGGAATCAGTGCAGATAGAATAGCAGTCTGAGCTGATACACAACACCTCCCTGTTCCCCGGAAACTAAACTACCACAAGCAGCTTCCCCTTGAACTGCCCACCATCACTGCACTTCTCCTGTAAAGCATGTCCTCAGGGGAACCGTAGATTGAATCCAGCGCTCTCTATTCATAGGAGCTTGGAGATTCTCCACGCAGGGCCTCTGTGGCAGATGAGCGAGGGGTTGCTTGCCACACAGATTGTTGCAATCGGATTCCCCTGGTGGTGGGTCGGTAATTTTGAAGAACTCTGCTCTGACACATCGCAGGAAAGTGTTGAGGTCTCCCAGCACAGCCTCTCCTGGCTCAAAGGCCAGCTTTCACGTAGGGCTGTTCTGTTTTGTTTTAGAGGAAGGTGGCAACAATCTCTCTTCCTCGCACCAGCTCACCATTTGTCTGACTACAGACATCAAAACATTTAAACAAAAGGCTGGTCCGCTCCAAGAAGAGACCAGGCAGCATTCGTTTCACCAAGACTTGACGTGGAATCAATTCTTCTCAAAAAAATTGCCATGATAGGTCCTGCCATGTTTCCATTGAAAGCATGGAAGTAGCCCTGTGGTTTAAATTTCCAGAGTTGACAACTGTGCTGGTCTGTTACAATGCAAAGAAGCTTGAAAATTACTATGTTCATTGGGGCATAAGTCAATTTCCTCTTTCTTGGAAAAAGTTTTGCTTAGTTCAATAGTAGGGTATCTACTCTGCATGCAGAAGGTCCCAGGTTCAACCTGTAGGGCAGGGAATATCCCCTACTCAAAACCCCCTAGAAATCTGCTGTTAGTTCATGTAGGACCACTAGTCTGACTCTGCAGTATACAGCAGCTTCCCATGTTCTTGTTTAAATCGGCCTTAAATTCAGAACAAAGAGGACTGGAATCTTACTTCATTCATAGGGGAAGGGTTGTAGCTCCTTAGCAGAGTGTCGCCTGCCTTGCATGTGGAATGTGAATTCTTTATTAGTTGCCTGGTCTTTATGTCCTGCACAGCCAGAAACATGCCAAAGCAGTTTTCACATTTTGCACTTACCACTTGAGGAGAGGATTCTTTAATACCCACCTTCAGTTATTGTGTGGTAGCATTTGCAGAAATGCCAGGGAGTACCTGATCTCAGATGAACCCATGTCAGGAAAGAAGCCTCCTGGTTGCTAGGGGGAAAGGGCAAACTACAGAGGTTCCAAAGACTACTAGAAAATAAGACAGAAGCACACTGAAGAGGAGGAGAGAAAGAAGCACTTTAGAACTCCTGGATTCCTATTGCCTGATGTGCAAATTACTCACTTATTAATCACAGCTCATTGGCGAATAACTGTGACACATGGAAGCAGGTCGGCTCATTTCACAAAAGTCACTTAGGAGCATAGTGTTGGTTTTTTGTTTTGTATTTGGTTTAAAAGTAGAAAATACTTTGGTAAAATAAAAAGGAGTGTTACCTGGATTCCTAGATCCAGTTTTAGGGCAAGTACTCTATGGTCAGAGAGCCCCAGCTGAGATTTAAAATTGCAAAATATGCAGCAAAGTAAAACGTGGAAATATAGGCTGTTAGACCTTTAAAATATCCGCTTCTAAGTTGCTTCCAAAGTTCCCCACTTCCCTTAGCATAGAAAAAGACCACACATTTGGTTTAAAATGGTTTACTTAAAAAAACTTCAAAGGTCATGTGCTTTTCCATACAGCAGCAAGAAAAGTCAAGCAGCATAACGTAGGTTCTTCCAAAATGATAAAATCAGGGGCGTTGACTTGCCCCCCACATTGCAGGGGTGCATCATATGATGCGTCATGTTACACGTCATGTGATTCGTTCCCTCCCCACCTAGCGCATGAGCACTCACACGCCAAGCTGGGATACGTGGGCGTGCTGCTGCCGTGATGCTGGCGCTTGCATGCTGGGTGGGGAATGGAGAACATGCAGCTGGGCTCCGTGTTTGGTCTCCTCCTCCCCATGTGACATTGGGCGGAGAGGAGGAGGCAGAGTGGGCCACAGGATTTGGGGAGAGCCCAGCCCCCATCCTGAAAAATGGGGGAGGGAGGCTGAAGACCCCTCAGTCCCCACCACTTGGCACACCTGGATAAAATGTTTCTAAATTATTTCTATAGAAACACAAAGATGGCTTGCTTAAGCCACACGGTGTAACTTTGGAGCATGCAGCTTACACCTCACATGGTAGAAGTGAGAGAAAAAGGTTTGGTAACCCTTCCTCCCAAGGTAAGAGGGAGAGACCTAGCAAATTCCGTCAGGACAGCTTACTCTATGGTCTTAACCCCTTCGTGCATTAGAGTTAAGCATATTGGTTATATGAAGCTGGATATCCTACCAATACTGGCACATTCTGAATCATCATTGAATTGTAGAATTGGAAGTGACCCTGAAGATAATCTAGTCCAACTCCCTGCAATGCAGGAATCACAACTAAAGAATCCCTGACAGGTGGCCATCCAACCTCTGCTTAAAAACCTCCAACGAAGGAGAGCCCACCACCTTCTGAGGGAGTTCATTGTCAAACAGCTCTTTCCATCAGAATCCATTGGTTCAGGTCCTGCCCTCTGGAGCAGCAGAAAACAAGCTTGCTCCCTCTTCCATGTGCCCTTCATTTATTTGAAGATGACTTGCCATATCACCTCTCGGTCTTCTCTTCTCCAGGCTAAAGATATCCAGCTCCTTCAACCATTCCTCACAAGGCTTGATTTCCAGTCCCTTTATCATCTTGGTCATCCTCCTCTGAACGTGTTCCAGCCTGTCAGAACTGCTGTAGTCTGACCAAGGCAGAATAGAGCAGTACTATGACTTCCCTTGAGTTGCTTCCTAGTTTTCTTTTTTGGGGCTTGGTGGGTTTAAGAGACTTTCTTAAAAAAGAAAGAAAAACCTTCTGCCTGGGTGCACAAATTGAATGCCTTAATGGGTGCAGGGTTGGTGACCCCTGAATAAACCTTCTAATATATATATATAATATATAATATATTATATATATATATATAATATATATATATATAGTAAGAATCCTGGAATAAGACTCATCCACTTGTTCTTGTTGATCATCAAATTTCTTGGTAAAACTGACATAAAGAATTAAAAGTCAGTCATAAACCCCACAAAACCTAAATCTCAAACCATATTAATCTATACAGCAAACAGAGAGAGCTGAGTCCAACTAAATTCTACACAGAGTAGATCCATTGAATTAATGACAATTCTCAATGCGGCTTAACAATCAATCCCAGGAAACTCTGAGGGGAATGAAGTGTGGGGTGGGTGGGTGTCTCCTAACAACTTTCAGCATCCTTGACAAACCACACTTCCCAGAATTCTACTACAGATGAGGCGGTGATGGCCACCAACTTGGACGGTTTTAAAAGAGGATTGGACAAATTTGTGGCTACTGATGGCTACTAGCCACAAGGGCTATGCTCTGCCTCCACTATGGAAGCAATTAATAATTCTGAATACCGGTTACTGGAAACTTTGGGTTTGGGTCCTTCCTGTGGGCTTCTCATTGGGGCATCTGGTTGGCCACTATGAGAAGAGAATGCTGAACTAGATGGGCCACTGGACTGATCCAGCAGGCCTCAGCTCACGTTCGTAATAAAACAGATGTTTGGAGTGGGCAAAATCTTGTGACACCTTGTGGCCTAGCCACAACCAGTCTGTTATCCTTAGAATACTCACAGTGCTCTTCTTTGATGAAACCAGAGACACTTGCAGCACCTTTACAGTCAAAGCAATGCTGCTGGTCCTTGCTGGGAGAGCGCTGGCTCAGTGTGAAGGCACAAACAGCCTTAGCACATGATTTGCTAATGCTCACTCCTAGGTCCTGGAGAACAAGAGCAAGAATGAAGGGAGGGTTGGTGGGGGAACCCTCTCCACCCCGCAGCCTGCCTCACCTTTTCATATTCTAATGGCCCTCTGCATTTGCCTCCCCCCACCCCTGATTTGTGAGCTCTCTCTGAGACTCCTGCTGGGAAATCTCTCCATCAGAGGCACACGCCATCCGCCATCCCTCGGTAAATTACACTGAGATATAATGAAGGAGGAGAAATCAGTGACTTGGTGACGGGGACTCCCCGGGGGACCTTAATTCAAATATTTGCAGAGCTGCTTTCATGGGGGGGCATAAGGGGGGAAGAGTGGGGGTGTGTGCCTCCTTGCAGGCCTCACGCAGGTGCTCAGCAGAGGGGGAAAACAGAGGGCATGGTGGAGGGGATGGAGAGACATCACAACTCCACAGCAGTGCCTGTGGTACCAACTCCCCCTTGAATCTGGCCTGACTCTCTAGCCCAGGGTGGTCCAACATACCAAGTGGGCTGCAAGAGTACTTTGACATAGAATCTGCGGGCCGCACATTGCCTCGTGGTAGCACGGGGGAGCAAGGCCAAAATTTAAAGCCTCAGTAGCCCTCACGCTGCCTTCCCAAAACTAACTAAGCAAGGCACTGGGCTTGGGGAAGGAGGCACGAGGCTCTGGCAGGGTCCCGGAGCGCTCCCACCTTCTTCCCAAAGTTGGGAAAGTGCTCACTAGGCCTTGGGAAGGAGGAAGGAAGACTCCAGGACCCTGTCTGAGCCCTCATGCTTCCTTCCCAAAGCCCAGTGCCTTGCTTATCTGGCTTGGGGAAGGCAGCATGAGGGCTGCAGGGGGCATCAAATGTTGCCGAGTGCCACCAAAAAAGGCCTTGTTGGTCACATGTGGCCCTTGGGCTGCATGTTGCAACACCCTGCTCTACCCATTACACCACACTGTTCCTTGAGTCCCTGTCAGGAAAAATGGTGGGGTATAAATATACCGGTAGTAGTAGTAGTAGTAGTAGTAGTAGTAATAGATAAGCTAGCTTTAAAAAAGAAGAAACTTGCAGGGAAGGTTTGAAATACACGATCCATGCATGTGTGCAGTCTGGTGGCTCAATCTGTAATAATTCATCTGGCAGCTACAAAGAAAAATAAATAAAATGCCCCCAAAGTGTTAGGAACGTCCGTTTTCTCAAACAACGAAAGCTGAGACGATCAGGCTGCCATGTTTCAAACTAGATCTCCAATCCTGCTTGGTGCAGGGATTAAAAAAAAGATGCTAATGATGCAACAGTTCCATGCTTGCAAAGTCTTTCTCTCTCCTGATTTCGTGTCTGTTTTGTCTTCAGCATCCCCCTTCTTCTGAAACCACGCCAGGGATAGCATCTGAATGCAGCTTTGTGAAACCGCCGGAGCCTGGGGCTCAGGTGCCCTGTGCTTTCGGTGCAGCTGCTTGTGGTAACACTGCATTGGGCAAGACGTGCTGTTGCCATGCCGATGGGGGCACTGCCGTGCATCTGCTGCTCACCAGCGCAAGGGCCTGGGCAGGCATTGGCAGCAGGGGGTGGGATACATATATCCAGCAGGCACTTTGGGTAGGAGGTGAGAGGTTGTTTGCAGCCACAAGGGCAGACAGTGTGGTTTCTTTGGGGATGGGCTTCTAAAGGGACCCTGAAAAGACAGGAAGACAAAAGTAACAAGGAGGAAGACAAATGCACATTCATACCAAACATTTAAAGCAGTATCATACCATTTTAAAAAGCACAGCTACCCCCCTCCCCAATCTAGAAGCTGTGGCTGTTAAAAGTCCTGAGACTTTTTGGGAGATCCCAGTTCCCCTTCCAGGGCTCCAGTTCCCAGAGTGAGGGAGGACGATAGCTCAGTGGCAGGGTGCCTGCCTTGCACGCAGAAGGTCTGAGGTTCAATCCCTGGCATCTCCAGGTACAGTTGGGAGAGACTTCCAGCTTGAAATCCTAGAGAGTTGCTGCCAGTCAGTATAGACAGTACTGGGCTAGATTGACCAATGGTCTTATTTGGTATAAGGCAGCTTCCTACATTCCTAATCAATCCCTCTTCCCAGAGAACACTGGGAATTAGCAAAATAAGGGGTCTCCCATCAAGTCTCAGCACCTTTAGCAAACTACAGCTCCCAGGATTCTTTGTAGGAAGGCATTACTGTCACAGTGCTTTAAATGGATGGTGTTAATGTGGCCTCTTTTTCATTAGGGACTGTACCAACCCCACTTTGTATTCTTATAGAGAATACAATACATGGTAATTTGGGGCCTGATACATCACTTTGGAGCAGCCCTGATCCAACATGGGATGATCTGGGGCTGAGCCAACCTGATATGGGTCCCAAATTGACCTGGAAGCATTGTAAAGTCATGCAGATGGAGGGAAAAAAATGGCTGCCTGCTACCTTAGGCCGCCTTGCATGTCTTCTTCCCAGCCATCCTTCTCTGGCAGTTGGCCCCTTTTTGTCAGCCCTGGATTGATCCAGTTCATCCCAACCCAACTAGGGGCAATCCAGGGCTGCTTTAATCCAGCAGATTCCCAGCTTGGCCTGAATTGATTTAAGATCAGGGATTCATGCACAGAACTATCAATGAGCTCCATGGTAGCAGGTGCATGCAGAACTTGCCTGATGTGTGGGAGTCTTGTCCATGAGATGTGCCATCATGGTGGTGGCGCCTAATCTGATCTCACGCTACACCCTAGTACTGTCAAGGTCCAGGGAATCCTATCCCTCCCACAGTGGCAGCCAAAAAAAGCAGATTAACGCAAAGAGTGCTTACCACGTAATTTATTCAGTATTCAGAGAGAGAGAAAAAGGAATGGGGTTCTTATTTCGATGATAGCGTTGCTCCTAGAAAAGCCCAACCCCCTCCATCTGTCTTATCCTACATCATCCCTGCGCCGTCTGATCTGGGCTTTCTGCCTCTGAGCTTTCTGTTCTACTACCCTTAATGCACAACTGGTCCCTGGGAGAAGGGGGCTCAGGAATGCTCTCCAAAGACACTGAGTCTATCAGCTGTCTCTCCCCCTGCTGTCTCTTCGTCCTGCTGTTCCTCTTCCAATATTTCCCAGCTTTTTCCCTCTGCAGTCTCTGAACTATGTTCTTCTGCAAACCACTGCTCTAAATCTATGCTGTCCTCCTGTTCTTGGGAAGGTTCAGGGGAAGGTGGGGTGGCCCCCACCTTCTCAGTCCAGCCCCTGACAAGTACGCAGTAATGCAGGTCTCGATTTTACTACCCAAGCCTTACAATGCATATGGACAGGAATGATGTTTTGCCCATGGCTGTTTCTCCTATTAAGTCACCTGGCGGCTAGGAGGCAGGGCCGGCGCTTCCATTTAGGCCAACTAGGCAACTGCCTAGGGCGCCAAAATGGAGGGGGCGCTGGCCAGCCTGCCCGCTGCCCCCCGCCGCCCCCCGCCGCTGCCCCAATCAGCGGTGGAGCGAGCAGGTTGGGGCGAAAACCGCGGCGGCGCCGGCGCCAAAATGAAGGGGGCGCTGACCAGCCTGCCCCTGGCCCCCCGCCGCTGCCCGGTGCCGCCCCAACCAGCGGCGAAAATTGCAGCGGTGCGGGGCGCCCGGCGGGCAGGGGGCGGGGCACCGTACGTCATTGCGCATGATGTATGGTGCCCCGCCCCCTTGCCTAGGGCACCAGAAACCCTGGCACCGGTCCTGCTAGGAGGCATGGGGCATTCTAGAGGTCCCTGGTGGGGTTCCTAACTAGGATTGCCATATTTTGAAGGGCAAAAAGGAGGACACATTTGCTAACTTCTACTTTAAACTGTGGATCACTATGATGACTTTACCCATGAAAAAGAGGGTGTGTCCTGGAAAAAGAGGACATATGGCAACCCCTTCCCCCAAACCAAGGCTGGGGGCAAGGGTACTTGGCTCCCCTCCCCCTCTGCACTGGTCTGCATAGCAGAGTGGAAATTAGAAGGGATGCTGGAGGATTTTTTTTTTGGGGGGGGGGGAGGATGCTGCTCACTTGATCCATTGCCCCAATTATATTTTTACTAATACATGCATTTTTTAATGGACATTTTACCATTTTGTACATATGCATTGGCTGGAGAAGATCACTGCAAAATTTGGGAATGTGACTGTGTGGGAGGATGGCTAGGTTTTGGTTCTTGCAAACTCGATGAAACTGAATCAATGGGGATGGGGATGAGGAGGGGGAGACAAATTTGATTCACTTCACATTTAAATGCAAACTTTCCTGATCCTCACTTTTCAGAACAATACATGAACTGAAACACAGCCTCCCTTAGAATATTCACGCCCCTCCAAATTTTGCCACACACTTCTCCAGCTCAGTAAAGTGTGCAAAAATGTATCTTCTGGGGCAAAATTTGCCGAGGAATGCATATATTTGTGAAAATAATTAAATAATTAGGGGAAGTTGCTTTGCCAAAATGTGTGCCTTAGAAGATTCAGGACAGATAAAAGGAAGTCCTCCATACAGCACATAGTTACACTATGGAACTCCCTCCCACAGGAGGCAGAGATGGCCACCAACCTAGAAGGCTTTAAAAGAGGATTAGATAAATTCATGGCTATCAATGGTTACAAAGCTGTGATGCCTTCACAGTTGGAGGGAGTAATGCATTTGAATGTCAGTTGCTGGAAACTGCAGGAGGGGAGAGAGCTCTTGTGCTCAGGTCCTGCTTGCAGGTTTCTCATAATGGGCATTGGCTGATGAGGAGGCTGGAGTAGATGGGCCATTGGCCTGATCCAGAAGGTTCTTCTTTAGTTCTTATATAGCAAATGTGTGAATTAGAAGAAATTTGCACTAAAATGTTGTTGAATTTTCATGAGGACTTTTCTTTAAATTGCAAACTGATGTGAAAATGTTGAGAACTAAACTTAAGATCGGAAAGAATGAGAAATTGAGATAAACTGAAATGGAGATACAGTGGACCCTCGACTTACGAAGATAATCCGTTCCGATGGAATCTTCATAGGTCAAAATCATCGTAACTCGAGTCCCCATTGGAATGCGTTGGGAGAACGCATTCATAGGTCGAAAAAAACCTCGTAAGTCGAGGAAACCGCATCTAAAACTGCCGCGACTTCCGATTGGAAGTCGCAAAAATTTGGAAGCGGCGGCCGCTTTGATCCCTCGCAAGTCGAAAAACTCGTAAGTCGGGTCATTCGTAAGTCGAGGGATCACTGTATATAAATATAGATGATATGGGTATAGGTATAGGTATAGATATATAGATATAGATATAGATATAGATTCTGAAGCTGAGGCTCCAATACTTTGGCCACCTCATGAGAAGAGAAGACTCCCTGGAAAAGACCCTGATGCTGGGAAAGATGGAGGGCACAAGGAGAAGGGGACGACAGAGGACGAGATGGTTGGACAGTGTTCTCGAAGCTACCAACATGAGTCTGACCAAACTGCGGGAGGCAGTGGAAGACAGGAGTGCCTGGCGTGCTCTGGTCCATGGGGTCACGAAGAGTCAGACATGACTAAATGACTAACAACAATAGATATAGATATAGATATGGCCATTCCTAGTTATGGATGTGGAGAGACCACATCATTTCCCCTTGTAGTAGAAGCTTCCAAATTCTCCCATGGCTCGAATTAAAATCCGAGCTGGAGAAGATTCATTGGGCTTTTTCCTGCGTTGTCGTAGGGCTGTCATAGCCATAGCTGCCACCATGGGGCACTGCTCCTGGTTTTGCAAGGCCAGTTCTCCAACCAAGTAGTGTGTACAAAAGTGCATAGATTGAGGTAAAGTGTGCATGGAAATGTATATCTTAGTGAAAAGGACATACAAAAACACATTCTGTTACAGAAGCCGATGTGCAAAAATGTGCAGAACAGGGGGAAATGGCATATGAAGCGCATGTATATTAAGAGAAAATTCACACTAAAATGCCAATTAATTTTCATTAGGACTTTTTAAAAAGAGTTTTTTGAACTTATTTATTTATTTAAAGAGATTGCAGACTGGTGCAGAAGAGTAGAGGGCTGAATTGAGACTGGGGGGAAAATGAGACCTATGGAACTGTGTTCAGAAGAGGACAGCTTTGGAGGGGCCAGGGAGTGCCTAAGGTGAAGTTGGGTGGGGGGCAGGCTGCAGACTTAGTCATGAAGTGGCTCCCAAACTCCTTTTTTAAAAAAAGATCAAACAGTTGTGGGGTGCTGGAGTTCAGCAACATCTGGAGGGCCACAGGTTCCCCATCCTTGATGCAAGAAGAAGCATCTTCCTTCCTCTCAGGAGAGAATGCCTCTTCCGAATGGAGAAATTCTCCCATTTCTCAGAGTGCTTCTTCTTCTATATAGAGGAATTATCCCATCTCTTGCATACAGTGGAAGAATGTTGCTTCTTATATCACAAGAGTGCACACACTCACAAATGTATATATCACAAATGTACACACACACTGATGCACACATCCAAACACATGAATATAACCACGCACCGTCAGACACTCATGCACAGCATACAGTGGTACCTCTGGTTACGTACTTAATTCATTCCGGAGGTCTGTTCTTAACGTGAAAACGTTCTTAACCTGAAGCACCACTTTAGCTAATGGGGCCTCCCGCTGCCACTGTGCCACCGCTGCCCGAGTTCTGTTCTCATCCTGAAGCAAAGTTCTTAACCCGAGGTAATATTTCTGGGTTAGCAGAGTCTGTAACCTGAAGCGTATGTAACCTGAAGCGTATGTAACCCGAGGTACTACTGTACTCACAAATGTACATAGAGACACATGCTCACAAATGCACCCACACCCATTGACAAACACAAACACGGGTACTCACACGCGTTCACAGGCAGGCAAATGCACATGCACACGTACAAACTGGTATGTACCCTCACACACCCGCTAAGTTGAGCCACTCACCCCAAACCATCTATGTAGATGCAAAAGGGCTTGCTGTGTGTGTGTGTGTGTGTGTGTGTGTGTGTGTGTATCTCTACAGGCTCTGCAGTGGCTGTTAGGGAGGCTGAAAAACAGATTCAGCCGAGGAGGCAGGCGGTGGAGGGAAGGGGGGACATGGAAAGGGAGAGGGAGGGGGGAGAGAGCGAGAGAGCAAGAGAGAGAATGACAGACTGTAATCCCCCTTGAGTGCCTAGCCTCATGAATATTAATAAGGTGGTAATTAAAATGCAGGGACACAGCAAGACGGATGCAAGGGCTCCTTTCAGAGCGCTGGGAATGGGGCGGGCGGTGAGGGAGGGGGTGCTTGCAGAACACAACTCTTTCCAGGCAGGGTTTGTATTTATTTCTTCTTTTTTTATTTTATTCTCTTCTCTTGATGAGCGAAAAGAGAGAGAAGAAAACAGAGCCTTCAACTTTCATCAGTTTGGAAGGGAGGGTTCTGCTCGCTCTCCCCCCCTTCTCCCTTTGCACAACCTTTTTTTTTTCCTGACACGACATCTCTTTAATTGCTGATTCCCCCCTCTCTACTCCCCCAGAACGCAGCCATAAACCAGGATATAACGAACTTAGCCCCCCTCCTTCCAGTGCGTGGCGGTGGTGCAACTGTGGCTCCATGTCAGGGCTATAGTTGGGCTGCGGGAGAGTTGTGCTTTCCACTGCCAAGTGCCATCAGCTGGTTTTTGTCTTCCCGGCCTTGGGTGGGCTAAGGTGGCAAGTCAGCTCCACTGGTTGAGTTGCAGGGGCACAACAGTTCTCTTCCCTGCTACCCCTACCCATTAAGCCACCTGCTGCTCCTAAACCAGGTAGCAAAACTCATCATTTATCCACATGGTGGTGGCAACAGAATTTTCAGCACAGTCAAATAAGCGGGTGGCGAATACTCAGCTGAATATTGCACAGAGTGGTGCCGAGAGGCACCCGGGGCGCATCAACCCCAGCCGAGCAAGACAGCCCTTCTCTATAATTTTTATCATTTGCCATTGTGGCGGCTTTCAGACATTGTGGGGCTCCAACTCCCCACAGCCCCACAACAGACATAGCAAGATAGGGGCGCAGGGAGTTGCAATCCAGCAGCGTCGTGTGGGGCAGGCATTGACAACCTCTGCAATACTGGGTTGGACCTCTAACCTGGGAGAGAGAAGGGTTTGAATCCCTGTTCAGCCCCAAAGCTGGGGGGGGGGGAGGGAGAGAAACTAGGGCTGTCCGCTCTTTCTCATGACCTGGCCAGCCTTGGATGGGTGTACGGAAGATATAATGGGGGAGTGGGGAGAGGGAAAATGGAATGTTTATTTATTTATTAAATTCCTATCCCCACCCAAAGGAGCCCAGGGTTTCAAACACCAAAGTGGAATGTGTACAGCAGAGTGCAAGCAAGATGATCAAGGGTCTGGAAACCAAGTCTTATGAGGAACAGTTGAAGGAGCTGGGTATGTTTAGCCTGGGGGGGGGGGAGGAGACTGAGAGGACATACAATAGCCATCTTCAACTATCTGAAGGCTGTCACAAGGAAGAGGGTGAAAGCTTGTTTTCTCATGAGTCCAGAGGGTAGAACTCAAACCAATGGATTCAAATTGCAAGAAAGGAGATTCCAACTAAACACTAGGAAGAATTTTCTGGTGGTAGGAGCTGTTTGACAGTGGAACGGACTCCCTCGGAAGGTTCCAAGGGAGGAGACCCTTGGAAGTTTATAAGCAGAGGTTGGATGGGCACCTGCCATGGGTGCTTCAGTTGAGATGCCTGCATTGCAGGGGGTTGGACCAGATGACCCTCAGGGTCCCTTCCAAATTTACAAATCTATGATTCTGTGGTAAAACAATACAATGTTTCTTATTGTTATTAAAAACAAATTTTAAAACACATAGAGGCAATTTAAAACATATTATAATCATATTCAAACACACACACACACACACACACACACACACACACACACACACCAGTCACATACCCTCCTGGCTGGTTATTTCAAGATTGCCAGGGACAATATCTTTTAGTGATCAAAATGCCAGGGTAGTGAGACATTTGGAGCATGATTTGGGGTACAATCAATGTGAGCAAGTTGGAACTGCAAGCCTCTGTTGCAGCATAGAGTGTCTCTGTTCAGTGTGGTGGAACAGGACGGGTGAATCTGATATTTTTTGTTTGGAAGTTTGTCATTTTCTCTCCAGTCTTAAGTTCAGTTCTCCACATTTCCACATCAATTTGCATTTAGAAAATAAAATAAAATCAGCGTTGCAGCCCAAATTTCTCCTAATGCACAAATTTATGCACAGCAATTTCCCTTAACATAATGCATCTTCATATGTTATTTTCACTGACATTTTATGCACATCTTACTCTGGTGTAAATATGCATTTTGTGTGTGTGCACTTCACTTTGCTGGAGAAGGGCATGGTGAAATCTGAAGATTTTGGAGGGTGGCCGTGTTTCACTTCACATTTATATTTGTTGGAAAAGTGTGGATTACGGAAGTTCATCTTTAAATGTGTGCTGAGTTCGATTTCTCCCTCATCTCTTGTGGAAACCATAGCAGCCAACTCCTAGGGGCCGAGGGGTCTTCAGGCCCCATAATAAAATATTCAAGGGGGCTGGGCCCCCAAAGGTTGATGAGCATTGCCATTCAAATGGCATGCCTGTACCACATCATGTGATTGATCATCTGGGGTGGGGCCTACCTGCCCCCCTATTTTATTAAAGTTGGCCCTCCCTTTATGAGCCCCTGATGTGGCTAGGAGACCTAGAGCGCACCCCTTGGATACATAAACTGGGATAAAATAACCAGCCACACAATATAAGATGGGAGACACCTGGCCTACTAGTAGCACACATGAAAAGGATCTAAGGAGGTCTTAGCTTTGTTGTTGTTCAGTCGTTCAGTCGTGTCCGACTCTTCGTGACCCCATGGACCAGAGCACGCCAGGCACGCCTATCCTTCACTGCCTCTCGCAGTTTGGCCAAACTCATGTTAGTAGCTCGAGAACACTGTCCAAACATCTCATCCTATTCTAGGTTTCATGAACAGTCACTAATAATTGTTTAACAATAATAAGACATCCTCCACTTTTAAAAAAGTTTTATTCCTCTGCAAGAATACCTTCCAGCTTTCTGCCTTGTTCTCAGGAGCCCTTGAGAAGTCTTTAGAATTTATGTGGGTGCAGGATTTTGAGATGATTTGATGGTTGCTAGGTGACCAAGGGTGGTGTGTGACAAAATGAGGGGAACCTCAGGCCTGGGGGCTAAATGTACCCCCTCCCCCAGCCTCTCTACCTGGCCTTTAGGGCTTCCTCACACTTTTCCTTCTGACCTTGCCCACCACCACTAGCATGTGGCTGCTGGAAGGTTTCCTGGGAGAAAATGCAGTGGAAAAGGGATGGCCTCCCCTTCCATTTTAGGGGTTTGAAAGTATTATCTTGCACTGGAAATTGATTGCGTAACTAGTACAAGAGAGACATTACATGAGCCAGCATAGATTTAGGGCAGTGCAAGCAGTTCTGCCACACAGGGCACCAAATCGAGAAGATCAATAATTGAGAAGATCCATTTGGAGGTGCCAAATCTTGGGCTCACACAGGGTACCTGTGTATTATGAAAGTATTACCAAAGTACGCCCAGGCCTGGAGGCCATATAATTGCAAAAATTGGGGAGTAGGGTGTGGTTCCTTTTTCACTTCTGTCAGGAGTTGCACAGAACTTCTCTCAGGCAGGCTACAGATAAAGCAGAACCAAAAGGCGAAGGGGCTGGGGGATGGAAGGCAATTACTGTGGATTCAGCAGGCTTACATAAAGCAAAGAGGAAGTTGACTGCAGAGCTGGTTTCATCCATGAGTCATACTCTTCCGGGGTTGCAGCCGCTCACATCCCCACACCCGTTGCTCAAGGCTTTGCAACTCTTTCAGCTGCTTTCCTTTTTCCCCACTGGAAGGAAGGAAGGAAAAAAAGAAAGAAAGAAAGAAAGAAAGAAAGAAAGAAAGAAAGAAAGAAAGAAAGAAAGAAAGAAAGAAAGAAAGAAAGAAAGAAAGAAAGCATTCCTTAGTCATCTTGAGCCTTGGTTACGAAAAAGGTAGAACTGGATGCAGATGGCCTTTGCATCAAATAAATGTGTTGTGAACTAGCTTTTACTCAAAGTAGACCCATTGAAATGAATGGACCTGAATTAGTAGCTGCCATTCATTTCAGTGCGGGTTTATTCTGAGTAGGACTGACATTGGGGAAAGGCCCTGGCTCAGTGGTAATGCATATGCTTTGCATGCAGATTGTCACAGGTTCAATCCAGGTAGGGCTGAGAATGATTCCCTATGTGACCCCCCAGAGAGCTGCTGCCAGTGGGTAGAGGGAATCCTGAGCTAGACAGACAAATGGCTGGATTTGGCATAAGGCGGCTTCCTTTGTTGCAAATAAGTCAGCACTTTATTCAGAAAGATGAGGACTAGAAGCTTAATTCATTTTAAGGTGGTGGGCTGTAGCTCAGAGGCAGAGCATCTGCTTGACATGCAGAAGGCTCGAGGTTCAATTCCCAGTGGCATCTCCAGGTAGACTCCCTGTATGAAACCTTGGAGAGCCGCTGTCAGTCATTGTAGGTAATACTGAGATAGATAGATCAATTTCCTGACTCGACGTAAAGGCAGCTTTCTACATTCACATGTCCCTCGCCAGGAACTCCAGCCCTTCACAGATGCAGCTCTGTGATGTCCACTACATCACACTGCCCTCTCTGCAAGTTAAAAGTTGTTGTTTGTTTTTATTTACACATACACCCCCCCTTGTGACATTCTTTTAAGTGAAATTAGTTTTAATTGTTGCAGCCACCTACTAGGAATAACTCCTCATTTAGTGCTTTTGAACATAGAATCACAGAACCATAGAATTGTAGAGTTGGAAGGTACTCCATGGCTGCAATGCAGGAATATGTAGGTGGCCTATATGGGGATTGAACCTGTGACCTTAGTGTTAGCAGCGCCATGTGCTAACCAACTGACTCACTTGTTTCTGCTTTCTAGCTTCCTTGAGTTGAACTTAGGGAGGAGCGTGTGAACTCAGAAACATTTGCATCTTGCACCATTAATTTTGGAGCAGGCCCTTGTGGTGCTCTTTGAAGTTTCCCTCTTGCTTCTTAGAGGACACTAGTGGATAACGGCAGAAGGCTGCACACTCATGAATTCCAAACCAGATGCGATTCCATCAATATACTCCATCCTTATTTGGCACCTACACTCGCACCTGAATAATCTCCCTCCCTTTACCCCACACACTCCCTTCAACTATCCCTCATAGTTCCCTCTCCCCTCACCCCACAGCTCATCCAAGCTCCTCCTTCCTCCCCCAGCCCCTTTTCAAGGAGGGGAGAGGCACTTCACAGCACACCTGCTGTTCCTCAGGCTGCAGTTGGCATGAACTGCAGAGCATGGCGACACCTTACATTTTTATGTATATAGAAAGATATAGTCCTGATAGAAATTCATCACCCTTTTAGTGTGCATTTCCACATGGAAATTTTTCCCTAACATGTACACTTTTGCAAACCATTTCCCCTAACACACTGCTTTCTGGAAAGTTTTTTTAATGAATATAGGCATTTTTTGTTTTAATTCTATTAGAATTTAATTACTTTTTAATGATGATATTCTATATGTTTTTGGCTCATTGTATTTATCTGTGTTGTTTTAATTTGTGTAAGCTGCCTTGAGTCCTTGCCTGGAAAAAAGGTGGGATAGTCAACAACAGCAACAACAAATAAAATTAATAATAATTTCCATGCATGCTTCACGCTCACACACATTTTGGGGAGATTTAGAACCACATCATGCAAAATTCAGAGAAGTGAGGATTTTGGAGGAATCACATTTTGGGTTGTTGATTGTTTTGGGAAGCACAGGTAGGCTAAACTTAAAATGCAGACCAAAAGATAATTGTCTCCCATCCTTGGACCACATTGACAGAGGCACACCTGAAGGAAACCTGCTGGGTCTGGAGCTGATGGGTGTTGTAATCCAAAGACACATGGAGGTGTGTAGGGTTGATTAAGGCCAAGCCAAGATGAAGGCAATCATAGAGTCAGTCCTGAAGGCTGACATGGTTTCATACTGGGATTAGTGGGAAGAGCATGTCCAAGTTTTTTTCAGCCAAAACTCACCGGAACTCAGTTCCAGCACCTCTCAGGTGGGTGCCATTGCTATTAAAAGAGAACAAGGGAGGTCCTCATGGTGAGTTACGGCCCCTCTTTTTCTATAAAAATAGCACTGGTCATGCCTGTGTCTGTGCTTGCTGTCTGAGCACCTCTTCAGGATTTCTCAACATCGCCAAGCCCTGATGACTCATTCTTTCCCAGCATCAATGAAGCCTAAAGAGTCTCCGTCGTGTGAGTCATCCGTCAAGTTGTTATCAGGACCACTGATGATGTCATACACCTGCACAAACACATTCATGGTGAACAGGGTGGCTTTGACAACAATGCTGCAAGCATATGTACACTGCTGGCTTAGTGGCAGTTTCGTTGTTTGATGTATTTGTTGTTCTACTTATTCTACTATTGCTTAGTTTATAAGCTGACTTTTCCCCTCCAAGCAGCTCAAGATGGCGTACACTATTCTCCCCCACCTCATTTAATCCCCACAACAACCCTGTGAGGTAGGTTAGGCTGACAGTGAGTACAGTGGTACCTTGGTTCTCAAACGCCTTGGTATTAAAACACTTTGGTTCTCAAACATCTTAAAACCCGGAAGTAAGTGTTCCTGTTTTCGAATGCTTTTCGGAAGCCGAACGTCCGATGCGGCTGTCAGCTATTCTTTCCTGGGCACCTGCACCAATCAGAAGCTTTGCCTTGGTTTTTGAAAATTTCGAAAGTCAAACAGACTTCCAGAACAGATTAAGTTTGGCGCTTTTGTTTTTGCTATTTATTTTGCGTTTTTGTTTTTGAGGCTTTTTAGGTTAATTTGTTTTTGTGACTGTGTGGAACCCAGTTCAGCTACTGATTGATTGATTGTGTGACTGCGGAAATGGATAAAAGCCCCACATCCAAACAATGACTATCATCAGTGCAGATAAGAATTTTATTTATTTATCATCTACAACATTGTCTTATTTATTTTATAGTACAGTACATTGATTATTGCTTTCATTTTATGAATCAATGGTCTCGTTAGTTGTAAAATTCATGTTAAATTGCAGTTTTTAGGGGCTGTTTTTAAAAGCCTGGAACGGATTAATCTTTTGCATTACTTTCTATAGGAAAACACGCCTTGGCTTTGGAACGCTTTGGTTTTGGAACAGACTTTTGGAACGGATTAAGTTTGAGAACCAAGGTACCACTGTAACTGGCTCGTGGTCATGCCCAGTGAACTTCATGGCTAAATGTGGGGCAGGTATTTGAAAGCTGTTCTCTCCCAGGTCCTAGTCTGGCACTCTAACCCCTATGCCACACTGCATAAAAACTTATATAAATATTATTTGTATATCTCATCCTTCCTCCAAGGAGTTCAGGATGGTGTACACAGATCTCTCCCTCTCACAACTGGTTAGGCTGAGAGAAGACCAAGGTCACCCACCGAGCTTCCTGGCTGAGTGGGGGATAAATACTTAACTAACTGACCAATTGCACCACAGAAAACCTGGTCCATCCATCCCTCCAACATAAAGTCTGCTGCCCTAAAATAAATCCTGGCTATGCCCATGCCCTGGGTGTTCTGCAGTAGTTTGAGAAGAGCTTCTGGCTCCCAGCTGTTTAAGGCGGGGGTGGGGGGAGGAAGGGGAACGTTTTCAGCAGGAGGGTCACACTCCAACATAGGCAACCTTATGGGGGTCAGTTGCCTGTGTTGGGTGGGGCAATATAGACGGGCCTCTTACATCCTATGCTCCAGGCACACAAATGTCCAGTAGTTTTTACACACACACACACACACACACCCCATCCAAGTAAGCAAGAGAAATTTTCACATCCTAGCCAGGCAAAAGCATTTGAGGGGGACATAGATTGTGGGTGGTGGGAGGCATAACCTGAGGAAAGTAGGAAAATTAAGGACATGAGAGGAGCTGCGTCTGGATCAGGCCAATGTATAATGGTTTTAAAATGTTTTCCACATGTTCGTTTTATTTTTAAGAGCACGTTTTACCACTTTGATGCTAGTCTCCCAGGGCTCCTTGGGGGAGGAAGGATGGGGGAGGAATTTATATCATCATCATCATCGATTATCTAGTCCAGCATCTTCTTTCCCTCCAGTGGCAATGCAGATACCCCACAAGGAGGACCTAAACACAACAGCACTCTCCCACCATTTTTTTTTTTAAAAATGTGCAGTATATTTATATTTATATTTACGTCTATATTCCACCTTTTCCTCCAGGGGATGCAAGGTGGTGTACATGGATCTCCCCCATTTAATCCCCACAACAACCCTGCGAGGTAAGTTGGGCTAAGCAGCAGTGACAAGCTCATCCTCCTTAGCCATTGGCCATGCTGGTTGGGGCTGACAGGAGCTGTAATTCAGCAACATCCCCCCACCTCCCACCCACATCCCACATGCCTGGTATAGCGTTGGACTACTAGGGCTAGGGGATCCTGGTTCAAGCCACACTCGGTCATGAAGCTCCGTGGGTGGCCAGTATCTGTCTCTCAGCCTACCTCTCAGGGTCATTGTATGGATAAAACAAGGAGGGGAGGGGAGGAGGAAGGTGGTGGGGATAGAAATGCAACCATCAATCAAGCAGATGCATAGGAAGTACTACACCGCCGCCACCCAAAAAGAAAAAAGAAAAATCTGGGACAAGCCCCGTTAAGGAGAGCCAGGGCTCCCTGTCCTTCTTGGTGCTGAAGTGGTTAAATCCCCTTCCAGTCGAACTGGCAAGCCAAAACCATTCGCTAGATCGCAGTAGGAGGAGAGGGGTGTCGAAGGAAGTTGGGAGGGACAGAAGGAGAGAGGGAGAGGGAGAGGAGGAGGAGTTGTTGGGTTTGAAAGCTGCAGAGATCTATTCTCAGGGGCTCTGGGGAAGGGGAGGGGGAAGAACCGGCTTCCCAGAAACTTGAGTTTATTTTTAACCCAGGGAAGCGGTTGCAGAGCGCGAGAGAGAAAAGGCTGGAAGGAAAAAAGTTGCTGGCACAGGAGAAGCTTTGCAGGGAGGAAAGAGAAATGCTGACCGGGCGCTGGGCTTGTGCTCTGGACCTTCAGCCTTTGGGACGTTGCCTGACATCAGTGAAGCATTTTGAGAAACAGCCGTCCTCCTCTCCCGCTCTCATGGCCAGGGTGGTTTGAGCACATGATTGAAAAGACGCTGTGTGAATGTAGGCTTTTGGTGCTTTCCATCTCCCCTCCCGAAATGCTGGTCCTTGAACTGGGTTTCACTAAGGATGTGCAGAGGTTCCCCCCCCTCTCCAAAAGGAAGTTTGTTTGTTTGTTTGTTTTTTATATACCGGTATATATAAAAGATCCTGAGGTCACAAGCACACCACACATTTATATGTATTCTTCCAAAGAATCCTGGGAACTGTGGTTTAACCTCCACAGAGCCACAGTTCCCAACATGCAGAATTAGGAACATAAGAAGAACATGATGGATCAGGCCAATGGCCCATCTAGTCCCTCATCCTGATCTCACAGTGACCAACCCTCAAGCACAAGAGCAGCTCTCCCCTTCTGTGGTTTCCAGCAGCTGGCATCCAGAAGCACTGCTGCCCCTCAATTGTGGAGGCAGAGCATAGCTATTATGGCTGGTAGCCATCAATAGCCCTCTCCTCCATAAATTAGTCCAAGTAGCTTTTTAAAAACAAAACAAAACATGCTTTTTAAAAGTCATCACCACCTCCTGTGGAAGTGAGTCCCAAAGTCCTTGACTTTCCCAAGGATTCATTGGTGAAGGAAGCAGGGTGCTTTAAAAGAGCTTTGAATATGCTTTAAAGGTACAGCCTGGATGCAACCCAAGGAAAAAGTAACTCAGATGAAAGGTGAAAGGGATGTGTCCCTTGCCTGCCTGGAGATTCATTGGGCATCCGGCAGAGTGGCTTTGTAATCAGAATGAGTGGCTGGAAGGGCAAACTCTACCATTTCGGAATTGTGGGCGAAGGTGTCGTCATTTTGCCCCTCCTTGCAAAAACCCTTACAAGTTAAGAAGAAATGGGGGCATGTCAAGAAGAAACATTCTAGGTCAAGATAGATGGCACCAAGTGGGCCTCAAGAGTACTGACTGCGGGCTGCACACTGCCTTGTTTGTTGCAGGGGTGGAGGAGCGAGGCCAAAATTTGACATCCCCCAGCCCTTGCGCTGCCAGGCACCAGGCTTTGGGAAGGAAGCACAAGGCTCTGGCCAGGTCCTAGAGCCCTTCCACCTCCTTCCCAAAGCTTTGGAAATGCTGGCTAGGCTTTGGAAAGGAGGTGGGAGGACTCTAGGATCCTGTCTGAGCCCTGAACCTTTGCCCCCTCATCTCACTATTGTTTGGGCTTCCCATTGGGCATCTAGTTGGCCATGGTAAGAACAGGATGCTGGTCTTAATTGGTTCATTTAACTGATCCAGCAGGGCTCTTTAGGTCTTCTGTGTTCTACCTTCATTGTTGGGTGTTTGATACCAGCTGCTGGTAGTCACAAGAGGGGGAAAGTACTACTGTTGCACTCACATCCTCCTTGCAGGCTTCCCACTGGGGCATCTGGGTGGCTGTAGTGAGAACTGGATGCTGGACTAGATGGTCTGATCCAGCAGGGCTCTTTTAATATTCCTATTTATCGTATATCTCTCCCCACCCCCACACTGGTTCATGGATAGCTTTAAAATTATGGAATTGTAGAGTTTGGCCAAACTGCGAGAGGCAGTGAAGGATAGGCGTGCCTGGCGTGCTCTGGCCCATGGGGTCACGAAGAGTTGGACACGACTGAACGACTGAACAACAACAAAAGAGTTGGAAGGGATCCCAAGGGTCATCCAGTCCAATCCCTTGTAATGTAGGAATCTCAGCTAAAGCACCCATGATAGATAGCTATCCAATCTCTGCTTTAAAACCTTGAAGGAAGGAGATTCCAACACTATTACACTGTCAAACAGCTCTTACCCTCCGAAAGTTCTTCCTGGTTACCTTTCTTGTAACTTGAAGCCATTGGTTTGGGTCCTACTCTATGGAGGACCCAAAACAAGCTTGCTCCATCTTCCACGTGACAGATCTTTATAGATATTTGAAGATGGCTATCATATTTCCTCTCAGTATTTTCTTTTTGAGGCTAAACACACCCAGCTCCCTCAGCCATTCCTCATAAGGCTTGATTTCCAGACCCTTGATAATCTTGGTCGCCATCCTCTGTGCACCATTCATCTTGTCTACATCTGTCTTAAACTGTGGCACCTTGAACTGGAAACAGTACTCCAGGTTTGGTCTGAGCAAGGCAGAATAGTATGATACTACTCCTTGACCTGGACATGATACTTCTGATGATACAGCCTAGAATTGCATTTGCTTTTTTTGCTGCTGCATCACACAGTTGACTCGTGTTCAGCTTATTTATTTATTTATTGAATTTATATACTGCCCTATACCCGCAGGTCTCAGGGCAGATCACAAAATAAAATCAGAATATAAAACCACATAAATACATAATCAAAATAAAATAACAACAAGCCAATAATGCCCCCCTCCCGGATCTAGGGATCTTGTGGTCTGCTAAGATCCCTAGACCCTTTTCAAATGTACTCCTAGCAAGCCACCTTTTATTTGTGCAACTGGTTCTTGTTACCTAAGTGCACAACCTTGCTGAAATCAGATACACTATGTCCACAGCATTCTCCTGATCTACCAAGCTTCTAACTCTTATCAAAAAAAGAAATGAGATTTGTTTGGAATGACTTGTTTTTGGGAAACCCATGCTTGGTCTTAGTAATCACGAAATCCTTTTCTAAGTGCTCACAGACCAACTGTTTAATTATCTGTTCTAGGCATCAAGCTGACTGGGATAAACTATCAGTGGCTACCAGTCATGTGGGTTATGTTCTCCCTCCACTGCCAGAGGCAGTAAGTACCCAGAGTTCCTTGGGAAGAGGGATTGATTGCACAACCACTCTGAGAATTGTAATTCTGTGAGAGGAATCGGCATCTCTCAACAACTCTCAAAGTACAGCTCCCACAATTCTTTGGGGTAAGCCATGTGTGTTTACAGTGGTGTCACTGTGCTTTAAATGTATGGTGTGAACGCAGCCCGTTTCATTAGGTACTGTATTTGTTGTAGTTGTAGTTGTCGTTTTATTAATTCCCAGCCCTTTACCCTAAGATTCCAGGACAGGTTACAGCACTAAAACACAATATTAGTAACAGTATTAAAACAACTTGTAATTACAAAAATATGGTCGGTCCTAAAAAAACAAAGTGATGTGTGCTTGAGCGTGAACAAATTATGTGAGTCAATCATTCAAAATGAAAAATCAAAACTTTATTATCAAGAGAAGATAGTGATTTTACTTTTACATATCAATTCAAAATTTTCATTCAGTTAAGACGATGAAAGATCTGGTTTTCAATCTGGATATATTCCAGTCAAGCTTTGTGGACAGATTTCTTTCTTCATCTCCCCCTCCCCCCATTCTTTGCAATAGAGAAGTTCAACTCCCGACTTTTCGAAGCGAATTTGGAGACGTGTAAGTTTCCTGTGGATGGACATTCTCAGCTCCAACATTCCTTTCCCCCCATCAATAGTTCATTGCTTAAAGTGCTTCCTGGATGTTCCCCTCTCTTGCCCTCTGACATTTGACCTCATGGCGGGCTTTTCTACACTGGCTGAGCAAAGGCCTTGGAATCGGCAGGGGTCCCAGGAATGGGATTCCACTAGGGTGATATCATAATCCTTGCTGGCAGTTCTGTTTCCTTGCTAGGAAGCCTCCTAGCTTCTTCTGGTGGGAATCTACTCTTTGCACTTTCCATGGGACCAGATCCACCACTTGGATTCACGGCATTAAAGTCCTAGTCTGGAAAGCTCCTAGTCTTGTCACACCCAAAGCCCAGTATTTTCTCATCTACTGATGATGATTGGGACCTCTCACTGGGAGAGGCTCCCCTATGAGGAAAGGTAACAAAATTTGGGACTTTTCAGTTTAGAGAAAGAGTAAAGAAGATCTGACAAAGCAGGCTATCAATGGCCATAATGGCTATTCAGTGGTTCCACAGTAAGAGGCAGCAATGTTCCTGCATCCCAGTTGCTGGAAAACACATGATGATAGAAACCTTTTGTACGGTACTCAGGTCCTGCTTACAAGGTTCCCATAATGGGCCTGGTTGGCCACAGTGAAAAGAGGATGCTAGACTAGAAGGACCATTGGCCTGATCCAGCAGGCTTTTCTAATGTTCTTACGTTCTTACTGCAGGTTCCCCATCCCTGATCTCAGTCTTAAAGAAAAAATAAACCCACGGGAAGGTAATTTTCACTAAAAGTCAAGGTTCTGAATTTGTCTTCAACTGCAAGTGAAATATTATTCTTGTTCCTGTTTAATTCAAAAACTCAAAGAGATGAATAGAATATTTGACACATTTGGGGTGTTTTTTATTTAAAAAAATGTCCCAAGTATTTTGAACATGTGATTAGTCTTTCCCAAGGGTCTGCAGTTTAGAAGTTAGTATGACTGCAGACCCCAAGTTTTCACCATCTTAAGTTCATTCCAGAGTTTACTTGGTCTGGCCTTCACATTTGACAGCAAACATCTGATGGGTTTAGCGTTTCATACGTTTTGTTGGAGCTTGACAGCGTTTGATAGCCAACAACTTATGGGTCTTGAAGATAGCTAAAACGTTACCAACTCCATGCCATTTGAGAGGTCGTCAGGAAATCAACTGCACTCAAACATTCATGCATACATATATCATTTTATTTGTATGCCACCTTTCCATAGTTAAAACCATGTTCAAGGTGGCTTACAAGAAGAAAAGTACATAATTGCTAATTTAACAAAAATAGTCATAAACAGTAAATAAAACACACATCAAAAAGTACACAACAAAATTGAACAAATTCCACATAAATCATAGTAAGATCAAAAAATAAAACCAAGAACAGCCATAAAAGCCCCCAGTTACCCCCCACAATACCTCAACCAAAGAGTCTGTTTAGCAGCCTCAGCTTTTGTAGCTGGAGTTAATCAGGGCCTGACCCTCCCAGGCCAGGTGGGGAAGGGGCCTGCAAGGCAGGAAGTAGGTCTTCCAGGTGTCTCAGGTATCACAGCCAAATGTTGGGTTTGAAATTCAAAAATTTGAAAGACCCTGCCCTGGTTTTCACTCATGGACACCCAAATCGTGACTGTCAGAGTGAAGAGTATTCAAGGCCTACACCCTACATCACGTCCCAAGGTGTGCACTGTTGAAGGCAGGATGCCTCTCTCAAATGCACATTGGTGGGAGTCACACCTGTGGCGAGTGTTGCTGTTGCACTCAGGTCCTGCTTGCGGTCTTGCCATTGGGACATCTGGTTGTGCATGGTGAGAACAGGGTGCTGGGCTAGGTGGATTCTATTGGCCTGATCCAGCAGGCTTCCTCTTAGGTTTTCTCTCCCTTGTAGGAGGCAGCAATGCTTCTCAATACCAGTTGCAGGAAGCCACAGGAAGGGAAAGGGCTGTTCAAGTGATCGAATCCTGCTCGCAGGTTTCCCATTAAGCATCTGGTTGACCACTGTGGAACAGGCTGTTGGGCCGGAGGGGCCGTTGGTGGCCTGATCCAGAAGAGCTTATCTTACATTCTGTGGCACTGTACAAATAAATAAACAGAAATTCTTTTCCCAGTATCTCTATCAGATTTGGGTTTGTTTGTAGGTATAGTTATAAATATATGCACATGTATGTTTAATCCTTTTTTTGATTGACACTTTTACCATTCAATTACTTCAGTGTGTTTCACATGAGGAGAAATAAACATCAGCAATAATGCTTACGTATTAATGGTGGCAATATAATTCATTTTTTAAAATATTTTTCAATCTGATTATATTCCTATTTAGTCCATAGCAGGGAAACCTTCCTTCCTTCCTTCCTTCCTTCCTTCCTTCCTTCCTTCCTTCCTTCCTTCCTTCCTTCCTTCCTTCCTAGATTTCCCACCCACCCCTCCTGCCCCAGAGATGGTTGGTTTATGCCATTGTTCACCTAAGGGGGCTTGTGGATGAGGAAGCCAAGAAGAGTGGGATATCTTGCCTGCAGGGAGACTTTTCTCCCTCTCCCTCTCTTGGTAGGTCTCTTGCCTCCTTCCCCTCTTTCTTTCTCACCCCCACAAAAAACCCCTCTTTGTTGAGCTCTTTCTCAGCTGAAATGGCAGTGCCTGGGTGTTCAGAGCTGACAATAATTGCAGAGTCTAGACAGTGTCTGGTATGAGGCACACACAGAAATCAAAGAGGCCTCTCTCTCTGACTTCCACAGATGCTCTTGTGGACGGGGGCCATCCCCCTCCTTGAGCACCCATGCACTTCTCTGTGGCCCTTTCACCCCTCACAATTTCTCACATCCCTCTTTCCTTGGTGTCCCCACAAGGGACTCCCCTCTTTCTTTTGTTAAGAGATCATACTCTTCCCCAGCCCCGAAAAAGGCTAGAGGGCCACAAATCTGCAATGAGGTTCTTTGATGCTTTGGAATGCACAGAAAACAGGACATGTTTGCTGCACATCCAGCAATTTTCCTATTATTATTATTATTATTATTATTATTATTCTAATTTCAAATTCAACACACGCCTGCTGCATATCTGGAAGATTACATATTGTTGTTGGTATCTGTACGCCTTAAGAGACAATGGAGTGTGCCTCTGGGGTGAAGTCAAGCTGCTGGAGAATCACAGCGCCTGCTGTGGCTGCTGCAGAGACTGGTAGCTTTAAACTGCTGCCTCTGGTGTTGTTTTTGCCACATTAGCAGTACTGAAGCGACTCTCTGGGGTGTAAGCCTGGGCAGTGTGTATAGAGGACCTGGGTTGCCCAGAGAACAAGACCCCCCTCTCAGCCTCACTGATTTGGTCCAAAGGAAAGGAAAGCAATACATTTGGCATCAGCTTGGCTGCAGGAGTTGCCAGAAGGAGGCATATAGGACACCATCCAACCGCTTTAGGGAATCTACTCCAGATTTGTGCAGGGTTTCCTCCTTAGCCTTTTCTTCTCCTAAAGGTAGCCTGCAAGGCAGTGGAAGTTTAGGACCAGAGTTTACCTTCTCCTATATGGGATTGCTTCCCAGGTTGGCAATCCCCACCTGCCCCTCTCCAGGACATGCAGAAACCATCTTCCTGACTGTTGGACCCACTATTGGCTTCATCAGCTTAATCTGCTGGAGCCTGTCTTCGCATGCAGGCGAGGTCCCTAACACACCAAGGGTTTAAGACTCATTGGCTACCCTTGTTTAAGTGGCCAGTCAAAGTGGTTTCCTGGGGTGTGGCCACTGTCACACATTGACAGCTTCTATGAGCCACAACTGAGAGCTGAGTAGAAGGTGGAGACCAAATGTGGATGAACTACCCCAGAGGGACCATGAGATATCTCTCAGCAGAGATACTACCCCTCCCCTAAGACCCCCTACACCTCAAATTACAAATTACGATTGTGATAATTTTAATTTTTGTACTGCTTCCCATTTCGAATCCTTCCCAGTGGAGGATGATGGACTCAGACTTCATACAAGCCACATTTTAAGCACATGGATTCCCCCCCCCCCCAATAATCTGTGGGAGCATCATTGATCATTTTGAGCTGAACCTAGGCCTTGGGTTATGTTTGAACCCACCTACACTTCACCTTGGACCACCAAAGACTCATTTGGTAACAACGAGAAAGTGGACCTTTAGCATCATTGGCACAGTCCTGTGGAACTCTCTGCCAATAGAGAGCCGGCAGGCACCTCCTGTACCAACTTTCAAACACATGCTGAAAACTTTTATATTCTGACAGGCCTAAGAAGACATCCTTCCCCAATGGTTTATCAAGGTCTGTTAAAAACCTTTTAAATATGTTTTTTGTTGTATGGTTTTATGTACAATTGTACAATGTACAATTGTTGAGCATTTGCAGATAAGCAAGTAGGTAGACAGACAGACAGGCACACATATAAAGGTAAAGGTAAAGGGACCCCTGACCATTAGGTCCAGTCATGGACGACTCTGGGGTTGCGGTGCTCATCTCGTTCTATAGGCCGAGGGAGCCAGAGTTTGTCCGCAGACAGCTTCCGGGTCATGTGCCAGCATGACTAAGCCGCTTCTGGCAAATCAGAGCAGCTCACGGAAAAGCCATTTACCTTCCCACCAGAGCGGTACCTATTTATCTACTTGCACTTTGAGATGCTTTCAAACTGCTAGGTTGGCAGGAGCTAGGACCGAGCAACGGGAGCTCACCCCGTCGCGGGGATTCAAACCGCCGACCTTAGAGCACTTTCAACAAGCTACAGTTTCCAGGATTCTCAGTAGATGACACCCAGTGGAGGCCAAGCTTTGGCAAGAACTGATTTAGAAAATGAAAAAACAAACAAACAAGCAAAACAACATTGATTTGGTATCCAGGTTTTGTTTTGTTTGTTTTTGGACAGGTGGAAAATCCTTCAATGGAGGACCCCCCCCCCCAATCCACCCTAAATTGACAGCCTGTCACTTGATGCAGATGGCACTTATGTGTAAAAGCTTGGCCGTTTGGATGGCAGTCATTTGCCAAGGCTTATATGGGGGTGGGGGTCCACCGAGGAGGCTTCCTGTCACACCATCTGTTCCCACCTGCAGAGCTTCCTTGAAGTGGAAGGCCAGCTCTATGTCCGGGGTCCTTGCAATTCTGTCTGGGGGCTTCCAGACTGGGACTGGGTGGTGGGATTTATTAATTTTAAAGCATTTATATACTGCTTCACACACACACACACACACACACACACACACACACACACACACACACATACACACATTTTAAAACCCAATAATAAATCTCTACGTGGGATACAGTTTTTTTTTTTAAAAAAACAAACATCATATCATTATTATTATTATTTTAAAAACACTAAAAACTATGCATACCCTAAAGCCAGTAAAAGGACAAAAAACATAAACATAGTGTGAAAGACAGCATGGTGTAGTGGTTAGAGTTTTGAACGGAGACCTGGGAGACTGGGGTTCAAGACCCCACCCACCCCACCCCTGCTCAGATACAAATGGAGCTCACCAGGAGACCTCGGGGGCCAGTCATCATCTCTCAGCCTAATTTACCTTGCAGGGTTGTTAAGAGGATCAAAGCAGGGGCGTACCCAGGATCGAAACTAGGGGGGGGGGGCAAGCCATGGTCGTTCAGGTTTGCTTTGAATGAACGCTGATCATTTTTGCTTCTAGGGCTGCCTTCTAGGGGGGGGGCAGCTGCCCCCTCTGCCTCCCCTGGGTACGCCCATGGATCAAAGGGCAAATGAACTGAAGACTTGGTGTGAGGTAGTGGTTAGATTAGAATGTGGGAACAGAAACTGCAAGACCAGAGTTTTAAAATCCCTCACTCAGCCACATATAGAGCTCACTGGGTCACCTTGTGCCACTCACAGTCTGTCAACCTAACCTACCTCATAGGGTTGTTGTGACACTAAAAGAGAGAGAAGCCATTGGTATTTGAGGTATTCAAATTGCTCCTGACAGTGAAGGTAGAACAAAAGAAGTGCCCTGAAGTCAAAGGAGGCCCATCTAACCCAGCTTCCTGTCCTCCCAGCGCCCAATCAGATGCCCCAGTGGGAAACTAAAAAGCAGGACCTGAGAGTAAGAGCCCTTTTCCCTTCTGTGGTTTCCAGCACTTGGTATTCAGAAGCACTGCTGCCTCCAACTATGGAGACAGAGCATAGCCATCATGACTAGCAGCCATCGATAGCCTTCTCCTCCTCCATGAATTTGTCCAGTCCTCTTTTAAAGCCATCTATGATGGTGGCCACCACTGCCTCCTATGGGAGGGAGTTACATAGCTTAACTAGGCACTGCATGAAGGACTTTTTTTAGGGTTGCCATATTCTGAAGAGCAAAAATGAGGACACATTTGCCAACTTCTACTTTTAATTATGGGTCGTTATGACGACTCTGCCCGTGGAAAACAGGACTTGTCCTGGAAAAAGAGGACATATGGCAACCCTACTTTCTTTTATTTATCTATGCACCTATGGAATGGGGTACCTGGGGTGCGAAGAGATGCTTTTGGACTACAGCTCCCCAGGAGACCCAGAAGCCAGCATGCCTACCATTGAGGGGTTACAGAAGGTTTCATGGAGGAAAAGGCTACTAGAGCATACCCTCCAAAATTCACCAGAAGAAAATAGGGACATTTCTCACTCCCCTCAAACTGACCCTCCTCGAACACCCATTTTTGACCCCACCCCACCCCCTCACAGAGCATTTCCTACCAAGTGCCAGCCGGACACAGCACACATGCCCTCCACCGCCCTGAGAAAATCTCTTAATCCCAGTTTTATTTTATTCTATTCTTTGGTAGATTTACAAAAAGAAAACCACACACCAATAAATAAATTTTAGAAAGGGGCAAGATTAGATGTGGGCACGCAGAGCATTTTGAAAAAATAAATAAATTCGGGTTTCTTTACATTCCGCTCCTGCTTTCTTCCCGCCCAGGGCAGCCCCGCCCTCTGCCTGTACCTCAGAGCCGGCATGTCACATGGGGCTGAGCCTCTGTGGCAGCAGCCTCTCCACCCTCTCACCCACTCTCCAGCAGCTGCTATGAGCTGTCCAAGGGAGGAGGCTGGCGGCAGCAGCCATGGAGAGGCAACAGGATGTGCTGGCTCACCCTCCTCCCTGAGCTCAGCAGCAGTGACACTGCCAGGGAAGATAGGGACATTTCAGGATCTAATTAGAAGCCAGGACGGCTTTCATAATTCTGGGACTGTCCCTGGAAAACCGGGACACTTGGAGGGTATGCTAGAATCAGTGGCTACTATCCATGATGGCTGTGTTCAACTTGGCTGCTATCAGAGGCAGGATGCCTCTGAACATCAGTTTGGTGGGATTCACAAGTGGGGAGAGTGTCGATGTTGAGCTGAGGTCCTGCTTGTGGGCTTCCCATTGGGGCATCTGACTTGCCAATGTGAGAACAGGATGGTGGCCTTCCTATAGTCTTGTGAATCCATTGAAGGCATTTTCTTATTTATTTATGTGCTGTTCCTGATTGCTGCCTACTCTGCCTTACCGGGTTGTCGTGGGTATTGATGGAGGGCACTTTGTGAGCTCTTTGCAAGAAGGGAGGGATTGGAAATAATGCAATCCAATTACAAATAAATAAACTTGGAGGGTCTTCCTCAGGTGAAACTTCTGAGACAATTCAAGGGAAGCTCCCCTCCCTCTTCACTAAGGCTAGTGAAATTTCTGAAGGCAGTGGTGTGTTTACGCAACTCTGCCTCCTTCTGCTTCTCAGAAGCCTTTGGAAGGATTATTGCACCTACTAACCCTTGTCTGATTGCAAGGAAGATCTAAAGACAATAGGCATGATTTAGGAGGGTCTGTTTGTCAGTCTCTTGTTTAAGGAACATGTGTCAGCTTTATGGCAGGGTCCTTGAGTAAGTGGAATACACACTTGGCTGGATAATTGTGTTGAGAAAGATAGGTTGGGAAATGGTAGCAGGTTGGTGGAGAGTAAGAATTTGGAAGGGGGTGGTTGCTTCATGGGCAGGCTGAATGCAATGGTAGCTAAGAACATAAGAAGAGACTGCTGGATCTACTCCAGCATCCAGATTTCACAGTGTCCAACCAGATGGCCCAATGGGAAACTTGCAAGGAGGACCTGAGCAGAAGAGGAACTCACAATCATAATGGCGAGAAACTCACTTGATTTTTATATCAGAAATGAGTTTCTCAAGAAGCTGAATTCTGCACCTTGTATTGTGCTGAAACTTCTTTTTTACACATTTGCAGAATTGTAGCAGCTTGTATAACCACTTAAGAGATTTTTAAAATATTAAGGAGTTTATAAATGCTTTTACATAAAAATAAATATAATAAGTCTCACAGTTGTCAACCAGAAAACCTGTCAAAAACCTGCAAGCAGGACCCAAGCACAAGAGCCCTCTACCCTCCTGCAGTTTCCAGTAATTGGCATTCAGATGCATTCCTGGCTCCCACTGTGGTTTATCAGGGTTTGAAGAAGGCATCACTTTCTGTTGCACCCTATATTCGTCACATGCTGTGATGGAGGCTATGCTCTGCCTTCAAGGTCAAAGGGAGTAATGCTTCTGAATACCAGTTGCGGGAAACTGCAGGAGGGGACAGTTGCTGTTGTGCTTGGGTCTTGTTTGCAAGGTTCCCTTTGGAGCACCTGGTTGGCCACTGTGAGAACAGGAAGCTGGTCTAGGTGGGCCTCCTTTTGCCTAATGCAGCTTCAGGGCCCGTCTTTTGTTCTATCTCCACTGTCAGAAGCAGTATGAATACCTCTGAATGCCAGTGTCTGGGAAGCGCAAGTGGGGAAGAGTGCTGTTGCACCCAGGTCCTAATTGTGGGACATTTATGCAGCCACTGTGAGGGCACGATGCTGGATTTCATGGGCCCCACTTTGGCCTGATGCAGCAGCCAGGCTCATATTATGTTCAGCTTCAAGAGCAGAGAAACCAAAGGGTGGGAATAGCGGGCAGAGGACCCGTGTAACCCTTTCCTTATCTGCTCATTCTCTCCCTCCAGTTGATAACTCCGAGCTATTTCCCCACCAGACTGCAGTGGTGGATTGAAGCTGAGTCGCTGCAGAAAAGGAAGTACAGTCATACCTTGGGTTACGAATGCTACAGGTTGCACGTTTTCGGGTTGCTGACCGTGCCGAACCCGGAAGTACTGGAACGGGTTACTTCCAGGTTTTGGCGCTTGTGCATGCACAGAAGCTCAAAATGACTTCACGCACATGTGCAGAAGCGCCGAATCGCATCACGTGTGTGTGCAGACGTGGTGGTTCAGGCTGCGAACGCTGTGGGTTGCGAACGTGCCTCCCGCACGGATCACGTTCGCAACCCAAGGTATGACTGTAGCTACATAAAACCTCCCTACATCTTTGCTCCAAGTGCCTCTCTTCTTGGACTGAAGCTACTTTTAAAATGGCAGTGTGCGGCTTTAATGTGCACATCTGTCCTTACCTAGTGTTTTTTTAAAAAAAAAAATTGGCATGATGTCATCATGTGTCTCTCCCCACCCTGCCCCCACCTCAGTTTTCCAGATCTGCTGTGGAAACAGCAGAAGCTGCTTACCATGGAGAGCAATCACATTAGGAAAGTATGCGCTGTATTTTTAAAACAGGCAGTGGAGTGAGCTAAGCTGCATGTGACTGCCTGGTCTTGACCACAAGCAGACATTCCATGGGCATTTGGATTGTACCAATATTTGTGGTCCACAGGAGAGGTGGGAAGAGAGTGTGAGAAGATCTTGGATGCGGGGGTGGGGGGAGACAGCCAGCTTGCATCTTATACCTAGCTCTCGAAACAAAGGATCACACAGCCAGATGTGTACAGACACTGAACATTTAAAGCACATCCCATCCTCACCCCCCTGAAAAAAAAGAATCCAAGGACATGTAGTTTACCCTTCACAGAGTTACAATTTCCAGCACCCTTAACAACAGGGGTAGGCAACCTAAGGCCCAGGGGCTGGATACGGCCCAATCGCATTCTAAATCCGGCCCATGGACGGTCCGGGAATCAGCGTGTTTTTACATGAGTAGAATGTGTCCTTTTATTTAAAATGCATCTCTGGGTTATTTGTGGGGCATAGGAATTCGTTCATTATTTCCCCCCAAAATACAGTATAGTCTGGCCCACCACATGGTATGAGGGATGGTGGACCAGCCCACGGCTGAAAAGGGTTGCTGACCCCTGCTTAACAAACTACAGTTCCTATGGTTCTTTGTGGGGTGGCAAGTAAAGTGCTCTAAATGAACAGTTATCTATGCAGTTTATGAACCAGGCAGCCCATTGCTGGATATCATGGTTATAATTATAATTGGATAGCGAAAGGATCCAGGGCATGCGCCTGTCAAAACCAATTTGTATATGCTAATTTATATTTATTTCATGTTTGTTTATTTATTGCATTTCAATACCAACATTTACTCCAAGGAACTCAAGGCGGCATACATGGTTCTCGCCCTCTGCATTTAATCCCCCCCACAACAACCCTGTGAGGTAGGTTAGGCTGAGAGTAACTGGCCCAAGGTCACACCCACTGACAGCTCTTGTTGATTGGCCCAAATCATTTCCTCTTCAATACATTAACCCATCAATTAATTTTCTGAGAGATCCTGCTCCAGGTCAGTTCGTTTCTCCTTCACTTTCCCCACCCAAATAATCTCTAGCTAAAGTAATCTGAAATCAATTTATTCACCCCCAAATTAGTAACCTACCTATTAAATTCTTGTAATTCAATTTACCCCTAATTCATTACTCACCGAGAAAGCATTTGGAAAAACATTTGGGGCCTGGGCTCACTACCGGCCACCCTCTTGAAATAAGTTTAGCATATTTTGACATTTCTACATGATTCCCCCCCCCCCATTATAATGTTAAGAAAAAAGGAGGGGGGAAAGATCAAAAGAGAGCAGGAGGGAATTTTTATAAAATCCAATTAACAGGAGTCGGTTTTCACAATCCAATACAGTATTCGGAATGGGGAAATCTGTCATAAAGAGACCCTCCAGATTATTATTACTATTATTTAGACTTCTTAGTCGCTTGCTGGAAAATTCAGGACAGATAAAAGAAAGTACTTATTCACACAGCACATAGTTAAACTTTGGAACTCCCTCCCACAGGAGGTAGTGATGGCCATCAACTCAGAGTGCTTGAAAAGAGGATTAGACAAACTCATGGAGGAACAAGGCTATTCCTTGCAAGAAAAATCCTGGGTAACTAGTTTGGCAAACTCCTCTACTGGATTCTAATCCTTACTGGGTACAGGAATTGGAAGGGACTCAGAGTATCATCCAACTGATCCCTCAAACCCACATTGGTTTGCAAAAAATGTAGAAAAGTAGCCATGTGCCCTATAATAGAGGACCGTTTGATAGACTCTCTGGTTTAAAGGTAAGAAGGAAGAGCATCTTTAAGTTAGGTAATATGAGTCCTGGAACTGGTTCAGGCTAAAGGTGGCCCATCTGATCCCACATCCTGTCCCCAACTAGATGTCACAATATAATGCCTGCAAGCAGGACTTGAGCACAACAGCAAGTCTCCCTACTTGTGATTTCTAGTACTGTATCTGGTATTCAGAAGCCTTACTGCCTTCAACAGGGGAGGTAGAACATCAGACGAGCCCTGCTGCTGGATCAGGCCAAAGGAGTCCCATCTAGTCCACCATCATGTTTGTTGTCTCAGTGGCCAGCCAGATGCCCCAGCAGGAAGCCTACAAGCAGGACCAGAGCACAAGAGCAGCACTCTCTCCTCCCGTGGTTTCCAGAAACTGATATTCAGAAGTATTTATTGCCTCCAATAGTGGAGATAGGCTGCAGCCACTGATAACCTTATCCTCCACGCAGCCTTGAAGTCAACAATCAAAAATTAGCTCCTGGAAGACCAGCAGGCTGAGCAGACAGGCAGGTCACCTAGTCACCAACTTCCCCACTTGGTGAGAGGTACTGTGCAAATCTTTTCACCCTTTTCGCTTGGTGATCCATAAGGGATCCTTGACTGAACCTGAGGCACTTTGACCTCTGGTCCATTTTTTGTCTCTGGCCCCACACACTCCTGGTAGGTTGCTCACCCCTTGCAGGTGATGCTCGGAAGGTTCCCCATAAGGCAGGCATGCCCAAAGTCCGTTTTGGGGGCATAATCCGGCCTGCCGGTCAGTGTAATCTGCCCTGTGGCACTTTATTTCCTGGGGTAAAATCCAAAAAAACCTCAACAACTTCAATCCTAAACAAAGGTCAACAACTATGGTTGGCCCTCACGGCCCTTCACTTCATCAAATCTGGCCCTCTTTGAAAAAAGTTTGGACACCACTGCCATAAGGGAACGAAGCCTTTGGTCTGGGAAAGCTTTATCATTCCTGTGTGACTTGTTCTTTTTAATCCTGTTGAGGATTGAACCAGGGACCTTCTATATGCCAAGCAGAAGCTCTGCCACTGAGTTACGGGCCTTGGCTATACTGAGTCAGACCACTGGTCCATCCACCACAATACTGTGTACACTGTCTGGCAGCAGCTCTCCAGGGTTTTCAGCCCTACCTGAAGATGCTGCCAGGGATTAAACTTGGTGCATGGAACCTTCTGCATGCCAAGCAGGTGCTCTGCCACTAAGCCAAGACCCTCTCCTTAAAAATCAAGCAAGGTTCTAATCATAGTTTGGAAGGAAGGGTTCGCTCCCTGGGTCGGGTTGGAGTAGGGTGGGAAGAGGAGGACTCAGTCTAGCCAACTGCTTTAGAATGAGGGAGAGCTTTGGGGGGGGAGAGAAATTTGATCTCTCCTCACTTGGCTCCCCCCCTCCCCGCCCCAAGTTTTCTGCGCTGCAAAAAGAAGCTCCATCTGCTTCTTCCTCTGCTTCTCTAGCAGGCAGCTCTCACTTACTCAGTTCCACCTCTCTCCCTCTCCCCCCCCCCCACCGCTTCCATCCAGGCTCTGCCTTTCCAGAGGCACATTGTGCAAATGTAACCTTTCTGCAAGTCTTGCCTGCATCAGAAAACTGGGAAAGCGGGGAGGGGGGGGAGCCAGTAGAGAGATGCCTTTTTCTCCTCCTCCTCCTCCTCCTCCTCCTCCTCTGTATTCCCCCCCCCAACTCTCTCTCCTCTCCCCCCCCTTTCCCCCCTTTCTTCTTTCCTTCCCGCTTTGGAGCTGGAAGGCAGCTTGTTAATCAGAACTGGCTGACAGCAAAAAAAAAGAAAAAGAAAAGAAAAAGCTGACGTCATGCGGCTGCAGTGGTGGGGGGGGGGGAGGAGAGAAAGCGAGAGAGGTTGCTCGATGACTTAGCCTGGTGCTTCTTGCTGCTTTGCTCCAGAAAGCAGAGGTGGGCGGCGGGGTGGGCAGCCTGTGCCCCCCAGCCTCACTTCGTGCAGTCCTTGGCCTGACTTCGGGCTGGCGGGCTGGGAACTGGAAGGGAAAGCAGGTAGTTGGAAGAGTGGGAGAAGCGGGGGTAGTAGGGAGGGGTGGCAAAAAGAGAAGTCGAGAATGGGAGAGAAGGGTGCCAGAAAGAGAAAGAAAAAAGGGGGAAAGGGAAGGGGTGACACACAGAGAGACAGAAGGGGTGGCAGAAAGAGGGAGGGGGAGAAGGGGTGCACTGTAGATGGACCAATGGTCTGACTCAGTATAAGGTAACTCCCTACCTACCTGTTCAACTGAGTTCTTTGGTCAGAACTATGAGGACTAGGATTTTACTCTCTTTTTTACTGCACTACTCAGATGTAGTACGCTTATTTGCCTGCAAAAGATCTCAAGTTCAATGTCTGGCATCTCCAGGTAGGGCTCCTTGCCTGAAACCCTGCAAAGTTGTGTGGGCAAAGTCAGTGTGGTCAATACTGAGTGAGGTGGAGGCATGATCTTGACTCGGTATAGGCATCTTCCTGTGTTCCTAAAACATGCACAAAACTAAATTTGTCTCCCATCTTCTTCCAAGCAGAAGAAAGCTTTCAGGTGGAGTTTCTTTAAGCACCTGAACAAGAGGTGCATAGGCTGTGGGCTTTCTACCGGTACAAAGACAAGGGTCCCTGGAATGAAGCCTTCAGTCTTGGCAATGGATTTGAAAGGAGGGACCCTCCTATCCATTAGTGTAATGAAAACTGCTCACTGAGGCATGCCCTTCCAAGAAAAAAACATTTTGCTTATCAACTGAAGACCAGACTGAAGACTGGTGTCAAATTGCCAGATGTCTGGACAAGAGACCTTCCTTCGATATTGCAAAGCATACTTGGCTGCAGAACATCTTATTCCCATAGCACTTTGGTCTACAGGCAGATGCCCCACCTCTCTGTTTCCTGGTTCTCAAAATCACAATTTCCATGGGAAGTGAAGGATAGGGTTCCAGATCCTATGTATTGCCTGGACCCAAATATACATTAATGGAAAGCTATGCCCGGCATGGAGAAAGTGGTTAGAGAAAAGATTTTCCTCCCTCATGACACTAGAACTAGTGGACATTCAATGAAGCTGAATATTGGAAGATTCGGGGCATAGGCATAGCCAGGATTTATGGGGGGGGGGGCAAAACTGAGGTATCTGTGACACGATTGATCAGTTAGTTGAATTTTTATTTATTTACTTGATTTGGGGGGGCAGCTGCCCTCCACCGGCTATGCCCATGACTTGGAGCATGGAACTGGCTACCACAGGAGGCAGAGGTGGCCATCAACTTGGATGGCTTTAAAAAAATATTGGACAAATTCATGGAGGAGAAGAGGGCTATTGAAGGCTACTAGCCATGCTGGCTGTGCTCTGCCTCCACAAATGGAGGCAGCAATGTTTCCGAATACCACTTGCTGGAAGCCACAGGAGGGGAGAGGGTTCTTTTACTGAGGTGCTGCTTGCAGGTTTCTCATAATTGGCACCTGGGTGTCCACTGTTAGAACAGGGTGTTGGGCAAAAATGGGCCACTGGCCACATCCCAAAGACTTTTCCTATGTTTTATCTACATAATACACAGGAGTTGGTTTAAGGTTTTAGGGAATGTTTTGTCACAGTTCCTTCTAGAACAATAGAATTGTAGAGTGGGAGGGGACCTCAAGAATCATCTGATCTAGCCCACTCAGTGCAGGCATTTCAACAAATGCACCCACAACAGATGGCCATCCAACATCTGCTCAAAAACCGCCAAGGAAGGAGAGCCATCCCACCTTCTGAGGGAGTCCATGCTACAGTTCAACGACTCTAGCCATCATGAAGCTCTTTCTGATGTTTAGTCAGAATCTTATTTCTTATAACTTGAATCCACTGGTTCGGAGCTTACCCTCCAGAGCAGGAGGAAACAAGCTTGCTCCATCTTCCATGTGACACCCTTCAGATATTTGGCTATCAGATCATCCCACAGGCAGGAATAACCATCTGGAACACCTAGTTTTCCAGTAGTACATATGAAAATGATCTAGGGGTCTTAGTGGACCACAAGCTTAACATGAATCAACAGTGTGATGCAGCAAACAAAAAAGTGAATGCTATTCTAGGCTGTGTTAACAGAAAGGCAGTCCCACTCTATTCTGCCTTGGTCAGACCACACCTGGATTCCTGTGTCCAGTTCTGGGCTTCACAATTTAAGAAGGACATTGACAAGCTGGAATGTGTGGAGAGGAGTGTTACCAAGATGGCCAGGGGTCTGGAAACCAAGCCTTATAAGGGACAATTGAGGAAGTTGGGCTATGTTCAGCCTGGATAAGAGAAGACCAAGATGTGATATGACAGCCCTCTTCAAATAAATGAAGGCCACATGGAAGAGGAAGCAAGCTTGCTTTATCTTGCTCCAGAGTGCAGGACCTGAATCCTGAGCATACCTTGTGAGAAATGGTTGAGGGAGTTGGGTATGTTTAGCCTGGAAAACAGGAGAATGGGAGTAGATACTAATAGCTAAAGGGACATGGAAGATGGAGTGAGCTTGTTTTCTCTTGCTCCAGAAGGTAGGACACAATCAAATGGTTTCCAGTTACTAGAAAGGAGATTCCAGCTAAATAGCAGTAAGAACTTAACTGATGGCAAGAGCCGTTTGGCAGTGGAATGGATTTCCTTGGAAGGTGATGGACTCTTCTTCATGGGAGGTTTTTAAGCAGAACTTGGCTGGCCACCATATATGATCTAGTTGAGATTCCTGCATTACACATGGTTGGACTAGATGACAGTCGGGGTCCCTTCCAACTCTACAATTCTATGATTCTTTGATTCTCTGCTTAGGAGAAGGGGAGAAAAAAATTCTCCCTATCTGCTTTGTCCATGCCATGCATAATTTTATAAACTTCTACCAAGTTCCCTGTTAAGCCTCAGATACTGTAACCTTTCTTCATGGGGTACATGTATATTTGGCAAAACTGCATAAAATCTTGTGTGTCTTGGGAGGAATTTACACTAAAAAGTGGGTGAAATTTCATGAGGACTTTATTTAAATAAACGAATGATTGAATCACACACTGATGTGGAGAGCCCAGAAACAGTGAAACTGACAGATTTGCCCCGCACTCTTTTTTTTTGGGGGGGAGGGGGAGGTTAGTTAGGTAGGCAGTGGACTTTAAAGCAAGTCTCCCATCTACACAACCCCACAGAGAAAAATATGGAGGTGCAGTTGGAGCCATGTCAAATCACCTTGGGAAAAAGCGGTGTGTATATGTGTGAATGTAACACGAGCTCCATTTTTCAGATTCCATTCTGGGCGGGGACCCCCCACGCAAGGCTGGCCTGTGTTTGTGAAATGCCTGTGTGGGGTGGAGAAGGAGGTTAACAAAGGGTGAAAAGCTTTTGAAATTCAGCTTCCTCCCCCCCACCCCCAAACCCCCATGGGCTAAAGCAAATACCCTCCCCCCCCAATCCTCCTCTAGGTTTCTTCCCCCCACAGCTGCCTCCCCTCCTGGCAATCTATTCTTCTAAAAAAAAGAAAAGGGGAGGAAAAAAGATCCTTTTGTTGGCAATCTGAGAGAAAGGCAGGCAGTTGTGTGAGTGAAACTGAGGCTTCTTGTTTTCAGGTGGGGGACCTTCCAGGCCTGCCCATCAGATGGTGCTGATTGCAACCCCCAACTGACTGTTGATGCTTGAAAACGTGAAAGAAGCCTGGTGGATCAGGCCAATGGCCTATCTAGTCTAGCATCCTGCCCTCACAGTGCTGCCCCAACCAGCTGCTCCAAAGGGAGGAAGCCCACAAGCAGGACCAGAGCACAAGAGCCCCCTCTCCCCCTCCTGTGCATTCAGAAGCACTGTGGAGGCAGAGCATCGCATTGCGGCTAGTGGCCAGCGATAGCCCTCCATGAAATTGTCTAATCCTCTTTTAAAGCCATCCAAGCTGGTGGACATTACCGCCTTCTGGGGTAGTGTGTTCTATAGTTTATGCACTGTGTAAAGAAATACTTTTATCCGTCCTGAACCTTCCAACATTCAGTTTCGTTGGACATCTACGAGTGCTGGTGTTAGGAAACAGCGCTTTCCCCATATCATGCATCATTTTAAAACTTTATGAACTTAACCGGTAATATCACGTTGTCTCTTACCTGCCTTTTTTCTAACTAACCTACCCCCCCCCCCCGCGCCCAATGCTACAACTTTTCTTCATAGGGGAGTGGTTCCATCCTATGGATCTTTTTTGTTGCCTTTTTCTGAACGTTTTCCAGGTCTACAATATCCTTTTGGAGGTGAGAGGTGGCCAAGCAAGAGGGTGATTGGAAGGGGAGAGGGCTGAGCCTCAGTGCCCAGATTTAGTCCTAAAGTCCCTTCTTGAGATCACTCCTCTGAAAAATGGTATAGCTTCCATCTGCTCCTCTCTCTCTCTCTCTCTAACCCCCCCCCCCCGTAGGGGTAGGACAAGAATGACTCCCTCACTATTCACCCCTCCAAACCTCATTATGGTCCCAGAATCATCATCTGTTTTTAAGCCCCACTCTTGCCACATATCAGCTGTAAACCTATATTGTGACTGGTGTGTGTGTGTGTGTGTGTGTGTGTGTGTGCGCGCGCGTGCGCGTGCGCGCAGGCACAAACCTCAGCTGTCTGCATTCTGCTATGAAGAATCTCATTTTTCCCCTAGAAGTCATTCCTGAGCAATCACAAATCTTCTGTTGTGCCTTCGGGGAGAGATTTTAGGGATGGCTTCTCAAAAGCCCCTTCCCTTTAATTTTATTTGGAAGTTGAAAAATACAGGTGACGAAAAATGATGACATAAGAACAGAACATTGCCACTAATTAAGAAAAAAAGGGATTCTAGTGATGATGGTAGTTTGCAGCCCTTTGCAAACTTTAGGTGGACTTTTTAGATGCCTCCAGTATAACATATTAAGGATGGTTGTTGTTGTTGTTGTTGTTGTTTTCTGCTTTTTGCCCAAGTAGTACTCAAGGTGGCTTAGATCAAGGCAAATAAAATATAGAATGCTAAAAACATATAACAGACGGTTGTTAAAAAGTAATTACACTCTAACAGAATTAAAACAAAATAAAAAGCATGTATAAAAATAGGGATAATAAAAGCAACACAGCACTCTTAAAACCTATTTCCTTAAATAAATAAAAAAGTCATTTCCCTATTGACAGAGTTTGGATGTGTGAAATTATGTTAAGTTTAGATGGATAAAGTTATTTAGAAAGTCACCTGACAAAAAGGAACTTAAACAAAGCAAAACACATGAGATGATATAGTGTAATGGTTAGAGCAGGGGCAGGGACTTCCAAATCCGGCCCTCTACTCCTTTCTATCTGGTCCTGGGAACTCTATCCAAGGCATACGCTCAATGCCATGCCTCCTCCTACTGGCCACACCCTCCTTGAGCACCTTTGCCTGGCTGAAAGGTAACCTGTGCTACAAAGTAAAGAATAATATCTCTTGTGCTGTCTCCCTTGCCCCACTTTTTTTTTGCCATTGGCTCCATTTGCTACTTTCAGGACTGCCAGTTCAGGAGCAGCCCATACCCTGATATTTCAGGGTCCAAACCTGAGACCTAGGGGAACCCCGCAGTGATGTCACAGTGGGTGATGATGTCACAGGAGGCAAGCCCTGGAGAGCTTATGCAATAATTTGCAGAGATGGGGGTTAATTGGCAGAGGGGAAGAGGAAGGGGAGGAGGGGATACCCCACCAGCGGGGTCTCAAATTTTGGCTCTGCCCTATGCAATGCCAAAATTTGGCGTGCCCCCGCCCCACCTCTCACTGTCCATTCTACACCACAGTTGCAGCGCCCCCCAAGGCTCCATAGCCAGTGTGACTGAATCAGTTGTGCTCCCCTAAATCCACCTCTGACTCCCTCTCCCAGTCTATACAATAATTTGCAGTCAGCTCCTGCTGGGCTGAAGCTTGCAAGCTGCACACAGTCCTCTTATTATGTATGCATTTTTTTAAAGGCACTCTTGCCCACCTGGAGATTCAAGCCTACCACCTGGAGGGGGCCAGGAAAACCTCGAGACCTAACTTCAGCTTGGGGGGGGGGGCAGGCAACCTTAGCTACTGGCAGGAAGCTCACCCAGAAGTTTGGGAGAGGGATGGCATTTCCAGCCCTTTCTCCCTTTTCCAGATCTTTAAAAGGGAAACAGGTGGGGGATAAAGGGTTGAGAGGCAGGCGGCAGGGGAGCGGGGCTGTCCGGGCTCAGAGGGGAAGGATCCCAAAGCATAATCTGTGCAGCTAGCACCTAGCAGGAAGTGGAGCTGTCCACAGTCCTTTTGTTTGGAGGGAAAGGGCTCTTTTGTAGCTGGCAGGGGTTGGTGGGGAAGTGGATTCTCTGGGAAGCCCCCTCCTTTCATTTAGCCCTGAAATGCAAACATCCCCCAAAGTCCCCACAGGCAGGCTGGGTGGGAGGCGGGTGTGTGCCTGTGATCACAGCTGCTCCTCAGCTTCTGGGAAGGAAGTAGGCATTAAAAACCCCGAGTTTATAGCCCTGAGCCACACTGAGCAAATATAACAGGATGAGAAGATCAAAACAAAATAAAAAATAAAAAATTCCTTGCAGTAGCACCTTAGAGACCAACTAAGTTTGTTCTTGGTATGAGCTTTCGTGTGCATGAACACTTCTTCAGAAGATGTTGGCTCTGAGGCTTCTGTTGACTGATGGACAAGAGCACAGGAAGCTTCCGTTTGCTATAAGGAACTGTGGTCCATCTAGCTGAGAACTGGCAGCGCTGGCTGGCAAAATCTCTCCAGGGTTTCAGCCAGTGAGCCTGTCTGTGTGACAGTCCAAGGCCTGATGGGAGTTGTAGTCCACATCTGGAGGGTGATGGGTTGGAGAAGGCTGGTTTGCAGAAAAGGCACCCAGGCAACCATCAGGCTGGCGTTTTCTTCCTCCTGCACTCTGGGCTGCTGGGAGGTCCTCTGAGCCCCTGGTACTTTCTCCAAAAGAGAACAGAAGGAGGAAGTGGAGGGGAAACAAGAGGTGGGAAAAGAGAAAAAGAGAAAAAAATAGTTTTCCTCGCTGCCCCAGTGGTGGCGGGGATTGATCGGGCGCAGGTTAGCGGCGAGCGGCAGCAAGAGCTTCATTCCCAACTTGCCAGCTTACAATTATCGGGAAAAAACCTGCTTGGCTGCTGCAGTGAAATTAGTTATTGATCCTATGTCTGGGTGACGAGGCTCAGTTCCCTCCTCTCGCCCACAGCTGCAGAGTCCCTGAGTTGCTCACTCCATCTCCTAAGAACCCCCCACCCCAGATCCCACCTGCCTCCCCAGCTCTTTGCTGATGGAGCATGGAGGGGGGGGGAGAAGGAACGGTTGAGGGAGTTGGGTATGTTTAGCCTGGAAAAGAGGAGACTGAGAGGTGATATGATAGCCACCTTCAAATATCTCAAGGCTATCACATGGAAAATGGAGCAAGCTTGTTTTCTCCTGCTTTAGAGGGTAGGACCAGAACCATGTTGGGCAAAAGATTCCTGCATTGCAGGGGTTTGGACTAGATGGCCCTTGAAGTCCCTTCCAACTCTACAATTCTTTGACTCTATGATTCTACGAATCTTGCCCTCCAAGCTCCAGATGCACAACTAAGAACCATCCAGAGAGCAACATCAGGTTGGACAAAAGGAAAGTCCTTCTGCATCCTTCCAAACATCATTCCACGCCATAGTCCTATTAGTATATAGAGCCCTTAATGACTTGGGACCAGTCTACCCACAAGATTGCCTAATCCCAAATACACCCAATTGACTGCTTTGATTGGCAGAACTGGCACCACTAGAGATGCCACAATACACCCATTCTGCATTTGTGAGAAACTGATTTTTTTTTAGCGGGGCAGCACCCAAACTTTGCAACTCCCTGCCTCTTGACATCACTGTACTCTTTTCAGTGCCTGCTAAAAACATTTTTGTTGAGACAAGCCTACTATACTGTATTTAGAAATATATTTTCTAAATATTTTATATTTTACCTTTTTTATACTTAGAAAGCTGATGCAAGTTTTTGGTTTGTTGGTATTTTAACTTTTTGAAAGTCTTACATTATTATTGCTAATTCTTTCTTGGATAATTTCCTTGTTTCATCTTTTTTGTAAGCCACCTTGAGGTTTCTGTTTTGTTTTGTTTTAAAAACCCAATCAAATGGTGTATAAATTTTATGAAATGAAATAAAATAAAATAAAAAGCCAATTTTGACTGAATGTCAGGAATAACTTTCTGGCAGAAAGAGCTGTTCAGCAGTGGAACAGACTCCCTCAGGAGGTGATGGACTCTCCTTCCTTGAAGGTTTTTAAGCAGATGTTGGGTGGCCATCTGTCTTGGATGCTTTAGTTTAGATTCCTGCATTGCAGGGGGTTGGACTAGATGAACCTTGGGAGTACATTCTAACTATGATTCTATGAAAATTCATTGCTGCAGGATGTAGAATTTTGCATGCAGTCCCCCATCCAAGTCACGTGTACAAAAAACACATACATTAAGAGTAAAGTGTACATAAAAATGCACACAGTAGTGAATATTAACATACAGAAATTGTGTTAGGTTTGGGGAAACTGCTTTTCAAAAAAATTTTCAATAGGCAAACTCTACTATATATTTGGGAAGTGGTCGGTCAGTCTGTCTGTCTGTCTGTCTGTCTGTTCTCTTTTCTAGAGATATCATTGCCAAACTTGGCATGAGGGTTCCTTAACTGGGGGCTACAGTTGCCGTGAAGGGCTAGATGCCAGTCACCATGTTGAATGAAAGAGGAAAACTAAAACATCATTTCGGCCTGACTTTGACCACTTTGTGGCATAGCTTTGGCCGCCGCTCAAGATAGCATTAGCAAACTGCACCAGGGTTCCTGAGGTGGGGGTTGTGGATGTAGTTGCCATTGTGCCGATCACCGTTTTGAATCCAGATGGCAGGCCAAAATATGACTTTGGAGTGACTTTGCCTCTATTTAGGCATCAGTTTGGCAGCCTCTTGGGATATTGTTGCCATACTTTGCATGATGCTTGTTGTACGGCAACCCTAGACTGAGGTGGGAGTGACTTTGGTGTGACTTCACCCATTTTTTGGTGTGGTGGTTCCGACCTCATAAACTGCACTATCCATTTAAAAACACAATATGTTTTGGTTTCTACCAGTCACTCCCCGCTAGTTGGGGGGGGGATGTGTATAGCAGGAGAAATTAACACAAAAATGCTAACGTGTTTCGTGATGACCTTTTTTACAACAAACAAACATGCAGATGCAGAAATGGAGAGAAGTGAACCTAAGCATGGAAAAAATGAGAAAACGAGAGAAACTGAAATTGACAGCTCTGTTCATTCCTGGTGGGTGTTCTATGGTTCTGCTATTTTATATTGTTTCAATTTATTTTTATTATAATACGCTGCTCATTGCTCTCGTCCCCAAAGTGGTATATAAATAAACCACAACATTACGTTACACAACATAATAGTGGGGCTCAAACATTCAGATGACAGACATCAGAGTCACTAGGGATGAGGGAGAAATTCCATTATGTCTGCATTTTGAAGAGAAACTACCTGCTTTGCACTTCTCGAACTGAAATCTTTGGGGATTTGCACGTCTCTGAATTTTGCAATGCAATTTCCCCAACCCAGCAATGTGTACAAAGGTGTATATATTAGGGGGAGTAACAAACCAAAAAAAGCATCATATTAGGGGAAATTGCAAACAATATGTGCATTGGTCAAAACTGCTTTCAAAAATGTGTGTGCTTATGGAAAATCCGCAGCAAGATCTTGATGAAAAATCTTGTTGAATTTTCACAATGATTTTTTTTTTTTTTTTAGCAAATTACTACATAGAGGCTCATCAACCTGGAAGGTAGCACATCTAGGAGAAGGAAAACTCTGATCCTAAACCTCAGCTGCTTTGTGGGATATCTTTAGGACAAGAAAAAGCTACACAAGTCTGAAGTGGAATCCCTAAGGCGGTTGGATGGTGCCTTGTACGTCTCCTTTGGGCAACTCCTGCAGCCAAGTTGGGCCCAAATATATTGCTCTGCTTTCCTCTGGACCACATCAGCACAGCCAAGAAGGGGGGGTCTTGTCATCTGGGCAGCCCAGGACATCTATACACACTGCCTAGGCTTGTGCTTGTGCCCTGGGGAGGTCACTGGTGCTGCTAACACAGTGGTTTGACTTCACTCCTGGAGGTGCACTCCATTGTCTCTCGAGACAGATGGATGCCAACAGAAACAAAAACAACTTCAGAAATAAGGGGAACTGAATTGAACACTGGAAAAATGAGAAAGTGACCAGACTGAAATTGACCGATCCACCTTACATGTGTCTCGGAGTAAAAAATAGCCTCTGGGGAGCAGCTTGAAGACTGAAATGAGTGGTTAATCAATATGATCCCTGGCAACTAATGCTTGGAGCTCAGATCAAACCATCACTCTTCCTGGCTGGCATCATCTTGAACCTCTCCCCTGTTGGGCTGAAATGATGGGTGCTCTGTGCTTGCCCCCAAAGTGCCTCTTCAGACATATATGTCTTCAGACATATAATCCTTTTGCAAAAATGGGAGGTAATGAGCAATAGAGCAATAAAGCTCTGTGTGTTTGTGCTTGGAGGGTGGGTGGGTATTGACTAGTGGCTCCTTTAAGAAACCCACAACCTTCTCCAGAAGGAAACAGCTGAAGGTCACAGCAGGAAACCTGCCAGGCTGGTAGAGGGAGAGCAAGGAAGGGGAGAGATTGCCTGGGGATTTTTAGAGGGAATTGAAAACAAGGGAGAGGAAGGAGACGGAAGATGGGGAGCAGGTGGAGCAGGGAGAAAGCAAGTCTGAAACCAGGCTTCAGAACTAAGCAGTTTCAAATATAGGGAAAGTGATTTAAAGACTTGGGGAATGCTGACTGTTTCTGTAGCACCAATCAATAATGTGGATTAGAATCTCCAGATCATCCATGACTACACAGAAAGGAAGGGGTGGCAATTCTTGCTTTCTGGGGTCAGTCCCTGGAAAATTGATCTCTTACCTTTTGGACAGGGGTGGGGAAATGGTCCTTTTTATCTGGCCCTTCACAGTCCTACTCTGTAGGAAGGGCCATAGCTCAGTGGTTAAGAGCATCTGTTTTGCATATGCAGAAGGTTCTAGGTTCAATCTCTGGTAGTGTCTCCAGGTATGACTGGGAAAAGAAACCCAGCTTGAAACCCTGGAGAGCTGTTGCCAGTCAGTATAGATCTATGCTGAGCAAGATGGACTCATGGTTTGAACGGTAGCAGCTTCTTATGTCCCTATTTAAACCAGCCCTTTATTTAGAACCATGAGGGTTAAGCATAGAAGTACAGAACTGTAGAGTGGGAAGGGACCCTGAGAATAATCTAATCCAACCCCCTGCAATGCAGGAATATGCAGCTGTCCCATAGGGGGATCTAACCTGCAACCCTGGTGTTATCAGTACCATGCTCTAACCAACTAAGCTATCTAGAATTTACTTCTAGGGGAAGAGTCCTAGCTCAGTGCTAGAGCCTGGGTTCAGTTTCAGGTAGGGCTGGGAATGGGCGCTGGTGCCAGTCACTGTAGACAATGCTGAACCAGACGGACTAATCTGACTCTGTATCTGAGGCAGCTTCTTATCTCCTGCCCTAAAATGGGTTAGTGATCCATTAGTGGACAGTGAGCTTTTCCCCACCTCTAGTGCATTGTCACTCCTTTAAACACAGGGCTATGTCATGGTTTGTGACCAAGGGAGCAGGTTTTTGTCTATCTTTGGATACAACTGGACACCATTTTGAATCAAGATGGCAGACTGAACCTTTCAAAGCTGCCCTCATTTTAACCGAATCTTGCAGGATAATTTGTGAGATGAAGGGAGCAAGTTTTCATCTATATTCCAGTATAATTGGATGTCATTTTGATGCAAGACGGTGGACAGAACCTTTCAAAACTGCACTGATTTTAACCACTGATTTCTTGGGTTTCTTAGAATTCCCAAGCAGGGCTTGTCTTATGTTCTTAAGACATCAGGGGCGCTGCAGAGGCAACGAGGAACGTTTTTGTGTGTGTGTGCTTTAATGTGAAGTTCAACTCCAGGTTGTCCTTGACAGGCAGGGATGCTTGAGTGCCACTCTTGTATATTCATGTTCTTTGGGCAGATATTTCTCATGCATTTTGCCCAAGAAACTCAGCTCTGGTGAGGGGAACAGAGTCCCTACCCCCCCCCCCCTGTATAGCGATAAATCTCACTGTTCTCCTGCTCATTTCCCACCTCTGTCAACCTGCTGTATATCTCACTGTTGGATCCCTCCTGGTACAATGCACTACCTGCTACCTCCCCAGAACCACTACCACCCTTGTTGGCTCCCTTTCTGTCTTTTGCAAAACAAAACCTGGTGCTTGAGTCCCTGGTTCAATAGAACAGGGTAGCAGCGAGCTGTCGAGATTATGGATAGCCAGGAGGGAAGGAGCCAGGCAGCGGTGAAGGGTGGGAAGGTTGAGGGAGCAAAAACAGCCGCCACTACTTTCTCTTTCTCTCCCCCCCACCCCACCCAACCATAAGCAGGAGAAGTTGTCAGCAAAGGCTCACTGAGGCTGCTGCATCAGCACAATTTTTATCGAGTCCTCTGCGGAGAGCCAAGGAGTTTGCTTCCTTTCAGAAATGAGATTCCAGCACAGGGAATGTAGGTGGGGGGATGAAATTTGGGGTGGTGGATTCAGGAGCTCCCACAAGAAGACAGGTGGTGGTGGTTGGAAGTAGGGACGGGATAGGGGTAATATTTTGCACACCCCTCCCAGCCGCATCAAACAATTCCAAACATATGGGCACATCAGTGAAGTGGGTGTGCTTACCCAGGGGGCAAAACCCCCTTTGGGGGGCCTATAGGAAGACCACGCAGGGGCTGGGAATGTTTTACAGCTTGAGGGCTACATTCTGTTCAGGCAAGCTTGGGGGAGCATGTGCTGGTGGTGGGCGGGAACAGAGGGAAAAGTGGGTGGAGCAACATATGCAAATAGTAAGCTGGTTTTGACACATACTGACATCCCCTACTGTCTATCCTCCCTGAAGGGGAGTTTTCCAAACAAAAGTTCAGTTTTCTGCATTTTTCACATCATTTTGCCATATTTGTGTGCGATAAAAAAAACCTCCTCATTAAAGTTCATCTAAATTTTTGTATGAATTTCTCCTAATGGACACAACTTTGTGTAGCATTTTGCCCAACACCTACATTCTTGCAACACAGTTCCTCCTACTATAATACATTGCTGCATGATATTTCCTCCAATATATGTGTTTCTATGCATATTTTACCCCAGTGCAATATGCTTTCTTACACATTACCTGGCTGGAGAATGGTATTGCAAAATTTGGAGGAATGTGAGGGTCATCTTTTGGTTCTTGTATCATTTCAGAAAGCATGTTTTAGGTAAATTCACTTTTAAATGTGGCCTGAATCAAATTTCTACTCCTCTGTCCTCACTCAGAGTCAAATTTAGCAGGTCTCGGTTGGTTATGTTCATGAATATCAATAGGTCTGCTCTGAATAAGAGTAACATTAGATACAGCCCATGCCCTTTTGCAGTTAGGAAAGTGATGTGGAAACACATTGGAAACTGTGGAATGAACAAAGATATACAGGCACCCCAAAGGCAAATTAAAGTGAACACTTATTGTCATATTTGGAGTATTTATTTTTCCAGCAGCCCTGGAAAAATTGTGCATGCCCACAATAGCTTGAGAATTAAAAATATATATTTAGAGTTGACCTGTTGAAATAGGCAGGCCTCCGTTAAGGCATGCCAGTCGGTATCTGTGTGTTTGTTCTGAGCATGACCAACCTGCGGGATTCTGCTGGATCAGGTCTTTGAAACATTCTCCGTGTATGATGCTCTGCAAGAATCCCTCACAAAGCTTTTACTGCAGAGGCACAGGATGTTGGAACCAGCCCAGAGAAGGGGGGGGAGGGAGGAGAGAGAGAGAGAGAGGAGGGAGAGGGACTTAATCCTCGCAGTACTAGGCTTTTAGGGCAAATGGAGCCTTCAGAATTAATTGCTAGCCTGGAGGCCTCATCAGCCGTTGCTTCTTCTCCTCCTCCTGCCTCCAATGCTTTCTGCTGCGCCGCTCTCCTCTCCCCACCTCCTCTCCCCGCCACCCATCATGCATAAAACTGACAGCCTCCATCTAGGCGAGGACCGCCACAACGAGGAGGCGCAGCGCTGGACGCGAGCCGTTCAATTTGTCTCTGCGCCGGGTGCTGGAGAGTTCAGGGGGGATTATGTCGGGGGCTCAGCTGGGATCCGATGCCGGGAAACGGGGGGTGGGGGGCGGGGAGAAGAGAAAAGAAAGAGGCTTAGATATTTATAGGAGGACTGGATTGCATGCGGAGAGCAGACCAGCTGTCACATGACAGGGGCAGAGCTGTAAACAAGCAACCCAGAGACAGACGGACGGGGTTAACCCTTTCTGGGCACTGCCTTTCTGAGTGGCCTCCTCCTCCCTCCCACCAGCTTCTGGCCTTGTTGTAAAAAGAAAGTCCAGGCAAAGCATTTGAGACGTTGCGTGTGCCCTTCTGACCATATGCAGTTTTGGAGTTTGATTGTTGTTGTTGTCGGTGGTGTTTTTAAGGCTGGGTGTGTAGCTGGGACCAGTTATCTATAATCCATCACCTGCCTGTCTTTCTAGTTATCATTTAATCGATTATAGGAGAGCCTGTGTTGTGTAGTGGTTAGAGTGGCAGACTAACACCTGGGAGACCAGGGTTCACATTCCCACCCCGCCTTGAAGGCCACTGGGTGTGACCTTGGGTCAGTCACTGCCTCTCAGCCTAACCTACCTCACAGGGTTGTTGTGGGGATTGGAGGAGGAGGAGAACCACATGTGCCACCTCCCTGGAGAAAAAGGGATTAGAAATGCAATAAAATAAATATTTATATTAAATTTCCTTCTCTCTCTCTCTCTCTCTCTCTCTCTCTCCCCCCCCCCATGTAGTTAGCTAGTTATCATCTATCTAATCTCCCAAGGTTCAAATCTCACTGCAAATTCTCTGATCCAACAGAATTTCTTAAGCTTCAGCAGGAAGGAAAACCCACGAAAAGGCGACTTGGGGCTGTAATCCGACAGGAAATAACTTTCTGATGAACCTCCAGAGAATTTTCCTTTCTCAGGAACACTCTCCCCTTCCAACCCTGTGAAGCTTTGGAGAAATTCAGGGCCCCATTTTCCTGGGAAATATTTGGTGACTTGAGAACACTGTAGCTCAAATAGGGCCACCAATGAACGGGAGTGGGGGGGTGGGCATCAGCATGCCTGATGGAACTCTGAGGTTTGCAAAAGTACAAAAAAACGACTTCAGGGAAATATCCTCAGTACCCCAGCCCCACACCCCTGGCAACCCAAACCAAATGAGTAACGCAGAACATCCGTTGCAGGGCAGAATGGAGTATACTGGAAGAGGGCATAGCTGTTTGGCTGGCTGGAACCCTGAACAGGGACACTCTGCTCTGAAACACCAACCCCATGCAGAAATTGGATAGCCTATGTGTGAGATTTTATTTTTATGGGTGTTAACCCCCCCCCCCCGCCCACACAGAGGATGCACTGTTTATAGAACATTCGCTGGCTGAGCTTTACTCACTGATTGGGGAGGCAGGAACAGCCTCCTGCCCTGATATTTTGGAAGGAGTGGAGGAAGCGGGGAGGCTTTGCAAGGCCACAGCCAATAGCCGGAGGCAGCCAGCACAGCAGAGAGTAGGCTGGGGAGATGGGAGAGGGAAACAACAGCCATCAGCACCAGATTTAGGACAGGGTAGGCAGTTTCCTCACCCTGGCCACAGAGCTGAGGGGCTGCAAAACAACAACAACAACATTTATACGGGTATATATAGGTATAAGTTGTACAAATGGAATTATTGTGAAAATCAGAAATATTTTTTGGAGGGACACACCGAATGCTGTCCTTGCTCAGGGTGCCATATTACCAAAGCCTACCCCTGCAGCCAACATTAGTATAGAGCAGTTTATCTGGGTTGCAATACAGTTTCATAAGCCTGTGGCCTGCCATAAAATCTGGACGGTCTTGTACTGAATAGCTGGACTTGGAAGGGACAAGCTGCTGTTTCTCTCCTCACAGCCAGCCAGAGAGTTGTTTCCCCCTCTTCTCTGTCATTCCCCCAAGCTGCACAGAGGAAAGGATTGGCTGGTTCAACTGCAAGGGCTCTCGAGTTTTAGGTCTCCTGTCCCCCTGCCCCACTATCATATTACTAAGAAGCAAGAATCCAGCCAAATCCGTAATCCAGTCTGCATTTCCCCAGTTTCCTCTCCTCTGGAAACACAACAGTCCTGAAGGAGTCTGGCTACGGTACCTGTGTGACATACCAGTGCACTGTGGTCTTCCTCACTCAAGCCCTGTTCACCTAGGGCAGCAGCAGAGAAATCCCAGGCTGGATTGCGGCCCTGAACTGGAATGGATTGTGAGCCTGCTACTGTGTGTTTTTGGTTGGGAAGTGAAGAAAGTGCACAGCTAATGCTACAGCCTTTGTTTATATTTATGTTGTGTGTGTGTGTGTGTGTGTGTGAGAGAGAGAGAGAGAGAGAGAGAGAGAGAGAGAGAGAGGGAGAGGGAGGGAGGGAGGGAGGGAGAGAAGGAAATCACTTCTACTAGATAGGGTTCTGTGTTTGAACATTTGTATGTTGTGGATCCTCTGTGAAAATCAGGAAGCTGCTTCTTCTTCTTCTTCTTCTTCTTCTTCTTCACCACGTTTGTATCTCGCCTGCCCTTCAAAGAGTTCAGGGTAGTTTACATAGTTATCCTCCTCCCTATTTTATCTCCACAACCACCTTGTGAGGTAGACCAAAGATCAGTGGAGCTTACAACTTTACAGCCAAGTGAGGATTTTAATAAGGAAACAGGTGTGTGTGTGTGTGTGTGTGTGTGTGTGTGTGTGTGTGTTTAGGAAAATCATAGGGAAATTCCTTCCTTCTTTCCTTCCTTTTCTGTAGGAAATCCCTCTTCTTCTGGCACCTGTACAGAATCCATCCAGGTGTGCTGTGATTTCAGCATCCAGAGAGGGGTGGACTTGGCGGGAGTTACAGAGCTCTGTGAGGAGGAGGGGGTTTGCAAGAGCCTTGGAGTCTGGCCAGCAGAACAGCTTCTCCATCATAGTCCTCTCTACCCTTCGCTTCTCAGCCCTCCAGGAGAAAACAAGTCAAGCAGGCAGGACCACAAGAGCCCATTGGGGTGTGTGCAAGGAAAAGCAGCTGCTGGGAATCCACATTCAGAGGGAGGCTGGATCCTAGTTAGGTGAGGCCAGGCAGTCAATCAGTGACTTAGAACCAGGGAGGGGAAAGAATTTAGACTCAGTGTTTAAAGGTGGAACTACATAATCTGCGCTTTCTGAAACAATATGCAGATTGAATCACAGCCCTCCTTTGAAATACACACTTTTCCAAATTTTGCCATGTGATTCTCCAGCCAAGTAAAGCATGCAGAAATTGCACACACCTAGGTGCAGTGGGCACAGATATGCGTGTACCAGGGAAAATAGTGTACATGTGATCTTGGGATGGAGGGTGGTAAAAGGTAAAGGTAAAGGGACCCCTGACCATTAGGTCCAGTCGTGTCCGACTCTGGGGTTGCGGCGCTCATCTCCCTTTATTGGCCGAGGGAGCCGGCGTACAGCTTCCAGGTCATGTGGCCAGCATGACAAAGCCACTTCTGGCGAACCAGAGCAGCGCACGGAAACGCCATTTACCTTCCCGCCGGAGCGGTACCTATTTATCTACTTGCACTTTGACGTGCTTTCGAACTGCTAGGTGGGCAGGAGCAGGGACCGAGCAACGGGAGCTCACCCCATCGCAGGGATTCGAGCCGCCGACCTTCTGATCAGCAAGCCCTAGGCTCTGTGGTTTAACCCACAGCACCACCTGGGTCCCCGGAGGGGGGTATACAACTTCAATTAATAAAATAAATATAACATAAAATTATACTAGGGGGAAATAGCTTTGCCAAAAAAATTATTGTTTTATTTATTACATTTCTATTCCACCTTTCCTCCAACAAGCTCAAGGTGGAGTGCATGGCTCTACCACCCCCTCCTAATTTAATCCACAACAACCCTGTGAGGCATGTTACGCTGAGAGTGAGTGACTGACCAAAGGTCACCACCACTGAGTTTCATAGCCAAGTGGGGATTTGAATCCTGCTCTCCCAACTTCTGGTACCTCATCTAATCCCCACAACAACCTTGCGAGGTAGGTTACGCTGAGAGAGGCAGCAGCTCTGATGGTTGCGACTACAGCCGCCATCCCCACCCCAAGCAACTGTTGCCTCCTATATGTTGCTTTTCACGTACCAGTATGTATGTTCTTTGAATTGAAACAATCATTTGCAGGTCACTTTCTGGGCACAGCCCAGAACCACAAGGTTCAGAAAAGGGCAACCAAAATGATCCAGGGGTGGTGGTGATGGAATGGAACATCTCCCGCATGAGGAAAGGTTGCAACGCTTCAAACTTCTAAGTTTAGCAAAAAGGCGAGTAAGAGGGGACATAATATATGTTTATAATATGATGCAGGATGTGAAGTTTTCCTCCCTCTCTCCTATAACACTAGAATTTGAGAACATTCAATGAAGCTGAATGTTGGAATATTCAGGACAAATTAAAGAAATGACTTTTTTTTTTCATGCAGTGTATAGTTAAACTGTGGAACTCACTCCTGCAGGAGGTGGTGAGGGGCCACCTGCTTGGATGATGTAAAAGAGGATTGGACAATTTCCTGGAAGAGAAGGTGCCCAATGGTTGCTAGCTCTGATGGCTGTGCTCTGTCTCCACAGTCAGAAGCAGTACAGAAGTGTAGAGTTAGAAGGGATCCCGAGGGTCATCCATTCTGACCCCCTGCAATGCATTAATCTCAACTAGATGATACAGAACAAATGGCCATCCAACCTCTGCTTGGAAAACTCAAATAAAGGAGAGTCCACCACCTTCTGAGGGAGTCCATTCCACAGCCAGACAGCTATTGCTGTCAGAAAGTTCTTCCTGATGTTGGAATCTCCTTTCTTGTAACTTGAATCCATTGCTTCAGGTCTGAAGGAAACAATATTGCTCACATCTTCCATGTGACAGCCCTTTAGATAATTGAAGGTGTCTGCCCTACCCCCTCTGCCTCCTCTTTTCCAGGCTAAACATGCCCAACTTGGTTTCCAGGTCCTCAGTCATCTTGGTTGTCCTCTTCTGCATACATTCCAGCTTGTCAATATCCTTCTTAAATTGTGCTGTCCAGAACTGGACTCAGTTGCTGGAAACCACAGGAGAGTGCAGATGTGCTAGGGTCCTGCTTGAGTGCTTCCTATAATGGGCATCTGCTTGGCCACTGTGAGGGCAGGACCCTGGACTAGATGAGCCGCTGGCTTGATCCAACAGGGTCTTATGTTCTTAGAGTCCTAAAGAGGCATGGCACTAGCTCTGGTCCCCTATTATAGAAGGAAAATTGGGCCGGGACTAAGAGTCCTGGCACTGCTCAGACTATATGTTTGCTGTCATCAGAAGAACCCACCCACCACAGCCAATCACAAACAAGCAATCACACCCTAGGCCAACCCCAACCTCTCTCACCACCAAAGGAACACAAGCGAATAGTAAAGAGAACCCGCACAAGCGACGCTGACACAAAACCCCACACATACATTAAGTAAAATAGAAACATCGACACCCGACCCCAGCCACCATGACCCTCTCCACCTCTCCCCCCCTTTTTCTTCCTAATTTAACCCTAATGTCTCAACAAATGAAACTGACATATAGGAAATGTAACTTGAAGAAAGAGACATTGCATATACTTTTGTAAACCAAGAAATCTTTAATAAAATAAAAAATCAGAAGAGCCCACCATGACCCATCAGCTGGATTTGGGATCTTCAAACCTGATATGTACCTGAGTTCATTTTATAGAAAGTCCCCGCTCTGGCAACATCCTGGAAGGTCTAAAAGTCCAGCATTATAAAGGCGGCTTAATTATAATGTTGATTTCCATATGGAGGGAGGGGGAATGCCCTTTTTATACAGTAATTACCAGTGTATTAATTAATATAGAAGAATAAAAGAGAATGGAATAAACTCACAGTGCAAATCCATAAATGTTTACCCTGAATTAATGCCCACTGTGCTCAGCAATGCTCATTCTCCAGAAAGAGTGCTGATTGCTGCCTCAGTTAAATAAATTGATTGAATAAATAAAGTCTCTGGCAAGCCTGCAAGTGAGCATCCGCAGAGGAGGCAGCCTGTTGTGTCTCTGCATGATCGATCCCTCTGACCTTTTCTCCTCCTGAGTCTGTGTGTGTCTTTGCATCCAATGGGTATTTGGATCACTCAGTTGCTTCAGGTGAAGAGATGCATTAAAAAAAACCCACCTGTCAGAGAGGAGGATGCCAGGTTATGTCCTTCCATGAGTCACAGCTCTGGGCTTGTCTCTGTTCAGTCAGTCTCCGCTGCCTCTGTCCTTGGTGTGATGGGAACATTTCTTCCCTGCTGATGCAGAGGCGTGACATAGTGATTTACCAATTTACCCAGCCTCAGGGCAAAGGTGCTCATTGTGTCTCTGCATGAGTCTCTCTTCAATGTTCCCTTCCTTCCTATCCTGCACAGATCTGTGGCTGATGCAGAAGCTTAGCACAGTGTTTCCCAACCAGTGTGCCTCCAGATGTTTTCGGACTACAATTCCCATCATCCCTGACCACTGGTATTGCTTGCGAGGGATGATGGGAGTTGTAGTCCCAAAACATCTGGAGGCACACTGGTTGGGAAACACTGGCTTAGCAGACAGGCACCTCTGAGGGCGAATGTAAGAAGCTGCTTCTTGCTCAGCCAAACCACTGAACCATCTAGATCTGTGTTGACTGGCTGCAAGTCTCTAGGATTGCAGAAGGGGTCTTGCCCAGCCTTCCCTGGAAAAACAAGGGACCTTCTTCAGTGGAGGATAAGACCATTAATGGCCAGTCATGATGGCTATATTCACCTCCACCGTCGCAGTACAGTATTGCCTCTGAACACCAGTTGCCAGGAATCACCAGCAGAGAAAATGCTGTTGCACCCAGGTCCTGCTTGCTGGCTTCCCCTAGTGGGCACCTGGTTGGCCACTGTGAGAACAGAATGCTGGACTAGACTCTTTGGCCTGATCCTGCAGCCAGGCTCTTCTAATGTTCTCTGATGCAAAAGAGAGGGCAGCAATTTGCTGGGGTCAGAAAGCGGGGGTTCTCCCCGGCAGACCGGAGCGGTCGCAGCATATGGTCTGCTTTGAAGCAGATGGAGGAAAGAGGGAGGATCCATTCAATGTCCTGGAAGAATGAGCCTCAACAAACTTTGAGCTATAAAGGGGAAATGGGTTGGGGAGTTGATTGCAGGACCCACTTTGGTCTGTTGTCTCCTGGCTGCGGAAGGGCTGAGCTCTGGTGGGGAGGAGACCCGCCTGCCCAGCTGCCTCCGAGCTCATCCTTCGCCTGCCTCAGCTTAGATCTGCCTCCGAGCCAGTCAGCGCCTGCCTTTTCCCAGGGAAGCATCTCTGAAAAGTGGTTTGGCTCCCGTCCAGCCATTAGCAATGGAAATGTACCGTCTCCCGGAAAGCAGCAACGAGGCTTGCCTTGTTTTCTAGCGTCCCTTCTCTCTCTCTCTCTCTCTCTCTCTCTCTCTCTCTCTCTCTCTCCTCACCTTGCACCCTTGGGCGACAGATATCACAGCTTCTGGAGCTGACATCCAACCCTAGTTCGATAGCCTCCCGTCCACACAGCCAATTCACAAAGACCTAAGTATGGGCTCAGACCATAAAGCCTTTCTGGTCCGTCTCCCAGCCGTGGATAATCTCAGTGGTGGATAATCTATGATGGGTGGGGTCACATGATCAAGCACCCCATCACAAAAACATGGAGGAGGGCCACATCCCAGTGGTTAACGCCACCTGCATTACATGCATAAAGTCCTGATTTCAGTCCCAAATGGCATCTCTAGGTAGGGTTGGAAAAGAGTCTCCCTGCCTGAAACCCTGGAGAGCAGCTGCCAGTCATGGCAGACCATGCTGAGATAAATGGATCAATGGTCTGACTCAGTATGAGACGGCTTTCTTATTTATTTCTTACATTGATACCCCACCTTTTCCTCCAAGGTGCCCAAGGTGGTCACATGGTTCTCCTATCTCTATTGTTATCCTCACAGCAACCCTGTGGGATAGGTTTGGCTGAGAGGTGGAAACTGGCTCCAAGGTCACGCAATGAGCTTCTTGGCCGAGTGGTGGTGGGGATTCAAACCTCCATCTTCTAGGTCCTAGTCCAACATGCTAACCACTACACTACTGTACACTGATTCTTGCCCCCCTTGATGGCAGCCCCCAACTCTTGAATGGTCCCCCCAGGGAGGCTCGCCTGACCCCAACTCAGAATTTTCACTTTGGTTCCAAGACCTCTTAACTTTGCCCACTTTTTCACATCCAGGGGGTTCAGCCACTTGGAGGCTCTGTTTTTATCCATTCCACTGAATGGGGTGGTTTAGCGCTGGACTTCAAAATTAATATCCACGTCCTCCTCCCTTCTGCTGCTCTAACCATCCTTCATCAGAGTTTGCATGCAAAAGCGATCAAAGGGGAAAACAGGTTTTGTTGAAATTTTAGGGTGGGGAGTTACTGTGGCGCTTGCCTTACTTTTGAGCAAGTGCCATGGCTGCCCTTTTTCCTTCTTTCTTGTAAAATTACCCTTTGTCTTGAAAAGGGTAAAAGGACGGGCTTCTCTTAAAAACAGAAGAGTCCTCTTGCAATGATATTCCTTGCTTCCCTAGTGCATTCCCCACCTCCGTAGTCGGTCATCATCGCCTCTTCCCTCCTCTTAGGATTCTCTCTAATGCTTATGCAAATGAGCACGCTTTGCATAAGCCATCTAGCTGATGAGATTGTTTCTGTTTTGCAGAACTTGGGATCTGTCAGCATGGACCAATCTGCAGGCGAGAAAAGATGCATGGGTTGCAATAATAATAATAATAACAACAGTAATAATACTTTGTTGTTTTATGTTACTTGTGAGTAAAATAAAATGCATTTTATTTTATTAATAATAATAAGTATTGTTTTTACTACTTCATTGCTTGATGACCTGCACTCATCTGGGTGAAAGGATGAGAAAACCATTAGGACACCAGAGGTTGTTGCCAAACGTTAATTTTACTCAGAGTACACCCATTGAAAACAACGCGCATGGTTAGCATAGATTCATTGATTCCAGCTCTGCAAAGGACTGAGCTGGAAACAACCCCAAGGATGTAAAAGCTCCCCCTGTTGGTTCACAATGCTTACGGTCATCTCTTCTTGCCTATTCCACCAGAAAGTTTTGGGTACAGATTCATGAGGACCAGAAACTTTAAAGCTGACAAAAATGGGTTCTGGCCAGAAACCCAATTTCTGTGCTTTCACATAGAGCTGAGGTGAGATTTCTCATAAGAGATGTTGCATGCAGAAAGTCCCAAGTTTAACCCCCAATGACATCCCCTGGCATTGCTGGGACAGACCCCTACCTGGAAACCTGGAAGTGACAGCCAGTCAGTGTGGACAAGCCTGAGCTCAATGAACCAAAAGTCTGACTTGGTATAAATCACCTTCCTATATCCTTTGGCATTTACTGTCAGATCCCAAAATGGGTTGATGCAACATACCTGCTTGCCCAGGACTTAAACTCCCCTACTGAGGCTGTGTTCTTACAACCCACTTTAGGAAAAGTGTGCTAGGCATCTGGAAATGGGAGCTTTTCAGGAATTTGGATACTCTCTCTAAGGAGGCCTTCTTGGCCCAGACATTACAAAGATTTTGGCAACCGGTGAAGACTTTCCTCTTAGCCAAAGGTGCTTTGTTGTTTCTTGACCATTTTTGCTCACCTCAATCTGTTCTTTGTAGCTTTTGAAAGTTATTTGTTTTTGTTTTGCTATATTGATTTCGTTAGGGTGGTGGGTTGTTGTTTTTTTAAATCACATTGATCCACTGATTGCAAATTACTGTTTATTTATTTAAGTCAGGAAAGCTCAGTTAGTTAGGGCATGGTGCTGACAACTCCAAGGCTGCAGGTTCGATCCCCATATGGGACAGCTGTATATTCCTGCATTGCAGGGGGTTGGACTAGAATTACCGGTATCCTCAGAGTCCTTTCCTACTCTACAGTTCACCAAACAATCTGACAAAGAGTCCGAAAAGAGATTGCAAAAGATCCTAATAAGGTGCAATGTACACTGAAATCCTGCCCATTTTGGATGGTTTTCATAGAAGCAAATTGGATGATTTTCCAATTGTAAGAAGAAGAAGAAGAAGAAGAAGAAGAATAAGAAGAAGTTAGTTATACCCTGCTCATCTGACTGGGTTGCCCCAGGCAGCTTCCAGCATATTTAAAAACATAGGTAAAGGTAAAGGTAAAGGGACCCCTGACCACGGGCGGACAACTCTGGGGTTGCGGCGCTCATCTCGCATTATTGGTCGAGGGAGCCGGCATACAGCTTCTGGGTCATGTGGCCAGCATGACTAAGCTGCTTCTGGCGAACCAGAGCAGCGCACGGTAAATACTCCCTCCTCCGGTGGGAAGGTAAACGGCGTTTCCATGCACTCTGGTTTCCGTCACGGTGTTCCATTGCACCAGAAGCGGTTTAGTCATGCTGGCCACATGACCTGGAAAAACTGTCTGCGGACAAACGTCGTCTCCCTTGGCCAATAAAGCGAGATGAGTGCCGCAACCCCCTTAGAGACTCAGCGGTATATAAATTATTTAAATAAATAATTTAGGGCTCACCAACTTCAATCTTGATTATTTCCAACTCAGCTGCCTCAAGTGCAGATTATCCCTGAATATTTGTTGCTGACTACTTAAACTGCATATCCACCATACATGCAAAGCACACACACACACCCTGAAAAAATTCTGGGAACTGTAGTTTAATGGTACTGTGGGAATTGTAGCTTTGTTAGGGGTAATCTACTGTTCCCAAGATTCTTTGGAAGAATCCATGTGCTTTAAATGTGTTTGGTGTGGACACAGCCATAGGCCCCATCTGCACTAATTGTTTAAAGCAGTATAATACTGCTCCCCCCCACCTTCCCAAAAAGAATCCTAGGGACTGTATTTTGTTAAAGGTGCTGGAAGTTGCTAAGAGACCCCTAATCCCTTCACAGAGCTAAAGTTCCCAGGCTGGTTTAACAACCAATCCCTCTTTTCAGGGAACACTCTGCAAGGAGGAATGCAGCTGTCTCCTACAAACTCTTTGCACCTTTGAAGAACTACAGTTCCCAGGATTCCCTAGGGGAAGCTGTGGCTGTTTAAAGTGGTAGGGATAGACACTGTACAGTATATAACGTGTAGTGCAGAGAAGACCTTCACCTCTGTTTTGCCTGGAAGGGAAGAGGATGGGTGTGGCGTAGTGGTTAGAGTGTTGGAATAAGTGGAAACATAGAAATTATAAAGCCGTTTGGAAGGACTGAAGGAAGTCAAGGCTGTAAAAAGCCAAAAAGATATAAGATGTGAAAAAGTATGTATATGGTTTTTTGCAAAAATGGTTTTGAAAATAAATAAAAATGATATATTAAAAATAAAATAAAATAGAGTGTTGGAATAAGACTCTGGGAGACGAGGGTTCAAATCCCCACTCAGCCATGAAATTCACGAGGTGACTTGGGCCAATCACTGCCTCTCACCCTAACCTACCTCACAGGGTTGTTGTAGGGATTAGATGAGGAGGGAGAGAACCGTGTACGCCACATTGAGTTCCTTGGTGGAAGCATTGGGATAGAAATGCAATAAAATAAAATAAAATAAATAAGGCAACTACTAGAATGAGTTGGCTCCACCTCTCAGGGACTCCTCTCATTGGCTCCGCCCCCTGCCTCTTGCTGGCTCTGGCGCCACCTGCTGTTGGCCTTCTGCCCTACCAGTCTCAATAATTGACAGCAGCCACCACTGGTTAGGAAGGGGGTAGTTGATGGTTTGGGAGGTGGGGTTCCAACCTGGCTTCAAAGGGGCTTTCTGCCTGCATTGCATCACTCTGGTTGGCGTTGATCATAGCTGGACTCTAGCCATGCCTGGAAGGGATGATGATGACAACCTCTGCTGTTGAGGCCCTTTCAGAGTTCTTGAGAGGCTCAGCTCATGACTCCCGGGCATGATCCAAGAGGCACAAGAGTGCGGTGTAGTGGTTAGAGTGCCAGACTAGGACCCAGAACTGGGGTCAAATCCCCATTCACCCATGAAGCGCACTGGGCAACCTTGGGTAAATCACGCGCTCTTAGAGTAACCTGCTTCACAGGATAAAAAGAGAGGAGGAGACCTCTGGGGGCCTCATTGGAGGAAATGTGGGGTATAAATGTAATAAAGAAGCACATAAACAGAGTGAGTGGCTGAGAAAGGACTTGACCAAAACCTTGTTAGGATGGAAGGGGATCCGTCCACCACAACACAGTTTGCAAGCAGAAAACCACGTTCAGGCCTCTGTTTTCAAGGGATCTCAGCCCCCAAAGCCTGGATCAATCCCTCTCTAAGACCTTGCAGAGCTAGTCCCGGTTGGGTTGGATTGGCCTGCTCTGCATTGCAGAAGACCCTTGTCCCCTTCAGTCCACAGCGTCTCCAGCTAAATGGATCTAGAATCAGGGATATCCAAAGGTAATCCATCCCAACCCACCTGCCAACGTGAAAGACCCTTATCTGCCCACAAGACGCCAAGAAAGGCATTACCAAGCAAATTTGCAAATGAATAGAACCTCAAGAGGTTTCTCTTGCAATCCTGGGTAAATGGGAAAGGAAAAAAAAACAACCTCTCAATTTCTGTCAGTGACAGTGGACTCCTTAGTGGTGTCCCCCCTATATATCTAAAAAGAGAGAGAGAGAGAGAGATTAAAATGCAAGGGGGGTGTCTGAAAAGCAGGCAGGGAATGAATTGAGCAAGGCTGAGGCTGGGAACTGTGTCTAAACCTTTCTGCTTCTTCATCCTCCCCCATCTGTTTGAAATTCATTTCTGACTCAGTTTCCAAGGCTCAGAGAGCTGGCAAATGGGGCTGCTGTGTGAAAGAGTCTGCGTAGCAGAATTTTCTCCTTGCCTCTCTGCCCTTTGTTTCTCTCTCTCTCTCTCTCTCTCTCTCTCTCTCTCTCTCTCTCACACACACACACACACACACACACAGCCAGAGAGAGAGAGAGAGAGAGACCCGCTTTAGAGATTAGGGTGCATAGCCAAATTTACCTGGCATAGGGAGGACCTCTGCACATCAAAAAGAAAGAAGAGGGAGAGAAGGAGAGACAGAGAGGCTAGGAAGGAGCTGGGAGAGAAAAAGTTTCCAATCCATTAACAAAGAAAGGAAGAAAGTTGTGCAGAGCATAGTTGGCTGGCTTAAAAGTGCAAGGCAAATCCGAGTGCACTGAGCGGAGGCAAAGAAAATGCAACACTCCCTCCATGTGGTTGAGAGTGGGTACTGCAGGACATTTCAAAATAACATGCGTCTACGGTACACACAGGGCCCCATAGTTAAATTATGGAACCCGCTCCCACAAGAGGTAGTGATGCCCAGCACATAGCTGTCAGCTTTCAGATTTGAAAATAAGGGATTTTTCCAAACTTTCGGATTTGAAAATAAGGGATTCCGCGAGGGCAGTGCAATGACACCAAGTAGCCTCGCCACCCTGCACTCCAGAGGCTGCGCGCGAATGGGTGAGCAAAAGAGCGAGCGCGTAGACGGCAGGCAGGCTGGCTGTCTGCTTGGGCGTGAGGGTCTGGCTGCACAAGGCATGCAAGCTCCGCCCCCAGTCGGTCTCAGACTCCTTATTGGCAGCCGAGCAACGCAGCTGAGGAGCCTCCCTGGCTGGCAGGGAGGGAGAGGAGCTGCTTCCTTTGAAATCCGGGAAATTTAAGGGATATCAACAATCCGGGATAGCAGCGGGAAACGGCATTGGAATAAGGGAGTTTCCCGCCAAAAAAGGGAGGGTTGACAGCTATGGCCCAGCAACGTAGACGGCTTTAAAAGAGGACTGAACAGATTCATGGTGGAGAGGGTTATTAATGGCTACAATGCTCTGCCTGCTTGGTTGGAGCCAGTAATGCTTCTGACTTTCTTCTTTGGCGATCATTCGAAGCACCCTCTAAAATATATACATTTACGCCTCAACCTAAAGGGCCAAAAAGTCCCCTTAGAGATTCTTATTAAGACTCTTGGGACTTGATGAACCAACCATCTAACCATGCCCCTGTTCTGGGAAAGAGCTGTGGCTCAGTGGTAGAGCACCTGCTTTGCATGCAGAAGGTCCCAATTTCAGTCCCTGGCAATCTTGAGGTAGGCCTGAAACCCTGGAGAGGTGCTGGTAGGCCTGAGGAAAGACACCTTTACTGAAATCCTGGAGAACCACTGTCATGGTTTGACTTGGCATGGGCCAGTTTTCTACCTCTTTTAATTGAGCCCTTTACTCAGAAACAATGAGAACTAGAATCCTACTCTCTCTCTCTCTTTGGCGGAAGGGATTGTAGCTCCGTGGGAGAGCACACACTTTGCATGCAAAAGTTCCCAGGTTCAATCCCCACTGGCATTTCCAGGTTGGGTTGGGGAAAACTCATTTCCTGACACCCTGAAGAGCTGCTGCCAATCAGTGCAGACACTACTGAGTGAGATGGAACAACTGTCTGAATCCTTGCTTGTATTGTTTTATTCATAAAAAAATTATGTACCCTTGATTGTGGAAAACTCAAAACAGTTTACAAAAAGAGACTATTTTGGCTGTGCCCTTGGGAGACCTGCTCCCTGCCTTGCAGGCCTTTTCCCACCTGTCAAGTGTGAGGCCCAGACTGACTCCAGCTACAAAAGCTGAGGCTGCTGAACAGACTCTTGCGCTGGGGAGTTGTTTGGTGTGTGCATTGCTGTTATTGCTATTAATTTTTTTCCTATCTTTACTTTTATATCTTATTATGATTTATGAGGCAATTATTTGATTTGGTTGTGTACTTTTTGATGTGTTTTATTTAGCGTTTAGTGCTACTTTTGTCATATCCATAGTTGTGCAACTTTTAAAAGTTGTAAGCTGTCTTGCAACTTTTTAATGTTGTATGGAAAGGTGGCATACAAACAAAATGATGTATGCAAGTAAAAAGACAAAAATATATATTAGGAAAAACAATCAAATGTTCAAAAAGATTAAAAAATCAGCAATAAACTAAAAACACACCAGTTTTCTAGATATCTGGTCAGGCTTGTCTAAGGAACAATGTTTTCGCAGGTGCTAAAATCAGTACAACAAAGGCCATGGGCGTAGCCAGGCTTTATGCTGGCGTGCGGGGGTAGGAGGGCAGAACCTAGTTATCTGCGACACAGTTGGTCAGTTAGTTAAGTATTTTTATTTATGTACTTGATTTTTTTGATGGGAGGGGAGCTGCCCCCCTGCTTACGCCCGTGGTGAAGGTACCTGCCTGATATCAATAGGCAGGGAGTTCCAAAGTAGAAGTCCTAAGCAGGATACACAGGAGGGCAAGTGCAATAATTAAAACTTCATAAACATAGTACGTAAAAAGCAAAAGTCTAACCGCCACTGATGCTAATCTCTTTCCTATTGGTCAGTGTCCTCATTGGTAAGTGGGAAAAGCTGGCACTGTCAACAGAATCCTGTTTCCACAGTAATCTATCAGCTGGACTTTAATTTCACACAGCAAGGTGACCCCTTTTGCTTTCTCCACCCATCCATACCTTCATCTGACGAGGACTGTTCAGCCAAGAGGTTGTGCTGTGCCCATGTAAGAGTCTGTATTCATGTGCCGACAGCGGGTATGATTGTGTACACTGCCATATCTGGGTATACAAAAGGGTATACTTTTATGACTGATGGAGGTGTAAGCCTTAAGAATATGCGGTGACTACCAAAGGCCTACCTAGCCCAGCATCCTGTTCTCACAGGTGCCTAGTCCTCATTTAATTCCCACAACACCCTTGTGAGGTAGGCTAGGCTGAGAGATGGCGACTGGCCCCCAAGGCCACCTAGTGAGCTTCATGGCCGAGGGGGGCGGTGGAAGGATTTGAATCCTGGTCTCTCCTAGGTTATATTCCCAACAACCACTTACACCACACAGGCTCTCATTTTGAAGTCTGTGAGTTCTTCCCCAAAAATCCTGAGTGGGAAATGTAGTTTCTCCAGCACAGACTTACAATTCCCAGCACCTTTAGCAAACTGCAGTTCCCAGAATTCTTTGGGGGGAACTTGTGGCCTTGAAATATACAGCATGGATCTGTGCAATACGTGAGCTCGGAACAGATGGGAGATCTTGCACAGTCGAATTCTCAACCAATTGAAGTTTTTGGGTTGCCTTCAAAGGGGAGTCTCCTTCCCTCTCCAGTCTTGGGTGCGTGGCAGAGATCAGATGCTTCCTCTCACCCCCTCTCATCTTTTATATTGTGATTATTATTTAGTGATTCAAAAAATGGCAGTTAAGAAACGCAATGTTCTAGAACAACAACGGTCATATTTGTTCAGAAATTGACAATGCAGGGTGGGGAAATCATGGAGATTTTTATTTTTATTTTTAAATAGTCAGGAATTTGGCAGGATCAATTCTAATTACAAGATAAAATGTTTTTATGTTTTAAAGGAAAAATAGGATCAATTGAAGAAGGGTTAGATGAATGAAGCCAAATGAAATGCAGATCTAATCAGTAGAGTTCTTTGTTTTTTTATTATAGAAAACAACGAATGCTGTAAAAGGGGGCGGGGAGTAACATGATATAGTAGATTAGATCAAATATGATGCTAAATAGAAGATTGTTAATCCTACCTGTCGGATATGTTATGTTTTAAAGAAACATAATCTAAATCCTGAAATAGGCTACTGTTCATGGCAGGATTGAATTTTAGGGTTGTATTGATACTCTCATCAATATTACTTTAAAAAACACACAACAGAATTGTATTTTAGATTTTTTAAAAATTCTGATTTTAATGTATGTATGTGTTCCACGGATGAGTGAGGATTTGAACATGGGTTTCCCAGGTGGTAAGTCGCTAACCATTCCATGTTGTTGTTGTTGTTGTTCAGTCGTGTCCGACTCTTCGTGACCCCATGGACCAGAGCACGCCAGGCACGCCTATCCTTCATTGCCTCTCGCAGTTTGGCCAAACTCATGTTAGTAGCTTCGAGAACACTGTCCAACCATCTCGTCCTCTGTCATCCCCTTCTCCTTGTGCCCTCAACCTTTCCCAACATCAGGGTCTTTTCTAGGGAGTCTTCTCTTCTCATGAGGTGGCCAAAGTACTGGAGCCTTAACCATTCCATAACACTGTCTATTTTGTGTGTGTGTGAGAGAGATCAGAAGTTCAGCGGTTCGAATCCCCGCTACAGGGTGAGCTCCCATTGCTTGGTCCCAGCTCCTGCCAACCTAGCAGTTCGAAAGCATGTCAAAGTGCAAGTAGATAAATAGGTACCGCTCTGGCGGGAAGGTAAACGGCATTTCCGTGCGCTGCTCTGGTTTGCCAGAAGCGGCTTAGTCATGCTGACCACATGACCCGGAAGCTGTCTGCAGACAAACTCCGGCTCCCTTGGCCTATAGAGCGAGATGAGCGCCGCAACCCCAGTCGTCAGCGACTGGACCTAACGGTCAGAGGTACCTTTACCTTTATGAGAGGTCTGGAAAGTGGCAACAGCAGAACGAGGCCTTTTGTGCAGTGGCTCCCCATTTGTGGCGTGTTCTCCCCAGGGAGGCTCACCTGGCTCCTTCACTACATATCCTTAGGTGCAAGGTGAAAACTCTCCTCTTCTCCCAGGTACACGCACGAATGATTTCTTACCCACCCTTCACACTAAGGTCTCAGAGTGGGTTGCAATTTTATTTATCTCATAAAATGTATATATCACTCAGTTTTCAGAAGAAACCTTCAAAGTGGTTTGCTAAAAATTCAATACAGTATTTAAAATGATTTAAATTAAAAAATTAAAAGTTGGAATAAATTGGGTTGGGTTCGTATTATTATTAGTAGTAGTAATACTAGTATGCTGCTCTGTATCAAATTTGAAGATTTTTTTTTTAAAAAAACATTTATTCAAAAGTTACAATACAGCTTCGTCTATTGCCACATCACAAAATGATCACTCCAATCCTCAATCCCTCATCACTGTCATGTTGGCTTGCCCAGTACCCTCAATAGGAACCCAAATATATATACTTTTTTTTTTTAAACACTGTTTTAATTCCTTTATAATTTAATGACGTTTTAGCTGCCATTCTTTTCTACGTTTTTAGTTTTCTGCGTTTCAGCCGTCCTTGCTTTGATTTTTGCCAACCGCCTTGAGTCCCGGTCTGGAAAGAAGGAGGGATATAAACAAAGGCAGTAGCAATAGCAACAACAAGCATAATTAACAAATTTAAAAAAATTTGCTTGTGTAGGTTTCAGCGTGGTGTGGGTGTACAGCATGCCGGCGCGCGTGCAGCCAGGCGGGGGATCTTAAGTCGCGCGCCCTCCCGCGCGCAGCTGTGGTGCAGCCCTTTGTGAAGGGAGGGCGGGGCCGCACTGCCGCCCCCACCCCCAGCGATGCCTGCGTCCGGCCCAGCGAAGAAAAGCGGACCCCGCCCCCACCATCCCGCTGGCCCACCCTTCTCGTCAGCTTCTTCCTCCTCCCTCCTCCTCGCGAGCACCTCCATGCGCTCTATGTAAGGAAATTGCGTGCCGAAGAGGGAGGAGATTGTGGGGCCCAATGCTCAGCGACGGGGAGGCGAGACCTGTAGCTGCCTGAATAGCAGAGAGAGCGCGCGAGAGAGGCTTCCCAGCCTGGAGGAGAAGGAAGGGGGAAGCTTCGCAGAGGAGGCCTTTCTGGACACCTCCCCTCCCAGTGCCCTCCCACTATTAGGTTCCCCTTTCTCTTCCTCCTCCTCCTCCTCCTCCTCCCTGCACGTTGCCGCAGCGCCCGCGCGCAAGGGAAGCCGGCGCTTGCTGGGGTGAGTTTACACAGAGAGCCGGAGTGACTCTGCTTCGGAGGCAGGGGAAAAAGAGAATTGCAGTCCACGTGGCTCATGGGTTGTCGGGGGAGAGAAGGGGGGATTTCTCCTAGTAAGGGTTTGTTCTGGAGGGAGCTACGGCTGGTGCAGGAAGGGAACCCACGAAAGCCCGTTGGATAACCCTTCTTGTTTAGTCTCCACCGCCTTTGTGCCTGGGTTCAAAAGTTAAGGTGAATGCCCCGCCCTCTCCATGCACCAATATAGACAGAGTTTATAAAGTTCATATAGTTTGAGCACCAAGAAATGGGTAGTAATTTATTTATTAATTACACTAATTACATTTATATCCCACCCTTTTCTCCAAGCAGCTGAAGGTGGTTTTCAGATGTGCACGTGGGTTTTTTTGTTTTGCTTAAAAGGTCGCTTTGAGTTGCTGTGGCACAAAAGTAACCAATTAATTATTACTATTAAGATGAATAGGAATTAATCCAATAATTATAAGTATTGCTATTAATACTTATAATTATTATATTTGTCAGATAAAAGCAAGATTAACTGTTTTAAGTTTACTGTATGCAAGGCAGTATGTGAAGAGGGCCAAAGATGCTAGTGTGTTGTTTGCAGCTGTAAACTCTCTTTTGGGAAGTTGGCGCTAAACTGGCAAACAAGTGCTTTCAAATTCATGTGTTCTAGGGAACTATACTTAACATTAATTGTGGTTAATGTTGGTGCACGTGCAACCACTTTGATCAGTGGAATTGGCACCGTTACATGTGCCACATAACGCTTGTTCCACATTTGTAACTCACACTTTGGAACTCCCTGCCTCTTGACATAAAAGCAGGTGCCTTCATTGTACTACTTCCCCCCCCCGCCTACTAAAAACGTTACTTCTAAGTATGTAGAATGCCAAAGTGTGTATTTACCTTACATTTTCCCCGCAGAAAATCTTCCATTTCCATAAGTTCATGAGTAGCAACAAATGGGTGCGGAGTTCAAGTACTAGATGAGGCAAGCCTCAGATTTTACTGGCTTCAATCCTGATGGATTTTGGCGCACCAGCTGAAAATACATTTATTCAGCAAGGCCTTTAGCTCACACCCATAACAGTAAAAGGATGTCAGTTTGCAAAAGATGTCAATTGCAAATGCACTATCAGGCAAGATTAGCAGTTTCAAAGTTGAATGTTGTTGTTGCTGCGCTATTGACTGTTGTTGTTGCTGCACTATTGACTAAATAAGAGCAAGATAGTTATGGTAAATTAGGTGATTGCTGCAAAGTTTTCTGGGTGTCAGCCTGACATTTTCTGATGTGATTTACCCTATCCAAATTAGTCCAGTTTGCATCAAAAATTGCCTGGTTCAATCTTTTTTTACAAAACCTGCATAGCTGAAGTTCATGTGTGAAATAGAACTTTGGTGTTAGAACTTACTGTAAGTAGATTAAGAACTTAAGTATATTTAGCACAAACCCGTTTCTTTGGCCTGCAGACCATAAACATCAAATATGCTGTACAGTGGACTCTGCGGGTTGCGAACGCAATCTGTACGGGAGGCGCGTCCGCAACCCGCAGTGTCCGCAACCCGCAGCGCTGCATCTGCACACGCATGGGTTGCGATTTGGTGCTTCTGCGCATATGCGAAGCATGATTTAGTGCTCATGCGCGAGCGCCGAAACCCAGAAGTAACCCATTCTGGTACTTCTGGGTTCGGCCCAGAGCGCAACCCGAAAACGCATAACCCACAGCGTTCACAACATGAGGTATGACTGCATAGGGCTAGGTATGTATACAGGAGGGGAGAGCGCTCACTATGCCCCTCTTCCCCACAAGGTTCCTTGGCACAACCCTCATGCATGCCAGGCGTCAACCAGAACCGACTCTTCATTGTCCATCGGGGAATGGGTGGGCTGAAGGGTCCTCTTGCCCCGCTAGCACGTACAAATAATTTTACATACAATAACTTTATAAATAATTTTATTTGTATGCCTCCTTTCCATTAGTTGAAGGGACCCAGGTGGCACTGTGGGTTAAACCACCGAGCCTAGGGCTTGCTGATCAGAAGGTCGGCGGTTCGAATCCCTGCGACGGGGTGAGCTCCCGTTGCTAGGTCCCAGCTCCTGCCAACCTAGCAGTTCGAAAGCACGTCAAAGTGCAAGTAGATAAATAGGTACTGCTCTGGCGGGAAGGTAAACGGCGTTTCCGTGCACTGCTCTGCTTCGCCAGAAGCGGCTTTGTCATGCTGGCCACATGACCCGGAAGCTGTATGCCGGCTCTTGGCCAATAAAGCGAAATGAGCGCCACAAACCCAGAGTCGGACACGACTGGACCTAATGGTCAGGGGTCCCTTTACCTTTACCTGTCCATTAGTTGAGGCATGTTCAAGGCAACTTAGAACATGAAAAAACCTCATAATGACAACAAAAGTTGTCATAAATAAAACATACAAAAAATACACAACCAAATCAAACGATTTCCACATAAATCATAATAAGATCTAAAATAAAGGTACAAAAAATTAATAGCAATAATAGCAACAACTTTCCCAACAAAAGCCCCTTACCCCAGCCCAAGAGTCTGTTCAGCAGCCTCAGCTTTTGTAGCTGGAGTCTTCCAGGCCTCGCTGCCTAGATGGTCTTCGTCTAGCATAGAATTAAAGTCCAGGATTTGGTTTAAAAAACTGAGATTTTGGGAGGGTGAGGGACAATTGGATAGCTCTTGAGTGGACCTAAGGGCTCTAGTAAAAGAACATCCCTCAAGCCCACCTGCCAGACTAGATGACTCTTGAGTTCTCTACAGTTCTATGATTCTGATTACAGGTACTCCAGCTGGGGGGTGTGTGTGTGTGTTGTCCATCTCACAACCTGGTGAGTGCCTCAAGTTGAGCTAAGCTAAGAACACTTCTGGCAACTGATCGCCCTGATTCCATGTTTGGGTTGGTGTAGGGCACGCCCCACGGAGCCATGTATATATTTAGCTCGAGATCTCATCCTTCAGGGTTGTACATATCTAGCGGGGCGGGTTGAACATCACCTGCTCTCTTTTGGAATCTCTTTAAACGCCCTTTTGCATTCCGGGCCTGTTGGTTGGGGGGTGGGGGTCACTATGCTAGCACCTTCTTCTTCTTATTATTTTTCTTTTGTAAAGATTATTTAATTTTATATGCAATGGAGAGAACAGTTATAGCCACAGATCAAAAATATAAAACTATGAAATGGGCACGTAGAATCTGAGTACAGTTGCACATGGGTCAAAATAATAAACTTCAAGTAACGACTTTCAGCGTTACCAGATTTATCAAGTGTAGTTCCAGATTCGCCATGCTTGTGATGAGGGTCATCTTGAAAATGGTGGTTCCACTCTACTGTGTTTAGAGTGCCAAATCATATGAAAAGTATCTGGAGTTTCTAGTTCTTATCAATCTAAAATAACGTGATTTTCTCTATTATAGCTATATTCCTGAGAGAGTGGCTCCAAGCAGCCAATGTAGATTTTGGACTGTTGCAATTACTATTCGAGCTGCCTAGATAATACATAAGACCAATTCTTTTGACGATACATCTACACTGGTATATTCAGTATGACAACGATCCATAGTTTCTTTAGTATTATATATCACTAGTGAATTGAAGCCCGTTGAGATAACGGGCGCTAGCCCGGCAGCACACGCGCGCGCCTTGCAGGGCGGGGGGCACAGCCGCGGCTGCGCTCCTGCCGCCGCGGAGGGAGGAGGCTCAGCGTGGGGAAACCGGGGAGTCCCCCAACCCCGGACGCCCCCTCGGAGGCCGGCACCGCCGCACGCGCCCAGCTCCCTCGGCGGCTCCGGCCGCGCAGGAGAAGAGCTGGGCAGGAGGGAGGGCGGGCGGGGGCGCTTCTCGGCGCGTGTCTGCGTCGCCCTTCCCCTCTCAGCCTTTATTTTTTTAATGGGGTGGAAGAGGGGGGGGCCTCGCCGGTGGGGGGGGGGAAGGAGCTTGGCAGCCGCTCCGTCTGTCTCCCCGGCCGCGGGGAGGGGGCAGCCTCTCCCTCCCTCTGACAGGCGGCGTGAGGATCCTCGCGGGTCCCTCTGAGGGAAGCAGCATCGGGCGCGAGGGCGGAGGGGCAGGTGGGTGGGGCCTGAGTGCCAGTCAAGCGAGTTCCTCTGTGCCCTCGCCCGGCCCGGGCGGCAGGGCGCTGTGGGCGGCTGCCGCCTCACATCCTGGGGCTTCTTCTCCTTCGCTCGCTCCCTCCCCCCCCGCCACCTCTCTCCCTCGGCCTCCCACGAAGCCTCCGGTGCGCACCAGGGAAATGGCAAGCGCCCCTGCGCCCGGGCTGGCGCTGCTGCTGCCGAGGCGGGCGCCGCCGGGCGCTGCTAGCAGGAAGCGAGGGCGGCGGGGAGGAGGAGGCGTCGGGCGGCAGCAGGAGGCTCCGCTTCGGGTGGGGGGGGCGGCGGAGCTTTCCGCCGCTTCCCCCATGCTTTGCCGCGCTGTCAGGTGGCAAAATGGAGGTGGCAGCAGGAGGCTCCGCTATGCCGCGATGGTAGGCGGCGAAATGGAGGCGTCGGGCGGCAGCAGGAGGCTCCGCTTCAGGTCGGTGGGCGCCGGCGCTGCGCGCCTCTGCCCCCGCGCTTTGCCGCGATGTTAGGCGGCGAAATGGAGGCGGCAGCAGGAGGCTCCGCTATGCCGCGATGGTAGGCGGCAGCAGGAGGCTCGAGGTGGGTGGAGGTGGGTGGGCGGGTAAGGCCAAGCGCGAATGACGGCGGCAAGCTAGACAGCGGCAGTAAGCTACTGTCAGGCAAAACGGTCGCTCACAGAATGACCGTTAAACCCACACAGCATATTTCAAAAGTCTCGGAGCTGCGGGGTTGGGGAGGGAGAGGCGTAACCGCCTTCGCCTATTGGTCTCTTCCCTCCAATCCCTCCGTCCCTCTCCGACATGCGCAGTTAAAATTTCCACTGACACACGGACGGACGCAGGGACATTAGGGAATTATTATATAGGATTTCTGCCAAAATTAAATCCCAAAGACCAGCTGATGTTCCCACCATAAATGATAATATGTACTATGTTTTATCACAATCCTTCCAACAGTTAGGTGATATAGAAGACGACATTTTTTGTTTGACATTTGCAAAGCATCGCGACGCCATCTGTGAAGTAATTTCCCTAAGAGAACTGGAAACAAATTTTAAGGGTCTCCGTTTCCCAATCCCTTTCACACCTTTCCCCCTCTTCTCTGTCAAAGGGAACGCCTTTTGGCCTGCTTTGGTTTCTCCTTGAGAAGAAAGGTGCCAATGGCGAGCGACGTTGTGGAGAACGAGATGGAGTTCTACTCCAAGGCCGAGAAATACTGGAAGGACATCCCCCCAACAGTGGATGGGATGCTGGGGGGCTATGGGCATATCTCCAGCATCGACATCAACAGTTCCAAAAAGTTCCTGCTCCGTTTTTTGCGGGTAAGCAAGGTGTTCGCTCTTCCAAGCTGAGCAGGAACAGCCTTGGGTTACCTGCTTTCCTCCAGATATTTTGGACTACATCTCCCAGCAGCCTGAGCCAGCCCAGCCCTGCCGAATAATGCAGGGGCTGATGGGAAATGTAGTCAAAAAAACATCTGGAGGTTGGCCAAGGCTGGTTTAGGGGGAGTGTGGGAAATACACTTATTTTTTCCGTTTAAAGCAGTGAATCATCGAATAGTAGAGTTCGGAGGGTCATCTAGTCCAACCCCCTGCAATGCAGGGATCACAGCTAAAGAGTCACTGACAGATGGCCATCCAAGCTCTGCTTAAAAACCTCCAAGGAAGCCGAGTTGACTGCAGAATCTCTGGCAGGGATGGCTGACCTGTAGCCCTCCAGATATTGTTAGATTCAAACTCCCATCATTGTGGGACAGGGTCTTTTTGGTGGTGGCTCCCTATCTGCAGAATGCGCTTCCTAGTGAGGTGCACGTGTCCCTGTTATATTAGGCTAAGAGTCTTTTGCCAAAATGTGCATATTGGGCAAAATTGTGATTACAATAAGCTGGTGAGGCCTTGGTGGTGGTGCCACCACTGGGAGCTACCCAGTGCTTTTTTACTAGTAGAACATCTGCTGTTCATGAGGAACATCCCAGCTTTAATCCCCAGGGCTGGTCATTGTTCCCTGCCTGAAACCTGGGGAAATGGAGGCTGTATCTGCAAACATGGATGCCATCTTGCCAGATGCAGTATACCAGGGAAGAGGGGGGTGGGGGAACAATGAAAGACCCTGTTTCTGAAAGCGTTGAGAGGCATTCAAGGTTCTAGCCCTCATTGAGTTCATTTCTGTCCAGGATGGGCCTAACAGGACAGGGACCTCCCGCGCTTTGGACTGTGGGGCTGGCATTGGCCGGATCACCAAGCGGCTCCTGCTGCCACTTTTCCGAACGGTGGACATGGTGGATGTCACAGAGGACTTCCTTAACAAGGCCCGGAGCTACCTGGGTGAGGAGGGTCGGCGTGTCAGGAACTACTTCTGCTGCGGCCTGCAGGACTTCAGCCCTGAGCCCAGTGCCTACGACGTCATCTGGATCCAGTGGGTGATAGGTAAGAGTCTCTCTCTGCTACCTGGAAAGGAGGGTTGTGTATCCAGCTTATTTTCTCTGTCTCGGAGTACACCTTAATGAAATAAGTGAACCTCGGTTAATCTTGGTCGTTGACTTCAACAAGTCTATTCCAAATGGGGTACAACTGGCAAAAGATCCCATCTGCACTGTACATTTAAAATGCTACAATACCTCTTTAAAAGGCATTCTGCCCCCCAACCCAAGAATCCTGGGAACTGTAGTTCAAGGTGCTGAGAGTTTTTAGAACTTTATTGCCTCCCTCACAGAGCTACAATTCCCAGGGTTCCCCGAGGAAGGAGGATTGAATGTTAAATCACTCTGGAAGCTGTAGCTCTGTGAGGGTTTTTTCCGGCCTCCTGGCAACTCTCAGCACTCTGAACAAACTACAGTTCCCAAGATTAATTGTCAGGGAATCATGACTGTTCTAAGTGGCAGTCCTTTAAATGCATAATGTGACTGGAGCCTAGGATAGAGGCAGGAAAGGTATCTCATTTCATCAGTTAACTCTCTGAAGAATTTAAAGGGCAGTGTAAATGTCCCCCCTTCAATGTCCTTTCTGTTTTCCTCACAACAGGCTTGTGAGGTAGGCTTGTCAGAGAGGGCAAGCAGCCTAAGGTTACTTCAGGGCTGAGCAGAGGTTTGAACCCACGCTGCCTCAATCTGTCCCCTTTGCACTGTTCAGACGCTTAATTATCACAGCATTGGATTCTAGCCACTGCCTTTTAGGTTGAGGTTGTTGTCCAATGAAACTGAGATTCAGAACAGAGAAAAGAAATGACGTCTTCACACAGAGCATAGTTAGAACTATGGAACTCCCTCCCACAGTGATATTCACCAACTTAGATGGTCTTATAAGATGATTAGACAGATTTAATGGAGCATGAAGGCTATCGATGGCTACCAACCGATGATGCCTCTGCTGTACCCCCACAGTCTAAAGCAGCTTCTAAATACCAGTTGCTGGAACCCCAAGAGGAGAGAGTGCACTTGTGCATGGACCCTACTTGCAGGCTTCCCATTGAGGTATCTGGTTGGCCACTGTGAGTGCAGGATAAAATGGGCCCTTTCTAGCCTGGCCCAGCAGGGCTCTTCGTACAGAGAGGTCTGTTGTGAGAGCAGAACTCCCATGCACAAGAACAGTCTACCTTTGAATACCAAATAATAGGGAGCTGCAACTGGAGAATACATTTGTGCTCAGGTGCTGCTTTGGGGGTTTTCATTTGGGGGGGGCATCAGTCAGGTTGGCCACTGTGAGAACAGAATGCTGGAGTAGAGGCGGGCCACTGGCCTGATCCAGTAGCCAGAGTCTTTCTTCTTCCATAAATCTTTTATTGATGTTCCAATGCATATACATAATATTTACATAGAATTTCATGTTACTTATATTTATACATTCACATTTTCTATTACATTGTAAATCCACATTTAATTTTTACTTAATCTCATACTTTCTCCCCTTGTGACTTGAAGACTTCCCTCCACCCGTGCATGACTTCCTAATTTTGTTTTAAAATTTGTTATTGTGTTTGTACTTTGATAATTTACCATATATTCCGGCGTATAAGAAGGCTGGGCGTATAAGACGACCCCCAACTTTTCCAGTTAAAATATAGAGTTTGGGATATACTAACCGTATAAGAAATACGACCCGGCATATAAGACGACCCCCGACTTTTGAGAAGATTTTCCTGGGTTAAAAAGTAGTCTTATACGCAGGAATATACAGTATTTATTAAATACAGTGGAACCCCGGGTTACGTACGCTGCAGGATGCGTACGTTCGGTATACGTACCGCGGCGACCCGGAAGTCCTCCCCGTGGTGCGTGGGTGCGCAGAAGCGCAAAACCCCGCAAACCTCTGGGGTTTTTTCTTTTTCTCTCTCGTGCGTTTGTGTTGCACACGCCCATGTTACGCACAGCGACCTTAGCAGGTAACACGAGGTTCCACTGTATTTATTCTTGTATTCTATATTAACTTTGTGAGATCAATCAATGCATATAAATAGGTTTTTGTTGGAGTATCTATTAGCCATGTATTCCTCTACACACTTCTATTCTCGTTTCAGATTCTGATTTGATTGCATTTCTAATTGTTGCCGTCATTTTTGCTAATTTAATAAATTCAAAGAATTTACATTGCCAATCTATCACTAATGGTGCTTCTTCAAATTTCCAATTTTTGGCAGTCAATAGTCTGGTGGCAACTGTAGCGTATAAGAGGATTCTTTTCTTGTCTTTGGGGATATCGTTTTGTTACAATTCCTAATAGAAATGCTTCTGGTTTTTTACCAATTGTTATTTTAAACATTCTTTTCAATTCCTCATGTATATTCCCCATTAATTTTTTAATTTTATCGCATCCCCACCAGACATGATCTAAAGATCCCTCTGACGCCTTACATCTCCAACACAGATTTGATGGTAATTTATAAATTTTAGCTAGTTTCACAGGGGTCAAATACCACCTGTAAATCATCTTCATAATATTTCCTTTAATGGTATTACATGCGGTAAAGTTTATGTCAAATTTCCAAAAGTTTTTCCCACTGATCTTACTGAATCACGTAGCCAAAATCTTGTCCTCACTTTATCATAACCTCTTTAATTTGTTAATCTTTGAGTTCCCATTCGAGTAATAAATTATACATTTTTGACAGATTCTTTTTAGAATTATTCAGGAGTTGTAGCTGGAATTTGGATTCTTCTTTTTGGAAACCTATTTTATTATCAGAATTAAATTTATCATGTAGTTGATGGTATTGTAACCAAGTAGTACAAAACTGTTTTAGTTCTTCATAGGGTTTCAGTTTCAATTATCCCTGTTCTTCCCTTAAAAGTTGTTTATATGTTACCCCTAATTTTTCCATATTTTTTTTGTTATTGAAATAATTTCTAATAGGGCTGCCCACCAGGGAGTTTTGGGTTCTAATAACCTATGATATTTCCTCCATACTTTAATGAGGGAGCTTCTTATTATATGGTTCATAAATCCTTGGTGAACTTTTATCTTATTGTCTATGAGGTATACATGCCACCCATGTCTATTTTTGTCACCCTCTAAAGCTAATAAATCAGTATTTTCTAGTATGATCCACTCTTTAATCCAACAAAGACTCCAAGCCTCGTAATATAATTTAAGGTCTGGGAGACCAAATCCCCTCTTTCTTTTTTGTCTGTAAGTAGTTGATATTTAATACGAGGTCTTTGGCCCTGCCATATAAATTTTAATAAATCTTTTCTCCATTTATCGAAACATTCCATCTTTCCAATTACAGGGATCATTTGAAATAAATATAATATTTTTTGAACGATAATTCGGTTTTTTTGCAGCTTTCTTACCCCCAAAAGATAGCTTTAATCTATGCCTGTGGAAGACAGGAGTACCTGGTGTGCTCTGGTCCATGGGGTCACGAAGAGTCGGACATGACTAAACAACAACAATGCTAGATTTCCAAATCCTTTTTAATCTGTTTCCATAATTTATTATAATTATCTTCAAATAAGTTAATATTTGTCATTGTAATTTGTATTCCTAAATATCTTAACAATTTCTAAACCTGATTTTTCTTGCAAATTGTTTTTCTATTGTTCATTCATCTTTTTCACCATTAATTTTGTCTTAGTCATATTAAGTTTAAAACCTGACACTCTTCCATAACATTCCATTTTTTCTAAAAAATATTATGACACGTTTCCCTGGATCTTCTACCATTAAGACAACATCGTCTGCAAAAGCCCTCAACTTAAAAGGATTTTTGGCCCACCAATACACCTTTTATCTATTTCCCCTCCCTTATTTCTTGATTAAGAATTTCAGGTAGCCAGAGTCTTAATGCTCTTATGCTCTTAAAAACAGGGCACCTGACAGACGACCACCTCTCCAGCTTCTTGAAGCGCTGCCGCCTGGGCCTGCAGCCCAACGGCATCATAGTCATCAAGGACAATATGGCCCAGGAAGGGGTCATCATGGACGACGTGGACAGCAGTGTCTGCCGGGACCTGGACGTTGTCTGCAAGATCATCCGCTGTGCTGGCCTCAGCCTGCTGGCCCAGGAGAAGCAGGAGAATTTTCCCGACGAAATCTATCACGTTTACACTCTAGCAATGAGATGAACCCCTGCCATCACTGAGCCCCATAGAGAGGGAGGTTGCCTTCCTGCAGGGGCCTTGAGACACCCTTCCCAAGCGAGGGAGGGCCCCAACTGAACATCCTGGAAGAGATAGTCCAGCAATTGGGGTCTGGCTGCGACTCTTGTCGTCGAGACTGGCCTAGGAATGCTGGGGGGAAGTAAAATGTTCTTTTCTTCAAAACTGCTGCTGCTAATGTTGTTGGTTCTTTATTGTTTGATGGGTGGAGGGGGAAAAAAAACCTTGTCAAAATATACTTTGTATGGTTTCAACAGCAACTTGTTTTGAACTGTTTTATATACTCAGTGGGAGGGGCAGAGATGGGAGTATGGAGTTCCCTCCCCCAGGAGGTGGCGATCCCCACGAACCTGAATGGCTTCCAACCAGGGTTTTCCAAACTTGGGTCTCCAATTGTTTTTGGACTACAACTCCCATGATCCCTAGCTAGTGGAAACAGTGGTCAGGGAATTGTAGTCTAAAACCCCAAAGTCTGGGAAACCCTGCTTTAAATGAAGATTGGACAAATTAATAGATTGTTATTAATGGGTCCTGCTCTGCCTCCCACTACGGAGGCACTTCTGCACTTGGGTCCTGCTTTCAGGTTTCCCATAATGGGCTTCTGGTTGGCTACTGTGAGAACAGGATGCTGCATTAGATGGGCCATTGGCCTGATCCAGCAAGCTCTTATGTTTTGTGCTCTCTTGAGCCAGTGTGGTGTAGTGGTTAAGAGCGGTAGACTCATAATCTGGTGAACCGGGTTCGTGTCTCCGCTCCTCCACATGCAGCTGCTGGTGACCTTGGGCTAGTCCCACTTCTCTGAAGTCTCTCAGCCCCACTCACCTCACAGAGTGTTTGTTGTGGGGGAGGAAGGGAAAGGAGAATGTTAGCCGCTTTGAGACTCCTTCAGGTAGTGATAAAGCGGGATATCAAATCCAAACTCTCTCTTTGCGAGAGTGTGAGACTCTTAATCTCAGCGTCATTGATTCAAGCCCCATGTTGGGCAAAAGATTCCTGCATTGCAGGGGGTTGAACTAGATGACCCCCCCCCCCCTTGGGATATCTTCCAACTTACGATTCTATGAAATAAATACTGGTGGATTATTATTATTAATGGGTGCTGCTAGGCACTTTTAAATTTGCACAAAACATATTTGCATAAATGCATATATGCTTCTATATGGAAATTAAAGTGAACACAACAGCTCAAAAGGGGGGTGCAAAGGAGTTAGGACCCAGGTCACCCCTCCCTAGCAATACACCATTTTGGGGGGGTCCAGTTTTCACCTAAATGCTAAATTACTCTTTGCTGTAGGTCACAACCATAGAGAAACATTGAGGCTCCTGCTTTTTATTGTGAAGTGTTATTATTTACCCCTCTACTTCGTCAGAAAAGGCTCCCAGAGCATGTGGTGTCAGGTCAACAGCACACAAATTCCTTCCTATACAAGATTTGCAGGTGCGACCCACAAGGAGGAAAAGGATGAAGGCAAGCAAAACTCAGGCACTGTTGAAGTGTAAAAGTTATTATAAGAACCTGATAGGAAGGGAAAAATCAAAGCCCAGAGAAGTTGCCAAAGCAGTTGGAATGACTGCCGAGGGGTGCCAAATGAAGCTGGTCCCTCAGTACAGCCAACGGAGCGGGGCCCTTCTGTCCTTTTTGTCAAAAGATGAAATGACTGTTGATAAGACCCCAGTTGAGGGGTCTCTGGAGAGTGCCAGTGGAGCAGCCCAGAGTGGTTTAACAATCCCTGCTCCTCAGGGAACTTTGGGAATTGTAGCTCCTTGAAGGGAACAGCAGTCTCCTATACAGTTCCCAGGATCCTTTGGGGGAAGCTATGATGGTTTAAGGGGACCCAGGTGGTGCTGTGGGTTAAACCAGAGAGCCTAGGGCTTGCTGATCAGAAGGTCGGCGGTTTGAATCCCTGCGACGGGGTGAGCTCCCGTTGCTCGGTCCCAGCTCCTGCCAACCTAGCAGTTCAAAAGCACGTCAAAGTGCAAGTAGATAAATAGGTAAACGGGAAGGTAAACGCCGTTTCTGTGCACTGCTCCGGTTCGCCAGAAGCGGCTTTGTCATGCTGGCCACATGACCCGGAAGCTGTACGCCGACTCCCTCTGCCAGTAACGCAAGATGAGCGCCGCAACCCCAGAGTCTGATACGACTAGACCTAATGGTCAGGGGTACCTTTACCTTTATGATGGTTTAAAGTATCGGGGTTTTTAAAAATGTAGGGACGCGGGTGGTGCTGTGGTATAAACCACAGAGCCTAGGACTTGCTGATCAGAAGGTCGGCGGTTCGAATCCCCGCAACAGGGTGAGCTCCCGTTGTTCGGTCCCTGCTCCTGCCAACCTAGCAGTTTGAAAGCACGTCAAAGTGCAAGTAGATAAATAGGTACCGCTCCTGCGGGAAGGTAAATGGCGTTTCCATGTGCTGCTCTGGTTCGCCAGAAGCGGCTTAGTCATGCTGGCCGCATGACCCGGAAGTTGTCTGTGGACAAACGCCGGCTTCCTCGGCCTATAGAGCAAGATGAGCGCCGCAACCCCAGAGTCGTCTGCGACTGGAGCTAACGGTCAGGCGTACCTTTACCTTTACCTTTACCTATGGTGTGAATGTAGCCTGTGTGTTTGGTTAAATGCTTTCAAGGGGGTGGGAAAATACAGCTGAACCAAGGGGCCACCCTGAAATGATGTCTATCGTGTACTTCTAAACAATGAATGTTTAGTCGTTTAGTCGTGTCCGACTCTTCGTGACCCCATGGACCAGAGCATACCAGGCACTCCTGTCTTCCACTGCCTGCTGCAGTTTGGTCACTCATGTTGGTAGCCTGACCAAACTGCGGGAGGCAGTGGAAGACAATGGATATTTTTCTCCAATTGGTGGTGAGCACATGATCATCACCGTTTCTGAGGAACAAGGCTGTTTTTTCCAAACCAGGACCACCCGTCAGCCAGTTGACAGTGCTGGGTGACATCGGGAAGGCATGGGGTGGGTGCTGCGTTGCTAGTTTGTTCCCATCTGGAAACACTAGTAAAGTGGACCCCTCGCCTATCAAGTCACCTTGCTTCATTTGTGCCCTGTCAGATGAATGACAGATGAGTGGCCTTCCCACTTATCAAAGGTGACCTGCCAGGTAGGGGTGTGTGTGGAGATAAGGATCTGGCCCAATGGGTCAAAAAAGTTCTTCACACTTAACATAGCGGTGTATCAGCTTACAACAACCATCATCACCATCATACTGCCTTTAAAAACACAAAAATGGTTGAGTCACTGTGTGGACTAGATAAGACTTCAGTTAAGGCTGCCCTTGGCTCATGGCCTAGCATAGGAAAGCCTCATGAGGAATGGTACCTTCTGTTTTGAAGGGCAGAAACAGAATCTGCAATATGTTGTGAACCTCCCCAAGACCTATGGATGAAGGGCAGTATACATATTAAATAATAAGGCAACCAGTATGAAAACAGCTACTTCCCATGTGCAAAAGCAGCACCCAACATAGCATAGGACGTCGTGAAAATGTTATTGCCACCCCTTTTTCCTGCTACTTGGCCTATTGTTGCTTTTATTTTATTTTAATTAAGTTTGTCAAGTCAATGTTATCCAGGGCAACCCAAAGCAACTTGAAAACAACCAAGCAAGACACTAGAGGCACAACATTTTGCTGGTGCAGACCACATGTTTAATGACCTAGAGGAATGGACGCTTCGCTCCCTGTTAGAAGCCAGGTTGCTCGGAACAGTTGTTTAGAAAAGTCACGAGGTATATCGTTCCAGATAAATGGAGGCCTCCAACCTTCTGCAGACACTGAGCAGAATTCAGTTTAGTCATGACCCAGGTCCAGAAAATGGACTTGTCCCTCCTTACTGATTCAACTTCAAAACAATCAGCAGCTGAGCTGCAGATTCGGAAACATCCAAGTGTTATGCATTCATCCATTGCAGGGCAAAAGGCCAGTCCGTATGTGTGAGTGAGTATGGTGCAGTAACACCCTGTGCGACAATCCCGCGAATGTCCTGTGCGTGACCCAACACCCGTGTCCACAATTGACTGGTGTGTGTAGTGTGAAGGCCTCAGAGACAAACACCCCCTTGGTACATAGCAGTCTTGGTCCACCCTTGGAAGTCAGACGGCCGCCTCCGCAGAGGTGTTCAGGTCTATGACAAGATATTTCTTCAACAAGTTAGGAAGCGGGAGGGCCTTGACTTTTTGGTCAATTGGCCAGGGTCTGAGATGCTGCCGCAGGAAAACCCGGCATATCTGCTTCAAGGTAGGAGGGGTGTGTTCCAGCTGCTTCAGGCTGGTGAAGAGGTCCGAGATCCTCTTCCCATGGAACCGGCTGAGGTTGTTGAGGTTGACATCAAAGTTGCTGGGGAGCTTGATGGTCTGGGAGCTTGAGGCCATGAGCTCCAGCACCGTCTCGGCCTTCTGGAAGAGGTCGACAGAGAAGGTGTCGTCCTCTGACCCGCTCAAGTGGGAGCACAGCCGCTCGAAGATAATGCTGAAGCCCGACCAGCAGGCGGGCCCATGGAGGGTGCAGTTGTATGATGCCCCGAACTCCAGGAGGAAGCGCAGGAGGGGAAAGTGGAGCCGGAAGCTCTTCAGGCACAGGTGGGTGAGGGACTCGTAGGTTGGGCACTCACTAGGGTTGGCCCCGTGGGTCATCAGCAGCTGAGTGACCTGGAAGCAGAAGCGGTTGATGGTCCGGACCTCCTCTTCGTCACCTCCCACTGTCTCCCCAAGGAGGAAGATGATGTAGGAGAAGACAGTGTCACCATCTTTTGTTGTGGCCTTCACATTGGCACCTGATGGGCAGGAACAATAAAGAAACAGCCAGTTTAATGCTTTTTTCAGTGACCCTTGGGCATCACCACAACCACCACCACCATCATTTTCCTATTTTTCCCAATCAATTTTTACTAGAAGTATTCAACATAAAATACAATAAAAGCCAAACTAAGGAAGAGAAAGAGAAAAGGCCCTCTATCACAATTATATCTTAACCCTCATTTAAAGTAATACCAAAGAGATTTAATAACGTGTTTAGAATAGTGTTGGAAGTATTTGAAGTTGAGAATATATTGCGGCAATGCATGATTATTTGTATTTCTTTCATTTAACCTAAAATAAAGAATAATGTGTGTGTGTGTGTGTGTGTGTGTGTGTGTGTGTAGTTTGCCTAAGTAATCCATTATCTATATAGATCATATATCATAACAATAAATTTGGATTTATCAGTGCTTGCACTTTTATCATTTCAGCCCACACAGGTAGGCCGTTTTAGGGAGAATGCCGTGTGGTGGCAAGAGGGTGCCAGCCTTGATCTCTGGTTAACATTCCTGCTCTGAGACCACTGATAGTTTTGCACTGGATTTGGACCCCTGGAAAAGGAAGCAGCAGGGCTCAGTGGTGCGGGCGGGCGGAGGAAGCTCACCTCCTTCCAACAAAAGGCGAATGTTTTCCGTATTGTGGATCTGAACCCCATCACTGCTGGCTAGAGCATGCAGTAGAGCGGTCTTTCCTGGGGAAGGAGAGAAAAAGAGAGCATAAGAATGTGAGAGGAGCCTGCATCAGGCCTATCAAGTCCAGCATCCTGTTCTCAAGGGTGACCAACCAAATGCCCACAAGCAGGAGCCAAGTAGGGAAAGGGGGAAAGGCCAAGACCCGGAGGGTGGAGGCAACTGACCATGTTTATCAGCTGCATTGACATCGGCTCCAAGTTCCAAAAGTCGCTTTAGGCAAGGGAGGCGTTCTGGCTCTTCGCTAGCCAGATCTAGGGGGCTGCTTTCGTGCACCTAAGAAGGAACGGGATAGAGGAAACATAACTGGCTGCTTTTATTGACGCCTTTACTGCAGCAGCAGCGATGAATGGAATTGTTCCTAGTTCGAGGGCTGCATTCCCTCTTCTGGGCAGCCTTCCAGGGGCCACAAGGCAGTGGTGGGAAGGCTAGAGGCAAAAGCAGCCGGCACAGTGAATGTGAATTTCCCCTCTCTGTTATATGGTCAGCTAGTTTCTACACACACTCGGACACCTCTATCCTTCATTCAGGCGAGCAAGAGGCATGAGCAGAGCTGAAGGATTTGTTTCCAGCCATGCAACACTCAAGGAGGAAATCTGGGAACCTGGACCCTGCCTTGACCCCTGCTTTCCTGACCAATTATACTTTCATCCTATTTTTCATACAAGTTATTTTCTCTAGAAAGGGGAGGGGGGGGGGAAGTCAACACGCAGCTTTGTTGCACCTTTTGAAAGCTAACATTTTTTTAAGAGCATAAGGTTTTAAACCCGACATGCACATTGCATCCTATGAACAGAGAAGCAAAATCTGGGATGGGGATTTTGGCTCAGGATCTCAGTGGTTCAATATTCTTGCTCTATTCCTCCCCCTGCCCCCCAGCCTGCAATGTTGTTATCAATCTCCCTCTCCCTTTGTTAGTGCATCTGCTCCTTTCACTATACAGGTGGTGGCCATTTTGGGTGGGGGGTTGTGTTCCTGACCCCTGTATGCATTGGCAGAGCATGCATAAGCCAGCCCCAGTCCTGTTTTCGGGCCACTTCTGGGTCGGCAGTGACGAGCGTGTCATGTGCCAATCAGACATGCGTAAAATGGCCGCTGCCTGTATGGTTCCTGTCATACACCAAAGATGCGCCTCTTTACTCTGTCCTGACACTCAAGATGCATCTGTTTAGGACCCACTTTATTCTTGCAACTGTAATTGATCTCAAACCAATTTTTTTAATGCTTGCATTTTAAATGGCTGTGAGCGGGTCACTGAGAAGTCAAATCCATGATAAGAATAGTGCCAGCATGGTGTAATGGTTAGCATGCTGGGCTAGGAGCTGGGTTCAAATCTCCCCTCACCCATGAAGCTAACTGGGTGTAACCTTGGGCCAGTCACTGCGTCTCTAAGTCTGATCTACCTCAGAGTTGAGGGAACCATGTGCACCACTTTGAGTTCCGTGTGTGTGTGTGTGTGTGTGTGTGTGTATGTAAGGTTTGATATAAATGTTAATAATGAAAATTAAAATGGCAGCAGCTTACCCTGTCTCTTCTGTTGATGTCTGCACCTTGCTGCACCAACAGCTCCACCATGTCTGGCTTGTTCCGCATCACGGCGATGTGCAAAGATGTATAGTAAGTGATTGGATCTTTTGAAAACACAGAAACACACATTTATTATTATTTTTTACCAATTTGGCACAATTTGTTAATTTGTCACACTGAAACAACCTTACTTTTCTTCCAAGGACCTCAAGGTGACCTGGTTCCCAAGCCCTCACAACAATCCTACGAGGTAGGCTAGGCTGCAGGTGAGATAGCCCAACTGTCGCTCAAGGGACCTTCACATGTTTGCATGGGAAATTGGAACTCTGGTTTTCTAGTTCCCCAACTCTTATCCACTGCACCTGACTGCCTCTCCTAGCAGGCTAACTGGCTGTTGGTTCTTAGCAAACACTGAGCCCTTGCACGTTCAGAGATGTTATTTTGATTTTCAAGGAGCTCAAGGTAGGGTTCATAGGTCTCTCCCCTCCCTGTTCCATCTTCACAACCACCCTGCGAGGTAGCCTTAGGCCGAGAAACAATGACACTGGCCCCAAGGGTTGCGTCCAGAGAACTTCATGTGGCTGTGTGTGGGATTTGAACCCTGGTCTCCCAGGTCCTGTAGTCTGACATCCTAACCCTTGCACCACCCTCCTGCCTCGCCTAGTAAAGAATCCTGATCATTGTTCCTTTGGATATGGGGACTGCCTGCCCACACAACAAGGCTGTCGTCAGCACTGGAGGAAGAGAAAGATGCTTACCGCTGTTCATGTCAGGCCCATAATATGGGAGCCAGCAGGCCAGGAAACACCCCCCTACCCATTTCCTCCTCATGGCTCCCAGCAGTCAAAGGCCCTCCCTCCTGGCCCAACTGTCTAACTGGCCTTGCTGGGAGGCGGTCATGTTAGCGAGACAGTCTATGAAGGAACCTCAGTGTGACATCACACATCCAGGGGCACCTGAGCCCGCAGCGGCCAGAGCTTTAGAACACTGAAGCTCATGGGGAGGAGCTTAGGAGACAAGGGGTGGGGCTTGGGGAAAAGGAAGGCGGAACCTGATGGCAGAGAGGTGAGCCTAGCAGCACCTGACAGTAGAAAAGAGCGACTTAGGGAGGTGGACCCTAATGGACATCTGGGGTGCAACTACTACTGAATTGAAAAATTATACCCCACTTTTCGCTTCCTCATCCGGGTCTCAAAATGAATTATCAGGCCAGGTGGAATGGCCTTTTTTTGCCTTTAATACAGGCAACGTCCTATTTGCGTGCGGGTTGCGTTCTGAGTCATCACTCTCGCATAAGCCCCACAACCCCACCCCGCCTTGCCCCCACTCTGCCCTGTTCCAGTTCTGAAAACGCCCCACACACGTGCACGGCCACACGTTCTTTGAATGCACGCAAAAGTGGGGGTCGCCTGTATTGAATGGTGTCACATAAAACGGGGCGTTGCAATTCCCCGCAGAAACAAAGAACCAAAACAGGTTGCTCCTAACCAGAAAGGAAGCATTTGGGGGGGAAAGCGGGGGGGGGGGTGTCATGAAAAAAAATGTATATAAAAACACAGCCTCCATAAATAGTTATCCCAATGATTTCTGTAATTTTAAAATAAATGCAAGACCGGAAGCATTAACCAGGTCCCCCTCCAACCTTCAAAGGTGACGTCTGCCCCACCACGCAGGAGGGCTTCTGCGGCTCGGACCACTCCATACTCCGCCATCTTCAGCAATGAATAGCTCACACCCTCTTGGTAGTACACTGAGTTGGCGTTCCTCTCCAGCAGGTCATTAAGGGCCACAATCCATCTGTCATCTTCTACCACAGCGCTGGTGCTTCAAAACAAGGCAAATAAAAACACCACCATGACCATAGGAGGAGGGCAAAGTTCCGCTGTGGTGGTTTGAGCCGATCAGTAGTCAGCTCAGAGGGAAAAGCTGTGTGCCAATGGGAAGGCATGTCCTTCTGGGCCACCTTCTGGGGGCCACATGCCAGTGGTGGGCAGGGCCAGAGTGGGCAGGAGAAACTAATGTGATTCCCCACCCCCCTTTACATTAGACCACCAGGTCCATCTAGCTCAGTACTGTATGCACTGACTGACAGCAGCAACAGCTCTGCAGGGTTTCAGGCAGGGGATATTATAAGCGCCAACTTGGAGATGCCATTAGGGGCTGAACCTGGGGCCGTCTGTATGTACATAAGGTGCTCTAGAATTAACCATGGCCCTTTCCCTGAAAGGTAGGATTCCGTTTGTGCATTTCATGGTATTTATATACCGCTTGATTGTAGAAAACCCTCAAAGATCCTAGTCCTCATAATTCTGAAGAATGGGCTGAGTTGAATAAAAACCCAGCTCAGTATTGTCTACACTGACGGGGAAGCAGCTTCCCAGTTACCTGTCCATCATTTCCTGCACCAGAGGATCCATGCATTCTAAGATCTCGTCAACTAACGGCTGGTACTCAAAGATGATCCGTCGGAAGCCATGTAGGAAAGGCATTCTGCTCGACTCCCCTCTGTGATTCATTAAGTAAATGGTCTGAGAGCCAATCTAAAACTTCTTCCTCGGCCTACCAAAAAATAAATTCTTCATAATCATCACTGTCATTCACAACCATATGTATCCTACAGGGCTTGTTACCACATCCTTCCCAAAACCCACAGTACAGGCTAACCATTTAGGTAGGATAGCAATGTTTCAACCCTTCTCTTGCTTCTGCTGCTATTAAGTAATACATAAAATAATAATAATAATAATAATAATAATAATAATAATAATAATAATAATATCCTGCCTTTCCCCCAGATTGTTACTAAAGGTGACCTACACAAATTAAAACACAGATCAAATACAGAAAGCTAAAACATATTTAAAAATAGTAGTTTAATTAAAACTATAATAGAACTTGAACAATATGAGAATGAATCTATTGAAATACAGAAATATAGTAAAAACAGCACAGCACTATTTCAAAGGCCTTTTCCTAAACAAACAAAACCCAATCAGTTCCCAAAGACCTGTTGGAACAGGAAGGTCTTCACCACTGGCGGGAATGACAGTGAGAAGGGAGCCAATCTGGATTCTCTAGGGAGGGAGTTCCAAAGTCTGGGAGCAGCCCCTGATAAGGCCCTCTCTTGCGCCCCCCCACCAAGCCTGCCTGTGAGGGTGGCAGGACCAAGAGAAGGGCCTGTTGTGATTTTTGTCCAAGGCGAGTCGCTCCAGCAGCTGCGAGGAATGGTATTACTTTTGCCTATCACAAAGACCCGTGAGAAAGTTGCTTTATCATTTCCTGCTTGGAATGTTTACCTTTTCTGTACTGTTGTAATGCGAGCCTTTGGGCTCTTTCACTCTCTTTTCTTGTCCTCATGCTGGAAGGAAGGCTAAATGGCAGCTCCGTGTAAACGGGCTGGCAGCAGAGATTTTCTCCGCACAATTACTTGGAATAAATAGATTTAGCCTAATTAATGCCTTGTTGTGTGTGTTGTTCTTTATCTGGGAACAATCGCATAGAACTGCATCTCCGGACTCTTTGTAGCCGGGAATGATTGCACATTGATGTGCTCTGGCTTTGGGGCAGTCTCACAAACTGGCCCAGGCAGGGTATATCATAACAGGGCCTCCCCTGAAGGTCTGAGCCAGGGCATGTTCGTATGTGAGAATATACGAATACTTCAGGTAGCCTGGGTCTAATGGAACGCGTGCCCAGCCCTTCTGGAGCTGGGCCTGAGGGAAGCAATGGTAGTTTCAGCCCATCCAGAGCATGGAGGGTGAGGCATAAGGCATGTGTGTATGGGGTCTAAGGAGGGTGTGGCCTGGAGGGAGTCCCAAGGGCCACACAGGGAGGCCTCAAGAGCCAGATCTGTACCCCTCCCCACTCCCCCAGGCCTAAGATTTTGAAAAAAAGCACCATCTTAAAAGAGCTGTGTGAGAGAGGGATGCTGTGACCTTGGTCGCAAACTGTAAAGGGAACTTGCCTTTTTTTCACCTGTCAAAAAGGTAGGACCTGTTTAAGCCAGTTTTAAACCTTTGGGGGTAAATTTCCATGAGTATAGTGCATTTGAAGGGGGAAACTCTGGGTACGCCAGACAGAAAGTCACCAGGTGCAGTTAAGAGAAATGGAAGCTGTACCAGTTGTGTTTCTGTTTGGTCGCACACGCACACACAGAGCTAAGAGACCTAGACCAAGCTGTTGCCATTCAGATATTTCCATCAACCCCAGCCTTGTAATTACCAACTCTGACTACTCACCTAAGGTAAGGACTGAATGACACTCTTGCCATGTAGCAAACGAGCCGCCAATGACTTGCGGTAAACATGGGCCCCTGGGCCGGCTGTAAGCCTTTCAGGGCTAGTCATTAGAGGGAACTTTTTGCAAGGCTGTCAGAGGTTAAGGAGACAGCCTTTGCCAGGGTCCATCCTTAAGATGCCATAGCAACAAAACAACTTGATGTCTTGCAGGGCTCCTGCTCTCAGCTTGCTAGGACCAGTAGCTACAGGATGGAACTGGGGCCACTCCACCCAGGAGTCAGAGACTAGTAGCTCAAGACATGACGTCCCTGCCTTGGGAAGGAGTGATACAGTGGCAAGCGGAAGGTTACCCCCATCCTTTAAATGCATGCCTTTACATGGAGTAGCACAGTCATTAAGCCCAACAGGTCTAGAGTGTCCTTGCCCCTCCCATCCTAGAAAAGAACTCTTCATTGCAACTGCCATTACCCTGTTGATATAGAATCAGAGCTGTAGGGCCATTCATAACACAATAATAGTCTTTACAACTATGAGCAAGGCAAGATGCAACAGCTAACTGCACCTATGATTCTATGTAATTAATCCACAGCAAGAGGTGTGATCTCACAGCATTCAAAAAGCTAAAGAGACCCTCTCCTTATCAAGAAGGCCACCTGTGACTTTTCTTTCCAGACACAGGGTGGGTCTGCATTTCAGATCCACACCACCAAGGAAACTTCTTTTTTTTTTTTTAATCTACCACGAGGCAAGTTGCAAGGGCCCCATGCCACTCAATGATCCTACACAAAGCCCAAAGAAACTACACCTAGCTCAGTATGGCCAAAACTGACTGGCAGCAGGTCCACTGTAGGACAGAAAAGGTATTTGCCACATGGCTCCTGGAACCTGGGTTACAGGCGCAAAAAAAGAATGGCTATTCCTCACCCCAAATGCAGCAGCACTTTCTATTATTTTTTGTAGAGAATTTATTTGGTTCTTTTTGCAATTTGTGGCATTTGGAAGGCTGTAACCAGCCACAGCAAAACAGGTTGTACAGAGAGCACAGTGGGACTTACGTTTAGGCATGTATAGGACAGTAACACCCAGTGAACATCATGGCTGAGTGGGGATTTGAACCTGAATCTCCCCAGTCCTAGTCCTACAGACTCTAACCACTACACCACACTGCTTGCACTGGAGGGTAAACCTTTTTCTTCCACTTTGCAAAGCCACAGCTTCTGTGGTAGGTGCTGCTGCTAACGAAGGGGCACTGCCTCACTCTAGTCTAGTCCATTCATGCCCACATAACGTGATTATTTTCAAAGTTCTGGTGTTTTCATTCCTGTCAAGGAAATCACTTCCCTGTAAATGGTACAGGAGCACTCATGCAAATCTTTTTTTTAAAAAAAGTGGGGAGTGCTTCACCATTTCAAGAAGCTTGCTTTCTTTGAAGGTTTGGCCCCGCCCCCAAATTACCACTGCAGCTGTAGCTTGTTAACTCCATGAGTCTGGCTGAGAGGAAGTCCGTGGGAAAGTTTTAAACGGAAAGGCTACCCTTCCGACATAAAAAAAAAAAAAGGGTTTCCCCAAGAAAAGGCACTTTACTTCATTTTCACTTCCAGTAAAAAAAAACCAACGACAACTGCAATTAATGCCAGCCACTTGGGGTAAAATTTTGAATGGGCCAAACAGTCTAATGACCAAGAGCAGGTGTGGGGAACGCTGTGCCCCCTACCCCTAAATGTTGCTGAACTACAGTACAACTCTAGCCATTGCTACGCCTGCGAGGGCTGACGAAAGATTCTCCATCCCGGGACTAATGAGCTATCCAATTTAGCCTGCTTATTTTTCTTGCACTTAGTAAACAAAGCTAAAAAGTTTGAACGTGCCAAGCTAATATTTATTTTCAAGTGGCACCTGCTTTTTCATCATCACTACATGAATTTATGACATTTATCTTTCCCCCATAGAAATACGTAAATCCCCTGCCCCCCCCCCGCTGCCAGTAAGGGCAAGAAAATTAACGTAGACAAAACAAAGTAAGGTTTATACGCAGCAAAATACAAATTATTAAAAGTCAGCATCTCAATAAACTGCCACCTGCTTCCAAAACCAGTTGCTATAAACATGGGAATGAGCCCCACCTCACAAGGCTGTTAGGAAGATTTAACGGGCAGGGGAGCTTTCTCGAAGGAAGCATCTGAACCACCCAGAAGTGCTTTGTAAAATGCAACCAAATTATTACTACGTTCAGTTTGGATAACCAGAGCAGCCTTTTCTCCCCGCCACACACTATGCTGGAAGAATCCCTTTGCGCGTCCGAAACCCCCAGTCTGCAATTCCAACAACCCTAGTTTGCAATTTAATATTTTTAAGAGCCTTACAGTTTAACGATTAGCAAGATTTTTAAATTCTGTATTTTTAAGTAACTTAATAAATAAAGCCTTTTTGCTAAAACCAGCAAAAACAAAACCCCTGTGTCAAGGTAGCCGATTAAAACGTTTATTTCAACCACCTTCCTCTCTGCAAATTCCCAACTCCCATCCCATCCTATTGGTCCCGCGTCTCCTACCTGCACGGCGTGCCTCCGGGTTAGCAGGAAGCGGAAGGATGGCGAGCTCTTGAGTTGCACTTTTAAACAGTTTGCAGCCAACAGCTGCAGCTCTCTCTCTCTTGATTGCTCGCTCGCTCTCGCTCTCCCCACAGTTACACGTATCTTTTCATCTAAGTGCCCTCTGCAGGCTGGAGGTTTTGGTTTAAATCGCTCCAGGATCAAGTGGCCACCAGGGGGCAGACTTCCCCAGCGGAAGATAAGATACTGTACAGTACATCTATCGACTCAGTTGAACTGGAATAATTATTTTTAATCCGCTCTTTACATAATAATAATAATAATAATAATAATAATAATAATAATAATAATAATAATAATAATAATAATAATTTATTATTTGTACCCCGCCCATCTGGCCGGGTCTCCCCAGCCACCCTGGGCGGCTTCCAGCAAATATTAAAAAACATTTACAAACATTAAATGCATTCAGGCTTCAGCTCCATGGCTGGAGTTGCAGCTGCTTAAGTCTTCCTCGATAGGGTTTTATCAGAGCTCCCTCCGCAAATTATTTCAGTGCCAGCCTTGCAAATGTGTAACACTAAAGTTGAATGGTCTCTTGGGGCACCTGCAGAGTGCTTTTTGTGGTCTGTGAAAGGGTTATGCCTCAGCTGCATGGACATGGCTCAGGAGTCTCGGTGTAGGGCTGGGAAGGACTCCCTGTCTGAAACCCTGGGAAGCTGCTGCCTGTCAGTGTCAACAATGCTGAGCTAGATGGAGCGATTTAATTCAGTGGAGTCTAGACATTTGCTTAATTTATTGTTGGGATGTAGCTTAGTGGGTAGAGCATCTACTTTGCTTGCAGAAGGTTCCAGTTTCAATTTCCAACCTTAAGGGCTGAGAGAGACCCCTTGTCTGCAACTCTGGAGAGCAGCTGTCAGTCTGTGTAGGCAGTATTGAGCTAGATGCGCCAGCAGACTGCCTTGGTACAAGACAGTTTCTTTGGTTCCCATTTATTCAAAACCATGAGAACTAGAATCGTGTGTGCGTTATTGGCAGCCAGGGTATCTCCAGGGTAGGTCTAGGAGTACCCTCTGGAAGGATGCCTAAAAATCTCTAAGGAAGGAGAGTCTGCTGGCTTCCAGGGAGTGTGTCCTAAATCTTTCCCTCTCCCCCTGGAAGTGAACCTGACCCTCTGGAAAAACAGAAATCAAATCTGGTGCTTCATCATCTATGTGACAGACTTTATAATACAGTGGTACCTCTGGTTATGAACTTAATTCGTTCCGGAGGTCTGTTCTTAATCTGAAACCGTTCTTAACCTGAGGTACCACTTTAGCTAATGGGGCCTCCCGCTGCCACCGCACGATTTCTGTTCTCGTCCTGAGGTAAAGTTCTTAACCCGGGGTACTACTTCCGGGTTAGTAGAGTCTGTAACCCAAAGTGTTTGTAACCCGAGGTGTTTGTAACCCAAGGTACCACTGTATTTGTAGATGGCTACATAATTGTCTTGGGTTGCTTTACTTTGAGCAGGGCCAGGATTGGTGTTATATGCTCAAAGCGTCTTGTCCTGGTGAGCAACTCAGCCACTGAGTTCTGCCCCAGTGGAAGTTTCCAAACCATCTTCAGAGTTGCAGTAATCTAACCTAGAGGTTACCAGAGCATAGGCAGCAGATGTTAGGCTATCCCTGCCCAGGGGCACAGCTGGGCCACCAGTCAAACCTGAGCCTCAAGTGACAGCAATGGATCCTGGAGTACCCCCAAGCTGCATACCGGCTCCTTCAGATGGAATGCAACCCCCCATCAAGAGCAGGCAGCCTCCCTGCCATCCAGTCTAGGGAACTGCCCACTAACGGTGCCTCCGTCTTATCGGGATTGAGCTCCAGTTTGTTGGCTCTCATCCAGTCCATTATCGAGGCAAGACAACTATGTATACGTTTAGTATTGCAATTCTGTTTTCAGTTGCATTATTGCGTATTTTTATTAATGTTATTAATTGCCAACAGTTATAAAATTCTTATCAAATATTTGAAGGGTCTGTTTTTCTGCAATAAAGCCATGATAATACTCAGCACTGCTGCTGCCTTCTGCCTTGGGGTTAGTTTTCTGGGGCCGGAGGAAATAGGTCAAGGGGCTTTTGAGTAATTTGAACCCATACCCCTAAGGCTGCTCAGAGAGGCAAACAGAACTCCAGGAAGGCATCAATCACACCCCAACTGTGTTCCCCAGCCTCCCCCACCCCACCCCACCCCCATATTTATCTTTCTACTACATTCCTGACAACCGGATAGCTTTTCAGAGAAGTTTACTTAAGTCCTGGTCAGAAAAGTGCTGAGGGCACCATGGCAGGGCCTTGGCTCTCTCTCTCTCTCTCTCTCTCTCTCTCTCTCTCTCTCTCTCTCTCTCCTGAATGCAAGGAAAGTGAACTGCGAGGGAGCCACAGTTTAGAGAATAGCCATAGCTCAGTGGCAGAGCATCTGCTTTGTGTGCAGATTCAGAAGGTCGTAGGTTTAGTCCCCAATGGCATCTCCAAGTAGGGTTAGGAATATCCCCTGCCTGAAAGCCTGGAGAGCTGCTGCCAGTCGGTGTGGACAATGCTGAACTAGATGGACCAATAGTCTGGCTCAGTATATGGGACTTTCCAGTGTTCCTGTTTAATTCAGCCCTTTATTCAGAATGATGAAGACTATAATCTTGCTTTCTGTTTAGCGGAAGGGTCATAGCTCTGTGGCCGAGCATCTGCTTTGCGTGCAGAAGGTCCCAGGCTCAACCTCCAATGGCATCTCCAGGTAGGGCTAGGAAAGACTTCTGTATGAAACAGTGGAGAGCCACTGCCAGCCAGTGTAGACAGTACTGAGCTAGATGGGCCAAGGGCCCGACCTGGTGTAAGGCAGGTTCCTATGCTTTTATTTAATTCAGTCTCTTCTTCAGAACTATGAGGGCTAGTATTTTACTTTTTAGGAGAAGAGTAATCTCAATGGCGGTACACATGCTTTGCATACAGAAGGTCTTAGGTTCAATCCCTGGCATCTCCAGGTGGGGTTTAAGAGCCTGTTGGATCAGGCCACTGGCCTATCTAGTCCAGGAGTCAGCAACCTATTTCAGCCGTGGGCCGGTCCACCGTCCCTCAGACCATGTGGTGGGCTGGACTATATTTTTTTTTTGGGGGGGGGGGAAATGAACGAATTCCTATGCCCCACAAATAACCCAGAGATGCATTTTAAATAAAGCACACATTCTACTCATGTAAAAACACCAGGCAGGCCCCACAAATAACCCAGAGATGCATTTTAAATAAAAGGACACATTCTACTCATGTAAAAACACACTGATTCCCGGACTGTCCGCGGGCCGGATTGAGAAGGCAATTGGGCCGCATCCGGCCCACGGGCCTTAGGTTGCCTACCCCTGATCTAGTCCATCATCGTGTTCTCACAGTGGCCAACCAGATGCCCCAAAGGGAAGTCCACAAGCAGAACCTGAGCAAAAGAGCCCTCTTCCCTCCTGTAGATTCCAGCAACTGGTATCCAGAAACATTACTGCCACTGACCATGGAGGCAGAACATGACCACTGTGCCTAGTAGCCATCTCCTCCATGAATTTATTCAATCCTCTTCTAAAGCTGCTCAAGCTGATGCCCATCACTGCACCCCAACATCCCTTGCCTGAAACCCCAGAAAGCTTCTGGGCAGCACTGAGCTAGATAGACCTGATGCTCTGACTATGTTCTCCCTAGCCTCTTCCCCTTGATTCGTGGACAGATTCAGGATCCCAGAAGAGGTGGGCTTGATCCTCCACAGCCTGGCCACTTAAGCTGATTCACCAACAGTGGGCTAGTTGAAGTTGGGGGTGGAGTGGGAAAGAAAAAAACACCAACAACAGTGGGCTAGTTGCTTGGGGGGGGGGCTGCATTTGGCCCTCAGACCAGAGGTTCCTCCTTCCTGGTAAAGTGCTGATAAATTAGGTGCTTCTCCGTGGCACCAAATGGGGATTCAGACACTGCATTTAACTGCAGGGTGAGTGAAACAGCCAGAAAATAAATGGGGCCATGTAGAAGAATTTGAGCCTATTTCATTCACAGGTATATTTTTGAAAAGCCACTTCTGCACAGCTGTTAGAAAGATACAAGAGGCCTGTCATCCCTCTGGCTTTTCCACAGGCCCATTGCAGCATTCAGGGGGGAAATTTGTTGGACCTATTCTCTACTGCTCAGAGGCTGTTAAGAGCACAGGAGCCCTGCCAGGAGGAGAGCTGGCAACAACACTGACTAATGGAGTAGGAGTCTCACTGGCTTCGCCTTTTTCTTTCCATCACAGACTTGGAATTTCCAGGCACTCCTATGTTTTGGACAGTGAAGCCAAGGGAGGGAACTTGATTGCCTCTTATTTCATTTGCTCCCTTTCTGCATGCAATCAAACAGGTTGGTTTTATTCTTTAGACTCAGGCAAATTCCCAGTGGGCAAGAGGGCAGAAATGGAAGAGTTCTGAGTGATTCAGCATTATTCTGAAAATGCTGTTGTGAAATCTTTCCTTCCGTATCCATGGCAGGAGGAAAAGAGAAGGACAAATAGCTCAGTGGTTAGAGCATTTGCTTCCTGCCTTTGGGTTTAATCCCCAATGGCACCCCCAGGTAGCAGAGCCGTTCTTAGGGGTTGGTGAAACCGGACCCTGCAGGGGGCACAGGCCCACCACCACAACCCACAAAAATCACCTGTCCTGTCAGAATATATGAGTGGCAATGTGCCACTGCTGTTACAGCTTCTTAATGTTCCAGCACACAGCAGCACAAAGGTGTGCATTGTTTTCCCTTTTTTGGTCCTTCCTCCTCGTCTTGCCCTCACAATGGATGCTTCAAGTACTTAAAGGTAAAAGTATAGGGACCCCTGACCATTAAGTCCAGTCGCGGACGACTCTGGGGTTGCGGCGCTCATCTCGCTTTACTGGCCGAGGGAGCCGGCGTTTGTCCGTAGACAGCTTGCGGGTCATGTGGCCAGCATGACTAAGCCGCTTCTGGTGAACCAGAGCAGCGCACGGAAATGCTGTTTACCTTCCTGCCGGAGCGGGTACCTATTTATCTACTTGCACTTTGACGTGCTTTCGAACTGCTAGGTTGGCAGGAGCTGGGACCGAACAACAGGAGCTGACCCCGTCACAGGGATTCAAACCACCGACCTTATGATCGGCGAGCCCTAGGCTCTGTGGTTTAGCCCACAGCACCACCCGTGTCTCACCTTCAAGTACTTAAGTCACGTAAAATGTAGTAATTTCTAATGAGGCTATTGCAGTAAAGCAGTTTTTTTTGGGGGGGGGGGGAGATACAGTTCCTTGCCAAGGGCGAAAGGAACCCTGGATAAACATCTGCCAGGTTGAGTCAGGAAAGATTCCTTATCTGAAATCCTGAAGAGCAGCTGCCAGTCAGTGTTGATAACATTGAGCCGGAGGGACCAAATGCTCTCGCTCAGTATAAGGCACTTCTTGTTTAGGCCATCTCTTTATTTAGATCCATGAGGACTGGAACCTTATTTTATTTGGGAGGAAGGGCCATAGCCAGTTGCTGGGAATCACAAATGGGGAGAGTATTGCTGTGGCATTTGGGTCATGCTTGGGGGCTTCCCATAGGGCATTATGAGAAAGTTCCATTGATTCTAATAGATTGACACCAGAGTAAGCATGGTCCAATTCTTGCATTGCATTACTCTGTGCTTGACTTCACACTGCATGGCTTCTTTTCTATCAGGGATGAGAATTGGGGGTTATGCCAAAGAAGTGATGTGTAGGGATTCTTGTATGTTTTTAAGGGAAAGGGATTCAGCTAGATAGGGTTGGCGCTATATAGATGTTCCAGAATGGACAGGAAAGGTTTACACCTTTATTCCGATATAACATTCTAGCGAACAAGTAGCACAGGAGAGGATCAGAATTTTCTTCTTCCTTTTTTCCACAATGAACAGGATGACCTCACAAACTGAAGTAACAGCAATGGAATGAAATTCAACAGTCCAATGTGAAAGGTCAGGCATTTAAGGGCCAGCAATGAAAGCATTTTTATTAACGGCTGGGGACTCAGCGTATGGGAAACGGGGGAGGGGGGCCGATCATCAGGAAGATTGCAGCTGATCCCAGGAAGACATGTGAACTTCCTGCCAAGAAGGCAAATGCAATTGTTGGATGCAGTCAGTGGTGGGGGCACTTCTCAGAGAGACAGGGAGGTGTTGAGAGAATCTGAACATGCCATGGTGGCCTAATCTCCGTCCCAGAGAGTGTTCTAGTATGAATTTGTTTAAGCCAGCTCATACTCTCCAACATTTCTCCAATGAAAATAGGGATGTTCTTTTTCAGGCACGTCCAACTCCCAAGAGACTGTGATCTACTCCCATTATAAAAATACTGGCTGTGATCTACCCATTGTTATTGACAGGCAAAATTGTTGAGCTTTTTTGGGGGGGAGCCAAAGCTTTTTCTGGGGGCGGGGGAGAGGGATCTACCGTGATCTACCACAGATGTCCATTGATCTACTGGTAGTTCATGATCTGCCTGTTGGACATGCCTGTATTCAATAGTAGTAGTAGCAGTAGTAGTAGTAGTTATTTTATGTATACCCTGCCCATTTGACTGGGTTGCCCCAGCCACTCTGGGCAGCTTCCAACATACATAAAAACATAATAAAACATCAAACATTAAACAACTTCCCTATACAGGGCTGCCCTCAGATGTCTGATAAAGGTTGTATAGTTACTTATCTCCTTGGCTCAGGAGTCACATAACTCCCTACCCTCCAGCATTTCTCAGATGAAAATAGGGACGTCCTAAGACCTAAGCAAAAGCGGGACATTTCCAGATCAAAGCAGAAACTGTATAGCTTCTGTAAAACCGGGACCGTCCCTGGAAAATAGGAACAATTGGCAGCTGTGGGGCCTCCCCTGTCTTTGGTGTCATGGTGGAGCCATTTGGGTGCTAAGATGCAGAATGAGAGCTAAGCTGAAAGAAAATTAGGGGAAGCAATGGCTTAATAGGCTTTCTTCACAATAATACCTAGGGTGGTAGCTGGGGTACAACTGCCCTGTGTTAGTATTAATAATGAAACAAGTATTGGTGGACTTGGTAGGGTGAAAGTCAGCAAGCCCAACAGCCGGTGGTGCGGACCCTCCAAGTGCCCCTATTTTCCAGGGATGTCCCTGATTTAGAGAAGCCATCCCGGTTTCTGATTTGATCCTGAAATGTCCCAGTTTTCCTTAGGATGTCCCTATTTTCACTGGAGAAATGTTGGAGGGTATGGAGTTATCTGACCTCTGAGCCATCTGAAGGCAATCCTGCATAGGGACGTCTCACCCCCCCCCCCCCAATGTTCAATGTTTTGTTATGTTTTTATATATGTTGGAAGCTGCCCAGAGTGGGTGGGGTATAAATAGTAGAATTATCATTCTGGAATGGGACATCCCTATTTTCATAGGGATGGAGGAATTCATTGGAGGAATGTTGGAGGGTATGGTGGTGCAAGAGCCAATGATAGAGAGAGCTGACTTAGTCTAGTTTTGTCATTGTTGGCATCCCTGAAGGAATAAATTAATTATGGAAACATGCTGATTTGTCACCTTGATTGTGATTACAGTATCAGGAGCATACCATTAGACAGTGTTCCTCAACCTTGGGTCTCCAGCTGTTTTTGGACTACAACTCCCATCATCCCTCGCTAGCAAGACCAGTGGTCAGGGATGATGGGAATTGTAGTCCGAAAACAGCTAGAGACCCAAGGTTGGGGAACCCTGCCATAAGAAATGGGGTTTGGGGAGGAGAGGGTGTCAGGTTGGCATCTTTTGTTACAGAAAGTATTGGTTTAAAGTGTAGAGATCTTTTGTATTATATGATTTCAAGAAGGTTCTGGAAGCTTCTCTGTGTGAAAAAAGCTGGTGCAAGCTGGAAGTTTCAAGCTAACCATCAAGCTTCTATTCTGCCTGGAAACAGGCAGAAGTTCCTGGTGTTTGGGTTATAACTTCAAAGAAGCTGAACAGCTGGTTCAAACTGGTTCTGTTATCTTTTTCTGTCCAGGTCATGCTGACTATAATAATAGGCCAGAAGGAGCCTGGGTTTCACTTTCTGTCTCTCTTCTGGTGTGGTGTTTTGCACATAATATGCTTAAGTGTTAAGGTTTTAGTCTTAGTGTAAGTTTTTAAAGTATGCTGCAACTGGAATTCTTATGGACTGTGCCAATCCTGAAGAATATGGATTTGTGACCATTATGCTTATTTGCATACTGGATGAGGTTGATTGCCTCCCAAGTTATTTTTCGGGAATCCTGCATTGTGTTTAAGTTTTTACTCTGCTAACTATACTTTGGGGTCTGCTCTGGATCAACATGGGTTAACCCTTTCCTCCCAGGCTGGGAAGTGCTCCCTTCCAAAGCCATTATCAACTTTCTAGGAGGGAAATCTTCCATCGGTCATCAGTGCAAATGTCAGTTTAGGTTTCTCTCCATTTTTCAGTTTTCCAGTCTTAAATTCAGCTCTCCACATTCCCACAGTGCTTGCCCTGTTTGTTGTTGCCGGCATTTCAGCACAAATTTCTCCTCACATGCACATACTTGCATCTAATTTTTTGCCTGATAGACACTATTTTTGCAAATAATTCCCCCCCAATGCAATGCATGTTTGGTGTGTTGTTTTCACTCCTTTCTCCTAACATATACATTTTTATACACTTGGCTGGTGAACAGCCTTGAAAAATTCGGGCATTCAAAGGAGGTGGCTTCAGGAAGCACAAATTAGTTTGGTTCCTTCAAATGTAAGCAGAATTGAACTTCTCCCCCATCCCTAGTCATCAGATACAGTGGTACCTCAGGTTACATACGCTTCAGGTTACATACGCTTCAGGTTAAGAACTCCGCTAACCCAGAAATAACGCTTCAGGTTAAGAACTTTGCTTCAGGATAAGAACAGAAATTGTGCTCTGGCGGCGCAGTGGCAGCAGGAGGTCCCATTAGCTAAAGTGGTACCTCAGGTTAAGAACAGTTTCATGTTAGGAACAGCCCTCCGGAACATATTAAGTAGGCTTAACCAGAGGTACCACTGTATATCATTTGATTTGTGGGGAGATCTCTACATGGAGCAGTGGGGAGATCTCTACATGGACCTCCCCCACTCTCTACATGGAGCAGTTGAGAGAGCCAGTGTGGTGTAGTGGTTAAGAGCGGTAGGTTCGCTTCCCCGCTCCTCCACATGCAGCTGCTGGGTGACCTTGGGCTAGTCACACTTCTTTGAAGTCTCTCAGCCCCACTCACCTCACAGAGTGTTTGTTGTGGGGGAGGAAGGGAAAGGAGAATGTTAGCCGCTTTGAGACTCCTTCGGGTAGTGATAAAGCAGGATATCAAATCCAAACTCTTCTTCAAAGGATTTGTGCACCTGTGTGCTTCTGTGTGGAAATTGGCCTGAGTGAAGTGTAGGCCACACCCATTTTGGGCCAAAACTGCTTCTGAACACCACTGTTGAGAATCACAGAAGGGGAGAGGGCTCATGTGCTCAATTCCTGCTTGTAGGTTTCCCATAATGCACATCTTTTTGGCCACTGAGAGAGCAGGATGCTACATTTATATGGGCACCTGTTGCCCTGATTCTGCAGTGTCTCCTGATGTTCTTTTCTGTGTGATATGTATGTGCATTGTATTTCTGAAACAAGCATCGTTTTCATGCAATGCCCCCTTTTTAAAAAAGGAAATGAAATGATGCATGTCTGTCTTTAGGGACCCATGTACTTCCATGCCATGCCCCCCACCCCAGGAAATATACACTGAATTCCAGAGTGAAACAAGAAGGGCATTATCATGCAAAAATAACCCAGCTCACCTTACAAATACAGAAAGGGGGGGCAGAAAGGGCTGGGCAGGAGGTTACTATCCTGATCCTATCGGCTTTCTCTGGCCCCAGGCAGGAATTGCAGACTTGAAGACAGTTTGGGTCTGAGTAAAATGCATTTTGGCGATCCATCAGGGAGGCAGAGAGAGGGGGGGGGACGAAAGAGAGGGCATTTTAGGAAGAGAGCCAGGGAAATTTGATCATTAAGAAACCCCTCCTGGCTGTCTGGGGAAATTTAATTAAATCACTGGAAGGATCGCACACAAGAGCACACATCTGGATCCAATATGTCCCGCTTTGATACACTCTCTCTCTCTCCCACACACCCCATCTCGTTGTTGAAGGGGGAATCGAGGAGGGACAGAGGACGTGGTGGGGTGAGGAAAACAGCAGAACCACAGAACCATGGCAAAGAAAGAGAAAAAAGAATTGCGAGTGGGGAAGGGAGGGTACAAGGAATGTGTGTGCAGAGAAGGCGGTGGAGCCATTTTTTTTTTTTTTTGCAAAGAACACACAGTTTGGCTAAAGGGGAGACGAGGAGCTCAACCAAGGTAGAAACCATAGGAATCTGCCCTGCACTGAGTCCAACTATTGAGCCATCTAGCTCGGTATTGTCTGCACTGATTGGCAGCAATGGCTCGCCAGGGTTTCAGGCAGGGGTTATTCCCAGCTGTACCTGGAATGGAACCTGGGTCCTTCTGTGCTCTATCACTGAGCTATGACTCTCCCCCTAGCAGTAAAGCAAGGCTCCATTCCTAATGGTTCTTAATAATAAAAATAAAAGTAATTTATATACCACCCTTTATCAAAAGTTCCCAGGGCAGTGTACAACATTAGAAACACATTACAAAACATCAATGATAAAAACGTAAGAAAAACATAGTAAGACGTGTACTGACAGGCAGCCTGATAGTAAAATAATCATAATAACAGTCCTCTCCCCCACACTTTCACAGGCCATAGATTATTTAATAGCCGTAGGCCTGGGTAAGGAGGAATGTTTTTGCCTGGCATCTAAAGACATGTAATGATGGAGGCAGGTGAGCCTTGCTGGGGAGAGCATTCCACAATCAGGGAGCCACCACAGAAAAGCATTGTTCTCTTGTTGCCACCCTCCGAACCTCTTGGGGAGGTGGGACACAGAGAAGGGCCTCAGGTGACATCACCAAGCACAGCCCCAGGCAACCTGAAATCCTGGCCCTGAAATCTCAGGGTCTGGGGTGCTTCTGGCCTGGCAACCTTAGCCTGGATATATAAATATTGTGATGCATAAACAAGCCCCAAGTACTGTGATGCAAAAAATATTATGGTCTGTGTTCACTGCTTCCTCCTGCCCTCTTTTGGACAGAAATGCAATTCATCTGACATTCAGAATCACAAGCGAGCCTTCCTTCCAAATGTAAGATTCCGTGACCAGATTTTTCCTTTCATCATTGGCTCCACGGCACTCCACCCATCAGGAAGCCCTCCTCTCATTCCCTGGGAGAAAACATCCTGAGATGGGCGAGGCTAGCCTAAGCCTCTCTTGCAGCAACACACACACACACACACACACACACACACACACACACACACACACACCCTCCAAAAGAGAGCTGTCTTAGAACACCTTGAAAGGCAATCAGATTGAGATCCTGCCACATGAAGTCTGATGTATGTCACATGCAGACTTGCTCTTATTTTCAGAAGAAAACAGAGCATTCTTCTCTCCTCTGCCTTCCCATCAATCTTGCGGCTTCCACATATCCTGCAAATATCTGTGTTTTCTCACTTAAGTTTCCCCATTTCCAAAAACAACCACAATTCTCTCCCTCCCTGGCAGATATAGTGCTAGGGAATGATAAGGCAAATGTGTCCATTTTCGTTCCAAAGAAGGTGTCCGATAGGAATGGGCAATTCTGACAATTTTGGCTTCACTCAGCTTCTCATTTTTCCCATCTTAAGATCAGGTCTCCACCTGAACTCCAAATCAATTTGCGAATTATCTTCATGGAAATTGATCAGCCTTTTAATGCTAATGTTTCTCACTATTCACATTTTTATATGCAATTTTGCAAGTGATTCTCTCTAATATAATGTACTTTTGTATGTTATTCTACCCTTATAATATGCATTTTATGTGCACTTTCGCTGGAGCTGATTGCAGTTCAGCAGCATATGAATTGTTTCTTTTTTTAAAATACTTTTTGGGGGAGATAAATATTACATGGTTGCAGAACTGCATTGCAAAATTCAGAAAAACACAAATTCTGATGGATCATCCGTGTTTTGGTTTGCAGAGGGTCCAATGAAACCCTACTTGCAGTAGACCCATTGAAATTATTGGCCTAAATGAGTCGTGCCCATTGATTTCAATGGGTCTGACCAGAGTAGCATTGGCTACAATCCATGTTTTCTTAGGAAGCGCATATTAGGTTGCTTTTGCCTTTAAATCAAACCCCTGAAAGGTGCAATTAAAAACAGCCCCAATCAGACAAGGTTTTTTTTTTTAAGTGGGGGACTTCCTCCAAAAGAAGGAAGGAAGGAAGGAAGGAAGGAAGGAAGGAAGGAAGGAGTGTCTGGTGCCTTCAGAATGCCACATTTTGCAAGCAGGATTCAAGAGCATGCTAAGAACTTAGTTTGCTTTTGACATCTACTGCAACAGAACCACTTGGAAAAGCAGAGCTAAGGAAGGTGATGGGCAGAGATGGGCAGAAAAGTGAGGGATGGTTAACAGGAAGACGTACTGTATATACAATGTGTAAGCAAATCAAGATGCATGATACTTTTCATATAACCTCTGGACAAACAAATAAGGATGCTCCACAGGCACATACCTCCACATGTGGTGGGAATGTCCCTAAATCCAACTCTTCTGGATATCAATCATACAAGAAATATGCAAAATAACTAAGCAAGTACTGTATTAGAAGTCAACCCCAGAACTGGCCCTATTGAACATCTTCCAAGATAATAATGCTCACTCACATCATAAAGAGCTCATAACCCACCTACTCTCAGCAGCCAAAGGCATCATAGCCAGACACTGGAGAGACCTGTCAGGAGTAAGCATGGACCAATGGTATCAAATAGTATGGGAAACAGCCTTATTAGAAAAGCTAACCAATAAACTGAAACTGACACGGGGACAAACAGAAGAAGATGCCTTCACGCCGAATAATTTGGCAGAATTGGGACTTTTCTTTTATTATTATTATTATTATTGATAATTGGATAAATAATTTGAAATGTAATTTGGAATGTTTCAATGTGATTATGTTGTATTGGAAACCTTAATAAAAATGATTTGACAAAAAAAAAAGATGCCTTCACGCCAATGTGGTTCCCCTTTCTCACATACACAGCCAAACAAGAAAACAACAAGAATCCGCTGACAGCATACGAATCAATCTGGCTAACCTGATCCAAACACACACACACACACACACACACACACACACACACACAAACAAACAAATCTCACTACAGCCAACCAAAGACAACCAACCACACCCTAGACCACCCCAAACCTCTCTCACCATCAAGGAAATACAACAAGCAAATAGTAAGAGAACCCACACAAGTGACACTAACACAAAACCCCACACATACACTAAGTAGAAGCATTGCCACCCCACCCCACTCACCATTCCTCTTTCCCCCTCTTTTCTTCCTAACCTAACACTGTATGCAACACTAATATCTCACAACAAATGAAACTGATCTGTAGAAAGCACAACTTGAAAAAAGAAACAGTGCATGTATTTTGGTAAACTAAGAAATCTTTTTAAAAAACATATTTTTTTTAAAAAAGAAGGATGCTCAATAAAGACCAGGTGGGATCTAACCACCACTTATCAATGGCTAATAGCCATGATAGCTATGTCCTGCCTCCATGGTCAAAGGCAGTAAATGTTTCTGAATACCTGTTGCTGGAAACCACTGGAGGGGAGAGGGCTGTTGTGCTCAAATCCTGTTTGTGGGATTCCCACAACAGGCATCTGGTTGGCTACTGTGAGGATAGGAGGCTGGGCTAGATGGGCCCCCTTTGGCTGATCCAGCAGCCAGGCTCTTCTGGTGTATTTAATGACTAAATGGATATTTTGGTTTGGTCCAGCAGAGAATAAGAGCCTTGGGCTAGACCAATGTCCTTCATATACATTCATACCTCGGGTTACAGACGCTTCGGGTTGCGCGTTTTCGGGCTGTGCACCGCGTTCCGAACCCGGAAGTACCGGAATGGGTTACTTTTGGGTTTCGGTGCTCGCGCACGGGCAGAAGTACTGCTTTGTGCATGCGCTGAAGCACCAAATTGCAACCCGCGCATGCACAGGCGCAGTGCTGCGGATTGCGAACGCTGCGGGTTGCGAACACGCCTCCTGCACGGATCACGTTCGCAATTCGAGTGTCCACTGTAATCAGTGCGATCCTTGGGATTTGAGATGTGAATCCCTGTTTGAAAGGGCTGACCCACCTCCTCTGGTTCCAGTGCTCCAAAGCAACAGGAGACAGTAATTCAGCCAGAGCAGGAGATCAAAACGAGGCATGAGGCAAAAACTATGCCCTGCTGAGAAAATGTAACATTTCCCTTTTTGATGTTTGGGCTACTGTAGCACTCTGGGGTGCCCTGTCAGCAGAAATGGGGTTCAAGGAGGTTTGCCGCTTTTGCTTTCTTTGAAAGCGGAAGGAAGGAACAATTATCTACTTCTGCTTGGAAAAAGAGAGAGAGAGAGAAAGATGTTAATAAATCAAAACAAAGCCTCTGTCAACTAGTGATAGATTAATGCTAGCAGAATATTATGGGTCTTTGACCTGTTGGGCTATACCCAACTAAATTGTACTAAATTCCTAAATTGTACTAAATTCCACTCAGAGCAGACCCAGTTCAATTAACGCACCTAAATGAGTCATGCCCATGAATTTCATTGGATCTATTCTGGGTAGGACTAATATTGGGGGCAGCCCATTGAAAGCAGTGGAGATAACACACTTACTCTCAGTAGAACTAACTTTCAATGCATCCTGTTGTTGTTGTTGTTGTTGTTGTTGTTGTTGTTGTTGCTGCTGCTGCTGCTGCTGCTGCTGCTGCTGTTTCATTTCCTTTTCTCTCCATTTAAACCTTCAAGGATTTAGTAAAATCCATGCAAGGTCACAGTGTGGCTCCAAGTTCTGGATTTCAAAGAAGTCAGCCCAGGACAGGAACAAAATCTATTTTATTTTTTCCTCTCCAGAAGTGTATGATATTATGGTTTCACACGAGGGCAGTGATCTCCAGTCTTCTCCACATCCTCATTGTTCTCAAAACAGTTGGAAAAGGAAAAGGAGCCACCCGTCTTATAAATGGCTTCACTTTACTCCTAGTGTAAATAAAGCAAATTTATTGGTTTGACCTCCTGGATCATTGCCCGTAAAGGGAGAACCTCCAGAAAATGAAACAGAAAAGGTCAAAAGTTCAACTGGCTCAAGACTGATGGAGTGGGGGGGGGGACACCAAGTGGGAGAGAGAAAGTCAAAGAAAGGAAACCAAGGTTACACTTCTTGAGAGAAGAAAAAGGCAGTGGCCCCACCAGGAGACCAGAATGGAAGCAGGGGCGTTCCTAGCCCCTTGGCTTCCCGGGGCAGGAAGCCAAGAGGCACCCCAGGGGGCGGGGCGTCGCGGCGTGTGCATGCGTCATGACGTCATGACGCACACGCACAGCGCGATGCCCCGCCCCCGGGGATGCCGGGCGCCGGCTTCAGGAGTCTCCCGAAGCCACTGCCCGGCACCCCTTGGTGCGGCGGCTGCTCGTGCCGGCGCACCAAGGGGTGCCGGGCGGGCGGCGGCTTCGGGAGTCTCTGCGGGCTGCAGAGTCTCCTGAAGCCGCTGCTCGGCACCCCCTTGGTGCGGCGGCTGCTGGTGCCGGCGCACCAAGGGGTGCCGGGCTGGTGGCGGCTTCGGGAGTCTCTGCAGCCCACAGAGACCTCCGAAGCCGCCGTCGGGCCTCCGTCTGCGGAGCGCAAGTCGGGGCAGGGAGAGGGGCGGGCCAGCGAGGAGGGTTGTCACCCCTCCTCGCTGGCCCGCCCCTTTCCATTCCCCGGCTCTGCAAGCCAGCCAGCGGCGGAAAAAGCCGCTGGAAGGCGGGGGGCTATTGTCAGCGTTGCCAGGGCGGAGCCGCAGGGGCGGCCAGCGAGGGAGGGGTGACACCGCTCCTCGCTGGCCGCCCCTGTGGCTACACCCCGGCAGTGCCGAAAATATCCTTTAAATTTTTTTTTTAAAAAAAAACATTAAAAAAAAAATTTTTTTTTAAGCCCAAATTGTCACCCCCAGCAGGGCACTGCCCAGGGCGGCCTGCCCCCCCGCCCCCTTGCTACGCCCCTGAATGGAAGTGCTCATGAAAATGCAGAGAAGATAATAAAATCATAGAATCATTGAATTGTAGAGTTGGAAGGGACACCAAGAATCATCCACCCCAACTGCAGGACTCTCAACTGGACCATCTGTGACAGATATCTATCCAACCTCTGCTTAAAAACCTCCAAGGAAGGAGAGTCCATCACCTCCCGTGGGAGTCTGTTCCACTGTTGAACGGCTCTTACTCTCAGAAGGTTCTGATTGCTGCAGAAGACAGAATTGGGATTCAATATGACCTTTGCAGATTGAAGAACTGGGCCCAAACTAACAAAATGAATAACCAATGGGGATAAATGTAAGGTTCTGCACCTAGGCAGGAAGAACTAGCTGCATAAATATGAGATGGTGGATACCTGGCTTGCCAGTAATATATGTGGAAAGGGTCAAGGGGTCTTAGTAGAGCAAAAGCTTAACATGAGTTAATAGTGTGATGCAGCAGCAATTTAGGCTGCATTTTTTAAAGGCTGCATTAAGTATAGTGTCCAGATTAAGGGAAGTAGTATTCTGACTTCGTCAAACTACAGCTAGAGTCCTGTGTCCAGTTCTGGGCACCACAATTTAAGAAGGATATTGACAAGCTGGAACTTGTGTAGAAGAGGGTAACCAAGATGATCAGGGGCCTGGAAAACAAGCCTTCTGAGGAATGGTTGAAGGAGCTGAGTATGTTAGCCTGGATAAGAGGAGACTGAGAAGAGATACGGTAGGATAGCCAAATATCTAAAAGGCTGTCACATCAAAGATGGAGCAAGCTTATTTTCTCCTGCACCGGAGGGTACGACCTAAACCAATGGCTTCAGTTTACAAGAAAGGCGTATCCAACTAAACATCAAGATGAACTTTCTGACAGTGAGAGCTGTTCAACAGGGGGTGGACTCTCCTTACTTGGAGGTTGTTAAGCAGAGGTTGGATGGCCATCTGCCATGGATGCTTTAGTTGACATTCCTGCATTGTAGGGGGTTGGACTAGATTTTCTTTGGAGTCCCTTCCAATGCTAAAATTCTATGATTCTATGAACCTGAATCCATTGGTCTGGGCCCTGCCCTCCAGAGCAGGAGAAAACAAGCTTGCTCTATCTTCCATGTAACAGCTCTTTAGATATTGGAAGATGGCTATCATATCTCCTCTCAGTCTCCTCTTCTCCAGGCTAAGCATACTCAGCTCCTTCAACCTTGGTTGCCTTCCTCTGCACACATTCTGGCTTGTCAATATCCTTAAATTGTGGTTCCCCAGAATGGCAAAGGCTACCTTGTCTTAGGGTTCTGCCAACAAGAACAAAAACTTAAGAATAGACCTCTTGAAATTGATGGACATTGATGGACTGACTTCTCTTGAGCAGGGAAATGCTAGGCCCCCTCCAAGACTGGTGTTTTTTTGCAGGCATGTTCTGCAAGAGGTCATAGATGCAATCAAAGCGCACTATTTATTATATAGAGAGAATAGTCAATGCTGAATCCGCCACAGGATCTCGCTTCCTCTGCTCTGGTGATTGCTGGTATTTATGGATTGCTCACACATCATTTTGCTTAGGCCTCATCTGTACTACATTTAAAGCAGTATCATGCCACTTTAAACAGTCATGCCTTCCCCTAAAGAATTATGGGAATTGCAGTTTGTTTGAAGTGTTGAGAGATGTTAGGAAACCCCCTTTTCCTACTCTCAGAACTATGATTCCCAGAGTAACCTGGGAAGAGGGACTGATTGTTGAATGACTCTGGGTATTGGAGCTCTGAGAGGGGAAAGGGGGGTGTCTTATGGGTTAGAGTCTTGGGCCAGGACTATGGTGACCTAGTGCAGATCCTTGAGCTCCATTGGAAGAAAGGACAGGATACCATTTTAATAAATAAAATGTAATAAATAAACTCCTCCCTCTGCCATGAACCTTACTGGGGGACCTCGGGCCAGTTACTCTCTCAGCCTACCCAACCTTTCAGGATCATTTTGTGAGAATAAAATGGCAGGGAATTGCATGTGCAACCTTGAGGAAAGGTGGAATATGATCCAAGAAAAATTGAGAAATATCACATTTAGGCTTGTCGTTAACCCCACATTCATTCTCTTTCTCTGTGTGTGATAATCTGTACATTCTACTTTGAATCAATTAATCATCCTGATGATCGATTAAACCTAAGCATTCTAGTTTAAAAAAGGAGCATATCACTTTCCATAATTGAAAACAAACAGCTGCTAAAATCAACAGGCCTGGCAACTGGGATCTCTTAAAATGGCAATATGTGTGTCCTTTAAAATAAATGTATTTAATCCTATATAAATTGTGTAATCCTCTAGGTCTCTCTTAAGTACTAGAATGAATATATATATATATGAGTGAGTGAGTGAGTGAGCGAGCAAGCGAGCAACATGGGACATTATTGAAAAGCCTGTTAATTTCTCAGTGACTTACTATTCTGATTCCCCTTTCTGAAATGTGCAAAGAGTTGCAGGGTAATTCGAAGGACCCCTGCTGAACGCACTATAAATCTTGGCGTGTCTAAAGAAACTTTATCAGACCGCTAGGACTGGGGAGAAAGAAAACTCCCCCCCACAACCTTCATTCTCTCACCCTCCCTTTTCCTCCACATCCTTTGGAACGCTGATCCTCTTTGATCATAAAAAGGTCATATTTCACCTTAGAAATACCAGCAATCACCAGAGCGGAGGGGATCCTGAGGGGATCCTGAGGGAGTTAGGGGGTTTCACCATTGATTATTCTCTCTGTATAATTATTTCACACCCTGAGAGGCAAGCCCCACACTCCCTCCCCAACTTTCCTGGAAGAGAAACAGATTGAAGTGGGTTCAAGAATGGGTTATAATAAAGGATAACTGTAGGGTCGTCCCAACCCCAGTTAAATGAGCAGGAAGACAGCCTTGAATCATTAAAGGTACCCCCCCCCCCAGATCCCTTCTCCACCCCTCTAACCCTGTCTGATGCAGCTTGACGATGCCCCCAGGCTCTCAAAAGCAGTAATCACAGCAAGATGTTGCCCCAGTTAAGAGGCGGCCTCTAGGGCTAGACTCAGCCAATTAAAAAGACGGTGGGGAGGTAAAAGGTCAGCGCTGGAGTCTCTGGTACCCCTGTCCTGTGGCCATAAGTCCTTACCAGTCTACCAGCAGGGATGGGATGAGGGAGGAATTTGGGACTGTCACATTTAAAGGTGAACCTACCTTGTTTACAACTCCCAAGCATGGATCGAAACTCAGCCAGCCTTCAAAAATTCACACTTTCTCGAAATTTGCAACGCTCTTCTCTGGTTGAGTAAAGGGTGTGTGTGTGTGTGTGTGTGTGTGTGTGTGTGTGTGTGAGATGCATATACTCAGGCAAAGTGTGTATAAAAATGCACGTGTTCATTTAAATAACATGCAAAGATGCTTGCAAAATTGTGCATATTAGAATAAATGTACATGGAAATGCAGGCTGATTTTCATGAGGGTTTGTTTTTTTTAAAATAAATCAATCACAAACTGATATGGAGATTGTGGAGACGCAAATTTAAGATTAAAAACCCTCTGCAAAAATACAAAATGGGCAGATTCACTCATCCCTTACCCTCCAGGTAGATGTTCAGAATCCACATACTTTCAGAACTGTTTAGTACAGTGGTACCTCGGGTTAAATACGCTTCAGGTTAAATACGCTCCAGGTTAAGAACTCTGCTAAGAACAGAAATCATGCTCTGGCGGCACAGCAGCAGCAGGAGGTCCCATTAGCTAAAGTGGTGCTTCAGGTTAAGAACAGTTGCAGGTTAAGAACGGACCTCCGGAACAAATTAAGTACTTAACCAGAGGTACCACTGTACAGGGATAGAGGAATCTCAGGCCTGGGGTACATATGTGGCCCTCAGGTCCTCTCTCTCTGGCCCTCAGATTCTCCCTAGGGTATTCTACTTCCCCAAGCCCCATCCCTCAGTGGTTCCCTTCAGGATGAAGACATGTGTATATAGAATAGAGAAATTCTGGTTTTCGCATAGCTGGAATGAACCCTACTGTTGCTCCATTCACTTTTGACGGCCCCATCTACCACAGGCATGGGTCCTTCCCCCAGAAGGGAATGTGGTTATCAGGCTGAAAAATGTTCCTTCTCCAGCTTTTAATTACAGGAGTCAACAATCAGGACAGAGCTCTACATTATTAATTAATTAATTAATTAATTACTCTTCATCAGCAGCTCCCAGAGCAGGTTACAACAATTTCAAGTTCAGAATTAAAAACAGTTAAAGCAGATTACAGTCACAGGAATATTTATTTTTATTTATTATTTATCTACTGCATTTAAATCCCGCCTTTTTCTCCTAGGAGCTCAAGGTGGTGTCCATAGTTCTCCCCCCTCATTTAATTCCCACAAAAACCCTGTAAGTTAGATCAGGCTGAGAGGCAGTGAGTGGGCCCCAAGGTCACCCAGTGAGCTTCATGGCCGTGTGTGTGTGTGTGGGGGGAGACTTGAACATGGGGTCTCTCCCATGTCCTAGTCCAACAGTTCATCCACTACACCACACTGTGTGGACCCTAAACACATACGCCTCCATTTTCAAAAGCCGGGATAAAGAGGTGCATCTTCAGCATTTACTGGAAGTTATGTAATGAAGGTGCCAAGCACACCTCTGTGGGAAGGGAGTTCCACAGTTCGGGGGCCGCCACAGAGAAGACCCTCTCCTGGGACACACCCACCCACCCTGGCTTCTGAGAGTAGGGGAACTACCAGAGTACTGAGTACAGTTAAACAGTACAGTCGCAGGAATATTTATTATTATTTATTACTTTAAAACAAATATTTTAAATAAATAAGTAAACAGGTGTGTGACTAGTGAGAAGACTTCCATCTTGCCTCAGCCTACTTCCTTGAAAATAATGCTCAGCATGGCAAAATTTCATGCTGTGATCCTTAAGCTCTCTTATTTACTGTGTTTAGATCCCACTTCCCCACCCTGGGAAGCTAATGGCGACAGGCATGGTTCTCCCTCTCCTCATTTAATCCCCACAACAACAACCCTTTGAGGTAGGTTAGGCTGAGAGTGAGTAACTAGCCCAAGGACACCTAGTGGGGTTCATGGCTGAGTGAAGATTTGAACCCTGGACTCCCAGGTCCTAGTCCAATGCTCTAACTACCATGCCATGATGACTCTCAAATAGGGTGGGCCATGGTTAATCAGGAAAGGGATTATCACTTCTCTGACTGAACATCACAGACTCAGCTCTGCAGCTGCATATATAACATTTTAAGTGCTTTTTAAGTGCATTATACAAATCTGGCACTAGATGGCGATGGTGAGCTTATGGCAAATTCAATATTTTTTCAAAACGCTTTTAAAAAAAAGCATATTCACAGCGTTGTTTTTTTTATATGTGTCTGTATTCCACCATAGACAGTAGGGAGTTGGGCTAAGCCCATGCACTGAAAATGTAACAGTAGCCATGAATATCCAGAGCTTTGATGCAGAGCAAACCTTTTGGTTTCAGCGCTTCCAAATCCACTCACGGTAGCCGGATAAGAGGAGTGTTTCACCCAGGAAGCAAATTGGGAGCCAGGCCAGCCATCACTAATTGATCAACTTCCCCTACAGTTTCTGATCTCGGCTGGTTCCATAGATTTCTGTCAAAACAGATTGTTTGCGAAGCCTGTCACTGAAATAATCAAACATGATCAGGCAGATCTTTGGTTTTTTAACAGTTCTGGGTTCTTTGAGCCTTTTCAAAGGGTAACTGGGAGAAAGGAGAAGAGGGTGCAACTCTGATCAGTTTTTAAAATATAGCATTGTAGGAAAATTGACATCACGGGGCAAATCCGTTGTCATTTTTGTTATGGACAGGAGCCTTTTATTTAACATTTTGGATCCAATTCATGTGTTCCAGGAACTGCCAATGAAAATATAATATGTTGGTTCTGTAGTTGGAAAGAATCCCAGCCAGTAAGTCTGGAAGTCAGAGGCTGAACAAATCCCTCTCGTCACTGCAATCCTGTGCTGTGGGTTTGGTTACTTGCTTCCTTTATAAAAAAAACCACTGGGTTTAAAAAACAGCAACAAAGTCATGGGACAAAGTGAAATTCAAGGCTTGGACCAGCCAACCAGGCCCTGGTGGAAAACACTTCTTCTTAGAGGAGCTTCCAAGGATCCACTATAATGTTTATGTTTCTGACTGAACCGCTTCTTTCCTTTCATCTGTTCTGCAGATCTGTTACGTGGAACTCTAGTCTAGGTAGCAAGCAAGAGACGTTCTGACCAGGAACGGGCAACCTCGCTTCTGTTCAGAAGGACAGAAGAAGAGCCTGCCAATGGCCCATCTAGTCCAGCATCCTGTTCTCATGGCAGGCAGCTAGATGCTCCAAGGGGAAGCTTCTGAGCAGGATAAGAGGGGACACAAGAAGCAGGGAGAATGCAGTGGGTTTCTTTGTTCAGCACAAAAGCACTCTTCGGGCAGAAAACCCTGCCAAGATCCCTGAAAGCCAGGCTGCCCAGCACCTGGATGGAAGACCTTCCCCACAAAAGCAACAATTAATTTCTCTCCATAGGGGTGAATGGTGACAGTTTAGATGGGAGGGGGAATAAATAAATAAAGCCCCCCCACCTGTCACTGATAACTAGTCATAGGAACCCAGGAAGCTGCCTTCTGCTGACTCAGATCATTGGTCCGCCATGCTCAGTATTGTCTACAGTGACTGGCAAGAGTTCTCCAGGGTTTCAGGTATGGAATGTATCCCAGTCCTACCTGAAGTTGCCATTGAGGATTGAACACGGACACTTCAGATGCTCTACCATTGACCCACCGCTCTCCCCCCAATTAGGAGTTAAGAATCTACCAGCCTGGATAGCTCTGTCGGTTAGAGCATGGTGTTGTTGATAATGCCAGTCCCTGTAAGGGACAGCTGCATATTCCTGCACTGCAGGACATTGGATCACATGATCCTCAGGGTTCCTTCCAACTTTATGATTCTATTTGGGGTGGAGGTGGGGACTTCAGGTAGACAAAGTATTTTCTCGTTTAAAGCTGTCCTTTTTCCGAACACGCCCCCACCCAAACAGAACTTGTAGAAAAAAGGCGGGGGGGGGTGACTAACCGATAAACAGAAAATTAAGGAGCAGGAGGGGTGTGTGTGGTTGTCTGTCTGTCTGTTAAAAAGCAAACTTTTTTGTCGATTTCAGAAGAGGGAGGGGAGGGGGCAGCTCCTCTTGAGTCAGTTTCAGGAGAAGGGAGGGGAGGAAGGCTTCGTCAGTTTCAGCAAAGGAGGGCCAACCTCTTGTCAATTTCAGAGCCAGGGGAGTCGTGCGAAAGAAAGAAAGAAAAAGAAACCAACAACTTTGGTCTCTGAGCGGCTCGAGAAGAAGCCAGAGAGAGTTTTGAGGGCTAGGCTGAGCAAGGGGAAATTTGGGGCGCGCTCCCTCGCCCTGTTTCCTCTCACCCAGACGTCGACACGAGGCAGACCGAGATCTTCCCATCTCTTTTCCCTGGGAAACCACAGCCAGGAAGAGCAAATCGGGGGTGTAGCGGGGGTCATCAGAACTTTTTTTGGGGGTGGGTAAGGGAGGGAAAGGCAAGAGAGAGCCGGATCGCTCGCAGCCTTCTGGGTTTGTGGGTGCTGGGTGCTGGTGAGCCAGGGTGGGTGGGGGGTCAGCAGGCGCCCTGGAGCCCCCCACCTCGGCGATGGACGCTGTGGCAGCCTTCGGCATGGATAAACAATTTGCTCCGAACCCGGTGCGGATTTTGGACCCTCCGGACAACCCCCAGGCTCGGAAAAACTTCAGCGTCAGCCACCTCCTGGATTTGGAGGAAGTCGCCGCCGGCATGAATGGGGCAGCCAAGGAATCCGGCGCAGAGGCGAGGGAGAGCGGCAAGGGCGGGCCGGACCCCTCTGGGGGCAGCAGCGGGAGCGAAGGAGGAGGCGCCCTTCAGGAAGGTGAGCGCTTTTTAGATGAAGGGGGGCGAGGAAAGAAGAGGAATGTCCTCAGACTTTCTTTTTGAGGGGGTGTCATAAAGAATCGGTGACGTTAGGATGTCCAGACTCATCCAACATCTGTGAAATGGGTAGGAAATGCAGTGCCAGCCAGGTCTGGGGGAATCCACAAGCTTTCACACCCTGGCAGCTTTGCTCGCAGCTCCTCATAAAGTCCACCTACCTGGGAGTCAGCCCCACTGAACTCAAGAGGACTTGACTTATGAGTAGACATGGTCCAAATGGTGCCGTTTATGGCAGATTTGGGGTACTGATCATGCCCTTTGTAAAGCATTTCACAGTGGTCACACGAAGCCATCCTCATCAAAACACCATCCTTCCTTATTTCATCTAAATTTCCCATAGTTTTATTGTTTATAATTTATTGGGTTTTCCACAAAAATGGCAAATCCAGATTAAATGGAGAAATGATAACAGGTGGTGTTTTGATGAGAACAGCATCGTGTGGATGCTGTGTTGAACTTGTGTGCAACAGCCATCCCAAATCCACTATAAAGTGAGGTGTGCAAAGGTTCCTTCCGCCTCTTCCTTAGTGGAAGCAATAGCGCTATTGAAATGGGTATCCAATTGGGCCCTGTTCCTTCCATTGGGCCTTGCACTTTGTAATTTTTCCTGCAGGATTGTGCTCGCCCCCTCTCTCTGTGTGTATCTCTGTCTTTCTTCTATCTTTTTCATAATAACACACTCTGAGTCTGGGTTTATAGGACCAGCATCCTTTCTTGCACAGTGCCTAGCATGTAGTCTCTTTGCATTAATCTGCCTTGGCCACTGTGAGAACAGGATGCTGGACTAGGTGGCCCCCTTTGGCCTGATCCAGCAGGACTCTTTTTAGGTGCTTAGGTTCTACGGTATATGTTAGCTCCAGGGTCAGAGGCAGCAATGCTTCTGAATACCAGTTGCAGGAAACTGCAGAAGGGGAGAGTTGTGTTTCCAAGGGCATCTGGTTGGCCACTGTGAGAACAGGATGCTGGACTAGATGGGACATTGGCCTGATTTTACATCCCTGCTCTTTCAATGACCAGCAGTTCCAGTGGTTGGCAATACATTCCCCTCCTCCCCACGGGCCTTGGAAACTGGGGAAAACGGTGGGGGTTTTGTTTGGCAAGCAGACATTTTAAAGCCATGGAGAGGACTTTTTGTAGTTCATCTATGCTCTGAAATATGTTTGTGCATGAGCAAACGCCATGGAGACTATTATAAGCATCGTGAAATATGACATCATGATAACAGCCACACATCCAAGAAGATTCCCAGGCATTAAAGGTGACTTCTTCTTCTTCTTCTTCTTCTTCTTCTTCTTCTTCTTCTTCTTCTTCTTCTTCTCCTCCTCCTTCTCCTCCTCCTCCTCCTCCTCCTCCTCCTCCTCCTCCCTTCTTTCAGGATACAAAAGGAGGCTTACAAGAAACATAAAATTTATATGCTGCTTTTCAGCCAAAAAGACTCTCAAGGCAAGAATAAACAGATGTACACAAATACAACATAGGGCAAATACAACATAATGCAGAAACAAATGATGTAAATTCAACACATTTCAGCAGTATTAGAAACCAAACACATCTCTGCTCCTGTCAAAAAAAGGCAAAGGACATTCCCTACAAAAATGTTAAGGGTGAGAATACTTAAGCATATATAAAATGTCACCAGAAAGTTTCCCACAAGGGGTAGATTAGCACAGGAGTGGTGGTGGTGGTGGTGGTGGTGGCTGCTTAGTTTTGCCATGAATACCAATGGGAGGTTGAGTTGGCTTGACCATAGTTTATTGATGAGTTCTCAGGGGCCTTGGGGCTGAAATCATCACCATCTAAATAGGCACAACCTTGGTCCTGAATGCAACACTCTGCCGCTAATGGTTTACGGGTGAGGGTCCAAGTCCCAACAACTCGAGTCCTTAAGGACTTTGTTCTAATGCTGGTGGTTCCTGAGGCCACCCAGAAAGTGAAGCTTCCTCCTGGAGAACATGCTCACAGTCACCTTTGCAAGTATACCCAGGCATAGGAAGGATGAGTCTGAACTGTCCTTAATTTTAGCTGCCTAAAATATTATTGTTGCCATTCGTAATAAAGTTAAGAATTTTAAGGGCCTTAGCTGGAAGAGCTAGACGTGGTTTATGACTACAGTAGTTATAAGACACTATCCTCATTATTGTGAGCCTGCCGGATCAGGCCAAAGGGGGCCTAGGCAATACAGCATCCTGTTCTCACAGATGCCAGTTATGGGAAACCCGCAAGCAGGATTCTACAACAAGAGCAACTCTCCACTCCTGCGGTTCCCAGCAACTGGAATTCAGAAGCATCACTGCCTCCAACCATGGAGACAGAGCATAGCCATCCATTGATTGCCCTCTACATCCTGTAGAACATAAGCATGCAAGCAGAGCCCTGTTGGATCAGGTTAAGTGGGCCCATCCAGTGTAACATCTTGTTCTGATAGTGGCCAACCAGATGCTTCTATTATTATTATTATTATTATTATTATTATTATTATTATTATTATTATATTTATTGAATTTATATACCACCCCATACCCGGGGGTCTCAGGGTGGTTCAGAATAAGAAATTTGCAAGCAGGACATGAGCACAAAAGCATTTGTCTGCTACCAGGGTAATTTCAGGGGCACCTTAGCATGCTTGCACACACTTGTGTGCTCCCCCCATACACCATAAACTGCATGTGTTGCAAGGACGCACTGGTTAGACTGGCCATTTTTACGGCAATCTGGTTCTACTTCTTCCTGCATTGTGCATCGACAGCACCCAGGAGGCTAAAACTTCTCTCTTTGTTTTCCATTTTCAATGTCATATATGGGGGGGGGGGGAATGCAACAGCCATCTCTGGGAATCAATCTGCACAGCCCAAAAAATATTCTGTGGAGAGCCCCGTAAAAATGAAAAGGATGTGGAACAACCCCCATTCATTTCAATGGGGTTTGAACAGGAGAACATCCCATTAGATTTAGGATACATAAGACTTTAGTGCTCAGCTATGTGCTTCAGAACTCAAGAGGTTTTCTCTGGGATACATTGTGCCCTCAAGGACCTCCTGAAAGCTCTGACAGAAGTATAAATTTGTTGCGCATAATCTAGCTTAAGTATACCCATTTGAATGAATAGGAGCTGCCACAACTGCTATTATGGGGTCAAAATGACTCTTGTGGGTGTCCCCATCCATTTAAATGACCACCCTGTGAAGTAATGAGAAGGCTGCAGCTTTGTGTTAGCGAATGTGCTTTGCATGCAGAAGGTCCCAAGCTCAATTCTCAATGGCATCTCCTGGTGGGGCTGTGAAAGACCCCTTGCTTAAAAATCTTGAGAGCTGCTGCCGGTCAGTGTTGACGGTTCTGAGCTGCATGGACTCTTGGTCTAACTTGGTATAATTTCTTGTGTTCTCATTAAACCAACCTTTCATTCAGAACTGTGAGGACTGGAATCTTTATTTTTAGGGAAAGGGTCAGAACTCAGTAGTAGAGCATCTGTTTAGCATGCAAGAGGTTTGAGATTCAATTTCCAACATCTCCAGATTCGGCTGGGAAAGACTCCCTGGCCGAAGCTCTGGAGAGCTGCTGCCAGTCAGTGTTGACAATTCTGTGCTAGATGGAACGAAGGCTCCACCCAGAATAAGGCAGCTTCCTATGTAGGTCACTCTTCTAACCATTTCACAAAGGAGACAACTGAGACTGAGCTAGTGGCCCCCATTTCCAGAGGTGTGATCAGAATGTCCAACTCTCACTGCAGGGACCACCTTCCTATTACCGGTACTCATTTATTATAATTTATTACGGTTACACACAGCCCTAAAATCCTAAAATAGGCTGAAGGGTGTTGCATAGATGCTTTTTTAGACTGATTAATTGATTGATTAATTGTATTTATTTTTGGTGGGTTTTATAGTCTGCATTTCAGTCAAATGCCCAGCTCTGTTGCTCCTGTGTCTTTAAGAGTTTGACTTGCAAATGACAGCAGGTCTCCCGGTTGTGAACAACAGATGCTCTCTTGATGGAACTCCTCTTTCATAGGCAAAGAAGGAAGCCAACTTGACCTTCCCCCCCCCCCCCGGTCTTTTGGAATTTTTTTATTTCTAACCTAGCTTCGGTTCAAATAGCATTGGGATGAAAACAGAAGCAACCTTCCAAGCATGGCAACTCATAATGATCATGAGAGGATGGTGCATTTCCCCTTGATGACACATTTAGTGATCTAGACCCGGATCCCAGCTTTTCCTATACAACGTGGGCACCCTATTGCAACTCAGTTTGGCTTCCCTCTTCCCAGTCTGTGAAACCAGAATAATAATGTTGATCTGCTAAATGGTGTCATGGTGAGGACTTGTGAAATTGTAGCCTATAGACTTAAATATAAAGGAAAAGAACAAATGTTAAATGAAATTTGCAGTGCTTGGGTGACCTCAGAATTAGGAACAGAAATCCAGAAAGACTGCTTCAGATATTTATTTCATATTTATTTATCATTTATCATAATAAATAAATGGGCACTAATTGGTTGGGCCACCCCTGACCCTTTAGGCATCAATAGCTCCTTTTACCAGGCGCCCCCCACTTTTTTTTCAATGGATGCTCTGTATGAGAATAATTTCATTTCATAAAATGTATATACTGCTTGATTGTAAGCAAGCAAGCAAGCCAACCAACCCTCAAAGCAGTTAACCCCCCCCCCACAAATTATCAGTAAGAACTATTAAAAACAACTATTTAAAACACTTGCAAATAATTAAAATAAAAACCTGATTAAAATAATTGCCAACAATCTGCATAGCTGGGTAGGCTTTGCCTAAAACAAAAATGTTTTTTAAGTAGGCACCAAGAACAGAACAGCGAAGGCACCTGCCTGATGTCAGCAGGCAGGGAGTTCCAAAGTGTGTGTGCTGCCACACCAAAATATCAATTTCATTCATATGCAGAATTGGTATTGTGTGGCACCTATAACAGTGCCAGTTCCACTGACTGAAGCAGTCGAGTGGGCACTTGCCAGGTAAACTGGTCCCATGCTGCTGAGGGCTTTATATACTAATAGGTACACCTTGAACTTGGTAGCAAATTGAGAAGACCTGAGCAAAGTGTTACAGGGCCTCTCCATCAGCTGATGGTAACATCAAGCAACTGCTTCCATATAGGGAACAGGCAGACGCAGAGATAACGGCAACATTATATCCAAACATATAGGCTATTCTCCTCATTAACCTCCAACTGCAAACCATTTTCTGGGGTGGGGGGGGGCAGTTTTGATGTTCGGATGTACATTCAAGCACTGTGTGAGAAGGCCTTTAGCCAGACCATGGTCTTGATGGCAGGCACATGCAACCATGAGCGGGATCAGGGATGGGGGTTACAGGAATCATATATTTTTGGCGAGGAGTCGTGGTGGCCACCATTGTTCTTTCCTGCATGCATGGGAGCTTATCCCTTATGTGCCCACTTGACTGCTTTGATCAGTGGAACTGGCCCTGTAAGAACTTTATATTTTAGTGTAGCAGCATCTTTACTTTGGAACTCCCTGCCTCTTGATACTGTAGTCTTTTTGGTGCCTGCTAAAAACATTTTTTGTTTAGACAAGCTTACCTAGATGTTTAGAAAGCTGATGTGAGTTTTAATTTGCTTTCAGTCTATAGTTAACATTGAGACTTTCGAAAAAGTTATACTCTTAAATTATTAACATTAATTTTCCTTATTGATAATTTCATTGTTTAATCTTTTTCATATTAGTTTTTATGAAATAAATAAAATAATAAAATTTACTCTAGAGCCGGAGCAGAGTTCATGTAGTATTATATACTTGCACTGTGTCCTGTTTCGCTTCAGGGGATAAAGTACAAGCTCAACACTCCTCTCCCTTCTGTTAGTAATGGGAGGAAAACACGTATGGATTCCTTTCTCATACAGAAGAAAAGGCACCGTTCTTTTAATGGCGCAGTTCTATGTCAATTATGTGGGAGTATGTTAGCACTGAATTTAGGAAGCTGTACTTCCCAGCAGAAATAAGCCTTTCACATTTCGAAGAATGCAGCAGAATAATGATAAGGGCTCTGGCAAAGGTGGACTAGCAAAAAGGCCGGGCCGGCATTCAATATATGGGAACTTATCTTCCATTACTAAGTAGAATTGTCTTACTGTTTATTATACAAGCATTCTTGCTTGGTTTGGTCCGGGGTATGTTTCAACCAGTTAATAGGAAGAATTCATGTGTTGGATAATAATTTTTTTTTTTAATAAAATGAAGTTTGTTGCAAAATCCAAACTAAAATAATCAAAGTGGGTGAATTAGTGTCTGCCTTAATTTCTTACCTCTACTGTGCCCTGAATCAGCTCCCCCCACTTCCCACCCAAGGTAATTTGTGAAAAGTGTGTCAGTTAACTCAGAACTGGTTTCTGAGAAAGGAGCTAGCCTGGGGAGTTTAACAGATGCAGATCTGAATTCTGATCAGAAGAAGTTAGTTGTGTCTTTGGAAATTTAACAGGACCAGTGCCTCCTGTTACCCAATGCATTTTAAAACTGTGTGGTGAGGACCATTGTTTTTTCTTTCCTAATGGAACGGTTTAAGAGGCTTCCTCCTTTCTATGATGACTTCCAAGGCCAGCAACTGTCTTTTCATTTGGGAATGAGGGTCCTGGGATTCCTATAATGTGAGAGGACAAGCACCAAAATATATTGATTGCATATGTCCCATAAATTGCATGCCTACCTCCTGCCATGAGCATCAGCTGACGTACATTATAAGGATGTCTTTTTTCATCTTCGCTTTTAAAACCATTTGCCCTGAATCTACTAATGCGTATTTGCAATCAGTTTGCCAGAACCTACCGCAGCATCGGTCTAAGTTTCAAAGTGAAGTAGAATGGAAATTGGTGGCTTGGAGCACCTTTTGTTTTGGGAGAAATTGACAACTGCATTTATTCTCAGAAGGATCTGTATTCTTCTGACAAATGCAGCATTGGTTGGAAAAGAATATTTGATTTTTTAAATATTTTTTTAAATGAAACACATGAATACAGCTCACCCGGTGTAAAGCACTATTATCAAGTTCTGTTGCTTTCAGTGGGAGTGTTAAGCATTTTGCCTCCATCAAAGTGCTTGGCTCCGGTTCAGGAGTGTCCCCAGATTTATTTGTGATGATTCAGAGCAAGTGCATCAGAAGTCTGGAAAGAGGTCCTAATGGAACCTGCGGAGTGAGAGAGTCAATTTCGGTATAATAAAATGTATGATGTGATCGAGGAGAAATTTCTGGACTGTTTTCATGGTAATTAGATTGTGGGGTAATTAGACAATGTCTTCTTCTTATTAAAGCCCCTTTTCTTTTTTTTGTAAGAGTGCTTTAAAGAGTGGCACACGTTGTGGGTCTACCACAATTGACTCTGAATCCTCTTGAGTGTAATGAAATTCAGCTTTTGTCTTTCTCTTGTTAGACTGAAGGATGGAGGAGAAAGGGAAAGTCGTTGACTCTAGGAATCAGTCACTGAAAGACTAAAAATGCATCCTCTATGCATTCTTTAGAAAACTTTTTAATGCGTGTATGTCTGTGTGTGTGTTACAGATGTAGCATTATATATATTTTAAAATAAAATAATTAATCTCCACTCAAAGCAATTGTCGGATCAGTGTTCTAATTTTAAGGGCATTTATTCGGAAGGGAAGTTCCACTGATGGCAACAACATGGTTCTGGAACACTAATCAAGAGAGGGTCCCCGTCTTAAGGACATTAGTGGCAGAGTACAAATTTGGATAGGACTTTTAACGTGAACCCACCAAATAACGCTTTCTGAAATGGTACACCAGAAAGCTACCAGTACCTTACAAAATCCATACTTCTCCAAATTTCCAACCAAATAAGGTGTAACCCCCCACAAATTGTATATATTAAGGAAAGTGTGTGTAAAAATGCATATATTAGTTTTTAAAAAATGCAAGATGCATTTTGTCGTGGGAAATTGGTTTGAAAAATTGTGAGCATTGGGCAAAAGTGCATACAAAATTGTGTGCGTCAGGAGAAAGCCAAGCAAAAATGTTGACGTATTCTCATAAGGAATTTTTTAAAATCATAAACTGATGTGGGCAACGTGAAAAACTGAACTGAAGGCTGAGGAAAATGAAAAGTGGGAATAAACCAACACTCTCAGATTTCCCATAAGCTTCCAATTCATTTTATTAGATGGCAACACAATGAGGGTGAATATCTGGAATATATTGGTCATAATCCTACACATTTGCCACAATGAACCCCCTATGGGGTTGCATTAGTCATATTCAGGGTAAACCTGTTGAAGCAAGTACACATGAGACTAACTATGGCTTCAGTGGGTCTCCTCTAAGTAGGACATGGTTGGAGCCAGCTGACAGAAATCAATAGGATGATGCTTCCTATGGCAAAACTCTATTCTGTTGCTTGAAGAAGGATTTGCAATGCAATTCCATGCATGTTTACTCAGAAGGCAGACCCACGGTATAAACTGGGATTTACAATCTGATACATGTATTGAATGTTTTAATGTTTTACTGTATTATGTTTCTGTATATGCTGGAAGCTGCCCAGAGTGGCTGGGGAAAACCCTGTCAGATGGGTTAAAATTTAACAAACTAATCCTAATATATATCCACTGAGAAACAGGCCCCATTAAATTCGATGGGACTTGCTCCCAGATAAGTGCATATATAGGATTACTGTCTGTATTATGACTAACTTTAGCTAGATTGTCCTCTTATTTTTGTGTGAGGTGTGTGCAAAAAGAATTTCAGGGGACGGCAACTTATCTACCATGTCCCCACTGTAGCCTAGGGAGCTGAATGTCTAGTCCAGTGGTTTCCAAACCTTTTCAGGCCACTTCTCTCTCGGTTCCATACATCCCTCCCTGAGCTCCCTGCCCTTTAAAGATCATTATTCAGAATAGCAGTTTGCACAAGCCACTAAGACAAACACACAAGAAAATGCAAAACAGGAACAATCATCACCCCCAATCCATTAGATTAATTAGATCCATTAGAAACTATTAGATTAATTAATTCAACAAAATCAATGAACTTGATTCAGTGATACCAGATGTTGCATGCAAAAATATTTTTGCACATTCTTACTAATGAAAACTTAAGGGTGAAGGAAATTTATAGCATAAAATATTTATATATAACTACTTACCAAACATGCACAAACCTCCACCCATCACAGATGTTCTGCAATCAATAGGAAAATCAATATCTGTTACCAATAGTCAGCTATCTTGTGGCAACTCAGAATCACAAATACAAACATGACCAAAGGAAATCACTTTGAAAGTGGTTAAGAGCAGTAAAGCTTTAAACATGAAGCGAAGAACGTGTTTTGCTCAAGGCTCTAGCCTGGTTAATCGTAAATAAAGTACGCATTCAACAAACTTGGAGGGACCCACCTCCAGTGCCCCCTGATTCTGCATCCGTGTTTACTCACCGAGATTGCAGCGCAGTCAAGAACCTGTGTATGGGTGTGGAGACAAGACCTCAGCAAACAGCTGGTGAATCATTTAGCTTCATTGATGTTCATGTTAATTGATGAGAAAAAGTCCTCTGGATGAATCAGTACAAAAATTCATATGCTTATTTTGTTGGTTTTTGAATCATTTTTAATGTAAATACTTTTTTTTAAGCAACAGCTCATAGATGGGAAATGGCATCTCAAAAAAGTGTATGGAATGGGGGGGGGGTTGGTTGAAGAAAGTTTGGGAACCACTGATTTAATTGAATGACAATCTGATAATCATTTTTGTGTTTCTGTATGCATAAACAGGAGGTGTCCGTGCCAATTTGCTCCGAATTACTAGATCTTTCCATTTGTCAACCCTGCTTTCCTCTGCACCATCACACTGACATTCCCCCACAAAGCAGAGGGGGACCCCCCCCCCAGCATTTTTGCAGAACCACATACGCCGTCTGCCTCGATTTAAATCTAAGCGGATTTCAGACAGTTGAGTTTCAGACATGGCTCCATTAGAAATCAGAAGGTGGAGACTCCCCCTCCCCACAATCTTTTAATAGATCTTGCAATTCCAGTGAAAATTGGCCCAGGAAAATAAAACCTCAGTGCTTAATTCTTATAGGAAGAACGCTTTGGATTTGTAATCCCAAAATGAGTTGAAGTTGTTGTTTTTTAAATATATATATATATATTGTGGTTTTTCCAGCAAAGTGACAATGGAAAATAGCATTTTATAAATAATAATGTTATATATATATATATATATATATATATATATATATATATATATATGTGTGTGTGTGTGTGTGTGTGTGTGTGTGTGTGTGTGTGTGTATATAACATTATTATTTATAAAATGCTATTTTCCATTGTCACTTTGCTGGAAAAACCACAATAACATTCCAGACCAGGAGTAGCCAACTTCAAAGGATGTGGTATGGAGGCACAGAAGTGGTTTCAATACCATAACACACAGCTTGGATTTGTGTGTGTGTGTGTGTGTGTGTGTGTGTGGTGAGAGAGAGAGAGAGGAGGGAATGTCTGTATGTAATTATGCATTGTGCTTTTTCCAGCCATCCTTATACTTGCATTAAGAGATGCCCACTGCTGGATCAGTTGCACAAATGCTTCTCCCGCCAGAAGATAAAGGGCAGAGCTGATGCTCACTCCTGGAGTTTGCTTATGGTGGCCATAGTGGTGGTGAGGGAAGGGAGCATTCACCCAACTTGCGGGTTTTTTGCTCATGAAATCAATGACCACTTTTCATCTCTGTTGGGAGCGAAGGAAGCTGGAACTCGTAAAGAAATCGAAAAGGAGCCCTTCTGGAAAAGAGGGAACAGAGACCTTGTAAACACCCAGAAAAGTGGACTTTTACAGGGTCTTTATGTTTGCGGAGCAGGGAATGGAATGGCTCTTTCCATTTCCCTCCCAGTTTGATCAAGGCACCTTGGAAGATGTCTCTAGAGGAGAATATCCAAGTCTCCTGCAATAGGATCTTCTTCTATGCTCTGTTCTTTCCACGAGGCAGGCCTCAGCAGGAAATTAAAGTCTCAACTCTGTCTTCAGAAGGGGGGGGGGTGGAGAATCGCATTTGCAAATCGACACAAGCGTCTCTCTGCTCCTTCTTGGTTTGTTTGGCTAGAGTTTCCCCTTGAGATGTTTAAATTACTGATGATTATTCCTGATTCATTTCCCTACTGAGTTCTAGGAAGGGTCTTCAAAGAAGATCCAAAGGATCTGGAATGCTACTGAAGTACGTTTACAAGGAAGTTGGAATGGGGGAGAAACTGGATTCAGTTTGTGTTTAATGGCAAATCTACTTGTAACCCACACATATGCAAACCAAAACACCACCATCTCTTGAAATTTGTACTTCTCCCAATTTTGCAGTGCAGTTCCCCAGCCAAGCAATGTGTCCAAAAATGCATTCACTGGTGTCTACATTGGCATGTATTCACTTGAATCCCCTCTTGGCCGTAAAGCTCCCTGGGTGACCTTGGACTAGTAAATTAAGCACAGCCTAACCTACCTCACAGGGTTGTTGTGGGGATTAAATGTGCACTTGGACCTGAGAGACCAGGGTTAAGATCTCTCCACTCAGCCATGATGGTGTTGGGCCAGTCACTGACCCAACAGAATGATGGCCGGCAGAGTAATTTTAACTGTTGAATCGCTTTAATTGATTAGTTAAGGCATTTATTTATCTCTTTAAGACATTTATATACCACTAAATTGGGCTCTGTCATTGAATTTGGGGTGGGAGCATCAAAATACTCGTGTTGAAAAGTGATGGGGTTAGGTTTAGAATTAGGATTAAGGTTGCAAGGGGATTTCCTATTAATGCATCTGATTGGCTGCTGTGAGAATAGGATGCTGGACTTAGCTCAGTTGACAGAGCATGATACTGTTAGTCTCAGGGTTGTGGGTTCAAGCCTCCCATTGGGCAAAAGATTCCTGCATGGCAGAGGGTTGGACTAGAACACTAGATGACACTCGTGGTCCCCTCCAACTCTACAATTCTGTGATTCTGTGACTAGATGGACCATCGACTAGGTGGACCCAGCAGGGCTCTTCTGATGTTCTAAGAGGCAGCAACTTTACCAACAGGTTATTTGTGGGTGGGTGGGGGTTAAATGTAGGATTTCCTTCATATTTCTGGAGCTGGTTTTTATGTGTACTATTTATTTTTATGCTAGAGAGGACGCTCTGTTTAGCCATTAATTGTGTTTTCTAGATTGTGAAAATTTCCGTGGGTTTCTCCCCCCCTCCGACTTATCTTTTATTTAAGGTGTTTTGATCTGTGTTGCGAAAAAGAAGCAGCCCAAACAAAATTCCGGTGCTTGACTTATAAGGAGGTCAAAGGGAGGCACATCCAGTGCCGGATTTATGTATACAGGTACTGTAGCTTAGGGCCCCACTCTCTTGGGGCCCCCAAAAAAAATTAAAGGGAAAAAAACCTGGATGTACATTTCCAAAATATAAGATTACTTCAACAATTACTTTGACAAAATACATATTTTGTTATGTGCAAATGGCTTTAGATACCTATTAGGTCCATAAATTACCATATAGCATATATTCAACACAAAAAAACAGATGGACATATAAAGGGTCCCATTACCTTCAGTAGCTTAGGGTCTCATCAAACCTAAATCAGGCCCCTGGGCACATCCTTTGGTTTCATCCTTTGACTTCCTCCTTGGCTCTGGACAGGGGGACATGATTTGACTAAAACTGAAGGGGGTCCCATTGACCAGAGCTTGTGGGTTGCATTAAACCTCCATATTGTTTCACCTGAGCATTTGAGACCTGGTAAATGATAATCCCTGCTTTCATTTGAAAAATGTTAGAGTATCCAGGTGTGATATTTCAGGCTCTGGTGGCGATGGTGGACAGGGCCATGAGGGCGATGGTGGACAGGGCTATGAGGTCCTCAGGACATTATGTAACACATGGTGGGTGTTTATCCTTCCACTCTCAAAATGTAAGTCTCCAGAGCTCACAGCATATTGGCTGTCTCTCAGTGCACACCCAGGTCATCAAGCCTGAGCTTCTACAGCCACTGCCTGCCATGAACCACCAGCTTGAGGAGGAGGTGAGGACAGAGGGTGAAGAAAGAGCTGTGAGTGGAGGGGGGCCCTTTCCCCATCCTCTGGACCCCCTGGGAAACTCAGCAAACCTGCTTTACCTGGAATTGGCTGTGGAGAGTGCAGCTGAATGGGACACAGCTGTGGGCAGCCTGTGGAAGCACCATCTACCCAGAGTGAGAGTCTAGGGCAGGCATCCCCAAACTTGGCCCTCCAGCTGTTTTGGGACTACAACTCCCATCATCCCTAGCTAACAGGACCAGTGGTCAGGGATGATGGGAGTTGTAGTCCCAAAACATCTGGAGGGTCGAGTTTGGGGGTGCCTGGTCTAGGGTGATGTCTGCTGTTTCCAGGAACTCTTCTCATTGTGAGATGTTTGTAGGTGATCTGAGAGTTTGTTTGGACTCTGTTTGAGAACCTGGAGTCTGAGAGGGAGGGTGTGTCAGAAGAAAAACGAATTGATATTGATTTATATATATATTAGTAACTTTGTATTAATGTAACATTTTCATATGTCAGTGTGTATTTTTGTAATACTTTGTTTAAGTTGTTGCTTTATTTTTCTGCACACTCCTTAGATATATATTTAATATATTAAGTGGTATAGAAATTAAATAATCAATCAATCAATCCTGTTATCCTGCCATTGATCTCCATACTACAGGGATGTAGTTTAAAAGCTCATGAACACCTGCCAAAATCAAGGATTTCACCAATACAATGAAAGAGGTACTGCTCTAACATTTGTTTTCCTCTTTCCTCCCCATTCATATTTCCTTTAGTGTTGTGCCTGTTAGAATTTTAGCCTGAAGGCAGGAACTGTTTCATCTTTCAACATACAGGGCAGTATTTAGAAAATGCTAGAGCTTTACAAAGTGTTGAATGATGCTAATGACCTCCTTTGCTCCTCAGTTTGCATTGCAACCAGCTTGGGCTTTATCCATTTATTATTTCCCCCCTAGTATCTAAACACAACATGCCAGCACACCAAATCCCTTTTACTCCACCCAGAGCCACCTTCTCCAGATTGCATGTGCTGCTAAAAACACTATTTCAGCTGCAGCTATTCTGCAATAATTGCAACCAGATCCACTGTGAGATGAAAACATCCTATTAAACATTAGAACACTTAATAGAAGGCTTAATTTCCCAGTGGGCCTGGTTGTAATTATTAGAGAATAGCTACAACTTGCACACATTTCGAAAGAAGAGAAGGAAACCCCAACACCACCAATCTTGCTTCTTCTTCTCCTTCTCCTTCTCCTCCAAACAGTAATTGAGTAAATTAATTCATCGCCCACTAGGCACAGAGTACCCTCCGTGAAGGTGTGACTTTAAAGTTTCGCAGATAAAATAATTCAGATACACTCACAGCACCCCTGTTTTTAGAAGCAAGCTGTTTTCAGGGCTTTTCCAGAAAACAAACTACAAGTCACAATACTCTGCCATGCTCTGCCTCCACGGTTGGAGGCTGTAATCAGGGGCAGCCCACCATTAGGCAGAGTGTCGGGGAAGAGGAGGCTATTCACAGTGGATAAGCAATAATGCTTCTGAATCCTACTTGATGGAAACCGAAGGAGCGGAGAGGGCTCTGAGGCTTGGGTACTGCTTGGGGGCTCCTGCTTGTGGCATCTGGGTGGCCACTGTGAGAACAGGCTGCTGGACTAGATAGCCTCCTTTGGCCTGATCCAGCAGCCAGGCTTATGTCCTTAACCTGTGTCTTCAGCTTTCATACTCGGTTTGCTTAGACACAGCTTTTCAGAAGTTAGACTATGTCCAGTCTTTCTTGAGCATCTGTTTGATGATTTATCCCAGGGGTAGGCAACCTAAGGCCCGTGGGCCAGATGCGGCCCAATTACCTTCTCAATCCAGCCCGCGGATGGTCCGGGAATCAGCGTGTTTTTACATGAGTAGAATGTGTCCTTTTATTTAAAATGCATCTCTGGGTTATTTGTGGGGCCTGCCTGGTGTTTTTACATGAGTAGAATGTGTGCTTTTATTTAAAATGCATCTCTGGGTTATTTGTGGGGCATAGGAATTCGTTCATTCCTCCCCCCCCCAAAAAAAAATATAGTCTGGCCCACCACATGGTCTGAGGGATGGTGGACTGGCAAAGGTTGCTGACCCCTGATTTATCCAGTTTGGTATATAAGGCAACTTACTATGTTCCTCTTTGGAACTGTGGGGCCTAAAATCTTACTTTATTTTTAGAGGAATGGTCATAGCAGAGTGGCAGAGCACATGTTTGAACACAGAAGGCTCCAGACTTATTATTTGGTGTCTCCTGATAGGGCTGGGAAAGATTCCCTGTCTGTAACCCAAGTGAGCTGCTGCCGGTCAGTGCAGACTATACTGTTGTAGATGGACCAATGGTCTATATCGGGCATGGCCAAACTTGGTCCTCCAGATGTTTTGGGACTACAATTCCCATCATCCCTGACCACTGGTCCTGTTAGCTAGGGATCATGGGAGTTGTAGTCCCAAAACATCTGGAGGGCAGAGTTTGCCTATGCCTGGTCTATATCGTCAGAAGGCAGCTTTCTATGATCTGGTGAACCAGGTCACTAAATGCCACTTTGTGGAAACTGGAAGGAACTACCCATCTTCTAAAATCTGTTTTCAGCTGAAATCACCATTGCACAGTTATGACGTCTGAAGGTGTTTCCCTCCCCTTCCCAATGGCATAACCAAATTGTGCAAGGAGAGACAGCGGTTTTGTAGTTCCTTGGCTATCCAAAGCTTCATGGAACTTTTAAGTTATTATTATTATTTTGATTAGTTTTTATTGTTTTTTGTGTTTCAAAGTAAACAGATAAACAGGGAACAGCACATCTATTATCTCCACTTTCAATTCATAGACTTTTTCCACAGTTCATTTACGTTTGGCGAGAGACATTTAATTGTCACGGAACTTCTAAGTTTTAAAACAGTGGTTGTCAGTGCTTTTTTAAAGAAAAAATGTGCCAGCACTCACCATGGCGTTGTTACAGTAAGTGCCACATTTTTAACAGAGGGAAAAAGGTGCCGGTACTGCAAACCCTTGACTACCAAAATGAGCTCTATGTGGAGCTACCTTTGAAAGTGACTCAGAAACTACAACTAATCCAGAATGTGGCAGTTAGATTGGTGACTGGGAGCAGCCGCTGAGACCACATAATGTATAGGTCCTGAAAGACCTACATTTGCTCCCAGTACGTTTCCGAGCACAATTCAAAGTGTTGGTGCTGACCTTTAAAGCCCTAAGTGGCCTCGACCCAGTATACCTGAAGGAGCGTCTCCACCTCCATCGTTCAGCCCGGACACTGAGGTCCAGTTCCGAGGGCCTTCTGGCGGTTCCCTCCCTGCGAGAAGTGAGGTTGCAGGGAACCAGGCATAGGGCCTTCTTGGTAGTGGCGCCTGCCCTGTGAAATGCCCTCCCATCAGATGTCAAGGAAATAAACAACTGACTTTTAGAAGACATCTGAAGGCAGCCCTGTTTAGGGAAGCTGTTAAAGGTTTAAGGTTTTACTTTGTTTTTATATATGCTGAAAGCCGTCCAGAGTGGCTGGGGCAACCCAGCCAGATGGGCAGGGTAATAATAATAAATGATGCTGATGAATACCCCCAGAAAAAAGCAAGTGGTAGTTGTGCCATTAACAATGCCTAGGGCTGTGTATGGTTTTAGCTCAGTGGCAGAATACCAGTTTCACATGCAGAAGGTCTCAGGTTCAGTCCCCGTTATGTTCAGGTGGGGCAGGGAGAGACCCCCTACTGAAATCTGGAGAGCCACTGCCAGCCCGTGTAGACAATACTGAGCTAGATGCACCAACTGTCTGACTGCCTGTGTTCCTAAGGTCATGCTTGAGGACAGGCTGTAGCTCAGTGGTAGAGCATTTATACCCCGCTTACAGTGCATATGAAAACATAGTAAAACGTCAAACACTAAAAAAATTCCTGCCTTCAGCTGTCTTCTAAAAGTTGTGTAGTTCTTTATTTCCTTGACCTCTGATACAACATTGGCAGTGGGGGGAGTAATTGGGCAGCAGCAAGAGAATAAGAAATGGGTCCCCTCCTGCCAAGTAACAACATATTCCATCCATCATTTTCCTTTTTCCTTTTTGGTGTTTGCTATTTGAGGAGTGAAAAAGACTGAGTTCCAGGCCTTTTACCCCTCCCAAGTTTCCACCTCTTAATAAGTGAAGGGGCCATTAAAATAAGATATTTCTTTGAGGTAAAAACAGGAAATAATTTTTCTCCCTGATGGTAAAACATGTAATTCTCCTTTGATATGATTAAAAGTAAGAGTAAAGGAGGGATTGATTTCAGCAGCTAGAAATCAGTCTCTGCTGTTGTGGGGATCGAATGCCCAGCTGAAGGGTTGATCTGGGCTGCTGTTAGAAGCCAGTGATTAGTGGGCTTCAGTTCCCCTGCTTCCCCCAAATGCCTGTCCTGAAGAAGGATGGTGCAGGTGGGAGGGGGAGCGCAGTTGCGTAGCTTGGGGGGTGGGGAAGGCAGGGTGCACTGGGCGGCACTTACCTTGGGGGCAGCACGCCAGTACCCAAGGTAACGCCCAAGTCCAGGCACCCCAGAGCATGGTGTGCCACTCCCCAAAGCAGTGCAGCCCTAGGGCTGTGCTTGCAGGGCACTGAGCTGCTGCAACCCTACCCCCTGCCGCCAGAGGGCAGCTGAGAAGGATGCAACAGGCATGTGCCCTCCAGCTGAGGGGGAGGCGGCAGGTGGACTCCCTGCAGGCTATGCTGCTCGAAAAAGCAACATGGGCCTGCAGGGCATGTGAGCGGAATGCGGTGGCTTGGGTGGTGGGATTCCGGCGGTGCGCCCTGCCCTGCCCTGCCCCCATGCGCAGTATGTGCACAGGGTGCCTGTGCCACCCTGGGCCCACAAGCAACTAGCTGAGAGAGGCAGAGAGAGACTGATCACAAAAATGTGGAAATAAATCAAGGTTGAATGGAGGGATGGAAAGAGACACAGCCATAAAGAAGCAGAAAGAACATTTTTTCTTTCCAAGGCAAAGCAGGGATATCTGTGCATATATATAAATCCACTACACCAGTTTCTGAGGGGCATCTGTGACCAATTAGAGCCGGGGGGGGGGAGGTGGGGCTTCATTTACCTCCCCAGTTTTAATTTAGCCCTAGCTTGGAAATGTTGATAGAGCAGCCGTATAAGGTTACATTGACTCTGCACTCAGATCTGACAGCAAATTAAACGTTATCTTGAATTTCTTAAACATGAAATCAAGGAGGCTTGTTGCTTAAGCTGGGTGGGGGTGTGGTCCTCCAATGCTTGATTGGGATGCCCTGCTGGATCAAGCCAGTGCCCCCCAGGGGTGCCAAATCCTAGTGGCTGAGCCCTTTTGCCCCCCTTTAAATGTTTTTTTTGGGAGGAAGCCAGCTGCCTGCAATGTCTAAAAAGATCAGGGGGGTGGGGGTGGAGGAAGCATGGTGTGGCTTCAATGACTGGCTCCTTCTCCTCCTGCCACAGAGCGGAAGGAGGTGGGAAGCAGACCCCAGCCAAGTGTGGAGCCGAGCATGCCACAGCACCTTCGGCCGGTGGTGGCAGCAGTGGCAGGAAGAGGAGGAACCAGTGGCTATTGAAGCCATACTGCCGCCATGTTTGGCTCCACCCCCTGGCTCCACCCGATATCCTGACATTGCACGCACAACACTGCAACATCACGTGTGACATCTGCCGGCCCCCTAAACTCCCTTGCAAGTTGATACCCTTTGCATAGGAGTGGCGAGACCGTTCTGCCACCACTATCAATTGAACCAGAGCCTATCCTCAACCTTACAAGTTGTGAGGATTTGCTATGCGGCAGGCGGAACCCAAATGGCAACAGCCAATCAGCAAAGTGGGGAAAATTCCCAATGAGAGGCGACACACAACGGCATAGCAAGGTCAAGCGCAAGCCCTAAATATAGGGAGAGGTGGGTGGGTGTTCTGATGCAATAGGCCCAAGAGGAAGCTCAGGATCACTTGCATGGGGTTAAATAGGTCCCTCGATGTCCTTTACTTGTGTCCCCATTGGTTGGATTGCTCCCAGCATCGAGGGACCTACCAATAGGGTGTTGTGGCTATCCAAATGTTCCCACCCACAACACAGGGTTTGGTTGCCAGGTCGCACCGCAACACGTGCCCTCTTTGAGGGAGGACCTGCTTTGGCAGAATAAAAATGAGGAGGGGGAGAACCACTGCCTTGAGCTTGTTGGAGGAAAGATGGGAGATAAGTGTGATAACAGATCAATATAAAGCTAAACTAAGCAGGTTCAGGGAAGCTGCAGCCCTCCAGATGTAGTTAGAAAATTCCGGCTTTGGCAGCCCCAGTAGCTGGGGATGATGGGAGTTTTGGCCTGCACCAGGTTTTATCACCCCTGCTGTGGAGGAAGGGAATGAGGTGAACTTACCTAAGTCACGCTTTCTGGAACATTCTTTGAACCGAAAGGCAGGCATCTTCCAAAATTCATGTTTCTCCAAATTTTGGAATGTGGCACATCGGCCAAGTTGGGTATGGAAACTAATTTGCTACACCAAAATGTCCATACGAATGCACGTATTGGGGGGGGGGGGAATAACACAATAAATGCATTATATCAGGCAAAATTGCTTTGCAATAGATGCATTTTATCCGTATAATTCTGTATGTGCATCTATGAGAGCAGCGAAAGGAAAGATCATAATAAAAGAAAAATCTCTTCCTCTCCACTTCTCCTTTGCAAAGCATGGCATCAGTCTTCTAAAATGAGGCTTCTTATGAATGCCCGAGTCACCAAAAACACAAACATGCTCTCTCTCTCTCTCTCTCTCTCTCTCTCTATGCATCACAATGATTGTTTTCGTTCCATTGTGATTGAAGTCAATTAACAAAACCCGAAGCTACCAACATGAGTCTGACCAAACTGCGGGAGGCAGTGGAAGACAGGAGTGCCTGGCGTGCTCTGTCCATGGGGTCACGAAGAGTCGGACACGACTAAACTACAACAACAAAACCCCCAATAATTGTTAAGGGAGAGGATCATCACTCAGTGGTAGGGCACTACATGCAGAAGGTCCCAGTTTCAATACCCAACATCTCCAAGTAGGTCTTGGAAAAGACCCTGCACACCTGAATCCCTGCAGAGCTGCTGCCAGTCAGTGTAGATAATACTGAGCTTGATGGTTCAATGTTCTGAAATGGTATGGGACAGATTCCTGTGTTCCTGTTTGGGGAAGGGTCATAACTCAGTGGTAGAGCACCTGCTTTGCATATAGAAGGTCCCAGGTTCAATCCCCAATAGCATCTCTAGGTACAGCTGAAGCCCTGGGGAGCTTCTGTCAGTCAGTGTGGACAATATTGAGCTAGGTGGGCTAATAGTTTGACTCGGTATAAGGCAGCTTCCTGTGCTCATCCTTTTCCCAGAATCTTGAGAACTAGAATCTTACTGTGTTTTAAGGAGAAGGGATGTAGTTTAATGGTAGGGTGACTGCTTACACGCAGAGGGGCTCTGGTTCAATCTCCAATGGCCTCTTCATTAGTCTGACTTTGTACAGGGAAAATTCCCGTGTCCTTAAAATGCATAAAATGAATTGACTTTGGTTTCTTTAATTGGAGTCCATCCTAGGGAGAAATGCCATTTAAACCTCCTGCTTCCAATACTCCATTCCCAACCACCAAATCCCATCTCCTTCTCACTCCTGCATGGCCAGCTCTTAACGTCCACTTCACCCCTCACCTCCGGCTTCCCACATCTGGAAAGCTTCCTATTTCCAGGAGACAGCGTGATGATAGGCAAGGGGAGTCCAAAAGGAATCGTTTACTAGGAAAGTTATATTTTTATGGTGATCCTAAAACAAAACAGGCATGGACATCCCAGTTTCATTTCATTTTATGACCTTCCTTTGCTTCCTGCAGATGCAATTCTGCTGGAGACAAGAAGCAAAGGGTGTGATGATTGATCAACTTGGGAAGATGAAGTATTAAGGGTGTGTGTGTGTGTGTGTGTGTGTGTGTGTGTGTATTGGAGGGGGCTCGCCTTATACAGTCATACCTTGGAAGTCAAATGGAATCCATTCCGGAAGTCTGTTCAACTTCCAAAATGTTCGAAAACCAAATCTCAGCTTCTTATTGGCTGCAGGAAACTCCTGCAGCCAACCAGAAGCTGCGGAAGCCCTGTTGGATGTTCGATTTCCAAAATAACGTTTGGAAACTGGAACAATCACTTCTGGGTTTATGGCGTTCGGGAGCCAAAACATCCGAGTTCCAGAGTGTTTGGGATCCAAGGTACAACTATATTTGGAAGATACTTTTATTCAGTGCTTTTCTCTCTCTAAAAAAATGTTTAGGGGCACTCTCATTTTGACTCAAGAAAATCACCATTTTATAGTTCAAATCGGGGGAAATAAATACAGTAAATGGACAAAAGTACAAAGATTCACCGAATGTTTAGGGGTATGCATACCTCTGCGTACCCCCAGAAAAAAAGCATGGCCTTTATTATTGTCACATGGAAGATGGAGCAAGCTTGTTTTCTCCTGCTCCAGAGGCTAGGACCCGAACCAATGGATCCACGTAAAAGGAAGGAGATTCCATCAGGAAGAACTTTCTGAGTGTAAGAGATGTTCAATAGTGGAACAGACCCCCTTGGGAAGCTGTGGACTCTCCTTCCTTAGAGGTTTTTAAGCAGAGGCTGGATGGTCATCTGAGATTTCTGCCTCGCAGGGAGTTGGGCTAGAATGCCTGGGGTCCTTTCCAACGCTACAATTCTATGATTCTATTGCTCCTTCACCCACCTCAGCCCCCCACCCAGTGAGCCACCAGCTTGAATTGCAGGGACTAGACCCTTGGGTTCCCTTCAAACCCTATGATCCTATAAATCCAGGGTCCAAGCCCCTGTTGACATTATTTGATACTTGCCAACAATGTCGCTGTGTCTCCATGTTGGCAGAAGCAACTGTCACAAGCTCAGGCTCATTAGGGAGCAGCATGAAGGACAGCTGGCTTGTCTGTGGCAAAGAGGTGCTCTCCAAGGCACCACCTACACTATGTATTTGAAGCAGTATCATATCACTTCAAGGGGTCATGGCTTCCCCCAAAGAATCCTAGAAACTGGTTTTTCAGAGTGCTGAAAATTGAGCTGAGAGACCCTCTATTTCACCCTCCCTCAGCTACAATTCCCAGAGCTCCCTGCGAAGAGGGATTGATTGTTAAATCACTCTGGGAATTATAGCGCTTTGAGGGGAATGCAGGAGTCTTCCAAAAACTCTCAGCATTGTGAACAAACTACAGCTGTAGTGCTCTGGCGGCGCAGCGGCAGCAGGAGGTCCCATTAGCTAAAGTGGTGCTTCAGGTTAAGTACGCTTCAGGTTAAGAACGGACCTCCGGAATGAATTAAGTATGTAACCAGAGGTACCACTGTATTTACAAAATGCAGCCTCCCAAGAACTTCAAGGAAAACTGTTCAGGGATAGAAATGTCTGAAGAAAGTGACAATGAAGTGACAGGACCTACAGTCAAAGAACTAACACAAGGCACTGAAGGAATATGCCGTGAGATAGTTACACCCCTAAAAAAGCAGTTCAAGTTCATTACCCTCTTAAAGAATTGGAAAACAAAGCAAATGATCTCAGCACCGCAGACACAGAATTACCAACTGTTCATGCTACTAGTGATTTCAGAGACAATAATGACAGATGTTTATGGACCATAATGAATAACAAGGAAATATCATTCTGGATTGAGAAAGGTCCATCGGAATGTCAGCATTAGTATGGATTGATCTTTTACCACTTCGAAGCGAATATACAAAAACCAAGCCCGGTTCTGCTCAGATTTATTCTATTCCACCAAAGTAAATGGAGAAACTAAGTTTGAGAATGGTCTACTCTTTTGTGTGCAAACTTTTCTCTAACCAAACTACCCCAGCCACAGCTTTAGCTTCTACTGGATTCAGTGATTGGCATCATGCTTGTCTTCTTCAGATTCATGGAAACTCTAAAAATCGTATGAATTCTATGCTAACATCCTTAACAAAAAATTGTGGTCAAACACTCACATCAAAACTTGAAGAGCAAATCAAAGCGGAGCAGGATTACTGGAGGCATGTCCTTCAGCGAGTAGATGCAGTGATTTCCTTTTTGGCAGAATGCAGTTTGACATTTTGGGGAGATGACGGAACATTTGGTTCCCCAAACAATGGTAATTTTCTTGGATTGCTTGAGCTAATTGGCAAATTTGATCCCTTCCTGCATGCTCACATAAATCAGTATGGAGGTAAAGGCTCTGCTCAGACATTGTACTTATCCAAAGCTGGACTAGATGGGCCATTGACCTGATCCAACAGGCTCTTCTTATGTTCTTAAGTAGGCATTTTGTGGGAGGGTGTGGCGTGGGAGAAATAGCCCTCATGAGTAATGACCATGAATTTTGTTGTTGTTGTTGTTGTTGTTTAAATAGAGTGCCTATGCTAAACCCCACATATATGATGATTGTTCTGTTTCACTTGCTTGAACTCAAGTCTCTCCCCCTTTACCTCCGTCTCCAACGATGTGCAGCACATTAAACAGAGGCTCACTCACTGCTGCAATTCACTTGATTGAAAAATTATAGTGCAGGGATTGCTGAGTGGAGGGAAGGAAATCAAAAGCAGAAACGCCATTCATTGCTGGCCAGGATCTTGTTCAGTCCCAGAACAATGCAATAACCCTCATGTATATATATAAAAAACCTTATAGGCGGGTGGGAGGGGGAGAAGGGTTGAGGTCTTGAAAGCTTATTCACCTCCTTTCATTAGACTAACAAATAACACTTAACACAAACCATCTGTTAGCAACAGACCTTACTGCTTGAGAAGATAAAACAGAAAGGTAATTTTAGCCACTGGAGGGGGGACTCAGCTTTTCATGAGAGCCCTTTTTCAACCAGTGCTGTTACTCAAGCGTCTCTGGGGAGGTGGGATGCAGGTGGTGGTGAGGAACCAGGAGGGAGGGAGGTCAAAACTCTGGCCTGGTTTTAAGGGGGCATCTTGACAGCATTATGGGCATCTGGTGGCTTCATGCTTTGTCAAATTTGGGGATCATTCACACTTTCACTTTACTTGTATTTTGATTGTATTGTGTCCCAATTAATTCTCATTGTTCTGTGGCTGTGCCTTGCAAGAATCTGATCTTACCAGCTGAATTGAAGCTTGGTTAAGCAAAATCTCCTTGGATTTTAAATGCATCTGATAAGGTCCGATTCAGTGGGTAAGATTGGATTTCCACAAAGCACACAGCCGTGGAATAACGAAAAAAGCTCTTGGACACAGAGGAATTAACTGAGACACAATACAATCAAAATACAGGTAAAGTGAAAGTGTTGACGAGCCCTTACTTGCAAGAGTGTGTGTAGAGTCACTAGTCTAATAGCCTAGTTCTAAATAGTTCCTTTGCATTGAATTGGACCATTTATTGGACCCAGTTTATTAGAAGGAAAAGTCATTCTAATAGGGATGCAATGAATATCAGTGACTGGTTTATTATTATTATTATTATTATTATTATTATTATTATTATTTAAAAAAGTTGTACCCAGGCCTAGAGTGGTGTGCTCCATCCTAGATGCTGGGGACCAGGGGGAGAACCCAAGGGCCACCTTATATTTTGTGCAACTTTCCAAGGACCATATGGAAACGAAAAGCGAGATAATTTATCTACTGTAACAGGTGTATCAGATTGGAGAGTCCATTAATTTCAGTGGGTCTACTGGGGAAAGGATTCACATTGGATACAGCTCCATCGTGTGGAACAACAAGGGGACGATTGCCATTCAATTGCTAGTGTCCACTTCTTCTTGTTTCATTTGGGCATATATTGAGAACATTTCTTCTCATATGCACTTTCCCCTAATATGCATTTTTTGGGGGGAGGGTCTTACCTCATATATGCCCTCTTGCCCACTTTGATCGGCAGAACTGGCACTACTGCAGGTGGCACACTGTGCCCATTCTGCATTAGTAAGAACTCAGTCTTTTAGAATGGCAGCACCTACACTTGGGAACTCCCTTCCACCTGACAGCAGCAGGCAAGTGCCTTCACTGTATTCTTCTCAGCACCTGCTAAAAACATTTTTTCAAAGCAAAGCTTACCCGGGTATTTAGAAAATTGATGTGAGTTTTAATGTGTTCTTAGTTTATTGTTATTCTAACTTTCCATAAGTCTAAAATTATTGTTATTAATTGTTTATTAATAATTTTATTGTTTTACCATATGTCTTAAATTATTGTTGTTATTTTTTTCTTATTGGTAATTTATTTTATTTCATTTTTTGGTAAACAACTTTGAGGTTTGTTTGTTTTTGAAGCAAAGAAACAAATAATTCCCCAGAATGCAATGCATTTGAATATGCTTTCCCCCACCCATATATGCATTTTTTTTTAAAAAAAAGCATATTACTTAGCCGGAGAACTGCACTGCAAAATTTAAGGTAAAGGTAAAGGGACCCCTGACCATTAGGTCCAGTCGTGACCGACTCTGGGGTTGCGGCGCTCATCTCTCTTTAATGGCCGAGGGAGCCGGCGTACAGCTTCCAGGTCATGTGGCCAGCATGACTATGCCGCTTCTGGCGAACCAGAGCAGCACATGGAAACGCCATTTACCTTCCCGCCAGAGCGGTACCTATTTATCTACTTGCACTTTGACGTGCTTTCGAACTGCTAGGTTGGCAGGAGCAGGGACCAAGTAACGGGAGCTCACCCCGTTGCGGGGATTCGAACCACCGACCTTCTGATCGGCAACCCCTAGGCTTTGTGGTTTAACCCACAGCGCCACCCACGTCCCACTGCAAAATTTAGAGGATTGCAAATTTTCAGTTTGTGTAAACTGGGTGCCTTCTTTTAAAGCAAATAGGATTCAATTTCTCCACAGAAACTAGTACTGTGTCAAGAAGTTCTTACTTTTGTCTGCCCTTAATCTTCCAATGCTCAACCACATTAGAACACCTCTCGTTCTGGAGATACAGAAGAGAGAGCAAGAAATCTCTAACTTGTCTATCTTTTCTTTGCAACCTTCCTATCTACCATCCTAGAAAAATAGCACATACCTCAACTATGCGTGCCTTGCAAGGGGTAGGGGGAAATCCCCCAGTGCTTTAATGGGCAGAAAATTAGATCTTTGTGTTTATTTTAAACCACTATGGAAATAGATTCTTGAGAAATCAGCTTAGCAAAACAAGCTGAAAATGCTTTCTTCTGAGTACATGAGTTCTGGAGGGTTAGCTGTCAACCACAAAACACCCCAAATTTATTTGTACAAGTTAGAGGCATGGCCTTCCTAACATGAAAGGTGGCACAAGGCTGACACACACTTAACCAACAGACTCAAGAATAAACGTACAAGATCTCCCATAAAGGCAAGAAGAGTCTTCCCTAACAGAAACCTGAATTTTCCTTCTTGGGTGATGTCAACAACTTCATTCCCCCAAATTGCAAAATTGGAGATTTCCTCCAGGTAAACTTTGGGATATCTGGTTTGTGTCCAGAGCAGCTTGAGCAGGCCAGTGTGCTCATCTAGTCCAGTGTCCTGCTCTCTTTTTTATATATATTTTAATTTGTTTTACATAAAATTATACACAGTAACTGTAACCATTCCAAAACAAAAAAAATATATAAAAGAGGTTCTTTCTAACCTTCAGACCTCCTTCCCTCCCTCCATGAGTTCCAATTCTAAAGATTTTATCTTTTTCTCCCCCCCCCACCCTGCATCTTTTACCGTTATCCATCTATTATATAATCGTATTAACCAAAGTTCATTTCACTTTACAAGTGTCATTGTATCCCTGCCAATGATTTTAACTGTCTACAGTGGTCTTTTAAGTATATTATAAAGTTATTCCAGTCTTTTAAAAATACTTGGTCTTCCTGGTTTCTGATTTTTCCCGTCAGTCTTGCCATTTCTGTGTATTCCATCAGCTTGGTCTGCCACTCTTCTCTGGTCGGTACTTCTCCTTCTTTCCATCTCTGGGCTAGAAGCATTCTCGCTGCTGTCATTGCATACATGAAGAGTCTTCTATTTTCTTTTGGTAGTTCTCCTCCTATTATACCTAACAGAAAAGCCTCTGGTTTTTTAACAAAAGTTTTCTTAAACATTTTCTTTAACTCATTATATATCATTTCCCAGACAGCTTTTACCACTCCACAGGACCACCACATATGATAAAAAGTACCCTTTTTAATTTTACATTTCCAGCACAAATTTGAGCTGGTTCTATACATTTTCGCAATCTTACTCGGTGTTAAATACCAATGGTACATCATTGTCATTTAATTGTCTTTCAACGAACAGCAAGCCGTAAACTTCAAATCCTCTTTCCATAACGTTTCCCATGATGAAAGTTGTATATTATAAGCAAAACCTCTTGCCCAGTGTATCATCACTGATTTAACTTCTTTGTCTTTAGTAAACCATTAGTGTCCTGTTCTCATGGTCGCTGACTAGATGCCACCAGTGGAAAGCATTCAAGCAGGATCTGAATGCAACAGCAACTCTCCCTACTTGTGGTTCCCAGCAACTGGTATTCAGAGGCTTTCTGTCTCCAACAGTAAAGGTAGAACATAAGAAGAATCTAGCTGCTAGATCAGGCCAATATGGCCCATCTTGTCCGGCATCCTAGTTCTCACAATGGCCAACCAGATGCCCCAATGGGAAACCCACAAGCAGGACTTGAGTGCAACTGCAACTCACTCCTCACTTGCTGTTCCCAGCATCTGGCATTCAGGAGTATTTACTGCCCCCAGTAGTGGAGGGAGAACATAGCTTCTGGGGTTGATAGCCATTGATAACCTTGCCCTCCATTAATTTGCCTCAGCTTGTAGGGCAATAAAAGGTGGCGGCCATCACTGCATCTTGTGGTTCCTAATGATATTGGGTTCCTATGGGGTGAAATAAAATAAATAAAATAATAATACCAGAACTTTCCACTTGGGCGGCACCATTGCAAAAGCAACAAGGGACATTGTGGGAAATTAAAATGGCAGCACCCCACCTCCAGCCCCAGGGGCCCCTGGTGAGCTAAGCCAGTATTCAGAAAAGCCGTTGCCTTCTGAGGCTGAAGAGAGATGTGATCCCTGCTCACCTGTCAACCCACCCGTACCAAGACAGCTGATAAAGACCTGCTCTTGGCCCTAAGCCCCACAGCCCTCAAACACAGAGCACCTCTCCACTCTCCACATTTGACATCTGCCTCAACTTATTATTCCCCGGGGATATTTAAATTAGCATCAGATGTCAGGATCAACCTTTTCCTGACCCGCTCTTAGCATTTGTTATGGGCTGTTCCCTTTCATAGTCAGGATGAGGGAAAGGTAAACAACCAGCCAAAAACCAGCCTTTGACATGGGGGCATTGGAAGGGAATCCTCCTCCCCCTTCCACTGGAGAAAACACACTTCCATTGTTTTATCGACTGGGTTTCCTCCAATCCTTGTAAAGTTGCTTTGGTGACTATGACACTCATTGTAAAGGCTCCATGGGGGCTGCTTGTCATCTTTTAATGGGAATGGAAAGATGCTTGAGGAAGCCAAGGACCCACAAGCCAAATGGACTTTGTATCATAAGCGTGAAAAATGTTGGCAGAGGAGTGGGAAATGGGGACAAGAATCAGTGGTGAGCGAAATCAATGGATACGCTTATAAAAGCAGGTCCATTGATTAAACTTAGGTCCATTCATTTCAGTAGGTCTACTCTGAGCAGGAATTAGTTGAATGCGACCCACAGAGATGAATGCACCAAAGTTAGTCAAGTTCCTTAATTTTGATGGGCCTACTCTGAGTAGGACTAGTACTGGATGCACAGCACAAAGGAAGTTGCCTTCTACTGAGTCAGATCACTGGGGTCCATCATTCTGAGTACTGTGTACACTGGATAGCAGTTGTGGCTCTCCAGGGTTCTAGACAGGGAGGTCTCTCTCTCCGCCCTATCTGGAGATGCTGGTGGGGATTGAAGCTTGGACCTTCTGTTCTGCCACTGAGCTAAGATTCCAGTCCTCGTGGTTCTGAATTAAAGGCCGAATTAAATAGGAAGCTGCCTTAGACCAAGTCTGACCACTAGCCCAACTCGCTCAGCATTGTCTTCTCTGATTGGTAGTGAACTCTGACATTCAACGGTTTCTGGTAGGTGACTTCCTTGGCCCTACCTGGGGGATTGAACAAAGGTCCTTTCATATGCAAAGCAGGTGCTTTCCAATTTAGCCACAGTCCTAAGTCCTTCTCAAGGGTTTAATTCAGCTTGCATGTTTAAGCAAAGGGATTTGGTCCCCAACCCCAGACTGGGATGTGGATTGGAGCATGATCCCCCACAACCACATTCAACCTCTCCTCTTATCCACCAGTGCATGGGTGGCACAAGGAGACCCCTACAAGCTTCTCAAGGGTAACACGGCACAGTATGATGCCTCACTCTGCTGTCTCATCCCCAACCAGACCTTTTGAGTGTCCTCAAAGTCACCATCCTCAGCAAACACATTTGCAGAAGGTTGTCTTTGGATTGGACCTGTGACCCCTGTAACCTGTCTGAGTGAAAGCCAAGCATTTGACAAAGGAACGGAAATATTATGTGATTTTTCATACATGTCTATGTGTGTCTGTCTGTGGGGGGGGGGGAGGTCTGGAAAACAGCAACCAAAATGATTGCTGTAGGAGGGTATAGACTAGCCTATGAGGAAAGTTTGTAGCGTTTGAGGCTTTTTAGCTTAAGAGAAAAGGTAAGCAATAGGTGACATGATATAAGTTTATAAAATGAAGCATGGCATGGGGAAAGTGAATAGAGAAATGTTTCCTCCTCTCTCTCGTAACTCTAGAACGTGTGGACCTCCAATGGGGCTGAAAGTTGGAAGATTCAGGAGAGAAAATAGAAAGGCGCTTTTTCATACAGCACATCGTTAAACTATGGAACTCACTGCTACAGAAGGGCGCCAATGGCCACCAACATGCATGGCTTTTAAAAAAAGGATTATACCAATTCATGCAGGAAAGGGCTTTCCATGGCCACTAGCCACAATGGCTATGTTCTGCCTCCAAAGTTGGGAGGCAGTAATGCTTCTAAACACCAGCTGCTGCTGGGGCCTAGGTCGGGAAAGCACGGACCTGTGCCTGAAAAGCATGGCACAAAAGGAAGTCTGGATGAGCCCTTTCTCACACACAAATGGGCTATAGTTAGCATTTTATGCAAAAACGCCAACATTTTAAAAATGAGTAGGAGAAAAGTGGAGACTTTGATTGTTACAAATAAACATACCCTGAAACTTTCCACTTTTAGCATTTATTTATTTTAACCATCAAAGGTTTGCATTTGTGGGTCTGTTTTCCCAGCACAAAATAAAACCTTCCCATTATGAGTGTATATGGACAGGATCAGTAGATGAAGAGATGGAGCTCTGCAAATGAAGGGGAAGGACCATAACTCAGTGACTCAGAGCATCTGCCTTGCATGCTTTCTCATAACACTGAAACTAGTGGACACCCAAGGAAGCTGAATGTTGGAGGATTTCAGGAAGAAAGTCCCTTCTTCATGAAGCGCATCATTAAGCTATGGAACTCTCTTCCCCAGGAGGCAGTGAAGGCCACCAGCTTGGATGGCTCTAACACTGAATCAGACAGATTCATGGAGGATAAGGCTATCAATGGCTGCTACGCACAATGTCTAGGCTCCACCTTCATGGTTAGAGGCAGCAATGCTTCTGAATACCAGAGGAGAGAGGGCTGCCACCTGCCATCTGAAATGTACCCAGATCCCACAGCCTAGCATCACTCTGGGAAATTTGAAGGGGCAGCCCTCTGGACATTGAGTGCTCCTCAGCATCATGAGAAAATGTAACATTATCGCTCAGTTTGCTACAGCTGCACCAGGTTCTTATGGAAGATTAAAAATGGTGGACAAAGGTCCACCAGTGTATGAAGGGTCTATTTTGCTGATGGACATATTTTTGAACCAGTGGAGAGGCTGGTCCATTGATTGGCGATTGGTTCAGGACAAATAAACAGGAACAGTGGAGACTGGTCTATTAGAGGAAAAGGAGCACTGCCCCATTAACCTCAGTCTACCCTCAGCCAGCCCTCACCTGCCTGTCTTCTTACATACATACAACCAATCAAGTTTTGGCTCTGCTTGTCACTTGTTCTAGTGCTACTGTTAATCTGCTCTACCAGTGGAGGCTGGTCCATTAGGAAAAGTGGGGCAGTGCCTCACCAACCTCGGTCTGCCCTCAGCCAGCTCCCACCTGCCTTCCTCCTTATGGACAACCAGTCCAGGGGGTGGCCCTTCCTGTTGGGCTTCCTCTTCCTTAAGTCTCGGTTCTGCTCAGCAGGACTTCCTTTCGGTTTGGAACATATATTATTTTATTGAAAAACATGTGTGCACACACACAAGGGATTGAAGAGACTTTGATTTCTGCTTTTAATCATTTAAATATATATATATATTTAAGGAGCTAATGAAACCAGCAACCGCTAAAAATATAGCCTGCTGGGGTTGCCTAACGGTTATGAAAAGAAAGAAAAAATTCCAGAAGGAAAATCTGGAGCATGTGAGAGAGAGAGAGAGAGAGAGAGAGAGAGAGAGAGAGTCTTGTTAGACATCACACTTGCCTTCACCACCCCCTCAACACAAATCCTTTATTAGATTATTTTACAGCTCCTGTTATACAGTGATGGTTAAGCAATGTGTTCTCCTGACCACTTACCACCACCCAATACACTTATCCCATTATGCATCTCAGACAGCTTTGCCTAACTGGGAGACCACAGCAATGCCCCACAAGCCACAGACAAACTTGCTATGTCTTCAAACGGGCAAAGAAGCTTGGCCAGTTTGAGGGCCACATTTCTTTTTGGAATAACCTCCCAGGGGCCTCAGGCCAATAGTGTGTGGGGCTGGAAGCAAAAGCGGCCAGCTGAGTAAATTTTACCCATATATTATAGCCTAGTTTCTACACATGCTCTCTCTCATAACATTAGAGCTCATGGACATTCAGTGAAAGTGAAAGTTGGAAGATTCAAAACAGAGAAAAGAAGGGATTTCTTCTTGAGGTGTAGTTAAACTGTGGAACTCACTCCCACAGGAGGAAGTGATGGTCACCAACCTAGATGGCTTTAAAAGAGGATTGGGCAAATTTATGGAGGAGGGCTAATGAGGGCTACTGGCCATAATGGCTGTGCTCTGTTGGAGGAAGCCAATGCTTCTGAATACCAGTTCCTGGAAGCCACAGGAGGAGAGAGCATTCCTGTGCTCAAATCCTGCTTGCAGGTTTCCCATAACAGGCATCTGGCTGGTCACTGTGAGGACAGGATGCCATTGGCCTGTTCCAGCAGGCTCTTATCCAGCAGGGTGGAATTTGGTAAGAACAGATGGAGAATCTGTCTCCAGTCCATTCTACTTTCACATCTATTTACTGTAATCTGTGCAGAAACATAGCAAAGGGAGGAACTGAAATTGACTGGTTTGTTCTTCTCCAACAGAGGAAAACAAACTGCTTTTGGGCTCAGCAGGTGGTTGAGCTGGGCAGAGATGCCCCTTTGTCTGGCCCTTCCAGAGGTTTGCCTGCACAGTGACGCCAGTGGTGCCCCACTGGCATGGAACTCTCCTTTTAACCTGCCAAATGAACTCACTGGTGGCATCCATCTGAAAACCCTAAAATGGGCAGGCAGGGGCCAGTCCGTTGGACCAGGAGCTGGTCCTAACATCATGGCAGGAAGGCACTGGGCCTGATCCAGACCCAACAGCTGCACCTGCTCCAGGCTAGTGCAGGAATTTCCTCACCTCCATTTGCCCCCTGCATGCATGCTCAACCAGGGTGTAGTGTAGGTCCCAGAGCCCTCAGGGAGTACAGCAAAGCAGGTCATGGGTCACAGGACCACGGATAGCTCCAATTGAGCTGCTTGCCCCAGCAGAGATGAGCACAAGAGCCTGTTGGATCAAGCTGAAGGGGATCCACCTAGGCCAGCATCCTATTCTCACAGTGGCCATCCAAATGCCCCAATTGGAAACTAGTGGTTTCCAGCAACTGGCATTCAGAAACATTACTGTCTCCAACCATGGAGGCAGAGCATAGCCTCCATCATGGCTACTAGCTATCAATAGCCTCTTCCTCCATGAATTTCTCCAATCCTCTTTTAAAGCCATCCAACTTAGTGGCCATTGAGGCTTCCTGTGGGAGTGAGCTTGAACCCAGGATCTGAACCCATCACCCGCCATACACGAGTAGAGGAAACTGGACGCAATGAAGCCATTGCATTATATTGGGGGAGAAGGGAGGTAAGGTCTGAGCTCCTGGCAGCCTCTGGCACACAGGAGGTTAAGACCCAATCTGTTTCCGATTCCTAAAGAACGAGAAAGACTCCAGCAGATAAGGAGAGCTGTAAACATTAATTCAATATTAACATGGCTTTTTACACATCATCTACTCTCTTTAACCTTGCATTAGGGCCTGCCTATATCTGGCTTTCTCTCAGGTTAGCATCTGGCCAATAAAATTGGGGAGGGTTTTTTATGGCTTTAATAAGTTATAAGGTATTAAGAGGGATAAATATTGAGCACTTGATTAAATTGCAGATTGACCTGTAACTCCTGGGAAGCTTTTGATGGCTCAGCCTTCCAGCTGAAGATGTCAGCAAGGAGACATACTGTAAATATATTGAAAAGCAATGTGGTCTGGGGCACCCAAAAGGCAAAGTGGGTAGTTCTCCCACAGGTCTTTAGGCAGACAATAGGTAGACAGGAGTTGGGTTGGTGAAACTTTACCATGCAAACCAGGCTTTTGTACAGTGGAACCTCGACTTACAAAGTTAATGCGTTCCGAAAGCACACTCGTAAGTCGAAAATTTCGTAAGTTGAAAAACGGCATTTCCATAGGAATGCATTGGAAACATAAGTCGAAAAATTCGTAAGAAAACCCTATGTAAACCTTCGTAAGTCGAGTAAACCCCATCTAAAACTTCGTAAGTTGAGTAAACCGCATCTAAAATCCAAGCAGATTTCCTTTCGGAAGTCGAAAAATTCGTAAGTCGAGTACTTCGTAAGTCGAGGTTCCACTGTAGTTTGAAATGGTTTTGGGGAAAACAAGCATTGATTGTCAAATGTTGGCAACAGCTGAGCCGCAATCACTGCACAATCACCCCAAGGCAATATTTTTTTAAAGGGCCATAGCACCTGCCTTGCATGCAGAGACCTGTTTCTAGTCCGTGCAGACAACACTAAGCCAGATGGATCCAATGGTCTGTTCATGCTCCTGTTTACATCAGCGCTTTATTCAGAACCATGAGGACTGGAGTCTTGCTTTGTTTTTATGGGAGAAGGTGCTCAGAAGCAGCGTTCCGGCTTTGCACGTAGGAGGCCCCAGGTTCCACCCCCAAGCAGGACTGGGGAAGTCCCCTGCATTCAGAGAGCCACTGCCAGTCAGTGCAGACATTTCCAACCTATATGGACCAGTGTTTCGACTCAGTAGACGTCAGCTTACTGTGCTCCTATGTCTCCTGGCATTGTCCTTAAAATTCTGCAGTGACATGACTCTTGAATGAGATGTAACCACCCCAGTTGAATTTTGAAGTCGAAGTGTGCTTATAGTTAATTTCCTGTGGTTAAGATGCCAGACTGGTTGACATAAACAACTTTTGGATTTCCAAGGGGGCTTGCAAATCTTCACACCACCCCCTTGCCCCACCATCACCCATTTCCTCCCCCCACCCTGAGCCCCTCCAATCCCCACAGTGGAATTTAAGAGCCCAGCAGCAGCAGCAGCAGCAGCAGCAGCAGCAGCAGCAGCAGCAGCAGCAAAGCCCCACAGATGGATCTAGTTAATCACAAAGGAGAAAAAGGAGGAGGCCCACCAGCCTGCCTTGGAGAGAGAAAGAGGTGAATAGTGAGACCTTTGCATTCAAAGGAGAGTCAAACCAAACCAAACAAGGTCTTTTGCAAGGAAGAGAGAGGAAGGAGAAATCAAGTGTTGCATGCCTAGGATGGGCAAGAATCAATAGGCTGTGCAAGAGATGAAAGTAATGCTTGTGTTTGTGCGTGCATGTGCATTTGTGAGCAGTGGCTGGGGGTGGGGAGGAGAAATCCCACAAAGGTCTAAAAAAAGCAAAACCCTGCCCCACATTTATTTTGAATCTGCTTTCAGCAAGTTGGTCCATTTCAGTTACTCTTGGTTTCTTTTTTTCCTGTTCTAAATTAAGTTCTTCACATTCCCACATCAGTTTGTGAGTGTGAGTAGTAGTAGTAGTAGTTGTTGTTGTTGTTAAGAACATAAGAAGGGCCCTGCTGAATCAGGTTAATGTTCCATCTAGTCCTGCATCCTGTTCTCAAAGCAGGACTCGAGCACAATTGCCAACCTATTGCGGCATCCAGCAACAAGTATTCAGCAGCATTCGCTGCCTCTGACCATGAAGGCTAGCAGCCATTGATAGCCTTATCTCCTCTATGCATTTCTCCAATCCTCTTTTATTTTTATTTTTTCCAATAAATTTTTATTGGTTTTATCAAATTAGTACAGTAAAACACACAAACAACAATCAAACAGAAAAAACACAACATACAAAAGGAAAAACAAATAAGAACATACATACATCCTTTTAACCTATCATTATTTCTTATCATCGTGGGTTGACTTCCTCCTGTCCTCTCTTCCTGCGTACCATGTAAATCATCTTTAGTAATTTCTTTACATCATTAAAAACATTTTTTATTAATTTACCTTAACATCTCTACTTTTCTATTGTCCATAACATTTATTCAAACAATTATAAAACAAAAGTCTATTTTCTAACTCTACAGCCTCACTTACCTTTCAGCTTACTTCTACTCTTTAATCTTACAATACTTTTTAAAATATAATTTAAATTTCTTCCAATCTTCTTCCACCGCTTCCTCCCTCTGGTCACAGAGTTTTCCGGTCAGCTCAGCGAGTTCCATATAGTCCATCATTTTCATCTGCCAATCTTCTATCATTGGTACTCCAATCCTCTTTTAAAGCCATCCAAGTTGGTGACCATCATTGCCTCCTTCAGGAGCAAGTTCCAAATTCACACTAAAACGCTGAGGAATCGTTCTAGGGACTCTTTAACTATGTTCAGCATTTTGGTGTGAATTTCTCCTACTGTACACATTTTGCATATGAAAATTTGTCTGATAGATGCATCTCTGCAATCAATTTCCCCCTCACATAATGTATGTTTTGATGTTATCTTCACTAATATGTGCATTTTAACAAACACTTTCCCCTGACTGACACAAACCGTACATATTATTTGGGTGAGGAGCTGCATTGCAGAATTTGGAGTGCGACTTTCAAAAGATGGTTGTGTTTCAGTTCACATACAGTTTTCGTGAAGTGGGGATTATGAAGGTTTACATTAGAATGTGGACCAAACCACATTTCTTCTTGCCCTTGCCACTGCCCAGGAGCAGGCAGCAGAAAGAGGCAGAGGTCAAATGTGTGAGTGGCAGTAGCATCTGGCCCAGATCCTTGCACAGATGGGCAGGTGAATTAGTGACTGGCAAGAGTGGCATGCAGCTGTTCTGTCTGGGCACCAATGAACCACACGTGTTCACTGATAGCTGCATGAACTTCTATAGGTAAGAGCCTATTTTGCCAGATCTTTGGGGTGAAAAGTTGGAACATGTGTATGTATTTGATCCTCCAGTAGAACTCTGAGGGGAGCGTCCATTGTATTTAGGTTTTAAGAAAAGAAAACCACTGAGTTGTTCTTGTAGCGGCAACCTTTCATTGAGCTGGCAATTTCAGAACACAATATTAACATATATATCTTGATGATCATCTGGAACACCAAGAGCCTAAAACTCATATAGGTTATTTGCCCAGGATAAATGAAACGAAAAGGTCTTCACCATGCACTGAAACTGTAGTAGTCTTGGTAACATGGCTTGTTTATGGAATGTCCCCAAACAGGACCATCCCTGCACACTTTTCATGTAGTCACGTTTAGGTGAATGTCAGCATTCATGTATGTATCTCTGAGTTTTTGAACGTTCAGAGAATTTGTCTGGAATTGCCATATAGTTGTATTCATAGAGTCAGAAATGTTGACCCTTAAAAATATATATATATATTGTAATAGGACCAGTGAAAAAGGTCAAAAATGGCTGTGCCACAAAGCTTATTTTGGAAATTTATGTCCTTGGCATAGAAGGGATCCAAATGAAGCTGTCTTTGACCTTCACTGATGTCCTAATTTCTCTTTCTGGATCCCTCAACATCTCAAAAATAACCAGTAAATGTCAACATTCACCACATGCTTGACATTTAGTGTAATCATACTCATATGGAGGGTCCAGTGTGGAACACAGGACATTTACTTGTGCTAGATCAGACTATTTGTTCATTGAACAAGTGCTGCCTACTTTGACTGGCAGTAGCTCTACCGGGTATCAATCAGAGAGAGGTCTTCCTCTCTATTTCCCTAGTGATTATAGGATTTTATACAGTATTTTATACTAACAGCTTCACATCTAACATCGCCCAGGAATTATAAGAAACCCAAAAGGTCTGTGCTGTTTCAAAATCAGTGGTCAAAATCAACGCAGTTTGAAAGGACCAATCAACTGGCTTGTACCTAAACACAGGCAGAAACCAGTTCATTGACCTAAGGAACTATCATGCCATATTTGGTTATGATAAGAAGCATCCAAATGCATAGTCATGTCCCCTCTTCTCAGACCACACCACTCACTGGCCCTGCTTTGAGTGGTTTCTTTCCTGGCTGGAATGCGTCCTTGAAACCAGCCACCACTGGCATGTAGAGCATGAGGATCTTAATCTCAGAGTCGTGGGTTCGAGCCCCATGTTGGCCAAAAGATTCCTGTATTTTAGGGGGTTGGATTAGATGACCCTCACGGTCCCTTCCAACTCTATGATTCCATGATTCTATGAGGTTCCTGGATGGTTGTTTGGAAAGGGATGTGGCCCTTGGGACTGAGAAAGGCTCTCCACCCCTGGTTCAGATAGAAAGGGAGGGTGAGAACAAAGAGTTGTCTTTTTGCACGATGAGAACCTGGAGATGGTTGGATGAAGACAGAATCACTAATAGTTAGCTATGAACTATAGCCATAATAAACTTATTTGAAAGAAAAGGGGCTACTGAAAAAACAAAAAACAAAATATGGACAAAGGGAACAATTCACCCCACCCTACAATGAAGAAAAAATATTTAAAAGGGGCAAATCAAAGGAGGCAGGAAGATTAGGTTGTTTCTGGAGGAAACGTCCAAGTTGAGTTCCAGCAGAGTGGGACTCTTTTGTTTGAACATCTGCTCATTTGGGCGGGACAATTTATTGCCATGATATTATTGGCAGGAGAAAGGAAGGAGTGTGAAGTTAAAAATACAGAAACCCAGATTATCCGAAGATTCCAGACAGCTTCATTGACGAACCTCGTATTTGGAAAAATAAAGACGAGGGTCTAAAACCATGTGGAAAAAGCTCCCTCAAAAAAACCCCATCCTCCCAATCCAAAATGGGAGTTGGGCAGTTAGTTGGTGATAGGAAAGCTTGCAGGGCTGAGAACAGGGAATAATAAAATCCTGCCATTGCTTTCCTGGAAGCTCACATGTATACTTTTTAAGCCTCTCAACCCCCGTGGGCTGGTAGACAAACTGGCCCAGGGTGGTCACATGGTAAGGGAGCCTAGGCCTTTGAGGTTGAAGCCCAACTACCGTTGCATCACACGGAGGTTAGCGCTGCCCCAAAATCTCAAACTAGATTAACTGTAGCTCCCCAAGGAACCATGGGAGTTGTAGTTTTTGTGAGGGAGTAAGCTTAGGCATCCTTAGCAGCAGATTTTCATCTCAGTTTAATTATTTATTAAATTTTACACGTGGCTTGGCTGTTTAAAAAGCAAACAAAAGACAACATGGTTTGCAAAAAGAATAACACAAGCAGAATTTGAACGCAAGAGTAACCTCTCCCTTCTTGTGGTTTCCAGCAACTGGTATTCAGAAGCATTTATTGCCTCTTGACTGTGAAGGAAGAGCATGACTATCTTATATGGTTGCAAAACCTCCAGGCCTCACCTGAAGTCTCCCTGTTCGCCTGCCCCCCCCCTCCAGATGACAACCTCTAGATGGGCAAGAGTGTGTTTAGTAATAGTAATAATTAATAAATTATTGAGACTGTGCATGCAGCTTGCAAGCTTCATCCCAGCAGGAGTGAGCTGCAAATTATAGCATAGGCATTTTGGGAGGGGGCTGCGTTCCTCTGCCCCCCCCCAATTAACCACAGTCTCCAAGGTCCACCTCCATGCCATCACCTAGGATATCGCTAGGTCTCATGTTTGGACCCTGAAATTTCAGGGCCTAGGATGCTCCTGGCCTGGCAACCCTACCATAATGGCTAGGAGTCACTGTTGCCTCTGAGGATGCACAGATTCTGCTCCCTGCTCCCTTCTCCCCTTCCTAGGAACAGTCCACTTCCCTGCTGTGTCTATTCAAGTGGATTGAAGCCTTCTTTGATGTCTCTGTTCATAGGGAAACAATATTCAGCACTCCATATGTAAAAGACAGTGTGGCATAGTGGTTAGAATAGTGGTATAGTGGCACAATGGTTAGACCCTGGGAGGCCAGGGTTCCAATTCTCGCTTGGCCATGAAGCTCCCACTGGGTGATCTTGGAAGCCAGTCACTGCCTCTCAGCCTCGCCTACTTCACAGGGTTGTTGTGGGGATTAAATGAGGAAGGGGAGAACCATGTACACCACTCTGAGCTTCATGGAAGAGAAAGGTGGGGTATAAAAGCAATAAATAAATAAATTTATCCTACAGATTGTCCAGATAGCAGTGTGGGCACAGCGGATGAAGCAAACCCTATTTTTGCTAGTTGGTATCTTTAAAGCGGCCTTTAGCTCCTGGCAGGGTATGGGTTTCAGGGAATGTTCTCCGTCTGCAGAATCCTCAGAGGCTTTTGTGTCTGTCCCGCCCCCTGCCAACACCCCCCCCCACAAATCTCCCATCTCCTTGGAGAGAGCAAAGATGATAATGCTTGTTGCCCCTTTCAAAGCAGGAACTTGTATCCATCCTGCAGAAATGCCATCACCGTTTCCCTCCCTCCAACGCCTCTTGGAATATATCTATACATATATATATTATACACGGAGGGGAGTGTGTGTGTGTGTGTGTGTGTGTGTGTGTAGAATTGAAATATAACAAAGCAGCTTTTCAGTCACAGCGATAGCTGAGGAAGCGAATTGTACGAGCCTATTAAAGTCTGTGTCTCTCTCCCCAACTGAAGTCTGTGGCTACAGCCGGCGCCAGCCTCTCGCGCTGAACCAGATGTGGAGAGGCGCCGTCCTTCCCGGCCACTGAATCTGAATTGCTCCAGGCCTCACACGAGGGAAACTGGAACGCACATGGGAAGCCACGGGGTTGTGGAGGGCGGGCTGCAGGCGGGGTGGGGGAGAGGCTTCCTCCTCCTCCAACGGAGCACAGAGCAGCAAAGTCAGGGGAAAGCACATTAAGCATGGGACAGAGGAAAGCCAGGGGTCCCCTGGTAGGCAGAATGGGCACAAGATTAAGGCAGCAATGCAAGGATATAGGAAGAGCCTGGCTGTTTGATCAGGCCAAAGTGGGGCCCATGTAGTCTTACTCTGACCGTAGCCAACCAGATGTCTGTTATGGGAAGCTCCTAAGCAAGACCCAAGTGCAACAGAAAATATCCAGTTGTTGTTCTTCCCCATTGTCTGGTATACAGAGGTAGGCTACCTCCAGGCATGGAGGTTCTGCTGTCGCAATAGAGCTCCATCAGAGAAGTCCACAAGCAGGGCATTAGTGTAAAGTCAGTCTTCCTAGTGGTGATTCCCAGTAATGGGCTGTTGAGAGACCTATTGCCTTCAGTGGTAGAGGCAGAGCATAAGAAGAGCTCTGTTGGAGTCCTGCTCACCATCCTACATCCTGTTCTTACAGTGACCAACCAGGTGCCTATTAAGGGAAGCCCAAAAGCAGGACCTGAGCATAACAGCAACTCTCCACACTCACAATCCCAGACTTGCATATTGCCTCTGACAGTGGAGGGAGAATATAGCCATTATGACTAGTAGCCATTTAGGGTCCTCCCCCCCCCCCAATAAAGGAGACCAGCAGAAGTTATAAAAACTTCTGTCTTCCCTGACTCAAGGAAGCCTCCACTTCTCTGGCTGCAGAGATGCCTCTGCTGCACTAGTGGGTTCAGCAGGTTTTCAACACAGTAGCATGAACTTGCTGGACTATTAAGCAGGAGACAGGTCATTATAATTATCCCTTTCATGAAAGCATTTAGAGAAACTGCTTAGATTCCGGGGATGGGTAGAAACATGGAATCACAGAATTGTAGAGTTGGAAGGGACAACAGGGGCCATCCAGTCTAACTTCTGCAATGCAGGAATAATTGCATTGGGGGTGAAGCATAAAAACCCCCCAACAGCAATCCAAAGTCAACAAGCAGAAAATAAAATGTGAAAGGCCAAAAGTTAGAGACTATCAGCTAAAATCCCTGGGTAAATGGAAAAGTTTTTTTGTTTTGGTTGGGCTCCTAAATCAGTGTTGAGGAATTAATTCAGACTGGGGGCCACATTCCCTTGTGGGAAACGTTCTGAGGGCTGCATGACAGTAGTGGGTGGAGCCAGCCAGAAGCAAAAAAAGTTGTAGGTAGAGCAACAAACATTACTTTACCTTTCTGAAACAGGCTACTGTTCAAGTAATGGAGAATTCAGAGATTACTACGAACACACCTCCCCATCCTGACAAGCAAGAGGCATAATCCCATTGAGTGATGCCTTCCAGCTAGCCAAAGCACTCAAGGAGGTTTGCAGAGCAAGGTCAGCAAGGGGGAGAGGGGGCTGGGCTGGGGAAGGGATGGAGCGAGTCCCGAGGACCATATAGACAGGGGTTGGAGGGCCACATCTGGCCTCCAGGCCTGAGGTTCCATATTACCAGCCCCAGTGACAGCAGCACTCTTAAACCCATTTGCCTAGGAGTAGGCCCTGTTGAATTCAGAAGGACTTAACGTTTGAGGAGACATGGGACTAATCTACAATGGTCAGTTAAAATGTTAGAAATGTGTTATAAAAATGTGACACCAGAGGGCGCTGTAGAGCAGTGATCTGTCATCAATGGGAAATTACATTGAGAGCTATATTACCGGGGGGGGGGGGTTAAACACACTCTCCCCCCCCCCCCGGATCAGTGTCGATCTAGCCATGGAGAGAGAAAATTCTTTTCCAAACAGGAAGATTATCTACACCAGAATCAGTTAGGGATGTACTTAGCAGATAATTCCATCCTGTTTAGGTCTCAATGGCACATAGTCATAGGTCTGTTGCATCTTGTAGTAGGACAGTATGTCCTGACCCATTCTCTTTTCTTGCTGTCCCATTCTATTTTGTTGCATCTCATTCCGTCCTGTTGTGCCCCGTTTCATTGCATGCCATTCTGTCATGTGCATTTTGTGTTCCGTTTATATGTAAAACATACTTTCCAATGCTTTCTGGTGCACTCGCCAGTAAAACAAAAAAACACACCATGCACTTCCTGTGCAACTTTTATGCAGTAATACATATTTTCGGGCAGGCTTTTTTGCATGCTCAAAGTACACCACAAAACCAGGAGCGAAGTGTTATCTGACTAGGAGGCATGTTCAGATCCACAAACAAGTGCGGGAATGTTGGATGAAGTCAGTCCGCCATGAAAAGCAGACCAAGTGAATCCCACCCCTACAAGCAGCTATTCTTTACAACTATAAAGTGAAGAAAAAGAAAACCTGAGAGTCTGTCTCTGCTCCAGCCTGAATGTGGTTTCAGGCAAAACAACGTCGCCTTGCCAGATATCTGACCTAGAAAGAATGAGAATTAATTTGCTTTCCCCCACATGTCCAGAAGTAGTACTGTGATTTCACTTGGAATATAATACTATACCCCAGGACCACCCTGAGTTAGATTGAACATTTTCATAAAAGGCTCAAAATACCAGTAGTTTGTGCCTAAATCCTGGGTCACCTCCAGCACTTGTAGCATCTTTCCATCTGGCAGAGCACTCACCTTGCTTGGAGTCATGTTTTCCTCTCCACTGAGGCTTCTCTGCCACTTTGCCGGCTGCTGCTCTATTTTATAAAACTGCTGGTTTTCTTGCTGCATCTGTTGCTGGACCTGCTGCTGGAGCACCAACATGACCTGCTCTAGGAATGCTGCTGTTTCTCCCTCCATTTCGGCTCAGGCACAACTAGCCCTCAGCGCTTTTCCTCTAGAAAACACAGATCCCACTTCTGACACCAGTGTGACACACCACCCCAACCTGTGAGATTCCAGGGGTACCAGGAGCGCTTGTCAGGATCTGGGTTACTTTTTGGAACAAAGAGGCAAAGTAGAGACTGCAGTGTCCTTATGATATATGGATTACTTACACATATATACAGCACATCCTGTAGAGGGAAGTGAGAGGCAGATGGGGCTTGTCTACCTGGGAAGGGAGCTCCTCTAGGAGAAGGAAAACTGATCCTAAACCTCTGCTGCCTTACGGGACATCTTCAGGAGAAAGGGCTAAGGAGGAAACCCTACTCAAATCCAGAGTGGAATCCCTAAGGTGGTTGGATGGCGCCTTGTATGGCTCCTTTGGGAAACTCCTGTAGCCAAGTTGGTGCCAAATGTATTGCTCTGCTTCCCTTTCGACCACATCAGTGCAGCTGAGAGTGCGGTCTTGTTGTCTGGTCAGCCTAGGACCTCTGTATACACTGCCCATGCTTGCGCCGCAGAGAGGTCATTTCGGTGCTGCTAATGCAGCAGTTTGACTTCACCCCACCCCCCAAGGTCCACTCCATTGTCTCTCAAAACAGATGGATACCTACAACATACAATCTGCATCTAGATGGAGAGAGTGCAGAGCATTCACATCCCAAGAGGGTTGTGCTCCTCCTCCTATTGCTGCAGCCTTGGACTCCAAGAGACCCCAAACATCATATCTGACCCTTTCTGCAGCATAAAACAGACCATTCACCTCCTGCTCTGGTTCCCCCACCCCCCAGCTTGCAAAGATGACACTTATGTCAGTGCCCACTGCAATTTCCCCCCTTCCTCCTGAAAAGCTGGCCTTTTGTCTCTGCTAACTCAGTTCACAGGATGCAGGTGGCGCTGTGGGTTAAACCACAGAGCCTAGGGCTTGCTGATCAGGTCGGCGGTTCGAATCCCCACGATAGGGTGAGCTCCTGTTGCTTGCTCCTGCCAACCTAGCAGTTCGAAAGCACGTCAAAGTACAAGTAGATAAATGGGTACCGCTCCGGCGGGAAGGTAAACGGCATTTCCGTGTGCTGCTCTGGTTCGCCAGAAGCGGCTTAGTCATGCTGGCCACATGACCTGGAAGCTGTACGCCGGCTCCCTCGGCCAATAAAGCGAGATGAGCGCTGCAACCCCAGAGTCAGACATGACTGGACCTAATGGTCAGGGGTCCCTTTACCTTTAACTCAGTTCACAGAGGGGCTTTCACCATTTCCACCAATCTCTGTTAATGGCCTTCTTAATGGGTTAACATTTCAGCCATCATCAGCATTTGTTCTTCCAAGACCCCCATGCAGCTATCTCTGCCAAACTAGCCTGGCTTAATAGCATAAATTGAGTTGGGCACAATTTAGCCAAACCTCATTAATTCTAACTTTTACTGAACCCAAGAACTGTGAGTGACTTACACCCACAAACTCTGGCACCCAGAACCTGTAATAATGTATTTCCCATTCCAAATCCACCAATTAAAAATGAAACAAAAAACACTCCATGAACATTAAGGTCAGGATTTAGGTGGTAGAGAGGAAGATAAAAGACCTATGACATTTCTTACAGATGTTTTGTTAGAGACTTGGTGTGCTCATTAAGGGCCAAGCTAGATAAGAGGAGTCAGGCCAGAGATTAGATCCCATGACACTGGGAGGGAAGTTGGATTAGGGCCCGGGCACCAGAGAAGGGAATTTAACCTATCCTGAGTGTGAGAGAGAAGGGGGAGGCAGAAAGGGAGTGTGAGAAAAAAGGAGGCGGCGAAGAAAGTGAGTAAGATAGATGGGAGGTGGCAGCAAGGATGTGTGAGAGAGAAAAGGAGTGGCAGGAACAGAAAAAAGAGGGAGAGAAGGGAAGTGGCAGAAAAATAGAGGAAAAGGGCATGTCTCCATCCCCTTCCAGCACTGGTCTTGCCCATCATTGGGTATGGAGCTGGGGGGGGGGGGCTGCCCACCTTTGCCCTACAGTAAGGTTACCAGACATCTCCATTTCCCGGGGACAGTCCCTGGATTTACAAATTAGTCCCCTGACAAAATCCTATCATTCCTTCTGAAGTTGAAAAGTGTCCCCAGATTCATTGAAAAAAAATCTGGTAACCTTACCCTATAGGAAAGTATCCATATGGGTCAAAACTTTTGATACAGATCTAGGGTAACAAGAGTTTTGGGGTGAAAGGATACCTATAACTGCTAGAGTTAGGGAATGTTAGAAACTAAGAAATGGTAACATTTAGAAAATATTTAGAGCATTGAAGAGAAGATGCCAGATGCTAAATTTAAAGCGCAGGCTAAACCAGGAAATCTCCTGGGGAGAAGGATTATCAAGGGCTGGATCTAGGCACATCAAAGAAGCGTTAAACGCGATTGTAAGCTTTGCATGCGAAATTGGGTTGGCAAAAACGGAACTCCACAGCGCCATCTGGTGTCACAGTGTTATCATGCCTAAACAACGCATATAAAGCGCTTTTTCTTTGCCAATGCAGCTGAGTCCAAGGTGTATTTTACCTGACAGTGGCCAGTCATTGACCCTCTTTTACCTGAACTTCAAGTAACTAGTAGAGATGAGAGGGAGAAGTTACAGGAAAAATGTGTCCTTTTGAAATTTAGAGGTTGGGGAAGATGGGGGTGAACTCAGTGAGCTGCTGTGAAGGGCAGAACCATCTTGGCCAGCTGGGACAGAGGCACAGAGATGGTTTGCAAGATGCCTTGGACTGCTGTGGGGAACAAGCCCCTCTTGACACGTAATGCTCTGAACTCTCTCCAAAGTAGACCCAGGTGTAAATATGTGAACAGCAAACCATATTTCTTAAAGACACTAGTCTCCACTGTGCCTTGATTTCCCAATGGAAACACAACCCTGGAACCCCCTGAAATCTTTCTGCCGCTCGGCAGAGATTGAGGATGGTGCACAACCATTGTAACACTTTGAAGAAGACCAGGATTTGTGAGTTTGTTTTCTTTTTACTGAGCAAAGATATCTGATTTCTGTCCAAGCTGTTATGAACTTCCAATTTCTTCCCCCCAAAAGACAGCTTTAGCACTTAGAGCTGCTTGAGGTTAGCTGTGGCACATCACACGTATTTTCCCCTTTCCACAAGCGTAAGCAGAAAAAAGCCATATACTGTGAGACAGTCCTGGCACCTTTTCCATGGGAAATTGCTGGAGCAGGCGTGTAGAATCTCAGGCCTGGAAGGGCCTCCAGCTACCTCTGTTTGGGCCCTGGGATGCCTCTTCAGCTCACACCCTTCACTGGCCTGGCTTCATTTGTGAAAATGGCTTGCAAAAATGCATTATATCAGGGGAAATCACTTTGCAAAGAAGTGCCCATTAGGCAAAATCACACACACACACACACACACACACAAAATGCATATTAGGGTAAGTTCACATTTCCATCAGATGTCATGGAAATAAACAGCTATCAGGCTTTTAGAAGACATCTGAAGACAGCCCATTTTGGGGAAGTTTTTAATGTTTAATGTGTGACTGTGTTCAATGTTTTCAATTTGTTGGAAGCTGCTCAGAGTGGCTGGGGCAAGCCAGTCAGATGGGCAGCAAATAAATAAGCAAGCAAGCAAGCAAATAAATAAATAAAATTTTTATTATTATTACTAAAATGCTGGTGAATAAGGACTGAAAAATTGAATGTGGAAATGTGGAGAACTTGAACTTTAGAATGGAGAGAGAGAGAGAGAGAGAGAGAGAGAGAGAGAGAGAGAGAGAAATGAAATCGAAAGGTTCACCTAGATACATATCCCACTATCCTTGTCCCTGCTGTCTGGGGCTGATGGGAATTAAGAGTCTAGCAATGTCTCAAGAGCCACAGGTTTCTCATCCCAGCTGTGAAGGAGACCACTGATCTGGGAGAAGGGGTGGGTGACAGCAGGTCCTGCCTTTCCAAACAATTTCTGGGCAAAGGACATCCCTCCGAATCCGGCAGAGTCAGTGTGAATTTGTTAAATCCATGTTAAGCACCTTGTTTGCTTTTGCTAATTCAGACCACCTGAGATCGAACTGGGGTTCCGTTTGCTAAGAACTTGTGTTAATTAATAAAGCCTATTTATTTGCTTAGAGATGTCTGCAGCCTCTGGGTCACATTTTACCATAATTGTTATTTCGAGGGGGTGGGGAAGGGATTCTCGGAGAGAGAGGTTAGAGCTAACTAGAAAGGAGCTGCATTTATTTTTCTTTGGCGGTGTGTACAGCTAGTGCACTCCAGGCTATTTCCACCCCTTCAGCTAAGCCGAATAAGAGGAGAAGGAAGGGTTAAAGCAGAGGTGCCAGAGGAATAATAGAACTGTAGAGTTGGAAAGTCTCACCCCCAGGAAGGCAGGCAGGCAAGCTTAGAACTGGCTATTCGCTTTGGAAGGCAGGAAAATTATCAACAAGTTATTTTAGAGCAGGAGTGGGAAACCCTTTTCAGTCCAAAGCATAGCTGTCAACCCTCCCTTTTTTCAATGCCATTTCCCGCTGCTATCCCGGATTGTTGATATCCCTTAAATTTCCCGGATTTCAAAGGAAGCAGCTCCTCTCCCTCCCTGCCGGCCAGGGAGGCTCCTCAGCTGTGTTGCTCGGCTGCCAATAAGGAGTCTGAGACTGACTGGGGGCGGAGCTTGCATGCCTTGTGCAGCCATACCCTCACGCCCAACCAGACAGACAGCCTGCCTGCCATCTATGCGCTCACTCTTTCGCTCACCCATTCGCGCGCAGCCTCTGGAGCACAGGGTGGCAAGGCTACTTGGGGTATCCCTTATTTTCAAATCTGAAACTTTGAAAAAATCCCTTCTTTTCAAATCCGAAAGTTGACAGCTATGATTCAGAAGCATTGCTGCCTCTGAATGTGGAGGCGGACATGGCTAGTAGCCATTGATAATCTATCCATACACAGGTAGGTAGCCGTGTTGGTCTGCCGTAGTCGAAACAAAATAAAAAAATTCCTTCCAGTAGCACCTTAGAGACCAACTAAGTTTGTTCTGGGTATGAGCTTTCGTGTGCATACCAACGAAAGCTCACACCAAGAACAAACTTAGTTGGTCTCTAAGGTGCTACTGGAAGGAATTTTTTTATTTTGTTTCGACTATCCATACACATCACACCTGGGTGGACAGGAACTATACCCTTAATGTACCTGGAGAAGGAAAAGCTGAGAGATGATATGATAGCCATCTGGAGGGCTATCACATGAAATAATAGACTTGTTTCCTGCTGCTCCAGAGAGGAGGACTGTGGGAAATTGCAGTCATGCCTCTCACCTGGAAGGCAATTAACTCATTCTCCTTTTTCACCACATGAACTCACTGAGATAGGAAGTGCCTGAGCTTGCTCACTTGTGCTCAGGCCACGTGTTTAGCACTATTTCACTATATTTTGTATCCCAAGATTTCTGCCTGTGTTTAATTGTTGCTTCATGGGGAAAAAATGAATGAACCTGACCTTTGGAACTTTGTAAGTAAAGCATGTTTAAACTTGCTAATGTGTGCTCACTGCTAAGAGGGGTAGAAATGGGTAAGATCTGGTAGTGACTCAGGATAGGTTATTTAAAAGGTTTAACAACCTAAATCCCCACAATATTTTGCTGCTTGCTTTTGTGACTTTAAAACTGTTGTTGGGGCTTTCTCTATTACTAGTTTGCTTGCCCTGCATTTCTGGATGTAGGCATTGGGTGCATTTGTTTATTAATTACCCCACATGGGTGATCTGTATCTAGCTATTCCCCCACCCACCCAAGGACCTGAACCAATGGATTCAAATTACAAGAAATGAGAGTCTGACTAAAGATTAGGAAGAACTTTCTGGTGGTAGGAGCTGTTTGACAGTGGAACGGACTCCCTCAGAAGGTGGTGGACTCTCTTTCCTTGGAGGTTTTTAAGCAGAGGTTGGATGGCCATCTGTCATGGATGCTTTAGCTGAGATTCCTGCATTGCAGAGGGGGGTGGACTAGATGAGTCTTTGGTTCCCTTCCAATTCTACTATCACGTGATTCTATAAAATGCAGCCTAGGAAGGTGCAGTCCGCCAGAGAGTGGTCCCTGGGCGTGTGTTTCAGTTTAAATTCTGTCCTGAAATCCTATACAGCAATTTTGCCTCCCGCTCTGTTACGCAAACATCTGGCTTCCATTTGTTCCCTAATGGCGGGAAAGAAAGTTATTTTGGAATTCACTTTAAAAAAAAAAAAAAGGAATAATTTTATGACAGCCCCTTTGATTTTCAGCAGGGTTGCCCCAGATTCTTCTGCTGTGTGTCAAATCTAAGTGACTGTGATGTGGCGAAACGTTGTGCTTGCCTGGATTGCTCACTAAGAGATGGATTGGGATTGAGGGCGCAATTCTAAAACAGGGGGTGGGGGGCTCAGCCCTTGGGGATGCATGCAGCCCCTCAGACCTCTCCACCTCAGAACCCTTCCCAGGCCACACCTTTCACTGCTTTGCATCCTCTCTGAGGGATGTGTCTTTGAGCTGGTCATGCTTCTTGCCTGCCTGGATGGAGGATAGCATTCCCCTCAGACATTCCTCAGATGAAAACAGGGACATTTCTCACTCCCCCCCTCCCCAACTGAACCTACTCAACGCTCTTCCAGCAGAGCATTTCCAACACCTGTCCCTGCTCCCTGCCTGCACCTCAGAGCCATGCGTCACGCGAGGCTTTGCCTCGGCATTGGTGGCAGATCTCTTCTTCCTCATCCGCTCTCCAGCAGCCACTATGAGCTGCCCAAGAGAGGAGGCTGGCATTTAAGGCAGCCATGGAGAGGCAGTAGGGTGCTCCCTCAGAGTTGCCACTGTTGCCCAGCAGGGCAAGTGCTGGCTCATGCTCACCCCCAAGCTCGGCGGCGGTGGCACCGATGGGAAACAGGGACATTCTGGGATCAAATCAGAAGATTTTGTAATTCCAGGACTGTCCCTGGGAAATCGGGACACTTGGAGAGTATGGGATAAAGAAAGGGGGATGTGTGCAGAAAGTAACCCACTGTGCAAAGGGGGAAATTCGTATTGGTTACTCTGGCTGCTTTTGCCTCTGGCTCCTCCCACCACTGGCATGTGCGTTCCCCTACCAACCAACCCCCCCCCCCCCCGGAAGGAAAATGTGGCCTTTGGACCATAGCTGTCAACTTTCGGATTTGAAAATAAGGGATTTTTTCAAACTTTCGGATTTGAAAATAAGGGATTTTCCCCAACTTTCGGATTTGAAAATAAGGGATGCCGCGAGGGCGGTGCAATGGCACCAAGTAGCCTCGCCACCCTGCGCTCCAGAGGCTGCGCACGAACAGGTGAGCGAAAGAGCGAGTGCATAGACGGCAGGCAGTCTGGCTGTCTGGTTGGGCGTGAGGGTCTGGCTGCACAAGGCATGCAAGCTCTGCCCCCAGTCGGTCTCAGACTCCTTATTGGCAGCCGAGCAACGCAGCTGAGAAGCCTCCCTGGCCGGCAGGGAGGGAGAGGAGCTGCTTCCTTTGAAATCCGGGAAATTTAAGGGATATCAACAATCCGGGATAGCAGCGGGAAATGGCATTGGAATAAGGGAGTTTCCCGCAAAAAAAGGGAGGGTTGAGAGCTATGTTCTGAATACCAGTGCCAGAAACCACAGGAGGGGAGAGGGCTCTTGAACTCAGATCCTGCTTGCTGGTTTTCCATAGGAAACTGTTCAGCCACAGTGAGAAAAGGATGCTGGACGAAATGGACCGTTGGCCTGATCCACCAGGCTCTTCTTATGTTCTTGTGGCTTCATCGTGGCATCATCATTGCCTCTCTTTTGTCCCCCAACAGGTGAGAGCTTGAGTGCATCCCGCAGCTCCGCCAAGCGGAAGAAGAAGCAGAGGAGAAACCGCACCACATTCAACAGCAGCCAGCTCCAGGCTCTGGAGAGGGTCTTTGAGAGGACGCACTACCCTGATGCCTTTGTCCGGGAGGAGCTGGCACGGAGGGTCAGCCTTAGCGAGGCCAGAGTGCAGGTGAGAGGGAGAAGGGAATAGCTCAGGCATCCCCAACCTTCGGCCCTCCAGATGTTTTGGACTACAATTCCCATCATCCCTGACCACTGGTCCTGTTAGCTAGGGATGATGGGAGTTGTAGGCCAAAACATCTGGAGGGCCGCAGTTTGGGGATGCCTGGAATAGCTGAAGCCCACCATTTCTCCAGAGATGTACACCTGCAGGGACCGGAATGAAGTTGTGGGTATTCAAGCTCCCTGTAGTTCCATGGTAGAGCATCTCCTGTACATGCAGAAGGTCCCAGTTTCTATTCCTGATAGCATCTCTAGGTAGGGCTGAGAAAATACTATGCCTGAAACTCAAGAGAGCCACTGCCAGCATACTGAGCTAGACAGTCCAAGGCAGGGGTAGGCAACCTAAGGCCCGTGGGCTGGATGTGGCCCAATCGCCTTCTCAATCCAGCCCATGGACAGTCCGGGAATCAGTGTGTTTTTACATGAGTAGAATGTGTCCTTTTATTTAAAATGCATCTCTGGGTTATTTGTGGGGCATAGGAATTCGTTCATTTCCCCCCCAAAATATATTCCGGCCCACCACATGGTCTGATGGATGGTGGACCGGCCCATGGCTGAAAAAGGTTGCTGACCCCTGGTCCAAGGGTCTGACTCAGTATAAGACAGCTTTCTATGTTTAATTCTGCCCATGCATATTTATTCAGAACCATGAGGACTGGAATATTTATTCTTCTTTTAGAGGAAAGGCTGCAGCTCAGTGTTGGAGCATCTGCTTTGGATGCAGGAGGTCCTAGCTTCAGCCCCCATTGGCATCTCCAGGTAGGGCTGGGAATGTCCCCTGCCTGAAACCTCGGAGAGCTGCTGCTGCCAGTCAGTGTTGACAATATTGAGCTGAATGGACTCGTGCTCTTACTCAGTATTATCTTCCTTAAATTGCAAATTAAAATAACATCCTACCACTCTTCCTCTCTGCCAGGTATGGTTTCAGAACCGGAGAGCCAAATTTCGCCGAAATGAGAGAGCCATGCTTGCCAACAGATCGGCATCACTCCTCAAATCCTACAGCCAAGATGCAGCCATTGAACAACCCATGGCCCCCCGTCCAACCAACCTGAGCCCAGATTATCTCTCCTGGTCAACAACATCCCAATACAGGTAAGTCCAGAGCAGTCTTCAGTTTTCCTTTCTGTGCAGAAAAGAACCCAGACCATTTCCCTACACAGACCTATGAAGCAGATTAGCAACAATAATCATACCCATTTTCAAACAGAAGTGCTAACAAGACAGGGACAAGAAAAGAAGGGAAACTGAAGTTGCTTCAGTTGCCTAGAGAATGCTTATTTTGCAAGGGGGCAGGAGGCGAGAGATGGTCTAAAATCAGAGCATGCTGCTCCACTTCAAAGGGAAACAGAATTTAGAAGTGTAAAGGAATTCAGTTCAGAGAGCAGCATAGCTTTGTCAGTTACCGAAATTGCAAATGAAGGCAAGCACACAATCAGAGTCATGCAAGATGGATTGAGATGAAAGTGTGTGAGATGATATGCGTAGGCTCCCACAACGTATTCAGAAAAAGATGCTGATCTCAAGAAGCAAGTTTGGGGTTTATCTTTTTACTGGTACTGCTAAAAATACAGTCACACACCTCTCTCTGTCCTCCCCCTAGATAACGAATAGCCATGACCAGAGCTCCAGGACATATTACAGCCCAGCAAAAACATTCAAGAAAGTGTGAACCTGTAGTGTAGGGGAAAATTCAGAAGTGTGAGAAAGTCACAGTCACACCCCTTCTCATTACTGTTATAATTGTACAATAATGATAATTAGGGGTGCATTTCAATCACTGCAGATCTCCATGTGTTGCCTTTCAGCTAGGTCTGCTATTTTCTGTGCACTCATGTGCACAAATGGTTTGGAGTGCTCCAATATCTTCTTAAGTGGCGTTTTCCATGAAGTTCCATAAAATGTAACAGAACTTCCACACCTTCATCTTGAAACTGAAGCCCGTTGTGTTGTCGGTGTTCCTAAATGCTTAGCTTTGGAGCAGACAGAATGACTCCTCAGTGAGCTTCCCACAGAGTAACCTTAGAGCCCATCTACAGTGGCTAACTTGCCTCCTTTCAGCATTTTTGGTTCCAAACAGCACAAAGGGTGAGAAGGATCAGTGGCTACAAAGCTCCCATTTTTACCCACCTGCCCCAACCCTGGAACACCACACATCTGATGTGAAGTAGGACTGATGAGAGATGCGACGTGGGCAGAGGGTGGGTGGCCTTGAGCAAGCAACAATTGCTGTTAAGACTTATAACTCTTTTTTGTTTCCCTCTCTCCCCACCTCGCATGGCTCAGCAACACAGTGCCTTCGTACACTTCTAGCAGCCCCACCACGCCCACCCAAGGGGTCAACATGGCCAACAGCATTGCCAGCTTACGCCTCAAAGCCAAAGAGTTCAGCCTTCATCAGAACCAGGTGCCCACTGTGAACTGACCACAGGGTTGTGCCGAAGAGGCAAGCCTGCCTCATGTTCCCCTGCAGCCAGGATCTCCACCCCCGCCTGCTTCAAAGTCCAGCCCCGCTGGGCAGCCGAGACCTTGATGATTCTTGCTCCAGCAACACCAACACCTTCATACGTTGTCTGTCTCTCTTACTCTGCCCTTTGTCTCTTTCACGTCCTCTCTGGAAGACAGACATTCATAATGTCTTTCTCCCCCCCCCCCCCAAATTAAATTCATTGGCTTTGTGGAACGAAGGAATGGGACACTCTGGCAGGGTTTGATTTTAGCAGATGGGGTGGCCAAGAGAAACTATCAAACCCTACAGAGGCGATGCGAGAATTGTAAAGCCAAATCGCCCTGCAGTTACTTCACCCTTTCTTTTCTCAGCAGATCAAAAGTTCAGAGCTGTTCACCTGCAGTTTTGAAAGAGAAGAACTTTACCTGAGAACTTGATGAAAGTTTCTGAACGCTGCTGTACCTGTATTCACTCATCCAGCCCCACATGGTACAAGTGTACATTTTGGGGGTGTACAACAACTCAACATTGCTGTAACAGAGAAGCTGCATTTTTCATTTTTGCTCAAATGCGCACATCCCATTCCTTTAAAAACACCCTCTGGGACATAAGAGGGGAACTCACAATAACTCAGAGTGGTCCTGTAAGAGATTATCAGATACCCTGCTTACTCTGCTGGTTTCCAGAGAGGTTGTGCGCCATTTGAGGGTCATGCCCTTTGGCTTTCAAAAACTGTGGTGTTTGTGTGTGTCTTTAGGATGAGCAGGGCATTGGGTTGATGTGATGTTGAGTCCTATGGGAGGGACAGAACTCAGAGGCAAGGAGTGCTGAATGGATTGGATGCCCCAAGACACAAGACTGTCGTCTATCCACATTCAACCCCTGGAAGCATAAGCACCCCCAAAGCTCTCATCACAAAGAATGAAGCCCCTGGAGCCCTCTGTCACCAGCCTACAGCCATTCTGCCCCAATGCAGGAAGAGAGAATTGAGCCAATACAAAGTAAACAATTTAATAGCAGAACCAGCCTAACCTAAAGATGTTTGAGAAGGGGAAGATGTGTTACTTCAGGCAAAGGGAGGGAGAGGAAAACTGAATATAAACAAGAATGCAGATAGCCATTTTTAAAAAAAATGTTCAGTGATATGTATTTGAAATAAGGAAATATAAAATATAAAGAAACATTCAGGCACATTGTGGTGCATGGTACTCCCTGCCCCCCCTTTAACTGTTAAACTCAGTTGGTAGACCTTGATAATTTCAAATTACTTAAGGATGCTAAGGTGGAATCATCATCCAAACTATTATTATGTATGTAGGGGAGAAGCCACCTGCTAAACCCAGGAAATTATTGAATGTCAGAATCTATTTGGGATACAGATGTAAAATGAGAAGCCCCTATTTTCACCTGAGGAATGTTGGAGGGTATGCTATTTTTGTGATTTCCAGAAAAACCTCTTTAGGTCTGGTCTATACAATCAACCAGTGGTTTAACAGTCAATCCCTCTTTGACACTTTAAAGTGGTATAATACTGCTTCAAATGCATAGAGAACTTGGGGCCCTAGACTAGAGTGTACCTGTTTGCCACAGAAAAGCTTTCTGTCCTCCATGCTGCTCCCTGGTGGCAGTGGTTTGTGGCTACAAGCTACAGCTCCCAGTTTGCTTTGCTGGGGGCTGGGAAAAGCTGTGGCTGCTTGGAGTGGTCTCATAGTGCTTTCAATGTATGGTGTGGATTTGGCCTCAGTCACCCTTAATAAACAAAGACACTTGTGGCTGACATGGTATGTATGCCGTGTGGTTGTAAGGGTGGCTACAGGATGTGCAAAACAGGGGAGCTGGTGAGAGGTGATAGGCACCCCTGAAATGTGGAAGGGTCCTAGCAGTGCGCTGCCAGTGACCTGCATTATAAACTATCCCAGGGTGAACACAGATCCACCTCTCTCTCACTTAGCTTATCTCCCCAATCCACCTTCTCCCAGAGGCCTCTGGCACATCTTTTGCAGCCAGGGAGCCCTTTCTGATGACCAGCCTCTCTCCCTCACCTCATTCCTGCCAATCACAGGTGGAGCCCCACTTGCACATGCCACCCTGCCTTCCCATCAGCCTCTGCCCTTGTTGCCTCGCAGCCAATCACCTCTGGCTTGGGTGGTGAGTGAGTAACAGCGTGACCCTCAACAGGAGATACAGAAAAGCAGAAGACGGATGGATCAAATCAACTCTCTTTGTACCATTTCGTACCCCGTCCATGTGCCCATTTTGCTGGCTGGGGGAATTCGGGACTCTGCGTGTCAGAGAGAATCTGTGATGGCTTGAGGGTTTTTGTGAAGGTCCCAACTTTTTCGTAGCAATTGGAGACTATGGAATTGTGTATAAGGAGGAAATGCAGGTTGTTCCTCCAAATAATTTGAACAGAATCTCCTGCCAGTGAAGGGAGAGGGGGAATCTCACTGCCTACAGGAGCCTAAGTAAGGGGCAAGAGATATTGAGGAGTTTAAGCTTTGCAAATTCCGGTTGGTAATGAGCTGAATTTTTTGCTTCCAGGATGAGCTTCCAGACTTCTAGACTCAAGAAAATGTTCACAAATGAAATAATGAAAAGTCAATTTTTCATTTGGATTTTTTAAAAAACCAGATGGGAAAAGGGGGGATTGGATGGAATAGATTTGCAAAGCAGCACAGACCAGGAAGAGCTAGAGGAAAGAAACCCAGTTCTGCAATTTCTCCCCAACTCAAAATGTGGGTGGTTATGATTCCAAATTATTTCAAACTATGAGTTTCAAGGAACTCTCTTTGTTTCAGAATGGCTGCCAGAGATGGCATGAACATAATAGTAGCTGGTGAAATATGACTGTTTTTTGTTTTGTTTTTAATTCAATGCTTATAAAATAAATATCAGATGGTTTCTACATGCCACATTCAAACCACCTCTGTGATTTGGTGTTTGTACTGTGTTGTGACTCACATCGCTAACTTGGAGGAGAGCATTTACATGGAGAAGGGCAGAGCCAATATCTGATGCCACATTTAGCCTGGACAGGGAAGTCCACTCAAAGTCAAGCTGAGCAAAATATTTTTAAAAAATCAAATGGAAATTATAACTGGTAGGCCTAAAAGAAAACGAAGTAAGCTCAAGGAGGTGTACATGGTTCTCTACCCCTCCTTGTTTAATCCCTACAACCCTGAGAGGTAGGCTGGACTGAGAGGCAGTGACTAGCCCAAGGTCCCCCAGTGAGCGTCATGACCAAGTGGGGATTTCCCATGGCCTAGTCCAACTCTCTACACCATCACTGCACCATAAAGGTAAAGACAAAATAAAAAATAAAAAAATTCCTTCCAGTAGCACCTTAGAGACCAACTAAGTTTGTTCTTGGTATGAGCTTTCGTGTGCATGCACACTTCTTCAGATACTGTATCTGAAGTATCTGAAGAAGTGTGCATGCACACGAAAGCTCATACCAAGAACAAACTTAGTTGGTCTCTAAGGTGCTACTGGAAGGAAATTTTTTTATTTTTTATTTTGTTTTGACTATGACAGACCAACTACCTGTAACTGAAACATAAGGGTAAAGGTTAAGGACCCCTGACAGTTAAGTCCATTAACTGGGGTTGTGGCACTCATCTCGCTTTACTGGCCAAGGGAGCCAACGTTTGTCTGCAGACAGTTTTCCCGGGTCATGTGGCCAGCATGACGAAGCTGCTTCTGGCGAAACCAGAGCAGCCCACGGAAACGCCGTTTACCTTCCTGCTGGAGCGGTACTTATTTATCTACTTGCACTTTGACGTGCTTTCGAACTGCTAGGTTGGCAGGAGCAGGGACCGAGGAACGGGAGCTCACCCCGTTGCGGGGAATCGAACCGCCAACCTTCCGATTGCCCTATCTATTATTACTACTGCTGCTGCTGCTATTACTACTACTGCTGCTACTGCTACTGCTACTACTACTCTACTTGCCCTTCACCAGCAGGTCCCAGGTCAGGTTGGAACAATTTTTTAAAAAACACCAGTTAATAGTTCCTTGGAAAGATGAGCTCCAGGACAGGTATTTTAAAAGATGAGGAGGCACTGAGACCCATCAACCCCATGGGTCTCAAACCCTCAGTGTGTTAGGGACTTCCCCTGCATGCAAAGACAGGCTCCAGCAGATTTAGTGCACCAGACCAATAGTGCGTCTCGTGGTCAGGAAGGCAGTTTCTGCATGTGCTGTAGAGGCAAGTGAGGGGTAGATGGGGTTCATCGTTAATCTGGGAAAGGAGCCCATCTTGGAGAAGGAAAATGCTGATCCTAAACTTCTGCTAACTTGCAGGATATTTTTGGGAGAAGAAAAGGATAAGGATTAAACCCTACACAAATCCGGAGTGGAGGTCCTATTGAATGGCACCTTGTACGCCTCCTCCTGGCAGCTCCTGGTGCCCAACATATTGCTCTGCTTTCCTTTGGACCACACTGCCCAGACTTTGAACCCCAGGGGAGTCACGTCTATGCTGCTAAAGCAGTGGTTTGTTTCACCCCTGGAAGCGTAGTCCATTGATTTCTAATAGAGATGGATGCCAACAGCAAAAATGAGGAGGCATTTGCCTGACATAACCACAAAGTATCACTAGAGGGCAGCCTCTGACAACTTGCTGCCTTCCAACTTTTTTTGACTACAGCTTCCATCTGCGCCTAGTTTGCACAGCTGTGCATGTATCTGCCCCAGCATCACATGGCTGTGCTGACTGAGACTGATGGGAGTTGTAGCCCAAAACATTTGAAGAGCACCAGACCCTGGCTGAAAGGTTGATTCATTGAGGGCAATATGCGTCTGAATGCCAGTTGCTCGGAATCACAAGTATTGAGAGTTCCTATTGCACTCCGGTCCTGTTTGCAGGATTCCCATTCCTTTCACATGAACCAACAGAGCTCTTTTCAAGACCTTGCAATGGGGCTTAAGAACTGATTGGTCGAATCTACCCATATAGTGTTACTCTTGCGGCAGGTCCCCACTCTGAAGGTTGGTTTTTCTGTTTGCGCACCATTCGGGACAGAGAAAAGGAAAGATTTCACACTTTTCACTTTCTAAAAAATGTACTGGTTTGTGTTTAGTGCAATTACTTTTTGCATTATTATTATTATTATTATTATTATTATTATTATTATTATTATTATTACTATTACTACTACTACTACTACTACTACTACTAATACTAATACTATTAGCCTGTGTGTGCCAGAGCCTCATCTACACCCACAGCTGAGTCTGAAAGCATTTAGTTCACATTGCATTCCATCTGCTCAGTCTTGCAGTATCTCCTTGGTGGGGCTGTTTTCTTATCCTTTAATCTCCCCTTCAACACAGAACAACTTCCTTACCAGCAAGGTTCTGCTGTGTCTAATTCCCCAAACAATGTGCCAAGAATGAACTAGAGACACAGCCCGAGATGCAAACTAGAGCAGGGTTCTTCCTCCTTCCCACAGTACTCCACACAATCTGGAGGGCCAGATAAAGAGCTCTGGGGGGCCACCTCTCACCTTTGGAAGTCATGTCTACCAAGTTCTGTTCTAAGTGACATCCCCCAGAGTTGAAATAGACAGCTTGGGACTAGCGAGATATTCTTTACTGCAATAAGTGTTTTTATTTATCATTTTGTGGACCTGAACCTCTGCACCACATGCCCATCAGCAACAGAAAGGTGCCTCCCCCTCCTAGGAGAGATTGCCAAGCAAACTGTCCAGTCTGAAGATGACATGACTGAGAGTCCATCCAGGCAAAGAGATGCAGTGGTTGAGGTTGAAATGCACATCACCAGACCACAGCAAGGAAAAGGAAGAGCTTTATCCACCTTTTACAAACAAAGCCACTTGTCCATCTCGTTTCCCACCCCTTTCGGATCTCAGATCAAAGCAATCACCAGGACTTGATGGCTGCAAAGAGGATCTGTAGGGCCATAGAGACGCAGGGAAGTTGGGCCACGCTGTAGGCCACTGAGCGTGTGGGAGCCCTTAGTTTCAAAAGGTAGGCCAAGGTGTGGACAATCCGGCCAAAGAAGAAGATCAAGAAGTGGATCCGGGCCACAGTAGGGTTGGGGTCCAAAAGGGAGTAGATCGCACCAAGGAAGAGAAAGGGGTAAATGTTCTCCATGTCGTTGAGATGAGCCCTGCAAAAAGAAAAGAAAGGGGGGGGGGAGAACCCAGATAATCATTTAGGTATTTTAGAGTAGGAAAGGTTCGGAAAACAGCAACCAAAATTATCCAGGGTGGAGGATAGAGATATTCCCCTGTGAGGGAAGATCACAGCATTTGGGGCTTTTTAGTTTAGAGAAAAGGTGCATAAGAGGAGAAATAAGTTTATATAATTAGGCATGGCATGGAGAAAGTTCTTGTAACACCAGAACTTGTGGAGATCCCATGAAGCTGAATGTTGTAAGATCCAGGACAGATAAAAGAAGGGACTTATTCATGCAGTGGATAGTTGAACTATGGAACTTGTTCCTGCAGGGGGCTATGATAGTCACCAACTTGAATGACTTTAAATGAGGATATCGGACAAATTCATGAAGGCTGTCACTGGCTCCTAGCCACAGTTGCTATGCATAGTTGGAGGCAGTCATGCTTCTGAATTCCAGTTGCTGGAAACGTAGGAGGGTAGAGTTGCTCTTGTGCTTGAATCCTGCTTGTGGGCTGCCCACTGGGGCACCTGGCTGGCCAATGTGGAAACAAGATGCTGGGTTAGGTGGTGGTCTATTGGCCTGATTCAGCAGGATTTTCTTGTGTTCTTAAGGGAGGAGAAATTGACATTTTTCAAAGCAAACAGACCTGTTTGATGGATTTCACTGAAGTCTGGAATGCAGATATCAGTTGGATTATGTGTCTATGTGTACAAACATGGGCACAATTTGGGAGGAGAGACACTGAAAATTATACAGTACCTGTATTCTTATTTTAGTGGAAGTAGGTATACAATGTGTACAACTGAAGTGCAAAGTTATCAAGCCTTTTTAAAAGGTTGCACTCACTTTTTAAAAAGTAGGGGGTGGGGAAGGAAACATCTCATTGTGTCAACATAGGGAGCTGCCTTAAATTAAACCAGACCATTGGTACATCTAGCTCAGTATTATGTACATTGACTGGCAGTAGCTCTCAAGGGTTCCAGGTAAAGGAGTCTTTCCCAGCCCTACCTGGAGATGCTGGGGACTGAACACAGCACCTCTTGGGTACAATGGAGATATTCTGTCACTGAGCTATGGCCACAAAAGAAGCAGGAAAACTTCTTTTAAAAATGTTTGGAAAATTCCCAAGCCTTGCGCCACCAGTTTTTGCTGGAGACTAAACTGGCCCCTCTCCTTTCCCACCTTGATCTTAAAGAGATGTTTGCCCATCTAGGCTTCATAACAACTGTGTTTTCAACAGCAGACACAAAACTCAGCACACATTTTACACAACATTCAGATGTTGGGGGTTTTTTTGGGGTGGGGGGTGGGGATTTGACACCTGCCTAGATGGGTGGGGGCAGATTCCATTTCCCCCCTGAAACAACCCAGAGATGTCTGCCTACTGGTGGGTACAGGCTAAACAAGCTCTATGAATAAGGGGGAAACTCCAGCACAATCTACCTTGGGTAGGTACAGTTGAACAACATGAGGCTGGTTTTAATAGGGTTATACAACAATAAAAAAGACGCACCCAAGTGACTGTTCGGGAATAAAGCCTCTACTGGCACCACTCCCAAACCACAACTTTCAGACATGAATGGCTTTCCTTTTCACCCCAGGAGAAGGTCACCAGCTCAGACTTTGCCTCAACTGAGTCAGCTTTCAAATCTCCTTCAATCACTCATTATCAGATTCCGAAAGCTTTGTAGACTACCTTACAACTTGTAAGGAAGTCTACAAAGCTTTTGGAATCTGACAATGAATGCTCTGGGGCTTGGCATGATCTTCAATCGCCTAGAAGGCAGAAGTGGGGGAGCATGGTCAGAAGAAGCAATGCATCTGAATTCCAATTGCTGGAAATTGCAGGTGGGGAGAGTGATGCTATTGCACTTGGGTCCTGTTTGTGGGCTTTGCTTTGGCGCACCTGGCTGGCTTTTCTTGTTTTCCTACGTTGATACTAAGTCCCAACAATGAAAACATGAAATCACAGAGGACAAGACTTTCAGGGCTATTAGCCGCAATGGCTACGTTCTCCCTCCACTGTCAGAGGCAGCATGCATCTGAACCCCAGTTAGCCAGGAATCACAAGTAGGAACAGTTTCTGGTGCACTCAGGTCCTGCTTGTGGGCTTCTCATAATGTGAATCTGGTTGGCCACTGTGGGGAAAGGATGCTGGGCTGGATGATCCAGCAGGGATCACCTTATGATGTTACATGTGATGTCTTCTGTTTGGCAGATGGGCATGGATTGAGGCAAATGGCCCCTGGGCAGGAGGTTTGCACTGAGGGAAATCCATTCAGAAACACACCCAGCAGGGTTCCGTTTATGTCTTTATGTTCTCCCTCCACTGTTGGAGGCAATATGCCTCTGAATGCCAGTTCCTGGGAATCACAAGTGGGGAGAGTTGCTGTCTCACTTAGGTCCTGCTATGGGCTTCCCATTAGCTCTGCCCAGAAGCAATTGAGGATTTAAAAATAAATAAATTGATTCAGTGCTGCAAACAGACGAGAGCCAATTTCCCCAAACTATTTTTTTTGGGTGGTGGTGGTGAGGAGAGTAGCAAAATCTGTCGCACATATAATTATGCTGCATCCCAGTTCAGCACTGCCTCAGTAATTCTTTCCCCTCAAACCCACCCACCCACCCAGACCTCCTGCCTCCATTGAGTGGGGTTTAAGAACGTTAAGGAGGTGGCTGCTGGATCAGGCCGATAGCCCATCTAGGTCCAGCATCCTCTTCTCACAGTGGCTGACCAGAGGCTCCAGCAGGAAACCAGGAAGCAGGACCTGAGCACAACAGCACTCTCCCCTCCTGTGGCTTCCAGCAACTGGGATTCAGATGCATTGCTTTCAGTTGCATTCCTCGGGAGCAACTGACAGCCAGCAACGTGGATGGCTTTAAAACAGTTAACTATGAGGGACTATCTTTTATCTGCCCTGAATCTCTCAACATTCAGCTTCCTTGGATGTCCATGAGTTCTCGTGTGATGAGAGAAGGAGAATTTCCCCCTCTCTCTGCCCACTTCCTCCATGCCAGGCATCATTTCATAAAATTATATCGTGTCACCTCTTACTCGCATTTTATGTAAGCTGAAAATCCCTGAATGCTGCAAGCTTTCCTCACAGAGGAGTTGCTCAACCCCTTGATCGTTTTGGTGGCCCCTTTCTGAACCTTTTCCAACCCTGCAATATCCTTGTTGGGGGTGAGGGTGAACAGAACTGAACACAGCACACAGCTTGTGGTCATTTGCAGCAGCAAAAATCTCAGCGAAAGCAGGCAACGGAACCCAAGCCCTGCAGCTGGCTCTAATCACCATGTCCTCATTAAGGCAAGATGTACGCACATGGATGGGATCGTTGCCATGGCAATGGCGTGGTTGCACCATTTCCTGGCTCCTCGGCCCCCACCTTTCTGTCTCGCTCTCTCCCCGCCCCCCCCTTTCTGCATTTATGTATGCACACACCTTGGCCACAACCCAGGGCTGCTAATGGGATTATGCGTAAACAAGTCAAGCCACAAGCCATAACACCTCAATGGAACCATTTCCTGCCTTCAAGGGTCAGTGCAGATTAAGGGCCAAGTCTGGGGCTGCAGTGGGGGCGGAAGATGGTGGGGTCTAGAACGTTTATTTTAAAAGTCAACAACAGCAAAATAACTTTTGATGTCTTGGCTTGGGTTGTAGGGTACAACTTTCAGGAAGCACACAGCCCCCTGGGGACAAGATCCATAATGAAATGGACCAACGGAATTAAAGGAAAACAACCACTAAAAACTCTCCCTGGTCGTTTCCCTCTTGGCTGACAAGGAAGGAATGCCATAAGAAACTGCCTTATATGGAGTCAGGCTTTGGTCCATCAAGCTCAGTACTGTCTACACTGGCTGGCAGGGGCTCTCCAGGGTTTCGGCAGGGAGTCTTTCCCCCCAGCCCTTCCTGAAGATGCTGCTGGGTTTTGAACCTGGGAGTTCCTGTGTGTGCAAAGCAAGTGCTCCATCACAGAGTCCTTTAAAAATGAAGTAAGAATGAGTCCAATTTCCATGGTTCTGAAAAGGGAGCTAGATTAAACAAGAACATATGACTGTCTTATACAGAGTCAGAACATTGGCCCCTCTAGTTCAGTATGGTCTACCCAGACTAGCAGTGGTTCTCCAAAAGACACCCCCCCCCAATCAAGGAAGGAGAACTCAGTCAATTTCACCTCCTCTTGGTTTCTCTTTTTCCCAGTCCTAAGTGCTGCCCTCCACATTCCCACCTCAATTTGCACATTCTTTCCCTTCTTTTTAAGTCCTCAGCAATGGAGTGTGAATTTCTCCTAATATGAATGTTATTACATGCAATTTTTGGCCAATATTTTCTATCTATAAACCATACTTCTGCCATATTTATATTTTCCCCTTGATTCAACTCATTTTAGCACAATTTACCTTTGTATGTGCATTGTTTAAATTCACACTATTTGGCTGGAGAACTGGCATTGCAAAAACTTGGGAAGTGTACATTTTAAAGGACAGACAATCCTGCAATTGTAATAGGTTTTAAATTATCTTAATTCTGAATGTTAAAGTGGTGTAACCCTCCCTGGGACCTGCTGGTGAATGGCAGGTAATAAATAATAATAATAATAATAATAATAATATCACTGAAGAGTTTTAGAGGTTAGATGGCCAATGTCAGGGATTCTTTAGCTGTGATTACTGCATCGCAAGGGGTTAGACTAGATGGCCATCTGGGTCCCTTCCAGCTCTTCAGTTCTATGATTCTATAGTGTTTAAGAGGACTGACAAGCTAGAAGGTGTGCAGAGGAGGGCAGCCAAGATGCTCAAGGGTCTGGAAGCCTCATGAGGAACACTTGTTCAGTCGTGGAACAAATTCCCTGAAGGTGGTGGGTTTGGAGGTTTTGAAGCAGAGTTTGAATGGCTATCTGTCAGGGGATATTTAGGCATGATTCCTGCATTGCAGGGGGTTGGACTAGAACTAGATGATCCTTGGGTCCTTTCCAATTCTACAATTCTTTAATTCTGTGTTGTTTCAGACAGTGAAAATTTGGTAGAGCTGCCGTTACATGCAAACTGAATCTAATTTCTTTCCCCATCCTTAAAGGGGATGAAGGGTCTTTTTTTGGTGGGTAGGGGGGGTATTTGCAATTACATGCTACCCTCCTGAAAAGCTGAAGCCCTGCCCACTCCTTAGAAGTGTGATTGCCTAGCCCTAGAGCATGTTGTATCCTGCCGATTATGGAAGTGAAAGGCACCATCAAATCCTTTGCTTACATTCCAAAGCCAGCTCTCATTCTCAAAGCAAACAGTGAGAGTTGTAAACCTCACCAGACCCGAAACACTTTTCCTGCCCTTCCTATGCCACAAAACACCCTCTCCTCTTCGTGACCAATAGCTCTGGGGAGGAACTTTTACCAGCTTTTAAAAATAAATAAATCAGCCACTCCTCACTTGGTCAGAGCTTTTCCTTCCCCTCTCCATGACAGATGAGGATCACCACTCAATGAAAGGGAAAGGCAGCACCCCACAGTATCCATAGCAGTATCCATCTCCATTGATGTCAGCCAGCTGACACAACTCTTGACAGCCTGTTCCTGGCAGCAGGGAGTATTTAAGGTGCACTTAATCCTCCTCAACACAGAGAGAAATCAATTAACAGTGCTAGGCTACAGTTGTCAAAAGTGCCCACAGGTAATATACCTAGGTGACTCAAAGCTGCTGCTTCTTTTTATTGCCTGGATTGACAGCTGCCTAGGCTGGCCAGCAAATTTTCAGTGTAGCTAGGAGTGCATTGGAACACAGGGTGAAGAGACCCAGTGCTTCCCAGCTCCACGATCCAGTGACTCGTCTAGTTCCAGCACGCTGTTCTCCAGGTGGCCAACCAGATGCCCCAATGGGAAGCCCAGAAGCAAGTCCTGAGCAACACTCTCCCCAGTTTTGTTCCCCAGCAACCTGGCATTCAGAGGCAGGTAGCATATGGCCATCATGGCTAGTAGCCACCAATAGCAGTGTTCTCCACGAGTGGGTCCATCACCTTTAAAAAAAAACTGTGTTGATGGGCATCTCCACTGTCTTGTGGCTGCAAATGCCATAGTTTGATTAAGGGGGAAGAATTTATATGGAGCCATTGAGTCTTCTTGTTCTCTCTTGGGCTTCTTAGGGTGGGGAGCTTGCAAGTGTATAAGGCTGTAGGATTGGAAGCCCACAACTTTATTAGCCTTTTCATCTTTGACCAGCTGCTCCTCTCTCTCCCAAATCTGCTTTTGCACCATTTCCCTCTCTTAGCTATGCCCTCCCTACCCAGTCAACTCTGCTTCACCTCTTTTCCTTTACAAAAGAAAGGAAACAAAACAGGACTTCACACTTTTCTTTGGAAGGAGCCGCAGGTGCTTGAAACAAGCCGGTCACATGTTCTCAAGGGGATTTCAGGGCCAGCTGAACACCACCTGCACTTAAGATTCCTGTTCAAACTAGTCCTGCAGCAGTGCATTTTGATTCAGAGGTCTGGATACTGAACCATCACACTACGAGGGCTGCAAGCGTCAAGTGCTTTGAGTCTGTTGTGGGGGGTGGGTTGGCAAAGAGGGTCCTTCAGGCCACTTTCATCTGCGTGTCAAGAACATAAGAAGAGTCTGCTGCATCAGGCCATTGGCCCATCTAGTCCAGCATCCTGTTCTCACAGTGGCCAACCGGATGCCTGTAGGAAAGCAGCAAGCAGGATCCAAGCACAAGAGCCCTCTCCCCTTCCCCTGTGGTTTCCAGCAACTGGTATTTGAAAGCATTAGATCAGCCCCCTCTTGGCTAGTAGCCCTCGATAGCCCTTTCCTCCATGCATTTGTCCAACCCTCTTTTAAAAACATCCAAGTTGATGGTCATCACTGCCTCCTGCAGAAGGGAGTTCCATAATTTAACTCTGTGCTGTAATTTTAATCTGTCCTGGGTCTTCCAACATTCAGCTTCACTGCATACCCACAGAGTTGTGGTGTTATGAGAGAGGGGAGGGGGGATTTTCTCTCTCCACTTTCTACAAGCTGTACAAAATTTTTTAAACTTCTATCATGTTGCCTTTTAATTGCCTTTTCTCCAAACTTAAGAAGTCCCAGACACTGTCTATGGACTAAGGCACTGGAGACCCACCTTATTTATATCTGTGATTTTATATTGTTTTAAACTCCTTTTTAATATTGTGTTTAAATTATTATAGCCTGCTATGGGACCACCTTAGGTTGATGGGTGAGATAAAAATAAAATAATTCACTGTTTAAATTTGAGAGGTCAAGCCCAAGTGGAACCTCTGTTTGCTACCAGGTGTTATTGTATTATAACCTATAAAACCAATCTGGAGACAGGAGTCAAATGGCAAATCAGTACAAACCAAAGCCACCACGGTGCAGTGGTTACAGTGTCAGACTAAGACCTGGGAGACCAGGGTTCGAATCCCCACTCGACCTGGAAGCTCACTGGGTGTTATCTTGGACCAGTCACTGCCTCTCTTAACCTAACCTACCATAGAGGGTTGTGTGGGGATTAAATGAGGAGGGAGAGAACCACGTATGCCACTTTGAGATCCTTGGAGAAAAAAGGTAGGATATAAATGGCAATAAATAAAATAAAATAAATAAATCTGGCCAAAAAAGTTTTGCAAAATAGTCCAAAATATTATCTCAGCTCTTTCTTTCTTTCTTTCTTTCTTTCTTTCTTTCTTTCTTTCTTTCTTTCTTTCTTTCTTTCTTTCTTTCTTTCTTTCTTCCTTTCTTCCTTCCTTCCTTCCTTCCTTCCTTCCTTCCTTCCTTCCTTCCTTCCTTCCTCTCTCTCTCTCTCTCTCTCTCTCTCTCTCTAAAAGTGCCAGATAACCTCTGTGTAAATATAGGTACCGGTAGTTGTAGCCAATGCTTGTCTTACTCAGAGTAAACCCACTTAATGGGCACAAATAACTTAGGTCCACAAGTTTCAGCAGGTCTACTCTGAGCAGAACCAACCCACAAGTTCTGTAAGTTGAAACAATGCATAGTTTTAGCCTTACCATTATATATTTTATCTTCCCTTCACCCTAAGACTGTGTCACTGTGCTGGTACAGTTGTGTTTTTCATGGTAATTGGGTTTTTTAATTTTTAAAAAAGAACAAAATGTTTTGTTTTTGTTTTTAAAAAAACTGCTACCAAATTGGATGGGAACCCTGCTGATCAACCTCAAGTAGATTAGTAGAGGAATTAACCATACGCTCCTCAAGGCAACAACTAATGAAGCCTTTCTGGGAGGAATGAGAGATCCAATTTCTGAGAAGTGCAAGCGTTTTTTAATTGGGCATTAAGTACTAAAGATTTGCTCCTGCCTTCGGCCAATTTAATTTACTGGTTTCCCCACTGAAAAAGAACACTAGTTCTGTTCCACTTGCGTCTTTCCTTGGTCAAGCCAAGCAGCAAATTGTTTCTTTGCCATTCTTTGTATGTTTGTAAATAGATGGATGCTGTAGATATAGATACAGATATATAAAATTTCTGTGCTTAAGGGAAATTGAGATGTGATCTGTTGCATCTAGTGCAGAATTCTAAACTTTAAATGTGACTGGATGTAACTAAATGTTTAGTTGGAACTTCCTGCATTGCAGGAGGTTGGACCAGGTTGTACAATTCTATGATTCTATTATACTATGATTCTATGACTTTTCACCCCCATCTTCACTCGGAATGCACAAATCTGTCCACCCACCCACACCCATTTCCCCAAACTTCTCCACATCTCTGGAGTGGCCTGTGAAGTTACCAATGATATGTCCTCAGTGATGCTAGGGGAGCCAATCACATGGGAAGAGGGAAGGAACAACGCAAAGCAGCTTCAAAATATACACCACTGGTTAGTCATGCCAAGCAGTGCCAGCAATGGATTGGTTGAAGTACAAGGGAAAGTGACCTCCTAACTCTGCGAAGAGGAGTTTTATTTTTATTTTTAAGACTCACCTGCGGCATCGCTCCACATCAGGGTCTTCCCTGTGGTATTGCAACCCTCCGTGTCTCAGAGCATCCTCTGGATTGGCAAACGCCTGGAGGAAGACAAGGATTAATTAGTTCACGACAGGCTCATAATATCTCCCTGCATCTCCCCGCATTGTAAGTAGTTTTGCTAAAAGCACAGTTGCTGACAGAAGCGAGGCACTTTTGTGTGTCGAGACCCCGCAACCACCCCTCGAAGACAATGAAAACACAAGGAGACAAGATATAAAGTTAATGTTTGTGGGATTAATTTTGGCCACAACTTTTTATTGGTTACAGTATGTGAGCGGTATTGGCTTAGGCATTGAGTAGACCTGACTATATCTGACTCCGCCCCGATTGGCAGGAAGTCTTGGAAGGGTAAACCTCCAATAGGAGGGGGGTTCCACCGTCGGCGGAGACCGACTCGTGCCCCCCCCTGGGTTCCCAAAGGGGTCGTGGCATGGCCTTAGCCCCCGCCCGGACTTCAGACAAGATCCACACCCCTGGATTCTTTTAGCAGAATACCCTTCAGCTTGGAGGGGCAGCCGATGGCCAGGGCTCCCCTCCCCCCATCATAAGGTCACTCAATGCCTAACCGCCAAAAGAGCCCGAAGAGCTCGCCGCCACATACCCTCACAACTGCAACCAACAATTTACTCCCTCAATTATGTCCGCCAACCAAATGTCATTTCCGGACGTCGTCCCTGCCCCCCGGAAGTGAGTGGGTGGTCCCGATGTCCACCGCAACTCCTCCCCACAGGTAAGTGGAGCGGATTTGGCATATCACGCTTGTGCCAAGGTCAAGGTGTTACTATCAGTATACAAAGCCCTTAACAACTTGGGGCCAGTTCACCTGCAAGATTACCTTATCCCAAATCCGCCCACTCAGCCGCTTAGATCTAAGGAACAGGTACCTTAGAACAGGGCGGATCCTGTCTTTGGGCTGGAGTTGGGGTGGCCTGGGTAGCCATTGGCACAAAGGAGGGTTGCTGGATCTGTAAAACTCTCAAGGTTCACACAGGAGAAAAGGGTCCCTGCACAAGCCAACCAGGAGCTCATGTCACACAGCTCAATGGCAGAGCATCTGCATTGTATGCAGAAGGTCCTAGGTTCAATCCCAGGTGGCATCTCCACATAGAGCTGGGAGAGACACCTGATACCCCAGACAGTTGCTGCCAGCCAGGGTAGACCATACTGAGCTAGATGGAACATGTTTGACTTGGCATAAGGCAGCTCCCTAGGCTCTTGTTTAATCTAGCCCTTTATTCACAGCCACATGAACTAGAATCTTGCTTAATTGCCTAAGGAATCCTGGGAACTGTTAAGGGTGTTGAGAGGAAATATGATAGCCATCTTCAAGTGTCTGGATGGCTGTTCCACGAAAGATGGAGCAAGCTTGTTTTCTCCTGTTCTGGCGGGTAGGATCCAAACCAATGGCTTCAAATTACAAGAAAGGAGATTCCGACTAAACATCAGGAAGAACTTTCTGGCAGTAAGAGCTGTTCAACAGTGGAAAGGACTCTCACAAGAGGTGGGGACTCCCCTTCCTTGGAGGTTTTTAACAGAGGTTGGATGGCCATCTGTCATGGATGCTCCAGTTGAGTTTTCTGCAATGCAGGGGCTTAGATTAGATGACCCTTGGTGTCTCTTCCAACACTACAATTCTATGAGTTCTCAGGAGACCCCTATTCCCCCACAGAGCTACAATTATCAAAGTTCCCAGGGAAGAGAGATTGATGCAGAAATCCTGGGAGGGGAAATATAGGTCTCCTAACAACGTGGGTGGCGCTGTGGGTTAAACCACAGAGCCTAGGGCTTGCTAATCAGAAGGTCGGCGGTTCAAATCCCCGCAACGGGGTGAGCTCCGGTCCCTGCTCCTGCCAACCTAGCAGTTCAAAAGCATGTCAAAGTGCAAGTAGATAAACAGGTACCACTCCGTTTCCGTGTTGCTCTGGTTCGCCAGAAGCGGCTTTGTCATGCTGGCCACATGACCTGGAAGCTGTACGCCGGCTCCCTCACCCAAAAAAGCAAGATGAGCACCGCAACCCCAGAGTCGTCCGCGACTGGACCTAATGGTCAGGGTTCCCTTTACCTTTTTAACAACTTTTAAGACCCTTAAAAAACTGCAGTTCCCAGGTTTCTTTTGAGGGACACCATGGCTGTTTAACATAATATGATACTGCTTTAAATGAATGGTGTAGATGAGGCTCCGAGAACCCATACATTTAAAGCATGACTTCTCCGCTTCCAAAGAATCCTGGGAGCTGCTGTTTGTTCAGGATGCCAAGGCATAATCTTTACCCAACATTTGGTAGCTTCCTGTGTTTACTAAGGAAGACCTTCAAGGCCTTGAGGACTAGTTTCTTGCGTGCCAAACCACAATTTGGCAATCTGCCTTGTAACCTATTCGCAGGATTTTATGCGAATGAACTCAGCTCCAGAACATCTGACAAAGATGCCTGCAGCTTCACACTTCAGGCATGAAAGTGCCAATGTCTGGCCCCTCCCAGGAGCAGCCTCAGGTCATAAGTGTCACCTCAGCTCTAAAACATTCAAATTAATTACCAGCTTCCTTGAGGAAGTGGTGGAGACTGTGGAATGCTTACACTTGAAGCAAACTAGTCCCAGCAGAACCCCTTCAGGGAGTGCAGAAGCACTGATTGGCATTGCCCTCTGCAGATCGCACAACTTCTGATTGCAGGGATGGGGGAGAGAAGAGAAGGCAGGCTGGTGCATGAATGCTCCCCACATGGAAAGGCAATCTCAATACAACAGGGAGAGGCAGAGGCAGAAGTTGAACCTTTCCCCACCGCCAATATGCCAGTTTGCCAAGTGTGAAGAATTTTTTTTATATGGGAAGTATTGATTCAATCTTTTAATTTATGCTAGTTTGAATGTATACACGTGTTTTTTGCTTCAAATACTGTAAGATGCCTTGATTCGCCATGGCAAAAAGTGACTAATAAATTTACTTAATAATTATAGTTGTAACAACAAGGGGTGGGTGAATATGCCATAGCTGGTTTCTCCAATTTTCTCTTTTTCCCTGTCTTAAACTCACTTCTCCACATTTCCACATCAGCTTGCAATTTATTTATTTACTTTTTAAAGCCCTCATTTTAAAAACCCGGCATTTTAATATGAATTCCTCACACACACACACACACACACACACACACACACACACTTCTTCATGAAACTTTGTCAATCTCATTATTCTTTTCTGCAAAGCTTATTTCCCCATATATTTATATATATTTTTACAATATGATACATTTCGGCACATTATTTTTGTGAACATATGTATTTTTTTTTGCACATTTCCCCCAGATGTGGGCATTTTCAGACAGATTACCTGGCTGGGAAACTGCAAAAATGCAGGGATGCGCAGATTTCAAAGGATTGGTGCGTTTTGGTTCCCATACTGTTTGTAAAACACACATTAGGTAGATTTGCCTTTTAAATGCAAACAGAATTGAAATCTCCTCCCATCCCTACTCTGAACCTGCTACCGCCCCTTGCATGTTGAAGTAGCATATTTCCGAAAAACACCACCAGCTGGTTTTACAAATCGGCCAAATCCAGTTTATGCATTCAGTGCAGCAAAAGATGGCGCTTCTGACTTATTTTCTAGCATTCTACATGTGGGGGAAAGCTGTCTTGGCTTGCAAGCTTTCTACAAGTGTGGGGCTGTGTGGGGGGGGGGGAGCAACTAAATATGCAACCCCAACCAGCTCAAAGCTTTAGCCCTCAATTCTGTTCATTTTGTAACTCAGCCTCAGAGACAGAAGATGTGAGATGTCTTCAGACTGTGTTCAGAGACGGATGTTTTAAAGTATTTCCCCCACTCCAGGAGATTATGAGCTTTACAGAGAGTGTATAATAAAAAGCGAAGACTGCTTCTTCCCATTCCAACAGGATTTTATCAGCATTTTGGGAGATTTAGTCGAACATTCCACCCAACGTCACTGGCTGCATGGCTGTGTCTGTGCCTGGTGATTTCCCACAACTGTCTCAGGTTTGTTGCAGCACCTAATGCAAGGTGGCAGCCTCTTATGAATAAACCCCAGGTTGTGAAAGGAGTTCCATACGCCATGCTCTTTAAAACATTCCAAAAGAATATTAAAACACCCACCAACTCCAATAAGTCCACAGCTGAAACTGCAGTAAAATCCTGTTTTAGTATTCCAGTTACAGTCACCATTTAGGGTTTCTTAATTTGAAATAGTCAGGATTAGATTATTTCTGGTTGCCTTTTCATTAAAAGTTCCAGGCATTGCTAGCATCACAATTGCAGAGGTTTTGGCATTGGATCACTTCCAATTTCTGAAAAGATCCAGCACCTAGCCCTTGATGTTGCAACGATCTGTTTTGAAAGCGGTGAATGTACAGACACTGTTTGGAAACTAGCAAGTGTCCATTGGAAGATAGCTCACTACTTTTAATTCAAGCATCTCAATTCCTTTCCAAGACAAAGCTCTTTTAAAAGAATGATGACAAGGATGATTTTGAAAGCCTGGAGCTATCCAAGGCCATTGGCTAACCCTGGTTGACAATTGTCCAGATCCCCCCCCCCCTTCAAATCCCTGAAGGAGTTGTTTTGCAACTATTTGCAACAATTCATATATTGATGGATAATTTGCATCACTTCTAACATTTCAGGAAAGCACTTGTAACCTGGACGGAGTGATCAGAAACCTCCACAACCCCCCCCCCTATTTGCTCTGTAATTTGGGAAGTGGGCAGGGGCCATGCACCCCCTCCCCCAACACACAGTGCAGGTTTGTGCACCATCTGGAGTGGGTACAAAAAGAGATCAGCTGTGTTCTGGTTTGTTTGATTGCATCCTAGACAACAACCTATAACTGCAGAACACAGCAGTCAAGTCCCCCCCCCCCCCAAATAACAAGAAGTGAAAGCTAGATTTCCAAGAAGTACTTGACAAGGCATTCCTTCCCTTTAGGGAACAGGAAAGAAACTACAGCTTTTTAAAAAAAGAAAAAGAAAACAAATTCTTTTTTTTTAACATCACACAAACTTCCGCTAAGCAGAAGTCCCTCTAAGAACATAAGAACTACGGGCTGGATCAGGCTAGTAGCCCATCTAGTCCAGCCACCTGCTCTCTTAGTGGCCAAAAAGATGTGCATTATGGGAAACCTACAAGCAGGACCTGAGCACAATATCTCTATCTCCTCCTGTGGTTTCCAACAACTGATATAGAGAGAGACTGACATACTGCACTGCGAGGCAGCAGCAACAATTCTAGGCTGCATCCACAGAAGTCTAGTATCCAGATCAAGGAAAGTAGTAGTACTGCTCTACAGTATTCTGCCTTGGTCAGCTCCCCTGCTCCCATTGAAATCCTGTGCCCAGTTCTGGGCACCACAATTTCAGAATGATATTGACAAGCTGGGAGATGAGGCAGAGGAGGGCAACCAAGAAGATAAAATGTCTGGAAGCTAAGCCTTACAAGGAACATTGAGGAAGTTGGGTATATTTAACCTGGAGAAGAGAAGACTGAGAGGTGACCCAATAGCTATCTTCAAATACAGTGGTACCTCGTGCTATGTACTTAATCCATTCTGGAGGTCCGTTCGTGAGAGGAAACCACTCATAACATGAGGCACACTTTCTGGGACAAAGGTCGCAACAAGGGGCATCTACTTCCAGGTTAGCAGAGCACGTAACCCGCAACATTCGTAAGGGGGGCAGTACGTAACACGAGGTGCCACTGTATCTGAAAGGCTGCCACATGGGAAATGGATGAATCTTGTTTTCTGATGCTCCAGAGGGCAGGACCTGAACCAACGGATTCAAATGATAAGAAAGGCGATTCCAACTAAACATTAGGAAGAACTTTTTGATGGCAAGAGGTGGTGGACAATCCTTCACTGGATGGTTTTAAACAGAGGTTGGATGGCTATCTGTCAAGCGTTTCTTTGGCTGCGAGTCATGCATTGCTGGGGGTTGGACAAGATGACACTTGGGGAGTCTCCAAAGTTTTATGATTCTATGATCTGTGCACAGGATAGTATATAGGTGGTTATTCACAAACCTGCTTTCAATACTGCAAAAGTTTCAGGGTGGCCAGACTGCTTCATCCCCAGTCAATGCTATATAACTCAAGAGTGCCCCCTCCAAACGTCAATAATAATGCTGGGCAAGCATAGCAAAACAACTAATAAGGTGGAATGATCTGTAGACTGTCATTATTTCCCCAGCAAAATTTCCTTTGTTGATGTTATCATTACTACAACTGTAAAGGCAATTGAAATCCTCCTTCTTGAGGGGAAAATAATGCACACCACAGATGCTGTCTACCAAACTGGCTGAAGGAGTTAACTTTGCACAACAATCAGAAGAAAAATCACCCATTTAAGATTTGGAAGAGCTTTCAGCAATGCTTTTATTCAGGCTGCTTGCTACTACTCCACCTTGGTCATCATTCTAAGGGGGCTGATTTATCTCTGCGTAAAGTTGTCATGTGAACACAAAAACACATTTGGATTGTGTGGTTTCTACATTATTGGCAATCCTGTTCCAATGGAACAAAAAGTAGATTAAAAACAGGAGACCTGGTTCTAAATTAGTTACAGGAGTGTCAACTTCACCATATATTGGCAAATTAGTCACTTAAAATGCCTGCTACCGGTACTAGATCCCTGGCTAATTTTGAATCTACTGAATTGAATCAAGGACACAGAAGCAAAGCACTGGTCTCTATTACTTATGAAGAGCTCCAGGTACTCATCATTGGTCCCTTGGTGGGCCTTAAAAGTTACTGGAACAAGGATTTAAATATTCAAATAGAGGAATCTGAAAGATGGATCAGCTGTTTTTTTATCTTAACACCTCAAAAAAATAATAACCATCAAATTCCTATTGGGAAGTCTCTTATAAAAATTCCACAACCTGTTTAACATTTCTGGTTTTCTTTTTTCTTTTTTGCAAAGTGTGTTCAAAGCCCAGTTTGGGAAAAATGTAAACAGATGCAAGACAGAGAAAGCTAAACAGCAGCACCTATTAAATGCACGAAATGAGATCACAACTTGCTGCAAAATACCAAAAAGTTAAAGAGAGACATTTTCAAAAGCCACATGGAGGGAAAAACTCCTTTTATAACCACACATGCCATTTTTTTTTAAAAAAAAAGAACGACTTGCCTACCTTTTTGCGAAGCCTCACTTGCCCTGTTATGACGGCTATAGCATACATCTTTATGACCAAAAGGGTGCCAAAGAATATGAAAGACACGAAGGCTTCATTCTCCATCATTTTCTGCATGGGAAGCAAAGGATCGATGCTGTTTCCTGAGAGAGTGGGGTTGGGTGGAGAGAGAGAGAGAGAAACAGTGACAGACAAAGATCTGGAGCTTGTTTTCTTTCTGAGGTCTGAAAACTAGTGCCAGATTATATCATGTAAGAAAGGGGTTGGATCAAAATTAATCACCAGATCTACTCTTTGGATGGAGCCTCTACCAGTCAGCATTGCAACATGCAACCCTTTGGATTTATACCCAGAAGTTTCATTATTTGTTTATTTGTTGTTGTTGCTGCTGTTGTTGTTCCCCACCCTTCACCATCAGGTGAATTTAAAATTCAGTATTACAAACCGTTTAAAAAAAAAGATACAATCACAGGAAGAGGGTGGGTCCTGAAAACCTATATTCCAGATGCCATGGCTACAAGCCAGGATGGCTATGCTCTGCTTCCACGATCAGAGGCAGGAATGCTTATGAATAGCAGTTGCTATTCATAACACAGGAGCAGAGATAGGGCTATTGTGCTCTGATCCTGCCTGCACTGTTTCCTATTGGGGCATCTCACTGGCTGCTGTGAGAACTGGATGCTGGACTAGATGGGCCATTGGCCTGATCTAGTAAGGCTGCTCATATGGAAGTCTATTGTGATAGCAGAACTTCCATGCTCAAAGACAGTCTACCTCTGTATACCAGATAATGGGGGACAACAGTTGCACTCAGGTCTTGCTTGGGGACATCCCATAATGGGCATTTGGTTGGTCACTATGAGGACAGGATGCTGGACTAGATGGGCCATTGGCTTGATGCAGCAGGGCTCTTCTCGTGTTCTTAGGTGTCCAAAGTTAGGGTAAAGAGGGGTGTCTTTGACATATGATGGACACTGTCCAGTGAAGATGCCAGATGCACCTCTGTGGGGATGAAGTTCCACAACTTAGGTGCTGCCACAAATAAGTTCCTCTCTGGGGCTGCCACCATCCTGAATGCCTGAGGACAGTGGAACTACCAAGAGGACCCCCTCTGCTGATCTTAACACCCAAGCGCAGGGGTAGGCATGCGGCCCAATTGCCTTCTCAATCCAGCCTGCGGACGGTCTGGGAATCAGCGTGTTTTTACATGAGTAGAATGTGTGCTTTTATTTAAAATGCATCTCTGGGTTATTTGTGGGGCATAGGAATTTTTTCATCCCCCCCCCAAAAAAAACATAGTCTGGCCCACCACATGGTCTGAGGGATGGTGGACCAACCCACGGCTGAAAAAGGTTGCTGACCCCTGGGATAAGCTGTGACCCTCCAGGTGTCTTTGGACTCAAACTCCCATCATTCTTGGACTGTTTGCCATGCTGGCTGGGGCTGATGGGAGTTGGGGGTCCAATGAATATGTGGTGGGCCACCCCTGACCTCAGGAGAGGCATTCCCCACCATCACCCCCCATGAGGGAATGCCTCTTAAATCAGGAGCATCTCTTGCATGAAGGGGAGGGGGTGCTCCTTCTTAGTAAAGGGACGGGGGGCATGGAGTCCCATCCACTTCTTGAGGTCTAAATGTTCCTTAGCTCTGTTAGAAGGCACATCTTGGGGATGCTAACCTGATGTTGCTCTCTCTATGGGCATGATGCCATTGCCCAATGCCCTCCATGGCCATGGCAGTTAACAGATTTCAGAGAAAGGTGACTGGCATGTCTGCAACCACAGTCTAGCCAGAATTTCACAAGTCTCGGTGATTAACCTCGGTGATTCTCAAAAAAAACTACAACGTTCTTAAGAACATCACTGTTTGCAAGCAACATGTTCATACCCTCCAACATTTCTCTGATGAAAATAGGGACGTCCTAAGGCAGTGATGGCTAACCTTGACACCCCAGATGTTTTGGAACTACAACTCCCATCATCCCTAGCTAACAGGATCAGTGGTCAGGGATGATGGGAGTTGTAGTCCCAAAACATCTGGAGTGTCAAGGTTAGCCATCACTGTCCTAAGGAAAAGCCGGTCATTCTGGGTTCAAATCAGAAACAGGGACGGCTTCTGTAAATCTGGGATATCCCTAGAAAAGGGACAGTTGGAAGGTCTGTATGTTACAGAACTGCCATGCTTCTAAATCTTGCCCAACCCCCGACACTTAAAGGAGGTGGTACCGGTAAGGTAAAGGTAAAGGGACCCCTGACCATTAGGTCCAGTCATGTCCGACTCTGGGGTTGCGGCGCTCATCTCGCTTTATTGGCCGAGAGCCGGCGTACAGCTTCCGGGTCATGTGGCCAGCATGACAAAGCAGCTTCTGGCGAACCAGAGCAGCGCACGGAAACGCCGTTTACCTTCCCACCGGAGCGGTTCCTATTTATCTACTTGCACTTTGACCTGCTTTTGAACTGCTAGGTGGGCAGGAGCTGGGACCAAGCAACGGGAGCTCACCCAGTCGCAGGGATTCGAACCGCCGACCTTCTGATCAGCAAGCCCTAGGCTCTGTGGTTTAACCCACAGCGCCACCTGGGTCCCTGGTGGTACCGGTAGTTAATCTTAAGCCTGTGTGGTTTGTTTGCCTTAAGCAGTGATTCCCTGCTCTCTTTTCCTGATTGCCAGTCTATTTCTGGGCCCAATTCAAGGTGTTCACATTTGTGTTTAAAGTCCTAAACAACATGGACCACAAAGATCTGAGAGTTCTCCTCCACCACCACCCTCTTGGTCAGCAACCTTTTTCAGCCATGTGGTGGAACAGGCAACAATATGATTTTATGGGAAAGCGCCATAGCTCTGTGGTATAGTATCTGCCTCGCATGCATAAAGTCCATGATTCAATCCCTGGCATTGCCAGGTAGTTCCAGAAATCTGCCTGAAACCCCAGACAGCCGCTGCCAGTCAGTGTAGACAATACTGAGCTACATGAACCCAACCATCTGACTCAGCTTCCTGTGCTGATTCAGCTTTTTATTCAGAACCATAGGGACTAGAATTTTACTTTATTTTTTTAAGGGGAAGTGCACAGCTCTGCACTAGAGCACCTGTCTTGCTTGCAGAATGCCCCTGCTTCAGTCCCCAGTGGCATCTCCAGGCAGGGCTGGGAAATACTCTACCCCATCAACTTCTGTCAGCCAGCACTGGCTGGCCTCCTTAATTACAACCAATCAGGGAGCCACTCTGCCTGTCATTGGCTCTGACTCTTCTTACTGGCCTGCTTTCCAGTCTATTGGTCCTCATGGGCACCAAGAGAGCCTCAGAGAGAGCCCACCCATAGGGCCCAAGTACTACAAACCTCACCTGGTGCAAGAACCCAACAGGCAATACAATCCTGACATGTTCTGCCATATAGCCAGCCAATCCCAAAAGGAAATGACACATAAGGAAAGGTGGGATATGGATTGAGGGGGGGGGGGAAATACTAGCTTAGACGTCGGTTCTTAAAAGTTACAGTTCTGCTGGTGGTAGGTTGGCAGCCAACAGCTGAGAGAGCTCCTGCCCCTTTAACAGGGATGCAGAGGAAAACCTTACAGCAAGTGTGGTTTTCCACCTACTGAAAAAAAGGTCCTCTTCTGCCCAGGTGTTAAAGGGGAAGGAGTGCTCTCTGCTTTTCACACCTGGTCAACTTCCTTGATTGCATGCATGGACCTGTTCCTCCAAGGAGCTCAAGGTGGCATCCATGGTCCGCCCCTTCCTCATTTAATGCCCACACCAACCCTGCCAGGTATTAGAAAAAGCCATTGGAAGGCCAAGGTCCAGGTTTGGGGCAAGTGCTCTTTGGTGAGAGAACCCCAGCAGAGGTTTAACATGGCCAAGCATGCAGCAAAGAAAAGTATGGAAATATAAGCTGTAAAACCTTTAACATGTGCCTTTAACGTATCCCACTTGCCTAGCACAGATAGACCACGTGTTTAGTCCTTTCCCTTCACTCAGACAAAGAGATGGAAGATGCAAGCAACAGCAGCAGGTGGTTCCAGAGGTAAACAGGGCAACCTCTAACTAGCCCAGGGAACTTGGCAGTTGCTCAACAATGGAAAGCTCCATCGCCAGCCCCAGACTGAGCTTCCAGAGGCCCCAAGGTGTAAACTAAAACACTGAAGCTTTACAATTCACACACACATAAAGAACAATTTCTCTCTCTAAAAGAGAGAGGAGTCAGAAAATAGGGGGTGGCCCCTGGTAAACAAAAGGCAGTTATAAAACAGAGGGTGGGGGTGTTTGCAAGATTGCAGCATTTTGGAAAACACTGCCTTGCTTCCGGCTTGGAATGGAATGCTAATTTGTTTTGCAAATGAATTCCTGATGTGACATTCTGGAGCAGAGAAAGCATCCCTTGCTTGGCTCCCAGACAAAAGTTGCATTCCAAGACTGAGGGGTGGGGGGTGGGGAAGCAAGTGGATCACAGCCAATAACACACTTACCACTAGAATGGATTGAGAGTAGGAACGACAGCAACTTTCCTATAAGAAGAACCACATCCCTGATTACTTCAGGATAAACACAGCTCAGCCATTCAGCAAAGGACTCCTCCAGCTGCTCTGATAGCAGGCTCTGATATAGGGGTGGGAAGCTGTCACGTGTACCTCTTCTCCAGCCAAACAGAAGAAGAGGGAGGGGCACAGCTGAGATGCTTGTCATGCAAAGTTCACATTTGCCTCTTCACAGGGGTGCCCCCCAAACCCTAGTCAGTTTGGGGTATCGCCCATTTGCATAGCTCTCACAGGAGCCCCAGGTTCAGCGCTCAAAGCATTTCCAGGTGGGGCTGGGAATGAACTGTCTCTGAAACCCTGGAGAGCCCCTGCCAGTCAGTGTAGGTAACATTAAGCTAGATGGAGAAGTGGTCTGGCTTTGTGTAAGGCAGCTTCCTGTGCTCCTGTTTAAAACAGCCTTTAAATCTGAACTATAAGGACTTTCTGCTTGGTGTACATAAAGTCTCAGGTTCAATCCCTGACAACATCTCCAAATAGAACTGGGAATGATCCCTGCCTGAAACTGCAGAGAGTCACTGCCAGTCAGTGTCGACAGTGCTGAACTAGATGTCATAACAACAGCAAGTGGACATTTTCACCTCTGCTCTTTAAAAGCAGGAAGAAAAACTGAACCTGGTACCTTCTGCATTCAGTCCAGATGCTCTACCACTGAACATATCAAACAAATTAGGTAGATTTCCACTAAATTAACCCCCCCTTTACCTAATACATTTAAGTGAAGATTGAACCTGGAACCTTTTGTATGCAAAAGCTATTCTGCACCACTGAGCTACAGTACTTAGAAAATAAAATAAGATTTTAGTCCTCATGTTTCTGAACCAAAGGCTGAATTGAATAGGAACATACCGGTAGGAAGCCACGTGATACCGATTCAGAATATTGGTCCATTTAACTCAGTATTGTCTGCACTGAATGGTAATGGCTTGGGGTGGGGGTGGGGTTAAACCAGGGAGGGTTCTTCCAGACCTACCTGGGAGAGGTCTACAGGTAAGAGTTAAACCTGGGGCTTCTGCATCCACAGCTCAACAGCTGAACAGACTGGGGGTTTGGCTCAGTACGAAGACTCTTCCTTATCTGCTCATCTCTCAGTAGATCACAATCTAACTTCCGCCCCTCCCCTTCTTCTGGATGGTGCTTGCAGCTTCACACACAGCAGCTGCTGGTGACTGTTTTGAATCCTGGCTAAACCTGTCCTGGGACCATGTTTTTCTAGCTTATCTTTAACAAAACGAACAATCACCCTCTTGGTGTTTATATCAAGGGAAGGCAGGCTATTGTAGGGTGAATGAATAGAGGGATCGTTAATTTGCTTTCAGCAAAAAGCCTTACTATTCTGTATATATACACACCAACCCCTCTCTTGAATGCCTTGTTATTACCGCATTATGATGGATATCAATTTCAACGCTGCAAAAAATAAAAAATAAAAATTAAGCTACAGGAGGGGCCGTTCCTAAAACTGCATTCCTTAATGCTGCCACCTGCTGGAGAAAGCCCTGCTTTTCAAATTGCATCCACTTCTGCTCCTACCTGTTTGGAAAAGGAAAGAGTAGGCAATCAGAACCTCAAGGTTCAGGAGAGCCTTGGCCGGGTTTATCCCCTTGCCACAGCTCCATGAGGATGGGAGAGCAGGGCCCAAAATCATCCAGCCGAGTTGATATAGCTTTGCAGCGAATAGAGCGAGTTCCACGTCAATAAGTCCCTGGTTCGAATCTTGCTGCGTCTGCTCGCCTCGTCTTTAAAAGGATATTGCAGAGCTGGAAAATGTTCAGAGAAGGGCAAAAAAATGATCAAGGGGGTGGAGGGGACTCCCCTATGAGGAAAGGAAGCAGAATTTGGGACTTTTTAGTTTAGAGCAAAGGCGAGTAAAAGGTAACATGACAGAAGTGTATAAAATTCTGCGTGGTGTGGGAAAAGTGAATAGAGAAAAGGTTTTCCCCACTCTCTGATAACACTAGAACTGGTGGAGATTCAATGCAGAGGAATGCTGGAAGTTTCAAGACAGGTTTTTTTTAAAAGCCCTCCACACAGCATAGAGTTAAACTATGACACTCGCTTCCCCCAGGAGGCAGTAATGGCCACCAACCTGGATGGCCACCAAGCTAGATGATGCCTATCGCTGGCTACTAGCCACAGAGTCTTTGTTCTGCCTCCCCAGCCAGGGGCAGCAATGCTTCTGAATACCACCTGCTGGGAACTGCAGGAGAGGTGAGGGCTCTTGTGCTTGTGCCCTGCTTGTGGACTTCCCTTTGGGGCATCTGGCTGGTAACTGTGAGAAGAGGATGCTGGATGAGATCGGTGCCCTTTTGATTCAGTCAAGCTGCAGGGCTCTTTGTTACTCCCTTGCGTCCTAGGCTGTCATGTTGATCTTCGCCACTGTTGTAGTGGATGCAGCATCCAGAGGAGATGCAGCCACAGGGATCTCTTCTTCTTCTTCTTTGCAGCCATCTGAGAATGAAGAAATGGGCAACCCCTCGGAGGTGGGGTGGTGACGGCGAGGTTGGGCCTTGGAGAAACTGGAGAGTTCCAAGGAATCAGAAGCCACCGTCAGCTTGCTGGTCACATCCCAGACTTCTACCAAGGGGGAGCAGATGGCACTGCCCATCATGAGGTCCTAGGGGGTTGTAAAGTGAGCGAGCAGCTTTGCCTAGGGGGATGACTCAAGTCCCCAGTGCTCCCTTTGCAGTTATATGGGTCCAGGCAAGAGAAGCTCGTGCAATTTTATGCTGCGTCAACAGAGGTATAGAGTCCTAAGCAAGGGAAGTGATAGTACCATCCTGTTCTGCCTTGGTCAGACTCCGCTTGGAGTTCTGTGTCCAGTTCTGGGCACCTCAGTTTATGAAGGAGATTGACAAGCTGGAATGTGTGCAAAGGAGAGTGACCAAGATGTGAAAGGGTCTGGAAACCAAGCCTTATGAGGAACAGTTGATGGTGTTTGGTATGTTTATCCTAGAAAAGAGGAGACAGAGAGGAGATAGGATAGCCACCTTCAAATATATAAAGGGCTGTTGCATGGAAGATGGAACAAGCTTGTTTTCTCATCCTCTGGAGGGTGGGACCTGAACCAATAGCTTCAAGTTAGGAGAAAGTAGATTCCAACCAAACATCAGGAAGAACTTTCTGGTAGTAAGAGCCGTTTGATGATGGAACAGTCTCCCTCAGGAGATGGTGGGCTCTCCTTCACTGGAGGTTTTGAAACAGAGGCTGGGTGGCCATCTGTCAGGAATTCTTTAGCTGTGATTCTTGCCTTGCACAAAGTTGGACTAGAGGACCCTTGGGGGTCCCTTCAAACTCTACAATTCTAATTCTATGACTTCAAGGTCTCCTTCCAGGCCTGGAAAGGTTGTGCGAATGCACACCAACCCACATGACTGTGTGATGATTCCAGACCAGGCATTGGTGTCAAAGGCATGGGGGCACTTCTTCAAAGCCCCCCACCCGTGTCATTATTGATGTCCTCCTCTTCCTTCTCACCTGCCTCTTTTGCTCAAGACTCTCAGGTCACCTAGCAGCACAAATCTGCTTTGACACCACAGCCTGGCTCCTCTCCTGAGAGGAAGCAGGCACGCTCTGCCAAAACAGAGGAAGGTAGCAATTAGGAGCCGGGGTGCACAGATCAGAAACTGGTTACTTTCTCCTGGTGTGTTACTGTCCTTTTCCTGAAACCCAAGTAGGCAGGCTGATTAAACCCACAAGACAGAATTCCTCCCTCTGCTGAGGAGGTTCGCTGTGATGCTGGCAGAAAAGGGCTGCGCCACAGTGGTGAGCAACCTCCACTCACTGCCTCCACTCACTCTGGAAACCTGCAGAAACAGAGAGGGGGGGAGGGAGAGAGGGAGAGAGAGAGAGAGAGAGAGAGAGAGAGAGAGAGAGAGAGAGAGAGAGAGGTGTTTGTGAGAACAGAGGAAGTAGGAAGCTGCCTTATATCAAGTTGGACTGCTGGTCCACCTAGCTCAGTGTTGTCTACCCTGACTGGCAGAAGCAGCTTTCCAGGGTTTCAGGCAGGGGACATTCCCAGCCTTGCCTGGAGATGCTGGGAACTGAAGCTAGGATCTTCTGCATCCAAAGCTGATGCTCCAATACCGAGCTGCAGCCTTTCCTCTAAAAGAAGAAGAAAGATCCCAGTCACCATGGTTCTTAATAAATGTGCATGGGCAGAATTAAACAGGGACATGGAAAGCTGCTTTATGCTGAGTCAGACTCTTGGTCTGCCTAGCTCAGTATGCTCTACACCCTGGCAGTGGCTCTCTAGGGTTTCAGGCATTGTGGGGCTTGGCTTTGAGATTATTCCACCCTCCACCAAGAAGTCTTAAGCATTTAAGCTGCCCCTTCCACAGGTTGCTTCCGCAGCATCTTCTCCCTCCCTCTTACCTGGCTCTTTAGCACAGCATCCATTCAACACGCAGAAAAATAGGCGGTGGTGGCTGCTTCGTATACCTGCATCCCAGTTTGCATGGCTCAGAGGTAAGCCGATCGCTGATTTGCATTCCTGGCCTGGGTGATGCTATCTGATTTCCAAGCTATCAGCTTTCTTTGCAACATGAAATGCAGAGCCTACTCAAATTAGTTTCCCAGAACCAAGGAAACCCAAAAAAAGTGTGCTGAGGACTGAAGAAACAGTGGTAAAGTTAGGTAATTTGACCTGACTCTGGAGTTCATCGTCAATACAACAATAATAATTACTACTCACTTGTTACTCAAAGACCCTAAGGGAACTACTAAACATAAAACCATTGATAAAAATGCATTGATAAAATACTGTGCATGGTTCAGGTTGCCTTATCTCAAAAAGGCTATTGCAAAGTTGAAAAAAGTTCAGAAATGGGCAACTGAAATTATCAAGGAGATGGAATGACTCCCCTGTGAGGAAAGTGGAGAGAGGGAGGTTTTTCTGCCCCTTTCGTAACACTAGAACTTGTGGATATCTAATGAAGCAGAATGTTGGGAGATTCAGGACAAATAAGAGAAAGTACTTCTTTACGCAGTGCAAAGTCCAACTATGGAACTTGCTTCCACAGGAGGCAGTGATGACCACACACTTGATTATGTGGAATATGTCAGTCAAATCCAACATTCTAAGAGAGGACTAACTGCCTCTATGTGACAGTCAGTTTGGTCCTTTGGTCAGTTAGGCTGCTGCTGATAGAAGTGTTAGGTAGTAAATACTGTGATGGAGTCTTTTTAGGACTCACCAATATCTAATATAGTTTATATATTTTGTAACCTAAGTACTGTATGTACTCAATGAATCTGACAGTAAACTAGTTTATTTCGTTATTCAGATTCATGTGTCTTTTTCTTTTAAGAGGGACAAAAGGGATTAACAACCAAGAAGGCAGGAAGGTAGAAGACATAATTATTAAAAAGGACTCAAACGAGTCAGCAATCCGCTTGCTGCTGTGTAAATTTAAATAAAGAAACGTTTAACCCTGCTATATTACATATAAACTTTCATAAGAGTAATGGCTGTGAAAAAGGACTGGACATATTCACGGAGGAGAAGGATGTCAACAGCTAGTAGCCATGGTGGGGATTGAACCTGGGACCTTCTGAATGCAACACAATTTTTCTCCACTGAGCTATGGCCATTCCCCAGCAGTTTTACAGGGGGTCCCCCTCTCTCTAGATTATCACGCATGCTTCAAATTGTGGTGTGTTGGCCCTTGTTGACTTTGGTGCCACCCCACCCTTCCTGTTTATTCTGTTGGGTACCCCCTCCCCCAAGTCCAGTCCTGATGGCATCAAAGCAGCTTTCCCACAGTACTGACCCAGGACATGCACTAAAGATTGTGACAGATGGGGAGCTGTCCAGAGTGCTGGAAGACAGCACAGCCCCCCTCCCAAATCCATCCATATCCATCCCAGACCCTTCATGGCACTGAGGGCATTGCTCTTTGCTCAAAGGCATTTGGGTCAGGACTGGAAGAGAATTTTTTTGGGGTGGGGGGAGGAGACGATGCGGGGCAGAATGGACTTTCGCCTTAGTGCTCTTCTTGCACAAGACCTGTCCTGGTGGCAAATGCCAGGATATTCCTATGCTTGTTTAGTTGAGGGTCAGCAATTTCTTTGTGTGGGAGATAAAGCGAAGTGCTTTTTCATGTGGTGCTGTCAGGTGGCAGTAAGCAACTCCCATGACCGGTTGCCAGGAACGTACGAGACAAGGAAAAGTTATTACCATCTGCTTTTTATTCAATAATTACAGAGAGAGGCTTGGAACATAGACTCTTGGGATAATGGCATTGTCCCGAATGTCTCTCCACTCCTCTTTTCTTCCACTTCCTCATTCGTCATTGTCATCATCTCCCCTACAGGTTACTCTGAGATCCCTCTGCTTCTGAGCACTTTGCTCTCCTACTTTCAAGGCTCGCCAGGTTCTGGAAGGGGGGTGGGTCTGGAATGCTTTCTAAAGACACTGTGTCCGTCAGCTGTCACCCTCCTGGTGCTTCCTCTTCCTCCTCCCCTCTCATTATTTCCCTGCTTTCCCCCTTTTCTGCCTCTGAGCTGTGACTTCCCTCAAACCCCTGTTGTAATTCTGAACTGTCTTCTTCTCTAGAAGGCTCAGGCTGGGGAGGCGGTTTCCACCATTCCTCCTCTGCCACGTCCCTAACAGGTGCAGAGTTAAAACTGTGGAACTCCCATCCTCAGGAGGTGGTGATGGCCACCAATCAGATGGCTTTGAAAGAGGATTGGGCAAATCCATGGAGGAGGAGAGGGTTATCAATGGATATGACCTTGGAGAGCTGTGATGGGTGTGTGTGTGTGTGTGCGTGTGCGTGTGTGTGCATGTGTGGCCTTTTGTGTGTGTGTGTGTGTGTGTGTGTTTTGTTCTGTTTTTTCTTTCTTTTACGGGATGGCATGCAATTTCGTTGCACTTGTATAGCGTTGTGCTTGTCCTTGTGCAGTGACAATAAATAAATTATCTATTATCTATCTATTATCTATTATCTATATCCATGGGAACGAGTTTCCATAGTTTGTGTGACATGAAGACGTCTTTCCTTATATCTGACCTTGATCCTCCAACATTCAACTTTATTGGATGTCCATGACTTCTGGTAATGATGAGAGTGGGAGAAGAATCTGATAGCAGTTGATAACTCTTTCCTCCATGTGAGATTGGTGATGGGGATGCCATTTTTCACTGTTAGCCATGGTGGCTGAAAGCTCAAAATGTTGATGGAGCTAGAGCCTGTCCAAGGCAATTACTTCTTGCTTTGCCCCCATCCTCCTCCTCCCTGCTGAGTGAAGAAAGGTGGTTTTATTTCAGGTTAGGTTTTACATTCTGAGTGTAGTATTTCTTTGGGAGGTTGTCAAATGCCCCTGCCGTTTTGAAGAGCTTCCTCAGTAGAGTTTACTTAGGGCTTTCTCAATATTTGTTTTTGATGACAGAATTTGCACACAGCTTAAAGGTGAAACTGCTTGGGGGGGGGGGGAGGACCTTTGCTCCAGCTGGTTTGATAGCAGGTCCAGTGAGATGAAAGAAGAAACACTAAAAACATTATCATTAATAATATTACATTAATATTTTTATTCATTTCAATGGGGCTGCTTTGGGGAGGGCTTGGGATACAATCCTGCGTATATATATATATATCCTCTATAATAATCTCCCTGTGTCCCTGCATCCGCCGTCCGTGTGTCAGTGGAAATCGCAACTGCGCATGCGCTCCACTGACACACGGATTGGAGTGCAGAGAGGAGGAGGAGCCTGAGGTTGGAGTGCAGCGCGAGCGAAGCGGTTGCGCTTCGCGAGCTTCCGAACCTCTCCGCTTCAGCCGCAATGGCGGCCGCTCCCCGCGCGCTGCTGCTTCTCCCCCTCCCTTCTTTCTCCCCGCCTCAGCCGCCCGTGGCGGCGGGGAGGGCGGCCATCGCCGGGGCTGCCGGCGGGGCAGCGGCAACAGGCGGCTCCGCCATGGTGGTGGCTTGGCCGCCTGAGGCGGGGAGAAGGAAGTGCCTCGGGTCCCTGTCGCCGCCGCTAGCGCCCATTATTAATGGGCTTAATTCAACTAGTATATATATAAATCTTTAATACGGTCAAGGACCAGCAAACCTGTGTATATATGGTCTGCATGCTAATAATGTTTAAATTAGCAAATTATATATATGGTTAATATATACACACATAAATACTACATATATTATACACAGGCATATATATTCAAATAGAATACATTAGATCTCTCTCTTTCTCTCTGTTTCACCAGTGCTTTTCGTCTAGGAAAAAGGCACCACTACTGTGTACCCTTGAGTACTCCCAGAAAAAGCATTATTTCTCATGTGTTTCATTTACTTATTGATTGATTTTATATCCCTTCCTCTCCAATGAGCCCAACAATGGCGAACAGATAGGAAATTTAAACCCAAAGCAAAAACCTTCTAAAACTATTACAATTAAAAGCATCTGAAAGCAGTTACACTCTTCTCTGTCTCTCACTTACACAGAGTATGCAGAGATGCACACACATGTGCATGTTAATAATGCCTTAAATATCACACATATTTACTTAAAATGTCTCTGCGTGTTTATCAACACATCGTTTCATTTATTCCTTTGTTACATTTACATCCCATTTTTCCTCCAGAGAGCTCAAGGTGCCTTATGTGGACCTCCTCCTCTCCATTGCGCACCCCAGGACCACCCTGTGAAGTAGGTCAGACTGAGAGGCAGCTACTGCGCCCCAAGGCCACCCCATAAGTTTCATGGGTCAAATGTGTGTAGGACCTTATAACACTTCTAGGCAATCGAAACCAGAATGGATACATTTTATGAACCTCCTTCCATTGTCTGCCCAGCAGGAGGGCGCTCAATCCATCCTGCAAATAAAATAATGGTATTTCATTGGAGCATGCATTTAATAGTTGATTTCTCAGAAGAGAGAGGCTTGGAGTTTGGGGGGGGGTTATGTCGTGGTTGTGCAGGGTCAGGGTCATCGTCCTGACTTTAGCTCGAGGCTGTGCTGGGGACTTGGCAGTACTTCCGGGGTGTCACACCCCCCGCCCCGACTTTAAAAACTCTAAGCACTGTACTACACTGTTTATATATTTTAACCTTACACACACGCACGCTTTATTATATTATATATTGTATTTACACACATGCACACGAAAGCAATCCACGTGCTTGCTCAGTAACTCCCTAAGCAGCAGCCAATGAAACTGGCTTAACACGTGTCCTTAGCGGTTGCTAGGGTGGAAACTCCGCCCAAACAAAGATGGCGCCGGGGCTTACGGGAAAGGGAAGGGGTCCGTGCGGGGGCTGCTGGGAGTTGTAGTCCCCGCCGCAGTGCTTGCGAAGGTGGGCGGCCGGACTTGCATCAGTAGCACGGGGCATTACCGGCCCTTTTGCCGGCGCGGCGTCCACCATGCAGCGGCTGCTGAGCCTTCGACTCCGCCTGCTTTTGCCGCCGCCGGGGCTTCTCCTGCTGCTGGGGGCCGCCTTGGGGCCGCCTGGATCGGCGGGGCTGGAGCCCATCAGCACCACCATCGCCATCGGGGCGGCCTCGGCGCTGACCGGTTACCTCTCCTCGCCCCGCTTCTACTGCGCCTTCGTGGAGTGCTGCCCCGGCGAGGAGGAGCGGCCCAACAGCACCGGTACCCGCAGGCAGGGAGGGTGGCTGGTTGGCCCCATGGAGGGACAAAAGCGGGATGTAGCAGCCCTAGCCCCACCATAGAAAGGCAAGGAAAGAGGTAAAAAAATAAGGCAGGGCTGCCCCCCTAGAGGGCCACCCGCCCGGCATTTGGAAGTTGGGGAGGGGAGAGAGAGAGAGAGTAGTAGTTTTGGCCCCATAGAGTTGTTCAATTTGGTTGTGCTGTGTATTTAAGGAAAGAAGTTGCCTGAGAGTCAGACTCTTGGTCCATCTAGCACAGTATTATCTACACTGAGTGGCAGCAGCACTCCTGGATTTCTGATGGACATTCCCAGCTGTAGCTGGATAATGCCCAAGGTTTATTTATTTATTTATTGCACCCCACCTTTTTCTCCAAAGAGCTCAAGATGGCTCTTTCTTGAGTTCTCCCTTCCTAATTCAGTCCTCACAACAACCCTGTAAGGTAGGTCACACTGAGAAGTTGTGACTTGCCCAAGGTCACCCGGTGAGTTTCAAGGCCAAGTGGGAATTTGATCACTGGTCTCCCAGGTCCCAAGTCCGGCACTCTAATTCCTGGACCCACACTGAGGGTTGCAAGAGTGCCTCTCTGAAATCAACACTCTCCACCTTTGCCTCTCTGCAGCACTCCGGCTGAATCTGGACAATAAGCTTTTCGGACAGCACCTGGCGAAGGATGTGATTCTGAAGGCAGTGACCGGCTTCGTCAACAACCCAAACCCTAAGAAGCCCCTGGCGCTCTCCCTGCATGGTTGGGCGGGGACGGGCAAAAATTTTGTCAGCCAGATTGTTGCCGAAAACATCCACAAGGCCGGGCTGAAGAGCAAATTTGTCCACCTTTTCCTTTCGACACTGCATTTCCCCCATGACCACCATATTGCACTGTATAAGGTGAGGGTGTAATTGGTTGAATGTTTTTGCAAGGCTTTATGTTGCTGATTCTAGACTTATTTTGTCCCCATTTTACAGAGTGGGCCAAGTGAGGCAGCCCTTATTCTCAGCTGGAGCTGATGGGAGCTGTAGTTGAAAGCATTTGGCTATCATTGGGTTAGTGAAGGCTGTATTACAGTATAGTCAAGAGTACTGATATATCTGAATAATAAAACTCAGTGGTGAAGCACATGCTTCCTCCACTCCAAATACCACCTGCTGGGAATCTCAAGGACAGAGAGCTGCTATTGTGCTCAGACCTTGCTGGTGCACCTCCCACAGGCATCTGGTGGGAACAGGATGCTGGATTAGGTGGGCCACTGGCCTCATCCTGCAGACTCCATTTATATTCTTAAGTTTTTTGCATGCAGAAGGTCCCAGGTTCAACCCCCAGTATCTCCCTTGCCTGAAAGCCTAGATAACCACTACCAGTTAGTGTTGACAATACTGGGCAGTATTGACACTATTGAATTCAGCTCTTTAATCAGAACTGTGAGGACTAGAATTTTACTTTATGTTAAGGGGGAGGGCTGTAGCTCGCTGGTATGCATGCACGCTGCTTTGCATGCAGAAGGTCCCGGGTTCAATCCCCAATAGCATCTTCAGGTCTAGAAATGTCTGAAACCCTGGAAAGCCCCTGCCAGTCAGTGTTGACAGTACTGAGCTAGATGGACCAAGGGTCTGCTTCCTGTCTTCCTTTTCCAGGGTCCCTATTCCCCCAACTAATTGGAAGCCTTTTTCCTGACTTTTTCCTGATCATTCTTTAAAGCTTTTTGCATCCGTGAGCGCTAGAAACTTAAAAGTTACTCTAAATGAAACAGAGGTTCTCAGGAACACTGGGTTGTACGTGGCATGCTAAACAGTAAGCTTGTGGGGAACCCTAGCTTGCAGAGGGAAACTGAGGTCTCTGGGATTTGCGCCAGATAGAGACTTTGTTCTTCATTTGGAAATGCTTTCAGTATTCTAGAAGGGCAGGAGAAGGACCACCCAGAAAAAGAAAACTTTGGATTTTTTGGATCCTATTGCTATGGCCTTTTGAGCACTCTCGAAAACCAGTAGTGGTCATTTGCCTTCCAGTAAAAGGAGTTAATATAGGAGAAGAATGGAAAGTGAAAGCTGAGATTTTGTGGAGCTGCTTCCTTTTTTAGGAATGGAAGGAGCTGCCTTATACGACTGTGGTTAAGAAGTCCCCGTGTCTGAGAAATTGGTTAGTTGCCTACCCTGGATGGGGTTGCACTCTCCCCCGAAGAAGAAAGTTCTCAGTTTGGGGGTGCTTCTGCATCCGGTTCTGTCACTGGAGGCTCAGCCAACTTCAGTGGACAGTTCAACAGCTACGGCCATCCCTGGACCAGGAAAGCCTTGCCACAGGAGTTCATGGGTTGGTTGCTTCAAGACCGAATTACATCAATTTGCCCCGTGTGGAGCTTCCCTCACACATGATCCAGAAGCTTCAGTTAGTTCAGGATGCTGCAGCGCAATTGCTGACAGGAGTGAGGCCTCATCAGCATTATAACACATGTGCTCAGAGATCTGCACTGGTCGCTCATTTGCTACTGGGCCATGTTCAAAGTGTTACAATTTGGGATCACCTTATCTACATCATCACCTTACCCCACATGTGCCTACTTGACTGCTTTGATCAGCCGAATTGGCACTACTACGGGTGTCATGTAATACCCATTCCACATTTTAAATTACTTGATCATTTAGTGGGGCAGCACCTGCCCTTTGGAACTCCCTGCCTCTTGATATCAGGCAGGCACCTTCACTATACTCTTTTCAGTGTCTCCTAAAAACATTCCTGTTCACCCAAACCTGCTCACATGCTTAGAAAGTTGATGTGGATTTTAATGTTAGTTAACTTATTGTGTATCATAATGTATTGCATTTAAAGGGTGGTTTTACCCTCTGCCAGGCTCGGGCCAGCAATAGCCCTCCTCCTGAACACAGTTTGGAATGAGGGTAATTTACACCAGTTTACATTAAGCTGGCATAAGTTCCACCACTCTCTTAGACTCAAGGATCACTCTGTCTGACTGTTGCTTTGTTTCATTGGTCAATTACTCAAGTAGGGTGTCAGGGTTTTTTTAATGTTAAAATCAGAGCTTCCTCCATAATTGGGTTGATGCTGAAGAACTGTAAGATCAACCTTTTATCCTCCTTACTGCTTTGTTCCAGGAGCAATTGCAGAAGTGGATCCGGGGTAACGTCAGTGCCTGCGCCAAGTCGGTATTCATATTTGATGAAATGGACAAGCTTCACCCAGGACTCATAGATGCCATCAAGCCTTTCCTTGACTACTATGAGCAGATTGATGGTGTCTCCTACAGGAGGGCAATCTTCATTTTTCTCAGGTTGGGAATCTCTTCATTTGATGGTTTCCATTTGAAATTAGACGAGTCCTGCTGAATCAGGTCATCAGAGGCCCATCTAGTCTTTTAAATTGATTAAACCAGATTCCCCTCTTGTGGTTTCCAGCAGCTGGCATTCAGAGGCACTCTGCCTCTGACAGTGGAGGCAGAGCATAGCCATCAATAGCATTACCTTCTCCTAATCCTGTTTCAAAGCTGTCCAAGTTGGTGGCCATCACTACCCCCTGTGGAAGTGAGTTCCCTGGGTTTGATTATGTGCTGCATGAAGAAGGACTTCCTTTTATCTGTCCTGAATCTCCTGACATTCAGCTTCATGGGTGTAGGGATTATAGCTGGATTGGCGCTGGCAAGCCACGTCGATCCTGCCAAGGCTAGAAATACAGCTCTGGCAAGCCACGCTGTCATTGTAACGTCAGGATGATAGACACGAGTTAGCAGCATAACAAGAACAAAGGAGTGGTGGAAAAGTACTGGAAAGTCACAAGATGAGCAGGGAGGGGTGCATGAGGGGAGCATGTGATGGGAGCATGCAGGATGAGCACGTACGCAATGGAGATGTCATGCGGGGAAGTTTTGGGGTGTCACTGTTTGTGAGCATTTCCTTACATGGTGCTATGTACCACCATTTGGTTGAATGTTTCCTTATTTGGTTCCTTAAGCTGCACCTGTGGGGCTAATCATTAACTGAGGTGTGAGAATGTCAATAAAAGGGGGTGTGGCTCGAGGTGGCCTTCCCGATCATCCATCCTGTCGTCACGTGCAACACATGGGATGTCCACAAGATTGAATGTCAGGAGAAAGGGAGAAAAGCTGTTTTATATCCTCTTTCTCTGTGCCAGGCACAATTTTATAAACTTCTGTCATGTTTCCTCTTACTGACCTTTTCGCTAAACTAGAACATCTCAAATGCACCCGTCATATAGGGGAATCGCTCCATCTCCTTTTGGCTGACCTTTTCTGAAGCTTTTCCAGTATCCTTTTTGAAGCAAGGCAACCAGAACTGTTCGCGCTACTCCACGCAGGGTCACACCATCAATTAATTTAGTGGCTTTACGATACCGGTGGTTTTATTTTCAAACCCTTTCCTAATGATTTCTAGCATTTCCCCTCTTCACCACTTTTTCATACATTCCTCAAGCAGGGGTGGGGGGCTCACCACATACCAGAATTCTACATGTCTAGATAGGCTTTGCTGAATTATTATTATTTTTTTTAAAATGTTTTTAGCATGCACCAAAAGCATCTGACTGATGTCAATAGGCAGGGAGTTCCAAAGTTTAAGTAAGATTGGTTTCTTACAAAATCAGGATGCGTATTGCTGGTTCTATTATGAAGCATATGGATTCCTAACATGTCTCCCACCCACCCCTTTGGCTTTTCTGATAGTAACGCTGGGGGAGACCTCATCACCAGAGTGACCTTAGACTTCTGGCGCAATGGGCGGGACAGGGAGGAGATCCAGCTGAAGGACCTGGAGCCTGTGTTATCCGTGGGCGTCTTCAACAACAAGAACAGTGAGTTTCGTTGGCTGTTCTTTGCCCTTCCCCTTCCTCGTCAAGCAAGAGATTTTTTAATTCTTCCTAACTCAAAGTTCTGTCTCCCGTCTGTGGCCCTTTGGACTGTTGTCGGACTCCAAATCCCATCAGCCCCTGCAACCAGCATGGGAAGTGGTCAGGCACTATTAGAGTTGAAGTCCAACAACAAATGGAGGGCACCGCAGTGGCTGCCCTTGCCTAGAGAGCCACTGGCAGTCATTGTAGGCAATCCTGAGCTAGATATATTCTTTAGAATTTATATACTTCTCAGTTTAAAAAACAAATAAGCAGTCAGCCATTAGCCAACCAGATTATACTGAGAAGCAAAGTGGCTAGTAAGCCTGATCTTTATTAAACTGTTGCAACAGGGTCCCCACTCACCACACGCAGGAGGGAGGAGAACCTTGAACAATGGTGCACAAGCCCTTATATAGACTTTTGAAATTGCCCACCCTGTAGCCCAGCCCCCCCCAAAAAACATGCATACATCACAGAAGGAGGTGGTCTATAGCAGAAATCCTTTCTGCCAGGATGCCTGATAATGGTCACTGATTGCATTACCTGGGCAGTCTGGCCATTCTTTTGTGATGGTTAATAGTTTAGTTCCTGAGTCCCATGTCACAGGCTCACCCTGTTCATACACAAATAGGCCCTTAAGACAGGATTTGCAAGCAAAAGACAATGGGAAGGCTTTCCCATTTCCTTCCTCCTTGCAGAGAAATATTTGAGGTCAATTTGGGAGAGTAAAAATGGCTTCAGAATTGCTCTTCTGTACAATTTCAGACACATGATTTATATACTTATGTATGTGTTTGCCTTGTACATTTATGAACATTTAATTTATATTTGAGACCGTAGAATTTTTAGAACAATATATAGAGTTGGAAGGGACTCAGAGGGTCCTCTAGTGCAGTGTTTCCCAACCTTGTGCCTCCAGATGTTTTGGGACTACAATTCCCATCATCCCTGACCACTGGTCTTGCTAGCGAGGGATGATGGGAGTTGTAGTCCCAAAACATCTGGAGGCACAAGGTTGGGAAACACTGCTCTAGTGCAACCCCCCTGCAAGGCAGGACTCACAGCTCAGTTACCACAATATGCAGTCAGAGGCAACAATATCTCCCAGTTCCCAAATCCACTCACCTTCTCAATTTTGCCCTTCCCCAGGCGGCCTCTGGCACAGCAGTCTTATCGACCGGAACCTCATTGATTACTTCGTGCCATTCCTTCCCCTGGAGTACAAGCATGTGAAAATGTGTATCCGGGCAGAGATAGTCTCCCGTGGCAACCCTGTTGACGAGTCAGTGGTCCAGAAGGTGGCCGATGAGATGACTTTCTTCCCAAAGGACGAACGGATCTACTCCAACAAGGGGTGCAAGACTGTACAGACCAAGTTGGACTTGGTGGATATTTGATTTTTTTTTTTTTTAAATGCCATTAAACCAGAAAGAGGAGGGTAGTGAAGGGTTTCTTAAATCTATTCCTCTCTTTCTCCAAAGCACTTTTAAAACTTTTTTTTAAAAAATGAAAGAAAAACTCTGGGTATGCACTTGTTAAAATATTGTGTGGGGCTCTTAGGAGCTGTTGGCTTTTTGTGGTCACACCTTAGGCATTTCCTCTCGCAATGTGCCATCAAGAAAACAGGTACCACTTTTGGCTTTATGTAGAAATCACAAGTGTAAGACCAGGATGGCAGACTGGTGGACCACCAGATATTGATGGAGTACACCAGGTGTAGGGAACCTTTGGCCCTCCAGGTGTTGCTGAACTACAACTCCCATCATCCCTTGCCACTGGCCCTGCTTGTTGGGCGCTGATGGGAGTTGTAGTTCAGCAACAACTAGAGGGCTGAAAGTTCGTCACACCTGGGTTGTAGCTCCCTGACTGTTCACCATGGTGGCTGCTTCAAGCCTCAGTAACAATTGGAGACCCACAGGTTGCCCACCCGTGATGTAAGACAAGCCCACAATTATGGACCATAAAGCATTAGCGTTCAACAGCTGGGATTTGCTAGGAGTGACTTTTCCTCTCCTCTCTGCATTCCTCTAGACTATGACACTCGGTCTGAAATGAAGGATGGCTAATGCTGTTGTGGCATCCGTACCTGCTCCCAGGTGTCATTTTGGGAATTTCAGCTCATGGGGTCATTGGGAAGCAGAGTGCTTTTCTCCATCTGTTGGCCAAAGCATTGCAAATTGTGCAAGGGCATCTTCCTAGGGAAGCTTGAAGTTATTCAGTGTGCAGGTAACCAATGGCATGACTAGCTCTCCCTATGGATGGAAGAAAAGGTGGGGTCCTCTCTGTATATGGGACTCTAAAGCTGATCCACCTTCTGCCGTAACGATGCAGTTAGGTGTCAGGTTGAGCTCAGGGAAACCGGCTATAATAGGCCATGAATTTGTATGTCTTTGCCCCTTAAATCTCGACAGTCATCCTTCCAGGAACAAACCACTGTCCCTAAAGGGGGGGGGGAGGGTCGTGTGTGTGTGTGTAATTTTCCTGTTGATGGGCTGGAACATTACACTAGAGTTTTTGATGAGGTTTGCAGCTTTGGTATAAGTCTGAAAGAGGATTCAACTTTGGGTTTACTGTTACACATAGCCTGGTTGGTTTGTTCTTCCCCAAACCGGTATGCCTTCCCGCCTGATGATGTTGGATTCCCAGTTCCAATCAGCACACCCACACCCCAGCAAGTGTGGCCAGCAGTCAGGGATGATGGGAGTTGTAGTCCCCAGCTATAACTTCTGGAGGACACCAGGGTCAGGCAGCCTGGTTTAAATCAAGGAGGACTACAACCCTTCCTCTCCAAATAATGCATCTTACTCATCCTACCTGTATATATTTTTAATGGAAATTAAGGAACATATTTTTTTAAGTATCTTTATCCCTCTATCCTTCAAATGGTGATAATTTTTTTATTAAAGCTACAGAGGTTTGGGGATGGTGGAGAGAACTGGGTCAATTAACTACCCGCCACCGCAGCAATAAATATGTTTAGCACTATTTGCCAACCTGGGAACCTCTACATGCTTGGCTAGGGGTGATGGAAGTTGTGGTCCAAAACATTTGGAGGGCCACAGGATAGTGAAGGCTATTGTAAGGCTTAATTAAGCAGCATTTATTTAAAGGAATGAGAACATGAATGTGTGAAATGCAATTGGGATGTGTGTGCGCGCACAGCAAACTGATAAATAACTCCAGATGCATCTGAACAGACAGGGTTCTCTGCAACTTCCTGTTTGATAAGAGTTTTAGGAAAAGTAGACCCGTTGAAATGAACTATGATTCAAGTTGGTCCTTTTCATTTCAATGGGTCCGTTCTTGAGTGTGACTGATATCGGCTATAACCCTGTGTGTTGCTGTAGAGAGAATCCTGTTTAAGCGGGAGCTGCCAACTGAGCTCTTTCTGGGTGTAGCGGTACAATAAAAGGCCACTGAGCATTGGGGCAAATCGTTTAGGTTCCTGCTGCGGTAAAAAAAGTTGCTGCAAGGGACTAGGCATGAAAGAGGTTGGTTGCATAGTCCCTATTCTCCTGTAGCCTGGACACCATCTCATCAGATATTTTGCCAAGAGACAGAGGTGTGCTGGCTGAGTGTGTACTCACTTTATCTCACCATGAGGTTATGATGTTCCTTCCCATTCTTCACGGGGTTGCCCCACAGCCCTGTGGTGAAACACAGTGACTTCTTCGCCACTTGGGAATGCAACAGCCAGAAAAATCACCAAAGGATAAATTGGCAGTCTCACAACACAAGTTCAGAGTGTGGGGAGGTTTGATCCTGTGTTTCCCCTTTTAAGAATCCAGAGGAACAGCTCATTTGTGGCTGAGAAAGGAGATCAGAATCAGTGGCTATGAAAAATTTGAAACTTTTAATTCATTTTAAAGATGGCCAGTGTGGGCTAAGTTTTGTAACTTCTATGGAGTGACTGTAGGTCAGTTGCTGCTATCTGTATTAAATCTTGGACAAAAGTACCATAAAACAGGTCTCTTGCCTTTCCTTATTTGCTTTGTGTTCAAAACTGCAGCAGTTCTGATACTCTGGATACAAGAGTAAGCTTCAACGGCCACAAGCTGCTGTAGTAAAAGGTTTTCATCTGTGCTCTCCTGTTGTCTTTCTGCCTCCTTAATCCTCCCTGTGGCTTTGTTCATTGTCCAGGGAGCCCGATTTGTCAAAAAAGCCAGTTTTCTAGGGGATGAGAAACTTTATTGAAAGTTCATTGAAAGACCAGGATCCTGTGACCAACCAGATAACCCCAACAGCAGCACTCCCCTGCCCCCCATTTGTAATACCCAGCAACTGGCATTCAGAGGCAAAATGTGCCTCCAACAATGAGCAGAGAATGCAGCCATATCTGGTCAAATTATGCTGGCAATGCCTTTCGCTTATTTGCAGGGCAGGGAAGGGGGTGTTGACTGTAAAAAGTATCCTACTGTACAATTAATCTCATTTACATTAACTTGCTCACCCACCACCAGCATTTTACAACACCCCCCCCAAAGGGAAAGTGGTCCATGGTCTGTGAAAAAGGTTACTTGCCCCTGTTTCAAACCAATATATGCAGGACAAAGAGACATGTGACCAATTCTTTTACAATTTTATTTAAAAAATCAGTTGCAGGAGGGAATAATCTTGTAGTTCTAAATAAAAAAATCACAAAGCTGCAGTCTTCTCCCAACAGCACCTAGTTGAATTTGCTCCATGTCTTTCGGCTGGTTCTGGGTTTGAGGCATACCAGTAAGAGCACAATCCTCTGTGTGCACTTAGAAGCAAGTCCCCCTGAGTTCGACAGGGCCTCCTCCCACCACAGAATATGCCTGCCTGATGCCTAAGTGATGTGTTGCACTTAAAATTGGTGTGAAGAAGCTGGTTGTGACAAACTCACATGTAGTTCACAGCAAGGAAGTTTCCCCATCTCCCCACCCTGCAAACACACTTTGTTCAGTTCTTCAATCCTACAGAGGCTTTTTTAAAAAATGGGAGTGGGAGTTGGGTAGAACGAAGGGACGGGGGACTTTCTTAACTAATCTAAGTTTGATTTCAAGAGGGCCAAAGTGCAGCTGACTTTATGTAGGCTTAATCCAATGCCTCTGTTGACACATCAAAATGTGTGGGGTTTTTTTTTACTTATGGTTGCTTAAAACAATAATTTGAACTTCTTGGCAGGTGAAGTATGTTACAGTGATACTGCCCTGCTACTCAATCTTGTTTCTACATTATAGCAGTTGCTGTGCAGCCATCACTGTGACAGCTGTTACCCCTGGGTTTGTCCTGCCAAGCCATAGTGAAAACTGTCCCTGTCCATGGTCTGGTGAGTTAATGTGCAAAAGTGAGCTATGAAGAAGCATTTCTTCACAAATGCCCAGACTTGACACAAAAATGCCCAGTTAAGGGCAGCTGTTAACACTGCTATATCAAACAGATTCCTCCAGGAGTATTTTCTTGGGATGTGTGCCAACAGCGGGACATGACCAAACTCAAGTGTTTGTGGCAACCTCTGTATTTTTCTCTCTTCCACTCCTTCCTGCCACCAATGTGAAATTAGGCCACAAGCTGACTGCCTGTGAGCTAGATGCTGCCAAGTGTTGAAATGAGGACCTCTTAACACAAAAATGCATAATCCAACAGCAGCACTTGTGCTCTTCGTAAGATGCACTCTCACCCTTTGACAAATGCCTTTTTAACAGATGCACTGGCTTTTCTTGAAGCTAGGCTGGAAAAGTAAGAAGATACACTGAGAGAGTTTTCAGAGGATAGTGCTGAGAACTTGGGAGTTGTGTTCAGTAAGATCGAGAAAAGCTGTTTTCCTTCTGCCCCACGTGAGCTTTGATTTATCAACTGCTCTTCTCCAGCACAAGATGGCTTTATTGGGATGAAAATCCAACATGGCTCCCCCCCCTCGAAATCAGCCCCTGAAAAGCTGTCACAACCCACAAAACAGCAGGAGTGGAAGTTGTCCCACATGTACTTTAAACCATCCTGGAAACCCCTGCCTGTTTTTGCCTCAGTGGTGCCAAGAGAAGTGGGAATTAAGGCAGGTAAAAAGAAAAAAACCCTCTCTTCCTGTTAGTGCCACCAGAGACTACTACATCCTCCTTTTGATAGAGTGCTGTTTTCAAAAAGCCTTTCTGAATTTGTCATATTTTATTTACATATAAATTAGTTTGAATATCAAAATCTTTCATAACCCCCTGCATTCTGAGATTTAAGGCAGTGGTTTTTAAGGTTTTGAGGGTCAGGGAATCTTTTGTGTCACACCTTGTACATTGCAAAGGATTCTGGGAGTGGCCTAGAGGGCCACCTCTGCTGACACAGGGCAGTGGGTAAGTTTGTTACACTCCTCACATGTATAAGGGTGCAAATATTCTGCTGCTGAAAGGAGATGGGGAAACCAGTCTGACCCCCAGAAGTATTCCCTCATTGAGGTTTTTCCACCCATACTGGCCAATTCATTGATGAACTGCCGCACCCCCCCAAACACTTTCAAAGAACAGAAAGCCACCCCTGCAAACAGTTTGAAAATACAATGTTACACAGTTCTCTCTGCTGCTATTACTGAAACCATTTAAGAAAGAGTTGGCTGTCATGGAAAGCTACACGTCTTTTCCTAAGCTGCCTCAAGAACATTCCTTCATTCCTTGTGAGAAGTCATAATTTTTAAGAAGATTGGGAGGTGGTTCCAGCATCAGAGATCTCATTAGAACTCAGTCACAGACACAGTCACTCTCTAGAATACTGGTCCATAAAGCAGATGTGGAAAGAATTCAGGTGGTTTTCACAGGACAGGCATCAGTAAAAGATGCTCTGGAGTGGACCAAACCACAACACAAGGCCACAAGACTGAGTAATTTGTAGGATCAGGTTCTTCATTCCTTCCACTCTGATAAAACTATTGAGCTGTCCCCTCTCATTACGTAAAATCTTTTTTAAAAGAAAAAAAAGATTCAGTTTCTCAAAGTTCTGTGATTGGGTTCATTTTCTTCAAAAATCAGGTAATCATAAATATATGCTTTACAGGTAGAAATCCAGCTTTGTACAAACAGTCTTGCATCCCTTATCAGAGTAGATCCGCTCTTCTTTTGGGAAGTAAGTCATCTCATCAGCGACCTGGGTCACAATGTCCTCATCCACCTCGTAGTCGCGGGATTCAAGCTCGACCCGAATGCACATTTTCACATGCTTGTACTCCAGAGGCAGGAAGGGTACAAAATAATCGATGAGGTGTTTGTCGATCAGGCTGCTGTGCCAAAAGCCACCTGCAAAGGAAGGTAGAGATCTTGTTTGGTATGGGGTGGGGAAATATTTTTCTCTCTTTCATATATTAATTTTCTTTTTGATTTTATCATTTTGTCCAGAATTGCTTAAGGTATAAATACAATAAAATAAAGCCCAATACATTACACTCCATGCCCCAAATACAATAATTTAAGCTTGGTGAGGGACTAAACACATAGTACAGGAAATTATGGCCAAAATAATAACATAATCAGGCCCATGGGCCACCTAGTCCAGCATCCTGTTCCCCCAGTGGCCAACCAGATGCCTCAATATAAAACCCTCAAGCAGTACCCAAGCACAAGAGCAGCCCTTTCCCCTCCTGTGGTTTCCAGCAAGTGCTATTCAGAGGCATTTTCTGCTTTCAATCATAGAGGCAGATCATAGCTAATGTAGCAAGTAGGCTAGCCCTCTCCTCTGTGAATTCGTTTAATCTCCTCTTAAAGCCATCCAGGTTGGTGGCCATCACTGCTTCCTGCAAGTTCCATAGTTTTAATTGTGCTGGACCATAAAAGGTTTGGTAAAAAGCCACACAATAACAATTTTGTGTCGCTAGAGGTTTCATTTGCCCTACTTGCTGAGCTGGGATGTTCTTCATGTGATCCATGGAGACTTTTTCAGTCAGGGGGGCCACATTCCCACTTGGGCAACCTTCCAGGGGCCACGTGCCAGTGGAGGGTAAGACCAGAGGTAAAAGTAGGCAGAGCCAGAGCGGAAGGAACAATGGAAAGGACTCTTTAACTTTCGTACATGCTAGTTTCACCAAACATAAGCCAGTTTCGCACACCCCAAGGTGCTGGTACCGCATACTCTTGAGTACCCCAGAAAAAAAGAACTGCACCCCCTGTCTTTCATCAAGGTAAGTAAGAGTCACTTTTCAATGAAAGATTCCTGGCAGCCAAAACTAGCTCAAGCTGGCCACAGGGTTAAGCTGGGTGCGGGGAAGCGAGCTTGGGAAGACTTCTGAGGGCCAGAGAGACGGGTCCCCAGGCCTAGAGTTTTCCACCCCTGTGTTAGGCAGCAGCACTGATTTATTTGCATGCTGCTAATTCATACAAGGTAACATGGCAGTGTACAACAGCATATACACAGCACCACCTTGTTTTATTTTTCACAAAAGTATGGTTTACAAATATTTCAATCAATAAAAAAGGACTGTAGGTTTAATATCCCCGATTACTCACTGTTCTTGTTATTGAAAACAGACAAAGTCAGGTCCAGGTCCCGTAAGCTCAGGTCCTCCCTCCTCTTTCCCCTCCTCCAGAAGTCCAGCGTCACCTCGGTGATCTTTTCAGCCCCTGCATTACTGAAGTGAGAAAGGAAGGCGTTTTTCAAAAAGTGCCAGCTTTTAAAACCTTCCTTGCAAAATTTGCACCAGTTGCCAGTTTGCTACGAGCCCAAGTTCAAAATACTAGTAAAGGTAAAGGTACCCCTGACCATTAGGTCCAGTCGCGGACGACTCTGGGGTTGTGCGCTCATCTCGCTCTATAGGCCAAGGGAGCTGGCATTTGTCTGCAGACAGCTTCCAGGTCATGTGGCCAGCATGACTAAGCCGCTTCTGGCGAACCAGAGCAGCGCACGGAAACGCTGTTTACCTTCCCGCCGGAGCGGTACCTATTTATCTACTTGCACTTTGACATGCTTTCGAACTGCTAGGTTAGCAGGAGCTGGGACCGAACAACGGGAGCTCACCCTGTCGCGGGGATTCGAACTGCCGACCTTCTGCTTGGCAAGCCCTGGGCTCAGTGGTTTAGACCACAGCGCCACCCACGTCCCTCAAGATACTAGAACTGATATGTAAATCCCTATACAGCTCAGGACCATGTTAACTAACAGCAGCCTGCTGGATCAGGACAATGGTCATCAAGTCCAGCATCTGCTCTCACAGTGGCCAACCAGATGCCTCCAACTGTAGAGGCAGAGCATAACTATCATGGCTGGTAAGTCATTGATAGCCCTCTCCTCCATAAAGCTGTCTAATTCTCTTTTAAAGCTATATAGATTGGTGGCCACCACTCAAGGTTACTTGAGAGAACACCTTATCCCTTACATGCCCTGAAGATCCCTGTGGTGAAGTGTCTCCTGCAAGTTCCAGAGATCTCAGAAGCCCCTTCTGTAGTAATTTGGAGCAGGGCCTTCTGTGTGGCTGCCCCAGTTTTGCAGATATGGCAGATGCCCACCATCTGCACTTTCTGGAAACAATTGAAGACATATTTGTTCTGACAAACTTTCCCAGCTGGATAAATGGATCTTTACTATGAGTGCCCAGTGCTTAAAGTTTTTTTGTTTTGTTTTAATTGTATTAGCTGCTTTTCTGTCTTTTAACTGTTTTTGATTACCTACTGTGTAAATTGCATTGAACTGGCCGTTTAGAAAGCAATTAGTAAATTAATGGTAGTAGAGCAAGAAGCTAAGCTGGAAGAAAATTCCCTGCCACCAGATGGTCAATAATTTAATGCCTTAGGCTATGGTAATTAAATCTTTCTTCAGGACATATCCCAAAGATGGAGACGAGAGCTTTAAGCACTAGCTCCTAAATTTAGAAGTACTTTTGCAACTTCACATCCAGGCTTGTTCCTAACCTGAGGAAGATGAAGATAGCTTTCCGATAAGACACACCGTCCAGCTCCTCATAGTAGTCCAGGAAAGGCTTGATGGAGTCGATGAGGCCAGCGTGCATCTTGTCCATCTCGTCAAATATGAAGACGGATCTTGGGCAGCTGCTGACATTGCCCCGGATCCACGTCTGCAACTGGTCCTTGTTATTTCAAAAGAACATGTTCTGTTTATTGACAGTATTGCTAATCCTGCCTTCTCAGCTTGTGGGGAAGGCTCTAAAGATAGCAGGGGGTTGCTTCAGGGGGCGTAGGCTTGGAGAGGGGCAATGGTGGTTCTGGTGAAGTGCCCACCAACCCTCCCTCCCTTCTCTCACTCAAAAGTAGGAACACTTCAGCTCAGTGGGAAACTTTTTTTCAGATGAAGAGACACATACTCTTCCAGGCAACTTCCTGGGGCCTCACGCTAGTGATAGGCAAGGGCCAGAAGCAAGAGTGAGCAATTAATGTACATTGTACTTTTCTAGGGTAGGCTAGTTCCTAGTTCCTGTTCCCATCTCTGTTCTCCACCTAGGCAAGCAGGAGTCACTTTCAGAGTTGCAGCCCTTCCCCAGAACCACAGCTGTAAGGAAATAGTTACATCTAGTCTTAAGATGCAATCAGTCTTTTTACCTTGTACTGGGAAATGTTCTGCTTATGAGGAAAATGCAGCGTGGATACAAACTGATGTACAAATTTGCTGTTGAGGCCTCCTTCATAAAGGCTCTCTACGATTATCCTACTAGCAAAGTTTTTGCCAGTCCCAGTCCAGCCATGTAAGGAGAGTGTCAGAGGCTTCTTCGGGTTTGGATTATTCAAAAATCCAGTAAGCGATTTCACAATCACTTTCTTCGCCAGATGCTGCCCAAAGAGTTGGTCATCCAAACCCTCTTGAAGCACTGGGGGGAATAAAAGGAGTAACTGATTAAAAGAGCATTTTGGAAATATGAAGTACTTCTGTGCAAGCATATAATTTTTAGCCTGGCAAAGATTAGTGTGAGGAACCCAACCTGTATGAAAAAGCACTACCCCAGTAAGCCACTGTTGTAAGAATATTAAGGTATTTTATTTATATATAATAATTGCTATTAATGTACCAAGCAAACAAGGCCACATGTCTGAAGCAGCACAGGAAGAACCATTTTTTTCACAGGCACAACACTCACACACACCTGAGTGAAAATATTTATTTCTCTATAATGCTTCTGTTATAAATTCATATAAAATCAACCGTGCATCAGATCCACACCATAGGGGGAGATTTGGTGTGCTCACAAGGCAGCCATAAACCTCTAGGCATGACAGCAGGTCCACACCTGACCCTGCCAAATGGGCACATCTACCTTGATGGCGCTAGATGAGGGGCTTTATTGACTCACAAAGACCCCACCATAAAAATCGATTAAGCCTGGGCTGAAACAAAGAACAGTCATTGTCACTGCCTAGCCAAGGCAGGAACTTTTAAGTACCCTTTTGTTTCCTTGATATGTGTGCCCAGGAGGGGATCAGGAAGAGATGACATAGGTGTGAGAATTCTCAAGTTACCTCCCCTGACCCTCCCAATTTGTGATGTAGCTCTGATGTAAGGTAAAGGTAAAGGGACCCCTGACCATTAGGTCCAGTCGTGTCCGACTCTGGGGTTGCGGCGCTCATCTCGCTCTATAGGCCGAGAGCCGGCGTACAGCTTCCAGGTCATGTGGCCAGCATGACAAAGCCACTTCTGGCGAACCAGAGCAGCGCACGGAAACGCTGTTTACCTTCCCACCGGAGCGGTTCCTATTTATCTACTTGCACTTTGATGTGCTTTCGAATTGCTAGGTTGGCAGGAGCAGGGACCGAGCAACAGGAGCTCACCCCGTCGCAGGGATTTGAACCGCCGACCTTCTGATCAGCAAGCCCTAGGCTCTGTGGTTTAACCCACAGCGCCACCTGGGTCCCTAGTTCTGATGTATCTGTACGTATATAGTAGGTATGATGTATCTGGGGGGTTGGTCTTGGGTTACACCCCTTCTGTGATGTATGTGTGAGGTTTCTGGGAGTGGGGCTGGACACTAGGAGGGATTTTTGAAATGTTTTTATAAGAGCATGCGCTCATTTGTTCTAGGTCCCTCCCCTGCTCTCCTGTGTGTGTGAGGGGAGTCACCCGGTTGCAACTGTAAGAATAAAGACTTTGCTTCTCAATCTTCTCTGGCTGGCCTCTGTAATTTACTCTTACTGATGGAGAACCTGCAAAGGGCTCTTGTGTACCCCATAAGGGAAGAAGGGCAGGATTTTTATTTCACCACAAAGAAAGAAGAATAGAATTCTAGTGCTGGAAGTGACCCTAAGGGTTATCTAGCCCAAGCCCCTTAAAATTCCCCGAGAAAGGCTCGGTTTCTTGATTTATGAGCAGAGTCACAATTTCTTGGCTCTTTCAACCTTCATATCCAGTCGTTAGTGGGGGCAGGGGTTCTGTGGTCAAAGTGCCTAACGGACCAAAAAAAAAAAAAAAAAAGGAGGGAAGAGGATACCTATAGCTTAGTAAGAAAGCAGGCAATGCTTATGCAGAAGGTCCAAGGTTCAATCCTCAATGACATCTCCAGGTAGGGCTGGGAAAGATCCCGTCTGAAACCCTGGAGAGAGATGCTGCCTGTTGGTGTGAGCAATACCGAGCTGTATGGACCAAAGGTTTTCCTTCCCTGACAACTGCACACACTTTCCTTTCATTTTCCCCCCTGTGATGTCACAGCAGTCACCTCTAGATCCACAGAAACACTTAGGGCAGACCCCGCGCTGTCATTCCCTTTCCTGGCACCAGTGGGAGCGTCTGATTCCACCTTCCTTCTCTGATGTCAGAGCATGCACACCACTCACCTCTGAGCAGAACTCAGCCCATCTGGGCTGCCGCACTCTGACGTCACAGAACGCGAACGCGAAATTCTCTCTCCCCCCCCATTAGCTCACCTGTCCCGCTGCGGGCGCCAGGCTTGTGGAGGCAGCAGTGGGCGAAGTAGCAGTAGAGCTTCGGGTAGGAGATGATTCCTGTGAGGGCGGAGGCGGCGGCGCCGGCTATGGCCAAGCCCAGGCTGATGGGCTCCACCGCCTGGACGGTCGCGCTCAGCTGCCACAGCAGCACGGTGGCGCCCAGTACGAAACGCCTCCCCGCCCGGCGCGGGGGAAGGAGCTTCATCGCCGCCGCCGGAGGACGAGGCGGAGGGCGAGGAGCGGGGCCGGGGAGGAGCAGGACCCCGCTGCTTCCCCGCTGCCCGGTTTGCCTCAGAGCTGGCACTTCCGGTTCCTGGAAAAGCAGGGAAGATAAATTTCCGGCTCCGCGGACGCCATCGTGGTGCCGGGCAGGAGCAAGGGCAAGGACAAAATGATTGGCGGAGCGCAGAGCCAGTGGGAAGCGGCGGAGGGAGTATCACGTGGGTTTCTGCTTTCTCCCTCCGCCTCCCTCTTCCTCTGAAAGGACGACAGGGCTGTCTTCGTTGTTACCGGTATTATCGACTGTTGATTCGCCACTTGGGTTACTCGGAAGCAAGCCCCATGCTCTGCATTTTGTATTTTAGTTTTTGCTACTTTGCATGTTTGCATGTTTGCAAGGGAGGCTGCTGAGAGAGGTAACTGAAGGGTGAAAAGCTAGTTTAAATATCTTTTTCATTTCATTATGTTTCATTCCCCAAAAGCCTTTAGCTTTTTCATGTTTTTTCCCATATGTATTTTTTCATATGTCCACATCATATGAAAAAACGTCCCTTCATTATGTTTACACTTCCAGCATTTATTTGCCACAGGCTTGCACATATTTGCCAATTTATTTGGCATTAATATAATTTCCCTATCGTTTCCCTTTAAAATAAAACAGGGTGTAAATTTCATATCCACTTGCCACAGTTTTTCCTATGAGACCATGTCAATATTATGGCCTAAATCTGCTTTTTAACATTTACAGTACATTGTTTTTCTATTATCTTACTGTATTATGGAAAACTTTAATTAAAAAAGAGTTCTGCAAAAAAAGGAAACAAGAAATCCCTCTCTGTCCCCCACCCATAGGCACTGTCAGAGTTCAAAGACACATTTCAGCCACGCAGGGCTTTTGAGTGCTGAGTAGAAACCCCCACCCCCAAATAACAACAGATCCCACAGAGGCAAAATAAATATGATCTGGCAATTCTATTATTTGTCCAGCAGAGGGCAATAGATGCATTCACAGCATTTCATCCTGGTTCATAAAAAACCCAAAACTTTTTTCCTGTATAGCGTACTTGAGTGATTAGATTGCAAAACTTGATTCCTATTTAGAATCATCCAGGCTGCCCTACTGTGTAGGAAATCCCCATACACTGTTTCAATAATGCTAGAAGTTGGGTCACCCAATGATTGTCGGGAGGTTCCGGGCAGAAAAAAGGAAGGCTTGTCTTCACACAACCTATAATTAGAAACCAAGGAAGGTGTTTTATTTATTTATGCTATAGTCCTGAGCTATAGTCCTAATAAATATGCTGTCATATATTGAGTCAGATTCTTGGCCCATTCAGCTCAATACTGTCTACACTGACTGGCAGAGGTTCTTCAGGGTTTGGGGAAGGGGACATTATCAGCCCTGTCAATACTAAGATGGACCAAGGGTCTAACTCAGAATAAAACAGTTTGTTGTGTTTTTGTTTCTGAACTGGGATAGCTCAGTTGGTAGAGCATAAGTCTCTTCATCTCAGGGTTGTGAGTTCATGTCCCACTTGCATAAAAGATTCCTGCACTGCAGGGGGTTCGACTACATGATCCCCATGATCCCTTCAAACGCTACAATTCTATGATTCTAAGATTAATACCACTTGCTTTCCATTAGCAAAAAAGGGAGAGCTCACGACTTGCTGGTTGTAATGGATGATACTGACCCCCTAGAGGACGGTATGATAATTTAAAACACATATTCAAGGCTACTAACAAATCAGAAACTTCAGGCAATATTTAAAAACATGTCACATTCCCCATTCTGAATGGCAATTGCAAAATCAAAATGTTAACAAAGGCCAAATGCAGTAATAATGCCTAAAAGCAGTCATTGAAACTCAAAACACTGTCAGAAATGGACCAGAAGCCTTTGAAAACAGCTACTTCTTCAAACACACCTCACTAAAAACAACAGAGTGACCTCAACTGGGGTCAAGGGATCCAGAGTAGGGCTTCGTCTGAAAACCAGAGCATGCCAGAACTACTACTTAACAATTGGTGCCTGGGGTTGCTTCTGTCTCTCCCTTTTTCCTTGTGTATCATGTCTTTCTGATTGTAATCCTGTGGGTGTAGGCTGTCTTGTTGTAATTTTAATGGGTGCCTCCGGGTGCCTTTTCGGCTGGAGAGCAGGGTGCAAATGCTCTAAAGAATTTTTAAAAAATCAATATCAGGTATGAAATTTCAGAAAGAGGTGCTCTCCTTTAAAATGCACAGGTCCAACTAACATACCTGGGTGCCACCTGCCAGCAATGTGTAGGGCCAGAGGTGAAACTGGGCAGAGAAATATATGTAAATATTGTTGTTGTCCAGTTGGTTGGTTTCTGCACACACACGCAAACACCATTCTATTCTTCTATTTGGTATCTTCCCAAATCCTTTCTGATTGTACAATGTAACTTTAAAAGGTTCCCCTGTCTAAAAGGTTCTATCTCTTCATTTTGTGTCTGAAGTGGAACTGATTGCTCTGTATTCAGCCTTGTTCAGACCCCACCAGAAGTCCTGTGTGTCTAGTTCTGGACACCACCATTTAAGAAGGATATAAACAAGCTGAAATGTGTGCAGAGGAAGGCAACAGAGATGATCAAAGGTCTGGAAACCAAGCCTTATGAGGAACGGTTGAAGGAGTTGGGTATGTTTAGCCTAGAAAAGACGAGACAGAGGAGATATGATAACCATCTTCAAATATCTGAAGGGCTGTCATCTGGGAAATGGAGCAAGCTTGTTTTCTGCTGCTCCGGAGCATAGAACGCGAACCAGTGGATTCAAATGACAAGAAAGGAGATTCTGACTAAACATTAGGAAGAACTTTTTGATGGTGAGAGCTGTTCAACAGCAGAACAGACTCCCTCGGAAGGTGGTAGACTCTCCTCCCTTGGAGGTTTTTCAAGAGAGGTTGGGCAGCCACCTGTCAGGAATTCTTTAGCTGTGATTCCTGTAAGGGGTGGACTAAATGATCCTTGGGGTGTCTCCGAAATCCATAATACTGTGATGTCCCTGACCAATGAAGGAGCCTGGAGCAGAAGAGGTGAAAAATGCAGAAAATATTCCTTTTGGGGGGTGGCGGCGGGAGGAAGGGGCATTTAAGCCAGTGGTGTTGGCCTGTCCTACAAAAGAGGGGGCAACGCTACCACTGGCAGAACAAGTAAGCATAAACCTCCCAGACTAAGAAATCTTTGTCCAGGTCCTTACAGGAGTTGGAAATGAGTGGCAATGAATGATGAGGTGTCCCGAAGCTCAGGTAGGGAGGCTTAATGAACTATGAAAACGGTAGAGCGGTCTCGTTTCGGGTTTCTAATAAAAAAGTATAAGCCTCAGCAAAATTTATACCTGCTCGTGAAAGTTGTGCTGGAAACAAAAGAGGAGCAGATCCGCCCCCCCCCAAACACACACACACAAGACTCCCTTCACTCCGTATTTGCCCAGAAAGTATTGAAATACTTGGCTTTAATAGGGCACTTTCCTGCCCATGACCTGCAGTTTCCTGAGATGCAGAGTCAACTCTGTTGGGAGATGCCAGCTGCTACTGGTATTATGCAACATTTTAGCGGGATAGAATATCATAGTGCATGCAGGTACACTGGGAAATTTTAGGGGCTAAATGCACCACCAGGTTTGTGCGTCTGAATCAACATGGTCTGGGTCGTAAAATGTCTTTGTTCAGATTGTGTTTAAAGGTGGACTTGCCTAGCAGTTTCCCAAACAAAGTCCTCTGTGTAGTGTGCATTGTTAAACTGTGGAACTCACTTCTGCAGGAGGCAATGACTGACAGCCACCAACCTAGGTGGCCTTAAAAGAGGACCGGACAAATCCATGGGGGATAAGGCTACTAGCCATGGTGACCATGCTCTGCCTCAAGGATCAGAGGCAGGAATGTTTCTGAATACTAGTTGCTGGAAACTGCAGGAGGAGAAAGGGCTCTTGCACTCAGGTCCTGCTTGTGGGCTTCCCCTATTCAGGGCATCTGGATGGTACACTTTGAGAACAGGATGCTGGCTAGTGGCCTGATCGAACAGGCTCTTATTCTTTTTTTAAAGACAGACTGGAGAGAGTTGCAGAAGTTGGGAGATGCTGTGGCCAAGTCTGGGAAGCCTTCCAGGGCCCTTTCAGGCCACGGAACAAGTTGAGAAGCCACCCGTCCCCCCCATCCTCCCCCCCGCCTGTTGTTTATTACAGCCCAGGTCCTCTAAGAGCCTTGCCTCTTGCCAGTCCTTTGCCGAGGAATGTTAACACTTTTCTGCCTTCCTGTGGCTTATTCCTCAAGGCCTTTCAGCAAGTTGGCTCCTTCGCTCTGCCTGTTTTTGCTCTTAATTCCACCAGCCCTGATTGTGTTTTATGTTCCCTTTCATCGGCGGGTCAAATTGAAAGTTAAGATGTGTCAGGGCGAATAATAATAATAAAAAACCCCACTCCTTTCCAGGGTCCCTAAGGTCAGCTTCCTAGGCATACTCTTGCCTTCGTCACCACTCCATGGGGTGTCTTGGAGATACAGAGCGGGACTCTGGCCTGACCTTTAAGCCCGCCTGGGATGGAGAGCTGGCTGCCAAGTTTTTCACCACTGGCTCTCTCCTCTGCCTTTAATTGCAGCCCATCAGCGTAACCAGCGTTGCCAACGTTTTGTTTCAAGATGATGGGCCCTCTGGCTGGGGCTCATGTTTGGAGCCAGCATCAAAAATAGCAATTATGGGGGCAGACCCATAGCATAATCCATCCTCGTGCCTTCTCAGTGGAGCTTGATAGATCCTGGAATTTATTTCTTGGGCTTTCGGACCTGTGGTTATATCTGATATTAGTGCTGCTCAGGGTAGACCCATTGAAATGAATGGCCATGGTTGGTCTTGGTGAACTTAGGTTCTTTAGTTTCACCGGGTCTACTCTGAGTAGATCTTAGGTGCAACCTTTAAATTCAAGAGGTTACTTGGAAGCTAGGGAGCTTCCTTATACTGAGTCGGACCACTGCTCTATACAAGCTTAGCATTGCTAACACTTGATTGGCAGCAGCTCCCCAGGTTTTCAGAAAGGGGACGTTCCCAGCCCTGTAAGGAGATGCTGCTGGGGATGGGACCTGGGAGCTTCTAGTTTGTATTGGATTTTTAGCTTTTTTAAATTTTAGTTAAGTTGTTTTGTTTTAAGTGGGGAGGAAAGGGCTGCCTGGGAGTGGGCCCCAGCCAGCAGAATAGCTGGGCCAGGTTCCGTTAGTGGGGATGCAGTAGGATACCCAATCTCAGTGATCATGGGTAGGAGGAGCAGTTATGCTAGTGTCAGACCATGTCATTACCAAGGAGGAAGGTTTAGCCACTGTTTGAAGACTATCCCTACCTGACCGGAAGGATACTGGAATCAGCAAGGGAGACCCACATGACCTGAAGGTGCTGCTGTGCAATGCCAGGTCAATGATTCACAAGACCACTGCCATCCATGACTTGATCATGGATGGAGGACTTAACCTGGGATGTATGACAGAGACTTGGTTGGATGAAGCAGAGCCGCTGCTTGTCCACCAGGTTTCTCTTATGCACAGCAACCCAGGTCATTTGGTTGGGGAGGGGGGTTTGCAGTGATTTTTATGAAGTCATTAACCTGCACCAGGCGTCCTGTTGGGATGACCCAGTTTTCTGAGTGCATGTTTTGGAAGTTGGGCAATAGGGACAGTACAGGATTCTTATTGGTGTACCGACTTCCCTATTGCACCAATGATTCCCTGCCCGAGCTGCTTCAGGTTGTGGCAGATGTTCTCCTGGAGACACCTAGTTTGGTTGTCCTAGGGGATTTTAACATCCATGCCAACATGACCTTACAAGGGGCCGCTTGGGACCTCGTGGAAAGCATGGCCTCCATGGGGCTGTTCCTGAATAAGTTTGGCCCAACTCATAGTCGCAGACATGCCCTAGACCTGGTGTTCACCTCTATGGATGTGGGCGATCTGGCACTAAGTAAAAGCGAAACCAAAGAAGTCCCATGGTTGGAACACTTCCTGGTGCAACTGGACTTCACTGCGACCCTTTCCCTCTGCAGGGAGGTGGGACTGTTTTGGATGGTACGCCTCCTCCATTTAATGGATCCAAATGGTTTCCAGAGGGTAGTAGAGGATGTTTTATCCCATGTTGATGGCCTTTCAGCTGATTCCCTGGTGGCCCGCTGGAATGTGGAGTTAACCAGGGCTCTTTATTGTCTGGCTCTGAAGCGCCCTCTCCGATTGCATGGAGCCCGGACGGCCCTGTGGTTTCCCCCGGAGCTGAGGGCGATGAAACAACCTCCCTCCAGGCGTCAAGGAAATAAACAACTATCTGACTTGTAGAAGACATCTGAAGGCAGCCCTGTTTAGGGAAGTTTTTAATGTTTGATGTTTTAGTATGTTTCGATATATATGCTGTGAGCCGCCCAGAGTGGCTGGGGAAACCCAGCTAGATGGGTGGGGTATAAATAATAAAATGATGATGATGATGATGCATGCATGCAAAGCAGGTGTCCTATCACTTAACTATGACCCTTCCCCTAAAAATACTCCTCATCGTTCTGAATAAAGAACTGAATTAAATAAAAACATTCTGAATTAATCAATTGGTTAGAGTGCCAGACTAAGAGATGGGAGACCGGAGTTCCAATTTCCCACTCAGCTATAAAGTTATTTGGGTTTGACCTTAGACCAGTTACCTAACCACTTTCTCTGCCTAGCCTATCCCACAGGGTTGTTGTGAAGATAAAACAGAGGGTGTGTGTGTGTGTGTGTGTGTGTGTGTGTGTGTGTGTGTGTGTAGAGCCACATAGTTTCCTTGAGCTCCTTGGAGGAAAGGTAGGGATGTAAATGTAATAAATAAATGGAAATCTATAGCACACACTATAGATCAAAATAGCCCTGTGCTCAAAAAACCTTGCCTGTATGTATGTAAGTAGAGAGGTTGTTCTTTTCTAGCTAGAAGATTGCATTGGATTTTATTATTTCTGGGGCAGCTTGACATTTGCTTCTTGATGTTGCAAGCTATTCTCAACCATGACTTTTCTCCCTCTGTTGGCTACCCTTATTCATATACAGTATGCATTGCAAGGGGTGATAATGCTCAGACTTTTTCAGACCTATCATAAATACAGACAGCCCAAGCCCAATGCAATGGCCTACAGGGGAAAGTGGGGGGGGGGGGGAGAGAATTCAGTCCCAGCTGAAATTTGAGAGTCAGACAGCAGTTTGTTTAACATTCCCCCTTGTTGTTCTTGGAAGGAGCAGGCCATCTTGACAGGTTACCAACGCCAAGAGCAATTGGCGGCGGCGGCGGCAGCAGCAGCAGCAGGGTGGGGGGGTGACATCTTGTTTTGTGATGAGCTGCAAGGATGTCAGAATCCGGACGAGGTGGGGTGGGAGTCTCTTCCTACAAAAGCTGGAGGGGTGGGACAGAGCTTTGGGGGTTCCCCTGATGTTTTCGTTTTGGTCGCTTGCAGGATACAGGGCAGACTGCTTTCCCGCTCAGACAAGAAAAGATGTTTCCCTTTCTACCCACCCCACCCCAAGCACCACAAAATGGCTCAAGGGCTGCAGAAGGTTTCTGGCTGGCTTTGACCTGCAGGCAGAGCTGGGAGTGACCCACCCGCTGGGAGGCCCCAGCTCAACTCTCCAATTGGGGAAGGGTCATAGCTCAGTGGTAGAGCATCTGCTTTGCACATCCTTTTATTTAGCATCATGAGGACTAGAATCTTAACTTTATTTTTTTGACAGGAAATGCCCTAGCTCAATGGTAGAGCACGTGCTTTGCACCCAGAAGGTCCCATCTCCAATCTCTGGCATCTCCAGGTAGGGCTGGTAAAGACTTGCTGCCTGAAATCCTGGTGAGCTGCTGCCAGTCTGTGTAGACAATCCAGAGCTAGATGGGGCAATGGTTTGACTCAGAATAAGGCTGTTTCCTATCTCCCTATGCTTCCTATCTTCCAGTCCTTTATTCAGAACCATGAAGACTGGAATCTTACTGGGTTTTTAAGGGCCGCACTCCAGTCGCAGAGCACCTGCTTTGCATGCAAAAGGTCCCTGATAGGGCTGGGAGAGACAGCACTGTCTGAAATCCTCGAGAACTGCCACTAGTTAGGGTAGACAACAGTGGTGGCTGGTGTGTCTTGGGACTGCTTGGGCAGAAGGCATGGAAGCTGACAGTAAAGGTAAAGGGACCATTAGGTCCAGCCGTGACCGACTCTGGGATTGCGGCGCTCATCTCGCATTATTGGCCGAGGGAGCGGGTGTACAGCTTCCAGGTCATGTGGCTAGCATGACAAAGCCGCTTCTGGCAAACCAGAGCAGCGCACGGAAACGCCGTTTACCTTCCCTCCAGAGCGGTACCTATTGGTCTACTTGCACTTTGACGTGCTTTCGAACTGCTAGGTTGGCAGGAGCTGGGACCAAGCAACGGGAGCTCACCCCGCTGACAGTAAGAGCCACTCAACAGTGGAATGGACTCTCTCGGAAGATGGTGTACTCAACTTCATTGGAGGTTTTGAAACAGAAGTTGGATGGCCATCTGTCAGGGAGTCTTTAGCTTGATTCCTGGCTTTCAGGGGGAGGGACAAATGACCTTTGGAGATCCCTTCCAACTCTACAATTCTATGATTCTATGACTCTGGCACACACACAACCACCAGGATTTCTGATCAGAAGGGGAATTTCAGGCAGCTGAAACCATCAGTTCTGCTTGGTTTCAACTTGGCCTTGCCAGCTTGCTTCCCACACATGGAAAACAACTCAGAAATTAGCAAGGATTTAAGCTTCTGTTTCTACAAGGCTGAACAGCTGTGGCCAGATCAGAAGATTCAGGGGCTGGGATGTTTTAGGATTGGGCTCAGAGTAGTAGAGTTGTCAGATCAAGAGCATTCCAGACCCTGAGATTTCAGGGCCCAAACTTGACTCTTAGGGGTGGCCCTGGTGATGAGATAGGGGTGGACCCTGCAGAAGGAGGTTAATTGGGAGAGGGGAAGGGAGGAGTGCTGACTGGTGGGTGGACATGCACATCCCTGCAAGGGGGGCTTCTTCTGCAGACTCCCAGGGGAATCAACTTTCAGTTTCATTTTGGCAGGATTTCATTTGGGTTCTGGGATGCTGCTTGTCAGGCGATTTGGATTTCTGTTCAAGGAGGGCAGGAAGAAGAAGCAAACAGAGAATATACCGTACTTTGGGCTTATTTTTGCATCGTCACACTTAGGGCTAATTTTTACATCACAATAGTTAGGACTTATTTATGTATCGAGGCTACGTAGGATTGCCAGGTCAGGAGCATCCCAGACCCTGAGATATAAGGGCCCGAACCTGAGATCGAGGGGCTGTCTCACTGGTGATGTCACAGGAGGAAACCCCCTGGTGATGTCACAGGGGTGGGCCCTAGAGGCAAAGGTTAATTGGGAGAAGGCAGAGGTGTAGGAAGCCGCTCGGGCACCCGGAGCGGCAAACATGACATGCACCCAGGGGCGGGGCGTCGCTATGTAGTGTGCATGCACAGCGTCGCTATGTATGACGCATGCGTCACTATATACGACACATGCATCTCTATGTAGCGCACATGCGTGCTACATAGTGGGTTGCCGGCAGCGCCACTTGCGCTGCCCCACAAAAGTCGGTGCTGGGAGCAGCCCACCCCCTCCGCTCCCCCCTTGCTCCACCCCTGGCAAAAGGTAGTGGAGGAGGGCAGACCTCCCCAGAGTGTCTATGCTATAATTTGCAGCCAGTTCCTGTTAAGCTGAAGTTTGAAAGTTGCAAGCACAAATATTCATCTCTCTCTCTCTCTCTCTCTCTCTCTCTCTCTCTCTGTGTGTGTGTGTAATGATTAAAGGTCCTCTTGCCCACATGGAAATTCAGGCCCTCCACCTGCCATCTGGAGAATTGAGGTAAGACCTTGAGGTCTGGCAACCCAACATGACAGCAGTGAGGAGGAGATTCCTTGGAGGACCATTTCTCAATTGCTTATCCTTCTCCCACTTGGCTTGCGTCTGGTGCTTTTTTGGTCCGTTAAGAAAAATCCAAAGCAACGCTCACATCATTGCAATGAGGGTTGGGGAAAGGTTGTTGTAACAGCAGCCCAGCAGGGTGACGTCACTGGGCCGCAGGGTCAGGGCCGAGTCGGCTCCAAACGTTTGACTTAACCTGGTCTGACTCCTCCAGACGAGCCGATGATTCATTGCTCTGGTTAATTCCTTCATTTTGGCTGACCTGCTTCATTAGACTGCGTTTTGCCTGCCAGATAATTGGTTTGGTGCTTTGACCTCATGTCCATGGATATACACGCATGCATTTTTTTTTTAAAAGCACACCATAGAAGCCAGTCATTCATTTTTTTAAGTGGAGACTTAGACGGAGGGAGGTCGGACTGCTCCAGTTTGGTGGAAAGGTCCTGGCCTTGTTAAGAACATTTGAATAGTCCTTCTGGACCAGGCCAATGGCCCATCCGTTAACCTCTGTATGACCATCCATGTTGAAAAGCACTCTGTAAATATTGAAAGTAATCCCCACAGAAGTATAGAATGGATGCCACACCAAAACAGGCAACAGATTTGATTTAATCTATGTGTAATTTCCAACAACCAAGATCAGCTCAAAACAGTTCATGAAAACAACAAAGAAATCAAGAAACATGCAACACATCCTATTGCAAAACATATATACAATAAATAAATGAATCAAAATGATGTAAAGTACAACCCCTCCCCCCAAAAAACCCTTCCAAAATGCCCATCAGTTGTGTCGGGTAAATGTTAAGAACACTAATAACCCCTGACAGATGGTAGGCCTGTAATGCTAGAACTTGTGGACGTCCAGCGAAGCTGAACACTAGATGTTCAGGACACATAGAAGAGTCAATCATGTGATGCAGCAGCGAAAAAGGTGAATGCTATTCTAGGCTGCATCAACAGAAGTCTAGTGTCCTGATCAAGGGAAGTAATAGTACTGCTCTATTCTGCCTTGGTCAGAGTCCCATGCCCAGTTCTGGGCACCACAATTTAATAAGGATATTGCCAAGCTGGAACATGTGCAGAGGAGGGCAACCAAGATGATCAAGGGTCTGGAAACTCAGCCTTATGAGGAGCGCTTGAAGGAGCTGAGTATGTTTAGCCTGGAAAGAGGAGACTGAGAGGAGATATGATAGCCATCTCTAAATATCTTAAGGGCTGTCACATGGAGGAGGGAGCATGCTTGTTTTCTGCTCTGGAGGGTAGGATTCAAATCAGTGGCTTCAAGTTACAAGAAAGAAGATTCTGACTAAACATCAGGAATAACTTTCTGATAGTAAGACCTGATAACGATGGAATGGACTCCCTCAGAAGGTGGTGAACTCACCTTTGTTAAAGGTTTTGAAACAGAGGTTGGTTGGCCATGTCAGGGGCTCTTTAGCTGTGATTCATGCACTGAAGGGGGTTGGACTAGATGACCCGCCATGGTTTTAGAAAAGGTTGGGGGATGGTTTTCTGAGATGGTTCACATTCATGCATATAGGCGTGAGAGTACCCAAATAGGAAAAATCCCAATGGGGAAAATTCTGCAAATGCAGCCAGAGGCAAGGCAATTTCTTATTTAATGTGATGTTTTGTATTTATAATGGAAATTAAGAACCAACCACGAGAAGGGATTCTTTAGCTGTGATTCCTGCATCGCAGGGGGTTTGACTACATGACCCTTAGGGGTCCTTTCCGACTGTATTGTTCTATGATTCCATGAGGTCTGTACCACTCGTGGGTTTTATAGCTGCCTAGGTGTGGCCTATGCATGCACGGAGCATCGAGACGCAGCTCATCTTTCCTCAGATGTCCGCCATGTGTTTGGAAGTAGGACAGTGATTACAAGACGCAAGAAGCAGCTGGATCCTTCTTGAATATTTTCTGTACTTAATCTCTGAGGAATGCAGAAATGTCTGTCTGTGCATCGCAGCCAAGATCAACTCAGTGGAACCTGGAGCGGGGGGGGGGGGGCGGATAGCCAATATAAACCTTCATGTTCTGCGTCGCCGCGGTTTCCTTTGATGCTCTATCCCCGCCCCATGTAATTGCATAAGGAGAACTACTGTAGTGAAAATGTCAAAGATGGATTGCCATAGGTTCCTTTTCTTAAGCCTGCATGAACCAACATGGGGCAGCTGCTGGTGGTTCCCTTCAACAGATCAGTGTTTGTTTGTTGGTTTATGAGCATAGGAAGAGCCCTACCGGATCAGGGCAAGGGTCCATCTGGTTCAGTACCCTCTTCCCATTGTCGCAACCAAATGCTTCTGAGTGTTAAAGTGGTGTCATAGCGCTTTAAATTTATGGTGCAGATGTGGTCTGAGATGAGACAGTCACCTTCCTTGCTGAACTTTAGGCATACAAGGAAATACTTCCTTATTTCAGAAGGACATTTTAAGGTTGTGTTGGGTTTTTTTTGATAAATTATTCTTATTCTTTGTATGATGGTGGGTCGTCCCCACCCCCACCGTTTATTTGTTTTAAAAAATAATGTACACTACTTAGAATGTTGTTAATGGTTTATTTGCAGGCAGCGACCATTTTAGGCATGTCCAATTTGTGCGCAACCGTGCATGTGTGCATTACGCCAAACCCAGAAGTGACCCCAAAACATCACAAAAAAGGGCTAAACGTGGAGGGGGGCAGAATGGTGTGTTTGCAGGCTTTTTCAATGGTGTTTCAAATATATGCGATTTCACTTAAACATGTTGTGTGTTGGAATGTAACCCCACGTAAATTGGAAGTTGCCTGTAATAGAAATAAATAAAAGTATAAATAAATCAAGGCTGTCAAGTCTCTGGTCCTAAGAACATAAGGAGAGGCTACTGGATCAGGCCAAAGGGGCTCCGTCTTGTCCAGATATTAAAAGGGTCTAACTGTGTTTCTCAAACTTTGGTCTCCAGCTGTTGTTGGACTTCAACTCCCATAATCCCTAACTAGCAGGAACAGTGGTCAGGGATGATGGGAGTTGTAGTCCAACAACAACTGGAGAGTGTGTTTTAGTCCCACACTTTGAATCTAGGGATCCAATCAATTATTTTATTAATTAGCCACATATGGGTGATGTCCATTATTTTCATTCCTACAGGGTCACCTAAAAACTCTCAGCACCCTCCACGAACAGCTCCCAGGATTTGGGGTGGGGGATCTGTTCCTCTTTGAAGTAGTGTTGCGGTGCTTTAAAAGTATGGTACAGATGTGTAGAGTAGAAAAATAATCCTGAAGCTCTTTGGGTTCCAAGGTTAGGAGTTATGATGGAGTGGGAACAAGGGAAACCAGCCTTCCATTGGCAGCAATCCCAGGAAGCCCCAGGGCCCCAGGCACCCACAACATTTTTGCTGTGGGTACCCATGGGTGCCTGGCCTCTGACCCCACCCACCGACCCTGCCTGCTGCGGTGCAGTGAGTGCCCAACGTTGGGCACCCACAGTGTGGTGCCAAGTTGTCACCCCTGCAGTCTTCTGAAATTTTGCAGGTTACTTTCCTAGGGGGGCAGCTAGGATGTATGCCATTTTTCAGAATACAATTGCTGCCCAATTCCTAAAGCCACCTTAATGAAATGGTAGCTATGCCTGGTGGCAAGGATTTTTAAAACTTCCGATGTGCCACAATCAGGAGAGGAGCTCCCTTTGGACTCTATTTCTGCACATTGGTTTTATTTCAATTTGGTGTCAAGCCTTAAAAGTCCAGTCAACCTTTCTCTTCACTATCTCTGCAGCTGAGGTCCCTTGCTAGAGGACCAGTGTGGCATTTTCAACAGCCTTTCTCAGCCACTCTGTGCTAGCAGAATCTTATTGATTTGCAAAATAATTTTCTGGTTATCAGATTATGTTTTTCCAAAAAAAATAATAATAAAAAATCTCTGTATAACAAAACCCCTGTCTGTAATAGTCTGGGTAAACCTGCCCCCAAATCCCTTCCAGATGTGAGGCTGCAATGTGATACCATCTGTAGCCCATAAAAGGGTAGATCTCCCCCCCCAAACACACACACATTTTCATACACATAGTCAGAAAGGTGGAAGGTAGATTCGTCATTCACCATCCCTTTTCGCTCATGTCTCTCTGAACATTTCTTATAGCTCAAGGCATCCATCCCCAATGTCCGAATTAAATTTAGATACCTAGTTCATATTTCTGAATTACTGGAGGCCTAATGTAAGGTAGCTGATTTAGCTAAGGCAAGGAGGAAGCAGGGAAATGGATTTGTGGGTTTGGTTCTGGATCTCCTACATCCCCCCCCCACCCCCAATAATTTGAGTGATGCTCTTACATCTAAAAAGGTTGACTTAGTGTGTGGGGATAAGAACAGACCACTTCTTGTGTCTCTGTATGAGTCACTCCTGACTGGAAGGATGCAAATCCTCATTCAGAGATCTGGTAAGCAGCATCCTCTGAGGTTAGGAAATACTGCTTCTTCCCTGAATCAGGAGTATTTGACTGCTCCAATCACACCTTGATGCAACAGAATTACTCTCTGTCCCTACTGAGCCTGCCTGGAAAGAAGGTATGGCAGATCTGTGCTTCTTAGAATGGCACTGGTGCCGAAACCGACCTGAAAGGTGCAGGAACTGAGTTCCTGGGAGTCCCCCCTGAAAAAAGCCCTGATTATTATTATTGCATTTATATCCCACCTTTTCCTCCAAGGAGCTCAAGGTTCCTCCCCTCCCCATTTTATCTTCACAACAACCCTGCGAGGTCAGTTAGGCTGAGGCAGTGACTGTCCCAACGTCACACCCAGTGAGCTACATGGACAAGTGGAGATTTGAACCCTGGTCTCTCCCAGTCCAGGTCAGGCACTCTAGCCCCCATTCTTGCTCTGCGTTGATCCAAACGGCTCCCTTCTGCAGACCCGGATTCCCTGCAGCGACCCCCACACCACTTAATCTTTCTCAAGTCTTCAAGCTCCCTCCTATTCTCTTCTCTTCTCTTCCCTTCCCCTCTCTTTCCTTTTGGACTCTGCCGAGATCTGCAATGCCTTTTGCAGCCCCGAAATTCTGGTCCTCCTAAGTGATATCCCAGCCCTGGAGAACAACGCAGTATATGGAGTAGTCTGGGAACTATAAAGGCACTTTAAAAGGGGCAATAAACGTTTTGGGTTTCATATCACCTTACTGAAGAGGAGAATAACAGAGAGGCAGGAAATTTCAGTAGCAGACCCAGAGAAGGTCACCCGTCTCAGACACTACCTTAGACAAAAACAGCTCCTTTTATGAAGGCAGCTGGGGCTGCTGGCGGAGGCCCAAAACCTCCTTACAGGCTCAACTCCTGGCAGCGCTGAAAGGTGAGAAGAGGCTGTTTTGTCTGCATTCCCCGTAGATGTTTGAGAATTATTCCTTGGCGTTCGCTGTCCAGGAAGGCTTGGCGAGCATCGGTGCCCAACTGCACCACGCTGATGCTGCTCAGGCTGACGGGGCTGTGCCTGGCGAGGTGCATGGCGGCCACTGATTTCCTCACGAGCCTGCATTCCTGGATCAGCACCAAGAACTTTATTTCATTAAACTGATAGACCGCTTCATTGTAGGAAACCTCAAAGCAGTTTACAAAAGAATAAAACGGCAAGATTATTAGTATAAACAATTTAAAAGTTCGAAACAGTAAAAATAGCAGTAAACTAAAAACACACCCACGTTCTGGACAGACTTGCCTAAGCAAAAAATGTTTTTAACAGGTTCCATTGGCACAGCTGGCTGGGCTAATGGTTTCTGTAGTCCAATAACATTTAAGGACCCCAAACTGAAGAGCACTGGGGTAGGCAGTACTGAGCCACTTGGACCAATTGTAAGGAAGCTTCCTATGCTCCTATTTAATTCAGTGTGTTAGTCAAAATGATGAGGACTAGAATCTTACTTTTAGCAGAAGGGCTGTAGCTCAGTAGCAGAACATATACACTGCATGCAGAAGGACCCACACTCAATCCCCAGTGGTTTTTCCAGGTAGGGTTGGAGGTGCCCCCTGCCTGAAGCCTCAGAGGGCTGCTGCCTGTCAGGGTATTGAGCTTACTTAGTAAAATGGACCAATGGGTCTGAGTTGGCTGCTTTTTATGTTCCTATTTAATTCAGACCTTTATTCGAAACTGTGTGGTTGTAGAGGAGCCCTGGGTGACAGGGTGGAGTTGCTGTCAAGACAGCCTACCTGCCTGTCATCCCTCCTGGAGGTGAGAGTGAAAGCAAGTCTCATTCTTGAGGAGGGTTGGGAGAGTCTGTCAATTTCAGTTTCTCTCACTTTCACACTTTTTCCTCTTTTAAGTTCCACTCTCCACATTCCCACACCTGCTTGCTGCTTTTGATTTCTAAAAAAGTACTCAGGAAAATTTGCATTACCTGCAAATTTCTCCTAATACACACATTTTGGTGTGCAGTTTCCCCTAATGTACACATTTCTGCAAAGCGATTCCCCCTTAATGTAATGCATTAAATCAAAATCAAAAACACACACTCAGCTGAAGAGATGTATTGCAAAATCTGGAGAAGCACAGATTTTGAAGGTGGCTACAGCCATTTCATTCCACATATTATTTCACAAAGGTATGCCTTTTCTTTCTTTACATCATTATTGTATCCCACTTCTTCCTCCAAGGAGCTCAAGGGAGTCTACGTGGTTCTTCGCACACACCCTTAATCTCCACAACAACCCTGTGAGGTAGGTTAGGCTGAGAGGTAGTGATTGGCCCAAGGTCACCCAGTGAGCTTCATGACCAAGTGGGGGATTTGAACCCTGGTCTCCCAGGTCCTAGTCAGGCACTCTAACCACTACATCACCTGGCTTTCTCTTTATATGCAAACTGAATTGAATTTCTCTATCCCATCCATAGTCTATGGCTTTATTGCTGTATATTACAGCCCTGTTTTTTGCTATGCAAGAACTGCATTGCTGTTTTGTATCCTAATTCTGTTTGCTCAGCTGTAACTTCACTAACCACCCCCCACCCTTGATTACAGTTGACTGGACTTTCCAAATAAACAAGGAAGCAGGGAGGTTGCAGCTGAAATGAAATTCGCTCTGGTTTCTTCTGCTGTTGGTAGCGAGCAAGCTTTAAGTCAGCACCAATGGGCAAGCTTAGGACGGTCATTGATAATGGCTGGATTCCAGACAGATTCTAGTGCACTGTTGAATGTAAAGCAAGCGAGAGAAATATCTGCAAATCTTGGTTCATGTCACAGTCTGTTGCTATATGACGTCACTGAAAATATAGCCAACTAAAGAGTGTCCATGTCAAAATAGAATCGCCCACACCCCAGTCAAGTAGTTTGGGATTATTATTATTTTTGCAGCCTGAGGGCCACATTTCCTTCTGCACAACTTTATGGAGGCTACATGACACAACTATGAGGACTAGAACCTTACTTTGGGGGGAGGATGTAGCTCAGTGTCAGAGCATCTGAAGAAGTGTGCATGCACATGAAAGCTCATACCAAGAACAAACTTAGTTGGTCTCTAAGGTGCTACTGGAAGGAATTTATTTTATTTTTTTATTTTGTTTTGACTACAGCAGACCAACACGGCTACCTACCTGTAATCAGAGCACATGACATACACATAGAAGATCCCAGGTTCAATCCCCATCAGGAAGGGCTGGGAAGAGACCCCCTGCCTGAAACCCTGGAGAAGCTGCTGCCAGCCAGTGTAGACAGTGCTGAGCTAGATGGACCAGTGGTCTGATTGGTTTAAGACAGCTTCCTACCTAGCACTGGTGGGTCATCCAGTGTGTAGAAAATGCATGCCCCTGTTTGTTGTTCAAGGTGACGTTCTTACTATTAGGGTGTGTGTGTGTGTGTGTGTGTGTGTGTGTGTGTGGTTTTTTTGTTTTGTTTTCTGCGCTTAGCCAGGAGTGTGTCAAGATAGACGGCAGTGGTGCAAATGCATTGCAGATACTGAGCAAAGATTAATGTTGGCCTTCAGCGAATGTTGGTGGACATCCATCCTCCTCTAATTGTCCGTGACAGAGAGCCCCTGGCTTCCTTCCCAGACAGGATAAATAAATCATCCGCTCGGCAACACTAAACAGTCTGTTTAAGTTGGGATGGCGGTGCAGACGTTTTGTGCCGCGCCCCGCTTTCGGGAGCTGTGTCCTTCACCTCTAAATTTCCCGTGAATGTGGCAGGCGCTAATGAGGGCCTGGCTGAGCACACCTGCTGGATGTTTTTGAGTGGTGGAGAGTTAAGCAGGTGGACATCACAAAGCAGGCACTGTTAGGGCCAGTCCTGCAAGGCACAGAGCACACCTGAGGAAGGCTTGGGAGCAGAAGGCATGAATGGAGCAAGCGGCCCTTTAATTCCAGTTGCCTGCTGACCTAGCATTTAATTTCTATAAGGAGGAGTGACGGGGCTGCCCTCCACTTTATCAGTCACTCCTTTTTGACCTGCAAGTTCAGAAGCTGCCCTGTGCTGAGAAGTCAGATCATTATTTCATTGGCCAGCAGCACTCCAGGGTTTCAGGCAAGTAGTCCCAACTGGAGATGCCAGGCATTGAACCTGGGATCTATCTGAAACCCTGGCGATCTGCTGCCAGTCTGTGTTGACAGCTCTGAGAAAGGCGGGTCGATGAAGGCAGCTTCTTTTTCCTAACAATTATTTTTAAACCCTGTCTCTCTCTCTCCCCCCCCCCCAATTATCCCCCTGGTTACTCTTTGCTTCATTCTGAAATCCACCCTCTCCTCCACTGCTCTCTTATCTTGGCTTTCCTTATTTAGTCAGCAGAACTCTTTCTGCTCCCCTTTGCTGAATAAACATCTGGATTGTGACATCACGGATGACTACAGGATTGTGGGATCTGCAGGCCAGTTTAAAACCATGCCACGTCCAGAAACATGTATTGCAAAAGCTGTAGGTTAAATAAAGATGTTTATTTGGGTGAGGAAGCATAAATAGAAGAGGAAGTAAAGAAAAACACAAACTCTCCCTCCGTCTGCTCCTACTGTACAGACAGAAAGACAACGGCTGCCCCTTTGGATCAGTAGTGAGTGGGGGAAATGCTTCAATTTTTAGTTTCATAGAATCATAGTAAGGACTCTGGTCTCTTAATTTGCTCCCCCCCAATAAAAAAGTCCTCATGAAAGCTCATCAACATTCTGATCTGAATTTTAACTGACCTACAACATGTTTTCATGCAGTTTTACTTAATGTGCACCTTTTTGCAAAACGATTTCACTAAAATAATGCATTTTTGCATGCCATCTTCACAAACACATGTGTTTTTATAGACACTTTGTCCCCTACGATATTCCTCTTTGAACCCATTACTCGACTGCAGAGTTGCAATGCAAGATTTAGAGCGGGGCAGATTCTGGAGGATGGCTGTGTTTCAGTTGGCAACTGGATTCATCTCTCTAATGCAAACTGACTCTTAATTTCTCCCCCATTCCCGTTAAGGATCGCCAGACCTGGCTGGTAGGGCTAGGAAACAGAAGCCAGCTTGGCTGGCCACAAGTTGCGCAAGGGATGCATAGGACCTGCCCTGCGGCTAGGGGGGTGGGGTGCGCAGGTGCAGGTGCTCTATCCATTCCAGCAACAGCAGCTGCAGCCACACACAAACACACACAAACATGCCACATTCTCAAACACAGCAGCAGAGGGTTGAACAGTCCAGTTTGGCCGGAGCGCCTCCGTTGCCAGCCTTCTTGTTCACTTTGGGGAGCAGGAGGACAAAGGACATGGCCAAGGCACAGTGGTAGAAGCTGTGGACGTACGTGTAATCCCACTCCTGGAACAAGAAAAAGCAAATGAGATTAGACTCTAAGTGTGTTTGTAATGGTTTCTAGTTATTCAGTGGTGTAGTAGTTGGGAGTGTTGGATTAGTTAGGATCTGAGAAACCAGGGTTTGAATCCCCGCTCAGCCATGAAGCTCACTGGGTGACTTTGGGGGCAGTCACTGCCTCTCAGCCTCCCCTACCTCACAGGGTTGTTGTGGAGATTAAATGAGAAGCGGGGGAAGAACCATGCATGGTACCTTGAGCTCCTTGGAGGAAAAAAAAGTGGAATATAAATGAAGTAAAATAAATAATAATAATTAAATAAGCTGTCCTCTTTTGCTCATTATGAAAACTGTGACAAACCCAACAGGATGGCATGGGCGATATTCCATTTTTGTTTCTCATTATAATCTGAATATTGATCTAATGTAAGATCACAATGGAGAGGCTTTAACATGGATATGGATGGAAGAATTTAGTATTATGCAATATGGAGTAATGGTGGTGGGAATTAATAAAGGGAGCTTATCTTGGACTTTTTGTAGGGAAAAAGGGAAATAAATTGATTAGGGGACACCCTGATTTAAAAGAAATATTGGTTAACAGAAAGTGGAGAAGATGGGTATTTGTATGGACTGAAGGTTTTAAATGATTTTATATATGCATTGCAGGCACTAGATGACCCTTTGGATCCAATTCCATATATATATATGGAGAGAGAGAGAGAGGCCAAATGTCGACACACCGAGGGAAGTGACAAAGACAATAAAAACTGGGTGGGTGTTGCTCCCCCAGCTGTGGACTGAAGACCATTCCTGCGAGCCCACGTTCTGAGAGATAAGCCAACTCTCCCTTGGACATCTCATGAGTCAGATGCCAAGAACTTTGGAAGCTGGCTTTTCCACGCGGAGAATCTCAGGACCTCTTACCTAAAATGGTATCGTTGCTTCAGGCCTGTCGGAGTGTGATGGAGGGTTCATCCAGGAATTTTAAGATTTCAACCCTCCCCTTTTGCTGGGATGTGGAATATGTTTGGGCTTTGACTAATCTCCTGCCAGTGACATGCTTTCTACACAGGGTGATTTGCGGGGGGGGGGGGGCTATATAACCAGCTTACTCATGAAGCTGGCTCTGATTAGCCTCATAATTCTACCCCACCCCCCGCTCCCCACCCCACAACACATGTGCTGGAAATGTTGGTTTATTTGCCACACACTCATTGGACTAAAATTGTTTTCAGACGAGGCTTGTTGCCATCTTTTCATCCATGGAACACTTCTTGCTACTGAGTTCCTTTTCCCACATGTCAGAAAGAGGTTTTCTAAACAAGCAGGACCTCAGCACAAGGGCTGGGCGATATCTGGTTTTCAACATCACAATATAGCACCAGCTAAACACCGCGATGTAGCAATACAGTATATCACGATGTCTTGAATAAGGATGGAACTACGTAGAGATGAACAGTAGGGTTGGGCAACACCTTGTTTTCAACATTGTGATATATAACCGGCTAAACATCGCAATATACTGATGTATCACAATTCCTGAAATAAGGATGGAACTATGCATTGGCTGGCTTCATGGTTTTCCCTGCATCGTGATTTTGGTCAGCGCCTGCTCTTGTGATTCGCTGCCCTTGCATGAGGCAGGGGAGAGCTGAGCTGATAAAGTTAACAGGGGCTGCAGGAATCAAGAAAAGCATTGGCTGGCTTCACAGTTTCTCCCACATGGTGTTTGGGTTTTTTTTGCATAACACACACACACACACACACACACACACACACACACACACTGAGTCACGATATATTGCCAGGTCAAAAATTATGAAACAAATATCATGATATGAACTTCAAAGCGGTTTTGTACAATATATTGATATATCACCCAGCCCTACTGAGCATGAGAGCATTCTCCCCATCTGCAGTTCTCAACAACTGGCATTCAGAGGCATACTGCCTCCAAGGGAATAGCCCTGCTGTTGAATCAGGTCAAAGGGGTCCCATCTAGTACAGCATCCTGTTCTCACAGTGGCCAGCTAGATACCCCATTGAGAAACCCACAAGCAGAACCCAAGTGCAGCAGCAACTCTCCCCACTTGCGATTCCCAGAAACTTGTAATATTCAGAGGCGTCTTGCCTTCGACAGTGGAGGGAGAACACAGCGATTATGGCTGGTAGCTATGGATATTCTTATCCTCCACAAATTTGTCTAACACCCTCCTTTTAAATCTTTTCAAGGTCGTGACCATCACCACCTGTTCAGGTGGCAAATTTCAGAGTTGTGCATGGCTATCTAAAAGTGCAAGAGGGCATAAGGCCATTAAGTATGCAATTACCTGAATTCACCATTGCAGAAGCGGGAAGGAGGGTCCATCCATGGCTATGAAGCAGAAGAATGCCCTCACTGTTGCCTTTTGCACATTTCCTGGGGGCTTCTCAGAGGGCATTTAACTGGCCATTTGTCAGGATGCTGGACCCAGGTGGACATCTGCTCAGATTCACCAGGGCAGATCTTAAGTTTTATGTTTTGCAAGGGGCAGTCTTACCTCAAAGAAGAACCTCAGCATCAAAGCAAGGGCCCCGAAACAGAAGCCAGGACCAATCTGCTGGGTATAGACACTTTTGTCTGGATAGAGACCCTTCTTCTCCTTCATCTTTTGTAGCTGGGAAGAAAGAAGGCAACAGATGATAGATTTTGTTTGCCATGGCCTTTTGCAAAAAGAAAAGCTTGCAAAGAGGTACGGAGTCTCCTACTGCCCCTCCTGAAGTATTTTGAATGATGCTTCAAAAGCTCTTCCCTCCCTTCAAAATTCCTTTGATATATTTTTCTCAAATGAAGGAATCAAAAACCAAGGTGTGTGCCAAAGGTTCTCTGTTAGGGGTGGGGACAGATGTGTGTTTTCTTAATAACCATCATTTCCCTCCAGGATGCCGCTTGTGAACTGGGTAGCATCTTTCCATAGGAGCTTACTAAGGTGGTGGACTGCCCTTCATTTAAACAGAGGTTGAATTACTGGCTGTCATGTATGTATTTTTTAATTGTGATTCCTGCATTTCAGGGGGTTGGGACCCTTGGTGTCCCAACTCTAAATTCTATTATTCTGTTATCTTGTTTGCTTTAGGTTGCAAAATGTCTTGGGCTGGTTCTGTGGGAAACCAATTTCCTCCTTTCCCATAATGAGGTGGTGGATTGGGGGAGGAGGGCATTGCACGCACGCACGCACGTGCGCACACACACACACACACACACACACACAATACGCTTCAGGTTAAGAACTCCGCTAAGAACAGAAATCGTGCTCTGGCGGCGCAGGGGCAGCAGGAGGTCCCATTAGCTAAAGTGGTGCTTCAGGTTAAGTACGCTTCAGGTTAAGAACAGACCTCCGGAACGAATTAAGTACTTAACCTGAGGTACCACTGTACTTGCTTAATGCAACCAAGAAGGGGAATCTTACCCATTTTACAGTGATCATGAGAACTGCTGTCCCAATAGGTCCTGAGTAGACACCATAGCCCCACCGATCATGGTAGATTCTGACTGCGATGGTGAGCACTCCAAACATCACAAACGTTGACCGTTTAGGCTCATCGAACTCTGCCAGGGCTGAGCAACAGGTGACATACAGTGTGATTTGAAATGCTGTGTTGCTAGAGCAGCTTTAAATCTCCCTTGAAATGGATGTCTTTGTCCATTTCACCTCATTTTTCCAATCTTGGATACAGTTCTTCCACATTTCTCCAGCATTTTGTCCTCATGGAAATTCATTAGTATATTAATGTTCATTTTCTCTCATACATTTTTGTGTGCAGTTTGGGCAAATAGATACTCCCCCCCCCAAAAAAAACCAATTCCCTAATATAATGCATATTTGTACACTTGGGTTGGTTGAAGAACCACAGTCCCTCAAAATCCAGACTTTCATTTGATCTGAACATTCCAGCGTTTGGCTTCTGTAGTTCTAGTGTTAAGAGAAAGAGGGGGAATTTCTTTCTGCCCACCTTCCTCCACAACATACATTGGTTTAAATATCTCTATCACATCTCCAAGTACTTGAGTTTTCTCTGAAAAGCCCCAGATGTAACCTTTCCTGATAGGAGTCGTCACTCCACTACCTTGATAATTTGGGTCGACCACAATATCATCTTTGAAGCAACACAAGGAGAATTCTACCCAGCACACTAACAAAAACTCAACGTGGTGATGGCCACATTCGCACCATATGTTGAAAGAGTTACAATACCAATACAATGACGGTTTCCTCCAGAGAATCCTGGGGCCTGTAGTTTGTTCAGGGTTCCAAGAGTTCCCGAGTTCCCAGGGTGATTTAACAATCCCTGTTCCCCAGGGAACTCTGGGAGCTGAAGCTAAGTGAGGGTGAATGGGAGAAGAGTTCTTTATAGCTCTCAGCATCCTAAACAAACCACAGCTCCCAGAATTCTTTGGAGGAAACCATCATGTTTTAAAGTAGTTTAGAGTGTTTAAAGTGGTATGCTTCAAATGCACAGTGCAGACGGGGCCTTGGACTATACCTGTTTGCTGCTGACAATCTGCTCTGATGGGTGGGGTTAATGAACTTCCTTGAATAAACTACGGTTCCCAGGATTCTTGGGTGTGTGTGTGTGTTGGTGGTATCCTAGTGCTTTAAATGTACAGTGTGAATGTGGCTGGTACCTGGGAACCTTGAGTTGCAAAGGGAAATACTGATGAAAAAGTTGAGTCAAATATGTTTTGGGGAGAACATCACCCCTTGTTCCCTCTATCTGCAATTCTCTGAGGCGTCCCAGGATGTTTTCAGACTGGGCTGAGGTTCCTCTCTAGTGTCATGCACCTGCCTGCAGCCCGCTAACTCACACTTCATCAATGAGGCTGTGAATTATCAGAGACTGTCATTGCACGGGGAATGCGGTAATCACTCGTAAAAATTATGGCTCCCGGCGGGCTCCATGAGTTCTCCAGATTACACAGCTGTAGCGTAGCTGTTTCAGATTTGCAGTCCCAGGAAATGTCCCTGCAAGGAGCTGAGCATGTTCAGCTCTTTGCAAAGCAAGATGGAGGAGAGGTTTTCTTCACGTCCCAGACACTACATGTCCATGTGTCCTTGGATTACATTTTTATTATTATTATTCAATGGAGGTTTGTTTGTTTTTTTGGCTAAGGAATAACATCCAGTTTTTAATCTGTTCTGCGTGTTTGCTGACTTGACATCCCCTCCCCCATCAGATAGATCCAGTCCTGTGAAATTATGGGGATTTCCCATGGAAGTATGGGGATTAAAAATGACAGCCAGCACCACAGAAAGGTGTGCCAACAAGTTTTCTTCACCCCTACCCTGAGAATTCTAGCAGCGAGACCACCCTAAATTGCAAAGCTTTTTCATATTCAAAAACTCACTCTAGGCCCTGGTAATTTATTTACATAGCATTATCAAGGTGTATGGTGCTTTGCAGAGTAGTTGGTAGGAGAGAAATTTGGATTTGGTTGGCATTTTAACGTGGACCTACTTATTAATGCCCACAGTTTAAGAATGATGTTGACAATAAAGGAGATTCCAATTAAACATCAGGAAGAGCTTTCTGATGGTAAGAGCTGTTCAACAGTGGAAAGGACTCTCTCGGAAGGTGGTGGACTCTCCTTTTTTGGAAGTTTATAAGCAGAGGTTGGATGGCCACCTGTCATGGATAGTTTAGATGGTATTCCTGCATTGAATGGGGTTGGACTAGATGACCCTTGGGTGTGCCAGCTTTACAATTCTATGATTCTATGAATTCACACATCCCAAAACAAGCTTTGCACCGAAACACAGCCATCCCTCAAAAAGTCGCACTTCTCCAAATTTTGTAATACTATTTTCCAGCCAAGTCGCATGGCCCCCTATAATGCACATATCAAAATCCATGTCTTAGCAAAAATAATACACAAATGCATTATACTGTATTAAGAGAAATTGTTTGCCATAATTGTATATTAGGAGGTATATTAGGAGGTAATAAGCTGCTGGGTTTTGTGAGGACTTTAAAAAGAAATGCAAACTGGTTTGGAAATGTGCAAACTGTCCAGAAAAATCAGGAATGGAGAGAAACTGAAGTTGATAGGGCTGCCCATCTCTATTACAGAATAACATAAGTATAGAAGACTTCTCCCTCATCAGAGGAATTTCTCAATATTATTTTATTTCTGAAACTTCTTTGTTGTTGTTGTTGTTAAAAAACAATCTGCGACTAGGCATTGCTTGTTTTCCTCTACGTCAAATATTTGCCTTAACTCCCTCAAAGTATCTTGGCATTAGAAACCGTCCCAAAGAACGACTTGCTCTTACCCATCAAGGACACCCACATTGATAAAGCTGTTCCAAATATACTGAAGTATTCCAAGATGTCATACTGCATGAAGCACAGGATGGATAAACCGGGGCCGTCACATGCGTGGTAAATCTGTTGGGGAAACATAACAACGTATGAACATAAGGAGGGCCTGCAGGGTCACGCCAGTGGGCCACCTATTCCAGCATCCTATTCTCACAGTGACCAACCAGATGTCTGTAAGAAACCTGGAAGCAGGACCTGAGCCCAAGAGCCCTTTCCCCTCCTGCAGTTTCCAGCAGCTGGTATTTAGAAGCATTGCTGGCTCTGATTGTGGAGGCAGGGCACAACCATTGTGGCTGGCAGCCATTAAAAGCCTTCTCCATGAAATTGTCTAATCCTCTTTTAAAGCCATCCAAGTTGGTGGCCATCACCACTTCCTCCTGCAGGAGCGAGTTCCATAGTTTATACGCTGCATGAAGAAGAACTTTATTTTTGTCTGTCCTTTGGACACCCACGAGTTCTAGTGTTGAGAGAGGGGGAGAAAAAATTACTCCCTGCCATGCATGATTTTATAAAATTCCATCGTGTTGCCTCTTACTTGCCTTTTCTATAAAGTAAAAGTCAGAAACACTGCAGCCTTTCCACACAAGGGGGTAGCTCAACCCCTCAATCATGTTGGTTGTCCTTTTCCAACTCTACAACTTTTCCTGAGGATTTGTTGTTCAGTCGTTCAATCGTGTCCGACTCTTCGTGACCCCATGGACCAGAGCACGCCAGGCCTATCCTTCACTGCCTCTTGCAGTTTGGCCAAACTCATGTTAGTAGCTTCGAGAACACTGTCCAACCATCTCATCCTCTGTCGTCCCCTTCTCCTTGTGCCCTCAATCTTTCCCAACATCAGGGTCTTTTCTAGGGAGTCTTCTCTTCTCATGAGGTGGCCAAAGTACTGAAGCCTCAGCTTCAGGATCTGTCCTTCTAGTGAGCATTCAGGGCTGATTTCTTTAAGAATTGATAGGTTTGATCTTCTTGCAGTCCATGGGGACTGAGGATAGGCAACCAGAACTGTACATGGCATCCCAAATGTGTGGCCGTGCCATAGATCTGTAGTACAGCAGACACTAGCTGTTTATCGCCAGCAAATCTTTGTCCAATGTTGATTTGTTTACTTATTTTGTAAGTTTTGCACAATGCATGATTGTTTAAAAACCCTTTAAAAGATTTACCATGAAGGTAGAATCATTGGTAAGGAAAATACACAAAAATTAAAGATCTTTGAAAAGTTAAAATAACAAAAACGGATTAAAACTTACATCAACTTTCTTTATGCTCTTTATTTTTGTTTATCAATAGAATTAAAGAAAAATTAAAAGATAAAATGTTTTTAGCAGGTGCCGAAAAGAGTACAGTGAAGGGGGCCTGTCTGGTATCAATAGGCAGGGAGTTTCAAAGTGTAGCTCCAAAGCCTGCAGCTGTCAAGTCCCAAACACCTTTTTGTGAATATGACCATCCCTCAAAAGGATTTCCGTTTCTAGCACCACCGCCCTGTATCATGAACATTTGCCCTGTTCCATCGCATTTGACCCATCTTTGAGTTGCAGTGAGCAGGTTATTTGTGAAGTCAAAGGAGAGAGATGGAGTTCATGCAGATGTTTTCAGCTGTTGCAAGAACCCTTGTCTGGGTGGGAAGGTGAACGGCGTTTCCATGTGCTCTGGCACTTGTCACGGTGTCCTGTCATGTCAGAAGCGGTTTAGTCATGCTGGCCACATAACCCAGAAAGCTGTCTGCGGACAAACGCCGGCTCCCTCGGCCTGAAGCGAGATGAGTGCCGCACCCCATAGCTGCCTTTGACTGGATTTAACTGTCCAGGTGTCCTTTACCTTTTTTAAAAAAACAAAAAAACCTTGGTGCGTGTGTGTGTGTGTGTGTGCAGATGTGTTTGCTGGTCTGAATAATTTCCTGTTAGGGAGATGGAGAAGGAGGGCCTTTGAAGGCCAAGACAGCAATGGCTGCATTTCTTCTGAGAAGCTGCAGAAGGTCTTGGCTGGAGGATGTGGAGCAGCTGCAAGTCTGTCTCGTTTTTCCTCCCCAGCCTTCAGTTCTATTTTTAAGTACATTCAAGGCCCCCCCACTAAAAACTCATGAGCACGTTTCCTAATTGGCCCACATCATGTGCAATTTTTAAATTAAATTTTATTATTGCATTTATACCTCAGCTACATAATACCTGTTCTGCATTAAATCTTCAAGTGTGGAGGCACATACACTTTGAAACTCCCTGCCTATTGACACCAGGCAGGTACCTTCACTTCACTCTGTTTGGCACCTGCTGAAAGCTTCTACCCAGATATTTAGAAAGCTGGTGTGAGTTTTCATCTGTTTTTAGTTTGTTATTTTAACTTTTGGAAAGCCTTACATTATTAATTTTTCTTCTTGTTTTTTTATTGTTTTATCTTTTCTGTAAACTGGCTGTGAGGTCACCCCCCCCTTTTCTTTTTTACAGTCAAGAAACATATGGATAAATAAAGGTGTCTGCTCTACCACTGAGCTAAGAAATCTTAGTTAAATAGGAACATAGGAAGCTGCCTTTCCCCTCACCCCATTTCACTTAAACAAATGGACAGACACCTTTGGGGAACAGAGAGGGAGGGAGGGGAGGGGAAAGTTTCTTACCGACACAAAGAACATGGTGAAGAAGTACACCATAGCCTCCATGTGGAACTGTCTCTTGGCAGCGATGCTGATGGTCGGCAGGAAAGCCAGGCTACTTAGAGTTGGCAGAAGGAGCTTGGCGACCAGAGAGCCCATCGGAAGGGAAGAGAGATTGCCAGAGCGTGGGAAGGCAGGATGGCTGGAAGATCCTACCAGATCGCAGAGCTGGTTGGCAAAGTCTGAGCTCCAAGGCTACTGTCCTGATCTGGGCCTTGGAAGAGACAGCTGAGCCAAATGGACTTTCAAGTTCAGATGGCCCAGCCTTGGCTTAGCCACTGTGTGCGTGAGATGTCAGCTGATGACAGGTGCTGGGGGGGGGGGCCTGGGTTTATGACGGTGCACAGCTGACAGCTGGCATACAACACAGGCCACACTTGTGAGGCTTGGAGACCTCTTGAAGACCAACAGATGGTCCATTGCAAAGGCCAGCAAGCCTTTGGGATGTTTGCAAATAGATAAGCACAGGTGGGGCCACATTTGCTCTTGGCTGCTAGGGAAAGCGATTTCTTCCTCCTTACCCATTATTGTAATTATCTAGCAAAATGCACAGCATTATTGCAGGTAAGATATGTGCAGAATGAGTGCTTGTAGCCAGAGTCTTTAACTGGTTCAGACTATATGTCCACCTAGCTTAGCATTGTCAACACTGACTGGCATGGTTCAGTCTTCATAGTTTTAAACAGGAGAGATAGTGAGCCCTACCTGCAGATGCCATTGGGGACTAAACCTGGGACCTTCTGGATGAAATGAGGTGCTCTACCAGTGAGCTACAGCCCTACTCCTACTCCTACAAATTCTACCCCCCATCATTTTGGATAAAGGGCTTAATTAAATAGGATCATAACATATGAAGAGCTTGCTGGATTGGGGCACCAAAGGCCCATCTATTCTGGCACCCTATCCTCATAATGGCCATTATGGGAAACCCTGCAGGCAGGACCCAAAAGCCCTCTCCCCTCCTGCTGTTCCCAGAAATTGGTATTCAGAAGCATTGCTTCCCCTGTCCAATGGAGGCACAACTCGGTCATCATGGCTAGTAGCCATTGATAGCCCTCTCCTCCTCCTCCATGAATTTATCCAATCCTCTTTTAAAAGCCACCCAGGTTGGTGGCCGCCACTGCCTCCTGTGGGAGTGAGTTCCACAGTTCAACTATGTGCTTCATGAAGAAGCGTTTCCTGTTATCTGTCCTGAATCTTCCACCATTCAGCTTCATTGGTTCTAGTGTTATGAGAGAGTTTTCTCTCCACTGTCTTCGTGCCCTGCATGATTTTATAAACTTCAATCATGCTGCCTCTTGCTCGCTTTTTCTCTAAACTAAAAAGTCCCAAACACTGCAACCTTTCTGAACCCTTTCTAGCTCCGCAATATCCCTTTGAGGTGAGGCGACCAGAACTCTACATTGTATTCCAACTGTGGTCACACCATTGATTTGTAGAATTGGCATTATGATATTAGCAGTTTTGTTTTCAATATAGCAACAACAGTCTGTGGGGGGCAGTGAGAGGAACAGCTAAGAGTGTGCGGACGTCAAGTCAATTGGCCAACTTTACTTTATTATGATATCTCCCCCTCCCCCGCCCCCCGCCGGCCAATGACTTTATTACAAGCCTCCTGCTTTTCTCCTTCCTGGTATTAATATCTTTTCCTTGGAACCTTCTGCAGATTCTTTGTGTCGTTTTTGAGACAGCTGTTCAGATGAACCAGGGAGGAGGAATGCAAGACAACTGGCTCTGTGGTTTAGAGCTCTGTAGCCAGGTCACCAAGATATGAGCTACTGTCTGCGTCTGCCTGGATTCCAACAAGAAAGAAAAGTGGGAGGCATCTAAAGAAACTGGTGTGGCTGCATAAGGAGCTTCCAGATGAACTGAGGTTTAAGAAGGGCATGTATAAGAAATGCAAGAAAGCGGGAGCCAAGAAGGAAGAGCATACAGGAGTAGCCAATAGTAGTTTCAGGGAGAAGGCGAGGTGAGAATGAGCTCAGGCTTGCAAGAGAGGTTAAAATTAATAACAAGGGTTACGTCAGCTATGTTTGAAGCAGGAGGAAGAACAAGCAAGTGGTAGGTCCTCTGCATGGAGAAGACAGAGAAATGCTCTTGGGTGACAGAGAGAAGACGGAACTACTCAACACCTACTTTGTCTCTGTCTTCACCCAAAAGGAAAGCAGTGCCCAACCTGGTGATAACAGAATAAACAAGGTGGTCAGGGAACACCTTACTACTTTGAATGAATGCAGATTTCCAGGTCCTGATGAACTGCACCCAAGGGTACTAATGGAGCTTGTGGATATAATCTCATACCTGTCAACTGCCCCAGAAAACAGAGAAACCCAATTTTCCCCCATCAGAATACGGTGACCATTTTGGGCACCTTGTTCTCGTGTAATTTGGGGCTGAGATCTTGCTCCAAAAAAGGTGCCTTTTATGTCTGCCATATTGCACAGTGCCCCAAAACATGCTTTTTGGGTGCTGTGACCCCCCCAAATGCTTTTTTGTGTCCACACTGTCGCACGGGTCACCTGGAAGATGGTGTCCCAAATTTGGGCCACATTGTGTTGGATGGTATGTCATCTTAAAGCTACTGTCTATAATCTTTGATAATTCTTGGAGATTAGGTGAGGTCCCTGCAGACTGGAGGAGTGCAAATGTTTCCATCTTCAAAAAGGGGAAAAAGGAGACCCAGTTAATTACTGACCGGTGAGCTTGACATCGATACCAAGAAAAGTCCTACAACAGATAATTAAACAGCCAGTCTGTGAGCAGTGTAAGAGCTGTTTGACAGTAGAACAGACTCTCCTGGGATGTTGTGGACTCTCCTTCTTTGGAGGGTTTTAAGCAGAGGTTGGATAGATATCTGTCATGGTTGCTTTATTTCCTGCATTGCAGGGGGTTTGACTAGATGACCCTTGGGGTCCCTTCCAACTCCACAATTCTATGGTTCTGTGATTTATTAATATATTTTAAAGATACCGAGGAGGAAGACAGAGACATAAGGAAGCTGCCTTATACTGAGCCAGACCATTGGTCTGTCCAGCTGTGTATTGTCTACACTGACTGGCAGCAGCTCTCCACAATTTCAGATAGGGTGTCTCTCCCAGCCCTACTTGGAGATGCCATGGGGGATTAAACCTGGCACCTTCTGCATGCAAAGCAGGTGCTCTGCTGCTGAGCCACAGCCATTCCACAAGACAGCACTTTGTTACAAAGTGGCAGGATTTTATTGATTGTAAAAATGTGGTTTTATCACCAAATACAAGTTACGAGCTTGCAATGCCTTAATGATTAATTAGGTAACATAAGCATTTCAAGACAGATATATACATATTTTCCTTCCGGGACAGTTTGCTTGGAAAGTGTGCTATTTATATTGTGATTATTATGGATAGGACTGATTTAAGTATTTACTTCCTAATGTTAATTCTTTATTTTCTCAGGGCCAAGTGCTTTATGACTTCATTGCTTTCTTCTGTTATAAACAGCGCTGTTCTTCTCTTCTTCTTTTGCTATGGAATTATGCGTGTTATAGCAATACGTAATAAATTTAAAAACAAACTAGCCAACAGCACAAACTCCTTGTCTCTCTCACACAAATACGGAGTGGGGATTCTGTCTAGGGATGTGGGGGAGAAAATTGATTTCTCTGTCATGGCATCAGCACAGAGACAATTCAGAGTGACAGCAGGAATCATTGCCCTCTCTCTGAGTGGGCAAATGGAAACATGGGTGCTTCCAGATTAGGGATAGGGGAGAAATTCAACTCAGTTTGTATTTAAATACAATCCTACCAAATATGCACTTTTTGAAACAATTCACAAACTGAAACACAGCCATCCTTTGAAATTTAACAGTGCAGTTCTCCAGCTAAGAAATATATATGAAACTGGATACACTGCACAAGAATGAACTCAATTCTAGATGCTCACTCTGGTGTTTAAAGCCAGAAACGACTCAGGTCACAAATACTTGAAAGACAGTCTCCTTCTCTCCAGACCCTCTGATGTGCTGAGATTCAGAGGGGACCCCCTTGGTAGCTCCTCCAATGCTTGGGGGAGAATGGTGGTCAGGGAGATGGCTTTCTCTGAGTTGTCCCCTAAGCCATACAACTCCCTTCCCAATGAGGCATGTCTGGCACCTTCATTGTATACCCTCCCACATTTCTCTGATGAAAATAGGGACGTCCCATTCCATAATGATAATTTTACTATTTATACCCCACACATCTTACTGGGTTGTCCCAGCCACTCTGGGCAACTTCCAACATATATAAAAACTTAAGAAAACATTAAATATTAAAAAAAAAACCTTCCCTATACAGGCTTGCCTTCAGACAGCTCAGGGGTCGGATAACTCCATACTGTCAAACATTTCTCCAATGAAAATAGGGACATCCTAAGGAAAAGTGGGACAATCCGGGATCAAATCATAAACCAGGATGGCTTCCCTAAATCAGGGACGTCCCTGGAAAATGGGGGCACTTGGCAAGTCTGTTATTGTACAGCTTCCAGTGAACGCTGAATACACATCACTTTGTCCTGGGCTTGTGACGCTTGAGGTGTATATTTTTAGGACCCACCTTATTTTTATGATGGCAAGTTGCTTTGAATTATTTTTTAATAATTGTGTTTTAATTGTTCTTGTGCAAAGTTCTTGAACAGAGGATATCCAGATGCCCTAGCAGGAAACTGATTTTCTAGATCCATTTTGATCAGGGTTTAGGCCCAGTTTTGGTACAGAAACTGCTTTGGTCACCCTGTAGGATGACCTGTAGGTTAGATTACTGCAATGCGTTTTATGTAGGGCTGCCTCTGAAGACAGTTTGGATATGGTGCTGTTCACAAAAGGTGTTTAGGCATTACACAACCCTGGGAGCTGATGCAAGGTGTGTGTGTTTGAAAACAAGTCCTCCTCTCACAGAGAGGGTTGTCTGTCTTGCTGCTGCTGGCTTAACCAGGCTTAGTCATCTGGGGGGTCTGGGGGTATGAAGCAGTGCCAAGGGTTGGAGAGACAGCTCACACTGAACACCCTCCCTCACAGCCAACAAAAAGAAAATAAATAAAAAATTACTGACATGGAATTCTTGTGTTTGTATTGTGTCTTTTTAAATAACACCAGACTAGCCTGACTGCTGGATCAGGTCAAAGGGGTCCCATCTGTATGATGATGATGATGATGATGAATATGATGATTTATTACTTATTATTTATTGCCTGTCCACCCTAAGGTCCCAGGGTGGGTTGCAACAATTTAAAGACAACATTAAAAGTAATTTTTTAAAACTTACAATTACCAAAAATACAAAAAATAACTAATAACAATAACATCTAATGAGAAGTAACAAAATTTCATACAATTGCTTATATTTAGATTTCCAACCTTTCTGCACTTGAAATCTTAAAAGCATGGGAAATTGCATACAAGTATATTAGGAGTATATAGGGAGAAAACCATGCATGGAAAATACGTATGATCACTCATTCAGGGCTTAAAAAAAGAAATGAGTTGAACGAAACTTAAAATTGCAGGGATGGGCAGTGGGGGGAGGGGGAGTAAAATGGACAGACGTGTCTACCTGTACCTCCAGTTGGCAAGGAACCCTTATCGGTTGATGACTCTTGTGAAGAGCCAGTTCCATCTGCAAACCTCTCCCCCACCCCTCCATCTCTCCTCCAGAGCAATAAAAAATGCTATAGTTCTCAGAAGCTAGGAAACATTCCACTGGGCTTTAAAAAATAATAATAAAAATAAAAATTCACAGCTGCAGACCTGGACACAGCGCTGGGATGTTGCCAGTGGTGATGCATGAAGTTAAGGGGGTGGAGAGAAGGCGGCGGGGTGGGGTGGGGTGGGGGGGAGGGGGAGGGGAAGCCTAGCAGGTTTGTGCACATGTTCTAGCAATTACTGAAAATGGGTCACTTTAAAAAAAAGTTGCTATCCCTGGGGAAGGCAGGTGGCTGGCTAGGAGAACTGGGGTCGCAAAGCCTTTGTACTGGATGCAGCTCTGAGAGAGGGAGGGAGTGACCACAGGAGGTGGCCTGTGGTGCAGACGCTGACCCCACATATCCCAGTATCTTGTCACCCTGCACTTCCAGGGCTTCAGAGGTCACACCATACATCTGCAGCCCGCTGAAAACACTTGGTTTCTCTCAAAGGGTCCCGGGAATGGCAGTTCACCCACCCCCCAGTGAACTTACTATTCCCAACACATACTCAAACAAACTACAGTTCACAGGTTTCTTTGGGAGCAAGCCAAGTCCTTTAGGTGGGTGGATGTGAACAGAGGACACTCATTGAGAACAGGCCATATAACAGGGCAGAGCATCTTCTTTGCATGTGGAAGGTTCCCGGTGTAATAGCCAGCATCTCCAGGTAGGGATGGGCATGTCCCTTGCCTGAAAGAGAGCCTCTGCCAGTCCTTGTACACAATAGGGAGCTAGGTGGACCAATGCCCCCATGCACAAGTTCCCCATACCATATATTTGATATGTGCGTATATGTCTGTCTCTCTCTCTGAACACACACACATCCATGGTAACTACAGTTCCATGGCTTGGTTTTAGCTTCTCCCATTGCTAGTCATTCCTTGTATCAAGCTGCACCTGCATCCTCATTGCTGTTTTATTAGCCACATAAATAGTCGCCTTCCAACATGTGGCCACCCTGAGTGGTGCATTAGCGGAACACCTGTCCCTCCTCCCCACCTCGTCTGAAATAAGCCTCTTAACAATGTTCCTTCCTTATTGCTGTTTCCTCCTCCTTTCCTCCAGGCTTTCCATCGTTCCAGCCTTCCGCTCTTTCTTCCCATTTGTTTTAGCTTCTGTTGTTGTCAAAAACGCTTATAGGTTCTATTTAATGTTTATATCCCTACAAACCCATTTTTATATATACAGGAAGATAAAGCCAGGACTTGCAGCAGAGCAAGGTGGTAGAATTTTAAGGGGGAAGAGTGGGCTGCTTTGGGCTGAAAGTGGAGGATTGCTTGCTCCATGTAAAATCTCTCTGTGATTACAAAACCTAAACTCAGCTAGTTGGCTGTTGTTGGAAGGAAGTGTGGAACCTCAGACCTGGGTGCTGAATACAGTCCTTTAGACTTGGGTCATAAACGTAAGTGCTCTGCTGGATAAGGCCAAAGGCCCATCTAGTTCAAGATCCTATTCCCACAGTGGGAAAGCCCATAAGCAGGACCTGAGCACAAGAGCCCTTTCCCCTTCTGTGGTCTCCAGCAACTGCTATTCAGAAGCATTGCTGCCTCCAATGGTGGAGGCAGAACAGAGCCATTGCAGCCCATAGCCACTGATAACCTCTTCCTCCTCCAATCCTTTTTTAAAGCTGTCCAAGTGGGGGGCTGTCACTGCCTCCTGGGAGAGCGAGTTCTGTAGTTAAACTCTACACTGCATGAAGAAGGACTTTCTTTTATCTTTCCTAAATCTTCTAACATTCATCTTCATTGGATGCCCATGAGTTCTTGTGTGATGAGAGAGGGAGAAAAACTATTCTTTATCCACTAGTCTCTCCACATCCCTTGAGACTCTCTCCGACTCAGAGTAGACCTGTTGAAATCAATGGACCTGAGCAACTCATGCCCATTAATTTCAATGGATCTACTGAAATTCCAGCAGAAATAACATTGGATCCTGTTATCTGGCTAACATTGCTTGGCACTTCCTCCTACATTGGGAGTTGGTGAGGAGGGATATTCAGAGATAAACATAACCCCCAGGGATACAATTTCCTGTCCAGTTCCTTTTTAGCTTTTTTGAGTTAATTTCAAGGCTGTAATTACAATCTTGGTCTCTCGCTGGTGCTGATCTTGCAGATGATATTTGCTGGTCAGTGTGAGGCTGATCCCTCCTTTGCATGGGCTATCTGAGGATAATCTTCTCTTCACAGCATCTCTGTTGTTTATCTGTTCCTGGAGGCCATGTGCCTCCTATATGCTCTCAACTTCATTTAAGTATTGTTCTGAAAACTGCAAGGGGGGGGGGGGGAGACAGAAAAGTGAAAAGGAAAGATCTCCCTCTTCAGCATTCTGCTTCTTGGTTACTTGATTAGTCAGATCTGTCAAATATCAGGTATTTTACCTGCTCATTCTGTAGTTTTGTCTTGGGCTTGCTATCGGGTATTTTATTGAATGAGGCTGTAATCCAGTTGTAACTAACACCACTTACTAGAAACTGCAGAAGGGGAGAGGTGCTATTGTGCTTGGATCCTACTGGTTGGTTTCCCTTTAGGGAATCTGGTTGGCCATTGTGAGAACAGGATGCTGGACTAGATGAGCCATTGGCCTGATCCAGTAGGGCTCATTTTATGTTCTTATGTTCAAAGTGACCTGGCCCATCAGATTCACCTAACAAAGCACCAGCTTCTTGCAAACAAATATTTATAAATAAACAGAGAGCATCCAAAGGTCAGGTTTTCCATGTCCCACACAGGTGTACCTTATATGTGTGGGAGGAAAATATGAATCCCTGTGACCCACATGTGTGGGTTAAATAACAAAAGAATTGGCTGGATGCCTGGATTCAACACATGGGGCTTTGCACAGTCTCCAGCAGGAGAGAGCCCCAATAGCAGAGTTTGAACACACAAAATTCAAGCAGCAGTATAATGTGGGAATTTGGGCTGTTGAACCATTTCCATATCTTGTTCAGTTGTATACAGAGTCCCCCTCTATCTACCCTTCTTGGCATGAACAGACCATACACTGTTAAGTAAGTTTAAAATGATTTACTTACAAAATGTTCCAAATGTCAGATTTATGCATTTATCCAAGCAGTAGTGTGACGGATTGGGGCTGGCTTGAGTAGAACTCCAGGGGGTTAAGAGTTAAACCCAGCTTCCTGGCTGATTGACGCATTCCATTCCCTGCGGGGCGGGACAGCCACAGGTTTAAAAAAGGGTTGGTTAACCGTTGGTGGGGGGAGTGTGTTGAGAGGGTTTTTGGGAGCGGGAGTGTGAGGGAGGTAATGGTAGAGTGTTAGAGAGGTTTACTGAGTCTGTGATAACCAGTTTGAGTTATAAGTAAAGAAGATGCTGAATTAATGAAACCATAAAGAATTATACATGAACTACAGTTAAATAAAGCTTTCCTTTTTGTTGTGAAATCGGATGTACCTCTTTATTCCAGCAAAGTATCTAAACTCCGAAAAGGGGGGTGACTGAGGAGGGGTGGCGAAACTAGGCCTGAAGAGTAGGCGGATAGTTTGCATCTCAAAGTCACTCTCAGTAGAGGCAAGTGCCAGGGAGAGGGTGCCACAAAGTAGCAAGGGTGCTGGGGGCACGGCTGCTGAGGTGAACCTAAGGGCACAGAGAAATTCCTGTGACACTTGCCTGGAGTTATTAAAGATACCGAACCACGTTGTGTGGAGATCTGGAGCTACATTCTATGTACTAGCGAACCCATAATAAGACAGGGAGTCTATTTGGGTAAAAGAAGGAATAGGGGGTTGTTTAAAACAACAATTAAATTCCTTTAGGCACACTGCTAGTAATAGTGAAGGAGGTACATCGCATAGCGTCGTGGGGTTCGTCGCAAGTAGCAAGGAGAACACAGGCAGAATACTCTTGGATAGAAAAGACAGAAAGATAGCTTCAAACATGTGCTCTAAGCTAAACACTTGCTTAAGCACATCTTCCTTGATCGGTTACATGGCATAGAGTGAGAGAGTGTGAAAGAGAGAGAGCAGAAAGGCTTCACTTCCTCTCTCATCTGAGAAAAGGGGCATGACTAGCTGAGTCTAGGAATATAACTCTGTAGTCTTAACCCCTTCATGCACTAACTAGCACTCACACATAGTTATGTTTGGCTGCAATTTCCCTCAATCTGTCTTTGTTTCACCTTCCTTTCTCTCAGTGTTACAAGCACCCGGGTAGTAAATAACATCTGCTTGCAATTTCTTGCTCCTTTGCTAGAAGGGAGAGGGAGATGCATAGAACCATCATGCACTGATTGTCTGCCCGTGATTAATGACACACCTGTTCAACAGCCCAGCCAGCCCAGAGCATCCATCCAGGGCAGGTAGGTCATTAATCACATTGTGTGGAGAGAGCTGCATTGATTTACTGGAAGCAGAGAAGCTGGCAGCACCTTCATGTTCTTTTGCCTTGGCTCACAGAGTCTGCCTCTGTAACATTTTGGAATCTGGAACTGGTTACTTTAGGGATGCTCTGAATAACAGCCACAGATTTCTGCTCCCTACATCAAAACCACCTATTTGTTGATGAGGAGTGTCTCAAACAGGCTGTGAGTTTGAGAATGTTACTGCTTTGTATCATCATCATCATCATGCAACTAAGTGGGCAAATGTTGGCCCTGGCAGGTTATTGTGACATTCAGAACTGGGTACCCTGAGTTCAAGGGTGTGCATAGGGGTTGGCTTTGTTGGCCCCTGCCAAGAATGCAGGTCCAAGTCCAGTGGGGATGCAAAAATCACACCTCTCCACTCTTACAAGGAGTGGTTAGGGGCCTGCCTGCCTATACATGCACTCTCCTGATCACTTCTCCGCTGCTCTGCAAGGGATGGAGGGAGTGCCAATATAACTCCTTGCCAAGGATGCAAGGAAGCCTAGCTTTCCTATTCCCTCCTCCTCCCTGTTTCCTTTTGTGCTGTACTTTTTAGATTGTAATTCCAAGGTCAGTGGAGAGAGAGAGAGAGGGAGAGAGAGTGGGGTGAAGAAATGCTTTAAATAAACCAAGCAACCTGCAAATGCCCATGGAAAGTAAACCGCACCCCTAAGGTTTTTCTGTTAAGCCAGAGACTTGTTTACATGTTACCCTGAGCACAGGGACAGGCTGTCTCTCCACATGTACAAGCATCTGCGTGAAAAGTGTGTACACTTGCTGATGTGTACAACTGTTTGTTCCCAGAGGCAGCACACTTGTTACACATTTTAACCATATGTGTGCACACACAGATTGCACACTTGCTGAACATCATGTGTGAACACATCTCCTGAAATTCAGAAGCCAAGTTCAAGGTGTTACTATTAGTATATGAAGCCCTGAACAACTTCAGGCCAGTTTACCCATTCGATTGCCTTACCCCATATACACTCATTCAACTGCTTCAATCTGCAGAACTAGCTATTAGAGATGCCATATACAGTGGTACCTCAGTTTACGAACTTAATCCGTTCCGGAAGTCCATTCTTAAACCGAAACCATTCTTAAACCGAGGCGTGCTTTCCCTAATGAGGCCTCCTGCTGCCGATCCCCTCCACCGTTCAGCTTCCATTCTTAGACCGAGGTAAAGTTCTCAAACTGGGGCACTATTTCCGATTTTGCGGAGTTCGTAAACCAAATCGTTCTTAAACCGGACTGTTCTTAAACCACTGTATACCCATTCTGCATTTGAAGGAAAACAATCTTTTAGTGCGGCACACTTTGGAACTCCCTGCCTATTGACATCAGGCAGGTGCCTTTGCTGCACTCTTCTGGTGCATGCTTATATATGTGCAGAGACACCCTGTCCTTGCTGGTTCTTGCCAAAAATCATTCCTGCTTAGACAATCCTACCCAGATCTTTAGAAAGTTGATGTGAGTTTTGATCTGTTTTTAGTTTATTGCTATTTTAACTTTTTGAATGTCCTGCAGACACTGCAACCACTACACCAAACTGATCATTATATTTCAGAGACTGGCATTGATGATTTTAGTTGTACTGTGTTTTGGGGTTCTAATTATTCATTTGGTTTATGCAGTGTTATTTTTCTAGAAAAAGATGTGCTGGAACTCAGTGGTGCCCGTTTGAGTGGTGCCAGAAAGGAGTTCTGGCGAGTTCCGGCTGGGGAAAAAAGCCCAGGTTTTATTGTTTACTGCTGGTTTTATTCTTCATTGCCTCCACCCAACACACATTTTGCACAGGAGTAAGTCCCATTGAGCTCAGTGGGGCTTGCTTCTGAGTAGACACATCCAGGATTGCACCCTCTGCTTTGTTGAATATTATTTTACCCTGCAATCTGCTTTGAGTGGGCTATGGCTCTTAAAGGTGGACTGGAAATATTATAGCAAGAAGTTTCATGGCTTCCCCATGGGCTTGATGGTATATCAAATTATTTCTGACTGGTGTTTGCTCAGCAGATCAATGTGCAAAAAGGCTGCATTTAGGTTCCAGAACATGGTTTTGCATCATAAGAACACAAGAACAACCTGGTAGATGAGACCAATGATCCATCCAGTCCAGCATCTTGTTCTTACATTGGCCAACCATATGCACCAATGTGGCTTCCCCCCCCCTCCACTCTCTCCCTGAATTCCACTGCAATAGCCCCCCCGCCCCCCTGGTCAATTTACTGAGTCAACAGAGACAAAGCTGGCAGCCTCTGTGGTCTCACTTGCCTGGAAAACTGATTGATTCCTGCCCGTGGTGCGGAGGTGATATCGATTTGGCCGGACTCTGATGGCAGGATTAGCTTTTGCCTCGTAGACACATCTTCAGGCACAAACACTCTCCAATCCTTTAAACACACACACACACCAACCCTCATCCAGCAAGCCCGACTGCAGGAAGCTGGCTAGCTGTGGTTGGCGGAACAATTGTGGTGTTTTTTTTGGTGGGGGGTGAACCGGGAGGGAAAGCACCATGACTGAAATACACAGTGGTGGTGGTGGAGGAGTGCTGAGCCGCTGAAGAGAGGCATCTCAGGGAGACTGCAGAGAGCTCCTAGCCCATCTGCCTGACAGCTATAAAACTGACTCAAGTTGACTTGGGATAACCGCTAAGCAGCCTCCTCCTTGCTGGAAGCTGAAGGCTCTTGGCTGCCCTTTTGAAGTCTGAGGAGAGGGGTGGGGGAGAAGACGGGAGGAGAGAGAAAGTGTGTGTCTGCAATTTCTGCACCTCCTCCTGCTCTGCTCCCTCTCAGTTTCGCCCCAGTCCTCCACCGACCAGAGCCTGTTGCACCTGGACCCTTGCAGCATCTTTCCCCCCCTGCACTTGAAAAAGCAAGCATCTGGCTGTCTGGCTGTCTCTCACATTCTCCAAGGTAGGTTTTTTTTTCTTTTTTCTTTTAAAAAGAAACTCAAATTTCCCTTTTCTTTTGCTTGTTGGTGTGTGTGTTTCATGTTTAATTGCACCCACTTCACAGATTCCAAACACACACACACCTCCCTGCTAAATGGCTTTCAGGGGGAAACATCTTTGCGTTTTTGGTTGAGACAGAGCTTTTCTCTAGGTGCTGTGTGAGGCAGGAGGCTGTTATATAATACGAGTGTAGCGATCCCAGAATGGGCAGCCACCTTGACTTTTTCCCTTCTGTGTCCTGCTAAGTGCATTTCCTTGGAAAGTCCTCCCTGCCCCCAAATAACCAAAGCCAGAGAGGCATTTTGGATCCACTGTTCTGCTGATGGGGGTTTTCTTATTTAATATATATAGAAGTAGGAACAATAGGCTTTTTTTTCTCTTCCCCTCCTTCTCTAGTCTTTTGGACTGAATGAAGAATAATTATTTGGCTGGCTTTGGACCAGAGGTGGCTTGAAGTTCTAATGAAAACCAAGTGCTCTGGGTGGGTTTCCAGCCACCTGTCCCCAGGATGCGCGGTCAATAATTTTGGGGCTTTAAATTTAATTGGTATGGATTCTGAGCTTTGGGTATCCAAGTGCAGTGAAGCCCACAAACTCTCCTTTCTTGGACATTTTGAAGCAGAGGTTGGGTGGCCACCTGCCAGGCAATATTTGGTTGTGATTCCTGCTTTGCAGGGGGGTTGACTAGATGGCCCTTGGGGGTCCTTCCAACTATTATTCTATGAAAATTGACACCGTGAAAGAGTGGATGAAAATATGATACTCTGTTGGGACTCCACTGGACAAAAACCTTGACCGTCTCCATGGCCAAAAGCAGGGCTGGCCTGTGGGTCTAATTAATTAATTTATAGTCTGTTTATCACATTTATATCCCACCTTCCCTCCAAAGAGTTCAGGGGGGCATACATAGTTCTTTCCCCCATTTTATCTTCACAACAATCTTGTGAGGTAGTTTATTGGCTGAGAGAGATGTAGACTGGCCTCCAAGGTCACTCAGTCAGTTTCATGGCTGAGCTAGTCCAGCACTCTAGCCACTGCGCCACCTATGTAGATGTCCGGCCTGGGGTTTGGTAGGGAGAGGGTTGGTTCGGAGCATTGCCAGTTTTTTCTTCTGTGAAATGGGCATTTTGTGAGGCACATGACAGCTTCTTAGATTTCCAGATGTACCCCCATCCCAGGCCCAAAAGGGTTAGAGACCCCTGCTGATGTGAAAGGAACAGGAGTGTGGTTTTTATGAAGGATAGAAAAGGGGGGATAAAATAGATGTTTAGAAAATTGGACGTTAAAATAACTGAGACACAGGGACCAGCACCAGGGTTGCATCAAAGTAAGTTCTGCCCAGAGTAGAGACATTGAAATGAATTCCTGCAGGAGGATGGGTCGGTTGACCCATTGGGGTCCCTTCCAACTCTACCATTGTACAATTCTAATATTCTATGATTCTCAGACAGCCATGCTCATTCATTTCATTGCATCTGCTCTGTAAATGACCAATCCATGGCAGCTTCCCTAGAAGGGCATGACATGGGCAGTCAATGGGCCCTGCTCAGAGGAGCTCTGTGCTTTGGGTGTAATAAGAGCCTAGTGGATCAGGCCAATGACCCACTTAGTTCAGCATCCTGCTTTCACAATAGCCCACAATATGCCCCAAATGGGAAGCCTGCAAGCAAGACCCATGTGCAACAGCACTCTCCAGTTGTGTTTCCCACTGTCTGGTATTCAGAGATAGACTGCCCCAAAGTATGGAGGTTCTGCCATCACAGTACACCTCCACATGGAGAGCCTGCTGGATTGGATCAATGGCCCATCTAGTCCAGCATCTTTTTCTTACAGTGAATAACGGGGTACCCATTATGGGAAACCCACAAGCAGGACCTGAGTGCAGAAGTCCCCTCCCCTCCTGTGGTTTCCAGCAACTGGCGACAGTGGAAGTAGAACATAGCCATTGTGATTAGCGCAGGAATTCTGGGTGGGCTTGAACCACCTGCCTCCACAAATTTCTTTTAAAGCCACCCAAGTTGGTGTCCATCACTGTCTCTTGTGGCAGCAAATCCCATTGTTTAACTAAGTGTTGTGTGAAGAAGTATCTTCTCTTGTCTGTAATGAATCTTCCAAGATTCATCTTCATTGGGTGGCCCCACAGGGTTCTAAATGTTACGAGAGAGGGAGGCCAAATGTCTCTCTGTGCATTTTCTTTGCCTACTCTTGTACACTTCTAGCAGATCCCCATACAAAGCCATACATTCACACCATACTTTTAAGGCAGTGTAATACTGCTTTAAGCAGTCATGGATTCCCCCAAAGGACCCTGGGAACTGAAGTCTGTTCAGGGTGCTGAAAGTTGTTAGGAGACCCTTCTGTAGCTGTACAGTTCCCTCAGTGGTTTACACAACCATTCCATCTTCTCAGGGATCTCTGGGAATTATAGCTCGGGGGGGGGGGATACTAAGAACCCTCAGCACCCTTAACAAACCAAGATTCTTTCAGGGAAGCCATGGCTGTTTAAAGCAGTAAGCTACTGTTTCAAATGTAGGGTGAGGATTTGGATGTTGGAAGATTCAGGGCAGATTAAATAAAGTCTATCTTCACACAGCACATATTTAAACTGTGGAACTCCCTCCTACAGGAGGCAGTGATGGCCACCAATGTAGATGGCTTTAAAAGAGGATTTGACAAATTCATGGAAGAGGAGGAGGAGGAGGAGGAGGAGGAGGAGGAGGAGGAGGAGGTTACAGCTGGAGCCATTAATGCTTTCGAATACCAGTTGCTGGAAACCACAGGGTGGGAGAGTGACGCTTACCTTCAAGGTCGGGCACCTTTATGGGGCATCACTTTCTGTTCACACCATGATCCGGTGAGGGACATGGAGTTGTGGGGTTTTCCCAGGCAAGCACAAACCCCAAAATCGGCTTCGCACCAGCCCAGGAAGTGGATTACAACCTGCCTGCCAATTGGCCAATGGCAGGCAGGCTGACCAAAGGCTCTACCCCTGGGGCAGATTAGACTGGAGCCAGCAGGCTTCACTCTGGTCCACAGTTTGGGAATTTAAACCCATCCAGCCTCCACCTCCTTGTCCAGTTCCTAGTTGGATCTCCCACCACCTCTCCCTTTTCCTTGGCTCTTGGGCTCTGCATGACCTTGCTATGGACTATTGTTGGTCACCATATTTGGGGCCAGGCAGGAATTTGTCAGACTGATTTGGGGCCAGGCAGACTAACTGGATCTGTCCTTTGGTTTTTCCTGCCTCATAGCAATTGTCACAACTTTGGTGGTTAAGGCATTGAGTAAGCCTGAATCTTCATTGGAGGGGAGGTTGTAGCCTCTGCCTGCCTCTCCAATTTTCAGGGGTATCTTGTTAAATGAATCTGAGAGGAGTTGTTTTTGTCCTGAAGTCCAGGCAAGAGCTAGGGCCATAGCACTCCTCAAGGTGACCACCCCTGTGTCATAGGGGTTGACCTCTTCAACCAGGGGTGACCCCTACAGGTATACCCCCAAGAGGCGGATGGGCTGATGGTTCAAATAGTTATACCCAATGGCTTGCCAAAAGTTGTGGCCTGATTTGACCCAAATTAATGTGTGCTTTCTTGGGAGGTGGATATGGGTGCCAGGGGCGTCTGGTTCATACAATGTTTGAATCCTGCTTGCAGGTTTCTCACTGGGGCATCCGTTTGACCACTGTGAGAACAGAATGCTGGACTAAATGGGGTCATTGACCTGATCCACCAGTCTCTTCTTGTGTTCTTTTTATTATTATTATCTTGGAGTCATTGAGTTTACCCATTTGCTGCAGACAAGCTGGCTGTCCTGCCTGCTGCTCCCCAATGGGTGTAGGATGGTGGCAGCAGCCTCTGGCTGCCAAAATGGTATTATGGCCTTTCTTGCTTTGGAGGCTCTGAAGCTGCCTTCTTTGAGAGCTTTCAGAAGAGTTTGAACACCTATGGACAATCATCTCCCCATTGCTGAGCCTCACTGATGCCTGTTCTGAGCTAGTTCTTCCCCACAGCCTCTTGTTCCAGTCCTCCAAATTCTCCCTGCCTGGCTGGAACAGGACACCAAGCGACTCAGACACAGTCTGAACATCCGGGCAGCTTTAATATAATAATCCAGCTTGGGAAAATCCAGCACCTCCACTCCTGGCAGGCGGAGAGGTGGGGATGAGTAGGAAATTCACGCTCTCCAGGCAGCCAAAGAAAGTGGGGAGTTGGGGGAAGAAGCCAGCACTACTCTGAAAGGCTGAGTTTTCTTAGAAAGGGGAATCCTCAGTGTCTCTTCTGTAAGACGGAGGAGGAGGAGCACAAAGAGGGAAGGGTAAGTGGGGGGCAAATCTGTCAATTTCACTTTATTTAATACCCTACATTTCTTCCAAGGTGCTCATGGGGATGGTACATAGTCCTCCCTGTACCCATTTTATCCTCACTCCCTGTGAAGTACCTGTAAATTAGGCTGAAAGGCAGTCGCTGACCCCCCCAGGTCACACCCAGTGAGCTTCATGGCCCAGCGGGTCTCCCAGGTCCTAGTCCGACACTCTGACCACTACAATCCACCACACAGGCTCTTCCTCTCAATTTATCACTTTCCCAATCTTAAATTCAGTCAATCTCCAGATTCGTTTGCTTTTTTTTTTTTTAAAGTTCTCATGAAAAGTTATCAGCACCTTAGTACATATTTTTCCTAATAGACACATATTTGTATATAGTTTCCCCTCATCTACACATTTACGCAATGCAGTTTCTCCCAATATACTGCTGTTTTCACTAATACATGCATTTTTACCCACACTTTTGCTTTAATATATGCATTTTGGGACACATTATTCAGCTGGAGAACTACACTACAAGAGTGAGAATTTCGAAGGATGGCTGCGAGTTTTGGAAAGCACTAATTTGGGAGGGTTGTCTTTAAATGCAAATTGAATCGAATTTTTCCTCCATCCCTGGTCTGGAAGCACCCATTTTCCACATTTCCATCCAGTGAGAGGGCAGTGATTCCTGACCTCATTCTGAATTAGCTCTGTGATGCCACCCTGTCAGAGGAGTCAGATTTCCCCCCACATCCCTCAGCAGAACTACACTTTTTAATGAGGGGTACCTTGGGGTTTCCTATTCAAAGCTTTTCTCAGAGCAAGGGAAGAAATTCATTGCAAATTTTGCACCACTGACAATCTATGCTTAGACAAAGCGGAGGTGTCTTAATAGACTCCCCCGCACCTGGAATACAAGCAGAATGTCAGTTCCAAGAGGGGAGCTTGTGTAAGAGTCTCCCACACCACATTGTGATGGGGCAATTATTTATTTGACAACATTTATACGCAGGTGGCACTGTGGTCTAAACCACAGAGCATAGGGCTTGTTGATCAGAAGGTCGGCGGTTCAAATCTCCGCGATGGGGTGAACTCCCGTTGCTCGGTCCCAGCTCCTGCCAACCTAGCTATTTGAAAGCACGTCAAAGTGCAAGTAGATAAATAGGTACCACTCTGGCGGGAAGGTAAACGGCGTTTCCGTGCGCTGCTCTGGTTCGACAGAAGTGGCTTAGTCATGCTGGCCACATGACCCGGAAGCTGTACGCCGGCTCCCTCAGCTAGTAAAGTGAGATGAGCGCCGCAACCCCAGAGTCGTCCACGACTGGACTTAACAGTCAGGGTTCCCATTTACCTTTACCTTTATATGCCACTTGATTGTAAACCTCTAAGCAGTTTACAAAAATATATATATAATTTATATACTGCTTTTTTATTATTAAAGAAATACACATGAAAGCAGTTAAACCTGCAGTTTAATACGGCCATTCATAGAAACATAGAATTATAGAGTTAGAAGGGGACCCAAAAGGCCATCCAATCCAAATCACTACAATTCTGGAAAAAAATCAACCTTTGCTTCTTGCTTTCTTAGGATGAAGAGAATCAAGGGGACCTGGGAGTGCAACTTCATTGGCGACTGCACTCACCTGAAAGGGGCTCTTGCATTCGCACTCTTCATAGGGAACGTTGCCCTGGTGATATCACAAGTGAGAATTTTCTTCATTCACAAATGTATTAAAAATATCCATATATCACCAGATATGCTAGCACCTCCAGGTGCTGTCCAGTGACGATGTGTAAAATGCAGTACAAGTAGTGGTCTAGTGGTTTGGGGATCACTGGAGAGGGGAGTCAAAGACCTGTTACTATTTCTGCAACAGCATCCCAGAAGGTTCCCTGTCTCTGGGGTTCTAGAGCCGATCAATCAGCATGAAAGGGGAGGTTTTTTTAGCCACTGGGAAGAAGCCTTCTTGCCCTTTGCACCAATTGGATCCAGTCAGAGTGAAAGGAGTTGAGTCAGCACTGAGAATGGGCTCCTGGTGCCCCTCTGGATAAGGTACATGGGAGGAACACCAAGGAGTTGCTCTGTAAGCTGAAAAGCTAAGCATTTAGGAACGCTGAAAAGACAACGGAAGGAATGCTTCCGTTTCAAGAGAATGGGGTACAAGCTCTGTTACATACAATGGCACTTCAATGAAAACACAGCTTAAGTCACTCTGAAGCAAGATTTTGGAGCACTCCAAATGATTTGTCCACATACATGCACAGAAAATAGCAGATTTAGCCGAAAGGAAACACATGGAGATCTGCATTGATCATTGTAATGCATCCCTAATTATTACAGTTCTATAATTATAAAGTTGTTGTATAATCCTAGAAGGGGGCCTGGCTATGACTCTCATGAAGGAACCCTGCACTTCTGAATTTGCCACTACACTACTGAATGCAAGTACAGAATATACAATTCAATTTAAAATCACACAAATCGGCAGTCAAGATGTACTGAAAAATGACAGTGGCAGGCATGACGAACCAGTGTGTGCCAAAAGGGCCATAGCTCAGTGGTAGAGCCCCTGCTCTGCATGCAGAAGGTTCCAGGTTCGGTCCTCCATGGCACCCTTGCTACGCCAAACTGAAACCCTATCCTGAAACCTCGGAAAGACACTGTCAGTGAGTGTAAACAGTACTTCGACAGATAAACCAAGGGTTTTACTCATTAGGCAGATTCCTATGTTCCTACCTATATCTGCTGTCAGATGCAGAATTATGAGGACTAGAATCTTACTTTATGTTTTGCTGAAGGAACAACTGCTGAGTGGCAGAGTACCTGCTTTGCATGCAGGAGGTCCCAGCTTCAGCCTCCAGTGGCATCTCCAGGTAGGATGAATGTCTCCTATCTGAAATCCTAGAGAACCTCTGCCAGTCCATGTCAAAGATACTGAGCAGGATGTGCCAGTGGTCTGACACATGGGCGTACCCGGGGGGGGCAGAAGGGGGCAGCTGCCCCCCCTAGAAGGCAGCCCTAGAAGCAAAAATGATCAGCGTCCATTCAAAGCAAACCTGAACGACCATGGCTTGCCCCCCCCTAGTTCAAAGCAAACCTGAACGACCATGGCTTGCCCCCCCCCCCTAGTTTTGATCCTGGGTATGCCCCTGGTCTGACATGGCTGCTATGCACAGGTATGTGCTAAATATGAGTAACCCATAAACTGGGGCTCCTGTCTTCAGTGGGGGAGGGAAATGGAGATGCAGCTGGCAGACAGGCATGAAACCTCGATTGAACTGAAGCAGGACAGACATGGGGAAAGAATTGGTTTCAGCAGCTGAACCGTGTTTGTTGAAGTATCCCTTCAACCAATCAACCCATCTCACCTCTAATTAATCTTCTTTGCCCCTAAATGGCAAACAGGAGAACCTTCAAGCGTCCAACAGCCTTGAGGAAGGCAGCGATGTCACTGCCCACTGGTGGGGTGAGTGGACCAAGTGGACGGCTTGCACCCGGACGTGTGGGGGAGGAGTCAAATCCCAAGAGAGGCACTGCCTGCGGCAGAGGTAAACCCCTCCCTCCAATGAACTGATCCCACCCCCATCCTCTGAACAACAAAACTTTCCCATTGGTTCCGAAGGGAGCATCTCAGGCAGCCTCCCTCGAATCAGGGGCCCTCAAGATTGAACCGGGGATGATGGGAGCTATAATCCATAGCCATCTGGAGAGGGTGCCACTCTGGTTGTCCCTGGGGCTCCCTGGTGGTTTGTTGCAGGAAGGATAACATTTTCAGCCAAAGGATCACAGTCCCCTTGAAGGGAACCTTCAGAAGCCCACATGCAAAGGGTGAGCATGGCCAGGACAAAAGCAGGCAGGCTAGTGGCTGTGATTCTTACCATTGTGTAGCCGGATATATTCCAGTTGCACACAGGTTCCTTTTATATGCAGACATATCTTTCCATCCTCCATCCAGGTAAGAAAGAGGCATTGTCCCAATTCAAAAACGCTATTCCAACCAGCCAAACACACTCAAGGAGGCAGCAGAGCAGGGGTATCAAGAGATGTTGTTTGTGTAGCCTTGGGAGAATTTTAAGGGCCAGATAAAAGGTGACATAATAGAAGGTTATAGCTGGGATAGCTCAGTTGGTAGAGCATGAGATTCTTAATCTCGGGGTTGTGGGTTCAAGCCCCACCTTGGGCAAAAGTTCCAGCACTGCAGGGGGTTGGAATAGATGACTCTCATGGCCCCTTCCAACTCTACAAAATCTAGGAATCTATGATTCTAAGGTTATAACATTTAGGACAGTATGGAAAAAGTGGAGAGAGAAAAGTTTTTCTCCCGCTGTCCTAACACTAGAACTCCTGGGCATCCAATGAAGCTGAGTGCTGGAAGATTCAGGACACAAAAAAAGCAAGGACTTCTTCGTGAATAGTTAAACTGTGGAACTAGCTTCCACAGGATGCAGATGGCCCCCAGCTTAGATGGCTTTAAAAGTGGATTGGATGGGTTCATGACACAGAGTGAGTCTTGTGCTTTTAATTGATGAATACAAACAACATTTTATCACTTTGTGGGGGGAGGGAGCTGCAGACACACTTCCCCAAGCCCACAGGGCACAGGAGATGTTTGGCAAAGGCATGCAGGAGGTATGCACAAGAGCACCTCTCATTCACAAGAGTCTTGGGTAGCTGCGAGCAGGAGTGGCATTTGCCCAGGACCCTGAGAAGTAGCCTCGCTTACAAACATCAGAGCATATTCCTCAGGGACCACCGATTCTCATATGAACCAACCTTGACCCTGCAATCACCATCTAAGGCCCTTCTTCATGTGCCTCCTCCACCAGAGATCTGGAGGATGGCAACATGAGAATGGGCCTTTTCTCCAGTGGCTCCCTGTTTGTGGAATGCTCTCCCCAGAGAGGCTCACCTGGTGCTTTCATTACATATTTTTAAGTGGCAGGCAAAAAAATCCCTCCTCTCCTAGGCCTATGGCTAATTAAACTATCTATGGTCTTTTAAATGGTGGAGAGGGGTGTTTTTGTTTTTTAATAAAGGTAAAGGGTAAAGGGACCCCTGACCATTAGGCCCAGTCGTGACCGACTCTGGGGTTGCGGCGCTCATCTCGCTTTATTGGCCGAGAGCCGCCGTACAGCTTCCAGGTCATGTGGCCAGCATGACAAAGCCGCTTCTGGCGAACCAGAGCAGCGCACAGAAACACCGTTTACCTTCCCGCCAGAGCGGTTCCTATTTATCTACTTGCACTTTGACGTGCTTTCGAACTGCTAGGTGGGCAGGAGCTGGGACCGAGCAACGGGAGCTCACCCCGTCGCGGGAATTCGAAGCGCCGACCTTCTGATCAGCAAGCCCTAGGCTCTGTGGTTTAACCCACAGCGCCACCTGGGTCCCTTGTTTTTTTAATAGGTTGTGTATTTTTGTGTTTTTATATTGCAAGTTATCCTGTGATCATCAGATGAAGGGCGGCATAGAAATGTAATCAATCAATCAATAAAATGTCACTAAGAACTACTACCTGAGTTTGTTTTTGTTCTCCTCCCTCTCAGCCCATTTTTGCTTTTGTGTCATGTCTCTGATATTGTGAGTCTGGGGGCAGTGACTGCCTTCTTGCTTAGGGTTGCCATACTTCTGGGATTCCCTGGACATATCCGGAATACTGCAGTCAGCAGCAGTTTCTGGGCAGGAATTGGTAAAATGCCCGGGAAAATCAGCAACTTTAAAGATCAACAGCTTTGTGTCCCCCCCCCCCCACCCCAGCTCATCAACTTTTCTGTCTGGATTCTCTCTGGATTGTTTGATATATGGCAACCCTATTCTTGCTGATATTTGTAAGCCATTCTGGGACCCTTTGTCCCAGATGATAATGATGCGTTTCATTTTTTGCTTGACTTGATCCTGTTTCTTTTTCTTTCTGTGTTTAGAAAGAAGTCCATGACTGGGCTCGCTAATAAAACATGTACTGGGACATCAAAAAGATACCAGCTATGCAAAGTGCAAGTAAGAGAAGCATTTTCATGCTTTTTTTATTATTATTGAGATGCAGCTTTCAGTCTTAACTAGCAAGGTACAGATTCCATGCAGTTGTAGAAAATATGAACCAGCTACCACCATTTCAAACTCAGGCCACGTTCACACCATACATTTAAAGTGCTATGATACCACTTTAAACAGCCATGGCTTCCCCCAAATAATCCTAGGAAGTGCAGTTTGCTAAGCGTGTTGAGAGTTGTTTGCAAACCCCCATTCCTCTCCCAGAGCTACAGTTTCCAGAGTTCCAGAGTGTGAAGAAGAATTGGTTGTTAAACCACTCTGGAAATTGTAGCTCTTTTCTCAGGATTCTTCAAAGCCTTAATAGTATGGTGTGGATATGGCTTTAGTTCATCATCATAATCATTCTCGATTAGTAGAAATAGGAACCTTCCTAATGCCAGTTGCTGGAAACCACAGGAGGGGAGAGGGCTCTTGTGCTCTGGGGTCCTGCTTGCTGGTTTCCCACAGGCATCTAGCTGGCCTCTGTGAAAATAGGTTGCTGGACTAGAGGAGCCCTGGCCTGATCCAGCAGGCTGTTCTGGTGTTCTTTTATTAGCCTGATCGTAACAGTCCCAGGATCTTCCTGATTCCCTTGCACATTTGGGTTTTGACAGCCCACCATCAGTTCACCCGCAAGGGCAGGAAAAGTCTCTGGAATGTAGCGGCAGACTCTCCTCCTCCTCCTCCTCTTCCTCATCCGGACGCTTGTCTCTTCCTTTTCCAGCAGTGTCCCCCGAATGGCAGGAGCTTCCGGGAGCAGCAGTGCACATCCTTCAACTCCCACATGTACAACGGGCGGACGTATCAATGGAAGCCATTGTATCCTGGTAAACAAGGAGGCCTTTTGTCCAGGCGCTTTTGATAAGGCAAAGCTTACTCCCACCCCACCCCATCCAAAAAAGACAGAAAGACAGACAGACAGACAGACAGGCACGCACACACACACACACACACACACACACACACAGAGAGAGAGAGAGAGAGAGAGAGAGAGAGAGAGAGAGAGGATTTGAAATGAATGGAGTTCTCTTCTGTTCTAGGAAGGAGGCTCCAACCAGATTTTATCAGAGGAGCAAAGTTCCCCACCCACTTCTTTCGCTGGGCTCAAAGACCTCTGCAGTTGCAACAGCTGCTTTGAAAAAGACAAGAAGGGAGTAGGGGAGTGGAAGAATTGTGATGAACTAGGTCTGGGTCAAATATCCAATAGTTTCTAATGCATATGCAGAACTGACCCTATCTGAAAGCCAGTTGTGAACTTGCTTTTGGGTTGCTGCTGTTGTTATTTAAATTGATTAGTTGCTTTCTCTCTTTTAGTGACTTACAACAAACAAACCCCATAGATACATTAAAACATCCCACTGACTCTAAAAGGCCCTAGATAGTTAAGAGCTAAAGGCTTGGTTAAAAAGGAATGTTTTTGTCTGAAGATATATAATGATGGCATTAGGCAAGCCTCCTGGAGAGAGCATTGCACAAGCAGGGAGCCACCACTGAAAAGGCCTAGTTCATGTGTTGCCACTGTCTGGGCCTCCTGTGGAAACAGACACATGAATAAGGGCCTCAGATTATGATCAGAGGTTAGAACACCACTTCAAGATAGATCAAATACTTATCCAGATTTTGAGATGCCACCTCATTGTGTGAAAAGTGCACTCAAAAATTCGTGTTATTTACAGCTGTGATACATCCATAATGTATGGGGAAGCACACTGGAAAATACCTGTTTGGAGGAAATTTGTTCCATAATGCATATAATAATGTGCATAACAAGCACATTTAAATTTTAAAGGCAGAAGTTTCATGGTTCCCCCCCCCAAAAAAAAAATCTACACAAAACAGGGCAGGGCAGGGCAGGCTTTCAATTGAGTAATAGTGAAAATGAAATGGGATGTCCTAGCCACAATGGAGGCCATGCAATTCCTTCACAGTCAGAGGCAGTAATGTTTCTGAATGCCAGTTGCTGGAAACCAAAAGAGGGGAGAGTGTTCTTGTGCTCAGATCCTACTTGCTGGTTTCCCATTGAGGTATCTGGTCTGTGAGAACAGGATGCTGGACTAGATGAGCCCCCTTTGGTGTGATCCAGCTGCAGAGCTCTTCCTATGTCCTGATGTTATACTATACTTTCTACCCCACAACGATGGATATTTTGCTGGTGACATTTAATAAGCAACTGCGTGCATTTGTGTGTGTGCGTGTGTGTGTGTTTGGTCAGTGTGTGCAATATCATTTGTCCTCCTATCTCCAGATGACTATGTCCACATCTCCAGCAAGCCCTGTGATCTCCACTGCACAACCATCGATGGTCAAAGGCAGCTCATGGTCCTGGCTCGGGACGGGACGTCCTGTAAATACTCCGATTTCCGTGGGGTTTGCGTTTCTGGAAAATGTGAGGTTGTTAAACATTATAGCAACCATATTGTCAGCCCAGGGGGTGGGGTAGATGGGACAAGAAGAGGGGGACACACAAATGACCCTGTTGTGGGGAGCCCAGAACCTGGGAGATGGGTGCTGACCAGCGGGAAACTGCATGGCCATCGTGGGGTGGAGTTGCACTAGAGGCTGCTGGAATTTGTAGTTCTGCAGAGTATTCCCTCATGTCACCTTCCACTCTCAGCATCTGTAAAGATCCCAAGTGGAGAAAACGTCCAGGCTAGGCTTCTTCCAGAAACATCAGTGAGGAAGTGATGGGTGGGCAAGATCTCTATTGCACCACATGTCCAATAAGTGAACTAGCAGCCAGCAACCCCTCCTTCTTACCCGTTGGCCAAGGTGACATCGAATATCATTTGATGTGGGGCTTGGGGCACAAGAGGGTGTCTTGGACCAGGAGCAGAGAGAGAGGATCCGAGCCAGGAGGACTGGAAGCACAGCCAGCAGCTCTATTGTAATCCAGCTGGTGAGGATCTCTTTGGTCCGTGTGTGTGGCAATTATGGCCCCAACTTGGATGGCTTTGAAAGAGGATTGGGCAAATTCAAGGAGGAGGAGAAGGCTACCAGTGGCTACTAGCCATGATGGCCATGCTCTGGTCAGAGGCAGTATTGCTTCTGAATGCCAGTTGGGCTTCTTCATTCAACATTGGATCACTTTGGCCTGATTCAACAGGCTTTTGCATGTCATGGAGGAGAAGGCTACCCATGGCTACTACCTCCTGTGCTTTAAGGCAACAGTGCTTCTGAATACCACTTGCTGGAAACTGCAATGGGGAGAGGGCTCTTGTGCTTAGGTTCTGCTTGCAGGCATCCCACTGGGGCACTGGTTGGCCATTGTGAGAAGAGGATGCTGGACTAGATGGGCCACTGGCCTGATCCAGCAGGGATCTTCTTGTGTTCTTATGTTCTTATGCATGTAAAAAGTGTTTGTGTGTGTGGATGTGTGTGAGGGCGCATTGAATGTGGGTGAGACTGTGCGGGGTGGTGGTGGTGAGCATATAAGTGTATGTGAATGAGCGTGAATATGCAAGTGGGATGTTTTAAAAATCCAACCAGATTTTTTTTGGGGGGGGAGGGGAGGAGAAGCATTAAATAAAAATATTCTTGCTCCCTGCCAGGGATGGGGCTGGTCTCACCTTTGGGAGTTAACTCTGCAACTGTGGGCAGGGAGTGGGGGGATGTCACAGTTGAGGCCCTGTCTCGCATTCCCACCAACCAGAGTACTTTTCATGGTGGGAGATGCGGTGGGGCTTCTGAAGACAATTTCAGCCTGCAGGCTGCTTCATACAGGAGGAGGCTGATCTTTCAGATATCCTGGCCCTGAGCCATTTAGGGCTTTGTAGGTAAGCATCAGCACTCTGAACTGGACCCAGAAGCCAGAGCAGTTTGCTTGTGATTTATTTAACAATCTTCCATTCCTCCTTTTTAAAGAGAAGCTGAGAAGGCCCTAGCTCAGTGGTAAAGCACCTGCTTTGCATGCAGAAGGTCCCAGGTTCAATCCCCAGTGGCATCTCTAGGACAGAACCCCTACATGAAACCCCGGAGAACTGCTGCTGGTCAATGTAGACAATACTGAGCTAGATGGATCAATGCTCTAACTCAGTAGGAAGCAGCTTCCTTTGTTCCCAGGAAGGGCTGTAACTCAGGCAAAAAGCCCTCCCCTCGGTCACCACCAATTGTACTCAGGTCAGCATAATGTTGTGAAATAGGTTGCAGGGAATCCCATCAGCAACCGATTGGTGAGAAGAGGATGTGGACCAGATGGGCATTTGGTCTGATCCAGCAGGGCTCTTCTTAACTGATAGCTGAGAATGGAACCTCCAGGCCCAGAGGCAGCTGATTGGATTCACAGGTGGGGAGAGCTGCTGTTGTTCTCAGGTCCTGTTTACAGGATTCCCATTGGTTTGGCCATTCTGAGAACTGGATGCTGGGCTAGATGGGCCTCCTCTGGCCTGATCCAGCAGTCAGGCTTTTCTTGACTTAGTGTTGCCTTGGCTGTTTGCATCCCATCACAGCCTTCTTCCACAGGTCTGTTTAGAAGGCTCTAACACCCCAACATTTTTAGTTTGTTCAGCCTGATTCTGATGCGGACCAATGACTATGTGATATTTACAGGGGCTTCATAACATGAAGGGGTGGAACAGAGGGCTCTCCACCACACACAATGTCCCTGGCCCTGAGATTACTGCTGCCAAACACACAGAGACACAGCCCAAAGTGTCAGCATGATATTTGAATTGCAGTGACCGTGCCCCTCTACCTGACCCTTGACATTCTATTTTACACTGTTTCCAGCCCATTGGATGTGACGGGATCCTGTTTTCGACCCACACGTTGGACAAATGTGGTGTTTGTCAAGGAAATGGGAGCAGCTGCACTCACGTCTCTGGGAGTTACAGAAAGGGAAATTCACATCTTGGTAAGACTGGAGGGGTATTTTGTTCTTATGGGGGTAAGGCTTGCCATTCCTTGAGCAAGATGTGATCGTGGGCAGGTGAATTTGTGCATGACCAGTGATGTGGGGAGTCTAGACTTCCTTGCATCTGGACTGCGGCAAATTTGCCGCCACCTCCCTCCACAACTCCCCCCCCTTTTCAAAGGACCAACAATGAATCAATTAAAAAAAGGATCCTTCAGTCATTTGCGAATTTGCTCATGTATGTGAACAGCCTAGGACTGTTAACTCTTGCAAAGTTTGCTTTTCATACATGGATGCAGTTTTCCACAGGCTATTCTCTGGTCACACACATCCCCGCCGGAGCAAGAGACATCCAGATCGTTGAACGGAAGAAATCTGCTGATGTTCTGGGTGTGTATGTGCCAGGGGCAGGAACGAAGCTGAATGTTTATAATTTTATATTTCTGCGAAAACGAAACTGTTTGTCAAGTAGCTTATTAGCCAAATCGGTATGTGAAATTCAGTCTCATCCTGGCCTCTTTGGGTTCAGCCTTCCTCCCCACTCTTGATTGCCTGGCTGTCTGTCCCCCTAGCTTCCAAAACACATTTGCCTGTGTGGTCTTTATCTGCTAACAGTTAAATGCCCTTCTGATTCTGAGACCCAGTGTTACATTTTGCTTCGCCAACCCAACTTTTCCCTTCCCTCACACAACTGGCACTGCATGTCAGCCCTTTGCCAACTACATTGAGAAGTTGGGATGTTTATGAAGACCCCGGGTTCAGCCAAAGAAAAAAGCTTCCACCAGAGGCTTGCAAATGTTAATGGTAAGAAAGTTACTTCCTCAAGTTGACAATCTGAAACACATGACACAAAAGAAAAAGGTGTTGGGAGGGAGGAGGGTGTAAAGCAAAGTCATACATGCTTAGCACGCAGCAGAGATTGAGGTGTCTTTAAGATGACTTGTTCTAAAGGGGGGGGGAATTCTTTGCCTCTGCTGACTTCTGCAGCTGTTGCGGATGAAGCTGGCTACTACTTCTTCAATGGGAACTACAGAGTGGACAGCCCTAAAAACTTCAACATCGCAGGGACTGTTTTCAAGTACAGGAGGCCAATGGACATTTATGAAACTGGCATCGAATACATTGTGGCCCAAGGGCCAACCAATCAAGATTTGAACATCATGGTAAGTGTGCGGGGCTTTTTCTTTGCACCTAGAGATAGGTAGTCGATTTAGGAACAAGCAAAAACAAGTTTGTTTGCAAGTAGGGCTGGAAGAATCTAGGGGTTAGAATCTGGGGAAGTGCCACAGCTCAGTGATAGAACACCTGCTTGGCATGTAGAAGGTCCCAAGTTCATTCCCCAGAAGTATCTCCAGTTAGGGTTGGGAGTGACCCCTGTCTGAAACTGTGGGGAGCCTCAGTCAAGACAGCACTTGACAATACCTAGCTAGCTGGACCCAGTGGTCTGACTCAGTATAAGTCAGAGAACAGACCCACTGAAATTAGTAGAGATGACTAACTTAGGTCCATTAATTTCAAAGGGTCTAGCCTGAGATTGAGTGAGACCCTGAGTGTGATAGCCTGAGAACTTAGATGGATACAGGTATCAGTTTCTCATTTTTCCAGTCGTGCGTTCAGATCATTCCATTTCTATATCAGTTTGCATTTCCCCCAGTCGGTTCAAAAATCCCTGTGCATTTTCATGCATGTTTCTCCTAAACATATTTTTAATGTAATTTTTCTTGATATTTTTTCAAGCCATTTCCCCTAATATGATGCATGTTCTTACATTTGCTATTCCTCCCCACTTCCAGGTCTGGAACCAAAATGGTAAAAACCCATCTATAACCTATGAATATACCCTTCTGAGGAAGCCGCATTCAAAAAACGTCCAGCCCATTTATTACACCTTCTCTGAGTCAGACAGTGGAGAAAGCAGAGAGATTGATGCAGAAGAGCCTCTGGGGTTTGTTCAGCACAACGCAAGTTTTTTTGGAACCCTCTCCAAAGAGAAGATCCATCTGGAGAATCAGGTGTTTGGAAGGAAGGACACCATTGAAGACCTAGATTTGAGCAAAATCCAAGAGACAAATGAAGTCTATGAAAGAACAGAGAGCAATGACTGCGACCCAACTCTGAAGGGCAAACAGGCCAAAGGTGAGGTGAACCCCAGGTCTTCACACCAGCTGTAGTTCATTCATTGCTAAGGCAGTGGCTGTTTATCATGCAAACCCTTGGCCTTCAGATTAATATGCTTCCTTCACTATTTTAGCTAGAGTTCTAAAACAACAACATACATCTCAAAAATTTGTACAAGCTGGATGGAATTGACTTCAGAAATTCTCCTGCAATGCTGAATATTCGCCACCTGGTAGACACTGAATATTTCAATATTCATTGACTGTTCATGAAGTACTTAATATAGCTATATTTGACATAAAAAGATGCTCAACTTCAATATTTGACTTCATCACTGACATGCAATAGTATCTGGGGTCTGACAGGGAGTGCTTATAAGATTTCAAATTTTATATCTGGCAAAAGCAAGGACACAGTCAAATGAGAGCTATTGTGGAGTAGTGGTTAGAGGCCTGGAAGACTAGGGTTCGAATCCCTATTCAGCCATGACGCTCACTGGGTGACGTTGCACAAGTCACTCAATCTCAGGCTATCCTATCTCATAGGGTTGTTGTGCAAATCAATGAGGAGGGGGATAACCATGGATGCTACCTTGAGCTTCTTGAAGGAAAAGGAGGAATGTAAATGCAAGAAGTAAATAACTAAATAAAGTCAAACCCCTCCAAATTTGAAATTTCACATACCAAATCTGGCCAAAATTTGAAAAACAAATCTATAATTTTACAATTCTCTTGATTTCATTTTCCTTCTCTCCCTCAGATTCAAATGCAACCCAATCCAATTACATGGTGGACGGAATTGGGAGAGATTTTGACTCCAGGCTTGCATCCAAAGAATTCCTTTCTGAAAATGCTATCATTCATAAACTTTTGGAAAAGACATCAGACTCAAAAGAATCAGTCCAGAACAAGACGGCAAACAGCATCTTTTCCCCAAGGGACCCCGTTAACTCTGTTGGTTCTCACATGGACAGCCTTTATGTTGATTACGATGACGGTGATGATATGATCACTTATGCCGTCAACAGCAGCTTCCTGGAGCTGAGCAGTGACAAAACCATCAACACATCTTCAGAGACTCAGTTTCCAAATGCCACCATCTTGGTTACTAGTCCTCAAGGGAACAGAACCCACAAAACAAGGTAAGAGGCCTTGAGGTGTTCCTTTGCAACTGAGATTTGATCTACGGTACTATATTTTATCCACTGGAGACATTGGGTTGTATCCAATGTTAATCCTACTCAGAGTAGAACCCATTGGAAATCGCTGCATGTGACCAACTTAGGCACATTAATGCCAACAGGTCTACTCTGAGTACAACTTTGCTGGATCAAAACCCATTGCCCTTCCTTTAAACAGGCGTATTGGTTCTGATTGTGGCTACTTGGTGTCAAGGGAAGATCCTCTACACATGCTGAGAGGCACACTGCACTGATAGTTGGATCAGGATCGACCAGAATGGCTTTATTGTTAAGTCTAGACTTAAGCAAGGAGAAACAGTCTAGACTAGGTTTACATGGGCATGTTTTTCTGTGTTATTTTGACATCCTCCTGGTTCTTATGTCAGTGGGGAGAGCAAAAATTCACATTTTGATGGGACTGCCCCAAATCCATAGTTCCAAAACAATCCACTAGCTGAACCTCAGATCCCCTTCAAAATTCTCCCATCTCCAAACTTTGCCACAGTTTTTCAACCAACCAACCAATCAACCAACCAACCAACCAACCAACCAACCAAAACAAACTCAAAAATGCTACATTGAGGGAGGGAGTTTGCTTAAAAATGTGTATAGTCATGAAAATAGCATTTAATATATGAGGGGAAATTCCGTACAAAGCAATAAAAGCACAAATTGATGGAGAAATTTGGCAAGCTAAACTTACAGTCGGAAAAACAGGAATCCAAACTGATGGACTCTGCTCATCCCCACTGTTACGGTTAACTAGCCAAACCATTTAAAAATATCTCCCACCCCCACCCCCAGCTCCTAGGAATACCATTGCAATATCTGTTCGGTTGGTGCTTAAAATATATATATATATAAACTTTAATAACAACAAAATATGCTCTTGGTTTAACTTTGGTCTGGTGCCTTGATTTCCACTCCGTGCCTAATAATTACCATACCACAATTCCCAGTCTGGTGAGTTAGCTGGGAGAAAGGCCGTTTTAGTGAATGCAGCTCAGATTACTAGGAACTTTCGCTTGGTGTATGTGGCGAGGACCACAGGGGGGACTGAGTTGCTTGCTTTGCTCACTTCTCTTCCTTCTGGCGGTGTCGGGTAGGCTTCTCCCACCTGGTACACTCCAGATGGTTTAGACTGCAACTCCTATCAGTTCCCAGGGCTATTTCAAGACATACGGAGGGCACCAGGTGGGCAGAGGTTGGCATTCTGTCGGCACAGGCAGCCCAAGAAATGACACTGAACTCAATTACAGAGCTGCAGGCATTTAAGTGTTAGATTAATCAGCTCACAGCAGTCAACTAATCAACCAACACAGCACAAACCTATACAAATACCTACAGTACTTAGACACTTCAGTTGATTGCTTAGAAGAGAGATGTTTCATTCCCAGGATTAAGAAGTAAGAGTACTAGCTTTTTCTCCTTTTTTTTTTTTGGTGGAAATATTTGAGATCTGCTGGTAGTACTAGGGAATGAGAAAAGGAGGCCTCCTTCGTTTATTTCTTCTTCTTCTTCTAAAAACAAAGGGTTGTTTTTGCTTATTAAAGACAAATACTCTGCCTCATTTCCTTTAGAGTGTCTCAGAGAGTCGCCCACCCATGCGAGGTTTGAAGACAGTCCAAATGTGTTGCTACTCTTCAATTGTTAAATGGGTTAATCGCAAACCTTTTAACAGATTGACTTTTTTTTTATATAAAAAAACTGCAATGGTTTAAGTAGCAAAATATATAGATCTACTTGGAAATAAGCCCCACAGAGTTAAGTGTGGCTTACTCCCAACTCAGTGCACCTCCAAAAGATTTTTTGTTGATGTCTAGAAACATGACAACCCATAATACCCCTTGGGAAACAACACCTCTGTCCTTTTCTCTTTATCATTTGTACATTCATAAAATAGACCAAAATGGGCAGGTCAGAGCTTCTTCTATCCAGAAATGATGACAGGCAACATGATTTGGCAATTCAGAGACAGCTGAGTTTTCTCCATACTGTATTCTGAGTCCATTTTGCAAAAAGACAGCAACTCTGGGTTTTTAAAAAAAAAAAAGAATTACGAATGTTGTTTTCAACGCTTACTTATTGTACACAGGGACATAGGAAGCTGCCTTATACAGAATCAGACCATGGGCTCATATTTCGCTCTGGGAGGGAGGGATATAAATCAAATTATTATCATCCTATTATTATTATTCCTTCTACTGGATATTGTTCTCTTCAGTTTCAGTAGCACATTGGGGTTAATAAAGGCTGCTAGGAACTGGCTATCAAAAGCCCTGTGGCATCAACATCTATTTCTTTTTATTTAGTTTTATATTTATTGCTCCTTCTCCAAGGAGTTCAAGGTGGTGTACATGGTTCTCTCCCTCTTCTTTTCATCCCCATAATAACCCTGTGAGGTAGGCTAGACTCACCTAGTGAGTTTCATGGCCAAGTGGGGATTTGAGCCCTGTTCTTCCAGGTCTGACACTCTAACTGAGTGGTTCTCAAAGTTTTCCTCTGGGCCATACTTGTGGGGGGGGGGGAATTGGCTCACACCACCTCAGAATTTTGATGATGATGATGATGATGATGATGATAATAATAATAATAATAATAATAATAATAATAAATTTAATTTATACCCCACCCTCCCCGGCCAAAACCGGGCTCAGAGCGGCTAACATCAAATATATGACACATTACCATAAAATCAAGCAATCAATTAAAATACATCTTAAAATAAGTCAGAATCAAAGTGAAATCCAATCAGATGGCAACCCGCAAAGTAGGAATGAGGACCTTAAATGCTCACCAGGCCTAACTGTTTATACTGATCTTATATGAGCCTGTGAGAAAGGTTGGGGGGCCACTTTCATGCAAGTTCTTATAAGGAGAGAGGGGAAGTCAGACTGGACCCTGGCCAAAGGCCTGGCGGAATAGCTCCGTCTTGCAAGCCCTGCAGAAAGATGTCAAATCCTGCAGAGCCCTGGTCTCTTGTGACAGAGCATTCCACCAGGCCGGGGCCACAGCCGAAAAGGCCTCGGCCCTGGTCGAGGCCAGTCTAATTTCCTGATAAGAAATACATTGGAAAACAAAAAGAAACAACTCCTAGCAGGGGTTGATTTATTACCTAGAACACAACTCCTTTATAATATGATCACGGGACATCCAGAAAGTATAAAACAATGCAGCAACGTAAAAACATGAATCAGTCCCAAAATGTAATAATAAACAAGCCTCTTCCATATGTAGGTTAAGCATGTATACATATATGTATATTGGAATTGGAAAGCTTTTCACCACGGATCAAACATGTAGACTGAGGGATGTTTTCATCTCTAGTCCGTGTGAAACCGAGATGCAGATAGCTAGCCTCATATTGTCGACAAACTTTCTTTCTCTCCCCCCCCCCCTTTTTGGGAGGTTTCCTTGGGCCTGCTACTGGTGTGGAATTAAATGAGTCTTCTGCAGCACTGTCTATCCATATTCTGCAATATATCTATATCTATATCTAGTCTGAAATGTCTAAATGTTTCTTTGATTGTCCTTGAATTATCCCGCCACACTTGCCATCCTCTTCTGACACCCTAGTGTGGTGTACCACACCCTTTGAGAACCACTGCTCTAACCACTACACCACACCGACTCTGAACACAGGCTCATTCTAGCAATCATTCATCACACAAGTAGCAAGGTAAACACAGAGAAAGGGATGCATTCTGATTATAATTCTAGAACTTCTATTCCATTTCCTAACATTCCTTTCATGCCACACTACCTGTGACATTATGGAGCTGTGCCTTTTTTGACTGACATCTTGGCACTGTAGCGTTGGCAGGGATCTCAGGGTTCATCTAGTCCAGCCCCGTGCAATGCATGTCACGCTGGATTTCATTCTCACCAATGGACGTGAGACAACAAACTTTCATAGGAAAACAGTGGCACTCCCCTGCCCTTTCTGCACGCACACGCCTTTGTCCCCCCACGAATCTCCTATGAAAATGACAGGAAAGCACTCTAATCTGGTATAACTACCCAAATTCCTTCACTTTACTCCTGGAATTTTCCAGGCTAAGGGTACTTACTGCAAACTGATTCTTTTTATTATTATTTTTAAACCTAGAATCAAATCATACAGAAACGAGTGCTAAACATGAGCGCTAGATTTCCAGAAGTGGCTTTTATGTCATATGAAAGCTTAAATATAATGCGGAAAGTAACAGGGAAATGGAATAACCTTCCATGTGGAGGCAACCCTAGTTTAGAACCTCATTATGATATCACTGTTTTTCCTTGAAGATTCAGGACAGATAAAAGAAAGTAATTATTCATGTAGTGCAAAGTTTAACTAAGGAACTCCCTCCCACAGGAGGCAGTGGTTGCAGCCAGAGAGAGAGAAATGTTTTTGAGGCATAGCCATGCATGGTCTCACCCAAAGAGGAGGGGAAGATGGATGTTACCTCCTGGGCCTTTCTGAAAGGTTTGACACTGGTGCCAAGACCTCCTGGCCACTTTATAGTACAGCATACCTGGTTCTGTTCCATGCCAAGGACTCAAACCGCACCTTTTTGGACCCTCTGTGTCTAGCGATCAGGGGTATTGGATTGAGTGCAAACTATCTGATATATTTATATACATATATTTGTCATTGAAAACTTGAACTGTTTCTCTTTGTGGGTGTTTTTATCCCATTCTCTCTATTTCTAGACAGTTGAAGCTCTGCCTCTAACCAGGCTGGGGAGTCTGCTTGGGGAATCAGGACAGGTATGTTGGATTATAGCCAAATGATCCCAAACCTTAAAATTTAAATTTTTTTGCACCCCTCACAAAAACTATTATTTCCCTCCCTCTTATTTTGATACAGCACAACAAGCAGCCTAAAGCACCCTCCCTAATCCCAATTAGATGAAAACTATTAATTATTATTATTTTTCCTCCCCGTCAATATTTTTAATGTGAGGAAGTATTGGGGGGTGGAAAATCAACCCGTCATTTGATTTGTCCTCTCTCATTGTGTAGAAACCGGTTGAAGCTGTTCCGAAAGGGCCAGAATATGAGCCCAGCTGACATGTACAGGTGGAAACTCTCCTCCCATGAACCCTGCAGTTCTACCTGCACCACAGGTAAGCCTGAGGGGGTGAGCTCAGCAAGGGGCCCCCTCACCCCAAGGATGGGAAGAGAGGAAGCAGATTGCTAAATCCCATAACGCACAAACTGAAGCACCTGTTCCCTATGAAATTTGTGCTGCTCCAAATTTTGCAATGCAGTTCTCTGATCAAACAATGAATATATAAATGTGTATATTAGTGTTTTTCTAAAATAAAAAATCACTTAAAATGCACCGTCAGCAACATTCTTGTTCATATTAATTAATATATTATTAATATTATCAGTATAATGAGCCTGGGATCTTTTTCATGCAAAAAGCAGATGCTCTAAACACTGACCATTCTGTGATTCTTGCATTGCAGGGGGTTGGACTAGATTACTCTAGATTACTCATTGCAGGGGGTTGGACTAGATTACCATTCTATGATTCTGATGGTTTGTTTGTTTATTTATTTCATTTATATCCCCACATTTCTTCCAAGATGGTTCTCCCCCTCCTCATTCAATCCCCGCAACAACCCTGTAAAGAATATTAGGCTGAAAGGCAGTGACTGGCCCATTGAGCTTCGTGGCCAAGTCAGGATTTGAACCCTGGACTCCTAGGTCCTAGTCTGACAATCTAACCACTACACCTCACTGACTATTACTACTATAAGGTCCCTGGGCAGGCACATCCATTAGCACAAGGACTGGATTCCCTCCTGGGGCTACATGCCAGTGTTAAGGGAGGACCATAAACCAAAGTGGGATGAGCAACAGAAGCAACCCTTGCCATTGTACAGAAGGCAGCATCCCACCTGTGCAGAATTCAGTTTCTGAACTCACATCTCCCAATCCAAGCAAACCATTTGCATTTCTATGAGGTCTGTGGAGGGTACCTCTGGTTCAGTTTGGGCCGCGATTTGGCAAACTTGACAGGGTTCTGAGCTGACCTGGACTGAAATGGGGAAGGCTTGCACCCACCTAATGTTTAATTGACCCTTTTCAACCTGAATTAAACGTGGTCAATGGTAAGGCGAGAAGGATATATGCAGACTACTTAGTTTCCTTTTGTCCCCTCTCCTTGCCGCCTGACCATAAGCACCCCCTTTTCCAGCCCTGGGTCACTCCAGGTAGGTCCACCCAGGGCAATACAGGGCTGTCAAGACCCAGTCCAGACAGATTCCAGAATGGCCAAAAACTGTCTGATTTGGTTTGGGATCTGAGATTTGTCCAAGACAGATAGATGGCCTTAATGTCACAGTCTGAGGGGCTTCTGGACAGGGAGAAGGGGGCTTCTGGACAGGGAGAAACACTAAGAGGGAGAGTACAGCACAGGTCTGGCAAAGGGTGTGGCCTGGAGAGAGTGGGTATGACTATGGGAACATCCTGATAGATAGCCCTGGAGGGCCACATTCCAGCAGAATGTTCAAGATGCAGGAGAACAAAAGGTACACGGAGCATCGTTAAACTGCAGAACTCACTCCCTCAGGAGGCAATGATGGCCAATAACTTGGATGACTTTAAATGGCAATTAGACAAATTCATGGGGGAGGAGAGAGTTATCAATGGCTACTAGCATGGGGGCTGTGCTCTGTCTCTGCAGTTGGAGACAGCAATGCTTCTGAATGCCAGTTGCTTGAAACTGCAGGACGGGAGAAGGCTCTTGTGCTCAGGTCCTGTTTGCAGGTTCTCTACAGGCATGTGGCTTTCCACTGTAAGAACAATTATGGGTCATTAGCTTGATCCAGCAGAGCTCTTCTTATAAAGGTTTATTGTGATAGCAGAACTTCTGTGTCTAGGGCAGGGGTCGGCAAAGTTTTTGTGGCTTGGGCTGGTTCACGGTCCCACAGATGCCACGGTGGGCTGGAGTGTGTGTGTGCGCTTGCTCGCACGCATGCGCAAATGCTCCAGCGCTCCAGTGTGGAGGATGCATGCAGAGTTCCCAATGGGAAGCCAGCCAGCGTCACAGAAGGCAGTCCCCGCTCTGCTCTGTGCCGGTTTAGTGCAGCATACGGGAGCCGACCGAGCCGGGGGGGGGGGTCCCCGAGCAGGCGGCCGGGGTCCATGGGCCAGTTAAATTACCCCCATGGGCTGCTTGTGGCCCATGGGCCTTAGGTTGCCAACCCCTGGTCTAAGGAGTGTATACCTCTGAATACAAGGTAATTAGCGAAAACTCTTGCACTCTGATCCTGCTTCCATTTGGAGCATCTGGTTGGCAACTGTGAGAACAGGATGCTGGAGTAGATGAGCCCACTTTGGCCTGATCCTGCAGGGCCCTTCTTATGTTCTTATGCCTGCAGCAGGGCATGGGAACCAAGAGTGTTCTGGGAAAGTCTTCCTGGGAAAAGTGATGCAGAGTAAGATGGAAGTTAGGGCAGAGACTATTGATGGGGCAGAAGACCTTGAGGTGGTGGGGCTGGAGGAGCAAATGTCACAGATTCTGTATTGGGCAGTTTCCAATGTTCCCATGATGCAAATCACTGGTCCTTATAGCTCCATATAGCCAACACTAATTCCAGTGGCTGGAAGCTGGGACCCAGGGCTGCAGGTATGTCCCCCTTCCCTGATCCACACTGACCTGTCTAAATACAGGTGTGATGTCCACCTATGCCATGTGCATCCGCTATGATGGAATTGAAGTGGACGACATGTACTGTGATGCAATGACCCGCCCTGAGCCAGTCCATGAATTCTGTGCAGGAAGGGAATGCCAACCAAGGTAAGACTATGATGTCAGGTGATTGACAGGTGGGTGGCCCCTCACCCTGTTGTTAAAGGCACCTAACTCCCTTGCTGCCTTGATGCTTGGTCTGCTGAGTCTATCCACCTAGAGTTGTGAGTTCAGTGTTGTGGGTCTTATTCTGTGGAACTCCCTTCCTAGTTTCTCCTAGCTTCTGTTCAGTCTATTTGATCAGGAAAGCCTTATTTTTTTATTTAAAAAAACAAATGCAGTGGGTTTTGGCTCAATTACTTGACTGAAACAAATTCCAGAAAGCAGAAATTTAAAAAGCGGAATGAGGTCAGATGATGATGATGATGATTGATTACACTGCCTTTACCCTAAAGTAAATGGTATTTGTACCCTATCCTTTAGCCAAAAGGGCTCCCTGGAACAGCTTACATATGGTCAATTAAGACAAGACAGTCCCTACCTGCAGGCTTACAACAACAACAACAACAACAACAACAACAACAACAACAACAACAACAACAACAACACACACACACACGGGAAAAGGGACAGGGAGGGAAAAGGAAAACCAAAACCAATTTCTCAGGCACCAATTTCTAAACCAATTTCTGTGGGAAAGGAGTTCCACAGCTTGGAACTGCCACAGAGAAGGCCCTCTCCATGGCTGCCAACCCACAAAAGATTCTGAGGGCTGAGGGACTACCAAGGGGCCCCCCTCTGCCAATCTTGGCTCCTGGGGGGTCTGTAGGGACATTTAGGCACCAGGCAGCTGTGAGCACATTCCCTCTCTTGAGGTTTGCCCCCATCACCTCCTTCTATCCTGAAATGCCCCATTTCCTCCAACACAGGTGGGAGACAAGTAGCTGGAGTGAGTGCTCCAGGACCTGCGGTGAAGGCTACCAGTTCCGCATTGTCCGATGCTGGAAGATGATCTCGCCTGGGTTCGACAGTTCCGTCTACAGCGACCTGTGTGAATCTGCTGACATCACCCGTCCAGAAGAGAGGAAGATCTGCAAAAACCCAGCCTGCGGGCCGCAGTGGGAGATGTCTGAGTGGTCAGAGGTAAATCTGCAGAAGGGATATGTATTTGACAGGGAAGGATTTAGGCTTGGAGTTAGCTGACCTTAGGAGTGGCCGAATCTGTCCATTATCTTTCCAATCTTAAGTTCATTTTGTCCTATTTCCACACATCTTTTCAAGAGTATTTTATTTTTTAAAATAAAAGTCCTCTTGAAAATTCGTAAGCATTTTAGGGCCCGCTTCTCCTTATAGTAATTTTTGGAAGCATTTTTGTATGTTTGTTTCATCGATATATGCTTTTGGGGGACACACTTTACCCTGATATATATACATCTTGTACACATTTTGGGATTTGTTTGCTTTTGAGGAATTGTGCAGCAAAATTCAGAGAAGTCTGAACTCCAAAAAGGGTAACTTTGTAGCCTGTGTTCTGTGGCCCTTTTGGCAGCCACTAAATGACATCTATGGAAGCAGAGCCCCTCCTGATGGTGGAGAACCACCAACTGCCCAGCACCCTAAATCTTCCCAGCACCAGATATTGGATGTCAGGATTGCTCTGTAAAACAAACAAATGGACTAAACAGGCCATTGGCCTGATCCAGAAGGCTCCCCTTAGCTCTGCCTGAACACCACAGAATTATTGTGCCACCTGTGCAATGGGGTGGGGGCAACAAACACCCCCCCCAAGGCAAGACTTGTACTGCCTTTTCTCCCTCATGCACACTCCTGAAGGCTGAGTAAGAAGAGCATATTGGGGCAACCGGTCTGCTGGATAGAGAACACTTGGCATGCCAAGATCGCCCTCCTTCGTCCCTGGGAGAGAGCTTGGATATGATTCTGGTTCATACTTGAAATTCCCCTTCCATACTGAGTGCCAGTGGTAAATGCTTGGCTGCCAGCCCTTCCCACTGAAATCCTGCTGTGTTCTTTGCTTTTATAGGATGTTTTTTATTCCTTCCCCCCCTCCCACCACGACCCCACAAAAGAAACACACATCCACCCACACTTTGGTATTAAAAAATGGATTGCTCCTCCCCATGCTGAACTGAGCGATTTAAATAGAGAGAGTCTTGATTGTGTTAAGCTACCTATGTTATACAGTTTGGTAGGTGTCAAGCCGAGATCATCGGAGCGCAGGGGTCCTTCCTCCAGCCAAAAAAGCAACACTAATTTAATTTTGATCCAGCAGGCGAAGTTCAAGCCAAGCCAGCTTCAGACCTTGGCTTCCTTTTTCCCGTCCAAAAACAATAACGGGCAGCATCCCTTACCACCCTGTACCACCCCCACCCCCCAAGTCCCAAAGAGATAAGTGGATTACTGTATCAGGAGTGCTGGGTGCTGATTGCCACGCTCTGCTGTTGCCACCACTTCTGTCACAGTATAAATATGCACCAAACAGACTTGCATAATGCAACACCTGTGTGATTGCAACCCCACTCTGCATAATACTGGTGGGTTTGGCTCACCTGTGTCACTTGAGACAGGACTTGGGGCTCAGCGGCTGCGTTCATGTGCTGGATGGAGATGTTACATTGAAGATCAAACTGGGAATGTGGGGGCACTTAGGTCCAAACTCCAAATGTGTCCTCAGGCCTCTCTGTCTAGCCCTTGTGACACTCATAGGCCACAGCTCCTCTTCCCAGGCCACACCTTCACAAACCCTTTGCTTTACACACCCTGGTTTTTTGCCTGGCTGGAATGTGTAATTGAACTCTGATAATTCCTCTTGCTTCTCTGGATGTAGAGAGGTTTGTTTGTGAAGGCTAGTTTACTGTACAGGTAAAACCACACCCTCTCTAGCCCCCATCCAGGGAAGGAAGAGGCATTATCAGAGTTAATACCTGCCCTGTTGGAGGCAGTATACTCAGTGCTTTATTTCTGGGGGTACGCAGGGGTATGAATACCCCTAAACATTTTGTGAATCTTTGTACTTTTGTCCACTTACTGTATTTATTTCCCCCGATTTGAACTATAAAATAGTGATTTTATTGAGTCAAAATGAGAGTACCCATAAACATTTTTTAAAGGAAAAAAAGCACTGAGTATACCTATGAGTGCCAGTTTCTGGGAATCACAGGGGGGAAAGTTGTGCTGTTGTGCTCCTTTGGGGCTTTCCATTGCAGTATCTAGTTGGCCACTGTGAGAACAGGGTGCTGGAGTAAGATGGGCCTCCTTTGGCCTGTTCCAGCAGGCTCTTCTTAACTTTTTATGTTCTTACATGTTATATCCTGCAAATGTCCCGGAAAAACAGGGACACACCATTTTTTTTCTCGCGAGAGAATGGCAGCCATTTTGGGCACAGTGATCTCGCGTGATTTCATGCCACGATTCTCCCCCTCCCAAAAGTGCTTTTTTCCAGGGCTGCGATCTCACGCAGCACTCTAAAACACACTTTTGGGTGTGCCATGTCTGGAAAAAGTGCTTTTTGGGTGGGAAATTGTGGTGCAAAATCAGACGAGATCATGGCTCCCAAAATGGCCACTATGCTCTCACAAGAAAAAAACGGGAAGATGTTGTCCAGGAATTTGCTGTTGTGGCATTGGAGCATGTGGCATGTTTAGTTTAAGGGTATATTCCAGATAGGCAGAAAGGAGAGCTAGTGAAGGGTGTGGCCTGAAAAGAGAGGGTGTGATTTGGGGAGAGTTCTGAGGGCCAGAGAAAGAGGTCTGGAGGGCCATTTTGCTCCCACCCCGGAACCTGAGCTTCCCCACTTTTTCCTTATGGAAATCTTCATGTCAGTTCTTGGTCAGGCCTGACTCCTGGGGTGCTCCCTGTCTCTGTCAGAAACACAAGCTCTTCGGTCAGATTCTTGCCATCTCAATCACTTCCTGTTCCCTTTCTCCCTTCGCCCAGTGTACAGCCAAGTGCGGTGAGAGGAGCATTGTCAGCAGAGACATCCGGTGTTCAGAAGAGGAGAGGCTGTGTGATGCTAGCACCAGGCCCCTGGCGGAGAAGAATTGCAGTGGTGCTCCCTGTGACAGACAATGGACCGTCTCTGACTGGGGACCGGTGAGTCCACAAGGGTATGTGGGGAGGGAACCATCTGCAAATGGAGGCGGGGGAGTTGGTGGAGAACCAGATATAAATGAGAAACAAAGTTGGGCATGTTGTGTGTGTTCGCAGCTGGCTAGTCTATCTGGCTAAGGATTTTGCTCCATGAAACTCATAAGCAAGGCAGGGAGGCAGCTGCACACCCTGACTGATTGAACCCAACATCTGCTATCTACAGATATACTGCATTTGTACATGGTGGTTCCACTCATTTAGCTTTGTTAATAGTCACTATGATCTTTGAGAATTCTTGGAGAACAGGTGAGGTCCCTGCAGACTGGAGGCAGGCAAATGTTGTCTCCATCTTCAAAAAGAGGAAAAAGAAGACCCAGGTAACTATCAACTAGTGAGCTTGACATCAGTACCAGGAAAGGTCCTTGAACAGTTGGTCTGTGAGCACTTAGAAAAGGTTGCTGTGTTTACAAAGACCCAGCATGGGTTTCTGAAAACTAAGTCATGCCAGATCAATCATATTTCTTTTTCCGATAGAGTTAAAAGCTTGGTGAATGCTATGGACAGAAGATGAAGAGGTAACAGGATTTAGTGAGCAGGGAGAGTCCCTGGCACAGAGAAGTCCAGAATCAGAGGCAGAGGCAGAAGCAGGAGAGGAGGGAGGCCAAGAGGTAGAGATGAGTCAGGCTGGTGAAGATGCCAGGGTGTTTCCCCATCTTGCTGCAACAAGCTCCCTTCCCCCTGGTCTCCCAGGACAAAATGAGGTATGAAGAGGGAGGAACAGAGACAGGCATGTCAGTGTAGTCTCAGGTTGCTTGGGAAGTACCCAGGGGAGGAGGAGACCTATTGAGAAGAGTTGCTGTGTTCATTAGGCCTGGCGCTCTTGAGCAGACCTTATTTCTTCTAATAAAGAGTTAATGTCACTTACTCTGTGTGATTTATTCCCGACATCAACTCCTGACACCTTTCCAACTCTACAGTTCTATTATTCTATGATTCTATAGGTTGGTGGCCATCACCACCTCCTGTGGGAGCGAGTTCCATAGTTTAACTCTGCTCTGGGTGAAGAGGGAATTACTTTTATCTGCCCTGAATATTCCAACATTGGACATCCACGAGTCCTAGTGTTATGAGAGAGGGAGAAAAACGTCTTTCGTTCCAATTATTTGCCTGGAGTCAGGTGGCTATTTAAAGCCCCATGCAAAATCCTCACAGTTCTGGGTGGCTGCTCTGTGCAATTACGAGAGAAGACTGGCGTGAGCCAGAGGACCCTGAAGGCTCCTTTTTTGGGTTAGCGTCTGAATTACCCATGTCTGTGGTGTCTGTTTTTGCCATCTGAAAGCTATCGGTTAAGCCAAGCTGGCACAGTTTCCCACAGTGTGGGGATTAAATTGCATTTGTTAGCTGTATGCTTGGCAGACACTCCTTGGCTTCCAGTAAAAAAGCATGTCTCCAGCTGTAAGCAGAAGTCCAGCTGCAGACAACTCCTCACCCCTGTCTCCTATAAGGCAGCCATCAGTCCCTGCCAGTTCGGCCGGTATGATGCTGAGGCTAATGAGAGAATGTCTGTGCTGCCCTGGGACTGATGGGAGTTGTAGTCCGAAACATCTAGAGGGCACTGAATGGAGAAGGCTGCTTCAATGCAGGTTGAAGAACATGAAACTTGTAATTTTCTCTGCTCCTGGACTCAGTTCAGGTGGCAGAGAGAAACCATAGATTCCATGATCCTAAGTAATGCTGTATGATGCTGGGGCTGATAGGAGTTGTAGTTTGAAACATCTGGAAGGCATGAAGTTGGGAAAGGTTGTCCTACTTCCTTGAGAGGACAGAAGAACAGGTGGCTGTTCCTCCCCTGCTCTGGAAGCCTCTGAAGCAGAGATGGAAACAATTTCATAATTGTTTTTATGACACTGTGAGTGTGTGAGGGTGTGTGTGCTGCAGTTTTTTTTTAAAAGATGAGGCTGGGGGTGTGGGTGTGCAGGAAACACTTTGTAAAAGTTTTTGCTAATGTACACCTTTTTTTCTCTCTCAGAATTTTCCCTGATAGGATGCATTGCCAAATCCTGTTTTTACAGTATCATGCAATTTATGTACACTTTACCCTAATTTTTGCAAGTGATTTCCCCTCTTATAATACATTTTTTGTGGTGATACTTTCGCAAATAGATGCATTTTTACACACACTTTCCCTGATGCACTTTCTTCTTCTTCCAAGGAGCATCCCCTATCATATTTTGGCTGTGATGTTTTCACAAATAGATCCATATTTATGGACACTCTTGCCTTATGCACACATTTTTGTGCAATGTCTAGCTTAGAGAGCTGCACTGCAAAATTAAGAGAATTGAAAATTTCAGAGGGTAGCTGTGTTTGTGGTTTATGCTTTATTTTAGGAAGCTGTTAATGAGTTAGGCTTACATTATAATGAAAAAGGGACTAGATTGCTTCCCTATCCATTGTCCAAAGTAATTCACAGGGTTGCATCCAGAGTAATGCTGAGCAACAGATCACATTGCTGCGAGGGTTTCTGCTTGTGCAATGGGACTTCCCCCTTCTCCTCCTGCTCACATACCACCTAATGGTTTGGGTACATGCAGCAGGAAGAAGAGAGCCGGATGTCCTGAGGTGCAAGCTGAAGGGCCATAGCTCAGTGGTAGAGTATTTGCCTTGCATACAGAAGGTCCCAGGTTCATCTCCAAGTGGTATCTGCAGGTAGGGCTGGGAATGTCTGCCGTTTGCTGCAGAGCTGCTGCCAATCAGTGTGGACAATACTGGACTAGATGCACTTAGTGTAAAGCAGATTCCTATGTTCCAATAGTGCTCGTGCTGACTAGATGTGTTTGTTGGAGACTTCCCTGAACCTCCATTCCTGCTTAGGAACATCAGAGGTGGCTTTGCTGGGTCAGTTCACCAAGTGTTACATGCACACGCAGTCCAGCAGGCCCCAAGTGGTCTTCCAGAAACAGGTCTGGGGTCTACTAGTAGAATAATCTACTTTCTTAAATCAAAGCTTGCAATGAACTGAATTCAGGGCCCAAAGCATCCTATCCTATCATTCCACCCACATTTGGAAATGGGGCAGGATTATGACCTTGAGGAAGCATCCAAACTTTGTCTCAAAGATGACATGGATTTTTAAAAACCCAAGCTGGTCTAGAACACAATTGTCTTAGGCTTTGTTTGTCTTTTAAGTGAAATAATCTATGTCACGTGGACTACCTTCTTGGCTTATTCCCCACCCCGCCATTTTCAATTCAGTGGCAGTGCCTAAAAATAAGCCGTTTCCATGGTGATGGCTGGCAACTGTGAGAAGCTTGTCTCCCAAAAGGAGACCCACAAAGCAACTCTGGGGTTTGTAAATATCAGCCAAGGCAATGCCCCCTCCATGCCTCCCTCTTTTTTTGTAAGCAAAGGGAACGTATTTGCAGACATTTGCATTTTAAATGGGGGCTGGGGAGATCTTTCTGTCAGAGGCCCTGAACTGGTCTGAATTAACAGGCTGGCTTGATGGTTGGGGAAAAGGTCAGGACCTACTGGGATTGTTCTCCTGTGTGATTGCTCCCTGAAAATGAGAATATGCCTAGGGAATGGCTGTAACTCGGTGCTAGAGCACCTGCTTAGCATGCAGAAGGTCCTAGGTTCAATCCAGGTAGGGCTGGGAATGTGGAGCTTGATGGCCTGACTCAGCAGAGGGACGATTCTTGCATTCCTGTTTAATTCAGGCCTTTCTTCATAATGATGAGGACTAGAATCCTGCTTTAGGTTAAGTGGCACAGCCCAGTGACATGGTGTCTGCTTTGCATGCAACCAGCTTACAAGAAAGAAACAGGGGTGCATTTCAAACAAACACCGCAAAACCTATTTCATAATAACACAGCAACATAATAGCATAGTAACAATTTCATAATAACATAGCAAAGCAAAATTATAATAACATACAAAAATATGTTTCAATACTATAAATATAACAAGATTGCTCAAACAAAATGCAGCATCCAATGGCCAAAATAGGAAGGGAGCTTCACAGCTTCACCTCAGTCCCAGAAGCAACCCTCCCATGACCCTTTTAATGTGGAAGGAGAGATTGGTACATGGTTTGGGGTGGGTGTTATCTGAGGTTAGTAGTCAATTCAGCCAAAGGGGCTGAAGTGGCATTGAGTGGATGTTATGCAAATGCACATTTGTGTTTATTACCTTCTTGTCTGTTTATCTTCCAGTGCAGTGGAGGCTGTGGACAGGGGCGGATGATCCGGCATGTCTACTGCAAAACCAGCGATGGTCGTGTGGTGCCAGAATCGCAGTGCAACTTGGAGACCAAGCCACTGGCAATCCACCCCTGTGGGGACAAGAACTGCCCTGCTCACTGGCTCACCCAGGACTGGGAAAGGGTAAGGGAGCCTTTGAGTTTGCTCAAAGAACAGCATGGTCCACTCTCTAGGCCCTAGGGGGCAGGGGGAACCTTTTTTCCCCTGCCTGAGGGCTGCATTACTTTCTGGTCAACCTTCTGGTGGTGGGTGGGCTGGGTGGGTACCTGCCAATGGTGGGAGGAATCAAGAGTCAAAAAGCAGATGGAGCACTGAATGCAATTTTTTTGTCTTTATATACTTGACTATAGAGTTTACCAGGTCAGGAGCATCACAGACCCTGAGAATTCAGGGTCCAAACCAGAGACCTAGAGATGGGCCCTAGAGATGGGAGTTAATTGGGAGAGAGACGTGGGGGAGGGCAGACCTCTCCAGAATGTCTATGCTATAATTTGCAGCCGCTCCTGCCAGGCTGAAGCTTGCAAGCTGCACACACAGTTTTCTTAATATATTATTATTATTATTATTATTATTAATTATTATTATTATTATTATTAAAGGCCCTCTTACCCACCTGTAGATTCAAGCCCTCCACCTGTCTCCTGGAGGGGCAGACCAACCTGTCAGACCTGGGATTCGATGACATTTCTCAGCCTGCCATAAGCACTCAATAACAGTGTGAAGCAAGAATGTGTGGCCTAGAGAGGAGCCAGAGGGCCAGAGGGAGGGGGCAGGAGGATCGGATTTGGCTCCCATGCCTGGATTTGGCTCCCCACCCCTGACAGTTTCACTTTGGCTCTCAATCTCACCTTGACAGTGCAATACCACATGCGGCCGGGGGGTCAAGAAGCGAATCGTCCTTTGCCTGGAGATTGTCAACGGGAAGCTCAAAACCCGCAACCCAACTGAGTGTGATGTCACCAAGAAGCCAGCTGAGGACACAACCTGCTTTGAACGGCCTTGTTTCAAGTGGTACACGACCCCTTGGTCAGAGGTGAGAAACGGGTGGGCGGGGAGGCAGACAGCGGGTGAACCATGCTGGGAAGATGAAATGGTCCTGTAGGGGACTGCGATGGGACTGAGCACCCTACGGATCAGAGCTTTGGACAGCTTCCATTCTACCTCTGTTAAAATGAGAATCGGACCACACTACAGTGGTACCTCGGGTTAAGTACTTAATTCGTTCCGGAGGTCCGTTCTTAACCTGAAACTGTTCTTAACCTGAAGCACCACTTTAGCTAATGGGGCCTCCCGCTGCCGCTGCGCCGCCAGAGCACAATTTCTGTTCCTATCCTGAAGCAAAGTTCTTAACCTGAAGCATTATTTCTGGGTTAGTGGAGTTCTTAACCTGAGGCGTATGTAACCTGAGGTACCACTGTACTTCACGGGGTTGTTGCGCATGCAAAATTAAAAATGCTTTCCCCTTTTGGGAAATCACAGTATGAACAAGGGTCTGTAGTACTTGCAACTAGGAGCACAAAATAAATGAACGAGCAGCAGCAACTAGGAACATACGGATAGATAGGCCTGACAAGCAAGTGGGCAGTAGCTACTAGGAGTGCAATATAAATGAAGAGGAGTGATTTCATACCAGGTGATTTCATACTAGTTGACAGACCTGACAATCAAGTGAATAGTAACTATTAGGAGCACAATGTAACCAACAGGGAATCGTAGCAAGTAGATTTCATATTGGTTGAGTGGCCTGACAGTCATTCGATTCTAGGGCTGTCCACAAACATAACCAAACGTTAGGTTGTTTATCACTAATGGGTAAACTGCTTTCACACTGGCAGGCCTAATTAATTGCTTCTCTGGCCTTCTGACGTCCAGACACCATGCACTCCGTCACTGCCCTCCCCCTTCCTTGGCTCAGCGGTGAAAAGGAAAGTCTCCCTGTGCTCCACTTTCCTCCCTCCTTCTCCTCCAAAAAAAGCACAGCCAGTTCCGATTACATCTTGGCAGGCCGTGTCCTGCCCGGAGCCACTACAACGGCGGACGGCAGTTCGCCTTGGCTGCGGCATCGACAGCAACTGGGCTCTAATCAGTCCCTGGCAACCGCCTATGCTGAAGTCTCTACTGGCGGAGCGGCTGCAGGCCTCTGCCGGGTGAGAGCCAGGGGGAAAGAGTTCATTCTGCACTCTGCTCCTCTAAAGGGAATTTGTGCTTCTGCGATGGCTGCCGGGCGTTCTCGGATAACATCGGGGATCGGCCCAATAGCCGCTGGAATGCTGCAGAGCTTTTGGATTCCTGGAGGTGGAGTTAATTGGGCTCCCCAAACATTCTCCCCCCCCCCAAATAAAAACCTCTTCTGCAGTTTCCCCACACACCTCAAATATGGGTTGCATCCAACTCAGTTTTAGGCCACAACTACACCAGAGATTTTAAAGCAATATCATCCCATTGCTACCAACCCATGCCCACCGGGGAGCGGAGTGAAGGACAGCCAGGTTGTCTGTAGCATGGTAGGGGGCTGGACTAGATTGACCCCTGGGGTTCCTTCAAATGCTACAATTCTGTGAACCAGGTATACTCCAAAGCACTATGCATTTAAAGCACTGTGATACTGCTTTAAACATCTATGAGTCTCCCACAAAGAATCCTCAGAGATTTACTATAGTTTGTTAAGTGGTATGATACTGCTTTAAATGTATGGTACGGATGCGGCCTTAGGTAGAGCAGACGACTTGCAATCAACATCCCTACATCGACCATGTCCATTAATTTCAGTGGGCCTACTCTGAGCAGATACTTCTCAAAAGGTTGAATCTTAGTCCTGAAGCTGCTTGTTGTAACAAACGAACCTCCCCTCTTTTCCTTGCCCACAGTGTACAAAAACTTGTGGCATTGGCGTGAGGATGCGAGATGTCAAGTGTTACCAGGGGAAGGATCTCGTCCGGGGCTGTGACCCTCTCGTGAAGCCTGTTGGGAAACAGACGTGCGATCTTCAGCCTTGTCCAACTGAACCGCCAGGTCAGGGGGAGATGGGTGTAGGGTTGTCGGACTTCCGGGTCTGACCTGAAGTCTCCAGGCTTGCCTGGCCCCCTCCAGGTGGCAGAGGGCGGGGCTTGAATCTCTAGGTGGGCAAGAGTGCCTTTTCACTGGCAGTGAATTGCTAGGGTTTTTGTCAGGAGTCTTTCCCCAGCTTTAGCTGGAGATGCCAAGGTTCAAACCTAGGACCTTCTGCAAGTAAAGCACGTACCCTACCCAGGGAGCTACACCCTGTTGCTCTTTGAAATTCCTCAGAGAATTCCTTGGCGTGAACACCTCCAAAAATTAATGTCTATGGCTGCCCTGGGAAAACTGGCTCACCGTATTGAAAGTGAAGTTGTTTGCAGTTCTCTGCACAGGTGAAGATTCCCACTTGCTTTCCTTCATGCCACACCTGACCCCACTCACCTGTCTGGGCTTCCTCTTGCAGATGACAGCTGCCAGGACCAAGCGGGGACCAACTGTGCTCTGGCCATCAAGGTGAACCTCTGCAGCCACTGGTATTACAGCAAAGCTTGTTGCAGGTCCTGCCGAGCTCCCCATTCCTAAGACAGGACCAAAGGGATCCAGTGGTTCTCCAGAGCATCCAGCAGGACACAGGAGCAGCCAGGTGCGAACTGGGACAGTTCCTGCCTGACTGCCTACCCATTATGCCACAACATGGAGAGTAAGGGATGGAGGTCCTGTAATCCAAGACACCTCCTTCACCTCCCTCCTCCCTCCTGGGTTCCGGAAATGGAGGGACGCATTGTTACATTTGCTACTACTGTAGATCAGAACCCCCCACTCCATGAGGAAAGTCGTGTTTTGTTTTGTTTTTTAAAAAAGACATCATGAATATTTCACCCCTTTTAGTTCTTGTTTTCCAATGGCTGTGTTGTCTTTGAACTTTTGTGCCTCCCCTTCATCTCCTTTGCAATTTGAACAGAATTATAACAGCCCTTTCATCCCTGTCCCTTGGGAGCACTCTTTCCACTTTCTAATTTTACACACAGGTTTGCATCAAGGGGCGCCCTGACCTGACCTGCTTAGCATCAGGTGAGGCACTCCATCTGGAGCTGCTGAGAAAGAGATTCTGACACACTGCTGTAATGACCGAAACACCGTGGTTTATTCTCCAGCTTACCGTTTTGCATGACGGACACACATTCCATCCAGTTAAAATCAGCCATCCATCCATTTTGGCCCTCCCCTTAGGTAAAGGAACTGCCTTTCAGAAATGCATTGTTGCCAAGTACCATATGCCTGTTTTATCCCTGAGATAGAAAACCTTTCTCCTACCATCTCCTGCTGGGTGATGTCAGTGGCCCATCTAGTCCAGCATCCTGTTCTCACAGTGGCCAACCAGATGCCCCGATGGGAAGCCTGCAGGTGCAACAGCAACTCCCCCCACTTACCATTTCCAGAAGCTGGTATTCAGATGCATACCACCTCAGACAGTAGAGGTAGAGCTAAGAAGAGCTTTGCTGGGTAAGGCCACCTAGTCCAGCATCCTGTTCTCACAGTGACTGCCCAGATGCCTCAATGGGAAGCCCACAAGCAGGAGCCAGGCACATCAGCATTCTCCCTATTTGCAACTCGCAGCTATTGGTATCCACAGTGGAGGGAGAGCATAGCCATCAGGGTTAGTGGCCACTGATCCTCTTCCCCACCATAAATCAATCTTCTTTTAAAGCCATCCTAGTTGCTGGCCCTCACTGATGCCAGTAGGTTACATTCTAGACTTGTAAAAGGCAGTTTTCTAAACACACACACAGCTCCACCAGGACTGACCCCATTGTAATTAAAACACATTCTCTCTCTCTCTCTCTCTCTCTCACTCACTCACTCTCTCTCTCTTTGACTTCATCCTCTTGTAAGCTGTCCTTTTCCCTTCTATTTTCAATACCATTCCCCAGCAGCTCAGCACTTAAGGAGCAGAACTTAACGCTCCCCAGGTGACTCTAAGTCAAAAAGCCCATTAGATATAATATGTAGGTATCTACGTTTTCAGAGATTTTTTAAATTTTATTTTATTGTGTAATCAAATCCCAGACCGTGTAGTCCTTTAATTAAAAGAAAAGACATAAAGCCAACAATAGTTGTAGAATAACGAAAACATAACAGCAGCACTTTATATCACAAAGAGAGTCACACTCTCTCTCTCTTTTTAAAAGATAAATAAAGAAATAAGTATATTTGTTTACAAACAGTGAACTTTATCCCTGTAACCACAGAAACTGTACCCATTAAGTATATTTTAAAATAAAAGTTGTCATATTTATAGTGCCAGCTTGATGTCTTCATGGTGTTTGGCCCATTTGCTTTGGACATTGTGGTTTAAAAGAACGAGGAGAATGAATGTTCCACCCTACCCCGCCCCCCAACAAATACTAGAATCTGGGATCTCTGGATTCTAGGGACATTAAGGTGGCATCATATTATGTGTCCGTTCAGCTGCAGTTCATCTTCTGCCAAAAATGACATCATTCATCTCACTGTCTGTTGTGGCGAAATCACGCAACTTCTGTAATTTATGTAACTGATCACATGAATAGCACCTGAACATCAGGTGCTGATCCACAGTAGGACACTGACCTCTTCCTCCACCTTGCTTATGAATCATAATGGGAGAACTCTCACTGATTTTAGACTGCTTATGCATATGCCTTGTACCAAGTCCACCCTGACTAGAAGCAGCTCTCCAGGGTCTTGGGTAGAAGGATATCTGCCCCATTGCCTGATCATTTTAATTGACTGAACCTGGGGCCTGAACCCGGGGCCATCCGCATGCCGGTTGATTGGAATGACTGACTGCATAATTCAATCACTTCCAATATAGAGTGGTAGCAATTGTGCCCTCTGATAAGATTATCCTTTGCATCTATATGCATGCCCTGCTTATAGTGCCTCATGGAGAAATTGAGCTCAGTTAAAATAGAGTGATGTTTCTTCTTGCACTAAAAGGGTGTATTCCATTTTAATGTAGTATAAAAATGAGCCTTCGCCAGCAGACATTTTGCAGACAGTGGTCCAGAAAACTTGCTAAACTTCCTAAGTTCAGGAAGGAAGGAAGCTGAAATTTTCAGGTTGCCATATTCTGCACCACATAGAATACCATTGAATACCATAGCCTGTATTCAATGATAATCCTACTCAGAGGAGACCCACTGAAAATAATTGACATGACTAAGTTAGCAAGCTAACTTAAATTGGGACGGGCCATCCTTCAGTGGTAAAGCATCAGCTCTTCATGTTGAAGGACCCTGATTCAATCCCTGGCAGCATCTGCAGATAGGGCTCAGAATGCCCCCTGCCTGAAACCCTGGAGAGCCGCTGCCAATCTGTGTAAACAATACTGAGCTACATGGACCAATAGTCTGATTCATTACTTTCAATGGACCCGCTCTTAAATAAAACACACACTTCTCCCTCGAGAACAAAGTCAAAGATAGGTTTATTTTTTTAAAAGTTTTTGTTCTTAAGAGTCCAGAAGGCCTGTACAAGATAACCACAAGGCAAAATGAATGAAAATCCATGAAATATTTCAATTAATTTCAAAGATATACAATGAAGGGCCATGGGGTTGGGGTTGGGGATGGGGAGATGAGCACGGAATAAATAATAGGAAGATAATAAACACAACCACAATTTTAATGCAACAAATGCCTTTTTTTTTCTTTTTGAAAATAAAAATGCCATCGAAAAAAGTGCAAGTTTTAAGAAGAGTTGTACAAAATTTACCCAGAGTTCTGTAGAAGTAGCTGCAATTACACCAGATCACTTCAAAGACTGAGCACAGCAAAATGGAAACTTGTCATACAGGACATGGCCTAGGATAGTGAGAGTCAGGCCCGTGCAGGGGGTGGGTGGGGTGGGGTGGGTAGCCGGGTACACTTGTCCTGAGTCTCAGAGGGCTAAGCTGGCTGGGGCCCCCACCAGGGAACAGCTGCTTTTTTGTCTGATTTTATAACTTTATTCTAAGAAGACTCTAGCCCCCGGGCCTCAGACAAGCTCTACACCGGTCTGTTGAATCACAAACTGGTCTGTTTGTCACAAACTGGATGGCTGTGGGGGCAGGCAACGGGTGGGGGGGGGGACACCAAGCAGTAACAGAATTGGCATGTCCATTGATATAATAATACCCATTGACATAAAATACCAATGTTTCTAGTCAATGTTGCAGAAAGATATTTTGCACTTTGGACAACCATCCACCCCCCGCCCCCTCAGGTTGTGTACATCCATCTCTATAAAGTCCCACAACCCTGAAGGCTTTGAACCCACCAATTGGAATGTTAGTCCCTTGAACGTTGCAAAGTTATTCCTGGGTGGAGTTTTACAAGTCCAGGAAACGGATGACATTGCTAACGGCCTCCATCTTTGTGCTTTCAAACCGGAAGTGCTTGCGAAGCGAAATCCTTTGCTCATTTGGAGGGATTGAGGCGACCTGCTTTAATTTTGACTGAAAGGCCACAAGTTGGTCCCAGTGTTCTAGGGCACACCCACACCATACAATTAAAGCACTCTCAAGCCAATTTAACAGTCGGGGGGGAAGTGCTGTTTGTTCAGGATGCTGAGAGCTGCTAGGAGGCCCCTCATGGAGATACAAGGACTGCAGATCAGTGGCGGAGCATCCGCTTTGCATGCAGAAGGTCCCAGGTTCAATCCCCAGGGACTCATGCCTGAAATCCTGGACCACCACAGCCAGACAATACTGAGTTAGGTGAACCAAGGGTCTGACTGGGTAGAAGGCAGCCTCCCATGTTCCAACAATTCCCAGCACACTTTAACAAGCTACCCTACAAGGATTCTTTGTGGGGGAGCCATAGCTGTTAAAAGTGCTATAGAAGTGCTTTAAGTATATGGTGTGGTTGTGATCTTAGGCTATGATGAGAGCTTTCAGATGAGAGGGTTTTTTTAATGACAGTTTTCAGATGAGAGCAACTACAGAGGACCATAGGAATTAAGACTCTTCAGGCTCACAGCATGAAATTTTGCCAAGCTGGGCATTATTTTCAAGGAAGTAGGCCGAGGCAAGATAGATGTCTTTTCATTTATTTATTTTAAATCTCTTTATTTATTTTAAATAAATATTTTAAAAATTTGTTTTAAATCTTAAATTGTTCAATCTCGAACCCTTGGCAGGGTCTCTCTATAAGTTGATTGCAGCTGTTTCAAGGGCACACTTTTAGGTATAAAGGTAAAGGTAAAGGTACCCCTGACCGTTAGGTCCAGTCGTGGACGATTCTGGGGTTGCGGCACTCATCTCGCTTTATAGGCCAAGGGAGGTGCCGTTTGTCCACAGACAGCTTGCAGGTCATGTGGCCAGCATGACTAAGCCACTTCTGGCGAACCAGAGCAGCGCACGGAAACGCCGTTTACCTTTCCGCCGGAGCGGTACCAATTTATCTACTTGCACTTTGACGTGCTTTTGAACTGCTAGGTGGGCAGAGCTGGGACCGAGCAACGGGAGCTCACCCCGTCACAGGGATTCAAACTGCCAACCTTCTGATTGGCAAGCCCTAAGCTCTGTGGTTTAGACCACAGCGCCACCCGCGTCCCATCACTTTTAGCTATTATGCAGTCCAAATGTTTGTTTGAACGAAACAGTTCTTTGCCATCTTCCACAAATTGCTGAGTGTCCAGAATGCAAGGCCCAATCCACTAGCTACTTCTTTTGCCTGTGCTCCCAATGAAATGAATGTTTCTTGAACTCATGTATGAGCAATGTGCTTTAATTCAAGATGCCCCACCCCATGGAATTAGAAAAGAAATCCAGATGGAGCTCATTATGTGAATGGCTGTTGATTGAACCTGGTTTCCTTGCCTTTTGCTGAACTTCTTTCCAGTCTTGCTATTCTCCCCTTGCAGATTCAATCTAACAAGGGCCTCCCTGCATTGAAGCCTGCATCTGCAGGAGGGTTCCTGAAATTTTGGATAGGGGCAAGTTGATGTAATATCCTGCAGAGCAAGAACATGGTCACATAATGGCACATCTTCCTTAAAATAGTTTCACTTTTATTAAAAACATGGACTTGACCCTGTTGTCTGTCCAAACAAGATTAAATGATCAGCTACTCCTCTGTCAATTCCTTGCAGAGGGTTGCTAGCATCGGGTGTTTAGTACATTTTAAATCTGAACACATTTCCCATTCATGAGTGTTGAAACACGGTATTGAGTTGACAAGGGACGTGAGTGGGAAGAACCAATCTGGGCGTAAGGAGTAGCCATGGTACTGGAGTAATGCCACCACATTTTTTTCTATGGCTTGCATGGCAGAGAGCCTGGCTTCAGCAATCCATGCTCTGATAAACCTCTGGGTTAGATTGCTGCAATGTGCAATACATGGGCCTGGCCTTGAAGACTGTTTGGGAACTGCAGCTAATGCAGAATAACTGGGGCAAATAGAACACCTTAATATACCTGTTCTGGCTGGCTGTGCAGACCTGTCAATGTTCATTTCCTGTCATTTTCTCATTTTTCCACTCTTAAATTCAGTTCTCCACATTTCCACATCATCAGCACTCCAGTGCAAAATTCTTATACCATGCACATATGTGTATGCGGTTTTTCCTAACATATACATTGTTGCAAAGGAATTTCTCCCAATATAATGCATTTTCACAGACAGATACATTTTTATATGCACACTTTACCCAAGTATATGCATTTTTGGACATTGGCTGGAGAACTGCATTGCAAAATTCAGAGAAGGATAGCTGTGTTTTGGGTCGTGCTTCGTATTGGAAAGTGCAGATTGGGTAGGTTTGCCTTAAAATGCAAACTGAGTGCAACAGCAGCACACTCCTAGACTGAGGTGGATGGAGCAGTGCCCCATTGGTGCAAACAGGCCAACCTCCACTACCTAGAGGACTACATCTGACCCTCCCCACCCCCCAACTCTGATGTAGAACAATGTTGCTGAGCAAGACAATAATAATAGATCTCCCCGTTTTCTTTAAAGATGGGAGCACACCAAAGTCAAAAGTGCTAAAATGGTGTGGTTGAATCAGATGTGGAGAGCCTTTGGCTGAACCACAACTCCCATCAGCCCCAGCAAGCATGCCCTGAGATCCCAAGGGGTGATGGGAGTTGTAGTTCAGAAACTTCTGGAGGGCCAAAGGTTCCCCGCACCAGGACTGGAAAACTCAATCCATTAACTCTGGCAAAATACCTTTTCTTCTTCTTTTCATTCATGGCAATATCCAGAGGTCATTTCTTTAGAAGGCCCTGCTTGCTCCCTGGGAGGTGGTGGGTCCTAATGAGGTGAGATTATGTGCCAGGTGGTTGGGTGGCATTTGTGGATTGTTATTTAGTAAAAAATAAAATAAAGGTAAGATTGAATTTGTCTCCAGCCAAGGTCCTAGAAGACATCTGAAAAGTTGTCACAGGAAGGCAGGCAACAACTGCGCATCACCCAGTCAGAAAATAAATGAGGGCACAGTGGCAATTCAGCATGAAGCGTGAGGTTGCCACGCTCCCTCCACCACAGCCTTGTACTTGCAGACTTTCATGACAGCAAATGAAAAGGGGGGCCGGGGGGGGAAATCTAACGCTTACAAAAGGATGCCCTGTATCAAAATCTTCTCATATATCTATATATATCTATATCTATATACAGTGGCATCTCGTGTTATGTATTGCCCCCCCTTACGAATGCTGCAGGTTACGCGCTCTGCTAACCTGGAAGTAGATGCCCCTTGTTGCGACCTTTGCCCTGGGATGTGAGCAGAAGTCGCGCTCCAGCAGCATGGCAGCTGCGGGAGGTGCCATTAGCGAAAGCGCGCCTCATGTTACGAGAGGTTTCCTCTTACGGACGGACCTCTGGAACGGATTAAGTACATAACACGAGGTACCACTGTATGTATCTATCTATATCTATATTTATATATAGATATATATAGATATAAAAGAAACTATTGTCAACACTAAACTTTAGAAAACCTATATGCACCCATCAAATCTATTAATTCACCCTCCTCCCCTTTATACAGTGCATTATTTAATAGGTATATAGATAATTATCCATCGTTAACATATAAATACATTCATCATTTTTAAAAGACTCTCTGTGGGTATTTTTTTTTTTTGTCCTGTAAAAGAGTGATGCCATGTTATTATTTTTAAGCCACAAGGGTATTTAGGGAAGGGGGAGGGGAAACACCCTTTCACAGAATCATAGAATTAGAGAGTTGGAAGAGGCTCAAAGGATCATCTAGTCCAACCCCTTACAATGCAGGAATCAGCAGGATATGTATGCCACCAACGTTACCCACCATCGAGCTGCGGGTCACGGCTGCTGGCACTCATTAGACGTCCGTGCTGATGCTGCGGCTGCGGGAGAAAGCTTCCCGCATGGCTGAGAGGCGGTTGGGGTTGAGGGCCTGGAGGCCACTCATGTTGACGGGCAGCTCCAGGTCTTCCTGGCTGATGGCCTTGTAGTTGATGAGGTCACCCCCATTCTGGACCTCCTCTTCCTCCTCCTCCTCCTCATCTTCTGGCTCCTGGAGGAAGAAGGTGGGCGGCTCATAGTGGGAGCAGTTGGGGCATACTGTCCGGCACTGGGAGTGCTTCTTGTAGGGGGAGGAGGAAGATCGGTACAAGGACGGGCCGTTCGTCAGAGCCACGTTGCGGTTGCAGTGGAGAGGCGGGATGTGGGAATCCATGCCAAAGTCTGGTTCATCTCCGTCCTCTTCGGACTCCTCCTTCTTGCAGCAGTAATACTGGGGGAGGCAAAGAGGGGAAGAGGCAGGGATTTGATGAAAAGGTGGCTGTACGTCTCACCATGTCTCCCTTTCAGGTTGACATTGATGCTTTCCCATGAGATCCACAAAAACTTCAAGCAAGCACATCGCTCCTGCTGCCCATGCTCAAAGAATTCTGGGAACTGTAGTTTGTAACCGGTGGTGCGAATTGTAACTACAGGTCCTAGAATTATTTGAAGGAAAGAATGCACTTTGAATGTGCTTTAAATGTATATTGTGTACACAGCAATAATAATAATAATAATAATAATAATAATAATAATAATAATAATAATTTTAATCCCACTTTCCCCCCACGCTGGGACTCAATGCGTCTTACACAAATTAAAACAACAGAGATAAAATGCAAAAAGTTAAAAACATATATAAGAAAATAATTTGAAAGTAATTAAATTCTAATAGAATCTAAACAATATAAAAACAACTCTATCAAAATACAGATAGCAAAAATAGCACAGCATTATTATTAGCCCTTATAAAAGCATTCAGTTCTTAAAGGCCTGTTGGAATACAACAATCTTCACCTGCCAGTGGAAGGAGAGCAAAGAGGGAGCCAGTCTGGCTTCTCAAGGGAAGGAATTCCAAGAAGGCTCTTTCCTGCGTCCCCACCAAGTGGGCCTGTGTGGGTGGTGGGTCTGAACAAAAGGCTACTCAGAGCCCAGGTGGGTTTGAATGGGAGAATATGTTCCTGTAGAGAGCCTGGGCCTAAGCCTTAAAGCACTATTATGCCACTTTAAACAGCCATGCCCCCCCCCACTCCAAGAACCCTAAGAAATGTAGTTTGTTGAGGTTACTGAGAGTTGTTAGGAGATTCTCTCTTCCCCTCACAGCTACATTTCCCTGGAAAGATTGATTGATCATCACACCATTCTGGAATTCATAGCTCTGTGGTCACCTGTTGCTTCACCCACCTTTGCCTCTTCTCCTTTAAAACCCCTTCTCCCCGCACACTTTTATAATTGAAATACCTGAAGCCTACAATAGCAGAGAACTGCTATGATACACAGTAATATGACAGTCGCTAATATTCCGCCTGTGATGACCACAGTCCCGGCTGTCATTCGACCTCTTCTCCATTAACACCCTGGAAGACACAAGAGGTGTAAAGAGTTAGGAGCTAGACCTTCAGGCAACAGAGTAGTTATTGCAGCTTGGGGCCAGAGCAGTGGCCTCAGTGATTGGGGTAGCAGTGAGATTTTTTTCAACGGCGTGTGCCTGGATCTCTGCAAAGCTGCACAGGGCACAACTCTCAGGCCATGTGCCCTCCTCCCATCATTTCCTCTGAGTTTCGTTTTCCTCCCTCTGTCCTAGCACTAGAACTCCTGGACTTCCAATGAAGCTGAATGCTGGAAATTTCAAGACAGATAAAAGCAATGACTCTCCTTCATTGAAAGTTTTGAAGCAGAGGTTGGATGGCCATCTGTCACGGATGCTTTAGTTGAGTTTCCTGCATTGCATGAGGTTGCACTAGATGACCCTTGGGGTCCCTTCCAACTCTACAGTTCTATGATTCTACGACTTCTTCATGCAGCACACAGTTAAACTGTGGAACTCCCTCCCACAGTAGGCAGTGATGGCCACCAACTTAGATGGTTTCCAAAGAGGGCAATGGCTGTGTTCTGCCTCCACGGTTGGAGGCAGAAATGCTTCAGTTGCTGGAAACTACAGGAGGGGACAGTGCTTTTGTGCTCAGGTCTTGCTTGGGGGCTTCCCATAATGGGTATCAGGTTGACTCCTGTGAAATCAGGATACTGGGCTAGATGGGCCATTGGGCTGACCTAGCAGGGCTCTTCTCATGTCCTTATGACCAAAAAATATCATGGAGCAGGGAGCACAAGGGTGGGGGAGCTCTGGGTACAGTGAGGCTTTTACATGTAAGTCTTCTCCTCCAGCCTGCCGTGGTACAGTCCAAGCCATGCCATATGATAACAACTGCACCCACGTTCCTGTGGTTGAAAGCTGGGCAGCCCCACCTATCTGTCAGAATTAGCCCGCCAACCAGATCCTGTCCCCCATCAATAAAAATAATAAAAATCACAGCTAGTGTGGTATAGTGGCTAAAGTGTCTGACTAGGACCTAGGAGAGACCAGGGTTCAAATCCTTTCTTGGCCACTGGGTGCCCTTGGTCACAACCATTGCCTCTCATCCAAACCTACCTGGCAGGGTTGTTGTGGGGATTAAATGAGGAGGAGGAGAACCATGTTTGCCCCCTTGAGCTCCTTGGAGGAAAAGATGGGCTATAAATGCAACCAACCAACCAACCAACCAACCAACCAACCAATCAATCAATCAATCAATCAAATCACTGACAGAGGAAGCTTCGGCTGTTGCTTGGTGGCAGAGCCTCAGAATAAGAAGGGGTCTCTTTCATCCTTTTAATTTTCAAGCAGAGGATGCCAAGCTCTTTCCCCACAAACACAACCTTTCTAAATCTGTGCAGACGGTGGCGAAGCTTTGCAGAAACACCCGCCGGTGCCTCCAGCCCACCTTGCAGTGCCAGCTGGCTAGAATCTGCGACAGCTAACGAACCCGTTAGACAGGCGCTCTGGAACTTGGAGGCCTCTGTAAGAGGCCGCCTTGCAAGCAGGTGTACGGGAAAGGAGGTGGCACCATGGGGAGTGAGGGAGCCAGGCCCATGCTCTTCTCGGCTTTATTTTGGATTTTATTCAGGGCTCTGCACCTCCTCTCAGACTTGAATGCCACATCAGGCAGATGCTACATGCGGGAGAAAATATGCCTCCCCTTTATCCAAGAACAATCTCTGGCACTCTCAGACACAGATATACATTGCAAGCTGCCTATTCTTGAGTCAGATCATTGGCCCATCTAGCTCAGTATTGTCAACACTGACCAGCAGCAACTCTTCCAGGCTTCAGGTAGGGGGCCTTGCCCAGTCCTTCCTGAAGATTGAACCCGGGAGTTTCTGTGTGAAGAGCAAACATTCCATCGCTTGAGCATTCATAGTAAAGGTATCTTAAGGCTTCTCCTCTGTTCAGCGGTTGGCATCTGCTTAATATCTTCCCAGGTGGAAGGTTCTAGGAGTTGTGCAGATCTTGAGACGTAGGACAGTCATGTAGCTGGGATACCTTTGCTGGGTCTCGATGAGTGCCTGCAGCCACCTTAGCATCCTCATCGCCCTCCAGTGCAGGCACCATTATCCTCCCCTGTGGCATTGCTGCTACTTGGAATCTGCTCCTCTGCTTCTTTTTCCTGTTCATAATCTGTGTTAGCTGGTGTGACAGTAGAAGGCAGACCTGGACTATTGTATATCAATTCAGGAAAGTACATGAGGTCTTGAGTCTCTTCCTCTCACTGCCCAGAAAAAGCATTTTACTGTTCACTGTGCTCATCAAAATGAACCACTTTTCTTGCACTGACCTTTCCTATTTCTAAAGTCCATAACTCTGTAACCTTTGCCTCCAGAAGTATATCTTACCATAGTTTCTCGTTCTACCCTGGGGTTTAGCTTGCCTATTCTCTTTGGGTATATAGGCAATGCTGCCAATACATGCATGTGTGATAGGTTAAGCACACTTCCATGTCAAAGTTCAAAAGGTGTGCATGCTGCCCCCGCAGTCTGTTCTGGAGATACCCTGCAGTGGCTACTGCAGCTCCCCACATGCATTTGAGGAGGCCAGCATCACTCAGCATGCATCAGGTCATCTCCATAAACTCTGTATCAGCTACTGCGCTCTGTTGTGGGGTGTGACTAACACTCCTCCCATGTGTAATGGCTTCCTCTTCCAGGAGGGTTCTCATGTGGTTTGAAGTAAACTCACCACTGTTGTCGCTCATGAGAGTTGTAGTTTCCCTCTGCAACTTGTTGCTCACCATGGCGAGGTACTTTCTGAACATATCCACTGTCTCACTTTTCTCCCTGAGGAGGTACAGAACACAATATCCTGAAAAGTCATCTAGAAAAAATAAAATGTACCGGTACTTATTTTTCCCTAGCAAGGGAACACTCAGTGGACCACATACATCACTACAGACTACATCAAGCACTCTGGTGCTTCTTTGTTGATTATATGGAGGGGGGGAATAGGTTTAACACTTTTCTCAGTTAGGCAACTTACACACTTCATTGCGGTTGGTGCACTCTGGAGTACCTTCTCCCCTCTTGCAAGCCCCTTGCATTGCAGTTCCCTAATGGCTTTGATGCCTCTGTGGCCAGGCCTTCTGCGCCAGAGCTCTGGATCTGCTTCAACCTTCTGGGGTTCTGTGAGATTAGTCTCAACATATAATTCACCATCTCCGGTCACCTGGCATCTTCAGTCCTCAAACTGCACAGAGAAACCATTTTTCTGTCCAAGGTGGATACATTGAACATGTTGCAATTCAACTGTGGGACAAACAGGACCTGTTCCACAGGATTCTCTCTCAGTAGATTGCTTAGCTTGCAATTTAAGGTTCCTGCACCTGCACCACATATTGTTATGGTTTTGCCATCTGCAGCTTGGATATTGCCATCCCCTGATGGGTCAATATTGTTTTGTCTACAGTTAGATTCTTCTCTTGCAAAAGAAGGCCCCTTTTTTTCTTTGCTCCCCTTACTTTGGCTTGCTTGCTTAATCTTCCTGAATTTGGGCATCACACACACAAAAATCTGGATATATGGCCTTCTTTGCTATACTTGAAGCAAACAATTTTTCTGAGTGTAGCCTTGGCTCTCCTTTGGGACTGAGACGCATAGTTTGAGTTAATTGGTCTTCTTTCCCTGGCTGGGAAGCTTGCTCTTCTCTTCACACTCTCCTCTCTCAGGTGCTCGATCACATCTGCTAGCCTTAGGTTTGGCTTGTCATCCATGAGAGTTTTGAAATTTAGGTCCTAGTGACCTCAAGAAATAGCAAACTTTCTGTTCCTCATCTATTTTGTATTGTTTAGATTCCAGCTTTTCAATAATGGTTAGGAACTCTGTCATGTGTCTGTCACAGTCCTTCTTGGCTTCAAGTTTTAATTTAAATAGATTTCTCACCCAGGCATGGTGGGAACCCCTTGCTTGTGAATCCAAATGCTTTTTGCAACTTTTCAAGCACCCAAGCAGCTGTATCACCTCTCTTTTTGTGAACCATTTGGGTCTCTGAAAAACTATCCAGAATGATAGACACCGTCAATTTATTCTCTTGTTCCCACTCCTTTGAGGCTTTATCCTCACTAGGTTTCGCTTTCTCAATACATTATAAAATAGCTTTCATATCAAGTTTGGCTTCTAATTGTCTTTTCCATTGGATGAAATTGCTTCGTGTAAGCTTAGGTAATTTGAGACATTCCTCAACAATGGAATTCCTCCTATCCATTTTAGAAAAATCAAAAATGGAAAAATTCCCAAAAAGGGGGGGAAAGGGAAAGGAAAAATATTCCAAAATAAAAATAGGGAAAATCACAAAAAAATAAAACATTCTCAAAATCTCCAAAAGTAAAATAAAATTATTTAAGCCTCTTTGCTAAACCCCCAAAGCAAAAAGCACCAAGCAAAATAAGAATCCTTTAGTATAACTGGTTAAAGGTAGATAGCCGTGTTGGTCTGTCATAGTAAAAAAAAAAAACAAAAAAAAAATTCCTTCCAGTAGCACCTTAGAGACCAACTAAGTTAGTTCTTGGTATGAGCTTTCGTGTGCATGCACACTTCTTCAGATACCCAGTATAACTGCTTTGCATTAGAAGAGTAGGTAGACAAATGAGGGGTGAGTTTATCCGCTCACAATAGAAACAAAGCAAAGAAAAGATTGCCTGGGAAAGCTTCTCCTTCACCCTGAGGCTAAGAAATACAATCTCTCTGAGTGCACTTTAAAATCAAGCCTAAAAAATCACCCAAAAAGGTCAAAAGTCTCTGCAAAATGCTTTCACAACTCTGGGATTTATTCTCACACTGGGTCACCATAACCTTATGCTGGGAAATAACTGGGGAAGACCAGGTTAACCCTGAAGTCCCACATGTGTAGGAAACTGCAAAAGAAAAAAAAATGGCTGACTGCCTTTATTCAAAAAAGTGCAGGGCTTGACTCACCCTTTAGCCAACAGCTACTGCCCCCAGCCAAAAAGTTTAAAACAGAAGTAGGTGCAGCATTTGCAAAGTGCAGGGAATATAGGTTTTTAGACCTTTAAATATCCCAGTATTACACACTGACAAAGTGCTCCCCTACCTCTACCCCTCTCAGAATGAATAGACAACAACCTTAAGTAAGTTGAAATGATTTACTTACAGTAATCAGAGGTCTCACTCATGCATCGTTCAATGCTACAGCAGAAACAACAGAAGCAAAGCATTCTTGGTTACAAAATATAGAAGCTGGTCTCAAGCACGCAATCTGAGTCTCAGATGTCTGCTCAATTACATTGTTAAAGAGAGAGAGAGATAGTGAGAGAAAGGAACAGGAAACAACCATTACTTCCAAAGGTGAGGGGACATAACCTAACCAAGCATTTTCTAGCAAATTACAGCACTGTGGTCCTTAATCTCTTCATTTACTAACTAGCACAGATATTCATTGTTAGGTTTGACTTCAAAATCTACCACAATCTTAAATCCTGATTCTGTCTTCTGCAACATGTTACCCCTTCCAGTTTGGTGTCATCTGCAAATTTGATGAGCATCCCCTCAACATCTTCATCCAATAAGTTTATAAAGACACTAGTGGATGTTCAGCCCGTTAAATTAACGGGCGCTAGAACATATGTGGTGAAACATTTGTAAAAACAGCACTTATTTCCCTCAGGTAAGTGGGTTTAGGACAGCAGCCTTCAGGTAAGGCAGCCGGGCCTCATCCTGCGGCGCGTCCGAGAGAAGCTGTGAGGGAAACTGGCGGCGGCGGCAGCTCCTCCTCCCGCCGCTGCCTCCTCCCCTTTCCTCGCCTCCTCCCGGTGGTGGCGGCTACCCAGAGCACTGCACAGCCACGGCCAGGCAGGCGCAAGGAACGGGCCTCAACCGCCGCCTCCTCCTCCTCTTCCTCCTCCTGTGGGCCCGAGTCCACCAGAGGCTGTGGGCGAGGGCAACGCTCCATCCCCGGCGGCGCGGCTACAGCACCCACTACTCCTCCTTACCCCTGGGCCCCGGCTGAGGAAGCGGCGCCGGCGCGGCCCAGCATGTGAGTGTGAGTTGTTTCGCCCGTCGTCGTCGGCAGCGGCTCCTGACTGGGCCCAGAAGTCTCTGCACTCCAATCCCTGTGTCCGTGGGGCACATGCGCAGTAGCGCAATCCCACGGACACAGGGACACGACGCAGAGACACTTGGACTTTATTATATAGGATAGGACCTTTCCTGATAATGACATCAAGCTGACCGGTCAGAAGTTACCTGAGTCTTCTTTCTTCCTCTTTTCTGAACATGGGGACATTTGCCTGCTTCCGGTCTGCAGGGACCTCACCTGTTCTCCAAGAATTCTCAAAGATTACAGATTGAGGCTCTGAAAATACATCCGAACGCTCCTTTAGCACCCTTGGGTGCCGCTCATCAGGCCCTACTTCATTTAAAGTAGCTACGTGTTCTCTTACCACTTCTTGGGCTGCAGCTTCCTCCTAGCATCTTTTATTCTGCTATCAGCAGGTTGAGCACTACTTTTATTTTGGATGAAGACCGAGGCAAGGTAGGCATTGAGAAGCTCCGTCTTTTCTCTGTCATCCAATAGCATTTATCCATCTTCTCCGTGCAGAGGACCTACCACTTGCTTATTCTTCCTCTTGCTGCAAACATAGCCTAAGAAACCTTTTTAATATTTTCTTTTTTTACCTCTCTTGCAAGACTGAGCTCATTCTGAGCTATGGCCTGCCCAACATTCACCCTGCAACTCTTGGCTATTCATGTTATAAACCTGCTTCTTGATTTCCCCTGTCTTCCATTTCATATATAGGCCCTTAAATCTCAGTTCATCTGTAAGCTCCTTATGCAGCCACACCGATTTCTTTAGACACCTCCCACTTTCCTTTTTTTGTTGGAATTTCCTCTGTATCATGAAACCCAGGAGGACATGATCACTTAATCCCAACTTTCCCTGTACTTCCACTTCGTCAGTCAATTCCTCCCTGTTGGTGAAGACCAGGTCCAAGATAGATGATCCCCCTTGTTGCTTTTTCCACCTTCTGGGAAATGAATTTGTCAGCAAGGCAATGGAGGAATGGGTTGGACTTTGAAGTCTTGGCAGAGATTGAGTCCCAGCAGATATCCAGGTAGTTCAATTCTCCCATGACTACGGTATTATACTTTCAAATTTGCCTTTCATGTTCCAGGTCATGGAGTGTATACAACTTCCTTTACATAAAATGTTGCTACTCTTCCCTTTCTGTTTGGTCTATCCCTTTTCTTCCAGGACAGTCCACTCTGCTCCATCAAGACATTCCTCATCTTGCCTTGTAGCTCGAAGTGTAGATAGGACTCATTTTTTGGGGGGTGAAGTTGTTGAACTTTCAGCTGATGTCTCTCCGCTTGCCAGTCCCACCCAAAAGGCAAACTCTTCATCAAGTCAATCCTTTGGGACCGAGGTGGCGAGCAAAGAAAAAGGGGCTCCTACTGGCACCGCCACAGTTGCAGGGGCAGCGATGCAAATAAATTGGGGGGCATTGAACCACCCCCTTTCCCTGGTGCATCTGCCAGAGCGGCGCACAGAAGCAAGACTCCACGAGGGCACATGCACAGAAGGGCTGCCTCGCATTGCTGCCACTGCCGCGGTTGGCCATGATGAGCTCTGAGGCACCAGACAGAAGCCTCTCATCTCCTCAGGTGGGAGGCATAGCTGTCAAACCTCCCTTTTTTTGCGGGAAACTCCCTTATTCCAATGCCATTTCCCGCTGCTATCCTGGATTGTTGATATCCCTTAAATTTCCCGGATTTCAAAGGAAGCAGCTCCTCTCCCTCCCTGCCGGCCAGGGAGGCTCCTCAGCTGCGTTGCTCGGCTGCCAATAAGGAGTCTTAGACCGACTGGGGGCGGAGCTTGCGTGCCTTGTGCAGCCAGACCCTCACGCCCAACCAGACAGACAGCCTGCCTGCCGTCTACGCGCTCACTCTTTCGCTCACCCGTTCGCGTGCAGCCTCTGGAGCGCAGGGTGGCGAGGCTACTTGGTGCCATTGCACCGCCCTCGCGGCATCCCTTATTTTCAAATCTGAAAGTTTGAAAAAAAACCTTATCTTCAAATCCGAAAGTTGACAGCTAAGGTCGGAGGGCAAAAACACAAATAGGTAACCAGAGTATGTGTGTGACTGTCAATGCCTCCTCCTCCTCCTCAGCTCAAGGAGACGCCCTCACTCTTTTCCTCCATTCACAGGTATAATGGCTGCAGAGGAGTGAGGAGGAGGAGGAGGAGGGAAAGAAAGGGAAGTGGGAGGTAGGCTGGCACCATCCACATGTAGCCAAGCCTCCTTTACTGCCCAGATCCTGAGGTGCTGCCGCTGAAAAGCTTCTGAGGAGGTGGAGTGTGCACCTCATGTTGGATGGGAGAGGGCAGCAGCCTGGCGTTGTGTGGACCCAACGCACCAAGCGAGGGGGGGCAGTAGAAGGAGCCTCCAGCTTCGCTTTGCCTCAGAGGCAAGAAGCGACCTCACCCTCCTGAGCGGAGAGGGAAGGGGAGGAGAGGAGAGGCAATAGCCATCGCCACAAGCCACGTGTCAGCGCTCCTCGCTAACCGCCGCTCTGCCCCTCTTCACTCCCTCTCTTGCAAGCGCTCCCCCTTGTTGAGCTTTTTCTGGGAACATCTCCCTCTCCCCAAAGAAATTAAGCCTTTGGGGATTTCAAAAGAATTTTTTAAAATTGCCCTACTTGCCATACGTTCGAGTTTTCTGGACGTTTTGTCGATTTAGCAAAAATCCACCCAGATGCCATTTTGCAGCCCAATTCCTGAATGTGTCCAGGATAACCAGGATGTATGGCAGCCCTAAGATAGGCAGGCCTCAAATTTCTGTACCTTCTCTTTCAGTAAGGCAACCAGCTTGCACTTGCTGCAGCTGTATTTTAGCACATTCTCAGGCAGAAGACAAACATGGCACAGGTGTTGCAGGTTACTACAGCAGCTCCTTTGCTGTCCTGTCTTGGTCCTACAAACACAATAAGACAGCACTCTGGGCCTCCCCCTCAAATCACCCTCCGTTTCTGGTCATGAGCTCCCAGAGGCTGAAGTCAGCTAAACAGATATGGCTCCCAGCAGGTTGGGCAAAGCTGAATATGGCTTTCAGGCTGAAAAAAATCTTTGTCAGCTCTGAAATATACTCCGTCCATCCTCTGTAAGAGGTCTATCCTCCGTGAGGGGAGCAGAATGCATGGCAAATGTTCATGGACTCACATCTCCCCCTCTGCACACCATCCCTGGAAGCAAAAGGCACCATTAGATATTAAGGACACTCAAAAACACACAAGGGTCATCCAAAGCAAGACTGTGAGTGGTGTGGCCACACAGTACCAGGGACCACACAGAGAAGCCCCAAGGGCCACATTCCAGGCCTGGTGTCTCCCATCTCTGATGCAGAGTACATGGGCACACCCCATTTCCCATGTTGCATTGATTTTGAAGATGAGATTTACCAGGGGCAAGGACACAGTACGCAGAAAAAGGCCTGTACTATCCAAGCTGTCTATTTTTGCGAGGATTTTATTTTCATTTTTTATTTTAAAAAAAGCCTGGCCTGCTGTACTTCAGATCCTGCTGAAGCAAAATAAAAAGCAGAAAGCTGAGCCTGAAGTGAATTTAACTGCAGCGCTGGGCAGAGAAGGAGCCCCTATTTGTCAAGACGTCTTCCAAAGAAAATAAATCTCTATTGTACATTGAGCTTCTGAATCTCAGAAATGGAGAAAGCAGATCTCCTTTTGTTTCTTCTGATGTCCGTCTCCTTGGAGAGGCAGTCATGGGGTGGAGGTGGGGGAATCACAATTGATTGGTACCTCTGAGCACCTATTTGTTGGGGTTGTTGGGGGTTCATTGAACCCAAACATTTCAAAAATCTCTCGCACCCAAGGGAATTAGTCTTCTTTCTGTCCCTTGAGGTGGTTCTCATCTGCTCCAAACAGGAGCCGGCCCTACTGTTAAACAGAATGAGGGGGTTGCTTCAGGTGGTGGACGATGTAGGGCAGAGACTGGGAGTGAGGTTTTGGAGGGGAGGGAATTGGGCATGCCTCAGAGCCTGTCCTGCACACTTACTAAGCTGTCCTTTGATGTGATGGAGGATACAGTACCTCAGGACCCAAGTACTTGAAGGAGAGACTCCCAAAACATTTGCCACCTGGAGCCGTGCATTCAGCCGGAGATGACCTGTTGGTGTTGCCACCTCTGGCTGCTGCTTGGTCAGTGTGGACCCATGACAGGGCCTTCTCGGAGAAGGTCCTCCATTTTGGAATACCCTCCCCACTGCAGTGAATCTGTCTCCTCATTACTGACATTCATAAGAAAATTTAAAACATTCCCACCAGAGGCATACTTATGGTCCCTTGAGCCCTTGGGAAGAGCTGTATTGATGGTCCCCCCCAAAGGGGGGAAAATAACTTCTTTGCACTTGGGCATTGCAAGTGGCCCAACACCAGCCCCAGATGTGTGTTTAGCAGGGTGAGGAGTGACTGGGACTGGCAGCTAGGAGCCCATGCCATGCTTCCCTTCCTCAATGCAGCTGTGCTCAAGGCAGGTGCAGCTTGGTGGTGCAGCTGCTGGGGGCAAGGAAGTGGCAGCTCTGGGGCTCACACCTAGGCATGACTTTCTTTGGCCAGCTGCCTCCTGTCAGCCCTCATATAGGTCTCCCAGCCATGTGCTTTGCCCCATGCAGCACATGGGTCTGGCCTGGCTCCTCTGACAGATGCTGCAGTGCACATTTGCACTTTGACAGCTCCCGTTACCATGTCCCGAGGGCCCTCTTGGCCAAGGGGAATAAGGAAAGGCTTCCCCCCTTGAGTTGGGAGAGAAGGGAGAGGACACTCCGTTGTCCATGGAGGCAGCACCTTTCTCTCTTTGCTCCCTCAGCAAACTCTTGAGGAGGACTTGGACAAAGTAATGAGGGGACTCAACTACATTACAGTGGAACCCCGGGTTACGCACGCGATCCGTTCCAGGGTCGTGCTGCGTAACCTGGGCGTGTGTAGCATGAACGCACAAGAAAAAAAACAAAATACCGGAAGTTCGCAAATTTTTGCGCTTCTGCGCATGCCCGAACTGTGCAGAATGCTTCTGCGCACCCGCGTGCCGCGCACACTCTGCGGAGGACTTCTGGGTCGCCTCCGTTCTTATCCCGAACGTACGCAACATGGAGCATACGCAACACGAGGTATGACTGTAGTCAAGAAACAACATTTTGAATGCATTATAAACATGCAACACCAGATGGCGCCAGAGAGCAAATAAAATTTCTAAGTGATTTTCCATAGCGGTTTTCCCCCTTTTGTTATAACGATTTAATTTCTGACTTATTTATTGCGGGTTTTTCCTGTGTGTAAATCCACTCAGGGTTAGGGGCAAGGTGACATCCTCACCTTTCACTCTGTCATCACTCCAAGTGCCCCTTTGCTTTCAGAAGCACCTTAGACTTAAAAAATAAAACAGGGATGAAGGGCAGAGGCACTGCCTTTGCCCCACTTGGGGCGTGCAAATAGTCGCTGGAGTGGTGACCGTCAAGCTCGCTAAGCGCCAAGGAAAAGGAGACATTTGCTAAGGCAGAGAGTTGCCCTGGAGGAGCAAGCAGCGCTAAGAAGACCAAGGCTAGCTGCATATACCCAGACCTGTGCCAACCTGGCCAACCCCTACATAGGCCCCTGATTCCCATTCACCCTGGCAGTCAATGGCTGAAAGATCCTGTTCCTGGCAAGCCCTGAAATTAGTAACTACGAGGGTATGTGATTACCTTTAAGTGCTTGTAGATGTTCTAAATGGTTTTCAAATATTTTCAGCATGTTCCCCCCACCCCCTTTAGAATTGTATTGTTGCAACTTTTTAATGTTTGCTGCCCTGGACTCCTTTAGAAGGAATAGAAGGATATGCATTTCTTCCTATATACATAAAAATGTAAGGCTGTCATCGTGTAAGCCACCACCGGAGGACTTGCAGTGTCTCATCAGAACCCTGGATTTGCATGAAGCCATGGCAGGGGAGTGGAGCAAAAGAACGGGCAGTTTTAAGCAAGAGCAGGTGTTTAATTAAAGCAGGGATGAAGACAAACTGGGGAGTTTTGAGAGGATGGGGGTTTGGGTGAGGTGCAAAGGGAGGGGTGGGGTTTGGCAAGAGGTGAGCAATGTGATCAAGTGTGGCAGCCCCTAATTCATTTTCTTTCTTTCTTTCTTTCTTTCTTTCTTTCTTTCTTTCTTAGATTCAACCATCAGTCCTGTGGGCTTCTGTACTGGGGGTGTGGGAGGGGAGAAGAGCCACAGCTCCAGAAACAAATAGAACAACCCAGTGATGCCGTTAAAATCCCAAGAACGCCCCTCAGTCCAATGCAGTGTTTTTAAGGGGAAGACTTTGGTTTGATCCAGCAAGGAAGTTCTTCTCTACAAGCTTCTGCATCACACAGAGCTCTGTGTTAATGCAGGTTCGAGCTGGGGAGGAGGGGAAGGGTTTTCACAGCCCGAATGACAGAAAAGATAATCTACTCCTTTTCTGATTAACCTCCCTCTCAAGATAAGGGAATAAAACAGTTAAGCATGTCTCAGGACTCCTGCAGAGTTTTAACTGTGGGGATTGAGAGAAAGAAAGGTGTGTGGAGGGAAGGATTTTAGCAACATATTTATTGCGCATGCATATATATATATATATATATATATATATATATATATATATATATGCCTAGCTTGAAACTCTCCAGGGCACGAGAGAGAGAGAAATTAAGAACACAAACCATTCAGCACATGGAAGCCCAAAAGCAGAACAGTTCCTGTCTAGACTTTTCCTTTTTCCTCCCCCCACCCCTCCTCCCACATTTGCTCCTAATTCCATGCTCTGCAGGCTTTGGGAATCGCCATCTATTTAGTAATAAATATACCTGGTCAGACTGCCAGGTCTCAGGGCGAGAGCCAATAAAGCAACTGCTCAGAGTAGACCAGTTGAAACTGACAGGCTCCAGTTACTTAAGTGTATCTCTTGCATTAAGAGTTTCTTCAATGCTATTCTAATGGGCTCCCTTATATTTTAACGGTCAGCATTTTAATGTGGGTTGCTTTTCTACATGTTTAATTGCAGATAGCTCATTTTCATTATTTGTTTTATTCCTGTGATTTTGCTTTTGTTTAGGAGCTGTCAAAAGTGGTATATTATTATTATTATTATTATTATTATTATTATTATTATTATTATTAGCAATTTGAACGGGTCCATTCAGAGCATGACTACCCATAGAGTTCAACCCTGAAAAGTTCAGCAAACAGACTAAGGTCACATTTTTATTTATAAAAACCTAAAACCTCAGAATAAAACCATTAAAGTGTTGGAAACATCCACACCACACATTTAAAGAATCCTGGGAACTGTATTATTATTATTATTATTATTATTATTATTATTATTATTATTATTCTGGGAACCATAGCCTGTTAAGTGATAAACTACAGCTCCAAGTATTTCTTTTTTTGGGGGGGGGAGAAGGAGCCATGTGCTTTTAATGTACAGTGTAAAGCCCCAAAATTTTCTGGGTGGGGTCAGAAGGGTGTTTTCTGATTGGCTTGATAAAATCGTTAGTTATTCCCCAGAGGTTCCCAGAGGGCATTCCTGAGAGTGGGGATGGCTCCTCCCATCTGATGGAACAGGCAGGGTTCTTGAAGATCCTTCTTGTGGGAGGGGCCACCCCACTCTCCCAGGACAGGCCCTAGGTGTATTCTATGAGCTATACCAAGCTCAGCTTTAGATCCTTTTTTAAACTTTACTTTACCTTCATTTTGCCTTTATACTTCTCCAACTCAACTTCAACTGCTTCCCTCTTTTCTTCCCACCCTCAGTCTTCCTTAACTGGGAGGGGGTGGGATTAACACTGGCTACAGCAGGGGAGGGATTAGTAGGCACACAGAGGCAGCAATGGGCCTTTTCATGCTCTACAGGTGAGGAGAAAAACAAAAGCATGGCAGGAGAGCAAAGCTGATCATGCCTACCTGTGACCTGTGATCGGTGTGCTTTCGCACCAAAACAAGCAGCAGCAGCACCCCCATCCTTCTCCAGACCCGGAGGGGACTAGAAGGACCATGAAGCCACAAGAAAACAGGTGGGGGGAGCCTGGAGTGCACCCACCTGTCATGAGACTGGTGTGCTCTCCAAGCTCTGCAGAAAGGAAACACCCAGGCAAGCATTTTCCACACCCACCCACCCACCTCTGGCACAGCTGCAGCTTCGTGCTATGCCCACAAACAGGGCATCATCACTTCCCAGAGGGGTGTTCTTGGAAAAGACAGAGACCCCCAGCGCGAGGGACACAGCAGCACAAGGGACAGCCATAGAAGGGTAACTGCTACTCACCAAAACCCTCTATTTCTGGCTGCATAGCTGGGATGTGGATATCGCCCCACAGGGTCACTTAGCTAACTCCCCTGTGGAGGAGGGAAGCTGTTCAAAGAACCCCTGGAAATGGTCTTGATCGAGACCAGAGATAAACAGAAAGCTCTTCCTAACAAGATGGAATAGGTGAAGAGCAGGCACCAAGTGCCTTTTTGTTCATTTCACTCATACAATAGGCACCGAATCACGTGGGATGCAAGCCCTGATGGGACAGGGCAGACAAGGATATAGCCAGCAGTGATCATCTGGGGGATTCAACTCCAACCCCAAATTCCAGAAGGCCTCTAAGAAGGATGGTCTTGCAGCATGACACAATTCCACAGGGAGCAATAGGGGGCAGACGTCTCCACCTTCCTCAAGAATGGCACAAATCATCATTGGCCATGTGGGTGATCAGCACAATTTCCTCTGGGTATTGCTTGTTGTTTCCAAGCAGCCAAGAGCCAAATTTATCGCCACCCTACCCCCGTTCCTGGAAACCAGAGAAACACCAAGTGGACTGTGCAGCCTTGACCAACTTCTAGCAATTTGGGCTATAGAGCCAGTACCAAAATGGGGGGGAGCACAGAGTGTAGTCAATAGTCTTCCTGGTCGTGAAGAAAACTGAGGACACACCGGTGATGCTAGACTTGAAGTGGCTGAATCAGAGACTATTTTACAAGCAATTCAAACTGAAAACCCTGAGGTCAACAGCAGAAGTGGTGGAGAAGAATGATTGGCTAGCCTCCATATGTCAGAGGCATATCTCCACATACCAATCAAGCATTGATCTAAGCACCATCAAGGAACCAGTGCAAGAAGGACATCTGGACGAATCTCAATTATTTCCAATGGCACAGATTTGTTATGAGCTGGCATAAAAGCCCTCTGATCCCATCACAAACCATAACTCACCTAAGATTACAGATAGACTCTCAGAACTTCAAGATGAGACTTAAAGGGGAGTGCATAGTCAAAATTTGCTCACTGATTCAGAAATGCCCAAGACGGAGACATTATGGAATTGGTGAGGCTACAAGGGCTCATAGTATCATGCATTGACTAGTGAACTGGTCCAAGTTTTGCAAGTCCCCTTCCAGGACCTGATCATGGCCTCAAGGCACCGGATAATCCTCATACCAGGGAACTTCCAGACGGAGTTAAAATGGTGGCTGCACCTAGACCAACTCTCCACTGGCCAAGAAGTGCCGAAGCACATGGGGATCACAACACATGCAAGCCTATTGTGGTGGAGGGCACACCTGGACTTCCATGCAATGTAGGGAGCATGGTCCCCCACCAAGGCCAGATTAGCATAAACTGGTTAGAACTACAGGCAGTCAGACTCGCCCTGATGAACTGTGCTCCAAGTATCCGAGGAGCACATTCCTGATCTGAATCAACATTTCTGCCAAAGCCTGTTTGAACCACCAAGGCTGCTTATTCCAAAGGCCTCATGAGAGAGGCAAAAGACCATCTGATTTGGTCAGAAGTCAATCTCTTCTCCCTGAGAGCGGAACATGTAGCAGGGTTGCAGAATGCGGCAGCAGATTGGCTCAGCCAAACCACAGTCATAGAATCGTGGAACTGTAGAGTTGGAAGGGGCCCCGAGAGTCATCTAGTTCAACCCCCTGCAATGCAGGAATCTCAACTAAAGCATCCATGGCAGATGGCCATCCAACCTTTGTTTAAAAACCTCCTATCATGTTGGACCCCAAATGGAAACTCTGCCCAGAAGTGTTTCAACAAATCACCCACCACATCAGAAACCCTGTTGTGGACCTCAAACATCAACATACAAGTGGAACATTTCATGTCTCATGTCTCAGATGCCCTGATGATGGCATGGCCTCCAAGCCTCCTCTACACACACACCCCTTCCATTCAACCTCCTAATGCAAGTAGTGCACTGAATGCAACACTTGCAAGAGGAGGCGATCCTAGTGGCACCATACTGGCTAAGACGACCATGGTGCCCATAACATCTCCACCTATCAAGGGACGAATAATGGCAGCTCCCGATGTGGGAGGACCTGCTGAGCCAGGGGCTTCTTTTACACCTGCATCCACAGCTAATCTGCTTAACAGCATGGAGACTGAGCATGCCAATTTGGAAAACCCTAATTCCATTCCTTCTCCCCGACCACCACCACATTTTGGCAAATCTGTGAACTGTGATCATTTGTCTATTTACAAGGCAGAGAGGAAGCATGAACAAACAGCAGGCCTATTCCTAACGAATCAGAGAGGGTTGGCCATCAAAGTTTGCGAATGCTGAGGATGGGCTCAGTTGGATCTGGGCATCAAATGAGTAGGAAGAGGGTCTAGAGAGAGCTGCTAGTAGTATAGAAGGAGTTTTGGATCTCCTGTCCAAAAAGAAAAAAACCTCTTGGGGCAGCTATCCAATAAGTAACAGAAAACAGATTTGGGGGATTCTGTGGGTCCCCTCCTCCCTTTCTTCACAATTGGAAAAGTTAGGAAGAATTGTTGATTTAAACCCACAGCAACCCAAATAAACTACAATAGGTCCATCAACAAAATTTCCAAAAGGCTTCCTGCCATGGTCTGGGTTTCCTGGAAAAGTCTCCTTAGAGATTAAGAAGTAGACAGAATTTAAGAACTGTCTTGCATTTGGGTCAGACTGAAGCTGAAGTCTGTCTGCTTTCCCCAAATGGGCAAGGTAGATGCCCCTGGGAAGCAGAGCATGGAGGCAAAGTCTGCCCCCTGTTGTCCATCCTCTGTCGATGCAAAATATACTGGCACTGCACAGGTGTTCATTCTGAGCACACAGCCACACAGAAGTAGTGGAAATCCTCCTTGACCATATGTGCATGTGTGTGTAAAAAATATTTTTTTTATTTATACACTCCACTTTTTCTCCATTTAGCTCAAGAGGGCATACATGAACATAAGAAGAAACCTGCTGGATCAGACCAATGGCTCAGTCCAGCATCCTGTTCTCACAGTGGCTACCCAGATACCCCCAAGGGAAACCTGCAAGCAGGATCCAAGCTCAAGAGCAGCACTCTGCCCTTTCCAGCAAGCATTACTGCCTCCAGCCATGGAAACAAAGCATAGCTACATGGTTCTTCTTCTACCCATTTTATCCTCACAACAGCCCTGTGAGGTAGGTTAGGCTGAGAGACCACAGCAGGCCAAAGGTCACCCCGTGAGCTTTCACAAATGAGTTCAGCTTTGAACCCTTGTCTCCCAGGTCCTCATCTAACCTTCAACCAGCTCCAAATGAGCATGCAAATTAGGCACTTTGTCACAGTGCAAAGAAGCATGAGCAGTAACTGCTTTGTCACACCACATAAAGGAGCTTGCAAAGCAACCACTTTGCCACTCAGTGCAAGTCTGATAGCAATTGCCAGTCAACCCTGACACTGTCAACAACCAGCCATCCACCTAGATTATAAAAGCTCAGTGCTTTGTGGCTTCCAAGTGTCATGCTTCTTGGAGCAGTGGGGCTGCCAAGTGAACCCGCTTATGAATGTTTTATAAGTGCATTCAATGATTTTTCTCTCTCAGCCAATTTATGTTCTTTCGCGCCTTTGCATGTGGGTGAAGGTTGACCCCTCTCCCTACCCAGATACTGTGATAAGTAAATACAGCAGCTTATCAGTTTGAGAGACCTCTCCTTAATCGATCCCGCTTAACTGACCTGCCAATTAAATCCAAACACCACTTGTGTGGGATCCAATATAAACTGCATTTCTTATTTGCTGCAACATGGGAAGCTGCCTTATATTGAGTAGGACCGTTGGCCCATCTTGCGTGGTATTGTCTACAGGGACTGGTGCAGCAGCAGTTCTCCAGGGTTTCAGACGGGACATTCCCAGTCCTGCCAGGAGATGCTGGGGACTGAAGCTAGGACCTCCTGCATCCAAAGCAGATGCTCCAATACCGAGCTGCAGCCTTTCCTCTAAAAGAAGAAGAAAGATACCAGTCCTCATGGTTCTGAATAAATGGGCATGGGCAGAATTAAATAGGAACATGGAAAGTTGCCTAATGCTGAGTCAGACCCTTGGTCTGTCTGGCTCAGTATGTGCTAAACTGACTGGCAGTGGCTGTCCAAGTCTCTCCCAGCCCAACCTGGAGATGACATTGAGGACTGAAGATAGGACCTTCTGAATGCACAGGAGATGCTCTACCACTGAGCTATGGCCCTTCTCCATTGCGCAACAGTACAATGATGGCCACACTCACAACCAAGGCTGTTCTGTACCTGCTATATGATGCCCAATATCCAATTTGCATTCTCTGGGGCAGCACTGATTTTCTTTGGAAGGCGAAATGCTCAGCTGCACCAGAGAGCATCCTGAAGGCTTCAGCAGAAGGCTCATGAAGCTTGGAAAGAGCACCCCCTGGAGGAGGCAGGGGGAAATTCAACCCACAGCCCTGACCTTTCCCCACATTAAATAGCAGAAGAAAAAACTCTTTTTTTGCACTGAATTTGCAGCCACTCCTGTGGAGTACATATGTGGGGTGGTGAGGAATTTGATTCAGTTCACATTTAAAGGTGAATCTACCTTATTTGCACTTTCTGAAGCCATCCGAGAACTGAAGCACGGCCATCCTTCAAAACCTGTGCTTCTCTGAATTTGGCAATGCTGTTCTTTAGCCAAGAAATGTGTAACAAAAAATGTGTATACTGGGGCAAAGTGTGTGTTAGTTGGAACCTTGTGAGCATGTTTTATTATGCTCAGTTTTGGTATGGAAATTTGTTCCTATTTATTTGTTCCTATTTATTTTGCATCTGTTATTATACTTCATTATGTTCTATTATAAATAAGTATATGCAAACAAACAAAAAAGAAATTCAAAGGAGCATTCATTGGAGAAAAAAATAATACAAAATGCATTATATTAGTGAAAACTGCATTGCCAAATATGTCTATATTAGGTAAAAGTGCACACAACTAGGGATGTATGGGGTGTGTGTGCCCTAAATTAAATTTAATCAAGGAGAGTTTTTTTATAATAAAAATAAAAATATAATAGCAAACTGATGTGAAAATGCAGAGCGCAAAACTTAATATTAGAAAAATGAAGAACCAAAAGAAACTGAAATTGACAGATTTGCCCACCCCTAATCACAGTCTGAACTTGAAATCAATCTCATCTTTCTTTCTTTTTAATTACAAAAATAAGCTAAAGAGAAAACAAACACGTGTTTTCCACCACTCCAAGGTCTATGCCCCACAGCTAAGGAGACACAGAAATAATCCTACCATTGCTTTCTGTGCCAAATATCAAGAAAGCAGCAAATCAGCCAAAATAACCCAGGAAAATAATTTGGAGCCAAAAAGGTTTGTCTCTTTCCACCCAGTTCCTTGTAATCCTACCCAGTCAATGGAGAAAGAAGCAAGGCTGCTTAGATCAATGCAGTAAGTCTTCTGGCTGGGGATCTTGCAATAAGGGAGCCAGCAGATGGGGCTGCTGCCAGATCCCAAAGCTTTGAGCCCAGTTCTCCACAAGATAAAGTGCTTTATGTAGAGCTCTGATGCCCATCAACAAATCCTGCCCACAGGGCAGAAAAGCACCACTGGGCTGCCAGCTCATGCAATCAGGATTTGGGCAAAAGGTTCCACTTGTCCAGCAACTGCAACTAACAGATGCTCCTGGAAGATGGCGAGCATGAGATATCTGAGATGGCCACCTCTTAACATCTGTCCTTAGCATAATATACTCAGAGGTAGACTGCTCCTGTACATGGGAGTTTCACTGAACAATCGGAACTGGAAGTCCTTTGCCCATTCGGATTAAACAAAAAGAAGAAGGTAGTGATGCTCTTGTGTTAAAATGCTCAGCAGCAGCACAAATAACTTTGGAGTGTATCTAGCTAAGCATTACTTAAGAGTACACCCATTGATAGTAACACACCTAAATATTGTCCTGCCCATTACTTTCAAAGGGTCTACTCTGATTAACCTTGGATACAACCCCTTGCTGCACCTTTCAAAGAATGACCCAAAATAAGGCAGCTAAGTGTTTGCCCATGCAGAGTGAGGGCGGCACTGACCGAGCTGAGCACTGCCCTTGCTCTGAATTGGCTGTAGGATCCCCGTACGCTGCCAAAATCCAGTTGGCGGTGTAGAATTATGACAGCACCTGTAATCCATTGTGATAGGCTTGAAACCCCAATAGGAAAATAGAGACCCTCATCCCAGAAGACATTGAAGCAGCAGCAGCAGCAGAACAAGGCTACAAATGATATAGGGTCCACTGGCCACCACCAGAAGTAGCCACAGTTGGTCAGTTGGTCAGTTATGGAGTCGGCAGCTTTGTCAGGATCAGATGGGTGAACACAATCTGCTGCCTGGGCCACATGGCTCAATATGGCTCCTGGTATTGCTAGGCTCTCCACCAGACCCACTGTATTGCGTGTGACCCCCTTGTCCAGTGACTGGGCTCAACCCAAAATGACCTCACCTGCAATTACCAGAGGCCAACACCAGGAACAATGGAGACCAGCATAAATTCACTTCCCCAGAAACGTTGCAATAGAATGTGGACTTTAGTATATTGTGCAGCTCCCAAGAGCATCCCTGCTGGATCAGGACACTGCCCTATCTAGTTCAGCATCCTCTTTGCACAGTGGCTCACCAGATGGTCACGGGAAACACACAAGCAGGATCTGAATGCAACAGAGTGCCATTATAAGAGAACAAGGTGAATTCATGGTGAGCCCTGGCACCTCTTTTTCTAGAAAAATAGCACTGGGAATAACTTTCAGCCAGTAAGAGCTGTTCGACATTGCAATAGACTCCCTCAGAAGGTGATAGACTCTCCTGCACTGGAGGTTTTCAAACAGAGGTTGGATGGCCACCTGTCGTGGATTCTTTTGCTGTGATTCCTGCATTGCAGAGCGGGGTGGACTAGATCAGGCATCCCCAAACTGCGGCCCTCCAGATGTTTTGGCCTACAACTCCCATGATCCCTAGCTAACAGGACCAGTGGTCAGGGATGATGGGAATTGTAGTCCAAAATATCTGGAGGGCCGAAGTTTGGGGATGCCTGGACTAGATGAACCTTGCAGCCCCCTTCCAACTCTACAATACTCCAGCCACCCACACAATTTATAACACCATCAGGTTGAGCTCAGACCCACACAGTCATGCACTGTGGCTTACCTGGGATCTAATCATCATCACCATCCTAATCATCATCATCATCAGACACCCTTTTGGGTGGTTATTGAACCCACAGAGGGGCTTCTCTTTAGAGCTGGTGGTGTCAGATATTTGGCAAGCCTGGCTTAAGAACAGGAGCTGAGGCTTGCAATACAAACTTTTCCTCAAACACACACACACACACACAGAGAGAGAGAGAGAGAGAGAGAGAGAGAGAGAGAGAGAGAGAGAGAGAGCAGCAGCAGCAGCAGAGGACCCCAGTAAGCTCACTTTTGATTTCCAAAGAATGGCACCTGGACAGGACTGGCAATTTGGTGCAGAGCTAAGACGGATCCTGGTGCATTATGGGAGGAGCCTGGGAAGACATCTGCTGGACTCTTGAATTCACCAGCCTCCTTTTGAGAGCTCACAGGTTCCAAACTGGCATCATCAAGCTTCTGCCCATACGCTGCAATATAAACGCTGAATTTTTTAGCACCGAGGTGGGGTATTAAAACTCTAGCTGAGGAATTTAATTCCTTTCTCTCCTCCCCCACCCCTGGCAATCCAAACAATCACCCATTGCATAAGTATCAGGGAATTATTTCCATATTTCAGGAGTTAATCCACACCGCATGCATAATCTGCCTACGCTCTTTAAAATAAAGATAGGCCTGGTTGTATTTGGATGGTGGAGAGGGGGTGGAATATATTCTTCCCCCCCCCAAAAAAAAAAACAGAGAGGGGGAAAGAAAGCACTGTTTAATCACTCCTAGAATTAATATTAAAATTGCTATAGACATTAGCATCCAAAGATGCTGCATTTCCAGCAACAGATAAACTGCAGCGATTGTAGCTAAAATGTGAAAGAAAATATGGAGGTGAAAAGGATTCACATTCCTCAGATTAATCCTATTCGGCCCTGCTAATAGGTACCTGGTCCTGCTAGCCCTGGAGAATATTACAAAAGAAATGTATGGAACATCCAAAGCCCCGCCCTCCTCCAAGGAGTCAGAAAATGCAGAACTAATGAGATTTAATGGTAACTTGCATTATTTTTTTATTTTGCAATTCTCCATTTTCGCATCTAGGCAACATGGGGAGAGAGCAATTCAGCTGTCTGCTGGGGCTCCCTCACAATGTAATCTGCAGGAGAGCAGGCAGGGAGCGCATAAAACCTTAATTATTCAAAGTACACTGGGAGAGAGGAACAAAGGGGAGAGGAAGAGGGGAGGGGGTGGAACGGCATGAAGAGTCAAGCAAGAAGGGGGGGAGACACCTATGTTTTGAGAGTCTGCAGGAAAAATATAACGTGGGTGCAGTACACTCGTTTATGTCCTTAAAATATGTATATGCCGTCCAACAAGAAGAGCTAAAAGTTAAGAATAGCGTCCACTGCTATGGAGAGCAAGACCTGTTGAAAACTATGGGCATGGCTCTAAGACCCATTGCTTTCCATACCCTGCAACATTCCTCAGATGAAAACAGGGACATTTCTCACTCCCCATCCTCAATTCACCCCCCTAGACATCCAGTTTTTGCACACCCACCCACACACCACTACCCCCCACAGAGCGCCACCATCACAACAGCAACACAGCACACACGCCCTCCACCGTCCTGCGAAAACCCCTTAATCCTGATTTTATTTTATTCTTTGGTAGATTTACAAAAAGAAAAACACACATCAATAAATAAATTTTAGAAAGGGGAAAAATTAGACATGGACACACAAATGTCTCTCTATCTATATCTATCTATCTATCTATCTATCTATCATCTATCTATCATCTATCATCTATCTATCTATCTTCTTTCATCTATCTATCTATCTATATCTATATCTATATCTATAGCTATAGCTATAGCTATAGCTATAGCTATAGCTATCTTCCTTGTGCTCCACTCCACTCCCTGTTTCTTCCCATCCAGGGTGGCTCTGCCCTTTCCCTGCACCTCAGCTGGTGTGTCACTCAGGGCTGGGTCTTGGTGGCAGCAGCCTCTCCTTCTTCTTGCCCGCAGTGGCAGCCATGGAGAGGCCATGGAGTGGCAACAGGATGCTCCCTTGCAGCTGCCACCGCTGCTGCCACCACTGTTGCTTGGGACAAGTGCCAGCTCATCCTCCCTGATCTCAGTGGCAGTGGCACTGGCGGGGGAAATAGGGACAGAAGTCCGGATGGCTTTCGTAATTCTGGGGCTGTCCCTGGAAAATCGGAACACTTGGGGGGGTATGCTTTTCTATGGGTATACTTGGAGTAGAACATAGTTGGATACAGTCCTAAAGGCATAATGTGGTCAGGTGATGTTTTCACCCTAAGGGCTGCATTCTCTTCCAGACAAGCTTCCCCAGGCTAGTGGGTGAGGCCAAAGGCAAAAGTGGGTAGAGCAAGAACCTAGCAGTACGAAAGCATACCAACACAAGTAGATAAATAGGTACCACTGCAGCAGGAAGGTAAATGATATTTCCGTGCACTCTGGCTTCCTTCACGGTGTCCCGTTGCACCAGAAGCAGTTTAGTCCTGCTGGCCACATGACCTGGAAAGCTGTCTGTGGACAAACGCCGGCTCCCTCGGCCTGAAAGCGAGAAGAGCGCCGCAACCCCATAGTCGCCTTTGACTGGATTTAACTATTTACGGTATATATATATATCATATATATATACACACATATATATCCAGAAATAGTATTCATGCCTCTTTTGAAGAGCATTTTGGACTTTCAACTCTGACAAATATGAAAGATCAGAAAAGAGAAAAGCTTATTTGTGTTGATGAGGAAATGAGAGTTTGTTTGCTTCAAATTAGACCCAATATAAATGAGATTACCCTGCAAACGCAAGCTCACACCTCAAACTGAATTTGTATACGTACTTAAGGCTTGTTTATAATTGTATTTTAGGAATGATTCATGTTCTTATGTAGCTGCATTCTATTATATTTGCTGTATGTCCCATGATCATACTATAAAGTACTCGTGTTCTATGTTATAAATCAAGCACTGCTAGGAGTTCTGTCTTTTTGTTTTCCAGTGTATGTCTTATCAATAAAAGAATTGGTGTGGCTCGAGCAAGTTTTTATTCTGAAAATGTGCCCCAGAGGAAAAAAGCTTCAGAACCACTGGCCCAGTGTAGGTTTATTCCTTTTTCTCTCAAAACCTCCTGCCACACCACAAATAATAGTCGCTTCTTTGGTTGTTGTTTTAAAGTTTTGACGGAACACTTAAAGCTTTTAAGAACATCAAATTATTCCCCTGCTAAGGTTTTGCTCCTGACTTTTGTGTGTGTCCCCAAAAAATTAAAATGAATACAAAAGACGGAGCCTGGTTGCTGGATCGGGCCGAAGGGGCCCATCTAGTCCAGCATCCTGTCCTCACAGTGGCCAAGCAGACAGAAGTGCACAAGCAGGACCTGAGTCTCCAGTTGTTGTTCCTCATTAGCTGGGATTCAGAGGTAGACTGTTCCTGGCCATGAAGGTTCTGATGTCGAAATACCGGTAGACTCCATAAGAAAAGCTCTGCTGGATCAGATGCCTGTGAAAAGCCCACAAACAGAACCTGAACAAAAGAGACTCTCCCTTCCTGTGATTCCCAGCAGTTGGTATTTAGAGGCATATTGCCTCTGGCAGCGGAGGTAGAACATGAGAAGAACCTTGCTGGATCAGGCAAAATGGGGTTGATCTAGTCCAGCCTCCTGTCCTCATAATGTCCAGCCAGATGCCCTGACAGGAGGTCTGCAAGCAGGACCCAAGTGCAACAGCAACTCCCCCCCCCCCACTTTTCCTAGTGCAGTTATTTCGTGTGAAGCAATTCCCACACCCAAAAAACTGCAGGTGGTTTCCATAGATACAGCTTGAAGCTGTTTTGAGAGAGAGAGAGAGAGAGAGAGAGAGGTCCCTACTCAACCTGTGTAATGGCAAGTGAGATGGGTTTTCGGGAGGATGATAACAGTAATGATTCCCTCTTCCCCAACTGAGCTAATTTGACTGAAGTATTCTGAACAAAACAGAAGGGAGTCAGGGAGACGTTTGTTTGGAAACCTGCAGGCATATCCAGAAGCTCTCACAATTATCCCACTTCTTTCTCTTCCCCCCCCCCCCGCAGGTGAAGAAGAGAAAGAAGAGGCAAGAATTTGCCAAGAGATCTTTGGTTTAATTGGCGGTTACAGCCTGTTTGCCACACTGTAGCTCCCTTGAACCACAGGCATCGGAACGAAACCTGGCAGATACATTCAGAACCTTATTTTACCTTTAAGGTTCAAATCCTGGCTCAGGCGCTCCACCATCATTCACAGGAAAGGTGCTCATGGGAGGAAGTGCAAAGGGTTGCTGCATTGCAACATCAAGCGTAGTTAAGTATTGGGGTAAGAGCTGGAGCACCATTTCCTGGACCATATTCTGCATTTCAAGTTCAAAGCTCCATCTTGTCCCCCCACCCCCTAGTCATTTCTGGGTGAGGGGAGGGTTAGAGAAGTATAGTGCAATGTTATATCTCATATAACTCGTTTTTTTATTATTAAAAAAAGCTGCACTGGTTGCCAGTTCATATCTGGGCCTGATTCAAGGTGCTCATGTATTTAAAGCCCTGACTAAGGCTCAAATATCTGAAAGACTGCCTCCTACCTTCCCTACAGATGACTCTCTTGGGTATTGGCAGGGAAGACTCCATCCCATGGAGGAAACCCATGTGATGTAGCATGGAATTTTCCTTTTTCACAGCTGTTGCTCACAACTGGAAACAGCTAAAGCCAACAGAGGCTCTGCTCAGCACACAATGCAAGGTACATGATTGCCTCCATTGTTATCCAGAGCAATCAGACCTGGCATCGGCCTGCTTGTGTCATGGACAAGCTGTGGGGAGCAGATGGAGATGACTCAGGAGCAGGAAACCTGAGACAGGCTAGTTGCCAGGGCTGATCAGAAAGGCAGGGCCAGAGGTCGGGCTAGGTCACCACACGAACAAATACCCCAAGAGCTGGAACTGTGGCACAGAGATGGAGAACCTCTAATGTGTAACATTTGTTGCATCTATGGCATCTATACCTTTTCCTCCAAAAAGCTCAATGTAACATGTATAGATCTCCCCATCTCCCCATTAACTTCACAACAAATTTGTGAGGTAGGTTAGGCTGAGATGCAGTGAGCAGCCCAAAGTCACCTTGTGAGCTTCATGGCTGAGTTGGGGGCATCTGAACCGCAGTCTCTCAGCTCCTACTCTAAACCACACTGACTCTTGTGGGAGTACCTGGATGTGAACCAGAGATCTCTGCCTGGCCCTCAGAACTCTCCTTAAGCCGCACCCAACACAGGCCCTGTTTCACACCCTCAGAGGTGCCAACTTGAATAAAATATTGGGGGGGGGGGAGTAAGACCAGCCACGCATAATTGATCAAATGACATGGTGCACAGATACCATTTGAATGGCAATGCCTATCAACTGGGGGGACTAGCCCCCTCAAGTATTTTATTGTGAAAGGTGGGAGGGACCTCAGCCCCTAGATGCTGGTTCTATGCAGACCCTCCTTGAGTGTTTTTGCTGGGCCAAAATGTGTAATTGAACTCAGATCATGCCATTCTTCAACCTGGAATGGTTGAATCTGCCACTTTCAGCTTTTCATTTTCCCAATCTCTGCATCAGTTTGTGAAGGTGTTGGGGTTTTTTTTAAGTCCACATGAAAATTCTGAGATATTTCAAAGCATATTATTATTATTATTACAGTATTACCTTCCTTTCACCAGAAGGCCTCAAGGCAGCTAACTACAATTTTAAAAAATCAGTATTCAGTTGAAATGAACTTACAGTCATAGCAATATGCATTACCATACACAATTTTGCCTAACAACACAGCTTTGAAAGCAGTTTTCTCCAACAAAATGCATTTCCATATGTTATTTCTCCACAATAAACACATGGGCTACATACAACATTATCTTCAAATAACATTTAATGCAAACCGAACTCTGGGCTTTTCCCATCTAGTCCACACACAATCTGGACCTGTTGCAGATTTCATGCCACTGAAAAACACCTTTTCATCAACTACTTTCATTCCAAAAATATAAAAAGTTCAGTGCAGATTGATTCAGCACTACTGTCCAGTGTGTGCATTTGAAAATGGATGGAGGTGGTCCCAGCAGTGGGAGGGGGGGTCCAAACCTGCCCCCATGACATTGTGGATGCGTGTCCCCCTAGAGTGGCAACCAACACCTGGAGCATATATGCAGGGAGGGAAAGACATGGCCAACCTAATAAAGGGGAGGGTTTTCAAATGTATACAAAGGAACCACGCCAACCCTTGTGGATGGCACGATCTAGACTCTATCTAGACTGAAAGCAGCATGCTAAGGATGACCATGACTGATTCTGGGTTGAGAAAAATTACTTCTTTGCACTACAAATGGGTACCAATGGGTACCTTTGTACACAGCCACCTTTGTCTGCATTTTCTGGCTAGCAACCTGCAACACGAGTGAGAGAAGTGAAGGTTTTGAAGGACAGCTTGCATGTTCAATTTGCATGCTGGTTTGAGAAGTGCAAATGTGATGGGTTTGCACTGAAATGGATGCACAAACATTGGATGGGGCACCCTAGCAGTGGCGGACTTTGGGCTCTCAAATTTCAGTGGCGCCCTGTGCAGTGCTAAAATTTGGTGCTCTCCACCTCTCATGCTCCATTCTACAGAATTGTTTTGGCTCTCCCTGCAGTGCTGCACCCAGTGCAACCGCACCAGTCATGCCACTAAAATGACCTCTGCCCCAAGTTTGATAGAGCTACATGTGAAAAGGATCTGGGGTGTCTTAATAGATCACAGGCTTCATATAAGTCAACAGTGTGATGCAGCTGCAGCAGCATAAACAAACAAACAAACAAACAAACAAACAAACAAGTAAGGCAAGCTAATGAATTTCTAGGCTGCACCAGCAGAAGTGTAGTGTCCGCATCAATGGAAAAAATATTGTCAACCTAGTCTACCTTGGTCAGGCTCCACCTGGAGTTCTGTGTTCCATTCTGGGCACTGGAATTTAAGAAGGATATCAATAAGCTGGATGGTGTGCAGAGGAGGGTGACCAAGATTATTAAGGGACTGGAAACCAAGCCTTATGAGGAACAGCTGAAGGAGTTGGGCAGTGCTATTTTCCTAGAAAAAGAGGTGCTGGAACTCACCATGAACACCTCCCATGTTCTCTTATAATGGCAATGGTGCCCACCTGAATTTTGATGAGTTCCAGCAGGGGAAAAAAGCCCTGGAGTTCGGTATGTTTAGCCTGGACAAGAGAAGACTGAGATGCGATATGATAGCCACCTTCATTTATCTAAAGGGCTGTCAAATGGAAGATGCAGCAAGCATGTTTCCTGCTGTTCCAGAGGGTAGGATCCCAACCAATGGATTGGAATTGCAAGAAAAGCAATTCAAATTAAACATTAGGAAAAAACTTTCTAACTGTAAGAGCTGTTTGACAGTGCAATGGACTCCCTCGCAAGGTTGTGGACTCTCCTTCATTGGAGGTTTTGAAACAGAGCTTGGTTGGCCATCTTTGAGAGATTCTTTATCTGTGATTCCTGAATGTGTGTGTGTGTGTGTGTGTGACCCTTGAGGTCCCTTCCAACTCTATGATTCTATGATGATGTGAACCAAATTTATTCCCCACCCCTGTTATTTGCTTAATTCAAAAGACAAATGGTCATTGATTTTGAAGAAATATACCCTTAATATTCTTGTTAAATTAAAAGAAGATCATGTGCTTAAAAAACCAAAACACCTCACACCTTTTGGGAATGAGAACTTGAGAGAACCTTGAAATCAAAACACCTAAATTTAACAACTGTTCAAAGAAAAACAAGGACTCCCAGCAAGCAAGAGGTTTTGATTCCATCTGGAGAGAGAAAGAGAAAGAGAGATTGTTGCCAGCTTGGATTCAAGTAGCCAAAAATAGATCACAGCAGCCCCAGAATTAAAAGAAGCAGGTGGTAGAATGGGGGAAATTAACACATTTGAGGAAATTGCGGGCATTATTATTTTTTTGGTGGGGAGGAGAGAAATTCTAAACACAACTCCCAGCAGCTTATGAAATGTGATCAGAACATTGCTGTCTATCCCAATTTAATTTGAATGTGAAAGACCACCAAACCATAGCTGGAAAATGTTTCATGCATTGCCCATGTATCATAGGAACAGCTGGCACCTTGAGTTACATCTGGAAGTGAACTAGTAACCAATGATATTGACAACAAAGGTGCTTCCACAGGTGAGATTTCAAGGGGATTTGAGAATATTTGCAAACTTTCCATGGGTGGAAAGAAGTGGAGTTGCCAGACTGAAGAATTGGATGATGCCTTTCTACAGCAGATTGCCAAACTTTCTAGAAGGAGAGATACAAACTGTGCCATCTCATTTCTTTTTTTGATAGAGTTACAAGTTTGGTAGATCAGGGGAATACTGTGGACGTAGTGTATCTTGATTTCAGTAAGGCTTTTTGACAAAGTATGATATACTTGTGGAGAACTGGTAAAATGTGGGCTGGACGAGGTAAGTTTCTGATGGTAAGAGCTGTTTGACAGAGGCAGGCTCTCCTTCACTGGAGGTTTCTAAGCAAAAGTTGGACGGCCGTCATGGATGCTTTAATTGTTGTTGTTGTTGTTTAGTCATTTAGTCGTGTCCGACTCTTCGTGACCCCATGGACTAGAGCACACCAGGCACTCCTGTCCTCCACTGCCTCCTGCAGTTTGGTCAGACTCATGTTGGTAGCTTTGAGAACACTGTCCAACCATCTCATCCTCTGTCGTCCCCTTCTCCTTGTGCCCTCAATATTTCCCAACATCAGGGTCTTTTCCAGGGAGTCTCATGAGGTAGCCAAAGTATTGGAGCCTCAGCTTCAGGATCTGTCCTTCTGGTGAGCACTCAGGGCTGATTTCCTTCAGAATGGATAGGTTTGATCTTCTTGCAATCCATGGGACTCTCAAGAGTCTCCTCCAGCACCATAATTCAAAAGCATCAATTCTTTGGTGATCAGCCTTCTTTATGGTCCAGCTCTCACTTCCATACATTACTACTGGGAAAACCATAGCTTTAACTATACGGACCTTTGTCAGCAAGGTGATGTCTCTGCTTTTTAAGATGCTGTCTAGGTTTGTCATTGCTTTTCTCCCAAGAAGCAGGCGTCTTTTAATTTCATGACTGCTGTCACCATCTGCAGTGATCATGGATCATGCTTTAGTTAAGATTCTTTATTACAGGGGCTTGAACTAAATGGCTCTCTGGGTCCCTTCCAACTTTACAGCTCTATGATTCTATGTTCTCACTATTTGATCATTCTTTTCTGGGGCTACAGAGGAGGAAGTCATTCCAAGGACTTACAGTAATATGAAAATAAGACAAAAACTCCCAACATGCTCACACATAGCCCTTCTGAGCATGGCTTTTAATTTATTTACAAAATAACCCTGTGAGGTAGTTTAGTCTGAGAGGCAGTGACTGCCCCAAGGTCACCCAGTGAGCTTCGTGACTGAATGGGGAGTTGAACCCTGATCTCCTGGTTCCTAATCCAACACTTTAAACCACTATACCACACTGGTTCTAGATTTTCTCACTTTTGGAAAAGGCTGCTCTTAGGTTCAGTTTTCCAGCTGCCTCGGAATCAAATAGTCAAGGAGTAGTCCAAGGATTACATCCCTAGAAATAAATGGAGGAATGCTAGTCCAAACAACCATCATATGGAGAATCTCTATTTTGTATCTATTTGCAGCTACCGTATGCCATGTTTTCTCATGCATGCTTTGTGTAATTTTGTTTATAACTTTCATAAAATTCATACAAGATACAGTTATGACCAGCAATAAAACAATGGCAATCAATATAAAAACAACAACAAGAGACAAGACAGCCACTCCAATCTATGAGCGGTGGGACTCCAGGGGTTCCAGACACTTACTCAGGGTTCGGTTCTCTTGGAATGAAGGTCAAAAGAGGCTGTGGTGCCATTGGGATATATGGTTTTATTTACACATATGAGCACGCAACCCCAGAGTCGGACACGACTGGACCTGATGGTCAGGGGTCCCTTTACCTTTACCTTTTTACAACCTGAGCATACAATGGAAGGGCTCGCAGCATTAACACTCTGACAGATCTTGCTTCTCCATTAGTCGCAGCTTTGGATCCAGCACAGAGCAAGCAGGTCTCTGTGCCTCCAGCTTCCAACCTGCTTCCAGCTAAGCTCTCACACATCATTCTGGCTATTGTTCTCCTGGAGGGCATTATCACTTAGTTGCAACCTAACTCATTCTTTTGGGATGCTGGTGAGAACTTTTAAGTGGGCAGGTAAAGTCACTGTCTTGCAAAGAAACCTTTCTGACAAGTTCAGTAAGCTGCTCTCTTTAATTCTAATCCTCACTTGGTACAGGACCCCAAGAATTGGAAGGAATTCAGAGCATCACCTAGACCAGTGATGGCTAACCTTGACACTCCGGATGTTTTGGGACTACAACTCCCATCATCCCTGACCACTGGTCCTGTTAGCTAGGGATGATGGGAGTTGTAGTTCCAAAACATCTGGAGTGTCAAGGTTAGCCATCACTGACTAGACTGACTGCCCCAAACACAACAAACTGAAACAGCCTCTGAGACGTTGCCATGTGCCAGTAGCTCATTAGCACTGTAGCCATCGATACTGCCATTTCTCTGTTCTGTTCCAGCCTTGCATTTTCCTAATCAGTCTCCCTACCATGAGAGTGTAACTAACCAGCTCCTGATTTGGTAGGAGTTGCCCACTGTATCTCTGCCTGAGTAACTGCCCCAGTTGTCACCCCTTCCAACCAGGATCTACTTGGGACAGGTTAATTGTGCTTGGTCTCTGCATTAGGTATGCTGGATCCTTCAGTTACTCCCACCGCAGAGACATAGGAGTGTAATCTGCCTGCAAAGGGGACTTCCTGCATCCCTAATGAGCCCCTGGCCTGGACTCACCTCTGTCCAGTCAAGAAGCAGACTTATGCAAAAATACCCAAAGGGTATTTCTCTGTCTCTGAAGGTAGACAAAGCTCACCCTTCTACATTATAAAAGTAAACATTTTCAGGAATAAGGATGAAATGTGCTTAAAAGGGGGGCTGCCCTCTCTAACACAGTGAACTATTCACAAGCTTCAGTTCAGCAGCAGAAGACCTCCAAATCAAGCCCTGTTTAACAAGTTGCAAGAATTTCAAAATCTATTTCACCCTAGCATTTATTCAAACAAACCAATTGCATAAACAGCATTTACCGCAATATGTACTGAGCCATGATAAACTAAGAATTGTAAGTTGGAAACACAGACAAATGCAGTATTGCTCTTTCACCTCTTTGCTTGTGCATCAAATTAATTATATTTCTGGAGTCTGAAACAACCAGCCATGAAATAATGAATCAGTGTCAGAAATCCCATAATTGCTCTCCTCACTTAAAGGATCACACCGACCTGTTTCCAGTTCCTCACTCCCATTAATGAATCTACTTCAGAGGCCCAGCATGTGGGAATGCTAAAGCTTTAATTACAGCTTCATGGCCTTAATTTATTTCAGCAATCAACATCCCTGGTCAAACTCACTCTCAGCTCGGTTCGAGAGAGATAACTAAAAACACCAAAGTGGTTCCTTTTTGAGCAATTGTGGTTAACTCTGGAGCCACTTAAGCACCACCGGAAAGCACCTGTCTTTACAAAGCATATGCAGTCACCTCATTGCTAGAGACCGAGGGGAAATGCAATTATCTACTGGACCACTCCAGCAAGCACAAGGGCGTGTCATGCATTCATGTTAATCCCACACACCCTGAGGACTCTGAATTGTTGCAAATTATCATTTCCACCCAACCACAGGTGTAATTCATAGCACCTCCGGGGACAGGGTGGGTAGGAGGGAGAAAATTGCATTCAGTTTGCGTTTCGAAGGCAAACATACTTTATTTGTACTTTCCAAAACAACATGCAAATCAAAATGCAGCCGTCCTTAAAAATCCACTCTCCTCCCCATCTTGAAGTGGTATTTTTCTACAAAAGAAGAGGTGATGGAACTCAGTATGAGCACCTCCCTTGTTCTCTTAGAATGGCAATGACGCCCCACTGAGAGGTTCCAGAATTGAGTTACTGTGAGTTCTGGCTGCAGAAAAGCCCTGAGCCAAGTAATGTGTCCCAAAATGCATATGCTAAAGCAAACTGTGTGTATAAGTGCATATTTTTGATTGGTTAAATTTATTGCATTTATATCCCACCTTGTTATCCAAGAAGCTCAATGTGGCGTACACAGTTTCCCCTCTCCCTCCTCCAGAATTAATCCCCAGAACTCTGTGAGGTAGTTAGTATTTGACTGACCCAAGGTCACCCAGCAAGCTTCATAGCTGAGCAGAGGATTTGAACCTGGGGGACAATCACCTTCAGCACCTTGGAGAAAAATACAGAAATACAATAAATAAAAATGATAATAATAAATTGCAGCAAAGCCACTAGTTGCAGTCTATCCATGGGTTGGCAACATGGTGCCCACAATTGTCAGGGCCAGGCCATGTCATTTTGCCAGCTGAGGCAAAGGGTGGGACAGTGGCCTCCTCCCTCATTCCATACAAAGAACACAGCTGGACCAACAACTAAATCATACTTCAGTGCTTACAATGGGTCCACATCTAGGGGAGGGGAGGGGAGAAGCAGCAGGCTGGCTTAGAGGTCTCGGGAAAATAGCGTGGGGTGGGGTAGATTGGCAATATCTCTCGCTTGTGGCAGCTGACTTGCTTTGCCCTAACAATGGAGTCATCCACTCTTGCTCCTCCCCTTAACAGCTATAGGCCAGAGCAGGTCATGCAGTCTTCACTGACATTTGTAAAAGCTCTCAGGTCAAGTTATGCCTACCAAGGAGACTCAGCAGAGACCATGTCGGAGACACTTTCCCCAATACCGTCTGTTTGAAATACCATTTTGCCTCCCTCCAGTTCTCAGAAGCATCGCAAGGACTGCATATTCTGCAGTCCCATTGATCAAAGATCAGAACAGGTGTTGTGCAAATTATTCAGTAACTCAAAACTTCCACTCAGTGCTATTTTTCTAGAAGAAGTGGTGCTGGAACTCACTGTGAACACCTGCCTGGGTCTCTTCGAATGGTGATGGCACACCCCTGAGAGGTGCCAGAATTGAGTTCTGGTGAGTTTCAGCTGGGGGAAAAAGCATTTCCTCTGGTATCCCCCCCCCCCAAGAAAGTGTGAACTCTCAGAAGACAAGGAGAAGACCTGTGTGTGTTACTCTATAACCAGGTTGTGGGGGAGAAGCCTTTAATGCCTTCCCCCCATGATGCAAAACAATACATATGTGTATGGAAACTTGGCATAATATGCTTAAGTGATGAAAACCATTTAATTCAGTTTGGGACAGAACTGTGATTGTTTGATTTCTCAATCATTGTTTTAAAATTTATATACCACTTAATGGCTCGCTCCTAGTTTTGAGATCTCTGTCCCAAACCTGAAAGCCTGTGTGTGTGTGTGTGTGTGTGTGTGTGGCAAAGGTTAAACTATACACACAAGTGCCAAGCAAGTTGGTTGTATATTTTCTACAAAATTCTCATTCTGAAATTATCACCCGAGTATGAAAAATGGACATCCCAATGAAGACTCTGTCACAGTTCCCAGAGTCCCCTCCCTACCAATATACCAGGGGCCCTTCTGCTCTTCAACTGACTAATCAGTGTTACCTCATGAACTGCTGGCCAGTCATGGATGCCAACCCATCAGGGTGGTACTGGCCAAGTTGATTTCCATCAGGTTACCAGGATCAAAGGTATTGGCTCCAAATTCCTCTGGGCTCCACCCATCACTCTCCACAGGAATGGCCAAACCCCAGCTCAGGGATTGGATCAGGTAAATCAAGTAATTTTTATTTTTTTTATGACCCCATTGATTTTGATAGCATCGAAAACGACAATTAAAGTAGACAGCAGGCTGGATCTCCACCCAGCTCAACACTCTAATGGTGTTGTGAAAATTCCCCTCCTTTACCAGTTGTCAGATAGATCATCTGATGAGTAGGGAGGGGGTGATATCCTGCTTTTCAGCTGATCTGCACCAATGTCCCGTGTGTTTGGATGCAACATCTGAATGTGTGTGTGCATGTGCATGATTGCGGAGTATCCATACCCACCCCTGGTATGCAGCTCTGGGGGTGGGCCAAGGGTGTATGTAGACCTCAGACCAAATAAAGGTTGGCCCCAACGCCCAGATCTGCAAGGTGCCATCTTGACTGCACCTCCCAAGACTCCAAGCAGGAGAGCAGCATTTTTTATGTCAGAGTTTGGCGGCCATGGGTGCCCATCGGGATTTTTTTTTTTTTTTTAAATAAACTTCTATCACAAGGCAGTTTACAATATAAAAATGCAAAAAAAAATAAAATACATAGCATGGTCACAAACTAAAACAATACCCCCCCCCCAGTACTCTTTTAAGATGCCATAGAGAAGAGGAAAGTTTTGGTCTGGCACCTAAAGATAGATAGTGAAAGCACCAGATGAGCCTTCCTGGGGTGAGCATTGCACAAATAGGGAGCCACCACAGAAAAGGCCAGTTTCCATGTTGGGGCACACCAAAAGGGCCTCAGGTGATGACTGCAGGGCCTGGGATGATTCATATGGGGAGAGGCAGTCCTTGAGATACTGTGGTCTTGAGCCATTTAAGGCTTTATAGGTCAAAACCAGCACTTTGGATTAAGCCCTTTGATTGGCCACCAGTCCAGTTGAGCTAGGATTGGTGTTATGTTCTCAAACCAACTCACCCCAGGGAGCGACCTGGCTGCTGAATTCTGCACCAGCTGAGGTTTTCCGAACTGTTTTCAGAGGCATCCCCATGCACAACTCCTTACGTTAATCTAACCTAGGGATTACCAGTGGATGCTGGACTTCATGCTCCAATGAGACATCACTGCCAGATTGGGGATAAAAGAGGCAACTATAGGAGAGCCAGCCAGATCAGGACGAATGTTTCTTCATAGCAGCAGAAGAGCCCAAACACTCAGAGGTCTACACTGGTTGCTGATCTGCCAGGTCAAGTGCAAGGTGTTACCACAGGTATATAAAGCCTTTAGCAACTTGGGACCAGTTTACCTTACCCCACATGCTCCAACTTGACCACTTTGATCTGCAGAACTGGCAGTGTTACAGGTGCCACATAATACTTATTCCACACCTGTAAGAAATCCTTCTTTTAGTTTGGTGGCACTGACTACTTATGTCTGCCAGGCACGTTCACTGCATTATTTTTGGTGTCTGCTTAAAACATTTTTGTTTAGGCATGCCTATCCAGACACATTAATGTTGACATGTTTTAATCTATTTTTAGTTTACTGCTGTTTTTACTTAAAAAAAAATGTTTACATGTTTTTAAATATTTGTTTTAACTGTTTTTATAGATCATTCTAATATTTCTTGTAAACCACTTTGGTGTTTTGTTACAATCAAGCAGTAATTAAACAGTCTCTAGAAGAAGTCACATAGCATTGCCCAACCCCTGCAAAAGCTTCCACTAGAAGACTCACTCAATGATTGGCCTGACTCTCAGCGGAGAGACTCTCAACAAGAACAGAGCTTGATGCAAACTGAATTTGACTGTTCTGTAACAATCGCACAGGTAGAAAAGTTCAGCCTGGTGATCTCCTCTGAAAGTATTCACTGTAAACTTGCTTTACTGCAACTTACCTTTTAAGAAATATCTATGTGTATCAGAAGCTAATGTACCGGTAACTGAAGCCCTGCTGGATCAGACCATGGTTTGCAGGCGTGGTTGGCTCAATGCCTCTGGAAAGCTCACAAGCACCACGCAGTGGCAAGATTCCAGCCCCAACTCCCCAAACACTTCCTTGTAACATGGCAATTCCATGGAGTTCCTGTAGCTAGCAGCTACCAAGAGATTTCAGCCTTGATGGATTTGTCAAATCCGCTTTTAAAACAATCAAGCCAGCAGTCTAGTGGCAGTAAGTTCCAGAAGCTAGTTGTGCATTGTGGGAGAAGGTAAGGCTTCCTTTTCGTCTTTACTGCTGATACATTTCACTGGACAGAAATGTAGGAAGTTGCCTTATGCCCAATCGAATGACTGGTGCATGCAACTCAAGATTGTTTGTCTATGCGCTGACTGGCAGTGCCTCCTCAGGGTTTCAGACAGGGAGTCTTTCCCAGCCCTATGTGAAGATCCCTGGGGCTGAAACTGGGGCCTTCTGCCTGCGAGGCATGTGCTCTACCACTGAGCTATGGGCCTTCTGCTAGAAATCAAGTAATATTCTAGTCCTTGTGGATCTTATGAACTGGTATAATTAAGCAGAAACATAGGTTCAGCTCCTCCAGTATTGCTGACACTGACCGGCAGCAGCTCTCCAAGGTTTCAGTCCAGAGTCCTTCCCAGCCCTACCTGAAGATGCCATTAGGGACCGAACCTGCATGCAAAGCAGATGCTGCTCTACCCACTGGGATACACAGCTCCTCCCCAAGAATTCTGGAGACAGTTTCTCCAGCTGCCTTAGTTGCTATCTTAGTCATAAGGCTACCAAAAACATTTCACTTCCTTGCCTGTAAAGATCTAGCATTTGAAATATGCACTGACCCTCTTGCTATATGGAACCGTGCAGGCAGGGTGGCATGAAAATCACCACACAGGGGAAGTTATCTGTTGGAGAGTAGTTTGCTGCTGCAAGGTTCAAGATCACATTTTGGAGGGCATGTGGGCCTCACATTTCTTTTTTTAAATGTTGGGGAGGGTCTTTCTCTCCTGTTGCACTGTGAAGAGGGGGAGATTCTGCACTCTACAAGATTGTGTGGAGCTACTGGAAGTTCTAGCAGGCATCCTCAATATTATCCTAGGTGACCATTTCATGTTTTTGATGGGATTCAGTCTGGATAGCTCAGCTAGTTACCAGCATGGTGCTGATAACACCAAGGTTGCAGGTCCAATCCCTGTATGGGACAGCTGTTTATTCCTGCATTGCGGGGGGTGGACTAGATGATCCTCAAGGTCCCTTCCAACTCTATGATTCTATGCTCTAAATCAGGGCTAGGGAAACCTTTTCCTCTCCGGGTGTTGCTGCACTCCCAGCTCCCTTCAGTCCCAGTCAGCCTGACCAATGGCCAGGGATGATAAGGGCTGGGGTGTTGGCAACACCTGAAGAGCCACAGATGCTCCCCCCAACACACACACTCTAAATAAAGAGAAGGCACACTAGAGAGAAACATGGCTTTGTGTCATGGTCACAACAGCCAATAGGACCTCCAAAATCAGGGATAGTGTACCTTGCAGTACTGGGTGTTGGGAACAAACTATAAAAGGCTGTCACTTTCATTGCCTTGCTTGTGAGCTTCCTCCTAGTCCTTTGCTGAATCTTGGTCAGATCCATGAATTTTCTCTAGACTGGTTTTCAAATAAATAAAATGAACACAAGATTCCTTTCCAATGATAACAGGCAGCATTTTGCCAACCGTTAGGGTTAAAACTAGCTCTCCAACTTCTCAAACCGCTGCCACCCATCCAATACCTTTCCCTTTTTAAACCGTGTGGTTTTGGGTATATATTGGGCATGTATTGTGGCAGCAACACCTGAGCAGAGACCACCCCCACTTCTAGAGAGCATCCATTTTCTCACTCATCTTTCAGAACCTTCAAAAGCAAGACCAGAAAAAGCAAGGGATGGGGAAAGTCCCCTCCTCCAGATCCCCAAAATTACATTCAGCAGAAATGGGAAGGGGCAAGAGAGGGGGATCTTAAACAGAGAAATGACCATTGGAAATAAAATTTTAAAAAATGAAAATCATTTTCCCAGCCACCTCCTGCAAATAAATAAACAAATCTTACCTTTAAACACTGGAATTGTATTTAGAGCCCCTTATATACATATATCTCTTCCCCCCACTTTTCGTTCCTTCAGGTGAGGACCATCTCTTCCAAAGCCTTCTACCTGCGGGGCATCAGCGCTAAGATAACTGGGGTGGGGGGTGGGGAGAGAATGTAGAGATATACGATCCTTCCAAGACAAGGCGGTTGCGAGCTTCCTTTTAAAAATAATAGTATTAAGTCTGCTTTGGACGCAGCTGAGCTCGGTTGCCCAGCCAGGAGCTCCACTAGTCCATCACACCTGAGCCATGATGGATGACGGGCCCCTCTCTCTTGCCCTCTGCAGCGGGCTTTCAAAAGTTCAGGGCGGCGGGAGGGAAAGGCACAGTTCCGAGGCGCCCGGGCTCCGCTGGGGCGCCTGGGCTCCGCAGGGGCGCACAGGAGGAGGAGGAGGAGGAAGAGGAGGAGACGGCGAGAAGGCAGCAGCAGCAGCCGGCTGCGCGCTTGCCCGACGCAGCTGGTGCAGGGACGCGCTGCAGCGGCTGGGCAGGCGCTGGCAGGCGAGCGAGAGCGCGCGCGCTGGTTCCGAAGAGTGAGCGAGCCCACGCGCGCCGCTCAGCTCATAGCAGCAGCTATAGGACACTCTGGAAATGCTCTGCTGCTGGAGAGGGGATAGGACCAGCGCACCAACAGGAGGGCGCCTTTCTATGGGGGTTTGGATGGCTGTCCTAAAAGCAGCTGGCGGCGGCGCAGCAGCTGCTGCTGCTGTTGTTCCTGCCTTTTCCCCAAACTGAGATTCAAGGAAGCTTACACAAATTAAAACAACGCAAATATAATGCAAAAAGCTAAAAACATAGAAAATATAACTGTTAAAAAACAACTGAACTATGATGGAATTTAAAAAGTGGGGGAAAAACAAGCCCAAAACAATTAGATGCCCTTTCTTTTAAAAGCATTCAATTCCCAAAGGCATGTCCAAATAAAAAGTTCTCCACCTGCTTGCAGAATTTCAGCCATCCAAAGGAGAAAGGGGACAAATTCTTTCTCTTCTTCCCCACCCCACCATAATTCCCAGTTCTTCCTAGCATAAGAAGAGCCTGCTGGATCAGGCCCGTGGCCTATCTAGCCCACCATTCTGTGGCCAGCCAGATGCCTCCAATGGGAAGCCCACAAGCAGATTCAGGCGCAAGAGCCCTCTCCCCTCCTGTGGCTTCCAGCAACTGGTATTCAGAAGTATTGCTGTTTCCAGCTATGGAGGCAGAGCACAGCCATCATGGCCAGTATTCATTGATAACCTTCTCCTCGTCCATGAATTTGTCCAATCCTCTTTTAAAACCACCTGAGTTGGTGGTCACCACTGCCTCCTATGGGAGTGAATGCCATAAGTTAGCTATGCACTGCACAAAGAAGTCATTTCTTTTGTCTGTCCTGAATCATCCAACATTCAGCTTCATTGAATGACCATGAGTTCTACTTTTAGGAGAGAGGGAGAACAAAAAATAAATAAAAATCTCTATCCACTTTCTCCACGCTATGCATAATATTCTGAACTTGTGGGGAAGAGACCAGTGGGCATTCCAGCTTCCTGAGAACCTCAGTTTTCATTTAAGAATGAACCCCCCCCCAAGTTTCTAGTCTTTGTGGGGTGAAGCTCTGCTTGAAAGGGAGTAGACAGTGTCTGAGAGAATGAGGTGTCCTCTTGCATTGCTTCCCCTCCTGTATGTACAGCTTATGTGTGCGTGAGTGGCCCTATGATGAGGCAGAGCAGGCACATCCAACAGGTAGATCGTGATCTACTGGTAGATCACTGGACGGCTGTGGTAGATCACTGGCTCCCCCAAAGAAGCTCAACAACTCCCCTAAAAAGCTCAATTTTTTTGCCCTGCACCCCCCAAAACAGGGCTTTCCTTCTCCTTAAAAAAAAAAGCTCAACAACAAATTTGACCTGAATGCCTAAAAAACGGGGCTTTCCTCCCCCCCAAAAAGCTCAACAACTTTGACCTGAACCCCCCAAAAGGGGGTAGATCACTGCCAATTTTTAACTCTGTAAGTAGATCACAGTCTCTTGGGAGTTTGACACCTCTGAGGTAGAGTGAGGCAGCTGCCTGGGGCGGGGGCAGATGCTGAGGTGGGGGCAGGGAGTGAACAGAGCTGTGAGTACCATGTGCCCTGCCCTGTACCCCCTATGCTGGCTTGCTGCCCTTCAGTGCAGTGGAAGATGTAATCATTTCATCAGTATTGGAGTAAGATTCAGCTACGAGTCCAATTGGCTTCTGCATGGGCTTTGGGGGAGAGTGCCATATTGTCCTCTGCCTCAGGCAGCAAAATGTCTTGAGTGTGTGTGTGGCGGTGGTTTTGTTTGTTTGTTTGGGGTGTGGGTGTGTGTGTGTGTGTGTGTGTGAGAGAGAGAGAGAGAGAGAGAGAGAGAGAGAGAGAGGGTTGTAGCACAGCAATGGCGGATTGGCCTTGTATCCTGAAGGTCCCTTGCCTGAAACCCTGGAGTGTCATTGCCAGTCAGTGCAGACAATACTGAGGTAGACCTAATGGTCTGGTTCAATGGTCTGGTTCAATATGAGGCAGCTTCCCATGTTATAACCCTCCAACCAACTAATAAGTCTTAAGGACTCATTGGTTTCCTATGCTCCACCTTGATTGCTGAGATCCTCTGAGTGTGGGATATTTATTTGGGTGTGTCAAACCAACAATTCATGTTTTGCTAGATAGGCACACGATAGGAGCTGAAGCTCACAGTTTTCCTGTAAACTTGCTAGAGAGAACTCTGTGAGAGATTCTCCCACTGTACCCTGACAGGAGGGAGGGAGTAGCTATATATTCTCCTGCCTGTCTGGGTATGTTCTCTCTCTCTTTATCTTTCTCTCTCCACCATGTCATCAATGTGAGAACATCTGCAGTCTGAGCTCCAAGCTCAGACTCCATTTTTAAGCTAGACTTAAGTATGTCTTTGTAACAATGATCATTTTAAGCCCGCCTGAATAAAGCTGCTATATCTGTTACCCTTCAACAAGTATTCTAAGTGAGTAAATGTTATTTTTATCCTTTACAAGGCTGTTTGTGTGATTGTTATTTTAAGTGAGAGAAAAGAAGGAAATACTAGGAAAGTCTAGTCTGCCTTAAAGCATCCTGGATTACTTAAACAAAGGGGCTAAAACTAGCCTATCTAAGCTTCCCTTTAAACTGCAAAGGGATGGCACTCTGTTAAGCTCACAAATGTGAGGAAGGAAGGGTAATATCTAATAAATATATCCTCTCCTAGCATCTATTCACATTCTAACAATGACAAGGCATTTCTGGTGGTTCTCTGCACCACTAAGGTTCAGTCTGCTTCTGTTGGGTAGCAAACCTTCAGTACAGCAGGCCCTGTCCTGCGGAACTCTCTGCTAGTTCAGCAGGATTCCTTCCAGCCATCTTTGAGATTCCTAAAAAAAAATAGGCCTTTGCCATGTGGATTTCTTTATCCCAACCAGTTTTTACTGATGTTTTTATTTATCTTATTGTAACTTTATATGCTGTATACCATCTTGCAGTATTTTACTTTTTTAAAAAATGAATTTGCTGCCAACCTCTGAAGACTCTGGATGAATCACTTTTTCCAATTCTAGATTCTCTCTTTCCCATTTTTCCAATCTTACATAAGGACTTAAGAAGAGCCTTGCAGACTTGTGGAAAGCCCACAAGCAGGACCTGAGCACAACAGCACTTTCTAGTTGTTGTTCCCCATCACCTGGTATTGAGAGGTACCCTTAGAAAGTAGCCCCTAAGCCCCTGGGCTTAGAGATTCTGCTATCACAACAGATGTCTATAAGAAAAGCCCTGGAGCTGGATCAGGCCAGTAGCCCATCTTCTCCAGCATCCTGTTCTCACTGTGGCCAACCAGATGCCCAGATGCATCAGTTTGCAATTAACTACAAACATTCACATAAAAATGCATCTGCATTTCCCCCCCTGTGCAATTCTGCCCAATATACATTATGGTATGCAGAATTTCCCTAATACCATTTATTCCATACTGCTTAATCAAAACTATCATCACCATTATCTCAAAGCAGTTTGCAGGGTAAAATATTAATCAAAAACAGACTTTAAAAAAAATAGTAGGCACCACAAGTTACCAAAATATAGCTAAAATCAAAAATATATTGGATTGGATTGAATGCTAGTCCTATTCAGAGTAGACCCTTTGAAAATCATGGACGTGACTAACTTCCATGAAGTACATAAGAGTTACTGCCTCCAACCATGGTAGTCCAGCATAATTGTCATGGCTAGCAGCTATCAATACCCTCCATGGATTTGTCCAATCATCTTTTAAAGCTACCCAAGTCTTCTGTGAGAATGAGTTCCACAGTATAACTCTGCACTGCATAGAAAAATGATTTCTTTTATTTTCCCTGAAACACCCAGCATTCAGCTTCACTGGATGCCCACACATTAAAGACATTCATTTGATTGGGTCTACTCAGATTAAACTCATCTGGACACAACCCACAGTGCATGCTTGCTATTTTCACCAATACATGCATTTTATGTGCAGTTTCTCCTAATATATGCTGCTTCTTTCTTTAGGGCAAAATTCAGAGAAGTGGGTGCATATTTTTTTAGATACGTACTTTTTCATATATGTTTTTTATTAAAGAGTTTTCTTGGGTAACAATAGAGCATACAGTCTCTATTTTCAAGTCATAGAATCGTTCAAACAAATCAATCATATTCAGAGTGAGATATTACTGTTATAGGCAATATAGGGTTGAGGGAAAACAGAAGTGAGAACAGAGAGGGGAGGAAAAGGGAAGATAGTAAAGTTTCATTCTTTTACATAGTATATAAGCAAAAGTTTTGTGTCAGCATCACGTAAACAGATACTTTCTTTTTGCTGGTGGATTGAGACTCCAGAAGGCCCAGGGTGTGGTTGGTTGCAGTGGGGTTTGTTTGTTTGTTTGTTTGTGCTGTTGGGTCAAGTTAACCATGTTGATTTATATGCTGTTGTGGGGGATTGGTTATTGTCTTGTTGGTTTGCATATGTAATAAAGGGGAGCCATACTGGGGTGAAGGTGCCCTCCTGTGTTTGTCCCCATGATAACTTCAATTTGATAGTTAGCTTTTCTAGTAGGGCAGTTTCCTATAAGAGTTTGGTACCAGTGATCCGTGTTCACTACCAAGAGATCCCTCCAGTGTCTAGTTATGACACTCCTAGCAGCTGAGAGTAAGTGGTTTATGGTATGGCTTGACTATCATTAATCACCACATAATTATCTCTGTCGAAGAGATGCCACGTCCACCATGTTTCCTCCCCATGGTTATCCCATTATCTCTGTGGCAAAAGAGACAACAGGGTTTAACTTCTAGTGCTCTGAAAAGGCTGCTTTCCACACCGAGAGAGTGAGAAATTTTTGAAGGATTCATATGGGGGTTAGTAACCAAGAGCGGAAGAACTGCAATCTTGCCCAAATACCCCATAATAATCCTAGGGGTCGGTCCTTAGGACAAAGGCTAGCTAACCCCCTCCCTCTTCAATTATTTGTGAGACTGTTATAAATTATGACTGAGGTTATCTGTCTGCCAGTTGAAACATACATCTGGAACACAACCCAATTGCTGGCTTAAGAAGAGACGGCAATTCAAAAGCTTAAGTGAAATGAAAAGGATGCTTTAATCTTTTGTACCTGAGAAAGATTCTAAACAGCCAAGAGGTGTTCCAACTGTTAGAAATCTGTATTTTGTCTTATTTTTAATCCTCCATCTCGCTGGTGAAAGTGCTGGTTGTAAGGTGAAATTACATAATTACACCACTGTGAGAAAGGATTGCAAGATGAAAAAACCATCTCATTTGATGGCAACCCAGTTATTTAATCCCCTTCGTATTTATTTAGGACTACAGCTCCCATCAGTCTTAACCGTTGGCTGTGCTGGCCTCCTCTTGTATTATGGCATGAGGCAGGCATGGGCCACTGCAGGCCTGGGGGCCAAATGTGCCCCCCCAGGCCCCTCTAGCTGACCCCTATAATCTGTGTTGGGAGTAAAACGACAACACATGCAACAGGTTACCTGAACCAGCAGGGAGCAACAGAGAGCAAAGCAACCTTTTCCAGGCTTACAAGAGAAGAAGAAAAAAACACCCCTTACTATTTCAGTTCTCTTCACCAAACACCATTTTATAAACCTTTATGATATAAACCTCTCTGCCTCTTCCACCCCACAAAAAACCCTCAAATAACTCCACCTATTTTACACCCCGATCCTTTAAATTGCCATTTTCTCTGTTTGTTCTTGCTCCATGATATATTTATTGCATTTTTAGCCCACATTTTCCTCCAAGGGGCTCACAACCTTGTGAGGTAGGTTAGGTTGAGAGGCAGTGACTGGTCCAAGGTTACATCCAGTGAGCTTCATGACTGAGTGGGGATTTGAACCCTGGTCTCTCAGGTCTCAGTCCAACAATCTAATTACCATGCCACACTGCCCCCCTCTCTTTGAGATAACCAGAGGCAACGAGGCTGTGCCATAAATGGGAGTAAATGGGTATAGTACAGAAAAGTACCAAAGTTTCCTAAGTGCTCAGCCTGTGCTTGGGTGTAATGCTCCTTCAAATGGCAGACAGGGAGTCAGACGACAGAGGCCTAATTTATGCCAAAAAAATTGTATTTATTTTATTTATTTCACAAGATTTGTGTGCCGCTTGTTTGCAACAAAACCTCAAAATGGCTTACAAAAAAAGTGCAAGGAGAAGCATTCATTCCTGCAAGCTCCTCACCAAATGGAAGGTATGATATAGTCCAGAATGAAGTGATATAGTCCAAACCAGGCTCAGGCTACCTCAGCCGCTGTCTGTGAGCAGTAAAGAGGTTTCCATTTACTCATTATCTGCTTTCACAAGGGAGGGCTTGGACATATTTGGAAGGGATGATTATTATTATTTTGTCAATGTCTGTGATGCCAAGGAATCTGGAGTGAAATCTGGATAATGGAAAGGCATTTGAGATCAAGGGCCTCTGAGAGATGCGGATTTGTGGTGTATTAAAGGATTATTCAAATTTTCTTTATGCAAATGTGACTTTGCAAAAATTTGACAGCTGATGATAAGAAGCCCTGTTTAAGGAGGCTCCACTTGAGAGCTTTAGCACTCCATTATATGGTTTGATTGGCATGTCTGCCCAAATCCAGTCAGATGGGGCAGAAAAGGAGGAAGAGGAAGTAAGGAGGAAAGCCCACCCTGTTCTGCACACTAGCCAAGTTTTTCAGATCTGGCAGAGACACCCTCATAACAGTGTCCTTAGAGGGGTGGCCATAGCTCAGTGGTTGGAGCATCTGTCTTGCATGCAGTATATCTCAGGTACATTCTCTGACATCTCCAGGTAAGACTGGAAGAGACTCCTGCCAGCTCCTGAATAGCTTCAACCAGTCAGAGTATACAATACTGAGCTAGCTGGACCAAGGTTCTGACCAAGGCAGATTCCTATGTTCCCGGGAAGGAGTATATAGCTCAGGGGCAGAGCATCTGCTTTGCATGCAAAAGGTCCTAGGTTTAATCCCCAGTGGCGTCTCTGGGTATAGACTCATAGAATTTTGGAGCTGCAAAGGACCCTGAGGGTCATCTAGTCCAACCCTCTCCAATGCAGAAATCTCAACTAAAGCATTCATGACTGGTGTTCATCCAACATTTGATTAAAAACCTCCAAGGAAGGAGAGTCCGCCACTTTCCAAGGGAGTCTGTTCTATTGTGAAACAACTCTTATTATCAGAAAGTAATTCCTGATGTTTAGTTGGAATCTGTAGCTTGAATCCATTGGTTGGGTCCTACCCTCTGGAGCAGGAGAAAACAAGCTTGCTCCATCTTCCACATGACAGCCCTTTAGATATTTGAAGGTAAGACTGGTGAAGACTCCTGCTGAAACCCTGGAGAGCCGCTACTGGTCAGTGTAGACAATACTGAGATAGTGGAGACAATGGTATTACTCCAGGAAAACTGATGGGAAATATTGTTAAAGATAAAATAACCAAGCATATGGAAGAACAAGCCTTGCTGAAGCAGAGCCAGCATGGCTTCTGCAGGGGGTGAGTTCAGTCTTGACAACTTTATCAGAGTTGTTTGAGAGTGTCAAGAAGTATATACCGGTAGCTAAAAATGTTTCAGTTGACATTATGTACTTGTCAGCAAAGATTCCCAAGTAATCTTAGCAGTCATGAAATAAGAGAGATACTGTCATTTGTTTTGTGACTAATGCATTTTCCAAACTTTTATTTTCTGGAGCACTGTTGTTGTTGTTTAGTCATTTAGTCGTGTCCAACTCTTTGTGACCCCATGGACCAGAGCTTGCCAGGCACTCCTGTCTTCCACTGCCTCCCGCAATTTGGTCAAACTCATGTTGGTAGCTTCGAGAACACTGTCCAACCATCTCGTCCTCTGTCGTCCCCTTCTCCTTGTGCCCTCAATCTTTCCCAAAATCACGGTCTTTTCCAGGGAGTCTTCTCTGGAGCACTACCCTGCCTGTTTTTTGCCTGTTTTTGACTAAAAATAAAGGCACTACTGTGCTTTGCCCTTACACTGAACCACAACGCTGGGAGCAGCAATCTCCAACCCATGCCAATGTGCAGCCATCTTCCCTGCCTCTGGTCCGTGACCAGCGACCCATCCTCTTTCTCTCCCAACTCTTAAGAGTGTGGTCTCCCTTCCCTGACAATGTGTGATGTGACTCAGGCTCTCCCTAACTTCATCAGGATCCCCAGTAAATCGGATTAGGAGCATTCAGGTGCAGGACACAGATATCTGGTGGTGAATGTCAGAGGCCCTGGGGCATTGAACGTCCCAAGAGCTGCACGCGGTCCGTCTTTAGAAGAGCAGATGGAAGCCTGTCTCCTTCTCCTCCTCGCTTTGTCTGCTCCACCAATTTAATTTAAAACTGCAATGCCATACATCTATTTGATTGTAGCTCCGAGGGATGTTGCCTGCTCTAATCCCTAATTTAATGCATCAACAACGGGTTTTTAAAAACAACTTATAAGTCACATTCCCTCCCCCTTTTTGCTGATTTTTAGTTTCCCAAAGGATGTTTTCATTTCTTACTGGTGCAACACACTGAAAGATTCGGCTTTCTCAAGGTTTCTGGAATGAATATCTTGGATAATTTATGACAAGCCATTACTAGATCAGTCTTCACTATGTCTAAGGGGGTGCAGGGCAAAACACACTTACACCTCAGCACACACTAGGAAATGTCTCAAGGTGGACATTGAACTAGAAGAGCATGGGAGGGTAAATATCCATATCCATTGAACTGATCTTTCCTGCTCGCTTGGAGTTGACCATACAGCCAAAGCAGGGTTGCAATGCTGGGAGTTTAAGCTTAAATATATAGGCATAGATTGGATTGCCCTGTTTAAGTCATGATGTCAAGAGTTGGGGGCAGAGGGCAGGGGAGGGTCCTGAAAGCAAACAAGCCCACTGCTCTATTCTGCCTCAGTCAGATCACACCTGGAGTACTGTGCCCAGTTCTAGGCACCACAGTTAATGAAGGATATTGATAAGCTGGAATATGTGCAGAAGAGGGTGACCAAGATGATAAAGGGTCTGGAAACTAAGCCTTATGAGGAATGATTGAGGGAATTAGGTATGTTTAACCTGGAAAAGAGAGGAGATATTATAGCCATCTTCAAAAATCTAAAAGGCTGTCACAAGCTTGTTTTATCCTGCTCTGGAGGGAAGGACCTGAACCAATGGGTTTAAGTTACAAGAATGGAGATTATGACTCAACATCAGGAAGTACTTTCTGACAGCAACCAACTGGTAGAGCAAAACCTCATATGAATTGTCATGTCTACAGAGGAGAGCAGATGGCTTAAGAAAGGGGAAGCCATGGGTTCTTAAGGCAAGGTAAAAGTCAGCACCGTGGAGAGATACCAATATATGAGTTCAGCACCATGGACAGCACTCTTGCAGCTCAGGTCAAGCATCCCCATTCAGCACCATGGAGAGATACCAAGATGTGACCTCAGGACCATGGACAGCACTTCTGCAGCTAAGTTCAAACATCCAGTGAGGATCTGGAGCAACTGGCTGAGTTTAATAGCAGGGTTTACTAGAGATTGACTAGAAGTCCTGCCTCCTGGCCAGTTAAAGGGTTGGTGCCACCTTCTCCAGTTGTTGGCTCCTTTGAGGTCATATATGGTTTTCCCGTTGTGAAGATCTCTCCTCAGGCCTTCCTTGAGCCTCCAGGAAGCCTGTGGACTAACCATCAAAGCCTGACAACAGAAGGATCTCCTTGGGGCTCAAGGAAGGGAAACTGGGCCTTGGTGCCAGAAAGGGCCCACATAGGACAGGACAGGGCATGGATTCATCACCTTCCTGGACCTGAAGTTGCTGCGGGAATTCACCTCCTGGGAGCCCTGGACCACCGCCCAACCAAAAATTAATTTTGCCTCGACCCTTCAAGTAGGAAATGTCATTCCTAAGAGAGAGAGGCTGTGCTGGTTCCATTTAAACAAGGCAGAGAAAGGAAGAAAAAATATCCAGCTGCCTATCCCAGAACTACCTCCAAGATTAAACCATTGCTCCCGATGCTTTTAAAGTATTGAATGACACAAAGAGACCTTGTGGGAGTCACTGACATGAGGCTGAGGGTCATTAAGAGAAACCTTAATATGGAAAGACAGCCTGTTCCATGCTGCCTCTTATGACAAAAGCCAGTTCGAGGGGCAGAGAGCCCCCATAGTTCTTGCTCCATTGGCAACCTCTTGTGTGCGCACTTGAAATCCTGTTGAGAGACCCTTCATTATGCTTACCTCTTCTCTGGGGCTACCAATTAACACTCACAGAACCACTGACATGAAAAGCCCTGCATGGCTGTAAGTAACGCTCCTGCTTTGATCCTAATCGTTCCTCTGGTTCCTTTGAATGCCATTCTGATGCAAAAGAGACTTTGTTTTTCTGTTTTCTTTTCTTTGAATTGTAACAGGTGTCGCCCACAGCACCAGGCGCTTTGGGACATCTTGTGATGCCAGGCTTGCTTTGGAGACAAAAGGGGGAGTAAACATGGGGACTGGGAGAAGGATCAGAGGAAAACAGACCCCCAGAAGTCAGGCCCACTCTTTCCCCATGTTTCCAGGATCACCATATCAGAAGAATTTAGACGGGGATGATGTCTGTGTAAAAAAAAAATGAGCCAAACTCTAGAGCAGGGCTGGGCAAGGGGCTGCTTACTCAGCCTGAGGTCCAATTTCCTTCTGGGCAATATTCCAGGGGCTACTTGCAAGTGAGGGGCGGGGCCAGAAGCAAAAGTGGGTGGAGCAAGAGAGGTTTAACCCTTGTACAGTAGGCTGGTTTGTAACACTCTCACACCCACCCCTGGGCCTGAAGTTCCCTGCTCCTGATCTAGAAAAATAAGCAGGGGGTTGCCAGAAAAGGCCAAACCCAACAGCAGAATCCCTTAATGCATCTTGAAAGAAGCCCCACTGAACACAATAGGACATGTCTACTAGGCATGCTGACTGTGCTTCCACTGATGGAGGTAGAAATGCTTCTGAAAACCAAATGCTGGAAACCACAAGAGGAGAGAGAGCTCTTGTGCTCGGTCCTGCTTGTAAGCTTCCCATGGAGGCATCTGGGTAGCCACTGTGAGAAGAGGATGCTGGACTAGATGGGCTATTGGCCCAATCTAGTAGGACTCGTATTATGTTCTCCCTCTACTACTGAAGGCAGTAATGCTTCTGAATTCCAGTTGCCGGGGACTGCAGGAGTAGTTGATGCTCTTGTGTTAAGGTCTTCCTTGCAGGTTCCCCTCAGACATCTGAACAGTCACTGAGAGAACAGGATGCTGGACCAGATGGGCCAATGGTCTGATTCAGCAGGCTCTTCTTATGTGACATCCTTCTGATTAAATCTGCGTTGTCTTGCTTTGTACAACCATCTCCCCCTGGCCCAAGCAAGCAATATTTGTGGGGAATGTCTGCATTTCGAGTACATGTCAGAAGCAGTTTTCAATGATGGCACTGCAGCTATGGAAAACAGCTTGCAAAAAGTTGTCTATTAGGAGGAAAGCACACTAAAATGCAGAGAAATCTCCATAAGGATTTATTTTGTTTGTTTGTTTGTTTTTAAAGCAAACTGATATGGATACTGTATGTGACAAACTGGACTTAACTGGGGGCAGGGTGAGAAACAGAGGAAAACTGAACAGACAGATTTATCCAACTTTACTCTCAGGGAAGTGTGTGCAAGACAGCAAACATTAGGGAACGCCAAGTGCAGGCAGCCAGGGGGATCATGGCCTGATTAGAACACTTCTTATTTAGGACAGAACTGTGACAACATGGAGCAATGGAGAGCAGGGGAACAGGAATGGAAATGGCATCAACCTATAGAAAGTGCTGCATCATAAACGTCCATCCAAGCCAAAAGGCCATTCTCCCCACTCCGTGACCTCTTCTCAGATGCTAATGTCACTGCTGGCTTCTGGGAAAATCCAATTGCTCACTTGTCACAAACAGATGGGAAGCAGCAGCTCCTGCAAAGGAGAGAATGTTTTATTGAAATGCAACTGGGAGGAAGAGGAAGTTAGAAAGGAAGCTTTCAATGTTCTCATTTAATGCAGCTCTTTATCCAGAATGATGAAAACTGAGTGGCATCTCCAAATCAGGCTGGGAGAGATACCCTGTCTATGAAACCATGGAGAGATGCTGCCAGTCAGTGTATGCAATACTGAGCTAGATAGACTTCAGTGGACTGGCTCCATATGAGGCAGCTTGCCATGCTCTTATTTAATTCAGTTCTTTATTCAGAACCATGAGGACTAGAATCTTACTTTATTTTGAGGAGAAAGGATACAGTTCATTGGTGGAGCATAAGTTTTGTGTTCAGAAGGTCCCAGGTTCAGTCCTTGGCAGCATTTCCAGGTAGAACTGAAGAAAAACTCACCATCTGAACTCCTGAGAGCTATTGTCAGGGAGGACAATAGGCAGCTTCCTATGTGAAGAAATAATAATAATAATAATAATAATAATAATAATAATAATAATAATAATTTATTATTTGTACCCCGCCCATCTGGCCGGGTCTCCCCAGCCACCCTGGGCGGCTTCCAGCAATTATTAAAAAACAAAACATTAAAATATCACAGATTAAAAGCTTCCCTGAACAGGGCTGCCTTCAGGTGTTTTCTAAAGGTCATGTGGTTGTTTATTGCTTTGACCTCTAATGGGAGGGCGTTCCACAGGGCGGGCGCCACCACCGAAAAGGCCCTCTGCCTGGTTCCCTGTAGCTTCGCTTCTCGGAGTGAGGGAACCGCCAGAAGGCCCTCGGCGTTGGACCTCAGTGTCCGGGCTGAATGGTGGGGGTGGAGACGCTGTCATTTGCATTTTAAGAGTGCTGTCATTTGCATTTTAAGCCTAGGCTCAAAGTGAGTTTGCCACACACACACACACACACACACACACAGAGAGAGAGAGAGAGAGAGAGAGAGAGAGAGAGAGAGAGAGAGAGAGATGCTTTTCACTGATTTTCCTAGACAACAACTTCCAATGTTTGCTGGTGGAGGGGAGGAGAGAAAGAGATCAGATCCATGAGCCTACATTGTTTCTCATACTTCCAGCAACTCTGTATTGCACACACACACACACACACACACACACACACACACACACCATAGACCAGACCAGACCACAAAGAATGCACTTGTCTTTGGGTATCGGATCTCCAGGAGTTGACAGAAGGGCTTCCTTTTGCTGCCATTGCATTTCTAATGCATCTGGCTGGATGAGCCTGTAAGGGAATCTGGCACAGAGAACCAAGTAAGAGCCAAAGTCAGCATCAGGTCAGAAATGGAAAGAAATCCTATTCACACTTAAAAGGGGGGCATACCCTAATTCACTTTTCAAAACAATGGGTTGTGTGCATTAGTGCTACTCAGAGTAGACCCACTGAAAATAATGGACAGAGCTAACTTGGGTCTATACATTTCATTGGGGCTACTCTCCATGGAACTTCACTGAATACATCCCAGTTTGGGAAATGAAATGCAGCCATCCTTTGAAATGTGCACTTCTCTGAATTTTGCAATGCAATTCAATGGCCCCAAATGTATATACTAAAGTCTGCATAAAAATGCAAACATTAGTGAAAATAGCATGCAAGAATCAATGATGGTCATTGATTGTAACAGTAAAGAGTTGATTTGAGCATACAAAAATGCATCATCATAGGAAATGGCCTTGCAAAAATGTGTTTCTTAGGCAACATTGCCTACATAACATTTATATTAGGAGAAATTCACACCCGAATGCTAATGATTATTTAAAAAAATGAAAATTGCAAACTGACATGGAAATGTGGAGACATGAATGTAAGATTGGAAAAATGAGAAACGGGGAGAAAGCCCCAAACTGACAGATTCACCCACCTCAAGTACTGGAAATCATGGATTACATCTGTCCAGTGGCAGAGAGAAGGAGATTTTGACAGGTATGCTTTTTCTAACTGCTATGAGGTGACAAGATACTGTAATCCTCTCTTTTCTGAAACCCCAAGTCACCTTGAGAATATTTTTAGACCTGTAACAAATGAAACAACAACCCTGGTGTGTCATCTTTTGGGGAATGAGGGTTGCTTTGGAAGAACATTTGCTCCAGTTTGGAAGGAGAAGAAGTGAAGCTTAGACCATGGATGCAGAGTTTGCCAGTGAAGCTTCTCTTTCCAGGCAGCGTTAGGAGGGCTTTTTTTTTTCTTTTTAAAAAAGGGGGGAGGTAAAATCCATCCAGTCTACTTCAATTGCCTCTGATAATGTCCATGGAGAATTAAAGCCAATTAAGGCAGGGGGGAAATGGAGAGCGACAAAGCCTTTGGCCCAGGAGAGGAGGAGGGGTGGTGGACACGAGGAGGGGGTCAATGCCACAATCCAATTTCCCAACCACTAAATGCAATTAAGGGGGAATTACTTACCCTATTTGCCTAGGAGGGCCAGCCTATAAATCGAAATGACCCAATCACTTCTTTTCTATTTGAGGATGCAAACTGCAAGGATGAAGCAGAAGCCGAGACCCTCCTGCCTGACTCTCAAGCTCCGGGAAGTGGCCTCCATGTATTTCACAGGAGTGGCCATCTTCCTGGTCATCTTGGTGGTTGCTCTGCAAGGCACAGATCCGAGGGAGAGTGGCTTCCTCTACAGGGTGTCCCTGGACCCTCAAGGCCTCCTGGAGCTCTCATGGAACATCAGCTACCCCCTGCAGGAGGTGCATTTCCAGATCCTGGTCAAGGAGCTCAAATATGGGATCCTTTTCGGCATGTCCGACCGAGGAGGCTTTCAGAACGCTGATCTGGCTGTCCTCTGGAGTGATGGACGCCAGTCCTATTTCGCAGTAAGTCTGTTGCTAGGCTTCGTCCTGCATTTGGGCTTGGGACCATGAAGACTTTTTCCTTCTGCTTTGGGAAATGAGGTTTAACATGAGTCTGGGTTAGGGGATCGAGGGAAGCACTTTCTCTGCCTGCAGAAGGTTCAGTCCCAAAAATACCCCTGCCGAAAACCCTGGAGAGCCACTGCCAATCAAGTGTAGACAATACTGAGTTAGATGGACCAGTGGTTTGACTTGGTATAAGACGTCTTCCCATGTTCTCATTTAACTCAACCTATACAGATACATGAGGACTGTGATCTTACTTTCATTTTTAGATGAAATAGCTCAGTGGTCAACCATCTGCTCTGCATGCAGAATGTCCCCGGTTCAATCCCCAATGGCATCTCCAGGTACGGCTAGGAGAGAAAGACCCCGGAGCCTGAAACCTTGGAGAGCTGCTGCTGGTGCGTCTGAGCAATATTGAGCTAGATGGACCAGCAGTCTGACTTTATAAAAGATGTTTTCTCATGTTCATACTTCTTTTGTTGTGAGCATAGTATCTTGTGTTCATTTACCTTTCCCCACTATCAGTTAATGAGCAGATCACTTGTATTCAAAAAATTGCTCTGTGGGAGAGAAAATTTCAGTGAAATCTGCAAGGTGCGGAGTTCTGGGTTTTTACCATGCTTACTTCATTCCAACATGTCTCACCTGTGGTCTGCATTCTCTCTGGCTTTCCAAACTTCAGCTGAATCCCCAAGGAAGATGTTTCAGAAAAGAGCATTCATCGCTTGGTTTTCCATGCCTGCTAAGCACTTTTTGTTTAAGCAATCCTCCTCAAACATGTACTTTTATTATGCACATCTGTTTTGAAAATCTGTTTTCGCTATATGTTGGGAATTTTGTTACTCCTCCTTGCTTTAAAAACCTGTCCTTATGGCTACTGGAAGGTGATGGACTCCCTTCATTGGAGGATTTTAAGCAGAGGTCAGATGGCCATCTGTCAGGGATTCTTTAGCTGTGATTCCTGCATTGCAGCATGATCCTTGAGGTGCCTTCCAACTGTACAATTCCATTGTTCTTTTTTCAGTGAATACTTTATACCCTTTTATGTTGACTGCTTAGATATTATTTATTTTTATTAGGCTTTTTATAAATCTTGCCAAATACATAGAGGAAACTCCTCCCTCATAGGGCTTTTTCAGATCAGGAAGCACAGAAAGCCAGGAGGTGGTAGAAAGCTGGAGAAAGATTTACAGGAAAGAATAGGCACACACTCCATTCTTGCAGTGATGCCAAAAGCTCAAAACCCCTATGGTGAAGGTGCTTGCATAGATGCACCCTGCAGCCTGCATGATTGAATCCACTCACCAACTGGGGAGCAGAGGGTCTGTTTTTGCTGTGATCTCCTTCCTGACCAATGTCAGCGCCTGAAAGCCTCAGATCACTCTGCACAGCCTGACCAAGTGTGATCCGGAGTGGTCTTCTTGACGTGTGCCAAGATCCTATTGAATTGGCCTGATTCAGTTCAAGAGTTGGCTGGATCCATTGGTGGCTGGAGCCCATTTGGGCAGAGCCAATGACAGTAAGTGGTCCCAGACAGGAAGAGCCACACCCTGATTGGTTTTAAGTCAGACGGAAGGCATGTGGGAGCTAGGTGAGAGCAGGTTGCTGGGGCAGCACCCTACCATCCCCAGAGTATGTTACAGAGCAAGCCTGTCAGTAAATCACACAGTTCAAAGATGGCATTAACGCTTTACTAGCAAAAACATGTTCTTTATAGACTTGGCTGTCAGGTCTAATGAGCACAGCAGCTCATTCCCTGTACGTCTTATTCCCGGTCCCTGCCTCCCCACAGCCGTCTATGGCTCCTCTTCTCCAGAGCGTATTCCAAGCAATCTGAGACTGTGCCTATGTGCAGCCTGTCTTTGCTCTGCCCATTTTATGTCTCTTCTGGTTCTGGGAGTCAGGTAGGATAGCTTGTGGCAGCAGGAGGGGGGGGGACACCCATGACTTTTCACCAGCCTGACTCCTTTCTGCCTCTTGACTTCCCTACTTCCACTCACCTGCTTCAGCTTCTGCCTCTGATTCTGGACTTCTCTTTGCTACAGACTCTGCCAGCTCACTACGTCCTGTTACCTCTTCAGCTTCTGACACCTCCTCTGCTCTATCTTTTCCCTCTTCTCCCTCTGACCACTCATCATTTTCCACCACCACTCCCAGGGCTCTGAGCCTTCTTTCCTTGGTGGCTTCCCAGCTGTTCCTCCCACCATTCCTCTGCATCCAGTCAGTCCATGACAGGGTACCAGCCTCCACCAGAGCACAGCCCTGCTCTAAAGAAATCTTAAGAATGACTGGAGGACAAGGTAGAAAAACTGAAGCCTCTTTCAAAGCAGGAGAAAACTCTTAAGAATGTGGAGGACAGATTTTGGCACAACTGTCTGTCATATATGATCTGTTGTGGGATCTTCCCCCTTTACCCGCAGGATGCCTGGAGCGATCAGGACGAGCGACTCCACATGGATCCTCAGCAGAACTACAGGCTTATCAGTGCCCATCAAACGGCTGAGGGCCTCTCCCTGCTCTTTAAAAGGGCTTTCAGCACATGTGACCCCAAGGACTATCTCATTGAGGTAAAAAACTCTTCGCCTCCTGCAGTGGGCTTAAGATTTATTTAGCACCATTAGAATAGTTGCTCAGTACTGTTGAGAAGACAACAGTCTTCCCACAATACTAAGCACCAAGGGAAAGATGCACATCAGTTCAAAAAGTTGTAATTTTCCCCAATTGCATGTCATTTTTTCAATCTAGGCTGAGGCCAAACATACAAATATATATATTTGTTATATAATATATATATATTATAACTTGAGACAGTTATAATCTGCTCTGTAAGCATCTTATGAAAATTTATTTATTCTTTATTTATTTTCTAAAAAGTTGCATACAACTGTGTCATAAAAATATGTCAAAGAAGTTGCAGTAACAAAACCATAAAGCCACATAATAAAAACAACAACAACAAAAAGTTAAAACGGACATCAATGAACTGTTGTGGAAGGATGTGTTCTTAACTGCATGGATAGGTCTGGCGGAATAGAAAGGTTTTCAGCAACCGTTTAAAAATTTAGCAGAGAAGATGCCTGTTGAATTGATGCCACTAAATGCTCAGTTTCTCATTGTTATCAAATGCGTCATGCCAATCTAGGAAACAACCAACAATGTTCCTGCAGCTGATCTCAGAGATTAAAGTGTTCAGGACAGGGTGCCAACTTGAATAAAATATTGTGGGGGCCCAGATAAGCCCCACTCCACATAACTGATGCAGTGCACACACACCACATAACATGATGCCGTGCACACACATCATTTGAATGGGAATGCCCATCAATTTTGTGGGGGCCGGCTGTCTCAAATATTTTATTGTGAAGGCAGAAGCTCCCATGGGCCCTAGGAGTTAGTTTCTTGTTCAGGAGGTCTATGAGGTACCCCAGACCTAAGCTGCTCAGGGCTTTATAAATTCATACAAGAATCTTGAACCTGGCTCTGTAGTAGATGGGCAGCCAGTGCTGCTGTTTTAACAATGGTGTCACATGTTGTTGACCAAATGCCTCCATCAGCGGTCTAGCTGCAGCATTTTGCACCAGCTGGAGCTTCTGAACCAGTTCCCAAGGGCAGTTGCTCTGCTGCTCAGTTCTGGTCCTTCCTGATGGATGTACCTTCTGTCTTCCCTTCCAGGATGGCACTGTACATCTTATCTATGGGATCCTGGAGAAACCGGTCCCCTCCCTCCAAGCCATCAATGTCTCTGCCCTCCTCTGGAAAGGCCTGCAACGTGTCCAGCTACTGAAACCCATCATCAGGATCCCACCCTTGCCTGGTGACCTGAAGACCATGGAAATAAGAGCTGTTGACGTGGAGATCCCCAGCCAGGAGACAACTTACTGGTGCTTCATCCAGGAGCTCCCAAAGGACTTCCCAAAGCATCACATCATCATGGTAGGTGGGAGAAAGTACAGCATCTTTCTCCCAACTTCATAGACTTTGACTCCTTTTCTTTCATTCCCCTCCAATTCAAGAAACTATTCTTTTACCTTTTTAATATCTACTACAGGGGTCGTGAAAGAGGGACGTCATTTTTTTTCTCAGTGGCAACCTCCTGGAGCCAGTGGTGGGTGGAGTCACAGGTTAATAGAGGTGTAAGAAGCCAGGGAGCTCTCTCTCTCTCTCTCTCTCTCTCTCTCTCTCTCTCTCTCTGTGTGTGTGTGTGTGTGTGTGTGTGTGTCAAAGACACATTACTATTTCTGCAGCAGGGTCCCTGTCTCCAGGATCATAGCACCACCCAAAGGGGAGCCTTTTAGCCACTGAGAAGGAATTTTCTCACCCTTTGCATCAATTGGAGGCCATCAGAATGAAGGAAGGTTGAGTCAGCCACAAACTATGGGCTCCTAGGTGCCCTCTGAAGAAAGTGCATGGAAAGAACCTTGAGTTGTTCTGTTCACTCCAAAGCTAAACACTTAGGAGTATTTGAAATATGATTTGAGGAGTGTACAAGTTCTGTTACGTGTCATGGAACTTTAAGGAAAACCCCACTTAAGAATGCTGTATATTGGAGCACTCCAAATTGTTTGCCTGTGTTGTACCTGCACAGAAAATAGTAAATCTAGTCAAAAGGCAACACACACAGATCTGCATTGATTGTTGCAATGCATTTCTAATTATTATTAGTGTATGGATTATTCTGAAATCTTAGAAGGTTGCATAATCTTAGAAGGGGGCATGGTTGTGATGGGGGAGGTGGCTGTGACTATCTTGAAGGAATGTGTCACTATGCTGCTGGAGGCAATGGGGGGGAGCAATGGTTGGGGCTCATTTCTTTGTAGAGGCAAGCTCTCAGTGATTCCATCTGTGCAAGCCAGAGGTTTCTGCATATGCCTCCATACCTTTATCCATGCAAGAAAGCAAGAGACATCTTCACAGCTCCATTGCATATTCTAGCCTGACAAAAGCACTTGTGGAAGAGACCAGAGAGGGCTGGTAAGAGTATGCCCTGGGTAGCAGCTCTGAGGGTCAGATCCAGGGCTGCGGTGTAAGCTCAGATCCCCAGTTCAGTCCAAATTTCCACCCCAAAGTGGCCTGGCTTTGTCTGAATCCAGTGCACACTTCTAATTAAGAGGAGGGTAGGCCCGAAGAATTCCATCTCCACATTTTTTATATTTCAAGTCTCTCCTCCCTTTCAGCACTGTTACACTTTCTGCTATGGGAGGGTTTGTAGGAGCTGCAGAACTGTCCCCCACCCCCCCACCCCCAGCCTCCCAACAGGATGAGAGCGAAATCTGAGAGTCGAGCTAATGAGGGGGAAAGTCAATCAGCCTAGAGGGCAATTCCTGCAGAATTCCTTAGTCATCAGCTATGGAGAGCTGTTAGTCAGACCCTGTCACCTTGCAGGTTACAAGAGAGGTGGGAGGGGGAGGGGGGAAGGAAAGCCATGACTCAGCAGATCTCAAAGTCACAGCTGCCCGTATAGCAACCCCCACCCCCCACAAGGTGGTTAGGGAAAGAAGAGGAAAAACCGAAGTGTGAGTTTTAAGCAGCAATCCCTCTTCACGGGGAGCTCTTGAAATTGTAGCTCTGAGAGGGACATAGAGGGTCTCCTAATAACTCTCAGCCCCTTAACAAGCTACAGCTTCCAGAATCCTTTGTGGTAAGCCATGGCTGTTTATCATAGCACTTTAAATGTATGGTGTATATGCGGCCTGTGACTGTTTTGTTGCATTTTGTTCTTTTCAAATACTACATCCATTGTCTCCCAAAGCCTAGATCTAAAGACAGCTCTGAGGATGATCAGTGGCAGACATGGCTTTCTCCCCCTCCTCATTTAATCCCCACAACTCTGTGAGGTATGATAGGCTGAAAGGCAGAGACTGGCTTCCAAGGTCACCAAGTGAGCTTCATGGCCAATGGAGGGATTTGAACCCTGGTCTCTCCCAAATCCTAGACCAACACTCTAACCACCACGCTGCACTGATTCTCTTTGCAGTATGAACCGGTCATCACAGAGGGGAACGAAGCTATTGTCCACCACATGGAGGTCTTCCAGTGCGCTGCCAATTTCAACACCTTCCCACACTACAATGGGCCCTGCGACTCCAAGATGAAGCCAGAACGCCTGAACTACTGCCGGCACGTGCTTGCCGCCTGGGCGATGGGTGCACAGGTGTGTCAAATCAAGATAGCTGCCCAATACAGGGCTGGGGCAAAGGTTTCTTCCCATTCCATTCTCTTTGAACTGTTTTCCATCAGTTAATGGAAATGAATTCGTGCAGCTTTCCAGTGACCCCCCCCCCAAAACGGGCATCTTCCACTATTGCCCACTTATTGTGGGATGCCCTTTCACTCTGCCTGATAGGCAGCAGCAACAGACACCTTCAGGCATCCTGGAAAGAGATCATTGGGGGCTACTAGGGCAGAGCTTTCAAAAATGTGTGTCGCGACACATTAGTGTGTCGGCTGCAATGTGTAGGTAGGCCGTGTGAATGCTCCCCACGCTACTCCTGGGGCTGGAAAGTTTAACCTCCTGTTTGCTAGGAAAACTGAATTACTGTGTTGCAAAATGATGCATGTCTAAAAACAGTGTCACCAGCTTGAAACGTTTGGAAAGCTCTGGACTAGGGCTTTTCCTTTCTGCATTGCAGGTTTCCAAAAGTCGTGAGCTCTGCCTGATACTCCCTCCTTGGGGGGTCAGCATCAGAATTGCAATATTGGCGTGGGGGGGGCATGATGACGATGACCATCCATCTGGTTAACTCTCACTCCCCTGTCCTTCTTATAGGCTTTTTACTACCCAGAGGATGCAGGGCTTGCATTTGGGGGCCCTGGTTCTTCCAAGTTTATGCGGTTGGAAATCCATTACCACAATCCCCTGGAACTCAAAGGTAAACAAAACTTTGGTGGTGGTGTTAAGACTTATTAGTCACTTGTTATCTTAAAGGTCTCCAAGTGACTTACATTTGAAACATGAACACCACCCTGTGATTGTCCGATGAAGGGTTGTGTTATTTATTTAATTTATTAAACAAATAATATGCAATATTATCAAGGGTCTAGAATGAGGATAGGGGACCCCTGGCTTCACAGAAGTACATGTGAAATTGTTGTCTCAATAGACCACAAGCTTCACATGAGTCAGCAGCATGATGCAGCAGCAAAAAAAGTGAATGCTATCCCAGGCTGCATTAACAGTAGTGTCTAGATCAAGTGAAGTAATGGTGCCACTCTATTCTGCCTTGGTCAGATCCCACTTGGAGTACTATGTCCAGTTCTAGGTGCCACAGTTTAAGACAGATGCTGGAACACTTGCAGATGAGGGCAATCAAAATGATGAAGGGTCTGGAAACCAAGCCCTATGGGGAACAGTTGAGGGAGTTGGGCATGTTTAGCCTGGAAAAGAGGAGATATGATAGCCATCTTCAAATATCTAAAGGATTGTCACATGGAAGGTGGAGCAAGCTTGTTTTTTCCTCCTCTGGAGGCTACAACCTGAAACAATGAATTCAAATGACAGGAACTTTCTGGTGGTGATATCTGTTCAACAGTGGGATGGACTCCCTCAGACTCAGAGGGTGGTGGACTCTCCTTCCTTGGATGTTCTTAAACAGAGGTTGGATTGCCATCTGTTAGGTGTTATTTCACTGTGATTCTTGCATTGCAGGGAGTTGGATTAGATCATTCCTTGACTGGAGGGCGGGGCGGGGCAGGCTGCTTATGCACCCCTCAAACCTGAGAGAAGAGACTTTGTGGCTGCTGTTTCCTCCCCACCCTCCCCCAAATGCCATTTTGCTGCTTGGCTGAGCTTACAAGGCTGAGAATGAAAAGGTGCCTCTCAAAATAATGAGCGAAGGGGCAGCCTCTCCTGCTTCTACCACATTTTGTGACAGCAAGCTGGCTTCAGGGAGGTGTGGGGAGAGGGATAAGAAAATGCAAAGTGGCTGCATTTCCATAAACACAAAGTTGCCTGCTCCTTGACTTCCTCTGAGTATTTTTAGAAAGCCCCAGCATCTGTGCTGCTCAACAGTGTTGGGAAGCAACTCATCTATAAATAATGGGGTTTGGTTCTTTCTGTTGAACCAACACCTCCTTCATTTATTCTTAACCATCTGTTGTGCCCAGTTTGGAGACAGGGACATAAAAGGAGATGGATGTCCTGGGCAAAATCAGATTATCTTCCTTTATGGCTTTAACATGGGGATTGGGAATCTGGCCAGTTTGGGTCTGATCTCGAGAGTCAAAACCTCTGAAAATGAGTTACTAAGAATTGCAAGTGGTGAGAGTGTTGCTCTTGCACTCAGGTCCTGCTTGGGGTCCCATTGGAGCATCTTGTTGGCTGACTACTGCTGGATAGCCCAGTTGGTTGGAGTGTGGTTCTGATAACACCAAGATCACAGGTTCAATACCCATAAGAGACAGCGGCCTATTCCTGCATTGCCAGGGGTTGGATTAGATGATCCCCAGGGTCCCTCCTTCCAACTCTATGCTTCTGTGAGAAACTATATGCTTCCTCCTTTGACCTGGTGCAGCAGCCAGGCTCTTCTCATTTTCTCCTTCAACTGTGGGGGAGATAAACATCTTTTTAGAGTGCTCTTCACATCTGGCTTAGCAGTGAGGATGGCATAGATGATGATGGCGAGTATGAAGTGAGCTCATTTTGATGGGGGCACCTACTGGGCATGAGAACAGCCCAGCCCCCAGATTGGCCAGCAAGATGTTCTTCTGATGCTTCTTCTTTCATCAGTCCTGCTATGAGAAAAGAATAAGCTGCAGTCATGGATCTCCTGCTGGTTCAGAAGGAGCACACACACAATGAGCAGAACATCTGGAGTCAAGATGAGGTCAGAGGGGGCTGATGAGGGGGCATGTATCATAGGGTTGCAAGTTCTGAAAGCCTTTCCCTCATCATCCTTCTCCATCTAGTATGCAGTTTGCAGGATGTCAGGTGCCCAGAGGGGCCATTAAACAGCCGTGACATTTCAAGCAAACACAGAGGGGCCCAAGACAGCAGATTCTACTTGGATCGGCTGCTAATTACGGCCCCAGGCAGAGAAAGATCTTACATCACCCACTATAGTGCATGTACAGCTCATAATCCCTGAGTTATGAAATAAGCAGGTTTGTTTATAAGGTGTTCTTAAAGTTAGTAGGTATGGAGTTTGGATTAGTAGTACCGGTAGTAGTAGTAGTAGTAGTAGTAGCAGCAGCAGTAGTAGTATTTTACAACATATTACTGACATTTTTATTTTTACAAAACAATTAAAAACCCCCGCAATAAATAGATAGCCCATAACATTAAAAACAAAGCAGAGAAAAATCTAAAACTCATCTATATTTTTGAAAGGCAGGACTGCAACATCCCACTCACTGAAGGAAGCCACAGATTATTAAATAATAACATTTTTAAAGCAACCACAACCAAAACATTCAGGGTATTCCCACACACACACAACAAACCTAATCCCAGATCCAGATATATATTTTAAAATATATCCATAAGAACATAACATAAGAGCATGAGAATAGTTCTGCTGGATCAGGCCAAAGGGGATGCATCTAAGCCCTGTTAGCTCAGAGGCCACACAAAAAACCTCAATGGGAAGCCTGTAAGCAGGAGCTGACCTCAACATTACCCTCCCTTCCTGCAGTTTCTGGCAACTGATATTCAGCAGCACACTGCCTTCAGTGGTGGAGGCAGAGCGCAGCCTTTGTGGCTAGCAAGCATTGATAGTCTTCTCCTCTTCCATGCATTTGTCTATTCCTCTTTTAAAGCCATCCAAGTTGATGGTCCTCACTGCCTCTTGTGGGAGTGAGTTCCACAGTTTAACAATGTGATGTGTGAGCTCCATAGCAAGGGTAGAATCATCAGACCATGCCCTGTAAGGCTTAATTCATTTCCAAGATTTGCTGCCTGTACCTATGAAAATAATCATTGAGACAGCCTAGTTCTACACCCAACACTAAAGGTTGTTCTGCAACTCTCGTTAAGATGGGCTGCTTCTTCTTTTCATACTTTGACAGGTCGCCATGATTCCTCAGGGATCCGCTTGTATTACACAGCCTCTCTCCGGCCTTACAATGCAGGGATCATGGAGCTTGGCTTGGTCTACACACCAGTGATGGCCATTCCACCAGGCGAAACACACTTCCACCTGACTGGCTACTGCACTGATAAATGCACTCAACTGGTGAGCAGGGGCGTAGCGGTGTGTGTGTGTGTGTGTGTGTGTGTGTGTGTGTGTGTGTGCTGTCACCCGGACACAGTTTTTTGGGGGGGGCACATCAAGGCACCCTGCTCCACCGTGAGCTGTTGCCTCCTTCTCAGCACCCTCCAGCACAAATATTTGTGCGACCTGTCTTGCCAGGCACTGCCACCTTCTGGGATCCACATCTTTGCTTCCCAACTTCACACCCACCTGACAGGGAGGAGCGTGGAGACAGTGTTGTCGAGAGAAGGGAGAGAAGAGGAAATTGTCAACATCGACAAGCACTACAGCCCTCACTTCCAGGTACAGCTTTGATAGTCATTATATACAGTCATTATATACATTATATACCCCCTTCATGGATCACTGCCTTGTCGTGGCGAAGGGGCTTGAATTACTCAGGGAAGCTATGGACAGGTCAAGATGGACAGGTCGTAGTGGAGAGTTTGGACCAAATGTGATCCACCTGGAGAAGGAACTGGCAAGCCACTCCAGTATCCCTGCCAAGAAAACCTCATGGACAAAGTGAAGGATAGGCGTGCCTGGCGTGCTCTGGTCCATGGGGTCACGAAGAGTCGGACACGACTGAACGACTGAACAACAACATATACAGATTATGTAATATTCAGCTGTGATTCGTGCCTTGCAGGGGTTGGACTAGATGGCGCATTGGGTCCCCTCCCAACTCTACAATTCTATGATTCCAATGCATTTTAAAATAAGCCTAGAGTGCCCTGCAGTTAAGGGACAGAGGTTCTCTACCCTGCCAAGCAATATCTCTCACCCTCAAAGCCTTCCATCACATTTCCCTTCCACCTCAATTACCCTCTGCTTACCTGTACATCTCTCTACTCCTGTCTCCTGTTTTATTTTAGGAGATCCGCATGTTAAAGAAAATTGTGACTGTTTTCCCGGTAAGCACATGTCTAAATGATGTTTTGTTTAATCTTTCGTAGGAGGTTTTTTTTTGGGGGGGGCACTCTACCATCTTATTATTCATTAATAATACCCATCAGTCCTAGGGATATGGATGAGGATAATCCTCTGAGTGATGGGGTAAACTCCAAGGGCATACGCACACCAAAAGAGTTTCCCTTGGGGTCAGTCCTTTGGGATGTGACAACAGCTGGTCACCTGGTTTAGCAGGCCAGTTGAAGCTGTTCCTGGGGTGTGGCCGCTGTCATATGCTGACAGCTTCTAGGAGCCGCAGGTGAGAGCTAAGTGCAGGGTGGGGACCAAAGGTGGACAAACTACCCCAAAAAGAGCACGACATGTCTCCTAATCAGAGGAACTGCCCCTCCCCTAACATTCCATGTGCTACTCATAAATACATACCGAGTGTGATTGGTGAGTTTGCTGCAATTTTGCTATTTTATATTGCGTGTTGCTTGTCTTGTATTTAAATACTTTTACTGAGTCTCTTTCATATTGATTGGGCCATCTATCTCAGTGTCATCTGCACTGGCTGGCAGCAGCTCTGCAGGGTTTCAGGCAGGTATTCTTGAGTGGAGGCACCAGATGGCATGGCGTGGATCCTTGCCACTTTTTCTCTTGCTGCAGAGCCCTAGTGTCACAGATGCACAGGCCCAGCTGGTTATTCTCCCCAGAAGGAACTCTGTTGAAAAGCATTAGCGTCCCAAGAGGAAGTGAGGGCAGGTGATGCAGACACCAGCTCTCTGGCGCTTTTCTGTTTATTTCCAGGGTTTTCTCTCGACATAGACTGCCTTTTCGGCTGGGGCACTCAGCTATCCAAACATGACAAATTGAACAGATACAAGACAAAAAGGGATGGAGAGGAAAATATGCACAGAAACCCTGTGAGAATAGGAGACAGGGAAGTGTGATTTAGCTGGAAGAGATAAGGACATAAGAGGAGCCCAGCTGGATCAGGCAAAAGGCCCTTTTAGCCCAGCATCCTGTTCTCACTTATGTCCATTTACTATAGGACTGCAGAACCCCAAGCCTGGGGGCCAAATATAGCTCTCCAGTCCTTTCTGTCTGATCCTTGCAACTCTCACCAGCCACACCCCTCAACAGCTTGGCTTCACACCCTCCTTGAGTGTTTTTGCATGACTGTAAATATGTCCTTGAACTCTATAATGCCTCTTGCTTGCCTGGAAGGAGAATGGAGAAAGGAGTGTGTGTGTGTGTGTGTGTGTGTGTGTGTGTGTGTGTGTGTGGAAACTAACCTACTGCACATGGGTAAAATTCAAATCCATTGACCTGCCCACTTTCACCTCTGTCCCCACTCACCACAGCCATGTGACCTCCAAAAAGTTGCCCATTAGAGAATGCAGCCCTCAAGCTGAAAAGCTCCCCGCTCCCGATCCAGTTTCAAATTGTGTTTTTCTACCAACAGGGTGATGTTCTCCGAACCACCTGCATGTACAACACTGAAGACAGGACTAAGGCAACTGTGGTGAGCATCCCTGGATATGTTCTAGGATACAGTATGGATTTGTGCCACTTGTGAAGATATGCAAAAACCCAGAAGCCAAAGGGGTGCTGCCTTCGTTCTCTGTCTAACACTGCATATGACATGCAAAACCAGAACGAAGTATTCAAAATAAACAGTAATACAAATTCCCACTCCTAATCTGCATAGTTTATAGACACCCTTTTGCAGAATGTGGATTGCTTGATCGCGTAACTTTTTAATATTGCTTTTTGTAACATGGAACACTATGATTTTTGGCCTCCTTCTGAAACTGGGTGAGGGTGTGATGCAAGTGAGACCATGTCTACTTAGAAGGAAGTCCTGTTGGACTGAATGGGGTTTACTCCCAAATGAGTGGATATAGGATCTGAGCCTTGGCCACCAAGGGCATGGAATGAAGGAAAGACTATGGAATGTGGGAGTTTGGGTTTAGTGTGCAAACCCAACTCATGGGAGGAGTCAACAGAGCTGGGTCCCTCCATTCACATCTTCTCAATTTCTGCAACCTACAGGGCGGTTTTGGCATTATGGAAGAGATGTGTGTGAACTACATCCACTACTACCCCCAGACGGAGTTGGAGCTGTGTAAGAGCGCCATAGATTTGGGCTACCTCCATCGCTATTTTAATCTAGTAAACAGGTAATGCATTGTAATTGCCCTAATGTGAGATCATTAACTGAGGAACAAACTGGCTTGCCAGAGGATCCACCAAAATGGTCTCTGGTAGGGCCACCTTGACCCAAACTGAGCTGACGCAGAGAAAACCCAACCCAGCTTGAATCCAGCCCCAGAATCAATTTGTGGGACAGGGCTAAAGTTTAATTAGGGTTATTTAAACCCTAATTTAACATGCGATCAACAGGGGACACTCACAGTCCTACCTGTAGATACCATTGGGGATGGAACCTTTTGTATGCAAAGCAGCTGCTCTGCTCTACTGAACTATCATGCTGCCCCTTAAAATAAAGCAAGATTCTGGTCCCCAGAGTTCTGAAGGAAGGACTGAGTAACATAGAAAGCTGCCTTATACTGAATCAGATCCTTGGTCCATCTAACTCAGTTTTGTCCACTCTGACTGGCAGTGGCTTTTGGGGATTTTAGACAGGGAGTCTTTTCCCAGCTCCACCTGCAGATTCTAGGTATTGAACCTGGAACCTTCTGCATACAAAGCAGGTGCTGTACTACTGAGCTGCGGCGCTGCCTTCATCTGTACCTTTTTGATGTTATGAGGCTTTGCCTTTTTCTCTTCCTCCCTTCCTGAGACAAGAGTTTTCTCCTTCTGGCAGGTTTAACAATGAGGATGTCTGCACATGCCCAGAGACCTCTGTCACAGAGCAATTTGCTTCTGTCCCTTGGAATTCTTTCAACAGAGATGTCCTGAAGTCCCTGTACGACTTTGCCCCGATTTCTATGCATTGTAATAAATCCTCAGCAGTGCTTTTCCCGGTATGTATAGCAATGAGGAACTTTGGGGGAAACTGGGGGAAGTGGACAGAGAAATCAAAGGTGTTTGACCAATTCCTTGGTCTGTGCTGGGTTTCTTTGTCAACAAACATAAGGGCTAATATCTAAGTGAACTATTGGAATTAATGGGTCTACTCCACAGGTTTATTCAGATCCTGGGCACATTGCATCGGTTTTCCTGATTGTAAAACCAGCATTTCTGTCCTGTTCTAATGTTCCTTTCATGTGGCTGTACTTGTGGCATTATGGAGCTGTGGCTTTTTTGACCACAGTGGCTTTTTTGACCTAGCCCAAACCCCTGCAATGCATGTCATGCTGAATGTCATTCACACCACTGGGTGTGGCATTACATAAAGACGAACATCATTGGACAACGCCAATACTCCCCACCCCTTCTGCTCAAGCGAGCTTCTGTTCCCCCCACATCTCCCCCTTGCAAACAGCAGGATGGAATTGTAATATGGTATAACTGCTTAAAATTTCATCACTTTACTCCCACAATTTTCTGGGTTAAGGGGGTTGCAAATGGGTTTTTTTTTCCTGGAATCAAATAACATGAAAATGAGTGCTAATCTTCTGCTATATTCTGCCAGATTTCAGGAAGTGGCTTTTACATTATTTGAAAGCGCAAATATAATGTGCAAATTAATAGTTTGGGCAACATCGGGGAAATGGAATAAAGCGTTGTTTGAATGCAGCCCACAACCAATGTCGGACAAGTTGGTCTTGGCCATTAATTTCAATAGGTCTACCTTGAGTAGGGCTAGCATTGGATACAACCCATTGCATTCTTTTTTCATGATGAAGACAAGTGGAACAAGTTCCCCTCCTCCCTGCTGCCAAGTATTATTTTGCCCTGTTCTGCATTGCACGCATATTATTATTCACAACTGTCTAATTTTCTGCCCATTGCATTGCCCATCCAAAGGCACAGGCACATGTTTCTAAGTAGTAATGCAGACCTGAATGGCCACTGTGTGTTGCCTATGCATGAAGGTCTACAGCTAGCACAACTGGATACTCCTCTGGAGCAACAGATTTATGCTTTTCATATCAGAAGTGCAAAAATCCTTGGGTATTTCTCAGTGACCTTGAATATAAAGCACCAAACACACATACATACACACACCCCAGCACTCAGGGCATCCTAGGAAATAAAAAATGTCTTGTGCCTTTTTGACTGTCTATTTTAGACTCTTTCAGCCCAAAGATAGGTCTCATAGAAAGCGACAATGAATAATCTTGGCCAGGAGGGACATGTGATGAGCAGCCTTCACCACTGAAGACCTTTGCTTCTGTAGTTGGACTTTAAAAGTAATCACCCAAACTGTTTAAGTCATAAATAGAAGGATTGAGTCCACTTTATGAAGGGGAAGCTCTTGGACTTGGAGGACAGTGCAAGGCCAGGGAAACTTGTGTGATCCACCAAGGCAAGGCCTATTAGGGATGACTCAGAACTCCACATCTGTTGATGCCTGGAATCCATGTGGTCTCTGGGGGCAAGAGGGGACCTCTACCCAATTCCACACAGAGAACCCTGTTGAATCTTAACTTCAGTGCTGGTGACTCCATTGCACCTGGGGACAGCAGGCTTTAGAGGGTGCAGGTCAAACCATCGGCTTGCCACTGCTTCGTGCACATGAAGTGGGATAATGAACAAAAGGCTTAGAGTTGAGAGCTCAAGCACATGGCCCTGATTGTGCAGAAAGTTCATTCCTCGCCATCAAACACTTAAAGGACTGGAAGTTAAGAAATGCCTTTGAAAGCAGCTATCTTATTAGGACAGAGGTGGGGGAATGACTTATTCACACAGTGCATAGTTAAACTATGGAACTCACTCCCACAGGGAGGCAGTGATGGCCACCAACCTAGATGGCTTTTATAAGAAGTTTAGACAAATTAATAGTGAAAGCTATTGATGGCTACAAGCCATGATGACTAAGCTCTGCCTCCTGAGGCAGCAATGGAAGCAGCAACGCTTCTGAGTACCAGTTGCAGGAAACACAGGAGGGGGGAGGGCTCTTGTGCTCACAGCCTGTTTATGGGTTTCCCACAGGCATCTGGTTGGCCACTGTAAGAACAGGATGCTAGCTTGAGGCAGCAGGGATTGCTATATGGAGGTCTACTGTGATAGCAGAATTTCCATGACCAGGGATAGTCTACTTCTGAATGCCAGTTTCAGGGAACCATAAATGGGGAGGCTTGCTGTTGTGCTCAGGTCCTGCTTGTGGGCTTCCCATAATGGGCATCTAGTTGGCCACTGTAAGAGCAGGATGCTGGACTAGATGAGCCATTCTTATGCTCTAAACTGTATTGGTGGGCAACATTTATCTAGCCCTACCCCCCATGGGAGGGAGAGGAGTTTGCCTGCAATTAGAGTTGACACTAAACAGCAGCTAAAGGCAACTGACATGGCTATATCCTTTCAAAAATACACACTTTTAGATACCCAGCAAGGTCACTTATTTCCCCAGGTGAGTTTCTCCTCAAAGTTCCTAAAATATCAGAACTACTGCTTTTCAGCAACTTGGAGCAGGTCTTTCAGTGTGGCTGCTCCTGTTCTGTAGAACAGCATTCATCTTGTGATACCACAGGTACACCCTGTTGGTACTTTCCAGAAATGAATGAAGATGTCCTTGTGGGATGTAATCCACTGAGAGCAGTCAAGTACAACATTTTTTTTTCCTAGAGTTGACATGCAAGGGAATGTTTGGTCCAGTCAGTTGAAACTTCCTGTTCCTCCTGGCCTGGAGCATCCTTTCTTGCATGTGACTAGTGGGTGGGTGTGACCTTTCCAGACCTGGTAAAAGGACAAGGCATGCTGCCACTCTCTCTCTTTTGCATCTTCCTTTCATCCTGCAAACTTCCCAGACTGCTAACTGCAGTCATTAGATCAACCCAGATATGGGGTAAACCTATTTGTATATGCTTGTAACTTTAAGCCTAAAGCCTGCCTTCAGGGATCACACTGTGCTCTGCCTGATCGTGAGTAAACTTTATTTTTATTGCTTATGAATAAGACTGTGATGTCTTTATTCTTTTAGGAGGGATTTAAGGGGTCTTACCAGGAAAATTTTAGAACACATTTCAACCTGGACAGGTCAGATTGAATTGCGTATTGTCTTAAGAAACTCACACGAGTTTGCAACTAGTATTCTGCTGTGTAAAGGGGAATGCACTCTGCTAAGTAAAGGAACTTGCTAGTGCAAGTTAGGAAGGATATTAATAAACAATATATCCTCTCCTGCCACCCTGGACCATTCCCACAGTTTTTGTCTGGACAAGCTTTTCCAGCAGGATGAAGTCTGTATCTTAGGCATTCACAGAATCATAATCATAGAGTTGGAAGGGACCCCAAGGGTCATCTAGTCTAACCCCCTGCAATGCAGAAATCTCAACTGAAGCATCCATCCAACCTCTGTTTAAAAACATTGAATGAGGTCAGAAAGTTATTCCCGATGTTTAGTCCAAATCTCTTTTGTTGTAACTTGAAGCCATTGGTTTGGGTCCTACCTTCCAGAGCAAGAGAAAACAAGCTTGGTCCATCCTCCATGTGATAGCCCTTCAAATATTTGAAGATGGCTATTGTATCTCTTTTCTGTTTCCTCTTTTTCAGGCTAAACATTCAGTTTGTTATCATTTTTAAGCCTCTTCTTCATTGTTGCTGATTTGCACTGTTATTCAAAATATTTCTTAGCAGTTTTTATAGTGTATTTGTTACTGTGACTTACCGTGAGATGTATGTAAAAGGATGATGATGATGATGATGGTGATGAATAATTAATAAACTGCTTCTCTCTCCAGGGTGAATGGGAGAGGCAACCTGTACCAAAGATCACAGAGATACTACCGGAACCAGAGTCAAGCTGCGAGCCCAACCTAGCCCGTCCCCCGGTGTCCCCCACTCTTGTTAAACTCAACAAGGTGCCTTTAAAGTGAGAGCTGGACCTAACTTAGGCCTCATCCACACCTTACATTTAAAGCACTATGATACCACTTTGAACTTCCCCCAAATATTATTTCCCTCCAATAATTCATTAAGGGTACAGAGAACTGTTAGGAGACACACACCCCATCCCCATTCTCCTAACAGGGCTACAATTCCCAGAGTGGTTTAACAATCAATCCCTCTTCACAGCGAACTCTGGGAACTGTAACTCTAACAGCTCTCAACACCATGAACAAGCTACAGTTCCCAGGATTCTTTTTTTTGGGGGGGGTGCAGAAATGTTAAGCTGTGATAATAATGCTTGGAATGTATAGTGCAGGTTGGGCTTTTAAGCAGACAGCTGCAATCCTCATAAAGGGATCATGGGCAAAGCAGAATCTCTTTACCACCCCAGGAGGCAGACCTAGAGCCAGGGGTTTTTTGGGGGGGTGGGGGGGGCGTGTTGAATGAAGCTCTGTTCAGAAGTAAGAACAAGCCTACAGAGTGCAGTGAGCTAGGATTTCAATCGTAGCAGCTCTGCGGGTGAGCGACGGGACTTTTCTCAAACAAAAATGAGCCTCACAGATGTATCTTCATGGATGGCCCCACTCTGAGACACACAACAAGGCCTGCCTCCCCTTTGGCTCTGCCTACAAACCAGATCCCACCAGGTGTTCCTCTGACCCACCCCAAGTTCTGCTTCAAAGCTCAAAAGAGAAAGTCTTTTAAAAATAATAATCAAAAACTTGGTTTGAGTGGGAGTGTCAAAACACAGAAAATGAGCCTAATGCCCTCTGTGTTGAGGACTGATTGGTCTGTGGACCTGAGCTGATGTGATGGAGGAACATGGACCATCTGTGTGCGTTTTTCACCCACAAACCCATTAATAGTTACAGCTCAACCTGCAACATTTATAAATAAACGCAATTGCAAAGATCACACCAAGCTTGCTGCAGTGTGTATGTGCACTCTTTTCTCCTTGATGGACAAACCCCACAGTCTATGGAAGGGACACAAAGAATTTAATCATCATTGTTTATTTGTGTATTTGAAGACCAGGAGACTAGTCCCAGAAACTGCATCTGCAAAAGTAGTGTTACAGTTGGCCTGTCGCTTCTAGCTCTGTGGTTTGCTTGAGAGCCCTGCTTGCCTTATTCCTTCTGAATATCGGTTTCTGGAAACCACAGGAGAGCATGTTCTTGTGCTCATTCCCACTGGAGCATCTGGTTGGCCACTCTGAGAACAGGAAGTTGGAGTAGATGGGCCGTTGGCCTGATCCAGCAGGGCTTTTCTTATGTTTTTATGTTCTTATGCTTGTGGGCTTCCCATAATGGGCATCTGGTTGGACACTGCAAGAACAAGATGCTGGACTAGATGGGCCTTTGGCCTGACCCTGCAGGGTTCTTCTTCTTCTTTTTGCCAATTATTTTTATTGATTTTCCATAAATTTTAACGAATTGTCACCAAATTAATAGAAATTTAAAAGCTGACTTTCCCCGTGTTCCTTCTTTTTCCCTCCCTCCATTGCTGCTCCAAATACATTAGCTTTCCCAACTTCCATTTCAATATTCAATAAAATGAAACATAATTATATGCAGGGTTCTTCTCCTCCTCCTCTCCATTTTCTCACCATAATTACCCTGTGAGTTGAATTAGCCAAGAGAGAGCACTTGACCCAAGCTCCTCCACCAGGTTTCACCTTAAGTAAGGATTTGAACCCTGGCCTCCTGGGTCCTAATCCAAGACTCTATAACCACTTCACCACACTGGCTCCTAAACCATATTTATCTCTGGCTTCTAGACAGGGAATTCCACCTGCCTCTTCTAAGATGCCACCTGACTGTGACAAGCACTCAGATCATTAAGAAAGTCTGCTACTTTCATCCCAAGAACTGCTTTTATTTGTAAGCAAAGTTCATCAATTTGGCTGCATCCCCAAGCTGCCACTGAATTCAGTGGGACTTACGTCTGAGCAGGCAAGGTTAGGATCACACTGTTAAAAGCCATATAGTGACCCAACTCTAATTTCTTGGACAGGACAGGGGCTGGGTGGTTGTGTTGAAATCAAGACAGTAGGGCACCAATTTGTGTCCAGTTGTCAATAGAAATCACAATATGTCCCAGAAGCCGTTCAGCATCTCAACCGAAAAGGAAGTTCATGGTAAGATTGACAGGAGTAGTGGATGCTGAAGAGAAATCACAGGGGCAGTAGAGGCTAATCCTCATTGAAACTTGTAGCGGGGAACGCAGGGCGCCCAAGCTATAGGCGGAGACAGAGCCAATGAGAGGCAGGGCCAACTAATTCCAACTAATTTTGTCCCCATCCTCCTACCAACTGACTTCTACAAAGGGCAACGCTGAGACTAAGGAGGAGGAGGAGGAGGAGGAGGAAGAAGCTGACAGGCAATGCCATTCCCTAGGCTTGTAGTAAGTAGGAAAGAAGGCATATAGGAGCTAGCTGAAGGCAGAGTGAGGTTGGTGGGGCAGAGCCCCATTTGCCCTAATAGACCAGCCTCCACTGCATGGGGTAGAGTGGGGTGGGGGGAAGGAACACGATCGTCATGATCTGCTGCAGAGCTTCTTCTTGAGGCATTTCACTGGCCACTACCAATTAATTGGTGGAGGTCACTTCCACATTGATCTGGTCCAGCCGGGCTCTTCTAGTTTTCCTTGGGTCCTAAGCTCTGTGGAATTTTGCTGAGTCATCAAGACCCTGCAGATTTTGTCCCCTGCCCCAGCCTGCTTATAGTCTAGTCATAGTCCAGTCCTTTGTCCATCCATCTCAGTAGATCCCTTTCACTCTCTTGTTCTCTGGATCAAAGGGTGTCCTAGTGTGTGCTTTGGCTGCGTAAGGGACCCCCATCCTTTCCAAGGTGTATTCACCACTTTTCACAAAGTCCAGGGAGACCTGAAGAAGAGACAAAGCCATGTTGTAGACAGAAGTATTAGATATGTTCCCATCAAACGGGTTTCGTTTAATTTTTATCCATGTTCTTCTTACGGCTGCTATTAACATGCAAATGGGATTATCATGCCAAGTGGGAAAGAGCAACCCCACATGTCAAACATCTGCTTAATGAGCAATGCATTCTGCAGGGCACATTGGGTGATCAGTCCACTCAGCAGAACATCACCTGTGTGCCACAACAACAGCAGCAGCACTGTTTCCCAGCATGGGGGCCCCTTCCACTGCTTTAATTGGGGGTTCACAGTGCCTGAACTAAAGGTTTTTTGGAGGTGAGGTGCCCTTCTGAACACATCAATTCAAGGATACTGTTATGTGGGTAGCAAGCAATGTGAAGAAAACACTGGAGGTGCTTGAAAGGGAAGTTCAGTAAACAAACAGAAAAACACTGCATCAAAATTAGTAGTCTGGAATATAGAAAGCTGCCTTCTATAGTCAGTCCGTCTAACTTAGTACTGCCTGCACTGACCAGCAATGGCTCTCCAGGGGTTTCAGACGGGAGTTGCTGGGGACTGAACCTGCACTCTGCTGCTGCAATTCGTTTTTCTTTAAAAAAGCAAAATTCCAGTCCCATGGTTCTGAAAGCAGAGGCTGAATTAAACAGATACATTGAAAGCTGCCTTTCACTGAGTCAGATATTTGGTCCATCTAGCTCAGTACTGTCTACACTGACTGGCAGTGACTCTCTAGGGTTTCGAAAAGGGAGTCTCTTCCAGCCCTACCTGGAGATGCTGGGGACTGAATCTTTTGCATTCAAAGCAGATGTTCTCCCAGTGAGATATAGCCCCTGTTCTAAGGCACACAGGCCAACACAGCTTCATCAATAAAAAGTCAACGAATCAAGTAAAAACTCCATAATTGGTCAATGACCCTAAATCCACAGCAGGGAACAGCTGAATGTCACAGTGCACCCAAGGAAACCTTATCATCATCTCATTTCGTGACAGCACAGTGTTCCCATCTCAACCTCTTGCACATGCACACAAAAGCCCTCATCCCTTGTGGCTTGTCCATCTGGTCCAAAACAAACTGTCAAGAGATTTCAGCTTCACCAACAATTCCTCCCTTCCCTAACACACATACACCACCCCTCCCTCCCTCCCTTCCTTTGATGTCAAGCTTTCCTCCCCCCTCCACTTTTCGCTTAAGGCTCCTCTGTTGCATTACTAGATGCCAGCAAAAGGGAGACGGGAACAGGCTAAAGGCATAGGGAAGGCAAAATTATTAAATTGCTGGAAATCATGTCCACAGTGACAGGTGTTTCTCCTTCTCGGATTGGGGAACAGGTGGGCAGGCAGGCAGGGGCTGCTAAAGAACTTTGGGGCTGTGGGCTACTGCCCCGCCATAATTATTCATTTTAAAAGTATTTCACCTAGTTACCCTACAGCTCTCTCAACAGCTCAGGTCAGCTCACGATGAGATTTAAAATAGGAAAGAAACAAGATATGAATAAAACACAAGAACAGCCACAAACCAATTCATCAGAGAGGGCTGCACACCACCCAGTTCTCACCCTGACTTGACCCATAGTCCCGATCTGGGGTTTCATTGTTGTGTCAACCCAGGTAATAATTCTAATTAATTAACCAATTAATCAAACAACTACCCCCCCCCAAAAAAGAAACCTGATGCAGTTTCATTGGTGCTAACTCATGAAACCTCCCTGTACTGTTTTGTGTAGGTTTTTTTAAAGGCAGGAACAGAAAGCCTGCATTTTCAAGTATAATTTGCACTCCTAGCACCAAATACAGAATTGCCCACTCATCCCAATGCAACTTGGAGATGTGCTGCTTCCAAGACTCACCGGTCCACCATCAGGATCCCGGATGTAGCCATAAGCTATGGTCTTGTTGATAGCATGTCCAAAGTCCGCCCTACGGATGTGCCCAACAGCTTTGCCATTCCTGAAGATGGCCTCCAAACCAAACATTGGCACTTTTCTGGAGAGAGCAGAGAAAGCCATTAGGTAGAAAGGCATCAGGTATGATGCAAGTTTATGGCAGAGGGCAAATCATGTCAGAAACTTGCCTTGCTGCAAATTCAGAAACTGAGGAGAGAGACTAGAGCATCGAATAAACAAGCATTTGCAAGTATCCAACACAAGATCCTCTCCCAGCTTTATCATTTCCCAATTTCACAAAGTAATGTGTCAAAAGGTTGAATGCAATTCAGGGGCACGTTTCAAAATATTTGCTTCGGTATTTCAAGTGCTGTTGGCATCTCCTGTTCCTTTTAGAAGGCTTCGGATATGAGATCTGTCAGCTGTCAGAAACAGTCAGTGCTAAAAAGTGCTGCACACTAGCCATCAAACTTGTTCAGAAATTAAAAAACCCATGATGCACCCACTTCTAAATGAAGGTAATTGCTAAACTGCATGAAATGTGAACCATCAAAAATGTCCAGTCATTCAACACTAGCAGCGTCACACCCAGTATGTTGCCCAGGAATTCTAAGAAACACAAAAGTCAGTGCATTTTTTAAATCAGTGATTAAAATTAGGGCAGTTTTGAAAGGTTCGGTCTGCCATCTTGATTCAAAATGGCATCCAATTGGATCCAAACATAGATAAAAACTGGTTCAGGAACCATTGTGCAAAATTTGGTTAAAATCAGGGTAGTTTTGAAAGGTTCCATCCATCGTCTTGATTCAAAATAGTGTCCAATTGTACCCAATCACAGATGAAAACCTGGTTCTCAGTATTATGAACTATCATGCAAAACTTGGTTACGACCTTTTAAGAGGTGTCCAAATGCATTGTGAACGGCAACTTTCCAATATATATTGGGGGGGGGGCGTTTCTGTGAATACCGGTAGGTTTTGCTTAAAGTAGACCCATTACAAATCAGTGGAGCTAAGTTAAAAATGTGCATCAGCTTCAATGGGTTTACTCTGAGTAGGACTAACATGGACTAGCCCGTTGCAGATTTGATTCCAATTATAGGATACCTAATAGAAGTAGCAGTTCTAGATTCAGGTAGGTAGCTGTGTTGGTCTGACGCAGACGACATAAATAAATTAAAAATTAAAAAATTCTCCAGTAGCACCTTAGAGACCAACTAAGTTTTTTCTGGGTATAAGCTTCCGTGTGCATGCATGCTTCTTTAAGATAGGAAGTAGCAGTTGTTTTGCAAAGATCTGGAGAAGTTTTGACATCAACATCTGCAGAGGGCAATGGAGGAGGCTGACTTAGATTGATCCATCTCAGTATTGTCAACACTGACTCTTCAAGGTTGCAGGAAGGGACATTCCCAGCCCTGCCTGGAGATAGTGTGGAGTCCACACTTCTGCCTGGAGAGCCATGTGCTCTACCAGCTGAGTGGCAGTCCTTGTCCTTTTGCAAATTAGAGAGGCCTGAAGGCCAACTTGAGAGTCTGATCAGAAATGCTGAGCTAGATGCCATCAGATACATGCAACTGCCTACCAGTGGCTACTCACTCATCAGTGGTGAAGCAGACGAGGCGGCGGAATATTCCAGCTGCTTTCTGAGCCTCAATGGCTTCCCGCCCAAGGAAAGGGGTACAGGTTTTGAGCTTGCATGTGAAAGCCAGGCCAGCTTCTAGGGGAGTATCATCAGGACGGAGGTCTGCATGCCAGTGCCTATAGCCTGAGAAAAAACACAACAGCCACAGACAGACCACATAGAGATGACTCCCTGACAATGAGAGGTAAACTCCCTCCACCCAGATCAACTCAGAAAGTGCCCAGTTTTTTTATATGCTCCCTCAGATAATCCTTATAGGACAATCAGGTTTCACCCAAACCGATTTTGAGAGACATTGGGCTTCATCCAAGCCTATTCAGAGAGACTCAACTTCCTACCAGCCCACCAAATCCATGTTTCCAGCACCTAACCTACTCAGAGCAAAAGCATGTTACAAATGTTACACAACAATTACAACTACTAATATTAAATAGTAACAATAATAAAATATTGGGGGGCAGGTAATCAATCACTTGATGTGGTGCATGTACATCATTTGAATGACAATACCCATCAACTCTGAGGGGCCCCAGCCCCCTCAAATATTTTATTGGGGAAGCTGAAGACCCCTCAGCCCCTAGGAGTTGGCTCCTGTGATAATAATAGTATTCCCAAGATAGGAAATACAATTTCAGTGATCTAGAACCACCAGAAGCTGCTACCAGTATTTATCAAGTCAGACCAATAGTCTATCTAGCTCAGGAAGGAGCTTTTCCCAGGCAAATGGGGATTGAACTTGGGACATTCTGCATGCACAGCATGTGCTCTACCACTGAGCTATGACCCTTCCCCTAAGAGCTACGACATCTCTGTGATAATAAGTAGCCTGAGAAATGTGGAAATAATCAATCAAGTCTGGGAAACAGGAATGGAATGAGGGCAAAGAAGTCTGTAGCCTCCATTATGACTGTGGGCTCTTGGCATACACACAGAGAGAGATCCAGACACAGCTGCCAGTAGAGTTTGAATCAAAGCAGCTGTTGAGAAGACTTAGCCTGATCCAAAATGGCAACACTCAAATAATGCTCAGAGGGGAAATCTGATTATCCAGTTATTATCCAGGTCTGGGTTTCAGTGGCATCTTCACTCCATGACCACAACTACGGTAGTCAGGAATTCCAGCAGGATTTCAAGAGAAACTGAAAACATGAAAGCAGGGGTAGAGAAACCTGTGGCCCTTCAGATGTTTGAAGACTCCAAACCCTCATCAGATCTAGCATGGCCAACTGTCAGAGTTGATGATGGGAGCTGAAGTCCAACAATGTCTAGAGGGCATCATGTTGTCTACCCTTGCTTCAGAGTTTGGATGGGGAACCTCTGAGCCTTCAGATGCAGATGGACTGAGCATGGCCAATGGTCATGGATTATAAGGGCTGCCTAAAATCTAGAGGGTCACAGGTTCCCCCTCCATGGGACCAAGAAGCCCCAATCCTTGGGATCTCCTGGAAGGGCTTGGAAACCATGGAAAGTCCGTATTATCTGGCCTTTCCCATTCTGCTGCCATATAGATGTTGCTGAATTTCCAAATCCCATCAGTCCCAACCAGCAAAGCTAATAGGCAGGGATGATAATAGGGCATAGAGAGGGCAGTGCAGGCTCCCCAACATCTGAGCTAGATAGAAGTCTGTCTCCAGGCCATCACTGCAGATAGAAGCAAGGACTGTCCAAACACCTTTTTCAATGCTGAGAGAGTCGATGGCCCTGTAGCCAGCATTGATGATGCCATGCCTGGCACCAGCCTTCATAACTGACCGGTAGACCCTCACGCAGTGCTCCTTGGGGACATGAAGCTCCCAGCCCATCTCTCCCACAAACGACAACCTCATGGCACGGACCTAAGAAGGAAGAACATAGGAACATAAAGAGGAACTTGGATGCTGGATAAGGCCAGTGGCCCATCTAGCCCAGCACCCTGTTCTCACAATGGTATTGTTGTTTTCCCATCCTTGCCTTAGTTTTGAAGTGGCTGGGAGACACTTGGGAATGGCTTTTCATTTATTCCAAATATCACCTCACTAGTAGCCTGACCTCTTTGCAGCCTCACTGGGTGCCAGCACATCATTTAAAGCCTGGGGAAGATGTCCGGAAGTTAATTTATCCCACAGGGCAGCCAGGGAGGCTGTGGAGTGCTGGAGATAGGTTTACGAGAGAGAGAGGGTGGGAGGGAGGGAGGGAGGGAGGGAGGGAGGGAGGGAGGGAGGAAGGAAGGAAGGAAGGAAGGAAGGAAGGAAGGAAGAAAGAAAGAAAGAAAGAAAGAAAGAAAGAAAGAAAGAAAGAAAGAAAGAAAGAAAGAAAGAAAGAAAGAAAGAAAGAAAGAAAGAAAGACATGCCACCCTTGGCCAGTACCCCATGCCTAATACGAGAACCTGCCCTGTGTCTCAACTTAGGTTTTTATTCAGTGCGTCATGCTCTTCACCCCTTTCACCCATCTACAGTCATGTTTTTTTGTTCTAACTTTGCGACAGTTGGCCTACTGGTGCTAGAGACGGGAGATGGCGTGTCACCAGAGCAACTGAGTTAATACAACGGGACACCTCACAGTTGTTTTTCTCCTTCGCTCCTTGCTCTTCTGGTCCCCTGAATTTCCCCACGGGATGTATTTTAAAATAGCAGATTTATTTCCTATCCTTGAGTCCCATCAAACCACTGGAAGGGAATGAGGCATTGACAATTACACCAGCACAATGGGGGCCTGTCAGCAGCATGACGAGCCCCCCACTCCCCGACCACCCGGAGGAATAGAGCCGTCAGCCCTGCTGATTTCCAAGCCTTCCTCCGGAGATGATCATTTAACACGACACGTTGCATTAATCTAGATTAGCCAGATGAAATATTCATGGGCTCCTAAGCAGAGGATAGCTGTTCAAATCCGTTTATTAAGGACAGGGAACAAAGTGAGACATGGAAGGAAGTGTCAAGTTATCAGCTTTGATTGGCCATGTGGAGAGTCCCTCAGCTGTCAGAGAATATAAGAAGGGCCTAGCTGCTGGATCAGGCCAATGGCCCATTTCGTCCAGAATCCAGTTCTTACAATGGCCAACCAGATGCCTCTTCTGAAAAGCCCTCAACCAGGACCCCACCATCTGGCATCCTAAGGTAGACTTTCTCTGGGCACAGAGGTCCTACTATCACAATAGATGAATCAGGCCAGAGGGTCAGCTGTTCTGCTACAGTGGACAACCAGATACCCCAGTTGGAAACCTGCAAGCAGGACCAGAGCACAAAAGCAACTCTCCGCATTCCCAGCAACTGGCATTCAGAGGCAAACAGGTAGAAACATTTATGAGGGACCATGCTCGGTTATCACCAGCTTCAGCCAAAAGGATCTTGGGTCATAAGGGTCTCTAGGAGAGCTCCTGCCAGTCAGATCCAGCAACACTTGTCTATGCAAGCTCAACAACCTGGTGGCAGCTTCCTGCATCTATCCTGACAGCAGCCCCCAAACCCACATGCCTTCCAATTACTCTTCAGCTCTGTGGCATGTGGCAAAATAACTGCAATTTCTCCTCTCCTAGCCCTGCTTTCTGAGCTTAACCTCTGAAAATTTAAAAAAGGGTTAATTCTTTTCCAGCCACCCACCCACCTACAAAAAACTCTGAACATTCACACCCCTCCTGATTAGATTGTCAACCTTCAGAAATGCTTTGCTGCGCCACTGAGAGTGTGACAGCTCCCAGCCAAGGCTCTATTGTCAGGGGAGCTCAAAATAAACCCACAATCCGCTTTCAGTTTCCCACCCCATGGCTGCTGAGGGAGTTGCTCTTTTGAGCAGAGAATTCTACTCCAGTTGCTTTTCATTTTAGACATGTCTTTTGAGAATTAACCCCCACTCCTCATTTGTCTTTTTTAAGCCCACCAACTTCAGTGTCTCTCTTCACTGGAATGCTCAGGAAGGTTCATCTGGCATCCAAATATTTGCAACATTCCAATTTCACCAGACCTTTGGCTTTTAATTATCTACAGTGTTGCCTTTTTGCACAGGTGGGATGTTTTAATGTAGGGTTTTTTTTAAAAAAAAAAAAGAATTATATTTTAATTTGTTGGTTTTTTATGCTGATGTAAATGTATGCATGTTTTTTTTGTTTTTTGCATAAAATATCATAAGTTGCTTTGAGTTGCCGTGGCAAAAAAGCAAATCCACACTGAGATCCCTACCGTGCAGCCCGCAGCCTTCACCAGTTTGTGAGTGGAGAAAGGGAAGGCTTCATTGCTGAGGTCCGTCTCCAGGACTTCCTGCAAGACAGCGCGGCTGTGAGGAAGGAGAGGAACTTGGTGAGGAGAAGATGGCGACCAACTGCCAGGAATAACACACACACACACACACACACACACACACACACTTCCAACATTCCCCACAATCCCAGCCCATGACCTGTTGCTGCCTGAGGCAAAGGGCAAGCTGACACCTCCTCACATTCCACACCCCCAAATGCAAAGCAACTACCAAGGGCCTTCAAATTTCTTCCACTTTGGCCAGTGATCCATCTGTCTGCTGGGAAGGTGCCTTCCATGTACTCTTTTTTGTGCCTGTTGAAAACATTCTTGCTTAGACAAGCCTACCTAGATGTTTAGAATGTGGGTGTGTGTTTTAAGATTTTTTTAGTTTGTTGCTGATTTTCATTTTTTTAATGCTGTTTTAAATGGTTTTACTAATAATTTTATTGTTTCATTCTCTTTTTAAACTGTTTTTTTGGGAGGGTCTCTTTTACCGTTGGGTGGTGTGTAAATGTCATTAAATAAAATGAATAAGCAAATGTTAAAATAACATGGGCCAACTCCAGCAAAATCCATAGTGTTACATACATACATCAGTCATGTATAAGAAGGAAAACTGAGTGGGGACAACGTCAAATAACTGGATCATTGAATGCCTTGCCAAGGCTTCAATTCTCTATGACATAGCCTATCCATAAGTAAGCATGAGAAGCTGGAGGTCTGACATTGACATCACTTCTATTTGCATAGCTGATACAGAGGGCTATCCCTTGCCAGCATGATTATGTTTAGTTTGGCCTCTGACACGTCTGCTTTATGTTAGATGTTCGGAAGCAGCCAGATCCCATAAGAGCATAAGAGCCCACTGGATCAAGCTGATGTCCCATCTAGTCTGTTCCCACACTGACCAAAGACATGCCCCAATGAGAAACTAGCAAGCAAGAGAAAACAAGCAAGACCTGAACACAACAACATCCCCTCCTGCAGTTGCCAGTAACTGGTAGGCTGAAGAATCACTGCTCTGACCATGGAGGTGGAACATAGACACTGTGGTTAGTAGCCATTGATAGCCCTCTCCTCTTCCATGAATTTGTCCAATCCTCTTTTAAAGTCATCTAGGTTGGTGGGCATCACTTCCTCCTGTGGGAGTGAGCTCCATAGTTCAACAACATGCTGTGTGAAGAAAGACTTTCTTTCTCCCAAACTTCCCCTTGCCATCCCACCAGACATTAGGCTTTAAAGTCTTCGCAATAGAGGGCAATCTCCAACCTGGCAGCAGTAAAGAGCATAGCTAACTAGCCCCAACTCATTCCTGTTTTAAATGGAATTCTCCAACACCGCTTCTCAGAATGTGGCTTCCGAGTATGGGAAGGGATTCTTAGAATCATAGAATCATAGAGTTGGAAGGGACCCCGAGGTAGGAATCTACAAGGCAGGAATCTCAACTAAAGCATCCATGACAGATGGCCATCCAACCTCTGCTTGAAACCTCCAAGATAGAGTCCACCACCTCTTGTGGGAGAACTTTCCCCTGTTGAACAGCAATTGCTGTTAGAACGTTCTTCCTGATGTTTAGCTGATGTTTCTTGTAACTTGAAGCCATTGGTTCAGGTCCTCCCCTCCAGAGCAGGAGAAAACAAGTTTGCTCCATCTTCCATGTGACAGCCCTTGAAATATTTGAAGGTGGCTATCATAACTCCTCTCAGTTTCTTCTTTTCCAGGCTAAACATACCCAGCTCCCTCAACTGTTCCTCATAAGGCATGGTTTCCAGACTTTCCTGCTAACATTGAAAATCTCAGTTCCTCCAGAATCTGCGGTAATGAGTGCTTACCTTCTTTAAACATGCCAGGAAAGCTTTTGAGGATCTTCCTGTCCCACCCTGAATAAGCTGACACAGAAAAGTGACAGGATCCAGAGATTATCTTTAGTGGACCAGGATATTTTGGGGCCCACTGAGCATAGGATCCCTTGGCACATCACAGACGCCAACGCACCAAGGTTGACAAGCAATGGCTGTCCCCTGAGGATCTGCTCTGGGCTGAGGAAACAGGATGCAATTAACACAGCCATGGGCAGCATTACAAAAATGAAGGGCATGAATGCAAGGATAATGAGTGGAAATCCTCTTAGACTCCAGTTGCAAAGCTTTGCCTGCCCTCAGAAATGTGCCATCAAAGAGATAGCTGGCAAGACAGGGCCCTCAGAAAGCTAATCAGGAGGAAAAGGAAAGCTCCAGAGAGACATGATACGTGCTCCACAGGGAATTTCTTGGCTGATTTTGGGAGAGTGTCAGCCTTGCATGGAGAAGGTCCCAAGGTTCGATCCCCAGTGGAATCTCCAGGTAGGGCTGTGACAGGCCTATGTCTAGAATACTGGAGGGCTGCTGCCAGTCAGCATAGATAATAATGAGCTGGATAGACCATTGGTCTGACTTGAGATAAGGCAGCTTCCAAGAGTTCTCTTGAAAGAGGGATCAGCTGGTAAACCACTCTGGGAACAGTAGCTCTCTGAGGGGAACAGAGGTCTCCTTGCAACTATCGGCACCCTGAAAAAACCACAGTTCCCAGGTTCTTTGTGAGAAGTCATGCTTGCTTAAAGTGGTATGATACTGCTTTGAACATATAGTGCAGACAGGGTCTCAGGATGTAGAATTAAGCAGCTGACAAGATAATCAATATGCTCCTGAGGAATACTGAGGACCAAAGGAAGGGTTGTGTGTGTGTGTGTGTGTGTGTGTGTGTGTGTGTGTGTGTGTAAATGCATGTGCAAGAGAAGGGAGCAAAGGAAAGGGGGTAGGCCACCACCCCACTTTTCCTAAATAGCATTTGTGGAGCCAACATAATTCTGTAGATATAAGAGCATAAAATATGCCCTGCTGGATCAGACCAAAAGCCCATCTATTCTAGCATCCTGTTTTCTCAATGTCCAACTGGATGTCCATTATTGGAGGCTCTTGCAAGCAGGATCTGAGCACAACAGAAACTTTCCCCACTTGAAAATCCCAGTGGAGGAAGAACATAAGAAGAGCCTGGGTGCCCGGATCATAACAGCTGGATCCGGCCAAAGGATGCCCATCTCATCCAGTCTCCTCAATAGGAAGTTCACAAGCAGGAGCTGATATGGGTACTTTCCGTCTAAGATCATCCCCAAACTAGAAATTTACAAAGCCCTCTTGATCAATTTCTCAAACTTGCTGAAATCCTTTTAACTGCTGCCAAAAAAAAGATCAGTCGTACCTGATCTGGGTACATTAAAATTGATGGTGAGGGGGCATTGGCTCTTGAGATTTTTTTTAGAGAGAGCCTCCAAATCCAGAGCCCCATGGAACAGAGGAAACAGTCTTATACCTAGGACTCAGCTACACAGGTCAATTTATAACATTAAAAATGCATTATAAAAATGTGACACCAGATGGTGCTGTAGAGCAGAATCCAAAGTCAATGGCAGATTGCCTTGGGAGCATTCCCCCCCCCCCAGTGTGTTTTTATATCTGTATAGATCCAGCCCTAGTCAGGCTACTGAGTTACATCTAGCTCAATATCATCTACTCAATCCCTGAATCCAGGGATTCAGAGAGAAGTCTCTCCCAGACCCACTTGCAGATGCCACTGGGGAAATGAACCACTGAGTGTGTACAATTTATTCAGTCATGGGTTAAAAAGAACAACCAGACTACCCCTGGGTCCATTTTCCACCTGTGACTCTCACCTGTATGGTCCCTGGATGCTGATCATTCCAAGCTGTTCTGACTGGTCAATCAACTGGCACTGGAACTTCTTGTCCTGCAGGACTGTCATGATATGGGACCAGTTGTGCTGTGCTACTGCTCCCCCAATTGCAAGGTAGTAGCCATCCCCTAGGAAGGAGGACAGGTAATATTAAATAGGCCTTGTGCTGCTTATATACTACAGAGTATGGTATTAATTATCAAAGCCCTGAACAGCTTAGGTCCAAGGAACCTCAGGGATCACCTGAGTCCTTCTATCCCAGCTCCATCACTGAGATCATCTGCAAGAGTGCCATTTGTCGTACCCCTGAGTTGGTGAAGCTTGTTTGACAAGAACAAGAAACTGATCCTTGATTGTCATTCCTGTGAAATGCTCTGCCAATAAAGATTGAGCAGGTGCCTTCTGTGCCAACTTTTAAATGCCTGTTGAAAACTTTCCTATTCCACCAGACCCATGCAAGCAATTAAGAGTGCATCCTTCCACAATAGTCAGCTGATGCTTGCTTTTAACTGTTTATGGTTTTATTGCTGTAAACCACTTTAATGTTTTTAAAATGATATAGCGGTATGCAAATACTTTTACAAGTAAATGCGTTCGGCAGCATCTGGGTTCTGATTTGTGGGGTGAGGTCTCCATCTGTCAGAAAGAGAATATGGACTTACCTGAATCCAGAGAGGGGTTTCCATTTTGGCTGTGAGTCCTGGAAGACATGCACCCTGCCTTGCAGGCTTTTCCCCACCTGGCCTGGGAAGGTGGGGCCCCAAATAACTCCAGCTACAAAAGCTGAGGCTGCCGAACAGATTTTTGGGTTGGAGCATTGTTTAGCATTGTTTAGGGTTTGGTGAGGCAGGGGGCTGTTCTTATTTATATTATTATTTTGGTATCTTTAAATTTAGATCTTACTATGATTTAGGTGGAAATTGTTCAACCTGGTGTACTTTTAGATGTGCTTTATTGCTTACGACTATTTTGTGTCACATTCATTGTTCTACCCACTCTTGCTTCTCATCCCACCCACCACAGGTATGTGGCCCCAGAAGCATGGAGGGTGGGCATGTTGTCATCTTGGATGCTTTCTCAGTGGGCTTCCTGAAAGCAGCCATCTCTCTGGCACTGGGACCAGGATGCTGAATTTGTCATGCCTCAAGAGCAGGCAGCTGGTGCCCAGTGGAGCTGGTGGGGTGGAATGCAGTGAGCCCACCAGGGAGCCTTAACCAATGGCAAGGAAAGCCAGCTTAATTCTAGAAGACCCTGATTGTCTCTGTGGCCAACCAGGTGGCCCTAAAGCAGGACCCAAGCACAAGAGCACTCTCCCCTACCCACTAGTATTCAGAAGCATTGCTGCCTCCAACAATGGAAGCAGAACTTAAGAGCCAAAGGTCAACCAAAAGCCTATCTTGCCCAGCATCCTCTTCTTACAGTGGCCAACTAGATGTGCCATTGCAAAGCCCACAAGCAGGACCCGAGCACAGCAGCACTCTCCTTACTTGTGATTCCCAGCAATTCAGAGGCATACTGCCTCAGACAGCAGAGGAAGGACATAGACATAGTGGCTAGTGTCCATCAATAGCCCTCTATGTAAGTTGGTGACCATCACTGTCTCCTGCAGGAGGGAGTTCCACCGTTTAACTATGCACTGCATAATGAAGTCATTTTTTATTTGTCCTGAACCTTCCAACATTCAGCTTCATTGGATGTCCACAATTTCTGGTGTTCTGATAGAGAAACATTTATCTATCTGCTTTCTCAATGCCATGTATTATTTTATTTCCACCAGGTAGCATTTTCTTTAGTTTGTCCCCATCCTCCTCCTTGCTGAGTTCTACCAGGGCAACACAGGAGGATATGCACACACCAGACAGGTAAAGCACATTTCCCCCAAAAGAATAATGGGAACTGTAGTTTAAGCGTGCTGTGAGTTATAGCTCTGTTGGGTAAACTACTGTTGCCATGTGGGGAGGACTGAGGCTTTGAGTGTTCTGTAAATGTATGATGTGTATACAGTCTGAGACTAAGAGGGAGAAAGAATATGAACGCCAGGTCCACCCTCAAAACGGAGGGCAGGGAGGTGGGAGTGGCTGAGAGCAGGCTGGGTCCTGTTAGCCCCAGTGAGTCAGCCTCCACCAGGCTTCATCTAGCTGAGCTCCTTTTTACATCTGGACTCTCCTTCCTTGAATGTTTTTCAGCAGCAATTGGATGACCATCTGTCAGGGATTGTTTAGCTATGATTCCTGCATTGCAGCAGGGGGTTGGACTAGATTACTCTTTGAGCCCCTTCCAACTCTCCAATTCTGTGATGTAAGGTCAAGTAGGAAACGCTCCCTCCAGCTACCCATTTTAGCTTGCCAGTAATTGTGCAAATCCACTCACTGGCTGATTTATTTTTAATTTGTCCTTTATTATTCCATATAAGGGCTGTAGGAGCGATCACGGGTGCACCTACCCGCCAGCCCAGAGACAGTAGATGCAGCAAGGGTTGACAGAAACTCAATAAGCACCTTTCAGTTTGCAAAAAGGCCTCAAAGGAGGAGTGTTTAATTAGGTTATGCTGGCTGCTGGATGTAGACTGGGGGTGGGGTGGGGGGAGACATGGCCAGCCTGGTGTCTAGTCATAGGTAATGAAATCACCATTCACACCAGCCACCCACCATCCAAAAAAATTAAGGAGGCTGTCATGTCAAGGTCCAGGACAGAAAAGGACGTGACTGGCATTCTCATTCCTGCTGTGCTGAGAATGACTTCATTTGGGTCTGGTGTGGGGGAGAGCAGTCCTGCGAGGTAGGTGAGGAGGAAAGAAGTAAGAGAGGAGGGTGACTCCATCAAGCCCCCTCCTGTGAGGATTTCCAAGTGTCATCAAGACTCAAAAAGTGGGACTGGAGCTGCCCGTTCCCTCCTGGCCTGGCTGTTGGCACCAGTTCTATGCTCCTGGATCTGATCTGGTGGAGTGGGAGGAGGGTATTGTGCTTCAGTGGGTGGAAGACTGCTGTTTATCAATGGCAAGACAGCCAGAACCACCACTGACATCAGCTGCAACTTTTAAGAATGGTAACCTTAAGAACTTGGCCTGGTGCTTGCTTTCCCCTCTTCCCTCCTGCTCCTTTTTCCTCATGTGTCATGTCTCTTTATAGCTTGTGAGCCCAAGAGGTCAGGGAACCATCTTAAAACTGATTTCTGCAAGTCCTCCTGAAAACCCTTTTTTTGCACTAAGCAGTAGAATTCTCACCCACCAGAAGCAGTGATGGCAATCAACTTGGATGGATTTGGAAAAAGGAAACTAGACTAATTCATGGAGGAAAGGGCTTTCAATGGCTACTAGCCATGAAGACTATGTTTCCCCTCAGCTGTCAGAAGACAGATTCAACAGACAGGCTCTTATGTCCCCTGGATTACTGGGATCCGCCCACCTCCAGACCCCACCAAATGTTTCAAGAGTTGCCCACCCAGCTCCTGTCCACACCAAGGATTCCAATCTAACTGCAGCTCTACTCAAACAAAGTGCTAAGAAAACCCAGCATCTAATTGGTTTAAAATGATCAAGGATCAGTGTTGTTGCCGTTGCCGTTTTACCTTCAAAGGCAGGTGCCAGCGCAGAGTCCTGTGTACCAGGGTCTATTGCACTAACGGTCAGATCGCTTTCGACTCCCCCACGCATATTCAGCATGCAGGTATAAACTGTTGCTCCTGAAACAGAAGCCCCATATCTTTTTTTATCCCCAGATCATTCCATAAAAGCAGCATTTGGAAGCAGGAATGTATGCATATGCAAAGTCATTTAAAACACAAAAGGAATCCAGAGAGAGAAGCCCTGATAACACTTTACTGGGCAAAGCAAATGAAAACAGGGTATTAATGTGAGAAGAAAGATATGTAGAGGTTGGCCTTGTACATAGCATATATTTAGACATTCAATCAAACGCACAGAGGGGGGAAAACTCCCTCAGAACTACAAAGCCAGCCAGAGCATGTGCTTAACTCAGTAATGGCCATGCCACTCTTCCTGGTTGCTAAGCAACACTTCCACTTGTCCCCCTCTTGGCTAGCTAACTAACAAAATTAACCCTTTGGCTACAAAGTGAAGGATCCTTGCCTTTGCTCTTCCATTAGGGGAGAGGAGGTGTAGGGAAAACTACTCCATTAGGATTTATCTGAATTGTTCAATAACTAAACAGTCTCCTTTTAGCTGAGGTAACAATTAGCTGAAACAAGACACAAATGGATTTGAATGATAAGAAAGGCAATTCCAACCCATCATTAGGAAATGCTTTGTGACAGTAGCAGCTGTTCTATAATAGAACAAACTCCTTCAGAAGGTGGTGGACTCACCTTCATTGGAGGTACAGACTGTATTTAAAGAGAAGCTGTCGGGGATTCTTTAACTGTGATTTATATAATGCAGGGAGTTGGGCTAGATGCCCAACTGTACAATTCTATGATTCTAGGACTTTAAAAATGGGGTGAAAGGCAGATGTAATATGGGGAAAAATGAGTAAAAGTTTGTATGCAGCTCCCTTAAACACACACACACACACACACACACACACACACACACACATATTTCTTTCCTGGTGGCGTTGATTTCCAATAGGACTGTGCGCCGAATTCAGTCAAAGCCTGAATTCCGAACTGAATAGATTGTGATCTCCTGTAGTTAGTTGCTAAGAGGCATACTTCCTCTGAGAGAGGAGGGGGGACACAGCCATCCCAGCCACTGCAGTTGCCACTGGTAGGCTTGTGCTCCCATGAATTCGTATACTCCCCTCTTAAAGCCATCACAAGCAGAGCCAAATCAACACAGGCTGCAGCTCTCAAAGAGATGCCTGCGTCCTTTGGGGTATTTAAACCTCCTCCCGGGCACAGAGCCCTTTGTTTGAAAGCAACCTCCCCAGCTTGATTGGCAGAAGCCTTGGCTGAACGTATCATTAACTGGGAGGGGATTATGTGCCTGATGCAAGAGAAGGCATTGATGACATTGGCAGCGCCAGCAGAACACCGCTGGAAATAAGCGGGTGGGATGGTGGTGGTGGGGTACCTGGAGGCTTGGAAACGTCAGCCGTAAACAGCCAGTCAGCTGCCCTCTTGGCCTCTGGGCCGACGAGGTAGAATTTCCCAAAGTAAGACATGTCGAACACCGCCAGGGCATTTCGGCAGGTTAAGCATTCGTTCCTGATCTAAAACCGGGGAGGGAAAGAAAACAGAGCCATGGGGTGATGGGGGCACATGGCAGGCAGGCTTGGTCACGTTGAAAGGAAGAATCAAGGGGCATGTAAGAAGTCGCTCAAGGTAACGAGAGAGTGCGAAAGAAAAGGGACCTGTGATTCATGCTTTTTATATCTTAAAAAGAAAAACAACAGATATTTCTTGGATTTTCTTTTCTTCAAAAGTCACACCCACCACGACAATGGCTCTTTTCCAGTGCTTGGCATCCCACCTGGCATCCGTAACTCATTTCTGCGTGCTGTGACATCTCATCAGACTACCTATTAGACATCTTTCTTCCCAAAGAACTCAGACCTGAATCACGTTTGTTTCTATGTTTCAACAGCTAAAGGTTCCCTCCCCCCCCCCCAGAGATGCTGTGCTGGGTGTCTAGAACACAGGAAGCTGTTATACAAAGAGCCAGCTGTGAAACCCCCTCCCATAAAGGATGCTGCTGTAGCAAGGAAGTTTTAAAAAGCCTCAATTGGCACCAATGGAGGCTTTTAAAAAGCTCCAGTTGGCTCCAGTGGAGGCTTTTTTAAAAGCCTGATTGTGGTGCAGTCCTGAGGGATGCCAGCAAGCCTGAGTTCCTCTGCCAGAATATCCCAGGTTCAAATCACTGCATCTCCAGGTGGAGATGGGAATGTCCCTTTCCTGAAGACTCCCCCCTCCCATTAGAAGCCCCTCTTGGCAACAGGACCGCTGCATCCTCCTCCAAGGGCATTCCACTCACAACATTGTGGTGAGGTGGGAAATCAAATGTGTATTCATCCGACAGCAAGCGGTTGTATTCATAGTCTTCATGTGGGGTTTGGTCATAAGCACCATAATAATCATATTCCAAAACCTGTAACAACAACAACAACAACAACAACAATTTATTATTTGTACCCTGCCCAGCTGGCTGGGTTTCCCCAGCCACTCTGGGCGGCTTCCAATAGAGATTAAAAATACATTTAAACACCAGTCATCAAAAACTTCCCTAAACAGGGCTGCCTTCAGAAGCCAAAATTAGCCAAACCCATCCCTCTGGGAATTCTGCCCCTGGTGGGTTGAATGCCAAGGATCGGGGTTTTCCAATCCTTGGAAAGCCCAAAATGGCCAAGATTGGGGGGGGGGCACCCATACATTTAAAGTCAGAGGGAGGTCCAAGACAAGACTGGGGTGAGGAGGACATTATGCGGATCATCCTTCTCACATTAATGGGGAGACAGGCTGGTGCAAATCTGCAAGCTCCTGGGGCAAAGAGCAGCACAGGAAAACAGGCAAAAGAGACTTTAGGGTACCTCATAATGGTAGTGCTAAAGGAACAAAGGTCACATGCAGAGAAATGATGGTCCACAATGCTCCTCCTTGGTATTACATCCCAAAATTTTGTACTTACTGGTGCCTCACTCTTTGGATGGAACCAGCCTGGCCTCTCCCAACCATGTCTCTCTTGAAATACACAACCTTGTTGCAGAAGTTCCTGCGAGGGTCACAAAAATTTGAGTGTGGAGGGAGGAGATGGAGGGAAGAAGAGTGTTAAAAAAAACCTGAACCCCAACATTCCATTGAACTAGGAGCCATGAAATTAGCCTGTGATCACTCTCATGCTATTGCCTCCTCTTTGCTGTTCCTGGAGATAATGTTGTTCTAGGCTCCATGCCCCCATAGCGTTAGGGTCTACCTGGGGCCAAACTGACAATGCCCGCTTCCCCCACAGTTGTTGGATGGCTTTTCTCCCCCTGAGCTTTGGGTCTGACCTCATAGAGGGGATCCTTCCTCATATTGCGCCCAGCCAGAGGTTCGTCATGTGGGAAGACGACAGAGTAGTTTTTTGCATATGATTCATGGCTCCTTTCCCGGATCCAGCGGTTGTTGTTTGTAAGGGAGTGGTGAAACCTCCTAAAGAGAGGTGAATATTTCAGAGACAGAGACAGACCCAAGTGTTATCTTCAGATGAGGACCAAATGGTGAAATAAAGAGATGAGTGTGCTGTCACCACCCTCATTTCCCCCCCAATACCAATTATATTCGGTGGATTGGTTTCCAATCTGGACATGGGATAAATAAGCAAACACCAGCAATTTCTGCTCCCAGAAACCCTACTGTGAATACTCCCAGCTCATTTTTAAATGCTCATTTTGGGGGTTTCAAACTGGGGGTTTTCATGGAAAATGGGGACAGAGGGGGCAAATATAGCACACCCATCTCATCTCTGTCTAACCTGTTTACTTCTCCATTTGGGCAATACCCGAAGAAATTTATTAGTGGTGTGTACATTCAAAATGGAGGAATTTGTTATTTTTTGTTGTTGCTTTTATGGCCCACCTTCTTTGCTCCAAGGAGCTCAAGGTAGCATGCATAGTTCTCCCCCCCCTCCCATTTCATCCTCACAACAATGCTGTGAAGTAGGTTAGGCTGACAGTGAGTGACTGGCCAGTAGTCATGCCCAATGGTCTTCATGGCTGAGTGGGGATTTGAATCTTGGTCTTTCCCAAGTCCTAGTCTGGCACTCTGAGCAGATGTTGCAGCATCCATGACAAATTAGAGGCATGAGTTGGCGGTCTTGCTGATTTCTTTCAGAACCCAGAAAGATCTCCATCCACAATGGTGTTGTACTTCCAGGAAGGCAGATGGAGATGGTGGTAGTGTGGAAGGGATCGGTTTCAGTGTCCTGGTTGAAAGGTTCCAAGCAGCACAGAAGAGGGAGGCAAATCTAGATATCAGCAAACCATTAGTTGTACAATCAGGGCCATCCCTACCATTAGGCAGGGTGAGAGAAAATGCCTCTGGTGGCAAATGGAGGCAGCCAATAAGATTCAGCTAGTAATAAGAGCATATGAAGCTGCCTTACATGGAGTCAGACCACTGGGTGCATCTAGTTCAATACTGTCTTAGGCTGACTGACAGTGACTCTCCAGGGTTTCAGGCATGGAGTTTCCCCCCAGACCAACTCAGAGATGCCATTGGTTGGAATTGAAGCTGGGGCCTTCTGCATGCAGAGCAGGCTCACTAATCACTGAGCTACAGCCCTTCCCCAGCCTTGCCTTGCATCTGGGCCCCCAAGGAGTGCTATCCAGTCTTTTGCCTCAGGCACCAATACATACTTATAATTTATAAACCCTGCAGAATTTGCAGAGTTCCGCAGATTAACAAGGCCATAAGTTCAGGAACAGGATTCTGAGCTCCCCTTGAGGAGGTTAATGATGACAGGCATGCTTATCCCCACACCACTTTTGGTGCTAAGATGCTCTTCCATTGCAGAATTCTAGAGTACATTGCAACAAAGGAGGCGGTTGGCAGGTTTTGACACAGAGGTGCTTCTCTGTCTGCTGTTTGAGAACATGCCATTTCCTCTGCTTCGGAACAGAACACCATTAAAATAAATTATGTTTTGAGTTACGCTGACACCACTCTCTTCCTCTGGAGATAGGAGGGTACGAGGCACTTGCTTGCTCTACGTATGAAGGCAGAGACAGACATTACAGGCTGCAGCATTGTGGTAGAGTCAGGTCTTCCAATTTCCAGCTCTTGAACTCACTGTCTGCCTGGCTACCAGCTTCACTTATATACATTGTTCCAATGCTGCCCTCCCCACCACTTAGTCATAGTTCAGTGGAAGAGCAGTTGTTTTGCATGCAGAAGGTCCCAGGTTCAGTCCTTGATAGCATCTCCAGGTAGGGCAAAGAAAGACTTCTTGTCTAGAACCCTGAAGAGTGACTGGCAGTCAGTGCAGACAACAATGAGATGGAGGGATAATAAGAACCTAAGAAGACCCTGTTGGATGAGGCCAGTGGTTCATCTAATCCAGCCTCCTGTTCTCACAGTGGTCAACCAGATGCCTATTATGGGAAACCTGCAAGCAGGACCCAAGCCAAGAGCCCTCTCCCCTCCTGTGGTTTCCAGCAACTGGGATTCAGAAGCAATGTGAGGCAGAGCATAGCCTTCATGGCTAGTAGCCATCAGTAGTACTCCTCTCCAACTGTCTGACTCAGTATAAAGCAGCTTTCTTTAAGACCACAAGCTTAGCATGAGTCAACAGTGTGATGCATCAGCAAAAGAAGCCAATGTAATTCTAGGCTACATCAGCAGAAGTATAGTGTCCAGGTCAAGGGACACATTACTTAGTTTCATTCTATTCTAATAGTTCCAATCTATTCTGGCTTGGTCAGACCACACCTGGAGTCCTGTGTCTAGTTCTGGGCACCACAATTTAAGAAGGATGTTGACAAGCTGGAACCAAGATGATAAAGGGTGTGGAAACCAAGCCTTATGAGGAACGGTTGAGGGAGTTGGCTATGTTTAGCATGGAGAAGAAGAGAGTGAGTAGAGATATAGATTCAGGTAGATAGCCATGTTGGTCTGATGTAGTTGAAATAAATTAAAAAATTGTCCAGTAGCACCTTAGAGACCAACTAAGTTTGTTCTGGGTATAAGCTTTCGTGTGCAAAAGTATCTGAAGAAGTGTGCATGGGGTCACGAAGAGTCGGACACAACTAAACGACTAAGCAACAACAAGGTGCTACTGGAAAAATGTTTAATTTATTTTGAGTAGAGATATGATAGCCATCTTCAAATATCTGAAGGACTTTTCCATGGAAGATGGAGCAAGCTTGTTTTCTGCTGCTCCATACAGCAGAATCAAGACCAATGGATTCAAATGGCAGGAAAGGAGATTCCAACAAAACCTCCGGAAGAACTTCCTGATGGTAAGAGCTGTTTGGCCGTGGAACCATTCAGCCCTGAAAACTAGGCTGTTTGGAGTATGCTTTTTTAAAGGGTAAGAGCATGCAGAAAGTCAGATGTTCAATCCTGGAATCCCCCAGGTATATGCCCCCAGGTTATACCCCTGACTGAAATTTTATTTTAGATCTGTTTTACCACGGATTTATTAATTGCCTCCTAAGCAAACATAATTAGAAATTGTTAAAAACACCAAGAACCAGAAAATACATTTGAAACAGGACTAAAACCCTAACAAGTAGCCACTCAAAGTAAAGACCCATCTATCCAGCTGGCAAAACCTGTCGGAACAAAAATATCTTCAGTTGTTTCCAGAAAGTGTGATTGCCCCTGCTTCCATAGGGGCATCCACACTAAAAGCCCAGCTCGTCCAAATTACTGGGGAGCTGCTGCCAGTCAGTGCCGACAATACCAAGCTAGATTTGATGCGGGTGGGTGAGAAGAGAACTACGTATTCTACTCTGGGCTCTGCAGAGCTAGCTTCTCCAACCTGTTGCCCTCCAGAACTACAGTTCCCTGAGATCTTTTGATGAAGGGTGGTATATAAATCTAATAAATAAAAATAATCAGGATCAGCCAGCTGTAGTCCAAAACCTCTGGAGGGCAACGGGGTATGGAAGGCTGCCTGAGCAAATATAATTACTGCATAGTTATAATTTCAACTTGCATCCGACTCCCAGTGATCACACAGAAGCAGAATAGAGGCAATGAGATCAAACTGACAAAGAAATTAATGATGACTATTAAGAGCCATCAATTCCCCGCCATTCAAAAGACAGAAACATCTGTGGAGCAGGCCTGCGTTTGTGAAGGAACCCACGGGCTGCTGGCAATCCACACTGCTTTGCAATGCAGGGTAGACAATCCTATACAGCAACCCCGCTTTCAGGCTCCTACAATGTGGTGTAAAGGTTAGAGCATGAACTATGGCCTGGGAGACCAGGGTTCGAATACCTACTCAGCCATGAAGCCATGACCTTGGACCAGTCACTGTCTCTTAGCCTAACCTACCTCACAGGGTTGTTGTGAGGATTAAATGTGGAGGAGGAGAACCATGCACATCACCTTAAGCTCCTTGGAAGAAAAAGGTAGTATATAAATGTAACAAATAAAAATAAATAAAATATTGCCCTAAAATGCATAATTCTTGGTAAAACTTAACAGTGAGTAAAGTACAAAAATAATATATAAAATTGAAAGACAAATGTAAAGCGTTGTATTCAACCAAGTTCTACCCACAGGAAACTCCATCAGAGCTACTTTGGTCATGTCCACCCACTTCAGTGGGTCTACTCTAACTAACAATGGATACAATGACCAAAAAGCATTAAGTTACCTAAATGCAACACAACAGACCTCAACACACACCCCAGCATTAAAGATAGATTTTTACAAAATGGAGGCCAAGGTTTTATAAAACATCTGTCACTCCAGATGTTGCTGAACCACAACTCTCACCAGCCCACAGCAAGCATGACCAATGGATGATGGGAGTTGTAGTTCAGCAGCAGCTGGCGGGCCAAAGCTTCCCCCCTGCTGGCCAACGTGAACAGAAAAGGTTCCATGTTGCACTGGAAAGACTACAACGCTGGCAGCAAAAGAGTCTCATTGGGAAGACTGTGTCATAACCTAGGAAAAAACCACTGGACCATCTAGCTCAGTTTTGTCCACACTGACTGGCAGTGACTGGCCAACTCTATGAATCAGAGAGTTGTAGAGTTGGAAGGGACCCCAAGAGTCACCTAGTCTCGTGCAACCCCCCTGCAATGCAGACGGAGAATATTCCCACCCCTACCAGGGTGGAAACCAGAACTTTCTACATGCAGATAGGACACTCAATGCCTGGCTGCTGGCCTATTTTCATACACTATTCTATGAAAGCTGCCTTATTCTGAGAAAGACCATTAGTCTACCCAGCTCAATATTGCCTGCACTGATTTGAAGTGGTTCTCTGGCATTTCAAGGCAGGAGCTGTTCCTGGAGACTGAACCTGGGACCTTTGCACACAAAGCACACTCTACCACTGAGCTATGGTTCTTAGTCCTTACCCTAGAGAAAGAAAGATTCCAGTCTTCATAGCCCTGGGTAAAGGGCTCAGAAGAACAAGGATGCAAGAAGCTTCCTTATCCTGAATCATACCATTGCTCCCCCTAGCTCAGGACTCTATATGCTGGCTGGGGGTTTCTCTGCCATTTTCTGCCTCCTCACTGGAACCCCCCTGCCACTGCCAGGACACAGGCAGCATTTATCATCAACTCCATCCAGCACTTTGTGCTCCCTTCACACTGAAGCTGGCAGCCTCAGCAACCTTTTTAAACAGGGTTTCAGACAAGGATCCCCCTCAACCTCACTGGGGAATTGAACCTGGGACCTTCTGTATTCAAGGCAGATTTTCTACGGGGCCAGAGCAGGAAGGTGCTCACCTAATGTCATAACCATACATGTCCTTTTCAGGATACCCATGGATGATCCAGTGGGCCAGCTCCTTCCCACAGCCACCTCCGAGCATCATTCCTGGAGGGAGCAAAGAGCAAAATTGTGGAAAGACTACAAGCTCAGTTCTGGTACAGAAAGCAAATTCCTGAGCTGAGATGCGACTCAGGAGGGCAGGATCTGATGGCTTTACTCTCCTCAAATTACTCCTGGATTCCTGAGGGCAACAGAAAGTGTCGAATAATATGGGTTGTATCCAAAGCAAGCTCTATATTCAGAGGGACCCCCCCCCTGCAGTTAATAGTCATGACTCAGTTAGGTTCATTCATTTCAAAAGGTTTGCTCTAAGTAGAACTAAGTTGGGCAAGCCAGGCCACACCAGCCTACCAATTATAGGGGATAGCTCTCTGCTTCTGTGTTGGAGGCCCAAACTGTGATGACTCTGGGGTCAGAGTCCTCAAGAGATGCAGCCAAGGATTCAGAACTGAAGAGGGAACTGCCCTCAGTGCCTACCAGAGTTGTACATAGCGAATCAGAGGCATTTGTGCAAGATGAGCACACAGTGCTAGTGCCTCTCCAGGTGGAGCAGAACATCTGGGGATGACTGCTGCTGAAACACCATTGGTGGTCTGCTGGCCTCTCCAGCCTAAGCCCTGCAAGCAGCTGTCCAGAGTGCTGCTGAAGACAGCGCTGCAGCTCCTACTGAAGGCTCAGTCTGAAGATGACGGCTGCTGAAGCAACATCCTGTGGATCTCTCCAGCCTAAACCATGCCTAGAACTATCCAGGGGCCCAGCCTCTGCACTGCTCAGGCTCTGGGAAGGGTTGCCTTATGAGCCACAGACTTTCCAGCTCTCTCCTGCCACTTTCAGGTCCCCAGTGCCATGTGTGCACATAGTGGTGTGCAAGTAGATCTCATGCTAGTGAGGAGATGCCTGTATATAAATTTAATAAATAGCAGTAGTAGTAATAATAATAATTGTAGATCATACTTATGTAGAAGAGAAAGTTTGTCTCTTACCAGCGCTGTTGAAACCACAGCCCAGAAAGAAGCCTCGGACCTCTGGTGCTTCCCCCATGAGAGGCTTGTGGTCAGCAGTGAATGACTCTAAATCACAGGGGGAAATAATGAAACACAGACCTCTGAACTACCAGTTTCTGGAAACCACAGGAGCAACAAGAGCTGTTGTGCTTAGGCCCTGCTTTATGGCTTCTCACGGGCTTCTTGGCCTCTGTGAGAACAGGATGCTGGACTAGGTGGGCCCACTGCTGTGATTCAGCAGCCTGTTCTTCATCTTTAACAAAATAATTGCAATCCTCACAGAAGACAGGTTAAAAATATTAAAGTATAGACAAGAAGTGGGGGTGGGGGGCAGATACAGCAAGAACGCATTCAAGGGTTTTGGTGTAACCAAAATTTTAACACGCCTCCTATACCAAAAGCAGGCTACTATGAAACTGCTTGATATTTCTGAAGCAGGACGTGCTGTTCCCACCCATCATCAGCTGGTAGACAGGGCAGTGCACTTCAGTGAAGGAACTTCAGGAGCTCACTTGACATCTGGTATGGGGCAGGTGGGTGTGACTTAGGAGAAACGGCCTGTCAGGCCAAATGGGGAAACATTAGAAAGAACACCCTGATGGTAACAGTGGAATGGACTCCTTTGAAAGGTGCTTGACTGTCTCCTTCATTGGAGGCTTGTAAGCAAAGGGTGGGTGGCCACCTGTCAGGGATTCTTGAGCTGTGGTGCAGGGAGTTGGACTGAGTGGTGCTTGGCGTCCCTCCCAACCCTACAATTCCAAGATTCTATGAAAGGCTTTGGGGCCAAATATTCCCACTGACCTGAGGTTCACCAGTGTCCTAGGTTGGCCCTGAAATAATACGACTGGCAACCGGGTCAGCACTCATTTCAACAAGGTTTAAGAAGAACCCGGGGAAGAGAAGTCATTGGCTTTTTGCCCTCTGCCAGCAAAATTGCCATTGGCCTTCCCTGTTCTTAGTCATCCTTTCATGCACTCCAATTATTTCCAAAATTGTGGAAGGTGAATCAGAGCACTGAAGAAGAAGCATCCTCCTTAAGAACAGTTCTCTCAAAACTCCCCTAATTGAGCTGAAAATACTTAAGGGGCTATTCCTGGCTTCAAAATGATTACTTTATATACATATATATATATATTTAAAAAAACAGTCATCTTTCTCTCACTTCCAACCCACACATTCCAATAAATTACCATCGCGTATTCTCCCTGTAGCTGATATTTATTTATTTATTATCATCAGGGGAAAGAGAGGTATTTTATATATTAGTAAAAAGCTGAACCGATTTCTGCTGTCAAAGTTTCATAAATGTCAACAAGGTATGGGGTAGTAGGTAGAGAGAAAGAAAGGGATAAATATTTCAAATTAAATAAAGGGCCCTGATATGCCGTTCCCCTGTTTTGGTGTTCAGATTGTGGAGTTGGGGGTATAAGAGTCAGTCAAAGGGGAATTTCTACACATTCTTTTGCACATGTTTCTTTTGGGGGGGTGTTATGTGACAGCAACCACACCATGGAACTCCCTGCTTGTTGACCTTCAATGTACTCTTTTCGGCACCTGCTAAAAACATATTTTGCTTAGGCAAGCCTACCCAGATATATAAAATGTTGGCATGTGGTTTAATCTGTTTGTAGCTCATTGCTGATTTAAAAAATTTTCACCGTTTCATAGGGATGTTTTTAACTGCTTTCATCAATCTACTCCTTGTGTAAACTGCTTTGATGTTTGATTTTTAACAAACAAGTCATACATGAATTTTATGAAATTAAATATGTATCATAACAGTGCCCTGAAACACTGCGGTTCAATCCCCGAAGGGTTCAGCCAAGTTCCCTTTCTCTTCCCACCATCTATTTAATGTACCCAAATATAATCATCATCATTGTCATCATCAATCATAATTTATATACCACCCTTCATCAAAAGAGTCAGTGTGGCGCAGTGGTTAGAGTGTTGGACTAGGACCAGTCAGAGACCACGGGTTCAAATCCCCCACTCGGCCATGAGGCTCACTAGCTATGACCTTGGGAGCCAGTTCCTGCCTCTCAGCCTGACCTACCTCACAGGGCCATTGTGGGGATTAAATGAGGACGAGAAACATATGAACCACCTTGAGCTCCTTGGGAAGCAAATGGTGGGATATAATGAATAAAGAAGGTCCCAGGGTGGTTTAAAAAGCATCCTCTAGACCAGTGTTTCCCAACCAGTGTGCCTCCAGATGTTTTGGGACTACAATTCCCATCATCCCTGACCACTGGTATTGCTAGCGAGGGATGATGGGAGTTGTAGTCCCAAAACATCTGGAGGCACACTGGTTGGGAAACACTGCTCTAGACCAGTGATGGCTAACCTTGACACCCCAGATGTTTTGGAACTACAACTCCCATCATCCCTAGCTAACAGGACCAGTGGTCAGGGATGATGGGAGTTGTAGTCCCAAAACATCTGGAGTGTCAAGGTTAGCCATCACTGCTCTAGACATTGCTGGACTATAACCCTCATGATCCCTTACCATTGGTCATGCTGGCTGCTGGGACTGCTGGAAGTTGGGAGTCCAGCAACATCTGAAGAGCACAATACTGGCTACCACTGACACAAGGGTATCAGGGTTATGTCTCCATATTGCTATCCAGGTCAACAGTCTATCACTCTCTCTGGCTTGTGGCATGTTTCTTGAGAGAGATCATGGGTATTGTTAATGCCCAGCTGGTTATATGTTTTGCAATTGTTTCTTCTCCCCAGGGCACCCCTGCTATAGATGCTATGAAGCTAGTGATTGCTGTTCTGATCAGTTACCTGTCACAATCAGCACTGTTTCCATTCCCCTGCAGCTCAGTAACTGCCAAATGCTGCATTATCTGTCTCTCTGTCTGCAATTTAATACTAGTTACGCAGCTTACATAGGTATTTACATACCCTACACAACCATTTATGTAAATTTCAGTGGAAATCAAATGTCAAAACAATTTTTTAAATTGAAATTTATACCTTGTTTGCAGACTAAGGAAAGAAAGATCAGCAGCAGCAACAACAACAACATTTTTCATGCACCACATAGTTAAACTATAGAACTCACTCCCACAGGAGCAATGGTGGCCACCAACTTGGATGGCTGTAAGAGCAAGCTTTTTAAATTTGCTAGGAATCTTACACCTACCACTACCGTACAATTATGGCCATATTCACAGCATACATGTAAAGCACTACAGTACTACTTTAAATGTTTGTGGCTTCCCCAGAAGAATTCTGGGAACTGCCATTCATTAAGGGTGCTTGGGCAGCCCCAACTCCCCTCACAGAGCAATAGTTCCCAGAGTTTCCTGTGAAGAGGGGTTGTTAAGTCATTCTGAGAATTTTAGCTCTCTGAAGTTAACAGGAGTCTCCTAGCAACTCTAAGCACCCTTAACAAACTACAGAACTCTTGATTGCTTAATGCCATATTACAGTGCGTTAGACGGATATTGTTGGTGTGATAGAAGTCTTCATTCTCCCCATTAGACTGTAAACCCTTTGGTTCAAGATCCTGTTTGGTTTATGCAAATTGATAGCAAACTGTATATAAATAAGAATTCCAGGCAAATGCCGCCTGACCAATGTAGCCTGGCAATTATCTCCACTTTCTCTAGCTAATTTGGCTGCCAAGAAAACAGAACTCTGGTGCCACCTTTAGGACTAGCAATCACGGCATTCTTCTACTCTGACAACCTCCTTCCCCCCTTTGTCACCACCTTCTGAGTTTTGAAATCAGCTTTTTCTTTTACCTAACTCCTAGCCCAGGACAACAGTCATTTAAACCCTTCCAGTCCTGTTCCCTAGTTAAAGCTAGGAAGCTTTAACTTCTTTTCTCACTCCCTGGGCCAGCCTCTCCACGAGACTGAGGGAGGAAGATGCCCCAGGTGGAAAAGTGGCAGGGAGGGATGTCATAAAATTCCAACAAAAATGGAAACTGGAGCATAAATTGCTTATTCATCCCATGTCTGGAACAGAAATCAATCCAGCAAATGGGATTGGTATTAGCTGCTGCTGCTGCTTTCAACCAGCCAAAGAGATGGTGCAATGGTTAGAGTGTTAGATTATAACCTGGGAGACCTAGGTTTGAATCCCCACTTAGTCATGAAGCTCACTCTCTCAGCCTAACCTACCCTCACAGGATTGTTGTGAGGATGAAATATGGGGGGAGGCAATGTAAACTACCCTGAGCTCCTTGAAGGAAAAGGAGGCATATAAATGTACGGTAATAAATAAAACTTCAACAAATAAAATGCACTTTCCCCCTTCCCCTCATTTGTATAGTGTTTCCTTTGCGCTGAAATGGAGGGGTTATAATAAAATAATGACACCAGAGTAGACATAAGTTATTATGAAAGTTACATCATTTTGCCCGCAGTAGACAGCAACATAAATAATGCTGGTTTTGTTAGAAGGTAAAACTGCAGTGGAGTGCAAATAGGTCTGCAGGCAATGAATACCATGCAGAATGGAACGAAGTGTCTCATCTTAAGTCCCTAGTGGGGAGATGGCAGAGCTGGGCATATGTGCTTCATGCAGCCTGTCCTGTACCTCCTAAATTAGTCTCAGCTGCAGCAGAGGATGCTAAGATAAGATTCAACTGCCAGCGTGGGCAGCTTTTGTATATGGGATTTCAATGAATGTCAGCTTGCCTTTTGCCTCTGAAAGGCCATGGCTCACTGGTAGAGCATCTGCTTTGCATGTAGAAGGTCCTAGGTTCAACCCTCGGCAGTATTTCCAGGTGGGGCTGGGATAGCCTGGCCAGGTACCACAGAGAGACCGGATGCCAGTCAGTGTTGACAATACTGAGCAAAGCAGACTAATGGTTTGACTCAGTAACCTCTCTGCATTCCTATTTAATCCAGCCCTTTATTCAGAAACCACAAGGACTAGAATCCTGCTTGCAAGAAGGTCTCAGCTTCAATCCTTGCCATCTCCTGGTAGGGCTGGGAGAAATTCCCTTCCTGAAACCCTGGAAAGACACTGCCAGTCAGTGTCAACAATATTGAGCTAGGTGGACCAATGGGTCTGACCTGGATATACCATTGATTAAAATGAGATGAGGGTTGAGCAATGAAGGTATTTTGCTTCTATCCAAAACTAGCAGTCAACTCCTAACCAACTCCTAACCACAGTTAATGAGAATAAAGTGCTGTTAGATTCAAGGGTCATTTTCTCAGGTAAATGGGGTTAGGATCGCAGACTGTCTCTAAAACCTGTGCCATGCTTTTATGGGCCTGGAATATCCTTACCTGGGCCACAGACTGTGGATTTGATTCCGGTTTTCTCCAGCACTGGAACTCGGTTGATGGCGCCTTCAATGTGCTGTGTAAACACATCCCAATCCAGATCGAAGAGGCCAAAAGCAAACTTGTCCAGCACCTGAAAGAGCCAGCATGCTCATTTCCAAATGTTCTGCCCTCTCAATAAGTTTTCAAAGATGGAGATGCAGTATTGGACAGCTGTGATTGCCAGTCCAATACTGTCCTGCTTTGGTCAAGACAGAAGCCCATGCCCTTCATTTCAGGAAGGAGAGAGCTAATGAGGTCTACTAGCCAAGATTGCTATGCTCTGCCTCCATGGACAGAGGCAAAAATGCTTCTGAATACCTGTTGCTGGAAACCACTGGAGGGGAAGAGGGCTTGTTCGAACAGGATGCTGGACTAGGTGGGCCACTGGCCTGATACAGAAGGCTCTTCTTATGTTCTTATTCATACCAAGCCTGACCTGTCCACACTGCCTGCCCATCACAGGTGACAGTGCTGCAATCCCTTTCTTCACCTCAAGGAGGGGCTCCAATATCTGTGCAAGAGTTCACACACAGCTTTCTTAAGCAGGGACTGGTTCACACGCCAGGAGGTTCTTTGTGCAAGCCCTGGAATTTTAACGACACCTCTTCAAGGTAGACCAAGGTGGTGCCTTCAAAATCCTCCAGAAACATCTCTGATTTCAAAGTCGTCTGGGTTTTTAAAATGTAGTGTTTTAAGCACCTTGTTCAACACACACACACACCTCTTCCCAGCCTCGTGCAGTGCTGTGCTTTTTTAAATTCCTTATGAACACCACTCACCTCCTCCCAGAAGATGGGATTTGACTCATATCCGCCCACAGAAAGGGCATCGCCTTGGAGACGCAGATACACGGAGGTGTCATGATCTCGAACATTTGGCATGTTCTAAAAATAACCAAAGAGGAAAAACTAACAAATCAGGGGGAAGACACAGCATGTTCACATATATATATACACACACAGTGTTTGCTTGCTTGTTTGTTTTTAACTGTGTGCCTTAGTCACCTGGTGCCCAATCTTTTTTATTATTATTTTCCTGGGTGCTTTACAATCATTTTAAGGCCTACTGTGATTTTAAGAGCTCTGTTAGCAGAATGTATGGGGTTTTCTTTCCTGCTCCTGGATTTATTTATTTATTTATTTATAGATTGTTTATAAATGACAATATACATTATGTCGATGTACAGCAAAATCGCAACTTTGTAAAATTATAAAATCATAAAATACAGACCAAACGGCCATCAATGAATTAAATTAATTTCCTAAAATCACTTGGGGGGGATGCTTTCAACGGGTGATGAAATATCAGAATCATAGGTGCTGTCCGATTTCAACAGATGCACTGCATGTATAGTTTTGTAGTGAGGATGCTTGGCTATGGAAAGAACAGGATACTAGACTCAGTGGGCTTGCATTGTCATCCTGCCAGGCTTTCCATATGCTCTGTCCCCTGACTGATCTCTCCCCTTTGACACCCCAGAGTCTCTCTCCAGAAGCTCTTGATTCATTGGGATGTTTTAGGGTAGATGTAGACCCCATGGTAAAGCTGGAGCAACTGAGCAGACTTGCCTGGTGCTCTGTGTGACCTCCCATCCGGACTTCCAGAGTGCATTGTATGTGGGGCTGCCCTTGAAGGCAATCTGGAGTGTACAGCTAATGCAGAACGAGGCTGCCAGGCAGATATGTGGGGCAGCCTGATGAGACCATGTGCCCCCCGCAAATGCTGGAATCACTAGTTTAGATAGTCTTATTGCTTTGAACTGTTTTTGCAAAAACATTTTTATAATGATATAGTTACTGATGCGTTTGCTGCCCTGGGCTCCTTTGGGAGGAAAGGCAAGATACAAAATTAGTGGTAGTAATTGGTGGTAGTGATAGTGGTAGCAACCAAAGTAATAGACACTCATCTGATTAGGCTCACCAAGCATCTCCTGGAGGGGCTAGAGTAAAGTGAGGAACATAGGATCTTACATCGGATAAAGCGATTTGGTGAAGAAGAAAAGGACACACACACACACACACACACACACACACACACACACACAAGTCCCTAAAGGATCTGCGATGTCTTCCACAGCAATCACTGATGGAAAGCACTAGCCTCTCCTGGGCTGCAGTAGAGGGTCTTAGAAGGACATCTAGTGGCAACCTGAGGAATAAACCTTCTTGAGACTGCCTACAAATTACAGGCAAGCACCCATCACAAAATTCAGTGCGGACCCTGATTTGGGACTTTGTAAAATAGCCCAACTTCATAGAAGGTGCTTCATTGGCTCACCAGTTCAGCTTGTGGTCTGTCTGAGCCTGTTTCGTTTCCCCACTATTCATTATTGGAGGAAGGTGTATTGTGGGGGGTGGGTAAAGGTAAAGGAACCCCTGACCATTAGGTCCAGTCGTGCCCGACTCTGGGGTTGCGGTGCTCATCTCACTTTATTGGCCGAGGGAGCCGGCGTACAACTTCCAGGCCATGTGGCCAGCATGACAAAGCCGCTTCTGGCGAACCAGAGCAGTGCACGGAAACGCCGTTTACCTTTCCGCAGGAGTGGTACCTATTTATCTACTTGCACTTTGACGTGCTTTCGAACTGCTAGGTTGGAAGGAGCAGGGACCGAGCAACAGGAGCTCACCCCATCGCAGGGATTCGAATCGCCGACCTTCTGATCGGCAAGCCCTAGGCTGCAGCTATTCTTCTTATCACAGGACAAAATTTGCAAGCTTGGTGTAGCCCCATCAAATTGCAGATTACACACACACACACACACACACACACAACATTTCTTTTCAGCAGAACTGGATGAAATTTGCAGGCAAGATTGTCCCTTCCAGAGGCACAGATCCCACCAAATTTCAGAAGAATTGATGCAGTGGTTTTCTTGCAGGGGTAGCCGTTACTGTTTCAGGTTGGGTTAAAACAAAAAATCACCTAATCTCCCCTAGCATTTTGCTAGTCAGTAATCCACAATAATGTCTAATAATTTCAGTGGTTCTACTCTGCATATGACTGGTTGGATAAAACCCAATATTTATATCACACTCTTCAGTCAATAAAAACCATGAGCAATCTTCAACGAAGGGAAATGCTGTGGTACACACAAGAGCTTCTCTGCTAAGGAAATTAGAAAGCACTGGGTTAAAAACTAGTATCTGCAATCCACTAACCTGGATCCCTTCTATCCTCTCTGTGACGACATATGCATGGTGCATCGCCACAAGCGGCACATTGACACCGGCCATCTTCCCCAAGGATTGGGCCCACACACCTGTTGGGAGAAGGAAGATCTACCATTGGATGACCACAGCAATCAGGGGTGCCTTTGGGGTGGGAGGGACTCGCTGATTCACTGGGCTCACATCAGCTTCTGGTTTGCTTGACAAAGGCCATAGCTCTTTGCATGAAGAAGACTCCGTTAGTACTGGAAAAGTCCATCTGAAACCCTGAAGAGCAGCTACCAGGCAGCGTAGAGCTAGAAGGACTAGTGGTCTGACTCAGGATAAGGCAGCACACTGGCAGAGCATCTGCTTTGCATGCAGAAGGTCCCAGATTCAGTCCCTAATGGCATCTCCAGGTAGGGCTGGGAGAGATCCGCTGTCTGAAACCCTGGAGAGCTGCTGCCAGTCAACGTAAGCAATGCTAATTGAGATGGACCAAAATAGAAGGTACCTCAATGGATCATGGTTCTAGAATCTGAGGGGAGGGGACACTTTTCTTACCCATGCAGTTCACCACGCAGGGCGTCTGGATGGTTCCATGGTCTGTCACTACAGCTGCTACCCGTCGGGCTCCCAGATCATCCTCCTTTAATTCAATGCCTATCACAGGGCAATTCTCAATCACCTAGACAAAGTAAAGTGACAAAGAAGGTGCATGTGTTTTTTTCCTGCACTTAAACCCCACCCTTCTTCAAGGAGGCATACACAGTTCTCCCCCTCTCCATTTTATCCTCACAACAACCCTGTGAGTTAGATTAGGGTAAGAGACAATTACTGGCCGAAGGTCACCCAGTGAGCTTTATGGCCCTTGTGACTCACCAGAGCTCCTCGGGCGGTGGCTGCCCGGGCGAGGGTCATACAGGTCCCAGCAGGATCCATCGTGCCATCCTTGGGGACGTAGAGTGTGCCATAGAGGTCATCCACGTTCATCAAGGGATACAAGTCTTTTGTTTCCCCAGGCGATAGGACATACGATTCAATACCGTAAACTTTACCTAGCTAGAAAGCATAACAAGAAGATGGGTGTCTCACAAAACAACATCCAAGAGACTGACTAGTGGATCAAGCAGAGATCTATCTAGTTCTGTCCTCACAGCAGCCAACTAAATCCCCCAATGGGAAACCTGCAAGCAGGACCTGAAATGGGACAGAATTAGCTCCTCAGGCCCTCCCTATTATCCTCAACACAGGAGAGGAACCAGCTAGGACATTTTCTACTTACAGACATGAGCCTTTTGTATTCGTCCAATCTTTGCTTGTTAGAGGCAATGAAGAGGCCACCATTTTGAATCCATCCCGTGTGGAGGCCTGTCTCCTGCTCTAGGTCCTGGCTAACAACGGTACGAGTATGAGCCAATAGTTCAACCTCCACATCACTGGGGCGCAATTGCCACAGCAGGCCTAAGCGAGACAGGAAGGGAAGGAGGTAAACTATTATTCAATATCGATGCAAGAAGGCGTCAGTTTCCATTGTGACCCAGGTTCAGCACACGAAGCACTGTTTCCATTCCATGATGGTTCGGTTTGCAAATACTGATTTAAAAATCCCCTTTGTTATGGAGGGAGAGATTCCCTCCCTGAAACCCTAGGGAGCTGCTACCAAGGCATATGGGTCAGTTGTCTTACTCAGTAAAGGGCATTCCCCAGACACTGGGTTTCCCCAGACACTGTGAGCAGCTTCCAGTGGATATAAAAACATAATAAAACATCAGACATTGAAAACTTCCCTTTCCAGGGAGGTTTTTGCCTTCAGATGCCTTCTAAAAGTCAGATAGTTGTTTACTTCCTTGACATCTGATGGGAAGGCGTTCCACAGGGCAGGTGCCACTACCGAGAAGGCCCTCTGTCTGGTTCCCTGTAACCTCACTTCTCACAGTGAGGGAACCACCAGAAGGCCCTCAGAGCTGGACCTCAGTGTCCAGGATGAATGACAGAGATGGAAACGCTCCTTCAGGTCATATCAGAAAAATAACAAATCATCCTCATCCTCATCTCTGGCACAGCCAGCAGACAAAGCCTCCACAGGCCTCTCCAGCAATCTAATTGCATTTCTTTTCCCTTTCCCTTTACCTGCTGTGTGCCAGGTGGTCCCTGAGGTCAAGCGGTCCCTCTCCAGTAAGACAACGTTAGTCACCCCCATCTTGGCAAGATGATAGGTGGTCTGGCACCCTAAGCTGCCTCCGCCCACCACCACCACATCAGCAGATGCTGGGACTGGCTTGGTGGGCCCTTGGCCCTTAGGGGCCTCTTCCTTCAATGTCTTCTGGTAAGGGACGCTCTTTTCGGTCTGGTGGCCTTTCGTCCTGCTGCTAAAGAGTCGTATGTGTTGCCAGGGACATGGAGGTTGGAAGGAAGAGGCCATTCGAAATGCCTGCTTCAAGGTGGCCATTGCGATCTGGAGAAGAAAGAAAAGGCGTTGATGCAACTCGCCAATCTATGGAGTCAAAATCCTTCTCTTTAACAAATGGGTGCTTATCATTCCCAAGTCAATGTGTTTAGCCTCAGGTCAGCAGAAGCGAACACTGTTTTATTCCTGTAGTGATGAGGCTGTTAGAAGCAGTTGTAAAGGAAAGGTGATGGAGAGGAGGAAGAAGAAGAGAAACTTCAACTTGGGTGCTTTTCCACTTACAACATTCTCATGGTCATTTAAAGGGTTGGGGTGCTGTAAAATCATACAGTCCAGTGTCTAAAATTACCCAGCTGCACCTCTGTTTCTCTCTGAGGAATCCCAGCAATCTTAAGAAAAAACCTGAATCCCCCAGAACACAGTCTCAAAAACACTGCTCCATATTAAATGAACTATAAATAAGGCAACTAAACTCATATTCATGTTTTAACTTGTATTGTACTAGACACCTCTTAATTAAGTGTCTTCGTTTGGCCAAGCCCAGGGGCAATTCAATTTTGGATAGCAAGGTTATGGGGAGGGGTGTGTGGAAGGGTGGTTCTAGTCGCTGGAGGCTCGGGACTTTGGGTGTGTCTTTCCTTCATCTGAACTTCAAGCCAGAGAGTCTGCAGGAAGCAGAGGAGGTTCTGTCTCTGCACAGAACCAGGGAGAGGGAAGAGATGCCTGGACTGCTCCACAGCAGAAGCAGAATTCAAAGTTTCCCTGCTTGAAACCCTGGAGAACTGCTGCCAGACATTGTTGGCAATACTGAGCAATGTGGACACCAATGGTTTGGACTCTGCAGAAAGCAGCTTCCAGTGTTTTGATAAGAGTTCTGCTATGCTTCCCTTTTCAATAATAATCCATTTGCCTTTATCCTGCCTCTCATTTTGAAATTCTATTATTACTACTGGGTTATATCCAATGTTTGTACTACCTTTAATTGAAATTAATGGCATGACTCACTTAGGCCCATGAATTTTAATGGGTCTGCTTCATGCAAGACAATCCATTATTATTTCATTTATATCCCACCTTTGTTGCCAAGAGCCAGCGGTTAGGAGCTTTGGACTTGCATATGAGAGTTGGCCTGGTTTTATTTCACTGCTCCTAATTCCAAGCTCCAGTGTGCATGCCCCCACCCCCTCCAGGCTCCTCCACTATTCCATCAGAGGGAGCTTCTTGGAATCCTGCACAGTCAACGAAATCCTCTGTCAAGCAGGCTTGGATCTCTGCTTTTGCAGTAGGGATCTGAGACTCTCATTTGCAACACACCACCTCCCTTTCCAATAGATGAAACCATGTTTGAAAAATAGAAATTTTCCAACACAGCTCTCTGGTATGAATATAAACACCACAGCTTGAAAGAGACAGGATAGAGCAAGGCAAATGCTTAAAATACACATTCCCATGCAATGCAGGAATTTCAGCTATAATATCCATGACAGAAGGCCATCCAACCTCTGCTTAAAAACCTCCAAGGAAGGAGAGTCGACCACCTCCCGAGGGAGTTCATTCCACTGCCTAACAGCTCTTACTGTCAGAAAGTTCTTTCTGAAATTGTTGGTACAGATTCTACCATCCAGAGCAGTAGAAAACTAACTTGTTCTATCTTCCATGCAGCAGCCCTTTGGATATTTGAAGATGGCTATCATATCTCCTCCTCTTTTCCAGGCTAAACACCCCCAGCTCCCTCAACCATTCCTAATAATAATAATAATAATAATAATAATAATAATTCTTTTATTTGTACCCCGCCCATCTGGCCGGGTCTCCCCAGCCACTCTGGGCGGCCTCCAACAAATATAAAAATACATTAAGGCTTGGTTGCCAAAAATCATAAGGCTTGGTTGCCAGACCCTCAATCATATTTGTCGCCCTCCTCTGCACACCTTCCAGCTACTCAATATCCTTCTTAAACTGTGATGCCCAGAAGTGGACACAGTACTCCAGGTGTGGTCTGACCAAGGCAGAATAGAGCAGTACTATGACTTCCTTTGGGAACGCGGGTGGCGCTGTGGTCTAAACCACTGAACCTAGGGCTTGCTGATCGGAAGGTCGGCGGTTCGAATCCCCGCGACGGGTTGAGCTCCCGTTGTTCGGTCCCAGCTCCTGCCAACCTAGCAGTTCGAAAGCACATCAAAGTGCAAGTAGGTACCACTCCAGCGGGAAGGTAAACAGCATTTCCATGCGCTGCTCTGGTTTCACCAGAAGTGGCTTAGTCATGCTGGTCACATGACCCAGAAAAACTGTCTCATTGGCTCCCTTGGCCAGTAAAGCGAGATGAGCACCGCAACCCCAGAGTCGTCCATGACTGGACTTAATGGTCAGGGGTCCCTTTACCTTTACCTTTATGACTTCCCTTGAGTAGGACACTAGACTTCTGTTGATGCAGCCTAGAATGTATTAGCTTTTCTTGCTGCTGCATCTCACTGTTGACTCATGTTCAGCTTGTGGTCTACTAAGATCCCAAGATCCTTTTCATGTGTACTACTCACAAGCCAGTGTCCCCCATCTTATATTAGTGCAGCTGGCTATTCCTGCCTAAGTGCAGAACCATACCTTAGTCTGGTAATTCATTTTGTTAGTTTGGACTCAGTTCTCCAATCTGTTAGGGTCATCTTGAATTCCAATTCTGTCTTCTGCTGCATTTTTAGCTACCCCTCTCAGTTTGGTGTCATCTGCAAATTTAATGAGCATCCTCTCAATTCCTTTGTCCAAGTCATTTATAAAGATGTTGAACAACAATGGGTCCAGGACAGAACTCTGTGGTATGCCACTTGCTACTTTTTTCCAGGAAGATGACAAACCATTACTGAGCACTCTTTGAGTTAGGTCCGTCAATCAGCTACAAATCCACCTATCAGGTACCTCATCCAGACCACATATTAGCTGCTCTGCAAGAATATAATGGGGGACTTTGTCAAAAGCATTACTAAAATCAAGATACACTACATCCACAGCATTTCCCTGATCCACCAAGCTTGTAACTATAAAAAGGGGGTGTGGAGCCAAGAGCTTGCAGACCAATCTTTCTTGGTGTCAGTGTCAAGCTCACCGGTCTGTAGTTACCGGGGTCTTCTTTTTCCCCCCTTTTTGAATATGGGAATAACATTTGCCCACCTCCAGTCTGCAGCTCATTAGGCACTGGAGATCTGAATTCATTTAAAATAGCTAAGAGTTCCCTGACTACCGCTTTTCTTATATTGGGCTGCAGCTGCCTCCTAGCATTGTTTATTCTGTTATCACCAGGTTGGGCACTGCTTTCCTTTGGGGTGACAACAGAGGCAAAGTAGGTGTTAAGCAGTTCCACCTTCTCTCTGTCACCCAAGAGCACTTCTTTGTTTTATCCATGCAGAGGACCTACCACTTGCTTGTTCCACCTCTTGCTTCAAACATAGCCCAAAAAACCTTTTTTTTTATTATTCAACAATGTGTGATTCCACCACCAGTGCACTCATCAACTTTCTCTTATCATACCTTCTGAAAGGTACACTTTCAGAAAAAGGCAACCACAATGATCAAGATCAAGAACAACTCCCATATGAGGAAGGTTGCAGAGTTTAGGGCTTTTTAATTTAGAGAAAAGGCAAGTACGAAGAGATTTGATAGATGTATATAAAATTATGCACAGCATGGAGAAAGTGGATGCAGTTATGGTTTTTTTCCATCTCTCCTAACACTAGATACTCGTGGACATCCAATGAAGCTGGATCTGGAAGATTCAGGACAGACAAAATAAAGGACTTCTTCGTGCAACAAAGAGTTATGGAACTTGCCTGCAGGAGGCAGTGATGGCCACCAACTTGGACGGCTTTAAAAGAGGATTAGCTCCATTCATGCAGAATAAGGCTATCACGCTTTACACAGTTGATGCATGGAACACATAACATCCACTTCATGCACAGCTCATATGCATGCCAAACACCACCCTCAAATGCAACAGAAAGGACAGTCAGCTCCATCCTGTTTACCTCTGAAGTCAGGTTGCTGCCGGACTCTTCTCTCTGGCTGCTAGAAATGCCGGGATGGGCTGTCAACCACGCTGCTATTACACACAAAAATTAAGCAAGAGTTGAAAGAGGACACCAGAGCAGAAGTGAAGGCAGCAGCTGCTGCTGCTATTGGCCAGGAGCTGCTAGTCCCAGAGTCCAGTCAGTGCATTTCTGGGAATGTGGAGTGACATGTACACAGCTCATGTGCATGGGCATAGCCAAGGGGGAGCAGGCAGGGGCAGCTGACCACCCCAACCAATAAAAATTGATAAAAATGCATTAGGTTCTCCCCCCTCCTAACAAAAGGCCTGCCCCCTAACAAAAATCCTGGCTTTGCCCATGCTCATGTGGACATATCCTACCTCAGAAGAAGAAGAAGCTACATCTGTGCATCTGTGCTCATTTGGGCAGCAAGCTTTGGCAGAGTCTGGCTTGAAATAGAATCACATAATTGCATGCTCCAATGGGCAAGCGCAGATGTTTTTGGCACAATTAACAAAATCAGGGCATGCCTTGCATTGAACTTTGCACAGTCCTAACTTGTGGGATTTGTTGATAGAAAATCTGTTGTCACTGGCAGCACGGGGGGGGGGGGATTCATGGGAGCACAGCAGGGCAAAGTATATTTGTAAACTAACAGCATGTGTTAATAACCAGCAATGTAGGTAGCAATTGTGGGGGGAAGCAAATTCCTTGGTTAGGCGGGTATTCCCCCCCCCATGCCACACATGTCTGTTCTATGGTTGCCATACATCTGGGATTTCCCAGACATATACAGAATACTGCAGTCGGCAGCAGTGTCTGGGCTGGAATCAGTTTTTTAAAAAAATAAAATAAACAATTTAATAACTAATGCTGGACGTATGGCAGTGCTGTTTTTTTGGCCCCAACAGCTTTGCCCCCTCCGCCCCCCCAAAAAAGCTCAACAACTTTTTTTGTTTGATGGTTGTTTAAAGAAACATCAGACAATATCATGCTGGAGGAGAGGGGGCAACTGAATGGATCTCCCCCCAAAAAGAAAATACATTGGGAAGATATTTGGGGCAGAAGTAGATTTCACAGGAACAGAGACTCATAAATGGCAGTTAATTCAAGTCTGCAAAGTGAATATTTATGCGTTTCCAAAGCTTTATACATATATAGCACTGGTCAGGTTTTCTAGATATTATATTTTATATCACACCTTTTCCTCCACGGAGCTCAAAGCGGCGAACATGGTTCTCCCCCTCTCCATGCTACCTTCACAACAACCCTGTGGTGAAGGGCTAGGTTGAGAGAGACAGCGACTGGCCCAATGCCACCCAGTGAAATTCATGTTGCTGAGTTCGATATTTGACCACCTGGTCTCTGCCAACGGTCTACTCTAACCACAGCTACATCAGCCTTCCAATGTACATAGCCACTTTTACAGAGCTCTCTGCCCCACTGAGCTTACAATCAATTTGTTTCAGAACTGGAAGGAGACAACCGAAGGAGGAGGAGAAGGAAAGGCAACCAGCAGCAGAAGGGGGGGCGGGGGAGAAAGAGATAGTGTGTGTGTAAGAAAGTGAGTGTGCAAGAGAGAGAGAAAGTGCGTGTGGCAGTGCATGAGAATGTGTGCGTAAGTGTCCGTGTGTGTGAGAGAGGATTATACCTTTGCTTCTTTCTTAGCTCTTTCAACAGCACCACACTTCTCTCCAGCGCCAGCAAACGAGGCTACTTTACAGCTATTCCTTGTAAGAACAATCAAATGTGGGCAGTGTCGGCTAGCTGGGCTCTTATTGGACAAGAGACTGGAGAGGGAGGAGTTTGCCACAGTGCAGTTGAGGAAGGAGGGGCTGGCTGTGTTGAAACTGGGTTAAAGAGCCAGACCTACCATAGAAGGGAAAGAGGGGCGGCTCAGGGATCACCTTCCGAGCTCTACCTTTGCACATTGCGATATTCTGTCGGTTGTAGGCTGTGCATTTTCTGAGCTCTGCAAAAAATCCTGCGCACCAATTAAGGAGGAGACTTTTCCTTTCAATAACGTTTCCTTTATTCTATTTGTAAAAAGTATTTCTATTCCACCCCCTTACAAAACATTAAGGAGCTGTCCAGCAAGGTAGAAAATCTTTTAAAGCAGTGCGAAGCAAGTCTTGAAAACGACAGGCTACACAGAAAATCTTTTTAAACAACTGCCTATGCCCGTCAATGTAAGCGAAAGGTCTTCAAGAGGCACCTGGAAGGGAAAAGTTAGAGGCTGCCAGCCGCCTCTCTGCAGGAAGAGTGTTCCATGCAGCGTGGGAACAGCAACACCAAACACAGGGCTCCCATGGAAGGTGGGATTGGGCCCCTCTTAACAGGGCGGATGACTAACTTGTAAACCGCTTAGAGGTTTTACTACAATCAAGTGGTAAACGTTCTTGAATAAACACATAAATGAAATAATTACCTCCAAGCAGAGCTTTGTGGCACAATAAAGGGCTTATCAGTCTTGCAAGCAAAGGGAAAGTTCAAAGTTTCAGATTTTATTTATTTATAAGAATAATTATATTCTGCCATTCATAAAAGAAATCAAAGCTGCTTAAAATAACAGCACCATTCCGGATACAATAAAAATGAATGTAAAATATATCATCTCAGTTGTATGCATAAGCTTTCTGGAATAGAAAGGTTTTCAGCAGAGTTTGAAAAGTTAAAACAGAAGGTGCCTGCTGAATTGGGCATGTGAGCCTGCCAATGTTTTCCAAAAGGAGCTGAATTTAGGGCCTTCTCAGTGCTTGCCCCCAGACTTTGGAACTCCCTTCCTCTGGAAGCCATACTGGCTTCTCCCTTGTTGTCCTTTGACTGGCAGGTGAGGATTTTCTTGTTCAAACAAGAACAATAATTGACTACTTTAATGAAAGAACTGGTGCTGTGCTGTTTTTATTGTAATTTCCTATATGTTTATAATAGTCTGTATAAAAAACTAGTGTGCACATGCGGGGCAGTGGAGAGGAAAAAACAAAATTAAGAACAGAAGCAGAAATATTTTGTTATGGGGTAAAGGAAAGCAAGAAACACACAGCACAGGACATACATACAGACACAGTCCTTTCCTGCAACATTCTCCCTCCCCCCATAAAGCTAGGTGAGGAGGAAGGGGGTTGTCTGGGGGGGGGTAAAAAAACAAGAAGGGGAGGGATGTTGGAGTGGAAGGAGAAAGAAACACAGACGGCATTCACCACTTTCAGGGTTATTTTTACATCTTTCCATATAGGACTGGAGGGGTCTAAAAATGGAGGAAGGTGCTGGTGGGATTTTTTGGTGAGGGGGGGCGTTACAAAAGGGCAGAAAAAAGCTACAGGAGGGGACACACATACACTTCCAAGCGTGCACATCATCCGGCTATTTTGCTGTTTTCTTGCATTTCTCAATCCCTGTGTAAAACCACTGAGATGTTAGGGAGGAGTATTACTGGTGGGGATTTTTTGTTTGTTTGGTGTGTTTGTGTGGGGGGGAAATTTTATAAAGATAAACAGTAGCAGCTAGCAGGCACCATTCAAAAACCTCAGATGCTACTCGGAAGAGGACCCGGGAGATGCGAGGAATAGAGAGAAAAGCAGCTGCTTCTGCATATATGTTTTCATTTTATCTTTAAAGCGGGGCAGCGGGGTTTTTTTGTTTTTGTTTTTAAGAGAGAGAGGAGAGAGAGAGAGATGCAGGAAGATATGGACCGCAAGTAAATTAAGGGAAGAAAGGAGGGGAGGAAAGCTGCAGCTCCCCTAAACATTCCTCAAGTTTCCCCAAGGAGCTGCAGCTCACCGGTTGAAAACCAATGGTTTATTATGCTATGGTCTTATAGAATCACAGAATCATAGAGTTGGAAGAGACCACAAGGGCCATCCAGTCCAACCCCCTGCCAAGCAGGAAACACCATCAAAGCATTCCTGACAGGTGGCTGTCAAGCCTCTGCTTAAAGACCTCCAAAGAAGGAGACTCCACCACACTCCTTGGCAGCAAATTCCATTGTCGAACAGCTCTTACTGTCAAGAAATTCTTCCTAATGTTTAGGTGGAATCTTCTTTCTTGTAGTTTGGATCCATTGCTCCGTGTCCGCTTCTCTGTAGCCTTCAGGTATTAACTAGAGCTAAGTGTCATGGACTGACTGGATGAAGAGGAGCGGTGGGAGGCACCAGCTGGGGAAGCCCCAAGGGAAATCCCAGAGAAGGAAGGCTCAGAGCCCGGGGACTGGTGGTGGGACACTGAGGAGACGTCAGAGGGGGGAGATTGAGAGAGAGTGCTGGATACTGAAGGGACAACAGAGTTCAGAGAGCAGAAGGAACCTGTGACAGGGAGAAGTTCAGACTCTGAGGCTGAGGCAGAAGGAAAGGAGTGTCAAGAGGACTGCTGAAGAATCCAGAGAATCTCCCTCCTGCTAGGACAAGCTCCTCTCCCCGATGATCTCCAAGAATGCACAGGATAACGAGGAGGGCAGAACAGGGACCAGAGGTGCTCAGGCACTGTTTGAGACTTCTTGGGAAACATCTGGGAGAGCAGTCGTCTTAGGAGGGGTAGAAGGCAGGCACCTGCCTTCAGCCCTGGCAACTGCTCTATACGGGAAGACTGGGAAGTGTTGCTGAGTTACATATTTGTTCTTTGCATAAAGAGTTAACTTCACTGACAATGGAGATCTGTTTCCTTTATTGCTGACCTGCATCTGACTCCAGCCCTGATACGAAGCATGCTGGTTATATGAGGCTGATATTTATCCCACAAATTTTAAGGGGGAGGGGGAGGTTAGGTTGGTAACAGAGCCCCTGTGTTGCATGCAGAAGGACCTGGGCAATTCCAGGTGGGGGTGGGAGAGACCCCTGCCTGAAAGTCTGTAGAGCTACTGCCAGTCAGTGTAGATAATATTGAGCTAGATGGACCCAATGCTCTGACTCTGTAGAAGGCAGCTTCTTAGGTGGCTGCTTCCCTGGCAGCAAGACCTCTTAAACTCTATGATCAAGTGAGCAACCTAAGAAGTACCTGGCAGGGGTAGCCTCCACACTGTTGCCTGTTCTCTCCACTTTCACAAGGGGCCTGGCCTGAAAGGGAGAATTTCACACACACACACACACACACACACACACACACACTCACTCACTCACTCACTCCGTCTCAGTGTGTACTCAGAAGTGACCTATCTAGATAAGGATATGGTTATTTCTTGCATGTTTCATAACTCTGTGGCTCCTATATGATCTGCCCAATCACCAGCATGAGCAAGCAGCTACCAAAGGGTGATTGGTTGAAGGGTGATTGGATAGCAGAGCAGGTAGAAGAGATACCCACCCTCCCTGCTTTAACTCATGCAGGATTCTTGGCAGTAGCTGACAGAGGGAGGGAGAGAGAGAGAGAGAGAGAGAGAGAGAGAGAGAGAGTTCTGAGAACCAGATGGAGATATCTGGAGGGCCACTTTTGCCCCTGACCCTGAGGTTTAGTTTGGTGTGCTTTTCATTAGAGAAAAACACCAAAAGGGGCAAGCACTGTGGTGAAAACCAGCATTCATATCAGAAGAGAAATTGTTTCATAGATTACATATCTGTTTGGAGTGTAAGACTGGGGAAATCAATAGTTCAGACACCTGACACGAGTTGGTTGAGGGTCTCTCTTTGCTGAAGTTGCAGCACTGAAGTGACCTCCCCAGGACACAAGCCTGGGCAGTGTGTATGGAGCTCATGGGCTGCCCAGACGACCAGATCCTCCTCTTGGGCTCGCTGATGGGGTCCAAAGGAAAGCAGAGCAATATGTTTGGCACCAAGTTGGTTACAGGAGTTGCTCGGAGGCGTACAAGGTACCAGCCAACCGCTTTAGGGACTCCACTCCAGATTTGTGGTGGAAAAGTGGGATACAAATGTAGAATAAAATAAGTGAGGAGCATATGATGTTTTTACTCAGGTGCTACTGGGAAGTTTTTTGTGATGCAAATCAACAGTTCAGCATTTCTTCAGGAGAACACAAAAGTTTATTTATATAGCCGCCTCCATTGGAAATTTGATTTTAAGTGTTTGCCATTAAACTTCAGTGTGGGGGTGGCAAAAATATCTCTCTTTGGCGTTACTAAAAATGCGTTTCTCTCTCTCAGATCTTTTGCCAAGGGTCTGAGAGGGAGAGAATTTGGCACACAACCCTGTCTTTTGTATCCAAACCCTGCCAGCTGTGGGAAGACAGGGACCTTCAGTCTCCACAACTGCCTCATAAAGGCATGACCTACTTGAGAAGAATTGCTGTGTTCATTAGGCCTGGCACTCCTGAGCAGACCTTGTTTCTTCTAATAAAGAGTAAACTTCACTTGCTCCAGGTGATTTATTGCTGGCTCGCTCCTGGCACCATCTAAAGGGTTGGGGGACATTCCATGGTCTATGGTCACCCAGCTGTACCCCTGTTTTCTGAGGAAACCCCCAGCAAGCTTAAGAGAAACACCAGGATATCCTAGAACACTTTTTCAAAAAAACAACTCTCTGTATTAAAGTGTAAGGCCACTAAATCCACGAGTTTTAAATTGTATGTACCAAACGTCTCCTAAATCAGTGTCTCCTTTTGGCCAAGTCTAGAGGCAACACAATGTTGCAGAGGGGGGTTTGAAGAAAAAATAATAATCTGTGGCTCTAGTTGCTGAAGTCTCATAGGGGAATGCCTCTTTTAAATAGATGCATTCTTCCATCTATTGTATGCAACAGAATCATGGAATTGTAGAGTTTGGAAGGGACCCCAAGGGTCATCTAATTCACACACACACACACACACACACACACCGTAGAGAATGCTACTTCTTAAAGTAGGATTATTGGCCATGATGGCTGCAGCTGATATTAGGTGAAGTCCAACGAATATGGTTCTCCACCCCTCATGTGAGAGGCAGCACTCCACTCTCACAAGAGAGTGCTTCTTTTAAAATAGGGGCGTTTTCCCATTTCCTGCATGCAAGAGGAGAAATGCTGCTTCTTAGATCAGGGCCAGGGCAGGTGTGGCCCTCCAGGTGTTGATGAACTAGAACTCCTATCATCCATGACTCTTAGCCATACTGGCTGCTGGAAGTCTGGCTATATATGGAGGCCACTAAGTTGCCTCCCTCCCCCTGCTTTAGATCATATCCCACAACTGTGCCATGATTCTGAGAAACACACGCAGGTGATGGGAGCATCTGTGTGTCTCGAGCAGCAGCTCTACCATTCCTGTTTGCCTGACAATCACAACTGCAAATGTATTTTCAGTTCCTCTCCCCATCTATAAACCAGACTTCACATGATCTTATATAATCTCCCATCTTCCATCCGGCCCCAATTCAGGGTTAGTGCAGAAAGAACCAAACAAGAGCAAACAAATCAGGGAATTTACATATTCTTTTTTTGTCCATTGGTACAATTATTTTAAAAATGTTTTTTCTTCTTCAAAACCAACTAAAATATATGTACAATATTCTCATCACATCATCATCATCATCATTAAAGAAAACTTCCTTTCTTATTCACAAATATATATTGTGGTGACAAAGTGGGTCCATAATTAATTACAAACGAAATAATCCCTTAGGTTGGAGGAGGGGGAAATATTACATCAGTAAACAAACATACAAAAGAAGAAAAAAACCCAGCCCCCTCCAACCCAACCCACCATCTCTTTCCTCCCCGACCCCAAGAAATGCTTTGATTTTTCTCAGAATTCACCACAGAAGGCAGCAAAGGCATTTCAAGAGAGAGGTGAGCGCTGCTCCGGTTTCATTTTCGAAGGAAGTATGATTTGCCTTCACCGAGAGGTAAGCAACCAACAACCCTTAGTTATTTCATTGTTCTGGCAGAATACCCTCCCCACTTTCCCCTCCGTTTTCCAAAAGCTGACCAACAGAACTGCAAGGCTGTAGACTCCATGCACATCTTATTGGAAGCAAATCCTACAAGGGAGCCTGAAGGTGCACAGAAGTAGGAGTTCAAAGGTGCATCAGTTTATGCTTTGCTGGGTTCTCTGGGCTGCTCCCTGCAGCAAGTTCCAAGACCAGCTCTTTGCATTTGGTAACAGTTATGGATCAAAGAGGCACCCAGAGGCAGGAGAGGTTGGTTCATCGGGGCACAGCCCCACCAACCCCTGGTCAGTCCTCACACCTGTCGTCTTCTTACTTCCAAGCCAGACTGGGATGGGGGTGGGGTGCTGGCTGCCAGCTTCCTCCTCTTCCTCTAAGCAGATCCTCACTAAACAGTTAAAGCACATTGATAGGCATTTAAGAACATGGCTACCCCGCAAAGATTCCTGGGAACTGTAGTTTCACCCTCACAGAACTGTACTTCCCAACAACCATAACAAACTACAGTCCTCGCGATTCTTTGTGGGGGAAGCCATGCATGTTGAAATGTGCTTTGCATGAATGCAATGGATCGATCCTGTGTTGTCCTTGCAGAGCTCAGCAGGGACGGTAGGGATGACACTAGAATCAGCTGGCTCTGCCTGTCATTGCAATCCCTAAATATATTATCTCTTAAGTGCACCAAGCGCCTCTGGATGGGAAATGAACTTGGTTGGGGGTGGCAGGATTTAACTGCCGGTGATGGTGCAATCTGGGTAAACAGGGTGGGGTTTTAATTTAGAGAAATAAATTATTTTAAGGTGACGACTGAGCGAGACATGTTGAGTTTTAAGAAAACAAGTTGCATATTTTATTCAGAACTGACAGCCCTTATCAAATCCTGACTCTTAGGGTGACCAATGTTTGGATGTCAATGGGTGATTTAACACTTCTCTCTTTCCAAAAGAGCGAAAACTGTGAAATTTGCCGATTTCTCGATTGGGTGTGCCGAGGATGTTCTTGGACTCCAGCTCCCAGCAGCCTCCAGAAACCAGCATGGGATGATGGGAATTGTAGTCCAAGGACACATGGAGGACCCTAGGTCGGGTGGGGAAGGCTGCTGTGGAGCACAAGCCCCAGAGAACCAGCCTGACATCCCCCAATCACAAGGGAGAAAACCCACTCAGAGATGTGCAAGGGAGCATTTTTCAGACTGAAAGCCACATCCCCTCATAGAGAACCTTCTAGGGAACACATCACAGTGGTTGGCAGGGCCAGTAGCGAAAGTTGGTGGAGGGACAGGTGCAAGTCTTACATTTCTATGGCAAGCTATATCCCAGCCATGAAAAAGGCAAGTGTTTGTATGTCCACCATTATCCATCCATTCACCCAAGCAAGAGGCATTACCCCACTGCAAGGTGAGATATCCAGTCAGCCAAACCCACTTAAGGTGTGGAGCAAGCATTGTTAAATGGGGACAGGGGTGTGTGGATGTGGAGTGGCCTCTGGGACGAATTAAGAGGCTTAGATGGCCACTTTCAGCCCCTTGGGGCCTGAAATCCCCCACCCCTGCACTAAGAAATGAGGATCAATGTCACACTCCTTAAAAGTGAAGGAGAACCTGATGAACAAGGTCAGACACAGGTGATGCCACACCTTTCTTGGCAACCTTCCAGGAGTGATATTCTCAGGGTTCGTCCTCACCCAAATTGAGTAGGGGGTCCTTTTATGCCAACTGGGGAGGCTGTGATGCCTGAATGAGAACAACACAACCAAGGCCCTGTCCCAGACACTGATTCATGGCTGTTGAGTGTGTGAGATCAGTCTCACATCCCATCCAAACTACACCTGTAGTCTGTGAGAGGACTCCCTCCATTATCCTAACGCCAGAGTCCCCAGAAGCCTTGTAGAAATCAAGACTCCCCTTCTCCATCACTCCCCATCCAGGAACAAGAGACTCTCTCCAATTCCACAGTTCCACCATGCCATCCCTGTGGTGGTTTTGGTCCAACCTTCACTAAACAGGCTTCGTAAATCACCCCTAAGCCATGTGTCACGGAAGGCTTCCCTCAGACGCCCCACAACTTTCCAGAAACACCACCCAACTTTGGATTTCAAAATCTTATGTACAAGTCAAGCCATCAGTGAAAGATAAAGCTAAACTGTCTCTCCCAACCCCTCACCCACAGAAAGCACAAATGCGCAAAGAATCCCGTTCTGTTGCATGTCCATGTGCGTTTGTTTGCTTGCTTGTTTGCTTGCTTGCTTGCTTTCTTGCACTCCATTTGTTACAATGGGCCCAACAAGAGGCTTTTGTCTTAGTTGTTAGTGCCGGAAGAGGGACAGTCACTTTTTCAGAGCCCCAGAAAAAGGGCTTGTTTCGGCTTTCCACTGGGCCAACTGCTGACAGCGCCTGGGAGCTCCAGACGTCACTGAACACCCTCTTCTTCAACGTAGGTCGAAGGGAACCAACCAATCTGCAGTGGGAGATGGAAAGCAGCAATTAAAAAAACAACACCCAGAGTCAGACCCAGGTATCTATCCACTCTTAAGAAGCACCCAGCTACCCATGTTAAAATGTAGAAGGACCCAGTTATCCCAACAACCAGCACGCACTCTTCCATTGGTTTCTCCTTTCCACCAGCCCTGGTCCCCGCCTATCCGGCTGTAGATCTTCACAACGTCCCCTTCTCTCAACGAGAGCTCCCGCATGTCCCGCGCAGCAAAGTTGTACCTCGCCACTGCCGTCCCTATGACCCGAGGTGTGAATACTGCGGGCAGACAAAAAAGGAAGGATGGTTAGGAAGCATTGTGGTGCTTCACATCTGCCAGACTCTTTCCTGAGCACAGCTGGACTGAGTTCAACCTGATCTCTTGCATCTGCTGTAAGAGCAAGGCAGCAGAATTTCACCTTGTGCAGAGAAGCACATAGGCCTCATTTGAAATGTGTCACAGGACATTGTTAAATTGGTTTGTGCCTACTGCTCTGTGGGAATGGATACAATTCTTGGATTTTTTAAAATTTTTGGCATGTGAATTAAGCCACTGATGAAGTGCTGTACAGATCATACAGTGCTGGGGTGAGGAACCTTCTTCAGCCAAAGAGCTGCATTCCCTTGCAGACAACCTTTCAGGGGCCACATTCCAGTGGCTGGTGGTTTGCCAAGGCCTAACACCAACACATGCATCTCACCAACCCTGAGGACCCACACAATTAACATGCACGGTCACAGTTCAAGGGAGCATTCCTACCAGGCAAAAGCAGTCAATGAAGGTGTGAAGCAAGGATGAGGTGAGGGGGGGTGGCTCGGTGAGAGGGGTGGGTCTGGTGAGAGTCCCAAGGGCCAGACAGAGAGGTTTAGAAGGCTGCATTCAGTTTCTGGGCCTCAGGTTCCCCACCCCAATATTAGGTAATTCTCTTCTTTGGAATGTGGTCCTCATTCAAAATAGTTAAAACATAATTACTGCAGACAGGAAAACTCCGCCAATTTTTTTTTAAATTGCAAATGTGCTGGAAGAGGAGTGATTTTTACAAACATGCTTTTTAAAAAAAGAAATCCCTGGTGAAGTTGCCCTGTGCTTTAATGCATCCATTCAGCAAGCAGAGGTTGAATTGCGTTCCATGCAGGCTGAAAAGTGTAGTCTGTCTAGACAGGCTTCTAAATGTGGGATCAGGAAAGGATGCAATGGATACGCCTCTGAAATGTGTCAATGAATGGGACACAGGGACAGTTTGTGTTTGGAATCTAAGATGACACAGGATGAGTGCAAAGGCAGCAAAGGGAAACAATCCCACCAGGACATTCAATGCCCCACTGAAACAAATGGAAGGCACATCAGGGCAGGACAGAGAATGCTGGTCAGGTATTTTTTTGCAAAGAGAAACATGGAGGTTTCCACAGCTATCCAGAAGGAAATTCAGCTCAGAGAGAGACTTGTGTTTTGATCCACCACAGTCCAATATTGCCCATAGCTGTCAGCCCTCCCTTTTTTTGCGGGAAACTCCCTTATTCCAATGCCGTTTCCCACTGCTATCCCGGATTGTTGATATCCCTTAAATTTCCCGGATTGCAAAGGAAGCAGCTCCTATCCCTCCCTGCCGGCCAGGGAGGCTCCTCAGCTGCGTTGCTCGGCTGCCAATAAGGAGTCTGAGACCGACTGGGGGCGGAGCTTACATGCCTTGTGCAGCCAGACCCTCACGCCCAACCAGACAGACAGCCTGCCTGCCGTCTATGTGCTTGCTCTTTCGCTCACCCGTTCGCGCGCAGCCTCTGGAGCGCAGGGTGGCGAGGCTACCTGGTGCCATTGCGCCGCCCTCGCGGCATCCCTTATTTTCAAATACGAAAGTTTGGGAAAAATCCCTTATTTTCAAATCCGAAAGTTGACAGCTATGATATTGCCAACAAGTTCTGGCTAAATGGAAGTCGGGAGGTGAGCTTTGGGGGGAATTACTGGGCGGGGGGAGGGGAGGTGGAAATAGCTCTCTCTCTCTCTCTCTCTCTCTCTCTCTCTCTCTCTCTCTCTCTCTCTCTCCCTCTCCATAATTTATTATGTATTTTCAGGGTCAGCCAATGATATTTTGCTGCCAGAAGCAAAGGACAAGAGGGTTGCCCCCTCCCATGAAATGTACAGAACCCCCCCCCCCTCCCAGGGCCAGCTGTTTAGAAGGTACAAGTCAGATCTTGTAGCACACAGAGATTTGTTCTGCAACTCCTTGCTGCTGTCTGACCACCCACAACCGCCTCACTCTGCGTAATGGTCAGGGGTGACATGGGGGTGGGGTGGGGTGCAGATCCACACCATAAATTTAAACCACAACCAGCATATATTTAAAGCACATGGCTTCCCCTGGCAACTGTAGTTTGTTAAGGGTGCATATTTTATTCATTTGTTGCATTTATTTATTGTATTATATCCCACCTGTTTCTCCATGGCTCTCTCCCCTCCTCACTAAAACCCCACACCACCTTGTGAGGTAGTTTAAGCTGAAAGGCGGTGGCTGGCTCCAAAGTCACCTGCAGTGAATGCCACAGCTGAGTGGGAGTTTTGAACCCTGGACTCTGTGAGGGGAAACTACAGTTCCCAGGATTCTTGAGTGGGGGAAGCCATGTGTTTTAAATGTGCTTTAAATGTGCTTTTAAATGTGCATATTAAAAGTTTGCTGTGGATCTGGCCAAGGACCAATGTGAAAGCCCCTTTCTCTTCCAGGTGACCAATGGGTGAATGTCTGCTGGTGGTGATGATGGAGATGGCAACATGCTGCAATTTCTCAGGCTACCACCAGAGGTCAAGTTCCTCTCTTTTTTCATGCACATATGTATACATACAGATATTTAGATATATATATACACACTAACAAACACATATGTATATATATATACCTGACCAGAAAGGAGTGGAGGCATTCTGAGAAGTGAAGTTGTGGCCCTGAGGACTGAGAAAGGAAAAATTGTAGGAAGCACAGGCAGCTGCAGAAAGGTCAGAGAGAGAGAAACAAAGCAACGGGAGAAAGGAAGGAAGGAAGAAAAGGGTCGGAAAACACAATTAACGAGGGAAATTAACAAAGGTGGGGAGAGAAAAACACGGCACACACCCAGTAAAAGCAAACTCAGAACATGCAGAATTTTTTTTTTATCCCCCCCCCCAAAAAATAATGATAATAACTATGTTTTATTTTTTGGAATATCAAAACATTATCATTGGATCAGACCGAGGCTCATACAAAGAGTCTGGCTGCTGGATCAGGCCAATGGCCCATCCAGCCCAACATCCTGTTCTCACAGTGGCCGTCCAGATATAGATGCCTGTGGAAAGTCCGCAAAGCAAGACCTGAGCCCAGCAACATACCTCCCCTCCTGCAGTTTCAAGCAACTGGCGTTCAGAAGCATTACTGCCTCTGGCTGTGGAGGCAGAGCATAGCTCATCTGCCCTCGCAATTTGCCCATTTTGGCCTGGAGCAAGGAAGAGGGGAGCCCGACTGTCTTTGACTGCTCTTAGGGGGCAGAGTGAGATACACACATCCCATAGGACCCACTCCCCGCAAAGTACTGTATTTTTCGCTCCATAAGACGCACTTTTTTCCTCCTCAAAAGTAAGGGAAAATGTTGGTGTGTCTTATGGGGTGAAGGCTCCATGTCAAGCAAGCGGCGAGAGGCGGGTGCGGCGGTGGGCAGCGGAGGATAGGCTTGTTTTTGCGAACGGAGGTGGTGGGGAGGATCCAGCAGCATCTGCTCCGCTGCCCACCGCCTCTCGCTGAACGCGGCGAGAGGCGGGACCTAGCGGCCTGGAAGGGGAGAGCCGCCCTGACGCTGTGCACGGCGCTAGCGGTTCCCCCCCACTTGCTTTAAAGCCAACTGGGGAGAAGGGACAGACCATCGCGTCCTCCCCTTCTCCCCAGCGGGCTTTAAAGCCAGTGGCAAAGGGGTGGGGGAGGAAGGAGGAACGTTCCCCCCCTGCCCCTTTGCCGCTGGCGGCTGTGGCTGCGGAGGAGGAACATGCAGCCCAAAAGCTACTTTCTCCTTGTCTGCAGCCGCCACCGCCAGGTTTGAGGCAGAATGTTTTCTTTTCTTGTTTCCCCCCTTTAAAAAATAGGTGCGTCTTATGGTCTGGTGCGTCATATGGACCGAGAAATACGGTATATAGCATGTTTGTAGCAACTAAGCCCCTGTAGGTTTTGGGGTTGCATGCGATGCTTGTCACACTCCAAGCAAACCCACTGAAACTGATAGGCATGATTAACTTCAGGTAGGTACGGCAATTTCAATAGGTCTACTTTGAGTGGAACTTACTTGGATGCAATCCTTGGCCTGTGCCTTGCAAGCAGAGGGTTTGCTCTACTGTTGAACTATGGACAGCACCCATAACTTCCCTGTCCTGGGTGTTTTTTACTCTCAAGTGATTAAGAGAAACTGATTGAAGGAAGGGATTTCAACTTCCTTTTATTACCTGGTGACCGAGTCAAGGTTCTGGAGGTAGAGCGTTCCCGGGACTTGTAAGGGTACTTCAATGTTGTGTCCAGTTGTTTAAAACTCTCCTTGAGTGAGTGAGTTTGATAGTATTCAACAAGTTCCTACAAGGGGATGGAAGAAATTAAAACAAAAAAACAAAACTGTAAACTTCTTGGAAGAGGGTTGTCTAAATAAACTTTAACCACCAAGGCAGGCATACCAGGCCAAGTTCAAGGTGTTATTTCCAGTATACAGTCGTACCTTGACTCCCAAACGCCGCAAACCCAGAAGTGACTGTTCCAGTTTGCGAACGTTCTTTGGAACCTGAACGTCCAACGGGGCTTCTGCGGCTTCCGATTGGCTGCAGGAGCTTCCTGCAGCCAATCGGAAGCCACGTTTTGGTTTCTGAACATTTTGGAAGTCGAACTGACTCAGTTCGACTTCCAAGGTATGATTGTACATTATAATACAGTCAAACCTCGGTTTTCAAACGTCTTGGCTATCAAATGTTTTGGAAGCCGAACGCTGAAAACTTGGAAGTGAATGCTTCCGTTTTTGAACACACCTTGGAAGTTGAATGGCTTCCGAGGCGCATTTCTCCATTTATTCAATGGATTTTGTTGCCAGCCCTTTGATCCTCAGTTTTCGAATGTTTTGGAAGTCAAACAGACTTCTGGAATGGATTACGTTCAAAAACTGAGGTTCCACTGTATTGTTATATATTCATTTATACCCTGCTTTTCCCCCTGATAGGGACTGAAGGGAGGTCTACAGATGAAAACAAGAATTGCTAAAAACATAGAAAAAACAATAATTAAAAAATAATTAAACGTTGATAAAAATTAAAACTATACACCAGAGCTTTCCAAACTGTGTGTTGTGATGCATTAGGGTGTCAGCTGCAATGTGTAGGTGTATCGTGCAAATGCTCCCCACACTCCTCCCAGGGCTGGAAAGGGGTTAGTTAAACCTCTGGTTTGCTAGGAAAACTGAATTACCATGTCATGAAATGATATATGTCTAAAAAGTGTGTCTCCAACATGAAAAGTTTGGAAACCTCTGATATACATAAATAACATTTGTTTAAAACATAACCAGTTACTACCATAAAAACAGCATAGCACCAGCCCTTTAATTAAAAGCAATCAGTTCCCCAAAGCCTGTTGGAAAAAGGTTTTCACCTGCTGGCAGAAGGACAACAAGGAGGGAGCCAGTCTGGCTTCTCCAAGGAGGGAGTTCCAGAATCTGGGAGCAGTCACCAAGATGGCCTTCTCCCGCATCCCCACCAAGTGGGCTTGTGAAAGTGGTGGTACCAAGAGAAGGGCCTTCACCAAAGATCTCAAAACTCTGGCAGGTTTGTATGAGGAAATGGTCTTTCAGATAGCTTGGACCCAAGCCGGATAGGGCTTTATAGGTCATAACCAGCACTTTGAATTGAGCCTAGAAACAGACTGGTAGCCCCTTCACTTGAAACTCACTGTTTATTGACACCAATAGACACGAGTCTACCCAGATGTTTAGAAAGTTGATATGAGCGTCTATTGTTATTTTGACTTTTATTATTGTATTGTTGTCAATTCTTCTTTTTGGTTTATCTTTTTTTGTGAATAGCTTTGAGGGTTTTTTTTTTTTAACAATCAACCAAGCTGTGTGTAAATTTTATGAAATATGTAAGTAAGTAAGTAATTTGGTATCTCCAAACAAACCATACCAATAAGCTTTCAAATTTTTTTGCTTCAGTGATGTGAATCCAGTTGTCTTTTTCGACCACCTTAATGTGCTTCACCTCCTCATTAAACCTGCAGGGGGAGACATGGAGTTGGTGAACCAGAAAGATCACAGTCAGATTGGGGTGGTTTAGAATGCCACTGTGCCCCTACAGCAGGGGTCGGCTACCTAAGGCCCATGGGCCACAAGCGGCCCATGGGGGTCATTTAACCGGCCCACGGACCCTGCTGCCCACTCAGGGACCCCCGCCACCCACTTGGTCGGCTCCTGTGCGCCACGCTAAACCGGCGTGGAGCAGAGTGGGGACCGCCTTCCGTTATGCTGGCCAGATTCCCATTGGCTGCAGGAAGCTCCTGCAGCCAATGGGAAGCTGCGTACGCCTTCTCCGCGCTGGAAGGAGCGCCGGAAATAGCATTTGCGCATGCCTGCACTCCGGCCCACCGCGGTGTCTGCAGGACAGTGAACCGGCCCAAGCCACAAAAACTTTGACAACCCCTGCCCTACAGGAATGGTGGTGTCCTAAAAAGGCCTATTGACCACAAGGAATGGGCAAATCTGACTCTCTATTTTTCAGTTTCCCAGAAATATTTAAGAAAGAGGGGATGTGTTGCTATGTGGGGTTAGTGTATGATGTAGTTTTGAAATTGGTGGTTGGGGAAGCTTCAGTCCACTACAGTCATACCTTGGTTTTCGAACATGCCTAGTTTTCAAATGTTTTGGCTCCTGAATGATCGAAACCCAGAAGTGACTGTTCCAGTTTTCAAATGTTCTTTTGGAAGCAGAACATCCGACGGGACTTCCGATTGGCTGCAAGAGTTTTCTGCAGCCAATCAGAAGCTGCGCTTTGGTTTTCGAACGTTTTGGAAGTTGAACTGACTTCCGGAACAGATTCCGTTCGACTTCCAAGGTACGACTGTATTTTGATTCAGAATTTGCATCTCCAAATTGTATCCAAGGTCAGACAAAAACCTGCCCATTGATCTTGGGAACTATCATGCAAATTTTGGTTGCATTATCAAGGTGTTCAAATGCAGGGTGAGCAAAAACAGCTTACAAAATGATATAGTTTATGGGGCAGTAAGATTGGGGTTGCCAGCAAAATAATACCCAGGGCTCATCCCCCCCCACAGGGCCCATACCCTAACCATGCGCCCATATGCCAGGACAGAAGCACGAGGTCTTTCTCCTTGCCCTATAGCTACAGGGCCCTTTTTGTTGTGGCCCTGCCCAGGCAGAATCCCCTCTCCTAACAAGGCTGGTGATACAACTGCAACCACTCCTGCACCCACTGCAAGGAACTACACCCCCATCTCAGAACAAGCCTAGTTAGATCATTTACTTAATGCTGATTGCAAAGCGCTCAGCCTCCGCCGGCCTCTCCCGGATCAGGTACGTCCCAGTAACATGCAGCTTCAGGAGATTGTCTGTCTGCTGCCTTTCCATGTTTCCTGCAAACCTGAAAAACAAAAAAACATGAAACGCTCATTGTTAAGAGATACTCATTTGTTTTTGAGAGCTGGATTTTCTAGTTTGGAACCCCTACTTTCATTTCTCCAAGTTTCTAGTCCCTGTGGCCAAGCAGTAACTTGTATGGATTTATTAGTAATTTGTATTCATGATACATTTGCATTATTTCAGCATTTGTTGTTGTTTAGGTGGTCTGCTGTTGTTGCTTCAGTTTTCTGTATGCTGCTCCGAGATACGTTTTACATATTAAGTGCTACAGAACTCATCTAAATCAAGTTATCAATAAGGTAACTTGAATAAATAAGTTTTAATCAGTCCCAGCTGGCATGACAATTGTCACGGGACAATAGAAGTTGGATTACTGAAAGACTTTGGCTACTCCAAGGTATGCCAAACAAAAGTCGTGATCATCCACCTTTAGGTCTCCTGGTAATGCATGCCTAATTTGAACACTGGAACTCACCAAGGATAGGCAGAGTAATCCATCTCTCGTGATGGGGGCCGGCTGTTGGGAGGCTGCAGAAAGCAGAGCAGAAAAGAGTTATGCAAGCAGCGGCACCCTAAGAAGGCAAAGAGTGGATGGTTGTTTTTTTTAATGAATCACCGCATTGTATAGTTGGAAGGGACCCCAAGAGTCATCTAGTCCAACCCCCTGCAATGCAGGAATCACAGTTAAAGAATAACTGAAAGTTAGCTGCCCAGCTTCTGCTTAAAAACCTCAAATAAAGGAGAGCCCCCAACACCTTCCAAGGGAGCTCATGGACCAAGTATAAGTGTGTAAGTTAATGAGTTATTAGCTGTGAGGAAGATGAAATTGGCCACATTGACAATATGTTAGCAACATAACTGTGCCCTTAAGTGAACGTAAGAGGCCTGCAGCTGTATCAGGCCACAGGGAGCCCATCCTGTTTTTCATAGTCACCATCAAGGTGCCCCAATGGGAAGAAGCCCACAAGCAGGACCTCAACACAACACAATCTCTCACCATTTGAAAATTCTGAGCAACTGGTATTATTCAGATGTATACTCATCATGGCTAGTAGCATGCATGCTGATTGGCTTATTTCCATGCCTCCCCCCCCCCCTGTATGTTTGGCTGAATGTCTCCAGACTAAGAAACACAAAACCTATTGATTTGTTTTTTCACAAATTATACACTGGTTTTGTCTGGTTTCCTAAAGACTGTTCTCCCATCTGCAGAAGTTTAGTGACTCTGCTAACATTCCTGTCTCCTTACTCTGGCATCCACTGGGCAGGGTTTGACTGACGAGCTGGGGAAATAACCGGACTTCTTCGACAATATTAGCCTTCCCTGGAAACAAAGGCAAGAAAAAGAGTCATAGGGCAGAGTCATAGGGGGTGCTTTTGGCCTCAGAGAGTCATAGCTTCAGTTAACATGGACCAGGAGAAGCAGGACCAGAAGAAGGCCGCAGTGCAAGCAGACTGCTGGGGCAAGGGCTGGGGAATTATGCTAGCAATCCAAGTTGCCCAAGAGACCACTGTTCTGAAGCCTCCAACATAGCACCCATGGGTGCACTGGCACCCTTGAGGTCCCCTCTCAAGGAAGAGTCATGTCTGAAATCAATAATCCCTTCCAGCCAAGCAAAAATGCTCAAGGAGGGTGTGGCCTGGGGGCCATACAGAGAGGTCTGGAGGGCCAGATCAGAGCCTGAAATCCCCCACCCTGATCTAAAACTAAGTTGCAAATCAGTTCCATTGGATGCAATGGCTGAACTTGTGCCCCATCTTCACCTAAGATCTCCTGGATGTTTCCAGAGGGCCTCCCAGCACTCACCTCCCACCACTGTGACTCTGGGTCCCCTCGGAGGAGCTCAATAACTTCTCCTGTTTGAAATGTCAAGACGGGTTTCCCTGGGGGAGCTGGATTGCCATGGTAGTTCTGGACTGCCACCATTTTGGGACCTGCATGTAGACAGAAGGAAGGAGAAGAAGCCATGCTGAAGTTGGATGCAATTAAGTCAGTCAATAAACCTCTATCAAAATGTCATCATCATTATCATCATCATCCACCCATCTGACTGGGTTGCCCCAGCCACTCTGGGGGGGCTTCCAGCAAAATAAAACATCAAACATTAAACATTTGCTATACAAAGCTGCCTTTAGATGTCTTCTGAAAGCCATAGTTGTTTATCTGTCGACTTTGCTGTTATATGGGGGAATCGAAGGCTGATATTGCTTTGGGGCAGCCTCATTTATTTAAAGCATTTCCCCTTTTCACTATTTGGCCAATGAATAAGTAAATAAAGATTCCCAGAGCAGCCTACAGATCAACTAGAAATAAATAAATCAGTCTCTGCCCTTGAGCTTATATTCTTAAAAAACAACAACAACCCAGCCTAACCTGTTTAATCCTACCTTTTACTCAGAAACAATGAGGACTAGACTATCACTTTAAGGGGAGAGTACAGCAGCTGCTTTGCATATAAAAAGTCCCAGGTTCAATCCCTAGCAGCATCTCCAGGTAAGGCTGGGAATATCTCCTGTCTGAAACCCTGGAGAGATGCTGCCAGTCAGTGTTGACAATACTGAATTAGATAGACCAACTCTTGGGGGCATAATGCTAGTATTTAATTCTACCCTTATTTAGAACAATGAGGACATGAACCTCATTTATTTTTAGTGGAAAGTCCCTAGCTCAGTGGCAGAATACCTGCTTTGCATGCAGAAGGTCCCTGGTTCAAGCTCCACTGGCATCTCCAGACAAGGCTGGGAAAGAGTCCCTTGCCTGAAACCCTGGAGAACTGCTGCTGTCAGTGTAGGCAATACTGAGCTTGATGGGCAAGTGGTGTGACTCAGGATAATGCAGACCATTCATCCATGCTCTGAGACACACACCAGGGATGCAGCTGATCTGTTTTGCAATTTACTGTTCCTCATCTCACTAAGCAGCAGGACTATTTTGAGAAAAAACGAAAAAGCACCAGCAATAATAATGAAGAGAAAATAGCAACCTTACCTGTATTCAATGAATCCTGGAGAGACAGACAGACAGACAGACAGACAGACAGACAGACAGAAAGGGAGAGATTTTAAAATTGTATACGATTCTTTCTGGGCCACAAAACATCCTGCTTGTTGTAACAACAGTTCACACTCTTCCTCTGTCTTCCCTCCGAGAGTTAAAAAAAAAGTATCGCAAAACAGGTACAAACCTTGTCAAGAAACAAAAAATTAGCTCTTGCTCAATACTGGGGTGGGGGGGCCCTTTTTCAATCTGGGAGCTCTTCCTAGGGGCTGCATGCGAGTGGTGAGTGGGGCTAAAATAAAAAGTGGGCACAGCAGGCAAAAAGGGGGGGGGGCAAACACAGTACAGGTGGGCGAAATTCAGCTATGCAAAAGCCCGAGGTTTTCCCACACTTTGCCTTGCTTTCTCTGTCCTCCATCGGAGCAAAGAGAAAAGGCGCCAGGTAGGCTGGCACTGGGTATGCCTGTCAGCAGAGCCAATCTGCTGCTTCTGCTGCCACACTTGGGACAGAACTGCCCTCCCTGTCGTCACCTCAACTTTCCCAGTAAGTGGCAGTGACTTTGCAGGAGTGACCGACTGCTCCCGCCCCCATCTCCATTGCCCAGTGATGCCAGTGCACAAAGGTAATGAAATCACAGGCAGTTGCAACCAACAGATAGGAACATCCTTTCCTGGAGAGAAGGCAAAAAGAAGTGATGGAGCTTACCTGGTCTGCAGGTGAACCTGAAGATTTGGGTGGGTTGGGGAGAAATGAAATGAAAATTCTGATTAGCTTGAGCAGGAAGCTCCACATTTCAGTTTACACTGTGGGCTGAAAGGATCCCAAAACCCCAAGAGAATATTTACACACTTACTTACTTACTTACTTACTTACTTACTTACTTACTTACTTTCACCCCTCCCTTTTCCCAGACTAGGACTCAAGATGACATACACAAATTAAAAGAACACAAACAGAATACAAAAAGCTAAAAGCATATAAAAGATAATTGTTAAAAAGGAATGAAACTCATTTAATAGAATTAATACAATATAAATTTCAAATATATTGAAATACAGACAATAAAAACAGCACAGCACTATTTCAAAGCCCGTTCCTTAAATAATATTAATTTTTAAAAAGTCCTGAAAAGCCTGAGAGAACAGTCTTCACCTGCTGGCAGGAGGACAACAAAAAGGGAGCCAGTCTAACTTCTCTAGAGAGGGAGTTCCAAAGTCTGGGAGCAGCCACCAAGAAGGCCCTTCATAACCAAGGGGGAAGTGTATTGCCTGGGGTGGCTACTCTGAGGCTTTGTGGGCACCAAGAGAGGACATCAAGGGTGCCATTGCACTCACAAGTACCACGTTAGGAACTGACGGATCACTGATGAAAACCACAACTGTGAAAAGCAGCTTCCGCATAGGAGAAACTTACTGATTTTGCAGGGGGGGATGACTTCCAAGCATTCCTTGTGAGCACCAACTTTGCATTTCACACACTGATAACCCTGGTAGAAGGTCCCTCTGTGAAAAGAGGAGTTGGGGAGGGTTAGAAATCACAGCTGAATAATCCATGACAGATGGCCCTCCAACCTCTGTTAAAAACCTCCAGTTGAGAAGAGTTCACCACTTTCCAAGGGAGTCCCGTCCACTGTTGAATGGCTCTTATCATCAGAAGGTCCTTCTTAAGGTCTAGATGGAACCCCCCTTCTTGTAATTTCCCCCACCATCAGCAGAGACACAGGACCAGATACTTCTCATGTACAAGCTTCCCCACACCAAACCAATTTACCTGCATTCGTTTTAGGTGTTTCCCCTTCCCCAAGCATAAAGCAGAGAAAGAGGCCTTATACAAAGTCAGACTATTGGTATATCTTGCTCAGTACTGTCCACTCTGACTGGCAAAGGCTCTCCAGGATTTCAGGCAGGGCTATTTCTCAGCCTTACCTGGAGATGCCATTGGAGAATGAACCTGGGTTCTACTGGATGCAAAACTGACGATCTACCACCATGCATCCTTTCCCTCAAAATAAAATACGATTCCAGTCTTAAATGGAGTCAGGCCATATTAAGTCTATTTAGCTGAGTACTGCAGGATTTTAGGCAGGGGACAATCCTAGCCCTACCTGGAGATGTTTCTGGTAATCAAACCTGGGAACTTCTGCATGCAAAGCAGCTGCTCTGCCACTCAGCTGTGGCCTGTCCCCAAGTCATTTAGTCACTGCCATTGTTGAACCACTGGGAGTCTGCAAGCCTAGTCGCTCTGTTGCAAATCACCCAGAGATCTGCCAGCAGATGCCAAACCACCTCCCACCCACCATTGGTCTGGATAGACACTTTCCAGCAGAAGAGTCCCCTTTCACCTGAGAAACATCTTGCATGCTTTACAGTTTGTCGTCTTGTCAAAGGTGTACATCTGGAAATTGTGGTTGTTTGCCATGGCTTTTTCCGGCTTGATGTTCGACCTGATCCAAAAGGAAAACAAAAACAGCTAATTTTTATTTTTAGTTCTCAAGACTATCCTGATCAGCTTCAATAACACTGCGTGCTTTTCCAACTTATTCAGGAGGCTTCTGTGGGCACCCTGAGGATCAGGAACCCAAAGTTCCCTGATAAACTCAGCATTTCAATTATTTTGTTTAAATTTCTAAATTAAAAAAAATTATTCATTTTAGTTGCATTTATTCTTCTCTTTTTCTTCAAGAAGCTCAAGGAAGTGCACACAGTGGTGTACAAGGTTCTTTCCCTCCTCATTTAATCCTCACAAGAACAACTCTGTGAGGTAGGTTAGGCTGAGAGGCAGTGATTGGCCCAAGATAAGCTTGGGCCAGTGTGGTGTAGTGGTTAAGAGCGGTGGACTCGTAATCTGGTGAACCGGGTTCGCGTCTCTGCTCCTCCGCCTGCAACTGCTGGGTGACCTTGGGCTAGTCACACTTCTCTGAAGTCTCTCAGCCCCACTCACCCCACAGAGTGTTTGTTGTGGGGGAGGAAGGGAAAGGAGAATGTGAGTCGCTTTGAGACTCCTTCGGGTAGTGATAAAGTGGGATATCAAATCCAAACTCTTCTTCTTCTTCTTTATGGCCAAGTGGGGATTTGAATCCTAGTCTCTCCCAAGTCCTAGTCTGACATTCTAACCACAATTAAAATGACAAATCCAATAGAAACATTGGACAAGGAGATCCTGGGGCATCCTCTCAGGGGCTGCAGGACTGAACGACTGGTGGCACCCGCTTTAAAAACCCTTCTCTTAAAAATATATAGAACAGGAAATAAAATTATGTAATGTCAAACTGCCTCAATGTTGCCTAGGGTGTTTTACTGGCTCTGGGGTTTTGCCGGTGTTTCCTTTGATATGTGCCAACATGGTGGCTGTCAACCCTCTTCTTTTAAGTGCCCCAATACTCACATGGCCATTTCGAACTGCTCCATCCACTTCCTTTTCATGTCTTCTGTCTTGCAGAAGAACTGGAAGCCCTGCTTGCCTTGGAGGTGAGTGAGGTAGAAACCGTACGACCACTACCAAGGGAAATAAGAGAGATCAGTGGATGCTAAAGCAATCAAAATGGTTCCTCCCAATGGAGTCTGGTACAATCAGGGCAAATGGAGAGCGCTGTCCCGCCAACCTCAGCCTGCCCTCAGCCAGCCCCCATCTGCCCTCCTTCCTTCCTTACAAAGTATTACAGCGATAAAGTTAAATCTGAATGTGTGAATGCAGCTTACCATTTTTCCATGCAACTGAGAGGCATGAGAGGGGAAAGCGGAGACAGTTTGTTAAAAAGAGGCTCCAGGGTCCAGCTCACCCATGTTTTAAAGAGAGAGATTGGCTTCCAGGAGCAGGGAAGACTCAACCTCCTGCCAACCAACCCCTGCACCCCAAAATATAGATGATCAAGAGGCAAGGAACTAGGATGGGCACATAGCCACATCAGAAGTCCTCCATCAGCCACATTTTGAATTGAGGTCAGGGAATTTTTACATTCTTAGATCTGATCAAAAATATGGAGGAGCGTTCTGCCCCAAATGGTTACTAGACCCAGCCCACCTGCCAAAACTAACCATTTCAGGACCCTACTAGGCAAGGGAAGCTCTTTCCATGATGCCATCACCAGCGGATTCCAGTCATGGGGGTCTTTTCGATGCTGCCCCCCACCCTTTTATAGAATGCCCTCACTGGCAAAATGTGCTTGATTCCCTTGCTATTGGCTTTCAGAGGGATTTAAAAATATTCATTTTCACCCAGGTCTTTGGTAGTTGAAAAGACTGTTCCTGGCAACCCAAAAATAATCAGGGTAATAGGATTGCTTTTAGAGGTTTGTAAACATTTCATAAATGTTTTAATTTTATTTTTTAATTGTATTGTTTTAACATTTTGGTGTTTGTCGCCCTGGGCTTTTCTGGAAGGACAGAATAGGAATGTAAAAGCTAATAATGTGGAGAATGTTTGGAGGATGCCCTGAGTCCCTTCCAATTCCTGTACCCAGTGAGGATTAGAATCCAGTAGAGGAGTTTGCTGAACTAGTGAGAGAAGTTTCTTTGTAAGACCTTAGCTGGCTACTTAGGTGTCCTCATCAGCACCCCAAAGAAGGAGCTTGTTGGTTGCAAAAGCCCCAACTAAGTGAAGGTGCCCCTCTGGCTAAGGCCTTCACCATCCACTCCTAGCTGTTAGGTAAGCGAACAAGAGCCTGAGTGGGCTGTGAGAGCTGAGCTGAAAGCAGGCTGGAGGCTGGATACACAGAGACCTGCTTGCTTTGTGCTGGATCCAAAGCTGTGACTAATGGGAAAGCACTAATGTGAGCCCCTCCATCCTATGCTCAGGTTGTACAGATGTGTAAATGAAACCATATATCCCAAGGGTAACCGCAGTCTCAGCTAACCCTCATTGCAAGGAAACACAACCTGGGTAAGTGCCTGGAACCCCTGGGGTCTCTCACCACTTAAGAAATTGGGGTGGTGAGTAATCATCATCATCAATAATGATAACAACCTTCTTTATATCTTTATTGTTCATCGGGTCATCCGTCATCTTGTAGCAGAACAGCTCGATGATATCCTTCTGCTCATAGTTGTAGCCTTTTCGTTTGCAGACGATCACCACTTTGTCAAATAAAAACAAGTACCTGCCCCACACCAAACAAAAAATACAAAGCCAAGGCTTGAAAGACACATTTTTCAACAGCATTAAAGTAATTTTGAGTGTCGCTCTCTTCCCATCCACATCATCCATTTAAAGCATATTTATGCCACTTTTTACAGTTGCGGCTTCCCTCAAAGAACTCAGGGAAGTATAGTTTACACTTATAGCACTACAATTCCCAGCATCCTTAGCAAACCAGAGTTCCCAGGCTTCTTTGGTGAGGAGAAGCCACCTGCTTGTTCAGCCCTTCTCTTGCTTGCTCACCTATCCTGCTTCGTATGGTTCACTATTGAACGGACCTTCAGTTCACCGTCTATTTTGGGCCTCCCATATTCTTCAAGTTTCACTGGCTGTGGGGTAACACAGGAAAGTGTTCAGAGAGGAGGGGAAACAAAAACCTGATGATAATAATAATAATAATAATAATAATAATAATAATAATAATAACTTATACCTCACCCACCAGCCACTCTGGGCGGCTCCCAACAGAATATTAAAAACAGAATAAAGCATCAAACATTAAAAACTTCCCTAAACAGGGTTGCCTTCAGATGTCTTCTAAAAGTCAGATAGTTGTTTATCTCCTTGACATCTGCTGGGAGGGCATTCCACAGGGCAGGCGCCACTACCGAGAAGGCCCTCTGCCTGGTTCCCTGCAACCTCACTTCTCACAGTGAGGGAACCACCAGAAGGCCCTTGGCGCTGGACCTCAGTGTCCGGGCAGAACGATGAGGGTGGAGACGCTCTTTCAGGTATACTGGGCTGAGGCCGTTTAGGGCTTTAAAGGTCAGCACCAACACTTTGAATTGTGCTCGGAAACAAGAACTATCAAAAATAACTTAATGATACCCAGGAGCAGCCTCAGATCTTGACTTCAAATCTTGCTTAAGAGGGAATCCTTGTTAAGGCTAGCAGGAGAAAGAAAACGGGGTCAGAGAAGCTCCCAGTCTGCTGTTTATAAATCCCATGGCTCCCAACTTTCTGTGGTGTTGGATCTGTTATTAAAGCTGCTGCTCTTTGCTTTTAGCTGCTCTTGGTCCTGCTTGTTTTTGTTCTGTTTATAGGTTGTGTTTTTATGTTGGAAAGGGCTGCAGCTCAGTGGCAAGCCTACCTTGCAAGGAGAAGGTTTCCAGAGAGGCCTGGGAATGTCCCCTGTCAAGGCACTGGGCAGTCAATATAGACAATATTTTGCTAGGTGGGTTGAGGGTCTGACTAATCGAAGGCAGCTTCCTATGTTTCTGGGAAGGGTCACAGCTCAGTAGAAGAGCAACTACTTTACATGCAGAAGGTCCAAAGTTCAATCCCCAGGTGCATCTCCAGGTAGGGTTAGGAATGTCCCTTCCTGAAACCCTGGAGAGCCATTGCTGCCAGTCAGTGTGGGCAACACTGAGCTAGAGGGACCAAGAGTCTGACTCAGCATAAGGCAGCTGCTTCCTTCGTTCCTATTTAATCCATCCCTCTATTCAGAACTATGAGGACTAGACCCTCAATTTATTTTTTAGGGGAACAGCATTCAGAAGGTCGCCAGAATTTTATCTCACCAAGTTTTCTATGGAACTCTGAAATTCACTTATTTTCTTTAACGTCTCCTTGTCCCGCTTGACTTCGTTTATATACATGGCCAGGTCCTGAAAAAATGAAACACACACACACACACACACACACACACACACACACACACACACACACAGAGCTGGCTGTAACATTGTGATCTGGCAGAATCAGCTGAGAGCCGTCAACACAATAAGAAACAGTGGTGGACAGGCACGCATACACTGGCTTTGGGATTGCCCCGTTCAGATATTTTTTGAAGGATCAGTTCAGAGAAGGGCTATTCCAAGACACTGGGCTGCCCCACAGAGCCTAGAAGATGCCACCCCCAAGAATCCCTTGCAATGCTGCAGGGATGGCCACAGGTGGGGGCATAAGGCAGCATTGTATTCTATTTTGTATGCAACACTGATTCCAATCAGTTGCAGTGCATCTTCCTATTCACCTCACTGCCTGCTGTAGCAAAATTATGTAACTTATACCATTTGCACGATTGTTTATTTATTTATTTAACATGCGGTATAACTGTTTAAAAAAAAACATCGTCCTTTAAAGCGGTTTACAAAAAAATGAAACAAATTATCAAGAAAATAATAATAATTTAATACTTTCAAAAAGTTTAAATAGCAACAGACTAAAAACAGATCAAAACTCACACAAACTTCCTAAACATCTGGGTATGTTTGTCTATGAGCAAAAATGTTTTCAGCGGGTACCCGAAAGAGTACAGGCAAAAGCACCTGCCTGGGATCACTAGGCAGGGAGTTCCAAAATATAGGTGCTGCTGCACTAAAAGCTCAATTTCTTACAAATTTGGGATGGGTATTACATGGTCCCTATAACAGGACCAGTTCTGATCAAAGCAGCCAAGTGGGTACATAGAAGGTAAGGCGCTCTTGGAGGTGAACTGGACCCAAGTTGTCATGGGCTTCATATACTAATTACTTAAGTTATGTCATCATTACGTTACTGCACCCCACGGATTTCAGTGGCAAAGGAAGTGCAATGAATGGTGTCCAATGTCCTGCTCAGAGTAGACTCACTGACATTTTCATTTAATGCAGCCCAATTGGTGGGGGACGGGGACGTAATCAATTATGTATCATTTGCGAACTGAAAGTAGCAAGAACAGCAAATGCTGATTATATTTGATGGATTGATCTCTGTTCTAGACATGGGATGAATAAGCAAACGTCAGCAATTGCTTCTCCCATTTCCATGGGAATTCTTAAGTCACAGGGTCCTCTTGAATGGAGCTATGGTGCTTTCACTGTGGTGCAGTTCAAAATTGATGGAATTTGTGTGGTGGTTAAAGGGCTGGGACTAGGAGTCAGGACATACCAGGGTTCGAACCCCCCACTCAAACTGACAGGTGCTCACAGGGTGATCTTGCACCAATAACTGTTTCACTTTCTCTCCTTCAGCCCAGTCTACCTTACAGGGTAGAACAGAGGGAGAGGGGGGAAACCACATAATGTTGCCTTGAGCAACTTGGATAAAAAGTGAGATACAATAAATATAAAACAAAAAACAAAAAACAAATCCAGTCCCCAAAATGCGCACACTGCAACAGGGGCTGCTTTGCATTTTACATGGCACCGCCGAAATTTCATGCAGAAAGCACATGCAGCATGGTGGTGTCCCTCACCACACTTGCATGTGAGCGTGCCCACTGGCAGCTCGTGATGACTTGCACAGAATGTTCAGGGATGTTTTAAGATTTGCCATTGTGAGAAATGCAATCGCTGAGCAGAAGAGAGCCCTTGGTCCCGGTGCTGCAAATCCCCGGGTGGGCAGGAGAGGGCGGCAGATGGTGTAAGGCTGGGGAAGGAGAGCAGCACATTTGTTTTCTGTTCCTGTGTGTGTGTGTGTGTGTGTGTGTGCGCGCACACACACACACATGTGGCGACATGCACCACCAGAAATAAATTAAACAGACTTGTTAGCCCAAGCGCTCATGCAGAGAACAGGCTGCCTGTTGAGTCCCTGTGCAAACTTTGACAGACTCTAATCCAGGCTTCCTCAACCTCGGCCCTCCAGATGTTTTGGGACTACAACTCCCATGATCCCTAACTAGCAGGACCAGTGGTCAGGGATGATGGGAATTGTAGACTCAAAACATCTGGAGGGCCAAGGTTGAGGACGCATGCTCTAATCTTTGCCTCTCCCGTGCAGTGCATACATATTGGGGGGCCAAGTCCTTGGTGATTATTTTTGTCCCAAGGGGAGGAAAGAGAGGAATCTGAACATTCTGAAGAGCTGCCCAGTAGAAGAACCTGCCTTCACAGGATGCTGCCGCATATTGTCAGTGCTCTGGGATAATCTCCCCCCAAAATCAGCATCTCATGCAGAGACACTGGGAAGAAATGTAGGCAGCTCTTGCTCTAAGACTTCAACAACCTGTCCTTCTCCACATGTTTTGGACTACAACTCCCATCAGCCAGTCAGGGATGATGGGAACTGCTGCCTGCAAAATCTGGAGGGCACCATGTTGGCAGCCTCTGCTCTACTGTAACTTTAGAATGTGTGCACGGAGTGTGTGTGTGTGTGTGTGTGTGTGCGCGCACATACCACTTATTTTCATAGTCTCCCACCTCCTCCATCTCCTCCCTCCCCCTCCCCCCCCACAACACACTTTCTGCCCTGTCAGTTCAGATTACGTCAGAGGGATGGAGACTTTTCCAAGACAAGCCCTGGGGGTGCTGACCTTCCGCAGCTTCCCCAACATAAGGAAGATTAATCCCTGGCTGAAGTGACAGTGCTTGTTAAGGGTCACACAGTCCCAGGGTTTCAAACACTGAGTGGCAGCAACAGTTAGCAAGGCAAACAACACCCAAAGCGTAATGGAGTGAGCCGAGAGTTGCCTGTGGCCACCATCTCCTTGCATTCCAGGAAGTGGCTTATTTCAGGAAGGTTCGGGAATCCAGGGAGAGCCTTCAAACTATGTTTTGAGGGACCTCAAGGGCTCTTTAGGGGTCAATCAAAGGTTCGGAATGTCAGGGAAATACGTCCCTGAAGGTAGTTTGTCCAGGGCCTGATGACTTCCCAATGTGCAGCCTTAGGAGCCTCCCTTCATATCAGGGAATGCCACCTCCAAGGAGGGTCAGCAAGATCCCTCCCTCTTTCCCTATTAGACACCTATTGAAGACCTTTGTTTCATTTCAAGAGGCTTTTAAATGTTTCATAGAATCACAGAATCCTAGAGTTGGAAGGATCCTCTAGTCCAACCCCTTTCCAAAGAAGAATCACAAAAAAATTGATTGCTTTTAGGGATTTCATGGACCACTGCATTTAAAGTGACATATTTTGCTGTGGCTTTTTTTTTTTTTTTAGAATTTTGAGTATTCATTGGAATCCATTGACAGATGCTCAGTAGAGTCAGTGTCTTTGTTGGAAATGTTTAATATTATCTTACTGTGGTTTAGATATTTTAACTACCTGGTATCTGCAGAAGTGTGCATGCACACGAAAGCTCATACCAAGAACAAACTTAGTTGGTCTCTAAGGTGCTACTGGAAGGAATTTTTTTATTTTTTATTTTGTTTTGACTGGGATCATTGGACAAGCTTTAACGATTGATGTCTTAATTGACCACAAATAGAAAAATGTTGCAATAACATCTATATTATCAAAAGGAGTTATTCCTTTGGAATGGAGCATAGCGCTTTGAAAGGAATTACTGTAGCATTTAGACTGTTGCTGTGATGGTTTTTCAACTTGCATTGTTTCCTGTTTTGCTTTGAGCTGCTTCAGTGTGGAAACTCAGCAGAGAAAACCATAACTTGACGCAGAGGTGAACAGAACTTCAGCTTGGAAAAGAGAAACAGATATGATTGACAGATTAAGTTGACAGATCGAACTTTGGGACTGTGAACTTTGGAGCATGAAAGCCTTGCAGCTGGGTCCATCTGGTCCAACCTCCTGTCCTCACAGTGGCCAACCAGATGCCCCAGTGGGAAGAAGCCCACAAGCAGGACCTGAGCACAAGAGCTCCCCATCCCTCCTGTGATTCAAGCAGCTGGCATTCAGAGTCACACTGCCTCCAACAGCGGAGGTCAAACACAGCCATTGTGACCCTCCATGGATTTGCCTATAAGAATATCTGGAACTTTGGAAGATTAGGAACAAGTGTGGCCTTGAAACAATACAAGGACCCCCACCCCAATACCTGGTTAAAAAAAACTGGGGCTCCTACCTGCATCGCTTCCAAGGCTTCCTTGAGCTGCTGCTTTTCTGGCCGATCCGATGAATGGCTGAGAAGCTCCTGAAAGGAAACTGCAGCATGTCAGAGGCATGTTGATGTCTTGCTCCATCCCACAGTGCAAGCCTCACAATGGAAGCCAGCATCAGTGGCAAACTTTCTGCAGCCACAGAATCACCGGCAGCAGGGAAGTGAGGGGGGGTGATGACTCCACCTCCACTGTGTATTGCTAGGAACCAGAAGCCTGTTACAATCATCCAGCAAGTAACCCATGAGGGGTATGTTGTGGCAGCCCAGCAAACACAGAGCTAACAGAAGGAATTTCATGCATCAGCAAATTATTTGCAGGTTTCTTTCCCCATCAGCAAATTGACCCTCCTTGCAAAACAATGAGGATCAACAAGCCCATGCTTCACAAAGGCTCCGTTGCATGGAGACACTGGTGCAATTATTAACATTTAAAAAGACAAGCGAAAGAGGATGGAGGGAAATAAATGTGGGGAAGGGAGCTATGCATCCATTCCTGGAAAAGGTGTGTAGCAACAGCGTAGCTCTCAATTGTGTCAGACTAGGACCTGGGAGATCAGGGTTCAGTTCCCATTTTGCCACATGAAGCTCACTAGGTGACCTTAGCCTAGTTGCTGCCTCTTAGCCTAACCTACCTCACAGGGTTGTTGTGGGGAATTAATCGAGAAGTGGGAGGAACCATGTGTGTTACCTTGAGTTCCTTGGAGAAATAGGTGGAATAGAAATGCAATAAATAAGAACGGCGTATAGAGCTTGATGATAGAAAAGGGACTGGGGTTTCAGTGGAGTCCCAGAATCTATCTTCAACAGTCCCCTGTGGATTTGCAGGGGGTTTCCCTCCTGCTGACAATCTTGCAAGTCCACATAGCTTGTATTCTTCCTTATTGCAGAACAGAATCTGCTTGAACACGAAATACCCAGGTCCTGACTGATCGGGCTCCACGTTTGCACGAGAGCTATCGCTCTTGATCAAAAAAGTGCCAACACAAGCCTCCACAGGCCTACCCTGCAGGGACAATTGGGGGCTAAGCATGCTGTGCAAGGGGATGCTGGGGGGCGAGGCTTACTTGCCCACCCTGCCTACCCATAGACACAGCTGCTGCATATTCAGGTAAGTGCCTCAACTCACCTTATGGGAGTTGTTGAGCTTCGCACAAGGGAGCTAGTATAAAGGACTGTAGCTTGTCTGCACTGGGGACATCTTTCTCCAGGCTAACTCTGCACACACTGCTGCTCTCCTTCTGCCAACTTCAAACTCCCGTCTAACTTTCAGACTTCGCCAAACCTGCCCCTCAGGCTGGATATTGAACCAAGAGTGAGGTGGCAGCAGGGAGAGGAGAGAAGCGTTGCAGCTAAAGGCCACTCCGGAGAGGGCATCCGATGTGACCTATGCTGTCAGGCTGATCACATCACACCTGCCAACATGGCACAGATCAAAATAGGGAGATGCCTGCATCATTCTTCTCCACATGCTGAGGGCCACAACCTTATTTCATCCAAAAGACTACCTGCCACAGGATGAAGGAAACTCCATTTGCTTAGCCAAGGCTGTTTCAGAAGACAAAGGGCAGCAATTTTTTGCTGCCCATTGATCTGACAACTGAGGAAAACTGAAACATGTTAGTGACCTTTTCGATCTAAATGTTATTTCTTGTAGTTTTGCTTAATTGCTTTGACATCGATGAGTTTTAATTTTCTATTTGAATTTGATAAGGGGCTGTAAGCTGCCCTGAAGGGAACTGCAGATGTGGTAGAAGCTGCAACATCCATCAACTTGAGCCTTCTAATTAAAGGTGTGTAATAACATCTGGAGTCCTGGGTTCAGATAAGGGATATCTGGCTCTGAATCCCTGGGGAAAAGCAGGACCTGCAACAAAGTTTTTCAAGGATGGGTGTGTTTCCCTGCTCTTAGAGATTTTAGCCGACTCTACTCTTTTCCGTGATACTCCTTTCCATTCCTCAATCAAATATCAATGCATACATCAATCAAATATGTTCTTCTACAGTTTCTACTGGAAGCCAGTGTGGTGCAGTGGTTAGTGTCAGACTAGGACCTGGGAGACCCAGGTTCAAATCCCCCACTCTGCCATAAAGCACACTGGATGTAATGTTGGGCTCAGTTACTGTCCCTCAGTCTACCTCACAGGGCTATTGTAGGCATAAAATGAAGAGGGGGAGAATTGTTTACATCACCCTGATCTCGTTGGAAGAAATGGGGGATAGAAATGTAATAATAATTGTGATAATAATGGTAATAATATTCACAAGAAACATTTATCATTATTTTTTCTTGATTTGCTTTATATACTTTAATTCTCTCTCTCTCTCTCTCTCTCTCTCACACACACACACACACACACACACAAACACACACACTGTAGCTGGAGGAATTTCTGCCCCTATCAGAATGCAGGTGAACCCACTTACTTTTAATAAAAGGTGATACTTCAAAACTCTTTGCATTGGCACCACCAACAAGTCTTGCAGTTTAAACTTCCCATCCTGAACTTTCAGCGTACATTCCTGAAAGAGGGGGCAGAAAAGTGAGAATGCTTTAAAATAGGAAAAAATGAAATCTTTGTTTTCAAAAGACTATCACTTCATGCTACTGTTAAGAAATTGTTGTTGTTGTTGTTGTTTAGTCGTTTAGTCATGTCCGACTCTTTGTGACCCCATGGACCAGAGCACGCCAGGCACTCCTGTCTTCCACTGCCTCCCGCAGTTTGGTCAGACTCATGTTGGTAGCTTTGAGAACACTGTCCAACCATCTCGTCTTCTGTCGTCCCCTTCTCCTTGTGCCCTCAATCTTTCCCAACATCAGGGTCTTTTCCAGGTAGTCTTCTCTTCTCATGAGGTGGCCAAAGTATTGGAGCCTCAGCTTCAGGATCTGTCCTTCTAGTGAGCACTCAGGGCTGATTTCTTTAAGAATGGATAGGTTTGATCTTCTTGCAGTCCATGGGACTCTCAAGAGTCTCCTCCAGCACCATAATTCAAAAGCATCAATTAGAAATTACCTAGTTTCAATTGCTCTGACTGTGGAAATCCAATTTGCATCTAAAAACAATGCCTAGACTATCAGGAATCAAAGCTGAGCTCTTCTTTCATTGATGGCCATTAACATGGAAGGCTTCAGAAGAAGAATAAGGCTATCAGTGATGACTAGCCATGATAGTTATGCTATACCTCTACTTTCTGAGGCCCAGTATACCTGAAGGAGCATCTCCACCCCCATCGTCCAACCTGGACACTAAGGTCCAGCTCTGAGGGCCTTCTGGCAGTTCCCTCACTGTGAGAAGGGAAGCTACAGGGAACCAGGCAGAGGGCCTTCTTGGTAGTGGCGCCTGCCCTGTGGAATGCCTTCCCATCAGATGTCAAGGAAATAAACAACTATCTGACTTTTAGAAGACATCTGAAGCTAGCCCTGTTTAGGGAAGTTTTTAATGTTTGATGTTTTATCGCTTTATTAATAATAATAATAATAATACTATTCTGTTGGGAGCCGCCCAGAGTGGCTGGGGAAACCCAGCCACATGGGAGGGGTATAAATATTATAATAATAGCAGCAGCAGCAGCAACAACAACAACAACAACGCATCTGAATACCAGTTGATGGAAACTGCAAAGTCTTGTGTTTGGGTCCTGCTTGCAGGCTTCCCATAATGGGCATCTGGTTGGTCACTGTGAGAATTGGACTAGTTGGGCCCCCTCTGGCCTGACCCTCTTCTTACGCTTTTTCTAGTTTTCTACTTGGAGAGATCTGCAGCAACTGGTATTCAGAAGCACGTTGTCTCCAACAATGGAGGGAGAACACAGCTGTTGTGGCTAGTAAGCCAATGATGGCAATGAATTCATCTAATCCCCTTTCAAAGACATCCAGACTGGCCACCCACTTGCTGACCTCTCCCCGCACCCACCAAAATCGCTCAGCACAGTCACCTCAATTTTCTGCTGAACATCTTCTCGGTTGGCCATGAGGTGATTCAGAGTGGTCTGTGCATATTCCATGTGGCTGCAGTACTCGCCGTATATCAAGAGCCTACAAGGAAGAAGGGGAAAGGGTTAACACATTTGACAACTGCTTTGACTCTCTGCTTGGCCCACTTTGGCATGGCACACAGTCCAACCCTAGTTAATGTTGGTGATGTGACGATCCCACTCTTGACACTAGTTTTAATATATTTTTACCTCTCCCTTCTCTCCAAAAGAGCCCCGTGCAGAGTACATACAATCCATGCACTGGATTTTGGTGTGCATTCTAGGATCCATAGATCTAGCAGGAAATCCATAGAAAGGCTGGGATTGCTCTAGCTCCAGCATCCACCTAATACAGTGGTCCCCCCACCAAGCTGTTCCATAAACTGATCACCGGGGCACCTTCATTATACACCTTTAGGCACCAGGCAAAAACTTTCCTCTTCAACCAGGCCTTTGGCTGATTAGCATCTTATACCCCTTTTAAATGGGCTCATAGGAAGGGGCCAGGAGAGCAGGGATTATGGCTTTTTGGGTTTTGTTTTTATTATGCATTTTGTGTTTTTATATTGTATTTTTATGCTGTGAACCTGAGATCTACAGATGAAGGGACGTATAAAAATGTAATAAGCAATAATAAAAATAATATCCTATCCTGCCCTATAAAAAGCAATATTCAGAATAGTGCGCTGAAAAAAGAAAGGTTCTCCACCCTTGTGTGACCTAAACTATCCAAAGGAGAAACCAGAAATCTTAGCCAGAGCTTTTTATGAAACTGTTCCAGAATCTGGATTGTGTAAAGGGTGGAACATACACACACACACACACATACACACACAAACTTGGGTGGACCTTTACATAATATCTTGCTCTCTTCTTGCATCACCTTCTTCTTGTTCCAGCCAATTTGGCCACATGCTTTTATGTCGAAACAGTTCTCCTTGGGCGGCTCGTTGAGGGAGATAATTGGAGCCTTTGCAATCTTTGAGCTGCCAAGCTTGACATGAATGCATTTTGGGGCCGGAACTCCGAAAGAAAGCCAGGATTTCAGTGCCAAATTATTCGGACAGGGACAGCTGGCATCAGAGATGCACCAAAGTCCCTCTGAGAAGTTTACAACAGTCTTGCTGAAAACCTTCTTCGCTTCTCTAGAAATTCCTCCCCAGTCAGAGCCTCTGGATTCCCACCAGGACACAAGTCCCAGCTCTTGAGATCTTTGACCAGATGTGGACCAGATCATGCATGAGGTCAAGAGAATCACCCATAGCACAGTTCGGGTGCCCCAGTGGGGTGTGTGCAGAACACGCCTGGGATATATTTGCTTGTCTCATCCAAAGTTGCCCCCCCTTTTTTTTTGTTCCTGCAGGGGGTCGGCTTATTAGCTGTGAGTAGAGGACCCTCATGGGTCCCTTCCAACTCTACAATTCTGTGATCGGGACTCCCACATCCTGCTTCCTTTGTGGTGGCAGGAGACCTGGGTTGAAATACAGCGATCTGCCATCATTATGCCCCATGCGGCTAATCATCTGGGGCTCTGAGAACACCTAAAGGAAATGCCACATGCCACAAATCCCTGCCATGTTCTTTCTCTCCCTCCACCAATTGCCAGTTTCCTTTCCTCCTTTTTCTTTTACCTTTCCTTGAATTCTAGAAACACTTTGGCCAAGCTGCTCCCTCCAGACATCATGGAAACATCGATGGCTCTCAGGAAATTAAAGTGGACTTTGATGAGGTCCTGGAAAAGAAAGAAAGGAAAGGGGAAGAGACATAGTATCCAAAGGTTATGCCCACTTACAGTGGCGGAGCTTCATGCTCCGGCACTGGGGGCCAGAGAGCAGGTGGGGGCGGGGCTGTCGTGCGTCCTGGGGGTGTGGCACGCTGCCTGCGGGGGCGTGGCACCCAGCGTGGGCTGGGGGGCAGCTGTGTTGGCACCCCACTGGGATCGCGCTGCTGGGGGCGATGCGCTCCCCCCGCACTCCTCTTCCTCTTCCTCTGCCAATGCCCACATATGCAAAACAGGATACAATTTACTTATTACCGGTATTTAGTAACAAAAAAGCTCCACTCAGGCCACCATAATTAACCACTCAGGAACTCTTAAAAGGGAGGCCTTTTGTATAAAGTGAATTATAAACTGCAGCAGGGTCAGACTTGAAACCCAGGTTCCTTAAATCAAGGACTAAATCTGCAGCTTGTGTGAAGGAGGGGAGAAGAGATTTAAAGGTCCGGATCTTAGACAACATTACCTCCAAGTTAATAAATATTGCTTCCATTTCTTGTAGAGTTAAAACCAGCCTCAATGGATTCATGTAGTTCTGCAAAAGCGAAACAGAAAGAGGTGGGAAGCATAGGCCACAACACCCAAATTCTACAGCAGGGGTGAGGGAGTCTAACATGGTCCTCTAAGCCTCTCTATCTAGCACATGAAATTCCCAACAGGCCACACTCCGTCTCCCATATTCATGCTGCTCATCGGTCTTGCTCTGCAGTTTCGTCAGGTGATTTTGCCTGGCTGGAATGTGCCCTTGAATTGTGATCATGTCTCTTGCTTACCTGGATGGAGTGTGTGTGTGTGTGTGTGTGTGTGTGTGTGTGTGTATCTTTAGAAACCTATGACTTGGAATATAGCTTACTGTACAAGGGTGAGAGCCATATCGTTTATTCTGCCACTTTTGTCTCTGGCCCCACCTCCCACTGTTGCATGGCCCTCAGAACACTGCCCACAAGGGAGTAAGAACTTAAGAGCCCTGCTGGATCAGGTCAAAGACCACCTAGTCTGGCCACAGAAGCCAGCCAGATGCGCCAATGGGAAACCCAAAAGCAGGACCTGATCACAACAGCAACACTCTCCCCACTTGAGATTCCCAGAAACTCAAGAGGCAATGCTGCCTCCGAGAGTAGAGGTACAGATTCAAAAGAGCCTGACTGTTGGATCAGACCAAAGGCCCATCTAGTCCAGCATCCTGGTCTCACACTGGCTAACCAGAAGCCACAAACAGGACCAAAGTTGCAACAGCAACTCTCCCCTCCTGTGTTTTCCAGCAACTGGTATTCAGAGGCACCCTGCCTCCAGTAGTGAAGAAGAAGCAGGAGACCCTAAGTAAGGTTCTGTTGGATCAGGCCTGTGGCCCATCCAATAAAAGCAACCTGTTCCCACAGTGGCTGACCAGATCCTGTTATGGGAAGCCCACATGCAGGACCAGAGCACAAGAGCAACTCTTGTACGAAACCTCTCTTTGTCCATCCATTTGATATATTTTTTCTTTAGCCAAGAAATAAAAAGCGAATTGTAAGTTGAGCTAATTTCGTGTTTTAAAAACATTAATGTGTTTAGACTGTTGCTTAATCACCAAAGGGGAAAGTGATTACTTGGCTCTTAGATCCACCATATGCTCCTGAAGTCATCATCTTTACATACGTGTGTGTGTGTGTGTGTGTGTGTGTGTGTGTGTGTGTGTGTGTGTGGTTTTAAAACAATTCTGAAATGCAAAACCAAACCATAATTCATCAAAATTAATTAAAAGGCAGGGCTGGCAAGACGCCCCCCCCCCACAAGATAAATGGCCCTGCTCCCTTATCATTTGAAGGCCATCAAACGGAGGTAAGGGAAAGGGTCCTTATCAGAACGATTGTGGAGCTCCTGCCCATCAGGAAGAGTAATGAGTCTGTTAAAAGCTGTCACTGGACTGGGCACGAGAGGGGGCTGGGACAAAGAAGGAGAGAGGGGGAAAAAACTTTTTGGCAGCAAGGACAGAAATACAAAACTCTCCACCTCCTTTCACGATGCCTTCAGCTCCAGGGGTTTTTTTTCCATGGAAGGAGGGTGGTCTGGCTGTTTTAAAGTCTCCCTTCCTTCCTTTCCTTGTTTGTTTGTTTGCAGCATTTATCTCCCACCTTTTCCTCCAATGAGCTTAAGGTGGTGCATAGGTAGGTTAGGCCGGAAGAAGGAGAGGAGGAGGGGCGGAGAGAGAAAGAGAGACTGGCCCACAAGGTCATACCTAAACCTATTCCCTATTGTCAAAATTTTGATTGTAAGATCCCCGTTGTAGAGTCCAAGAGTCAAATACACTGACATGTGTAACGTAGCAATTTGCACTTGACATTCACCTTTTCTATGTCTTCGAGAGTCTTGTAGTATTTGGCCTCAGTTTCCTGGATTTCTAGCAAACAGCAATTCCTTTTGTCATCTTCTGTCATGCCCATTTTCTAGAGGGGAAAACATAAACACCGGCATGTTAGTATGTCTAAGCTGCTCGTTTTGATCTGAACTCAACAGAATGGAACTTAGGGATACCTTCAGGTGGACATGGGAAGCTGTTTCATTCAGAGCCAGACCACTGGACTGTCTATGCTATCAGGAAGCAGCAATCCAGGGTTTCAGGCGGGGGGGGGGCAATTCCAGGCCTGCCTGGAGATGCCATTGGGGATTGCCCCTGGGGCCACCTGCATGCAAAGCAGATGCTCTACCACTGAGCTATGGTCATTTCACTGAAAAGAAAGTAAGATAGGAATGAAGGAATCTGCCTTATCAGACCACAGTATAATGCCATCATCAGTAGCTTTGACTAGCTAGACACACATGGGGCAGGACGTTCCCAGAAGCAGCTCCTGGATTAGGATTCGCCAACCTTCTTCGGCCTATGGAAACATTTGGATTTTGGAGGGACTGCTCTGGGCGCTATTTCCTTTGGTCACTTCTACCCTACCCCACCCCCCAAAACCAGTCCTTCTCTTGCACACACTCCACTTTCCCAAGGATCTGGGTAAAAGTTGGACCCAGTAGAATTAATCTCAGCCATGAGAATATAGGGTTACATGAGGAAATGGGAAAGAGGGTCACTCTGCCAACTTCCTCTTTCAACTTTATATGCTCTTTAAGGGAGAAAACGATAGCTACCCTCACCACTTCGTGGTGTTGCAGGGTGCGCTGGGGCTTTTCTGCAGCCCCTTCTTGTCCTATCACATTCTAAGTGTATGTATGAATGTATGTTTAGTTTTGTTTTGTTTTAATACTGTCTTATGCTAACCAATGAATTGTTTTACTTATTGAGGTGTAAACTGCTTTGTAACCTATTGGTGGCAAAAAAAAAAAAAAAAAAAAAAATCAGTTCATAAATAAATAGCCATATCTATGCATGTTCCAAATGAGGCACAAAAGGCACCTGAGATGTCCATTTCCAAGCATGCAAACCTGGGCTTGGGACCATGGCACATGCAATGGATAAAAACTCTTTTCACTTATAGCCGGGAACACTTACCTGCATATATCTGATCTGAAGCATGAAAGGGGTACACAGGGAAAATCAAGAAGGGTTAGGACATTTTACATCACAAATCACCTGTTTCATTTGGAATTCTAAAAATGTTTTTGCTGCACATTGTGGGGATAAGTTACAAAGGCTTGCAAGGGCCGCTAATATGTCGTAAAGGTAAAGGGACCCCTGACCATTAGGTCCAGTCGTGACCGACTCTGGGGTTGCGGCGCTCATCTCGCATTATTGGCTGAGGGAGTTGGCGTACAGCTTCCAGGTCATGTGGCCAGCATGACTAAGCCGCTTCTGGAGAACCAGAGCAGCACACGGAAACGCCGTTTACCTTCCCGCCGGAGCGGTACCTGTTTATCTACTTGCACTTTGACGTGCTTTCAAACTGCTAGGTTGTAGGGGCAGGGACCGAGCAACGGGAGGTCACCCTGTCGCGGGGATTCGAACCGCTGACCTTCTTCTGATCGGCAAGCCCTAGGCTCTGTGGTTTAACCCACAGCGCCACCCACATCCCTAATATGTCTTAGGTATACTCATAAGAACAAAAGAACTTGCTGGATCATGCCATATGGGTTGCATCTAGCCCAGCTTCCTGTCCTAGAATCATAGAATCATAGAATCATAGAGTTGGAAGAGACCACAAGGGCCATCCAGTCCAACCCCCTGCCAAGCAGGAAACACCATCAAAGCATTCCTGACAGGTGGCTGTCAAGCCTCTGCTTAAAGACCTCCAAAGAAGGAGGTCACAGTGGCTAACCAGATGCCCATTATGGGAAGACCACAGTAATAATAATTTATTATTTATACCCCGCCAAGCAGGACCTGAGCACAAGAGCACTCTTCCCTTCATGCAGTTTCTAGCAACTGGTATTCAGAAGCATTGCTACGTCCAGCTGGAGGCAGGGCAGAGCCATCATGGCTAGTAGTCATACGAAAGCCCTCTTCTCCTCCATGAATTTGTCTGATCCACGGTTTAACTATGCTCTGTGTGAATAAGGACTTTTATCTGTCCTGGATATGCAGCTTCACTGGATGTCCACCAGTTCTAGTGTTATGAGAGGAGAGGGAAACTTTTCTCTGTCTACTCTCTCCATCCACAATCTATAAACTGAAAAGCCCCAAACTCCTCACTTTTGAAAGCAGCAGGCTTTGCATGACTTTTAACACACAGCTCAAAAAAAGGGGGAAAGGTGCCCCCCTGGGAGCGGAATATCAGGGCCTTGATTGCAAATGTCTGTCAACACTTGCCAGAATCTAAAAATACTCTCAGGAGAAGACGTGCAGCTGGCTAATTGAGCCACCCATCCATCCCAACTTTCTTAGCCTCAAGAGAGAAGATGTGACAGCTAGCCAGGGCAGGTTGTCATCTGCTTGCTATTTTTATGCCTCCCTCACACATTTATCTCACTCTCTCTCTCTCCCCCTTGCAGAAGGCACTCCCCATACTCCAGATGACCTCCCAAAATGTTTTGTTTCCCCATCTAAAAAGCGGCAGAAGTGAAGGTTTGGTGTGCAGGATGACCCCAAAGAGAGGGAGGAAGAAGCTGCATTTCAAACAAGAACAAAAAAAATTATTGGGTGTGGGTATGTCATTGGTGATGGGAATAAGAGACACACACCCCATTACAAGTGGCACATAAGAATCATTTTGCATTGGTAAGAAAACAGTATTTTAGTGTGGAAGCACCCATACTATCACTGATCTATTATCCCTCACTGATCCACACTATCACTATCACTGAGCTATGGCCCTTCCCCCAAATCATTCAAGTGGCTACCCACCACCACCATTCTGTTCAGATTCCCCCCCCCCCCGATATTCAGTTCTAAAAACAGTAGCTAAGGGGACCACCCCAAAAAGTTATGAGTCTGAGCCCCTTCCTTCCATTGTCATTTGAGCATGCTCAGGCCTTCAATGATGCCCTCACCATGGGCTGCTGGACTTCCACTTTGATAATATCTTCGTAGATGTCATCCCCTTCATCTTCACATGGGACGCAGTCGTAGATGTCTTCCCCCAGATCGTGCTCGCTGGAACAAACCCAACAAGGGTAGTTTAGTGCATCAAAAGAAACAGAGGAGGCCACGCTCATGGTTAAGTGTAAAAAGTCGCACAGAAAATGTTAAATGAATAAAAGGTGGTCACGTGAACTGCAGCATGATGACAGCCATACATTTTTATGTATATGGGGGGAAACCAAATGGTTGAACATATACCGTATTTGCCCTAATATAAGCTGCACCCAGATATAAGCCGCACATTTAAAATGGGGGGGGGGGGAGAATACCTGAATATAAGCCACTCCCTAAAAATTCTGCAGGCACTCACACCCATTCTGTTTTACTGTATGTCTGTTTCAGCAGCGATATTGTAAAAAAGCCCATTTTTGTAAGGTCATGAATTTAAGCTGCATTTTAACTTTTCACGGTCGGAATTTGGGGGGGAATGTATGGCTTATATTCAGGCCAGTAATACAGTAAATGAATCTTGTAGGTGGGGAACCTTCTGCATGCAGCATGCCAAGGGTGGGCAGGGCCAGAGGCAAACATGGGCAGAGCAACAAATGTGCCTCTTGACTTTGTACGATAGGCTACATTCTAGACATGTATAAGCCAGAGCTTTCTACACATGCACACACAACACAGCAACATCTCTCAGATGTTGAGATGGGCACAATGGGCCCTCTTCGTAGGTCCTCTACCCTCAAGAGGCTGGGGGAAGGGTGGCCCAGGGGGAGAGGGCCTTCTCTGTGGTGGCCCCTAAGTTGTAGACCTCCCTTCCCACAGAGGTGTCAATGTATGGCCAACTCTTTACCTTGGTCTTTGGCACCTGAGGTGTGTGTGTTCTAGGATGCACCTTATTTTGTTATTTTAAGCAGTTTTAAGCTGTTTTTAATGTTGAGTTTCGATTTTTAACCAGCCCTGGGATCTTAGGGTGAAGGACAAATAATAAATTGTAACAACAACAACAACAACAACAACAACAACAGCATGCTTGCTCTTTATTCTCCATACAGGCAAGCAAGAGGCATCATCATAGTTCAAGGCTGAACATCTGCACATGTATTTGTCCTGAAAGACAACACTTTATGCTTGGTAATTATTATTATTATTAAATCAATAAAGTTTGTAATCATTCATTCATTCATTCATTCAATAAAGGTTCGAGATTTGCCTGGCAGAAGTCCTTGAGGAGGGCACAGAGTAGGACTCATAGGTGATGTGGCTTGGGAAGGGGAATGGCCTAGGAACACTCCCAAGGGCCAAACAGAGAAGTCTAGAGAGCTGCATTCATGCTCTTCTCTTATGTTTTCCCCAACTCTGCTATATATCCAGAATTCATAGAAGGGGGCTTTTGAAGAGCATTTTTGCTTAGTCTCCAGATTCTGTCTCCTAGCCTTCATTCCTGCACTGCAGGGAGTTGGAGTAGGGTCCCTTTGGGTCCATTCCAACTCTGCACTTCTATGATTCTGTCCAGCAGTTGCCAAAACCCAATGTGGGGACCCACACCTTCCGGCAACTTCCGCAGCAGGCGCTCAGCGACTTCTGATAGCAAAGGTTGGCTTTGAAAGCAAAGGTTGGCTTTGAACTCGGGATGTGAGCTTTGGCCTCCTGCTGAGTTTAAAGAGGGCACTGGCAGAAATTGCCTTTCTCTCCCTCCTCCTCCTCCATCGCCACCAGCTCTCTTTGCAGTGAAAAATGGCACTTTGCCTTGCAAGCTGAGGCTCTGCGAGAGCTGTTTAAAAACAAAAACAGCTAGAAAGTGTTGGCTGGAGAGAAGACTGTCTGTCACACCCATCCCCTAGCTGCTTGTTAGGGGAATGATGGTCTCCTAATTGCACAAATTATCTAGGGAGTATGAGGGTCACATCACTGCCCAGCCATGATGAAGCTTATATTTACTCCTAACATTGGGGTCCCCCAGATGTACCCTTATCTCAATCCCATCCCTGGCTCAGAGGAATGCAGAAATAAAGGAAGCTGCTTTATATTGCATCAGACCATTGGTCCATCTAGCTCAGTACTGCCAGCACTGACTGGCAGTGGCTCCCTAGGATTCCAGACAGGGAATCTCCACATGAATGTGCTGTTTGGGATTGAAGCTGGACTCTTCTGCATGCAAAGTAGATGCTCTGCTCCTGAGCTTTGTGGCCCAAAAATGATTCTAGTACTCATGGTTCTAAATAAAGGGCTGAATTGAATAGAACATAGGAAGTTGCCTTGTACTGAGTCAAACCATTGGTCCATCTAGCTCAGTATTGTCTGCACTGACTGGCAGCAGATTTCAGACAGGGAATCATTTCTTAGCCTCAACTGGAGATGCCATTTGGGGATTTAACTTGGGACCTTCTGCATGCAAAGCAGGTGCATTACCACTAAGCTATGACCCTTCCCCATTCACGGAAGACACAAGTGGGGAGGGGTGGAGAGAGATCACCTGGGCAGTCATTCTCCATGACTGTCCAGGACAGAGGACATGGCTTTCCCCAAATCGTGAGGGCCAGACAGAGAGGTCTGGAGGGCTACCCTTGCAGCAAACCAGGGGTAGGGAACCTTCTGCACTCCTGATCTTGTGCAACTACAACTCCCATCAGCCTCAGCAAGCATGGCCAGGGATGATGGTAGCTGTGGTTCAGCAACATCTGGAGGGATGCAGGTTCTCCACACCTGCAGCAAACCAATCCACTCCAGTGAGATCAACGAGTCTGCCGTGAAATAATTTCAGTTGGTGGTTTGGTAGTGGTAGATCTGAGCAGCATGTAAAGCCAGCCTTTGCTAATAGCTTAAGAACCTCCTGTGTGTGTGTGTTTACGGACTTCCAGGATGCTGCTGCCTCTGTTTGGTCACTTGCAGCATCCCCCTTTCTGTGCATCGCAACCCGCTCTTTTTGCAAAGGACAGCAACCGGGATGGGCTGTCAACTCTGGTTACAAGCAACCCAGCAATGATCGTTTTAGCATTTTGCCGCACCACACAGCAGAGCCCGTGGGTGAAGCAGTGCATCTCAGCTTGTCACTTGGGTTATTGTAGGGGACACAGCATTGGCAGGGGTGGGGTGGGGGGATACCACACACACACACACACACACACACACACACACACACGACCTAACCTAACACACTTTGGCTTTATGCTTGGAATGCTGGGAACTTTATATAAGTTACGGCGGTCAGCACTGGAAAACTTATTTCATACGCTCAGCTCTGGAACTGATCTGCAGGAGAGCAAATCAGCTAGCACTCCTGACAACCATCTTCATCAAGCTCCTCCCTCAACCATCATCCACAGCAGCTGTTCCATCAGGCTGCATGACAGGGAGAAAGAGGGGACAAGGGTGGGTGGGGAGGGGGCTTCTCTCTTGCCGAAACACCAGTAACTTTCGGCTCCTCCTCTCCTTGAAATCTGCAATTCCAGCTATCTATTAAAAGAACTCAGGAACGAAGGAAGAACCAGAGTCATTGTGATCTGGGGTCCTGGAGGAGGGGGAGGGTTAGAGACCTGCTACTATTTTTGCAACTGGGGCCCTGTCTCCAGCACCTTACAGCTGCCCAAGCAGAGCGAAAGGAGTTGAATCAGCCACTGAGGATTGGGTCCTTGGGTCACTCTGGAGAAGGTGTGTGGGAAGAAGACAAATGCTCATGAGGGTATGAAGCAGGAGTAGGAAGAGATGTGGTGTGGGGAGAAGAGTGTGTGGCTTGGGGGAATCCAAGGAAAAGAGAGGGATGAGTGGAGGGCCATATTTAGACCATGGGTCTGAGGTTCCCCACTCCTATGCCCAAATAAAAAATAAAATCAGGAACAAATAAAATCCCATGGCAGAATCCGTTATTTGGTAGATACTTACTCAGCCAGCTCTTCCAGGCTCCTATAGACATCATCATCATTTTCTGTGGTCTCCTCTGAAGGGAATGGCCTGGAAAGTAAAGGGTAGGTGGGTGGGGAGATACAGAGAAAGTGTTAAGCCTACTAAGAATAAGAGTTGGGAAGACCTGGAAATATGAGAGCATCTGCTTTACATTATTTTTAAAAACAGGATAAGGCAAGTAAGGAATGCAAATATAATCAATGCTGCTTCTGTGATATGCAGGTTAGAGTGGTCTGCAGAATGAACTTTTGGTTCCAACTCAGAGCCTCTGTATTCATGGAGACTAAAGTCATAAATGGTAGGGGGCCTTATGGAGAGCCAGCGTGGTATGTTAGTTAGAGTGCTAGACTAGGAACTCGGGCTGCCCGTCATGGGTGAAGCCCAGGACCCAACAGTTTGTGAAACCACCTCCCCCATCAAAAGAAATGACCCAGGCAGTTGCAAACTGCTTTGGCATCATCACCATTCTTTTCTTCTTATTTCTTTAAAAGCACTTTGTTATCACGGGGTAGCTCTCTCTTTCTCTCTCTCTCTCTCTCTCTCTCTCTCTCTCTCTCTCTCATACAATGTGTTTAGCTTCAGAGGAGTACATGTCCACCATCATGGAGAGGTGATGCCCCACACAAGGGGAGTTCAATTGTTCTTGGTTCCCAAGGCAAGGCAAGAGTCGGCACCATTGAGAGATACCAAGGTGTAAGTTCAGGACCATGGATAATGCTCCTGCAGAGGAGGCCAAACATCAATGTTGTTTTAGCAAAGTTGTCTGCAGCAACTGACTGGTTCTCAAAGCAGGGCTAAGCAGTCATTGACTGAAGGATCCATCCACCAAAGCTCCTCTTCCTCCTCAGTTAAAGGATTGGTGCTGCCTTCTTCATCCATTGGCTCATCTGAAATAATGGGATTTCCAGTAGTGGGATCTCCACTCCAGGCTCTGTTGATCCCAAGGAGTCTGTGGACCAGCCATCAGAGATGGGTGGTAGAGCTGTCTCCTCAGGGCACAGGGAATAGAAGCAAGCTCTAGTGCCTTCTGGGCATGGATCCATCTCTTCCTCAGAGCTGTAGGTGCTGGAGGACTCTTACTGCTGACGATTAATTTTCCAGGGGCCATGACAGATGTAAATGAATGCTTCTGGGGGAAACAGGTCAACTTAAGTCAACTTGATTTCCTAAGCTTGTCTGTTCAGTTGGCTATTCAGGCGGAGCAGAGGGTTAATCAGCTTCGCTTCCTAGAATGCCAAAGGGCACTCCTTCAAAGGAGCCAGGCTGGAGATAGAGAGGCAATGATGAGGAATTACTTACTGCAAGGTGGAATAGAAATCTCAGGGCCCGTCAGTCACCCTCTCAGCCTGAAGAACCTGAAAACTTCCTTTTAATTATTGAAGAGCTGGTTCTTGATGCCATGTCCCAGTTGGTCAAGTCGGTGCACATCTGCATGGCAGAGCTGTACACTAAATCCCGCCTCATGCATAAATATTTGGTTGTCAAAGCAACCAGGAATGTGGCAGCTGCCCCCAAAGGCCCTACAGGTCTTTAAGACTCCCCAGCAAACCATTTCAGAGTTTTTCTTCAGTTGATGTGCCCCAGAGATACGTCTGCCATCCATGTAGGATATCCTTCTTGGAGAAGGGGAATGCCACTACTCAGTCTTTATTGTTACTATTATTACACAAAAGTTGTCTACTGCTTGATACTCTGCCTAAAATATTGATTTCTTGCAAATGCAGAATGAGCGTTATGTGGCACTTGTAAGAGGCCAGTTACGTTGATCAAAGTGGTTGAGTTGGGGCATATGGGGTAAGACTACCTTATCGATAAATGTCTTCCTTCGTGGAATTTGTTTTATTAGGATGTCTGCAAAATTGTTCTACACCATCTGTTTATTTTATCCCAACTGCAATAACATGCCCCACACAACCGTCATTCTTCGTTTCTTTATAGTTTGTAAGTTGTTGTTTTTGAAAACTCAATAAACACGTCTTTTTTAAAAAGATGAAAAGGCCTGGAGGCTTTGCAGGTAGCCAAAGGGATGCCTTCTGCATACTCTGCAAATGGGAACTACAGTTAATTCCAGCTCCCACAAATGGTGCGATGTGCCCTGAATCTACTGTGTATCCATTTCGTTGTGGAGTGGAACAGACCATATTTCATAGAACTGTGTTGACACTCTGGAGAAGACTAATCCTGCCATGGCGCAAGTAATGGAGTCCCCATACCATTTGTTTCTTCTTCCTGCTCTTCCTCCCTGGACCTTGCTTACACTGCAGGGATTTTTTGTTAATTAAAGAATGAGAGAAGAGAGATTGGCGGCTCAAAAGGGATTACACACCAGTACTTGTTCCCAATTAGCCGAGCAAGCACCTCCGTGTAATTACAAGTGCTGGGTCATCTTCCATAATTTTTGTGTCCCCTTTTCTTTGCCTGCAATGAGCATTAATCATGCCACATAAAAAGCAGGCTTACTTGTAAGTGGTATTCTAACCCCACTTCACCCAGGTGATCTCCAGTTCATAATTCTCCCTTTCCTGCTGCCCAAGTTTCATCATACATGATTAAAAATCTCCGAGAGGTGCTATTCTGGATTCAGAAGCATGAACTTTAAACCCGTGCTCCCCACCTCCATCCCCAAGTAGGAACATAGGAAGCTGCCTCATCCTGAGCTAGACCATTGGTCTATCTAGCCCAGCATTGTCTCCACAGACTGGCAGCAGCTCTCCAGGCAGGGGTCTTTTCCCAAACCTGCCAGAAGATGCTGGGGATTGAACCTGAGAGGGTTTTGCTGATTATGCTACCACCAAATATGGTCCGTTGGCAAGGCTCTTTGGCAGCAGAAGTCCTAGGCTGGGGAATATTCTCTTCTCCAAGCTATGACTTATTTCTTTGCCCAGCATTCTGGAGAATTTACCCCCACCCCTTGACTGTGTTTTATTCTGCTGATAGGTTGCTGTTTGTTCTATATTTCATTGTTTTTACATTTATATCCCACCTTTCCTCCAACAAGCTCAAGAAGCTCTATACAGTTCTCAAACTTCTTCGCCTATTATCCTAACAATAGCCCTGTGAGGTAGTTTAGCCAAGAGACAGCGACTGGCCCAAGGTCACACCCAGTGAGTTTCATGGCTGAGCAGAGATTTGAATCCTGGCCTCTCCCAGACCTTAGTCAGACACTCTAACCTAGTGGTTCCCAAACTTTTCAGGACACTGCCCCATTGGTCCCATAAATTCATCACCAGTGCCCCCTACCTTACCCTTTGAAAAGCCTTATTCAGAATAGTGGTTTGCATGACCTACCAAGGAAGATAATAGCACAATAAAATTCAAAACAGTGACAATTACCGGTAATTGCAGTTTTATTCTAAATACCATTTAGTTTAACTCAACAAAATGAATGAACTTGATTCAGTGATACCACCTTTTCAAAGTCTGATAGTCATTATCTCTAGCATCTCCTTGCTGCCTCCGTGCCTCTTAGTGCCCCTTCAAGTAATCCCACCACCCTCTGGTGGATGGTATCACCCACTTTGGGAAGCACTGCTCTAACCACTACACCGCACTGTCCCCACTAAATTGTCATTTTAGAGCACGTATTTCCCTGACACACTTTACTGAAAGGCTACTAAATATTCCAAGCTGAATTTTGCAGAGCTGGAGAGGAAGACATGTGTGACATTGTGCGTGACTACAGCTGCAGCGTATTAAGTCTAATCATAGCAGCACAAGAACAGTGGTTCATTAGAAAGGGTCTTTGTCGCATTGTGTCGTTCACAGCTTGAGCTCTGGAGAATAAAAACCCCTCTTCCCCACAGAGATATATAGGCAGCCGCTACCTGCACAACTCTGAACAGCAATTCTATCCTCTGAGGTTTAAGTAATTGCATTTACAAAATATTAAATTTTAAAACAGAGCAATACAGACAATTGAGGATGTTGTGCATCCTAGCCTAAATCTCGCCATTATGTGCTAGTTCTATGCTGAAATCTCCCTTCTGGATTCGTGAAAGTGTTCTTCCACTGAGAAAGAAGCTTCCAGGTTTTTTCCTGCATTGTTCTCATGGGCACATAAGGAGTTTTTAAGAATATCAGAAGAGCCCTGCTGGACCAGGCCTATGGCCCATCAATTCCAGCATCCTGTGCTGACAGGATGCCCGTGGGATCTAGCTGGTTTTAAAAGAGGATTAGACAAATTCATGAAGGGCAAGGCAGCAATGCTCATTGAATACCAGTTGCTGGAAACCACAGGAGGGGAGAGAACTCTTGTGCTGAAATCCTTCTTGCAGGTTTCCTAAAGGCATCGGGTTGGTGCAGGAATTTGAGCTCTTAATACAGGATGGCAAATATGACCTAGTAGGCATTACTGAGACCTGGTAGGATGAGACACATGACTAGAATGTAGAAATGGAGGGGTTTAACCTGTTCAAAAGGAAGGGAGGGAGGAAGAGGAGCATTATATGTAAAGGATGTGTACACTTGTAAAGAGATCCATGACCTAGACCTGAGAGTATTTGGGTAAAAATTGTAGGAGAGGGGGAGAAAACCCCCCAATGATCTTACTGTGGGCGTCTGCTATATATATCTAAGCCAGACTGGGGACCTGGGTAATGCCACCCTACAGCAGATTCCCAAACATTCAAAAAGGAGACTTCAACTACCCCAATATCTGTTGGAACTCAAACCAATACCTCCATAGCCTTGCTGACAATTTCATTTCCCAGAAGGTGGAAGAAGCAACAAGGCCATAATCTATATTGGACCTGGTCCTCAATAACAGGGAGGAACTGATTGACGAAGTGGAAGTACTGAGAACCTTGGGAGGAAGTGATCAGTTCCTCCTGGGTTTCGTGGTACAGAGGCAAGCTAAGTGTAGTCAAACATGCACACTGGACTTTAAGAAGGCTGATTTCAAAAAGTTGAAGGAACTATTGGGTGAGATCCCATGATCAGAAATACCGAGAGAGGAGGGAGTCCAAAATGGATGGGGGTTTCTTAAAGGTGACTTGTGCCCTGTGCCGCTTCCTTGAGCTGGCTCCACGCATTGCTTATTTATTTCAGCAATGACAGACAGCCTTTGAAGATCCAAGTTTAGAATGAATGGAGGTCACACTTGGGTTTGTGCAGGGCAGGCAATGTGGGGGGGGGGGGTGAGGAGAGGAGGAGGGTGGCTGGGTGGGTTTTCATCCAACCCTTCTGGCAGCTGATCCAACAAGGCAGCAGGAGTGTTTGTTCCTGGGATGAAAGGCAATGTTTGCAAAGCCCAGATCTTTGTTGCATGGGATTGCAAAAGAAACTTTCCACTCCGCAAAAATTGGCTGTCCAGGGATCAAGTGTGAAAAGAGTTTTTAAATGTCTGGAAGTTTCATTTGTTGGCCAAGGAAAGGGGAACTTGGTTTACTCATCCATGAGAATGTTGTGAGGGGGTGCAAAAATCTGGGCGTTCCAGTACCTGCTAGAGGAAGAATATAATATGAGCCCTGCTGGATCAGGCCCATCTGGTCCAGCATCCTGTTCTCACAGGGGCCAAGCAGATGCTCCAATGCGAAGAAGCCCAGAAGCAGGACTTGAGTGTAATAGCAACTGTCCCTGCCTTTGATTCCCAGCAACTGGTATTACAAGAGCATGGGAAATTCTGGAACTTTGGGTGGAGGGGTTATATCGTTTGTCCACAGACAGCTTTCCGGGTCCTGTAGTCAGCATGACTAAACCGCTTCTGGTGTGACGGAACACTGTGATGGAAACCAGAGTGCACGGAAATGCTGTTTACCTTCCCGCCACAGTGGTACCTATTTATCTACTTGCACTGGTGCGCTTTTGAACTGCTAGGTTGGCAACAGCTGGAACTGAGCAATGGGAGCTCACCCCGTTGCGGGGATTCGAACCGCTGACCTTCTGATCGGCAAGCCCAAGAGGTTCAGTGGTTTAGAGCACAGCGCCACCCGCGTCCCACCTACACCAAAATCACCAATCTGCTTCACAACACGAAAGCAGCCCCTCCCCCATCTTCATAGAGCAGCCAGCAATTAAATTTAAGAAAACCTGTTCTGCAAATTTAAGAAAACATTTTTGAAAATGCTGCAACTTCAAGCAAAATGGAACTCCTTACCTAATTCCTTTGTTTTGAGCGATGCTGTGATGAGATAGTCTGGAGACTGCTGATATCACCTAATGGAAGAGAGACAAGGATGGGTGTTAGAGACAGATCAGTTCTAGAGTCTAGGTAACAAGGCTGTTATTGTCATGCAAGAAAGTCTCAGGTGAGAGTCGCTTTTAAGGATCTGTTTCCCCACCTGTTAGAAAAGAATGTATTTAATTTTGGTATAATTGCAAAGTCGTTGCTCACCTAGAAAAACAATAATTACTTCCAGGAACTACATCTAAGTTTTACTCAGAATAGAGCCATTGAAGTTAATGAAGCTAAGTTCATTAACTTAGGAGGGGAGGGCAGTAGCTCAGTGGTAGAGCTTTGCAGGCAGAATGTCCCAGGTTCATTTCCCAACAGCATCTCCCTGCCTGAAACCCTGCAGAGCTGCTGCCAGCCAGTGTCAGCAAAACTAAGCTACCGGTAAGTGGACCTAGGGGCAATTCAAACTGTCTTTCTGATCATCCCTTTTCAAAGCAGCCACCATAGTGAAGCATCAATTAAATAACTTTTCTTTTTGCGTTATGAGAAAGACCACATTTTTTAAAAAAAATCAGTATGTATAGCGATAACAGCGTTTTACAAACTCACAATCAATAAATAAACATAGCTGCATGGCCCTTTTCATTAGTGAATCATACATAGTATACAACTGCATAATCGCCCCACCACCACCACTTGAAGTACACAGTGATCATTCGCAAGTAGAACACTTATTTTTCTCTGCCCTCCCACTTCTTCTTATTCCTTTTATGTCTTGTTAAGGCTGCAAGCCTGAGGGCAAACAGCCCTGTTGCTGTTTTTATTGATTCACAAGCCACTCTGGGAGCTTTTTCCTGCAAAAGAGCAGGGCATTTTTAAAACAGGCTTTGAATGAATGAATAAATAAATAAATAAATAAATAAATAAATAAGTCCCAAAGCGAAACTAAAAATCTGAATGTAGTGAAAGGAGCTATTTTGCTAGGCAAGGATGGCATGATTCGCACACATGCTGAGAGGAGTTGTTGGCAGAGATGGAGTCTTCCACAACTAAGCCTTATGAGGAATGGTTGGAGGAATTGGGTATATTTAGCATGGAGAGGAGAAGACATCTTCAAATATCTGAATGGCTGTCACATGGAAGATGAAGCAGGCTTGTTTTCTGCTGCTCCAGAGAGGAGAACCCAAACCAATAGATCCAAAGGAAGAAAGGAGACTCTGACTAAACATTGGGAAGAACTTTCTGACTGCAGGAGTTGTTCAACCGTGGAATGGGCTACCTCGGAAGGTGGTGGACACTCCTTCATTGGAGGTTTTTTTTAATGGCCATCTACCAGGGATTCATTGCAGCGAGGTTAACGTACGAACATCCTGCTGGATCAGGCCAAAGGGGCCCCATCTAGTCCAGCATCTCATTCTCATAGTGGCCAACTGGTTCGCCTGTGCAGAACCCACAACCTGGATTCAAGCACAAGAGCAGCACTCTCCCCTTATGTGGTTTATAACAACAAGCATTCAGAAACATTGCTCCAACTGTGGAGGCAGAGCCTAGCCATTATGGCTAGTAGCTGTTGATAGCCTCTTCCTCTTTCTGGAATTTGTCCAATCCTCTTTTAAAGTCATCCAAGTGGGTGGTCATCACTGACTTCTCTGGGAGCGAGTTCCATAGTTTAACTATGTGCTGCTGGGTTAGACTAGATTACCCTTGGTGTGCCTTCCAACTCAACAATTCTATGACTCTTTGGGATGACATGGAAGCAAAGGAGTTCTCCTTATTGACACCTTCCTGGCCAATAGGGGAAGAGGAATGTGAGAGAGGCTCTGTGTCTTTGTGACTGGGAAATTGTTCAATGATCACATGTGCCTGCCATCACCATTAGACCCATCATTACCACCCCTGTGCCTAACTGGAGTTAATGGGCTGCATCCAGAGCAGCCCCCATCAAAACGACTAACTTAGGTTCATTCATTTCTATGGGTCTTTTCTGAGTAGAACCGATGGACCTGCATTAGTCGCACACATTAAAGTAAAAACTGAAGACATCTGAAGGCAGCACTGTATGGGGAAGTTTTTAATGTGTGATGTCTTACTGTGTTTTAATTTGTTGGAAGCCTCTTAGAGAGACTGGGGTAACAATAAATAAATGATAAATAAACAATAAATGATGATGATGATGATGATGATGTCTACTCTGAATAGAGGTGTATCAAGTGTCAGGGGAGAGCAGTTCCTCTGATGGGGACAGGACATGTCATGTTCCTTCTGGGGTAGTTTGTCCACCTTTGATCTCCACCTTGCACCCAGTTCTCACCTGTGGCTCCTAAAAGTTGTCAGCATATGACAACAGCCACACCCTGGGAAATGGCTTTGACTGGCCAGCTAAACCAGGTGAGGGTAGCCAATGGGTCTCAAACCCTTAGTAAAGACTTCCCCTGCATGTGAAGCCAGGCTCCAGCGGACGAAGCAGACCAGACCAATAGTGGGTCCAATGGTCAAGAAGGCAGTTTTTGCACATGCTGTAGAGGGAAGTGAGGGGCAGATGGGGCTCATCAGCCTGCAAAGGGAGCCCATCTCAGAGAAGGAAAATTCTAATCCTAAACCTCCGCTGCCTTGTGGAATATCTTCAGGAAAAGGCTAAGGAGTAAATCTACACAAATCTGGAGTAGAATCCCTAAGACGGTTGGATGGCGCCTTGTATTTCTGCAGCTAAGCTGATGCCAAATGTATTTGGACTACATCAGTGTGGCTGGGGGGGGGGGCTTGTCTGGGCAGCCCAGGACCTCCACACACACTTCCCAGGCTTGTGCCCCCACCCCGTGAAATCACTTCAGTGCTGCTAATGCAGCAGTTTGACTTCACCCCTGGAGGCACACTCCATTGTCTCTCGAGACAGACAGACGCTAACAACAATTAACTCTGAATAGAGCTAATACTGGATGTTTTATTTACTTTTATTTCATAAAACTTATACAATGTATGATGGTTTTTAACAGAACTTCAAAGCAGTTTACAAAGAGAACAAAACAAAATTATCAGTAAAAGCAGTAAAAACTCTTCAAAACGTTTTTAAAAAATAAAATCTGCAAAAAACTAAAAAAAAGGATTAAAACATGCATCAGCATTCTACATATCTAGGTAGTCTTGCCCAAACCAAAATGCTTTTAGCAGATGCTGAAAAGAGTACAGTAAAGAAGCCTGCTCATCAGGCAGGGAGTTCCCATGTGTAGATACTGCCACACTAAATCACAGAATTGTAGAGTTGGAAGGGACTGAGTTAATGGGTGTAGGAATGGGTATTATGTGGCACCTGTATAAGTGCCAGTTCAGTTGAAAGTGATTAAAAAGAGTTGCATAGGTCTGGCCATTCAGATAGATTATATATAGATCTATGTGTGTGTGTGTGTGTGTGTGTGTGTGTGTGTGTGTGTGTGTGTATTTGAAGATAACATCCAAGGGATAGCCTGAGATGTAATTCTTCCTCTCTCTCTTTCTTTCAGGGAACTGTGGGGTTTTCCCCCACAACTTCCTGTAAATAACAAGCGAAAGACCATCCCTTCTGTTACATCCCGAGAGTCCCATCACCACATGGACATAGCTGTCACTCAGCATTTGTTAAAGGGTCAGACTTTCCGACAGGCTTATTAAAGAGAAGAGATCCAGAGTTAAATTTACCAAGCAAGTAGAAAGGAGAGAAGGAAAACAATGGTCTGACCTACAAAAACAAAACAAAAAAGATAAAGAAGGAGAAAGGTAACAGGCCAGAGGCAAGCCCATCTGCTTCTTGCTCAGTCTTCCCCGGGTGTCTCTCTCTTAGGGAGATTCAGCCACAGCCCACATCATCTCAACTAAACTGCTCGAAATTAGGCGTGATGACAGTAGTCCTGCCCTTTTAAATGAGGGGCCTGTGTGGGATCACAGAGGCGGGGAGGAGGGGGGTGTCTGGTTTTATGGAAGAGAGAAGGCGGGAGAGATGTGAGGGAGAGATTGGGAATATAATTTTGGGGTGGTTCTCATTTTCATGCAGGCCTCTAGCCAATTCATGCTTGCTTGAACCAATAAAGTGAAGCCAAACTGAAATCAATTTTGTTGCTCTTGTGCCTGGGTCCTGCTTGCAGGTTTTCGGTAGTGGCACCCGCCCTGTGGAATGCCCTCCCTTCAGATGTCAAAGAGAACAACAACTACCAGACCTTTAGAAGACATCTGAAGGCAGCCCTGTTTAGGGAGGCTTTTAATGTTTAATAGATTATTGTATTTTAATGTTCTGTTGAAAGCTGCCCAGAGTGGCTGGGGAAACCCAGCCAGATGGGCGGGGTATAAATAATAAATTATTATTATTATATTATTATTTTCCGTCGAGCATCTAGTTGGCCACTGTGAGGACAAGATGCTGGATCATGAGAAGCCTTCAGCCTAATCCAGCAGGGCTCTAATTATATTCTACCTCCACCACTGGAGGCAGTTGCTGGTGATCACAAGTGGGGAGCATGATGCTGATGCACTCAGTTCCTGCTTTTGGGTTTCCCATTGGGGTATCTTGTTGGCTACTGTGAGAACAGAATGTTGGACTAGATGGGCCACTGGCCTGATCCAGCTCTTCCTATGTTCTACAAAAGGCACAAAACCCCCCACACCTACCTGCTTGATTTTAATACTTTTCATAATGTCTTCAGTTTGAATCAACCAGGGCGGGTGTGGGGGGGTATGCAAACCTCTTTTTTTGCACAGGTCTCCTGCCTTTAACAATGAGACCCCCACTTCCAACTCAAGAAAGAGTGTTTTAAGCAATTCAGTTCTGCAGCCCTGTCAACCACATCTTCTGCTTGCACAACAAGTTCTCAGCAGAGGCAAAAAGTGCAAGGCAGAAATTCGTCATGAAGAAACATACAAGGCCCTATGGAAGGGGAACCTCGGTTTGCCCTTCCATGAGTTTGCCCTCCTGTGACTCTGAGCATGCCTGACACTTGGCGTGGCTGTTCCAAATGATGACAGACAGTCACACGCACACACTGACCCCATGCTGCAGGCAGGCACGGAGGAGGAAGAAGGTGACGACCCTCCTGTGGCTGTGTGAGGGTCACAAGGGAGGCATCTTGACTCATAAAGCAGAATTCTGCTGCTGCTTAAATTAATACAAATTAAGACAAATCTGAATAATCACTTCTGCTACTGTTACCTGAGGCAAGGGGCTCTGGCATTCACTGAAACCTGTTTTTTATTGTCTATATTTTAATAGATTTGTTTTTTATATTGTTTAATTCTATTAGAGTTTGATTACTTTTTAGCAATTATCTTTTAGCTTTCTGTATTTTATCTGTGTTGTTTTAACCTATGTGAGTCCTGGTCTAGAAAAACGGTGGATATAAATAAAACATCAACATCAACAACAACATCACTTCATCATCCCCTAAACGTTGAATGTCTTATCCAACCATCAACCAAGCTTTAGAGATTCTGGCAGCCACACTCACATACTACCAAATGTACCATTGCAGTCTTGAGAGCTAGAAATCTGTTTTTAAAGATAAACATATAAACAAACAAAGAGTTCCCAGAAACCCAGATTCTGCACTTTCCCCCCAAGGTTATGACCTTTTCCTGCATCCCTTGGGGAGACAAGTCAGTGTTCAAAGAGTTTTCAGGTACATTACCTTAGCAGTTCTCAAAACAGCCTGTAAGGAAGTCCAATACCGGTACTGTCCTTTACTGTTGTACCTTAAAGGGACCCCTGACCGTTAGGTCCAGTCACGGACGACTCTGGGATTGCGGCGCTCATCTCGCATTATTGGCTGAGAGAGCCGGCGTACAACTTCCGGGTCATGTGGCCAGCATGACTAAGTCGCTTGTGGCGAACCAGAGCAGCGCACAAAAACGCCGTTTACCTTCCCGCCGGAGCGGTACCTATTTATCTACTTGCACTTTGACATGCTTTCAAACTGCTAGGTTGGCAGGAGCTGGGACCGAGCAACAGGAGCTCACCCCGTCGCAGGGATTCAAACCGCCGACCTTCTGATCGGCAAACCCTAGACTCTGTGGTTTAGACCACAGCGTCACCCGTGTCCTTACTGTTGTACCTTAGCAGCATTTAAAAAACAGAGGAGAACCTTCTATAGGACCATTTTACTACCTGTCTCATCACAGAACTGCATTTGATGTGTGGGGGGGGGGAGCGCTCCTTATAACTTGGTTTGATGCTATAGATAATCAGCCTACCCTAGGATGAGGAGCAGAGAATGAGAATAATGAGGTAATAACTGGCAACCAGAAAAAGAGTCTGCCTTAGTATTGTTCTCTAAGATCATCTTTGGATAAAAATTCCCTGGGAATTTTTTTCTCCCCTCCATTAGCTCCAACAAGACCGAAAATGTGGAATGGTGTGGCAGAGATCACACCAATTAATATTTCAGGCCACCAGCAGGGGATCAGGAGGGCATCTAAGCCCTCTTAGTTGGCGGTGGTTCAATCCAGCTGGAGGAAACAATGGGTCAGCTGACACCTCAGCGCACAGCAGTCCTCAGGAAAGGATAAAAGTTGGAAGGTAAAGGAACCATGACTTATTCATACGCCTCAATTCAGCCCTATGCTCAGAGGCCCCATGACACTGAAATAACAGTTCAGCAGCCGTTTGGTGTAACTGAAAGGCTATTAGGAAACCAAAACAAAAAAAGCAAAATATAACCCACCTCTTCCCCCCCCCCAGCACTAAAAACAAATGAATAACTAAGAAACTGATCCCTTTTGCACAGATATGGGAAAGCTTTTTTCTGCTGCTCCAGAGGGCAGATCCCGAACCAATTGATTCAATAGACAAGAAAGGAGATTATGACTAAGCATCAGGAATAACTTTCTGGCAGCAAGAGCTGTTCGACAGTGGAACCAACTCCCACAGAAGGTGATGGACTCTCCTTCCTTAGAGGTTTCTAAGCAAAGGTTTTATGGTCATCTGTAGGTGGTTCTCTGGTAGAGATTCCTGCATTGCAGGTGACTGGACTGGATGACCCTTGGGGACACCTTCCAACACTACAATTCTATGATTCTATGACTCTAACAGCTCTTTGAAGAGGAGGGCATGTGTGTTAACCTGATTGTGGGTATGGGGGCAGGCAGCAGATCTCAGCTGCTTAATTCTACCACCATTAACAATAAGTATAGTACAAGAGGATACCATCCTTGTATTAAATGATAAGGCAGCTCTGGTTTGGGACATAAGAGCAAAATCTGGGTTCTGCTTAGGCTGGGCCAGACACCGCTGTGCTGGCTGGGGCTGATGGGAGTCGTATCTCAATGCACCAAGAAGGCACTGGGTTGCAGGAGGCTGGCATAGTTGCATATCTAGTTGTACCTGCACTGGGTCAACCCGGTTTCTCCATTCTCCCAGCAGTCAATAATATGGGTCAGGGCAGAAATATAATAGTACCCCACACGGCTATCCTCACAGCCCCAGCATTTTTAATTGGGAAAGGGTCTTAGCTCAGTGGCAAAGCATCTGCTTGGTGTGCAGGAAGTCCCAGGTTCAATACCCGGCATTGCCAGGTAGGGTTTGGAAATACTCCAATCTGAAACCATGGAGCACTGCTGCCTGTCAGTGTAGACAATACTGAGCCAAGTGGACCAGTGGTCTGACTCAGTAGAAGGCAGCATCCTATGCTCCTAAGGCAGTTTCTATATTCCTAATTAAAGAATTTCAACTTTCTCTAACATGATTATGGTTTTTTTCTAAACAACCCTAACAGGCACTTCCAAAGGAAAGATGGATTTGGGAGAATAAACATCAGCAGAAACAGCAGACTCAAGGCACCCTCCTTGCAGAGTGGAGATAGCATTAGATTTAATCCCAGAACCATCTGCACATGCAAAGCCAGGAGGGAGAGGATGGCGTGTGGGGCCTGAGGAAAGCTGCTTGGAAAAGCAGGCGAGGGGGCCAAGAGCCCCTGACATCTAAATGGCTTTGGGCAGAAGACATTACTGCTGTCAGCAATGACTGACAACACACTTTGGAAGGTTTCCTATCACATCACATACCCCTGCAAAATCTGGTCGAAGGACAGCAGGAGAAAAGAGCATTTAGCTAAGTGCAAAGCAGCTTCAGAAGCAGCGCTGGCAAAAATGGGTGCTCTTTATTGCTCATTTTTAATTTTACAATTTGTTAGATTTCTTACTCCCACCCGTTCACTGTAAAATCCTAGGGAGGCACTGCTTTACTCTTGACACTTGAAGTGTAGATTTTTAGGATGTGAAGTGTAGATTTTTAGGACCCACCTTATTTTTTGTGATTGTAAATTGTTTCAAACTGATTTTAATATTGTGTTTTAATGGTGCAACCAGCCCTGGGACCTTAGGGAGATGGGCGAGTAATTAATAATAATAATAATAAGCACTGGAACATAAGAAGGGTCTGCTTGCTGGATCACGCTAGTGGCCCATCTAGTCCAGCATCATATTCTCACAGTGGCTAACCAGATGTCTCTTCTGGGAAACCCGCAAGCAGGATTCAAGTTCAAGTGCACTCTCACCTCATGTGGCTTCCAGCAGCTGGTATCCAGAAATCTTACTGCCTCTGACCACTGAGGCAGGGCGTAGCCATCATGGCTGCTAGCCATTGATGACTGTCTCTTCCATGAATCGGTCTAATCCTCTTTTAGAGTTATATAGGTTCGTGGCCATTGCTGCCTCCTACTTCTGAGTAGATATGGTTAGGATTGGGTCCCTCTCCACCCTGGCTTTTGACACCTTGAAACATAGGTGTTTTTTTTAAGGACTCAAATTGTTTTATGTTTGCAAATTGTTTTAAACTGTTTTAATTAACATTGTAATGAAAGTTAGCAGGGTAACAGAACGCAGGGGTGAGTTTCTTTTCTGCCCGCACCTAGTCTATCAGGTCTTAGGATGTGGCGATGGGGGGAGGCTGTGTACTGGAAGCATTGCATGCACTAATGCACATTCAGCCCTGTGAGATTGGATGTGACACCCTGACGCAGGCGTGTGCTTCCCAGCATGAAATCCCAGAAGGAGGCCAAGCCACCACCTACAGTTTTCCACCTAACCATCAGGTCCCCTTAGCGCTGGGCTCAGTGGAGACGTCGGGCAGATGATCCCAGTGTCAGCCTAAGAGAAGCATCCGAACTTTACCAGCCTGTCTTAACTCCTGGCAGAACACCATCACCACCTTGCGTGGAGTTAGAACTGTAGATTTGTAAAACCGGAAGGGACCCCGAGGGGGTCATCAAGTCCAGCACCCTGCAATGCAGGAATCTCAGCTAAAGCATCCATGACAGATGGTCACCCAACCTCTGCTTGTAAGTCTCCACTGAAGGAGGGTCCACCACCTTCCAAGGGAGACAGTTCCACTGGCAAACAGTGATTACTGTCGGAAACTTCTAGCGTTACCGGTGGGCTGGGGGTGGGGGAGAGATTCTTCTATCCCACTTTCTCCATGCCATGCATAATTTTATAAACTTCTATCACGTCGCATTTTGATGACTGTGAGTTGTTATTTGAGTTGTTTTTGGTTATTATTATTTATATTGTTAAATAAATTAACAATAATAATAAGCCCCAAAAGCTGCAACCTTTTCCACACAGGGGATCTGCTCCAAGCACAGAAAAAGCAGGGTGTCGCTGGATCGCTGCCCCCACCCACCCACCCACAATTACAGCCTGCTTCAAAAAAGATCAATTATTTAGCTTAGCAGCACCTACCCACTCTCACTGCACCCTGCCCCACAAATACCATGTCAACCCGCATATGGCGCCTGAAACACGACAACCCACTTACAGCAGATCAATTATTCATGGCCACTTCATGTCATCGCCGAACACATAATCCTAACCGCTCCTGTTTCCCCGTAACACGTGTTTGGAAAACCATGGGGGACCACAAAGCTAACGCAGCACCATCTAACTCTCATTTCTTTCCTTTTTTTCTTTCTTTTTTGGTCCCAGACAGACAGAAGACAACAGGATTTTACCAGGTTTGCATTGGATCTGCCCAGTAATGGGTCATTCCCCAACCCAGGTGCCGTGACGGTGATAAGAACACAAGACTAACTCTGCCAGGTCAGGCCTGTAGCTCATCTAGCACAGCATCTTGTTCTCACAGCGGCCAACCAGATGCCGCAGGGACAAGCCTGCAAGCAGGACATGAGTGCAACAGCAAATCTCCAGCTGCTGTTCCCCCCCCATCATCTGGTTCTCAGAGGTAGACTGCTCCTGGGCATGGAGGTTCTGCTATCACAATAGGCACCCACAAGAAGAGGCCTAGGTTGCTGGATCAGGCCAGTAGCCTGCCTAGTCCAGCCTCCTGTCCTACCAGTGGCCAACCAAATGCCCCAAATCAGAAGCCCAAAAGCATGGGATCTCTTGTTGGATGTTAAAAAGTATACCTAGGCCGGTCTGATGTCTAAAACTGATGCCGTCTCTTTAAGTTATACAGGTGTTTGTGATTTGTCATTAATTGGCTGAAGCGTGGGCATCACTGGGTGTATTTAAGGCTCTGCTACAAAGCGTTTATTGCTCCTAGCTTTTGGAGTTGGTGGGGAGTGGGAGTGTTTGTGGCTGGGGGTATAGGAATGAGAATCCTTTTGATAAAGGATAATTAGCGTTCAGTGAACAGAGTCTCTATAAAGAACTAGCAGTGAGTTCTTACTTTCCTTTTGAAATTAAATGCCTGCTAGTAAAGTTCTTTTTAACTCCTGGTGCCTGCTTTAGTCAAGTTAAGGTTTTCTGTTGCGTTTATTCCTTAAACTCTACGGAAAGCATACTTTTATGGGCCACTAAAAAACTGGGGGTTTTTGTTTCAGTACCCATTACTTTTGTTTCAGTACCCAGTTTTTATTTTTTCTCATTATCTCTGACTGTGGAGGCAGAACATGAGAAGAGCATTGCTGGATCAGGAAGAACACTCTGTCTGTCTTTGAGGTAGCTGGAGAGGCACAGGAGGTGCATTTGAACCTCATTCTAGAGGTTCCCCATCGCTGTCATGCAGGCTACTCACAGCCCCCACAGTGTTGGGAACACACATTCACACAGTACTTCCTTTGACCTCTGCACATCGAAGGGCAAGGCAGATGTCCAGCAGGGAAAATCTAGTCTTGGCTGCCAGTCACACACTGTACAATAGCGGAAGCTGTTAAGGTATTTTTATGCTAGGGACCACATTTATCGTACCTGTAACCACACACCCCGGGTGTCCCTTGTGTGCTTGTTCAAAGCACATGCAGAGGCCTGTAGGGGTAATAGCCAACTAAATGGAAAACTCATTAACCTTGGTCACTTATAACTCCCAAAGGAGTAACAGCTGAATTTCCTGAAACTTTGCATGGTATCAAAACAGCAATGTACAATATATCTTTTGTGTTTTTTTGTTTTTTTTCTCATTTGTTTGTTTCTAAAAATGGAGTGGCTGCCACTGTTGAGGACTCTCCAGAATCGTAGAATTGTAGAGCTGAAAGGGACTCCAAGGCTGTCTAGTTCAGCCTCCAGCAATGCAGGAATCATAGCTGAAGCATCTCTAACAGATGGCTATGTAGCCTCTATTTACAAACCTCCATTGAATCATAAAATCATAGAACTGTAGAGCTGGAAGGGACCCAAGGGTCATCTAGTCCAACCCCCTGTGATGCAGGACTCACAGCTCAAGAATTCCAGGCAGATAGCCATTCAAACTCTGCTTAAAAGCTTCCACTGAAGAAGAGCCCATTGCCTTCTAAGGTAGCCCATTCCACTGCTGAACAACATAAAAAATGGTCAGGGATGATGGGAGTTGGAGTTTTGCAATATCTGGAGCAGCAGAGGTTCCTCAGCCTGGCTTTAGATGACTCTGGCCCTTTGTTGAGACATTTCCTGGGGCTCAACCATCAAGGCCCAAGGGGAACTGTCTGTGGTCCTGAGCTTGCGTTTGCTTCATGAGACTGTTATAGTTGCTATCATTTGCCCAGTATGTGTGTGTAAGAGACTTGGGTCTATGAACAACATCAGTCCTACACAGAGTAGACCCACTGAAATTCATGGGTAAGGCCACATTCACACCATACATTTAAAGACTATGGTGCCACTTTGTACAGCCATGTCTTCTCTCAAAGAATTCTGGGTGGGAGTTGTTAGGAGACCCCCTAGCCCATTCCCACAGCTACAAGGTGGTTTAATAATCATTCCCTCTTCCCAGGGAACTCTGGGAATGGTAGTTCTGGGGAGGGAACAATGGATGTCCTAACAACTCTTAGCACCCTTAACAAACTATAGCTCCCAGAATTCTTTAGGGAAAGCCATGACTGTTTAAAGGGGCATCATAATGTTTTAAATGTAGAGTTCATTAATTTAAATGAGCATCTATGGGGTGTTATGGGAGGGGTAGTACCTCTGGTGGGGGACATTTCATGGTCCTTCTGGGGTAGTTTGTCCACCTTTGGTTCCCACCCTGCACTCAGCTCTCACCTGCGGCTCCTAGAAGCTGACACCATGCAACAGCAGCCACACCTTGGGAGCAGCTTTGACTGGCTGGCCAAACCAGGTGAGAGTAGCCAATGGGTCTCAAACCCAATGGGGCTCGTCAACCTGGGAAGGAAGCCCATCTAGGAGAAGGAAAACTCTGATCCTAAATGTTTGCAGGATATCTTCAGGAGAAGAAAGGGCTTAGGAGTAAATCCTACACAAATCTAGTGGAGTCCTTAAGACAGATGCTGTCTTGTATGCCTCCTTCCAACAACTTCCACAAGCCAAGCTAATGCCAAATGCTTTCCTTTGGACCAAATCAGTGAGGCCAAGAGGGGGGTCTTGTTGTCTGTGCAGCCCAGGACCTCCATACTCACTGCCCAGGCTTGCTCTTGAACCCCGAGGGGGTCACTTTGGTGTTGCTAACACCGCGGTTTGCCTTCACCCTTGGAGGTGCGCTCCATTGTCTCTCGAGACAGATTGGATGCCAACAAAATATAAATGAGTCTACAGCTTAGTTGAAAACAACCTTCTAAAACTTCCGCTATCGAAGTTATTATGTTTCCCCAAATTGGCAACAAATATTCACACACCCAGAAGAAGAAGCAATCCGAAGTCAGTTCGTTCCCAACTTTTACTAATGCATATCCACGCAGCAAGTCCTCGGGGTAAACGCTTAAGACAGACGGCCCACTGACCTTTTAGCCACAGTTCAGAGAGTCCACGTCAGGCCATGTTAGAGTTGCTGAGCTGCTACAGGGACAAGCGATTACACCTCTCAAGATAATAAGGTTAGAGCCCCTTAACAGGCTCTGATTGCCTCAAATGCATTTTCCAGATGAAAGCATTACTTCCATGGGGGGGGGGGGGAGAGAAAATCCCTCTTGTCCAAAAGAAAAAGAAAAAACACTACAGAAAAAGCTTTATGATTTTTATCACATCACTGCTGAAAGATTCAGGAAAGATTTTAAACAGTCCTTCACACAGTTTGACAATGGAACTCCCTCCTCCAGGAAGCAGTGAATGCCACAAATCTAAACATCTTTAAAAGGAAATTAGACAAATTTAAGGAGGAGAGGGCTATTGATGGCTACCAGTCATGATGGCTTTGCTCTACCTCCACAGCTGGAGGCAGAAGTGCTTCTGAATGCCAGTTGCTGGAAACTGCAAGATGTAAAGGTTGCTGCCGTGCTCAGATTTTGATTGTGGGTTTTCCACAGGCATCTTGTTGGCATATGTGAGAACAGGATGCTAGACTGGATGGGCCACTGGCCTTGATCCAGCAGGGCTCTTCTTATGTTCTTAAATAGGACAATTTGCAGCTTGGCTCACTTCCTTCATTTATCTGCTCTATCCTGAAGTCATTTACCATCTTCTTTCTTTTTTAAAATTGTGTCACCACTGTCATCTTATACAGATGTCACAATGGATAGCTCAGTTGTGGTGCTGACAATGCCTTTTTCAAGATAATGTTCTGGGAAAGGAGAGGAGAGAAATTGATGCCACCGCCTGGGGCAAGGATATAACCTGAAGTGGTCCAATGGAGGGCAAGTTAAGGGCTAATCTCCTCCTAACTCATTTAAATTAACTCAAAACTAAAGCACACGTCATTATGAGACAAACATAAACTTCTCTGAAAACTTGAATAGGGATTGGGTAGTGGTATAGGGACAGGAAAAGAAGCTCCAAGAAGGCTCACTACATAATTCCCATGATGCCAGGACAAGTTTCACCTAGTGCCAAGACAGCCATGATAGGGAACAGAGCTGTGGAGGATGGCAGGAGAGAGTCCAAACTGAATGCCAACCAAAGTAGATTTTAACTACTGGCCTTGCTGCAGATCTGCAGTGGGATGCAACTTTATGGAATGCAAAATTCTCTCACAATAATTTGCTGCATTAGAGGTGAGGGAATTTTTTTTTGGAGGGGGGGTTACTACAGGATGTGGAAGTGCATACTCAGCACACACTCACAGGACGAGGAAGCATATAGAAGCACCTGCACGGATCAGGGCCTTCCTGAGAGGGAGGAAGTGCACTGAGTCGCAACAGCTCCTGTATAAGCTCCCACTCTGAAGTAGGAGTGGTTGAAGCAACAGCTCCTGTATTGGGACATAGCAGAAAGACCATTGTACTATGAACAGGTAGGCCCTTTTGCATGCCCTCAAAAGTGCCCATGCACACGCCAGGACCTAGGCCATTTTTACTATGTTTTAATTATGCTTTTATCATTTATGTTTTGCAATGTGTTTCTAATGTTTTACAGCACCCTGAGATCTTTTGATAAATGGAATAATAATAATAATAATATAATATAGCACCTGCTGCAAATTAGCATAGCACTGCTTTGCAGAGATATGCAAGAATTAATTGCCACTTGCTAGAATCAGCATTTATTTCAAGGGGGCCCTAAAGATAGGACCACCTGGGTCCCCACATGAGTGATGACACTGACTCACCACTGCTGAGTAGCATGATATGGTCATCATATTCCTTCGGTTTGTTATGACTACTCCCCTGAACTTGCCAGGAAAAAAGCATAGACCAAGTGGTGGGAAAGTGACCCAAATCAATCCCTAGCAGCATCTCCAGGTATGGCAGGGGAAGACTTCCGGTCTGAAACCCTGGAGAGCTGCTGCCAGTCAGTGTAGACAACACTTAGCTAGATAGACCAATGGTCTGGCTTAGTATTAAGACAACTTTCTATATCCCTAATTAAATCAACCCTTCAATCTGATTCCTGAGGACTAGGAGCTTACTTCATTTTTAAGGGAAGGACCGTAGTTAAGCGATAGAGCATGTTCCCTGCAAGCAAAAGGTTCCAGGTTCAATCACCAAGTAGACAGCACTGAGCTAGGTGGACCCATGGTCTGATTCTGCGCAGGGCAGCTTCCTACATCCCTGCTTTTGACTGGATTTACTAGCAGATGGGAAACACACACACATGCCCCCTCCTTCCATCAGTAGGAAATACACAGCTATTCAAGGCCTTCTTCCCAGAAAGCAGCTTAAATCCACATTACTCTTAATCTCTCTTGATCAAGGGTCTCATGTGTAAGCAGGAAATATTATAGATCTATTTTTCGCCTTAGGCCTGGGAGCAGTTTCCTCAACATTTGTGTAGTATTCTAAGTGCAGGAGGATATATTTCGAGGTAGTTAAAAGATGGAATAAGAAGAAAGATTGAGATGGGGAAAGGTTGCGGAAATTGTGTGTTTGTGTATGTTTGCATATGTTACTTTGGTCATGAGGGGGGAAAGAGAAGAATAGATATGCTGCAAAGATAACAGTCAGAAGTTAACCTTGGCATGTTCCTATTTATTATCCAGCTTTCAGCAGCTTGGGAAACAGCAGGTTTAAAGCACACACACACACACACACACACACACACACACACACACACACACACGTCCTTTGTGATCAGAACTAGAGAAAACATTTGATTTAGTTTGCATTTGAAGGTGTACCTACCAAATTCACACTTTCCAAAATACCGGGGAATATGCAAGCTGAAATGCAACCAGCTTTCAAAACCTGCCCTCCTCCAAATTTTGCAATGCAGTAACTGCTGGGGTTCAAAACCCACCCTGTGGGTCCAGCCTGGACGGCCAATAAAACCCAGACTCCAGAGGTCAGCAAAACAGGACATTCATTTAGGCATTTCAAGGCCATTGCAACACAACCTCAACCAGAAAATGCTATAGTTGTGGGGTAAGACACCAAAAATGAAAAGAAAAAAAAACCCCACATGCATTTATACCAGGCTTCCTCAAACTCAGCCCTCCAGATGTTTTGAGACTACAGTTCCCATCATCCCTGACCACTGGTCCTGGCAGATAGGGATCATGGGAGTTGTACGCCAAAAACATCTGGAGGGCCGAGTTTGAGGAAGCCTGATTTATACACTTACAAGCAAAGGGAAGTAAAGGGGCAGTTGTGTCTATATATGGCAGGACTTCCTTCTACTAGCTTTTACTGGTTTAATCAAGAGGAATAACAACTTTCTTATCTTTGCCTCCTTCCTTTGTCCTCAACAGGTAAAGCAATAGTTCCTGTGTACATGTTGTTCTGTCCTTCTCCCATGGTTCTTTTGGAAACACAGTCTTCACATTCCAACCTTCACCTGCTCAGCCTTTCTCTCACACATTTCAATTTTCTTTCATTCTTTAATTTCCTTATAATTTTAATATCCTTCCACATAGTAAGTGCAAAAATGCATATGCTAGTGTAAAGCGTGCACAAAAGTCCGTATCATAGTGAAAAATGACATACAAAAAAAGAAACATTCGGCACTAGCTGTTACAACCTTTCCTCATATTGGAGTTGCTCATCCAAGAGCTTGGATCAGCCAAAAGGAGGCCCACCTGCCCTCACAGTGGCCAACCAGGTGCACCAGATGGAAGCCTGCAAGCAAGGACCCAAACACAAAGCAACTCTCTAGTTGCTGTTCCCGTCATCTAACATTTAGAGGTAGAAGTCCCCTGGATATGGAAGTTCTACTATCACAATAAACCACCTTGAAAGTAGAGCCTGGCTGCTGGATCAGGCCAAAGGGGGCTCAACTAGTCCAGCATCCTGTTCTCACATCAGACAGCCAGACGCTGCACCTGAGCACCTCTCCACAGTAAACGGAGAGTGTGATCATTGCAGCTAGCAATTCCAAACTTTTTCATAGCTCAGCCTTCTAGTGCTGTCTCTGAGGTTGGTGGTATTAAGCTGGAGAAGGGCTATAGCTCAGTAGTAAAGAGTCTGTATTGCAAGCAGAAGGTCACAGGTTCAATCCCCGCTGGTATCTCCAGGTAAGGATGGAATAGATTCCTGACTAAAATCCCAAAGAGCCGCTGCCAGTCAGTGTAGACGGTAGTGAATTAGATGGACCAATGGTTTGACTCAGTATAAGGCCGCCTCCTGAGTTCCTCATCCAGTATATCCCTGTGACCCAAATATTTTGTCATTTCAGTGGGGCAGGGTAAGGCAGAGCCTTCACAACCCCTCCTTCCTTGCACATCCAGGTTCGCTCTCTTAAAGCCCTTCCTGCCTTTTTGAGCAGGGAGACAGCTCAGAAGGCAGAGAGTGTTTGTCCCTCTGGGGAGAATGTCAACTTTGCTAAAAAGGGTGTTGACTGCAATGGGGAAACCAGGTTAAAACTCCCGAAGAGGCACAGGCAGCCTTGGGGAAAGGATGATTTAAAGGCTCAGAGTCGCTAGCGGCTGAGAGCTCTGCATGATTCAGAGTGTGAATTGCCAGAGGATACCAAGCAGAGGTTTCCAGAAAAATATTTTTCTCACTATAAATTTGGGTGGGGAGATATTAGGGTCCATCACTCTCACCTCCTTCACAGTTTGGAAGCTGCCTTATGCAAAGTCAAACCAGAGATCCATCTAGCTTAGTACTGTCTGCACTGGCTGGGAGGAGGAGAGTTATCTTGTGTTGAAATCCTGCTTGCGGGTTTTCTACAGGAGGCATCTATTTGGCCATTGTCAGATCAGGATACAGGACTGGATGGGCCACTGGCCTGATCCTGTGGCACAGCTCCCCTTAGTGTCTGCCTTTGCTGTCCCCAGTTGCTTTGAGCCCACAAAATGGGAAGACAGGTCTTCCACAGGAGCTGGTGTTTATTCTGGCAAATTGCCGACATGTTCAAAAACAAAAAGCTTTGAACCCTGGTTTTCCGGTCATGGTCCTCATTAAATCCCCACAACAACCCTCTAAGGTAGAATGGACTGAGACACAATGACTGGCTCCCAAGGTCACATTCAGTGAGCTTCATGGCAGAATAGGGAATTTGAACCCTGGTCTCTCTCCCATTCCAACCACTGCATTACACTGTCTTGTTTTGCACAGCTCCATGTAGGGCAGCAGGGCTGAAGAAATAAAGGTCCATTTCACCATCTGGAGCAGGTGGAAAGTACTGTACCACTATTTTACGAGGAGAACACCAAGAGGCAACTTTTGTTACTTTGATTGACAGTGCTGCGATTTGCCAAGATGCAATGAGCAATGCGTTCACACAAGCTAAATAACAAGTGAAAATATCAGAGGAAGCACCTTGAATGAATTGCAGCACGTGCAACCTTTTAAAAATGCTAGCAGCTGCGGAGAGTTTGCCTCTCAAACCCTTCCACAATAAAGAAATGGAAGAAGACACACACGGAATAGTGATTCCAGCTTCAACTCATTCAGTGTGACCCTTCCTGAAATCCATTACTGGGATGTTAACAGGCCATTGGAAAATTGCAGGTTCTTGTTTTGGCGACACTGCGGCTCTGGCACAAACAGAGGCACAAGGCATGATATTGGGATCACAGAAAATTGCAGAGTCAGAAGGGATCCCCAAGGGTCATCAAGTCCAAACCCCTGCAGAGCAGGAACCACAACTAATTAGAATCCCTAATTATGCTAATGGTGAAAAGAGAGCGTTTAGCTCTGTCAAACCTAGATGGCTCCAAGCAGGGCTCTGCTGAAACAGCTCCAGTTCCAAACGGCCGGGTTGAAGATGGTAAATTTGGTCAGCTCGGAAAACGTTTCATGAAGAAGATCAGAAGTAGCCAAGCTGGTACCCTCCAGATGTTGTTGGATTCAAACTCCAAATCATCCCTGAGCATTGGGTGTGCTGGCAGGGGCTGATGGGAATCCAAAAGCATCTGGAGAACACCAGGTTGCATTTTGGACTGGGACTCCTATCATCCTCCCCTTCTCTCTTGTAACACTATAACTCCTGGTTATCCAATGAATATTGGAAGATTCAGGACAGACAGAACATGCAGCACAGAGTTAAACCAAGGAACTTGCTCCTCCGGGAGGCAGTAATGACCACTAACTTGGATGTCTTTAAATGAGGACTGGAGAATAAGAATAAACCCTGATTTGAACCCCCCCCCAATTTGGCAGCCATCACTGCATCCTGTGGCAGAGAGTTCTACAGTTCAACTGTGTGGAAGAGTCAAGCCACTTAGACCAACCAGACAGCAAGCTTTGATATCAGAGCTTTTATTGGGTCTGATGGGCTTGGATTTCCCTGTCAAGCCTTTAACATATATGGATACTGAAGGGCAAAACATCATTCAACCAAAATAAAGCTGAACACACACAATTCCTCATTTCTGTAGCTGTTAAAAGCACCCTGTGCATGTTGCAAATAAGTCAGACACGACACTCCAAGTACCCAACATTGTGCATGTCAAGGAGAAAAAATAACAATAAGAGCAGAACAGAAAGTAAGTATTGCAGTGTAAACGATTTTTGTTTTTTTACAGGGTTCCCAAGGGGAATGTCATGTTGTCTTTCCAGCTTCTGAACATTATTCTACCACTCTCCGCAACCCAGTTTGTACTGTTTGCATGGAAAGCTGTGGTGCTGCTCAGTTATGATATGTTATTATCCTAGCCTGTCAGATCCATCCCCACAGACCAGCTTCTTCCACAACTTGCTGGGAGGGGGGATACGACACAGGACTGTGGAGCACAACTCCTGAAGTCAACTGATAACAAAGCCTTTATTTATATCTGATCTTCACAATGCTTTGCAGGGGATTTCCTAGGCATTTTCTGCCATCAGTTATAGTGACTGTCGTAAGCGGTTGTGGGGGTTTTTTGTTTTTGTTTTAGCTTTTTGTATTAATGGAAAATCAAAAGCACAAACAATCATAGTTACAAAACATAGCAGCAGTACAAAGGCTGTGTTTTTCAAACAGCAGATAACATAGAAAAATAAAAGCAGCAAAACATATCATGAAATCATCACTGTTTGGTGTGGGAAGAGAGTCTTGTATATTGCAATCTGATAAGTAAGAAATTAAATCCCACCAGTACAGATATGTTCCAAGTATTCCTTATCCTTAGAAAAACATGATTTGCAAATTGTTTTCTCTGCAGTAGCCGGAGTCCACATATTATTCCACCACAATGACCCTAGCCAGTAGTACAGAGTAGGACCTGTGAGACCAGGGTTTAGATCCCCACACCCCCATGAACACTGGCACCAGGTATAGGGAGTGCTAGGGGCTCCAGCCCCCTCAATGTTTTGCATCGGGGGCGCAGCCCCCCAGTACTGAGGGGGCTGACATCCTCCGTCACTACCAGGCACCCCCCCCTCCAGTATTGAGGGGGCTAGGACGGGCGAGGGCAAGGATCACCCAACCTCCTTCTCGCGCGGCACCTCGCAAGAAGAAGGACAAACACAGTGCTGGCTCCCTGTCATATGTCCCACTGGGGTGGACTTGTCACATGACATCATGAGATGCATCATGTGACATGTCACGTGATCCCACCCCCCAAAAAATGTGGGGGGCAAGTTGGCGCCTTTGCCCATGAAGCTTACTACATGACCTTCGGAGCCAGTTCTCCCCCTCTTCATTTAATCCTCATAACAACCCTGTGAGGTAGGTTAGCCTGAGAGGCAGCAACTGGCCCAGGAGGCGATTTGAACACTAGTCTCCTGGGTCCTAATTCAAGACCCTGACCACTACAGCAGCACTGGCCATCAAAATTGTTATTTTATCACTCATTTATATCCCATCTTTACTCCATAAAGCTCAGGTTGGCATCCATGCTTCCTCCCCCACCTGCCCCCCATTCATAAGCACAACCAGCCAATGAGGTAGACTAATGAGGTCATGCTGTGAGTCATGAATTCATGGCTGAGTGGGGATTTGAACCTGGGTCCCCTGAGCCCTGGTCCAGCACTCTTAACCAGGGTAACAGCTCCACCAGCTCAGGACATGCCGTTTCGCAGCCAGTTACAACTTAACCCCATAGGAACAGTGCCCTGAGAAAGGCCTGCTATGTGCTTGAACTGGTATTTGGGCACAATCCTGCTTTCATTCACCATTTTTACCCCACGGGGCATGGGGAATGCTGGGCATGAACAGAAACCCAGGAAGCATGTTTAGGTAACTTAACTTAGCTGCAGGCTCAAGGAAGAGGCAGAGAGGGCTGAGAGCATATCCTACCCAATTATGATTTAGTAATCTTGGAATGTAGGGGATTGAATGCAAAGGAACCTCCCCTCCTGCTCACAAGAATGTGAAAGGAGGAACAAATCCCCATAGCAGAACAGCTGATAAAAGTCCTTCCTACTCAATAGGTCTCCTGCATATGTTTTGCTTTCTAACTCAGGCTGGGTACACACAATACATTTAAAAAGCACACAGCTTCCCTTACAAAGAATCCCAGGAACTGTAGTATTCCTCTAACTGAAGTGTGGCAAACTGAATTTAAGACTGGAAAAAGAAAAAGAAAAAAGCCTTTCTTCATGAAGCACATAGTTACTATGGAACTTGCTCCTGTAGGAGGCAGTGATCAGTCACCAACCTAGATGGCTTTAAAAGAGGATTAGATAGAAGAGAGCTTTTGATGGCTGCTAGCGTTTCCGTGCGCTGCTCTGGTTCGCCAGAAGCGGCTTAGTCATGCTGGCCACATGACCTGGAAGCTGTACGCCGGCTCCCTTGGCCAATAAAGCGAGATGAGCGCCACAACCCCAGAGTCGGTCACGACTGGACCTAATGGTCAGGGGTCCCTTTACCTTTTAGCCAGGATGGCTATGTTCTGACTCCACAGCCAAAGGTAGTGATGCTTCTGAATCCCAGTTTCTGGAAATCACAGGAGGAGGAAAGGCTCTTATTCCTTGATTCCTGCTTGCTGGTTTCCCTTAATGGGCATCTGGTTGGCCACTGTAAGAACAGGAGACTGTACTAGATGGGCCACTGGTCTGATCCAGAAGTCATATGTTTTTCAAAATGTGGGTTTCGCCTATTGGTAAAGTGGCTCTCATACATAAACAGCTAACTCTATATCTTCTGGTAGACATTAGTAATCGCTCAGGGCCGGGAATAGAGTTGGGAGAAGTGTGGGGTGAGAAATGGGAAATAGGCAAGGGGGTGAGGTGTACAGAGAGAGGGGCTTGGAGAAAAATAAAAGGGGTAGGCAGGGTTGGTGAGCTCAGTGAACAGGGGTAGCAGCCCCTAGAGAGAATACCCTATATACTCGAGTATAAGCCTAGTTTTTCAGCACATTTTTTGTGCTGAAAAAGCCGCCCTCGGCTTATACTCGAGTGAGGCAGGCAGTGGCTCCTATGAAGCTTTCCCAGGTTTTTTGTGGTAAAATTGGGTGCCTCGGCTTATATTCGGGTCGGCTTATACTCAAGTATATACGGTATATTTCCTGGAGAGGGAAGGGCAGGGAGAGGCATAAACAGGGAGATGAAATGAGAAGAACAAAGCTCTTTGCAAGCCCCTTAGGGTGTGGCACAGTTTGGGGAGCATGCCAGCCTGACAAAAGAAATTGTTTCAGTTTGTGTCATGCTGCAACCTGCCTTCTTGAACTGACGGGATTCGAAAAGGCACATTTTTAACTCCGGTGTTTGGCTAGAGAGGTTCTCTAGCCAAGCCCACTTTTCAAGCCCTTCGAACAGACCACTCCCATATCTCTAGCTTGCTTCCCTGTAGGGACAGCTGCTTGACAGAGGGGGAGAGAATCAAGCTCTCTCCCTCCCACAAGTAGTGTATTTGGAATTTCTGTGTGCCAGGTGGGGTGCAGAGGGTGGCTGCTACTATACAGAAATGTGGCAACTGACCTCTTGTGTGGCACAGCCGCCTCCTTGTTCATTTCCCTCCATGATTTTAAAAAAATGATGCTCCCCTGGAAGTTTCTCTTGCAAAAAGAACTTTGTCCCTTGATTATGTCCATGCTCAAGGCAAATCGACTGTATATTGACAAGCTGGAAAGAGTGCAGAAGAGGGTTGACCAAGAAGGGTCTGGAAATCAAGCCTTATGTGAGGAACAGTTAAGGGAATGGGTATGTTTAGCCTGGATAAGAGGAGACTGAGAGGAACCACCTTCAGATACCTAAAGGGTTGTCACATGGAGGGTGGAGCAAGCTTATTTTCTCCTGTTCCAGAGGGTAGGACCTGAACCAATGGCTTCAAGTTACAAGATTAAGAGATTCCAACTAAACATCAGGAAGAACTTTCAGATGGTAAGAGCCATTCAACAGTGGAATGGACTCCCTGGGAATGGACTCTCCTTCCTTGGAGATTTTTAAGCACAGGTTGGATGGTCATCTGCCATGATGGTTTAGCGGAGATCCCTGCATTGCAGGGGGTTGGACTAGATGATCCTCAGGTGTCCCTTCCAACTCTACAATTCTATGATCAAACACAGTGGCAGGGAACCTATGGCGAGCAGCCCTAATAAGCCCCACCAGGCCTCCCCCTTTTATCCCACGAGGCTATTTCAGCCAAGAATACCTGTCCTACACTTGACATAGAATCAATGACTTGTAGAGCTAGGAGGGACCCTCAAGGGTCAACTAGTCCAACCCCCTGCAATTCAAGAATCACAAGCCAAGAAACCCTAACACTGATAAAAGAATGGCATAAAACTTGCCCATAGATTTTAACGAACATCATTTTGCCTGGCCTCTGGGATTAGCTTGATCAACTGCTGCATCTTTTGAACCTGAACACACACACACACACACACAGAGAGAGAGAGAGAGAGAGAGAGAGAGAGAGAGGCCTACTTGAAAATAAAGGTGCTTAATTTTTTTAATAAAAGCTCACTCAAGTTCCTAGAGGCACCAGAGAAGCTTTCAAAGAAAGTCCCCAGCCAGGACTTATTTGCAAGAGTGTGCTGCGAGTAGTTCAGAGAATATTTTCAAAAATTATGCATCAGCCCCTGGTACTCTACTTCAGATCTTCTGGATGACAATCGATGGCTTCTGCCATCAGCTGCCACTGCCAGTGTAATGGTGCAGAGCTGATTTGCGGAGCTGTCGCTAAAGGCTGCAAACTTCTTCTCTCTCACACTCTCACTCACACACTGAGAGAGATAGAATACAGATTTTACATCCCATTAATCCAGCTTGCAAACCAAAACCAGCAGAATCCTGTGTCCTGTACGAACGACACGTACGAAAGCATTATTGGAACACATTTTTGCATAATTTATTCTGCATTTTTACACTATTTTGCATAATTTATTATATCTTATGTTATATTATGGCTGGCAATTGCTGCACACTTTCAAGCCTATTTCTGCAACCATGAGGGCTAGGTACTTGTTACTGCATATTCCCAAATGGAAGCAGAGATCCTCAGTGTGCTCAATTCAGCATCCAGTGCCACACTATCCTCTTGCAAAACCACTAAATACCCAGCTGGGGCTGACCTCTAGCATGATGTCAGAGGCTGCTAAGCTGCTCATCATTTACAGCCGGACCATACATGGCACTCACCAGAGTAATACTAGACAGGTCTCAAAAGGTCTCTACTATTTGTTTTGATTCTCCTGTCTCTATTCTGCTCTTTGTGGGATCTAACAAGTTTTCTCTGAAACCACATTCACACCATACATTTTAAACACTCTCATACCATTTTAATAGTCATGGCTTCTCCTCCCAAAGAATCCTGGAAATGATAGTTTGCTAAGTGTGGCAAGACGTGCTAGGACAGGGGTAGGCAAGCTAAGGCCCGAGGGCCAGATGCGGCCCAATCGCCTTCTCAATCCGTCCCGCGGACAGTCCAGGAATCAGCATGTTTTTACATGAGTCCTTTTATTTAAAATGCATCTCTGGGTTATTTGTGGGGCATAGGAATTCGTTCATATTTTTTTTTCAAAATACAGTCCAGCCCACCACATGGTCTGAGGGATGGTGGACTGGCCCCCTGCTGGAAAAGGTTGCTGACCCCTGTGCTAGGAGATCCCCAGTTCCCCTCGCAGAGCTACAGTTCCCAGAGCTTTCTGCGGAAGATGAATTGCTTGTTAAACCACTTTGGGGGTTACAGCTCTGTGTGGGGACTACGGGGTCTCCTAACAACTCTCAGCACTCATAAGAAAACTACAGTTCCCAGGATTCTTTGGGGGAAGTCATGGCTATTCAAAGTGTCATCACAGTGTTTTAAATGTTTAGCACCAGTGGAAAACTAATCTCATCTTACCTGATCTGGAGGCCCAAACCAGATGTGATGTGTAAAACAGGTACACTCCAAGATTCCATCTGCATTTAAAACAGTACCATACCATTTTAATAGTCAGGGCTGCTTTCCCCAAGGAATTCTGGGAACTGTGGTTTGCAGTGCTGAATGTTTGGAGATCCCCAATCCCCCTCACTGAACTACAACTCCCAGAATTCCTTGGGGAATAAGCATTGTAGGACACTAGACTAGATGACAATTCTTTGATTCTATGAACATTAAACCGTTATGGGCGTTGCAGAAGAACTGAGGGTGGACCGAGGCAGTGGAGAGTTTTTAAGGAAAGGAAAGGAAAGGTCATCTTGATAAATCCTATACATGCCTATAGTAACAGAGCAATTTCAGTTCCGCAGATCAAATCTTAGATGCAGGAAGGTGTTGAAAGTCAAGAGATTTTGTCCCTGAGGATGATCCTAATTGGCTCACAGCCCTTCCAGCTCCTTTGTATCTCCCAACAGCCTCCAAGCTGTACGGATAATATTTCTGCTTTTCACACACAAGGGCCATAATGTTTCTGTGCTTGGAGAAATCCATCTTCCAAGCTGTCCTATTTGGTATTAAAAACTGGTTTCCATAGAAACAGCTAGGTAGAGAGCACAGCAGCTAAATCTTATTTGCCTGCTTTAAAAAATGAAAAAAGAATGAGCCTTGATTTTCTATTCCTTGCTATATTTTAGGGGTTAGGCCTGGTAAGCTGGAAAGTCAGGACCATGCCAACGACTCATGGAAGACAGCTACCATTGACTGTGAGCTGAAAATGCTCAACATTGACATTGCCACTCTACTGGAAACCAGGCTTGCTTCAAATGGCTGCCTCTGAGATGGTGTGTACTTTCATTCGAGGAGTGATGGGGGTCTGTTGAACCTGGCATGTCTCCACAAATTTATGGAAGTAAGTTGTGGGCAACTTACAACCGCCAGGAACAACGCCTCAACGCCTTCCACATGCGCTGCGTCAGGAAGATTTTGGGCATCACATGTCAGGACAGAGACTCAAACGAAGATGTATTCTCCCACATTCCAGGCATTTTCACACCCTTGTCTCAGGGGCGTCTACACTGGCATGTCCACAGAAGGGAAGATAGCAGGGATCCCCAAGAATGCGTTCTATGGGGAGCTGGCTTCAGGCAGACCAACTGTGTGCTACAAAGATGTCTGCAAATGCAACATGAAGGCTGGCAATATCAACCCTGCCATGTGGGAATCCCTTGCAGGTGACCACAGTTCCCGGAGACAGACAGTCAGGCCATGCATCAGTAGCAGTGACCAGAGGAGGAATGACCAGTGGGAGGAGTGTAGAGAGAAGAAACGCCACGGTGCATCTGCAGCAGCACAACCAGACACATTCATCTGCCCCAGCTGCAACAAAACATGTCTCTCCCATATCGGTCTCTTAGCCACAGAAGGCACTGCAACCTTCCAACAGTTTGACTTCACCCCCAAAGGCACACTCCTCCACTGCCTCCCGAGACAGGTGGATGCCAACAAAAACAGGCTAAGTCTCTACACTGCACGTCCAAAAGTAGTAAATTGAAAGCACAACAAGGAATGGCCTTATTATTATTATTATTTTTAAAAGTGTGCCAATTAGAATAATAAGGGTCCTTAAATTCACTCATGGATCTCACTCATTTTTAAGGGTCTAAATCGCAAAGCCTCCCTTGGAAATCGCTTGACATTTCATTTCAAGATCAAAGGTGAATGCCATTAGAAAAATTAAACTGGCAAAGTCCCAGCATGAAGGAAGAAGCACATTTCTCCTGCCAATTAAAAGAATTTGGAGGCATGGGAGAGCATGCTAATTATTAACTCGAGGCTGCTGAAATAAACAGCATCTCAAATCAAATAGTTAACCAGATACCCACAGAGGAATCTGAAAAAGTAGGTTCTTGGGGTCTTAAGAAAGACCCTCCACTCTGCCTCAAGGCTGATACGCCTTACCAATAAATACGTTCTGCAGGTATTTTGTCACATGTCAGCAAATTCAACAATGACATAGAAGCAAAAAGCATTCGATTCCCTTGTTAGGTAGCGGGAGAGATGTTGTAGCTCTGATACATATTATCTGCCTCTTCCTCCGCTTCTGACACGTCCTGCGCCCCCTCCCCCATGCCCCCTCCTCTATCTCTGACTGCTCCAACTCTTCCCCTTTCTCTAGCCCTAGCTCCTGCCTCACGGGTGGCGGCCTCTCTTAGGTCAGCCTCCGGACCACATTTGTCAGAGTCCTGCCAGTCCTTGACACCCGGGCACAGAAGATAGCAGATCTAGCTGAAATGCAACCCAGGGAGATCTGCACTGAGTGTTGCAATGCATCCGTAATTATTATTATGGTATAACTGTAAAATTATTATATGATCTTAAAAGGGGGCATGGCCATGAGGGGATGTGGCTATCATGAAGGGACCCTGCACTTGTGAATTTGGCACTATGCTACTGGGTATGGGGGTGGGGGCTGCACACTCAGGCCCCTCCCCCATCTCCCAAGCAAATTTTCAAGGCAGTGTAATCACATTTAGGCTTATTTGAACAAGAGAAGTGGCTCAGCACTTTATAGTGTTTATCCAGCACTTCTGATGCATTTGCCATGTAAATGTTTCTGGGAACGGTGGTGGGGAAGCAAATAAGAAAATATCATGCGGAAGGAAGGAGAGCAGAGAGCAACTCATCATGCATTATGTAGCTCTTCCTTTCAGAACACAGGGAGGGTAAAAAGAGATGGTGCTAAATTGAATTGCTTAAAAAAAAAACCTGGATGTAAAAGTCCTCAGAAGATGTGCATTTCAAAATCTATTTCTTCTTAGAAGAAGAAGGTCCATCTTGGTCACATCATAATGGCAGAAAAAAGGGCCTTCTTCACATGTGATGATTCTGCATGTTAGGGGCAGGGAACCTTTTTTCCAATTGAATTTCAGCCCAAAGGCTGCAGCTCTTTTGAGGAAAACCTTCCATGAGCCATGCAATAAAAAAGGTGAGATCAAAAATAACTAAAAATGTGGTGTGTGGTTTTTTTTTTGGAGGGGTGCATTTCTGGCCCTCCAGCATCTCCCATCAGCCCAAGTCAGTGTGGCCAATGGCCAGGGATGGTGGAAACTAATTGGAGTCAACATCCGCAGGACTACAGGTTCCCCACCTTGATTTAAGGGGACACTTTGTGTCCCCATTGGGGAGGAGATATTAGTGCCCCCTGTTTTCAGACTGTGGCAGAAATCCACATGTTTTGGCCAGCATACGCAAAACGGATCTGATTTGAGCAAGTACACTGTTTCTAGGCTCCGGCACGCAAGTCAAAGGCATCTGTGGCTCGTGGACCCAGCGAAAGCTCTTCCTCAGTTATTCAGCCATCCCTGTTGAATGCAATCGAGGTCATGTCCCCGATGTTCATCAATTAAGGCAAATCCAAAACATTGCCTTAGTTGGCCAAAGCCTCATTTATTCAAACTTCATCAACGTCTCCTGCAGCATTTTGATAATTAGTTACTAATGCTGCTGCTCTTTTAAACCTGGCGCGGAGAGGAGGGTCAGATGGAAAAGATGTTCATTGAAACATTTCCTCCGTCTCAGCCAAGGACTGTGGGCTGGTTTCAGGGCAATGAGAGTCATTATTACTGTTACAACCAGCATTTGCCCATTTGCTTTTGCTCTGAAGGCAACTATGACAGCTCCTCTAGTTCAATGGCTACTAATCAGGATGGCTCTGCCTTCGTGGTCAGAGGCAGTAAATGCTTCTGAATACCAGAAACTGCAGTAGGGGAGAGGGCTCTTGTGCCCGGGTCCTGCTTGAGGGTTTCGCACTGACAGCATCTGGGTGGCTGATGTGAGAACAGGATGCTGGACTAGATGGGCCAATGGCCTGATCCAGCAGGCTTTTCTGACGTTCTTAGCTGAAAGGGGCAAGTCCCTGGACTCCTAAGAATGTAAGAAGAGAGTCGCCTCTGTTGCCTAATCCCACTTCACCACTGGCATGCAGCCCCCATAAGGTTGCCTACAAAGGAAAGTGGCCCTACAGCTGAAAAAGGTCACCCCACTCATTAAGGGGACCAGAGCTGCACTCTACACTGAAAACACACTTGGTGAGGCAGAGAACTGCTGTTTGGTCACACGCTGGTTTGGTAAAATGCTGTTTAGGCAATGCTAGACAGAAGCCACTCCTCCATACCTGCTCTCTGAGGGATCTTAGCAAGACAGAGGTGTGCAGGGAGCCTTTAAATTTCCCGTCCCATGGATGATGCAGGCTGTGGTTCACCCACCACACACTCCTTATGGGGAAGATGAAAATTCAGCATCTGTTCTTAAAGGTTTTGAGATATAATTCAGGCTCATCAGGAATGAAAATGAACCATGTGGGGATCTTGGGGTGGGGGTGGGGTAGAAGGAGGTGGCCACAAATTACTAACCTTGAGATGTGTGGATATGCAATAAAGCACATTTGTGGACGAGTAATTTTGCCAGTTTGTGTGTAAAGACTGGTTCTGATATCTTTCATGCAAAGAAATCTCACTCACTCACTGTGTTTGTGTGTGTTCAGGTTCAAAAGATGCAACAGCGGATCGAGCTAATCCCTCCAGACATGAGCCACTGCCAAGGGTCACAGAGTCAAGTCGCCTTCCCCCCACCACAGCTTTCCTAACAATACTAATTAAAAGAGAGAGGAGGGAGGACCCCCACCAGGCTGTTGGCTCAGCCAAGTCCACCCCACCCTCACCCCCCATAAACAACAAACCCTTGCAGGAAATCACAGTCTCACGTAGGTATTTGTACTTTAAATGAAAACAACGCTCTGTGAAAACGGCACATTTTTTAAAAAAAAATGATAAGTTTTTCAGAGTTCCACACTTTTACAATGGCACGGTTCGGTCAGTGCCCCCTTCCCCTCCCTAACTTATTTTTCTGGGATCTTTTCATTCTGTCATTCGGTCTCTTGTAAGGACAGTCAAACATATCAATTTTGTGTACTGCATTTTTTTATTTCATTGAAAAGATTTTTGATTACTTTTTTTTACTTACTATTATTTAATTGTGACTGTTTTGAATTATTTTGTGCTGTTATCTTCCCTGGTGGATTGTGGAAACCACTATTCTGAAAGAGGCTGGCTTTTTTTTTAATACGGTGGGGTAGGGGTCCCTGGGGGTGAGCTTATGGGAACCGAGAGGAAAGGGGCCCCGGATAAGTTTCAGAACCACTGATCTTCTGGGTGGTTTAATGAGGGGGAACCCCCAGAGGGAAACCCCCAGAGAAAGGAGATCTAACTTGAACAGCCCAAAGTGGGTCTGCAGGACGGGATGCCAGTGCTGCGGAAGCCAGCAGAGCAAAAGGCTTGGTCCTGTGTTCCTGTCAATGCTGCAAGGTGATGATTTCCTTCCAGGAAACGAACATGGGCTGGGGGAAGGAGGGTTGTTTCACTTCACTTTGGGGTTTCACATTTCTAAATAAAGGTTGGTGGAGGTAATCTCAGCATGACCCAAAGGGGGAGAGAGGTTGGCTGTGGGCCATCTAGCAAGTGGGTGGCTGCCCCAGTAACAGCTCTAATTCATGGTCAATACCAGGGGTCCCCAAACTAAGGCCCGCAGGCTGGATAAGGCCCGAGGGGATCATTTATCCGGCCCGCGGCAACCCCCGCTGCCCGCTCTTACTAGCGCGGCGCAGCGCAGCTGCCCACTTCTGGGTCGGAGGAGCACCAGAAATAGCTTGTGTGCATGCATTATTTCCAGTGCACATCTGGGTTGGAGGAGGCCCATGCACATGCACACAAGCTATTTCCGGTGTTCCTCCGACCCGGAAGTATGCCGGAAATAGCGTGTGCGCACACGTATGGGCATGCGCTCCCCCACCCTCCAGCCCGCCGCGCAATCATTGAACTTGATAGACCAATAGTCTGACTGTATAAGGCAGGTTATTGTGTTATCTAGAATCACAGAATTGTAGGGTTGAAAGGAGCTCCTGAGGGTCATCCAGTCCAATCCCCCACAATGCTGGAATCTCAACTAGATCATACATGAAGAACGGCCATCCCAAAACTTCCAGGAAAGGAGAATCCCCACCTTTCATGACAGTCCTTTTCCACAGACTAACAGCTCTTACTGTCAGAAAGTTTTTCCTGATCTTTAGTCGGAATCTCCTTTCTTGTAACTTGAATCCATTGGTTCGAGCCCTACCCTCCAGAGCAGAAGAAAGCAATATTGCTCCATCTTCCACAGGACAGCACTTTAGATATTAGAAGATGGCTATCATATCTCCTCTTCGGTCTCCTCTTTTCCAGGCTAAACAGACCCAACTCCCAGAACACAACCACAAGAAGGACACTCACAGGGTAGAAGATTGTCAAAAGTGTGCAAATCTAATGCATGTCAAACGGAGGTGGGGGAGTGGGGAGACTGTTTTGAAAAGTCTGTGCCATCTTCACAACGGGGAATCCAGAAAAGATATTGTTCTTGGAGAAGACGGGCAGAAATCTTCAAGGAGATGACTACAAAAGCAGGACAAACCCCCTGCTGCCTTCCCCCTCTCGCTTCCAAAGCTTTGATTTCCAACAAAATAAACTTGAGTCGCCCAGGAATAACTCAACCCAACCCAATCCCCACACCCTTGATCCCACACCCAGACCCTTCTTTCCGCCGAAGCTAAGATGAGGGTAAACATGTCCTATGGCCAAAGGGTTTCAAGTTCTGCCAGGAAGCGCACATGTGCACTCTTGGTTGGCTTTATAAGAGGATTGGACAAATTCATTCAGGAGAAGGCTATCAATGGCTGCTGGCCACAATGGCTATGCTCTGCCTCCACAGGCTTCTGAATACCAGTTGCTGGAAACAGCAGGAGGGAAGAGGGCTCATGGTGGATGGTTCAGGGCAGATAGGGTTAGGGTGGAGTTGGAAAAGGTTCAGAAAAGGACAACGATCAAGGGGGGGGGCAACTCCCCTATGAAGGAAAAGAAGCAGCATTTGGGGCTTTTGATAGAAGTGTATGCAATTAGGCATTCTATGGAGAACGTGCATAGAGACTCAAGGACGTCCAAACAAGCTGAATGACCCAACATTCAGGACAGAATAAAAGGAAGGAATCTTCATGCAGTGCCTAGTTAAACTATGGAACTCCCTCCCACAACGAGCAATGGTGGTAACCAAATTAGATGGCTTGATTGGTCAATACAATACAATATAATGAATACTGAATCCAATGGCCCATCTGAATACTAGCTGCTGCAAGCCACAGGGGAGTGTGTGTGTGTGTGTGTGTGTGTGTGTGTGTGTGTGTGTGATTGTGCGTGTGTGCGCACACACTTGTACACACTAATTCCACACACTAATTCCACACACTAATTGGAATAATGCTAAAGGTCACATCACTTGCCCCATCTGGTCTCTCAGTTGTTCCAGAGCAGGGATGCAACTAATTAAAAAATAAATTGAGCAGGCTTTGTTCAGCCAGCTGAAAGAATCACTTCACACACACGTGCACATGCACACACAAAGTGTCTGCTTCCTTATCTAAAGTCCGTAATTAATCAAAGCACACACACTTCCTATTGGCTAGAAATACAAAACTCAATTGGTGACATTATTTCCTGGAGGGCAACAAGCATGAGGCAACAGGAAAGAAGAGGCTTGTTTTTGGACGATTGTGGGACATGACAAGGGAGGGGTGATGGGCAGGAGAGGTGACCATCCTGAGCAGCAGAGGCTACTGGGTTCCAAACCTTTTGTAGCACCCACATAAGAACATCAGAAGAGCCCTGCTGGATCAGGGCAATGGCCCATCTATTCCAGCATCCTGTTCTCACAGTGACCAACCAGATGCCCCATTGGGAAACCCACAAGCAGGACCTCTCCTCCTGTGGTTTCCAGCAACTGGTATTCAGATGCATTGCTAACTCCAACAATGGAGGAAGAATATAAGAAGAGTCCTCCTGGATTAGGCCAATAGCCAGAAACCTGTTCTCATGATGGCCAGTCAAATGTCCGTGAGATGCCTGCAAGCAAGATTTGAACACAAGAGCAGCACTCTCTCCTCCTGCAATATTCAGCAACTGGAATTCAGAGGCAGAGCATTAACCATCACCTCTGCTCTGTACAGGTGTGGTACTTTTGATCCAAAAGCTTGCGTATGACTGAGCTCTCAAAGAATGAAAGACAGGTATGCTAAGACTCCAGGCTGGCAAATAATTTATTAGACCAGGATGGAGATCACAGCTTTAGATCCCTCCTTTGTTAGCTAGAGCTCATGCTGGCTTGCCTTGTTTCCAAGTGACAAAGGGAACGAAGATAAGATCTAACACTCACATTATCTAATGCCCCATGAATTCAATGCATATAACTCCTTCAGAATTCAATGGGAGCAAGACCAAGTAAGAGCTCTGGAGGAGGAGGGGAAAGGCAATGGCTCTTGTCCGTCCTTACAAACCAAAGAAGACCATCTCTGAATGCAGAGTGCTGTCATTTAAGTCAGTCTTTCCCCAATCTGGTGAACCACTCCAGATGTTTTGGTCTGCAACTCCAATCAACCCCAGCCAGCATGGCCATGCTCCCACAGAATCATGGAGTTGGAAGGGATCACAAGGGTCAACTAATCCAACCCCCTGCCATGCAGGAGTCTTTTGCCCAACGTCCCAGGACACTTGAAATTGAGAGTCTCACGCTCTACTGACTGAGCTATCCATCAGCCCCAGCATCATGTGGCCATGCTTAGGAGCACAGGTTGTGTAATTTTCGTGCAACACACAGCTGCACTGGCTGAAGCTGCTGGAAGTTGCACTTCCAAACATCTGGAGGGTGCATGTTTTTGGGAGGCTGATGTAAGCCATCATGCCTAATAACCAACCACATTCAAGGAATGAAGACTGATGGTTTGCTTAACTTTTCTTAACCAAACGGAACTATCTACCGCAATAAGCTGTTGGGATGGCCTTTAAAAAATTTAATGGGGCATGTCTGCCATAATACCCTAAGAAGAGCCTGCTAGATCAGGCAGATGTTCCATCTTGTTTGTTGGTTTGCTTGTTTGTTTAATAAAATTGATACACTGCTTGATTGTAAACACACACACTCTCAAAGCAGTTTTAGCTTTGATAAAGCAAAACATCAAGAAAAATTCATAATGTTATTTAAAACATATAAAAGTCCAGCATCCTGTTCTCATAGTGAATGAATAGGTGCCAGTGGGAAATTGGTAAGCAGGACTGGAGCACAAGAGCTCTCTCCCCACACCACCTGGTAGTCTCCAGCAGCTGGCATTCAAAGGCATAATCTCTCTGACAGTGCTGATAGCCTCCTCCATGAATTTGCCCAGTCCTCTTTTGAGGCCATCCAAGTTGGTGGCCATCACTGCCTCCTGCAGGAACGAGTTCTATGGTTTAACTCTGCACTGCATAAAAAAGGACTTCCTTTTATCTGTTCTGGAGCTTCCAACATTCAGTTTCAGTGGATGTCCACAAGTTCTAATTTTATAAACTTCTATCATTTCAGCTTTAGAGAGAACTTCCTCCACCCCCTTGGTCATTTGGGTTGCCCTTTTCTGAACCTTTTCCATTTCTGCAATATCCTTCTGGAAGTGAGGCAAATCTGTATAACAGCATTATGATATTCATCCAAGCAGTTGGGGGGCGGGGGAATCTCCCCGCAAATATTTAAATCAGCAAGACTTCCATGCAAGTAATCATTAAAGGCACTTTTCTACAAACTCAGTAATTGAAGCCAAGGCTGCTTATTGACAACAGTATTTAAGAGCTAAAATAAATGTTAAGCTAAACGCCTGTTTACTGCCAAGTAGGCAGCCTTGCATCCTAAACCATCCTCCGTCTCTCCCTGCTGGGTCCCCAGTAATAACTGTAGAATTCTGTGATGTTGCTATTTATTCAGCCCATATGATAACTAGGCAGGAAATAAGACAGCTAAAAATTAAAGCTTATACAGTCGTACCTTGGATCCCAAATGCCTTGGTACTCAAGACGTTTTGGCTCCCAAATGCCACAAACCCGGAAGTGAGTGTTCCGGTTTGCGAACGTTCTTTGGAACCCGAATGTCTGACGGGGTTTCCACGGCTTGGCTGCAGGAGCCTCCAGCAGCCAATCAGAAGCCGTGCTTTGGTTTCCGAACGTTTTGGAAGTCGAATGAACTTCTGGAATGGATTCCAGTCAACTTCCAAGGTACGGCTATACTCCACAGCAGTGGTCACCAACCATGGGAGGAATTGTGCCCTTGAAGTTTCCTCCTGGGTCCCCAAACACCTTGGAGCCCTGCACCACACGCAGAGATGCTTGCAAGAGTGGTTACTTTTTCCTTCAGCACTCTTTCAAGGCAGGAAGTTGGAAGAGTGATGCATCCCCCCCCTTACTCTTCTCAGCTCTATATGCTTTCTAGGGCCATAGCTGTCCACCCTCCCTTTTTTTGCGGGAAACTCCCTTATTCCAATGCTGTTTCCCGCTGCTATCCCGGATTGTTGATATCCCTTAAATTTCCCGGATTTCAAAGGAAGCAGCTCCTCTCCCTCCCTGCCGGCCAGGGAGGCTCCTCAGCTGCGTTGCTCGGCTGCCAATAAGGAGTCTGAGACCGACTGGGGGCGGAGCTTGCATGCCTTGTGCAGCCAGACCCTCACACCCAACCAGACAGACAGCCTGCCTGCCGTCTATGCGCTCGCTCTTTCGCTCACCTGTTCACGCGCAGCCTCTGGAGCGCAGGGTGGCGAGGCTACTTGGGGCCATTGCACCGCCCTCGCGGCATCCCTTATTTTCAAATCCGAAAGTTTGAACAAATCCCTTATTTTCAAATCCGAAAGTTGACAGCTATGCCTAGGGCTCTGATTAACTCTGTGCCTTTTAACTAGATTAAGGTTACCAGACGTCCCTGTTTCCCGGGGACAGTCCCCAGATTTACAGATCAGTCCCCATACAAAATCAATTGAAGTTGAAAAGTGTCCCTGGATTCATTGAAAAAAATCTGGTAACCTTAAACTAGATCCCTTGGGGGCAGGGAAATCTGAAGTGTGCCTACTCCTCCTCTCTTGTGTAGGTGGGTGGGTGGGGGTCCAGGGGAAACAGGAAAGAACTGACCGAAGGGGCAGCACTGACCATGGGTTTAAAATGGTTGGTGGCTCCTGGCTTAGAATATAAAAAGAGACAAAAATGAATTATTATTATTATTATTATCATTACTACTACTATTTTCATTAATTATATTTATATACCACCTATTCCTCCAAGGAGCGCACAGAGGTGCACTTGGTTCTACTCCTCCTCCATTTTATCCTCACAACCACCTGTAAGGTTGGCCAGACTGAGAGGCAGTGACTGACCCCTAAGGTCACACCCCGAGCTTGATGGCTGAGTGGGGATTCTAACCCTGGTCTCCAGGTCCTAGTCCTCATTTAATTCCCACAACAACCCTGTGAGGTAGGTGCCACACACAAAAACATTCCTCTTCTCCCTAGCCTTTGGCTAATTAAGCAATCTATGCCTTTTAAACAGGGTTTCACATTTTTATGTATCATTGTGTTTTGATGCTGTAAAAACTCTGCGATCTTTGGGTGGAGGGCAGTACAGAGACCCATCAACCTTTCCTTTGCCCAAAGCTAGCTGAGATTTCTGCCTCTCCCAACTCTTGTTCTGCACCACTGGGATTTTGCACCATCACGTATTGGGGTGAGCTCTCTTTATAAAGACTGAAATGATGATATGAGAGATGCTCTTCCTCCAGGGTAAGTGCAGACATTTTGCATTGGCCTAAAACAGATATCATCACTTTGCAAAGCGGGGTGGGGGTGGTGGAGGTTCTTCTGCCATCTCTGTGTTGAATCTGGGTCAGAATAACAAACTGGCCAGTTGGTTAAAAGCTAAAATTAGGCACTTCACAGACCCACCCAGGAAAGGAAAAATCCATAGTATTGGATTGGCTGGTCGCCTCAGGGCAAATCATGCATCACGTTGCTTTCCTCGTCACCTGCTTGACAAAATGGGGAGGTATTATCCAACGTGAAAGAGGTGCACCTTTCAGTTGAGAGGCCTCAGTGCAACGCTTGCGATTCCCGACGACTGGTGGTCATAGGTATCCATGCTGCCTTCAACAGTGGAGGCAGAACATAAGAGCATAAGTGCTGGATCAGGCCAGTGGCCCATCTAGTCCAGCATCCTGTTCTCACGATGGCCAAGCAGGTGCCCCAAAAGGCAGCCCATAAGCAGGACATGAGTGCAGTAGGTCTCCCAGGTCCTAGACTGACACTCTAACCACCATGCCACACTGCCTCTCCCTCCTCCTCCAATTAGCTTAGTACTCTCCAGTGGAGCACCAGAGATTTGACACCATTAAACAAAGGCATTTCAGCTCCATGAGCCTCCCAGTTTGTTCTCTGCAGGACTTTTATCTCCTGCAGATCTCCCCATTCTGACTCTCTCTTTTTTCTTCCTCTTAAAGGTTTGTAAAAATAATAACTTGCTTGGTGGAATCAAAACTAGTTAATAGACTCTGGAAGGGAAAATTGACATTTCCCCTCCCCCTGCCCGGATTGCCCTCCTTCCCTCAACATCCACAGTCCCCATAGATCAATTTTCATTTTTCCGCATAGAGCTCAAGGTGCTTCCAGCCCTCTTGTAAATAAATGCCAGGCATAATGAGTTTTGAAACAAGTCGCCTGAAAGTAACAAAGAAAATGACAGCCTTGCTGAAAAATGATGGTACTTTGCAGGCAATCCCGGGCGTCACTTAAAATGATTACTGAGAGCCATGTGACGCTGCCGGGAAAGGCTGACAGCATGGGATGATGACGATGCTCCAAGCCTCCCTCCTGGAGCCTCCTCCGCACTCACTTCATATCTCTCTCTCAAATAACAGATGGACTGCAACTCGTTCCAGTTCACAGAGCTGGTGGCTTCCCTACGCAGCTGGCAAAAAAGATGTGCCTTCTTCCTAGCACTTCCAGGGAACCCCTTGGAAGCGCCTCACGAGGACTCAGAGAAAATTGATGAGAGTCAGAAAGGGCTGAAAAAGCATCTCCCAAAGAAAGGATTCTCCCGCAGCCAAGCTGCCCTTCACCCTAAGGCCCCAGGGCGAGTTACAGCATTTCTAGTGTAAAAAACTCAGAAATATAAACTAGGTGCCAAATGGCTCCTTTAACCAGTGTTACGGTTGCCAAAACGAAATGCCTAGTTGCCATTCCCGGGGCAGACAGCCCAAAAGTCGTATTTTTCAATATGACTTTTTGGTTCTTGAAATTCATTCTGATTGCGCAGGTAAAATATAACGGATATACTTCTACAGGATGTGTTGCTAGTGTGTGAAAACAGTCAAGATCCAAGGATCCCCAGGCATGCACCTCCAGATGGTGGAGACGTCAGGTGCCATCACCTGGTCGCAAGCGGTTGATAGCCAGATGAAAAATGCGCCTGGTGCCTGGCGAATTTTGAACGCTGAGCATTACAACACAATATTTTGTTGTTGTTTAGTCGTGCCCGACTCTTTGTGACCCCATGGACCAGAGCACGCCTGGCACTCCTGTCTTCCACTGCCTCCCGCAGTTTGGTCAGACTCATGTTGGTAGCTTCGAGAACACTGTCCAACCATCTCGTCCTCTGTCGTCCCCTTCTCCTTGTGCCCTCAACACAATATTAAAAACAGTTGAAAATAACTGACCTTCACATAAATAAGGTGGGCCTTAAAACTGTACGCCATATAAGTGTCAAAAGCCTGGTCAAAGAGGGGCATCTTCATTCCAGCATTTGCCGGAAGCTGTGTAATGAAGGTGCCAGGTGCACCTCTGATTGGAGGGAGTTCCACAGCTTAGGGGCTGCCACAGAGAAGGCCCTTTCCCAGCCATTCCATCCACCAGCCTCTGAGGCTGGAGGAACTACCAAGAGAGCTTCCACTGCCAATCGTAATGCCCAAGGGGGTCTGTATGGAAAGAGGAGGCCATTTTGGGTAGTTTGGGGCCCTTTCAATATGAAGGTCTTAAATTGGGCCTGGAAACTTAACAATGTCCAGCTCTTGGGGGTGGGGGCAGATACTGTTCAAAGCGAAGCTCTCATTTCACACACCAGCCTAAGGTAGTCACATTTGTTTATTTCAGTGGCTCTAGCACTGAGCAGGACTAGCTTTGGGTACAATCCAGGTGGGTTTGGGCATTTAAGAAAACCTGTTATCCTTTTTTCTCTTTTAATCTAGTTTTAATTGACTAGTGGGGGGTAGTTACACCTGCATTTTATTTCAGAGTGACTATTTTTCTCCAGCCTTTGGACTAGAGTGCATTAAAAGCGTGTTTAAATAGACATCGCCGCAGGAACAAGAATGAGTATATTACTGCCCTGTTCTGGCATACATCAAACAGCAACATGATACAAAGGCTGCATGAGCCATTTCAAATCAACTTGTAAAACAGTCAAATAAAAATGTGTTATGAACGAGAGATGAAAGGAGGGAGGGTGCAAGCAGGTGGATAAAAAGGAAAGGAGATTTCACTAGTTGCCCTGTCAATTTTAACCACGTGCCCAAGTTAGATTTTTGCATTCCAATCTTCACAGGCATAAGAATTTAAGAAGAGCCTGCTGGATCAGGCCAAAGGGGGCTTATCTAGTGAAGGGGCGTAGCAACGTGGGCGCAGTGGGGGCGGTGCGCTCGCGGTGCCAGGTCTCCGGGGGTGACAAGGCATGCAGGTTGTCAGCGGCGGCACTCCAGCGCTGTATGGATGGTGCCGGGATCCTCTGCTCGCGGCTGCAGCCACATGTAGAGGATCCTCCGTTCACAGCTGCAGCCACGAGCAGAGGATCCTGGCATCGTCCATACGGTGCTGGAGCAGTGCCGCCGGCAACCCGCTACGCAGCGTGCATGTGCAGTGTCGCTACGTACGGTGCATGCATCGTACAGAGCAATGCTGCGCATGCACGCTACATAGCGACGTCCCGCCCAGCCCCCCAGGTGCACGTCTTGTTTGCCGCTCCAGGTGCCCGAGCGACTTCCTACACCTCTGATCTAGTGCAGCAACCTGTTCTCACAGTGGCCAGCCAAATGCCCCCATGGGAAGCCCACAAGCAGGACCTGAGCACAAGAACTCTCTTCCCCTCCAGCAGTTTCCAGCAACTGGCATTCATTACTTCCTCTGACCATGGAGCCAGAGAGCATAGCCACTGCGTCTAGTAACCATCAATAATGCTCTCTCCTCCTCCATGAATGTGTCTAATCCTCTTTTAAAGCCCTCCTGGTTGGTGACCATCACTGCTTCCTGGGGGAGCAAGTTCCGCAGTCCAACTATTCACTGGAGGAGGAAGGGCTTTCTTTTGCCTGTACTGAATTTTTCAATATCCAGCTTCATTGAATCTCCGTCAGTTCTAATGTTATGAGAGAGGAAGAGAAACTGATGAGAAGCACTCAAATAATAAAATCAATAATGAATAATAAGTGCTGTGCAGGGGTGAAATCTACCAATGCTAGCAATTTCTTCAGCCAATCACACTTTTATTCTGAATAAAATTCAGGGAGCCTGAATTTCTAATAGTCTAGTCCTGGGTCGGGGGAACTTTCCCAGAGTGGTTTAACCATCAATCCCTTTTTCTAGGAAACCCTGGAAATTGCACCTCTGGGAGGTGAACAGGGAGTCTCCTAACAAGTCACAGCAACCTTAACCAAATGCAGTTCCTACATTTTATTTTATTTTATTTTTTTGGCTGGAAGCTATGACTGTTTAAAGTAGCACAATACTGTTTTCAATGTAAGGTGCAGAAGGGACCTCTCATTCAGTTTCTCAGCCTTCAGCCACACAGTGCATCCTAACCAATTTAGCATGGTGTGGATGTGCTTTCAGCAACTGAGCTGACATCCACATGGCACCAGAAATAAAGTGTGCACCCCAGGATCATTCTGACAACCTCCCAACTCTCCACACGAACCACGTTCAAGCTGTGATTCCTGCACTGCAGGGGGATGGCTAGATGGCTATTTGGGTCCCTTCCAATTCCACAATTATTATTATTATTAAGCTTCACACCTTCTCTGCTAGGCACCACAAAGTACAATTAAGCTCCGGCCAAATCTAAACGCGACAGCAGATAAGCTGCACAAAGGTCATGACCATGGGAAAATGCGCAGTTTTAAAGCTGGCACATCTCAAAGCCTCCTTTTTCTGATCCTTCCGTCTTTGCTCAACACGTGACAGGCAATTTGTTTTACTATAGTTTGGGATTTGTTTTTTTGCACTACCACAAATTCAATCTAGAGGCAGAGTGGGGACTGTTATCGGGTTTCTTGTCAAACTGTAGGCCTCCAAAAACAAGATTAGTCTCAGGGAGAAAGGGGGAAAGCTGATGGATATGCTATGGCAGTGGGGTTGTGTGTTTGTGTGTGTGTGTGTGTGTGTGTGTGTGTGTACCCATTATTTTAAAAAAATATGATTTCAATTTAATTTAATCTCAACAGAACAGCCATTTCTCACAATAGTACATAACAGAAAATGGAGCAGTTTGCTGAAGTAACTGCCCACTAGGGTTGCCATAAGCCTGGAATTTCCCGGGCATAGCCACTTTGTTCACCTAGAGAAGATGTTTACTCACCATAGGTGACTAGGTTGAGTGGAGATCTACAAGCCTGTCTATATTTATAGAGCACCATCTCCTACCTATTCAGCCTTGTTTAATCCCGTTTCTGCCCACTCTGAATCCAATGACCACACAATAAACACAATTTGATATTTACTGTAAGTGGCTTCCTGGTTATACTTTTCTCCGCTTCTTTCTGAACAGGGAGCACTGCATATATATTTCCAAACAAGGTAATTAGGCTGGGCCTGCCAAAACAGAACAGTTCTGACAAAAAATGGCAGCTGAATCTCATTTGTCCTTATCGCCAAGCGGGCAGACAACCTGGCCCCAATTCCAGGCAAGTCTGGTGGGTCTAGGATTGATGGCTGCCCACATCTGATGATGGAAATCAAGATCCAGACAGACTTGCAAAGAACAGGAAGACAACAGGCTGATCCATTGTGATCTGATGGACAGACCCCTAGGCAATAAACACTGTTCACATAATAGGGGTTCCCTGCCTGGCAATGAACAGTCTCTGTTCATCCCCAGCCCCGTGAAGAATGCAGATACCGGTAGCACAGATTACAACTGCCTCTATTTATCTGCTATTATAGACTTCACTTCTTTGTCTGAGTTGCATCCAACCACTTTTAAAGGGCTCAGTGGTCTCCTATATCTCCCACTGCAAAGAGACATGCAACACATCACCATGATATCCAAGCAGCAGGTCCCTGCATTGCGGGGGGCTGAACCCTTTGGGGCTCTTCCAACTACAATTCTATGATTCTATGAAGTGCTGGAGGGGAGGGGAGGGGGTTCCATAGGGAAAATGCCACACAGCATAGGAAGCTTCTTGCAGAAACCAGCACTGGCCTGCAATCAACAATATTTGCAGCATCAACTGGGAAGGTGGTGATTTATTTTTATTTATTTTTAAAGGCTGGAATCTGGCGCGTGGGTGTCCATGACACACGTATTGAGGTCGGATGTACCCCGATGCAAGCCTGATTGTGGTGTTGTGTAAACAGAGGGGTCGGAGTGGGAATGTTTACTCAGGAACAATGGGGAGGCTGATTAACTGAGATGGGATAATAGCTGGACTGGGTACGTGGGTGTTTTGGCAATAATGACCTTTTGTACAATCCTACCTCAGATGCATTATTAACCAAGTCCCTCTGGGGCCACCTTGCCCAATCTAGAGGGGTGCTTGCATGGAGGTGCACAGAAAGAGAGAAAGCCATGTCCTCTGTTTTTCCGTTTCCGTGCTCCACAGCCATTCCCCCTGGCTTCAGTCCCCACTCTGACCCCTTTCTTGGCAAATCACAACATCTGAAAGAACAGGGGGAAATCTAAGAAAAACCCCAATTCACCCCAACCCCACCATGCAAATGCCAGCGATCTGGAGCACCAGAAGGAACAGCATGTCCAATGCTACAGCTGTGGAAACTGTCATACATCTGCTGTCTTTCTTAGCTGCTTTGCGTTTTGCTTCCTTTTCTCGGGAGAGCCTCATGCATATTTTACCATCGCCTGTAGCTCCACCATCATCAGATCTCGTAACAACTGAGAGATTAAAATTGAAACTGAAAGGGAGATGTTAACAATGGTGAGGAAAAAAGGCGTTATTTCAGCTGTGGCCTGTGTCAGAGTCTGTCCTTCCTCCAGGGCCAGTTCAACAATTAGGCCAAGCAGACATCTTCCCTGGATGCCACCAATGGGAAAGGTTGCTGGTCTCTGCTAGGTAAGCTGCTTCGCTGAGAACTGGAGATGCCAGCGGGGACTGAACCTGGGAACTTTTTGCATGCCAGAGCAGAGAAGTCTGCCACTGAGCCATGACCCACCTGCTAAAAATGAATAAGATTCTAGTCCTCATCATCCTGATTAAAGGAATGAGATAAACAGCAGCACAGGAAGCTACTCCATCTAGCTAAGTGTTGTCCACACTGACTGGCAGCAATTCTCCAGGGTTTCAGTCAAGGTTTTCCCTCCCAACCTGGAGATGCTGGGGACTGAACCTGCATGCAAAGCAGATGTTGTGCAACTGAGCTGCAGCTCTTTCCAAGACGAAGGTTGCTCCTGCCTCCTTGAAAAGTCAAGCCATCTAGTTTGCCCCTGCCCACAGCAAAGGCTTGAAGGGGTGGGGTGGGACCCTTTTCCAGCTAGGTAAATGGGCTCACTTGCGAAGTCTGCCAGTGAAACAGTCCAGGAACTCCATAGCCGCTGCCACCCTTGGCATACAGAAGGAAAAGCTATGTGTAAACATTTCAGTTGCAGGCATTCATTTTCCCCTTCTTGCATTTCCAATATTAATAGGATTATTATATCTGCAATGCTCCAGGAAAGAGGTTTCCTCCCTCCTTTCCTCGCCTGCCTCTTCCTCCATGAAACCTTGTTGATAAAGCTCTTCGCCGTAAGAATGAAAAGCATCACCCTAATCTGTAGGAGTTGGGAAGTTTAAACTGAAACAATTAAACTGAAGACCCATTTTCCTGTTTAATTCAGCCTTTTATTCAGAAACATGAGATCTATAATTATATTTATATTTTTTTATTTTTTTTATTTTTTTTACAGGAAGAACCTTAGTTCAGCGGTAGAGCACCTGCTTTGCATGCAACTGCATCTTCAGGTAGGGCTGGGAGAGATGCCCTAACTGAAACCCTGGAAAGCCGCTGCTGCCAGCCAGTGTAGACAACACTGGGCTAAGATGGAGCAACAGTCTGACACGGTAGAAGGCAGCTTCTTGTCCTCCATTTCTTTTCTCAGGATGCAACCAGAAACTTTGCTCCATTTGCTTTCATTTCCCTCGAAAGAAAATGAGGTCATGCAAGACTTCAAAGCACCAGTTTGTTTCCCAAATTCTTCCCAAAGGAGCCAACCTTTCAACATCCGCCCTGTTTTGCTCAAGCGGTGACCCTATTCTGTCTTGTCTAAAAATCGGGTACATGATTATTATTTTTAATGCTTCCCATGCTACCATGTGGAAGATGAGTAAAAGCATTTTAGCAAGTGGAGAAAAGCAAAAGTAGGTGGTGCCTCCTAATTTTAAAATCAATTGAGAGTCTTCTAAGATTAGATCAATGGAGCAATGGAGTCTACCAGTACTGGCCACTTTATAAAAAACATGCATCAAAGAAAGTTGAATTCTACAGCCTGGCTATTTGATGATCATCCATATTCTGAGTCTCAGTTTCAATTAGGTGATTACTGTAAACTGAGGGGTGGGTGGGTAGGTAGGTAGTGTGGTGCAGCGGTTAGAGTTTTGTACTAAGACTTGGGACTGCCTGGTCCAGCATCCACATGCAAAACACTACTAAACCTTAGGTTACACAAATACAATCCTAGTAACAACACACACAACGTAACAGGCTGTTTTTGACCTTCAAGTTTTCCATCTGATCCGATATCTACATACAAGGAATGTTAGAATCCTCAAAGTAGCGACACGTGGAACACCGTAAGATAAGCATACCATATTGTGGTTATTGCCAATATGCCAATTTAGGAACTGAATGGACTTTATCTCCTGACCATCCATTGGACTTTAATTTCTCAGGATATGTTCTGTTTGCATGATATGTTGGTCTATGTAATTACACAGTGTGAGATATTATATGTTGAATTGTGTTTGAAATAGAAGTTACATAGTCAAAAACAGCCTGGTCCAGCATCCTGCCACTTCTGAAGTTCTTATGTGGTATTGGGGGTGGGGGGAGGCACATAAAATGGCCTATGAACTGGCAGTTTTAGTAGAGTTGCTCTCTTTTATTTATTTATTTTTTGCTCTATTATTAGGGAATTTGCAAACAAAAAACAAAAAAAACCCACAACATTTCTGATATAGGCGGCCATACACCCAGGTTTCCTAGATATTTCAAGCAATTATTGAAAATTCCAGATGTATGGCAGCCCTAAGCTTTATACAGTGACTATTGCTGATTTTCTAGTGCATACATGCACCTATATGATAGTTCAATTTATCGTCTTTCCATGCAGGCTCTGCCTCCTCACAGTTTTAAAAATCGTCCCATTCTAGCCTGCGTCATTTTATTTGCGTTTCGCTCTATCAAGTTTTATTACAGCCTAGCGCTGGGACTTAATCATATGTATCTCACATTCCGGTGCCCGGGGGGCGGGGGGCAGGGAATGCTGCAAAAATCCTGCAGAAGGAAGGAGCAAGAGAGAGGGGGTAGCTTCATTCTGCATCTCTGCATCCAGTTATAGAGCTGGATAGAGAAGCTTTTTCAGCCTGAGGGCCACACACCCTTAAGGGAAAGCCTTCAAGGGGCCACACTCCAGCAGCGGGAGTGGTGCCAGGGAATGATAGATGGGGAATGGATGGGACTCATACCTTTGAATGGCAGGCTACATTTCAACCACACAAAAGTCAGAGGGGGTGTGTCTGTGCCCTTTTTTCTCCATGGGGCTCAGAGTAGCTTACATGGTTCTGCCCCTTCTTATTTAACCCCCACAACAATCCTGCGAGGTAGGTTAGGCTGAGAGTGAGTGACTGACTCTAGGTTCCCCAGTGAGCGTCATGGTTGGTTAGGGATTCGAACCCAGATCTCCCAAATCATAGACCAACATTCTAACCATTGCACCACACACTACGGGCTTCCTCCCTGCTCACCGACTCCTTTGCCAAATATCTTTCCTCCACACCTCACCAACCCCCTCCCTTTACACCTTATCCCCCCTCCTTGCCTATCTTCCCACAAGTTGCCCCAAGGTCCTCCCCACTCCCTGCCCAGCTCACTCCAAGCTCCACCCCCATTTAAAGGCAAGGGCAGGTGCTTCACACAGCAGCTTGCTAAACCACTGTGTGAAGAGCTTCTCTCCCCCCCCCCCCGTTAAACCTCTCTGCAGAGCATGAGGACACCTTGCTTTTTATGTACATAAGAAGATATGCACACAGACACACACTGGATGGAGATCTAGGCAAGTGTGAGGCATTTTCTCATGTTGAAGACACATTCCAGCCAGGCAAAAGAACTTGAGGGAAGTTGGTGCGGGGAGAGTGGCCTATGTAAACTCCCAAGTCTTGTCTAGGTGATGCATTTGTATCCCACCCATGCTTCAAGGAGCCCCAGGTACCCCCCCTTCATCCTCACAACAACCCTATGAGGTAGGCTAGACAGAGTGAAGGCAACTGTTTTGGGAGTTACACCAGACCATGATTTCAGGACTGACCCTAGATTTACAACCCTGGATCTTCTTCAGAGATGGGAATCTGGCCTTCCTTTGAACCTTTCTTGCTGCATCTTAGAGGACTGTGGTCAACAGAACTTTCTGCTTAGTGCACACGGTCAGCAGCATAGTCTATTGGGACTTACCTCAAAGTACACTAGGGTTCGGGGCAAAAAGTCACCTAGCCCCCTGCATGGATCCTTGATATAAGTCCTGCACTATCTCTTCTCTGTCACATCATCTCTTTTTAATGTTAGGAAAGAGGCGCTGTTCCCCTGCAGACACATCTTTCCGCTGTAGGTAACCTCCTTAACATGCACAGCGCCTTGCCTTAACTCCCCAGTGTTGCAGACGGAGAGGATTTTACCTCCTCGCATAAGAAATAAATTCCCACCATATGACATAAAAACGTTCTAGATCCTCCATCCGTCTGTAGACACATGGTTTTACGGTATGTCTTATGGTTTCTGCAATAGCCAAACTCTGTAAATTCTTATACGACACAGCCAAATGCATTGCTGAGCTGTTGAAATCCTGGCTGCAGCTAACATCCATGTCAAAATGTCTTTGGAGTGACAAGCTTTCAGGTCGTCCACCCACATATTCAGTAATGACAGTTGCAAGGAGGCCTTAACAGGGGATTTAATTATGTTAGGTATTTCTTGATATGCTTGAGAAACCAGAGGGCATTCCCACCAAACATAGAAGAATCGAATGTTGCTACATGCAGATTCAGTTAATAACCCATTTGGGGATTTTCCTGACTTTTAAAAAAATGCTGCTTCCTCCTCCTTCTCTGATACAGAAGCCAATTGCTCAATTAATTTCATCTCTTTAAAATACAATCTTCTGCAGTCAGGAGCCACGCTAAGACTTTGGGTTTGTAACGATTGCACTCTCTCTCTAATTCCATTGCTATTGACCGGCTGAAGGATGCCTTGTGAGCAAGTAAAGGGAAAGATGACCTAATGTGGGTGGATTTGAAGAGTGAAAACCTCAGGGAGCCAGAAATTAAATAAGGTTTGATTATTTTAAGATCCTAGTCACCTGGGAGCTGATGAAGCAGTGGGCCAAATGAGTGATTACGGGAAGAGAGTATTTTTTTATTTTATTTTATTTTTTTTATTTATTTTATTTTGCTGAGAGGTGACTCAAATGGCAACAGTTTAGAGTAACTGTGGAGGGTTCAATCACAGAAGAAGACAGAAAGCAGGACTTGAGTGCAATAGCCATGTTCTTACCACTTGTGATTCCCAGAAGCTGGTGTTCCAAGCTAGACTGCCCCTGGGTATGGAGGTTCTGTCCTGAGACCTATCTACCGTAGTCCAGCATCCTATTCTCACAGCAGCCAACCAGATGCCCCTTATGGAAAGCCCACAAGCAAGACCCAAGCACAAGAGCTTCCTCCCCTCCAGCGGTTTTCAGCGACTGATATTCAAAGGCATTCTTGCCTCTAGTCATGGAGTACAGCCACAATGCTTAATGGCCATCAGTAGCCTTCTCGGCCATGAATTTGGCCAATCATTCTTTAAGGCCAATCCAAGTTGGTGGCCATCAATGCCTCCTGCGGGAGGGAGTTCCATCATTTATGTACTACATGAGGAAGTAGAATAGGGCACTATTAAGTAAAGATCTTTCAGTACCAGAATTGCTTTTACATGTTTTGTTGCTTTTATTGCTTGCACTTTGCTGCCCTGGGCTCCACTGGGAGGAAGGGCAGGTTATAATTTTAAATAAATAAATAAATAAAATTTAGGGAAGTTATAGTTCCACTCTATTCTGCCTTGATCAGAACACACCTGGAGTCCTGTGCCCAGTTCTCGGCACCACAATTTAAGAAGTATATTGACAAGATGGAACGTGTACAGAGGAGGGTAACCAAGATGATGAAGGGTCTGGAAACCAAGCCTTATGAGGAACGGTTGAAGGAGCTGGGTATGTCTAGCCTGGAAAAGAGGAGACTGAGATACGATAGCCATCTTCAAATATCTAAAAGGCTGTCCTATGGAAGATGGAGCAAGCTTGTTTTCTCCTGCTCTGGAGGGTAGGACCCAAACCAATGGCTTCGCGTTACAAGAAAGGAGATTCCGACTAAACATCAGGAAGAACTGATGGTAAGAGCTGTTTGACAGTGGAACAGACTTCCTTGGAAAGTGGTGGACTCTCCTTCATTGGAGGTTTTTAAGCAGAGGTTGGATGGCCATCTGCCATGGGTGCTTTAGCTGAGATTCCTGCATTGCAGGGGGTTGGATGACCCTTGGGGTTTCTTCCAACTCTACGATCCTATCCTATATAATAATTCCCTAATGTCCCCACGTCCATGGTGTGTGTCAGTGGAACTGCGCTACTGAGCATGTGCCCCACGGACACAGGGATTGGAGCGCAGAGACTCTATGCAGATGAGACAGTCGGAGGCTGCCAATCGGAAGTGCGGGAGGGGAGGGGCTGCCTCGCCCTGCACTCAAAGAAAGTTGCTGGCGGCCATTTTGTGTGTGTGAGTGATGGGAGTTACACAAAGATTCCTCTCACACGCCCGCCCTAGGCCGACGGCCCTGCCCGGGAGGCGGCCTCCCTCCCTCAGGGGCTCAAAGCAGCCCCCGTCCCGTCCTCGCCATGTCCCTGTACAGGAACTCGGTGTGGTTCATGAAGGGGCTGGGAGCCAAAAGGGCAAAGAGAGGCGGGGGCTGCCATGGCCGTTTCCACACGGAGTTTGCTTACGGAGGGAAACCGGACCCCCCCCCTCCCCAGTACGTGGGATTTGAGCCCATTCCCCCTCCTCCGCCGCACGCTTTAGGGACTTTTATGTAACGGGAGGGGCCAGTTTCCCTCACAGCTTCTCTCGGACGCGCTGCAGGATGAGGCCCGGCTGCCTTACCTGAAGGCTGCTGTCCTAAACCCACTTGCCTGAGGGAAATAAGTCCTGTTTTTAAAAATGTTTCACCACATATGTTCTAGCGCCCGTTAATTTAACGGGCTGAACGTCCACTAGTGATTCTATAAAAGTAATATTAACACTACTCTGTTGCAAGGTGAATGATGCCTTTCTAGATCACATCAAAGCGGCCATCACAACTCAGGAACTTGTACTGATGGCATTTGGAGGTTAAGTAAAATAAAATAAACAATCTATCTCAGCCCATATGAGCTGCCAGAACCTTGACTCAGGCCATCAATCAAGCAGAAGAGCCTGCCAAGAGTGCCACTTCTAGGGAGAACCGATCACATGTGCACACTATCCCAAGCTCTGAAGGAAAAGGGTTATGATCTTTGGATTCTTGACAAACGACAGCAGCGAATCTGGCAGGGGAGTAGGGCAATGTCATGTTTTATATGAGCAAATGGCCAAGCAGAGTGGGATGCACCCAAAGTTATTTCTTAGGGCAGATTACATAAAGGGGCTTGAATGGAACCACCAGGGAAAGTTCAATTCAGTTCACATTTATATCCCACCTTTTCCTCCAAGGAGCGACGATATCTTGGGAGGTGGCCAGACCCGTGCCAAAAACCAGGTGAAGTCATACCAAGGCCAAGTTTCAGTCCGCCGTCTTAATTCAAAATGGTGTCTGGCACCCAAACGTCTATGCAGACCCCCACTTCAGGAACCCTCATGCTGAGTTTGGCAACTACATTCCCACAGGTGACCGAACCAAATGGGCAAAATCACACCAAAATGATGTTTTGGTCTATCATCTTGATTCAAAATGGCAGCCAGATCCAAACATTGACAAAAACTTCCACCGCCTCTTTGAGAATCCTCGTGCTGAGTTTGGAACGGCATCTCAAGAGGCACCCAAACCAATAGAAAACAAATTGACAGGCTGACCACATTCCAAAATGCATAGTAGATGTGGAGACCTGGAACAAGGGTGAAAGTGCAGGAGAAATGAAAATCGACAAATTCCTCCATCTCTAGTTGCTATTTAACAAATGCTTTTCTTGCATCTAGGGACGTGGGTGGCGCTGTGGGTTAAACCACAGAGCCTAGGGCTTGCCGATCAGAAGGTCGGCGGTTCGATTCCCTGCGACGAGGTGAGCTCCTGTTGTTCGGTCCCAGCTCCTGCCAACCTAGCAGTTCGAAAGCACGTCAAAGTTCAAGTAGATAAATAGGTACCGCTCTGGCGGGAAGGTAAACAGCGTTTCCGTGCGCTGCTCTGGTTCACCAGAAGCAGCTTAGTCATGCTGGCCACATGACCCGGAAGTTCTACGTCGGCTCCCCCGGCCAATAAAGCAAGATGAGCACCGCAACCCCAAAGTCGTCCGTGACTGGACCTAATGGTCAGGGGTCCCTTTACCTTTACCTTTCTTGCATCTAGTTTTATCACAAGGGTGTCAACAGCAAGAGAGGCCTATGGGCTTTATCCAGGGTTACAGGTAGATTAGACTCGAAGGCCTGCAGTTGCCAACCTTGCTAGGAAACAGTTACGAAAATTCACCAAGAGAGAGAGAGAGAAAGTGAGAGAGAGAACCACCTTGTGTAAATTAAGAACTGGTGAGAAAGAGGCAGAATCTCCACAATTAATTCTGCAGATTCCTTGCAAGAACCCTTTCCCCTCCCCAGTCATCCTTCTTTCTTTTCTCCAGCTCTCCTTGCCAGAGCAGAGCTGGAATTCAGCTAGGGGGTGGGGTGGGGAATAAAAAACAATTGACTGCAAGGCTTGAAATTTGTAGCAGATAAACTGCTACTGATCTAATTGCTGCCACCAACTACAGAGTTCTTTTCTGTCCTACCGGTACATGATTTGCCTTTGCTGGAAATTTGTTGTAATGACTGTACAATGACTGTTGTAATGAATGGCGGGGGGGGGGATGGGGGATTGGTATGCTGATCTGAAGACAAGCTTTGCTTTGATCAGCCCTTATATATCTGGGGCCCTAATTGTCCTCCAAAGGATTTTTTTTTTAAAAAAACAACCCTGTCTTTTATTCTTATGCCACTTCATAATCTATTATTTTATGTTGCATTCCTAAAAATGTTTACTCAGAGGTTCCACTGATTTCAATGGAGCTTTCTCTCAGGTAAGTGGTTTTTTGATTGGAGCCTTGGGGGGTGTATATCCTGCTAAGGCTCCAACTATTCATGGAACTAATCATAGAACTGTGAAGTTGGAAGGGCCAAATCAAGCAACGTATAAATTTCATGAAGTAAAAAAAATAAAATTAAAACTGTGAGTAATTCACTCTTCTTTGAGTATCTCATAAGCCTCCTCTTTATTGAGGTTTAGGCAACGTGCAAATTAAATCTATTTGGCAGTTCGAAGGCAGAGGATTAATCAATATAAAATAATTTGATATAAACCTGCAATCTTAGCAAAAACAAAAAACCCACAATCCTGTCCAGCAAGTATCCCCTTTGAAAATGGGAGCAAGCCTTATTTGGTGCCATGCGCACACACCTCTTTGTGTGTGTCTTCCTCTAGAGTGCAATTGGCGTTCTTTTTGTTTTGGCCAAATGATCTCATGCTCTAGCAAAAACGACACCACTGCTAAGTTCATTCACTCTCTCAGTCTTAATGGTGTGACACATAAGTAAAGCATCCCCTCCCCTCTCTCCTCAGAACCACTCACTTTCTGCTAATTATAGATTAAAATGCAACCCCAGTAGCAGGAGAGAGTCATTAAGACAGCCCAGGAAAAAAATTAATGATTCAGGGACAAGTTGCTAAGAGTTTCTCTCCCTTCAGCCTCGGGGGTCGGTGGGAGGAAGGAAGCTTCCACCACCAGTAACTGCAAGAATTTCAGAGTCAAGCCATAATCTGGTTGTACCGGTAGGTCTTCCTATATTTTTTTTTAATTTCTTTATTATTTTTATTCATGGTATTTATATCCCACCTCCTTCTCTAGGGAGCTCAAGGTGGCACACACAGTTCTTCCCCGAGTCTCCTCATGTGACCCTCACAACAACCCTGAGAGGCAGTGACTGGCCCAAGGTCAGCTGGTGAGCTTCGTGGCCCAGTGGGGATTTGAACTCTGGTCTCCCAGGTCCTAGTCCAGCATTCTAACCACTACACCACACTGGCTCTCCTTGTATGAATGAGGCAAGCAAGTTGAAGACGTAGCCAAAGACTTACTTCTGGCGAAGCCGACAAGATGGATTCTAGAGTTTTGTTTGGTGGCCTCAACATCATTGCAATAATCATCATTACTAGATGATACCATCCATAATCCGCCATGAATACTCATCATATTGTAGTGTTGGAACAGAGAATGAGATGGAACAACTCCCCTACAAAGAAAGGATGCAGTGTTTGGGAGTCCCACAGGAGGCAATGATGGCCACCAACTTGGATGGCTTTAAACAAGGACTGGACAAATTCATGGACGAAGGGGCTATCGGTGGCTACTAGTTTGCCTCTACATAGTTCCACCCTTATTTCAGACACTGTGATATACTAATATATTGCGATACTTAGCTGGCGATATATCACGATGTTGAAAACCAGATGTCGCCCAGCCCTACAAGCCAGGATGGCTCTGCTCTGCCTTCACTGTTATAAGCAGCAATGCTTCTGAATCCCAGTTGCTGGAAACCACAGGAGGCGAGAGTTGCTCTTGTGCTCAGGTCTTGCTTGCAGGCTTTCCACAAGGGGCATCTGTTTGGCCACTGTGGCAACAGTAAGATGGACTAGAAGGACCACCTAAGAGGTTCTTCTTATGTTCTTATGTGTTCTTATAGTCATTAACATTATTGTTATTCTTGACATTTAAAGAACACTTCACAGCCACTTTCTCTAACATGCTGCCCCCTCCAAATGCTGGGGGAACCAACTGCTATCACCCACGGCCATTTGTCATGTTGACTGGGGTTAATGGAAGCCGGAATCTAGTGACACTTGGAGAGAGACCAGTTTGGGGGATATAATAATTTAAGAAGCTGGATCAAGCCAATCAAGTCCATCATACTGTTCTCACTGCGGCCAACCAGATGCCCATTATGGGAAGTCCACAAGCAGGACCCAAGCACAATAGCACTGTTCCCTCCAGCTGCTCCCAGCAACTGGTATTCAGAGACATATTGCCTTCAATAGGAGAGGCAGAACATCAGAAAAGCCTGGCTGTTGGATCAGGCTAAAGGGAGCCCATCTAATCTAACATCCTGTCCTCACAGTGGCCAACCAAATGCCCCAAAGTGAGGCCCATGAGCAAGACTGAAGTGCAACAGCATCTCCTCCCCCACACCTATGATGAGGGTCCCTAAAGTTCTCCCACAACCTTTCACCACATTAAGCACATGCAATTGCACAAGCACAAAACTGCAGAATAAACTGCAAAATAAGAAATCTTGGAAATCAGTGTGTTGTGTGGAATTCAGGTTTGAGCTGGGGTGCTCTAGTGAAGTGCGCAAATGATCCACAGAACATCAACAATGTCCCGGGTCTCTCATCTGAGGATGCAAGGCCAATCATGTCCCCCACCCAAAACACTCAACGTAGATTCTTTGTTTCCCCTATACCCAGATAACTATAGGAGACCACCTGTCCCTTAATGAAAACATTTCCCAGAAAACTGTATCCATTAGGAACAAGAAGAGAGCCTTTAGGTTGCTGCTTTCCCTCAGTCTCCAGGGAACTCTGCAGGCATGTTCTCTCTAATGCAGAAAGATTCTGGCACTTTTGTCATGACTAATTTGAGCATTGTATACCAACAAAAGAGCTTTTGCGGCCTCGCCAGCAGAGACTTCTCCTCCCCTTGCTGTCAGGAGGCCTTCCGCAGAACTCCCGTCTTTAAAAAATGCACATGTCATTGCATTATGGTGCTTCCTGGCTGCCCCATCCTAAACCATCACTCAAGACATGATGATGATGATGATGATGATGCAAAACCTGCCCCTTAGTTTGCCTCCTTCCCTCCACCCCAAGCCTGAGAAAGTCAATCAAATAGAATCACATTTAAGGGAGGTTGTTGACTAGATTAGCGGGGGGGGGGGATAGCAGAATCCGACAACTGTAGAATTGGACAGGTCCCAATGAGTCATCTAGTCGACCCTTCTACAATGCAGGAATCACAGCTAGATGTCCATGTTGGGAATGGATCTGGCCAGGCAGCCATGACATTTTGTCATAACCAACTCCGTATCCCATTACCTGCTTTACATTCCTCTGCAGGGTTGCCCTGCTTCATCCTCAGCTTTACAAGCTAAGTGCAGCTTAGAGCAAAATACTGGATCAGGGTAACCAAGAGTCCCTTTTAGCTGGGATTTGAACCCGGGTTCTCTTAAAGTCACATTTGCACCATGCATTTAAAGCACTGTAATACCACTTTTAAAAGCCATGGCTTTCTCCAAAGAATTCTTAAGGAGACCCCTAGTAGTAGCATTCTCAGAGCAGTTTAAGAACCAATCCCTTTTCACAGATACCATGAATAGTGCTCCCCCAGATTATCTCAGTGATTGACGGGATGTAGATGATAAGGCAATTCTTAAGGTCTCCTGGGTCCAAGTTATTCAAGGCTTTGTTCACTAGTAACAAGAACTTTGAACCTGGCCCAGTAGCAGGCAAGAAGCCGTGGCAGATCTTTTAACCTTGTTGTCAAATAGGCGACATGACAGAAATTTTATAAAATAATGCCTGGCATGGAGAAAGTGGATGGAGAAAACTTTTCCTCCCTCTCTCCTAACACTAGAACTCAAGGACACCCAGTGAAGCTGAATGTTAGAAAATTCAGAACAGATAAAAAGAATCTAGATGGCTTTAGAAGAGGATTGGACAGATTCATGGAGGAGAGGGCTATCAATGGCTACTAGCCAGAATAGCCTCCACAGCTGGAGACAGTAATGCTTCTGAATACAAGTTGCTGGAAGCCACAGGAGGGGAAAATACAGTTATGTTTGGGTCCTCCTTGAGGGTAACAGGTAATGGGCATCTGGTTGGCCACTGTAAGCACAGGATGCCAGACTAGATAGGGCATTGGTCTGATACAGCAGGCTCTTCTTTGCACGCTAGTATAATACACACCTTTTAAAGCAATAGAAAGGTCTATGCTGAAAAAGACTAAGTGGGCAAGTCGTATATAAACGTTAAGAAAACAAACAAACAAATGAAGTTGCTCAAGCGCTGATAGATCCAGCTTGTGTTCCAACTGCCCAAAGCAGTTTCCTCAGTTTGGCTTTCCATCTTCTCAGTTTGTGTTTTGCCATTGGGACGACCGGAGGCAAAAGGATGCGGCATCCTGCCCAGAGGCATAATTCACAAGACAGGTGTCTCCCCAAGGCAATTCAGCGTACGTCTGCATAGGACAGCGCTATTAGATGGCTCTGCTCTGCCTCCACAGTTGGAGGCGGTAATGCTTCTGAGTGCCAGTTGCTGGAAGCCACAGGAGGGGATGTTTGCTCTTGCGCTCAAATCCTGCTTACAGATTTCCCACAGCCATCCTCTGGCCAGCCATTGTAAGGACAGGATGCTGGACTAAATGAGCCACTGGCCTGATCCAGGGTCTTAGGCTCTTTTGCCATTTTAAAGCTGTGGTTGTCTTCTCCAAAAATGTGCAATCTCTCTCTCTCTCTCTCTCTCTCTCTCTCTCTCTCTCTCTCACACACACACACACACACACACACACACACACACACACACACACAACACTGAAGCCTATTGTCCCAAGGAAAGAAGGAATGAAAGAAAGATTAAAGACAGAGAACATTTTTGTTGGAAACACACAAACTCAAATCAATAGGCTCTGAGTTTACAGCCTGTCTGGCAAGCATATGAATTAAGTCAAGAGACTTTATGGGTAATCCTGCGATCACAGAATTTAATCTATTTAGGATGCTGGACAGTGGCTGCTTTAATAAGGAAGCCAAGAAGGCCAACCCCTGATGAACATTAAGGGCTTCTCAGTTCTTTGGCTTGCCTGCTTTCGCCACCCTCCTATTTTCAAGAAAGACTCACTCAGTCAAAACAGCCAGGCTGCTGTCGGCAGGTGCAGCCTGTGGAACAGATGTTTCCAGCTTAAAATACTCAGAAAGTCTGCACAGGAAGGACTCCCCCATTTTTTAAAAAAGAAAATGAATCAATTACAGATTCCTGTGTTTGTTCAACTGTGCAACAGCATGAGCTCTCAGTTTCATTGCACTGAAAAATGGCCCAGCATTATTGCAAGGCCCTGTGCTTTTCATTTTAAAGGTATCTGTTATTCTGCCTTCCCACTGGCAGCTGTGGAAAGCCTCACACTAGCTAATTTAGGGAAGCTCACAAAGGCAAGGCTGTTTACATTTGCCATCAAGGTAACCCAAATTGCATACTGTAGCATGTCGTGTTTTGCAAACTGGGGAGCTTATGTTCATGCGCGGATCAGCCACTTCCAAATAAATTAAGTCGTTAAGAGGCTCAGGGAGCCCAAGGCACCCACCTGCTGTCAAGGAGGCTGCCTACTGTCTCTGTGTGATGACTGTGCCTCCTTCCACTCAGCCTTTGCTTCAGGTGCATCACTGTGCCACATTTCCATATGAATCATACTCTCAGTACAGTGGCATCATTTGCCTTGCCAGGGAGCTGTCTGTCATGCCTCTGCATGAGTTGTTGTTCTGGGCTAGCCTTACAGAAACACAGAAAGCTGCCTTATGCCAAGTCAGATGTGGTCCATCTAGTTGTCTACACTGACTGGCAGCAGCTGTCCAGGGTTCCAGACAAGGAGTCTCACCCAACCCCACCTGGAGATGCTATTGACATTGAACTTTGGGCTCTTCTGAATGCAAAGCAGATGTTCTACCACTGAGCTGTGGCCCTGCCCAGGGCAGAAGCAATAGGTTGGAGTCAGAATTATAGAGTTGGAAGTGACTCCTAGAGGCATCTAATCCAATGCCATGCAATGCAGAAAACAGCAAAATAATCCATGACAGATGGCCATACAACCTCTGCTTGAAAACCTCCAAGGAAGGAAAGTTCACTACTTCTCAAGGGAGTCTAGTCTATTGTCAAGCAGCTCTTATTATCAGAAGGTTCTTCCTGGTGTTTAGTTGGAATCTCCTTTCTTGTAACCTGAAGCCACTGATTCAGGTCCTACCCTCTGTAGAAGGAGAAAGCAAGGAAAGGAGGTGGGCCCTTCCCCAGTGCTGAATGTAGTCAATTGTTAGGCGATGGTCAAAGGATGCCAGGTGGAAACTTTCCAATCAGTCCAGCCCAGTTGCCTGTTTTGTGGGCTTTTGTGGAAATCAAAATCCACCTCCTGGTTGGCCCCCTGCCTTGGCCAACCCCAAACATGCTGGGATCATGTTGTCTTTTCTCTCTGATGCTGCAGGGTGGTTTGGGTCAGGGAGCAGAAGCACCTACACTTCGGAACTCCCTGCCTGTTGACATCAGGCAGGGGCCTTCACTATACCCTTTTCAGTGCCTGCTAAAAACATTTTTGATTAAGCAAGCCCGTCCAGATATATAGAAAGGTGTGAGTTTTAATCTGTTTTTAGTTTTTTGAAAGTCTTGAATTGTTAATTCTTCTTATTTATAAGTGTGTGTGTGTGTGTGTGTGTGTGTGTACACATTACAGAAAACCTAAAGGAAAACTTAAAAAGAAAGAAAGGAATTGCTGGCAGAAGCAGCAAACACACCCATCAAAAGACATGGCTCAGTCACTCAGTTGCTAACCCAAACAAGCGCCTTCATTTTTCTTAAGTTGACTTGTGACTCAATATCCTCCTGCCAGGATTTTTTTCATAGCAAGATTCCACACACATGACCCATTAATTCAGAACTGCAGAGTCATTAAATACTCCCTCTTTTAAAACCATCCCTGGCAAGCTGAAAAGAAGAGTCAAAGGGAAGACAGAGGGGTGTCTGCTAGGTTAATGAGTGCTTTGAATTATAGTCCCCTGAAAGAGAGGAAGAGAGAGAGAGAGAGAGAGAGAGAGAGTATATAACTGGAAGATTTGCTCAGAAAACATGGTTGGCTCCCTTTCCAGATCATCCTGGCCACCAACCACCCTGGAGAGCTCAATCTATACTGTATTTATCTAGGCACATCTCATTACACCACGCTCCGGAAAATTAAAGAGCTGGTGAGGAACTGGCTTTTATGTTGCCACTACTGTTAGCCAAAGGCCTTGGCCTACATTGTAATTTTGCATAATTCACTGAGAGGTTAATATGCCAAACCCTGGAGGCTGGGAGTCACTCTTTGGCCACAGCTAATGCTAGATGGGCAGCGGGGGGCAGTATCTGTCTTGCGCTACAAGGAATGAATAGGCAGGAGAGGAGGCCCAAGGTTTACTTGAAATAGGGGGCATCCCTCATTGTTCCAGTTGAGAGCTGCTGCCAGTCAGTGTAGGCAATACGAAGCCAGATGAACCAAAGCTCTTCTTGATTATATAAGGCCACATTCACACCATACATTTAAAGTACTGTGATGCTATTTTAAATTACCATGGCTTCTTCCCTCCCAAAATCCTGGAAGCTGTAGGGTTCAGATTCCTCTCATAGGGCTGCAACTGCAGGAGATTGACCTAGATGACACTTTTGGCTCCATCCCACTCTACAATTATATGATTCTCTGAATTTCCAGGGTGGTTTAACAATCAGTACCTCTGCCCCCGGAACTCTGGGAACTGTAGCTCTGTGATGGAGGAAGAGAGGTCTTCTAACAACTCTTAGCACTTTTAACGAACCACAGATCCCACAATTCTTGGGGAGGAAGCCCCCACTCTCTGTTTTATCCCTACAGTAACCCTGTGAGATGGAGTTAGGCTAAGTGAGACATTGACCAGCCCAAGGCAAGCTTTGTGGCCAAGTGGGAGGACTGGAACCCAGATCTCTCCAGTCCAAGCCCAGTACTCTAACGACTATACCACACTGCCGCCTCCCAATTTTCTCCTGCGAAGTGTTAGCTGAAATGCTGCTTGCTTCCCCTCACATCCAGCAGGTGAAAGTAAGTTGTTCTGATTCTGTTCTGGCAAGACTAGAAAGTTTATTTTTCATTGCAAACTTATCAACCCTCTTTTTCCCTGTCTAGAGGTCAGAATACAAAAATAGACCTATTCAAAGTGATACCTAAACCCATCAACCCTGCCCCGCATGAAGCACTTACTGTATCATTAAACAACGATGCACATCCAAGCTTTGCATATCAAACACTCCAGTACCACAAAGGATTCCATATTTTTAAAAACGCACTCAGGTCTGTGCAGAGCAAAGCTGCAAAGCAAGGTTGGTTGTGTGACATACACAGAAATACATCTCCTTGCTTTTGACCTTCCAGCATCTGAATAAAAGGCTTTGCAGACAATAGTGGCTTAGAATGCAGTGAGGTCGTTTTTGCCCCTTGGGCTGCAAGTTTATACATTGCTGTGCACACAGAGAGGAGTCAGGGATGCACATTACCAGTTTGGTTTCCCTGCACCTGCAGTCACCCCCCCAAATTCCTAGTCATGAAATTCCTGTCATCTGAGCATGTACAATAACTGTCTCAAATGGACACACCTCAGACGAACTGCAAAACCAATGAGACTTGTGTTTTCATATTGAACAGAAGCTGGTTTGAGGGAAGACACATCAAATTTCTCAAGAAACTACAGGATCGATATGGATTGTGGCTAATGTTGTGCATGCTCAGAGAAAGTGGGCCAGCAAAAAGCTCTGTTCTCATATGTATCTCATCTCCACCTCCAACCCAACTGATGGCAACTGACTCCTGCTATCATCTATGTAAGATGACATGGCCAAGAATCTTCTTTTATTTTCCTCACAGGCAAAGAAAACAGCTGAAAACGTTTCCACTCAGGAAGAAAACACAGGGGTACTACACTCCTGACAGACACAGGCCAAGGATTTCAAATGCTGGGAGTGCAGTCGCCGTACATATTTGGCTCAGAAGCCATTTAGAAATGGTTTCTCTAGATTCTCATTTGACACACAGCGCAGCATGAACCTCTGATTCTGGACAGAAAGACACCAAAAGCAATGAGGGGGAAATCAACCATTCTTTTGCATGGGTTCCCTTGGATTGCATGAAATTATATTTATTTTCTTAAAGGGAAAAAAAACCAGCCACAGAACAGAGACAGTGTACAGGGGCGGTTACAAGGAGGTCTCCCATCCAAGCAAGGACCAAGCCCTGCCTTGCTCAGCTTCAGCAAAGTAGCCTTGTGTTCCTCCAGACCATACCCCTGGGACCCATTATTTTATATTTATTTGTCACTTCATAATATTGTTTCTTGCAATTGACTTGCATATGTAAAAAGGCAAACACATGCGCTTACCTTGCCAAAATCCCGCACATCAAAGAGATCAAAAGGGTCAAACAGCTCGCTGTTCCGCAGGCCAAATTTGTCATGACACACTTTGAGGAACGTCCGGATGTTCTTCAGGCAGAGGAACTTGAGCCAAGAGAAGGGAAGAAAAAAATTCAAGGGTCATTTCATTGTGGTAGATATTTACCTGGTTCACAAAGGAAAATGCACTGAAACAGATTTACGCTAGTCATGTTAGTACAGTTCCCATACATTTTCACAGCTATTCCATGGCTGCCACCTCCCAACTGAGGATTGTGAGCAACAGAGATTCCCTTGCCTCTTAATGCATCTACGGAAGAGGCAACCGCTGACTTTAGCTCACAGTACATACTCTTAGCCACAATAGACATTTTCCCACTCGTGTGTGTGTGTGTGTGTGCTTGTTAAGAAGCTACGGATCTGAATTATGGCACTTCTTTTTATTTTGGCTTGCAGCAAAAAGAAAAGAAAAGAAAAAACGTTGCTGTTTAAGGATTTGATCATTGCTCTTTTTTTACACCAATACATTCTCCAGCATGAATCAAAATATAGACGTCCCCCGACTTATGCAGGGGTTATGTTCCGGGCCCCGTGCACATAAGTGACATCACGTAAAGTGGGGAGCACCCTCTAAAAAGTTTCTAAATGACTATTTCCCCCTGCTCAACTCTCTCTCCTGCTCTCTCTTCACACAGCTCTCTCTTCAAGTAAAGTTGAAGCTCTGGGGTTGGCTGGAGGACACAGAGGAAAGTGGCGGCTGCTGCTGCTGCTGCTGTGTTACTGCCTGCATCAGATGCCTTGTGCCTCCAGTCTCTTTGGGGCTTCCTCCACCCTCACTGATGCCCTTTTCGGCCTCAGGGGAGGGTCTCCCCAGCTCTCTCTTGCCATTTCTTGGTTTGATTCTGTTCTGTTTATGTGTGTAGGGACGCGGGTGGCGCTGTGAGTTAAACCACAGAGCCTAGGGCTTGCTGATCAGAAGGTCGGCGGTTCGAATCCCTGCGACCTCCCATTGCTCGGTCCCAGCTCCTGCCCACCTAGCAGTTCAAAAGCACGTCAAAGTGCAAGTAGATCAATAGGTACCGCTCCAGTAGGAAGGTAAACGGTGTTTCCGTGTGCTGCTCTGGTTCGCCAGAAGCAGCTTTGTCATGCTGGCCACATGACCTGGAAGTTGTATGCCGGCTCCCTCGGCCAATAAAGCGAGATGAGCGCCGCAACCTCAGAGTCGTCCGTGACTGGACCTAATGGTCAGGGGTCCCTTTACCTTTACCTTATGTGTGTAAGTAGAACACGTGTGAGTGTGGGGATGCCTGTACAGCAAAATAAATCTATACAATCAAACCTCGGTTGTCGAACATAATCTGTTCTGGAAGCCCATTCGGCTTCCAAAACATTCGACAGCCGAGGTGCGGCTTCCGATTGGTTGCAAGAGCTTCCTGCACTCAAGCGGAAGCTGCATCAGACGTTCGGCTTCTGAGAAACGTTTGCAAACTGGAGCATTTACTTCCAGGATTTTCAGCGTTCAGGAGCTGAAGCGTTCTAAAACGGAGCCGTTTGGGAACCAAGGTTTGACTGTACAACTAAATCAATCAAATGCAATAAAGCACACAAAAAGCATTCCCATGCACACAAACCACCTTGCCCCCACAACACCTAAACCAGGAGTAAGAAACATTTTTCATCCTGAGTAAGCAAGAGCCGCTACCACAATTTAAAAACGCATTCCAGCCAGGCAGCAGGATTTGTGGGCTATTCATAGTGTTAATGTCAGCTAGCAATAAAGGGGTTTGTTTTATTTTTTGATTCTTATTATTGCTTTTATCTTTTCCCCTGTTATATGTGCCAATTTTTTTAAAAAAAAAAAATAATTGTGGAGGGATTCAAAAACCAAACATTAGCATGTCCTTGTTGGTGAGACATTTTCCTTTTCAATCGGCTTTCTCCAGCTCTGCAATATTCCTAACTGAGATGAGGATGGCCAGAAGTGTTGTATTATTTTATTTTTAGGTCAGCTGAATGTATCATCTTCTTCTTTTTCATATATAAGAAAAGGAACCGGCAGAGCGGGGATGGACTGTGGGGCAGCTCCCCAAAGGCTTGGCACGCGGTCAAAGCTCAGCCAAGCATCCAGATCACTTCTGAGAGCTAATGCAATCCCTCTTTTTTCCTAGAAAGTGGGAGGCTGCCTCTCTGACAAGGGCAGTAATGGACTGATAGAGTGTGACCATTTTGCAAGACAGCATCCCTGTCGCTCTCTCCTGGGTCCCTGCGAGAAGCACCCAAAAACGTTCTAATGTGCTGAAATCAAGCGAAAGAAAGGGTCTCACTTACAATAAACGGATGACCAACTTGCACAAGGGGAAGGGGGAGATCGGGGTGCTGGGTGGGGAGTCTGCAAAGACCCCTCATGGAAAAGCCCCTAAGTGACCACAGGGAAAAAGAGATTGCCATCGCCAGGTTGGGGGGGAGGATTGAGATTGATTGATTGATTGATTGATTGATTTATTTATTTATTTATTTATAGAATTTGCACCCCACTCTTCAGCCAAAAAGGCTCTCAAAGCAGCTTACATACAATCAGTGAAACCAAGACAATCCCCACCCACAGGCTAACAATCTAAAAGAATATGACCAGGGGTTAGCAAACTTTTTCAGCAGGGGGCCGGTCCACTGTCCCTCAGACCTTGTGGGGGACCAGACTATATTTGGGGGGGGGGGAGATGAACAAATTCCTATGCCCCACAAATAACCCAGAGGTGCTTTTTAAATAAAAGGGCACATTCTACTCATGTAAAAACACACTGATTCCCGGACCGTCTGCGGGCTGGATTTAGAAGGTGATTGGGCCAGATCCGGCCCCCGGGCCTTAGTTTGCCTACCCATGGAATATGACACACAAGGTTAAAGGGACAGGGAGGGAAGAGGAAAACCAAAACTCAGGCAGCAATTTCTAAATAGTTGCTCCTATAATGACCAGCTGGCACAGTTCAGGGGCAGGTAGGGCCTGATGGAGCTGAGTCTCCAGCAAAGCTGATGGACTGAGTCATTCTGCTCCTGTTTCTCCTGCTGAGGCAGTCTGGTGGGATGGCTGCCATCATGTTGCCAGGTGAGGGAGAGGAAGCCTGATAGAGCTGGCCTGCTGCAGCAGGGCCAATGGAGGGCGCTCTACTTTGCAGGATGGATGTGAGCAGGATACAGTACATTGTTGATTTGTTCAGGTGTACACCTCAACATAAAGAGCGACTTTCTGCATGGGGCTCCAGTCTCAGACCACTGAGGCTCCTCCACTCACAACAGCTGCACACATCCAGCAAGGTAAATCAAGTTTTCCAAATTTCATGAATGGATGAGTATAACTCATTTTTAGCTATTTATGATTTTATGGTTTGGTTTTATGTTTTTATATTGTTGTAGAACTCTGTGATATATCCTTACGATACAGCAGTATGTAAATCATTTTACAAATTAATAATAATAAATAAGGAGGCAGTCATTTCTGCCCCACCCAGCATCAGCCACAATGAGTGCTGTTTCTATTCTGCTACAGTTCGGCTTCTGCTAAATTTGTTATTTGTCTCGCTAGCTGCTATGGCCAAAGCTTATGTAATTAATTTCATACGTAATTAATTTCAGTGTATTTGAATGGAAGGGAAGCGTCAAAAACAACATAAACAAATACAGTAATGATTTACATGCAAATGCTGAATGGATTCGCTTGCATGCTTTCCATTCCTGACCCCAGACAGACTGCAGGAATCTCTGCTCCCACTTGCTGTGAAATTGCCCAAACAACCCCCCTACTAAGAGTCCTCTCCCACACACAGCTAGTTTCTGCCTAGGATTAAAATATCACCTTGGCCAACTTTCAGGTACAGGTTGAAACTCTGTTCTGTGCTTCCAGACTGTCTTGTGATCAGATGGTACTGATTGCTGACTGGGGACCAGGGGCAGAGAACACCCTTCCTCCGCCCCAACTGAAAATGGCCACACTGCTGTTCCATTATAATTCCTCCATGCAAATCTATGATGCAACTGCATTGGGAGTACCATGTACAGTTCTGGCCATCTTATCTCAAAAAGGACATTTGGAAAAGGTTAATAAAAGGGCAACCAAAATGTTCAATGGGCTGGAGCAACTCCCCTATAAAAAAAGGCTGCAATGTTCGGAATTTTTTAGTTTGGAGAAAAGGCAAGTAAGATAGAACATTATGCATAGCATGGAGAAAGTGGATGGAGACAAGTTTTCCTCCCTCCATCTCTCAGAATGCTGGAACTCAATAGGGGACATTGAACGAAGCTGAACTGAAGATTCAGGACACACAAAGTACTTATTCACACAACACACAGTCAAGCTTTATAATTCGCTCCCACAAGAGGCAGTTGTGACCACCAACCTGGGTGGATCCTTCAAGGAAGTCAAGGCGGCATGCACTGATCTTCTTACCCTCCTCATTTTATCCCCACAACAACCCTGTGAGGTAGGTATGCGAAGTGATAGAGCAACTGGCCCAATGACTCCCAGCAAGTCTCATGGCAGAGCAGGGATTTGGACTCCGACCTCCCTGTTCCAAGCACTCTATCTGCTACACCACACTCCCTCTCCAAATGAGTTAACTTGTTTTCTGTGGTCAGGCCTTTGATAGGCAGCAGACTGTTCCTTCCACACAAGTGCAATTCTGCAGAGGATAGAGAGTTACAGCTGGTTTTCTTGACCAGGTAGAATTTCCTTCCTGGCGCTTGGCATTTCAGCATCACAGCTGGTCTCAAATTACCAACACATACGTAGCTGGCTTCCCTTTAAACCTCCCATTTTCAAAAATGAATGGTTTAGCTTGCGACCATAATGACATAGAGCCTTGAGACTTAGGCTGGCTCTTGGTTCATAGACCTGGATGGGAGCTGCTGCTGTGCCTCCTACTCCCTGCAAACCACATGTGTATGCAGCAAGCCTCCCCAAACTTTGGCCAAAGGAGCAGCAAGCAAGCAAATACCATTGACGCGTAGGAGTTTGCTTCAACACAGCTCTGGGACATGAGCCAGCAATGGTCGCAAAATGAGCCTGGGGCCATTCCTATGGACGCTGCCAGTGGTTAGAAGGTTGGACTCCGTGGTGTGGTGGTCCAGGGTTGCCGGGGGATCAAAACCCATTACTAATTCTGCAGCAGGGTCCTTGCCTCCAGCATCCTGCCCAGTCAGCATGAATGGGGAGATATTTAACCACCGACTCTTCTCAACCTTTGTGGTGACTGGAGCCAATCAGAGCGAAAGGAGTTGAGTCGGCCACTGCGGACGGGCTCCCAGGGTCCCTCTGGAGAAGGTGCATGGGAAGAACCGCGAGGAGGTGTTCTGTCTGCTCCAAAGCTCAGCACTTAAGAGCACAGGAAAGACAAAGAGCTTCGGTTCCAAAGCAATGGTGAGCAAGTTCTGTTCTGCACAATGGAACTTCAAGGGAACCACAACTTCTGGGGGGGGCACCTTAAGTATGTATTAAGTATGCATGTATTAATACAGGCTTCCTCAACCTCGGCCCTCCAGATGTTTTTGGCCTACAACTCCCATAATCCCTAGCTAGCAGGACCAGTGGTCAGGGATGATGGGAATTGTAGTCTCAAAACATCTGGAGGGCCGAGGTTGAGGAAACCTGTATTAATCCATTAAGTATTAATACATGGTGGCAAATACAATATAATAGGCATTACTGAAACCTGGTGGGATGAGGCTCATGAGTGGAATGTAGAAATTGAGGGGTATAACGTATTCCAAAGGAATAGGCCAAACAGGAAAGGAGGAGGAGCATTATGTGTAAAGGATATTTACACTTGTGAAGAGATCCATGACCTGGAGCATGGAATGTAGATTGAGTACTTGGGTAAAAATTGTAGGAGAGGGAAACAGCAGTGACCTTACTGTGGGTGTCTGCTATAGACCTCCAAACCAGACTACAGACTTGGATGATGCCTTCTTAGAGCAGATTACCAAACACCGAAAAGGGATAGATATAGTAGTCATGGGAGACTTCAACTATCCCAGTATGTATTGGAACACAAACTCTGCCAATAATGTAAGGTCCAACCAATTCTTCCATTACTCGCTAGCCAATTTCATTTCCCAGAAGGTGGAAGAAGCAACAAGGGGGTCATCTATCTTGGACCTGGTCTTCACCAACAGGAAGAAATTAATTGACAAAGTGGAAGTACTGGGAAACTTGGGAAGAAGTGATCAGGTCCTCCTGGGTTTCATGATAGTAAAGGGAAAGCTGAGTGTAGTCAAATATGCACTCTGGCCTTTAAGAAGGCCAATTTCAACAATACCTCTCTATTCTGCCTTGGTCAGATCACACCTGGAATATGGTGTCCAATTCTGGGTACCATAATTTAGGGATAATTGACAAGCTGGAATGTGTACAGAGGAGGGCAAGGAAGAAGGTCTGGAAACCAAGCCCTATGAATAACTGTTTAAGGAGTTGTGTAAGTTTAGCCTTTAAAAAGGATGGCCATCTGCCATGGATGCTTTAGTTGAAATTCCTTTATTGCAGGGGGTTGTGCTAGATGACCCTTGGAATCCTTTCCAACTCTACAATTCTATCATTCTAAGAAAAAGTGTGTAGCTGAACAAAGGCTACAACTGAACCTCAGCAGTACAGGAGGGAGGGGGTTGATAAAAGAGGTAAGGAACTCCACAGGCAGCAAAACACAACTAAGATATTTAAGGGAAGCCAGTTCACCTCAAGCAAAAAGAATCCTTAGTCCATCTAGTTCAGTGCATTATACTGTGTTTTAATGTGCTCCGGTTTTTCCTACCTTCTCTGCTGGTTATTGATTGATGTACAATATATATATAACAGTACTGTCTACACTCATGGCAGCAGTGGCTCTCCAAGGTTCAGGGCAAGGGGCTTCCACAGCCCTACCTGGAGATGCCATTGGGGACTGAACCTGGAACCTCTGAATGCAAAGCAGATGCTCTACCTACTGAGCTGCAGCCATTCCCCAAACCAACTGAAGTAGGAAAAAGGCAACATATGAATCTTTCAAAATTATAGTCATTTTCTTGTAACTTTTCACTGTCTAGTATCCCTCAGTCTGCGTTTTTAAAATAGGTTCTCCTGCGGTTGGAGATGAAGTAGAGAGAGCTGGTTTCCATCACCATTTTTCCTGGGGAGGGGAAAACGTTGTCTGATAAATCTGCTCAAGCTAGTGAAGGCATGATAAATGAACGGCCTCTGAGCCATGCGTAGAGAACGCCCGGGTTCCAATGGCTCCATTATCCTAATTGCTTTTAACGGGGGTGTCAAAGGCCTTCCAAGGAAAAAAATGTAATGAAAGAGCACAGGAAACCGGAGGAAAATGGCACATCAGGGGAATGCCCTAATGGACGGGTCGGGATTTCACAAAGGTGCTGGCTGTGGATCAAGAGCCTCGGGTGCCGAGGCTTTCGGAACAGGCAGATCCTTGTGGAATCGCACCAAGGGCGGGTGCTGCATACGAAGGAAGTACTGTATACCACCCCAATCAAACTGTGCTGTGAAGGGGCATCGATGCAGACACCAAATGGCCTGGCTCCAGCACTCAGATACGGGGACTGGAGATGCGGCAGCTTTTGCCTCTCCGAGATAAAAGCCGGTGACGGATGCGGAGCGTAACTCTGCTCGGCGCTTTCTGACGGTGATGTACAGCCGGCTGCTTATCTCGCTGCAGGCACAAGCTGCGGACTCACTGAGCCAAAGAAAATCTCTCTGGTGGGAGCCCATCCATGTATGCGTTGCTTCAAAAAGAAGAAAGGGAAAAGGGAGCAGCTGGCACAATGGGGGGTGGGGGAAGGAGCCGGAAAGGACTGGGATGGAAGTTGCCATCAAGCACACAAGGCAAGAGAAGGCAGGACACAGAAGGACTCCAGTGTGATGGCGGGGTCCCTGCCATGCACATGATCATAGAATCAAGCTAAAAGAGACCCCCAAGGGTCATCTAGTCCAACCCCCTGCAAAGCAGGAATCAGAGATAAATTTATTATTATTATTATTATTATTATTATTATTATTATTATTATTATTATTATTATTAAAATTTGTATACTGCCCTTCACCTGAAGATCACAGGGCATTTCACAACTGAAAAACACAAAACGAGGACACAAAATACTTTTTTAATAAAAAAAAAAAGAAAAACAAACCAATAGCTCCTCTCCCACAAACAAGTTTAAAAGCAGATAGAATGTTAATCCGCCAAAGGCCTTGTTAAAGGAAACATTTTCACCTGGTGACTAAAGATATGTGATGAAGGTGCCAGAGGAATATCCCTGGGGAGAGTATTCCACAAGCAGGGAGCTATTTCAGAAAATGCCCGCACTCGTGTCGTCACCCTCCAGACCTCTCATGGAGGAAGTACACAAAGAATTGCCTCAGGTGATTATCAGAAGGCCCATGTTGGTTCATATGGGGAGAGGCGGTCCTTGAGGTATTGCGGTCCTGAGCCTTTTAAGGCTTTATGGGTCAAACCCAGCAGTTAGAATTGGGCCTGGAAACTAATTGGCAGTCAGTGCAGTTGGGCCAGGATCGGTGTTATATGTTCAAACTGTCTTCCCCAAGCGAGGAACCCGGCCATCGAATTCTGCACCAGCTAGTTTCTGAACCATCTTCAGAGGCAGCCCTACATATAACACTTTGCAGTAATCTAACCCAGAGGTTACCAGAGCATAGATGAAAGACGTTAGGCTATCCCTTTCCAAATAGCGGTGCAGTTGGGCCACCAGCCAAAGGTGATGGAAGGCACTCTGTGCCACTGAGGCCACCTGAGCCTCAAGTGACAGCAATTGATCCAGAAGGTCCCACAAGCTACGTACCTGCTCCTTCAGAGGTTGTGTAACCCCATCAAAAGCAGGCAACCTCCCATCCACTGAGTCTATGGAACCACCCACTAAAAGTGCCTCAGTCTTATCTGGATTGGGCTTCAGTTTACTGCTTCTCATCCAATCCATCACTGAAGCAAGACAATGGTCCAGCACATCCACTGCCACACCTGGGGAGATGCAAAGGAGAAGTGGAGCTGGGTGTCATCAGCATATTGCTGACAACATACTCCAAAACTCCAGAAAATAGGATGCTGGACTGGGTGGGCCATTGGTCAAATCCAGCAGGGCCCGTCATATGCTCTTAATTATTTTGGTTCTATTTTCTATACACAGCATGGATTGCATGCACCCAATTTTGCCTTCTTCAACAGATCCCCCAAGTGCCCAGTGTCCATAACTCAGGATAGCCATCCCCTCAACCTGGTGGGGCCTCTGCTGGAAGCCAAAGAAGGTGGGAGCTGTGCTGAAGAATATTTGGAGGGCACTAGGTTTTTCCATGGCAACCCAAGGCCCATATATTTGTAGCTGACTCCACTTTCTTCCTGCAGAAGAGCCTCAAAAACAAAATCTCCTCCTTTGGCCTGAAGAAGCAGAGAACAAAGAAGGTTTTTGTCATGTCAGAATTTCCACCAACCCAGATCTTAATCACCATCATCGTTGCCCCTGGCATGTTTGAGCCAGCTCACGCTTCACTGACAGCAACAGTCAAGGCTGTGTGGGTTAGGAATGAGAGGTGAAACAAAGTTCAGGCCACAGTCGCGAGTGGCGCAGGAGGGGTATTGTGGTGGAACTGGGCAGCCAACAGGTGTGACTCTGGATTGAAACTGTTTAATAGCAACCTGCCGTGGGCACTTCGGTTCCATCAGGATCAGGCACAATCTCTCCATTTTCAGCCAACCTAGCTTGCAGAATCCAGTTCTACAGGCCCAGTTTCTGAACAGGAGCAACACGAACAATGCTTTTCTCGTCAGACCGACTAAGTAAAGGATCATGTTGTTGGCATATAGTTTCAGGATAGCCTTCAAAGGCAGTCCCACACACACCACATTACAACAGTCAAACCTGAAGGTAACCATGTGGGCTTAACTGCAACCATTTTACTTTTGTTCAGGGGTGGTCATGGCTGACACACCAGACTATGATGCTGCCCTCCTCCACCTTTCCATTCCCAGCCGACCTAATTCAGAGAACCCAACTACACTTAAATGCATGTATGCCTAGATCTTCACCATCAGCATCACTGGAAATGATTTGTTCATTGGACCCGGTAAGGGCAAAGCTGTTGCCCAATACTAAGCTAGGGCAACCTGGACACAAGTCCATGCTGGCGTCTTTCTAATTCCATATTTAAGAATTAAAATAATTGCCACCAGACATCCTTCTTTGGCCACACTTGTCAGGACTCCTCCCTACATTCCTGTAACACTGGAACTGGTGGGCATGCAATGAAGCTGAATGTCTGAAGATTCCAAGCAGATAAAAGAAAGGACTTCTTCCTGCAGCACCAAGTTGAACTATGGAACTCACTCCTGCAGCAGGCAGTAATGGCCACCAACCTAGATGGCTTTAAAAGAGAATGAGACAAATTCACTGAGGAGAGGGCTACTGATAGCTACTAGCCCCTGATAGCTGTGCTCTGCCTCCACAGCACTCTCCCCTCCTAAGGTTACCAGAAACTGGTATTCAGAAGTATTGCTGCCTCCATCTGTGGACCAATGGGCTGACTCAATATAAGATAGGATTTTTTATTATTATTTAGAACAATGAGGCCTGGGATCTTAGTTTAGAAGAAGGGTCATAACTCAGTGGCAGGGCACCTGCTTGGTATGCAGAAGGTCCCAAGTTTAACCTAGTTCCCGGGGACAGTCCCCGGATTCACCAATCTGTCCCCGGACAAAATCTGTCCCCGGAATGTCCCCGGATTTATGCCTGGGGACATCTGGTGAGGCAACATGGTGGGCGCCATGGCAGCGAGCAGCACTGGAGGTCCCGGCTACGGCCTTTGCTTTCTCTCCCTCCAACGGTCACTGCAGAGATGGTGAGTTTAACGGGGGGCAAGGAAGGCGCTGTGGCGTCCCTTGTCCATGGCGGTGCTGCGCTGCCTTCCCTCCGGGAGTGGGATGTGGGGGGTGGGGGTTGAAACATTCTCGGGAGACGGACCCTCCCTCCTCCCTCCATGCCTCCTCCAGCACCAGCAACCTCTCTTGTGAGGAGGGCTGTGTGCAAGTCCACTGTTTGTCCACCTCTGGTAACGAGACACCACCACCGCCAGTTAAATCTCCGTAGAAGCTGCACTCGCCCTCCAGTGGTCTCCCGGTTATGGGAAGCCAGTGCCGTGTGTGTGTGTGTGTGTGTGTGTGTGTGTGTGTGTGTGTGTTTTAATGCATGTTTTCCCAAGACCAGTGAGCGCCTTTACTTGATCTCTCTCCGCCCCCCAACCTCTTTTTTTGGCATTTGTGTTTTGTAGATGGGCTTCTCCACCTGCCTTGTGCCGAGGTGCGCGCCTGACAACTTTGGGGTTCCCCACCTAAAAAAAGGTCAAGAAATCTGGGGAACCCTTTTCTAAAATAAAGCATGAATTTTTTTATTTATTTTTTAAGTGTCCCCGGATTCCTTGAAAAAAATCTGGCAACCATAGTTTAACCCCCAATGGCCCTTCCCTAAAATGCTAAAGAGCCACTGCCAATCATTGTAGATAATATAGAGCTAGTGGGAGGAAAGGTTTGACTTAGCATCAGACCCTTTCTCTGTTTCCAGTGCAGGAGAGGAAGCACAGACTCTGCCTCAGGCACTGGGACAATCACAGCACTGGGATGGAGATTGATCCAGAAGTAGCGGGTGACACACCCCACCTCCCAGCTACATCCTGCTTCACTATGCAGAGCGAGATTCGATTTCCAGATGACACAGAAAAAGGCACTGAGCTGGGTTGTGAAGCAGCAACACAAGGCTACCAGGATGAAAGGCAGAGCTCCCACCCTCCGCCCTCCAATGTGCCTTTTTGCATCCTGCTTCAGCGAGTCCCCTGGGTTCCCCTAGGCTATTATCCTGGTGAAAGAGCCAACTTAAAAGCGTGCATGGAGGGGAAAGGGAAGAAGTGGGGGGGGGGGTTGGAAATAAGACAATGCTCAGAAAACACTTCCCCATGCATGAGAGGTGCTAGGTCTCGTTCTTACTAGATATTGCACCTTCTACATTGCTTTCAGTGGTGTAATAGAATTTAGACACAGGAGAGATTATTTGGTCTTGCAGCCTCACTGCCGCCCCCCGGCCCCCCTGCTCATTTGGCACTACACCTTCTTCCTTCTTCTATGCATTTCCCTTTTACAAACACACACACAGAGAGACAGATAGATACCTAAGGTAAGTGCCTCTGAGTATGTACAGAAGGCTGACACTTTTCCCAACCAGCAGCCTGTTCCCAAATGGCTTGGCACATAGGCATCACTTAAGGCTGGGGCTGATGGGAGCTGCAAGTTCTAAACATTCAGAGGCCAACACGTTGGCTGTGCCTGACTTGTACAGCTTCATAAAGGTATTAAATAAATTCATGGCAAAGAGATGATCAGTGGTTACCATCCACAATGTTGGTGCTGTCCCTCCACCACTGGAAGCAGTAAATGCCTCCAAATACTACTGGTAGTTTCTGGAACTCGCACATGGGGAGAGTTGCTGTTGAGATCAGGTCTTGCTTGTAGGCATCTCATTTGGGAATCTGGTTGCTCACAGTGAGAACTGGAGGCTGGGCTAGATGGGCCTTTGGCCTAATAATCTAGAACAGTTCCTTCTCTCACACACTCTCTTGCAAACAATTTCTTTTTAAAAGCCCAAGACAATTTCCATTTCAAAAACCAACACAAAATAGAAAGGGAGATCAAAGAGCAACTCCCAGAAGTCCTGTCTGGACGCAGTTCAGCACCGTGCTAATAAACGCTTCAGGGAAGAGCAATGCCTTTAATCGCTGGGAAAGCTAAACAGGGAAATGGCCAAGCTGAGCACACTGGAGAGGGCCAGTGTGGTGTAGTGGTTAAGAGTGGTAGACTCGTAATCTGGGGAACCGGGTTCGCGTCTCCGCTCCTCCACATGCAGCTGCTGGGTGACCTTGGGCTAGTCACACTTCTTTGAAGTCTCTCAGCCCCACTCACCTCACAGAGTGTTTGTTGTGGGGGAGGAAGGGAAAGGAGAATGTTAGCCGCTTTGAGACTCCTTCGGGTAGTGATAAAGCGGGATATCAAATCCAAACTCTTCTTCTTCTTCTTTATAAAAGTGCCTCAAAGGGACACCACTGGAAGTAGGGGGGCCTCACCCTCCTGTAGAACTTTAAGATAGTTGTTGGAGGGTTACAGATAGAAGGGAGTCAAAGCAAGAGCCCAGAAGAAATCGAAAGGAACATAAGGAGAGCCATATTGAATTCAGAGGTAGACTGCTCCTGGGTGTGGAGGTTCAGTTCTCACAGCAGACCTCCAGAAGAAGAGCCTGCTGGACCAGGCCAAAGGGGTGGAGTCTCCTTCTTTGGAGGTCTTTAAGCAGAGGCTTGACAAGCCACCTGTCAGGAATGCTTTGAAGGTGTTTCCTGCTTGGCAAGGGGTTGGACTGGATGGCCCCTGTGGTCTCTTCCAACTCTTTGATTCTACGATTCTAGTCCTGTATCCTGTTCTCACAGCGGCCACCCATATAGGTAGATTTGCCTGTCCCAATACACACAGCTGTCAACCCAGCCCTCATAGTGTGCTGAAAAGCAGATCAGTAGAGCCAAGTGGTACCCCAGAAAACATCCATCACCAGAGCTCAGCAAGGCAGAGCAGTTCTTGGGGGAACAAAAACGAAAACATTTTAGCAAGAACACCTGGACTTCTCCCGTTTCATAACATTTGGAAAAGCATCAGATGACCCCCTCACCTGAACTGCACACGGTTTATATTACGCCCACTGGCATGAGACGAGAAATGGAACGGTCCAAGAATCAAATGGCAACTTCTTCTTGCCAATGAGGTTAAAACACGTCTGAGATTGGAGGTAGGGGGTGAGCGCTTCCCAAAAGTTATTCAACCATTTGGCTTGGGATGACTGGGCTTTACACTAGAGCAGGGATAACTGAAAACAGACCGCCGCCCGCCCCCCTCCTCCCAACCCGACATTGGCATTATCCAACCCACCAACCAAATACTGGGTGCTTTTTTTAAAATGATGTCCAAACTAGAGATGTTTTTATGATGTCCAAATTGTTATTCCCAATCCATGTCAATTCCCCATGTGGAATTTATTTATATTGAATATTTATATTTACTATTCAATTTATTTATATTGACGTTTTTCAGATAGATATAAAATATATATCAAGACGCACACAGCAAAGGTTTGACTACGATCTTAGGTGCCACTTGTAAATGCACAGAAAGAAAGGCGGGGACCCAAACAATCATGGAAAAGATGTAGATACAGCAATCTGGTTTGCCAAGAAATGTATTTTTTAGATTTTAATCGAAAGGCCAAAAGTGTATAGGTGTAACGTGAGTCCACAATAGACAATGGAGATCTGCCGGGGGTGGGGGTGCTCCCTGTTATCGCAAACCCAATATGACAAATGGAGAGCAAGTAACTGAGAATTGTGTTTTGGATTTAAGCCCTCTAAGCTGCCTGTTATGTTCTGTAACTTTTCCCTCAACTGCCAGCAGCCATACCTTGTTCCACCATCCCTTTAGAGTACGAGGGAATAATATCTCCAGTGCTGGACAAGTTCCAGCCTAGCCACTGCTGCTAGATGGATGATTAGATCCTGGTGAGAATTTCCACGTTCATCTGCTGTATATATACACCTTAAATCTACACAAAAATCAATTGCTAAATTTGCATTCATCATAGACACCACTGATCACAAAATGTGCATTTAAGTATTTAGAATCCAATGTTAGTAGACGAATGAAAACTGATGGGCGTGACTAACTTAGGTTCATTAAGTTCAATGGGTCTACAATGAGTTGAAATTTGTTGGGGTAGAACCCTATATCTCAATATATGCATCTCTGAGAGGATGCTAGTTTTGAAATACGCATTTTGGGAAGGGAGCTTTCTGAAAGGCAAAAAGGATATCATGCAATTAGGAGAAGTGTGGAATCCAGGGATAAATCATGTTCCAGTTATTCTCACATTGGCCCAGGAGATGCTGATCTAGATCAGTATACCGGTATGTCAGAATTAACAGGGATCCAGTTCCTCAATTCGAAATGGAGAGGTAAGATTTCATTATCCATTGAAGAGAAAATAGTTGCCCATGGGATTTTTTTTGGGGGGGGAAGGGGGCAGACGGAGAGAAATGTTTATCTCGCCATCCAGGACTACAAATTAGTCTACTGTATTAAACCTAAGCAGGGCTTAGATGGCCCCCGATAATATCAGACTGACAACAGCAGCTGGTTTCCGTCGTTGGAGCAGTCTTGGCTGAGAGGAAATTAGCCAAAGCAGTTTTGGAAATGAGGACTTTGCTTGAGGGGGTGGGAGTGAGGTTTCCATGCTGGTAAATTTTTATTACCCTTCATTTTTACACTTTATTAAATTATTTGTGATAGAAGCACAGGGGCCCACGGCAGGGCGGATACTTCAGATATATCGCCTAGATAGCTCTTAAGATTTACAGACCTGCATCTGGTCATTCCTGTAAAGGGGAATTTAAGCAAATTTAATCTCTTACCCGGGGGGGGGGGAGTACAGGAAAACATGCTTATTATTTTTTTCATTATTATCGTTTTTCCTACACTAGATTAAGCATTTAGGGCAACAGTGAAACAATTCACAATTGGGAACTGGGATCCAGGGCAACTAACCCAAGCCCGTGTGGTGTATCACACAACATTTAAAAACTCACACCTCCCACTGCAGCAGTTCTGGGTTCCAATCCTTTCTCAGCCATGAAGTTCAGTGGGTGGTCTTAAGTAGGCTGATCGCTCTCCCCCTAAAGGACTTCCATGGATTGCGGGGGAGATAAATTGAGACCACCCCAACTGCAGAGCACTAGGCATTTTGGCAGAACACAACCACAATTAATGGATATGTTCCAAAGTTTCACAATGCTCCCCAACTATATCTGGCCAGACAGATGCCCCAATTTGAAGCCTGCAAGCAGAGTCTGAGTGCAATCGCTGTTGCTCCCCGACAACTGGTATTCAGAGATAGACTGCATATCAACAAGGATGCTCCATTCCATGGCTAAGAAAGGCCCTGCAGAATATGAGCAAAGGCCCATCCAGTCTAACATCCTGTTCTCATGATGGCTAACCTGATGCCCCAATGGGAAACCTTCAAGCAGGACCTGAGCACAAGAGCAGCACTCTGCCCTCCTCAAGGCCAAGATGGCTCCAATGAAATGGAAAGGCTGCTGATCCAGCAACAGGGAGGCAGAAGGTACCCTGCTTCTGTCTCTCAGCATTCCAGCAAGGTTATTGGTTTATGCACCCCAAAAGGACTCATTCACCATCTAAAACAGCCCTGTCGATGACATGCCGGGTTTTTTCCTAAACACCCTGAAGCAAGGCCAGAGTGCAAAACAGATCATGGCAAACAAACTAGATCAAGTAATTCGCAGAATGTGTGCAGTGAGAGAACAGCTGGTGTGTTGTAGTTGGGCAGGGTGTGGGGTGAGAGAAACAAATAAAGCGATTAAAGGCTGCAGCCTGCCCAGAACATTCAATCCACAGAAGAGGCTTCTTACTGTTTTCAGCTGGGTAATTCCACAGGGAGGTATTTCTGAAACACTGGATCACTTTGTCACTTTGCAGAGACTCGGGAGACTTGACCGCTTGCCCTACAGCAGAAGAGTCTGCCTGTCTCTGTTTGAGTCACTGTTCTGGGCTTGCCCATGTTAGCAATGTTCAGAACAGGGAGTCACACAGAAGGTTTGTCTTAGGGATGGGCTAAGCTACTAATTCCACCCCATTTCAGTCTTGCTGGAGGTCAGTTATGGACCCCTTTGATCACATTTTGTGCAGGTATTTTTTGTTTGACTGACTGGTTTTTAACTAAGGCTGGGTTCACTGCCGAAGATTGTAAATATTACCACTGTGGAGAAACATATAAGAACTTAAGAGTCTTGCTGGATCTACTCTAGCATCCTGTCCCAACAATCTAGCACTGGATCTAGCCTAGTATCCTCTGGGAAGCTTGCAAGAAGGACCTGAGTGCAAAAGCACTCTCCACAAGTGATTCCCAGCAACTGGTATCCAAATCTAAGAAGAGCCTGGCTCTTCCAGAGGGATTCCATCTAGACCAGAATGATGTTCTCACAGTGGCCAACCAGATGCCCCAATGCAAAGCTCACAAGTAAGACCACTTGCAATTCCCAGCAGCTGGCATTCGGTGGTATCCTGCCTCCGACAGCTGAAGCAGAATGCAGCCATCGCGCCTAGAAGCCACTGATAGCATTATGAACTTGTGGGATCCTCCTTTGAAGCCGCCCAAGTTGGTGGCCATCACTGCCTCTAGTTGGAGGCCAATTCCACCGTAACATAATGGGGAAGGTTTCACCTAGCAGTGAATTAAATCTGTTGGGGGAACCACTGTATGCATAGCAAGTGCCTACTTCTTTTTAACAAGCTGCAAGCATCAAGAAAACGGAAAACAAATGGGAAAGAAGCAGTGCACAGGCTTTTGCCAGGATGAAGAACACGTTCTGCTTCCGACCCCCTAAATCACGAGGTTAATGAGGCCACCTCTGTATGAGCCAACCCGCCTTCTTTCTTAAGAAAACATAAACCAGGTTATAAGACAGCAGAGAAGCACCCTGGAAAAACAGATTCTTCCACCTTCCAGTAAATCGCACTTGCCGCATAGCACACTCCTGACAAAAACCTTTTTTTTGTTTTTGTTTTCCAGGTTTTGTGCTGTATTTTAGATGAGGCTATAAAACATCAGAGAGAAAATACAGCAGCCAGATCCACAGCGCGGCTTCCAAAACAGGGAGGCGCCACAACTCAAATAGAAGAGTCATCTTGAGTTGAAGCAAAGACAAAAACAAAACTGTTTTTGTGCACCTGGTACATTTTAACTCAGGTAGCGGTGGGATAAAGTTGTAGGGCGAAATATTATCATTACCAATCACACAAGGGAGGGACATAGAACCTCAGGCCTATGGACTGAATGCGGCCCTCCTGGCGACTCTCACCAGCCCTTGGAACTCTCCCCAGGACACCCCCCCTCACTGATCCTGCTTCATAGACTCATTGACTGGGATGTGTCTTTGAACTCTGATAATGCCTCTTGCTTGCCTGGATCGGGGATAGAGAAGTGTGTGTCTATCACTTTTGCCTCTGGCCCTGCACACCCTTGGCATGTGGCCCCCAGAAAGTTGCCCAGAAGGGAATGCAGCCCCTGGACTGATAAAGAATGTCCCCCACCCCTGCCCTAAAATAATCTCTATATTTGAGCTTTCACAAAACATATAAGCCCGTTCTGGAAATACTGCAGAACACAGAGCACATTTGTTGTACATTTCCGTGTTAGTCCAAATGGATTTTTCTTCCCCAGATGCAAATAACATGAAAAAATGAGCTATATTCTACTAGGTTCGGAAGTGGCTTTTGCACCGTGTGAAAGCTCAAATATAGCGCAAGTTTGGAGCTCATTTCCATATTATTTGCTTCTATTTAGAAAACATAAGCGAGTGCTAAACTTCGCACTATACTGAGTATGTTCCCAGAAGTGGCTTTACATCCCACGGAAGCTCAGATATTATGCAGAAATTAACAGTTAGGGAAGCAGAATAAACTGCCATGTGGATGCAGCAGAAGCCTGTCAGTCAAAGCCACTGTCCAATCGGAATCTCCCATGCATCGATGTTTGTCCTCCCAACAGCTCTCCTCAGTATGCAAGTTTGCTGCTCACCCTTCCAGAACCGATTACAACCCCCAGCCCTTCCTGTTCCGCTACGCTGGTTGGACTTTGCCACGAGAAATCTTTTTTTCTCTCCTTTACAGCAAAGAGCGGCATAAATATTTCAGTGGAAAGTTTTAGAGCTTTTCTTTCAGAGATGTGGCTTCAGAAATCTTTGAAGGGGCGGGGAGCATGTTTTGCAGAGAAGTCAGTCTTCCTTGCCAGCCTAGTGGGGTCCTTTTTTCTCTTTTCCTTTTTTTTGGCAGGGGGAGTTTCAGCTTCAGCTGAACTAGAATTAAACTGTCCCACCATACCTTTGGAGAATAATCTTCTTAAATACTCCTCATCCTGGCAGAAGGGGGTGAGCAGGAGAAGGGCTCTGTGTCTCAGTGACTGAGAGCTTTGTTCCATAATTACCTGCCTGCTATCGCCATTAGAACCATAATTATCACTCTTGCACTTTCCATGCCAGGGAATTCTCCAACCATTCCCTAGTGCCATAGAAATAAGCAATTATGCAAGGTTTAAGGTAATTTGTGAGGGTTTTTTATTATTTAAAAAGGAAGGAAGGAAACAATGAGGAATTTAACCTGTCTTTTGGAAGAACAAACGGAATATCTGAAACGATCAGCTTTTGTATGTATGAACATAAGAAGAGCCCTGCTGGATGAGGCCAACCAGATTGAAGCACAAGAGCACTCTCCCCTCCTGCAGTTTCCAGCAATTGATATTTGGAAGCCTTGCTGCCTCCAACTCTGGAGGTAGAGCAGAGCCATTGTGCCTAATATCCATTGATAGCTCTCTCTTCTATTAATGTAGGGCTACCAGACGTCACCGTTTCCCGGAGACAGTCCCTGGATTTGCGAATAAGTCCCCGGACAAATTCCATCCCCAGGATGTCCCCAGATTTCATCTAATGTCCCCGGGAAACGCAGCAGCGGCAGGTTTAGCAGCCCAGAGCGGTTGGCTCTGGCTGGCTTCAGGAGCTGCTCGGAACTCCCCATATGATGGTGGTGCAGGGGCTCTAAGATGCAGCTTCCGGGCTGCCTCCACCTTCCCTGACCACAGCAACTAAGCTGTGAAGGGAGGCTTCACGCTGCCTATCAGAATTTGCTTTGCGTGCAAGCAGGAGGGGGCAGGAATCTTTCAGTTAGGCCAATGATGGCTAACCTTGACACTCCAGATGTTTTGGAACTACAACTCCCATCATCCCTAGCTAACAGGACCAGTGGTCAGGGATGATGGGAGTTGTAGTCCCAAAACATCTGGAGTGTCAAGGTTACCCATCACTGAGTTAGGCAATGGGAAGCCTTCCTTCCCAGCTGAGGGATCCCCGTCCCCTCCTGCTTGCACGCAAGTAGGAATGGGATTGGGGCTGCTCTGATGGGAAGAGAGGCATCGCACTGCTTGGGAGATCCCTGCCCTCTCCTGCTTGCATGCAAATAGGAGTGGGATTGGGGCTGCTCCGATGGGAAGGGAGGCATTGCGCTGCCTGAGCCTCGTTGCCACTGCCGCTCTCGGCCCTCCTTCTCCGCCTTCCATGCCTGACCCACCGTGCACCACTTCCCCACCACCACCACCGAAGAGCCAACAACTCAGGGGCTGCCCAGGTTCATGGAGAAAGCCTCAGAGGAAGGGGAAACGTGGCGGTTGAGGTCAAGGCGGCGGCCGCCCCTCTGCCACCGCCATCGCTGCAGCATCAATGTCCCAAACATTTGGTATTTATTTGTTTGTTTAATTAATTAATTAAAGTGTCCCCAGATTCATTGAAAAAAATCTGGTAACTTTATATGAATGTGTCCAAGCTTCTTTTAAAGACATCCAAGAGGGAAGCCATTGCTGCCTCCTGTGGGAGGGAGTTCCACAGTCTAACTATGCACTGTGTGCAGAAGTCCTTTCTTTTATCCATCCTGAATCTTCCAATATTCAGGTTCATTGGATGTCCATGAGTTCTAATGTTATGAAAGAGGGAGGAAAAACTATGCTCCATCCTCATCAGAACTGGTTTGCGGTTTCCATGGAACTAGTATTAACATCTGGGGGTTTTTTGTGGCAGGATTGGGCAGGAGATTACTAAATGACAGAGAAAATACTTTAGGTTATTAAAATACTGAGGGGGGTGAGTGTCTTCATTTTATTTCAATACACCAGAGTAGGGGGTAAAAACAACATTCAAATTCATTATTAGAGGATCTCTGGAATTTTACTGAATTTAACAGAGTGGCATTGTTTAATTCCCGGTCCATGGGCTCCAGGGGATAGATTTCTCATTACTTCCGAACTGCCCAATAACAGATTATATTCAGCAGGACGTGACAAATTTGCTACAAATCCCCAAGGAACTTTTCTGGAAGGTTGTTATTGGAAAAGGGATAATGCAGCTATACGGGGGGGGGGGGAGTGGCAAGGGAGGGGGCACAAAATGGTTCAAAGCCCGGGTCACACAGTTATCAACCTTTCTTTGGTCGATGCTAATATGATGGCCAGCTGGCAGGATTCAGCCACCATGCAAAAGATAATGAAGGTACCCTATGTTCCTCTGGTAGGTGAGTTTGTGCATTTCCAGGCCCTGCAACCACCCCTATTCATAGTAGGCACCCTCATGGCAAAGACTTTCGTTGACCTAAAGATCAGACCTTGTTTTTATCTATATCCAGTTCTTAAACTCCTGTTTTATACAACCAGATGGCTGTAGGAAAGCTTCATCTTCAGAGGCACTCTATCTCCGATGACCCATTGGTGCCAGGGGCAAACAATCAGGGGGCAAACAATCAGGGATCATAGTCAGGCTATTGCTGGAGGCGTTTGGCTGGCCTCTGTTAATGGAAAAGATGGTGCTCCTCAGCCTTATTTCTGCATGCTCCATGGATTATTTGGCTTGGTGCAAAATTCTAAGAAGGCTAGCTCCAATTCTGTGGTATCTCCAGTGCTGCTGTGCTCAGGGCCTGCTTGTGAAAGCTCCCCCTTTAAACATCTGGTTGGTCACTGTGAGAACAGCAGCAAACCTTTTCTTATAAAAGCTTTCTTAGCAGAACCTCCATCTCCAGAGGCAGTCTACCTCTGAATACCAAATTATGTGGAACAACAACTGGAGAGCGCTGTCGCTCTCAACGCCTGCTAGAGGATGCTTCCCATTGGGGCACCTCTGTGAGGGCAGGAAGCTAGACAAGGTGGGCCACTGGTCTGATCCAACAGCCAAGCTCTTTGTATGTGGAGGCAAGAGATATATTTCTCAAATGCAGCCTTGCACAAACCTGGCACCCTTCAGATGTTTTGCACTATGACTCCCACCAGCCTCAACCAAACCTGGGCCATTCTGGTTAGGGCTAGCTAGAGTTGTAGAATCATAGAATAGAAGGGTTGTAAGGGGACCCAAAGGGTCATGTAGTCCAACCCCTTCCAATGCAGAAATCATTGCCTGAAACATCTGGAAATGGGAGCCTCTTAGGAACAATCACAAAGTCTTTTTAGCTTGATAGATAATCTGGCAACCCAGCTGCATAATACTTGGTTTCATGCATTTGTTTTTTGCTTTTTTCAGAAGGCTATAAATGGCCCAATGACAGGGCCGGGTGCTTTCTCTGAATGATTCAGCTGTGTTTTGGGGTTGACCTCCTGAACAATCTCCCCCACCCTCCCCGCCCCCGGTTTGCAGCCGCCTCTGGAGAGAATACGTCGGGCAAGAATCTGTTGCCAGGAATTCCACCCAAGCGTCTCTTTCTCTCTGAGGAGCACTGTGTGGGTTTGCCAAGGGCTGGCTGCAGAACTCTCTCTCTCTCTCCCTTTCTGATGTCCTCAGCCCATCCTGGGATTTCAGGATGGGCAAAGGTGCCGGGCTGGAGGATATAGCTCCAAGTAAGAACCTAAGAAGAGCCTGCTGAATCAGGCCCATGGCCCATCCTGTTCTCACAGTGGCCAACCAGATGCCCCAGTGCAAACCTGGAAGCAGGACCCATCCTATAGTATCCTCCAGCGACTGGTATTGAGAACCATCACTGCCTCCAGCCATGGCGCCGGAGTGTAGCCATTGTGGTTAGAAGCCATTGATAGCCTGAGCAAGCTAAAACTTAATCCAGAGGAGATAAGGGGTGCCTCTGGCTAGTAAGGAACCTGATATTCTGGTTGGTATTCCCCCCCCTGAAGACAGGAGTGCCTGGCGTGCTCTGGTCCATGGGGTCACAAAGAGTCGGACACGACTAAACGACTAAACAACAAATTCCCCGCTTAGGAGTCATTCTGAAATGTCAGGTCCACAGTTCTAATGTGACTTTGTTCCTGGATGCTCTGATGGTGTTGGCTGTGGCCAGAAGCGCATTTGATGATGATGATGAGTTATTTTGATATTTGTGGGTGACTACTTTTAGCATATATTTTTTATTATTGCTTTTTAAATCTCACCTTGGAAGATTCCAAACAAATGAGACGACGTCCTTCTTCACATAGTGCAAAGTTAAGCTGTGGAACTCTCTCCCACAGGAGGCAGTAGTGGCCACCAACCCAGATGGATTTAAGAGAGGAGGAGACACATGGAGGAGGAGGAGAGGGCTATTGCTGGCTGCTAGCCACAATGGCTATGCTCTGCCTCCACAGTCTGAGGAAGCGATGCTTCTGAGTACCAGCTGCTGGGATCCACAGGATGAGAGAGGGGGCTCTTGCACTTGGGTCTAACTTGGGTTTTTTTCCACAGGCATCTGTGAGAACAGGAAGCTGGACTAGATGGGCCACTGGCCTGATCCAGCCCACTTATCTTCTTAAAACATCTAGACATGTCCTCCCTGAATCTGATTCTTTTCTTTCTCTCTTTTTAAAGCCTATTTAAACTGGCAGACACCATCCCTACCCTGAGGCAATGAATTCCACAAGTCACTTTCATGTTGCTCCATCACCTTCTTCCTGTTCTTTTATCTTGAACCATTCATCACCCCCTGCTGGTAACAGCAGCTGGGGCTCTAGAAAGGAAAAGCAGGTTGCTGAATTGAGTTGTGGCATCTCACTCATGATAGAATCACCAGAGGGTTTTTGGGGGGGTGGGGTGGAGAAGGGGCTTTGTAAGGTTGCCTAGTCCAACCTAGGACCAGTGAGGGTTGTGGGCAAAATAGAGAGGACCGGAGGGCTGCATTTGGCCCTGGGGCTGGAGACTCCTGTGTGAAGAGTTATCAACCCAATCAATACTTCCACTAGCATAACAAGAACAAATATACCCCACAATTCCATAATATTCAAAGCCAGCAGGTTATATCAATTGCTAGTCCTAGACATAGAACCACAGAATCATAGAATTGTAGAGTTGGAAGGGACCCCCAACGGTCATCTAGTCCAACCCCCTGCAACGCAGGAATCACAGCTAAATAAATAAACCCTGGCAGGCAGCCATCCAACCTCTGGTTAAAAACCTCCAATGAAGGAGAGTCCACCACCTTCTGATGGAGACTGTTCCACTGTCAAGCAGCTCTTACTGTCAGAAATTTCTTCCTGATGTTTCATCAGAATCTCCTTTTTTGTAACTTGAATCCGTTGATTCATGTCCTAGCCTCCAGAGCACAAGAAAACAAGCTTGCTTCATCTTCTGTGTGGCACCCCTTTATATATTTGAAAGTGGCTATTTGAAGGTGCAGCTCATACGGTATGGCTCTGGGGATCTGAATTCATTTAAAAGTGGGTGTTCCCTTACCACCTCTTTTCCTATCTTGGGCTTCAGTGCTTTCCTTACATCACTGATTATGTTATCACCAGGTTGGGCGTTGCAAAGTAGGTGTTGAGCAATTCTGCCTTCTCTCTGTCACCCAAGAGCATTTCTCTGTCTTCTCCATGCACTTGCTTCGAACATAGCCGAAGAAACCTTTTTTATTCATTTTAACCTCTCTTGCAAGGCTGAACTCATTCTGAGCCTTAGCCTGCCTGACATTCGCCCTGCAACTGTTGGGTACTTGTCGTGCACACTCCTCCTTTCTGATGTCCCCTTTCTTGCATGTCTTATACAGGGTGAGTCTTTTAAAAGAGGCCCCGTGGAACATGTGCACTCTGTATCCACGGGGCCTCTTTTAAAGGACTCACCCTGTACATGTCCTTCTTAAATCTCAGTTCATCTTATTTAAAATAAGAAGTAAGTTTCTAGACCCTAAGAATATGAAGATGGGCAGTGCTTGCTGCAACACCAGATGGGTAACATTGCCTAGACCCTTTCAGGTTCATCTTTGCAATAATCATAAGGGCTAGAATTTCTCTTTCTCTCTTACTAGGAGGCTGCCACACCTGCTCACTCCGCTCACTAACCTTGCCTACCCCTTCCGCACACCTGACCAACTACCCCCTCCCTTTTCACCTCCACCCACCTTGCCTATTACCCCAAGCCCGTCCCTCTTTTAAAGGAGTGGGGAGGCACTCCACCAGTGGCTTGCTTCACAGCACCTCCCCTCTCCATTAAACCACTCATCTGGGCCTGCCTGCTGTTTGCCATGCTGCAGTTCACGCGTCTGCCTATGGGTGGTCATGCAAACTACAGCATGTAAAAACACCTTTCGTTTCTATGTATATAGGAAGAAAGCAGTATCTCTATATCGCAAACTCCCTGCACAATGCCAAGATTCTGCATTGATGAGGAATTGCAGGATTCGGGAAATCTGCACTCTTATTTTTGTTTGCAGAGGATAGAAATAAATAAATAAACCTCTAGAACAATTTAAGAATGGCTAGCTCAGGGAGCAAACTGGTTTCCCAAGTCAATTGTAGTAAGCAGAGCAGAGGGGAGAGGGGGAAGGATAATGAACAGACGGGTGCCTTGCGGACTAGCAATTAAGCTAAGAGATCCAAGAATCCATGAACCAGAGAGATGATGAAGCGGACGGTGCCAGCCATAAGGCCTTGCTAATTACTGTAGTCAAACATCCTCTCTTTCTCCCAACCCAACACTCCTCATAATCTTACTGATTATAGCTTTGCTTAAAACTGTCACAATAAAAATTTCATCCACTATTTAATTTCTATATTTCCAGAATCTTTAGCCTACTCATCATTAAAATAACCCTAAGACAGGGTGCACTATTTTAAAAATAAAATAAACAATTTAGTATTATACAGTGGTACCTCTGGTTGCGAACGGGATCCATTCCGGAGCCCCGTTCGCAACATGAGCAACACGTAACATGAAGCGCCACATCTGCGTATGTGCGCAGCGCGATTCGGCGCTTCTGCGCATGCGCGTGACATCATTTTTCGCGTCTGCGCATGCGCTAATCGCCGAAGTAACCCGTTCCGGTACTTCTGGGTTCAGCGCGTTCGTAACCCGTGACGAACGCAACATGAAGCAAATTTATCCAGAGGTACAAAAGAAGCTGCCTTATACTGAGTCAGCCTCAATCGTCCTTCTATCTCAATAATGCCTATACAAGCCTTTCTCAACCTTGGGTCCCCAAATGTTGTTGGACTACAACTCCCACCATCCTTGACCACTGGTCTTGCTAGCTAGGGATGATGGGAGTTGTAGTCCAACAACATATGGGGGACCAAAGGTTAAGAAAGGGTGGTCTACGCTGACTGGCAGCAGCTCTGAGATGCGATTAGGGACTGAATGTGGGATCGTCCACATGCAAAGCAGTTACCCTACTCCTGAGCTATTGCCCTCTCTTTAAAAATAAAGTAAGATTCTAGTGCTCATGGTTGTGAATAAAGGACTAAATTAAATTGGAACAAAGGAGTCTTACACTTTGTCAGATTCTAGTCCTTTTAGTTCTGAATTAAATAGGCAGTAGGTGACTGTCTTATACTGAAGCAGACTCATATTGAGTCAGACCACCAGTAATTCCAGCTCAGTATTGTCTACACTGACTGGTAGTAGATCTCCAGGGATTCAGGCAGGGAGTCTCTCCCAGCCCAACGTGGAGATGCCAGGGGCTGAATACAGGACTTTCTGCAAGCAAGGCAGATGCTTTACTACTGAGCTACGGTCCTTCCTCTACAAATTCTAATTCTCATAATTCAGAATTGAATATGAATTATGAGGCTCTTTATTACCAGGCCAGACCATTGTTTCATCTAGCTCAGTACTGTTTACAGGAACCGATATTGTTGCAGGGAGGGCTATCCCAGGCACTATCTGGAAATGCTGGAGATTGAACCTGGAACCCAAACCTCTGCAAAACATTCTTCACATCTCTAAAAACGTAGCTTTGTTTAACTGTTCAGAATAACACTTTCATCCCCTGTAAGACTACCAGGGACGGATTTCAGATATCATTTTTTCCCCTAAATTCACAGAATGCTTAGCCTGTTCCAAACAGGAGTGAAAAATGTGCATGGCACTTGAGTTATGGAGCTCCCATTCACAGCTTTCTACAACTTGCAAGCTTATCTGCTTGAAGATATTTTGAAGTGGTCAGTTCTTCCAGAATTGTGGGGGACACACGCACACACCCAAACCCTGTGCAAAAATGAAGAACTGTCAGCTTCAGAGATTGCTCACTTTCACAAATCAAACCTGAGAGCCTTGGCCTAATTCAGTACCCCTGTACATGCATCCTGGGTATACTTCCATGCTTCTGTGGCCTGATGTGTCTGTATTCCCCTCTCTCTCTCTCTCTCTCTCTCTCTCTCTCTCTCTCACACACACACACACACACACACTGGTTTGTCTCTGCAGTTCATTAAGATAAGGAAGTTTCTGTAATAGGTGGCAAATTCAGGCTGCTACTATCACTAAAAGATTATGGGTTTGAGGAACTGATGGAGAACTTCATACCGCTATGGACCCCCATACCATTTGGCCTGCCAGAACTCCCCATTTTGCAAGCCCATTTTGCAAATAAGTTAGGATGCATCCTGATACTGATTCAGGCCATTTGGTCCATGTAGCTCGATACATGGTAGTGGTTCTCAACCAAGTTTCAGGTAGGAGAAATTTCGCATCCCTGCCAGGAGATGACAGGGATTGAACCTGGGATGTTCTGCATGCAAAGTAGATGATCTACCCACTGAGCTAATGGTCACATGACATCAGAGGAAGGACAGGCAAAGCCATTGCTTCAAACCCTCCCGAATTCAAGGCACAGCTGCAAAACAGCATCCTTTTGAATTCAGTGCTGCTTGAGTTTGGCAGCTCACCCTGTTGTGCTGCTTTCAGTAGGAATCAGATGCACATGGGCGCTCCCAACCGCTCCAGCATACATCAGGCCACTTCCAAAATCAGCCCGGGAGGGAAAGGTGCATAATTCAAGATGAAGAAAACAGGAGGGCACTAAGGATGCTTTCAGTTCTTCATCTGGTCTGGTAAATTCCAGATTGGATTATTGCAATGTGCGGCTGCCCTTGAAGACAACTTAGAAACTTCAGTTGGTCCAAACTGCAGCAGCCAGGTTACTGGCTGGGTTTCCATTTAGATCTCGTATAACCCCTGTTTTAAAACAGCTGCACTAGTTGCCAGTTCGCTTCTAGGCCCAGCTCAAAGTGCTCACATTGGTGTTTAAAATCTTAAATGACTCTGGCTCCAAACATCTGAAAGGCCACCTCCTTCTCAGGTGCTGAGGTCAGTAGAGGGGCCCACTTCATGATTTCTCTGCCCTTGGAGGCTTGTGGGGTGGGGGTGGCCCAGGAGAGGGTCGTTTCTGTGGTGGCTTCTAAGCAGTGGAATTCCCTCCCCACATAATGTGCCTGGCACCTTCATTGCACAGCTTCCAGATAATGCTGAAGATGCAACTCATTATCCTGGACTTTTGATACATGAGGTGTATGTTTCTAGGACCTACCTTATTTTTATGATTTTAAGCTGTTTAAAACTGTTTTTAATAACGTGGAGCTTGAACCCACAGCCTTGTGATTAACGGTGGAGATGTCAGCAAATACCACAATGCCATTTCTCAACTGAAAGCTCCTGTCAATCAACGGCAGCATATAAAGGGGGGGGTTCAAAATTACACTCGGGAAACTGTTGGGGTTTTTCAGACGTGCTCAACAATGCTACTAGCTTTGCTATTTGCCTATTGGCAGAGAGGGATTTAAGTTTCCCAACAGAATCGGCTTCAACAAGGCAACACAAATCTGCTCGTGCGGTAATTAACGCCACAATCTGTTTATGACCTTTTGAATAAGCCATTCTTTTTGACAGCCAAAGCTGCTAAACGCATTAGCAAATATAATTTAAAAGCGGAGGGGGAGGGAGGGATGGGGAGGGCAGAAGAGAAGCTGGGATTAACTCTCTCATTGTTAAAAATTATTCAGGCAAGGAAGAATACATATCAAAAGGATTAAGGGGTGGGGCAGTGGAATAGCTGTGTTTGCTCACATTCATGGGGGGGGCATTCTTTCACCTGCAGATTCATGCTGGACCACAGTTCAGTGGTAGAGCATTGCTTGGAATGCAGAAGGTCCCAGGTCCAAACCACTGGGGTCTCCAGGTAGGGCTGGGAAAGACTCTTTGCCTGAAACACTGGAGAGCCCCTGCCAGTCAGTGTAGAGAGTTACAATTGCACTTGGGTCCTGCTTATGGGCCTCCCATAATGGGCACCTGGTTTGCCACTGTGAGAACAGGATGTTAGACTCGATGGGCCATGGCCCTGCTACAGTAGGGTCCTCTTATGAATCAAATAAATAAATAACTGGCAATCGGGGGGAGAAGTGAGTCTGGGGCCAGGCTGTTTGGTGAGGCTGTTTCTCCTCACCCTTAATGCATTTATAGCACAAGGTTGGGGTGCGGTGTTGAATTCTAGGCAGCCCCTGCTTCTCTGCTGGAGTGGGAGGCTGAGAGCATTGTTGCTTAGCTAATAAATCTCAGCTGTTTAGGCTGCTTGTCTTGGGAAACTTTTACAGCAGGGCTTAATTTTTATTGCTGGTGTTGCAAGTGGAACAGCTCCCAAGATCGCAACACACACACACACACACACACACACCCTAACTCTCCCTTCCTTCCGGTGGACCTTTCCCCTGCATCAGCAACAAACCTAATCAGAGTCATGCTGAAGACAGATTGTCACTTTTCCAGAGAGAGAGCATGTCAAAGAAGGTTTGGATGAAAGGTTGATGCCCATAGTGCCTGCGCTCATTCTCTTTGGACAAGGTAGGCAGGGTTTGAATGAGCACCACACCAGAGCTTCTCATCATATTTCTCAAAAGTTTGCATCTGCTGCAAATGAGACATCTGTTTTACTGCTTCATTCTTGAGGTACTCTTCGAATTTTGGGGCCTGCAATTTATCTTGTCATTGAACTACCTCCAGTGTCAGAGGAGATATACCTCTGAATAGAAGTTGCTGGGAATCACAGAGCTGCAGAGCTGGAAGGGTCCTGGGGTCATCTAGTCCAACCCCCAATGCAAGGAAGAAGTGGGGAGGGTTATTGCAAAACTTAGGGTGCTGGATTAGAAGGGCCACCGCTGTAACCCAGCTGGGTTCTTCTGATGCTCTCATATTATACTTTGCAACAGACCCTTCGCCCAATTGTCCTGAATCATTCAACCACGGACTTGACTCTTTTAAGAGCGGAAGCTGTCAGCCTTTCCAAAACACTGCTGCTGATTTGCATGAAATCAGGCATGTGGTTTCCCACTCAGCCTTGGCTTCTCCATCTGTAAAATGAATATAATAGGTGCTGCTGGTTTAGTCTCAGCCATAGGGTCACATAAAAACATCAGAAGAGCCCCACTGGATCATGTCATTGGCCCATCTAGTCCAGCATCCTGTTCCCACAGTGGACAATCAGATAACCCAATGGGAAGCGTCCACAAGCAAGACTTGAGCACAACAGCAACAATCCACTTCAGTTCTCCACTGCCAGGTATTGAGTAGTTGATTGCCCCTGGACATAGAGGCTCTGCTATCACAGTGAACCTTCATATGGCCCATCTAGCCCAGCCTCCTGTTCTCACAGTGGCCAACCAGATACCCATTATGGGAAGCCTGCAAGCAGTAAGTGCATAAACAACTGTCCCCCTTCTGCAGTTTTCAGCAACTGCCAGAAGGCAATTGGAACAGGAAGAGGCCCAGCAAGGTGCAAAAAGGAGTGGGATCAGTAAGGCAAGGGGTGCAAATCCCAGATGAGAGAGACAGAATATATGAAGCAGGATTAGATCTGAAACAGGAGAAGGGAGAAGGGAGAAAATGGAAGGGAAGTAGGAAGGCAAGAAGCTGAACCAAGTCAGGGCAGGTTGGGCTTTCAAGCCCTTCAATGGATTCTATACTGAATCAGTGGCTAAGATGAAGCAGGAAATGATCTTCCTTTTAGCAGCCAACTTTGGGACTTCAAAGCACAGCCAAACTGAGCAGGTTCCGTTTTGTGCATGAAAGGGAATTATTGGCAGAAAGATGGCCTTGTGGGCCAAATGGGGGAAAGCCTGGCAGGTGATCCCTCGGGTCTACACAGGAACAAGCAATCATTCAACCCAAATGTGCAGAGATCGGGGGGGGTGCAGCTGGGGGCCAGTGGGAGTTGTCATCCAATGGCATCTGGGCAGGTCAAGTCTGGGGACAGCCAATATAGATGACAGAATGGTTAATAAATACAATTTTCTCCCTGAAAATGTTGTGCAGTAATCCAAAAGAGCAAACCGACCCTTTGATTCTCTGCATGTGTATATTTTTTAAAAAAAACAGCAGCCACAGAGAGAGCCATCTGTTATGGGAAAGAGACACAGAGAGGGAGGGACCCACACTTCTGGTTAAACAAAATTTAAACAAGATGGAGGGATAATGTGTGTCTACTGCTAACATGCCATTATTTGCCAATTCCCATAAACACCCGCACACATAAAAAGGGGAACGCATGCACACACCAATTTTCCCAGTTCTGGAATTTCAAAAACAAGCCACCCACCACTGAAACACAGATAGTAAGCTCCATGGAGCACATACCTGGGTCTTGCGCTAACTGTACTTTACTCTGGGAAAGCATTGTGGAGAGTGGAAGTGAAGTAGTAATAATGAAGAAGTGAAGAAGACTGACCTTGATGTGCTGATGTGGGCTAAACAGGGTTTGAAAGGATGTGCCTACTAATGCTTCCAGGCATATATATATATATATATATATATATATATATATATATATATATATATATGCCTGGAATATATATATATGTATCCTTGTAAAGAACAGAGCAGTCATACTATGGGCCGTCACCAGAAATGACCACAAAAAGTCCTAAGGAGAAACATCTTTCATCAGAATGAAATATATGCAGTCTATGACAGAATCTAACAATAGCTGGAAGGTCTATCAGAGTCCTACAGCCTCTTCTTAGAGTGGCCAACCAGATGCCCAAATGAGAAGCCCACAAGCAGGACCTGAGAAGAACAGCAGCAACTCTCCCCACTTGTGATTCCCAGCAAATGGCGTTCAGAGTCATTGACTGCCTCTCACAGTGGAAGGAGAACATAAGAGCCCTGCTGCTGGATCAGGCCAAAGGGGACCCATCTGGTCCAGCATCCTGTGACCAACAAGGCATCCCAATAGGAAATCCACAAGCAGGACCCAAAAACAACCACTCTCTCCCTTTCTCCCATTCAGAAGCGTTGAGTACCTTCAGTTGTGGACACTGAGCCTAGCCATTATGGCTAGTAGCCATTGACAGGCATATTCTATTCATTCATTCATTCATTCCCTACCTTTTTTCCTGCTGGGACTCAACGCTGCTTGCATATAAAAATGAGAACTACTAAAGACATAGAAATATATATAAATCGAATGTTGTGGAAAGTAAAAATATACACACATATTACAATTAAAACAGCACAGCACCAGCCCTTTCATTAAAAGCAGTCAGTTCCCAAAAGCCTGTTGGCACAAAGAGGTCTTCCCTGCCAGCCCTCTCCTCCTCCTCCATGACTTTGTCCAATCCTCTTTTAAAGCCATCCAAAGTTGGTGGTCATCACTGCCTCCTGAGTTCCATAGTTCTGAAGTCCTTTCCTTTATCTATTCTGAATCTTCCAGCATTCAGCTTCATATCTTCCAGGGCTGGGCACCATTTAGACCTCAGAGACAGAAAAACATAGAACTGAATAGTTGGAAGGGACCCAAAGGGTCATCAAGTCCAACCCCTAGCAGTGCAGGAATCACGGCTAAAGAATCCCTCACAGATGATTCTCTGACAGAAGGTGCAATCCTTGCAACCCACAAGAGAGGAAACAGCCAGACACATTTTTTAAAATAAATGAATAAGCTGCTCTCCCCACTTCTGCCTCTGGCCCTGCCCATCACTGGCAAGCAGTCCCTGAAATGTTGCCCACAAGGGAAATGAGGACCTTGGCTCAAAAAAGCTCCCACCCCCTGCTTTAATTAATTTTAAGTTTGCAGCACCAATCAGGACAGAACAGCTTCCCTCCAGCTGAGCAAAGGTCCAGTGTTTATTTGCTTAAGGGATTTTATCCAAGGCTGTGCCCCGTTTTGTAAACTATCATAGATTGAATCACAGAACTGTGGAGTTGGAAGGGTCTCAAAGGGTCATCTAGTCCAGCCCCCTGCAATGCAGGAATCACAGCTAAATAATCTAAACAGCTAAACAATGACGGCTGCAGTCCACTTCCTGGTTCTTTGATTCCCTAGGAACAGGGGTAGGCTCTAGGCTGCCTTCGAAGCTGGGGGTAAAAGTAACAATAAAAGGAAGTAACACAATTCTCTTCTGCCACTTTGCAGTAGATCCCTTGCCTAATCACCTGTGGGCTCCAACTCACCAGAGGTGACTAGCTTAATCGCAAGAATGCAAGGAGATGCCAAGCATCTGAAACAAAGAAGCTAATCATAAACCCCGTTCTGTGGATTTTAAGTCCTGGATGCAACCTTCTGCAGTGGTTTGGGGCTGCAAGGAGGGAAGAGGGTGAACGCAACGGGCAGCTGTGCTTTGGAGCTCTGCAGCTCGAATTCTTCAGTGGGAATTTCTCTGCGCACAAAGCAGTTTCCAAGCAACGCGGAGTCCCAACCCCTCCAGGAAAAAAAATACAAGATCAGCATCCCAAAAGAGACAAGACACTTTCTCTTAGTGGCAGAGACGTGAATGCAATGAGATAATGCTGTCCTAGTTTTAATATATTTCTTAAAAACAGGAGGGTATGTTTGCACACACAAAAATGCCTCAACGGTGTCAAGAAAACTCCTTCCAACTCAGCTGTTAATTTTTGGATCGTAAATTTCTAGTTGGGTCAATTTCAGTTTCCTACCTTTCCAGTCCTACATCTGGTTCCGCCTATAAAAATCCATCAGGAACTCTAGATTTTCACATTTAAAGCTCATCAAAGCACTCTATTGCCCCATTGGGGAACCTATGGCCCTCCAGCCTAACCTACCTCACAGAGTTGTTGTGGGTTTAAATGAGCCATGTACACTACCTTGCATTGCTTGGAGAAAAAGGTGGGATAGAAATGCAATTGATAATAAGAATGCTTAGAATAAGTTGGAGGGGCCCAGAATGTGCCGAGACACCCTGTTCTCTGACTGTATGTCTTTTGCATCTGCCTGTGGTTAGAAGATCTTGAGGCTGTACCAGTAGTACTAAGTTTGATAACTGCCCACTCCTGATCTAGCACAGCATGTCAGAAACTGAGCTGGGAAACATGATGCCCTGGGTTCAAATCTCACCTCAGGTAGGCAAGCTCCACACTCATCTCTCAAACACCACTCTCAGTCTTACCTCTTAAACCCCCCATAAAAAAACCCCCTGCAAGTTATATTAGTTATGCTACAGATCTTATGGTAAGGGCTAGTAAAACAGAGTGCTGATTTCCATAGAAATTCTATCATCAGTGTGTTAATCAAGCTTGTAAATATTTTTAACTGGAAATAAACTGTAGGTTAGCACACAGATCAGTACAACCACCACCAGGTTGTTTTTAAGTTTTAAAAAAACAAACACAGAGCATCCAAGCTAAATAAAAGATCTGTCCCATGTACATAGGCCGGTCACTGGACTGAACAACTCTTACTAAACAGAATTTCAGAGTTTTGTAGGGATTCTTGTAAGGGCATCCAGTCCAGCCTTGTGCTTGAGACAGGTATGGCATCCCCAACTGATGCTTTCTGGCTTGTGCTTGAAGACTTTAAAAAGGTAACAGTAAAGGACCCCTGACAGTTAAGTCCAGTCACAAACAACTCTGGGGTTGCAGCGCTCATCTCGCTTTACTGGCCAAGGGAGCCGGCGTTTGTCCGCAGACTTATGGTAAGGCAAAATGAGACCCTTCATGAAAATTCTCTCATCATTCAGAAGCCAGTCCCAATGACCAACCAAAATCTGCCCTCCTGTAACTTAAGTCCCATGGCACCTTGGGGCAGCAGAGAGCAAGCACTTTCCCCTGCTCTATGGGGCAGCCTTTCAGGTATTGCAGGAGAGCAATAGTCAAGTAACAGATTGATTAGACTGGTGAAAGTTTGCATGCATATACCGTGTGTGTGTGTGTGTGTGTGTGTGTGTGTGTACACACACACACACACACGTATACATATATATAACCTGCTCAAGAAAAAAGTATGTGTTAATTTTAGATAAATACTGCACACTTTCCCTTTTGTCGTGTGTGTGTGTGTGTGTGTGTGTGTGTGTGTGAGAGAGAGAGAGAGAGAGAGAGAGAGAGAGAGAGAGAGAGAGAGATGTATCTTTAATACAAGTGCTTAAAAATAATAGTTGTTTTCAAACAAAACGGCTGCCCAATTAATTGAACTCACTTGAGTTGGCCATCAGATTTACTTAACTTTGTGTTTCCATTCACAAAGTTTCGTATAACTTTGGGGTTCCTTGCCCCCGTTTCATAGTTCCCTTATTTATTACTTTCTTACTCCAAGAACATAAGACATTTTAAAGAGGGTGTTTACACCAGACTCCTCAGACGTCAGGAGGCTGCACCCCACTTCACTCACCCATGGCTTCCTTCCCCCTCCCCCACAACTGCCGGCTTTTGGGGGGTAATGTCCACAGTGTAGCATTGGCTGAGTCAAACAGCACTCCTGCCTAAATCCCCCCCAGCTCTCCTCCAGACCTTCTGGAGCTTTAACCAGGGGACATTTCAAAAACAAGTCATTTCAAAAAGAAGTGTCCCCAAGGGTGGGAACTAAGGTTGGCAGCAGTCAAGACACATAAATAGGATGAGCCCATAAAAAGGGTGTGTGTGTGTGTCAGCATTTGGATTGCTTTCAATTGATTCCCTCTCAGAGCAAATATCTTGGCATCAATGGACACAAGTTAGTCATGTTCATTCATTGCAAGGGATCTACTACGAGCATAACTGAGACGCACCACCTTTTATTCCCAGCTACGAGACAGCCCACTGAGGTGTGATTGCCACACCACACGAGTGCCCGGACAACTGCCCTCCACGTTGGGGATCTCCCACCTTTCTTCTCCCCACCCGTCGAGGGTCGAACCCTCCCGGCTCCCCAATCCCGAGGGGGTTTCCTCTTTCGCTCACCTGGGACATCTGGGGCCGGAAATTGATGTCTTTGAGGTCGATAGACCCGGGCGAGAGGTTGTGGAGCAGCTGGCAGAGGAGGACGCCGTCGCGGAGAGCTTGGGCCAGCTCGAAGACCACGGCCGAGGGCCAAACCACGCGGTGGTTGGCCGGCAGGACCTTGCAGTCGATCAGCCAGCGCCCGCACTGCCGCCACTCCTCCATGGCGCCGGGCAGAGAGAGCGCAAAAAAGAACCGCAGCGGCAGGCCTGCGAAGCAGAAGACGGGACAGGCGCTTCGTCTCCGCTACTCCCAGCGCCTTGGCCGGGGCGCCGCCTTGGCCATGGGGCAGCGCCGCTCCAGGGAGCCGCCCCGGAGGAGCTTCAGAGCCGGGAGTCCGGCCAGGGTGCGCCTCCCGTGGTTCGCATGCTCCGCTCCGGCGCCTTGGGAATAAGGGCCGAGCCCTCGCGGCTCTCCGGGATGGCTGGCTGCCTCCTCCTCTGGGGCAGGAAGCTGATCCGGCAGCCTTCCAAGCCTGGAACCGGGCAGCGTGTTCTTCTCCGGAATGGGGAGATCCAGGCTCCTCCGCTTCGCTTCCTTCCTTCGCCGTCCAGGGAACAAAGAGCGCTTCGCGGAGCGCACCTCTTGCACTCGTCTCGCCTGCCTCTTTTGTGGAGAGGCGCTGCCCGGCTCTCGGCTCGCTCCGGCCACGGCTCCTCCTACTCCTGCCGCCGGGGGAGGGCGCAGCGGAGACGGCGGGGCCAAGCGCGACTCCTCCTTCCTGCCTGCCTTCGCTGCCTCTCTCCCAGGGTTGCTTTCTCCTTCTCCTCCGCAGGCAAGAACTTTTCCCGGATGAGATAGATGGGGCGGCGTCCGGTTCTCTCTCCTGCCTGGCGGCGCGTTCCAATTTTGGCCCCGACGGCGGAGAGAGGCACCCTTTGCAGGCTCGCCCTGGGAATACAGTGGGGAAGAGGAACCCCTTTTTTGTAAACTTCCAGGAGGACTTTTTTCCTTCCCGGCTAACATGTCTCGGATCGGCTAGCGCTTTGAGGATCCGGGTTGACTGTCTAGGGACGCGCGCCTGACAGAGCACAGCTTTCTTTTCCTTTCTCTTTGCTTTCTTTCAACAATTTTTTTTTTTAAAGTAATTACAAATGTAAGAACCATAAAAATGTAAGAATGCATGCTTTTGGGTTAAATACTGAAACTCAATATGTATCAAGTTTCTTACGGTTCTCAAAACAGGTAAGTTATATCAAAATGTGGTTAGGGAAATAGCTTCTGGACACACTGCCAAATAAACTGAGAATGAAGCGTAGGCATTGCAAGAAGGACAACTTTATTCCTGTGTGGGTTGACTTTGTAGTGTAGGAGCTTTTCGGAAAACGAACAGTCTCCACCAGCGGAATACAGTACAGTACGATCTGGCAGGTATGACTATGACGCCTTCACACGCGCCTCATGCCGTACCAATAAAGGAAAGGAAGAGAAAGATATAACAACATTTTTATTTATTTCTTAAATACTCGCTCATTTTCTTCCAGGGTATAAACACGGCGGTAAGTGCCCAACCTGGCTCCAGCCCCATGGCAATCCACTTGCACGCTCGTGCTTGTTTCTCCCCCAGCACAGAGGGAGGAGGAACTGCATCCTGATCGCTCCTCCTTTCCAGCTGCATCCTCCCTGCTTGTGATTCCCGGAAATGATATTCAGAGGCATACTGCCTCCAACTGGGAAAGCAAAACAAAGCCATCGTGGCTAGTGGCCATTGGCAGCCTTACCCTCCACAAATTCATCTAAGCCCCTTTTAAAGTCATCCGGATTGGTGACCATCACTACATCTTAAACTTCACCTCCATCTCTCCCTCCACACACCATCACCTGGCAAGGAGTTACAGAGGTTATCACAAATACTCAAAGAGCATCCTGTTGGTGTGCTCAAACCTGAATATTGCTTCTCCAGTGGCATAAATTTTCCATGAAATGCTCCTGGGTGCTGTGAGGCTGCTTGCCAAGCCTCTGGCTATGCCTCCTAGTCAGGTCACTCCACTACACCTGTGCATTGTGTGCATCTGCCTGGTTCACTCAGTCCCCTTCCAGAGGTGTAGAATTATGCACCTGCAGAAGAGACTTCTCATTGAGTCTCTGCATGAGTGTCTGCTCTTCTAGGCAACTTTCTCCCAGTCATGAGGCACCCCTAGATCAGCAATCCTGTTTGTGTGTGAGCTGCAATTCTTACTTGGCATGCTTTGACAGTATGTCTCCAGTTTTAATTCAGGAAAGGAGAGTGCTTTAGCTCTCTTTGTAACTAAGAATGTTTCCAGCCCTTTACCCTCCCAGTCAGTTTTCCCTTTTGTGTCCCATCTCTATAGATTGTGACTATGTTTTATCACTTATAGCTCTGATCTGTGCCAGGACCCCTTTGGAGCTGAAAAGCAACAGATTTATTATTGTTGTTATTAAAAGTCTGTGCATTGCTGGTCTGATACATTTAGCTACTTTAAATGAATTCAAATCTCCGGAGCCTGATGAGCTGCAACCACGGCTACTAAAGAAGCTTGTAGATGTAATCTGAGAACCCCTGTCTATAATATTTGACAATTACTGGAGAACAGGTGGAATTCCTGCAGACTGGAGGTGGGCAGATGTTGTCCTCATCTTCAAAAAAGGAGACAAAAGAAGTCCCAGGTAACTACCAACTGGTGAGCTTGACATCATTACCAGGAAAGATCCTAGAACATGTAATTCAACAGTCTGTCTGGGAGTACTTAGAAAAAGATGCTGTGATTATTAAGACCCAGCATGGGTTTATCAAAAACTAGTTATGCCAGACGAATCTCATTTTTTTTTTTATAGAGTTACAAGCTTGGTGGGATGCTGTGGATGTAGTGTATCTTGATATCAGTAAGGCTTTTTGACAAAGTCCCCCATAATATTATTGTGGAGAAGCTAGTAAAATGTGGGCTGGACAAAGTGGTAGTTAGGTGGATTTGTGCCACAGAGTTATGTCCTGGACCCATTGTTGTTCAACATCTTTATACATGACTTGGATGAAGGAATTGAGGGGATGCTCATCCAATTTGCAGATTGTACGAAACAGGGAGGGGTAACCAATACCACTGAAGACACAATCAGGATTTAATATGACCTTAACAGATTGGAGAACAGGGCCCAAACTAACAAAATGAATTTATACAGTGACAAATGTAAGGTTCTACCCTTAGGCAGGAAGAACCAGCTACACCAATATAAGATTGGTACTTGTGAAAAGGGGTCTTAGACCTCAAGCTTAACATGAGTCAACAATGTGATGCAGCAGCAAAAAAACCCCACAAATGCTATTCTAAGGCTGCATCAACAAAAGTATAGTGTGCTGATCAAGGGAAGTAAAAGTACCTCTCTATTCTGCTTTGGTCAGACCACACCGGGAGAACTATATCCAGTTCTGGGTGCCACAATTTAAGGAGGATATTGACAAGCTGGAACATGTGCAGAGGAGGCAACCAAAATGATTAAGGGTCTGGAAACCAAGCCTTATGAGGACTGGTTGAGGGAATTGGGTATGCTTAGGCTGGTAAAGACTGAGAGAAGATATGATAGCTGCCTTCGAATATATAAAAGGCTGTCACATGGAAGATATAGCAAGCTTGTTTTCTCCTGCTCTGAAGGATAGGACATGAACAAATGGATTCAAGTTGCAAGAAGGGAGATTCTGACTAAGACTCAGGAGGAATGTTCTATGGTAAAAGCTGTTTGACAGTGGAATGAACTCGCATGAGAGGTGGTGGACTCTCCTTCATTGGGGGGTTTTAAGCAGAGGTTGGATGGTCACCTATCATGAATGCTTTAGTTAAGATTCCTACATTGCAAGGGGTTGGACTAGATGACCCTTGGGATCCCCTCCAACTCTACAATTCAATTATTATAGGAACAATTATTGCTATAGCTGCATTTCCCTGGTTCTGCCTTGAAAATGGATGTTTGCAGCTTTTCAAACCCTGCCAATTGATTCGGCATATTTGTGTTCACATAAAGGTAAGGAAACAAGCTGTGAATATCTCCCTGTTGTGCTGTAGACATAATGACTGTTTATAAAAAGCTTTCTAAAGCAACTGGATGAGGCACTGGCAAAGTCTCTCTCTCTCTCTCTCTCTCTCTCTCTCTCTCTTTCGTCCAAACTCAGGCTGTATTGGCACCAGCAGCCTCAACATATTGATTTCCTCTCAAGATTGTCTCAAGTCTTTCCCTGCTGGATCTTCCAGCTTCACATTAAAGAGAGACCAACAAGCTATTCCCATGAGTGAATTCACACAATGCTGTGGGAATCCCTACCCAAGGTGTGCAGATTCTCTGGTTCAGGGGCCAGGCCTCAAAAATCTCTCCAGACCACAACTTCTACTGGCCCCATTCTTGCCTGCACCTGGAAATGTGATCCTGCCACTTGCTTGCTTGAATGTAAGATATTAAGAAGAGTCCTGCTGAATCAGGCGAGTGGCCCATCTAGTCCAGCCTCCTGTTCTCACAGTGGCCACCCAGATGCCCATTATGGGAAACCTGTAAGCAGGAGCACAAGAGCTCTTTCCCCTCCTGTGGTTTCCAGCAACTGGGATTCAGGAGCTGTGGAGGCAGAGCATAATTATGATAGTCAGTAGCTGTTGATGACACTCTGCTGTGGGATGGATGGAAGACAGAGAGAAGTGGGTAGGTGTTCAGAATGTTCTGAAATTTGCAAGGTTGAAAATGTAGCTTCCTGTGCAAATATAAGTTCCCTGTGCTTTACCTTCTCACACCTCCCACCATTAGCAAACTCCTGAAGGTACCCAACTGTGGCATTTGGATTATTATTATTATTATTACCAGGGCTTTTTTTTTTAAGGGGAACATGCCGGAACTTAGTTTCAGCACCTTTCAGGTGGGTTCCAGCACCTCTCAGGTGAGTGCCATTGTCATTCTAAATCTAAAAGAAAGAGGGAGGCATTCATGGTGAGTTCCAGCACCTCTTTTTCTAGAAAACAGCACTGATTATTATTATATATTATTTATTAGACTTCTTAACTGCTTGTTACCCAAAGGTCTCCAAGCAAAGTACAGCACGATTAAAGCATAAATAATAATGCATTATATGGTATAAATAACTCCCATAACCTATAGAAAGCTTTTATACCACCAGGGCTTTTTTTTCTGCCAGAAAACTCTGTTCTCGCACCTCTCAGGTGTGTGCCATTGCCATTATAAGAGATTAAGGGAGGCATTCATGGTGAGTTCCAGCAAATCTTTTTCTAGAAAAATAGCACTGGATACCACGCTGTTGTTGCAGTTGCAGTTGCTATTTTATTAAATTTGTTAGTCACTTTACCTTGGCAAGGGCAACCAAAAGTGACTTACAACCAAACAAACAGATGGCATTAAACCACACAGAGGTACATTAAAACCAAATGGAAAAATAAATACATTTTAAAATCCTGCATACTTTTAAAAGGTTATAGTTAAATGCCAAAGGCCTGGTTATAGAAGAAAGATTTTGCCTGGTGACTAATGATATATAATGAAGGTGCCAGGTGAGCCTCCTTGAGAGAGCCACCATAGAAAAGACCCTTTCCTGTGTTGCCACCCTCTGGACCTCTCACATATGAAGAAGGGCCTCAAATGATACTTTCAGGGTCCAGGTCATTTCATATGGGGAGAGGCAGTCTTTGAGGTATTGCAATCCTGAGCTGTTCAATGCTTTATAGATCAAAACCAGTTTTAAACAGCCATAGCTTCTTCCCCCCCAATAATTCTGGGAGCTATAATTGGTTACTGGTGAAAACAAAACAAAACAAACAAACAAACAAACAAACAAATAAATAAATACTTCCAGTAGCACCTTAGAGACCAGGTGCTACTGGAATGATTTTTTTTTAATTTTAATTTTGTTTTGACTATGGCAGACCAACACGGCTACCTACCTGTAACTGGTTAATGGTGCTGAGAGTTGCTAGGACACCCCTCTAGGACACCATGGGAGCCAGCATGGTGTAGTGGTTAAGAGCGGTGGACTCATAATCTGGTGAACTGGGTTCGCTTCCCGCTCCTCCACATGCAGCTGCTGGGTGACCTTGGGATACTTCTCTGAAGTGCCTCAGCCCCACTCACCTCACAGAGTGTTTGTTGTGGGGGAGGAAGGGAAAAGAAGATTGTTAGCCACTTTGAGACTCCTTAAGGGGAGTGAAAGGCGGGATATCAAGTCTAAAACTCCTCCTCCGCTTCTTCCTCTTCTTCTATTCCCCTCCCAGAACTACAGTTCCCTGAGTTCTCTGGGAAGAGCGATTGATTGTTCAACTACTTTGGAATTGTAGAACTGGGAGGAGATGGGACTGTCTCCTAACAACTCTCAGCACGCTCAATAAACCACATTCCAGAATTATTTGGGAGAAGCCACTTTGTCTTTAATGAATTGTAGCAGACTTTGCCAAGCTGGTGGTTTTCCAGATGTTTTGGACTTCGAGTCCTATCGGCCCCTCCAGAAAGCACCAGGCTGGCAAAGGTGGGCATCTGTGTAGATTTGTGTAGAGAACAGATCTGCTGCCCCTTGTTGGTGGCTAGCAGGTATTGTTCCATCTTCTCAGTATTTCTCTCTCTCTCATTATTTGTAGCATTCTTGCTAGAGGGAATTCTTGTTGCTGTTGTTTTTTTTTTTAAGATACTTTTGGCATCCTCGCGCCATTGAGCCTAAGAAGAGGAAACTGGGAGAAGAGCCATATTCATATATCTAAAGGGCTGTCACAATCACATGGAAGATGGAGGAAGCTTGTTTCCTGCTGCTCTGGAGAGAAGGACCTGAACCGATTGATACAAACTGCAAGAGAGCAGATTCTGATAACTTTCCGACGATAAGAGGTGTTGGATGCTCCTTCACTGGACGTTTTTAAGCAGAAGTTGGGTGGCCACCTGTCAGAGGTTCTTTAGCTGTGATTCCTGTATTGTAGGGGGTTGGGCTAGGTGACAGTTGGGGTCCCTTATAATTCTACAATTCTATGATTCTGCACTTTGCATTCAGAAGGTCCCAGGTTCAGTCCCCAGCAGCATATCCAGTGGGGCTGACAAAAGACACACCCCCCTGCCTGAAATCCAGGAGAGCTGTGTGGATAATACTCAGTGATTGGTCTGGTTATAGAAGAAACTCCCTGCATGGATTCAGCTGAAACAAGCTCTTTATATGTATGGGGCAGCTGTGGCTGCACTTTTTCCCCTTCCTTCAAGTTTATATCTCCTTAGATTGCCTCCGGGTTTTCTTGACTTGTTACATTCTATTTTTTTATTGACAATCTGGGTTTTTATTTTTACTTTTTCACAGCACAAAAGCATTGGAGAAATGTTTCAAGCAGGCTTCAAGGGCATGTTCACAAAAGAATCTATGGTGTCCCAACCTTGTTTGGCCCTTATTCGATGCATGAGACCTCTTAATAAAACTGGATCTTTCCCAGGGGCTCTTGACTTGACAGCATCCTCATTCGGTGAAAGGGACGAGAACTCAGCAGCGCTACAGCATCTTACATAAGGGGTGGAACCTTCCCGGCAACTCTACCCTGCAAAGCTTAATGGGCATCGCAACGGTTGAACTGTCAGGCCTTCTTCCCCACCGGATCGGGGGAAACTGCGGTTTGAGCTGGGGAGGTGAGAGTTATTTGTTGCAGATTTTAGCATTGCAAAGCGACAATACTAAAATCTATCTCTCCCACCCACCCACCCCGGAAGACGCAGGTGCCCAACTCCTCCTTTGGCCGCCCGCGCCCCGTTCCTTGTGGCCCTCCGGGGCCTGCAGTGCGGCCCCCAGAGGTCCTGGCCAGGGTGGGCTAGCGCACCCGGGCGGAACTTGCTCCGAAGCCGCGGTAAACGGGGGCGGGCTCAGGCGGCTCTGCCAGCCAGCCTCTCCCTCCTCCTCCCGCTGCCAGGAGTGGGCGGAGAGGCTCGGAGCGCCGCCCGTCGACGCTGCTGCCGCCTCCTCCGTAGCGTAGAGACAAACGGGGACGCCAAGAGCGCGCAGGAGGAGCCGGAGAAAGAGGAGCCGGGCCCTGCAGCCGGGCCGCGGCTGTAAGTCCCGATGGAGGCAGGGAGGTAAGTGAGTGACCACAGTCGGGGACCCTTAAGCGCATCAGCAAGGACAGGAAGATGGAAGAAGGGGGTTGAACGACGTCTCTCTTTCTGCACCCCTGCCCGCCCCGCCAGCCGCCTCTTCCCAGCTTTAGGGTTGTTTGCAGGGACGTCCTTTGTTGTTGTTTAGACGTTTAGTCGTGTCCGACTCTTCGTGACCCCATGGACCAGAGCACGCCAGGCACTCCTGTCTTCCACTGCCTCCCGCAGTTTGGTCAGACTCATGTTGGTAGCTTCGAGAACACTGTCCAACCATCTCGTCTTCTGTCGTCCCCTTCTCCTTGTGCCCTCCATCTTTCCCAACATCAGGGTCTTTTCCAGGTAGTCTTCTCTTCTCATGAGGTGGCCAAAGTATTGGAGCCTCAACTTCAGGATCTGTCCTTCTAGTGAGCACTCCGGGCTGATTTCCTTAAGAATTGATAGGTTTGATCTTCTTGCAGTCCATGGGACTCTCAAGCGTCTCCTCCAGCACCATAATTCAAAAGCATCAATTCTTTGGCGACCAGCCTTCTTTATGGTCCAGCTCTCACTTCCATACATCACTACTGGGAAAACCATAGCTTTAACTATATGGACCTTTGTCGGCAAGGTGATGTCTCTGCTTTTTAAGATGCTGTCTAGGTTTGTCAATGCTTTTCTCCCAAGAAGCAGGCGTCTTTTAATTTCCTGACTGCTGTCACCATCTGCAATGATCATGGAGCCCAAGAGAGTAAAATCTCTCACTGCCTCCATTTCTTCCCCTTCTGTTTGCCAGGAGGTGATGGGACCAGTGGCCATCATCTTAGTTTTTTTTATGTGAGCTTCAGACCATATTTTGCACTCTCCTCTTTCACCCTCATTAAGAGGTTATTTAATTTCTCCTCATTTTCTGCCATCAAAGTTGTGTCATCTGCATATCTGAGGTTGTTGATATTTCTTCCTGCAATCTTCCGGCTTGGGATTCATCCAGTCCAGCCTTTCGCATGATGAATTCTGCATATAAGTTAAATAAGCAGGGAGACAATATACAGCCTTGTTGTACTCCTTTCCCAATTTTGAACCAATCAGTTGTTCCATCTCCAGTTTTAACTGTAGCTTCTTGTCCCGCATAGAGATTTCTCATGAGACAGATGAGGTGATCAGGCACTCCCATATCTTTAAGAACTTGCCATAGTTTTCTGTGGTCGACAGCAAAACCATCAAAATCCACCCATTGCAGCGTGGGTCTCTGCTCTCAGCAGGACTAGCGTTGGTCTCATGTCCTGCTTGTGGGCTTCCCATAATGGGCAGCTGGTCTGCCACTATGAGAACAGGATGCTGGGCTAGACCCTTTGGCCTGATCCTGCAGCCAGGTTCTCCATATCTTCTCTTCTTCTCCATGTCCAGGGGCAGTCTAGAGAAGAAGGCTAGTTTCTGGGGATCACAAGTCCCAATATATTAGAAAGGGAGCTCATGCAATGTCACCCAATTATAGACCAATAAGCCTTATTTCTATCACGGGGAAGTTATATGCTAAACTTCTGTTTGGTAAACTTACACTTTGGATGTCCCAACTTGTGATACTAGGCCTAGAGCAGGTTGGGTTTTGTCAGGCCAAAAGTACTTTGGACCACTCACCTAGTCAAAAAATATTCTAGGGCAGGCATCCCCAAACTCGGCCCTCCAGCTGTTTTGGGACTACAACTCCAATCATCCCTAGATAACAGGACCAGGGGTCAGGGATGGTGGGAATTGTAGTCCCAAACAGCTGGGGGGGCGAGTTTGGGGGTGCCTGTTCTAGGGCATCCTACAAGTGATGAAAAGTCACTTTTTCTTATTAGGAGATTATACCCCTCTATGAGGTGTCAGGTGAAATGCTCCCTATTAGGCAGGCCAACTCCAAAAATTATTGCCAACAAAGGGATGAAACAGGGTTGCATCTTAAACCCTTGCATATTCAATCTTTTTTTCTAAATGACCTTGCTCCCCCTTTATGTCAGTTGATGGCCATTGCCCAAAGCTTAGCTCTGTTCACGTTCCCATTCTTTTATATGCTGATGATGCACTCATTTTGTCTCACACAAGATTAAGCCTGCCTCCATTGCTTTGGCTATCACCCATTTTTTCTTCAGTAGAGGGAACCCATCTGTTTCTGTTACACTAAAGGTTTTTAATGCCAAAGTAAAACCAAAACTACTGTATGGCATGCCATTATGGATTGGTGCAATCGACCACTCGCTGGAATGCACCAAACAAAATTCCTTCGTAAAATCCTGGGTATCCAAACTGTTTCCCGTATGCAGCCATGTGCCTGGAAACAGGGCAAGGCTCATGGAAAGTAATTATTATAAAATTCTGGCTACACCTCCATTTCAAGATGATCCTTTCTGTTGAACAGTTGTAGGCTTGATATTGGGACGTGGGTGGCGCTGTGGGTTAAACCACAGAGCCTAGGGCTTGCCAATCAGAAGGTCGGCTGTTCGAATCCCTGTGATGGGTTGAGGTCCTGTTGCTCGGTCCCTGCTCCTGCCAACCTAGCAGTTCGAAAGCATCTCAAAGTGCAAGTAGATAAATAGGTACCGCTCCGGTGGGAAGGTAAACGGCGTTTCCGTGTGCTGCTCTGGTTCGCCAGAAGCGGCTTAGTCATGTTGGCCACATGACCCGGAAGCTGTACACCGGCTCCCTCGGCCAATAAAGCGAGATGAGCGCAGCAACCCTAGAGTTGTCCGCGACTGGACCTAATGGTCAGGGGTCCCTTTACCTTGAAGCACTTATTTAACCTTATTATGCTTGTATTAGTTTTCTCTTAAAGTATCTCCTTCTATGAACAGACTCCAGTTTTATGCTTTGACTTCTATATGGTGGTACCTCGGTTTAAGAACAGCCCTGTTTACGAACTACTCAGTTTACAAACTCCACAAAACCGGACATAGTGTCCCGGTTTGCGAACTTTACCTCGGTCTAAGAACAGAATCCGAACAGCGGAAGGGCACCGGCAGCGAGAGGCCTCATTAGGGAAAGCACGCCTTGGTTTAAGAACGCTTTTGGTTTAAGAATGGACTTCCGGAATGGATTAAGTTCGTAAACCGAGGTACCACTGTACTTTCGTATGCTCTGCATGCCAATAAAGGAGATGGATTGATAAAAATGGAGAAAGTTGCTGTTCCACTCAGGTGCTGCTAGCGGTTTTCCCATTAAGGAATCTGGTTGGCTGTTGTGGGAACAGGATGGTGGAGTAGATGGGCCATTGGTCTGATCCAACGGCAGGGCTTTTCTTATGGTCTTTCTTCCAGTATCAGAGGCAGGGTGATGGAGAGTTGCTGTTGTTCTTCTTAGGTCCTGCTTGTGGGCTCATTGGGGCATCTGGTTGGCCACTGTGAGAACAGGATGCTGTTCTCACAGTGGACCCCCTTTGCCTTGATCCAGCAAGAGCTTCTTATGTTCTTATCAAAGTACGTGTTAAAAAAGCATCCTCCTTGTAAGTCCTGTAGGACAGAAACCCAGGCGTCTTAAAACAAAGCACTTTCCCCTCCACTTTTTGCTTAGTCGAGTCAAGCCAAACATGTTGTTTTGTCATGAGTGTTCGTTTTTAAAATCTGTTGACTTTATCTATGTTTTGATAATTTGCATTTGTTTTTAAAATCTGTTGACTTTATCTATGTTTTGATAATTTGTTGTTGTCTCCTTGTTCTTAAAGTTTGTTAGTTTTATCTGTGTTTCTTATAAATATTTTAGACTGCTGTATGTAAACCACTTGAGAGATTTATCGATTGGCTGAATAAGCAAGTCTGTAGAGTTTGTTAATTAAGCAAAACAAACAACTCAGTACTGGCAGTCTTTTCCGCCCCAGACCTACATGGAGATGCCTCTGGGGACTGAACCCAGGACCTTTCATGTACAAAGCTTGTGCTCTACTGCTAGGCTATAGCTGTGCTTGGAGGGAAGCCTGTGGCTCCATGGTAGAGCAGTCATTCTCCATGCAAAATGTACCAGGTTCAGTCCCCAGCGCCTCCAAAAAGGCCTGCCCTTGAAACCTGAGGAGCTACTCCCAGCCTGTGTAGACAATACTGAGCTAGAGGGACCAATAGTCTGACTCAAAGAGCAAAACAACCAGGACCATCTGAGTCTATTAGTGCTGAGGCTTCTACAATCCAGTTTTGCCCTGGAAATGTCCCCTGCCTAAAACTATGGCGAGCTGATGCCAGTCAGTGTTGACAGTACTAAGCTAGATGGACCTGTGGTTTGACTCATTAGGAGGCAGCTTATTATGTTCATATGTCAAAAACCTGGAATGCTTTTATCAATCTCTGCTACACTCCTGCATTCTTGTATCCTAACTAACTCTGATTGTTCTGCAGATTCTTCCTTATCAAAGAGAAGTGACTTGGATTTGATCCCAGCCCAGTTGGCAATGAGTAGAAAAAGTCCACAACCAGTTCTGGAGATGGTCCCAGCATCCAGCATTCTGGCACTCTCTCTCCATGGAAACAGATGTGTCATCTACACTCAGTGTGGCTTCCATCCTCTGAGCAAGCAAGATAATCACCAAACTGTCCTTTAGTCAAGCTCAAGAATCGATAATCAAATCCCTCCCCATTTGACTTGAAAAAGAATGTCACCCATACTCCTCTATTTCCCAGCATAGTCCTGATGGGGCAGGTGAGTTCAAAAGGTAGACAAGATTAGGAAGCAGAGGTGGGGGAGGGGGGCTGAAAGAGGTAACACCAAGGAAGAGATGCAAGGGAAGGTGCACAAGGACTCTTGAGAATGGGCTGTCTCTTGTATCAGGACTCTACCATCTTGGTACAGCCCTCTCCTTAAGAGTAAGATGATGGTCCTCATGGTTCTGAATAACCCTTAGCTCTCCTGCACTTTATGGACTCGTGAGAATTTCCAGGGCAGAACTGGAATTACAGGAGCCTAATAGACTCAGGTGGAGCCTGTTTTTTGCCCTTTGAATCAAGTGCCTTCTGGTGATGTGTCCATAGCTGGAGTGTTTCCTCTTGTGACCACAGGCCGCCCTTACGCCTCCTGCACTTGCTGTGTCTGGCAGGGTTTCTCTCCTAGCCCAGAATATCTCCCCTGTGAGCCTTGAGCCACAGCCGGAAGACAACGGCAACAAGGCTTACTTCATCTTTTGTGAACAGGCAGTAGCTGTGGGGATGAGCGGACGGCCACCCCTGGCCGAGAAAGCTTTGTCCGAGACTTATGCTCGCCTCCGGTACAGGGATGCCTCTTTGTTGATCTGGCAGCAGCAGCAGCAGAAACTGGAGTCTCTGCCACCGGGAACGTACTTGAACAGGAGCCACAGCATGTGGTACTCACAATATGGCAACCAGGCGATCTTGGTGCGGGATAAGAAAAAAGCAGACATCCCCAGGGATACCGGACAATCCAGGTTTTGCAGCGTGATGTGATTTCAAGAGCTAAGAGTGAGCAAGCGAGCCCAACCTCTGGACTAACCAAAATGGATCCAGAAAGTGGTTTTCCTTAAAAAAAAAAGTTTTATTTTTTGTTGTAGCTCTATTTATCTTCTACTGCATTTTTGGACAGTGTTCCCGAAGCAATTTGGGAAATGGATTTTCAGAGGCCTCAAGTAGCGGTCCAACAGGTTTGCCTACATTCATTGAATCCATCCAAATTAATTTTGAAACTTCGTTTGCTGCTACTCTGCGAAAGGCTGTTCCTGATAGACAACACTGAATATCTCGTCCTCACTCACCCACCCCCATCCCACTCAGGACTTTCCATTACATACGGAATTTGAAGGTGGGAAGCCGGGGGCCTTCCAGATGTTGCCCTGTACCATTCACCTGACATCACCATTGAGAGCCACAAGCTCCCCATCTGTTTTAAGTGTTACCGATGTAGGCAAAGATTTCTTCCCAATCATCTCTTCTGCAGAGGAGTCACATAGGGGCCATTTTGGGGAGGTAGGAAGTGCAGTTCAAAACACCTGCTCTAACACACCTTTACCCCTGACTGCTTGCAAACAGGAGGCATTCCTCCACCACCCCTTTCCATGCCAGCTTCGCCTGCTAAATGTCCACATAGCTGTCTCCCTCTAAAAAAAGCAGGATCTGGAAAATAATGTGATAAACCACCTGCATGAACACTTCTCTTTTGCTAAGGGAGGCAAGCCATTGAAGTGAATAGGTTATCTCTCATGGACAGGAGTTTGCCCCATTCATCCCCTCACACTGAAGCAGGCATGAATGCAAGCTTGGACTTTGCTTTCTAGGGCCTGGACTGTCAAATTGCTGCTGTGTTAACTTGTTGATGTGTTAACAGAACTACGCTAGGTCTTGGGGATGGAAGTGGCTGGGGACAGTTCTTTTTTTTAAGAACTTTTAAAAAGATGTACACTTCTCTCTGCAACCTGTTCATCACTTGCAGTATTAAAAATGAACAAGGGATACTTGTGTCAGTGGCTGCAAATTATTGCTTCTCTGTGTGGACACACCCTGACTGCCAAATGCAGTCTGTTTTGCAGAGATTGTCCGTTCAATTTAGTTTGGACAGGCACCGGGCTTGTCACATTCTGGGAGTTCAATTGCCTCTTGGGTAGGGCACAAGAGGAGCAGCTGTAGTGACCCTTGAGGTTCTTTCCAGCACTACAGCTTTCAAATGCTCCAAGTCACACACATAGGTTAATCAGGTTCTCTAGGCAGACCTCCTGCAGACCCCGACTCAAATTTAGGGGAGGGGATGCAGCTCAGTGTCAGAGCACCTGCTCTGCATGGAGAATGTCCCAGGCTCAATCCCGAATGTCATTTCCAAGGATAGCTGGGAATGCCCCTTGCCTAAAATCTCAAGAGAGCCACTGCTGCCAGTGTAGACAGTACTGACTTAAATGGACCAAGGGTCTGAGCTCTGCATAAAGCAGCTTCCTATGCTCCTATTTAATTCAGATTAGTTCTTTAGAACTACAAGGACTAGAATATTCCTTTATTTTAGGGGGAAAGATGTAGCTCTGCAGGATGCAACCTACCTCACAGGGTTGTTGAGAGGACACAACTGGGGCGGGGGACAAAAATACAGCTACCTACACCATTTTGCAGATGGTTAATTGGGAGAGGCATGGGGAGGTGGGCACACACTGCATAGTGTCTATGCTATAATTTGTAGCCAGCTCCTACTAGGCTCTCCTGCCCACCTGGAGATTCAATACCTCCACCTGCCATCTAGGGCCCAGAAAAAGGAGGCTTCAGATGAGAGCTGGAGGTCTGGTAACCCTGCAGAGGCAGCTTCTTGGACCCTACTGCTGAGATGTGGGAACTGGAAGTATAACCTAAACCCTTTTAGATCCAAGCCACTGAGATGTGAAGAACTGAGGAGCAAAGCCTAGTGAGATGGGTTGGAGCTTAGCATTGCCATGGTGCAGTGGGGGTGGGGGTTGGCTGGTGAAGGGCAAGAAAGACCTTGGTTGCCTCGGGTGCTCCAGAGTGGAAACTGATGGACCTAACTTGGCATAAAAAAACAGCAAAATCTCATCTGCCCCGATTTGATTTTCCTCCTCTCCCAAGCTTCCTCCTTCCTCTGTAGATCTTGGTAAAGATGGGGACAGCTTGGGACCTTTGCTGTGCTGCAAGATGTGGTCCCTTTGTAGATTCAGGACAGATTTTTTTAAAAAGTCCTCCTTCATGCAGCACTTGGTTAAATTGTGGAATTCGCACCCACAGGAGGCAGTGATGGCGACCAACTTCAATGGCTTTAAAAGAGGATTGGTCTGGCAACCCCAATGAAACCTTATGTTAACTTATGAGGAATGGTTGCAGGAGTTGGGTGTTTTTAGCCCAAAGAGGAGACAGAGGAGAAATGATGGAAGATGGAGCAAGCTTGTTTTTTTCCTGCGCTGGAAGTTAGGACCGAAACCAATAGCTTCAAGTTAAAAGGAGATTTCTGACAGTAAGAGCTGTTTGATAGTGGAACAGGCTCCCTTGGAAGGTGGTAGACTCTCCTTCCTTTGAGGAATTTAAGCAACGATTGGATGACCATCCGTCACGGTTTCTTTAGTTGTGATTTCTGCATTGCAACTTCCAACTCCACAAATTTATTAACTCTGCTGCACAATAAATTGAAAACAGAGTTGTGATCATCACACATTTGCCCAACACCCCTGCCCCCCGGGCTTTACAAAAGTGTGTATTACAGAAGTGGCATTTGCTTCAAAAAATACATAAATAAATCAGGTCTTTGTTCCTTTATTATTATTTTTTTCCAAACTGTTCTACTTTTAAAACAATTAAAGATACAGAGACTGACCTGGAAAGGGGGTAACTAGGAATATACAAATAAATCATGCTTTTATCTGGAAGGTACTAATACCTGTCAAGTCCAAAGTCTGTACAAAAAAAGAAAGCAAACAAATCCCCGCCCTAAACCCATCCCTGGGGGGAAAAAACCCCTGAATACACAAATAAGGAATTAAGCACCCAGCACAGGAAACTATCAAAGAGCCATAGCACCTGTTGGTTAAAGTCAAATACATTTAAATTAAAAGTACTCCCAATTCTTTAGAACTTTGTTTTTCTTTCTTAAAAAAAATTATCAAGACAAATCTGCATTTTTCTTCTTCTGTCACTCTTCAAAATGCAGGATAGTTTTTTTTTAAGTGACCAATGGTGTTAATAAATAAAGTTACTTGTATATACAGGAAGACAAAAACAAAACAAGGGACAGTTAATTATGGAGTGTGTCTTTTGAAAAAAGTGCAGGGATCCAGACTGGAGAAAATAGTTTCTAGAAAAATTGATGAATCTTACAAAAGTGTTGTTATCTCTCCCCACCCCCACACGCACCCCAGTGTATCCCCCCTCCCCCCTTCCTTTGAGGTAAAAGGTTTATTTGGGAAACCTGCACTTTCACAACACAGAAGTAGCTTTCCAGTCTTAAGAGCTTCTTTCCACTGTTAGAAAAAAAGGGTTTAAAAAGGAATCAAGAGAGATTCACCTTCCCCCACTTCATTTCCTATTTGGGGAGCTTTGCTTGGGTCTCAACTATGCACCTCAGTGACCCCCTAAGCCAAGCATGTGCCCTTAAGTTAAGCAATTGGCTCTACGGTTAACCACATCCTCACTGTACATTTACAGCACACTCTTATATAACCATTTTAAACTGGCATAGCTTCCCACAAATAATCCCAGGAACTGTAGTTTGCTCAGGGTGCTGAGAGTTGTTAGGAATCTTTCTATTCCTCCTCCCAAACATACAGTGCCCAGAGTGGTTTAACAATCAATCCCTCTTCACAGGGAATTCTGGAAATTGTAGCTCTGCGAGGGGAATAGGGGTCCCCAGAAATTCTCAGCACCCTGAACAAGCCACAGTTCCCAGGGTTCTTTGTAGGAAGAAGCCATGACTGTTTAATGCCGTATCATAATGCTTTAAGTGTATGGTGTAGATAGGACCTAACACAGACCACATAAATTTAAAGCGCTAAGATACCGCTTTAAGCAGGCATAGCTTCCCCAAAGAATCCTGGGCACTGTTCTTTGTTGAGGGTGCTGGGAGTTTGTTAGGAAACCCCCTATTCCTATCACAATATCACAATTTTTGTTTATTTAAACAATTTATATACCACTTCACTACAATGCGTCTCTTAACAAAGATACAATATATTTTCTTTAAAAAATATCAGTTAAAACTATAAAATTAGACATCAATTGAAATAGCTGCTGGAATAATAATAAAAAAAAGTTTTCATTAGGTGCTGGAAGTTCAACAGGGAGAGAGGGCCTGTCTGACCTCAATTGGAATGGAGTTCCACAAATTTGGGGCCACAACACTGAACGCAACATGGCTCCTGGTTGATATGAGCCATGCATCCAAGCCACAGGGGTTTACCAACTCCCTTGAAGAGTAATTGGGCAGGGATACAGTGGTACCTCGGGTTACATACACTTCAGGTTACATGTGCTTCAGGTTACAGACTCCGCTAACCCAGAAATATTACCTCGGCTTAAGAACTTTGCTTCAGGATGAGAACAGAAATTGGGCAGCGGCGGTGCAGCGGCAGCGGCAGACCCCATTAACTAAAGTGGTGCTTCAGGTTAAGAACGTTTTCAGGCTGGGTTGTGCGCATGCTCTAGCTTGAGCCGGCTGCCTGCCTCGGAACTCCCCTGCAAACCTAAACAATTTATGGCCTAAAGGAAGATAAGATAAACTGAAAGAAGAAAACAAAGACTAAAGCGAGAGTGTGAAGTTATAGAATCCGGGGGTGTCGAATCCAAGCCTGCAAACTTGGTAAGCAAGTTGCTAAACTAGCTCTAAGCCTAACGAAGACGCCCAGCAGCTTCTTCTTACCGACGGCTCTAATTAACAGCTCAAAAATGGCGAAAACATTGAAAGAAGGCAGCCAAGGAGTCAGTTTGAAGCCAGAAGATGTGGAAAGAGCCCATCGTTTGCAAGGACCCAGGGGGAGAAAACTCCCCAGGAATGTAATAATTACATTTTCCAGAGAGAAGCTGCAACAGCAGGCCTACCAGACTCTTAAGAAAATTAACGAGCTGAGTTTCCAAGGGGAAAGAGTGTGGGTGAAACCAGACCTCTGCCAGGCTACATTAAAGCAAAAAAGCCAAATGAAACCTTACGCACAAAAGCTGCATAGCAATGAAATAAGGTTTACCTGGGTGTATCCTGCCTCAATATTGATCCTTAAAGACGGAAAGAGGCTCATAGCTAGGAACCCAACAGAGGCCGGGATTTTATTGACGCAGCTGGGAATTGAAGCGGGCGAGCTGACACTACAGGAAAGGGAGGAAGAGGAGGCAGAAGAGGTGGAAGCTGGAGAAGGACCCTCGGGAGAAGCTCCAACACGACCAGACAAAAGACCAAGAACACACTCGCATGATGAAACATCTTAAAGGAAAGTAAACGGGCAAATGAGGCCATTTAACTAACTGTATCACTGAAATGTTTTGCAAGGGGAGGGAGGGGATGCGTGCACTCTCGGAAGTGGAGAGAGGGGATGAAGTATCTTCCCCAGTATATTTTCTCTTCCACGGGCGGGGGGGGGGGGTAAAGAATTGTGAGAAAAAAATCCCTCAGCTAAACGGAAGTTGAAAACAAACAAAAGTGGATCAAATTTGAGGATGAGGCTAACAACGGGGCAGGAAGATTTGGAATCTTCACAAATAATGTAACTAAAGATCTGAAATCTGCAATAGGCCCCAGAAAACTGGCTTTAGGCATATGGAGGAAATGGCAACCCTTATGGTTGAAAAGGATCTCTCTATGGGCACCCTTAGAGAGCATATATGAGGTAATAGAGGATCCCAAATGGTGGAAAATTATTAAAGCTAAGGGCTACCACATAGTTAAAGACATGTATAGAGGAGGGTCCTTAAAGTCACTGCAGGAAATAACAGAACATAGGTAACCAACACTGGTTAAAAATCAGAGGACTATACAACATAATTTTCAAAGCCCAAGAGAAAGGAAGTAAGAGTTCAGAAGAGCCAATAGAGGAACTATACAAACAAATGGAAAAAACTAAACAAGGAATGACAGGCAAAATCTACAGGAGAATGATTTCTAATAGGAAACAGACAACACAACTTATTCAAAATATATGGAGCAAGGAAGAACAAATTAGAGAATCAAAGATAGAAAGGATAATGAAGGGAATAAGTGAGATCAAAGTAAACAAATTTAGAGAGCTGGAACTAAAATTCTTTCTAAAATGGTATAGAACCCCGGCCCAGCTAGCCATATGGTATCAGGATTAAACCCAAACTGCTGGCACTGTGAACAAGCCAAGGGCTGGTTCTCCCATATGCACTGGGAATGCCCAGAGGGATTCTGGAATAAAATACTTAAGGTTATTAATGAGGTTTTTAAAGTGAAGTTACCTATAGACTTTAACCTTATGACAATGGGTATACTTGGAAACACGGCCATAGAGAAAGGTGACCAGCTCACCTTTATAGCTATGATACTAGCAGGAAAGGCAACAATAGCTTTAGGTTGGAAAGATAGAGAAAAATGGACAGTAGAGGTCTGGACTAATTATCTATTTGATTTTATCCAGTCGGATATCGTTGCAGTCACGACACAGGAAACATCATGGAAGGTCAAGTCCACTATGATCAAGACCAGATGGAACCTCTATCTTCAATGGATAATAACAACTGGAACAAAAGACATTCGGTGGAAATTAAAGACTTTGTGCCTGTGGCTGAGGACTATTGTTTGAACCCTACCAATGGGAGTGGGGTGGGAAGGGAAAGGAAAAAGTTGTACGGGAAATTTAATACTTGATGGAGACGATACAATGTATGTTAAAATTCTCGTACATTAATAAACATACTTTAAAAAAGAAAAGAAATACTAAAAGCAGTTGTCAGATTATATGGGGGACTCTTGTTTCCTGTAAGTTTATATGTTATCTGGTACTGTTAGTTCATCTTGCCAAGTAAGAGTTCGCAGAAGTTCTTCCACCTCTGACTCTAGAGTTTAATTGGAGGTGCTAAAGATTGAATTTGAGACCTATTCCCAGCTGTCTGGATGTGATACCTGTGGTACCTTTCTAATCCTTGTCTAAACCTTTTTAAATTCTTAGTGCTACCTAATGGATTGCTGTTTGATAACTAAAGCTTAATTGTGCCGGTGCACTTGGTGCACTAGCTTGGTGTTGAGATGTTTCCATATTGCAGTATGTTGAAGTAGCCTGCATGCATCCCCATTAAAAGTCAGCCTTTTGGTACAAAGAAAAAAGAACGTTTTCAGGTTAAGAACGGACCTCCGGAACAAATTAAGTACGTAACCAGAGGTACCACTGTATAAGGGATTCAAGGTGGTCAAGTTATCCTGGCCCAGATTATTAACGGCCTTGTAAATTAATGCAATAACCTTGAACTTAGCCCAGTAGCATATGGGCATCCCCGGGAAGAGGTACTGATTGTTTAAGCACCCTGGGAATTGTAGCTCTTAACAACTTCTCAGCACCCAAGGACTGCCTACTGCAGCCAACATGGTGCCCTTCAAATGCCGGTGAACACCAGCTCCCAGCATCCTTGGCTGTTGGTCACACTAGCTGGAGGTCATGGGAGTTTGGAGTCCAGCCACCTCAAGAAGGCATCACATCACATAAGCCCAGGTGCCGTGTCTTTTGGAGATTGGCTGGCCACCATGAGGACAGGATGCTGTACTAGATGGGCCATTGGTCTGATCTAGCAGGGTTTGTGTTGTTGTTAGAAGCTCTCCAAACATTCCTCATGGAGGAACACCACAACAGCTACTCAGGATGCAGGTGGCTTCCATATGTTGTCTGGACCTCTCAAAAGTCTGGACCTCTCGAAAACTGGACAGTGGTGCCACATGCCTCATTGGCTAATGTGAATACTTCCTACCTCAACAAAAGGATGATGTGGAGCTAGGGCAAAGAAACTGAATGACATCACATAGAAAATGTCCCAAGTAACAGACTGACCAGGGTGAGAGGGTTTCGTTTTTTAAAAGCCATTGCTACAGAATATTGTACAAATGTTAAATCAAAGGGTGTATCCAATTGCTAGTCCTAGGCCACATTCACACCATACATTTAAAGCGCTATGGTGCTACTTTCAACCACCATGGCTTCCCTCAAAGAATTCTGGGAACTAGTTTGTTCATGGTGCTGATACCCCAAGCCCTCAATTCCCTTCCCAAAACTATGGTTTGCAGAGTTACCTGTGAAGAGGGATTGATTGTTAAGCCACTCTGAAAACTGCAGCTCTGGAAGGGGAAGAGGAGTCTCCTTACAACTCTTAGCAACCTGAACAAACCACAGTTTCCAGGATGTTTTGTGGGAAGCCATGACTGTTTAAAGTGGTCTCATAGCACTTTAAATGTATGGGGTGAATGTGGCCCTGCTCAGAGAAAGTAAGGGGTACCCAACCAACTTAGATCCATTCATTTCAGTGGGTCTACTTTGAGGGGAATTTGGTTGGATGCAACCCAAGACTTCACAGTCGCTTAACAGCAGGAGGCAAAACTGGAAAGGACTACTACCCATCCCCCAGCACCAGTACCAACCAAGGTTTGCAGATTGCCGAGAAAAGGTCATTGGGTTCACCCAGAGTTCTGCATAAGTGAAGTCCTTCCTGCAAAATTGGGGTACGCTTTAGGTGTGCACATTGGGATTGGACCATTCCCAGACTTTTTTTTAAAGCTAATGCTTGTGATGTGTATTGTATTGCCTCTCAACCTCCTCCATGCACACACCCAGAGCGACAACAACCTCTCCTTTTTCCATCCTGTAGCCAAATCAGTTTTTTGAGTTTCAACAATTTCATCTGCTAGCTTTAATAGGTCAGCCAACCTCTCATAACAGAAGCACAAATCTCTAGTATCAATTTTTTTTACTTAAAAAAAGTTTAAAAGAAATATCTAAAAAGGTACATTTTTAAAAACAATCCACAGTACATGAGCTTTCTTCTCCTCCTTCCCTCATATATATATAATATATTTTTATATATATATAAAATGCTCTTCAGCACACATGTAGACGCAGGGCCCAATCCACAAGGAAGGTCTGCTCATGGTCTCTGTACTCCCACCCCACCAAAACAAACGGGAAAGGTGCATTTTGTGCACCTCCCTCTCATTTGAGAGAAGGGGGCATGCCCAGGAGCATTCCATGGTGGATTGGGCCCCTTGGAGGTTAGGAATACTAGTGCTAGCAACAAATACAATCAACTACTTCAAAAGCTAATGTCTTTCAGATACAGTACCGTTTTACAGAGAGGTTCTCCTCCCCACCACCCCACCCCATTTAAAAAGTTCCCCACTCCACATCAGCAGCAGCACTGAGCTGAGTCTTGGGCTGTATTAAAAAGGAATTTCCATGGGGGAGGAGGGAAGAGTAAGAGAGAAAAGTTTCCAACCCCCCCCTTTTTAATATTACATCTCGCAAACATTTTTTTTTACTCATCTCTCCAGTTCCCACATCTCTTGCTGTTGGTCACCAAAAGACGTCTCAATGATTTGATTTTTTTAAAAAAAAGTTTAGAGACCTTATATGCAAGGGAAAGTTCTTGCCTTAAAAAGTCTAGCCACACACACACACCCCAAAAAAGATCTTGCAACCTAATAAAAGCTGGGTGGGGAAAATAGGGGGAGGAAATTAAATTCTGGAAGGTTTTATAACACTGAATTGAAAGAAAAATTAAAAGTAGATGGGGTGGAATGAGATGCAGAGCTGGTCCTGTTGCAAGAAAGCAGGCTGGTTTGTTTGTTTTTTAAAAAATAGTAACGAGGAGGAAGCAAAAGGGGACGCTGCAGAACTTTCCGGGGCAAGTGCCTGTGAGACGTCCATTCGCTGTCCAGGAGCGTTTAAGGGTCTGTTGCTTTATTCTGAATCGCTACTGTCCGAAGTGGAGCTTGAGCTGCTACTCCCCGATTCCGAGGAGCTGCTACTGCTCAGGCGAGAGGGGCCTCCAGAAAGGGTGGAGCCAGATTTTTCTAGCAAAAGAAATGAGAAAAGAAACAGCATTTTAGGTGAAAGCAATCTTCAGCCAGGATATTTAAGATTCAACTTCTCTAGGCTAAAAATAGTGCATTCAGACGTGTAGAACGTTGAATTAGTTTCCTGGATGAGAACGCTAGCGCTTCTAAAAACCCCAGGGGTGATGAAGTCTAATTCTGGACATAGTTAACTCACTCCAGCAACCTCACCAACCTCAATGACTTCAAAAGAGGGTTGGACAAATTCATGGAGGAGAAGGCTATGAATGGCAACCAGCCAAGGTGGCTATGCTCTTCCACCACTGTCAGTTATGCCTCGGAATGCCAATTATTTGGAATCACAAGTGGAGAGAGTTGCTGTTGCTTAGATCCTACTTATTGGCTTCCAGTTGGAGCATCTGGGTGGCCACTGTGAGAACAGCAGGGCTCCCTTTGGCATGATCCAACAGCATCTTCCTATGTACTTATATAATTCTTGGACATTTGCATTATTATTATTAATTGCATTTCTACACAGCCCTTCATCCAAGTATCACAGGGTGGTTTAAAATATAAAAACAAATGAACCCATAGTTACAAACAATAACACCCCCCTCCCCAGTTTAAAAGGCCACAGATTGTTTAATTAGCCAAAGGTATGGGAGAAGAGGAATGCTTTTATCTGATGCCTAAATATATATACAGGCGAGAGCCTCTGGGGAGAGCACCACACAAATGGGGAGCCACCACAGAAAAGGTCTGTTCTTGTGTTGCCACCCTCCAGTTCGCTTGTGCAGGAGGCACGTGAAGAAGGGCTTCAGATAATGTGCACAATGTCCAGGATGGTTGATATTAGGAGAGGTGGTCCTGCATGCAAAGCTTTGCATAGGGAAGGTTGCAGGTTCACAATGGCCATAGGGAAGGTTGCAGGTTCACAATGGTTAGAATCACAGAACTGCAAGCCCCAAAGGATCATCTTGTCCAACCCCCTGCAATGCAGGAATCAGGAGTGTCAGAGGCTACGACCAAGAAGGCATGGGTTCAAATCCTCCATTTGGCCACGAAGCCTACTGGGGCGGTCACACTCCCCTGCCCCTTCTTCTCAGCCTAACCTACCTCACAAAGTTGTGAGGACAAAACAGGGAATCAGATGCAGTTAGTAAATGCATACAGGAAGGGAGGTTTTGTTCACCTTTTTTCGCAGGCTTCTTGTTGTTGTTCAGCTGCCCACTGACGTCCTGAAGCCTCTTCTCCAGCTCCTTCTTCTTTTCCTGAGCAATCTCTTCCTTCGACTTCGCCACCTGCTTCTTTCCACTTGCAGCTGCGGGGGAGAAAGGCACAACTGGTGATATGTGGAAAGAGAAGGAAGAGTCAGCACCACTGTCTTTTGCATCCTCATGCCAATGACTCCTGAGAGATGCTGGATGGGGGTGGGGGGTGTCAGATGGCCCCCTGTGGGTTATGCAATAGCACCTCTCCAACTCCAAAACCTGAGAAGTGGAGTAGTGTGGGGGGAAATTGGGGCAGTTGCCCTGGGGAAACAGCCTTGAAGTAAAGCTGCTTTTGACGGGCTGGTGGGGAAGGTCAAGGCAAACACAGAGGAGACAGAGGAAGAGAGATGGGTTTTGGACCTTGTCCTGGGTGCTGGCAACCCACGTTATGCCACTGTGAGTGAGGGAAGGGCCTTAGATGGTAAGCACCTGCTTTGTTGAATGCCCAGTGACATCTCCACGTAAGGCTGGGGAAAGAGCTTCAAGCTTGAAACCCTGGAGAGCTGCTGCCAGTCAGCATAGACGTCCCTCAGCTGGATGGACCAAGGGTCTGACTTGGTATAAAGCAGCTTCCCATGTTCCTATTAAATAATCCATCCCTTTCCTCAGAACTAAGGTATGAGGATTAGAATCATGCTATGTTTAGAGGAGGAGCCATAGCTGAGTGGCAGGGCATCTGCTTTGCATGCAGAAGGTCCCAGGTTTAAACCTCAATGGCATCTCTAATGAACCCAGGACCTTCTGCATGCAAGTATGGGCTCTGCATTGTTTACAGCCTTTGGAACAAGTTGTTGCTTAGTCTACCTCACTGGGTTGTTGTGGGGATTAAATGAGGAGGGGGAAGAGACTCATGTATGCCTTTTTGAACTCCTTGGAGGAAAAGGTGGGATATGAATGTAATATATAGGTAGATAAAAACAATTAAGATATGGCCCTGCTCATTTCAGGATGGGTCCCGGAAGGCTCCCTCCACTTACAGAACGGCTTCCGTTGCTTCTTCTGCAAACAGGATTTGACGTATCTCTCCAGCTCCCGTAACGTGGTAGGCTTCAAGGTTTCGAAATCTATCTCAATTTCATCGGGGTTGGAGTCCCGGAGTGAGGGCTCCCTTGACTGGATGATGTGTACCACCCGGCCCAGCTTCTCCCCCGGCAAGCGGTTGATATCCAAGCTGAGCTGGCGCTTCTCATCGTAGGTCATGGGGAGTCCCTCCTCCTCCTCATCCGAATCGTAGGCCACAGGAACCTGCTTCCCGCCTTTTTTCGGCTGCCTGCAAAGTTAATTTGCTATTATTGCCTGCAAAGTTGATTTGCTCCCCACTGTGAAGGGAGGAAGGTTTGTGGTGAAGTGGAAAGAGAGAGGGTTTGGTGAGCAACACGAGCAGGGAATAACTAGGGGCTGTCTTCCCTGCTTGTGTTGCTCACCAAACCCTCTCTTTTTCCACTTCCAGTGAAAGCATTTCTACAAGCACCAAACATGGGGAGTAGTACTAAGTTCTACTCAGAGTAGACACATTGAAATTAATGTACCCAAGTCCACCATGACCATCAATTTCAGTGAATCTACACAGAGTAGGGCTAGAATTGGGTTCAGCCCCCTTAAACAATTTATGCAAATGTGCTATTAATATTCCATAAAACAACTGGGTCACACTTTGGGGAAGCTTTCTTATATATATATTTGATGGGCACCTGTCTCATTTCATGTGGCAACCAATTCCAAAGGGCTGGAGCTGCAGTGCTATAAGGAGCAGGTGGCCCAAGTGACGCCGATACAAAAACCTCACATATACACTTAAGTAAAATAATGTTATGTTTTCCACCTCCTCCCCTCCTCTCTCTTCTCCTCCCAACTTTATACTGTGTACAACATCAATGTCTCACACTGAACGTAACTGATTTGTAGAAAAGACTCTATGAAAATAAAGACAACACCCGTGCTTTTGTAACCCAAGAAAATCTTTAATAAGAAATATTTTTAAAAAACAAAAAACCTCCTCCTCGGGGGGCTTTCCTATGCAACTTCTCTAGAGGAACCTTGGGAGCCGATCCTCTGTGACCAACTCCTCCTTTCCTTCTGATTAGTTCCAGTCAGCACAGAGCAGGATGAGGCTTCTTTTTTTGTGGGATGAAAGCATCCAAATGTAAAAGGGTTAACGCTCACAAAGGGCTATAGAACTCTGTGGTGTCACAGGCCCGAGGCAGTTATTTTCCGTTGGTTCAGTTATGGCAGTTATTAACAGTCTTCACAGTCGGAGCAGCAGGTATGTTCCGTTATGCTGCTGTCTGCCTCAGAGTTACGTCAGTCTGCAGCAGTCTTTTGTTGTCTTAGGTGTAACGTATTAGTAACGGAAGTAACATCTGCCTGCCTTGTATATTTAATCTAACAAGGGCAAGCACACAGAGTAAAAGTTATTTGTTATTTAAGCTTTAAACAGGGAGTGGCTTGCATATTTTTTTTATAGGAGGGAAAAGGGAACTGATCAAAGGGTCAGACGACCTGGGCTCTCTTCTGCGTAACTCTGTAAATGGGAACTAGAGTTTAATCCCCACAGTTTTCAGTGACTTAAGAAGCCCCCCTTCAATGCTGATTGGGTGGCTTTAGGACACCGGAGACGGGCCGCACTGCAGAAATAGTGACCCCAGACCACTACACCTCTCTCATTTACCTGTTTGCAGTGGTGGTGCTGTTGGCCTTCTTGGCTGGTGGCTTTTTCTGCTGGGCCTGCTTCACCGGCTGAGTGACCTTCACCTTCTTCTCCTCCTCAGCCTTTGCCTTGTGCTTCTCTTTTTCTTTCTCTTTTTCCTTGTCTTTCTTCTTTTTCTCTTTTTCCTTCTTCTCCTTCTTCTTCTTTGGCTTGTTCACGGGGGCTTGCGAGAGAGCAGCAAGTTGTTCGTGGACAGCCTTCAACTGGCAGGGGAAGATGGAAGAGTAAAAGCTTAAGGTGGCCATATTGCTCCAGAGCCAGCCCCCTTGGAGGGAATGAGTCACTCTAGCATTGTGCCAGGGGGGGAAATCCCTCCTGCATTTCCCACCCCACCTTGATCATTCTCCATCAGTTAATGAGAAAAGAAATCACATTCAGCAACTATCAAATTTGGGCAAAATTCTCTCTCTTTTACCTTTATCTTACATTCCTGGTGGCTGAGGGATATTTGCCAATGTTCTCTCATTCTACAAATCATCTCACCACTGGCTGCACCTTCTGCAGGGTCTTATAGGGGCTACCACCAAGCAGTGCTTCTGGCAAAATGCCATCGGCGAGAACCAAAAACTAGCCCCTGCCACCACCCCCATGTGTGGTGGCTCTATATGTGCCTGCCATGATCTGGGCTCCAACTGCATGAACAGCAATGGCTTCATACCCGCCCTCTCCCAATTGATTGACTGCATAATATTTGCATACCACTTGACTGTTTAAAAAACCCTCAAAGAGGCACCAGATATGGTCCCCTCCCCATGGAGGTGTCAGTTCTCACACATCCCTGCAGAGGTAGGGTAGGGTGGGAAAGCAACAAGCCCAGATTTGCCTGTCTGATATATTCCCAAGGCACTGACATCAGGGGAGTGAGGAAGACACACTGCTTTTGGTGCCTGCTAAAAATTGTTTAGTCAAGCTTTTTTTTTGGTAACTTGTAATTTCATTTTATAATGTACTAGGGGTTGCCACCCCTGCTGTCGCCTTCGCCAGCTGTGCTCCAATGAAAATGCCACACACACAGGGCTACCGCGCACGACCACTTTACTTGCTAACCCCATCTACCCCTTTTGGCTTTCCACCACACCTGACCAACCTCTCCTCCCTATTCCCCCCCCCCAGCTTGCCCCAAGCCCCACCCCTTTTAAAGGAGGGGTTGGCACTTCACAGAGTGGCTTGCTAAACAGCTGTGTGAAGCTCCTCTCCCTCCTATGTGAAGCCTCATTGCAGGGACATTTAATGGAGTGGGAGGTGTTACACTAAGCAGCTTGTTAAACCACTTTATGAAGGACCACTCCGCCTTCCATTAAACCTCACTCTAGCTGTGTTTAATTGGGGGGGGGGTGTTGCTTCACACAGGAGCTTGCTCAACTTTTGTGTGAAGAGCCTCCCCTCCCCCTAAGCCTTGTTGCATGCCTTTTTAGTGTAGGGAGTACCGGTAGGTGTTTTGCAGTCCTTCCCTTCCCTGTTAAAACAGCTCACCTGCACAGGCAGGCTGTTCTTCATGCTGTAAGTTGACACTGCCCCATACTGGCGGCCATGCAAACTGCAGAGCATGACGGCACCTTGCATTTCTCTACCAGGCTCCCCCAAACTTGGCCCTCCACCTGTTTTGGGACTACAATTCCCATCATCCCTGACCACTGGTCCTGTTAGCTAGGGATGATGGGAGTTGTAGTCCCAAAACAGCTGGAGGGCCAAGTTTGGGGATGCCTCCTCTATACTGTATATAGGAATATATCTTTTTAAATTCCTATTTTATTTTGGGGGTGGGAAGGTTTGATTGGCCACCATTGCTTCTAAAGAAATAAAAGCCTCTCTCAGTACAATGACTGATGGGCTCTTTCCCATGTTCAACCACAAGCTTACAAACACACCACAGACCACCTGAATGAAGCTCGTGGTCTACTGGTGGTCCACAGACCAAGGTTTGGGAACCCCAATCTTCAACAGCAGAAGAGATGCCCTTACTGGTAGCCTCCCCTACCCACTTGTGGGGCTGTCTTTCCCCCCAGAGGTCTGTGAACATCCAATCCTGAACGTTTCCTTTCTTGGCTGTCAACTGGTGGATGAATACATCAACATTCAGAATAGGGTCCCTTCTAATGTCATTTTTGCTCTTTCTATCCCTGCATTTTTAACCTGCCCCAGGCACTAAGGACTGAGTGAGAATGGAACTTCATTTTTTTTTAATAAAAAAAACCACATAAAAATAAATAGTCCTAAAATAAAAATGGAACAAAAACAGAGCAAGGGGTCCCCTTTTAAATGTGTTAAAACACAACTGAGACTTGGGTCAACAATATTACTGTGTGTCCCACCTCCACCCCAGGAAGAAGCAGAGACATCACCTTTAAAAGAATTATCATGAGGACTAGAAATTTGCCCATTAAAAAAAAGAAAAAGTGGGATTCTCAGGAAATCTGGTGGGAGCACTGGGTTATCGCTTTGGATTGCAAACACTCTATGGACTCAGCAGCACTGGCTGTGGAAGAGAATGTACCACCAATAGGTTCCCCCCACCCCCCGCCCAATGGAGGAAGACTGAAATATGGGACTTTGTCTAAATCATCATCAGATTCTTTAACAAAACTAAGATAAGCATCAGTTAAAAGCAGTGATGAGGCCCTGCCCTTGGGGGCTCACAATCTCATTTTTTCCTACTCTCCTGCCATGCCAAGAGCAACAAAACTCAAAAAAGCCCTCTAGAATATAAACTGTTGTAACAAAATAGTCTATAGCGGGCCACCTAGCTCAATTCCTATCTGCACCAGGTGTAAGAAACATGTGGTGCCCTCTAGATGACACTGGACTCTCAGCTCCCATCAGCCCCAGCCAGCCAGCATTGATAATGGTCAGGTGGGAATTGTGGTCCAACAACATCTGGAGGGCCCCCAGGCCCCCATCCCTGATCTAAGAAGGAGTATTCCACCACTGCATGCAAGAGATGGAAGGATGCCTCTCCTTGGATAAAGGGTGGGGAACCCGTGGCCCTCCATGTCTTGTTGGACTTCAACTACTATCAGCCCCAGCCATTTTGGCCAATAGTCAGGGGTTGAGGGGAGTTTTAGTCCAGCAAACAGCTGATGGGCCACTGATGTTCTCCAGTCTTGCTTTAAGCATTCTCTAATCATTGACCAGATCCAGGTGCTTTTAAAATTCCCCGCCCTCCATAACTGTTAAAAAGGATCAGAACTCAAAGCTCTTGACCTCTTGTCACCCTCTCTCTTTCCCCTTTCATTCCCAATTTATTTTAAAACAAATTTATTATCAAAACACCTGCAGAATCCCACCTTGCCAGCTGAAACCCAGAGCTTTACTGGATCAGCAGGACGGAAAAATTATCTCACATGCAACACAGCAACACAGCTTATAGATAGGATATTTTATATATATAGCTATGCTAATGCTACACAACTTGACATATCCGGACAGCAATAAGAAAATGAAAATTTTAAAATTAAAATTAAAATAAACAAATACATTCCATCCATTCCAGTCTCGGGAGTCATTGACCTTGTAGCACTGCCTCAATGATCGGGAACAGTCCTGTGTGAACAAGAAGACAGGCGAGGAAGCTAATCGTGCATCCTGAGTGCGAATCCATTCGGTGGGAAGGGAGGGGGGGAAGGGTAGGGGATCCCGCAATCTGCATTTGCCACATGAACACACAAAAAATTACACTCTGGTCTCCCAAGGAATCCTGAGAATCTTTTCATTTTTTCCTCTTTCCATTTAAAAGGGCCAACTTTCTAGCCCTCCAGGCCACTCAAAGTGCATGAAAACGCAAGGGCCAGCAGCATTTCCCCCACTTGCAATTCTTTTTTCATAATATATTTTTTGCATTATAAGAACCACGCAATATATGCCTTCAGGCACCAATTTTTTTAAAAAAAGATCGAATCTAGCACTTTAAGGAAAGGTTCCTAGTAAGCCAAAACTGTTTGGATTATTTTGGGGTCTTTTTTTTTTTTAAAGCCTCTGAACATTAGCCACATTGCAGTTTACTTTATAAACACTAAAAAGCAGGACCTTGTTTCAAACAAGTAAATGATCATTTAAATTCTTCAGAGGCAAGTCTAGCTCTCATATTACATATCAGCCCAACTGAGGCTAAGTGACCTATACTCCAAAATAAGTTATTTTGCTGAGGTGGTTCTCAAACTGAAGACTTCCAGAACCATATGTGTGCTGGCTGAACACTAGGTTTTTTCACAGACATATTTCATAGGTACCAAAATGTCAAGCAAGCTCACGTGTAGAGGGGCTTTATTGGAGCTTGGCCTGGAACCCATTGGGAAACTCAGTGTTTTTTTTTGTTTTTTTTTAAGAAGAGCCCTGCTGGATCAGGCCCGTGGCCCACCTAGTCCAGCATCCTGTTCTGACAGTGGCCAACTAGATGCCCCAAAGGGAAGCCCACAGGCAAGACCTGAGAGCAACAGCAACGCTCCCCGCTTGCGATTCCTAGCAACTAGCATTCAGAAGCATCACAGCCTCTGACAGTGGAGGTAGACAAAGCCATCATGCCTAATAGCCATTGATAGCCTTCTCCTCCCTTAACCTGTCCAATCCTCTTCCAAAGCCATCCAAGTTGGTGGCCATCACTGCCTCTTGCAGTTCCACAGGTTAACTGTGTAGTGTGTGTGGAAGAGGACTTCTGGCATGGGGCCACCTCTCACCTGCTCCTGCAGCTCAGCCAGCCGTGTGGCTCTTTCCTCTTCCGAGTCTGAGCTGTCTGAGTCGGAGGAGCTCTCCTCGCTGCTATGGCTGCTTTCCATGCTTTTGCTGACAACCGGTGCCGTCTGCGGGGGCTGGGCCAGGGGCTCTGCCGGCTCATCCGGCATCTTGGCAAACCTCATCTCAAAGACGTCCTGCGTGTGGAGAGAGAGAACATATGAAAGAGAGAGGTTTGTAGAAGGGGCAGAGAGAGCCCACAACCCTTCTAAGAACATAAGATAAGCCACTGGTGATATCCAGTCCAGCATCCTGGACTGGATCTTACAATGGCCACCCAATGGAAGCATGCAAGTAGCGTCCTAGCACATGAGCCCTCTTTCCTTCTGTGGTTCCCAGCAACTGGTATTCAAAAATATCATTGCCTCCAACCATAGAGAAAGACCACAGCCATATAATCAAAGAATCACAGAATTGAAGCGTTGGAAGGGACCCCAAGAATCATCAAGTCCAACCCACTACAATGCAAGAATCTCAGCTGAAGCATCCATAGCTAGCAGCCATTGACAGCCTTATCTCTTCCGTGAAGTTGTCTGTTCCTCTATTAAAGCCATGTAAGATTGGTGGCCATCACCACTTTCCATGACAGCAAGTTTCCCCCCCTCTACTGGTATCCACTTTCTCCTTGGAAGCAGTGTTCCCCAACCCCCCCCCCTCCATTCAAAAAATTAAACAATTTGGAACAAAGGCAAGGACGTGAAACACAAGAGCATCATTGCTGAGTCACCCCCCCCCCCAAAAAAGATGGGACATATATTGGTTGCTCAAAGAGATCTTGGCCAGCTTGGCATAATCTGCTTTGATGCAGTCTACTTGCAGGATCATCTCACATTTAGCTGTTACTTCTACACTGCAGGGGATTGGACTAGATGCCCCTTGAGGGTTCCTTCCAGCTCTCCAATTCTGTGCTTCAAACCAAATCAATGAAAAGCTAGCAGGACTGGATGATAAATAGCTAAATTTAAGGAAGCAGATGCTGAAATTGAAATGCCTTCCATACAAGGATTTGGAGAAGATAAAATCACAAATAGTGATATGGAGAATTTTCTGGATATGGCATTGATGGACTTGAGAGGGGGAAGCACTGGGAAAAACTTCATTCCTGGCCTTTCTTCAGTTCTAGCAGACAAAGTATATTCTGCAGTCAGTTTGGAGTGAATTCAGAGAATGATGCTGCGAAATTTATGCTATTCTCTATGGAAAAAACAAAAATTCAAAGGTCCTAGAAGAACAGGTTGGGATGCTATCATAAATACAACAGGAAATGGAAACACAACAGAAAATGGAATTTGAACATACAGGACATGGACTAGTGGATATATAATAAGAAAAATATAGAATATTATCCCAATATGTGACCACACTGGATAGATTTAAAATGGAAACAGACAGAAGAATTTACTGTCAGTCAATATAGAATAATGCTGGTGGGAATTAATGGAGGTAAAATTAATATTAAAGAAAAAATATGGTTGACAAGTACAATAATAACAATTCGGGAACCCATCTTAGGTTTTTTGTTGGGAAAAGAAATGATTGATTCTGAGTCACCTTGACTTAAAAGAAATATTGTTTAACAGAAAATAAAGAAGATGGGTGTTAGCATGGACTGAATGTTTTAAATAATCATATTTTTATGTACATGGAAATGTCAGTCTTTCAGGGCCAAATGCTGGGAGAAGAAAGGAAAAGATTCCAGGTGAGAGTTGGGAATGAGCTACAGTCCCATTTAGGTGGTAAGGGCTAAGAATTACTTTTAAGAGAGGACTCCATATTCCACTTATTCTGTTTGTATTTTTTGTAGCAGCTATTTTATTGTGTTATTTAAAAACTTTAATAAAAATCTCATTACCGGTACAAAAAATGATAGCTCCCCCTTCCCCCCAAAAGGGACACTCCTGTCCATAGGCCCAATTATGCCAACCAAACCATGCTCACCTGTCCTTCACTTCCAGGTAAACACCCAGCTGGTCTAAAAATGCCACACCTGTCAGCTAACCAGAGGCATCCACTTGATTATCAGTGCTTGCAAAGACCTCTGCCTTTGCCTGCATGACTTAAACCGCTCCCTCCCCTGCAACTGCTCAGGCAAAAAAACAAACCCAGGTCACCCAATATCACCGTGACATCAGGTGACTGACAGGCTTGCATCCTCACCTACCTGTCACAATTTTGCCCAGTGGGAGGAGAGGAGAAAAAGTTCTGGCCCACCAGCTGGACTTACTTGACCACCTCTGCTCTAAAAGTGTCCCCAATGCAGATGGGCAGAAATGATCCACTCTGCTCCTATGAGGAGGCTGCTTGTCGCTTCTCTGCCTGAGTCACTTCCCTGGGATAGGCCAAATCAGGGACAGAAGTGCATTATTTCGGAGGCAGACAAGGGGAATTAGGCACAATCCACAGCCTCTTAGGCACCTTTAACAAGGAAATTAATTTATTTCTCACATCAGTTTTTGAGTCTCTGTTCTGGTTCCATTTTGTCCATCACTTTACCTGAAGCTTCCTGGCCATAGCCACGACTTCATGGTCTGGAGGGTTGTACTTATAACAATTAGAGAACATTAACCGGATGTCCGCCGCAAAGCTCTGGGCATCTTGATAGTCCCGAACGTCCATTTTTTTCTGCAAATACAAGAAAGTTGTGAGGGAAGGAAGAACAGGGAGGGGGAAAGTTGGGTAACAGTTCGAAAAAGCCCTAAGCAACTTGGATTCACAGATGCAGGAAGCTTTTTTATTTTTAAGGCAGAGTTTAATCTGGGGCAGGGCAGGAAACCATCAACAAACTACTATGGTCACTGCAGAGAACAAAATTATTCACAAGCACTTTTGATGCTTAGAAATGCTACAGGAATAAAATGATACAACTGAGAGTATGTTATGCAGGATTTGAATTTTGGTCATGTATGCTGTGAAGGTGGTGGATTCTCCTTCACTGGAGATTTTAAAGCAGAAGTTGGATGGTCATCCATCAGGGATTCTGGAGCTGTGATTCCTGCAATTCAGGGGGTTGGACTAGATTACCCTTGACCCCTGAACCCTAAAATTCTATGATTATATATCGGAAATCTGCCAGCAAGCATTGGAGGAGCAGCAAAAATAAGTCCACTGTTGATGGGCCAGACCACAACTCCCCCTCATCCAATGCCAGCATCAGCCTGGCAGCTGCCTCTGGTTAGTTTTGACCCTGTGACAGGGTCTTCTCTGTGGTGGCTTCCTGGTTGAGGAAAGCCCGCTCTAGTGAGAAGCACTTGTCCCAACATTATTAACTTTCAGGAGGGGTTTGAAAACATTGATGTATGACCCTCTTAACCCAAGCTTGTGGTGGCTGAAGAAGACTGTTCCTGGCAACCCCAGAATCATTGGATTTAAAACATTTTAAATTGTAACTGCCTTTTATATGTTTTTAATTATAATGGTTTTTAAATGCTCCAGCGTTGTTGTTTTCTTTAAACTGTATACCTGTTTACTGCCCTGAGCTCCTTGGGGAGGGAGGGCTGGGCATGAATTAAATAATAAATATAATCAATAGGATTTGCAACTGGGACAAGTTCAAGCTGTTAAGGTTAGTGTATTAAGCCCTTAACTTGGGACGAGTTTACCAGTGAGATTCCCTTGCTCATATACACATGTTCCACGGGGCCTCTTTTAAAAGACTCGCCCTGTATAAGCACTTGACTGCTTCAGTCCATAGAACTAGCACTTTTACATGTGCCACATAAAAGCCCACTCTGAGCTTTTAAGAACTCAAACTTGCACTGTAGAACTCCCTACCTATTGACAGCAGGGAGGTGCCTTCACTACACCCTATCTGGTGCTTGCTTAAAACTTTTTTGTTTGGACAAGCCTATCCAGGCATGCAAACATCTCCTAGTCTCCTTTTAAAGGTAAAGGTAAAGGGACCCCTGACCATTAGGTCCAGTCATGACCGACTCTGGGGTTGCGGTGCTCATCTCACTTTATTGGCCGAGGCAGCCGGCGTACAGCTTCCGGGTCATGTGGCCAGCATGACAAAGCCGCTACTGGCAAACCAGAGCAGCACACGGAAACCCCGTTTACCTTCCCGCTGCAGCGGTACCTATTCATCTACTTGCACTTTGACATGCTTTCGAACTGCTAGGTTGGCAGGAGCAGGGAGCTCACCCCGTTGCGGGATTCGAACCACCGACCTTCTGATTGGCAAGATCAGAACCCACAGCGCCACCCGCATCCCAGTCTCCTTTTAGCTTACCCTTATTTTTCATTATGAAAATGTTAATAGGCCTTTTTTAAAAAGTGATATAGCGGTTGGAGTGTTGGCCTGGGAACTTCCAATCCTCCCACACTGGGTGTGACCTTGGCTCACAGTCACTGCCTCTCTCAGCCTGACCTAACCTACCTTACAGGGTTGCTGTGAAAAGGGAGGAGGCAAAGGTGGGCTATCAATACAATGAATGAAGATCAACAGGGGACATACTTTCACAGTACTGAGATCCATCGGGTGCTTGATGATGTCGTGGTAGTCATGCAGTTCCAGAGCCTCAGCGTCCACTGGCTTGTAGAAGGGCCAAGCGTATGCTGCGTGCTTCTTGGAGAGCATCTCCTTGAGGATGCTGTCACAGTACTTGAGGTGTTCGGAGAGCTTCCCCTTCTTCCCCGCGTGCTGGGGCACCTCCCCATCCTCCAGGTCCTTCTTGGGCGGCTTGATGGGCCGGCCCCCGCTCTCCCGGCGGGCCACCACCTTGGCCTGCTTGGAGTCCAACAGCGGAGTGGGCGACTCACTCCGACTGGCTGTGATGGCTGATGTGGTCGGGGTGGTTGTGTCCGCTTTCCGCTTCACTCCCTTTTTCTGAAATTCAAAGGAACACACACACACACACACAAAATTATTTTTTATTAATTTTCTTCTAAAAAGAGAGGCTACAAATAATAAATGATGAATGCATGGGCCCTTTATTCAGAACTATGAGGACTAGAATCTTGCTTTGGATGGGCCATAGATCACTGGTAGTGTATGTAGGAGGGTCCTGGGTTCAATCCCCAATTGCATCTCTCTTTTCTTTTTCAATTATCATTTTCAATTTCACATAGTTTGCACAATGACATTTTACCAAAATACAAACCATACATTTATCATCAATTTTCCTTTTCGCCACCTTCCATGCTTCGTTTTACTAACCCATTGCCGCTCCAAATTCGAATTATTCCGTATTCTCTCTTTTTCAAAAGAAATAAAAAAAATTAAAACTTGTCCAGTAGCACCTTAGAGACCAACTAAGTTTGTTCTGGGTATAAGCTTTTGTGTGCATGCACACTTCTTCAGCTTATACCCAGAGCAAACTTAGTTGGTCTCTAAGGTGCTACTGGACAATTATTTAATTTATTTATTTCGCCTGTGTCAGACCAACATGGCTACCTACCTGAATCTCTCTTTTTTAGTTTTATTTCAATATACTTCATACTGCTTAATTTATTCTTACCCTGCTAACATTTTAGTTTACAGTAATTTTTCAAGCATGCTGCAAATCTTTTTCAGTCTTTCTTAAAAATTCTTTCATCCTGGTGTCTTAGTCTACTAGTCAAATTAGCCATTTCTACATATTCTATCAATATTATCTGCCATTCCTTTGTTGGTATTGTGCCCTCCTTCCATTTCTGAGCATATACCATTCAGGCTACTGTAGTTACATATGAGATTTTTCAGATCTCTAGGTATATCTGCATCAATTATTCCTAAAAGAAAACTTCCGGTCTTTTTTACAAATTTCCTTGTAAACATTTTTATTTTCAGTTCATTATGTATCATCTCCCAGAAGCTCTTAGCCATTTTACATGTCCACCACATACTGTATGATAAAAGGTACTTCCTACTCTATGATTCCTGTGGGTTGGATTTATTTTCTTTTGCTTACCTTGACAATAGGTGACATAGCAGTTACCACAGGCATGATGGGAGTGGCAGCAGGAGGGGGAGGCAGTGGGGGCGCAGCAGCAGGGGCCACAGCAATGGGGGAGATGTTCGCGGTGATGGTTGGCACGGGCGTGGCAGCGATGACTGGCGTCTGCGACACGGAGGGAGGGACATTCTGGAAGGGGGCTGATGGAGAGACGGAAGATAAGGCTGCTGGGTGCTGAGCTCCTGGTTGTTGTCGTTTTTTAAAAAAAAGAAAAACAGAGAGAAAAGGGTCAAAGTAGCAAACCCCTCCCTGGTTCTTTTGGGGATGAAAGCCAGCTCAATCAAAAACATTCTACCCCAGCTGGTCATGATGATAATTACTGTTTAAGAAACGGTGCCCAAGTTTGCTGCTTTTTTTCTTCTTTCCCCTCTTCCCTCCCTGTCCCTTCTTCCTTGTGTGCCGTTTCTTTCATGACTGCAAGGTCTGCAACGTCTTGTTCCATTAGCTTTGCCAAAAAGCAAGCTCCAACAGGCGTTTCCTACCCCTGAATAGGGCCGGGCGATATATCAATATATTGTTTTATATCGCTATTAAGAGCAAATTGTGATAACCATTTTTTTTAAAAAAAATTACCTTGCAATATACTGTATTGTGAGTCGTGTGTTTGCTTGTGTGCAATAGTCAAAAAGCATGATATTGCAAAAATCGGGAAACCAATGCTGCTTCCTGTCCTGTTGCAGCCATTGCTATTGCTAACTCTGCCTCAGCTGCTCTTCCATGCTTCCTGTCGCAGCAGCAGAAGCAGACTGACACAAAAATTGCTCACTTAGAAACTTTGTGTTCACTGCAAGGGTAAACTCTGCCTTAGCTCTCTGCCATCTCCCCTGCCTGCCTCCTCAGCGGCAGGCAAAAATCATTCTTGGAGATATCGTGTGTTTGCACACATGCATGCAGCCTAACTCTGACCGCTCCTAACTCTAACTCCGCCTGAGCGCTCTGTCTCCTGAGCAGGCGGAGCTCAACAACCTGAGAGCGGGAACTTCCCTCCCTCAGAGAGGCCAGGCTCTTGCTGAATCTGGAGCGCCCTTTCTCCTCCTGGTCTCACGTAAAAATATAAACTGGGGGAGTAGTAAAAAGAAAAACACACTGCTCTAGCATAAGAGCCACTTCCTTCTTTCCCCTGTTGTGCTTGTGCGATTGTCTGTGTGTATGTCTCCCTCCCTCCCCACTCCCATGTTTGTGTGTGCGTTTTGTTTCTGTGAAGAAGCAGAACGCCTTGTGTTGTTGTAGTTGTTGTTTTAATTAACCCAGCCTCTCTCTGCTGGCAGGCGGCAGGTCGTCTTAACTTTACTCTAAAGTAGCTCTTCCCCTCCCCTCCCGCCCGCTTTCCCCTGTCCCAAGCAAGCTGCAGAGAAACACGCTTCAGATTAAAAGAAAGAAAAACACACTGCTGTGGCATTACAGCCGTTTCCTTCTTCCCCCTGCTGTGCTTATTGGTTGTGGGTGTGCGGTTGCCTCTCTCTCTCTCTCTCTCTCTCTCTCTCTCGTGTGTGTGTGTGTATGTGTGTGTCCCTCCCTCCCCACCTCCTGTGTTTGTGTGCGTTTTGTTTTTCTGAATACACAGAGCAGTTTTTTATATATATAAAAATTAACTTAGCCTCTCTCTGCTAGCAGGCAGCAGCTCCTCTTCTTAACGTTAAAGTAGCTCTCCCGCCCACCCGCCCCCTCCACCACCTCCCCTGTCCCAAAGAAACTGCAGAGGAACATGCTCCGTAGTTTCTTCAGATTAAGAGAAAGGAAAACACGCTGCTCTGGTCACTTCCCTCTTTTCCCCATCTGCATGTGCTCTCTCTCTCTCTCTCTCTCTCTCTCTGTGTGTGTGTGTGTGTGTGTGTGTGTACGCATGCATGCACGCAAAATTGTCTCTGTGTCTCCCTCATTATGCTCCTCATTTTCTCCTCCCAGCCCTCCTCCCTACCCTAGAACTCTTCTCAATTCTCCCCTTGCCCCTTTACTTTCTCACACATTTGTTGTTAATATATTAACATTAATATATTCTCCAGAAATCTGTAACGTTACTGTTGAAGCATGCTATCAATGAGTAAATTTTCATATAATTAAATGCATCAAATTTTCCTTGCACATATATATATAGAGAGGGGGGGGGGAGTTTAATCTTTTTTTTATTCTCTAAAATTCTATCCATTCTTTCTGGTTTGGCCTGGATTATAAAAGAAATGCAGATTCCCCTGGCACTAAAAATATAAATTTTGTTTGTTAAAATTTATCTATTTTGGCATGGTCTAGAAAATAAAATAAAATCTAATAACTGGTGTTGTGGGATGCACACATTCAACGAAGACTCAATGGTGAAATATATTTGAATATCTAAAAGTGTGACAGTGATTGTGAATTGGCTTTTTTTCTTGTTTCGTAATGTAATTTATTTTTAGGAAACATTCTCTCACCTTACCTTTGATATCAATGCTACTGAATTACTTCTACACCTTTAATATTAGAGAAAATGTGCTAATTTAAACATTATCAGTACAGTAAAGGTAAAGGAACCCCATACCATTTGGTCCAGTTGCGGACAACTCTGGGGTTGCGGCGCTCATCTCGCTTTATTGGCCGAGGAGCCGGCGTACAACTTCCAGGTCATGTGGCCAGCATGACAAAGCCGCTTCTGGCGAACCAGAGCAGCGCACGGAAACGCCGTTTATCTTCCCGCCGGAGCGGTACCTATTTATCTACTTGCACTTTGACGTGCTTTCGAACTGCTAGGTTGGCAGGAGCCAGGACCGAACAATGGGAGCTCACCCCGTCGTGGGGATTCGAACCGCCGAGCTTCTGATCAGCAAGCCCAAGAGGCTCAGTGGTTTAACCCACAGCACCACCCGTGTCCCATATATCAGTACAGTAGTACTATAATATAACAGTTTTAACAATATGTGAAAGGTAAATAAAAATCTATCAATTTTAGAGTTAGACCCATAAGTAGCAGTAGTTGCCAGGGCATTACCACATTCACCTCTACATAGTTCCAGCCTTATTTCAAGCATCGTGATATCCTATATAATAAAGTTGCTGTGTCCCTGCGTCCAACTTTCCGTGTGTCACGGAAGTGCGGTACTGCGCATGTCACTGACGGACGCAGGGATTGGAGCGTAGGCGATGGCGGTTACGCCTCTTCCTCCCCACCCCCGCAGCTCCAAGCCCCCGCCCCCGCCTTTACTGGAGGCTCCCGCCGCCGCCTTTACTGCTTCCAAAGTGCGGGGGAAGCGGCGCAAAGCGCCGCTCCCGCCACCGGCCGCCACCGCGCCTCGGATCCCGGTCGCCGCCGCTAGCGCCCGTTATTAACGGGCTAAATTCAACTAGTACTGAAATATTGTAACGTTTAGCTGGTGATATGTTGTCATATTGAAAACCAGGTATCACACAGCCCTACCCCTGATCTATTTCTGAATAATGAAAACAGCTATTATTTAAGAATATTATTTAAGTTTACTGTTCCTCTTCCCATCCATCTCCCTTTCCCCTCATGTGTTGTTTTTGTGGTGTGTGTTTTTTTTTTAAACTAAGCCTAGGGGAGGGACTTGTCTTGTTTTAAGCCACTACTGTGAGCCTTTTTGAGTGAAGAGAGCCATAGAAAAGCTCTAAATAATTAAAATCCTCTACCTGAAACTCACCTCCTTCTCTGTAACATGGAAAGTGTTCCAGGAAAAAAATTGCTAGCCCTTAATGTTTCTGAGAACAAGATCCTCACGGTTCTGAATACAGGGCTTCATTAGATAGGACCACTGAGTCAGACCACTTCTGCAGTCCTACAAGCTGCTGTCAGAGATTGAACTTGGGACCTTCTGAATGCAAAGCAGACACTCTGCCACTGAGCTACACACCTTTCTCCATTTGCTTCATATATAATCCACTTGCCTTTCAGGGGATTGGACTAGATGACCATCTGGGTTATTTCTAACTCTACAGTCCACCTGCCAGGGATTCTTAAGTTGTGATTCTTGCATTGCAAGGGACTGGACTAGATGACGCTAGAGGATGCATCCAACTCTACAATTCAATGGTTCTATGACAGATGCCATCCCAACCTGTGCTGTGCCCACTGCCAGCCATCTTCCGCGCTTTGCCTTTCGGAACCGGAGGCAAGAGCTCAACCTCTTCCTGTGGCATCTGAGCGACTTTTTGAAGGAAGATCTTCTCCAAGGCTTGGGCCATGAGAACGATGTCATCGGTGGGCTGGAGATGGGGTGGGAGAAAGCAGGAAGTCATGGGGAGGACACACAGGAAGGCTCGACGCCTCACTTCTATTTATTTGTTTGCTTCATAACATTCCTACACCACTTGAGTGTGGTGGGGAAAGACCTCAAAATGGTTTGCAAAGAAAGAAAAAGACAATTAAGATCATCACTTAGAAAAATCAACAGCAAGGATTTAAAACTTTCAAAAAAATAAAAAAGATCAAAATTTGCACCAATCTTCTAAAACATCTGGGTAAACTTATCTAAACAAAATTGCTCTTAGCAGGTGCTGAAACAAGTACAGTGAAGGTGTCCGTCCAATATCAATAGGCAAGAAGTTCCAAAGTATAGGTGCTGCCACACTAAAATATTGAGTTCTTACAAACATGGAACAAGTATTATGTGGCACCTGTAACAGCGCTAAGGCTGCTGATCAAAGGTGCCTGCCTGGTGTCAGTAGGAACCCACTCATGCAGCAATGCATTAATCACACTCTGGACCCAACCCAGTCAGTCCCACTATGCTAGATCTAATCCAAAGCTGAGCGATTTTATCCTCAAAAGTGTGTAGCCAGTTGATCACAGCAGGTCTTCAAGGGCTCCAGAGGTCAGTGGGAGTCAGTAACCCTCAGACCCTCCAAAATAACTCCACCAGCTGGTTACTAGAGGACACAATGTGAGCTGCAAAATGAGCCATTTTTGCAGGCCCACACTGTAGGCACAGTTAGGCGTTTTTAACAGTGTTTGGTCATCTTCAGAGTACTACAGTTCTTCAGAGTACTACAGAGCACTACAGTTCTCGTCCAGTTTGTTTCATAGTCCGGACTTCCTCAGAATACTAAAAGGACACAGCACCCAACAACATAAATCTCAGCACCTGGGGTCCAGATCCTTTACCTTATTGTAGATGTAGCAATTTGTAAACATGGTGTTGAAATCCTGCATGCATTCGCTGGCACTCCAGTAATAGTTGTGCTCTAGCCGTTTCTTGATAGTCCCCATATCCATCGGGTTTTTAATTATTCTGTGGTAATCCTGTTGGGAGGAGGGAAATCTCGTTGTTTATTAATTATTTGGGGCGGGGGAGGGACCGTTTCAGCTAGAGGGACCTAAAGGGAACCTTTCAGGGAGTCACACACCAGTGGCAGAAAGCCAGCCAGGGTGAAGGCTTGTGGCCTCTGAAAGACAGATCACACAGGAATGCAGCCCACATGCTGAAGGAAGTTTAGGTAATCATATGCAGCATTTGGCGAGAGTTAGAAGAAACAAACCATGGTTAAGTGTAACGTGGGGGATGGAAAATCCATGGCCCTCCAGATGTTGTTCATTACAGAATTATTATTTTTAATTCTCTTTGTAAACTGTTTTGAGGCATTTTCTTTCTTTTTTTACAATCCAGTAGGATATAAATTTTATGAAATAAAATTACATTACATTATGAAATTACAGGAATTGGAGGTGTAGTTTTATTTAAGTAAATACATCTCCATCTCCTGTAATCCACAGCAGGTGTGGCCAATGACCAGGGATGATGGCATATTTTATTTATAAGCATATTTATATATCCCAATTTTAAAACAATAACAAAAATCAGAACAAAATAAAAAATTCCTTCCAGTAGCACCTTAGAGACCAACTACTGGAAGGAATTTTTTATTTTGTTTTGACTATGGCAGACCAACACGGCTACCTACCTGTAACAAAAATCAGAGCAGTTTACAACCAATATACATAAAGCCATATAAAAAGTTAAGATAAAAAAAAATCAGCTAACTATTGTGGAAAAGATGTATTGATTTCCTGTGTAAGACTGAGGGAACAGAAAAGTTTTCAGGAGGCATTTAAAGCTCGATTCCACAGGACTGGGCCGATGACCCTAAAGACTTAGTTTCTTCTTGCTGTCAAATGAGCCTCACCAACTCAGGAAGTGATGCTCTTGCAGAGGATCTCAGCGATGAACTTGGGATACAAGGGTTCAGGCACTCCCTGAGGTACCCTGGACCTCAGTTGCTCAGGGCTTTGTAAGTTAATATAAGGACCTTGAACCAGGCTTGGTAGTAGATGGGCAGCCAGAGCAGGACGTCCCATGTTCTCAACCAGACTCTGTCCTCAATAATCTGGATGCTGCATTCTTCACCAGGTGGAGCTTCCAAACCAGGCCCAAGGCTGCTCCACACAGAGCACATTACAGCGATCCAGGCTCAAGATTATGCATGGACTACAGTGGCCAGGGTATCCCTGTCCAAATGTCCAGGAATGGCTGTGATTAGCAAACCAGATGAAGCTGGTAGAAGGCACTCCTAGCCACAGAGGACACCTGGGCCTCTAGTGAAAACGATGTATCCAGAAGTACCCCCAAACTACACACTTGCTGCTTCAGAGATAGGTAAGTTACCTGTTCTGGGTGGGATTGCCCTATCTCCAAACATGGGACCCACCCACCTTAAGAGTCTCTGCCTCTCAGGAATCTAACACAGTTTACTAGCCCTCATCCACAGGTCCAAAGCTTTCACGTCCTCTCCTGATTCAGATGTCAGGGAGAAGTAAAGCTGCATGTGTCATCAGCATACTGGTGACACCTTCCTCCGAAACTCCTTTATCTAAGGATCTGTCCCATGGAAGACGGAGCAAGCTTCTTTTCTGCTGCTCTGGGAGGGGAGGACCTGAACCAAAGGATTCAAAAGACAAGAAAGGAGATTCTGACTAAACAGTATGATGAACTTTCTGACGGTAAGAACTGCTTGGCAATGGAACTTGGAAGATGGTGGACTCTCGCTTGTTGGAGGTTTTTAAACAGAGGTCGTAAGACCATCTGTTGGGAATTCTATAGCTGTGATTTCTGCATTTCAGTGGGTTCTATGATTCCTAATGACCACAGATGATGCCTTGTCGGAGCCTTTAAATAAGTGGGGGAACACCTCGAAAAAAAGAAACATTACTCACTGGTAAATTCAATTTAATTGCATCAACAGGTTGGTAGAAAGGCCAGGCGAACTGGTGTTTCCACAGAGTCTTCACCACCACATTCTGCATGTACTGAAGTTGGTTGGTCTTCCGCCCAGGCTTGGCCGAGTTGGTGACCTCTGGGGGAGGTGGGTTCGCAGGCCCTTGGGGAGCCTGGATGGCTGAGGTGGCAGCAGACATCTTTCTCCTGCCTCCTCCTCGACTTGCTGGCGTTCAAGGCAGCCGCAGCAGGTCCTCGGGAAGGAATCGTTGTCTTTCTACGATCCCTGGATGGGATGGGCATCCCATTCCCAGGGACCAGCCATGCAGCCTGGAGAGCAGGGAGAGGACAGCAAAACATCAGTCGATGATTTCTAGAAAAGGGCGGAGGGAAGACACATCGTGGAGGGCTTGATCTTTTGATTACAAGGAGCCAAATCTCATTAGGCCCTCCAGTTCTATGACATGGAAGGAGAAGGAGGAAGAGGAGAAGGAGAATGGTTCCCCACCACGAGTCCTTTCTTGCATACAAGGGAGAAGCTTGCGGGGCAATCACAAATAGCAGCTGACTACTATGCCTGCAAAGCCAGGGCCAGCGCAAGGCTGCACCCTAAGCCACACCACCCCAAGTCCTTTGTATATACATGAGCACAACTGGCAGGGCAATCACATTTATGGGGCAATCCTTAGAACTGGCCTTGCTCATAGCAACTGATGGCACAAGAGCCTATTTCTGGAGAAGGACTGGGAGGAAATTTGCTTTGCTCAGAGACTGGAATTACATCTTGACTCCATACAATGATGATGCAGTGGCAGGAACAAGAGTGGGGAATGAGCTCCTCTGTGACTTCTGCAGAATCAGACATCAACCCAGCATTCAAAAGGTGCATTTTACACCTGGCTTTCGGCCACTTGTGACCAAGTGAAGATGCCCGAGTGCCAGGATGGCACCTGGTGCCTCTACCATCGGGAGGTACATGCCTGAGGATTGTTGGATCTTGACTGTTTTCACACACTAGCAAAACATCCTGTAAAATTCTATCCATTATATTTTATCTGCACAATTACAATGAATTTCAGGAGCCAAAACGTCCTATTGAAGAATTGGACTTTCGATCCGTCTGGCCCAAAAATGGCAACTAGGCATTCCGTTTTGGTGACTATTACATTGGTTTAAGGAGCTATATTGGTGCCTAGCTTATATATCTGAGTTTCTAAAACTGCATCAACCTTCTGTATTTACTACACTACAAAGAGGTTTTAAAAAATGTGTTCTAACCACCCAAGTGTAGAGAGAGAATCCAACCTACTACGTTTTTCTTACCATCCTGAAACACACACTGAGCACAGTCAGCACAAATTCACAACACTGAAAGAAAGAAGGAAAACTAGGTGGATATATATATATTGGGCATGCTATTAACATAAGCAATAAATGAGACTCGGAACATGCCAACATAACTGCTAGACTACTAACAGCTAAAAGTAAGAACATGCCAACAATTTTTTATTGTTTATTTCATACAATTTTATATACTGCTTACTTGTTTAAAAAAACTCAAAGCACTTTGCAAAAATACTAAAACAATAAAAAATTTTAAAGCATGCAATAACAACAACAATAATAAAACCAGCAATAACCTAAAAATGCACCAGCCTTCTAGATACCTGTGTAGACTTGTCTATACAAAACTGTTTTGAGCGGGCACCAAAAAGTGTACAGTGAAGGCACCTGTCATTAGGCAAGGAGTTCCAAAGTGTAGGTGCCATCACACTAGAAGATCAATTTCTTAATGACATGGAATGGGTATTACATGGCATCTTTAACAGTGCCAGTTCCAGAGATCAAAGCAATTGAGAGAACTTATGTGGAATAAGGCAATGGGGAGAGAGAGATGTGCTCAATCATATCAACCAATTACTTATTTGAAAACCAACTATAAAATGTTGAATCTGTACTGGTGAGCAGCCCAAGTAAGATCACATCTAAATCATAAGTGTAGAGCAAATTGGATTTACTTGGGTGGTGCCCAAGTAAATTCTACTCAGGGTAGACCCACTGAAGTTAATGGAAACAAGTTACTCGTGGCCATCAATTTTTGTGTGTCTACTCCAAGTATGACTAACATTATTGTAATTAAAAGTATTTATCATAAGCTACCCTTCACCCAAGCAGCTCACATAAACAAAGTACCAGCGAATACCAGCAGCAGGGCTCAAATCCCCACTTGGCCAAGAAGCTCTTGAGCTCACATCCCACAGAGCCATCTGGTTGGTCTTGTGCTCTTGCATCTGCAAAGGACTTGGGAAGGCTGGCCCCGGCTTTGCAACCTTGGTAGCTGCTATTTGTGATTGCTCCCCCAACATCTTTAGTTGGGTTTTCTTTGCTGCTGTTTTTAAAACTACTGTAGCTCTTTATGGTGTGTTTGCAAATTGCCTTGAAATGCATGTAAAAGGGGATTCATAAATTGTATTATTGTTGTTGTTGTTATTATTATTATTATTAAGCTTTTGGTCCAATCCAGCAGCCAGGCTCTTATTACGTTCTAAGAACCTAAGCAGAGTCTGCTAGATCTAGCCAAAAGGGACCCATCTCCTCCAGCATCCTGTCCTCACAGTGACCAACCAGGTGCCCTAAACCCTCAATCAGGACCAGAGTACAAGAGCACTCTCCCATTCTGCAGTTTCCAGAAACAAGTATTCAGAAGCATTACTGCCTCCAATCATGGAGTCAGAGCCTGGCCATCATGGCTAGTAATGGTACCCCTTGATATCCTCTGTGCATTTGTTCTCTTTGAAAGGAGGAAGGCAGGAAGGTGTCAGTGGAAGCTGAGGCCACCTGTCCACCAAGAGCCTGGCACAGTGCATATTTACTTGCAAGTACATGCCTCTAAATTAAATGGAACTTAATTCTATGTGAGCATAGAACTGTAGCCTTATTTGGGTGCAAGTCTTGGGGAACCATCAATCAGTGAAATAAGCTTCCCAGTAAACACTAAGAACTTATGCTAGCAGAGTCCATAACCATCTTTCGATGAACACAACATCCTTGGAAGTGCACAATGCCTTGGATTCAGAGTAGAACTCAGATCCCATTGAAATAGACAAGGCTGAAGTGGTCAAAAGCAAGCTAGCAATGACTTATTTAAACACTTGATGGCAGCTTAAACTCAGCTAACAGCCCAGGAATTGTGAGCAATTCTGGTCACCTTACTGCAAAAGGCATATGAGACTTGATGGTGATTGGCCTGATTCAATAAGGCTCTTCTTATGTTCAATCAGTGCCTAGTGCCCTCCCTGGCAATCCCCATCAGTCCCCAACTGGAACAGTCTTGCTTCCATCAGCCCCAGCATTAAAGAGCTGTACAGGCTGGGGCTGATGGCAATTGTGGTCCCAAACATCTGGAAGGTGACAGCTTGGGAAAGGCTAATTTAGACCCAACACAAAGTTTCAACCTGCTTAAGAACATAAGAAGAGCCTGCTGGATCAAAACAATGGCCCATCTTAGTCCAGCATCCTGTCCTCACAGTAGTCAACCAGATGCTCATTATGGGAAATCCACAAATGGGATTTGAGCACAAGAGTTCTCTCCCCTCCTGTGGTACCCAGGAACTGGTACTTCTTTTAGGAATGACTCCTTCTGGCAGTTTGTTTCCCAGTGCCTGGTTGCAATGGTAGAAACTCAGATGTATAAGTTAGGGGCCAAATGTCTCCTTAAACCAAAGTTTCAGTTGCCAAGACAGAATGTCTAGTTGCCATTTTTGGGAAAGATGACTCTAAAGTCATACTTTTCAAATGGTGCACTAACATGTTTGATTATCAGTTAAACATCTGGCAACATCAGATGACAACCCTGAGCTAGGCTGAGAACTTAAAGAAAAGTCACATTATCCAGGGATACTTCACATATATACTGGCCCATTCCTAGCTCTTTTTCTTAATGATGACACAGTCCATTCATAACACATATGAATATTTTTCACAACTGTGAGCAGGGCAGTGGAGTGGGGTAAGTGAAGACAAGCTTCAACAATTAGCTATAATTGTTCACTGCTCCTGCTCAGGCGGCACAGAAAAAGCATTTTGGTTCCTGAAATTTATTCTGATTGTGCAGATAAAATATAACGGATAGAATTCCACAGGATGTGGTATTAATGTGTGAAAACAGTCAAGATCCAATGATCCTCAGACATGTACCTCCAGATGGTGGAGATGTCAAGCACCTTCCTGGCACCCAGGCAATCTCACTTGGTCGCACGTGGGAAATAGTTAGGTGCAAAATGTGCATGGCGCCTGCCTGATTTTGAATACTGCCTGGTTGGGATATACAAAAGAGGACCCCCACTGATATATATATATATATATATACGGATACTACTCCTGAACACGCCCAATCTCATCTGATCTCTGAAGCTAAGCAGGATCAGGACTGGTTAGAACTTGGATGGAAGATTGCCTAGGAATACCAGGTGTGATAAGCTTGGCTTGGAAGGGATAGCTCAGTCAGTAGAGCATGAGATTATTAATCTCAAGGTTCTGGTTTCAAGCTCCACATTGCAGGCGGTTGGACTAGATGGCCTTTATGATCCCTTCCAATTCTACAATTCTATTATTCTAAGGATAATGAACTGTTCCTAGTATTATTGACCACTGTCTCCATACCCCCTCATCATAACCACCATCTCCCTCTCTCACACACCCCAAGTTCTGACAAAGGGTTGTTGAATTTGTCATTAATAGATTTCTGCAGGGGATTCTCACCCTCAATAAGCCTGCAATCCTAAACACACTTGCTTAGATGCAAAGGTAAGAACATATGAAGAGCCTACTGGATCAGGCCAAAGGAGCTAATCTAGTTGAGCACCCTGTTTCCACTGTGGCCAACCAGATTCCCAAAATGGGATGGTCAGACTCATGAGCAGGACATAAATACAATGGCACTTTCCCATTGCTGTTCCCCATCATCTTGCATACAGAGACAGCTGAACCTGCATGCCCAAGACAGTCTATCACAACAAGCCTACTTGAAAAGAGCCTGGATGCTGGATCAGGCCAAAGGGGGCTCATCAAAGTCCAGCATCCTCTTTTCAGAGTGGCCAACCAGATCTGGAAGCACATAAGCAGGACCCCTGGGATGTGACTCCCAGCAAGTGACATCCAGAGGCATCCTGCCTCCAGGAATAAGGAAGAACATAAGAACTTGCTGGGTCATGCCTAGTCCAGCATTCTGTTCTCACAGAGGCCAACCAGATGCCCCAATGCAAAGCCTGCAAGCAGGACCCAAGCACAAGAGCACTTTCCCCTCCTATGGTTTCCAGCAATGTGTCACACAATTAAAAAGCACAACCATTCAGTTTAAGGCAACAGAGACTCTGGGCAGAGATGACACCCCAGTGAGATCAATGTAACAGGCAACACAATCTTATTGGCCTTGAATTGGAACTAGATGTCACAACCAGGCTTCTACAACAATGTTACAAGTGCATCCAAGGAAGAGGACTCAACATTTGCCATACCTAAACTCTGGAACAATATGTGTTTAAAACAAACAAAAACAAAAACAAAACAAAACAACTGCTCTAGGGCATCAAGCTTCAACTGGCAGGTCATGGGCAACTTCCACCTTGCAATTTGATCAATGGTGGCTTGCAACAGCAGGAATACCACCAAAATGATATATGGGAAATAAACTAAGAAATGGGTCCCCCAGTGCAGAATTGTGTTCATGGTGGGTTGTGGGTCTGAAAAAGTTGAATACAGCTGGAGTGGGCAGAGGGAGGGAAATATGAAAGCTGCTTTATACACAGAGTCAGCTCATTGGTCCATCTAGCTCAATAGTGCCCACAGTGACTGGCAGCAGTTCTCCAGGGTTACAGACAGCGAGACTCTCCCAGCTCTTCCTGGAGAAGCTGTGGGGGGACTGTACCTGGAACCTTCTATGTGCAAGACCATGGCCCTTTTCCTAAAAATGTCTAGTCCTTGTGGTTCTGAATAAAGGGCAGAATTAAACAGGAATACCTTAGTATGGTCCCATTTTGCTTAGTATTTTCTACACTAACTGGCATAGGCTCTCCAGGTAAGGATAGGAGTATTTCCCAGCCTGACCTGGGACTTCCAACTCTGTAATTCTATTATTCTGTGCATGCAAAGCAGATGCATCCTTCCCCCCAAAATAAAATAAGGTTCCAGACCTCCTGGTTCTAATAAAGGGATAGTCTAGCTCAGTACTGCCTACACTGACTGGCAGTGACTCCAGAGTTTCAGACAGGGAGGCTCTCCCAGCTCTACCTGGAGATGCCATAAGAGAATTTTTGCATGCAAAGCAGGTGATCTACGCTCTGAGCCACAGGATCCAAAGTAAATTGGATCTACTGTTAGATATCCAGGCAATCTTCAGTAGACCGAGGAGCGTTTCCAACTCCTAGTTATTTTACAATAGCAAGGAAACAAGGACCCCCCCCCCAAAAAAAATAGGCTACTGAAAAGAAATGAAGAGCCAGGAGTGGATTTTTTTTTTATGCGAAAGGATTGCAAAATCAGTTCAGTTCTGGTACAGAAAACAAATCCTTGGGATCTGAATATGTTCTGAGGCGCCCTGCTCCTCAGTTTGAAATTCTCATTTTGGAAGCGATTATAAACAACAACCAAGTAATTGCAACAAGTCTTAAGTCTCCTTGATGCTGCCCCAGAACATGGGCAGAGTGCTTGAGGCAGCATCCCTGGTCCATGTCTCTCTTTTTTTTAAGGAGTTGGCCTGCAATCCTAAACACAATTCCACACTAAAGGTAAGAGAACAGACTTCCATAATATAGACATAGTTAGGATTGGGGGTCCCAATAAAATCAGCTGATTACCTTCCAGGTAAACAGGTCTAAATCAGCAGCTACATCAGATACATCAGATAGACACACCAGTTAACTCAAGTGACAAAAATCGGATCCTCGGACCTTTTGACTGCGGAATTGAGAGTGAAAAGCACAAGCTGGCGATGGGGAGTAATGGAGCCACATTAAGAGCCAGTCTGGCATAGTGGTTAGAGTGTTGGGTTCGGGCATGTGAAAACCGGGGTTCAAATTCCCCACTCGGCCATAAAGCTCACCGGGTGGGCATGACCTTGGGGCCAACCACTCTCAACCCAACCTATCTCACAGGTTTGCTGCTGTTGTGGGGATAAAATTTGGAGATGGGGTCACGGGTATGGAAGCCACCATGAGCTCCTTGGAGGAGAGATGGGATATACAGTACATGCGGTAAACAAACCAATCAACCAAACAACCAACTGCAATCGCCCCTAAAAGAAATCTCCATATGCAACAGGGTTTTTAAGGAAGAAAAGTCCCACCCACCCCCCGCAATCTTTTCTGAGTTTTCTAAAGTGACGACCACACAGGAAAATAAAAAAACACAACACACCCCGACAGAAAAGCGAGGAAACAGAGCGCGACGCGACAGGAGGCAAACCAAGGCGCTCGCTGAAGCCGCCTGGACGAGGAAGCGGAGCTGCTTCCAGCCGAGCGGAGCCAGGCGCGCAGCAGCGGCAGCAAGGCAAGCGGCGGGCGCACGGGGGCCTGGGCTGGTGGAGAGGCGAGCTTCTCCCCGCCCGCCGTTCCTTTGTGCGAGCGCGGCCGGAGGAAAGCGGGATCGCTCGCCCTTCTCCCCGCTTCGAAAGATGGCGGGCAAGGAGGGAGGGAGTCCGGCGCAGAACGAGGGCGCACGGAGCCCTCCTTGCGTCTGCGGCAGGGCAGCCGCGCGCTCGCCCTTTTGTTACACTGTTGCCAGCAGAGGAAGCGCAAAAAGGAAACGCCGGAGCGGCGCGCTTGGAGAAGGGAAAGGAGCCTTTGTGTGCGCGATTTTGCCTCCGCCCTCCGCGGCCTGCTCTCTTCTTCTTCTTCTTCTCCTTCTCCACCACCACCAAACCAAAGAAGCCCCCCCCCAGAAGCGCGTCTAGCTTGCTTACTCGGGCCGGCCGGGCTTTTTCTTCCTTCTCCTCCTCCTCCTCCAACCACCACCTCCTCTGGCTGCTGCCGGTAGGGCTCGACTGATTTCCCCCTCCTTCCACTACCACCACCTTTTTTTCCTAGTTCTCTCCAAAGCAAGTAAAGAATTGATGTGCTACGAGCTACAGAGAGAGTCTTTTCAGAGCTAGCCAGGCGCACTGCTCATGCGTCCCCGCAGCGGGGGCCGCTGGGTAACGTAGTTTGCTGGCCCAGCTTGGGAAAGGTGCTCCGCCCCGGCCAAGACTACAAATCCCAGCCTGGAGCAGAGTCTCCTTTCTTTCTTTGCGCCCTCCTTTTTTCTCTCCCCCCCCCCCCCCGGTATGGACCAGAAAGCGGAGGAGGATCAAGCTTGCGAAGGTTTCAAATGCGTCTGTATGTGTACACACAAACACAGGAGCAACATGGGTGGGGGGAGGTGCAAAAATGTGTTTCCCCATTATTTCTTTTTTGAGGAGGGGGTGTCCAGGAGGCCGGGCATTTCCAAGAGGAGAAAGTCTGCTGCCCGGGTCTTCCTCCATGCAAATACATCTCTCCCGCCTCATTTTGCTTTTTCAGACTAGGAAAAGGCGCGAGGGGCGTGATACAGCTCTTCTCTTTCAGACTTTCTCGTTTTTGCTTCCGAAAGACTTACCAACCGGTGATAATTTGTAGTAGTAGTGCTGTTATTATTCCTGACTTAATTATCGTCACGGATTTGCATTTGAATCATTTCCAAAGGTATCTGGCACATTCCTGGCCGGCCGGTGATATATTAAATGCAAAACACATAATATTTACTGATTCCTGAAGACTTTAGGCTGGTAGAAAATATTGTTAATAGTACTATTATTATTACTGATATTATTATTACTAATTTGCATTTGAATCATGTCCATTCCTGGCTCAATCATACATATTGTAAATGCAGAACACAGCATATATATTTTTTCTGCTAAAAACTTACAAACTGATTGATATTATTATTGCCAGTTGTTTTTTATTAACAACAACAACAATTTGCATTTGAATGATTTCCAAAGGGTATGTGCATTCCTGATAGGCCAGAAATATTATAAATGCAGAACACTGCGTGCTTGTTTTATTTATTTATTAAGTTGTTTTGCTGGATCTTTCAATCATACAGAAACAAACAAAAACTAAACAGACAATCATATCCACAAGAAAAATAAAGAAAAGTTTGTTAAAATGAAACTGACTAAATAAAATAAATAACAAAGTATTCCCATCAAAGTATATGGAGTTAAGAGTTCTTGGGCTTTATTGTATCAATATATAAAGGAAAAGGTCGTTTTTATTTTCCTCAAAGCAATCAGTTCTGTTTGCACTCTCTTACCTAAATAAGACTAGCCATTTTCATTTCTTTCTCAGACTACTCATTTTATATTATTATTTCTGTATTAGTATTTCTGTAGTGCTATATTATTCTATAGCACCATGTTATAAAATAGCTGTGTGTGTGTGTGTGAATTCCCAGGTGCCAAAGTCCAAGTCTGGGGCAAGTGGTTTTTGGTGAGAGAACCCCAGCAGTGATTGAAAGTCAAAATATGCAGCAAAGTAAAGCATGGAATTATAAACTGTTAGGGCTTTACAATATGCCCTTTCAAGTGAGGTCCAGTATTTCCCCATTCAAAGTTCCTTACAGACATTTGGAAAGAAAGATGGCGGACTAGCCCACCTTCTGTCGACAGCTTGTTGACAGAGATAATTATGTCATGATTAATGATAGCCAAGCCATAAATCTTGGCTATCATATTTGGTCTGGAAAAGCAGAGGGAACAAGGGATCAAGCTCTGATGCTCTGAAAAAGTGGCTTTCCATGCTGGGAGACCAAGAAGCTTCGGGGAACATAATAGTCCTTAATGTCAGCCCTTAGGGTATATGGTCAACAAAGCCTTCCTTTCTCTAATTACTTTTGAGACTGTTATAAATCATGACTGTGGTGATATGTCCGCTGGTTGAAATTTGCATCTGGAGTGTGAGTTGACTTCTGGATTAAGAAGAGATTATCATTAAAAACTGAAAGCAAAACAAAAGGCACATTTCAATCCTTTGCGACTAAGAAAGATTCCAAGAAACAGCTAAGGGGTGTTCCAACTGTTAGAATTCTTTATTTTATTTTGATGAAAGTGCTCAGTTCTGGTACCTCTCAGGTAGGCGCCATTGCCACTCTTTATAGAATGAAGGAGGTGTTCGTGGTGAATTCTGGCACCTCTTTTTCTATAAAAATAGCACTGCATACACCTGTCAGAAAAGTTGCAGAAACTGCAAAACGTAGCTTTGTTACAAAGTGGTAAACATTCTTAAATTATTGGTATAGGTCAGAACACAAGAGTGACTGGTGAGAGCCATGTGGTTGATGTAATTCCTGGTGCTGCGGAAGCGAGCCCGTTTAGCTCAGCACGCGGTGACTCACCAAGCGGGCGGCTTGGTTTGGGGGCGGCTCGTGGGCCGGTTAAACAACCCCCGTGGGAAGCTTGTGGCCCATGGGCCTTAAGTTGCCTACCCCTGAGCTATAGCAATCAGCTGAAACCTCACATGCTGGGTTTCTCAGGTAGACTGGGGGGGCAATAGGATTGATTACCTGTTTGTTCCCAAGATAAAGGAAGTGACATAGCTAAGCCTGGCAGGACAGCTTACTCTGTGGTATTAACCAATTTATGCATTAATTTGATTTAAGTATGTTGGTAGTGCTGTGGTCTAAACCACAGAGCCTAGGGCTTGCCGATCAGGTTGATGGTTCGAATCCCCGCGACGGGGTGAGTGCCCGTTGCTCGGTCCCTGCTCCTGCCAACCTAGCAGTTTGAAAGCATGTCAAAGTGCAAGTAGATAAATAGGTACCGCTCCAGTGGAAAGGTAAACGGCGTTTCCGTGCTCTGCTCTGGTTTGCCATAAGCAGCTTAGTCATTCTGGCCACATGACCAGCTAGATGAGCGCTGCAACCTCAGAGTCATCCGTGACTGGACTTAACGGTCAGGGGTTCCTTTACCTTTACCTATGTTGGTTATATGTTGCCTGGCGTGCTCTGGTCCATGGGGTCACGAAGAGTCGGACACGACTGAATGACTGAACAACAAATGTTGGTTATATGAGGCTGGTTATCCAACAACAATGAGACAATGTATAATGTAATAAAAATTACACCATTAATTAAAATAAAATAAAATACCGACAACCATGAAACTAAATGCCTCCTTACAGGAATGAAGCCCTGATTCAGCAGCTCCCGGCAACACCTGCAGCTGAATTGGATCACCTAGCTGGAATGGTGAAGTCAAAGCTGGGCTGAGCTAGCCAGGGTGGGGTTAGTGCCGGCTTGTTGTGCCAGGGGTATCCAATGCCGCTGAAGACACAATCGGGATTCAAGATAATCCTAACAGATTGGAGAACTGGGCCCAAACTAGAAAAATGAATTTTAACGGACAAATGTCAGGTTCTGCCCTTAGACAGGAAGAATCAGCTGCACAAAACTAAGATAGGGGGACACCTGGCCTGCCAGTACTCTACAATTCTATTTGTTGTTGTTTTTAAATTGTATGAGAAATTCCTCTGACCAGGTAAACGTCTTCCTTATGTTATTCTGTAGATGGATAGCCCTGTCAATTTCAGTTCTTCTCCCTAATTTTTCCAGTTTGCACATTTCCACATCAACTTGCATTAAAAAAAAGTCTTTGCAAAAAGTCAGCTGCATGTTCATGCATACACCTAATGTGCAATTTTTTTGCAAGTAATTTACCTTAATATTTGCATATGTTATTTTTACTAATTTGTGGATTTTGATATATATATGCACCAGGGGCAGATGGGCACATTACATATCCAGAGAATTGCATTGCAAAATGTGGGGACGTGTACATTTTTGAGGGACCGCTATATTTTGGTTCATGACTTGTTTTGGGAAGGATGAATTCATAAACTCATAGAACTGTAGCATTGGATGGGATTCCCAGAGAATCATCTAGTCTAACCCCCTGCAATGCAGGAACCACAGCCATAGAATCTCTGGCAGATGCCCATCCAACCTCTCTTAAAAACCAGTGAAGAGGAGTGCACCACCTTCCAAGGTAGTCCATTACAAGGTCGAACAGCTCTTCCCACCAGAAGAAATCTTACCATCAGAATAGTTCTTCCTAATGTTTACTCAGAATCTCCTTGTGTGCATGCACACAAAAGCTCATACCAATAAAAAACTTAGTTGGTCTCTAAGGTGCTACTGGAAGGATTTCCTTTTTTATCATTTGAATCCATGGGTATAGGTCCTCCCCTCCTGAGGAGCAGAAAACAAGCTTGCTCCATCTTCCAGGGAATATGTTATTGGTCAGGGATGTTGCAGCATACATACAGATCATCCTTTCTGAGTCTTGATGCCAAAGCAGAGAGAGGGATGTTTCCCAGGGGGGCATAAAAAAACTCAAGGTCTAGTGGTGCCTGGAGTAAATAACTGCAGGTGTCTGGAAAATTAATGAGACACTTAATTGCATAAATGTGGGTTCCTGTCGAGAAAAGGACCAGGGAGGCTAATCAGGAGGATCCCAAGAAGTCTGGGACAGTGAATGAAGAGAGATAAACAGCTGTTGCCTGTTGTGTATGTGGTTTTGTTGTCATCTTAATCTGCCATTTGATCATTTTCTGTTTGCACAACCATCACTACTATGTCTCTGTAGCACTGCAATGCTTCAAGCAGTAGTATGTTACTTCAGAACTACCTGACCAGAGTAGACCTAAAGGCCATATAGTCCAGCGTCCCTTTTCCTACAGCAGCCAGGAGGGCCGTGATGAAATATCCACAGTCTGTTGTTTGTCTCTGCAGATATATATATATATATATATATATATATATATATGTGTGTGTGTGTGTGTGTGTGTGTGTGTGTGTGTGTGTATATATAACGTAACTTACAACACATCACTACGTTGCTTGAAAATATTAAATCAAATTCTTCACTCAAAAAAGAATATCTTTCCACATATTACCACGAGATTGAAGGGGATAATAAACATGATCTTCTTGATGCATATAACAAAATAAGGTTGCCATACAATATAGAAAAGATAGGGCTTAGAATTTCCTTTGGTTGCGTGAATCTGATGTTCTGACAGATAGCAAAAGCAACCCTGGACAGCTCAAACGACCATAATGTGAGTTTGTGGGAGAGTAGGTTGTGTGCCTGAGTTCCGCCAACGAATTTGGGATGTGGAACTGCAATGCCACGTGAGTGAGATGAATAAACACCCAGCAATAAAAGATAATGGGAGAGGATTTACCCCAGCAAATTATTTATCAAAATTACAAATACCTAAATACAGACGGTCATTTACCCTCGCTAGATTCAACATGCTGCCATCTGCCTTATTGCAGGGAAGATTCGAGGGTAAACCATATGCGAAACGAGTCTGCCCTTGCAGCTTGATGGAGGTAGAAACTGTCTCTCATGCCTTGTTACGCTGCCGCTTCTATGGGGAGATACGTTCGGTATTCATTACCCCTACTATGCAAAAATCTCCAAATGAATCCGAACTTCAATGTCTAAAATCCCTGGTAGAGGACAAGGATCCTGAGATCACGTTAAGAGTAGCCAAATTCTGTTCGATTGCCATAAAACATAGGGAACAAGCGGTGTTACCGGTATCATGATTAAGGCCTTAAATGATAATTTTAGGTTACATTTTAGTGACTAAGTTTTAATTTTTATACATTTTTAATTGTTGCTATATCTGTATTGTCCCTATCATGTTTTATTATTTTCTTGATACTGTATGTGGGTTGGTACTGGTCTGTGACCGTAATAATAAATTTGATTTGCCTGGGTTCCTTCTAATTCCTGGATCCAACAAGGATTAAATTGCTGTCAAGTTTCTTGGTACATAATGGCCCTCAAAGTATGGGTCATTAAGGTATCAAAGGAAGTGGCTCTGTGCCAGAGATAGTTAGAAAGACAAAAGCCTGAGCTGAGGTGTGTGAGCCATAAGCTAGAACCAAATAAGCCATGTGGGAGACATAGCCTGATCTCTGACTGGGTATCCCAGTTTGTGGCTATGTGAGAAGCAAGATTGTCTTTAGATGCTAATGCTATGAGCCCCTCCATCGTAGGCTCAGGTTATACATGTGTAAAAAAAACTTATCTCCCTGTGTCTTTAATTGATGTGAGTCATTCTGGAAGACAATAATTGTCTGCAAAGCAGGATAATATTGTGGCATGCACACCACCCCGATCTCTAAGCAGTGTGAGGGGTTCCAGGCGCTTACCCAGGGTATTTAGTTGAAGCTAAATATTATGTGGGCTACAGTCTACTACTACATCACATGCACGTACTATTATCTTGAGGTGCAGGAATGCATTTACAGTATTCATTCATTCACTCACTCATTCATAGCATACAAATGGTTGGGTGTGAAATTTTAACTATAACACTGATGCAAAATAACTAATACTTTATGCAATGTATAAAGGTAAGGAAAGCTTCTTCTGCCTCGCTCAGTTATACAAGCCTCGTCGCTTCTAATTCGGCCCCTGCCCTGAGAAGGACCGACACGTGTCCTTTTTTTTTTTTTTTTTTTGCCTGGTTCCAACCCATTCGCACATTCAGGCTGCGAACAAAGACGTCGTTTGGCATTCGCGTTCTCATCCACGCCGCCTGCCTTTTTTGGTTCCTCTGGGCGCTCCGTAGCAGCGCGCTCAGGTCAGCCTGCTCAGGTCAGGTAATCCCCGCCCCTTTTTAAGGTGGGCTTCGTCCGTTTTTGGAAAAGAAATAGAAGACGATCATTGTCCCTTTGCGGACACTATACCTTTAAGGGTGGGGCCTCCCTCCCTGGACTGCAACTCCCTTCACGCCTTGGTCGCTGCGCGTAAGGGGCGGGTCGATGGGAATTGTAGTCTGATAACGTCATCGCGGCGAAGCCGGCCTGTGGTAGGTGCGTACAGCGCATGCGCTTGGGCCGCCGCCGCCGCCGCTGCTACCGTCGCTTTCCCTCGAGCTGCAGCGAGCGCGGGTGCCGTGAGTGGTGCGTCGCTTTTTTCCAGCCGGGTCCGTTTAGTGCGCCTGCGCGAGGCCCTGGGTATCCCCTCCTCCTCAAGAGAGAGCTGCCGCCGCTTCTGCTGCTACTGCTGCTTCTCCCGCCGAACGCTGAGGTGAAGGCGGCGGCAGCAGCTGGGGCGGCGGAGAAAGCGGCGCCTCGAGCCGCGCCTTAAGGTGAGTTCGACTGCTGAGGAGAAAAGCGGCGGCGGCGCCTCCGCCTCGTTCGCGGAGAGAGGAACCGGATCGCTGAGGAGAGGAGGGGGGAGGGAAGGGGGCCGGGGAAGGGGGGGAGAGTCTGGGCCCGCACCCTCCGCCCATCCCTCGCTTCCTCGCGGGAAAAGCGCACGCGCGGAGGGGAGAGAGCTGCTCCTGCTGAAGCCCAGGAGCGATGCCTTCAGGGTGGGGAGATGCACGCTGGCGCCCCTGCACGCTTCTCCCGCCGTCCTTCCTGCCGCGGCTACTTATGGGCCACCATGGTTAGGCTTCCCGGTGGCCACGATGCTCGGGCTGCTCTTCTAAGTAGTGCCACGGGTCGCGTTGATGTCCCTCGCGAGAATGCTGGGCAGTGGGTGCCACCACAGTCGTGGCGATGCCCCCGGTGAGGCTGCTGCTTAGTGCCTCCAGAAGTAATAACGCTCCCGGTGGTGGCACAGGTATGGCGATGAGGTAATGGGTGCCGGCATGCTTGAAGAGAGGACTGTTAAGTAGAGCCCCCAAAAGTAATAATGGGTTGCATCCCACGAGGATCTGCTCAGAGCAGACCCATTGCCGTGAATGGGCCTAAGTTAATCCTATGCAGAGTGCGCAGTGGCGCCCCTGCCCTTTCCTTGCGGACGAAGGGGATTCAGCAGCGTGGAGGGGTGTTCCCTGGGTTGGGTTTGATGAAGTCGCGCAGGGATAGGTTGTGGAGGGAGAAGAGCTGAGGACTGATAATGAATCCCTGAGGGACCCCAAAAGAGAGAGGGGAATTAGAGAATTCTAACCCCGCACCCAATTGAATATTGGACAGTCAGGAAGAAAAGTTGGACCATGTGGAAACAGAATCATGGAGTCCTACTGGGTCCTTTAATGCTGAGGTCTATGTTGTCCTCTCCTTTTATTCTCACAACAGTACTGTAAGGTAGGTTAGGCTGAGAGGAAATCATAGAATCATAAAATTGGAATCAGAGTTGGAAGGCCTGGCCATCCAACTTCTGTTTAAAAACCTCCAACAAAGGAGAGTCCACCACCTTCCCAGGTAGTCTGTTCCACACCATGAAGCTTACTTTGTTTTTTAAAATATTTTTTTTTGCTTTTTTCTCATAACAAATATCTAATATCCTTACAAAACATTCATTTTCCAATTCCCCCCCTCCCTATTGACTTCCCTCAGCTTCCATTTCTGGTTTGTTACATCAAATGATACATTCTGCTGTTTGTATATAATCTTGTTCTCTGTAAATAAGATTGTAAATGTTTATTTAAATCCTGCCAACGAGTCCATATTTTGTTGTTTCTGCAAATATACTGTAAAAGGTCCCCATTCTTTTTAAAAATCACTATTGTCCTTTTCACACAGTTTGTCCATTAACTTCGCTAACTGCATAATTCTTCAACTTTTCTTGCCATTGTTCTTTTGATGGTACATGAAGCTTACTTTGGACTACATATACATAGGATCACAGTGCTGATGACTTATCTGCCTGGGATTTGTGAGCTGTGATTTCTGCATTGTGGGGAATTGGACTAGATGACCCTTGGTGTCCCTTCCAACTACATTTCTATGATTCTATGTCCATTAATCCCAGTGGTCCTACTCTTGGGTAGAACTACTGTTGAATAAAACCCAGTTTTCATAATGAGACTGCTAAGGAACTACTAGTACTGGTATACGTCATTTTATTGCACTTTGCAGAGCAGTAGCGTTGCTTGGGTTCCTGTTGATTTGAAAAGGGGAATGTGCAGGAAAACTTCCTGCTCGGTTGTGTTTAGGGCTATTGTGTGTGTTATCACAATGATATCCCATCTTTTCTACAGGGAGCTCCAAAGCGGTGTACGTGGTTCTTTCCGTCCACCTCCCTATTCTATCTACACAGCAACCTTGTGACGTGGGTCAGACTGAGAGGCAGTGACTGGTCCCCAAGGTCACAACCAGTGAGCTTCATAGCTGAGTGGAGAATTTGAAACTCTGAAGTTGCCCCAGCCCTCTTGGTAGGTTTGATCATTATTCCTTTACCTCAGTTTTTTCAGCTCATCAAAATGGGGCAGAGATGGAGGCATCTGTAAGGCATTTCGTTTACTCCAGAGCCTATACTTGGGTAATATTAGCAGCAACAGTGCCAAAAGAGGGTGGGACTGAATGTGGCCAGGGTGGGTGCGGAACGGGGAATCCCCACTTATGTGTGTCTTGTAGTGGAACCCCAGTGTAAGTGGTTCCTACAGGGAATCTGCAAGGGAGCCATGGACTCAAAAAGGTTGAGAATCACTGGACATCAGTATAGAGTGAGCATAACTTCTTCTTTTTAAAATATTTTTTTATTAAGTTTCTTTTCTCATAACAAATATCCAATAACATTACTAAACATACATTTTTCAATTTCCCCCCACCCTGTTGACTTTCCTTAACTACCATTTCTGGTTTGTTACATCAAATGATACATTCTGCTGTTTAGTAGCACCTTAGAGACCAACTAAGTTTGTTCTTGGTATGAGCTTTCGTGTGCATCACACTTCTTCAGATACAGGTGTATCTGAAGAAGTGTGCATGCACACGAAAGCTCATACCAAGAACAAACTTAGTTGGTCTCTAAGGTGCTACTGGAAGGAATTTTTTTATGTTGTTTCAACTACGGCATACCAACACGGCTACCTACCTGTAACTGATTCTGCTGTTTGTATACTGTAATATGTTGTCACATTGTTAAACTTCTTATTCTCTGTAAATAAAGTTGTAAATGTTTATTTAAATCCAGCCATTGAATTGTGCTGCTCAGAAACTGAAGATCTCTTGAGTCATGTCAGAATGAGTGAGGGAGGGAGCCTCCCTGGGCAGAGGCAGTCTACCTGAGGGAAGGGGAGCGGTTGGTTGGTTGCTTGGTTTTATTCTCATTCTCATTGTGTATTTTGTGTTTTTATGTTGTGAACCGCCCTGAGATCTGCCAGGTGAAGGGCGGTATAGAAATGTAATAAACAGAAACAAAATGTAGGGTGTGTGTGTGTGTGTGTGTGTGACTAAGACTAGCCAACTAAAATACCAGATGAATAATAATAATAATAATAATACATAAACGATGACATAGTGATTGATGGGGGTTATTATTGGGTTATTTTATTTTTATTTTATATATTCTGATCTTTTTTGCGAACCGCCCTGAGACCTCCAGGTATAGGGCGGTATATAAATTCAAATAATAATAATAATAATAATAATTTCTTCTTGTTTCTGCAAATATATTGTAAAAGGTTCCCATTCTTTTTCAAAGTCACTATTGTCCTTTTCACGCAATTTGTCCGTTAACTTTGCTATTTCTGCATAGCTCATCATCTTTTCTTGCCATTGTGCTTTTGATGGTACTTCTCCAGTCTTCCAGTTTTGAGCTATTAAGATTCTTGCCGCTGTTGTAGCATACATAAATAAGTTCCGTTTTTCTTTCGGCAATTCTTGTCCTAAAATACCTAACAGAAAAGCTTCTGGTTTTTCAACAAATATTATCTTAAACATTTTAAAAAATTCATTACATATCATTTCCCAAGAGTGAGTACCGGTATAACTTTTATATGCACTGAGAAAACAACAAATTTGTGTGACTTGCTTTATTGTGATGTTTGCTTTATTGTGATAATCTTGAACAGAACCCACAATATTTCTGTGGTATGCCTATAGCTGTTTGTATTACAGGCATCCCCCTCAACTTAAGCAGGGATTACGTTCAGGACCCCTGTGTGCATAAGCGAAAATCACATAAGGGGGGGAGCACCCTCTAAAAAGCCTCTAATTGCCTGTTTCCCCCCTGCTCTCCAGTTCTCTCTCCCACACACTCTCCACACAATACTCTCTTCAACTAGAGTTGAAGCTTTGGGGCTGTCTGGAGGCTGGAAGACATGTGAAAAAGCGGCTGCGGTGGCTGCACTACTGTACCCACTGCACTTCTTGTCTCTCTGGGGCTTCTTCCACCCTCACTGAAGTCCTCTTTGAGCTCCAGAGAGGGTCTTGTTTCGAGCCACAAAAACTCTCCAGTTCTGTCCCAACATCTATTTGTTTATTTCCTGGCATTGTGCATATACGCGGTCGAGTTGGTCACGCGTAAGGTGGGGTGTGTGTGTGCCTGTATTAGTGTAGCAGTAATGATCTTAGTAATAATTCTGCTACTAATGTTTGTGATTATTGTTTGTGGTAGTGATAATGCTCCTAGTAAATGTTACTACCACCTATCCATTGAATTATTTAATGTTGGTATTAAAGCAGTGCCAGCAGTAATGCTAATGCTCTTCCTCCTCCTCCATACCATCCATCATTACCTGCACCCGCAGTATCAGTAAGAACTTAAGGAGATGCTTGTTGCCAGGCCCACCTGGTCTATCACCCCTCCTTTCCTAGTGGCTCCTCTTCCTGCCCACCTTCTGCGGGAGAGACTCCCTGTTTGAAACCTTAGAGAGCTGCTGCCAGTTAGTGCAGACAGTAGTGGGCTAGATGAACACAAGGGTTCATTTGACTTTGTTTAGGACAGCTTTCTGTTTTCCTGTGTCTTCTGAACCTCAACTTGTGGTGTGTTTCCTTCAAACAAGCCATGGCATTAACCAAGGTTTGTTCTTGGCTTACCACTTGTGGTTTGTTTGGAGGAAGCAAAAGCAAGAGTCCAGATCTGGGCAGCACAGCAAGGCCAACTCTAACTTGTTTTGTATTTGATAAATGGGAACAAGGTTGATTTTTTTTGAGAATTGAGTGCTGGCACCCTGCTCATTCTTGATAAACCATAGGTTGTTTTAAAACTGTGGCTTAATGTGACATGACGGTCTCTGTGTGTGTAATATAATACATTGCCTGTACTACACCTTGAGGCAAGAGTCCTGCTATATCTGGTGAAAGCACACCTGTAGCAATGCTGCAGTGAGATTGTTCCCGCTGCAGTAACAGCTCAAATTTCCTAGAATATGAGTGCAGTATTTTATCAGACTTCTTTGGAGACTCAGACATAGAAGATGGGGTTTTGCTGCAATAGCAAATTATTTAACACCCTCTTTTCTCCCTAGGTGGTTTGCAGGCTGACCTTCAAACTCCCAAACTCTTAATTTCATTTCATGTCTGAATCTTACTATTAGCATTTGTTGGTATTGTAAACCAAGAAGACTTGATTTCTTAAATCACCCAGACCTTGCATGTTTGAGGGCCTGACTTATACATGACAGTTTGTATTACTTTTTGCAGATTTGCACAGATGTTGAACAGGAGGCAAGCTTTACCAGCTTTCTGTTTTAAAAATTTCAAATGGAAAATATGTTTAATGAGGAAAAACAATGAAGTGTCTTAATTCAGTTAAGAGTTACCGGTATAATATATGCAAAATAAACTGAGTGACTCTGCCATAGCAACTGGGCAGTGCTGAATTAATTAACAGTTGTAGTGGGAAAGGAAACCATTGCCTCTGTACAGATCCAAATGAATAGACTTGAACTTCTTGATGAATCATAGATCACGTCCACACTGTTAAAGCACTATTAAAGCATGTGACTTTCCCCAGAGAAATCATGGGAACTGTCGTTTACCCCTTCACAGAGCTGCAATTCCCAGCACCCTTGACATTACAGTTCCCAGGATTCTTTGGGGGAAGCTATGGGTTTTAAATGTATAGAATAGATTTGAGCTCAGTTGTTTCTCTCTGGACCCTGCCTTTGAGATTGTTTTGCTTAGGTCTGGTCACCTCAAGATCAGTGGCATAGTGTCCTTTCAGATTGAAATGTACTACTGTTTTTTAATACTGCCTTTTTCTGATGTCAGATTTGTGCCAGTGACTCCCTTGTGCAGGGACTAGGTGTAGCATGGAGAAGGGTCCTGGTAGTAGATCACTGCATATGCTGTGTTTGGGTCTGAATAGAGACAATGGTTTCTTCTTTGTCTTTGCTGCCAGTGCCACAGTCTACTGCAGCTACCCCTCTGGAAGTTATTTTTGGGGAAAGCAAGTGCAGAACAGGAGAGTAAGTGTTGAAGGACAAAGCCCTGGGGTAGGACTGGTAACTAGCTTAAAAACCAACCCCTAATTTCTCTCCTGCATCTCCAGTCAGCCCTTAAAGGTAAAGGTAAAGGGACCCCTGACCATTAGGTCCAGTCGCGGACGACTCTGGGGTTGCAGCGCTCATCTCGCTTTACTGGCTCAGGGAGCTGGCATTTGTTCACAGACAGCTTCTGGGTCATGTGGCCAGCATGACAAAGCCGCTTCTGGCGAACCAGAGCAGCGCACGGAAACACTATTTACCTTCCTGCTGGAGCGATACCTATTTATCTACTTGCACTTTGACGTGCTTTCAAACTGCTACCGGTAGGTTGGCAGGAGCAGGAACCGAGCAATGGGAGCTCACCCCATTGCAGGGATTCGAACTGCCGACCTTCTGATCGGCAAGCTCTGTGGTTTAACCCATGTCCCTCCAGTCAGCTCTTACACAAACACTAAAGAATTTATAACATCTTTAGGAGACTGCCATCACAGTCCAAGAGATGGTCGCTACAAAGTATGATAATGGCTTTAAGAAGCTTTAAAATTTGTCATTGGGCATGATTGAACCTCCGTGTTCAAAGATGCTCCACCTTTGAATATCAGGTGCTGGTGAGCAAATGGGAAGGCTGTTGCAGGATGTGGTACGATGTGGTCTGATCCAGCAGGACTCATGTGGGTTGAAGGTGTATTGGTGCAATGGGCTTCTAGTTTTAATTCGGGGTTTGTGTGTGTGATTTGTGCCTTGGCTGCCTTAAGTTTGGAAAACCATTTTTTGTTGATCCTCAGTAAGCTCTGCATCGCAAAAATGTTTCCCCTTCTCCCCGTTTTCTAGTAGGAGACACCTTCCTTTGAATTGGCTTGCACTTCCATCCCGTGAAGTGCCCAGATCCTGGCTTGCTAGTTTTCATAGTCATGGCAACGGAAGAGAAGAAGCCAGATTCAGAATCAACCAAAACACAATCAACACCCTCCTCTTCAACCAATCAGAGCAAGGTGTGTGTCAGGGCTTCTGGGCCATAATTCTGTCTGCAAGTTCAAATATTCTGAGGATGGTAAACTCTTGTGTATGGACCTGATTTTGTGTGGGCGTGTTTGTTGGATACTGTTCAGTTAAGAGCCCAAACCCAGCTCCGGCACTTCTGTCACTAGAGGCAGATCTAGATTCATTCATAAGGCTCTAACTGCCATGCAGTTTACTGTTGCCTGCTTATAGATTGCTGCCCTTTGGAAAGTATCCAAAGGGATTATAAGGGAAAGTTTGGGATCCAGCTGTTTCCAAGCATCTAACACAGGCTTCCTCAAACTTGGCCCTCCAGATGTTTTTAGCCTACAACTCCCATGATCGCTAGCTAGCAGGACCAGTGGTCAGGGATGATGGGAATTGTAGTCTCAAAACATCTGGAGGGCCGAGTTTGAGGTAGCCTGATCTAACACAACACAGAAGGGTTGTTAGAGATCAAACTAAACTTGATCATTTTGATTAGGTCCGGCCCCAATCCATCCTGGGCTCCCTTCTCTTTGAGTATTTCTGACTGTTTCCTGAATACCTGTTGGGTTTGGATCCTGCCTGCCTGGGACAGCAATAACAGGTGCTGTGGCAGGCCACCTGGCAGGCCACAGCATGCTGAGTCAGGCTCAGAGAGTCATGCAAGTTTTGTAGGGCTGTGCTTGAAGCATCTCTTGTGGTTTTCTTTTCTCAGCCTGCCCCTGTAAAACCAAACTATGCCCTGAAGTTCACGCTGGCAGGACACACAAAAGCTGTCTCATCAGTGAAATTCAGTCCCAATGGGGAGTGGCTGGCCAGTTCTTGTAAGTATCCATTCTGACATGGTCAAGAGAGATCCTTTCCTGACTCCTATTCACATTTATTTCTAGGGCTGTTTCCCAGTTCAAGAAATCTAGTGTTCATTGTGTCAGCACATGCATCAAATAATCATTCTGAAGCAAGAGCCAAATCCTCTTTGTTTTTTTAGATTATGCGTTCTTGTGGCAAAGATTAGGCATTCTCTCCTGTTTGAGAGGGTGGGAAGCTGCTTTATACATGGTCAGACCATTGGTCCATTCAGGTCAGGATACCATCAATACTGACTGGCAGCAGATCTCCAGGATTTCAAGTGGGGAGTTATTTTCCAACTCTACCTCAGTTTGCCTAGTATTGAACCTGGGACCTTCTGCATGCAGAGCAGATGCTCTTCCAGAGTGAATGCCCCTTTTTAGATGGTTCTTGCCATCACTAATTTCTCACTTGGGACTTCCTGCACACTATGGAACCTAAAGCTACACCAAGAGAAACTGAATTATATGCCTTGTGCAAGTCAAGTACATTTGCACAGTTTCCTACTCAGACGTGAGAGGCATGAAAATTCTTCTGCTTATATCATATGTTGGTGGGCTGTATTTATGTATTTACTTAAACAAATGCATCTTTATAACCACCATCTTCTTTAAAAAGAGGGCAAAAAGAGTATAATCGGAGTTCAAAAATACCTGCATGCCCCCCACCCCCGCGTTGCAGGGTCAAGGTGCCTAAAATAATTTCTGTTGGTGGATTCTCTTCTTTCTTTTAGCGGCTGATAAGCTTATAAAAATCTGGGGTGCCTATGATGGCAAATTCGAGAAAACCATATCTGGCCACAAGCTGGTGAGTACCTCCCAATTAATAAGGGGACTGGTTAAAGTGTTTGTTGCAGAGTTAACTGGACAAGTGCCTCAAAGTGTAACAGCGGCCTCTGCCTATGCAAATAAAGAATTGGTGACTGGGGATTTTTAACCATCTTCTTGCCTGGAGGGATTTAGCCTATGGGGGCATGGGGAATAGGTTACAACAGTTGCTCACTTCAGGAGTAGATCGTTAACCATTTCTGTTGCTTGGGTTGTTTGGTTTTTCTGCTTGCTAGAACATGAGAAAAGTTCACTGCAAAATAGTACATGAGAGAGGAGTTATTTGGCTAACCCCTTTTTTGGTTTCTGTTATGCTCTGCTGCATGGAGGGAGGTTTTTGTTTTGTTTTTTTGCTAGAGGGAGCATTTAGAAATATTATCCTATTTACAGTCTGCATTTGTAACCAGTTCATTCTGCGTAAATTGTACAGTTTATCAGTTAAACATAGGCGAATGACTTTTTGTAAAAAACTAAACATTATCTGTTGCAGGGAATCTCTGATGTCGCTTGGTCATCTGATTCAAACCTTCTTGTATCTGCTTCAGATGACAAAACTCTCAAAATTTGGGACGTGAGCTCGGTAAGAAGCTTGTAGTTGCATCCCCTACTTGTTTTGCTTACCACCCAGCCATCTTGGAGAGCCTTAACTGGATTCTAATATGACTACTGTATCTATCTATAATGGTGCTCCTGATCCAGCTAAACTCACTTCTGACTTTTCATGGCACTGAATCACAAACTCGGCTTTATCAGGACTTCTAGGTTTTCCTGTCCATTGACCTGAGTCTGCTCTTGGTAGTTAAAAGGCCAGGTTAAAAGTTCAAAATTACCTCAAATTATATCCTGTTCATTTTACAAAATGTTGCCAGTAGTCTGTGCATAACAAATACATAAAAACTACCTGTGTGGCTAAAATAAATCTTTAAGGGATCTGTCCTGATAATTCAGACAATGTCAGAGATCCATTTTAGGCAGTAATATAATCCTTTTTGTGTGTGGATTATTATTAACAGCCCAAACTATAAAACAAATACCTTCACCCCTTAATGTGGACCCAGCCATCAGATAGCATGGATAGCAAAGCATTTTTTAAAGGCCAAGATTTGTGAATTTGTCTTAACACAGTTGTTTTGCAGGCTGAATAGTTTTTAAATGCAGTTCCCTTTTTGGTTAACTTTTTGAAGGGGAGATATAGGAATTCCCTTCCTGCATTGCTGGCTCATTGTTGACCTGTTAAACCTGTTAGTGGTTCATTCCACTAATGGTGCTGTGGTCACTTAACATTGGGGATGGGGAGCAGGGGAGCAGGGAACCAGGAAAACCTGCAGATGTAGCTTTGTCTCCAGGTGAGCTGACACTGTTTCTCTCCCACCCAATAGCTGAGCATTTTAAACTTGAGTCCCAGTCCAGTGTGTGTCTTGTGTCTGCACCATATGGTGCTACATTCCTCACTGTGCAGCCAGTCCTAAGAATATGGAGCTCTGGCCCATTTACTGTTTTATTATCTTTTTAGGGGAAATGCTTGAAAACCCTGAAGGGGCACAGCAACTATGTCTTCTGCTGCAATTTCAACCCACAGTCCAACCTCATTGTCTCAGGATCGGTGAGCATTTCCTTTTGCTGAAAAGAGGCAGTGGGTCGCTCTTGCTATCTCTTTTATAAGACAAAAAATGGTGGGCCGAGCTCTGACTCAAATCTCTAGCTGTGTTGCAGCAGGCATTAACTGTTTCGTTTCAGGGCGTCATGGTGCTGGTAGGACACAGTTTCCTCTTGCCATGGCAGATATTCAACTAATGTATGTGGGGTTGTGAGTGGTGGGGAGAAGAGAAATATTGGCTAAGCATCTGCTCTGTTGTTGATTTCATCAGTGAACACACCATTGTGATATTTGAGTCACAAAGGTAGAGTCACAGGCCTATAAATCACACAGGCTTACCTTAGGTTTACACAGGTGCAGAACAGGTGCAAGGAGAACAGGGTGCCTGCTCTTTACCAGGCTAGCTTAAAGCTGAGTTTTTCCTGCACAAGCAGTATTGGCACATTCTTAAAACAGTCTGAGGAAGCAGGTGATCCTAACAACTTCCTCTCACACTCTTTTACAGAATTTACATCTCTTCACGTGTTTGCTATCTATTAAAGCATATACTGTAATTTCCACTAACTTCCAAAATGCATAAAGATGACAAGCCATTTGGATCTGGGCCTCCTGCTGAAAGGCAGGAGTAAGCCCTGTCTATCTCTGCTTTTTGTGAGTTGGGTGTCCCTGCAGTGCACTCTATAGAGCAGCTGCTATATAGGATAGGTAGCTAGTTCAAACTCGGATGTTCTGCACAATGGCTGTGTAACAGGACAGCAAGGAGAAGGAACAAAAATTGGTAATAAAACTGTTTTTGCAATAAAGGTAGTGTTGTTCGTAAAATCTCAACTGTGCAATAAACCTTGCCCTGATTTCACACAGAGGTGCTTGAACAGTGACTTCTTGCTTTGGAAAGAAGAGAGATGATAGAACCTGATTCTAGGTTTCTTGTGAAGATATTAACCACAGAGAAATCTTGTCCCTAATTTTTTCAATGGAGTTCCTTTACAAGTAGTTGAAATTTTAAGAGAAAACACTGAAATCTTCTGAGTTTATTCCTTTGTTTTGTCTCCAGTTTGATGAGAGTGTGAGGATATGGGACGTCAAAACCGGGAAGTGCCTAAAAACCCTGCCAGCCCATTCTGACCCGGTTTCAGCGGTAGGTCCTCTTGGGATGAGTTGAGATGAGCTGGGCTGTCCCTTATATGCTCCCCTGCTCCCGCCCCGTCCCATGACAAAGTTGCCTGCCACCTGCCATCTGTCAGTAACATTTCAAGCTTCTTGAGTGAACTCCTGGTCTTTCAGGCTGAGCAAGTGGAGTAAAATATTGCTGCTGCTGCCGCCGCTGCCTTGTCTGGCTAATGGTTCAGCAGTTTCAGCTGGGGAGGAAAGCTTGCCCTGCTAGATGTGAAATCCTACATCTGATGCTTACTCCAACCATAGGCATACAACACTCCATGCCACAGCAGTCTTTGGCTCCAGGTGGATGTCTTGCACCTTAAATTTTGCAGTAAATGTTCAGCAAACTGGCAGAGTCTCTTAAAGAGCAGCAGTGTATTTAAACTGGGTTTTGGTATGAGGGGCATTCTGGCACCAACCTTAGGGAATTTTCTTCCTGAAAAAGGTGCCTTGTACCACAGATGCAATATTGCCTCTTGCTAAGCCACCAAAATAATGTTTATTTATGTGTGGCAGTATAAATTCAATTAATAATAAATTCTTGCCTCCAGGTGCATTTTAACCGTGATGGCTCCCTGATAGTGTCCAGCAGCTATGATGGCCTCTGGTAAGTGGGAGAAGGAGAGAAGGCTGGGTTTAGATCCTGAGTTTTTGAGGTGGAGGCATTCAGCCACCCAAGGAATGATGGGTAGAGAATGGGTCCCTCTGTCCACAATTCTGACTTGATTTCCAGTCCCTCCCTCCAACCCCCCAAGAGGCAGCTCTTTTGTTCTCCTGCCGCTAAACTGGCTCAGACTGGCTGTATCTTAAATATTGATAATTTTAAGCCTCAACGTTGGAAGAATAGGATAAGAGATGTGTGCACACATGTGTGTGTGTGCGCACATGTGCTGTGTATGTGGGAGATCTGTGTCACTTGCTTTCTTTAATTATTTAATCTGATGATTATGCAGGTTCTGACCTGTAAAAAAAAGAAACATGAGCTATTGCACAGTGCGTAGGGGAACACACAGCTTTCATGCAGAAGGTCCCTGCAGCATCTATAATCATCGTTTATTTATATGTCATCTTTACATAGTTATACCATGCTCAGGTCAGCTTACAAAAGACTTACGTAATTACAAAAAAATCAACCATATTCAGTCATAAACAATACATGAAAACTTTTCAATAATTATAGAAGGATTTTTTTTTTACAGAAAACCCAAATAAGTCATAAAAGGTCTAACAATAAAGATAGAAAAGCCTAATTCCATTAACAGCAAAGCTTATTCACACACACACACACACACCCTGATTAAATCTTGACACCCTCAACAGAGACGCCTTCATGTCCCACTCCAAGAGTCTCTAGGCCAGGCATCCCTAACCTTTGGCCCTCCAGATGTTTTGGACTACAATTCCCATCATCCCTGACCACTGGTCCTGCTAGCTAGGGATCATGGGAGTTGTAGGCCAAAACATCTGGAGGGCCACAGGTTGGGGATGCCTGCTCTAGGCATTCTGAACAGCAGGTCCTGCAGGACTCACATTTAAGATGGTCTCTGGCCCCAGCAGCAGCAGCGCTTGCAGGACTCATTTGGAGCCCTCTCAGGCCAGGTGGGAATAACTCAGCAAAGCAGGGAGCAGGTCACCAGCAAATACTGTCCTTCAGCAGTTAAGAGCAGTAGATATACCAATTGTCTGATCCTCTGCTTTTGCCAAATGTGTCTGTTGTCCCCCTCGTCTCTCTCCCCCAACCATGGTTTTTTGTTGCCTTACTAATGGTGACTTTCATCTTCACCTTGCAGCCGAATCTGGGATACAGCATCAGGACAGTGTTTGAAAACACTGATTGGTAAGTTTTTGGTGTGCATGCTCCAAAGGCCCCTGCTAACATATCCCGCAGTAATAGCCTTTCATATGAAAACTATGGTTTCTCTTTTTCCCTCACTGCAGATGATGACAATCCCCCTGTGTCTTTTGTGAAGTTCTCTCCCAATGGCAAATATATTCTAGCGGCAACGTTGGACAAGTAAGAGTCAAGGGGAAGAGTCAAGGGGTGTTGTGCTGCTTTTTCAGAGCAAATAACTAATTATTGTGGCAGGGTTGCTAAGCTTTATCAAAGAAACAAAACTTCCAAATACAGGGGCATTATACCTCCTGATTTACTAGATCACAACCATACATATTTAAACATTAGTTAAACTAGCACAACAGATTAGAGAAAGAAGTGTGTGCAGCCATAACCATCCAAACTTCATTCTTGTTGACAGCTTTGAATATGTTTCTGAATACAGCACTCTCATTTTTCTGGCCAATTTGAAACTTAAGATAAAAGACCACTCTTTCAGTGCCAGGGATCCATTCTGGAAGATGGGAAGTAGTGGTGGGAACAGAGTAATTGTGAGGGCAAGTTGCTGAAAGGGTGAATTGTGAGAGTTCAGAAACATATTAAACTCAAGTGAGGGAGTTGAACAGATATCTGCATAGGGGAGGTGCAATGAGATCACAGAAAAATAGCCACTGCGATACAGTGGATGGCAATGAGAGAGAGAAGTCACTCTAAAGTTTAGACAAGAGAAGAAAGAGATAAAATATGATAGACATTTGATGAAGAGGCTTAAAGCTAGCAGATAGTTGCTATAGATAGGCATGAGGATGTATGAAACATCTGAACACCCTAGAAGCCTAGATTCTATTTGAAAGTATTCTGCTTCATTTCCCTGTCTTTTGCTCCAGCACTCTTAAGCTTTGGGACTACAGCAAAGGAAAGGTGAGTCTTGATATTTTCCTTAACAGTGAACTTACTAGGGGAAGTCTTTTTAATAAATGTTGCGGTTGGCTGGTTGGTTTCCTCCCCTTTTACTTACAGTCCAAATCTCTATGTGTGTTAATTCAGAAATAACTTGCTGGGTTCAGTAGGGCTTACTCCCTAGTAAACGTTTTAAGACTGTAGACATAGGTTATTATTGTAATTTTTCATTTCATTTCTATACAGTACCGCTTTATATTTTTAAGAAAAAAAATCTCAAAGTGATTTACAGCACATTAAAATAACAATCCACAGTAAAACATTACTGAAGAAAATAAAAACGTGAAATTAAAAATGTGTCATTGGAGTGAATTGTGCATTGATTCACATGCCTTGGGGGGGGGGCAGGGAAAGATTACTGTAATTGGTAAAATGTCTGACTGAATTGTTAAATATATTAACGTTGACAATATACGCAATTCATTTTTTTGCTTTGCTATCTTGAAAAACAAAAAAGCCCAAAGGTGACTATAATGGCACCCGCAACCTACGTTTAAGGGGCCATTTGGCAAGTAGCTTACACATTTGAGATTCTAACACTGGTGAGCACAGGTTGCTGGATCCAGCATCTAAGCTCTTCTTACGTTCTGTTGTAAAGCTCAGTCAAGGAAATATGCCTGAGGGCTTCTTTTTCTGCCTCTGACTTCAGTGGTGTATTCTGTGGTTTTTTTACATTCCAGTGCCTAAAGACCTACACAGGCCACAAGAACGAGAAGTACTGCATCTTTGCCAACTTCTCCGTTACTGGTGGAAAGGTGAGAATTTCTTTTTCTGGGCTGCTGTGGAAAGGGTTTTGAGCCTAAATCTGCAAAGTCAACTCATGGTTTTGCTTTGAAAGTAAACAGGGATGCTCAGTCCTTCTAAACTCTTCTCTAGAGTTCATTAATAATAAATCCTTCATGCATCATTTTAGTTGGTCTGGGGTGAGGTCGCTCTTTCTTCCCATTTTAATACATTTGTTTTCTCCCTCATTTAGTGGATTGTGTCTGGTTCAGAGGACAACCTGGTTTACATTTGGAACCTCCAAACGAAAGAGATTGTACAGAAGCTGCAAGGGCATACAGGTGGGAGGTCCCAGAATATTTTAAGTGGTTTACCCCTGAGTGGTGTGAACTCACAACTATTTTGGACTGCTTACTTAGCTAGTAAAGCAAGACCTGACTAAATAAGACACGCCCCCCCCAGCAAGCATCCCCCTCCAGTGTCTGAGGTCTTGTAGAGGGGTTGCTCTAGAAGTGTGTTGAAGATGGTTCAATGAGGACTAGTGAACTTGCTTCTGAATGCTTTGGTACAGAAATTCTGTCATGGGTGTGTCCTTGACTTTAAAGGAGTAATTGTATTTGATTAATCAAGAATATTTCTTATCCTTCATAATCAGTTCACAGTAGAATACAGTGGACTCTCTGGATACGAACTTAATTTGTTCCGGGGGTCCGTTCGCACCCCGAAAATTACGTAAATAGAGGGCGCGGTTGAGCACTTCTGTGCATGTGCAAGGCGTGCAGAGTGCTTCTGCGCATGCGCGCGTGGTGAAACCCAGAAGTATACACATTCAGGTTTGCCGTGGCTGTAACCTGAAGATTCTGTATCCAGAGGGATACTTAAGTAGAGGTACGACTGTATACAATTTTAAAATTTATTACAACTATAAAATGCACAAAAACCTTTCTAAGTGGAACAGAACAGTATAAATTCATCCTACTGAATGAAATCCCTTAACTATCAAAAGATAAGGTTGGGAAGCAATTAGGGCAGGTCCATTATAGTTTAGTGGTTAGAACATCTGCTTTGCATGCAAGACGGTCCCAGGTTCAATCCCCAATCTCCTGGTAGGGTTGTGAGAGATTCCTGCATAAAACCTTGGAAAGCCACTGCCAGTAAGTGCAGACAGTACTGTACTGAGCTAGCAGCAAACTTTTTGTGCGTTTATTTTGCAGGTCACCTTCAACAATTGTCCACTCACCCAAGCAGATTGATGTTTTGTTTTGTTTTTTTACTAAATCACTGGATGACCATGCCTTTTGTTGCTGTCTGTCTCTCCCAACAGATGTTGTGATCTCTACAGCTTGCCATCCAACGGAGAACATCATTGCCTCAGCAGCTCTAGAAAACGACAAAACAATTAAACTTTGGAAGAGTGACTGTTAAAATGCTTTCAGCATCACTTCAGAGACTGCTGGGGGGTGTCTGGAGAACATGGGGGTATTTTGTGTTTGTGTTTTTTGAAGACTCATTTGCCCAGGAAACAAAGCAACCTTTGAGAAGATGATGTCTCCTAGTCTTTGCCCAAAGAACTTCTCTCTTTGGCTTGTATCCAAACTGGGCAAATCTAGGTTTTTTTTGTGTTTGTGTGTCGGGGGGAAATAATAAAAAGGTTCTGTTTTATTTGATGAATTGGCGGCTTTTCCGACTGGGAAGCCATTAACTATTCTCTCCTTGGAGAATAAGATGGCATCCCCGTTCCTTGGAGGGAACTCTGTCTCCTAACAGCAACCACCGCCAAGTCATAAACTTAGAAAGAATCTGGATATTTTAACATTTTTAAAGAAAAAAAGATCCAGGCAGGTAGGCCCTAGTACATAAAACTTTAAATAGAAGAGCCATGGTGGCTCATTACTAAAGGCAATTTTTTTAACGTGACCAAACAAGTGTTCTTTTGCCTTGCGCCTCTTCTCATTTCCCACCCATCCAAGTTTCCAGAACCTGTGATTAAATCACCCTTTCTTTGTCCTTCTGTGTAATGCACCCTGTTCATCATGCTTTCCTATACTGTAGATGCTACTTGACAGTAAAAGTCTATTCACGCTTTTCACCCCACCCCCACCCCAAATTATCTGTTCAACCTCTGTCCTCCGAAGTCCTTGCTTGTGGCTTTTTGTTTGTTTTTACTTAAAAAAATATTCTGGCAAATTTCACAAACTCTGTACAGTTATTTCAGTGTAAAAAACAAAACAAAAACACTTTTTTATCTTGGAAACCTCATTGTATGAGCTTGTATTTGCTAATGGTATGGCTTTATTCCACCCCCCTTCCACATTGGTATATTCCTTTTCTACCCTTTCTTCCCTCTCCTCTGCGCTTATCAATATTTTACACATCAAACCTGGTTACCATATGCACAATAAAAAGGTGGGATTTTTTGTGAATTGGTCGTCATTCAAGTGGACTGGTGTACCGTGTCTCTGGATGTGTTCCCCTTCCAATTCCTTGGGGTCACAGCTGATTGCCTCGTGACCTGCTTCCAAAGACAAAACCAGCGTGGGTTAATATTTTTATCTTTCATTGCAGAGGAAGGAACTGAAGACAAAATTATTATACATTCAGATTTATTACATGCTCTTCCCCATCTCTTCCCAAGGCAGGTTACAATTTAAAAATCAGTGTTAAATTCAGCCACGGGAGTAGGGTGGGTCCTGAAAATATCAAAGACTCAGGGTAATGAATGCATTGAAGGAAACTCATGTAGCTGTTGCTGAAGAGAGACTGAAAATAGTCTTTCCTACATAAGAGAAGCCTGCAGGACCAGGTCAGTAGCCGCCCATCTAGTCCAGCATCTTGTTCTCACAGTAGTCAGCCAGATGCCCCAAAGGGAAGCCCATAAGCAGGATCCAAACACAAGAGCCCTCTCCCCTCCTGTGGTTCCCAGCAATGTATTCAAAAGCAGTGCTGCCTTTGACCATGAAGGTAAAGCATAGCTAGTAGCCATTGATGGCCTTCTCCATGAATTGGTCCACTCCAGCCCAATTTTTTAAAGCTGTCCAAGTTGGTGGCCAGTTATCTTGGCAGCTTTGATTTTAGGGATTTTTAGGGACACTGCTTAGGATGATGTACTGACCCCCATTTCCACTCATAGGAGATGCCCATGGAAGAGGCCAGATTGTGTTAGTAGTTTGTTAGGTTCCATAGGTCTGACTGGTGTACAGGATGTGTGTGTCTGTATATATGTATACACCTGGAGCTATACTTTACATCTGCAGGTGAGGCAGTGGATGTGCTTCCCTTGGTAATGGACTGGATGAGAGCCAACAAACGAGCTCAATCCCAATAAGACAGAGGCACTGTTAGGCCTGCTCTTTATGGGGTTACATTCCCTTTGAAGGAGCCAGTATGCAGCTTGGGGGTACTCCAGGATAAATTGCTGTCATTTGAGGCTCAGGTGGCACAGAGTGTCTTCCATCAGCTTTGACTGGTGGCCCAGCTGCGCTACCAATCAAAGCTGGACAGATAGCCTAACTTCTGCTGCCTATGCTCTGGTAACCTCTGCTACTTGGGCTGCCTCTGAAGACTGTTCAGAAACTTCCACTGGTGAAGAATTAAATGACCAGGTCGCTCACCAGGGCAATACAATTTGAGCATATAATGCCAATCCTGGCCTGACTGCACTGGCTACCAAGTAGTTTCTGGGCTCAATTCAAAGTGCTGGTTTTGACCTATAAAGCCCAGGACAGGGCAGCAATACCTTCAAGGACTGCTGCTCCCCATATGAACCAACCCAGACCCTGCAATCACCATCTGAGGCCCTTTGTGTGCCTCCTTGAGAGGTCTGGAGGGTGGCAACATGAGAACAGGCCTTTCCAGTGGTGTTTCCTCAATTGTGGAATGCTCCCCAAGGAGGTTCACCTGGTGCTTTCCTTACATAACATTAGGCACATTCCTCTTCTTTCACATTCCTCTGACCGTTGGTTAATTAAGCAATCTATGGCCTTTTAAACTATATGCTGGGGCAAAGGGGTGTTGTTTGTTCCTATGTTATGCTTTTTTCTGTTTTTCTATTGTAGATTGCCCTGTGATCCTCTCATGAAAGGCAGTATATATAAATAATAATATATTATTAATAATAAAACACCACACTTAGTGGTACTGGTGAGGAATGAAGGGGATGGCCATGAGTACATACGTTGATTCATTTTGCATAAGGTTGATCAGTACTTGTGCCCAATTCAGAATCATCCCCTGGACGACAACCACATCTATTTAAACATCAACATTTAACTTGAAGTATCTGAAAGGCAGCTATATGTGGAGCATTGGTCAGGCTTGTTTTTTGCTGCTCCAGAGGGCAGGACTTGAAATTATAGATTCAAATGACAAGGAATGGGAGTCCAGCTAAACATTAGGAAGAACTTCATGGTGTTAAGACAGGGACATGGGTGGCGCTGTGGTCTAAACCACTGAGCCTAGGGCTTGCCGATCAGAAGGTCAGCAGTTCGAATCCCCGCGTTGGGGTGAACTCCCGTTGCTCAGTCCCTGCTCCTGCCAACCTAGCAGTTCGAAAGCACGCAGTGCAAGTAGATAAATAGGTACCGCTGCAGCGGGAAGGTAAACGGTGTTTCCGTGCGCTGCTCTGGTTCGCCAGAAGCAGCTTAGTCATGCTGGCCACATGACCCGGAAGCTGTATGTCGGCTCCCTCAGCCAGTAAAGCGAGATGAATGCCGCAACCCCAGAGTCGTCCGCGACTGGACCTAATGGTCAGGGGTCCCTTTATCTTTACCTCATGGTGGTAAGTTCAATATTGGAACAGGCTGTCTCAGAAGGTGGTGCTCTCCCTTCCTTGTAGGTTTTTGAGCAGAGGTTAGATGGCCACCCATCGGGGTTCTTCCTTGCTGTGATTCCAGAATTGCAGCAGGTTGGACTAGATGGCCTGTTGGGGGATCACTTTCAAATCTACAATGCTATGATTCTACTTATTGCATTAATATTCCACATTTCCTTCAAAGAGCTCAAGGTGGTGGGCATAGTCCTCCTCATAAGAACCCTGTGAGGTGGGTTAGACTGTGAATCTTTTTCCAGTCTATGTGCTTGTTTACCCACCCAAGCTTACATAAAATCAATATTAAGTTGCCCCACTGAAGGGTCATACACCACTACTTCTGTGGATGCAAAAATAATAATGGAACATTTTATTTTTACGGAGCTTCGCTGCTGCTAATGTTTATGAGTTTTCATTCTTGGAGTTACACTGTTTTTTCCCCTTCTGCAAAACTGGCCAACCTCATCAGAAAAAAAAATGGTTAGATGCCACAAAGTAAGTGGCAATATCTTAAACTATATGCATGTTGTACATGCCATAAACATGTCTTTCATCCTTATCCAGGGGAGTGCTAGCCTTCTCTCCTTTTATGCAACACGCAAGTAAGCTGAACAACAGTTCATATTATACCTTGGGATACATATATTTTAAAGATTTTGTGGAGCCAGTTGAGATTATCTCTCCCCCACTCAATAATGCTTTCATTACCTGCCTTTCCCATTTACACCAATCAATCAATCAATCAATACACACACACACACACACACACAGAGAGAGAGAGAGAGAGAGAGAGAGAGAGAGAGCATTTCATTTAACAGCTACGGAACACTTCATTAAGAAAACAAATCTGCACGACTTAAAAATTCAGCTGCTTCCTGAACATATCGTCTTAAAATATGTATGCTTTTAACCAATCGAAAGTTAAGACTTTGGAAAGCTATTAGAATTCAGGAGCAGATTAACCCCGTCCCTGTTTTGTACTGTTGGAGAAATAAGCACGAGGATTATTTAAAGCCTGGTCCTCCTTTATGTTTAAATTCAGGGCAGGTTTACTTAAACAATAGAGTATTTAAAAGTAGAATAATTTGGATGGGTGGCCAAGCGATGGAAATGAAGGATGAATCCTCGATTCCGAAACGCCCGATAGATTTACTCGACATGTTAACATCGGGTAAAAGACGTCAGAGTGGCTTTTTCTTTTTCCCTCTTCCAAGATGGCGACCGTAGTGAACCAGCAGCAGAGACATTAGGTTCAGAGTTCGAATCCCCACCCCAACCAAGGCTAATTAATTATATTTTCATTTGCAACATATATTTCATTGCTTTTTAACTGAGAAAGTGAGAAGTGAATTTTTAAAAAAAGAATACAGTACGTGTTTATATTTTGCTCATTCTGCAGGGTTGCCATACGTCTGGAATAGCTAAAAAACGTGATTTCTATGATTTTGCTAAAAAAACTCAACAACTTTTCTGTCCGGATTTTTACTGTTTGAAATATGGAAAGCCTACATTCTGTCTCTGTATACAGTGATTTGGTAAAAAGTGGGGAAAGTCTTGTGTTTCTCACTTATTTGCAAAAATTAGGGACCAACCATTGCATGTTTCTCCGTTTCAGCAATCCTGAAATCTGCTCAACACTTATTCACATCAGGCTGAAAAAGCTTTTTAAAAAAAAATAAAAATAAAAAATGTTACAGGTGCTTGTTTTAAAATTCTGTTGATTTTATCAACATGTTTGGTAATTTTATTGCGTCTGCTGGTTTTTAAATATGATTTGACTTTATTGGTTGTGCTAACTGCTTAGGCACTTTGTGCTCTTGATTAAACAAACCCTCTATATAACTTTTCTAAAATAAAATAGGGTCCAACTGAATTGAGTCTGCAATCTCTCACTCTCCCCACCCCCACATCCTAAGAACTGTAGTTTACACCTGGCAGAGCTACAGTTCCTAGCACCCAGGAACACGTGTTTAAATGTGTGCTGAATATGCTTTAAAGTGACGTTTTAGGGGTCTCAAGGCATATGAAACTATCGGCTAAGTGGATCGAGTGCAGTTAGCAAACAAAAGTGACAAAAAGGAACAGAAGGAAATACTCAAACGTTTAAAGCCAATCCCGTCATATGGCTTTGTAAAGCAGGCAGAAACAGCACTACATAATCCCTCAGATGTAGAACATTCCTGTTTACAAACAGAAGAAAATCAAGTAGACTTCACTGTGCAGTCTGAGCAGACTCAGTTCGTACTTAACCAAAACCATATGCGAAGAGGTTATCCATTTGATGGCTAATACTGTTTGAGAAGCAATACTGAGCAACATCCAACAGGCAGGTTATTTTCGTTTATTAGTTGATTCAACCCCTGATGTTTCCCTTGTTCATCAACTTGCTGCCATTGTTAGATATGTTTCTCCTAGTGAGTTGAACGCTTTCTGAGGGTTGTTGTTTTTTTTTTAAATGAAAGATCACACCGGGTGAAAATACAGCTGAGATGATACTGAACTACTTCAGTGAACTTGAACTAGATTTTAGTAAATGTAGAGGGCAATCATATGACAATGCAGCCAAAATGGGTGGAAAGTATAATGGCGCTCAACAACAAATTCTGGAAAGGAACAAGTTTTCAAAATTTGTTCCATTCTCTAAATCTAGTTGGACGAACCGCAGTTGACTCGTGCATGGATGCAGCGAATTATTTATTTTGCCACAATATTTTGTTTTTGTTTTTTTCTCACCTTCTACAAAAAGATGGGCAGTGCTAAAAAACAACAACAACAACCCTTGTCTCTTCAGTCAAAATTTCCTAAACATTTACCCAACACAATATGAGAGGCTCCTGCAGCTGTTAGCGAAAGTTATGCTTACACTGCGGAAGACCTCAGGTGAAGCTCTCCCACCATGGCTTTATCAGAAAGAAGAAGCTCAACCTGTGCTATTGCTGCCTGCCAAAGCTGCATCAAGATTAAAAAAGGCCCCAGAGCAGGTCAAGTGGCGGTAATTGACCAGCCTTTCAAAAATATTAGGCTCTCCTCCTTACCCCTTAAAATCAGAAACAGCTGGCCATCTTAGCAAAGGCCCAAGCACTATGGGATTTATTTATTTATTTTGACTGAGCAGGGGGAAATGACTGTGATGAAATGAGATCGGTTGTGTGTCCAATATGGAATGATCTCTAAGAAGGATTGCCAGGCAAAAACCGTCTAATCTGTGCATGGCTTATCCGCCTTTCTGGGGATCCCAAAGGTTTAAGTGAGAACATGAACACCCTCCGGGCTTGTTAATAGAGCCTGCCCCCCGCCCCTTTCTTGATCAGTGTCGAGCAGCAACAGGTTTCCCTGTTCACCCCCCCCCCCCCAATTATTTTTTTTTACTAAGGGCAGCTTTCTGGAGAAATTGCTGCTTCTTTACACTGAGACAATGAAAAAGGAAACCCATGTGATTACCTAAGTGGGGAGAGGGAAAGGTGAGGCAGGTTTGCAAAGAAAATAGACCCAAAGCCACCACTACCTTTTATTAAAAAATGGAGGGTTGGGTATGTTCTCTTCCCCCCAAGTTTCCAAATGGAAAGAGACTGCAGGGGTTCCTGCGCTTACCTGGGGTCCAGTTTTCTTGGCATGAAAATCAGCAGAGACTGTGGTATCTTTGGGATATAGGGTTTTATCTACACACATCTATATACAACCTGAGCATAGGATGTGGAGAGGCTCACAGCACCGACACCCAAACAGATCTTGTCCCGCCACTGAGTTTCTAGGAAAGCCCCAAGCCAATGCTTTCGGTCCAGTACACGACAAGACATGTCTCTGCTTCTCCAGCTTCCAGCATCAGCCCAAAACTCTCTCTCATGCACATCTGCCCTTGGCCTACTGTTCTCCCTCCTAGGATGATGTGGCATCCAGTCATGTGAGATGGGAAAAGGCCCACCCATTTGTCACTATGACAACAGAGCTCATTCTTTGGGCATGTCAATGGCAGTGCTCAACTGGCCTGCCAAGCCTTTAACAAAGTACCTTTAACAAAGTAGCTGGTTGGGCTGGTTCTGCAGATTTTCACTTATTGATTCCAACCTCATAGGATCACAAGTTTGGAAGGGACCCCCAAATAACATCCAGAATGACCCCCCCAAGCTATGGCAGATATACCATGAGACTTACCAATATGTTTTAAAGAAATGTAATTGTCTCCACGGTTATTTCTGAAAGCAGCCTGAATTCTATGGTGTGATTCGATCACATAACTGGCAAGTTCAAGTCTGCGCAATCAAAGCTGTCTTAGTGCTCATGTTTGAAACACACTTCTCTGCCTCCCACTCCTGCAACCTTTTGCAATAAGGAAAGTGATGGGGAAAAGCTACTAGAAATTGTATGATAACCAATGTTTGACATAACCACATCTAACCTCAAATAGATCAGAAGGAATGCACAATAAATAAGTTGGCTCATCTCCTCACAGTGGGTAACCTCTGACTACCTGAATGTTGCTGAACTACAACTCCCATCAACCCTTGGAAGCATAGTCAATGGTCAGGAGCCAAAGGTCCCCCACTTCCATATTGAACAATAAAAGAAGAATGCATTTCTTCAAAATATTCACCACAGTTTAGAGGGGTTGATATTACTGTGGTTGATATTAACTGTGGTTTGTATAAACTATGGTTTGTATAAAGAAGTTCTGTTTTTAAAAGGATATTGACAAGCTGGAAGGTGTGCTGAGGAAGGTGACCAAGATGATCAAGGGTCTGGAAACCAAGCCTTATGAGGAACGGTTGAGGGAGTTTGGTATGTTTAGCCTGGAAATGAGGAGACTTGAGAGGAGATATGATAGCCACCTTCAAATACAGTGGTATCTCAGGTTACATATGCTTCAGGTTACATACGCTTCAGGTTACAGACTCTGCTAACCCAGAAATATTACCTCGGGTTAAGAACTTTGCTTCAGGATGAGAACAGAAATTGGGCAGCGGCGGCGCAGCGGCAGGGGGAGGCCCCATTAGCTAAAGTGGCACTTCAGGTTAAGAATGTTTTCAGGTTAAGAACGGACCTCCGGAACGAATTAAGTACGTAACCAGAGGTACCACTGTATCTGAAAGGCTGTCATGTGGAAGATGGAGCAAGCTTGCTTCCTGCTGCTTCAGAGGGCAGGCCCCACACCAATGGATTCAAATGACAAGAAAGGAGATTCTGACTAAACATGAGGAAGTCTTAGTAACAACTTAGTAATAGCTTTCTGACTGTAAAAGTTGTTTGAGAGTGGAATGGAGTCCCTCAGAAGGTGCTGGAATGTCGCTTTCATTGGAGATTTTTAAGCAGAGGTTGGATGGCCATCTGTCAGGGATTCTTTATCTAGGATTCCTGCATTGAAGAGGGTTGGGCTAGATGATCCTTGGGGTCCCTTTCAACTACACAATTCCATGATTCTATGGTTTACACATTACAACAGGCTTGTTTGCTTTAGTAATACTGTTGCGGGCCTAATCAGGGATCATGAAAACCAGCCGCAAATGAATTCTGGCGGGGAGTCCCCCTCTTTCCATCTCTGTTGCTTGAAGGTCTTCATTTTAGCTTTTAAAATTAGCTTGACGCTTGGCTTTCTGTAATAATTTTTTTCCGGTGTTTACTAAGCCATCGTAAACATTTGCTCTCTCTCCCTCTGTCTCTCTGGGGTCTTCTGTTGGTTTGTAAAGATGCAGGTGGGAGAGCTGGAAAAGTGGTGGTGGTAGGGGCGGGGGGCAGAGGAGGGGGAGAGAGAAGACTGGGGAAGCTTTCCCTGCTTAATCCAACTGAATTAGAGGATTTTGAAGTGGATTTAGAGTTAAATCTTGATTAGGGAGAATTTCTCTCCCAACAGCTTCGGCATGGTTTGTATTAATGGGTAGTGATCGTGGGCCGAGGAACTAGGACAGATATAGCTAAGGGAAATGTAACACACATATGCTAGCGTCTGTTCATCAACGAGGAAAATTTCTGAGGAGGTTGGAGGAGGAAAGGAACTCTCTCTGTGTGTGCACCTGCTAATTTCTAACACCAGGCTGGTTTTTATTTTTTTTATTATTATTGTAAAAAAGATTCAACCAAAAGATCTCTCTTGCACACAAAGAGGTTTCTGAAGACCTGGGATTCAGAGCTGAGAAGGACTAAGGAGATCTCAATGATTTAAGGAATCCAGAGTCTGCTCTGTCTTCAGTCTCTACACACACACACACACACACACACACACACACACACACACAAAATTGACTATTATTATTTTACGAAAGAAAGAAGCCTCTACAGTAGATACCTGGAATCAGCAACCCCTCACGATGTTAGGAGGTGTGTTATTGAGCGCTGCCTACGGGATGCTGTCTCTGGTGATGACGTCTTCTCTGCTTCCTGTTGGTAAGTCCTTCTTTTATCATTAACGATGCACTCGGAATTCGAATTGTGCACAGAAGCCAGCTTCCCCTCACCTTTCTTTATTTCAGCAATTTTATATGCTACTTAAAAGCCAGGCTCCAATTAAGCTTTTAAAAGAGGGTTACAACAATGGAATGTTGCTTCCCTGAAAGTCCTCAGCGATCATACAGGAAGTTAAGGCATGAGGTGGCCCTTAAGGTATCATGAACACAGGGTTTTTTTTCAGCTGGAACTCACCGGGACTCTCAGGTGGGCACCATTGCCATTCTAAGAGAACAAGGGAAGTGTTCATTGTGAGTTCCAGCACCTCTTTTTCTAGAAAAATAGCACTGCATGGACCCAAGTTGTTAAGGGATTATTACAAGATCCTTCAACTTGACCCAGTACAGTGTGGGCATCGAGTACAAGCTCCTAAAGCCCAGAGTTATGTGCTGAGAGGGGATTTGAACCTGGGTCTTCCCATATACAGTCCTGTACACTGGTCATTAAACTGCATCTTGCTCGTTGCATGAATCAACATTCTGGGCACAGCGGTGTAGCTAGCTGCTCGGGTGCCCTGTGTGGCGCCCGAGTCCTGCAGCCAGGAGCAGAGTGAGCCGCCCACTGGGGCGGGGCGAGCTGCCTATGGGGGCGGGGCGAGCCAAGTCAGGGTGCGCTGCATGGAGCCTCTCCACAGCCTCCCCCTAAGCTGTAGGGCGGCTGAGGCGGTGGGCAGACACAAGCCCCGCACAGCTTGAAAAAGCAGCGTGGAGCTTGCAGGCAGTCCGCTCACTGCCTCCCCCTCAGGAGAGACGTGTGGCTCAGGCATGCTGCAGGCCCCACAGTGTGGCGCCCAGTGCCCCCTGCCTCACCTAGCAACCAGTGGCGTAGGAAGGGATGTGTGGTGGGTGCGGGAGTTATTTTTTTCAACAAAAGTGTCATGAGCCCATTCTTTTATTTTATTTTAAAAACACAGATTTGTTGCCATTTTGTCACCCCCCTCAGTGATGACACCTGGGTCGGCCCGGACCCACTGCACCCCCCTTCCTACCCCACTGTCTGGGCACAGCTGCTGGAAGGAAGTGATCCCAGAACTTCCTGCAGAGAACCTAGTCTTCTGAGGGCGAGCGATTTTGTGGGTGTGGCTGATTGATCCAGATGCAGGAGGAGGAGGAGGAAGGAGCCAGAGTGTTCAAATATGCAGAGACTGAGCAGGCAGCCTCCCCTATGGGTAGATCTTTTGGGCTTGCAGGATCCTGTCGTTATTTTTAGCGACATGGCCTTGTTCTTCCTGGAAGCAGCTGAAAGCAGAATTAAAACAGTTGCTCCACCACTTGGTGGAATATAACACTATTTCATATTTTATATGTGTTTTCCTAAATAAATAATAATGCCCATCTCTGTGAGTAAGATATTACACATTTACTCAGAACTAAGTCTCAGGGTTATATCCAGTGTAAGCCCTATTCAGCATATTTCCATAGGTGACTTAGTTTCCTAAGGTAGTCATGCTTATTCTTTTTTTCTATGGGTCTACTCTGAGTAGGGCAACCCTTAGTCAACAAAGGTCTTGCTTCTTGCAGGTACTGGCCCTTTAAATCCCCCCCCCCCATTCCCCATTTGCTGTGCTTCAAAGTGCCTCTTGCTCATTTCTGCTACTGTCCCTTTGGTTAGTCATTTTCTGGTACCACAATTGGCCCTTCAGTAAATGACTTCCTACTTGCAGCCTGAGAAATTCCTCTTTAACTTGTTCTCGTTGCAATAATAAAACACAAATAAAAGTATGTGTGTGTGCTTTATTATCACAATTGTAATACAGTCATACCTCAGGTTGCGAACGCTCCGTGTTGAGTATGTTCGGGTTGCGTACTCCGCAAACCTGGAAGTGCAACACGGAGTGTGGATGCTTCTGCGCATGTCCGCACGGTCTGCGCATGCGCAGAAGCGTCTGCGCAGTTCACGCACGCGCAATTCACGCATGCACAGAAGCACGATATCACGCTTTAGCACATGCACAAAAGTGCCACCCGGGTTGCGCACTGTTCGGGGTGCGAATGGCACCCCAGAATGAATTGAGTGCGCAACCCGGGGTACCACTGTAATAGTTTTTAAAAAGTGGAATCACTCAGATCCCAAACAAGAAACAGTTGTGGTCCTAGGAAATGACAAACCAAAGGGCCAGAAGCAGAGGAAAAGCTCAATAGTGCTTTCCAGTTCTTGCAGGGGAAGCCATTGCCTTTCAAAAGAGAGAGGGGGAAATACCACCATTAATGGGGTCTGGGAAAATGTAAAGAACTACAAAGAAAGCTGGATTGCAATAGCTTGGCATCAATGTTTCTTGGATTCTCCATAAATCTGAATAAACAAATGAAGCCCATTTCAGAGATAACAGATCATGTGCAAGCAACCTTATTTTGGGAAATTGGTGACCTAAGCTTTTCTCCCAAGTGGTGACTGTGGTGGTAGGGGAGGGAACTATATCAATTCACAATTCTGCATCTCCTCCAGCCTCTAGCCTCCAGTGTTACGGCTGCAACATTGTCTCTGGCACCAGATCTGTAGACACGGGATGCGCCCACCCTGAAGTGATGACCTGTTCCCATTCGCACCAGGGCTTCAAGCACAGGTTTTGCATTAAGATGGAAAGTGGTGAGTGGATGCAAGGAGGATCTGTTCCGTCCAGGCTTCTCAATGGTGGGGAGGAGGCTTTGCTGCTGATGCTGCTGATGGGGTGGCCAGGTGGGGGCACATGGGCATGGAGGTTCTGCTATCTCTGAATACCAGATAGCAATTGCAGAGTACCATTGCACTCATGTCCTGCTTGCAGGTTTGCCACTGGGGCATCTGGTTGGCCACTGTGAGAACAGGATACTAGACTAGGTGGGCGTTTGACCTGATCCAGCAGACAGGCTATCCATAGGGAGGTCCACTGTGAAGGTCAGGACCTCAGTGCCCATGGGTAGTCTACCAGACAGAATACCAAACAGTGGGGGAACACAACAGAGGAGTTGCTGTTGTGCTCAGGTTGTGAGCTAGATTGGGGGATCTGGTTGGCCAATGTGAGAGCAAATGATGATGGACTGCTATGAGCTGCATTTTTCTTGATCTGGCAGGTTATTCTTATGGGAGGTCTACTGTGATAGCAAAACTTCCATACCCAGGGCAGTCTACATTTGGATAGCTCAGTCAGTAGAGCAGGAGACTCTTCGTCTCAGGGTCATGGATTCGAGCCCCACACTGCGCTAAAGATTCTAGCATTGCAGAGAGTTGGGCTAGATGACTCTTGTGGTCCCTTCCAACTCTACAGCTCTATGATTCTATGAACATCAGACAGTGGTAAACATTAGTGGTGCATTCTGTTGCACTCAGATCTTGCTTACAGGCTTCCCATTGGGGAATCTGGTTAGCCACTGTAAGAACAGGATGTTGGACCAGCTGGGCCCCCTGTAGCCTGATTCAACAGGGCTCCTCTGATGTTCTTATCCCCTCTTTTATGTGCCCCCTCCTCACTCTCTCACTCCCTGCTTTGCAGTGGTCCTGGGAATCCTGTTGACCAGTGGATGTGCTACATCCAGGCACTGCCAGCAACAAGAGCTCCCAGGAATCCGAATCCACTGCTGTGACAGAGATCTTTGCAATGGAGCCCTGAGGACCGCCCTCGCAGACTACTCCAGCCCATTCTGTTGCCTCCTGGTGTACTGGATGCTTCTTCTCGCCTGCTTCCTATGAACCGATACCGGAATCTCTGAGGGTGCAAAGCAAGCACAATTTGGGGTGGGGGAATAAATTCAGTTCAGCCACACTGAAAGGCAAACTTACCTAATTTGCCCTTTCCAAAACAATGCAGGAACAGAAACACAGCTATTTTTCAAAATTTGTCAGCTATTTTTTTTTTAATTTTGCAATGCAGTTTACCAGCCAAGTCAAGAGCAATGGGAAAATGTATAGACTGGAATGAAGTGTGTGTGTGTGTGTGTGTGTGTGTGTGTGTGTGTATGTATGCATATGTTAGAGAAAATATCAGAGAAGAATGCATTCTAACAGGGAAACAGCTATTGTTCAAGATTTGCGCTCCTCCAAATACAAAAATGGCATTTAACGGGGTAAAGTGTGCATAAAAATATGTATATCACAGAAAATAATGCACAAAGATGCATTATGTTAGGCAAAATTGCATTACAAAATGTGTATAGTAAGAGATGCATACTAAAATGCTGATAAATTTAGATGAGTACTTTAAAATCAATATAAAAAAATCACAAACTGATTTGGAAATGTGGAGAAATGAAGATGGGGGGAAAAGAGAAACTTAAGAGATACCAAAATGGGCAGATTCGCTCATTCCTGAAAATTCCTCCAGAGGATTATTACTTATTTATTTCTCACATTTCTTCCCCCCTTTTTCCTCTAAGGAGCTCAAGGTGCCATGTGTGGTTCTCCCTCATCATTTATACCCCACAACAACCCTGTGAGGTAGGTTAGGCTCGATGAGCTTCATAGCCAAGTGGGTCTTCCAGGTCTTAGTCTGATGCTTCAACCTCTACACTACACACTGGCTCATACTGTCTCCTAGCATAAACTCTTACCCACTAGACCTGATGTTGGCCAAGGTTTGACAATTCCCCCATCCCTTGATGCCTCCTCTGCTTTCCATTTTCCACTCTGTCATCAAGACTCTTTGGCATTGCAAAAACTTCCATTTTCCTTGCGTTCCCGACAGGTTCATTGGGATGGGGTGGCAAAGTGTCTGCTCTCTGTGTTTATGCAAACACATATATCAATAAAAAATAAAAAATAAAAAAATTCCTTCCAGTAGCACCTTAGAGACCAACTAAGTTTGTTCTTCGTATGAGCTTTCGTGTGCATGCACACTTCTTCAGATACTTCTGAAGACACACTTCTTCAGTGTGCATGCACACGAAAGCTCATACCAAGAACAAACTTAGTTGGTCTCTAAGGTGCTACTGGAAGGAAATTTTTTTATTTTTTATTTTGTTTTGACTATGGCAGACCAACACGGCTACCTACCAGTAACATATATCAATATATAGGTCAGTTTTAAAGGGGAGTTTTAAAGGGGCAGCGGTTCTTGTGGCTTTTCCATTTGTTTTCCTCAAAATTGTTGATTCAAAATAAAAATAAAAAGGTTTTTGGAAGCTGGTTCCTGGATTTCATAATGCTTTAGTGTTAGCTCCACCAAACATTGTTTCTTTCCCCATCCTAACACACTTTCCTTCGTTCCCGAATTTCCTATTTATTCAAAACAATGAGATCCAGGATATTACTTTTCTTTTAAGGGAAGGGCCATAGCTCAGTGTTGGATGATCTGCTTTGCATGCAGAAGATTCTAGGTTCAATCCTCAATGGGTGATTGGTCTCTGCAACCTTGTACAGCTGCTGCCAGTCAGTGTGGACAGCAGCGCGAGCTGGACATGCTTCGGCAGCTTCCTGTTTAATTCAGTCCTCTTCCACTCACACAGACGCAATTTCCAGAGTGGTTTAACAATCAATCCCTCTTCCTAGGGAACTACTGGAATTCTGGCTCTGTCATAGGAGTCTCCCAACAATGCTCAGCAATCTGTTCCCGGGATTCTTTGGGGGGAGCCATGCCTGTTTAAAATGGCACGAAATTGCTTTAAATGTCTACTGCAAATGGGCCGTGGTCTGGAATCACTCCATAAGAAAGAAAGTGTATTTATTGCAGGATGCAGAGCCTCTAATCCAGGGGTTCTCAAACTTTTTTGGGGCCCCTGCCCCCTTTGGTTTCATAAACTCATTCCCAGGGCCCCCTATTTTATATAAAAAGAAACGTTATTCAGAGTATTGGTTTGCAGGACCTACTAATGAAGATAACAACACAATATTCAGAACAGTAACAATTAATTGCACATTTATTCAAAACACAGTTTAAACTATTAATAGTTTTATTAATTCAGCAAAACAGATGGAGTTGATCCAGTGATAGCAACTTTCCAAACGCTGATAGTCATTTACAGCTCCAGTGCTCTTGGCCTCTTACGGATGCCCTGTGTAATCCCACTGCTCCCTAGGGGGCAGTGTCACCCACTTTGGGAACCAGTGCTCTAAAATTCCACTGTCAAAATGCCCTAACAGCTCTCCCTAGCCCAGGGGTTGTCAACCTGGTCACTACCGCCCACTAGTGGGCGTTTCAGGATTCTAGGTGGGCGGTAGGGGGTTCTACGGCACAAGCTGAATCCTCCTTCCATTGAGCACTGGTGGGCAGTAAGGAAATTTTAATATCAAGAAAGATGCATTAGTGGGCAGCAGGTATAAAAAGGTTGACTACCCCTGCCACACGAGTGGTGCTGTGGGTTAAACCACAGAGCCTAGGGCTTGCCGATCAGAAGGTCGGCGGTTCGAATCCCCGCGACGGGGTGCGCTCCCGTTGCTCGGTCCCCGCTCCTGCCAACCTAGCAGTTCGAAAGCACGTCAAAGTGCAAGTAGATAAATAGGAACCGCTGCAGCAGGAAGGTAAACGGCGTTTCCGTGCGCTGCTCTGGTTCGCCAGAAGCGGCTTAGTCATGCTGGCCACATGACCTGGAAGTTGTACACCGGCTCCCTCGGCCAATAATGCAAGATGAGCGCCGCAACCCTAGAGTCGGTCACGACTGGACCTAATGGTCAGGGGTCCCTTTAGCTTTACCCCTGCCCTAGCAAAAGGCTTGTTACAATCCAGTTTTCTCTCTCCTTGCAACGCTTTTGGTCTGCCACAGGGTGGCGCTGCTGTTCATGCAATTGCTCAGCCAGTTCTGGATGGCTGTGTTTCTTGCTCCAGAGACACAAACGGGCACGCGCATGTGCGCGCGCGCGCACACACACGGCCTTACTAAAGTAATCCATCTTTCTATGTATAAGAGGCTCACTGCACACTGAAGTGTGCCTGAACTCTTTAACCTTTGCCCACCATGTTATACTTTGCTAACCCAAGGTAGTGGATGGGCTCCACTGCACTCTGCAAACAGCTCTCTCTCTCTCTCTCCCCCCTCCCCACACTCAGACAGCGACACAATCTCTCTCTCTCTCCTGCTGGATTCTATTAGCACCCGGAGGTTGAAAATGCAACTTCGGAGTGTTTCAGGGTGAGCTGATTTATACCAGCAAAGCAGGAGCAATTCATTTCATACCTGAATTACACACAAACAGCGGAGGTGGGGAAAGAATAATAGGATGACTGTGAAAAGGGTATTTGCCAATGCACTCATGACTGGAATGCAAGAGCCTCTGAGTGCGTGCAGACTGCCCACCTTGCTCTGTCTTCTCATATAAAGCCCACTGGAAAAGAACCCTGTCTCTTCATATGATTTGCCAACATGCTCGTGACTGAAATGCAAGGGACCCTTTGAGCATGTGCAGAGTGCCAAAACTTTATCTCTCTGAAAACGTGCTGTTGATTTCCAGCCGTTTGTATAAAGTAGGCAACCTTTGGGGTGGTGGTGGTGAACCCCCCCCCCCCTGTTTATTTATTTCTCCATATCCTTTGCCAACATGCTCATGACAGCAATGCAAGAGTCCCTCTGAGCGTGGAGGATAATAAGGCGATATATCGATGGCTACTAGCCATGATGGCTGTGCTCTGCCTCCGTGGTCAGAGGCAGCAATGCTTCTTGAATACTGGAAAGCCCAGGAGGGAGGGGGCTCCTGTGCTTAGAGCCTGCTTGTGGGTTTTCCATGGGGGCATGTATTCTGCAACTGTGAGAACAAGAGGCTGAGCTAGAGAGGCCATTGGCCTGATCCAATAAGCTATTCTTATGTTCTTAGATATACAAATCACATCCATGGATCTGGCCCCTACTTGCAGGATATAATCTTTCCTGTTGCATAATGACAATGGCAACAACTTTCACTTTTGCCATTGGAAGAGCAGAGGAGGCAGAGAAGCATGGAGGGTTGTGTATGCGGCAGAAATCTTAAAGAATATACGAGAAGTTTATTTTGCATTCCCAAGTGCAAGCTCCCCACCCCCTCTTTTAACTTAAACTGTTTGGGCATCAAAAGCTTTTGCAGAAAGCCTCAGTAGCTGAAGAGTTGCCTTTGTCTCAGTCTCTTGTGAGTCCAGGGCTTAAAATAATTCCAGTTTAAAGCACGTATTGACGTCTTGCCCAGACAGGCGAAAGCAAGCGAGCGAGCATGCAGGAGTTTTGGAAACTTCTCTCCAAGACGCCGTTATTTTCTTAGAGAGTTTTCTGTTTCATCAGGGAAGGTTCTGGATTTAGGTTTTTGGTTTTTAAAAAATAAAATAATAAAATAAAATAAAATCCCACCCTTCAATCAAAAAAGGCTCCCAGAGCAGCTTACAAATCACTGAAATGAAAAAGTAGAAACAAGCGAACAGGAAAAACAGCCCTCTTTTGCAATCTAAAAAGACAGAACATTAAAGGAGGGTAGGTTAGGAGGGGGGCGGGGAGATGATTTAAACAAACTTCAAACTGGACGTCACTTCTGCCTTCTACTGCCTTCTGCCACCGGTCCATCTAGCTAAGTATTGTCTACATTGACCAATGTTTCACGCATTGTAGGACATTCCCAGTCCTACATGGAAATGCCAGGGATTGAACCTGGGATCTTCTGCATGCAAAGTAGATGCTCTGCCACTGAGTTGTGGTCCTTCCTCTAAACTAAGATACAAGTCCTCATGGTTCTGACCGTTAGGTCCAGTCGCGGATGACTCTGGGGTTGCAGCACTCATCTCGCTTTATTGGCAGAGGGAGCTGGCGTACAGCTTCCGGGTCATGTGGCCAGCATGACAAAGCCGCTTCTGGTGAACCAGAGCAGCACACAGAAACGCCGTTTACCTTCCCGCCAGAGCGGTTCCTATTTATCTACTTGCACTTTGACGTGCTTTTGAACTGCTAGGTTGGCGGGAGCTGGGACCGAGCAACGGGAGCTCACCCCGTTGTGGGGATTCGAACCGTCGACCTTCTGATCGGCAAGCCCTAGGCTCTGTGGTTTAGACTACAGTGCCACCCGCATCCCATTCTAGATAAATAAGCTCCCTTATATTCAGTCAGACCTTTTAGCTCTCCAGAATTTTGGGCAGGGGACCTTCCATGCTAGGTTGTAGATGGAACCTAGGGCCTTCTGCACGCAGGGCAGATGCTTTTCCACTGAGCTTTGACGCTTCCCCATTTTGCAAGTAATTTTTCCAAACACACAATGCATTTTGGTATGCTATTGATTTATTTTTTTAAAAAGCACACTTTCCCCTACTGTGCGAGTTGGAGAACAGAGTTGCAAAATTCAAAGAAGGGTGAATTTTTGAAGGATATATGTGTTTCATTTTGCATATTGTTTTGGGATGGGCAAATCAGGTTCGCCTTGAAATGTAGGATGAGACCCGCTGCTCTTAGGTTGGAGCTCTACCGGCTGCTTGGATCCAACAGAACTTAGCAACTGCACCCTTCCTCATGACCTCCGCATGGCTGTTTCCCAAACTTTGTTAGCTTTGAGATGCACATTTTTCTCAATTAAAAATGGTCCCACAATTTTTACACTCTCCCTCCTCAGCCCCCACAACCAACCTGTGAGGTAGCTTAGGCTGACAGGCCAAAGGTGAATTTTAGGGCTGAGTGGGGGAGCTGAACCCTGATGTCCCAGGTCCTAGTCCAACACACTAATCACTGCACCACACCAGCTTTTACCAACCTAGCAGTTGTGTTATTATACCCCTGGATGTAAGTTGCTTCTCAGGGACAGAGTCGTGCTCTACTCCCTCTTCTGCCTGCTAGTCGATTTACTCCCCCTTCAGAAACGTGCTAATGGGGTCACAAGCATATTTCTTCTTTTGCTTTCTCCTGTTGCCCTATTGCCTCATTTATCCAGCCTAGCATAGCCTGCTCAGAGTATTTTGCTCTGCTGTTGTTTTAATGTTTCGACCCCCTTGGGCCACAGCTGCTGATTCTGCTGAGGATGCCTGGGCAGATGGGGAGGGAGGGGTGTGTGTGCTCTTTTCCTGACAACACGCCTTTCTTCATGTTCTTCAGATGAGGGTTGCTGGATTGTCAGGACACAGGAAGAAGATGGGCAACTGGGTAGGCTTCCTTCCAGCCATGTAAAAATCAGAGGGTTGTACGCAACAAAGTTCTATGTGGGCTAAAAGTTATTCCTGTCCATTATTTTCAACAGGTCTCCTCTAAGTAGGTTTAACATTGGATGCAACCCAGAGATTTCTACAACACCCACCCCACACTGCTCCTCATCTCTCCATTTAGGCAAGCACAAGGCGTTATTACAATTCAGGGACACATTCTGCTTGAGAAGGATGCAGAGTTGGAGAGTCCTGGGGGCCAAATAAAGAAGTCTGGAGGGCTGCTTCTGGCCTGTGGACCAAAGGTTCCCTGCTCCTGTCTTAAACTCCCTTGTTATTTATTTCAATTGCAAATTACTTCCTTGAGCAATTTCACAATGCAATAAAAACCCAATTAAGACAATTCCATATTTAGAAACCATTAAAGCCTGTGTGTGTGCTGTTGGGCATCTGTCTGTCTTGGGGCTATCTTTGGGGTTGAAGTCAAACTGCTGGAAGGTTACAGCACCTGCTGTGGCTGTGGAGACCCATATGGGAGATACATGCTTTCTTGCATCTGGGGCAGATGAAGGCATCCAGTTGTGCTGCTGCAGATGCACCATGGCGCTTCTTCTCTCTGCCCTCCTCTCAATGGTCATTCCTCCTCTGATCACTGCTGTGGATACACGACCTGACTGCCTGTCTCCAGGCACTGTGGTCACCTGCAAGGGATTCCCACACAGTGGCGTTGATGTTGTCAGCCTTCATGTCACATTTGCAGACATCTTTGTAGTGCAGAGTTAGCCTGCCAATGGGCCTGGTGCCTGAAGCCAACTATCCCATAGAGCACATCCTTTGTGATCTTCCATTCTGTGGGCATGCCCAAGCCAGCATAGATGTCGCTGAGACAGTAATGTGAACATGCTGGGAATGTGGGCTTTGGAGAGCACAACTTTGAGACTTTGCCCTGCCATGTGGTACCCAAAATCTTCCTGACACAGTGCATTGAGGCATTGCCCCTGATAGTTCTAAGTTGCCTACGACTCACTTCCAATAAAGCAGCATGCTCTAGATACAAGCCTGGTAGACCTTCATCTAGGTATTGGTCATTAACATCACATTCTCCTATACCCTTTTGGAGAGGTGAGCCATTGCCAGAGCTGCCTTTCCAATATACTTGTCCAGCTGAGCATCAATGCAGAGGCTGCTTGGTTATGGTATTCACAGTGAAGAATTTGCAGTGAGGAACTCCCTTTTGTCTGTGATGGAACTGCTGACCAAGGGCTCTATACTAACATAGCTAACAAGAAAGTGTGGCCAAACACTAACATCAAAAATCAAAGGGCAAATCAAAGCAGAACAGGATTACTGGATGCACATACTTCAACAAGTTATTGCAGTGATTTCCCTTTTGGCAGAACATGACTTGGCATTTAAAGAAGATGATGAAACATTTGGTTTCCCAAACAATGGTACAGTGGTACCTCGGGTTTAGAACCTAATTCATTCCAGAGGTCCGTTCTTAACCTGAAACTGTTCTTAACCTGAGGTACCACTTTAGCTAATGGGGCCTCCCGCTGACGCCACACCGACGCTGCGCGATTTCTGTTCTCATCCTGAACCAAAGTTCTTAACCCGAGGTGCTATTTCTGGGTTAGCGGAGTCTGTAACCTGAAGAGTCTGCAACCCTAGGTATCATTGTAATTTTCTTGGATTGCTTGAGTAGGGTTGCCATATGCCCGCACACCCCCTCTTTTTCAGGGCTAAAATTTCTGTTTGGGCAGATTTTATTTTTTTTATTTTTTTGGGAAGATTTTTAACATTTGGCAGATTTTTTTTAAAAAAATTGTTAATCAATTTACTGTCATTGTTAGATACAGGTCTCCTAGTGATGGATTACTAATTTAATGCTTTCTGAGTTTTTCTGAACTGAAAGATTACCCTGGTGAAAGTATGGCTGAGCTGATACTGAACCATTTCAGTGAATTTGAAAGAGATTATTCTTGTTCTTATTCTTAATTTATATGCCACCCATCTGACTGGGTTGCCCCAGCCACTCCGGGTGGGTCCCAAGAAAAAATAGTAAAAAAGAGGACAATCATGTGACGATGTAGCCAATATGGCTGGAAAGTAGAATGGTGTTCAACAAAAAAAAATCTGGAAGGAAACAAGTTTGCAAAATTTATTCCATGCGCTGGACATTCTCTAAATCTAATTGGACAAACCGCAGTTGACTCCTGCATGGATACAGTGATTTTTTTTTGCCACAATAAATGAGACTGAGATGGCATGTAACAATATACATGCCTTTGATGGAAGAAAGGCTGGATATAAACCAAATGGGGTTGGAGTTAAGATATTAAGCTTATCGTTGCCAAGTGTTGTGGTGGCGCAGGTTTTGCCTGACATTCAATGAGTAAAGTTTTTTTATGGCCTTATCTCTGTGCCAGGAAGAAGAGGCTTCACTCAGGGCTGCAGTGGCCTTAATTCGGGCCTGGCTACGAGCCCCACCATCTTATACTCGGGTTGTATATCCAGGCCTGGACCTGAATTGTTCCTTCCTACCTTGCAAGTAGGAAAGTGCTAAATAAGAGCCTCTGCTCCATTGTCCACAGTGTGGTTGACCCACAAGGCGGTGGCTGCTAAGTTATATCCACCTCCTCCCCAAAGCTGATGCTTAATGCATCAATGGAATAAATCTCTCCAAGCCTCGTGGGTCTCTTTGGAGATGGATGATCACAAGCATCTACTTCCAGGCTCAGAAAACACAGCAGTTCTTCAGAGTGAATTGCTACCATGAACCTGGCATAAATAAATAAAAAGAGCTGAAGGAAGGTGGGAGATTTGTGGGTGGAAACTCAGACGCAGCGATGCTTCTTAATGCCAGTTGTTCAAAGCCAAGGGAGGGTAGAGTGCTCTTATGCTCGAATTCTACTTGTGGGCTTCCCATAAGAGGCACCTGGGTGGCCACCATGAAAACAGGATGCAGCACTAGATGGGCCTTTGGCTCTCCATATGTTCTTTCCCCATCATCAGAGGCAAAATGAATGCCAAATGCTGGGAATCCCAAGTAGGGAGTGTCATATGCACTCAAGATCTGCTTGTGGGCTTTGCTTTGGGGCACCTGTGAGAAGAGAATGCAGGAGGAGATGGGCCTTTGGATGGGCTCTTCTTAAATTCTGGATGCTGCCTTTTGTAGTTTCCATTGCTAGGAAGCACAACAGGGAGGAGTTGCTGTTGCACTCAGATCCTGCTCATGGCTTCCAAAGAGGCATCTGGTTGGCCACTGGTGAAATCAGGATGCTGGAATAGACTGGTTATTGGCCTGATCCAACAGGCCCCTTCTGATGTTCTTAGGCAGTATATAAGTGTGGGTGTGCTTGCACTCTACACACACACACACACACACACACACACACACACACAGCATCTTTGGCCTCGTGGTTTTCCTTACTTCCTGTGAGTGAAGTCATCTTCAGGAAGTTACTTAGCAACCCTAGAAAAATGTTTTGAAAGTTCTAATTTTTCAGCACAGTCACCCCCAACCCACAAGTGCCCCCTCCTCACAAATGAAAGGAGAGAGAGAGAGAGAAGCTGGAGCAAGTTCCAGTAATCACCTTCTTGGCGAGCCAGAAGCTGGTGATCTCATGCACCAGATCATTATTTTATGTGAATTGGGCCTTTTAGCTGTAAAGAGACAGCAGTTCTCTCCCCTCCCCTCCCCATTCCCCTCTTTTTTTAGCGGCAATTTGCTTATGGCTCCAAAAGGATAATTAAATGCGGTCTCCATACAAATAACTATGGCAACAAACGCGTAATTAGATTGTTTCCAGCACTTTGTAACGGAGATGGCAAAAGGAGATGTTTTGGATCAGCGCAAATTGCAGCACATAGTTGCCATAGCACCACCTCCAGTTGCACACAGGCATTGAACCAAATGTCTGATTGTCTGAGAATTAATCCTTCTGAACCCTAAAGAACGAACTTAGCCTTCAGCCACTCAATGCTTGGGTGTGTGCTTGTGAAGTGTGAGTTGCGTGTCCCTTTTTAGTTTTTTTTTAATTGTTCTTTAAATTTCCTCGGATACCTCCCAAAATTTCCACATTGAGAGGGGTTGGACTAGATGACCCTCGGGATCCTTCCCAGCTTTACAATTCTGTGATGATTCTGCATTATGAAGCCCTGTGTTCCCCTATACACACCTAAACTTACAGCTATATACATCTGCAAAACACGTTCTTATCAATTAAAGGTAGATAGCCGTGTTGGTCTGTCATAGTCAAAACAAAATAAAATAAAAAAATTCCTTCCAGTAGCACCTTAGAGACCAACTAAGTTTGTTCTTGGTATGAGCTTTCGTGTGCATGCACACTTCTTCAGATACACTGAAACAGAAGTCACCAGACCGTGATATATAGTGAGAGGGTGGGGAGGGGTATTACTCAGAGGGGTGGTGGAAATGGGTGAAAGGTTGATAGCTGTGGTAAACCTGTTGACGACTGTTAACGGCTGCAATTAGTCTTACAGGAAAAAGCAAGGCGTGAGAAGGTTAAAAAAGCTTTGTCATGTATAATGAGATAAGAATCCAATGTCTTTGTTCAGACCAGGTCTCTCCATGGTTTTAAGCTTGGTAATGAGTTGCAATTCAGCAACTTCTCTTTCCAGTCTATTTCTGAAATTCCTTTGCAATAAGACAGCTACTTTATACAAGATCTCAAAGTACAAGACTACTACTTTATAGTACTACTTTATACAAGATCTCTTTATACAAGATCTCAAAGACTGGAAAGAGAAGTTGCTGAAAACCATGGAGACCAGCAGCAGTTGGAGGTAGCAATGGTTCAGGGCCCTGCCAACACAGGGATTACCACGTGACAACCAAGACCAGCATTTTTTTTTTTGGGAAATAATTTTTATTATTTTCCCAATTAGACAAATTTAACAATTAATAAACATATAATTTTTCATACATCTTTGCTCTGCCGAGCTGCGACTTCCCTCCCTCACATCAGCAGGTTTTCTAGTCCATTCTTTCCATGCAGTTTCTTACTTTAACTTTTCCACAATGCCATAGGGTCATTCCAATCCCGCTAGTGTTTTCAAACTTCCATGGTTTAATCTTAAATAATCAACAAACTTACTCCATTCTCTTTGGAATTTCGATTCGTCCTGGTTTCGTACCTTGCTGGTCAGTTTTGCAAGTTCAGCGTATTCCATTACCTTAGTCTTCTACTCCTCTATCATCGGTACTTCCTGTATCTTCCATCTTTGGGCAACCAGTATTCTAGCCGCGGTTGTTGCATACATAGACAATATTTGATCATTTTTTAGCAATTTCTTCCCCCATTAAGCCCAGCAAAAAAGCTTCTGGCTTTTTTGGGAAAGTATATTTAAACATCTTTTTTAATTCATTATAAATCAATTCCCAAAATGTCTTCATTTTCTCGCATGTCCACCACATATGATAAAATCCACCCTCCTTCTTCCTGCATTTCCAACATAAATTATCACTCATTCTATACATTTTTGCCAATTTAACAGGGGTTAAATACCATCTATACATCATTTTTTGTACATTTTACTTCAAGGTGACACATGCCGTAAATTTCATATTTTCATTCCATAACTTCAACCACGCATCATAATCAATATTGTACCCAAAGTCTATTGCCCACTTTATCATAACTTCTTTCGTTAATTCATCTATTGTATACCATTCCAACAAAAGATTATACATTTTAGTTAACAATTTGCTTTTACCTTCCAGCAACTCCGTTTGAAATTTAGATTTTTTATCTTCAAATCCAATTTTCCTATCAGACATACCGTAAATAAATCATTTACCTGGTGGTATTGCAACCATCCTGTAAATATATCCTCCATCTGGCTGTATGGTTTCATTTTCCAACCTCTGTCTGAGTTTATCAGTATATCATTATATGTGGCCCTCCCACCCTCCATGTTCAATTTCTTTACCGTAAGTACTTCTGTCGGGGAAATCCACCATGGAGTTTCCCTTTCTAACAGTCTTTTATTTCTGTCCCATACCTCATAGATGTTTCCCCTTATCACATGATTTAAAAAACCTCTATGTACTTTAGCTTTGTCATACCAAAGGTAGGCATGCCACCCAAATCTATTGTCATATCCTTCTAGATCTAGTAGATCTGTGTCTTCCAAGGAATGTCTATCCATTCCTTCAACCAACAGAGACAGGAAGCCTCATAGTAAAGTTTCAAGTCCGGCACGGAGAATCCGCCTCCAAGACCAGCATTCAATTCAAGGTTTTCAAAAGTTTGAAAATGGTGTGATGAGCTATGCAAAGTAGAGAGGTATGTGCAAATCTGTTCAACACATATGACTAAGGAAGCCATGACTGGTTGAAGTTGGCAGAAGAGTGTTTTCAGTGTGTAGTGTGGATGTGACCCAGGTGCACACACCTAGCCCAGCAGAGGGGGCGCATGCTGTCAGAGCAGCCACAGAAATGCCAGCCTTTTCTTTCTGCCGTGTTCCCCCAACTCCATCCTTTTTCACTGCTTTCCTTCCTTCCAAAGTTTTGGAAGATCTTCAGCTGGTAACGCTTAATGCTGACTGCTTCCAATTCCCCCCGCCCCGCACTCCGTTCCTGCTGACTGGAGGTGGGGGGGGCGGGAAACCTTCCCAATGCCATACAATGGCAGACGGGCCTCTGAGCCACGTGGATTGCCCTTAATCAGAACCAGCCTCCGTCTCTCCAGCTCCCAGTGCTTCCTTGACCTCTCCCTGACCTCCCTGCTCTTCAAACTGGGTTCAAAGAGGCAGTATTGAACCCTGACTCTGTTTTGCTCTCTCCAGGACTTCAGCCCTCATTTGCTAAAACTGACAACCTGGGAAAGCGGTGATTAATTTATAGCGTTGGGGGCGGGGCAGTTCCCCATGCTGCAAAAGGACCACAGCTTTGGAAGAAGCGCCTGCATGTCCATACCCTCCAAGTGTCTTGATTTTTCAAGGACAGTCCCAGAGTTATGAAAGCCGTCCTGGCTTCTGATTTGATCTCAGAATGTCCCTATTTCCCCAACCAGTGCTGCTGCCACAAAGCATGGGGAGGATGAGCTGGCGTTTGTCCCTAATGACGGTAGTAGCAGTGGCGGCTGCTGCAAAGATGCATCCTGTTGCCTCTCCATGGCCACCACTGCCAGCCCTCTCCCTTGGGCGATGAGGAGGAGAGGCTGTGGCTGCCGAGGTCCAGCCCCATGTGCTTCACATGGCTTTGAGGGGCAGGCAGCTCTGGGTGGGAAGAAAGGGGGAGCGGAGCACAGGGAGTTTTGGTTCTCTCTCTCTCTCTCTCTTAAAAAAAATGCTTTGTGTGTCTGCGTCTAATCTTGCCCCTTTCTAAGATTTATTAATTGGTGCATGTTTTTCTTTTTGTACATTTACCACTGTATCACACTGTTGATTCATGTGAAGTTTGTGGTCTACTAAGATGCCTAAATCCTTTCCATATTTGCTAATGCCCAGCTCCTGAAAGCAAGCCAGATGTCCCCCATCTTATCTTTGTGCAGCTGGTTCTTCCTGCCTAAGTGTAGTACCTGACATTTGTCCCTATTGAAATTCATTTTGTTAGTTTGGGCCCAGTTCTCCAATCTGTTTTGGTAATCGTGAATCCCGTTTATGTCTTCAGCGGTATTGGCTACTCCTCCTAGTTGGGTATCATTTGCAAATCTGATGAATATATACCTTCAATTCTTTCATTCAAGTTGTCCATAAAGATGCTGAGCAACTACAGGCCCAGGACAACACTTCAATTGTCACTTTCCCCCAGAATGATGAGGAACCATTAGTGAGCACTCCTTGGGTTTGGTAGTTGGTAGTTACCCAGGTATTCTCCCCCACCCTTTTGAAGATGGGAACAACTTTTGCCCACTTCCAGTCTGCAGGTATCTCACGTGTTCTCCAAGAATTCTCAAAGGTTATAGACAGAGGCTAAGATTACATCTGCAGGCTACTTTAGTACCCTTGGGTGCAGCTCATTAGGCTCTGGAGATTTGAATTCATTTAAAGTAGCTAGGTGTTCCCTTAGCACCTCTTTTTCTATCTTGGGCTGCAGCTCCCTCCCGGCATGGTTTATTCTGTTATCACCAGGTTGGGCACTTGTTATGTACTGAGACTGGGAGTACCGCCTTGCCACATTCCTTCTAGCACAGCACAGCACCCCCAGCTCAACGACTGGTCGGAGCCCCGCTGAACTACTAATGGGCCGGCGCCTCGCAATCAGACTGGACCGCCTTCACCCCGACAGAGCTCAGGATGAGGTAGTGGTGGGGGAAGGCAGGAACCCCTGGACTTTCGTAGCCCAGGACACCGTGTATGCCAAGAATTTTGGGGCAGGCCCGGCATGGGTACCCGCCACAGTCACCAGGGTGACTGGCCCCGTGTCGTACGAGGTGCTAACGGAGGGGGGGCAATGCTGGCGCCGCCACTGCGACCAGCTACGGCGACGATTCCCAGGAGAAAACCAGGAGGAGGACAGGTCAGAGGAGTCCCAAGGGAACAGTGGGGCAGCGAGGCCCATAGAGCAGGAGGGGCCGGCAGGGGAGGCAGAATCAGTAAATACAGAGGGGACCCGCGAGGCCGAAAGGACACCGGAACCAGACCCGCAACTGAGCGAGCCGGTTGTGCCAGACCAAACAGCCCCATCACAGCCAGCAGCCTCGGAACACGAGCCAGAACCCGAACCCCTGACCAGGGAACACCCCAGGCCGCAACGCATACGTAGGCGGCCGGCATACCTTGAGGACTATGAATACAACCTCCCGGGCAGGACTGGAACGTAGAGGGGAGGGGTGTTATGTACTGAGTTGAATAGGATCGAAAAGGCAGCAGTCTGATTGGTCCTAGAACAATAGGATCCAGAATGCAGCAGTTGATTGGTCTGCAGGAGCCACCCAATCCAGCTCCAGGTGGAAGTGAATCTGCAACCTGATTGGCTTACAGGAGTATCCTGGAATTAGCCAATCACATGGGGCCCATTGTGTAAATAATGTATATAAAGCAGACGTTCTGGGGAAACTCTAATTCTTCGCTACTATGAGCTAAATAAAGAGCATGAAATCCACACTCGACTCCGAGTATATTTCAGCACTGCTTTCCTTTTGGGTGAAGACAGAGGCAAAGTAGGAGTTCAGCAGTTCTGCCTTCTCTCTGTCACCCAATAGCATTTCTGCATCTTCTCCCCACAGAGGACTTACCACTTGCTTGCTCTTCCTCCTGCTTCTAACTTAGCCATTATTTTTAATCTCTCTTGCAAGCCCCAGCTTCTTCTGAGCTTTGGCCCTCCTGACCTTCTCCCTCCAACTGTTGGCTACTCTTGTATACTCGTCCTTTGTGATTTCCCCCTTGCTTCCATTTCTTGCACATGCTCTTCTTAAATCTCATCTCATCTGTAAGCTCTTTCTGCAACCACACCAGTTTCTTTAGAAGCTTCCCACTTGTCTTACCTGTTGGGATTGTCTGTCTTTGTTTCTTCAGTATTTCACATTTAAGAAACACCCACCCATCTTGGACTCCCTTCTCTTTGAGTATTTCTGACCATGGGAATGGGATCACACCTTAAGCTTTTTGAAATTGGCCCTCTTAAAGTTCAGAGTGCATGTCTCACTACACTCAGCTTTCCCTTGACTCTATGGAAAAACATTTCTCTATGGGCTTCCTCCATGCTATGCAGAATTTTATAAAGTTTTATCATGTCACCTCTTCTGCACCTTTTCTCTACAACTTTTCTTCATAGAGGATTTGCTGCTGGGTCATTTTGGGGTATTGTTTTTGGGTTTTGTTTTGTGGAGGTATTTTGTCACTATTGGGAAAGTGGCAGTTTTCTGAGCATCATCAATTGTTTTCCTTCTGTGAAATAGGTTACCTTGTAGAGCTTGCGGCAGCTTCTGTGATTCCCAAATGTGTGCCTTTCCAGGCCCACATGAGCCCAAGATCCCTTCTATAAAGCAGTTGCCCCTGTTCAACTTGGAACAGACCAATGTCATAGCTGGAAGTATCTGAGGCCAGCAACAATAACCCTATTTCTTCTTCTGATTAACCAGTAGGTGGTCGGCCATGGGCGGCAGGACAAATGTCCAAGGTTTGTGCAGCAAAGCTGTTACTGCTGATTGCATTGGCTTTATCTGAAGAAGAAGAAAGGAATGGTAGCTAGTTCCTTTGTGTTTGCTAGCTTTTCAATTCCATCTCAAGGCTAGCTTTCATTCCAAGAGCTACCAGGCTGCCTTTCTGCCGAGTGGGTCATGTGATTTTGTTTCACTGTGTTCCCCCTTGAAGCGATCAGGAATTTGGAAGGTGTTTTTTGCTGGGGGCTTCAGAAGGAGACCTCTTGCGAGGTCAGGGACAGCTCTCCACAAGATTTGAAAGAAAGCCCTATCCTTCCATCCTCCCACACACCTGCTCTAGCATCTCTCTCTCTTTTCTGATTAGCTTGTCAAGGATATTCCAACTTGCTGATTTACCTCTCCCTGTCCTCATCCACACTCACCTTTGCTGTGCACTTTCCGGGAACAGTTCCGAGCTTTCCAATTTAGAGAAGTTTTTGCTCATCCCGGTGCTCTCCCCAGGAAAACCTGTGTTTTGCCTCTGAATCAAAGCAAGCAGTAATCTGTGGAAAACCTGGTTGCCAGTGGCTGCAATTCAGCGGTAAAACACAGGAGTGCCGGGGCAAAAAACCCAAAACCCTGCTCAGACACCGACCTGCAAGGCCCAGACCTCTGCGCCTAGAAATGCAACACAAAATGAAGTGTGGATGAGCCCCCGGTCACTCCCTCAATCCATAAGAATATAAGGAGAACCTGATGGATCAGACCAATGTCCCATCTCCTAATATCCAGCTTTGTGGGATGTCCACAAGTTCTAGGATGATGAGGGATGGAGGAAAACATTTCTCCGTCTGCTTTCTCCATGCCGTGCATAATTTTATAATCTTCTATCGTGTTGCCTCTTATTCACCTTTCCTCTAGTCTAAACATTATTAATTAATTAATTAATTAATTAATTAAATTTATATACTACCGATTATCATGAGGACCACAGGGCAGTTGGCAACATAGAACACAAGAGCCGTAATACAATAATAGTAAAGACAACAAAGCAATAAATGAGAAAATAAACAAACAAACCGAGCCTCAATAGTTGATGCTTCAACCTTCCCTCGCAGGGGAGTCTGAAGATTTATACCATCTGAAGAGAAACCATAGGGGAGTCCCTCCACCCCCACCATCATTTGGGTTGTCCCTTTCTGAATTCTCACCCCCCCAGACACCACACTCACACCCTCTCCTTTCCTGTTTCCTCACCTTCCCAAGCCCCAGCTCTGGAGGTCGCTAGGCGCTGTGGGTCTCGTAATGACGAACCCCCCCCCCCCCAATGTTTGTGACTGAAGAGATCCCCTGGTCCAACCTGCCATCTCTTCTCTCATCACCCTCTCCTGTGCTGGATCTGTGTGAGACTGAAATCTGTTTTTTAATAGAAAAAAGAAATACCCACAATGGCAGCCATTCGCTTTAGGCCTTCATTTTTCACTCCCTGCAAGGTCACAGGCCTGTATTGTCTCTGTCTAATGGGATGCTATTAAGGCCTGGCCCATAATGTGCAAGCCACATCACATTCTGCCATGTGAGATCAAACCCCGGGCAAGTTTCCAATTTCCTCCTGTCCGCCTGCAGTGATCTTATCAAAACCTGAGTGATCTCTCTATAAAGAAATCAAACTGGAAGGCGTTCTGTGGCCGGCCTCCCTTCGGAGCAGATGGATGGAGGAGCACTGGGTGGCTGCTAACGGCCTCCTCTGTCCTCCCCCACCCAGATCTCACTTTCCCACTGGGGAAGGTCAAAATGGCGATTGCCACAGGGGGTGCTGGAGGGGCCACTGCTCACTCAGAAACATATGCTGCTTTTCACCCTTGGCTCCTCCATCACACACCTTTCCAAAGTTCCATCCTTTCAAGCGCCGGCGGAGCTTTCGCCGTTCAGCATCTCATTTCCTGGGGGAAAGCCCATGGTGGCCATTTTTACCACGGAAATGGGTCAACCCCACATCTGTTCGTTGCGTGGTGAAGCCTGACCCTCCCTTAAAAGAAACAGCAACCCCAAAGACAGAACAGGTTGTAAAAGATGTAGCCTCAGGATAGTCAATGTGGCATTAGTGGTTAGAGCGCTGGACCAGGATCTGAGAGACCAGGGTTCAAAGTGGCACCCATTGGGTGACCTTGGCCCGGTTACAATTTCTCAGCATAACCAGCCTCGCAGGACTGTTGTAAGGATAACAGGGAGAGAGGACCACGTGTACCACCTTGAGCTCCTTGGAGGAAAACGTATACTGTAAGTGTGTGTGTGTGTGCAGAGGCGTAGGGAGGTCAGGTGGTACCCAGTGCGAAAAATTTCTTGTCACCCCCCCCCACATTGATATTTTTTTTTTGCCTGCAAAAATGGTTTTATGTTATTTCATATTTCTTACAAAGGAATAATAACAAGTAAAAATAAACTTTTATTTATATCCCGCCCTCCCCGGCCGAAGTCGGGCTCAGGGCGGCTAACATCAGATACATAACATTGATATAAAATCAAACAATAATTAAATTACCTCCTAAAAACATGTCAAAATCAAATTAAAGTCTAATTAGATGGCTTTCCGCAGGGTTAGGGTTGGGAACAGTAAGTGCTCCACTGAATTGAAATTTCAGCCTTTACGACATAGGAAAACAGCCAAGTAAACAGCTATTTTCGTGGAGGAGGGTCAAGATATTAACTGATATGCATGAAATTTCATATATAGCTACCAGTATATAATCCCTAGTGTAGTAAGATAAGACCTTTGGAGCAGGCATTTTGTTTAAAAAAAAGTTTTTTATGAACCACCCTAGTAGGGCAGTAATTGTTCCTTGATAATTTGTCACCCCCTCCATGATGGAACCTGGGGCGGCCCGCCTCCCCGCCCTCCACCTCCTATGCCCCTGTGTGTGTGTTGCAGCCAGTGTTGTAGCTCTACTCAGTAGAGCCCACAGAAGCCAATAGATACGGCTAACTTAGGCTCATTTTGCTCTGAGCAGAACTTGGAAACAACCTTATAGCTCCATATGTGTGTGTCTGTGTGTGTAAGGCTGTCATCACACTCGGCATTCCGCATGGCTGATGACAGACAGGCCCAGGCAAGTTGCTTAATAGAGCAAGGGGAGTGTGCTGTGAAGTTCCACCACCTTCTTTAAAAGGGAGCGTGGCTTGGCATGGGAGGGGCTTAGGGTAAGCCAGGAGGGGAGGGGTTTGGGCAAGCTGTAGTGGTGGTGGGGGGTAGGCAAAAGTGTGGGTGAGGTGTAAAGGAAGTGGGGTTGATTAGGTGTAGAGAAAGGATGGTTGGGAAAAGGGTAGGAGGGGTTTGGGCAGGGAACGAGCTGGGGTGACCTCTTCCAGTATTTGCTTTAGAACTGCACTGGAAAAGTTGCTGCAAAAGAGACACTTCTGTAAATGAATCGGCATTTTAAACTGGTTTTTAACTTGTATTTTAACCTAATTGGTTTTTATTCTATTGTGATTTTTACTGTTGTTAGCCGCCCTGAGCCCGGTTTCGGCTGGGGAGGGCGGGGTACAAATAAAAATTTATTATTATTATTATTATTAAAGGCATAGGAAAGTGTGGTGTAGTGGTTAGAGTGCCAGACTTGGGTTATTTTGAGGGGAAGGTTGTGTATCTAGAGGCAGGCATCTGTGTAGAAAGGCTGTAGTTCTTTTTTTTTAAATGTTTTTATTTGTTTTTACACATACATACAAACAAACAAACAACCAAACAAAACAAACATATATATTCTTATCTACATACTTGTACTTGTACAAATACTTGCATATATACATTCCAACATGTATTCCTGCTGATTCCGATTCCCTCCACCATTTCCACCATTACCACCCCACATTACCCTGTGCGTGACTTCCAATCTTCTCAGTTGCAATTTCTCTATCTTCCCATCCTTTTACAAATATACTTTAAATATATACATATTCCCCCCCCCCATTCCATTTTGCATTTCACCTCTTATCCCCTTTCTTATCCTTCTATTCTTCTCCTGTAACTCGCTCTATCCCGATAGAAGTTCTGGTTTTTCAACATATTTTTGGATGTATTCCCCGAAGGCGCTCCATTCACTTTCTAATTTTTCCTTTGTTACCTCTCCAATATTTCCCATTATCTTAATAGCATTATGGTACTCTATCAATTTTATAAGCCATTCTGTTTAAAACAGAAAGGCTGTAGTTCAAAGGGTAGAGCAGATGCTTTGGATGTAGAAGGTGCCAGGTTCATTCCCCAGCAGCATCTCCCGCAGGGCTGGGAGAGATTCCCTGTTAGAAATCCTGGGGAGCCACTGCCAGTCAGGGTGGAAAATACTGAGCTAGATAGACCAGTGATAGACTCAGTAGAAGGCAATTTCCCATGTCCCTATTTAAAATCCGTCCTTTGTTCCAAACCATGAAGACTGGAGTCCTTTATTTTGAGTGGAAGGGCTGTAGTTCAATGGTAGGGCATTTCCAGCGCATGCAGAATGTGCCAGGTTCAAACCATGGCAACATCTCCTGGCAGAGCTGGGAATGTCCCCTGCCTGAAACCCTGGAGATACACTGCCAATCAGTGTTGAAAATACTGAGCTAGACTGACCAATCGCCTGACTTGGTATAAGGCAGCTTTTTATGTGTAGAAAAATAGTGCAGGAGACATTAAGCAAAGGTTGTCTTTGCTTTCTGAAGTTCATACACTTCTTTCAACAGGATTTCTAGAGTATTAGAAACTACTGAATCGTCCTAAACCTCCTTCATTAACTGGAAAAAAGAAAGAAAAAGATAGATGAGAGTTTCTTTCACTGGCTATTTTGCTGCTTTCATATCTACCAGGCAACATTTTTAATGTGGAAACAAAGCCTGATGTGAATTAAGTGTATCCGTTTTCTTTCATGTTGCCCTCTGGACAGTTGCAAATCTGGTTCTGATTTGGAGACTGCTTTGGTTGGAATAGAAGTTGTTTCGGGGGTCAATCCTGCCAGATCATTCACACAGATGATGTAATTTTCTGCACATTTTAACAAGTGCAGGCTGAAAATATCTCGCACATTCCCCCTCCCCCTGCCAATCATTCTCTATAAATTAATGAGAAAAGAAATTGTACTCAAAAACTATGGGTGTAAATCTTGGGCTATGGCATTGTTGCTGTAAAGACTAGTAAGATATACATCTTATGTATTGGGACAAGTTTGCATGTGAGATCACATGCAAACCCTATCCCTAACCCTCATCCACTTCAGTCTGTAGTACTGGCAGTCTTACAAGTTCCGCATAATCCTTGTTCCACTCCTGTAAGAAAGTAATTTTTCAGTGTGACAGCATCTACACTTTGGAACTCCCTGCCTATTGATATGAGGCAGGTGCCTTCGCTGTACCATTTTCCATGCCTTCAAAAAACTTTTTGATTAGCAAAGCTGAACCACCCATGTAATTTTTTATTGTGTACAGTTGATTTTCAGACCTCTTGGTTTCATTTATATTTTGATATAAATTTGAAGAATTTTATTAAAAAATCAAAATACAGATCACACACACACGGTACTTGATAAAATAGGGTTGTGTCAAGTGCTGGTCTTACTCAGAGTAGACCTGTTGAAGTTAATAGACATGGCTAACTTGCACCCATTAATTTAAAGTAGATTTACTCTGAGTAGAAGTTAGTTGAATGCAACCTAATACTATTTTTAATAAATGTTTTATACTAATTTTTGTAAACCGCTTAGAGATTTGTTTGATCAAGCAGTGTATACACCTTGCTAAATAATAATAATAATAATAATAATAATAATAATAATAATAATAAAATACCATTTGCAGTGAATATTTTAGATCATTTTATGCAGAACACTTACATATTTATCTCTTGGATCAAGCGGTTTTATGTGTCTTGCTGAATAATAATAATAATAATAATAATAATAATAATAATAATAATGCCAGAATGCATCAAGACAAGTGAGCTCTATGCAAATGGAAGAATCACTGGCGCAATGTCTGTGCTGTATCATCGCCTGTGCTCTCTTGAGCACCAGGATCTCCCCTTGACAGTTCTCAGCAGCTCCAAGGCATTTGCCTCCGTGTGAAATTTCAACATTTGGATTTGCATTTGGCTGCTCCTGCCAAAGTCTCCCAGTGGTTTAAGAATGGCTTGAAACTAAGCCACATATCACTCCATTCTTTTGCTCCCCCTCTCCCTCCCTCCCTCCCTGTGTATGTATATATAATATAGTTGCTGCCTCCTACCGTCGACAGGAGCTGCAGGATGGATTCATTTTGACGTGTGGCTTTGAATCCAGCTAGCTCCCATCTTAGCCAGCTGTTCCAGGATCCCCCCCCCCACCACTCTGTACTCTGTTATTGAACCAAACTGGAGTGGAGACTGGGTGGGGGAGGAGGAAGAGGAGGTTAGGATGGCAACAGCCTCATTCGCTGGCTCTTGCGCTGTGCTCTTCTGAATGGTCCAGAGTCTCATATTTCAAAAAGCTGAAGGAGAAAGACTCCAGCCAAAACTACTTCTCGAGGGCGGGCTGGAATGGGCCTCACTCGTCTCCAGGGATCATTATTCATGTTTTTATTGGAAGTACAGAAGGAAAAGGTTTCTCTCTCTCTTTTTGGATGGGGAAGGGGTGTTGGTGGAGAGCGATCAGGCGATTGGGATGGAGAGGGGAGTAGTTGGGCAGTGGAGGGCAAAGATGTCTGGGTGAGAGGGATGGGGAACATTTGTTCCAGAGGAGGCGTCAGATAGGGATGGGCAAATCTGTACATTTCAGTTTCTCAGTTTCTCATTTTTCCAATCTTAAGTTTTGTTCTCCACTTTCCCACATCAGTTTTCCATTTTTGAAAAAAATAAAAAAAGCCTCCTGAACATTCACTAGTGTTTTAGTGCAAATTTCTCCTCATATGCACATTTTTTGGTACTATATTGCGTAATATACAGATTTTGTTGTTGTTGAAAAGCATGGTCTTTATATTTTCTTTATAATACATTGTTGGATGTCATTGCAGGACTAAGATGACCCTTAGGGTCTTTTCCAAGTACAGTCATACCTCGGGTTGTGGTTGCTGTGGGTTGCGCATTTTTGGGTTACGGACGTGCTGAACCTGGAAGTATCGGAACGGGTTACTTCTGGGTTTTGGCGTGCGCACATGCGCATCAGAGCTAAATCGTTCTTTGCGCATGCGCAGAAGTGCTGAATTGCGTCACGCGTGTGCGCAGACGTGGCGCTGTGGGTTACGGACGCTGCAGGTTGCGAACATGCCTCCCACATGGATCATGTTCGCAACCCGAGCGTCCACTGTATACAATTATACGTCCAAGATTTTCACTAACATAGGCATTTGTTATGCATGCTTTGCCTTAGCATATGCATTTTTGTACGTGTAGTTTTGGCATTGCAAAATTCAGGGAAGTGCATATTCTGAAGGAGGGCTGTTATCAGTTTGCATTGTGTTTTGGAAGGTGTAGATTTGGTAGACTTGTTTTTAAACACCAACTGAATAAAATGCATCACTCACCCCCCAGCTTCAGGGGTGGCCTCAGAGTTGATTAGGGTTGCCATATTTCAAAAAGTGAAAATCCGGACACAAAAGTATTCAGAAGCATTGCTGTCTCTAACTGTGGAGGCAAAGCATAGCTATCGTGGCTCCCTCTTCCTCCACGAATTTGTTGAAGACTCTTTTAAAGCCAACCATGTTAGTGGCCATCATTACCTTCTGTGGGAGCAAGTTCCATAGCTCAACTCTGCACTGCATCAAGTACTTGCCCTGAATCTTTGAACATTCTGTTTCATTGGATGCCCACCAGTTCATGAGTTGCAAGACCCTTTTAAAGCCGTCTAAGTTGGTGGTCATCGCTGCCTCCTCCATAGTTTGTCATACATATAAGACAATATCTTCCACAATCTCTTCTTTCTGTTGTTCAGCTGCTGGACAGTTGGGCTCCACTTTCCCACTGCAGAGGAACTCCAGGCCATTTCCTCCATGAGCAGCGCTTGGATGGCACATTGGATCACGCAGATGCCAAGCAAAGGGGTACGAGAGTCTTCTTGGAAACATAAGGGATTTCAGCAGATTTCCCCCACCCCACCCACATTCCGTTTTCCCTGCCTGAAGCCGTTTTAGCTCACGCACGATGCTCTGTCACAACAATGCTACCATCTTGCACGGATGGTTGCCTAATTGCAGCTCAGAAAAAAAGAGACAAAAATATTGTGCAGAAGGACTCCCATTTGGGAGTTGGGATTTCAGGAGTAGGGATTCCTGAAGTGTTTTGGGGTTCACATCTGCCTGCAAAGTTACACTGGATCCCCACTGCCCCTCAGCCTGGCAGACCTCATAGGCAGAGGTGTAGGAAGGTCAGGTGGTACCCAGTGAGGAAAATTTCTTGTCACCCCCCCATTGATTTTTTTTTTTTTGCCTGCAAAAATGGTTTTACATTATTTCATATTTTCTTACAAAGGAATGTGGATTCTGGGCCTCTGATAACAAGTAGGCGACTATGGACAGATACTTAAATCTACAGGATGGATTGTGTTTTGGCTTGTGTTATTTTATTTATATTTATTGTTTATTTATTTAATAAAATTTCTTTTAAAAAACTTGCAAAGTGGTTTACCGAAACAAAAAACAAAAAAAACCACAGCAGTAAAATCAAGAAAAATTGGCTGCGTGCAGGGGGCGGGGCGAAGGCAAGGCAAGGCCTAATCTACTCGGCCTAGTCTCATTTTCTTCACATAGGCCGACTTTCCAGGACCCGGGAAGCCCAGTGGATCGTAGGGCAGTAGGGTGGTTCATAAAAAGCTTTTAAAAATGCCTGCTCCAAAGGTCTTATTTTACTAAACTAGGGATTATATAGCTATATCTGAAATTTCATGCATATCAGTTAATATCTTGACCCTGCTTCACTGAATTGAAATTTCAGCCTTCACGACATAGGAAAACAGCCAAGTAAACAGCTATTTTCGTGGAGGAGGGTCAAGATATTAACTGATATGCATGGAATTTCATATATAGCTATATAATCCCTAGTGTAGTAAGATAAGACCTTCGGAGCAGACATTTTCAAAAAAAGTAGGGCAGTAATTGTTCCTTGATAATTTGTCACCCCCTTCAATGATGGCGCCTGGGGCGGCCCCCTGCCCCCCTGTCCTACGCCCCTGCTCATAGGGTTATTGTGACAAAAAATAAAATAAAAAATGAAACCATCCCATGCATTGCTGATAAGGCATGGTAAAAAGAACATACTAAAAAAGAATGGTGCGGCAGAAACTGGCCTGTCCTTCTGGCCTCGATACCCCTCACCCCCCCCCCAATATATTTTTATTGGTATTTTGTGCAAAGGGTTGGGCAAATTCATGGAGGAGAAGGCTACCAATGGGCGCTGGCCACAATGGCTATGCTCTGCCTCCACAGTTGCTTCTGAATGTCAGCTGCTGGAAGCTGAAGGAGGGCAGAGCTGCTCCTCAGGTCCTGCATGCTGGCTTCCTATTGGAGCATCTAGTTGGATGCTGGGAGGACAAGGTGCTGGACCAGAAGAGCTCTAGGATGCAGGCTGTTCTGATGTTCTGATGTGCAGCATCAACAAACTGGCACAGAAGCAGTGAAAAGGGAGAAACAGAGGTAGAAGTGAGCTGTGTAGAATGAATTATTACACACATTTTGTTACAATCCAATCCAATTGACAATCGCATTGCTGAAAGACATAAAGGCATCAGTTTTATCTCCTTTGCTCGATATGTAATCCCTCAACAGATGAGAGTGAGCAACCGGGGGTGTGATTGTATCACTTAATTTATTTATGTAATGGACAAAGGGAAGCCAGGTGCTACCAAGTCAATCACATTTAATATGCCCCAATCTGTATTGTGTTAAATACTCAGGGAGTGCTGTATCCCAAACCTTTTCCACCTTTGGACGGATCCTTAGGGAGCTACAGTTCCCAGAGTTCTCTGTGAAGAGGGATTTATCGTTGAATTAGTCTGGAAACTCTCAGCAACTCCACCAGCGTAGTGTAGCGGTTAAGAGTGGTGGACTCGTAATCTGGTGAACCGGGTTCGCTTTCCCGCTCCTCCACACAGTGCCGTCTTAAGCTTATCTGGCGCCGTGGTGCAAGGATCCCTTGGCGCTCCCACCCCCATGTTTCCCTCCGGGCGGGCAGCAGCTGGAAGGCGGCTCCTCCAGCGGGACGGAGGCTCCGGGCGCGGTGCGGCATGGTGGAGGTGGGCAAGGGCGGTGAGGGCGGGGCTGCTGGCGGGGCTGGAGGGCGGCTCCTCCAGCAGGGAGGAGGCTCCAGGCACGGCGCGGCATGGTGGAGGCGGGCGAGGGCGGCGAGCTGATGCTGGGAGGCGCCGCGTCCAGCCTCCGCCTCTTCCCTGGCCCCTCCAGAACTTGGTGCCATGGTGTCCTGCACCACTAGTCTCTATGGCTAAGACACCCCTGCCTCCACATGCAGCACCTTGGGCTAGTCACACTTCTCTGAAGTCCCTCAGCCTCACGCACCTCACAGAATAAAAAAATTCCTTCCATTAGCACCTTAGAGACCAACTAAGTTTGTTCTTGGTATGAGCTTTTGTGTGCATGCACACTTCTTCAGATACACTGAAACAGAAGTCACCAGACCCTTATATATAGTGAGAGGGTGGGGAGGGGTATTACTCAGAAGGGGGGTGGGAATGGGTGATAGGCTGATAGCTGTGGTAAACCTGTTGATGACTGTTAACGACTGCAATTGGTCTTGCAGGAAAAAGCAAGGGGTGAGATGGCTAAAAATAGCTTTGTCATGTATAATGACATAAGAATCCAATGTCTCTATTCAGACCAGGTCTCTCCATGGTTTTAAGTTTGGTAATGAGTTGCAATTCAGCAACTTCTCTTTCTAGTCTATTTCTGAAATTCCTTTGTAACAAGACAGCTACTTTGAGATCTTGTATAGAATGTCCTGGGAGACTGAAGTGTTCTCCTACTGGTTTCTCTGTCTTGTGATTCCTGATGTCAGATTTGTGTCCATTTATCCTTTGGCATAGAGTTTGGCCTGTTTGTCCAATATAGAGAGCTGAAGGGCACTGTTGGCATTTGATGGCATACACAATGTTAGACGATGAGCAATTAAATAGTCCTGAGATGGTATGTTTGATGTTGTTGGGGCCAGTAATGGTGTTGTCCGGGTATATGTGGCAGCAAAATTGGCATCACCTCACAGAGTGTTTGTTGTGGGGGAGGAGGAGAAAGGAGATTGTTAGCTGCTTTGAGACTCCTTAAGGGGAGTGAAAGCCGGGATATCAAGTCCAAACTCCTCCCCTCCCCTCCCCTCCCTCCTCCTCCTCTTCAACTCCCTGAGCAAACTACAGCTCCAAAATCCATTGGGGGAAAACCAGGACTGTTTAAAGTGGTATAATATGGTGTGAATGTGGCCGGCGATAGGCACCTCCTCTTGGTGCGGTGGTGGTGAGACTCCTGGCAACCTGAGGGCCGCATTCTTTTACGGGCAGCCTTTCATGGGCCGCATGCTAGTGGTGGGCGGGACCAGAGGAAAATCTGGGCGGAGCAACAAATGTGAATGCTACTATTGTATAGTAAGCTAGTTTCTGTACAATTTGACACACACCTCTCTCCATCCTCCATTCAGGCAAGCCAGAGGCGTGATCAGAGTTCAAGGGGACACAACCCAGACAGGCAGAAATGCTCAAGCTGAGTAAGGGAGGTCTGTGGCATGGAAAGGGGTTATGGCCTGGGGAGAATCCCGAGCGCCAGGCAGAAAAGCTCAGCGGGCTGCATTTGGCCCTCAGCCCTGGTAATCTGCAGCCCTACATTTTTCCAAGGGGCAAAGTTGGTGGCTTTTAGCCCACCCTAAAGTGGGCAACTTCACCCCCCTTCCACCCACCTCAGCTGGCAGCTTCTCTCATCTGCCTGAGCTGTGTTCCACCTGCTCCCAGCTCGTGACATAAGAAGCCGCTATTGATCAGCACTGTGGTTGATGGTTAATTAAATTGGACAGCTCTGCCATTCGGTGGTGAAGAGGAGGAGGGAAGGACCCCCTCCTTTTGCGTACATGTGTGCACAGCCAGGTCCTGCTGAGTTGGGCGTAATCCTTGCCAAGAGGAACCACTGTGAACAAGGCTGGTTCCCTGCTGGAAACGGAGAGTTAGAATCAATCCCATCCCGCAACTCACTGGGTTGCGGGGGGAAGAAGCTGTTGGAAGGAGGAGGGGTTGGGGAATATGATTTTGTAAAACTGTCAGCGGAATTGCGAGACTGGGAGGGGGAGGGGGAGCTATAGGTGGAATTTTTTTAAAAAAGAATTAAGTAAATGTTTGAAGTTATTAGGTTTAAAATAGAAATTCGGAAGGAATATCTAGGGGTTCCCGGAAGTTTTAGTTTTAGTAATTTTTAATTATAAATAAGAAAAGGGGATAAGATGGAATAATAATGATACTTAAGATAATAGATAAGGCTTGATAATGAAGATGAAACTGTCTAGTGAGAGTTGCATGGAAAACCAAGAGGACGAGGTCGGGGGAAGTCCCCCTAAAATATGAATTGGAAATGTGATGGGAAAAGAAAATATTTTTGTTTGTGTATGTTTTGTCTGTAGATGTTTGTGGGTGTTTGTTTGTTTATATTTTAAAATTTAATAAAATATTATATATATCTATATAAAGAATCAATCCCACCCTTCCCTCCCTTTGGTTGGGCAGGATGTTGTAAGCTCTGGCGGCGAGGAAGGCAGTCTCTGGCCTCCTGCCTGGACACATTACACGCTGGGATCCAAAGTCAAACTCGGAGTGTAGCACTCTTTCTCACCTGCTCCTCTCTTTCATGCACACCCATCTCTCCTTCCTGCCTCTCACCTCTCTTTCTACCCCACAAACTTACTGATTGATAAAAATATTTCTATACTGCTAATTCATAATAAACAAACAAACAAATGACAGAGCGTGGCAAGGTCTGGCAATTGGCTCTCAACAAGGAAGAACTGGGCAAAGAGATAGAAATGGCAGAGCATGCTGGCAGTGAGAGGTGGAGATCGGGCCCCCAGAGTCCCCTAGGGTTGGCGCCCCTGCTATGCATTCATGGTGTAATTCTTCAAAGTGAGGGATTCCCTTCTGTCAGCGATAGAACCGCCAACTGAGGGCTCAGAATGCTTGCTTGTTTCCCGCCTCTCAGCTACCTTCAGCCTGGATAACATCTTGAGTGTCTATGCTCCCACTATGTGCTCTGACATACAAACTAAGGACCAGTTCTATGAGGAACTATGCCAGGCTGCCAGGAGGGTCACAGACTGCGAACACCTATTTTTCTTGCTGAGAGATTTCAATGCCAGAGTTGGGAACGAACATCAACCATGGGACAATGTGCTCTCCCAAGTCCCAGGCTTTGTGCATTGCAAAGATGTCTGCAAACATGACATGAAGGCTGGCAACAGCATGTGGGAATCCCTTGGAGACGACCGCAGTGCCTGGAGACACACAGTCAGGTTGTGTATCCATAGCAGCGACCAGAGAAGGAATGACAGCTGGGAGGAGCACAGAGAGAAGAAACACCATGGTGTACCTGTAACATCATCAACCTTCATCAGCCTTCATCAACCCCAGATGCAACAAAACATGTCTCTCCTGTATTGGTCTCTACAACCACATCAGGTGCTATAACCTGCCAGCAGTTTGACTTCACCCCCAAAGGCACACTCCTCCATTGTCTCCCAAGGCAAATGGATCCCAACAACAAGTGGCAATCCAGGTGTGTCCCCCCAAAAAACCCCTTCTCTACTCACTTTCTCCATGCTTTGCTTTTTTAAAAACAAACCTCTGTCATCACAGCATGGGACCAGCAGCAATTAGTCTTAAGAACTTGGGACCAATTTACTTATGAGATCACTTTACCCCATATTCACCCGCTTTGATCGGTGGTATGGCACTGTTACGGGTGCCACATAATGCCCATTGTGGAAGAAATCAATCTTATAGTGTGGCAGCATGTACACTTTGATGCCAATTGACATCAAGCTGGTGCTTTCACTGTACTCTATCTGGCACCTGCTAAAACACATTTTGGTTTAGGCAAAGCTACCCAGATGTTTAGAAAGTTGTTGCAAGTTCTGATCGGTTTTTGGATTATTGTTATTTTAACTTTTTGAAAGTTTAAAATTACTGTTGTTGATTCTTCTTAGTGATAATTTTACTGTTTTATCGTTTTTGTGAACCCTTTTGAGGGTTCCCCCTCATCGTTATTATTTTTTTACAATCAAGCAGTGCATGAATTTTATGAAATAATGAAATTACGGCATAGACTTCTAGTGGATGCCAGCTGGGCTTCTGTAACATGCGAGGGACACACCTAACACTTAACCAAGGAGTGGGCTCATGACAAGACCATCCCCTTGAGCCATTCCTGTTCGGTGTGTCCGCACACTTGGTAGCTTTCCCAAAAGCCAGTTTGAGTGTGCTGTCTGCCAGCCTTTATCCCTCTCTGGATTATGAAATATAACCTGCCTTCATCTCTCCCTCCCCCCCACCCACACGCTGTGGCTGCCACCACAGCATACCTGTACTGGACTTCCTGTACTTTGCATCTGAGCACCAACTCGCTTTGAAGCCAGGCTGCTCTTTGCCCGCTGACAATGCAATGCTGGACTTTCTCCTCCCAGCTACCCTCTCCCAGGGGGACCCTGGATGCTAACGCAATGCAAGGCAGAGAAGAGCAGCTTTGCCTTGGCTTGTCTAAACAGTTGGTTTTTGTTTTTTTGGAGAGTGGGACACATGAAATCCACAAGGCCTCCAGCCCAGCTGGAGTTTTACCTGGGACCAGGTACCCAGCTTGGACCAGGAAGAATGTAAGAAGAGCTCTGCTGGATCAGGTCCAAGGTCCATCTGCTCCAGTAACATCTGGAAGGTTGCCACATAGAAATGCTCCGATACCTTATGCTTGGGGATTTAGGCTTGAAAAGGGGGTTCTTTCCCTTAAAAGGAGGACTAGACAAATTAATGGAAGAGGAGGCTTTTCTAAAACAACAACAACAACATAGTTTTATTGATTTCCAAAATATAACAATTAGAGAAAAAGAAAAAGTTACAAAAACAATATCTCAGCTTGTCACCACTCCCCCCCCCTCTAGAAAGGCTATTGATGGCTATTACCCATGATGTTCTGCCTCCATGGTTGGAGGCAGCAATGCTTCTGAAACCCCATTGCTGGAAACCACACAGGAGAGAGTGTTCTTGTGCTTGAATACTGCTTGCAGGTGTCCCATTGGGGTGTCTGGTTGGCCAGTGGGAAGACAGGATGCTGCACTAGATGGGCCCCTGGCCTGCTCCAGCTGGCTTTTATTATGTTCAGCTATTGGCAGAGGAGACCCCAATGGTAGTTCTGCCACCTTCAGAAGTTTGTAGATTTGTTGGACAGTGATGGCCCAGCAGAGACATTCTTGCTAAATATAATTGTTTAATTGCCCTGAGATGGAGAATGCCTGTATGTATATTGCTGAAGGTTTCACACTGGAAAATTTCATTGGAATTGTACACTAAAAAAATAACTCTCGGTCTGCTGGCAGAATTATAACAAAGAGGCAGCCAGACAGACCACTCTTGGGAGGAAATTTCCTCAATCTGAGAGCAGCCATCGAAAAAGTCCTCTCTCCTGTCACCACCAACCATGCTTCTGATGTTGATGGGACCTCCACCATCTCTTCTTCTTCTTCTTCTTCTTCGCACCTTTGAGCAGGACTACACTCTTCCCTTGGCTTTGGTCCCAGACGCATTGTTTTGAGTCGGGGAGAAAACAACTGTCTCGCTCTTTTTATTTGTCTTCTTATATGTGGACAGCATTTTGTAGGGGTATTGTTTTAAATTATTTTGAAGAGCTGAAAAATAATATTGTTAGTGGTAGGAAAAGGCATTTGAGCAGCAGCACAGAAATCCCCATAAGAGCAAGCAGATTGTATTTAGTGAAACAAAGCAACAAAGATGTTGGAATTCATTTATATCTGCTTTTGTAGCTCTCCAAAAACTCAATTCTGGCAGGATCCCCAAAGCGACAGGGAGTTGTGTTTGTCCAACAGCCATGAACAGCACAGAGTGTATCCAAAACTTCCCTTTCACAAACTGGGTATTAAATAGGCCTGTTGAACTGATTCAATATTTGTGTTGATCCACTACCTGCCTTTTAACCAATTAATCTGATAAACTTTGCATATCACCAGATCTATGATACGGGCCAGGGGGCCTTTTTGAGTTACCAAGAGCAAGAAATCACTTTGCAAATTAAATAAGCAGAACCTAATGCTAATTGTTGGATGAAAAGGTAATTTTAATGGTTTCTTTTTGTTGTTGTTGTTGTTGTTGTTGTTGTTGTTTCCAATCACAGTTAGCATACCAGATGAGAGAAAGATTGAGTAACAGAAAGAGGAAGGAGGTGTCAAAGAGCAAAAAAGACTGGGAGGGTGTGTGTGAGAGAGAGGTTGCCATATTTCAAAAAGTGAAAATCAAGTCAGAAAATTTGTTGAGCTTTTTTATGTTTCTGCCCAAATCTTGGGGGGGGGGGATGAAGCTATTTTAAAGGGAAATTGCCAGTATTGTAGAGCGCTGTGGGTTAAACCACTGAGTCTCTTGGGCTTGCCGATCAGAAGGTTGGTAGTTCGAATCCCTGCGACGGGGTGAGCTCCCGTTGCTCAGTCCCTGCTCCTGCCCACCTAGCAGTTCGAAAGCATGAAGTGCAAATAGATAAATAGGTACCACTCCAGTGGGAAGGTAAACTGCGTTTCCGTGCACTGCTCTGGTTCGCCAGAAGCAGCTTAGTCATGCTGGACACATGACCTGGAAGCTGGATGCCAGCTCCCTTGGCCTATAGAGCGAGATGAGCGCCGCAACCCCAGAGTCGGACACGATTGGACCTAATGGTCAGGGGTCCCTTTACCTTTACCTTTAAACGTCATCTAGGTTCAAGAATCACAGCTAGCACTTTTTATTTGTGGAAAAGCCTCATTGCACACCTGTCCTGCCTAACACAGGTTGTCTGTGCTCCCTCAGCAGCGAGTGGAAGAGACACTTAAAAAAATTAATTGTCCTTTAAGTGTAATATATATCATTTCTCCTAGTCTTTGTTGTCTGGTGCATAATTACTTTATGGTGCTATAAAATATATATTGCATTTCCTGGCAACACTTATAGCACAAAGCAAGCTTGCCAGTGTGTCTTAGGAGTCAGATGTGGAAGGATCAGCTCAGTGGTAGAGCATCTGTTTCGCAGGTTCAATCCCCAGCAGCATCTCCAAGCAGGGCTGGAAACGTCTCTTGCCTGAAAGTGTCTAGAGCAGCTGCCAGTCAGACTAGACAATGCTGAGATAGATGGAACCCAATGGTCTGATTCAGTAGATTGCAACTTCCTTCTTAAGTCAGAACCATGAGGATGGGAATCTTACTTTCTTTCTTAGAGGAAGGGTGGAGCATCTGTTTTGCAAAAGAAAGCCCCAGGTTCAATCCCCAAAGGCACTTAAACCTTGGAGAGCCTCTGAAAGTCAGTGTGTAGACAACACTGAGATAGGTGGGTCAATGGTCTGCTTCAATACAATGCCGCTTCCTGTGTTCCTGTTTAAATCAAAACCACAACCTATTTATTTTTAGAGGGAGGGACATAGTAGGACAAATGGTCTGTATAAGACAGCTTGTATGATGAGCCCATGTAGCATTTCAAAGTGAGGTGGTGGTAATAGTGGTGGGGTAGAATAAAATAATGCCTTGATGCAATGCAATTATTCAGCTAAATCTGTATTGAAATGTGCAAAGGGCTTTGGCTGTGCTAGTGATGGTGAAGTCTCTGGCTGTGATTGACCGAGCTGCCCTCATGTGACAGAAATATTGTGAGCTGACATTAACAATAAGTGTAATCTGTCCCTCCTAATTTAAACATATATATCAATATAAGCAATCCTTGTGTCCAAACAAATATCCTAACGGAATTGACAATTGTAAGATACATTTCATTTTACTATTGGTTTGAATGCCTGGGCAGCTCATATTAATATATATGTTTAATCATGATTGATGGATTGTCCTTATCCTTAATGACAGCTGATAATATTTCTGCATTCAGACCATGGAGTAATGGAGGGCGGGTGTTTATCCTTCCAACCATAAGGAATTTTGAGTTCATTGCCCATTGGTTCAATGTCCCCACATCTCAGGAACATAAATTAAAAGTGCACAAAGATATGCAAATATTGAGGATTTTTCCCAAACACAGAGAATCTGTATATGACCAGAAAGAACCACAGGATGTGCCCACATCATATAACACCCCCCCCCCCGCAAGGAATTATCAGCATTACGTTGCTGGCGTCTAACTGGCCAATTCCTTCCTATACAAAAAACCCTCTTCTCTTGGTGGTGATCTGGGATACTTTCTTTCTGTCATCTTATTGACCCCGGTTCTAATTGGAGCTCTAAAGACACTCAGCAGCGCCAGGCCCCCAAGATGCATCTTCAGCAAAGAGAGTCATAAAGGCAGCCCTGGGATGGGAAAATCAATCCTTTAAAGTGGAAATCAATAGCTATAACTAATATTAATAGTGATTATCCTGTCTCTATTGCACTTTGCAGCTGGGAATGAATTGTTTTCAAGGATTTAGTGGTTGCTGAACTTTGCAATGCAACACAGAGCTGGAGATTTAGCACAGAGAGAAATCTGCTTCTGTCTAAAGCAGCACGGGGCACCAATTATAAGAATGTAAGAATAGCCTGCTGGATCAGGCCAAAGGGGACCCATCTAACTCAGCGTTCTGTTTTCACAGTGGCCAAACCGATCGCCCACTGAGAAGCCCACATGCAGGACCTGAGTGCAACAGCAGCTCTTCCTACATGTGATTCCCAGCAACTGCCCCAGGCATGGAGGTTCTGCTATTACGGTAGACTTTCATATGGGGAGCCCCGCTGGATTGGACTAAAGACCTATCTAGTCCAACCTCCTGTTCTTACAGTAGTGTTCTCATGTCCTCATGCCAAGGCTTTGCTCCCAAGCCCAACTGCAGTCTCGAAGACCTGCCACCAAACTGTTCAGTACAGCCTGGTTTTCAGTAGTGATAATTCCAAACAAGACTGAAGAAGCAATCCTGACTTGCCCACATTGCTTTGTATTTTGTCGGCTGCCAATTGGACTTTAAGGGACTGTGTTGATGGAAGGGAAGAGTGTGAGAGAAAGGGAAGGTATGAGATATACCGGTAACAGGTAGCTGCCCCAGACTGTGTCAGACCATTGCATCTATCTAGCTTAATAGACGCGGGTGGCGCTGTGGGTTAAATCACAAAGCCTAAGGCTTGCCGATCAGAAGGTCGGCGGTTCAAATCCCCGCGATGGAGTGAGCTCCCATTGTTTGGTCCCTGCTCCTGCCAACCTAGCAGTTCGAAAGCATGTCAAAGTGCAAGTAGATCAATAGGTACCACTCCGGCGGGAAGGTAAACGGCGTTTCCATGCACTGCTCTGGTTCGCCAGAAGCGGCTTTGTCATGCTGGCCACATGATCTGGAAGCTGTACGCCGGCTCCCTCGGCCAATAAAGCTAGATGAGCGCTGCAGCCCCAGAGTCATCCACGACTGGACCTAATGGTCAGGGGTCCCTTTATCTTTACATTTAGCTGAATATTGTCTACACTGACTGGCAGTAGCTCTCCAAGGCTTTGGAGAAAGAATTTCCCAGATGCTGCTGGGGACTGAACTTTCCGCATGCAAAATATGTGCTCTGCCATTGAGGTACATCCCTTCCTCTAAAAATAAAGTAAGTCTTCATGTTTTTGGTTTAAATAGGAGCATAGGGAGCTGCCTTGTAAAAAAAAATCCCAGACTACACAGCTCAGTATTGTCTACACCAGGCTTCCTCAACCTCAGCCCTCCAGATGTTTTGAGACAACAATTCCCATCACCCCATACCACTGGTCCTGCTAGCTAGGGATCATGGGTTTTGTAGGCCAAAAACATCTGGAGGGTCGAGGTTGAGGAAGCCTGGTCTACACTGAATGGCAGGGCTTTCCATTGTTTCAGACAGGGAGTCTCTCTCATGCCCACCTGGAGATGACATTGGGGATTGAACCTGGAACCTTCTGCATGCAAAACAGATGCTCCAGTGCTGAGCCAGGACCATTTCCCCTTGATCAAACAAGTAGATTGATCAGGCCAAAGGTTAAGAAAATGAAGGTATTTAATTTCCCTTTGCTTGTTTATTGTTTGAGAGCGAGTGACTGGCCCAAGGTCACCCAGTGAGTTTCATGACTGAGTAGGGGATTCAAACTCTGGTCTCTCCCAGATCCTAGTCTAACCACTATACAACACTGTCTTGTAACATGCATCCTTGTTGTATGATTGCATTTGAAAGCAAGCTTACTTAATATTTTAAAAGAAGAGGCATGTAGGCAGTATCCAGTGAAATCTGAGTGAGACGGGGTCCAGATCTTGTAGCATGACCGTCTCACCACAGCAGTGCAGCACTGGACTCCAGGGCATCTCTCCCAGCCAGCCAGCCAGCCAGCCAAGGTGGGTCTTGCCTTTCCCTCCAGGTACTCCAAACCTCATGCTAAAGACCCCGATTCTTCCTCTGACATCATGCCCAGTTACGCTGGCAGCCTTCCCCTCTGTGCCCTGTGGCCAGAGCCACCCCATTTGTTTCTCTCAATAGCTCTTCCTGTGTTTTGCCAGGTTAATAACTCGGGGTGGCTCCTCTGCAAGGGTTTCCCTGATCACAGAAAAAAAAACAACCTGGTTTGACCTGTATTGTAACACTTTGCCAAATCTAGCATCTGCTACCCTCAAATTTTATGAGGAATATAGGAAGCCGCCTTATACTGAATCAGATTCTTGATCTAGCCAGATCAACTTTGTCAACACTGACTGGCAGCAGCTCTCCAGGGTTTCAAGTAGGGGTCACTCCAAGCCCTACCTGGAGATGCCATTGAAGACTGAGCCCAGGGCTCTCTTTGTGCAAAACAGGCACCCTTCCACTGAGCCACAGCTGTTCTGCACCTGAAGGAACCCAAGTTTAATGCCAGACAAATACAAATTTTATTGGGAAATTCTGGACTAGCAGATTGTAGAAGAGAGAATCAGCAATTTCTTCATGGGTCTGCCAGAGCTGGATATATATATATTTTCCCCTTCACCGGGACTCTCTGTCCAATAGAAAACAGTGTGCCCAAATGATGGTCTCTGGTGGCAACCAGTTGCTGCAATGCATATGGCACGCTGCCTTCCAGTACCAGACAGATTGCTCTCAGGCTTTCTTCTGAAATGGAATATAGTTGCAATCGTCCATAGTGAGGGATTTTTTTCCATAGTGAGGGATTCAGAAGGAGAGAGAGCTGTTGGCCACAAGCCTCCCAGCAGAATACAAAGGGACCTTCTTTTAAGCAGTCTGGGCTGGAACTGAAATTGCACACACAGAAAGAAAGAGAGAACACTTTGCTAATCTGCTGACATCCTACCCCAGACTGGCCAGGGTTGCAGTGTTTATGGGACCGAGTTCCAGGCTATTGTGGGCAACCCTACCGGTATGTCCCCCATGATATTCCTGCAGAGAAGCTGGTAAAATGTGGACTGTTAGGTGGATTTGTAGTTGGTTGACTGACCAAACTCAAAGAGTGCTCACTAATGGTTCCTTGTCATTCTGAGAAAAAGTTGCAAGTGGGGTGCCACAGGGTTCTGTTGTGGGCCCATAGTTGTTCAACATCTTTATGGACAGCCTTGATGAAGTAAATGAGGGAATGAAGTAAATGAGGGGATGCTCATTAAATTTGCAGTTGACACCAAGCTGGGAGGGGTAGCCAATACCTCTGAAGACACAACTTCAAGATTACCACAACAGGTAGGAAAACTGGGTCCAAACTAACAAAATGAATTTCAATAGGGGCAAATGTCAGGTTCTATGCTTAGGCAGGAAGAACCAGCTGCAGAAATATAAGATGGGGAACACCTGACTTGCCAGTAGTACATGTGAAAAGGATCTGGAGGTCTTAGTGGACCACAAACTTCACTTGAGTCAACAGTGTGATGCAGCAGCAAAAAAAGAGCTAATGCTATTCTAGACTGCATCAACAGAAGTATTGTGTCGTGTCCAGATCAAGGGAAGTCGTAGTACCACTCTATTGTGCCTTGGTCAGACCACACCTGGAGTCTTCTGTCCAGATCTGGGTGCCACAATTCAAGAAGGATATTGGCAAGCTGGAACATGTGCAGAGGAAGGTGACCAAGATGATCAAGGGTCTGGAAACCAAGCCTTATGAGGAACGGTTGAGGGAGCCGAGTGTATTTAGCCTGGAAAGGAGGAGACTGAGAGGAGTTATGATAGCAGTTTTCAAATATCTAAAGTGCTGTCCCACGAAAGATGGAACAAGTTTGTTTTCTCCTGCTCTGGAGGGTAGGACCCAACCCAATGGCTTCAAGCTATAAGAAAGTAGATTCTGACTAAATATCAGGAAGAACTTTCTGATAGTAAGAGCTGTTTGACAGTGGAACAGACTCTCTTGGACGGTGGTGGGTTCTCCATTCTTGGAGGCTTTTAAGCAGAGGCTGGGATGGCCATCTGTCATGGATGCTTTAGTTGAGATTCCTGCGTTGCAGTGGGTTGGACTAGATGACCCACAGGGTCCCTTCCAGCTCTAAAATTCTACGAGTCTATGAAAACTGTTCCTCAAAGTTCTCAAAAGTGTGTTCTCTGCCTGTGAAAAAAGCTCCAGGGTAAAAAAAAAGAGTGGGGGCCACAGCAGGTGTTCAGAATCTTTTAACGGTGGAAAAATTGTCCAGGCTGAAGGAATTGGAATAATAGAATCATAGGACTGTAGAGCTGGAAGGGACCCTAGGGTCATCTAGTCCAACCCCCTGCAATGCAGGAATTACAGCTAGTTGTCCTACATCTGTCACCTTTCTAACAGAATTGTGGCACCCTATTGGTTATTCAGGTACCCGACTCTCCAACTGCAGGAGGATTCTGGGCCTGCCTTGAATGTCTGACGTGGAACCCCCTGACCTTTTCCTCCTGGTCTAGAGAGTCCAGTGTCTCGCAGTGCTTGACTCCTCTTGACAGAAAGAGGCATAATTGGCTCACCGAGCCGTCCCTGAATGTATTACAAAACACAGCGTATTATGAATTTCACGGAGGTAAACAAGTGCATCTAATTTCCTCTGTCAATGGTTGGCAGCAATGCATTTCCCCCAATGATTGCTAAAAGTCAAGGCTCTCCACACCCCTCCTTGACCTATGATCAGCGTGGGCGCTGTGGATTTTTTTTTTCCAGCCAGAGGCCGGCTTAATGGTTAACTTTGTTGCCCTCACTTTCTGACGTCTTGATATCATTTGATTTTTACACAAACAGCCAAACAGCATGAATGTAGATGCTGATGTGTGTGTGTGGGGGGGACACACACACTGAGCAACTGGCCAGTGAGAAGGACCAGGGAATAGGAATTAACTCTGGTCAATGCAAGGGACAATTGGGGAATATTCTCAATGAGGACTTGGGACTTGATTGCTATTTTCCCAGGTCCAAAAGACAAAACCATGGTGCTGCTGCAAAGCAAGAGCCTATAAATACCTCTAATTAGACTGATAACACAAGCCCCACCCCGCCTCCAACTTTACGCTGTAAATCTTCCTTGCCAATTAGGCTGAGAGGGCCATAAACGAGAATTTACGACCCAGCCACAAAGTGATCCCTGTCAGGAGCTTGGCTTGGTCGCCTTCCATGATAGAGTCACTTTTAAAAATTATTATCCTCATCACCATCTACACACCTTGTCCATCAGGAGGAGATTTAGGAAAGGCTGCCAAAAGGAACTTGGCACACTTCGACTGGCTTGCAGCAGGATGTTGGAGGCAGTGGGGGAGATAAATCTGTGCATTAAGAACATGACAACCCTTGCTGGATCAGACCAAAGGCTCATCTAGTCATACAAAACATCAGAAATAACCACTGATCTTAGAATGGACAAGCATGAAGGAAGCAATTTCAGAGTGAGGTGGCAGAGTGAAACGGCTTACAAGTATTGAAGGCATTCAATGCAATTTATTTGGAAGTGAATAGAGGCAATAGTTTGCAGATGTAAAGTCACACCAAGTTGCTTTATTCCATAGCCTACCACTGCTGTCCTAAAGGGTCCCTGTGCTTATTATATTATATTATATTATATTATATTATAATAGCTCTAATTTGAATGGTCCCTATCTGCGTTTCTGGCATTTCACTTCCCTCTGACCCCTCTGCACACAACTCCCCTTCCATTGCCATGCATGTGTATACACACTCTCACTCACAACATGTATATGGTAAAGTAAGACTCTAGATCAGCACACCTTGGGCTGAAATAACAAGTGTGTGATCATGTTAGGAGCCACAAGACTCTCTTGGTATTGTTGTCCTTGTTTTGCTGTAAACAACCAGCAAGCAGAATTCTCCTCGGGACAGCCAATTCCAGTGGTGTAGCATCGGTTGCTGGCAGCCGGGGCAGACGGCCAGGCATGCACTGGGCAGGGGCGGGGGCCAGGGGGGAGGTGCAGACATCTTACTCATATGTAAGGATGTTGGAGAATTCTGATGAAAATGGAAACAGAAATGGAAATTATTGATGCTGCCTTATTTGTCCCATGTTTGGAAAATCAATCCAGCAAATATGATCGGTAATTGATTTTATTTTCTCTCTCAGTTTGCAATGTGTTTCCTTTGCATTGAAACGAAAGGGGCAGAATATGGTAATGACAATGTAATTGATGCAACTTACATATGATGTGTTAATTATATAACTGAAAGACAGAATTCCCTCATATGAACCTGCTCAGGTTTTTAGATCTTTGAGGGAGGCCCTTCTCTCAGTCCCGCCACCCTTACAGGCACGCTTGGTGGGGACATGAGAGAGGGTCTTTTCAGTGGTTGCTCCCAGACAACTTTAGAACTCCCTCCCTGGAGCGACCAGACTGGCTTCCTCCTTTTCATCCTTCTACCAGCAGGTGAAGGCTGTTTTATTCCTACCGGCCTTTGGGAACTGATAGTTTTTGAAGGAAAGGGCTTTTAATGGTGCTGTGCTGTTTTACTACCCACATTTTAATAGATTTGCTTTTTATATTGTTTTAATTCTATGAGAGTTTAATTACTTTTTAATGATTGCCTTTTATATGCTTTTAGCTTTTTGTATTGATTTGTGTAAGCTGCCTTGAGTCCCAGTCTGGGGAGAAAGGTGGGGTATAAACCAACCAACCAACTTAATGTAATGACAATGTAAATTACATAACTTACATAAGTGTTGTGATTTTGCCATAACAGACAGCGAGGCCAACGATGCAGCTTTTGGTGGAAGATGAATTGTGGCAGAATGGAAACAGTGCTGCTTGTGACACAAATGTGGTGGAATAGAAAACAACGCCATCTTACATCGTAAGTAATAAAATCTCACCAGAAATCCAAAGAGGAAAATTTTAGGAATTCAATGATAAATGCAGATCTTGCTCTCAGTTTTGCCATTATGCTGCCTTTCCTTCTTCCAATGCCACACATGAATGAGAAGCATTTGGGAGAGATGTGGAAATCCCACAACACTGAGGACCTTTACAAAGCACTGTTGTCAGCCCAGACCGTCATCTGGAAGACACTGGCTTCACCTTTTGACTTCCTCACCTCCTAAACTCCGCACCCCAACCTGGCTGCCTTGGTAATATGATTTGTATAGATTGCTTGATCTCATCCTTGTATTCCTAGACAATTATAATCTCCTGGGGAAGATGGGCAGATAATGGGCTTTCCCTGAGCAGACACAGCCCCAAAGTGCAAGGGGAACTGGGATAAATTTACCCCTGAAAAAAAAATGTCACATTTCAAGTTGTTCTCTATGAAGGGCAACAGTAAATATTCTCCCAGCGTTCCCTAGATTTTGGGAAATCTGGGAAATATTTGATATTGAGGAAATTGCCGTTGACTTCCAAAGAATTTGTGGGTAAAATATTGACAATAGATAACAGCAGGCATGCTGCAATTTAATAGTTTTGTAAGACAACTTTTTTTCTCCTGAACTGAATTAACAGCAATTAACAAGACACATGGGATCCACTTTCAGTTTGACATTCTGCAGGTGTCCCTCCCCTTTTGAATTGTGTGTTCCTAGGCCTAATGACCACAAACCAGAATGGAAATTCAGTGCTTTGTAACACAGCTCTCCCTGTTTGTTTACATGGGGAAATGTTTGGTGCACCCGATAATATCCAGCAAACGCGGGTGGTGCGTGCTCTAAACCACTGAGACTAGGGCTTGCCGATCAGAAGGTCGGCGGTTCGAATCCCTGCTATGGGGTGAGCTCCCGTTGCTCGGTCCCAGCTCCTGCCAACCTAGCAGTTCGAAATCATGTGAAAGTGCAAGTAGATAAATAGGTACCACTCCGGCGGGAAGGTAAATGGCATTTCCGTGTGCTGATCTGGTTCACCAGAAGCGGCTTAGTCATGCTGGCCACATGACCCGGAAGCTGTCTGCTGACAAACGCCAGCTCCCTTGGCCTATAGAGCGAGATGAGCGCCACAACCCCAAAGTCATCCGCGACTGGACCTAATGGTCAGGGGTACCTTCATCAAAGAAAAGGCTTCAGAAAAGCATTGTTATTTCTTCTGCAATGTTTTCATGATTATTCTTTAGTCGTTTAGTTGTGCCCGACTCTTTGTGACCCCATGGACCAGAGCACGCCAGGCACTCCTGTCTTCCACTGCCTCCTGCAGTTTGGTCAGACTCATGTTGGTAGCTTCGAGAACACTGTCCAACCATCTCGTCCTCTGTCGTTTTCATGATTACCGGTAGCTATTAGGACAAGCAGGCCTGCTTTGCAAGCTCTGAGCTGGCTCAATCAAATCTAAGCACCCTTGCAAGCACTCTGCTCCTCCCAGAAAGCATAAATAGGACAGGCTCAATGTTTTGCAAACATTTGGTGGGAAAGTTAGATGGGAAACATTTGGTGGGAAAGTATGTACTCGGTATGTATGTATGTATGTATGTGTGTGTGTGTGTGTGTGTGTGTGTGTATGTATTTGTAGGTCATGGGAAGAAGCCCATATTTATCTGCCATGTTCAGGTGCTGTTGGGTACAAATGGCCTCTTTGGAGGCACGGCACCCTCTGGAACAACTGGCACACCTGGAATATGTCAAGTGCCTCAACAGGCTCCTGACACTACAGGTGGAATAAGCCTGCAAAGTGCCTTCTTCTTGGTCATGGTTCACCTCCTAGGAGGAGAGGCAGGGGTAGAAGAGGGCACCATTCCTCCCTTGCAGTGAAACTTGACCCCACAGTAGCTCACAAGGCTTGAAAAGGTCTGGTGGAGTTGGGGAGGGGGAGCTTTCGAATGAGTGGCTTTTTATCTGCCATCCCTTAGGGAGCTTGAGCTCAGCAACCAATGAAATTATATCTGTTGTTTTAAGCAGCAGAGAAAACTTCCCCTGATCTTTATTGAGATTTATGGCTTCCCTCGAGCTTAATTGTCTCTGGGAGCTTTGGATGTTCTTAACGGGCAACGTAAGTGGTGCTAAGAAGGATGGTGAAGGCTCAAAAGGACTGGCCCTCCCCCATCTCCCTCTTGCTTAATGCAAGAGCCTGGCTTTAAACTTGGTCCTTGAAAAACTCAGTCTGGCAACCAAGTCCTATGAGGAACATTTGAGGGAGTTGGGTGTGTTTATGAGAACCACCTTCAAATAATGGGCTATCGCATGGAAGGTGGAGCAAGCTTGTTTTTTTGCTTCCCCAGAGAGGATGACCCAAATGAACGGGTCCAAATGACGAGAAAGAAGATTTCAACTTAATATTATGAAGAACTTTCTGACAGCAAGAGCCATTGAAGGATAGTAGACTCTCCGTGGAGGTTTTTAAGCAGAGATTGGATGGACATCTGCCAGAGATCCTGTGGCTGTAATTCCTGCATTGCAGGGTGTGTGTGTGGACTAGATGACACTTGGGAATCCCATCCTACTCTACAATTCTTATTCCCCCCCCCCCATGAAAGTTGTTTGGAAACCCTTTGGACAATTAAAAGGTGATTAATATGTTTGATCAGCCAGCCAGCCAGCCAGTCAGACAACCAACCAACCAACCAACCAACCAACCAATTATTCTGCAGTGGTTTCCCAATGTTATGGCACTATTGACACCTGAAGGGGCATATTCATTCATTCATTCATTCATTCATTCATTGTATTTATATTGCACCTTTGTTCTCCAAATAACTCAAGGTGACACACATGGTTCTTTGCCTCCCCACAACCACCCTATGAGGTAGGTTTGAACCCTGGTCTCCCAGTTCTTAGTACGACACTCAAACCACTACACGACACTGGCTCTTCAACTATAGTGCAGCAAATGTGGGATGACACTGCCTCCCACCTGGCCTCAAACATTTGCAATATAAGAAGTTCCCAGATTTCAGAAGGAAGGTATGGGGCATACCCCAATTGCAAACAAAGCAGTCTGTCTGCTCTGAAACTTTTCCAGGCGCAATTAGTCTTTGGAAGAGGCATCACGTGTAAGTGCCCTGATCCCATCACAAGCACAAATCATCATCATAAATGCGCAATAAAAAGGATGCCTGGAGGAGGTGCTATGGTCAATATCTCTCATTTCAGTTTTCCCATTGTTTAAAAAACGCTTTGGCTCTCACTGTGCCTGAGGTGCAAGAGATGCAGAAGGTTTCCATCTGCCTCGGCCCTGAACTGCAATGACTCAGGCTCTGCTGGACGAAACAGCCTGGAGAAATATCTTCTCATCACCGTCGTTAAAGCAAATTGAATTTGTGCAGGGAAAAGCTACTAAATGCATTTTGCGGCAACCGGAGAAACAGACTCTTGTCTGCCCTGTTTTCCTTTGGGCTTGGAGGTGTGAAAGAAGGTTAGGGTCATGCGGGTCATTGCCTTACATTGCATTTGCATTCCCCCCCCCCTTAATGCAAAAGGAAAAACCCAAATATATATTAAGAACACAAGCCTAGGAAGCTTAAGAAAAATTCTCAGAGGCAAAAACACGTCCTCTCATGTTGCAGAGGGTTGGACTAGGTGACACTTGGGGTCCCATCCAGCTCTATCGTTCTATGATTCTATGACCTCAGAAGGTGGTGGACTCTCCTTCCTTGGAGGTTTTTAAACAGATATTGGATGACCATCTGCCAGAGACTCTTTAGCCATGATTCCTGCATTGCAGGGAGTTGGACTACACACTAGATGATCCTTGGGAGTCCCTTTCAACTCTATGTTTCTATGATTCTCTCACCTTTAGCTCTGCCAACATTTCCCTCACTGGAGCATGTGGGAACATTCCTTCGCTGCCAAGTGCCAAAATAGCTCTTGAGCTCCTGCAGCGTCTTTGCGGAGGACCCAGCGTGAGGCAACATGTTGCCGCAATTAACAAGCAGCTGGCGTTGGCAGTGGTCCTTGGTTTGCAGCTGCACCTCTGAGCCTGTTTTCCAATGTTGTTTTGACAAGACAGGTTTTTTGGGGTGGGTGGTGGGGGATGGCATCGGGGAATTTCGCTGCCCCTGGGATTGCCCCGACTTGCACAAAACATTTTGCTCTAGCATTCAGGAGGCCAGGTGTAATGAGGGTTTCATAATTAAATTGAGCACCTTGTATGCAGGCCTCTGGAATTTGCAGGTTTGCCTTGTGGGGAGAGACAGTTAGGACCCAAAAAGGCTTTACCATGAGGGGCTAGGCTGGGCCTGCACAACTGACTGCCCTGTCAAGTATTCTCTCTCTGTCTCTCACACACAAACAAACTCACACATGTTCCACCAACAAAACCTCAAAAATTCTTAGGGTTGCAGTTAGCCATATGTAGCTAAGCTACAGTTCCGGTAGCCTCATCCCAAAACAGATCTCGTGGAGTTGGAAAAAGCTTAGGAAAGGGCAGTGCTATTTTTCTAGAAAAAGAGGTGTCAGAACTCGCCATGAACGCCTCCCTCGTTCTCTTATAATGGCATTGGCGCCCACCTGAGAGGTGCCGGAACTGAGTTCTGGGGAGTTCCGTCTGGAAAAAAAAGCCCTGGGAAAGGTCAACCCAAATGACCGAGCATCCTGTTCTCGGAGTGGCCAAGTGGGTGCCCTAATGTGAAGCCCCAAAGGAGGACCCAAGCGGAACAACAGCTCTCCCCACTTGTGATTCCCAACAACAGGAATTCAGAGACAGGCTGCTTCCAGTGATGGAGGGAGTGTATTTATTTATTTAATAACAGGTAAAGGTAAAGAGATGTGGGTGGTGCTGTGGGTTAAACCACAGAGCCGCTTGTTGATCAGAAGGTCGGCGGTTCGAATCCCCGCGACAGGGTGAGCTCCCGTTGCTCGGTCCCTGTTCCTGCCCACCTAGCAGTTCAAAAGCATGTCAAAGTGCAAGTAGATAAATAGGTACCGCTCCAGTGGGAAGGTAAACGGCGTTTCCGTGCGCTGTTCTGGTTCGCCAGAAGTGGCTTTGTCATGCTGACCACATGAACTGGAAGCTGTACGCCGGCTCCCTTGGCCAGTAACGTGAGATGAGCGCCGCAACCCCAGAGTCCTTCACGACTAGACCAAATGGTCAGGGGTCCCTTTACCTTTACCTTTTTACCTTTACATTTTAAAGGTAAAGGAAAAGGAAAAGGACCCCTGGATGGTTAAGTCCAGTCAAAGGCGACTATGGGGTTGCAGCGCTCATCTTGCTTTCAGGCTGAGGGAGCCTGTGTTTGTCCACAGACAGCTTTCCCGGTCATGTGGCCAACATGACTAAACTGCTTCTGGCACAACACGACACCGTGGCGAGTTCCAGAGCGCATAGAAATACATGTTTACCTTCCCACCACAGTGGCACCTATATATCTACTTGCAGCTTTTGAACTGCTAGGTGGGCAGGAGCTGGGACAGAGCAACGGGAGCTTACCCCGTCACAGGGATTCGAACCACCGACCTTCTGATCAGCAAACTCAAGAGGCTCAGTAGTTTAGACCATAGCACCACCTGTGTCACTAAATAACATTTATACACTGCTTGGTTGTAAAATAAGAACAAGAACCTTGAAATGGTTTACAAGGAGAATAAAACAATAACATTACCAGTAAAAATTGTTAAAAACAACGATTTAAAACTTTTTTTTTTAAAAAAACACCCCAAAACCAACAGCAATAAAGTAAAAACAGATTAAAACACACAGCGCCATTCTACACATCTGGGTAGGTTTGCCTAAACAAAAATGTTTTTACAGGTGCTTGTAGGCGCTGCCACGCTAAAATATTGTTTCTTTTTCAAATATGGAATGAGTATTATATGGCACCTGGAGCAGTGCCAGTTCTACAGATCAATATCCTTCTGGAATTGTGGTGCCCAGAACTGGACACAGGACTGCAGGTGGGATCTGACCAAGGCAGAATAGAGTTTTAATTTAGAAATTATAATGAGAGAGAGTGGTGAGGGGGAGAGAGAGGGAGGGGGATATAAAATATTTGGAAAACAGCAGCCTTGTATTCTCTTGCTGAGATTGAATTTGTGGTTAAAATCTCCCCAATGCTTAGATATCCCAGTCAGTGGTGAATGAAAAAAATCTCCCACTCCCACAATCTCCCACTCCCACAGTTTCGTTTATTACAGATGTAACCAAATCAATGTTTTGTGTTAGAAAATTGACTTCAAAAGTTCCCTTTCAGCTTCTTGTAAACCCCCTAGCCTTTTCTCTTTCTTTCATAAAGAAAAGTGAGCACCATCTGGCAATCCAGGAGGTATTTAACCTTAACTCTGGTTTAATGTCACATTGGGATATCTTGATTCTCTTTTGCCTGAGATCACCTGCCTTTAAGGAAGGCTTCGTTACCGAGAGTCAACCAGCCGATGCGACATTAGACCTTTAAAGGGGCAGGGAAAAGATGGAAGGAAAATGACTTCGCTCAAGTCTGCCCGCTCCGCCACTCCCCCCACCCCTCGGTGCCCTCGCATAGCCAGCCCTCCATTCCCAGCAAACAGAATCTTTATCTTGCATATTTACTCTGTAGGCTTTTTGATCTGCTGAGTGGGCTTGTGTCTTCTCTCTGCAAAGGCCAACCACATCTTGTTGAGGACAGATTAAAAAGAAGGACTTATTCACACAGCACAAAGTTAAACTACGGAACTCCCTGCCACAGGAGGCGGTGATGGCCGCCAACTTGGATGGCTTTGAAAGAGGATTGGACAAATTCATGGAGGAGGCGAGGGTTATGGATAGCTACTAGCCATGATGGTGATGTTCTGCCTCCACAGTGGGAGGCAGCAATGCTTCTGAATGCCAGTTGGTAGAATCCTCAATAAGGAATAGGGTTCTTTTGCTCGAGTCTTGCTTGTGGGTTTGTCACATGTATCTACCGGTAATTGGCCATTGTGAGAACAGAATACTGGGCTAGATGGGCCACTGGCCTGAGCCAGCAGAGCTCTTCTTATGGTCTGATGGTTGGTGCAAATAAAAAATAGGTATAAAAGGAGAATTCCCAGGATGCCAAGATCTAGGTTTGGGGCAAGTATTCATTGGTGAGAGAACCCCAACAGAGGTTTAAAATCACAAAGTGTGGAAACATGCTGTTTGAAATATGCCCTTTGGGGTGAATTCCAAGAGTTCCCCTCTTCCCTTAGCATAGAAAAAGACCGCACATTTGCTGAGTTAAAAATGCTATACTTAAAAACTCTTCTACGGCCAGGTTCATGTGTTTTTTTCCATACAACATTCAGAAAAATTGCACAGGCAGTTAAACTTGGTTTTGTTCTGAAATTATTGGTAAAGGAATTCAAAAGTGGCTTGTGAAAGCCATGTAGTCTCAGCTGGAGCAACCAGCTTAGCCCTCTTGACACGTTGAGCTTCTCAGGTAAACTAAAGGTAGAAAAAAAATGCTACCTATTTCCTCCCAAGGGGAGGAAGTGGACATAGTTCAACCTGGCAGATCAGCTTATTCTGTAGTATTAACTCGCTCATGTATTTCTTAGACCAGGCATAGGCAAACTCGGCCCTCCAGATGTTTTGGGCTACAGCTCCTGTCATCCCTAGCTAACAGGACCAGTGGTCAGGGATGATGGGAGTTGTAGTCCCAAAACATCTGGCAGGCTGAGTTTGCCTATGCCTGACTCAGACTTAAGCATGTTGGTTATATGAGGCTAGTTAACCCACACTTATGATTAGATGGGTTATGGGCATGTTCCAGGAAGCTCTTCTTAATTTCTTAACGAGCCAACATCTATACTAAGGAGAGATGAGTTCTGATTTGAATCTGTGATTTCTGTTCATTTATCACCTACCTTTTGGAATGTCTGGGAAGCAGCAGGGGTTATTTAGCGGAGGAGAATACTTTGCATATGCTCAGAGGCGTGTTTGCCTCATATGAAGATGGGAGAAAAAGCTCTTTGAGAAAGACATGCTTTGGGAGTTATATGACCAAGTACTAAACAGGTTTTTATTTTAAGCTGAGCTTTGGGATTTCCCTAACCGTGTTTCACCCATTGTTTCTCCAATTGTTCTACAACAAGGTGGCAAATGTCAGAGAGCTGTCTAACATTCAGAAGACATCTGAAAGCAGCCCTGTTTAAGGAAGCTTTTAATATATGATATCTTAATGTATTTTTTATTTTTGTTGGAAGCCGCCCAGAGTGGCTGGGGAAACCCAGCCAGATGGGCGGGGTACAAATAATAATAATAATAATAATAATAATAATAATAATAATAATAATAATAATAATAATTTATTATTTGTACCCCGCCCATCTGGCTGGGTCTCCCCAGCCACTCTGGGCGGCTTCCAGCAAATATTAAAAAACAATACATTAACATGTTACAGATTAAAAAGTTCCCTAAACAGGGCTGCCTTCAGATATTTCCTAAATGTTATGTAGTTGTTGATTGCTTTGACCTCTGATGGGAGGGCGTTCCACAGGGTGGGTGCCACTACCGAGAAGGCCCTCTGCCTGGTTCCCTGTAGCTTTGCTTCTCGCAGTGAGGGAATCGCCAGAAGGCCCTTGGTGCTGGACCTCAGTGTCCGGGCTGAACGGTGGGGGAGGAGACGCTCCTTCAGGTATACAGGACCGAGGCCGTTTAGGGCTTTATTTAAAATAAATAAATATTATTATTATTATTATTATTATTATTATTATTATTATTATAACTGCTTCTCTCTTTTCCTTCCTCCTCCTTGTTTCCACAGGTCTCCCTTAAGCCACCAGCTCAGTGTAAGAGAACATCAGGATGTGTGGGGGTGGGGTGGGGGGTGTAGTTTTCTGCAGAAGGAAAAGGTCAAGGAAGCCACCAAGGTGAACTGTGCTCTCCACACTGAAGCCAGATGTCTGCAGCAGCTCAGGGTCTCCACACCACTTCAGAAAGCACAAGGGAGGATCACTGTGACCTGGCAATAAAGAGCTACAGAAGAGAGGGCTAGTAACTTACATTATATAATGCATAATTTTAACCCACTCCTTTAAAACAGCCACACTGGCTCCATAATGATCTGCCTGCTGAATCAGGCTGATGATCCTCCTGTTCCAGCATCCTCTCCTCACAGTGGCCACCCAGTTGCCCCAAATGGGGAGCCCACAAGCAGGACCTGAGTGCAACAGTATTGTCCAATTGTTGTTCCCCATTATCTGCTATTTAGAGGTAAACTGCCCCTGGGCATGGAGGTTCTGCTTTCACAATAGACCTCTGCAAGAAGAGCCCTACTGGATCAGACCAAAGGGGGTCCATTTGGTCCAGCATCCTGTTCACACAGTGGCCAACCAGATCCCCCAACGGGAAGCCTGCAAGCAGGACCTGAGCACAAGGAGAGCACCTCACCTCTCCTGTAGCACCCAGCAACTGGTATTCAGAGGCATTGCTGCCTCCAACCATGAAGGCAGAGCACAGCCATTGTGGTTAGCAGCCCTTGATAGCCCCCAACATGAATTGGTTTAATCTGCTTTCTAAGCCATCCAAGTTGGTGGCCACCATTGCCCTCTGTGGGAGTGAGTTCCACAGTTTGACTGTGTGCTGCTTGAAGAAGGACTTTCTTTTATCTGTCCTGAATCTTCCAATCTTCAGCTTCATTGGATGTCCATGAGTTCTAGTGTAATTATGAGAGAGGGAGGAAAATTTATCCTCTGTCCTCTTTCTTTAGGGCAGGGGTGGCCAACTCCCAAGAGACTGCGAGTTAAAAACTGGCAGTGATCTACCCCCTTTTTGGGGGGTTCAGGTCAAAGTTGTTGAGCTTTTTTTAGGAAGGAGGAAGGCTCATTTTTGGGGGGTTCAGGTCAAAGTTGTTGAGCTTTTTTTTAGGGGAGCCACAGTTGTTCAGCTTCTTTGGGGGGGAGCCAATGATCTACCAGTGATCTACCGCAGACGTCCAGTGATCTACCGGTAGATCACGACCTACCTGTTGGACATGCCTGCTTTAGGGGACAAGATGTGAGTTCTAGTGCCAGTGAATTCACACAAGGAACGAGATCCATCTCCTCCTCATAGCTGGACTCTACAGCTGAAGATTCCTGCTCTGGGGGCTAATGGGGTGGAGGCTTCTTTTCAGGAGTCTTGGCCTACACTGCTGGTCCAGGTGCCCTCTATCACGCAATCTGAACATCGCTGGCACAGGACCTCCTCCTCTTTTTCCATGTGCAAAGGAGAGCTTCACTGATGGGAGTTGCAACTCAGTTTGTCAGCAGTTGCTCAGAACAGCAGGTTCTGAGACACCTTTAATTTCAAGGTGTAAGAAGACTGCAGGGAGAAGCAGCTCATTGGATGGTAGCTGTGCCCTCCTTTTCAAGGAACTGTTTGCATGAGAGAGAGAGGGAGAGTAGAGACCCAAATGGCTTCATCTTTCAGCGCATGAATTAAGAGAATCAGATTTGGGGAGGGGAGGAGCAGAGATATCAGCATCCGTAGGAGAGAGGATACATTTTCCTGTAAGCCACGGGTGATGTTACCTTTTTGTGGCTCAAGGGCTGCATTCCATTCTGGGCAGCTTTCCAAGGGCTGCATGCCAGTGGTGGGCGGGGCTAGCGGCAAAAGTGGGCGGAGCAACAAATGTGAATTTTTCACTTTGGTGTAGTAGACTGGTTTCTAACACACATGCCCTGCTCTATTCTCCATCCAAGTAACTAAGAGCCATCCTCAGAGCTCAAGAATGCACCTCGGCCAAGAAAAAAATCACCCCAGGAGGGGTAAGAACATAAGAACAGCTTGCTAGATCAGGCCATTGGCCCATCTAGTGCAGGCAACATTGCATTAGATACACCAGAAAGTGACTTATGTCCCTTTTTCATTCAGCTCTATGAGGACTAGAATCTTACTTTAATTTTAGGGGAAGGGCAGCAGCCATCTTTGCATGGGTCCAGGGTCCCAGCTTCAAAACGTAGCCCCATCAGATAGAGCTTTCCAATAACGTTAAGAGCTGCTGCCCGTTCATGTTGGCAATGCCAGCCTAGATGGACAGAAGGTCTCGCTTGGTACAAGGCAGCATCTCACATTCTTCTGTCGACATGCAGCCACCTAGAGGGGTGGGATCCTGCATTGTGGAGAGGGGAGGGTTGAACTTGATGACCTTTGGGGTTCCTTTTAACTCTACAGTCCTATGATTCCAAGTACAGCGTGAATAAATTAAATATTGTTTGGGCTGGGAATTCCAGCAGTTTTCCAGGAATGAGTTGCATCAGACTTCTGCTGCTGGCAAACAGCAACTCCCTTCTCCTGACGGCATGGCTGGCTGATGCCCTCTGGCTGGGTTGGCCTCCAACCCAAGTTCCTCCTGTCGCAACATCCGCTTCAAGAAAGCCCTCCTCAAGCAGCTTCTCCCAAGATCGGGGTGGCACATTGTGCAAGTTTTCTGTAGCCACGCTGTTGTCACCTGGAAGCTATCAGCCTCATATGTGTTTGGCAGGATGGGAAGAAATAGCTTATGAAGGAATTGGTTCTATCACCATGGATAAACCTCTCCAAGTAGCTCTCCTGGGTAACAGCTTGTTGAGGAAGGGGAGTTGAGCGATCTGAAGTGTTTACTTTCCAGAGCATTAGCAGCAGGCTTGGGAGAGCTGGATTGAGGGAGATCATGGCTCTTTTATCATCAGAATCAAGCGTAGGGGAGAAATTAAGAACATGAAAACCTGCTGCACCGGGTCAATGGCCCATCACCCTGCTCTCACAGTGACTCTCCTCATGCTTTTTATAAGCAGGTCCTGAGTGCAACAGCAACAGCCTCCCTTCCTCCTGTTCCCAGCAGCTGGTATTCAGAGGCATACTGCTTCCAACAGTGGAAGTGGAACATAGGCATTATGGATAACAGCCACCAGTCTTCCAGCATTCAGTTTCATTCAGTTCCATCAGCGTATTCAAATAGCTGAACGACGCCTCTGTATTGAAACCTCCACATCCAACCTCTGTTTAAAAACCTTCAGCAAAGGAGAGTTGAAACACGGCAAACTTTCCTTGGAGGTCTTCAAACAGAGGTTGTCTGGTCATATGCCAGGGATTCTTTAGCTATGATTCTTGCATTGTGGGGGGGTTGGACTACTAGATGATTCTTGGCATCACTTTCCAGTCTGTTTGGGGCTATATGAATACCTCAGAGGCAATGGTGGTAGAGTGGTCACTTTCCTGTCCCCCTTGTGAATTTTCTGGAAGCATCTGACTGGGAGAAGCAGAAGGCTGGACAAGAGCTAGACTCTTGGTCTGATCTAACATGTTCTCACGTTTTTGTTTTAAATCTGAATGCCTTTTTTTATTTATCCTACTTTTCTATGTAAAAAGGCACCCAACAGTCCAATAAAGACATTCACCCAAGCATTTAACACCTCAATAAGAAAGCAATGCAAGCAAATGCTCCTTCAGGCAAGGTGGAACCATCCCGCTTAGTGGAGATCCAGCTGGCAGAGATCAAGACCCCCCCCCTCCCCCAAAAAAGATCTCTTCCAAGAGCAGCAACAGGGCTGGCTGTAGTGTTTGCCTCTCATCCCAGCCTAGGGATTCAATTTCAGGGCATGGGCTTTGCAAACCCCCCTGTTAAATTTTAACTCCTTTCACATGGGCTGCCGTGAACTTTGCCTGACATCCAGAGGCATGCAACCCTGCCGTGTTTCATCAAGTTGCACTCCTGATCTCTGCAAACAGAGGATGGTGCCCATGGCCTCAGTGCAGTTCTCCTGTGAGTGGCTGGATATTGTGGTGTTCCATGGGTTTCCATAGTTAATATATGCTTCCTCCTCCACCACCAATTTAAGTTGGAAGTAACTGCACAATTAGAGTAACAGAATTGTAGAGTTGGAAGAGACCCCAAGGGTCATCTAGCGCAATACCTTGCAATGCAGGGATCTCAGCTAAAGAATTCCTGATAGATGACCATCCAACCTCTGCTAAAAACCTCCATGGAAGGACAGTCCACTACATTCCATGGATGTCCGTTCACTGTTGAACAGCTCTTACCCTCAGAAAGTAGTTCCTAACATTGAGTTGGAATCTCCTTTCTTGTAACTTGAATCCATTGGTTTGGGTCCTGCCTTCTGGAACAGCACAAAACAAGCTTGCTCCATATTCCACGGGACAGTCCTTCAGATGTTTGAAGATGGCTGCCATAATATCTTCTTTTCCAACATACCCAATTCCCTCAACTGTTCCTCATAATGCTTGGTTTCCAGATTCTTGGTCATCTTTGTCATCCTCCGCTGCCCATGTTTCAGCTTGTCAATATCCTTCTTAACTGTCGTGCCCAGAACTCGACACAGTACTCCAGGTGTGGTCTGACCAAGGCAGAATAGAGCTGTACTTTGACTTCCCTTTATCTGGACACTATACTTCTGTTGATGCACCCTAGAATGGCATTAGTTTTTTTGATGCTACATGACACAGCAATTAGGACAGAAAGGTTCATGCTCCTAGGATAGCTCAGTCAGTAGAGCAGAAGACTCTTAATCTCAGGGTTGTGAGTTTCAGCCCCACATTGAGCAAAAAGATTCCTGCATTGCAAGGGGTTGGACTAGATGACCCTCGTGGTTCCTTCCAACTCTACAATTCTATGATTCTATGAAGAGTGGGAAAGAGCAAGAAGTAACCACCCTCAGAAAAGGATAGCTCTGCACAATGTGCCTCTGTATGAGTCAATGTTCAGGGCATGCCTCCTGAGATGCTACATGACACAGCAATTGGAACCTCCTCTGAGGTAAAGGAATTTTGTGCAATCCCTTAATCAGGGTGATCTGAGTGGTGCCATCACATGGGGTGGAGATGTACGGCAAAATCCCACCCCCTACCACCCCCACGCAGGTCTAGATTGGCAGGGAGGCCTGAGCAGCAACTAATGCAGAGAAACAACATGTAACCACCTTCAATGGCAAGGAATTCTCTTGGCAAATGCACAGCATTCAAGTGGCACAGAATTACCCAGCTGAAACTGTTTGGAATAAGGCAAGCCCAGAGCATAGGCAGCTTCCCTGTACTGAGTCAGAGCCTTGGTCAGCCTGGTTTGGGATTACCTACACTGACTGGCAAGGGATGCGGGTGGCGCTGTGGGTTAAACCACAGAGCCAAGGGCTTCCTGATCAGAAGGTCGGCAGTTCAAATCCCCGCGACGGGGTGAGTTCCCATTGCTTGGTCCCTGCTCCTGCCCACCTAGCAGTTCGAAAGCACGTCAAAGTGCAAGTAGATAAATAGGTACCACTCTGGCGGGAAGGTAAACGGCGTTTCCGTGCGCTGTTCTGGTTCGCCAGAGCATGCTGGCCACATGACCCGGATGCTGTACGCCGGCTCCCTCGGCCAATAATGTGAGATGAATGCGCAACCCCAGAGTCGGTCACGACTGGACCTAATGGTCAGGGGTCCCTTTACCTTTACACTGACTGGCAGCAGCTCTCCAGTGCTTCATACAGGGAATCTTTCCTAGCTCTACCTGGATATGCCATTGAGGGTGGAACTTAGGACTTTCTAAGCTGCAGACCTTCCCCATGCAGCTGAAACGGTTCCCTGTAAAGCCAAGTATAATCAAAAAAAGTTTTAATGACATTGTAAATAAGTTGTTTTGTTCAGAATTCTGAGAACCACAGACCTAATTAAGGCATTCTGAATAACATCTTTGTATCTGATGAAGTGTGCATGCACACAAAAGCTTATACCCAGAACAAACTTGGTTGGTCTCTAAGGTGCTACTGGACAATTCTTTAATTTATTTATTTATTTCAACTGCGTCAGACCAACACGGCTACTTACCTGAATCTTGAATAACACCTGTGAGCCTTTGATGCATTCATCCTGTCAAATAGTACTTAACATACCGTGCACTCCATGATAATCATTCGAAGTAATTATCCTTTGGGCTTGCAAAAGCAACTTTTTGCCAACCCAGAACTGTATGAATTAAAAGGACAATATGAGGCATAGTTCTATGAGAAGCTCACGGTGGACATGATGGAATTGTTAGAAAGGCATTGCTATCCCACCTCAGAGGTTGTGAATGGGGCGACACTGGGGAGGAGTGGGGGGAGGAAGTCTTCTTGCTGTCTTGGGCCCAAGACGTGGTATAGTTGTTGAGTGTCACCAGGGTTCAATTCCCCCAGTCAGCCATGAAGCTTTCACTGGGTGACCATAGGCCAGTTGCTATATCCCTTGGCCTAACCCACTGTTGTGCGGAGAGCCATGGATAGCTTTAGCCTACTCCTTGAATTTGTCCAATCCTCTTTTCAAGACATCCAAGGGCTTATCCACTCTTATCTTTTGCCCAGCTCTTTCCATGAGCTGGTCCATGCTGTAAAGCTCTGTGTCTGAGTGCTGCTTTTGTTTTTGCTCCTTTGCTCCAGAGCATTCCCTGCGAAAACCTGCTCTTTAAAGCTGAAGCACAACAAATGGCAATTCAGGTTTTGTGTGGATTGCCCTTTGCTCTGACACAGCTTTAAAGAGCAGGTTTTCACTGTGTAAAGAAGCACTTTATTTTACCTTTCTCGAATCTTCCAGCATTTAGCTTCATTAGATGTCCAGTGTTATGAAAGTGAGAGAGAGACTTTTTTTTATACAATTTCTCCATTACATGCCTAATTTAATAAACTTCTATCATGTCACTTCTTAGCCATAAGAACATAAGAAGAGTCCTGCTGGATCAAGCCAATGGGAATGAGTTGCATAAATTAACTATGCTTTGCTTTTCAGGGACAAAAAGAAAAGAAAAAGAAAAATGCAATGGGTCTGGATCATGTGTTGACAACGTCGGAAAAACAAATAGTCTCCACTGATTCTGGAATAAATGCTGTGTATACATAGCCTCCAATCAGGTGAAAAGGCCAACGCTGAAGCAATATTGTGGGGGTGGGGGTGGGATTTCCTAATAGCTGTTCGACCGTGGAACGGACTCCCTTGGAAGGTGGTGGACTCTCCTTCTTTGGAGGTTTTTCACCTGACGTTGGATGGGATTCTTTAATTGTGATCCCTGCATTGCAGTTGGTTGGACTAGATTCTATTATCTGTGCCTCGGAATTTTCATAATAGTAATTTGCTCATAAGCAAGGGAAATGGCCGTAAAGGACAAGGAGGAATTTTGCAGGCCCACCAAGCAGCGCCGAGAGCAGAGAACAGATGTAACTCATCACACTAATCAGCTTTTCCTTCCCAGAGAGGTTGCCCTATTGAGAAAGAGATGTGGGGAGGGATCATTCTGGTCTCTCATGGCAACCCTGAGATGGGGATGAGAGGGTGGTTATGGGGGCTGGGGTTGGGAGAGAAACTGGGCTTTGATTTAATTTCCCCCCATGTGCCTTTCACAGGCCTCGAATGAGCAAACAAAAGCCCCCTGGGAAAAGGGGTTGCTCATTTTTCTATTCCCCCTACCAACTCCTTTTCTTTCTCATTTTTTAAAAGAAGAGGGGAAAAATAGGGTTAGAGCAAGATGGATGGTCCTCCTGGCCAATAGGAGGGAGAGCTCAGCCATCCCGGCTGTTAGCCCATTAGAGGACATTGATGATGGATGGCCCTAAACGGGGATGATCACCAGCCTTGGAAAGATGCATTCTTTTGTCAGACTTAAATCTGCAGCCTGGATTTGTCCCCAAACTAAAGCTGGTTCTCCTCAGAGTAGGACAAATTCAAGGGCTGACTTAAATCCATTGACTTCAATAGGGCAGCTTTAAGTAAGGCTGACATCAGGTTGCGTTCAAGCAAGTTTTACTCAAAGTAGACCCATTGGGATTAACAGGCTGAAATTACTCCTGTTTGCTGATATTTCAGTGTGTCCCTTCTGAACAGGACTAGCACTGAATGCAACTCACTGGATGCAATGAATATTACTATATTTTTTATTTATATTCACTATTTGTATCATGCTTTTTTATATTATTGTACTTGTTTTAAAGAAATAAGGCTTGCTTCCAACACATTTGTTGTTTAAACTGTTTTTTATTATCTTATGTGTAAATTGCCTTGAGACAGTGGTTTGAAAGACAGTTAATAAATGAATTGTAGCAACAATAACAACAACAATACAACCCCTTGAATTCTAAATTTTTGTTTCTGGGGTAAGCTAGCTTCCCTTCCCCCACTCAACGATTCTAGATATTATTTATTTAGCTTCCTTTCATTTAATTTACATCCCACTGTCTTTTCCAAGGAGATCAAGAGGGCGTACGTTGTCCCCCCCTCCTCTCATTTAATCCCCACAACAACCCTGTGATGTAGGTTAGGCTGAGAGGCAGTGACTGGCCCGCAAGGTCACACCCAGTGAGCTTCATGTGGCCCAGCTGCAGGGATTTGAACCCTGGTCTCTCTCAGGTCCTACGAGTCTGACACTCTAACCACTACACTGCCCTGGATTTCCCAGTGGTTGATGTTTAGAGGATGACCTCAACAGTCCTTGTAATAGGGGAGGCTGACCTCTTATTACTGCTGTGTCAAGTGTTTGGGAAGCCGCTGAAATTTGCGCAACGAAACAACATATAGGCATGCACACTGTTGTTCAGGGCTGAGTTTCCTCTTTCATTTTATTGCATGCCACATTTTAAAAACTTAATAGTATTGTGGCGTGTGTGTGTGTGTGTGTGTGTGTGTGTGTGTGTGTGTGTGTTTTCGGGGTCAATCCCACAGCGCCTGCACCACCTCTGAACAGATTCACCCCTATGGCTCTGAAACAGTGTGCAGCGTCCTTCCCCAAAGGGTTGGCCACTCCATTCCCCACTGAAAAGCTCCCCTTTTGGAGGAGGCTCCCTGATGAGCTGGGCACGCCTGGGGTTTTTTTGGTGGCGGGGGTGGGGTGGGGTCTCTATTCTCCTTCTCCCCCATCAACCCGCTGACCTGCCTTTGACCTGTGAGTGCTTCTGTAATGGCATTGACTTCTATCCATAATGTAGCAGGGGCAAGAAGGAAGAAAAATGGTGTGTGTGTGTGGAAATTAAAGAGGGAGGGTGCTGCTGTGTCCCCTGCCAAAGGGGGATTTGAACAGGCCCACCATCCTTAACAACTCGGGACCAACAAGATTGCTTTATCCCATACGTGCCTGCCTTACCTCCTCAATTGACAGAACTGGCACTACTGGTGTTTTTTTTTTGGGGGGGGGGAGCAGTTTTGGTACTACTTAACTATAACCACTTCTAGAGATGGTATGCAAGAAAATCAATATACAATGAAAATAAAAATGGGTTAAAATGATAAAGATTCGAATTAAGTTAAAATGCCTGCAGGGTGACCACACTAGGTCTAGTGGGGCTTCCTCCCAGGTAAGCACGCGTGGCATTACAGCCTTAATTTTTAAAGCAGATTGGACCTACTCGTCTCTTACCTTATTATTTGGCATGTACTCGTGATATCCTGCAGTGCCAGCTTATCACCACCCTATTTCCCCTCAGACAATAAGAGAATTTCTGTCCAGGGCCTATCCTACTTCTCACAAAACTGGGATTCCCAATCTACGAGCTCCATTTTCAAGTTCCCCCCTCCCCAAAGTCATTCAGACTTTGGCCTTGATCAGTCCCTCCATCCTAAAATCGAAACTGAAAATCGAAACCATTTGGGACTGAGTAGGCGCTTGAAGCCGCACCTAAACTTTTAAAATTCATCATTTCCCCAGCTGAGACCTTGATAGGACAACCACCCTCCCCACCCCAAAAGAATCTCCAAAGCCAAACGATATTTTACATACAGTGTGAATGTGGTGAAAGATGTGGAGCGCAGTCAGCTCACAGGAACAGGCAGATGGAGGTGGTGGAAGAGAAAATTCGCTGCTCTGTTTAAACAGACGCAGGCCCTCGCAGCACCCAGATGTGTTTTCCTGAAAACTGGGTGCGTTCTGATGAGACTTTGTCGGATTGCATCAAATCTGGTCATTAGAAAATCAGCAAACTCTCTTCTTTTGTTTTCCTTTAGTGTCCTCTGCTCTGGTGCACTATTGGTTTGTCAAGGATCTATCTCTTTCTCTCTTTCTCTCTCTTTCAGCAAGGTGATGGATTGTTGGTGAAGGACCCTGAGTGAGAGGCAGGGAAGGGAAGACCTCCCAGCATGAGAGACCGGGAAAAGAAAGGAAAATCCCAGGTGAGAGAGGACTCTTCATTTCTCTTTCTCTCTCTGTTTTCGTCCCCCCCCCCCAGATTAGTTTCTTTTATCTTCTTGTATCATGAAAATTTTTAATAAAATCTTATTTTGAAAAAGAAAGGAAATAAGCAAACAAGGAAAAGAGGCGTATCGAAGGTTTATTTGTTGGTTGCTTATTGCATTTATATCCTGCTTTTTCCTCCCAGGAGGTTAAGGTGGCACACACGATTCTCCCCTTCCTCATTCAATCCCCACAAGAACAACCCTGTGAGGTAGGCTAGGCTGAGAGGCAGGGACTGGCCCAAGATCACTAAGTGAGCTTCATGGCTGAGTAGGGATTTGAACCCTGCTCCCTCAGGTCTGAGTCCGACATGCTAACCACTACACCACACTGGCAGGATGTTGTTGTGTTGGATCAGAAGAGGTACCCATTTCTTGGTTTTGGTCAATATCAAAGGGAACTAGAGTAGTGCCTTCTAAATTATGTTGCTGTTCTCTCTACTGTAGTTTCTTACATTTGTCTGTCGCTTTATACAGAAGAAAAAGTCTCAAAGTGGCTCAACAATATGAAATTTATTTCATAAAATTTATGCACCACTTGATGGTAAAAACAGAAAACCTCAAAGCGATATATAAAAAAAGATAATGAAATTGTCAGTAAAAAGAACTATCAACAATACTTTTTATTGCTATTCTTAGCAGTCTCTACTACTGATGGCTTTATTGTATATCTTTGTAATACTTCTGGATTTTTTTAAAAAATTGCTATACACCGTTTAAAGGTAAAGGTAAAGGGACCCCTGATCATTAGGTCTAGTCGTGAAGGACTCTGGGGTTGCGGCGCTCATCTCGCTTTACTGGCCGAGGGAGCTGGCGTACAGCTTCCGGGTCATGTGGCCAGCATGACTAAGCCGCTTCTGGCGAACCAGAGCAGCACACGGAAACACTGTTTACCTTCCTGCCGGAACGGTACCAATTTCTCTACTTGCACTTTGACGTGCTTTCGAACAGCTAGGTTGGCAGGAGCTGGGACCGAGCAACGGGAGCTCACTCCGTCGAGGGATATACCGTTTAGAGATGCTTTATATTTTAAGTGGTGTAAAAACAATCTTAAATGAGTAAATAAAACATTTCTCTCTCCTCTCTGCGGGAAAGGATATGATTTCAGACACGGGTGTGTGTATGTGTGTGTCTGGGGGTTCCTGTTTAGGGGGAGGGGAAAATTAATATCTCATTTTTATTATTATTAATGGCAAGTGTATCTTGAGAGACTGTCTATTAAGCCTCAGAAAGCAGGTATCTCAGAAAACTTCCACCTGCATTGATGCTGAAATTCAATCCAAGTGCAGGGCACTTGAATGGGTGTAGAATTTCTTTTCCTGGGAATTGTGGCTTTTGTTGTTTCTTTTTAATGCAAGTTTCTATCTCTTAAGAAGGAGAAGGTGTGCATGAAAGTGTGTCCATGCATTAGGGGAGGGGGCAAAGTGTGGTGAAACTTCTGCAGCTCCTTGTCCCCCTCCCATTAGCAGCGTAGCTCACAGGTAGCTCAGGTGGTACCTACCAGTTGTGGTTAAACCATGACACCACCCATGGCTGTTGGTTGAAATCAGAGCAGGAGTCAGGATTTTCTGTTATGGCACCAGGGACTCCCTGGTTCCTAGCTTTACTTGTGTCAGGTGAGAAAGTCCAGTTACCTGTTTGTTCAAGAAGGGTTCTACTTTACAACATCCAGAGGGGCACAGGTTGCCTGCCCCTAGGACCCAACCCATAATATTATTGACATAGGTTGTTGATGAAAATGTAACCATAAGCACCTAAGAAGAGCCTGCTGGATCAGGCCCAAGGGGTCCATCTAATCCAGTGTCCTCACAGTGGCCAAAAGGATGCCCCAATGTGAAACCAGCAAGTAGAACCCAAGCATCAGAGCCAGTGTGGTGTAGTGGTTAAGAGTGGTAGACTCGTAATCTGGTGAACCTGGTTCGCGTCTCCGCTCCTCCACATGCAGCTGCTGGGTGACCTTGGGCTAGTCACACTTCTTTGAAGTCTCTCAGCCCCACTCACCTCACAGAGTGTTTGTTGTGGGGGAGGAAGGGAAAGGAGAATGTGAGCCGCTTTGAGACTCCTTCGGGTAGGGATAAAGCGGGATATCAAATCCAAACTCTTCTTCTTCTCTCCTCTCCTGTGGTTTCCAGCAACTGGTATTTAGAAGTACTGCTGCCTCAAATTATAGAGGCAGAACACAGCCATTATGGCCAGTAGCTCTCATTAACCCTCTTCTCCTCCATGAATGTATCTAGTCCTCTTTTATAGCCATCTAGGTTGGTGGCCACCACTTGCCTCCTGAGGAAGGGAGTTCCATAGTTTAACTCTATGCTGCATTTTATCTGTCCTGAATCTTCCAGCATTCTGCTTAATTGGAGGTCCAGAAGTTCTGGCATCATGAGAGATGGCAAAAAACTTTTCTCTATCCACTTCCTAACCATTTTTTCAAACTAAGAAACCCCCAATGCTGCAATCTTTCCTCATAGGGGAGTCACTCCACCCACCCACCCCTTGTTCATTTGGGTTGCTCTTTTCTGAACGGATACAACCCCAATTTCCCGTTTCCATTCTCTGTTGTGCTGGCCCTCGTCTCCTCTGCCTACTGTCTCTTGTCACAGAAAGCAAGAGAACTGTTTCCAGAGAACCTTTCAGGGAGGAGGTCAGAGTCAATCAATGTTTGCAAAATGGTTTGATGGGCAGCTGAAAACTTTCTTGGTCAGCAAAACTGTACATGACCCCTGGCGACTTGTTTGTGCAGGTAATTTTTAGCAAACAAGAGGTGGAGGTGGAGAGGCAGCTGAACCACATGCCACAATAAAGATGCCATTGAGGAGGGTTAGGAGGCAGACCCATACAGGACAGCGATTGCCCGAGGAAATTATCCCACATAAGCACCACTAAAATGAAACGGATATGACTTTAGCAGTGTATGACTTGAATGGATAGAAATCTATAGTGTGACTACATTTTGGAATGCAGTTCTGGTCATCTCACTTCAAAAAGGCTATTATAGGGTTGGGAAAGTTTCAGAAAAGGGCAGCCAAACTGATCGAGGGGACAGAGTGACTCCCCTCTGAAGAAAAGTTGCAGCGTTTGGGACTTTTTAGTTTAGAGAAAAGACAAGTAAGCGGCGACATGATAGAGGTTAATAAAGCTATGCCCAGCATAGAGAGAGTGGATAGAGAAAAGTTTTCCTCCCTTTCTCAGAACACTAGAACTTGTGGACATGCAATGAAGCAGAAAGTTTGAAGACTCAGGACGGATGAAAGAAAGCCTTCCTTCATAGTTAAAACTATGGAACTTGCTCCCACCGGAGGCAGTGATGGCCACCAACCTGGATGGCTTCAAAAGTGGATTGGACCAACTCATGGAGAAAGAAAGGGTTACTGATGGCTGCTAGCTACGCGCTGCCTCCACTGCAAGTAGTATAGTGCCAGTAACATGAATACCATTTGCTGGAAACTGCTGGAGGGGACAGTGATCTTGGGCTCTGGTTTTGCTTGAGGGTTTCCCAGAGGCATCTGCACGGCCACTGTGAGAACAGGATACTGGACTAGATGGGCCTGATCCAACACAGCTCTTGTTATGTTCTTATGCAAGAGCTGCTCTGGTAATGGGGTGTGCATGAGTGAGTGCATGAATGAGTATGCATCACTGCCAACTTTTGAAAATGCAAGAGATTTACTCCCTGCTCCCCCATCCTCTTCTGGAAATTCCTGCTCCTTGACCCCAATGTTTGACCCAGCCAAGCTAAGGAAGTACAAGACAAGATCTTGAGCATAACCAGACAGGATATTTTCAGATTCATATTATGTTCTTGAACGTTTGCTAAAAACAAAAACAACAAAAAAAGAAAAGAAATTATTAATCTGACATTTTAAGGCTAAAGCAGGTTTAAAGCTGCCATGACTATCTCCATGCATCCAGCATCTTCTTTAGCTCACTGGTAAATAGTGCTACAGCTCTCACAAGTCCTCTTCGACCTGAACTAGCCACGTCATGTTTTGCAAGGCTCATCTTAATTTGATTGCGAAGGAGGTGACTTCCCCAGAGCTGGGCTTATTCTAGGTTTGGGTTTGGGTTTGGGGGTTTGTTTGTTTTTTGAAGCTTATCTGAATGGCTGGGGAGGCTTGCAGTTAATCAAGATTTCAACATGGAACAGTGGGAAGAAATTATCGTGATTCTTCCTGCAAAGAATTATGGGATATCAGAAAGCTGGTGTAAACTATTTTATCTCATTTATTTCAACCATTTGTATACTGTACTGCTTAGTTAAAGCAGACCAATTCTGCATTGCAAAGATGTCTGCAGTCAAGACATGAAGGCTGGCAACATCAACCTGTGGGGAATCCCTTGCAGACAAACGAAAGGGTCTGGAGCATGGGTTGGCAAACTAAGTTCCGCGGGCTGGATCAGGCCCAATTGCCTTCTAGATCTGGCCCGTGGACGGTCTGGGAATCGTCGCATGGATCGCCAGTGCGTGGATCGCCAGCGCACACATTCTTTCCCTCTCCCTCACACGACGGCGCTTTTCTCCTCAGCGATGGAGCAATCTTGTCCCACGCCAGGCACTGTTGACACCCCTTCCTTCCTTCTCCACGTCCCTTTTCTGCGCCGCTTCCTTGCGTGCTTTCTTTGTCATCATCGCCGCCTGCCTCCCCCCCTCCTTCATTTCTCCCATGGCGTTCAGGCGGGTTGTTGCAGTGGCCGCGGCCGCCGCTTGCAGGTTGGCGGACGGCTCTGTCGTCTTCTCCGTGGTGCCTCTTGGGAAGCAGCAGCAGCAGGTGGTGGGTAAAAGCTCTGGTAACGCCCCGGTTCCTCTACCTCCATCTGTGGCTCCTCTGCCTGGGCTGCTGCTTCTGTCTTCGCTGGCCAACACAGCCTCCTACCCCACCATGGCGCCTGGCTGGCTGGAGAAACCCAACTGTGGCTATTGGGATGACAACTGGGACAGGTAAAGCGAAGCATCTTCAGGCCTCTTTGCGGGCGGGCGAAAATCGCTCATTCCCCCCCAAAAATATAGTCTGGCCCCCCACAAGGTCTGAGGGACAGTGGACCGCCCCCCTGCTGAAAAAGTTTGCTGACCCCTGGTCTGGAGCCAAACAGTCAGGTCATGCACCCACAGCAATGACCGGAGGAAAAATGACCACTGGGAGGAGTGCAGAGAGAAGAAGTGCCCAGGTGCATGTACAGCTGGACAACTGGATGCCTTCATCTGCCCCAGCTGTAACAGCTCTCCCACATCAGTCACTACAGCCACAGCCAGTGCTGCAACAACTTGACCTCACCCCCAAAGGCACACACCTCCTTCGTCTCCCAAGACAGATGGATGCCAGCGGAGTCAAAGCAGACTCTTAAGTGGTGTGCAAGTGACAGCAAGGCTAAAAATGACTTAAAACTATAAAGTAAGAGAGGGCTGGAATAAAGTTTTCAGTTCCAAATGGCTGCTGGAATAAAGTTTTCAGTGAGTTCTGCAGGGAGGGAGGCCTATCTGACTCGACCTACCATCCTAAGCACATGGCTCCTGGTGGATATACACGGTGTAGCTGAGCCGTGGGGAAGGGCACTGACTCCTTCCTCTGAAGATCTCTGTGAAAAAGCAGGGATAAAAGGTATCCTGGATGACTGATGTTTTAATGTACAGTATTTTTAACCTTCTGTTGGAAGCCACCCAGAGTGGCTGGGGAAACCCAGCCAGATGGGTGGGGTAGAAATAACAATAAATTGTTGTTGTTGTTGTTGTTGTTGTTGTCGTTGTTGTTGTTGTTGTTGTTATTATTAAAACGAAGGATGCATTGCAACCATCCATGTAGATCTCCATGGGTTACCTTTCAGCTGGATCTACTATCTTCTGTGCCTGAACATGGACAAATAATTTGGCATGGTCCAATATCTCCTTAAAGTTATGTTTCTCTTGAAGTTCCATTGTACATAACAGAACTTGCACCCCATTCTCTTGAAGCAGAAGCACCTTGCATTTTCAGTGTGCCTGAAATGCTTGGCTTTGGAACAGACAAAACAACTCCTCCTAGGGGTTCTTCCCATGTATCTTCTCCAGAGGGACCCTGGGCCCAGGAGATGGACTGGGCCAAAAGGCAGAAAGGTAGAGCAGACCCCCAGTGTGCCAGTGAGGGAGAAGATGTGATCCTGAAATTGTGCCTGGAAGTGGTTGCAGAGGCTTTTTGGGGGGGGCTGGGGTGTGAGCTTGAAGTTTCTGACCCACAACCAGAGAGGCTAAACCTGTGAGTTTATCACTGAAGGGGCTGTTAAATTTGCTTGAACTGAGGACTGTGTGAAGATCCCATGAACAAGGAAATCTGTGTGGCTGTGTGATTTACTTAAGATGAAGAACTGGGTGGAAAGCCCATACAGGCTACTGCAGAGGGGCTCGTTTCTGCTCTTGGGACTGTGAACTGATTTGCAAAGAGATTCTTTTCTGCAAGTTAGCAATGGTCCTGGAATGTTGTTAATTTCTTCCCTCCCCCCACCAGCTTCGTGTTTTTGGTGGTGGGGACTGGGGAATGCATTTCATTAGAACCACTCAGGTAATCTTTGCTCATTTGAAAGCTGTCTTTGAAATATAGACACTTTTGGGGTGGGGGGTGGAATATATTTTTATTGATACTTATCCAAAGATTTACAAAAGTTCATACTCAATACAAAGTATCTTTTTATAATACACCAGAATAAAAGAAATACTTTTAAAATCTAATCTAAAAAAGAACAGGAGCAAAACAAAAACAAAAAAGAAAGCAAAATAAAATAAAAGAGAAAATAAAATGGAATAAGATAAAAACATGTTCCTCCGTCCTTCAGCTAAATATAGTATTAATCACTCATTAACATCTAACTATTCTATTTTCTATAAGCCAATATTTTTCAATCTTTAAATCAAGATATTACACATTCATTTTCTCTTTCACACAAAAAGTCCATAATTGTTTTTTTAAATGTAGGATTGACTGCAGTGTTTTACCCAGAAGGAGAGAGGAGACCAGGAGGATTCCTGAGAAATGAGAAATTGCTTGGTTGGGTTAAACAGTGTCACTGTTTTTGATTATGTGTTTTAATGCCTTTTCTAACTCTTCTGTTGTTGTTTTATTGAGAGGTTTATCACACATCTGAGGTCAGATGTGATTTTCTAGGGTGGATATTGTTGTGGGTTTGCAGGGACCAACGATCCCCTAAAATTCCTGGGTGCCAGGTTCCCCCCCATAATTTCTGAAATTACCAAATGTGCGGTTTGAAGTCAAGCCAGCCTGCTCAGGAGCTGAGCTTGAAGAGGTGCCATCCAAGAATAAAGATAGCAGAGTCATTACCCTGACCAAAGGTGATACATTCAGCATCAGACAAGAAAGGGGGAGGCTGCCAGGATTACAGGGGACATGATGTCACCACAGGAAAATGTGCCTTTTGCAGAAGGCTTTTGAAACGGAGGTTGCCAGGGTGATGGGGGGGGAATGCTGAAAGTGAAAGGGGAGGAGTTATTTTCTGCAAAGACTGCTGGGAAGAAGATGGAGGAATAAGGCAATTCTCCATGTGGAAGAGGCAGCAAGCAAGACTGGCTTGCTGGTTTGGACCCAAGCTTGCTGAAGCTATGAGAGGAGCAATAAGGGCAGAATGTTCTGCACCCCCTCCATTGAAGTCTTTTGTTGTAAATGTTGTTGTTGTTTCAATTTATATACTGCCCTTTAGCAAAAGATCCTAGGGTGGTGCACGACTTTAACGTTTCATCAATGATAAAAACGTAATAAAAAGCATACTGACAGACTAAACTAGTCATCATAGGTAGCGCTTTGTCCTGGATCTTAGGCAAGTCAATCGGAAAATTGCAGGTTTTTGTAAAGCTCAACAATTTTGGGGCTGTCCTGGTTTTTACTTTTTGAAAAATATCAAAACCCTATCATAATACCAGTCATCTCCCCCACATTTTTACAGACCATAGATTATTTAATAGCCACAAGCCTGGTAAAGAGGAATGTTTTTGTCTGGTGCCTAAAGACATGTAATGATGGCGCCAGGAGAGCCCCTCTGGGGAAAGCATTCCACAGTTGGGGAGCCACCACAGAAAAGGCCTGTTATCTTGCTGCCACGCTCCGAACCTCTCTGGGATGGGGGACATAGAGAGGGGCCTCAGATGGTTTATATGTGTAAAATAAACCATATTTCTTAAGGACACTAGTCTCCGCGGTGCCTTGATTTCCCAATGGGTACACAATCCCACATGACCTAGAACCCTCTGGCTTCTATTGCTAAGCAGAGATTGGGGTGGTGGTGTGTAGACTCTTCTCCATTTACTCTGATTGGCTCTAGCCAGCACAAAGGGTGAGAAGAGTCTGTGGCTAAATATCTCCCCCTTCATGCAGAGTGGGGGGCTATATTGGAAACAGGGACCATGCTGCAGAAATAGTAATGTGTCTTGGAACCCCAGCCCCTGACATCTATACCTCTATGTCCTCCTCACCAACCCAAGTTCTCAGGAGGCTGTTGGCAGGAATCAGTCTGTAGCATTGATGCTCCCATTGAAGAAAAGGATATCTCAGTTCATTCCCCCCCTCTCTCTCCTGTGTGTGTGTGTGTGTGTGTGTGTGTGTGTGGCGACGGGCAGAACTTGTTTGCTTTTTTAATATAGTGATGAAGCGCAAGGAAGGTTATCTGAGGAATCGTGACTCACAAACCTTTCTGCCGTGTGACTCCAATATGTTGACAAGCAATTGCAGGAGAGAATGAATTTACTTTGGTTACGAGGAAGGCTGCAGGAGGTGGAACATAGATGCAGTGAGCTTTGGGAAGAAAGCCCTGGCAACCACATAGGGTTGTATACAATTCCAGCCATTCTCAGAGTAGACCCAATGAAGTCAATAGGCATGATTACCTTAGTGTCATTCCTTTCTGAGTAAGAACTGAGTGGAACTTAGTTGGATTCAAGCCAACTAAGTCTGGATTCTACATCATGCTCAAGTTTTGGGGGCAAAATGGTAGAATCATAGAAGCCCATAATTTCAGGGCTCATCTAGTCCACCCCCTTGCAATGCAGGAATCATGGCTGAAGAATCTCCTACAGATAGCTATCCAACCTCTGTTTATAAACCCCGAAGAAAAGAGAGACCACCATCTTCCAAGCTTGTAGAATCATAGAACAATATAGTTGCAGAGTTGGAAGGCCCCCTACAATGTAGGAATCACAGTTAAAGAATCCCTGACCAACAGCCATCCAACCTCTGTTTCAAAACCTCCAAAGAAGGTGAGCCCCTCACCTTCCACGGTAGTCCAACCCATTGTTGAACGGTTCTTGGTTTCAGAAAGTTATTCCTAATGTTTGGTTGGAAACTTCTTTCTTTTCATTTGAGTCCATTGGTTTGGGTCCTACCCTCTGGAGCAGCAGAAAACAAGCTTGCTCCATCTTCCATGCTAAGGCTTTTCAGATATTTGAAGACATCTAAAATATCACTTCTCAGTCTTTTCTTCACCAAGCTAAATATCCCCAACTCCCTCAACCACCCCCATTTCCGGACCCTCCATCACCTCAGTCTGCACATGTTCCAGCTTGTCAACTTCCTTCTTAAATCGTGGCATCCAGAACTGGAAACATGACTCCAGGTGTGGTCTGACCAGGGCAGAATAGAGCGGTACTATGACTTCCCTTGATCTGGACACTATACTTCTGTTGATGCAGCCTAGAATAGCATTAGCTTCCCCCCCCCTGCTGTATCACACTGTTGACTCAAGTAAGCTTGTAGTCCACTAAGACCTCCAGATCCTTTTCACATGTTCCTGCTGTCAAGCTGGGTGTCCCCCATCTTATATTTGTGCAACTGGTTATTCCTGCCTAAATGAAGAACCTGATATTTGTCCTTATTGAATAGAGAGTCTGAAGGTTCCTTAGATTGTCATTCACAGGCCCAAATGGAGAGAATCGTTTCCATGTGACTTGATTGGTGGATTTACTGTCACAAGAGCTAGCAAAGTAACACTCCATGGTTAGATGGTAAGATCTACTTACCATCAAGTTAAAAAGCTATTATTTATTATTAACTAGGATTTGTACAACACACATCTGGCATGCAAAGTGCTTCATGTGCTTTATATCAATGATATGATCCTCAACACCTGTGAGCCACAATAGTACCAGTGTTCAGAGTCAGGGAACAAATTATGGGAGTAGAGCAAGGGTAAGTGCAGACATCCCCCCCCCCAGGCATTCAGGGTCATCTGGCTGTCTACCAAGACTGGAGTGACTTTCTGGATGTTGATGGGCTCCCAGCTCCTGTCAGCCCCAGCAGACAGCATGACCAGTGGTCATGCATGTTAAGGAACAGGCGTTGTAAGTCCAGCAACATTCAGAAGGCACCAGGCTGCAAAAGGCTAGAATGGACAGATCCTTGGTCAGATCTCCTTGCCTGTGGAAAGGGTTTAGGCTAGAGTTCTCCTGGATAGGTAGGGTTGCAAATTTTAGACACTGAACTTTATTATTACTATTTTATCATTACTAAAAGGATTACTGTTATTTCATTTTAGAAGTGATCTTTATACCATAATTTTTAAATTGTTCTGACTGTTGAAATTTCTACCATGAAATTGATTCAGTATCTTAAAGGAAGTGATTCATATTGTTGTTAGTTGGCTTCCATTTGTCTTGGGAGACAATGGAAGAGTGTGCCTCTGGAGGCAAAGTCAAGCTGTAAGAGAGTTACTGCGCCAGCTGTGGCTGTAGAGACCGATACGGGAGAGACATGTTTTATTGCAGCTGGGGCAGATGAAGGTGTTCGGTTTCACTGCTTCAGGTGCACCATAGCGTTTCTTATCTCTGCACTCCTCCCAGCAGTCATTCCTCCCCTGGTCACTGCTGTGGATACACAACGTGACTGTCTTTCTCCAGGTCCTGTGGCCATTCCTACATGGCAGGATTCATGTTGCCAGCCTTCATGTCTCATTTGCAGACATCTTTATAATGCAGAGTTGGTCTGCCAACAAGCCTAGTGCCTGAGGCCAGCTCCCTGTAAAGCTCCCTAATAAAAAAAAAATAAAAATTCACAATTAAAGACAATTTAAAACAGCCGTCAACCCATTAAAGCATTAAAACTGGTGCACTTTTCCCCACACCTCCAGATACACAACCAGCTTGTCTCATAATTCTTTGTGCAAGGGTTCCTCAGGCAGCACCTGGTTCAGGGCAATGTCTGGTCGGCTGGGGAGGCTGAACTGGGCCCTTCAGTAGAAAGTGGGCAGGCCCTTGTGCTCCTCCTTCTTGAGCTTAAAGAGGCCCGTCAGGCCCCAGGTGTCGAGCATGGGACCCAGACTGTCAGCAAAGATGGACTTGTTCATCTCCCTTTTCCAAGTCCCAGCCTCCACACCTGCAACAAAAAGCCAAGACTGTTCTCTGTGTTGTGACTAATCTTCCTGATGGGCACCTGCATTCAGATGGCACCTCTCTTGCTATACTTAGTTCCATTTTTGTTTTAATGAGCTCTTTTAATGCCTCACATTGTTCAGCAAATTGTTGTTGTTGTTCAGCAAATTCCTTTCTCAAACTCCCTTCTCCCTCTCACAGGGGAGGCGCCATGTTATCTCCAGCCTGTTCAAATCTCTGTTCAGCTGCGTTCTTCATCTTCTGCTGTTTTAAAAGGTTTGTAAGGTCTCCGTTTTTGCTTTGTGAAAGGCCCACAGATATCTCCTTATCTCCTCTACTAATTTGAGAGCTAGTAGCAAGTCGGAAATTCCTCTCGCAGCCAGATTTTACAGGCTGCTAGCCAGGTCTCCAGGATTAAGCAGCTACCGGTACCTTCAGTAGCAAAACAATGTTAGCCAGCGTAAATGTCACTGAGGCATCACTTCAAGTGGATGTAAGTTGTCCACAACTTATTTCCATAAAGCAGCATGCTCAAAACACAAGCCTGGTAGACCTCATCTTGGTATGGACATTAGCATCACATTCTCCTATACCCTTTTGGAGAGTTGAGCCATTGCCGTAGCTTCCTTGCCAAAACACTTGTCCAGCTCAGCATCAATGGAAAGCTTGGTGGTTATGGTAGAGCCCAGGAAGACAAAAACATCCATTACTTCAAGCAGGTGGTCACCAATGTTGATGCATGGAGTGCTGGCAACATCCCGATCCAAGATGTTGGTCTTCGCCAGGCTGATCGTGAGGCCAAACTCCATACATACTTGGGCAAAATGGCTCATGACTGTAGAGCTTCCTTGAAGTGCACTGTCAAGTCTGTGTTATCTGCAAACAACATCTCTCGGATAAGGACCTATCACACTTTTGTCTTAGCATGGAGACATGCCAGGTTGGACAGACATCTGTTGGTCTTTGAATGGAAGCACATACCATTTTCAGTCAGAGTGACGGCATAGGTGAGCAACAGAGAGAAGAATATGCCAAAGAGAGTTGGGGGCAAGAACACAGCCCTATTTCCCACCTCTCTTTATAGGGAAGGCGTCTGAGGATGAGCCTTCATATCGGATGGAGTAGCACTTGTTCTTGTGGAAGGACACAATCATATTGTGGAGCTAAGGTGGGCATCCTATCTTACTGAACAGAGTGAAGAGTCTTTTTTGGCTGATGAGGTCAAAAGCCTTGCCGGGTTTAAGAAGATGATGAACAACAGGCACCTCGGCTATCAGCATTTCTTCTGCAGGTGGTGCAGGGACAAAATCATGTTGACTGTTGACCTCTGAGCTCTAAAGCTGCATTGACAGGATAGACCCTGTCAGTGAGTGACTGTAATCTGTTGAGAACTACATGAGCAAAGGCTTTCCCCACAGTATGCAGCAGGGAGATTCCACAGTAGTTGTTACAGTCATGGCAGTCACTTGTGGCCCCTTCCAACTCTTGTGGAGATGCGTCATGATGGAGGAATTGAGGCTGGCTTTCAGCACTTCTGTTAAGATTCCGTCCTGTCCTGGGGCTTTACCACATGCCTGAGAGTTGATGGCGTTCTTCAGCTCATCAAGGGAGGGAGGGACTTCCAGCTCGTCCAAGAGAGGCAGCGTCTGGATGCTGTCAACTGCTGTGTCAACGACCATGTTTTCCCATCAGTACAGTTCTTGATAGTGCTCTGTCCATTGCTTCATCTGCTTGCTGAGGTCTGTGGTGATCTTTCCAGACCAGATTTTCAGAGGTGGTGTTTTTCTGAGTGTTGGTTCAAAAGCTTACTTCATGCCTGTATACATTTTGTGAGCAATGCAGGTGTGAGCAGTGAGTTGGGTGCTCTGACACAGCTTTAGCAGGGTGCCAGCTCCTGGGGGCCGAGCCCTTTTGGGTCCTCTCAATATTTTTGGGGTTGGGGCCAGCTCTCTTCCAATGTTCCAAAAGCATGGAGGTGAAGAGCACCAGGGGCCACTTCCTCCTCCTCCTCCTCCTGCTGCTGCACAGGGGAAGGAGGGTTGAAGCAGCTTCCCAACTGGTGGTGGAGCCAGGAGAAGGCAGAGGAGGAGCCGCTGGTCATTGAAGCTGTGCAGCCACCAAATTTAGCTCCGCCCCTGGCTTCTTCTGATGTCCTGACATCACACACGCAATGTTGTCCCCCCCCCCCATCGCCCTTGCAAGACAGCACCTCTGGCCAGTAGTCATTGACACATTGTTTGGCAATTTGCTGGGCACTAATTCTTTACTTTCTCAGTGCAGCAAGTGTCTTTTCACAGGGTGTATGCTTGTAGCTCACAAGACTCTCATGCTTTGCAATGATAACAGGCTCCATGTCCTTTATGTCAGCCTCAAACCAGCCAGGGACCTGTTGTTCTCTTTTGCCAAAGGAGGACATAGCTGTGTTGTAGACTGCCTCTTTGATGTGGTTCCACCTTGCTTTGACAATATCTCTGGGGCAGTTCAGTAGAGCTTGTTCAATGGAATCAGAGAATTACTCACAAATTTCAGGTATGACTGTTCTGGCAGTGTTGATTCAAGGCCACACTTTCTGCTTTGTGCTATGGGCCCCCTTTGGCTGGATAAGGATTTTGCTCATCACCAGAGAGTGATCTGTGTAGCAATCAACACTGTGGTAGTTCCATGTGACATAAACAAAGTTCAGGGCCGATTCCTAGGTTACAATCAAGTCCAGCTGGTGCCAGTGACCTTGGATGTCTCCAGGACATTCAGTGTTTTGTCTTGGTAGAGAAGATAGTGTTCGTGACGCAGAGGCTGTGATACAAGCACTGCTCAAGCAGCCTTTGTCTGTTCTCGTTCATGCTGCCAATACCAAAGTGACCTACGCAGTTGCCCCATTTGTGATGATTGCCCCCAACTCTGGCATCGAAACCTCCCAGAAGGAATAGGTGTTCATAGCCTTAGACCCTCCTGACAGCCTGGTCTTGTTCCATGTAGAACTGGTCCTTGGTTTGTATGTCAGAGCACACAGTGGGACACTCAATATGTTAACCGGACTGGAGGTGGTTGAGAGGCAGGGGGAAAGCAAGCATTCTCAGTTAGCAGTTCTATCAAATATAGCAGGAAGTTCCTCACTGAGAAGCCATGAATACATAGGTCTTCTGGATGCCCTCCTTGCCAGAAGAGCGTGTGGTCCTTTCTCCGAGGCAGCCATTCAAAGTGATTCTGGTCTCCTGTAAAGTGGCAATGTCAATGTTGAGCATTTTCAGCTCATGGTCAATGATGGTCATGCTCATCTTCCATGAGTCGCTGGCCTGCAGAATGGACAAGCTAGGGCACATGGTCCTGACACTCTAGCTTTCTAGCCACAAGAGGGCTTGTTACTTTTCTTCTTTTACCTGGTGCAGTGGTTTGGTCCACTTGTCAAGTGATACTGTAAGCTCTAAGCATTCATTGTAGCAGGTGGACGGTGGCGGATCAGCACCTTATTGACCAGGGGCTGCCTGGCTTAAGGTGGATGATAGCTGACCAGTGAGACATGATTATCTCTTCCACCAATGAAGGCAACCTGTAGTGCTCATACCTTATGCCATTCAGGTTGAGATTATAATTCGTAACTGCTGCCTCCTCCACCAGAGGTACTGCCCCTCCCCTAACACCCCATACACCCCAAAAAGTGGATCAAATAAATATTAGTAGTAGTAGTAGCAGCAGCAGCAGCAACAGCAGTAATACTAGTATTAGGTCCCAGACGGCTGGTTAAAACAATCTAAAGATAGAATATCAAAAACAAAGTACAATCTAGAGTGTTGGGTAGGTCCCCAAATACATCTCTTAGGTGTCATAGGCTTTTGAGATGGCAATGTCTATCACTTTCCTCCTTTCAAAATGGGGCAAGCTAACCCTGCTGCATTCTGTTCTCTTTCTGCTGAGCAGAGCCATGGATGGTGTTTGAGTCCCAAAGTCATGCCCTGAGTGTACCAATGCTGACAGGCTCATTTTCTCCATGTCAGGAGTGGTTGCTGTTCTTTGAACTGTGGGGAGCTTTCTAGGTCATATGTAATTCAGCCAGAACCTGGGGTGTATGGGGGCAGGGGGAACACATCATGCTCCTTCTGGGGTAGTTTGTCCACCTTTGGACCTCACTCTGCACTCAGCTCTCATCTGTGGCTCCTAGAAGCTATTGGCATGTGACAGCAGCCACACCCTGGGAAATGAGGGGAGCCGATGGATCTCAAACTCTGAGCTAGGGACTTGTTTATCCCCTGCATGCAAAGACAGGGTCCAGTGGATCAAGGAGATGAGACTAATACTGTGTCTAATGATCAAGAAGATGGTTTCTGCATGTGCTGGAGAGGGAAATGAGGGGCAGAGGGAGCTCCTCAATCTGGGAAGGTTGGAGGTTTAACCTAGAAGGAAAATTCTGGCCTTAAACCTCTGCTGCCTTGTGGCTATACTCATCAGGGACAAAGGCTTTGGGAGTAAACCCTGAGGAATAATCTGGGGGACATCTGTTGTGGGACATCTTTGGGAGAGGAAAAGGCAAAGGAGTAAACCCTACACAAATCTGTAGCAGTGGATGACTGGCACCTTGCACACCTCCGTCCGGCAACTCCTGCAGCCAAGCTGGTGCTAAACGTATTGCTCTGCTTTACTTTGGATTGAGAGGGGAGTCTTGAAATCTGAGCAGCCCAGGACCTCCATGCACACTGTCCAGGCTTACACCCCAGAGAGGTCACTTCAATGCTGAAAACACAGCAACAATAATGCGAGAAGCAGCAGTTACAGCCACAGCAGGCACTGTAACCTTCCAGCAGTTTGACTTCACCCCGAAAGGCGCACTCCTCCATTGTCTCATGAGACAGATGCCAAACCAACCCTAATTCAGAACCATGAGGATTAGAACCTTACTTCATTTTTAAGGCTTATCACTTGATGGTGGAGCCTGTGGACAACACAGAAAAGGTCCCAGGTCGAATTCCTGATGACATCTCCTGGTGGGGCTGAGGGAAGAGACAGTGGTGCAGCATTCCGCTCAGCGCCTGGGGCAGGTGCACATGTGCCAGGGCATGTGCAGCACACCATGGACACCGGGCATGCCGCTGGAGTGACCGTGGTTCTCTGGCTGGCTGGCTTTGAGGGGCGCATTCATAGCACCCTGCAAACCCAGAGTTGCTTTGTGAGACTTGCAGGGGTGGCACTGGGCTTGCAGGGAGCTGGGAGCTGTGGTGTCCATCTCGGGCACCCTCCAGGTGGAGGGCAGCTGGGCGGGAAATGGCGGTTCAGGCACCCTGCAAGCCCAGCCCCACGGGCACTGGGGCACCTGGGCTGCTGCATCCTTCTCAGGCACCCTCTCAGCTGGAGGGTGGCTGAGAAGGACGATGCCCTGTGACCCCCCCAAAAAAACTGTGCCTGGGGCAGCCCCCAGCCCCCTCCCACGCTACACCTCTGGGAAAGACTCTCACCTCAAACCCTGGAGAGCCATTGTTGCTAGTCAGTGAAGACAGTACTGAGGTAGTTGATCAACGATTTGACTCCGTAGAAGGCAGCTTCCACTGTTTCTATCTACTGCAGCCCTTCATCCAGAACGATGAGGACTAGCATCTTAACTTTATTCTTAGGGGAAGGGCCATATAGCTCTCAGCTGGTGGGCTCAAGCTTTGCATGCAGGATGAGGCAGCATCCTATGTCCCTAGCAGGGGTGACAACTTGAATAAAATATTGAGGTGGGTGTGTGGCAGATAAGCCCAGCCACGTATAATCGATCACAGGACATCAGGCAACACACCATTTGACTCGCAATGCCCATCAACTTTGGGGTCCCCGAAGCCAGCTCAAGTGTTTTATGTGGGGGACGAAGGGAGCTTGGCTGTAGGAGTTGGCTCCTAAGGTCCCTAGGAAATCTCCCCCTCCGAACCTCCCCTTCCCTAAAATCCCAGCTGTGTGCGCCCTGAGACCCGGACAATGCCCCGTCGCTGCTAGACCTGTCGGCCGTCAGGTTACCCCTTGGCGGGGTCCCTTTTGCAATTTCAGCTGCGGGCGGTGGAAGGGGAGAAGCAGCAAAGCGAGTGTGCGAGTGAGTGAGAGAGACAGAAACAGAGCGGGGCACGCGCGGGCGCGCACACACACCCGAGTACTTTAGTTATATTGTTGGGTGAGTTTGCAACAACTCCCTCCGTCTCGGCTTCGCGCGGACCCCGTGGGAGCGGATTTTTGACTCGCCTCTCGCTGGGACTTTCTTGGTGGCGTTTTCCTACCCAGACCTAGAGATAGTCACCTTCATTTTTTTTTATTATTTTTCTTCCAAGTGGGGGGTGGAGTAGAGGAGGAACAGGAAAGAGAGGGGGGAAAGGGGGGAGACCCCCCCAAATCAACAAATCAATCTCCAAACAGCCAACCTTTCCACAAGTAATTATTGCGGAGAGGGGGCAAAAAAAAAACCACTTAAATCTGCCTCCTAAAAAAAGCAAACCCTTCTTCCGGCTTTGATTTTTTTTGGGTCCTGTGAGGTTTCTTCTTCTTTCTTTGCTCCCCTTCCTTTTTTAATTAAAAAGGGGAAAAAAAGAAATTCCTCCACCGATCGCTCTCCCACAAATCGCTTTTGGCATGAGTTAAACCAGCAGCGATGGACACCAAGCATTTTCTTCCATTGGGTGAGTTTTATTGGCTGATTTTTCTCGGCTTCTTCTTTTTTTAAAAAAAAAGAGAAAAGAAAGCGGGGCGGCGTGGTGGTGGTGGGGAGCTGGAGAGGGGCCGCTTTGGGAAAAAAATGCAAAGCTATATTGTAATATCTCTGTGTTGCCAATGTTACACACACACACACACACACACACACACACACACACACACACACACACACACACAATATTGAGTGTCGTGGAAAGGGATCCGGGAAATGGGGTGTGTTGTTGGGGAGGTAAAATGTATTTATTACGCAGCCGATCTTTTGATCACAGAGAAGGTCCGAGCTCTCCGCTCTCTCTCTAGGGGGGATGGGAAAGGGGGTGGCCAGGAGCGAAAACCCCTTTGATAACATTTCAAAGAAGGGGCCTTGTCAATTTCACAGGGCTCCCTCGTCGTTTTCACTCTCCCGGTGCAAATCATGGGCAAATCAGGGCAGGCCACGGCGATCTGTTGTGTTGCTTTTGTGTTGCATTTGATTTTTTTTCTTTTAAATGCTTTTTAAAAAAAGTGATCTCTGCAAATTTGCACGGAGCGCCTTCGGAGAGTCCAAGGAAGAGCCTATGCATCGCCCCCCCCCCAAAACCCCTACTGTTAATTGCTGGGGGGAGGGAATGGGTTTGTTGTTGTTGTTTGAGGGGAAGACACCGTTTCTGGGATCGGGTCTGGCTGCGTTTCCTTTTTCGCCTTTGGAAGTTGGCAGTGGGCTGAGCGATTGAACGTGGGGCGGAGTGGAGGGGGAGGGAGAGAGATCCGAAAGAGGCTTTCAAAATCGAGAGGAAAAAGGCCTGATCTTGCAACTGTTGCAAAACTCCAGCGGCGATCCCACCACGGTGTGGGAAAGTTTCTCTTCAAAAGAAAAATAGCAGAAAAGTGATCCAGTTAACTTCACAAGCCAGCTCTGCGTTTTGACTTTTGAGTTCTGAATAGAATAAGCAGCTCCTTGTGATTTTAGGAGGCGGACTTTTTAAGCAGGAAAAACTGTATTGGTTAACAGTTTCCACTTCTGGATTTTAGGGGGATTTGTAATTTTTTTTTATCCCGCCCCCTCCTTGGGGAAGGCAAATCCTGAATCCAAGCATCTTTCTGGAACTGTAGCTTTAAAGAACACACCTATTCCTCTTTCCCCACCTCCATGATATTTCTTCCCTCCTTTAATTTTTATTTCTCTTTAAATCTATTTTTATTTCTCCTTAAATGCATCTTCTCCTCCCCAAAATCTCCCCAAAAGCACAATGCATTTGGTAGAACTTTTTTCAAAGTCTGTGAGGGTTACAGCCGGCCTTGATCTAGGAGCCTGTTCTTGACAGAAATATTGGATGATGAGGGGATTCCCCGACACCACTCCCACCCCCAGTCTTACACCTCCTCCTTCTGCTACTTTCCTTTTCTTTCTAAGTAATTTCCACCTGTGATTTTTTCTTCCTTATTTATGACAAGAGTTTCAAGCACTTTTCAGCCCTGTTCTGACTTGCTAGTCTTTGCCACTGTCTGGATTTCTCTCTCTCTCTCTCCTGGTTGATGCTCACGGCTGAACATGATAAAAGTTCTGAGAAGCAGGTTCAGTGTGGCCTCTTTCTGTGGTTTGCCTCGTGATGTGCTGCACTTGGAGATAGCTGGGGTGGGGGGCTGCGTTTGCACCCGTCTCTTAATAATCTCTTAACCACCAGGGTCGGTGCCACTGGAAAGGGCAAATTCATGGAGGAGAAGGCCATTGATGGCCACTAGCCACAGTGGCTATGCTCTGACTGGCAGCAACACTTCTGAATACCAGTTGCTGTAGACTGCAGGAGAGGAGAGGGCTCCTGCTTTTGGGCTTCCCATTCAGGTACCTGGTTGGCCATGGTAAGGACAGGATGCTGGACTAGACGGGCCAGCTGTCTTAGGTTGGATTCCTTCCATTCACGATAGTAAACTTTGTCGTGAACTAGCCCCAAAGTTGTGCATCTGTGACAAAGGTTGTCTTCATCATATCACCCCCATGATCTGATCTTATTTTTATTCACTCTGTCCTGTTTCTTTGGTCCTTTGCATCTTTAATCGATTTGCAATGTGCCCTGAGATGGTAAGATGAAAGAGTAAGAGATGATAATGCATAATAAATAATGAATAAAATGTGTGAACTGTGCGGACAAAACTCTCCTTCTACAGCTTTTCTCTTGCATACAGAATGTCCCATGTTCAGTTGCCAATTGCATCTCCAGGTAGGTTCTGAGAAGGTCCCCTGACTGAAAAGGCAGAGACCCATTTCTGCCACTCAAGCGCAGACAGCATTGAGCTTGGTGGACCAATGGGCGAACTCAATATGAGACATCTTATTTATTTAGAAGCATGAGGACTGGGATATTAGTTTGGAGGAAGGAGCATAACTCAGTGGCTGAGCACCTGCTTTGCATGCAGAATGTCCCAGGTTCAATCCTCATCTGCATTTCCAGGTAGGGCTGCAAAGATCCCCTGCCTGAAACCCCGGAGAGCCACTGTCAGTGTAGATTGTACTGAGCTAGAAAGTCCAGTAGTGTGATTCAGGATAAGGCAGCTCCCTCAATTGAACCCTTTATTCAGAATGATGAGGACTAGAATAATTGCTTTATTATTTTGGGAATTGTTGCTTTGCATGCAGAAGGGTCCCAGGTTCATTCTCTGACATCTCCAGGACAGGGCAGGCAAGAGACCCTCTGCTTGAAATCCTGGTGAAGTGCTACCAGTCAGGTACCAGGGGCCTGACTCAGTAGAAAGTGGCTATTGACAGTAGGGTTCACACACACATACAAGCCCCCAAATAGTTCAGTTGGTTGGAGCTTGGTGTTGATCATGCCAAGGTTGCAGGTTTGATTCCTGTATGGGACAGCTGCATATTCCTGCATTGCAGGGGGGTGGACTGGATTACCCTCAGGGTCCCTTCCCACTCTTCTATAATTCTGTGTTGAGGTTTCTGCATTGCAGGGGGTTGAACTAGATGATCCTCAGGGTCTCTTCCAACTCTCAGATTCTTTGATTCTATGAAACAGAAAGCACAATATTCTCCTTTAAAGGTAAAGGGACCCCTGACCATTAGGTCCAGTCGCAGACGACTCTGGGGTTGTGGTGCTCATCTCACTTTACTGGCCGAGGGAGCCAGTGTACAGCTTCCGGGTCATGTGGCCAGCATGACTAAGCTGCTTCTGGCGAACCAGAGCAGTGCATGGAAACACTGTTTACCTTCCCGCCGGAGCGGTACCTATTTATCTACTTGCACTTTGGCGTGCTTTCGAACTGCTAGGTTGGCAGGAGCAGGGACCAAGCTCACCCCGTTGCGGGGATTTGAACCGCCGACCTTCTGATCGGCAAGCCCTAGGCTCTGTGGTTTAACCCACAGCGCCACCCGCGTCCCCTCCTGCATCCTTTAAGTACCTACAAATTTTTAGAATCTGATGCAGAAGGCTTGAGTCTATGAAAACTTATGTCATAATAAATGCATTGGTCTTGAAGGCAGGGAGTGAGGAACAGGAGTCCTGGGAGCCTGAAATGGCCCTCCAGCATGCTCTACTTGGCCCTCAGGGCACCCCCCAAGCGACACTCTCTTCCTAGACCACACCCTTCGCTGGCCCTGCTCTGTTAATTCCTTAACAACTGCTTTCATCTGGCTTCGATGTGTCCTTGAGCTGTGATGATGCCTTTTGCTTTGCCTGGATAGAGGATGGAGGAGGTGTGTGGGTGTTGAAACTAGTCTACTGCACAAAGATAAAATTAACATCTGCTACTCTGCTCACCTTTTCCTCTAGCCTTGCCCACAACCGGCTCATGGCCTCTGGAAGGTTGCTCAGAAAGTTGTGGACACAAACTTAAAAACTTTACCATCCAAAGGCAAAAGACTGTGGTCATTTCTCTGTCTGTATGGCCCCCTCAGACTGATTTCCCAACCACTCCCAATTACAGTGCTATCTTCTGGCTTTTTTTTTTTTTACTCCCAAGACAGTTTTTGGAAGGCAACTGAGTCATGTGTTGTGGGTATGATGGAGTAATTCTCTCTTTTGTGCTGCTGCTGCTGCTGCGGGGTGTGTGTGTATGTGTAGAAGAGGTGCCTCAAGATAACCCATGAAGAGCTCGAAAGGATGGCATCCCCTCTTCCTGGATTCTTGGTACTCCTCCACCCTGAAAGCGAGAAAGTGGCTACGGCTCACAGCGAAACCCCATCTAGACTTCATTTTTAAAAAAACTTGCGGTGAGTCAGGGTTTGCCTTCAGCCAAGCCATTGGGCATGGATGTGCCTCAGGTTCGTGGCTTTGCCTCCACAGTCTGCTTCTGAATACCAGTTGCTCCCAGTTGCTGGAAGCAGCAGGACAGGAGAGTGTTCTTGCGCTCAGGTTCTGCTTGAAGGCTTTACATTGGAGCATCTGGTTGGCCAACCTCAGAACAGGATGCTGGACTATGATGAGCCCTCTTTAGCCTGATCCAGCAGCCAGTCTCTTAAGGAGACCGGTTGTGATAGCAGAACCATGCCCAAGGGTTTCCTGTCCAGCTACTGAGGGTTTCCCATTAGGGCATCCAGTTGGGTACTGTGGGAATAAGATGCTGGACTAGATGGACTTGATCCTGCAAGCTCTTCTTATCTTCTTATGACTAGATGGGCCAATGGTTTGATCCTGCAGGCACTTCTTATGTTCTTAAGTTGACCACCTCTGCCTTACCAAGTGGCCCGAAGGTTGTCTATGGAGGGATGTGGACCTTGGGCTTTGCAAAATGAGAGGACTGTCCTTGTCCTCCTGAAAGCTGGTTTTGAACTAGGATGACTGGTGTGTCGTCATGCTTGCAAACTGGACAAAGGTCTGGTTTCTTTACCACCACCACCCTGCTCCCCATTTCTGCGTAGGCAAACTTGCAATTTCATAATAAAATGTTAAAATATTGTTTTCACAGAGGAGAATTGCCCTTGGGACTATTTTGTTCAGAACTCAGCGATTGCTAAGAAGAACTAGAAGAAAAAGAAAAAAAAAATTAAATCCCCCTTTATATGTCAACAGCATAGGTTGAACATGTTTCTTCATGTTTGCTTTGCTCTTCAAAACCAGATAGTGCTGCCTAGCCCTGCAGTGCTGGGGCCTCCAATATCTCAGAAGCCACCTTTTGTGCCTTTGCATGTGTGACTGCAAGTTAGCTGCCCCCTCTCCACAGACACACACCTCCAAGCATTCTGGAAGGAACTGGGTTATATTGCCCCCCTCCCCCTAAAATGTTTACTGTGAGAACATCTCTGGCCAAACGTGTGGTCCAGGCCTTTCATACCGGTAGATAAACGTTTTCCTCTCTTTGTTGTAGTGTAAGATCTCATAGACACCCAGCAAAACTGGATGCTGGAATATCCAAGGAGGGATGAAAATTATTTTATTTGTTAAAATTTATACACCTCCACTTGATTGTAAAAAAGCAAAGCAAAACCTCAAAGCAGTTTTTTTTAAAAAAGATAAAACAGTAAAATTATCAATATGAAAAGTTAACAACAATAATTTAAAACATTCCAAAAGTTAAAATAACTGATTAAAACTCATATCAACTTGGTAAACATCTGGACAGACTTGTCTAAAGAAGAATGCTTTTATTAGGCACTGAAGAGAGTACAGTGAAGGAACTTGCTTGATCTCAATAGGCAGGGAGTCCCGCCATTGGGGGCGGGGCGGGGGCGGGGATTGTCATAATCAGTCCTAAAGAAAAGTCAGTCCAAAAGAAAGTCCTTCTTCATGCAGTGCAAACTATGAAATTTATTCCCACAGGAGGCAGAGATGGCCACCAACTTTGATGGATTTAGTGTCAAATTCACAGAGGAGAGGGCTAACAGTGGCTGCTAGCTGCAATGGCTGTGCTCTGTCTCTGCAGTTGGAGCCAGCAATTATTCTGAATGCCAGTTGCTGGAAACCACAGGAGGGAAGAGAGCTCTTGTGCTCAGGTCCTGCTTATGGCATAGTTGTCAACTTTCCCCTTTTTTGCGGGAAATTCCCTTATTCCGAATAGGATTCCTCACGAGAAAAGGGAAAGGTTGACAGCTATGGCTTATGGGCTTCCTATAATGGGCATCTGGTTGGCCACTGTGAGAACAGGATGCTGGATTAAGATGGACCATTGGCCTGATCCAACTGGGTGCTTCTTTACCATTACAGACACCATGCACAATTCCTAACATTCAGGGATATCGGAGTGAATGGGTCCCAGAGTTTTGCATCGCTGGCTGGGAGCCCGGGGCAACCTTTCATACTTTTTATTCTTTAGCAAACTGCCTTTTATCAAGAGCTAAGAGGCAGTCCAGGATTTTAGGTATCCATTACTGATGTTGTTCTTGGCAATGGGCAATGCCAGTTCCATGCCAGGTCTTGGAGAGAGAAAATCCCAAATCAAAGCAGAATCAGCACATTGACACGGAGATGAGGATTTCTGCTCCATTGTGGTCAAACATCAAATTCCTGGGCCACTATAGGATTCTGCTTTTTGTGTGTATGTGTGTGAGAGACAGGGTGTTTCCTCTAATTATAACAACAGCAACTGCTACTACTACTACTACTACTACTACTACTACTACAATGCTTTCAAGTAAGGATGACATCAAGTATCTTTTGGGACTGATATGGGATCACTATCTCGAAGACGATGGCAAACCCCTTAGGGCAGTACCCAACTAGCACATTCCACAGGTGCAAGCATTTCCTCTCATTTTTTCTTTTAGTGCATTTATATCCCACCCTTTCCTCCAAGGAGCTCAAGGCGGTGTACTTGATTCTCTTCTTCCTCATTTAATTCCCACACCAACCCTGTGAGGTAGGCTGAGAGGCAGGGACTGGTCACACCTGGGGTGCTTCATGGCCAAATTGGAATGTTGGACCTTGTTCTCATTTAATCCCCACAACAACTGCATGTGGTAGGTCACCCTGAGAGTAATTGACCCCCAAGTTTCATGGCTGAGTGCTGGATTTTAACCCTGGTCTCCTAGGTCCGGCAATCTAACCACTACAGCACGCTGGCACTTTATGCAATATTGCAGATACATTTTCAAAACATTGCTCAGCATATCAAGAATATTTTTCTATTTTTAAAAGATACCCTTTTGTAAAAACTCTTCCGCATTCCTTAGGAGAAGCTTGTGTTCTTTCTTTCCCTTCCTGTTCAAGGGGCAGAAGGGAACTGGGGTTGGAGACCGTAGAAGAATCGTTACCTTAAACATGATCAGAAGTACTGAGTTGATTTTCATTCATGAGGAGGGGTGATGGGGAGCGTCTGTGACCATCTGGATGTTGCCCATCATCCACCATCATGGTTTGGGGTTGCTGATGGTAGTTGGTTCACCAGCAACTGGAGAGTCACAGGCTCCCCTTCCTTTTATTTACGGTATTTCACAAAATTTATACACCACTTGATTGTAACCCCCCTCCCAAAAAAGAACCAATAAGAAAAAATAAACAGCAATAATGTCAGGCGTTGAAAAATTCACATAAGAATAGACTATAAACCGATTAAAACTCACACCAACATTCTAAACATCTGGGGCAGCTCGTTTAAATGAACATGTTTTTAGCAGGTGCTGAAAAAAGTGCAGTGAAGGTGCATGCCAGATAGCGATGGGCAGGCAGCGCCAAAATGTTGGGGCTGCTAAACTAAAGGATTGAGTTCCTACAAATGCAGAACGAACAAAATGTTGGTGTCCTTTTAGGAACTGAAATGGATCAAGTGCTGCTGTTGGCTTCCTTCAAAGGAGAAACTTGGCTTGTGTTTGTGTTTGTGTTTGTGTGTGTGTGTGTGTGTGTGTGGTCTTCAAGCCCAGCCCACTTCTCTACTTTTAAGGCATCTGAGGAAAGTTTTCTTTTGTCCATCTTCCCTGTTCTGTTTAGAGGTCAGTTTTTTTCCTGGGGAGTCTTGAATTTGGACCTCCTGTGAACTATGGTGACCCACCCCCCTTGGCCTTCGTGGGGCTGCAGACGGTCACCCCGCCCCCCAGATGAAAGGGGCAGCCCTGATCTTGGGGGGCCCATAAAGCGAGTAATGGCTTCTCCAGCTGTTTCTCTGCCTTAAAAAGAAAAGAAAAGAAAAGTTTATGGTGTTCCCCGCCCCACAATGGCACTGCTTTTTCAGATGCTTTTATGGATGTGGGCAGGGGAGAGAGCAGGTTGATGGGGTGCAGGATGTGAAGAGAGGGAAACAGCAAAATAACAGCCCCCTCCTACAGACTTCAAGGCATCTGCAGGGGTGTTTACCCAAGAGCCAGACTTGTGTTTGGGTGTGAAAGTCAGGTGACACATAATTGAGAAGAGGACCAGAATGGAGTCACATTCAAAGCAGGGCTAGATTGAAGCCGGCTTTGCAGGTCAAGTCCAAAGATGTTGATGCTAGTCCACATTATTATTTTCTTTTTTAAAAATCAAGTCTCCCTCCATGTACATGTTCTGTTCCTGCAGGAAATTCCAGGCTGTTTTCCTGACTTAGGGGATGCAGGACAACTTTGGCTCTTTTGGCATTTCAACACAAGACTGCACGATTTGCTCTTCCTCTAACCATATGTCGAGTCAAATGTTGCTATCCTGCAAAACTTACACTTCTCCAGAGTTGCGATGCAGTTCTTTGGTTAGAAATAATGGAGAAAACTGTGCAGGTAGATATATGTGTGTTAGGGAAAGTAGTCAAAAGAATGTATTATATTAGGGGAAATGGCCTGGATATTTATTTGTACTTATTTATTGAATTCATGTATCACTTTTCTCTCTCTTTGAGAAGCTCAGCATGGTTCTCCTCACTCCTTGTTTAATCCCCACAACAACCTTGTGAGGTAGGCTAAGTTGGGAACTTGATAAATAGATAGATAGATAGAAATATAGAAGTCTGATGTCCAGATCAAGGGAAGCAAAAGTACCACTTTATTCTGCCTTGGACAGAACCCAGCTGGAGTCCTGGGTGCAGTTCTGGGCACGATAGTTTAAGAAGGAGATTGACAAGCTGGAATGTGTGCAGAAGAAGGTGACCAAGATGATGAATGGTCTGGAAACCAAGGCTTATGAGGAACGGTTGCGGGAGCTGGGTATGTTCAGCCTGGAAAAGAAGAGACTGAGAGGAGATAGGATAGCCATCTTCAAATATCTACCGTAAAGGACTGTCACATGGAAGATGGAGCAAACTTGTTTTCTCCTGTTCCGGATGGTAGGACTCAACCAAACCAAAGGATTCAAATGACAAGAATGGAGATTCCTTCTAAACCTTAGGAAGAACTTTATGACAGTAAGAATTCTTTTTTATTAATATTTTTTAAATTAAACTTTCAATTTTACAATTCCAAAAAAAAGCATTTTACAAATTTTAAAATATCCAGTGCCTTCCCCTCTTTTATTTTCATGGGTCATTTTACGTATCATACACCCCTGCATATTTTGCAATAGCCATTCAAATAAATTTTCCACTTTTACATCCATCAAAAATTATTGACTCTGTTGCATTTATCTTAATCCTGCCAGCCTTTTCAGCTGTATACAGTTATTTTCCATATACAGTGGTCCCTCGACTTATGAATTTAATCCGTTCCGAATGGACATTCATAGGTCGAAAAGTTCATAAGTCGAAAAAAGCGATTTCCCATAGGAATGCATTGGGAGAAAAAATATTCGGAAAAATCTGTTAGTTGAAAAAACCGCATCTAAAATTCGTAAGTCGAAAAAACCGCATCTAAAACCGGCAACGATTTCCATTCGGATGTCGAAAAATTCGTAGGCGTGCGGCCACTTTTTTTGTTTGTAAGTTGAAAAATTCAGATGTCGAGTATTTCGTAAGTCGAGGGACCACTGTATTCAATAAATGTTTTCCAGTCTTCTTTAAATGCATGTTCTTCTTGCTCTCTTATTGTGTGTGTTAAATCTGCAAGTTGTACGTATTCCTGACAGTAAGAACACTTTGGCAGGGGAAGGCGGTGGACTTTCCTTTGCTGGAGGTTTTTAAATAGGGATTCGAAAGCCATCAAGTCAGAGATTTTGTAGCTTTGATTCCTGCATTTCAAGGGGTTAGACTAAATGACTCTTCCAATTCTACAATTATAAGATTCTGTAGACAGGCACGTAAAACACTTTTGCTTTGCTGAAAAGGAAGATGGAATTATTTAAAAACATTAAGCCCCTTCTCCTTCTGCCTGGATTATCAAATTAAGGATATATGTGTGTGTTATATGGTATATGTGTTAAATATAATACACACAAATTTTAGCTTTGCTAAAAAGGAGGAGACAGTTATTTAAAAACAAAAGCCATTCCTCAACTCTTCCAATGGGTGCTAAGCTTGGCTTCTCCCGCATTTGCTGTGCGCCTGCTTCCAGTCTGGCTCGCAGACGGCCAAACTGTCCCCCAGAGTTATAAAGCAATTGTGTGGCTTCGTAGCAGAATAAGCATGAAATGGTGCAGAAAGGAAGGAATGGAGCAAAAATTGGGGGAAGGCCAATTAGAGTGCGAGGAATGACATCTCTCTTTCTCTTCTATTCTGCTGGAGAAAACTTTGGAGCTGGGCCAGGGTTTTGCATTCCTTCTGCCTCCTCCCTCCGCCACCCCAAAAAGCACCACTGGATAAGGTGAATGTGTTGACACTTGCCATGTGGGGCGAGGAGCTCAGAACTGTTGACACCTTTGCTTCCACCTTCCACACTGAGCTACATTTCCTTAGTTCTCTTTTTATCACCAGGATTCGTTGTCTGTCTCTCTCTTTCAGTCAATCATTTGCTTTGCTTACCCTTCGCAACTTTATTTCCTCCTCCACAGGGCTGGACACTGGGATCTGGGGGATCAGCTTGGTGCAAGGGGGTGGGGGCAGAAAAACAGGGCTGCAGTGGGGGCCCCATGAGTGTTATCTCTCGTCGGTCATGTCAGTGTTGCATCCCAGCACTTTAGACAGCAGACCTTAGACCCTACCAGTTGCTGGAAACTGAAGGAGGGAAGAGTTGCTCTTATGTTCAGATCCTGCTTGCAGGGCATATGGGTGGCTACTGTGAGGACAAGATGCTGGAGTAGATGGGCCCTCTTAGGCCTGATCCAGCTTCAGGAACCTTCTTATTATTTTTTAATGCAAACTGATGTGAAGTGTGGAGATTGTAAAAATGAGAAAGCAAAATGGACAGATTTTTGCATCCCTAGTCCAGAACAGGTATCATCAACCTTTTGCATGCTGCTGCTGTGGCCTACCTTGGACCAGGCCATGGCCCATTAGTGGGTCCCCATCCCACCGGCCGAAGACCAGTGGCTTAAGGGATGATTTGGCTTGGCCTATTTGTATTGTAACCAAGGTTCAAAATTAGCTGGGCACCAGGTTCCTTTTGCGTCTGAAGATTCTCTATTTGAGAGCACCTCAAAAAATCTGTGTTCTGGATCCAGGGGTTTAGAAGAAAAAATAAGTTTGGGCTTTTTAAAGGAACGTGGTTACAAGCCTTTAGATTTCTCTGACTTCTTCCAGCAAACACGAGGACTAGCACCTTAACTTTTTCAAAATAAAACCCAAGGAGGCTGATGGGGTGGGGGCATGGGAGGCACATTTATCCTGACCTTTCCACAGAACCAAAGTTGATGTCCTTCAACTTCCAAAAGCAGTATGAGCTCACCCTGTGGGCCCTCCCTATTGTTTGCAGATAAATGCCAGCTGTCTCCAAATACCAATTCTGAGGAAGGGGCCTGTTTCGAGAATGAGCCTGTGTCTTGTTAGGCCCAGCTATTATACGAGGTTTTCTCTCATTGAACTGCTGGAAGTCTATTCGAGGCGAGAAATTTAGAGCGGGCCTTTGGACAGTAAGTGCCAACCTAATGGGCCAATATATTAACATAACTATCTCCTTTCCAATGGAGCAAGGGCTATAAGATCCTCCAGCTGTTTCTATTTGCTATTTATTGGTATGCACTGAGAGATAGCAGGAGAGGGTTTATTCACTCACTATTTATGTTTCACCTGCTTTTGGATGAAAGTGAGGTCCATCTCTCTGCTCATGCACAACAGGACTGAAACTGCAAGCTTCAGTTGGTAGGCATAGGAGCAAACTCCTAGGGGCTGTGGCAGCTTCGGCCCCCACAATAAAATATTTGAGGGGGCTTGGCCCCCACAAAGTTGATAGGCCTTCCCATTCAAATGGTGTGTGTGCACTGCATCATATGATCGCTTATGCAGGACGGAGCTTAGCTGGGCCCCCACAATATTTTATTCAAGTTCGCACCCCTGTTGGTAGGTGTCTGTTGACCTTATACTAGGGGAGGTTTAACCCCCACCTAGCGATGGAGGAGTCATTCCATTTTTCTTTTACATTTTCCATGATAAGCTAACTAATTTGCTCATGGCAAACCAAAATGCAGCTATCCTTTCAAAAAATCACACTTCTCTGAATTTTGCTGTGGGGTTCTCGAAACCCTCTGATAATCCTGAAAAATGCATATATTAGGAGGAATTTAAATAGACATTTAAATAATGCATTTAAATAAGCTTATGTATCATAGAATCATAGAATTGTAGAGTTGGAAGGTACCCCAGGGGTCATCTAGTCCAACCCCTTGCAACGCAGGAATCTCAGCTGGAGAATCCCTGACAGGTGGCCATTCAAACCCTGCTCAAAAACTTCCAGTGAAGGAGAGTCAATCACCTTTTGAGGTAATCTGTTACATTGTTGAACAATTCTTAGTGTCAGAAAGCTCTTCCTAATATTTAGATGGAATCTCCTTTCAATGAATCATAGAACTATTCAGTAGAAAGGGACCTCAAGGGCCATCTAGTCCAACCCCCTGCAATACTGGAATCACAGCTCAAGAATCCCTGGCTGGTGGCCATCTGACCCCTGTTTAAAAGCCTCCAATGAAGGAGGAAGTCTGTTCCACTGTCAAACAGCTCTTGCTGTCAAAACGTTCTTCCTAAGACCTAGTCAGGCTCCACTTAAACTGATGCTCCTCTGTTAAGTGCCATATTCAGCTTCTTGGGATTGCAAAACAATATTTTTTTATTTTATATGTGTTGGAAGCCACCCATGTGGGCAGGGTATAAATAATAAAATTATTATTATTATTAACCCCACAAGATTTGCAATAATATTCAGATAAGGCATCTCTTTTGCTGTCCTCCCATCCACTGCCACAACCCTGCTGTCAGTGTATACAGTGCAGAATTCTAATATGGGAAGCTTATTATGCAGCCAATTGTTTAATTAAGATTGTTTTTGATTCTCTGGTTTGATTTGTCTGCTTTGGACAGATGCCTAATACTGCTTTTGAATTACTTTGTCATAAACAGATTTATCTGTATTACTCAGTTTATGTGTGTCTTATAAAAGGCTTTGCTTCCTCCAGCTTGGAAGTTGAAAAATATCTTCCCCATTTCTCTTTACATGTTGACTGGTGTGCAAGGGGATTTTGGGGCCCTCAAGGCACATAAACACCATGTGCCAGAGGCGCCAGGTTGCTCCCAAGATTGAAGGGCCCCAGCATGCGTCGCTTATGTGTGACGTCACACACATCTCTCTGCCGTGCAAACTTCCGTGATGTTGCAGTCTCGGGAGGAGACAGAGCGCTCTGGTGAAGCTGGGCAGTGAAGCTATGACATGCAATGCCACATGCACCCAACATGCACAGAGCACCCTCAACATTAAAGGGTCCAGGCCCCTTCAAACAAATATTGAGGGGGCCTAAGGCACCTCGGTTCCCTAGATTTGGCGCGCCTGCCATGTACTACTTATGCACACTGATGTGCCCTCATCACACGTGGCTCAGAGTTGGTGAGCCACAGGGCTTGTCTGGGGACTTCTAGGCAAACTCACTTTCAGGGAAAGGTTGCCTGCTTGCTGTTGCTTTCAAGGAGGAAACCAGTTCCTGAGAAACCCACATCTCTTGCCCATTTCCTTGCAGATTACTCATACTGCTCCCTTACCAGCCGTGCAGCAGAAAGTTTCTATTGCACTGGTGGCGAAATTAGTCTTCACTTCTGAGATACTAGAGGTTGTGTAGACCGCAGTCTCTGGCAGAATGGTGTTTGCTCTTTTTGCATATAAGATTCATATGTGCTGCTGGCTGGGTGCTACCTACAGGGATGGGCTGTAGCTCAGTGGTAGAGCACCTGCTTTGCATGCAGAAGGTTCCAAGTTCTTATTTGTTCAGAACCACGAAGACTAGGATCTTATTGTATTTTGTGGGGAAGAGCCACAGCTTAGTGGCAGAGTGTCTGATTTGTATGCAAGAGGTCCCAGATTCAATCACCAAACAGAGCTGGAAAGGCCCTCTGCCTGAAACCTTGGAGAGGTGCTGCCAGTCAGTACAGACAAGCCTCCAACTTTGTATAAAACCTTTCTTTGTTCTCCCATCCCTCCTCTCTTGGAGGCAGTACACTTCTGGACAGCGGGTGTGGAAATTGCAGGTGGGAAGAGTCACTGTTACATTTGGGTCCTGCTTGTGGGCTTCCCATTGCGGCATTTGGTTGGCCACTATGAAAGGAGAATGCTGGACTAGATAGGTCTTTGGTCTGATCTAGCAGGACTCTCCATCTGGAAGTCTACTGTGAAAGCAGAACTTTCATGTCCAGGGGTAGTCTAGCTTTGAATTTCAGTTGCTGGAAATTGCAAGGTGGGAGTGTTGCTATTGCATCAGGTCCTGCTCAGGGGGTTCTGTTGGGGCATCTGGACAGCTACCAGGAAGCTTGGGGTCCCTTTTTTTATCCCACCTGCATAATTTGATGCTCCCACCTGGCCTGCCCAGTGCTTGTGCAATGCAAACGCTTCTGATATCAGCATGGCTTTGATGGGCAGGATGAGTTTCTTCCCTCCAGCCTGTCTGTGTGCAGAGGCTTCCCCCTCCCTGATCCTTTGGCTGTGTGGAGTTCCTGGGAATGTCGCCTTCCCTTGCTCAATCCTCTTCTTAGCTGGAGCTGTGGGTTGGCTGACTTCTGGAGCACAGCTGTTCAGTTTTTGCTGGCATTATGCAGGGAGGGCTCTCCATCCTATTCCCGCTGACTTTTCTTTTCTAAACATCATTCATATTTTATTCTATTTATTTATTTATTTATTACAATTTATACACCACTTATTTAAGAAAAACCATTCAAAGCAGTTTACAAAGAATATAAAACAATAAAATTATCAGTAACAACAGACGTTAGTGAAAACAACAAAGATGCATTATATCAGGCAAAAACGCTTTACAAAGAATGTGCATTTTAGGAGAAATTGCTTTGCAAAGGTGTGTTTATAACACAAAATCATATTGAAAAACAGTGTCCTGAAAAGCATTGCCTGAATTTATTTATTTATTTAATACAGTGCAGTCAGACCAGGATTGGTGTAATATGTTCATAGTGTCTTGCCCCAGTGAACAACCTGGCAACTGAATTTTGCAGTACTTGAACTTCCTGAACCATCTTCAGAGGCAGCCCCACATATAACATGTTATAGCAAACTAACCTAGAGGTTACCAGAGCATAGGCAGCAGATGTTAGGCTATCCCTGTCCAGTTAGGGGCACAGCTGGGCCACCAGTCAAAGCTGATGGAAGGCACTCTGTGCCACCGAGGCCACCTGAGCCTCAAGTGACAGCAATGGATCCTGGAGTACCCCCAAGCTGCATACCGGCTCCTTCAGAGGAAATGCAACCCCATCAAGAGCAGGCAGCCTCCCTGCCATCTGGTCTAGGGAACTGCCCACTAACGGTGCCTCCCTCTTACCGGGATTGAGCTCCAGTTTGTTGGCTCTCATCCAGTCCGTTACCGAGTCAAGACGACTGTCCAGAACATCCACTGCCTCACCTGCAGGTGTAAAGGAAAGGTAGAGTTGTGTGTCATCAGCATATTGCTGACAACGTTCTCCAAACCTCTGAAAAACCACACTCGGTGGTTTCATGTAGATGTTAAAGAGCATCTAAGGGATAAAATCAAACCCTGGGAAACAGTGTTCAAAATTCCCCAGGTGCCAGGCACGTTTTGCAACTGGCATGGGTCCAATTGCGACCACGTGGAGATCTCTGGATGCCAGGTTGGCAACTGACATCCCCATCTGCCTTGCCCCTCTAGCTTTCTTAAACAGGTGAGGAGAAGAGTTTACTCTAACCACTATACCACATTGGCTTCCTAGATTACTTCTGCTATGGGGCAGCTAAATAAGTTAAGTAGGTAAATAAATAAATATGGGGAAAGCAAAATGGCACTTAGAAAAGGATCTGAGATATTTTCCTTTAAGCTTGAATTTGTTTTATTTTGGATTGTTTTGTTTGACATTTTAATATGTTGTAAACCACTTTGAGATTTTTTTCTTTAAAATATACAGAAATTTAAATAATAATAATAATAATAATAATAATAATATTCATTGCCTAAATAATGGTGTCTAGAAATTCTGTTATGACAACATGTCATTTTGTGACCAGCCTATATATCTGGGACACCCTACATTGAAAGCTCTATGGGGCCAAAGCTCTCTAGAAACAACCACTCAAGTAGGACCAGAACCACTGCAAAGTAGTGCCACCCACCCCTAACTCACACAGCCACTCCAGAAGGATCACATGAACAATGATATTGAAAGCCGCTAAGAGGTCAAGGAGAATTAACAGTGACACATCCCCCCTGTCTCTGTTTTGACAGAGGGCAACCTTTACTCTGAAAAGGGTACAGTGAAGGCACCTGCCTGCTATCAATAGGCAGGGAGTTCCAGTGAGCAGATTGGATATTATGTGCCACATGTAACAGTGCCAGTTCAGGGGTTGGCTGCCCACTTGAAACAGGTTTGTGGCTCTTATCCAAGCTACAGCTGTGGGTTCAACACCCCTGGTTTAAACCCCTCACAAAAGAATGGGTCAAGCCTTTCTGTCCTTCTCTGGTAGAGACCATAACTTCCTGCTTATTTTGTTCCTCCACTTCTTTCTCCTTCCTGCTTCCTATGAACTCCTTGATCCTTCCCATACATTGCAGGGACTTATCTGCTCATTAACAATTATCCTCCCTCTCTGAAAGGGATAATGACCATCCGTAAGTGCAGGGACCTCATTATAGCAGAGCTAATGAAGTCTTTAAGAGCCTGGCCTCCGTGGGGGGAAGGGAGAGTGGGAAAAGGCTGTCCTCTTGGACCACGTCCCACGGCTGCAGAGTTCCATGATCTAAACAGCAGAGCACAGGCAGATTCCAATCCCTGTTTTGGGAGAGCAGAAGATGCTCAGCTGGTCCCCCCCACCCCACCCAGTGAGTACCACTAACTGCCATAATTTCAGAGAGTGAAATAGCTTTATTTAGGCAAGCAAAAGGCAACATGATAGAAGTTTCGAAAAATATTCATGGCATGGAGAAACCAGAGAGAGAATTTTTTCTCTCTCTTTCTTGTAACACTAGAACTCTTCCAATGAAACCGAATGTTGGTAGATTCCAGACAGATAAAAGGAAGTGCTTCTTCATGCAGAGTTAAACTATGGAACTCCATCCCACAGGAGGCAGTGGGGACCACTAACCTAGATTGCTTTGAAAGAGGATTGGACAAATTCATGGAGGAGGAGAGGACTATCCATGGCTACTTGCCCTGATGGCTATGCTCTTGTCTCCACAGCCATAAGCAGCGATGCCTCTGAATACCAGTTGCTGGAAAACTGCTGGAGGGGAAAGGACTCTTGTGGTCAAATCCTGCTTGAAGTTTTCCAGTAGGGGCATCTGTTTGGGCGCCTTGAAAACCGGACACTGGACCAGAAGTGTCACTGGTCTGATCCAGCTGCCTCTTCTTACGTTCTTATGCTCTTTGGTTAATGTGTGTAGTCAACAGTGGAGGTGGTGTGTAATATTCTGTGCTTGAAATAAAAAAAAGCAGAAATCTTCTGAGCCATGAAAAGCTAATTTCACAATGTATAGAGGCTTTTCAGCCTGAGTACTGTGTTCCCTTCTGGGTAACCCACCAGGGGCCACGCGACAGTGGTGGGAAGGGACAGAGGGTAGGCAGAGCAGTGGATACCAATTACTCAAATGTACTGTAGACTAGCATCATCAGAGCTTAAGGACACACTGCAGTCAAAACACTCAAGGAAGGTGTAAAGCTGTGAGGGATGTGGTATGAAAACAGGGGTGTGGCCTGGTTATGCCTGGGGAGCCACATTCAGCTCTGGACCTGAGATTCCCAGGCATACATTACTGATACGTGCAAATGCATACTTTCCTATTTGATATATTTGCCAACTGCCGTACCAACTGTAATCGGTTTGACAGCTGCAGCCATTCCTGGGACTGGGATACCTGGTCATGCATTGGTTACATAAAGACTGGATTACTGCAGTGTGCTGATTGTGGGGCTTCACTTGACCTGGAAGCTGCAAGTTAGGGTAGAATGCTGCAATAGGATTGCTGACAGGAGTGAGGCCTTGGCAACATGCAACACTTGTGTTGAGAGATGGTTGCTGATTTCCTACCGAGTTCAATATGTATATAAAACCCTTAACAACTTGGGCCCAGTTTACCTGTGAGATTGCCTTACCCCATATATGATCACATGACTGCTCATATTGATGGATCTGGCATTGTTACAGGTGTCACATAATACCTGTTGCGCATTTATAAAGAATAAGTATTTTAGTGTGGCAGCACCTGCACTTTGGAACTCCCTGCCTATTGACATCAGACAGGCACAACGGCTATGTTCTTTCCAATGTACCCTTCAATGTACGCTTTTCAGCACCTGCCTACTCAGATGTTTAGAAAGTTGATGTTAGTTTTAATCTGTTTTAACCTATTGCCCTTTTAACTTTTCAAAAATACTGTTGTAAATTTTTCTGTTTCATATTTTTTGTAAACTGCTTTGAAGGTTTACAAAATTCTACAACCAAGTACTGTAAATAAATCAGGAAATAAACAAAGATTCATCACTTGCAATTTTCACACTACGGTGTCTCAATACTAAGAAGTCGCCTTCCACAGAATTAGGCCATCAGGATATTTTCAGCTCTTACCTGTGCCCACCCAGGCTCTTCCTTGTTACCCAAAGTTCTTGAAATCATAGAATCGTAGAATTGTAGAGCTGGAAGGCAACCCAAGGGTCATCTCGTCCAACCTCACGTAAACAGGAATCACAGCGATAGCGCTCTAAAAATGGATTGAACCATGGAAGGAAAGAGATTGGGAGGTGGAAACGACTCTGCTCCAAAAGAAGGCTACATTGGCATTAAGCAGCCTATAAGCAAATAATGAATAAAAAAGGGCCCCCAACCCGTACTTTTTGTGGTACTGTATTTTCTCGGCACTCCTTAGGCTGAAAGCATCATATGATGTTTTTCTTTTGCAAAATCAATCAAGAGCTTTTCTGAAGTTCTGTCTCCCCATCCCTCGCTGCCACCGCCCCCTCCAGGGACCAGGAAATTAGGTCACAGCTCTTGCAGAAGAAAGGCAAAGATGGTGATAGGATACCTGTAATTAGTAAGGCACAACAGAGATTCCTGAAGGTGCTTGTTGCCTAAGCAGAGAGCAGGAACCCTGTTGATGACTCCGTCTCGGGTAAGCCATAAATTCTTTGCCGCTGAGGACATTAGTGGAAAATGATTTTATGGTGTAGCTGCATATGAGTTCCTCTGCAGCAGGAGAAAATTAGCACACCTGCCAGCATTGCTCCTTTCGAACTTACTATACTATACTATACTATACTATACTATACTATATTGGCTGCCTCACCTAAAGAAAGGATACTTTAGAGTTGGGAAAGATTCAGAATAGTACAACCAAAATGATCAAGGGGTAGAGTGATCATGGTCTGGGGTCAACAAACACTGGAGAATGCGCTCTGTTGTTGTATTTAAAGAAGCAAGTTTCCAGACCCTAAGGTTGTGAAGATGGGTTTGAAAGCAGATAGGAAGCACTTGCTGCAATATCAAATAAATGACTTGCCCATGAGGAAATGTTTGGGATTTTTTAGTTTAGAGAACAGGCGAGGAAGAGGTGACATAACATTAAGTTTATAAAGTTCTGCATGGCAAGGAGAAAGTGGACAGAGAATAGCTTGTCTCCCTCTCATAACACTGGATTTGGCGGTCATCCATTGAAGCTGAATGATGGAAGGTTCAGGACAGATAAAATAAAGTCCTTCTTCATGCGGCACAGAGTCAAACCGTGGAACTCACTCCTGCAAGAGGCAGTGCGGTCCACCAGTTTGGAAGGCTTGAGGACTGGAGAAATTCGTGGAGGACAAGACCATAGGTGGCTACCAGCCATGGCAGCTCTGCTCTGCCTCTGTGGTCAGAGGCAGTAATGCTTCTGAATGCCAGTTGCTGGAAACGGAGGGAGTGGGGAGGGCTCTTGTGCTCAGGTCCTGTTCCCTGGTTTCCTACAGGCATCTGGTTGACCACTGTGAGAACAGGAGGCTGGACTAGATGCGCCATTGGCCAGATCCAGCTGCCAGGCCCTTAAGTTTTTATATACTCTTCTGGAAACTGAAGCCGCACCTGAACTTTTCAGGCTCTCTTTCAGTGAGTCTCTTGCCTTCTGAGTTTCCCTACAGGTTTTCAAGAAGAAGAGCCCTGGTGGATCAGACCAATGGACCCTCCAGTCCGGCATCTGGTTCTCACGGTGGCCACCCAGATGCTTATGAACATTAAGAAAGAAAGAAAGAAAGAAAGAAAGAAAGACAGTTGAGATTCTCATTCAGCCAAGTTCCTTGCATAATACCACATTAGGCATTCCTGCAGAACTGCAACATACACATTGCGCTGAATCGCTGCTTCTTTTACCAAGGTAGCACCGAGTCTCTTGCACGATCCCTGTCCAGGGTGAAGGGTCCTGGATGTGTGGCTGCATGTGAAAGAGACTTGCAGGTTTTGCTCCAGGTTAGGATCTCCCTGGGTGCCAGGCCAGAAAAAGGTGAGCTAAAGACATACTGACATATCTGTCAGGGATTATTTAGCTGTGATACTTGCATTGCCACGGGTTGGACTAGATTGCTTTTGGGTACCTTCCAGCTCTACAATTCTATGATTCTGTGATGAACCTCTAAGGAAGCAGCTGCTTTATCATCATCATCATCATTTTAAAAAAATCAATTGTCGTGGAAAGGGGCAGGCAGAGTGGAAAGTATTTAAAATGACCTATAAATAGCATGCAGTAGCAACTCTAGCTACTCGCCACAACACATCAGAAATAGACAGCTTGTTGCTAAAGTCAGAGACATGCAATCTTAGTGGCATGGTTTGGGTGTGGACATAGGACTGAGAACTGGAGGGTGGCTGGGAATGGGAATCCCCAGGACAACCGGAATTATCACAAAGCTCTCTTGTCTGTTTATCAGGGCCTGAAAATATCTTTGCAGGCCTTAATTTTTTTGTGGTGATAGGGAGGTGTTTTTCTGATTCAGCAACATGAGAAAGGGTCTTTTCTGCAGCGGCTCCCTTTTGGTGGAATGCTCTCCCCGGGGTGTTTTGCCTGGCGCCTTCATTATACACCTTTAGGCGCCAGGCAAAAACATTCCTCTTTAACCAGGCCTTGGCTGATTGACATCCAATGCACTTTTAAAATGTCTTGGGGGTGTTATTTGGTTCTTTTTCATTTTCTTTTTATTGTGTATTTCATGTTTTGTATGCTGTGTTTTTATGTTGTGAACTGCCCTGAGATCTACAGGTGTAGGTCAGTATACAAATTTAATAATAATAATAATAATAATAATAATAATAATAATAATAATAATAATAAATAATGCACCTTTTTCTCCAAAGAGCTCAAGGTGGTATACATGGTTCTGCCTATACTCATTTAATACCCTGTGAGGTAGGTTGGACTGAGAGGCAGCAACCGGCTGAAGATCACCCAGTGAGCTTTGTGGCCGAGTGGAGATTCAAACCCTGGTCTCTCCCAGGCCCAAATCCAACACTATTAACCTTCACACCACACTGTCCAGTGAGGTTTATGGATTTGAACCTGGGTCCCCCAGGCCTTTGACGGACTACAACGCCTGGCTTTAATTCATGGTTGGCCACAGGGCTCTCTCCACTGAAGTGGCGCTGTACGTCCTTTCCAGAGGTTATGCCTTGCCATTGTCCACCCACCCAACCAGACACGTTCTGGGCTCCATTGACAAACAAGCTGTCACAGTTCACAAGGGAGTCACTTGTCTGGGAAGTTGCGCCGTTGCATTCCAAGGTGCTGAAGTGCTGAGGAACAAGCTGTCGAAAAACAGATAAATCTTTGAGCCCGGCTGATGTGTGTCACTGGGAGCAGAGCTAGAGAGAAGGTGCCGGGGCGGAGAATATCTGAAAGGAGAGGAGGGCCCAGAGAGCCAGGATCCCAGGGGAAGAGGGTGGAGGAAAGGTCTTCTTAAGCTTCCCACTTGCAGTGACTTTCTTTATGTCCTCCCTTGAAAAATGGGTGCTTTTATTTGACCTTCAGACAAAGAATCCCTTTGTAAACATACATGTCAGGTTTTATTTTGAGTTCTCAAGTCTAAAAGGTGATGTAATGCTCGTTTATGTTTCCTTGTCCCCATTTATTTACTTATTTTTAAAATAATACCAGGATAGAGATGTTGTTTGAATTTGGGGACATAGAATTCTGGCACACATGTGTACACCAACTTTCGTTCTAATAGCACGGTGCCAAACTGGAAGTTTTGCTTTGCAGCGAATATTGACAGTCAGTGAAGTTAACATTTTTGTGTGTGAACAGGGCGGGTTCCTCCTCAGGCAAAACTTCTCAGGGATTTCCAAGGAAGCACCAGTTATTTATAACGCTGCTGTTGTTACTTTTATTTATATCCTGCCATTTCTCTAGACCTGGACTCAAGTCGGCCTGCACAAAACAACACAGATAAAATACAAAAAAAGCTAAAAATATAGAGAAGATAATTTTAAAAAAGTAAGTAAGTCTTATAGAATTAAAACAACATAAAAAACCAAATCTATTAAAAGGCAGATAATTAAAACAGTGCAGCACTGTTAAAAAGTTCTTTGCTTAAAAAGCAGTCAGTTCACAAAGGACTGTCGGGACACAACAGCCCTGCCAAATGACACACAACACTGGAGCGTGATTTTGGCAGGGTTGGGACAAGTGGGGCAGGGAATAGGGAAGAAATTAGATTCAGTTTGAATTTGATGGTGAGTATATCAGAATTGCACTTTCTGAAACAAAATGCGAACCAAACAATCCAAGAACCAGAAAGCAGGTATCCTTCAAAATTTGGACGTTTCTGAATTTTGCAATTCTGTTCTCCAACGAATGTCTTTAAAATACATATCTATATGTGAAAAACCCAATAATTTTTTTTATAAAAAATAAAAATAAAATACATATCTATAGAAAAGTGTGCATAGAAGTGTATATATTCATGAGGTTTATGAACTTGCAAACAAATATGGACGATCTACTATTGGTGGGAACACAGAGTGTTTCATCCTACTTCCCTTGCAAAATCCAGGCTGGTGTGTGTATGTGTGTGTAAAATCTTAGTTTCACAACAACCTTGGAAGGCATGGATTATTTATGTATTTCATAAAATTTATACACTGCTCAGTTAAAAAAAGAACCCCCTTAAAGCACTTTACGAACTGAGTAAAAAACAACCCCCCCCAGAAAAGTATGCATTTGAAAACAACTTTTTAAAATGTTACAAAAATATTTAAGATCAGCATTAAACTAAAAACAAATAAAAACACATGCCAGCATTCTACATATCTGGGTATATGTATAAACAAAAGTGGTTTTAGCAGGTATTGGAAAGAACACAGTCATTGTGCCTGTCTGATTTCAATAGGCAGGAAGTTCCTATTGAAGTGTAGGTGCTGTCACATTAAAAGATTGATTTCTTACATTATGTGACACCTATATTATGTGACACCTATAACAGTGCCAGTTCTGCAAATCAAAGCAGTTGAGCGGGCACATATGGGAGTAAGGCAATCTCACAGGTAAACTGGTCCCAAGTCATTTATGGCTTTATTTACTAATGGTAACAATTTGAACTTGGCCCAGTAGCAAATTAGCAACCAGTGCACAGCTGTTATATGCTGCTGGGGTCTAATTCCTATAAGCAATTGTGCTGCAGCATTCTGCACTAACTACAGCTTCTGCACCAAGCACAAGGGAAGCCCCACAGAGAGCGCATTGCAGTAATCCAGCCTTGAAGTAACTAATATATGAACTACCAATGATGGAGAGAAGCCAGGGGTGGGTATTTTTTGCACCCAACTCTCTTCCCTCCCCTCCTTCTATTGAACTTGTTTGGGCAGGAATACTAACTCTGGTTTCTCGGTTATGCATCTGCCAGTTTCCCAATTTCCTGCAACTCAACAAGGAAGTGTTTCATGTCGTGTGTGTGTGTGTGTGTGTGTGTGTGTGTGTGTGTGTTAGAGAGGACCACCCAGCATCAGGCTACTTCTTTTGTTCCAGTCTTTTCCGAGCGTCTAAATAAAGAAAATGTGCTGTAGGATTACTTCGTATTTTGGAGACACTGCATCATTTTGGGAGGATGTTTTCTTTTTCTTTCTTGCACCCCCCCCCCCGCCTGCAATTCCCTCCACCCCAGAAAACCTTGCAATAAAAACATACCAGCTTTTCAAAAAAGGAGTTGAAATCTGCTGAGTGGAGACAAGAAGGAAAAAGATCTCTTCTTCTTCCTCTCTCTCTCTCTCTCTCTCTCTCTCTCTCTCTCTCTCTTTCTCTCTCTCTCCATTTGTTGTGTGGATTAGCAAAGAATCCTTCTTGAATTCCTAAGCAGGGAGGATCCTGTGAGGGCAGACAGAACACTCTTCCCGGTCTTCAGGAGTGTGCTCATTTGCAGCAGCTCAAGCCGAACAGTTGCTTAAGACATCTTGGGAGCAGCCTCTGCTATGAAGCGGGAAGGGCCGTAGCTCTGACCGAGTACCTGCTTGGCATGCAGAAGGCCTCAGGTTCCATCCCTAGGTAGGGCTGGGAAAGAGTCCCCAGTAAAAAATTCTGGAGACCCACTGCCATTGAGTGCACTGAGCTAAATAGAGTTATGGCCTGACTTCCAACTAACGTGGCTTTCAAATTTAATTTAGCCCTTTCTTCAAAACAATGAGGACTAGAATCTTATTTTCTAGAAGTAGTTCAGCAGCAGAGTACCTGCTTTGCACGCAAGTCTTAGGTTCAATCCCCAATGCAATGGTGATTGAACTAGGGTTTGTTTCACCCGGGTCAAAGACCCAGTTTGGCCCACACCCCAATTACATTTGCTTATGCACACATACAGGCTGAAACCCTGTAGCTACGGCTCTGCCCATGGCATCTCCTGCTAGGGCTGGAAAAGAGACCTGCGCAATGCGCATGTAACCCTGGAAAGACAATATCAGTCAGTGTGGGTAGTATTGAGCTAGATGGACCAAAAGTCTGACTCTGTATAAGGCAGCTTATACAGAGCCATGGGATACCTTGAAATGCCCCACAGGATGCGGGGAATCCCGGGCTGTGTGCAGAAGCCTCTTGGGTTTACCACTGACATGGCCCTCTTAAGTCTTTTTCTCTCTTTTGGGACAAGCTCAGTGGAAAGTTAGTTTTGGCTGACTTTGGACCAGTATTTACATGGCCCAGTCAGCATTTACAAGGAAGATGGGAAATGGGCACAGTTCACACAGGGAATCATTTAGGGTGCAATGGGAAACCACCACTTTGCCCTGTAGGCTTTTAGCTTACCAAAGTTTTTCACCTTTTGAATAAAAACAATATGTAAGAAAAGCCTGCTAGATCACACTGGCCAACCTGATGCCAATTGTAGGAAACCCACAAGCAGGATTCAAGCACAACAGCCCTCCTGCGTTTTCCAGCAGCTGGGATTCAGAAGCATTGCTGCCTCCAGCTGTGGAGGCAGAGCAGAGCCATTGTGGCTGTTAGCAGTGGTGGAGCATGACTCCATGCTGCCCAGGGTGGGGTGTGTGCCCATGCATGTGCCCACACAGGGGGCGGGGCAAGCAGCGGAGGACAAATGGAGCCCACCACACCTGCCGTTGGAGCGACACCAGACCCAAGTGGCATGGTTGTTGTGCCTTTCTCAAACCACCCTCCTCAGATCTGAGCCTTGCAAGGCTGCTTGGGGAGGGCAGTGTGGGGACATGGCAACTGTGGGTTCGAGCCACTGGCAGGGCAGTCTCGGCAATGCAGGAGGCAGGTGGGATGTGTGGGCATCCTCCTGGCAGCATCCGAGCGGCCCTGTGTCAATGGAGGCTAAGCAAACAGATGGGTCTCTCCTCAGCGCACATTCTGCAGCAAGGCTGGTGGCGTGGACTCCAGATAATGCTCTGATCTGGCTGCTGCCCTGCCCTGTCGCCTTTGGCAGGGGCCAGCTGGCCAGGGCAGAAGCAGCTGCCATTCAGCAGAGAGGCAGGCAAGGCTCCGGGGCTGGAGCCAAGAGGCTTGCTTCTCAGCAGGCCATTACGCCTCTGGCTAGTAGCCATCTCATACACGAATTTGTCTAATCAGTGGTAGCTGATAGGAAATGGGCACAGCCAGTGCAGAGAATCATTCAGAGATGCAACAGGCAGCCTCTCCTTTACCTCACAAGTTTTGGGCTCATAGAAGATTTTAATATTGGAATGCATGCCACAACATACTAGGAGTCCTCTTCTCCTGGTTTGGGGATGGCTGCTCTACCAGTTGGACTGCGGCCTGGGCACCCGTCCCCACCCACTCTCCATTGTGGTGCTGACACCTGCCCCGTGGCTTTAAAGCCAGGGGGGAAGTGCTCTGCTTCCCTGCTCTCAAAGCAGAGCCAGTGAGAGCTCAGCTTACTTAACCTTGCAAGGGACTAATTAATTCATTGGCAAAGTGCTCCCAGGGCAAAAGCACTAATTAATTAGCATTATTTATTAATGCACCAGTTAGGCCTTTGACCTTCAGGGCTTCTGTTTCTGTTTCCCCTATATGGCTGGCAAAAGCACTTTCACAACAGCCCCAGTTTCATGATGGCTGACTTTGTTGTGGCCACGGTCCAAGGCGTGTTCCGCTTCAGCCTCACAACAGCCCTGTGAGGTAGGAAGCTGCCTTATCCAGAGTCAGACCCATTGGCCCTTCCCCTAATATTCTAGTCCTCATTGTTCTGGATAAAGGACTGAATTAAATAGGAACACCGTCAGCTGTCTTCTACCGAGTCAAATCATCAATCTGTTTTACCCACTCTAGCTGGCAGCAGCTCTCCTAAATTTCAGACAGGAGTGTTTTCCTCCAGCCTTACCTGGAGATGCCATTGGGGACTGAACCTAGGACCTTCTGCATGCAAAACAGGTGCTGCACCACTGAGTCCCAGCCCCTGATCCTAAACATAAAGCAAGATTCTAGTCCTCATGCTTCTCAATAAAGGACTGCATTGAACTGGAACATATGAAGCTGCCTTATATGAATCTGCTCATTGGTCTATCCAGCTCAGTTTTGTCTACACTGACTGGCAGCAGTGGCTCCCCAGGGTCCCTTTGGTAACAAGGTGATGAGGGTGGTTTCCCTGTCTCTCCCTTGAAAAGCACATAGAGCTGAAGAAGGAGGCATCTGTGTGTTCCAAAGCTCAGATTAATTCTGTTCCAGGGTAAAAAAAAAAAAAAAGTATTGAAGTTTACGGAGCCTTTTTCACTTTTTAAATAACTTTTTATTGGGTTTTATAAACAAAGATCATAGGAATAATATATGAGATAAATAAATAGACTGAGTCTACTCTTGTCATTTTTTATATTGCAAAAATAGCATAATAAATCTGCAGTAATATCTACAGCACATGGTTCATTATTAGTGGTCAATATACGAGGGGAAATGGGGTAGAACAGGATTAGCAGATAACATCCAACATTGCATAGCTAAACACCTAATCAGGAGCCCTTGTGGTTGTGCTTAGATTAAGCATGAGTAGTGGTCATTCCCCTCACCCCTTATGTTACCAATGAAACAATATAAAGCAGGCATCCCCAAACTGCGGCCCTCCAGATGTTTTGGCCTACAACTCCCATGATCCCTAGCTAATAGGACCAGTCGTCAGGGATGATGGGAATTGTAGTCCAAAACATCTGGAGGGCCGAAGTTTGGGGATGCCTGATATAAAGTGTTGGTATATTGATGAATGTGGGAGCAGGGATTACACGGCCCCTCTCACCCCAAGGGCCACATTTCACATTCCCTTCCGGGGTGTCTAGCATGTGCCACTGGGGAGCAGAGCCAGAGCCAAAAGTCAGGCATGGCAAATGGACGTGCACTTTGTACAGTAGGCTACATTCAGGTAAAGAGGTTTCATACATGCGGCTCTGTCCATCTACTAAGAGGCGTTACCATTTTCCAAGGACACATTCTAGTTAGGCAGAAGCACTCAAGGAGGGATCACAGTCTGGGGGAATCCCAAGAAAAGAGGCTGGAGGGTGGATCAGCAGGCCACATTTGACCTGTGGCCAGACAGTTCCCGACTCCTGACACAGGCTGAAACCACAGCCTTGAGAATTCTGCGAGAATCCTCTTCTTGATTCTCTGTAGAGCAAACCGGATATATAACATCCATCCTGTTCCTCATGGAGCATCTGCAGGTGGGTTGTCTTGCAGGCTGCCTCTGAACTTGTCGGTGCTTCCAAGTCCACTATCTCCGTGTTCTTTCGTGATGGGCCTTCCTGGTGAAGGCGCTGGCATGTTCTCAGAGCTTTGCTGCTGAAGTGATTCTCAATACCCCAGAAAGGAATGCTAAACCATGCAGGATCCCTTCATTCTTATTGGCTGATGATGTTCAGTCAGAACATGCTCTTGATAAAAAGGGGTAGGGTGTTGTTGTTCCTTGTTCCCCTCAGCACAACAGCATGAGAGAAAAGTATTTCTTCTGGCAAGGCTGCCTTTTGTGGAAACGGAAGCAGGCATTTGGGTGTTTTACTGTGGCCCCAGTCCTCGGCGTGGGATTTTCGTCTTTTGGCCAAAAGCTCTCTGGGTGGACTTGCACGAGACTGGTGGTGCACAGTGCTCCTCGGTCTCCTTCAAGCTAACACCATGGAGTGTTTGCTTTTTTGTGCAGGGTCACAGGTTCATTCCCCAGCAGCATCCCCAGGTCGGGCTGGGAAAAGACTCATATCTGGTACCCTGAAGAATCGTAGTAGAATCATAGAATTGTAGAGTTGGAAGGGACCCTGAGGATCATCTAGTCCAGGCAGGGCTGTCTTACCCATAGGCGCTAGGGGTGAGGGGCACCCGGGCACCAGGCTCTCAGGGGCACCAGGCCGAGAGTTCAGGGCCCGAGAGTTGAGTCCAGGGAAGAGCCCGCCCGTCGGTTGGAACGCCGTGGTGGGCCCTTCTGCTGCGGGAGGCTCTGCACCGCGCGTTCGGGGGCGACTGAACCAGTGAGACACTGAGGCAGCCTGCCGGCTCTGCCCTCCTGCACACCTGGGACAACCGGGGGGGGGAGGGACACCAGGCAGATCTTTGCACCCTGGCGCCGCATATGCTTAAGACAGCCCTGAGTCTTGGCCAAGCTTCGCCCTCCAGCTGTTTTGGGACTACAGTTCCCATCATCCCTGACCACTGGTCCTGTTAGCGTGGGATGATGGGAGTTGTAGTCCCAAAACAGATGGAGGGCCAAGTTTGGCTATGCCTGCGAGTCTAGTCTAACCCTCTGTAATGCAGGAACATGCAGCTGTGCCATACAGGGATTGAACCTGCAACCTTGGCATTATCAGCACTACACTCTAACCAACTGAGCTATCCTAAGTTGCTACTGCCAGTCAGTGTAGACAAACAAAAAGTCTATGATTCGGTATGAGGCAGTTTCCTAATATAAGTAAATAGCCCAGATAAATAAATCAGTTGTGATTCTTGCATTTCAGGGGATTGGACTAGATGAACTTTCAGGTGCCTTCCAACACTATGATTCTGTGATTCCATTAAATAATGTTTCACCATCTCTCCAAAGTGCTGAGGGTGTGAGATACTGTAGATGTCGCACACCCAGGCCTGGGGTTTTCCTGAGCTTCTCTGGCAGATGGTTAGAAGCAATTGAGATTTGTTAATCTCCTCCCCCCCCCCCCATCATCTCTCCCACCCCCCACCAATCTGATCATGTGGTGGATTTGGCTGCAGTTGGTAGGTGTCTGGTTGCCTCTTTCCTGAACCTCAGATGTTGATGAAGCTGCATTGACTTTCTATTTGCAAACAGCAAATCGCAAAGAAGTGGAGGGAGGGGTGCCCTTTTGAGCCTAGTGACCCAGGCTGAAAAAGGCTCGTCCCAACTTCCTTCCTGCAGTGGATTCCTTCCTTCTGTTTTCACCACAAAGCTCTGGCTGCCTCCTTATGCTGAATCATCTGTGTGTGTGTGGGGGGGGGAGTTGAGTGAAGAGGAGGTAGGGTGGGGAGGAAGCTGGATGCCGCACATGGCCCCCTCCTTGTCACATGACTGCAATGTGGTGGCTGGATTTCCTGGGAAATGCTGATGCGACATTGACATTTCAGGCTCATCCTCAGCCTCTTTTCAACTCTCCAGTGACATAACAACGTAAGAAGAGCCTTCTGGATCAGGCCACTGGCCCATCTAGTCCAGCATCCTCTTCTCGCAGTGGCCAACCGCGAGCAGGATCCGAGCACAAAAGCCCTCTCCCCTCCTGGGTTTTCCTGCAACTGGTATTTAGAAGCATTTGTGCCTTCAGCTGTGGCAGCAGAGCATCCTGGCTAGTAGCCCTCTCTTCTATTTGTCTAATCCTCTATTAAAGCCATCCAAGTTGGTGGCCATCACTGCCTCCTGCAAAAGCAAGACCCATAGTTTAACTCTGTGCTGTGTGACGACAGACTTCCTTTTATTCGTCCCGAGTCTTCCAAAATTCACCTTCACAGGATGTCCACCAGTTCTAGTGTTACGTGTTGAGCAGTTTTGCCATCTCTCTCAGCCATTAGCATTTCTCCATCTTCTCCACACAGAGAACTTACTACTTGCTTGCTCTTCCTCTTGCTTCAAACATAGCCAAAGAAACCTTTTTTATATTATTTTTGACCTCTCTTGCAAGCCTGAGCTCATTCTCCTTGCAACTGTTGGCTACTCCTGTATACTCTTGTGATTTCCCATTTCTTCCATTGCTTATACAGTGGTACCTCGGGTTACAAACACTTCGGCTTATAAACGCTCCAGGTTACAGACTCCGCTAACCCAGAAATAGTACCTCGGGTTACGAACTTTGCCCCAGGATGAGAATGGAAATCGCATGCTGGCAGCGCGGCTGCAGTGGGAGGCCCCATTAGCAAAAGCGCACCTCAGGTTAAGAACAGTTTCGGGTTAAGAACGGACCTCCAGAATGAATTAAGTTCGTAACCCGAGGTACCACTGTATATGCCCTTAACTATCGGCTCACCTGTAAGCTGCTTCTTATGCAGCCTCTTCAGTGTTTCTTTAGTTGCCTCCCACTTTTCTTTCTTGTTGCAATTGTCTGCATTTGTGCCTTCAATACTTCACCTTTAAGAAACTCCCATCCACCTTGGACTCCCTTCTCTTTTAGTGTTTCTGACCATGGGATCTCACCCAGTAGCTTCTTAAGCTTCTTGAAACCGGCCCTGGGATCACTGGAGATGCCAGGGGTAGAGCCTGGGGCCCTACCACTGGGATGTGAATTCACCCAAAGAACTGAAAAACCTGCCCTGTACTAAGTCAGGTCATTGCTTGTCTAGCTCAGTGTTCTCTACACTGACTGGCAGCAGCTCTCCAGGGTTTCACCTCACAGGGCTACTTGGAGACGTTGCCAGGGATTGAACCTGGGACCTTCCACATGCGAAGCAAATGCCCTGTTCTGTTTTGCTTCAAAATATTCTGCCTTTGCTCAGACCCTACCTAGAATACTGAGTCCAGTTCTGGGCGCCACAATTTAAGAAGGATATTGACAAGCTGGAATGTATGCAGAGGAGGGTGACCGAGATGATTAAGGGTCTGGAAACCAAGCCTTATGAGGAACAGTTGAAGGAGTTGGATATGTTTACCTGCATAAGAATAGAGATGCGGGTGGCGCTGTGGTCTAAACCACAGAGCCTAGGGCTTGCCGATCAGAAGGTCGGCGGTTTGAATCCCCACAACGGGGTGAGCTCCCGTTGTTCGGTCCCAGCTCCTGCCAGTTCAAAAGCACGTCAATATGCAAGTAGATAAATAGGTACTGCTCCGGTGGGAAGGTAAACGGCGTTTCCATGCGCTGCTCTTGTTCGCCAGAAGCGGCTTAGTCATGCTGGCCACATGACCTGGAAGCTGTCTGCGGACAAACGTCGGCTCCCTCGGCCTATGGAGCGAGATGAGCGCCACAACCCCAGAGTTGTCCACGACTGGGCCTAACGGTCAGGGGTACCTTTACCTTTACCTGCATAAGAAGAAACTGAGAGGGGATATGACATGGAAGGAGATTCTTACTAAACCCTAGGAACAGTGTTCTGACAAAAGAGCTGTTTGAAAGTGGAACAGACTCCTTTGGAAGGTGGTGTGCACTGCTTTTCATTGGAGGCTTTTAAGCAGATGTTGGATGGCCATATGCCTAGGATTTTTAGCTGTAATTCCTGCATTGCAGGGGGTTGGAGAAGGGGATCCCTTCCAACTCTACAGCTATATGATTCTATGAAAAGGAAGGGGGGATCTTTCATATTTATATGTGCTGGCATTCCCATGCCCTCTCCCCATTCCATTGAGTGGCTGATCTGGTTATCCAAGCGAGCTGCTCCCCAAGCAGACCCACTTAAATGAATGTCCACAAGCAAGTCATGCCAGTTGATTTCAATGGGTCTGCTCTGAGCAGGACTGAACACTGGCAATGATCCCATGTGCTGAACCATGGAAACACATTTGTATGCAGAATTTATGTGTGTGGCACCCCCCCATCTCTTATTGATGCATAGTGTATGAGGAGGGGGAGAAATAGCATGGGGGTGGATAATTAAGGTTGAAACAGCCTGTACCAGGTGGTTCTCATTCATTACTAGATCTGGGTCAGCCACCGGAGAAGAGAAGAGGACTGGGGGGGGGCAGGGAGGGGGTGTGGCACCCACAACACAAATAGAAAAACTAATAAAACAGGGGAGCTTGAGAAACATTTCGGGCTTTAAAGTAGCTCGTGAACGAGAAGCAGGCAGAAGGTTGCCAATCAGAACTGAGTTCATAATTTGTGTGTTTTTCCTCTGCTTCCTCTATTTGCACCCCTGGCTAGAAGTGGAACAATTTCATTGGCATTTCAAGGCCCTTGTCACTTGGCGTTTCCTTCAAAGGGAGCTGTTTGCACATTTCTAACCAAATCTGGGCATGTTGTAGAGTTGGAAGGGATCTCCAGGGGTCATCTAGCTTAACCCACTGCAATGCAGGAATCTATTTTCTGATTCTGGGCTAGAAGAGCAAGGACAGCAGTTGCAGACCTCAGAAAACCCCGAGGTGGATGTGAAAAGTACAGTGTACAAAACAATTCCTGCCACTCCCTAGAGGAGGAAGAGGCTGTTGGTGGTAGCAGGAGACTTCTTATTGAGAGGGATAGAGACAACAATGGGCAGAGGTAACAGGAGATGTGCTGCCTTCCAGGTGCAAAGATTCACGATGTGAACAGAGAGGTTGCAAGAACTTGCAAAGCCCACTGACCCCAACCCCTTCCTTCTGAATTCATGGGGGGTACAAAAGATACTGCCAGACACAGCCTTTGACATACAGTAAGGGACTATGAGACTCTGGGCAGGAAGCTGAAGGGCCTTGGGGCACTGTTGGTTTTTGTATATCACTCCTTCCTGTTGAAGGTCATGGCCCAGGAAGAAGGAGGAAAATATTGGAAGTAAACCTCTGGGTGTGCAGATGGTGTTGTCAGGAAAGGTTTGGCTTCCTGGGCCATAGTCTCTGCTTCCTTAAGGAAGGAATTCTGGCAAGAGATGGACTGCATCTCACAGCGGTTAGCAAGAATGTGTTTGCTAAGAGCCTCATCAGGAGAGCTTTAAACTAGATCCTGAGCGGGAGGGAGACAACACTCCAGACGACAGCAGAACTCAGATTACAGGATTTTGGGGGATAATAACTTCATTGATGCATAGGAAACTTAGGCACCGGAACGTGCCACATGGCTGGGAATTACAAGAAGGGAGCAGATGGAGGGAATGACTCGCGGCTTCAGTAGTCTCTATACTAATGTATAGAGTATGGGAAACAAGCAAGAGGAATTGGAGCTCTTAATACAGGAAGGCAAATACAACCTCATAGGCATTACTGAAACATGGTTGGATGAGATTCATTACTGGAATGTAGGAATTGAGGGGTATAACCTGTTCAAAATGAATAGACCAAACAGGAAGAGAGGGTGAATAGTAATATGTAAAGGATGTGTACACTTGTGAACCCGTGTGGTGTAATGGTTAGAGTATTGGACTAGGACCTGGGAGAGCAGTGTTTGAATCCTCATTCAGCAATGAAGCTCACTGGGTGACCTTGCGCCAGTCACCTCTCTTAGCCTAACCTACCTCACAAGGGCTATTTTGAAGATGAAATGGGAAAGAGGAGAATCAGGTACACCACCTTAAACTCATTGGAGGAAAAAAAGGTGGTATATAAATTTATATAAGAGATCCATGACCTGGAGCATGGAAGGCAGATTGAAAGTATATGGGTAAAAAATGTTGGAGAGAGAAACAACAGTGACCTTACTGTCTGTGTCTTCTATAGACCACCAAGTGGATGATGCATTCCTAGAGCAGATTACCAAACATTCAAAAAGGAGAGATATAGTAATCATTGAAAAGAGGTGTGGGAACTCCTAGCTACTTTAAATGAATTCAGATCTCCAGGGCCAGATAAGCTGCACCCAAGGGAACTAAAGGAGCTTGTGGATGTAATCTCAGAGCCTCAGTCTATAACCTTTGAGAATTCTTAAGAGACCTCTTGGTGAGGTCTCTGTGGACTGGAAGCAGGCAAGTGTTGTTCCTATCTTCAAAAAGGGGGGAAACGAGACAAGAAAGGAGATTCCGACGAAACATCAGGAAGGACTTTCAGATGGCAAGAGCTGTTCAACAGTGGAACAGACTCCCACAAGAGGTGGTGGACCCTCCTTCATTGGAGGTTTTTAAGCAGAGTTTGGATAGCCATCTGCCATGGATGCTTTAGTTGAGATTCCTGCATTGCAGGGGGTTGGACTAGATGATCTTGGCATCTGGATGTACAATGTGAAATCAGCATACTGATTTCCTTGAGCTCTGATAATGCCTCTGGCTTGCCTGGATGGGGGATGGAGAAGGTTATGTGAGCAAAAAAACACCCACATTTGCCTTTGGTCCCTGGCATGCAACCCCCGGTGAGCTGCCCAGAAGTGAATGCTGCCCTAGGGCCAAGAAAATCCCACCCCACCCCTAAGATACATAGGTTTATATTACAAATTTCCAGGTGCTTGGAAGGGTTTGCTTTCAAGCAGAATTTCCCAAGACCGTCTTTCCAAACCCAGCGTCGACTCTTCCTCATCAGATCTGTTTCCACCCAAGCTGCGTGGCATCAGCCTGCATTCTGCTTAGACTGTGAATAAATTGATGTTGGATTTTGTAGCGTACGCAGCAAGGAAAGGATAATCTCATGTGTGATGGAGATGATGGGAGCCAAGCCTTTCAAGGTTGCTTTTGTGAACTGTGTCAGCCCTGTCTTCACATCTAAACAAAATCCTGGATAGACTGTGCTTTTAAGGCTCAAGGACGGATCTAATGGGGAACATGGGCAGCTTGATAGGAACCAGCCTGGAAATCTATAAGTGGGAGGGTGGAAGTTAACTCATTAACCTAATTAGGAACATAGGAAGTTGCTTTGTATGACATCAGACCATTTGTCCATCTAGCTCAGTATTGTCTGCATGGATTGGCAGGGTTTCAGAGGCTGAGCTGTGCCCTTAAAAATAAAGATTCTAGTCCTCATGGTTGTAAATAAAAGCATGATTTAAATAAGGAGCTGTCATGCTGAGTCAGGGCATTGGTCCATCTAGCTCAGTGTTATCTGGCAGCAGCTCTTCAAGAGTTCGGGCAGAGTTTTCTCTTAGCTCTATTGATGCAATTTTTCATATGGATATATCATTTTTTTAAAGGTCTGCCTGATTACTGGAGAGCACTTTTTTTTGGGGGGGGGGGGTACGGTGGTCCTGCATACAGCCCCCCAGAGGAATCTGAATGGCTGGGAGCAAAGCGTGACATTTATGGACACCCCCTCCAAAGTAATTTACTGGGTGACAACTCTACTTCTCTGTTGATGCTCCTTTCCATGAGCATTAGCTTGATGCCAGTTGAGCCCCCTACTTCTCTGCACCCTCAAATGAGAGCAGTGCAGCTAGATGCCTTGCTGTGGCGATGTTTGGAGAGTCTGTGTAGTGGAGCGCTGGAGTTTCTTTTGCAGTCGATAACCAGCGTGGCTGAGACCCAGTTCTGTCGTGAGCAATGAAGAAGACAGCCTTTCTTCCTCAGTTATTTTTAATGTGTTCAGCATTCATGGGCTCTTCTAAATAATGACAATAGGAGAGGAAGAGGTTGCCGTAAGAGAATAAGACAAGCCTGCTGGACCAGGCCAGTGGCCCATCTAGCCTAGTGCACTGTTCTTACAGTGACTGTCCAGTTGCCCATTATACGAAGCCCACAAGCCAGGATCAAAGCACAAGAGCAATCCCCAAACCTGTGGTTTTCAGTACCTGGAATTCAGAAGCATTATTGTCCCTCCTACTCACCTTTTCTCTAAACTAAACTGCTCTTAAATTTCTCCGGTGTTTGAAAAACAGCCCTGCTTGGAACCTTCCGCAGAGGAGCCTCCTTCTGCAAGAGCCCACCGTCATCTCAGGTCAAGGCAGGCAGAAACCTGGGAAAGAGACATCTTTAGTAGTGGTGCCCCAGTTCCTGATCCTTGCTGAAGGCCCCCGCTGCCGGGCGCTGTGCACGCTGGGCGCTGTGCACGCCGGAAGCTGCTGGGCGCTGTGCAAGCCGGGCACTGCGCGCTGCCGTGATTTTTGCCTCTGGTTGGGGCGGCGGTGGGCGGGGGGCGGCGGCGGGGGGGCAGGCTTGCCAGTGCCCCCTCCATTTTGGCGCTCTAGGCAGTTGCCTAGTTCACCTAAATGGACGCTCCGGCCCTGAGTATGTACGGTAGTTATCCCGTAGATTTGCAGAAATGTGTTCTAGAACCCTAGAATTGTAGTGTTAATGTATTTTAATGTTTGCTGGAAGCCGCCCAGAGTGGCTGGGGAGACACAGCCAGATGGGCAGGGTACAAATAATAAATTATTATTATTATTATTATTATTATTATTATTATTATTATTATTATTATTGGTGCTGTGTCCTCTAGTCCATTCTCCTGCAGTTTTATTCTCACTTCCTTTTCCTGAGCTTCCTCCTGGTTAGCAGCTCTCCTCTACGTCCTATTAAATTTTTTCTCCATTTATGTCTCAACTTCAGCTGTGCTTTGCTCTGTCATTTTTATGAGAGCTTTGCAGTATTTATGCAAGGGGGGGGGATAAACTCTGTGGGCTGCTCTCGTGCGTTCAGGAGGCCCCCCTCCCCCACTTCCCATCCATTTCCTCTTCTATCTCCTGTTTAATTTTTTATCTTCTTTTCCTCTCCTCCCCCACCCTAGATTGGGAAGGAAACTAGAAGCTGGGCTCTCTTGCCAGATGGCCTGAATGAAGTCTTTGCCTCTGTAATATTTCACTGGGAAGAAATTGCAGCCCACTATCTTGGATGGGCTTTAAAAGAGAATTGGAGAAGTCCGTGGGGTAAAAGGCTGTGTCGGTGGCTACCAGCCACAATTGCTGTGCTTTGTGTCCGCGGTCGGAGGCAGCGATTCTTCTGAATACCAGTTGCTGGAAACTGCAGGAGGGGAGAGTGTGTTCTTGCATTCGAGTCCTGCTATAGCAGGCTTCTCATAAACACCTGGCTGGCCACTGTGAGAACAGGATGCTGGATTAAATGGGCCTCTGGCCTGATCCAGGAGGGCTCTTCTTATGACTACCATTGTAGTAAGCAGGTTTGCAGCCTAATTCTGTGGGTACAGGAGTGTATCCCATTGAGCTGAATTAGTTGCATTCCTACCAATGATCAGCACGATTCTATGAATGAGTTTTATTCCTAACAATGTGTTGTTCCTTTATGCCTGTGACAGCAACGTCATATCCATTTGGTCTTAGAAGTAGCCCATCCTGATTTCCTGGAATTGCAAGTGGGAAGAGTTTTATTGGTGTCCCAGAGGCATCTGGTTGGCCGCTGGGAGGACAGGATTTTGGACCAGATGGGCCATTGGCCTGATCAAGCAGTGCTCTTCTGATGTACTTATTCCTCTTGGAAAGGACTTTGCAGGTTTCAGCTTTCCCCACCTCTGTATTACTGTGACTTGTGAAATGGCACCTGCCAAAACTCCCTTTCTAACACTATTTTTAAAGGGAATATGTAGGTCAATTACCCTTTGTAGAATTAGGTGAGTAGGGTAAAGGCTGTGACTCTGTGGTTTGCAGGCAGAAAGTCTGGTGTCCAATCCATGGTATCTCCAGGCAGGACTGGAAATGTACTCCGTCTAAAAACCCGAAGAGCTGCTGCCAGTCAGTACCAGAAATACTGAGCTAAATAGTCCAATGATCTTGATATGGCAGAGGGCAGCTTCCAATGTTTCTAATTAATTCTTTCCTCCATTCAGAACTATGAGGACTAGAATCTTATTTGATTTCAATGGGAAGGTCAATAGCTCAGTGATGGAGCACCTGCTTTGCATACAGAAGGTTCCAGCTTTAATCCCCAGCAGCATCTCCAGGTAAATCTGGGAATGATTATCTGCCTGAAACCCTGGAGAGCCACTGCTACTAGTCAGTGTAGGCAATTCTTCTTCTTCTTCTTCTTCTTCTTCTTCTTCTTCTTCTTCTTCTTCGGCAATCACTCATAGCCGAGTAAGATTGTCTTCCATAAACACAGTTTTAACAATGAGTCCATAGGTGACTGTGGAGGCCAATTCTGGATCCACACGTCCTTCCACAGTGGGGACATTGGTTTCCGGGCGGGAGTTGATCACGGCGTGGATTTGCCAAGCGTGCCTTCTACTTAGCACGTTTCTCCCTTGAGTTTGAGTGTCTTCAAAGCCCATGACACCTTTGGTAAAGGCTGTTCTCCAACTGGAGCGCTCGCAGGCCAGTGTTTCTCAGTTGTCAGTGTTTATACTCCATTTTTTTTTATTTGCTTCGAGACAGTCTTTAAACCTCTTTTGTTGACCACCAGCATTACGCTTTCCATTTTTAAGTTCGGAATAGAGTAGTTGCTTTGGAAGACAATCATCAGGCATCCGCACAACATGACCAGTCCAACATCAATGGTGTCTCCGAAAATTTTTACACATCACTTGGGAAGTGTAGCCAATACTGAACTAAACAGACCCATGATCTGATTAGTCAGAAGGCTGCCTCCTAGGTTCTTTCATTTTTCTAGATCAGTAGTTTCCAAAGTGGGTGGTGCTTCCCCCTTGAGGACAGTGGGATTACATAGGGGTAATCTAAGAGGCAAGGGGGAGGCAGGGGGTCTTAGGAGGGAGTGATTTAAGATTCCTGCTAAATGACATCCAACCAGATATTGGGAAGGTGTTATACCTTCACGAGGCAGGCCCATCAGCCACATTAAGATGTTACTGAACAGTGAAGGCATTACTAAATGTGACATCTAAGACTCTTGCTAAATGACTATCAGACTTTGAAAAGCTGGTACCACTGGATCAAGTCCGTCAGTTTTGTTGAATTCATTCAGCTAAATAGTTTTAATTGGATTTTCAACACATGTGCTATTTATTGATACTGCTTTGAATTTGTTGTGTTACGATATTAGTAGGTCCTGCAAATCTCTTTTCTGAATAATGTTTTTTTGTAGGGTAGAGTGGGCTGGGAATGAGTTTCTGGAGTCAAGGGAGCGGGGTGTGTGTGTGTGTCCAAAAAAGTTTTTTTTGGGGGGGGGGGATGGGACGGGACACTGCTCTAGATGGAGACATGGTCTTGCAGCTCTTTCTCCACCAAGAAACTGTTCCTGACAACATCGTGCATCCATACAATGTTCTTCCCAGTGCAAGCCCAAACCCTTTCCAGATCTTTCAAGTTTCACATTTACCTCTATGTTCCCACCCACCCACCCCGAAGGCACAGGGCAGAAAACAACCTTTCAGAAACAAGTCACAACTAGTGAAATTTCAAGTTTAGAAGACATCACATTACCCTGTATTTTGCTTCTTCCTTTTCTGTTGTTCCTCTAAGGAGAAGGCGAGATTAATCACCTATTCAGCAACCCTCAGATGAGATTGACTGGCTCTATGTAAGAGCAATTAATGGGGTGGGGTGGGGGTGGGGAGAAAGCAGAAAAACGGCTTCTCAAAAATATATGTAGAACACCAGAACTGCATTGGTGCAAGGATTTTAAAAGGAAATTAAATCTTATTTGGGGGGCAAGCGGTGATCACTCTCTGGGAGACAAATGGGGCGAGGGGAAGAAGTTGTTATAATTGATCCTTGCAGAGTATTTATGCAAAGCAGGTGCTGAGTTCGAACATAAAGTAAGATTCTAATCCTCATGGTTCTGAACAAGGGGCTGAATTAAATAGGACCGTAGAAAGCTGCCTTCTCTGGGGCCCATCTAGCTCAGCAGGGCCGGCCCTCCCATGAGGCAGACTGAGGCAGCCACCTTGGGCGGCGGAATCCCGCGGGGCAACTGCTTCCAGAGAGATCTTGCGAAACTGTCATGTGACCCTGGGAAGCGAGGCTTGTGGAGTGGAGAGGCACCTTTTCATTTTGCCTCAGGGATGAGGCGCTCCTGTAGCTCAGCACTGTCTACACTGGCTGGCAGCAGTAGCTCTCCATGGTTTTAAGCAGGGGACTGTTGCCAGCAATTGAGCCTGGACCCTTCTGCATGCAAGGCAGATGCTCTGCTGCTGAGTTGCAGGCCTTTCTTGGTGTGAATGTGCTCCTGAATGGACGAGCCCTCACAAGTGTGTTGCCTGTGTGCCTGTAGATTCAGGTAAGCACAGTGGAGCCATCCACCTCAAGAAACATTATCTCGTTCTTTTTGTCCTCACCTATCAATATCCCATGAGCCTATTAAACATTTAAACCCAAATGAACTCTGCTGTTGTTGAGGTATGGGCGCCTGCACGTAGAGGGGGGGTGGGTGACTAGCTCAGTTTCAGTTTAAGTATATGCCCCCCTTTATAATGCAGCTGTGTCAATTGGAAAAATGACACTGGTATTTAAAATGCTGTTCCGTAGTCCTCTTTAATTAAGGAAACGGCATAATACCAATCTGCTCTCATTAATGAATTTTTAACAGTCAAAAGGAGCCATGAGTGACATCCAGTCAGTTGTGGACTTGTTCGTGTGTTTTGGGCGGCATTTGAATGATTTAGACTCTGTTAGATGTCAAAAAAAACAACAACCCTGTCTTTAGGGTTACTTTATTTTATTTTTATCTATCTTTAACTTTGTTTTGCAAGATTCATATGCAACTCTGTTGTACTGATACATCTAAGCTATTTACAAGTCTAAAAATATGAAATAAAGAAAGGTTGTCAACTCATGTTAATGATAAAGAGCAATCCCCTATTGAGAACAGCATCCTGGACTGGATGCGCCCCCTTTGGTCTGATCCAGCAGCCAAGCTCCTCTTATGTTCATTGGAGGAACTGGTCTTATACCAAGTCAGACTATTGGGTCCATCTAGTTAGAACCTCTCCATTAGCAGGACGTCTACCCAAGATTTCTAGCATGTGCATATAAAATCGTAAGAAGAGCCTGCTGGATCAGACCAGTTCACCATCTAGCCCAGCATCCTCTTCTCACAGATGCCTGTTGAGGAGAGCCTGAACACAACAGCAGCGCTCTCCCTGATTAAATATTCAATTCACAAAAGCATCAATTTGCAGTTAGAGCATTAAGAATGTGAGAAGAGCATCAGGCCAAGGGCTCATCTAGTCCCAACAGCCAGTTCCCCCAGTGGCCAACCAGATCCCCCCAATGGAAAGTGGCTAGGCAGGATCCGAGCACAAGAGCCCTCTCCCCTCCTGTGACTTCCAGCGACTGGCATTCAGAAGCAGTGCCGCCTCCAACTGTGGAGCCAGAGCATAGCCATCAAGGCTAGCAGCCACCCACAGCCTTCCCCTCCCCTCCATGAATTTGTCTAAGCCTCTTTTAAAGGATCCTGCAGGAGTGAGTTCCATAGTTTAAATCTGCAGTGCATGAAGAAGGACTTCCTTTTATCTGTCCTGAATCTTCTGACATACAAGTTTCGCCAGATGTTCATAGGTTATAGTGCTATCAGAAAGGGAGAAAAACCTTTCTCTGTTAAGATCCTGGACCACAAGTTTGGCCAGAGATGTTCTCAGAGTAAACGTGTTAGCTGGGGTGGCCACAAAACCTGGACCCACTGCTCACCTAGACCTCCATGTGACCTTTAGACCCCTAACCCTCTTTTAAAGCTGTTCACGTTGGTGCCCATTGCCATGGCAGCTAATTCCGCTGTTTAACAATATGCTGTGTGAAGAAGGACTTTCTTTGCTCCACCCTGAATCTCCCTGCTGTCCAGCTTCGTTGGAAATCCTTTGTGAAGCTGGTGGAGCTAAAAAAACCCGAGGAGAGAAAAGGGGACCTAAACTGAGCTCTGTGCAAGGCAGTGAGTGGTAGGAAGCTGCTAACTTGGCAACTAAGCCGGAGATACAATTACTCGAGCTGAAGTAATTATGTCGACGTATCCTGCGGTAACCCTATCTCCCAACTAGGGCTTAGTGGCAGACGGGGCCAGCAGGAACGGCGCGTCGGAGAGCCTTAACGAAATGGCACATGGAGCACTCGCAGACTGTGGGATTCGGAGCTGCTCATAGAATCATAGAATTGTAAAGTTGGAAGGACCCCCAAGGGCCAGCTAGTCCAACCCCCTGCAATGCAGGAATCACAGCTAAGGAATCCCTGGCAGGTGGCCATCCAACCTCTGTTTAAGAACCCCCAACAAAGGATTGCCTACCTCCTTCCCAGGGAGTCTGTTCCACGGTCACTTCCTTACCGTCAGAAAGTTCTGGCTGTGTTTTACTGCTGGAGGCAGTGTGCATCTGAACAGTTGCTAGGAATCCCAGGTGGCGAGAATGCTGCTGAGACTTCCCATTGGGGCACCTGGTTGGCCACTGTGAGGGCAGGATGCTAGCCTTGATGGACCACTGGGCAACTACTGGTGCTTTCAGGCAAGTGGGCATGCTCTTAACTATGGCCATGGCAAGATCTCATCTCATTGTTAATAATCTTTATTTATTGCATTTACATCCTGCCTTTCCTGCAAGGAGCTCCAACAGCTACACCACCCTGTCTTGGACGGATGCTGTTTGCCTTGGCTGCTCAGCTGTTCCATGTTAGAGGCTGTGCCAATCAGTTGGCGCTTTTCTGCCCCCACCTGCTTTTTCTCAGAGCAAATAAATGTGATTAACCGGCTAATTAGGATATATTTTCTGCTTGGGCCCCTCCTCCCTTTCCTCCTTCCTTAGAGAGGAGGGTGGCTGTCTGCAAATAGCTAGCTCAGAACCATCTCTCCTAATAGGGCTGTCACAACAGACCCTAGAAGCACCCAACACAGCTGTGTTGCAATTTCCTAGCAGGCATGCTCTGTGGGGAATGAAGATAAGTAGCAATGCCCAATTGTAGGGAGCCCCTGTTCTTTTTCTTTTTAAATGATGTACGGGATAAATAATTTTGTCAGGTCAAACTTAGGAGTGTAGGAACCTGCAAGATCACGTTATGCGCCCACTTAGCTGCATCAGTCAGCCAAACTATTACTGTTCCAGGTACCATCACATCAGACCCATTCCACATTTTGTAAGAACTCGAATATTTTAGCGCAACTGCACCTATACACTTTGGAACTCCCCTCCTAGTGACATCAGTAGTATTTGAAATTCCCTGGGTGCTAGGCACGTGTTGGGACTATGAACAGTCCACTTGTGACCAGATGGAGATGTCCTGTTGCTGGCTTGGCGGATGACATCACCACCTGTCTGTTGTGGAGAATGTCAAGAGTCTTCACATGCGCCATGCTCCTCGCTGTGCCTCACCTCCCTCCCTCCTTGGGGAGAGGATGCACAAGCACTCGTTCTCCCCCTTCCACTCCCTCTAACTCCATAGCGGCACAAGGGCATATCTCTCTGCACTTGAATCCTTGCTTGCAAGTCACACATGCAGCCCCCTCTCCAGGGTGCACAGGAAGGAAGCCCCCCCATGCACCAACAACAAAGCTCGCCTCCCCAGGTAGCCATGTGGAGGGTCACGCAGCAGGACTCCTTCCCCAGGCAGAGCGAAGATGTGCCTGGCATGAGAGGAGAGACGGTGGCCCAGACCTTGCCTCCCCCATTGCCAGAGCTGCCACCAGTTTCCCAGGGGCAGCTGTGGGCGAGCTCAGTGCCTGCACATGTGGCCAGGGTATGGTTGGTTGTGGCTGCACACAGCAAGCAGCAGGAGGGGACAATGTGCAGGTGTTTAAAGGCTGGTGGAGGTGATGCCTCCGTAGCTGGGAAGGCGAGTCAGTTGAAGATTGAGGCAAGCGCAGGCAGGAGGAGGAGGAGGAGGTGGCAGCGCACAGTCCAGAGTTGTTTCCAGGTGTGTTGGAGGAAGGACGCCAGGAGGGGAGCTTCCCGGCCTCTGCCGCAGGTTTGGCTCAGTTTCCCCCTCCCTCTGGCCCGTTTAATTCTAGGCAGTGCTGGATTAAACCCTGTGGAGGCCCCTAGGCAGTCGAAACTTTGGGGGCTTCCCTCATGCGCGTGCTCTAGTGGGAAAACATTGAACTAGGAAAGCTTGATTGCAATTTTCTTTCAATATCAAATCAAAATTATATTGACCTTTTGCCTTGAGGCCCCTAAAAGTCATGGCCTACTCTACCTATTTGGTAATCCAGCACTGATTTTTTCATGTGGGTGCCACGCCACATCCCCCTTCCCTTCCTCCTGGAGGAAAAGCTGCCTCTTCCCACTTCTCTGAGGCCTTCTCTCCCTCCTTTCCTCTTGCCCAGCCACTCCCAGCTGGCCTGAAAACTTGGCTGGGGCTGCAGGGAGTGACGGGGCGGGCGGGCATGGCTTCCCCATGGAAGGAGAGTGGGAGCCATGCGGGCACATAGGGGGACAGATCCCAGACCTGGGACCTCGCCAGTGAGGGGGCAGTGGGGGGTGGGCAGGGCCAGGGAAGTGGCTGTGCAGTGGCCCCTCTCCCAGAGCAAGAAAGGCAATGAAGTAAGTTTCTCACAGACACTTCTCTCCTCAGTCCCATGAGCAGAGAAGTCCTTGCAGCTTCCTCTGTAGCTGCAGAACTGGGCAGCCCGCTTCAGACCCATTGACTCTGAAGGAAACTCTGCCGAGTTTCATCTGGGTTGGCTCAGTGTGCTCAGGATGGCTTGTCAGCAGCATCCTTCCTTTCAGCTTTGTGTGTGTGGCCCCATTCCCCCAACCCACACTTGGCTGCATGAGGGGGACCTGGGTGCAGATGACGCGGGTGGGAAGCATTTCACAAAGCAGCTCGGAGGTTTTGTGAGCAAGTCAGGTGTCATCTTTGTCCCTTTTAGCCTTAGGTTGGGCTCAGTAGTCCCATTTTCGTATTTGGATTTGTGGGTGGCAAGTGATGAAAATTCCATCTTGTATGGATATGTGAAAAATAAAACATATTTCCCCCCTCATCATCATCATCATCGTCCATAGTTAACACTTTTGCTGTGTGTGTTTTTCCTTCTTGCAAGTGAATTGTTGTAAGAGCAAGCTACAGTCAAGCAATGTAGCTGAGATAATCGAATCGTAGAATTGTAGCATTGGAAGGGGTCCTGAGGGTCATCTAGTGAACATATTAGTGAATAGATATTCTGCTGGGGCTACCATAATGCAGGTTTAAGGTGCGATTTGGCTCCTAGCTTGTATAGCTTGAGTTTCTAACATCTAACTGGACATCAGGGAGACATCTTCACTTTTTTTAAATGGCCTGCTAAAAACATTAATGCAAGTTTAAATCTGTTTTTAGTCTTCTGTTATTTGGAAATCTTAATTCTTTTTGGTAACTTTTATTGTTTTATCTGTTTTGCAAACTTCTTTGAGGTGGTTGTTTTTACAACCGGCATGCAGAGATAGACTGCCTCTGGGCACAGGGGTTCCATTCTCAGCTCCTGATGTTCTTTTGCACACAGGAAAACTCTGGTTATTAAGCTCAGTGTGCTGCTGAGCCTAGGTCAGGGGGAAAGCCAGGATCACACCTATTAACTAGTGCCACACGGGGGCCGTGAAATGCATCTCTCGATCCTCTCCCGTTCTTTTCCTAGCCTCCCCAGCGCCCTCAGATCCATCAGCCATGCTGCAACGCTGCTGGCAAGCCTTGCCTCAGCAAACAGTCCATCAGGAGAGTGAGACATCCTCACCCTGTGCCCTCCTTGCCATTATGTCTGGAAATATTAACACCACAAATCATGCCACCACGTGGCTTTTTTTTGTACTTGGTGCATCAGCCCTTTCTGGCGTTCCCAAGAGAGAGAAAGGCAATTTTCTCCCTTCTCAGATCCTGCCCTGTGGCTTAAGGGGTGGAGTCTTTGGTTCAGGCCCAGAGTTAATACAAATCAGAGCAGATTGATTGAAAACAAAGGACATGACCAACTTCAATCTGCTGATTCCAGTAGGTCTACTTTGAGCATTTCTTAGCTGGTTGTCAACGTTTAGGCTGCTTGGCTAGCTTTGAGATACAGAGAGTTCCCCATACAGAAGACAGAGGTGTTTTTTTTGGGGGGGGGGATTAGAGTGGGAGAATCTGACAATTTTGACTTTTCTTCATTTTGCATTTTTCTGTTTTCCACATTTCCTTATCATTTTTTTTTAAAAAAATCCTCATGAAAATCATCAGCAATTTAGTGCAAATGTTTCTTAATAGATCCATGTTTATGTGCCATTTTGCCTTAAATACACCTCATTGCAAATCAATTCCCCCCTAACATAATGTGGTTTTTGTATGCTATTTTCCAACAAATATATGCTTTTTAATTCACCACTGTACATGGATCTTGCATGTTTCTTGACTGGGGAAATGCATTGCAAAATTCAGAGGGGAGTATATTCTGAAGGACGGCTGTGCTTGGTTCTGCAAATTCTTTCCAAAAGCACCTTGTAAGACTTCTGGAAAGAGAATTGCAGATGAATGAAGCACCAGCAAAAGCCACTGTGGCAAAAGAAATTGTAGGTGCCTGAGTTTTCCTCTGTGCTTGAACCTTGAACTTTTTTTGAAAGCAGAATACTCTTGAGCTTTGGTTCCATTTGTTGGGCCTGAATTGAGACAATGGTTTCCGATTTTCACATAGGGATTAATTAATTCAGCCACCCGGAGATGATTCTGTTCATCTCCAATTTGGTGGTGTGGTGAATGGGCGCTGGGCTTAGTTTTCATGATTTTAAGCTCTAATTGAATTGTCACAGAGGGTACTCTTTTTGCATTTTGTTGCCTTCTAACCACACCTTTCACAAACCCTATGTACCAATCAACTTGGGCCTCCTGCATCCAGCAAACTGGTTGATGAAAACTATTGCCGTAAGAAAGTCAGTCATAAGCTCCTGCAATAACTATTTTGTGGTCCAAACAATAATGCAAATTTCTGTTTCTATAGTTGGTAGCTAGCAGCTGATTGGTGGCCTGGATACCAGATATATTTATTTATTATTCTGAGACACACACAGACACTCACTCTCCCCCCCCTCTTTTTCTCCCTCTCCCCTCCTTTTTTGTGTGTATGTGTTTTAAGCAAGGAGCAATAAAAACTGGAAGGGGGGCGTGCTGAGATTCCTGCACTGCTGGGGGTTGGACTAGATGACCCTTGGGGTCCCTTCCAAATCTCATAGAGTCTATGATTCTATGAAATCATGGAAAGCTGATGCCATCCAGTGTAGACAATACTGAGGTAGGTGAAATTGGGAGCGGTGGTGGTCGACCTTGTCGTTCACCTCAGGCAACAAAAAGTTTTGGACCAGCTTTGCATCTGAGTGCTGAGAAGCCAACAGTACTGGTGATCAGGGACATGAAAAAAGGGGTAACCATGGGAACAAATGATGCAGAGGCTGATGTTCTGAGGTAAAACACAATTTCTTCATTTTTAGAAAAGCTTTTGCACAGAAGAATCTTTTCTGAGAACTGCCTCTTGAAACCTCCTCAGGAGAGGTTGTTGTTGTGTGTTTTGTATACTTGCAGAGGAAAGTATGCGTACATACTCCTCTCTAGGGCTCCTAAGGTAGTTTAGAAATATTTCAAATAAGTGAAAAATAAAAACCAGCAAATATAGATAAATAGATAGTTAAAGAAAAAATTAAGAAGGCCACTCAGCCTATTCAACAAAAAGAAGCATGGGAACAAGGTGAATGACCTTATATACTGAAATGTGATAACTTCCTAGTGAAGAAAAGTCCATCTAGCACAATAATGTTGACAGTGACAGGGGCATATTGCTTTTCCCTACCTGGAGATGCTGCTGGGGATTGAAGCTCTGCCCTTCCACATTAAAGACAGCTGTTCTGCCACTAAGCAACTGCCCTTCCCCTAAAAATAAAGTGAGATTCTAGTCCTCATTGCTTTAAGGAAGGGGCTGGATTGAACCTGGAAACTTCTGTACACCAAACAGATGCTCAAATGCCAAGCTAAGGTCTCTCTCCTGCCCCAGATCTCTCTGATCGAATATTCCTACTCCATTGTCTGTTAGGAAGAGCTTTGCTGTGTTCAGCCATAAACACTTTAGCACAAGGCTAATGGATCAGGCCAATGGCCTATCTAGTCCAGTCTCCTGTGCTCACAGTGGTCACCCAGAAGCCCATTATGAGAAACCCACAAGCAGCATTTAAGTACAACAGCAACTCCCCCCGCCACATGGTTTCCAGCAACTGGTATTCAAAAGCAACCACGGAGGCAATGCATAGCTGCCGTGGCCAGTAGCCATTGATACCCCTCTCCCCCATGAATTTGTCCAGTCCTCTTTTAAAGCTGTCCAAGATGGTGGCCATTACTGTCTCATGTGGAAAGGAGTTCCATAGTTTACAATGCAGGAAGAAGGAACTTTTTATCTTGTCTCAAATCATCCGATATTCAGCTTCATATGATGTCCACAAATTCTAGTCTTATAAGGGTGGGGCACTTTTCTCCATCTACTTTCTCCACGCTATGCATCATTTTATAACCTTTAGCCCTTGCTTTGCAGTAGGAAGGTTATATCCTAAGCAGTTCCTGCCCTCCGCTATCCCATCAGCCTTTTGCCATCTCTTTCTGGAGGACACAAAAGCCTTGGGACACGCAGGCCTCAGTTGGTTAGGCTCCAGCCCTGCCACAGCCTTGTTGCTGTGGGAACTGCAATGAGGTCGTTTAGCTGAATAATGCACACAGAACTTGTGATTATGGGTGGTGATGAGGTGACCGTAGCAGATCATAACGGCGAAAAAGAGAATGGAGTCTTCCTGGGTTGGTTGGTTTGCTTGTTTTTCTTAGGTAGGTTCATTGTTGTTTTTAAAAGGCAGAACTTGCAGCTAGACTTCTGGCAGAATTTTATAGCTGGAAGGCACCATGAGGAATCACAGCTAATCACTGTTGCTCAGCATTCGCCAAGGAAACCCAATGCCCTATGCAGGATTCTAGGGGCAAGTTCTCTGGTGCATTACAGGTCAAGGAGGGCACAGAAAAGTAGGGTTGCCAGATCAGGAATACCCCAAATTTCAGGGCCCAAACCAAAGACCCAGCGGAAGCCCCTAGTGAGATGGAGTGGAGTTTGTTTAGGATAGAGAAGGGAAGGCTGAGAGGTGATATGATAGCCACTTCTGTCTCACCCCCCCCTTTTATATGCTTTTTATTGATTTTCTTACAAGGTAATAATTATACATTACAAACAAGATACAGAAAAAACAAAAGATTACCCAATAAACAAATATATATAAATCGTCAAATTCCTAAAAAAGACTTATATTATTTAAATATTTTTCATAATTCACAATTACTTAATTTTTTCTTATGACTTCCAACTTCCTCATTGGGGGTTCATCCTCCCCCCCTCTTATTTACTGCTTCCATATTCCTTAACTCCATTTCTTTCTTTATTCTATCTCATGTATTCTTGATCTAACTTGCAAATTTCGGAGTTTAGTCCAGGTTTTCACTTGTGGACAATGTTTAATTAAATATTCTTTATAAATTCCTCATTCTTTTTTTATACTTTTGAGTTGGCTGTCTCCTAATTGTCTTTGTCAATTTTGCTAATTCAAGATATTCAAACAATTTCTCATGCCATTCCTCTTTTGATGGTATCATTTTACCTTTCCATTTTTTGGCGAACGGTATTCTCGCTGCTGTTGCAGCGTATAAGAATATTATTCTTTTTTCCTTAAGCAGGAAAAAATGGCAGAGAAGGAGATTTTAAGTAAACCCTAGGAAGAACTTTCTGATGGTAAGAGCTGTTCAGCAGCAGAATGAACAACCTCGGAAGGTTGGATGGCCACCTGCCAGGGATGCTTTAGCTGGGATTTCTGCATTGTAAGTGGTTGAGCTAGATGATCCTTGGGTTCCTTTCCAGCTCTACAGTTCTATGATTCTTTCTGGTTGGCCACAGTGATAACAGGGTGCTGGGCTAGATGAGCCCCCCTTTGGCCTGTTCTACCAGGCCTCTTCTTATATTCTTAAGTGATTGCATGTCTATACCGGTACGCTCACGACGAATTTACCTTTGAATTGGTGCTTGATCGATTCACTTTGGGAAGACAGCTGCCTCTTGCACAAAGGACATCCTGGATCCTTCTGCCTTCCATGTGTTTTGCTGGTCTTCCCTGGTTGAGCTGGCCACTGGCTCTCATTTTGCCTGATTTCCAAGCCATTCCCAGCTTCCTCAGCAGCAAACAGAGCTCCACTCCTGTCTTCCCACGGCACTACATCTGGAAGACGTTACCTCCCGGGGCAAAGATGGAGGGCATCTCTCCCTCTTGGCGCCACCTCCACCCCTGGGAGAGATTAGCATGGGAGCGAAAGGAGGACCTCTCCCACCCTTTCCCTATATGATTTTGTGTAAAAATGTGTGTTGAGTGGGTGGGGAGCATGGCAGCTCATAGCTCACCCATTAAACAGCTAGATTGATGGATTACATTACTTCCCTTGCCCTTCAGCCTCTCGGGACTTCTAGGGTGATTCAGAAATGCACATACACACCAGTATAAGAGATAGCAGAAGAGCGCTGGAATGTTCAGCTATGAACAAATCCCTTTGGTAATAGCCTTAAAAAATACTTTTGCCCCAGCCATCAGGCTACTGTAGTGGGTTTGTGTGTGCGAGAGAGAGTAAGAGAGAAAGGAAGTGTGTCATAGAATTGTAGAGTTGGAAGGGATACCAAGGGTCTTCTAGCTAAACCCCTTTTCAATGCAGAAGAAAGTGTGTGTGTGTGTGTGTGTGTGAGAGAGAGAGAGAGAGAGAGAGAGAGAGAGAGAGAGAGAGAGAGAGAGAGAGAAGAATGTGTGTGAGAGAGAAAAGTGAGAAAAACTAGCAATTCTGGCTAGTTGCTAAAGTGTCCAAGTGGAGGTCTGCGCCTCAGTGGCAGCGCATCTACTTTTTATGCAGAAGGTCCCAGGTTTAATCCCTGATTATATATCCAGGTAGGGCTGGGGATGTCCCCTTCTTGAAACCCTGGAAATCCACTGCTGCCAGTCAGTGTTGACAGCACTGAGCTTGATGGACCGACAGTCTGGCTCAGTATGAGGCAGTTTCCTATGTTACTATTAACTCCTGCCCTTCAATCAGAACTCTGAGGATGATTTACTCTGACTTTAATTTTAGGGGAAGGGTGTAAACATAAGACCATAGGAAGAGCCTGCTGGATCAGGCCAGTGGCTCATCTAGCCCAACATCCTGCTCTCACAGTTGCCACTCAGATGCCCATGATGGGAAGCCCACGAGCAGGACTTGAGCACAAGAGAACTCTCACCTCCTGCAGTTTCCAGCAACTAGGATTCAGAAGTGTGACTGCCTTTGGCTGTGGATTTTAATGGAACACCTTGCATTTTGTTGATTAAATCTACCATTGCCACCTGGAGGCTTCGGGATGAGACAGCGGCTCTGTGTTTAAGCAAATGGACCCAGGAGTTAAATTGTTTTCCTTGATGCGTGAGAGCAGCACACCCTGTCCTGCCAAGGGGAGCAGAGTCCAGCCGTTCTTGTGAGTTTGCTTCCTTCCCTTGATGATCCCAGGAAGTCCAAAGTTCACGCACACAGTGGACACCCTTGCAGGATTTCCAACAATCTGTCATTCCCTTCCTTGCCTGGAAGGTGAGGAGGGTGTTGCAATCTGTGTAGTAAAAAAGAAAAATGCCACTGATGCAAAGTTTTCGGGTGCTTCCTTCTGAATGTCCTGGGCAGGATGGGGGACTGCCTCTGCTCCAGATAAACAGGATCTTTCCTGTAAATGTTTGGCTTCTTTTTTCTCCCCCCCCCAAAGTGCAAATTCCTATTCCTTGTGAAGGAAAATCAAGAATCTTCTCAAGTCACTGAGCACCAAACATTAAAAGTACACGTTTCTCTCCAAAGAATCATGGGCACTGTAGTCTAAGAATGCTGGGAACTGTAGCTATGTGAGGGCTGAACTATAATTCTCAGGATTCTTTAAGGGAAGCCATGTGCTTTCAAGGTACAGCCGATGTTCTTTGGAGCTGCTCATAGCCGATCTGTGATATGTTAACTCTTCTCAAGAAGAGGTTGGCTTACAGTCATTTTGGTGCACGATGGAGAAAAACCCACATTGCACCTCCTACATGGAAACATTGCTTTCAATCAGAGTTGCTCCCACATAAGTGTCATTGGTAGGGATGGGGAATGTGTTTCTGGCTCGAGGGCCACATTCTCTTTGTGGAAACTTTCTGTGGGCCAAACTGCGGAACTCGCTCCCCAAGGAGGCAGTGATGGCCACCAACTTTAAAAGAGGATTGAACAAATTGATGGAGGAGGAGGCTAACAATAAGTACTAGGTCAGAGTCAGTAATGCTTCTGAATGCCAGTTGCTGGAAACCACAAGAGGGGAGATGGCCTTGTGCTTGTGGGCTTCCCATGTGGTTGGCCACTGAGAACAGGATGCTGGACTAGATGGGGCCACTTTGTCCTAGTCATCCAGGGCTCGTCCTTTGTTCTCATGTACAACACTTGCAGTATTGAGGCCTATGTGCCCTTCCCGGACCAGCAACTTGGTGCTGTGTTGCCCAAAGGTGGAAGTTACAAGAAGTACCTACAATTGCGGAGTGGCAGACAAAGATTGTGGACTTTGCAGAAATGGCCAAACTGACTTGCAGGATTCGAAAACAGGACGAACAGAAGTTCTAAAGAGACTGGAGTAAATTTATTGACTATTTGAAGAATAATTGCAAAAATTTAAAGACACTAGCAGGACTGAAATAAATCCTACAATATGGACCACAGATTAAAGACTTAATAGTATGCGATTGGATTTGAACATGAGTACCTGTTAAAGAAGGGACCCAGGTGGTGCTGTGGGTTAAACCATAGAGCCTAGGGCTTGCTGATCACAAGGTCGGCGGTTCGAATCCCTGCGACGGGGTGAGCTCCCGTTGCTCAGTCCCAGCTCCTGCCCACCTAGCAGTTCGAAAGCACATCAAAGTGCAAGTAGATAAATAGGAACCGCTCTGGCGGGAAGGTAAATGGCGTTTCCGTGCGCTGCTCTGGTTCGCCAGAAGCGGCTTAGTTATGCTGGCCACATGACCCTGAAGCTGTACACCGGCTCTTGGCCAATAAAGCGAGATGAGCGCAGCAACCCCAGAGTCGGACACGACTGGACCTAATGGTCAGGGGTCCCTTTACCTTTACCTTTTACCTGTTAAAGGGAAGGAGGGAAGTCACAGAAAGTTTTATTTGGTATTGTAATGTTGAAAATGTTGTTTAAGGAAGAAAATAATAAAAATTTATTAAAAAAACAAAAAACAAAACTTGGTGTTGTGCTGCTTGGCTCTTGGGATGCCATGAATAAAATCAGGCTATGCATGTGTGTGTGTGTGTGTGTGTGTGTGTGTGTGTGAGAGAGAGAGAGAGAGAGAGAGAGAGAGAGAGAGAAGGAAGAGGAGGAGGAGGGAGGGCACGTTTGATGTGAACCTGATACCAAGGGTTGATGCAGGAGGAAGCGATCATGGTATCGGGGAAATAAAACCCATCGAGGGATAATAGGATCCAGCTGGGGAAGTAGTGTCTTTTACCAGTTGTGACAGGTGATGTATTTTACCTGACTGGATGTTTGGTTTCATGTGGCTCAACTGAAGACTCCATTGCTAGTTGGTGGAGGTCCACCATGGTGCTCTGTGGTCTGTTTCCACAGCTGATGACATTGCCTCTGGGATGTCTTTCGAAGCCATTTTAAGTGGAAGAAGAAAAGTCCAATTTTAATAGCTATGTAGGGATCTTGACTGGTAAAGCTGCTGGGAATTAAGGAGGGGAAAGAGGTTAGCACCCCCCTATCCACCAGAGAGATCTCCTAGGGCAGAAGTTCCCCAAAACTTGTTACAGGTCTTTGTATGCCAAGATTCCAGGTAACCACTGAAGAAATCAGATGTGTGGTCCTGGGTGTGGACGTCATCTTCCTAATAATTTTGCTTCCAGAATTCCTTTTACTGAGAATCCTCCTTCCAGAATTCCCCTAGAACCTGACTTTTTGTACACATTTATTGGCTTCAGAACTGCATCCTAAAACTCAGAAAGGTGTGAATTTCTCTCCCCGCCCCCCCCACCTTATCTTTGCCCAGGTAGATTCACAGGAGAATGAAGGAGTGTATTAGGATGAATAAATTTGCAGACAGGTGTGCATAACTTACTACACTGTTAAATACTTCTGAAACCTGCAGGCATATGTACTATTTGTGGTTCAGAGTTCAGCTGTGGAGAAGAGGGTGTTTTTGTTGGAAAAAAACAGGAAAAAATTGCTGCACTCTGGAAACATGTGATTGAGGTTTGGCATCAGATGCTGGATTTGGATTAAGTGCTTGCCATTGACAATGACGGCTGAGGGACTGATGAGTCCAATGTTGTAGTGCATTGTTAAACTTCGGAACTCACTCCCACAGGAGGCAGTGGTAGCCACCAAACAAAACAACTTTAAAAGAGGATAAGAAAGTGAGGGAGGTGGCGGCAGCGGCTATTGATGATACTAGATGATCTGACTCAATATAACACAGCTTCTGATTTAAATAAGAATATGTTCCTATTTCATAGAATCATAGAATTGTCGAGTTGGAGGGGACCCTGAGGATCATCTAGTCCAACCCACTGCAATGCAGAAATATAGGGATCGAACCTGCCACCTTAGCATTATCAGCACTACACTAACCAACTGAGCTGTCCATGTTCTCCCTTTATTCAGAACCACAAGGACTAGAATCTTGCCCTATGCTTAGGTGAAGCTTCACAGCTCAATGGTAGAGCACCTGCTTTGCATGCAGAAGGTCCTGGGTTCAATCCCCAGCATTTGCAGGTAGGGCTGGGAATGCCCCCTGCTTGAAAACCCAGAGAGCTTCTGCCAGTCAGTGTTGGCAGTACTGAGGTAGATGGATCTGATTCAGCAGAAGGGCAGCTTCCTGCAAGCCTATTCAATTTGTCATATTCTTCAGAACCACGAGGACTAGAATCTTTATGCTTAGGGGAAGGGTTGTAACTTATGTCTCTCCCATGCTTGCTGCCCGCCCAGGGATCGCTGTGGCTTAATATCCAAAGTGTCCATTTGCTCAGAGGGTAGGAAAAGAAAGTTATTGAGACAGAGGAGAAAATAAAATAAAATTACAGTCTAATCCTGTAGATAACTCAAGGGTTTTTTGTTTTCTTTTTTAATGTGGATGACTCAGTGTCTCCTCAGCTAAAAGAGCTTGGTGTACTATGAAAAATAGACATTCTCTTTGTTTTTCTTTCTCATTAGCTGCACATATCTCTGTATACAAGGGAGCAAGTTGCAAACAATGGATGTTCTTTTAGCCATCTTGTCACTGTTGCTTGTACAGAACCACTGAAGTACTTACTCTTCTTCTTCTTCTTCTTCTTCTTCTTCTTCTTCTTCTTCTTCGATCACTCGTAGCCGAGTAAGATTGTCTTCCATAAACACGGTTTTAACAATGAGTCCGTAAGTGACTGGAGGCCAATTCTGGATCCACACGTCTTTCCACAGTGGGGACATTGGTTTCCGGACGGGAGTTGATCACGATGTGGATTTGCCAAGTGTGCCTTCCTCTTAGCACGTTTCTCCCTTGCGTCCTGAGTTCGGGTGTCTTCAAAGCCCATGACACCTTTGGTAAAGGCTGCTCTCCTATTGGAGCTCCCCCAGGCAAGTATTTCCCAATTGTTGGTGTTTATACTACATTTTTTAAAATTTGCCTTGAGAGAGTTTTTAAACCTCTTTTGTTGACCACATCACATTTGATGATGGTGATGTCAGCTTTCATGGACTCTGACCCTCTGGAAAGGAATTTTTCCTTCCAGGTCTCCTTCAGAAGTCCTTAACAAGAGAACTTTATTGTTTCATCTGTTAAAAACCTTTTATAAAATTGATTAAAACAAACAAACAAACAAACCACACACACATAAGATGAGTTTGCTGGGTCAGACCAGCAGCCCATCTAGTGTAGCAACATCCTCTCACAGTGGAGAACCAGATGCCTCAGAGGGAAACCACAAGCAGGATTTGAACACAAGAGCCGTGCTCGCCCCCCTCCGTGGTTTCCAGCAACTAATATTCAGAAGCATTTCTACCTCAAACTGGGAAGGCAGAGTGTTGCCATTGGGGCTAGTAGTCACCTTATCTCTCTCCTCCATGAATTTGTCCAATCCTTTCTCAAAGCCATCCAAGTTGATAGCCATCATTGCCTCTTGAGTGAGGGAGTTCCATAGTTTAGCTCTGTGTTGCAGAGCAGGGGGCTTTTTACCATGCTCTTACTGGGAATGAATTGTGCCCCATCCCTTGAAACACAGGCATGTGGGGTCGGAAAGGGGGATACTGACATTTAAACCTGCACAATCAAGACCCACCCACCCCTGCCACTTTATGCAGCGCTGCAGCTCTGACCCAAATTGGGCTTTTGGTGATAGAATGCCCATTGTCTATTTGGTCCATTAGCGACTGTTGGAGGGGGGAGGAACACAGGAGGACAAAGGACTTCTGTGTTTTTTCCTGCACACCAAGATCCTCCACTGAGGAGACACTGAGTCATTGGCATTAAAAGCCAGACTTCATATGTACGCTGTTGGGGTCTGAACTGGCAGTGGCTGAACAGGGATAAATGGATGGAGATGTCGACCTGGTGTGTGGCAAGAGAGAACATTTATGTCCTAGGGATTGTTAGGAAAGGAATTGAAAATGAAACTCCTGGAATCCTTATGCCATTATACACATCTACGGTGTGACCACAGTTAGATTACTGTGCACATTTACGGCTTGCCTCAAAAAGGATATTGTAGAGTTGGAACAGCTTCAGAAAAGGGCCACCCATACACACCAATATGGGTGTGTATTTTATGGTTCGTGTAAACTGATTAGCAGGTATATTGCTTTTAAGCCTACATAGAAGTAAAACACATAAAACAGATACGCTCCTTGGAATACTGTGTCCAATTCTGAGCACCACAATTTAAGAAGGATATTGACAAGCTGGAACTTGTGCAGAGGAGGGTGACCAAGATGATCAGGGGCCTGGAAAACAAGCCTTCTGAGGAATGGATCCAGGAGCTGAGTATGCTTAGCCTGGAAAAGAAGAGACTGAGATGAAATATGATAGCCATCTTCAAATATCTAAAGGGCTGTTGCATGGAAGATGGAGCAATATTGTTTTCCCCTGCTCTGGAGAGTAGGACTCAAATTAATGGTTATAAGAAAGGAGATTCCAACTAAACATCAGGAAGATGTTATTGTCTTTCTGACAGTAAGAGCTGTTTGACAGTGGAACGGACTCCCTTGGGAGGTTGGGGGCTTTCCTTCATTGGACGTTTTTAAGCAGAGGTTGGATGGCCATCAGTCGGGGATGTTTTAGTTGAGATTCCTGCACTGCAGGGGGTTTGACTGGATGACCCTTGGGCCCCTTCCAGCTGTACGAATCTATGACTCTATGATTGTTTATGTAGCAAATAACATTAACTGCCGAGCCAACTGATTTTAAAACTATTCAAAATAAAAAACTCATTAAAATTAGAACAAACTGTGGAGCACAAGGAAGAACAGCCTTGTTACCATCTTCACCCCGGGAATTGCATGTGGGGAGAGCTGCGGTTGCCCTCAGGTCCTGCTTCTGGGCTTTCCATTGAAGCATCTGGTTGGCCACTGTGAAAACTGGATGCTGGACTAGGTGATCCAGCAACCAGGCTTTTCTCAATGTTCTTGGAAGTACAAGGTGGCTGGAGATTTTGGGTCCCTCGCTTCCTTTCACCTCTTATTGAACCTGGCAATTCACCAGCCATCGCTGCTCAGCTGGATTTGGCACAGTGGGTCACAAGTGGTGCCAGCCCGTCCCCCCTCCCTCATGGAATAAGAACAGAAGAACATAATAAGAGCCAAATAGATTAGGCTAATGGCACACCTAGTGCAGCATCCTAGTCCCACAGTGGCCAACCAGGTACTTGTGGGAAACCAGCAAGCAGGACCTGAGCACAACAGCAACTGTACCCTCTAAGTTTGCTAGCACAAGTGAGAAAAGTGGGGAGGGGGAGGAGTACTGGAGGGGACAGGTGAGGGAGAAAAGGTGGCGCCCATTGCATTAATAATGGAATCCCTGACATCCAGATTAGATTAGTAAAAGCTAGAGAGCATGGACTATTCTCATCTTTTACCCAGCATGCAACTTTAATGGCAAGATAATGAGGCAGAGTATTTATTTGTAAAAGATCTGGAGATATCGCAGCTCAGTGGAGTCACTGAAGAGTGATAAAGTTGCAAGGCACTCGCCTGCCACCATGACACCAGTCAGCTGAAACCTAAGATCTCCCTTTCAGTGTTTCTGGGTGGCTTTCTTTGCTCCCCCAAAATGTGTAGCCAGAGTTTCACCGCAGCAAACTTTTTGTTCAGCCAAAGACATTCCACGTGAATGACGGCCTCTTTCACTCTGCATTCTTTCAATGCCAGCGCAGCAAAAACTTGATTCGAGTAGAACGTGAATGGAATACAACACACTCATCACAAATAGTGGTAAATAAATGGAGAGTGTTAGCTTTCTAGATTTTTTTTTTTGGGGGGGGGGTACTTAAAAAAGAAATAAAAAGCCACAATGCACAAGAGAACTACAAATTGATTTAGCACTGCCTCTTATGAAAGTTCTCCTGCATTATAGGGGTTTTTACTAGATGACCCTTAGGGTCCCTTGCAGCTTTACAATTCTATTATTATGATTATTTTGGAAGGTGATGGCCTTTCATTGGAAATTTTTAAAAGAGAGGCTGGATGACCATCTGTCAGGGATTCTTTTTCTGTGCTTCTTGCATTGCAAGGGGTTGGACTAGGTTACCCTTGGGATCCCAACCCTACAATTCTGTGATTCTAGCGCCCATTGAATTCCGGTTGAACAGATAAGGGTTAGCAAATGCTTTGCCCCTTCAGCTGCCAAAAAGATCCTTACCTGCCGGACGCTGCCATTAATACCCCTCCCCACCCCCCGTTATTAATTGTAAGCTCTTTCTTTGGAGTGTTGTAGTGTTTTATCCCAGCAGTAAGGCTGTCCCAAGCAAGTGTCCTCCTCACGTGACATGATTCAGCTGGCCTTACGATCTTGCTGGCAGATAAATCTCTATCGGGCGATATTTTTTCTCTCCAAGCTGGTGATGACGGTGTGATGACCTTGATGAGATAATGCGTTGTTATTTTTGAACCATCAAAAGATTAGCGCTATTGGGCTCTAGCAAGCAGGCTTATCGGGTAGGATTTATCCTAGCTCAGAGCCTTGGCTCAAAAGGTGTGTTTACGCTCTGGGCACAGGACATTCTAGGAAAATAACGCGAAGGATGAGGTTGTGCCTGATATGTTTTGAGGCAAATGTGATTAGACAGCAGATAAGATGAGCCACTCCAGAGATGGGCCCTTGCCATAGTCTTATCCTTGTCTTTGGCACAGTGGCATTGATGAGGGCTTCCTCAGCACAAAGGCACTCTCCTGGTTCCCAGCAGCTGGTTAACAGAAGCATTACTACCTCCAACCACGGAGGCAGAGCATAGCCATTAGGGCTAAAGGTAAAGGACCCCTGACAGTTAAGTCCAGTTGTGAACAACTCTGGGGTTGCGGTGCTCATCTCACTTTACTGGCTGAGGGAGCCGACGTTTGTCCGCAGACAGTTTTTCCGGGTCATGTGGCCAGCATGACTAATCCGCTTCTGGCGAACCAGAGCAGGGCACGGAAACCGCGTTTACCTTCCCGCCGGAGCAGTACCTATTTATCTACTTGCACTTTGACATGCTCTCAAACTGCTAGGCTGGCAGGGCTAATATTATCAGGGCTAATAGCCTTTAATTAGTTCCATCTTTTTAATGCCATTCAGGTTGGTGACCATCAGTGCCTCTTGTGGGAGTGAGTTCCATGGTTAACTTTGGGACTTTCTTTCATCCTTCCTGAATCTTCCAACATTCAGCTGCATCCTCTTTTGAAGCTACCCAAGTTAGTGGTCAAATTCCGTTCAAGGAACAGAACTTCCCTGCCCCCTCCCTTCTTCACGCCCCCAAAAAATCTTCTCTGGGAGTTTGGAGGAACCCACGTGTCTGGTTGGCCTTGGTGAGAAGAGGATGCTGGAGCAGACAGGCCATTGGCCTGATCCAGCAGGGCTCCTCTTATGTTCCTTGGGGTGCAACGAATGCATGGGACGATTGTCTTAGGTCCAATCAACCTTTTCTCGTGGAGACCTCCAATTCCCTTGGATGTGAGTAGTTAGCGATGGAAAAGACAAGAGGGGAGGGAGTGTGCTTTGCCCATATTGGCCTCCCATTTCCCCTTTTCATGCCCTGTCATCTTCTCCCGCCTGGCTGGCAGCTGTTGTCTGGGAACGGTGGCTGGCATCTGACCCAGGAAATGCAGCCTTGGACAGCAGCCAAGTCGTCCACTTGATTCAAATACAGCTGGAACTGATCTGATTGAGAGAACAAGTTGAGGCGGAGAGCGCCTGCTATCTAAGGCAGGGTGGGGGGTTCCTCTGCCTACTCCCTTCCTCCACTAGGCTTGTAGCCACTCTCCGAACTTCATTTATTTTGATTTATTAGGGAAGCCTCTTCCCTGGGGGCTGTTAATTACAGTCTGCTGCATATGGGGTCTGGAGTGTGCAAGATGGAACGATAGTTCTGCTCCACCATTGGCTGCCAGGGTCCATGCCCAGGGTGCCAAAGGCTAGACCAGGGTGCCCAGCTCTGATTATCAACATACAGTAAGTGTGCTAACCCTAACAGCTTGCTGGATACCTGAATACAAAAGGCACTGAGACATGTTCCTATGTCTTAAAAGAAGAGCTGTAGTTCAGCGGTTTGAGCATTTGGTTTGTAAGCAGAAGGTCCCAGCTTCAGTCTCTATTTGTAGGGCTGGGGAACGACCTGTACTGGAATCTCTGGGCAAATCATTCCTTTGTTAAGAATCATGAGGTCTGGAATCTTACTTGATATTTTAGGGGAAGGACTGCAACTCAGTGGTGGAACCAGGCTGCTCACCGGGGCAAGATATTTTGAGCATATTACATTGATCCTGGCTGCCATTTAGTTTCCGGGCCCAACCAGCCCCAAATGCTGGTTTTGACCTGCAAATCCTTAAATGGTTCAGGACCGCAATCCCTCAAGGACTGCCTCTCTCCATCTGAACCAACCCAGACCTTGCAACCATCTTCTGAGGCCCTTCTTCATGTGCCTCCGAGAGATCCGGAGGGTGGCAACACGAGAACGGGCCTTTTCTGCAGTGACTCCCTGTTCATAGAATGCACTCTCCAGGGAGGCTCACCGGGCCTCTTTGCTACATATCTTTAGGTGCCAGGCAAAAAGGTTCCTCTTCAATAGGCTGATTAACATCCTATATGCTTTTAAATGTGCGTACGGGGGGAGGATTATTGTTTTATTTTGTTTTTTTCTTGTTTTTTTAATCTTGTATGTTGTGAATGGCCCTGGGATCATCAGACAAAGGGCAGTATACAAATTTAATTTAAAAAAATATAGTTATAACACCTGCCTTGCATGTAGAAGATCCCAGGTTTGGTTCCCAGTGGCATATCCAGGTAGGAGAAAGCTCTGCCTGAAACATTTGAGAGCTGCTGCCTGTCAGTGTAGACAATGCTGAGCTATATGGACCCCATTGTCTGACCCTGTATAATGCTGCTTCCTATGTAAGCATTAGGTGTCAAGCTGTAACTCAGTGGTGAAGCTTCAGCCCATTCTTCAGAATGATGAGGATTAGAAACGTACTCTTATGTTAAGGGATATTGCTCAACAGTAGAGCACATGCTTTGCATTCAGAGGATCAGACAGAAGTACTGTTTTTGGGGGACAGGGTGCGAGCGGGCGTGGGGGACTCCCTGGTCCTGAAGGGGGTAACTGTGCCCCTGAAGGACCAGGTGCGCAGCCTGGGAGTCATTTTGGACTCCCAGCTGTCCATAGAGGCGCAGGTTAACTCTGTGTCCAGGGCGGCTGTCTACCAGCTCCATCTGGTACGCAGGCTGAGACCCTACCTGCCCGCAGACTGTCTCGCCAGAGTGGTGCATGCTCTAGTTATCTCCTGCTTGGACTATTGCGTACTGCAATGCACTCTACGTGGGGCTACCTTTGAAAGTGACCCGGAAACTGCAATTAATCCAGAATGCGGCGGCTAGACTGGTGACTGGGAGTGGCCGCTGGGACCACATAACACCGGTCCTGAGAGAACTACATTGGCTCCAAGTACGTTTCCGAGCACAATTCAAAGTGTTGGTGCTGACCTTTAAAGCCCTAAACGGCCTCGGTCCTGTATACCTGAAGGAGTGTCTCCACCCCCATCGTTCAGCCCGGACACTGAGATCCAGTGCCGAGGGCCTTCTGGCGGTTCCCTCACTGCGAGAAGCAAAGCTACAGGGAACCAGGCAGAGGGCCTTCTCGGTAGGAACGCCCTCCCAGCAGAGGTCAAAGAGATAAACAACTATCTGACATTCAGAAAATACCTCAAGGCAGCCCTATTTAGGGAAGGTTTTAACTTGTGATATTTTAATGTATTTTAATGTCTGTTGGAGGCCGCCCAGAGTGGCTGGGGAGACCCGGCCAGATGGGCGGGGTACAAATAAAAAAATTATTATTATTATTATTATTATTATTATTAATAATAATAATAATAATATCTAGGGAGGAAGCCTTATGAGGAACAATTAAGAGTTGAGGATGTTTAGCCTGGAGCAGAGGAGACTGAAAGGGGATATAATAGCCATATTCAATTATCTGAAGGGCTGTCATGTAGAAGATGGAACCAGGTTGTTTTCTGCTGCTCCAGAAGAGAGGACCCAAACCAAAGGATTCAAATTCCAAGAAAGGAGATTCCAACTACGGTAACATCAGGAAGAACTTTCTGTTCAACAGTGGAGCAGACTTTTTGGAAGGTGGTGGACTCTCTTTCATAGGAGTTTTTTAAACAGACGTTAGGTGGCCATCTGTCAGGGACGCTTTGTTATGTTGGCAGCTCTTATCTTCATGCACTTCCTTCTTATCGTAATATTGAGTGCCTTTTCCTCCCCTGCTTTGCCTGTGCCAAAAAAAAACCAAACTCTGTCACATGCACACACAAAAGAGGCATGTTTTATTATATAGACATCAGCTGCCAAATCCGTTTCCCCTTTTCCATCACTCAGATGACAGCTTGCTTCTCACTGTCTCAGCTTCAAACTCCCCACCGCTTTTCAGGTCCTGTGTTGCTTTGGTCATTCACTGTTTTGTGCAAGCCACTGTTTACTGTGAAAACCAACCCAGCGAACTGTGGCTTGCGCTTGGCCTCCAAGCCAGAATTTGAAACTGTGGTTTGACCCAACCAAATCTGATTTGACTCTTTGCATCAGCACAAAATTCCTCCTTCTGTAGGGCTGATTCTGTGTCCACCTATTTTAGGCAAGCCTCTGGGGCCATGACCAGAGTGAGTTGGGCCACCTCATACTCACACAGGTGCACACAGGTACAGGGGCAGGGCAGAGAGGGTCAACAGAACCCACGACACCAGGCCAGTCCTCATGGCCGGCGCTGCTGGGCACACGTGCATGGGGCGTGGCAGGTTCACAGAGCCTGCATGCCAGGTACAGGCCTGGCCACTGGAGCCAAGTGGGGCTGCATTGTGCCCCTGGCTGCCTGTACAGGGAGGAGCCCAGCCAGCTGATGCAGACTTTGGTGGGCAAATCTCTCTCCCCACCCCTGACACTAGCTCCAATCAGCTAGGGTCCAGTGATGTGGCGGTGAGCCCAGGCCGGACTCCGGAGCCCAGAGACCCCCAGTGGCAGGCAGGGCGGGACAAGGATCCCTGTGGGGGGGGCACCTAACTTGAGACCCTTAAAATTGTGCACCTGGTGCGCTGGCCTCCTCATGCTACTTCCCTGCACAGGTATGCAGTTTATCTACACCGGCTCTGACCAAGGCAGAATAGAGTGGTACTATTACTTCTCTTGATCAGGACATGATAGTTTTGTAGATTTAGCTTAGAATAGTACTAGGGTTTTGTTTTTGTGTTTTTTGTTTGCTGCTGCTGCATCACCATGTTGACTTGTGGTCTACTAAGACCCCAAGATCCTTTTCAGATGTGCTATTGGCAAATCAGGGGTCCCCCTGTATTACAAACACATTACATCTGTTCAGCTCATACTTCCTGCCTAGCATTCCTTGCATTTGTTCCTATGCAATTTCATTTTGTTAGTTTGGGCCCAGTTTTCCAGTCTGTTAAAGTCATATTGAATCCCAATTAATTTAAAGTAGCTAGGTGTCTCCTTGCCTCCTCTTGGCCTGCAGCTCCCTCCTGGCATGGTTTATTCTGTTATCACCAGGTTGGGCACTGCTTTCCTTTTGGGTGAAGACAGAGACAAAGTAGGTGTTGAGTAGTTCCGTCTTCTCTCTGTCACCCAAGAGCATTTCTCTGTCTTCTCCATGCAGAGGACCTACCACTTGCTTGTTCTTCCTCCTGCTTCAAACATAGCCAAAGAGACCTTTTTTAAAAATTCTTTTTAACCTCTCTTTCAAGTCTGAGTTCATCCTGAGCTTTGGCCCTCCTGACCTTCTCCCTGCCACTACTGTTGGCTACTTGTGTATACTCTTCCTTATTTATTGCATTCACACCCCACTCCCCCCCCCTACAAAGTTGCTGAAAGTGGCGTACATGGTTTTAACCCCCCCCCATTCAATCTCTGCAACAACCCTGTGAGGTAGATCAAGCTAAGAGGCAATGACTGCCCTCAAAGTCACCCAGTCATTGCTGAGTGGGAATTTCATCCCTGGCCCCCCAGGTCCTAGTCTGACCACTTACACCACACTGGCTCTCTATAAAACTTAAAATAAAATATTACTTATTTCTCCTTGCAGAAAATAGTGCGGCTTACAACATATAAACAGGACATAATTTACACACACAAACACACACACACACACACACACACACACTGCATCAATCGATAAAAAAATGGCTTCAAGCTGCATATTTCCTGGGGCTGCAACAAAAATGTTGGGCAATTCTAACACCTAGTAGGTAGAGAAGGGTTTGCAATGAAAGGGAGGGGGGTTTCTCAGAGCAACCCCTGCATTTATTACCTGACTTGCGATGGGAGAGATGGTGGCATAAAAGGCTTGTACTTCTGACTGTTGGACAACTAGTGTAGCTGTTGAGACTTGCCCTCCCAACTGGGATGGAGCTGTGTGTGAGAGAATCGAGACACTTGGAGAAACAGGTTCAGCAACACTCAGATCTTAGGGCTAGAATGAATTTCGCAGTGTGTGTGTGTATGTGGATGGGAAGCCTGGCCAGACCTGAAGAGAAGTGACGCAACCCCCTCGAGGCCCCGGATTCCTCCAGCTGGTGCCAAGACCTGAGATTCCGGTTCCAGGGCCTTGCTGCACTGCTCTTCCTGGGGGAGAGGGGGTGGGTAGAGAAGAGTTATTCTCCATCATGACACTAGAAGTAGGGGCCCTACCATGAAGCTGAATGTTGGAAGATTCGGGACAGCTAAAAGGAAGGGCTTCTTCACGCAGTTCGTAGAAACTATGTAACTCCCCTTCTGCAGGAGGTGGCAATGGTCACCATTCTAGATGGCTTTAAACGAATTTTTCAAGGAGGAGAGGGCTGTTGGTGGCTGCTAGCCATGATGGCTATGCTCTGCCTAAACAGTGGGAGGCAGCAATGCTTCTGCATAATACCTGCTGCTGGAAGCCATGGAAGGAGACAGTGTCCTTGTGCTCTGCTTCTGCTTGCAGGATTCCCACAGGCAATCTGGTTATGAGAACAGCATGCTGTTCTACATGTCCCCCTTTGGCCTGATCCTGCAGGCTCTTACGTTTTTTACGACCAGCCAGTAGAACCACCCATCTTATTATTTTGGGGTGCAAGCATAGCAAAGTGCATGCTTTAGCCTGGTTGGCATGGAAGGAAGGAAGAGAGGCAGTGATGCGCAGTGGTTAGAGAGCCACGGAGTTTGTGTGGTTTTGCTGCTCTCTAAACCCTTTTGCGCCCACAGGGTGTCCCAGGCTTCCACTTCCCTTTGTCCGCTATCCTGCTTAGGCGGAAATATTTCAGCTATGTCTGTGGCATGCCAGGAATGGCTTAGAATCACAATGGGGCTGAGTCTCTCCATGTGGTCTGTTTGGGGATCTGGCATTCTTTGGGTAATTCGAAGCAGATTCAGTGGCATGAAAAGAGAGAGAGAGGTGCAGGATCCTTTTCATAGCCCTAGTCAGACATTTCTCTTCATGCAATTGAGAACATAGGAAGGGCTTGCCAGATCAGGCCAATGGCTCATCCGCCCCATCATCCTGTTCTCTCAGTGCCCAACCAGATGCCCTAATGGGAAAACCCACTGATCTAATAACATAAAAAGAGCACTGCTGAACCAGGTCAATTGCCCATGAAGCCCAGCCAGATGCACTGAGATTCCTAGGCCTCATACTTATTTTGTCACTTTGTTCAGAACCATGAGGCCTAGACCCTTACTTGACTTTTAAGGACTATTGTTTAGCTTTCTTCAGCCCAGGGGCAATTCTCCCTGCCTGAAACCCTCAAAGCGCCTCTGTCAGTCAGTGTAGACCAGTGATGGCCAAACTTGGCCCTCCAGCTGTTTTGAGACTACAATTCCCATCATCCCTGACCACTGGTCCTGTTAGCTAGGGATAATGGGAGTTGTAGTCCCAAAACAGCTGGAGGGCCAAGTTTGCCCATCGCTAGTGTAGACAATACACTTGGTATAAGACTGCTTCCTACACTCCTATGTGCATATTAGAAATTCAAAGAGTCCCATAACATTTAAGCTCTTACCTACTCGTCTCAGCTACATTTATAGACGATGAGTTGCATTATGCCTGCATTGCAAGAGGTTGGACTAGATGACCCTTCGGAACCCTTCCAACTCTACAAATATATAATTCTATTGCTGATTTTACATTTTTACCAGTGGTTATCTGATTGTGGGATTCTCTTAGTGCTTTGTGAGCATTCTATATAACTGTTAGAAACATGATAATGAATGTTAGAGGTGGCTCCCACCTCTGTTGTTTGGCCCCCCCGGACCTGGGACCTGGTTTTCGGAACGTCCTTCCAATTAGCACATGAACCAGCCCTCTTTCAGCCTCAATGTGTTGTTCCAGGACAGCTTTGAAATGGTAAAAGTCACCCTTCACTGGCAAACACCATGAAAGGGCACCTCTGTTATGGCTTTATTAAGAACAGCTTTTCTGAGTTAAGCAAGAGACCTTGAGTCTGCGCCTTTTTAATGCTTGAAAGGAAGAAGACAATGCAGAAGCTTTGGTTGGGCTTCTCCCAAAGCTGTGGCTGTTTACGGGCTTTGGTGGAAGCCAGTTGCCAAGAGGGAAATGATTTGGGCAGCTCTACAAGGAGAAGAGAGACAGTGGATTGCTTCTGAGGAAGTGTCTTTGCAAAGTTCTAATCAGGGGGCTCGGCTCTTTCCAGAGCACTGAAGATTTGCTTATTGTTGTTATACTTTGTGCACATTTCTTTCTAGGCTTGCGAAGGGCTGCAGCCCAGCAGTAAAGCATCTCCTTTGCATGCAGAAGACCCCCAGGTTCCTATTTATTCAGAACCATGAGGTCTAGGATCTTGTTTCATTTTCAGTGGAAGAGCCATAGCTCTGTGGTTAAGAGCATCTGCTCAGCGTGCAGAAGCTCCCAGGAGCATCCTGTGCTCCTGTTTAATTCAGTCTGTTCCTCAGAATGATGAGGACTAGAATATTGCATTATGTTTAGGGGAAGGGATGTCGTTCAGTAGGAGAGCACATTTTGCATTCAGGAGGTCCCAGGTTCAATTGTTGGCAGCATCTCCAGTAAGCCCCTCTCACATGTGGACCAATGGCCTGAATAGGTGTGATGCAATTAGATGATTGCATCCCTTTATCAAAGGTTCTGGCATCTTGGATCAGGGATTCCAGTAAGTAGTTTTTTTCATTTTTGTTTTTGCAGACATGTGTGTGCGTGCGTGTGTATCCAATGGCAGCTTTGGCGTTTTTGGTGAGTGAAATAAATCATGTGCATGATGTATAAACAACGCCTTTGCTCACTTTCCAAGGTGGTTCTACTCTGGGAAAGAGAAAAGGGCTCAGGGAATGAAGGGAAGCAAGTCAGCAAAGGAGTTTCCTGCACATAAGAACCCTATAAATCACCCACCAGTCCTGCGAGAGCAGCAGCTGTGGATCACATAGCGCCCCCAGCAAATTAATATTCTCCCGGTCATTTCCTTCCCCACCCCAGTCTCTGCCACCATGTCTTTTAAAAGCACAGGCATCTCTTGTAAGTGTGAAGATGAGCTTGACTCTGGTACAAGAAACAAGCTTCTAGTGTCACCATCAATTTGCCGTAGTGCTGCTATATTGATACTTTAGGGCAGATATCCAGGGGCCCCTTGGCAGAAGGAGCAGCAGGGCTGATTTCTACTGCCTTTTGGAGCAAGTGTAACAATATATCTTACCATTTGAAGAAAGGGACATAGGGAAGATGTAAGACTACAGTTGTAAGATGAGAGTTGGGGAAGGTTCAGAGAAGGGCAACCAAAATGCTAAAGTGGGATGGGGTGACTCTTCTTTGAGGAAAGTGTGCAGCATTCGAGGCTTTCTAGTTTAGAGAAAAGGCAAGTAGGAGGGGATATAGACGCTTATAAAGTTATGCATGGCATGGTGAAAGAGGAGAAAGAAAAGTTGTCCCCCCCCTCTCATAACACTAGAACTCGTGGGCATTCCATGAAGTTGAGCGTTCGAAGATTCAGGGCAGAGAATAAGAAGGACTTCTGCACACAGCACATAGTTAAACCATGGAATTCTCTCCCACTGGAGGCAGTGATGGCCACCAACATGGATTGGTTGTGCTCTGCCTCTACAGCCAGATACAGGTAGATAGCTGTGTTGGTCTGTCATAGTCAAAACAAAATAAAAAAATTCCTTCCAGTAGCACCTTAGAGACCAACTAAGTTTGTTCTTGGTATGAGCTTTCGTGTGCATGCACACTTCTTCAGATACCACTTCTGAAGTGGTATACACTTCTTGGTATCTGAAGAAGTGTGCATGCACACGAAAGCTCATACCAAGAACAAACTTAGTTGGTCTCTAAGGTGCTGGTATCTGAAGAAGTGTGCATGCACACGAAAGCTCATACCAAGAAAAACTTTGTTGGTCTCTAAGGTGCTACTGGAAGGAATTTCTTTATTTTGTTTTGTCTACAGCCAGAGGCATTGATGCTTCTGAATACCAGTTGCTGGAAACTGCAGAAGGGGAGATGGTCCAGTTTCTCAAAATCCCAAGTGGGGGAGAGTTGCTATTTCACCCAGGTCCTGCTTGTGGACTTCCCTTGGGGTGGGGGGTCAGGTCAGCCACTGTGAGAATAGGAAGCTGAACTAGACAGGCCTGTTCTTATCCTCAGTACTCAATGCTCTCTCTCTCTCTCTCTCACCCACACTCTCAGTTGCTACAGCAAAAAAAATGTTGCATCACCCAGGTTGTATTTTTTTAACCAAAATGGACAGTAAATTGCACGTCTGGTTGAGATCTCTGAACCCAGTGACTCTGTGCAACAGACAGAGATGGCTGGATAGGCTGCCATTGCACAACCACAGACTGAAGGTTGTTATTGTTTGTTTTTAATTATACCTGGCACCCAAATAGTGTGAAATCACCTGTTCAGTCCCATGGGCAGATGGCAGATTGCCTGCACACTTTGGCAGACTGCCACTTTTGGTCACTGGATGTCTATACTCATGCAGCTTGGGGAATTGTGAAAAGGCAATGGGCATGAGTGGGAGGATGGATGCATTTGGAAATTGAGGCTTCTTCTGGGTGGCTTCAGGGAGATTACCACTCCCGATGCAAGACTCTGATTGCTGCACCACATTGGCTCTTGGAGGTTTCAGCTGGTAGTGTAGTGGCAAATTCGGAAGTGCAGAGTCTGTCTCTTCATGATATCTGAAGAAGTGTGCATGCACACGAAAGCTCATACCAAGAACAAACTTAGTTGGTCTCTAAGGTGCTACTGGAAGGAATTTTTTTTATTTTTTTATTTTTTTTTTCTTCATGATAGTCATAGCCATGCCCCCTTCTAAGATTTTAAGACCTCTTTTAAGAATATACAAATAGTCTTACACTCTATTATTATTATTATTATTATTAGGGATGCATTCCAATGATCAGTGCAAATCTCCATGTGTTGCCTTTCAAGTAGATCTACTTTTTTCTGCACACACAAACATGGACAAATTATTTGTAGTGCTCCAATATTTTTTCCACATTTCCTTGAAGTTCCATTGTATGTATCTCTCTTATGCAGCCTTTATCAACCTTGGGTCCACAGATGCTCTTGAACTACAACTTCCATCATCCCTGACCATTGGCCATACTGGCTAGGAATGATGGGAATGGTAGTCCAATATCTAGGGACCCCAGGTTGAGAAAGGCTGAGAAAGAGACTGCTACACCATGCTGTGTCCACCTAACATCAGTTGCAAAACCTCTTTTTAGCTAGGAGCGCCCAGCCCTTCCAATTTGCCATTGTGCTGCCCTGAACAGAGCAGGTGTGTGGAATGGGTGCATTTTGTGGGGAGGGGGCAATCAGAATCTCTGCAGCAATGAAAGAGTTAACTTGGGTCTGTGTCGGGCTGGGAGTTGAGGGAAGTTGGTGTCAGGGAATGTGACCCTGGAAAATGTGTGTGAGTGTGTGTGTGTGTGTGCGCGCGCACGTGTTGCCTCAGGACCACCAAGCGCGACTCATTGATAGAAGAACTTTTTGCTTGTTCCCAATTAGGCTCTGAGCCAGTTAAGGAATGTAGACCCAAAAAAAGATGGGTGTTGAAACAAACCATCTTTCGTTTCCATGGGGGGGGGGGAATTCACAGTCTAACTCGGCCTCAAAACATTTCCAAAACCACTTCCCTTCTGCAAAATGTTTGTTTCAGATGCAAGCTGGGGGCTGGAGAGAGGGAGGGAAGAAGAGGCAAAAGAGACAATTCAATTGGAGGAGTGGGGGAAAAATTAAGTTTGTTGCATTGCATTGTATAAATCCCAAGATAGGTTGTTGCATGCATGTACTCCTAAAGATCTGTGTACCTCTATAATACAAGTCTTAAGCAGAAACATGGAACCTCCAGCTATTTCTGGACTACAGTTCTCATAATTTCCCATCACACTTGGAACTATGGACTTCCAATGAAAGTTTAAAAAACCCAGAAGTCCTTCTTCATGCAAAACATGGTTAACTATGGAACTCAATTCCACAGGAGGCAGTGATGGCCACTGACTTGGATGGCTTTAAAAGAGGATGGAGCATATTCATGTAGAAAGCTATTGGTGGCTACTAGCAATGATGGTCATGCTCTGCCTCCATGGTCAGAGGCAGTAACACTTAATTCTAGTTGCTGGAAACTGTAGGAGGGGAGAGAGCTCTTGTGCTTGGGTCCTGCTTGTAGGCTTCCCATAATGGGCATCTGGATGGCCACTGTGTGAAGAGGAGGCTGGATGAGATGGGCCTCCTTTGGCCTGATGCAGCAGGTTCTTCATATGCTCTTGTCAGGGAGGCTGAGCTCTCTTGTGTGAGCAGGAGGAGCGAAATCCAGCCTTGTGTCTTTAAAAGGAACTCCCCTGTCCTGCACACAGAGGGAGCCAAGCTCCGCTCCCAGCCATTTGGCAGACACAGGTCTTCTTTCCCTTATCAGGCTGGGCCTCTTCCTGTGGCACTTAGACAGGCAGATCTCAGGCTGTTGAGCTACTGCCATGCCCCCCGTCTCCCAATATATCCATCCGTAACATGTCAATATCAGCTAGGTAAAGCCAGATTGCCCACTGGTGGGTGGAATGTACGCCGCTCTGTTCCAGCTGAACAACTTCTGTTGAGAAGATAGCATTAGCTCTGTGACAGGGCAATGGCAGGCCCAGTCTCTGGGCAATTAACTTTTAACCTACGGAACTCCCTCCCGCAGGAGGCAGTGATGGTCACCAACCCAGATGAAGTAGAATAAGGCTATCAATGGCTACTTATATTTGGAAGCAGTAATGCTTCTGAATTCCAGTTGCTGGAAACTGAAAGAGGGGACAGTGCTCCTGTGCTCAGGTCCTGCTTGCAGGTTTCCCATTGAAGTATCTGGTCTGCCACTGTGAGAACAGGAGGCTGGACTAGATGGGCACTGACCTGATCTAGCAGGCTCTTCTTAAGTTTCTTAACTTCTGTGCTCACATCAGATGTGGTGCCCGCTTTCATGTTGGCTCCAGGTTAAGAATGGGGGGTGGGGTGGGGAAGAAGTTTGATTCCGTTTTCATTTAAAGATTGGCCTTCCCAGTTTGCGCTTTCCAAAACAGTATGTGAGCTGAAAAACCCAGCGATTCACACTTCTCTGAATTTTGCAATGCCATTTTCCAGCCAACATGCATTACAAAGAGGGAGAGAAAAGAGGGAAGGAGGACAGCATAGACCTAGAGGACAGAGTGTGTTTATCCACTTCCATTTTGCAGTTGCATAGTTTTGCCTGTCTCTTGGATGTTTTTAATGTTTATGTGGGTTTTTCGTTTTGCTAAGGCTGTCAGTATCTGCCTGAATAGGTCCAGTTAAAGGTAGATAGCCGTGTTGGTCTGTCATAGTCAAAACAAAATAAAATAAAAAAAATTCCTTCCAGTAGCACCTTAGAGACCAACTAAGTTTGTTCTTGGTATGAGCTTTCGTGTGCATGCACACTTCTATATATCAGGGTCTGGTGACTTCTGTTTCAGTGTATCTGAAGAAGTGTGCATGCACACGAAAGCTCATACCAAGAACAAACTTAGTTGGTCTCTAAGGTGCTACTGGAAGGAATTTTTTTATTTTATTTTGTTTTGCCTGAATAGGGTGAGTGATAAATTTTACAACACAAATGTCAGGAAACCAGTTCTCTTTGTTCTTCTCCTTATATTTTCTTACTGCTGTTAAGAAACACACATCAACAGCCCCAAACACCTCCAACTCACTTCTGTGCTTTTCAGCCAAAGCTCCCCTCCCCACACGTAGTCCATTACATCATTTCCAAATTGCCTAGAGCCCATTAAACTGCAGTTGAATGTAATAAAAAGGCCGTAATGATCCCGGACAACCTGTCGGCCTGCCTGTCGTGACAGGTTTTCCTTGTTCATTCGTATCAGCCCCCAAGGATGAAGTGTGATACTGGCGTCTCATGGTCGCAGAGCCCTCCTGGAAGAAAAACCAATACGGGTCGGGCATGAGCCATCCCAGTGCATGCCGGGAGTCAGGCAGCAACACAGTCACCACTGAAAACCTGAGAGGCTGCTTGTTGCAACCACGGAAACCGCATTCTCCATTGCAGGCTAGACATCCAATGAAGCTGAATGTTGGAAAATTCATGCAGCGTATAGTTAAACTGCGGAACCCTCTGCCACAGGAGGCATTGATGACCACCAACCTAAATGGTGTTGGAAGACTGGAGTAATAAATGAAGGAAAAGGCTATCGCTGGCTACTAGCCCTAATGGCCGTGTCCTGCCTCCAGGGTCAGAGGCGGCCATGCTTCTGAATACCAGTTGCTGGCAGCCACAGGAGGGGAGAGAGGGCTCTTGGGCTCAGGTCCTGCTTTTGGGCTTCCCATTGGGGCATCTGGTTGGCCACTGTGAGAACAGGATTCTGGGCTAGATCAGCCATTGGCCTGATCTTAGTCTTTAGAGACTAAGCCCTCAATTATGGATTGAAAAAATTCATGGAGGATCCGGCCACATTCACACCATATGCGAGAGAGGTGTGTGGCATAGGACTGCATTCTCCTGCCTGGGCTCTGAGACCACTGGGAGATGCCCTTCTCTCAGTCCTGCCACCCTCACAAGCACACTTGCTGGGGTCATAGAAGTTGGGAGAGCGCCTTTTCAGTGGCTGCAAACTTCCTTGCTGGGGAGGAACCTGGACTTCCTCCTTCCTCCTTGTTGTTCTTCTGCCAGCAGGTGAAGACTGTTTTATTCCAGCAGGCCTTGGGGAAGTAGGGTTTCTGCCTTTCCATTTGTGTTTTCTAGTGGTAACATTGCCACTGCTTCGCACAACACAGTCACGTTTGGGCGACTTTGGAACAGGATCCAAAGTCTGGAGTATGTTGATTTTTAAAACCCTTAAGTATCTGTAGAGGTGAGAATGCAGTGGCAATGAGACCCATTTTTTGAGGTTTGTATGTGAAAGTGTTTTGAGCTCCTGGGAAATGCCTTAATACCTGAGGAAGCCTGCCAATTTCTCCTTACATCAAAAGAGATGGGGAGGACAGAAGAAACTGTGTGTAAATATATGTCTGATAATTTGAGCCAAATGCTCTTTGAGCCCCTCTAATGTTTTCTTTGCTCATGTTATCCCAAGTTCATCATGTTGGACTGCATGTGTGTCATTCCCAAATTTTTATTAGCTGAAGTATATTCCACACACACACACACCCCACACCAATGAAAAGCCACACAGTTCTGAATATTTCTCCCGTGTTTTTGTTCTAACCATTCTCCATCAGTTAGTGGGGAAAGAACTTGTGTTTAAAAATGATCAAGGGGAAGGTAAAAATTCTGCATGGTTTTTGATGCGCTTCCTTTATTTTTGAGGGTGTTGAGGGCTGTTTTGAGAGTATTTGCTCTTTCATTCAACACATCACCATCTCACCAATTATCTGCACTCTGCAGCCTCCCTGACTTTCTACACTTCCAACAAAGCCCAGGGGGAGGACACCACAAAGTTACCTCCTCTCACAGCCCCCCCCCCCCACAAATCAGGAAGGGCAGGCACCTGGGGATGCTGTGGAGTGTGCTGAACTTATGTTTAAGGGAAGGAAAAAGCCATCTCTCTCATGGTCTGCATTCTCCATCCTCCTCAATTAACTGAAGCCCAGGCAAAGACATCATGAGTTTAACTCCCTTAATAGGCCCTTTTCATATAAGGAAGCTCAGCCACTGGGCAAGGGGTTGCAGAGTGCTAGGGATATGCTTATGGGAAAGAAAATTATGCAGGCTCTCCGACTTCTCACACTTCAATCAAAGTCCAGGCAAATACTTTGTAAGATAACTGCTCTGACTGGGCTTCTTCAGATCAGGAAGAGTGGGGAACCAGGGAGGCTGCAGTTTGCTGGAGAAATATCCAATGGAAGGGGGGAGGGATGCATGTTCCACTCATGGCCATCTCATAGTGGCGACATGCCCTGGAAGTGTGGCAGAAAAACTGAAGTGTCTTTTCCAAGGGAAACAAAGTTTTGAGAAATTTAAAGGCTAGATTTCAGCACAGCACTCATTAGAACTGCAGGCTTTGCTCCAACAGCTGAGGAAAGGTATACCTTTTCAGATGACGAAAGGACACCTTTCTGAAAGGACTGACCTATCTCAAAACAGTGTCTGCATGAATTACTGTACTTAGCATGACTTAAGAGGAGGCAAGCACAGTGCAGTGACTCATGCAGAGACTTGGCCAACAACTTCCTCTAAGCAGGTGACTGCTCTTCAGTGTCTCTCCATAAAGAGCATGCAAATGATCCAATTATATCCCATTTGGACACAGGTTGGAAGAAGGCAGAAACAGGTCAGGGAATCGTGCAGAGATAATGGCAGGGAACCTCCTATGGGGTGGGTGGATGGATGAATTTAGCTCCCAAGATCTTATTTAATTTCTTTCTGCCTCCTGGCACACAGAAGTTACTGAGTTAGAAGAATGGAAGATATTGCTTGGACCTTGCCAGGTAAGAGGGATGGATCCCTTCTGAAGTGTAGGTGGGTTCAGGCATGACCCAAGATGGAGATTCAGCTCAAAAAGCATTTATTGGAACATCAGGAACAAGAAGAACAAGAATGACAAACAGGGGCACTTGGCCCAGTATATATACCGTAAGCTGGCTCAGGCAAAACACACACACACTGCCTGTGATAGGTCACCTTAATGCTGCAATAAGCGAATCAGAACACTGGCCCTATCTCAGCAGGGATTGGCTGCCTGCCAGCTACTAACAATGTCATTGGAGGGTTTTAGAATTCCCTCTGTCTTTTGTTATGCAGATGAAGCTCCTGAGCTCCAGGCCTAGGCCTGAATTGCATGCATACAGTCTGGTTTTGCCTTCCACCCACTGTAATCACTTAGCAAATTTTGAATAGATTTAGCTCGGATTTTTAAGCATAATGGAAATATACCAAAGTTTAGAAATGCATAAAGATCACTTAACGTGGAAGGAAATAGATGCAATTTACAGGGAGAATGATATGCTCTGCTAATGTGTTTCTCTGGTGTCAAAACCAGTACACTCATAGTTGCTTTTAAAAGCATTTTGGAGAGTTGTGTTTGCAGAGGTTGGACTAGCAGGTTCGATCATAGAATTTTAAAAAATTGTGTATGGCATAGAGAAAGTGGATAGTTTTTCTCCCCCTCTCATGAGGCTATATATCCTGGGCATCCAATGAAGCTGAATGTTGGTAAATTCAGGACAGAAAGTCATTATTCATGCAGTGCATAAACTATGGAACTTGCTCCTGCAGGAGGCAGTGATTATCACCACCCTAGATGAGCACAGGTGGAGCTGTGGGTTAAACCACAGAGCCTAGGGCTTGCCGATCAGAAGGTCGGCGGTTCAAATCCCCGCGACGGGGTGAGCTCCCATTGCTCGGTCCCTGCTCCTTCCAACCTAGCAGTTCGAAAGCACGTCAAAGTGCAAGTAGATAAATAGGTACCGCTCCTGTGGAAAGGTAAACGGCGTTTCCGTGCGCTGCTCTGGTTCGCTAGAAGCGGCTTCGTCATGCTGGCCACATGACCCGGAAGCTGTACGCTGGCTCCCTCGGCCAGTAAAGCGAGATGAGCGCCGCAACCCCAGAGTCATCCGTGACTGGACCTAACGGTCAGGGGTCCCTTTACCTTTTAGGTGGCTTTAAAAGAGGACTGGACAAATTAATGGAGGGCTAGGCTATCGATGGCTATTAGCCACAATTGCTATGCTCTTCCTCCAGAGTCAGAAGCAGCAATGCTTCCGAATAACAGTTTCTGGAAACTTCAGGAAGGGAGAGTGTTCTTGTGTTCAGGTCCAAGTTGCAGGTTTCCCAGAATGGGCACCTGGTTGGCTGATGTGAGAAGAGGATGCTGGACTAGATGGGCAATTGGTCTGATCCTGCAGGCCCTCCTTACATGTGTAGCTTCAGTTCATTCAATGAACTGTGTGTAGCTTCAGTTCATTCAAGGTGGTTTAGCCAATGGTCTGCGTTGGTCTGATGCAGCATCCTTGGTTCTTAACCTGTGGTCACTCCGAGGGCTGAGGGATTCGCTTCCCAAACTATGGTGCCCCAGCGCATCTTTTACAGAGGAGGTGCATGCTGGTGGTTCTTTTAATTCTTTTCAAGCTTCACAAAGTGGCAGCATCTACATCTTTTAAATAAATGATTTCCCATGTCATGTCCTGTCAAGCCTGGATTGGCAGCATAATGTACCCTTGGGGAAGACTGACAACCTCTCATGCCCACCCCCCACCCCCACCCCCTGGAATAAAACCCTGCATGTAGTTCTGTTTTTATTTTTGGTAAGCTGCCCTTGAAATTTACTCGCTTGAAGGGCAGGTTCGACATTTCAATAAATCAACAAATAAATAATGTATGCATATGCTTGTCACATTCATTAAAAAAAAAAAACCTTTGGGTGTACACTGGTGGGTACATTGAAAGCATGGGTGTGGAGTCTTTTTCAGCCCAAGGGAATGTTCCCTAAACAGCCACTGCCTGTCAGTGTAGAGAATGCTGAAGTAGATGGACCAATGGTCTGGCTAAAGCAGCTTCCTGTGTTCATGTTGAATTTGGAGTCTTATTCATAACCACAAGGACTAGAATCTGACTTGATTTACAGGGGGCTGCAGAGCATCTGCTTTGCATGCAGAAGGTCCCAGATTCAATCCTCAGCAGCATCTCCAGGTAGGGCTGAGAACCCGTGCCAGCCTGGATAGCTCAGTTGGTTAGAGAGTGGTGCTTGCTGAGAATGCCAAGGTTGCAGGTTCAATCCCCTTAAGGGACAGCTGCATATTCCTGCATCACAGGGGGGTTGGATGAGACAGTGTCCCTTCCAATTCTATGATTCTGTCTGAAACCCCAGAGAGCTGCTGGTGCAAGTCAGCATAGACAATACTGAGCAAGATGTGCTAGTGGTCTGACTTGGTGTAAGGTAGCTTCCTTTGTTCCTTTTTTATTCAATCCTTTGTTCAGGATTATGAGGACTAGAATCTTACTTTGTTTTTAGGAGAAGGGTCTTAGCAAACTGGGTAGAGCACCTGCTATGCTTCCTGTAACTCCTTGGATTAAATGAAATAAATAAATTTTGGTGGATGTGTGTCTGTGTGTGTGTGTGTGTGTGTTTTATTTTTGTAAACTGCTTTGACGTTTTATACAATCAAGTGGTACATAATTTTTATGAAGTAAATAAATACACAAATAAATCTAATCACTTCATTTCTTTCTTGTCTGTTAGTGCTTTCAGTATTTCCCCAGGAAGGGGTGGGTGGTGTGTTTGTGAATGAATGAAACACAGTAGTGTAGAGTTGGACAGGACCCTATGAGTCATCTATTCCAACTCCCTGCAATGAAATATTAGCTTTATACTTTCTTCATTTTTAGAGAGAGAGAGAGAGATTTGGCCTATTTAGTATGGATATGCAATACATCCCCTGGTCTCTTTTTCAACTGACAGTGTCTATTTTTTTCCATTTTCGCTTCACAGATTTCTCCAGCCCAGTCAATTCCACCTCCTTAAGCTCTCCGAGCAGCAGAGGGCCTATGAATGCACCTTCTCTCCATCCATCGATGAGCACTGGCATTGGCGGCTCTTTGGGGTCCCCTGGCCAGCTTCACTCACCCATCAGCACCCTCAGCTCACCCATCAACGGCATGGGGCCACCGTTCTCAGTCATCAGCTCCCCAATGGGGGCTCACCACATGTCTGGACCCTCTACCCCTGGCCTTGGATTTGGAACCGGCAGCCCTCAGGTGAGTCACCTGGTGGTGGGGACTCTGGGAAGCAGGTGGCAGCCAATGTGGTGGTGGGGATTGGTAGATTCAGGACAGTGGAAGGGAAGCAAGGACTCTGCGTGAGTGGCAGAGCCCCATCCTATGTTTCACTTAGTTCAGTCCTTTATTCAGAGCCATGAGGACCAGAATCTTGTATTTTTATTCAGAGCCATGAGGACCAGAATCTTACTGGTATTTTTAAGGAAAGGGCCAGAGCTTAGTGGCAGAGTACCTGCTTTGTATTCTGAAGACTTCAGGTTCAATCCCTCCTGTCTCCTGGTAGAACTGAGGAATGCCCACTTCCTGAAACCCTGGAGAGCCGCTGTCCGTCAGTGTCAACCATACTGAGCTAGCTGTATTCCTAAGCAAACATAACACATAGGAATTTGCCACACTGGTGACTGGTAACAGAACGTCTCTCCCGTATTGGTCTCTGCAGCCACATCAGGTGCTGTAACCTTCCAACAGTTTGACTTCACTCAAAGGGCACACTTCTCCATTGTCTCCCAAGACAGTTGGGTACCAGCCAGACAGATTCATGAAGGACAAGTCTTGTCAGTGGCTACAAGTCATGCTGGCTGTATACTCGCTTCAATATCAGAGGTGCTAATGCTTCTGAATACAAAAAGAGTCCTGCTGGATCAGGCCAGTCGACCATCTAGTCCAGCCTCCTGTTCTCACAGTGGTCAACAAGATGCCTGCATGGGAAGCCTGCAAGCACCAACTATAAGGGGCCCAGGTCCCTTCTCCCCATCTCATAAAATATTGGGGGAATGTTGAGAACAATCATTTGCAGAGGAGACTGAATGTGGAGCTGAGTGTGGTGCAGCTTCGGTGGCTGGTGGCTCCTCCTCCTCCTGCCACATCTTCTGCTGCCACGTTCAGCTCTGCCCCCTGGCTCATCACTGCGTCATGCACATGTCATGTGTGTGTCATCGCCGCCCCTCCCAGCCCCCAATCTTCTGCTCAAGTTGGAGCCTCTATCCGCAAGCAAGTCCTGAGCTCTACAGCAACTCTCCTGCGGTTTCCAACAAGTGGTGTTCAGAAGCATTGCTGCCTCCATCTGTGGAGGCAGAGCACAGCCATCGTGGCTGCTAGCTATCAGTAGCCCCCGCCCCCATGTATTTGTCCATACTCTGTTAAAGCTGTCCAGGTGGTTGGTCATTGCTGCCTTCTGCGGTGGCAAGTTTTTCTGTTTAGCTCCAGTTTTCTCTGGCTGGATGTCAGGGTGTCTTTCAAGCCCAGCCTCTTATTTCCTCCTGTGCAGCAGCAGCAGCAGTTTGTTTTCCTTCTTGAGAGAGAGAGGCTGGGTGACCGGTGTGTGTGTGTGTGTGTGTGTGTGTGTGTATGTGTGTGTGTGTGTGTGTGTGTGTGTGTGTGTGTGAGAGAGAGAGAGAGAGAGAGAGAGAGAGAGAGAGAGAGGAAGGATGGAAGATTACATCAAAAAAAGCCTTCCCACGACAAGGAGATAAGCCCTGTGGATAAAAATAGTACAAGCTTGACGAAGACTGACACCTGTTGCTGGCTTGGCTTGGCTGGCTCTGCATTGCACATGCATCCAGTGGGGAGAGGGGGAGACTGGTGCAGAGGGGGGCAAGGAAAGAGGGGCTGATCAAGAAACTTGCCACCACCTGCCGGTCACTGCTGCTGCTGTTGTTGTTGTTGTTGTTGTGTTATTTATTCCAGCTCCCCTCCAGAAGATAGATATAGATATAGATACAGATATAGATATAGATGATATAGATATAGATAGACAGACAGACACACCTCCCAAGCTTTCACTACTTTTTAGGAGTCTACCCATTTTTCAAACTGGGCTTCAGAAAGAGATGTAAAACTCCTCCAAGAGACAGCCTGCTCATCTCTGGGTGGATCTTGTGATGCTCAGCCACCTGGACATGCTCAGACCTCCTTTGAAGAGCTGTAGTGGAGCATCTGCTCTGCATGCAGAAGGTCCCAGATTCAATCCCTGGCAGCATCTCCAGGAAGGACTGGGAATGCCCCTTGCCTGAAACCCAGGACAGCTACTGCCAGTCAGTGTAGACAATACTGAGCTAGATGGACCAGTAATATTGACTCCATTTATGGCAGCTTCTTATCTTCCTGTTTAAATCAGCTCCTTATTTAGAACCATGAGGACTTGAATCTTGATGTGTTTTTAGAGAGGAGTGCCAAAAGTATCTGCTTTGCATTCAGAAGGTCCCAACTTCAGTCCCCAACAGCATTTCCAGGTAAGGCTAGGAGAGAAAAATCCCTGCAAGAAACCCTGGAGAGCTGCTGCTGCCAACCAGTGTGAGCAACACTGAGCTAAGTGGATGGACTGAAGGGTCTGATTTGGTAGAAGGCAGCTCCTTCTCTGCCCCCCTCTCCACCCGCCTTCCTGACTTTCACTCCACATCTCCCGGAGGAGAGCTGCCTTGCGCTTCTATCTATTTTTAGAGGTGGTCATGCGATGCAGAAGACCGGAAATAAACAGAAGGGGGGGGGGGAGAGAGATAGAGAGGGAGGAGGGAGGAAAAGGAGCTTGTCAGAGGATGCTCTCATGGAGAGCCCCTCCAGTTCCTGCTGGCTCAGAAGGAGGAGCTCTCATTTACTCATGGCCCGTCTTAAGTGGTTTTCCTGGAGGAGATGCTTAAGATGCTCACGCCCTAATGACTCCTGCAATCTGTCTCTCTCCTTCCAGCATCTTTCCTTTCCTTTGTAATGCTGTTAAGAGGTTTTGTTTATGGGGGGAAAGGGAGGCAGTTCAGGCCCAGAGGATCTGCTTTGCGTGCAAAATGTCCCAGGTTTCATGCACCTATTTCACTTCAGCACAGGCTTATGAGCACATGGATTTAACTTTAATTTTTTGTGGGAAGGACTTAGAGAACCTACAAATGTCTTGGGTTCTGTGTTCCAGTTAACTCAGCCCAGTCTTTTGAGGACTAGAATCTTTCTTTAATTTTATGGGAATAAGGACTTAGCTTAGTGGCCGAGCACCTGGTTTGCATGCAGGGGGTTCCAGGTTCTATTCCTGGCATCCTCAGGTAACACTGGGGAAGGAAGACTCCCCTATCTGAGAGCTGCTGCCAGCCAGTGTAGACAGTGCTGAGCCAGATGGACCATTGCAATGGTCTGACTTGATAGAAGGCAGCTTCCTAGGTTCCTATTTATTGCAGCCCACTCTTCAGAATTATGAGGACTAGAATCTTTTATTTTTACAGAAAGGATGTAAGCTTAGTGATATCTGTGTCACAGACACACAAAAAAGAAGATAGGAGAGGAAAGGAAGAGGATAAGATGCCATCCTTTGCTTCCCCTCTCCACCTCCCCTTCAGAATCCTGCTCAGCACTGCCCACCCCCATGAAGCTAGGGAGTTAATGAAGTGTGTGCCCCCACCTTCAAGCAGAGGTGGCACTGATGGAAGGTGTTGAGCATCAGATGGCAGGTGCCACTTGCAATCAGGTTATGCTCTGTCAGCGCTGAAGACCTAGCAGAGCAGAAGGACAGTTGGAGGATGTCTGGTTGTGGGCTGAGTCAAAGCCATCAGGGTTTGCTTCCTTCCTCCCTGTCTCCTCCCTCTCTCCTTGAGAGCCACAAGACTGTCTTTTGCAATGCCCACAGTTGCATCTTTCAGGGACCCTGCTTTGTTTGGCATAAGGGGCTTGTGAAAATTGCCAGTACTGCAAGCATCTCTCCCTCTTTTCCTCCCTCTTTAAGAAAGTAGTGGCCGACCAGATGCCTCAATGGGAAATCCTCAAGCAATACAAGAGCCCTCTCCCTTCCTAGGTTTCCAGCAACTGGGATTCAGAAGCATGACTGACTCTGACTATGGAGGAAGAACATAGCCATCGGGGCTAATAGCCATTGATATCCTTCTCCTCCATGAATCTCCACCACTGTGTGGCAGAGTTCCATAGTTTAGCTCTGCACTATGTGAAGAAGTTTATTTTATCCGTCCTGAATCTCCCAACTTTCAGCTTCATTACAGAAGCTGTAGTGTTACGAAAAAGCAAGAAAAGCTCCCCCCCCCATCTACTTTCTCCGTGTCACGCATAATTTTATAAAATTCTATCATGCTACCTCTTACTTGCCTTTTCTGGAAACTGAAAATGCTGCAGCCTTTCCTCATAGGAGAGCCATTTTCCTTGCCATTCTCTGAACCTTTCCCAACTCTACTACAATATCTCTGGCCCTGCCTGCCGCTGTCATGCGACCCCTAGGAAGTTACCCACAAGGGATCACGGACACCCCCTGATCAAGCAGCTTCAGGCTGGTGAGTGAGAGGGTTGACTTTACTTCAGCTTGGATTTGGACTCCAAGGCTTCCTGGTTCCTTCTGAGGCTGTGATGTGCAGAGCAGGTGGCGGCTGCTCCTCTCTTTTAATATTTATCCCCCTCCCCTTTCTGTTGCTGTTGCTCCTGGACTGCCAGGCTGTTCTGGGCTCAGCCTGTGGAGATTGCCTGTCATCCCTTAGGCCATTCTGACAGGGACTCAGCGGGGGCCCGAGCCAAGGGAGGTGGCTGATGCTTGGATGCATTTAACTTTATGGATGTCTTTCCTCTTAAAGGCAACAGTAGGGAATTTCTTAGACAGGTGTTTGTCCTTTGGTGTGTGTGTGTGTGTGTGTGTGTGTGTGAATAGCTGCCTTAAACTGCATCAGACTGTGGGTCCATCTAGGTTCAGTATTGTCTGTGTTGGCATGTGTTGGCTATCCAAGATTTCAGAGGCCCTTCCTCCAGATAAATTAAGATTCTAGCCCTCATGGTTCTAAACCAGGGGTCAGCAAACTTTTTCAGCAGGGGGCCGGTCCACTGTCCCTCAGACCTTGTGGGGGGCCAGACTATATTTTTTGGGGGGGGGATGAATGAATTCCTGTGCCCCACAAATAACCCAGAGATGCATTTTAAATAAAAGGAAACATTCTACTCATGTAAAAACATGCTGATTCTCGGACCATCCGCGGGCCAGATTTAGAGGGCGATTGGGTCGGATCTGGCCCCCGGGCCTTAGTTTGAATATCCATTTTCTAAACAAAGGCATGGTTTAAATAAGGAGTGGTCTTATGCTGAGTCAGACCACTGGTCCATCTAGTACTGTAGCTCAGTATTTCCTCCATGGACTGGCAGCAATGGCTCTCCAGGGTTGCAGGCAAGGGACCTTCCCAGCCCAAACTGTGCATGCTAGGGATTGAACCAGGAGCTACCTGCAAACATCTACTTAAGAAATTAAGTAGAGCCTGGCTGCTGGATCAGGCCAGTGGTGCATCTGGTCCAGCATCCTGCTCTCACAGTGGTCCACCAGGTGCCCCAGCTGGGGAAAGCCTGCAAGCAGGACTGGCTCCCTCCTTGTCATCCTCCCACCAGCAGGTGAATATTGTTTTATTTTGGGAGGTTTTTGGAACTTTTTTTTTTAAAAGGAAATGGCTTTTAATAGTTCTGTGCTGTTTCTATTAGCTGTATTTAATAGATCCATTTAAATGTTGTTTTAACTCTGTTACAGTTTAATTATTTTCTAATTATTAACTTTTAGCTTTTTGTATTTCATTTGTGTTGTTTTAATTTGTGAAACCCACCTGGTCTGGAGAAAAGGCAGGATATTGATACTATTGATAACAACAACAGTTGTATTCTGATCCACAAACAATGGTAAATCTCCCTCATAACTTTTAAAATCAAAATCACCCAGCGCAGGGACAAAAGCTAAGATCTACCTGTGAAGAGAGGAGTTTGCATTCTTTCCCCCCCATTTTTATTTTTGTTTAGATTAGTTAAGTTTTTTTATTGTCATGTATTATATGAAAAGTCTTAATAAAGATCTTACTATAATAATAATAATAATAATAATAATAATAATAATAATAATAATGATAAATCACCCAGCACACACACAAAAATAGGGGGTGATGTTCAGGTAAATTTACTCCAAACATTACTAACTTTTATCAGGATATAGAAAAGAAAGTACTTCTTTGCACAGTGCATGTTTAAACCATGGAACTCGCTCCCATAGGAGGCACCAACTTGGATGGCTTTAAAAGAGGATTAGACAAATTCACAGAGGAGAGGGCTAATGAGGGCTACTAGCCAGGATGCTATGCTCTGCCTCCGCAGTTGGAGGCAACAATGCTTTCTGGAAGCCACAGGAGGGGTGAGGGTTCTTGGGCTTGGGTTCTGCTTGCTATAGTTCCTCTTTGAGGCCTCTGGATGACCACTGTGAGAACAGGATGCTGAAGTCCATGGGCCATTGGTCTTATCCAGCAGGGCACCTTCTTATGTTATTAACCTAGTCATGCTCAGAGGCTCTATTCTCAGTGAAAACCTCCCACACACTTTTTTTGGGAGGAAGGTTCTGGCTTGATCACTAAAAAGCAGAGTGAAGAAATTCATTCGCTGTCCCTCATCAGGTGCTCTTTGGAGCTCTTGAGCACAGAAGAGGAAGGACTTCTTGGCGCCAGGGTGGGAGAGGGGAAGACCCCAGGATGTGTCGTGGTTTTGGGGCCAGCCACTGAAAGAGGAACCGTGGGAGTTTCCCGTTCCTGGTAGCTGAGTTGCCCGTGGCTTTCTTGCTGAGACACGCAGAGCATCGCCTTTGCTGTGTACAGCCTGGGTGGACAGGTGATGGGGGGGGAAATGGTTGGGCACACTCTGAAGCCATGATGCACAAAGTCCCCAAGTGAAAGCTTTTGAACAGTTTTGGTTTTTCATTCACTGCCAGGCAGTGTGGCCCAATGGTCAGGGAACTGTGGTCCAACCACACCTGGAGGGCACCAGCCTTTCTATCCCTGCTGCTCCAGAAAGGAGGACCCAAACCAATGGATTCAAATTGTGAGGAAGGAATTTCCAACTTAAACCTTAGAAAGAACTTTCCGGAAGTAAGAGCTGCTTGATTATGGTATGGACTCCCTTGGAAGGTGGTGGACTCACCTTCGCTGGAGGATTTTAAACAGAGATTGGATGGCTTTTTTTCAAGGATCTGTTAGGTGTGATTCCTGCATTGCAAAGGGCTGGGTTAGATGACCCTTTCAGGAATTATATGATTCTTTACTGGTTGTTGTCAGGATAAAATGGAGAGGGGCAACTCCATGCTTTGAGCTCCTTTGAGGAATGGTGAAATAGAAATGAAGTAAAATAATAATAATAATAATAATAATAATAATAATAATAATAATAATAATGCTGATGATGATACTGATGCTGAAAAGGTCTATGTGAATGTTCTAGAACTAGATGAATCTTTTTCTTCCACGCTGAGATAAATAACATACTTGTGACTTTAGCAATGCTAACCCCCACTCCTTGCTCTTCCTCAGGCAGTTTGCAAAGAAGCAACTGGGTTTCCCTTCCCCCACGGAAAGAAAAAAAAAACGCTCACATATTCCTTGCCAAAATAAAGAGAGGAAACAAGGCAGCCAACTTGCAACAGGAAATTTTTTTGCACTAGGCGGGTTCGGTCCTCAGGCGGAGACAGGACTGGGCGGAGAGAGAAGCAGAAAGTGCTGACTTCAGAAGTTTAGAAAGGGGGGAAGCCCAGTTTGGCTGGGATGGCTTCCAGAAAAGCCACAGAGTGACACATCTTCTTTTGGGGGCACCACTGCGGGATCTCAACGTGTGACTCCGCGGTGGGGGCAGATAGATATTTGATATACGTGAATGCCAAATTCGGCAGAAATTTGATTCGCTTCGAAATAAAGGCGAACCTATGCAATCCACACTCCCATAAACAAAACCTAAGACTGTAAGAAGAGTCCTGCTGGATGAGCCCAAAGGGAGCCCATCTAGTCCAGCATCCTGTTCTCACAGTGGCCAACCAGATGCCCCATATGGGAAACCCACAAGCAGAACCTGAGAACAAAGATCCCTTCCCCTCTTCTGGGGTTTCCAGCAACTGGAGACTCCTGCTGTGGCTGGGGGGGGGCTGTCATCTTCCCCCACCCAGAGACTCCTCCTGCTGCTGCTGTGGCTGTTGGGGGGACTGCTGTCTCCCCCACTTGGAGGACTGCTGCTGCTGCTACAGAAGCAAAGAGGACTGCAGAGAGTACTGCAGGGGCCAGCCAGGTCCCTGGGCAGGCAGGCGAAGTGAGAACAGCTGCTGCCCCAGCTGGGCGTGGTCCAGTGGCTGGGGCAGCATTATAAAGTCTGCCTGCCCTGAATTCCATCTACCAGGCCCTGCAGCCCCTCGGTGGAGACTGCCATCTTCCCCACCCAGAGACTCCTTCTGCAGCTGCTGTGACTGTTAGGGGGAAGGAGGTTGCCATGTTTTTAGGTGTTTTAAATAGTTTTTAATCTAGTGCAGGCATCCCCAAACTGCGGCCCTCCAGATGTTTTGGCCTACAACTCCCATCATCCCTAGCTAACAGGACCAGTGGTTAGGGATGATGGGAATTGTAGTCCAAAACATCTGGAGGGCCAAAGTTTGGGGATGCCTGATCTAGTGTTTTGTTTTGTTTTGTTTCATTTGTTTGTTTTTGTTTTCTTGGGGGGTGGGATGGATGTTTGATTGGGGCTGAGGACTGGTTTAATTTTAGTATGATTGTAAATTATTATTGTTGGGGTTTTTGTTTTTGTTTGTTTCTACTGTTTTATTGGTTTGTTGTACGGTTTGTGTTCTGTTCTTAAAGGGAGAGGGTCTGGGCTGCCCCAGAATGGCTGGGGCAGGTTCCACTGGGGTGGGATGCACTGGGGCACCCATCTCAGTGATCACAGGTAGGAGGAGGAGTTATGCTAAGACCAGACCATGTCATTACCAAGGAGGCAGGTTTAGTCGTTTGAGGACTATTCCTGCCTCCGGGTCTGGTCTTGACCGGAAGGATACTGGAATCAGCAAGGGAGACCCACATGACCTGAAGGTGCTGCTGTGCAATGCCAGGTCAATGATTCAGAAGACCACTGCCATCCATGACTTGATCATGGATGGAGGACTTGACCTGGCATGTGTAACAGAGACTTGGTTGGATGAAGCAGATGGGCCTGTTCTTGCCGTTGCTTGTCCACCAGGTTTCTCTTATGCACAGCAACCCAGATCATGTGGGCGGGGAGGGGGGGTTGCAGTGATTTTTAGGAAGTCATTAGCTTGCACCAGGCATCCATTTGGGAAGACCCAGTTCTCTGAGTGCATGTTCTGTAAGTTGGGCAATAGGGGCAGTACAGGATTCTTATTGGTGTACCGACCTCCCCACTGCACCAAGGATTCCCTGCCCAAGCTGCTTCAGGTTGTGGCGGATGTTCTCCTGGAGACACCTAGTTTGGTTGTCCTAGGGGATTTTGATATCCATGCTGACACGACCTTACAAGGGGCTGCTCGGGACTTCGTGGAAAGCATGGCCTCCATGGGGCTGTCCCTGACTAAGTTTGGCCCAACTCATAGTCATAGCGAACATTCCTTAGACATGGTGTTCACCTCTATGGATGTGGGTGATTTGACACTAAGCAAAAGCAAAACAAAAGAAGTGCCATGGTCTGATCACTTCCTGATTCAACTGGACTTCTCCGTGACCCTTCCCCTCTGTAGGGAGGTGGGACCGATTCAGATGCTCTACCAACTGAGCTCTCCCCAGAGGTCGAGAATTAGCAGCCAGTATAAGCTGCAGTGAGCTAGATCAACTCTCAGTTTGACTCAGGATAATGCAGCTTCTTGCATTCCTGTTTGAATCAGCCCTTTATTCAGAACTAGTTTGGAGTATTGTACGTTTTGGAACATTTGGATAGATGTGGTTTCAGATCCATCTTCGGCATAGAGTACATTGTGAGAGTGACCTAGGGGCTCCAGGTTTCTTAGTCTTTTTAAATGTCAAGGTTGTGCTCTCACAGCTGTTATCCTGGGATTTCTAATGTGTACACATATGGTATGTCTTTATGCTGCACAGTTAGTTGAAGACCACTCCGCTGTTCTGAAGTGCATTGCCTACATGCCCCTATGTATAGTTCTCTCGCTTGATGGCTCCTGTTTCCTTTTTTTCTCTTCCAGCTCAATTCTCCAATGAACCCTGTCAGCAGCACAGAAGATATCAAGCCCCCGTTAGGGATCAACGGGGTCCTCAAAGTTCCAGTGCACCCATCATCCGCCATGGCCTCCTTCACCAAGCACATATGTGCCATTTGTGGAGACAGATCTTCAGGTAGCACCAATGTTGTCAAACACCCTCCAGGGGGAGGCAGGATAAATGGGACAGCAATGAGTGTTAGCTTGGGAGCTGATCTATGCTAAGAAATATCAGAACTAATTTACACCAAATTAGGGATTAATTTGTACTTATCTGTTTCACAAAATTTATACACTGCTTGGTTGCAGTATGCAAAAAGATGAAATGATAAAATTGTCCCTAAGTAGAATTGATAATCATTTAAGACATTTGAATAGTCTATTGAAATTGAATAGTCTATTGAAATAACAATAGACTAAAACCAGATTAAAACTCACATCAACTTTCTAAACATCTGGGTAGGCTTGTCTAATCAAAAGGGATTTTAGCAGGCCCCGAAAAGAGTACTGTGAAGGCCCCTGCCTGACTTGAAGAGGCAAAGAGTTCAAAGTTTAGGTGCTGTCCCACACAAAAAAATCCATTTCTTACAAATGTGGAACAGGTGATCTTGGCCCAAAATTCTTAAGGGCTTTATAAATACTAATAGTATCACCTTGAGCTTATCTTTCTTCCCCACCTCTGGATAAATTTGAAACAAGCCAAGCTTCTAGTTTTGCCTTGGTAATGGACTGGGTGAGAGCCAACAAACTGAAGCTCAATCCAGATAAGATAGAGGCACTGTTAGGGGGCGGTTTCCTGGACCGGATGGCTGGGAGGTTGCCTGCTCTTAATGGGGTTACACTCCCTTTGAAGGAGCGGGCATGTAGCTTGTGGGTACTGCTGGATCTTTTGCTGTCGCTTGAGGCTCAGGTGGCCTAAGTGGTGCAGAATGCCTTCCGTCACCTTCAGCTGGTGGCCCAGCTGTGGCCAAGGATAGTCTTCTATGCTATGTTAACCTCCAGGTTAGACTAATACAATGTGTTTGTACATGGGGCTGCCTCTGAAGATGGTTTGGAAACTTCAGCTAGTGCAGAATTCAGTAGCCAGGTTGCTCACGGGGGCCAGATGGCTTGAACATACAATGCCAATCCTGGCTGAGTGCAGTGGCTGCCAATTAGTTTCTGGACCCAAATCAAAGTACTGGGTTTGACCTATAAATCCTTAAATGGCTCAATACTTCAAGGACTGCCTCTCCTCATATGAACCAGCCCAGACTCTGTAATCACTGCTTTTTTGTGTGCCTCCTCCATGAGAGGTCTGGGGGGTGGCAGCCTGAGAACCGGCCTTTTCTGTGGTGTCTCTCCATTTGTGGGATGCTCTCCCCAGGGAGGCTCACCTGGCGCCTTTGTTTCTTATATTTAGGTGCCAGGCAAAAACATTCCTCTTCTCCCAGGCCTTTGGCTAATTAAACAATCTATGGCCTTTTAACCTGTGGGGGGGTATTGTTTTTGTTTGTTGCTATGTTATGTATTTTTGTGTTTTTATACTGTAACCATCCTGTGATCCTCGGTTGAAGGGTGGTATATAAATTTAATAAATAAAAATAAATATATTCTAGTCTAACCTTCCTGCAATGATTGACATACCTGAATCCTATACCCCTCCTGAGCCTGGAAAAGCCCATAGAGCTAAAAGAGAAAATGGGATAGAGCAGCACTCTTCCAATTTCCTGCTTCAGCTCTATGGATTTAACTATGTGCACGACCTCATGACCAAGCTAACCTCATTATCACCGTATTGTTGCTCTTTCTCTGTCCCCGCACCCAGGTAAACATTATGGGGTGTACAGTTGTGAAGGCTGCAAAGGCTTCTTCAAGAGGACGGTGAGGAAGGACCTGACGTACACCTGCCGGGACAATAAGGACTGCTTAATCGACAAGCGGCAGCGGAACCGGTGTCAGTACTGCCGGTACCAAAAGTGTCTTGCGATGGGCATGAAGCGGGAAGGTAAGGCGAGAAGGCGGCTCAAGACTTTGTGAGATCCAAAATTAGGTGGCAGGGTTCTGGGTTGAACCGCTTTCGGCAATGCTGGAACCCAGCTGGGGCCACCCAAGGAAGCTGAATATCCAGAGATGTGTGACGGGCAAAAGGAATCACTTCTTCATGCAGTGTATAGTTAAAACTGTGGTGTTTGCTCCTACAATACGCAGTGAGGACTAGCAACATTTGGATGGCTTTAAAAGAGGATTCAGTGAATTCATGTTGGATAAGGTGACCAGTGGCTACTAGCCAAGGTGGCAATGCTTTACCTCCACAGTTGGAGGCACTAATACTTCTGAATGCCAGTGCATAGCTGTCAACTTTCGGATTTGAAAATAAGGGATGCTGCGAGGGCGGTGCAATGGCACCAAGTAGCCTCGCCACCCTGCGCTCCAGAGGCTGCGCACGAACGGGTGAGCGAAAGAGCGAGCGCCTAGACGGCAGGCAGGCTGTCTGTCTGGTTGGGCGTGAGGGTCTGGCTGCACAAGGCATGCAAGCTCTGCCCCCAGTCGGTCTCAGACTCCTTATTGGCAGCCGAGCAACGCAGCTGAGGAGCCTCCCTGGCCGGCAGGGAGGGAGAGGAGCTGCTTCCTTTGAAATCCGGGAAATTTAAGGGATATCAACAATCCGGGATAGCAGCGGGAAGCGGCATTGGAATAAGGGAGTTTCCCACAAAAAAAGGGAGGGTTCACAGCTATGTGCCAGTGGCTGGAAAACACACTACGGGGAGAGGGCTGTTGTAATGCAGGACACTTGGCTAGGTGGGCATTTGATATGGAAGGGGTCTTAGGTTCTCGTGTGTTTGTAAGTTGGAGTGTGGTTGTCATTTTTTTAAAAAATGTTATCCCATATATTAATCTTAGATGGCTTTAAATGTGGATCTAATTATCCTGGAGGGCTTTAAAAGAGGATTGAACAAATTCATGGATAGCAGGCTACTAGCTGTGATTGTCTATGATCCACCTCCATGGTTTGAGGCAGCAATACCTCTGAATCCCGGTTGCTGGAAGCCACAGGATGGCAGAAAGCTCTTGTATTTGTGCCCTGCTTGCAGGCGGGTTGCCCATCAGGGCATCTGGTTGGTGACTGTGAGGTCTTATGTTCTTAATGCCCCTGCTATGAAATACTATATTAGGGAGAAAGGTTAGAAAAAATTCCGCTGCAGAATGGGGTTGCAACATGTGTGGAGTTTTTCATGTAACTTACCAGTGTCTCATTTTCCGTTGGCCTAAGCTACCCTGCAAGGTTGTTTCAGTGGTCAAATGAGCCAGGACCAGTGTTCGGAGAAACTCAGATATATGCTAATCACTGCATGGAATCTTAAACCTAGGATATGGTCTCCACAATGGAATGTCTAGACGCCATTTTTCTTGAATGGGGGTTCTCTTCTTTTTCCTCCTCCTCCTCCTCCTCTTCCTCCTCCTCCTCCTCCTCCTCCTCCCATTACTAATATTACTACTACTTTCATTTCCATTATTATTTCCATTTCTATACTGCTTTATAGTTTAGTTTAGTTTATTATGGTCAGAGACCAGCATAAAAAGGCACATTGGGGTACAATCCTGACAGAAAAACAAACATTTAAAACATTATACAGCGGTAAAATTAAAATTTATAAATGCGAGAAGCGTAAAGACCCTTAAAAACTGCTTTATATTTTAAAGGAAAAAATTCTGAAAGCGGTTTGCAACACATTAAAACATGAATAAAACAATCCAGAGTAAAACTAATCCAAGCTTCAATGAAAATATTTCCGATCCTTCTCTAAGTGACATTTTTGCTTTCCCCGTATTTGTCTGCTTAATTTATATAGCTGCTCCATAGCAGAAGTACTCTAGGAAGCCTGTGTGGTGTATTGGAGTTTCAGACCAAGACCTGGGAGATCAGGGTTCAAATCCCCACTCAGTTATGAAACTCGCTGGGTGACCTGGGGCCAATTACAGCCTCTTAACCTACCTAACATGGTTGTTGTAGGGATTATCTGAGGAGGGAGTGAGCCTTGTACTTTTTAGAGAAAAAAGTGAGATGTAAATGCAATAAACAAGCTCTTCTGCTTACCCACTTAAGAAAGCTGGAGGGGTCAGGCAGATGGAGACGTCAGTCACCAACCTGGCATACAGAGATCTGCCCATGGTCATAATTGGATCCGCGCCAGTTGCAAAATGTGCCTGGCACCTGGGGAGTTTCTAACACTGGCCAGGACCATGTCCATCTTAGGCTTGGGATGTGAAGGACAGAGTAGGATAGGGTACCAGTGCAAAGATTTGGGGTGTGATGCTGTCACTCCCCCCCTTCCTGCGCATCCTGTGTTTCTGCCCTGCCTGCAAGAGGCAAGCTCTCCCGAGCATCCTTCTCTGCATTGCCCTGAGCACCAAGCGAAGCTGTCGTGCTTGATCTGTGGAGTTATTCGAGGACTTGCACGTGCAGCTGCTCGAAATGTCAAACTCTTCTCTCGGGAAGGTGATGGACGGAAGGGTGTTTGGAAGAAAGTGTGGAGGGCCCCAGAAAACAAAACAAGAACATATATGACGGGAGGGTGATGTCAGGTCTTAGGTGGCAAGTCAAATGTGGAACAAGGTTGACTGTAAGCAGAGCCCTGCCTGGGCCAGACTTAAGAGCCTGCCTAACACAGCATCCTTTCCCCTTCAATTGCCAATCAGAATGCAAGAAGCTGCTTTGTATCGAACCCGACAATTGGTCCATCTAGAACAGTGCTGCCTACACTGACTGGCAGTGGCTCTCCTGGATTTCAGGCAGGGAGTCTCTTTCCCATCCCTACCTGGAGATGCTGCTGGGAATTGAATCTGGGACCTTCTGCATGCAAAGCAGATGTTCTTAACCACTGAGCCATGTGCTTCCATTCTATGTCTCCAAAGGCTTTATGATCTGGTTTTCAGAGGTTCCATTTAGATTGGGGCGGAGAACATCAGGCTTGAGGACCAGACATGGCCTTGTGGCCCCCTCTTTTCTGGCCCTTGGGACTCTCTCCAAGCAACACAACTTCACTGGCCTTCTGCTGCCCCCTTCTGGGGTGCCTTTGGTGGCTGAAATGTGTCCTTGTGCCAGGAGTATGCCCATTGTTTGCCTGGAAGGAGAGAGATGTATGTAAAGTGTTGGGGTGGAGAGGGATAGAAACGTTTGGCTTTTGTAGAGCTAACCTCAGAGTTGCAGGCGAAAAAGCGAGGAAAAGATGCTTGCTGTTTATAAAACTACTAGTAGACTGTAAGCCCGTTAAATTAACGGGTGCTAGAACATCATGGAAAGCGGGGATGGCGAGAACTTGCTGAAGTGCTCGATGTACTTGGGCGCCCCGGCCAGCACCGAATGGCCCTTCAGCAGGCAGCGCAGGAGGCGCATCACGGCGGCGGCACTGGCACCAGGCAGGCCCCGGCAGGCCAACTCAGCCGCCACTTGTAACGGCCGCTGCCGCTTAGAAGTAAGTCCACGCGAGCGCGCGCCCGCCGCTTCAACAGCCCGGCCGCCCGAAGTCTCTGCGCTCCAATCCCTGTGTCCGTGGGGCACATGCGCAGTAGGACACAGGGACTGGACGCAGAGACTGGACGCAGAGACACTTGCACTTTATTACTGTAGATGCATGACATGGAGGAAGCTTTTCTCCCTCTCTCGTAACATTGGAATTTGTGGGCGTCCAAAGAAAGTGAATGTTTGAAGATTCCAGGCAAATAAATGAAAGTACTTGGTTAAACTCTGGAACTCCCTGCCACAGGAGGCAGTGGTGGCTACCAACTTGGATGGCTTTAAAAGAGGCTTAGATTAGATGGGGCATTGGCCTGATCCAGTAGGCACTTCTTATGTTTTCATGTGCCACTGCTAGGAGGGGTTGTCATGTGGAGCAAAAACAGGATTTATGTTTTGGCTTGTTCTTTTGCCGCAGGTGTAAGCCTGTGGGGCAAAAGCTTAATTCCTCCCTGCCCCATCCTCTCCCCCCACCCACCAATAGCGATGCTTCAATCTGTGTGGGAGGCACACTGTTGCTCAGTAAGTATGTTCGGAGTGGGGAAGCGGCTGTTTGTGAGTGAAGTGCAGTCTGCATATGCTCAGAGGCACTGTCTTTATTCAGCTGTTGTTGTTGCTTTTGTCCGAGGACGTTGTGTTCTGGAATTTGCTGACAGATAAATGAGTGCAGGCATTCAAGCTTCAAAGATGTTGGTAAACAAGCCTAGGATCATTTGATGAAGGGCAGTATATGGATTTCTTAAATAAACAAGTAAATGAAAATGCCATTGCATCCTGAAAATTGTATACCTGCAATTGCAAAATGCATGTACACTTCTGATATTCTTAAGGCTGCAGTCACGTATTTACTTAAGAGCAAATCCTATCACATGAAGCAGTTGCTTACTTTGCAGGAAGCACACACAGGGTTATGCCATGAACATTTCACAGAGAAATGTAGAAATGCATGCAGTCCGGAGCGAAAGTAGCAGAGCGAGATGGTGGGCAGATTCATCCCGATGTGAGAAACGCGGATGGCTTTGCCCCACAGTCCTGAAATGTTCCCGTTTCCCTGGGTTTTTACAGATTGGTTGCACAGAACTAGAATTAGCCTCTTCCCCTGTTTATCCTGGAATGACTCTCTGTTGGATTTGTGCTCTTGGAAGGAGGCGGTTGCACACTTCTTGCCATTGTTGCTCACTGGCCTTTAGCAAATGAGTCGGATGCAGGCACAGGGCTGTCCATGGCAGGCAGGCTGGTCTCAGAGGCAGCTGGTCTGGCATCTTGGGTGGAGAGAGGGAGGGAAGACAAGGGGGCTGAGTGAGCTGACAGCAACCCTCACCAATCTGGTGCCTTCCAGGCACTCTGGACTGTAACTCCCATCAGCTTCAGCCGTCTCAACTGTACAACATGAGGGCCATGGTGAACAATTGTGCGTCCATTGTCCACAGTATTATTTGACACCGCTCGCTCTGGCTAGTGGGTTGTGTAGTCCATAATATCCAGTAGGGTGCTGTTTTGGGAGAGACCCATTGCTGGGTCAGAAAAACATGGTTTTCTGTTACACACACACACACACACACACGTATATGGGGCACTGCTGTGTGAAGTGCTTTCCCTCCTCTGTTAAATCGAGGTGCTTCTTTGCTCGCCTGCCTGCCCACTGCTTATCATGCTGCTACCTTTTGGTGACCATGTGAACTGCAGAGCCTGACGACATCCTTCCATTTTTATGTATATAGGGAGATAGAGAGATCAATATAGATTTAATGTCTGCATTGTATCATTCCTTCTACCCCTCTACTCATGACACACACTTGTGCATTTTTCATACATAACACATCCTCTTATGTGTTTGCGATGCATGCAGTCCGATTCAGAAGGAAAGCCTTGTGGAGTGAGGATTTTCTCCCTGAAATAAAATGTGCACAGAATCTCTAGTTTCAGGGAGGAGGCACGTGCTTGGCATATTGCAGGGTCTGCCTGAGAATCCTCATGTCGTGAGGGATGGAGATAATATGATTTTTTAATGATTGTATTTATTTTATTTATTTATAACATGCAACCCCCACTGTTTAACCAAAAAAGGCTCCCAGGGTGACTTGCGAAGCTCAGTTCTAAGCATCCAATTTAAAAAGACACAGCATGCAAAGAAAAATGGAATGGGAGGGAAGAGGAAAAGCAAGCTGAAGTGCAAACTCTTAAAGTTGCAGTTCTTTAAAGTCACATCTGATTCTGTGGTGGTTCTAGCCGTCTTTGCATGCATGCGCACATGCGCGCGCACACACACACCCCAGATCCCCAGAAGCAAAGCAGGTGACAACATGTAGGCTAGGAGGACAACGGAGATCTTGCCACACATTTTGTTTATTTATTGCACCTACATCCCACTTTCCCCTCCAATGAGCTTAAGATGACCTACATGGTTCTGCCCCTCCTCATATAATCCCCACAACAGCCCTGCAAAGTAGGTCAGGCTGAGAGACAGGGACTAGACCAAGGCCACTCAACGAGCTGATGGGATTATCAGTGGGGTCTCCCAGGACCCAGTCAGATGCTCTAACCAGTACATCACACTTTCCTCATGTAGCTTTAATAATGACGCCTACCACTGTATTTAAGCATTTCTGTTGATAAAACATACTGAGGCAAAGATTGTCATTAGTGCATATGGTTGATTTTTTGCAACTGGTTGATGTCAGGATCCCCCAGACCCCACGAAGGTGATGTTCACTTCATTCCAGGAGTTCCTGTCAACTCCTTGAGCTTTTGTAGAAAGGGTGTGTGTCCTGATTCTGCCCAGTGAAGATTCTGGAAGAGAGGGAGAGGGAATGATGCCACAGCAAAGAGGCCTCTGGACCTCAAGCACCGTGGCCAGGCAGGGTCTACCTACCTTCCCCGAGCTCAATAAGATTATCCGTGGTACATAGCAGCCTTCTCTTTGACACCATTGGAAAATGGCTTGTCTGTTCTAGAAAGCTGTCCATAGGGGTAGAGAATTCAAAGGGAAAATAATAGAGGCTTCTGAACAGCCACACTCCTGTGGTGAGTAAAAACCCATTCTAGGCGTTGTATTTTTATGTTGTGAACCGCCCTATGAATTTCGAATGAAGGGCGGCACACAAATTAAACAAACAAACAAATAAAACAAACCCTTTGCAAGCCGGATAAACATTGTCAGTCCCTGACCCCTGTTTTTTTTCTTTCTGTTTTTAATGGATCATTTTTGACAGGTGAAGTGCCACGTTTTGTGGCTGGCACTTTCGGAAAAAAATAATAATCCAGAATAATACTTTGAATAGTTATAATGTCAAACAGCAGCAGCAAGAGCAGGATCATTTACTACCGCGATGTTTCATTTCAAAATTTTTACTCTATTACAGGGATGGAGCACCATCCATCCCGGCCCACAAGACTCCCTGGAAGGCAGGAAGAACAAGGTATTATTCCCATTTCAATATTTCTAGACCAGCTGTTAAGCAGCAAAAAGAATGTTTATATATCTGGAGGTGTAAAAATGAAACAAGCCCAGAGCTAAACCAGTTCTTTCTCCCTGATTCCACCAGGCCAGATCCCCCCCCCATGGAACTTTCCCCCTTTTGGAAGCCTGATTAGCTTCAGATGCATAGAATCATAGAATTGTAGTGTTGGAAGGGACCCCAAGGGTCATCTAGTCCAACCCCCTGCAATGCAGGAATCTCAACTAAAGCATACAGGACAGTTGGCCACCCAGCCTCTGCTTAAAAATTGCCAATGAAAGAGAGTCTACCACCTCCTGCGGGAGACAGTTCCACTGTCAAACAGCTCTCACGGCTTAGTCAGAATCTCCTTTCTTGTAACTTGAATCCATTAGCTGGGTTCTCCCTTCTGGAGCATTAGAAAACAAGCTTTCTCCATCCTCCATGTGGCAGCCCTTTTAGATATTTGAAGATGGCTATCGTATTACCTCTCGGATACAATTTTTGCTTTGTTTTGTTTGTTTAAAGTAAATGAATTCTGATTAAATGCCTCCCCATTGGACCAAGGAATCCTGACCTACCAGAGGTGGCCCAGAGGGAATCTGGAATTGTAGGGTTTAACTGATAAATACAGAGTATTAGGGTGAGAGGTACATGGGAATCCCTTCAAAGATGAGGTGTCCACTTGTTCATTAAAAAAAAAAAATCTATAACACTCTTCAGCAAAAAAAATTAAAAAGTGGCTTACAAATCAGACCCCGGCACAAGGATTGCGATCTGAAAAGATATGGCACAAAAGGAAAACATATGGAGTGGGAGGAGGAAATAAGCAAGCTCTGTCACAAGTCCTTTACCCCTCTTTTCCTGCATTATGTCGCTGTTCATTTGAGGCATTGAAAAGAAATTGCAAAGCAACGCGTGCATATTTTTGTCCCATCATGCAAGCATACACAAAAGAACTTTGTAGGGTAACCTTACTGCTTGGTGGTACATCCCTGTCATTTTTTTTTGCTGCTTATGAGTGCCGCCTCAATTAAAGGGCTATGTACAGATTATATGCATTGCCTGGAGGGTGCTAATGTAGTACCATCACGGTGCCTTCAAGAAGCTTTGAACTACCGTTGTCCCTATCTATTGGCGGCAATGACAAGTAGCTGCTGGTTGCTGTGTCCTCCATGAATTTGCCTTTCAGCGCCATCCGGAGCGCATCCTTTGTGCCATATGGTAGCAGACACCATAGTTTATAGTTCTGCGCTGCATGAAGAAGGACCTTCCTTTTCTCTGTCTTGAGTCTTCCAACATTCAGCCTCACTGAATTCCTAGGACTTATGGGAGAGGGAGAATAAAAAAAATTCTCTCTACCCACTTTCTCGACACCAAGGATACTTTGGACTGCTGTCACCCCTGACTCTTGGAGGTAATGATGGGTGGATACAATGGGTGGTGGTCGTTATAAGATTCGAACGGTGCCTCCTCCGAAGGAAGGAAAGTCCTCTGATGGAAGGGCTCTGGCGATCGGAAATCCTGGAAGCATTTTTCTATACGTAGAAGCCCAGCTCTGGTTGGGAAGGAGTGACAGACAGGAGTCAGGAACATCTGGGGGCAGTGCCATTGCGGAGAGAACGTTGAGGGGTGAAAAGCACATTTCTTTTGTAACTCCGAAGGGTCGATGCTATTCCCCCACACCTCCCCGCTTTCCAGGTTTTGCATTTGAAGAAAAATGAAGCGGATTGCTTACTTAATTTCCTAAAATTTATATACTGCTTTGATTGCAGCCGCAGCAGCAGCAACAACCCTCAACATGGTTCACAAAAAAGAATAAAACAATCAAGTGATGGGGGGTGGGGGTGGGAGAGAGAATTGAAGAGTTCAAAAAATTCAAACTAGCAATAGACTAAAACACATCCAGATATCTGGACACACCTGTCTAAATGAAAATGTTTTTAGCAGGTGCTGGAAAGAATACAGTGAAGGCACCTGCCTGAGGTCAAGAAGCAGGGAGTTCCAAAGGGTATAGGTGCTGCCACACTAAAATATCAAGTTCTTAAAGATGCAGAATGTGTATTCTGTGGTGCCTGTTAGTGTAAGTTCCATCAATCGTATTGTTCCAACCTGGTGTCCTAAGACCTATATAATTTATTTATTTATTTACTGCATCTATAACCCACCTTTTTCTCCAAGGAGCTCCAGGGTGGTGCGCCTGGTTCTTCCCCTTTCCTCAATTAATCCCCACAACAACCCTGTGAGGTAGGAGAGGCAGAGAGGCAGTAAATGGCCCAAGGTCACTCAGTGAGTATTGTGGCCAAGCGGGGATTTGAACCCTGCCTGGGCTCTCCCAGGTCCCAGCCTGACACTGTAACCACTATACTACCCTAGTTCTCCAGTTTGCTTATAGTAGAAAGGAAGAATCGTATATTGATAAAATACATATGGTGTTAAGCAAGCGGGCAAATATTGGCATAATTTCCTTCGAAGGTCTGGGGGCATGGAAGGGTCTACCTAGAGTGGGTTTCTCCACTGTGGTGCCTTCAATATACTGTTGGGACCTCAACCCCCATCACCCTTGACATGTTGAGCATGAAGAGAGCCCAACAACATATGAAAGGCACCATGTTGGAGAAGATTTTCCTAGAGCTTAGGCCTCATGGTCTTACCAAGCTGGAGGACTTCCCGACCCCATCTCACTTCTGTCAGCGATTGTGCTGCAGTTGGTGCAGAATGCTGCAGTGCAATTGCTGACAGGAGTGAGACCCTGCCAGCATATAACATCTGTTTTCAGAGATCTGCACTGGTTGCCAGTTTGCTACTGGGCCAACTTAAAGGTGTTACTTTTAGTAGATGAAGTCCCTGGCAAATTGGGATCAGTATAACTGCAAGATCGCAGAACTGGCACTGCTACAGGTGTCAAATGAGACCCATTCCACATTTGTAATAACTCCATATTTTAGTGTGGTGGCAGTTATACTCTGGAACTCCCTGTCTCTTGACTCCATCAGCCAGGCAACCTTTGTTGTATTCAGAGCCTGCTAAAAACATTTTCTTTTAGGCAAGCCTACCTAGATAATTGGAAAATTGAAGCCAGTTTTCATCTGTTTTTAGTTTATTGTTGTTTTAATTCTTCAAAAGTCTTAAAATGCCATAATTGTTGATCATTTTATCGTTTTGTAAACCGCTTTGAGGGATTTTTGATTATTGTTTTTAGTGCATAAACTTTATGACATGAATAAATAATAAAGAAACAAACAAATGTTTTTCTTGCTGGACTCCATGCACTGATTCATTTTCCTCCATATTTTTTCTTCTTCTTTTCTCCCCCCCCCCCCCAGCCGTCCAAGAGGAGAGGCAGCGTGGGAAGGACCGCAATGAGAATGAGGTCGAATCCACGAGCAGCGCTAATGAGGACATGCCCGTGGAGAAGATTCTAGAAGCCGAACTTGCCGTTGAGCCAAAGACAGAGACATACATTGAGGCGAACATGGGCTTGACCCCCAATTCGGTAAGGAAAAGCACACCCTCATTGCTCTTTTCTTCTAGGCAAACTTTAAAAAAAATGCAGTTAAGTCACCTTAAATCTGGTGTGGGGAATCTTTGGCCCTCCAGGAGTTCACAGAATTGTAGAGTTGGCAGGGACCCAAAGGGTCATGTATTCCAACTTCCCACCCCTTCAATGCACCAATCACTGTTGATCTACAACTCCCATCAGGCCCCAGCAAGCGTGGCTGATGGCTAAGGATGATGAGAGTTGTGCTTCTGGAATATCTGGAGGGCCACAAATGCCCAAACACATGCCAAGCCTAGAGGATGGCTCCACCAGCATCCGTTGGGCATGATAGTTATATCGAAATTATTTATGTACAAAGCCAGACTAAGAACATAAGCAGAGACTGCTGGATCAGGCAAAAGGGGGCTCATCTAGTCCAGCATCTTGTTCTCGCAGTGGCCAGCCAGATGCCTATGGGAAACCAGCAAGCAGGATTTGAGCGCAAGAACAGCTATAGTTTCTAGCAACTGGTGTTCAGAAGCATTGCTGCCTCTGACTGTGGAAGCAGAGCACAGCCAGCACAGCCAGCATGGCCAGAAGCCATTGAGAGCCCTACCAGCCTCCATGGTCACCAGACACCTCAAACATCCCATTTGCAGCCCTTGTGAACCTCGATGAGTTGGGGTTCCTAATCCCCTGGAAAGTCTCTGTATGAAAAGAGAGCCCACACAGCTCATGTTTCCTTGAAAGGAGATGAGGAAAGCCAGTCTTTGGTTACCCCCAGCACCTGGGAGACAGCAGTTATCAAGATTAAAAATACTTAGGGGAGGGGATGTTAATGAGCATCACTACAAGCTTGTGGAGAAGGGTGGGGGTGCTCTGGGGAGGCAAAATAAATAGCTGCTTCTGGTCCCCAGCCTGCTTTTAGCAAATTGAATATGGCTTCCTGCATAATTCAGCATGTGTGGTCACAGTCTACGAAGATGGAAGGAATCTGTAAATGGGGATAGGAGACTCCTTGGAAGGTACCTAGGAGCGCCTCCTGTTGCAGATCAATGCTTGTGCACCAGGAAGATCAAATGCCTGGGTGGGGAGCAATATCTCTTCCTTCCACCATCACCAGGATTACCACAACTGGGGGGTGGGGGGATAGGGAGGGTTTTGAGGAGCAAAGAATGGAACACACGAACACACAGTTATATGACCCCCACCAGCTCCCAAAACAGGTATCAGGTTGTCCATTGATATCAATGATTCTTCCAGCTTACCAATGCCAGGATGCTGGTGTTTTTTGAATGGCCACTGACAAATACTTAATTATCACTTTGCTTTTATTGCTGATGTTTTATTTTATTTTATTTGTTGCACTTATATCCCAACTTTCCCCCCAAGGAGCTCAAGGTGAGATGTAGACAGTCCTCCCCATTTAATCCCCACAACAGCCCTGTGAGGTGGGTTAGGCTGAGAGGCAGCAGCTGCCCCCAAGGTCACACGCAGTGAGCTTCACGGCCGAAGGGGGATTTGAACTTCACCAAGCTATCAAATGCCAGGCATTATCAAATGTCCAGCATATAATGTCCCCGGGGGCAGTACAAAACTGTTTGTTTTTAATCCACCACAGATGGTCATTTCCAGGAAAGAAATAGATATAGTCCAAGCCACAATGTTTAGGACAGCCAATTCTGCAAGGACGCATTGGAAAGTTTTAAGAGGGAGAAAACTGATTATTTTTTTTATGCAAGGTGGAAAAGTGGGCATATGGAGCGTCCTTGAAATTCTTGGAGGTCTTTGCCCACCTCCGCATCTGAGCACAGTGCAGGTCATGCAAACGCCTCCATTCAGTTTGTGTCGCCTGCTGCTTGTGGGCCTCCCTGGACACCCTGCCCCCTTCCTCACCAGGAGATCCTGAGCCTTGGATTCCTTCGGTTTATACATAGCCCCAGATGGGATCCTGGCTACTGAAAGACGATCCTTGTAACAGAAACCCCCCCTTTGCAAAGGAGGGTTTCGGGTCACTGCATTCCTTCTGGATGTGGCCCCTGAGCTCCTTTTCCAGAGGGATCATTTGCCAGGGATGTCCTTTCACCCTGTCTGCACCATTCCCGCTTCATGGAAGGGTGTGCGGAGGAGAAAGGCTGTAGCTAAGTGGCAGAGCACTTGTTTGGCATGCAGAAGGCCCCTATTTCAATCTCTGGCAGCTCCAGGTAGGACTGGAAAGAAAAACCCTGTATTTTAAACCCTGGAGAGCTGCTGCCAGTTGACAATACTGAGATAGATGGTTTGGGGTTTCAGGCCCAGCCCTGATTGAAGATGCCAAGGATTGAACCTATGAACATAAGAAGCTTCCTTGTACCAAATCAGAAAATGGTCCATCTAGCAGAGTGTTGTCAACACTGACTGGCAGCAGCTGTCTAGGATATCAGCCAAGGGAGCTCTTGAGCATTTCTGTTGGGGAAATACTCCTTGCCCTAATCAGAGATGCCAGCAGGTATCAAGCTTGACACCTTCTGCACGCAAGGCAGATGCTCTAACCACTGAGCTGCAGCCCTTACCACAGTCTGCCCTCCTTTCCATTCCTTTGTCCCACTCTTGACGCCTCACAGCTTCTCTGTTCTTTGCAGCCCAATGACCCGGTCACCAACATCTGCCAAGCGGCAGACAAGCAACTTTTTACATTGGTGGAATGGGCCAAAAGGATCCCACACTTCTCAGAACTGCCGCTAGATGACCAAGTGATCTTGCTCAGGGCTGGTGAGTACAAGGCACCCTCGATGGGGAAGGGGTGGTGCAGAAGGAGCAGGGCAACCCATTGCTTCAATTAAATGGTTCTGAAAGTGGGCAATAGAGCCCCCTCGCGGGATTTTAAGAGGCAAGTGGGTGGCGTGTGTGTGTGTTGTGGTGATTTAAGACCCCCGCTAATTGACTTTCAACCACGTGGAAGAATTGAAGCCTGTTTCAGGTTATGTGAAGAAATACTACAGGTGTTATGAATTCATGAGCAGGATTTGAGTTATGAGCAATACAGTGGTCCCTCGACTTACGAAATACTCGACATCCGAATTTTTCGACTTACAAACGGAAAAAGTGGCCGCACGCCTACGAATTTTTCGACATCCGAACGGAAATCTGTTGCCAGTTTTGGATGCGGTTTCCTTGACTTACGAATTTTAGATGTGGTTTTTTCGACTTACGAATTTTTCTGAATATTTTTTCTCCCAATGCATTCCTATGGGAAATTGCTTTTCGACTTACGAACTTTTCGACCTACGAATGTCCATTCGGAACGGATTAAATTCGTAAGTCGAGGGACCACTGTAGAAGGAATTAGATATCATTGTATTGTTGGTATAAGAGAGAGAATATAGGGTGCAGCAAGGGGGAGAAATTTAAAAAAGCACCATGGAAAACAGGGTGGGAATTCGACAAAAGAAAAGAAAAAAATATTATGCATTGGAGTGCATGTGTGAAATTTTTGGAAATTTAATAAAATATAACTGTTTAAAAAATGACTTTCAACCAGATATTGGGGAGGTGGTATCCCGTTATCAGTTTCAGGCCCACCTTTCACATTAAGACTTTACAGCGAACGGAGAAGGAGTTACTAAATGTGGCATCTAAGACTTTTGCTAAATGACTGTCAGAAAAGCTGGTACCACTGGATCAAGTCCGTCAGTTTTGTTGAATTCATTCAGCTAAATAGTTTGAATTGGATTTTGAACAAATTTGCAACTAGTTAATACTGTTTTGAATTTTGTTGTGTTACGATCCTGCAAACCGCTCTTCAGAATAATGCTTTTTTTTTTTTTTTTAAATAATTTTTATTGATTTTTCAATATTGTCTGGCCCCGATTCAGGCCAGCTCACTTGTATTACAATCATTGTCAGGCTTCCTCTCGCCCACTCCATTATTTTCCATCTGATAGCATTTAACAATTTTTAACAGGTTTCTAATTTCATAATCAAATAATTATTTTCCTGAAATCAATCTTCAATCTTTAAACATCCCATATCTTAAATCACTTATATATCTTCATCTACATCCCTCTTGCCTCCCCCGGTCCCCGGGTAAGCAGCTATTATTTGCATTATTCACTACTTGTCATACTTATCATCTTAAACATAAAAGTACTTATCATTCACTTATATATCATAATCTTTAAACAGTCCCTGGCGTGTCCATAAGTCAAAAACCATAAATCCACAAGTCAGGCCCTACTTTGACAGTTCTTATCCTATTCCTGCTGGTGGAGAGGCCCAAAACCAACATGAGTCCTGCATTGCATCCTCCAAACAGGCCTTTTCCAAAAACTGTGTCCTGCCTTCCCAATTCATGTTCAGTTCGTCTCTGCTTCCCTTCGGCTGCTTGTCAGTAGATGTCAATGTGCTGTTTTTTCTTATGATTCTTCTCTTGCTTCTTGGGGTGGCAGCACATTTTCTCTTCCGGTTGTAGAATCTTTTCCTGCAGCTGATGTTTGGCAAAATAATCTTTCGTTGTCTAGCCTTGACGGATCCTGTCACTTCCTTAGTTATTTGTTCATCTGGTTCAGCAGGCACAGTGTTTGGGTTTGGCCTTATCTCATCCGTAGTCTTTCCCATCGCATTCCTCTCTCTCAGTTCCGCAATGTATTCCTACATCTTCTCCAGCACAGTTTGCCAAGTAATATCCGGTTTCATCGCCATTTTCTTTTATCACAGTCTTTATACTTTTAAAACTTTTAAAACTTTTTCCAACTCTTTGTTCTTATAACACTTCACAAACTTTTCAGCTTAAAAAATCCACAGATCTATCACAGTTCCTTCTGCCTCCCTCAGGACCAGGGGAGGCTCAAGGGTTAATTTAAAGCCGTATAACAAAAAAGTCAATTCATTCCTTTTCAATGCAACTGTATCTATTTCCTGCTTCACTGTAACAATGGAAAGGAACGGACCTCCGTGTTTTCGTTCCAATCCAGTCCAAATCCAGTCCAAATTCAATCCAAGTGCATTTTACTCACGATTCCAAATTACAGGTCTTGGAGAAATCGGCGCGCTCAGAAGAGTCGGTCTCGCAGCTTCGCCCGACGGGGAGTTTGCGGACCCTGAGGCTCCGCCGCCCGCTCACGCTCGGGAGCCCTTGCTGCGGTCTCCCGGGGAGCAGGTTCGGCGTCCGAGCCGGTGCGGGTCCATTAGACCCCGGGACGCCCTTCCCGGGGGTTTTGGGGGTCGCGGCGCTGGCGCGATGTCCCCTTTTCCCAGTCGGACGGGGGAATGTCATGGAGCGACATGTCCCCCCGACCTTCTCCTCCGGCACGTCGACCGGAAGCTCTCAGAATAATGCTTTTTGCAGGGAAATGAGTTTCTGGAGCCAAGGGACAAGTGGCCTGAAAAAGTTTGGGAACCACTGCTCTAAAGCCTCCAGTGTTGTGTCTTGCAGGTCATTTGTAAGATTCATGGTGCATTTTCTGCCTTTGCAGAAAATTGTCAGGTACCTCAAGGTGGCTTGTCAGGTACCTCAAGGTGGCTAATGCATCAACATGTTTGCTTCCTTATTACGCCACCCTTCAGCGAAAGGTGCTGGGGTGGGTTACAGCATTTAAAACAATATTAAAAGACAATACAGAAAAAATTATTTATAAAAGTTAAAGACAGGCTCCAGCAGATTGAGCAGACGAGACCAATAGTGGGTCCAACAGTCAAGAAGGTGGTTTCTGCATGTGCTCTAGAGGGAAGTGAGTGGCAGATGGGGGCTTGTCAACCTGGGAAGGGGGCCCATCTAGGAGAAGGGAAACTCTGATCCTCAACCTCCACTGCCTTGTGGAGCATCTTCGGGAAATGTAAACCCTATACAAGTCTGGAGTGGAGTCCCTAAGGCGGTTGTATTCCACCTTGTACGCCTCCTTTGGGCAACTCTTGCAGCCAAGTTGGTGCCAATTGTATTGCTCTGCTTTCCTTTGAGACTGAAGAGTGGGGTCATGTCATGTGGGCAGCCCAGGACTTCCATACACACTGCCCAGGCTTGTGCCCCAGGAGAGGCCACTTCGGTGCTGCTAATGCAGCAGTTTGACTTCACCCATGGTGGCACACTCCATTGTCTCTTGACCCAACCCTACCATGCTGCCATCTCATAAAATATCAGCAGTATGTATGCAATGAAACACTATTTAAAAACATTACTAATAAAATATTATTAGGACTGGCTAATCATAGTCTCCTGGCCAAGAATCCCAGGAACTGTAGTTTGTGAAGGTTGCTGAGAGTTGTTAAAAGACACCCCCTTCTTTTCCCAGAGCTACAGTTCCCAGAGTTCCCTGCAAAGAGGGATGGGTTGTTAAGCTGCTCTGGGAATTGTAGCTCCAGGAGGAAGAACAGGGGGATTCATAACAGCTCTCAGTACCCTGAACAAACTACATCTCCCAGAATTAATTATGGGGGAAGCCCATGACTGTTTGAAGCAGTATAATGCTTTAAAAGATATCAATATTTAAAATATATTTAAAATAATCAGTTGTAGAGGGCCAACTAGTCTAACTCCCTGCATTGCAGGATTTACAGCTAAAGAATGCCTGAGAGATTGCCAGCATGTGCTTTGAAAGTGTCCCAAGTTATCCTTGGAGCACCATTCCATCCATTTGTGTCTACTCTCAATAGGGCTAACGTTGCATACGATCCGGTATGTGTGTTTGTGTGTGTGTAATATGCATCTCTATATACACAGAGCAGCAGGACAAATACAGTTCAGGGAGTTTGGTCTATTTAGCATGGGGAAGAGGAGAATGAGAGGAGATATGATAGCCGTCTTCAAATATCTAAAGGGCTGTCACATGGAAGACGGAGCAAGCTTGTTTTCAGCTGCTCCAAAGGGCAGAACTCGAACCAATGGATTCAAATTGCAAGAAAGGATTCCGACTAAACATCAGGAAGAACTTTCTGACAGTAAGAGCTGTTAGGCGCTGGAACGGACTCCCTCGCAAGGTGGTTTTTAAGCAGAGTCTGGGTGGTCATCTGCCCTGAATGCTTTAGTTGAAATTCTTGCATTGCAGGGGAGTGGACTACATGACCCTTGGGATCATTTCCAACCCTATGAGTCTGTGATTTTTTTGGTGGTACAGAATCCCTTGCAACACAGAGACCCCCTAACCTTTAGTGGCCACCCAGCTTGTCGAGAAGGGAAGCATTTCATTATGGACTTGCTTGATCACCAGAGTGGGGGTGGTGTACCACTGGAGGCAAAATGCTGACTTGGCGAGCTGGCGTGAGCTCGTCGGTTGCACCCAAGTGGAACCTGCCAGTGTCTTTATCAGGAAAGGCCTCAGCCGACCCCCTCAAAGTCTTTCAAACAAATGGCTTTATGTATTATTGAGTGGCCTGCGGAGAGCACCTGCCCATGAAATATTGAAGTGTTAAAACCTAGCTAAAAGAGGTGGCTGGTGTCACGTGTGCCTCTAGCACGAACGGAATTCAGTATGGCTCGTGGCTTCAGGGGGCACACCCTGTGATAGCTGCATGGAGGGCAAAGCCCTGATTTAGGCCACATTCATGCCATACGTTTGAAGCACTAAGATACAGGTACCGGTAATTTGCAACTTATGCTCATTTAACTTGTGCACGTTCAGGTTTACTCACCTGGCAAAAAAGTAAAAAATAATAATAATAGAAAGGGTGCACCCGATGTGTTTTGATTATATGTGATTTTGGCGTTACATGCCTGTACCACTTTCAACAGGTGGATAGGGCTCTGTTAGTAACTCTCAGTACTCTTAAGAAACTGCGGCTTCCAGAAATTTTGGGGGGAAGCCATTTAAAGTAGTATCAAAGTTCTTTAAATGTATGGTGTTGATGTGGCCTTAAAAGCACAATGGGACAATAACAAGTGAGGTTTTGAGAGATGATTATTCTTCCAGATCAGCATCTATTTGTTTTCCAGAAATCAGTAGGATAGCATTAACACATCCATAAGAATCATGAGAAGTTTTGCTAAAATTTTAATTGTTTTAAATTCTTCTCCTGTAAAACCATCTCATCCTGGAGCCATATTGCAGGTGTTGGGAATCTTTTACCCTCCAGATATCTCAATGCCCATCATCATCCCTGGTCATGCTTGCTAGGCCTAATGGGATTTGTAGTTCAGCAAAAGTTCCACACACCTCTCGTAATGGATTGCATTTAATGTTAGTCATAGTCAGAGCAGATCCACTGAAATTAATGGACAAGTCTACCTTGGGTCCATGGATTTCAGAGATCTACTCTGATTAGGACTAACGCTTGGATACAGCCTCGTAGTTTTTGTCTGGTGGACTCTCCTTCTTTGGAGGTTTTTAAGCAGAGGTTGGATGGCCATCTGTTAGGGATTGTTTAGCTGGGATTCCTGCACTACAGCAGGTTGGACTGTTGGGGATCCCTTCCAATTCTGCAGTTCTGTTATTCTAAGCATCACCACTTTACTCAGATTGTTTCTCTAAAAAGGGGCTGAAAGGTTTTTTTATCTCATGATCTGCTCTAGTAGACTTCACAGCCCCCTCTCCATATATTTCACTCCAGGTTGGAATGAGTTGCTCATTGCCTCCTTCTCACACCGGTCCATAGCTGTGAAAGATGGGATCCTGCTTGCCACAGGTCTCCACGTCCATCGGAACAGTGCTCACAGTGCAGGCGTTGGTGCCATCTTTGACAGGTGAGAGGAAACTATTTGGAGATCAGGAAGGGTGAGGATTCGGGGTCATGGGGGGCGGGGAAGGTGAATAAGAGATCCAAGCTTCAGTTTTGATTACTTCACTCTTCTTCTTTTCTCTGCCCACCCCCAAATTGAACCAGTTGCTCTTCAAACCAAAACCACACTAAGGTTGCTGGCTTGTGTCCAGATTAGTGTTAAGTCCTGTGTTCTGTTAGAGCAAGGATTTCTGCTAGTGCAATGGAAATTCTAAGTCTGTTTCTGGGGTTCCCCCAACCTTCCAGAGCAGAATTGGGTGAGGGGGGCGGGGATGCATGCAGGGAGAGGAGAGGGAAGGAAAGTTCTGTTGTGCAAGTGCCAATCTTAACTGAACAAGGTTGTTGGATGCTGTGCTGTGTTTAAGACAAATGTTATTTTAAGAGAAATTGTATGCCACTTCCTCAACAGGAAGCCTCTAAGCGGTTTGCAAAAGGACACAATTTGAAGGATTTGTAAACCGCCACCATTTGAAATTATTATACCAAGAAAGGAAACATTGGGTCCATCTTTAAAACTAGCATGAACAATAGCCAACAGTGTAACCCTGAAGATGCCTGGCTGACTGGGGAAAATAAACTCACAAGGAGGCACCTGAAAGAACATATTGTTGGCCCCACCCTGATTTCCAAGGGGAACGTTTTCCAAAGTGACGCCACACTGAAAGCTCTGCCCTGAGTGCTCACTGAATTCGGGGTGTGTGGCACCCGTAAGAGGGTCCCCTGCTTGATGACCTAACTGTTTGAGCAGGATGGTCTGAGTAAACAGCAGGCTTGAAAATACAAGCGTTTCAAGTCATGCCATTGACCGTTGAAAGGGAGAATCTGAAGAGACTAGTCAAAGGAAGGCTGAGCTAGACTTGGCTTAAAATGCCAAAATTTCAAGGGGGTTGCTGGAAGCAAATAGATGAACACATGCTCAGAAGTCTTTAAAGCGACTGTATTACTATTATTATTATTATTATTATTATTATTATTATTATTATTATGCAGAGTATTGACAGAACTCGTTTCAAAAATGAGAGATATGCAGATGGATAAAACAGAACTGGGGTGTCTCCGAGCCATTGTCCTCTTCAACCCTGGTAGGTTCGGTTGTCCTTGCAGGATAGGGGACCCCTTTTCAATTGAGGTTTCCACTCTGAGTTAGAGGGAGGCATGGACCACAGGCCGCCCGACTTATCTCAGGGTTGAGGGGTGGGGGAACCCAGAGCAGGGCCTCTGAAGCAGATCTAAGTGAACAGACTAGCTCCTAGGAGAAAGCAAGAAGGAATACCCTGGGACCAGGTGCCACAAACCATTGGGGATGCTGACCCCCAAGGAGGAGTGATGGCCCAAGCAAGGAGAGTTAGTGTGGTGTAGTGGTTAGAGTATTGGACTAGATCCTGGGAGACCAGGGTTTGAATCCCCACTCAGCCATGAAGCTTCCTGGGTGACCTTGGGACTGTCATGCACTCTCAGCCTACCCTAAATCATAGGGTTGTTGTGTGGATAACATGGGGAGGATGAGAACTATGTATGCCCACCTTGGGCTTCTTAGAGGAAAGATGGGATATAAATGTAATAACATTACAAAAAAATTAAAAAGGAGTAGCCAGTCATTCCTGGTTCTGCAGGCAGAGGCCATGGTCATGGTCATGACCTCGGAGGGAGATGAAAGGGTGAGTTCAGGGCTACGGATTGTGTTCCTGGAGCTGGGCCAAATATCCAGGTTGCCATAGCAAGGTTCCAGAGCAAGCAGCTGAGTTTTACAGTAGGGTGAGGTGGTTGTTGATTGGCGGGGGGAATCCACCTGCTGAGTGCTGCTCTGACCAGCTAAAGGGCTGGTGCCTTCTGCTGCAGACTGTGGCTCCTTTGCAATCATGGGGGTTTCCAGCTGTGCAGATCTCTCCTCTGGGCTCTCCTGAGCCCCCAAGTAATCTGTGGACCAGCCATGAGAGTTCTGGTATCAGAGGTCTCCCTTCAGGGCTCCAGGGACAGGGAGACTGCTCTGGAGGGGAACCAAATCTGAGTTTAAGAATGCTGATATGGTTCCTCTCTTGACTGCAGTCTGGACACACTGCTTGCTCACTCCTCAGCAAAGGCACTTAAATAAAGGAGAGACAAGATATATCAGTAACACTTTATTGAGGGGGAAACCAGGGTTTCTTTCCAGCACCTCTCAGGTGGGCACCATTGCCATTGTAAGAGAACAAAGGAGGCGTTCATGGTGAGTTCCGTCACCTCTTTTTCTAGAAAAACAGCACTGCGGAAAACTAACAAAAAGTACTGTACCATTTCAGGAGAAAGGAACCTTGCACCTGACAGGGAGACGTTCAACCAAACATACAGAGGAAAAACTCCCTCAGAACTACGCAGCCAATCAGGGTACACTGTGCCCAGCCTGGTTGCTAAGCAACACCGCCTCCCATCCCCATTGGATATGATAATTACGTTTATAATTTTTTAAATTTGAATACTGCCCTTAATCTAAAGACCACAGGGCGGTTCACAACATAGTTGATTTTAACATGAGCAAAGTTAAGGCTTCATTTGCAAACTGAATGATCCCTGCTGTTGCACTTCCACCAGTGCTGAGCAGGCCAAGTCAAGAAATGTTGACTTGCCAAGGGAAAAACGTTGGTGTTACGACCATCTTTGGAATGTCACCAACATGCTGCTCCTCAGGCCCTCTTAAGCCTCCTGTGGCACAATAGGTCAGTGTGATTGGCTGTTAACCAGAAGGTTGGTAGTTCGAGCCCACCCAGGGGTGGCTGTGAGCAGGATTCCTGCAGGGGGTTGGATTAGATGACCCTTGGGGGTCCCTCCCGACTCCATGATTCTTTGATTCCTGTGAGGGATTTAGGCTCAGTGGGGCACTTCCTTTCCAAGACCAGAACACTCACTAGGTTAACCAGACTCCCAAACCTGTATGTATTCAGAGTAATTGGATTTGCAAGGTTATGAAATCCGCTGAGTGGAGCGGTGCTGCAGGAAATATGCTTTAGGAATAACTTAATCCTCTCAAGCCTGTTTTGCTTTCCTTCTCCCACTCCCCCTACACAACCTCGAGTTTCAGATTATGACTCTTTCCCTGAAATGGACGGTATGCCGTATCTACTTTCCAAATCCTGTTAAGAACCAAGTTGGTCTTCAGAGCTGAATTCATCTGCTGATTACAAAAAGAAAGTGTCTCCCTTAAAACATGTGTGCCTCTAGTCCTCAGGAAAGCCTTTCCCCAGCTTTAAAATATCCCCTCGCTCCTTAAGATGTGCATGCCTCCAGTCCTCAAGATATGCCTTTCCTCAGCTTTAAAATGCGTGTGCTTCTAGTCCTCGGGAAGGCCTTTGCCCAGATTTCAAGGTCTTTCATCTGTCCCACTGCAGACTCAAAAGGGCTTTCCAATCCTGCTGAAGTCGAGGCTCTGCGCGAGAAAGTGTATGCGTCACTCGAGGCCTACTGTAAACAGAAATACCCTGACCAGCCCGGGAGGTGAGTCTTTGAATCTGTGCCTGTCTGAAATCCTGAAGAGCAGTTGCCACTCAGTGTGGACAATAGATGGACCAGTGATATGATTCAGTATAAGGCAGATCCCTAGGTTCCTATTTAATTCAGCCTGTTCTTCACAATCATGAGGACTAGTACTTTAGTTTATGTTCAGGGGAAGGGTGATAGCTCAATGCGAAGAGAACGTGTTTTGCATTTGGATACTTTCAGGTTCAGTCATTGGCAGTATCTCCAGGTAGGGCTGCGAAAGACTCCCTGCCTGAAACCCTGGAGATCCACAGCTGCCAGTCAGTGTGGACAATATTGAACTAGATGGGTCAGCATAAGACACCTTCCTACATTCCTTTGGCACAGCAGCAGGCATGTGGCCCTAGGCAGGTTTCCTCTTCGAAGCTGAAATCCTCCTCCCACCCCTGGGCTTCCTTTATCCCTGCTGTCCTCCGAGTCAGATCTTTCATGGTTAAAATGCTCCTAGAACATCCATCATCTGGTTTAGTTTAAAAGCGAAACTTTCTAGGTTTTCCTCTGGGGGAGGAAGAGAGTGGCAGGGTTTGATTTGTATTTTCCTGGCTTCCATCTCGGAGGCGTACTCTGCCAACTCAGCATTTGGAGGCGGAGGGGAGCGGGGGGGGGGGGAATGCAAGCACAAAATCAGGCCTCCCCTCCACTGTTTTCCTCCCCCCCCCATTAGTGACTTTGGTTCTGACACACATTGCAAACCCCAGATTTTGCAAGCGGGGCTACAAATAGAAAAATGTGGGGGGGGGGCCTCCCGTAAATATTTGTTATGTGCAGCTGGTGGTCACAGGTTCAATCCCTTTATTCAGAATCACATCCCCTCCAACATTTCTCCGATGAAAATAGGGAAGTCCTATTCCATAAAAATAATAATATTATTATTTATACCCCACCCATCTGACTGGGTTGCCCCAGCCACTTTGGGTGGCTTCCAACATATATAAAAACATAATAAAACATTAAGCATTAAAATAAATTTCCAGGTGTCTTGTAATGGTTGCATAGTTACTTACCTCCTTGGCTTGTGGGCCGCATAACTCCATGCCCTCCAGCATTTCTTCGATGAAAATAGGAGTGCCCTAAGGAAAAGGGGGACATTCCGGAATCAAACCGGGATGCCTTCTGTAAATCCGGGACTGTCGCTGGAAAACAAGGGCACTTGGAGGGTCTGGAACCATGAGAACTAGAATTTTACTTTATTTTCAGGGGAAGGGGCTGTAGCTCAGGGGTAGAGAATCTGCTTCGCATGCAGAAGGTCCCAGCTTCGATCCCCAGCGGCACCCCCAATTAGGGCTAGGAAGACCCTGGGCCAGAAACCCTGGAGAGCCACTGCCAGGCAGTGTCAACATTCACATGGCTGTGTTGCTGTGATTGCCCCTTCCCATGCCCTTAATTGCTGTCTGTCTTTCTATTACGGTTCTAGGTTCGCCAAGCTTTTGCTCCGCCTCCCTGCCCTCCGGTCCATTGGCCTCAAATGCCTGGAGCACCTCTTCTTCTTCAAGCTAATAGGGGACACTCCCATCGACACCTTCCTGATGGAGATGCTGGAGGCTCCCCACCAAATGACTTAAGGAAGGCAGAGGGGGTTGGTCCCATTTCTTCTCCTGCCCGGCGGGCTCCCCGATGCCGCCACCACCACCACCACGCCTCCCCTTCTACTGCCAACGTGTGCCCCCGTATCTCCCTGGCATGAGCGAGAGGCAGCCTACCATCTTCTTTCTGTGACACCGTTGACTCAGCCCTTCAGCCGTTTCTCACGCTCTCTCTGTGCGTCTCGGGGATCTGGCAATAGCCATTTGCTGTTCCTCTCACAGGTGCAGAGGCAAAAATGGTTGTTGTTGTTGTTGTTTTTGAATGTGCGAAAATGCACACACCCCCACCACCACCGCTGTTCACTCTCCACCACCACCACTGTTTCCACAGGCCTAGGTGGATTGCAAAGCAACCTGTAAATCTGAGCCCCTGCCTCGCACAAACCTATCTGCCTCACATGTGTGGTTTTGGTTGTCAACCCCCCCTAACACACACACACACACACACAAACACTTGTTGCCGTGTGTGTGAATTTAATTTGCTTCGTTGCAGACAGACATTTTGGAGAATGGAAGCCCTGGGGGGGGGGGGTCCCTTCGAACTCCACGAATCCTATTATTTGTTGTTTTACCTGCCACCAAGCTGCAACAAAAGAAAGAAAAAAATTGCTCTCAGCATCTCAAAAGGGAAATGGGGTCCAGGTTTTCTAACGCTGGGCTGGGTGGGCTTTGCACCAGTGACTCAGGTGGGAAGACATGTGCTAAGAATTAAGGAACAGGGTGCCCACCTTGTGCATATGCTCTGCCCAGCGGTTTGTAAGCGGCACCAGAACCAAGGTCACAAGCACTGTCACATAAAACCCCACTTCTCATCACCACACCTTTCCGGTGTCCTAATTTAGAAGGGGTGATACTTTCAGTTGTTAAGACCTCAGGGTGTCAAGAACTCTTGTCAGTTTATTGCAAATTTGGTGGATTGTTTTTTTTTTAAGAGAGCAAGTTTCTAGTCCTTAAAGTTTCAAATCCAATTGCCTGTCTGCAGATCCTGAGCTACCTTTTGCCTGACCTTGTTCTGAAGCCATCTGTAAATTGTGTGGGAAGCGTTGTGGATTTGGGCTGTACAGCACAGGTCACTCTTGTTCTGCGCATGGTGTGTGTGTGTGTGTGTCGCCATTTTCTTTGCTTTTCGTCCAAAGATGACTTTCTCTTGGTAACTGAGTGAGCCGCTCAAACTGCAAAACCAGCCGAAATGCACAAAGGCTGCTTTAAAGCTGTGGCAGTCAAGGCTGCAAGTCCTCTAAGCACTTCCCCCTTGTCTGTTTTCAGTGGGATCCCCACCCCACCCCCTTCCCTTAAAAAACAAACCAACCACACCTCTGTTAATATCAGCACTCTGTGTTGCCGCTTTTTAAAACTGGCCTTGATAACCCAGCAGTGTTCAAGTGCATCAAGCAATCCCTGGCAGGCAGGCACTGAACCCTAGGTGGGCAATTTTAATAACAACACCAAGTCCTTAGGGTTTCAAACACCTGCTTGGAATCGTGTCTCAGGGAACGGGATGCTGGGCTACATTTCCAGCAATTTTGTAGAGGGAAGTGGCAATTATTAGCAAGTTCGGTCCAGGCCAAGAGTGAAGTGTGTAGATGGCTCAGACCCAGGAGGTTCCCTGAGATGTTTATTTGCATATATATGCGCCTTGCATGTTCTATAAATATTCTGCGACACTCAGCAGGCCCTGTCGCCAGTTCAAGCTGGGCCTTAAATAGATGCCTTCTGATATCACTGCATCCTGGTTATTCTTTTCCTCTTCTTCACCAAATCCTTTCTCGTTCTCTCTCCCTGCTTTCCTTTACGCCCTTGCCACCCATTCTCCCATCCATCCTTCTGTGCTCCCAAGAGTCTGTCCTAGGATTTCAGGAGACATATTTGCAACCCCCTCCCCGCTGAAAAAAAGTGGCTGATTGCAGCAGGCAAGATGGGAGGGGAGAGGATCCCTGGAAACGCCACCTCAACCAATTTCCCCCCTGGAAACCTTTGCCAACAAAACACTCATTCCAGAGGGTATCAAATAGAAAAGAAATGTGTTCCTTGGAACACAACATCATTCAGTTCCCTTGAGGTCTTAGTAGCTGACTGCCTTCCTATCCTGCTCTGTCTTGCGAGCTCAGTCAGTGAGCCAGAGCAACATCCTTTAACACCTGCCCTCTGATTTGCTTTGTGGCAGCTGAATCTCAGGGTCAGGTCTGAAGAATCCAATGTCCAAACTCTTTGAGAGCAAAATAAGAAAAAGAGGGACACTTTATTTGGAGTTCTAAGCCTCCAACACACATTTGAGAGTTTTATTTTGGCTCAGGGTATTTGTGAGAATCTTTCCACTGCATCCGGTTTGGTCTTTTCTGTTCACTGGAGTATATTAGGGTCTGCCTTCCCTGATCCAGCTCTGATTGTGAGTACCAATGAGGAGTATTGTGCCAGAATGATGTGGCTTCATGCATACCCTTCCAGTTTTAAAAGCAGTGGGGGCCATAGGGCAGTTTCTGATTCTTCAAGCAATCTGCACCAGAAGGCCACTTGCATCTTACAGTTTGGGGCCAGCACCTGCATTTTCAATCATGGCAGAGGTCATGCCCAAAGCCCTGCAGAGGTTGCACACTTGACCCCTGCAGCCTTGAAGCAAAGGACGTTAGTGTGCTTGTTCGCACATTACCTGCATTCAGCATACAAGCTGTATGAGTGTCCCTGTGTGAAAGAGTGTGTAGTTTGTTGGTCTGTTCAGCTCAACTGCTGGATAAACATACTGTAAACTCACTGAACTCTGCGTGTGAATAATGTTACCAGTGTATTGCTCTGTATGCAGAGCCGTATCCAGCCAGTGAGTTCTATCAGCACCAGGATTTCTGCTTAGGCAACAAGACTTCACCTCCACTCTCCCCAGATGCGCTTCAGGAGGTTGGGGGACCTCCTGAAACAGATTTAGTGGCACAAAGGGGGGAGGAGAGTGAGAAAAGCCCCATTACAAGGGTGGAAATTCTTGCACCAATGGGACAGGTTACTCAGCGCAACTTTGGAAACAGCCCAGAGATTGCGCACTTGTAGAACATTTTGTGCAGACATCCCTGATGACTCCTTTGTTTGCATTTGCCTTCACAGTTTGGGGCTTTTATGAGGTTCTTCTAGCATAATAACGGGACCCTACAGGTGACCCACCTTTCTCACCTGTGTCATTTTGTATTAGTTGGGGATTTTGCCACATGTCAAAGTCATCTGTAAGGAGTCAGAAATCATTGTCAGTGAGGTAATGCTTGGTTTCTAAAGGAAAATGTGAAGGGAAGACCATCATAAAGAGCCTTTGGAGACATTAATCAGATGGCATCCACTGATGCCCAGGGCAGGGGGTCAACACTGCACTTTTCACTCCCAGCTGAATGGGGAGGGGTCAGGTTCACTTCTCCAGAAGCATCCATCTTTAAAGTAGACCGTGCCTTCCTTGAAGTGATGGCTACTGGTGTGAAGTGGATGGTTCCAAGCAACAGAGGGAATGGTTTCATTAAGCATCACTGTGTCCCATAGCCTTCCGGAGTATAGGACTTGCAGGAGATGGCATGGGGTTCTCATCTCTAGCTAAGTTCTACCTAGCATAGGCCCATTATTTTCAGTGGGTCAGCCCTGAGTTGGCCTGGGATTGCATACATCCCTGCCCTCCTAGAGCAGTGGTTCCTAAACTTGGGAGGGTGGGGTGTCTGCCCCCTGGGTTCCATTAACTCATCCCCAGTGAGTAAAGCTTTATTCAGAATAGCGGTTTGCACAACTCACTAAGGTAATAAAAGACTAAAATTCAAAACAATAGCAATTAGCTGCAGATTTATTAAATATATATGCAAAAGTGAATATATGCTCTGATCTAATCTGGTATCTCAATATTTTCTACACATTCTTACTAATGAAAATTTTAAGGATGAAGGAGATTTATACCATAAAATATTTATATATAACGACTTATCAAACATGCGCAAACCTTCACCTGCTACAGGTATCTGATTTATAAGAAAAGAAATAGCTATTACCAATAACTGTGACAACTCAGAATCATAAATAAAAACAAAACACGACCAAAGGAAATAGCTTTGAAAGCTATAACAGCAGAAAGTTTTAAATGCGAAGTGAAGAGGGGGTTTCAGTGGTCAGGGATGCTAGGAATTGTAGTCTCAAAACATCTGGAGAGCCGAGGTTGAGGAAGCCTGCTCTTGGGGGGCCCTCCCTACTTTGCAAGTTCTATGTGACCTGTTATGGGATATACTCCTGCTTAATAAAGCCCCTTTCCTCATTCCATCTGCTGGGATCCTTCACTTTGCAGTTCCGGGGGAGCCCAAAGTTGCCCTGAACTAATTCTGGTATAGCCACAAACAGAGGGTCTGATATTTCCCTCTGGCTGTGTTGCATCAGGGCACCTGAGGATACCTCATTTCCTCAGGACAGGTGGACAGGCTGGTGAGACGTCCCCATGTCTAGAACAAGGTTGCATGATTCTCTCCTTTTTTAAGTTGATACATATGTGTGTTATGCACGTGTGTTGTGTAGATATATACACTGTATAAATACCCTCCCCCATTCAAATATACATATGTTATACCCACTTCTTAGTGTTACCAATGTGTCCTCAGATCTCTCTTTTTTTTTCTTTTAATGAAACTTTCTTTTATTTTCTTCAAGTTTTTAAAGAAAATTTGCTTTGTGGGAGCAAGTGGGATTTTACGAGGGAACCTCCCACCCATCCTTCCCTGCCCCCGTTCCTGCTGCCACACAACTTGGTGGACACTAATACTGGATCTTTGAAAAGGGAAGAGAAACATTGCATCTATTTTAAGATGCTTTTTTTTAAAAAAGAAAAAGAGGGGGGAGGTCACTGGGGGAAGTCAGCAGCAGCGGCAGCAGGTGTGTTGAACAATAGCTCAATGAGTTCCCATCAGTTAGGGACACGGATGCCTTCGCTAAGGAGTGCATAACTTTTTTTTTAAAAAAAAAAAGTTTAGGAAGGATTACAGGGAAAAAAACAAAAACATGAAAATGTTTTAAAAGAGTGAGAGAAGGTGAGCGGAATATCTAAAGCGTCAATAAAGCTAAATATCTATTTTTGTACAGATGTAACTTTATCCCTTGCATATTCTTAGATTATTTGGGGGGTTTTGTTTTCTTTTTCTGGGGAGCGGGGGCGGGGAGGCAGTGTGTGTTTCTCTCTCTGCTTTTATAGAATTTGTTCTACGCCTCTTGATTCGACCAGCCACCAACACAGCCCTGTATGGAGGAGAGAGAAAGGGCCCTGTTGAAATGGCTCCGTCCATAATCTCTTCTCCCTCCAACCCCCAATTCGGAACAAGTGAATTTTGATACAAGAAAAATTCTCTAACCCTCCCTGCACCTTGCTCCTCTGGGGGGTGTGGGGTGGGAGAAGCAAAATACAAAACATGGCCTTTCGTTGCAACCCCTCCCACCCTCTCCCCACTCCAACAGCATTATCCTGCAGGTCTACTCTACTGTGAAATCACTACCGTGTATTATTGTTCACTAAAAAAATAAAATGAATTTTTAAAAAAAAATCTGCTGGAAATGCCAGTATTTTGAACAAATGTATTAGAAATGTTTAAGAAAAAGTTAAAGAAAATATATGACCATTTAAAAATATAATACTGTTCTCTTTCTCTTTATTCTGCAATGGGTATTTGTGTAGTCTCTCTGCTGCATCACCTTCCACTGCAGTTTGCCTTTTGGCTCCTGGGCTTCTCTGAGTGCATTTCAGTTCCATTTCAGAATGACATTCCATTTAAGAATAGCTCTGGTTCCTGCGTTGGGCTAGATGACCCTTGGGGTCTTTGCCAACTCTACAATTCTATGTATCCAAGTCTAAGAGCATTGGGGTTTCCTGTGCAACGTGTCACCTTGTTTTGCCGTTTGGCTCCTGGGCTGCTCAGATCACATTTCAGTTACATTTTATTGCCTTTATAGCTCACATTTTCCCCCCAAGGAGCTCCACCTCCCAATTTAATCCCCACAACAACCCTGTGAGGTAGGTTAAGCAGAGAGAAACATTGATTAGCTCCCAACGTCACCCAGTGAGCTTCAGGGCCATGTGTGGGGGGGGGGTTTGAACCCTGGTCTCTCCCAGGTCCTAATCCGGCACTCTAACCACTATGCCACACTATTTCCTGGCAAGGCACAACAGAGGCCCAGTGAAATGCTTTGTGGCTGGGGCAGAAAATGCAGCAGGGTGAAAGTTCAGAAGTCCTGTGAAGAAGCTGTGTGCCCCTTCTCCGTCTGTGGCACAGTGATCGTCCTGGAACTGTCTCCTAGTTCTTTTGGCATGCTGAGGATAGGACAGAATGTTATTTTAATTTCATCTCCTCTTCTGGTGTCAGGTTTTTGTGTTCCCCAAGCAAGAACATTGCGACATCATGGGCGGGATGGTGGTAAGAAATGCTGTTGCCAAGAGTGATGCCATGTATTGCAAACTGGAGTAGGGAAAACTTCTCTGCACATTTTTTCATGAACAATATGTTTAAAATGAACGAACAAAAGCCAAAACCCTGCAACTAGTTATGAGCAGTAGACAAATAAAACAGATAATAACGTGCAGCATTTATAAGAGGGAGTCTTCCTCCCTGTCTCATAACACTACAACTCATGAGCATACAATGAAATTGACAGATAAAAGAAAGCCGTTCTCACAGCAAATAGTTTATAATATCCCAGAGGAGGACAAGCAAAATGATTGAGGGGCTGGAAACCAAGCCTTATGAGGAATGGTTGAAGGAGTTGGGGATGTTTGGCCTGGAAAAGAGGACACTGAAAGGAGATATGATAGCCATCTTCAAATATCTAAAGCGCTGTCACATGGAAGATGGAGCAAGCTTGTTTTCTCCTCCATAGGCTGGGAACCAAACCAATGCCATCAAGCAATGATGATGATGATGATGATGATGATGATGATGATAAATAATAATAGTAATTTGTTTATACTCTGCCCATCTGTCCGGGTTGCCCCAGCCACTCTGTGTGGCTTCCAACATGCATAAAAATAAAATATCAGACATTAAGTCATTAAGTTCTTCCTGATGTTTAAGTTGGAATCTCCTTTCTTGTGACTTTTTTCCCCATTTTAAAATAGTCCCCCCTCCATATGTATGTTTTAATATCAAAATAAAACCTATTTTAAAATGGAAAAAAAGTCACAAGAAAGGAGATTCCAACTTAAACATCAGGATGAACTTTCTGACACTAAGAGCTGACAGTGGAAAGATGATAGACTCTCCTTCCTTGGAGGTTTTAAAGCAGAGGTTGGATGACCAACTTTAATGCATGTATGCTATAGTTGAGATTCCTGCGTTGCAGGGGGTTGGACTAGAAGACCCCCCAAGGTCCTTTCCAATGCTATGATTCTATGACCCATCTAGTCCAGCTTTCTCTTCTCATAGTAGCTAACTGGATACCCATTATGGGAAACCCACAAGCGGGATTAGGGCACAAGAAGAGGGCATGCTGAATTTTTCATTTTTCGAATTCCCAAAGCGATGGGTGTTAAAAGGTTGTAACATGACTTGGAAAATCAAAAGATATTTTGGTTAAGTTAATACAATTTATTTTTCCTTGGTAAATAGGTGCATAAAAGATATTGACTTCTTAACATTTTTTGTGGAAATTCCAATAATTTTAGTCTTACTAATATTTTTTGTGTGGAAAAAATGCATGTGAAAATGCATAAAAAATTAAACTACAAAACTTAACAAGCTTTTTGACATCCTCAGTTGCAAGTGCAAACAATTTTCTCTGCTCTGAATTTGGCTGCCCTGCAGCTGCTGGTTGCAAAAAAGGAAACTCACATTAACTCCAGGTGTCCTAAGGATATGAAGGTCTCAGTGAAGGAACTTTCTTTCATTAAAAGTCAGAGAGACAAGACCTGGTTCTGTTGGACCATCAGATTGGCTTGAGCATAGCAGGTGAGTCAAAAAGCAAAAGTGGCAAGAAGACAAGAGAAGGCTTGCTGAATATAAGCAGAGAAGGAAGCAGGATGCTTCAATATCACCGTATGAAATAATTTTCTCTGCTGATGAAAATGAAGAACAAATAGCTGGTGCCCAAAATGGAAATGATGGAAGTTACGAACCGACATTAAGAAAACCAAGCATGTCTTCCACTTCTAATAAAAATACAGAGTGCGACACATTAGAAATACATAATGTCGCTATGCACAGCACCAGATATAATATTGGACGGGTTGTATACCCGTGAGAAATATGAGGGCTACATCAAGAGACCAAGAAGCAAGTCTCTAAACTTAATTTCAGTAGGGTTCTACACTTAGGCAGGAAGAACCAGCTACACAAATATAAGATGGGGAACACCTGACTTGCCAGTAGTACATGTGAAAAGGATCTAGTGGACCACAAGCTTAAGATGAGTCAACAGTGTGATGCAGCAAAAAAAGAGTTAGTTCTACGCTGCATCAACAGAAGTTTAGTGCCTCCCTAGGGTCCACCCTGCCCCCCAAAAGAGAAGTCATAGTACCACTCTATTCTGCCTCTAGACCAGGCTTCCTCAACCTCGGCCCTCCAGATGCAGGGGCATCTTGCCCATAGAGGCAAGTGACACCAGGTGCCAGGGCTCCAAGTTTGCGCCAAGTTCTGGAGGGCGCCTGGGAAGAAGCGGAGGCTGGACGCGGCACCTCCCAGCATCAGCTCACTGCCCTCGCCTGCTGCGCCGAAGCAGCGCCACACCCGGAGCCTCCACCTGCAGTAGCACGGGCGCCAGGGAAGAGGCGGAGGCTGGGCGCGCCGGAGCCTCCGCCTCTTCCCTGCCGGAGGACCCGCCCTCCAGCCACTGCCCACGTCCTCCAGCCCCACAAAGCTGCCTGCAGCGCTGTAAAAAGGTGAAACGGGGTGGGGGGTGGGGTGCCGGAGGGATCTTTGAACCATTGTGCCGGATATCCTTAATATGGCCCTGTCCAGATGTTTTGAGACTACAATTACCATCATCCCTGACCACTGGTCCTGCTAGCTAGGGATCATGGGAGTTGTAGGCCAAAAACATCTGGAGGGCTGAGGTTGAGGAAGCCTGCTCTAGACAGTGGAGGGCATGTGCACTGTGTCCCATTACTGTAGGATGGTGGCCCTCACCCTTCTGATAGGAAATGCTCTGTGGTGGAGTGATTTAGGGTTAGGGTTAGGGCAGGCAGGAGACACCCAAAAAATGAGGGGTTGAGGAGGGTCAGTTGTGGGGGGAGTGAGAAATGCCCCTGTTTCCGTCCAAGGAATGTTGGAGGGTCTGGGTCTGGAAACCAAGCCTTATGATGAACGGTTGAGGGAATTGGGTATATTTAGCCTAGAGAAGCAGAGACTGAGGGGAAGATCTGATAGCTATCTTCAAATATCTCAAGGCCTGTTGCATGGAAGATGGAGGAAGACTGTATTCTCCTGCTCTGGAGGAGTCAAACCAATGGATCCAAGTTACAAGGGAGATTCCAAGTAAATATCAGGAAGATGATGGTAAGAGCAGTTCAACAGTGGAATAGACACCCATTGGAGGTTTCTAAGTAGAGGTTGGGTGGCCATCTGTTTTGGATGCTTTAGTTGAGATTCCTGCATTGCAGGGGGTTGGACCCACAGGATCCCTTCGGATTCCACAATTACATGACTTTTCGAATTCCCAAATGCCGCAACCATTCTTCAGGATCAGGATTGGGATCATAAATTGTCTCTGTGTGTGGGTTGTGTATGTGTGTAGCAAATCTGCACCAGTTGCAATTTGACTCAATAGGAAATCTCCCACAATGTTTTTAGTATCAGGAGGACTTGGGTGTTTGCCTCTAAACATTAGTAGTTTATTAGGCCACCAGGAAACTTACTTCCATTCATATATTGTACTGCCATCTGGTGGTCAGTTTTGAGAACTGCGGCTTAAGGTAAGGGCGATGACTTGTCAAAACGCTGAGACAACTGTTTGCCTGTTTATATTTTTTAAGAGTCAAAATTAGTGCTTGTGCATGAAGAGGAAGAAGAATAAGATGGTGCCATTTTGAAAACAATCTGCTTCCCTCCCTCCTCTTTTTAAGATCTACTCCTGTTTCTTGACCGAGTGCCAATATCAATCTAAATAGGTAAATATCAGGTAAAACGAAATACCAGCTAAAGCATTTGCTACCACCTTCCTGCTTTGCCTTGCTATTGCTTTCCTCTGAAGGGAGAGGAGAGATGCCAGACCATCCCACTGGGGACCTCTGGGTGAGGTGTGGAGGTTAAAAGTTGGAGAAATAAGTTGTTTATCTGCTAATTAGTGGGTGGGAGCATTCTTTGCCTATTATTTGAGCATATTTATTTGTTGTTTGTTGTTTATAGGGCAGGTGTGTTTTGTTCTTTTGTCTTTACATAAGTGTTATGTTAGACAATATATTGATGTATTATCTCTCTCTCCCCCCCCCCAATGGTATTACATGTATTTTTCTGTGTGTATTACTTTTATGTTGCTTGGAGACCTTTGGATGGCAAGTGACTAATAAGTTTAATAAATGTACATAAATGGAATTGTAGGACACCCTTGGTATATAGCTCAATCAACATCAACTAGCCCAGGTTATTTAACTACAAATATTTCATTAGGTTATATTATAACTGGCATTGGGTCTTGTCTTAGAATGGCAGGACTTTCCTTCCTTCATCAGAAAGAATCGCCTGCATGATCCCAAACAATCTAGGGAGACTGTACAGACGAGACAGGGTCACAATACCTGGGGAAACGGGAGATGAATATTCAGCAAATAAATAAAATAAACACCATAGCAGACCACCTGCCCCCAACCTGGTGCTTTCCAGATGAGGCAGATTTCCAGCTTCCATCATCCTTTAACAGAGGATAAGGCCCTCCAGACAGTGGCGGAGCTTCATGCTCTGGCACCGGGGGGGGGGGCAGAGAGCAGGCGGGGGTGGGGCTGGCAGGCATCCCAGGGGCATGGTGCGCCGCCCGCAGGGATGTGACGTGCGTCCTGGGGGTGTGATGCACAGCACGGGCGAGGGGGGGGATTTGCTGCGATGGCACCCCACCGGGATCGCGCTGCCGGGGGCGGTGCGCTCCCCTGCACCCCTTTTCCTCCGCCAGTGCCTCATTGGCTACTAGCCACAATATCTAGGTTCTTCTTCCACTGTGGAGGCAGGATACCCCTGAATGCCAGTTGCCAGGAATTACAAGTGGGGGGAGTATTGCTGTAGGGCTCACGTCCTGCTTGCGGGTTTCCCGTTGGGAAGGTTGAAACTTGCCCCGTTGCTGGATGAACCCGGACAAAAGAGAGGGAAATCTGTTCAAAACAGATATGAAAATAATATTGTGTGCCACCTCAATCTCCAAGTGGTGCGAGATTCCACGGGTTCTAGGCGTTTACCCAGAGTTTGGTTTCCTTGGAACGAGTGGCAGTGGACTGTGGTGCCTTTGGGATATATGGTTTATTTGCACCTATATGCAACCTGAGCCCAGGATGGAGGGGTTCACAGCATTAACACCCCAGAAGGTCTTGCTTCTCCAATATTCACAGCCTTAGATGCAAGCAGAAACCAAGTATGGCTCTCCCATTTCCAGCTTCTGCCTGCTTCTAGCCCAGCTCACATGCACACCCCAACTTTGCCCTGGTTATTGTCCTTCTCACTACCAGCCAGGTGAGGGAAGGGGCACCACCCATCTGCGTAGTGTGGGTTAGGCCTGGGTGATGTATTAATACATCGCCCAGGATTGGTTTGAGGGCCGGAGTGCAGTGGTGCACTTGGTAGTATATTGCGGGTGAAACTGCCACTCCTGAGTCAGGACAGAGCAGCGGCAGTTTCACCTGCAATATACTTTCGGGTAGGTGCCATCACACACTGGCCCTCAGACCAAGGGAGGAATAATTCGTGAGCTGCTGAGGCTGATGGAGCTCATTTGTCCCTCGGTGCGCTGGGCTCTGGCGACAAAAGGACCCCCTCTGCCGCCAAGTGCCTGGCACACCGAGGAACAAATAAGCTCCATTGGGCCTAGGACCACAAGGCGCTGGGGTGAAACTGCCGCTGCTCCCGCTGATGGAGCTGAGGTGGTTTCACTCCGACACCTTGCAAGGCTTATTCCTCCCTTATTGAGAGCCAGTGTGGTGTAGTGGTTAAGAGCGGTAGACTCGTAATCTGGTGAACCAGGTTCGCGTCTCCGCTCCTCCACCTGCAGCTGCTGGGTGACCTTGGGCTAGTCACACTTCTCGGAAGTCTCTCAGCCCCACTCACCTCACAGAGTGGTTGTTGTGGGGGAGGAAGGGAAAGGAGAATGTTAGCCGCTTTGAGGCTCCTTCGGGTAGTGATAAAGCGGGATATCAAATCCAAATTCTTCTTCTTCTTCCCTCCTCTTTCCAACACCACAATGTATCACTATATTGTGATACCTGGCATCGCAAGGTGGAAAAGCTGGCATTGCGCAGCCCTAGGTTGCTGGCACCCGGAGTGAAGCAAGTGTTGTGCTCTCCTGGTGGACTGAGCAGCTCCCACGCTGCCACCATTCACTTGCCGGCGCAGCAATTTTAGTAGTTATTCCAGATTGAGCAACTACCCCACCCCCGACTTTCTTCCCACTGAGATTGTTTTCCTCAGCTTGACTGTGAGGCACTTCTGAGGAGAACTGGCCCTTTCCTTTGCTCCTTCTTTCCTCAGCAGTCCCCGCTCTGTCTTCCCGCTCACAGCTTATGAGACCGGCCATGGCTGCACCGCCACTCCAGGTCTCTATAGGGCCCTGACCTTGCCCTCCCCCGCCATCCTTCAGAGGCAGCCATGCAGCCAGGCTGAGACGCCAGGCAGGCAGAGGAATGGCTCCCTCAGCTGGTGGGGCAGAGAGACAGGCAGACAGCGGAAGATGGCAGTGGCAGGCAGGGCAGGACTGGGGAGGTAGAGCCTCCTTTCTTTGATTGCCACCCCCACTCCTATCTCTGCCCCAGAAAGAGCAAGTGGCAGGCAGGCAGAGCCTGTGGCTAAGCTCGCGCCTCTTCCCTTGGCTTCCCTGCTTTTGCTCTGTTTCTCCCGGTGGCACTCAGGTAAGATGGCCAGGGTCGAAGCAGTGGGGCTGTGTACCTGGGGGCCATGTTTTCCCCTTCCCTTGCCATGCTATGCCTCTGCAACCCATACTTTGGGGCCATTATGCCCCCCTGTCTGGCAAATTCAACAATGGGACTATCCATTAGATTTTAATTCTTTCCAGAGCCAGGAAGTATAAGGGACTCAGGCCTCATACAGTCTGTCCTCACCCTCAAACCCTCAACAATAGTTAAACGGAGGATTCCCTGCCACTAAGCACTTTGATGAACTGGAAAGACTGTCCAGCTCTATTAATGGCTTGGAGTAGGAGAAGGAAGGAGGGCAGCACAAAGACCCCATCCATTTGTAAAAAGGGAGACTGAATTCTTTCTCCATGCCCCCCCACATAGCACCCCTCTCTGTGACATCACTTTCAGACCCACAGCTGTCCAATGTTGGCTCTGGATTCCCAGTGTAAACATGTGCAGCTGCTTTAAAACTCACTTTCTTTCTTTTCTTAGAAAAGGGAAGGCAGATGAAAATAAGGGTCCACAGTTCACATACAAGGCAAGAGAACAGATGCTTATTTAATGTGCATTTGTTTTATTTATTAAATTTTTCTACTGCCCTTCATTCGTAGATCGCAGGGCTGTTCACAACATAAAAATGCTAGATGCTTTGACACTCCCTCCTATTGCATATGCTGAATTAGACAGTCTCTCAGAAAAGATTAAAGATAAGTCAAAGCAGGAGTTCATTTCAAGCTGGGAACCTTTAAAGAATTCTCTAAAGAATAATTGTTGCAATTTGAATACGGTAGCAGCCTTTGAGTAATCTCTGTGAATAATTTAAATTAAAAGAGGAAAAACAGGAATATATAGGTATGAATATTATTATTTTATTAGTAATGTATAGATGAGGCAATAGGTTTATTAGAATGGAAAAAATGGGGAAAGGATGGGAAGTCAAGTGTTTGTATCAAATGTATTGTAGGAAGACCTATATTCTTTTGTTGGATTTTATATTGAAAAAAAAATGATTTATGTAAAATAAGGAAGATATGTCTTTGACGTACAGATGCAAGTATGGATAATAATAATAATAATAATAATAATAATAATAATAATAATAATGATGATGATGATGATGATGATGATGATGAAAAAGAAACACCCTCAAATTGACTATACTCTTTTGGTGCCCCCTGAAAACATGTTTTGTTTAGGAAGCCTATCCAGACATGTAGAATGTTTTGACATGTATTTTAAATCCCCCCCCTTTTTTAGCTCATTGTTGAATTTTTTTTAAAAAGTTTTTTTTTTTTTAACTATGCTTCCTGATAATTTCCTTGCTTTAGTCTTTTTGCAAACTGTTTTGAGGTCTTTTGTTTTTTTTACAGTCAAGAGGTATATAAACTTTTAAGATTTTTTTTTTTTTTAAATACTAATAATGATAATATAAAATGCAGATGGGGAATCGGGCGACTGAAATGCAAGGTTTTTACAGTGATATGCCACCCGACCACTAGATGGAGGCATTGCACTGCAAAACATTTTCTGAGACCATTCCTCCCTTCCCCCACTTTAATGGCACGGTGCCTCTCTTCAGTAAAGGCTGTTGGTCTGGAAAGTCGTCTAGGACCCTCCCCTCCCTCGTCTCCGCCCACCCCCAAATGCCTTTCTCCTCCAAGGGTTCTGCATGTTTTACCCTCTGGAATGTTTGCTTTTGTTCCAATTCCGCGGATGTTCGAAACGTTTTCCAATCCGAATGGTGTCCAAGAAGTTATTTATCCACCTCTCCCAAGCCCTCCTGTCATTTTTTTTTTAACAAGTTAAACAGAATGTGATGTCCTCTTCCCCCCTCCACCCGGCTCCCCTGCAAAAAAATAAAAAAATAAATCCCATTGCACACATATTGTATTGGCAGTCAAGAAGTTTTAAATGTCATAGGAGTATGAAAGGTGGCTGAAGAACAGCTGGCGGAGACATCAGAGGTCTTCCAGAGCATGACCACACCATTTCTCCAATAGCTGGAGTGCCCTTTTCTTTTCTGAATGAAAAGCGGGTTTGCGGGGTGGGGGTGGGAATGGGAATGTGCTACCCTGTCTACCCCCAAGCTCATGTTTAATGTAGGAGGAGAAAACACCCATCTTCCCTGGACAAGAGCCCCAGATCTCGGTACTTATTCCGAGTGGGAAAGGGCCTGTCCAGAACTAGGGGTGACTCAGCCTAAACTTGGTTCCTATGTTTCTCACTTTTCCAGACTTAAGGCTCATCCACACACTCTCAAAATCTGGCTTGTGATGCTTCTGAATCCCAGTTGCTGGGAACCATGGGAAGAGAGAGTGCTTTTGTGTCCAGATCCTGCTTGTAGCTTTCCGATAAGGGGCATCTGTTTTGATAAGGGGCATCTGTGAGAACAGGATGCTGGGCTAGAGGGCTAACTGGTCTGACCCAGCAGGCTTAATGGGCCATGGGCCTGACCCAGCAGACTCTTCTTAATGATGATGATGATGATGATTTTTTTATTTCCAACCCTCCCACCTGGCTGGGTTGCCCCAGCCAATCTGGGCGGCTTCCAACACATATAAAAACACAGTAAAATGTCAACCATTAAAAACTTCCCTGAACAGTGCTGCCTTCAACTGTCTTCTAAAAGTCAAATAGTTGTTTATCTGTTTGACATCGGAATGGTGGGTGCCACTACTGAGAAGACCCTCTGCCTGGTTCACTGTAACTTCGCTTCTTACGGTGAGGGAACTGCCAGAAGGCCCTCAGAGGAGGACCTCAGTGTTTGGGCATAACGATGGGAGTGGAGACACTCCTTCAGGTATACTGGGCCAAGATCATTTAGGGCTGACATAACATCATGATGGTGGACTGGGAAAGACTTTGGAGGACAGGAATAAAATTTACTGCCTGTAATCTGTTAAGAGAAAACATTATGAAAATGATGTACAGGTGGTATCTGACCCCAGTAAAACTCGCCAAAATCTACCATTTGCAGGACAATAAATGCTGGAAGTGTGAAAAGACGGAAGGAACATTTTATCACATGTGGTGGACCTGCCCAAGGTTGAAGGCCTTCTGGGAAATGATATATAATGAACTGAAAAGAGTGTTTAAAAACACATTTGTAAAGAAACCAGAGGCCTTCTTGCTTGGAATGGTAAACCAAGAGATACCAAAAGAAGATCACACTTTCTTTATGTATGCAACGACAGCAGCAAGAATTTTGATTGCAAAATATTGGAAGACAAAGGATTTACCGACCTTGGAAGAATGGCAGATGAAATTGATGGACTACATGGAGCTCGCCGAGCTGACCGGGAGAATCCGCGACCAGAGGGAAGAAGCAGTGGAAGAAGATTGGAGAAAATTTAAAGAATATTTGAAAAAATATTATAAAATGTAAAAAGGAGAGAATGTCGAGTTTAAAGTAGTTTATAGATTAAATCTAGGTTAGTGATGTGTTAAATTAGAAGTTATAAGATTGTATGGAAGGTATATGTTCAAGAGGAAGTGGTTAATTATGAAAATATTAGGAGAAGTGAAGGAATTAAGTATTTTAGGAAGATTAAGAAACAGGCTTAAGGAGAGAATAATATAGACATTTGGAAAGTGTAAAATAGATAAGAATATACTATTTTAAGATAAGAATTTATAAGGTATATTAAAATATAATGATAAAATGGGAAATGAAATTGCCAATTGAAATAAGTGAAAGATAAAAGGAACACAGAAGGAGAGACAGGAGGAAGTCAATTTTAAAATGTTAAGGAATTTAGGAAAAGAAACTTAAGATGTTTGTTTAATGTTGTAGTGTAGTTTTGTTTAGTATGTTAGGTTTGTTTTATGTGTAAATGTGAGTATATTTGTGTTTTTAAAATCAATAAATATTATTGGGGAAAAAAAAGATCATTTAGGGCTTTGAAGGTCAGCACCAACACTTTGAATTGTGCTTGGAAACATACTGGGAGCCAGTGTAGATCCTTTAGGACCAGTGTAACATGGTCCTGGCAGCCACTCCCAGTCACTAGTCTGGCAGCTGCATTCTGGATTACATTCTTATGATAAGGTGCTCCATTGGCACGATCCAGCAGAGCTCTTGTTACATTCTTAGATCTGTGGTCCTGCTTGTAGGTTTCCCTTAGGGGCAACTGCTTGGCCACTGTGAGAAAAGGAGACTGAACTACATTGGCCCCCTTGCATAGGTGTATCTGGGAGGGCAGGACGCACTGGGCACCGCACCGCGGGGGCAGCACTTACGCGGGGTCTGCAGCGCGCTCAAGCCACACATATCTCCTGGGAGTGACGAGGTGGCTCAGGCACCTGCTGGCTCTGCGCTGCCTGAAACGGCAATGTGGGGCTTGTATCTGCCCCCCGCCTCCCCCTCAGTTACCCCAGGTGCCCAAGAGGCTAGTTATGCCGCTGCCCCCTTGGTCCAGCAGGCTCTCCCAGAGTTCTTATGCCCTTTGGACATGCTGGCTGAGGCTGATGGGAGATGGAGCCGAACAACATCTGGAAAGCCACCGGTATAGCTCTCATTAAAACATGGTTCTTAACACCCCGCTGTTTGAGGTCCACATCTTGCTGGAACGTGGTCAGTCTTGAATGCAGAAAATGAAACAACTAAGAGATGTTCCTGGAGGATCCAGGAATCTCCTTCTCCACCTCAGAGCTGCCCTCCCTAGTGCATCCAACCAGATGTTAGTGTCATCAGCCAGCGGCCAGCGACCCATTCCAGAGCCTGCCTCTGCCTGACAGCCCAGCTGTTTCTAGAATCCTCTGTGCCTGGGGGCTGAACTTCCAAACCCTGCAGAACTCATTCCATTCCACTCAGCCGATATTTCAAAGCGTGCAAATTAGGTTTGTGCATGAAACCGGGAAAGAGGGCCAAATGGAGTCTGAAATAGGATGAGATTTACGATGTTTGGGTTCCACGAATCACACGGGCAATGCTCACTGAGAGGTCAACCTTGTATGCAGTCCCTTCCCATCAATTACATGTTTGGCCGGCTGTCCTGGGAACTCAGTGTGTACACCTCCCTCCTCCCATTTACAGCTGCAGTGCACTAGGAAAATGTGCTTGTTGCTGTTACCTTTTATTTATTTATTTATTTATCGCTAGGAGTTCAAGGTGGCATGCGTGGTGGTTCTCTTTCTCTCTGTGTTTATTCTCATAACAACCCTGTGAGGTAGGCTAGGCTGAAAAATAGCGACTGGCCTCAAAGTCACACCCAGCAAGCTTCATGACTGAGCAGGGCTTTGAACCCAGACCCTTGTTCTGAAAAGGTTTTCCCCACTCCTTCTCGGGAATAAGAATAAAATTTCTGTCTTTTTTAGCTGGGGGGGTGGGGGGTGGAGAGAGGAAGCAGAGCCCAAACTTGAGCTGACTGACCTCCCTGTGCCCCGGTGTGGGAGTGACTGAAACGGCACAGGTCATAAAATTTGCAGACAGAAAAGCCTGCATCTTATGCACATTTACTCAGGAGTAAGCCTCGCGGAATGCTTACATCTGCGTAAGCATGCATCAGATCTGTCTGCAAATAAGATTATCACTCCCTTGCTTCATTTGGAGACCACGTCTGCGAAAGCAAGCAAGAAAGCAACCCACATCTGGGTTCCTCTTCCATGCCTTGATTCACATGTGCTAGAAACCAACTTTTTAAAAATACACCCCGCCCCCATCAACCCTTCATACTTTCCCACTGACATCATTTGGCAGGACAGGAATCTACCACTAACTGGTAAACCCTCAAAGGCATAATTGCAGTTGTTTTAAGAAAGTGGGAGGCATTCAGCTCTCTCCCCCCCCCCTCTTTCAAATCTCCCTTCTGATTCCTGCTTGGTTTCCAGATGTTTCCTGCAACAGCTATTGTCATGGGGACAGAGCAGAGAAGGGAGGAAGAGGACCACTACTGCAATGCATGCTGGGAAGGGTGGCATGCTAGTGGTGAACTTGCATCCTTGCTCAGTGGTATGTTTGCTGGTGGGGTGCCCAGTGCTAATGGGGGGGGGGCTAGGTTTAAAAGGCAAGCAGAACCTCTCAGTAACAAAACTTTCCATCTTCCAGTTAAAGGCAGTAAGAGGCACATTACAGACCCACCATCGATTGGGCTGGCTTTGCCACGCGCCAAAATAAATGGTGTCATTTTCTCTCCTATTATGAGAGGCTGTAAAAAGCCCATTTTGGGAGCCCCCTGTGCAAGCATGCCTGTGGAATGACCGATGGCGTTGAGGGTTTCTGCAGGAAAGATGACTGGCGTTGGGAGTAAATCTTGCGGAACAGTTCCTGAGATCAGGGGAAAGGAGCGCTTGTACTTATTTTTATTAATAAGTAAAGTGATTATCGGACCTGGGTAATGACCCATTTTGTCTTCCCGGTGACAAATCAGGGGTACTTAGCAGGCCTTGAGCTAGCATTCGCTTCGATGCGGTAGTAGGGGTTTCAGTTCCAGGAAAATAAGTGAATTCATTTCTACTCAATGAAAGAATTTAGAAGAGCCCTGCTATATCCATCTGCTGGCCCATCTAGTCCAGCATCCTCTTCTCACAGTGGCCGACAAGATGCCCGAATGGGAAGAAGCCCACAAGCAGGAGCAGAGCACAAGAGCTACACAGCCCTCCTCTAGTTTCCAGCAACTGCAGTGCTGGTGCCAGGCTACTTTGCACCCTAGCCAAGGCTAGCTAGTTGCATCCCCACCACACACAGGGTTTTCCGTGCTGGATCTCAAAGCGGGTACTGGCAAATGGATGCCAAAGATAAGGGAAGAACCGATTTCACAGCGGTACAGGGGCAGTTCGGAGTCATGACTAGCGTAATGCCCCCGCCATGTTTCAGATACTTGTGGAGGGAGAAGGTGCCCCTGTCAGCTTGCTTGTTATACTTAGATGACATCCTCCTGCACATGAGACATTTGTCCAAGAGCAAGCGTTCTGTGACTCCAACCACAAGTGGTCATACGTGGTCCTCCGGAAAATAAATGAGATCCAGCCAGGCCCCAGGCACAAGCCCAAAATCATTCATGTGGGTAGCTGCCCCAACCACCAGTGGAAGCCTGGTCCTAGGGGCCTGGGAGAAAAGTGTTATAGGCAACACCTGGACAAAGTCGCTGTGGCTAAAGTAACCAAGGAAGGCCCAGCAGAGCTAGAGGAGGGCAGCTCCGCGACACAGTTTGCTGGGAGATCCCAGAGGCACAGGAATGCACTTCAGAGACTAAGCCTCTGAATTTGCTACGAACGGAGAACTCTGTGAAACCCTAGTTGGCCTAAGGATTGCACTGTCCCTGTTGGGAAGCACTGATGCCTCTGACCATGGAGGCAAAGCACAGCCATCCTGGCTAATATGACACTTACCGTATTGGCCTGAATATAAGCTTCACTCCACCCCCACCCCCCACCCAAATTCCGACCGTGAAAAGTTAAACTGTGGCTTAAATTTGCAACCTCACAAAAACTGGTTTTTATGACATCGCTGCTGGAACAGACATACGGTAAAACGGAACGGGTGTGGCACCTCCTGCATTCTGTTCTGCCCAGTTCACTATGTCAGATTTAAGTGGCGCCCCCTAGACTCAGCTCCCAGTATGGCAGAACTGGTCGCACTGCCCTAAATCCACCTTGGCTGGTTGGCATTGTAAGAACAAGAGGCTGGACTAGGCAGGCTCCCTGCTGAAACCCACAATAATGGCAAAAGAAGAAGTAAGTATCTGACCTTGAGGAGCTTACAATGTTAACTGTGGCCATAAGCCAGCCAGCAAAAGGAGTGGAATCAGAAAAGCAAAGTTAACGAAGGAGGAAATGGAACAACTGCATCTCCCTTGGTTATCATTAAACCAGTTGTTATTACAGCTCTCCTCTTGTTACTCAGGAAGCCACTAGGTGGCAGCGCAGCAAGCCCCTTCCTGCTGCATCCACGCAGGGGTTTATGTGAAGGGAGTGATGCTGTATGTGTAACCCACAAACTGTATACTGGGGTGCTCTGCCCTCGCACCAGGAACCTGCCTGTGGCCCAGGAGAAATCAATCCATTAAATGACAAGATGTTTTGCCAAAGGGGAGGTTCTCATATCCACCTCCCATTCCACTTTATGCAAAAACCCAGGAGCCAAAGGACCTCTCCGCACACCCAAGCACCCTGCAAGGAATTTCAGAAGTTTCAGAAATTAGCTGTGATTCCTGCATTGCAGGGAGTTGGACTCAATGAGCCATTGGCCCTTACAACTCTGCCATTCTTTGATTCTCCCATCTCACTGAAATGCATTGGGCAGCCTTCAGAAATCCCTCAGATCTTTCGCTCAAGGAAAGGTTGCAGTATTTTAGGGCTTTGAAAAAAGGTGAGGAAGAGGACACACCACAGAGGTGCATAAAACCATGTATGGTGGAGAGAAAGTGGATAGAGAAAAGTTTTCTTCCCTCTTTGCGGTTCAGACTCGTGCTCTGCAGGGCCGTCTTAAGCCTATCTAACGCCCTGGTGCAAGGATCCCTCCGGCGCCACCCACGCCCACCTTTCCTTCCGGGCAAGCAGCAGTGACCAATAGGAGGGGAGGCCGCCAGGGATCGAGCCCGCCTTCCGGGCAGGGCGTGCTCACCAGCTGGAGAGGGATGGAGGGAGGGATGGAGGCTGATCGCTGTGCGCCCGTCTCGCCGCCGCTGATCGCCTCCTCCTGCCTTCCCCCTGGCAGCAGGCAGGCTGCCGCCCCTACCGAGCTGCCGCCGTGGCCCCTGGACCTCTTCCCTGGTGCCCTCCAGAACGTGGCGCTGTGGTTCCCCGCACCACTAGCCTTTATGGCTAAGACACCCCTGGTGCCCTGGTGTGGGCAACCCGAGCTCTGGCTCTGGATTTTTACCTCTTGAAATATGACAACCTAATGAACACTGACTGGTAGCAGCTCTTCAGGGTATTAAGCAATGGGTCTCTCCCAGCCCCCACTGGGAATAGAACCTGGGACCTTTCACATGCAAAGCCAGGAGCTCTTAACCACTGAGTTATGGCCCTTCCTGAAAGAAGCACAGATTAAGACATCCAACTGGAAATATAAATCCTTCTGCATCTCTCACTGCAAGAACTCTGCCCTGTCAATGTTTCCCTTCTCATGTTCTGAGTAGAGCAATGTGAGGAGCCTGCTAAAACCATGCAGCATTTCTGTTTCTCCACCTAATTGTCCTGGTAACTTCTGTATCAACCTGTCAAACCTTAACCCTGCCTGACGCACATCTGGCTGAGTTCCTTACATAAGAACACAACAAATGCCACCAAAGGGTGCAGAATCCTGGTCTAGTGCAGAATCCTGTTCTCACAGTGGCCAACCAGATGCCTCAACCTAGCTCAGGACCTGAGTGCAGCAGCAACTCTCCATGGTATTCCCCACTGGTGGGTATCTTAGGGGTAGACTGCCCCTGAGCGTGGAGATCTGCTGCCATAGTAGGGCCTCCATGTGGACAGCCTTGCTGGATCAGGTCAAAGGGGACCCATCTAGTCCAGCATTCTCCTCTCCTGCCATTTCCAGCAACTGCTATTCAAAAGCATTGCTGCCTCTGATCGGGCAGGCAGAACATGGGCATCTTGGCTAGTAGCCATTGATAGCCCTTATCCTCTCCACGAACATTCCCAATCCTCTTGTAGAGCCATCCAAATTGGTGCCCACCACTGCCTCCTGTGGGAGTGAGTTCCACAGTCTAACTCTGTGCTGCATGAAGAAGGACTTTCTTTTCTCTGCCCGGAATCTCCCAGCATTTAGCTTCTAGCTTCCTTGGATGCCCCCCATTTCTAGTTTTATGAGTGAGAGAGAGAAACTCTTCTTTAACCGCTTTCTCCATGCCATGCATAATTTTATAAACTTCCTAGGAAGAAGGAGAGAGAGAGGAAGAGAGAGAGAAAACAGCAGCACAACTGCCTCTGTAGAAATTTGACTCACAGATGGTCCAAAGACCAGCTGTGGCTTCACAGGACAGTCAATTTCTGGGACAAGCAGCAGGTCAGTAACTCCTTCCAGCTTTTTCTCCCGATTGCCTCTCTACAACCCTCGGAGGCATTCCAGAATCTCCACCCTCGGAGCGACGTGGCAGCCAATGCGATGAGGTCATCTGCAGAACGTATATAAAGTTTTCTGAAGTTTTCTCTCGCAATCCCCATCGCCATGTTGTGCAATGGAGAAGGACTGCATTTCAAAACAAAGAAGCAAACAAACAGGTCCCTAGGGTCTCATTTTCCTGGTCATGCTGGTTTTTTTTTTTTTTTAATATTATTTTAAAGTATCTAGGCAGAATATTGAAACTCATCACCTTTTATTAGAAAGATGCCCCCCTCCCCTCAGTGAAAGTGACTTCATATCAATTAGGGATGAAGGAGAAAAATGATCTGGTATACAATTTAATGTGAATCTATATAATTCACGCTTCCTGAACCTTCTGAATGCCAGTTGCTGGAAGTCATAAGAAGGGAGAGCGGTGCTGTTGAGCTTGGGCCATACCCGTTGGCATCTGCTTACAGGGGCATAGTGTGGAGGTGCGGGGGGGGGGGGTTCATAACCTTGGATACATCATTTTCGACTGCTTGCAAACCAGGTGCCCCCATGCAGATGACTCGAGTGGCACCGCCTTTTGTTCCTCTTCACCAGCCAAGGGCTGTGTCAGCTGGCCAGGCTCCTCCTGTGTAGGCAGGCAGGTGGTTCAATATGGTCCCAATTTGCTCTTCTGGGCATGGGGATGCTCTGGGGCATCAGCAGTGAGGGCTGAGTTGGTGTCCCCCCACCTGGTGCTCCCTCCCCTGCCCAGAGCACTGACAACCAACACTTCTGGACTATAAGGCCCTCTTCAGCCAGACTCCTAGAATCACAGAATTGTAGAGTTGGAAGGGACCCAAGGGTCATCTAGTCCAACCCTCTGCAAGGCAGGAATCACAGCTAACCTCAGCAAAAACAAAAACAAAAACAAAAACCCAAGGAAGGAGAGTCCACCACCTCCCGAGAGAGACCGTTCCACTGACAAACAGCTCTTAGAACAGCTCTTGCCATCAGAAAGTTCTTCCTGATATGTTCTTATGGAACCTCCCAATTCCAGTCCAGTCTATCTAGCTTTCTTGGGGTATTTGGCCACTGTGAGAACAGGATACTGGACTATGTGGGCTATTGGCCTGATCTAGCAGGGATCTCCTTATGTTCTTCATCCACTGTCAGACTCAGTATGAATACCTCTGGACACCAGTTGTGAGGATTTTCAGTTGGAGAGTTTTGCTGTCACTCTCAGATCCTGCTTGTGGGCTTTCCATTCGGATCTGGCTGGGCACTGTGAGAATGGGATGCTGAATTGATGGGCCTTTGGCTGATCCAGCAGGGCTCTTATGTTCTACATCTGCTGTTGGATGCAGTATACCTCTGAATACCAATTGCTGGCAGCGGCAGACTTTGGGCTCTCAGATTTCAGCGGCGCCCTGTGGGATGCTAAAATTCAGACTGCTCCATTCTACAGCATTGTTGTGGCTCCCCCTGCAGCACAGCTGAAGTGGTCACACTACCCTAAAAGCACCTCTGTTGGTGAGCATCTTTGATGAACAGAGTTGCTGTTGCACTCAGGTCCTGCTTGCGGGTTTCCCATCAAGGCATCTGTGAGTTGGTCTTTACTGCAGGCAGCAAATCAATCCGTGGTTGCGAGGCAAGAGTCAACCCTCCTGAGTCCTAAAGTCTGAGCTTAACTTTGTAGGGGTTTGCATTCAGGGATTGAAACGTGACTGGAATTTATCTCACACAAAGTGGGAAATGACGCTAGCCTAGCCTTGAGGTTTGGGGTCAAGAATCCAGTCTCTGGCAGATTGTCCTGGATCAGGATACCATGGGATGTCATTTTAATTTTTAATTATTTATGTTCCAGCTTTCCCCCCAGGAAGCTTGAGGTTGCATACATGGTTCTCCTCCTCCTCATTCAGTCCCCACAACAACCCTGTGAGGTAGGTTAGGCTGAGAGGCAGTGACTGGCCCCCAAGGTCACCCAGTGAGCTTCATGGCTAAGGGGTCCCCCAGATCCTAGTCCAGCACTCTAACCACTATGCCACACTGGCTTTGGCACAGAGGCATCTTCCACAAGACCATTCAGTTCCAGCCAAGAGTGAGTGTGATATCAAGAGATCAGGGATAGATAACTGGTTTCTCTCCATTTCTCATTTTATGCAAGGTGTAGAGAAAACAGATAAAGAGGTGTTTTTCTCCCTCTTATAAGACTGGACCTCAAATAAAGCTGAATGTTGGAAGATAAAAGGAAGGATGAAAGAAAGTGCTTTGCACAATGCGGAATTGAACTATGAAACTCGCTCCCACGAGAGACTAGGGATGGCCACCAACTTAGATAACTTTAAGAGAGGATTGGAGAAATTCATGGAGGATAAGGCCATTGAGGGTTGCTAGCCAGGATGGCTTTGTTCTGCCTCCACCATCTGAAGCAGCAATGCTTCTGAATGCCAGTTGCTGTGAGCTGCACATGGGAGAGCACTCTTGCACTTAGGTTCTGCTTGCAGCTTTCCCAGAGGCTTCTGGTTAGCCACTGAGAGCATAAGAAAAGCCCTGTTGGATCAGGCCAGTGCCCCATCTAGCCCAGCATCCTGTTCTTATAGTGGCCAACCGGGTACCAAGACATACAGGATGCATCCCTCTGCTGAATCTTGGGTCTCTGGGTTGGATTATTTGAAGAAAGGACAACTGTAAAAGATCAAACGTTCACCTCTGCTGCAAACATCTCATTGGAAATTGCAAAATACCTGGCATCGCAGAAAAGGAGCCCAAGGCCCTCAGAAGCACAGCTGCAGCTCTCGAGCAGAGACAGCTGACTTAGCATTTCTTGCTCAGCTGGCAGAAGGCATGGTGGCTCAGAGGAAGGCTGTGCTGAAACAGACACGCCCTTTGCTTTCTCGGGAGTTTCCTTCGCTTGGAGAATGAAGCTCTTGGGTGACCTTGGGCCGGCTGCTGCCTCTCAGCCTAGCCATACCTCACAGGGTCATTGTGGGGATTAAATGATGAGGTGGAGAAGCTCCTTGGAGGAAATAAAGTGGAAGAGAAATGCAAAGAATACATAAATGCAAAGAAATAGTCACTCTGTAGCAACCCTTCCATCTGGCTGACTCCATGCAGGAGGCGAGAAGCAGGGTTCATTTCCACCAGCTTTGTCAAAAGACCAGTTCCGTCAGGTGCCTCCTGCCCCATGAACCATTTCTGTGCCAGTTGGTCATTATGAGAACTACTCTTCTGGAATCAGCACGTGAGATTGTTTTCCCCTCCTTCCTTCCTTCCTTCCTTCCTTCCTTCCTTCCTTCCTTCCTTCCTTCCTTCCTCTCGTCTTCCTTGTTTGCTGTGTCATTTAGATTGTAAGCCTGCAAGGGCTCATTCTATCAGCTTTGCTGAAAGACCAGCTCTGTCAGGCACCTCCTGCCCCTAAACTGTTTGTATACCAGCTGGTTATTACAAGAACTACTACTGAATAATAGGTTTCTGAGTTTGCTTTATATCTCTTCCCTCCCTGTCCTTTCTTCTTTGCATGTGGTGTCTTTCAGAATGTAAGCCTGCAGGCAGGGACTGTCTCATTTCAGTTTATCTCAGGTAAAATGCTCCCAGTAACCTTTTCGGCTGTAGATTGTGTTGCAAAATGTTCTCAGACAAATGAAATAAGCATTGGTCACTGCACTTGCCTCTTGTAAATTTCATTTACATTTCCTGCTGTTCCGTGGCAGGGTGATGTTTGAAGGCTAGATAATAAGGCCATTAATTCTTGTCATTCACGATGCTAGTTATTTCATGGAACATGACAGGGAAACGTTAATTCTTCCATGGGAGTAATTACTGTACCACTTCAAAGGCATTGCCCTGAGAGAGGAGCAGCCACAGAGCAGATGGAGGACATCTGTGTCCAGGAGGGCTGAGATGCACCTTTCATCCCCAATGGCCAAAGGTGACAGCCTCTGGACTCATATCTTCTCCGTTGCTAAGATGGGCATTTGGCCTGAGCACCTACTTTGCACACAGAAGGTCCCATGTGCAAACCCCAATGGCATCTCCAGGTAGGGCTGTGAGTCTCGCTGTCTGTAATCCTAGATAGCTGCTGCCAGTGAGTGCAGACAATTCTGATCTTAGATGGGCTTGGGGTAAGGCAGCTCCCCATGTTCCAGTGTTCACCTGCCAGCCTGACTGGGACTGATGGGTGTTAGGGTCCCTCAATAGCTCAGTTGGTTAGAGTGTGGTGCTGATAACGCCAAGGTTGGAGGTTTGATCCCTGTATGGGGCAGCTGCATATTTCTGCACTGCAAGAAGAAGAAGAAGAAGAAGAAGAAGAAGAAGAAGAAGAAGAAGAAGAAGAAGAATTTTATTATTTATACCCCGCCCATCTGGCTGGGTTTCCCTAGCCACTCTGGGCTGCTTACAGAAAATATAAAACATAATAAAACTTCCCAATACAGGGCTGCCTTCAGAATATAACAATAGCGTTATTAGTAAAAGCAATTGAAACATTCAAAAAAATTAAAAGCAACAATAAACTAAAAGCACACCAGCATTCTAAATATGCAGATAAAAATGTGTTTTTTTAGCAGTCACCAAAAAGAGTACAGCGAAGGCACCTGCCTGATGTCATTAGGCAGGGAGTTCCAGAGTGTAAGCACCACCGTACTAAAATATAAATGTCATACAACTGTGGAATGGGCATTATGGGGCACCTGTAACGTAACAGGATCAGTTCCACAATACTTCCTCCTCCTCTCTCCTCCTCCTTCCTTTTCTCCTCCCGATGCCCTCGGTAATTGCAGATGGTCATTATGTTCCTATGTTAAATTGAGGTTGAAGAGGTTCACTCAAATTAGGATGCCTGAAAATTCTCCCCTTGGTTGGCCAGCTAAGGCTCTCCCTGCCCCCTCTCTCTGACTGGCAAGAACTCAGATTACAAATCCATGTCCCTATCCTGTTTGTCTATCTCCTAATCCTCACTTAACGGGCTGATTCTCCCAGAATAAGCACTGCCTTATTGAAGCTGTCAGGCGATGGCTCCATTAGGAATGTCAGCAGAACTGATACTGGTAAGATGGTAGAACATCACAGTTGGATGCCAAGGCTTCCTGGTGTGATGTGTCCTTACTTCCAAGTAGCACAGCTTTAGAAGTGTGCTGGTGGGTTGGTCTTTCGGCCATTTGGGTCCCTTCCACTGTATTCTGGGGAGGGAGCAAGGGATGGTAAGTAGGTGTGAAAGTGACTGATGTCAGGAATTCAAACAGCTAGACCACAAGCTTCACATGAGCCAACAGTGTGATGCAGCATCGAAAAAAAACTAATGAAATTCTAGGCTGCACCAACAGAAGTCTAGTGTCCAGATCAAGGGAAGTCATAGTACCACTCTATTCTGCCTTGGTTAGACCACACCTGGAGTACTGTGTCCAATTATGGGCACCTTGATTTAAGGAGATTGAGAAGCTGGAAGGATGATCAAGGGTCTGAAAACCAAGCCTTATGGTTGAGGGCGTTGGGGATGTTTAACCTGAATATGTGAAGACACAGGGCTCACCCAAACTTCCTTTTGCACAGGTCTTCACTTTAAAGCTCTGTGACTCAGTGGTGTGTCCCCCCCCCCCCCAGTCCTGGTGCTTTCTAAAACATGGTTTTTCCCACTCAGATAGTCAAACATGGAGCTTTAAAGTGTGGAACTGTGCCTGGAAAATGCAGCACAAAAGGAAGTCTGGATGAGCCTTAAGATGTGATAGGATAGCAATCTTTTAATATCTGAAAGGCTGTTATATGGAAGATGGAGCAGTCTTGTTTTCTGCTGCTCCACAAGGTAGGAACTGATCCAATGGATTCAAATGACAAGGAAGGAGATTCTGAGCAAACTTAAAGAATAACTTTCTGATGGCAAGAGGTGTTTGACAGTGGAACAGACTCCCTCAGAAGGTGTTGGACTCTCCTGTGTTGTAAGTTTTGAAACAGAGATTGGATGACCATCAGTCAAGGGATTCTTCGGCTGAGATTATTGTATTGCAGGATGTTGGAACAGATGACCCTGGGGGGGGGGGTCCCTTCCAACTGTACGATTCTATGATTTTATGGCCCCAGGATGCCCCCATCAACAGCTTAATAAATGGACTGGTTAGTCAATGGCTGTGATGAGGAACACGTTTGATGACTATTCTTTCTTTCTTTTTTAAGCTGGGGGGGGGGCATCCCTGATTGGATCAGGGCCACTCTGAAGCACCAGACCAGGCTCTGGGTTGGATTGATGTGTGTGTGTGTGTGTGTGTGTGTGTGTGCACGCCCAGTTCAGCCCAGGACACTATAGAAATGGAAGTCAGAGAAGATGCTATAGGGCAGGTTTGCAGATGGTGATTCTGGCATTGCAGGTCCCTTCTGACCCTGCAATTCATTACAACCACCATACAGCCACATTTTGCCACATCCCAATCAAAGGATCCCCCACCTGTAAATGCTCCCATGAGAACTCATCCATATTGAAATTCTGCCTGCATTTTTGAAGAGGATTTACTCCTTGCCCCATGGGACATCCTGGAGACGTCTATGTAATTCTTCCCTTATGTTCATTTTTTTTGGAGGAGGGAGATCTGTGCATAGAAATAAAAGTCTGAATTTGGCTTTGAAGAGGCTTTAATGAGCAGGGAAATTCAGGTCTCTAGATATCCCCTTTTAATGCCTGCAGAATACTAATATTGACAGGAAAGAGCAAGGCTATAGAATGGTGAAGCGAGAAGTCTCCATCTGCGCTCCATCTGTGGAAGAACTCTAGCTCAGTTGCGTTATTCTTTTATCTCAGGTTTTGGGGACTCAGGTCTCAGGAGGTTGATGGTTTATTTATTTATTTTTAATAAATCATTTTTATTAAATTTTCCAAATTAACAACCCAATCAAAACCATATTAAATATTCCAGATTATACAGATACATATCAAATAAATCCAAATATCCTGCCAAATTATAATTTATTTATTTTAGGGACTTCCCGTGCTTCAAGGTTTGGAGGATTCTTCTCCAGGAGGTTGATAGTTGATAAGGAGGACTGAGATCATCAATCTGCACAGGCCACAGACTCACTGGTGGGAATGAGTGGAATTGCAGTGATTAAGGTGCTTCTGCAGAACGGCGGAAGTGGAAGCCCTTGGTGGATATAATGAGTAGACTTTCAGATACTGTTGGACTACAAGTCCCACCATTCCTAACTATTGGCCATGTTGGTAGGGGCTGATGGTAATTAATAACATAAGAACAGCCTGGCTGCTGAAACAGAGCAATAGCCTATCTGGTCCAGCATCCTGGCCCAACAGTGGCCAAACAGATGTTCCAGTGTGAAGCCCACATGCAGGACCTGAGAGCAACAGCACTCTACACACCTGCAATTCCTATCAACTAGTTTTCTGACAGTGGAGGCAGCCAGTAGCTGCTGATATCCTTCTCACCCAACAACATCTGGAGGGCAACAAATTGGTTCTTCCTGGTGTACCCTACCCAAGGCAAACGGGACACTTCAGCATCAGTTCTATGAATTTTACTTTGTAATGGAATGTGGTCATGCAATGGAACAGACTTAGAAAGAAAGTTAGGAGAGAGACTTTCCCAGGTTTACTTGGAGATGCCATTGGGGATTGAACCTTGGGACCTTCTGCATCAAGAGCAGATGATCTCATATTCTAAGGTCTACCAAACAGTCTTTGTTCAGGGACAACGTGAGGAAAGTTGAGGAGCCCAAGAAGTGCTTCAACAAAGACGAGTGGGGGAAGGCATTTAGAAGATTCAGGACAGAAAAAAGAAAGTCCTTCTTCACATGGCACATAGTTAAACTATGGAACTCCCTCCCACAGGAGGAGGTGATGCCCACCAACTTGGATGCCTTTAAAAGAGGATTGGACACATACATCAAGGACAAGCTGTCAATGGCTACTAGCCACAATGGTTATGCTCTGCCTCCACAGTTGGAGGCCACGGGGCTTTTTTCCAGCTGGAACTCACAGGAACTCAGTTCCAGGTCCTCTCAGGTGGGTGCCATTGCCATTATAAGAGAACAAGGGAGGCATTCATAGTGAGTCCTGGCACCTCTTTTCCTACTGGGAGGCAGTAATGCTTTTGACTGCCAGTTGCTGGAAATCACAGGAGGAAAGACCTGTATGTGGGTTTCTCAGAGGCAATGGTTCAATCACTGTGAGAACAGGATGCTGGGCTCGATGGACCATTGGCCTGATCCAGCAGGGCTCTTCTTATGCTCTCCCTCCACTCTCAAAGGCAGCATGCCTCTGGATAATACTAGTTGCTATGAATCATAGGTGGGGAGAATTGCTGTTGCACTCAAGTCCTGCTTGCAGGTGTCCCACTGGTGCAGCTGGCTGAGAAAATAATGCTGAACTTATGTTCTTAGAGCAATGGTCCTGCTTGCTGGTTTCCCTTTAGAGAGCCAGTATGGTGTAGTGGTTAAGAGCAGTGGCCTCGTAATCTGGGGAACCGGGTTCGCGTCTCCGCTCCTCCACATGCAACTGCTGGGTGACCTTGGGCTAGTCACACTTCTTTGAAGTCTCTCAGCCCCACTCACCTCACAGAGTGTTTGTTGTGGGGGAGGAGGGGAAAGGAGAATGTTAGCCGCTTTGAGACTCCTTAGGGTAGTGATAAAGCGGGATATCAAATCCAAACTCTTCTTCTCTTCTTCCCTTTAGGGATCTGGCTGGCCACTGTGAAAACAGGATGCTGGACTAGATGGGCCATTGGCCTGATCGAGCAGCAGGCTTTTGTTATGTTCTTACTCTCTAAAATCTTTATGGGCATTTATCAAGTGTCTAAATAGGGCCATGGGTATAGCCATGAGAATTTCACGCCCTCAGCCTTAGAAAGCAAGAGATACCAGATGTTTTCCTCAGCAGTTTCTGGGTTTGCGACGTCTGTGTCGCCTTCCTTCTGTTCTTTGGGCACCACTCCATCTTTGTTCAGGGATGGTGTGGGCTCCCCTTTGTCATCTCCATGCATTTGAGAAACATTGCAATTATATTTATTTTTTAAAAAATGAAACAAAAAATGTGACCCCCAAGGTGCTTGGTCAAATGCCACCTGGTATGACAACATCTGGGCAGCTGTGCTATGAAACTGCCAGCTCTGTGCTCCTTGTCCAAGAAAACCCGAAAAGCATTTTTACAAACTGATTTTTACACACTTCTGCCAACCATGACCTCAACTCGACTTCCTAGACTGCTGGTGAGTTGAGGCTAGGCAGATTTTATCTGGATTTTTTTTTATCTCAATGACTATACAATGCAATGCTTATGGCTCCAAGGAGGAATCCCAGATTCTGAATCGAATTAGGGGTTGCATCCAATGCTGTAGCTGACTTATCGAAACAAAGCAGATGGCTAATTTAAGTCCATTCATTTCAGTGGGTGTACTCTGAGTAGAACCTAATTGGAGACAACACTATGATACTTATAGCACAAATTCACCACTGAGCTAGGGCCTTTCCCTCCAAAAATGAAGATTCCAGACCTCATGATTTTTCATTAAAGGCTGGTGTAGAAAGCTGCCAGATACCGGTACCATGTCAGAGGATTGTCCTATCTAGCTTAGTGGGTTGCAGCCATTAGTTACTCCTTTGAAACTGATAGACAGGATGAAGTTAGCTGCATTGGTTTCTTTGAGTCTACTCTGAATAGGCAAAGGTATGTCTAAGGTGCCTCAGAGCTAAACTCAGCACATCCTGCTTCAGGCCAGTCTTAAAAAATGGGGGATGGTGGGGAAGGATGGATCCTGATGGCTCAAGAGGGACAAGTCCCTGGATGACCTCATCGCTGCAACATCTGGAAGTGTTTAGCAAAACTGGAGCTGTGATTACATAGGCTGCCCCTGAAGTCACACACACACGCACACACATGCACAAACAAAAGAATCCCAGGGTTTTTAATGCCTTTTCTCTCATTTATTTGTGACTGCAAGCTCAGGGTTTGCGAGTGAGAGAGCAGGAACTTTTTCAAACAATTCAAGGGTGCGATTCCAGACTTTGCAAGGAGGAACAAGGTCATCCCTGTGGTCATGCATGGGGCTCATGTTCACCTGGCCCCCCGAACTTCCTTGAAAGCAATGTTCAAAGGTTAAGAACATAAGACATAAGCCCTTCTGGATCAGGCCAATGGCCTATCTAGTCCAGCCTCCTCTTCTCACAGTGGCTAACTAGATGCCCCAATGGGAAGCCCCCAAGCAGGACCTGAGGACAACTGCAAAACTCTCCCCTCCTGTGGTTTCTGGAAACTGGCATCCAGAGGCATATGGAGATACAACATAACCATTGTGCCTTGTAGCATTCTGGGAACTGTAGTTTGTTCAGGGTGCTGAGATTCGTTAAAAGGTAAAGGGACCCCTGACCATTTGGTCCAGTCGTGTCCGACTCTGGGGTTGCGGCGCTCATCTCGCTTTATTGGCCGAGAGCCGGCGTACAGCTTCCAGGTCATGTAGCCAGCATGACAAAGCCGCTTCTGGCGAACCAGAGCAGCACACGGAAACGCCGTTTACCTTCCCACTGGAGCGGTTCTTATTTATCTACTTGCACTTTGACGTGCTTTCGAACTGCTAGGTTGGCAGGAGCTGGGACCGAGCAACGGGAGCTCACCCCGTCGCAGGGATTCGAACTGCCGACCTTCTGATCAGCAAGCCCTAGGCTCTGTGGTTTAACCCACAGCGCCACCTGGGTCCCGCTGAGAGTCGTTAGGCGATCTCTATTCCGTTCATAGAGCTGCAATTCCCTAAATTCCTTCTGAAGAGGGATTAATTAGAATCATATAACTGTAGAGCCAGGGGGACCCCAAGGGTCATCTAGCCCAATCCCCCTCTAATTGTTAATCCACCCTGAGAACTCTGTTGGCGGAACAGGGGCCTCCTAACAACTCTCAGCAGCCTCAACAACCTCCTGTTTAAAGTGGTGTCATAGTGCTTTAAATATTGTGCCGATGTGGCCTCAGAATTAGGAGGAGGAGGCGGCATTAATAAGGGGCTGGATACCCAGGGCAATCCTCAAAGCAAGGGAAACACAGAGCGTCGGAAAGGACAGCAAAGATTCCCCTGGCAGGAAAGGCGAACTCTGGACAAGATTGGAGTGCTTGAACGGTGGGACAGGACAGCACTATCTGACGTGGATTTTCCATCCTCTCTGCTGCGCCCCCAACCTGATCCCAATTAGATAAACGCCTGCCAGCAGTCACTTATGACTCATTCACAAAAAAAGAGGGGGGGGGATGTAAGTACAGAGGCTGGAGAAAGCTGCACATTTTCAGGACAGAAAGAGCCCACAGCTGTTGTTTCAAGAAGGCCGGGGTGCCTTTGCTGAGGTCACTTTGCAACCAGCAGTAGCTCCTGAATTTAATACATTCTGGAAAGGGTAAAAAAAAAAATTCAACTTATTTTTATTTTTGCTTCTTGGTGGGATCCTTGGAATATTCTGCATTAAAAAAAAAAGAGTGGGGGGAGGGGTGAAACACACATCTAAATTGGCAGCAAAGTTTCCATATGAAACGGTTTTTCCAGCATCGCAGTAGCGAAAATGTGTGGTTAGGGATAACTAGCTTAGGCTTTTAAAAAACGTGTCATGTGTTTTCTCCAGATCAGCAGAATCCTTGGCTGCATTTTACCACTTACGGGACTGAAATGAAAAGGAACCAGGAAGCAGACTTGGGTGCATGTGTGTGTGTGTATATGTATGTCTGGTTCCATCTTCTGGGCTATAATTTTGAGCCCAGGTTGGTATCCCCCTCCCCTTAAATGTTATGGGGAAGGGGCATAGCTCAGAGTCAGAGCACATGTATTTGGTTTATAGATTTGGAAGGGACTACCAACCCTCTGCAGTGTAGGAATCGCAAACACACACACACACACACACACACACACACACACACACACACACACACACAGTGCTGCAGGCATCTGGTTGGCCACTGTGAGAACAGGATGCTGGACCAGATGGGCCATTGGTCTGATCCAGCAGGGCTCTTCATAATGTTCTCTCCTATCCGCCCCAACTAGCATGGCCGATATTCAAGGCTGATGGGAGTTGTAGTTGAGCAACATCTAGAAGGCGTCATAGGTTCCCCAACTGTGCCCTACATGTGAGCCTCAAAAAGTAGCAGCAGCAGCAGCATCCTTCACACTCCCAGGAAGAGCAAGAGGTTGTCCTGATGCCTCTTCCTGTCTCCTCCCCTCCACCCTTGGACAGGCTGCCACAGCCAAGCCGTAGAAGGAGAAGGATATAGAGGGGAAAGTTGAACAGTGCTCATTGAGTCTTCTGGAGAGCTTCCCAAGAAACTGGGTGGATCCAAAGCCAGACTGACCTTTTGCTAGTGTGGCCTGTTCCTCTCGATCTTCTCCCACACATTCTTTTCTTCCCCTTTTCCATGAAGGGTGAGGTGTCTGCACAGAGACGTTTGACTTTTGTCCGACTGGGATGTAGCTTCCTCTGTTGCACCGCCCACTTTTGTCTCTGGCCCCGCCTATGGGACCCCTGAAAGGTTCAAGACAGATGTTCTGACACTGAGCTATGGTCCTTCCTCATACAAAATGAAGCACCACTGGTCCATCTAGCTCAGAAGAAGAAGAAGAGTTTGGATTTGATATCCCGCTTTATCACTACCCGAAGGAGTCTCAAAGCGGCTAACATTCTCCTTTCCCTTCCTCCCCCACAACAACAACAATAATAATAATTTATTATTTTTACCCCGCCCATCTGGCCGAGTTTCCTCTGTGAGGTGAGTGGGGCTGAGAGACTTCAAAGAACTGTGACCAGCCCAAGGTCACCCAGCAGCTGCATGTGGAGGAGCGGGGACGCGAACCCGGTTCACCAGATTATGAGTCTATCGCTCTTAACCACTACACCACACTGGCTCTCAGTGTTGTATACCCTTACTGGTAGCAGTGACTCTCCAGGATTTCATACCCTGCACCATTTCTCTGATGAAAATAGGGATGTCCTATTCCATCATCATCATCAATAATCATCATAATTTTCATTATATATGCTCTGCTCGTCTGACTGGGTTGCCCCAGCCACTCTGGGCAGCTTCCAACATACCGTATATAAAAACACAATAAAACATTAAACATTTTAAAAAAATTCCTATACAGGACTGCTTTCAAATGTCTTCCAAAGGTTGAATGGTTCCTTATCACCTTGTCTCGAGGATCATATAACTCCATACCCTCCAACATTTCTCTGATGAAAACAGGGAAAGTTGGACATTCCAGGATCAAATCGGAAACCAGGACGACTTCTGTAAATCCAGGACTGTCCCTGGAAAATAGAGGCACTTGGAGGGTCTGGGATTTCAAGCAGAAGTCTCTCCCAGCCCTTCCTAGAGATGCCAGCAGGATTGAACCTGGGGCCTTCTGCTTACAAGGCGGGTGCTCTGTCACTGAGCTATGGCTCCCCTGGGACTGAATGATCCTTTATTTCCAGAAGGCATGAAAGTTTCCCAGCAGGGAAATTTAAGAAGTGGTGGTCTTTTATCATGGAAGCAGCACAGTTTGGCACGGGTCGGCATTTCTCTTCTCGTAGCCTCGAGTGCCAACAATCCCATTGTAGTGGAAGGAGTCTCCACCTCCTCACATACACAAGCTGCTGAAATCGCTTCCTGCCTCATTCACTCTTCACATCAGCCTATTACTCTCTGAGGATCATTTCCAGACAGGGTAGTCATCCTGTCCTAGAGAGGATGATGAGACCCAGGTCGTTATGGCAGAGATTGCTCAGGAAACCTAAGGAAAGGAACGCAGCCCCAAATATTCACAGCTTAAATCATAGCCCACAAACATAGCTTCTTTTTTTATGGCAGAAGCCATTCCTTTAGTTCCTCTTTCCCACCCACCCCTATTTATTGAAATACGTTCGGCATTCTTTTTCCTTACACCAAAGTGGTTTTCCCAATCTCTGACTCAATCTTAGTCCTGTTCTGTGATTACTTATTTTATTTTTAGAATCACATAATTGTAGTGTTGGAAAGGACCCCCAAGGGTCATTATCCAACTTCTTATTGAAAACCTCCAATGAAGGAGTCCACCATCTTCCTTTAAAGCACAAGAAGGACAATTTTTTTTTTAAATTCAGCAGAAACAAATCCACCACTAGCCCACTGCTAAACCAAGGCCAGGAGCATGGGCATAGTCAGGATTTTTTGTGGGGAGGGCAGGGCTTTTGTTGGGGGGGCAGAATCAATGTGATTGGTCAGTTAGTTAAGTATTTCTATTGTTTTACTTGATATAAAGGGGGGCAGCTGCCCCCCCTGGACTATGCCCATGGTCAGGAGGCGCTTTTCACCCCAATGGCTTTCCCCCCTTCTGGGCAACCTTCCAGGGGCCGTAATCCAGTGGTGGGCAGGGCTAGAGGCAAAAGTGGCTGGAGCAGGGTTTGGTTTTTTTCCTTTTGTACCATAGAATTGTAGAGCTGGAAGGAACCCCTAGGGGTCATCAAGTCCAACCCCCTGCAATGCAGGAGTCACAGCTAAAGCATCCCTGGCAGATGGCCATCCAACCTCTGTTGAAAAACCTCCAGAGAAAGAGGTCCACCACCTTCCCAGGTAGCCCATTCCACTGTCGAACAGCTCTTACACTCAGAAAGTTCTTCCTAATGAATAATAATAACAAATAATATCATTGGGGATTAAATTAAGGTCTCTGGCTGCCCTGCATTGCAGGGCATTGGACTAGATGACCCTTGGGACCCCTTCCAGCTCCAAAATTTCATGATTCTATTATACTTCCTACATCTAATAAGAAACACATGAGGTCTCTGGGAACAACATGTACCTGCAGGATGAGGCAGGAATGAGTGTCTTGCATATATTCAGTCTGGGAAGAGAAGCGAATGAGCTCCATTGCCAGAGCTGCACTAAGTGATGGTGCATTTCAACCTAAGGGCTGGGGCTTTCCCCTTGCCTAGCTCCTAGGACAAGGATAGCCAGAGTTGGGGGGGTGAGCTGAGCTGGAAGCAGACTGGAAGCTGGAAACACAGAGTCCTGCTTGCTCTGTGCTGGATCGAAAGGTGTTACTAACGAAGAAGCAAGATCTGTTGGGGTGTTAATGCTGTGGGACATACACACACCCTTATGCGCAGGTTATATAGATGTGTAAATGAAAACACTACAGCCTTCACTGACATCTGTTCCAAGGAGTACAAATCCTAGGTGAGTGTCTGGAACCCCTGGAGTCCCTCACCTCTTGGAGATTGGGGTCACATGTAACTACACACACACACACAAACAAACACACAGGCAGAAAGTGTGCTGCATTGCACATATTCAATGGTTATGCATGCATTAAGTTTATTGTGCCTCACTCCCACCTTGAGAATACGTGAATGTTGGGAGATCAATCCAATATATAAACAATATAATCATAGTTATAGAGTTGGAAGGGATCCTGGGGGTCATCTAGTTTACCCCCTGCAATGCAGGAATCTCAGCTAAAGCATCTATGTCAGATGGCCATCCAACCTCTACTTACAAACCCCAAGGAAGGAGAGTTCACAACCTCATGAGGGAGTCTGTTCCACTGTCGAACAGCTCTTACTGTTAGAAAGTTCTTCCTAAGGTTTAGTCAGAATCTTCTCTCTTGTAACTTGAAGCCATTGGTTTGAGTCCAACCCTCCAGAGCAGGAGTCACTTGAAACCTTCAGATGAGGAGTCACTGGAAGCTGAAGGACCATGCTGCCATATGAGGAACGGTCACAGCCCAGTCCTTAGAGCACATGCTTTCTTGGCACACAGAACATCCCAGATTCAATCAAGGCTCTAGTCTAGGATCAGCCCGAGCTGAAGGAGAAGCCAGGAACAAGGAATGAGAAGCAAGCCAGAAATGTGGACTGAAGAGTAAAGGGTGAAAGACAAACCAGGAAGTAGCCTAGTCAGAATTAGCTGTGATTCCTGCATTGCAGGATGACCCTTCAAGTACCTTTCAAGTCTACAGTTCTATGATTCTGTCAATTATAGACCAAAGAATAATCAAGAATGTAGACACACAGCAGAGCTCACCGAGCATCATGCCTCAGCCATGGGGCTCCTAAGTCTTGATCAGAGGAGAATCAGGCATTATACCAAGCCCTGGGTCAGACTCTACCAGGGGGCCAAAACCCCAGATCCTGCAACGAGGCCAAGGAAGGGCTGCACCCAAGGAGAGTTTCGCCTCTTGTATGGACAGGTCCTAAGTCCTAGGAAAAGGTGGCAGCACCTTAAAGGCTGGGTGGAAACCCAGCCTCTCCAGAGAAGTGCCAGATTACAGGAAAGGTCTCCTTGGATTATACTGTGATCTCAAGGAGAGCTCTGGAAAGGAGGGCATTGACAGGCATCAGCTGATGTTGATGTTCCAGCAGCTCTAGCTGAAAGCACCCTAATGCTGGGCTGGAAGAACATATGAAGAGCCTACTGGATCAGGCCAATGGCTCATCTAGTCCAGCTGTCTGTGCTCACAGCGGCCAACCAGATGCCCATTGTGGAAATCACACTCAGGTCCTGCTTAGCCCTCTCCCCTCCTGTGGTTTCCAGCAACTGGTATTCAGAAGCATTACTGCCTCCAACTGTGGAGGCAGAGCAAGGCCATTCTGGCCAGTAGCCCTCACTAGCCCTCTCCTCAACTTGGTGGCCATCACTGCCCCCTGGAGCAGTGCAACAATGTCTGTGTACCAGCTGCATGTGCTACCTATGCCAGTCCTGACCCCAGAGTGCCCTGGCCCTGCCTCTTGCCCAACCCTTGTTGTGGACCTTGCTTGCTCGGACTCTGAGCTTGGATTCTGAATTTTGTTCTAGTTCTTGCACCCATGGCTGTGGCTGCTGGCAAGTCCCTTTGTTACTCCAGTGCCCAGTGAGAGTAAGGCATCAAGACTTCATTGAAACAGAATGCCATTTATATGCCTACCTTGCTCAGAAAGATCTAATGGTCACCTTGGGCGAGCCGAAAGCCATTCCAGAAGCATCCTCCTCGCTGAAAAGGCAGCCTCCTGCAATTCAGAGACCCACCACATGGGACAGCTGTGTCTGATCCAGCAGTTCCTGACCACATGTATGTATGTATGTATGTATGTATGTATGTATGTATGTATGTATTGACATAACTATTTTCAGACTGTAGAGCTGGAAAAGTACAGAAAGGGCTACTAAAATAAGTAAAGATGGACTGGGAGCTTTTAAATTTAGACAAAAGATGACTTGAGGTTGGCGGGGCGGGTTTGTGGCAGCTGAATCCAGGAGCAAATGTGTATATAATTACGCATAGAGTGGTGAAAGAATCGAGAGTGAGCAGAGTGAAACATTCTGCCCCCCTCTCGTGGCCAGAAAGTCCCAGGTTCATCTCCAGATAACTCTGGGGCAGCTGCTGCCAGTCAGTGTAGACAATCTGGAGCTAGATGGGCCCCGTAGACTGAATCAGTGTAAAGCAACTTCCTATGTACTGGTTCCATTGGCTCAGGGGCAGAGTGGTCTGACTAAGTTTTAGTCAGCTCCTTAGGTTCCTATTTAATTCATTATTTTTTAGAATGATGATCTAGAACAGGCATAGGCAAACTCCGCCCCTCCAGATGTTTGGGACTACAATTCCAGTCATCCCTGACCACTGGTCCTGTTAGCTAGGGATGATGGGAATTGTAGTCCCAAACATCTGGAGGGCCGGATCTGGAGGGCGCCAAATCTGGAGTTTGCCTATGCCTGATCTAGAACCTTACATTATATTTAGGGGAAGGGGTGGCTTAATGGGTAGAGCACATGTTTTGCATGCAGAAGGCCTCACGTTCAATCCCCAGTGGCATCTCCTTGTAAGGCTGGGAGAGGCTCCCTGCCTAAGACCCTGTAGAGCTGCTGCCAGTCAGTGTAGACAATGCTGAGCTATATGGAAAAGGGGTCTGACTCTGGGCAATGCAGCGACCTGTTTTCCTATTTATTTCCTGTTTTTCCTATAGGATTCAGAGGAGGTGGGAGGGGAGAGGTGAGGTTCTGAGTTGAGGAGAGAAGAGGAGAATCCTTTTAGGGATGCGACGTAGGGATGGAGAATCTACCCCCCCCCCCAAATGCATGAGCCACATTCTCAAAGTGGCTCCATGCTGCTGTATGCCATCCCTAGCAGGCAGGGAGAGAGAAAACAATCTTTGTGTGCAGAGGGAAGGACGAGGGGAGCAAGGCGGGGGTGGGGGGAAGGCCGGGGCCTAAAGCGACCCAACAAAAGTTTGAGGCAATGTGAGCAGCCTCCATCTGTTTCCACTCAGGCCTATCCTTGGAGGCAGAGTGATGTAACTCTCCCTATCCCCACCGTTCCTCTGGCACAGCCGAGCCCCTCACAACTCCAACTGCAGGCTCCTTCTGCTAATAAGCCCGGGGGGGGGGGGGAAGAGAGACCTGTTTCATTCTCTTCCTAACGGGCCAGACTTTCACCTTGAGGTCCTCCCCATACCCTCCCCTTGACTCTTTTCACACCACAAGGAGTGCAGGGCATGCAGATGTTAATGAGCATGCAGCTGGCAATGGGGAAGCGGGGAAGGCTTGGTTGGAGAGGGGGTATTGTCCCCAACCCATTCCGCCAGGCCCCCTTCCAGAAACAACTCCCCCCTTCCTTAGAAAAGCAACCTGATCTCCATACAAGCAATCCTTAGGAAACCGTGTTCCGGCTGTGATGGAGTTAAATTTATTATGGCTGTTCTTTTCTTTTCTTTTTTTTCTACGTTCCATCAAGAATGTTTTACCACAGCGCTCTCTCCACACAGTCACCAACCTCCAAGTGGACCATGTTAACAGCAGCATTACACAGCCTGTCAAGGAGCATGTGTTTCTTGTAAGATGATTTCTGGGCCCGCAAACCTTGGTAGGAAATTGTTTATCTCTCCCCCGCCCGCCCGCCCTTCCTCCTCATTTCCTCACTGTACTTCCACTGCCTTTCCCATCCGCAGCCGAATGGGGATGTCCAATGTGGATGCTCAGGCAGATGTTGTTTGTTCTTGACTTCCACTCAAGGAAACCTTGCTCCCAGAATGAAGGCTGAGGCAGACGTGCCTCTTGGAAAAGGGGCGAGGGTTGCTCGACTTCTCGAAGAATTTGAACTTTTATCCATCGAGAACAGATTCTGACCCAAGTCCAAAATATTTCTGCTGCTTCCAAGCCATACAATTCAAGGCGGGTTTTTTGGGGGGGTGGGGGTTGGGGTTGGGGGGGGGGGAAGTGGAATTGAGAGTCCTGGTCAGGCAAAACATCTGGAAGGATTTGGGAAGAGGGTGGCTAGTGTTCAGTTATAAGACAGTCAGTGACATTTCTCCAAGGGGGTGGGTTCGGAAAGCAGCGGCATACCTACGGTCCCTTACTCCCATGGCAAGGAGCAGTATCAGCATAATAGCCACATTAGAAACCACTATGTTTCGCATGACCCAAGTACTTGAACTGTCCAGAGCAAGGGCAAGTCAAGGGGGCAGATCGCAGCCTTGCAAAGTGGCTCGGGGCTGATGTTGCTCTGGGAGCGAGGGCTGGGCTGGCTTGCGGTGGGCTCCTTTCGCCCTCTGCACCCCGCTCCCCCGGCATGCACATATGCGCCCCGGGCATGGTTAAAGCACATTCTGCTGCTGTACGCTATGCAGTCTGATAGGTGATTTTTGCACGTCCTTGGACCTGTGCCCCCAGCAGAGGCAGGTTTAACCAACTCCTAGGTACGCCTCTGTGGAAGCATGGGCTTGCCCATATGTACAGTGGTACCTCGAGTTACAAACGCTTCAGGTTACAAACTCCGCTAACCTGGAAGTGTTACCTCGAGTTGAGAACTTTGCCCCAGGATGAGAACGGAAATCGTGTGCCGGCGGCGCAGTGGCAGCAAGAGGCCCCATTAGCAAAAGCACACCTCTAGTTAAGAACAGTTTCAGGTTAAGAACGGACCTCTGGAATGAATTAAGTTCGTAACTAGAGGTACCACTGTAGTTAGTAGCATATCATATGGCAAAGCAAAAGCTGTAGGTGGGTATAAGGAACATAAGAGCCCTGGTGGATCAAGCCAATGGCCCATCTAGTCCACCAACCTGTTCTCACAGTGTCCAACCAGGAAAGTCATACACAGGTCAATCTAGTGTTGTGCCAAAACCTGTCCTCTGGTTCCTTTATCTTTTTTCTTCTCCTGCAAAAGAGGCTTCATGTTTTGTTTCCTGCCTCATTTTCATTTCTAAAGGTGCTTTAGGATTTTGGAGGGTGTGAGGAGGTCGAGCTTATCATTCTATTCCAAGGTGGTTTTGGGTGGTGTGGTTTTCTTTCCAGGAAACATTTATCCAGCTTTCGCCATTGGCGACCCATACTTCCTAATCTGAAAAAGCCCCATGGGAGGAGTCAACCTTGTCATGTCACCCCCCCAGTTTTGTTGTGCAGGGATCCAGGTTGGCTGCAGAGTGCAGACCATTGGTGAGGTGGCTTGTAGAATGAACAACTACCCCCAGCCACCTTAAAAGTAAAGTAAGTGTGACAAAAAACAAGTTTTCCCAACCTATGAGAATGTCACTAAAAAAATTATCTCCACTTTTGAGGGCATTTTCTCATCAGTGGATGGAGAACAGTTGGGAACCACCCTCCCCCTAGAGAAATCATCAGCACAGCAAATAATTGATAGTGCTACCAAAGTTGGGTGCCTCCTTCTCTCTCCGCCGAGCATTGGCAAGAGTCCATGGGGTTTGCAACATTCACCCAGGGTTTGTGTTTCCTTTGGAGAACTAAGACATGGCGGAGACTGTTGTAGCTTTAAGAAATAAGGTTTAATCAGCAATTTACACTTTCAGTCTGCATAAAGGGAATCCAGATCTTACAGCATGGTCATTTTAAGAGGGGCTTGTCTCCCACAGCAGTGCAGCCCTGAAGTCCAAGGCATCTCTCCCAGCCAGCCTTCAGCCAGCCTGCCCAAGATGGATCCCAGTCTTTCTTCCTCCTCCTCCTCCTCCCCACCACCACACCTTGCTAAAAACTCTCTTTTCCTGTCACCTCACACCCAGTTACCCTAGCAACCTTCCACACCTCAGGGCACCTCAGGGCAACTGGGGAGACATTGCCTGTGGCACTCAGTGGCCCTGTATTGTTTCCTAATAGCCCTAACTTGGCCAGGTCTTTTGCATAAGCTACCAGTAGCTCTAGAATTCCTCTGCAGCTTATCCCCCCACTTCACATCCCAAATAATCAAAATCCTACCATTTATTAATTTCTAGGGTTTAGGGGCTCCCACCCCAAATATAGGGACCCAGGTGGCACTGTGGGTTAAACCACAGAGCCTAGGGCTTGCTGATCAGAAGGTCGGCAGTTCGAATCCCTGCGACGGGGTGAGCTCTCGTTGCTTGGTCCCACCTCCTGCCCACCTAGCAGTTCGAAAGCACGTCAAAGTGCAAGTAGATAAATAGGAACCGCTCCGGCGGGAAGGTAAACGGCGTTTCCGTGTGCTGCTCTGGTTCGCCAGAAGCGGCTTTGTCATGCTGGCCACATGACCCGGAAGCTGTACGCCAGCTCTCGGCCAATAAAGCGAGATGAGCGCCGCAACCCCAGAGTCGGACACGACTGGACCTAATGGTCAGGGGTCCCTTTACCTTTACCTTACCCCAAATATATAACACCAGGAAGTTTGAGGGAAGTCAAACAACTGTGGATGAGTTTCTATATATTTCTATATATGTCACTGTTTTGTTTGCACCTCACTCATATTCAGGGAAACTGAGGACAACCTCACATGACCATTTTTGAGATGCAAACATCACAGCAAATTCTCTATTCAAAACATAAGGAGAGCTCTGCTACATGTGGCCAATGACTCATCTCACAGTGACCAACCTGGTGCCCCAACTGGGAGAAGCCACCAAGCAGGACCTGAGTACAAGAGCTCTCTTCCCTTCTGTGGTTTTCAGCTACTGGTATTCATAAGCATTGCTGTCCACAACTGTGGAGCCAGAGCAAGGCCATAATGTCTAGTAGCCATTCATAACCGTATCTTGCTCCATGAATTTGTGCAATCCACTTTTAAACCCATCCAGGTTGGTGGCCATTTTCCCCTCCTGTGGGAGTGAGTTCCACAGTTTAACTATATGCTTTCTTCTCTTCTGAATCTTCCAGCATTCAGCTTCATAGTATGTCCATGAGTTCTAGTGTTAGGAGAGAGGGAGGTAACCACTTCTCTACTCACTTTCTCCATGCCATGCATAGTTTTATAAACTCCTATCATGCCACCGATTACTCACCTTTTCTTTGTTTTTAGAAAGTCCCAGACGTAGCAATTTCAGATTGATGCTCTTCCTCCTATAAGCCCTTTGTTATTGTTCAGGAAGCCATTGTCCCCTTCCCTCACCTTCATATAAATAATCCACCCCAAATTTCCTATATTTTCCGAGCCAGCTCTTCACTTTCATTTTGTTGATGGGATAGAATGTTTAGTGTTCTGTTAATGCATCTCTCCCATTTATCACTGGGGTTCTTCCTCCTTGCCTCCCACCCTCTCAATGGCGTCTGTTCTCTGCTGGGACACAGTCGAGGCTCAAAGCCAATGGGGTGATGAGCCAGAGTTGCATTCGTTCCACCAAGAGGTCCCCTGCTCCTTCTGTAGAACATTTTTTGCCTCTGAAGTCCAAGGAAAAGAAAATCCCTTTAGGGAATAAACTTTCCTCAAGTATTGCTGAGTCAAAACAGATCTATACATCTATTACAAACATCTCAGTCGTGAGAGCATATAAGCAGAGGGTGGGACCTTTTTAGTCCCGGTGGGGCACGGGGAGCTTTGCAGGGGGTAAGGCACAGTGGTGGGCATGGCCAGAGGCAAAAGTAGTAGGGGCAGAATTTATTTATTTATTTGTTTGTTTTACTTCATAACATTTATACACTAAAGGTAAAGGACCCCTGACTGTTAAGTCCAGTCACGAATGACTCTGGGGTTGCGACGCTCATCTCGGGATCTCATCTGGGAGCTGACGTTTGTCTGCAGACAGTTTTTCCGGGTCATTTGGCCAGCATGACTAAGCCACTTCTGGCGAAAACAGAGCAGCACATGGAAACGCCGTTTACCTTCCCGCCAGAGCGGTACCTATTTATCTACTTGCACTTTGACGTGCTTTTGAGCTGCTAGGTTGGCAGGAGCAGGGACCGAGCAACGGGAGCTCAGCCTGTTGCGGGGATTCGAACCGCCCATCTTCCAATCGGCAAGCCCTAGGCCAGTGATGGCTAACCTTGACACTCCAGATGTTTTGGGACTACATCTCCCATCATCCCTGACCACTGATCCTGTTAGCTAGGGATGATGGGAGTTGTAGTTCCAAAACATCTGGAGTGTCAAGGTTAGCCATCACTGCCCTAGGCTCTGTGGTTTAGACCACAGCGCCACCCGCAAAAAGGCAGAACTCTAGGAGTAATTTACAAAAAAGATGAAAACAATAAAATATCAATAAGAAAAATAATTTAAGTTTTTGAAAATAATAATAATACTAATACTAATAATAATTTATTATTTATACCCCGCCCATCTGGCTGGGTTTCCCCAGCCACTCTGGGTGGCTCCCAACAGAACATTAAAAACACAATAAAAGATCAAACATTAAAAACTTCCCTAAACAGGGCTGCTATCAGATGTCTTCTAAAAGTCAGATACTGTAGTTGTTTATTTCCTTGACATCTGATGGGAGGGTGTTCCACAGGGCAGGAGCCAATACCAAGAAGGCCCTCTGCCCGGTTCCCTGCGACCTCACTTCTCGCAGTGATGGAACCGCCAGAAGGCTCTCAGAAAAGTAAAAATAGCAATGGTCTAAAACAGATTAAAACTCTCATCAACTTTCAAACAATCGGATAGGCTTGCCTAAACAATAATGGAAAGAGTACAGCAAAGGGGCCTGCTTGATGTCACTAGGCAGGGAGTTCCAAAGTGCAGGTGCCACCACAGTAAAACATTGAGTTCTTATAATTGCAGGGTAGATATTATGTGGCAGCTGTGAAAGGGCCAGTTCTGCCGACCAAAGCAGTCAATTGGAAGCCACAGGAGAGCAGAGTCTTGCTTGTGGGCTTCTTCCCATTGGGGCACCTGGTTGGCCACTGTGAGGACAAGATGCTGGACTAGATGGGCCATTGGCCAGATCCAGCAGCCAGGCATTCTTATGTGAAGACGGAGGTCATTCCCCTCCCCCTCCCTGCTGCCTATAACGAGAGAGAGAGTTTTTTCACCCCCTTCCCGCCAGAGTTCTGCAGGCAGAAGCGGAGAGCAGCTGGTGGGCTCTGGTGCGCAGATGGGAGTGCAGATGACTCCGCTCCAATCTCAACTTTGAAACACTTCCAGCTTTCATCGGATGATTCCACTCAGGGCTTGGCTCAGCTGACGAGAAGGGATGGCCAAGGAAGCTCTCTGGAAAAAAAAGAGGGTAAGCAATTGGAGTATGTGCAGCCCTTGTTCAGTTCCCTAATGCTGCTCTGAGTGTGTGGGGGTCATCAAATAATAGAGCTGGAAGCGTCCCCAGGGGCCATCTAGTCCAAACCCCTGCAAGGCAGGAATCACATGGGGAGCATGTGCAGCCCTCTTATGCAAACAAGTCTGGCTTGGCACCCACCTTTTCTCTCTCTTAAGACCTTTTCTGCTCATTTTGTGTAAGTGCCCATAAAACAGACTCTCCTTTTTTTGGGGGGGGAGCAGGGGGCAGAGTTTCTCATGCTGCTTTACAGCAGGGCCAGTTCCCAAGAGAGCTACTCCATTGCAAAACAAAGCAAGAGGTTTTATCCCAGAATCCCATTCTGGCCTGCTGGGCATGGAGACACGACTCTGAAGTGGAGCTGCGAAAAAGAAAAACGGATAATGTCAGAATGTGGTTTGTTATTACATGCTGCCGAAGCCCTTCTTCCAGTCTCTAAAAGTTTTGGGAGGCTTGTAATGTTCTGCTCAAGGATGAGCCAAGAGTTTTAAATGCCAAATTCTTCTGGGGCTTAGAGGAAAATCCCAGCTGGAGAAGAATAAGAACGCAAGAAGAGTCCTGCCGCTGGATCAGACCACTGGCCCATCTAGTTCAGCATCCTCTTCTCACAGCCGTCAGCCAGATGCCCCAAAGGGAAACCCACATGCAGGATCTGAGCACAAGAGCAGCACTCTGCCCTCCTGTGGTTTCCAGCAAAGGGGATTGAGAAGCAACTGCTGACTATGACTGTGGAGGGAGAGCGTTGCCATCATGGCTAGTAGCCATCAATAAACCTCTCCTCCTCCATGAATTTGTCTAAGCCTCTTTTAAAGCCATCCAAGCTGTTGGCCATCACTGCCTCCTGTGGGAACAAGTTTCATGGTTTAATCTCTCTTAATTATTTCCACTAGTGTACAAATATCCCATGAATAAACAATACTATTTATTTATGATAGCCTGTTTCCCCCCTCCAGATCGGGACTGAAGGCAGCTTACAGAAATTAAAACAATACAGATAAACTACAAAAAGCTAAAAGCACATAAAAGATAATTGTTTAAAAAAGCAATTAAAGCAAATTTATTAAAATGCATATACGTAGTAAAAATAGCACTGTTTAAAAGCCCTTTCTTTTAAAAGTAGACATTCTCTCAAAAGCCTGTTGGGAAAAGAAAGTCTTTACATGCCAATGGAATGATGAGGAGGGAGCCAGTCTGGCTTCTCTAGGGAAGGAGTTCCAAAATCTGGGAGCAGCCACCAAGAAGGCCCTTTCCTGCACCCCTTGCCCCCAGCTTGCCTGTGAGGATGGTGGGACCGAAAGAAGGGCCTTGCCTGAAGATCTCAAAACCCTGGCAGGTTTAGATGATGATGATTTGATTTAACTGATATCCTACCCTTCCTCTCAAAGGAACCCAGGTTGGCATTTTTATTCAGTCCCTAGGGTAGGAGTCAATCTCATGCCTTACACCTCTATTTCCATTCCTCCTTGCACTTATCCTGACCACTCATCTCTTTTCCCTTTAACTGGAGAGCTGGGGCAATGGAAAGATGTGTAGAAGGGGAAGGAGGGAGGAGATCTCATTCTCCCCTTATTCTCTGGTATCTGGAGACAAGGCCCAAGTAGCCCCTGAGAAATGTAACTTTCAACGGGAGACATGCTGGAATGTAAATGACCAGGGGAATGAAATAGTCTCTGTCCACATTCCACTCCACCCCACCCTGTGCCGTCTCAACAGCTTAGAGCACTTAGCATTTTGGAACGGTGATGAAAGGTTATACATGATCATCTCCCATTTCTCCTTTGCCTTTATAAACAAGGGGTACCCTTTGATCCCATCTGGATGATGGAGACTCTCGCCACAGGGCTGTCTTTATACATACGTATGGTGCATTTTAAATGGCCGGTCTTCCAAGGACAGTCAAGGCAGGAGGCAGAAGCCTCTCAATGCAAATTTAAGAACATAAGAGGAGCCTGCCGCTGGATCAGGCCAATGGCCCATCTAGTCCAGCATCCTGTTCTCACAGTGGCCAACCAGATGCCTGCATGGAAAGCCTGTAAGCAGGATCCAAGCACAAAAAAAACACTCTCCTCTCCTGTGATTTCCAGCAAATTGTATTCAGAAGCATTGCTGCTTCCATCTGTGGAGGTAGAGCACAGCCATCGTGGCTGTTAGCTATCAGTAGGCCCCTCCTCCTCCATGTATTTGTCCACCTTCTTTTAAAGTCATCCAAGTTGGTGGCCATCAGTGCAGGGGTGAGTTTCATAGCTTGATTATGTGCTGTGTGAATAAGTCACACCCTCTCCAACTGTCCTGATTTTCCAGGGACAGTCCTGGAATTATGAAAGCCGTCTCAGCTTCTGATTTCATCCCGGAATGTCCCTATTTCCTTCACCAGCACCGCAGCTACTGAGCTCAGGGAGAAGCATGAGCCCAGCGCTTGTCCCGAGCGACAGTGGCAGCTGCGGCTGTAGGAGAACATTCCGTTGCCTCTGCATGGCTGCCGCTGCCGGCCTTCTCTCTCCGGCAGCTCATAGCAGCTGCTGGAGAGCGGGCAAGGAGAAGGGGCCACCACTGCCAAGGCCCAGCCCCACATGACATGCTGGTTCTGAGGGGCAGGCAGAGAGCAGGTTTGCCCTAGGCAGGAAGAAAGGGGGAGCAGAACACAGCACAAAGATGTCTTGATTTTATTTTTTTTAAATGCTTTGCGCATCCACATAAGCTGCCCATTTCTAAAATTTATTCATTGGTGTGGTTTTCTCTTTTTGTAAATCTACCAAAGGAATAAAATAAAATTGAGGGGTTTTTTCTGGTTGGTGGAGGGTGTGTGTGCTGTGTCCCATTGGTGTTGTCACTCACCCTTCTCCTGATAGGAAATGCTCTGCTGGGGGAGGGGACAAAAATGGGGGGGTCAAGGAGGGTCCGTTGGGGGAGGGGAGTGAGAAATGTCTCTATTTTCATCTGAGGAATGTTGGAGGGTATGATAAGTTCTTTCTTTTATCTGTCCTTCAGCCTCCAACATTCAGCTTCATTGGGGGTCCATGAGTTCTTGTGTTATGACAGAGGTGGGAAGGAACCTTTCCCTATCCATTTCCTCCATTCCATGCTCTGGGGCAGGTAGAGAAGGGGAGAGAAGGGCTCCTTCCAGTTTTTGGACCCCGGGTCATTCAGGGCTAAGTCAACATCAATGCCTTGTACCGGGGCCAGAAGACAGTACAAATTTAAGACTTCAGTCTGCATCCTTTGTGCTAACTGCACAAGATAAAAAATACACTCTATCCCTGCTCAATTAGTTTCAGTTCCAAAAGGTGGTGAAAAACACAGAAGGATCCAATAAGTCTCCTCCAAAACACTCAAAATAGTGGTTTTTGAAAAATATGGCTTGAGCCTGAAAGGAATATTTATCAGCTCGTAGATTATGTTTTTTAATTGCACTCATTTATTAAAACAAGCTTGATTGTCAAGGAAACCCTGATGCTTCCCAATGGGAAACAGAGCCTGGAATGTTGTGGTTATTCTTCCCCCCCATGCCCCACCCCACAATATTATGCCTTATGGGGAAAGTGCCTGTTTGCATTACCAGGACAGTGAGTGAGATGGTTCATTTCCTTGAAAAATCCCACAGTCATCTCATGGTGGATATAGCAAGGCTTAGTTCAGGGGTTCCCAAAGTGGGCAGCGGGATTACCATGGGAGTTTCTAAAAGATAAGGGGGCAGCAGTGCAAATGACTATCAGACTTTGAAAAGCTGGTATCAAAAGTTCATCTTTTTTTAATCAATTAAACAAAATCACTTTGATTGAATTTTGAATAAATGCATAGCCTCCAATGAGGCTATTTCATTTCTCCAATGAAAACATCCTATTCTACATCAGGAAGCTGCACACAGAGACATCATACATATACACACACACATATATTGGTCGTCTTGAGCCAATGACAACCTCGCAGCCTAACCTACCTCACAGGATTGCTGTAAAGAAAAAATGTGCGAGGGGAAGGATCGTGCACAACACCTTTCGCAGATAAAAGGAATGAAACATAATGTTAGCTTTATGCTGCCTTGAGTCTCTATCAGGGGAAAAGGTGGGACAACAACAACAACAACAACTGTGAGAACGATCAGGAACATACCAGAGAGTAAATCCTATTGAACTCAGTGGAACTTAGTTCTGAGTAAAAATGCTCAGTGGGACTTAGATCTGAGTAAAAATTGCAGTGTAAGGCTGCACAGTTTACCCAGTTACCTGGCAGTAAGTTCCGTTGAATACAGTAGGACTTCAGTACATAGTGTAAGGCTCCATTTACAATAAAGGAATAAATACTCCACTCGTTTCCTAAAAGACATCAGGCTGCAGAAGCATTGCAGTTAAAGAATTTAAGGCAGATTGGTAACATTTCCTTCAGAATTAAGAAGGCATATGCCAACTTCACCATTTCCTTCATTTGGTGCAGGAATTTTATTTTCAGTATAAACAGGAGTCCATTTTTGCCCCTACACACACTGCTTTTAATTGTTCTCTAACACGGGGAGGGGAGGAAAAAGGAAAACCGGGACATTCTGGAATCGAATCAGAAACTGGGACGTCTTCTGTAATTTCGGGACTGTCCCTGGAAAACAGAGATGCTTGGAGGTATGTAAATGTGCAATTAATTAACAATGTTTTGAATTTTATTGTGTGGGACATGCAAAATGCAAAATGCTATTATGAGTGTTACACACACACACACACACACACACACACACATGGCAGGGGGCAATGGGAATGAGTAGGAGACAAGGGGGTAAAGGTAAAGGGACCCCTGACCATTAGGTCCAGTCGCAGACGATTCTGGGGTTGCGGCGCTCATCTCACTTTATTGGCCGAGGGAGCCGGCATACAGCTTCTGGGCCATGTGGCCAGCATGACTAAGCTGTTTCTGGCGAACCAGAGCAGCGCACGGAAACGCTGTTTACCTTCCCGCTGCAGCGGTACCTATTTATCTACTTGCACTTTGACGTGCTTTCGAACTGCTAGGTTGGCAGGAGCAGGGACCGAGCAACGGGAGCTCACCCCGTCGCAGGGATTCGAACCGCCGACCTTCCGATTGGCAAGCCCTAGGCTCAGTGGTTTAACCCACAGCGTACAGGCCTGTAAAGGTTTGGCAATCGCTGGCTTAGATCATAAGCAACAAGAATCTGATGTGGGACTGCCTTTAGGCGATGAAGCAGAGCTTTGGGAAATGCCACATCAGAAAGAGTCTGGCATATTAAATAAATGTGCAAAGAAAGAAAGAGTCTGGCCACCAGCATGGGGCTGTGGGTGGGACATCTAGTTGACCATGGAAATGTGGGGGTGGGGTAAAGCAGTTTGGTGGGTCTGCATTTTTCCCCAGTGAAGTTTCAGAGGAAAGAAAAAGACCACTTGCAGAGCCTGTGGTCAGTCCTTTTCCCATAAAGAAAAGGCTTGAGTATTCTGCCAGCCTCGCCTTTTAGTCAGGGAAGGGGTGGGGGTGGGGGGGTGGCCAGGCAGGGGATCCTGTGTGAGTCAGTAAAAATATGGTCTTCTGCAAAACCTTCCTTAATGGCACAGAAAAGGGCTTTTTGCTTCTTCTGAGAGCGGCTGAATTTGCCCATCTTAGTTTATCTGATCTTTAGTTCAACACATGGCGGCTATTTGTCAAATTGTTAGGTTCCCCCCTCCAAGAGAGACAGTGTGGTTAGAGTGCCAGAGTGCCATGAAGCTCACTGGGTGACCATGGGTCACAGTCGCTGCCTCACAGGGTTGTTGAGCACCTTGGATATATATATATATATATATATATATATATATATATATATATATATATGCAATATCAATGCAAAAATAAAATAAATCAAAATAATATATATATATTTAATGAATGTTTCCATAACAGACACATTTTTGCAAGCTATTCTGCCTAATATAGGGCACTTGTATTCAGGCTGCACCTAATAAATGCATTCTTGTGAACGTTGTTTAGTCAGAGGACTGCACTGCAAAATCTGAATAAGTGTGAATTCTGAAGAAAGGCTGTATTTCAGTCATCATGTGTTTTCCCCCCAGAGAGTGTGAAATTGATAAAAGCCAACTTTAAATATAATATGAATTTAATTTCTTCCCCATCCCTATTTGTGAGGAGAACCTCATCGAATGCTACCCATAGATACATATTGGGTTGTACACAGTGCTAGTCCTATGTAAAGCAGACCAACTAAACTCAATGGCCCTAAGTTAATCATGCCCATTTATTTCTGTGTTGGTCCTCAGAAAGGGGGGGGGGGGCTCTCCTTTGTTGGAGGCGTTCAAGCAGAGGTTGGATGGTCATCTGTCAGGGATTCTTCAGCTGTGATTCTTGCATTGCAGGGGGTTGGACTGGATGACCCTTGGGGTCCCTTCCAACTGCAATTCTAGCCATAAGTGGTGGTAGGTGAGCTTATTTCCGTGGCGTAATGGGTCAGTATATCTGGCTTCTGTTAACTAGTATGTGGGTCTGCTTCAAAGCTCAGAACTCATCCCTTAGAAAACATCTTCCCTTACCAGGGTTGGGGAAAGTGGACCACCCCTTGGCCTTCTTGGCCTACACCCCCCCCCCCAATCATCATGCTTTGCTGTTGGCCTTGATGGCTGGGGCTGGCAGAAGGTTGCGCTGTGATAACATCTGGATGGCATCCACATTTGCTGCTGTTCCAAGGTGTGTGTCTGAACCCACATGTGTATACTCATGTATATTCCTACACAGTCTAGGAACTTTTGCTAGAGTTATAATGTGTTCATTGTGAACAGGTGTTTGTCCTTAACCATATGACCCAATAAGTTCACACATAAGCATAGCTGTCAACTTTTGGATTTGAAAATAAGGGATTTTTCCAAACTTTTGGATTTGAAAATAAGGGATGCCGCGAGGGCGGTGCAATGGCACCAAGTAGCCTCGCCACCCTGCGCTCCAGAGGCTGCGCGCGAACGGGTGAGCGAAAGAGCGAGCGCATAGATGGCAGGCTGTCTGTCTGTCTGGTTGGGTGTGAGGGTCTGGCTGCACAAGGCATGCAAGCTCCGCCCCCAGTTGGTCTCAGACTCCTTATTGGCAGCCGAGCAACGCAGCTGAGGAGCCTCCCTGGCCGGCAGGGAGGGAGAGGAGCTGCTTCCTTTGAAATCCAGGAAATTTAAGGGATATCAACAATCCGGGATAGCAGCAGGAAATGGCATTGGAATAAGGGAGTTTCCCGCCCCCAAAAAAGGGAGGGTTGACAGCTATGCACATAAGAGGAATTTTAAAAGGTTTGTCTATTACATGAAAGTGACAAGAGCATCTGGATGCTGCTTCAGACAGCAAAGTTACAGTATAGGGAGGCAGCAACACACACACACTCAATACATAGATTCTAAAGGGCAAAGGAAGGATCCCTATCATAGAATCATAGAGTGGGAAGGGACCCTAGTTCAACCCCCTGGAATGCAGGACTATGCCGCTGCCACTCATGGGGATTGAACCTGCAACCTTGGCATTATCAGCACCACGCTCTAACCAAATAAGCTATTCAGCTGACTGAAAGCCTAGAGAGAGTGAACAAGACAATTTTGCCACAGAGCCACACTTATATGTAAAGGAAAAAAAGGGAGGGAGGGCAGTATACCTGTCTTGAAGCGAAGTGGTGCCAGCCTGGTCCTTGAGAGTGCAGAGTGAAAAAGAAGTTCATGTTGGAGCTGTGAGAGCTAACCAACCATTGAAATCAGGGTTTTAAATACTATTCTCAGCCAATGTTAGGTCACGGAGAAGGGAGGGGGTCTTTGGGATAAGTGATTTGTCACCTCTGTTTCTATTGCCTGTTCCTAAAGTTTCTTGACTATTATTTTGTTTACCTTCCTTAGTTTGGTAGTAGAAAGAATGCTATTGAGAAATGACTATCTGGTTATCTTAGCCTTTCCGCCAAGTTTAACTTGGGTAGATTCTATTGTGTATATGGAATTCATTCTTTTTACAGATGTTAATTAAATTTTATGGGCAACAGGTTACTGGGAGCCTTCTAGAACACGTTCAGGATAAAGACTTGCACCAGGGTCAAGAAATGTCATTGAGGAGTATATTTTATACAAAGCTATGCCAACTATGCTTGACACCATGATCTACACCTATAAACTGTAGGAAAAGTTCAGGTTGGCATTCACCAGTACAGTATCCTGGATCAAAATGATGAGCTAGATTCTCCACCACCCTATCTGCTTTGAATTCTGAATCAATTTCACTCTGTATAAGTGACAGTCAGCCTGCTGTCAAGCAAATTAACGCACAGCCCTCAGGTTTTTGACACTGAGACAAATGCTTTATAGCAGCTATGTAGGATGTAAAATCCTCCCTCCAAACATGCAAAATCCCTTCCAAAAGAACTCAACACACACACACAGAGGCAGGGTAACATGTCGTTACAAGACCATCTGACTAAGGTAATTTAGTCTAACTTAGTCTTAGACTAAGGCACAGCGACAGGTAAGTCTCAGTATAAATAAAAATTGTTGTCTTCCTTTGGACATCAGTCTCGGAAGCTCTGCCTGTTGTGGGATGATCCTCTGCACGCTTACATGAGAGGAAGCCCTGTTGAATAAAAACATCAGAAGAACTTGCTGGATCAGGCCATAGGGGTTGCATCTAGTCCAGCGTCCTGTCCTCACAGTGGCCAACTGGATGCCTATTATGAGAAACCCACAAGTAGGATCCAAACACAAAAGCCCTTTCCCTTCTTGTGGTTTCCAGCAACTGGGGTTCAGAATCATAAAATCATATAACTGTAGAGTTGGAAGGGACCCTGAGGATCATTCTAGTCCAACCCCCCTGCAATGCAGGAATATGCAGCTGTCCCATAAGGGGATCGAATCTGCAACCTTGGCATTATCAGCACAATGCCTTAACTAACTGAGCTATCAGCACTGCTGCCTCTGCATAGCCACCATGGCTAGTAGTCATTGAGAGCCCTCTCCTCCCTGAACGCAATGTCCAAGCGTTTGACTCAGTATAAGGCAGCTTTCCATGTTCCTATTTAATTCTGCCCATGCCCATTTATTCAGAACCATGAGGACTGGAATCTTTCATCTTCTTTTAGAGGAAAGGCTGCAGCTCAGTGTTGGAGCATCTGCTTTGGATGCAGGAGGTCCTAGCTTCAGCCCCTAGTGGCATCTCTGGATAGGGCAGGGAGCCTCCCCTACCTGAAACCCCAGAGACATGCTGCCGCCAAGCAGTGTTGACAATAGTGAGCTGGATGCACCATTGGGTCTAATTCAAGAGAAGGCAGCTTCAGCCACTCCTATGCATACAAATATTAAGCAGCATATTGAGTGTTTAGGTTCTGTTTTCAACATGAGCAGCCAGGAGACTTCAGCAACCCAGACACACTTCCTATAAGTGCTGTTGATGACTTGATCTCCGTACCATTCTGCAGCCCTCCCCCCCCCACTTCCCGGTTAACTCCAATATTAACCTCTGACCCCTCCCCATCCAGGATCCAGGGCTGCTCCAAAGCATCTTCTTGGCCTCTTGGCTGCCGTTTATCATGTGGCTGATGACATGGGACATATGGAGCTGTTCATTACCATATTGTACGTTTCTTGAAAGGAAGCCTTCTGGTACATTCCATCAGGCCGAGTCATATGGTGGAACGGGGCCAACTCTACAATGCTTCCCCGAACATCAGAGTCCTTTCCTCCTCCCCTCTTCTCCCTCCTTGACTTCCACCTCTCCTAGCCTGGCTTTGGGACTCTTCTCTTACAAGGCCTCCCTTGCAATTGATGTTGAAAGCAGCGGCTGTGAAAAGGGCAGATTCCACACTAGGGATTGTTAGGAAAAGGAACTGAAAATAAGACTGATGATATCACAGTGCCTGGAAACCACAGGAGGAGAGAATGCTCTTGTGTTTGAATACTGCTCATGAGCTTCCCTTTGGGGCATCTAATTGGCCACTGTAAGAACAGGATGCTGGGCTAAATGGCCTCCCTCTGGCCTGATCCTGCAGGGCTCTTCTTACGTTTTGCCTTCACTGGCAGAGGGAGTATGGCTCTGAATACCTGTTGCTGGAAATTGCAGGAGAGTTACTTTTGCAGTCAGGACCTGCTTGGAGGATTTCCCACTGAGGCATCAGTTTGGCCACTGTGAAGACAGGATGCTCAGCCTCACCCAGCAAGGTTCTTCTCGTGTACTTATCAGATATTTTTGGCACAGTACAGGCAACTCCCCATTTACGTGGGGGTTGTGTTCCGAGGCACCTCAAGCGTCAGCAGGACGTGCATAAGACTGCCCTGTTCTGCCCCCCACCCCCTTGTGGTGCCCAAAAAGGCATCAACAATTGTGCACGTGCTGATTCCGTGGAAATGGGGAGTTGCCTGTACTATTTTATACCAGTTCCTTCCAGTAGCACCTTAGAGACCAACTAAGTTTGTTCTTGGTATGAGCTTTCGTGTGCATGCACACTTCTTCAGAAGAAGAATCACACAACTGAAGAAGTGTGCATGGACACGAAAGCTCATACCAAGAACAAACTTAGTTAGTCTCTAAGGTGCTACTGGAAGGAATTTTTTATTTTGTTTCGACTACAGCAGATCAACATGGCTACCTACCTGTAACTATTTTATACCAGCTGCAGATTGTGAGCCCACGGCCCCTCTTACAACTCAGGAGAACATACAATGGAACACAAGCTCTCTGTTGGATCTTGTATGACACATAGAGCAGACCCTCCAAGTGTTCCCCATTTTCCAAGGACATCCCAGATTTACAGAAGCCATCCGAGTTTCTGATTTAATCCCAGAATGTCCTGCTTTTCCTTAGGACATCCCTATTTTTATCAGAGAAATGTTGGAGGGTATGGAGTTATCCAACCCCTGAGCCATCTGAAGACAGCCCTATGTAGGGAAGTTTTTTAATGTTTAATTTTTTAATGTTTTTATATGTTGGAAACCGCTCAGAGTAGCAACCCAGTTAGATGGGTGGGGTATAAATAGTAACATCATCATCATCATCATCATCATCATCATCATCATCATTATGGAATAGGACGCCCCTATTTTCATCAGAGAAATGTTGGAGGGTATGACAGAGCAAACTTCTTATGACACAAAGTTACTGCAGTCTTTTTACCATTAATGTCAGATGCCCACAGAATGAAGGTGACCTCTGCAGAGTTTCTGTCCAGATGCTCATCATCATTACCCTTTGGGATTATGAATCCTGCAGCCGGCTTTCCTTGAGAGCACCTTTGCCGTGTGGCTTCATCTCCTTAGCAAACACATTTTTGGATCGTGAGTCAAGTTTCATGGAGTTTTCTTAATCACACCACAAGCACCCTTGATTTATGTGTACTTTCCACCAGAAGACGTTGTTTAGCAATGTGGGAAAGGGCACTTGGAAACAGTTAGTAAGAGCCTGAAGTAGAGCCTCTTTGTAATGAGGGATAGGTAGCAGAAATACAATTGATTAGGTCCTTTCCAAGTTGGGCCATCTGCTCTCTCTTTGCAGTGTGGGAACATACACAGTATTTCCCGACATCTCCAACTGGCAAACATTTTTGCAATTAGATGCACGTAGAAGAGTATTTTTTAGCCACTTTGAGAACAGGATGCTAAACTAGATGGGCCATTGGCTTGATCCAGCACGGCTCTCCATTTTATTGTTGTTATTATTTAACAATTTTCTATACTGCCCATCATCTGAGGATCACAGGGCAATGTACAATATGAAAACATAAAAATTATATGATGGTAACAATACCAGTACCTCCCCTACACACAGTTTAAAAAGCCATAGATTGTTTAATTGGTCAAAGGCCTGGAAGAAGAGGATTCCTTTTCACTGGTGCCTAAAGATACATAAAGAAGGCACTAGGTGAGCCTCCCTGAGGAAAGCATTCCACAAACAGGGAGTCACTGCAGAAAAGGCCCGTTCTCATGTTGCCACCCTCTGGACCTCTTGTGGAAAAGGGTCTCAAGATGATGATCATCGGGCCCATGCTGGTTAACATGGAGGGAGGTGGCCCTTGAGGTATTGTGGTCCTAAGCCATTTAAGGCTTTGTAGGTCAAAACCAGCACTTTGAATTGGGTCTGGAAACTAATGGGCAGCCAGTGCAGTTGGACCAGAATTAACATTATATTAAACATCCCCAAACTTCGGCCCCCCAGATGTTTTGGACTACAATTCCCATCATCCCTGACCACTGGTCCTGTTAGCTAGGGATCATGGGAGTTGTAGGCCAAAACATCTGGAGGGCCGCAGTTTGGGGATGCCTGCATTATATGCTCAAACCATCTTGTCCCAGTGAATTCACCTGGCTGCTGAATTTTGCATCAGTGGGCATTTCTGAACTGTCTTCAGAGGCAGCCCCATGTATAACATGTTGCAGTAATCTAACCTAGAGTTTACCAGAGCATAGATGACAAAGGTTAGGCTATCCCTGTCCAGATATCCAAAGAATTCTCAAGCTACAATTCTCAGAGTTTCCTGAGAAGTGGGCTTGATTGCTAAAGTGCCCTAGGGATTGCTGCTCTGTGTGGGGAATGGGATGGGGGTGTCTCTCCTAACAACTCTCAGCTCCCAGGATTCTTTGGGGGAAGCCATGACTGTTTAAAGTGGTAGGATACTGCTTTAAATGAATAGTGCAGATGGGGCCTATTACTAGCAACCGTGGTCCCCAAACAGATTCATTTGCAGGAGGGATGCTGTGATTGCCCCAATTTAGTGAATTGAATTGAACATACTGTACACTTGAAATGACAATACTGTACTGAAATTATATTTGCAGAGATGAGTCTGAATATGTAACAGATTCAGGAGGAAGAGCCTGGCTGCTGGATCATATCAAAGGCCTATCTAGCCCAGAATCCAATTGCCAAAAGTGGCCAACCAGATGTCTGTGGAATGCATTAAGGAAACCCCTCAAATCTCCCATACATGGCTATCTACATCGGAGGCATGCTCGTGATTCTCAACAACTGGTATTCAGAGGCATGCTTCCTCTGATCCTGAAGGTAGCATATAGAACACGAGAGCCCTGCAGCTTAGATCAAAGGCCCATCTGCTCCAGCATCCTGTTCTCACAGTGGCCAACCAGATGCCTATATTGGAAACTAAAAAGCAGGACATGCATGCAGATACAGCTCTCTCCCCACGTGTTATTCCCAACAGCTGGCACTGAGAAGGATGTTCCATTGAATCTTGGAGGCAGTACACAGCCTTCAGGGCTACGAGCCATTGAGAACATAAGAAAAGATGGCTGGATCAGGCCAATGGCCCATCTAGTCCAGCATCCAGTTCTCACAGTTGCCGCAATTGGAAGCCCTCAATCAGGCCCTGAGCACAAGAATACTCTCTCCTCCTGTGGTCTCCAGCAACTGGTAGTCATGGAGGCTGAATGTACTCATCGTGTTTAGTAGCCATTAATAGCCTTTTCCTCTATTAATTTGTTCGACGGATTTTTAAAGCCATCCAAATCGGTGGCCACCATTCCATCCAGTGGGAGTGAGTTCCATAGTTCAACGATCCTCTTATCTGTCCTGAATCTTCTAACATTCAGCTTAGATCTGTATAACGGCACAATAACACTGGCAGTTTATTTCCAGTTCCTTCCGTGATAAACCTTAGGGTTGGTTTGCCTTTTTCATGACCAACAAACTGGGGCAACATCTTTATTGAGCTTTCTAATATGACACCAAGGTCTGATCTTCTTCTACTTTGGCAATCATTTGTGGCCGAGTAAGATTCTCTTCCATGAACACGGTTTTAACAGTGAGTTTGTAAGTGACCGTGTAGGTCAATTCTGGATCCACACTTCCTTCTGCAGTGGGGACATAAGTTTCCAGGCGGGAGTTGATCACGGTGAGGGTTTGCCGAATGTGCCTTCCTCTCATCCCTTTCATCCTGAGTTTGAGCATCTTCAAAGCCCATGACACCTTTGGTAAAGGCTGTTCTCCAATTGGAGCGCTCACAGGCCAGTGTTTCTCAGTTGTTGGTGTTTATATTACATTTTTTAAAGATTTGCCATGAGAGAGTCTTTAAACCTCTTTTGTTGACCACCAGCATTATGCTTTCCACTTTTAAGTTTGGAATAGTAGTTGCTTTGGTAGTTGCTTTGGAAGACGATAATCAGGTATCCAAACAACATGACCAGTCCAACGAAGTTGATGTTGAAGAATCATTGCTTCAACACTGGTGATCTTTGCTTCTTCCAGTACACTGGCATTAGTTCACCTGTCTTCCCAAGGGATGTGTAAAAATTTTCGGAGACACCATTGATGGAATCTTTCAAGGAGTTGGAGAAGGCATTTATAAGTGGTCCATGTTCAGGAGTATGTACATGAAATTAGGAGTATGTACATGAAATGGACTGCAAGAAGATCAAACCTATCCATTCTTAAAGAAATCAGCCCTGAGTGCTCACTAGAAGGACAGATCCTGAAGTTGAGGTTCCAATACTTTGGCCACCTCATGAGAAGAGAAGACTCCCTAGAAAAGACCCTGATGTTGGGAAAGATTGAGGGCACAAGGAGAAGGGGACGACAGAGGATGAGATGGTTGGACAGTGTTCTCGAAGCTACTAACATGAGTTTGGCCAAACTGCGAGAGGCAGTGAAGGATAGGCGTGCCTGGCGTGCTCTGGTCCATGGGGTCACGAAGAGTCGGACACGACTGAACGACTGAACAACAACAACAATATGAAATTAAGATTTTTTGCCCCGACATGCATCACTCTTTATACTTGTTGACACTGAATTGCACTTTCCATTTTACCACACATTCACTCAGTTTGAGGAGGTCTTCCTTCCTTCCTTCCTTCCTTCCTTCCTTCCTTCCTTCCTTCCTTCCTGAACTGCACACAGCCTTCTGGGAGTCAAAAGCTCCTGGAATATCAACAAGACGTCATCCTCAGATGCATTTGTTTCAGCACTTCAGCTGAAATATAAAGGATGCTTCGAAGCTGGAAATGATTCAGGAGGAATCAACTAATAATAATAAGAAAAGGTTATAATCACACGTGGAGACAGTTGAAAGGGAGGGAGGCTCTTAAACTCTGAGGAAATATTAAGAGGGGTCTATCCTGACAGTTTTCAGATTTTTCAAAGGATGTCAAAGGGGAGAGGGGATGGTTCTTCCCTCCGCTGTTCACCTTATGCTAGGATGTAGAATCATACAATTGTAGAGTTGGAAGGGACTTGAGGGTCATCTAGTCCAACCCCAGGTGAGCTCCCCCATTGGTCTGGAGGAATGCTGCAGGTAGTACACTTCCCTTGTGTGCCCTCTTTAACAGGCCAGCTGCAGCCAGATGCAATTGAAATTTTTATCACTTTTTATTTATTTTATTTGCTTATTTATTAAAACATAACCCATTTTAATGTCATACATACATGCATTTGGGATTTTTGATAAAGAAAAGGAAGAAAGGGTGTGGATGACATGACCGGGTGCCACATAATTCCTGTTCTGCACTTGTAAGAACTTAAACTTTTAGTGTGGCGGCACCTACACTTTGGAACTCCCTGCCTCTTGACATCAGGCAGCTGCCTTCAGTGTACTCTTTTTGACATCTGCTGAAAACCTTTTTGCTCAGACAGTCTGACTCAGATGTTTAGCATGCTGATGCGAGTTTTAGTTTGTTTTTAGCTCATTGTTACATTAACTTTGTGAAAGTTTTAAATTATTGTTCTTGACTTTTCCTATCGATATTTTAAAAATATTTTCGTAAACTGATTTGAGGGCTTGTTTTACAATCAAGCAGTATATAAATTTAATGAAATAAAATAAAGAAATAAAAGTTTTTCATTTTTAAGTAAAAATAAAGGAGACTCTGTCATTTATCAAATGTATTAAATAACGTTTTAAAATGCATTTAGACATACATAGTTGAAAATCATCTGCAGGTACTTCCCTGCCTCCTATTTTACACTGATTTGATTCAGGATTGAGCCCCTCCAAATCACCCCTCAATTTATCCATTTGCACCAAACTAAATTGGGGAGAGGGGTCACTTTGGTGACTCTTAGGGGGGTGGCCTGTGCAAACAGTCCCAGCAGTTTTGCTTACCGCCACAGCAGTGTGGAACATCTGGGCTGGGAGATGACTGAGTGGCCCTCCAGAGCCTTCTTTCTGGCTCTTGAAATTCTCCCCAGGTCTTGCTCAAAAACTAAGACACACCAGAAAAGCAAATAACATTTTAACTCTCTTAACCTGCTGACTCACTTTGTGATCTCGAATTTTATATATCCTCGGAACAGCAGGGACTAGAAACTTGCTTGAAAGATGGATGGTTATTCCCACGATTGCACACAGGAGACATATTCGTGGCAAGCCTGGGCAAGATTCCCTTTAAGGACTCTGGTGGGGGCAGGGAGAGCTGAATCTACATCTCCTGAGTCAATCAAAACAAAAAATTAAAATCCTGGGCACATCTGGAGCCCTGGCCTTGATGCTCTGCTAACTGAGCAGCAGGAAAAGGAAATTGCTTTGGGAGCCACTGATGATGCAACCGTGGGTTAGAAAGGGTGGGGTGGAGCAGGTCAGAAGGGAGGGGTTGAATGCCAATGCCAAGCGGGAAAGAACAAAGAGAAGCTGCCCCAGAATGATGTTGTCTCTCATCCAGAGAGGGAAGGGTTTTAAACAGCTGGCATCGTGCAGGGAGCATCTCTTTGCCCGAACCAGACCTGCTGCCCTTGTGGATGATATAATCATAGAATTGTAGAGTTAGAAGGGAGCCCAAGGGTCATCTAGTCCAACCCCCTACAGTGCAAGAATCATAGTTTAAAAATTGCCAACAGATGGCCATCCAACCTCTGTTTAGAAACCTCCAGTGAAGGAGAGTCCACCACCTTCCAAGGGAGCCGGTTCCACTTTTAAATGGCTCTTACTGTCGGAAAGTTCTTCCTAAGGCAGTGAGTCTCAAAGGCTGTGGCGTGTCACACTGGTGTGCCAGGAGAGGATGGCAAGTGTGGTAGGAAGATTCAAGGACAATCAAAGAAACATTTTGGTACTATACTACACTGAAATGTTTGTTTAGCAGAATATGGTTAGATATCTTTTCCAAATCAAGCACTGCTAGTTGCTTATTTTTGTTTTTCATTGTATTTCTTATCAATAAAAAATGTGGTGTGGTGCAAGCAAATTTTTATTCTGAAAGTGTGGCACAGAGGGGGGGAAAGCTTTTGAACCACTGTCCTAAGGTATAGTCAGAATCTCTTTTGTTGTCATTTGAATTCACTAGTTAATCTCAGGGTTATGGGTTCGAACCCCACTTTGGGCAAAACATCTCAGCATTGCAGGGGGTTGGACTAGTTGACCCTCGTTGGGCCCTTCCAACTGTACAAGTCTATGAAAAGGGTCCTTCAAACAGCAGAAAACAAGTCTGCTCCATATTCCATGTAACTAGGCTCAGAACAAATCCTATAGGGTATCCTAATGCATATGTATGATAAATATGAATAAATATTTAAGGGACAAAACAGGCATGGCGTAGGAGATGCACTTGACAAATTAATTTCTTTATTTGAAAATGTATTTAGGGACCACCTTCCTGCCCACAGGGGCCCTGAAGCCATATAATGCAATATAAAAGTAGTCAGAGGACATTCTCAGTCCTACCTGGAGAGGCCAAGGGGGGGGGGGGCTGAACCTGGGACCTTCTGCATGAAAAGCAGGTGCTTTAAACTGAGCTATGATGGCTCTTCCCAGCAACATAGGTAGTTGTCAGATAATTGGTACAATTAGCTCAGTATTGCTTGCACTGACCAGCAGTGCCTCTCCAGGGTTTCAGACGGGGATGTTCCCAACCCTACCTGGAGATGTGGGGAAGATGATGATATTTACTTATTTATTCCCCACCTTTTCCCCTGACGGAGTCAAGGTGGCTTACAGATAAAAACAAGAACTGCTAAACACACAGAAGGATCAATCATTAAAATACAATTAAACATGGGTAGAATTAAAACTATATACATATATAGGTAAAGGTAAAGGGACCCCTGACCATTAGGTCCAGTCGCGAACGACTCTGGGATTGCGGCGCTCATCTCGCTTTATTGGCCGAGGGAGCTGGCATACAGCTTCTGGGTCACATGGCCAGCATGACTAAGCCGCTTCTGGCAAACCAGAGCAGCGCACGGAAACGCCGTTTACCTTTCCGCAGGAGCGGTACCTGTTTGGATTTGATAACCTGCTTTATCACTACCTGAAGGAGTCTCAAAGCGGTACCTGTTTATCTACTTACCCTATAGGATTTGTTCTGAGCCTAGTTACATGGAATATGAAGTGGTGGGAGGTACCAGCTAGAGAACCCCCAGGGGAAGAACGCTCAGAGCATGAGGGCTGGTGGTGGGATGACAGTGAGTGGAGAAGAGGAGGCAGACTGCGAGGATGAGATGTTGGAAGCTGAGGAGGTGACAGGGTTTAGTGAGCAGGAAGAGGCTGTGGCAGAGAGCAATCCAGAGGAAGTGGGGAAGGGGAGCCAGGAGACAGAGATGAGGCAGGCTGCTGAAGAAGCCAGGGAGTCTCCCCCTCCTGCTGCAACCTGGTCCCCTCCCTGCTGTTCTCCCAGAACACGCAGAGAAATGAAGAGGGTGGAGCAATGAGCGTCAAGAAGACAAAGCCTTGGGTTGCTGGGGGAGGAGCCTTAGACATCGTGGGAACGTGGGGACCTTCAGTTAATTCTTTGGGAGCCTGTGTGGTGTAGTGGTTAAGAGCTGTAGACTTGTAATCTGGTGAACTGGGTTCGCGTCTCCGCTCCTCCACATGCAGCTGCTGGGTGACCTTGGGCTAGTCACACTTCTTTGAAGTCTCTCAGCCCCACTCACCTCACAGAGTCTTTGTTGTGGGGGAGGAGGGGAAAGGAGAATGTTAGCCACTTTGAGACTCCTTCGGGTAGTGATAAAGCGGGTTATCAAATCCAAACTCTTCTTCTTCTTCTTCTTCTTCTTCTTCTTCTTCTTCTTCTTCTTCAGTCCTCGCAACTAGGCCTGCAGCATTTTGGTTTCTTAGGAGTTTCCCAGACATTCAGCTGATTTCCACCCAGACACTGCTTTTGGATACAGTATTCCGGATATGTCTGAGAAATTCCGGATGTATGGCAACCCTAGGTTTCTATGAATAAAGAGTTAACTTCACTGACACTGGGTGTTTTAATGCTGACCTGCTCCTGACTCCAGCTCCTGACACATGGCCCCATTCATACAGCATTACGATACTACTTTCAACAGCCATGGTTTCTGCCAAATAATGCAGGGATCTATAGTTTGCTAAGGTTATTGAGAGTAGTTAGGAGACCGCCCCCCCATCCCCAAGTCCTCCCAGAGCTATAGTTCACAGAGTTTCCTGTGAAGAGGAATTGACTGTTTAACCACTCTGGGAATTGTAGTTCTGGGAGGGAAACCAGGGCCCTCTAACAACACTCAGCACTCTTAACAAACTGCACTTCCCAGGATGCTTTTTGGGAAGCTTTATATGCATGGTGTGGCTATGGCCTAAGATCCTGCTATTTCAGTTTGCTGCCAAAGATTCCTGTGGCTGTTGGAGGGAGGTTGTTTTGGTAGGATATTGCAGTCATACATAACTATACACAACTATACACAACTGCTACTTAGTGCATGAAGGGGTTAAAGACCACAGAGTTGTATTGCTAGATACAGTCAGTTCGGCCATGCCCCCACAGATTTATTCCATTTTTAATGGCATAATGTATTTATCTGGATTTTTAAATGTGTTGTCAAATTGCTTAGAGACCTTTGGGTAACAAGTGACTAAAAGGTAAAGGTAAAGGTACCCCTGACCATAAGGTCCAGTCGCGGATGACTCTGGGGTTGTGGCGCTCATCTCACTCTATAGGCTGAGGGAGCCAGCGTTTTCCACAGACAGCTTCCGGGTCATGTGGCCAGCATGACTAAGCCACTTCTGGCGAACCAGAGCAGCGCCGTTTACCTTCCCACCAGAGCGGTACCTATTTATCTACTTGCACTTTTTGGCATGCTTTTGAACTGCTAGGTTGGCAGGAGAACAAGTGACTAACAAGCCCAAACAACAACAACAACAACAACATATAGGACTTTTTTTAAGATCAGAAAGTACAGCAGAATGGGGATGGAGCGACTCCCCCATGAAGAAAGATTGCAGCTTTTGGGACTTCTTAGTTTAGAGAAAAGGCAAGTAAGAAGCAATATGATAAAAGTTCATAAATTGATGGATGGTGTAGAAAGAATAGATAACATCAGAATCTGTGGTCATCTGGTGAAGCTGAATGCTAGAAGATTCAGGACAGAGAAAAGAAACGACTTGTTCACACAGTACAGAGTTAAACTATGGAACTCACACCCACAGGAGGCAGTAATGACCACCAACATGGCTAGCTTTAAAAGAAGATAGGACAAAATCATGCAAGAGAAGGTCATCCATGCTACTGAACACAATGGCTCTGCTCTGCCTTCACAGTTGGGGGCAGCAATGCTTCTGAATGGCAGTTGTTGGAAGCCATGGGAGGGGAGAGGGCTCTTGTGCTCAGGTCCTGCTTTTGGGCTTCCCATTGGGGGCATCTGGGTGGCCACTGTGAGAACAGGATGCTGGCCTAGATCGGCCATTGGCCTGATCCAGCCATGCTCTTATGTTGAAATAAATGTTTAATGCATAGAATCACGCGCCTCTCATGAATGCTTTGTAATGGGAAATTAAATCATCAATCCTCTTAGAATGAAATTCTAAAGCCCCCTGAAAGAGAGAGAGAGAGAGAGAGAGAGAGAGAGAGAGAGAGAGAGAGAAATAGGAGCCTTCTTCAAACAGGTGAATAAAACTTTCCAGACAGCAGCAGCTACAAGAGATTTCCTCCACCCAGTCTCTAGCAATGAGGAATGGGGGCACTGTCTCAGACACTTCTGCATCAGGAACCCATAAGTGATTCATGAGTCACGAAAGCTTATGCCCTCTGGTTATGGAAATTGGAAAGTGACCTCCCGACACCTAGGGGGAGAGGGAGAAGTTCTTGATACAGGAGCGTTCACCTCAGGCTCCTGCTGCCGCCTGCTCCACCCTCCACTTTGCAACCAGAGCATCCTGTCAAAATGAATCAGAATCACCTAAGACATGCAGAACTACATGATGTCCTTTTCGGAATTGCCCTGGCATGTTTGCCTGTAGAACATCTGTTCCTGCATACCGAGTGCCTTATTGTTTGTGTTCGCTGCCATTAGCTCAGGTGGAATTAAAGACTCCCCATCTTCTTTACAGCTGGTCCCATCTTAAGGTTGTTCTCATTCTCAGAAGACAGCGGGAGGATAAGGTTCTCTTTGCTCAGGGATCTGCCTCTTAGTGGGTCCAGCCCTACCTGGGGAACATAAGCACATAAGAAGAGCCCCACGGGATCAAGCCAATGCACCTTTTAGTCAAGCATCCTGGCCTCTCACAGTGATTCCAGGCAACTGGTATTCAGAGGTTTACTGACTTCAACAGTGAAGGTAGAACATAAGAACAGCCCTGCTAGATCAGGCTGGTGGCCCATAAAGTCCAGCTGCCTGTTCTCACCATAGCCAACCAGATGCCCCAATGGGAAGCTTGAAAGCAGGTCCTGAGCAGAAGAGTCCTCTCCCTTCACACAGTTCCCAGCAACTGGTATTCAGAAACATTGCTGCCCCTGATTGTGGAGGCGGAGCATAGCCATTGATAACCTCATCCTCCTCTGTGAATTCCTCCAAAATCCTCTTTTAAAGCCTTTGGAAAGTTGGTGACTTTCCAAAGGAGGCACCTGGTTGGCCACTATGAGAACAGGATCCTGGACTAGATGGGCCCCCTTTGGCCTGATCCAGGCTCTTTCTATGTTCTTACTCCACCTCCTGGGACTGGCCTCCTGGCCCCTGAGGTCATGCTCTGGAGCTGCATTCTTCACTGAGAAAAGGGTTGGGCTTGATGCCTTTCCAGCACTGCTTCTGATGCTGCACTGATTACATTACTTTGTTGCACGATGTTCGGGGTGAGGGAAGGGGGTTTGCAATGGCGCCTTCCAGCAGATGCAGAAACCTTGCTAAATTACATCCTTATTGTAATCCCCTCCTGCAGATGCTCACCACCTTCCTTTTCGCCCCACAAAGCAGGCCGACAGGACTTTCAACAGACAGCATCCAATGAGAGCACGTCGGCAGTTATGGGGAGTTATTATGTTTCTCCGACGTGTGTTTTCAAATGAAGCAGATGCTGGATCCTCCCTGCTTGCCAACATCTTTCTGTTTTTAACTGCTCCTCTGGGAGCCTTCCCTTCCCTTATTACCTTTGAAAGTAGGAGTGTGGCGTCAGTGTTCAAGGAGAGAGAGAGAGAGAGAGAGACTGCCTGTTTCCACCCCTCTCTCCTTCTCTCATCAGTCCTGCACAATCTTCTCCATTCCTCACTATAGAGCCACATCTCAGTGGCAGTGTTATCTACTTTATACAAGGTTCAATCCCAGCAGCATCTCCGGGTAAGGTTGGGAATAATCCCTGTCTGAAACCCTGGAGAATTGCTGCTAGACATTGTAGACACTACTGAACTAGGTAGGTCAGTGTTTTGACTCAGAATAAGACAGCTCCCTGTATTCTTATTTAATTCAGCCCTTTATCCAAAACAGGACTACAAACTTAAGGCTTTTTTGGGGGAAGGGCCACAGACCAATAGCAGATCAATTGATTTGCAAGCGGTGTGGGATAACCAGCCTCATATAACCTACACCAGGGTGGTCCAAGGGCCACATGCAGCCCTCCAGGCCTTTTTTGGCAGCCCTCAGCAACATTTGGCGCCCTCCCCTGCAGCTCTCGCCCTGCCTTTCCAAAACCAGGTAAGCGAGGCACTGAGCTTTGGGAAGGCAGTGCGCGGGCTCCTTGTTCGCAAGTGAAGAGGCCATAGAGTCAGAGGATATATCTGAACAGAAGACAAGGTGAAACAGCTTAAGATATCCCTACCACCTTGGGAGTTCCAACATCTCCTGTGGAGATCTCAATGGCAGCTACTCTCTTGCATTACAATTTTACTTAGTTACTTAGTTACTTAGTTACTTACTTACCTACTTACTTACTTACTTACTTACTTACTTACTTACTTACTTACCGGTACTTACTTACTTACTTAAAATTTATACACTGCTTGATTTTTTTTTTTAAAAAAAAAAGCAAAAAGGCACTGTAGTATATATATATATGGATGAGACTTAATATTTGGCTGGTAGAATAGTTATTTTTACTGTATTGTTTGATGTACTTCAATAAAAACAGTTGAGAACAACTATTTAAAAACATTCCAAAAAATGAAATGAAAATGAAAACAGCAACAAACTAAAAACAGATTGAAACACACATCAACATTCTGCATGTCTGGGCAGGCTTGTCTAAACAAAAATGTTTTTAGCAGGCACCAAAGAAAGTACAGCGAAGGTGCCTGCCTGTTGTCACTAGGCAGGGAGTTCCAAAGTGCAGGTGCCACCACAGTAAAAGATCGAGTTCTTACAGAGGCAGAGGGGGGCGTTATGTGGCAGCTGTGAAAGGGCCAGTTCTGCAGACTGAAGCAGTTGAGTATATGGGGCAAGGTGATCTCACAGGTAAACTGGTCCCAAGTTGTTAAGGGCTTTATAAATTAATAGTAACACTGTCTTCAGACTCTGAGGACTCCAGCTCAGAGGACATAGCAGACCCCATACCTTTCAGCATTTCTGCATCGAAAATAGGGACGTCCTATTCAATAATAATAGCATATATAAATACATAATAAAACATTAAACATTTTTAAATATGTTTCTCTATACAGGGCTGCCTTTAGATGGCTTGGGGGGGGTCAGATAACTCCACACTCTCCAACATTTCTCCAATGAAAATAGGGACATCCTACCATACCCTCCAACATTTCTCCAATGAAAAATAGGGATGCGCTAAAGAAAAGCGGGACATTCCAGGATCAAATCAGAAACTAGGATGGCTTCTTTAAATCCAGGACTGTCCCTGTAAAATAGGGACACTCAGAGGGTCTGGCAGACCCACAGCCTCCCTTGGGCCCCCAAGAGTCCACAGCTCCTACAAGAGGCTAAGATCCTTTAAGGGCAGAGGCTCTGTGCATCAGGCACAGGGCTAGCTGCTGAAAGGAAGCTGCAATCCTATTTATCTTATGCCCCAATCAGTCTTGCCTGACCTCTAGCCTAGGCTCCAATGCTGATCCGCCGTGCTTCTTTACGTTCAGGATTCTGCCTTCTTTTGATCTAGGCATAACCCTCAGCTGTGCCTCACTTTGCTTTGATGGAACCTGACCTATGCTTGGCCTGGCTCTACTTCTTGTATTTGGAACAATGGCTATTGTGCTATGTGATCTAGTCTTCCTGCATTCTGTGCCTGCAGCAAGTGGACACTTGAGCTGTTAGGAAGATATAGCTAAGAGCTGTTCAACAGTGGAACAGACTCCCTAGGACAGTGATGGCTAACCTTGACACTTCAGATGTTTTGGAACTACAACTCCCATCATCCCTAGCTAACAGGACCAGTGGTCAGGGATGATGGGAGTTGTAGTTCCAAAACATCTGGAGTGTCAAGGTTAGCCATCACTGCCCTAGGAAGATGGTGAACTATCCTTCCTTGGAGGCTTTTAAGCAGAGGTAGAAGGGCCAACTGTCAAGCGTTCCTTAGCTGTGAGTCCTGCATTACAGGGTGCTGAGGTAGATGGTCCATGGGGCCCCTTCCAACAGTTCCATGATTCTATGAAACAGCCCCTGTTTCCATCCAGCGATCTTTCTGTATTTGCTTTTGCTTCCTCTTTTGCCCAGGTTTCCTTCTACTCTTATTTATTCATTTGTTGCATTTTTTCTGAGCTGCCCCATAACCAGTGTTACATGGTCATCTCCACCACTTTCCAAAGAGGGGAAAAATGTTCCTCAACTTGGCATCTCTTGTGGAAAATGTTAGACATCTGATCAGAATCAACACACGCTTTTCGGAGGAGAGTGTCTGCCAGCTGGTCGAGGCCAAGCAGAGACAATTAAAACAGCTTTTTGTAATGTAAAATCTCCACCACCTCCCTCTCGAAAAAATATTAAAAGACAAAAAAAAAAAAAAAAAAAAAAAAAAAAAAAAGTGTTTTCCAATAAGGCCAAACAGCTGCTCCTTGTGAGTGGAGGACCTGGAAATTTTATTATCATTATTTTATTTGTTAACTTTATATATTAATTTATTACACACACACAACACACAACACAACACAACACAACACAACACAACACAACACAACACAACACACACCACTTCATCTGAGGAACCCAGGGTGACTTACAGTTAAAAACTCAAAAATACATAACATAATAAAAGACGAAACTAAGCAGATCAATGGGAAATAACATCATGGAGAGGCTGTGTGGTGGAGCAGAAGGATTTGATGGGGGAGGATGTCCATACTCATGGACAGAGCATCTGCTGGGCATGCAGAAGTTCCCGAATGGCATTTCCAGGTAGGGCTGAGAGAGACCCCAGCCTGAGACCTTGTGGAGCCACTACTGCCTGTCAACGTAGAACATTGGTATTCTGTTTTATTATTTCGCTTATAGAAAACAATGAGGACTAGAATCTTACATGGTTGTTTTTTTTGGTAAAGAGTTATAGTTCTGTGGAAGAGCACCTGCTTTTATACAGAAGGTCCCAGGTTCAACCTGTGACATCTCCAGGTGGGGCTGGAAATGTTCCTTGCCTGAAACCCTAGAGATTATTGAGCCAGATGAAGCAAGGTTTTGGCTCATTAGGGAGATTTCCAGATCCCCTCCTACCTCCAGTGCCAGAGGCAGAACAATAATGACTACAATGTTTAGTTGAAGGGGATATAGCTCAGTGGCAGAGCATCTGCTTTGCATGAAGAAGATCCCAGGTTCAATCCAGAGCACTTCCAGGTAGGGCCGGGAACGTTCCCTGCCTGAAACCCTAGAAAGCCCCTGCCAGTCATTGTTGACAGTACAGGATTCACCAATGGAAATCATAGAATAGTAGAGTTGTAGAGTTGGAGGGGAGCCTGGGGATCATCTAGTCCAGCCCCTTGCAATGCAGGAACTTGCAACCTTGGCATTATCAGCACCACACTCTAACCAACTGACCTATCCAGGCTCAGTGCACTTACTTTGGTATAATCACACAAATATTCTTTAGGTGTGCTTCCTGCATTGCAGGAGGTTGGACTAGATGACACTTGGTATCCCTACCAACTCTACAGTCCTATTGTTCATATGCTTAAGCTGTACAATTGGGCTAGTCTGCAAGTCCAGGTATGCTCTTTCAGTCCCTCAAATTGGCAGAAGGGGTCAATGGGTCTTCTCGATAGAAAACTCCTTAGAAGGCTTGTTTTGTACAAAACAACCACCACCTCCCTCCCAGAGCAGCTTCTACATTCCCACACAAAATGTCACAATGCAAGATGCAAAGCTGATTGTAGACTTGCATTTGAGGCAACGAAAAGAAAGTCAGGTGGTTGGATGTGGGGAGGGAAATGATCTCCCACTCACCAGCCACCCCCGCCACAACCTGGAGGTGTGTTGTTGAGATTAGAAGGCCTTTCGCTCCAGGCCACACACATCAAAACCCTGCCTTCATTTGCCTGACACTGTACCTTCTGCCAGGGGTGGATTATGATTAAGTTGGAACGTGTTTTTCCCGTGTTTCCCCCCACCTCTGAAAAAGAGCAAAGGCAGCAGAAGACCTGGGCACTCTGTCCCTGGCTGCATCTTTGAACGCTTTGCTATTGATTGACGGGAGAGCTGGGTCCCCTTCATTTGCCAAGTCAAACCCACCTTCCAGTCCCTGCTGGTATTTACCGGTACTTATTTTTAAAAAAACACAACTCACTTTTCATTGTAAACCATCTCAAGGTGTTGTACAATAAAATGCAGCTTGGAACGACCTCAGTCATAAGGACATAAGAAGCGCTTGCTGGATCAGTCCAATGGCCCACTTAGCTCAGCATCCTCTTCTCATAGTAGCCCACAAGCAGGAGCCAAGTGCAAGAGCCCTCTCCTTTCCTGTGGCTTCCAGGAACTGGTATTCAGAAGCATTTACTGCCTTTGACTATGGAGGCAAAGCGTAGCCATTGTGGCTGGTAACCGTTTATAGACCTCTCCTCCATGAATCTCTCCAGTGTCTTCTTAAAATCATCCCAATTGGTGGCCTTCACTGCCTCCTGTGGGAGTGAGTTCCACAGTTTAACTATACATTGCATGGAGTTGGACTTTATTTTATCCACCCTCAATCTTCCAACATTCAGCTGCATTGAATGTCCATGAGTTCAATTGTTGGGAGTGAGAGAGGAATTCCCTTCTCTATCCACTTTCCACATACCTGGCATAGTTTTATAAATTTATAACATGTTGTCTTTTACTCGTCCTCTCTCCACCCCCCCCCCCCCAAGTCCCACACTCCGCAAGATTTGTGCAGTTGCTTCATCCCCTTGATCATTTTGATTACCCTTTTCTAAACCTTTTCTAACTCTACAATATCCTTTTTGAGGTGAGGTCACCAGACATTTACACAGTTAATAAACTTTAATAAATAAATAGCTAATAATCAAGGGGAGGGGGATGTTTAGGCAAGTGTACCCAGATATGTAATTTGATTTCATAATGAACATTTTTAACTGCTGATTTTATTCCTTTTTTATCATTCTTTTTAGACCAGCTTTCTTTTGGTTACTGGAAAGAAATCCATGGTGCCCATCAGATGTAGTTATTGCATTTCAGCACCATTAATGAACTATAGTTCCCAGGATTCTTTGTGGGAAGCCATGGCTGTTTAAAGTGGCATGACACTGCTTCAAATGTATAGTACAGATTGTTTCAGAGGGGCAAATTGGGCCAGTTCACTTAAAAAGGGGAACCAGGCAAAATTATCCCCAAGCATAGCCTAACAAGAGATGTTCTGCCTAGCAGGTTGCATCAGAACAATCTAACGAATCTGCCAGCTCTTTCTTTCTCTGCCTCTAGATCATAATGCTTTTTGTCATGCTCTCCACTAGCAGATAAAAAACGTCAGCCAACTTTACTCGTCAGCTCTTTATAGGATCAAGCCCTCGCACTGCAGGAAAACCTCCCCCCCCCCAGTTTATTAATTTGGTGTGCGACAATCTGCTCTCCATGTGTTTAGCTGGAGATGACTTTGTTATTCTGGCAAACCTGTTGACAACTGTAGTGCATTGAAGCCACAACCCCCAACCCTTTAGTTGCTATTTTTTTCTGGATCCCATCTCCAGTTCAAGCTTCCGGAGAACAGGATGCCACACTGAGATACAGTCAGGAATTTCCAGCGTGTGTTTTTAATCCATAAATGTTTTTTTGAGTTGGAAAATGTAAACCGAACAGTGGGCTATCCAGTGTTGGTCCTACTAATATCAGTAGACCCACTGAAATTAATAATACATTTCTAACCTAGCCACAATTATTTCAGTAGGTGTGCTTATTGCCTTGCAGGGGGTTGAGTCATATAGGCATTTGCAAAAATTCTCTCTGGGATTAACACATTATATTCCAACTAATGCATTATATCCCATTAATTCTGTATCACACGAAGTAGAAGCAAGGAGCCTCACTTCAGATGGTGGTCTTTGAATGCACAAAAGGCTATGGGGATAGGAGGTGGAGCAAGCACACTTGTCTCCCTTTGCGTGTGGAATTTCCTGTTTATGATGATAGAAATTGTGCTGTAATTGGGAAGAACAGTCGCTAATAGATAAAAGATGGTGTAAACTAGGGCTGTGCTCTCACACACGTAGAGCTCAGTGACAGAACATCTGCTTGGCATGTAGAAGGTCCCTGCTTCAATCCCTCATGGCATCTCCAGTAGGGCTGGGAATGTCCCCTCCTTGAAACTCCAGAGAGGCATTTCCAGGGAGCGTAGACAGCACTGAGTTAGATGGACCAGTGGTCTGACTCAGTAGAAGACAGCTTTCCTTTGTTCCTATTGATGTCAGCCCTATATTTAGAACTATGAAGACTAGAGGCAGCAATGCTTCCGAATCCTAGTTGCTGGAAGCCACAGGAGAGGATAGTGCTTTTCTGCTCAGATCCTGCTTGCTGGTTTCCCATAATAGGCACTTGGGTGACAATGGTGAGAACAGGATGCTAGACCAGACAGCCCATTAGCCTGACCCAACAGGCTATGGAGGCCTATTGTGACAGCAGAACCTTCATGCTCAAGGTCAGCCTACCTTTGAATACCAGATAATGGGGAACAAAAAATGGAGAATATTTTTTTGTGTGCTCGTATCCTGCTTGCGGGTTTCCCATTGGGGGCATCTGGTTGGCCACTGTGAAAACTGGATGCTCATCCTAGATGGGCTAGCAGGCTCTCCTTCGTTTCTATCTTCCTCGTCTGCTTTTTTCCCTCTGGTATAACTTCTTTGGAGAGCAACTTAGGCTCAGCTTGAGCCATACTGTTCCTGGATGAGACGTTTTGCTGGAAAGAAGTGGGTCTCCTCTGGCAAATTTTTAAGTCTGCTCATTGAAGACCGTGATGTCGACCCTGGAGGAGTCGAGCAGACTTCGAACTCTTCTCTGAGGACGTACCCCACCTTCATATCTCACCTACGTCAGGATTACCTCATGTTCATAAGTTTAGGAATTTCCAGTCAGCCCTGCCAAGCTGTTCAGCTGCTGCATTAAATGTTTTCACCTTTCTTTGGACTGTACTTTGCCCCATCCCCATTCATTCTTTCTTCCTGTCATTCCTTTTCCACCAGGGGGTAAGAATGAAATCTGGTGCAAGTTACACTGTCTGTGGCTGGCTGCTGTGAGGGCAGAATCATAGAATCACAGAACTGTGGAATTCGAAGGGACCCCAAGGGTCATCTAGTCCAACCCCTTGCAATGCAGGAAACACAGCTAATGGAAATGACTGATCACAGGGTGGAGACATTGGAAGCTGTCGTGCACCAAGTCAGATCCTTGGTGCAGCCAGTTGAGCACTGTCTATGTTGACTGGCAGCACCTCTGCAGGCTTTCAGGCAGAGGACATTCTCAACTGTACTTGCAGATGTGAGATTCTGATCCTCATTTGTTTAAAACAAAGGGCTGAAGTAAATAAGAACATAAGTAGCTGTCTTTATTGCAAGTCAGGCCTTTGGTCCATTTAACTCTGTATGGTCTACACTGACTGGCAGGCGCTTTCCGGAGTTTCAAACCGGGGTCTCTCCTAGTCCTGTCTGGAGTTACTAGGGATTGAAGCTGGGACCTTCTGCATGCAAAGCAAATGCACTACTGCTGAGCTGTGTCCTTTCCCCTAAGCATAAGTTTCTAGTCCTCCTTGTTCTGGATGAAAGACTAAATTAAATGTGAACCTGGGAAGCTGTCTTCTAGATGGGTCCCCTTTAGCAGAGCTCATCTAATGTTTGGGACTATAACTTCCATCATCTCTATACTGGGACGGGGGGCTGTTGGGAGTTGTGGTCCAAACCAGCCAGGGAAAGCTGCCTTGGGACTATTCTCCCTTACCTCCCCTATTCTCATCTACCTTTTTAAATACAGGGGGGTTTCTGTTGTGATTGCTATTAAAATGGGAAAACATTCTGGCCCTCAATTCCCCCACTGGCATTCTGAACTGATTCAACCCAGAAACAGTTTTACCAGCTCATTCTATGAAATACGAAATAAATTTGCTTTCCCTGTAACCTCAGACACACAGAGAGTATTTTCTTCTACTTCTTGGACAGGTGCTCCATAGGAACAAGATGCCAGCCGTGATGGGCTATGTGTGAGTTGCAGGAATGAATGAGGTCAGTGGAGCAAAACTAGCCAGCCTGCATTTTCCCAATTGCTCATGTGCTCAGCCTATTTCTCTCCTCCCAGCTTTGCCCAAGACCTTAGCAGTGACATGTTCTCATGGTGGTCCATAAAACCAATGGAAAACATGAGCCTTGATACTGATCAGGCTGCCCAAACTCTCCCTCTTCCCCCAATATAGGAAGTCGCTCATTTGGCGCCTTCCAGGATTGTGTTACATCTGTGTTTCTAGCTGTCCAAAGACTTCAGTGGAATGGAAGTCTACTTTGGCCCACTGAAGAGCAGAATGTAAGAAGAGCCTTGCTGCTGAATCAGGCCAATGGCCCATCTGGTCCAGCATCCTGTTCTCACAGTTGCTGAGCAAATGCCCATTATGGGAAGCCTACTCAATGATTTTGGTATAACATAAGGTTAATCACCAGAAAGCGAAAATGTTAACAAAGGATATGACAACAGAATATCAGAATGTTTTGATGGAAAAAGCAGGGTTTCAAATTTGAAAAAGTAAAATACTTGGGTATTACTATGACAAATATGAATTGTATGTTGTTTCAAAATAACTACCGGTATGTTAATACATGGGCTGAAATAAAAACAAGATATGTCAAGATGGGAGGTGCTAGAATTGTAACTGTTGGGTAGAATCTCAGTGATAAAGATGAATGTTTTGCCTTGAATGATTTTTTTAATATTACAAACAATACCTGTTTTGACCAATGATTTACCATTTAAACAATGGCAAAAATATGTATCTAACTTTCTATGTTGGGGGTGGAGGGAGAGAATTAAAGTATTGCACAATGCAAAGGAAAGGGGAGAAATGGGTTTACCTGACTTGAAATTGTACTTTGCGGCTTGTTGCTTAGTGTGGATGAAGGAGTGGGTGACTCTCAGAAATAGGAAACTTGATTCAAGGTTTGGGTGGCATGGATATCTGTGTTATGATAAAGTCAAAGTTAATGTGGATTTTGAAAATCAAATTAATACACATGCCATATGTAGAATTTGGAATAGATATAAACCTAGGTTGTGTGCAAAGATACTCTTACGATTTTCACCACAAGAAGCTTTTCACAGAAAAGAGGAGACTAGGAAAGAGAAATGGTTAACTCACTACCCGTGTTTCTCCTAAAATAAGACACTGTCTTATATTTTCCCCCCTCAAAAAACACACAGTATGTCTTATTTTCGGGGGATGTCTTATTTTAACCGCTCTGTGTCTGTACACTGCATAGCCACGCCTATCCAGGCCGCCTTAAGGGAGAGGCGCCGCATCACTATGTCTTATTTTCGGGGTATGGCTTATTTGGGGGGTATGGCTTATATTTCACAACTGCATAGAAATCCTGCTGTGGCTTATTTTATGGCTACGTCTTATTTTAGGAGAAACAGGGTAGTGGAGGAAGAGGAGTGCGGGGGGAGTGCACCACCCCCGGCAGCGTGATCCCTGTGGGGTGCCATCGTGGCTGCCCCCCCCACCCGTGTTGGGCGCCACGCACCCACAGGCGGCGCGCCACACCCCCAGGACGCGCACCAGCCCCATCCCTGCCTGCTCTCCGCCCCCAGTACTGGAGCATGAAGCTCCGCCACTGGGTTAACTTATCAAGAGTTATTAGAGTGGAGTCAAGGAGGTTATAACATCAAAACAAGGGAACTGTTAACAGTGGAAGGTGATAGATTCCAATGGTTTTCTCATTGACAACTAACATAGAGATTTTAGTTGGATAAAAAGACTTTTGGCACAGAACAAAAAAAGACAGATTTTGAAATACAATTGTGTACAGATGATGAACACGTTACAAACTTGTTGAAATTTGAAATACAAGAAGAACAAGTTAAAGAATGCATGATTAAATGGGCAAAAGAAACACACCTGGTTATAATATGGAACAGTGGGAACATATATGGACTAAAGGGTTAAAATACATATTGTGTTATGATCTAAAATATAATTTGTACAAAATGATGTATCATTGGCACCTAACTCCTGAGAATGTATTTAGAATGTATAAAAATGTTCCAAATGTATGTTGGAAGTGTAAAGAACAAGAAGGGACGTTTTATTATGCTTGGTGGACATGTAAAAAAGCTAAAAAATATTGGATACAAATGCATACACTGATACAGAAAAAGGTAGATAGCCGTGTTGGTCTGTCATAGTCAAAACAAAATAAAATAAAAAAAATTCCTTCCAGTAGCACCTTAGAGACCAACTAAGTTTGTTCTTGGTATGAGCTTTCGTGTGCACACGAAAGCTCATACCAAGAACAAACTTAGTTGGTCTCTAAGGTGCTACTGGAAGGAATTTTTTTTATTTTATTTTGTTTTGACTGATACAGAAGATTTTGAAGGTTAATGTTCAATTGAAACCAGAGCTCTTCCTGCTGGGATTTATGAATATACAATTAGAACAAGACAATGAAACATTTCAGTACATGATCACTGCGGTGAGACTTTTATATGCACAAAGATGGAAAGATGCTTCATTACCTACCATGGAGGGATGGTTGTTAAAATTATTGGACTTAGCTGTGATTGCAAAGTTGATGTGTTTATTCAGAGAAAATTCACTATCAATATTTACTAAAGATTGGAAACTCTTTATATACCTCTAGCTTGAAAAAGAAAATGAACTTATTCTATCTGGGTTTAAGGGTTGAAGAAAATATTGGTTTATAGATAGTGGAAATGTTGGGTGTTATCTTGAAGCAGATGCTTTGAACTATTTTATATATAAAGCTGACAAAGAAACAAAAGCTCCCCTCCTTCCTTTTCTTCTATTTGGTTTTTTTTATTTTTTAAAAATGGTTTAGTTATTTATCTTTAATAAAAAGATATTGGGTATGTGATATTCTTTTTCAAACTTTAATAAAATCAGGGTTTTTTTTAAAAAAAAAGGAAGCCCACAAGCAGGACCTGAGCACAACAGCAATACTCCCCCCTACTGCTGTTTCCAGCAACTGATATTCAGAAGCATTTCTGCCTCTGACTGTGGAGGCAGAGAACTGCCACCTTGGCTAGTAGACCTCAATAGCCTTATCTTCCTTGAGAGTGGTTGAGAAGTAGCAGCTTTCTTAGTAATGCACAGAATGGTCATGTTGCAAAAAGCAGTCCTCTGCTTGGAGCAATTTCTGGACCAATGCTGGGTACACACCAGACATCTAAAGCACATTACTTCCCCCAAAATCCTGAGAACTGTAGTTTGTTAAGGGAGCTGAGAATTATATCCTGGGAGGGGTAAACTATGGTTCCCGTAATGTTTTGGGGTAAGCCATGTGATCTTGTCTTCACAGTGGCCAGCCCCATGTGCATTATGTGAAACCCACAAGCAGGACCCAAACACAACTACTACTACTACTACTACTACTACTACTACTTATTTATATCCCGCCTATCTGGCTGGGGTTCCCCAGCCACTCTGGGTGGCTCCCAACAGAATATTAAAAACTCGATAAAACATCAAATATTAAAAACTTCCCTAAATGGGGCTGCCTTCAGATGTCTTCTAAAAGTCAGATTGTTGTTTATTTCTGTGACATCTGATGGGAGGGTGTTCCACAGAGAGGGTGCCACTACTGAGAAGGCCCTCTGCTTGGTTCCCTATAACCTCACTTCTCGCAGTGAGGGAATCGCCAGAAGGCCCTCGGAGCTGGACCACAGTGTCTGGGCTGAATGATGGGGATGGAGACACTCCTTCAGGTATACTGGGCTGAGGCCGTTTAGGGCTTTAAAGGTCAACCCCAACACTTTGAATTGTGCTCAGAAACATACTGGGAGCAAATGTAGGTTTTTCAGGTCTTGGCGACCACTCCCAGTCACCATTCTAGCTGCTGCATTTTGGATTAGTTGTACTTTCCGGGTCACCTTCAAAGGTAGCCCCACGTAGAGCACATTGCAGTAGTCCAAGTGGGAGATAATTAGAGCATGCACCACTCTGGTAAGGCAGTCTGCGGGCAGGTAGGGTCTCAGCCTGTGTACCAGATGGAGCTGGTAGACAACTGCCCTGAACACAGAATTGACCTGCGCCTCCATGGACAGCTGTGATTCCAAAATGACTCCCAGGCTGCGCACCTGGTCCTTCAGGGGCACAGTTACCCCATTCAGGACCAGGGAGTCCTCCACACCTGCCCACCCCCTGTCCCCCAAAAACAGTACTTCTGTCTTGTCAGGATTCAACCTCAATCTGTTAGCCGCCATCCATCCTCCAACAGCCTCCAGGCACTCACACAGGATCTTCACTGCCTTCACTGGTTCCGATTTGAAAGAGAGGTAGAGCTGGGTATCTTCCACATACTGATGAACACCCAGCCCAAACCCCTGATGATCTCTCCCAGAGGCTTCATATGGATGTTAAAAAGCATGGGGGAGAGGACAGAACCACAAGTGAGAGCCCAGGGGTCTGAACACTCACCCCCCCCACTTTCTGGACACAGCCCAGGAAGAAGGAGCGGAAGCATTGTATAACAGTGCCCCCAGCTCCCAGCCCAAAGACGGTCCAGAAGGATGCCATGATTGTTGGTATCAAAGGCTGCTGAGAGCTCTCCCCACTCCTTCTGTATTATTCAGAAGCATTGCTGCCTCCCCACTGTGGAGGCAGCCTTCTCTGGTGAATATGGGGACTGAATCTGGGACCTACTTCATGCAAAACATGTTCTCTACACTCAGCTATGCCCCTAAACACTCTGCAGGTTATCTATACTTTGCTATTTCCCTAAACATAAAGTCAGATTCTAGTCATCATAATAGTTCTGAAAATGGGCTCAATACTGTATCCATAAATTAAATAGGAACGTAGGAATCTTCCTTATCAGATTATTGGTCCATCTAGTTCAATACTGCATACACTGATTGGCAGTATAAGGAAACCCTCCCTGTGCCGTTACTCCATTCATGTGGTATGAATCCATTCTGAGTGTGATTTGGCTTGGGATTTTGAAAATCTTCAAGCCAGCATCACTGCGGAGAATATTACTAAGAGGAGAAAATAATAACCATCCATGCAGACAGTACCCAGTCAATGGAAGAATTAATCTTTCCACCCACTTCTTAGCTGGTTCAACATTCCCCCGTGGAATAATCAACAGAATACGAAGACAGTTACTTACACTTTCCAGTTTTTTTGGACCTCCTTTTTTGCAACACACAGGCCCCACCCCCAAATTGCTCTGTAATAATGAAGAAATCTATTTCCAGTAGCTGAACTCACTCCGGACTCTCCTGGGATTAATTAAGTATCCTCACATTTCTGAGAAGTCTGTTTTCTGTCTGAGGAGGAACCTTGGCTTGGCAGCTGCCAGATAAATCTGCTAAAATATACCACAGGATTGAAGCACACTTTGCTGAGCTTTTTCTTTTTCTTTTTCTTTTTCAATAAAAAGGAAAGGCACATACTATTCTTGGTGTCTTTAAAAAAAAAATCAAATAGGATTAGGAAAATGAGAAATTAGCATACAGATTTAAGCCCGTTATTTGGGACTCTCAGAATGAAATGGGTTGGAGCTCACAGAATCATTGAATTGTACAGTTGGGAGGGACCCCAAAGGTCATCCTAAAGATTCCCAGATGGATGGCAGCCCAATCTCTGTTTAAAAACTTCCAGCAAAGGAGACTCCATCACCTTCCAATGGAGTCTATTCATTGTTGAATGGATCTTACTGTCAGAAAATCATTCCTGATGTTTAGTCGGAATCTCCTTTCTTGTAACTTGAAACCATTGGTTCGGGTCCTGCCCTCCAAAGCAGGAAAAAACAAGCTTGCTCCATCTTCCATGGGACAGCTCTTGAGATATTTGAAGATGGCTATCACGTCTCCTCTACTCCAGGCTAAACATTCCTTCAGCCTTTCCTCACAAGGCTTGGCTTCCAGACCCTTGATCATCTTGGTCGCCCTCCTCTGCACACATTCCAGGACAAGCTACATGTTATATTTAATGTAAAACTTGCAATCAAAATGATTATTATTTTTTTGTGGTGGTGGGAAACTCCCCTGTGAGAAAGGGTACAAAGTTCAGGGCTTTTTAGTTTAGAGAAAGGGCACGCAAGAGATGACAAGGTAAACCTTTATAAAATTATGCATGGCATGCAAGGAATGAACAGAGAAAAGTTCTTCTCCCTCTCTCATAACACCAAGACTCATGGACATCTAATGAAGCTCAACATTGGAAGATTAAAGGCAGAAAAGAAAGTCCTCCTTCACCCAAACTATTGAACTTCCTCCCCTAAGATGCAGTGGTGACCAACAACTTGGATGGGTTTAAAAGATTATTGGACATATATCAATGGCTATTAGCCACAATGACTATGGTTCTGTATTCACTGCCAGAGGCGTTATGTTGCTGAACAGAAACTGCTGGAAACTACAGGAGGGGAGAGTTGCTGTTGCTCTTGGGTTCTGCTTGTGGGCTTCCCACTGGGGCATCTGGGGGACCATTTTGATATTGGACTAGATGGGCATTTGTTCCAATCCTGCAGACTTTTCTTATGACTTCCACTGAATCAGATCATTGGTCAACACTCGTTGCGAATTGCTCGGCAGTTTCAGACAGGAAGTCATTCCCAGCCATTACTGGAGATGCCAGAGATTGAAGCTGGGGCCTTCAACCTGCAAAACAGATGCTCTACAACTGAGCTGCAAACCTTCCCCTAAAAATAAAGTAAAACCGTAGTCCTCATGCTTCCAAGGACTATCAATGCTCTAGCATTCCTTCCTCACCAAGGAAACCCAAACTTCCTCTTGCATTCTCTCCATATCTCTTGTGCATAATTGAATGCCCCAGGACATGAAAGACCTCCCCTGCCATCCTCCTGTAGCAACAATCTTCATCCAACATCACAGCACTTATGGTAAGATGTATGAATACCCCTCAGACAATCAATGCCCTATTTGATTTAATTGCAATGTTCAAAGCATGTTGCCTTGTTGTATGTGGGACAATTGCCAGAGTGCCATTTTCTTCCGGCCCAGGGAAGAGCAATGAAAGACAGTCTCGGAGTTGTGAAGGGAAAGCAGTCCCTACTGATAGAGCAACAAGGCTGGTTTTGTAGGAATGGTAACTATAGATCAAGCTTTCGTTTTCCAATCTTGCCCTTGTAGTGGGAATGCGGAGGGACCTGGAGGAGCACTGTGCTCTCAGATGTCCAGATTCCAACTGGCAATCAATCGGCAACGGATATTCTTTAACCTTGATATGCAGCTCAAAAGTATTGCGTTTGGTACACCTGCATAAATCCCAAGAAAAACACATTGCAGAATGTTGGTGTCACTTCAGTGCTGTTTAGAGATGAATAAATCTCACTCATTTTCCAATTTATCCAGTCTTAAATTCAAATTTTCACATTTCTGCAGCAATTTATGATTTAAAAAAGAAACTTTTCTCATAGTAAACACAATTTTGTATGCAGTTCTGGCTAACTTACATATTTCTTGCAAGCAATTTCTCCAAATGTAATGCATTTTTATAACTTATTTTCACTGATATCTGCGAATTTTATGTCCATTTCCACCTACCATATGCATTCTTGACTGGAGACCTCCATTGCAAAATTCAGAGAAGTGTGGATCTTGAAGGATTTGCTTATTCTTTGATTTGCTTATTAGTTTGATCATAATTAGTCTTTTCTCATTAAAATGCAAACAATTTCTCCTCTAGTGCTGTTAGGCACCTTTTTCTCCTCTTTGGTTGTTGCTCCTGCTTCTTGGCACCAATTTCCTTCTTCTCTATTCACAAGCCTTAGAGATCATCACCCACATGGACTATTGTCTGTGGGGGGGGGCACATATCTTGATTATGAACATGCAAAGTTGGTTAAGGAAAGCCATGATAGAGCTGTAAAATTATGTGTGGCACAGAGAAAGTGGATAGAGAAAGGTTTTTCTTCTGCTCTCATAATACTGAAACTTGTGAACATTCAGTGAAGCAGAATCATAGAATCATGGAATTATACAGTTGTAAAGGACCCTGGGGGTCATCTGGTCCACCCCCCAATCTCCACTAAAGCATCCATGACAGATGGCCATCCAACCTCTGCTTAGAAACCTCCAAGAAGAAGAAGAGGAAGAAGAGTTTGGATTTGATATCCCACTTTATCACTACCCGAAGGAGTCTTAAAGCGGCTAACATTCTCCTTTCCCTTCCTCCCCCACAACAAACACTCTGTGAGGTGAGTGGGGCTGAGAGACTTCAGAGAAGTGTGACCAGCCCAAGGTCACCCAGCAGCTGCATGTGGAGGAGCGGGGAAGCGAACCTACCGCTCTTAACCACTACACCACACTGGCTCTCCAAGGATGGAGAGTCCACCACCTTCCGAGGGAGTTCACTCCACTGTTGAATATCTCTTACTGTCAGAAAGTTCTTCCTGATGCTTGGTCGGAATCTCTTTTCTTGTGACTCGAATCCATCCGGAGCAGGAGAAAACAAGCTTGCTCCATCTTCCATGGGACAGCACTTCAGATATTTGTTGACAGCTGGAGATTCAGCACAGATAAAAGAAAGACCTTCTTCACACAGCACATAGCTGAACTATGTGATGGCCACCAACTTGGATGGCTTTAAAAGAGGACTGGAGAGATACTAACTACCATGGCTATGCTCTGCCTCCACAGTCAGAGGTAGCAATGCTTCTGAATACCAGTTGCTAGAAACTGTAGGAGGGGAGAGGACTCTTGTGCTCAAATCCTGCTTGCTGGTTTCCCAGAGGCAACTGTTTAGCCACTGTGAGAACTGGATGACCCAGCAGGTTCTTCTTATGTTCTTATGTGCATGTCTGATCAAGAACACCCTGGGGGGGGGCTGAGGGCCCCCCAAATTTTTCAAAGAAGGGGTTGGACCTCCTCAATATTCCACAGCCAGCAGCAGGTCTTGTTAAGCCTTCCTGCAGCTGCAGCAGTGTTGGGAGAGGCTGCGCGGGTCGGTGTGACCTCACGCCAGACACACTGGTCCCCACAGCGTCTCCCAATGCTGTGGGGAGCAGCGCAGCCTAGCTAGGCTGCACTGAATCCTGCAATGTCTCCCGATGCTGCGGGGACCAGCATGAAGGCTGCACTGGCCTGCCCAGCATTGGGAGACACATGTGACAAGTGATGTCACATGTGTGTGCCAGGCTCCTTCAATCTTGGGGGCAACCCAGCTCCTGTATGGGTGATGCAGCTGGATCTACCAATAGCATGACCTGGTATAAAGTCAACAGAGCTGCCAACATTTCTAATGACGGGCAGTGTTAGACAAATTCAGAGGGAATTCAGGTGGGATGGTAGCCTTCATGGATCTGGCATTTCAACAGAAATGAGGATGTTAGACGACGTTCCAAGTGTTGCTGGACTACAACTCCCATCATCCTTGAACCTTTGGCCATGCTGGCTGGGGCTGATGGGAGTTGGAGTCTGGATAACTTCTGGAGGGTCACAAGTCCCCGCGCTTCTTGCATTAGACAGATGGGAGTCATGGTCTGCGGAAAATAATCTGTGCAGGGAAGTCGAATGAAACATACTTCACCAGCCCCTCTTTCTCTCTCCCCCTTTTAAGGCCTGTTGTTGGAAACAGTGAACAGACAGAAGTTGGAGTTAGTCATGTTTGAGACCGCTTGGAAGCTGGATCCGATCCTTGGAGTGACTCACCCAAGCAAAACCACCGCTTTGCTTAACATTCCTGTGTCGCCCTGCAAAGCCTCATTTGCTGCCTTTGTTACCGAGTCTCCTCTAAATGGAGGGGTCATTTGCTTCCTCGCATTGTGATTTGTGAACCATCAGTGCCAACGGGGGCAGAGTGTAACATAAAATGTTTTTTTTAAAAAAAAAAAAAGCCACAAAAATGAGGAGATTTGGAGCACTGCATAGTTCTTGGAAGAGGGAAACCTGTAATCTTGGGGCATCAAAGCTCTGACATGCGCTTCTCTTGGGGCTTGTTCTCATACAAACGAATTTTTTGAGTGAAGGAAGAGCTGACGTATTCAGAATTTCTGATCTGAACTGGGTAGGCAACTTCTGCCTCTGAACTTTGGCTCTTTTTATATTCCTGCTTTATTTTTCAAAAGAAGGTCACAACTGGATATCAGACCCTCCAAATGTCCCTTTTTTCCACGGACGTCCCTGATTTAGAGAAGCTGTCCCAGTTTCTGATTTGAACCCAGAATGTCCCGCTTTTCCTTAGGGCATCCCTATTTTCATTGGAGAAATGTTGGAGGGTATGGAGTTATCCAGCCCCCAAGCCATCTGAAGGCAATCCTGCATGGGGAAGATTTTTTTAATGTTTAATGTTTTCTTATGTTTTTATATATGTTGGAAGCTGCCCAGAGTGGGTGGGGCAACCCAGTAAGATGTGTGGGGTATAAATAGTAAAATGATCGTTATGGAATGGGACGACCCTATTTTCATCAGAGAAACGTTGGAGGGTATGGGGTATGGGTAAATCTGTAAATCTTAGGTTTTCTCAGTCCCCCCCCCCCCCAAATCATTGCATAAGAACATAAGAAGAGCCTGCTGGATCAGGCCAATAGGCCATTTAGGCCAGCATTCTGTCCTCACAGTGGCCAACCAGATGCCCCAAGGGGAAGACTGCAAGCAGTATCCAAGCACAATAGCTTCTGCCCTCCTGTGGCTTCCAGAAACTGGTATTCAGAAGCATTGCTGCCTCCGCCAGCGGAAGTAGAACATAAGGAGAGCCCTGCTGGAACAGGCCAAAGGCCCATCTGCTACATCACAAGGGCTAACCAGATGCCCCAATGGGAAGCCTGCAAGTTGTACATGAGTATAAGAGTCCTTTCCCCACTTGTGGTTCCCAACAACTGCTATTCAGAAGCATACTCAGTGGATAAGAGTAGCCCTGCTTCTGCATCAGGCCAAATGCTTGTCTGGTCCAAAATCCAACCAAACACCTCTGGGAAGCTGGAATCCAGCTCTTCTTACGGATGGCTTTAAAAGGGGATTTTAAAAATTCATGGATGATAAAGCTATCAATGGCTGCTAACCATGATGGCTGTTTGACCTCCATGGTTGGAGGCAGTAATGCTTCTGAATACTAGTTGCTGGAAATGGCAGGAGGGAAAAGTTGTTCTTGCATCCAAGTCCTGCTCGTGGGCTTCTTCCCACTGGGGCATCTGGTTGCCCACTGTAAGGACTAGATGGACCACCTTCGGCCTGATCCAGCAGCCAGGCTCTTTTTGTGTTCTCCCTTCACCGTTGGAGGCAGGAAATGCCTCTGAATCCCAGTTGCTGGGAATCCCAAGTGGGGAGAGTGTTGCTGCTGCATTCAGGTCCTCCTTTCTCATTGCAAAGGAGAGAAACTAGCAGGGCCTCTTTCCTCCACCACTGCCAAGGCAGCTTGTCTCTTACTTCAGTCTCTGTCATGTTCATTCATCTGCTCTGTTTGTAAGACAGTCTTGGAATTGACACTGCAAATGACTTTTCCAGCTGATTTGGGGCCATTTTTAATGTTTGACAGATGTGGACGGACTTTTTTTCTGCCCCACCCCCTCTTTGTTTTCAACGGAGCTGGAACTGGTGATGTTTTTGTTCCAAAACTCCCTGGCCTTGCTGAGAGCCAGTTGCCAAGCTCAATCTGTTCCCTTGGCCGAGGGGAGGCTGCCAGCACAGCTTTGGAGATGCCTCGTTATTGATGAACCGCTGCTGTGCAGGACAGGAGGAGGGTTCAAAAGTGGTGCTGTGCAGAGATTTCTCCCACATTCCTCACTCCCTCTCTCCAGAATCATAAACTTTCAGGGTTGGGAGGGGATCCCAAGAGTCACCTAGTCCAACTCTTTGCAATGCAGGAATCCCGGCTAAAGAATCTCTGACAGGTGACCATCCAAACTCTGCTTAAAAACCTCCCGTGAAGGAGAGTCCACCTTTTTCTCCTGACCAGATAAGGTTTTGTTTTCCTCCCTTCTCCCTTAACCCCAGAACTTGTAGACAGTCAATCAAGCTGAATGTGTTGGTAGATTCAGGACTGACAAAAAGTCCTTCTTCATGCAGCAAATAGTTAAAACTATAGAACTTCCTCCAGCAGGAGGCAGTGATGGCCACCAACTTGGCTGGTTTTAAAACAGGATGAGACAGATTCAAGAGGAGGAGAGGGCTATCAATGGCTATGCTGTGGCTCCACAGTTGGGGGCAGCAATACTTTTGAACAGCAGTTGCTGGAAACTTTGTGGGGGAAGAGGGCTCTTGTGATCAGATCCTGCTTGCGGTTTTCCCACAGGCATCTGTGTGCTGGTCCCAAGGGATATCCGATAGGCGAGGTCTAGTCCAGTCCAAGGTCAGTCCAAGCCAGAAGTCACGAAGCCGAAGTCAGGAAGCCGAGGTCAGGAAGCCGAAGTAACAAAGCTGAGGTCAGGAAGCCGAGGTCAGGAAGCCGAGGTCAGGAAGCCGAGGTCAGGAAGCCGAGGTCAGGAAGCCGAAGTAACCAAGCTGAGGTCAGGAACGCAGGAACCAGGAACAGGAACTAGGCAGCACCGATGTTGCTCCTGCAACTTGGGTCTGGGACTGGCTGGCTTTTATCTGCCCCGAGGCAAAGGGCGGCTCCGATCCTCAGGTGCCTCGCCTCTCCTGGCTTGGAGGCGAGCACTCCTCCTGCGGGAACTTAGTTCCCTTCGCCTCTCTGCCCTTAGCCTTTGCAGCTCAGGAGAAGCTGGAGGGTTACCGGACCCAGAGGCAACCTCAGCTTCCCCTGACTGGGTGGGGAGTGGAGCACCTGCAGGCAATAAGTCCTCCATCCCATTAGAAGCCAGATCAACCTCAGCCGATGCCTGCACCTGAGGATCCAGCACAGGTGAGTCCCCTTGAGACTCAGGCCCCAGCCCTGGCTCTGCTGGTTCTGGAGGCAGTGAATCCTGTGCAGGCTGGGATCCCTCAGGTTCAGCGTCTGAGTCTGACTCCCAGGTCATCACACCATCCCCCCTCCCAGGCCCCCCCCCTCAACCGAGGGGCCGGACCAGGCTTGCTGGGGTAAGTCGCATGGAAATCACGGAGGCGGACAGGCGCGTGGACGTTCTCCGCTGGTTCCCACGACCGATCCTCGGGCCCATACCCCTTCCAGTCGATGAGGTATTGGAGCTTCCCCCTGCGGTATCGGGAGTCAAGAATGTGCTCCACCTCATACTCGGGCTCCCCCTGAACCAAAACTGGCTGCGGTCGTGGATGGTCTGGGTGGAACTCGTCTGGCGGGGCGACCGGACTGAGTAGGGACCGGTGGAATACCGGGTGGACCTTCAGGGTCGCGGGTAACCGGAGACGGAATGCCACAGGTGAGACACGGCCCACGATCGGAAATGGGCCGGTGAAGCGGGCATCCAGCTTCCGCGAAGGCCGAGAGGGGTGCAGGTGGCGGGTGGAGAGCCATACCAGGTCTCCGACATGGAGTTCCGGCCCCTCCTGCCGGTGACGGTCGGCCTGGGCCTTATACGCGTCCTTGGCCTGGCTCAGTTGCTCCGTCAGAAGCTGCTGCTGTGACTGGAGCTCTTGTAGCCAGTTTGTCACTGCGGGAACTGCGGATGCCGGCAGTACGCTTGGAAACAACCGCGGGTGGTACCCATAGCTTGCCTGGAACGGGGTCTGTTGGGTGGAAGCGTGCACTGCGTTGTTATATGCGAACTCGGCCAACGCCAGGTGGTCGACCCAATCGTCCTGGTGGAAGCTGCAGTAGCACCGGAGGTACTGTTCCAACACCGCGTTTGCCCGTTCGGTCTGTCCATCCGTCTGTGGATGGTAGGCTGAAGATAGGCAGACCTCCGTCCCGAGAGCCTGATGTAGAGCGCGCCAGAACCGGGAGGTGAACTGGGCACCACGATCGGAGATCAAACGTTCCGATAGGCCATGTAAGCGGAAGACGTTTTGTAGGTACAGTTGCGCCGTCTCTGCAATGTCCTCCGGTTTCCGGGACAGTGCATCCGCCTTCTGGTTTTGGGAGCTGGGGATGTAGCGGATCCGGAACTGGAACCGGGAGAAGAACAGTGCCCACCGGATCTGCCGCTGGTTTAGCCTGCGAGTGGTCTGGAGGTACTCCAGATTCCGGTGGTCGGTTCTCACTTCCACCGGGTGTCGTGCCCCCTCAAGATGATGGCGCCAGACCTCAAAGGCCACCTTGATGGCCAGTAGTTCCCGCTCCCACACGGTATAGTTACGCTCCGCCGGAAGGAGCTGCCGGGAGTAGTAGGCGCAGGGTAACAGTGGCGCATCTGGTCCGTGTTGCTGGGACAAGACGGCACCGAGAGCCGTACTGGAGGCGTCAGTCTCCACCACGAAGGGACGAGAGGGATCAGGATGCTGCAAAATTGGCGCCTTCTGGAAACAGGCTTTCAATCCCTGGAATGCCACCTCAGCCTCCTCATCCCAGGCGAAGGGCGTCTTGGGGCGCAGCAGTCGGGTCAACGGGGTGGTGCGATGAGCATAGTCCGCAATGAATGTCCGGTAATAGTTGGCGAACCCCAAAAACCGCTGTAGGTCCTTGCGGTTCCGCGGCGCCGCCCACTCTCGAACCGCAGACACCTTCCCGGGGTCCATCTGTACACCGTCAGGGGAGAGTCGGTGTCCGAGGAAGTCCACTGACCGCTGGTGGAACTCGCACTTGCTGAGCTTAGCGTACAGGCGGTGCTCCCGCAAGCGCTGCAACACGGTCCGGACATGATTCTCGTGGCGAGCTGGGTCACGGGAATAAATCAGAATGTCATCGAGGTACACCACCACATACTTGTCGAGCAAGTCCTGGAACACGTGGTTGATGTACCGTTGGAACACGGCGGGCGCGTTGCATAGTCCGAACGGCATGACCAGGTACTCGAACTGCCCATAACGGGTCCCGAATGCGGTCTTCCACTCATCCCCGGCACGGATCCGAATCAAGTTGTAAGCCCCCCGGAGGTCCAGTTTGGTGAACATCTGCGCCCCTTGCACCCGCTCCAGCAACTCTGCAATTAGGGGCAAGGGATACCGGTCTGGGATGGTGATCTTATTCAGGGCTCGGTAATCATGGCAGAGGCGAAGCTCCCCACACTTCTTCTTAACGAAGAGTACTGGAGCGGCGGTGGGAGAGGTAGAGGGCCTAATGAACCCCCGCTCCAGGTTCTTGTGAAGGAAGTCCTGTAAGGCTTCACGCTCTGGCTCCGAAAGAGAGTATAGGCGACTCACAGGCAGAGGCGCCCCAGGCTGGAGGTCTATGCCGCAGTCAAAAGACCGATGAGGAGGCAGCCGGTCTGCCCCCTGTTCCTCGAACACGTCTACGTAGTCCCGGTACACGGCGGGGAGCGTTGACGCAGCCTCCCCCATGGAGGCGGCCGAAAGCATCTCGGACTGAGCAATCGAACCCGAGTCTGGGAAGCGTACAGTTCGATTGACCCAATCGATCTGAACATTGTGAGACTCCAGCCAGTCCATCCCCAGCACCAGGGGAAACCGGGGCATGGTGGCAATGTCCAGGGTACGCACCTCCCGGTGCTGCTGGTGGCACAGGACCAAGGGCTGGGTCTCCCGAGTAACGGCGCCTGACCGCAAGAGCCGTCCGTCGATTGCCTCCACCTGCACCGGTTCTGGCTTGTTCTGGAGCGGCACCCGATGCTGAGCGGCGAAGGCAGAGTCCATATAGGAGCGGGTTGCCCCTGAATCCACCAGAGCGTGGGTGAGAATCCAGGGCCCGCCTGGGGGGTATAGACGCACTGGGATCATGAGGTGTTGCAATTCCACTGGTGAGGGCCCATCATGCGATGCTTGGGACCCCAGATAGCCTGGGCCATTGGCTACTGGGGTTGGCGGTTTCCCTGCGGCTGGCGTTTCTCGGGGCAGGTTCGGGCGTAGTGTCCACTCCCCCCGCAGTAGAGACACAGGTTTCCCTCCCGACGTCGTGTCTTCTCCGAAGGGGAGAGGCGAGGCCGTGCTGCCCCGAGCTGCATCGGCTCCTCCAGTGACTCGGCTCTGGCCGTGGAACTGCTGGGGAGCACTGGAGTCGGGAGCCCAGAGTGCTGGCGGGCCCGGGCCTGGCGTCGGTCCTCCAACCGATCGTCTATCTGTAGACTCCGTTGGATGAGGGCCTCCAGCGTGGCGGGGCGATCCAAGGTGGCCAGCTGGTCCAGTATCTCGTCCGAAAGCCCCTCGAGATACTGGTCCCGAAGTGCGGAATCGTTCCAGGTCAAGTCCTGCGCCAACAGCCGAAATTCCGTGGCGTAGGCGGCCACTGTGGACTTGCCCTGTTTCAACCGCCGAATTGCCCGATTGGCTTGACTCGCCTTCTGAGGGTTGGCGAACGCGGTTTCAAAATGGTTGCAAAACCCCGTATAGTCTGTCAGCAAGGGGGAGTCTTGCTGGAGCAGCGGCAACGCCCACTTGGCCGCCTGGTCCTTCAGCAAGCTGATCAGGAAGTGCACCTTGGTGCGGTCGTCGGGGAAATCCCGGGCTCGCCCCTGAATATACAGCTTGGCCTGGGCGAGAAACATGGGAAAGCTGGTCGGGGACCCATCGAATTTCTCTGGCAGGGCCACTGGGTACTTGCCTGGAGCTGGGGCGCCGGCACCAGGAGCCGGCAAGGCGTCCAAACGCTGCTGAAGTGCTGTAACCGCATTGCTCAGCTGCTGCACTGTGTGGGTCAAGACCTGGTTCTCCTGGGCCAATGCCACCAGCGCCGCCGCTTGGTCAGTCATGACGCCAGGTTCCTCCCGAACGCACCCCAACGAAGGGGGAGTGCGGGTGTGGCAGGAGCAAACTGTGCTGGTCCCAAGGGATATCCGATAGGCGAGGTCTAGTCCAGTCCAAGGTCAGTCCAAGCCAGAAGTCACGAAGCCGAAGTCAGGAAGCCGAGGTCAGGAAGCCGAAGTAACAAAGCTGAGGTCAGGAAGCCGAGGTCAGGAAGCCGAGGTCAGGAAGCCGAGGTCAGGAAGCCGAGGTCAGGAAGCCGAAGTAACCAAGCTGAGGTCAGGAACGCAGGAACCAGGAACAGGAACTAGGCAGCACCGATGTTGCTCCTGCAACTTGGGTCTGGGACTGGCTGGCTTTTATCTGCCCCGAGGCAAAGGGCGGCTCCGATCCTCAGGTGCCTCGCCTCTCCTGGCTTGGAGGCGAGCACTCCTCCTGCGGGAACTTAGTTCCCTTCGCCTCTCTGCCCTTAGCCTTTGCAGCTCAGGAGAAGCTGGAGGGTTACCGGACCCAGAGGCAACCTCAGCTTCCCCTGACTGGGTGGGGAGTGGAGCACCTGCAGGCAATAAGTCCTCCATCCCATTAGAAGCCAGATCAACCTCAGCCGATGCCTGCACCTGAGGATCCAGCACAGGTGAGTCCCCTTGAGACTCAGGCCCCAGCCCTGGCTCTGCTGGTTCTGGAGGCAGTGAATCCTGTGCAGGCTGGGATCCCTCAGGTTCAGCGTCTGAGTCTGACTCCCAGGTCATCACAATCTGGTTGGCTTCCATTAAAGTCATTCTGATTGGTGGCCATCACTGCCCCCTGTGGGAATGAGTTCCACATTTTAACTACGTGCTGCTTAAATTAGTCCTTCATTTTACCTGCCCTGAGTCTTCCAACTTTCAGCTTCATTGAATGTCAACAAGTTCTAGTGTTATGAGAGAGGGAGGAAAATTTGTCTCTATCCTATGGGTGGTACCTGACTCCTAGTAAATTAGCAGAAATGTACAAGTTGGAATTCCAGATACCTGCTGGAAATGTAAAAAGAGAGGGGGTACCTTTTTCCATATGTGGTGGTCATGTAAAGTAGCAAAAACCTTCTGGGAAATGATTTATAATGAGTTGAAAAAACTGTTGAAGATAACTTTTGTTAAAAAACCAGAAGCTTTTCTTTTAGGTATAATTGGTGGAGCAGTACCTAAAGAACAGAAAAATATATATTTAAGTATGCTACTGCGGCTGCCTGAATGCCTTACGCCTAGAGATGGAAACAAGAAACATTTCCAATGAAGGAGGACTGGCAATTAATATTGATGGGGTATGCAGAAATGGTGAAACTTACCAGAAGAAGAAGAAACCAAGAAGAGAGACTTTTAAAAAAGGAATGGGGAAAATTTATTGACTGTTTGGAGATGTATTGTAAACAACCTAAAACATTAGCAGGATTGACATAAACATGTGCAGAAAGAAATAATTAAAAGGGAATGCAAAGGGGAAATTATTAAATAGGCTTGAACTGGATATGCAGTAACAAAAAGATATAAACTTAGTAACCACAGAAAGGAGGGGAGGGAAGTCTAGGGAAATGCAGATTGATTGTATAAAGACTTTTTTTTTTATTCTTTCAAATATTTGTAAAATGGGGGGGGGGGAGAAACGATAGTTCATTAGTCCTCTTGGGGGCCCAGCACTTACTAACAATGATACAAAGCAGTGTTTCAATCATACATTGTTTGTTTGTTAGACTGTACACAACAGAGATTTTTTGAAATATTAATCAGTATGTTAATGCTTTTAAATAAAAAATACATGACAACATTTGCCTCCCTCCACTTTCTTTTTTTTGTTTGTTTGTTAGACTGTACACAACAGAGATTTTTTGAAATATTAATCAGTATGTTAATGCTTTTAAATAAAAAATACATGACAACATTTGCCTCCCTCCACTTTCTCCATGCCAAGCATGATTTTATAAACTTCTATCATGTTGCCTCTTAATCACCTTTTCTCTAAATTAAACACTTCAACTTTTCTGCACGGTGGAGTCGCTCCATCATGTCGATTATTTTGGTGGCCCTTTTCTGAACCTTTTCCAAGCCCAAATTATCCTTTCAGGGGTGAGGCAATCAGATGTGTGTGCACTGTATTAAAAATGTAGTCACGCCATAGATTTGCATAACAACATTACAATATCAGCAGTTTTTGTTTGCAATTCCTTTCCTAATTATCCCTAGCATGGGAGTTCCCTTTTTCGTGGCCACCGAACACTGGGTCAACATCAGGACATTTTCACTTTTTACAATCTGTCTTGGACAGATTCTAATTCCATCTTTGGTGATTTACATTCTGCTCATCAAATGATTGCAGTTTCTCAGACAAGTGAAAGCTCATTCTGCTTGTCAAAATGAACAAAGAGATTTTCATTTGGTAAGTACTACTGAGTTGGAGGAAGAAAAAAATAGACAAACCCTCCTAAAACATCAAAAAGCAAAGCTGTTGGCTAGTTTAGGAATTGCTACATTAACAAAATCCTCGCTCTCCATCAGATTTCCAAGAGTTTCCCAAGAGCACTGACTTTATTTTCTTGCTTGTTCCTTAGCCATTAAAAAAAAAAACCCAAAAAATATTTAGGCTGCAGAATTGTATGGAAAGACTTGACAGTCAGATTACAGTGCAGCCTTAAGACTGAGATATGAGTGAACAGAATCCAAATGATTATTTTTATTTTTTGCTTTAAGTAGCCTGGGCCAAAAATCCCTCCCACTTCTCCACCTCCTATCCATTCTCCAACAGTTAATGAGAGTGAGTGTTGCATAGTGGTTACAAGTGTCAGACTAGGACCTGGGAGGCCAGGGTTCAAATCCCCACTGGGCCAAGAAGCTTGCTGGGTGGCTTTGGGCCAGTCACTGCTTCTTAATTCAAACTACATTGCAGGGTTGCTGTGGGGATTAATTCAGGATGGGAAGAGCCATGTGCGCCACCTTGAGCTCCTTGGAGAAAATGGTGGGATATAAATACAATAAATAAATCATAAAAGAAATTGTATTTGCACATTTTTAAAGAGGAGGGAAAATTCTGGTGAAACCCCAGGGCTGCTGTGTGCAATAGAATTGCCGACCAAGGACTCAGAAAGCTTACTTTCCCTTTGCCTCTCAACTAGCTCTAGCCTGGTTAACATATTGAGCATCTACGCTCCCAAAATGTGCTCTGACATACAGACCAAGGACTAGTTCTACAAGGAGCTGGACCAGATAAGAGTTTGGATTTGATATCCCGCTTTATCACTACCCGAAGGAGTCTCAAAGCGGCTAGCATTCTCCTTTCCCTTTCTCCCCCACAGCAAACACTCTGTGAGGTGAGTGGGGCTGAGAGACTTCAAAGAAGTGTGACTAGCCCAAGGTCACCCAGCAGCTGCATGAGGGGTGGAGACGCAAACCTGGTTCACCAGATTACGAGTCTACCACTCTTAACCACTACACCACACTGAGCAGGCTGCCAGTAGGGTCCCAGAGTTGGGAACCATCACATATGGGACAACTGCCACTTTGATATTGACAGCATCAATGAGAACGGACAAAGGCTCACAGCCTCTGCATCACAAACACATTCTTCTCTATCAAGACAAAACACTGAGTGTCCTGGAGACATCCAAGGTCAAGGCCATTGGCACCAGCCAGACTTGATTGTCACCAAGTGAACAGCACTGAACTGTGTTTGTGTCACACAGAGATACCACAGTGCTGACTGGGACACAGATCCACTCCCTGGTGGCAAGCAAGATCCATCTCCAGCCAAAGGGGGTCCATAGTACAAAGCAGAAAGTGTGGCCTCAAATCAACACTGCCAGAACAGTCATACCTGAACTTTGTGAATGCTTCTCTGATTCTGTCAAACAAGCTGTACTGAACTGCCTCACAGATAGCGTCGAAGCAAGGTGGAACCACATCAAAGAGGTAGCCTACAACACAGCTATGTCCTCCTTTGGCAAACGAGAACAACAGATCCCAGACTGGTTTGAGGCTGACATGGAGCTTCTTCTGGCTGCAAAGCGTGAGGCTCTTGTGAACAACAAGCATCTGCCCTGCAAGAAGACATTCACTGCACTGAAAAAGGCAGGGAGCAATGCCCAGCAGATTGCCAAACAATGTGCTAGTGACTACTGGCTAAAGCTATGTGGGAGCATCCAACTTGCTGCTGACACTGGCAAAACTCACATATGTACGAAGGCATGAAGGAAGCCTTTGGGCCAACAGCCAGGAAAACTGCACTCTGAAAACCTTGCGTGGAGAGATCATCACAGACCACAACAAGTAGATGAAGCAATGGACCAATCATTGTCAAGAACTGTACTCTTTGACACAGCAATCAACAGCATCCAGACTTTGCCTGCCTTGGAAAAGTTGGATGTCCCTCCCACCCTCAACTAGCTGAATAACGCCATCAACTCCCATGACAATGGCTTGCCTCTCCGAAAAAGTATGAAAGAATGTGATGAAGGTCTACAAGGCTTGCATGTTGAGCATGCTTCTTTTTGGAAATCATAGGCAACTTATAACTAGTACCAGGAGCATCACCTCAACTTCTTCCACATGAGCTGCATCAGGAATATTTTGGGTATCACATGGCAGGACAGAGACTCAAACAAAGACGTGCTCTTCCAAGTCCACATTCCCAGCATGTTTGCACTCCTGCCTTAATTATGTCTACACTGTCTTGGTCACGTCCACAGAATGGAAGGTGGCAGGATACCCAAGGACGTGCTCTATGGGGGAGCTGGCTTCAGGCACCAGGCCATTGGCGCGCCAACTCTATGCCACAAAGATGTCTACAAACATGACATGAAGGCTGACAACCCCACCATGTGGGAATCCCTTGCAGACGACCACAGTGCCTGGAGACAGATAGTCAGGTTATAGATCCACAGCAGTGACCACAGGAGAAATGACCCCTGGGAGGAGTGTAGGGAGAAGAAGCGCCACAGTGTATCTGCAGCAGCACAACCAGATGCCTTCATCTGTCCCAGATGCAACAAAATATGTCTCTCCCGTATCAGTCTCTACAGCCACAGCAGGCGCTGTAACTTTCCAACTTTTTGGTTTCATCCCAGAAGGTGCACTCCTCCATTGTCTCCCAGGACAGACGGATGCCAACCGAGGTGTTCAAGGTTAGTGTCCCGATTACCTTACCAGAAGACTGAGAAGTGATTAGGATAGCCAATCTTCAAATATGTGAGGGGTTGTCACATGGAAAATGGAGCAAGCTTGCTTTCCGCTCCCGAGGGCAGGACCTGGACCAGTGGATTCAAATGACAAGAAAGGAGATTTCAACCAAACCATAGGATAGAACTTCCTGAGGGCAAGAGCCTTTTGACAGTGCAATGGACTACCTAGCCCATCTAGCTCAGCATCCTGTTCTCACAGTGGCCAACCAGATGCCCATGGGCATGTCAGAGCTAAAATTCCCAGAGTTCCCTGGGAAGAGGTACTGATGGTTAAACCGCTCTGGAACTGTGAGAGGGGAGTTGTCTTCCAACACTTCTCAGAACCTTGAATAAACTACAGCTCCCAGGCTTTGTCGGGGGGAGGCATGATTGTTTAAAGTGGAATTGTAACGCTTTCAATGTATGATGTGACCAGAGACATATCCAATGTCCTCCCGTCAGTGGCGGCAGAGGAAGCCGCTTGGACGCTCTGGGGTGCCCAGGTGCGGGGCCTCTGGAGTCTGTCGCCTCCTCCCACTCAGCTGCCCTACAGCTGGGGGGGGGGAGGCAGCGGGCAGACCATTTGGGCAGCACAGGAGAGACACGTGGCCCGGGCGCGCTGCAGGCACCATGGTGAGTTTCGCCCAGCATTTTGTCACCCCCCCTTAGTGGTGACACCCAGGGCGAACCGCACCCACAGCGCCCCCCTTCCTCAACCCCTGTCCATCAGATGTCAAAGAATTATATGACTTTCTGCAGAAGGCAACATTGTATTGGGAAGTTTTTAATGTCTGGTGTTCTGTTGTGTTCTTTTATATTCTGTTGGAAGCCGCCCGGATTGGCTGGGTAATCCAGTCAGATGGGCAGGTTATAAGTAATAAATTATCATCATTGTCGTCATCATCACTGCTTTACACTGTCAGAACATTGGTCTACCTGCATCATAAACTTTGACTGGCTGAATGAGACTGAAAAACAGAAGCCACATTCCCAGGGAAAAAACTTTGGAGAACTTGGAGGGTAGATTTTGGACCAGCATCTTACCCTTATGAGAATAGGAATCTGCCTAATGAGTCAAACCCTTGGTTTATCTGGCTGATTATTATCTACACTGACTGGCAGCAGTGGATTTCTGGAGTTTCAAACAGAGGACATGCCTCGCCCTCCTTTGGAAAGGCTACTGTTGGACTGAGCCTGGGACCTCCTGCATGAAAAGCTTGGGCCCTGGCACAGAGCTGTAGTCCATCCCCAAAATATAAAGTAAGATTCTAGTCATTTTTCTGAATACAGAACAGAAGTTAGTAGGAAGGAAGGAACCTGCCTTATGCCAAGTCAGACTCTTGATCCATCTAGTTCAGTATTGTTGATGCTGACTGGAAATGCCTCCCTAGAGTTTCAAGTAGGAGACATTCCCAGTCCGAGCTGGAGATGCTATCAAGGATCGAAGCTGGGACCTTCTGCATGCAAAGCAGGTGCTCAGATTATGAGCCATGGCCCTTCCCCTGAAAATATAGATTCCAATCATCATGGTTCTGGATAAAGGACTGGATTAAAACAGTAGCACAGATCCATCCATCTCAATGCTGTCTACACTGAGTGGCAGCAGCTTTCTAGGCTATCAGGCATGGTGCCTTCACTAGCCCTACTTGGAGATGCAATTGGGGATTGAATATGGAGCCTACTGCACTAAAAGTTATTGTTGGCATTCATTGCTCTGCATGTGGCCCCCGGATTTCTCAGAAGGCAATGTGGCCCTCAGGATGAAAAAGTTCATCCACCTCTGTGCGAATGTGGATCTGTTTTGAGAAGTCAGTGGCTGGGCCCGTGTTTGGCTTGCATGAGGTCCCATATTTCTGGTCTCTCTGGTTAGAAGAATAAATTGCCAGAAAATAGGAACAGAGGAAGTTGCTTTATAGCATGTCAGGCCTTTGATCCATCCAGTTCAGTACTGAGAAGGAGCAGCAGTGAGATCCTATGAAAATTTCATGAGAACTCTCAAGATTTTGCTAGAAACTATCACTGCTTCACTATTCACCACCAGCAGCAGCTGGAATGGAATGGGGTAAATGGTAAGGCCATGGGTGTGTCACCCCCATGGGATTCCTCTGCCTGAGGCATCTCCCTTAATCTCTGTGGTCCAGCAGGCTTTTCTGATCATAGAAGCGTTATATTGTAGAGTTGGAAGGAACCCCAAAGGTCATCTAGTTCAACCCCCTGCTATGCAGGAACCTCAACTAATGCATCCATGACAGATGGCCATCCAACCTCTGCTTGAAACATCCAAGGAAGGAGAGTCCACCAGCTCTTGTCGGAGTTTATTCCACTGCCGAACAGATCTTCCCACCTGAAAGTTCTTCCCCATGTTTAGTCGAAATCTGCTTTCTTGTAACTTGAAGCCATTGGTTCAGGTCCTACCCTGAGTCTATCTAGCAATACAGCTCTGTGGTCCTTAATCCCTTCATGCATAGTTATGCTTGACTGTAATCTCCCATACTTTCCTGCTACAGGTATCAACATCAAGATAACCAGTGTAGTCACCTGAGTCTTCTCCCCCCGCCCCTTTTTAGAAGATGAGGACATTTGCCAGCCTCCAGTCTGCAGGGACCTCACCTGTTTTCCAAGAATTCTAAGATGACGTCCACAATCTATATTAGAATCCTTGGCTGAAGCTCATCAGGCCCTGGAGACTTGAATTCTAGGTGATGTAGCTGGGTGATGTTCTTTTGCAAGCAGCAAAGGTGCTTCCAAAGCAGACCTCAGCAGGACTCAACCCTCTTGCTCTAAGCAGGATGAAGTGCTCCAAGCCCTCCTGATCATGTGTTTAATTAGGGTTTGAAAACCTCCTATTAATTTGTAGCACTGTCCCCAAACTGATTCAGACCAAGGCCAGATGTGGGTAGGGTGTTCCCCAAGGCTGGCCACAGATTTGGGGTCAGGAGGGTGTCTCTAGCTCTAGCCACCACCACCAGATGGATTGTTAAGAATGAACACTGTGGTTGAAAACAGTTCACTAACATAACAACTTCAGAAACCTGTGTAGGGTTGTTGCAAAGTATCAGCAGAGAGAGATGAACCCTTTTCTTTTTCTTTTTCTTTTGGCACTCACACTCTGGCACAACAAACAAATTTCAAGTATGCGCAAATTCTGGATGATGGTTTGTCAAGAAATAAGCTAACATCCTATTCCATCTTCATTGTAGCTTTGTCATCTATGGGATGATCAACTGAAATGTTTCCTTTCTCGGGAACTTTTTGGCATGGATGTTGGCGACTGCCAGAACCTCAGCTGAAAATGGAAAACCTTGCAGGACCTGCGACTTTCGCTTTGGTATAAAAAATATGTGGAGTTTAGCATTAAATGAAAAAATAATTCATTAATTCTGTGTTGCCAAAGGCTTGGAGAATGCTGAAAAAGATCCTATGCTGTATGGTGAGATTTTATCTTATATGCAACAACTATAGACACACACGACTGCCTCTCCACAGCGCAATGTGAAACCTGCCTTTCCTGGTGGCCTTAGGTACTCTGCCTACCTGATATTATGTCTCCCCTGGATAAACTGTGCTGCTTTTTAGCACTTTGGCTGTTGCTATTTTATTGATTTGTTGGATTTGATCCAACAAAATCTTAAAAACAAACAAAAAGGAATAAAGCCAGTCCCCACTAGCAACTATCTTTGTCTCTGAAATGTCAGAGGGCGTGCAAATTAGGATGTGGGCTTGCACTTTTCTATGTAACTGGGACGCTCCTAAGGAGGTCGGTGACCCTTCGGGCTCAAGTGATTCTCTCCAGTGGGGAAGATTCCAGCTTTTACCACAACAAAACCATATTTTTGACACACTGGAGAAATCGAGAGGGGAGTTGGCTGGGCTGCATTCGTGGCCTCTGAAATGACAGCATGCAGGTCCTGACCAACTTTGTGATTCACTTGATATTTGTCATTCTTCATCTCTCTCTCTCTCTCTCTCCTTTTTTTTTTTTTTTTTTTGGTCTCCAGATGTGGGGCAACTCCCCCGCCCCTCATTTTGGTCGGCACAAATAGCTCATTGTCTGGAATCGTGACCTTTTCAGTTTAATGGCAAAGCACCAGCTTCTGCAAAGGGAGATCTCATGGATACCTTGATAGAGTCTCCATCGAAACTGTGCTGGAGATACTTCCATTAGGGATACAGGGATGTGTCCATTTCAGCTTCTCGTATTTAAAATCTTAACTTTGGTTCTCCCCATTTCCAACAACACTTGCATTTTTTTTTAAGTACACATGAAAATCCATGCATATTTTCATGTACATTTCACGTTCATACTTGGTTGAATGGGCTGCAGATCTTCTTATTCTCATATAATAAACATTTCCAATAAGTCTCCCTCGTCTTTTTTTCTGAAGCTCTGTACTCTACAAAAAAAAGGTGAGTAAGAGGAGACATGATAGAAGTGAATGACATGGAGAAACTGGATAGAGAAAAGATTTTCTCCCTCTCTCATAACATTAGGACTTTGTGTAGGCATCCAATAAAACTGAATGTTGGAAGCTTAAGGACAGATAAACGAAAGGACTTCTTCACATAGCACAGTTAAACTTTGGCACTTGGGCTGGATCTAGACACATCAAACATTTCAGTTTAAATAGCTGTAAATTTAAACAGGGAAAACAGGCAGAGAAAAACAGGATTCCACATCGCCATCTGGTGGCTCAATGTTATATCGCGTATACAACGCATATAATTCGCTTTTCCTTTACCAGTCTAGCCGACTCCTTGCTCCCACAGGAGGCAGTGATGGTCACCAACTTGGATAGCTTTAAGAGATTATTTGACAAATTCACGAAAGAGCAGAAGGCGGTTGATGGCTACTAGTCACAATGGCTATGCTCCGCCTACATGGTTGGAGGCAGCGATGCTTCTGAATACCAGTTGCTGTAAACAACAGCAGGAGAGAGTGCTCTTGTGATTGGTTCCTGCTTGTGAGCTTCTTCCCATTGGGGCATCTGGTTGGCCACTCTGAGAATAGGCTGCTGGACTAGATGGGCATTGGCTTGATCCAGCAGACTCTTTGTATTTTCCATCTCAACTGTTGGGGGAAGTATGCTTCTGTATACCAGTTGCTGGAAACCAAAGCAAATGAGAATGTTTCTGTTGCATTCAGTGCTGGAGAAAAGCTAATACATTTCATTCTGTTCAATTTGTAGTTAATGCAAGTTTTACTTTAAACCATCAGTGGGCACTGCTTGTGTAGCAATCTTGCCAGCATTTGTTTGTAGCTCTCTGTTTAAGTTAACTCCACCCCCAAAAGCTGAGCTATTAAAAAAAAAAAAATTCTCTCCACTTTTCGAGGCAAAATGCCTGCTGTTTCTCTATCTCATCTCCACTCATCCTATAAACAGTTCCTGCATGAATAAAACCTTTGAACTCCAGAAACCATAAGTGATCTAATTCTCCAAGCTCTCCTAGAAGGTTTTGGGCCCAGACATTGATTTAGAACTCCAAACAAAGTTTCCCTGAATTTTCCCTTCCAAAAGCCTTTTCATCAAAGCTGCCCTTCTCCAACAAGAAAGGAAGAAAGAAGGGGAGTGGATTTCAAGTGAAGAGAAGCAGGTGGTGAGAAAAAAATAAAATGGACTAGAAAGAAAAGAGCAGGCTGCAAGATACGCTAACACTTATATCCTGCTTGTGGGCTTCTTTTTCGGGTATCTGTTCAGTCACTGTAAGAACAGGATATTGAACTAGATGGGCCATTGGCCAGATCCAGTAGGATCTTCTTAACTATTAAGTTATTATTATCTATTAAATTTGTATACCACCCTTCACCTGTAGATCTCAGGGCAGTTAACAACATAAAAATAGAAGCAAAAACACAAAATACATAATAAAAAAACTAAAACAAAACAATAACCACCCTCACCCCCTCCCACAAACACATTAAACAGAATACAGTGGTACCTTGGTTTTTGAATGTCTCGGAAGTCGAACGTTCTGGTTTTCGAACTCCGAAAACCTGGAAGTAACTACTTCGGTTTTGGAACGCTTTTCGGCTTCTGTATTGAGTTTTCTGTAAGTATGGTAAATGCTTCCGGAAGTAACTGCTTCAGTTTTCGAACGTTTCAGAAGTTGAACAGTCTTCTGGAAAGGATTACGTTTGAAAACCGAGGCACCACTGTACAGCATGTAACTGAGCCAAAGGCTTGGTGGAAGTGGAACATTTTAGCCTGGCGTCTAAAAGTGTATAATGAAGGTGCCAGGTGAATCTCCCGGGGGTGAGCATTCCACAAACAGGGAACCACTGCATAAAAGGCCCGTTCTCATGTTGCCACCCTCTGGACCTCTCACGGAGAAGGCATATGAAGAATGGCCTTACATGATGGTTTGGTAGGTTCCTATGGAGAAAGTCAGATTTGGTAGATTTCTACATTGCTGGCTGGGAAACAGCCTTCCCTGCAATCATGGCAAATTGCTGCCAGCCCATGCAAACAGTACTCAGCTAGACAGACGAAAGCTCTGTCTCTTCTACCCCCATGTTTGTTCATTTTGCTCTGTGATTTTATTTCAATGCATCATTTTTTAAATGCACAATTTTTTATTTTTAAATGCATCACTTTTAATGCATCAATTCTCCAGCGACTGGATTTAAACTTCCCGCTGGGGTCTCCTCTGCCTGCCTGTTCTCACGCCCTAGTTGGAGGGGGAGCTTGAAAGGGTGGGGAAGACAGGCCTCTCTCTTTGCCACACACACAAAATTTCTTTGCAAACTCCTTCCCTCGCCTCCCCCTCCCATCTGCGGAGAAGGGAAGAAGAGGCGGGGATTAGGGCTCTTCCGAGATCATGATTGGCCGAGGCACCTCTGGATTGACATCCTATCCTCATCTGCTCTAAGAGAGAAAGAGGAGAAGGAGGAAAGAAAAAAGTTTCACTCCCAGATCAGAGAAGGGAAAGGGGAACATCACGGTGTAGAAAGTCATCCCCGGAAGGCAGATCAAGCAGAGGGCCACTGGCAGAGGTGGAAGAGGACAGCAGTGGGCTCCCTTAAGGAAAGAAAGGAACGGCCGATCTTCCAAGCAAAGGAGCCACCAAGCAAACTTTTTGCAGACTTTTTGGAGAAGAGGCAGAGCAGCTGGAAGGAGACGTCCAGTCTCCTCCTCTTCCATCCCAAGCATCCAAACTCATGGCTTCGTAAAGAGAACATTCCTTTGGGGGGTGGGGAGGGATATATATTAAAAGAAAGAAAGAATATTCCACCAGGCTTGAGGCTGCGTCTTTTGCACAAGCAAAATAATAATTATCCCTGTTTTGTCTCGGTGGACGATGGATACTCACACAAGATGGAAAAGGAGGACTTGGGTGATGAGGTCCATTCACCCTTGGAGTCTAGTAATGTGTCTTCTCTATTCAGTAGCCCAGAGCCACGCAGGTAAGTGGGACCAACAACTCAATTGTTTTTGCTATAGATGCAGATTGTTTATTTTACTTCTTTTTATTTTTAAGGAGTTTTTGCCCTCGGGTCACGCAATTATTTTTTCCCCATCGTGTTCATACATGATTCCTAGAGGGAAAGGTTTGAGGCTGTGCTTAGATTTGGAATTGCCATATAGATATATATTCTCTCTCACACACACGTACATACATACAATATATATAAAAGAGATGCAGGAGCAAATCTAAGTTTTGCACTGTTTTTGCACTATCATAAATAATTTTAGCAGCCTCAGTCCTTTGAATGCCGTTTATCAAGGGCTGGGACGGGCAAAAGGAGAAAACTTCAGAAATGCAAAGTGTTTCTTACCCGTTTCTGGGGAGGGAGAAAGGTTTCTTGCGGAAGATGATCTATACAGTTTGCAAAGGTCTGTTGCTTGGGATTATCTCTCCGTAGCGTAACTGTGTCCAGCTGCAAACTCCCGCCCCCCGCCCCGCTCCTGAGGAACAATCTGGGGATCAAAGGCAGGAACTTTGCAAACTCAAATGAACTTAGAAAACAGACGCCCCCTAATGTGCCTTAAGTGAACTTTATGGAAACAAATTCTTGCGTCTAAAACTCAGAGCGGGTCAGTGAGACCAACGCAGGAAACCATGTTACTCCAACCCCAAATCTGGGTTTAATGAAAGAAGCCCAAAAATGTTCCATGATCTGTGTTGCCTTTGACTGGTGGGTCGTGGAAGAGATGTTTTCTTACTGCTACACCTGGATAGAAACCAGATCAGACGGACTGTTCCAATAAGGATATCTTTGGAACAGTATTGCGTTTTGTCTTTCAAAGAAAGAAGTTGGACTGTTAGTTTTGAGATTGGAAAATGCCATGAAGTGAAATATTTGCGAGAAACATTTGTTCTGGGCTTCCTACTGCTTCTTATGTATGTATTTACAAAGTGCCAGTGATGGGTCTGGTGTCTTGTAGAGAAGAAAGAGGAAAGTCTCTGCCGCCTTAGGAAATAGCAGAAGGGAGTGATGAGCAGTGACACCTGTATTACAGTGGGCTGGAGTCCATAACCCTTGGGGATCCCTTCCAACTCTTCGCTTTGGGTTCAGTCACAGCAAGGTTTATTGCAAGTCATAAGACCATAACAAGATCCTGCTGCTGCTGAATCCCCATCTAGTTCAGCATCCTGTTCTCACAGTGCCGGTCAGATGCCCTTAATGCAAAATCCACAAACAGGACCCAAGTAGGACAAAGGTTACACTCTCTTAGTGGTTTCTTATCAGTTTCTTGGAATAGATACATTTGTGGAGGACAACACTATCAGTGGCTACTAACCATGATGCTCTATGTTGGATCTCTGGTACTGGGGCGGTATGCCTCTGAATGCCAGTTGCTCTCGTTTCTGCAGGCAGTAGTGCTGGAAGGTTGTTGATAGTGTATAAAACAAGTTCTCTACACAGGGCTGGCCCTCACACGGGGGATCTGAATTTGCATGCTCTGCGTTGCATGCAGAAGGTCCTGGGTTCAATCTATGCTGGCATCTCCAGGTAGGGCTAGGGAATGCCTAATCATGGATACCCTGGGAAGCTGCTGCCAGTCAGTGTAGACAACACTGAATGCGATGGACCAACAGATCTGACACTTGGTATAATACAGGCTCCTATTTCCTATTTATGATCCAAAACAATGAAGATTAGAATCTTGCTTTATTGTAGAGAAAGCTCCAGGGTAGAACATCTGCTTTGCTTTGCTTCCAGAAGTCCCCAGGTTCAATTCCCGCTGGCAGCTCCAGGTAGGACTCGGAATGTTCCCCACCTGAAACCAGTTAGTGCAGATGGTCCTGAGCTAGATAGACTAATAGTCTGACTCAGGATAAGGCAGCTTCCTGTGGTCCTATGTTCAGAGGTTGTTGCACTCCATCATCCCTGCTCATTCCTGAGCCTGCTGGTAGCTTCTGTGGGGGCTGCTGGGAGTTATACTCTAGCACAGGCACGTCCAACAGGTAGATTGTGATCTACTGGTTAGATCACTGAACGTCTGTGGTAGATCACTGGTAGATCACTGGCTCCCCCAAAGAAGCTCAACAACTTTGGCTCCCCCCAAAAAAGCTCAATTTTTTTTTGCCCTGCACCCCCAAGGAACAGGGACTTCCTTCTCTGTAAAAAAAGCTCAACCATAACTTTGACCAGAATGCCTAAAAAACGGGGCTTTCCTCCTCCCCCAAAAAGCTCAAAAACTTTGACCTGAACCCCCCAAAAGGGGGTAGATCACTGCCAGTTTTTAACTCTGTAAGTAGATCACAGTTTTTAACTCTGTAAGTAGAGCACAGTTGACCACCCTTGCTCTAGCAGTATTTAGATGGCACCAGGTTGGGGAAGGCTGCTTTATGGGTTGTTTGACAGTGTGGCTGGGCGATATATTGTCCAAAACTGGTTTGAAGTCCAATGTCATGATATCAGTTTCATAATTTTTGACCTGGCAATATATCATGAATCATGATGTGTGTGTGCGCACGCGCTATGCAAAAATCACAACGCAGGAAAAAGTGTGAAGCCAGCCTCTACATAGCTCCATCCTTATTTCAAACATCATGATATATCTGTATATCACAATGTATAGCTAGTGAAATATCATGATGCTGAAAATCAGATATTGCCCAGCTCTGTTCAACAGTGGAACGAACCACCTCAGAAAGTGGTGGATTATCCTTTGTTGGGGGTTTTTAAACAGAGGTTGGGTAGCCATCTGCCAGGGGTTCTTTAGCTGTGAATCCTTCATTGCAGGGGATTAGGCTAGATGACCCTTGGGGATCCGTCCCAAATCTACAATTCCACAATTCTATGACCTCATCTATCATTTTGCCTAACTGGACTCTAGAGAATTCTGGAGACCCTTATGGGTATTCTGCTGTGGAGCCCTGGCATGGGCTGCAGCATCTCTCCTGGATTCTACAATCCATGCCAGAATTTTTGGCAGGACAGACCCTGTTTGCCAACTCTTTTTGAAGAAGAATCCAGTGGTGTCCCTAAGAGTGACTTGTCAAGAACCATCTAGTGAGTTTCATAATTGCACTAGGAACACAGGAACACAGGGATCTGTTTTCTACCACTGGTCTAGCTACCTCAGTACCCTCCATGCTAGCTGGCAGCAGCTCTGCAGGGCTTCAGGCAGGGGTAGAGCATGTTTTCATAGCCCCTGGGTGGTGCACATGTACCAGAGGGTGCAGAGGGCAAACAGAGCCTACTGCGCACTAGCCCAGCCCAACCCTCGCCGCTGATGCTGCTAGAGCAACACCAACCCATGAGCCACTTTGTGAGTCTGGGATCTGGGGAGGGTGGCATGAGGGTGAGGCTGGGATTGAAGGGCACATAGTATCCTTCTCACACTGCCTTCCCTGAGCAGCTTTAGATCCCAGCCTCCTAAAGTGGTGCAGGACTGGCTCAGGGAGGGTGGCATGAGCAGCGTGCCCATCCCCCTGGCAGCTCCCCCACCCACTACTCCCCTGGGCATTCCTGAACCTATGTGGAAATACCACCAGGGACCTGGGACCTTCTTTGTGCAAAGCAGATGCTCTGCCATTGAGCTATGGAGGCCCCCAGTTCCCCTTCCCAGAGCTACAATTCCCAGAGCAGTTTAACAGTCAATCCCTCTTCACATGGAACTCTGGGAAATGTAGCTCTGGGAGAAGAAGCGGGGTTCTCCTACCACCTCTCACCACCCCAAACAAACTACAGCTCCCAGGATGCTTAAGGAGAAAAAGCCATGAATGTTTAAAGTTGCATCTGATGTGAATGTGGCCTTGGTCACCCTCCCCAAATCCAAGCTGTCTTGCAAAATAAACGAAACTGAAGGGAAAGAAATGTGATTCCCATTTCCTTCAGCTTTACCCCCACTGTGTGCCAGGCGTCCAGATGTGACAGATGAAAGGCTCTGAGTAGGTTTGCATGGGCGGGGGAAGGGGGGCTCTGGGGAGTGACCTAATATTACAGGCTTGCGGTCCTGGTCCTGTAGGGTGCCAACTTACAAAGTTAAAGCCCTCAGCGACTACCGAATAGAGCTTTGTGTCGGGAGAATCCCGCCCACACAGCTTTTAGGCTTTGTGCAGACAGCAGTTGTTGGAAATATTTTCATATGTAGTACAAGATGCATTTCTCATTCTTAGCTCTTTGCCATGACTTTGTTAGGCAAAAGCACATAATCTGCAACCAGAGGCTGCAGGCTAAATGTTTTTTATGCAGCTTCTCAATTGCAAATGATATTCAGAAGGAAAACTTCCAAGTGGAGTGTCCTGCATGCAAGAGCTTCCCATCAGGGCATCTGGTTGGCCCCTGTGCATATGCACCATTTAGGGTGGGCCTGCGGTCCCCCCCTCCAATTTAATGCAGGGGGCCACGCCTCCCCAAAATCTGCAAGGGAGTGAAAGCATGCCACACAACATGCTTACCTAGCCTGCGTGGCATACCTGTGTCATGCTTACCTAGCCTGCGTGGCATACCCTGTGGCATATGCGCGACACATCAGCACATCATGCGATCTGTGCGCATGATGTCATCATGTCACATGGCATGCTGACGTCACTCATGCACATCGTGTGGTGCCAGCCCCTTCAACTGCGGGGGCAAGGCGGCACACTTGCCACTGTGAGAACAGGATGCTGGACCACTGGCCTGATCCAGGATCCAGGCTCTTCTTATGTTTCACAAAGAGGTGTCTTAAATTCTCCCATGGGAAATCCCAGAAGCATTCAAGAATTTGAAGGGATGGGTTGGCCTTTAACTCAGGACCCATTTCAAACATTGCAAAAAATAAAAAAAATGCTGGTGGGAGGGAAACCTCATACTCTCCAAGTGTCCCTATTTTCCAGGGACAGTCCCGGAATTACGAAAGACAACGGTGGGGTACACAGGGTGAATAGAACCCACCACACTAGCCCAATGCTTGCCACCAATGCTGTTGGACGGGTGCAGGCAGGGTGTAGAGGATTCACAGAGCCTGGACTCCACCCCAGCCCTTGCCACTGGAGCCAAGTGGGTCCACACTGCGCCACCTGTCTGCTCATGCAAGGAGGAGCCCAGCTGGCTAATAAGGCCCATGGACAGCGAATCCCCCCCCCCCGACATTGTCTGGGCGTCCATTCAGCAAGGGGGCTGGGGAAGTGGCAGTGAGCCCAGAGACCCCTTGTGGCAGACAAGGCGGGATGGGGATCTGTGGATGTGTGGGGTGCCTGGATTGCCCCCCCCCCACAAATTGTGTGCCAGGGACTGGCCACTACTGAGCTCGGGGAGGAGGAGCTGGCACTTGTCCCAAGAAGTGGGCAAGGGAGCATCCCATTGCCTCTGCATGGTCTCTCCATGGTCATTGTTCCATGGGGAGCTCATAGCGACTGCTGGAGGATGGGTGAGAAGAGGCTGCGGCCGCTGAGGCCCCACCCTGTGTGACCCCAAACCCTGTACATCCACGACTAAACTTGCCCCTTTCGAAAATTTATGTACAGTCATACCTTGGATCCCAAACGCCTTGGTACTCGGACGTTTTGGCTCCCAAACACCGCAAACACCGGAAGTGAGTGTTCCAGTTTGCGGAATGTCCAACAAGGCTTCCGCGGCTTCTGCAGCCAATCAGAAGCCGTGCTTTGGTTTCCGAACGTTTTGGAAGTCGAACAGACTTCCGGAATGGATTCTGTTCGACTTCCAAGGTACGACTGTATTTGTGTGTGTGCTTGTAAATCAACCGAAGAATAAAATAAAATAATATCGCGATTAAGGAGGTTTCTCAGGACTGTGGAGGGTGCATGTGCAGTGGTGGTGACACTCAGCATTCTTCTGATAGGAAATGCTCTGTGCTGGGGGGCGGGGGCGGATGGTGAGTGAGAAGTGTCCCTATTTTCATCCAAGGAATGTTGGAGTGTATGAAGCCTTAAAAAGAGTAAGGACTGTCATTGGGTTATCTGCACCCTTCTTGAAGGAGCTGTGGAAAGAGATCAGAATCAGCCAAGATGGAAACAGACTCAGCCTCCAGATAAATGGCATATACTGTTAAGATGCCTTCGGCTGAGTCACTGTGGGTGTGAATTTGCTTCTGTTTAGCTTGGGTCATTCCCCATGTGTCAAGATAGGCTTGGGAAACTGGAGAGGTGATGATGTCACAGGGGCAGCCCTGGGGCTTGTCGTGATTTGAGGTCGGCGACAGACTCCCTCTCCAAAGATGGGCATTCCGAGGCGTGGAAACCTGAGTCGATGCTGTATTGTGAATTCTAGTGATTCTGTGGCTTTCCCAGCAAAGAGTTTGTTCTGAGCAGGATGCGATTGAAACATATCAGGTGAATAATTGAAAGCATCCCTCTGCCTGCTGTGACTCTGGATAAAGTCTGCAGTATGGCATGCAGCATAACACTTGCCTGGGGATGGGGATCCTGGGATAGCGCTGTTGCTTAGTGGGTAGAGCACCCACTTTGCACGCAGGAAGTCAGAACCATGGGGACTAGGATCTTACCTTATTTTTAGAAGAGTAGCCATAGTTCAGTTGTAGAACACCTGATGCTGCAATGAACACTGAACCTTCTTCTGTGACCAAGTCTCTCTGCATCAGCTCAAATTACCACTGTACATGCCTCCACAGCTCTCTTTCTGAATTATCCAACTCCCTATTGCTTTGAATTGTATTCTGTGCCTGTCTTTGGGGCAGGTGGGAAAAAGAACTACATTTTGCTTCATTTTACCAATGATTGATTTGCGTGGCTTTGTCCAATCTCAGCTTCATTGTCTGAGTGTCAGAAGCCCTGCATCAGCATCCAAAGGCACTCTGAGGAGTCAGATGACTCCCAAGTAGGGGTGGCAAATTCAATTCAGTTCTGCTTTTATAACAACTCGATATTTTAGTGTGGCAGCACCTACACTTCAGAACTCCCTGCCTATTGATGCCATGCTGTACTCTTCCCTGTACCCTTTGCAGTGCCTGCTAAAAACATTTTGATTATTCAAAACTACCCAGATGCTTAGAAAATGGATGCAAGTTTTGATCTGTTTTTTAGGCTATTTTTCAAAAGTCTTAAATTATTGCTGTTAATTATTATTACTGATAATCTTATTGTTTTATCTTTTTGTAAACTACTTTGAGGTTGTTGGTGTTTTGTTTACTACCAAGCTCTGTATAATTTTTACAAAACAAAATAAATAAATACAAACCTACCTAGTTTGCATGTTCCAAAACAATATGCAAACCGAAATACAGCCATCCTTTGCAATTCACACTTTGCAATTTTGTAATCCCATTTTCCAGCCAAGCAATACATCAAAAAATGTGTATGGTAGTGCTGGGTTACATCTCGTTTTCAACCTTCATGGTTTTTCCCACTGTGATTTTTGCATAGTGCATGTGCGCACACACATCATGATTAATGATATATTGCTAGGTCAAAAATTATGAAACTGATATAATGAAAAACCAGATTTGGACTATATATCACCCAGCCCTAGTGTCTACTCGGATAAAGGGTTTATACATTGCATATATACATGAAAAGAACATACAAACATCCATTATAATAGGGGAAATGGTTTTGCAAAAAAATAAAAATGTTTATGTCAGGCAGATGTGTGTACATATTGAGAAATTCCTGCTAAAATTCTGATTCATGAAATTCATGAAGGCTGTTAAAAAAGAAAACAATATAGTGCAAGCTGATGTAGAGGTGTGGAGAACTTGAGAATGGAAGAATGGGTAAGTTGGGGAAACTTAAATCAACAGATTTTGAAATTCACAGGCTGATAACAGAGCTGAGTGTGACTGAGATCTCATTGCTGTGTGAAGCTGAATGTTGGAATACCCAGGACAGATAAAAGAAAGTCCTTCATGCAGCGCCTAGTTAAACTATGGAACTCACTCTCATTGATGGCAATGATGGCCACCCAACCTGGATGGCTTTAAAAGAGGATTGAATAAATTCATGGAGGACAGGGCTATCCACGACCACTAGGCATGATGGCTGAGCTTTGCCTCCGTAGTCGGCGGTGGTATGGCTCTGAATACCAGTTGCTGGGAACTGCTAGCGGGGAGAGTGCTGTTGCACTGAGGTCCTGCTTGCAGAATTCCCATTGAGGCATCTGGTGGCCACTGTGAGAACAGGACTCTGGACTAGATGGGCCATTCGCCTGATTCAGCAGCAATGCTCTTCCCTATAAAGAGACAGTCAGGTCATGTATCCATAGTAGAGACCAGAGTAGGAATGGCCGCTGGGAGGAGTGCAGAGAGAAGAAATGCAATGGTGCATCTGCATCAGCACAAACAGATGCGCTCATCTGCCCCAGCTGCAACAAAACATGTCTCTCCCGTATCGGTCTCCACAGCCACAGCAGATGCTGTAACTTTCCAATGCTTTGACTTTACCTCCGATGGTGCACTCTTAAATTCTCTCCTGGGACAAACAGATGCCAACTAACAACTAACTTCTTAAGGTAATCTGTATTTGGGTAGGATTTGGCTCCCTGAGTGCTGAAAGTCTACCCCAGCAGGATGTAATCCAAAAGGACATTGACCCAGATTTGTTATCTGGGCTGGGATTCTGGGACTCATGGTGGTGTCTGCTTGAGGGGTGAGAGACAGCCTGTTCCACTCTGTTTGTTTGACTGTGCTCTGGTATCCAGGAAACAGATCTGGAGCAGAAGTATAGAAGAAGGCAGTGCAGAAAGGGAGCCAAAGGCAATGCAAACTCTGCCAAGGAGGTCTTGGCCATGGTGCTCTGACTCCCTGGCCACTCCTTGTTGGCTGTCAATGCTAGGGTCTGATGAGGGCCAGAAAGCATGTGCAGAGTGCATTCAAGAAGGCAGGGCTTGGATCCAGCTGCATCCAGATCAGAGGGCTTTTAGGAGAGGATGGTGGGGATGTCCTGCCTCCTTATCTGAGTTGTTGAGGTCCCTCATTCTTGACCTAAAGGATTTAGCTTCTGTTTATGTGATACTCAACATTCCCAGGCATTTTTGTGTTTAGATTAATTGCATTTGAGATCCTGGGAGCTTTGATTCCTGTTGTGGACCATTGGAGCTAGTGGTTTTCCTTGGTACATTTTGAACAGAGCTAAAATGGAGACTCTTCCCTCACTCAACCATATTATCTGAGCCTTGTGGAATCATAAAAAACCAGCAACTGGTATTCAGAGGCATACTGCCTCCAGCAGGGGAGCGCAATTTCTTACAGATCTGTTTCTTCTTACAGGAGAAAATGCTAAATTGCCCCTTAGAACATAAGATAAGTCTGCTAGTTTGGGCCAGTGGCATCTATTCCAGCATCCAAAAGCAGGACCCGAGTACAAGGGAACTCTCCCTTCCTGCTCTTTCCAGCAACTGGAATTCAGAAGCATTTGCAACCACTTCCTACTGAAGCACATGCATATATAAAATAAGAATTCAGAATTCTCCCAGTTTTTAACATATCCTCCAAAATTTCATCAATGAAACTGAGGATGTCAAGGAAAGAATGGAGCTGGAGGGCTCAGTGTAATTTCACCTAAAACTGAATGGCCACAACCTAGATGGCTTTAAAAGAGAATGAGATAAATTCATGGAAGAGAAGGCTATCGATGGCTACTATAAGGCAGCAATGCTTCTGAATTCAAGTTGCTGGAAGCCACAGGAGGGGAGAGGGCTCATGTACTCTAGTCCTGCTTGAGAGTTTCCCACTGGGACATCTGGTTGGCCACTGTGAGAAAAGGATGCTGGACTCGATGGGCCATTGTCCTGATCCAGCAGACAGGCTCTTTTTATGTCCTTATGAGCAGGTAACTCCAGATGGGCAAAGTAGCTGACCCAAGCAACTGTTAGTGACTATATGCCAAGTAATGAACATGGTGTATATGCATGTCAAGGTTGTCCAGAGCACTTCTCTCCAGATGCGTGGACCACAAGTCCTACCTGCCTTGCCTAGTCTTGACTAGGGCTGGGTGATAGTTGGCTTTCAAAAATGTCACATACAAAAATGTCACATACATATCATGATGTCTGAAATAAGAATGGAACTGAATATGTTATCCTTGGGATATGTGTGTGTGCTTGAAAAATGAGACATTTTTGTGGCAAGACGTAAAGCAGTAAAATACAGCTCAATAATTGGAAACAGGACTCTCCTGGAGGGAGCTTTGTTGCAGCTTTATTTCACGATACTCGGGAGCTGACGTATAAAATGAACTTCTGTTCCGATGTCCGACTCCTGGCTCAAAATGGCAAGGGGAGAGAGTTTTTGTTGCTCAGATCCTGCTTGCGAGTTCCCCACAGGAATCTGGTTGGCCACTGTGAGAAGAGGAAGCTGGACTAGATGTGCCATTGGCCTGATCTAGCAGGGCCCTAATTATGTTCCTCCTCCACTGTTGAAGCCAGAATGCCTCTGAATACCAGTTGCTGAGAACCACAGGAGGGAAGAGTAGCCCTTGTGCCCAGATCCTGCTTGTAGGTTTCACATAATGGGCATCTGGATGGCCACTGAGAGAACAGGAGGCTGGACTAAATGCACCACCACCCCTTGGCCTCACCCAGTAGCCACATTCTTCTGACCCTCTTATCACATACACACAGAATTCAGGTTACTAAACTGGCATGCCCCCCAACATTTTGGGAGGGCAAATCAGGGCACACACACCCATTCTGCTGATCTTGTTACTTGCCCCCTTGCCCCCTCCCTGCTGCCACCATCTTCCTCACCAGCCCACCCGCCCCCTTCTCCTCCTCTGCCTTGGGAAGGCTGCATCCACCTACACGGCCTCAGGAGGTGCTGCTCAGAGTGGTGCAGTCTCTTCCTCCGGTGCTACAGATGTATCCGGAAGTGCCGCAATGGAAGGAGGGAGAAGAGTGGTGGTATGCAGGTCAAGGTACCGGTAAGTTCTCCTTCCATTTCTTGGTCCCGTGCTCTGGTGTGAGATAACTGTTTTGTGCCACAGTGCAGAACCAAATAAGTGTCTCTTTTGGTCCCACGCTTTGCCACAGCCAGAGCATGGAAGCCCAAACGGGACATCCCAGATTAGGGTCAGAAGCCAGGGTGGCCTCTGTCCACCCGGGATGTCCCACTCAAAACAGGAGACACTTGAAGGGTATGGGATGAAGTTGGTGCTTCACACAGCAAGTAGTTTAATTAAAGAATTCTCCCCCCAAGGTGACTGACGTGGGGTGTTGTCAAAAGAGGATTAGACTAGTTCATGCAAGGTATGGCTAGGTAAAGGTAAAGGGACCCCTGACCATTAGGTCCAGTCGTGTCCGACTCTGGGGTTGCGGCGCTCATCTCTCTCTATAGGCTGAGAGCCGGCATACAGCTTCCGGGTCATGTGGCTAGCATGACTAAGCCGCTTCTGGCGAACCAGAGCAGCGCACGGAAACGCCGTTTACCTTCCCGCCAGAGCGGTTCCTATTTATCTACTTGCACTTTGACGTGCTTTCAAATTGCTAGGTGGGCAGGAGCTGGGACCAAGCAACGGGAGCTCACCCCGTCACAGGGATTCGAACCGCCGACCTTCTGATCAGCAAGCCCTAGGATCTGTGGTTTAACCCACAGCGCCACCTGGGTCCACAAGGACTATGGGGACAGTAGTGCTGTTGGGCTCATTGAGACAACTTGTTGGCTACTGAGGGGATAGAATGCTAGCCAAGAGCAGCCTTTGGTGTGATCCAGAAAGCAGACCCTTGTTATATTCTTGAGAACACAAGCAGAGGCTGCTGGATCAGGCCAATGGCCCAACTACTCTAGCATTCTGTTTTCACAATGACTGACCCAGTTTGTGCCCAAGTGTCAGAAAAAGGGGTAAGCAATCACACACACACACGGGCTGGGCCATGCTTTGTTTTCAACATTGTGATATATCACCAGCTAAACACCGTGATATACCAATCTATCAAGATGCAGGAATTGAAAGAAGCATTGGCTGGCTTCACGGTTTCCCCCACATTGTGATTTTTGCATAGCATGCACACACACATCATGAGTCATGATATATTGCCAGGTCAAAAACTCTGAAACCAATATGACAATATGAACTTCAAACCGGTTCTGGATAATATATTGATATATTGTCCAGACCTAAACACACACACACACACACACACACACACACACACACACACTTTTTATGACCAGCTCTGACTGCTTAGGACCATTTATTATTTTGAGTTAAAATGGATGATTCAGAGTAACACAGGGAACTAATTCTCTCTCCCCCACCCCCAGTTAGATTCCTTTTGGGAGGCTGATGTCATCATTTTTCAACAGGGTAGCTGGCAAGTGTTGGGTCTGCCAGAAGTGACAGCCTTTATTCCAAAGGAGAGCAAAAAGTGTTCAGTAGGACAATCTGTCAAAATTGAAAATAATAGTTGCTGGGTTAATATTTTCTTAAAGGGGGCATCCATAACATTCAGCTTCATGATATTCTCAGATTCCTCTAAATAAAAATAAAAATCTGGCAACCATATCAGAAAACTTGAGTCAGCAAAAATAAACCCAGGCAGGCTTGGAACTGGATCAGTGGTCTCCACAATTTGACTTGTGTTGCACTTGATTAAAGGACTGGAAGTAAGATAAACTTTTTTGTTTTTAATTTCCTGCCCCCAAAGCATTTTTTTTTTAAAAAAAAAATATATTTTGCATTACTTTAGAAAATCTTTAACCCAAATGGGAGCATGAGGCTACGGAGAGATGGAAAGGGGTATATTTGCCTGTGGATTTAAGACTATGGGCACTTGGTATAGAAAGCTTGGGTAACAAATCGACCATTCTGCTTGGATGAAGCCATGTTGTTGACTTAAAGCATGGAGTTGGTAGTAGCCACATTCATACCATACATTTTAAGCACTATGATGTGATGTAGTGGTTAGAGTAAGAATATTTTATTTATTTGCTTATTCATTTATTGCATTTATACCCCACCTTTTTCTCCAAGGAGCTCAAAGTGGCACACATGGTTCTTCCCCTCATTTAATTCCCACAACAACCCTGTGAGGTAGGTTAGACTGAGAGGTAGGGACTGGCCCAAGGTCACCTACTGAGCTTCATCACCGAGTGGGGATTTGAATCCTGGTCTCCCAGGTCCTAGTCATCATTTAATCCCCACAACAATCCTGTGAGGACAACAGCATACCAATTTCTCCAAAACAAACTAAAGAAAATCCCCACAACACTGCACAGGTCCGCACGGCCCCAGAAGGGAAAAGTAGGCAAGCTATCCCCATTCCCATCCCCACTAACTCCCATGGTCTATCACCCACAATTCCAACACACAGCACAAAACCTCCAGATAAAAACCTGGCAAGCCAAAGGCCTACACTGTCTAAAAGATTTCTACAAAAACAACAAGCCCATACCAACACAAGAAATACAAGACAAGCTGGGGGACGCCCAAATACCTTGGCTAACACACCATCAACTATATGCCTTCTTAAGTAATCCAGTAAAATCAGCAGCCACTAAATCCTTGACCACCTTTGAAAACCTTCTCCTGACAGCAGAGGGGCATGGAAAAGGGGTGGTATCCACAATACACAAAATACTGCTCCAAAACCCCACAACCCCACTTGACAACAATCAAAGAACAATGAGAGCACAACATAGGCTGTGATAACCTCACCAAATGGACTAGAATGTGGTCTAAACCTCCCTTTAAGTCAGGGTTCAGCAACCTTTTTCAGCCGTGGTGGGCTGGACTTTTTTTGGGGGGGGGGGGAATGAACGAATTCCGATGCCCCACAAATAACCCAGAGATGCATTTTAAATAAAAGCACACATTCTACTCATGTACAAACACCAGGCAGGCCCCACAAATAACCCAGAGATGCATTTTAAATGAAAGGACACATTCTACTCATGTAAAAACACGCTGATTCCCGGACCGTCTGCAGGCCAGATTGAGAAGGCGATTGGGCCACCTCCGGCCCCTGGGCCTTAGGTTGCCTACCCCTGCTTTAAGTCCATATCAGCCAAAAGAAGGGAACTCACTCTGAAACTCACCTACAGGTGGTACTTAACACCACGGAAACTGGCACTGATACGCCCAGGAACCTCACCAAGACGTTGGAGAGGCTGCACCTCCACAAGCACATACCTCCACATGTGGTGGGAATGCCCTAAAACCCAACCCTTCTGGACAGCAGTCCTATAAGAGAGATGCAAAATAACTAAACAGGTATTAGAACTCACCCCAGAACTGGCCCTACTGAACACCTTCCAAGATCATAATGACCACTCACATTATTCAGACCCACCTACTCTCAGCAGCCAGAAGCCTCATAGCCAGGCACTGGAGAGACCTGTCAGGAGTAAACATGGACCAATGGTATCAAATTGTATGGGAAACAGCCTTACTAGAAAAGCTAACCAATAAACTGAAACTGAAACTGACACAAATAGGACTCCTTCACCCCAGTATGGCTCCCCCTTATCACATACACAGCCCAACAAGACAACAAGAATCCACCGACAGCATACAAATGAATCTGGCATACCTGACCCAACAAGCCCCCCCCACAAATGCAAACAAACCCCACTGCAGCCAACCACAGACAACCAACCACACCCTGCCCCCCCAATACCTCTCACCACCAAGGAAATGTAATAAACAAATAGAAAGAGAACCTACCCAGTTGACACTGACACAAAACCCCACACGTACACTATACAAAAGAATATAAGCCTCACCACCACCCCTCCCCCCTCTTCTTCCCCAACCTTATACTGTAACTCAACACTAATGTCTCACAACTAATGTAACTGATTTGTAAGAAAGACTGTACAACCTGTAAAAAGAGACGAGGCATGTACTTTTGTAAACCAAGAAAATCTTTAATAAAAAATATTTTTTAAAAAAATCCTGTGAGGTAGGTTAGGCTGAGTAGTAGTGACTGGTCCAAGTTAGCTTCATGGCTGAGTGGCATAATTGAACCCTGGTTTCCAGGACCCAGTCTGACACTCTAACCACTGCAGTACACAGGTTCTCTTCACCAATGCATGTGGTAAGGTATATGTTGGCGCTGAGTATCTCTGAACGTCTGTGTTTTTATTATTCTGTGCCTGGGCGTAAAAATGCCTGGAATGATAAATTGTTTTGTCACTGAGCATGTTTTGCATTAATGTTGGCGTCAGGTCACCGTAGTGTCTCACTCAGGGGGTTGGAACATTCAAACGGAAACTGTTGTCACAGTTGGAGTGCTGGAGGCGAAAGGCACGTCCAACACAAACATGGAAGCTGTCAAACCGTCCACCGACTTGGAACCAATTCTGAGGGGGAAATGGCTCTCAGTTTGCTAGCAAGGCAATCTGCAAATATGTCCCCTGTGCCAGCAGGGAAAGGGAGAAGGCGATTTGACCTCTATCAGGAAAGGCTGCAGCATTTGAGAAAATGCTGCCACGTTAGAAAAAAAAAAGGTGACTAAGAGATGACATGTTAGAAGTTTTTAAAATTATGCATGGCATGGAGAAAGTGGGCAGGGGACAGTTTTCCTCACTCTCATAACCCTAGAACCCGAGGACATCCAGCTAAAATGTTGGAAGATTCAGGACAGATAAATGAAAGTTCTTTATGCAGCACAGAGTTAAACTATGGAACTCACTCCCACAAGAGGCAGTAATGGCCACCAGTCTGGAGGGCTTTAAGAGAGAATTGGCCAAATCCACGGAGGAAATTAGGCAACTGGTGGCTACTTTCCATGGTGGCAATGCTCTGTCTCCATATTTGGAGGCAGCAATGTTTCTGTAATCCCAGTTGCTGGAAACTGCAGGGGGAGAGATCTGGTGTTGCACTCATGTCCTGCTTACTGGTTTCCCACAGGCATATGGATGGACAGCGTGAGAAGTGGATGCTGGACTGGATAATAATAATAATAATAATAATAATAATAATAATAATAATAATAATTTATTATTTATACCCCACCCATCTGGCTGGGTCACCTTATGCAGCAGCCCGGCTCTTCTTATGTTCTTATCCGAACAAGGTGTTTGAAAATGCACACATATGGGCACAGTGGTGTAAAAAAAAATATGTGCATTACTGAAAAAAACAGGACATGCATTATATATGGGGAAATCTGCTTGCCAAAAAGCTTGTAAATTAGGAGAAAGTAGGACCAAACAGGTGATGAATCTTCACGAGGACTCAGTGCTTTGTGCAGAAAGATAGTGACTGTGCTCAAGTTTTGAGGCCAGGCAGCCCTTATTTATTCGTGTTCTCCTCATTGTACAGGGGAACAACTTATCTGTTCTTCAGAGAAGTGTACTCTACTATCAAATGATGGTGCATCACTGCCCTAGTTTCTGAGTGTCAAGTTCCTCATCTCTTAGGAACACAGGGAGCTGCCTTATATTAAATCAGGCTTCTGAATGTGCTGCCATTGAGCTATATCCCGGCCCCTAAACACAGAGTGAGATTCTAGTCCTCAGCATTCTGAAGAATGGGCTGAAGTTCTAGCACTGAGTTACAGCCCGCCCCCTTGAGACCTAATGCTTACATAGGAAGCTGCCATATACAGAGTCAGACAATTGGGTTCAATCTAGCTTAGTATTGTCTACACTGGCAGGCAGCAGCTCTCCAGTTTTTCAGGTAGGGAGTCTCTTCCAGCCCTACCTGGAGATGCCAGGAATTGAACCCAGGGCCTTCTGCCTCTGAGTTATAGCCCCTCCTCTAAAAGCAAGGTCCCAATCCTCATGGTTGTAAATAAGTAAGCTGTCTTACATTGGTATGTCTAGCTCATTATAGTCTACACTGACAGTGTCTTTCCAGGGTTTGAGGCAGGGGTCTTTCCCTCCCGGCAGGGAGATTCCAGCAGGGATTGAACCTGGGACCAAAGCTGCCCATCCAGCAACCACCAGCCACCAAGTTACTGGAACATACAGTTCCTGCGCCAATGAATCCAATTCAGAAGTAACCCATGGGGGGGGGGGGAATGTGATCCCAGTCATAAGAGTTTATAACTCAAAGATGTGATCTGATTTTCTATTGCATTTAATGAGGCTGGAAAGAAAAGCAACATTCTTCCATTAGAATGTAATGCAAGCCATGTTGGACCAGGCCAAGGGGACTCATCTAGTCCAGAATCTTGTTCTCACAGTGGCCAACCACATGCCCCAGTGGGAAACCTGCAAGCATGGAATCATAGAATTGTAGAGTTGGAAGGGCGCCCAAGGGTCATCTGGTCTAACCCCTTGCAATGCAGGATCCCCCTGCAAAGCAGTACTCTCCCTGCTTATGATTCTCAGCAACTGATGGAATGCCCAACTACGGAGGCAGAGCATGATTATTCTCCATGAATTTGACTACCCCCCGCCTTTTAGGGCCACTTGAGTCTATGGCTATCACTGCCTCTTGTGGGAGTGAGTCCCACAGATTAACCCAGTGCTACAGGAAGAAGGACTGTCTTTTCTCTATCCTGAATCTTCCCCCATTCAGCTTCATTGGATGTCCACTAGTTCAAGTATTTAGGAGAGAGGGAGAAAAACCTCTCTCCATCCACTTTCTCTATGGCATTAGCTTGGCAAGCTAGCATGAGTGCATGAGGGTGTGTGTGTGTGTGTGTGTGTGTGTGTGTGTATCAGGTTTCATGCCTGGTTTTGTCCACCTCGTTTCACAGGGGACTGGGAAACTAGGTTAGAAATTTGAGGAAAGTACAGTCATACAGAGGGTTTTCTTTTTTTAAGGGAACAGGAATTCATTGTTCTTCAAAGGAATTTCCTCCTGCGAAGCAAGAAAGGTGGAATTGTGTAGCCTGCGGGCAAGTAGGAAATCATTGTCTTATCCAAATAAATAGAAGTTGGTATAGAAGTTGGAGGGCTTCGGTCTCTCTTACAACTGCTGTTTCCACCAGGGAGGAGAATGCAACACTCTTTGGTCATGAAGCAATTAGGCATTTCAGAAATACTAGGAATTCTGAGATGTTCCAAGGTACTGTGGATCAAGAAATTGGGGATTCATTGTTGCCGCTTTGCCGACAAGCTTTGGTTGGTAGCAGGCGTATGAGGAGGAAGAGGAGGGGCTCGTTGGATCTGCTTTTTGCAGAGGACTGACCCAAACTGATGCTCATGAATTTGCAGATTTGAACACCAAGTTATTTAACTTAGGTGCCTAAGAAGAGCCTTGCTGGATTGGATCATAGGCCCACCTAGCCCAACATCCTGCTCTCACAGTGGCCAGTCAGATGCCCCAATGGGAAGCCCGCAAGCAGGATCTGAGCACAACAGCAATTCTCCCCTCCTGTGGTTTCCTGCAACTGATATTCAGAGGTATTCTGTTTCCAACAGTGGAGGAAGAACATTCAGCTTCATTGAATGTCTGTGAGGTTGAGAAAAGGTTGAACTCCAGTGGGCACATGGAGAGAAGCAACGATGATCCTTGCATAGGGCTAGCATGAAGAGAGTTCTGGAGTTCAAGAGGGTGAGGAGGCAGGCCAATGTTCAATGAATCCCATTACATAAAACACCTATTTTTAAAGGGCCCTCCTTGCCCATCAGAACTGCATCACAACTTCAGGACATTTGTCCAACCCCATAATACCATTTTGGTTTCATTTGGAATGGTTCCATTTGGTTTTATCTGTTCTTATAATTGTAAATTAACTGTTGTAACATACCCTGTGAATTTCTAGTGAAGAGCAGGTAGGAAATCTTATGACTCGAGGCAGCAATGCTTACCATGTGGATAGCTCAGTTGATTAGAGTATGGTACTGATAGCACCAAGGTTGCAAGTTTGATCCCAATATGGGACAGCTGCATATTTCTTCATTGCAGAGGGTTGGACTAGATGATCCTCAGGGTCCCTTCCAACTCTACAATTCTATGATTCTATGCTGAATACCAGTGGCGGGAAACCACAGGAGGGGAAAGTGCTCCTGTGCTTGGGTCCTGCTTGTGGGCATTGGGGTGACCACTGTAAGAACAAGAAGCTGGATTAGATTGGCTATTGGCCTGATCCAGCAGGCTCTTCTTATATTCCTATGATTACAAAGTGGACATGCTAAGCAGAGATGCTGATTCCAAGGCAAAGGCCTCTGGATCCTGTTACTTCAGTTAGCCGAACAAGGCTCTGTAGCAGGGGGTGGGGGATCATTGTTTAGTTTCTTTGGGGGTGAATGGATGGAGCAGGACTGAGCCAGTTTTTCCATTTTAGCAAGCAAGGGCTGACAGCAATGGGACAGATTCAGTCAGGTAATCCACATCTGCTTAATATCACTCAACACATGATTAAATGAGGCATGGTGGAAATTCCTGCTATGAAGCAAAATGGAGCATCTGCAAAGAGACGAAGAGAGCTCTGGAGTCTGAGAGGGTTGGGAGACAGGCCAATGTGCCCCCACCGTCACCCCAGTTCCCTCCTCCCAACTAAAAGAGATGAGGGAAATGCAGCTCAGACCATACTTTTTCTGCTGAGCCACAGGGGTTGTGGAGGCCATTTTTGATGGATGGGTAACTTAAAATGTTCCAACGTTATTATGGCAAAACTATTGGCTGTTTTGCAGAGATGACTTAGCATCATAGAGTTAGAAAGGACCCTGAGGGTCATCCATGTTGGTGTTATGTGAACTATGGGTTAAATTACACAGTGCTTGGGCTCATGTCTTGAGGAGCACACCCCCACATCTGGATGTGCTGATAAGGGTGCCAGGTGCACTGGGTTACCATAGCAACACCAGTGAGGTCGACTGCATGCCTTGCTGAGCCATTCACCCTCCCATTGGTCCAGGCCGTATGGCTATGTGTAGAGACGGGTATCATAGTCTCTAGGGCATTGCTTTCATTATGTCTAGTCCTGTTGCAAGGACCCAGGTGGTGCTGTGGGTTAAACCACAGATCCTAGGGCTTGCTGATCAGAAGGTCGGCGGTTCGAATCCCTGTGACGGGGTGAGCTCCCGTTGCTCGGTCCCAGCTCCTGCCCACCTAGCAGTTCGAAAGCACGTCAAAGTGCAAGTAGATAAATAGGTACCACTCTGGCGGGAAGGTAAATGGCGTTTCCGTGCGCTGCTCTGGTTCGCCAGAAGCGGCTTAGTCATGCTGGCCACATGACCCGGAAGCTGTACGCCGGCTCTCGGCCAATAAAGCGAGATGAGCGCCGCAACCCCAGAGTCGGACACGACTGGACTGGTCAGGGGTCCCTTTACCTTTAGTCCTGTTGTATGTTCATGTCCTGCCCTGTTTTGCTGACAGGATCTCACTCTGAATCTGTGAGAGTCAGGGGAAGAGACTGTGGGTTTTTCATAGTTTGCTAGCGTGATGATAGTGTTAGTGGATCTCTCCATACATATACATCTTTACTTCAAAGGCCATAAGGACTGCGCATAGTAGATAGCAGTGTTTAGCTTTGTCTTGCATCTGGACACAATAAACACTTGGTTACTTTGAACTGTGTGGGAGAGGAGTTTTCCTCTTAATTGGGGACTGTGGAAGAGGATCTTCTTCTGGGAGCAGGAAATCTCTGAAGACTCTGCTGGGCTCCACATACTCTGCAGATAACATCACACTGGTTGGGGTGTAGTGAATGACCAACTGACTTCCACAAGTCACCAACAATCCAGTCCAGCCCCCTTCAGTTCAGGTAGCACAGCTAAAGAATCCCTGACAGATGGCCATCCAACCTCCACTTAAAAACCTCCAGTGAATGAGAGTCCACCACCTTCTGAGGGAGTCCGTTCCACTGCCTGGAGTCTGTATCCAGTTCTGGGCACCGTAGTTTCAGACTGATATTGACAATTTGGAACATGTGCAGAGGAGGGTAACCAATATGACAAAGAGTCTGGCAACCAAACCTTATGAGGAACAGTTGAAGGAGTTATGAATGTTTAGCCTGGAAAAGAGTAGACTGGGCTCAGTGTTAGAGCATCTGCATTGCAGGCAGAAGGTTCTAGGTTCAGTCCCCTGTGGCCTCTCCAGGTAGGGCTGGCAAAGGCCAGCCTAAACGCCTTAAACTCTAGAGAGCCACTGCCAGTGTAGACAATACTGAGCAAAGTGGACTAGTGGTCTAACTCAGTATAAGACAGGGGTTCTTCAGCTGTGGTTCCTGCATTGCAGGGGGTTGGACCAAATGGCCCTTGCGATCCCTTCCACCTCTACAATTCTCTGATTCTCTGATAATTGTATTCAAATATCTGAAGGGCTGTCACATGGAAGATGGAGCAAGCTTGTTTTCTGCTGTTCCAGAGGGTAGGACCTGATTCAGTGGAATCAAATGGCAATAAAGGAGAGTCTGACTAAACATTAGGAAGAAATTTCTGATAGTAAGAGCCGTTTGACAGTGGAACGGACTCCCTAGGAAGGTGGTGGGCTCTCCTTCCTTGGAGGTTTTTCAACAGAGGTTGGATGGCCATCTGTCAGGGATCATTTATGTGATCCCTGCATAGCAGGGGTTTGGACTAGATGACCCTTTGGATACCTTCCAACTCTACAACTCTGTGAGTCTATGATTCACTACTGCCACTGATATTTAATCTACATTTGTGTTCCTGAAATGTGCTCCTCACCATATCAGAAAATATTTCCTCAAGGAAGAAAGGGTATGACCTCCTCCACATAAATTTATGATGCTTTGTTGTCTTCAGTGAGCCATGAATGAGGAGTGAGTGTGTTATAGGTCTTCTCCCTCACCCTACCCTGTCAATTCAATCTAATTTAGTTCTTTCCTCCTGGCCCATATCTCATTTGTCAAAATCTTCATTATTCTTGGAATCAAAGTTCTGGGCTTTGTCTATAATTCTCATTTCTGGATCTGCATTCATATCCATTTTCCTGGAGGCTTAGGAGTGAAAGATCCCAGGAGCCACACTCATCTTCTTATTCCCTTTCAGGGGTATTCAAAACCAGTAAGTCAACATATTTATGTGGCTCCTTTCTGTTGTTCCTTGTTCATGCTGTGCCAAATGTCACAATTCCCTTTTGTGCATATTTATTTTCTTTGCACATCCAGGAAAGTTGTGCTTGAGTTTCAGAAGCCCACCTCCACAGGGGGGACCCTTTGGACGGGGTGGTCACCTGCTGGGGCGGGGGCTTCTGTTCCACAACATAGGATTTCCATGTGGTGTAGATCTCCTATACAGTCTTTTTGCAAACAGTTGGGGATCATGGTTTGCATCGGTTTGTATCAGAGACTGCTTTGAAAAGCTTAACTCAGGGAAACTGTGAGTGAATTTGATATGTACAGAATAGGGCTGGAAGGGTCTGTCAATGTCACTTCCCTGTTTCTCATTTTTTCAATCTTAAATTCAGTTGTCAACATTTGCTTAACAATTGGTGATTTAAAAAAAGATTACAAAAATTCATCAGCATTTTAGTGTGACTCTTCTAATAAAATGTATTTGTGTGCAGTCATGAGCAATGTACATATTTTTGCAAGTCATTTCTCTCAGTATGAAGCATTTTTTGTAGGTTGTATTCATAGACACACACATTTAACTGTAATATATGCACACAAACATTTAACCTTAATATATGCACACTTAACCCTAATATATGCATTTTTTTTGTAAATTCTGATTGGAGAACCACGTTGTTAAATTTGGACACAGGACACACTGTTCGCTGTTCCGATGCACGAGCCGAAAGAGGAAGCTCTGGGTCACGTGCATAGGTCCCTTGATCCGTTTAGACTGCACCCCACTGGCCAGATTAAACCCAGCAATGAGGCACCTACAAATCGGGTGTTGTGGCTATCCAATAGACCCACCCACAACCAGGAGGTCAGTCTCCAGGTCTCACCGCAACACGTGCCCTCTTTTAGGGAGGACACAATATATCACCAGGTCAAAAATTATGAAACCGATATCATGATATAGACTTTGGGGTGATGATTTGCAATATATTTCAAAAACCAATATCGCAATATGGACTTCAAACCGGTTTTGGACAATATATGGATATATAGCCCAGCCCTATAGCTCATGTATAGAGAGCCAGTGTGGTGTAGTGGTTAAGAGCGGTAGACTCGTAATCTGGGGAACTGGGTTCGTGTCTCCGCTCCTCCACATGCAGCTGCTGGGTGACCTTGGGCTAGTCACACTTCTTTGAAGTCTCTCAGCCCCACTCACCTCACAGAGTGTTTGTTGTGGGGAAGGAAAGAAAAGGAGAATGTTAGCCGCTTTGAGACTCCTTCGGGTAGTGATAAAGCGGGATATCAAATCCAAACTCTTCTTCTTCTTCTTCTTCTTCTTCTTCTTCTTCTTCTTCTTCTTCTTCTTCTTCTTCTTCGTGTAGTTTCTAAGCCAATCTGATGTGAGATATGGGAGCTCTTTCTGGTGGATTTTTAAATCAAGGCTTGACAAATGTAGGGGAAATGGAACCTCCAGAGGCAGGGGATGTATTACTTTGCATTCTCAATGTGACAGACAGATGATCAGTGACAATCACTGTCATGGGCTGTTTGGAACCTTTTGGAGCAGAGGTGGATAGGGATCTTCTTTTTCAGTCTGAGGGTCATGTGCCCTCCTAGGGACCTAGGCTATAGGGCTGGGCAATATCTGGATGATGTTTTCAACATTGTGATATATCACCAGCTAAACATCGCAATATATTGAGATACTGTATTTTTCCGTCTATAAGATGCCCCCATGTATAAGACTATTTTGGGGGACTCAAATGGGGGGAGATGACCCCGTGTATAAGATGCCCCCTAATTTTTGACATTTTTTAGGGGGAAAACCTAGTCTTATACACAGAAAAATACGGTACATGACGATGTCCGAAATAAGGATAGAACCAGGCTTTTTTTCAGGGAGAACTCACAGGAACTCAGTTCCGGCACCTCTCAAGTGGGCGCCATTGCCATTCTGAGAGAACAAGGGAAGCATTCATGGTGAGTCCCAGCACCTCTTTTTCTAGAAAAGGAGCACTGGATGGAACTATGTAGAGGTGAACAGCAGGGGTGGGTAATATCTGGTTTTCAACATGGTGATATATCACCAGCTAAACGTCCTGACATATTGATATATCACGATGTCCGAAATAAGGATGGAACTATGTAGATGCATTGTCTTGCTTCACGGTTTTTCCTGCATTGTGATTTTTGCATAGCACACATGCACACATCATGAGATTCACGATATATTGCCAGGTCAAAAATTATGAAACCAATATTACAATATGGACTTTAAATCGATTTTGGACGATATATTGATTTATCGCTCTGCCGTACTGGGCTACCTTAGAGAGGTGGACAAGGCCAGAGGCAATAGTATAAAAAGCAACAGGTGTGGCCGTTACGTTTTGCACAGTAAACTGTGCTTCAACCACACTTAAGTCAGAGGAGACATTCCAAACAGGCAAAAGCAATCAAGAGGAGAGAGCATGGAGCAGAGCTGACCCTAGGGATGTGGAGTCTGCCCTGAGAATCCCAAGCACTGCATAGGTTAGTCTGGAAGTTCCTCAGCTCTGTCTTAAAGCTTCTGGCCAGCCTCATTAGAAGCAGAATGATAAATAAGACTGGCCTTAAAAAAAAAAAATCTGTTCAGAATGATTTAGAATCCTGTATATTAATAGGAAGCTAAAGCTTGCATCTTATCAGTATTTTCATAGAATTATAGACTTGAAAGGGACCTAAAGAGTCATTTAGTCCAACCCCCTGCAATGCAGGACCCACATCAATTTGTTCTAAGAATTAATTATTATTACTTATTGAGTTTATATACCGCCCTATACCCCCAGAGGTCTCAGGGTGGTTCACATAAAAGATCAGCATAAAAACCACAACATATATAATCAAAATAAAAACAACACCCTAATCACATACACACACACACACACACACACACACACACCAAATTAATTGTGTTTCAGGGCTAAAAACCTTTGCAAACTGATGTTCAGGGGGGAAATGAAAGCAAAGACTCATAAACTCATAGAGTTAGAGTCCAGGGGTCATCTAGCCCAACCCCTGCAATGCAGGAATCATAGCTAAAGGATCCCTGACAGATGGTCACCCAACCTCTGTTGGAAATGAAAATGCATTTAAAGGTGTTGGAAACTGAGCATTTGTTCATAAAACACATAAAGTTCAAATGTGAAATTTTCATACGATCTTGGGGTGGGATGTGGCGGTGTGTGGAATCTGCACAAAACAGAATGGAATGGAGCAGCGTGACAGAAACAGGATGGGATTTTTCTCTCTGGTCCATCCCTTGCTTGTGGAGTTGCCTGTTCTGTTGAAGCGAGTAGCAGAAAAGGGTGGATTTTGCAAGTTAAATTAAAAGCTTGGCGCCCTAGACCAGGGAAACAAATCCAATGCTCATCTGCAGCAAGAGAACGCCGAGTCCAAATAGTTTATTTTGCACATGGATTGGGTAAGAAAACAGCCTAGATTGTAAATCGAAAATTTCCAATCATTTTCTGTTGGGCAGAACTTCATCACTTGACTTTGCTCCCTGCATCTGTGAAATCTAAAAAGTGGTGGTTTTTATCCGACGGCAAGCAAAGCTGGAAAAAGGCTTTGCTTGTTAAGTGTGAGTTTTTCATTTGATTTTACAAAAGTCAGTTTGCCAGCTCCCTCTACAGGTTGGCAGTGTCAGCCAGTTTTGTGTTTCACACACAAAAGGTGCCAGAAGTTCCCTGTGAAGAGTCACTCTGGGCCATGGGAGTGCCTTCACTTCTGATTTAACATCCAATCTTTGAAAGGAAATGCATAGGGGGGGAGGGGCTCCCAGACTTAACAGAAGTAAATAAATTTAAAAAAGGCTTCTTCATGCAGTGATGCAGTACATAGATAAACTGTGGAACTCCTGCAGAAAGTAGTTATTGCCACCAGCTTGGATGGCTTTAAAGGAGAATTAGACAAATGCATGGAGGAGCATTGCTTGTCACAATGCTTTTGAATACCAGTTGTTAGTAAACGCACGAGGGGAGAGCTCCTCTTGTGCTCAGGTCCTGCGTGCGAGCTTCCCATTGGAGCATGATCTGGGTGGCCACTGTGAGAACAAGACGCTGGGCACTTTGGCCTGATCAAACAGGGCTCTTCCTATGCTTCCTGTATTGCAGGGGGTTGGACTAGATCAGTGATGACCAAACTTGGCCCTCCAGCTGTTTTGGGACTACAACTCCCATCATCCCTTGCTAACAGGTCCAGTGGTCAGGAATGATGGGAATTGTAGTCCCAAAACAGCTGGAGGGCCAAGTTTGGCCATCACTGGACTAGATGATTCTCAGGGTCCCTTCCAACTCTACAATCCTATGATCCTGATGTGGTCCTGATCTTTTATCTGACCTGAATCAGATAATCCAAAGTATTTCAGGCAGGGGGTGTCTTTCCCAGCCCTCTCTGGAGATGCCAGTGGGGGTTGAACCAGGGGCCTTCTGCATGCAAAGCAGATGTTCTTAACCACTGAGCCAAGCCCCCCCCCTCCGATTTCTCTTAAGTTCTTGCATGGGTGAGGAATTTCAAGGGAAATTAAAAGTTTTATGCCTGTATGAAATACTCTTTCAGTTTGATTTTGAGTTTTAAAGAGAGTAGTTTCGGTGGTGCAGAAATATTTCTTGCTTGATCCTTGTAGTGAATAGTCACACCACATAACAGTGATGTTACCGGTACGAATAAGTACAATTTAGTTTTGGGGTAGGATCATCACAGTTAGAGATCACAGGCAAAATACTGAGTTAAGGCTTGTGGATTTTTTCTTGGGGGCAACCTGCAAGCCTCCTCCAACATATCTCATTTAAAATTATTCTCTGTCCAAAAGGACAAGCTGGCCCTGTACTTTTTATATTGTTAGCCATTTAAACTGTCTTTATGGTTAGCCTCTTTCCAAGGTATAGAAGGTCATCCTTATTGTACCTGTAGAATGACTCTGAATCCATCCAAAGTGTAGCTGTGGGTGGTCCTTTTCCCACTCAACACAGAACTTTCCAATTAAGTCAAGGTGTCCCCCCATGCCCCCTGGTCCTGATGGACACTTCATTAAAGTCTGCTTTTCACCTTATTTCTTTAACGTTGGTGGTCTAACAACAGGCATAACTACAGCCAATCATTTCCCTTATGTGGATTGGTTTGTTTGTGTCCTTTTGATTCTGACTACATTGTCAGTCAATAGGATGTTGGTGGACGAAACAGGCCCATAGCTGTATGGATTCTGAGAACATCTAGATCCATCCTTCAGCATCTGATAGGCATGGCGTGGTCATAGGGTGGAGGCCTCCATGCTATCAGGGGCACCAACTCCATAGACGCAGATGCTCTCCCTCTCTCATGATGCAAGAACTCATGGGCATTCAATGAAGCTGAATGTTGGAAGATTCAGGACAGAGGAAGGACTTATTCACACAGTGCATAGTTGAAATATGGAACTCCCACAGGAGGCAGTGAAGGCCACCAACTTGAGTGGCTTAAAGAGGTAAAGGGACTCCTGACCATTAGGTCCAGTTGTGACCGACTCTGGGGTTGTGGTGCTCATCTCACATTATTGGCTGAGGGAGCCAGCGTACAGCTTCCAGGTCATGTGGCCATCTGCGTCCCTGGCTTAAAGAGAGGACTGGACAAATACAGGGAGAATGCTGTCAGCGTCTACTAGCCACAATGGCTCTGTTCCACCTCCACAGTCAGAGGCAGTCAATGTCTCCGAATGATACCTGTTGCTGGAAATCGCAACAGGGGAGAATGTTGTTGCTGCTGCTGCACTCAAGGTCCTACTTGTGGGCTTCCCTTTGTGGCATCTGGTTGGCCACTGTGAGGACAGGATGCTGAACTAGATGGGTCATTGGCCTGATCCAGCAGGCTTTTGTTAAACGGTAATTGATTGCCTGAAAATTGCTTTTAAAAACTGGCAAATGGTGTGGGTGTATGGTGTCTACAATTCATATGAGCTGCCAGCTAGGAAAGGCACGTTCAGATTGTGCAAGCCTCTCCCTTACAGCTTCAGGTATCCCAGCTGTAGCATGGGAACAATGGAACATAAATATTAATGTCATCTAGAAGGTGATCACATTTATTCTGGAACATACTTTCATGGCTTTTTGAACTGCTTTTCTAATTCTTAAGAATATCTAAAGTAAGGGTGAGCAAATCAGTCCCCCCCCCTCACATGTATATCACTTTAGCACATGTTCACCCATATTTTCTCCTATTTCTGAATTAACCTTCAGAATCCACATGAAAAAATTTCTGAATTAACCTTCAGATTTCAGAAATTTCTGAATTAACCTTCAGAATCCACATGAAAAAATTATTTTTAGGTGTGTATTCCCTTCAAAAAATTAACCATCCTTTGACATTTGCCTGCCTCCGAATTTTGCAATGCAGTTCTCCATTCATCCATTCATCCATTCATTCATTCATTCATTTGATTTATATACTTCCCTTTATCATAAGATCTCAGGGTGGTTCACAGAATAAAATGCAGGATAAAAACAAGTAAATAAATAGAACAGCAAAACAACACACACACACACACACACCGGTAATGTGTACAAAACTGCATATCCTTATGTAAAGTGTTCATAAAAATGCATGTTACCAAAAATAACACTTCACTGCCTGTACCCCTCCCTTTCCCGCTCCTGGCACTGTTCCAGGATCAGCATAGACTGCTCATCCATTTTCAACTTCAGGCACACATCGCTCCTAGCCTTCTCTCCAGGAAACACAGATCCCACTACTGACACCAGTGTTACAAAAGCTGGGTGCCTGCCCCTCTCTCTATCCTGAGCAGTGGCAAGAGCCCATGAGGTCCCAGGCACACACCCAGGGTACATGTCCTGGTGGAGACTGTCATGCTTTGAGAACTATGGTTTATTCACCTGTTTACACCTTCAGTTTGCATGGGGGGAGTCCAGATGTTACTGCATACACATTTCCAGAGGCTGCACTGCAGGCAACCTTTAGGCTGCCTCCCTCCAAGATGGATCTCAGCTCTTCCCCCCCATTCTTCTTCCCAGAAAAACTTTTTCCTGTCCCCTCAAACACTCCCCATCACTTTGGTAACCTTTCAAACCCCCGTCTCTGTTCACACCTGGCGTGGAGTTCTCTTGCATTGGCAACCACCCACAATGGGCCCTCAATGGCCCTCTATCGTTGCCTTAATGACCCTAGCTTGGCCAATTTACCCAGGAATTCATCTGCAGCTTATATTTCTCCCTCCCCACACCAAGTAATCACAATCCTAGAATTTATTAATTTCCAGGGTTCACCCTAAATCTATAACAATTTATTTATTTATTTATACACCACATTTTTCCCAGACAGGACTCAGGTGTGCTATTTTAGGCAACCTTGCTTTGCAGTTATGTGTATATTAGAGGAAATTGCATTTTTAAAATGTCATTGGATAAATCTGCAGCAAAATAATTTATACAAATATTTATATGCCTCTGTAAATCAATCAACCAATCAGAGTGGTTTAACAACAATTATATTTAAACCATGCAATAAAAACACACACATAAAGTATGTTGAAACTGGAAATCAGCTAACTATTATGGACAGATGTATTCTTAATTGTTTTATGAATTCCCATGAGGATTAAAAAAATAATAATCTCATATTGGTGTTGAAATGCGGAGAACTGAACTGAAAAAATGAGAAATGGGGAGAAATGGAAATTGACAAATTCACTGCTCCCCAACTCTGAGTATGGCTAACAATGGATCTCTCTTTCTCTCTCTCTCTCTCAATGTCCTATCTATAGCCCCACATACTTCCTTATCTTGTCTACCTCTCTATCTATCTCAGCCATTCTGATTGCAATTTTTCAGCCTTCTGGATCGTAGCATCTTCTTAGCATATAATGCCCAGTTCTTGTTGTAGCTGAGTGGAACGAAGCAGGCAGGCAGTTGAGGAATTTGGAGGGGGGCCCCCTTCGCAATCGTGGTTATGAGGCCATTCCAAAGGTGAAATTCTTGTAGAAAGTCCCCCGTCTCCTCTCTGGCTTAGCAATGGAGCGTTTTTGTGCTGTGGAATGTGGCAGTTTTCCCAGAATGACTCAGCAAGCAGGGATCTCCCAGATGGCCTCTCCAATGGTTGGTCTCTCTCAGCCACTCCATGCGACACTAAACCTCTCTCCTCCCCACCCCTGAACCTTGCAACTGAGCATTTGCACAAAATCCAGAGAGCGCTGCCTGAGCTGGTTGCCAGTGAACTCGCTTACATTTGTTTATATTTATTTATTGGTTTTATATCATCACATTGGTAAGCCCAAGGCACAACTAAATTAAAAAGACATTTCACAGAATCACAGAGTTGGAAGGGACCATGAAGATGATCTAGTCCAAACCCCTGCAATGCAGGAATCTTTTACCCAAAGTTGGGCTCAAACCCACAAACCTGAGATTAAGCGTTTCATGCTCTACCAACTGAGCTATCCCACTTGGCAAAAACGTCTGGAAACTGAATGAATGGGCAGTAATACAGCAAGTGCAATTCATTGTGATCAAGTGTAAAATGATGCATGCTGGGGCAAAACAACAACAACCTTTAAATCTCACGTCTACTCTCATGGGGTCTGAATTGACAGTGACAGACCAGGAATGAGACCTTGAGGTTGTAGGAAATATTTACTCCCTCATTCAATGGACATCCAATGAACAGAGGTTGGGTGGCCATCTATCAGGGATTCTTTAGCTGTGGTTTCTGCATTGTGGAGAGCTGGACTAGATGGCCCTAGGAGGATCCCTCCAGCTCTACAATTCTGTGGTTCTATACCATCACATAACAGCAATGGGTCCAATCTTTGTGGTGACAGCCTGGAAGTGGTCATAGTAAAGACATTCTGCCCTGCCGAGCATAAGGATTGTGGAGGAACACAGTTTCTCATTGCACCATGGAGCTGCCATCCACAGACCCTGAGTGACAACCTTAGTCAGTGTTTTATTACTCCATTTCTTGTAGGATATCGGAAACTGCCTTAACGAAAATGGTGCCTCCTGATTAGTGGGCCTGCTATTTATTTATTTATTTTAATAAAAAGGTTGCATTATTTTTCAAACCAGAAAACGTAGGTGACAAAGTGTCAGAGAGAGAGAGAGAGAGAGAGAACATTTCCTAACACGTCACCAACTGTGGCAAACTTTCTGTATCAGCTTAAAATCAAAGTTTTTAAAAAAAATAATAATAGGGAAACTCCATATCCAGATTTAATGAATTAACTGAATTAATGAATTAGCCAATATTCCAAAAAAAAACAAACAAAAAAAAACAGGAAACACTTTAAAAAACAACCCCAACCCCAATTGCTTGGGATTTATTTAATCTGAAGACATCTTGACAGTTTACCTTGGAAAGACAGCCCCTGCCACATTCCATAATTGTGATTGCAGGATTGGAGTAATATCCATTGAATTCCTTGTTCATGAAACACAGATACAAAGTTACCCAATTTGCACTTCTCGGGTTAAGGACGCAGATGGTAATTCTTCTGTGCACCAAAGTGAATATATGAAAGAAGTATATGAAAGAAGACATATTAAAGTGTTTTGGGGGAAGGTGCAAAATGCTTTCAAATATGTGTTTCCCGTCTTTTTTAAAGAAATAATTTGCAGATCAATGCAGAAATGGAATACAATGGAATTATGAATAGAATCATAGAATTGTAGAGTTGGAAGGGATCCCAAGGGTCATCTAGTCCAACCCCTTACAAATGCAGGATTCACAGCAGGTGACCATCCAAACACCCAAGGTAATAGAATCATAGAATTGAAGAGTTGAAAGGGACCCCGAGGGTAGTCCAACCAGCTAGTCTGCTCCACTGTTGATAGAAAAGGGAAGCTCCATGAAATGGAACTAGATATAGCTGTAGGGAAAAATCTTCTGTTTCTATTTAAAACCAAACTCAAGTGGCTAGCTCTCATGGTTACAAAGATGACTACTTGATTGTTGGGGGTTGCAGGTCCTAACTGCCAGCTAAATTAGAATAAATCATGCCTATGTGGTTAATTTCCATGACATGCCTGGAATTTTATTCATTTAATCCAAATTTTGCACAGTTTAGCTAAATAGCAAACAGATTCCTTTGGGCTCAGTGCCTGGCTGCTAAGACACCGCTTTGCCAGAAGGCAATACAATGGGTAATAGGTTAGTGCTGTGTCAAAAATTTATCCTGTGCTTTTCCTCTTTCACAGAAGCCTCTTTCACAGAATTGCATAGCTGGAAGGGACCATTAGAGTCATCTAGTCCAACCCCCTGCAATGCAGGGACCTTTTGCCCAATGTGGTGCTTCAAACGCTCCATCAATTGATGAAAAATGCTGCCTTCAAATGTTATCAATGGGGAGAGAAAAAATGCAGTGAAATTCTCATGGGCAGGGTTCAGGATTTTTGTGGCGCTTACTTTAGAAGTGACTGAGTAGTGTTTGTGGGTTCCTTTTATTTCTGCCTGCAAATCCAGACTCCCTTGGAAAGTGGTGGATTCGCCTTCATTGGAAGCTTTGAAGCAGAGGTTGGGATGGCCATCTGTCATGGATGCTTTAGTTGAGATTCCTGCATTGCAGGGGGTTGGACTAGATGACCCTTGGTGTCTCTTCAAAGTCTACAATTATATGATTCTATGGCTGAATGTGAATTTGAACCCTGGTCTTGCAGTCCCTACACTCTGAGCACTACACGACTCAGGCTATCATGAACACAGGAGGGGCATGCTTCCACCTTCCTTTTACAACCTGCTGAGCTGAACTTGGTTTAACTGGGCAAATAGCTGAAAAGGGGATTTGATTCCACAGATCTTGGCTTCAGCTGTGCTGGCAAGTGATGGCTTGCTATACCAGAACAGTGAGGGAGTTTTTGGGGCAGAGGGGCCATTGCAAAATCTGTGGTGCATTGTGCCAAGTTTTGATATTGAAATTCTAGCCTGTGGTTTGTTTGGGCTGGTTGAGAGCCATGCTTAAACACACAAACACACACACATACACGGAATAGAAGTGCACATCCCTCCTCCACAGCTGGTTCTAGCCAATGGTTGTATGGTTTCCTCCAGGTGTCTTGGACTATAACTTACATCGGCTCCAGCCAGTATATCTGCCTGGAAATCGCCAGGTTGAGGGGAAGGCTCTGCTAGATGCCTTGTGTGTATGTAGCCAGGTTGATCTCTGTCACATGTCATGAGCTGGCATTATGAGAAGGGAAGCTGTATGTTATTGCTCTGCCCTGCCATACCAGTTAAATAGCAGTTGTTAGAGGGAGAGAAGGGGTGCTGTTGTGCTTGGGTCCTGCTTGCGGCATTACCATTGGAGAATCTGGTTGGCCATTGTGAGGAAAGGATGCTGGACTAGGTTGGCCTTGGCCTTGGCCAGCAGGTCCTTCCTATTTCCTTATGTTCTGTAATTTAGGCACTTGGGGCTGCCCCGAAAAAGGCCCTGTCAAGCATAGATTCTAGCTGGAAGATTCAGGACAGATAAAAAGAAAGCCCTTCTTCATGCAGCACACAGTTAAACTATGGAATTTGCACCCACAGGATAGCCACCAACTTGGTTGGCTTTAAAAGAGGATTGGACAAATTCATGGAGGAAAAGGCTATCAATGGCTACTAGCCAGCCACCTGTGCTTTACCTCCATGGTTGAAAGCAGCTGTGTTCCTGAATACCCAGAGCTGAGGGTGATGAAACAATTGCTGTGATGACTAGAGTGCCGGTGGCAGAAAACTCATTCTGAATCTGACCAGACACAGCTTAGAGCTCAGCGTCAAGCCTACCAAGTGGCGATAGAGACGGCAAAGGGGACCTTCTTCACCGCCTCTATTGCATCTGCAGAAAACAGCAGCAGGAGACTCTTTCAGGTGGTTCACAATTTAGCGAAACCACCTGCGTCATCGGGGCCTGGTAAGGACCCCAAGATCTCCTGCAATGATTTTGCAAAGATTTTGCAGATAAAGTCGCTCAGATTCGGAAAGAGGTAGACTCCACCGTGGGAGCAGGGCCGGGGCGGGAGTGTACTAGAGTCCTGTCTAGTCAAGTTGCGTGGGATCAATTCCAATCTGTTACCTCTGAAGATGTGGACAGGCTGCTTGGACGAGTGAAACCAACCTGTCTCCTTGATCCTTGCCCATCCTGCAGGGTGGTGAATGCTTCCCTCTGTGAGGGAGCCTTCCCAGACATGCTGAAAGAGGCAGTTATTAAACCGCTTCTTAAAAAAAAATCTTTGGACCTGGCCAATATGGCCAACTATCGCCCAGTCTCAAATCTTCCATTCTGGGGCAAGGTGATTGAGCGGGTGGTTGCTGAACAACTCCAAGCATGCCTGGAGGATGCGGACCATTTGGATCCCTTCCAGTCGGGGTTCAGGCCTCATCATGAGACTGAAACTACCTTGGTTGCACTGATCGATGATCTCCGGCAGGCTAGGGGAAAAGGTGAAAGCTGTTCCTAGTCCTGCTGGATAGCTCAGCGGCCTTTGTTACCATTGACCACAACATCCTTCTGGACCGTCTAGAGGGGCTGGAAGCTGGGGGCACTGTTATACAGTGGTTCCGCTCTCACTTGTGGGGTGCCTCAGAGTTTTTACATGTATATGAAGCTGCTGAGAGAGATCGTTGGGGGGCGGGGTTGGGCTGTGTGAGTGCCTGGAGGTGGTTGGAGGATGGATGGCGGCTAACAGATTGAGGTTGAATCCCGACAGGACAAAAGTACTGTTTTGGGGGGGCAGGGGGCAGGCGAATGTGGAGGACTCCCCGGTCCTGAATGGGGTAACTGTGCCCCTGAAGGACCAGGTGCGCAGCCTGGGAGTCATTTTGGAATCACAGCTGTCCATGGAGGCACAGGTCAATTCTGTGTCCAGGGCAGCTCTCTACCAGCTCCATCTGGTGTACAGGCTGAGACCCTACCTGCCCGCAGACTGTCTTACTAGAGTGGTGCATGCTCTAGTAATCTCCCACTTGGACTACTGCAATGTGCTCTACATGGGGCTACCTTTGAAGGTGACCCGGAAACTACAACTAATCCAAAATGCGGCAGCTAGACTAGTGACTGGGAGTGGTTGCCAAGACCTGAAAAACCTACATTTGCTCCCAGTACGTTTCCGAGCACAATTCAAAGTGTTGGTGTTGACCTTTAAAGCCCTAAACGGCCTCGGTCCTGTATACCTGAAGGAGCGTCTCCACCCCCATTGTTCAGCCCAGACACTGTGGTCCAGCTCTGAGGGTCTTCTGGCAGTTCCCTCATTGCGAGAAGTGAGGTTGCAAGGAACCAGGCAGAGGGCCTTCTCAGTAGTGGCACCTGCCCTGTGGAACACCCTCCCATCAGATGTCACAGAAATAAACAACCATTTGACTTTTAGAAGACACCTGAAGGCAGCCCTGTTTAGGCAAGTTTTTAATGTGTTAATGTGGGGAAACCCAGCCAGATGGGCAGGGTATTAATAATAATAATAATAATAATAATAATAATAATAATAATAATATACAAATTGCTGGAAAGAACAGGAGGGGAGAGTGCTCAAGCATTCAAATCCTGTACACATGTTTCCCACAAGTTGACCACTGTGAGAAGAGGATGCTGGACTAGATGGGCCTCTGGCCTGATCCTGCAGGCTCTTCTTATGGCTACTTGGACCAGTGACCTGATCCAGTAGGCTCTGCTTATGTTCTTATGAAAACCTATCTAGGCCAGTGCCACTCTAATCTGAGAGGGAAGGGCATTCCACCATTGGGGCACCAGCATCAAGAAGACCCTCATGTGTGGCTATGTCCCAATTGCTCAGTAAATGCTGCATGGATAAGGGGTTCTCGCTGCACAAATGTACCACCTCAGCAGGTGCCTGTGGGAGCAGATGATCCACCAGCTATTTAATATTTATATCCAACTAAGTTCTACTCAGAGTAGACCCAGTGACATTAATGGATCCAAGTTAGTTATCATCTGTTAATTTCAGTACGGCTATATATGTCAGAGCAAGCACCCTGAACTTGGCTCAGTAGCAAATTGGCAGCCTTCGCAGCTGCTCCTTCACCGTCATTAATATGCTCCTGGCAAGCTCTCCTGGTTAAGAGCCTAGCTGCCACATTCGCTGCTGGATGCAGCTCCTGAATGGAGCCAAAAGGCAGCCCCATGTGCAGTGCATCACGTAAAGCCTGCCCTGGCACAGCCTGTTTTATCACACCCTACGAGCCTTTGCTTTAGGAAGGTGTTATCTTCAAGGGTGGCATTAGGACGAAAACCATGTGGCATCCATAGAAAAGGAAAGTTGCTTTTGATCGGCGGTTGAGCAGAGGCATGCGCCATGGCAGTCTTCCAACAAGATACCCACTTCTTCCTTCCTTTGTTCTTGTCTTTTCCTCAGGCATATTACAGCTAGTGATTAGCCAAATCATATTTTAGTCATTTCCCCTCTGGCAATGAAAATTCATGCGCCTTCTTGTGTTAGTAGGCCACAGAGTAAACCTAGATTTCGGTTCTTCTATATGCCGATGATGCCATCATCCTCTCTCGAACCCCCGTAGGGCTAAGAAGAGCCTTAAGGAAACTAGCAGCCTACTGCGATATAGAACGCCTCAAAATAAACTACCAAAAGACAAAGATCTTAGCCTTCGGGAAAAAACCAAGGACCAGAAATTGGCAGCTCCAAGGCCATAAGATACAACAAGTCTCAAGTTACAGGTATTTGGGTATGGTGGTCCAATCCACAGGATCCAACAAAATCCATATAACATCCTCAGGGAGCGCTGGAGAAAGATCCGCAAATTCAATCCTCAAATTCTACAGATCGAAAGGAGGCTTTTACGTCCCCGCGGCCTTAAAATTATACAAGGCCAAAACTTTGCCCCAGCTCACCTACGGAACCTTCTTGGGCCCACCTTCCCTCTCCTTTATCGTACTAGAGAGAGTCCAATCAAAATTCCTCAGAGCCCTACTGCAGGTTCCCAGGTGTGTTTCTAACGCCTGGGTAAGATTAGAAACTGGGCAAATGAGAGTCGAGGCCCATATTAGACTTGCCTCAATATATAAATGGCTGACCCTTCAATTCCACCCTCGAGGCTTAGCCCCTCTAATTCTTCGAGACCAGTTCCAGTCTGGCTGGCAGCTCGAGGTCCAGGCCACTCTCCGGAGACTGGGCTTCTCACCCCAAGCCCTATTGGCCTTGGGCATGGACCAAGCGAGATCCGAGGTCAGACAACGAATAGTGGATACGGAGAGACAGTTGGACAGCACGAGGTCCCCGGATTACATCATAGCTGAAAACGAGAGATATATTGCTGCTCTGGCAGCGTATCTCTATTATCTCGAATCCAGAATATCAAGAAGAGCTTTTACACTCGCCCGAAGCTCGGCGTTGCCTTCGCCAGTGCTGTTAGGCGCCTTTGGAAAGATCCCATACGAGCAGAGACTCTGTCCCTGCTCATCGGGGGAAGTAGGTAGCCCTGAGCATCTATTTTTTAGATGCCCGCTGTATGATAAGGCTCGAAGAGAAATCATCGCCCCCATTCTGGAGAACCTGGCCGACCTCCCAGAAAAGACCAAACTAAATGCCCTATTATTAGGAAAGGACCAAAAGTTAACGCGGATGGTTGCCAGATTCTGTACGCAGATCGGCAGGACCAGTTTCCTATCCCAGAACAAGCCTGCCAACGAAATAGCGAATTTGGTGTTGGACTGTGGGAAGTAGTTCCCCTGCTCGGATACAATGCTGAAGATCTAGAGCAGTGCCTGGGAAAAGGCCAGTTGGACTCCCCCACCCCTGGAAATTTAGCCCCTTCAAACTTACAAGACTTTTATATCCACTCCGAGTTTTAACCCCCATAGCTCTGTAAAGCATTTTTAGTTTTAATAGCTGGTGTATGACCGTAATAAAGCTTTGATTTGATTTGATGCGCCTTCTTGTGTTAGTAGGCCACAGAGTAAACCTAGAGGAAAGAGACAGGTGGGGGGGGGGTCTGAATATTATGGAAGCCTATTCCTGAGTCCCATTGAGACTTAAGCACATAAGAAGAGCCTAATGGATCACACCTATGGTCCATCCAGTCTAGCATCCTGTTCTTACAGTGGCCAACCAGGTGCCTGTTGGAAACCTGCAAGTAGGATTCGAGCACAAGAGCAAATTATCCCCACCTACCATTTCCCTGGGTTCCAGGGACCCAGGTGGCGCTGTGGGTTAAATGACAGAGCCTAGGGGTTGCTGATCAGAAGGTCGGCGGTTCGAATCCCTGCGACGGGGTGAGCTCCCGTTGCTCGGTCCCAGCTCCTGCCCACCTAGCAGTTCGAAAGTGCAAGTAGATAAATAGGAACCGCTCTGGTTTGCCAGAAGCGGCTTTGTCATGCTGGCCACATGACCTGGAAGCTGTACGCCGGCTCTCGGCCAGTAAAGCGAGATGAGCGCCGCAACCCCAGAGTCGGACACGACTGGACCTAATGGTCAGGGGTCCCTTTACCTTTACCTTTACCATTTCCAGCAACTGGTATTCAGAAGCATTGGTGGCCTTTCCTCCATGAATTCTTCCAATCCTCTTTTAAAGTCATCCAAGTTGGTGGCCATCACTGCCTCCCGCAGAAGGCAGTTCCGTAGTTTGACTATGTGCTGTTTGAATACGTTCTTTCTTTTCTCTGTATTTAATCCTCCAGTATTCAGCCTCATTGGATGCCCACATGTTCTTGTGTTATGTGAGAGGGAGAAAAGCTTTTCTCTATCCATTTTCTCCATGCCATGCATCATTTTATAAACTTCTATCATGCTGCCCCTTCGTTGCCTGTTTTCAAAACTAAAAAGTCCCGAATGTTGCAAATAGGGCTGGGCGATGTCTGGTTTTCAACCTAGTGTTATATCACCAGTTAAACATCGTGATATACTGATCTATCACGAGGTCTGAAATGAGGATGGAACTATGTAGAGGCATTGGCTGGCTTCATGGTTTTTACTGCTTCGTGGTTTTTGCCGGTGCCTGCTCTTGTGATTTGCTGCCCCCTGCAGGAGCCGGCAGAGTAAACAGGGGCTGCAGAAATCAAGAGAAGCATTGGCTGCCTTCACGATTTTTCCCACATTGTGATTTTTGCATAGATTTTTGCACATCATGATTTGAGATATAATGCCAGGTCAAAAAACATGAAACAGATATCACCATATGGACTTTAAATTGGTTTTGGACGATATATCAGTATATTGTCCGCACCATAGATCAGCAGTTTTTTGTTCCTTTCCTAATGATCCCAAACATGGAATCTGTAATTTTCACAACTGCTGCATATTCTCACTTACCGGGGTGATGGTGTTAACCACCCACAACCTACAGACCTGGCAGAGCATGGTGGAGGGCTCATAGTTGGTTCAGGGTTACTTCCGCAGGCGAGAACTTCAAATGTGATGGTTGGGTTCTCCTGGCTGGAAGGCACATCCTTCATGCCATCCTCTGGCTCAGGAGTCCTTTTCAGGACCTTGTAGAAACCACTCTCTCTGTTGGGAAAATGAGCTGTCCATCTGCTGGGAGTGTTGTTCTTTTGAGCCATCAATGTCAAACAGGCCATAATGCTGGCCAGTTGGGCATCCTTGCAACAATCTCACCTTCAAGTGACTTTCCCCACGGCACGTTGCAAGATGAATTTTGTAGTGATAGTGGAAGTCTTTTGGGGGGCGGGGTTCTTTTAATCTCAGACACTCTTTTTTTTCCTTTCCAATCTCAGAATGAAAACTCTGCATGGGCACTTAAATCTTCTTCCCTGGATCAGTGGTATTGTTGTTTTATACAAAAATATAAAAACAGAAGCATATATAACATAAAAAGGTAAAGGGACCCCTGACCATTTGGTCCAGTCGTGACCGACTCTGGGGTTGCGCACTCATCTCGCATTATTGGCCGAGGGAGCCGGCATACAGCTTCCAGGTCATGTGGCCAGCATGACAAAGCCGCTTCTGGCGAACCAGAGCAGCGCACGGAAACACTGTTTACCTTCCCGCCAGAGCGGTACCTATTTATCTACTTGCACTTTGACGTACTTTCAAACTGCTAGGTTGGCAGGAGCAGGGACCGAGCAACGGGAGCTCACCCCGTCGCGGGGATTCGAACCACCGACCTTCTGATCAGCAAGCCCTAGGCTCTGTGGTTTAACCCACAGCGCCATCCGCGTCCCTATATATAACATAGTTACAAACAAAACAATTCCTCCCCCACCCGCTGTTTAAAAGGCCATAGATTGTTTAATTAGCCCAAGGTTTGGGAGAAATGGATACATTTGAAGAAAGAAAGAAAGAAAGAAAGAAAGAAAGAAAGAAAGAAAGAAAGAAAGGAAGGAAGGAAGGAAGGAAGGAAGGAAGGAAGGAAGAAATGCAAATATTTGTTTGGAATTTTGGGGATAGTTTTTGTTTTAAACACTTTTTAAAAAAGAAAACTGTTACAGAAAACTACCAGGATATACGGAATATAATAAGTCGCCGAAAAGAGGGGACACTGTTCTTCTGTTGAATGGAAACAACTGAGGTTTGGGATATTTAATGCATTTAAAGGCCAGGGAAAGCTTACAACATATTGAGGCTGCTGAGGAAAAGTGTCAGCGAGAAGGAGAATTTATTTTCCTCAGCCAAAATAAAGAAGTCACTTCACTATACTGAGTTAGCCCCGTTTACCTTGCTGCTGAAATTTCCCCTGATCATTAGATTTGTATCCAAAAGGAGAATAAGGGGTGGCATGATAGAGATTTGTAAAATGATGCAGGGCCTTGAGAAAGTGGACAGAGAAACATTTTTCTCCCTCTCTCATAACACTAGAAATCGTGTGCATCCAATGAAGCTGAATATTGGAAGGACACACAAAAGCAAGTCCGTCTTCACACAGCGCAGAGTTAAACAATGGATCTTGTTTCCCCAGGGAGACAGTGATGGCCACCAACTTGGATGGCTTTAAAGAGGACTGGGCCAATTCATAGAGAAGAGGGCTATTGATGGCTACAGCTACAAGGGCTATGCTCTGCCTCCACAGTCCAAGGCAGCAATGCTTCTGAATAAGAGCTGCTGGGAACGATAGCAGTGCAGAGTGTTCTTGCACTCGGGTCCTGCACTCGGATTCTTGCACTCGGGAAACCTGTTTGAGGGTTTCCCATTGGGGCATCTGCATGGCCCCTGTGAGAACTGGATGATCCAGGAGGGCTCTTCTTATGTTCAGAATGTTGGTTCTACTCAAAGCAGAGGAACTGAAACGGATGGGCATGGCTAACTTAGGTCCATTTAATTTCAATGGGTCTACTCTTATTTGGATAAAACCTATTTGGATACAACCCTTTCTCTCTTTTCCTGGGAAATAAATTATTTGATGCTTTTGTTGCTGTTCTGTTTCATGCATGTGGTTGTGTGGAAAAACCAAATGGTAATCTCTTTTCACCTTTTAATCCCGATGCTTCTTCTTTTTTTCCCTTACAGCTGAACCTGCAGATCTCTTGAAGGTATTAGATTTTCACAACTTACCCGATGGCATATCGAAAACAACAGGTTTCTGCACAAGCCGGAGGTCTTCGAAAGGCGCAGATGTGGCATACCGTGTGACCAAGGATGCACAGCTGAGTGCCCCAACCAGGCAGCTCTACCCTGGTAAGACCTGTTTTTATTCTGAGGTTCTACAGAGTTAGACCATGCATCCATCTACCTACTCTGACCAGAAGCAGCTCTCCAAAGTTTCAGACAGAAGGCATTCCTTGCCCTACCTGGAGATGACATTGGGAATTGAACCCCGGACCTTCTGCATGCACAGCAAATGCTCTGCCACTAAGCTACAGCTTCCCTTTAAAAAAGAAAGAAAACAAGATTCCAGTCCTCATGGTTCTGAGAAAAAGGTCTAATTTAAAAAGGAGCCTGAGGAAGCTGTTTTATTATCAAATAGAACTCTAGGAAGCTGAGAGGTTTTTATCTATTGTTACTTTTAACTTGGGGGAATTTGAAAGCCTTTAAGACAATATATGTGTAAAAACTGCCTCGGTGGCTTCTCTCTGTGAGTTAGTGTTGCAATTCTTCAAAACAAAATGCCATAAGGGTTTTCCCACTCCCCATGTTTTGCCACGCTGGCAGTGGCTAATGCAACAGGATGCAAAGACCCTAAAACTACCAGCTTAGGAGAACAAAACCTTCTAATTATCTCAAAATATGCTATGAGGCAGAGGGCGCTTGGGTAGAGAGAGCTCTGTGGCTTTGTCTTCATCTCGCCATCTCGACACCCTTGATAGTCAAATCCCCCAACCTCCATTTCCCTTGGAGATGCTCTGCAATTACTTCTGTTGTCTTTCTTTTAGCATCCCATCATTTGCTTGCTTGTGAGCTAGAGTAACATCTAGTTATTGGGATGATGTGTGTTATTAAAGAAGAAAAGGGATGAACGGTTTCAGAAAGTCCTAGGCAGCTGGCCAACCGACACATCCAAGATCTAAACAAGGCCCTTTTGCTTATTGATGGGTTTCGTACACAGGGCTTGACTTCATGGAATCATGGAATTGTAGACTTGGAAGAGCCTCCAACAGGTCGTCTAGTCCAATCCCCTGCAAGGCAGGACTCACAGCTAAAGAATCCCTGACGGGTGGTCACCCAATTGCTGTCAATCTGCTTTGCAAAGCTCCGCCCAGAATATGCAAAAACTCAGAAGAGTTGAGAGACATCATAATATTCTAGTCCTCATAGTTCTGAAGCATGGGCTGAATTAAATAGGGCTACCAGAATCTGCCACACCAAGTCAAGCCATGGGGCTTCCCAGTTCAGTTGTCTATACTGCTAACCATTTCCCATATTCCAGACAGCTACTCTACCACTGAGGTTATGACCCTTTCCCTAAAAATAAATAAAGATTCCAGTCCTCATAGTTCAGAATAAAGGACTGAAATAACTAGGAATATAGGAAGCTGCCTTCTATCAAGCTAGCAGATTGGTCCAAATAGCTCAGCACTGTCTTCACTGACTGGCAGCGGCTCTCCAGGGTCTCAGACAGGGAGTGTTTCCCAAGCCTTACCTGGAGGCTTACCTGCTATTGAACTTGTGGCCTTCTGCATGCAGAGCATGTGCTCTTCCAGAGAGCCCCCCCCCCATTAAAAAAATATTCTAGTCACTGTAGTTTGGAATGAATTAAATACAATGTAGGCAGCTGCTTTCTGCTGAGTCAGAACATGGCTCCATGTAGTTCAGTACAGTGGTACCTTGGGTTACAAACACCTCAGGCTAAAAACATTTCAGGTTACAGACTCCACTAACCTGGAAGTAGTACCTCAGGTTAAGAGCTTTGCCCCAGGATGCGGCGGCAGCGGGAGGCCCCATTAGCTAAAGTGGTACATCAGGTTTCAGGTTTCAGGTTAAGAACAGACCTCCGGAATGAATTAAGTTCGTAACCAGAGGTACTGTACTGTTATCATTGACAGCTAGTGACTTTCCAAGGTTTCAGGCAGGGATCTCTCCCAGCCCTACGTGGAGGTGCTACTGGGAATGGAACCTGGGACCTTCTGCATGCAAAGCAGGTGCTCCACCACTGAATTACAGCTTTCCCCAAGGAACACTGCCTTCTCTGCACATTTTGAACTCATTGTTTTGGGTCCAACTCCACAATTCTATCATTCCATGATATTTGGTCTCATCCCCATCTCCTTTTTGAAAAGGCCGCCTAAGCAAGAGGCCTTTCTCATCAATCTTACAATATTGTGGTTTGGGGGTTATGCTTCCATTGCAAGGAATTAACCACTCTCTCTCCCGCCCCCCTTTTCCAATGCCAGCCTCACCATTCCCTGAAGACTTCTCGATCCTAACCACTGTAAAAGCAAAGAAAGGGGGCCAGTCCTTCTTGGTGTCTATCTACAATGAGCAAGGCATACAGCAGATTGGTGTGGAGATTGGGAGGTCTCCCGTATTCCTATACGAGGACCACACAGGGAAACCAGGCCCTGAGGACTACCCTCTCTTCCGGGGCATCAACCTCTCAGATGGCAAGTAAGTCTGGCTTGGAACAGGTGGGTGAGACAGAGGGGTGTCAAATATTTCTAATAAAACAGAAATGGGAGAGGACGTAGCTAGGGGTCATTTCTTCATCCCATGTCCTGAACCAAAACAAATGCAGCAAATAAGTACCTAAGAATAGCCTGCTGGATCAGGCCAATTACCCTTCTAGTCCAGCATCCTGTCCTCCCAGTGGCCAACCTTGTGGATGAAACCCACAAGCAGGATCTGAGCACAAGAGCACTCACCCCTCCTCTGCTTTTCAGCAACTGGTATTATTCAGAAGCATTACTGCCTCCAACCATGACCACTGAGATGCCTCCAGGATATTGTAGAGTTGGAGAAGGTTCAGATAAGAGGATGGAGCGACTTCCCTATGAAGAAAGGTTGCGGCATTTGTGGGGCTGCAGCGCTTGTGGCTTTTAAGCTTAGAGAAAACGTGATGAAGAGCAGACACGATAGAGGTTTATAAAATGATGCATGGCATGGAGAAAGCAGAGAGAGAAAAGTGTCTCTCCCTCTCTTATAACGCTGGAATTCGTGGGCATCCTGAATGAACCTGAGTGCTGGAAGATTCAGGACAGATAAAAGAAAGCCATTCTTCATGCTGCATGTAGTTAAATTGTGCAACTCACTGCCACCGGAAGGGGTGATGTCTACCAATCACCTGGCTTTAAAACAGAACTGGACAAATTCATGGAGGATAAGGCTGTAAATGGCTACTAGTTGTGACATCTGTGCTCTATCTACACAGTTGGAGGCAGTCATGCTTCCAAATACCAGTTTCTGGAGACCACAGGAGGGGAGAGTGCCCTCATGGTAGCTGCTTGCAGGTTTCCTATTTAGGGCATCTGGTTGGCCACTGTGAGGACAGGCTGCTAGACTAGATGCGCCATTGGCCTGATCCAGCAGGCTCTTCTTCTGTTCTTAAGAAGGACCTGAGCAAAGGAGCGCTCTCCCCTTCTGCATTTTCCAGCAACTGGCATTCAGAAGCATTATTGTCTTAGTCCATGGAGGCAGAGCATAGCCCCCATCATAGCTTGTATCCATTGACAGCCTTGTCCTCTATTAATTTGTCTTTCATTGACTGTGGGCATTCTGACAGATTGTCCTCCTGGAGAGACAGGCTCTTCATAAGATTCGAAGTCTCCATTTAACGTTCCGGTGGGGCTTCTTATTTCCCAGGTGGCATCGGATAGCTATCAGTGTCCATAAGAAGAACGTTACCTTGATATTGGATTGTAAAAAGAAGGTTACAAAGTTTTTGGACCGGAGTGACCATCCCATCATCGATGTCAATGGCATTATTGTGTTTGGAACAAGGATATTGGATGAAGAAGTATTTGAGGTAAGCAGGTTGTTGAAATATTGAGGGTGCTTTCTTCATGAAGGATGTGGGTGGCGCTGTGGGTTAAACCACTGAGCCTAGGGCTTGCCGATCAGAAGGTCAGTGATTCAAATCCCCACAACGGGGTGAGCTCCCCTTGCTTGGTACCTGCTCCTGCCAACCTAGCAGTTCAAAAGCAAGTCCAAGTGCAAGTAGATAAATAGGGAAGCGGGAAGGTAAATGGCGTTTCCGTGCACTGCTCTGGTTCGCCAGAAGCAGCTTAGTCATGTTGGCCACATGACCCGGAAGCTGTACACCGGCTCCCTCGGTCAACAAAGTGAGATGAGCGCTGCAACCCCAGAGTCATCTGCGACTGGACCTAATGGTCAGGGGTCCCTTTACCTTTACCTTTTCTTTATGTTGGAGAAGAATGTTCCAGATCAGAAATTGAGGGGTCACCAATATTGGGGGGGGGGGTTTCAGAGTGGCTTACATTACAAATGGTTAGAACACAACAGTACCTGCACTCAGGCACACATTGTAAAAGACATGGCATGAGAGGAAAAAGGGATGAGGAGGGAGAGAGGTACCAAAATCTGGAAGGATGCTTATGATTCAGAAATGCATTTTCCTAGACCTTTCCAGGTTAACTATAACAACCCCTGTGTCGGGTGGGGGGCAGCTCCACCCCACCCCACCTAAGGGGGCACTACTGATGGAGGGAAGTTATCTAGAGTATCAGGTATCTTTGTTTTCCAGCACATGTGATTAGCAGAAAGGTTTGTGTTGTGTACGAAAGCAAGCATTCCATGTGGATCTGTCCAGTGGAAGGTGTGATCCTTAAGTGTCAGTAATGGTGCGCTGTAGCTCATGGTATGGAGCTTTCTCCCACAAGCCTCTAAGAAGGTCCAATCTAGATGTACCCAGGATACTTTGATAAGGGAGAGAACAGGCAGAGTGGAAGGGTTTGTATTTTCCAGAGGCCTGTCATTCACCATGCATATCAGTGACATAAATTTCCTTGTTGTGAATTATTGTAGGGCGAGATCTGTAAGGACCTGATGGAACTGTTTTATGGAGTATTTAATTATGTATGAATTTTATAACTAATTCCATGTGTGTAGAGCACTTAGAAGCCATTCTTTTTATTAAGCAATAAACAAAAACAAAATCATTTCAGCAGGACACATAGACACCCTAAACAAATCTGGAATCTTTCTAACCACTAATGGTTGCAGACTTGTTCCATAATGGTGGCTGTTTTTAAAATAAAATTAAACAACATACCTTTTGGCTGAGCTGACTAATGAGGAAGCAAATTCCATTAAAGGATAATGTATTTTGGTGCTGATTTCCATCATATTGTAACAGGATCCTCCAAATTGGACCATTTTTACGCTTATGACCATGTAGCTGAATAGCCAAGGTTGGTTTTGGCAGCTGATTCAGACTCCAGGCGGCAGATTTCATCACTGTCCCAAAAGCTAGACATATTCCCTGCAAACTGGCTGGTCTTAAGTATCAACCAGACACCTATATTTTCCTTCTCTCCCCCCCCCCCCCGCTTTCCTTTCCTCCTCGTTTCTTAAAGATATACATTTTATTGCTTCACCCACCACCACCCAGAAACTACCTTGCAAGAATTTACTCATTCATTATCATTATTTTGGTCGATGTGTGTTCATCGACCTGCCAGATCTTCATGCTGGTGTAGCTGGGAGGGCATGGAGGCTCCCCACACCCAATATTTCATTATTTCCACATATTTATACAAGAAGCAGCAATCAGTATTCAACCACGCCACCCCCACCCTGTAGAAGCACCAAATGTCCATTTAATTACATTTAACTTCCAAGTCATTTCAGTTGCCAGATGTCCTCAGAGGCCTATAACCATGTACTATCAGTGTTGCATATATATCACAGAACTGTGCTAGGTTGATTGAACAGTAGTAGCTTGATTGTTAGTTTGACTCTCTAGGAAATGTTTCCATTTGTCCATTAATATTAAGCCCCAGAGTGGTGAAGTCCAGATATGAAACAGGTCTGCACTTAAAGTCTACCAATAACTTGCAAGCGTTAGCCAAGGGAGTTTTTGAAATGGACTTGAAATAGAAATTCTTCCTTGCAGGTAATTCCAAATGCCCCCTAGAATGAGGATTCAACGACAAAAAAAACATCTGTTGGTAGCTCTCAAGCTGCCACCTACTTTCTCTGCTGATCGGTGCTCCTTAGCTCATTAGCTCACTCATTCAGGGTTTACATAGGAACAGAGGAAGTTGCCTTCTGTTGGGTCAGACCATTGATGGTGCAATATTATTGAACCTGACTGGCAGGGGCTTTCCAGGACTCCCAGCCCCACTTGAAGACAGTAAGGGCTGAACCTCATACCTGCATGCTAAGAAGATGCTCTGCTACTGAACCCTAAAAAGTTCCTATCTCTTGCAGTTCTGAAGGAAGGACAGCATCAAATAGACTGACTGGCAGGGACTCTCCAGGGTTCCAGTCTTTTCTCAGTCCTAACGGGAGATGTTGCAAAGGATTGAACCTGGGACTTTCTGCATGCAAAGCAGATGCTCTACCAACGGAGCCCCTGCTGTTCTCCATAGGCCCCTTCCTGTTAGTGTCAGAATAGCTTTAAGATGACAGTTCCTGAGGCCTTTATCTAAGGGCCTTGTCAGACAGGCCAGAATCTAAAACAAGCAGCTCAACTCTTGACTTGACAGGAGGGGTCATAATAATAGCATTAATAAACTCTGTGTCCATTGGGCTGTCATAAAAACTTCATCTGTCCACCCTGTCGCTAATTGCTTGATGAAGAGAAGAGTTTAACAACTGTTTTTTTCTGACATCATAGGCACCAACTCTATAGGTCTGAGGTGTCTTCAGCACCATCAAAGTCTGTTGGAATGGGGCTGAGCCCCCACAATCTTGAGGGGCCAGGCCTCACAGCAGCAGCAGCGGGCCTTGCTGGATATCACAGGAGCGGCAGGCCTTACCAGGCCTGTGACAACAGTAGGCCTCACCAGGCCTTGTGGTGGTGGCAAGCCTCGGTGAGCCTCACAGCAGTGGTGGTGGGTCTCACCGCACCGCCCGCCCCCAAACGTTGGGCAGAACTCGCACCTCTGATCTCAATAGAGGATTGGGGCTCATCTTACGTTCTTATGATTATAGACCACTTTGGTTGCCCTTATCTAGCTCCACTGCTTTGTATAATATATTTATTATGGTATTTACTCGAATGTATCTTGGCCAAATTACGTCACACACAAAATTTGGTGTGCATTAGATTTGATGACGCATTTGCATTCTCCAGCAAATACTTTTTTTGTTGTTGTTTCAAGGTTTTGAAAATGGACGTCTGCATTAGATTTCGATGGCTCATTAGATATGCGTAAATATGGTAGTTTAGAATCATAGGACTGAAGAGTTGGAAGGGACTGCAAGGGTCACGTCTAGTCCAACCTCCTGCAACTCAGGAATTCCAGCTAAAGAATACCTGACAGATGGCCATTCACCCCTGCTTTAAAAACCCCAAGGAGGGAGAGTCCACCACCTTGCGAGCCAAGGCCATGTGACTCCATTGCTTCCCTCATTATGAAATGACCAGACAAGACAGAAGATATATACAGTGGTACCTCGGTTTACGAACTTAATCCGTTCCAGAAGTCTGTTCTTAAACCAAAACCGTTCTTTAACCGAGGCACACTTTCACTAATGAGGCCTCCCGCTGCCGGTGCCCTTCTGCTGTTCGGGTTCCGTTTTAGACCGAGGTAAAGTTCTCAAACTGGACCATGTACTATCTGATAGTACATGGTACTATAATGGAAAAAATATTTCCGGTTTTGTGGAGTTCATAAACCAAGTAGTTCATAAACAGGACTGTTCTTAAACAGAGGTACCACTGTAGATTGGGTTCAAATTAGGCCACAACTTTATTGATTACAGATGTGATTGGTTTGGCTTAGGCACAGGGTGGAGCCATCCCCTCCAACCCCTCTGCTGGGAGAGCATCTAAGGGTGAACTACCACTAGAGGGAGCCCTAATAAGATACATCCAATAGGGGTACATCTGAGGGGTCCCAGTTGGAGGAGTGCTATGGCCCTGGCTCCCACCTGGGCGTTCGGATAGAAGCAGCTCTTTAACAGGATTCCCTTAACCAAGGAGGGGCAGGCAGAGGCTACAACCTCCCCTCGAACCAAGACTAGGTTTACCCAGTGCCTAACCTCACAAAAGGGACCCAGGTGGCGCTGTGGGTTAAACCACAGAGCCTAGGGCTTGCTGATCAGAAGGTCAGTGGTTCGAATCCCTGCGACAGGGTGAGCTCCCATTGCTCGGTCCCAGCTCCTGCCCACCTAGCAGTTCGAAAGCACGTCAAAGTGCAAGTAGATAAATAGGAACCGCTCTGGCGGGAAGGTAAATGGTGTTTCCGTGCGCTGCTCTGGTTCGCCAGAAGCGGCTTTGTCATGCTGGCCACATGACCTGGAAGCTGTACGCCGGCTCTCGGCCAATAAAGCAAGATGAGCGCCGCAACCCCAGAGTTGGACACAACTGGACCTAATGGTCAGGGATCCCTTTACCTTTACCTAACCTCACAAAGTTGTGACAATTGCTGCATTTGTCCTAAATAATAAGAATAAGAATAAGAATTTTATTTATACCCCGCCTATCTGACTGTGTTGCCCTAGCCATTCGGGGCAGCTTCCAATGTATATAAAAACACAATAAAACATTAAACATTTAAAAGCTTCCCTGTACACGGCTGCCTTCAGATGTCTTCTAAAGGTTGTATAGTTACTTATCTCCTTGGCTCAGAGGTTGCTTAACTCAATACCCTTCAACATTTCTCCAATGAAAATAGGGACATCCTAAGGAAAAGGACGCTCCTGCCAACCTAGCAGTTCCAAAGCACGTCAAAGTGCAAGCAGATAAATAGGTACCGCTCTGGTGGGAAGGTAAACGGTGTTTCCATGCGCTACTCTGGCTCGCCAGAAGCGGCTTTGTCATGCTGGCCACATGACCTGGAAGCTGTACACCGGCTCCCTAGGCCAATAAAGCGAGATGAGCGCCGCAACCCCAGAGTCGGTCATGACTGGACCTAATGGTCAGGGGTCCCTTTACCTTTAAGGAAAAGGACATTCCGTGATCAAATCAGAAACTAGGATGGTTTCTGTAAGTCTTGGACTGTTCCCTGGAAAGCAGGGACACTTGGGGGGGGGGTCTGTTGCTACGAGGTAGGTGGAAACCCAATGGCTGGTGCCAATTTGCCAAGTGGCCCTGAATATGGCAGCCAACCTGTGCCATAGCAAAGTCTAGTCTGCAGATAGAAACTTAGGAAAAAGTGAAGGAAGTGTGGGAGAACTGATTATGGTGAAGTGGTCAGGCCTCAATTTATCCCCCCTGGGTGCAGACCCAAGTGGCATTTATTGGTTGGTTGGGTCTGCCCCCATGGGGAATTCCAGCTCACACTTGCCTGCTATTGGCCAATCTTTGGGCAGGCAAATCAACCTAGACAACCTCCCCAGCTCGCAGATGTGGGCATGGTGAGGCTGCAATGACATCCAAATATGGAAGGTAAGTGGACTTCTGAGACCATAGAATTATAGAACTGAAGAGTTGGAAGGGATCCCAATGGTAATCTAGTCCAACCCCCTGCAATGCAGGAATCACAGTAGTTTTATTTTTGGATCCCTTTTCTAATGATCCCTAGCAAGGAATTTTCTTTTTCTCAGTTGCCATGTGCTGGGTGTGTCTTGTTGAAAACCTCTCTCTGCCCACACCCCATCTCCCAGCTGCAATTCTGCCAATTCTTCAGATATTATATCAAGGGAGGGAGGAGATGGTTGACTTTATAAAGCCCGCAATTATGGCTAAAGTCAACAATCCCCTGTTTCATTGTCCCTGTTCACAAGCTTCTATTCTTGCCCCCTGCACCACCCTTTTTGCCATCTGTCATAGTTTAATGGGTTTATAGCAGGGATTATTTGGACTCATCCGCCTGTCAGATTAATGTGTCATTATTGGACTGAATGGGATCGCTCAGCCTGAACCAGTCTAGGAGAGACGCTCTGAGCTCATTAAGAGAGATCATAAAACGCTCTTGAAGCCTCATCTCTGCATTACACACTGCGAGCAGATAACTGAAAAGTCTAAGCTGTCAGAGTCAGGAAGGGGTTGTTCTAGCTCAGCGGTGGAGTTCACACCTTGCACGGGTGATTTCAATGTCTGGCTTACGCACGCACGCACGCACACGCGCGCTCACACACACACACACACACAGTCTCAGTAGATTTAGGGAAGCCACATCTGTGTTTGCCCAAAAGAACACGAGAACAGTATGCTGGATCAGGCCAATGGCCTATCTAGGGCAGCATCCTGACCTCACAGCTGCCAAATACCACACAGAATCTAGGATTCTGGATAGACTGCTTTTGGCCTTGGAGGTTCCACAAGAACATAAGAAGAGCCTTGCTGCTGGATCAGGCTGGTAGTAGCCCATGTAATCCAGCATCCTGTCCTCGCAGTGGCTGGCCAGATTTATTTATTCATTACATTTATTTCCCACCTTTTCCCAAGGAGCACCATTTCCCCATTTAATCCTCACAACAACCCTGTGAGGTGGGTTAAGATGAGCAGCATCCAAGTGCAGGATGCTTCCCTTCCCCTCCCTTGTTTTCCAGCAAGTAGTATTCAGAAGCATTGCTACTTCCAATTGTGGAAGCAGATTGTAGTCCTCTTTCCCCAGGCCTTTGGCTAATTAAACCATTTACGCCCTTTTAAACTGTGTGGTGGTGGTGGGGTATTGTTTTTGTTTGTTATTATATTGTGTGTGTGTGTGTGTGTGTGTGTGTGTGTGTGTGTTCATATTGTAAACCGCCCAGTGTTCTTTGGATGAAGGGTGGCAGAGAAATAAAACAAACAAGCAAACAAGCCATTACACCACACTGGCTGGCTGTGTTGACAAGGTTGTTGGGGAAACTAGGAGAACATGCCAGCAGAACTACCCTTCCCCAATATGCTGAAAGAGTGGGCACGACCAGGGTAGGGCATCATAAAGAGATGTGGAAGGAAGCCTCCACTTTGCAGGTGCCTGCTTTGGGCTCACAGCTGTGTTTGAATGATCCATTTCATTTGTTTCTGCAGCCTGGTGGCAACTCTCCCTCTCCCAGCTCACTGTTTTGGAACAATCGCTGTAATTTGGCAGCGAGGCTGGTGCTCTGAAATGGGGCATCCTCCATCCCTCTGTTGAGTTGAGATCCAGACACCTACTTTAGCTATTCCTTCCCCCATCCCACTTGAGTTAGCTGCCAGAGGGAGTAAATTTATGACCTTGGCTTTGTGTTGGACCACTTCGGCCAACAGTGATTTCACTTTTCTTCCTGCAAAGCCCTTTAAGGAAGTCTCTCTTTTTTTAAACCTCTAGTACATCACATGGAGCGATGGAAAAACTAAAACAGCGAGCGCCAGCATTTATTCTGGCACTCATTACATTACAGGGAAATGGACGTTTCTTCTCCACAAGCTAGGGGTGTAATTTATGGTTTTCATCATTGGGGTTTTGCTTTGGTTTAGCTCCCCCTATTGTTATTGTTATTTTTCTTTTTTTAAAGAAAGAAGGGTCTTATTTTCTCCTGGAACAGGCAGTCACTTTGACCATCTGGATCAAATCACCAGGATGTTATGTGTGTGTGTGTGTGTGTGTGTAGGTGGCGAGTCGTAAGTTTTGCCTATTGGAAAAAAAATTAATGTTGTCATCTATCTGAGGTTATACCTCTGGAAAAGTTTATGATTGCGTCGAGACGGCCTTGCGCTGACTCCAAGCAATGCTGTCACTTCAAGAAAAAATGGTCAGCTACTCCAGTTGAGGGCACACTCATAAGGAATTGGGATTTTGTGGCACCCAGGAAGGCTCAGAAGCCTCCTCTGGTAGCTGCCTGGTGATGTACTGACTAGAGTGTAATGGTTAGCAATGGGGAGATGGAGAAAAAGCCAGAGTGTAGTAGTTGGATTGTCTGACTAGGACCTTGAGAGAGGCCAGGGTTCAAATCCTCACTTGGCCACGAAGCTCACTGTGTGTGACCGTGTGCCAGTCACTTTCTCTCAGTCTAGTGTACCTCACAAGGTTGTTGTGAGGATAAAATGGGGAAGAGGAGAGCCATGTACACCACCTTGAGCTCCTTGCAGGAAAAGCGGGGGGATGGGACATAAATGCAATATATAAATGCTCGCTCTTTCCCCATGCGGCTTGGCAACAATCCAGGGGTGGACCAGAACAGTCATGGGTTCAACCTTTGGCATTTTCAGATGAGTCTGGGAATATCCCTGTACAAAACCTTGGAGAGCTGCAGCCCTGTGTTGACAAAGCTAAGCTAGGTGGACCAAAGTTCTGGTTCAAAATAAGGCAGCTTCCTAGATTTCTCTTTAAATCACAGCCCGTTTATACAGACGTATGAGGACGAGAAGCCTGTGCTAGTTTTTAAGGATGTAGCTTAGTGGCAGAGCATCTGCTATACACACAGAAAGGTCCAGGGCTCAATCCCTGGCATCTCCTGGTAAAGCTATGATAGCTTTTTATACTCTCACCAGAGGACAGTGTGAGGAAGCTCACAAGGGCAGCAGCACTGAGTGTGTGTGCGCTTTTGTGTTGGGAGAGGCTGTTGTCAGGCATTTGGATGAAAACACCAAAATTGAGAACACAAGAATGCAAGAATAGCCTCCTGGATCAGGCCAGTGGCCCATCTATTCCAATATCCTGTTCTCACTGTTGCTAAGCAGATGCCTATGGTCAACCTGCAAGCAGGACCTAAGCACAAGAGCAACCCCTTCCCCTTCTGTAGTTTCCAGCAACTGGGATCCAGAAGCATTGCTGCCTCCAATTGTGGCAGCAGAGCAGAGCCATCATGGCTAGTAGCCATCAGTAGCCTTCTCCTCTATGAATTTGTCTAATCCTCTTTTAAAACTGTCTAGGTTGGTGGACACCACTGCCTCCTGTGGGAGGTAGTTCCACACTTTGACTATGCACTGTGTGAAGAAGGACTTTTTAATGTGTCCTGAATCTTCGAGAATTCAGCTGCATTGGATGTCCACAGGTTAGGAGAGACCCACTCTATCCACTTTCTCCATGCCCCACATAATTTTACTTAACAGGCAGCAGAAGAGGATCTGAGAATCCTAGTCCAATTCTCTCACCTAAAACCAACTAAGAATTTTTAAAAAGCAGTCCAAGCTCATTATGGAATGCAACCCGAATTCTAATAGACTAAAAGCAAATGGAGAAACAAAACGAGTCGTTCTTGGTTCCCTGCTCTTGCATTTCCCAATGAGACAGGGAAAGAGGAACTCCTTTCTCAGGATGCAAATGTTAGAGAAATTGGAGGATGGATTTGAGCACGACACCAGTGCTGGCAGAGCAGGCCCCCTTTGGCAACCAGTGGAGAGCAGTCCATGCATTGACTCATTACAGGGGATGGATAACATGAAGCACAGCTCACCATCAGTCTTTTGGCTTGTGGCTGCGTTTTGGAGGTTAGGTTTCCCTGATGGATAATGAGAGAGCAAGGGTGTAATTTGTTCCATGGAAATTATAACCTTACCATGGTGCTGCCTCTCTGGATGCTCATATTCCATCTTTTCCCGCCTGTGAAACAAACAGCTTCTCTGCTCCCCCACACCATTTCCCTGAGATAATCCTTTCCTATACAAACGTAGTAGAGTCCAATAAATTTGAAATATTGTGTTCTGTTGTATAAGTCATAGTTTAAGGGCACTTTTGTTATAGAAGTTTAAACACTAGGCAATATAGGAACCTTTATTCCATTCCTTCCTTAACATCTGCATATCAAATTGATTTATTGATAATAAATATCTATAAAAAGTACCGGTAATCATGGTGGGGTTTTTTAGTTTTAAAGGATTTAACCAGTCGTTCTAGTATCTCAGATGTCTCAGAAGCTGAACAAAGTTGTTAACAAATGTTGTAGCTGTAGATATTGCCACTGGGTTGCATACTATAGCTGATATTTAGCTCTTAACACAGCGTACATTAAAAATTCATCTTCATCATGCATCAGTTGATCCAAGCACCATCTTTTCTCCAATTTTGAAAGTTGGGTTTCCCCATAAAGTCAATTTACCCTGGGAAAATGGGTCAAATCTTTTTTATGTTCTCTTCTTATGTTCTTAGGCTCTTCTTATGTTCTTAAGAAATATAGAAACCATCCACTTTGGTTGATACCCCTTCTCTGCTTGATTAGCCTCTCTCTGTTCTCCCCTCTGCACAAAATTACCTGTTCTTGTGACAGTAAAGGGCATCTCTGTCACCATAGAGATAGGCACGGAATGGAGTGAGATTTGTTTAGTCTCCATTTGAAAGAACCATGTGGACTAGGATCTTACTTTATTTTTAGGGAAAGGGCCACAGCTCAGTGGTGGAGCATGTGCTTTGCATGCAGATGATCCCAGGTTCTTGATGGCATCTCCAGGTAGAGCTGAGGAGAGAATCCCTGCCTGGAACCCTGGAGATCCAATGCTACCTGTCAGTGCAGAGAATACTGAACAAGATTGATCGATGTTCTGAATCAGTGTAAGACAGGTTCCTATGTACTATGAACAGCTGTCCTCCCAAGGAACACTCCCAAAATAATCAAAATGGACACCTCCATGGAGTGGCTAATTGGAATCCCCATTTAGTCTCCATCCTAAGAGAGACATGCCTAGTTCTCCTCCTTGGAGTGAGGCAGATTTCAGAGTAGATGGGAAGCATTAAATGCATCATCACTCAAGGGACAGGACGGGGGCCTGTAAGAGTGTGTTCCTAATGAGTTCCACAGGCTTTTTGGAGAGAAGGCTGTGTCTCGTTTTACTTCTCTGCCTGTGTCTGTTGTGCAAACGAATCGGCTCCAAGAACATGGAAAATCCATCTCCTGCCAGATGGATGGTTTTCTCCCTGGCACACAGTCTCCTACTGGATCCACTTCAGGAGATGAAGCCCTTTTAAACAAAACCGTGTGTGTGTGTGTGTGTGTGTGTGTGTGTGTGTGTGTTTCTCCCTGAGTCAGGAAGACTGGAGCTTTGAGCTGGGGATGGGGACATTGCTTCAGCATCATATAGAGAAGGCTCCACCCCTTCCTGGCTCTCAACCACTCAGCTGAAGCTGAATGTTGCAAGATTCAGGGCACATAAAAGACAGTTCTTAGTTATGCAACTATGGAACTCACTCCCACAGGAGGCAGTGATGCACACCAACCTAGATGGGTTTAAAAGAAGATTGGACAAATTCATGGAGGAGGGGGGGCTATCAATGGCTACTAGCCACGATGGCTGTGCTCTGCCTCCTGGTATTCAGAAGCATGACTGTCTCTAGTTGTGGAGGCAGAGCATAGCCATTGTGGCTAGCAGCCATTGCTAGCCTTATCCTCCATGAATAAATACATGATTATTCAGAAATAATGTAAGAATTAAAGAAGAGACTGCTAGATCAGGCCAGTGGCCCATTGGGTCCAGCATCCTGTTCTCCCAGTGGCCAACCAGATGCCTCAGTGGGATGCTCTCTCCTCTTGCAGTTTCCAGTAACAGGTATTCAGAAATATTGCTGCCTCCAACTGTGGAGGCATAGCACAGCCATCCTGGCTAATAGCCCTCATTAGCCCTCTCCTCCATGAATTTGCCCAGCCCTTTTTGAAAGCCATCTAAGTTGTTGCCCATCACTGCCTCCTGTGGGAGGGAGTTCCATAGGTTCACTATGCATTGCTTGAAGAAGGTTTTTATTTATTTTTTAATCTGTTCTGAATCTTCCTGCAGTCAAAGTTGTTGGATGTCTGCCAGTTCTAGTAATATGAGAGAGGGAGCAAAACTTTCCCCTCAACTTTCTCCATACCATGCATTGCATCATTTTATAAACTTCTGTTATGTTGCATCTTACTCGCCTTTTCTCCAAACTGAAAAATCCATTCCCTTTATCATTTGGGTTGCCCTTAGATTATGATGATTTCATTGGAAGGCACAGGTTTGCTTTTTGAGTTCCTGATTCGACGAATTTAGAAATATGTTGCACCCAAACATATTCTAAGTGTGCATGCAGTGTAGAAATTTCCTGAGCTGTTTTTCTGGCAATTATCAGGGGCTCCTCCCTGTTAACCCCCCACCCCACCCCCATGGCCCTCTTCAGCTATTCATGACTCACGGTGGAAAAATGTCAAAACAAGTGTAAGGACATTTAATTTGATTTGTTTTGGCTGGTGGGAACACAGCAAACCGGGCATCTGAGCAGGCTGTATTTTCCACACACACCCCACCCCCTAACAAAGAATTCAAGAATGGAATAATTTGGTGTGTGTAGGTAGCTCTTGCTTTAATTGGCCCGGCCTCCATAGTAACTTTTGGAAGATCAGAGACCATCAGTAGTCTAGGACTGCTGAATTAACCAGACGATTTGGCCTGATCAACTACCGTAATTTTTCAAGTGAGCTTCATGAGTACCAGCTCTGGAGGAGCTTTGGGGGAGAACCACTGTCATGAGCCCCCCTCCCTCAGTGAGCCTACCTGCTTGCCCCTATTAAAAAGGATAAGAGCCCTGCTGGATGAGGTCAATAAGCCTTCTGGAAGAAAAAAACTTAGAGGAGATATGATAGCCATCTTAAGGGCTGTCATATGGAAGATGGAGTGAGCTTGTTTTCTTCTGTTCTGGAGGGTAGGACCCGAACCAATGAATTCAAGTTACAAGAAAGAAGGCTCCAAATAAACATAAGGAAGAACTCTCTGAGGGCAAGAGCTGTTCGACCATGCAGTGAACTTCTTCGGGAGGTTGTGGAGGCTTTTAAGCAGAGGTTGGATAGCCATCAGTCATGGATGCTTTAGTTGAGATTCCTGCATTGCAGGGGGTTGGAGTAGATGACCTTTGAAGGTACTTTCCAGCTGTACAATTATATGACACAGTAAAAAGTTTGGGGAAACTGGAAGACAGATTTAGGAACATTTCTCATTAGAATAAGCTCCTGCTTGGCTTGGGGGCTCTTCCTTCCTTGCATGTGTAACGCCGGTAAGATTTTGAAAAATTAAACGGCCTGTTTTGCTGGGGCTGTTTTGATGGTTTGGAGGCCGGGGGAAATTTGAATCCCTGGATTAAATGCCTAAACCAAGACCCAATGGCAAATGGGGACTTAGGCCAAGGAAGGAAACTTAATATCCAGTTGAACAGGGAAAGAAAACACCAGAGTCAGGGGTTGCGACTTAACTCCCGAGAAGCTGCAGAGATGAAACCAGGGTTTGGGCAGCCTTTGGCAGTGCAGAGCCCCTTGAATTTGGCTGACGGAGGCATTTCTGGGATCCCTCTGGGCCCACTCCATTTCTCCAACAAAAACTTAGCAATTTCCATCACAACAGCAGCCTGTTTTGGATCAAGGGGCCAGTTCGGAGGAGACAGCCGGTTCCCGCATCGATCTGCAGCGGGCAAGGAGGTGCCAGCAACAACATCCCAGTTCCCAGCCTCTATTTGGCAGCCAGCAATAGATGCGGAAAGGATCCGAGCCTTATTCTTGGCTGCTTCAGGTCGTCATGTAGGAATGAGAAGTTGGTGATGGGGAACCAGGAATGGTATTGTGTTTTGCTGATTCCTGGCTGTGCCTGGTTCTTGTTATAATTTTATGATTGACTATATGGTGTTGATCATGCCAACCTTACAAAGCAGCCCACAAACTACCTGGGCTGCCCACACAATACCTACGAGGGATTCTTTCGCTGCAATTCTTGCATTGCAGATGGTTGGCCGAGATAATCAGTGGGTTCTCTTCCAACTCTACAATTATATGATCCCAAGTAATTTGTATGGGGTCAGCTCGATACATTTTTGCTAACCAGAGATAAAGGGAGGAATGTGGCTCAGAGGCAGAACATCTGCTTTGCATGCAGAAGGTCCCAGGTTTGATCCCCAGTGGTGTCCTCATGGTGTGACAGCGGAACACTTCCTTCTGTAAACTTGGAGAGTCACCGCTACCGCTCAGTGCAGACAGTAGTGAGCTGAATAGACTGTCTGAAGGCACCTCCTATGTTCCTTTTTAATTCAGCCCATTATTATACAGAGCACTGAGGACTCAAATCTTACTTTATTCTCCTCATCAGCTGTAGGGACGGCATGCCAACCTATGTCCATTATCTGTCAATCATAGGTATGTTCCATCCAAGAGAATGCATGAAAACATATGCAGTGTAAAACATACATTTTTTGTACACACCTCTTCCCATCCTCTCTAGAATTTCAGATAAGGATGTTTCTCAGCCCTACCTGGAGAGGCTTTTGGGGTTCAAACTGGGACCTTCTGAATGCAAAGCAGATGCTTAGTCACTCAGCCTTGACCTTTCTCAAATAGATGGTGTATGGAATGGAGATCAAGGAAGGGCTTTTGGTGGTGCCATTGACTTGTGAACATAAGGATATGGATGGCTCAGTTGGTTAGAGTGTGGTGCTGATAATTGCAAGGTTGCAAATTCAATCACCATATGGGATAGCTGCATATTCCTGCATTGGACTAGATGATCCTCTGACTCCTTTCCAAGTCTATGGTTTATCATCATAGTTGCCCATACCAAATGTTTGAAGCTGTATTGTCAAAAACCACTACTCATTTTTACGTATCAGTAAAGTGTGTACGTGTGTGAAATACCTGTGCAAATGCAGGGGGGGGCACATTTCCCTCATCTCTACTCCTTAACACACTCTTCATAATCCCATGCTTGATGGAGGCCATGTGATAAATGGTTGGAAAGGGATTTGTATGTCACAGGGGGCCCCAGCCAGAATCATGAGGGTGCTAGCAAAGTCACTTAAACAATGCAGACTGAGTCCAGAGAGAAAAGAAATGCTGATAACACTTTACTGAGGAAACAAGGCATGTAATTTGAGCAGAAACAGATGTTCTACCGGTATCTTCCTTGAGACCTTGTACATGACAAGGAGACGTTCAACCAGACATGGGAAGGGGTACTCCCTCTCAGCCACACAGCCAATCAGAGCATGGGTACCTCACAAAACAACATTCTGCCTTCCCTGGTTGCTAAGCAGCACCTCTAACCACTCTACTCTTGGCCAATTGACTTCCCAGCAGCAGAATTAATTCTTAAATTCCAAACTGAGTGATCCCTGCCCTTACACTTCTAGTGAAGGGTGCAGGGGGTCCTACCTACAAAAAGTATGTCAAATGGAGCACCCAGATTTTAAGATCTATAACAAATGGGAAAATAGGGTTTGACATTATTTGTCCTGTTCTTTTTCTTTTTTATGGGCTCAAGAAAGGTACTTGAAAGGCTTTGTAGTTTTTGTTAAAATAGATTTCTGCAGAAAGAGAGAATATGGATTTATGGGCAGCAGACTTGATGGTCTACAGAAACAAAATAAACTAGCTTCCAAATTGCAACCCAACCACTTTTGCAGACTGGAAAATATTAGGATGGGCTGTTTAGGATGGACTATTTTGGTATCTGATTTTTTTCCCCTCCTGCTTTTTTTTTTAATTGCACTGCTATTTTGCCTGGTTTGGCTCAGGTCAAATTAATCCACTACAAGATGCTTGAAATGATAGAGCTTGTAATTTGTTGACACTCTCTTAATGTTAAGAAGTTGACAATTTGAGGACTTGCCCTTGAGTCGCACGACCTAGGCAGTTCCTTAGGCCTTCACTTTTGAGTTTTAGCAGAGATTACAGGAGGCTCCTCTGAATGAAGTTTCTTTAGAAAACTGCTGCTCAGTCCTGGTGCCTGTTGGTTGGACTCAGAAACATTACAATACTCCTTGAAAATGATTGCCCTCTCTAGAATTGTTGTTGCAGGAGGAACAACACCCTCAAAAGGTAGTAGTGGTGAGGAGAGGAGGAATCTCAAAATAGGACAGGGGACATGAGCTGTGTGACAACACCTATCCCACAACTTCTCGCTTTCTTCTGCGGTGTGTCAGGAGTTGTGGGTTGCTGCCCCAAATGGCAAGCAGTGTCACTGCATCTTCTCCGCTATGAAGAAGCTTCCATAGAGTGACACTGCCCAGACTGACCGTTGGTTCCTTCTGGGCAGGAAGCAGTATAAAATGACTTCCTGTTTCAGGAATTTATTATTTCAGCTTGAGAGTAAAGGTCTACTTGTGCTCTAGTGTCTCTGGTACTGATCTTTAGTCCTCTTGACACCTGATCATTAGTCTGGTTCAGTACTAAGACAGCTTTCTATGTTATTATTTAATTCAGTCCTTGATTCAGAACTATGAGAACTACTATCTTACTTTGTTTTTGGGGATACAGCTGGGTGCCAGAGTACCTACTTTGCATGTAGCAGGTCCCAGTTCAATTTCCAAAATCTCCAGAAAGGGCTAGGAGAGAACCCCACTGCCAGAAACCCTGGAGAATGACTGCCAGTCAAAGTAGACAGTACTGACTAGATAGACCAAGCATCAGACTTGAGATAAGGCAGCTTCTTACATTGCTATTTAAATCTGTCCTTATTTCAGAGCCATGAGGACTAAAATCATATTTATTTTTATGGGAAGGGTTGTAGCTCAGTGGTAGAGCATATTATTATTATTATTATTATTATTATGCATGCAAAAGGTCTCAGGTCCAATTTCCTACTGGCATCTTCAGGTAGGGTTGGGATGGTATCCTGCCTGAAACCCTGGAAAGCTGCTGCCGGTCATCGTTGACAATACTGAGCTAGGTGGGCCCAGTGCTCTCCAAACGCCATCATTGTAACAATAACAGCAATCCCTGCTAGCTCATGTTAAAAGTCTTTCCAGCAGAGGAAGAAAATGTTGACTGGAATGTGGTGAAATTTGAATGAAAAGTCACACCGCTTAAATAACAACACACACACGCACATACACACACACATGCCCTAGCTGTTTTGGATTCTGTGGCTTTTCTCCATGTGTTTTCAATCAGCCAGGGTTTTGGAACAGGAGCCCAGAATGCCTTGCTCCATTCGAGGCGAGAGAGGGGAAAATGCTGATCTTGCAGATGCAATAACAGAAAGAGCTGTTCCCCCCTCCACTGCCCCGTAGCAGAAGAATGACATCTGAGAGCTCAAATAAATCAGCCTTCCTTAAATCAACCTTCCTTCCCCTTTAAAGGAGCATGAATTGGTAACTAAATACTACTCTAACAAAAGAAAGAGAAGAAGAAACTGCTGTGCATGTGTGCTTGTGTGTGCTGCTTATTCAATCATCACACCAACCCACTACATTTTTGGCCCAGTGACTGAGAGTCGACTGCAGAATTGTTATTTTTCTTATTATTTTAGCTATTTATATACTGGAATTTTGAAGGAGAGAGGAGAAGGCTATCAATGAATACTAGCCTCTACAGTGGAAAGAAATCTTATGCCAGAAATCCTGGAGAGGTGCTGCTAGCCAGTGCAGACAATATTGAGCTAGAATGGACCAGGGGTCTGACTCAGTTGAAGGCAGATTCCCATGCTCCTATATCTTTCTTCTGAATGATGAGGACTAGAATCTGGTTTTGTTTATAAGGAAAGGACCATTGCCCAGTGGTTAGAATGTCTGCTTGACTTGCAGAACGTCTCGGGTTCAGTCCCCCAATGGCATATCCATATAGATCTGGAAGAGACCCCTGCCTGAAATCCTGGAGAGCTTCTGCCAGTCAGTGTACACAAGTGCTCCCCAAATCCTGGTGTTACGGTAGTTGTTTTGCACAAAAGCTCCCAACAGTCCCAGCTGGTCTAGAGCATCTGGCAGGCTTTGGGTTGGAAAGGCAATGCTGAGCTATGTGGGTCATTAGTATGACCTGGTATAATAGTCCTATATGATCTGCAAGACCAGATCAAGGATTCATTCAGGGGTGCAACAGACATCAGGGTGGGCACCTTGGTCTCCCTCTCAGTTTTAATTGTTTAACTTGCTTACTTGCTGCATCGTGTCATCTGATTTTCAAGCCATATTGGAATTGCTGTTATGCAAGTGCATTAAATTAATACGGACTCTTATTTCAGAAAAGGGTATTAAGGGGCTGGAGTGACTGGCCTATGTGGAAAAGTTGCAGCATTTGGGACTTTTCAGTTTAGAGAAAAGGCAAGTAAGAGGCAACATGATGGAAGTTTATAAAATTACGCATGGCATGGAGAAAGTGGCTAGAGAAAAGTCCGTCCGTCCGTCCGTCCGTCTCCCCCTCATAATACGAGGACTACAGTGAAGCTGAATGTTGGGAGATTCAGGACAGGTGAAAGAAAGGCCTTCTTCATACAGCTCATAGTTACATCATGGAACTCCCCTCCACCCCCCATGAGGCAATGATGGCCACCAACCTAGATGGCTTTAAAAGAGGACTGGACAAATTCATGGAGGAGAAGAAGGCTAATGAGGGTTTATTAGTCACAATGGCTGTTCACTGCCTCCACATTAGAGACAGCAGTGCTTCTGAAAACCAGTTGTTGGGAACAGCAGGAAGGGAAAGTGCTCTTATGCTTAAATCCTGCTTCCAGATTTCCCAGAAGAGGCACCTGGTTGGCAACTGTGAGAACAGAATGCTGGACTAGATGGACTAGCAGCCTCTTCTTATCCTCTAATTTTATTTATTTATTTATTTATTTATTTATTTATTTATTTATGTATGTATGTACATTAATACGGACTCATATTCCCAAGTGCATTGCTGCCTGTCACTGAACTGGAATGATAGTGCTCGGGCAATCCATTTCTGGAGTCAGCCTGGAGTCACTAAAACTGTCACAGTGATGAGTGCAAGCAAATAGCCTAGTTTACTGTGAGCAAATTGGCATGGCATTTTAAGCACAGCATTTTAAGACTTGGCTGGCGTTGATCAGTTAGCGCCCCTCATTCACCAGAGCCTTGCCAGTCTGAGTTTGTCAAGAGCAGAGGTCCTGCTGTACTGATGCTGTCTGCTGAGCAATGTGCTTTTGCCAGTGGTGTCTTATTCCATTGGGTGAGCCATCAGTGATGGATTGGAGCTGGGAATCTCGTGCATGTCTCCAAGCCTAATATAATGCAACGTGAGCCACTTCTAAGTGGTTGGTAGATCAGCATGGTGGCAAATGCTTGTATTTCTGCCTCCCCCCTTTTTTAGAGGGTGGTATAACTCAGGGGGGCATGCCCAGGCTTCATTCTTTTGGCTCTTCCTTCCTGCTGCTAGGTTACCTCTGGGTGTCCATGAATCCCAGTGTTAGCAGAGGGGAGAAAAACCTTTCTCTATCCACTTTCCATCAATTTATTAACTTCTATCATACCATCTCTTGCTTGCCTTTTCTCTAAACTGAAAAGTTCCAGGAACTGCAATGTTTCTTCATGGGGAAATTGCTCTATCTGCCTTGATCGTTTCGGCTGCCCTTTGCTGAACCATCCTGACTTTGATGGGGTTGGGCATCTGGACAGCTTTATCTGGAAAGAGGGTGCTGGTCCCGGAGGGAAGACTCTTCTGCCTTTATCAGAAACCTGGTGAACTTTGTCATTTGCCAGAAATATTTCCCTCTCCACTCCCATCAGAAGTCTCTGGCATCTTTGTTGAAATTGTCCAAATCTTAGCAACCTGGCTAATATACAGCTATGGAAAGATATTTTTGGGCAGAGGTGAAGGATGCATATTGTTATAGGCCACCTCAATCCATGCCGAGCTGTGCATGGGATTCCAGGGGTCTTGGCCCCAACTGTGCTCCTTTGGAGAATTGATAATACAGTAGAGACTGCCGTGCCTTTAGAAATATGGTTTAGTTAAACATAGGTACACCTTTAGTCTACATAGAGGGAGTACATCTCAAGAGGAGCTTGCTCCCCACAGTTGTGCAGCCCTGGAGTCTAAGGCATCCCTCCCAGTCTGCCTTCAGCCAGCCGGCCAAGACCATTCTGCCCTTTCTCAGCTATTCCAAGCCTCATAGCAAAGGCCCCCAACTCTTCCTGTCACCTCACACCCAGTTACTGTGGCAACCTTCTAAATCCCCTATGTCTGTTCACACCTCAGGGCAAGGGGGAAAGACTGTTCTCTTGCATTGCCAGTGGCCGTCAATGGGCCTGTATTATTTCTTAATTGCCCTAGCTTGGTCAGATTGTTTTGCATAGACTAGCCCAGGAATTCATCTACAGCTTGAATTTTCCTTTCATATTCCAAATAATCAAAATGCTACCATTTATTAATTTCTACTATTCACTAATAGACCCCAATACCTCATATCCCTAACTATATATTTGACATCTCCCTGCCAGGGATGATAGTGGGTGGGAGAAGATAGGTTTCTTCCTGATATGTTTGGATTAAGACTTTGAGGGGGGTCTGGTAGCCATCAGCCAGGAAGTAACACGAATTAACCTTATGACCTCTGCAAATCTCAGCTGCTAAATACAGAGCAATAGGTTATCTGGTTGGGTGAAGATTTGGGAAGAGCCGTGTTTAGAAAGTAAGGCTGCACAACAAGCTTTGCAGATCGTGTGTGTGTGTGTGTGTGTGTGTGTGTGTGTTACACACATACATACAGGTGGGTAGCTGTGTTGGGCTGATGCAGTCGAAATAAATAAATAAATTAAAAAATTGTCCAGTAGCACCTTAGAGACCAACTAAGTCTCTAAGGACGAGATGGTTGGACAGTGTTCTTGAAGCTACCAACATGAGTCTGACCAAACTGCGGGAGGCAGTGGAAGACAGGAGTGCCTGGCGTGCTCTGGTCCATGGGGTCACGAAGAGTCGGACACGACTGAACGACTAAACAACAACAACAACAAGTTTGTTCTGGGTATAAGCCTCAGGTTGGGGATGCCTGGTATAAGTTTTCGTGTGCATGCACACTTCTTCAGATACACTGAAACAGAAGTCACCAGACCTTTATTGTGGGAGGGTGGGGTGGGGTTTTTCTCAGAAGGGTAGTAGGAGGGTAAACCTGTTGATGGGTGTTAACGACTGCAATTAGTCCTGCAGGAAACAGCAAGGGATAGTATGCAGATGACCAAAAATACTGAAAACTATGGAGAGACCTGGTCTGAATAGAGATATTGGATTCTTGGCTTCCGGTTCCGGCGCCGGAGGGAGAAGTCGGGGGGAACATCGCTCTGATGTTCCCTGTCCGAAAAAGGGGTGAAAGGGGTGTCTGGGACAGCGCCCCAGCCCCCAAAACTCCCGGGAAGGGCGTCCCGGGACCGGTTGGTCTGGCAGTGGCTCGTTAACGGCTCTCCTGCTCCCGAGGAGACCCTAATAAGGGTCTCCGGGAAGCGGGCGGGGGGAGCCGGAGCCCATCGGATCTGATGACATCTATCCCCCTGACGGGCGCAGCTGCCGTGACTTCTCCTGTTCGTGCGCTGGGATTCCTCAACAAATTAGTGATTTGGACTCGGAGATCGTGAGTAAATTGAACGTTTTGGACCAATTTGAGAGCAAAGTATAGGGCTTAAAATGGAGGCCAGCCCTATCGTTGTTGAAGATTTAGAGACGGGAAATGGCAGCCGAGGCAAAAGTGAAAGTGGCGTTTGATCAAAGTTTAGTCTCAGCGCAACCAGCCCCTCTCTTCCCTCATGCCGGAGGAATCTGGCGAAGATCGCTATTTTGTAACTACAACTGTCGCAGTGAAGTAAACAACTGAAAGATTGTATCTTTATTTGACAAAATGACAGGCATTTCAAAGGCAGAGCTACAAGTTAACCTATTTCTACAAAGATTGCAAGAATTTAGTGATGCCTTTGATGCTGCCTCGGAAAGACTGGAGAGACGTTTGGACCAACTCATACCGGATGAACTGTTGCCAGAAGGTTTTCACGCTGATGTGTGTGAGAACCAGAATGAGGATTTAGTTATGGAACACAGTTTTCGCACCCAGCCGCGCATCAGTAACGGGTCTTCTGGAAGCAGGACTGTTTATAGGAAGACAAGGAAAAATAAGAATCTTAAGAGAAGGAATGCCAGCAAGAAAAAGAAAGAACTTAAGAGATGGAATGTCAGCAAGAATGTCAGCAAGAAAAAGAGCTCGCAACAAGCACAGCAAGTAAATATGGCTTTCCTGGATTGTGACGCAGGACGAAGGCGAAGGAAGAAAAGAAGATTGCAGCAAATCACTTGGAAAGAAGCTCTGATGGACTACATGAACTGGACATTGGTGAAACAGCGAGTGGGTGTGGGTTGAGATGTTGTTATTGTTTTTTTGGACTGATTTAATGGTTTGGAGACAAAAGTATATGCTTTAATTTCTGGTATGAAAGGAAAAACGGACACCAGATTCTGGGGTGTGGGGGGAGAGGGGGGAAATTAAGTTTAAAAATTAGGATGTAAGGCCAAGGGTAAAACCAAGGTTTGTAAGGAGGATTAAGAGAAAGTTATAATCTAAGGTATTTTGAAGTTAAGAGGAAATTGTAAAGAAGCAGATATATTCAAGTTAAGTTAAAAAATAGATGATAAATGTATTAAGACCAAGATAAGAACCCGTGAGCCAAGTATTATTTAAGAATTCAGCAGGGAGGGGCTGTGGAAGTCATTTGATAATAGTTAGAAATGTAGAGGCCTGGTCTGGAAGGAGATCAGGCCCAAGCAAAGTGAGGGTTGTGTTTAGATGGTTAAATGATCATTGTTTTTTAAAAAAATACCTCCGTGAGAGGGAGGGAAGGTATGTACTGCTTCCTAAGGTGGGAGATGGGAGGCAAAGGAAATTTAACCGGACTGTTATGTGCTTGTAAAATTTGGAAAATTAAATAAATATAAATTTAAAAAAAAAAAAAAAAAAAAAGAGATATTGGATTCTTGTCTCATTACACATTCTAAAGCTATTTTTGGTCATCTGCATACTACTGTTTCAGTGTATCTGAAGAAGTCTTCATGCACACGAAAGCTTATACCCAGAACAAACTTAATTGGTCTCTAAGGTGCTACTGGACAATTTTTTTTATTTATTTTGACACATATACACACAGAGAGAGTAATTTCCTCACAATCATTTCACTCATTGAGGCACATACAGCATCTCAGCTGAGGGCATGGTAGATGCAATGGGAACAGGTATAGGCATTATTTTATTTATTTTCTCCAAGGAGTCAAGGTGGAATCCAAGGTTCTCCCCCACCCCTTTTAAACCCTACAACACCCTGTGAGGTGGGTTAGGCTGAGAGGCAGTGACTGGCCCCCAAGGTCACACTCAGGGAGCTTCATTTGAACCCTGGTCTCCCAGTCCGGCATTCTAATCACAATGCCACCCTGGTTCTCCTAACCAAACAGTGTCCCTACGTGCATCCTTTAATCACCCCACTCTCTGCCCCCCCATACCTAGAGATTCTGATAAACCATGACTGGATACAAGCTGGAAATTTGCAGGGGAAGCCCTAATCATCACAATCACATTACTACTGCTACTACTACTACTACCGGTACTACTACTACTACTACTGTTATTATTCACCCTTCACCTTAAGGTCCAACATGGGTGTGGCGTTCGTACAGAGCCCTGGGTTGTTTCACGGACTATTGACCTGTACACCACTGCTTTATTCTTCCGCTGCCACCAACAAGATTTCTTCTAGTGAAATACTGAGTCTCAGTCAGGTTGTAAAGTCAACAATGAAGATTAAAGTTTATTGAAGAACAAACAAGTTTTAAATATGTTTAGAACTGTTTCTCAAATGTGCACCCTTAACTAGATGTGGCACTATCTCACAATGTCACACTCTTCGCTCTCAGTTCTATCCCTGTCTCTCACACTAACCGTCACAACCGCTATATTCCTCTTTTACGCGCTGTGTCTGACTCTGACTCTCCTATCTCCCAATGGTAAAACCCCTGGGCTGAGCCTCAAAACCAGGTAGGCTCCGCCTCTGAGCTTTCTCATTGGTCAATCTACATTTACTATTCCCATCCCCTTGTACAAACATAATCACAAGGAATGGGCAAACGCCACAATGGGTTACAGCAGGGGTCCACAAACTTTTTCAGCAGTGGGCCAGTCCACTGTCCCTCAGACCTCGTGGGGGGCCGGACTATATTTTGAAGGGGGGGGGGGAAATGAACAAATTCCTATGCCCCACAAATAACTCAGAGATGCATTTTCAATAAAAGGACACATTCTACTCATGTAAAAACACGCTGATTCCCGGACCGTCCGTGGGCCGGATTTAGAAGGCGATTGGTCCAAATCCAGCCCCCGGGCCTTAGGTTGCCTACCCATGGGTTACAGCATTACAACACAATATTAAAAACAGTTAAAAACAACTTGCATAAATAATAATTAACAGAATATATTACCCACCACCCACCCTAAGGTTCCGATATGGGTTATAACAATTAAAAACAGTTTAAAACAATTTACAGTCAGAGAAATAAGGTGGGTTATACAGCAATAAAAGCATAAAACTATACAACAAAGCCATTATTGTTTTTGTTTTCGTTGTTATTTAAACAGACATCAGTTAACCATTGTGGGAGAATGCATTCTTACTTGCCTACATAGGCCTGGCAGAATTGAAAAGTTTTCAGCAGGCATTTAAAAGCTGGCACAGAAGGTGCCTGCTGAATCTCTAGCAGCAGAGAGTTCCACAGTGATGACACTCAAGGCTCTAAATACCTCCCTCAGGTGTCAGAAGGCAGGGTAAAGAGGTGCATCTTCAGTATCATCTGCAAGCTGTGCAATGAAGGTGTCAGATGCATCTGTGTTGGGAGATTGTTCCACAGCTTAGGGGCCTCCACAAAGAAGGCCTTCATCCCCTGGGCTGCCACCTTCTGAACTTCTGAGGGCGGAGGAACTGCTAAAAGGGCCCCCTCTGCTGATCGGCTAGCTGGCAGCAGACTGAGGTTGCCTGGGCACTGATAAGAGCATCAGAAGAGGCTGCTAGATCAGGCCAATGACCCATCTAGTCCAGCATCCTGCTTTCACAGTGGCCAAACAGATGCCCCTTGTGGAAAGCCTGTAAGGAGGACCTGAGCACAAGAGCCCTCTCTCCTCCTGTGGTTTCCAGCAACTGGGATTCAGAAGCATTGCTGCCTCCAACTGTGAAGGCAGAGCCATCAATAGATCTCTTGCAGTATATGTATTTGCAGTGATGTCGTGAGGGGAACGGTGGAGGCGGGCTGCCCTGGGTTCCAGGGGAGGGGGGTGACACCTGGGCCAGTCCTGCTCCGCCCCGCCGGCGGGCCCCGAGCAAGCCGCGGAGCAAGGCTGCCGCGCACGATCGGCGGCTCGTGGGGCTGCCCCGCCCCTGCTGCTTTTCGCGTGGCGGTTCGCAAGGTCGCTGCGGAAGCAGCAGCAGCAGCCTGGCGACGGAGTGCGCATGCGCGGCATTTCGCGCGTGCGCAGTCCATCATGACGTTGTGTTGTGACGTCACGACGCAATGTCACGACGCCCCGTCCCAGGGGGTGCCTCCGTTTGCCGCCCTGGGTAGCGAGGAGGCTTCCTCCGCCCCTGTGTATTTGCAACCTACATTTGTGTCCACCACCCACATGCCTTCTAAATATTGAGCTCAGAGGATTTCAAGGATCTTTTTGCTAGAAACATAACCTGTGTTTGTTTATAAATACAGGCAACTCCCCATTTATATGGGGGTTACGTTCTGGGCTCTCCATGCTCTTAAGTGAAATGGAAACAGGGACATCCCATTCCATAATGATAATTTTAATATTTATACCCCGCACATCTTACTGAGTTGCCCCAGCCACCTTGGGCAGCTTCCAACATACAGTGGTACCTCAGGTTAAGAACTTAATTCGTTCTGGAGGTCCATTCTTAACCTGAAACTGTACTTAACCTGAGGTACCACTTTAGCTAATGGGGCCTCCCGCTGCCGCTGCATGGCCGCCACGCGATTTCTGTTCTCATCCTGAAGCAAAGTTCTTAACCCAAGGTACTATTTCTGGGTTAGCAGAGTCTGTAACCTGAAGCGTATGTAACCTGAAGCGTCTGTAAGCCAAGGTACCACTGTACAGTGGTACCTTGGGTTAAGTACTTAATTCGTTCCAGAGGTCCGTTCTTAACCTGAAGCGTACTTAACCTGAAGCACCACTTTAGCTAATGGGACCTCCTGCTGCCGCTGCGCGGCCAGAGCACGATTTCTGTTCTTAGCGGAGTTCTTAACCTGAAGCGTACTTAACCCGAGGTACCACTGTATATAAAAGCATAAAACATTATTATTATTATTATTATTATTATTATTATTATTAAAAATCTTCCCTATACAGGATGGCCTTCAGACGACTCGTGTGTGTGTTTGTGTGTGTGTGTGTGTGTTTTGGATAACTCCATACCCTCCAACATTTCTCCAATGAAAATAGGGACATCCTAATTCAGTGATGGCTAACCTTGACACCCCAGATGTTTTGGAACTACAACTCCCATCATCCCTAGCTAACAGGATCAGTGGTCAGGGATGATGGGAGTTGTAGTCCCAAAACATCTGGAGTGTCAAGGTTAGCCATCACTGTCCTAATTCAAAGCGGGACATTTCGGGATCAAATCAGAAACCAGGACGGCTTCTCTAAATCAGGGACATCCCTGGAAAATAGGGTCTGGAAGTGGCGTAAGTGGCGAGCACCCTGGAGATTCCTCGTTGCTCATGAGGAGACCCTTACCTGTCACTCTCATTTCATATAATAAATAAACCTTTTTAAACTCAATTTTTGTGTGAATCTTTTGGGGCATAAGGTTCAGTTTAAACATTTACAGGTAACTCCCCACTTGCGTGCGACCACACACACAAACAGCGCTTGGAACCCAGAAGTGGCGGGCGGCTCACAGGGAGACCCTCCCCAGAACCCACTCTAGGGAGGGTCTCCTCGTGAGCTGGTGGTGCATGGAGGCTTTGTTGAGGCTGATCAACCTCCCTGCCTAAAAGTTGGTGTGCATGGTTGTTATGTATTGGTTTAATATGTATGCATGAGTTTCACTGTTAGTTCTGTAACTGCCTTTCCCGCTCCAGGGTGATTCAAACGGGAGCGGGAACAGTTGCTATTGGTTAACTTGTTAGCACAATTTGGATCCTTACTCTGATTGGGTCCCGCCAAAATATAAATGTATCCTTTCCCCTACTTCTGCTCCTGAGAGTATAAAAGGAGCTCGCCCTTTCCCTCCAGTCAGTCATGTTCCTACTGCAATAAAGAAGATTGTTCTTGTTAGACTTGACTCCTAGCATATCCTTGCTAGCATGCTGAATCACTACTCAGAGCTGATTACACAAAGAGCTGAAATCATATAGATACTGAACCCACGACAGAACAATGGTAGTGCAGCAGACTTTTTCCTGTGCTCAGCTGAGCAGCCTCAACAAAGCCCTGCTGCACCTCTGGCTTGCAAGGAGACCCTCCCCAGAGTCGGCTCTGGGGAGGGTCTCCTTGTGAGTCGTCCACCACTTCCGGGTTCCTGGTGCTGCACGTGTATGTGGTTACATGCAAGCATATCACATGTAAGTGGGGAGTTGCCTGTACGTGTTTCACCTTAACCTTACGGCCCAAAAGTTTCACACATAAATGAAATTTTAAAAGGTTGATTTATTACATGAAATGACAGTGGATGCTGCTTCAGACATCAGAGTAACAGTAAAAGCAGGCAGCAACTCATATAGTACATACTGCTGAAGAAGTTGCAGTTCTTGCAGAATGCTGCAAAAGACCCCTTGGTCTTTTGAGGGCCTCTTACTTTGCCCTGATCTTGAGCGACTGCTCTGATGCCCTCCTGTTGGCTGGGCCAGATTGTGGCTGTGATGCTGTCCACCTCCCTCCAGATGTTCTCGCTGTCTGGATAAAATTGGTCATTGGCATGGGAAAGCGAGCAAGAGTGGTCTGTTTACACACCTTCACATCCAGCCAGGGCTAAAGTGAATTTTTGACCATCAGCCAAACAACAGCAAAATGGGTTTGCTGAGGCTTGGTGTCGGGGCCAAATTGAAAAAGCGAGAAAGAAAGGGGAAGAGAAGTCACAGAATATCCTCCTAAGGATGCACATTTTTGCATATTATTATTATTATTATTATTATTATTATTAAACTCTTCTAAGTGCTGGTTTGCCTAGGAAATGGTCAGGCCTGGTGGTCAGGCCTGTTATGGATGAGACTGTGCTGTTTGTTCCCTGTGGGCTAAGGGAGAGGAAAGGGCGGGTGGAAAAAGAGAAAGGGGAAAAAAGAAGGGGTGGTTCCACGTACTCCCTGCTCTGTCCCTTGACAGATTACCTCTGAGGGTATGCAGCCATCCACACACACACACACACAGAGAGAGAGAGAGAGAGAGAGAGAGAGAGAGAGAGAGAGAGAGAGAGAGAAGACTGTACAAGATAAAGTGAAAAAAGAGAAAAAGAAGAAGGAAAGTACAAAGAAAAAGAAGAAGAAGTGCAATAAAAATACTTAGTATAGCAGAATACCGTAAATGTAATCAATTACACTTTCATGCATATTATATAGGTAAAGGTAAAGGGACCCCTGACCATTAGGTCCAGTCGTGACCGACTCTGGGGTGGTGGCGCTCATCTTGCATTATTGGCCAAGGGAGCTGGCGTACAGCTTCCAGGTCATGTGGCCAGCATGACTAAGCTGCTTCTGGCGAACCAGAGCAGCGCACGGAAACGCCGTTTACCTTCCTGCCGGAGTGGTACCTATTTATCTACTTGCACTTTGATATGCTTTTGAACTGCTAGGTTGGCAGGAGCAGGGACCAAGCAACGGGAGCTCACCCCGTCACGGGGATTCGAACCGCCGACCTGATCGGCAAGCCCTAGGCTCTGTGGTTTAATAATACCCTTATTATATAGGTATGCAAGTACAATTATTGTCCTAATATGTATATGATTGTTGATAACCTATAATATTCATTCCAAATGTCAATATGTTTATCCAAACAAAGTCTGTATCCATTCATATGTTGCATGTGCTGTCATTAATTAAAGGGGACCATAACATTATTCTTCCAGTTCATCAATACCAGTCTTTTGGCCATAGTTGGGGCACGTAGACTCTATTTTCATTGTCTAGTTGTCAACTTCCATACAGTAGGTATATAATTCAAAAGAAAGAGTATGCAGCCCTTGACAATAAAAAACAGTTCCCTGCCCTCAGCCCAGGTGATGGTGTCCATCTTCTCTCTCTCTCTCTCTCTCTCTCTCTCTCTCTCTCTCTCTCTCTCTCTCTCTCCCAATAAACTTTATTAAACAAGAAGATATCTTAAAATACACACAAAACAAACATACAGTACAAACATTCTATAAGAAAAAAGAACTTAATTACATATAGAATAAAAAATAGTAAAAGAAAAGAAACTTCTGACTAAACCCATTGTGCTATTTTGCATTCATAATTTTTAACACAGTTTCTTATTAATATTTTTCTATATCTCAGTTTAAACTTTTTCTAATACTTCCTTATATCACAAGACTCATTCATTATCTGCCAGGAAACATTTATCACAGTACCCATAGATATTCCTTAATTATTATCCATTCCTTATTAACATATTGTGTTGAGTTTCCTCTCACTGTCCCAGTTCTCCTTGTTAGCTGTTTCTCCTTGTTAGCTGTAAATACTCTATTACCGGTAATTTGGCTTACCATTCATTCTTTGAAGGGATGGTATCGCTTTTCCAATTTCTTGCTATTAGAATCCTTGCGGCTGTTGTTGAATACATGAATAATGGTCTAATTTTATTCTTGATTTCTGATGTCATATTCCTAATAAAAATGCCTCGGGTCTTTTAGTGAATGGGATCTTAAACATTTTCTTTAACTCATTATAGACGGTGGGTGTCCGTCTTGCCTCAGTGTAGTGTCAAATCCTTCTGCGTCATCTGCATCTTTTCTCTCTCTCTCCTCCCAGGGTGACATCCAGCAGCTCTTCGTGGTAGCAGACCACCGAGCAGCCTACGACTATTGTGAGCACTACAGCCCGGATTGTGACACAGCTGTCCCAGATGCGCCCCAGTCCCAGGACCCCAACCCTGATGAATACGTAAGTGGAAAGAGATGAACGACTGTCACAATCGGTCTGGCACAAAATCTGGAGGCAGCCTACTGGCTCAGCAGGGAAACAGAAGATCCATTGCCCCCCATGCAATCCATAGCAAGGGATGGCAAGGCAACCCCAGTGCAACCCCTTCATGGAAGTGGAGTGATGAGCTGAAACCACCCCTTCCCCAAAAAACACACACACCACTTTTCCATGGGGAGGGAGGGATCTGCCTCTGCTTCAGTTTCACATGGGTATATTCATAAACCCACTCCAGTCTGTTTTGGATACCATTCGACTCAGGGTAGACCCATTGAAATTAATTTTAATGGGTCTACTCAGAGTAAAACTTAGGTGAATACCACCCTGATTTTTTTGCTTTAAATACCTACGAAAAATCTAAGTGGTTAATAAATTGTCTTTTTTTTAACATGGGCTGTGTGTACAAGCAAGCGTGACAGGCTTTGTGTAAGCATACACACCATGCATTCAAAGCATATTCCTTCCTGCAAAGAATCCTAGGAATGGTAGTTCACCCTTGCAAAGCTACAATCTCCAGCACCCTTAAACTACAGCTACTACTACTACTATTATGTGGGGTGAGCTTTAAATGCATGGTGGGTATGCAGCCTAAGCTATAGCAAAATAAAAAATAAAAAATGGAAAAAGCAGTAACGGGCAGGAGCCTTGGCTTTTAACTGCAATGAGCAGACTGTTCCATGGAGTCTACACTCACACAAGATTCCATTGACTAACACATCCACTCCCAAACAAGGCTCCGCTTAAGCCATCTCTATTTCATTTGCAGATATTTAGGTTAGAAGAGCCTTTCTGGATCAGTCCCATTAAAATCCACCATCCTGTTCTCACAGTGGCCAACCAAATGCCCCAAATAGGAAGCCCACAGGCAGGACCTGAACCCAATAGAACGCCCTCCCCCCCCACTTGTGATTCCCAGGAACTGGTAATTAAAGGCATATTGTATCTGACAGTGAAAGGAGAACATGACCACTGTGGTTAGTAGCTGTTGATAGCCTTTTCCTCTCCAGGTGTTCGTCTAATCCATCATTTTTAAGCCACCCAGGTTGGTGGCCATCACTATAGCTTGTGGGTAACAAATCCCATAACTTAATTCTGTGCTATCCCATAACTTAATTCTGTGCTTCCTGACTCAGTGAAACTGTTGATGGTGGTGACAATGCCTCACAGCCTTCCCATGTTCTAGCTGCTGTGCTTTCTGCCTTGCAGTACCCAGATGGAGATGGGAACCTCGAAGTGGAAGGAGAAACTTACTACTACGAATATCCCTACTATGAGGACACAGATGACACAGGCAAAGTGGTACCACCTACGACCCCAACTACAGATACTGAAGAAGTGGCACGGGAAAGGGCTGAAACCATTGAGGTATGGAACAGGGGGCCACAGTTTGATTGGTGAACTGGTTCCAACCCAACCCCCAACCCCTATTTTCAGATGCTGCACACATGGCATAGAAACATAGGCCATGTTTGAAGAAGCTTTGCCTGTGGCATGGGGTGTAGAGTTGCTATTGATTCTTCCATAGTGGCTTCTGTAAGCCCTTGTATTAAGATACTCTTTGAAATAACAATTTAATTCATAAGGGACACAGATGTCATCTATTTTTACTCTTTTGACATGTTGCAGCACTAAGACAATGGTGTAGGGGGTGAAATATCCTCGCCTTTATAAATCCTTAAGTGGGGTGTCCTGTAAGTAGCAGTGCCCCCTCTGAGATCAGGTAACAGGGCACTGCAGAAGGTCATGCCTGGGCTCAGGCAGATGTTTCCAGATGGTTATTATGTGATATTGATATACAGAACTGGATGACTCTCATTTTGGGGTGCCAACCCAATCCAATGTGCAAAGGTTTTAGTATTATTCCTGGAATGGTACCCCCTGATTTGCCCCTTGTCCATTTACACAGTCTGAGATGGCTTTTGACAGAATGTAGGTTAAATGCTATGCAGGTGGTGGTGGCATTATAGGACTCAGAACGGCATATATAAATATTTCACAGCCATCTGCTTTAAAGAGGAGAACATGGTACAATTCTTAACAGAGTATATCCTGTGTTAGGAGAGCTTGAAGCTTGGGTGAATTAGATTGGAATAATCACTTACAGTTTCTGGAGTTCAGAGGGTTTATTTATATAGGAATATATTTACAAGATGAGCGTAGATGAGAAAAAGAAAATAGCAGGCATCTTTCTCAACTAGTCATATAGAACCGTCACATGCGTTAAACAGGATTCATAGAAGTGAGAGCCATTGATTGCACCTGAAGATCACACTGAATAAAATGGAGCCGTTGTTCTGATTTTGTGGGGGAAGTTTTGTGAATGAGTCTTTTATGACAATGCACTTACTTTGATGCTTATTTTTTGCTTTGTGATTTGTTATTAATATGATGAGCGTGTGGTATGGTTTAAGCTTGGTTGGCCAGAAATCAATAAACTATTCCTTTTCATATTTTAAATATCTGTTTAATTAATTAGAGGGCACAGGTATCAGCCATTTTGATTCTTCTGACATGCTGCGGTGCTAACAATGTAGAAGGGCACGTGTCTCCTAGCTTGTGTGCATCCTAAGAAAGGGTATCCTCAAATATCAGGTAACTGTGGCCTCTTCTTCTTTTTGCGGAAACAGGAACTTGCCCCTCCATCTACAGCATCCCCACCCATTGTGGAGAGAACTCAGGAGGAGACCACAGTGACAGAAAGGGTAGAGGATCCACTGGTGGATGAATATAATTATGGAACCATAACTGATGAATATTACACTCCACTCCCTTATGAAGATATCAGCTATGATGACCTTGACTCTTTGGATAAGCTCCCAGAGGGCGGTGTTGAGGTGGAGGTCCCCACCAGCACAGTGATCACCCTCAACAGAACCAATGTAATTATTTGGGGGGCAAGGGCCCAACTCTCCAGAGCCCACATGACCGCGTGGCCTCAAAACTGTGATCCATGTTCTGGCTCGGTCTGTTGCCCAGGCATTTTGGGTTGTTAACCCAATCAAGTTCTACCCAGAGTAAACCCACTAGAATTAACAGGCCTGATTTTGTCATAAGGAGAACCTGCTAGATCAGGCCAGTGGCCCATCTAGTCCAGCATCCTGTTCTCACAGTTGCCAACCAGTTGCCTCAATGGGAAACACACAAGCAGGTTCTGAGCACAAGATCAGCACCCCCTCTTGTGGTTTCCAGCAACTGGTGCTCAGAAGCAGAGCATGGAGGCAGAGCATGGCCATCATGGCTTGGTAGTCATTGAGGCCAGTCAGTTTCAGATGAGTCTACTCTGTGTAGGACTAACATTGGCTACAGCCCACATTCTTGAACTGCCTCATGGGTTCTGAAATTGTCTTTAAGTTGCATTTTAGAAAGTTGATGGCTGTTGGTGGATCCTAGTAATTTGGTGATTATGCTAAGGACTGCTGCTCTTTTGCATGGGAACATTATGCATACAGTTCCTGGATCAACACAGCTGCCTGCATTTTCAAACCTTGGAGGTGCAGCTGTGCTGCTTGAGTGGGGTGGGATGTCCTCGTGATGAGTTCCTGCTTTTCAGATTTTACAATGAGAGTATTCAGTTGGGTTTTTAATTGCTCTGTCTGTTCATGTGGGGCAGCAGTAAGGCCTAATCTACAACAAATGCATAATTTAGTGTGGCAGCACCTACACTTTGGAGCTGTCTTCCCCTTGACATCAGGCAGGTGTCTTTGCTGTACTCTTTTTGGCACCTGCTAAAACTATATTTTTTTTGGGGGGGCAAACCTTTTCAGACATGTGAAATGTTGACAGGTGTTTTCATCTAGTGTTTAGCTTACCATTGACTTTAATTATTTTTTCGAAAGTTTTAAATAGTCATTATTCTATTCTTTGTATAAACTGCTTTAAGGTTGTCATGAATTTTGGGAAATAAATGAATCATAGAATTGTAGAGTTGGAAGGGAACCCAAAGGCCATCTAGCCCAACTCCCTGAAATGCAGGAATCACAGCTAAAATGTGCCACACACACCCAAACTTATGTTCCAGAATCCTCTGCAACCAGCAACGACTTTAGTATGCAGAAGCTTATGTTGGAATGGTCCCCTGATGGTAGGAAATCTGGAAATCCCTCTGGCTTGGAGGAAAAGGTCTTAGCGCCTCCTGTCTTCTCTTCTCTTCCACTTAGGATGCAGAACGAGGGAGTGAAGGAGGAGAAGACCCCAACAAGGACTTCACGGAGGAGACCCTCACAGAGTATGAAGATGGGTACTATTACGGCAACTATGACCGGACAGACTCTCCGGACATTGGACCCGGCATGCCTGCTAACCAGGACACGATTTATGAAGGGGTAAGGAAAAGACTTGGTTCCTCGAGAAGCGAGGAGAGTGGACTTCACAGTCCATGCTGTGTGGAGGTGAAGCCAGAGCCTTGGATTAGTGCAGTGGTTCCGAAAGTGAGCAGTCGTGCCCCCTGGGGAGACAGTGGGATTACAGGGGGCCTAAGAGGCAGGGGAGCACTGGAGGTGGGTTCTTCCAGGAGCATGGATCACTTGTTTACAATTGACTGGGCTAGAGTCTGGAGCACAACGCTTTCCTCACTTCGTATTGTGGTGGCCTAGTAAGCTGTTAAATACTGAGATAGGTAGATAAAATATTTTCTTTCTGAGTTATTTTTCTAAAAGAATCTGTTTTAAAAAATATGTAGATGTCAGAGTCTCATTGGGCAGATGAGATGTTCTGCTTCTGCAACACTCTGCTCAGTGGGAATCGATTTGGTGGCAATGAATGAAGCCAATGAAGTGGAGCCATGCTCATTGCTCAGTGAGTTCTTGCTTTTGTTTCCTGTGTCTGCTGCAGATTGGTGGGCCACGAGGTGAAAAGGGACAGAAAGGGGAGCCAGCTATAATTGAACCGGTAAGAGTTGTCACTTTGCCTTTGCCTTGCAGCTGGAGAATCCACATGGAAACTGTGCAATGCTAACATTTAAAAATCCACCAATTTATCAAACCAGGGCAAGGGTGGGGAAACCTCAAGCCTGCAGGTCAAATGTGGCCCTCTGGGCTGCTCTGTCTGGCTCTCAGTCTCCTTGAGTGTTTTTGGCTGTTTGGAATGTGTCCTTGAGCTGTGATAATGCCTCTTGCTAGCCAGGATGGAATGTGTTTGTGTATTTGGCCCTGCCCACATCTGTTGCTCCACCTACTTTTTTTTTCTTCTGGCCCCGTCCACCACTAGGGTTGCCATATTTCAAACAGTGAAAATCTGGACAGAAAAGTTGTGAGCTTCTCCTCTTCTTTTTTTAGTTTTGCCCAGAGTTGTTGAGCCTTTTGGGCAAAATGGCAAAAAAAAAAAAAAAAAACAACAACAAAAAAAAAACCACCACAAATTTTTGAGCTATTTTTATTGAAAAACTGCAAAAATGGCACTGCCGACATGGGTAACCATATGGCTGGATTTTCCTGGACATTTCCCCAATTTTCACCCAGACACTGCTGCCGACTGCAGTATTCCGGACATGTCCAGGAAAATCCGGACATATGGCAACCCTGTGCACCATTGACATATGACCCCCTGGAAGGCTGCTCAGAGTAGAACGAGGCCCATGGACTGCATAAGTTCTCAACCGCTGAAATAGTTGCAAGAGGTTCTCCAGTAACAAGGAGGTATAACTACAAAGCAATCTGTTCCTCATTTCTGTAGTTTGGTGGCAGGGTGGAAGTCTATCCTATTTTTCTGCCTTCTCCTTTCCCAGCCTTCAAAAGTTATCTGCCCAAGAATATAGACATAAGAACATAATGGCCCATCTAGTCCAGCATCTTCTTATCACAGTGGCCAGCCAGATGCCCCAGTAGAAAGTCTCAAAGCAGGTCCAGACCACAAGAGCACTCTCCCTGCCTGCAGTTTCCAGCAGCTGGTATTCAGCATTGCCTCCACTGACCATGGAGGCAGAGCATGGTAACCCTGGCTAATAGCCATCAATAGCCCTCTCCTCCTCCATGAATTTGTCTCATCCTCTTTTAAAGCCATACAATCTGGTGGCCACCCCTGCCTCTTGTGGGAGAGAACGCTACAGTTAAATTATGTGCTGTGTGAAGAAGGCCTTTGTTTTATCCATCATCTTATAACACCCAGCTTCATTTGGATGTCCACATCTAGTGCTATGAGGCAGGAATGAAACTTTCTTCATGCCTTGCATAATATTATAAACTTCTATCATGTTGCCTCTTACTTACATTTTCTCTAAGGTAAAAAAATCCCAAACTCTCCAACTGTTCCTCATAGGGGAGTCACTTTGTCCGCCTTAATCATTTCCGTTGCAATTCTGGTTGCTACAACATCTGGCTGCTGCCACCACTGTACATCTCCATATTGGATCTGACCTAGGTTCTGGACAACAGAGGCAGGAATGAAGTTGCAGAGTGCTTAGTGCTGAATAACTTCAGGCTGCAATGTGGAGATCACAATTTGGAGATCCTCCCTTAAGGTTAAAAAAAAAAAATCCTGCAAGGAGAAGTCTAGAAGAAGAAAAAATCCCTGCAAGAGGAAAACTAATACAGTGGGAGGGAGTGGACTGAGCTGGATCCTTTCTCTCTAATGTTGAGGTTCCCGTCTTTTTTTAATTTGCACAGAATTGTTTATGTGGGGGGACATGAAAAAACAATGGCATCTCTTACATGCAATCTCAAGTCTTATTAAACCAATTCATAGAGGGGAAGGCCATCAATGACTACTAACCACAATGGCTACATTCTACCACTGCAATTGGAGGCAGCCAACGCTGCTTCTGAATACCGGTTGCTGGAAACCGCAGGAGGGAAGAGTTGCTTTTGCACTCAGGTCCTGCTTGCGGGTTTCCCCTGTTGGCATCTGGTTAGCTGCTGTGAGAACAGGATGCTGGACTAGGTGGGCTCCCTTCGGCCTGATCCAGCAGGTTCTTCTTATGTTCCTCAGCCCAGCTGCTTCCACACCCTTTCAACAGCTATGCCTTCTCTGTTCCATAAAAAGAAAAAAAAGCAACTCTTTTTTTCCAGCTCAGTCCTCCCCATCTAACATTTTCTGCACACTGGCCACCTAATTAACCCAGTTCCCCCCCCCCCCGGCATACCAGCCAAAGTAACGGCGACCTTGTCTGACTTCCAAAGTTGAAAGTTCTCTGTTTGCTGCTTCTCCCTGATGATTTCCCTGCAAGGGGAAATGAAGTCAGAACCAACTCCTCCTCTTAACTGTTTTCTAGCTGCCTCCCATTCTTCCCTCACCCCTGTCTCTGGGGGACCTTGCAGCTGAAACACTAGTGTGTGTGCAAAAGAGAAAAATCAGAGATGCCCTCAGTATGGAGGGGGGTCTGCTGAAAACGGTTGCATAAGAATTTGGCAGCTCTGAGTGGGGTTTGAAAATGCCAGACCACCGAGAGGCTGCTAGAATGTAAACAAGACCAAATGCTTGTATTTTTTTCTCTCTCTCTCCACTGTCCAAAAAAAGAAACATTCTGGAGCTTTTTGCTTTTTCTTTTTTTTTAATTCACTCCTTATCAGGCTTAGATGCATTCCAAGCTAGGCTCGCTGGATGCCTTCCCCCTCCCCTCTTCAACTCCACAGAGGCCCTGCAAGTCACTACATAATAAATTTACTTGAAGTGAGGCCTTGGGGTTTTTTGGGGTGGGTGGGTGGGGGTGCATTTCAGCTGCTTACTGTACTTTTCAGAATGGCCGCTGTGTGTGCCAGTTTTCTTGAGCCCAACATGCAACAAGATATTGGAGCCCTGTCGTTTTTGCAGTGCATAAGGGGGTTAAAAGCAGCAGCTGCTACAGAAGAAGAACATAAGAAAAATAAGAAGAGATGAGTTGCTGGATTAAGCCACCTAGTCCACCATCCTGTTCCTACAGTGGCCAGCCAGATGCCCCAAATGGGAAGCCCCCAGGCAGGATCTGAGCAGAACAGCAACGCTTCCCTCTTGCAGTTTCCAGCAACTAGGATTCAGAAGCAATTCTGCCTCCAGCTGTGGAAGCAGAGCTATTGTGGCTAGTAGCCATTGATAGCCCTGACCTCAATGCATTTGTCTGATCCTCTTTGAAAGCCATCCAAGCCAGCGACCATCACAGCCTCCTGCAGGAGGGAGTTCCACAGTTGTAACTATGCACCGCATGAATAACTCTTTCATCTGTCCTGAATCTTCCAACATTCGGCTGCACTGGATGACCACAAGTTCTACTGTTATGAGAGAGGGAGATAAACTCTTCTCTATCCACTTTCTCCACACCATGCAGTTTTGTACAGTTCTATCTTACTCACTTTTTGTATAAGCTAAAACATTTCAGCTACTGTGCCCTTTCCTCATAGGGGAGTTGCTCCATCCCCTTGATTGTTTGGGTTGCCCTTTTCTGAGCCTGTTCCAACTCTATTATTCAAAATATGCAAATTTTGTACTATTGCAGAATTCAGTTTTTAGACTGCAGAATTTATTTTATAAAACAAGTTTAGAGTCCTCACTGGCCTGTTTGTTAAATGTATCGCAATCTCTTTCTCTCTTTCAGGGGATGCTCATTGAGGGCCCATCTGGGCCAGAAGGACCAGCGGTGAGTTGCAAAATATGACCTGTATATTCTGTGCTTTCCCCCTATTTTCTCTCACTTAGCACAACCTTGTCTCTTTGTGCGTCTTTTGACTGCTGCCTGAGTGCAGCTGTTCTCTGGGTTCAATTACTTCCATATGATGGGCATGGATCTGCAAGCCTTGTGAGGTCAATTTGACCATGCTAAAGTAAACACATCCTTCTCATACTTTTCCTGTTCAGTGTGTGTGTGTGCGTGCGCGCGTGTGTGTGTACGTACACACACTTCCTTTTGTCTTGCAGCTAATTTTCCTTCTTTTTCCTTCCACATCAGGGTCTTCCAGGTCCTCCAGGTACGACTGGTCCAATGGGTCAAGTTGGAGATCCTGGCGAAAGGGTGAGTTATCTTGCAAATTCCCTATGCTCAGAGCACAGGGAGTGAGCCCTATTACAAAATGCTGCTGCTGTCTTTCTGCAAATAATTTCTCTGCCTTGATTTGAAATCACCACTAACCGTACCTCTGACATTGATGGGACCCAGAAGACGCTCTCCCTCAAGGATCAAAGTGGCTGGGCAGGTTCACATAGGGAGATAGGTAGTTTGGGCCCAATTTCTCCATCTAAAGTTGTTCCCTAAGCAGATTCTGGCTGAAGCTGAATCAGAAGTAAATGTTCAAAAGTTAAGTTGAAATATGTTAGCATAAATCACACAGGATAACATTCTAAGCAAATTTGATTCACACCGAAATTGGATTTCATGGGAAATGGCGGTTTCTTTTGCTGGCCTGCCAGAGCAAACTCAACAAAACTTCTTTATTATTATTACTATTACTACCCAGTGTCCAGATCTCACTTGGACCACAACAATTGACGTGGGTTTCTGTTGCAATACGATGCTTGCATTTGTGAGATAATGTATTTTGTTTTTTAAAAAAGCATGCTTAAATTGAGTTTTTGAACATAAGGAGAGCGTGCTGGATCAGGCCCATCGCCCATCTAGTCCAGCAGCCTGTTTTCACAATGGCTGGACAGTTGCCTGTGAGAAAGCAGCAAGCAGGACCTGAGCGCAAGAGCCCTCTCCTATTCACATGGTTTCCAGCAACTGCTATTCAGAAACATTACTACCTCTGACTGTGGAGGGCACAGCATAACCCCCCTGGCTAGTAGCCATCGATAGCCCTCTCCTCCTTCATGACTTCGTCCAATCTTCTTTGAAAGCCATCCAATTAGTGGCTGTCACTTCCTCCTTGTTCCCTGGATGCCATGTAGTTGCAGGGAGAAGGCTCCCTATGTGATTCTGACAATGGCCAGCAGGAGGAGCTCCAGTATGCAATCTGTTTCTTCTAAAAGGATCCTCCTCCCCCCCCCGCCTCCCCCCGCCTCCAAATTGGTGTAATAATCTGGGATAAATTTTCTGCTCAGTTTGGATTATTTCCTGGGCTGGCAATTGTTTCTGCTTGAAGATCAAAAGCAACTCTGGATGCCTTTCTTATGACACCTACTCTAAGCCCATGTGACATGGTTTTAAAGCTCTTGTTCAAGAAACAATGCAGATTAATCTGCAGGCAGCAGTCAATATACCATGTTATATTGTGTCCGCGTAGTTGTATGCAACCTGTAATGCACAACACACAAACACACATTTCAGGTTGTAAAGGGTAAAGGGTAAAGGGTCTGGAAAGTGCAGCTCTCTCTATTCTGCCTTGGTCAGATCACACCTAGAGTGTTCTGGGTGACACAGTTTAAGAAGAAACAAAATAAAAAAATTCCTTCCAGTAGCACCTTAGAGACCAACTAAGTTTTTTCTTGGTATGAGCTTTCGTGTGCATGCACACTACTTCAGATACCAGTTTAAGTTTAAGAAGGATATTGACAAGCTGGAAGGTGTGCAAATGAAGGCGACCAAGATTATTAAGGGGCCTGTAAACCAAGCCTTATGGGACGCAGGTGGCGCTGTGGGTTAAACCACAGAGCCTAGGGCTTGCTGATCAGAAGGTCGGCGGTTCGAATCCCCGCGACGGGGTGAGCTCCCGTTGCTCGGTCCCTGCTCCTGCCCACCTAGCAGTTCGAAAGCACGTCAAAGTGCAAGTAGATAAACAGTTACCGCTCTGACAGGAAGGTAAACGGCATTTCTGTGCGCTGCTCTGGTTCGCCAGAAGCGGCTTAGTCATGCTGGCCACATGACCTGGAAGCTGTACGCCGGCTCTCGGCCAATAAAGCGAGATAAGCGCCGCAACCCCAGAGTCGGACACGACTGGACCTAATGGTCAGGGGTCCCTTTACCTTTACCTTTTAAACCAAGCCTTACGATTGGAAATATAAGAAGGCCTCGTTTTTCATCCCACTTCCATTTGTTGCACAAAGCACTATTTCTCTTCCACTGCAGTTTGTTTACCACGAAAACCAAACAAGGGTTACTCATCTCACTGTACAGTGTGGCAAAATCATGGCACATTCCTAGTTCCTCTGGGCACAGCGGAGGAGGAAGCCGCTCGGGAGCCAGGGGCAGTGCGCCCAGGGGTGGGGCGAGCCACCCATAGGTGTGGGGTGCACTGCAGGGTCTCCGGGGTCTGCCTGCCTCCTCCCACTCAGCTGTCCTACAGCTGGTGGGAGGAAGCAGCGGGTGGACCATTTGGGCAGCGCAGAGTCTGCGCATGCCCAGGCCACCGCGTCTCTCCCAGGAGAGATGCGTGGCTCGGGTTCGCTGCAGGCCCCGCGGTGAGTGCCGTCTGGCATTTTGTCACCCCCCTCAGTGGTGACACCTGGGGCGGCTCGCACCCACCGCATCCCCCTTCCTCTTCCCCTGTCTGGGCATATGCTGATGTCCAATGGTGTGAAGATAATTGTGTGTCTTAGAAATGCAAACATGCAGGGATTCAAAGAGATCTACTGGGTTTCCTTAGTAGATGAGTATTACTGTTACATCTGTTTTACAGCAATTGATTTAGGCCTGACACCTAGTGGCATCCTTGGAACACTGCAAGCAGTTTCTGGGTGATTTTTTTTTTAGACTTTCTTAAAATAGAGCTGCACTGAACATCACAAAAATATATTTCGTTTATTTTAACCTTTCATTGAGTGGGCGGGGAGCGATACAAAATCCTCCCTAAAAATAAGTTATTTAATTTATGCTTTTGGGAGAGATTGCCCCGTACCATATTTACAAGGTGCAAGTAGTTTCCCTTTATATATATATATTTTAAAAAGTATTTTAAACATTTAAGGCACTCTCTGCAGCTTCTCAAAGGCTGCAATTCCTGGAACATCTTGAAATGATGCCCACATTGCATTGAGGAAGTGTGGCCAGCAGGGGGCAGTGTGTGGCTCTTTCCACAGCTTACAAATGTCTGCATTCCCTGGTTGATACCCAGTTTTATTATTTTCCTTTTCTTTTTTTAAAAAAACCTCAACATCCTCCCTCCCCTAAAATTTCAAATTTTAGAGAAATTCCTCTCTCTCTGCTCCCAGAAATGAGGAGGAATCTCAGCCTTGCTTTAGCTGAAGCAGGCCTGGGTATATACCTCAGAGAGATAATTTTTGGGCTTCTTTGTTTCTGATCACCTCTGATCAGGTTTCCCTTCTGTCTGGTTCAAGACAACGTGCAACTGTTTTTCTAAACAAATAAGTATGCTTTGCATCTATTAAAGACACAAATCCCTTTATTTTAAAAGAAAAAGGAATACAGGTATGGTGCTCATTGATGACATTGCAAAAGGTTTTTTAAATAAAAAATAAAAAAATCACAACAAATTCTCCAAAAGAGTTTAGGAGAAGAGATTGCTAGATCGGGCCGGTGGCTCATCTAGTCCAGTGTGCAAGCAGATTCTGAGCACAACAGCATTCTCTCCGCTTGCCATCCAACCCTGGGATTCTATAAATAACACAATGGTGATGTAATTTAAGTAATTAATTGTGTAAGTCGTGTAATTTCACCACAGTGGATAGTGAGACGAAGAGCATAGTTTCTGGTGGAAGACGCATTGCAGTGGAATGGAAACAGTCCTGGATGTGATGAATACAGGGTGGAATGAAATATGATGCCTTTGTACATCCCTGGGAGAATAAACTTCATTCTGAATCCTCTAATAAGAACTGATCATACCATTGTTCCATTTCAATGGTCCATTTCAATGGGGTCCAAATGCCCCTGTTTTCCAGGGACTGTCCCTGTTGTATGGCATCTAAGACCCCTATTTTTGTCCAGACCTACAAACCTGGCCAATCACCTTGCCCCGAGAAAGATGCAGATGGAGGAGAAAATGCAGGCTTTTGGCCCAAAGAAGGAATGGTTGTCTACCAACCCAATAACCTCTTGGACAGTAATAGGCCAGAAAAAGACAGGGGTGAGACCTGGCCACTATAAAAAAACATCCTGATCAAGTTGTGCTCTAGTCTGAAAAATCGGGATTGCTATAATTTGGGGAAGGGATTTGGGGAAGGGCAGAGCATCTGCTTTGCATGCACAAGGTCCCGGATTAAATCCCCGGAAAAGAGACCTCCTACTTGAAACCCTGGAAAGCTGTTGCCAGTCAGTGTAGGAAATATTGAGCTATCTGGACCCAAGCATCTGACTTGGGATAAGGTGGCTTATTACATTGCTATTTAAATCTGCCCTTGATTTGGGACCATAGGGACTAGAACCTTGTTTATTTTTATGGGAAGGGATGTAGCTCAGTGGTAGAGCACTTCCCATCTTCCCAAGTTCAATCCTGGCATCTTCAGGTAGGGTTGGGAATACCCCTTGCCTGAAACCCAGGAAAGTCTCTACCAGTCAGTGCAGACAACCTTGAGCTAGTTTGACCAATGCTCTGACTCTCTGTCCTTTGTTCACATTATCATTTGTTTTCTCCCGGGGCTTCCTTCTGCTCCCAATCCTGTTGAGGGTTGGGTCTGTCAAACGGGTGGCACTGAGCTATTGCTTTTCCGATGCAGCCTCTTGTATTTACGACTCTTCGAGGGCCCAGTAATAATCTTCCCCACGGTTGTGACATGACAGAGCATGAAAGACTCAGCCATGCCGCATCAATCCTGCCTTGTAAGGAAGTCAATACTGCAGCTTGTCCTTTTGGAAGGGGCTGGAGCAGGCAGCTCCCTTGGTGGCTCCACCCAGCCGTGGGACTCGATTCCCTCTGCCTTTGGATGGGGGAGGAGGGACGGGACTTGCACTTCAGGGCAGAAGAGGAAGAGGAGTGGGATTTGTTCAGTCTGCTTTTCGAAAGAACATAAGGGTTCCCGGTGGGTCATCTGGTTGGCCACTGTGAGAACAGGATGATGGAATAGATGAGCCCCCTTTGGCCGGATCCAGCAGGGCTCCTCTTGTGTCTTGAAGTAACCTTTGTGAGATAGTTTATAATTTAGTGAATTATATAGTGAAGATCTATAAAATTCCCTCTGCTTCCCACCACCCTTCCTCTCTTGACCAGAAAGGTCCCAAAAGGAAGAGTCTCCACCTGGCTTGGGTCTCCACCTGACCCCTGCATCCTGCAGTCTCCACACCGTTAATAAACCCTAAATAGTTGCATTGCCCAAAGTTTTAACACCTGTTCTATGTTCCGTTCCATTTGCAGGGGCCTCCTGGACGAGCGGGCCTACCTGGGGCAGATGGTTTGCCAGGACCTCCTGGGACTATGTTGATGCTGCCGGTGAGCATCCATTAACTGGCAATTTTGGGGGTTTGCAACTACAGTATAAAGACAACTTTTTTCATACAGGCATTTGCTGTTACCTGATACAGCATCTTAAGGTCCTTCGGCTGTGTGGAGGAGAATTCCAGTGACTGTCAGTGGGGGGAAAGACTTTACTGTTATAAGATGAGGTGGCAGAAGATTATTAGACCAGGTGACACACACGTCTTTCCTTTACAAGCAAAAAGTAAATCTCACAGCCACTTGAAACAGCAGGTGGTTTTTTTTGCCCCCTACAATGTCCTGTTGGGAATGGTGCTACCAATTCACTCTCATTCCCAGCAGCCCTCCAGAAGTGAGATAATGTTGTCCTTCCCATCCCACCCCCCAAGAGGATGTCATCCTCCAACTGATCTTCTTCTCTCCACTTTGCCCACTTCAGTTTCGGTTCAGCGGGGGAGGTGATGGCGGCTCGAAAGGCCCCATGGTGTCTGCTCAAGAGTCCCAGGCGCAAGCCATCCTCCAACAAGCCCGGGTAAGTGACAGGTGCCTCTTTGGCATGTGGGACACTGGGCCAGCTTCTCTCTACTTCGTTCGCATGGTGGTGGGTGGCAAAAAAGCAGTAATGAAATTTTGTGTTCGTAAAACAACTGTGAAATATATCACCCATCATCTGATGAGCTCTGATTCCTGCATTTCAGGGGGTTGAGCTAGATGACCCTTGGGGCCCTTCCAACTCACCAGTTCTATAATTCTGTGCTCAACTGAGTCTGCCAGATATAGCTGGATCACCCTCAGGGAAAGGCTGTGTGAGCAGGTGAGGTTTAGTCAGGCACCGGAGTGACATTAGTGTAGGACACCTGCTTGCTGTTTGCTCAGGGTGCATTCCAAAAGGAAGGTGTCACCATGCTAAGCAACCTGCTTTTAGTCAATATAAAATGAATCTCAGGAGCATACAGCAACCCTAAGAGTGCCTCTCCTGAGAATTGAAGTGACTAGGCAGGGATATACAAGGTCAGGCATTCCTGGCATTCCTGGGCAGGGTTGCCAGGTCAGAAACTTACCAGCCTCTGAGATTTCAGGATTCAAACCCTGAGACTTGGGGGAAACCTTGGGTGATGTCATTGGGGTGGACCCTGGAGACAGAGGTTAATTGGGAGAAGGGATCAGAAGAGGGCAGACCCAACCAGGGTGTCTGTGCTATAATTTGCAGTGGTCTCTTGCGTGGCTAAAGTTTGCAAGCTGTATTCGCAGTCTTCCTTTAAAAATAAAACTAAAATAAAGAGACTCTCATCCAACAGTCCCTGGAGATGGAGGTTAATTGGGAGAGGGGGCCAGAGGAAGGCAACCCCCACCACTTTGTAGCCAGCTCCTGGTGGGCTGAAGCTTGCAAACTGCATGCACAGTCTTCATAATAATTTTTAAAATTATTATCAAAGGCACTTCTGCCCACCTGGAGATCCAAGACCTCCCCCTGCTACCTGAATGGGGCCAGGCAAAGAGGGAAGTTTCAGGTCATACTAGGAGGTCTGGCAACCCCATTCATGGAAGTTTGTAGAACAGTATTATCTGCCTCCGGAAGTCACTATTTTAGCATTCAAGTGGCCTGCTCAGATCCTAGGCTCAGGGAAAGGGTCATAGCTCAGGCACAGAGCATCTGCTTTATATGCAGAAGGTCCCAGGTTCAATCCCCAATGGCATCTCCAGGTAGGGCTGGAAAATTCCCCCTACTCGTGGCTCTAAAGAGGCATTTCCAGTCAGTATTCCTGGCATTTCCTGACAATATGGAGCAAGATGGACCAAGGGTCTGACTCTGCATAAGGCCTCCTACTTACCTCAGCCCCTATGTTCAGAACTATGAGGACTAGAATCTTACTTCATTTTTAGGGGATGGACCACAGGTCCCGAGCTTTGCATGCAGAAGGTCCCAGATTTGATCCCAGGCATTTTCAGTAGGGCAGGGAGAGACCTCCTATCTAGAACTTTGGAAACACAATGTCAGTCAGTGCAGATTGTACCCGGCTAGATGGACCAACGGCTGGACTCAATGTAAGGCAGCTTTCCGTGTTCTGTGTGGCTGCATGAAAATTAAGTCAGGTCTCAAATCCCACCGATATCAGCTAATTGTTCTTTGCTTTTCACTTTATATATTTCTCCATACTTTGGATTTGGCCTCCTAAGACCAAAGCAGCGACTTTTCCCCCATTGCCCTTTTAATGGTGGAGCAGTTTAGTTAAACTCACAGCACACAGCTCACTAAATTATCTTGCACTTCTCTCCGCCGCCACCCCTCCCCCCCAATGCATTATGATTGCAGCCCTTGGTTGGATTTTAATTACTGGAGAACACAGATAATTACAGGTCTTTTAAGGGATTGAATTCTTGCAATGGAACAAATTTGTCCTGGCGACGTTATAAAGTGCGGACAGGCCCATTACCTGCCAAAAGATTTATTGACTCTGGCCTAGCTACATGACTTTTTAATTAGTAGTTGAAAACAAAAAAACAAAGATCCCTAGACTGTGACAATTTCTGAAGTTCTGGGTCCTTGCTCTTTTCATAAAGGGCAGCGTTCCCCAACAAGGCACTTTGTAGGTGTTGTTGGAATCCAAGTCCCATCAGCCCTGGTCATTGCCATCAATATTCAGGGATGATGGGAGTTGTAGTCCAAAAATATATGGGGAGCACCAGGTTGCAGGAAGCCTGGCATCAGGGTACAAACAAAGAGCTGATAATCCTAGATCTGCTCACTAGTCCCAAGATTCTACTCCTGTAAATGTCCCATTTACCTATTTATTACCTGTTTATTTATTCCATAAAATGAATGTGCCGCATGATTGCAAAAAGAATCTCAAAGTGATTTTAGAAAAAGATAAAATGATAACAATTCTTACTAACAAAAGTTAACCACAATAATTTAAGACTTTTGAAACACACTCAAACACACATCAACTTTCTGAACATCTGGGGTGGCTTTTCTAAGCCAAAATGCTTCTAGCGGGCACTGAATAGACTGATGTCAATAGGCAGGGAGTTCCAAAGTCTAGGCGCTGCCGCACTAAAATATTGAATTCATACAAATGCGGACAGGGTATTTATGTGGCGGCCCCTGTAATAGCGTCAAATCCACTGATCGAAGTGGTCAAGTGGGCATATGTGGGGTAAGGCAATATTGCAGGTAAACTGGTCCCCAAGTTCTAGTTACAGGTAGGTAGCCGTGTTGGTAAGCCGTAGTCGAAACAAAATAAAAAAATTCCTTCCAGTAGCACCTTAGAGACCAACTAAGTTTGTTCTTGGTATGAGCTTTCGTGTGCATGCACACTTCTTCAGATAACTTGGTCCCAAGTTGTTAAGGGCTTTATTATATATAAGGGACGAGGGTGGCACTGTGGTCTAAACCAGTGTTCCCCAACCTTGGGTCTCCAGCTGTTTTCGGACTACAATTCCCATCATCCCTGACCACTGGTCTTGCTAGCGAGGGATGATGGGAGTTGTAGTCCAAAAACAGCTGGTGGCCCAAGGTTGGGGAACACTGGTCTAAACCACTGAGCCTCTTGGGCTTGCCAATCAGAAGGTCGGCGGTTCGAATCCCCGCAACGGGGTGAGCTCCCGTTGCTCGGTCCCTGCTCCTGCCCACCTAGCAGTTCGAAAGCATGTAGTGGAAGTAGATCAATAGGTACTTCTCTGACGGGAAGGTAAACGGTGTTTCCGTGCGCTGCTCTGGTTTCGCTAGAAGCGGCTTAGTCATGCTGGCCACATGACCCGGGAAAACTGTCTGCAGACAAACACCGGCTCCCTCGGCCAGTAAAGCGAGATGAGAGCCGCAACCCCAGAATCGTTCGCGACTGGACATAACTGTCAGGGGTCCTTTACCTTTATTCTAATAGCAACACCTTGAATACAGCCCGGTGGCAGATCAATAACCAGTGCAGATCTCTGAGCACAGGTGTTACGTGGTGACAAGGCCTTGCTCCTGTCAGCTATCGTGCTGCAGTATCCTGCACTAACTGCAGTTTCCAGATAGAGCAAAACGGAAGCCCCCCACATATTTATCGTCTGCACTTTCACCAATGTAGTGTCCAACATATGGGTTTATAATGAAATCAATAAATACTGGTTGGTTAAAATGAAAGGAAAAGAATCGTAATTGCAAAGGCACATCCATGGAAGACAGTTTTCAAAAAAGAAGGTGTGGTTGGTTTCTGCCAAACTTCCACTGGCAGGGAGTTCCACTGGGCAGGGCCTGCCACACTGAAGGCTCCCTGTTGACCCCTGCCCCCCGGTGCTTCCTTAAGGCTTAAAAAAAAAGTCCCAGTTGCATTCTGATTTTATCATTTTAACTGACAATTGTAATGGGATAGCATATAAATTGTCTAAAAAAGTAAAGTCGCTGGGTTTTCTAACCAATGCTTTTCCTACATAGAGTAGACCCCTTAAAATTAATGGAGGTGACTACCTTAGGTTGATTCATTTCAGGGGTTCTTCTCTGAGTAGAATTTAGCTGGGTAACAACCCTGAGGAATTACTTCTGAGTAAACCTAATTCGGAGAGCACCATGTGGCTTCACCACGATGAGCAGCTGTGTCCTCTGGTTGGCATGCAACTCTAGCAAGGCGACAACTGCAAGTGCCATTTTCACACCCTCTTTTCTCTCTCCACCCCCCTCCTGCAGTTGGCACTGAGAGGACCAGCGGGCCCAATGGGTCTTACTGGAAGGCCAGGCCCCATGGTAAGTAAGCAGTGCAAAGCCCTCAAAGCTCACTATTTTATATCTTTCTGTATACATAAAAACCTGAGGCTGTCATCAAGTTCTGCAGTCTGCAGCAGCAGGCAGGAAAGTGAGGAAGTAGCGCTGGTGGCTCACCATTCAGCGAGTGGGTGAAGGTGCTTTGCACGGTGGTTCAGTTTGGGACAAGCTGTGAGTAGAGGGGGAGGGGCTTTGGGAAGACAACTAGAGGAGCAATAAGGGACAATCTTGGGACATAATGTTCTACACCCCCCTCCGTTGAAGGCTCTAGGTGTAAATATGTGTAAAACAAGCTGTATTTCTTAAAGACACTAGTCTCTCCTGTGTCCTGGTTTCCCAATGGAAGCATAAACTGTGGGTAAGCATCTGTAACCCCCTGGAGTCTTGTTACCGCTCAGCAGAGATTGGGAGTGGCATGTAACATGGGGCTGCAGGGGAGAAATGTGCATTACGATGCACACGTTGGTGAAAATGATGTGCATTGTTATGAGTGGGAAATTGCTTGCAAAAACTGGTAATTTGTGCATGGAAAGGATGCCAAAATCACCAGTAACCATCAGCCAGGAATGAGGAGAGTTGACTGGGCTGGGGTGTTGGGTTGGGCTAAGAATTTACTGATTAATTTTTCAGTTTGTTCCTTTTCCCTTTCTTTCTGAATATTCCTCTTCTCTTAGGGACCCCCAGGCAGTGGAGGCATAAAGGGTGAATCAGGAGACATGGGACCGCAGGTTTGTTTGTTTGTTTGTTTGTTTGTTTGTTGCATTTATAGCCCACCTTATTCTCCATGGAGCTCAAGGTGGCTTACATAGTACTTCTGCTCTTCATTTTATCCCCACAACAACCCTGTGAGGTAGGTTAGGCTGAAAGGCAGTGACTGGTCCAAGGTCACCCAGTGAGCTTCATGATCGGGTAAAAATTTGACACCTGGTCTCCTAGGTCCTAGTGCAGCAGTCTAACTTCTCTACCACATTGTACTTTCTTTAATCAATCAACACACTCATTTTGAACAGCCTCTGTTGACTAGATCCAGATAGGCAGGTGACGTTTAACTCGCCTCCCCGCAGGATGGATCACAAGGAAAGATCTGACTCGCAAGCTCTGCTATTCATTTAAATCATACACAATAGAGTCATTTTTACCTATAGGGGTGTGTGTGTGTGTGTGTGTGTGTGTGTGTGTGACTTTGCCCTCCTAAGAAAGGCTGCTCCATTTATCTCAGAAAGGATATGGATACCTAGCAGCTTAATAAGCCCTAAAGGGCCGTCCCTACAAATTAATCTGAATGTGGAGCTTGAGGAGAGTAGTTAGAGGAAGCTATTATCCTCTTACTTTCCCTTCTGAGTTGCCTGTTCAATGCCTTCATCTCACTGCATATAACAAAATGAAATACCTTTAGGAGGCTTAAGTGCACTGGGGCTGGTGATAAACTGTGCCTGTCCTTTATCCCTTTCCACCTTTGCAGAGCAAAGATGCTGCTCTTTGCACATAGGTACCACATGGAGCCAGGATGACTGCGTCAGCGTCCCTCTTTGAATGGCCACTCACTAGGTTTTGCATCCTTGCCCTCCTTTGTGATTCACTTGAGGGAAGGGCTGTAGCTCAGTGGCAGAGCATTGGCTTTCCATGCAGAAGGTCCCAGGTTCAATCCTTGTCATCTGTTCAGGTTCATGAGGACTGGAGCCTTACTTCCTTTTTAGATGAGAGGCAATCATTCAATGGCAGAGCATATCAAAATATCAACAGAAATCCCCTCAGTACTGAGCTAGGTTGACAAATGGTCTGTCTCTGTGTAGGCCAATTCCTATGTTCTTGGTCCTATATCGCAAGTAACTGGGAACAGCCATAGCTCAGCAGGAGAGAATCTGCTTGGCATGCAGAAGCCCTAGGTGTAATCCCCAACATCTCCTGTCTGAAACCACAAAAAGCCACTGACACTCAATGTAGACAAATGCTTGAATTCAGTGGACCAATGATCTGACTTGGTGTAAGGCAGCTTACTAACTTTATTATTATTTATTAGATTTCTATACTGCCCTTCGTCTGAAGATTACAGGGCAGGCTTACAATATAAAAACAAAAATACATACCATAATAACAAGCAACAAGGACACACCCCCACCCCACCCCCACAGTTTAAATGGCCATAGATTGTTTGATTAGCCAAATGCATGTGAGAAGAGGAATGTTTCTGCCTGGTGCCTAAATATATTAAATCATCCCTTTATTCAGAGCAATGAGGACTAGAATCTTACTTTATTTTTATGAGAAGGGCACATGGTAGAGCATGTCCCAAATTCAGTCCCCACTGGCATGGTGGATGAGTCATTGGTCTGCCTCCATATACAGCAGCTTCATGTGTTCCTATGCTTATCTTTTTTTCCTCATGCTCTGTTCCATTTGTTTTAGGGACCACGAGGTGTGCAAGGACCTCCAGGCCCATCGGGGAAACCAGGACGACGAGTATGTGTGCAGTGAGATTAAAAGCATGCTTGGTATGGTCTTATGAACTGGGCCCACACAGAGTGATCTGGAGCTGTCAAAAGAGGGCAGTCTGGTGGCAAAGTGTGGGGAGAAGGATATGTGCAGGCATGTTTAGTTGTGGGGAAACATTTTCCACACCTCTCCTCGCTGCATGACTGCGGAAGGCCCCCTGAATCGGTTCAGGGCCTGGATTTGGTTGGCCCTCGATTATCCTGCTTTGGAGCTGCTGGATTGGTCTCTGAATCAGATTGAGGAGAAGCCTCTGTCCAGCTCTAAAGATGGTTGCTTGGGAGGGTGATATGAGATTCAGTCAGCCCCAAAATTGGGATCCAGAGCAGCAAACAGAGTTCAGAGGGGGCAGAAGCAGGGGTGCTATCAATGGCCCTGTTGACCGCCTTTGGCTTCCTTTAGGGAGGGATTCCTGACTCCGTAAGTTCGCAGCAAATTCACTTTTGGGAAAATGCAGGTGTCCATTTCTAATTCCTATTCAGTGGGGGTACCGCCATCTGCACCTCCAGCTGTTCCTGAGTTGCATTATGTAAGAGGGAAGCAGATCCTTTTGTCAAGGCTTCCTGCAGAAACATGTGACTCTCGCAGTTGAGTTCTCTCTGCTTAATTTGAGTTAGTGGCCAGTCCTTGTGTGTTTGATTGAGAAATTAAGAGGCCATTGAGCACATATTTGCACTGCTGACCTTGGCAGAACCCATCAATACCAAAATTATCATCTCTTTGGAATGGTGTTCCATGGACCTATTCTGTGATCGGGATTGTGAGCTGTGCCTCTCTCCCACGTTCTGCCCTGCTCTCAAAGAGCTGTAGAGTTAGAAGGATCATCCTGTCCAACCCTCTGCAATGCAGAAATAACAGCTAAGGAATCCCTGACAGGTGTCCTTCTGACATCTGCTTAAAAACCTCCAGTGAAGGTTCCAAGTTCATAGAATGATAGAATTTTTTAAAAAAAATTATTGAATTTTATAACAAATAATGATACAAATCTCATTCATCATGTTATTTACAATTATTCTCCCTCCCCTCCTCTGGACTTCCCTCAGCTCCCCCTCTGCTGAGTTATTTAGTTTTATTTATCGTATCCTGCTTTTCCTACACAAAAATAAAATCCCTTATCATTTCTCTGAAATATCTGTTACTCAAATGAAATTATGAAAGTTTATTCAAATCCTGCCAGTGATTCCAGTCCATTCTGTTGTTTCTGCAAATAAACTGTAAATGGTTCCCAGACTCTTTTGAAGTCCTTTTTGTCCTTCTCTCATAGTTTATCTATTAGCTTAGCCAATTCTGCATAGTTCATCAGCTTTTCTTGCCATTGTTCCTTTGATGGTATTTCTTCCGTCTTCCAATATCGTGCAATCAAGATTCTTGCCGCTGTTGTAGCATACATAAATAATGTCCATTTTTCTTTTGGTAGCTCTTGATTTGAGATACCTAACAAAAAGGCTTCAGGGTGTTTAACAAAATTCATTTTAAACATTTTTTTCAATTCATTGTATATCATTCCCAATATTTTTAATGCAATTTGCATTCCAACCACATATGATAAAATGTTCCTTCCTTTCCTTTACATCTCCAACATCTGTTATTTTCTTTCCTAAACATCTTTGCCATTTTCACTGGTGTGATATACCATCTAAACATCATTTCCATGTAATTCTCTCTTAATAGTATGTAATCTGTGAATTTTATATCAATTTTCCATAATTTTCCCCAACTTTCAAATAGGATGTTGTGTCCCACATCCTGAGCCCATTTAATCATAACTGATTTAACCTCTTCCTCTTCTGAAGAGAATGATAGAATTCAGTCAATCAAAGTTTATTGAGAATGATAGAATTGTAGAGTTGAAAGGGACCCAACGGTCATTCAGCCTTCCCCCCTGCAATGCAGGGATCCCACCTGAAGCACCCCTGACAGATGACCATCCAACCTCTGTTTAAAAACTCCCAGCGAAGTATAGTCCACCACCTTCTGTTGTAGTGTTGATTCAGCCTTATTCTTCCGGAATAAGAACATGCACCATATACCCAGCCATTCAGCCAACCATGAGCAAAGTCATGGTGATGTGCCCTTTGATGCCTTGCTAGTGTTGGCGATTTGTAGCTTAATTTCTTCCTCTCTCTTTTTAGGGACGTGCTGGAAGCGACGGCGCTCGAGGGATGCCTGGCCAGACTGGGCCAAAGGTATTTGGGCCAAAATTTTCAGGGTCTTTTTTTTCCCCAATCCCCATTTACTCTAGGAAACATACTGCCATTTACAAGGAGCAATCGCATTCCAGGTGGGATGAGCCCGTTGCCTACAGGCCTGACGCTCCCGTCAGCCCAAAAGCTGAAGATTTGCAACTGCAAATTTAATGGCCGCACCTGCCCTTTGTGCTAATTTATATACCTAGAAAGAATTTCCCCTTTTCCCTTTGCTCCTCACTTCCTTCAGAGTTCGCTCAGCTATCATCAAAAGGGACAGAAGCCACTAAACAGGAAATTTGAATATGGAGACATTTTGCCCGTGAGCTGCATATTAGAAGGTTTAAGTGTTTGATTAAGTTGGTACTTAAGGTAGAAATGGATGGAGACAGGGACTGTTGCAAAGGAAGAGGACCACAAATCATTTGTCCCTGGAGATGTGCAGCCACCGTTGCCTGGTCCCAAAAATATTGAAAATTAGGGAGACGTTTCAGGTTAGGGTTAGGCTAAATAATTTTAAGGTGCAAAGACAGAGATTTTTCTGTGTACAGGCTTGGTGGTCTGTATCCAGCCCCTGGCCCTGAGGTTCCTGGGTAGGAAACCTGCATCCCTCTAGATGTTATGGGACTACACATCTCATCCATTGCTAGCTGACACATCCAATGCTCATGCATGATGGGAGTTGTTTTAAATTACTTTTAAAATTGTATTTTAATGCCGCCTTGGGACCTTCAGGTAAAGAGCAGGTAATTTATTATTATTATTATTATTATTATTATTATTATTATTATTATTATATTCCAATAATGCCCAGAGGGCCAAGGTTCCTGACCCCTCTTACAGATAAATCTTGTTTGAAAAGCTTAAATATTGTGGGTGATATTCAACAAAGTTTTGCACAGGGTAGGTCTATTGAAATGGATGGACCGAACTTATTCATTTTAATAATTTAATGGGTCTGCTCAGAGTAGAACCTAGGTCCTACCTGCACCATATATTTAAATCAGCACCACACTTAAAAGAATGGTGCCTCCTTTCAAAGCATCTTGGGAACTGTAGTTTCTTAAGGGTGCCGAGAGTTGTTAGAAGACCATTATTCCCATAGCAGAGCTTCAGTTCTCAGTTCCCTGTGAAGAAGGATTGACTGTTAAACCGCTCTAGGAATTGTAGCTATCTGAGGGATAATAGGGGGCCTCCTGAAACTCTCAAACTAGCAAATTACAGCTCCCAGAATTCTTTGGGGGCAGCCCTGACTATTTAAAGTGGTATGATGCTGCTCTAAATGTGTAGTGCATATGCAGCCTTCATTGATTACCACCGTATGTGTTAAATATCTGCTAACTTAGCACAGAATTAGCTGTTTCTCCAAAGCTGTGGCTATTGTGGAAACAGAGGCCCTGAGATGAGATACCTTCCCCTCATCCTTCCATCTTCCTTTGCTCATTGCAGTAATGCCATGTGTGACTTGATGTCCTCCATCCATGCCTGCTGTATGTAGGCAGCATCTATTCTGGGATGAGCAGCTCCAATGATTTAACCAGGCAACCAAACCTGGATGTATGGTGTCTGAATGCTCAGCATATTTGGCAAGAAGAAACTTTGCCATCTCTTGATCTGATAAGCTGCTAGGAGAGCTCATTCACTTACAGCTTTTAGGAAATGGTAGGTGATTTTGTTGTTGTTTTTAAAAAAGTTCCCTCTTCTTAAAATTTTATTGTAGGGTGACCGAGGTTTCGATGGTCTGGCTGGATTGCCAGGGGAGAAAGGCCACAGGGTAAGTCTATTACAGGTTTATATCTTGTTCTGGCTGAATTACTTTATATGCCATCATGAAGAGGCTGACTGGTTTTGATAACCTCAATTTGGGATGGGGGTGGTGGTGGAATTCAGTTTGGTTCATTAACCTACCTAATTCGAAATGCCCAAAGCAGTGCATTAAACCAAAATGCACCTATCCTTCAAAACTCAAGCTTCTCTGAATTTTGCAATGCAGTTCTCAAACATTGAAGATGTGTATTAAAAAATGCATACATTAGTGAAAGTAATATGCATTGTTTTAGGGGAAATTGCTTGCAAAGATGGATATATTAAGATAAATAACATTTCATATAGCCATTTGCAATTTTATAATGTTGGAAAGCTGTATAGTATGGAAGGCATCTGAATAAAATTATTTGTATTTTTTCTATATCAAAAAATTAGAGGCTACAAACCCCAAAGACAGAATGCCAGTGGCTGGAATCCACAGGAGGGGAGAGTTCTCTTGTGCTCAGATCCTGCTTGCATCCCACTGGGCATTTGGTTGGCCATTGTGAGCAGAAGAAGCTAGACTAGATGAGCCATTGGCCTGATCCAGCAGGGTTCTTTCTAGGTTCTTGTGTTCTTCAAGAATGTGGCTGATTCTGTCCTTTGTTTTTCTTAGGGTGAACCAGGCCCTTCAGGACCCCCAGGAGCCCCTGGAGAAGATGGCGAGAGGGTGAGTCCATTCCACTCCTCTTTTGACTGCAAGGAACCCAGGCAGGTTCAGATGTGCTTATTCCTCACTCTCTGACTGCAACCCCAAGGGATAGCCCGTGTGTGCAAATGGAGCTTTTGCAAATCATCCACTACTTTTTCATGCATTTAGGGATGTAAGAAGGCATCACTTTCTGTCATGCCGTGAATCCATCACATGCTGTTCTGTTTCCATTCCGCTGCAGTTTGACTTCTGCCCCAAACTCCCTTTTTCATCCAGCTGTAGCAAAATAACATAACTTACAGAATTAATTATGGCAATTGCATTATAATTACATTCCTCCACCTCATTCATTTCAATTCAATGCAAATTTGGGAAGTAATCAATTATGTATTGTTTGCAGATGGACAACAACAGCAAATACTAGTTGCATTCACTGGATGGATTTCCATTCTAGATATGAACATTAGCAATTTCTGTTCCCATTTCTATTTAGATTTAAATTATTGAACATCCTTACATTCATTTCCTGTCCAATGGAGGCCTGTTGGTATAATGGGGGAAAGAGAGGAAGACCCTATATTTAACGCCCCTGTTGAGTTTTGATCATTTGATCCGTTTGCTGGCTATTTTTCAATGGTTCCCCCATTGGTTCCAACCAATTCTTCAGTGGTTCCCCCTACCCTATCCTATAAAAAGTATTCATCACATTGGTTTGCAGGACCCATTAAGGAACATAATAACACAACAAAATATAAAACAGTAACAATTAATTGCCCATTTATTCGAAATCCAATTAAAACTCATTTGATTAATTCAACAAAACTGATGAACTTGATTCAGTGATACCAGGGGTCAGAACCACTTTGGGTACCACTGTGTTACATATTAACCTTCATTTATCCAAATTATTTCCCCCCCCCCTTTGTTTAAGCAAATCTATTTTCATAAATGTTGGCATGGATTTTGATGATATTGCTTACAGTTTCTCTGATCTCATCAGTTCTACACATGCTGTATTATTCTCTTAGTTGACAAGGTCTTTATGCATGGGGTACTCCTTATCACTCTCACAGAGCTGTTTTCCCTGTGCAATTATTTAATTACAAGTGAAAACACCTGTGATACAGTTGGTAGAGCCCATTTCTGATCTCTCTCTCTCTTGCCTTCTTCCTTCCCATTTCTTTGCATCCAAACAGGGTGATGATGGCGAAGTTGGACCCAGAGGTCTTCCTGGCGAACCTGTAAGTCATTCACCACAGCAATAGAAGCAAAACAAATACAGCATATACTGCATTAGCTACATATTAGAGGTGTACACCAAAGATTCTTCTCTAAGATAGCATAATGTGTGAATCGGACTGCCCGGTGTCTCACATGAGTGCTCATGAAGTGTTGGAGATGAGATGTATCCCCCCGCAGGGCATATACCCGAAGGCAACCCCAGGTTTGCTAAAACATAATGTGTGAAAAGGTCCTCTGCAACTTACTTTGTCCATTTTGGCTAGCTCACCACCGAGTCCCCATATTGCAGACAGGAGGACTGAGGCTGAATGAGAGAACAGGCTTCCTTAAGCCAACTTGATGAGTTCATGGCACAAATGACACTAGAACCAGGTGTTTCCTGGGTCATATCTCCTATTCAAACCAGTTGGACTAGTACTTGGGAGAGCCAGATTCAAATTCCCCATTCAGCCATTGGGTGACCTTGTGCCAGTCACTGTCTCTCGGCCTGACCTACCTCCCAGGGTTGTTGTGAAAATGAAAATATGGGGCAGGAACCATGGGCACCACCTTGAGCTTTTTGTAGAAAAGAGGGGGATACTCATGTAACAAAATAATACATAGATAAATTACAGAAGCTGTCAATATATCTGAGTGACAGATGCACGACTCTCCAGTTTTTTTCTCAGCTCTAACAGAAAGCTGTCAATGGAGTTTTGAAAACATTTTAAAAGATTGCTGCTGTTGCAAAAACTGAGCTTACCAATATGACAGCCTTTGTCAAAAATGTTAGGAACTCTTCATTTGAGGCAAGGAGCAAAAAAGTGTGTGTGATTTTTGTAGCGGGGTGGGTGTGAGGAGGAGAGATATGAATATCAAAAAGCTCCATCATATCTGGATGAGGTGAGGTGGGTGGTTAAGATCTGCCGAGGTGATGTCATCCTTCCTGTTTTCCCCAACATGCTTTTCTAAGCAACAACTTCTAGGCTGTTTACCTGCCTTTAAAAACTGCTTTAAAATCCAGCAGGTACTGACGGTAATTAGGAAGGCATTTAAGGTAAAGATAAAAGGACCCCTGACCGTTAGGTCCAGTCGTGACCGACTCTGGGGTTGCGGCGCTCATCTCGCTTTATTGGCCGAGAGTACAGCTTCCAGGTCATGTGGCCAGCATGACTAAGCCGCTTCTGGCGAACCAGAGCAGCGCAAGGAAACACAGTTTACCTTCCCGCTGCAGCAGTACCTATTTATCTACTTGCACTTTGACGTGCTTTCGAACTGCTAGGTTGGCAGGAGCTGGGACCGAGCAACGGGAGCTCACCCCGTCGCGGGGATTCGAACCACCGACCTTCTGATCAGCAAGCCCTAGGCTTTGGTTTAAGCCACAGCGCCACCCGCGTCCCAGGAAGGCATTTAAATGAGTATAAATAGCCAGGGCGCTTTTTTGGATCATTCATGGCTGGGGGAAGAAGGAAGAGGATGGTGATGAGGGAGGGAGTGGTGGAGCCTGACTCTCTCAGTGTAACTGCCTCTCAGCCTAACCTACCTCATAGGGTGGTTGTGAGAATAAAGCAGAGCAGGAGAAGTGTGTACACACCACCTTGAGCTCCTTGGAGAAAAGGTGGGATATAAATGCAATAAATAATGATAATGATAACAACTTCACAATATGAGACTGGGATGCAGCTAACTCCACACAGGCCCTGGATCCCTCTTTAGCCACTGGGGCATGATGGATTGTCTCAAAATGCTAGCCCTACTTAGAGTAGCTCCATTGGGAAACAGTGGACAGTACTAAATCAGATCTATGGATTTCAGTGTGTTTACTCTGAGTAGAACTTGATTACAATTTTATAGAGTAAAAATAAATGCAACCAGAGAGACAGAAACAGACAGATACAATGTGGTATAGTGGTTAGAGTGCCAGACTAGGACCTGAGCCATGAAACTCACTGGGTGCAGACTTTGGGCCAGTCACTGCTTCCCAGCATAGCCTACCTCACAGGGTTGCTGCTTTGTGTTGACCCACAAAACCACATAGTCTGTGACTGGACTGTAGCTAAGGAATTCCGTGTGATTATAGTTTCTGCACAGGCTTTGGCACTGGAGGTAACGGGTTGCCTCCAAATGCTCATCCTACTTAGAGTAGACCCACTGGGAAATAAATGGGCATGTGGGAGTTAAATGAGGGGGAGAACAGTGTGTGCAACTTGGTGCTTCTTAGAGAAAAAGGTGGAACGCAAATGCAATAAATAAATAGTAACCAACTACTCAGAGTATACCTGCTGAAATTAATGGATGTAAATCCTGTCCATTATTTCCTTTGAGGAAAAGGTGGGATAGAAATGCAATAAATTTATCAATAAATCACATGCAATCAATTTCAATAGAAACAGAAATTTCAAAACAAATTCAGAGAATAATGTAATTATATCTATGCAACTTAAAAAAAAACAAAACCCACAATGCTGCTCATTTTCACTTGCATGATTTCCATTCCTGACTTCAGATGAACATGTGGATTGGGGTGCAATTTCTGTTCCCATGTCTGACAGAATTCGCCAACATCTTTGGTGGGCACTGAACAGTCCTTGTTTGGCTGTTGGGGGAAAGTCCCACTCCTTTGTTTGTTTGTTTGTTTGTTTGTTTGTTTGTTTGTTTGTTTGTTTACACTCCGGCAAACCTCAGGATCACCCTCAGACTCCTGCTATTTCACTCCATGTATGGGTGAAATGTTTTTCAGCTACAAAAGTGACAGCACTCAGAGAAATGGATCAGAAGTCGAATATAGAACGTGATCTCCATCTCACCCTAATGGACATGTTCAAACTCTTATTTGCTTCCTCTTATAGGGACCCCGTGGTTTGCTGGGACCCAAGGGACCTCCGGGACCCCCAGGACCTCCAGTGAGTAGCATTACTTTTTTAGTGTCTCCTCCCCCTGGCTTTGGAGCACGTCCTCATCTTACAAAAGAGTCATCTTAGCCGAGATAGCAAAAAAAAACCTTCTCCCGACCCCCTTTTTCTGTCCTATCAGATGTTACCATGTTGTAATGGAAGGGGTTTAAGTAATCGGAGAAGAGCAATAGTGCAATGATGTAGTATTGCCCCTGGGGAGCTTATGGGAAATAAAAATGGGAGAAGGGGCATAGGTCAGTGGCCAGACAGTTGCTTTGCATGCAGAAGGAGCCAGGTTCAATTCCTAGAGGCACCTTCAGGTGGGGTTGGGAAAGACTCCTTGCCTGAAAACCTGAAATGGTGCTGCTGCCAGTCAGTGTAGATAATACTGAGCTAGACACCCTACAGATTCGCTGCTAGGGATGTGAGCAGGCAGCAGTTTCCAACCCGTTCTGTGATGGTCATGATGTGTTTGTTCCACTACAGTTCCGCTTCCTCTGAAACCTATACTGTATGTCCCTTTGTCCTCTGTGGCTGAAACCTATGTGATGAATCATGTGATGAATTTCAATGGAAGGGAAATGTCAATAAAAAGTTGCAGAAAATACCACTCACAAATGCAGGATTTCGTATCTCCCTACATTTGCAAGCTCTCCAAGGGGCCATTCCTGCCTCTGTGCCTGTTGATGGGAAGGGGAGAGTGCAGTGATCCCTGCAGAGAGATGGCATCCAACCTCTTGGAGGCTGATTGATTAGGGCAAAATGGGACACTGCCCCACCATTCCTGCTCTGAGCTTGGCCAGCCTCCACCCGCTTTCCTTCTTATAGAATGTGTGGCTCTGCCGGTCATTGATTCTGGCTCTGCCTCTCATTTGCTGTGGCTCCTCCCACTGTTGGTCTTCTCACTTTCTGTCCCCATGGGAACCAGCCTCACTGATCCAAGGTGGTGTGGAGTCTCCTCGGTTGGAAGTTTTAAAGCAGAGGTTGGACAGCCATCTGTCAGGGATTCTTCAGCTGTGATTCCTGCATTGCAGGAGTTTGGACTAGATCAGGCATGGCCAAACTCGGTCCTCCAGATGTTTTGGGACTACAACTCCCATCATCCCTAGCTAACAGGACCAGTGGTCAGGGATGATGGGAATTGTAGTCCCAAAACATCTGGAGGGTCAAGTTTGGCCATGCCTGGACTAGATGACCAATGGGGTTTTTCCCAACTCTGAAATTCTATGATTCTACGCACCTCGTCTGTAGCTAGAGCTGATCATGACACATGGAAGTTCTGTTACAGCAGGAATGTGGAACCTTTGACCCTCCAGATGTTGCCAGCGTACAACTCCTATTAGCCCCTAGCAAGCATGGTCAATTATGGGAGTTGTAGTTCAGCAATATCCAGTGGATCAACATTTCCCCATATCTTTATGCCCTACATTTTGGGAATATTAGCCAGTTAGGAAGCTGCATCAGGTCTGGAGCTTCTTGGTTCTGTTTGATTTTCTCAGAAGATGCTGAAAATGTCTCCCTTTGCCTTGATTACCTATATTAAATTTCCTCCCAGGGCATAGCTGGCATGGATGGGCAGACGGGTCCCAAGGGGAGTGTGGTAAGTTCTCCACTCTGTTTAACTTTCCAGGTTTTGTGTGTATGTGTTGTGTAAATTACATTTACTAATTGCTTTCCTGAGCTGCATTCGTTTCACAGCCGGTGAATGTTCAAGGTGCTGTTTTCTGGAAGGAAATGGTTGCTAATTAATTTTTAATTTGAAATTGATTTTCCAGTAGTGTTGCACATCCCTTCCCTTTGTGCGGGCAATATATCAACTAACACACTGGGGTAATTTATGGGTATCAAAACAGCCTTACACCAATGCCGGTCTCTCTCTCTCCTTCTTCCTCCCTCCTCCCTCTCATTCTCTCTGATACACATAGCATTTGTCAGTATGCTGGGTTGTATGTACGACTTATTCATCCCATACAGTAGGGCACAGAGAAGGAACTCTAACACTAGAATTTGTGGCCATCTAATGAACTTAACATTGGAAGATTCAGGACAGATAACAGAAAATCCTTCTTCATGCAGTGCAGTTAAAACTATGGAACTCACTCCCCCAGGAGGCAGTGATGGCCACCAACTTGGATGGCTTTAAAAGAGGATGAGACATGTTCATGGAGGAGAACAAGGCTATCAATGGTAACTAACCAGGATGCCTATGCTATGCCTCACCAGCTGGAGGCAGCAGTGCTTCTGAACACCAGTTACAGGAAAGTGCAGGAGGGGAGAGGGGTCTTGTGCATGGTGGGTCCTGCTTGTAGGTTTCCCATAAGGTTGGTCACTGTGAGGACAGGATGCTGGATGAGATGGGGGCCCTCTGGCCTAATCCTGATGTTCTTGTGTGATGCTCTAATCAACCCCTTTCATTGGGAGCAGAGGAGAATCTCAGCTGAGTTTGCAGCTAAGTGCAAACCCTGCCCAACTTGGATGGCTTTAACAGGGTATTGGACAAATTTGTGGTGGAGGAGTGGCTACTAACCATTAAGGGTTATGTTCCACCTCCACAGTCAGAGGCAGTAATGTTTCTGAATACCAGTTGTTGGGAATCCTGCATGTGATTCCTGCATTGTGGGGGAACTAAATGACATTTTGAGCCCCTCTAACTCTACAGTTCTATGGTTCTATCTATGATTCTATGAATCACAAGTGAGCAGAGTTTCTGTTCTGCACAGTGTTTTCTGGGCATATGGATTTTAAATTTGGTCTTCTTCTTCTTCAGGGTCCTCAAGGTGAGCCAGGACCCCCAGGTCAACAAGGAACTCCAGGTGCTCAGGTGAGAGAATGCTTTTTGAGCCAAGTGAAAAGAAAAACCTTTGTGTCCATTAGATTGCAGTGCATGATACAAAATTGTGGGTCAGTCATCTTGCTGCAGGATTGGAAAATGGAGATCAAAAGGAGTTTCATTTTCCTAATGTGGTTTAATTGCTATGTCAGGAAACTGCTGCATTTAGGGAAGTAACAAAGCTCAGTGATAGGACACCTTTGTTGCAGGCAGGAGATCCCAGGGTCAGTCCCTGATATCTCTAGGTAGGAATGAGAAAGACCCATTTCAAAGTGCTGGTACTGACCCATAAAGCCTCAGATGCCTCAGGACCTCAGGACCTCAAAGACTGTGTCTTCTCATAGTAATTTAAAGCCCTAAACGGCCTCGGTCCTGTATACCTGAAGGAGTGCCTCCACCCCCACCGTTCAGCCCGGACACTGAGGTCCAGCGCCGAGGGCCTTCTGGCGGTTCCCTCACTGCGAGAAGCAAAGCTACAGGGAACCAGGCAGAGGGCCTTCTCGGTAGTGGCGCCCACCCTGTGGAATGCCCTCCCATCAGAGGTCAAAGCGATCAACAACTACATAACATTTAGGAAATACCTGAAGGCAGCCCTGTTTAGGGAAGTTTTTAATCTGTAACATGTTAATGTATTGTATTTTAATATTTGCTGGAAGCCACCCAGAGTGGCTGGGGAGACCCAGCCAGATGGGCAGGGTACAAATAATATATTATTATTATTATTATTATTATTATTATTATTATTATTATTATTATCATCATCATCATCATCATCATCATCATCATCATCATCCTCTGGGCCCCTTCTTCACATGCTTCCTCCATGAGAGGTCCAGGGGGTGGCAACACAAGAAATGGCGTTTTCTGCAGTGGCTCCCCATTTGTGGAATACTCTCCCCAGGAAGGCTTGCCTGGTGCCTTCATTAAATATCTTTAGGCACCAGGAGAAAAAGTTCCTCTATAGCCAGGCCTTTGGCCGATAGAACGTTCTATAGTCTTATATTGTATGGGGGGTTATTGGTTTGTTTTTGTGTTTGTTTTTATTATGTATTTTCTATTCTCATTTCATATTTGTACGCTGTGAACCACTCTGTGATTTTGGATGAAGGACCATATACAAATTTAATAAATAAGAATAATAGATTTATATGTGCTATTTTATAATAAGTTAAATTTAATCATTGTTACTATACACCAAATCTTATCAAACTGTTTACATGCAGCAGGAGATGTACTTTTTTCATAGTTCTTAGCGATCATAATTTTTGCTGCTGTTATAATTTCCTGATCATTTTTAGAGACAATATCTTTCAAATAACAGAATGCAAAAATTTGGGCTTCTTAGGGTATATCCTATCCCTATGTGTCTGAGATATCCCTTTTGTTTTCTAGGGTCTTCCTGGTCCTCAAGGTGCAATCGGTCCACCCGGAGACAAAGTATGTTAATTAAAAGTAGTTGCTCTTTACAGTATTCTCTGCTGCTCTGAGTACATATTCAGTCTTTGAATAAGTGTTTGTTTCCATGTTCAATATCTGCTTATTAAGATTTCTGGAGACTGCTCAGACTTGATAGAATCAACCCCAAACCAGTATGTTGTATGCTTGAGTTCCAACTTAGCCAAAGAGTGAGAGACTGAAAACAGAAATCAGCCTCTGGTGAGAGGTTGCTTCTGTAGGGTAAATATACACAGGGACACCTTGGGCTGTCTTTGTTCATGAACACATGTTCAAAGTGATGTTCTAGCACATACAAATAAACCATTACAGTTCCATCAGTCACCACACAAAGAACTTTCCCTCTGAGGTCACATCCACACCACACATGTAAAGCATATTTAAGACCCCTGGCATCAGCAAAAGAATCCTGGGAACTGTAGTTTACCCCTCATGGAGCTACAACTCCCAGAAGCCTCAACAAACAGTAGTTCATGTATTGGTTACTTCAAGACTGGATTACTGCAATGCACTCTGTGTGGGGCTTCATCCAGTGCTTGATCCAAAAACTGCAGTAGGTGCAGAATGCTGCAGCACAATTGCTTTGTCAATATATAGCATCTGTGCTCAGAGATCTGCACTGGTTGCCCATTTGCTACTGGGTCAAGCATGGGCATAGCCAGGGGGTCAGCTGCCCCACTAAATCAAGAAAATATATAAACATTCTTAACTAACTGACCAATTGCATCACAGATAACTTGGTTCTGCCCCCTCTCATCCCCTGTGGGTCTACTCTGAGTATAGTCAGTGTTGAATACAATCTATAAGATTGAATTGAGATACAATGAATTGTGTCAAGTATCTTTGTAGTCAGAACACTATCAGCAAGGCAGATCAGGTTGGTGATGCTTCATGGTGGACATCAGTTGTAGAAGTGACTCAGCTTCCTGTTTCCTTTTTTTCTCCCTTAGGGTCCACTGGGGAAACCTGGACTTCCCGGTATGCCTGGAGCAGACGGTCCCCCGGTAAGCTTTCTTGGGGATTTTTGGTGACCTTTCTTCCTCACAGGACAATGCTGGGGAACCTTTTTCAGTCTGAGGGCCACATTCCCTGGTGGATGATCTTCTGGAGGCCACATGCCAGTGGTAGACATAAAAGTCAGAGCTTCTCCACCCAGGCAGGCACTATCACAGTTCAAGGATACAGTCAGACAGAAGCAGGCCAGGAAGGTGTGAAGCTGAGCTAGTGAGGGGTTTGGTATCAAGAGAGTCTGGAGGGTCAGATGCAGAGTTCTAGAGGGCCATATTCACACCCTGGGCCTGAGGATCCTCACCTCTGTTGTAGCAGGCAGCATTCCCTCCTGGGTGACCTTCCAATGGCAACATCCCAGTTGTGGGCAGGGCCAGGGGGAAAGGTGGATGGAGCAATCAATTGTATTTTTGTACTGTAGGCTAATATATACTGAACTTACACACTCCTCTTAAACTGGAGGCATGATGAGAGTTCACAGACAAGTTCCATCCAGCCAAAAACATTTGGGGTAAGAAGCGGGGCCCGTGGGGTGTGTTGCCTGGGGAGAGAGTCCCAGGGCCCAGATAGATCTGTAGGGCCACATTTGGCAATAGTGGAAAGTGCCCATTTTGCACCACCGCCTGATAATGTTCTGTAGGGTGCCATGCCTTGAGTACAATTTCCCTCGGAAGATCTAAATCATTGTTCTTCAACATTGGGTCCCCAGATGTTGGGGAACTGCAACTCACATTGTCCCTGACCATTAACTAAGCTGTCTGGGGATGTTGGGAATTGTAGTCCAAGAATGTATGGGAACCCAATATTGGCAAACATGGATCTAAGCCAATTTGGGCGGAACCACTGATCTAAGTGACCTTATGGGGTTTATGCAGGGTCAGGCGGTCATTCAGGTAGTAATACATCAGCTGATGTATCCCCCACCCCCACTTTTCTTCACAACAGGGTCACCCTGGCAAGGAAGGTCCACCTGGTGAGAAGGGAAGTCAGGTACGTATCTAGCCTATGGACAACCTTCAGCATGCTTGAATTGTGTTCCTTAGTTAGAAGTGTGTGTACGAGGGGGGAGTTTAAAGACTAGGACTCAATAATTAGTGAGATCAATATCTGAATGGAACTCCCTCCCACAGGAAGCAGGGATGGCCACCAACCTAGAGTAAATAGCTTTAAAAGAGGATCAGACAAATTCATGGAGGAGAGGGCTATTGGTGGCCACTAGCCACAATGGCTCTGCTCTGCTTCCACAACAGACTACGGCAGACTACTTTCTGAGTAGAAAGGCCTGTTTCTCCCTCTCTCATTAAACTGGAACACATGAGCATAAGAAGAATAGATTCTAAGAATAGAATCATAGGATCATAGAGTTGGAAGGGCCGTCTAATCCAACCCCCTTCAGTGCAGGAATGACAGCTAATGATGGAGTCCAACAACATCTGGAGGGCTATGAGTTCCCCACCCCTCCCTTAAGCAGAATGGATGGAGAGGTCTCCTAATGAGTCCCAACAGAGTGAAAGAACACAGGGGAGAAGAGGGAAGGGAGTCTTCCACTCATCATTTTCCATTTTAAGGCTACAGGGAGGTGCCCCCTAGCTTTAGAGCAACATAAAGCCCTCTCAGTAGTCTCTGTTGAGGCCATGGGTCTGTTTCCCTCCCTCTGCCAGCTGCTGCACCTCAGCACAAGCAGGTCACAGCGGGTTGGACTAGATGACTCTTTGGACCCTTCCAACTCTATGATTCTATGGTTTAGCTCCCTCCACTCCAGCATGAGGGTTGACAATAATTTAGAAAGCTTTGCTCAGGGACTTCAATTATTTGGCTGGCCAGTCTCCACACCCCATCCATTTATTTCCAAAGTATTTCATTATGGGTGTGTGTTTGCTGAGCTGATTGAAGTTCAGAGCAGCCTTGCCTTGGGACTGAAAGAGAGAGAGAGTCATGAAGAAATTGCAGCTGCGACTTCACTCGGAGGGCGTCCTGTCCCCATCTTGGCTGCTCACAAGGACAGGAATCTGCAAAGCGTCTGCGCCCACAGAATCCTCAAGCAGGCTCATCCATCATGGAAGTCACTGGCAGGGCTGGAAGTCATTTAGCAAATGGCAGGAAGTCCGCAGGTGTCCCTGGGATGGGAGAGGCTGCCACATTCTCTGCAGATTGTAGGACAGGCTGTCTTGACCTCGGAGCAAAAGCTGTCCACCTAGGGCTGTTCTCATTGACTTGGATATGAGATGATGGAGACACCTGGGGGGTGGCGGTGTGGGCTGGTTGGGGGTGGAGAGGAGAGAGGCACCAGGCACCTCCTTTCCTCAGTCTGAGAGAGAACTGGAGCCAAAGTAGAAACCATGTCAAATAATGTGTAGAAAGATATATTTTTACATTGAATGGAGGGAGGGGGAGCGACGAGGACTGGGGCATGAGGGATGAGGAGGGGAAGCTGGAAAAGTACACGGACACACACTCTTTGTCTGTCTGTCTGTCTGTTTCTCTCTCCCTCTCCCCCCCACCCCTCTCACACACTCATACACACTTTCTCTCTTGCACACCCTCTCTCTCACTTTCTCTCACACACGTTTTATCTGCCACACACACAAACTTTCACTCACTCAATCATGCAAAGACCCACACACACCTGCACAAAGAGGAAGAGAGTGTTACTGTGGGAAGCCTCTGTTGGTGCAGCAGATCGGCCTAAAATAATTCCTTAGGAACAAGAATGCAGAAGACAAATGCATAGCGCCACCAGAGCATTTTCTTGTTTAAAAAAAGAACGCCCAGAATACTTTTAAAGGGGTCAGCGGGGACTTCTGTTGTTGAGAAATCATTAATTTATGAACTGTGCTTTTAAAACACCAACACCCACACCAACACCCACCCACACAACACAGCTGGAAGTCAGTTTGAAAAGTGAATCATAGAGAGCTGTGTTGTGAACAAAATTCACAGAGATAGATTTCAAAGGGCCCTGGCTGAGTGGGTAGAGCTGCTGCCTTGCATGCAGAAGGTCCCAGTTTTAGTCCTCATTAGCATCGCAAGACATGGCAGAGAAACAAAACCGTAGAGAGGCACTGCCAGTGTAGGCGATACTGAATGGGAATAAGGCAGCTTCTTGTGTTGCTATTTAAATTAGCCCTGAACTATGAGGACTAGAATCTTGCTTTATTTCTATGGGAAGGGACATAGATCAGCAGTAGAGCCCCTGTTTTACATGCAGACTGTCCCAGGTTCAATCCCCAATAGTATTTCTAGGTAGGGCAGGAGATCTCCTTTGTTTGGGATTCTGGAGAGCTGCAAGGATATGTTTTCTCTGGGTGGGGTGAGAGAATGAGGATTACCACTGCTGAATAAAACCAGAAAAATCTCTTTTTGTTTTAATTGTAGGGTCCAGCTGGCCCTCAGGGCCCAATTGGATATCCTGGCCCTCGTGGTGTAAAGGTAAGAAAGTGGGGGGGGGGGACAAACCTTTTGGTTCTACTGAATACAGAGATGCCCCTGGAAAGCAAAACATTCCCCTTCTGACTGAGGCATAGAACGTTGAATGAGCACTGGAAGAAGTCTTTTGCGACCCGGGTGAAAAAAATGAGTGTTCCCGCCCCACGCATCACCACTACCATCTGGTCACATACCATGAGAATTGGTGCTGAGAAACTGGAGTTAAACAGGAGTGCTTGAAGATGCCTTTGTGATGATTGCAGGTCTTGTCACAGAGACCTAGTTCACACCTAAGGAGAGCTTTGTTGAATTGGAACAATGGCCCATCTTAACTACCTACCTAAACAACCACACCACCACAAGGCCTTGAAAATTAAATTAGATTAATATTTTCTGTATTTTTTTCCAGTTATTTCCTTTTTAAAACAGCAGCCCTCTTAGCACAATGGTTGGCCTTTCGCTTGCCCAGCAAATAGGAATGTTTTCACAAAATGTTGTATCCGCAGCAAAGGCAACCCTAATGCCCCCCCCCCCGGCCTGGCCCCTATTTTTAAATTCATTTAGTTTATTTTTCACTTGGCGAAAAGAGCAGGCCGCCAATTGCTTACGAGAGAAGCTGCCTTCTGAGTGGGGGGAAGGGCATCCTTCCTCTGAACCGGCACAACGCATAATTTGATCTTCCTTTCCGTTTGATCAGAAATTTCTTTCCTGCCACCTGAGGGATGAGGCAAGCTCCTTGACGAGAGCTGATCGTGCAAAAAAGCAAAACAAAAACCCGAAGTCTCAATAAAAGAAAATGTCTCGGGTAAAATCGAGAGTGCTTTGCAATGGTGTCGCAAACCAGCTTCTGGAAACCAAAGGAGGAGAGAGCGCTCTTGTGTTCGGATCCTGATGGTTGTTTCCCTTTGGGGCATCAGGTGGGCCACTGAGAGGACAGGATGCTGGACTAGATGGGCCTTTGGCCTGATCCAGCAGGACTCTCCTTAGACAACTACTGTGATAGCAGAACCTCCATGCTCAGGGGCAGTCACCTTCTGAGTACCAGACAGTGGGGGGGCACAACTGGAGAGGGCTCTTGCACTCAGGTCCTGCTTACGGGTTTACCATTGGTGCAACTGGTTGGCCACGGTGAGACCAGAGGGCTGGACTGGATGGGCCATTGGCCTGATCCAGCATATGTTGGGGTGCATCTGGCCAGCAGCAGGTATGTTCAAAAACAGCTGGAAAGGGAACCTTTGGCTCTCCCAATGTTGCTGAATTCCAACTCTCATCAGCCTCAGAAGGGAGCATGGCCAATGGTCAGGGACAACGAAGGGTTGTGACCACCCAGAGTGGCTGGGACAACCCAGTCCCATAGGTGGAGTACTACTACTACTACAACCACCCAACTAAGTTTTGCACATTAATGCACCTAAGTTATTTTATTTAACAACATAAGATACCCTAAAGGAAAGCCCTCAAGCATCCAAGCACCAGAGCATTCTCCCCTCCTTTGGTTTCCACAACTGGTACTCAGAAGCATTTGCCGCCTTCGACCATGGAGGTGAAGCATTGTGGCTACTAGCCATTGATAGCCTTAGCCTCCATGAGAGAAGTTGAGAAATAGCAGCTCTTGCATAGGGTGGCCACAGGAGAGGGGAGGGCTCTTATGCTCAGGTGCTGCTTGAGGGCTTCCCACACATTTCTGCTTGGCCACTGTGAGAAGAGGATGCTGGACTAGATGGGCCATTGGCCTGATCCATCTTTATGGATCTTCTTAAGTTCTTACGATGGGCAGCGCCCTGTATTGCATTTTGATAAAAAACAAAACACATATGGATGCAACAGGACCTTAGAAAGTTTCTGTTACTAATGCATCTCATCCACTTAAAGAAATAAGACCAAGGATTTGAAACTCTGGAATCTAGGAAGAATAATTTCTGACCGACTGAACCTTTTTCCTCCCACTGGACTCTCCCAAGGAACGGCAGATGCCTCCTTCCTGTCTGCTATTGGCTTGATGATGCTCCCTGGACAGAGCCCCTTCTTGCAGCCTTTGCCTTCCTCACCTTTCTTGGCGCCACAACAGCCAGCTAAGAATTTTGTAGGCTTTCAAATCTATTAATATTGACTACATTCTATGCCAAGCAAGCCCCCCACTCCCACCCCTCAAGCCAATCCCTGGAGAAGCTGGCAAGAGTGTTGAAATACATGTTAAAATGTACACTGAGCCTGCCTGTAGATGAGATTCCAAAGCACACTCTCTCCCTCCAGCGTGGTGTTAAGAGCGGTGGACTCGTAATCTGGTGAACCGGGTTCGCATCTCCGCTCCTCCACATGCAGCTGCTGGGTGACCTTGGGCTAGTCACACTTCTTTGAAGTCTCTCAGCCTCACTCACCTCACAGAGTGTTTGTTGTGGGGGAGGAGAGGAAAGGAGAATGTTAGCCGCTTTGAGACTCCTTAGGGTAGTGATAAAGTGGGATATCAAATCCAAATGCTTCTTCTTCTTTTTCCCTCCCTCCTTCCCTCCCTGCTCCTCTTTCTTGGGCCTCTACCCAAAGGGCACAAGAAACATCAGGTAGGCATTAGTTGGAGTAGAGATAGGAATTGGCTGCCAATTCAGCCAATAGGGGTTGAATCAAAGCCTTTGGGGCCGTGGTTCAATGGCAGAGCAACCGCTTTGCGTGCAGAAGGTCCCAGGTTCAATCCCCAATGGCCTCTCCAGATAAGCCTGGGAAACACCTCCTGCCTGAAACTGGAGAGCTGATGCCTGTCAGCAGGGGTAAACCTGGGCTTTATTTCACTCGGCTCAAAGACCCACTTTTGCACATTTGCACACACACACACACACAGGCTGAGAGCCTCAATGGCGGCCCTCTGGAGATTTCACCTGGGGCAAAAAACCTGGCTACACAGAGAGAGAGGGAGAGAGAGACAGAGACAGAGAGAGTGCTACGGCTCTGTCTGTCTGTGTAGACAACCCTGAGTTAGATGGATCAGAGCTCTTCCTGTCCGTGTAGACAACACTGAGTTAGATGGATCAGAGGATCTGACTTGATATAAGACAGCCTCCAGTTTCCCATTTAATTCAGAACAATGAGGACTAGAATACTTTATTTTTAGGAGAAGGTCCATGGCTCAGTGGTAGAGCATCTGCTTTATATGCAGAAGGTCCTGTGTTCAATCCCCAAGTGCATTTTTAGGTAGGGTTGGGAATGTCCCTTGCTTGAAATCTTGGATAGCCACTGCTGCCAGTCAGTGTTGACAATACAAAGTTAGATGTGCCACTGGCCTGATTTGGTACGGACCTTAGTTGCAATTGGCAGCCAAATGAACAAGGATTCTCTTACCCTTGTAGTGTTTGCTTGATTCTAATGGCAGGCATGACACATTTGTGCCACAAGAGGGGGCTTGGCCAATTGAGTCTCTCCCAACTTCTCCTAAATGCAAGTCTCTTTGATCTGCCTTAGAGAGAGAGGTGTAAATTGTGAGTGGAAGAAACTCACCTACCTTATACAGATCACAGCTTGAACCCCCTTTTTCTTATTATATTAAATAAAGGGGTTAAATAATTCAAAACGAGAAAAGAGAAAGATAAAAGTATTTAAAAGAATATGTATGTACAATGGAGATGGCTAAGGAGCTATGGGAGCAGCCTCAGATCCTGGCTTCAAATCTTGGAGGGGGGGGAAATATTGGAGGAAAGGCTGGCTGAGGGCAGCAGGAGAAACTGGAGGCAGGAGAGAGGAGGCAGCATGAGAGGGGGCAGGGGGGGAATATGCCCCCCCAATCAAGTAAATAAAAATATATATACTTAACTATGAATAGAAATTGTATAAAGGTATTTGACAGATTTTTCTGAGCACTTAGGGTCAAAAGAAAGTAATTTAAAACAATTGTTGTTGAGACAATTCATTTTGAATCTGCCAGACAGCCAGACAGAGGATGGTGAAAAGTAGGTGTCCTGCCCCCCACCCCTAAATCCTGGCTATGCCCATGAGAGGGATTGCAATCCTGGCTCCCAATTTACTCATTATAAATCCCATGGTTCCCAGTCTTCTCATTTTAAATCTCATGTCTCCCGATCTTCTAGTTTTAAATCCTGAGGTTCCCAGTTTTCTGTTGTGTGGACTCTTCTTTGTAGTTCATGGAAATCTTTAACAATTTTTTTTTCAAAAAACAAACAACCTGCCAATTGTTTATTTCCTAACTGCTGTTAATTTGTTAATTTGTTTTTTAATTTGCATTTGCCTTGTTTTTAGGTCACAGTTTTCTCATATTTTGCATCTGGTCAATTATTATTTATTTTTTATTTATGCCATAAGAATTATACGCCATTTGATTGTTAAAGAAAAAACCTCAAAGCAGATTAGAAAAAGATAAAACAATAAAACCAAGGAAAAACCCACAACCATACTTTTGTATGTTTTAAAGTGTCATGAATTTTTCTTGATTTTATTTTTTAGTATTATTGATTTTATTGTTTAGTATTAATATACTAAAACATTAAAAATCACCTGAACCTCCTAAGCAAGTTGGTAAGTGAAGTAGCACAACCCTCCAAACTTTATATTGCTCTAGACACAAAATCGCTCTAGAAACAACCTGTTTCTTCAATTGACTTTTAGGGCATACCGGTATTTTTTTTCAAAAGACCAAGCCCTTCCTCTCTCTGTGTGTGAATGTTTGCTTCTCTTGATGTATGTTTTCAGCAGCTGAAATATTGCCCAATATGTTTTGTTTTGTTGTGTTATCTTGGATACTTTTAGTTGTATCCTACTCAGAGTAGACTCACTGATTTTGCTGTCCCTTTACATGAAATTGACTATCTCTTTCAGCTACCCTGTAGCCTGATGCTATATGAAGAGAATGTCAAATTCATCTTAAATACTCTTCATGGCGGAGGACGATAGCTCAGTGGCAGAGCATATGCTTTGCATGCAGAAGGCCTCAGTTTCAATCCCCAGCCTCTCTATCTAGGGCTGGGAATGCCAGCCCTACTGAGCTAGAAGGGCATGTGGCCTTACTCAGAAGAAGGTAGCTTCTTGTTAAATTCAGCTGTTCAGAGCCAGTAGTGGTGTAGTGGTTAGACTAGAGCCTAGGAGATCAGGGCTCAAATCCCCACTCAGCCATGCAGCTCACTAAGTGCACTTGGGCCAGTCACTAGCTCTCAGTCTAAGCCACCTCACAGAGTTGTCTTGGAGATTAAATGAAGACAGTGAGAACCTTGTATTCTAGCTTGAGCTTCTTGGGGATAAAAGGTGGGGTTGAAATGCAATAAATCATTAAACCTTGAGAACTAGAATCTTAATATATATATATTAGGGGAATGGCCATAGTTCAGTGGGAGCAGTTCCATGGTTCAGTCTCTGACATCTCCAGGTACAATTGGGAATTCCCATTGCCTGAAACCTCTGGGTTTCAGTAAACCATACTGAGCAAGAAAGGACAATGTTTTGACACCATATAAGGCAGCTTCCTGTGTTCACTAGGAGTTTTAAACCATCACTAATGAACAAGTCATGCTTCTTGCCCCACCTCCATTTTCTCCGTGCCAGATTTTACTAATTTATTTTGATGTTGTTTCTCTCCCCCCTCCCCACCCCCACAAAGGGAGCTGACGGCATCCGTGGCTTGAAAGGAACCAAGGGCGAGAAGGTGAGTAAATGCCCATTAGTTAAATGACACTCACTCTAGGACATGGCCCCCAGAAGGCTGGCCATAGCGGAATGTGGCCCTCATGCCAAAAAGGCTTCCCCATCCCTGATTGACAGTCTTTCCTATTCCTTGCTAACAAAAAAAACAAACCCAAATTGTGGAGGAGGGGAAACTTTTGCCATGCCTGTATCCCTAAATGCAGACTGCTGTGATTAATTTGCATGATAACCCTCAATGCAGAATTTCCTTGCTATGGAACCTGGAGGTCTTAACACACAGAGGTTTCCTTTCATATTTTCTCTTTGCAGAGCAGAAACCACACACACACACACACACACACACTGATGCGACAGTCCCAATTACAGCTATACAGCTTCTGAGTGATGCCGTTTGCAAAACGAGCTTAGGAGATTCCCTGGGAATTTGGCATGTGCAAAGGACTTAACAGCCAGAGGCAGCAGCAGCAGCATCTATTAAAATGCTGTGTTTAAAGGGTTTTCTGACAAGGAGGCTTTCTGTATATTTTCAGGTACACGGTTATGTTCTCCCGAAGGATGAGCAGAGGCTGTGTAATATTCCAGCCTGGTCCAAGCCTTAAATCCCCCTCACTTTTCCCTTTGTTCATGCCCATAGTCCATCACAGGGAAATCTGACAATTATAAGCAGGAAGCCCAGCTACCAGCAGGCTCCTCAAACCCTCCCCCCCCCATGTTGTTTTTTCATTACCACATCCGCATTTTAGCACCTGACAGGCTTGCTTTAGGACTTGATACACTATCGATTGGAAGTCTGCGGTTAAAACCTGGAAGAAATATTAGTGCTGTCCTCGAGCTCTCTCTGAAAAGACTGGCGCGAGATGGCCTCGATGAAAATAATTTGTTGCTGGAGTGCCGGCAAGTTCCTGGTATTTATATCAGTTGAACTGACAGTCCTGCCTTCAGCAGCTTGAACAGACAGAGGGCACCCCTGGGTTTTTTAGTTGGGGGGGTAGGCAGCAGTAGGGAGCCTTCGACAAGGTTCCTACACAGAAATTGATCGGATATATTGTTCAGGCCAAAGGTTTTCCTCTGAGAAAACATAGCCTTACACTACAGAAGCTTCTTTCTGGGAGGTGGGAGAGTGAGGAGGGGCACACTGCTATGTTGTTGCTGGTTGTTGTTTTTTTATCATCACAGTACTAGCTGGTCCTCCTTTGCCCCAGGCAGGACCTGGTTGCTGTGGAAACAAGGCCTTCCTTTCTTCCCGCTGGACCGAAATGTTACCTGCCTTACCTCTGTGTGGGAGATAAAAGCCTCTTTGACGAGATAGGGGGCAGAGAATCACTTCTCCTGAGAAGTGGGTTTAATAAAAAGAACATTGGGGTTCCTCAGTAGCTTATTGGGGGTCCTTCAGGAAGGAAATCTGTGCTACAGGGCAGGCATCCCTAGTAGACAGGCAACATGGGCTGTTGAGGTAGAGGGAAGGTTGAAGATCAGGAGTAGGTAATAGGATACGTCTCCCCAAAACTGCAGCACCTCCCATTAACCCCAGTGGTAAGGAATGATGGGAACTGTAGTCTTTAATATGAGATCCAGTGTGGTGCAGTGGTTACAGCGTTGAGCTAGGACCTTGGAGAATAGGGTTCAAATACCTACTCAGTGATGAAACTTACTGGGTGACCTTGGGGCTAGCCATAGTGTCTGAGCTCCCTTGGCTGTGGAGGGCATAGATAAATCTGAGATTATGATGTCGATCACTACAATGGAGGATCCTTGAATAGAAGGGCAGAGTGCCATTTCAATCCTTCCCTCTATCCTTTAGCTGTGGGGAACCCTCAAATATGACTTGCAAACTTCAGTTGATCCAAAATGCAGTAGCCAGATTCCTGGCTGGGGTTCCATTTAGATCTCTCACAACCCGTTTTAAAACAGCTGCATTGGCACACTCCTCCATTGTCTCCAACCCATAACTATGTGCCAATTCATTTCCAGGTCCAATGAAAGGTGCTCACACTGATATTTAAAGCCCCAAATGAATCAAGGCCCAAATATCTGAAAGGCATCCTCCTTCCCTACAAACCCTCTCAGGTGCTGAGATCAGCAGAGGGGGTCCCTCTTGGTAGTTCCTCCACTCTCAGTTGCTGGAGGTGGGGTGGCCCAAGGGAGGGGCTTTTCTGTGGTGGCCTCTAAGCTATGGAAGTCCCTCCCCACAGAGGTGTGCCTGGCATCTTCATTGCATAGCTACTGGAAGATGCTGAAGATACACCTCTTTTCCCTGCCTTTTAGCACTTGAGGTGTATATTTTTAGGATCCACCTTAATTTTGTAAGTCATTTTAAATTGTTCTTAATATTGTATTTTAAAGTTGTCACCCGCTATGGGACCTTGGGGTGAAGGGTGGGCAATTAATCATAATGATGATAATGATTTGTCCTCATCCAGGGTGAAGATGGCTTCCCAGGTTTCAAGGGTGACATGGGCATCAAAGGAGACAGGGTGAGTTTTTTTGTAAACATGGTCTTCAAAGCTGGTCATGATACTGAGGTTGCCACTGGGATTAGATCCCAGAGCTGCTACCCTAGGATAACCCCTTCTGCCTGCAAGAAGGAGGCATTCCAGAGTGTTTCAGAGATACAAGCTTTCACTTCCTGCCTGCTTTTGAAATTCATCTTAAGGTATACAGATCCTCTGGGAAGGGACAGTTTTTCTCTAGACAGTGACAGAATCTGACACTCCCTTCTTCAGACAAGGCCTGAAAGTTGGAGAATAGGAAGTATGTTTTGTTGCTGTGACTTTCACATAACTTATGTTAACTTATAGCAGGGCAGTCCAACATGTGGCCCAGAACTGCAGGCAGTTGAAGATGGGGTCTCCAGTCATGGGGCAGGGATATATGGATTCATTGGCTCTTTAGGCTTGCTAGCAGTGTAGGATCTGCTGGGGGAAGGGTCCTCATCTACTTGCTCCTTCTTCTCCTCCTCCTCCTCCTTGGAGACCTCAGTTCCCAGGTCTGGGCAGGGCTGAAAACTGACACCTTGGTAGTTCATTGCCAAGGCAACAATTGGTAGGGATGTGGGAGAGGGCCTTCCCAGTGGCTGCTCTCAGACTTTGGAATTCCTTCTCTAGAAAAGCCAGACTGGCTCCCTCAGTGCTGTCCTTCTGCCACCAGTGAAGACCATTTTATTCCAACAGGCCTTTGGGAAGTGACTGTTTTTAAAGGAACAGGCTCTTAATAGGACTGTGCAGTCTTTTATTATATGCATTTTAATAGATATTTTTATATTGTTTTAATTGTGTTAAAGTTAAATTACTGCTTAATTATCTTTGCTTTTTAAGCTTTTTTATATGTGTTTTGTATTTTTATCTGTAAGCTGCCTTGAGTTCTGCTCTGGAAAGAAGTTGGGATGTGGTTGTTGTTGTTGTTGTTGTTGTTGTTGTTTTGCAATTCTGTTTAACATCACCCTTAAAAATTAACCTGCAGCTTAATGGTGAGTGTGAGATGGGCTTTGTAAAGGATCAAGAAATTCATCTCTTTTCTGATTCTTGACAGGGCGAAATCGGGCCCCCGGGTCCACGAGGCGAAGATGGCCCTGAAGGGCCAAAGGGTCGTGGAGGCCCCAACGGCGACCCTGGTCCTCTGGGCCCTGCTGGAGAAAAAGTAAGAGCACTATGTGAATGGTATTGTGGATCATGCGATGAGTTATGATAGAGCAGAGCTTTCCAGACTTTTCATGTTGGTGGCACACTTTTTAGACATGCATCATTTCATGACACTGTAGTCCAGTTTTACTAGCAAATTGGAGGTTAAACTAACCCCTTTCCAGCTCCAGGAGAAGTGTGGGGAGCGTTCTCATGGCACTCCTATGACACACAGTTTGGAAAGCTCTGTGATAGGGTTTTGAACAGTCAGAATTTAGGATTTATTCCACAGCATCTGTGTCTGTTCCAATCAGACTTCCTGCTAGTTAAGAGATATACCAAATCCTACCTGGGCCGTTTTACTGGTGCCACTGGCAGTGTCTTGTCTGAACAGGACTCTCTGGATTCAGGAGACTAGGGGTGGATTAAACCCTATTCTGTTATTACTTTTACCATATCTTGGATTACCCTGGAACCATGAAGTCTGGTAGAGAAAGGGCTGCCCATCATTCACCCATCCAATGCTGGCCTAGTCTTCAGTTTGGATCATGCCCCAAAGCTAGGGATTCCTTCCCACCCCAAAAATATTTGAGCTGTGTCACAGTTTTGTCAAAGCAAATGAACTGAAAATAACAAACCAAAGTTAGTCAGGTCTTTTAATTTTAATGGGTCTACTTGTCCTACTCAGAGCAGACCCATTGAAATGAATGGCTCTAAGGCAGTAATTGTCCATTAAATTCAGTGGATCTACTCTGAGCAAGGCTTGCACTGGGTACAACCGCACCACCCTGTTCTGAATAAGACGAATGATGGATACAAGTCCGTTTCTGGTTTTGTGTAAGCATAAAAGCTAATTCTGGAGTTAAGTTAAATATAGAGTTCCCCAAATAAAACCTGTTTTCTTCATTTCTTAAATATTGGTTTATTTTTACAGGGCAAGCTTGGCGTTCCTGGGTTACCGGGATATCCTGGGAGACTTGGCCCCAAGGTAAGCCTTGTTTTGTTCATGGAGAACTATCTGTTTGGGATGCTCACATTAGAAAGTTTCAGAGATTGCTATACCTCTAGGAAGAAGGTATTGTATCTGATAGATGCCTCTCTTCTCAATTTTCTCTTTAAAGTGTCCGAATTTACCCTCCTGTTGGAATGGTGTATGGTCTAGCAGTGGGGCCAATGGTGAGAGTTTGGGGGCCAGAAGTGTGTCCCAGTCCCTCCATTCCAGCAGCATTGCCTTTAAAAATTGCCACTCTGTCCAGGATAGTTTTAGGAAAGGAAGTGCCCTTACTGATGGTGAAGGGGGAAGGGCCTCAATCTGCACCCATGGAATGTCATTTTGTTCCCTAATCAAGGGGATCAGAGATTTAATCTGAAATGCTCCAAAACCTACCTTAGCTCTGTGCCTAAATGACATTTCATAATTTATTCTAGATTTTTTTTCCTGGATGAGACAGATAGAATTAGCTTTCATTGCCATTTTTAAGCAGAGAAGAGAGAATATAGATGAGCAAAACCTGGAAAAAAATTATGAGAACTTTGGAAGAATAGACATTTTAATCACAGCTATCCTGCCAAGCCAACTGAGATTTGAATGCTTCCATTTCGTCAATTCTTGGGAAATATCTTTGAGCGGGTTTTATAGTTTCTGCAACTAAGCTCCTTAAGATCTGATGTTAAATTAATACCAATATATTTAAAGGCACCGTGGGCAATACTAAATTCTGATTGTGACATTAGTTGTTCAAAAGTCATTGTGGGTAAGTTAATTGGAAGAGTGGCAGATTTTGCATAATTTATTTCCAGTCCCACAACTGCATGAAATGCATTCAATTGTGTTTTGAGTGGTTGGAGTGCATTAAGAGAGTCAGAAAATTAACCAGTGTCATCAGTGAACATACTAATTTTGTGCTCAATATTTCTAATTTCCACACCCTAAATAGTTGCATCTGCCCACAAATGAATGGCAAGCACCTCTATCACCACTACAAAGAGCAGTGGCGACCTTGACAAGTGCCCCTATTGAGGTGGATGGGTTTGGTGTCATACCGGTACCCATTTACTGTAATGATGGTGTTAGACTGTAGGTAAAATTGATTGATCATATGCAGGAATTGCTTACCAAATTGTCATTTAGATAATAAATATTTTTTAAAGTGCCATTGAATTCTATCAAAGACTTTGAAGGCATCGAGAGAAATTAAAGTTCCAGAGGAGTTTTGTGTGTGTAGCTCATGAATAACAATAAGGATTCTCCTTACTGAGTCTAATATATTCCTGTATGGGATAGAGCCAGTTTGCCCGGTTGAAATATATTGTCCAATAAAAATATTAATTTTTTGGCCATTACTGCTGTGAAAAGTTTTGCATCAACGTTAATAAGAGCAATAGGTCTATAAGAGTCTTTGGTTTCAGCAATAGGGTCAGTTCTGAGGTTCACCATGTTTGGGGAATTTCACCTCAATCTAAAATTGAACTAAATAGTCTAATTTACCAGAGTGAGAGCTCCATTTCAAATGCCTTATAATATTCCCTTGAGAAGCCTTCTGGTCCTGGTGATTTGCCCAATGTTAGTCTTTTTATTGCTTCCTGTACTTCCTGTTGGGATATTGGTTGATTCAACTAATCCCTGTGCACCTCTGACAAAGGGCACACTTGAGAGAGATGAAGTTCTATAGAGGAGGAGGAGTACAGGGAAGTATAATATTCTTGGAAGATTTCACCAATTGCCAAAGTATCAATGGGCATTCCTGGAGGCTTTCGTCAAACACTGGACTATCATAATTGGTATGATACAGAACCAACCTTGCCAAACATGCAACCTTTAGCTGCCCTGGGAACAGAAAGCTCCACTTGTGCAGAATCACATGAGCAGTGGAGGTCTGCCGCACAAATGCCCAGGCAAACATGGGAGCAAGTAGGGGCTATCAGCTTTACTCTGAGCCTTCCATTCCCATGATGGGATGATAAACACAAATACAAGTAGCTTAAATATTTTGACACTGGATAACTGCACTCTTGATAGGTGAATAAAACAGAGAGTATTGTGATCAAGTGTGTGGTGTCCTGTTTTTCTTGTTTCTCTTGACGTTCCAGGCATAGCTATCAACCTTTCCCTTTTCTTGCGAGGAATCCTATTCGGAATAAGGGAATCTCCCGCAAAAAATGGGAAAAGTTGACAGCTATGGTTCCAGGGGAGATTGCCTTTTCCTAAGTTGTGGGAGGGCACCGTCAGCTACGTTAACCGATGCTGAAAGTTGAAGATCTTTTAGCATATTTTCAGCTTGTTGGTTGTCACTCAGCACACACTGTGCTGAGCTGTTAATATTGAAAGGAAAGCCTCAATGGTAGGCAATGCCAGCCTCCTTCAGGGCAGCTGTATAAGGGTGAAAATCTCGTTGCTGGGCGAGAGTGACCAGACCAGATTGATGTCTTGAAATATGGCAGTGCTGGATTCTTCATATTTTAAGCCCCTGATGTTACAGAGTGCTTTAAATATGGTAAAGTCTATAATGCTTAAAGCAGATGACAATATTACGCGAGGCTTCACCCATTTTGCTTCGGCCTCCAGGGACTCTGTGTGCCCTCTCCACATCTGCTATTGACATGGTGGTATTTATATTCAAAGTAAGTATCCAATCCACCAAAAATTGAGCCACATCTCTCCTAATTCTCTGGGTAGGCCTATGTTTTTTTGTGGGGGGGGGATTACATCTATTTCTGTCTGATTGTTCCTCGAGCTTCAGGGCATATCAATCTGTATATCAGATTGATTAGTGGTTGCAAGATTCAGCACTACATTTGCAGTTTGAGAGCTGTCTTTTGGTTAATTAACAAGGATTTCAAATTTCTGTGAAAATGGTGCTAATGCTGTGGTCTAGTCACACGTTAGGGCATGGAAAATTCTGTCTACGTAGACATCTGAGTCTCTATTGGGTTCCATAACCGCTGCCACTTTCCTGCCATTTTGCGGGCAACTGTTCCCATTAGACATATCAGTGTCTCAGGCCTTGTCTGAGTCCTCAGATATTGAGCCTTGAGTTTGCTCAGACATTAGAACTAAATGTGTGGACTTGCATTTAGATCCTCAAAATCCTTGAATTACCGTATTACTGTTCCCATGTGTAATTTTTTTTTTTTTTTTTTTTTTTTTTTGCTGTTCCAAAGCCTATGGTTGCCCCTCAATGTGATTTTCACCTTGTTGTGTTCAGAGACGTAAGATTATGCTGCCATTTAGCTTTGCAGTTAGCTACGCCACCCCCACTCCCCAGTTTTAAACACAAAAGCAATTTTAAATAAACAGATCTTCAGAGCCTGCAAACCTTTTGCAAATCTCTAGGAAAATTTACGCTCATAATAAATGCCTCTTCAAGACAAGAGCTCGTAGCATTCAAGCTGCCTCATCAACCTTAAATTATTAAGCAGGGATGCTACTCCAGGCACCAGGAGTGCACACGAGAGATCCAACAGGGTACCAGGGGACTAAGGAATCAAAGCATCCCGGGTGATGCCGCTGTAGGCGCTCTGAGGAAACCCTTTGATGCCGGCATCGACTGCCTCCCTCTCTGTGCTTCCACTCTGAGCAGTCTTAAGAAGGAGAGCACCAAAGCCAGGCTCCCATGCAAACTGTTAGATAATTAATTAAGCATAATGATTACAAAGGCAGTGCCACTGTAGCATAAAAGTGGTGGCCCCATTTCTAGGATAAAAGGGGGTGCCAACCCCATGCTCACTTTCATTTTGTGTGGGTGTCCACAAATTCTCTTTTTTAAGAAAATGAGAAATGCCCTGTGCTTTGATTAGAAATCTCTCTCTCTCTCTCTCTCTCTCTCTCTCTCTCTCTCTCTCTCTCTCTCTCTCATATTTTATCACAGCCTCTAGAGATACTGTGTGTTTGGAGCAATGTTAATGTTGTTGTTTTTCTTTGATTTTTTTTTTTTAAGCATGGTGTTTTATTATTTATTTTTAATGCTTGTTGGGTGGGGGACCGATTTGTTTGATGTTTGAGAAATAATTAACCAGGAAGATTCGTTCCTTGCCTGTATATATTTCACAGAATCATAAAATCATAGCATTGGAAGGGACCCCAAGGCTTAGCTAGTCCAACCCTCTGCAATGCAGGAATCAGAGCTAGATAATATTGTTTGTATCAGTCAAGTAATATTCCAGCGTGTTTCCTCATAACGGAGCAAAGTCACCTATCATGTTCTTCTCTGTGAAGATGACATTCGAAAAAGGCATCACCCATAGTTTTGACTACTGTACTACATTGGGCAATCTTTTGGGCCACCTCACCTCACCATGCCTTGCTCTGGGAGGACTCTACCATTTCCTTGTTTGTCCTGTTGCAATTCGATTCAATAACTTTTTTTTCCTTTTAATGATTTTTCTTTTATTTTGACAAAGTAATAATCATAAATAAATAAGAATAAAAATGTGCACCCCACCACCAAGACCATTCCATTGTAACTATAAAACCTCCCAAAATTTCAACCATCTTGCGATGGTTTGACCCCTTTCTGTTTTAACACCCTCCATATCTCCTCAGAATCATTTCTCCTGCATATTCCCAGTCTTACCTTAATGACACATGTTAATTTAATGGCACATGTTAATTTATCATTAATAGCTATATCCCACACCTCTTTATACCATTCTTCCATTTTATATTCTGCTTTCCCCTTCAACTTCCTAGCTATAATAATTTGTGCAGCTATCAATAAATTTGTGAGCAAGTCCTTCATAGCCTGTGAAGCTTCTACCCCATCGTAAATTAATAATAATGCTACCTCTGGACTTTCGGTCAGCTTTAACCCAGTGATTTCTGTTATCTCATTAAACACCCTTTGCCAAAGAAATTGTACATATTTACAGCCCCACCACATGTGAACATAATTTCCTGTTTCCTGGATTCAATAACTTTGTTGTAGTGTTTTACTGATCGCTATCTGATGCATTTTAGTGATTGTAAACTGCTTTGTGAGAAGATGGGTGCTGGGTAGAGCCAGTATGGTTCATGGCTAGAGTGTCAGACTAGGACCGGGTAGACCAGGCTTCAAATCCCAACTAGGCCATGAAGCCCCCTGGGCCAGTCACTGCCTCTCAGACTACTCTACCTCATAGGGTTGTTGTGAGGATAAAATGGGGAGGAGGAGAACTATGTAAGTCAATATAAATGTTTAAAACAAACAAAGGGATGTTCTTGGAATTTCAGGGCCCCACAATAACTTCATTTCCTTCTCTTCTCCTGGAAGTGCGATTCTTTGGTCACTAGGGTGCCTTGTGATGTTATTTTGGCAGCTACGGAGTGTTCACATTGACTTCCTGCACGCTCTTTCTCTCTCTTTTCTCTCCCTTCAGGGCTCCATTGGATTTCCAGGGTTTCCAGGAGCAAATGGTGAGAAAGGAGGAAGGGTAAGAGTCTTTTTTTCTTTTTATGCCAATGCTCGACTCATTCCTATTGCAGAATTGTAGAGTTGGAAGGGACCCCATGGGTCATCTAGTGAAACCCACATCACTCTTTGCCCTGTTCTGAAGCCCCCATTTTTCCTCCAGTGCCTGTTTATGACACCTGAGGGTGGGGGAATCAAAGCGTAAGGGACGTGACAAGGATCCCTTGTGATTAGGATAACACTGAGGGGCTGGTTAAAAGGCTTTGTGTTTATTTGTCCAAGTGCAAAGCAAACTCCATTTCCATAATTATGAGACCAGTTGGCAGTCGGGTGGGGGTGTGGGCTCTCATGTTCTTCAACAGCACCCATGTTAAAATGAGAGAGCATGGACAGCGTTAAATTTCCCTTTTGCTCTCATTTAAATTCAAATTGCTTCTAACAGGCATGCTTGATCGGAATGCAGGAGGTATAAATTGCTTTTCAACATGTTAATATTGTGCCGTCTAAATTTAGTTTACATAACTTGAGGATGGGAGGGGGGCCATGTACTTTCTCTCTCCCTCCCCCCGTCCCGGCTGCTCTTATTTTTCTGGTGCACAATTTTCATCCCTTGATTGTTAGCTACAAATCACTTCCCCACCCCACACCCCTAGCCTGCTATAGGGGAGGCTTTTGGCAGCTTTTCATTCCACTGAGTCGTGTCTTATGAAATGCCACCCTCTCCTTGCTGAATCATGGGACAAATTCAAATGCCATGCAGTGAGGAAAACTAGCAGCGAAAGCACCACTCTACTGCAACTGTCTGAAGCCCATCCCAGCTCATAGAATCATAGAATTACAAAGTTGGATTGAACCCTGAAGGTCATCTAGTCGAATTTCCTGAAATTCAGGATTCTTAACTATATAAGACATGACAGATGACCATCCAACCTCTTCTTAAAAACCTCCAAATGAAGGAGATTCCACCACCTTCTGAGGGAGTCCATTCCACTGTCAAACAGTTCTTACCTTCAAAAAGTTATTCTTGAAGTTTAGTTAGAAACTCCTTTCTAGTAACTTGAATCCATTAGTTTTGGTCCTACCCTCTGGAGCAGGAGAGAACAAGCTTTTCCCATCTTCCATTTGACTCTTTAGATATTTGAAGATGGCTATCATATCTCCTCTAAGTCTCCTCTTTTCTAGGCTAAGCATACCCAACTCCCTCAACCGTTCCCCATAAAGCTTGGTTTCCAGACCCTGGATCATCTTGGTCACCCTCCTCTCATCCGTTGAAAGGCAACAGAGTTCAAGACATTAACATTACATTTTGTCCTGGGTAGCATTTGACTGAACTGATATGATGGAGCAGAATGTTCATTAACATTCCAGTTGCTCAGTGTCAATTGCAAACATTTGCAATCCAGATAGGGGAGAGGATGTTGTCAGTAGTTTGGCTGGGGGAGCCTGTAATAGCCATGAGACGAGTCAGGGGTGGGAGAAGCTGCAGGGTTGGAGACTGAAGAACAGGTACAGGAGGAGGGAGAGATCGGTTAGGCAAGTGTAAAGTCAAGAACTTCTACACCTCCTCCACCTGCCCATATCTCTTCTACTCCACTGTCTCCTGGAGCCAGAAAAGGGTTGAAGCAGGAGGAGCAGAAACAGGTTACACCCAGGCAGTATCTTTGTCTGCTTGTGCATGCGACCTACAAGGTGAGGTCAGGGGCAGGGCCTCTCTTTTGCTGCAGCTGCTTCATTGGGTGCATACCTAGAAGTAGCTGAGAGACATACGACTGATGGACATGCCTTTTCCTAACTTGTAAGTATAGTTTTGATGATAAAGAGTGAATTCCTCACTCGGGACATGCCATGCCTGACAGTGCCATGACATCCAACCTCTGCTTGAGCACCTCCGATGAGGAAGAGTCCACCACCTTCCAAGGTACTCTGTTCCAACTGATTTAAGGTCACCTCTTTTTTCCTGTTTCTAGGGTACTCCTGGTAAACCTGGACCAAGAGGACAGCGGGGCCCAACGGTAAGCCACCCTTTCCCTTCCTGCTTCTTGGCTTCTCTGGGATTGGGTTTTGGGCCAGTTTTTGCATCATCAGACAGGTCACACCATAACAAGTTTCCTTCCCTATCTCTTCTCAAGGGTCCCAGAGGAGAACGTGGTCAGAGAGGCATCACCGGAAAACCAGGACCCAAGGTATTTGGGATTCCAGACATCCTCCCCCCAGATCTATGTTGTGTGCTCAAACTGATGTTTCTGTCCTTGTGGCCTTGGTAGCCTTCTCATTCTAATGTCCTTATTTTTTCTTCATTAAAAGGGCAACTCTGGCGGTGATGGGCCCCCTGGTCCTCCAGGCGAAAGGGTAAGAAAAAAGCAGACTGAGACAGGCGCTTAGATGAGAGATAAACATGGACTTTTAGGCTGTAAGGGGCAACTTGATAGAAGTTCATAAAATGATGTCACAGCAGGGGGGGAGAGGATAGAGAGAGATTTCCCACCCCTCTCTCCTGACACTGGAACTTGTGGACGTTCAGTGAAGCTGAATGTGGGAAGATTCAGGACAGAGGAAAGAAAGTCCTCCTTCACACGGCACATAGTTAAACTAGGAAACTTGCTTCCACAGTAGGCAGTGATAGCCACCAACCTAGATGGCCTTAAAATAGAATTCGACAAGTTCAGGGAGGAGAAGGAGGCTATCAATGTCTGTTAGCCACAATGGCTATGCTCTGCATCCATGGAGGGAGACAGTAACATTTCTAAACATCCGTTTCTGGAAACCTCAGGAGGAGAGAGGGCTCTTGTCCTTGAATTGTGCTTGCAGGTTTCCCTTTAGGACAGGATGCTAGACTACATGGGAAATGGGCCTGATCCAGCAGGCCTTTTCTTACGTACTTATGAAGGAAAGTTGTAATAGTAACAACAACAGACGAACCACCCTCTGCTGTAATTATGCACCTGCCTCTGATTGATGGATCTTGAGGTTCTACCAAACCTGCCCCACCCCTTGCTCTAGAGACCACCCCCAAGTGAGAGGCCGATTGCTTTAGCATCACCAGGTGGCAACACTAACTTTCTTGTGTTCTTTTGTCTCTAAGGGTCCTCCAGGGCCCCAAGGACCTACTGGCTTTCCTGGACCCAAAGGCCCTCCAGTAAGTACAACAAGGAGAGAAGCATCTGCCCTTGACCCACCAATGCACCCAGTAAACCAAAACAGAGCTTTAAAAACTCCTACAAGACAACCCACTGGCTCAGATTCATCACACCTTGTATGTGAAGAAAATCATGCTGGCCATTTCCTCTTAGCATTTTCTTTCCTCCTCTAGGGTCCACCAGGAAAGGATGGGTTGCCAGGACATCCTGGGCAGAGAGGTGAAACTGTAAGTACACAGAGATATTCCCCATTCTGATAGGTACTTGATGTGTGGTTGTGTTCTGTGTATTTGTGTGCTTTGCAGAGGATTCTTGGGCATGTTCCACTGCAGAATGAGAGTTCAACTTTCTCCTGGGGATATGTGTTGGAAGACCAACTGTGGCAGTCAAGGTATCTTGTAAGACCAACCATGGCATTCATTATATCTTGTAAGACCAACCATGGGATTCAATATATCTTGGAAGGCCACCCGTGGCAGTCAAGGTATCTTAGAAGACTAACCGTGGTACTCAAGATCTCTTGGAAGATGAATCATGGTACTCAAGATATATTGAAACACCAACCATAGCACTTAATAAATCTTTATGGGGCCTTGTCTGCCATTGCTGATCTTTCCATTGTGAGGAGCCACTGATAAACATCTAAGGGTCTCCCTAGACGTTATTTGAAAATCAGTGGTATATACAACAGGCAACCTTGGATTCCCCCTCCCTATTGTGCACCCTATTCAGAAGCAATATAAAGGGGCCATTTCAGCAGTTTTCAGGGGACAATAAAACAAGTGGGGGAATGTGGGCCATCATCAGTATTCCTTTGGTTGGGTTGTAACTGGTTGCCACCATTCTTCTTTAAATGACAACTGAGAATCCCTGCCTCCTTGGGAACAGGAGTTTATTGCTTTCCTCTTCTGCTAAGGCCATGCTTGTGGGCTTCCCATTAGGGCATTTGTTAAGCCACTAAGTGAATAGGATGCAGGACTAGATGGGCCACTGGCCTGATCTAGCAGGCTCTTCTTACGTTCTTACAATTCCCTTTTTCTTCTTAGAGCTCATTCATCAGAGTCTTACAGTCTAAACCAGCCTCCTCTGCTGAAAGCTGGTGCCCTTCTGATGTTTTGCACCCCAACTCTCATCCTTACCAGCCAATTGTGCTGGGTTTGGGGGAGTTTTGGTGCAAACCATCAGTTCTGTTGCACTTGATTCACACACCTTCCAATCTGTGGGAAGTTTTGGTTCGGTAACAACCAAACTTTTGAACCTCATATAATCTGCTTTCCCATCTGACCACCTGCAAATATTCAGATACTCCTTCTGTCGCCTTTCATTTCCCTATTGCTATCTCCTTCAGGATTTTTTTTTGGGGGGGGTTAATTTCATTTTATAATGTATACAAAACAGACATTAGAGTTATAGCAACAGATGAAAATGAAAACAAAATGTGACAAACATAACTACAAAATAGGCACCTAGAATGAGTCCACTTGCACATGGGTCACTCTTAAGCAAGGTCACTCTTAAGTAAAGACTATCAACATTATCTAATTATCAAGTCTAGTTCCATATTTGCCAGGCTGGTGACAAGGACTGTCTTGAAAATGATGGCTCTACTGTATATGTCATAAAGGAATGCCAAATCATATTTAAAATATCTGGAGGTTCTGATCCATGTCAAAATTTAAAATTATGCATAATTTTATCCATTTTAGCTATATTCCAGAATAAGTGGCACCAAGCATCCAGCGTCAGATTTTGCACTGTTTTCCACTGAGTTGCAATTACTACCTGGTATTTGAGCTGCCAATATTATAGAATCATAGAATTGTAGAGTTGGAAGGGACCTTGAGAGCCATCTAGTCAAACCCTTTGCAATGCAGGAATCTCAACTAGATCATGCATGACAGATGGCCATTCAATCTCTGCTTTAAAAACCCCAATGAAGGAGAGTCTACCACCTTCTGAGTGAATTTGTTCTACTGCCATAAAGAAGACCAATTCTTTTGGCAATATATCTACATTGGTACCATCAAAAATATTCACTAAGATTAATTTTGGACAACAAACAATAGTTTCTTTAGTAATATCTATCATTTCTGTCAAAATTAAATTCCAAGAATCTTGCACCAACTTACATTCCAAGCATAAATGATCATATGTATCAAGTCCTTTGGGATTTCTCCCTCTTTCTAAGACGATAAGAAAACTTATTTGGAGAAAATAAGCTAATCAATGTCAACTGGATCATTATCTTGCATGATAAAAGATTAGCAATTTATTTAGCTATCCGCTGCTCTTTTAAAACAGCGATTTCTTATTTACTTTTTTCAAACAGGGTTTCCAAGGCAAGACAGGTCCCCCTGGGCCTCCGGGAGTTGTCGGTCCTCAGGTAAGCACTCCCTCCCCACCCAGCCCAAACTACCCTATCCTCTTGCTAATTTCCTTCTCCCAACCATACAGGGAGAGCTGCCAACTATCCAATTATCTAGCAATTAGTAGACCCTGTCGGATTAATGGCAGAGTTAATTCTGTAAGCCCATGTTTGTGTCTGCTTTCTGGGGTGTAAAAGTCGACTGCCTGGTAATTATTGTTTGGATATGCTAAAACGTAATTAGTGTAATCTTTGGAAACAGCATCGTTGCCAAGGCATTGTTAATGGAGTCAATGAGAAGTTTTGCGATGTTTGCCTTTCCTTTGTGAGATGCAGGGCGGGGCACATAGGGGGCTGCCCATTTGTCTCATGCTTTCTTATAATTTGCATTGGGTCAGTAGCACTGAAAGCTTATCATTTCTAAGCCCAAAGCAGAAATGTGAAAACCGTTTTTTGTTGTTATTTTTTACAAAATAAAATAAAATGTTTTTTACAGAACAAATGAAATACCCATTAAAAACCAAATAGAAATTGGTTCTCCTTCTGATCCATTCCTTTTTGGGGGCTCCTGAATGGAAAAACACACACTTTCCCTTGTGACACATTGTGTAGGTGTTCCTCTTTCACCTCCACCCTTCTGTCTCTGCCCATGCCTTGTGTAATATTTGCCAGTTGTCTCAAGAGCCTCTTGATGTGCACTTCTAGTTCTCTGCCCCACACTATTTTTTTTTAAAACAAAAGTGTTCCCCTTTTGCGCTCATGTGGGCATTGCGCATATATGTTACGTGTGTGTGAGCGAAAACAGTTCCCCTTTCCAGTGCCAATAGTATCAGATGTGTGACCACAATGCAAAATTGGGGAATAACAGGGGAACGTAAACCATCCAAGTAGCCCCCACATTCCTTGGCTGCAGCAGTGGTCAGCACCCTGTGCTGTTGACACCTTAAATGTGTCAAATGTGGTATGTGAGTGGTCTTCCTTTAATATTAATCAAATTACACTCTATTTTTAACTTGTTCTTGTTGGACTTCCCCTTGGGGGTTCCAGAGAAGTGGCAATATTTATTATTATTATTATTATTATTATTATTATTATTATTATATGATATTGTGTGCTTGTGAACATGTGCACAGGAACAAAATGGACTTCAAGAACCTCCGAAAAAGAGCAACAGGAAAGCAGGGCATGCACTGCAGTGCTGTGGCACAAGGGGGCAGAGAAAGGGGTGGTTAAGAAGGAAGAAAAGTGGAACAGTGATGGACAGGATCTTGTGAGTTTCCACGGGTGCCTCCTTGAAATAGTAGTGGAGGAAGGTGTGGCATGAGGACCCAGAAACCCAGACAAAACTTGTGGCAGTACTAATCTGCACTGCAACAAGCAGTAGAAAACTTGGGACAAATAGAAAAGTGGATAGGCTCTTTCAGTGCTGTTGCTCCCTCTCCACTGGTCTGAGAGTGGCTAAGGGAGCAGAAAGGTCAGGACCACAAAGATGTACATAGATGTATTCATTCATTTGCTTGCAGATTTCATAACTATTTTAAACAATCCCAGTCCTTAGGCAGAATATACAAATATGCACAAACGTTTATAGATGTGAAAAGGTTGCAGCACTTGGGACTTACTTACTCTTGCTAAACCACAGAGCTTGATATACCTCTCAGATCAAGCTCCCTGGTATTTTTGCATGTGTTGTTCTTGCTTTCAGTGTCGTATGGAAAAGAAGTGTCTCCTTCTGTGCACTTAATTACTCTCTGTGCTTTCCTCGTAGGGTCCTACTGGGGAAACTGGTCCAATGGGTGAGCGTGGCCATCCAGGGCCCCCTGGACCTCCAGGTGAACAAGGACTTCCTGGGTTAGCTGGAAAGGAAGGAACAAAGGTGGGTCTGTTTTGATGCAATCAAGGATTGAACCTGAGCTAGACTTTCTGCATGCAAAACAGATGCTCTGCCCCTGAGCTATAGCCCCTCCCCAGGTAGGATTGGTCTGTATTGACCATAGGGGAGATCTTAACGATGTCCCCCATCAATTTGATTTCTCTCTCTCTGTTAAAACAAGAAACTTTTTTAAAAAATGGCCCAAGGAATAGGAATTGCTTTTTAAAAAATGCCTCTTGATTTGTTGTTTTTTTTAAATACATTTTGTTTATTATTTTTATTTTGCTAACTTCTGTTCTTAACATTTGAATCTTCACATTTTAAACGAAATGTTAACAACAAAAGTTTTGTTTTAAAAAAAAACCAACTGTGCAAATAAGCAATGAGTTTCTCCTTCCAATTCTGAACCTTGAACCTTTCCTTGCAGGGTGACCCGGGTCCCGCTGGCCTTCCTGGAAAAGATGGTCCATCTGGTCTGAGAGGATTCCCAGGAGATAGGGGTCTTCCTGGTCCAATCGTAAGTAACAGGACTTATGTTGGAAGCATCACGCTGTGCCTTCTGCTAATTTCCCCCCAACAATTTTAATAGTTTCTGCATACCAATTTGAGTCTGAGATGACAGAACCATATAATTGGTGTAGATCAATATGTTCCTTTTCTGTGAGGCTGTGGATGCTGGAAGAGTAGCTTTATTGGATGAGTGGACAATTATATCATTCACACATATGATAACCAAAAAAGGGGCCAGCAAGCCTTACACTTTTGTTGACTGTACAGCTGACAGCTGACATTGCCTGTCTACTCTAACTTACATTTTATTTCCAGTGCACAGGTTATTAATTATGGTGACCAGTCGACTATCCATCCCTAGCCTCCATAATTTGAGCCAGAGAATAACTTTGTTGGTTATATCAAAGGCTGAGGTCAGATAGACAAAAACATCATTTAAATATTTCTTAGGGTGCCTGCATATTTCTCTCTTAAATGGTTTAAGAAAAAGCACTGGTATACAGTTGACTTCCCCTAATAAATGCCTGCTTGGTCATCTGCTAATTTTCCATTTGGGTGACCTTTCTCCCCTTTCTCTCCCATCTTCTTACTTGCAGGGACCTGTGGGACTGAAAGGCAGCGAAGGACCTCCTGGACCCCCAGGCCCAGCAGTAAGTACAAAACTTAGAATTGCCTTGAATCTTCACATTTGCCAACAGCCAAATTCCCCCACCTTAGAAATGCTGCAGACTGTTCAGTTCTTTGTTTGCTTATCTTCTATTAAAAACAAATTGTTGCACCTAAACTGTGGCATCTGGTGTCTGGCCCTGGGTTCTTTGGTAGGACTGGATTTCCTGCACTGGTTCTACAGAAAGTGGGATTCTACTCTTGTTTGAGAGTCAGCAGTCTGTTGACCCATTAGGAAGCTGGAGGGGTAGCCCTTATGCAGAGGGTGTAACAAGGCTGTGATTTTGGTTTTGACCTGCATTTGTCACAATCAGTGATGTTTACATCCTGCTGCAGTTCAGTTTCTTCCCAATACTATGTTATTAGTCTCACTGTCCATTACTTAATGTAAGTTAGGTAACTTTTTACATCATGTAGGTAACTGACATTGATCTCAATGTAATGGAAACATTAGTATGATGTTTTAAAAGCCGTTATACATTGTTTATGGATGTTATTTTTTGTATTTTGAGGACCAGTAGTTGTTAGAAGCATAAAAGCATAGAATTGTAGAATTAGAAGGGTCCCTGAGGATCATTCTAGTCCAACCCCCTTCAATGCAACTGTCTCATACAGAGTTTGAACCTGCAGTGCTCTGCTTACACAGTCAGAGGCAGTGATACTTTGAATACCAGTTGCTGGAAACCACAGGAAACAGGATTCTCACTGATGTTTGGTTGGTCACTGTGAGAACAGGGAACTGGACTAGATGATCACTGGCCTAATCCAGAAGAGATCTTATGTTCTACCTCCACTGTTGGATGCAGTAATGCTTCTGAGTACTGGTTGCTGGAAGCCACAGGAGGGGAGAGTGCTCTTATGCTCTGGTCCCCATCCCCTCACTAAAGAGGGCTCCAGGTGTGCAAGCAGCCTGAAGGAGATCACGGAACCTGAAGTTAGCAAATGCTGTTCATGCTCACATTATTTTTAATGGTTTCATAGCAACCTTTATCTTGTTGTTGAATGTCCACCAACCCTCTCTCCATCCTCTCATCTAGGGCTCTCCTGGTGAGCGAGGTCCTGCTGGCTCAGCTGGCCCCATTGGTCTGCCAGGGCGGCCTGGACCACAAGGGCCACCGGGCCCTGCTGGTGAGAAAGGGACCCCGGTAAGTCTTACATTCAGATCACGGTCAGTGGGTGGGGCTGGGGTAGTCCGATCCTGCAAGTGATGCAAGTGGTTAGTTAGAATAATAGAATTTTAGACTTGGGATGAACTCCCTGCAATGCAGGAATCAAAGCTAAATTGTTTAGAATGGCAATATTTTTTGTAGGGATGTAACTCTGAGTTGAAAGGGTCATGCCCTAAGTTCTGCTTGGTGTAGGCCAATGAGAATGAGCAGACCTGAGCATGTTGCGTGCATTCATTTCAATGGGTCTACTCTGAGTAATAATCATAATTTTATTATTTGTACCAGCATATACAAAAAATAATAAAACATTAAACATTAAAGAGAAATGGGACAGGGCCCATTGAGCTCGCAAATAATAGGGTACAGCACATGGAATCTCAGCAGAATTCAGCAAAGTAGCCTGTAACATTGGGTTATTCATTTATTTATTTTCATATCATTTATACACTGATTGATCCTAAAAAGACAACAGCCTCAAAATGAGCTTACAAAAAAAGACAAAACAATAAGAAAAGATGAACAATAGTTTCAGGCTTTCAAAAAGTTAAAATCACAATAGGCTAAGCAATAGGCTAACCATCTAAACATGTAATGTGATGAGATGCATGGAGGAGATACGTGTGTGTGTGTGTGTGTGTGTGTGTTAAAGGTATGATAATTCAAAAGGGAGCTTCCATGTTCAGTAGCAGTGTATCTCCTGGCTCCCAGTCGCTGGGGATGTACCACTGGGCAGAATGGGTGGGTAGGTGTTGATGTTGATGGTTGGTGGCCCTTCTTACATGACACCCCTCCTGTCTGGAAGGAGGATATCATTATTATTCTTGCTTTCCTTTCCCCTCCACACTGGGCCATGATGGTCTCTCTCTTCTTTCCCACCACACACAGCTTGTGACTTTCAGAGGCGTGGAAAACACAGCCTCAGTAAGGCCTTTTCCCTCCTGCCTGCCCGCCACCTCGAACTGAGTGTTGGTGTAGAGTTTTTGAAAGATGGCAGCCAGGCCCGAGGCACTAATCTCCCTCTCCGAGCTGTGTCGCAGACGTCTGCACTGTAGCGTTTATATATGTAATGTTTTCAGAGAGCTGAAATGGGTAGTTTATCTGATGCCAGATTGGTTACTGCAGAGAGCGCCTGGAAATCAAGGGAGAGGATGAAGTGATGCTCTTGGAAAGGAGAGAAACATCAAACATTCATCCTGTTGCAGGCAGGAGGAGGGAGTGCAGGGCAACTACCTCTCTCTGCTCACACTCTAAATCTAGGCCTTCAAGTAAAGTAAACGCTTTGAAACAGCAACTCATAAGAATGATAAAACCATAGAAGTCTAGAGTTGGAAAAGACCCAAAGAGCAATCTAGTCCAACCCCCTGCAATGCAGAAATGACAACTGAAGAAGCTAAGCTAATTTCAAAGTTTGCAGTATTTCGTCTCCATTCGGTACAAAGCATCAGTGACATTTGAAGCTAAAAGTCTGCCCACTGAAATATAGCACCTCAGCTAGGATGTACGGCAGAATATTTCCACTGCGGAAGGCTTCAGCCCAGTGGCAGAGCATCTGCTTTGCATGCAGAAGTTCCCACTTTCAATCCCCACTTGTAAGGCTGGGGACACCCCCTGCCTGGAACCCTGGAGACTGCCTACGGTCAGTCAGTGTAGACAATCCTGAGCCAGACAGACTAGCAGTCTGAGTTAGTATAAGGCAGCTTCCTATATTCCAAATTAATTCAGCCTTTTCTTGAGAACTGTAAGGACTAAAACCTTACTTTGTGTTTAGGGAAGGGCCATGGCTCAGTGGCAGAGAATCTGCCTTGCATGCAGAAGGCCCCATGTTCAATCCCCAGGCAGGGCTAGGGAAAACACTCCTTGCCTGAAACCATGGAGATAATCGGATAAGGCATTGTAGAACAGGAATGCAAAACATTTGGCCCTCCAGATGTTGCTGTACAGTAACTCGCATCATCCCTGACCATTGTTCATTCTGGCATCAAGGGCTGCTGGGAGTTGGAATCAAACAACAACTGGAGAGCCAAAGGTTCCCCCATCCCTGATTTCTGACTCAACGTAAGGCACCTTCCTGTGTTGTTATTCAGTGTCTTGGGTCAGTGGTACTTCGCATCACATTACATGCAGGTTCAGTTCCTGGTGGCAACTCCAGGTGCAACTGTGAACATACTCTGCCTGAAATCCTGGAGAGGTGCTGCCCGTCAGGGTAGACAATACTGAGAGATGGACCAGTGGGTCTGACTCTGTATAAAGCTGCTGATATGTGTGCTTTCTTAATATATATATTTTTTAAAAAAAAAAGAAAGAAAAAAAGCTTTAGTTGCACATTGATGGCAGGGGAGATCCATCCTGCCTGAGCTCATTACTTACTTTCTGATATAGATCTCCTCCTCACCTTCTTGAGGTAGAGACAACTAGAGAGTTATTAATTTTTGATGCTTTGTTATGTTTTTATATGTGTTGGAAACAACCCAGACAGATGGGTGGGGTATCATCATCATCATCATCATCACCATCATCCTTTATTTTTTATTCCTCAGAGCAAGGATCTGAGTTAGGCTTGTTTTAAAATGAGCAAGTTACATGTGTTAATATAGTGGAGAGGAATTTGATCTGGGATTTTGATTTCTCCTCCCCCTCTAACTTTTCTTAGGGTGAAAAAGGCCCTCAAGGACCAGCTGGTCGTGATGGTATCCAAGGTCCAGTTGGGCTACCTGGCCCAGCAGGACCTGTTGGACCACCAGGGGAAGATGGAGACAAGGTAGGAGACATTTCCCAATACCACCCCCTGCTGCCCCCCAAATAATCAGGTTAGCAAAACCTGCCACTAATCAATTATCGATCTAGCATGTATCCAGTGAAGGATATCCTCTCCTTGCTAATGTTCTCACTGGGTTTTGTTCAAACTGCGTTTTACAGAGGGATTGCTCTACATTGTTGTAGAAATCAGCCCACCAGATAATCATTTGAAAGGTACACCAGGGTATCCCTTTGTTTTCTGATGTGCATGTCTGGACAGTCACCTTGTCCATCTGTACCATGGGTACTCTGAACATTGTACAAAGTGCAAAAGATTTAATCAGTGGTTGACACACAACAAGCAAATATACTGGAAAATTAACAAAAGTTGCAAAAAGGTTTCAACAAGTTACTATAATCAGTTTGCCCTTTTAAAATCAGCTTTCTTAGCATTATGTGACAATCTGTGGTTACACATGATGGAATGTTTTTGCACAACTAGTGCAGAATATGAACCAAGCAAATGCCACCCTCACACACGCACCCTTTATCGATTGCTGACCAGAGCAATGCTCAATATCCTTAATCCTGAAACCAAACTTTATTGATTGCTCTAACAAAATATAATGCTGTTTGTGTTCTCCCCTTGCTGTATAGGGTGAAATTGGTGAACCAGGACAGAAGGGAAGTAAAGGTGACAAAGGGGAACAGGTAAGATGTGATTTTCGTCTTGAGGTGGGTTGTTGCAAGTGGCGAAGTAAGAAGGTACTGTATTGTTTTCTGTTCTACTCTGTGGGAATCAAACCACAGGACAACTTTTGTTCTTCACCTGATGCTCCTCTTTATTCCAAGTACCTGGGACAGGTCCCTGAACTCTTGAGACCCAGAGTCCTATGAACACACTACAAAGTGCACAATATTGATATAGCCATTGTCACGCAAATCACAGAGACTAACTTCCTCAGATATAGTGGAATACTACAGAGTGTCCAAAGCAATGTTACAGAAATAGTATTTCACTTTTAGATTCAGTTTGTGTAGCAGTTATTTAGCTCTCCTGGCAGTCTGAGGTTACTCATGTTAGAACATTTTTGCACAGCTTTGTTGTTTGTGGCTAAAACAGTACACAAATCATCAAATATCACCCTCATCCTTATGCCATACCACATTTTCTCATTGTTGGCTAGCAATAAATTCATTATCCTTAATCCTGAAGCCGAACCTTATTGATTTCTCTTACACCTGTACCTGAAAGATGGTATTCCCTCAACCAAACCTGCCCAGGTTTTGAGATCTTCAGGGGAGGCCCTTCTCTTGGTCCTGCCACCCTCGTAGGGCCACTTGGTGGGGATGTGGGAGAGGGCCTTCTTGGTGGCTGCTCCCAGACTTTGGAACTCCTTCCTTAGAGAAGCCAGACTGGCTCCCTCCTCATTCTGTTGGCAGGTGAAGACTTCCCTTTTCCAGTAGGCTTTTGAGAATTGCCTGCTTTTAATTAAAGAGTTGGTGCCGAACTGTTTTTATTGTAATTATTGGTATTGTTTAAGCTGATTTTATATATGTATATAGTTTTAATTCTATCAGTGTATAATTGTTTTTTAATTATGGTTTTTTATATGTTTTTAGTAGTTCTTGTTTTTATCTGTAAGCTGCCTTGAGAACTGTCAGGGGGAAAGGCGGAGTATAAAAAAGTATATAATAATAATGGTCTCATGCAGCATTCTTTCATTTCGCTACCAAACCTGAATTGCATTTCCTTGTGTTCATCTTCCACTGAACCTGGCATTATTATGTAATTTGGTTATCTTGTTATTACGTCATTCCACTCTGTTTGTCTCAATGAAAAGGAAACTCAATGTGGGGGAGAACATAATCAATTACATGTTGTTTGCAGGTGGGCAGCTTGATATCCCCTTGGTCATTTCACTGAGCATGCATCTCTTTTTTTCCAGGGTCCACCAGGCCCTACTGGTCCACAGGGCCCAATTGGTCAACCAGGTCCAGCTGTAAGTATAGCTACTATTTTCAATCATCCAATATCTTGTCAAACTTCACTTATATGGGAACTGTACTGGACTTCATTCCAGGAATCCTTGAATATGTGAAGATCATAGCCTCTGATCATGTTCAGAGTGCCTTTCCTCTACCACTGAGAAGCCACAACCTGTTTCCTAGGATTAAAAGATCTAGTCTTCTGGCTTCAGGTTGAGTGGGGACCTCACAGTCCTTTCTCCTCAAAATTAAAGCAGGGGTAGCCAATGTGGTGACATCCAGATGTTTTTGGACCACAACTCCCATAAGTCAACATATCCAATGATCAGGGATGATGGGAATTGCAGCCCACAACACCTCAAAGGCCACCCCCAAATCAAGCCCTGGGTGGGGACATGACTGTAGAAACAAAGAAAGGAGAGACTCATTTCCTTAAGTTTCTCTCTTCCACCAGTTACCAGCCATCCAAATGAAACATGCTCCATTTTGAGATGGCAGCCACAGTAGGGTAAATTTGCTGTGCTGAAATCTGTCCTTCCTTCCTGATCTGAAAAAGCCCCAACCATGTCCTTCATCAGGGATTTGCTCCATCCCCTCATTCATTTTGGTTGGGTTTTTGGGGGGTGTTTTTTAGGGAGCTGATGGTGAGCCTGGCCCTCGAGGACAGCAGGGTCTCTTCGGTCAGAAAGGGGACGAAGGACCAAGAGGATTCCCTGGCCCTCCAGGACCTGTGGGGTTGCAGGTAATTTCCAAAACAAGTTAAAGGTTATTTATGGGAGGAAGGGAAAGGAAAGAAATGTGTGATTCAGATACTCTACTCACTCTTCTGACACTGTTCCACAGGGCTTACCAGGACCTCCTGGTGAGAAGGGCGAAACAGGCGATGTTGGCCAAATGGTAAGTTTCCCATTTTCCCTGAAGTGTTGCTATTGCCATAGTCTGCTTATGTCAAAAGGTTAACTTTTTCACCAATTAAATGTCTCTTTTTTCCTATCCTCCAGGGTCCTCCAGGGCCTCCAGGACCGAGGGGTCCATCTGGGGCCCCAGGAGCTGATGGGCCTCAAGGTCCACCAGGTGGGATTGGAAATCCTGGATCCGTCGGCGAGAAGGTAACCTATCTTTGGCTCATCTCTATGCCCAAGTCCTTTGGGGTGGGGATTTGAGAGGAGGAGATGACCATCTGAGCAATGTTGTTTACCTGGATATAGGTAAAGTCAGGCAAGCGATGGACCTTGCCTAGGCTATAGCTCAGAGGTAGAGACATCTGAAGGAAAGTCAAGAGTATGGTTAGCTCCAGTGTTTTCAGGGTTCCTCTCACCAAGAGGCCATCAGAGGACCATTTAACCATCAAAGGGTGGAACTGTGTACGGCAAGGAGATTGAGAATCTGCTCAAGCATGGCCACTTAAACCTTTAAGCTAGACAAGACACTTGCTAGATTCCTCTTGCCAGCTCTCGGTGGTCATGGAAGAGATGGCTATCAATAGCTAGTAACCATGATGGCTGTGCTCTGCCTCCATGGTCGGAGGCAGCCATGCTTCTGAATACCAGTTGCTGGAAACCGCAGAAGGGGAACTGCTCTTCCTCTCAGTTCCTGCTTGTGAGCTTCCCGTAATGCGTTGGCCACTGTGGGGACAGGACACTGGACTAGTTGGGCCACTGGCATGACCCAGGAGGGTCTTCTTATGCTTTTATGCCACCATGGAATCAGGCAAGCTTGTGGTCTGAGGGGTTAGGAAGTTTGGTTTCTAAAATACCCAGAGTGGCTCCTGCAGAGTGAGGTCATACAGACCACTGGGCGGAGGTTTGAGCTCCAGGACTGTCAGAGAAAGGAGAACAGGTGGGGTAGGAAGGTCAGTGGTGAGGACTAGGGTACAACTCTTCCCCATATCAAAAGCAAAGGGCATGGCTATGTTTCATGGTCCTGACCTGCAATTTTTACAGGGTGAACCTGGAGAATCTGGAGAACCTGGCTTGCCTGGAGACGGTGGACCCCCGGTAAGGCCTTTATCATCTTATAAAAATGACTGTGTTTGGAAATAAGATGGTATGAAATGGTGCTGAGGCTTTGAAGTTGTCCTGTCTAAAGTTTTCAGTGTGAGGTTCATATAACCTCAATAGCAACCCAATCCACTTTTCTGCTGTAGGCACAACAATGGGACATACAGGACATTACTATGTTACTCTAGAATAAGTAATTAATAGAATCATAGAACTGTATAATTGGAAAGGATCCCAGGGGTCATTTAGTCCAACCCTCTGCAGTGCAAGAATCCCAGTTGAATCCCTAAGAGATAGTCACCCAGCCTCTGCTTAAAAACCTCCAGCAAAGCAGAGTCCACATTAACTGAAAAGAAAACTCATCAGTTATGTGTTGCCAAAGGCCAGGAGGACTCTGAAAAATATGCTGTTTGGTGGGATTTTACCTTACATGCACGCAGGGTTGCCTCTCCGTAGCACAATATCAGATTTGCCTTTCCTGATGGCCTTAACTACTCTGCCTACCTGATATTAAGTCCCAGATATACTGTGCTGCTTTTGTGCACTTCTGTTGTTTTTCTTGTATTGATTTCTTCTATTTACTTTAATGAAGTCTTTTGTGGTGGGGAGGGGGAGTCTTTCAGAAAAAGAAGAATCAATTACTACCTGTCTTTACTGAGGACCAAGGCATTTCTGATGGGGAGGGGATTGGGAATAATAATAATAATAATAATAATAATAATAATAATAATAATAGAGATGCTGAGTTGAGGATGATCCTTTTCATCATTTCCTTAGAGATTCTGTGTATTACCTTTAATCGAACTGGCAAGTGTTTCAAGAAGTTTGTGCCTAATGTGATCTCTTCTCTTCCATTTTCAGGGTCCTAAAGGCGAGAGAGGGGAAAAGGGAGAATCGGGCCCCTCAGGTGCTGCTGGCCCCGCAGGACCCAAAGGCCCCCCGGGTGATGATGGACCCAAAGGTAGCCCTGTAAGTAGCCTCCACGTGGATTTCACAGGCCGTGATCACCAAAAGGAGAACAGCTTTCCCCATGTCTACATAACTGACTAATCTTGGCCAATCAAGAATTACATTTGCAGTGTATTCTGGAACAATCACCCGTAAGGGTTGCTTTTGCTTTGGTTTTGTTAATCAATTTTTGATGAATCAAGTCTCAGTTTGCAAACTTGAGTGGTGGCCTGATGTTCTGATACCCTCTTTGAGTAACTGAAACTACAGCTGTTGCATGGAGTTGGGTGTGTCTCTGTACATCCTTGGATTGGCTCTAGATGTCTGTGGATTGTATCCAGTGTTAGCCCAATGTTAGTAGGCCCATTAAAATCAGTGGGCTTAAGTGAGTAATTTCCATTGATTTTCAATTGACTGGCACTATTACATAATACCTGTTTCACATTTGTAAGAAATCAGTCTTTCGGTGTGGTAGCACCTACTCTTTGGAACTCCCTGCCTATTGACATCATTGGCATTTGCCATATGCTTTTTTGGCACCTGCTAGAAACATTTTTGTTTAAGCAAGACTGTCCAGAAACATTGAATGTTCATGTGTGTTATAATCTGCTTTTAATTTATTGCGGATTTTATCATTTGAATGTAAACACTGATGATTTTATTGTTTTATTCTCTTTGGAAACCACTATGAGGATTTGTTTGTTTTTTAACAACCAAGTGGTGTATAAATTTTATTAAATAAATATAAATACATATTTAAAATATTGTTTAAATGAATTAACAACTAAGATCTAATATTTGATACAACCCTGTGTGCTGCTGAATCAGTGGCTCATACTCTAGGCTGCAGTTTACATTCTTTGTAAGATGCCCACCCAGGAACTGTAGATCTACATGGTTTCATTCTACACATTTTTTTTGTAGGGTCCGGTTGGTTTTCCTGGCGATCCGGGACCTCCAGGCGAACCTGGCCCAGCCGTAAGTACCAATTATGAAGCTGTTAATTTGCATAACTTCCTTCTTCTGGTTTCCTCTTTGAAATATGCCTCACAGTGCAATATTCAGAAGTAGGTCCCGGTGGGTTTGGTGGAACGGACTTTCTTGTAAGCGTGCATAGAATCAAAGACTTAACTCTCATTTTTACTCAACTGCCTCTGTAGCCTTACTGCAGGGGAGGGAAATGAAGGTCACAGAGGACATTTTCCCTTGTAATGAGCAGAGCAGGTAGTGGGGATGTGAGAAGCCATGTTTTCTGTTCTGCCGTGTATCTGTTGAATGCAGTGCTGTTTCCGTTTCGCTGCCATTCATCTTCCACCAAATAACAACATTATTTGCCTCACTGTCTGCTGTGGCAAAATGTGTAATTTAAATAATCAATTATCTAATGGTCATTACATTATTGCACCATGTTCATTTCAATACAAATGCAAATGAGGGAAGGGATGTAGCCAACTGCGTATTGTCTTTCCACGGAAAGCATAAAATCATAGCATTTGGAAGGGAGCCAAAGCACCATCTAGTCCAACCCCCTGCAAAGCAACAACAGCAGTAGTTTCTGATCATATTCTTTGAACTGATTTCTGTCCTGGATATGGAACAAATAAGCAAAAATTGTAAGTTTCCACTCCTGTTGCTTTTTGTTTTGGAATTTTTCTGACATCTCTACTTGTGACTCGTTTGAGTACAGACAATACTGTTCCGCCTTCATCCACCAAGCCTTGTTGCCAAATTCCATCCCACTTACTCATGCAAAAATTGTTTCATTTTCACCAGTGAAATCATGGCAGGTTTGTGATTCTGCATTTCTTATTTATCCAAGCCTCTGTTATCTATCGTATCTTTTTAAAGGGATTCTTTAATAAGATGTGCAAATATAACAAACAAGACATCAAACTAAGCATATCACCAAACTAAACACCATCAAAACGGACATAGAGACAAGATGAGTAGAAACACAACAATAATATAAAAACTTGTAAAAGAATGAATAGCATAAAATATATCCCACGGTGGATTACAAGGCTCATATTTATGCAACACATTTCAAATATTCATGAACATTGCTGGATAAAATCAAATTTAGTAGATAGGTGCCACCCATGAGATTCTTTGGCCAAATCAATCACAAACAGCCACCCCAAAAGATTCAAAGTCTGAGGTGTCTGCATCACCCCCTTGGGGCCACTTTTTTAAAACTGCAAGTCCAAAGAGGAACAAGATGTGTCATTCTATCCTTGAGAGATCACTAGGTGAGCAGCAGATGTGGAATTAATTGTGGTCAACAATTATCTTAAAACTAGGGTTTTCTGAAAAAAAACCATTTCAACACTGAACACAATCAACCATTTTTAGGTTGCTGTCCAATAAAAATGCATGTATTTTATAATATTTACTTTTGCAATATATTTGCGAGATATAAAACTCTTCAAATAACCCTGGGAATCATAGTGTAGTAACTGGAATGCTGAAAACTGCTAGATTCTTAGTGCCCCTGCACAGAACAATAGTTCCAGAATTCCTGGGTTGGGAGAATCAAGTCTTCTCTGTAGATATGACCTTCCCTTCTCCATATCATTAACAAATGTCAAGCCAAGTCCCTCATCAATTGCCCATTAATGGATCCTGTTTCCATTTTTCTTGAAATTTTCTGGCATAGGTTGCAATATTTTATTTTTAATTATTTTTATTGATTTTTTTTCAGATAAACAAAAAACACATAATAACAAACAAGACACATACAACAAAGCTTAACTATAAGACTATAAGCTTAGGTGCTGCTTATAAATGCACAGAAAGAAGTGAAAACCCAAACAACATTTGCTGTAGAAACAGCAATCTGGTAGACCAATATATTTTTTAGATTTTAATACCAAGACCAAAGGTGTATAGGTATAACACCAGTCCATAATAGACAATGGAGATCTGTGGGGAAGACTGTTCCCCATTGTTGCAAAACAAATATGACAAATGGAGAGCAAATAACTGAGAATAGTGTTTTGGATTTAAGCCCTCTAAGCTGCCTGTTATGCTCCATAACTTTTCCTGCAACTGCCAACAGCCATACCTTGTTCCACCATCCCTTTAGAGTACAATGGGAATAATGTCTCCAATGCTGGACCAGTTCCAGCCTAGCCTAGCCATTGTTACAAGTTGGATGATTAGATCCTTATATAACAAATTTTGCATGGTTTTCCGGAAAGAGTGGTATCAGTGCAATGGTAAACAGAAGGAGGAGGAGATCAGGGTCTTTATTCAGTGGGGCTCCCCTGCTGGGGTGTGGTCTTCAGCAGTCACTGAGTCATAACCACCCTTGGTTTCCATATCTTGTGATTGCCTTCAAAGAACATGAGTTGGTGGATGGCAGAATGTGGATCTATCTCTTGTCTTCTTTTCAGGGCCAAGATGGTCCACCAGGTGATAAAGGAGATGATGGAGAATCCGGTCAGACTGTGAGTACCGGTAACCATTTGTGTGTCACATCTGTTTGTTAGAAACCAGAGTTACCAGCTGCCAGTAGGAGATGGCGGTGGGGAGATGAGATCAGCCTGCTGGGGTGAGGGCATGGGCAGGAAATCAAGGGGTACTTACCTCTCCCCTTCCCTGCCACTAGCCTCTGATTCTCTCCCCTCCTCCCTGGTGATGCCCCCCAAAACCCATTGGGTACCCTCTGGTATTGCCCTGTCCCCATTTTGTGCTCCTCCCAAACCCATCCTCCTTCTGGCTCTGCCAGCTCCTGACACCTTTATAGGACAGCCAGTGGCCTATCTTGGTTGGTTGCATGGGGTCAAACTATTTGGCATCTTCCTGTCTATCATCTCAGAGGTGCAATGATGAACTGGCTCACATTCCTTTCATATATACAGGGCTCTCCTGGTCCAACTGGAGAACCAGGTCCTTCAGGTCCACCAGGGAAAAGGGTAAGTTATCGTTTTACGTGGTATCCTGTAACCTCATGGCAAGGCTTATCAGAAACTTTCAGGGGAGCACCAGCAATGGTAGTGGGTGTCAGAGAATCATAGAACTGTAGAGTTGGAAGGGACCCCAATTATCCTCTTGTCCAATTCCCTATATGGGTCGTAATTCAAGAGTGACAATGTCACTCAGTTCTGTTGTTGTTGTTGTTGTTAAACAAAAAGTTATTGTTAATGTGAACAGAGGCCATATCTGTTGCTCAGCCTGTGTATGGAAACATCAGAATCACACATGAGACTCTTCATTCTGGGATGGAGAAGGCTTTCAGCCTTCAGGGGGAAAACCCAGTAGAGTTGGGAGGGGCCAGAGGCAACATACGTGACTTCCCTTTGCACATTAGGCTACATTCCAGCCACACACATAAGTGAGAGGTTTCTACACATAGAGGTTTCTACCCTCCACAAAGGCCTTCTTAAAGGGTCAGGTTTGGACCCAGCATCTGCTCTTCCAAAGTGTTAGGTCCTCCATGGAGTGGATGTTGGTACCACCACTGAAAAAGCAGCTGCCAAACCTCCATTGAACAAGACATGGGGGTGGGGGGGGAGGGGGGGAGGGAGAGGGAAGGAGAGGGAGAGAGAGAGAGAGCAGGGCCTTAGATACCTTAGATACTAGATGAAACACACAGGGACATAGAGGCAAGGGGCTTACATATAAGTGGAATCATAGAATTGTAGAATTGGAAGGGACGCAAAGGGTTGTCCAATCCCCTACAATGCAGGAATCACACGGATCTGATTCTGTTTGCTTATCAACCTTCTTTATCTCTTTTAGGGCCCACCTGGGCCAGCGGGTCCTGAAGGCCGACAAGGAGAGAAAGGTGCCAAGGTAAAAAACGTAATTTTATTGAGGGCGCAGAAGGTCAAATCCATGTTCAGTTTCAGCCTCTGTTTCCCTCCAACAACAGCCTGATTCTCTTTTGCTTTTTCACCACAGGGTGAATCAGGCTTGGAGGGACCTCCTGGGAAAACGGGGCCTGTTGGCCCTCAGGGACCACCAGGAAAGCCTGGTCCAGATGGACTTCGAGGGATCCCTGGCCCAGTGGTGAGTATTAAGAGCACAGAAGTCATCTATAGGAAAGCCTTGTGTTGTAGGAGAAGCAAGCCATTACATCAGCATCGTAGGCTCTGTGGTGGCTCCCTGAAGTCCAAGCAGTATAAAAAACCATGAACGGGTTCTGCATCTTCAGAGGCTGCCCGCATAACACAGAGGCATAGAAAGTTGCTATGTATGAAGAGAAGCTCTCAGAGAAGCTCTGCATGGGCCTGAATTGAACTATGGAACTTGCTTTAAAAATTCAACAAATAAATAAAAATGAATAATCCTTGTTTTGCAGGGTGAGCAAGGACTTCCCGGTGCTCCAGGCCCAGACGGACCTCCAGGACCACTGGTACGTCTCGAAGTTTTGCAGGATTTTTGTGATTTGTTTGTTTGTCGATAATGGGGATGATTGTGGAAGTTCACTTCCACTCTGCATCCACCATATTCCTGGGATCCGCTGTATTTCCAAAATCAGGTGTCCTGATCTTATTAAGGAAGTCTGCTTTGTAATAATGGGCATTGCAGTCATAAACTGTATGCCAGCTTTTACCAGGCTGCTACCCTAGATGTTTCGGACTCCCAACTCCCATCAGGCCCAACCTGCCAAAGCTGTTGCAGAAGCTTCTGGCTGTATAGCTGCCCAGCATGCCCTTGAAATGAGGGATGTCTTCCCATTGGCAGTCAAAATGCAGCTTGGAATTCCACTCTTCTTTCTTGCATAACTTGGCTGTATTTTACAAAACCTTGTTTATCTGTGTGGAAGAAGCACCACTGTGGTTGGACTAAAAGTCTGCCGAAGACTCTGTTTATTAAGAAGAAGCAATTGCATTAGAGAAGACTCCCATCACCATCTCTTCTGGATTGTTAATTCAAGTGTTCTACCTATACACAGAGCTTAACACCTTTTCTAGGGATGACAAAGTTATCACAACATGGCTAATAAGAAACTACAAGAAACAAGTTACACAGGAAAAACAGCATTCCATCCTTCCTTCATTCTGACTTCTTCTTACACTTGAACAGAGATGTGGCCTTAAGATAAAAGCAGGTTCAAGCCTGTTACAGGTCCAGATCCTTGCACACCCCAAACCCACACATTCTGCTTCAACATGTATGTTGCTAGAGCTGGGTGGTGGCAAGAAAGTTTGGATCTAAGAATATTATGAGATTCCAAAGATACTGGATTTACATTTTTGAAAGTGTGGGTATAAGTAGATGAGTTGGGTCTGGATTAGGTCTGGATGGGGGAGAAATTTGATTCAGGTCATATTTAAGGGCAAACCTACTTCTAGGGTTTGTGTTTCCTTTTGGAATGAAGCACAGAGGAGACTGTGGTGTCTTTATAATATATGGTTTATTTTCATATATACAACCTGAGCCTATGATGGAAGGGTTCACAGCATTAACACCCCAAAGGGTCTAGTTTTCTCCCATAGCCACATCCTTGGATTCAGACAGACATCATACATTGCTCTCTGACTCTCCAGTTTGCTGCTGTTATTTCTAGGTCATATCACTACAAACTTTAAACTCCAAATTCAGGCTTTGTCTTTCTAACTATCTGTGAGTTGAGGGAGGGGCCCCACTCATATGTTATCTTGCACAGAGCCCCCTTTCATTTGTTCTCTTGATTCATCACCCAGGCGATCACAACACAATAATAATAATAATAATAATAATAATAATAATAATAATAATAATAATAATTTATTTATTATTTATACCCTGCGCCCATCTGGCTGGGTTTCCCCAGCCACTCTGAGCAGCTCCCAACAGAATTAAAAGCACAATAAAACATCAAACATTAAAAACCTCCCTAAACAGGGCTGCCTTCAGATGTCTTCTAAAAGTCAGATAGTTGTTTATTTCCTTGATATCTGATGGGAGGGCGTTCCACAGGGCAGGTGCCACTACCAAGAAGGCCCTCTGCCTGGTTCCCTGCCACCTCGCTTCTTGCAAGGAGGGAACCACCAGAAGGCCCTCGGAGCTGGACCTCAGTGTCCAGGCTTAAACGATGGAGGTGGAGACGCTCCTTCAGGTATACTGGGCCGAGGTCATTTCCTGGGCCGAGGAAACTAACCTGGTTTATATTTTAATACTTGCTGGATCCCGGAATTAGAAGGAACTGCATACAGCCTACTCCCCCCCCCAACTCATAACAGCACTTTGCAAAACAAGTTGAGAACTGAAACACCTTTGAACTTCTCCAGATTTTGCAGTGACATTTTCCAGCTAAGTAATGTGTACAAAAAGGCAAATGCTAGTATAAATTATCCCTGTAAATGCATGCATTAGTGAAATTGGCATGTGTATATCAGGAAAGATTTTCACTTAGCGTTTTCATGAGAACCTTCTAAAGAAATCACAAATTGATGTGGAAATAATGGAGAACAAAAGTAAAGACTGCAAAAATAAGAAACCAGAATTTGACATATTCACTCCTCCCTCAAAATTTCCATCCAGAACAAGTTTAAGCTCTCACTTATCTAAAGGAAAGTTTATGGTGTGGTGCTATTTATTTACAGTATGTTCCTCTTTCTTTCTTAAGGGACCACCTGGTTTACCTGGCTTGAAAGGAGATTCTGGTCCAAAGGGAGAAAAGGTGAGTGGCCTGATTTTGGACTAGACTTGCAAGTGTACTATTGATGATAAAGAGTTAATTCCTCACTCCAAGCCTGACAGCACCATGACACACAGGTCCCAGTCCAACACTCTAACCACTATGCCATTGTTGCAGGAATTTTGCAGCTCACTAGTCCACAAGATTTGCATACTGTACATCTCTTTTTTAAAAAAATAATGTATTTTAATGGTTTTTAAAGATGCTTTAAATGGTTCTTCAATACTTCAATTGATTAATTAATTGATCTATTTTAATGAGATTATTTTATCACTGATTCATTTCCTGTCCTGGGCTCCTTGGAGAGGAAGGGGTGGGATATAAATTTGATTAATGTGTTAAATTTAATAAATATGCTTTTCTTTACCTTCACATGCCTGAGATTTTGAAATGCATCATTTGATCTTTCTTAGGGTCATCCAGGTCTGATTGGTCTGATTGGGCCTCCTGGAGAGCAAGGTGAAAAGGGAGACCGAGGCCTTCCAGGCCCTCAAGGAGGATCAGGGCCTAAAGGAGAACAGGTGAGCATCCAGGAGCTTGATGGGAAATTTCCTTTCTCATTCTTATGTCTTCCGTTCAATCAGCAAGACTGATTTCTAAGTGGTGACTAGGGGAGAAATTTGATTTTTGCTTGTGTTTTAATGAGAAACTACCTAATTTGCACTACTCATACCAATACACTGTGCAGCTATCCTTCAAATTTCCACATTCCTATATTTTGCAATGCACTTCTCAAACCAAACAACCTGTACAAGAAATGCATTTGTGGGGAGAATGTGAGAACCCATTAGTAAAAATAGCATGTAAAAATATATTATATATGGAGAAATTGCTGTCAAAACTGTTATTCATTTGGGGTAGAGTGTGTGGAAAATCATGCTAAGATGCTGATGAAATTTAAATTAATAAAATTGCTAGATTGGATTGAGAAAACATGGTCTGTGCACAGGTGTGGGGAGTTTGTTGTTGGATGTTGCCGGACTCCTGTGCCATCAGCCCCAGTCAACGTGGCCAATGACAGTGGATGAATGACTTTGTAGTTTAGCAACATCTGCAGGGCCAGAGGTTCCCTACACCTGGTCTATTGTAATGACGATAGCATTAACTTACTTTAAGAGGCCACATATCAATCAGCCAAAGAGATTTATGGGAAAATGTTCCTTATGTTTTGGAATGATAAATATGCAACGTAACATAAAACCATACATTCCTTTTAATTTACTGTACTCCTATAAATATTCATGAGTCCTTCTGTATTATATAATAATTAATTAGTTTGATCAAATCTTTAAATATTTTTAAACATCCAAATTTAGAATTGGCACCTCCAAAGCTTGTTGTTAACAACAGATACTTTCTGAATTCCTCTTGAATATACATTGATTTTGCTGTTTGGGTTTCTTTCTATAGGGTATTCCAGGTCCGTCTGGTCCAATTGGGCCTCCTGGTCCTCCAGGGTTACCGGTACGTAGCAAGTTCTCAGAGATCCTGATTCCCAAAATGATGGTGCAAATGAGTCACTTGTGCATAAGAGAGGAGAGCTATTTAGTAAATAGCCTGGTAGGCTACATGTCATTGTGTCCTGTCCTGGGTTCAACAAGCAAATGGGAGCCCTGGAAACTACCAGAAACCTCCTGTTGCACCAGATCTTTCTCAGATTCTACTGGTCGATCCCTAGAATTCACTGACCCTCTTCTATATAGAAGAGCAGCTTTCTAGGGTTTCAAGCAGGAGACATTTCCAGCCCTACCTGGAGATGTTTGGATAGAACCTGGCATATTCAGCATGCAAAGCAGATGCACTAAAACTGAGCTATGGCCCATCCTGCAGCATACCTAGGAGTTGGTTGGGTTGGCCCCCAAATAGAATGAATGGACATGATTAACTTCGGAACATAACTTTCTGTGAGTCTATGATTCTATGATACTCTGAGTAAAATGTAGGTGGGATACAACCCTTGGTAATTCTGGAATTTCTTTTTTAAATGTTCAACAGATGTTTTAAAATTTTGCTTGGGGGCTTCATAGAATCATAGAATTGTAGAGTTGGAAAGGACTCCAAGGGTCATCTAATCCAAACCCCTGCAATGCACAAATCTCTCAACTAAAGCATCCATGGCAGATGGCCATCCAACCTCTGCTTAAAAACCTCCAGTGAAAAGTCCACTGCCTTCTGAGGGTGTCCTTTCCACTGTCAAAGAGCTCTTACTGTCAGAAAATTCTGCCTAATGTTCAGTTGGAATCTCCTTTCTTGTAATCCATTGAATCCATTGGTTTGTGTCCTACCCTGTAGAGCAGGAGAAAACAAGCTTGCTTTGAGGAGAGATGAAATGTATCCCTAGCACATTCATTTGAAACCTGCAATAGTGTTTGGGTTTTAAATCAGTAGCTTACATTAATGTGAGTGGTAATTTGTGTATGTGTGTGAATCTACTAACTGTTGGTTTGGCTCTCTCCATGGTCTAGGGTCCCCCTGGTCCAAAAGGTGCTAAAGGATCATCGGTAAGTCGAACCTATGCAACTGGGAACATTAATTTGGTTTAGTCATGCCAAACTCACATTTTGGTCTCCCATCTTGATTCAAAATGGCACCTGGCATCTGGACATCAAAGAAGATCCCTGCCCAAGGAACCCCTGAATTGGGTTTGGCAGCGATATCTTGAGAAGCAGCCAAACCTACGCCAAAAAATGTGTAAAGTCACACCAAAGTTGTTTTTCAGGCTACCATCTTGAATCAAAATGGCTCTCTGCATTCAAACATAGATGAAAACTGCCACCCCTACTTCGGGAACCCTTGTGTTAAGAGGTGGCCTTACCTGGTTCTTTTAACTACACTCAGAAGACTATCTTTGTTCATCGTGCGGCTGCTCCCATATAAAGGACTTGGGGTCAGATGGTTGGCCACAGCAAATAGGAGTTATCCCTTGACGGCAAGTCTCTGATCTGTGGCTGTCTGTATTGCCCACCTAACTAACATATTCTGGTTTCTGTTTCTTTGTCTTTCTAGGGTCCAACAGGTCCAAAAGGGGAAACGGGTCACCCTGGTCCACCAGGGCCTCCTGTAAGTACTGGTCACCATGTCCTTTGTGGTTTTGGAACGCCTCTCCCCTTTTCATTGGAAATATTTACAGGCAGCTTTTTCATAAACAAATAACAAAGTGGTTTACACAAAAATGACATAGGACCATACAGTAAATACACAGGAAAGTTAAAAGCAGACATCATTTAACCATTGTGGAAGGATCTCTTCTTAACTGCCTGCACAGACCTGGGAGAATAACAAATGTTTTCAATGGGCATTTAAAGGTTGGTATAGAAGGCTCCTGCTAAAAATCCAGTGGCATAAAGTTCCCCTGGACTGGGCCAATGACACTAAAGGCTTAGTTTCTCTTTGTTGTTAAACAAGCCTCCCCAACTCAGGGGACGACTAACAATCCTCCTGCAGATAATTTCATTGTTCAACATAGAATATAAAGGCTCAGGCGATCCCTGAGGTACCCTGGATGTTAGTTGTTATGGGCGTTGTAAATTAATGCAAGGACCTTGAACCTGGCTTGGTAGAGATGGGCAGCCAGTAAATATGCTTTAACAGCTGGTCCCATGTTCTCAGCAAGATGCTGCCATCAGCAGTCTGGATACCACATTCTGCACCAGCTGGAGCTTCCAAACCAGGCCCAAGGGCAGTCCCTTGAAGAGCAGCTTACAGTAGTCTATCGCTGATGTTGCCCCTTCCCTATGTGTTGTCTTTCTCTGTCTTCAGCACCAGTTAAAACCGTGTCACTCTACTTCTTCCTTGCCCCAGGGTCCTCCAGGGGAAGTGATCCAACCACTTCCCATCCAGTCCTCCAAGAGGACCCGGCGGAACATTGACGCCAGCCAGTTGGTCAACGAAGGCAATGCTGACAACTACATGGACTACGCCGACGGCATGGAGGAGATCTTCGGCTCCTTGAACTCTCTGAAACTGGAAATTGAGCAGATGAAGCACCCGCTGGGCACTCAGCACAACCCGGCTCGCACCTGCAAAGATCTGCAACTCTGTCATCCGGATTTCCCAGACGGTATGGATGGGCATCAGTGGATATGCAGGAAGGGGGAGTAGGGTTCATCTGGGAACCAGAACAGTGTTGCACACATCTGCAATTTCTACATGCCTCAGATAGGGATGGAGGAGACGTTCAATTCGGTAGCTGGGAATCCTGCATTGCTGGGATTGCTGCAGGTATTCAGACTGGTTGATCCATGGGGTCCCTTTCCACCTCCACAACTATTGAGTCTAAAGCTGATTCCATCAAATTTGCACTTTCTGAAACAATAGGCGAATCAAAAATTTGCACTTACCCAAATTTCATGATGCAGTTCTCCAATAAACCACTGTTTCACAAAATGCATAGCTTAGGGGAGTGTGTGCATAAAAAATGAGGATATTGGTGAAAATAACATACAAATACAAATAACATTTAGGGAAATCTCTTGCAAAAATGTATTTGTTAGTGAAAACTGCACATAAGCATTTGTTGCATAAAATTGGTTTATTAGGAGAAATTCACTCCAAAATGCTGGTGGATTTTCATGAGGATTCTTTTTAAGAGAGATTGCAAATTGCTACTGAGAAAACAAAACAGATCCTTCCATCCCTAGTCCTTTTTTATTGTTGCGAAAAGAAATTGGTGTCATATAGTAGGATTGTCACAAACATAGGAATGTGTTAGATGATTAAATTGCAGGATTTGCATCAACTCTTCCTGTCTTCCTTCCTCCCCTCAAAAAAACATGGTCCCAACTCCAGGTGAATACTGGGTAGATCCTAATCAAGGTTGTTCCAGGGATTCCTTCAAAGTTTACTGTAATTTCACCGCTGGTGGGGAGACCTGCATCTTCCCAGATAAGAAGTCAGAAGGGGTAAGTGATTCTTGTGAGCTTTTTCCTCTTTCTTACTTTCTTTCTTTCTCACTAATCTGGGCATCCCTTTCACTTGTCACATTGGAAGGCAGGCAGAAAAGTTGACCTGTCCATTGGATCCTTGATTTGGTTCTATAGGAAGCTTAAAATCATATAATTGTAGAGTTGGAAGGGCCCTTGAGGGTCATCTAGTCCAACCCCCTGCAATGCAGGGATCACAGCTAAAGAATCCCTGATAGGTGGCTATCCAACCATTGCTAAGAAACCTTCAACGAATCAGAGTCCACCATCTTATTTAGAACCAAGCGGCCCCTATCTTGTGCCTAATTGCACCCTAAAAAGCTACTCAGTTCCTAATAATGGCTTGATCTCCATAAATATAGTTGAAGTGAGAGGCTATAGCTCAAAAGGCCTGTGTATAAATTATTGTGATAAAGAAAAAGTACTTGCTTATTCACAGTACATATTTTTTATAAGCCTAATAGCTCACTGTCCTGAAAGTAGCCTCGTCCCATGTTTGCATATAAAATGCAGGAAAAATGTAGCTGTGTTGCATTTCATAAAGAAATCATGAGAGCAGTTAATAGGCTGGGAGTGGAGAGATTATGTAGAACTGTATTAAGGAGGAACAGGAGACTTTGATATTTTTTTTATGTTATGAACATTTTAGGAAGAAAACATGATTTCCTTAATCATTCCACTGTTCAGGATATAGTCAAAGCCCTCCAGATCAGATCCTTCAATATTATGCTTCAAAGAACTCCAGGCTTCAGGGCTCCGTGGCTCTGTGGGAGAGCATCTGCTTTGCATGCAAAAGGTCCCAAGATCAGTCCCCAGTTGCATCTCCAGCTACGACTGGGAAAGACCCCTGTTTAAAATTCTTAAGAGCTTTTGGCAATGCCAAGCTGGATGGACCCAATTGCCTGGCTCAGTAAAACTATGTTTGATAGCCATCTTCAACTATCTGAAGGGTTGCCATGTGGAAGATGGAGCCAGCTTGTTTTCTGCTGCTCCAGAGGGGAGGAACCGAACCTATGGATTCAAATGACAAGAAAGGAGATTACAACTAAACATTAAGAATAGCTTTCTGTCATTCAGTGGTGGCCTCTCCTTCCTTGGAGGCTTTTAACATCCAGTGGTTGAATGGCCATCTATCAAGGAATTCCTGCATTGCAGGGGGTTGGACTAGATGGTGCTTGGAGTCCCTTCCAATGCTACAATTCTATGATTCCATGATTCTAAGATAGCATCCCATATTCCTATTTAATTCAACCTTTTATTCAGAACTACGAGGACTAGAATATTTGTTTTTAGGGGAAGGGCCACAACTTAGTGATGAAGCATCTGCTTTGTATGCAGGAGGCCTCATGTTCAATCCCCAATGGCATCTCCAAGTAGGAATGTCCCATGCCTGAAACCCTAGAGAGCCACTGCTACCAGTCAATGTAGGCAGTACTAAACTAGATGGACCAATGGATTTCTCTCAGTATAATGCAGCTTCCCGTGTTCCTTTTTCAACTCAACCCTTTCTTCAAAAGTATGAGGACTAGACTCCTACTTCATTTTTAAAGGAAGGGCTCAGTAGTAGAACATATTATATGCATGCAAAAAGATTCCGGGTTCAATCTTCAGGTAGGGCTGGCAATGTCCTGTAACCAAAGTCCCGGAGAGCATCTGCCACTGCGTATTGGAAATACTGAGCCAGATGGACCAATGGTCTAACTCAGTAGAAGGCAATACCCAATTTCTTTTCCTAAGGATGGAATTGCTTCCAATTTCCTCCTTCAGCTCTGTGCACTTTTCTTCACTTCTTCATGCAGCACATAGTTAAACTATGGAACTTGCTCCCACAGGAGGTAGTGGTGGCCACTAACTTGGGTGGTTTTAAAAGAGCACAAATCCATGGAGGAGAGGGCTATTGATGGCTACTAACCACAATGGCTATGTTCTGCCTCCACAGTTGGAGTCAGTAATGCTTCTGAGTACCAGTTGCTGAAAACCACAAGAGGGAAGAAGGCTCTTGTGCTTGGGTACTGAGGGGTTCTCCTAATAGGCATCTGGTTGGCCACGGTGAGAAGATGATGCTGGACTAGATGAGCCACTAGCCTGATCCAGCAGGTTCTTTTGTTTTTATGACAACAGGATGCTGGATTAGATGAGCCATTAGCCTCATTCCAGCAGCCTCATGTTCAAGGTAACCACCAACCTATGCAGTTAGCAAGTGGATTCTGTGGCATCATGGGTGCCCAAGGAAGATGTCAAGGACACCATTGCTCCGACAGATTCAACACTGGTGGCTCCTGTGATACAAACCAATTGGGCTGACCCTACATGTGCTCTTCATTGGTTCTGGGCTCAGAGTAGCAGTTTTGCCATTCTGACCATTTGGTTCCAAACCTTATTCAGCCACCTCCAACCTTCCTGGATAAATGGACCATTTACCCAGGAGAGTGATATTTCTGCTTGTTCTTTACTGGCAGGGCTTGCTGATGGTCGTAGCCCAACACCTCTCCAGAGGTTATACAGACCATTAACCCCAAAGTAATGAGAGTTGTCACCGGGGGCATAATTGTTTTACAGCTGTGCATTCGTAAGGGTTGAAAAGTTTGATCTTGAAGTCAAGCAGTTAACTTTCCAGTTCAGGAATTCTTCCAAGATAAAGACAGAGAGAGAGCTCAGATTTGGCAGCAGGTCACCTTGATTTTAAACAGAAAGGAGGAACATAGCTGTCATGGTAACAAAAATACCTCTGGATGGGGAAAAAAATTGATCCGCTTATATTTCTAATTTGAACTTTTCAGAATTGCATTTCCAGAACAGTTTTCTGAATTTTGCAATGCCGTTCTTCTACCTAATCGGGGGGGGGGGGCATTTTTAAAATATATTTGCAGGAGAGGAGAATTGCTGTTGTGGTCACATCCTGCTTGCTGGCTTCTAATGGGCACCTGGTTGGCCACTATAAGAACAGGCTGCTGGACTACTTGGGCCCCCTTTGGCCTCATCCAGGAGGGCTCTTGTGTTTTCACCCTGCTATTGGAGGCATTAACGCTTCTGAATACTAGTTGCTGGAAGCCACAGGAGAAAGTTGCTCTTCTGCTCAGGTCCTGCTTCCAAGGCTTCCCACTGGGACATCTGGGTGGCCATTGTGAGAATAGGAGGTTGGACTAGATGAGCACCCTTTGGCTTGATCCAACAGCCAGGCTCTTCTTATTTTCTGTGTCAAGGAAGTGGGGAATCTGTGGCCCTCCAGGTGTTGCTGCACTACAGCTCCCATCATCCCTGACCATTGACCATGCTGGCTGGGGCTGATGGGAGTTGGAGTCCAACAACAACCCTATCTTATATTCCCCCTCCAGTGTCTGAGTTGATATGCCTCTGAATACCAGTTGACATTAATCTTAAGTGGGGGTAGTGTTACAGTTGTACTCGGTCCTGCTTGTGGGGTTCCCATTTGGTTGGCTATTGTCATGAAAGGATGCTGCACTAGATGGACCCCCTTTGGCCTGACCCAACAAGGAAGTCTTTATGTGTATTTTAGGGAGAGGTTGGAGATATTTCAATGTGAGTCTGTGCCCCTCTGAATATAACTCTTTCTTTTTCTCTCTCAACCCTTTTCCTTTTCTTCCTCCCCGCCACGCCTCTTCCGTCACTTTCAGGCCAGGATTACCACATGGCCCAAGGAAAACCCAGGCTCCTGGTTCAGTGAATTCAAGCGTGGTAAACTGGTAAGGCACTCCCCCTTCTCACTTTCCAGTTTTGCTTTAAACGTGTCTCGTATTTTGCAGAGCAAAATGGCTCGATGGCCCAAAGAGCAGCCGGCCACATGGTATAGTCATTTCAAGCGGGGGTCCCTGGTAAGTTGCTCAGCTTTTGGCACCCCACCACGCCTCTGACTGAGAGGAGACATGGCAGACACGCCCGCTTCTTGGTTATGGCCATCTCCTGAAAAACCTGCTCACTCACACACTGCATGATGGACTAACCAGCACAGGCAATGGGGGGCTCTAAATGACTACAGAGGAACAGTTTAAGGAGGAACTGGGGTGTATCCTTGCTTCATGCCTCCTCCAAGATCTGCCTGTCACCATCTGGCTAGCTAATATTAGCCACAAGCGGCTGGCTAGGGCGGTGCGCAGCACACATGCACCCAGACCCAATCCAAGGCCCCAACCTGGGGAACAGCTGACCTAGATGTGTCCCTGAATCAGTTCTAATTAGGGTGTGTCTCCTTCCACCCTCCTGACAACACTGAAAACACAGGAGGATCCAATAGCACTGGGGTCTGATTCCCCAGTGCCTTCAGCCAGTGAGTGAGTAGAGGGTTCATGTTTGTTTTCCCCTGCTGGGAACAGATGTGTGCAGCTGACACAGTTTCTTCTCCACCCCACCCTGCAATGCCACACTCCTGGGGTACTCCAGATGGCCTGATGCAACTGAGGGCAACCTAGGGCTGTCTCCACCCGACCCAGACAAAGCCCAGATCTCACATGAACTGATTTTGGATTTGGGCTTGGGCTGAATCTAGTGCACAACTTTTACTCAGTTCTGCATAACTTAGACAAGTCTCAGGATTCAGCCTTTCATGGTTCTGAACTTGAAAGTCTGCAAATTCGAACTTGAGCCAGTGATGGAGTGGGAGCAATAAAAAGATTTTACTGACTGCTGAAGCTCCAAATTCATTAGATTCCTTAATATGTTATTCATGGATACCTTTAACAAGGTACCAATTAGTTTAATTAATTAAATGGGTTGGTTCCAGCTAAGTTGTATTCAGAGGACACCCAGTGAACTGAACATATCCAAGTTAGTAATGCCAGTAGGTCTACTCTGAGCAGCCCTATGGAATATGAGAATCAGTTGGTTTTGGTTTGGATTCCTCCCTCCAGCCTATGGCTCTCTTCCAAAACCTCTTTGAAGTTTATTGCTTGCATTTATATATCACCTTTTTCACCAAGGAGCTTCTGCACGGATCTCCTGCTCCTCATTTAATTCCCACAACAACCCTGTGAGGTAGGCTAGACTGAGAGGCAGGGACTGGCCCCCAAGGTCACCCAGTGAGATTCATGACCAGGTGAGGATTTGAACCCTGGGCTCCCAGGTGCTAGTCCAACCCTCTAACCACTGCACCACATTAGCTCATGATGCTTCTGCCTTAAATCTTCAAAACCAAACGAAATGGGCATCCTGGTCCTTCAGCCACCATCACTTTGCATGCAACACTCTCGAATCTGCACCCACATGGCTGGCAAGGGAGCTCCCACTTAACAGAGCACAACTGCCATCTCCTGTGTACGTGTTAAGAGCCCCTTCCCCCCCCCCCCCATGCAGGGGAGAGAGTTGTTATGTCCGCAAATGCACAGCACTGTACTAATTTGCAGTATCGGTGCTGCACCACATGTAGTCTTTGTGCCTTGGCCAGTTTCTCTGCTCTCTGCTAGCCATAGGCAAACCTTTTTGTGCTGGGGACAGAGAGACCTGAATAGTTAGCAACTCCTCAAAACCTCAAAATCTTCCTTCCTGCCTCTTTGCACATTTTGATGTCCTGCTGCTCTCCTTCTGCTTTAGTATTGCATCTTCTGTTCAAAATAGCTACCAGCATCTAGAAGACACCCCAACCCGATATTTTGGAAGGAGCAGGTGACTCGTTGGAGAAATGTCACTAGCCTCACAGCAAAACTACCCCCACAAACTCATCTGGTGCAGAGAGGATCGCTGAGGTCTGTGGGAGAGTTTCTCCTGCAAGTCCCAAAAGGTCTCAGAAGACCCCACTCCTCGGTGATGCACTGCAGGGCTTTTAATGTGACTAACCCCATTTCTGAACATACTATAATTCTCAGGATTCTTTGGGGAAAGAAGCCATGACAGTTGAACGTGGCATCACTGTGCTTTCAATCTCTGGTGTGGATGTGGCTCTCTGAGTGCCTTATTCACCTCTAAACTCCTAAGCTATTCAGAAGGAGGGTTCCCCCCCTCCTTTAATTGCCCAGAGTACCTTTTCCACCTAGGAGAGTGAAAAATGGGATTACAAATTGTGAGTTTCACCTTGGGGGGTTCCCCCCTCCTCCTGCTCCAGCCCTGGAACACAACTCCCATTAGAATTTTATGAGCTTTTGCACCTGTTCAAGCTCATTATAATCTTGCAGCCATATGGCTCCAGTCACGTACTCTTATTATTATAATATTATAAGTAAACAAGCAGCTCCGAGGACATGTTGTCCTGTTGGTTTAATAATAATTATTATTATTTCACAAAACAGCTTCGTTAAATTTTTTTGAAGGGTCAAATGACCCGTATAGGCTCTTTTACAGATTGATAGTGAAGCAAGTTGTAGCCAAGTAAATTCTACTCAGAGTAGGCCCATTGAAATGAATGGACTGACATTATTATTATTATTCATTTTGTTTATATCCCACCTTTCCTCCAAGGAGCTCAAGGTGGCACACATGGTTCTCCTCCTTCATATTATATCCCCACAACAACTAGTTAGCCATGTCTGTAGGCTGTGATCTGCTTTAATGCCACGGTAGTTATGGTTTCCCCCAAAGAATCCTGGGAGCTGTGGTTTGTTCAGGGTGCTGAGAGTTATTAGAATATCCGCCCCATTCCCTTCACAGAGCTACAATTTCCAGAGTGGTTCCCCTCTTCCCAGGAACTGTAGTTCTGTAAAGGAGGAATAGAGATCTCCTAACGACTCTCAGCACCTTTGACAAACTACAGCTCCCATAATTCTTTGGGGAAAGTCCACACAACAACCTTGTAAGTAAGGTCAGAAGTTGTAGTTTGTTCAGAATGCCTTAATAATCAATCATTCTCCCCAGGAAACAATGGAGATTGTAGTTCTGGGAGAGGGAATAGAGGTCTCCTAAAAACTCTTAGTACTCTAAATGAACTCAAGCTCTCGGAATTTTTTAGGGGGAACCATGACTGTTTAAAATGGTATCACTGTGTTTCAAATGTACGGTGGCCTGTGATTTGGAGAATTCTCCTGTACTAGAAGAATTCCAAGGAGGATGATAAGGCTAGTGACATTCTGCAGGAGATGCTCTACAATACTTGTTAAAAAGCAGTGGCCTGTAATAGTCTTGGAGAATGGCACAAGCGAGCTCCATTATCTTTTCCAATTTGATTTGGGATCCTCTGTTGGGTGAGCATTCCTCTTTCCCAATCACTACCATGGCTATAAATCAATGCCGCCTCCCCAAAATGACTAAGAAAGGAATATGGCAGCTCTGAGGTGGTGCCAGCTAGTTGGCCAGTTCGTCTTCTAAAATGCAGGTAGCGCCTTCTCTGTTGGCATGCTGAGCTTGCCATGATTAGTCATGTTGATCTATCCAGATAAGTGTGGACACAGATCCAGATCATTGGTTGGTATACCCTTTTTTATTTCTTTGTGGTGCCTTCCTTGTGAAGTTCCTCTCACTATGAGTCTCTCCTGTTTTCATTTGGTACATCCCTATTTCCTTCCGCCCCCTTCCAGGTTCTTTCAAAGGAACACGCTGTCTCCAGAACACGTTCCTAAAATGCAGTCCATAATATCTATCAAGGGCAGGTACTGTCTGAGAGCAGTTGCAAAACCAGAACAGAATGCCCAAATATACCATCTGTTACACCCAGTAGCCTGTTCTTTGCTGCATACACATTTCCCTATCTACCCAGAGCAGATCCATTGAAATGAGCTGTGATTCCTGCATTGCTGGGGGTTGGATTTGAGGACCCTTTGTGTCCCTTCTAACACTACAATTCTAGGATTCTATGAAATTAATGGAAGCCACAGTGGGTGGAGAATGCTCTTGTGCTTGTGTCCTGCTTGGCATCATAGGCATCTCGTTGACCTGTAAGGACAGGATGCCGGACTAGATGAGCCATTGGCCTGAACCAGCAGGGCTCCACCCACTGTTGGAGGCAGTATGAATTCTGAATTCCAGTTGCTTGTAATCACAAATGGAGAGAGCTCTGCGGTTGCGTTCAGGTCCTGCTTGTGGACTTCCCATTGGGGCACCTTGTTGGCCACTGTAAGAACCGTATGCTGCCTTTGGCCTGATCCAGCAGCAAGGCTCTTCTGATGTTCTGCCTTCCATACACCATCTGTTGTTAGCCCAGGATGCCTCCCAAGTTCATGGAATCATAGAATGATAGAGTTGGAAGAGACCCCGAGGGTCATCTTGTCCAACCCCCTGCAATGTAGGCATCTCAACTACAGCATCTCTGACAAATGGCTATCCAACCTCTACTTCAAAATCTCCAAGGGAAGGAGAGTTCCACCACCTTCCAAGTTGTTGCACAGCCTTGCCTTCCCTGCTTCCTCCCTCTCCTCTTCTTCTTCTTTCCCCCTCAGCTCTCCTATGTTGATTCCGATGGCAACCCCATTGGCGTGGTACAGATGACCTTCCTGAGGCTCCTGAGTGCTTCCGCACACCAAAACCTCACCTACAATTGCTTCCAGTCTGTGGCCTGGCACGATGCCACAGCTGGCAACTATGACAAGGCCATCCGCTTCCTGGGCTCCAATGACGAGGAGATGTCCTATGACAACAACCCCTTCATCAGGGCTGTCCTGGACGGCTGTGCAGTGAGTATCTGCATGTCTTAGAATCATAGAATTACAGAGTTGGACCTAAAGGGTTATTGAGTCCAACCACCTGCAAAGCAGGAATCATAGCTAATGTGATTCACAGTCCAAGCTGGACAAACTGCAAGAACCTGGAGGTCGCAACTCAGGGGTGGGGCAGTTGCTTTGCAAACAGAAGGCAACAGACCTTTATTTTTGGCATCTTTTCTAAGAAGGATATTTGATGACGAGACTGGTAAGGACTTTAGTCCTGAAGTTCCACCTCTCTGGGTTGGATGCCACCTCTACTGTTAAAGGGTGCCTCTGAACACCAGTTGCTGGGAATCCCAAGTGGGAAGAGTGGCTGTTCTGATCAAGTTCTGCTTATGGGCTTCCCATTGGGGCATCTGGTTGGCCACAGTGAGGACAGGATGCTGGACTGGATGGGCCCACTTTGACCTGATCTATCAGTCTCTTCTTATGGTCTACCTCTACTGTTGGAAGCAGTATGCTTTTGAATGCCAGTTGGTCAGAATCATAAGCGATGAGACCTGCCTTTCAATTTTCTCCATTTCCCTCCAGGCAAAGAAAGGGTACCAGAAGACGGTCTTGGAAATCAACACCCCCAAAGTGGAGCAGGTCCCCATTGTCGACATAATGTTCAACGACTTTGGAGAAGCATCGCAGAAGTTTGGGTTCGAGGTGGGACCAGCTTGCTTCATGGGCTAAGGGACCACTCAGAAAACTAGTTTTCCAAAATGAGCAACCTCGTAACCTCATCGCGCCTTCGGTTTTTGGTTCCATTTTTGTGTCATCGTCACATGCACGTTCTAAAACTGGACAGTTTGATGGGATTGCTATCTATTTGGGTTTTTCTTTCCTCCCCCTGCTTCTGTTTTGCCTGCGCTCCAACTCTGCCACCGGATCACCCTTCCCAAACCATTTTTAAGCCCCAGTCAAAGACAGGATCATCATTCCCACTGCAGACTCCAGAATCACATGACCTAAGGACATCCACTATCAGCAAAGGCCATCTCTCCTAACCACCCTCTTGCTCTGCAGCTCCTCTGAGGCCACCAAAGAGTTTCCTCCTGCACTTGAACATACAGCTGTTGTTTCAACACACTGAGACCACAAAACCAGGTCTTGTTCTTCTGTAATTTTGACAGCCTTGCCAAAGGTGGGGGAAGACCAGGTACTGTTGATCGTTAAAGTTCCCCATCACTTGGAAGGTTCTGGAAAAATCCCACAGAAAACTATTCTCCAGGCGTGACACAACAACTCACTTGTCCTCGGCACAGGAGCGTAGACTTAGGATGCTCCAGAATCCTCCCAGGTCAGATTACCAGACCGCTGGTATTTCAAACAGAACTCATATGGAATAAACTTTTTTTTAATTGCTTTTTGCAAAACTTTGATCCTAAAAGTTACAACTGAAACCAATTACAGGAAAGAAAACTTTTCCCAGGTTCTGACTGTCTTCCCCATATGATAAAGGTGCTTCTATTTTTGTATGTTGTTAAGTAAATATTTGTATATTATTATATTAAATATAAAATGCCTCTGGTTCAAAGCATGCATGTGACTTGCCCCATGTCCCTGATTGATAATTTATCGAGCCCACATTTCTTACCAGCAAACCAAACCATCTGGTGAAAAACACCAGTCCATGAGGCATAAAATCATGTAGAGTTGGAAGGGACCCCAAGGGTCAACTAGTCCAGCCTCCTGCAACGCAGGCAATGAATTGCTGTTGCGGTTCCCTCCCTGCACCCGTGGGGTGGGTGCACCTGGTAAAAACATTCAGGCACTTTGAGCCTTATACATAAACACAGATGTAAGGCTGCACTTGAGTTTCTCCTTACTCCGAGTAAGCGTGTCTTCCAGGATTTTACCCTTACTTCTGACTAAGTTGGTGCTTTCTCTATTGATGATTACACAATCAATATACACAATACAGTATTCCTCATGTGCCTGAGTGGTTTTACTTTTTGGGGGGAGGGGGGGTGATCAGATCAACCATGCCGCAGCTCTCCAAAGGAAGAGACTCTGAGGAATGTCAGGATTGTGATTACCGGTAACAAAGCATATTGCTATACTGGAAATCCATGACTCTGCTGCAAAAAGAAAAAAAAGTGCATTTGTCAGCTCTTACAAGTAGTACAGGCATGGGGTCAGCTGTCACTCCACTTGATTTCAAGGTACAGGTTTCATTAAAAAAAAATATCTCCCCCCAAACTAAAAGCCTCTCCTCCCTCTCCAAAATTTCACCTCCTCCCCCCTCATTGGAGGATTGTACATGGCAGGGATCTCCATTATTATTTTTACTTTAAAAATAATTAAAAAAATAATAAAAACACAGGTGCTTATATTTTTTATTATTATTATTTACATTTTCTCTTTTTTGTTGGTGCTATCTCTGACGACGACACTGGTGGACACCCCCCTGCCATTTACCTCCCTCCAAGGCTCATTTAATGATGTTCTGATTGAGCACCTTTCCAGCACCCCATTCCACCCCCCTCTCGCCCCCACCCCACCCCATCCACAGTCTTGAATGGAGTTGCATGCTAGTCTGAATTATTTCAGTGCATAGACCGGCCCACTTCTGTAGAAAAGTATTAAAGCTGTGCTTGCTTGCGGGGAGGGGTTTTTTGTTTTGTTTTTCCTTTTGTAACAAATAGAATATTCATGCATTTTTATAGGATGATTAACTATGCCAGATTTGTACTCGTGCGCTGAATATTTGTGGTGCTAATTTATGTATTTGTTTGATGTCCTGAAGTCAGGCTTCCCCCCCCCCAACCCAAAACAACTGCATTGCAACAGCAATAAGAGATGGTGTGATCCTGTGTGCCTTTTACCTAAAGACCACTGAGGAAGGGGAGGGCAGAAGCTTGCCTAGCAATAAACTGTTTCAGTTGGGACCTTCACTTTTTTTGTTCTCTCCATGAGTTGGGTGAGTGGTACTCCTAAAGAAGGAAAATAAGAAGCAGTGCACTTTTGCCAAAGACCCCTGTCCAAGGAGGTCAATTGGAGGTCAGTCTTTGCAAAGGAAAATACATCATGTATACTGTGAACAGGAGCCTTTATATGATGTATTAAAAAAAAATGAACCAAGGGGTATATTGCCCTGAGATGCTCCATGGTGCTTTCTAGTTCAGACTCCATTCATATTTGTACCATAGAATTCTCAGAGCATTTTGTGTTCTCTTGGGCAAGCTTGGAAACACACACCAGGGATCCCTCATTGAGAAAATCAGGGAGAGCGAGGCAGCTTCCCTGGTGGACAGAGAACTGCTATCACATAGCCTTCCTTGAGCTTCCCCGCAAAATGCAACAGGTAGAGGCAGGAATGCATTAGGTTAAGGATAATGACACCCTGAAATGAATGAGTAGGCCTCCGTTCTCTCTCCCCTCCCCCCCTTGGTTATGGTGGTGTTTGACCCTAGATTGCACTTTTGGTTCATAGATATGAAGAGTCAGCCCCAAGAGGCTCGACTGGTGCCTGTGCATTAGACCATCCCTCTGCAACCTGGTGCCCTCAAGATGTCTGGGAATTGTAGCCCTGAGGGCACCAGGTTGTGAAAGGCAGTTTCTGAACATCATGGTGGACATTCAGCCCCTTGGATCTGGTTCAGCTGATGGATCAGGTTCCCCGAAGGTTATAAAGTTTGAGCCCTACTGTTCTAGAACAGCTTCTTTGGCCAAAAAGACAATTTGGGAATACCATACCTTATTTTTATTTCCTTGCACCTTGAAAAATGCTAGGAAATCCAAAGGCTTGAGTGTTTGCACCTGCAAAAGAAATGGCTTATTAATATGGATGGATGGAGATACCTACTAAGCACACCCACAAACTTAGGTCATGTGATTCTGTTCTGCTAATTTCTCATCAAAGCCCACCCCTTTCTTTCTGTTGGGTGTTTCTGTCAAAAAAATAATCCTACCAAGTGTTGTAAAACTGTACTGAAGTTTTGACCCTTTTTCCTTCCTCCCCTCCCAGACCACTTACCTAACGGTATATTGCAATAAAAATTATTCCTTGTATTTGCAGACATATATTTCTGTGTAATTTTATCCCCTCCCCTTTTCCTCTCTTAATATATATTATGACTTGAACAAATGTTGATTGAGAAAAAAAATAAACCTATGAAAAAACAAAGTTTTAAATACATACTCCTCCCCCGGCTTTTTTTAAAGTATTATGGGATGTGTGTGTGAATGCCCAGACCTCTTTGTACAGGTTCGAACATTCCAGTCCAACAGTGCCCATCGAAAGGTATTTTTTTAAAGGGGAAAAACAAAATTTAAACCTGTGTAATAAAGGAATAAATGTAATAGTTTTTTTCCAATAAATCAAGTTTACTGTTTCCACCTGACCCACCCTGACGTTGAATGCTTCTTGAACAAGAATGGCTTTAGCAGAGGATTAGACAGATCCATGGAGGAGAGGACTGTCGATGGCTGACAGCCACGATGGCTGTGCTCTGCCTCCGTGGTCAGAAGCAGCAATGCTTCTGAATTCACAGTTGATGTAAACCCCAGGAGGGGAGAGTTGCTCTTGTGCTTGAATCCTGAGTAAGGGTTTCCACTTGGGGCATCTGGTCAGCTACTGTGAGAACAGGATCCTGGACTAGATGGGCCATTGGCCTGGTTCAGCAGGTTGTTCTTATGTTCTCATAAGTGTGGTTCCATCTGTCTTCTTGATTTTCTTTCACTTAACCTAAGCAAGATGGATTGATCGCAGTTAGTGGGAAAGGTGAGCCAGGCGATACATTTCCAAATGAAGACCAATGCCCCAAGAAGGCCCTCTTCGAATTCCTAAAACAACTGTGGTGGAGATCTTCAACGAACACACCATTGTGCCAGCTTTATTTTGGAAAATGCAGCAGCAGCAGCAGCAGCTGTGGAACCCACAAAGGTAGAGTCCACAGGCCTATAAATCACACAGGATTATACATAGGTATTTTCTTGCCGTAGCTTTACACAGGTGCAGAAATTAAGCCCCATTCTTAGAGAAAAAGCATGCCTGCAGTATCAGAGCCGGATGCCTGATTCAGCAAAGAGAACAGGGTGCCTCCTCTCTACCAGAAGCTGAGTTTTCCCTGCACAAATATTCTTGACACATTCTTAATACAAGAATGAGAAAGTGGATTATCCTAACAACATCCTCTCACACTCTCTTTTACAGGTTTTACATCTCTTAGCATGCAGGCTATCAAAGCATATACTGTAATTTCCACTACACAACCCTTTCCACCCTTCAACTGAAATCAATTACACTGTGTATATTTGGCAAGGGATCTTTCTTAGAAAAGATGTATAGAATTATCATGTATTTATTGCATTTATATCCCACCTTTTCTTCCAAGGAGCTCAAGGTGGTGTACATGGCTCCCCCCACCCAATGTTTTATCCTCACAACAACCTTGTGAGGTAGGCTGAGAGGCAAGGACTAAGCCCCCAAGGTCCTCAAGTGAGCTTCATGGCCGTGAAGTGCAGATTGGAACCCTGGTCTCCCAGGTCCTAGTCCTCATTTTAACCAGCACTACTATCCCATGAGGTAGGCTACACTGAGAGGGTGGCCACTTTTGGACCTAGATGCTGGCCTAGATTGATATTGATGACCTGATCCACCTGAGACACTGTGTATCATCATCACACCTCCACACCTCTTTTCCTGCATTCAAGATCCCAAATAAGTCACCTGCAATGGATATCAAAGCCAATTTGGGCTTGCTCAGCTCCAGGACAATGTGCTCAGAGCTCAGATGTGGTGCTTGTTCCATTATGCAAGACAGATGTGGAAAAGGAGCATTTTTACCGAAGGGGGAGCATCAGATCGAATACCTGCTTTGGAGCAAATCAGGAGTTTCTGCTGACTTGGCAATATGGAGGGAGGGCAGCTCAGCTGCTTGATTGATGGTGGGGAGTGGGGAAGACACACCTGTATTGAATAATAACTAGCACTATGCCAAAAAGGACTCCATATCCCCACCACTGGTTTGCCATCAGTGAATGTGAACAGAAATTGCATCATCATCATCATTATTAACCTTTATATCCCGCCTTTCCTCCAAGGAGCTCAAGGTGTCATACATACCACTCCCCATTTTTCCCTCCCAACAACCCTGTGAGGTAGATTAGGCTGAGAGTGAGTGACTGGCCCAAGGTCACCCAATGAGCTTCATGGCCTGGTGCAGTCTCCCAGATCCTCAACCAACACTCTAGCCACTGCACCACACTGCTTCTCCATGAACAAGGGGGAAAGAAAGTTTTGCAGTAATTCTCTTTCCTCACTTTCATTCACCATCAATTAATGCAAACACGGATTGCATTTGAAAATGATCAAAGGGGAGATAAAATGCTTGAGAAATTCTCTTTCCTTACTTTCAAAGAGGCCAGGAGTGTGCCTGTGAGTACCCTTTTTTTCCTTTGGCAAATCGCCTTGCGAGCAGTCCACATCCTGCAGCTGCTCCAGATGCCTGAACATTGAGTATTGAACCTAGGGCCTTCTGCAAGCACAGCAGATGTTCTGCCACTGAGCTATAGCCCGTCACAAAAACATATGAAGCTGCCTCTTACATAGTCAGACCATTGATCCATCTAGCTCCATATTGCCTATACTGACTGGCAGTTGCTCTCCAGGGTTTCAGGCTGTAGGAACAATTCCCAGCCCAACTTAGAAAGGATATTGTGGATTGAACCTGGGACCTTCTATACCACCAATGTGGGTAGCTTTAAAATAGGACTAGACAAATTCATGGAGGAGGAGAGAGCTATTTATGGTTATTAGCCACAATGGTGGGAGGGCAGAATGCTGGTGAAATCAGCCACTGGCCTGATCCAGCATTAAGTCTCTCCTTATGTTCCTATGTTCTACCTGTGAAAGGAAGGCACACCCCAAGGAGGCTGAAAGACATGGGATTTTCTGCTGTGCTGGAATGAGCAATTACAAGGGAGCACAACAACCTGACAGTCTGTGTTGTACAAGATGTAATTTTAGCACTCACAGCTCCCTTTTAGCAATGCATCGTCGGGGGGAAACAGCAGGTTTACTGCCGTTGCTTCATTCGGTATAATTTGCTATTTGGAGGGGGAAACAAAATCACCTCAGGAGGGATGTTCATTTGTCACGTGGGGGAGTTTCACAGCAGGCATTTGTGTGTGTGTGTGTGATATTATCCTGCAGTGAGAACAGAGCAGGTTATCTGCATGTTGACCCAGCCCTGGAGCCGTAAGTGCCTGGAAGCCACGGGCAATGAAAGAAACCAACTGGGGCCTGCAAATGGCTGCTGGGTTAGTCCAAATGACAGAATGCAGGTTTTCTCTCCTCATAAAGTTGCACCCCTCCTCCTGAAGTCAACAGCTTCCTCTGCTTCAGTATAAGAGAGCTTCCTGCTTCTTGTTTATTTCAGAACCACAAGGACTGGATTTCCCCCCTGATTTTAGAGGAAGGGCCATAACTCACTAGTAGAGTACAGGGTCCCAGGTTTAATCCCTGACATCACCAGGTAGGGCTGGGAATGTCCCCTGCCTTGAATATTGAAGAGCTGCTGCCAATCAGTGCAAGCAACCCTGAGCTAAATGGGCCTGTGATCTGACTAGGTATAAGCAACTTATTCTGAAGGATTTTAGTTTGATATATATATATATATATATATATATATATATATATATATATATATATATATATATCAATGATGATGATGATGATGATTTGTTCCCCAGTTCCTCTGATGTAAGAATTTGTGGGCCATGATGTTATTTTTAACCCTGGGTCCTTGGTGCTTTGGAGAATGAATCCCATTAAAGGTGCGGGTGTCTTGCAGGTAGAAGAGGAGGAGGAGGAGGAGAACCAGGCATATCTGGAGGTTCTGAATTGGGCTCCTGGATCTCAATCTCTCTCTCTTAGGATTCAGCTGCAAATAAAACTTTTTAAGTGTGTTTTAAGTGCAATATACAATATGACACGAGATGGAGATAGTGAGCCTTATGGAAAATTCAATGTATTTTTAAGCACACTTTTAAAAAAAGCATTTTCAGAACATTTTTTATATGTGTGTAGATTCTACCACAGACATATGCAGTATCGCTGCAGAAGACAGGTTTGGTGCAGGGCTCTTGGGTTCTACTAGTGCTTGGTTGAATATTCCTCCAATTCTCCACCAATTAACAGTAAGATTAATTGTACTAAGCAGATGCATAGGAGGGATGTGGGGAGTCAAGCTGGTGACTTGATCACATCCATCATCATCTTTCACTACTGTATGCTCTTTTTTTCTTTTTCTTTTTTACTTTTGCTGCTGACCTGTTTTAGTTGTTTTATCAAACTGAATTTTTTTAATGATCAAAGGGTGGCGGGGATAAATTTTTGTGGAGCAGGTTTCTGCTTTTCCACTTCATTCTTGGGGCACTCAAAAGAATTTCACTGCCCACCAACTTGGTCATAAAAGAGGGCTGCACGAATTCATGGAGGAAAAGGTTATCCCCAGCTACTAGCCGCCATGACAATGTTCTACTTCCACAGTCAAAAGGCAGTGATCCTTCTTAATACCACTCGCTGAGAACTGCAGGTGGGGAGAATGCTCTTGTGCTTGCAGGCATCCCACTGGGGCATCTGGTTGGCCACTGTGAGAACAGGATGCTGGACTAGGTGGGCCACTGGCCTGATCCAGCAGGGCTCTTCTGAGGTTCCGGTGACTATATGGGTTTTGGCCTGATCCAGAGAGACTCTTCTTGTGTTCTCCCTGCATTGTCCCCACCCCGCCCAGCCATCAATAGATTATTATATTAAGTCAAATCGCCTCCTAGGAATCCACTCATGCACCTCCAAGCAGGGGCGGATGAAGGGGGTGCGGTGGGGGCGGGCCACCCCGGGTGTCACCACTGAGGGGGGTGACAAAATGCTGGGTGGCACTCACCGCAGGGCCTGCAGCACACCCAAGCCACATGTCTCTCTTGGGAGTGACGTGGTGACTTGGGTGCCCAAACGGTCCACCTGCTGCCTCCCCCTCAGCTGTAGGTTGGCTGAGTGGGAGGAGGCAGGCAGACTCCTCGGAGGCCCCGTGGAGTGTCCTGCCCCGGCTCACCCCACCCAGTGGGCAGCTGGCCCCGCCCCTGGGCACAGGGCACGCGCGCTGCCCCAGGCGCCCAATCCGCTTGCTCTGCTGCTGCCTCCTAGTAGATATTGTTATTGCAAAGGACAAGTTCCCATAAGGTGCTCTCTTTCCTTACATCTTTGTTTTTAATTTTACAGAGATAGGAACACCCACCTGTGAGGCGGTGGAAGACAGATGCCTGCTGTTTGCACTGTAATAGTTTGTGTCACCATAAACTGGGATATATCTTCTTTCGGGTATACAGAATCTCAAACCTGCTCTACCAGCTCAGAGCTGGTAGACCAGAGAACATTTGCTCAAGCATTTGTGGTGGCTCCAGTTTGCTACCTCCTGTTAAATCCTTTATTGGTCTTTCCCAGGCACTGGAAATGCAACATTAAGGGGGAATGGAGAGTCAAGAATGGGAATGTCTACATACAAGGCTGGACTGGATCAGCCCTTGGCCTGATCCAGGCATTCTTGTATCCTACATTCTTATGAAAAGTGCCTGCTATCCTGCTGCAATAATAAATTCAAGCTTAGGGGAGCAGGTTAATGAGAAGAGAGGAAAAAAACCCTAAAACAATTCTAGGTTGCATCAGCAGAAGACAAGTGTCCAGGTGAAAGGAAGTAAGAGTATTGCTCTATTCTGCCTTGGTCAGACCTCACCTGGAGGTCCTGTTCTGAGCACCACAATTTAAGGAGGATATGGACAAGCTGGAAAATGTGCAGGTACAGTTGAGGGAGTTGGGCATGCTTAGCCTGGAGAAGAGAAGACGGGAGAGTCAAATCTAGAATTCCAAACTTACAATTCTATGAATCTATGAGAATGTACCATCAGTCTTAGGCCACATTAACACCCTCCATTGAAACCACTATGATACAGTACCACTTTAAGTAGTCAAAGTATCCTGAGAACTGTAGAATCATAGAACCGTAAAAGACCCAAAGCGCAATTATTGCAAGAACCACAGCTAAATAATTCCTGACAGTTGGCCCTCCAAACTCTGCTTAAAACCTCAAGAAGAGGAAAAGGAGAAGGAGAAGGAGAAGTAAGGAGATGGAGAGACTGAACTGGAGAGATTGTCAAGAAGGAATATGTGTTTTCTCTGCAGATTTTCAAAAATCCAAGGCAGAGTCTTCAATTCAGAATCCCCAACTCTACCTGGTCTCAGCCAAACAACCAATTCCAACTCAGTGCCTCTTAAATGTTTCACCTGCAATTCCTCTCCCCCTTGGTCCTCCTCTCTCTTGCCACTACTCATAAATTGCAGGTGGTGGTGGTGGGGTGTTAACAGAATTATATTTTCCAGATGTATGAGGTCCGTAAAAAAAAAAAAAATGCTAAGCTCAGCTGTGTTCACGAAATGACCCTCAGCATTGGGAAGAGAAATTTCATGCTGAAATATGTCTCCTGAAACACAGCTCAGCTCCAAAACACCTTCTGTCATTCCCTGGGCGTGATGGCTGTTAAGTGCCAGTATAATGGGTTTACCATCAGACTCCTACATTGTTCCATTCATCACTTACGTTATGGCCCCATTCACCTCTGAACGTTCGGCTGAAAGCTCCTTTCAAAAGCAACCCAATCAAAAACTTGAAGTCCCATTAGCCCCTCGATGAAGAGCTATCGGCCCTAACGACTGATGGCCAGTGGCCCCAGATGCACTTGGCATTTCCATTTCTGAGCTTGAGTGTTTTCCCAGCCCACAGAGCAACTGCGCTGCAACAACAAGACCTCGAAAGAAGAACCCCATTTGATCAGGTTGGAGAGGTCCATTTAGCTCAAAATTTCATCATCAGTTTCCTCTGGGAAGCTCACAAGTCATCAGTAGGCTGGATGCCACCTGAGTCACATTCTAAGAACATACTGGATTAGACCAGTGGCCACCTAGTCCATCATCTTATCCTTATTGTGGACAACCAGGTGCCCTTAGGGAAAACCCACAAGCAGGATCTGATCACAACAGTGCTCTCCCCTTCTGTAGTTTCCAGCAGCTGCTGTTTAGAAGCACTGCTGCCTCCAACTGTGGAGGCAGAATATAGCCCTCATGACTAGTAGCCATGGATAGCCTTATCCCCCAAGAATAGACTTATTTTCCATGGCTTAAGAAGAACCTGGCTTTCAGATGAGGCCAAAGGGGATCCATCTAGTCTAGACTCCTTTCTCACAGATACCTATTATAGGAAACCCTCAAGTAGTACCCAACGACAAGAACAACGTTCTCCCCTCCTGTGGTTTCCAACAAACAGATATTGAGAAGCATTGCTGCCTCTGACTTTGGAGGCAGAGCATAATCATTGTGGCTAACAGCCCTCTCCTCCTCCATGAATGTGTCTAATACTCTTTTAAAGCCATCTAGGTTGTTGGTCATCACTGCTTCTTCTGGGAAGGAGTTCCATAGTTTAACTCTGTGCTTTGTGTAGAATGACTTTCTTTTATTTGTCCTGAATCTTCCAACATTCAGCTTTATTGGATGTCCATGGATTTTAGTGTTAGGACAGATGGAGAAAAACTCTTCTCTCTCCGCTTTCTCTGCAAATGCTGCAAAAAGGGACATGAGGATTCTGGAGTGTGGTGACAGCATAGTTTGACTCCCTGATGTAAGACATCAGGAGTTAGTTTCCAGCCTCCTGGGATTCCCATTTTAAACCAGTTACACCCTCTGCATCAGCTCATCCCCTCCCCTCCAAGATGCCCAGCTGAGCCTGCCAAAGATTCACTTTTGGTTAACTGATGTAATGCAGTTTTGTTAAGCTGTTTGCTCTCCTGTTTCAGCTTTTATTCAAATGTCAGGACTAATCTCCAGCGAAAAGCCAATACTGGGTTTTGGGGGTTTTTTTAAATAGAAGAAGAAGAAGAAGAAGAAGAAGAAGAAGAAGAAGAAGAGGAGGAGGAGGAGGAGGAGGAGGAGGAGGAGGAGGAGGAGGAGGAGGAGGAGGAGGAGGAGGAGAATCTGTGAACAGGTGTGAATATTTGTTAATTTGCTCTGCAGCCTTTGAGATCCATCAAAATTGACGGATGTGGCTAATAAAAGGACATTAATTAATTTGGCTATAAATGGCTACTAGCCACAATGGCTATACCCTGCCTCCAAGGTCAGAGGTTGTCATGCTTCTGAATACCAGTTGCTGGAAACCGCAGGAGGGAGAATGCTCTTGTAAGAACAGGATGCTGGAATATATGGGCTATTGGCCTGATCCAACAAGGCTCTTCTTATAGAGGTCTACTGTGATAGCAGAACAAGGTGGAAAAAAGGAAATGCATTTATTTCCCTTGAGTCTATTGTTAATGCATGTTGTTACTTTAAGCCACATGAGAGCACTGTTTGCAAACTAGCCAGCATTTGCTTGTAGCCTCTCTGTCTAAGTTAACTACACCACTTTAAAAAGCTGAGCCTGTTTGTTCTTCTCTCCCGATGAGATGTCTTTATTTTCATCTCCACTCATTTTGTAAATAGTTCCAGCATGAATAAAGCCTTTGAACTCCAGATAGTTGTAAGTGACTATTCCAATGCAATTCACTGAAGTTGCAAGGTCTATTAACAGAACCTCCATGCCCAGGAACAGTCTACCTCCAAATACTAAAAGATAGGGAACAACAACTGGAGAGTTGCTGTTGTGCTCAGGTCCTGTTTGCAACAGTTTCCTATAATGGGCATCTGGTTGGCTACTGTGAGAACAGGATGCTGAACTAGATGAGCTTTTGATCTGATCCAACAAACTCTTTTTATGTTCTTAGTGGATCTACTCTGCGTAGAACTTAGTTATCTTGGCAACATCTCTGAGATAAAAAAAAGCCATTGGTTTCTTCTTTCTCTCCCCCCCCCCCTCTCTCTCACACACACACACACACACACACTTCTCTTCTGGATCATGAGTGATGCTAAAAATATACAAGTGCTGTCCTTTTTGCATCCAAATTGCATCCCACTTTCAATATCCTTCCCTCTCCCTTCTTCCTCCTCTGCTTCTCAGTTCCTTGAGAAGGGTGATAAATTAATGACTCCTTCCCCTGTAGCAAACTGCCAGGCTGCAATATGCGACTGATTACTCTCTGCACCTGTGATTTAGACTCAAAGATGACCTACAAAGGCACACACACACAAACCCTCCCCAGCCCTCCTTTGCAAAAGGCACTCACAATGACTAGCAATGAGCCACAAAGCTGCAACTCAGCATGTTGGTGACTTCAAAGTATTCTGCATTCCCCCTCCCTGACTTCCTTCATCTTTGGCTTCTGGAACACTGCAAACCAGAGTTCAGGTTTTTGTTTTGTTTTGTTTGCTTCTCCTACAAATACAGAGGGGAGAATCTCCAAATTTCAGTTACTTGTTTTTTCCCCCAACCTGAAATTTTGTTTGCCCCATTTCCATATCACTTTGCAAGAAAGAAAGAAAATAAACGTCTGCACAAACAAATCCATATTATTTGTGGTATTGCGAGCTCCTCCTGCCTAGGCAATGTTGGTGACCTCTGGTGAGGAATGACAGACTAGGAAGGGAAGCTTTACTACATTTTATTTTTGTACACCTACACCTGCTGGATATTGGCAGGCGTGTGAGAGCTGGAAATGTTTCTGAACCTCAGTGAGGCTGTGCTTGGAAGATGCTAGGTAGCTGCACCATAATACCAGGGCAGTAGACTGGGACAGCCAACTTCTATCTAGCTCAGCAGCGGCATCGCGAGGAGGGCGGGGGCGGTTCGCCCCGGGTTCCAGGGCCGGGGGGGTGACACAAGCCAGCCTTGCCCCGCCCCGCCGGCGGGCCCCCAGCTATGGGGCAGCTGCATGCGATCGACGGCTAGTGGGCTGCCCCATCCGTGCTGCTTTGCATAGCTGGGGGCCCGCCGTCGGGGCGGGGCAAGGCCTGCCTGTGTCACCCCCCCCCCCACCCGACACTCACTTGGCGGCTCTCCCTTCGCCGTGGAAGCAGCAGCGCTGGCCGGGATGGACTGCGCATGCCCGGAGATCCGGGCATTCGCAGTCCATCCATCCCAGCTGGCGCTGCTGCTTCCACAACGACCGGGAGAGCTGCCGGCTCCTGGGGCGAGTGCTGGCTCCTGGGGCTGCCCGTCCATGCTGTTTTAAAGCAGCACGGATGGGGCAGCCCAGCGGCTCGCCCGGCGGCTCTCCCTTCGCCGCGGAAGCTGCAGCGCCGGCCCGGAATTTCCGGGCATGCGTAGTCCGTCCTGATGCATGTGTTGTGACGTCCTGACACATGCGTTGTGACGCCCCGCCCCCTGGGGGGTTCCTCCGTGCGGCAGCGCCACCCTGGGTGGCAAAGAGGCTTCCTCCACCACTGTAGCTCAGCCTTTTGTAGTCTGTGGGGAGTGGCTGGGTTGATGGAAGGGTTGATGGAAGGGGGTGACCTCAAGGTTTGCACTATGCCCACATGCGTACATTTACAACATAGTGTCAAATCCAAGAAGAATGACAATTCTATTTCTTAACATTTGGGAGATATTACCACCACCATCACGACTACTACTGTTAAATTTATTACCTGCCCTTCACCAGCAGGTTTTGGGACATATCATTTCCCTCCCAGAGCTACAATTCCCAGAGTTCCCTGGGGAAGAGGGATTGAGCTCTAAACAGCTCTGGAAACTGTCACTCTGGGGGGAGGAATGGGGGTCTCCTCTCAACTCTCAGCCCCTTAAACAAACTACAGCTCCGAAAATTCCCCATGGGACTGTTTAAAGTGGTATGATACAGCTTTGAATGTGCAGTGTCAATGTGGCCTTGGTGCTAGGCAGATTATTGAGATAATATACACCAAGTGTTACACACCCGTGTTTATTAAAAGCAATTATTATTATGCAATAATTGCAATTATCAGAGGACTGGGATGCTGTTGAGTGCAGTGTGCATGCTAATTCTGTTGATTAATCACTGGTGTTGCACTTAATCCCTGCAATTCACGGAGGTCTTCCCGTCCTTGGCTGTGGCTCTGGTTGCAACATGCTTTCAAGGGTTTCAGTTGTCACTTGTTTGACAAGGTGAGATTTTCTAAAGCTCTTCCATGCAGTTTCCTCCCCCTCGGCCTTGAGCAGAAGAGAATAAGCCTAAGGCAGTGAGCAGCAGCACAGCACTGCTAATGAAGAAACATTGGGCCCCATTGCCATTTTTAAAGTGTTTTCATCAGAAGCTGCCTTAGACAAGGTCAGACCCTTGGTCCATCTAGCTCAGTATTGTCTACACTGACTGGCAGCAGAGGCTTGACTGGTTTTCAGGCAGGGTTTATTTTTTTATACCCTACCTAGAGAGGGTGCTGGGGTTTGTACCTGGGACTTTCTGCATCCAGAGCAGGTACTTCACCCCTGAGCCAAGGCTTTTCTATTAAAAAATAAAGTAATATTCTAATCCCTATTGTTCTAAAGAAAGGCTTGAATTTATTACTACCACTTCCCCCCAAAAGGTTCCTGAATCAAACTGAAGGCTCAAATGGGGGTTTTTTTGGGGGGGAGGCTATATCAAGGTGTTCTGCCACTGAGCAACAGCCCTTCCTCATTAAACAGGGATGGCATGTCAGCCCTTGATGCTCAGCTAAAATAACTATGCAAGTCATGCAAAACAATAACACAGAAATTGTGGAAATTGCATGTCTACTTTAGGAGAAAAGTATATTGAATGTGCAATGGGGGGCAGGGAGAGAATATACTCCAGGATGTTTTTAACATCTGCATTCAGTGAAATGTCTCTGGTCGTTTTCAGCGCCTCCTCCAAGGTACACTAACTGCCTGTGTCAAAACAGTTTGCTAGCAAAGGCACCTGCATGTAAAAATGAAAACTTAAAAGCCCTTATCCAGGGTTTGCCTTCAGGCCTCATAAATCATGGAGTGAGGGATCTGAGATCTTGAGGTATTCATGGAAAACTTCTGAACGCTGATGATCCAGGAACAATATGCATTATGCCTCAGGTTGCCAAAAAGGGATTGTGTAGTGATGACAGAGGCTCAATAGGATTGGCTGAGATGCTCTGATGTAACAGAGGAGCAGAAAGATTCTCTTAATGGATCCAAATGGTTTCCAGAGAGTGGTAAGGGGTGTTTTATCTCATGTTGATGGCCTTTCAGCTGATTCCCTGGTGAAATGTGGAGGTAACCAGGGCTATTGACTGTCTGGCTCCGAAGCGCCCTCTCCAATTGCATAGAGCCTGCACAGCACCATGGTTTTCCCTGAAGCTGAGGGTGATGAAACAATCGTTGAGACAGCTAGAGCACTTGTGGTGGAAAACTCATTCTGAATCGGAGCGGACTTGGGTTAGAGCTCAACATCGAGCCCAGAGTGGCTGGGGAGACCCAGCCAGATGGGTGGGGTACAAACAATAAATTATTATTATTATTATTACCAAGTGGTGATAGTGACAGCGAAGAGGACCTTCTTCACTGCCTCTATTGCATCTGCAGAAAACAGCAGCAGGAGACTCTTTCAGGTGGTTCGCAATCTATCGGAACCACCTTTGTCATCGGGGTCTGGAAGGGACCCCAGGATCTCCTGCAATGCTTTTGCAATGTTTTTTTGCAGATAAAGTTGCTCAGATTCAAAAGGAGGTAGACTCCACCATGGGAGCAGGGCCAGGGCGGGAGAGTGCTGGAGTCTAGTCATGTTATATGAGATCAATTCCAATCTGTCACCTACAAGGATGTGGACAGGCTGCTTGGACGAGTGAAACCAACCACCTGTCTTCTTGATCCTTGTCCATCCTGGCTTATAGAAGGGAGCCGGAAGGGCTGGGCAATGGGCTCTGCAGGGTGGTGAATGCTTCCGTCTATGAGGGAGCCTTCCCAGGCCCACTGAAAGAGGCGGTCATTAAAGGGGGTTTTTAAAAAAATCTTTAGACCCAGCCAATATGGCCAACCATCACCCAGTCTCCAATCTTCCATTCTTGGGCAAGGTGATTGAGCGGGTGGTTGCGGAACAACTCCGGGCATGCCTGGAAGATGCGGACCATTTGGATCCCTTCCAATCAGGTTTCAGGCCTCACCATGGGATTGAAACTGCCTTGGTCGCTCTGGTCGATGATCTCCAGCGGGCTAGGGACAAAGGTGAAAGCTGCTTCCTAGTTCTGCTGGATCTCTCAGCGGCCTTTGACACCATCAATCATGGCATCCTTCTGGACCACCTTATGGGGGGGGTTCTGCTCCTTTCTCCTGGGTCGTGTCTAGAAAGTGGTGTTGGGGGATGAGTGTTCAGACCCCTGGGCTCTCACTTGTGGGGTGCCTCAGGGTTCTGTCCTCTCCCCCATGCTTTTTAACATCTACATTAAGCCACTGGGAGAGATCATCAGGGGGTTTGGGCTGGGTGTTCATCAGTATGCAGATTATACCCAGCTCTACCTCTCTGTTAAATCAGAACCAGTGAGGGCAGTGAAGGTCCTGTGTGAGTGTCTGGAGGCGGTTGGAGGATGGATGGCGGCTAACAAATTGAGGTTGAATCCTGACACACACACACACACACACCCCTGTTTTGGGGGGACAGGGGTGGGTGGGGGTTGGGGACTCTCTGGTCCTGAATGGGGTAACTGTGCCCCTGAAGGACCAGGTGCGCAGCCCAGGAGTCATTTTGGAATCACAGCTGTCCATGGAGGCACAGATCAATTCTGTGTCCAGAGCAGCTGCGTACCAGCTGCATCTGGTACGCAGGCTGAGACCCTACCTGCCCACAGACTGTCTCGCCAGAGTGGTGCATGCCCTGATTATCTCCTGCCTGGACTACTGCAATGCACTCCACGTGGGGCTATCTTTGAAGGTGACTCAGAAACTGCAATTAATCCAGAATGCGGCAGCTAGACTGGTGACTGGGAGTGGCCGCCGAGACCATATAACACTGGTCCTGAGAGACCTACATTGGCTCCCAGTACATTTCTGAGCACAATTCAATGTGTTGGTGCTGACTTTTAAAGCCCTAAATGGCCTTGGTCCTGTATACCTGAAGGAGCGTCTCCACCCCCATCATTCAGCCCGGACACTGAGGTCCAGCGCCGAGGGCCTTCTGGCGGTTCCCTCACTGTGAGAAGTGAGGTTACAGGGAACCAGGCAGAGGGCCTTCTTGGTAGTGGCACCTGCCCTGTGGAATGTCCTCCCATCAGATGTCAAGGAAATAAACAACTATCTTACTTTTAAAATACATCTGAAGGCAGCCCTGTTTAGGGAAGTTTTTAATGTTTAATGCTGTATTGTATTTTTAATATTCTGGTTCTGTGCATAAACAAGGCACATTTTGTACACAATTTTGCCTCCTCTCTCTGCTTTTGCAGATCATAAAATATAATGCACCACAGTACTCTGTTTTTCTTAACACATTCCTTTTGGGAGGCAGTTTGTCCACATTTTTAAAGGTACACATTTTGGGAGGGAGTTTGGGTACTGCTTCACAAAATTCAGAGATGCATGAATTTTTGAGAGTAGCTGAGGTTCTGTTTATGCATTCTTTCCAGAACTGTAGATTAAGGAGATTTACAGTGAAATGTAACCCAAGACAGATTTCTACTTTTCTGTTACTGTTTTACCTTTGTTGGTGGGTTGTGCAAACTGCTATTCTGAGCAATGCTTTTTATAGTGTAGGGTAGGGGGCACAGCAGGTGAGTTTATGTAACTGAAGGTGTGGAAACCCCCCCCCCCAATGGGAACCACTGCTTTAGACCATCTTCTATTATTATTATTATTATTATTATTATTATTATTATTATTATTATTATTATATTTCTATATTGCCCTTCAAAGATTGTTTAAATAGCCAAACGCCAAGGAGAAGAGGAATGTTTTTGTCTGCTTCCTAAAAATATTTAGTGAAGGTGCCAGGCAAGTCTCCCTGGGGAGAGCATCCCATAAGCTGGGAGCCACTACAGAAAAGGTCCTTTCTAGTATTACCACCCTCCAGACCTCTAGTGGAGGAGGCACACAAATAAGAGGTTCAGATGATGATCTCTGAGTCCGGGTAGGTTCATATGGAGAGAGGTAGTCCTTGAGGTATTGCAGTCCTGAGCCATTTAAGGTTTTATAGATCAAAACCAGCACTTTGAACTGGGCCCGGAAACTAATCAGCAGCCAGCGCAGTCAGGCCAGGTTTGGTGTAATATGCTCAAACCATCTTGCCCCAGTGAATCGCCGAATTCTCCACCAGCTGAAGTTTCTGAACCATCTTCGAAGACAGCCCCATGTGTAACGTGTTGCATTAATCTAACCTTGAGGTTATCAGAGCATAGGCAGCAGAAGTTAGGCTATCTCTATCCAGATAGGAGTGCAGCTGGGCCACCAGCTGAAGGTGATGGAAGGCCCTCTGTGCCACCAAGGCCACCTGAGCCTCAAGCAACCGCATTCCCACTCCTTCAAAAGGAGTGTAACCCCATCAAGGGCAGGTAACCTCCCTTCCATCCTATCTAGGGAACCACCCACTAACAGTCTTGTAACTGAAGCAAGACTACCTCTATCTTTATTGCAGTTTAAGCAAGACTAACACCATCTTGTATCAGGCAGCAGACACCATTCTGATACTTCATAATCATTTAATAATCATGCTGAAATGCAAGCTGACAAGAGGAACAGAGAAAGGGTGTGTAAAGGGAAGTTTTAGAAGTGTGCTAGGCCATGACCTAGTTGAGGTGTGGAAGCATCTGTCTTTGCAGTTAAGCTGAGTATCTTGCATGTCTAACCTATATGACTATAAAAGCTATGTGGAGATTGGTGTTCCAGCCTTTGATTGCTTTCCTGATTACTTGCTGTAAGCTTTCCTGCTCAAGCAAGAAATAAAATTCATTTTAAGGAATTCTTGGGTGTCACTCATTGTTGCTAGTGAGTAAATGACTCGGCTGTGCAATGGATGTGAGGTGGGATTTTCCCACATCAGCCTTATCTGGATTGAGCTTCAGTTTATTGACTCTCATCCAGTCCATTGTCAAGGCAAAAGAACAGTCCACTGCCACACCTGCAGATGTTAGGTAGGGCTGTGTGTCATCAGCATATTCATAACAACGTACTCCAGAACTGCCTGAATAGCTCAGTCAGTAGAGCATGAGACTCTTAATCTCAGGGTTGTGGGTTTGAGCCCCACATTGGGCAAAAGATTCCTGCATTGCAGGGGGCTGGACAATATGACCACTATGATCCCTTCTAACTGTGATTCTACAAATCCAGAACTCTGGATGACCCCACTCTGTGGCTTCATGTCGATGTTAACGAGCATGAGTGATAAAAATTTAACCCTGAGGAACCCCACATTGAAGGCTTCACGGGGCTGAAGAGCACTCCCCACTGGAAACAACCATCCAAGTAGAACCAGAACCACCATAAAGTGGTGCCATCCACCCTTAACTCAGAAAGCTGCTCCAGAAGGATCCCATTGCTGATGGTATCGAAAGCTGCTGAGAGGTCAAGGTGAATTAACAGGGACACATTTCCTTTGTCTCTCTCCCAACAGAGGTGGTCATGCAGTGTGACCAAAGCAGCTCCTGTACCAAAACTGGGCATAAACTCTGATTGAAATTGATCTAGAAAATCAGTTTCCTCCAAGAGTGCCTATATTTGGTTTGACCACCCTCTCAACAACCTTGCCCAAGAAGTGGAGATTGCCAACTGGCTGGTAGTTACTTAGATTTTCCAAATCCAGGGAGGGTTTCTTGAGGAGTGGTTTTTATCACCGTCTCCTTCAAGCAGGTAAGGATCACCCCTGGCTCCCTGGCCCAGTCAGTTGTCCCCTCCCTGCTAGTTTTTATCTGCCAAGAAGATCAAGGGTCCAGAGTGCAAGCTGTTGTCGCCACATCTGCACATGTTCCAACTTGTTAATATCTTTCCTAAATTGTGGTGCCCAGAACTGGACATGGGACTGTAGGTGTATTCTGACAAAGGCAGAATAGAGTGAGGCTATTACTTCCCTTAAACAGGACACTTTACTTTTCCTAATGCAGCCTAGAATAGCATTGGTGTTTTTTGCTGCTGCATCACACTGTTGGCTCACGTTAAGTTTATGGTCCACTAAGACTCTCGGATCCTTTCCAGATGTACTACTGGCAAGCCAGGTGTCTCCCATCTTATATTTGTGCAGCTTGCTATTGCTGCCTAAGTGCAGAGGACCTTCCACACTTCTCAGTCATCAAAGAAATCCTGATGAAGGAGGCAAGATTGGAGAAGTTCTACTTGTAATGGAAAAATTTATTGTGAATCACCTAGGAGATGATTAGTATAAGGCAATTGCCTTAATAAGCTTAATAAATAATAAGATTTTCTGATGTATGTGAGAACAAATGTACTCCTCCCACGCCTACTGTAATGAAGCCCTGGGAATAATTCCTCCCTGCAGTTAATTACAGATGTATTTATAACAAGGCTAAATAAGGAAGAGAAATATAACCCATTTATGAATGGAGAGGCAAGTTTGCTTGTCCCTTACATCATTTTTTGCTCCAGTTCAGATGGCAGATAATTGATAGGAACATTTTCAGAAATAAAATTTCCCTCATGGAAATCCACATTTTTCTCTGCAGCTTTAATTAATACAATGCATTTTTGCATGCTATTTTCACTAGTATAATTTGAGAACATTTACCAGGCCTACTTGCAGATGCTGCCAAGGGTTGAAATCTGGCCTTTTTACATACAATGCAGAGGTGGGGAAATCAGAATGGTTAGCAGATGCCCTGCAACAATTTTGTAAGCCATAAATTGTGAATCCCTTTTATTATATTCATGCCAATGTAATGTGCTTGCTTCAAATGTTGCAAACCTCAAAAGCTTTCAGCTATATTAGTCACTGAATCATTCAACACCCAAGAAGACTGAGCTGGTAAGAGCTAAGAGATGCTGCTACACTTTCTTCTGCTCGGCTTCCTGTAATCTGTGGATTCATGGATAAAGTCAAAACCCAAGAAGAGCCCAGCTGGCTCAAGCCAATGGTCCATCTAGTCCAGCATTCTGTTTTCACTGGGGCCAGTAGTATGCCCCAAAGGGAAACCTAGACTTGCAACAGAATTTGAGTGCAATAACCCCTCCTGTGGTTTGCAGCAACTGATATTCAGAAACATTGCTCACTCTGTGGAAGCAGGGCATAGCCTCCATCATGGCTAGTAGTAGTCACCCAAAGACTTCTCCTCCATCTAGCTTGGTAACCACCACTACTTCCTGTTGGAGGCAGTTCCATAATTTAACTACATGCTGCATGAAGAAGGACTTTCTGTTGAAGAAAAGCAAGCACATTTCCTTCTTCTGAACTTCTAGTTAATGTATTACTTTAAACCACATGAGGTCACTGTTTGTGTAGCTACCTATCCAGCACTTCCTTGTAGCCCTTGTGTTTAACTTAACTCCAACCCTAAAATGGCTGAACCATTTTGTTTTTCCTTGCCCAATTTGCTGATAAAAGACGTGTGCTGTTTCTCAATCTCTTTTCCATTAATTCTGCAAATCGTTCCTGCATGAATAAACCCTTTGAACTCCAGAAACTGTAAGTTATTTCAATCTAATTCACCCAAGCTGCAAGCTCTCCTAACACTTTCTTTTATCTTTCCTGAACCTTCCAGCATTCAGCTTCACTGGGTGTCTACGAATTCTAGTGTTCCAAGAGAGGGAGGAAAATCTTTCTCTTTCCACGTTATCCATGCCCTGCCTAACCTTATAAACTTCTATCATGTCACTTCTTACTTGCATTTTCTCTAACCTAAAAAGTTCCAAATGCACCTTTTTCTCATAGGGCCACGACACCATCCCCTTGATCTTTTTGGGTGCCCTTTTCTTAACCCTTTCCAGCCTCCTTTTTGAGGTAAAGCAAGCCATCTGTGGGAATTTTGAGGGAAGTAGATTTTTAAAATTATTATTGTGCTCGAGTCCTGCTTACTCTAATGTGTTTCAGGCCACTTTGGCCTGACCCAAGCAGGCTCTTCTTATGTTCTCATTATTGTGGAGGAGGGTAGTGATATATGAGTGTGATTCATAAGTGCGAAACCCCATTACCTGTTCACAGATGCAAAGCCATAAATGCACCTACATGTCTCCTCAAAGCACAACATCACACACACCACCCCAAAAACCTTAACAGAATCCTCAATAAAGGCTTGCACCTGACAGGACTTTAAAATTTAATGGGACAAGATGTCGAAACCTCTGCTGTCAGAGTAGTTGTGCCATAGCACCCCTAATGGCCGGGCTGCTGTAATAGCAGGTAATACTGCTGGTCTTTATGAATGGGACCACTTGCTGTGAAAATGTAGCAAGCAGCACAGCAGGGTATGGAGGCTTTCTATTTCAACCAGAAACAGTTAATTAAACCGGTTTTGCTTGTGTACTTGTGAATGGAATATTGTATAAAATCGTTTGTAAATGGCTAATTGGGTCAAATGAACTTCCAAAATCAGATGCATACTATTGTGTTCTGGGAAACTTCTGATGCCATAATCCCTGGAGTGTGAGGTCACACGTAGGCTGCATCTCCTCCGGGGAAGTGTTCAGGAGGGTTTCTCCAATACAATGGAACCTCATGGAGGTGACTGATAACACAAATAGTCATGTTTGCCCAGACTGTCCAATGAACAGGATGTACCAACCCTGTTGATCACTCAAGCTGACATGTGAAGGTAACTTGCGAAAATTGTTCAGAATGTCAATACCAAATGAAAATTCTGCCTGGAAGGTGCAAGATCTGTAATTCACAAAATGCTCTGATTGACATATTGTAATTTTGACCTGTCTGACCCGTTGAACCTGTCAGGGACTGGCTGGATGCAAAGGAGTGGTGGGAGGCACCAGGCAAGGAACCCCTACCAGCTCGAAAGTGAGCCGTATTTTCGTGTATCATTTTGAAATCCTTCAGCTACGCTTGGGAGACATTTCTGCTTGTGTGTGTGTGTGTGTGTGTGTGTGTGTGTGTGTGTGTGTGTTGGGGGGGTTGTATTTGCAAACTCAAGGCCAAGGTACCTAAATGCTGGTGATAATTGAACTGCAAGAGCTAAAAACAAGTTTAATGGCCTTGTATTATCCTTTAATGGAGATGTACAGCTCCTGTTTATCGCTGGATGGCTGGCACCCAGAGGAGGATTAATTGGCTCTGATGGTAGGGAGTACCATGCTGTGGGCTTGGTGGGTGGGGAGCTGCAGATAATGGCCCTGATCACAGGAGATGCTTCTTGGCATGGAGGCATAGTTTGCTTTTACATTGGAATGGAGATAAAAGCCATGTGGCCAGCCCATGAGAGAAATAGCTGAGAGAACACTTAGTTCTCTCACATGAGTTTGAGAGGGGAGCCTTGCCGGTGTATTTCATGGAAAGCTTTCTTACACTTAGTCAGATTGTTGGTTCATTGGCTCAGTGTTGTTGGCACTGACTGGCACCTGCTCTTCAGAGTTGCAGGCAGAAATTATTTCCCAGGCCCTACCTGGATGCTGTCAGGGACCTTCTGCTTGCAAGGCGGGCGCTCTAGATTACTGATCTATCTAGCTCAGTATTGTCTACACTGACTAGCAGCAGCAGCTTGCCAGCTCAGTCAGGGAGTTTTTCCCCAAACCAGCCTGGAGGTGTCTCTTTTTTTGTTCCAAACTGGGACCTTCTGCATCCAAAGCATTTGCTCTACCACTGAGCCCTGGTCCATCCCCAAAGACTCTAGTCCTCATCGTTCTGAATTAAATAGAAACATAAGAAGCTGCCTTATATTGTGTCACACCAATGATCCATCTAGCTCAGGAATGTCAACACTGTCTGTAAGCAGGTGTCAGGCAGCAGTATTTTCACAGCATACCTGGAGATACCTTTGAAGATTGAACCTAGGATATTCTGCATGCAAAACAGGTTGCTCTGTATCTATGGGGCTATAGACCTTCCTGGATTTTGCAGTGTACACAACAATGAAAACAATGCAGAAAAATGAATCAATAAGTGAAAACAACCCACAAAAATGCATCATATTAGGGGAAATATTGAGAAAATGCGATGAGAGAGAGAGAGGGAGGGAGGGAGGGAGGGAGGGAGGGAGGGAGGGAGGGAGGGGGAGAGGGAGAAATTCCATGGAAACTTTTTTATATATATAAAAAAAAAACTCCTATGGAATCCTAAAGAACAGAACCTAAGAGTCGAAGAATGAGAAACTGATCAAACCATACATTTAAAGCACTATGAAACCACTTTAAAAAGTCATGGCTTCCCCCCAAAGTATTCTGGAATCTGTAGTTTGTTCAGGGTGCCTAGAGTTGATAGGAGACATATGTTTTCCCCTCTCAGTAGTGGCGTAGCATGGGGAGGGCCAGAGGAGCCATGGCCCTGGGCACAAAATTCTGAGGGGTGCCACAAGGCACCTGCTTCTGTGGGGATCCCTGCCCCACTGGCAGGCATCAGAGCAGCCCATTGGGGGGGCTGCTGCCACCACCGCCCAAGTGCATCCTGGACCCTGTCCCTAGCAGAACCTGACAACTGCAGAGACTCTGTGCAGGGTGGGCAAAGGGCTCCCTCCTCCCTCCTCATGCTCTCAAGGGCACATTCCTGAGGCCAGTCCGCCCTTCAGTCTCCAGGCTGGTGCAGTGGTTTGCCCGCCCCAGCTGCCAGCAACCCGCACTACGCTACTGCCTCTCAGAGCTATGATTGCCAGAGTGGTTTAACAGTCGGTTCCTCTTTACAAGGAACTCTGAAATTGCAGCTCTCTGATGCCTTGCCCCAAAGAACTCTGGTAGCTGCAGTTTGATTTGTTAAAGGTAAAGGTAAAGAACGGCTCATCTCGCTTTACTGGCCTAGGAAGCCGACGTTTGTCCACAGAGTTTTTCCAGGTCATGTGGCCAGCATGACTAAGCCGTTTCTGGTGAACCAGAGCAGCACACAGAAACGCCGTTTACCTTCCCGCCGGAGCGGTACCTATTTATCTACTTGCACTTTGACGTGCTTTCGAACTGCTAGGTTGGCAGGAACAGGGACCGAGCAACAGGAGCTCACCCCGTCGCGGGGATTCGAACCACCGACCTTCTGATCGACAAGCCCTAGGCTCTGTGGTTTAGACCACAGCACCACCTGCGTCCCTTTGATTTGTTAGGAAACCCCTATTTCCCCTTGCAGAACTACATTTCCCAGAGTTCCCTGGGCAGACGGACTGTTAAACCACACTGTGAATTGTAGCAATGGGAGGTGGGTAGAGGGAGTCTCCTAATGAGCAACAGTGGAGGTAGAACCATTGTTATTCATAGTCCCAAATAACCTTATCAGCATGAATTTGTCTGACCCTCTTTTAAAGCCATCCAAATTGATGGCTAAGGCTCCTTCTTGTGGCAGCAGGTTCCACAGTTTATATGCTGTGTGTGAAGAAGGGATTTCCTTTGTCTATCCTGAATGCTCTATTGTTCACCTTCAGTGGATGGCCCTGAGTTCCAGTGTTATGGGGGGGGGACCTTTCTCTCTCCACTTTCTCCATGCCATGCGTCATTTCATAAACTTCCATCATGTTGCCTCTCCATCACCTTCTCTCTAAATTACAAAGCCTCAAACGCTGCAACCTTTCCCCACAGGAGCATTGTACGTTAGATCCCAACATCTCTGTTCAGTGCAAGCAGCTAAGTTAATTTGAAGAGATGGAAGAAGACAGAGAGACAGGTCAGGAAATGGAGGAGAAGACAGACGGCGATCCTAATAAAGTCCCTAAATTGTTTGGCACCTTGGAAAAAGAAATTGCTCACAATTAAATGTCTCAGGTGAATGATTTAATTTCACTTTAATAAGACAGCGCCTGTATGTTGATTTAATGTCAGGCCATTATTAAAGCTAGATTTAATGAGTTTCAGGGCGCTGGGAAGCTGTATAATGGAACATGACTACATCGACTTCCTAATAGTTGAAACACAGAATCTTTTATATTATTATTATTCAACTCCTAAGAGAATGGCTGAGCCCCGCATAGTAATCCAGGGCACATCTGTGAAGGCAGCAGCCTAAGCCCCCAATTTCCCAGATTTCTGGAGCTTGAGTAAACAGGAGAGAGAACCTTAACTCTCATAGAGTCATAGAATTGTAGAGTTGAAAGGGACACCAAAGGGCATCTAGTTCAACCTCCCAGTGGCGTAGTGTGGCGGTTGGGGGGCATGGCCCTGGGGGACATTTTTTTTTAAGGGGCTGCAACCAGGCATCCCCTGGGAAGCTGCACCTGGACTGCGCCTTCCTTTTAAAATTCATTTAGTTAGTTTTGGCACAGATCTCCAATCATTAAGGTCATCTTGAATCCCAATTCTGTCAGCTGTGATATTAGCTGCCCCTTAAACCATCAAGTTTGTTTTTGTTTAATCACCTCTTACTATTTACTCCAGACTGATGTGTAGTTGTCCTTCTACCCTACTGCACAATTTAAGGCAGTGATTTTTAGAGATTGGTGCTTTTGTCTGTTTCTTGTCATGCATGGTGTTGTCTTGCAGACAAGAATATCCTCCCAGCTTGTAAGCCAAATGCACTCCAGAAAAAAAAGACCGGATTGGTCTGAGTCTGGGGGTGGGGTGGGGGGAAGCAACACAGAATCCACATTACCACACACTTCAGCAAGCTGCCTGCTGTACCACCCACACACCCAGGAAGCTCCTTTGCCCTCACAAACCCTTTAAAGTTGAGCAAACAACAACTTTCTGGGATGTCAGTATTGCAGAGAGGGAGAGAATATAGCAAAGGAAGCTCAATGCTTAAATAATGTTTAGGGGTTTTTTTAATCACAGGGAAGGTAAAGGTAAAGGACTCCTGAACAGTGAAGTCCAGTCAAATTCAACTATGGGAACTCACCCCATCATGCAGATTTGAACTGCCAATCTTGCAATCAGCAAGCCCAAGAGGCTTGGTGGTTTAGGAGTGGGGAAGCGAACCCGGTTCACCAGATTACGAGTCCACCACTCTTAACCACTATACCACACTGGCATAGGGGATAAAACATAACCCCAAGGAACCACACACATTGAGGGTTTCGAGAAAAGGTAACAACAATAATTTAAGACATACAAAATGTTAAAATAGCAATAGGCTAAAAACAGATTGAAAACTCACAACAACTTCTAAACATAGGCTTGTCTAGACAAAACGATTTTTAGCAGGTGCCGAAAAGAATACAGCGAAGCTACGTGCCTAATGTCAAGGGGGTTCCAGAGTGTAGGTGCTGCCGTGCTAAAAGATGGAGTTCTTACAAATGTGGAATGAGTATTATGTGGCACCTGTAACGGTGCCGGTTCCACCAACTGAAGCAGGTGAGTGGGCATATATGGGGAGAGGTGATCTCATAGGTAAACTGGTCCCAAGTTGTTAAGGACTTTATATACTAATGGTAACACCTTTTGTTGCTGGATTGATGTTTTTTGACAGCCTGCTCTGCCAAGTTGGCCACCAGCCAGTGTGCTGCACTCGCTCTGAGGAGGCAGGATGGGATAATGACTTTGTAATGTATTCTGGGCTGACAATGGCTTTTCTCCACAAACGCGTGACCTTCAGCTCTTGAATATTTCAGGCTGACCTTTCAGGGGTGGAAGCATCCCTGTGGTTTTCCCCACCAGTCGACCGGGAACACACTCCAGAGTCCAATCGGAAGGGCCACGAGGAAGCTTATTCCTCATTTGGTATGACGGTGTCATGGCAGCCATTACTCAGGAGGGCAGCAGCACGTTGCCATCCATCTTTAATGAAACAATAATTGCCTTATCTCTGTGTGACAAGGCTCCCTTTCTTCTCCATCTTGTGCTGGTTTCTCCCACTACCTCCCTCCAGCGTCATTCAGGGTCTTAAATATGTACAGCAATATAGTTGGCTTAATAAATCAGCATCTTTTGAACTAACTAGAAAATTTACTGGTGGTGTGGGCAGTGCAGGGGGTGGTTCAAAGGGCATTCCAGACCAGATCACTGAATCACAGGGCTGTGTCCATTGTTCGCTGTCCACTAGCACCTGGGTTCCTGTCCTAGAGCAGTGGTTCTCAAAGTGGGCAGTAGCACCCCCTGGGGCAGTGGACTTACTTGGGGGCACAGAGGGTCACGGGAGGTGGGTCCCACTGAGTGTCAGGCTTCAGGGAATCTGATCCCCCTCCCTAGTGGCTGGCAGCCAGAAATGGGAAAACAAGTTCTTACCATGGTATTTTATTCACTATTCACAGAGAGAAGACGGATGATGCCGACTCTCAAATAATGGTGTTGCTCCGAGTAAAGTCCCACCGCCTCCATCTTTGCTATTCTACGTCATCCCTGCGTCGGCTGATCTGTGCTTTCTGCCTCTAAGCTTTCTGCTCTACTACTCTCAATGCATGCAGGGTCCTGGGAGAGGGGGGTCAGGAATGCTTTCCAAAGACACTGAGTCTGTCAGCTGTCTCTCCCCTGGTGCTTCTTCTTCCTGCTGCTCTCCCAATATCTCCCAGCTTCTCCCCTCTGCAGCCTCTGAACCATGGCCTTCTGCAAACCACTGTTCTAAATCTATACTGTCCTCTTCTCAGGAAGGTTCAGGAAGAGGGGGGCGGTCCCCACCATTCCTCCTCAGTCCAGTCCCTGACACTGAGCATGTTGATTGCTTATTTTCAATTGACCAGGTGTGAGCCTAGAGCAAAACACCTTCATCACTTCTTATTTAAAGCTCTGCTGCTCTTATCACTTTCAAATCTGTTTCCTTTGATCACGTTTGCTTGAGATTTTGTTTCTGTGTTGTCATGATAAAAAAGCTTGCCAGTAGTACATATGAAAGGATCTAGCTTCACACGAGTCAGCAGTGTGATGCAGCAGCACAAAAGACGAATGCTATTCTAGGCTGCATCAACAGAAGTCTAGCGTCCTGATCAAGGAAAGTTATAGTCCTGCTCAGTGCTATTTTTCTAGAAAAAGAGGTGCCAGAACTCACCATGAACGCTGCCCTTGTTCTCTTATAATGGCAACAACACCCACCTGAGGCAAGTTCCAGCTGAAAAAAGCACTGGTTCTGCTCATTTCTGCCTTGGTCAGACCACACCTGGAGTATTGTGTTCTGTTCTGGGTGCCACAATTTAACAAGGATATTGACAAGCTGGAACAAGTGGGCATAACTCCATGCAGGGGCTGAAGGGCAACAGTCATGCTGGCTGACTGGAGCAGGCTGTTACAGAGAGACATGGGGTGGAGCTTAGGATCAGTGGCGTAGCATGGGGGGCTGAGGGAGCCATGGCTCCAGGTGCTTTTTTTTTTTAGGTGCCGCCACAACAGGCTCCCTCATCAGAACATGGCTCCAGTGTGCCTGATCCAGGGGTGGAGAGAGGAGAGTTGGCAGCAAATTCGCCATCCCTCTCCTCGGCTGGGCACCAATGTGCAAAGATGCTGTTGAGGCAGCTTTCTCGCGCCCAGTCACAGCTCCACTCCCAGGTCAGGTGTGCTCCTTCAGCATCCTGCCCCCCTTGGGGACATGCCCCATGCACCTGGCCCAGGTAGTGGTAGCATACATTCCACTGTTGCTTACGATGATTCTAAGTCCAATTCTATGCCTCTAAGAAGTGTTAGTCTCTCCTGAGGTGTCAATGCTGTGAACTCCTCCTCCTGCTGCTGCTGCTGCTGTTGTCAACCCCACCTTTGGCCACGGATGCTTGCTTGCTCTCCCCATCCTCCACTTACCTTACTGCAAGATTTGAAGAAGGGGGGGGGGAGGTGTCGGTACTGCATAACATTGAGTACCACCAGGGGGGGGGAAACACTGCCTGTAACAATATCAAACATTTCAAAGCATGTCCCCATAGTAGGTTCAGGCAAGCCAGAAAAGGAGGATTTCAAGGCAATAAATGAAACCATTCCTTTTGTATTTGGTAATTAATGATCTGAATCTCGTCCTTCCAAGACAATTTGGGGGGGAAATAAAGTTGAAAGTCAAGCCATTGACACCCACTGCCTCACAGCTCTGTTTGATGGAGGAGGAATTTAATGCCATTCATCATAATTTAATTTTAAAACATATCTCTTAATTAAATGGATTTATTAAAATCCCCCAGTGGCAAACCTTTTTCATGATTTGAGGAGGGATTTCCTTTGAATGTCACGGAGCAAGTTCATCAATGGTTTTGCCATAATAGCTGGGCAATTTATCCTCTCTGTGCCCTTCCATGTCCTGAATTTTTGAGGATAACAAGCAGCAAAGGAGGACCAAAAAAAAGGATATGAGGGAGGTGGGAAAGAGAACTTGGAAATTGTGAATGGGATCAGATGTCACAATGTGGTTTGTCCTCACATCAGTGTATTAATAATGATGATGATGGTTTATTTATACCCCGCCTTTTTTCCTGACGGAACGCAAGGCGACTTATAGATACAAATAAAATAAAAAAAATTCCTTCCAGTAGCACCTTAGAGACCAACTAAGTTTGTTCTTGGTATGAGCTTTCGTGTGCATGCACACTTCTTCAGATACACTGAAACTGAAGTCACCAGTAACTAGATACAAATAAGAGCCACTAAAAACATAGGGGGGAAAACAATAATTAATAAGCAATTAAACATTAATAGAATTAAAACTACATACAGTTATAAAATCTGTTTGAACCATATCAATGAATACAATAAAAACAGCATGGCACCAGCCCTTTAATTAAAAACAGTCAGTCCCCCAAAGCTTGTTGGAACAAGAGTCTTCACCTGCCGGCAGAAAGACAGCAAGGAGGGAGCCAGCCTGGCTTCTCTTGGGAGGGTCCTCCAACATCTGGGAGCAGCTACTATTGTCTTCCACAACCACTTCCTTTACCATTTGGTAGTGTGGGTGAACATTAACACCACATTGGTACCATACATTTAAAGCACTATGGTACCATTGTGTACAGTTCTGGTCATACGGGCTAGACAATGCGGGCTAGACAATGCTACCATTCATTGGATTTGTAACTGGCTGACTGACCGAACCCAAAGGGTGCTCATCAATGGCTCCTCTTCATCCTGGAGAGAAGTGACTAGTGGGGTGCCACAGGGTTCTGTCTTGGGCCCAGTCTTATTCAACATCTTTATCAATGACTTGGATGATGGGCTTGAGGGCATCCTGATCAAGTTTGCAGATGACACCAAATTGGGAGGGGTGGCTAATACCCCAGAGGACAGGATCACACTTCAAAATGACCTTAACAGATTGGAGAACTGGGCCAAGGCAAACAGGATGAATTTTAACAGGGAGAAATGTAAAGTACTACACTTGGGCAAAAAAAAATGAAAGGCACAAATACAGGATGGGTGATACCTGGCTTGAGAGCAGTACAAGTGAAAAGGATCTAGGAGTCTTGGTAGACCACAAACTTGACATGAGTCAACAGTGTGATGCAGCAGCTAAAAAAGCCAATGCAATTCTGGGCTGCATCAATAGGAGTATAGCATCTAGATCAAGGGAAGTAATAGTACCACTGTATTCCGCTCTGGTCAGACCTCACCTGGAATACTGTGTCCAGTTCTGGGCACCACAGTTCAAGAAGGATATTGACAAGCTGGAACGTGTCCAGAGGAGGGCAACCAAAATGGTCAAAGGCTTGGAAACGATGCCTTATGAGGAACGGCTTAGGGAGCTGGGTATGTTTAGCCTGGAGAAGAGAAGGTTAAGGGGTGATATGATAGCCATGTTCAAATATATAAAAGGATGTCATATAGAGGAGGGAGAAAGGTTGTTTTCTGCTGCTCCAGAGAAGTGGACACGGAGCAATGGATTCAAACTACAAGAAAGAAGATTCCACCTAAACATTAGGAAGAATTTCTTGACAGTAAGAGCTGTTCGACAGTGGAATTTGCTGCCAAGGAGTGTGGTGGAGTCCCCTTCTTTGGAGGTCTTTAAGCAGAGGCTTGACAGCCACCTGTCAGGAATGCTTTGATGGTGTTTCCTGCTTGGCAGGGGGTTGGACTGGATGGCCCTTGTGGTCTCTTCCAACTCTATGATTCTATGATTCTATGATTCTATACCACCTCAAAAAGGATATTATAGAGTTGAGGGAGGTTTAGAAAATGGCAAACAAAATACAGTGGTACCTCGGGTTAAGTACGCTTCAGGTTGAGTACACTTCAGGTTAAGAACTCCGCTAAGAACAGAAATCGTGATCTGGCGGCGCAGCGGCAGCAGGAGGTCCCATTAGCTAAAGTGGTGCTTCAGGTTAAGAACAGTTTCAGGTTAAGAACGGACCTCCGGAATGAATTAAGTACTTAACCCGAGGTACCACTGTAATCAAGCAGATGGTTGCCCTCCTCTCCAGAGGAGAGGACCCGAACCAATGGCTTCCAGTTACAAGAAAGGAGATTCTGACTAAACAGCAGGAAGAACTTTCTGATGGGAAGAGCTATTTTACTAGGGACTCCCTCCCTGGAAGGTGGTGGGTTCTCCTTCATTGGAAGTTTTTAAGCCGGGGATGGATGGTCACCTGTCATGGATGCTTTAGCTGATATTCCTGCATTGCAGGGGGTTGGACTAGATTACCCTTGGGACTCTTATGCTCAGGTCCTGCTCACTAGTTTCCCATAATGGGCATCTGGTTAGTCACTGTGAGGACACGATGCTGGACTACATGGGACATTAGCAGGGCATTTTATTTTATTTTTCATCCGGAGCTCACAGGAGCTCAGCTCTGGCACCTCTCCATTGACACCATTGACATTCTAGGAGAACAAGGGAGAAGTTAATGTTGAGCTGCAGCAGTACCACTTTTCCTAGAAAAATAGCACTGGGCTGATACAACAGGTGGTTCTTGTGTTCTTACACCTATGAACTCATCTTTCTCCTGGGCCAACCTTCGACACGCATCTGCTCCAGGTTGGCAAGATGTCTCCAGCACTCTGCATCCGCTCCTTGGTAAGCCCCCAAATCCACACACAGCTTCAAAGGGGAGATCAGAAGCCTTGGTAAATCACTCATAAGTGAGTTCAAACTTCTCTAATAACTTTCTTCCTGAAGCCTTTTAAGTCTTTCCTTGGGAAGGATGAAATTTTGCGACAGAGACTGGCCTTAACAGCCTTAGTGAATGCCACTTCCTGAATACCAATGAAGACTTTGGGGGCTGCTGTGCCAAACTCTCTCACTGGTCTTGAATGCTGGGAAATTTACGGAGGGAGCTGCACACCAGTCCTATTAACTAGAGGTGGATAAATCTAATTTGCAGCACTCATTTGAGTCTGCTTGCATCCAAGGTCACACTCAGTGAGCTTCATGGCCAACTGTGGGGATTTGAACCCTGGTCTCCCTTAGGTCCTAGTCCAACCACTAACCCACGCTGCCTCTCACCCTCCTTTCCAGAAACTTGCAAATATTATTCTTGCAATCAATATTGCATGGGGAGGACATCCTTGCATCTTTTCAAAGGATCCATTTTCTGTTTTGGTTTGGGGGTGTAATAAAGGAACGGGGATCAATTGCAGCCACAATGTTTCATTCATATCTCCTGCTGCTATTCCCCAATATCTCTTTGGTCTATTATATTCCCAGAGCATGTGATAAAAATCCATTCCAGCTTTTCAACAATGGTTGCAATTACTCTTTTCAGTATCAGACTTATTAAGTGTCTTCCACTGACGGCTGCCTTACCATGGCTTGTGAGACTGAGAATTGTTAGCTTGCTCTGAAAGACCAGCAGTTGCTCAGTACATAAGCAGGCACAAGAGCCCTCTCCCCTCCTGCAGTTTCCAGCTGGCATTCAAGTCACAACATAGAATAATATAATAGCATAAAAGCCTGCTGAATCAGGCCAATGGCACATCAAGTCCAGCACCCTGTTCTCACAGTGGGTGACTAGATGTCTCAGTGGGAAGCCATCTAGAAGGACCTCTGAGGGCAACAGCATTCTCCTCACTTCTGATTTCCAGCAATTGGTATTCAGAGGTAGACTGCTCCTGGGCATGGAGGTACTGTTATGACAGTAGATATGGAGAACCATACTGGATTGGGTCAAAGGCCCATCTAAGTCCAGCATCCTGTTCTCACAGTGGCCAAGCAGCAGGGGCGGAGGAAGGGGTGTGTAGTGGGGACGGACCGCCCCAGGTGTCTTCGGTGAAATTTGGCAGTCACGGACGGGTGGCGCGCCGAATGTCTGCCATTGGCGGCTCGCTCTGCCCCCAGCTGCACGGTGCATGCGCTGCTCCGTGCATCCGAGCGGCTGTACCGTGCCTGGGAGGGTACCCTCCATGCCCCGCCCCCACCCCCACCCCCGGAGCGCGCCCACCCTGGGCAGTGCAGGCATATGCTCCGCCACTGCCAAGCAGATGCCCCAATGGGAAGCCAGATAGCAGGACCAGAGCACAAGAGCACCCTCCCCTCCTGTTGATGGCATAGCAATCATGGCAAGCAGATGTTAATAGTCTTATTGTCTTCCAGATTTATTTGTCTAAATCCTCTTTAAAAGCCACTCAAGCTGGTGGCCATTACTGCCCTCCATGCAGGTAAGTTCCACAGTTTAACTATGCACTGCATGAAGAAGCCTGGGTAGCTCAGTTGGTTAGAGTGTGGTGCTGATAGTGCCAAGGTTGTAGGTTCGATCCTCATATGGGACAACTGCATATTCCTGCATTGCAGGGGTTGGACTAGAGGATCTTCGGGGTCCTTTCCAATTCTATGATTATATGAAGGACTTTCTTTCATCTGCCCTGGGTCTTCCAACATTCAGCTTCACTGGATGTCCACAAGTTCTAGTGTTACGAGAGAGGAAGAAAAACCTTTCTCTCTCCACTTTCTCCATGCTGGGGATGATTTTATAAACTTCCATCTTGTTGCCTCTTCCTCGCCTTTTCTCTAAACTAAAAAGTCCCAGGCCCTGCAAACTTTCCTCAAAGGCGCGTCGTTCCATCTTCCCTTGATCGTCCTCAGAGGTCTTCCTGCCTGTTGCAGTTTTCTCACAAAAGATGCTTTAACTGTGATGACTGGGACCCTTCTCTTTGTTTGTTCCCTCATGAGGTTCTGCAACGAAACTTTTACTGTCATCTGTTTCTGAGGCACCAAGATTGAAAGCGGAGTGGCTCATTTGCATGATAAGTTGCTAGGAAACCATTAAAAGGCTGAATTAAATTACAATGCCCTGAATCTCCCCCCCGCCCAACCCAATATTTAATTAAAACCTTTCGTGTGACATTTTTCAAGAGCAATATTCCATCATCTTTTAATGGCTTATGTTGCAAAGAGAGAGAAGTTTTCTCGGATGGGGAGAGCAAAAGCAGGCACCAAAAATAGAGTTTTGGGGGGCACCTGCCTGGGATCCCACCCATGAAGGGATCCCCCTGCCATTTTTTGGAGCCTACTGACTCCACAGCACCTCCTTGTTTAATCACTACCTGTACACCTTTCCTCTCCGAGGTGAAGAACTGGAGGAGCCACCATCTGGGATGTGAGCACGGGGTCTTTTTCAGTCCAGGCACCATGTTCCCTTCTGGGTTACCATATACCAGGGGTGGGCAACTCCCAAGAGACTGAGATCTACTCACAGAGTTAAAAACTGGCAGTGATCTACCCCCTTTTTGGGGGGTTCAGGTCAAAGTTGTTGAGTTTTTTTAGGGAGGAGGAAGGCCCCATTTTTGGGGGTGCGGGGCAAAAATGTTGAACATTTTAGGGGACCCAAACTTGTTGAGCTTCATTGGGGGGAGCCAGTGATCTACCGCAGACGTTCAGTGATATACCAGTAGATCACGATCTACTTGTGGGACATGCCTGCCATATACAAACTGGCAGGAAGGACTAGAGAAAAAGTTAGGAGGAGCAAAGGATGTGAATTTCCTTCCCTCTGTACTGTAGGCCATTTCTACACATAGAAAGCTGCCTTATATTGAGTGAGACCTTTGACCTATCTAGCTCGATATCATCCACACTGGCTGGCAGCAGCTCTCCAGGGTTTCAGGCAAGGGACTCCTTCCCAGCCCCATCTGCAGGTATCATTGGGGATTTAACCTGTGACCTCCTGCATAAAAAGCAAGTGCACTGCCACTCAGTTATAGCTGCTCCTGATGAACACTAGAAATTGCATTATATCGATTATTATTATAATAATTATACCCCACCCATCTGTCTGGGTTGCCCCAGCCACTCTCTGCAGCTTCCAACAAAAATACAGAGGGAAAGGCAAAGGCAAAAACACACACATAAAAATCAAACATTAAAAGCTTCCCGAAACACAGCTGCCTTCAAATATCTATGAAAAGTTATATAGTTGTTTATTTCCTTGACATCTGATAGGAAGGTGTTGCACAGGGCAGGCACCACCACCAAGAAGGCCCTCTGCCTGGTTCCCTGTAACCTCACTTCTCTCAATGACCTCAGTGTCTGGGCTGAGCGATGTGGGGGGAGACACTCCTTCAGGTATACAGGGCAAGGCCAAAGCCATTTGGGGCTTTAAAGTTCAGCACCAACATTTGAATTGCACTCAGAAACATACTGGGAGCCAATGTAGATCAATTATGACTGTTCCCAGTCCCCAGTCTGGCAGCCACATTCTGGATTAATTGTCGTTTCTGAGACACCTTCAAAGGTTGCCCCAAGTCAGACCACTGGTTCATCTAACTCAGTGTTGTCTACTTTGACTGGCAGTGCTTCTCCAGGGTTCCTGTCAAGGAGTCCCTCTCATCCCTACCAGGATATACCACTGGCGACTGAAACTGGGAACTTCTTGCATGCTAAGCAGATGCTGTGCCCACTGAGCAACTTGGTCTTTCCCCAAAGGCCACCTTTGCAGGTACTCATTGAGATTCAATGTTGATTTTCAGTGTTTATACAACAGTGAACACGGAAGAATTCACCCAACGTGCTCGACTGAACTACCTGGAATCCATGCTGGCACTTTTGCATCTAAGAAGGACACCCACCAGTATTTATCCACCATCAAAACTTCTGTTACTCTCTCTGGAGTAAGGCTAAACTCAATCTAGCGTGGTCGATGGGGCATACACTTTCCTGTGTGGCCAGTAGCACACGGAGGCTCAGCGGGTGGTTGGGAAGAGACCAGCTTGCTTTGAATTAATAAAATGTTCCTCTTAGAGGCTGGCTCCTTGTTGCAGGCTAGTACAAATCTCTCTTGACAGCACTTATCAATTATTTGGGCTCCTCTTCTGAAGGAACAGCTCTGTGCTGGTGAAGGATACGGTAGCAGACAGTGGGATTTGCAAACAGTATTTTCAGCCGCGCAGATTTGTTCATTCCTGTCATTACCTGTAAATGTTTTGGAACAGCCAAGAGAAGGTGGCAGAACCAGCCACCCAACCACCCTCCCACTTTCTGGGATTCTTTTTTTGGGGGGGGGAGTTATTAGTTGCTTTTTTTAAAATTAAAAAATGTGGAATTCAAAGGGCCAAGCCTTATTCTGGAAGATTGCAAATGCATAAATGTTTCCACTTTTAAACATTTTATTATAGATGTGGTTAAAAATAGAATTCTTTCTCCGATCCTCTTTGCAAACTGATTTTATTGCATTCCTTATCTTGTTATCTGGCTTCCTTCACTGGAAACATCTAAATTTGCATGAGAAATTAAGAGAGCAAATTTAATGGAAGTCAGTGGTGGTATAGTAGTTCGTGTTAGACTAGGACCTGGGAGACCAGGGTTCAAATCTCCCCACTTGGCCATGAACCTTCCTGAGTGACCGTGGAGCCAGTCACTATGCTTCTCAACGTGACCTACTGAGGACTCAAAGGGTTGCTTAATTTTTTGTCTATTTGTATGTATTAACACCCTGTCCACTGCTTTGGGAGCATTTGGAACAAAAAGCAGTATGCAAATGAGCCATACCATATCATACAGAAACATAGAATTGTAGAGTAGGAAGGGACACCCAAAAGTCATCTAGTCCAACCCCCTACAATGCAGAATGCCAGCTAAAGATGGCTGTCCAACCTCTGTTTCAACACCTCCAGTGAAGGAGAGTCCACCACTTTCTGAGGGAGTCAATCTCACAGTCAGACAGTCCTGGCTGTCAGAAAAGTCCTCCTACGCTGGATCTACTAGACACATCAAAAAAGCGTTTCAGTTAAACATTTTGTAAACTTTATAAAGGGAAATCACATTGATGAAAGTCAGGACTCCACAGCGCCATCTGGTGTCACAGTGTTATAATGCATATAAAGCGCTTTTTCATACGAATGTAGCTGAGTCCCTAATGTTTAGTTGGAATCGCCTTTCTTGCAATTTGAATCAAAGGATTTTTTCCCCCTTTCAAATCCCCTTCTATTTAAAGCTCCCTTTTCAAAAAGAGCAGCAGTTAAAAATGAGTTACATGAGTTTTCCTTCCAGAGAACATGTCCTCCATACCCAGGAGAGGCCCAGTTTCACCATGTTAACATACCAATCAATTTATGTTGTAGTTTATTACTTGGCAAGCCACTTTAATTAACACACCGTTAATATTATTTGAGATGTATTGTCACATGAGTCAGCAATACTCTTGCTCCCCCACCCTGCACACACACACACACACACACACACACACACACACACATCCTTCCAACACGAATGTCCAAAAGTGGTAATTGGAGACCAGTGCAGACTGATTGCTGTTGATTTAGTAGTAAAGTGGAGTACTTATGGAAAGTGATTTATGAAGCTGTAAAAAGAAAGGTTTTAAAATGATTTTATTGGGTTGGGTGGAGAGAGTGAGGATTTGCCTGATACAGAAAAGTTTGGCACAGCATGCTTTGAAAATCCCGCAAACAAATTAGCCTCTACAGCAGGGGTCCCCAAACTTAGGTCCGTGGGCCGGATAAGGCCCGAGGGGCTTGTTTATCTGGCCCATGGCGACCGCAGTCCGTTCTTACCGGCTCTGCGCTGCACGGCTGCCCACTTATGGGTCGGAGGAGCACCGGAAATAGCTTGTGCGCATGCGCAAGCGTTATTTCCAGTGCACATCCGGGTCAGAGGAGGCCCGTGCACATGCTCACAAGCTATTTCTGGTGCTCCTCCGACCCGGAAGTGCACCGGAAATAGCGTGTGTGCACGCATATGGGCGCACGCTCCCCCCACCCTCCGGCCCGCTGCGCGATCGGAGCTGGAGACACCAGCCCAAGGCGAGGTACGGTAAGTTTGCTCTACAGACAACAGGGCTTGTGGAAAACACACACACATATATGGACCTGTATAATGCCATGGGGGAATTTTGAGGGCCCTGAAGCTTGAACTGTTATGGGCGCCCTTTTGCAACCAGAAATGAGTTCTTCTTCTGAGTAACCACTGCTATCTTCATCAATGGGGCTTTTCCACGACAGCTCACAAAAATCTACTACTCTCATATTTTGATTAAAATTGCTGTACTGAATTATCTCACATGTCACAGTGACTGGTGTGAATAAATTTTCCTATGCCTTACAATTTTCAAGTTACCATGACATTCCACCTTTACAACATCTCTGCCACTAACTCTCAAACTTTGGGATTGTTGGAATATATCAACAAAAAATTTAATCAATATGAGTCATGCAATTTCGCATTGGGTTTACTGGACCCATTTTTTAAAAAGAAATCTGAACTAACGTCACTTTTGGGGCCCCTCCGGGATTAAGGGCCCTGAAGCTTAAGCTTCATTAGTTACATAGTACAGTAGATCTGTCCCTGCATTAACATACACATCATATAATAATATGACATATTATTACTGGGACTGATGAGCTGCCACTAAGGAGTTTGCAGAAGTCATTTCAGAGCCTCAGTCTATAATCTTTGAGAATTCTTGGAGAACAGGTGTGGTCCCTGCAGACTGGAGTCAGGCAAATGTTGTCTCCATCTGCAGAAGCGGAAGCGGGGTGGAGGGGGAGACCCAGGTAACAGCTTGACATTGATACCAGGAAAGGTATCAGTGCTATTCTAGACTGTTTCTATTGAAGTCTAAAGTTAAAGGGACCCCTGACCATTAGGTCCAGTCGTGTCCAACTCTGGGGTTGCGGCACTCATCTCGCTTTATTGGCTGAGAGCCGGCGTACAGCTTCCAGGTCATGTGGCCAGCGTGACAAAGCCGCTTCTGGCGAACCAGAGCAGCGCATGGAAACACCGTTTACTTTCCCACCGGAGCGGTACCTATTTATCTACTTGCACTTTGATGTGCTTTCAAACTGCTAGGTTGAAGGCTAGTGTGAAGGCTAGCCACTGTGAGGACAGGATGCTGGACTAGATGGGCCATTGGCCTGATACAGCGGGTCCTTCTTATGTTTTTTATGTTCCTTCTCCTGCTCCTGGTTATTCAGCCTGTAGGTTCAGCTCATTCAGCATAAAGATCTTGCAACTACCCTGTTTCCCCCTTTTTAATACATAGTCATAAAGTAAGCCATGGCAGGGTTTTTTTACCTTTGTGAGAAGTAAGACGTACCCCAAAAGTAAGCCGTGGTGCCGCCATTGTTCCCGTCACCTCCTCAGCCCCTCCTGCGTGCGCAGGGAGCCAGCGAACCAGTGAGAGGCACGGGGGGAAAACGCGCCTCTTGCGGAGTTCTGCCCCGCCTGCTTAGCGTGCAGGGAGAGGCGCGGGGGGGAGGGGGAAGACGCCTCTTCCTGCCCCGCCTGTTCCCTGTGCGCAGGGAGCCAGCGAACCAGTGAGAGGCACGGGGGGAACGCGCCTCTTGCGGAGTTCTGCCCCGCCTGCTCAGTGTGCAGGGGGAGGCTGTACTGTACCATACTGACGTAATAAAAATAAGACATCCCCCGAAAATAAGCCACCCTGTGTTTTTTTGAGGGAAAAAAATTATAAGACGGTGTCTTAAAAAGGGGGAAAGACGGTATTCAGAGGTGAAGCTTGCCCAAAAGTGAAACTCTGGAAAACTGCAATTCTGATGCGCTCGAGGATTACTCTGCATAGTAAGCAATTTGTTGTGATTTAGAGGCAAATATCAACTGTCCTTTTCAGGGTTTTTCCATCCTCAGATGGGAACTAGTTTGCAAAGAAATGTCTCTGATTACATGTATATCTGGGGTTCTTTGTTGGTGCGTTGCTGGGAAAATTTGAATCCCCAAAATAATTTGTTCTTTCACCTTCTCTCAATTCTGCTTTTTGAAATCCCTCTAGGGCAGCACATAACACTCTTTTTTCCCTCCCTCTTAATCAGCAGGACATGGAAATCTGCTGATGTGGGCAGCTGCCGGTCAGAGTGTGTCCTTTTTCTTTGCAAACATGAACCTTGTATCCTTAATTAGGACTCCCTGATGGGCTGTGAAATGTACTGGGCTGGAGTTCACACTGTAGGTTTCTTTGCTTGTATACACAATTGCATGTTTCCATGGAATCCTTGAGTCACTGAGCACTTGGAAGGCCATCTAGCCCATCCCCTGCTTGATGCAAGAAATCCAAATACATAAGATCCCCAACAGATATCTGTCCTGCCCCTGATGGCAACCCTAGCCTACCTTTCCCAAAATTAGTGTGCATGGGTTGGGGATGGAGAGGGCAAAACAATATTTAGATGAGAAGCAGAAATATTTTGTTATTGTGGGGAAGGAAAGCAAGAAACACACAGCACAGGACAAACATGCAGGCATGGTCCTTTCCTGAAACATTCTCCCTGTCCCCATAAAGCTGGGTGACTGTTAAGAAGGAGGGGGGTATACACAACTGCTCAAGGGAGTCCATTCCATGGTCAAACAGTTCTTACTGTCAGGAAGTTCTTTCTGATGTTTAGTCAGAATCTCCTTTCTTGTAACTTGAATCCATTGGTTCGAGTCCTACCCTCCAGAGCAGGAGGAAACAAGCCCACTCCATCTTCCAAACCCTTAAGATATTTAAAGATGGCTATCATATCTCCTCTCTGTTCCCTCTTCTCCAAGCTAAACATACCCAGCTCCTTCAACCGCTCCTCATAAGGCCTGACCGCTGGGGGAGGGCAGGGGACAGCTTCTGCTTCTGCTGACCAGAGCCCAGCAAGGTCTTGGGGGGGGGGGGTCCTTCAGAGTTACATCCCCCCTCCCTCCCCCCTCACCTAATGGCTGTTAAGTTTCCCTTTGTGGCATCTGGCTGGCCACTGTGAGGATGGAATTCTGGGCTAGATGGACCATTGGCCTGATCTAGCAAGGCTCTTCTTATGTTCTCATCTCTCCAGCCACTTGGGTGCCATCTCTTCCATTGAAAACCTATGTCACAAGGCCCGTTGAATCAAGTGACCCCCACAGCTCTAGCAAAAGTCAGCTCTACTATCATTAAAGGTAAAGGGACCCCTGACCATTAGGTCCAGTCATGACCGACTCTGGGGTTGCGGCGCTCATCTCACTTTATTGGCTGAGAGCCGGCGTACAGCTTCCAGGTCATGTGGCCAGCATGACTAATCCGCTTCTGGCGAACCAGAGCAGCGCACGGAAACGCCATTTACCTTCCCGCCAGAGCAGTACCTATTGATCTACTTGCACTTTGACGTGCTTTCGAACTGCTAGGTTGGCAGGAGCAGGGACAGAGCAACTGGAGCGGGGATTCGAACCGCCGACCTTCTGATTGGCAAGCCCTAGGCTCTGTGGTTTAACCCACAGCGCCACCCGCGTCCTATCATTAGCCATGTGCAAATGTTAAGTGACGGTCTTCCAGATAGAGATAGAGTCTCTGGCTATCCAAGCAGACATAATCCCACTAAGAGCATCTCTTCTGTCACACAAGCAGAAATTGTGCGCCCCCCTTTCCCCTCCCCCAAAGTAAGAGGGTTAGCCAATCAGCTCAGAGCGCTGAGGTGGAGAGAGAAAATGTTGCCTGATCCATACATCAAGCAGGCAAAGATGGCAGGGGGCACAAAGAATGAATTGAGCTCCCCTCTCCATACAGGCAACGCTGCCAGCCTTTGTTTCTCTGCCGGTTTCACCCCCTCAAGTATTTATTCCCCACTGCCCTCATTCTTCACTTGCCTAAAAATGGGAGACCTGCTCCCCAGCCCTTGGAAGTTGATTTAATGCTACTAAATAGGAATATCAAAGTTCCAGCATGGGCCTGGCTTTAATTAAAATGACAAAGGGAAAGGGATCTACAGGGATGATTTACTGGAGTAGGGGGCAGCAGTGGGGAGGGGAGGGGAATGTTATATTTGCCTCCAGCTTTTTTAATTAAAAAGAAAGCATGCCAGGCATCTCAGGTGTGAGAAGCTGTTGGGCGAGTATGTGAATGGGAGACAGGGATGCTTTCAGATTGAATCATGGTGGGGAAATATCAAGAAAGCCCCATGTACATTATCGTTAAATCTCCCCGTCTGTTGCTCCGCCATCACAATCCAGCAGCCCAAAGCAGAGAGCCGTGAAGTTGTCCATGCCCCCCCCCAAGTAGGGATGGTGAACCATGGACAGACATAGCCGTAGATGCCCTGGGGAATCTCTGGTGAAAATGGGCTCATTTGGGGTTATTCATAATGGCCAGAGAATGTACAGAATTGATTTAAGATACACACATCCCCCAGGGATTATTGGAGAATATGCATACTTGCATTCTTATTGCATCTGTTTTATTTATATCCCGTCTTTTTCTCCAGGGATCTCATAGTGATATACATGCTTCTCCTTTTCATTCAATCCCTGAAACATCAACCCTGTCAGTTAAGTTAGACTAAATGGCAGCGGCTGGCCCAGGGTCAACCAGTGAGCTTCATGGTCAAGTAGGGATTTGAACCCTGGTCTCCCAGGCCTTAGTCTGACACTCTAACCACTACAGTACACTGGTTCTCATGGCTGGAGAGTGTACAAAGTTCATTTTTATATATGCACATTTTCCAAGTCCTGTTGGAGATTAGACTGGGAAATTATGGAAGGATTGTGTGCACTTTAACACACCCTTAACACACACATGCCAACCTGGGGCCTTCCTGCTAGATGCTCCAAACTACAACCACCGGCAGAGGAAGCCTCTCAGGCACCTGGGGCGGCACGCCCAGGGGAGGGGTGAACAGCCCATAGGGGTGGGGTGGGGCACACAGCACCCATAGGGACAGGGTGTGCGGCGTCCATAGGGAGGGACGGGATGGGCGTCGCCCATAGGGATGGCACAGGACGGAGCGCATGGCACCCATAGGGACAGCACGGGACGAACAGCGCCCATAGGGACAGGGCATGCCGCGGGGCCTCAGCCGCCCTACAGCTGGGAGGCAGCGGGTGGACAGCGTGGAGCCTGCAGGCACCGGAGCATAGCTGTCAACCTTTCCCTTTTCTCATGAGGAATCCTATTCGGAATAAGGGAATTTCCCACAAAAAAGGGGAAAGTTGACAGCTATGTGTCGGAGACGCATGACTCGGGCACACTGCAGGCCCTGTGGTGAGTGCTGCCTGCCATTTTGTCACCCCCCTCAGTGGGGACACCTGGGGCAGACCACACCTACTGCACCCCCCTTGCTATGCCCCTGACTACAACTCCCATCAGCCCCAGCCAGTGTGGCTGTATGATGCTAGGGCTAATGGGAGCTGTAGTACAACAACATCCAGAGGGTGCAAGGATGGTGAAAAGTGCTTTATCACTTGGCTAGCATTCTAACATTGGAAAACTTACAGAGCAGTTGTCGTGTGTGGGTGGCTAGAGCTCTAGACCCTGTATGAACACAGGAGGGTGGAGGTACTTTCCTGCTTTATGACACAATTCTCTCCAACCTCACCTCACCCCACCCCCAGCCCTGCTTTTGTTTTTTGAAGTAGCAACTCATGTTCAAGGCCAGCTTGTGTTCAACCTTGCAGAAGGAGCAAATTAGTGGATGAGGAGTTTGCAAGCCCCTGGGAGCCCTTTGCACCATCCTGCAGTCTCTCGCTATGTCTCTTGCTCCTGTCCTGATGTTTCTGCTTCCAGCCTATGAACTGCATCTCCCAGGTCACAAGGGAGTTAGCTTTCTTCCTTCAAAAAGCTTCGCTGTCATTCATTTATTGTTTCAAGTCTTTGCATCCAGCCTTTCTCCCATGCTGGAATTCAGGGTGGCTTCTAGTATTTTAAAACTGTTGTTATGAAATACAAAGTAGTAATAGAGCCCTAAAACTGTAGAGTTGGAAGGGACCCCAAGGGTAATCTAGTCCCACTCCCTTGCAATGCAGGAATCACAGCCAATAAAAGCAAACCAGTTCTTTTTAAAGAGTTACATCAGATACATTTTAAAGATACAGTGGTACCCCAGGTTAAGTACGCTTCAGGTTAAGAACTCTGCCAACCCAGAAATAACGCTTCAGGTTAAGAACTTTGCTCAGGATAAGAACAGAAATTGTGCTCTGGTGGCGCAGCGGCAGCGGGAGGCCCCATTAGCTAAAGTGGTGCTTCAGGTTAAGAACAGTTTCAGGTTAAGAACATACCTCCGGAACGAATTAAGTACTTAACCCGAGGTACCACTGTACATCAGAACAAGCAAATGAAATCCAGTTTGCCCTGAAAGCAGTGCAGTGGATCAGCATCGCCTGGAACCTTAGGGCAATTCCACGCTTCTGCTTCCCTGTGATTCCTAGGCACGGGTCCAATAAATTTTCTGTTTGCTACTTTCCCTGGGAAAAACCCACTGAATCAGAACAAATGTCAACCCTCAGCGGTAAAGAAGGGGTTTTCCTAGGGAAAGCAAAGGAACTCGTGGAAGCGTTGGACAAGCCCTTTGTTTCCAAAGGCCTGCTGGAACAGGGGTTAGGGGTTCAGGATCACACATTGTAAGGAAGAGAGGTCTTAGCCTTTCATATGCTGCCTGGTTGTGAAAAGAAAAGGATTTCTGAAAAGAACAAAACAATAGAATTAATCGTAAAAACAACTGAAGCTTTCAAAAGAATTAAAAGCAGCAAAAAAGTAAAAAAAAAAAACCACATTAGCATTCTAGATATATATGGGAATGCTTGCCTAAACAAAACTGTTTTCAGATTAGAAGAGTACAGTGGAGGTGCTCATCTGATATCAATAGGCAGGGAGTTACAAAATGCATAGGCGTTACTACACCAAAAATATCTATTTTTACAAATGCAAAATGCATATTGTCTGGCTCCTGTAACACAGAGAGAGAAAGAGTGGGGGTGGGGGGCGGGCTGTGAGGTAGGTTATTTATCTGTCTGTCTATCATATATATATATATAGAGAGAGAGAGAGAGAGAGAGAGAGAGAGAGATTCTTTTAGTCCTTACTAGAAAAAAGTACATTGCTCTTGCTGTTCTTGATATTGGTCTATGTGGCTGTGGGGGAGATATTCTGCTTGATTTACTGGTAGGCTGGCCATGACAGGGACCAGATCCCCAGACATATTTTCTTTTAAACCCTGGGAGGTTGTCTGCTCTGCCTCACAAATGGAATTAAATAATTATTCTCTGTTCCTTGCCTCCCTCCAGGATGGGCTTATTAAAGGCAAGAGCCGGATTGCAGACTGTCTACTATCTCCTCACAGCCTGTCTAGATTGGATTGTGTTCTTTTATCTCCATAATCCCCCAAGCGTTTTAATGCTGGGAAAGTAATGGCATCCTAAAGCCAAATTTAATTTAAGACTTTCCCTCGCTTTTCAGAGTTGGATTTTTTGCAGAGACAGCGATAAGTCTTGCTCACTGGCTGTATTTAAAATATCAATCATGTTTTGAAAGCGAGGGATCTTTGCGCGCGGGCACACACACACGCACACACGCACATGCACACACAGAAGTCTGGGCTAAAGAGACAGCTGTATGGGTATGTGTTGTATTGAGATGTGATAAAAAGCAGGAAATTGCTCATTTATAGAATCATAGAATTGTAAAGGGATCCAAAGGGTCATCTAGCCCAACCCCCTGCAATGCATGACACTCAACTAATGCATCCTTGAAAGATGACCATCCAACCTCCAAAAACATGTGACAACCCTTTATATATTCAAAGATGGCTATCCTGTCTCCTCTCAGTCTCCTCTTTTCCAGGCTAAACATACCCAACTCCTTCAACCATTCCTCACAAGGCTCAGTAGTAGAGCATCTGCTTTGCCTGCAGAAGGCCCCAGATCCAATCCCCAGGTAAATCTTAGAAAAGACTCGGAGATGACACCCTGGGGAGCTGCTGCTGGTCATTGAACATAAAAACTTAAGAAGAGGCTGCTGCATCACACTAAAGCGAGTCCCATCTAGTCCATCATCCTGTTCTCACAGTGGCCATCCAGTTGCCCTGATGAGAAACCCACAAGTAGGACCTGAACCCAAAAGTCCTCTCCCCTCTGGCAGTTTCTAGCAACTGGCAGTCAGATGCATAACTGGTTTTGATGATGGAGGCCAGATATAGCCATTGTGGCTAGTAGCCATTGTGTCCCATGAGAACCAAAGAGGATCTTACACATTACCTTCTTCATTGTCCTATTTACTCAGGCTTTAGAGGTGCAATTCTGCAAACCATACCCATTTCAATAAATAACCCGGAAGATAGAGTAAAATTTTTGTTAGTTGATGCTAACCCACGGATTTCCCACGTGGTAGCGGTCTTTGTGATGGAGGCCATGAAAGCCAGGGAAAGATTTCTGGATGACAAAGAAAAGACCCCTTCATTGTCTTCTTAACTCGTTCTTATTATACTTCTCTTTCTGTTTTGTGGGATGAGGGTCTTGCGGGGACAGTATGTAATGAATTTTAATATTGTTGTGCAGATATTTGTGTAAAGGCATGGTCCTCACAATAAACTGATACTTGACTTGACTGGTAGCCATTGTCAGCCTTGTCCTCAATGTATTTGTCCAATCCTCTGTTAAAGACATCCAAGTTTGGGGTCATGACTGCCTCCTGTGGCAGTGAGTTCTATAGTTTAACTGTGAAGAATGATTTTTTTTTCTTCTGCAGCATTTCTTCCTAGGGGAGTTGCTCCACCACCATTTTTGTCCATTTGGTTGCCCTTTCCTGGACCTTTCCCATCCCTGCTTAATCTTCTCTAAGTGTCTGAATAATGAGCAAGATGGGCCTAAAGCAGCTTCTTATAATATGAATGACCAAAAATTGTTGGAAGGTTGGAAGGCATCCTGAAAAATCAAACACACATGAGGTTTTAATTTTAATTTCCCCCCCCAACCATTCTGCCAAGAAACATTCATGAAAAACTGTGAGCAGTTTTTGGCTCAGCCTGGACTGCATCAAATCTAAAAATATAATACTATGTGTGAGATAATTACAGGCTATTGGACTTAGATCAATGTTAGCTTTTCAATGCAAAAACAGAGAGGCGTTATGGGGGGGGACAAGTGGGCAAGTTTGTTTAAGAACAGTTGCTCTGGCAGAGGCCCTTGTTCATAGAATTGAAAGAGAACCCTAAGGTCATCTAGTCCAACCCCTGCAATGCAGGATTAACGTTTAAATAATCCCTGATAGACAGCCACCCAACCTCTATTCAACTAAAGCATCCTTGACAGGTGACCGTCTAGACTCTGCTAAAAAAACTTCCAATGAGGCACACCTTTCCATAATAGGTGGGATATAAATATTTTAATAAAATTTATGTTATTCAGACAATCATTTTTTTTTAAACCAACCATTATCAACTGATGGTTTTTTAATTGATGTTTTTGTTCCCCTCATTGATATTTTACCTGGCGTATGTTGCCTTGCTGTAACTTTATGAAAGGGTAGATTACCAAATACCTGCATTGCATGGGGTTGGACTAGATGACCCTATGGGTCCCTCCCAACTATAAAATTCTATGATTCCATGAAATAAAATAAATAAATAAATAAAGGAATTACCCCCCCCACACACACACACCTCACCCCCAATTACAATTAAACCTGACCTTCATAAACCTTCTGTCTGAGTGTGGGAGGTGGGGCGTGCTCTTTCTTGCCAATATTCTTCAGCAAAACACTTTCTCCTGATTATGTCCACCACCCTGAGCAGGACTTCATGCTGAGCCTTGCACTGGAAGAGATGAGATTCTCATGCGTAACAACTCCATCTGGCTATCTTCATAAGCACAAACCCTGAAAAAGTGTCTCCCTCCCTTTAAAAACTTCAGTTGGGATATTTTGTTTTGACACACACACATGCACACACAAAAAGTTGTGTGTGTGTGTTTTACTGCTCAATTATAATAAACAAAGTCATCTGATTCTCAACAATTGTACCGCAGTATAAGAAAGTTGGGACCCTAAGCAAATGAAGATTTTGTCTTCTGTAAAAACTCTGCAACACTTCCGATAAAAGTTTTTTACCATCAATTATTTCCAAGTGTTACTTGATTTGGTTAAAACATGCACAAGAACATGAGAAGAGCCTGCTGCTGGATCAGGACAAAGAGGGCTCACCCAGTCCAGCTTCTACTTTTCCCAGTTGCCAACCAGGTGCCTATTCTGGGCCTGAGCACAACAGCTCTCCTCCTCTGCAGTTTCCAGCAACTGGTGTTCAGAAGCACTGCTGCCTCAAACTGTGGAGGCAAGTAGCCATTGACAGCCCTCTCCTACATGAATTTGTCCAATACTCTTTCAAAGCCACTTAGATTGGTGGCCATCACTGCTTCCTGTGGCAATGAGTTCCATAGTTTACCTGATAGGTCAAAAACTAGATGGGCATCCAAATCATTGTTGCATCTCATTATATACAACACATTTCATTGTGCAATGTCTTGCAAACCCATTTTCCACCCCCACTGCCCCAATAAATTCACTGGTGATGATAGTACTAGTTTTGGATATTTATCCCTGCTTAACGTTAATATCTCATAAACTATGGAACTTACTCCCACAAGTGGCAGTAATGCTCACCAACTTGAACAGCTTTAAAAGACGATTGGGCAAATGAAGCTGTTGATGGCTACAAGCCATGGTGGCTTGGCTTTGCCTCCGCAGTCTAGAGGCAGCATTGCTTCTGAACACCAGTTGCTGAAATCGTAGGAGAGGAGGGGACTCTTGGGTTCAGGTCCTGGTTGGCCAGTGTGAGAGCAGGATTTTTGGCTAGATGGGCTGCATTTGGTCTGATCCAGCGAGCCAATTGGACTTCCTATTGGGGCATCTGCTTGGCCACCGTGAGAAGAGGTTGCTGGACTAGATGGGCCATTGGTCTGATCCAAGAGGGCTCTTCTTATGCTTTTGCATTACAAATTGGCTAAAACATTCAAAACATTCAAAACTCTTGTCAGCACATTGCTGAACAGAAACACACATCCACCAGAATTTGCCTCCTCACTTGCAACCTGCTCTGTTTCAATCCACTGTGTAGCACAAAAGCCCAGTGGAAGTATTTATTTCCAGACGGTCTCTCTTCCTACACTAACGGAAGTAAAATTAGACTTCGGGGAACAGATTGCTGGAGGGGCGACGGGCTGAGGCTGCCAAATCACTCTCCAAGCGCGCCATCTCAGGCTTTGTAGCAAAATGACTGTCATTGTCACCATGAATTAAAACAAACTCAACCGTTGATGGATGGCTTCTTGAGAATGGCTGAGGGAGAGAGGGCGGGTCTGATGGATGGATGAACAGTGCCGTTCTAATTCATGCACTCCAAGGAAATTTTAATTAACACAAACAGGAACCATTTTGTATTGATAAAGCAAGCAGCAGTGGTTAAGAACATATGAATGCAAGTGCCTGCTGGGTCATCCCAAAAGGAGCCCATCTAGTCCAGAATCCTGTTCTCACAGTGTATCACCAGCTGCCCTAATGGGAAGCCGACAAGCAGGACCTGAGCACAAGAGCAGCACCCTCTCTTCCTGCAGTTTCCATCGTTATTCAGAATCATGACTGCTTCTCCAACTTAAAGCAAGATGCTAGTCCTCATAGTTCCAAACAATGGACTGAATTACATAGGCACACAAGAAGCTGCCTTAGACTGAGTGAGTTTATTGAGCCCATCTAGTTCAGTGATGCCTACACTGACTGGCAGAGGTTCTCTGGGGTTTCAGCAGAGAGTCTTTTCACAGCCATATCTGAGACGCCATTGGAGATTGAACCTGGGGCTTTCTGCATGCAAAGCAGATGCTCCACCTCTGAGCTACAGCCCCCTCCTTGTTGTTATTATAGAAGCACTTGTTCTAAACTGAACAGCTCTTGGATTGACTTGTTTATTACATTTCTCTGTTACAAAGCAGCAGATGCTACATAAAAGAAAATTAAAAATCCTGCCATGTTAACATATAGTGGGAGTGGAATTGTAGGTGCAGATTAAATACAACAAACCTCCCTAGCCTCCTCTTCTCACAGTGGCCAGCCTGATGCCCAATGGCAGGACCTGAGGACAAGAACACTCTCCTCTCCTGCAGTTTCCACCAGCTGATATCTAATTGTAGAGGCAGGAAACAGCCATTGTGGCTGGTAGTCATAGAAAACCTTCTCCTCCCCCTCCTCCTCCTCCTCCATGGATTTGTCCAATTCTCTTTTAAAGCCTCCAAGTCGGTGGCCATCACTGCCCCCTGTGGGAGTGAGTTCCATAGTTTAACTACATGCTGTGCAAAGGACATTCTTTTATCCATCCTGAATCTTCCTACACCCAGCTTCATTGCATGTCCCCAAGTTGGGGGGGGGGGGATTTTCTGTATTCACTTTCTCCGTGCCATGCATAATTTTATAAACTTCCATCATGTTACCTCTTACTCACTTTTTCTCTATACTAAGAAGTCCCAAATGCTGCAACCTTTCGTCATAGGGCTGTCACTTCTTTGATCTTTTGGGTTGCCCTTTTTCTCAACCTTTTCCAACTCTACAATATCCTTTCTCAGGCAGGTGAGTGGCCTTCACATCCCGACCTGTAGACAGAAAGATAGATAATTAGATTTACTTACTTACTTACTTACTTATTTCAACAGATTTATACACCACTTGATTGCCAAAAAAAACCCCTCACCCAAATCACAAAGCAGTTTACAAAGAGAATGAAGCAATTTGTAACTCATGTAAAATATTTGCCCATAACAAGATACATTACCCGATAAGCCATTAATTGCCTTTAGGAAGAGACTCTAGGAAGAGACTGATTGCAGTGTTAGCTGGTAGAGAAGGTGTCCAAGTCGACACTTACCTTTCAGAGCCAGAGGTTGGAAAATAAACAACAGGATGGGAAATTCACTTTCATGCCTAGCTTTGGAATTCCCAGTATTATTATTATTATTATTATTATTATTATTATTATTATTATTATGTTTATTCCTGGAAATAGTAAGCGGTACCAAATTTTTGCTGTGATCTAGCAAAGTCAGTCTTGATGCCAGGCCTGAGGACTGAGGAAGTTATAACTATCAATTATTTTATTTTATTTTTTCATAAAATTTATACACTGTTTGATTGTGGGGGGTTTTGGGGGGGCCTCAAAGGGGTTTACAAAAAGAATAAAACAATAATGCTATCAGTATATTTTAAAAATCAGCAATACACTAAAAACAGATAAAAATGTACATCAACATTCTACATGGGGTTGTTGTTGTTTAGTCATTTAGTCGTGTCCAACTCTTTGTGATCCCATGGACCAGAGCACGCCATAGGGGCAGGCTTGTCTAAATGAAAATGCTTGTAGTGGGCTCTGAAAAGAGTACAATGAAGGGACCTGCCTGGTTTCAAGAGACAGAGTTCCAAAGTGCACAGGTGGGTCCATCTCGATAGCTCAGCTGGTTAGAGTGCGGCGCTGATAACCCCAAGGTTGCAGGTTCAGTCCCCGTATGTGACAGCTACATATTCCTGCATTGCAGGGGGTTGGACTAGATGATCCTCAGGGTCCCTTCCAACTCTAGAATTCTATGAATCTAGGTGCTGCCACACTTAAAAAAACAACAACAGAGTACTTGGAAATGTGGAATGGTTATTCTGTGCCAGTGGTTGAGTGAGTGCAGGTGGGGCAAGGCAATATTGTGAGTAAACTGGTCCCTGTATCTTGCAATATTTGGTCCTTTTTTCCTGCTGCAAAGCTCGCCTATCTCAAGCACTGTGTGCCATCAAACTGGAAGATGCAAGTGGTGAGGAACAGAGCCCAGCTTCTTCAGACGATTAAAATCAGTGTGTGTCCCTTTAAGAGGGGGCTCCCCATCCCTCAGGCAGAGCATAAAGCTAATGCAATGAGGCAGTTGCCACGGTAACAGCACCAACATCCTTTTTTGAAAAGGGGGGGAGAGAAGAAAGCAAAAGGGAGTCTTCTAGAGCAAATTGGCATCCAGCAGTAAAACCCACATCTGATGCCAGCGCATATGTTAATCTGGCCGATGGGTAACATCTATTTAAGAGATGGCTCTTCCTTAAAGGAAAAAAAAGTGTCTTTGTGTTTCATGAGTGTGTCTGTGTGTGCCAGAATTATGCGTGTTTTAAACTGCTGCTCACACCAGGAGATTCTTCCCTCAATCCCCAGAGCCTGACTGCTTGCTAAATATTATTTTTTCCTATCCTCCTCCTCTTTCTCCACTGCTCTATGAAGCACGTTAAGAGTACTGTCATTATTTATTGATTTATTTAAATTTATTATTATAATACCGCTCACTATGGAATATTAAATTATTTGATGTTGTTATTTATTTATCTATTTGTTTTATAAAAAAATATTTGTACACTGCTGTGTCATAATAAAAGCATCAGAGCGGTTTACAGCAATGAAAACATAAAGCCATACAATAAAAGCATTAAAAAAGTTTAAAACAGACATCAATTAACCACTGTGGAAGGATGCACTTGTGTTTTGTTGGAAATAAATGCCATTCATCAAAAAGAAAAGATCACGTGTATCCATTCTATGTTTGCATCCGTGGTCAACACTGTTTCTCTTCTAGAAGAGTCAAAGATGAGGGTGTCAAAGAGTCATAGAATTGTATAACTGGAAAGGCACCCAAGGGTCACCTAGCCCAGCTAAATAACCCCTAGCAGATGGCTACCCAACTTCTTCTTAAAAGTCTCCAGTGAAGGAGAGTCCACCACTTTCTGAGGGAGTCCTTTCCACTGCCAAACAACCCTTACCACCAGAAAGTTCTTCCAAATAATTCAGATTCTCCTTTACTGTCATTTGAATTTCCTTTGTTGGAGGTTTTCAAAGAGAGGTTAGAATCTCACAGGGATTCTTTAGCTGTGCTTCCTGCATTGCAGGGGGCTGGACCATTCTATGATTCCATGAGTCTGACATGGGGAAGGTGTGTTGTGGTTTGGGATAAATGTCCTCCTTGGCCGAATTGGGAGCCAGTGCCCAAAGGAAGCAGTGGTGCAGCTGCCCTCACCCTTCTATAGATTGGTTTTTTTAAAGCACTCTGCTGCTGCCATTGCAGATAGTCTATCATTAGATGGTGACCTGTTCAGGATTCTTTGGCTGTGATTCCTGCGTTGCAGGACTGGGTGACCCTTGTGGTCACTTCCAACTCTAAATATTCTATGATCCTATTATTATTATTATTATTATTATTATTATTATTATTATTATTATTACTATTATTGAGTCAGGATCTCATTGGAAAATCCTACCACTGTGAGTTTCTGGGTGGCAAGAGGCAGCAGCTCCAGCATATGGGGTGTCAGGGCTTTGGGATATAGGACACAGCTAAGAGGCATATCTAGGGGTTGATGAAACTGGTCAAGAGTGGTGCAAAAATCACTCCAGAAAACTGTCTCCAGATATCTGTGTAAGGTTGTGAGTTTAGACAAGAGCTGGAAGCTGAGCAGTAAGAGTGATAAGAACGTATACCACTGGAGACTATGGCGTGTATAATGTATATTATTGTGGCAATGTGACACCTCTGTCATGGTGAGATCTTGCACCATGGCACAAAGATGTGTGAGTTTTTCCTCCTTCCTCCTTGCCACACAGTTACTCCATATGCTTCGAGAACTTTAGTCACATAAAATGTAGTCATTTCTAATGTGGCTATTGCAGTAAAGTGTTTTTTTTTTCCTGTGAGGGTGCTGATACAGCTTGACAAAGGCAAAAGGGGCCCTAGGTACACCTCTGAAACTTCATTATACAGAGTCATGCTGGTCCAACTAGCTCAGTGGTGTAGACATTGACTGGGAGCAGCAGCAGCTATCCAGAGTTTCCCAGCCCTATGTGAAGACATCACTGGGCTTGAACCTGGGAACTTCTGCAAGCAAAGCAGGTACACTTCCACCAAGCTATGCATCTTCCCAGAAATATAAAGTACAATTCTAGTCCTCATGGTTCTGAATAAAGAACTGAATGAAACAGGAAGGGAGAAAGCTGCCTTATATCTCAGCATTAATTATCTACACTGACTGGCAGTAGAGCTCCAGGGTTTCAGGCAGGGGGTATTCCCAGCCCTGCCTAGAGATGCAACTGGGGTTTGAGCCTGGGACCTTCTGCATGCAAAGCAGGTGTCCTGTACGCTGAGCTACCTCTCTTTCACAGAGGTACTGCTCCTCCTGGGAAGGTTTTACCGCCAGGGCGTGTCTGCTCAGTCGCTGCCCCCCCCCACCCACAAAGCTCCTTCACCTTGCATATTCAAAGCAAAGCAGTTGTCATTATTAGAGGGGGGAGAGCACCCAATATTTCCCAATTTATCTCCAGTAAAGGTTCACTGAGCGCGTGGATCTGCCCCTGAACTCCCCCATCCGTGGGAATATTGGGGTGGGGAGGGCATGAAGCGTAGTTGAAACGGGAGGTTTAGAGGAGGGGCTACGTTTTCCCATATGAAGCTGGGGTGCATCTTCAGAAGTGGAGGTCTGACCATAGAGAGCTGCTCTCGATCTGGGGGGAGGGGAAGTCTTTCCAAACACCCTGGACCCCTGGTCAGCCCCCTTCCCCTCCCTCCCAATGCATCCACCCACCCGATCCAGCCTCACTTTCCCTCTGTTTAGTCAAATTCACCCCGCCTTGGCTGATGTCACATCCTGCTCCGACAGCCCCCCCTCCCAGTCAGTGCCTTGCAAAGCTTCCTCTCTTTCTCTCTTTTTCTTATTTTTAATCCTTACTTTAGCCCCCCCCCCCTTCTTTCCTCCTTCCTCCTCAACCCCCCCGCTTTTTTTTCCAAGGCAAACTTTTGGCAGGAGAGAGAAAGGAGAAAGACACACCATCCTTTGGGGTTGGCTTGAAATCCTTCCTCTCCGATGCTTTTCCGATCAGGGGAGCCATTGAAACACCCAGTGGGGGGGAATCATATAACCAGAGACCGGGAAAGGAAAGAGCTCTGAGAGGACGAGAGATAGAGGGGAACTGGGGGGCGCATTGCCAGAAATAGAGGAAGATGCCCGGGGCCGCTGAAGCTGGTCGCTGTCCCTTCCCAGGGTGGTGCTGAACCTCCTCAAGAGAGGCAGCGAAGCATCCTTTGCAACGGGCTGCGACGGAATCCGGGAGCTGAAGAGGCGGCGGCAGCAGGAAGGAAGAGACCCCCACCCCACCAAGCCCCGAGGACGAGGCGGCTCAGTCTATGCCCGAGCCTGGAGCCCCCCGCAAGAGCCATGCGACCCGCCAGCAAGCTCCTCAGCCTCCTCTTCCTCCTCCTGATGGGCACAGAACTCACCCAAGTAGGTGCCTTTCACCCTAACGTCACCCCATCCTTCCTTCCCCCTCCCATTAATGCCATGCACAACCAACACCACTCCACACACACACACACACACACACACACACACACACCAAAGCACAGAAGCTTTTCAGCTGTCCCCTCTCCACCGTTTCCCCTCACCCCACATTTCCAAACCAGCATGCCATTAAAGGTCATTATTTTCTCCTCCTTCGGGGGGGGGGGCTAAAATTGGTCTGAAGAGGGTGGGGGTGTCTAAGGCTGATGTATTTCATTTGTGGAGAACCGCTGCATCTTTGGAGATCAGATGCCTGAATGCTCCCCGGCGCGCGCACACAAGCTGCAACTTCAATTAAAAGTTGAGGTCCTGCCCCAAAGGGCAGAGTCCCTTTTTCTGTTGTGCTTTCGCACTTTTCGTTTGGGGCGAAAGAGTGGGGACTGAGAGGAGACTGAGGTCAGCAGTGGCAGGAGCTATCCAATGTTCTGAAGACAGGTCCTGGGTGCTTCCCCCACCACCCACAAGCTTGGGAGTGGTGCGGAGCAGGTGGGTCGCTAGGGAGGAAGGGAGGGAGAGGGGAAATGGGGGCGTTGCTTCTAGGGGAAGCCTTTAAAGGAAATCTGGCCTGGCAGACACTTCTCAAGTTACTTAGCAAGAGGATCAGCCAGGAGGAGATGGGCATCCAAGACTTGAAAGTGAAAAAGAGCTGCAGAACCCAAAATATCTATTATTTCATAGATTTCAAGAATTGTAGAGTTGGAAGGGACCCAAGGGGTTTTCTACTCCAACCCCCTGCAATGCTTCTGAATATATATGCTTCCAAGTTCAGATTCTACAACCTGTGTCTTTTCCTAACCTTTCAAGAAAATCAAAGGAAGTGGAGGGTGTTGGGATTTGTAGAGAGTGGTATTCAGATGCCACTTGGATGTTTCTTGCTGGAAGAGTGTGGGAGCCCCTCCCCCACCTTCACTTCCCCCTCTCCCAATCTGGTAAATGAGTCTGCAAGGGAGAAAAATGTGACTTTTTTCAATGGGAGTTATTTGCTTTTCTTCAGCCCTTTTTTCCATCCCGTGTTGGGGAGAGGGGATGGTGAGATGTCCTCTGGATATTTTGTATCCAAGCCGTGTCTAAAGAGAAAAAGGAAGGGAGTAAATAGGAATAAGAAAAGGACCTTCTCTTAAAGAATCCCTGTTCTCTGCTCTGTTCGAGGGGGGGGGGGTCCTGCCATTTTCCTGCCTTTTCCATCCCCTTGTTTCCCTGCCTGATTTCCTTTGAACCTGAAATGTATTGAAGAGAGCACATCTTTAAAACTGCTTCCAACACAGGTCTGTTAATAATACAGAGGACTGGTGGCTGATTGGGTGGGTGTTAGAAGGATGTGGTCTTAAAAAAAAAAATCAGGGATGGGGAGAAAGGGTTTGGGAGTGTGGAGGTCTGGCTTTTGGGGGGAGGCTGAAGAAGGCTTGCACCTGGCAACCAAAATTTCGGTGTGAGTGTGTGGAGAGAGAGGGGGGGTGATCATGCCTATTAAGGGAAACTGCGCATGTCCCAGGGTTGGACAAAGGCAAGGGTAAAACGGGAAAGACTTGCCCTGAAATTGACAAAGAGCAGCTGGTCTGTTAATGTGCTGAGACAACACTGTGTCAAAGTATCCTTGCTGAATGGTACAATTCTCTATCTCCCACCTACCTCCATAGATGAATAGGGGAGGCATTTATTTCGTGGGGTGTCTCAAACTGGTAGCTGATGCCTCTTACCCACCCACCCCCACACCTCCATTGCAGCCCATACTCCTCCAAATTGCATTTATGATCGGAGGCACCTGTTCTCCCCACACTGATCTCCCCCCCATCTTTTTGGTCAAGGACAATGGAGGTATTTGTCAGGGAGAGAGGGAGGGGAACAGGTCCTTGCATTATTCTGGACACAGGAATAGTGAGGGGAGAGGCAGGTGGGAAAGTATATGAGGAGGACAAATGAGAGGGGACAGTCTTCACTCAGCATCACTCTCAGGTTTATTGCACATACCCCAGAGATGGAGGGTGGTGGGTGAACCAGGTGGCAGAAAGGGCATGGCTGTGTCCTGAGATTGGTGGCAGTGACAAAAATAAGAAATCAATTATTACACACACACACACACACACACACACACACACACACCATGCTTAATTGGGGAAGGGCCATGGCTCAAGGGGCAGAGCACCCGCTTTGGAAGCAGAAGGTCCCAGCTTCAATCCCAAATGGCATCTCCAGGTGGAGATGAGAATGTTCTCTGCCTGAAACCCCGAGGAGCAGCTGCCAGTCAGTGTCTGACTCAGTGTTCCTATTCAAATTAGCCCTTTACTCAGAACCATGAATCTTAATTTATGGGGAGAGAGGGCCACACAGCTCAGTGGCAGAGCATCTGTGTTGCATGCAGAAGGTTCCCCCATTCCTATTTATTCAGAACAATGAGGACTAGGTTATTACTTTTTGTTTAGGGGAAGGGCTGCAGCTTAGTGGCGGAGCATCTTCTTTGCATGCAGAAGGTCCCACGTTCAACCCACAATGGCATCTCCAGGTGGGGTTGCCTGAAGTCCTGGAGAGCTTCTGCTGCCAGTCAGTGTAGACAATACTGAGCTACATGGACCAATGTTTGGACTCTGCACAAAGCAGCTTCCTAGCTTCCTATTAACTGAATTATGATTTGATAAATGCATATCCAGAGATTAATATTAATGTTGTTATTGTTTCCAAACCAGAGCATCACTGATTTTGACCACAAGTTGCACCACAGTTTACGGTACTGAAAGCATGTTACAGGGATTCAGTCATCCTTACATAACAACTCTGAGAGGCAGTTCAGTATTGTTGTTACTTATCCCCTACAATAAGGGACCCAGGTGGTGCTGTGGGTTAAACCATAGAGCCTAGGGCTTGCTGATCAGAAGGTAAGCGGTTCGAATCCCTGCAACGGGGTGAGCTCCCGTTGCTTGGTCCCAGTTCCTGCCCACCTAGCAGTTCGAAAGCATGTCAAAGTGCAAGTAGATAAATAGGAACCGCTCTGGCAGGAAGGTAAACGGCGTTTCCGTGCACTGCTCTGGTTCGCCAGAAGCGGCTTAGTCATGCTGGCCACATGACCTGGAAGCTGTACGCCGGCTCTCGGCCAATAAAGCGAGATGAGCGCTGCAACCCCAGAGTTGGACACGACTGGACCTAATGGTCAGGGGTCCCTTTGCCTTTACCTATCCCCTACAATGCAGGCTGAATGGAGAGAGGGGGTTGGCAGATAGGCCAAAATGAATTTATGGCTGAGGTGAGATTTGGAGGAGGGTGTCTCCTGGTCCTCTGTTCACTCTTTGCCAGAAAAGTGCTGCTGTGATAATGATGGCATTGGAAAGAACGTCTCTGAATGTGTGGGTTTCATTTTCCTGGCTTGCACTGCTCCATTCCCATCGCAGGCCCACTTCCAACATCCTGCAGACCTCCTGATAGGACGGTGTCTGCAGGGTGCCTTCTCCTGCACAACACAGGGGATGGTTGGAGATGTAGGGAATTTCTATTTGTTTATTTCATGAAATTTATGCATTGCTTAATGGTTTTTTTAAAAACACACACACACACACACACACAACAACAACAACAACCTCAACGTAGTTTACAAAAATAAAATAAAATAGGTGAATAAAATTATCAATAAGAAAACTTAACAATAATTTAAGACTTCCAAAAAGTTAAAATAGCAGTAGGGTATAATCAGATTAAAACTTGGAGCAACTTTCTAAACATCCAAGTAGGTTTGTCTAAACACAAATGCTTTTAGCAGGTGCCAGAAAGAGAAGGTGAAGATGCCTGCCCATTTTCAATAGGCAGGGAGTTCCAAAGTGTAGGTGCTGCGACACTAAAATATCAATTCCTTACAAATGCACAATGGTTATTTTGTGGCACTTGTCACAGTAACAGTTCTACCCATCACAGCAGTCAAGTGGGCATATATGAGGGATGGTGTGATCTTTTGGAAAATCTGCATAAGGCTTTATACACCAGTACAAGCACCTCAAACCTAGCCTAGATTTATTATGTGAATATTGTGTAGTGGGTTGGAAGCCGTGGTTGTGTGGACTTCCAGGAGAATAGCAAAGGTGCCTGTCTGATGTAGTTGGTTGTTGGGCATGCAAATAGATCTGAGGTGAGGGCTGTGAAAATATATCCACTTCCACAGTTCCAATTTAGAAGCAAGGTGGTGTTGGGAGCTCACTTCTGGGGGAAATGCTTCTCTAACACACATTTCTGACCATACATCTGACTGGACGCTGCTAAAGCTTCTCCAGGCTCCCAGTTAAATCCTGGTGAATATAAGGGTATAGGAAGATAGACAGATGGATGGTACGGCAACTTTCTAAATTCTATTGTAATCTCACCCTTTGTTCAGAACAATGAGGACTGGAATCTTGCTTTATAGAGGTAAAGGGCCACCACTTAACGGTAGAGAACTGCTTTGTGTGAAGAAACTCCCAGATGGCAATTGCCCCAATTGCATCTCTAGAAAGGGCTGGGGAAAGCTCCAACTTGAAACCCTGCAGAACTGTGGCCTTTCAGTGTGGACCCCACGCTGAGCTAGATGGACCAATGATCTAACTCAGTATAAGACAGCTTTCATATGTTCCTGGGAAGGGCAGTAGCTCAGTAACAGAAAATCTGCTTTGCATGCAGAAGATTAAACCCCTGGCATCTCCTGGTAGGGTCAGGAATTTTCCCTGCCTGAAACCCTGCTGAGATGCTGCCAGTCAATGTTGCCAATTCTGAGCTTGATGGACCAAGGGTCCTATGTTCCTGCTCCTTGCTTTGCTAACTTAATGCTATTTGATTTCTGCAAAAGAATCTTCCTGGGCTGTTCAAATTGAAGCTCTTACTCTTTCACCACCAAGCCCAGTTTCTAATTCCTGGACTCTGCAGGGGTTTCAGGTTTCCATTAATCTTGCTCACCTGACACACACAGCCCTCACTAATGGCTTTGTTCCGGACTCCACCCAGTCCCCATTGCCTGCAGGATCTCATTTATATTTCTGTGCCAAATCTACATTTCCAATTCCTTCTCCTGGCCTCTCTCTTTCTCCTCCAAGCCACTGTCTCCCTATCCCTGCTGAGAACCAGCCCAAGAACAGCACCATTGACCTTTAAGGAGATATAATGTTTTGGTCCATGGGGAAAGGTTTGTGTTTGTTCATGATGGCTCAGAAAAACAATGTTCATGGCTAAATGCAACAATATGCATTCTGCTTTTGGAGCCAATGGAACAGATGTTGCAATAGCGTAGCAAAGGCGCCAGGTTGGCCCAAAGATGTGGAGGGGGGGCTGATGCACGTCGCACTCATGTGACATAATGCATGTCTCCCAACACTATGCAGGCCAGACCGGCGAATCCTAGCAGAAACCTGCACCAGCCTTTGCGGTGTAGGGAGACACCACGCAGGCCAGTGCAGCCTTCCACTAGGCCTCACTGGTCCCCATGGTGTCAGAAGATGCTGCAGGGGCTGGCATGGCCTAACACGAGGTGGCACAAGCCTGTGCAGTATCTCCCAATACTGTGCAGGCCAGTTCAGCCTTCCACTAGTGTCAGGAGATGTTGCACAAGCAGGTGTGACCTTGCATCTCCCCACAGCATCTCCTGACACTGTGCATGTTGTTGCAGCCTTCCATTGATGCTACACTGTGCTCGGCTTGGCAATTCGGCCTTCTCCGCCCTCTCAGTATTTGTGGGACTGAGCCCCCTGCTAAGGAATATTGAGGAGGCTGATGACACCTCCACCCCCTAGAGTCTACAGCACATGCCTGAGTAGAGTAAGAAGATCAGCTCATAAGAGCATAAGAAGAGCACTGCTGCTTGATCAGGCCAACGGCCCATCTAGTCCAGCTTCCTGTTCCCACAATGGCCAACCAGATGTCTCTGATAAAATGGTGAATGAAAGCAGACCAGAGAAGGATGAAATGGGAAGCGGAATTAAAGAGGACTCAGAAACTTTGGAGAACAATATGGATGAAGGATTGCTAAATTAGGAGGGTGAGGTGGTAGAGTTGGAGGCAACAGATGGTGAAATGGAAAAGTCCTTCACACAGGTGTCTCGAGGAACGGAACAGCCAAATGGCGGGTTGTGATGTTGGAGGAGTGGAGTGGAGCCATGGATGGAGAGATGGAGAGACATTCTGAGCTGGCAGAGATAGAGTTGAGAGGGAAAGGACTCTGTGTACAACTTGGAGTGAATTCAGAGGGAAAAGCTATCAAACCTCTGGCACTTTTCTTGGAAAAAATAATGAAAGAAGCGTAAATGGAAGGGATAATTTTTAAAATCAAGATGTAAAACCACTGCAAATACAACAGGAAATGGGAATGGAAGATACAGATTTGGGTGCAATCTAATTAATGCATAATAAGTAAAGAACTACGGAATATTATTTAATATATTATCACAGCGGAGGGACTCTTGTGTGGACAAGGCTAGAAGGACTTGATTTGATTAGAGAAAATTTATTGCTGGCATTTATTAATTATTATTATTATTATTATAAATATATTTTTGGACTTTATCGGTTGGGTGTCATTCTAAAGTGAATATTTTGAATAAATTCCTTTATGTAACTGACAGGTGGAAAATTGGAAATCCTTTATATTTTCCTATTTTGTGTGTTTCCTTTTCTCTCTCCCCCCCCCACCCGATTTTGTTTTTATTTAGATTTGTTTCTTTTATCTTATTGTAATACAAAAGGCCTTAATAAAATCTTATTTAAAAAGCAACAACGATGAAAGGAATCAGGTTCAATCCCTGATAACATGCAGCTAAGTCTACAGAAATAAAACCCTGGAGAGCCACAGCCTATCAAGAGTACTTAGCTAGACAAAACACTGGTCTGACTCTGCCTAAGAAAGTCCCAGAAAGTCCCAGATTTAATCCCCAGTGGCATCTCCAGGTAGGGCTGCGAATGTCCCCTGCTGAAGCCCTGGACAGATACTGCCAGTCAGTGTTGACAATACTGAGCTGGATGAACCAGCGACCTGACTCAGTATAAGGCAGCTTTTTACATTCTAGATTTATCCATTCATAGCAAGTCCATGACTGAGCTGGGTCTTTTCATGCTTTTGATTGCTTTATTCCGACCTGTTCTCATATGAGGTGTGGGAACCTATAAACTGAGACGATGCACTAGACATGTCAGTACCGGTAATGAGTAGCACTTAGCAATCTGTGTGCAGATCACTTTGCATTCATTATCTTAATAATCTTTATAGTAATCAATTGTGGTAGGATGTGTTTTGGGGCCTTTGCTTTATTTTGCCACCCCTTCCCCTGAATCAAACTATTTCATTCCATTTCTCATTTCTCCAGTCATAACTTTATTCCCAACCCCTGCCATTTCTGCATCAATATGCAAAAAAGAAATATCCCTCATAAATATTTGCCTGTGTTTTCGCACACTTCGCTCCTAATATGCCCACAAACATGTACATTTTTGCAAGAAATTTTCCTTAATCAACGTAATGTTACATGCCACCCCAATCTCCATGAGTGGTGTGAGATTCCAGGGGTTGCAAGCAGGGTCAGACTTAGGTTTGATGAGGCCCTAACCTACTGAAGGTAATGGGGCCCCTTATATGTCCAGTTGTCCTTTGTCAACAACAAATTGTCACTGTTTTTTTGCATTGAATATATGCTATATGGTAATTTATGAACCTAATAGGTATCTAAAGCCAGTTGCACATAACAGATAGAAGACTATGCAACGCAAAACACTGTTGCTGTATGTAGGTTTTATTTTATTTGTTTTTTATCTTATGTTTTGGAAATGTACATCCAGGTGTTTTTTTCCTTTAATTTTTTTGGGGGCCTCCAAGAGAGTGGGGCCCTAAGCTACAGCTTGTTTAGTTTATACATAAATCCGGCACTGGTTGCAAGTGGTTTATTTACACATACATACAACCTGCACCTAGATGGAGAGCGTACAGGGCATTTACATTCCAAGAGGGTCCTGTTTCTCCCATTGCTGTAGCCTCAGATTCCAAGAGACCCCAAACATCATGTCTGATCCTTTCTGCAGCATAAAACAGACTGCCTGACTTCATTCTCTGGGGCCCCCCTCCTACTTGCAAAAGGAACACTTATTTTCCTATATTGCTTACCTCATTGCCCACTGTAACCCAGGAAACTTTCCCCATCCACCTCTGGTATTGTCTTTTGCTAATTACCCAGAGCTCAGGGCAGGGTGTCCTCACTCACCAAGCTCTGCTAGGCTGGCCTGGGTCATTAGCACTAACAGGGTCTAGGGATTTCCAAGTCTGGTACAGTTTAATAAAACCTTGATTAATTGTAACTTTTACTAAATCCAATAATTATTGGGGAGGATCTGGCACCCAGGAGTTTAGGGGATCCTTGCCCCCCTCAAAACCTATAACAATAACATAAGCATTTTGGGTGCACACTCTCCTCTAGTGTTGGAGTCAAATTGTGTTACCAGCTATACTCAGAGTAGACTCATGAAAAGGAATGAGCCTAAATTAAGCATGTCCACTGCTTCTCTCTCTCTCTCTCTCTCTCTCTCTCTCTCTCTCTCCTTAATTTCTTAACTTATATCCAATGCTAGAAACTGAGATATGAAAGCTAGGAGCTAAATGGCACCTTAATCCTAGGTTACTGGCACAACAACGGAATGTCTAGGCACACTTTTTTATAACAAGAATACAAAGCTGAAAATGAATGAACTGCAGCTAAAATATTATATTCATTTTTCACATGGTCTAGTCCTTCCCTTACCTACCCCCCTAATATTCTTAAGAGGGTCTCTTCTCCAGTCTTCAGCGAGTAGCTGGAAGAGGGGAGGCAGAAAAAATGTCCTCCTTTCCTTCCACTCTGCTTATATCCCTGCCTTTCCACTTGAAGGAGCCCAGAGTGGCAAAGAACAGGCAATAAAATCATAATAAACATCTTTAAAACAATTATGGTGCAGATGCAGACTGGGAAAGATCTCCATTTCAAAGGCTTGTTGGAAGAGGAAGGTATTCAGTGGATGCCAAAAATAGTGCTTGTCTAATACCAAAGGGAAGTGAGTTCCAAAGGGAAGGTGCAGCAATGCCAAAGAACTGATTCCTTTCACTGTGCAGAACAGACCTTCTGATAAGATGGCATTTGCAGGAGGCCCTCTCCAGCAGAGCACAGTAATTGACTGGGTGTGTAAGGGGTGAGACAATCATTCTGGCATCCTAGTCCCAAGCTCCATGGGGCTTTATGCACCAAAACTAGCACCTTGAAATTAGCCCAGGGTCAGGTGATGTGTCTGCCTAGAGAGCCAGCCAAAGAGCCTCCTCCCTTCATCACCAACAGTCCAAGAGAGGGAAGGACAGAATGGATACAGGATTCAGCCATGGACTAGAAAGAAGTGTATGTGTTTTATAAGCAAAGTTCTGTTTATCTTGAGTGTAGGTAAGTAGGTAGGTAGGTAGATGATAGATGATAGACAGATAGACAGATAGATAGATGATAGATAGATAGATGATAGATAGATAGATAGATAGATAGATAGATAGATAGATAGATAGATGATAGATAGATAGATATAGATAGATAGATAGATAGATAGATAGATAGATAGATAGATAGACAGATAGATAGCTATAGATAGATATAGATAGATATAGATATAATTTCAGTTGTGACTCCACACTTTTATGAAATCTTGGTGTTTTCTTCTATTCTGCTATGGTCTGTGGAATAATACAATAAACACAATTCACTCATTTGTGTTGATGAAAAACTCTGGAAGCTCATATTGAAGAAGGTCCACTTGTGGGGAAATCCACTTCCTTTCAAAAGTGGCCCCAGATATATATATAGAGAGAGGGGCCCCTGGAACCCAGAGCAGCTGGGTACTGAGATCTCCAGCCTCATCTTGGCATGCACAGGATTGTATTGAGCACTCCCACTTCGTTAAGCAGCATTGAACCAGGTGCCTGGTGTTGTGAAAGAGGGTCTCATTCATGCAGGATTGAGTAGTGGAAAAAAGGGCTGGACTCTGTGGCCCTCCCCACAGCTCCCATCATGCCTGGTCATTTGACATGATGACTGAGTCCAGCAACATCTGAAGGGCACCTAGCTCCCTGACCAATGTTAGAAGAGGTACCTCTTGATGCCTTCATGCTCCTGGTGGAGCACGGGGGGCCCTAAAAGAAGTCAGAGTGACTTGGGTCTCGGAGACCTCTCTGCTTGTCCTGTGCCTAAAAGCATGGGGTTGAGAGGGTTTTTTGCTTGTCCCATGCTTTCTAGCCATAGGTCTGAGTGGTTTTTTCTGTTTGCCCCACTACTTTCCCCAGGAAAATCCACTGTTTACGACTGAATCAATCCATGATGTAAAACCCAACAGGAGTATGCTCTAATTCAGTGATAAAGAGTGGGTTTTTCCAGAGAAAAGCAACTGGACAAGTGGAAGTGTGGACGAGCTCTTAACCCAGGGGCAACAATTCAATGGGCAACTTGCAAATTGGATTGTGGTGGAATGCCACAGATCAGGCCAACCAGCTCCATATCTTTGCTGCTTAATCAATTCCAGCAATGCCTGTGGCTCAAATCGGGGGGGGGGGGGCGCTAATCATGCCGCATGTTATTCCTTGCCACCTGGCCATAAAAGAGCAAAACAGATGAAGGCCATGTGTGGATCAGGAAAATTAACTACGAACCCCACAAATTTGGGATCCTCTCCAAACTGGCACCAAAGTTTTGCAGGATTTTTTTCTACCGCGTTTTGCAGCAAAAAAAAACACCCCCGTATTTTGCAGTGCTCCACAAACTGAGCAATTGATATATCAAACACAGGGTTTGTACTTAGCATGAACTATGAACCCCGACATTTTGGATCCTCTCCAAATGGTGCCAAAGTGTGAATCCACAGCCAAGCAAATGAAATGGATGGCTTCTTGTTCATAAGCTAACCTTGGACCCTCTCCACATACAGAGAGACACACAGACACACACCCCTCCACTGGTCAATGCCTCTTACGCACTTCACCTGTCCAATTCAGTTCAATGGCAATTAGTTTGGCATCACTTTGCACAAGGACACTAATCCTGATTATGAGGACAGATAAGACCAGTAATAAATATGACCTGAGGCTGAAAATTACCTCTTTCTCTCTCTCTCTCTTTATTGGTGAAAGCTGAAGTTGGTGAAATGTGACATGAATTGGCTCATGAGATGAGGCAGCTACCTCAAGTGATGGACTGGAGGGTTGCCATTTGATTCTTCCTCCGTTTCCATAGATATCCTCCTCTCGTCATGCTGATAACACACAGGTGCGGGGAGGAATCAAGGGCAGAGGTTCCTTAATAGGCAAGGCAAGATTTGGGCCATCATTATAATTTATAACATAGCCGGGTGAGAGGCAGGAAGGCATGATATCTGGGACACAATCTGCTAGCAAAAATGGAAATTAGCTGCCAAACAGCAACTGAGCTAAATTCAAGGCACTGTTTCAGTTTAGGACCTGGATATGCCGATCGAGCAGGGCACTCTGCAAGTGAGGGCCTCCTGTAGATCCCATCATCCCAGGATATCCCTTATGCACAATATAGGAATCAGGCCTTTAGTGTTGTGCTGCCTACCTTTGGAACTCCCTGCCCTTGGATGTTAGATATGCTCCATCTCTGCTGTCTTTGCTGCAACCAGTGAAGACCTTTTGAAAAGCCTTTTACCGTAAGTGGAGAGATCTTTCACAGTCTGCATCTGTACTGGAATTCTTTTTAGCATGTTTTTATTGTCTTATCGCTTCCTGATTGCTGCCCTGCGCTCCTTTTATTAAATATATATTTAAATAAATAAAGCTATCTAATCATCTCTTCCCTGTCTCTTCTTCTGGCTACAGTATAAGCTGACCCCATCCACCTTTTCCTCGCTGGCCCCGATTTCAAGGCCACACAACATCTTTGTCCCCTTCCTCTCGGGACATGCTCCAGTGTGGTCAATGCCCTACTTAAAACATGGAGTCCAGGTCCTGAATAATTTAAACCCAACAGCACAAATTATGCAAATGTTATTTGGTCAGATGCCATCAGATTTGATTTATGAGGCAGACACCTGAGCTGGTGTCATCTCATGGATCAGTCCAAGCTTTGCTTGCGTGAAGATGCTCTGTGCCGAGCCCCGTATGCCAGAGGATGACGCAGGAAGCCCCTTCAGTCTCTAGTGATCTTGGGTGCTGAGACCCCAAGTTCTTTGAGGGGAAGAGTCAGTCAATGACCAAAGTTTCAAGAGAAAGAATAGAAAGGAAAGGAAGGGAGCAGATAAAAGAAAGGACTGCTTCACACAGTGCATAGTTAAACCATGGAAATCACTTTTTCTGCAGAAAGCAGTGATGGCCACCAACTTGGATGGCTTTAAAAGAAAATTGGAGAAATTCATGGAGTTTTAGTAGAAAGCTACCAGTAGCTAGTAGCCACAGTGACTATGCTCTGTCTCCACAGCTGGAGGCAGCAATGCTTCTGAATGCCAGTTGTTGGAAATAACATGAGGAAAGTTCTGTTATTGTGCTCAAATCCTGTTAGCTGGTTTCCCACAGGCAACTGTTCAGTCACCGTGAGAACAAGATGCTGGAGTAGATGGGCTCAGTCCAGCAGGCTCGTCTTATATTCTTAAAGCTTACTTTCCCACCCCAGTCCAACTGAATGACTATTTTGCAATTTGTCTTGTGATTCACATCTTTAGCAACTTTCCAACTGATCAAAGTTTCATTTTGCTCTTAAACGGCACAAAGCCTGATCAGCTGGAATGTTGCTAATGATCTCACGAAACCCTCAGCTGCTTAGGCATTGCCTAAAGGTAAAGGGACCCCTGACTATTAGGTCCAGTCCTGACCGACTCTGGGGTTGCGGCGCTCATCTCGCATTACTGGCCGAGGGAGCCGGCGTACAGCTTCCAGGTCATGTGGCCAGCATGACTAAGCCGCTTCTGGCGAACCAGAGCAGCACATGGAAATGCCGTTTACCTTCCCGCCGGAGCGGTACCTATTTATCTACTTGCACTTTGACGTGCTTTCGAACTACTAGGTTGGCATTACCTAGGGAGGGCTTATTCCAATCAACTGAAGCCATGGTTCTCAAAGCGAACAGGGACTAGGGAGCGCTAGATGGCTTTAAAAGAGGTTTAGACAAATTCATGGAGGAGAGGCCTGACAATTGCTATGACAGCTACTATATGTTCTTCCTCCACAACTGGAGGCAGCAATGCTTCTGAATGCCAGCGGCTGTAAACTGCAGAAGGGGAGAGTACTGCTGTGCTCAGGTCCTGCTTTTGGGCTTCCCATTGGGGACAACTAGTTGGCCACTGCGAGAACAGGATGCTGGACTAGATGGGCCACTGGCCTGATCCAGCAGACTCTTCCTGTGTTCTTATGTTCAGGGAGGTACTGAAAACTTATTGTAGGGAGTTTTTTCCTCTCTTTTGCTGAGTTTGCTGGGGGGGGAGGGGACGTATTGTCAAAAGAAAGGGAATAGGAAGAATGGATTTTTGTGTGTGGGAAAGCAGGATGGTCATGCCCCATCGATATTTGCAAACCCAGACCAAAGTAGGCACCTCCTAATTCAATTTTAAAATCTTGTTGGAGAGCCACCTGTTCCCATTTAAAATTAATTGTCATTTTTTCATGTACTCAAAATGAAATGAAGACTTACCCCGTCAGCTCTGCTTTATTCTGGGGCCTTCACTGCTCAGCCTACATGCTTCTGCCATATGTGGCTTGTTCCATTGCTGATGTAAGGACCAGCTGCTCTGAGAAAGGAAACATCCTCCGCGCAGAGCAGAGACATCTGCCAAGTGGGAAGAGGAGCATCACTAGATGGGCTTTAAGGATTTCAAAAACATCAAAACACGTCTTGATGTCCCTCTGCCAGTCCTCGGAGTGGCAGGTGGTTGGGTGGGAGGCAGGTTGGAAACAGAGCCTAAAGTTGCATGGAATAATCTCCAGTTTCATTTTGGGGTTACCAATTGCAATTTCAGAGGAGCAGAAATATTTATTGACAAGAAGGAAAGAAAAAAAAACCAATTCACACAAACTCATGCAATACTAGGCTGCATCAACAGAAGTCTAGTCTCCAAATCAAGGGGCGGAATGAGACTGCTGTATTCTGCCTTGGTCAGGCCCCACCTGGAGTCCTGTGACCATCTCTGGGCACATTAGTTTAAGAAGGATATTGACAAGCTGGAACATGTGCAGAGGAAGGTGACCAAGATGATGAAGGGTCCAGAAACCAAGCCTTAGGCGGAATGGTTAAGGGAGCTGGGTATATTTAGCCTGAAGAACAGGAAACTGAGAGGAGCTATGAGGGCAATCTTCAAATATATGGAGGTCCATCCCATGGAAGACGGAACTTAGGAATAGCTTTCTGGGGGTGAGAGCCATTTGACAGTGGAATGGATAACCTCAGGAGGTGGTGGACTCTCCTTCACTGGGGTTTTTTAAGCAGAGGTTGGATGGCCTTCTGTCAGGGATGCTTTAGCTGTGATTTCAGCATTGGAGGGGGTTGGACTAGATGATTCTAGGATTCATTCTCTCAGGCAATTGTTTCAGGGCTGCAGAGAGAAGTCTTTCTCAGCCATCAAATACATGGGTAAAGAAGAACATTTAAAAAATCCTCCTGAAAGTCATTAATTTTGGAGACAGGCACACCTCACCAGGGAAGCCATGCCACAAGTGAGGAATTTGCACTGAAAAGACCCTGACAGGCGGTGTCACCACCAACAATGCCATGTCTGTCAATCATAGGATATTATTGTTACAGTTACTCAATTCAGGCTTGTGTGTGGACACTCCAATTTTTATTGCATTGTGTTTTGTTATGTTTTATCATATATATATTGTAAAGAACTTTTGAGACTTCTTTTTTTAAAACATGTATTGCAATATGCAATAAATCAACTCAAAATCAAAGCCTTGTACACATGTGAATCACACACAGAGATGCAAGAAGGGGGAGATTTGGTTCTGCAGAAGTATTTATGTAAGCATCTAAAGACAAGTTGAGCACAAGCCATCCATGTGATGCAGCAGTTACTAAAGCTAATGCAATCTTAAGGCTGTGTTAACACAAGCGTCGTGTCCAGATCAAGAGAAGCCATAGTTTCATTCATATTTGGTGCTGGTCAAATTAGTCCTTGAGTTCTGCATCCAGGTGTGGGCACCACTTCTTTTGACAAAGAATTGACATAGAAGCCTGTCCAGAGAGAATGCATAAACCATGATGTTTATGCAAAGGCTTTATAAAAGGGAAATCAATGGGCATCAAGAACCCAAAAGGGAGGTGCTGTAGCTCAGTGGCAGAGCAGAACACCCCAGGTTCAATCCTCAACTGCCTCTCCAGGTAAGACTGGGAGAGATTCCTTGCCTGAAACCTGACAGGGGTCAGGCAGTGTAAGAAATCCTGAGCTATGTGGATCCAGGACAGTAGAAGGCAGTTGCCTATGATGATTTATTTACACATTTAATCATAAAATATTTATATACCACTATATCACAAAAATGGGATGCAGATGGCGCTGTGGGTTAAACCAGAGAGCCTAGGGCTTGCCGATCAGAAGGTTGGCGGTTCGAATCCCTGCGACAGGGTGAGCTTCCATTGCTCGGTCCCTGCTCCTGCCAACCTAGTACTTCAAAAGCACGTCAAAGTGCAAGTAGATAAATAGGTACCGCTCCAGCGGGAAGGTAAACGGTGTTTCTGGGCACTGCTCTGGTTTCACCAGAAGAGGCTTAGTCATGCTGGCCACATGACCCGGAAGCTGTCTGCGGACAAACGCCGGCTCCCTCGGCCTATAGAGCGAGATGAGCACCGCAACCCCAGAGTCGTCCGTGACTGGACCTAACGGTCAGGGGTCCCTTTACCTTTACCTATATCACAAAAATATATATCAAAACAGTTTACAATAGTAAAACTAAGACATAACAATACAATAAAAGCTTAACAAGCTAAAAACAAAAATGCTAAAAAATTATTTTATATATCCTATATAATAATTCCCTAATGTCCCCACGTCCGTGGTGTGTGTCAGTGGAACTGCGCTACTGAGCATGTGCCCCACGGACACAGGGATTGGAGCGCAGAGACTCTATGCAGATGAGACAGTCGGAGGCTGCCAATCGGAAGTGCGGGAGGGGAGGGGCTGCCTCGCCCTGCACTCAAAGAAAGTTGCTGGTGGCCATTTTGTGTGTGTGAGTGATGGGAGTTACACAAGGATTCCTCTCACACGCCCGCCCTAGGCCGACGGCCCTGCCCGGGAGGCGGCCTCCCTCCCTCAGGGGCTCAAAGCAGCCCCCATCCCGTCCTCGCCATGTCCCTGTACAGGAACTCGGTGTGGTTCGTGAAGGGGCTGGGAGCCAAAAGGGCAAAGGGAGGCGGGGGCTGCCATGGCCGTTTCCACACGGAGTTTGCTTACGGAGGGAAACCGGACGTGGGATTTGAGCCCATTCCCCCTCCTCCGCCGCACGCTTTAGGGACTTTTATGTAACGGGAGGGGCCAGTTTCCCTCACAGCTTCTCTTGGACGCGCTGCAGGATGAGGCCCGGCTGCCTTACCTGAAGGCTGCTGTCCTAATCCCACTTGCCTGAGGGAAATAAGTCCTGTTTTTAAAAATGTTTCACCACATATGTTCTAGCGCCCGTTAATTTAACAGGCTGAACGTCCACTAGTTGTAAATAACTCTTCATTCCTTTATTCAGAATTATGAATAGAGACCTTTTTTTTCAGGTGAGAGCTGTAGCTCAATGGTAGAGCATCTGCTTTGCATGCAAAAGGTCCCAGGTTCAATCCCCTAGCGGCATCTCCAGGTGGAGCTGGAAATGTCCCCTGCATGAAACCCTGGAGAGATGCTGCCGGTCAGTGTTGGCAGTACTGAAAGAGATGGACCGACGGGCCAACTCAAAACAAGGCAGCTTATAAATAAATAAATAAACTGCCTATACAATTATATTTATTTATACTCCATCTTTTTTCCCTAGACAGGGACTCAAGGTGGCTTACAGCTAAAATAAGAACAGCTGAAAACATGGGGAGAATCATTAAAAATCAATTAAACATTAATAAAATTAAAGCTATATCTATATGCACAGAGAAAGAGAGAGAACTATAGCTAAATAAATATATAGAGACATATATAGAGATATGATATATTAAAAACATACAGACCATCCCAATAAAAACAGCACAGCACCATCCACCTCATTAAAAGCAGTCAGTTCCCAAAAGCCTGTTGGAACAAGAAGGTCTTTGCCTACTGGCAAAAAAACAGCAATAAAGGGAACCAGCCCGGCTTCTCCGGGGAGGCCATTCCAGAGTATGGGAACAGCTTGTTTATTTCGAATCATAAGGACTGGGATCTTAGTTTTGAGGGAGAACCATAACTAAGTGGCAGAGCACCCGTTTTGCATGCAGAAGGTCCATGTTCAATCCCCAATGACATCGCCAGGTAGGTCTGGGAGAGATTCCCTGCCTGAAACCCTGGACAGCCACTCCCAGTCAGTGTAGACAACCCTGAGCTAGATGGACCAAAGTTCTGAATTGGTATAAGGCAACTTCCTTTCTTCCTATTTAATTCACCCCTTCCTTCAGAACTCAACGGTTTGGTTCTAACTGCGGCACCTCCTGGGGGGAGACTGCAATTCCAATCTATCCTAGAAGGTGGCACCAGAGCCCAGCAATTCCTCAACATCTCTGGTGGCAGATGTGTGTCATCCCTCCTTTGTCTGCAAAGAGGACAGAAACTCTGAACATCTGGGTTTTGAGGGGAGGTTACTGTTTTTGTTTTGTTTTCTTGAGCAGGCTTCTGGAAAGAAAGAAAATGAATTATTATTCCGTGCTTTCTTCCTTCGCAGCAAAATATTGCACATACTTGAGCAAATATTAGCCCCTCCAGAGTTCATGGAGACTTACATAGGGAAACGGGTGTAGGATTGCAGCCTTTTCTTTGGGTATCTGGGGAGTTGAGAAAGAGTTTGGTATTGGCGTTGAGGGACACTCTAAAGTGACATTTGGGGCTTCTGATCTTTAATGATTAATTCAATGGGGAAGCTTCATTTCACAGAATCATAGAGTTAGGAGTGACCCAAAGGGTCATTAACTCCAACCTAATAATACATCAAAAGAGTCAGTGGGTGCCTCACCAGGTAGCTGTAGAGTGTGGTTTGTCTGTCTGTGTGTGTGTGTGTGTGTGTGTGTGTGTGTGTGTGTGTGTGTAAGTGTAAAAGGAAAATACCAGTCGGTCCTGTAACTCCCAGACCACCTTGTTTGAGGAACATAACTCAGTGGCAAAGCATCTGCTTTGCATGCAGAAGGCCCCAGGTTCAGTCCCCAGTAGCATCTCCAGACAGTCCCCTGCCTGAGATTCTGGAGAGTCAATGCTACCAGTCAGCGTCGACAGTACTGAGCAAGTGGACCATTGGTCTGACCAAGCAGAAGGCAGCTTCCTATGGTGCTATTTGATGCGGCTCTTGACTCAGAACTATGAGGACTAGAATCTTACTTTATTTTTATGAGACAGGGTACAGTTCAACAGTAGAGTGCTTGGTTTGCATGCAGAAGGTCCCAGATTCAGTCCTCTGGCAGCATCTCCAGGTAGCGCTGGAAATTCTCCACAACTGAAACCCAGGAAAGAGTTACTGCCAGTCAGTGTTGACAATACTGAGTTATATACTAGAGCTTTGTGTCTGACTCAATATAATGCAGCTTCCTATATAAAAAGAACAGCAGGATTGCAGATCCTGAACAGAACTCATGATCCAATACAGCTCATGATTAGACCATGGAATCTGACTTTGGCAGAATCCTCTCCCATCCCTTATGTGGACTTTTGCATGACTGGGGTGTGTCACCAACTGTACAAAGGCAGCTGTCATGTCTGTGGCACTGACCACTTTTTCCTCTAGCACCGCCCATGACTTGCAGGAAGGGTCAGTCACAAGGGGAAGTGGCCCTTGGGCTGAATCAAACGTTCATAGTTGTTTGGAGAAATTAAGATGCTTGCATGATCTTTGGCGACATTTTGGTTGGGCTCATTTCTTGGTCCAATTATGGATTTTTGAATTTAAGGAACAGGAGACTTTAAAGTTGCTGAGGGTGGAATGATAGTTGCAGGGAGGGACATGAACATCAGAAGAATCCTGCACCTGGATCAGGCCAGCACCCTGTTCTCATAACAGCCAACCTGAGTGCAACAGACATTCTCCCTACCTGTGATTCCCAGCAAGTAGAAGCACACAATCACAGAGTTGGAAGGGGCCCTGAGGATCCTCTAGTCCACCCACCTGCAATGCAGGGATAAGCAACTGTCCCATACGGGGACCAAACCTGTGACCTTGGCATTATTAGCACCATGCTCTAACCAACCGAGCTAGAGATGACCCCCCAAGGTACACTGTCTCCAACAGTGGAGATGTCTGGCTGCAGGATCAGCACAGAAGCCCATCTAATCCACCAGGCTGTTCCTATAGTGGCAAAGCAGATGCACCAATGGAATGCCCACCACAAGACAGACCTGAGCACAACAACAGCTCTTCCCATCTTCCCAGCAACTGGTATTCAGAGGCATCCTGCCTCCAATGCTGGGAGCAGAACATATGAAGAGCCCTGCAGCTGGATTAGGCCAAAGGGGGTCCAACTAGCCCAGCATCCTTTCCAAACAGTGGCCAACCAGATGCCCCATGGAAAGAAGCCCACAAGCAGGATCTTAGTGTAACAGAAACGCCGCAGTTGTTGTTCCCCATCATCTGGTATTTAGAGGTAGACTGTCCCTGCGCATGGAGGTTCTGCTATCACAAAAGACTTCCATAAGAAAGTCCCTGCTGGATAAGGTCAGTGGCCCATCTGCTCCAGCATCCTATTCTCCCAGTGGCCAACCAGATGCCCATTATGGGAAACCTGCAGGAAGGACCTAAGTGCTACAGCAACTCCCCTCACCTGCAACTCCTAGTAAGTGGTATTCAGAGGTAGAGTGTCCCTGAGCAGGGAAGTTCTGCTATCACAATAGACTTCCATAAGAAGGCCCCTGCTATTACAGTCCATCATTCTGTTCTTCCAGTGGCCAACCAGGTACCCCACAAGCAGGACCTGTGTGCAGCAACAACAACACATTCCTGTGCTTTCCAGCACCTGGCATTCAGAAGCATTGCTGCCTCCTGATGCAAGGAAGCTGGATCCCTGCTGGATTTTTCTTTCTCCCCTTTCCCTTCCCGCTTGATCTGATATAGTTCCTAGAATTTCATCTCCGCGCCTTACCAAGAGGGGTCCTTTGCGGTCCCCTCTTTTCTTTGCTGCTGGATGCCGCCAGGGGGCGTCAGCGGGCGTCAGAAAAGGCCGGGCGGGAAGAGGAGGGAGGGAGGGAGAAGGTGGGCTCTGGAGGACGGCGGAGTAGAAGGATGCTTTAACACCAGCCTGCGCTTGCTGGGCACGGCGGCTCCTCCTCCCCTCTCTCTTCGCCATCCGTTACATCCCCGCCCCGCTCGCCCAGGCAGAGCCCGCGCAAGAGGCGCAGGAACAGGGGATGCTTTTGCAGAGCGGGCGCCGTCCAGGTTTGCAAAGGCGAGCAGAAGCGGAACCGTTAGCCTCCGCCCCTTGCGTCTCCATCTCTTCAATCTCCTGCTTTTTTGCAGAGCTTCCTGACTGAACCATCAGCCTGGTGCGACGCCCAAGAGCGGGTGAGGAAGCCTAGAGAGAGCTAAGAGGTGGTTGTAGTAGCCACCGGATAGGGACCAGGTTGCCAGGCGCCAGGGCGAGCGGGATGTGGCAGGGTTGGCCGGCTGGTTTGGGTGGCTGGTGGGCGGCGGAGCCCAGCCTGGCGCGAAGCATGGAGCCCGGCTCAGAATGAAGGCGGCGGCGGCCGGGCTGCCTGTCGAGGCGAGGAAGGGGCGAGTCAGAAGAGGAGGAAGGTGGTGGAGGCGCCCCCCGACGACGCGATGTCGGTGCCTTTGCTGAAGATCGGCGTGGTCCTCAGCACCATGGCCATGATTACCAACTGGATGTCCCAGACCTTGCCGTCCCTGGTAGGGCTCAACACCACCAAGCTGACTGCAGCCTCCGGGGGCACCTTGGACAGGAGCACTGGGGTGAGTTGCCCCTTTCTTTGACAGGGGATGGGCTTGGGAGAGGGCGGGGAGGAAGGAGCAGCAGAGGAACATGGACCTTGGTCCATCGAGCTCAGTAGTGTCCACGCTGACTGGCAGCTGTGGCTCTCTCCAGGGTTTCAGGCAGAGGACCTTTGGAATTGAATCTGGGACCTTCTGCATGCAAAGCAGATGCTCTACCCACTAAGAAATAGCTGCTCCTGGTGAATGTAGGAAGCTGCCTTATCACACCCTTGGGCCATCTAGCTCAGTAGCGCCCAGCCTGGCAGCAGTAGCTCTCCAGGGTTTCCAAGCAGGGGATTGAATCCAGGACCTTCTGCATGCAAAGTAGATGTTCTTCCGCTGATTAACCTTAAGAGCTAGTCAGACCCTTGGTCCCTCTAGCCCAGTCCTGCTTGAACTAACTAGAAGAGGTTGTCCCAGGTTCCTGGCAGGGACATTCCCAGTCCTGTCTGAAGAGGCCGTTGCAGGGTCAAACATGGGAACTTTTGCATGCTAAGCAAGCGCTGTCACTAAGCTACGATGGCCTTTCCCCCAAATGGGTAGGTTCTTGCAGAACTGGGAGCCTCCAAACTCTCTCCTCCTAGGAGACACACCTTTAGGAGGGCAGGGTGGGTGCTGGCTGGCTGGCTGGAAGTGTGTAGATCACCTTCTGCCACCTGTGGTCAACTTGGCAGGCATCTACCAAATAGGGAAGGTTACAGACACACAGACAGACATATTGCATTCAGTCCATCAGGGTCTTGTTAGCAGGTGGGTTGGAGAGGGGCATATATCTTGTGTCACTCCCTTCCTCTCTTTCTAACTTAAAATGGTGTGTGTGTGTGTGTGTGTGTGTGTGTGTGTGTGAAATCATCCACCCTATAAGCAAAGTTGTCTTAAAATACTAACTTTGCTTATAGGGTGGGTGGTTTCACACACACAAACTCACACACACACCATTTAGTTGCCTCCCACCACCTAAATCCCCCCCTGTAGATTATCAGGTGCAAATTTTATACAAAGGCTTGCCATTGCAGGCCTCACTGCTTCGAGTCCTTAGCAATGCCCCTGACCACCAGCAGTCCTGCCTGCAGCTAGGCATTTTGGCTTTCAAAGACTTCATCTCTCTTTCCTCCTCACCCAGTCCTTGGATGTCTTGGGAAGTGGCTGAGGATCCTCTTTAAAAAAGAAAAAAGAAAAAGCAAGCAGTGTTTTTGGGGGGAGGGGGGCTCTGCCCTCTCCTCTCCATCCCATCCATCAGAGTCAGAGGGAGGAGAATATGGTACCCAATTTTTGCAACTGTCCACACATATGACCTGGTGCAGCACTCTCTAAATGAAGGGATGGTTTGCATACCATCCAAGGAGTGAAACATCAAGTGAGGTCTTGGAACACCTGAATATGCTTCCACACATCAAACAATGCAGAAATCCCCCCTAAAAAACAGAATCACGGGAACTGTAGTTTTATCCCCCACAGGATGACCATTTTCAGCACCCTTCACAAACTACAGTTCCCAGGATCATCCAGGGAAGGACTATGCTTTAAATGTATGACCTGTCAGGAATGCTTTGATGGTGTTTCCTGCTTGGCAGGGGGTTGGACTGGATGGCCCTTGTGGTCTCTTCCAACTCTATGATTCTGTGATTCTGTGATTCTGTGATTCTATGTATTCAGTCATGTACAATGCTGACCCAACCCTATTGCATGCAGAGTTTCATTCACACTTCTTTCAAGAAATGGCTTGTTCACCTTCATGTGTGAGCAGGTTCTGGGGTGAGATTTGGAAGTGTACTGTGGAGCAAGACAGCGAGCGAGCCTCATAGAAAGAGAGCTTGCGTCAGGGTCCCAGTCCTGTGCATGCTTATATGTCCCATATAAAGATAAAATTGGTGTGTGGAAAGATGGATTGAGTGGTGATTGTGATTGGTGGGGAGCATTGGAATATCCACTCTAAGGGGAATCCTCTTAGTGTTGGTCTAACAAGTGGACTTAATGCAGCGGGTTTGGAGTCTGTGATGTGCTTTGCTGGTGGGGGGGGGGAGAGCACTTTGTGGCTGAGAGCATGAACCCCCCATAATCCGTCTCCCTAATTGTAAGCCCAGTGAACTGTGGCTGACCATGTTCATTCTCCTCCTTCCTGTTTATCAATCTCTTGCCCTGTGCAATGTCAAAATTGTGGTGTGTTTTTTATAACCACCTTATGATGTTGTGCAAGAAAACTGTGTACAGGTGGAGAAGTGTGATGGGGCCCACCAGTTCCCACCTGTCTCCTCCTCCATGACCACCATTCCCTTCCCACCCACCCACCCCGAAAAAAGAGGCATGAAGGGTATAGGAAGGAGCAGCCTTGATTTATGCAGCAATTCATTTTATTTTTTCATCTTCCAAACGGGAGGTAGTTTTTGTCCAGGAATTAAGATGGCAGGGTGCAGTTGACTCTGGATTTAGCCCCATCGAAAACAGTGAGACGTCCTTCTGAGTAAACAGATGCTCAGATTTCTGCTGCAAATCACGCTGTTCATTGCAATATGGTGTGTGTGTGTGTGTGTTGCTCAGAAATGATTGCTGACTAGGTCAATTACTGTGTGTATAGGGGGTGAAACACAAGATTTATAAAGCAGCTGTAAATCTTTGTGTGTGTGGAGGGAGTAAAAACAGCAACAACCAACAACACCATGTCCTGTATTTGCTATTAAAACACAGGCTCTTTAAGGGATTAGAGCAAATGAAATTGAATGAAGCAAACTGTAGCGTGTGCAGAAAAGGGTGGCCAAATTGATAAAAGGTCTGGAAACCAAGCCTTATGAGCAATGGTTGAGGGAGTTTGGGATGTTTAGCCTGGAAAAGAGGATAATGAGAGGGGATATGATAGCCAGTTTCAAATATCTGAATGCCTGTCACATGATCAATGGAGCAGGCTTGTTTTCTACTGCTCCAGAGGGCAGGACCCAAATCCATGGATTCAAGTGAGAAGAAGGGAGATTCCAACTAGACATTAGGAAGAACTTTCCAACAGTAAGGTCCATTCGACCATGGAACGGACTTCCTTGGAAGGTGGTGGACTTCTTCACTGGAGATTTTCAAGCAGAGGTTGGATGGCCACCTGTCAGGCATTATTTAGTTGTGATTCCTGCATTGCAGAGGGTTGGGCAAGATTACCCTTCCATTTCTACAATTCTATGAAACCAATATGCTTTTGGGAATATTCCCTGTTGCTGAGGCTGATGTGCCATTTTTACAGTAGATGTCTCAGCTGAGCAGGGAAGATTATTGATCTATTCAGGGTCAGGAAGAGGCGAGGGAAGAATCTGCTACCCAAACTCTTTTTAGACTGTTCCCTCCACACTCTTCAGATGAAATCCCCTCCCCCCCCCCAAGAAATCGCTCGGTTGTGATCATTATGGCTATGATTTAAGGTGTCGTTTTGTTAGCCAGTTTCCTGGATTTAGGTTATTTTGGAAAGCAGAAGTCTGATGTGGCTGGAGAAGAGTCTGATGTCTTTTCAAGGTGTGGTTTTGGTAATTTGGAAAAAGACCAGAGCTCTTGCATATGTGAGCCCCTGGATTTGAAAAGTACATTATTATTATTATTAATTAGGTATGTGTCCCACCTTTCCTCCAAGGAACTCAAGGTGTATAGTTCTCCTGCCTATTTTATCCTCGCAACTACCCTGTGAAGTAAGTTGGGCTGAGAGTCAGTGAT